>OX463228.1:4056907-13414407 GCA_949820135.1 Sylvilagus floridanus | reverse complement strand
CTACTTTCCAGGAGGTAAGACTGGAAGCAAGGTAGCCAGGACTTGAACTGGTGCTCCAGTATGCAATGCAGATATCCCAAACATTGGAACCTGCTGCACCACAACTCCCGCCCCAAGTCTGGACTCTGGGCCTCTGCAAATACAGTTTCCCAGGATCCTTTGTCTATGCTGCCTTTCCGTCAGGCTGGGCAATCCCTTCTGCTCCTGGCAACAGTGCAGGCCTGGTACCTCTGTCTTCTCAGTGTCAAAGTCAGGTGCTAGTATCTTGCTTGCAGGTGACTGTAATTTTTATTTATTTATATTTGAAAGGCAGAGATACAGAGAAGGAGAAAGAGAGATGTTCCATTTGCTGATTCACTCCCCAGATGGCCACAATGGAAACAGGAGCTTCTTCCAGGCCTCCCATGGGGGTGCAGGGGCCATCTTCTGCGGCTTTTCCGAGGCGCATTAGCAGGGAGCTGGATCAGAAGTGGACCAGCGAGGTCTTGAACCAGAACCCACATGGGATGTCGGCATTGCAGGCAGAGGCTAGCCCACTATGCCACAGTGCTGGCACCTGAACAGGGACCTTCTGCCTCAACATGTGGCCAGCAGGGACGATTTCCAACCCGGCTGTTCAGGATCCAACAAAACAATAAGAAAACTCTCCAGTGCTCTAAGGAATGTGGCTCCAAGCCGCTGACATTTCTTCTAGTCATCCCCAAATTACTTCGAAATGTTCATTCACACCTGGCAGCGGGGGAGGAGAGGGAGCAAGGAAGCCATCTGCAGAGATTTGCAGCCTTCGCTTCCACTGGCAAAGCGCTCTCCTCCGAAAACTGATGAATTCAGCTATTTTGGGACCAAGGATTATGGATGTGACCCCTGCTCAACTCTGAGGAACTGCCTAGAATTCCTGACAATAGCAAAAAGACAGGAGAATGGAAGTTTAAAAAAAGAAAGACAAATTGGTCAGTATGGTTCCTAAGTCTGCTAAATGCTCAGTGAGTTCCTTCAGATGTCCACAGCCCACTTTTTTCTAGAAAAGATCTTGGCGGAACAGCACGGAGCTGGGGCTTGGGGAGACGGAGCTCAGCCACACGTTAGCTGTGTGACCTTGGGCAAGCCATTCGTTCCTAGACACTTCAGGAGAGACTCTGACCTTGAACTTTATGAACAGAAGGACACAATTCTTGTCCCCAGGGAGTGCACAGAAAATTGAGTAGAAAAAGGTAAGGGGTCGGGGCTGGCACTGTGGCATGGCAGATAAAGCCTCCGCCTGCAGAACCGGCATCCCGTATGGGCGCCGGTTCTAGTCCCGGCTGCTCCTCTTCCCAGTCCAGGCTATGGCCTGGGAAAGCAGTGGAAGATGGCCCAAGTCCTTGGGCCCCTGCACCCACGTGGGAGACCCAAAAGAAGCTCCTGGCTCCTGGCTTTGGATCGACACAGTTCCAGTTGTTGCAGCCAATTGGGGAGTGAACCAGCAGATGGAAGACCTTTCTCTCTTTCTCTCTCTCTCTGCCTCTCTGTAACTCTCTTTCAAAAATAAATAAATAAATATTAAAAATAAAAGAAAAAGATAAATGACTACATGTGCTCCAGAAGCTGCTGGCGTAACCCACCCCAGCCTGCAGAGGGTGGTGTGGAAGTCGCCTCGTCTCTGAATTTCAGTCCCTCAGCTGTAAAACAGGTAACTTCCTTGTATTTGTGAAGGGAGCTAATCCCAGGGCATTATCTCAGCACATTTGTGGAAAGTGGGACAGAAGCCCTGGATAAGAGAGGTCTTCCAGACATTCATGGAAAGTATGTAGTATGAACAAACTATGCAGCAATTTCAAAATTTTTTTTGCCCCCAAATAAAATTCTCTCTCTCTTTTTTTTAAAAAAATATTTATTTATTTATTTATAAGGCAAACTTACAAAGAAAGAAAGAGAGAATCTTTCATCTGCTGGGCTGGTTCAATTCCCAAATGGCCACAGCAGCCAGAGCTGGGCCAGGCCAAAGCCCGGAATCTGGAACTCCATCTGGGTCTCCCCACATGGGTAGCAGGGGCCCAGGCTACTTTCTTAAGCACAGTAGCAGGGAGCCAGGTTGGAAGTGGGGCAGTCAGGACTCAAACGGGCACCTCTGTGGGGTGCTGGCATCACAGGCTGATCACCCACTGCACCACCAGTGCCAATAAAGGTAGCTTAAAAATATTAATTGATTTACTTTCACACACACACAAATACAGAGTGCGATATTTTTTCTGCTGGTTCACTCCCCAAATGTCTGCAGCAGCCAGGCCTGGGTCAGGCTGAACCTGGAGCCCAGAACTCCATCTGGGCCTCCCATGTGTCTGAGATCCAAGTCTGTGAGCTGTTTGTTATCTGCTGCCTCCCAGGGTGTGCGTTTTCAGACTGTGTCTGGGAGGAGTCAGAAGTCGCAGGGCAGTGGATGAGGCTGTGATTAGGGTGCCTGCATTCTGTATCGGAGAGCCCGTGTGCGTCCCGCTTACTCTGCACTTCTGGTCCAGCTTTCTGCGTTGTGGTGCACTGAGCCAGTCACCACTTGGGATGCCGGCATCCCATTCCAGAGTGCCTGGGATCATGTCCCATTTCACGTCCAGTCCCGCTTCCAGCTAACGGATCCAGGGGGCAGCATATCAAGTCCTTGAGTTCGTGCCACCCACCTGGAGGCTCCGGTGGAGTTCCTGGCTCCTGCGAAACTCGCTCTGGTGGGCTCACAGCCACTCAATGAGAGACTGCTGGGCCCTGAGCGGACGGCAGGCAGGGTCGTTGGAGGCTCCACGCCTGCTTTACTGTAGCAAACATTTACCCAGCATCCACTCCGCGGTCAGATACTTGACTCCATCCTAAAATTCACAAATAATAAACACTGGGGCCGGCATTGTGGCCAAGCTGGTGAAGCCACCAACTTGTGACACCAGCAGCCCATAGCCGAGTGCCAGTTCCAGTCCTGGCTGCTCTGCTTCCCATGCAGCTTGGATGACGGCCTGAGTCCTTGGACTCCTGCCACCCATGCGGGAGACCTGCATGAAGTTCCAGGCTCCTAGCTTTGCTCTGGCCTGGCTCCAGCCCTTGTGATTTGGGCATAGACTCAGTGGATGAAAGATCTCCCCTCCTCTCTCCCTCTCTTTCTCTCTCTGTCACTCTGCCTTTCAAATAAATAAATAAATTTTAATAAAAACATTAGAGTATGGTACCTTACCTTAGGAGCTTATCCTCTAGTTGACTGGCTAATAAAATCTCTGCACACCTAGAATATTCTCAACATGGACTGGAACAGGAATGATTCTTGCCTATGACTCTGTCAGTCCTCTGGCCCTTGCTGGGAGAATAAATCCACTCGATTTATTCTCCAGGCTTGGCAGTTCAGCTCCGGGTGCAGTGTTTGTGACTGAGAGAAAAAAATAAATGGTCTGTTTTCCTATCTCTCCCCTGCAGGTTTAACAACGCACCTGGCTAGAGGGGGTGGCGTGCGCGGTGCTCTCCACATGAGGTGTTACACGCACTGAGGCATTTTTCTGGCTTTTCAAAAAGCCTAGTTCAGCCCTCCAGTCTCCCACCTTTCTCTTCCACCTGCCTGGTTTGATAATTAGGCTGTGTAATACATGCTTTGGAGGAGGAGGTGGGGGAGGAGAGTGCTGATTGCTGGGGTTGCACCTCTCTGGGGCGTTGCAGCACACCCTCTGCCAGAGTGGACGTGTCCCAGGCCGCTCCCCCAGCATCCGCCTTTGTCAGAAGGCCAGAGCCCTTTCCAGCTCCGGGCTCCAGGCGTAACTGACCTTGGGTCATTCTCCCCCTAGGGGCTCTTCCAAAGAACTCCTCTCTTCTTCTGCTTGTCATTCCTGCTCCTGCCATTCAGTGTACTTACTTGGAGACTTTCCGGTAGCAGAGGACTACTGCTTTTCAATATCTCCAGTTCTTGTAGTTAGAGTAGAGTAAACTGGTTACAGGTAAGAAAAGTATTCCCCGGTTAGCTTGGGACAACACAGAGCAGTCAGGAGGGTGTGCTGTGGGGGCACATTGCAGTTGAAGGGCTTCTTTTTTTCTTTAAAAGTTATTGCATTTATTTTATTTATTTGAAAGTCAGAGTATGGAGAGAGAGTGAGACAGATACAGAGAGAGAGAGAGAGATCTTCCATCCTCCGGTTCATGCCCCAAATGGAGCAGGAACCACATGGGTGCAGGGGCCCAAGCATGTGGGCATCTTCTGCTGTTTTCTCCGGCACATTACAAGGGAGCTGGATCAGAAGCAGAGCAGCCGGGACTCGAACCGGCACTCGTATGGGATGTTGCCATCACAGGTGGTGGCTTGACCTGCTGCACCACAGAGCCAGCCACCAGTCATAGGGAGCTTAAGGGCCACAGTTGGAAGAAGAGAGAGACTTTTATACTGAGAGGCTGCATAGCTTGGGGGAAGAAGTATTGGTTTTGGAGTCTCAGCAGTGTGGCTTCAGACCCCCGCTCTGTCACTGACTAGCTGTATAAAGGGTCTTCAGAGAGTTTGTGCAAAGTGTATGTTGTAGGGCAGGGCACTTGGCCTATCAGTTGAGTCACCCCTTGAACACCTACAGCCCATATTGCAGTGCCTGGTCTGAGTCCCGGCACCCCTACCTCTGATCACCTTCTCGTGGGTGCTGGGAGCAGCAAATGATGGCTCAAGTACTAGGGTCCTCGCCACCCACATGGGAAACCTGGACCGAGTTCCTGGGTCCTGATTTCAGCCTTGATAACAGCCCTGGCTCTCAGGACATCTGGGGAGTGGACCAGTGATAGAAGATAGCTCAGTTTGTCTACCTGTCTCTGTCTTTCAAACAAAATGAAAATAAATACTTATAAAAATTTATATTACAAGGCTGGCGCCGTGGCTCACTTGGTTAATCCTCAGCCTGCAGCGCTGGCATCCCACATGGGCACTGGGTTCTAGTCCCGGTTGCCCCTCTTCCAGTCCAGCTCTCTGCTGTGGCCCGGGAGTGCAGTGGAGGATGGCCCAAGTGCTTGGGCTCCTGCATCTGCATGGGAGACCAGGAGGAAGCACCTGGCCCCTGGCTTCAGATTGGTGCAGCGCACCGGCCGTAGTGGCCATTTGGGGAGTGAACCAATGGAAGGAAGACCTTTCTCTCTCTCTCTCTCTCTCTCTCTCTCTCTCTCTCTCTCACTGTGTAACTCTACCTGTCAAATAAAAAATAAATAAATAAATAAATTTAAAAAATTTACTACAAAAAAAGAAAAACTGTACCTAGGGGTGACCATTTGTCACAGTGGTTAAGTCACCCCTTGGGACAGCTGCATCTCGTATTGAGTACCTGAGTTCAAGTCCCAGGAGAGCTGTCTGTCCCAGCATCCTACTAAGGCCCACCCTGGAAGACAACAGATGGCTCAAGTGCTCCAGTCCCTGCTGTTCACATGGGAGATCTGGATCGAATTCCTGGCTCCTGGCTTTGGACTGGCTGAGCCCTGGCCATTGCAGGCATTTGAGAAATGAACCAGCTGACTGAGTATTGCTCTCTGTTTCTCCATCTTTCAAATAAATAACGAAAATAATTTAAAAAAAAAACTGCTTAGGTTTCAAATGTTTTTGCATCAAAGCAAACCTATTTTTGGATTCCATTTTCCTCCAATGTTTTGCAGTACTCGCGTATGTTCTTAGATAAGTCATTTGGCTTTCTCTAGTTTCAGTTTTCTCATCTACAAAATGAAGCTAATACTGAATCTATTGCACATTCATTGTGGGAACTAGTGGCAAGATGTGGCACATTGCTTTCATGCAGTAGTCACTCAACAAGTGGTAGCTGTCCTATTTTAGGGTGCTTCTGTGTATTAGAACTTTTTTTGACAGATAGAGTTAGACAGTGAAAGAGACAGAGAGAAAAGTCTTCCTTCCATTGGTTTACCCCCCAAATGGCCACGACAGCCAGCGCGCAGCGCTGATCCAAAGCCAGGAGTCAGGTGCTTCCTCCTGGTCTCCCATGCAGGTGCAGGGCCCAAGCACTTGGGCCATCCTCCACTGCACTCCCGGGCCACAGCAAAGGGCTGGACTGGAAGAGGAGCAACCGGGACAGAATCCGGCGCCCTGACCTGGACTAGAACCTGGAGCACTGGTGCCACAGGCAGAGGATTAGCCTGTTGAGCCATGGCACCACCTCCTTCTGTGTATTAGATATTTCATTAGGTTTGGCAGATGTGTGTAGGAAGTGTAGTGTGACAAATAGAATTGTCCCATAAATGATACCAAGAGCTCACTGCGGGGCTTCCTCTTGACCTGGGAGAAGGAGCTCGGTTTCCTGTGGGATCAGGGGACCTGAGAGCCTCTACGCAGACATTTTGCAGAGCTTCCCTAAGCAGTGGGCCCCTAAGCTCACACCACTTAGTGTCTGAACTCCCAAACATTTCCCCTTCCCCTGCCAGCAAAGGCCCTCCTAAGCTCACGTACAGTGGAGGAGCAATAAGGGATCCCTCCTTGGGAGCACTGCCCAGTGGTGTGACCGACTGTATCCCAAATGGTCCCACTTCTGCACTCTCCGGTGAGACCGAGAGGTCTGTGTCCCTGCCCTTGTCTCGGCTGTCACTGCACCAGTGATGCTGCTAGTCCCGAGCCCTTTGTCAGAGCGGAAAGGCAGGCTCCCTTTAGAAAATAACAATTGTAATACTGTGTGGTACCAAGGTACTTCAAAAAGTTCATAGAAACATTGAATTAAAAGATCCATTTAGGGACCAGTGCTATGGCATGGAGGGTAAAGCTGCTGCCTGCAGCACCAGCATCCCATACCAGTGCTGGTTCAAGTCCCAGCTGCTCCACTTCTGATCCAGCTCTCTGCTATGGCCTGGGAAAGCAGTGGAAGATGGCCCAAGTCCTTGGGCCCCTGCACCCATGTGGGAGACCCAAAAGAAGCTCCTGGCTCCTGGCTTTGCATCGGTGTGGCTCCAGCCATTGCAGCCATCTGGGGAGTGAACCAGAGGATGGAAGACCTTCTCTCTCTCTCTCTCTCTCTCTCTCTCTCTCTCTCTCTCTCTCTCTTTCTCTCTCTGTGTAACTCTGACTTTCAAGTAAATAAATAAATCTTTTTAAAAAATCCATTGGTATAAAAATGTTGAAAAACATGCTTAGTTTGTTTCATAATATGCATTTTTCCATGGACATTTTGAATACCTCTCCTGTTCATGGATTTGTGCAACATAAACTTACCTTTTAATTGCATTTTTTTGTGAACTGTTCGATGCACCTGCTAAGTACTACAGTAGAGTTATTCCATGGGGTCTTATTGCAGCTCAGGGCACAGGCAACTAGCTGCCTTCTGGAGAAGGTGCTCCTTGACTAACTTTTTAATAAAATATTTATTTATTTATTTATTTGAAAGGCAGCAGTGACTGGAAGAACAGGGCGGGAGGGAGAGAGAGAGAGATTTTCTATCCGGTGACTCATTTCCCAGATGCCCACAATAGCCAAGGCTAGGCCAGGCCAAAGCCAGGAGCCAGGAGCTTCATTCAGGTCTCCCATGTGGGTGCAGGGGCCCAAGCCCTTGGGTCATCTTCTGCTGCTTTCCCAGGTGCACTAGCAGGGAGCTGGATCAGAAACAGAGCAGCTGGGATTCACACAGACACTCTGATATGAGATGCTGGTATCACAAGCAGTGGCTTAACCCTCTGTGCTACAATGCTGACCCCAAACCTTTTCTTTTTTTTTTTTTTAAAGATTTTATTTATTTATTTGAGAGGTAGAGTTATAGACAGAGAGAGGGAGAGACAGGGAGAGAAGTCTTCTATCCTCTGGTTTACTCTCCAAATGGCTGCAATGGCCAGGGCTGAGCCGATCCGAAACCAGGAGCCAGGAGCTTCTTCCAGGTCTCCCACATGGGTGCAGGGGTCCAAGGACTTGGGCCATCTTCTACTCTTTCCCAGGCCATAGCAGAGAGCTGGATCTGAAGAGGAGCAGCTGGGACTTGAACCAGCGCCACAGCAGAGGCTTAGCCTACTACGCCACAGCACAGGCACCCGGAACTAACCTTTGAAGAAAGAGTTGGGCAGGCAGATGTAGGGAAGTTCACAGGGAGGGACCACCCAGTCAAAGGCACTAGTGCAATCAGAGTATGGAAATGCGGGAGGAATGACAAGGAGTTCGGCTGCACAGTGTTGCCTGTGCAGTGCTGTGGCAGGTGATGGTACTGGAAGGACAAGATTGGGAGGGTTGTGCTGAGAAACTGGAGTTTATTTTGGAGGTAATGGAAAGTACCAAAACACTCGAGGCAGGTAGACATTCTAGGAAGAGTGTTTTGCTAGCTAAGTGGTCATGGTTTGGGAGGACCAAGCTGGAAACAGATGAGCAGTAATCTGGGTAAGCAGTGGTGGTTGGATGAGCCAGGCTGGTGCATTGAGGAACAGAGGAGAGATCTGAGACAGGGGATCCTTAGCTATAACAGCTAGGACTAAAAGATGATTTAGAATAATCTGTACTTTTATTTTTTGCTTTAAGATTTATTTGAAAGGCAGTGCAACATGGGAAGAGAGAGAGGGAGAGAAAGATAATCTTCTATCTGCTGGTTCGTTCTCCACATGGCTGCAACAGCTAGAGCTGGACCAGGCAAAAGCCGGGGGGCTGGAACTCCTTCTGGGTCTCCCACATGCTTGGCAGGGGCCCAAGCTCTTGAACCATCCTCTACTGCGTCTCTCTATGGATTAGCAGAGAGCTGGATTGGAAGTGGAGCAGACAGAACTTGAACTGGCTTCCTGATTGGGGATGCTAGTGTCAAAAGTTTAACCTGCTGTGCCACAACCACAGCTTCTTTTTTTTTTTAAAACAGTTGAGAAAATTGGGGACCAATGACAGTGCACAACTTCTTACAAGCTGGATCTCCTGGCTCAGAAAATCTCTTGTTTCTAAGGAAATTCTCAGAAGGCTGGGATGACTCGGCAGGATTTTCAGGGCCCACTTCTCTTGATGGTGCCCTTGTTGTTTGGGAGTATAAAGGAGGGGTAGGAGTGAGGACTATGCTAAAGAGAAAATGAGACCAAGGGGGAATGGGGAGTGTGGAGTCTCTTTCCCCTCCCCTCATGGTCTCAAAACCCACTTCGTTTGCGAGGGATGTGGGTTTTATTTGCAGATCCACAACCTCTGGTGTGTTGGCATGTTTGTAGAAGAATTGACAAACAGTATTGCTTCCTGGCAAACAAAACACACCCTATTTACGCCTGTTTGCCAGTGCCTGGAAGTGAGCCTACCATGTACACAAAGAGGCAGAAATGTGAGCTGATGCAGACAATGGGGGTGACCAGTAGGCTCTAACTCACCCTCAGCTGTGCTCCAACACTGTCCTGTTAGCTCCACATCAACAGTGTCACTTGGGATGTGGATGTGAATATCCCTGTGATATGGAGATAACTGGCACATTTAACAGAGAGGGCCATGTAAACTCAGAAACCTGAAGCTCAGGCCAGTCCAGGTCTCCCATGTGAGCATGCAGAGTGGCAGTGCTGAGTTCAGGATGCAGAAGGACTCCAAGTGCGTTCTCTGCTCTCCCCACTGCACCTCACTGCTTTCGTGGAAGCTGGCACAGGACTTACCATCATTTTCAATTTTAGCTCAAACGCATGCAAGCCCGGGGCGATAGGACTGCTCAGTCGGATCTGGGCTGTGCTCAGTCTCGTCGTTTCCTTCCTCTGACTCAGATGTGCACTGGACCATTGCTGGATGAATGTGTGTGAGTTGTTCTCAGGAGCAGAAACACCCTTAATGACACAGCCACTGTGTCAGTCCTCAGCAGGGCCCGGTGAGCCTGGGATCCTGGAGACAAAGCCACCTTCTTGTCAGAGTCCTTGCTGCCTCTAAGCCCTGTCTCCCAAGAACAGCTCGAGCCAGACCTTTACCGATGCCGTCACCACCTGTGTGTGTTAGAAGAACTACTAACCTCAATTCTCTTTCTCAACCCTACTTTGTAACCGTGTTTCAATTACATAATATCATCTAGTAGTATAAATATATAAAAAAATTCTAAAATTTTATACATGTGTGCATAAACATCTAAATTTAGGTACATATCTATATCTATTTGTGTGAAATAGCTACACAAAGTTTTCTGCAAGAAAGTTTCTAGAGGCTGGTGTTGTGGCATAACAGGTTAAGACACCTTCTGCAATGCTGGCATCCCATATGGTCGCCAGTTCAATTCCCCACTGCTCCACTTCTAATCCAACTTCCTGTTAATGTGCCTGGGAAAGCAGCAGAAGATGGCCCAAGTGCTTGGGCCCCTGCACCCACGTGGGAGGCCCGGAAGAAGCTCCTGGCTTTAGTCTGTCCCAGTCCCGGCCGTTGTGGCCATTTGGGGAATGAACCAGAGGATGGAAGACCTCTCTGTCTCTCTGTAACTCTGCCTTTCAAATAAAATTTTAAAAAAACTTAAAAAAAGTTACTGAAAATGTTTATGATGCAAAAGCTATGCATGAATTTCAAAATATTTTGCACCAAAGCAAACTTATCTTTTAATTCCACTTTACATGGGCTTCTTGAAGTACCCTCATCCATCTATAGCTATACACATATTTCTTTGACACAAATGGGTTCCCACTGTACAAAGTATCCTGCAATTTGCTTTTTAAAATTGCTTTTAAAAAGATTTATTTATTTGAAGGAGCAACACACACACACACACACACATACACAGAGGGGAAGAGAGAGAGAGAGGGAGAGAGAGATCCTCTAATCTGCTTATTTACTCCCCAAATGCCCACAACAGCAAGGGCTGAGCCAGGCTGAAGCCAGGAGTCAGAAACTCGATGTGGGTCTCCCATCATTCGCTGCCTTCCCAGGCAAGTTACCAGGAAGCTGCATTAGAAACAGAGCAGCCAGGGCTCGAGCCAGCACACGGATGTGGGATGTTGGCATTACAAGTGGTAGCTTAACCTACTGAGTCATAGCACCCATCCCTGAAATTTTCTTTATTTTCTTCTTCTCTTCAAATGAACTGATTTTTTTTAAAATATGGATTTCTATGTATTTGTTTGAGATTGAGAAAGAAAGAGAGCTCTCATCCACTGGTTCCCTCCCCCAAAAGCCTGTAATGGCCAGGGCTGGGCCAGGCGGCCAGGAGCCAGGAGCTTGGTCCAAGTCTCTCATGTGAGTGGCAGGAACCCAATTACTTGAATCATCACATCTACCTCCCACATCTTCATTAACAGGAAGCTGGAGTTGGAACTCAGAGCTGGTTATTGAACCAGGTACTTTGATAGGGGATATGGGAGTTTTAACCACTGGACTAAACACTCACCCTGATAGCTCTCCCTAAGACCATATTGATAGATTTCCTTGACCGAGACAGATTCTGGAGAATTTTCACTACTTTCTGATGGCTTATAATTGTACTATATATTTTATTTTGAAAAAGTTTATTTATTTATTTGACGGGTAGAGTTACAGACAATGAGAGGGAGAGATAGGTCTTCCATCTGCGGGTTCACTCCCCAAATGGCTGCAATGGCCAGAGCTGGGTGGATCTGAAGCCAGGAGCCAGGAGCTTCTTCCAGGTCTCCCATGTGGGTACAGGGTCCCAAGAACTTGGGTCATCTTCTACTGCTTTCCCAGGCCATAGCAGAGAGCTGGATCAGAAGAGGAGCAGCTGGAACTAGAACCAGCGCCTGTATGGGATGCAGGTGGAGGATTAACCCACTGTACCACAACGCCAACCCCCCAGTAATACCATATCTTGATAAGACTTGTGTGCAACTGATCAAATAAAATCATGCATCTGAGAGCACTTCATACAGTGTAAGGTGCTGTTAATACTGGTTATCAAAATATCTTGTGTAGCATGAGGACTGCATTTCTACATGTCCATGTTGGAAGTCTGTACTTGTTGAGCGATGTATTTGTGCTTTGGGTGGGGAAAGAGTAAACGCTGAGGCTGATGACTTGGTTCACGTCTGTGGTCAAGTGACACGGAAGGAGCCTCTGTAAGCCTCAGTGTCCCTTGCCTCTGAGTGCCTCTGGCTTCCCTTAGCAGCCTCTGTCCCCCAGATCTCTCAGATCACTGACCACATCTGTGTCAACAAACCATGAGACCCGACCTGCAATAATAACTGTGTCCTCTTGGCTTCTCCCCGGAGCTCCGAATCTGAGAGCAGCCTTTACTGCTCCATACAGGGGGCTGAGATGGTAGAGGTCACAGTCAGCATTTCATTACTGCAGTGAAATAACTAAGACAGCTACCAAAGAAGGAAGGAAGTTGATTTCAGCTCATCATTTTTGAGACTCACAGTCCAAGGTCAGGGGCCCCACTGGTTCAGCATCTGGTGATGGCAGAGTGCCAAGGTCGGTCAGTGCCCCACAGAGCAGGAGGAAGGGGATGGGAGAGGGCAGTTAGTCTAGCAGTTAAAGCACCCGTGTCTCACATCAGACTGCCTGGGTTCTATGGCCAGTTCTGGCTCCCGATTCCAGCTTCCTGCTAATGTTGACCCTGGGAGGCTGCAGCAATTGCCGAAGTAGTTGGTTGCTGCCACCTAGGTAGTAGACCTGGACTGAAATCCCAGCTCCCCAACCTAAATGCCCATCAACAGAAGACTGGATAAAGAAATTATGGGACATGTACTCTATAGAATACTACACAGTGGTAACAAAAATGAAATCCGGTCATTTGCAACAAAATGGAGGAATCTGGAAAACATCATGCTGAGTGAAATAAGCCAGTTCCAAAGGGACAAATACCATATGTTCTCCCTGATCTGTGACAACTAAAAGGAAACCTGTAGAAGTGAAACTGACACTATGAGAAATAATGACTTGATCAGCCTTGTCCTGACTGTTGAGGAACAATTTACTATTTTCTTTTTCTACTTAGTACCATTGGTTGAACTCTTTAATTAACACAGTTATTCTTAGGAGTTTAAATCCAACTGAAAATTGATCCCTGTTAAAAATGAGAGTGGGAATAAGAAAGGGAGGAGATGTACAGTTCAGCACATGCTCACTCGGACCTACCCCTAGGGGTAAAGCTAGAAACATGCCATGGGACTCCAAATCCCATTAAGTTGGCAGGTACCAATGCCATCTTACTTTAACTAAAGTGATCAGTTTAAGTTCATAATTGATCATAAAGGTAGGATTAAGTGTCAAAGGGATCACATAAATAAGACCAGTGTCTGCTAATAATAATTGATAGAATTTAAAAGGAGAGAACGATCCAACATGGGAAGCGGGACACACAGCAGACTCATAGAATGATGAATGCCCTAAACAGCACTCTGGCCTCAGAATCAGCCCTTAAGGTATTCGGACCCAGCTAAAAAGCCCACGAGTTTCGCAGGCATGGGAAGCCAAGACACTGTGGCAAGAAAAATGACCTAGATGAAAGATCTCTGTGAGTGAGATCCCAGTGGAAAGAGGGGCCATCAAAGAACGAGGTACCTTTCTGAAGGGAGGAGAGAACTTCCACTTTGATTATGGCCTTGTCTGAATAAGGTCAGGGTTTGTGGACTCAAGAGGCTTCCATAGCCTTGGCAGCTCATGAAAAGAGCCTCGGGTGATTACTGACGTCATAAATAAGAGTGTCAATTGTTACATCAACAACAGGAGTCACTGTGCACTTACTCCCCATTAAGGACCTCTGTCCTTAATGTGTAGTACTCTATGAATTAACAGTAAACTAGTTTTCAAACAGTACTTTATACTTTGTCTGTGTGGGTGCAAACTGTTGAAATCTTTACTTGGTATATACTAAGTTGATCTTCTGTATAAAAAGATAATTAAAACTGAATCTTAGTGAAGAATGGAATGGGAGAGGGAGTAGGAGATGGGATGGTTTGTGGGTGGGAGGGTGGTTATGGGGGGAAGAACCGCTATAATCCAAAAGTTGTACTTTCAAAATTTACATTTATTAAATAAAAATTTTCAAAAAAAAAAAAAAAAAGAAATCCTAGCTCCCAGCCTTGGCCTGCCCCAGTCCTGGACATTACAGGCATTTGGGAACCAGTGGATGGGAACAAGCTATCTCTGTCTCTCTGAAATTAAATAAATAAGTAAACAAAAAAAATTTTTTTTAATGAAGAGGAAGCATGTGTCTATGTCTGTGCTTATAAAGCCACCATGGGTTTGGTCATGGGAGCGCTACTCTGACAGCCTAGGACAGTCTAATTGCCTTCCAAAGGCCGCAGGTCTGGACGCTATAATTTGATCAAGTTTCACCTCCTTCGTACCATCAGCATAAGACTTTGGGAACCAAGCCTTTAATACATGGGTCTCTGGAGGGCCTTCCAAGCTGATACTCAGACTGTATCACATGGGAACACATGTCGCATGTTCTTGGCTCCTTAAAACACCCCTTGATTTAACATTTTGCTCCTCATTGCTTCCAGCTTCCAGCTTGAGAAAAACCAGACTGGTGGTCGGTTAAGTTGTTTTTTGTTTGAACCTGACAAGTCTGGCTTAGGACTACTAAACCATTCCTCATTTCCCAGCACTGTGTGTCTGTAGATAAACAGGCATATGGATTACCTACTTTTGTTTACTTCTCCTCACATGGAAGTCCATTAGTTTTCCAATATATTTCACAGAATGACTTGCCTGTTGCCAGCATGTGGAGGGTGTATTAATCCTTAGTCCTGAAATGTTTAAGTTAGAAATAATGGGAAGTAGAGGGGCCACGATGACTTATTTATTTCAGATGTAGACCCTAAACTGCTTCAGAAGTGCCAGCAGTGAATTAAAGCCAGAATTCTAGAAGAAGGACCTAAATCACACGTCACCAGAGACTCTTTAGTTCTTAGCAAAAATTGCACTATATGTCTAGAATAGAGAGGCTCAATGATGGTTTGAGTCAAGCAGCGTGAACTGAACTGTATCTTGTCTGGGGATAAAAAAAATCAATATTATCTCTTTCTGGGCAGAAACCTCTTTAGAAGACGACAAAGGGAAGACACAGTGGCATTCAAGACACAGGTGTTCTGTGGTGTGTTGGGGTGGGGAGAGAGCTGGCTTAGGAAACAGCAGAGGTCTTTTCTTGCTCGGAGAATCACAAACCAGGTCTGCTCCTGTGTTTCTTCTGTGGCGCTCCTCCTCCTTTGGGTTCCTCTGGGTACAAATGAAGTGGTCCAACAGAGACCCCATTACTTGATTTTTCTATTATGTGATCTGGAGGCTGGGGTTGCAAGAGAACCATGGATGGTGAAGCTTAGAGTTCTGATTGAGGAAAGAATCAGGGAGGAGATGAGACGCAGGTCAAAGAACAGAAGCCCTCTTTGTAGACAGTTAATGAGAATCCATATTTAACTGACTGTTGCAGGGAAGTAAATACTCTTACAACATAATAGATGTAGATAAAGTCAATTGCCTCCTTGGATGACACCAGAAGTGACTTTCAGTTTTATGGATTTATTGTCCAAATTGTAAACTTGACCTTGGAATTAACAAGTGGTAAAGTCCTTGGAAGTTTATTAAGGGAGGTTAATTTTGTGTATAAATGAAGAGAAGGGTTTGAATGAATCAAAGCTATTACGAAGGAGAGAGAGAGGGGGGAAAGAGAAAGAGAGAGAGGGAGAGAGAGAGAGGCTAAGTCTAACCTCGCTCTGGTTGGCCCTTGGATAAAGGTGATCTTGGGGACTGGCCTTCAGCCATGCAGACACAGGATCTCCATTTTATTAGTCTGCCTGGCATTGGGTTGAATTTTAGGTAAATAATGAGTAATATTTTTACTGTAAGTGTGGAGAGTACCTCAAAAGCTCATGGAAAATGGAACTAAATATAAGTGTGTGGCTCAAGGAACATCTCATGTAATATTCATATTTTTATTTATTAAACTTGGCCACCTTGTATAGAAGTCTTCCGTTGATAACTTGCCAGAGACTTATTTTACAAACCAGGATGCCATTGTGTAGATGTACAGGGCAGGCAGACTTTCCACGTATCAGAGCGCTTATTTCTACTATAACCTGTTTCCCTCTGTTTCGGTTGTTTAGAAAGTCAAGCTTGTATCTGTCCTTAATGTGCTGTACATTGTGAATTAATACTATAACTAGTACTCCAACAGTATTATCATTTTGTGTCTCTATGCGAGGGCAAACCGTTGAAATCTTTACGTAATATGTACTAAATTGATCTCCTGTGTATAAAGAGAATTGAAAATGAATCTTGATGTGAATGGAAGGGGAGAGGGAGCGGGAAAAGGGGAGGGTGGGGGGAGGGAGGGAAGTTGTGTGGGGGGGGAGCCATTGTGGTCCATGAGCTGTTCTTTGCAAATTTATATTCTTTAAATAAAAGCTTTATAAAAAAAAAAAAAAAAAAAAAAAAAAAGAAAGTCAAGCTTGTCATTGCGTGGTGAGTGTCGAATGGTCCATGGTAATAAAGCAGGTTAAGTAGCCTCATGGGCATCCAGGCCTAGGAAGAACATGAGAACTCAGCGCTCGACTGCAGGTGCACCATCCAGAACGGGGAATAAGAATCCATGCGGAGAGACGCCGTGTTTCCCCTCCAGGCAGAGTGGTGTGAATGCTGCATTTCCATTCTCCTTTTTGTTTTTTTCTTCTTTAAAAACAAACAATCAAAACCATTATTTTCTTATTTGAAAAGGACATAGAGCCAGAGGAGTGGGAAAGAGAGATCTTGCATGCACTGCTTCACTCTCCAAACGATGTCAATTGTCTCTCACATGGGTGGCAGGGGACCAGGATCTTGAGCCACCATCTGCTGTGCATTAGCAGGGACCTGGATGGGAAGTGGAGCAGCTGGGACTCAGGCTGGCACTCTGATAAGGAATGCCAATGTCACAGGTGGCAGCCTAACCCACTAAGCCACAACATAGGCCCCTCCATTCTCCTTTTTTCCATTTACTTTTCAAATGTCTTAGAAGTCAGCCAAAACTCCTCTCTGCAGACATGGTTCCATTGCTAAGATAGCTGCTGGTTAAATCCATTGCGTACTGCTGTACTCTAAGTCTTCCTGATTTTGGGGAAACCTGCAATCTTAATAATTAGCAGGCATTCATTGTATAAAACAGTTCAGCTATGTACAAATATATCTTTGACTTTCTAAAACAGAATGTAATTTTTAATCTCAGGCTTGCATTCCATGTAATGCAAACAGAATTAATCCAGTAACTGAGGAAGATTAATGCACACTCTCTGGCTTTTCTGTAGAAGGAATCTCAGTGGTGAGGGGTAGGGGGCCTGTGTGTGCTGTGTGCTCGGTGTTGGGTGGCTGACTGCCCCACCTTGTCCTTGAGAGTAAAATCCCTCCCCAAGGGCATCCAGAGTGTCCAGCGTGGCCCTGTGTTGTCCTCCAAAGTGACTGGGTATGCCCAACTGCTTTGCTCAATTCATGCTGCTACTGGGGCCCATAAAATGACACCCCAAAGCATGGTGCTTCCACCTGCTGAGGTGGAAAAAGTCTCAGAACCAAGGCTTCTCGAACCTTCCCTTGTTTTCCCCCTAAGTTCAGGGAGGGGCTTTCTCCCCAGTCCCCTTATCTGACTGAAGAAGAAGCTCTTCCAAGAGAAATGCCATTGTCTGGGACCTGAAATCTCATTCATCAAGAAAGAGTAAACACAGCAGGGAGAGACGCTGAGCACTGTGCCACACATAGGCAGATGTCCTTAGCTATTGTCTGCCCTCTGGACCCCTTGTGGTCCCTAGAGAATCATTGACAAACTGTTGTCTTTTGGGGGGCTGTTCATTCCCACAAAAATCATTTGCTACCCTTACAAACATCCTAGAGGGGCTATAGCATCCTGTGCTATGGCATAGCTGGTAAAGCTGCTGTCTGCTCTGCCAGCATCCCATATGGGCACCGGTTAAGTCCCGGCTGCTCCACTTCCAATCCAGCTCCCTGCTAATGTGCCTGGGAAAGCAGTGAAGGATGGCCCAAGTCCCTGAGCCCCTGTTACCCACGTGGGAGACCCTGGCTTTGGATCGGCACAGCTCTAGCCATTGCGGCCAATTGAAGAGTGAACCAGTAGATGGAAGACCTCTGCATTCTCTCTGCCTTTCTTTTCTCTGTGTAACTCTGACTTTCAAATAAGTAAATCAGTCTTTAAAAAAAAGAAGTCCTAGATCATCCCATTCATCTGACCCCTAAGAAGTTGTTGTAGAAGTTTCTGAATCTCATTGGGTTGTTAGATGATCACTGTACAGTGAACTTCTCATATACATTAATCAATTATATATATTATATATACACATTAAAGTATTAATAGATATACATAAGTTAATATACATTAATCAATAATCATATACATTAATCTTCTATTGTCAGCTTGTTTCATCAGACTTTGATGTGGGCTAGGCAGGGAGTCAGTGAGAGACAAGAAGCCAAGGACCGCCTTTGTGCCAAATGCCTGAGACCCGTGTGATTCTCAAAGCCATCCAGGAACTAAGTCCTCCCATTTACAGATGAGGAACTGAAAGCTCCAAGAGCGAATGAGCCGCTCGTTCAAAGAATCTAGTTGTAAGTGATTGAGAAAGAATGGAACCTGGAGGCTGGTGCGGCGACACAGCGGGTTAAACTGCCGCCTGTGACACTGGCATCCCATGTTAAAGTGCTTGTTCAGCTCCTTCCTGCTCTGCTTCTGATCCGGATCCCTACTAATGCTAGTGCTTGGGCCTCTGCCACCTACATAGGAGACCCACATGGAGTTCCTGGCTCCTGGCTTTGGCCTGGCCCAGCCCCAGCTGTTGTGGCCATTTAGGACAGGAAGCACTGGATGAAAGATCTCATATTCCCTCTCTCTCTCTCTCTCTCTCTCTCTCTCTCTCTCTCTCTCTCTGACTCCACCCCCACCTTTAAAAAAATTAATTAAATCGGGCTGGTGCCGTGGCTCACTAGGCTAATCCTCCGCCTTGCGGCGCCGGCACACCGGGTTCTAGTCCCGGTCGGGGCGCAGGATTCTGTCCTGGTTGCTCCTCTTCCAGTCCAGCTCTTGCTGTGGCCCGGGAGTGCAGTGGAGGATGGCCCAAGTGCTTGGGCCCTGCACCCCATGGGAGACCAGGAGAAGCACCTGGCTCCTGCCTCCAGATCGGTGCAGCGCCGGCCTTGGCGGCCATTGGAGGGTGAACCAATGAAAGGAAGACCTTTCTCTCTGTCTCTCTCTCTCACTGTCCACTCTGCCTGTCAAAAAAAAAAATAATAAGTAAATATTTTTTTAAAAAATTGAACCTGGTTTAATCTAATCCTAAAGCCTTCGTTTTGTTTTTTAAAAAATTTTTTTTTAAGATTTTATTTATTATTTGAGAGGTAGAGTTACAGACAGAAGGAGTGACAGAAAGGTCTTCTATCCACTGATTCATTCCCCAAATGGCCATTAAAGCTGGAGCTGGGCCAATCTGAAGCCAGGAGCCAGGAGCTTCTTCCACGTCTCCCACGCAGGTGCAGGGACCCAAGGACTTGGGCCATCTTCTACTGCTTTCCCAGGCCATAGCAGAGAGCTGGATTGGAAGTGGAGCAGCCGGGACTAGAACTGGCGCCCATATGGAATTTCAGCACCGCAGGTGGAGGCTTAGCTCCCTATGCCACAGTGCTAGCCCTAAGCCTTCATTTTAAACCGCAACTGTGGCCTTCTGTCTTAGCCAGCAATTGACACTCTAAGGAATTTTCTAGAAATAATTTTGATGAAGACCCACCCTAGCAGAGTCTGGTCCAGTTGGTCTGGAATGGAGCCAGGTGTTTGTATTCTGGAAAATCTGTAGGTAATTGAAATACACACGGAAGTTTGAGGGCCGGCTCTGAATTGTGTGGTTTTAGACAAACTACTTCCCCTCCTAGTATCTCTGTTTTCGTTTTGTTAAGTGGGGAATTAAAACCGTTTCAAGGGGTGAGTGTTGTGGCCGACATTGTTGCACAGCGAGCTAGGCTGCTGCCTGCAGCACCGGCATCCCGTGTGAGTGCTGGTTGGAGTCTCGACTGCGCTCCGATATGGAATGCTGGCATCATAGGCTGCGGCTTAATCTGCCGCTCCATGTCGCCAGTCCTAAATCACTGTTTATTCTTTTGTTTGTTTTAAAAAGTATTTATTTATTTGAAAGAGTTATAAGGAGAGGAAGAGGTTTTCTGTTGGTTCACTGCCCAGATGTCTGCAATGGCTGGGTCGGGCCAGGCCAAAGCTGGGAGCTTCATCCGGGTCTCCTGCGTGGGTGGCAGGTGCAGTCCTCCACTCTTTTTCCCAGGACATTAGTGGGGAGCTGGATTAGAAGTGGAGCAGGCCGGACTGCTTTGTCACAGGGCCAGCCCAAATCACTTTATTCTAATCAGACTGGCCCTCAGCAGGGAAAATGAGAACCTTTCAGCCTAAATGCCTGTTTCCCAAGGGGCAAGTGATCCAGTGAGAAGGGCCCTACTCGGGGCCGCCACCGTGGCATAGTGGGTTAAGCTGCCACCTGCAGCGCTGGCATCCCATATGGGTGCTGGTTCGAGACCTGGCTGCTCCTCTTCAATCCAGCTCTCTGCTATAGCCTGGGAAAGCAGTAGAAGATTGCCCAAGTCCTTGTGCCCCTGCACCCACATGAAGACCCAGAAGAAGCTCCTGGCTCCTGGTTTTGGATCAGGGCAGCTCTGGCCATTGGGGCCATCTGGGAAGTGAACCAGCGGATGTAAGATCTCTCTCTCTGTCTCTGTCTCTCTCTCTCTGTCTCTCTCTCTCTCTCTCTCTCTGTGTCTCTCTCTCTCTGCCTCTCCTTCTCTCTCTGTGTAACTCTGGCTTTCAAATAAATAAATAAATCTAGAAAGAAAGAAAGAAAGAAAGAAAGAAAGAAAGAAAGAAAGAAAGAGTGAGTCTACTGTCTCAGATCGGAGACCCTGTCAGTATTTGCCAAAAACATTACTTCTCGTTCCAATTTTAGTTTCTGTGCTGCCAAATTGAGCACTGAAAACACTTCTCTCCAGACCCAAGTGCCCTGGACACATCATGGGGCCCAGCCGTACAGAAACAAGCTCCCAACCAGCCCAGCTGCTTTTCATTTCCTGCCCTTTGCTTTAAAGGAGTCCTTTAAGGTTGCTTCAAGTCTGTCCCCTGTGCCAGCCCACCCCCTCGGGGTGTCTGCGCATCCTCAGACCACCTGCACACCTGCCTCCTCCACACCTGGAGTTAACTGGGCCTCAAACAACGCTCCCGGTCATTCCCGGCGTCGGCCATTGCGGCTCAGCACCCAGTCAGTATCTTTTCCTTCTTCCATTTCATGCCCTGTCTTCTGTCGTCTCTATCCCTTTCTCCTCTGGCATCAGCCTTTGAGGGTGGCCTGGTTCCCTGGCGTCTGGGGACCGGTCTGGGTGGAGGAAGAGTGCGTGGGAGAAGCCTGCGGAAGCGAGGGGGAGCTCACAGGGGCTGCTGGCCCCGGGATGCCCAGGCCTTCCCAGGCCCGCACAGCTTCTTTGCAAGGTTGGAGCTGGGAGGGGCTGGGACCTGGAGCTAGTCTAGTTTTCCTTCCTCAATTCGAGCAAGGACTCCACATGACCTTAGCTACTCTGGACTTTGTTCTGCTTCTGTTTAGCATCAGTTAAGTGGTGACCTTTGCCACCAATTAAAGAGTGAGGCCCCATTCAGTTGCAGAGAACTGCCAGACTGTAAACAAAGTTGGAAAGGCCCTGCTAGGGTGGGGAAAGCGCCCCTGTGCTGTCCTTCCAGTATCCCAGAGACGTGGGTCTCCTATTGCTCAGGGACTGGTCCCTCTCCAGAACATCGGCACCAACCCCAGCCCTTAACTAAATGTACTGTGTGGCCAGTACTACATCTTATCAGGGGCCTGCCCCAAACAGGTTGGGTAACGTGACAACAGCTGTGACTTCTCTCCAAACCACCATTTTTTTTTAAAAAAGATTTATGTATTTATTTGAAAGACAGAGTTACAGAGAGAGGCAGAGAGAGAGAGAGAGGTCTTTCATTCGCTGGTTCACTTCCAAATGGCCGCAATGGCCGGAGCTGAGCTGATCTGAAGCCAAGAGCCAGGTGCTTCTTCTGGGTCTCCCACATGGGTGCAGGGGCCCAAGGACTTGGGCCATTTTCTACTGCTATCCCAGGCCACAGCAGAGAGCTGGGTTGGAAGAGGAGCAGCCAGGACTAGAACTGGCGCCCATATGGGATGTCGGCGCTTCAGGCCAGGACTTTAACCCGCTGCACCACAGTGCCGGCCCCTAAACCACCACGTTAATGACAAACAGTGCTGAATGCCCTCTTTGTATAGGCATAGTGCTTGAGACTCAGTTCTGGGGCCAGTTAAGCATCTCCTGTGAGTGCCAATTCTGATGCAGCTCCCTGCTAACACGCCTGGGAAAGCAGCAGCAGGTGGCCCAAGTACTTGGGCCCCGCCACCCACGTGGGACACACCGGGCTCCTGGCTTCAGCCTGGTCCAGCAGTCACTGTCTCTCTCTGTCTCTCCCTCTCTCTCTAATTCTCTGCCTGTCAAATACATTAAATAATCATCTTTTGAAAAAGACTTAGCTCTGACCTCTCAACAAAGTATGTTCCCACTGAAACAGCGAGAGACCACATCAGAAGAACCAGACAGATAACAAAGGTTAGAAGAATATGCTGTATGGTACAAATATATGAGAACACTTTAAAAAAAGTTGTAGAAAGTGAAATTTAAAAAATGTTTTTTGGTTCAAACATTTTTGAAATCTATGCCTAGGAGCCAGCGCTGTGGTGTAGCAGATAAAGCTGCCATCTGCAGTGCCGGCATCCCATAGACGCACCGGTTCTAGTCTCCACTGCTCCACTTCCGATCCAGCTCTCTGCTATAGCCTGGGAAAGCCATAAAAGACTGTCCAGTTGGGCCCCTGTACCCATGTGGGAGACCCAGAAGAAGCTCCTGGCTCTGGCTGTTGTGGCCATCTGGGGAGTGAACCAGCGGAGGGAAGACCTCTCTATCTCTCTGTGCCTCTGCCTCTCTGTAACTCTGACTTTCAAATACATAAATCTTAATAAAAAAGAGAGAGAAATCTGTGCATACTTTTCTCATAATGTGCAGTTTCCATGAGCATTGAAAATTTATTTAATTTATTTGAAAGACACAGACAAATTTCCCATTTGTGGGTTCACACCCCAAATTCTCACAACAGCCAGGGCTAGGTGAGTGTAGGCTGAACTCAGGCTGGGTCTCCAGCATGGGTGGCAGGAACCCAAGTACTTGAGCCATCACTGCTGCCTCCTAGGGCACAGAGAAAGCTGGAAGTGGAAGCAGAACTGGGATGTGACCGTCCCAAGGGCTACACCAAACACCCACCCCTCTACGAACTTTTTGAAGACCTTCCTATATCCAGCACCCATTACATGTACTGTTTTGTTGTAAGCACTGAGGCTAGACCAGCACACCACAGATGGAATCCCTGCCTCAAATGAGATAAGACAGTGTAAACTGATACATCAATCTGGGACAAGTACTTCCAAGGGAAATGAGGCAGTTTCTAGAGGATAGAGTGACAGACTTGTGGGAGGGGACATTTCGGATGGGAGAGCAGGGAGGACCTCTCGGGTTAAGGTGGCAGCTAATCAAATCCTGAAGAAAGACAGGGAACAAGTCCTTGGAGCATCTGGAAGAAGTTCCCAAGCCACGTGGATAGCAGGTGCCAAGGCTCAGAGGAGCAGTGTGTTTGGTTGTTTAAGGACACGGGCCAGTGTGGCTGGAGGCTAGAAAGTACGAGGGTGTGGGCAGGAGATGACATCAGGGAGGTGACAGGGCTGATCACGCAGGGGTCTGCGTGCCATGGTTAGGACTTTGGATTTTATTCTGCAAAGGTGTGACATGATCAGGCTTCTATCTTGGACTGACCACTGTTTATGAAGACAGACGCTAGGAGTGCAAGGGGAGAAGGCTGAGGCCCGTGAGGAGGCTTCTGCACTAATCCAGAATGGGGTGCAGGTGGCTGGGCCCCGAGGGAGAGGACAGAGGGAGGTGGGAAGAGGTTAGGTTCAGAGTGTATTTTTAAGGTAGAGAAGAGAAGGTAGACAAGACACAGGGTAGGGTTTTTGCTCTAAAGAAAAATCGGGAATGATTCCAAAGTTTTTGCTCTGAACTCAAGGTTTTAAATTCATAGAAGGGAGTGGCTGCTTCTGGTTAAGATAAACAGAGGATTAATGAAAAACCTGAGATTTGAATTGCCCTTTGAAGAACTGGTAGGACTTTGTAGCTTGGAAAAACTCTCGGAAGTTTATTCTAAGACCATTTTGTCTTCTCGGACCAGCAGTCCCCTGACCCAACCCTGCTCCTGTAAGTGGTAGCAGTCCAGGAGTCCAGGTAGGAGTCCAGGAGTCTGCCCCATTGATTGCCTTAGGCCAATCCTGGAAATTCTGTGCTCTTGCCAGCCATTGATCTAGAAATGGGCTGGTTTAGGAATGGCGGTTCTGGACGATGAAACATAGAAGTGGTCTCTGTTGAAAAGACCTCTGGGAAAATCTGTCTTTAAAGGAAAGGGAGATGCTTGGGGGTGAGCAGTTTAAAGCAGCAGGTAAAACACTGGTTAAGCAGCCCATGCCCCGCACAGGAGTATCTGGGTTTAATACCCGCCTCTGGCTCTGGCTCTGACTCTAGCTCCTGATGCCAGCTTCCTGCTGTTGTGTATTGTGGGCCCTGGAAGGCAGCGGTGATGGCTCAAGTTACTGGGTTCTTGCCACCCACATGGGACAACTGGATTTAGCTCCTGGCTCCCAGTTTTGGGCCAGCCCAGCCCTGGCTGTCTGTGGGCATCTGGGGAATGAACCAACAGATAGGAGATCTGTGTTTTCTCTGTCTCTCAAATAAAGAACTTTTTTACAGAGGGGTTCTAGACTTGAGACACTGTCCGAGGACATAGTGATGGAGCTGCCATCACCATCTTGCACACATAAAGGGGACGCTGAGGACCGCGGCTGGTGTGTTGAGGGTGGCAGAGGGAAAGGTGGAGAAGCTTGGTTCCTTGGGTCCCTCACTGAGCTGCTGAGTTCTGCAACCCTGGAACTGTGCTGCACTTTTCTTTATGTGACATTAGGACAAATCCATTTATCATTTAATTTGTTTTTAAGATTTATTTATTTGAAAGGCAGAGTTACAGAATCAGAGAGAGAGAGAGAGACAAAGTGAGAGATGGAGGGACACAAAGAGAGATCTTCCATTTGCTGGTTTCTTCCCCCAAATGGCCACAATGGTTGGAGCTGGGCTAGCCAGGAGCCAGGAGCTTCCTATGGGTCTCCCATGTGCATGCAGGGGCCCAAGCACTTGGGCCATCCTCCACTGCTTTCCCAGGTGCATTAGCAGGGAGCTGGATTGAAAGTGGAGCAGCCGGGACTTGAACTGGTGCCCGTATGGGATGCCAGTGCCACAGGTGGCTTTACCTGCTATGCAACAGCACCCGCCCCCATTTAATGATTTTGAGTGGACAATTTGTACTTGAAGCTGAAAGTATACTACTTTAGATAAGCAACAAAGGCCCTAGGTGGGAAGACACAGCGAAAGTATCGGGGACCACACAGCATGTGGCCTCTTAGTGGAAAACTACTGAGGCAGGGCTAAAACAGCCCAGACCAGAGAGTACTGATAACGCAACCTTGTGTGACCTTGTGCCTTAAGACCTTGTAACCTTTCCCCTACTTTCACAAGCATTGCAGCTACAAGATAAGCTCCCCCTCCTTCCCCCGCCCGATGTCCTGCCCTCCTAAACACCCCTCCTTCCCCCGCCTGACACCCTGCCTTTATGATATATAAGTGTGTGGTTGAAAAATAAAAAGTGCAGCTTGATCAGGACATGTCTTGCTGCCATCTTTGTGTCTCCTGTCCCTTTCATTTCTCCTTCTAGGTGCTCGGCCCCAGTTGCTGTCCCGCAGGACGGGACACAAAAGCAAATAGTTTGAGGCAAGATTTTGTTTGAGACAAGAAAGCTCAAGGAAGTTTTTAGGGAAGATGGGTGAAATAATTTGACATTTGTTCATAAACTCATTCAATAAATATTTGTTGAGCCCCTGCTATACCCCAGGTACTGTTCTAAGATCTGGGATACTGCAGTGAACAACATAGACAGGGTCCCTCCAATGGAATTTATTATTATTTATTATGGAGGTCAGACAGGTGCATGTGGCTGGTGGCTACTGTACTGGGCAGTGCAGGCCTAAGGCTCTGGTCAAGGAAGGCCTAAGTCAGTGAACACCTGTCAGGGTGAAACTAGGCATTGGCTGTGGTGTCAGGCTTCTGCTGATCTGCTCTGGGTTCATTCTCAAAACAAGATTCATTGAGTCAAAGGGCACATTTTTAGAACTCTTAATTATTTTTCTAATCGATTGCATCAATTTGTGATACTACCCACACAGAACACTGACTTAAATTTTGAGAATTTGTATTTTAGTTGGAGGGGAGGTAAGGGTTAACTTAGAAAAAGTTGATCTAGGAAAGTTTGTTAATTTACTGAAAGATACACTATACTTCTTTTAATCTGTTTGTTTGATGCAGGGTCTGAGTCCA
This sequence comes from Sylvilagus floridanus, assembly GCA_949820135.1. Lineage (NCBI taxonomy): Eukaryota > Metazoa > Chordata > Mammalia > Lagomorpha > Leporidae > Sylvilagus > Sylvilagus floridanus. The sequence continues at coordinate 13,388,033 of OX463228.1, read as the reverse complement.
CCCGTACAAGGATGGACTGGGTCCGAGGAAAGGTGAGTGCGCCGCTCGCCCGTTCCCCAGCCTCCCGATCCCGGAGACAATCAGACACAGCGGGGAGCCAAGTCTAGCGAGGACTCATTTATTCCATGCGAAATCGAACCTTTTATAGCACAAAACTGCAGAGTCATTGGGGCAGGGCTAAGAACCAACCAATCATTTTAAAGGTCACTTTACGGGGGGATTTCTATAGGACTAGCCATATGTCTATACTAGTCTTGCTACCTCCCCTGATGTTGCGTAGCCAATCAGCTTGAGTCCCGCCCATCTTACTTCCTCTGGGCGCCATCTTCTTTGCCCCTCCTTGGCGCTGCCCAGTCCGGGGGCCACGTGCGCGCACGCGGGCCCCTCCCTGCGCTGCTATCCCCGGGACACCTGTCGGCTGGCTCCGCGGGCCCTGGCTCGGGTTGGTTCACGGGCTCGGCTCCACGTGGCTCTGTCCCACGCAGCTTGGGCGGGGGCGCCCGCGCATGCGGAGCCCCAGGGCCTGGCCTGGCCTGGCCGCACCATGGCCGTACTCATGCCCCGCAGTTTGATAACTCGTAAACCTGAATTTTTAATTTGTTTATGAATATTTCATGTGTTCTTTTGTGAATTGTTTTGTTAGTGGTCTTTGTTCAGTTATCAGCTGAAGACTTAGTGAGATCCTTATCAACTTGTTTGAGCTCTTCAGTTAGCAATGCTATATTTAGTCATGTGTGTTGTAAGTGTATCTTCTGGGATGTCCCCTGTCCTTAATTTTATTGGCATTTTATATATAAAATTTATTTTAAGGGTTTATGTAGTCCAGTACTTCAGTCTTTATAGTAACACTATTGCTAACAGCTATAGAGTTGTCTTTACATTAGTGTTTTGATAAATAGTCAATCTACTTTAACGTGAACTTCACGGTTTTAAATGCATGTAAGTATTCAAATCAAGTGGAATTAATTTTGATGTATAGTATAAAGTGTGGATCTGAATTCTTGTCTGCTAAGCTTGCTGATTTGTTATCCCTTTGCCATTTATTGGAAAATCTTTGTTTATCTCGTTGTATCATGGCAACTTCTTCATTCACTAAAACCTCATGAGAATTCAAGTGCATTTCTGAAGGTTTCATCCGATTAGACCTCCCGTCAAGAGTCCAGTATTCCATCTGTGTCATTTTGTAGGTTTTTACTTTAGAAGGCTCTTGTTCACCTTCTTCACTCCCCTCCCCAACATGCTTGCTTTCTTGTCTGTTTAGAATCCTAGTTTCCCTCCTTCCTTTTGTCATATGTTTAAAAGACATCCTTCTGGGACCGTTACCAAGGTTCTGCTGAATGTATCACTTACATCGTAGGAAACAGGTATTTATATAACATTTAGGTTTCCCTTCTAGGAACTTCTATTTTCCCACGTCTTTTCAGACAACGTGGAAGGTGTCGTAGTTCCTCTATATAGAAACGTACGTGCATACGTGGGTCTGTGTGCGTATGTATATAGTATCTCAGCCTGGGTGCCATAGAAACAGACTCGAAGAGGGAGAGAAGTGTCTGCAGACGGTTTTTATGGAAGACACACCTGTGCTGGGCTGGCCTGTAGTTGCTCTGGGTGGGGACCTTGGCTGATTCTAGGGTTGGAGGCGGTGGCAGGGAAAATGCTCTGGAGCTGGCATGGGACTTTGAGGTTTTAGGAATTTCCGGTTAACATACGATCTTCAAGTTCTGTTTGCAGAACTCAACATGTGCCTTTTTCTGTCTCCGTTGATTTTGCATCAGTTGAGGTTAATTTTGACTGCAAGCTACGTAAAACAGGAACTTAACTGACTCATACAAGAAGGACAGTTTATTACTTTCCATGACGTCATGTCCTGGGACAGAGCAGCTCTGGAGTTAGTTAATTCAGTTTTTCTGCAGAGGCATTCAGATCCCTAGTATTCCTCTTTTTCCAGTTTCTTCCTGGTCAAAGATGGCTGCGTCGTAGCCAGGCATCCTATTCATATAATAAAGCATTCAGTAGAAGTAAAACGACTGTTTCTCACCATGAGTCTCTTTGTAAGAGCAAGAAGAACTTTCCCAAACACTGCTCTTGGCAAATCTCTCAAATTCATTGGACAGACACGAGTCTTATGCCCATTCCCAATCCGGTGACTAGAAAGGCTCCTGAGGCTATCCTGATTGGCTCATGTTAGTTGCTTTCCCCCTAAATGACACAGTGTAGTAGTGGAGTTCCCTCTGCATGCCTGCCTACAAAAATAATTATTGGAGCACTGCCAGCAATGAACATGGGGATTAGTTGCAGAGCAGACAATCAACTGTGACTGCCTGAGCTGTACACCTGCTATTCCCTTGGCTAGAAATACTCGTAGTTCTCCTCCACTTGTTCTCCCGTCAAACTGCCATTCTGCCTTCCAGTGTAGGTTGGAGTGATTCTAAGGAAACCATTGATGTTGTCTAGGTTGGGTGGATAATCCCCCTTGGTTCCCAGGCAGCCTTTGCCACCCTCATCCCACTGCACTGTGATTCTGGCTTCACCTCTTGGGGCTCTGACCACACCACCCACCTGCTTGAGAGCAAGGACTGGGTCTCTATTACTTCTCTGTTGACAGTGGACAGCTCAGGGAAGACACTGAGCTCATGCCTGCTGATGAAATCTCATGCTAGTATTTTGTTTTGGAGTTTCAAGCCTAGATTCACAACAGACATTGACTTGGGCTTTCTTTTTTCAAAGTTTTATTTGAGATGGAGAGAGAGAGAGAGAGAGAACTCCTGTCCAGGGCCTAGATGCCTGCAATGGCCAGGACTGGGCCCAGTTGAAGCTAGGAGCCAGTAATTCAATCCAAGTCTCCCATGTGAGTGGCAAATCCCAATTGCTTGAGCCATCACTGCTGCCTCCCAGGGTCCAGGTTAGCAGGAAGCTGCAGTTGTCAGGAGCTGGAGCTGGGGTCAACAGGCATCGTGACCACCAGGGCGAATGCCTGTGCCTGGCTTACCGCTCTCTGTGTGTGAAAGGTTTGTGTGCTGTGATTTGTTATTAGGATGAACTTTTCCACGTAAAAGGAGCTGGGAAGTTTACAAACCAAATTGTTTGACTTGTGGGTTATTGATTCCTGAAAAGACTGGGAAGCTCAACAAGTTCCTGACCACTCGCTGCATGTTGGACAACCTACCATTGGCACTTTATTGAAGAGGGGTGGGAGAGCGTGTCTCCAGATTCAGGGTTTGTGCTTCAAGACCACATTTTTCAATCATGTGTAACGAAATCAATTTCGTGGGTCAAAACCATAATTAAAAGGAAACAATGATGCAATGGAGTAGAACAAAACATATCAGAGTACATTACTCATGGTAAAACTTTTGGTACAATTCCATAGATACAGCTCTGTGCAACATACTAGATTATATGAAGTGAGTGTGTGTGTGTTTTTTTTTTAAAGATTTATTTATTTTACTTGAAAGAGTTACACAGAGAGAGGAGAGGCAGAGAGAGAGAGAGAGGTCTTCCATCTGATGGTTCACTCCCCAGTTGGCTGCAATGGCCAGAGCTGTGCCAATCCGAAGCCAAGAGCCAAGAGCTTCCTCCAGGTCTCCCATGTGGGTGCAGGGGCCCAAGCACTTGGGCCATCTTCTACTGCTTTCCCAGGCCGTAGCAGAGAGCTGGATCGGAAGTGGAGCAGCCTGGACTCGAACCACCACCCATATGGGATGCCGGCACTGCAGGCGGTGGCTTTGCCTGCTACACCACAGCACCAACCCCCACATAACTTTCAATTCCATTTTCTGTGAATCTTTGAAGATGCCCCCAGCCAGACTTTCTTGAAATACCCTCATATGTATTTTTCTACTCTCAATTTCTTTACTCCTAAAAAAGAGAAAAAGACAAGGATTTGGGATTCTGCCTCTCCCAGTACACCTTGAGCTCGTTCTCCTGGTTCAGCCTTCAGAGGTAAGGGCAGACCTGAGCCGGTCCCAGGACCTCTGCAAACAGCAGAGATAACAGGCCAACCTGTCCCAGCAGGATAGGGGGAAATATGTGAAATGTGACGCCCTTTTAGCCCTCAGCAAAGAAAAACAAACTTTGTTTATAGGTTTAAAAATTTCCATCCCCTGAGGAGGGTACTGGAGAATGTCCCCACAGAGGAAGTTAAGGGGGACTCCAACCCCCAGGTGCTACAGATATGGGGTGGGGGATCTAGTGGAAAAAGTCAGGGCTCTCCCATTCTCCCCATGGACTGAAGGCGAGTTTTCCTCCCTCTGGGGAGCACACTGTTTCGGGAGCCTGGAGGTGCTGAGTCAGGGAGGGGAGAAGTTGTTGACAATGGTGCCTTTTCATAAGCCATGCAGGAGAGACCAGGTGGCAGATGCTGTCCTCCCATCACCCCTGGCCCAGGTCCCCCAGCCTGGAGAAGACTGGGCCTGGAGATGCACTGGAGCGGAAGTGGGCATGGAGGGGGCTCGCAGGGGAGGAGCCTCTTGGAGGGGCTGATCCACGGAGGACCACACCTCACCCTGGCAGAATTTTCTCCCCACCCCTGTTCCAGCGGAAAAGTCCCGGGCACAGGCTGTCCCGCAGCTCTGATTCCCCGGTGAGAAGTGGTCTGCTGCCTTCCCAGACGCTGCAGCCTTGGCAGGCTGATCCCGCCTTGGAGCTCCACCCACAGGCAGCCAAAGCGGGGGCTTCCTTAAGAAGTTAACTTCTGTCAGTTTGGAGTTGTCCTCAAATCGCAGAAGAAAAATTCTGCAGGGGATCTTTTACCCCACCCCTCCTGGAACGAACACACACACACACACACACACACACACACACACACGAGGAGGAAGACGGGAAGCAGCTGAGTTGCCTTCCCCTGCAGCCAGAGCAGGGGGGGGTTGTCCTCAACTCTCCTAAAGGAATGCAGAAGAAGAGGAAAAGGCAGTTCCAAGAGTCCCAGGAGAAGTCTGGGGGGGTCCCCAAGAACTCACTGGTTCTTTGTGTGCTTGGTTTTCAAGGCGCCCACTCAGGATCTTGGCCCTCGCTTGATTCCCTCTTCTCTAACACACTCCAACAGGCCTTGTTCCTGGGGGTACCAGGGTTTAGCAGCCTGCTGGAAGCTGCCACACAGGCGGGGCAGGCAGGTCCGCTGTGTGTCCAGGGGAAGGGGGAAGCCCTCAGCCCACTAGGAGTGGCTGCCAGGGGTCTTCTCAGCGCGGCGTGTGTCCCTTTGCCAATACGTGTCTCTAATTGTGCTTGCTTGCTTTCAAGAAGGTTTGCTTATTCATTTATTTGAAAGGCAGAGTGACAGAGATGGAGAGAGAAACAGAGAGAGGTGGGGGGAGTTCCATCCACTCCCTCAAATGCCTGCAGCAGCCAGGATGGGGCCACAGCAAAGCCAGGAGCTGGGAACTTTGTCCAGGTCTCCCAGACATGGGCAGGAGGAGATACAAGTCCCTGGGCCATAATCGGCTGCTTTTCCCAGGTGCACTAGCAGGGAGTGGCATCAGAAACAGAGAAGTAGGAGCCAGGGCCAGTGTTCTGATATGGGATGCTCCTTTTGCAAGTGTAGATTTTAACAACTTGCCATAACGCCAGCCCCACCAGCTGTGCTTTCTTGAGAGCTACTTATGGCCTTCTTGTCACCAAGTCCAGTGTCATTTCTCAAACTGTTACCCATGTCGCAGGGTCCTTGTTTTCGCACAACACAGAATTCAGGCATGAGACAGAGAGTAAGTGGAAAGCAAATAGCAAGGTTTATTAGGGAAGGGACATCCATAAGAACGATGGCCACCTCTCCAGACAGAACCTGAGAAAGAGTGCCCAGTCGCTCAGACTGGGGGAGAGCGGGGTTACATGGTTGAGTGGAGAGATTACACCTGGGCAGGCCAGGCAGGCGGTCAGCAGAGAGGCAGAGGGCTGAGTGTGCAGTCTGGTTGAGGCCCGGGATTTTTAAGGGGTGGGTCTTGCCTCCCTACCTCTGCTCCTTCTAGAACAAAGAACTTTTTGGATGTAACTAGAAAAATTCCTTTCTGAATTTTCCCACTGAAGTTATCAGACAGGGAGGAGCCTGGCTGGCGCCACCCTGGTTAGAAGAAGGATGGAGGATCAGGATCCAGAGCAGGATATTTGAAAAGCAGATACTGGGCTGCACCAGGAAGATTATCAGGCAGAAGGGGCGGGGACCCCCACCTGGCACGTTATCGGTAGAGGAGGGCAGGGCAGGATGCGAATACTGGGCTGCCCTTGGAAGGTTATTGGGATGACTGAGATGTGGATGCTGGACCTAGATGTCAACTCTTTAGGCCTTTGTCACACCACATAAGCTCCTATCTGACTTCCTAGCTAACAGAACCTCATCTTCCTCTAACTCGCCCTAATGAGTGGCTTGGCCCCTGCTTCCACCACAACTCTTTCTCTGGCCCCCTTTTTTCCCTTCCTCTGCATTATAAATTTATCTTTCCCAAGCCTCTGTCTTTCACCCTTTTCTTTCTCTGTTCTCCCTCTCTGGGGAAACTTTGATTTCCTTTGCCACAAAGTAAATAGTATTTTGTCAAGTTTTATTTATTTTTTTTCAAGTAATAACAACCTGTTCCAACTAGTTTGGGCAGAAAAGGGCTTACATTCTATGGTGTCCACAGGGGCCTGTAGAGAAGTATGGGGGGCAGCGGCAGAGGCAGGGGCTAAGCCCAGGACCCAGGAGGCTCCTGGGAAGCCAGGCAGTGTTGCCTGAGGCACTGCTCCCCACCTGCCTGTTCCCTCACCCTCTGCTCCGAGATATCTCTTTCTCCCCCACCCCCTTCTTTCCTGGGCTGCCTCTTACCTGGGGTCTTTCTGGCCTCTAGAGTGACTGCGTCTTATCCGGACCATCGCATCTCACCAGTCATGCCCTCTGCCTGAGTCTCAGGCTGCAGACTCGCTCCAGCCCCCTTGGATTGCACTTCTCATGGTACAAAGAATCCACCAGGCCAATGGGATGTTCCCCTTCCAGAACCCACTCGCAGGCTTGAGCCAAGCTTCTTCTCCAGGTACCTTTTCCCAAGAAACAGACCACACCACTCAATTACTTACTTCTAGGCCTGAAAGGTGCCCAAGGCACTTGGAGGTGGTTGTTTGTTGATTGGGGTGAGGTGAACCGTGAGTGAGAATGTGGATTGTGGAAGTCCATGGACTGTAGGTAAGAGCCTATGCTGAGAAGAGAAATAGGGGTGGGCCAGGGGCCAATGGCCAACTCTGTTCATTCTGCTGTTCCAGCATGGAACTCAGAGAAGTTCAAGATTTCTATATTTGAGCTTGGCATTCCAGGTTGTTATAAAGATGTATTTCTTGAGGTCACATTATTTTACCTCTGTCCCAGAGTGTCCTGTAGTTCCCAGGTGCTGGAAATCATCCTGCCTAACCCTTGTAGGGCCCTTCCGGGGTGGAAGTGGTGCATGGGTGGATGGCTCAGCAACACTTGGTCCAGCGACTCTGGACAATAATGAGCTCATGCAGTGCGTGCCAGGGTACTTCAAAAAGGTTTGGAAAATTAAATTAAAACATAAGTTATTTTGGTACAAAAAAATTGAGGGGCTGGCATTGTGGTTCAGTGGGTTAAGCTGCCTCCTGCGATGCCATCATCCCATATGAGCGCTGGTTCAAAGGCCAGCTCCCTGCTAATGTGCCTGGGAAAACAGCAGAGGATGGCCCAAGTGCTTGGGTCCCTGCCACCCATGTGGAGACCCAGATGGGGTCTGACTTCAGCCTGGCTCAGCCCCATCCATTGTGGCCATTTGGGAAGCAAACCAGCAGATAGGAGACCTTTCTCTCTCTCTCTCTCTCTCTCTCTCTCTCTCTCTCTCTCCCTCCCTCCCTCCCCCCTCTCCTCTCAGCCATTCAAATAAATAAATTATCTTAAAAAAAATTGAAACCCATGCATTGAAGGATCTTCAAAGGATTTATAGAAAATGAGTATTATGAACGAACTATGTGTGGATTCCAAAATTGTTCTGCACTAAAATAAATCTTTTAATTTAATTTCCATGAACTTTACATTGTATATGAGTTTCCTATGGAATATCTTTAAAGGGATCCCATCTGGGGAGTCATCCATTTAAAGCAGGAGGAAAGCTAAGTGTGTAGGGCTGGTCATGGAGGGAGGTGGACTAGGGCAACGTGAAGTTCATCAGCTTCTCTTCATTTCCAAGTTTGAGTCTGGTGCTCCTGCTGAGAAAGAAGGTGCAGGGATGAGCCCAGGATAGGGACAGGGTTTCTGCTCAGCACAGCCCCATCATAGCTTGTGGCGCTCTCCTTCCAGGTACAGAAGGATTGGGAGCTTCACAGAGGAGCTGTGTTATTGAGCTCGAGAGACAAATAGGCAATTTGAAAATAGGGAATGTGGGGCAATGCCTATTCTAGGAAAAGCCTTGAGTAGAAAACTTATAAAAAAACAACAATCACATGTACAGTTTTTCCGAGTTTCAAGCCAGGCATTAAGGACAGGCTCAAACATCTAGATACTGGCTGTTCTCTTACAGGAAATTGCTTTATCTCAAGTTCATGGGTATGACTCTGACAGAAGGGGGTGCTGATGTCTTGTGAGGAGCTGTAGGGGCTCCCATGAGTAGTGCTTATAAAACACAGGGTCTTCAAAAGCTCATGGGAAAATAGGATTCAAGGATAAGTTTAGGGATGGGCACTTGGCCTAGCTGTTAAGATGTCTCCATCCCATCTCAGAGGCTTGTTTGGGTCCTAACAATCCTGTAGCTTCTTTTTCTTCTTCTCCTTCTCCTTTTTTTTTTTTTTTTTTAAGATTTGTTTATTTATTTGAAAGGCAGAGTTGCAGAGGGAGAGATCTTCTGTCTGCTAGTTCACTCTCCAAACAGCCACAATGGTTCCAGCTGGGCCAGGCTGAAGCCAGGAGTTTGAAACTCCATCTAGCTCTCCCATGTGGACACTTGGTCATGTTCTGCTGCTTTTCCAGGCACATTAGTAAGGAGCTGGACTGGAAGTGGAGCAGCCAGGACTCGAACCAGTGCTCCTATGGGATGCTGGTGTCGCAGGCAGCGGCTTAACCTGCTGTGCCACAGTGCTGGCCCCCAAGGCTCTTCTGCTTCTGGTCAAGCTTCCTGCTGATGTGCACTCTGGGAAGCAGCAGGTGATGACTCCAGTACCTGGGTCCCTGCTACCCACTTGGGAGACATGGATTGAGTTCCTGGCTCCTGGCTTGGGCTTGGTCCAGCCTGGCTGTTAGAGGCATTTGGGGAGTGAACCAGTGGATGGAAGATCTCTGTCTGTCTCTGCTGATGTGCCTGGGAAAGCGGCAGCACTTTGATATGGGATGCTAGCATTGGGTTCCATGATGTGATGGTGAGCGCGCTGGATTCTCATAGGGGATGCTAGCATCAGAGGTGGCAGCTTAACTTGCTGTGCCAAAACACTAGCCTGTGTACAGAATTTTAAACTTTTTTTTTCTATAATAGGGTTCACAGAAGAGCTTATTGAATGAAACACCCTTTTAGCTGAACTCAAAGCAGGTGCATTGGGGTCACCACATGAGTCTGGCTCTACTGAGCAGTCCCTGCAATTCAGTCATGGTGTTTGTTCTGCAGATCTCTGTCAAGGCTGCACAAAATCCTGGGCTCCTACGGCAGCTTCCATCTGAAACAAACACACAGAGAGAACTTCTGTAGCCAGAAAGGGGAAGCCCAGCCCTTGGCCCGGCTTCCCAAGACCCCACCAGGCTCTCGTGTGTGAATGGGCCCAGGCGAGCCTTGTCTCTGCTCGCAGGCTAATGCTGAGCCTTTCACACTTGGGCGGGGAGGCGCCTGCTGCTGGTTCCCCTGCCATCAGTTTCCAGAAAGTGAAACTTATCTGTCCAAGGTGACCTTCAACTGCAGTAGAAATAACTCTCCGGGCTCGAGATGCCAAGTGGTACTGGAAGTTTCCAAAACAGCCCAGCACTTGGCTCTGTGGTTGTGTGCTCACAGAGGCTTCCAATCTACTGTATTTGGTCTGCTGGTGAGCTTAAAGCTAGGGACGGGGCAGGACAGGCAGAGGGCCAGCCTGGCTGCCTTCTGTGAGTTGCCTCTGAAGAGGACGGTCCGGCTTGTAGGCCTCAGGGGCAGGGAGAGGGAGAGGCCTTTTCTAACCCCGGGAGTCAGGAAGTGTTCATTATATTCCGTGGCAAAGGACTCCCCATGTTTTCTGGGCTGACACAGAGAAGGCCTATTTATTTCCCAGCGCTGGTTTTCTGAGTTGGCAAGCCTGGGCTGGAGCCGGGAAAAGCAGATCCAAGACAATCATGTGATGAAATTACACCTGCTGAGATAAAGAACAGCGCAGCTCCCCAAGCAAACATCCTGGCAGACTCTGCCTGCACACTGTGGTTCAGGCGGAACCGGACTCATTTGTCTTTTGCCAACTAAAGGCAGACACAGGAGGGCAGAGCCTAGCAGCCTCTCCAGCTGCCTGTAATGAGGGGATCACTCTAACTTCTCCCCCCAACTATCCCGCTGATGCCTAAGTGACAGGTAGCAGGTAGGAACGCGCTCCACATCATCAAGGTGTGAGGAAACATACATTTCTGTTTGTCCAAATCCAGAAGTCCCCCCTTGGCCTGGCTGGTGGAGTCCCGGATATTGACTATTGAAATCCGCCTTCATTAGGCTGTACTGGAACCCGGGGACCTACTTGATAACATAAAAATGGAACAGGGCCCGAGTTAGTCGATGAACTAGGCACCATTATTAGTGTTGCCTGCTTTGTCATGTGATAGCTATTGGACTAAGAGGTTTTTCCTGCACGTCTGCTGCCTCACAGGCCCTTAATCATGGTTTCAAGATCGTGTAGTTGTAGACATTCCCTGAGGCAGTAGTCACGTGACAAGTTTGGCTGGTGGTAGCGGAAGGAGTTTTGGAGAAACTTTAGGTCTTTCCCTTCCAACCTTGGTCAGTGCCTCCCTCTATTCCTTGTATAAATAATTAATATTTTCTCATAGTTATATGTGAGGGTAGTTCAAAAAGTTCATGAAAAATAGAATTAGAAGATAAGTGTAGTTGGATGCAAAAGCTTTTTGAAATCCATGCGTAGATTTGCATAATATGCATTTCTCCCCAAACCTTTGGAAGACGTTTCACATAAAGCTATGCAAACAGCTTGCCATGCGCTTCTTGGCCTTTCATCCCGATTGCCACCCCTAAGGCCCTTCTACAGAGACATCCTAGAGGCCTGACTTCCGGTACCAACTGCTCCCCCAGAGTGCAGCACAGAAAAGGCACAGATCCCTATCATTGGTGATGCCCAGACTCGTGGCAGCCAAGGCTTGCTCTCTCAACCAGGAAGCCCCGGCTTCTCTCTGCCTATCCTCTGGGGCACCTCCAGCTGGATCCCTTCTTGGGCTTGTCCTCTGAATTATGCAGAAGCCATTAGCAACTGCTGCCACTCCTTTCCCCAAGACAAAATGAGGAAGGAAGACCATTGAATGTAAGGCCTAGCTGGGGGGCTAGGGAGCTACTGAAAGAAACAGACTTTCTTCTTCGTCGTCTTTTTTTTCTCCCTACAGCAGAATGGGAAATAAGGCTCATTTGATGATCAGATCTGAAATTTTGTCTCCAGAGAGTCACTCCTTAGAGTGAGATGCTACCGTGTCTAAGGGATCCTTTATCAGGATGTGCCCTTGGGAGAGTGAAGTGGGATGGATCACGTCTTCCCGGGAAGAGGTCCTCCTGACACTTTGTGATGTGGCAGGCGGGGTCCTGGAGGAGGCTCAGCTCTTCCCGGCTCCGTGGTTAAGGCCAGTAGCTGCCATCATGGTTGGCTCTATCCTGTGAGGCTGACCAGGAAGTCTTCTCTCTCTTTCTGTTGAAAATAAGTATGAAAGTTTCCTGGGGTTTGTTAGGCTTGGACCACCACATCCTAGGCAGATGGCAAAGTGGAGTGATTAGCGCTAATGTGAAACCAGTTGGGAGTTATTGCTGTTTTTGTAGGAAGCAATGACTCAAAGGTCAAGTTTAGAGACAGCAGGGTATTAGAACACAGGTGTCTTGCAGGGCGATGGAGGGGCCCACTGCCAGGTAGGGAGAAGCAAGAATGGGGAGCTGTGTTCAACAGGTTCAGTTTCACTTGGGGAAGATGAAGAAGTTCTGGAGATGGATGGTGGTAATGGTTACACAAAAATGTGAAGGTGCTCACTGCTGCTTTGAAAATGGCTAAAAAGATGAATTTTAAGTTGAGTAGGTTTTACTTCAAAAAGCAGAAATTGAGGGGCAGGCACTGTGGTGCGGTGAGCTTAGCCATCCACCTTGCACTTCCCATTCAGCTTCTTGCTAATGTGCCTGGGAGGCAGGGGATGACGTCCCCAATACAGAGACCAGATGTCCATGGAAGAGACTCAGATCCTGACATCCTGTCACAGACGTTTGAAGACTAAATCAGCAAATGGAATATCTCAAATACATAAAGTGAATCTTAAAAATAAGTGAATGTTCTAGGATCACCTGGGAGTCATCACAGCGATAAAGAACTCTACAGATGTCAGGGTTACGACAGATCTAGAATCAACGCTTACCGCTACTAAATTAGTATAGTCCTAAAAAGATCGTTTATCTTACAGGCTCATGAAACCCAACACTTTACATTAAAAGTTGGCTGTAAATCTGATTTGCCTCTTCCCAAGAATCCGTTGTCTGTTGGCCCTGCGTGTGTCCTTAAGCCGCTTTGGATGCTGTGGTCGGTCTTTCCTTGTTCCTGCTTTATAATTCAGCAGCTGCTTGCAATGCTTGTTATATTTTGCTCCAGAACTTGTTGCAACATATCTTGTTTGAACAACCCTCGAGGCCGCCAGTGGAGCTTTGCTTTGGATGACTTTTGTGATGCCAGTCCCTATGACTTTGAAGCTCTTTGTCAGCTCCTTTGACTCCCGCAACACTTGATCAGCTACTTGGGTCGCCTGTTGCTTTAGCTGCTGAAGAGCATACTCCCAGGCTTGGCTATGTTTTACAATCTACAATTTAATTATGATTGTTTTAACAAGTGTTCCAGGCTACAGCTTCAAATAGTCCCTGTCAACGTGTCTTCATTCCTCTTTGTAATGTCACAACCCTCTTTTCTAAGAACTCCTGATGTTTTCAGTTCAAAGAGGGACTAGTGGAGGGAAACAATACAAGAATAGATTAGCTCAGAATTGAGCCAAGGGCTCAGTGGATTACAAATTGCTTAAGGGTTGAGGGGGGTGTGCCATGCTAAGCAATTAGTATGCATAAAAATCATCTTGAATTTCTATTTCTAATAAAAGTGCAGGTTTCTGGGCCTGGGCCCCAGTAGCCTTGCTAACTGACTTCTCGATTTGGTAATAGGATTCAGGGCACACCAGGTTGGTGTCCTGGGTGCTTGAAGGCAAAGAAATTTGAGAAATGGCAGGTGCAGGGAGGCCTCTCTGAAGCAGGTCCTAAGACCCTCACGTGAGAGCTGCAGTCCCCATACTCAGGGAAGAGGAGCATCCTCGTTTCTGAAATGGCAGAAACACAGAGGAATTTGAATGAACAGCCTGGCTGGCCCCCTGGCTCATTATGCTTAGCTCACATCTTATTATGCTCCTACCACGTTTCTCTGCGACTCTCCCACTCTTCATCAAGCCTGCCATAAAAACACTTAAGTTTAACTACTTCTTCTGGTCTTCATTTCCTTATGAATGCTGCCATATCACATAAAACTTGCATTAAATATATTTCTGTGCTTTTTCTCTTGCTAATCTGTATTTCGTCATGGAGGCCCCAGCCAAGAACTCAGAAGGGAAGCGGGCATTTTCAGCACACGACCCAGCAGGTTCCACTGCAGAGGATCCACATTTGTGAAACCTGATGGAGAAATCCCTGTTTATCCTACTGTTTTTCTCTATTTCTTTTTATTTACGAGAGAGAGAGAGAGAGAGAGAGAGAGAGAGAGAGAGAGAGAGAAGGCACGTATGTTCCCATCATTGGTTCAATTTCCAAATGCCCACAGCAGCACAGGCTGGGCCTGGACTGAAGGCAGGAGCCAACAACACAGGCCAGGCTCATGGGTGAGAGAAATCCCATCATCTGAGCCATCACCACTTCATCTCAGGGTCTGTGTTGGCAGAAAACTGGAGTCAGGAGCTAGAGATGAGAGGCGAACACCAGCACTCTGATGTGGGTCACGGGCATCTTAACACATGCCTGGGGTAAACACTGGCTCCCAGCAAGTTGACCTTGGACAAGCCACAGGTGTACACTTAGAAGTGGTTATGAAAACAGCAGCTGCCCTTCCAACCTCACAAGTTTGAGATAGGAGAACAATGAGCTAACAGATCCGGGAATCAGAAGTGAAGAACTCGGGCCGAGGCGCTCTCATTGTTCTGGGCACTTCCTTGCCTCCGTGTAGCAGACCACAGCCGACAGGCAGTCTTGCCCCGGCCCATCTAGACATTTCCAGGTATTCACTGGAAGGGAAGGAAGCCTCCCTGATCTGGCTTTGTCTGCTTGATCCAGATGGGCCCACTCAGGAGTATGTCCTTCCCGTTACAGTGATGCACGACCACACATGTTTCTGCCTGGACTTTTGCCAAAAAGGGATCTGTGATGATCCCCCTAATGGGCCCAAATCCTCCTTGAAATCAAGGCACATCTGCATCATTAGTGATCCCATTAAGTTCATTTTGCACAAGGTCGCATCATTCCCGGGCCACGCTCCATTGCACATGTGACTTCTCTGGGAGCAGGGCTCACACCTGAGGGTTGGCAGTCCACACCCACCCCTCGTGCTTTGGCTACGTTCCCAGGTACAGTATGTACCTTTTGAAGTTTAGACTGATCAACTTCACATTAATCATTTCTCCCTCACAGTATTCTAATCCCTTTGGCAAGAACCTGTTCCAAGAGAGTCTATACTTTCTGGGCATATCGGGCTCGAAACCAAACAACAGAATAATGTTTCCAGGTAAAGCACACTTCTCTTCTCTTTTGAGGCCCTACTGACCAAGCTATCCTATTCTCTTCTCTTTTAGAATACTGGGCAGCCTACCTGCAGGCCCTCCATTGCTTGTGGCTTCATTAAATATTCTGCAATGTCTGATGGGTGTCTGAACATTTGCAGTTAACCCTGCCCCCACGCAAGAACATAGAGGAACATGACTCTTCCTATGGCCTAGCAAATTCTTCCTCTTGCGTCCTCTCTCTCTCTCTCTCTCTCTCTCTCTCTCTCTCTCATTCACATATGCGTTCATTTACCAGATGAGTGTTGAACATCTAGCATGTACCAAGTACTGGAGAGAGAGCACAAGGCAAGGGAGATTGCTACCCTTATGGAGTTTATATTCTAATGGGGAAGATAGTAAAATAAGTGAGCAAGAAAATTTAAGGTAATAGTAAATATTAAGGAGCAAAATGAGGCACTATAGTATTATGCAGATTGAACGAGGCAAGGAAATTGCTACCACAGACTGAGTAGTCAGGAGAGACATCTCAGAGGAAGTGATAATTGAGCTGAGACTTGAATGAATGAACCAGCCTTGGAAAGATGTGGATTGGGGATGCTGTTATAAAGTTTTCTCTCTACTGGATTCTGTCTCACTCTCTCTCTCTCTCTCTTTCGCTCTTGCTCTCGCTCTCACTCTGTGTGTGTGTGTGTGTGTTTTGTTTTTCAGAGAGAAGAAATCCTTAGTTTTATACTCTGATCAAAATGATATTATTATAAATTGTTGCTAGGATATAAACACAACAGCCCATCTGCTATAGTATGGATGGTTTGGGTGTCTCCCATATGTCAATGACCTGGTCCCCAAAGTCTTATGTTAATAGCACTAAGAGGGTGGAAACTTAATCAAATTATGGTGTTTACTGGCGAGGTCATTGGCAAGTGATTAGAATGGATTAGGTTTTTAGGATAGATCCCCTATGATGACATCATTGTGGCTTTCTAAGGAAAGACAGAAACACACTGCCATGTGGTCTTCTGTGCTTCCTCTGGACTGTGCCAGCAAAAATACCCTCACCAGATGCTCAACCAGTGGGGCTGCCAGATCATGGACTATGAATCCCCAAAATGATGAGCTGAAATAAATCTTTCTTCATAAGTAGCTTGTCTCAAGTATTTTGTTGTAGTCCTGAAAAACTGACTAAAACAACATTCGAAAGATTATGCAACCATGCCCTACCACGGTGCTGTGCCTCTTTTCAGAGCACCACTTGGCTTGCAGTCTCGTGAGGATGCAAAGAAGCCATCAAAATAAAAGTCCTGAGAAAGCATCCCTTATCCAATTAAATGAAGCAGCTTGCTGTAGCGTTATGATGTTAGAACCCTAGAAAAGAACTCCCACCTCTCACAACATCCAGGACTTTGCAGCTACACTCTGGAGATTACAGTTCTTTTTAATCAGTTTATCATTGGTTTACAATGCAAAACCCTCTGGAGCAGTAGCAAACTAGTCTTACGACCGACCGTGGTTCTAAAGAGGCTGCGGACTCTTTATAGAGAGGGAGCAGAAGGAGGAGACGTGTGCCTGAGAGAAGCAGGAAGGAAGTTTAGGGAAAAGGGATGAGCTGAAGAACAGGAAAGGGAAGGGAGGAAAGGCTGTTTGGCCCTGAGCGATTATTGATTATCTAATCCCCAAGGGTTGCAAGTTATTCAGAGCGTGAGGAAGTCCAGGCATACTCAGAGCTGGTCAGAGGAGCTGGTCGTGGGCATGGTGTCTCTTCTCTTGCTCCTATCCTGAAGACTTGTTCCTACATTTCAGAAAGTGGATTTGCCCACGGGATGGAGCGGTGTTTTTGCTTGGACCATTTTACTGCAGAAGATTTGTAAAGGGAAGGCATGGATTCTTAGTAGATGAGGAAACTAAGGAAGTGGTGTCTTGTTACGTGTCCACTTAAGAGTGGCATGGTAGGGCTGGCAGCCAGCATTCCCTGTGGGAGCACTGGTTTGAGTACCAGGTGCTCTACTTCCAATCAAACTCACTGCTACTGTGCCTGGGAAAGCAGCAGATGATGGCCCAAGTACCTGGGTTCTTGCCACCCATGTGGAAGAACACAGTGGAGCTCCTGACATCTGTCTGGGCCAGAGCTGGCTGTTGGGGCCATTCGGGGGAGTAAGGTGAACCAGCAAACGGAAGATCTCTCTCCCTCACTCACTCTGTCATTCTACCTTTCAGATAAATAAATATTTCTTTAAGAAAAAAAAAAAAAAAGAGTGGCATGGTGATTGTAGAGGCCTAGGGTGGCCTAGACACCAGCTGTGCTGTGAGTCCCACAGGTTCAGCCTGCCTTCACCAAACTCTCTGACTAAGCTTTGTGTCTTAGGGCCATTATAGGAAGAGTGATCAATGACCCTAGTCTCTGAATGAGTAACCCCTTGTCTGCATCTCCCTGCACATAAGATAACATCAGAGTGTGAGAATGTAGTAGATCCCTTAATAACCTAGTCTATAAGTGTTACTACCAGGGTATCTTCCTCTGATTTTTTAAAAGATTTATTTATTTATTTGAAAATCAGAGTTACACACAGAAAGAGAGGGAGAGGGAGAGGGAGAGAGAGAGGGAGAGGGAGAGGGAGAGGGAGAGGGAGAGGGAGAGGGAGAGGGAGAAGGAGACGGAGAGAGGAGAGGGAGGTCTTCCATCCACTGGTTCACTCCTCAGTTGGCTGCGATGGCCGGAGCTGTGCCGATCTGAAGCCAGGAGCCAGGAGCTTTTTCTGGGTCTCCCACGTGGGTGCAAGGGCCCAAGGACTTGGGCCATCTTCTACTGCTTTCTCAGGCCATAGCAGAGAGCTGGATGGGAAGAGGAGCAGCCGGGACTAGAACTGATGTCCATATAGGATGCCGGCACCGCAGGTGGCAGCTTTACCCGCTATGCCACAGTGCCAGCACCTCTGATTTTTAAGATGATCAGTAACCATGACATAAATCTACCCTGGTTCGTGTGCCCACCCTGTAAGAAAAAGGATAAAACCTGTGGCCAAATGGAACCTCGTGGAGCAGTCAATTCCAGTGGTTTCCAGAGTCATCTCTTGGACTTGTTGAATGAACACCAACTTTGTTTCTCCAATCGGATTCTGATTTTTCCGTCAAAGCGATGAATCTTCATCTTTAAGAAAGAACCTGGTGGGTAAGCAGCTCTCACGGACAACATCTCCATTAGTGTGTGACCACTATTGCCGTGACCTGCACAGGGGACCCACCTGGCATCTAACAGAGAAAGAGATCAAGTGGAATGGGATTGGTGGGAATCCTCCCGGCACTGAAGAATCTACCTTCATTTTGTTTTTCTGAGCCCCTGATGGAAAGGTAGAAAGAATTGGAGTGGGGGAATGATGGGAAAAAGAGTCATAAACAGTGTTGTGGAAGCGTGTGTTTAGCCTAGCAGTTAATATGCCTGTGTCCAATGTCAGAGCACCTGAGTTCCACACCAAGCTCCGGCTCCTGACTCCAACTTTTGGCTAAGGCAGACCTGGGGAGGCAGTCATGGCTCAACTAATTGGGTTCCTGCCAAGCACGTGAGAGACCTGGACTGAGCTTTTGAATCCTGGTTTCAGATTGGTCCAGACCTGGCCATCGTGGGCATCTGAGGAGTGAACAAGCAGATGGGAGCTCTCTGTCTTTCTCTCTGTGTCCCTCTGCCTCTCAAATACATAAATAAAATAGTAATATAAAGCTTTGTGGACTAATTCAAACAAGCATTAAGAATTATAGAGTAACTCAGATAAGTCGTGCCCCCCTCGGGAGGCTGTTTCCCAGAATAATAATCCAAGAAGGTGAGCTAGCAGCCAAGAAGAAATCAAATATGCATTCCAGCCTCTAGAGATGCAAATCTCGAAAAGAAAACTGCAGGAAATCCGATTCTCAACCCAGAGGATATTTCTTCAATTCCCTTTTCTTTCCTTAATCTGCATTTGGTGGAAACTTTCACCCACCAAATCCCCCAAATTGTTCCCCCTAGGCAAGGTTTGTTTGTGCTAATTCTCCCTGTGGGTTCCTCCCTCTCCTCTCACCACTCCTCTCCCACTTCTCTTCCTCTTGAACTCTTCCAAACAAAAGCTGGCAAACTGGTTTGGAACAGAAAGTGTCCTTCCCAACAAGGCTGTTTATGGAGATGTAATCAGAACTACTTAGCTACTTTTAAGTTTTCTAGGAACCACATTAAGACAGTGTAAGGAGACTGGTCAAATCAATTTTAATATTTTATGTGTAACCCACTACATCTAAAATTTTACATCTTTTACATCCAAGTACACAGTCTGGGAGGCCAGCAATTCATATCAGGAGTATTTCAGTCCTTCACTGAGGGCAACAGAGAAAAGTGAGAAGAAAATCAGAGAAAAATTCCAGGTTTATCCAAACACTTTTTCCCCAGGAAAAAGTTTCCCCATATTTAAATATGCAAGACATTAGAGATAATTTTTCCCCAGGTTTATTGATCAATAAAATAAATGGGAAAATACATCTATTATTTTAATCAATATAAAAATTATTGATATGGCAGTTTCTTCATACTACGTCTTTGGAATCCAGCATGTATTTAATTAATTAGAGAAAGAGAAAACAGAAACAATATGTGACAGAGGGAGCTGGTTCATTCCCCAAATGATAGCAATGTCAAGGGCGAAGCTGGGAGGTGGGAACTCAATCCAAGTGTCCTGGGGGATTTGGAGCCTAGGCTGACAAAGGACAACGAACAAGAGGAAAGCAGTTTATTTATTTATTAAAGATTTATTGATTTATTTGAGAAGCAGAGTTACAGAAAGAAGGAAACACAGAGAGAGGTCTTGATGGTAGCTTTGGGATCCGCAAGGAGAGAAGGCCTACACTTCCGGGAATGGAGGGTCCCTATCTGCGCGCTTTCGGGGAAGAAAAGTCCTTGTCAAGGTCCCTGCGGGTGCCTAAAGGTCAACCAATGAGGATCAGACCTGCCTCAACCTTTAACCCCCAAGCCCTGTATCTATAAAAGGAGCCCTCCCAACCTCTGACGTGCGACTTCCCTGGCCCCCGCCACTCTGTTGGTACCGGGGAACCTCACCTGGGAGCGGAATCCCAATAAAAGCTTGTGAATTAATTGATTCATCTGCCTGGGAAGATTTGTTACGTGCCGGACACCTTCCACTTCCATTTGCTCGTTCACTCCCTAAGTGTCCTCAATGTCCGGAGCTGTGCCTATCTGAAGCCAGGAGCCAGGAGCTTCTTCTGGTTCTCCCATGTGGGTGCAGGGGTCCAAGGACTTGGGCCATCTTCTACTGCTTTCCCAGGCCATAGCAGAGCTGGACCTGGAGAAAAGCAGCTAGGACATGAAGCAGTGCTCATGTGGGATGATGGCACCACAGGCCACTACACCACAGTGCCGGCCCCCTATTTGTTTATTTTTTGACAGGCAGAGTGGACAGTGAGAGAGAGAGAGAGAGAGAGAGAGAGAAAAGTCTTCCTTTGCTGTTGGTTCACCCTCCAATGGCCGCCGAGACCGGCGCACCGCGCTGATCCGAAGCTAGGAGCCAGGTGCTTCCTCCTGGTCTCCCATGCGGGTGCAGGGCCCAAGCACTTGGGCCATCCTCCACTGCTCTCCCTGGCCACAGCAGAGAGCTGGCCTGGAAGAGGGGCAACTGGGACAGAATCCGGTGCCCCGACCGGGACTAGAACCTGGTGTGCCAACACCACAAGGCAGAGGATTAGCCTAGTGAGCCGCGGCCCCGGCCCCCCTATTTATTTATTTTTAAAGATTTATTTTTGTATGTGAAAGGCAAAATGAGAGAGAAAAACAGAAAAATCTTTCAAACACTGGTTTACTCCTCAAAATACCCACAACAGCTGGGACTGGGACAGATTGAAGCCAGGAGCCAGGAGCTCCATCAGGGTCTCCCACCTGGGTGACAGGACCCCAACCACTCGGGCACATTAATAGGACGCTGGGTTGGAAGTGGAACAATCTGAACTTGAGCTGGCACTCTGATAAGGGACGCTGGTGGCGCGAGAGGTAGCTTAGCCATTGTGCCACATTGCTTGCCCCCAGAATGGACTTTATATAAAATTTTAGTCCATCCACCTCAGCATGTGGGTCTTTCTGGGAGACCAGTTGAGTTGTTTTTCCTATAGATTTAGGCTCCAGCTTCCTCTGACTATTGCTCTCATGGGCTGTGTCTTTGTCTCCTGTGCTTTTCATCTTTGTGAGTTTAAGTCATTTAAAAGTTCCTTTGTGGAGTTTGTTCCATGAGACTAGAGATCAATGTGGGTGTTCTGTCTGCCATGTTTGACTGGATAGCAATGATTTTTTTCCCATTTATTTTATTGATCAATAAACCTGGGGAAAAATTATCTCTAATGTCTTGCATATTCAGATATCCTGGGAAAAAGGTGTTTGGATAAACCTGGAATTTTTCTTTGATTTTCTTCTCACTTTTCTCTATTGCCCTCAATGAAGGACCAAAATACTCCTGATATGAACTGCTGGCCTTCCAGACTGGGTACTCTGACATTGTAAGTACCCCAAAGAGAACTGGACTAGAGTGCCTATAAAATTCAGACTTAGCCCACTGTGAGTTTTAAATCTAACCATTCCCTTGCTGCATGTCTGTGGCTTAGAGCAATGAATTTAGATAAGGCCAGGGTTAGGCTCTTTGTTTATGGCTTTACAATAAGTGCTGTTTGCTCATGGTAATTGGTTTACAAAAGCTCTTGAATCACAAATACATAAATACATAGGGTTGTTTGTTAAGTGGAAGGTGAATGCCAAGGCCTGAAAACCTTGATCGAGGTCCAGTTCCTTTAGACACACCTGGAGATAGTCTGATCACTTCTAAAAAATGATTTCCTTTTTTGAAAGGCAGAATTACACAGAGAAAGGGAGACACACACACACACACACACACACACACACACACACAGACACACAGACTCCCAGACACACACACACACAGAGAGAGAGAGAGAGAGAGAGAGAGAGAGAGAGACCTTCCATCCACTGGTTCATTCCCCAAATGGCCACAACGCCAGGGCCAGGGGGCCAGGCTAAAGCCAGGAGCATCTTCTTTTCAGGTCTCCCACGTGGGTGCAGAGGCTCAAGCTCTTGAACCATCTTCCCCTGCTTTCCTAGGCACATTAGCAGTGAGCTGCATTGGAAGTAGAGCAGCAGGGACTCCGACCTACGCCCATATGGGACGCTGGTGCTGTAGGCCATGGCTTTAACCCACAGCACCACAGACCTGGCTCCTAAAAAATGATTTTCTACCAACTCGTATTGTTTTAATTAAAGCAGCTGCTACATGTGGCAAATATTGTAGGTAGCAAAAGTCGGGCTGGTAATCACCATAGTAAAGGAATGGCCATTAATAGCAAGAATGGGGTGGAACCATTAATCTCTCTCACTAGACCCGGCCCCTTTTCAAGAACGCAGGTGGCACTGGTATTCAGACTCTGCCTCTGAGAGGACTTAGCTCCTCTTTGAATTTAAGGATCTAAAAGGTCAGTATTCATCTGGAAAGCATGAGGTAAAACCAAGGGACTTCCCGCAGAAGGAAAGCAGTTCTATTTGCCAACAATGGTTTCCACGATTAATTCTCCAGGAGACATGACAGGGCGGCGGTGCTGGGAAACCCGTTGTTCAGAAGCTTCTGTTTGGGTAGAGATGGAACACACGGCGATATGGGGACCCTAGTTTTAGTATCAGCCAAACCACATCAAGGAGAATGTGAGGGCACTTTAAAAGTTCATGGAACATGGAATGAAGAGAAGTTGATTTTGCTACAGACCATTTTTGAAGCGCGTGTATATGAGGGGTTTTCCAAAAGCTCATGGAAAAATGCATTCTATGACAAAACTCTGCATGGATTTCAAAAGCACTAAAATAAATTTATTTGTTAATTCTATTTTCCCACAGACTCTTTGAAGTCCCTTGTTAGGTGGTGGTGGAAAGAGGCAACAACTGGAAATCTCTCTTGGTTCAGTCGTAGTTAAAGAGTATACATTTTCTTTCATAGTAGACAAGCTCATCTTCAGAAAAAACCCTAACCAAAAATAAATGAATAAATTAAAAAAGAAACCAGCTTCATGGGACTGAGACCTTGCCCCTCTGTCACCTCTAGGCAGTGACCTGTCGGGCAATGAGAAGAGTGCCCAGGGAGAGTTCCATGTGAGGGAGAAAAGTGATGTGTTACTCTTAGTCTGCAAGAGTCCAGCGCTGTTAGATCTTTATGTTCATTTTAATTGTTTTGATGTCTTAACCTAGCAATAAATGCTCTGTTAATCACTTTTATGCAATAATAAAAGATGCATAAAATGTTGCTGCTGCTTCCTGCTCAGGACCCCCGTCCCTACTCCCCAGCTTGGAGAGTTATTGAATACCTCTCATTCAGGCAAGTCGGCAGTTTTATCAGAGCGTAGAGGACACCCTGACAATTTCCCTACAGCCTACAGTGCCCAATGTAAGAAGCATCTGGGTGCAAACTCCCTGTGGCGCCCCCCAGAGCATATCTTGCAGAAGGGGAGGCTTTGGTGGCCCCGAAGAGTTTGGCCACCAGGATATATGATGTAGGAAAAGCCCCTATTCCTGGTCCAGGACATAGAAGCTACGAGTCAGCAAATAGGGAGATAGGTGATTTAAGAATGTGATAAAATGAGCATTCTCTTTTAAACCCAAGCTGTACAGGTTTTTAGATCAGATTTATGTAATACTGTTCTTGGATTCTTTCCAGTTATCCGTGAGGTCAGAATGTCCACGGAAAGCCACTTTGCCCAGACACTGAAAAAGCAGTCATTTTCAAGTTCTACCATGTAACCCCACTATGTTTGATTTCTGATGTGTTTGGTTTCTGATCCTTTGGTTTAAGTGAGGAGAAGACTATGTGGAATAGTAATTGTTAACCTTGATTTTGTTAAAAAGCAAGAGCCTTTCTTAGGATGTCGTAAATTCCCAAGAGAGTTGAATCTGTGCTAGGAAACCCCTCCCACCACGTACGTGATGTCAGGAGAAGCGGCTGTGAAATTAAGCAATGGGTGATGCCACTTTAGAAAGGTCAGAAGTTCTTGATAGACTCAGGTGGTAAAGCTACAGAGTGCGAGAAGGAGTGACTTGACTGGGTGATGACTAATATGACAATCTCAGCGCTTCGCTTGGGTGCTGTTGCCAGAGGAGGAGCGAGAAGGGAAAGTCAGGGAGAGGAGAGGCGGGGGGAGAGCTGCCTCAGTTGTGACAGTTCTGTTAGACCATACATTTAGCTAATTATTAGTATCAGCTGTTACTTACTTAATTCCCTAGTGCTACTCTGTAATTCTCCAACTCTTAAGTTGGCAAAGCCTTTCGTAATGGAGCTCACTGTATGAAAGATCCTACATCAAATTAAGTTTACAGTTATTGTGATAGCTTAGGAGTCACCCTGGTAAGTTGGTGTAATCATGAATTAAGAAGGAAGAAGTTGAGAGAGCTGACCGCTTCAAGCCAGTCTTCTACAATCGCAGCTACCAGGAAGAGAGAGCCAGGGGACCAAGGTCAAGGAGGATGGAAGCTGCAACAGAGGCAAGGGGTCCATTCTATTACCGCTTTGGTCATCATTTTCACCTTTTAGAGTGGAGACGAAATGAAAATGCTTGCCTTGTATCTACCTTCCCAGAGTGTGGCAGAATGCAGGAAGACTTGGGACAGAAATGAAGGCTCCCCTGAGGAAAACAGGAAGCGAACATCAGGCGATACCAGCCCTGAAGATCATCCGGCCAGGGCGATTTCCCTCGAAAGCAACTGCTTACCAAACAGAGGAAAGTAAGCCCCGGGATTTCAGACCAAACAGAGGAAAGTAAGCCTGGGATTTCAGATCATCCCGAAGCAGTTCAGAACACTCCTCAGTGCCGCTGTGCGAGAAACTTTCCAGGACTAGAATAGGCAAAATCACTTCTACTGATGAGGAAAACGCTCCTGTGTCTACAAAGTGACTCTTCCTTACACCATCAAGACTTTTTACTGGTCTATGTAAAGAATTATGCAAACTTTGGTAATATTTTAAAAAATACTTTCCAGGGAAGTTTTTATTTTTATTTGAAAGGCAGAGAGAGAGAGAGAGAGAATGAATCTCCCATTCACTGGTTCATCTCCAAATGATTGTAATAACCAGGGCTGAGCCAGGCCAAAGCCAGCAGCCTGGGATTCAGGCCGTGTCTCCCGCTCGCTCGCTCGGTGGCAGTCAGCAGCTGCCTCCCAGGGTACACATTAGCAGGAAGCTGGATTTGGGGGCGGAGCCAGGACTCAGACAGAAGCACTCCAATAGGAGATGCTGGGGTCCTGAGCGGTGTCTACACTGCTGTACCGGATGCCAGCCCTTAGGAGGGAGTTTTTGAACACATCTCTGTAATTAGGTCTCAGTCCATTTGTGCTGCTATAACAAAAAACCATCACTGGTAACTCAAACACAACAGAAATTGTTAGAGTTCTGGAGGCTAGAGAGGTCTAGGGTCAAGGCGCTGACAAATGGTGTCTGGTGAGGCCCCTCCTGCTTGTGCCTTCGCAGGGTGCGAAGGGCAAAAGGAGCCTCCAGCTGTTCGTTTTGACTTACAAAAGCCGCATTTCCAGGAGCGCCAGTCCTTTTATGAAACATGAATCCACTCATGAGGGTAGACTACTCATGATTTAATCACTTCCCCAAACGCCAGCCACACCAGTCAAACGGAACCTGAAGGAGGGAGTGGGAATGAAAAGAGGGACAAGGGCGCAGAGAATGGAGTCAAGACAACAAGGCTGATCAAGGCTCATTTATTCCAGTGTCTCAGACATATTTATACATAACCAGCTGCAGCTCAAGGCAACACAGAAGTTAACAACACATGCAAGCAACTTATCGGGCTTTCTGCAACACAGTCACAACATAGTTAATTTTAGCAGAGTGTTCTTGTTTGATCATCCTCCTTCAACATGGGAGTACCTGACTTTTTCATCCCAGGAATTCCACAAGCCAAGACTGACCTTGACTTGTCTATGACTTGTTTATGGGCTGCCTACATATATGTTTGTTTATTTTAAAGGCAGAGTTAGAGAGAGAGGGAGAAACAGAGAGTGTCCATCTGCTGGTTCACTCCCCAGTTGGCTACAACAGCCAGGGCTGGGTCAGGTGACAGTCAGGAGCTTCTTCCAGGTCTCCCACCTGGGTGCAGGGGCCCAAGCCGTCTTCTGCTGAGTTCTCAGATGCGTTAGCAGGGAGCTGGATCAGAAGTGGAGGAGCTGGGACTCAAGAGGGCACCCATTTAGGAGACCAGCATCATACGCAGTGGCCTTACCCACAATGCCCCAACACTGGCCTTGGCCCTATTTTTTTAACACCACTACCACAGGGGTTTAAGTTTTAACATGAATTTTGGAGGAAGACATTCAATCTATAGCAGTAGGCTAGGCATAAGCAGTACGTGGTGACAGGGACAGTGTGAGGCTGTCTTCTAGGGGCTTGCCTCAGCTGCATAGGGCAAGGCTTTGGAAACAATTTATGGTGGCTCAGTTTTAAAGCTGTGGAGAGCCGGTAGGGGTGCTGCCCTGAGTTCATCCTGGCCTTTCTGGGCCTTCTGCAACCTCATCCCTACTCCGTTCCCACTGGATTTCAGCCAACCTGAAGGATAATCCCTTGGGGTTCCCCAAATCTCGTTCAAGCAGATTGGCCAGCGTCTCTGCCTTGCCTTGTATCCATCCCCATTCCTCAGCCTGGTTCACCCGGATGTTAGTAAAGAAACTCTTGGTAGCTGCTTCTGCATTTTCTGGTTCCAATTTTGGAAAGTGTTTCCCAGCGAAAAGGACAGTCAATGTCATGAGTTTGCCATTTGGTGGTTTTTCATTTGCCGTCTGAAAGATTGGAAGCCATCCAGCTTGCTCAGTTGTTTGCCCGTACCATGTGATGTGATGGTAATGGGAAGGTGTGGCAATGTGGGATGGCTCAGTCCTCTGTTGATATCCACTGAGCCCACACATTGCCCAAGCGTTGTAGAAAGAGATGGCACAGCCCTAGCCCTTGATGGATTTGCAACCTAAAGTGAAGTTTTTACATTTAAATGAGGAGCTTATAATCTGCAGGTGAAATCTACTTCCTAAATATTTATTGATTGCCATTAACTTGGACCATTAAACACTATCTTTTTTGAAGCCCCATCTCCTTTTGCTTTCACTAATGGAGCATTCTCAGTAACAGGCTTTTTCTCTTAAATGATCTTCTACAGCTCTCCCCCTTTAAACTAAACTAAGGAAATATTATCATAACTGAAATCTTTTCCTATTCAGCTAGAAATGAACATTTAGCTTAAAGTGCAGGCCAAGCTTTAAAGCTTGTTAATTAGTAATGGTCATCAGAGGAGCAAGGTGACTGACTACACGGCTGAAATTGGGCAGAATGCACCTGCTTTTGGTTTCCTATCCTAGCTGACGGTGTTTGTCCGTGAAAAGTGCATTTAGTCACCGAATGCCGTTGACTTGGAGAACTTCAGCATGGTGCCCGGTGCGTGGAAAGTTCTCAGAAACTGCTCTTTGCTCCTTTCCCCTTTTTTTCCTTTACTTTCTTTGCTCTCAGCAGTCATTCATGCCCTTTTTTGCCTCATGATGAAAATAATGACTTGCATCTCTCAGCTTCCTGCAACTTAAAGCCATCTCTTTGGTTTCTTTTTCCTGAGCTGAAAACCCCTCAGATAATCTTGATGTCACCTACTCTGGGGCTCGGCTCTTCCGGTAACCCTTTCTTCTACTGTGTATCTTCATTCTCTCCTTCTTTAATGTTTTCGATCTTAGTCAACTCTCATATACTCTAGCTTAAAATTCAATAAAATTCTCAACTTGTTTTCTTCATAAATTACTGTTTTCTCCTAACTATTGCCCCAAAATTCTTTTTTTAAAAAAGATTTATTTATTTGAAAGGCACAGTTATGGAGACAGAGTGAGACACACATACACACACAGATCTTCCATCTGATGGTCCACTCCTCGAATGGCCACAACGACCAGGGCTGGCTCAGGTGGAAGCCAGGAGCCCGGAGCTCCATCCAGGTCTCTTCCGTGGGTTGGCAGGGGCTCAAGCACTTGGGCCATCTTCTGTTGCTTTCCTGGGTACATTAGCAGGGAGCTGGTGGGAAGTGCAGCAGCGAGGGCTTGAACCTGCATCACAAGTCGTAACTTAACCCCTTGTGCCACAGAGACCGCCTCACCAGAATTCCCTACAGAGTAATGATCTACACTCCCTCCAGTTCCTTGTCTAAAAATCTGCTCCTTGCCTATTGCAACCTGCTTCTACTGCTACTGAAACTGTGTTCCCGGAAATCAGCACTGACTTCCTATTTACCAGTGCAGTGGCCTCCTCTCAGTTCTCTCTCACCTGTCCATGGCATGAAATGTGTCCTATATCCTGGATAAAATGCTCCTTCCTGCCTTTGTCTTCATCCGCCGCTCTATCACCAGCGCTGTTTATTATCTCCCCTGTCAGACCTTACATGCTGGTGTCCTCAAATTGCCACTCTTAGCTGCTTCTGTTTTGCTCTGAATTAGTGGTTCTCAAACTCGAGGCAGCTCAGAACTACCTGGGGAGCGCTTTAAATATACAAACCCAGATTAAATCCCATTAAATCTGATTAAAGACATACCAATTAAATCAGATTTCTGGCCTCCCCCAGCAATCGGCTTTAATGGATCTGGAGTTGAGCCTCGGCATCTGGTTCTCAGCGCCCCTCAGGTGATTCTCCAGTGCTGCTGAGCCGAGAGCCACAGTTCTAGGAAATCTGTTCTCATCTTCAGGGCTTGCTTCATTCTGGATACGTAGACCCGATTTCCAGCTCTTTGCCGAGCATCTCAGCCAAGCGCTCTGCAACATCCTGCTTTTTGTGCGGTCCAAATCCAACTCATTTCGTTCCCAGTTATGAGCACTTCTTCCTCTGTGTTTAAGGGCCCCGTTCTCCCCATGCCCCCAAGTTGGAGACCTGGAAATTGTGTTTAAAAACCCCTCGCTTCATTTATTTACCATATTCTGCAGATTTTATTGCTGACTCATTTCAAATCCATTCTCCCTGCCACCAGTTGGCATATTTTAGGACCTTATTGTAATAACTTATTTTTTAAATGTATTTTATTTATTTGAAAGAATTATGGGGAGTGGCGGGGAGGGGGGGAGGGAAAGAGAGGGAGAGAAAAAGAGAAGGAGAGAGAGAAGTCTTTTTTTTATTTTTATTTTTTGACAGGCAGAGTGGATAGTGAGAGAGAGAGACAGAGAGAAAGGTCTTCCTTTTTGCCATTGGTTCACCCTCCAATGGCTGCCGCGGCTGGCGCACTGCGGCTGGCACACCGCTCTGATCTGATGGCAGGAGCCAGGTGCTTCTCCTGGTCTCCCATGGGGTGCAGGGCCCAAGCACTTGGGCCATCCTCCACTGCACTCCTGGAAGAGGGGCAACCGGGACAGAATCCAGTGTGCGGGCGCTGCAGGCGGAGGATTAGCCTAGTAAGCCGCGGCACCAGCTGAGAGAGAGAGAGAGAGAGAGAGAGAGAGAGAAAGAGAAAGAGAGAAAAGTCTTTTATCCACTGGCTCACTCTCCAATCACTCTCCAAATGGCTGCGATGGCCATGGCTGGGCCAGGCTGAAGCCAGGAGCCTGGAATTCCATCCGGGTCTCCCATGAACCAGAGTTCACATGGGATGCCGCGTTGCAGGTGGTTTAACCCGCTGTGCCGCTAGTCGGGCCCTGCACTAACTTCTCCCCTGGTCTCCCTGCCTTCGTTCTGTTTTGTCTTCGTTCCGTCTTCCACATGGTAGTGGAGAGCTCCTTCTGGAGCACAAGGATTATGGAACCCACTCAGTAACCTCCGCGGACTGTCTCCTACCTGAGACAAAGCCCAGATTCCTTGGGGAGGCCCTCACAGTCTGGCCCCAGTTCTCTAAACCATTCTCCTCTCTCCTAGATTTCCGGTTCTGTGATGGTCCCTAAAATGCAATTGCGGCTCTCCAATCTGGTGTACAGGGTTTTCTCCATCGTAGCCTGGAATCCGTTCAGAAGGCTCTCATCTATTGCTGGGATATGGTCAGTGGAAAGAGAGACCACAAGAGCGACTGAGGCACCCAGGGACTAGTGGTGTGGGAAACTCTTGCTTCCCCTACACTCACGGGCCAAGGAGGTGAAATCCTGGGGAAGAGGGCTGTCGGTAGGAGCTGCGGGCACTGCCAGAACCGCCAGGCTGGAGCAGGCCCTCAACTTCTTTCTTCTGTTCTGGAATCTCCAGCCAGTGGCTTTCATTGGCCAGACTCAACGAGAAGCCAACCAACAGTCATGGATAATCAGGGAAGGTTGTCCATTGGTGATAAAGCAGGGTGGAGAGAGAAGGAGAGGCAGAGAAAGTAGTGCAAGGGAGGGGGAAATTAAATGGAGAGTAAGTACACAGTCTTCTCTCATACATAGTAAGGCCCCCTTTTAACATTTTAAGACCCAGTTAAAATGTCGCCTTTATATAAAGTCTTTCCCCGTCTCCCTGCTCCAGAGGCAGTTACTGTTTCACTCTTCGGTATTGTTTCAGCTGCTGTTATGTCCTTATTATTGCAGCGTCAGTGTGACTTACGATATAATTATTTATGTAGCTGCAGCCACCTCTTGCATCATGCTTTGTGCATCCGGAGGAAAGGGATAGTGCTTCACTGGGGCAGGTACCAGGCACTCAGTAACTGCTGGTTGAATGTAATTGTAGTCTCACGTTATCACTGTCTCAGCCTCTGTTGATGAGATTCAAATATACTGTGAACCACAGTCCTTCCATTTTGCAACATTCCTACTTTTCCTGTTAGTTTCTTTTCTTTTTACAGAAGATGTATTTGTTTGAAAGGCCCAGAGGGAGAGGCAGAGGCGCAGAGAGAGAGAAGGAAAGAGATTGTCCACCTGCTGGTTCACTCCCGAAAGACTGTAATGGCCGGGGTGGGGCCTGGCCAAAGCCAGGAGCCAACAGCTTCATCCGGATCTCCCATGTGGGTGGCAGGGGCCCAAGTACTTGGGAGTCTTCCGCTGCTTTCCCAGGCCATTAGTAGGGATCACAAGTGGAGCATCCAGGACTCTACTAAATGGGATGCCTATATGGGTGGCTTATCCTGCTGTGCCACAGCACCGGCCCTTTTCATATTAATTTATTCCTTTTGGTCCTACTTCTGCTTCATTTTTCCCTTTCTCCTTACCTTTGTATCTTAGGTTGGATTTTTAACTGCAGCTCACCAACAAATTGTTGGGAATACTGCCATGACTGATGCTGGCAAGGGTCTAAAATATCACCAGCTTTATTCCATATCCTGAGTAGTGCCTATAAAAATATTTTTCTTTAATTTATGCATGCACTAAACTTAAAAATGAAGTCACAGAACCCAATTTTTCATTTTTCATTGGACTTTAAACGCCCCTGAATAGAAGTTATGCTTGGCTTAGCATGTTTTGCATACAGAAAAGTCTGCATGCTGCTTCTATTCTTTATATGTACCAATAGGAAATTCAGCTAACATATTTTTACTATGCAAATGCTATTTTACATTGATGATTTTCATGCGCATTTATATGTGGTCTTGAGATTTTTGTATGAGGATTCTTTTTAGATCCAATGAAAAATGCGTTTTATCTTTGTGTGGTGGATAATGATAGGAATAATGGGAAAATTATAATTCTCATAGCAGTTCTGAGTTTTCACCTCAAATATTGTATTTTTCATCTTAAGAGGTTCTACTTGGGGGCTGGCATTGTGGCTTGGTAGCTAAGGCCACTGTCTATGACACTGGCATCTCACATGGGCGCCAGTTGTGCCAGTTCATGTCCCAGCTGATCCACTTCTTCTTCTTTTTTTTGACAGGCAGAGTGGACAGTGAGAGAGAGAGACAGAGAGAAAGGTCTTCCTTTGCCGTTGGTTCACCCTCTAATGGCCACCGCTGCTGGCTTGCTGCGACCTGCGCACCACACTGATCCGAAGCCAGGAGCCAGGTGCTTCTCCTGGTCTCCCCTGCAGGTGCAGGGCCCAAGCACAGAACCTGGTGTGCCAGCGCTGCAAGGTGGAGGATTAGCCTGGTGAGCTGCGGCGCTGGCCGCTGCTCCACTTCTGATCCAGCTCCCTGCTAGTGTTCCTGGGAAAGCAGCAATGACCCAAGTCCTTGGGCCCTGGCACCCATGTAGGAGACCTAGATGGAGTCCCAAGCTCCTGGCTTCAGCCTGGCCCAGTCTGGCCATTGTGGCCATATGGGGTTTGCATCAGTGAGTAGAAGGTCTATCTCTCTCTCCCTTTCTCCCTCCACTCTCTCTCTTTCACTATAACTCTGACTTTAAAATAAATAAATAAAATGGGAAAAAAAGTTCAATTGGTTACACACACATACATGAGTAATTAAAAAGATTTGTGGGAGCCAGCCCTGTGGCGTAGCAGGTAAAGCTGCTGCCTGCAGTGCTGGCATCCTATATGGGCACCAGTTCGAGTCCTGGCTGTTCCACTTCCAATCCAGCTCTCTGCTGTGGCCTTGGAAAGCAGTAGAAAATGGCCCAAGACCTTGGGCCCCTGCACCTGCGTGGGAGACCCAGAGGAAGCTCCTGACTCGTGGCTTCGGATTGGCCCAGCTCTGGCAGTTGCGGGCATTTGGGGAGTGAACCAAAGGATGGGAGACTTTTATCTCTCTCTCTCTCTCTCTATAACTCTGCCTTTCTTTTCTTTTCTTTTTTTTTTTTTTTTTTTTAAGATTCATTTTATTTATTTGACAGGCAGAGTTACAGAGAGAGGTGGAGACAGAGAGAGAGGTCTTCTTCCGCTCGTTCACTCCCCAGATGGGCGCGATGGCTGGAGCTGCGCTGATCTGAAGCCAGGAGCCAGGAGCTTCTTCTGGGTCTCCCATGTGGGTGCAGGGGCCCAATGACTTGGGCCATCCTCTATTGCTTTCCCAGGCCATAGCAGAGAGCTTGGTTGGAAAAGGAGCAGCCGGCACTAGCACTGGCCCCAATATGGGATGCCGGTGCTTCAGGCAGGGTGTTAACCGGCTGAGCCACAGCACCAGCCCAGCTCTGCCTTTTAAATAATAAATAAAGCCAGGAGCTTCCTCTGGATCTCCTACATGGGAGCAGGGACCTATCCCAGGCTTGTCATCTCCATTTATTTAACCCAGGAGAACTGCCAAGCTTACTTGGCATTCCTCTTGCCTGTGCTGCAGCCTGGAATTCTCCAGGCCGTAAGCTGGAGCAATTGTAAGTTCACCAGATTTGGTTCTCTTCTCTTAGACACCACTGTCCTGTGTGGCATGTTGGTCAGCATTTGATAACTGCTATTTACGTATTTTCTCTTCATTTTCAGTTGTTTAAAGTTCAGGGTAAATCTGATAATTTCATGATGGCTACAAATGAAAGGCATAGTTTTGATTTTTTTAAAAAAGATTTTATTTGAGAGGTAGAGTTACAGAGAGAGGGAAAGACAGAGAGAGAGAGGTTGTCTATCTGCTGGTTCACTCCCCAAATGGCCGCAAAAGCCAGGCTGGGCCAGGCTGAAGCCAGGAGCCAGGAGCTTCTTCTGGGTCTCCCATATGGTTGTGGGGCCCCAAGGACTTGAGCCATCTTCTTTTGCCTTCCCAGGCTATTAGTAGAGAGCTGGATCAGAAGAGGAACAGCTGGGACAGAAATCGGCACCCATATGAGATACTGGAGTCGCAAGTAGAGGCTTAGCCTACTGCACCACAGCACTGGCCCCTTTAATTTCTTTTAGTTATTGAAAGAGAGAGAGAGAGAGAGAGAGAGAGAGAGAGAGAGAGAGAGAAAGAGAGAGAGAGAGAGAGAGAGAGAGAGAGAGAGCGCAAGCATTCACTCCCATCTGTTGTTTTACTCCCCAAAGGCTTGCAATGGCCAGGGCAGGGCCAAACCAGGAGGTAGAAACTCAACCCAGATTTGCCATGTTGGTAGCAAGAACTCAGTTACTTGAGCCGTCATCACTACTTCCCGAGGTCTACATTAGCAGACTGATGTGTGGAGCTGAGAATGGAACCCAGGTACTCAACTATGGGACACAGGTGTCTAACTGCTGTCCTAACTGCCAAATGCTTGCTCCACAGTTTTGATTTAAAAAACGTTTTCCCTTTATTTTCTATTTATTTGAGAAGGGGATGGGGCAGAGAGATGGAGAAAGAGAGAAAGAAATCTCCTATCTGCTAGTTCATCCCCAAATGCCTGCAACAGCCCAGATTGGGCCAGGCTTAAGCTGGGAACTGGAACTTGGTCTGGGTCTCCTGAATGGGTGACAGGGATCCAAGTGCCAGAGCCATCACCTACCACTTTCCAAGGTGTGCATTACAGGAAGTGGGAACGGAGAGCCGAGCCAGGACTGGAAACCACGCACTCTAATATGGGATGCTGGTGTTCCAAGTGATGTGTCAACCACTATGCAAAACACCTGCCCCAGTTTTGCTTTTTACATGAGGGGTGAAGGTATTTTGGACCAATTTTGTGTCAGAAAAAATAAGCCAGGGTATGACCACAGCCCGGTCACTTTCTTGGCTTAGCTATTCTGGTTTGTAAAGTGCGGAGGTTGAGTTATATGATCATAAAGTTCATCTCTGCCTCTTAAATCTGTGAGCCTGTAATTAAGCACAGGTGTAACTTTACGGAGGGAATTGATGCATAGTCCCCACAGTGATAGATTAAAGATTCACTGTTACGGAATTCCTATTTGTCCATAGTAGAGCAAATGTAGAAGAGAAAGTTTGTGTTTTAATAGATGAAAAGGTTAAAAACGTGGGAGAGGCAATACAAACCCCATGGCACACACATGTAAAATGACCAATGCGAAGATGTGGAAATGCAATGGAGTATTTGTAGTTTCATTACTGTTTGCAGGGCCTTGGCCTAGTGTATTAGACATAAAAAAGCTGTCTTATTGATGACAAGAAGAGAAAGTTTCTGCCTTTTCTTTTTAACAACTTATTTATTTGGTGCTGGCATTGTGGCCTGCAATGCTGCCATTCCATATAGGCGCTGGTCCAAGTCTTGGCTGCTCAACTTCTGATCCAGCTTCCAGCCGATGTGCCCGGGAAAGTAGCAGAGGATGGCCCGTGTCCTTGGGTCCCTGCACCCATGTGGGAGATGCGGGTGAATCTCCTGTCTTCTGGCTTCAGTATGGCCCAGCCAAAATAAATAAAATCAATATTTGGGAGTCAGAGTCACAGAGTGGGAGAGAGACTGAAAGAGAGGTCTCCATCTGCTGGCTCACTCCCCAGATGGCTGTAATGGCTGGAGCTGGGTTGTGGAAGTGCCTCTGGGTCTCCCACGTGGGTGCAAGAGCCCAAGCACTGGGCCATCTTCCACTGCTTCCCCAGGCTACATGCAGAGAGCTGGATCAGAAGTGGAGCATCTGGGACATGAATCAGTGCCCACACGGGATGCCGGCCCTGCAGGCAGGGGCTTAACCCACTACGCCATGGTGACAGCACCCAAGAAGAGAGAGTTTCTATTTGCTGATTCCCCGAATGCCTATAATAGTTTGAGTTGAACTGGGGCTGAAAACATAACGCAGGTCTCCCACGTGGGTGGCAGGAGCCCAGTCATTTGAGCCCTCACTGCTGCCTCCCAGGACCTGCTTTAGCTAGAGTTGGGCATCAAACCCAGTACCAATACAGGACGGAGGTTGTCCTAATGAGTGTCTCTGCGAGACTAAATGCCTGCCCTACTACGAGCTTTTTAAAGCTTGTAGGTGCTGTTGTCCTAGGAAGTTCAGGACTCCTCTATGACTATGATTAGCTTCTTTTTCCATATGAAGAGAACGGTCATGTCGGAGCCCTAAGTAACAGCTGGTGCCTAATGCCTGTTTACTCTCTTATTGGAATATGGGTGCTCTGAAAGAGTGATCAAGGCCATTTATTTCTAGTGATTCCATTTATGTTTTTATGATATCTAATTAACCTTTATAATCTAGCCCAGCATCTTCCTGGCTTCTGGAGGAGGGACAGAGTGCAGGAACTGGATATGAGGCCGTGTAATTCACAAGATGTTAACTGGGGGCCAGTTTGCCACTTTGAACTGCAACCAGTGGTGTGCGAATGTGTGCGGAAGAGAGTGAAACACCACCCACCAAATGCAGAGCGACCTTGCTTGTTCGCAGGAGAGAGCGTCTTCTCTGGCACGCTGTCTTAAGAAGAATGTCTTCTAGACATAACCCGTGCTGCTGTGTCTGATGTAACCCAGGTAGAACCCAGCCAAGTATTCCCTGGAAGAAAGACATGGAGAGATATTTGGGAACATATGGACGAGGCCAAAATTATAAAATCCATGGCTCATTATGCGAGTCAGAAAAAGCAGTGGGATTGGCTAGTATATATGCCCAAGGCGTTTTCTTCTGACTCTTTTATCTGCTTTGAAATTTCTGGTGTTTTGCTGTTTTGGATTCCTGAAATAGTTAGCAGATAATCAGTGCAGAAGCGATGGCTCCAAGATCCAGCAGCCAGTGGAAGTCTATGGACAGTAAGATTCCTGACTTCAAGAAGCTTATTTCATCCTATAGGAGTTGTTATTGTGTACAAGTCACCAGAACCCATGAATAATAGGAAAGAAAACATTGCTGTCAAGGGGGAAATGTCAGTTAAAATGTATTGTGCCCTGGCAGGAAGAGTTCTGTTCCCCTCAGTTTAATATATATATTATATATATCTTTAATATATATTATATATAATAAAATTCATAAAAATATAATAAATTTTATAAAATATATAATATAATAAAATTTTATAAAAATATATAATAATATAATCAAATTTATAAAAATATAATATATAATACATTATATATAAATATATATTTAATATATATTTAATATATATATTTACATTCTATATATATATATAGAAAACTATTAGCCCATTGTGGCCACTAGTAGGGTTTCCATATTTAGAAAATAAAATTTCAGAAAAGCCAGTTAAATTTATTTATTTGAGAGGTAAAGTTACAGATAGAGAGAGGGAAACACAGAGTCTTCCATCTGTTGGTTTATTTCCCAAATGGTTGCAATGCTTGGAGCTGGGCTGATCTGAAGCCAGGAGCCAGGAGCTTCTTCTGGGTCTCCCACGCGGGTGCAGGGGCCCAAGCACTTGGGTCATCTTCTGCTGCTTTCCCAGGCCATAGCAGAGAGCTGGATTGAAAGAGGAGCAGCCGGGACACAAACTGGCACCCATTTGGGATGCTGGTGCCACAGGCTTAGCCTAATACACCACAGTGCAGTCCCCTAGTTAAATTTGAGTTTCAGGAAACAAGTACCTTTACTAAAAAATGATTCACTGTTTATCAAATTTAATTTGGTATCTATATTTTATTTGACAGGTGCAGAGAGATAAACAGACAGACAAAAGAGCTCCCCTCCACTGGTTCACTCCCTAAATGCTCACAATGGCCTGGGCTGGGTCAGGCTAAACTGGAAGCCTGGAACTCAGTCTGGATCTCCCACATGGGTGGCAGGAATCCAGTTATCTGAGCCATCATCTGCTGACTCCCACGATACACATTAGTAGGAAACTAAGCAGAAGCAGAAGCAGAATGGGCGGGACTCAAATCAGTAACTGATAAGGGATGCAAATATCCCACGAAGTGGGTGAATGATTAGGTCTGAGTCTGCCCCTGGGCATCTGTATTTTATATGGGTGTCCTTGCTGCTGCTTCTCATGCACTACATGTTGTTGTCTTTCCCTCACCTCTTAGTTCCCTTGTGATGTAAGATGAGTCACTCTCAACCCTCTCCACAGGATCCTACTGGTGGGTAGGAACACACCTGAATCCTTTCCATGCTGTAGGACAAGAAGAGAGGAAAAGGATGGAGAGTGAAAGAGAATGATTGCACTGCTTAGGGGAATTTGTTCAATGAGTAGTAGAGGATCTAGGAGGCCACATGAAGGACTCGGGGATTAATCCATGAAGCCTTTGAGCCCCTCTGAGGACTCCTGATTAGGAAATGGCATGATTAGAGCTTTACTTTAGGAATATTAACCTGGCAGCTCTTTATAGAAGGATTACCAAAGAGAAAAAGAGTGGAGACTGGATGATCAGTTGAGAAAGAGGTACAATCAAGGCTACTGCTAGTCCACGTGGCAAGTGTGTGTATATTAGAAAAGGCACCTCCCCTTGGGGCCGGTGCTGTCGCATAGTGGGTAAAGCCACCACCTGGAGCACCAGCATCCCAGATGGGCACTGGTTCGAGTCCCTGCTGCTCCACTTCCCATCCGGCTCCCTGCTAATGCACCTGGGAAAGCAGTGGAAGGTGGTGCAAGTCTTTGGGCTCCTGCACCCATGTGGGAGACTGGGAATAAGCTCCTGGATTCTGGCTTCAGGTCGGCCCATCTCTGGCTATTGTGGCCATTTAGAGAGTGATTCCAATGGATGGAGTATCTCTCTCTCTCTCTCTCTCTCTCTCTCGCTCTACTTCTGCCTTGCTGTAACTCTGCCTTTCAAATAAATAAATAAATCTTTAAAAAATCACACAAGCAAAAAAAATTAATGAAGAAAAAAAAGAAAGAAAGAAAGAAAGAAAGAAAGAAAGAAAGAAAGAAAGAAAGAAAGAAAGAAAAAGGACCTCCCTTCTAGGGGCTGCAACCCAGGGGACTCAGTTTGGCAAAAGACTATGCCAGGATACACGGTTTAGTGACAGCCAGAGGTTGGATTTTAGCTCTCCATTATCCCCTTTGTCAGTGTAGTAGTTTGTTAGCACTAGTGGATTAATGAGATAAAGTTTCATCTCTTGCTCATGTTACAGTCCAATGTCTACAGGGCAGCAGACTTCCTAATGGACACTGATGGATGCAGGCAACCTCTGTCTTCCAGAGCCTCATCCAGCTTATACAGTGTCCAAGGCCACCAGGGCAGGGGAAGAAAGAGCTGGAGGTTCCCGTAGGGGCATTATGACCAGGCTTGGAAGTAACTCAGATCATTTCTGCCCACATGCCATTGGCCAGAGCACAGCCCCCACCTGACTAACAAGGGTGCAGGTGACATAGAGGGGCAAAGGAACGTATGCGTCTCTGTGACTAGAGAGCGCTGCAAGAAGATTCTGGCAGTGGGAGAACATTGTAGGGATACTATGGGAAATCTTGTACACGTTACACAATTTTCACTTTTACTGTAACAAAGGAGTAATATTCATTCTTTTGTACAAAGCGCTGTTGCGATTTACTGAGCACCCAAGATTAGCAGTTTGGTCCTTCTGGAACTAGATTTGTGGAAAAACATGAGCCATAAATATGGGAGGGACCTCCAGAAACTATATGGACCATGCTATTCTGTGGGAGCATGATTGACTCAAGTCTAACACTGTTTTAAAAATATATACCTAAGTTAGCTTCTACCTATAAAAAATGGACTTTACTTCATCTGCATGCAACACTGGAGTTCTAGATATACTGTAATGAACATAAAATTTATCCCAGGTCTTTGGGTGAGTGTAGTGGTAAGTGGTCATCAGGAGACAGTGAAGAAAGGATAAAACGTTGATTCCACAAAAATCAAAATTATCTTGGCACAAATATGTTTACCAGACCTTCATTTTCATTTCTGGTATTGAGTTAAGCTAATGTAGGACAAATATATGCTTTGAATATTCAAAATAGTATTGTGTGGGCTCAGACAATCAACTTAGACAACTGATCAGTCAGAATTTTGCCATATTGGTGAGCATCAGTCCTGATATACATCCAAGGACATTTTAAGTACAAGGGTTTAAGTAACTATTTAGACTCATTCTTACAGTATTCATGTCTTAGACTTCCTAGGAAATATAGATTTTTCATTTGCAGGAGCTAACAGTATGTAAACACAGGTAGTCTTTTACTTTATTAAATCATTTTTGTTACATTGTCTTCATTCATCCATCTATTCATGCACTCATCCGTTCATGTCATAAGTATGTATTGAGCATCTTAGATGGGTCAAGCACTAATCTAGACACTGGGAATACAATGGTGAATCCATCTGA
This sequence comes from Sylvilagus floridanus, assembly GCA_949820135.1. Classification (NCBI taxonomy): domain Eukaryota; kingdom Metazoa; phylum Chordata; class Mammalia; order Lagomorpha; family Leporidae; genus Sylvilagus; species Sylvilagus floridanus. The sequence goes on along the minus strand of OX463228.1, from coordinate 13,348,174 downwards.
TCATACTTCTTTTCTTTTATTTATTTGAAAGGCAGAGAGACAGAAGGGGGAGGGAGAGAGAGAGAGAGAGAGAGAGAGAGAGAGAGAGAGAGAGAGAGATCTTCCATTCATTCCTCAAATGGCTGCAACAGCTAGGTCTGGGACAAGCCAAAACCAGGAGCCAGGAACTCCATCCGGGTCCCTCACATGGGTGGCAGAGACCCTAGTATTTTGGCCGTCTTCTGATGACATCACAAGCACACTAGCAGGGAGATGGATTGGAAGCAAAGCAGCTGGCACTTGAACTCCAAAACGGGATGCTGGCAGGGCAGGCTGTGCCACAATGCTGGCCTGTGGTCAGAATTTTTTGTTGTGATATTTTGCTTTTTGTAAATGAGCTTGACAGAGTGAAAAGAATATTCAGTTTAGGATCAGAAAACCTCAATTCTAAATGTAATTACACTGAGCCATGAACTACGTCAATGATAATAATGAACTATTCACCCAAGCTTCAATCATTCATTGTTAGTGATTGTTTCATTCAGTTATCAAGCCCTTCGCAATTTTGGAAATTCTTTTCTTCCTATCCACTTCATCTCCTGGTTGTTTCTTAGTTAAATTATTGTATTTTTAAAGATTTGTTTTATTTATTTGAAAGGCAAAGTGACAGTTCAAGAAGGACAGAGAAGGAAAGAGATCTTCCATACAATGATTCACTCCCTAAATGGCCACAGTGGCTAGGGCTGGGCGGAGCTGAAGCGAGGAGCCTGGAATTCCATCTTGGTCACAGGGCCCCAAGTACTTGGGCCATCTTCTACTGCTTTCTCAGGTGCATTAGTATGGAGCTGGATAGGAAGTAGTGCAGTCAGGACTCGAACTGGCAGCCTGATGTGAGCCGCTGGTGTTGCAAACAGTGGCTTAACCTGCTGTGCCACAATGCTGGCCTCTTGTATTTAAATTATTGAGTCCAGAGCCATGGCACCTATGGATGGCTGTGTAAGTCGCCTGCCTCATGTGGCAGAGACATTAATGCCCATCAATTATCAATTTGCAGGTTAAGATTTTATCTTTTGCCCCGAGGAAGATGAAATGAGGATCCAAAATTATGAGCAGAGGACTGAATAAAGCATGAAAGGGATTTTGAGAGAGGAGCAGAAATGACATGGAGAACAAGAGGGAGGTGGAGGCAGAGGCAGGCTCGGTTTCCTCGGTATTTGATGATGTTTTAATTTCAGGGTAAGAGTCAGTTCTTGTGTTTTCTCCCCAAGCCCCTCTTTCTTTGAAATGAGCTGATTCTTGGGTCCTTGCTGTAAAGAGCTCACCTATGTTGTAGTCTTCTCAGCCGTCTGACATGTGAGCACGAGACCAGGAAGTGCAGTGCACTGTAAACTAAGTGATCAGACTTGAAACAAGTACAAGTTAGCCCCACTTGACCTCCATCTATGCGGGTTTACAAGTCTACTTGTAAATCACGCCAGCGCAGTTTACAGGGAGTTGTTTTTGGAACCTTTGTTCCTCCTTTTAAATGCCAACAGTTGGGTTCTAGCACGTACTGCAGAACAGAAATGACATCCAGCCTTTGGCCCAGGAAATCATGTCAATACGTACTTCTTTTTCTGTTTTTTTTTTTTGACTTTATTTAGATAAAGTTTGGATTTTTTATTTGGATGTAGATCAGATAATAACAATAGTGCCTGCACAGGCTTACACTAGCTTAAGGTTTCCATAGAGGTATAAATGGCCAGTGTTCTGTGCTTACTCTTGCCAAGCTCTGTTCTAAGAACCTTCCACAGCATGACTCAATCTATGATATTATTATATCGTATATTATATCATTATTCCCATTTGACAGGTATGAAAAAAAGAGGCACAGAGAGGTTTAAAAAGTTTCCCAAGATCTCTGGACTGTTCGGTGGCAGAGCTGGGATTCAAATACTAGTTAGAAGCTATGTTCTGAACCATGGCTAGATATTGCCATGGGAATTATAGAAGATCCTAACTACAGGTTATAAGTTTCTTGATCTCAATGGCATTTAGACTATAATAAAAATTTATGTATTTATTCAATAAACATGCTACATAATGGTGATAAAACAGATAGGGTTGGGCCAGTGCTGTGGCGTAGCTGGTCAAGCTGCTGCCTGCAGTGCTGGAATCTCATTGAGTACAGGATCGAGTCCCAGCTACTCCACTTCTGATCCAGCTCTCTGCTATGGTCTGGGAAAGCAGTGGAAGATGCTTAAAAAAATCAGAAGGCCCTTTTCAGGCAGAGAATCTATTTTTTTGGGGTTAAGATTTATTTATTTGAAAGGGAGAGTTTCAGAGAGCAGAGGTAGAGAAAGACAGAGAAGTCTTCTATCGCTGGTTCACTCCCAAATTGGCCACAATGGGCAGAGCTGTGCCGATATGAGGCCAGGAGCCAGGAGCTTCTTCTGGGTCCCCCGTGCAGGTACAGCAGCCGAAGGACTTGGGTCATCTTCTACTGCTTTCTCAGGCCATAGCAGAGAGCTGGATCAGAAGTAGAGCAGCTGGGACTCAAACTGGCACCATATGGGATGCTGGCACTGCAGGTAGCAGCTTTACTGGCTATGCCACTGCACCAGTCCCCCTTCTGATGTTTGTAAGTCTTATCAGGTGGTTGTAGTTAGTCTTTCCTATCCGAACCTAATTGTCGGAGCAGGTGTTTTGCCTAGAGGTTAAGATGCTAGTCAGGATGCCCGCACCCTTAGGTTTGATTCTTGCTGTGGCTCCTGACTCCAACCTCCTGCTGATGTGGACCCTGGGGGGCCGTGAGGATGGCTCAGCGAACTGGGTTTCTGCTACCCATGTGGGAGACCTTGATTGAATTCCTGGCTCCTGTTGTCAGCAGGAGGGCCACTGAGGGCGTTTGTGGAATGAGCCAGCACCTGTGTATCTCTTGTTCTTTCTCTCTGCCTCTGAGGGTGGAGGATATGTATGTGTGTATGTGTATAAATTTTATATCAACCTAATTTTCCTTTGGGTGAACTCATAAGAGTTTTTGTCTCTGAAAAGTTGAACACTGAAACTTTGATGACTTTAGCAGGATCCATTCTTGTTAGAGTAATGTTGACAGCATATAGACAGTGATCAATTATTATTTTTGACTGAAAATTTTCCCACTGACTTGTGCTCATCCCATCTTTCCTCAGTACGTCTCCTTAATTTTGGTTTTTAAGTCTGAAATATAGTAGCATGTACTTGCACCTCCTTCAAGATCATTTTTGGATTTGTTTCTTTTTGTACAGCGTTAATGATCCAACTTGACTCAATGTCCACTACCAAATGACAGTGGCATTGTATCAGGATTATATACTCATGAGCATTGTATCAGTGGCGTGTAACAGGAAAACTTCAGTGACAGCGGCTTCAACAAGATTGGGGGTAATTTCACATAGCAGGCATTTGGAGGTGTACAGTTTAAGACTGTCAAGGAGGCTCTGCAAACCTGTCAGGAGCCCAGCTCCTTCCCACTCACTGTTATGTTATCTGCATGGTTTAGACCATCCTCCTTGTGGTACAAAATGACCAAAAGGGCTCCAGGCTTCATATCACATGCCAGGTAATATGATGGACAGAAGAGATAAGAAGCATGTAACATTTTCCTGTCAGTTACCATCTTTTTTTTTATTTTTTATTTTTAGAAAATGTACATCCCATACAATACTTTTGGCTCAGATTTCAACAGCTATAAAAATTTTGCCATGTGGCTACAGCTACTGCAGGGGAGACTGGAACATTTAAGAATTTGGTGAGCTGTTACAGGGCTATCTAGAAATGGGGATTTGTTATTATGGAAGAGTAAGAGAATAGACAGAGGGTTGTAATTTGAAGTCTCTGCTGTAGGTACTTTACAGAGAGTTAGCATTCGATGAGATTCTGTTGATTCGCTTTGATAAATGTGGTAATCATGTCCTCAGTGGTGTCACCAGGTCATTAATGAAGATAACGAATCTAAGGATCTTCCCTCTTCTCTTCCTCCTCCTTTCCCTCTCTCTCTCTCCATCACACTCTCCTTCTCCCTCCCTTCCCTTTCCTCTCCCTCCTCTGTCTCCTCCTCCTCCTCCTTTTCCTCATCATTGCAATACTTGCACCCGATATGAACCCTCCTAGAAATAGCTCAGCAGACATGGGAGATATACTGGAAGGCGACATTGGAAGAAAATCCTAAGAAGAAAGAGCGTGAGCAGCAGGAAAGGCAGAAGGTCCAGGATGGGTTCCAGGACAGCAGACCCTGTCTTCTCTGCTCCCCTCTGTCCATTGACTTGATTCTCCCGCTGCAGAATGGGTTTCTCCACTTGGCAGTGAGCCGTCCAACAACAACTCCCAGACCTTTATGTCAGTTGCCTCTGAAGGTGACTTTTCTTCCTAAGTCTAAAAACCCTGGAGAAATGGCTTCATGGACATGTCTTTGCTCAGGTGTGACCTCTTAACCAATTAGTTGTGGCCGAGGGAGAGCCAGTAGGTACGTGGCTGTTTTTGCTGCCATCATGATAGAAGTTTATGAATAGGAGGAGCAGAAATTATAGGAAGGTGGGTTCTGGCCTCACCATTACATAACTGTCCTTGATAATTATATGTATTGGAAAAACTAAGGTCAGTGGTCTGAATTAAACAAATAGTAAAGGAGAGAACAGGATCTATCCTGAGGCATTAAATCCTGATTTTGCTGTGAACAAACATCATTCAATAGGGTGCAATGTATATGATTATCCCTGTGCTTCTTGTATGTTGAGTGGTTTATTCCTCACAATAGCATGATTCTTATCCCCTGCACAGAGCTCAGAGAGGTCAAGTGCATTGTCCGAGGATGGACGGCTAGCAAATAAACTACATTTGTTTTAACTTCAAAGTTTTTACTACCAGGGTAATATACTGCCTCGATGCTTCTCTATCCTGGTTAGAAACTATGGTGCTTTTTGAAGAAACAACTGATAGTTATATTTCCCCCTTGGTTCTGCCACAACTGAGCTATGTGAACTTAGTAAACCCTTTGTAATGTCTCTGGCTTTTTTTTCCCCTAAATTCAGTATCTTTTTAAAATATTTATTTATTTGAGAGGCAGTGTTGCAGAGAGGCAGAGGCAGAGAGAAGTCAGTTTTCCATCTGCTGGTTTACTCCCCAAATGGCTGCAATGGCCGGAAGTGGGCCAGTCTGAAGCCAGGAGCCAGGAGCTTCTGGACCGTCTACTGCTTTCCCAAGCTGTAGCAGAGAGCTGGATCGAAAGTGGAGCAGTTGGGTCTTGAACTGGTACCCATATGGGATGCCGGCGATGCAGATGTCTCTGACTTTTAATCACTTTATGAGTAAGAAGCTTGGATTAAACGAAACTATTTTTTCCCCTTGTTAAGAAATGAAATAATATTTCATTTCTGAAGGCAAGAGTTTGAGATATTCAAAGAATTCTAATGTATGCGATAGCGATAGTTTTTTTTTCTTCTTTTTTTTAATTTTTTTTTTTTTGACAGGCAGAGTGGACAGTGAGAGAGAGAGACAGAGAGAAAGGTCTTCCTTTGCCGTTGGTTCACCCTCCAATGGCTGCCGCGGTCGGCGCGCTGCGGCCGGCGCACCGCGCTCATCCGATGGCAGGAGTCAGGTGCTAGGTGCTTTTACCTGGTCTCCCATGCAGGTGCAGGGCCCAAGCACTTGGGCCATCCTCCACTGACTCCTGGGCCACAGCAGAGAGCTGGCCTGGAAGAGGGGCAACCGGGACAGAATCCGGTGCCCCTACCAGGACTAGAACCCGGTGTGCTGGCACCGCAAGGCGGAGGATTAGCCTGTTGAGCCACGGCGCCGGCCAGTGATAGTTTTGAGTGTGCCTTGAACTGGTCAGGAGCTGTGATGAAGTTAAAGACATACAAGAAGTATTTTCTGCTTATATGTCATGGAGGAGCAAGCAAAATTATATTGCAGTCTCGACTTCATTTTCATCTTAGTTCTGCTTGAGATCACAAGATTTCTGCTAGTGGCCATGTGGGTTATAGGTTACCTTTTTCATACCTGGGGGGAAGAGAGAATCTTCTCTCCTAAGCATGGACTGAAAATCCTCCCTAGCATTCTTTTTGTTTTGTTTTAAAGATTTATTTACCTGCTGGTTCACTCCTGAAATGGCTGCAACAGCGAGAGCTGGGTCATGCAAAATCCAGGAGCCAGGAGCCTCTTCTGGGTCTCCCACATGGGTGTGGTTACCCAAGTGCTTGGGGTATCTTCCAATACCTTCCCAGGCACATTAGCAGAGAGCTGGATTGGAAGTGGAGCAGCTGGGGCTCAAACGGGTCCCCATATGGGATGCTGGCACTGCAGGTAGAGGATTAACCTTCTGATTGGACTCATTCACTTCAAGACTATAATGGTTTGCAGTATCTTAGGGATATTCTAGTTGTAACATATTCTACTCTAGCATAATCTAGATTCAAAGTCATATCACAGTGAAAAATAGCCCCAAATCTCAGTGACTTAAACAACCAAGGAGTATTTCTTACTCAAACTGCATGAGGTTGGGAAGAGGTTAGCTCCATGCTGTCTGTTTTTTGGAAACCTAGGCTGCGAGAGGCTTTGCCATCTTCAACAATACTGATGTTGAGGCTAGGGGAGAGTAAACACCCATATAGGATGCTGGCGCTTCAGGCAAGAGCGTTAAACCACTGTGCCACAGCGATGGCCCCTGTCTAAGATGTCTATAGTACGAACCATAGGCTGCTTTAACCCAGGGAAGAAGGCAGACATTTTCAGCCACAGATGCAATCATAGGGAGGCAGTCTGGCTGGTTTCATCAGCTTTTAAATCAATCATTTCAGTTACCCTTCTGATAGGAAAGATTAGCCCTGGGTATTTAACGAGTGGTTTCTATTTAAGAATTGGCACAAAACTGACTTAAAATACTTATTGGATATTGAAATAGAGAACCTTTTTCCATATTTCATTTTTTGTATTCTCTGTTAATGGCGTGTCAAGCTGCCTAGATTTATAGTTTTGGAACTGGCTAACAACTAAAATTTGTCTAGTCCAACCTCTTTATTTTACAGATGAGAAAATTGAGGGCAAAGTGGGCAAAACGATCATCTCAAGGTCATGCAGATCTCAAGATCTGCAGCAGTCTCAGCACTGTACTTCCCTTTGGATGATTCCCTGCCCAATGGAGTCTTGTAAATCTTATATAGTTAGAGCAACGACTGCAAGACAACAAGAACAATAAAAATTTATTGAGGATGTTTGCAGAGCTGATATTAGTTGGTACCTATTGGCAGACTTCAAGAATTTCTAAACCATGTTCTGAGTAGCTGCTGCTGAGTCTCTTCACAGCCTCACCCCCTTTCTGGGACCCCATGGATTTCCACCTCAAAGGTTTGATTTGAGATTAAATGATGGAGAGAGTTTAGCATGGGGCCTGGCAGTCAGCAATATTACACCTTGGCTATTATTTTTATTACAGTTATGATAAAATGGTAGTAAGTTTGAACTAGTTTCCACATGAACGTTCACAAGTTAGGAAGTGTGATAGCATTCAAGTTCATTAACTTTCATCTAGCTAATCTCTCAATAAAACAGCCACTCCTGTCCTCACTTTACCTTTCATTTTGTCTAAGAGCTGACTCCTCCTTGCCCCTTACCGGAGACCCTGCAGCTCAGTTGATGACTAGGAATTTGACTCAGGCTGTGTAGGACTATGAAAATGTCCTATGAAAATGGGCTGACAAGGTCCTGCTAGTTTCAGAGGTCAAGGAGAATGTTCTGTGTGCCAGGTAGAACTCTTATGGAAATCTTGGGATAATTCATCAAAGTCCAAAGCCTACTTTCATGGGGGAGGAACAGAAAAAGAGGCGAAGCACTCCTGGTTGTTTATGCACAACTAGAAACCTTGGTAAGACGCAGAGACAAGCTGGGGTGAGAAAGTGAGGGAGAGGTCCCGGCAGACTGGGAGGTGGAGGTGGCAGAAAAACAGCCTTGGCAAAGATGCTTTCTCTGGAAGAAATTTAACCTGGCAAGAGAAAGGCTGTGTTTTTAGTACGTTCCTCACTGGGGAGAGCAGAAGAAAGGTGTTTTTTCTAAAAGCTGGGACTATTTCCTGCACTGGGAAGAGTCAGGGGAAGCACTCCTGGTCAGGAAGTTGATTCCTGGATTGGAACTTAATGTGCAAAGGTTCGTTTTCAAATGTCAGTGGTTCAACTGATACTTCCAGCTCTGGGATGGCAGCTAAGTCCTGGGCAGGTGCTACATAGGGCTTGGATAACTGCTCTGTCAGAGGCTGAGAAATACATTAACTACAGAGCAGAGATCAGAATCACCAAAGAAGTGCTTCGAAGTACTCTCGGATACTAAAATTGTTTTTTTTTTATAACATATTATTCTGTCCTATGAAAATGCACTAAATCCTGGAAAACATTCTTGACAGGTTTTTTTGGAGGGGATGGCAGGGATGGGAAGAAGGGATGAGAAATATTTTAAGTATTTTAATTCCTAAGATTTTGGAAAGGAAAATTGAAGTCCAGATAAAATACCAGACATTCTGAGGCAAATGTAAGGCTTTGAACTTGGAGATCTTAAAGTATTACATAATGTAGCCAACCATAAGTGGTTTTTGTCTTTCTTTAAAAATTAAATCTAACATGTTTGTTAAAATGTTGAAAAATAAAGCTGTGTTTAAACTAAAATGCTGCAAATATTCACTCCGACTCTGATTTTTTTTTTTAAATTAATTTATTTATTTGAAAGGCAGAGTTACAGAGGGAAGGAGACAGAGATCTCTTCCATCTGCTGGCTCACTCCTGAACCCGTTCCCACTGCCCTGGCTGGGCTAGGCCCAAGCCAGGAGCCTGGAACTCCCTCAGGGTCTCCTAAGTGGGTGGCAGGAGTCCAAGCACTTGGGCCATCATCTGCTGCTTTCCCAGGACATTAGCAGGGAGACGGATGGGAACTCGGCTCATGGGACGCCGGCCTCACGGGCACCACAGAGGCCCAGCTGTGACTTCTAAAAATTATCTCGAGTGCTGACAAGACTTCGGCCCTTAACTCATCTACCTCATATACCTAAAATTTCTGTTCATTTTCAACAACCACAGTGTGTGACCCTGATAGCAGAATTTTGTTCTAAGTTCAGTGCAGAAACCTCATGGGAGGTAGCAACCAGGAATTGAAGAAATGATTATTGAATGATTTTACTGATCGGCAAAAATCCAAATTCTCCGAGGTAGAAGGCAATTGTGGCTGGCAGTACGTGTGTGTGTGTGTGTGTGTGTGTGTGTGTGTGTCAGTGAGCTTGGGTACCAAGTTCCATTTTCTCTCAATTTTCTCCTCTTAAAGGGAGATAACGATAATACATATAACTGTAAAATACTTCATGGGCCCGCTTTTGTTTAAAGAGCTGACAGTAAAATCCACAAGGTCCAGCAAAGCCGCCTTCAGAAGAATCTAAGCTGTTTGAAGGCACGGAATTTTCTTTATTCTTTAAGTCAGCAATATCTTGTGTCTCAATAAAAACTGTGCATGTGTGCGGGTTATTAGTGTAGACTGCAGCTTTGGCAGGCCGCCGCCTCTTAACTCTCTTTTCTCCTGCGATCCATTGAAAACTTGGCACCAAAACCGCCGTCATCTACTCTGGAATAAGGACCCCCGATATTCACTTTAAAACCAGCCGCCCCTTCCAGGGCAGGGACCACTCCTGTCCTCGGGGCACCATTTCGCGTCTCGGCGGCGGCACTGCGCCCCGGGCTTGGGATCTGGGTCCCGAGGCTACGGGGAAGCGTTCGGGACGGGAAGCTCATCCTCCGGCCCTCTGATTGGCCGGCTCGCACTCCACTCACGCGGCCCGCAGCTCTGATTGGCCGCGGCGGCACCCCCTCGGCCCGCGACGACTTTGTGTGTCGGGGCGGCGCGCTCGGGTCCTCCCCGCTCAGCTCGCGGTCTGGGCCGGCCTGAGGTAGCTCTTCGGCCCACTCTGCTCTGCATCGCGGGCGCCAGGGATCCCCCGAGTCCGAGCGGGTAGGAAGCATCCTAGGGAAACAGCTTCTCCCCCCTCCCCGCGCCGCCCTCTTCCCCGCACTGAATAAACTTCCGCCCGAGAGGGGCTCCCGCCGCCGCCGCCGCGGGTCGGAGAGGCCGGGCATCGCGCTCGGGCCCCGCGCGGGGAAAGCGTTCTTTTTCCGGCGCGGATGTGGACACACAGCTCTCACAGAGGAAACAGGGCTTTGCGGAGTCGCGGCGGGCGCCTGCAGGCTGCAGCCGAGCGGCGGCAGAGCGCACCCCTAAACGCAGCGGAGAGCCTGCCTCCAGTCCCCCGTGCGGGCGCTCCCCGGGGGCCGCGGACCGCGCGGGCCTGGCCGATCGCTCGCCGGCGAGCGGGGAAGCCGGGCTGCGGGCAGTAGAGGGCGGCCTACGCCCGCCTGCGCGCCGGCGCCCGGCCGGAGCCCCGCCGGCCCGCCGTGGCCCGCGGCTCTCCGCCCGGCCGAGGATGCTGCAGCTACGCGGTCCGCCGGCGCAGCGAGGCAGGGGGCGGGGAGAAGCCCTGGCACATGCCAGGGTCGCGGGAGGTGGCCGCGGCCGGCGCATGCGCGCCCTCTCCCAGCCGCCTGGAACGCCGAGGGCCGCGCGCGCCCCCGCCCGCCCGCGCGCGCGCACGCCCGCCCGCCCGCTCCCTCGCTCGCGCGCCGAGGCTTCCCCGCCTGCGCTCGTTGTCAGAGGCGCTCCGGCGCGTGCGCGCGTCCTCGCCGGGCCGAGCCGAGCCGCCGGCGCCCTCAGCCCCAGGCCCCCGCCCCGCGCCGCCCCCTCCCGGCCCCGCAGCCTGCCCGTCCTCTTCCTCTCCTCGCGGAATGGGGCCGGCGCCGCTCAGGGTCGCGCGCCCCGGACCCGGCTCGCGCTCGGTCTCGCGCTGTCAGCGACTGCCCGGCTCGCGCCGCCTCGCGCTCTCGCTCAGTCAGTGGCGCCGAAGGCTCCGTTAAGCGGCGGCGGCGGTCCGCTTTTCTTCCTCGCCCTTCCGTCGGGAGTAGCATCCTCCACCCGGCCGCCTCTCCCTCCCCCAGCGCGGGGCAGCTGCGGCGGACGGCTGGGGCTGTGGCGACCGGCGACGGCGGAGACCGCCCGCGCTCCCGCCGCGGGTAAGGGGGCGTTCGGGAGCCGGGCCCCGCGCGCCTCGGGGGTCTTGGGCTGGGCGAGCGCGGGATCCGGGCGGGCGCCGGGGGTTGTCGCTGCTCCCCCGCCCCGCAGCCCGGGCGACCCCCGGGGCCTGTTGCTGGGACTGCTGCTACTCGCCCAGAAAAGTGGGGAGGCAGCCCCCGGGGCGCTCTGGCGGGCTGGTGCCGCGGCGCGGCCCGGGGGGCGCGGGCTAGCGGGTGGGGGGACCCGGAGCGGCGCGGCCGCTGCCCTGGGCGTCGCGCATCCTCGCCCGGGGCCGAAGCCCTGGGAGAGAAGGGACGGGGGCGGGGGTGGGAGCTGTCCCCTCGTCACCCCTCTGCACCCACCTTTCCTTCCTCCAGCGGCTCGGCCGCGGTAGTCGCGGGTGGCTGGGAGGAGAGGGTGCCCCTGCGTTGTGGGCTTCTCGGGCTAGCCATCCGGGAGTGCGGGTTCGCACAAAGATCGGCCCCCGGCGAGGGGCCGGTGCGGGGCGGGTGAGGGCGCGAGAGCCTCTGGACCCCCTTTGGATGTGCCGATGACGAGCTGCGAGCTTCGGAAGCCCCAAACTTCCTTCGGAGGGTTAAAGGAGTCCCTGCGTGTCCTGCTGGAGTGAGGAGGCTGTGGGCTGCAGCACCTGTTCTCACTGTGGGCATTGCAATCTTCAGATGCGCAACGCACCGCTTGGGTGAAAGGGCGATGCCGTGGTTAGGGTTTACCCCTAATGAGCTCTTAGCGTTTTGCCCTTCAGGGTGAGGCCTTTGGTAAGGCAGGGGGAGGTGGCGTTGTTCTCCTAACAGTGCTGGGATTAGTTTCTAGCTTCCTTCAGGCGAGAAGGGGGACCCAGGAAAGCCACCTTCTCCAGGAGATAACCCAGCCTCGAGGTTTCAGGGAACACATGCGTTAACAAGTTTTGTATCATTTTAGAGTTAGACTTATCACAACGAACTGACGTAACTTTGGCTTGGCTCTGTAGAAACTGCAGGCAGCGTTCATGCTTCTTCCCCCCTCTGGTTGTTCCAGGGCTATGTGCGAGCTCATTGGCTTCATTAAAGTTAGATTCTATGTTTTGTGCATAAGTCTTTAAAAGAGTGCATCATCTAGATAGCTGTTTAGGAGGGAAATCACTTAAACGCAAGAGAACTATACTGAAATAATGGAGTAAGTTGTGGGCTCCGTTCTTTGAAATAGCTTTAAAAGAACCTAAAGCCCTATGCCAAAGGCCCTGTACTATCCTTGTGAAACATAAGACACGTATATATAAAGTCTTAGTCTTATAAATACTACAGTATTAAGAAGATGGAGATTCAAGTATTTAAATTGTGGTTTTACAGGCTTCGTGTGTAAAAACGTAGGGAGTTAGAGATGATTAGGCTGGAAATAACATTAAGGGGTGGTTGAAGGCATGGACCTCTGCTGTTTTCATGAATTGAGAATTCTGTTTGAAGGGCTGAAAGACTGGAATCAAACTTGCATGGATTGCAGAAACCGATGCAAAAATGTATCTTTGATCAGGTAGTGAGTTAGCATGAAGGGTATCTTGCGATTCACTAGATTAGAGGTTCAAAATAATTTTTCATAAAATTGGCTTTTATATAGCTTGTATTTTAAGGATGTTCTTGAGTTTAACAAGTAAGTTCAGGTTGTTTTCTTATAAGTCAGTTCTATTTAAGACGTGTAAAATTGAAAGACTCTTTCTGAATACATTATGTAGTGTTTTGTTACAGATTCCAACTTGTTATTTTAAGGAATTAGAGTGTCTTTAAAAGTAGTGAATTTTGAAATTTGCTAGTGGGTTGGAAAAGCTTGGGTTCCTTCTTTATGTTTCTAAAATGTGGTCATACTAGCATGTTGGTCTGGAGGGGGAGCTAGTGCCAAAGCAAAGTGTAGCTTAATAGCTGAGCTTTTAAAACAGCTAACCCCAGGTTTTTATGAACAGGAAAAAGAAATTTTAATTAAGGTTAGGGGAATTGCTGGGTCCATGTATCTGTACATGTATTTGTGGAGTACATACATTGTGTATTACAAATTGATTTGAAAATCTTCCCAGGATCTGAAATGATGAAAAGGAAGTGCGTAAGATTTCTTGAACTTTCTGATTTAAACTCAGAACATATATCCTAAAACTTACTGTGTAACAGTATTTTCTTAACTTTCTTGTGTACTGTATCAGAAAGGTGTGTATTCTTGACCCATTTTGTATTTTTTTATGAATAATGATTATAGTCGTAAAATTTAATAAAAATACTTCAGATAGAGTCTTGGGCAGGCAGAGTGTAGAAAGCTGGGTGTTTGTCAAGAAGTAGAGATCCTTTCAATGAAGAAATGGGCCCCTCAGACTTGCAGAGTGGCAGTATCCATCCCAAGGTCACTTCCTAACGGCTGTCTCCTGCAGTGTAATGCAGTGAGTCCAGCTGATCCAAAGTAAGTCTGCACCTTTGAGTGTGAAACAGTTATTTTGTGGTCTGGGCACTTTATTTAGATTTCTAAACTATAACCAGTTAGGGGTGTTAATTTATTTCTGACCTGTTACATATCTTTCTTTATTTAAACATTTATTTTGATTTTATTTGGAAGGCATAGAGAGACAGATACAGAGACAGAGAGATCTTCCATTCACTGGCTTACTCCCCAAATGCTGGCAACAGCCAGGGATGGGCCAGGGTGAAACCGGGAGCCCGTAATTCAATCTGGGTCTCCCCAGTGGGTGGCAGGGACCCAAGTACTCGAGCCGCCACCTGCTGCCCTCCAGGGTGCATTGGTAGGAAGCAGGTTTGGAAGAGGTTGCTCCCGTGTGAACTATGGATGTCTCAAGTGGGGACTTAACTGCCCTGCCAGATGTCCACCTCTTACATGTTCTTTAAATGATGTATATATTGAATTCATTAGGATATTCTGTTTTCTGAGGATAGTGATTGAGTCCTTTGTTAACCATAACAAAGTTAAATATATTTTATAAATAGGATTTCAATGCTGATAAAATAAAAAACAATCTTCCATTTCTTTAATGCTTATTTTCGATTTACTATATACTACATTTAGTAGATGTCTTGGTTTAATTAAATCATAGGTGCACTCATATCACATCAATCAATGTAGAAGTGTTTCATTTCTTCTAATCAGAGAAACTTTTTTTTAAAAATGTGTTAATAAGTTTAGTTCAAAACAAAATATGACAAGGACTCTAAGCAACTCTGAAACTAAAGTATTAGCACTGTAGTGCTTTTAAGCCCTGTGTCGATGCTGCTCGTATTAGTCCTTTTCAGATGAGGTATCAACTTGCAATCTTCTGTAATTATCAGGAGTGAAGCAGTCAGAGGACCAATGCAGGATTCTGTTTGATTCTCAGGTTTATATTTTTGTGCCATTTAGTATAGTGTTTGCTTTTTTGAAATTTGTTATAGCTTGTTATAATGAGAACAGTTAAATATATTTCAAGTAAAAGATAGTCTCAGTTGATTTTTAAATAACTCATTTTATCTAATCCCCAGTAGACCATTAAATGGTGATGCATGTGCATTTAAGTTACTTTTTAATTGATTGGTCTCAAGTCTCAACCTTCCTTTCTGTCTACGTTCTACTCTTCTGTCTCTCCAAACCATTCTCCATCATCCCAGTTGTCTCTTTGGGATAATTAGGAATCAAACCAATAAGGTTAATCTTATCATCCTCTTGGCAAAGGTTTTTCTTCCTTGATTAAATGACTTTATATCTCTACAATACTCTGAACATGTGACTCTATACACTTTATGTGTGTTACACATTTTCCTTTTAATGGAAGAAAAGGAGCATGTAGGGCCTGAGGGACTAAGCCATGCTTATGAATGTAAGGATTTTTTTACTCTTTGCAGAAAGCAGAGCCACAGGGTTAATTCATTTAAGTTTTCTTTTAAAAAACACTGTGCTTGCCAAAACCTAATTCCTTACTCATCTTCAGTGTTTTAAAAAATATCTTTCTGTGTAATTTTTTTCATCAGGAAGCCTCCCTTAAAATGAGATAACAAATTCTGTTAATACCTAGAACTCGAATAAATGTAAGCCCTGTTTACAGACAGTAAGCTGTTAAAGCATACCAGTGTTGTTTAAATGGCTTAGATCAACATTCCATATGTTAGTTTAAAAATTAGGTTTTAAATTTTTAAATGTAATTGATAATATTTTTTAAATTATTTATTCATTTTGAAAGACAGTTATGGAAAGGCACAAAGAGAGAAGGATAGAGAGGTCTTCCATCCGCTGGTTCACTCCCCAGATGGCCACAGTGGCCCAAGCTGTGCCGATCTGAAGCCAGGAGCCAGGAGCTTCCTCTGGGTCTCCCATGCTGGTGCAGGGCCATCTTCTACTGCTTTCCCTGGCCGTAGCAGAGAGCTGGATTGGAAGTGGAGTAGCCAGGACTCAAGCGGGCAGCCGTATGGGATGCCGGCACTGCAGCAGCAGCCACGGTGCCAGCCCCGTTAGTAATATCTTGATTAGTGGTTAAGTGGGAAAATATAATTAGAGGCTTCTGTATTTCATCTGTTGTTTGGGACTTGGGAGCAGTCAGTGAAGCGATGGAGATTGAGAGAGGCAGAGCATGGTTCTAGTTGATGAGACTTTTATTTGTAGATAAGGGAGATTTCTTCAGTTTTTCTCTCTCCCTCCACTTTCTTCTCTCTGTCCTCCTCTCACAACGATGGTAAAAAATGTAGGAATTGAACTTCTTTACAGTGTATTTCTTTGCTTTGCATTCATAGAATTTTGTCAGATAAAATGTTGTCTTTTTGCATTGCAGTAGGTTTATATTTATTTATTATTATTTATTTATTTGAAATGCAGAATTACAGAGAGGCAGAGAGAGAGAGAGAGAGGGAGAGAGGTCTTGCATCCGCTAGTTCGTTCCCCAGACGGCTGCAAAGGCTGGAGCTATGCCGATCTGAAGCCAGGAGCCTCCTCAAGGTCTCCCAGACGGGTACAGGGGCCCAAGGACTTGGGCCATCTTCTGCTTTTCCAAGCCATAGCAAAGAGCTGGATCAGAAGAAGAGCATCCAGGACCTGAACCTGTGCCCATATGGGATGCCAGCACCACAGGCAGTGGCTTTACCTGCTATGCTATAGCGATGGCCCCACAATAGGTTTATTTTCATGACTTTATTTCCTTTTGTGGTAGTGGGCAGAAGGCTGGAACATCAGTTATGTAAATTTTAATTTAGTTAATTAATTAATTTTGAAAGAGGTACAGAGAGAGAGGGAGAGACAGAGATGGAAGAAGACCTCCATCTGTTGGTTCACTCCCCAGATGGCCATAATAGCCAATGCTGGGCCTGACTGAGGCCAGGAGCTTCACCTGGATCTCCCATATGGGTGGCAAGGGCCCACACACTTGGGCCATCTTCTGCTGCTTTTCCTAGGCCAATAGCAGGGAGCTAGTTTGGGAAATAGGGCAGCCAGAACATGAACTGGCACTCATTTGGGTTGCTGGTGTTGTAGATGGTGAGTTTACCTGCTATACTACAACATTGGCCCCTTAATATTATTTATTAAAATTATTTTATAATTTCATATAAAAAGAGGTATGGGGGTGCTGGGTTGTGGCACAATTAAACTGTTACTTGAAATGCCAGCTTCCCATGTAAGAGTGCTGGTTCATATCCAGCTGCTCTGCTGCTGATCCAGCTTACTGCTACTGTGCCTAGGAAGTCAGAGGATTGTGGCCCAAATGCTTGGACTCCTGCCACCCAAGTGGGAGACCCAGATGGAGTTCTTGACTTCTGGTTTCAGCCTGGCCCATCTCTTTCTCTCTCGCGCTCTCTCTCTGTAACTCTGCCTTTCAAATAAGTAAATCTTTTTTAAAAAAGGAGAGAGAGCGAGAGCGAAAGCGAGAGAGAGGGAGAAGGAGATATTTTCCATCTCCTGGTTTCCTCCCCAAATGGCCTCAACGGCCAGAATTGGGCCAGACCTAAGCCAGGAGTCAGAGCGTCTTCCAGCTCTCCCACATAGGTGGCAGTGGTCCAAGCACTTGAGACACCTTTTGCTGCTTTCTGAGGCCATTAACAGGGAGCTGCATGGGAAGTGTAGCGGCTGGGACTCAAACTGGCACCTGTATGGGATGCTGGTGACACAGGCAGTGGCCTTACCTGCTAAGCCACAATACTGGTCCCAGGAATTGGCTTTTTTTTTTTTTTTTTTTAAACATGCAGAGTTAGACAGTGAGAGAGAGAGAGAAAGGTCCTTCTGTTGGTTCACCCCCCAAATGGCCTGTTGCAGCCTGTGCGCTGCGCCATCCGAAGCCAGGAGCCAGGTGCTTCCTCCTGGTCTCCCATGCCGGTTTAGGGCCCAAGCACTTGGGCCATCCTCCACTGCCTTCCCGGGCCATAGCAGAGAGCTGGACTGGAAGAGGAGCAACCGGGACTAGAACCCAGGTGCTGGCGCCGCAGGTGGAGGATTAGCCAAGTGAGCCACGGCGCTGGCCCAGGAATTGGCTTTTAACAAAATGAATTCTTTACCTTCTTTGTGTGCCTCATTGCAATAATATAGTGTGAAAAAATATGTGTATTGAAGAGAACTAACTCTTAAACTAAAATGAATATACTGTTCTGTACTCAGGGGAGTACTGTTAGCAGGTTTGAGCTGGTTACAGTGAAATGTTCACAGAAGAAAGTATGTTTGATAGTTAGGATCCTAATCATATGGAATCTGATTGATTCAGTGTCTCTAATGTGGAATTGTACTTGCATCTGAAGGAGAAATAAATATATTTAGTAAAGATAGTGTTACAGTTTTTATGTTTTGAGTTCTTCGAATAACTACTTAATCTATTCAGTTACCAAATGTTGGAAGATTATACTTTTGAGGAAACCTGTTCTTTAAAATTAGAGCTAAGCCAGAGTAAAAATTTTGCTTTCTTTTTATAAGTTTTAGATTTTTCTTTTTCTTTTGGAAAATTTAGTGGAACTCTAAGACTTAGGAAGGTGATAACTGATTCTTGAGGTCAAAAAGCCCTTTCTTACCTTTCGTAGATCAATCTTCAACAGCATGAGAAGTGTGGGTTTACTAAGTGGTCCTCATGGGTTCCTCTGACATAATTGCAGAAATCTAGGCCTCCATTATCTCTTGTTTATTTTTAAGATCCAAATGTTAGAGATACCGGCTTGTACCTCTGGTAGGTTGTCAGATGTGTGCAGCATTAGAGATTTAATATTCTTTTTAATTTGTAAGTAATAAAGAATTTAATGTCCTCAAATGCTGAGTAAGCTGAAGGACGTACTTTTATTTTTTAAAGATTCGTTTATTTATTTCACAGGTAGAGTCAGAGAGAGAAAGAGAGAGAGAGATTGAGAGAGATTTTTCATCCACAGGTTCACTCCCTAACTGGCCCCAATGACCAGGGCTGGGCCAGGTCAAAGCCAGGATCCAGAAACTAAGCCTCCTATGTGGGCATCAGGGGCCCAGGAACTTGGGCCATCCTCTGCTGCCTTCCCAGCACATTAGCAAGGAGCTGGATTGGAAGTGGAATAGCCAGTGTTCAAACCAGTGCCTGCATGGGATGCTGTCACTGCATTCTGTGGCTTGACCCGCTGTGTACAGCCCTGGCTCCAGGATGTACCTACCAATAATGGACTAAACTAACCTGCTATGTGCAATTAGGAATAGTTCCTCTTAATAGAAACTTTATATTTCAATTATAGTGGCACAATGATATAGTGAAAATGAAATCACCAAAGAAATCCATTTGGAGCTATTTGGTCAGGTCAGATAACGAATTAAAAAAAACCCACAGCCTGTATTTTGTAACTATTTGTGGAGACTTAGAGCAATACAGAGAGTACCTAAAAGGAAATAATGAGAAATACCTAAAGTATTTTTAATAGGAATCATATGTAATCATATGTATTTTTGTATAGTACCTGTTATTTTCTGTTTCCATTTCAAATATAAGATTGGTAAGTCAGGTATCTAACTGGGTGGATTCGGAATAGAAGATTTGAAATTGGAAGAAAGTTGATTTCTTCATGTTTTAGTGAGGTAGTCTTTGACGTAGAGTTTCTCAGGTGTTCTAAGAACTTATATCTAGGGGCTAGCCATCACTTGCCCTCATTCTATAGCAGAGTACTTAAAAAAGAATTTAAAGCTAAAATCTTGGCTCTTTATTTTTTTTTTTTTTTGGTGAAATGTCTTCCTCCTCACTAGTTTTATTGAGATATAATTGCTGAATAAAATTTATACATATTTAAGGTATACAACTTTATGTATTGATACATATGTACATTAAGAAATGATTACCAAAGTCAAGCTAACATATCCATTACCTAATCAAGTAAATTATATGGGGAGATTTAAACGAGGCATGAAGGAGTCATTTTAACAATGTACAGAGTTCTCTTGATCTCAAGATCTGAACTTGTCTTATTATTATTATTTTTTTGGCATGGCAAGAACAATCAGCAAATTTCACTTGCACCATACAGTATTATTAATTGTAGTTACTATGCTGTACATTAAATCTCCAGAGTTTATTCATCCTGCAAAACTGAAACTTTGTACCCCATTTCCTGGACCTCCTAGCTCCTAGTAAGTACTATTCTGTTCTTCTGTGAATTCAACTTTCTTGGATTCCACATGTAAATGAGATCGTGCAGTTTTTTTTTTTTCTTCCCAATGCCTGCCCTATTTGACTTAGCAGAATGTTCTCCAAGTTCATGTTGTAAAGGACAGTGTTGGAGAGGTAAGACTTTACCTTCACCCTTTTAGGGTTTTCTCCTGCTTGACCTAAAATCAGCAAGAAGAAAACATGCTAATTTATTTAGTACAAGATTTTATGTGGCATAGGAGGCCCTCAAAAGGAAACGAAAACTCAGACACAGATAGCATTGAACAGTTACACACCAAATTGAACAAAGAAGAGTAAGTTGTGAAAAAAGCAGTTAAATAATATGGGGAG
The DNA here is from genome assembly GCA_949820135.1 of Sylvilagus floridanus. Lineage (NCBI taxonomy): Eukaryota > Metazoa > Chordata > Mammalia > Lagomorpha > Leporidae > Sylvilagus > Sylvilagus floridanus. Next base: position 13,328,157 of record OX463228.1, on the reverse strand, counting down.
ACTTAAATGAGGCATAAAAGGGTCATTTTAACAAGGTCTGTACAGAATTCTCTTGATCTCAATTTCTTGTCCTTGATAAGAATATTCTTTCCTTTTAGTATAGGGAGTGCATCTTTCCTGTGGAAATTTTATTTTCTACTTTTAAGAGATAGAAAGAAGGTCAGAATGATCTCCTTGCACCTGCTGTTTTTCAAGTGCCTTCAACTCAAAATAGTCAATATGCCAGAATGGCTTATTTTTAACTTCTTTTACAGGATTTCCTTCTTTTTATAAGCTGAGTAAGGTTCCATTTAACACACATATACACATGCACACAGTCACAGACTTGGTCCTCTCTGGAGTCAACCAGCCACAAAATGAAAATATTTTAAAAAGCATGGTTTCTGTACTTAACATGTACAATTTTCTTTCCTTGTTATTTCCTAAACCATACATTATAGCACCTATTTACATAGCGTTTTCATTGGATTAAGCATTACAAGTAATCTAGAGATTATTTAAGGTATATGGGAGATGGGGCAGGTGTTTGTCTTAGTGGTTAGGATGCCACTAAGATGCCTGTGTCTAATACCTGTTTAGAGTTCTGGCTCCCCTCCTGATTCTGGCTTCTTTTCCTGCTGTGTACAACTGGGAGGCAGCAGGTGATGACTCAGGTAGTTGATTCTCTGCCACCTTTCTGGTTCCTGGCTTTGGCCTGGCCCAGTTCTGGCTGTTTTTGAGTATTTGGGGAGTGAACCAGCAGATGGAAGATTCTCTTTCTAGCAAATGAAAGATATCTCTCTCTCCCCTTCCCTCTCTCCTTTTTCTCTCTTCTTTCTCAAAGATTTATTTATTTGTTTGAAAGGCAGAGTTACAGAGAGGAGAGACAGAGAGATCTTGTGTCTGCTGGTTCACTGCTCAAATGGCCACAACAGCCAGGGTTGGGGCCAGGCCGGAGCCAGGATCTTCATCTGGATGTCCTATGTGGGGCAAGGGCCAAAGCACTTGGACCATGTTCTGCTGCTTTCCTAGATGCATTAGCAGGGAATTGGATGAGAAGTGGAGCACCTGGGACCAGAAACTATACTTATGAGATTCTGGCATCACAGGTGGCAGCTTAGCCCACTGCACCACAATGCCAGCCCCCTCTCTTTCATAGAAATAAGTAAAACATTTATAGAAGAGGTTGCATACAAATGTTTTTGCCATTTTATATAAAGGTTTTGAGTGTCTGAGGTTTTTGGTATTGGGTGGGAGTGGGTAGAAGAGGGACTGGTCTTGTAACCCATCACTTGCTTTGTTGAGGGATGACTGTATCACATTCTCTTTATCTATTCATCCATTAATGGTTCCACTCAGGTTGATTCCGTATCTTAAGTATTGCAAATAATGCTTTAATAACCATGGCAGTATAGCTGTCTCTTTGACATACCGATTTCATTTCCTTTGTATAAACATCCTGAAGTAGAGTTGCTGGAGCATATGATAGTTCTACTTTTTTTTTTTTTTTTTGAGATTTATTTATTTATTGAAAGGGAGAATGTCAGAGATAGAGGGAGAGACAGAGCACTTCTATTTGCTAGTTCTCTTCCCAAATGACTGCAACAGCAGGGCCTAGGCCTGGCCAACGCTGGGCCACCATCCTGTGCTTTCCGCAAGCACATTAGCAGGAGACTGGATTGGAAGCGAAGTAGCTGTGACTCGATCCAGCACTCCGATATGGGTTGCTGGCATTGCCAGCAGCTGGCTCAACCTGCTGTGCCACAACACTGGCTCCAGTAGTTCTATTTTTGCTTATTTGAGGACCCACCATTTCTGTTTTCCATAACGGCTATGTCAATTTATAGTCCCACTAACAATATACAAGAATTCTCTTTTCTCCACATCTTCAACGCTTGTTATCTTTTGTCTTTTTGTGAATAGTTATTCTAACAGGTATGAGAAGTATCTCATTGTGAATTTTATATACTGTCCCCTGATGATTAATGGTGATGAGCTTTATTTTTCCCCATATACCTGTTGGCTACTTGTGTCTTCTTCTAAAAAATATTCACTTAGGTTCTTGGCACATTAAACTTTTAAAAAATTTATATTAAGTTATTTGAAAGGCAGAGAGACACAGACAGACAAACACAGAGTCCAAATGCTTACAGTAGCTGGGATTAGGCCAGGCTGAAGCCAAGGGCCTGGAAGTTAGTTCAGCTTCCCTGTATGGGTGGCAGGGACCCAGCCGCTTGAGCCACCGTCACCTGCTGCTTCCCAGGGTGCACATTGGCAGGAAGCTGGAATGGGGGGGGAGTGGAGCTGGGACTCTGGTATGGGATGGTGGTGACCCAGACAGCGCTTTAATCACTGCACTGGATGCCTGCCTCCTTTTGCTCACTTTTTAAATTGGGTTGCTTGTTTTCTTGATGTTGAGTTGTTTGGTTTCCTTATATACAGAGTTCCTTCTTAGTAATTTAAAACATTGCTTTATTGAGTTGTGATTTATATACCATAAAATTCACAATTCATGTTTTGTGAATTTATGCAGTTGTGCAGCAATTACCATAATCCACTTTTAGAATACTTTTATCTTCCAAAAAGCTCTCTCTTGCCCTTTTGCAGTCAATCTCTGTTCCTACCACCAGCCCCTGGCAATGACTACTTTACTTATTGTCTCTTTAGTTTTACCATTAAAAAGAGAAAAAAAAAAGACTGTGTATTCATTTGAAAGGCAGAGTACCAGGGAGAGAGGAAGAGAGAGAGTGAGAGAGAGAACTCTTCTTTTTGTTGGTTCATTCTTCAAATGGCCACAACAGCCAGGACTGGGCCAGGCTGAAGTCAGGAGCCAAAAGCCAGGAACCCAGGTACTTAAAGCCGTCATCTGCTGCTCTATCAGGCACATTAGCAGGAAGCAGAACAGCCAGGACTGGAACTGGCAATCATATAAGGGGTGCTGGTGTTGCAAGGAGTGGCTTAAGGTGCTGCACAGTGCCAACTCCCTTGCTGTTTTTTAGAAATTTGCAATACCAGAATCGTATAATATGTAGTCTTTTGGGTCTACTTTGTGTTTTTTAGCATAATCCTGTTTAGTAATTTGAATTAATGAATAAAGTAGAAAATCTTTGATCTTGGAATCAGGAGACTTAGATACTATTGTTGACTCTGCCACCAAATGTATAAACTTGAGTAAGCCACTGTCCCTCTGGGCCTCTGCTTCTCTCTCTAAAATGAATTATTGTGACTTTCTTATATTCTGATTTTCACAGTTGGGTAGGCATTCACTGACCTTTTCTTAGATTACATCTTTACCTCTTAAATATAGTCACTGTAATTCCCTTCACCAAACCCCCCCAACCCCCCCAAAAAAGAAATGAATCAAAATATGAAGCTTGGGGCCAACTTTGGGTTCTTGGTTGAGTCCTAGCTGCTGGCACTTCTGCTCCAGATCTCTGCTAATGGCCTGAGAAACTCAGTGGAAGATGGTCTAAGTGCTTGTGCCCCTGCTACCCATTTGGGAAACCCAGAAGAAATTTTAAGAAGATGAGGCTTATGTTTGCTGTGGTCTCAATGATTGTGTCCTCCTAAAATTCATATTTTTAACATAACCTTGATGATACCAAGAGGTAGGGGCTTTGAGAGTGGATTAAAGTGCCCTTTAAAAGATGCTTGAGGGAACTTACTCCCACGTTTTGCTGTGTAAGGAGGCAGTGAGAAAAATACTAAGCAGTGGAGTGAGCCCTGACCAGAGACTGCACCTGCTGGAGCCGTGGTCTGGGGTTGCAGAGCTTCCCAAACTGTGAGCAGTGTGTTTCTGTTGTTTATAAATTACATAGCCAAAGGTGTGCTGTCACAGCAGCCTGAACAAGTTATGGTCTGATAGGTGATTTAGCAGTGAGTGAATTTGGAACTGTCTACAAGAGTACAGATATATGGTTAAACTTTTTTTGGGTATTTCTTAGTTCCTTTTTACAACTCTGAACAGGAACAATCTTTTTTTTTAAAAATATTTATTTATTTACTTGAAAGTTATACAGAGAGAGAAGGAGAGGCAGAGAGTCTTCCATCCTCTGGTTCACGCCCCAATTGGCCACAACGGCTGGAGCTGGACCGATCCAAAGCCAGGAGCCAGGATCTTCCTGTGGGTCTTCCACGTGGGTGCGGGGACTCAAGGACTTGGGCCATCTTCTACTGCTTTCCCAGGCCACAGCAGAGAGCTGGATCGGAAGTGGAACCACCAGGACTTGAACCAGCACCTACATGGGATGATGGCACTGTGCACAGTGGCTTTACCCGCTAAACCACAGTGCTGGCCCCAGGAACAATCTTAAATTCAGGGTTAATAAAGACTTTTGAAGAGAATAGGTACAACTGAGGTAGAACTTCAAAAGTGACTGGAGCTTATTCTGAAGATAAGAAAAGGACTATACTGTTTTAGTTATTTTTTTGCTTTGAGGGCAGAAGGTAGGGTAGAGTAATTTTCATTAAGTTTGTGCCAAGCTGGGCTCAAAGCAGCTAAGTGAGATTAGATTGTTTTTCAAAGGATAACAAAAGGAAATATACGGTTGCCACTCGGAAGATTGGATTAGAATTGAAGCTGACAGGTAACATTCAGGTGACAAACTAGGAAACTGATATATACAGAGGGCTGAAAAATAGGGTTTTGTTGTGGCTGGCATTGTGGTGTGGTGAGTTAAGCCACTGCCTGTGACATCAGCAATCTCATATGAGTATTGGTTGAGTACTGCTCAACTGCTCAGCTGCTCAGCTTCTGATCCTGCTTCCTGCTACTGTGTTTGGGAAAGCAGTGGAGGATGGCCCAAGTGATTGGGCCTCTGTCACCCATGAGTGAGGCCCTGATGGAGTTTTGGGCTGCTGACATGGGACTCTCTGGCCACTGCCGCTATTTGGTGAGTGAAGAAGCAGATGGAATATCTCTGTGACTCTCCCTCTCTTCTCTGTAATCCTGTCTTTCAAATAAAATAAATAAATCTTAAAAAAAAATAGGACTATGTGCGTATGTGTGTGTTTGTGCATGCCTGGGTGCATGTGTGTATATGTGTGTGTGTGTGTGTGTGTGTTTTTTTTTACAGGCAGAGTGGACAGTGAGAGAGAGAGAGAGACAGAGAGAAAGGTCTTCCTTTGCCGTTGGTTCACCCTCCAATGGCTGCCGCGCGGTTGGCGCGCTGCGGCCGGTGCACCGTGCTCATCCGATGGCAGGAGCCAGGTGCTAGGTGCTTTTTCCTGGTCTCCCATGGGGTGCAGGGCCTAAGCACTTGGGCCATCCTCCACTGCACTCCCGGGCCACAGCAGAGGGCTGGCCTGGAAGAGGGGCAACCGGGACAGAATCCGGCGCCCCGACCGGGACTAGAACCCGGTGTGCCGGCACCGCAAGGCGGAGGATTAGCCTGTTGAACCACGGCGCCGGCCGATATGTGTGTTTTTAACAGAGGTTGACAGTTGACTGAATAAGCTGGTATCAGGTATATCCCACAGGAGTAACATGCATTTTCAGTGTAGTATAAAAAAAGAGAAAAGACATTGAATAACAACCAGATAAATTTGAACCTCAGAGTGTTGTAAGTGCTTTCAAATATTCAGTAATTTGACTCAGAAACCTTCAAGGTCTTTTACTTATAATAGGTTGTATGACCATAAAATGCATTTTTTTTTGACAGGCAGAGTTAGTGAGAGAAAGAGACAGAGAGAAAGGTCTTCCTTCCGTTGGTTCACCCCCCAATGGCCGCTACGGCCGGCGTTCTGCAGCTGGCGTTCTGCGCTGATCTGAAGCCAGGAGCCAGGTGCTTCCTCCTGATCTCTCATGCAGATGCAGGGCCCAAGGACTTGGGCTATCTTCCACTGTCTTCCCGGGCCACAGCAGAGAGCTCGACAGGAAGAGGAGCAACCGAGACAGAACCAGCGCCCTAACCAGGACTAGAACCTGGGGTGCCAGTGCCACAGGTGGAGGATTAGCCTAGTGAGCCGCAGTGCTGGCAAAAATGCATTTTTTTAAAACAGACAGACTGGAGTATATGAATGGTAACTCATGGAGCAGACACAATGGAGGAGGGGAATGTGACTATATATATATATATTTTAATGATGACATCACTAAAGCAGCATAGGAAAAAGTTGTTTCATGTTTTATAGTCATACTTTTTATATATATAGTTTTTATATATATATACTTATATATATATACTTTTTATATATATAGTTATACTTTTTTTTTTTTTTTTGACAGAGTGGACAGTGAGAGAGAGAGACAGAGAGAAAGGTCTTCCTTTGCTGTTGGCTCACCCTCCCGCCACGGCCGGTGCACCGCGCTGATCCAATGGCAGGAGCCAGGTGCTTCTCCTGGTCTCCCATGGGGTGCAGGGCCCAAGCACTTGGGCCATCCTCCACTGCACTCCCGGGCCACAGCAGAGAGCTGGCCTGGAAGAGGGGCAACCGGGACAGAATCCAGCACCCAGACCGGGACTAGAACCTGGTGTGCCGGCACCGCAAGGCGGAGGATTAGCCTAGTGAGCTGTGGCGCCCGCCCAAACTGGTATTTCTAATTTAGGTTTACCACTCTGTTATAACCAGAAGTAACCCCAACCGAGACCTGTATGTAATGTATGAAAATTTGTCATTTCTGATAATACTATAAAAGTTGTATTGGCCGGCGCCGTGGCTCAACAGGCTAATCCTCCGCCTTGCGGCGCCGGCACACCGGGTTCTAGTCCCGGTCGGGGCACCGGATTCTGTCCCGGTTGCCCCTCTTTCAGGCCAGCCCTCTGCTGTGGCCCAGGAGTGCAGTGGAGGATGGCCCAGGTGCTTGGGCCCTGCACCCCATGGGGAGGCCAGGAAAAGCACCTGGCTCCTGGCTCCTGCCATCGGATGAGCGCGGTGCGCCGGCCGCAGCGCGCCGATCGCGGCGGCCATTGGAGGGTGAACCAACGGCAAAGGAAGACCTTTCTCTCTGTCTCTCTCTCTCACTGTCCACTCTGCCTGTAAAAAAAAAAAAAAAAGAAAAAAGAAAAAAGTTGTATTAAGCTTCTAAAGCAGTTCCAAAAATTGAATTTGAAAGCATCATGCAGTGGCAACATTCTAGGAATAAGTGTGGAACATCCTGAGGTAATTGTTTTTAATGGCAATAATATTCTTTAGAATACACGCTACTTCATACTTTTTAAACATGCCCTGTTGAAGGGTAGGCATTGGTGCAGCGGGTCAGGATGCATCCTAATTGGAGTGTCTGGATTTGAGTCCTGGCTCTTCCTAATCCTGTTGATGCTTGCCTTGGGAAACGTTAAACATTAACTCCTATCATCATTTATATTTTCCCAGGGAACTTTTAATTTTAGTCATACTAATAAATGAATGTAGAAGATATAGCCATTTCTAGATTTAGAATTCCTGTTCTTCAGTTTTCTAAATAGTCTTTAAGAAAATAAATATTGGCCGGCGCCGTGGCTCAACAGGCTAATCCTCCGCCTTGCGGCGCCGGCACACCGGGTTCTAGTCCCGGTCGGGGCACCGGATTCTGTCCCGGTTGCCCCTCTTCCAGGCCAGCCCTCTGCTGTGGCCCAGGAGTGCAGTGGAGGATGGCCCAAGTGCTTGGGCCCTGCACCCCATGGGAGACCAGGATAAGCACCTAGCACCTGGCTCCTGCCATCGGATGAGCGCGGTGCGCCGGCCGCAGCGCGCTGTCCACGGCAGCCATTGGAGGGTGAACCAACGGCAAAAGGAAGACCTTTCTCTCTGTCTCTCTCTCTCACTGTCCACTCTGCCTGTCACCAAAAAAAAAAAAAAAAAAAAAAAAGAAAATAAATATTAAAGATTTCTTGAGTAATCAAACACAATGTTGACATTTATGCTGAGTATCAGAGCAGAATAGAACCATGTTAAAGCAGTAAGAATTGATTTTTTTTTTATTTTGACAAGCAGAATCAGACAGTGAGAGAGAGAGAGAAAGTTCTTCCTTCCGTTGGTTCACCCCCCAAATGGCTGTCACAGCTGGTGTCCTGCGCCGATCTGAAGCCAGGAGCCAGGTGCTTCTCCTGGTCTCCCATGCAGGTGCAGGGCCCAAGCACTTGGGCATCCTCTTCTGCCTTCCCGGGCCACAGCAGAGACCTGGACTGGAAGAGGAGCAACTGGGACAGAATCCAGTGCCCCAACTGGGACAGAATCCGGCGCCCCAACTGGGACTAGAACCCGATGTGCCAGCACCACAGGCGGAGGATTAGCCTAGTGAGCCGCGGCACTGGCCAAGAATTGATTTTTAATCTAAAAGTTTTGTAAAGTAGTGAAACATAGATAGGATAATGCATAGTGGAAAAGAAAATATACAGAACATTAAAACCTCTCCATGCCTCAGATAAAGAATAAAAGAATAATAAACAAATCAAATAGACTGAGTTTGTGCCCTTCTACTAGTTAAGTGGAAGTGAGATGAACAATTAATTAGAAACCATGCTCTAACATACTTATTTGCAGTGGTGGGCATTTCTTTTCCACTTTCTACAGCGGCTGTATTTTAGACCTTTGGAACCCCCTTCTTGTGCCTGAATCTGGTGTGTAGCTCTCAGACTTTGTAGGGTGTTTCAATTACTATTTTAGCTTTTCTTTTCTTTGTAGTTTCTGCTATTTGGTGTCAGGGATTAGTCTTCGTTTTGGAGACTACCTCTTGGCTACCTTTCTTATCCCTTTTGCAGTGTATGAGCCCATTAATTAACCCCTTTATCATTTTATTTCATTGTACCATAATTACATATTTAATGAACACAAAATCCTTTTTAAAAATTCATTCCTCTTTCTCCTTAATTTTTTTTTTTTATATTAACCAGGAACCCAAAAGACCAAACTGTATGTTTGTTGTTTCAGTTTTGTTACTTTCTTTTTTCACTAAAACTATTCTGTGCTATGGACAGTGACCTTCTGAATTGCCAAATGGGAATTATTTTCAGTCTTTGCTTCAGTTTGATTCCATGACCTCCTTTCCCGTTTCTTTTTTCCTATAACTTTGTAGTCATCCTAACTTTGTTGTATATTCTAACTACTTGTTTAAGGTCAGCTTGTATTTGCTTTATACATTTGTATTCTGGAGATTCTTTTCCTTGGATTGTTACCTGTTCCTTTTGCTTCAGTGAGAACCTCTGTTGAAAGACTCTATACTTGGGGCCAGTGCTGTAGCACAGTGGGTTAACACCCTGTCCTGAAGTGCTGGCATCCCATATGATCGCAGATTCGAGACCTGGCTACTCCACTTCTGATCCAGCTCTCTGCTATGGCCTGGGAAAGCATTAGTAGATGGCCCAAGTCCTTGAGCCCTTGCACTCGGGGACCCCGAAGAAGCTCCTGGCTTCAGATGGGTGCAGCTCCAGCCATTGCGGCATCTGGGGAGTGAACCGTCAGATGGAAGACCTCTCTCTCTCTCTCTCTCTCTCTCTCTCTTTCTATTCCTCTCCTCTCTCTGTGTAACTCTGAATTTCAAATAAATAAATCTTTTAAAAAAAAATTCTATACTTTAAGAGCCTGAACTTCATTTTTGAGTTGGATATGCCATCTGATCCTCATATCACCAAGCTCACCATACTCAAATTTGAATTTTTTCTTAAAAGATTCTGTTATTTTTCTTTTATTGGTTGATCCCTCATTGCCCAGACTTAAATTCTGAGTCATCTTTGATTTAACTTTCATATTTACTTAGTTATCAAACTGTATTCTATTACTATAGTGTTTCTACCTCATCAGCTCTTTTTTTTTTTTTTTAAATATTATTTATTTGAAGGACACACACAGAGCTAGCTAGTGAGTGAGCCCTGTGGAGAAAGACTGAGAGACAAAGAGAAATCCCATCTACTGATTTGCTCTACAAGTACCTGCAATGACCAAGCTTGTATCAGGCCAAAGCCGGGAACTCTATCCAGGTTTTCCATGTGGGTGGCAGGGTCCCAAAGCTCTTGAACCATCATCTGCTGCTTCCTAGGATGTTTTAGCAGTGAGCTGGATCAGAGGTGGAGTAGCCAGGTCTTGAACTGTCACTTCAGTATGGAATGTGTGCAGCCTAGGTGTCGCCTAGTCTCTGCCTAGTCTCTTGTGCTGCATTGCCTGTCTCTTTCCCGTTCCTTTTCTCTCCTGTCTCCTCTTCCCTCCCATCCTCCCTCCCCTCCCTGCCCCTCTCCTCTCCACTAGAACATTTTAGGCTCTCACTACCACTAACATATAAGTGAATAATTATAGTTTAGTAATTGCTGTAGTTTGGTAATTGCTATGATGGAGAGAGGGAAGGGGTTGGAAGTTCTATTATGGTGTGATAAGCGGGGATGGTTGTATTGAAAGGAAGTGATTTTAAACTTAACATTGAAGTGTAAATTGGGAGCATTCCTGGTAGACTTGCTGAAAAGCTGAAAAAAAAGGGCTTTTTTAGAAGTTTATGCTGCACCTCCCCCAACTCCTCCCACAACTGTAGTATAGTGGTTAAGCCTTTGGTTCAGTTCTGGTTGCTTCGCTTCAATTCCCTGCTAAAGTGCATGGGGAAGCAGTGGGAGGTTGCCTGAGTGCTTGGGCCTCTGCACCCATGTGGGAGACACATATGAAGCTCCTGGCTCCTGGCTCCAGCCTGGCTTAGACCTCACCATTGTGGCATTTGGGGAGTGAAGCAGCAGATGGAAGATTTCTCGTTGTCTTTCATTCTCTTTCTGTCTCTGCCTTTCAAATAAATGAATAAGTTGATAAAGAAAGAAAGGAGTATAGTATATGTTGTCAACTCATGATACCTGCCTTAATCCTATGTAAATGTGTGTTTTTCCTATTGACATGTGATATGGCCTTACTTCAGATGTTGATTAAAATCAGTGAAAAAAGTAACACATCTTTATTTTAGCTTGAGTAAGTAGAGTGGTAAAATGTAAGGTAGTGAAAAGTGAGCATTACCTCCATTGAAGATTTAAAACCTGATTAAGATTTTCATTGAAAGCTGTCTTCAAGGTTCTTCACTACTTTGAATGTAAATCTGCAATGAGCAGTTGTTTTTACTCTACTTGTATTGGCTTTATCTTTTATTTCTACCTCTTTTCACACATGTGATTGTCATTTAGTAGTGTTGTATAATGATTTTATATTAATCATCACTAATCACCAATAACTGAAGTCCACAGGAAGTAAAGTGATAACTTACTATTTTTACTTCCTTAGGCAAAATTTTGTGTTTTTTAAATGGGAAGCATTAAACACAGCACTTCTAAAATGGCATCAATGCAAAGGTTCTTTGTTGGCTGCTTGAATAGGAAAAAAAGTGGTAGAGAAGTTCAGGAGCAACCAGATCCAGGAACTTAGAGATGTCTTCAGGAAACTGCCTGTTTCCTGGCTTGCTTTCTGTGTGTTGGCCTCATTTTTGACTTTTATAAGAATGCATCTAGGCCGGCGCCGCAGCTCACTAGGCTAACCCTCCGCCTTGCGGTGCCGGCACACTGGGTTCTAGGCCCGGTCAGGGCGCCAGATTCTGTCCTGGTTGCCCCTCTTTCAGGCCAGCTCTCTGCTGTGGTCAGGGAGTGCAGTGGAGGATGGCCCAAGTGCTTGGGCCCTGCACCCCATGGGAGACCAGGAGAAGCACCTGGCTCCTGCCATCGGATCAGTGCAGTGCGCCAGCTGCGGCGGCCATTGGAGGGTGAACCAACGGCAAAGGAAGACCTTTCTCTCTGTTTCTCTCTCTCTCACTGTCCACTCTGCCTGTAAAAAGAAAAAAAAAAAAAAGAATGCATCTTTCATGGCAGAGGTATATGGCCTTAGATGGTAGAGAATTTAGTTTCCGGAGAAGGACTTCCATCCCTGAACTGATTGCTGTGGGGAATTGTCATTGGTATTACTTCCAAAACCATAGCAATGGTAGCTCATTCCCCAAAAGGATGGAAATACTGTTAACCAGGGGGAAGGAATGTGAAGTAACAAAATTGATTAATCTATAGGCATTACAGTCGTGGAGAAAAGAAAAGAAGGAGAGTGGAAGAGAGAGTTATAGACAATGAGAGAGAAATGCTTATATGGAAGAGAAGCAGGGAAAGGGAAGGAAACTAGTATCAATTATCAATTTATTGTGTGGTAAACCTTGTGTTAATCATTTTATATTATATCTCCACAGGTCAGTGGAGGCAGCTACATTATCTTGAATTTTTGAAGACAGACCATTTTCTAGATTAATAATTAAAACCTTTTTTTCTCTTCCCACTGCCCCCGTTTAGCATATTTTCTTTATTTTTACATGACTTTTTTCATTTTAAAGTTTATGTGCAGTACAGTTAGTACTTTGTGATTTATAGTTTTATGTTTTTGGCAGACATACAGAATCTGTTTGCATTTCCATAATCAAGACTCAGAGCTCCTGCTCCTGTTTTGTAATTAGCATATCCTTGTACCTCTAAGCCCCTGACAAACACTGGTATGTTCCCTAAGGCTATTGTTTTGGTTTTCCAGAATGTTATGTATAAATAGAATTATAGGTACGTGGACTTTTGGATCACACTCTATCACTTAGAAAATTCATTTAAGATTCATTTATGTTGTGTGTTGCAATTTTTTTTTCATTGCTGAGTAGTAATCCACAGTATGGATGTACCAAGGTTTGTTTATCCACCTACTGAAAGCCATTGACTTGATTCTAGTTTTTGGCAGTTATGAATAAAGCTGCTGTAAACATTGATGCATAGCTTTTTGTGTGATCATAAGTTTTCATGTCACTTGGATAAATACTTAGAAGTGGAATTGCTGGATCATATGGTAAGCATATGTTTAATTTTGTAAGAAACTGCCAAAGTGTTTTTCCAAAATGGCTGTACCATTTTGTATTCTCAACAGCAGTTATTCCACATCCTTGCTATTACTTTGTATTGTCAATGATCAATTTTTAAAATTTTAGCTATTTTAATTTGTTTATCGTGGTATATCATTGTGGTTTTAATTTACAGTTTCATAATGATTAATGTTTTAAAGTATTTTCACATACTTTAAAATACTTTTCTTTAACATTCTGAGAATGCTTTGCTGCTTTCAAAAAACCGTTGTTGGGCATGGTGGTGTTGTGCCAGCAAGGTTAAGCCTCTGCCTGTGGTGCTGGTGGTTCGAGTCCTGGCTGCTCTGCTTTGCATCCAGCTACCTACTAATCCACCTAGGGAATCAGCAGAGGATGACCCAAGTGCTTGGGCCTCTACCACCCATGTTGGAGACCCAGATGGAACTCTAGGCTTCTGGTTTAGAATGGCCTACCCCAGACATTGTGGCTATTTGGGCAATGAACCAGTGGGTGGGTGGGTCTTGCTCCTTGTTTCTTGACCACAGTTTTTTTTTAAACAGTAAATGGCCTTTTCAAAACTCCAGGGGATACCATTCACATACACAATTTTTTTCTCTAGTTGTACAATGCTGGAGTCCTGGCTACAGTATATATTTATAGTTATTGGTTATTGGTGATGAGATTCCATGGAAAATTTGTGTGCTGTGCTATTAGGTGATGAATCTAAAAAGCATTTTTCATTGTTTCTTTGAAATGAAATTTGTCCAACAATTGATTCTGAAGAAATCTGAGGCATTATGTTTAATGGATCAGACTTGGGAGACAGGAAGGCCTGTTTCAGATACTCTGCTGTTTACTGCTTGAGTGACCTTGAGCATCTTATTTAGCTTCTTTGAGCAATTCGTTTATCAGCAAAATAGGGCTGATCATATCTTCTTTTTGTGATGTGGTAAGAATTATAAATAATGCATGTAAAATACCTGATTGAGAGTAGACCTCTTCAAGTTGCAACTGTCTTTAATTCTATTTCTTTTATTGCTGATTACTCAATGTGTTAAACAAAGACTGGGTACCAGCAAAGCACAGGAAGAAGAATTTTAAAAAAATGGAAAGCACTTACCATTATTTATTTTAAAGATTTATTTAATTTATTAAATTTCAAAGGCAGAGTTATAGGGAGAGAGGTCTTCCATCTGCTAGTTCACTCTCCAAGTGACTGCAATGGCTGGGGCTGGGCCAGGGTGAAGCCAGGAGCCAGGAGCTTCTTCTGGGTCTCCCACATGGGTGCAAGGGCTCAAGGACTTGGGCCATCCTCTACTGCTTTTCCAGGTATATTAGCAGGGAGTTGGATCAGAGGTGGAGCAGTCAGGACTCAAACCGGCACTGATATGGCATGCTGGTGCTACCACAGTGCTGGCCCCACCATTTTATATTTAAAAAAATTGTTAAGGTGGTAAACAGGAAAGAAATAATTTAATCTTAGTTCTTTAGTATTATTTTTATTTTAATAGGGAGGGTAGAAGGTTATACTGTTTTGTGTACTTTGGATTTCCTAATTTGGCCTTAATTTTTTTTAAAAAGATTTATTTATTTGAAAGGTAGAGTTACAGAGAGGCAGAGGCAAAGGGAAAGGTCTTCCATCCTCTGGTTCACTCCCCAATTGACTGCAACAGCCGGAGCTGCGCCGATCTGAAGCTAGGAGCCAGGTACTTCTTCCTGGTCTCCTAGGCAGGTGCAGGGGCCCAAGCACTTGGGCCATCTTCTATTGTTTTCCCAGGCCATAGCAGAGAGCTGAATTGGAAGAGGGGCAGCCAGGTCTCGAACCGGTGCCCATATGGAATGCCGTTGCCACAGGTGGAGGATTAACCTACTATGCCATGGAGCCAGCCTCGTAATTAGTATTTGTTATATAATAATCTCCATTTTTGGAGAATTTTGGAGAAATGGCTATTTCCACAGATAATGAATAAAAAAACAATTTACAAAATTAGCCTGGAATAACTTCTAATACCAGTAACAAAGAAGCTATATCAAGGACTAGTCAGGTCAACTTAATAGAACTAAGACTCTCTTAAGTGGGTCCCACTGGTCAAAAATGGACAATTTGAACTTCATTAAGCATATTAACTATGAGAGATTAAAAGCCAAACATGTCTAAATTTAAATCTGTAAGTTCATAATGATCCTTAAATTAAAAAAAAAAAAAAACCTTTAGAGGTTTAGAGAGAACAAATTGAAAACTGGTAAATAAAAATAATCAAGCACTTCCTTGTGAACTGTACTATTTAATAACCAAATAGTAGATGGGAGAGCTTTCTAAGGAAGCATACTAAGTAACATATAAAAAAGAAATCATTTACAATATCACCATTTTGCAACCTCTAATGAATTAATGAATGTAAGCATCAAGTATCAGTGGTTGCTAATATCACTAGAAGAGTCATCCAGAAAATTAAGTGCCTCTTGCTAAAAACAACACCTCCTTATGATCTTGCCAAAGGAATCACATCTGATTCTCATCCAGCTTCTGGATCCATGGCATTCAGAGAACAGAGGAAAATGCCAAGCAACACCATTAGTATGCAATCAGCAGAATTCAATCTATAAGAAACTCTATCATGTCAAACGGCCCAGAGTTTCATGGCTAAACTGCAAGGAAATGAGAGCAGCTATCTGTAAATCATAAGGTTCAAAGACATCAAATTTTTAAAAATTAGGTAAGATTAAATTACATTGTCTAAGGATAAGCACTTAGATAATAAACTAGATTATCATAAGAACAAAAATAATGGGGGCCAACTATGGCGCAGCAGGTTAAATCCACTACTTGGAATGCCCACATTCCAGCATGGGAATGCCCACATTCTACATGGGAATGCCAGTTCAGAGTCCTGGCTACTCAACTTCCAATCTAGCTTTCTGAATCAAAATCTCTCTCTCTCTCTTCTTCTCTTTTCCCCTCTCTTCCCCTCTCTTCCCCTCTCCCTCCCTTTCTCCCCTCCCTCCCTCCTTCCTTCCTTCTCTCCTTCCCTTCTTCCCTTCTTCACTCTGCCATTCAAGAAGATGAAAAATAAACTTTTTAAAATTAAAATAATGGTTACTATTGGAGAGGAATGCATTTTTGATTGAGATATGGTACACGGAGAGTTTCTGGGGTAGCTGCAGAAATTCTTAACCTTTCTGGTGGTTACAATTGTTAAATAAATGTTAAATGCATTTGTTTTGTGTTCATTTTATATTCATGTGTTATTTTATAACAAATAAAGCTAAAAGAATAAAAAGAATGAGGCGGCCCAGCACTGTGGTGTAGCAAGTTAACCCACTGTCTGCAGCGCCAGCATCTCATATGGGCACCAGTTCAAGTTCCAGCTGCTCCACTCCTGATTCCGCTCTCTGTTAAGGAGCCTGGGAAAGCAGCAGAAGATGGCCCAAGTGCTTAGGCCCCTGTACCCAAATCAGAGACCCAGAAGAAGCTCCTGCTCCTGGCTTTGGCCTGGCCCAGCTCCGGCCATTGTAGCCATTGGGAAGTGAACCAGTGGGTGGAAGATCTGTCTACCCCCCCCACCCCAACTCTGACTTTCAAATAAATAAATCAGTTTAAGAAAAAGAAAGAAAGAATAAGAATGTTGGAGTCTGACATACATAGGTCAAATTCCAGCTCTATTGTCCTTGTGTAAGCCAGGCAAGTCCTCTCTTATGCTTATTTCCTCATCAGTAAAATACAGAAAACAATGTGCCATATTATGAGCGTAGTATAACTAAAATGTTTAACAAAATAACTACTGAACATTTTCAATAAAAATGATTATTGCTTATTCAAAAATATGAAGTTTGGAGCCAGCATTGTGGTGCAGAGGGTTAAGCTGCCACTTGGAACACCAGCATCCCATTTGGGCACCAGTTCAAGTCCCAGCTGCTCCACTTCTGATCCAACTCCATGCTAATGCACTTGAGAAAGTAGTGGAATATGGCCCAATTGCTTGGGCCCATGTGGGAGACTTGGAAGAAGCTCCAGGCTCCCGACTTCAGCTTGACACGGCCCTGGGCATTGCAGCCATATGGGGAGTGAACCAGCACACAGACGATCTCACTCTCTCTCTCTGTGTCTCTTCCTTTTCTCTCTATATAAAACTCTGTCTTTCAAATAAATAATAAATAAACCTTTTTTTTTTTTTTTAATATGGAGTTTGGGACAGGTGTTATGTTGCAGTGGCTTGAACTGTTATTTGGGATGCCCAAATCCTGTCTCAGAGTACTGGTTTGAGTCCCAGCTGCTCTGATTCTGATCCATCTTCCTGTTAATTTGTCCTGGGGGACAGCAGATGATGGCTAAAGTGTTTGGACCCCTGCCACCCATGTGGGAGACCCAAATGGAGTTCTGGGCTCCTGGCTTCAGCCCAGCCCAGTCCTGACCATTATGGGCACTTGGACAGTGAACCAGCAGATAAAATCTCTGTCTCTCACATTCTGTTTGTATGTCACTATGCCTTTCAAATAGATGAAACAGTAAACTTTTTCAAAGATGTGAAGTTGTAGTAGGTGATCACTTAAATTTTTTTGCATAAAATGATTATGATTCTAATTCTTTCATATGAGATTTTCTGTGAATCAGTCACTTTTCAAATAAATTCTTGAAAGTTAAAAACAAATTTAACAGAGAAAATATCAGAGTTCTTAATAGGATATAAATTTATTTAGCCAGTTCTGAATTTAGCCAGTTCAAGAGCTGGCGCCATGGCTCACTTGATTAATCCTCCTCCTGCGACGCTGGCATCTCATATGGGTGCCAGGTTCTAGTCCCGGCTGTTCCTCTTCCAGTCCAGCTCTCTGCTGTTGCCCAGGGAAGCAGTGGAGGATGGCCCAAGTGCCTGAGCGCCTGTACCCGCATGGGAGACCAGGAGGAAGCACCTGGCTCCTGGCTTCAGATCCACGCAGCACTGGCCATAGCGGCCATCTGGGAGGGTGAACCAACGGAAGGAAGACCTTTCTCTCTGTCTCTCCCTCTCACTGTCTCTGTCAAATAAAAAAAAAAGAAAATTAAAAAAGAGACATATTCAGTTTGTATGATTTCCATTTTATGTTTTATATAACATACAGTAAAATGGACTATTTTAAGATGGGGTGGGAGTATACATTTCTATCAATTTCAATGCATGTATAAATTTGCATTACTGCCACCATACTCAGAATACAGAATAATTCTCATGCAATGTCTCCACAGTCACATACTCTCCCTATTGATAATCCTGGTGTCTTAATCTGTTTTTGTGCTGTTATAAAAAGAATACACTGGCCTGGGTAATTTATTAAGAACAGAAATTATTTCTCACAATTTTGGAGGCTGGGAAGTCCTATGTCAAGGCACCAGCATTCAGTGTCTCTTGAGGGTCTTTCTGCTGAACATTATTTCACATGGTCGAAGACGAGAAGGTAAAAGGGGACAAATACTTTGCTTCACAGGGCAGAACAGAGCAAGCCCACTTCCACAAGCCCTTTTGATAAAGGCATTCATTTATTCATGAGGGCAGAGCCTTTATAATCTAAACACCTCCCATTGGGCACTACCTCCCAACACTGCCACATTATAGATCAAGCTTCAACATGAACTTTCGAAGGGGTCAAAAATATTCTAACAGGACCAGTGCAACAGCATAGCGGATAAAGCCTCTGCCTGCAGTGCCAGTATTCTATTTGGGTGCCAGTTTGAGACCCAGCTGCTCCACTTCTGATCTGTACCTGGGAAAGTAGCAGAGGATGGCCCAAGTACTTGGGCCCCTGTACCCACATGGGAGGCCCAGAAGAAGCTCCTGGCTTTGGCCTGGCTCAACCCTGGCCATTGCTGCCATTAGAGGAGTAAACCAATGGATGAAAGATCTCTCTACCTGTCTCTCTCTGCTTCTGCTTCTCTGTAACTCGACCTTTCAAATAAATCTTAAAAAAAGAAAAACATTGCAACAGTTGCACCAGGTAAGGAGCAATCTGACCTATATCACTATAGTTTCATACTTCTCATGATGTCATATCAATGGAATCACGAGACACTTCTTTCCCAAAGCACAATGCCTCTGAGATTCATGCAAGTTGATACATGTATCAGCTGTTCCTTCCTTTTTGTTACAAAGAAGTATTTCATTGCAGTACCACAGTTTATCCATTCACACATTGACATTTGGGTTCTTTCCAGTTTTTGACAAGTATGAACAAAGCTATACCAGTTTCTGTGAAAACATAAGCTTTGTTTTCTTGGTTAAAGATACAGGAGTTGGATTGGTGGCTTACAAAGTAATTTTTAAGAAACTGTGAAACCATTATTCCAAGAAACTTTAAAATTTTGCATTCCCATCAGTAATGCATGGATGTTCCAGCTGCTCTACATCCTTGCCAGCTTGGTATTATCAAGGTTGGCCTGTTTTGTTTAACTATCCTAATTTGTATGTAATGGTATCTCATGATTTTAATTTGCATTTTCTGCTGACTAGTGATGTTCATATACTCAGTTTTCTAAAAATATACTACATTAAATTCTGCTTGTCAAAGGACTATGTTTAACACTTTAGCATTCAGCCTGTTAATGGAATGAAATACTTTTATAAATTAAACTAAGCTTGACATCTTTCTAGAATAATTTACAACCTAAGGATTTCAAATTGAACTCATAAGCAATAAGAGAAAGTTTATGCAAATATTTTCAATTCAATGGCTATAAAATGTACTCAAATAGATTCAATTTTTATTCAATTGAAATTTAACTTTTTAATAAAAAATGAGAAAACTAAGTAATTTCTTTTTCCAGTTCTTTCTCATCTTTCCAAAAGCACTTTCTATAAATTAACCTTAGTGTAACATTATCACCCAACAAACAATTATTGAGGGCTTATTTTATGCTAGGTACTATATACTAAACCTTAACCGTAAATGACATGATCTCAAGAAGTTTATACTATTCTAACTTCTTAAAATTTATTTTCTTAGTATTTATTTTTGATTTTAATTTTTATTTTTAAGATTTAATTTATTTGAAAGGCAGAGTTACAGAGAGAGAAGCAGAGACAGAGAGGGAGAGATCTTACACCTCACACCCATGGGTTCACTCCCCAAATGGCCACAACAGCTAGGGCTACCCCGAGCTGAAGGGTAGGAAGGAGCTTCATCCCGGCCTCCTACAGGGTTGCAGGGGTCCAAGTACTTGGGCCACCTTCTGCTGCTTTTCCAGGCACATCAGCAAGAAGCTGGATTAGAAGTGGAGCAGCCGAGACTTGAACTGGGACCCATACGGGATGCTAGTATAGTAGGCAGCAGCTTAACCTGCTGTGCCACAAGGGGAAGTACCACACAATTCCATCTATTTACCACTGATCAGAACTTGGTCCCAAGGTTAATAAACCTAGCTGCAAGAGTACCCCAGAAACTGGGTCTTTCAGCAAGTGCTAATTATGTCTACTAAACAGAGAGAAGTAACAGAAAACAGATACTTGGAGAAAACTAGCAATCTCTGCCATAGGAAGTCTCCCCTTCTCACTGTCTGTAACTCTACTTCTCAAATAAATAAATAAAATCTTAAAAAAAATATTAGTTGAGAACTTCTGATAGAGCCACCTGTAAAACAATGATTTAGCTTAAAACAGTATGTTAAACATACTTATAAAATATTTCCTGAATAAATGGTAGGATATGACTATCTTTAGATTAAGACCCTTCCCCAGCCTCCCCTTACATACCCCCCCCCGCCCCCAATGCTTGGCTCCTACGTAAATATAATGAGAAGAATAAGATTGTGTTCTTTGGTAGCAGACCTCATTGTGTCATATATTAGTTGTATGACTTTGAAAAAAGAAATTATGTCACAGATGTCTATTTATTTATAAAATGAATTAGCAATTAGCTTTTAGGATTACTAGATTTAAGTAATTTAAGTCAATCTACATAGTTACTGGTACATTATACATGTCTGAACATAGTTATTGTTACTGAGTTTATTTTTATTTATTGTCATATTTTATTTAACATCAATCTAAAACAAAATGTATGAAATACACACACACACACACACACACAAATTGTGAATGCCATGTAATAGAAGGGTAGCTAACAAAAATTAATTAACTGGTAGTGTAGATATCCTGTCCTAAATAAAGTAGAGGTATTAGATGCATGTGTTAACAATTTAAGTCAGAGGCCGGTGTTGCAGTGCGGCGTGTTAAGCTGCTGCTTGCTACATTGGTGTCGCATATCAGAGTGTCGGTTTGAGCCCTGGTTTCTTCTCTTCGGTTCCAGCTTTCTGCTAATGAACCTGGAAAGGCAGTAGGAGATCATCCAAATACCTGGGCCCCTACCACCCAAATGGGAGACCAAGATGGAGTTCTTGGCTCCTGGCTTCGCGGTTGCCCAGACCTGGCTGTTGAGGCCATTTGGGAATTGAGCCAGTTGGTGATTTAAATATAGTTTAATCGTTTTTCTGATTTTTTTTTTTTACAGTTTAATTTCTGTTTAATAAGTCTAAGTACAATTACACAGAAGGAATGAAAAAAAGCTCCTGGCTTTGAACATTAAAAATGGTATGTGAGAAAGTTTGTCCTGTTTTTGCCTTTAACTTTGTGCCACTGGGCAAATCATATTGTTTCAGTTTCCTTTTCTGTAGATAAGGATGAGCTTAGAGGTTTGTGAGAGTTAAATCTAACTCAATGTAACAGAAAAGCTAGTATCACAATGCCTGGCATGCAGTAAATGCTGAATTGTTGCCTTCTAGTGTTACTACCAAAGGTTGTCTAACATAGCCCCTGGAATCTTTTGGCAAAAATGAAGTGACTTCCTCTACGTATCAGCAGTATCTAGTGGTGTGAAGTGTATCCCAAAGTCTATAAATAACAATTTGTTTTATTTGTTTTTCATTTCAGCGAATATGGGACTTTAAATTAATCTTTTAGAACTTCCGAATTTAATGCCTTTTTGAAAGAGTTGGTATCAATGTAATTTTACTGGTAGGCAATAATTATATTATCAGTAAAAATAAGCCATGTGGGTTTTTTCTTAAAAAGCCAAATACATTCTTGATATTTTTATGCTTCTTCTTATCCTGAAAATCTCTTAAACTGCTTACTTGTCATAATCCTATGTGGATCCAAGAGGACAGCAGTTGCCATGTAAATAGTTTCGAATTTTAGAATTATTATTTTCTTAAAGATTTATTTATTTATTTGAAAGGCAGAGTTACAGAGACACAGAAGCAGAGAGAGAGAGAGAGAGAGAGACAGAGAGAGATCTTCCATTCACTGGTTCACTCCCCAAATGGCCACAAAGGCTGGAGCTGGGCCAGTCTGAAGCCAGAAGCCAGGAGCTTCTTCCCAGTCTCCCATGTGAGTACAGGAGCCCAAGCACTATCTTTTACTGCTTTCCCAGGCCATAGCAGGGAGCTAGATGGGAAGTGGAGCAGCTGGGACTTGAACTGGCCCCAGTAGGGGATGCTGGCACTGCAGGCAGTGGCTTTACTCACTAAGCCACAAAACCAGCCCCCTAGAATTAATTTTTTCTAAAGAAATTTTCTTCTTTTTTTTTTTTTAACAGGCAGAGTGGACAGTGAGAGAGAGAGACAGAGAGAAAGGTCTTCCTTTGCCGTTGGTTCACCCTCCAATGGCCGCCGCGGTCGGCGCGCTGCGGCCAGCGCACCGCGCTCGTCCGATGGCAGGAGCCAGGAGCCAGGTGCTTTTCCTGGTCTCCCCATGGGGTGCAGGGCCCAAGCACCTGGGCCATCCTCCACTGCACTCCTGGGCCACAGCAGAGAGCTGGCCTGGAAGAGGGGCAACCGGGACAGAATCCGGCGCCCCAACCGGGACTAGAACCTGGTGTGCCGGCGCCGCAAGGCGGAGGATTAGCCTGTTGAGCCACGGCGCCGGCCAGAAATTTTCATATATTAATTTTACTTGAATTGCAGAGCACCAGAGTGAGAGAGCGAGAGCGAGAGAGTGGCACTTCCCTCTGCTGATTCATTTCCCAAATGCCTGCAATGACCAGGGCTGGGCCATGCCAAAGCCTGGAGCCCTGAACTCCATCCAGATCTCCCATGGGGGTGACAGGGGCCTGAGCTCTCGAGCCATTTTATCTGCTGTCTCCAAGGATACATTAGCAGGAAGCTAGATTGGAAGTGGAGGAGCTGGGACTTGAACCAGCACTCTAATTTGGAATATAGGCGTCCCAAGTGGTGGCTTAATACACTACACTGAAATACCTGCCCCTAGAATTATTCTTATTCTGAGCAGTACTAATTAGTAATACTTGTGTACTGAATGCCAGTATAAGCAGGGAGAGTTGACAGTTTTATTTACTTCTTTGAACTATTCAATGTGTTCTATTCCATCTAAACCCATTGAACATTCAACATTAATGATGTATCAGGAATAGAGAAATTCACAATGAGAAAATATTTAATAGTTCTAGGATTTCTTCCTGTTAATTGGAAAAAGACAATTATTGAGGGAAAATAATGTTTTAAGATAATTAGCAGTATTTAGTTGCTGTTTAACAAATTTTTTCTTTTACTGATACTGAATTGAATAGAAGCTATATTGATAACAGTGACAGTGAATTTTTTAATTTCATTTTTCTTATTCTATAGATTCTCAGGGAAGTTTTCTGAAAAATCAGTTTGTTGTGCTCACTTCAGCAGCACACATATACTAAAATTGGAACAATACGGAGAAGATTAGCATGGCCCCTGCACAAGGATGACATGCAAATTCGTGAAGCGTTCCATATATATATATATATATATTTTAAATCAGTTTGTTGCTCTAAGAGCAGTGGTTCTCAAACTTCTGTCCATACAAGTGTTAGCTATTTATTTATTTATTTATTTATTTATTTGAAAGAGCTACAGAAAGGGAGAGAGGGAGAGGAAGAGAGAGGGAGGGAGGGAGGAAAAGAGAGAGAGAGAGAGAACCTTTCATCTGCTGGTTCACTCCCCCAATGTCGACAACTTTCAGGGGTTGGCTAGGCTGAAGCCAGGAGCCCAGAGCCCGGAACTATCCAGTTCTCCTATATGGGTGGCAAGGGCCCAAGTACTTGGGTCATCTTCTACTTTTCCCGGTGCTCTAGCAAGAAGTTGAGTCGGAAGCAGAGCAGCTGGGACTCTGCTGCTGACTGGTAGTCATATCATCCCGTATGACTGGTGGTCATATGGGATGCTGGCATCAGTGTCATAGGCTGCCACTTAATCTGCTGTACCACACCCTGCAAGTGTTAACTTTGTGAAAATGGCAATCACCTTCTCAGTATTATTATATAAATAGTTGTAGTTTTGTGGGTCCCTGAAAGGATTTTGGGGGATACCAGTGGAATCCATGGACCATACTTTATGCTCAGTAGGATAGTTTGTAGATATGCCTTTCAGTTATTGGAGGGTATTTATTCACCAAATTTTTTTTTTTTTGACAGGCAGAGTGGACAGTGAGAATGAGACAGAGAGAAAGGTCTTCCTTTGCTGTTGGTTCACCCTCCAGTGGCCGCCGCGGTCGGCGCGCTGTGGCCAGCCGGCGCACCACACTGATCTGAAGCCAGGAGCCAGGTGCTTCTCCTGGTCTCCCATGGGGTGCAGAGCCCAAGCACTTGGGCCATCCTCCACTGCCTTCCCGGGCCACAGCAGAGAGCTGGCCTGGAAGAGGGGCAACCAGGACAGAATCTGGCGCCCCGGCTGGGACTAGAACCTGGTGTGCCGGTGCCGCAGGTGGAGGATTAGCCTACTGAGCCGCTGCGCCGGCCACCAATGTTTTTTTTAAAACCTGTATTGTACTATTCAGCTTGTCTAGAGTTAAATTTCATAGCTTGAAGTTAATTTGCCTTTTTAAGGAATCCAGATAATAGAAAGTTCTTCTGAAGGATCAGTCTAAAATATTAGTTACTTAATATTCATAGGGCTTAGAAAAGCCAAAAAAAAATAATTCTGCTTTGGGTTAAGTGATTATTTTTGAAAGTTTAGTTTTACAGTTTATTTATTTTGATATACTTGTGGAACAGGGTGAGAGTGAGGGAGAGAGATCTTTCATCCGCTGCTTCACTCTCTTGCCTACAGCAGCCAGGGGTAGGCCAGGCTGAAGCCATGAGCCTAGAACTCCGTTTGGGTCTCTCATATGTGTGGTATGGGTACAGCATTCAGGCTGTCATCTGCTACCTCCCAGAATGCATCGGTGGGAAATTGGATCAGAAGTGGAGGTGCTAGGATTCTAACCAGTGCTCCAGTAAGGGATGTGGGCACCCCAAGTAGCAGTTTAGTCCAGTGTGCCACAACTCCCACCTCAGATCATTTGAAAGATTAGAAAAAACAGAGTCATGGATTTTAGGAAGAGATTTTTTTAAAAAATCAGTGGAGGCTGGTACAAAGGCTTTAATATATAGATTTTTTAATCTTTAAATTGTACTTCCAAGGCTCTCAAATGTTGAACAATAGGTTTTGAATTTAAAATATTTAAAATTTTGGATTCAGGTATAATTATTAAAGGGGTACAATGCAACATTTCAGCACTTAGGCATAGCGTAAATGGACTGTGTGAAGCAGCGAGCCTTTCCATTTCCTTGTCTTCTTGGAGCCTAGTAGTCCCTCTGTTGCCTGCCTGCCTTTCTTTCTTTCTCTCTTTCTCTGTTTCTTTCTTTCTTTTTGACAGGCAGAGTTAGACAGTGAGAGAGAGAGACGGAGAGAAAGGTCTTCCTTTCCATTGGTTCACCCCCCAAATGGCTGCTGTGGCTGGCATGCTGCAGCCAGTGCACTGCACCGATCCAAAGCCAGGAGCCAGGTGCTTCTCCTGGTCTCCCATGGGGTGCAGGGCCCAAGCACTTGGGCCATCCTCCACTGCCTTCCCGGGCCACAGCAGAGAGCTGGACTGGAAGAGGAGCAACCAGGACAGAATCCAGTACCCCAACCGGGACTAGAACCTGGTGTGCCAGCACCACAGGCAGAGGATTAGCCAAGTGAGCCATGGCACCAGCCTGTTACATTTCTTTATACACAAAATTACATATCATTGTGAGCCACAGTCACTCTGCTGTGCTACAAAACACCACAGCCCAGGATGCTCACCTTACTGTGTTTTGGTACCCATTATCCAACATCTTCCCCATTGCCCACCTCTTCCCTTCCTTGCTTCAAGTAGTGACTGTTTTAAATTCAGATTGAAATGTGAGTGTGTGTACACATATATAATTATTTTGTTTTTTAACTTTGACATGAGAGGGAACATATATTTGTCCTTCTGGGTCTGGCTTCTTTCACTTAATGTAATGATATTCAGCTCATCTACTTTGCTACAGATATCAGGATTTCACATTTTAGTGGCTGAATAATATTCCTTGTGTGTGTGTGTGTGTGTATATATATATATATAAAATTTCCCTTGTGTGTATGTATATATAGATATATACACACATATATACATGTACATTGTGTGTGTGTATATATATATATACATTGTATATATATGTATAATTATACACACACACACACACACACACACACCCTTTCTTTATCCATTCATCTATCGATGGACATCTAGGTTGATTCCATATCTTGGCTGCTGTGAAGAGTATGTCATGAACATGGAAACACAGATATCTTTTTCCTATGCTGATTCCATTTCCCTCAGCTATATTACCAAGGAGTGGGATAGCTGGGTTATGTAGATTTATTTTTAGTTTTGTGAGGAACCTTCCATACTGTTCTCCATAATGGTATACTCATTTGCACTCACCTCAGCAGTGTGTAAGTGTTTCCCTTTCACTATATTTTCACCAGCATTTTTTATTTTGCTTTTTTATAATGGCCATTGTAATTAGAGTGGGGTGATACTTTATTGTGTTTTTGATTCACATTTTCCAGATGACCAGTGATACTGAACATTATTTTCACATATTTGTTGATTATTTGTACTTCTGAAAAATGTCTATTGAGATAATTTGTCCATTTCTTAACTGGATTGACTGTTGCTTTGTTATTAGTTTTTTTTTGATTTTTTTTTTGATTTGATAGGTAGAGTTAGAGAGAGTTATCAGTCCTTTGTCAGATGAATAGTTTGCCAATATTTTCTCTTATTCTGTTGTTTGTCACCTTACTCTGTGCATTGTTTGCTGGACAGAAGCTCCTTAGTTTAGTAAATTCCCAGTTGGCTGTTTTTGCTTTAGTTGCTTGTGATTTTAGGGTCTTACTCAATTCAATGGTACAGCTGATACAATAGAAATAGAAAGATTATTAGGACTATTATAACACCTGTATGCCAACATGTTGGAAAAACTAAAGAAATAGATTTCTGGATTGATAGATATAACTTGCCAAAAATAGACCATGTAGACTTTTGAAAGCTAACCAATAACAAATAATGAACTTAAGTCAGTAATCAAAAGTCTCCCAACAAAGACAAGTCAGGACCAGATGGCTTCACTGCTACTTTCTACAAACATTTTTTTTAAGATTTTTTTTTTTACATTTATGGAAGATAGAGCTTGAGAGAAAGAGAGAGAGAGAGAGAAGGAAGGAAGGAAGGAAGGAAGGAAGGGAGGAAGGAAGGAAGGAAGGAAGGAAGGAAGGGAGGAGGGAGGGAGGCAGGCAGGCACTATGAATATCTTCCATTTGCTAGTCTTCTATCTGCTGGTTCCCAAATGGCCCCAATAGCCAGGTATAGGCCAGACTGAAGCTATGAGCCAGGAACTCCATCCTGGTCTCTCATGTAGGGGCAGGGACCAGAGCACATGGGCCATCTTCTGCTACCTTCCTGGGTACATTCACAGGAAGCTGGATCAGAAGTGGAGTAGCCAGGATTTGAACTGGCACTCCATGTAGGATGCTGGCATCACAAACAGTGGTTTAACTTGCTGTGCCGCAAGCTGGCCCATCCTACCAAACTTTGGAGGAAGAATTAACACTAATTCTTTTTTTTTTTTTTTTTTTAATTTTTGACAGGCAGAGTGGACAGTGAGAATGAGACAGAGAGAAAGGTCTTCCTTTTGCCGTTGGTTCACCCTCCAATGGCTGCCGCGGACAGCGCGCTGCGGCCGGCGCACCGCGCTGATCCGAAGCCAGGAGCCAGGTGCTTCTCCTGGTCTCCCATGGGGTGCAGGGCCCAAGCACTTGGGCCATCCTCCACTGCACTCCCTGGCCACAGCAGAGAGCTGGCCTGGAAGAGGAGCAACCAGGACAGAATCCGGCGCCCCGATCAGGACTAGAACCTGGTGTGCCGGTGCTGCAAGGTGGAGGATTAGCCTACTGAGCCACGGCGCTGGCTGAAATAACACTGATTCTTTCAAACTATTCTAAAAAATGGAAGGAAAGGAACCCTTACAAAATCGTTCTGTGAAGCCAGCATTACCATGATTCTAAAACCAGATAAAGACACAATGAAATAAGAAAACTATAAACAAAATCCCTGATAAACATAGATACCGAAACTCTCAAGGTAATACTAACAAATCAAATCCAACAATACCTCAAAAATATTTACCCTGACAGAGTGGGATTTACCCCAAGGATGCAAGTATAGTTCAACCCTTGGAAATCAATAATTGTAATACATCATGTTAATAAAATGGAGAAAATCACGATCATCTCAATAGGTGCAAAGAAAGCATTTGATAGAATTCAACACCCATTCATGAACAAATTAGGTGTAAAAGGAACATACCTCAACATTTTGGCCATAAAAGACACACCCACAGCCAACTTCATGTTGAATGGTGAAAAGCTGAAAGCATGTCCCCTATGATCTGGAACTAGACAGATGTCCAGTCTTATCACTTTTATTCCATATAGTGCTGGAAATTTTAGCAAGAGTAATTAGGCAAGAGAGAAACTAAAAGGTGTGTGGATGGGAAAGGAAGAATTCTAATTATCCCTGTTTTCAGATGATACAGCTCTATATAAACTGAAAGACTCCACCAAGAGTCTGTTAGAATTCATAAATGAGTAAGTAAAGTTATAGGATACAAAATTAACATGCAGAAATCAATAACAAATTTACCAAGAGAGAAATTGTAAGAGCAATCCCCTTCACATTAGTTATAAAAATATAAAATACTTTTGAATAAAGTAACCAAGAATGCAAAAATTACAATGAAAATGACAAAATATATAATTATAAAAAATGAAAATTACAAAAGACTTGTGAAAGAAATTGAACAAGACACACAAAAAATGGAAAGACCTCCCATATTCATGAATTGGAAGAATTAGTTTTCTGAAAATGTCCCCTGTTACCCAAAGCAATTTACAAATTGAACACAATCCCCACAATCCCCATCAAAATACCAGTGACATTCTTTATAGGAAAAGCAGTGTTAAAATTCACATGGAGGGCCCAGCATTGTGGTATAGCAGGTTAAGCTGCCACTTGGAATGCTGGCATCCCATTTCAGTGTGTTGATTGAATTCCTGGCTACTGTGCTTCCAATCCAGCTCCCTACTGATGAGCCTGGTAAAGCAACAGAAGATGGTCCAAGTGCTTGGGCTCGTGCCACCCACATAGGGAGACTAGGAAGGAGTTCCTGGCTCCTGAGTTTGGCTTAGCTCAGATGTGACTATTGGGGCCATTGGGGAGCACATCAAAAGATGGAAGATCTTTCTGTCTCTCCCTATTTTTCTCTATTGCTTTGCCTTTCAATATAAATAAGTCAGTCATTAAGATGTGTGTAGAATTATTTCTATAAAAGATTCATATGGAAACATCAAAGGCCCTGAATAGCCAAAGCAATCTTTAACAAAGGAACAAAGATGGAGGTATCAGTAGCAGATTTCATGACATACTGTAGAGCTGTTGTAACCAAAACAGCATGGTATTGGAATAAAAACAGAAACACAGGCCAGCAGAACATAATAGGAACCTGAGAAATGGTTCTGTACATCTCCAGCCAACTTACTGTAGAAAAGTAGCTAAAAACATACCCTGGAGAAGATATTCTGTTCTTAACGGGGCTGGGAAAACTGGATGTCCTTATTTAAGAGATTGAAGCCTCCACCCCTAAACTCTTATCCTCTACAAAATTCATTCAAAATGGATGAAGTATCCACATGTATTTATATGGAAACTATTAGAGGAAAATGTAAGGGAAGCACTTCAAGACATTGGCACAAAGCAGCAGCTTTTTGGTGTTGGAGTTTTGATGCTGAAGGAAGACAGGTTGAGGGGTTCCAAACTCTTGTCTCATCCTTATTAAAATTAGAGCAGTCACTCAACTTTTGTTTTTCTGTGTTGGGGTTCTGTTTAAGATTTTAGTAGAAATCAGATTTTTACGTTTTAGAAATGTGTTAAAGACAAGGTGTTTTAAAGCAGTAAGTTTATCTTTAGGGTTTATTTCTGAATAGTTTGTTTTCGTTTGCAGATTATCATAGCTGGTTTTTATCTACATAGGGGTTCATGTTTCTTGAGTATGAATCCTGTGGCATCACTGACTGGGTCTGGGAATGATGAGTAAAGATCAAAAGCAGACATTGGTGGACGTGGCCCTACTTTTGTATGCTGTACGATTTTGGAGCGTAAAGTCCAGCCGAATCTTCTCTGTCCTCACCTGGACCTGTCCCAATTTCAAAATATTACTCTATTGATTTTTTTAAAATAAAAGGATTTATTTTATTTACTTATTTATATATTTGAAAGTCAGAGTTACAGAAAGAGATCTTCCATCTGCTGGTTCACTCCCTAAATGGCTATAATGGCTGGGGCTGAGTGAGGCTGAAGCCATCTCGGTCGGTTTCTCCCATGGCTGGCAGGACGTAAGCATTTGAGCCATCTACTGTTAGCTTCGCAGGCACATTAACAGGAAGCTGGAATGGAATTAGAGCAGCTTGAACTTGAACTGGTGATCATATGGGATGCCAGTGTGACTGCTGGTGGCTTATCCCATTGTACCACAGTACCACGTTTTTTATGTTTATTTTTCTAAAATAATTTAAGACTTGAATAAATTGTACAAAGAATTCTCTTTCATCTGGCTCCTCAAATGTTAGTTTTACCACATTAAAATTTTTTTCTCATAAAAAGCTAATGCAAAATGGATTTAAAAGATAAGATTTCTTTGGTTCACAAACATTTTGAATTCTATGTATATTTATATACATATTTTTCTAAACTATTTGCAAAGTTACAAACATGAATACTCTAAAACTTTAGTATTAGGAAATGTTTGACAGTCTCTAGAAGTAGCCAAAGGAATTAATTGATAGACTTTATTAAAGTTATAGACTTAGAGCCAGTGTTGTAGTGTAGTGGGTTAAGTTGCTTTCTGCAATGCCAGCATCCCAGGTGGACACCTGTTCACATACCCTGGTTGATCTGCTTCTGGTTTAACTTTCTGCTGATGTGTTTGGGAAAGCAGTGGAGGATGGCCTAAGTGCTTCGGCCTCTGCCACCCAAGTGGGAGACCTGGATGAAGCTCCTGGCTTCTGCCTGGTCCAGCCCTGGTTGTGTGGCCATTTGGGGAGTGACTAGTGGATGGAAGCTCTTTGTCTCTCAGTCTTTCCTTCTTTCTAACTCCATCTTTCAAATAAATAAATTTTAATAAATCTTTGAAAATTACAGACTTGATCCTCTAAAAACTTTAGTGCCATGTTATGAAATGTTTGTCTCTTGAAATAACAAGGCATTAATATATAGACTTTATTCATTTAATCTATATATTTGTTAAAAATTACTCATTTAGTCTACTTTCTTCAAATTTCTCCAACTGACCAAATAATACAGTAAAAGAGAACACTTTTTTTAAAAAAAAAATTATTTATTTATTTGTTTGAAAGTTAGAGTTACACAGAGAGAGGAGAGGCAGAGAGAGAGGTCTTCCATCTGATGGTTCACTCCCCAGATGGCTGCAACGGCTGGAGCTGCACCGATCCGAAGCTGGGAGCCAGGAGCTTCTTCCTGGTCTTCCACGTGGGTGCAGGGGCCCAAGGACCTGGGCCATCTTCTACTGTTTTCCCAGGCCATAGCAGAGAGCTGGATTGGAAGAGGAGCAGCCAGGACTAGAACTGGTGCCCATATGGGATGCCGGCACTTCAGGCCAGGGCTTTTACTTGCTGCACCACAGCGCCAGCCCCGAATTTCTCCTTTAATTTATTGATCCATGCTCCCCATGGGTTCTTACTTTACTCAGTGCTATTGCTATTACTATTAATTTTGATTCTCAGATTATCCCACATTTGGCTGTTCAGACTGACTCTTCTTGAGACATATTTTCGTTATTGTTTCTTTACAAAATATTTTAGTTCTTTATTTTCATTTGAAAGCTCTACACATACACATACACATACAACTACCCCCACCCTGTCCATTGGCTAATTTTACTCTCTAAATGCTCACAGCTGCCAGTGCTTGGTCAGGCCAAAGCCAGGAGCCTCGGACACAGTCTGGGCCGATCCTGTTCATTATGTCAAACACCCACTCCTTTCTATTGTTCTTTGAACATTTTCCTTAGATTCTGGCACAAGATAATCATCTGTCTTGTCCTGTTGGTGTCTCTGAGTGGAATCAGCTATTTTCCTAAGAAGTCACAGTTTTTTTAGTGAAGAATGGCATGCAGATACTTCAAAAAGTTCACGTAAATGCAGAATTTAAAGGTGTTTATTTTGGTGCAATTTTAAAAAAATCTGTGCAGTTATGAAATGCTGTGCATTTTCCATAACTTTTTGAAGACCACTTGCATTTAGATATAAAGGTCTGAGTGCTATTTTTGTTCATTGTTACTGGGCTGTCACTGTTTCTAAGGCTGTCACCTTTAAAGTTAAGAGATAAGGGTCTGGCGGTATAGCTTACCTAGTAAAGCTGCCGTCTATAGTGCCATCATCCCATACGGGCACTGGTTTGAGTCCTGGCTGCTCCGCTTCCCATCCAGCTCTCTGCTATGGCCTGGGAAAGGAGTAGAAGATGGCCCAAGTCCTTGGGCCACTGCACCCTCATGGGAGACCTAGAAGAAGCTCCTGGCTCCTGGCGTGGGATTGGCCAAGCTCTGGCCATTGTGGCCATCTGGGGAATGAACCAGAGGATGGAAGACCTCTCTCTCTCTCTCTCTCTCTCACTGCTTCTGCCTCTCTGTAACTCTGCCTTTCAAATAAATAAATAAATAAATATTTTTAAAAAATAAAAAAACATGTGCACATGTATATTCATAGCTGTACAGAGAAAAAATACTAATGACTTCTCTATTTATCTTGTATCCTATTGCCTTGCTAGGTCACTTATTCTGATGTTTGTTTTAACAATTTTTTAGAGTAATATTTATTTCTTTGTATGCATTTGAAGGATAGAAAGAGAAGGATGTTATTTTCCATATGTTGGTTTACTCCCTAAAAGTCCACACAATCAGGGCTACGTCAGACAGAAACCAGGGACCTGGAACTCAATTTGAGTCACCCACATGGGTGTCAGGGACCCAGGTAGCTATGCCATCACCTGCTGCCTCCCCAGGGTACGTGTTAGCAGGAAGCTAGAGTCAGAAACAGCCAGAACTCAAACCGAGGCGTTCTGATATACGATGTAGGTGTCCTACGTGGTGTGCTATGATGCCTTGCCCTTCTGCAATATTTAATAGAAGTTGTAGAGAATCATCCTTTTCTTGCTACTTTATTTTAGGGGCAAATCGGTCAATACTTTATCACTATCTATGGGACTTAAGTTTTCCTAATTATCTGTTAACAGAATGAAGGAGTCTTCTTTTCTAATTTGCTGAGAGTTTTTAATCATGAAAGGTAATTGGATTTTATCATGCTTTTTATACATTTATTCAGTTGGTCATAGGATTCTTCTTCTTTTCAGTGTTTGTATGATTAATATATTGGTTCATTTTTAAAGATTGTGAAACTAAACTTTTATTCTTGGGATAAACTGAACTTGGTCATAATGTATTGTACTTTTTGTTTATGCTTGATTTTATTTACTGGTGTTGTGTTAAAGTGTATTTGTTCATGAAAGTTATTGACCAGTAATTGTCATAGTCTTGCGTGACTCAAACAATGGAAATTTATTTTCCCATGGTTCTGGATGTTTGAAAGTCTAAGGTCTAGGTATCAGTAAGGTTGGTTTCTGGGAGACCTGGTATTGGCCCTCAGTGTCTTCTCCTGTGTCCTCACATGGTCTTTATCTGTTGAGTGCCTGGTAGGGTGGTGGGAGATCTTTAGTGTCTTTGCTTCTTTTTATAACACCAGTCCTGTGGGATCCCTCCATTGTGATATTTAACTTTAATGGTATGTTTAAAGTTTTTATTATCTCCAAATGTAGTAATGTAGAGGTCAGGGCTTTAACATGAATTTGGGGTTGAGGGAGCAGTTCAGTTC
Organism: Sylvilagus floridanus; assembly: GCA_949820135.1. Classification (NCBI taxonomy): domain Eukaryota; kingdom Metazoa; phylum Chordata; class Mammalia; order Lagomorpha; family Leporidae; genus Sylvilagus; species Sylvilagus floridanus. Next base: position 13,294,138 of record OX463228.1, on the reverse strand, counting down.
ATTACAGTAATTTTTCTTTTTCAGGAATGCATTTATGAATGAAAAACGTATTTTAAAATCAGATTTGGGGATTAGAATTTTGCTGGCCTCATAATACAGTTAAGGAAGTGCCCCCCCCCCCTTCCTGTTTCTTTTTTTTTTTTTCTAAAGATTTATTTTATTTATTTGAAAGACAGTTACAGAGAGACGTAGAGACACACAGGAGAGGTCTTCCATTTGCTGGTTCACTCCTCAAATGGCTGCAACGTCCAGAGATTAGCCAATCAGAAGCAAGGAGCCAGGAGCTTCTTCCCTGTCTCCCACGTGGGTGCAGGGGCCCAGATGCATTAGCAGGGAGCTGGATTGGAAGTACAGCAGCTGGGACTTGAACTGACGCCCATATGGGATGCAGGCACTGCAGGCTGGGGCTTTAACCTGCTGTGACATACTGCTGGTCCCCCTTCCATAAGGGGGATAAATTTATGTATACTTCCTATATATTTATAAGATTCCCTCTGGCCTGGAGTTTTCTTTATGAAAAGGTTTTTGATAGCATAATAGAAATAGAAATATCATTATAATATTTATAGTTTATAATTTATAATTCTATTCTTTAATAGAAAGAGGGCTATGCAGATTTTTTATTTTGGTTTGTGTCAATTTTAGTGTTTGCATTTTCCAAGGAACTCAACCATTTCATCCAAATTAGCACATAAGTGTTTTCATAATATTTTCTTTTTAACATTGCAATGTCTTTAGGATCTTTCATCCTAACATTAGTAATTTGTGGTCACCATCTTTTTTCTTGATAGTGTAGCTAGGAGTTTATCACTTTTGCTGATCATTTTCTTTTGAAGAACTAACATGATTTTGTTTATTTTCTCTGTTGCTTTAAAATTTTTTTCTTATTTTATTGATTCTACTTTTATTATTTCTTTTTTCCCCTACATATTCTGGTTTTATTTCACCCCTTTTGTAGTGTCTTCATTTTTTAATAAAAGATTTATTTATTTATTTGAAAGGCAGAGTTGGAGAGACAGACAGATCTTCCATCTGCTCGTTCATTCCCCAAATGGCTGCGATGGCCAGGGCTGGGCCAAAGCCAGTTGCCAGGAGCTTCATCCTGGTCTCCCACATGAATGGCAGGGAACCAGGTACTTGGAAAATCTTCTGCTGACTTCCCCAGGCACATTAGCAGGAGGCTGGATTGGAAGTGGTGTAGCTGGGAATCAAACTGACACTCCTATATGAGGTGCCTGCATCACAACTGTGGCTTAGCACTCTGTGCCATAACAGTGGTCCCTCTGTATGATTTTAATCTTTCAAAATTTACTGGGGCTCATTGTATGACCCATCATTTGTTCTGCTATGCTGAACGTAATACTTGAACAGAATATGTATTCTGAAGTTGTTTAATGGAGGCTTGTGTAAATATAAGGTTAAGTTGGTTAATGAACTTTGTATGCTTTGGATCTTTATGGATATTTTAATCTCATTCTGTCAATTACTGGTGAAGAAGTATTAAAGTCTCCATTTTTCTCATGGAAATGTGTATTTATTTATTGTCGCTGAATGAGCTTCACCTGTGGGATATTCATTTATGGTTATAATTTCTTCCTGATGAGCTGATCCTTTTATCACTATGAAATATTCTTTAATACTCTTGGTTTGAAATCTTGGAATGAAATTCTTTTTTAGTATAATATTAATATAGCTACTCCAGATTTCTGTGCTTACAATTTATATGGTATTTTTAAATCATTTATATATACACCATATGTTTATTTTTAAAGTATTTCTTATGGAATGCACATAGTTTGATCTTAGATTTTTATTTTTCTGAGAATTTTTACTTTTTTTGGGAGTGATTTAGTCTATTAACATACAATGTAATTATTGGAATTAGGCCTGCATTTCATTATTTTTTTTGGTTTGTTCCTTCTATATTTTGTATCTTTCCTTTTATCATGTACTACCTTTCTTTGGTTTACTTAAATGTTAAAAACTTTTGTTTTAATATGTCTACTCACTGTTTAATTATATTTTGTGACTTTTTTATGGTTCTAGAGATTATAATATACATCCTTAACTGTTAAGTCTACTGAGAATTAGTACTGTAACATTTCTCATTAAATTCAGGGATGTAAACCATGGCAGCACATTTACTCCCTACTTGCCCCTTTCTTCAGAAGTTCTGTGTTTCATATGAGTGTGCATTATAAATCCCACAGGACAACTTCATGCTGTCATATATTTTAAAGAAATCCAGAACACCAATTGTTTATCCAGATATTTATTTTTGATACTTGGTTGTTTTTGATACTTGTTTTTGATACTTTTCTTGTCTTAATGAAGATTAAAATTTTAATATAGCATGATTTTCCTTTAGCCTGAAGTACTTTTTTTAAAAAAGATTTTTATTTAGTTATTTGAGAGGTAGAATTACAGACAGAGAGAAGGAGAGACAGAGAGAAAAGTCTTCCATCCACTGGCTCACTCCCCAAATGGCCACAACAGCTGGAGCTGCGCCGATCTGAAGCTAGGAGCCAGGTACTTCTTCCTGGTCTCCCACAAGGGTGCAGGGGCCCAAGCACTTGGGGCATCTCCCACTGCCTTCCCAGGCCATAGCAGAGAGCTGGATTGGAAGAGGAGCAGTTGGGACTCGAACCAGCACCCATATGGGATGCTGGTGATGCAGGTGGAAGCTTAGCCCACTGTGCCACAGCACTGGCTCCCAGAAGTACTTTGTTTAGTAGTTATTGTAGTAAAGCCCTGCTGATTATAAATTCTTTTAGTTTTCTTTTATCTGAAATATCTTTATTTTCTCTTTGACTGTGATGGTTCTCTTAAGAGTCTTTTCTTGTCTTTAGCCTCCGTTTTTTCTTAGAAGTCAGTGGTTTTTATTTGTGTGTGATGTGTCATGTGTCTCTGTGTCAAGGCACCGGGTTTCTTTTAGATTTTTCTTTCTTCTGAGAGTGATGAGTCTAGGTGGGTTCCTTATTATTTTAATTGTATGCTTGGCTGAGCTTTTTGTATCTATAAGTTATTGGGCTTAGGAAATTTGCGGTCATTATTTCTTCAAATTTTTTTTTTAAAATCTTTTCACTTTATCTTGTCATCCTGGGACACAATATGTTTGACCTTTTGTTTTGGTTCCACAAGGGCCTTGAAGCCTGACATTGTTTGCTCTGTTCTTCTGAATGGAAAGTTTCTAAATGATCTATCCTCAGATTCACCTACTTTTTCCTATAGCATCCAAGTGACGACTAGTTAATTAAAAAAATTACCACATACTCTTTTCCTGTTCTAGAATTTTCATTTGGCCCTTTCATGCTTTCTATTTCTCTGTAAGCATATTTTTTATTCATTGATCATAATTTTAATAGTTCTTTAAAGATCCTTATCAATATTTTCTTTCGTTTTCTTGTTTTTGTTGTGTCAAGTAATTTTAGATGTGTTTCTTACATTATGAATGTAGTAGATTCCAACTATTCTGTTTTATATGTATGTTCAGAAAGGGCTGCTATCTTTTTGTTAGCAGGCAATTAATTTGGTTGTATCCATATTGCACACTCTGAATTAGGAGGTATTTCATCTGTTAATCCAGTTCTTTTTTATCATCAGCTGGAGTCTGTCTGCATATGTGCAGTTCATTGGTTAGTTGGTGTGCCACAGGTTTGGAGAGTTACACAGATTTATGACTTTTCGATCTGACCTTTTCTGATATTTTCCCCTTACTTTCCAGTTGTGGTAGTTGCCTTGAGTATTTTCTCTGGTTCTCTGGAAAACAAAAACTGTGGCTTTCTGTTGGAAGTTTTATTTACTTTGTGATGCCACTGCTTGTGTCCTACCCTCACACTGTCTGCAGCATGTTCAGAAAATTGCCCCCTTCGAAAAAATATTTGCAAACTATGCAACAGATAAAGGATTAATAACCAGAATCAACAAAGGGATCAAGAAAATCCACAACAACAAAATGAACAACCCACTTAAGAGATGGGCCAAGGACCTCAATAGACATTTTTCAAAAGAGGAAATCCAAATGGCCAGCAGGCACATGGAAAAAATGTTCAAGATCACTAGAAATCAGGGAAATGCAAATCAAAACCACAATGAGGTTTCACCTCACCCCAGTTAGAATGGCTCACATACAGAAATCTGCCAGCAGCAGATGCTGGGGAGAATGTGGGGAAAAAGGGACACTAACCCACTGTTGGTGGGAATGCAAACTGGTAAAGCCACTATGGAAGTCAGTCTGGAGATTCCTCAGAAACCTGAATAATTTCCTTTGGGTAAATTCCAAGGAGTGGGATGGCTGGGTTGTATGGTAGGGTTAAATTCAGGTAATTGTTTGTATTTTGCTAAGTTTTATGATTGTTTTCTGAAGAAAGGTTGATCAAGTACAAGCTTATTGTACTGTATTAGACCTGGAACTCTTCATCCTAGCTTTTAATTAGTTAATTTTTATGTGTAGTTTCACTGATTTTTATTTATTTAATGATTCATTTATGATAACTTTTGATATTCAGATTTGGCCAGGGAGCCCCTTCTGAAGGTATGCTTCTTCCCCTTTTCCTTTCTTTCCTGTGCCTCTTACAGTAACTTTTTATTCATTTTCAGAATTTCCTTAAAAAAAGTCTGTATATCCTTTTTTGACTTTTTTCTTAAAAACTGGCATACCATATATTTATCTTGTTTTGTAGCTTGTTTTTATTTATATAACAGTATATATTGGGGAATACTCCATATCGGTGCATAGAAATCTTCATTTTTATAACTGTAATATCCATTGTCTTTATGTAAAAGAGTTTATTTAGCAAAATCTAGCAAGGGCATTTCTACTTTTTTTATTCCAAACAATGTCTAGAGGAATAACATTCTGTATATGTTATATTGTATTTGTGAAAAATGTATCATTAGGATGATGTCAGGGTTAGGAGCTTGTTGGCACAGTCTCAGTTCTGTTCTGTAGAAATGTAATGGGAGCCAAATAGGACTACTAGACATTTTAAAATTACACTTCAAAAATTTTAAAATTTTAATGAGCTAATTAATAATTATGTAGCCAAACATAACTTAAAGCATCATTTCTTTTCTATTTTTTATAGAAAGCTTTTATTTAATAAATATAAATCTCATAGGTACAATTTTTGGATTATAGCGGTTCTTTTTTTTTTAGTGTTACATTTATTTTAATAGTTTATTTACATGATATATTCATTCCAAAACCAGGAAGCCAACAATAAGGGTTTTCCACTTATGACTATCATCTAGGAGTAAGGAATTATTTGGATCATAAACTGGGGCTCACCTCTATTTTAAGCTATTAAATTACTTGCCTCCTTACAAAGGAGTCTTGTTTCTACTACTTTGCTGGAATCAGGAGCTGGAGCCAGGAATCAAATCTAGGCACTTTGATGTGAAACGTGGGCATCTTAATTGGCATTTTAACCAGCATCTTAACCACTAGGCTAAACACCTGCTCCAAAAGTTGAATTTGGGATCATCATCCCATTTGACCTCTCTGAGGATCTGACTTTGCAACCTACCTCCTCATTCTTGGGCTCTCATTTCCTTTAGATAATTTAACCCACATCAAGTGTTGGTTTCCTCATCTGAACGTCCTGAAAAGCACTGCTTCCTCCCAGGACTTCTGTAAGGAGTGAGTCATACTGATGGCAGCATTTTGTAAAACAGGAAACACATTGCAGAGGTCAGATATTATTATCTCTTAGCTTCAGTGCTCACTTTGAGCAGAAATGGTTTCATTGGGTAAAGAGATCATGTTAAAAAAAAAAAAAGTTTAAACTTTTTCAGTTCCCAAACTTATCCTTATGTTACGATCACACATTTCAAAATACATTTTAGGTAAAGAATCAACAGTCCCTTACACTTGCCATTCCTGAAATAATTAAGTAGATTCCTTGTGGCATTTCACCTTCTCTGCAGATGACATCTTCGTAGTCAAAATATGCAATTTTGGTTCTTTCTTTGAAGAACTCAATGAGAACATCTTTATTTTCCAACCAAATGATGTTAGGAAGGTATTTGTTAGGAGTAGGGGGTGGGATTGCCATTGGGAAGTTATTCAGTGCTTTTATTTTTGTAAGAAGGACCTTATTCATCTCAATGCCTTCGTGTTTATCGATAATGCCTCTTGACCAAAGAAAGGTGAGATTCTTCAGAGCCTTAGCAATCACATTCCGGATTGCCTGCTTAGTCTTCAAAGCAATGACAACATCAGGACCCTCGTGCTCCATGAGTCCTAGTTCTTTCACAGCATCTCGTTTGTTGGTTTCCAAAATTTCATATAATTTCATTTGTATTATGGCTACATGCAACCTGACTTCTTCTATTAGAACTTCATCTGTTGGGGACTCCTCTTGCTCTTTTCCATCTTTTGAAATGTGGGAAAACGGATCATTATCAGAGGGAGTCCTCGTATTCCATCCTTGTTTTTTCTTCTACTAAGACCTATAGTGGTTCTTTCCCCCATACGAACCAAACTGTTCCACCTCCTACTCTGTCTCCCATCCCATTCTTCATTAAGATTCATTCTCAGTTATCTTTATATACACAAGATCAACTCTATACTACGTAAATATTTCAACAGTTAAAACATTTCTAACAGTCAATATGAATATTATCATTAGCATGTAATTGGTATAAAATTATTAATGAGTTTTTTTAACTAGGAAAAAAATTTTTGGACCCTACATCTTCAAAGTCTAGTGTTTTATCGTTATAATGCATTTATATTTGGATATACTGCAATTCAATCATGCAGTAGTGCATAATAGGCATATATCACAGGTTTTTTTTTATTTTTTTACCCTCGATTGTGTATTTTTTTAAATCTTTTTTTTTTTTTTTAGATTTATTTTATTTATTTGAAAGAGTTACAACAAGAGGTAGAGAGTGAGAGGTCTTCCCTCTTCTGGTTCACTCACCAGATGGCTTTAACGGCCAGAGCTGTGCTAATCCGAAGATAGGAGCCAGGAGCTTCCTCCAGGTCTCCCACATGGGTGCAGGGGCCCAAGGACTTAGGCCATCTGCTGCTGCTTTCCCAGGCCATAACAGAAAGCTGGAACGGAAGAGGAGCAGTCGGGATTAGAACCGACGCCCATATGGGATGCTGGCATTTCAGGCCAGGGCTTTAACCCACTGTGCCACAGCGCCGGCCCCTTTTTTAAAATATTGACGACTTCCCAAAAATTGTATTTGTTTTTGGATTTACCAGCTAAAAATGCTAGCTTTTGCTTTACCTTTCATTTTGAGTCACTGCTAGACTTCCTTCATTCCCAGGCTATAACTGAATTCATTCACGTTTTTGTCTAAGATATACCTGGTTTTATTTTTTTATATGTTTCTCTCTGATCCATTCAGAATTTATGGGGTTTTTTTTGGTGTGCTTTGGTCTGTGTTTTCCATTTCATTTAAAAGTAGATTCTTGTTTTTCAAAAGGAGGCACTTTTTGTGTTGCAGTTTTTTTTTTTTTTTTGTATTTACTTGTATTGCATTGTGATTCCTACTCTATTCAATTTACTGAGGTTTATGCTATGTGATCAATTTTTTAAAAAATATTTATTTATTTTATTTGAAAGAGTTACACAGAGAGAAGGAGAGGCAGAGGCGGGGGGTTTCCATCCACTGGTTCATCCGCTGTCTGGAGCTGAGACAATATGAATCCAGGAGCCAGGAGCTTCTTCCGGGTCTCCCATGCGGTGCAGGGGCCCAAGGACCATCTTCTGCTGGTTTCCCAAGCCATAGCTGATAGCTGGATCTGAAGTGGAACAACCGGGACTCGAACTGGCGCCCATATGGGATGCTGGCACTGCAGGTGGGGGCTTTACCCAATGTACCACAGCACCAGCCCTAGTGATCAATTTTTGTGACTAGTCCAAGTCCACTCGAAATGAGGTTATTGTCTATCAGAATACATAATGAATACATTGTAATAAGATTACCTTATTGATTACATTTCCTGGATTTTCTGTTAGGTTACCCCTATCATTTTCTTTCTGCATCTACTATAGATTTTTGTTTTATAGAGCTTGAGAGTGTGCTGTTTGGTGAATAGAAGACATTCCTAACTCATCTTCTCCTTGTTAATTTGGCCTTTTGCATAAAAATGTCTCCTTTTTTTTGTTAGGTGCTTTTTGCCCTGAATTTTACCCTATCAGTTTAAGATCACAACTCGTGCTTTATTTTTTATTGTATTTTCTGTTATACCTTTGCTTATCTCTTTTTCCTTTTAATGTTTGTTTTAGGCATGTGTCTTTGTATAAACCATACAGCTAGGTTTTGCTTCTTGAGCCATTCTGAAAAATCTTTCTCTTATTTTGACAGTTTATTCTTAATTAACTAATTAATTAAAAATTTTTATTTGAACGATAGAGAACGTCCCTCCACTGCATTACTCCCCAAATGCTCACAAGAGTGGGAGCTGGGTTAGAGCAAAGCCAGGAACTAGAATCTCAAACCTGGTGTCACATTGGAGGTACTCTGAGATAGTATGTGGGTGTCCCAAATGATATTTTTTTAAAAAATTTTTATTTTATTTATTTGAAAGGCAGAATTACAGAGAAAGAGAGGGAGAGACACAGAGAGATATCAAGATCTTCTGTCTGCTGGTTTTCTCACCAGATGGCTGCAATGACTGGACCTGGGCCAGGCTAAAGCCAGGAGCCTGAATTAGATCTGGGTCTCCCATGGGGGTGGCAGGGACCCGAGTACTTTTGGATATCTTCTGATGCTTTTCCAGCCACCTTAGCGCGGAGGTGGGTGGGAAACAGAGAAGCCAGGAACTGAATGGGCGCTGATGTGGTATGCTGGCATTGTAGGCAGTGTTTTAGAACGCTGACCTCCCAAGTGGTGTCTTAAGGGCTGCTTCTACCATGCGCCCCTATTAAATATAGTGTGTGTAAGGTGGTATGTGAGAAGCCACTAAGGGATATCAAGATTAAGAAACAGGGACTCTCCTTTTGGGGTGTGTACAGTCTTGTGGGTATAGGGTGAGAAAATAGCCAATTGTATGACAAGTTGAAAAAGATTTAAAAATTCAAAGTATGTCCCATGGAAACTTTGAAGGGGTGATGATTTTAGAACTGATGCAAATTTTGGCATTTTGCCTTCTTGTTTCAGACTAACTGAAAGGCTAATGACTATAAAAGGATCTTGACTTTAATAGATGATTGATAGTTTTCCTTTTTGGCTTTACGGAAATCTTATTTTTATTTTAGGTGATTTTACAAAGCTTATCAGCACAGATTTATGAATGAAGAGTGACAGAAATCACTGAATTGTTTTAGTGATTTTTGTTATATGGGGCAAGCCTGAGGAGCAGGAAGGAGAAAGGGAATTCATTTTGTAATGTGAAACATAACTTAGACATTTAAGACAGACTTACCTAAGCTGGTGTGAATTGATAGTAAATGCTCCCTATTTCTTGGTAAGAAACTAGACAAAAGTTATTACGGTAAATTGATTCAGGACAGGTTTATGTTAGCAATGTAGAGCTCAAGAAAGAAGGGAGAGTAGTTAGTGCCCAACTTAATTTATTTTGCTATGGTTGTTTATTTTCCTATAGAAAAATTATAGGAAATATTTGTTTACCAAAGAATGAGTTTCACAATCTTAAAATGATGAATTCATTTTGTTGAAGTAGTGTAGAAATCACTTTTGGTTATTTATTCCTAAGATTCATTTTAATTTGTTTAGTTTTAGTTAATACAAACTTTTCTTTTGCATTATTATCACTTGCCTTACTTAATTTTCTTTGCTAGTATGGAAACAATGCAATTTCCCTTTATATACCAGAGTGACTGGAGTATTAATTCTGCAAGAAAGGGAGAATGAAAAGAAGACAGCATTATCAGTATGCTCTTCTCCTTTGAGGCTTACTGTCTCTCTCCTGTGTGTTCTCTTTTAGTATTGGCCCATTGCTAGAACACAGAGGTCCTACCCTTACTGCTTTTTTATTTAAGTCAGAAACAGGCAGACCCGTCTATATTTAGGCTGGTAAACTTTCTGGTAGTAAAACTTCTCAGAGAGAGCAGTCTCCACACCTACCTTACCCCACTTCAATCAATTCTCATTGATGTAATATTTGAAGCACCCTGTGTTTTGAAGTTCAGCTTTTGGTATAACCATAGCTAATCTTACAAGACCCCATACTGATCAGCGTCATACTTAGCTTTTAATATATAGCCTTCGCTTCGTTAATAACCTTTTATTATCAGCACAGTACTTTTCAATTTTTTCTTAAATAGGACCTATTTCACCCTGCCATTTTTTTGTCATCTGTTAAATCTGTATTGTTTTTCCATAAATTTAGTTTTTTTCTTGATTGTGTAATATGGTCTCATTTTTTAGAACAAGGAATTTTATTTGTTTGAAGATGAGGATCAATAGGCCATTTGCAATTTTTGTTTTCCTATCCAGGGTGTATTCAGCTCAGCTCACAGTTTTCTTTCCTCCTAACAGTTGAGCTCAAAATTAATGACTCTTCAACACAGATTGAAAATAAACCTGTGGTTCTTAACCTCTAATTTTTTTGCACTTCTTCGTTTTAAAATTCTTTAAAGATTAAGATATTTATTTAGTTCTATTATGTTTTTCCTGAAGGCTTCTACATTAATTTGTCTACAGATCTTATGATACTTGGCCTGCGTTCCAGTGATAATAATGATAAGCAAGGATAACATTTCCTCTGAAATTTTTTTAGTCACCCTTTCGTATATGTGATTGGAGATATGTGGAAGCATATGAGAAATCTTTGTATGTTTTTTAAATCAGTTTTTCCTTATATTGTCTTTTTATTATTGCTGATTAATGGCTATTGTTTATTCTTTACACCCTGCTGATATTTAGCTATTTTACTTTCATGGTTAATTTTCTTTTCTACCACATTTGATGCATTCATTATATGCTTTTCGTTTCTAATGTGATAATATTTCTGTTTTCATTGGGGCCTGTTGAATCCATTATTTATGCTTCTTTGCTTCAGTGTAACTTACTAGTATATGAATGATGTTAATTGAATATATCCAATCCTTTAGAAAATTTCAGCATTCATTGTTGTCACAAAGTTAACTTAGCTCATAGTTCCCCTTTAAAATAAATAAAACAGTGTTTGCAGCCAAGATGGACTAACAGAAACTTGTACCCTTCCACTTGAAACAGCTAAAGAGCTGGATGAAATAATGATGTAGTGGTCCTTAAGACATTTGCTATTAATTAACAGAAGACATTGATTCCTGACACAGAATAAGGGGAGTCCGTGATTGCTTTAGCTACTGACTGGATAGAGTTTTTACGCGGGGAACAGAGTAGTAGAACCCAGGAGGAGCTGAAAGATCTTGAAGAGAAGAAGCTGGAGTTGGGGGGAGTCAGAGTTCACAGGGTGGAATAGCAGAGAGGAGAGAGCTCCACAGGTCTGTAGAGATCCTTTTCAAGAACTGAGCACCTGCCTACCAATACGTGCCTGGGAGGAAGCTGCTCGAGACCAGAAAGAATCTCTCGCGGAGTACTAAGGGAACAATGCACTGTGTAATACTCAGAGCTCACACACAGGGCCAGGAGTAGAAAGCCTAAATCCACCAGAGTAGAAAACTTTATAACTTACCTTCAACATTCTAGTTTTTATCCTTAGATGCTCAATTTGGGTCTTTTTTTCCTGTGTCTTAATGTAAACTTTTCTCTGGTTTCCAGGACATTTGGAGCACATGTGTAACATTTCTTAATGTTATACTCCCCTAATTTCATCAACTGTGTCATTTTTGGGTTGGTTTTGATTGACTGAAATTTCCCTCATGGCTCAATTTTCTTGCCTTAAAATTTTGTTTTATTTGTTTGATAATGGACTGAGACTTACAGGCATGTAAAAGAAGGCATTGTAAATTTTATTCTGTTGAGTGCTGGATATGTTTTGTATTCTTAAACTTTATTTCTGGGTTGTATTTACATTACTTGGAAAACACTTTTTTCCCCTCCTTTTAGATGTTGCTTTTAATCTTTTTTTTTTTTTAAGATTTATTTATTCATTTGAAAATCAGAGTTACACAGAGAGAGGAGAGGCAGAGGTGGGGGGAGAGAGAGGGGTCGGTCTTCCATCTGCTGGTTCACTCTCCAGTTGGCCACAACAGCCGGAGCTGTGCCGATCTGAAGCCAGGAGCCAGGAGCCAGGAGCTTCCTCCAGGTCTCCCATGGGGGTGCAGCCTTGGGCCATCTTCCACTGCTTTCCCAGGCCACAGCAGAGAGCTGGATGGGAAGTGGAGCAGCCAGGATTTGAACTGGCACCATATGGGATGCTGGTGCTTCTTTGTGTCATTCAGGCCAGGGCATTAACCCGTTGCGCCACAGCACCGGCCCCTGCTCTTAATCTTTAAATGGAACTGTTTAATATAAGCTTACTTTTGTCCCACTGCTGAGGCAAAACCCTTCTGAATATTTTACCAGATGCCCCATGAATTACAAGGTTTCCATTTTGGCTGGTGGTTAGCTAAGGTGAGGATTAGATTGTTTCTTCATGACTTGTTTTTAAGCTCTGTTGGGTTCATTATAGGGTAGTCTTTATTTTAGCACTAATTCAGCCCTGCAAACATCTCTACTTATTGCCCAGAATGTAAATGAGATCTGTTTACTGTGGGTAGATGGAACTCAACTGTCTCACAGGTCCCTGTCAGCTGTGAGTTGTGTTTTGCTCCTGCCAGTTGTGTTTTGCCTGACTGCATGGAATGCCACCCTAAGGGGTGTGTAGTTTAGTCATAAGTTTTGTAGTTGTTTACTGTCTGAGGGTAAATCTGGTACCAGTTATTCCATCATGGTTGGAAGAAAAAATCCCACACTATCAGATTATTTTGGGGATTTGGCAAAGATTTTTGGGGTGAAGTTGCAACAGGGAATCATCATGACCTTTGTTGATTTTAGATTTAATGGCTATTTAGGAATTGTGTATTTATGAACTTTGGGAGTAGGTTTCCTCTTCAGTTAGGTCTACAAGGTGATAAAAGGTCAATAATAAAACATAATTCAAATGAGCTTATTATTTTGGGCTTAGAATAATTTATTGAATGTTCCTATATGCTGTTATTGTTGGGGCAGGTATTTGACTTGGAATTTAAAATGAAAATAGTTGGATTACCTTTGTAGTGGAAGAGGTTAAGTTGCTGATGGTGCTTCAGTATTCAAATTGCCTAAACTTAGTTTCATTAGACTCAGATGTCATTGGAAAAAATTATGTTTTACAAGTATGAATAACGTCAGTCTGAGACTAATCTTACATTGTAACACAACAGTAAAGTAACAGGCAGAAAGACATAGTTGTATAGAATAGATTGTTTCTTTGTGTCATTCTTGAGTTTTTGTACTTAGTGACTTGTACATGTTTAGGTAGTGAACATTTGATAGGTGAGTCTGTATTAAGACCATTCTACTTGTCAGTTAATTGCATTGATTGCTTACTGTTTGTCAAATGCGATGTTAGATGGTGGAAAGGCAGTGGCGAAAGCACTAGGAGATAGGGTCCCTGCTCAGAATACTACATGAAATGGCACACATAGAGTGCAACAGATATTCTATCAAAGATTGATGAAGTACAGAACGTATATCAGCTTTCACACGGGGAAATATAGAGATACTGAATTTTTAAAAAGTTAGTAGATGTATGTTGATTGACAAAGAGGATAAGGGAGAAAAAGTCCCTGTTGTAAAATGGAATGGTGACATTGATGGTTGATAGCTGAGAATCACAAAATTGTTCTATGGAAAGCAAGCATTAAATTAGAGTAGAAGTTTGTGTAGAAGATAGTCGGAAACTAGATTTTAGAGGTGTTTGGGGTATAGGGGGTATAGAAGATTTGAGCCTCATTCTGAAAATAAAGAGATTTCTGATTGCCTTGTATGTGAAAAGGTAGGTAAAATTCAAGAATTTTGTGTCCACAAGCCAAGCTTTATGGGTGCTGATTTATTTTAAGATGACCTATGAAGCAAATTATAACACTGAATATTGCTGAGTTTAGGTATAATTTGCAAAACAAAAACTCATTCCTTGTATTTTAAAAAGCACTGCTTGCAGAATAAACAGATGACCCAAAAGAAGTGAATTTGCATGTTATAACTGAGTACATAAAGAAAAATAAGAGATTTAAGAGAAAGTATAACAATTCTAATTGAAATATGAGTTGGGCTGAATTTTGTCTATTTTTCTTTTGTTTCAGGTTGCTGCTTTTGCCAAGAGGGCATCTATAACCTTGCTGGTGTTTTCATTCAAGAGAGAGTGTTTTATTGCCTTTATTGATCAACTGAACAAATTTCGGTTAGTACATTTTGTGGACAGCACCTCTGTGTTACAGAATATGTGTCAGTAAGTAGAAAGGATAAGTCAGTCTGAATTCCTACTGAATTGTGTATTAGTTTAGAAAACTTTCTGACTTTCTAGTATGTATGTATTGCATCAGCTGAAAAATATTTTACCTCCTTTTCAGTGTTTTGTACTTTAAATTATGGGGTTGGGACAAGTTGTGGCTGAATGTGATACATTGGATGTGTGGCATACTTGGTGCTGAAGAGAAACGCTCTTTCTTAAAATTTCTGACATTTTTAGTAGCTGGCTTTTAAAAAGATATCATTCTTGTCTAGATTTTAGTCATACATTAACATTTTTATTTATTTTTAGTATTCAGTCTGAGTTTTGACAAATGCATGTTCATCACCACAATTAAAACAGTTCTATAATCTTCCAGATTCACTCATGTTGCCCCTTTGTAGTTAACCTCTCTTTTTACCTGAATTTCTAGGTTGGACTTTTGGCCAAATAGTTTAGCTTTTCCAGTATGTCATTTAGACGGAGTGATCAAGAGGGATACACCTTTTTAAGCCTGACTCATTTCATTTAGCATAATGCATTGGAAATTTACCCATGTGCCTGCTGTGTTGGTAGTTTGTTCTTTTTTATTCTTAAATAGTTCTCTCCTGTTTGGATATACAACCGTTAGCTTGTCCATTCATCGATTGATGGACATTTGGTTTCTTTCTTTTTTTTTTTAAGGTTTATTTAGGGTCTGGTGTTGGGCTGCTGATTATAATGCTGGTATTGCATATCTGAGTGCCAGCTGGTGTCCTTGCTACTCCACTTCTGATCCAGCTTCCTGGTAATGTTCTTGAGAAGGCAGCAGATGATGGCAAGTGTGCTTGGGCCCTGGCCACTTATGTGGAGACCCAGATAGAATTCTTGGCTTTTGCTTGACCCGGACCTGGCAGTTGTGGTCATTTGGGGAGTGAACCAGTAGATGGACGGTGTTTGTCCCTTCCTATCTGTTGCTCTACTTCTAAATAAGTCCATAAGTAAATCTTAAAAAAGATGCATATAAATTAAAGGATTTATTTATTTATTTTAACTTTTATTTAGTAAATATAAATTTCCAAAGTTCAGTTTATGGATTACAGTGGCTTCCCGCCCCCCATAACTTCCCTCCCACTCGCACCCTCCCATCTCCCGCTCCCTCTCCCATTCCATTCACATCAAGATTCATTTTCAATTATCTTTATATACAGAAGATCGATTTAGCATATATTAAGTAAAGATTTCATTAGTTTGCGCCCACACAGAAAGTGTAAAATACTGTTTCAGTACTAGTTATAGCATTAATTCACATTGGACAACACATTAAGGACAGAGATCCCACATGAGAAGTAAGTACACAGTGACTCCTGTTGTTGATTTAACAACTTGACACTCTTGTTTAAGGTGTCAGTAATCTCCCTAGGCTCTGGTCATGAGTTGCCAAGTCTATGGAAGCCTTTTGAGTTCGCCGACTTTGATCTT
The DNA here is from genome assembly GCA_949820135.1 of Sylvilagus floridanus. Taxonomy (NCBI): domain Eukaryota; kingdom Metazoa; phylum Chordata; class Mammalia; order Lagomorpha; family Leporidae; genus Sylvilagus; species Sylvilagus floridanus. Next base: position 13,278,333 of record OX463228.1, on the reverse strand, counting down.
ATTCCAACAAGGTCATAGTCAAAGTGGAAGTTCTCTCCTCCCTTCAGAGAAAGGTACCTTCTTCTTTGATGGGCTGTTCTTTCTACTGGGATCTCACTCACAGAGATCTTTCATTTAGGTCCTCTTTTTTTTTGTTTGCCAGAGTATCTTGGCTTTCCATGCCTAAAATACTCTCATGGGCTCTTCAGCCATATCCGAATGCCTTAAGGGCTGATTCTGAGGCCAGAGTGCTATTTAGGACATCTGCCATTCTATGAGTTTGCTGTGTATCCTGCTTCCCATGTTGGATCGTTCTCTCCTTTTTTTATTCTATCAGTTAGTATTAGCAGACACTAGTCTTGTTTGTGTGATCCCTTTGACTCTTAATTAAAGGATTTATTTATTTCTCTATTTGAATGGCAGAGTGACAGAGAGGGACAAAGAGAAATATCTTCCATTTCTTTGTTTACTCTCCAAATGCCTGCAACAGCTGGACCTGGGCCAGGCCGGATACGGGAACCCAGAACTTCATCTGCGTCTCCCACATGGGTGGCAGGGATGCAGCACTTGGGCCATCATTCCCTGCCTGTCCAGGCACACTAGCAGGAAGCTGGATTGGAGGTGGAATAGCTGTGACTTGAACTGGCACACTGATATGGGATTTAGGCATCCTAAGCAGCTACTTGACCTTCTGTACCACAAGGTCCATCCCTGGGCTACTTCTAGTTTTGGGTAACTGTAAAGCCACTACTGTTACATATTTTATAAATGGGGGCCGGTGCTGTGGTGCAGCAGGTTAAAACCCTGGCCTGAAGTGCCAGCATCCCATAAAGGCACTGGTTCTAGTCCCGCCTGCTCCTCTTCCGATCCAGCTCTCTGCTATGGTCTGGGAAAGCAGTAGCGGATGGCCTGAGTCCTTGACCTTGGGCCCCTGCACCCACGTGGGAGACCCGGAGGAAGCTCCTGGCTTCTGGCCAGTTTATGAAAATATATATTATGAAGAAGCTAGCATGGATTTCAAAAATTTTATTTGCATCATAATCTTTATTTTCATTTTTCATGAACTTTTTAAAAGTTTTTTATTTATTTATTTGAAAGTCAGAGTTACACACACATGAGAGAGAGAGAGAGAGAAAGAGAAAGAGAGAGGGAGGTAGGTCTTCCATCTATTGGTTCACTCCCTAATTGGCTGCAATGGCCGGAGCCAAGCCAGTCCAAAACTAGGAGTCAGGAGCTTCTTCTGGGTCTCCCACGCAGGTGCAAGGGCCCAAGGACTTGGCCATCTTTTACTGCTTTCCCAGGCCATAGTAAGAAAGAGAGCTGGATTGGAGTGGAGCAGCCAGGACTTGAACTGGCACCCATATGGGATGCCAGCACTGCAGGTTGTGACTTTACCCACTATGCCACAGTGCTGGCCCCTTCATGAACTTTTTGACATACTTTTGAAATATCACTATAGATAAATGGTATACTGTGTTCTCAAAGACTATTACTTAAACAGACAAAACATTTTAGGAAGAGTCAGAGCATTTTAGAGATTCTACTGAGAGAATACAGGTTGAGCATTCCTAATAATAAAAAAAAAATCTGAAACCCAAAATATTCCACAATGCAAAATTGTTGTTTTTGAGCATTGACATGATGTTGCAAGTAGAAAATTCCACTCCCAACTTCTTGTGACAGGTCACATTAAAATGTAGATATGATAAAAATATTATATAAAATTATCTGCAGTCTAGGTATATAAGTGGTATTTGAAACACAAATGAATTTCATGTTTAGACTTGGGTTCCATTCCTAAGACAAATTAATATACACAGATATGGCAAATTGGGAAAAAATCTGAAATTTTAGACACCTCTGGTCCCAAGCATTTTGGATAAGGAATACTCAATGTGTAATCATTTGTTCAATGGGCATATGCGACACAGTAAAAAAATAGTATTCCTTTGGTGAATATCAGGTTAATCACTTAAATTACCTGGCATAAATTTTTAAAATTTTGCTTATTTGAAAGACAGAAAGACACACACACACACACACACACACACACACGCAGGCAGAGCTCCTTGATCTGTTGCTTCACTCCATCAGTGCCCTCAAATAGCCAGGGCTGCATCAAGCCGTATCCAGGAGCCAGTAACTCAATCTGATTCTCCCATGTTGGTAACAGGGATCCAACTACTTTTTTCTTAAGGTTTATTTATTTATTTGAAAGGCAGAGTAGGGAGAGAGCGAGAGTGCTTGCATCTGCTGATTCACTCCCTAGATGTCCACAACAGCTGGAGCGAGGCTGGACCCAGCCACTGGAGTCATCACCTGCTGTCCACCACAATGTGCATTAATAGGAAGCTAGAATCAGTGACTTGAACCCAGGCACTGTACTATGGAATGCAGTCACCTCAAGCATTGTCTTAACTACTATGCCAGATACTCACCCCAGCATAACTTTTTAATACAACATCAAAGACTTTATAACTGAAAGCTAAATACTAGGAAAGGGATGGATACCTTGCATGTGGGACTATGGGGCAATAGATTTTATTAGCCAAAGACTGTGGTGTAAATGGCACATACCATGTAGTTCCTTTACATATGTATGCATTTTTGAGTTCTCAGGTAGATGGTTGAGCTTCTTGAACTCTACCTATCTGTCTATCATTTTATAGATTTATTTATTTATTCAAAAGGCAGAGTGACAGGGAGAGAGAGGGGGAGAAGGAGAGAGATCTTCCATCTGCTGGTTAATTCTCCAAGTGGCCACATAGGTGGGCCAACGCCAGCCAGGAGCCAGGAACTACATCTGAGTCTCCCACTTGGGTGGCAGGGGCTAAATACTTGGGCCTTTATGCACTGCTTTCCCAGGTGCATTAGCAGTGAGCTGGATCAGAAGTGGAGCAACTGAGGCTCCGACTAGAACTCTGATATGGTGTGCTGGCATTGTAAGTGGCAGCTTCATGTGCCACAGTGCAAACTCTGACATCATTTTAGATTCTGGCATTTTTTTTTTTTAAAGAACTAATTCTACAGCAAGTATTATTGCTTAGTTCCATTATCATTGGACTATTTGGTGTTCATTAGAGTATGTGTATCTGAGGATTTTACAAGATTGACAGGACAAGAAATAGGGAATCAGATTTCTGAATGCTTGAAAAAATGGTATCTATTAAAACTATAAAAGCTGGTACTTCTCATAAAATTTTTATGGGAAATAATACCATTTTCTCTCCCTGTAAATTGGAAAATGGAGACTCAGAGAGGTGAGGTGATATGCTTTTAATCATACAGCTTGCTGGAGACACATAGTATATTGCTCATTTCACTCATCACCCTACCTCTTCATCCTGGGATCATTACCTGAGCTCAGGATTGGGATAAAGTTAAATTGCTCCATTTAATATTGTTTATAATACTCAATTGTATTTCTTTTCCAGTTGATTTTAATGTAGGCCACTTTTTAAATTGCATGCTCTTTGTTCTTATAAGAACTTTTCTTTTTCTTTCTCCTCTCCCCCCTCACGTCCCCCTTCCCCTCCCCTCACTACCCCCTTCCCTTCCCCTCCACTCCTCTCCCCTCCCCTTCCCCTCCCCTCCCCCCTCTTTCCCCCTCCCTTCCGTTCTCCTCCCCTCCCCCTTTCATCTCCCCTTCCTTTCTCCTCCCCCTCCCTTCTCCTCTGCCCTCCTCTTCCCTCTCCCATCCTCTTCCCCTTTCCCCTCCCCTCTCCCATCCTCTCTCTCCCTTTCCCCTCCTCTCCCCTCCCTCCTCCTCTGCTCTCCCCTCCCCTCCCTCCTCCCCTCCCCTCCCTCCTCCCCTCTCCCTTATTGCCACATTATATTTGAATTCGTTCACTGAATTATGCAGATAATTACCTTAGAGATACTATAGGCACTAAAAAGGATTTTTTTAAAAAGATTTATTTATTTGAAAGGTAGAATGACAGAGAGTGAGAGACAGAGAAAGAGAAAAGATTTTCCATCAGCTAGTTCACTCCACATATGGCAGCCTGGTCTGGGCCAGGCTGAAGCCAGGGGCCAGGAACTCTATCCAGGTCTCACACACAGGTGGCAGGTGCCCAAGCACCTGGGCCATCATCTGCTGCCTTCTCAGGTGCCTTAGCAGGAAGCTGGATTGGAATCGGTGTCGCTGAGACTGAAACCAGCCCTCAGCTATGGGATGTTGTTGCCATCGGCAGCTTAATCTGCTGCTTTACAACTCTGGCCCCAGTGATTAAAATGTAGGATGTGGAAATGCTTGATTTTATTACTTTTGTGGTTTGGAACCTTCATTTTGTTAAAAATTTTTTTTTAAGTTTATTTATTTGAAACGAGCAAGAGAGAGAAAGTGAGAGAGTATCTAAACCCTTCTGGTTCATAGCCTCAAATACCTGCAACAGCAGGAGCTGGGCCAGACTGAAGCCAGGAGCCAGGAGCTCCATCTAGTTCTTTCACTTGGGAATTAGGGACCAAATACTTGAGAACCATCACTGCTGCCTCCCAGTGTGCTGTTAGCAAGAAGGTTGATCAGAACTAGGTGGATCTAGGTGGAACTAGGATCTAGGTGGAACTAGATCCTAGGCACTTTGATGTGGGGTACCAGCCTTGAAAATGGAGGCTTAACCTGCTGTGCCACAGTCCTAGCTCCTAGTGCCTTCATTTTCTTTGTTGTGTCTGTTTTGTTGGACTCATGGATATTTGAGAAATGAGAAAGATTCATTCCCGTCCAAGAATGGAAATCATGTTGAACCTGTTCTTTCTTGAGCATGTGTAGTGAATTAATAATATGTTGCTGTGTAAATTGTTTATATGAAGTTTTTTTAAAGAAACTTAAACTATTTCTTAGAAAAGTTTTGGATTTGCAGAAAAATTGAACAGAAAGTACAAACTTTCCATTATACTTTCTGTGTCCTGCATCCTAACTATCATCACTTAGTACTTATATAAGTTTGTTAATCTGTTCTTAGGGACTTTATAGATAATCATGTCATCTGCAGATAGTTCTAATAAAACTGCAAATTTTATTTTTTCCTTCCCTATTTGTATACTTTTTCTATACTTCCTTCTATTTAAAGATTCATAAACTAATTTGAGAGTAGAAAGATCCTATCTATTGGTTTACTTTCCAATTTCCAGTGTGTGGAGCTCATCTAGGCCTGGGTATAGGATCTGGGTACTCAATCCAGATCTCCCACATGGGTGGTAGAAACCCAAATACTTGAACCATCACCAGCTACCTCCTAGTGTCTGCATTGGCAGGAAGCTGGGATTGGGACTCAGAGCCAGGAGTCCAACCCAAGCACTCCGGTATGTGGAATAGGTTTCTTAAGTGCTGTCCTAACTGCTAGGCCAAATGCTTATTCATATAATACCTTTTTATCCTTCCTGATTCATTAGCAAGAATGTCCAGTATGATGTTGAATAAGAATGGTGAGAGGAGAAAATAGGTGTGGTGTTTGCTGTAGGTTTTTGGTACGTTTTCTTTTTCAAGTTGAGGAAATTTGTATTCCTAGTTTACTGTGAGTTTTTCATAAGGAAGAGGTATTAAGTTCTTTTTTAAAAAGATATTTATTTATGTATTTGAAAGTCAGACTTAGAGAGAGAGCTAAGAGATAGAGAGAGAAATCTCTATCTCATGGCTGCAGCAGCCAGGGCTGATCCAGGCAGAAGACAGGAGCTTCATTCAGTCTCCCAAGTGGATGCAGGGGCCCAGGCACTTGAGCCGTCTTCTGCTTTTCCAGGCCTTTTGTAGGGACCTGGATTGGAAATGGAGCAGCTGGGACAAGAACCGATGTGCATGTGGGATGATGGCTTCACAGGCGGCTTTGCTCGCTCCAGCACAGTGCTGGCTCCTGGTTTTACCAGATATTTGTGTTCATTTTTTGGTATAATTGTTTGATTTTCTCCCCTTTCTCCAGTTTGGATTAATTTATTTCAAATGTTGAGCTTGCCTTGTATACTTGGGATAAATCTTAACTTGGTTGTGGTCTGTAATTTTGTAATTCTTTTGTGTCTGTGTTCTAAGAGATAGTATTCTACAATTTTCCTTTCTTGTAATGCTGATGTCTAGTCTTGGTATTAGGGTAAAATTGACTCCAGAGAATGAGTTAAGAAGTACTCTCTTTGCTTCTATTTTCTGGAATAGATTATAGAGAACTGGTATCATTTGTTACTTAAATCTTTAGTAAAAGTTACCAGTGAACCATCTGAGTATGGTGCTTTCTATTTTGGAATGTTAGCTATTCAGTTCCTTTTATTGTCATAAGCCAATGCAGATTATCTGTTTTATATTGTATTAACATTTTTTTTAAGATTTATTTATTTATTTGAAAGGTAGAGTTAGAGAGAGGCAGAGGCAGAGAGAGAGAGAAGTCTTCTATTTACTGGTTCACTCCCCAGTGACCACAATGGCCAGAGCTGGGCCTATCTGAAGCCAGGAGCTAGGAGCTTCTTCTGGGTCTCCTACATGGGTGCAGGGACCCAAGGACTTGAGTCATCTTCCATTGCTTTTCCAGGCCATAACAGAGAGATGGATCAGAAGCAGCCAGGACTTGAACCAGCGCCCATGTGGGATGCCAGCACTGCAGGTGGAGGCTTTACCCACTATGCCAATTTGCTGGCCTCATGTATGAGTTTTGGTGGATAGTGTCTGTCAAGGATTTGGTCTATCTCATCCAAGTTATCACATTTATAGGGATAAAAATCAACTTTTAGTTTTGATTTTTTCATGTTTTCAATTTCACTGATTTCCATTCAGTGAATAATAATATCTTTATTATTTCTTAGGGTTACTGTGGATGTAATCTGCTCTTCTTTTCTAGTTTCTTAAGGTAGAAGCTTATATGATCATTTTTTTATAATATATACCTTCAATGTTATAGATTCCCCTGTAGGTATTGCTGTGATATATTCTACACATTTTGATGTTTTATTTTCATTTTCACTTAGTTTAATTTTTTAAATTTCTCAAGACTTTTTATTTGACCCATGTTGTATTTCTTTTTAATTTATTTTTTTGAAAGTCAGAGTTACACAGAGAGAGGAGAGGCAGAGAGAGAGGTCTTCTATGCCATGGTTCACTCCCCAATTGGCCGCAGCAATGGCTGGCACTGTGCCAATCTGAAGCCAGGAGCTTCTTCTAGGTCTCCCATGCGGGTGCAAGGGCCTAAGGACTTGGGCCATCTTCTGCTGCTTTCCTAGGCCATAGCAGAGAGCTGGATCGGAAGTTTAGCAGCCGATTTTGAACTGGTGCCCATATGGGTTGCCAGTGCTTCAGGCAGGGCATTAACCCGCTGTGTCACAGCACTGACCCCCCATGTTGTATTTCTAAGTATGTTGTTTAATCTCTAAATATTTTGAGATTATCCAGCTTTGAATTTGCTGCTGATCTCTTGTTTAATTTGATTATGATCTGAGAGCATACTTTATGTGATGTGTGTTAAATTCATTAAGGTGTGCTTGATGGCTCAGCATGCAGTCTGTTTTAGTGAGATGTTCATTAGGAACTTTAAAAGAATGTGCATTCTGTGGCTGGATGAAATAGTATAAATGTAAATTAGATCTAGTTGGTTGATGGTGTTGTCGGTTGTCCAGTATCCTTGCTGATTTTCTGCCTCCCTCACCAACTGAGAGAGACTGTAAAGTCTCCTATTATAACAGTGAACTCAGTTCTGTCTGTTTTACCGCGTATATTTTGGTGCTTTGTTGGTGGTTACATACATGTAAAGATAGTTAAATCTTCTTGGAGAATTGTCTTTTTATTAGTATGCAGTTCTCCTTTTATTGCTGGTAATTTTTCTTTGATTTCTGTTCTGTCTCAATTTAGTATAACTGTTCTAGCTTTCTTTTGATTAGTTTTAACATGGCATATCTTTCTTTTCATCTGTTTGTGTCTTTATATATAGACGGGAATTGTTATATATAACATAAAACTGAGTCTTGTCTTTTGACCTGCTATTGTAGTCTCTGTCTTTGAATTGGTGTATTTAGACCACGTTTTAAAAGTATTGATATGATGGATTAATATCTACCGTATTTACAACTGTTTTTTTTTAATTTGCCATGTTCTTTTTTGTCTCTCACTTTGTTTCTGCCTTCTCTTTTTTCAATTGAGCATTTTACATTATTCTGTTTTCTCTCTTGTCTTAGTATATCAATTGTACATATTAAAATGACTGCACATAGTTTCCAATTGTACATTTAAACTAATTCAAGTTCATTTTCTAAATAACACTGTACTATTTCATAGGTAATTCACTTCCTGTCTGCTATTCCATATAATTCCTGTTTTGTGTTTCACGTTGTTGTTACATGTTGATTATCTTTAATCTGAAAATCTGAAATCTAAAATACTCCAAAATACATAACATTATATGCATAGGCATGATTCCACAAGTGGAAAATTCCATCCCGGAGCTCGTGTGATGGGCACAGGGCACACTAAAGATAATGCTTGAGATTACCTCCATTCTATGTGTATAAGGTGCAGATGAAATGGAAATGAGTTTTGTATTGAGAATTGGGTTCCATCACTGAGATATCTTATTATGTATATGCAGTTGTTCAAAAATCTGAAAAAATCTGAACTCTGAACCCTTCTGGGCGCAAACATTTTGGAAAAAGAATACTTAACCTGGATTATTATTTTGAGCAAATTATTATTGTTAGATCAGTTGAGAGTAAGAGAAAGAAAACATTTGCTTTGTCTGTATTCCTTCTCTGTGCTTCCTTTCTTTATATAATCCACATTTGACCTATGTGATTTCCCTTCTCATTGAAGAACTTCTGTCACCCTTTCTGGTATATCAGGTGTTCTGGCTTTTATTTTTCTCAGTCTTTGTCTGAGAATGTTGTTATTTCTTCATCATTTAAAAATTTAAAAGTTTATATAAGGTAAACAAATTTCATGTGTTTCATATATACAGATTGAGAAGCATAGTGATACTTCTCACTCCACCCTCCCTCCCACCATGCTCCTACCCTCCTTTTTTCTTCCTTTCTTATTTTTTCTTTTGGTTTTTACAATGATATACTTTCAGTTTATTTTATAATTGTAAGTTTAACCCTCCACTAAGTAAAGAATTTAACAAACAGTAAGAAGAAAAAAACACTGTTTTTCTTTCTTTCTTTCTTTTTTTTTTTTTTTGAGAGGCAGAGTGGACAGTGAGAGAGAGAGACAGAGAGAAAGGTCTTCCGTTGCCGTTGGTTCACCCTCCAATGGCTGCCGCGGATGGCGCGCTGCGGCCGGCGCACCACGCTCATCCGATGGCAGGAGCCAGGTGCTAGGTGCTTTTTCCTGGTCTCCCATGGGGTGCAGGGCCCAAGCACCTGGGCCATCCTCCACTGCACTCCCGGGCCACAGCAGAGGGCTGGCCTGGAAGAGGGGCAACCGGGACAGAATCCGGCGCCCCGACCGGGACTAGAACCCGGTGTGCCGGCGCCGCAAGGCGGAGGATTAGCCTGTTGAGCCACGGCGCCGGCCAAAAACACTGTTTTTCAACAGTAGAGACAAGGGCTGTCTCTCCCCAAATGGCTACAATGCTCAGGCCTGAGCCAGGAGCCAGGAAGGCGCTCCTTCTGGGTCTCCCATGTGGGTGCAGTGGCACGTGGACTTGGACCATCTTTGGCTGCTTTCCCAGGCACATTAGCAGGGAATGGAGCATTCTAAGCTTGAACTGGCACCCATATGGGATGCTGGTGCTGTAGGTGGTGATTTTACCTGCTGTGTCACAGTGCCAACCTCTTCTTCACTGTTTTTTTTTTTTTTTTTTTTTTTTAGATTTCATTTATTTATTTGGGAGGTAGAGTTACAGAAATAGGGAGAATCAGAGAGAGAGAGAGAGAGAGAAAGAGAAAGCTCTTATCTGCTGGCTCACTCTCCAGATGGCCTCATTAGTAGGAGCTGAGCTGATCTGAAGCCAGAAGCTTCTTCCAGGTCTCTCACGTGGTTGCAGGGGCCCAAGGACTTGGGCCATCTTCTACTGCTTTCCCAGGCTATAGCAGAGAGCTGGATTGGAAGAGGAGCAGCCAGGACACGATCTGGTGCCCATATGGGATGCCGGCACTGCAGGTGGAGGCTTGGCCTACTATACCACAGTGCCGTCCCCCTGCCCCATTCACTTTTTTTAAAAAAAGTTTTATTTATTTACTTAAGGAGAGTGAGAGCGAGAGCGCTAGAGGGAGACGGAGAGGGGGATGGGAAGGGGGAGGTGGGGAGAGAACTAGTGTGGATGGGAGATATTTCTGTTTTTCTAGCTTGCTGTCTTTTGAATAAAGTTGGGAAAAAAAAGTGTGGGGACTCCCCAAAGACTGGGTTTCCTTTCGGTTTTGACAGTGACTCTTAAGGTGTTCCTGCTGCTGCTGATTCCAGTTGAGGGCTTCTGCTCCTGGTTCTGCTTCCTGCACATTGCGATGCTCTGGGTCTGTCTGTCTCTCCAGTTTTAAGGGCAGCAGTTTGACCTTTGACTTCAATTCTCTGATCTAAGAAGAGCTGTTGATTCTGTTCTGTTGCAAAATATTGGACTTGAATGAGGGGCAACTGGGACATGAACTGTCCTTCATATGGGATGCTGGCGCCACAGGTGGAGGCTTAGCCTACTAAGCCACAGTGCCAGCTCTGGTAATATATTCTAATTTGCAAGAAAGATCAAAGTTTTCCAGAGAAAAGTTGATTATCAGGCTGATATTTACTGGTAAGGTGACTCAGTCCATTTCTTGTCTTTGAGTTTACAAGTGTAATTTGGGGCAACAGCGGCTTTTTTTTTTTTCCCCGTATGTTGAGAGTCAAAGGTTCATTTTAATATTCTCATACAAAGGAAAAATATTTGCTTTGTGTAGCCTTTTCCAAGTATAGGGTCATGCCAGCTTGCACTAATTGTACTTGTGATTACCATTCTGATGATCGTGAGGATGGTTATTAAAGTCCTGTGCTAATGCTTTGGATTTATGGAGCCAATTAACTGTGTGACTCATTTATAGTTGGGTTGTTTAATTTAATTAGTGGATTGCCCACTAATTGTTTTTATGAAGAGAGAATAGGATAGTGTTAGTTCTTACATTCTCTGTGATGTGGTAAGAAACTCAGTTCATATTATGAATTTAGTTCTCAGGTATCTATGTGGAAATTGAAGTATTAAAAGAGAGATGGGATTGGGGTGAGGTGCAGCACGGGCTGCAGTCCGTAAAGCTGCTCACTGCCTGCGATGCTGGCGTCCCATATCGGAGCACTGGTCTGAGTTCTGGCTACTATCTTCCCATCTTGTTTCTTGATATTGTGCCTGGTGAAGCAGCATAAAATGACCCTAGTAAGTACTTGGACCTCTGCTACCCATGTGGGAGACAGGATAGAGTTCCTGGCTCCTGGGTTCAGTCTGGCACAGCCGCAACCATTGTGGCCATTGTGGAGTGAGCTGGTGGGTGGAAGATCACTCTCTCTGTTCCTCTTCATCTCCCCAGCTCTACTTTCAAATAAGTAAATGGATTTTTCTTTTAAAGAGAGAGATTGGTATAAATTAATTGTAAATACAGTTTAAAAATTTTCTCTTGAAAAATCCCACATAAAAATTACTACAGTATAGATAATTTAGGCAATATTTTATTAAAATAAAAAGTTACTCTTGAGATGAGCTTTTACTGCAGTGGTTAAAACGCTGCTTGGGGACTGGTGCTGTGGTTTCATGGGTAAAGGTGCCGCCTGCAGTGCTGCATCTCAAATGGGTGCTGGTTCGAGTCCCAGCTCTGCTCCACTTCCAATCCAGCTCTCTGCTATGGTCTTTTTTTTTTTTTTTTTTTTTTTATTATTTTTTTATTCCCAACCTCCGGGGTTAGGGGCAGCCCAACTCTTGCCCTAGATGCTGCCTCCCTTCTCCCCCAGGGGCGCCAGAGGTACAGGCTGGTGGGGCCTCCTTCACATTCTGCCTGGCGCGGCCTGGGCATGCCCAGCAGAGCCAACCCCCCTGCCCATCACTGGGGTCCAACCACTCACGGGAGTCAAATCATTTATCAGCCAAGCCATGGGGGGGAGGCGGTGAGTACGGAGGCCTGAGCTGGGCTCCAGTAGGCCAGGGGAGGAGGCAAGCCGACCCCTCACCCCAGGCAAGGCTGGGAGGCATCACTGCCGCTCCACCAGCCCCACGAACTTGCAGATGTCCCGGGCCAGCAGCTCCGGCTCCTCGAAGGCAGCGAAGTGGCCCCCGCGGGGCATGTAGGAGTAGGAGACGAGTTGCGGGTACTTGGTCCTCACCCACTTCTCCGGCAAGTGCATTAACTCACATGGGAAGGCTGCGAAGCCCGTGGGCACGTGGACCTTCAGCCGCTCATGCTTGTGGGCCATGAAGCCCTGGCCCAGGTTCTCCTTGTAGTAGCGCTGGGAGGAGACGATGGAGCCCGTGGTCCAGTAGATCATGATGTTGGTCAGCAGGTCCTGCAGGGAGAACTTCCTCTCCAGGCCTCCGTCCTCCAGGTCTCGGAATTCTGAGTTGGTCCAGGTGGAAAACTTCTCTAGAATGTATGCAGCCAATCCCACGGGAGAGTCATTCAGAGCACAGCCCACAGTGTCGGGCTTGGTGGCCTGGATGTGCATGTAACCGCTCTCCCTCACCAGACTGTAGAACACCTTCTCCTTGAAGGGGTACAGCAGCTCCATGTCCCTCTCAGTGTAGCCAAGAAGTGCCCCGATGCGCCGTCCCAGCAGGAGGGTCAGGGTGTAGTGATTTCTTAAAATCAAAGCCATGTTCAAGTGCAGGCCTTTCACGTGGCTGGGCACCAGCTGGGCCATGTTAGTGCAGACCAGGGCCCCCCAGTCCCCGCCCTGGATGTAGAACTCCTGGAAGCCCAGCCGCAGCATCAGCTTGTAGAAGATCCTGGCGGTGCTCACCGAGTTGAAGCCCTTCTTGGAGGATGCCTGCGAGAAGCCATAGCCTGGAATGGAAGGGCAGATGACTTCAAAGATGTGCTCGTCGCTCAGGCCGTGGCTCTTGGGGTCAGTCAGCAGTGGGATGATTTTGTAGAACTCGAAGAAGGAGCCAGGCCAGCCATGCACCATCAGCAAGGGCTTGGGGGTGCGGCCAGGGGGCACCTGCGGGGGCTTCACATGGATGAAGTGGATGTCCAGCCCTTCGATCTTGGTCTTGAAGTGAGGGTATGAGTTCAGAATCTCCACTTGCTTCTTCCAGTCGAATTCGTGCCTCCAGTAGGAGAGGATCTTCTTCAGGTAGTTGGAGTTGAAGCCGTAGTGGAAACGGCTGTTCTCCAAAGGCGGGGTCAAGCGGATCCTGTCGATCCTCTGGTGTAAGTCGTTGATCTCCTCGTCCGACGTCTCCACCTTGAAGGGCCGGATGCTCTCGTCCTCCAGGCCTGCGGGCCTCGACCCCGGGCCCCACCACCCATCCTCCAGTGGCAGAGTCTCCTCCTTGTCTCCAGAGACGAACCAGTAGATGACGAAGCCCAGCACCGAGGCGAGGAGGAGTTCCAGCAACATGGCTCGGTCTCGGCTCGCAGTCTCCGGCGGCGGCGGGCGTGCGCACTCGGACTCGCCAGCTCCTTCTGAGGGCCCATGTCCTGCAACCTTTTGGGGAAGGAACCAGTGAATAGAAGACATCTCTCTGCCTCTGCCTTTCTATAATTCTGCCTTACAAATAAATAAATAAATCTTAGAAACAAAACAAAACAAAAATGCTGCTTGAGCTCTCTGCATCCCACATGGGAGTACCTGGGTCCAGGCCTGGGTTTGCTCTTGATTCCAGCTTCCTGCTTTTGTGCACATTGGGAGGTAGTGGTTGATGGCTCAGGCAGACAATGTGGTAGATGTGGATTAAGTTTCTGGCTCCTGACTTAGGCCTGGCCCCACTGCAGCTGTTGTGGACATTTGAGGTATGAAATGGTAGATGGGAGAGCTCTCTTGCCCTGTCTCTCCCTCTTTCTGTCTCTGTCTGTCTCTTTTGAAACACATAAAAATAAATTAAAAAATAAAAAAAGAATTGTTAATTTTATGAACCTGACTGTAGTTGCTACCTTGGTGTATATATATATGCCTTCAAGTCCTTTTTCATATACAGGTTTTTTTTGTGATCACAATTTATTTTTAAATTTGTGCCTTTCATTATGCAGTTATTAGTGTGCTACCCATTCTACTATACTGCTTTTAACAATATTTTTCATTCTGTGAGTTTGTCAGACTAAGAGTTTATTATGCCTATTGCTGTGATGAACATCTTTGTGCATTTAACTTTTCCATGTTCTTTCATTTAACTTCTCTGTGCCATGTCCTTTGCTGGATTTTAAGAAGCCTCAGTTTTTCTTTTTTGTATGTTTTATCTGTTTCTTTCTTTCTCTTTTAAGAAGCATTCTATGTTCTGTCCAAAAGGGTTACAGAACTTTTATTGGCTCTTGAAAAATGAATTAAGAATTTTTTTTTGTTTATATAATTTGAAAGCAAAAACCAATGTTTTAGGACATATGTTGCCACAATGATTCACATAGTTCTCTTCTAAAGTACTAGAATTTTGTGAGTAGTTAATAAAAATTATCTCGCAGATGTGTCAAAGATTGTTTATAGAATATCATATTTTGGTTATAAATTGACTTTCATCAAATATGTTTTGTTTAATATTTGTAACTTTTATGCACAAATTGATATTGTCCTCACTAGTTTCGTGTTATGTGGATTTTAATTTTGTATCTTTGTCAGTATTCTTGATTAAATTTCTTTGCATTTTTCTGATTTGTATTCTCCCCTATCACTTTTATTCAGAGTAGAATTAGGCTCAACCATTTGAATAGGAATCTGTATGACTAGTGACTTCTGATGTCACTGAGTTGCTATGTTTAATGATTCTGACCCCACCTCCTCAACTGTAAGAACTATTGGAGATTGTTTTGAGAACTTCTATACTCTATAAGCCCTTCTTTCTTAATCAGATATTTTATATGTAAATTCATTAAACCTTTTCTATCATCATCTTCAAGATATTTTACCAACTTTAAAAATAAAGAAAACCTTAACACATCTTTCTGCTTGTGTACAAAGTCCACGTTGAAGCCCGCAGGTAAGAAAGGGTTACTAGAATTATTGGGTTCACTTCATGGTAAAGTTTATCAACTGATAATTATTATTTGTGGATTTATTCAGGGAAGACAGAACTTTATCATTATTTTAATTAAAAAAAAATATTTGAAAGGCAGAGAGAGAGTGAGAGTGAGAGCGAGACAGAGAGTCTGTATGAGCCAGGGCTGGGCCAGGCTGATATCAGTAACCAGGAGCTCAAGCCAGATCTCCCATGTGAATGACAGAGACCCAGCCACTTGAGCCATCTTCACCTGCCACCTCCCCAGGATACACATTATTTGGAAGCTGGAATCAGATGTGGAGTTGACACTGAACCCACTGAAGCCAGCCACTCCAAAATGGGGTGCAGATAATGTGACATGCAAGGATCCTACTAGCATCTTAACCAGTGTACCAAATGTCTGTCCTATTTTTTTTTTAAAGATCTATTTATTTTATTTGAAAGAGTTACAGAGAGGCAGAGGCAGAGGCAGAGAGAGAAAGAGAGAGAGAGTTCTTCCATCTGCTGGTTCACTCCCCAAATGGCAGCAATGGCTGGAGCTGTGCTGATCTGAAGCCAGGAGCTTCTTCCGGGTCTTCCATGTGAGTGTCGAGCCCAAGTACTTGGGCCATATTCTACTGTTTTCCCAGGCCATAGCAGAGAGCTGGATCGGAAGTGGAGCATCTGGTGCCCATATGGTATGCTGGTACTGCAGGTGGCGGGCCTTAATCGTTATGCCACAACACTGCCTCAACAAACCTATTTTTAAAAAAATAAATATCACATAGGAATAGCTATTGGCATGAGATCTAAAGTGGTATATAAAAGGATGCTGAGATATTTCTTCCTTTCCTGTCCTGCCTTTTCTCCAACAAATTTAATGAACAACTCCTGTGAGTTTGAAATACAAAATGCCTGTCCTTTAGGAAGCTGGTAAATTAGTAGGTGAACTAGAAATATAAATAATGATTGCAATACAGGAAACCCCTTGATTTTCTGTTTAATATTATGTTTCCCCAGATGTGTTTGGAAATTTAAAAAATCTGCATGTTAACAGAGTAGACAGTGGGTGTATGGAGTTATTCCACAGAGCTAAGGTTTATTCTTATGCTTAATTTTAGTTATTGGATATGCTTTCTCTTTCTTGAGACTGGAAATCCTATATTGATGCATAGCATTGAAAGTGTGTGGACTGGATTGCTAGCCATCCTTGGGGCTGAGTAAACTGAGGGCTGGATCTCCTTTTGGGCATTGGGGCAGCAGCCTCTGGAATTTGAGCTCTATTATTGGGATAAAAGGTAGAAAATTGAGAGGGATAGGGTCTTTCTCACTCTGCTGTGACAGTATACACTGGGTTTTTAGTGCATACCTTGCACTCAGTATTTATTCACCTAGGATTTCTGCCTAGAACCCAGCAGTGGCTCTGCCTTCTCCCAAGGGAAGAAGTGACGCCCGTTGAGATAGGTGATGGGAAAGAGACTGTAGAGTAGGTTACTTACTCTGCAGGATACTAGAATCCCAGCTGTAGTCAGTCCTCCACCCTTACACCTCCCTACCAGTTTCTAAGTATATGTGATCAAGATGTTGTGCAGAGCAGGATGGAGGACGAGGCAGGAAGAGTTAGCTTGGTTTTCATTGTAGGTCAGTGACAAATGTTCTCTTACACCTCCTTCATACCCCCTTCTCCCAACTCCTTAGCATTGTGAGATGATAGAGCTTCATTCAGCAACTCAAGATTATCACTAATAAAGTTTGTCTAAAAGATTGAATGTGGGGTTCTGAAGTTAGTTTGATATCAGTCTGTAATGTGTGAAATGTTTCCGCTGTGAAATTTATTCCTACGTGCTGTGGTAAGTGCTATTGAAGTGTGTAAAACTCAGTAGTAGCACAAAGAAAAGAATAATGATTTGTGCCTAGAAGCTCAAGAAGGGCTCAAGAAGGAGAGGATACTTAAATTCTTTGGAAAACTGGTAGATTTTGAAAAGTAGATCTAATGGTGGAAGTTTGCCTGCTAACCCTGAAATGTGGCAGTGTTACTAGAATCAGAAAGGGCTGTGGTCTGAATGTATTATGTGGAACTAAGCTTTCATAAATATTTCTATATCCTAATTCTTTATGCCTTAACATAAACAATTTCTAAATTACTATTAGTATGTTTTCATTATAAATTATGCACTAGATGATTGATTTTTTCTAATTAGATTTATTCCAAATAAAAGCCTATCTAGATATAAATCCTTTCTCTACCTAGATGCCTCCTTTTTAGGGAAGATTTCTGAATATTTCTCTGAGCATTCAGATCAATCATGGTGTCTGTGCGAGTTCCAGAATTGCCCTAGAGAGTATAAATTGTGGAGTAAAGTAGATGTGGTCTGAATTCTGACTTGTTGATTTGAGAGCTGTGCAAACATGAATAATTAACTTAGATGCTAATTTTCCCCATCTATATCATGGGTAAATAACAAATGGAATCTTTAGCACAGTGCCTGGCATAATATGGCTCAGTAAATGTAACTATTATTATTGTTCATCAGAAAACATGGACACTGGGGACTGTGAATAACTTGGGACCACCTTGAGTTAACTCTTGATGCTAAGGAGCATCTTTTCATTTAGTCATTTTGCATTGTTTTAACCTTAGCCAAATACCTAATACAGTCAATTTAATTTAATTTTTATATGAAGCTGTTTCAAAAGTTCATAGGAAATACACATGATCTTTTAGTTTCATTTTTCACATGAGCTTTTTGAAGCACCCTCATACACCTGTATAGAAGGATGGCCTGTAGAATGACCTTATTCTGAATGCGCCTTTCTGATCTTCAGTGTATCACTCAAGTACTTACAACTTTGCTATCTATAAAGCAGAGAATACAGATGGTGCCATGGCTCGCTAGGCTAATCCTCTGCCTGTGGTGCCAGCACCCCGGGTTCTAGTCCCGGTTGGGTTGCTGGATTGTGTCTGGGTTGCTCCTCTTCCAGTCCAGCTCTCTGCTCTGGCCCGGGAGTGCAGTGGAGGATGGCCCAAGTGCTTGGGTTCCTGCACCCACATGGGAGACGGGGAGGAAGTACCCGGCTCCTGGCTTCAGATTGGCGTAGCGCCGGCCCTAGCGCCATTAGAGAAGTAAACCAAAGGAAGAAGGAAGACCTTTCTCTCTGTCGCTTTCTCTTTCACTGTCTATAACTCTCTCTCTCTCTCTCTCTCTCTCTCTCACTGTCTAACTCTGCCTGGCAAAAAAAAAAAAAAAAAAAAAGAATACTCATATCATAAAACAGTAGCTACAGAAGAAATAGACTGTAGGTATATTTTTGAATTGTGTAGGTATATTTTTGAATTTTGTAGGTATATTTTTGAATTCTGGCAGGGGATGGGATTAGAGGTTGATTGGATTTCCCTATAATGTAAGCAAATTGTGTAGCAGCAGTTGATGAGAGAGCTTTTTTCACAATTTACAGCCTGGTGAAATTTGTCTTACTTGGGATAGTTTGAACAATTTCAATTATAGAGCCTAACTTTTAGGGAAAGATCTCTGGGACTTCCTGATGTCTTTTTTTTTTTTTTTTTTTTGACAGGCAGAGTGGACAGTGAGAGAGAGAGACAGAGAGAAAGGTCTTCCGTTGCCGTTGGTTCACCCTCCAATGGCTGCCGCGGTCGGCGCGCTGCAGCCGGCGCACCGTGCTCATCCGATGGCAGGAGCCAGGTGCTAGGTGCTTTTTCCTGGTCTCCCATGGGGTGCAGGGCCCAAGCACTTGGGCCATCCTCCACTGCACTCCCGGGCCACAGCAGAGGGCTGGCCTGGAAGAGGGGCAACCGGGACAGAATCCGGCGCCCCGACCGGGACTAGAACCCGGTGTGCCGGCGCCGCAAGGCGGAGGATTAGCCTGTTGAGCCACAGCGCCGGCTTTTTTTTTTTTTTTAATAAAGTTTGTTTAGATGTAAAAGGCATTTTGTTAAAGTGTTAAAGGCATCAGTGAAGGCAGCAAGAGACTAACAGCTAAAATTAGATTATATCTTCTGTTTTGTTTTTGGTCACAAGATCTGGGTTCTAGAACTAGATCTTTAAAATGTTGAAAGTTGTAATTTTTGTGATAGTCGTCTCTTTTGGGCAGTACAGGTGTGCAGTACATCCACAGTATTAGAAACTTTTGTTAGTATTCTGAAAAGAGAATATTTCTTTCTCTACTCCAGACAATATTTAGCTTGAGGTTTTTATAACAATAGTGTTAACTCTGCTTTAGGTTTTCAGTTGCTGGTTTGAGGGAATGGTATTATATAGAAAGATGATAAATCTAATATTTGAATGTAAACTTGTGCTGTTTGTATGGCAGCTGGTTGCCACATAAGACTGTTTACATAAAATTAAGAATCAAATGTTTGTTATCTATCCATATTTGAAGTGCTCTGTAATCATATGTGACTGGTGGCTGCCACCTTATTGGCTAACACAACAAATATATAGTTATTCTAGTTTTAATGATTTAGATAATTTGTAATTTTATTTTTGAAGATTTATTTTATTTATTTGAAAGGTAGAGTTACAGAGAGAGAAGCAGAGACAGAGACGGAGAGAGAGGAGGTCCTCCATCCCTTGGTTCACTCCCCAGATGGTTGCAATGCCCACGCTGAAGCCAGGATCCAAGAACTTCTTCTGGGTTGTCTACATAGGTGCAGGGGCCCAGGCACTTGGACCATCCTCCACTGTTTTCCCAGTCAACATTAGCTTGGAGCTGGATCAGAAATGGAGCAGCTGGGACTCAAATCCCTGCCCGTATGGGATGCCAGCATCATAGGCGGCAGCTTAACTGGCTGTGCCATGTCGCTGGCCCCTGTGATACAGGTTGTCAGTGTTTTCAGTAAGATTTGTATTAAGAAAATGATTTTTATTCTGTTGTACCATAAACGCCCCATTCTAGCTAGTTTTTACTTGATTGTATTTTAAATAAAATGTGATTTTTATCCAACTTATAGGCTAGCTACCATTTTGTAAGAGGATTAAAGGGAATATTTGAGATAGTAACTAAAAGTTATCTTTACAGTATTAACAATTTTTAAATTGGGGGACCAATAGACTGAGGGAGCTGTAGTCTTTTAAGTTCCTATGTAGGCAGACTGGCACCCAACTTAAACAGTAGAAGGAAACGAGATTTTTATCAGAAGTAACCTCTATTTAGAGTCTTTGCACTCTAACCAGTCAAATGTGTTTTCCTTGTCTTCCTTCTGTGTTCAGCCTATGTAAAGCTCATTGCCCATGATGTAAAGCAGCGCTCTCTGAAGTTTTTCTGGATAAGAGTGTTACCCTATTCATGAATTACTCTTTGTTCAGGTAAACTCTGTTAGATTTTGTCTCAAGTTTTTCATTTAACAGCAAAGACAACGTAAATTCTGTTAAGTGAGTTTATGAAAATTTCTTTTGAGGCTTTTACTATCAGTATTTTAGGAATATGGTGTCTTTTAAAACATCCTCTATAGTTTTTAGTTAAACATGATAATATATTTTCAGGAATAGTGCCTGGCTAATGAAAGTTGCTAAATGTATGCTCCTTTAATACATATATTCATTCACTGGGGCATGTTTCTGAAACTGGATAATCGTAAGAATTCCTTGAGGAGCTTTAAAAAACTATAGATATCAGAGACATTTATATGAATATAAGCAGTGATGTGTGTATATAGAAATGTACACAAGGAATTTTATCTGATTATTCCTGAGCATTAACTTATTGAAGTAGACTTGTTCTCTCAAAGGGTTTAATCATGTTTGAGCTTTTCACGCATAGAAACAGATCACCGTTCAGAAGGTTTTCACCGACTGACACACCTGCCTTTTCTTCACAGTTTCAACACTCAGCGTTCATGAGCTTTCAGTATTTCTGTTGATGAAAAGGATTTCTCCTTTTAGTTTTTGTTTCTTTGATTATGACTGAAATTAAGTGTTTTTCATTTATTTGATGTTTGCATTTTCTCCCTACTTGATTAGTCTTCATTTATGTAGCATTTTAAATTTAAAGATTGTGATTAACTATATGTATATAACATAACACTTACCATTCTGTTTTCAAGTACATGTACGGCTCAGTGGTATTAAGTACCTTCATATTCTTATGTAAACATCACCACTATCCATTCACAGAACTTTTTCATCTTGTAAAACCAAAACTCTACACTTATAAATCAGTCCTAAATTCCTCTCTCCCCATCTCCTTGCAACCACCGCTCTTCTTTCAGTCTCTATGAATTTGACTGTTCTGTGGAATCATCCAGTATATGTCTTTTTATCACTGGCTTATTTCATTTAACATAAAGTCTTCAAGTTTCCTGCATGTTGTATCATGTATCAGAACTTCACTCCTTTTTAAAGGCTAAGTAGTATTCCATTTTGTTTACTTGTTTCTGTTCGTAGAGACTTATGAACAATACTGCTGTCATAGGTGTACAGATATCTCTTTAAGTTCCTGTTTTCAGTTCTTTCGAGTATATTTCTAGAAGTGGAATTTCTAAATTGTACGTAATTCTGTTTTAAGCTTTCCTCAGGAAATGTCATGCTGTTTTCTCAGTGGCTTCTCTTGCTTTGGTGCTCTGTCTCAGCCCTAAGTCATATTGGCTGCTCCTGCACAGATTCTTTTTCACCCAGTTTTGGCTAATGAGTCTTCCCTTTTCACATTCCTGTGAGGCTTCTCTTCTTCATAGGTGTGCATTTCTGTAAGGAAAAAATAATTGAACTTGTTTGAAAGGACAGGGCGGAGGAAGTATCTGCTATCACCTGGTTCACCCCCTGAATGCCCGCACCCAGGGCTGGTACAGGCGGTAGCCAGAGACTGGAACTCAATCCAGGTCTCCCACGTAAGTGGTAGGGACACCATTTACTGGAGACTTCACCTGCTACCTCCTGTGTGGTGCATTCGCAGGAAGCTGCAATCTGGAGTAGAGTCAGGATTCAAACACAGGCATTGTGATGTGGAATGTAGATACCACGAGTGAGGCCTTGACCGCTGTACCCACTGCTGCCCTTCCATAAAGGTTTTAGAGACAGTTTGTAAAATAGCTATTTTAAAAGCCTGCTGAGATTTTGATTGGGATTGTAAATTTATTGTAACAATATGGAGGCTTTGGAATCATAAATAAGGTATCTCTGTTTATTTATATTTCAGTTTCATTCAGCACTATTTTATGGTTTTCAGAGTACTGATCTTTTCCACGTTTTGTCAGATTATCGCTAAGTATTTTATATTTTATACTTTTATAAATGACATTTAAAAATCAATTTCCAATTATTATTAATATATAAAAGTACACATGATTTTTGTATATTGGCAATTTATACTGCAGTATTGCTTAACTCATTGGTCCTAGTAGCCTTTTTGTAGATTTCATTGGATTTTCAACATAGATAAGCATGTCTTCTGTGAGTAAAGAAAATTTTACTCCTGCTTCTACTCTTTTTTTTTTTATTTAAAAATTTTATTTATTTATTTGAAAGTCATAGTTACACAGAGAGAGGAGAGGCAGAGAGAGAGAGAGAGAGAGAGGTCCTCCATCTGATAGTTCACTCCCCAACTGGCCGCAATGACCAGAGCTGTGCCAATCTGAAGCCAGGAGCCAGGAGCTTCTTCTAGGTCTCTCACATAGGTGCAGGGGCTGAAGGACTTGGGCCATCTTCTACTGCTTTCCCAGGCCATAGAAGAGAGCTGGATTGGAAGTGGAGCAGCCAGGACTAGAACTGGTGCCCATATGAGATGCCGGCGCTTCAGGCCAGGGCGTTAACCCACTGAGCCACAGCGCTGGCCCCTCTGCTTTTACTCTTGATATCTTTTCTTTTTCCTGCTAGACATCATTGGCTAGAACCTCTAGTATAGAGTAGAACAGAAATGGTGAGAGCAGCCATCTCTCTCTCTCTCTTTTTTTTTTTGACAGGCAGAGTGGACATGTGAGAGAGAGAGAGACAGAGAGAAAGGTCTTTTTTTTTTTTTTTTGCTGTTGGTTCACCCTCCAATGGCCGCCGCAGTTGGCACGTGCAGCCGGCGCACTGAACTGATCTGATGGCAGGAGCCAGGTGCTTCTCCTGGTCTCCCATGCAGGTGCAGGGCCCAAGCACTTGGGCCATCCTCCACTGCACTCCCTGGCCATAGCAGAGAGATAGCCTGGAAGAGGGGCAACCGGGTGAGAACAGCCATCTCAATCATAGCTCTAATCATAGGGAGAAAGCATCCTTTTTTCCACAATTAAGTGTGATGTTACTATATATATATATATATATACACACACACACACACACACACACACATATATATCTATACACATACATATACACACATATATACACATTTAAAGATTTTTATTAATTTATTTGAAAGGCAGAGTTACATGGGGGGGGGTAGAGAGAGAGATTGATCTTTCATCACTGGTTCACTCCTCAAATGGCTGCAGTGGCTGGGGCGGGGCTTGCCTGGGCCGAAGCCAGGAGCTAGGAGCCTCTTCCATATCTCCTACATGGGTGCAGCAGCCCAAGGGCTTGGGCCATCCTCTGCTGCTTTAACAGGCTCTGTTAGCAGGAAGCTGGATTGAAAGTGGAGCAGCCAGGACACGAACTGGTGCCCATATGGGGTGACTGTGTCACAGGTAGTGCCCTTAATTGCTGTGCCACAGTGCTGGCTCTGAGTGTGAAGTGAACTGTAGGTTTTTCAAAATACCTTTGAGGAAGTTCCTAGTTTGCAGAAATAATTTTAAAAATTAGGAATGAGTATTGAATTTTGTCAGATCCCTTTCCTGCATGTCTTTTGAGGTAATCTCATGCTTTATTTTTTTTTTTTAAATTTTGTTGATATGGTGGATTACATTGCTTGATTTCAAATGTTAAACCAACTCTACACTCCTGAAATAGACTCACATGATTATGATATGTTTGGCTGCTTGATGTTGCCGTACAGTTCAGTGATGATCTTTTCCGATTCTTTTTTCTCTCGGTGTTTTCATTTTTGGGTAGTTTCTGTTCTTTTTTTTCTGAGTTTGCTACTCTTTCTTTTGCATTTTCTAATTTGTTGTTAATGCCTAATTTATTTTGCATCTCAGACATTACAGTTTTCACATCTAGAGGTTTGAAGTAGACTTTTTGTGTACTCCCCATCTATCTACTTAATTTTTTGAATATGTGAAATACATTAGAAATGTTTTAAAGATGTTCTTACCTACCAATTCTAGCATCTGTGTTCCAGGTTGGTTTCAGTCACTTGTTTTCCTCATTGTGATTCATGTTTTCCTGCCGTTTTTCATGGCTGGTAATCTTTAATTGGATGGTAGACACTGTGAATTTTACCTTTTTTGGATGCTAGGTATTTTCATATTATTAGGAATTTTTTGAGCTTTT
This sequence comes from Sylvilagus floridanus, assembly GCA_949820135.1. Classification (NCBI taxonomy): domain Eukaryota; kingdom Metazoa; phylum Chordata; class Mammalia; order Lagomorpha; family Leporidae; genus Sylvilagus; species Sylvilagus floridanus. The sequence goes on along the minus strand of OX463228.1, from coordinate 13,253,954 downwards.
TCTCTGGGGTGTGGTTATTTGGAGACAGTTTGAGGCTTGTCCCCCTCCCCCTGCCTTTTTTTTTTTTTTTTAAGTTTGATAGAGGCCTAGAGCAATGCTCAGACCACGGCTAGTACTGAGGCAAGACCTTCCTAAGTTCTCTACTTAATGTCCCTTGAATTAAGAGCATTTTCAGTCTGGCCGTGAGAACAGGCACTGTCCTGGCTCTGCTTGTTAGGCACTATTCTCGAATTCTTCCAGATGGTTCTTTCCCCAACCTCCAGTGGTTCTCACATGATTGAGCTGATCAGTGTTCTGCCGAATATTTGAGAGGCCTTCTCGAAGATCTCTGGGCTTTTTTCTCCTTGTAACTCTCTGGAACTTACTTCTGGGATCTCCGACTTGGCCTTCACAGACTCTCAGCTCTTCTGTTTCATCAGCGTAGGTGAGTTCATCAACTTAATTTCTTTCCCCTGTGCCATAGCCCACAAAGTCTCTGAAGTGGTACGCTGAGCTGATCAGAAGGTTTATATTGTTTGTCTCCTGTCTCTGGAATTGCTATTTATTGTTGCTTGATGTCGTTTCTTTCTTTTTTTTTTTTTTAAAAAAAAGATTTATTTATTTATTTGAAAGTCAGAGTCACACAGAGAGGAGAGGCTGAGAGAGAGAGAGAGAGAGAGAGAGAGAGAGAGAGAGATAGTGCTGGTTCACTCCCCAGTTGGCTGCGATGGCTGTGGAGCTGCGCCGATCCAAAGCCAGGAGTCAGGAGCTTCTTCTGGGTCTCCCACATGGGTGCAGGGGTCCAAGGACTTGGGCCATCTTCTACTGCTTTCCCAGGCCATAGCAGAGAGCTGGATCAGAAGAGGAGCAGCCAGGACTGGAACCGATGCCCATATGGGATGCTGGCGCTTCAGGCTAGAGTGTTAACCCGCTGCGCATAGCACTGGCCTCTGATGTCGTGTCTTGAGAACTGTTTCCTATATTTTATCTGGGGTTTTTTGTTGTTTCAGCTGAGAAGACAAATCTGGTTTCCTGTTACTATATCCTGAACTTCTTAATTTTTTTCTTTTTAATTCCATTATTTTTGATGGTGAATATAATTCTGGTTTGAGAATTAACATTTCTTTATGTTTTAGGTCTAACTGAATGCAAATATATATCATGTACAAATTTATACATGCTTTTTTTCCCTAATAAGATGAATTCTGTTCTCTCACAAAAGTTACTTGGTATGTGTAATATCTAGGTTTAAAAACAGTGTTTTTGTTTCCAGTGTCATTTATAATTGCTTAAAATATAAAATATAGAGTGTACTAATGGAGTGTAGTTATTGAACTGTGATATGCATAGAGAAAAAACTAAAGTTTCCAGAGAACACATCCTGATGAAATCGGTTATACTTGTTTGAAATGTGAAGTTACATACAACTTTACTGGATGAGAAACAGAAGATACTTAAGTTTCATTGGTGAATGTATTGGAAGAGTTGGAAATGAGAAAAGTTTTTTTTTTTTTTTAAAGATCTCTTTATTTATTTATTTGAAAGAGTTAAATTTTTTAAGCATGGAGGCTTGGCATAGGATTGTGGAAAGCAAATAAGTAGATCTAACAAAACACAAGGAGCTCAAAAGATTACGGGTGTTTCTTATAGAATAAATACTAGTTGGAGTGAGCACGGTGTGGCTGTGCTTTTAGTTGAGTAGAAATGGGTGACCTGAGATAACTATGTTTAAATCCTGTATTTGCTACTTGCTAATTGGGTAAGTTTCTTAAACTCAGTTTCAGATTTCTCATCTGTAGAATGAGCCTAAGAGTATCTGTTGTAATGAGGATTAAATAGAATCATTTATACAAAAGCTTGTACTAGTACAGTTATGTGCTTAAATAAGTGCTTATCTTTGTCTTATTTATTTGTGTAAAGACTTATTTTTATTTATTGTAATGGCAGAGTGATATAGAGGGAGGAGAAGCAGAGGGAGGGAGATGGGGGGGGGGAGAGAGAGAGAGAGAGAAAGGAAGGAAGGAAGGAATGAAGGAAGGAAGAGAAAGAGATATTCCACACACTGGTTCTCTTCTCTAAATAGCTATGATGGCTGGGACTGGGCCGGGCTGAAGCCAAGAGCCTGGAACTCCATCCAGGTTGCAGCCAGGGCTGAAGCTGGCAGTCTAATATGGGATGCCGGCATTGTGGCTGGTAACTTCATCTTCTGTGCCGCAACACTGTCTGCTTTTATTAATTTTTAAAGTGATCAGTGAAAGCCTTAATTTTCTATTGCATACTTCTCTAGTGATTGTATGTATGTATATAGTCAAAGCACTCATAGTTACCTTCGAACCCTTCAGAATAAAAAAAGAAGGAAAATTGCTTGCTGTTTTGACGTTCTAGAATTTTTCATTTTGATGGAAAATCAGTCAGAACAGTGTTAGCATAAGATTATGTTAGAAAATGCTGAGCATAAAGCTCTGAAGAACACTTCTGACTTGGAGAAGGTAGTAGGATTTTTTTTTATAGGTATCTAGCAGTAGTGGACCAGGCAAAATTCAGCTAGTTTGGTGAATAGTTGGTCAAGGATGGCTCTTAGAGGAGGTGTTAATTCACCTTGTAGATTAATAGCCATTGGACAGTTTTTTTTTAAGAGGATTGAAGAGAAACAAAAGTGGAGGGCAAGGGCCTGAGAAGGCCTGTGTAACGTCTCAGTCTTTCAGGGTGCCGTTGACCCTTGCGGTCTTTCCCCTCCTTTCCACTCCCATCTCCTTATCCTCCAAATAGAAGGAGCTGTTACAGTGATCGTGATTTTGGACTCCCCCGGCTCTTGAGCTCAGAAGGCAGTGTCTCTGTGGAACTTCAGAGGGCAAGAAACTAAATATTTTGTGGTGCTGAAGAATTATCGGTCTTTGCTTCCTACTTTTGCAGTGTTTTGGATCCTGCTGTGTATATGCTCTGTAGTAGGGTAGAAGAGGAAATAGTAATGTGTGATAATGAAAAGTGTCAAAGTAGATATTGCTGGAAGGGAGATTTGAATAGGGTTTTGCAGTAGCTATTTTAGTTGATGACACATCTTTAACCTCAATTGCAGTTTTTCATTTTGCCTCATCCTTCTGTGATGATTCTAGTACAAGTCATATGAGATCATTTTTGATCATTGGGTGTGCAGGCTTTGGTATATATAGCCAACCTTCAGAGCTTACCTGTGCTTTTCAGAGAGCTCAGCTTGAGAAAGAAGGGATCAGCTGGTCTCTTACATGTTTTTAATGCACTTCTGTCTTCTACCAGCTGCTGTGTAACATTATTCATTCTTGAGTTTATTGTTTGTGGGAGTTATTTGTGTTTTGTATGATTTCTTTGCCTTTATGAGGTACTCTTTGACTGTACATGAGCCCATTCCCTGTAAATATAATCTCTTTGAAATTATCCATATCCTCTTTGAATATAAAAATCTTATTGTATGGTATTTTTCCTCTTGCTTAGCATTTATTTTAAATATCAGGTTGTCTTGGTTGTCATTCGTGGAAGACATTGGCATGTTTATATGTTAGGAAAACATGAATATTTGGCCACCTTTTAAAATAAATTTTAAAAAAATGTATTTATTTATTTGAAAGGCACAGTTACAGAGAAGCAGAGGGAGAGAGAGAGAGAGAGAGAGAGAGATCTTCCCTCCGCTGGTTCACTTCCAGATGGCTGCAATGGCTGGAGCTGGGCGATCTAAAGCCAGGAGCCCTGAGCTTCCTCTGGGTCACTCATGTGGGTGCAGGGTTCCAAGGACCAGGGCCATCTTCTGCTTTCTCAGGCCATAGCAGAGAGCTGGACCAGAAGTGGATTAGCTGGGACTCGAATGTTGCCCATAAGGGATGCTCATACTGTGGGCAGTGGCTTTACCCACTATACCGCAGCGCCGGCCCTGGCCTCCATTTTTTAGTATTGGGACATTTTCCAAACTTTTCAGGATGTAGTAAAAGAGGCAAGTTTCTTATTCTTCCTAATGAAGCTTGCCATAGACCTTGTACATTTTAAAAAAAATATTTATTTATTTATTTATTTGAAAGAGTTACAGAAAGAGAGAGAAAGGCAGAGATCTTTTACTTGCTGGTTCACTCCTTAGATGGTAATGGCCAGGGCTGGGCCAAGCCAAAGCCAGGAGCCATGAGCATCTTCCGGGTCTCCCACCTGAGTAACAGAAGCCCAAGTGCTTGGGCCATCTTCCACTGCTTTTCCCTGGGCCATTGACAGGGAGCTGGATTGGAAATGGAACAGCTGGGACATGAACTGGCACCCACACTGGGTGCTTGCTTTGCAGGTGGAGTACTTTACCGCTACACTACAACTTCAGCCTGGCCTTGTACTTCTTCTTCTTCTTCTTCTTTTTTTTTTTTTTTTCTTTTTTTGACAGGCAGAGTTAGACAGTGAGAGAGAGAGAGACAGAGAGAAAGGTCTTCCGTTGGTTCACCCCTGAAATGGCTGCTACAGCTGGCACTCTGTGCCAATCCAAAGCCAGGAGCCAGGTGCTTCTTTCTGGTCTCCCATGCGGGTGCAGGACCCAAGCCCTTGGGCCATCCTCCACTGCCTTCCCGGGCCACAGCAGAGAGCTGGACTGGAAGAGGAGTAACCGGGACAGAACTGGCAACCCAACCAGGACTAGAACCCGGGGTACCGGCGCCGCAAGCGTAGGATTAGCCTAGTGAGCTGTGGTACCAGCCTTTTTTTTTTAAGATTCAATAATTTATTTGGAAGTCAGAGTTACACAGAGAGAGAAGGGGTGGCAGAGAGAAAGAGAGGTCTTCTACCCGCTGGTCCATTCCCTAACTGGCTGCAATGACTGAAGCCAGGATCGAGGAGCTTCTTCTAGGTCCCCCACACAGGCACAGGAGCCTGAGGATTTGTGCCATCTTCTGCTGCTTTCTCAGGCCACAGCAGAGAGCTGGGTTTGACATGGAGCAGCCAGGACTCGAACTGTCGCCCCTGTGGGATGCTGGCACTGTAGGCGGCGGCCCTACCCGCTAAGCCACAGCACTGGCCCCGACCTTGTATTTCTTAAACCAACTTGAACAGCAAAAAAATGCGGAGAATAGTATATTTTCTGTTTTTGCTTGGGTTTATTGACCATTACTATGGAGAATATGTTTGATTTACTGTGAGGCTATCAGTAAACATGTAAGATGTAATCAGTATTTTAGTACTGTCATATATTAGCATTTTTCTGTAAATGATGCTATTAATGATTTTTTTTGTTTTGCTGTTGTTTAGCAAAGTATCATAACAATTTAGTAATGTTACTTTCTCCTTTTGTTAGTCAGAGGATGTTAAAGAATAGATTTATCTGAAACTAAAAGTCACTGGCAAGAACCTCTTCATGATACATCACTTTACTCTTTAGATCTCATTGCTCTCCACTGGCACCATTTGGTTCAGGAAGCAAATGTTCACTGTCTTAGCTTTCTTTAACTTTCTGGGAAATTGCCTTTTTTATTCTCCATATCTTAAATCTTGGGATATCTGAAAGATTCTCTATCCTTTTTCATTTCTTCCCAAGAAAGTATCTTCATCTACTCTTGATGTTTTTGTAGAAATTCTTTGTTTTTTTTTTTTTTTTTGGAGTTTTTAAAAAATTATTTATTTGAAAGAGTTTTAGAAAGAGAGGGGAAGAGATAGACAGAGATATCCTCCTTCCACTTTCACTCCCCAAATGGCCATAATGGCCAGCGCTGGCCAGGCTAAAGCCAGGAGACGCGAGCTTCATTCGGATTTCCCATGTGGATGGAAGGGGTCCAAATAATTGGGCCATCTTCTGCTGCCCTTCCCAGGCCACTAGCAGGAAGGTAGATTGGAAGTGGAGAGGTTGGGACAGGAATTGGAGCCCATATGGGATGCCAGCATTGCAGAAGGTGACTTTACCTGCTATGCCACAGCACTGGCCCCCAGAAATTCTTGTTATTTGCAGATAGGAATAAAATATGCAACTAGAAATTGTAGCCATCGAGGGCAGTTTAAAAATTAATGTATCAGTTATTTTAAAATAAGTTCCAAAATAATTCCTCTTTTGAGTAATCCAGGGAATTAACTGAGATGTGAACCATATCTAAAATGTAACACAAAATATATTTTTTTTAAACAGATTTATTTATCTGTTTGAGAGATAGAGTTACAGACAGAGAGAAGATGAGACAGAGAGAAAGGTCTTTCATCCGCTGGTTCACTCCCCAATGGCTGCAACAGCTGGTGCTGAGTGGATCCGAAGCCAGGAGCCAGGAGCTTCCTCTGGGTCCCCCATGCAAGTGCAGGGACCACATGGGATGCCGGCACAGCAGGCAGAGGCTTAGCCTACTATGCCACAGCACCGGCCCCAAGAATGTATCTTAAATGTATGAATATAACTTATTGTTCATGCTTGATGTAAGGTTTTTGAGTAAATACACTATTAGGGAATATATTTGGTATGATATGAAAAAGGGTTCTATGTGTTGTTTATTTCTGTATGTAAGTTATTTGAGTCATAAACTTCTTTAATAATCATAGAATTGATGGCATGGCAAGGGAGAAGAAATACGTAAATTTCTGTATTAGTAGCAAAGATAGAAATTTTTGTGTACTTTTTCTGCAAAGAAACAAGCTCCCTCCCAAACCCAACAAAACTGAAAAAGTTTCTTGCATTTAAATAACAATATTTTTCTATTAGTTTCAGGGTAAGAACAACATAGTATTAATAAGTTATATAATTAAAAATAATTTTTAGCAATGAAAAAGTCAAATGATTCAATGAATGAAGCCCACTTTAATGTGATTAAGCCTCTCCAAGAAAATCTTCAGAGCAGCTGTAATTACAGCTGCAGGTTTAGTCAAAACAGAGGTTTGAAAAGGTTCTTTACTCCCCTTTCGCATCTCTTTCCCCACCCCAAATAACCCAAATTTAGTTGTCAAGGTTTTGGTGAGCCCAGCATTCCCCGAAACTGGAGTGCCATATGTCTTACTGTTTGCAGATGTGATGATCGCATGTGGCTTTTTATTATGGTTTCTGGAGCCTTTTAGTTCTCATGTTCTATGCACATTCAAATGATTTTTGTTGGCCTGTGTTTGCGTTGAATTTTTAGATAATGCATGTATTCCAAACCGTTTTGTAATTTTTATCATGTGTTAAAACTATTTAGAGGGGTAATACTTTTCAGTCTAAGTTTGAATTAATTTTGACATCATTATAAATTTACTGGAAGCTACAAAAGCTTCTGTCTATGTTTTAAAAAGATTTTTTCAAGTTATACCCTAATAGGAAATTGCCTTTAACCTCATTTAATGACAAATTTCACAAATCTTTTAATTTGTGGAGCCAAATCCATGATCATAAACCAAAAACTATAGAGAACTGTGGTTGAGTGCAAGGTTTGGGGCCAGTTTCTTTTTCCTAAAAACTGTCTCTTTTACAAGTGCTGTTTATGCTGATTATCGATCACAGGATATAATAGCATAACTTGAATTCGAACCACAGTTTTACATTGTTGTCTATTTAGAATCTGGTTTAAAATTGTAGAGACTTGTTGAATTGCACACACACAGAAATTTGAAATCTAAGAAAGTTGACGATTCAACACTTTTCAGTATTTAGAATACCAAGTGACACATGCTTATAATTGCTTAGCACCATGTTCAAAGTAATGAGTATAAAACTGTATAAAAGAGTGCTTCAAAAAGTTCATGGAAAATTGAAATTAAAAAATGTCTCTTGGTGCAGCAATTCTTTGAAACCCATGTATAGTTTTTTATGAATTTTTCATAATATGTACTTTTCATGAACTTTTAAAAATTAAAAAGTTCTTTTTTTCTTTCTTTCATAAATTTTTTGAAGACTGCTTGTTTGCATGTATTTCAAAATCTTTTTGCACTGATCTTTTAATTCCATTTTCTATGAACTTTTTGAAATACTTTTGTAGAACATAATATGGAGGTTAGACAAAGTGCATATATTAAAAAGATAAATCAACTATTAGAGGGTGAATCAGTTTGAACTTAAATCCCTAGACTGAGGAATTCTTTAGACCTTAAATTCCAAAAGTCTATTACATTCAAGGAAATGGAGGGAATTGCCCCAAAACCATTGATTAAATCAGAATATTCTAAGTACAAACTCACAAGTGACAATAGGTAGCCAGTTTGCTTTTATAATCGTGGATAACAGCTAATGTTGAATGATTGCCTACTGCAAGTGCATTTATAGAGAAACTACTGGTCCTTTTCTCCTTTGAGTCTAATGGGAATATCAGCAGAATGTAGACTTTTACATAAATAGGTTATTTTTGAAAGGGTAAAATTGGACAGAAACCATTTCGGAAAAGACTGGTGAATTCAAATAGGCGTTCATATTTGATAATATGCGTTCATTAAGACAGTGTAAGGAAACTATGTTTCTGAAATTGCATAGCTTTAAAAACGTATTAACTTATAGGTTTGAGGGAAGATAGCAAGGAAAATTTGAAGGGGCATAATTTTGATGATGGAGGTACATCTAATTATCTAAGGAAAAAGAAAGAAATTTACCAGAATGAAGTTTTTAGCAAGAAAAATAAAAATGTGAGACTTTAACCATAGGAAAGAAATAACAAAATGTGAAAAACACGTTAATGATTTAGCTCTTTATTGTCCTCACTACCTTATTCTGTATCTTTCCTCTCCCCACTCTTTCTTGAGAGAAGCTCTGGTGAGTGTGGTGTGGGGTGGTGTGGGGTGGGGTGTGGCGTGGTGCTGTGAAGTTCTGGTTTTGTTTCCTGTTACCAGCAAGATTTCAGACTAAAAGTTTACTTATTAAGGTATATAACAACAAATAACTTTGAATTAGTTACTTAGACTTGTCATTCTAAGTCCATTAGTGAAAAAAATGAAATCTTTGACATGCTTAACCATAAATTATTGGGACAATCAAATGAGATCATGTGGAAGTGTTTTAAAAAAATTGAAGTGGCTCACAGGCAGTATTGTTTTTTCCCCATATTACGGTTATAGATTCAGTCCGTTGTTAATATTTGAATACCCAGTATGTCAGAAGCTATATTGTAGATTTTAGAATTCAGGAAGGTACAATCCTTATCTTTCAGAGAAAGAGAAAATAAATAAAATCGAATGCAGTTGTCCATGTATGTGACAGGATATGAAAATGGTAGTGAGGAGTTCAGCTTTCCTATATTTTAATTGAAGCTAAAGAGCTACTTGCCTGAATTTGCTCTAAATATATAATACTTGGTTTGCTTTTCTAATATGTCGTCTGCTCTTTGAGTACTTGGGACTTGGGTAGAATGGAACAGATTTTTTTTTTTAAACCTTAGTTGCCCTATAGCAACAGTTTAAGTTCGAAGGTTATTATATTAGCTACACAGGAGCTTTTTGATCTTTTAGATGTACAGGCAAGAATGCCACAAAGAATGTACAATTCTTAGACTTGATGAGTATTGCCAATGGAATAGGTTCTAGATTTTAACATCTGGGTTAGGTATCTTGACAGGGCATAGAAAATTAAAGGAATAATTTAGAAACACCTGTTTTATCCCCAGTGAAGAAACTTTTTACAGATGCCAGACTTAGCTTTGCTACTTCTCAAACTGAGATGGTTTGTATTATGTGCTACAAAACTCTGGTGTTGGAGGTTTTTTGTTTTGTTTTGTTTTTGTTTTTGCACATGACCTCCTCCTCCATCTGTTGTTCTATATTCTTTACATTTTATCAGAAATGCTGCAGCCTTGGTTAAGGGGATGATCTCTGTTAATGGGCTTCCAGGAATATGGTGGATGGTACGTTCAGGAAGCACTGTGCAGAAGGCAGTAGTGGTAACAATATTGGCTGATGCCTGCTAGTCCTGAAGTTTCACGTGCTCCTCGAGAAACTTTCATTATCTCGCAGTTCTTCACAATGGGAAGTGTATACTTTAAATATGAGGGTACTTCAAAGATCCATGAAACGAATTCAAAGATGCATTTATTTTGATGCAAAAAAATTTGAAATTCATCTGTGGTTTTTTCATGATAGACTTTTCCGTGAACTATCTGAAGACTTCTCATACTAGTTAACTGAAATATTAAGTTTTTAAAAAGATTTATTTATTTGAAAGAGTTGTGGAGGGAGGGAGAGAGAGAGAGAGATTTTCTACCTGCTAGTTCACTTCCCAAATGGCTGCAACAGCCAGAACTGGGCCAGGTCCAAATCAGAAGCCAGGAACTTCTTCCAGGTCTCCCAAGTGGGTGGCTGGGGCCCAAGCACTTGTTTCATCTTCTGCTGCTTTTCCAGGCACATTAGCAGGGAGCTATATTAGAAGTGGATCAGTTGGGAAATGAACTGGAACTCATGTGGAAGGCCAGTGTCCCAAGCAGCAGCTTTACCCACTGTTCCACAATGCTGGGCCCTGAAATATTAATTTAATATTAAATGATAATAATGCCTTCTAATAGACACAGAAACTGAGGTATAGTAATTTGCAGTGGGAGGCAAAATTCATGCTGAAGATTTGATTCTAGAGAAAAATCCTTAACATTACCACATATTAATTCTTAGTGATAACCTGGGGCTTCTTTGGAAAAAATTTTCTTTCTCCTTTCTGTAAGTGTGATAGTCATTAGAGATAAAAGGTTCATATTTCAAGGCTAGTAACTTGGGTATGAGTTGGAGGGTGGGTGTGGGGAGGTGAAATATTCCAGAGTTTAGTCAACATTTTAAGGTTAAATGAAGATATCAGAAAGGGAGGAACCTGGAAGCAGACAATTGCAAGTCAAGTTGGTTCAGCTATTGTAATGATAAGATTATATGATGCTATGTAAACATGAAAGGTTGATACAGGAATAGTTTAGTAAAAGCTTAGGATCATTAATTTATAGGCTAGCACTGTCCAATAGCAATAATACACAAACCACACATGTAATTTTAAATATTCTTCTATTCACACTTAAACTAAAAAGAAAAAAATGAAATTGATTTTAACTAATTCTGCATCTGTGTATCCTACTTTATTTGGGTAAGAGCCTAATTTTAATACATTTAATTAAAGAATCTTAAAGCACATTCTATAATTTTAGAGGATTTATAAAACCAAAGCAACAGCTGTTGGCCTTGTTCCTGGTTAAAATACAAATTCTTAGTGCAGTTTAGCAAATTATATAATATACTTTTATCATTAATCATTTCTGTTTCCAAAATTTGTACCTTTAGTATTATTTCAGTTTATAAATACAATATTTTTCAATGACTAATTGTGTTTTCATTTTTGTGAATGTAGTATTGGTTCTAATAGGAGTAAAGGAGGTTTGTGGAAATCAATGATTACCATTTTGGGATCAGGTGGTGGGAATAGACAAAGTAGAAATATAATTGGAAGAAGAAACAAACTCAGCTGCCTAGGAGGAACTTAAGATGATGGGAAAAATATGTTTTGAGGAAAATTAGGGTGTTTTTAAAAATAATTCACATATAAAAATTAACCACTAGGAGTATAATCAGGTTTTGCAAATTTGTAATGGAAAATATGTTAAATATAGAGCTTTAAATACCATATTGATTATGTCTATCCTTTGAATGAATGAGATACAGAAGTCTTAATTGTTCTGAATTGACCCACTTGTAGCTTCTTAGAAGTAGAGAACCATGAAACTGTTTTTTTTTTAAATTATTATTCATTATGAAGTTGGATGAGAATCTTTTTTTTAAAAAGGTTTATTTTATTTGAAAGGCAGAGTTATAGAGAGGCAGAAGCAGAGAGAGATATTCCATCTGCTGGTTCACTTCCCAAATGGCTGCAATGGCTGGAGCTGGGCTGATCTGAAGCCAGGAACCAAGAGGTTCTTCCAGGTCTCCTACATGGGTGCAGGAGCCCAAGGATTTGGGCTATCTTTTTCTGCTTTCTCAGGCCATAGCAGAAAGCTGGATGGGAAGTGGAGCAGCTGGGACTCGAACTGATGTCCTCATGGGATGCCAGCACTGCAGGCGGCAGCTTCACTCACTGTGCTATCATGCTGGCCCCACTATTGATTTTAAATAGTTGTTTTTCTTTGCTGTAATAAACTTCACATTTTTTTTTTTTGATGAAAAGGAGTTAAGTTTTAAAAAATTTTTATATATTACATGTGATAAATGTGAATGAGACAGTTTGCACTGAGTGATTTCTGACTATATTTTAGCTACTTTAGAATTACAGAATAGGTAAACTATATAATAATTTTTTTATTATTACATATAGTGTATTCTGCGATTCTAAAGTACTGTGGATCATTAAACATGGTTAGCAACCCATCATATTCTTATGCCTGTTCTTTTACTCTTAGTCATTTAGGAATGTTTGTGAGAATGTGTCTAGGCCTTGACTGACCTGGAGATGACTCAGGAAAATTCTTCTGAAAGGTGTTTATGACTGTGGAATGTTATTATTTTAAAATATTTATTTATTTGAAAGGCAGAGAGAGAGAGAGAGATCTTCATCTTCTGGTTCACTGTCCAAATGGCCACAGCAGCCATACCTGGGACAGGCTAAAGTCAGGAAACTCCATCTTGATTCTTCTGTAGGAGGCAGGGACCGAAGTACTTGGGACACCATCTGCTGCTTTCCCAGGCATGTTAGCAGGGAGCTGGCTCAGAAGTGCAGTAGTCCGGACATAAACTGGCATGAGTTACGGGATGTGGGTGTACCAAGTCAGGGCTTACCCAGCTACATCACAGTGCCTGCCCCTGTGGAATTGTTTTGCACCCACTGTCGTTGTTTTGCTGGCTCAGGAAGTTAGCCTAGATTACAACAGGCAGTCCAGGTTTTGGAGTTACATAGATTGTCATGAATCCTGTCTCTGCCCCTTTACTCTATACCTTTGACTGAGGTCAATTTACTAAACCTAAAATTTCCTCAACTGTGAGTTAGACATGATAGCAACCACCTCTTTGAGTTGTCATAAAGATTAGTGAAAATAGCAGCTACTTTTATGGATCATTTTTTTGTACCAGTGAGACACTGTGCTGCATGTAGTATATAATTTAATTATAAATTAATAATAATATAGTAAAAGTTCATGACCATTGGTAATGTATGTCCAGAAACTGGTTGTTATTACTTTTTCTGTGTTAGTTTCAAGTGTGTAGTTTCATTAGAGGTGAGGCTGAGATGAGAGATGGGAATGATCATTCTGGTCAGACCAAAAGGATTGATCTGGAAGTTCACAGAGGTTTGAAGGTCAACTATTTATTAGAATGTAATTTAGGGTTGATATATGTGGCCGTTACTAAAAAAACTTACTGAAATGTGGAGTTTTGGGTTTGTTCTCAGAAACCAGTCTCTGAATCAGAGCCTCTAGTCTTGGGGCCTTAGATGCTGCATTTTCACAAGCTTAATCATAATTATTATTCACTATGAGTTGGAGAATCATCTTTTTAATTTAGTGTTACTGATGACTAAAAATGAGTCTATTGATTTTTTAAATAGTTGTTCTTTGCTGTAATAAATTTCCCATTTTATTGATGAAAGGTAGTTAATTTTTTCCATTAAGGTTTTATGTATGACATAATAAATGTGGTATTTCCATATTGTAAGGACAGAAGAGTTGGTGATATTTATTCATTTAAGTGGTATTCAGTAAATATCACTTATTGGGTATTTTTTTTCATTTTTTTCCATAAATTTGTTTTACTCAAGTGTTCAAATAGTGTAGTTTCCCTGAATCAGATGGGAAAGGAGGTAGCTTGAGAAGGTGCTATTATGAAGCCAAGGAGAGAGGGAAAAGGAGTGACGATTTTCTAGTGTTAACTAAAAGGGAAAGATATCTTTCATATCTAATATGAATAATTTTTAAAAATGATAGGAATTTTCAAGGAGTTTTGGTTTAGGTCATTTTATTAGTCATATAAGTTAATGAAAGAGTTATAGCTGGTATGCTTAGATTGCTTTTCTCCTGTGCCTTAGCCCCTAAGAACACACTTCCTTTGGGTTTTACCTGTTTTGGCTCCCGGAGAAGCCTTGCTACTCCTTAGGAAAAAAGTTCTCTTCTTAAAGTGCTTCACATGGACCTTATCTTTTATAGAGTCCTCAGGTAAAATCTCACTCAAAATTACTTCAAGTTGTAGTTTTAAATTTAGGTGTTTGGAAGACTACTTTACAGTGATTCTTCACATTTGCGAATGTAGATCCAAAGTCTTTTTGGACTTTTTTGGACATAATTGATATGTGCTAAGCAGCTCTCTTGTTAATATCTGTAGTGTTGTTCATTCTCAGAAACTAGGTCGCCAGGGCTTTGTCATCATTAAAACAGTATTGTACACTTCTCCCTTTTTTAGGACCATTCTTGGATTGAATGAAGCTAAAATATCTTAGTATTGCTGTGCTTCAAAAACAGAATATAATTTTATATATTTTAAACTCAATTTATTTGCCAGTACAGTGATTTTTATTTATACTTGGAACTTTGACTTTCTGTCATGGTATTTAGAATTCACATGAATTATCAAAAATTTTATTAGGAGATTTACTGACTGCTTCTGTCAGACCTCTCCTTTAAAGTCTTCCACAACATTTTCAGAAGTAATCGTTGGGTACTACTGGAACTAAGATTTTTGCTTCTGTAACAATAGATGGAAAGAGAATAGACTTTTTTAGAGGTTGAGAACATAGGATACAGAGAGAAAAATCAGACTAACTTTGCATTATTCTTCTTTCATTGTGAAAAATAATTATAGCTGCATGCACTTTACTTTTTTGAGGGTGGTAAGAGAAGTAGTTATAGGGGCAAATTAAAGAGGCTTTGGGGAAACATAAAGTGAAGTTTTAATTGCTTAACAAATATAGAAAACAAAATGGTTATTGCCCAAATTTTTCCTCTATGTGATGGCCTTGTGCATGCAATATTGATGTTTATCATTCACCCCAAAATATTGTTGATATTGAAGTTATAAGGAACCTCTGAGTTTACTGTCCTTTCTGTCTTGTTCCTCTTGGTTTTAAGTGTAGGCTATAGACCATAAAAGTGTTGATACAATTATATCACTATTATAACTCGTGTGAGTTTTCATGTTTTTCTTAAACTAGAGAAAAGCACACTGGTTTTTTCTTTAGTCTTACATTGTTTTCAATACCAATAATTAAACTTTTCCCCTAAATGTTTTCAGAATGTTTTAGGATGGTATTGGTAAACAGCATTATTTTGTGGTTTTGAGTATAGATTCTTTTCTTTTCTTTTTAAGATTATTTATTTATTTAAAAGAGTTACACAGAGAGAGGGGAGGCAGAGAGAGAGAGAGAGAGAGAGAGAGAGAGAGAGAGAGAACCATCTGCTGGTTCACTCCCCAATTGGCCACAACGGCTGGAGCTGTGCCGATCTGAAACTGGGAGCCAGGAGATTCTTCCAGGTCTCCCATGTGGGTACAGGGTCCCAAGTCCTTGGGCCATCTTCTACTGCTTTCCCAGACCATAGCAGAGAGCTGGATAGGAAGTAGAGCAGCTGGGGCTTGAACCTGCAGCCACATGGTTGCTGGTGCTTCAGGCCAGAGCATTAACGTGCTGCACCACAGTGCTGGCCCCTGAGTATAGATTCTTGAACATGCTATCTGAATTCAAGTCTAAGGCTTGTTACTTAATAGGTGTGTGACCTGGAACAGGTTATTTGTGTAATGTTCATCTTATTTGTAAAATAGGAATTAGAAAATGTCTACTTTATGGGATATGTGTTGAAGATTAAATTGATGTATAGATAAAGAATGATGTTGTGACATGTATTTATTGAGTAATTATTATTCACTTTCTAAAACAGTAGTCTCAGTAAGCTCTAGCAGACTTTAAGTATAAAAATATTTGTTATTTAAAACTTCAGAAGAATCAAATTAAAAAGTTACTGTTAGACTTGAGTTTATTTTGACACACACACATACACATTACATACATTCTTCTCTGTTCCTCCTTTTATCCCTCTCTTTTACATACACGCCCCTTTAAAATTATTATAGAATAACATTTTTGAGCTTCAGTGTGCGTGATGATTGCTTGGGGATCTTGTTTATATGTAGCTTATTATTAGTTTTTTTTTTTTTTCCTAAAGGTTTATTTCTATTTATTTGAAAGGCAGAGTTACAAAGAGGCAGAGACAGAGATAGAGTCTTCCATACGCAGATAGCCTCAACAGCAGGAGCTTTGCAGATCCTAAGCCAGGAGGTAGGAGTTTCTTCCAGGTCTCTGATGTGGGTGCAGGGGCCCAAGGACTTGAGCCATCTTCTACTGCTTTTCTAGGCCATAGCAGAGAGGGCTGGATTGGAAGAGGAGCAGCTAGGACTCAAACTGGCACCCATATGACATGATTCTATGTATAGGGTAACCAAAAGACTACTAAGAGACTGTTGGAACTAATAAAAGAGTTTGGTAAAGTGACAGGTTTTAAAATTAACAAACAAAAATCAATAGCCTTTGTATACACAGATAATGCCATGACTGAGAAAGAACTTCCAAGATAAATCCCATTGACAGTAGCTACAAAAAAAATCGAATACCTTAGAATAAATTTAACCAAGGACGTCAAAAATCTCTATGATGAAAATTACAAAATTATAAAACATTAAAGAAAACATAGAAGAAGACACAACAAAATTGGTAAAATTTTCTATGTCTGTGGATAGGAAGAATTAATATTTTCAAAATGTCCATACTACCAAAAGCAATTTACAGATTCAATGTGATTCCAGTCAAAATACCAAGGACAGTCTTCTCAGATCTAGAAAAAATGATGCTAAAATTCATATGGAAACACAAGAGACCCTGAATAGCTAAAACAATCCTAGACAACGAAAACAAAGTCAGAGGCATCATAATACCAGATTTCAAGACATACTACAGGGGAGTAATGATCAAAACAGCTTGGTACTGCCAAAAAATTAAGTGTATAGACCAATGGAGCAGAATAGAAACTTCTGAAATCAATCCATATGTCTACAACCAACTTATTGTCGACAGAGGAGCTAAAATCAATCCCTGGAGCAACGACAATCTCTTCAACAAATGGTGCGGGGAAAACTGGATCTCTACGTGCACAAGTATGAAACAAGACCCCTGTGTTACAACTTACACAAATATCCACTCAAGTTTGGATCAAGGACCTAAATCTATGACCCAGTGCTATAAAATTACTAGAGAATATTTGGTAAACTCTGTAAGACATTGGAATAGGCAAAGACTTCTTGGAAAAGACCTCCAGAAGCACAGGCAATCAAAGCCAAAATTGACAAATGAGTTTAATCAAGCTGAGACTCTTTTGCACTGCAAAGTGAAGAGGTAGCCAGAGGTAGCCGACAGAATGGGAGAAAACATCTGCAAGCTATTCAGCTGATAAAGGATTAATTTCCAGAATCTATAGAAATGCAACAACAAAATGAACAATCCAGTTAGAAATGGGATAAGGATATGAATAGGCATTTTTCAAAGGATGAAATACAAATGGCCAACAACCATGAAAAAAGACCTCAGGTTCACTAGCCATCAGGGACATGCAAATCAAAACCACAATGCGATTTTACCTCACTCCAATTAGAATGGCTTTCATACAGAAATCAGCAAACCACAAATGCTGGTGAGGATGTGGGGGGAAAGATACCCTAATCCACTGTTGGTAGGAATGTAAACTGGTGTAGCCATTGAAATTAAATCAGTATATACAAGAGTTATCTCTACCCCTTTGTTCGCTGCAGCTCAATTCACAGTAGCTAAGACATGGAATCAACCCAGATGTCCATCAACTGAATCCTGGATAAATAAATTATTTATGTACATTATGGAATACTACTCAGCAATGAGAAAAAGAGAAATCCTGTCTTTTCCAACAAAATGGATGCGACTGGAAACCATTATACTTAGTGAAATAAGCCAGTTCCAGAAAGACAAGATACCATATGTTTTCCCTGATCTGTGTTAGCTAGTAGAGGACCTAAAATGTAACATGTTGGAGTGAAAATGACTTTTTGAGCTTCGATGATCATTTATAGCCCTTGTTTCTCCTGTTGAGGAACAGTTTTTCCTTCATACTGTTTGCTGAACTCTTAGTGTGGGATTAATCTTTTGAGTATAAAGAAAGTTGAAAATAGAGCTTTTGTAAAAATTAGGAGTGAGAGTAGGAGAGGGAGGAGGAAGAGTGGGAGCATGGACGGGAGGGAGGCTAAGGTGGGAAGTGTCACTCCATTTCTAAATCTGTGTATATGACATACTTGAAATTTGTATATCTTAAATAAAATAAAAAAAATTAAAAATGTGATGAGCTCTGTCATAAACCAGTTAAATCTGAACTCTGGCATTGGGATTCTGGACATCATCATCATCATTTTTTATTTTTGATAAAAGCATCCTAGACCAGTCTCACTGTTTTTTTTTTTTTAAAGACTTATTTGTTTCATTTGAAAGGCAGACAGAGAGAGGAGAGACAGAGAACTAAAGATCCTCCATCCACTGGTTCACTCACCAAATGGCTGTAGTGCCAGACCAGAGCCAGGAGCCAGGAACTTCTTCTGGGTCCCCCATTGTGGCTACAGGGACCCAAGCACTTCGGCCATCTTCCACTGCTTTCCCAGGCCATTTGCAGGGAACTGGATTGGAAGTAGAGCCACTAGGATTGGAACTGGCACCCATATGGGTTGCTGACGTTGCATACAACTCGCTATGCCAAAGAAATGGCCCCAGCCATTTTCACTTGAAGCCAGCATTAGGAGCCAGTAAGAAGGAGAGTCAGTAAGCTCCATTTTATGTCTTCATTAACTTTGTCACCTTTCTTTGTGAACTCATTTCCTGTAGAGGTGTGAAGGCCAACCTGTCAGAACTCACACTGCAAGGCAGCGATGTTTTCTTTTCACTAGTCTGGACTAAAAGTTTGACTCCTTGTACCTTTCTTAGTGGATCCTATTCCTGTTCCCCTTTCATCAGTTGTGCAATCTTTGATGGAATTTCCCTAATTTCTCAACAGCTTTCTTAAAGTGCAGTAACCTCAATTAGATATAAAACCGCTTTAAGAAAACTGAGTAGTGGCAGAGTCAGAGCAATAAAGTTCCTTCAACTTCTACAATTCTGTGAATTTTATTGTTTAAAGTAGAAAATTTGTTTCAGAATTTGTATTGGTCTTTGTTTTAAGAATTTAAATTTATTTCCTACCATATGTGTTTCAGTAAATTGCTGTCTTAGATTGTGTGTTTCCTCTTGGTCAGCTGTACATTTTGTATCTATTTCTCATCTTGTGCAAATTTTTTGGGAGAGACAGTGAAATTCTTTTATGGAATATCATGTTTTAGGAAAACAGTTTCCCAAAGTGATCAAGATCATGTAGAATTTTATTACATTTAGCCCCCATGGATTTGTTAGGAAAACAATTCACACTGGGTATTTTAGTAAAAAAAGGGGGGGAGGGGCTTGTGTTGCGGTGTAGTGGGTAAAACTGCCGCCTACAATACCGGCATCTGGTATGAGTGCTGGTTTGTGTCTCTACTGCTCTACTTCCAATCCAGCTCCCTGCTGAATTCCTGGGAAGAGCAGCAGAAGATGGCCCAAGTGCTTGTGGGAGACGTAGAAGAAACTCCTAGCTCCTGACTTCCTCCTGGCCGAGCCCTGGCCATTGCAGCCATTTGAGGAGTGAACCAGTGGATGGAAGATCTCTCTGTGTCTCCCTCTCTCTGTAACTCTTTCACGTAAATAAATAAATCTTCAAAAAATTGAATATGTAGGGTGTATTCTACAGATATTGAAAACCTCTAAAAGTGGAAGGGGGGCACTGGTGCAACACCAAGCCAGTAGTTTCAGCCACCATCCATCCCCAGGGCTGAAGGACTGAAGAAACTGGGGTAGGGCACCGCAGTGCTGGGATTTAGAGCCCCTGGAGGGGTACTGCCTGGCTGCTACTGCAGCTCTAAAGGATACTCCTAGGAATACCAGAAAAAGCTGCTGTTTGTCATTAACTGCTGCTGCTGCTGGTATGGAAACCCCAAATGAGGGCAATGCTGACTGGAAAAAAGCATATACTCACTTTTTTTTTTTTGGACAGGCAGAGTTAGACTGAGAGAGAGAGAGAGAGAGAAAGAGAGAAAGGTCTTCTTTCCATTGGTTCACCCCACAAATGGCTGCTACGGCCGGCGCGCTGTGCCGATCTGAAGCCAGGAGCCAGATGCTTCCTCCTGGTCTCCCACGTGGGTGCAGGGCCCAAGCACTTGGGCCATCCTCCACTGCACTCCCGGGCCACAGCAGAGAGCTGGCCTGGAAGAGGAGCAACTGGGACAGAACTGGCGCCCCAACAGGGACTAGCACCCAGGGTGCCAGTGCCACAGGCGGAGGATTAGTCAAGTGAGTCGTGGCACTGGCCAAGAATTGATTTTTAATCTAAAAGTTTTGTAATGTAGTGAAACATAGATGGCCTGGGAAGCACTGGTTAGGCTTGGATACACTGTTGGACCTGGGTTTGGTTGGTTGAGTTGGGAGTAATCATGAAGTACGAGTTTTTAAAACATGTTTGTCCACCTGTCTAGAAATATTTTCAGCAATGAGCATTGAAGCCTCTGAATAGGCTGAGTTTTCTTCCACAATTTAATGCTATCGTGAACGCAGATGCATGCCTGTCACTTGTAATTTTCCTGAAAGATCTGAGAATTTGTACTAATTGTGTACATGTTTAAGAGAAACTGATTAATGGAGGATAGACCAGTTAGCAAGTTCATGCATCAGCTAACTTGCTTTTTATTAAAAGTCATCATTGCTCTTAATTATTAATTGCTCTAGTTAGGGATATCTGTATGTTTCAAAGAGTATGTGTGGTTTGAATTTCATACTCATAGTATTTCCCCACTTTTGACATTTTTATGTACTTAAACTATGTTATCAAGACATAGGGTCTTATCTTGAATCAAGTAAATGGTAGTCTTTCCTTTTTTTAAATTTTTTAAAGATGTATTTATTTGAAAGTCAGAGTTACACAGAGAGAGAAAGAGAGGCAGAGAGAGAGAGAGAGGTCTTCCATCCTCTGGTTCACTCCCCAACTGGCTACAACGGCTGGAGCTGCGCTGATCTGAAGCCAGGAGGCAAGAGATTTTTCTGGGTCTCCCACGTGGGTGCAGGGAAATTGGTCGTAAGTGGAGCAGCCTGGACTCTTGTGGAATGCTGACCTTGCAGGTGAAAGCTTGACCTGCTGTGCCATAGGGCTGGCCCCAAATGGTAATCTTAATGAACCTGTGAGAAAACTCAAATTTATGAAATTGTTAATTGCTCATTACATCAGAATTTTAGTTTATCAAGGCATACCTGATCACATTAATGAAGAGTTAATCTTTCATTCGTTTGCCTTGGTTCACAGCTCTCATGCATCCTCCCCCTCTTGCTAGATCTTTGCTTTCGTCATTCCAAACCTAGATTTTTGAAAGTTCTAGATACTTTCCTTTTGTTTGTTAGTGCATGTGTTACTCTTACCTTTTCTTTTTTAAACACGTTTTGAATTCAGGCTATAGATAGAGAAGTAGTTTCTTAATCAGCTGGGTTGAGAAAGTTAAAATGAAAGTTAAAGGATTCAGGGGGTTCCTAGAGAAGGGTGAAAAAAGTGCTCCATTTTAGGATCCTAAACAAAGCACTTTGATTGGCATGTGGAGACCCTTGCATGCACACAAACGTCCATATTTGAATATTTATGGAAGATGATCTGTCAAAATTACTGTTATTTTAATTTGCCAAGCTTGGCTGATTGCCGCGGTTGGATGTTAGTTGAATTCTAGATGAGGAACTGTAAATATGTTCTGGTGTGAAATGTTTTTTGTCCTTGAAGCTGTTTGTATATTCTGCCTCTCCTGTCTGTTTTTAACTGTGGGACCTTTTTATATTACACAAAATTTCATGTTCTTTTGTAGGAAAAAATATTAAAGCAGGATGATAACTAAATATTATTTTTAAAATAAAATTATTCATATTTAGTCATCAGGAGTTTAAATATTTTGAGCTACTTGTCCAAGCTTTGTTTCAAAGGACCTGTCCCTGGAGAGTCAAATTTAGGGCTGTATTTCTCATTTGAATGGTTTTGTGTGAGATACACTGTTTTGCTTTAATAGCAAAGAACTTGTGTGCTTCTAATAACTAACATCCCCTTCCTTTTATCTCATGTTGAACAGCTAAGAATTTTAGTGGTGCAGATTCAAGCAGTATCCATTCCTTGGGAAGTATCCTGTGGTGGTCAGCTTCTTAGGTCCGGGGCAAGGAAGGTAAGCCATTTTTCTTTTCTTTTTTTTTTTTTTAACTTTTATTTAGAATATAAATTTCCAAGGTACAACTTATGGATTATAATGGCTTCCCCCTCATACCTTCCTCCCCCATCCCGCTGCAACCCTCCCCCCTTACCTGCTTCCTCTCCCCTTTCATTCACATCCAGATTCATTTTCAATTCTCTTTGTATACAGGAGATCAGTTTAGTATGTGTTAAGTAGAGATTTCAACCATTTACCCTCACATAGCAACACAAAGTGAAATATACTATTTGAGTACTCGTTATAGCATTGAATCACAATGTACAGCCCATTAAGGACAGAGATCCTACATGATATTTTTTTTAAAAAATTGATTAATTTTTTTATGCAATTTCCAATTTAACACTGGGTTTTTTTTTTCATTTTTGATTATCTTTATATACAGAAGATTGATTCAGTATATACTAAGTAAAGATTTCATCAGTTCGCACCCACACAGAAACACAAGGTGTAAAAATACTGTTTCAGTACTAGTTATAGCATTACTTCACATTGGACAACACATTAAGGACAGATCCCACATGGGACATAAGTACACAGTGACTCGTGATGTTGATTTAACAATTTGACACTCTTGTTTATGGCGTCAGTAATCTCCCTAGGCTCTAGTCATGAGTTGCTGAGGCTATGGAAGCTTTTAGGGTTTGCCGACTTCTATCTTATTCCGACAGGGTCATAGTCAAAGTGGAGGTCCTCTCCTCCCTTTGGAGAAAGGCACCTCCTTCTTTGGTGGGTAAGCCATTTTTCACAGTAATATTGAAAAAGCTTTGTTAATAAATCAGCTTTTTCTTTTTTTAAAAATTAAAAACCTTTTCTCTTTAGACAGTGTCCCTTAACCCAGAAATAGTGTATTTATTTAGGAAGTATCACTGTTTCTCAGAGGATTCTACTGAGGTGACATTTCATCTTTAAAGATGATACAGTGACTCTCAAAGTCACATGACATTTATTTTGGAATAGCATTACATTTTATGCTGTATCTGCTAGGTTATCTTGCATCTTACATGATCACTGGCACCTGCATAATTTATCTTTGTATACATAACCACCTTTTGAGGTTTTTATTTTTTTATTTCTTACAAACAGACTCAATTGAACCTGTTTTGTTGATTATTGCTTTAACTATAAACTATTTCAAGTGCTAAGTCTGAGTTTACTTGGATATTGTCTTTGTTTCATTCAATATCAGATGCTCCAGAATGTGGGGGTGATAGAAATTTTTTTCTAGCAAATTAAGAGTGGAACTTCTCTTTTATAGTACAGTATTCTGTCTTTCACAGGCCTCCTTCTTTATTCTCATTTGACACTTTTTTTTGTAGATCAATTTTTTTCTAGGAGCTTTGATTTAATCTTTCACTTCTCATAATTTTTCCCATCCTTATTGTCATCTTTAAATAATTTCCCTTGTGTCTCATTCTAATTCCTTATTATTTTCCCAGAAAATTTACTTGTTGAACTCTGTTAGCTGTGTTCTGGCTGAATAGCAACATTTTTAATCAATTAATCGATCAATTTATTGGGTTGGAAATTGATCCTCTGATTCATTCTCCAAATGCTTGCAAATGCTGGGATCTAGGGACTCAATTCACATTGGTGGGAGGAATGTGATTACTTGAACCATCACCATCACCTCCCAGGCTCTGCATTAGTGGGAAGCTAGGGTCAGGAGTCTGAGCCAAAGCCAGAAATTGAACTCAAGTACTCTGATAGGAGGCACTGCAAATGCCTCCGTGAATAGCAAAATTGTTTCTAATTCCTTAAGATGCTACCGTAGTGCCTAATTTTGTGATGCTTCACCATCTGTTCACTGTGTAAAGGGTTCAGAAATGTCTGTTGTACCTACTGCATCGCAGTTGTAGATGTAATGTAGTAAAATTGACATTTATGTAAAGTGGAGATTCCGTTAATATGTTTTCTTGGCTATGGACAATATGATATTCTTGCTAAATTTGGAGGTTTAATTTGTGACAGCGCTTTCAGATTTCCTAAGATAAATTAGATATTGTGTTCACTTAACTTACTTTACTAGCATGTTTTCAGTTAAGTAGGTTAAAACTCAGTTGAATAAAATTTAAGACTGTAATATAAAAAGTAATCAACTGTTTTTTAGTGTTACTTGGAATACAATTTGCTGAATTTCTTGCTATAAAGAACAGCAAATAGTACTATATAGTGGGCTGAAATTTCTCACATAAATAAATATAGATAAAGGTTAATGCCACGGTCAGCAGATGTTGAAGATTGCCATCCCTATGTGAAATTTCAAATAAAAATTTGGTTTCCATTATATTTTTCCTCCATTGGAGTACTTTTTTTTAGAAATTTATTATTTGTTTGGAAGGTGGAGTTACAGAGGCAGGGAGAGAGAGAGAGAGAGAGAGAGAGAGAGAGAGAGAGAGAGAGAGAGAGAAAGAAAGAGAGAAAGAGAGAAAGAAAGAGAGAATCTTCCATCCACTGGTTTACTCCTCAGATCTGGACCAATCCGAAGTCAGAAGCCTGGAATTTTTCCAGGTCTCTCACATGGGTGCAGGGGCCCAAGCAGTTGGGCCATTATCTGCTGCCTTCTCAGGCTATAACAGAGAGCTGGATTGGAAGTGGAGCACCTGGGACTTGAACCAGCACCCATATGGGATGTCAGCACTACAGGTAGCAGCTTCACTCACTATACCACAGCGCCAGCCCCTGGAGGAATTTAAAACTTAAATTTGTGTGGAAGGCACAGTAGTGCTCTATTAGGAATAAAGAAACAGGCTTTGTAATTTTGCAAGTTGAGCAATAAGGATAAGCAGTGAATTAAAGTCTTTATTAGTAGATTTTTTTTTTCTTTTGACAGGCAGAGTTAGTAAGAGAGAGAGAGACAGAGAGAAAGGTCTTCCTTTTTCCGTTGGTTCACCCCACAAATGGCTGCTGCG
Organism: Sylvilagus floridanus; assembly: GCA_949820135.1. Lineage (NCBI taxonomy): Eukaryota > Metazoa > Chordata > Mammalia > Lagomorpha > Leporidae > Sylvilagus > Sylvilagus floridanus. Next base: position 13,228,836 of record OX463228.1, on the reverse strand, counting down.
GCCGGCGCCTTGCGGTGGGCGTGCTGCGCTGATCTGAAGCCAGGAGCCAGGTGCTTCCTCCTGGTTTCCCATGGGGTGCAGGGCCCAAGCACTTGGGCCATCTTCCACTGCACTTCTGGGCCACAGCAGAGAGCTGGCCTGGAAGAGGAGCAACCGGGACAGAACCGGCGCCCCAACCGGGATTAGAACCTGGTGTACCGGCACCGCAGGCGGAGGATTAGCCTAGTGAGCCACAGCGCCAGCCAGTAGATTTTTAAAAGCTTTTATGGAAATTAATATTTAGGTGTTCATTAAAAAGATATTTAATTTATAATAATGCTGTGGAGCCTAAATGATCCCAGAAATACTTGATTGTCTGCATGTTTTCATTGCTTCGTAGAGAAAGGATGAACTATATTGCTGAATGGTCTGCATTTTGACATTATTTATAGAGTAAACACCACAATTAGTTATATTTTAGGTAGTTTCTTTAACATTGAGACAAATTCAGATCTCCCTTTTTTGTCTCATTGTAATTAGTAAAATGTGAAGGTAAAAAGTAAAATGGAGTTTTTGGGGAGGGTTTCTCAGTACCTAAGAACCTTGGTAGTCATCAGTTTGTGTGTAAAAAGCTGAACAGAATAAAAATAATTTTTCTTAAATCAGTCAGAGAAATGAGGTTGGGCAAACTTCTGTCCCCAGATTGGATGCACAAACCCAGAGAAACACAACTGCTGTAGAAGTCTGAAGGCTCCAGTGCCAGGTAGAGAAGCTCACATTGTAGTTGATGATTTGCTGGAGGCTCTGTTTGCACCACGGTGAGCTAGAAACTGCAGGGGAACCCAGCCATTGAGACACCAGACACTCATGGTTTTACCTCCGGTAGATCACTAGTTCCTTACAGTGATTCTCGGAGAAGCATGCTCCTGATGCTTCCAGTAGGGGGAAATGAAGAGTAACCTCCAAGAAATATGTCAGAATATTCTGCTTTTCTTTACAAGGGCTTCCCTCAAGAAAACTGTTTTATCAGACTATTTGGGTTTTATCAGAGCCTGACTGACCTGTGGGAAGGGGCGAAGCCAGTGCCAGCCCCATCTAGCTGTCCTGTTCTAGCAGTTTCCCCTTCTGAGAGGGGAAGGAACTGAGGACAAGAGAAATTCCTAGGTCAGGACCACAGGTTTACCAAAGACTGAGACCTAATCACAGGACTGTAGAATGCTTTCCTTTCTCCATACCTTATTACATTTTGAAATACAATCATAGTTTCTTCATAATATGTGTTTCCATGAACTTTTTGTAAATCCTGTATGCATGGATTTCAAAATGTTTTGTACCAAAATGAATTCGACATTTAATTTCATTTTCCATGAACTTTTTGAACAAGTCGCTTGTACTTTCACCTTTTCACTGAAGTTCCTATACCATATGTGTCATACTGAAAGAGAGAAAAATAAGGTTTAAAGGAACAAGCATCGGAATCAGAGTCTGATGTGACAGGGATGTTTGAGTCATCATGTAGGAGTTTAGAACAGCTATTATTAATATGTCCAGGACTGTAATGGGAAAAGTAACAGTATACAACAGTAGATGGGTGATGTCAGGGCACAACTTCCAGAAAAGAGTCAAAAAGAAGTGCTAGAGGTCAATAGTATTTTTATCAGAAATGGAGAATGCATTTGGTGGGCTCATTAGGAGAATGAACACAGAAAGAATCTTTGTGAATTTGAACCTGTGTCAGTAGAAACTGCCAAAACTGAAAAGCAAGTGGAAATAAAAAATAGACATTCCCCCCTCCCCCCAAAATGGAACAGTGTATCTAAGACCTGTGGGACAACACCAAAAAGTGTAATATACATGTGATGACAATTCCAGAATGAGAAGAGAGAAAGGAACTGAAGAAATTATTGAAACAATACTCACTGGGAATTTAATGTGAGATTTGAAATCATAAGTCCAGAAAGCTTAGGGTACACCAAACATGATAAACACCCAAAACCCACAAATAAAAACCCACAAAACCCCCATTCTTAGACATATCAAATTAAAACTATAGAAAATCAAATATACAGAAAATATGAAAGAAGCTGGTGGTGAGAATACACATTTTACTTGTGGAGGAACAAAGATGATAATTAAATTGAGCTTTTTCTTAGAAACCATGTGAGCAAGAAGAGAGTAGAATGAAATGTTTAAGGGTTGAGAGAAAAAAACCAGCAACCTAGAATTCTGTATCCTACTAAATTGTCCTTCAAAAGTGAAGGATAAATGAAGACTTTCTCAGGCAAAAATGGAGAAAATATGTCCCCTTTAGACATGCTTTGAAAGGAAGGAGTTCTTCAAAGAGAAGGAAAATGCTTTAGGTCAGAGACTTGTATCCACATATGAAAAAACAGAGAAGGAATATATAAAAGTAAGTGAAAAACCTTTGTTTTTTATAATTGATCTAACAGTAGTTTTTAAAAAATAATAGCACGAGTCTATTCAATGATTTTATCTTTTATATAAAGGAAATGAATAACAATAATGAAACAGGGGATGGGAAGGAAGAATTAGAAGTATTTTTTTTTATAAGGTACTTGCATTACCTATGAAGTAATGTATTGTGTTTTGAATGTGGACTTGGATTAGCATTTGCTAGTCTTCATTGTTTCAGCATCATTGAAGCTCATAGCAACACCTTGGTTTTGGGCACAATCCAGATAGTGTTTTATTTCACAGAAGCAGGGTCCAAACTGCTACTGCTGCTGTGTTGGCCGTGTTCCCTGGGGCTCCTCGTGAGTGTTGTCAGCCTTGGGGACTCAGCATTTCCTCCTCCACTGAAGTCCCCAGAGATAGCATGAGCTACTGCTGCTGGCGTGGGTGCAGTTGTCATCTGAGGAGCCTGGATGGCCATCCCAGGTACACAGCAGCTCAGTGTCCAGAGTGTGAAATTACAAAGAGCTTGTTGTCTTCTGTAAAGAACAAAGCACGCATTCTTTTCAAACTGCAATTGAGAAACTTTAGAATTTGTGATTTTTTGTCTGTAAGACTTGCGTCATAATTGATCAGAGATAGGAAAGATAGAGAACTCTTTTTTTTGTTGACAGGCAGAGTTAGATAGTGAGAGAGAGAGAGAGAGACAGAGAGAAAGGTCTTCCTTCCATTGGTTCACTCCACAAATGGCCACTATGGCTGGCATACTGCACGGATCCGAAGCCAGGATCCAGGTGCTTCCTCCTGGTCTCCCACACAGGTGCAGGGCCCAAGCACTTGGGCCATCCTTCACTGCCTTCCTGGGCCACAGCAGAGAGCTGGACTGGAAGAGGGGCAACTGGGACAGAATCTGGCGCCCCGACCGGGACTAGAACCCAGTGTGCCGGCACCGCAGGTGGAGGATTAGCCTACTGAGCTGCGGTGCCGGCTGAGAACTCATTCTTAAAAACTTGAATACATTGTCACTTGCCTCCCTTCTGCAGACTCTTACATACTAGGGTGAGAATTTTAAAACTTTGATTTTTTAGAAAGTATTTAAACATTTTTTTTCTTGTCTCAAGTTTGGTATAGTAAGTGAAAGCAGACCCTTATAAAGGAAACTTAGCTGGCACTCTAATTGTGGCTTCTCGAAATACCTCATCCAACTCTTTGTTTCACTGGAACAGAATTTGAAAACTATTAAACATGTATCCCTTGTGGTCTGGTTGATGTTTAATAATTATTCACCTAGCTCCAGGTATATCACAACACTAATATTCTTTTCAGTGATCTTGAGGAAGGCTAGAAGCAGATGACAAAGGATGGGGAAAATTTGTAAAGAAAGAGAAATGTAGAAGGCTAGTTGAAGATACTGTGTGTGACAGATTGCTGATATTTCTAAGAGAGAGATGAAACCCACTTAGGTTTGATTTTATTTATTGGAAATGCTGTTTTGTTTTTCTCCCAAGACCAGCTTTTTTGGTCTATTTTTTAAACTATCCTTTCTTTCCTTTAGAGCTAGGCTATTGTGGAGCAGGATCATGGTTTTAATTAGTGGAATGTAAGAACGTGAGGTAGGGTGGGAAGAACTAGTCCAGCTTCTTCTTCTTCTTTTTTTTTTTTTTTTAAGATTTTATTTATTTATTTGAGAGGCAGGATTATAGTGAGAGAGGGGAAGAGACAGAGAGAAGGGTTTCATCTGCTGGTTCATTTCCCAGATGGCCGCAACGGCCTGAGCTGAGCTGAGCTGAGCGGGTGCTGGGGCCCTAGCACCTGGGCCATCCTCCTCTGCTTTCCAGACCATAAGCAGAGAGCTGGATGGCAAGAGGAGCAGCTAAATCTAGAACTGGTGCCCATATGGGATGCCAGTGCTGCAGGTGGAGGCTTAGCCTATTATGCCAGAGTGCCAGCCCCCTGTCTCTACATTTTAATTCACATTCTTTGTTACTCCGAGTGATGTTTTAATTGTTTGCTTCTGTTCTTTGCAAGGCTATTCTGAAAGGGGAAAAAACCATTCACAATGTTTTCCTGCTAGATTAATATTGGGCTGACATCTATTTAACATTTAACTGCTGTATCATTGTTACCATTTAATACTTATTATCTAGCCTCAATATACTCAGCATTAACTGACATTTATAAATGTGCTGGCCTCTTCACTAGAGAGAACATCTTACAAAAAGAGCTGTTGGTGGAAAAACAGCCTTTTCTCACATAGGTGGCTCTCTGGGAGCTTCCCATAAAGACTTTTGTGTGAACATTGCAACATCATTTTTTTTTTTTAAGATTTTACTCATTTATTTGAGAGGTAGAGTTACAGACAGAGAGAGGGAGCAACAGATTGAGAGGTCTTCCATCCTCTGGTTCACTCCTCAGATGGCCACAACCACCAGACCTGTGCCGATCAGAAACCAGGAGCTTCTTCCAGGTCTCCTGCATGGGTGCAGGGGCCCAAGGACTTGGGCCATCTTCTTCTTTCCCAGGCCATAGCAGAGAGCTGGATTGGAAGAGGAGCAGCCAGGACATGAACCAGTGCCCATATGTGAAGCCAGCACTGTAGGCAGAGGCCTAGCTTACTAGGTATGCCACAGTGCCAGCCCTGCAGTGTCATTCTTTGAACAGTCTATTAACTAGGAAATGATAGTCATAAAACAAGGAGATACATGTTTGGTAAGGTGGTTAAGTTGCCACTTGGGTTCCTTGCATCCACATGTTGGAGTGCTGGGGTCCCAGTCCTGCCTGTGCTCTTCATTCCATCTTATGCTCTCTGGGAGACAAACAGTGATTTAATTCCTGCTGTCTGAGTGGAGACCCACTTCTGGGCACCTGGCTGCAGCCTAGCCCAACCCTGGCTGTTGCAGGCATTTGGGGAGTGAACCAACTGATGGGAGATCTCTATGTATATGTCTTTATTTCTGGCTTTCAAATAGATAATAAGAAAAGTACATAAATGAAATTTAAAAAAAGCCAACCTTAAAATCATCTTGCAGGTAGAATCATGGTAATGACCCTATGAGGATTTGCCAGCACAGATATAATTCTCAAGGAACTGGACATTTTATTAAAATTAGATGAAGAAATTGTTGCCTTCTATATAGAATATAAAGCTAGTATACAATGAACTAAATGAACTTTTCTCTTTAAATTATAGTAAGTAGTAACTTGAGGACAAAAATTTTATCAGTGTATGATCACAGGATTTGTATTTTGTCTGCATTGCTGGGTAGGAGTTCAGACTTTAGTAAGGTCAAATTACCCTAGTTTCTTCATCTTCAAGAAAGATATAATGCTTACTTTAAAAAGTAATGGTCATGGGACCAGCACCCTGGCTCACTTGGTAATCCTCCGCCTGCAGTGCCAGCATTTCATATGGGTGCTGGGTTCTAGTCCCGGTTGCTCCTCTTCCAGTGCAGCCCTCTGCTGTGGCCAAGAAGGCAGTGGAGAATGGCCCGAGTGCTTGGGCCCCTGCATCCACATGGGAGACCAGGAGGAAGGACCTGGCTCCTGGCTTCGGATCGGCGTAGCTCTGGCCAGGGCAGCCATTTGTGGGGTGAACCAACAGAGGGAAGACCTTTCTCTGTGTCTTCTCTCTCTCTCACTGTCTTAACTCTGTCAAATTAAAAAAAAAAAAGTAATGGTCAGAATTAAATGAGGAAGTGTGCAAAAATATGTTGCAAACTTGGCATGTATTTGACATACAACAAGAATAAGTATTACTTCTCTTCCTACTACTTCTTAGCATCAGTGGTATCTGGATTCCACCGTTAAATTTCTAATGACTAGTTGTGGAATCAGATTGTTTTGTCTTTCTAAACCTCATTTTCCTTTACCATAAGATTAGAAATGCCATTTCATAACGTGGTGGTTGGAATTTAGTTCCCAGTGTGGTTTAGAAAATTTTTGTTGAATCTGAATCTGAATTTTAAATTGCAAAAATATATATGAAGGGCTGGCACTGTGGCCTAGTAGGCTGAGCCTCCACCTGCAGTGCAGGCATTCCATATGGGCGCCGGTTCCTCTCCCGGCCGCTCCTCTTCTGATCCAGCTCTCTGCTTATGGCCTGGGAAAGCAGTGGAAGATGGCCCAAGTGCTTAGGCCCCTGCACTCACATGGGAGACCTGGAAGAAGCTCCTGGTTTCGAATTGGCCCAGCTCTGGCCAGTGCAGCCATTTGTGGAGTGTACAAGCAGATGGAAGATCCCTTTCTCTTTCTTTCCCTCTTTCTGTAACTCTGCCTCTCAAAAATAAATAAATAAAAATCTTTAAAAATATATATGAATTTGTGAGTTTTGCTAGACATATCTTTGGGACACAAAACCTACAGTAACTTTTTTCGATGTAAATGGTAGGAGGAATATGAGAAAGTTTCAGAAAGTTTATGGAGAATGCAATTATAAGATTATTTTGGTGCAAAAATTTTTTTTAAAATTTCTAAGAGTGGTCTCCAAAAACTTAAGAAAAATATGCATTATGGACTTCAAAATTAATTTTCATCAAAGTAAATTTTTATTATTTCATTTTCCACAAACTCTAAAGTGCCCTCATATAATAAAAAAAGTAAATGGGTGTTTTTGTGGGGAACTCCACATACAATAACTTACAGCATTAAGGCTTAAGGGACAAAAGGACTTCTTTTCACTTGGAACAACCACCTCTAGAAGGTGCACAGAGTACTAAGTTAGGAAGTCAGACACTTCAATTTACCTCTGTGTTTTTGTTCTTTCTATCTTGGGTGACTTCAGATTTTAATGAGACTTCAGCATTCACTAATGGTTTTCTGGACTGGTTTTGGAAAATTAATTAAAATTAAAATTTTATAGTTTGTTAATTACCAGAGTAAGCCACTATTAAAATTTAGTTGGAAAATTATGATCAAGACTTACAAATGAGTTATGAATGAAATCAATATTACTGTTGAGGTTAACTGTGTTAAATTAATATGACTCTTTGACATGATCACTGATTAGAAACCAGTGCTATGTCTGCTACATTGTATTGGAGGGTTGAACTAGGGAGTTTGTGTTTTTAAGGATGTTATGATTCCATGAGTTTTAGTTGAATAGTTTTTATTGTGACTCACTTTCATAAATAATCAGCAGCAAAATATCATTGCCTTTATGTTTTGTAGCAGTTGAGTAAGCTGTTGTGTATTGTCACTAGATGAATGTAAATTTTAATCTATTTTTTGACATGTTTTCAAAGTTCAGGAGCTAATTTAACATACCATTGGTACTGCGGCTCACTAGGCTAATCCTCCGCCTTGCGGCACCGGCACACCAGGTTCTAGTCCCAGTTGGGGCGCCAGATTCTGTCCCGGTTGCCTCTCTTCCAGGCCAGCTCTCTGCTGTGGCCCGGGAGTGCAGTGGAGGATGGCCCAAGTGCTTGGGCCCTGCACCTGCATGGGAGACCAGGAGAAGCACCTGGCTCCTGGCTTCAGATCAGCGCAATACGATGGCCACAGCGGCCATTGGAGGGTGAACCAACGGCAAAAGGAAGACCTTTCTCTCTGTCTCTCTCTCTCTTTGTCCACTCTGCCTGTCAAAAAAAAAAAAAAAAAAGAAATCGCAGTTTATCATTTATATGTCATGTTATGGCTCCCTATTACAGGCTTGTTGCTCAATGAAATGTTGCACAATGTAGAGAAAAATTCTCAGATGCATTGTTCTTGCCCCCAAGGGAAAGGATAAAAGAAAATAGAATCAAAACTAAATTGTAAAAAGTATAATGCAGAGAGGTTTCTCAAAGAAGTGGAGATAGGGGCCGGTGCTGTGGCATAGTAGGTGAAGCCACCACCTGCAGTGCTGGCATCCCTATGGATGCCAGTTCGAGTTCCAGCTGCTCCATTTCCAATCCAACTCTCTACCATGGCCTGGGAAAGCAGTAGAAGATGGCCCAAGTCCTTGGACCTCTGCACCCGTGTGGAAGACCCAGAAGAAGCTCCTGACTCCTGGCTTCTGATCGGCATAGCTCTGGCTGTTGTGGCTATCTAGGGAGTAAACCAGTGGATGGAAGACCTCTGTCTCTCTGCCTCTGCCTCTCTGTAACTCTGCCTTTCAAATAAATAAATAAATAAATAGTTTTTTTTAAAAAAAAGTAGAGATAGATTTATGTGTGAATATTAAAGAGAGACATACAAATATGTTGATTATAGCCATCTTTTAAATGTGTTTGTTCTAAGTAAAGAGTTTGCAGATTAAATGAATTAATGTTATTACTGAAATCAGAATAACTTTTTAAAAATCTTTTTGGATTTTTTATTGATACCAGACAAGTATAAAATTGGTTAAAATTTAAACTGCTTACAGCCACATGTTTTTGAGAAATTTGTCATTAGGTATTTTTGTCCTTGTGTGAACATCATTGTGTATACTTATACAAACTTGTATGGCATAGCTCAATCATTTGTGGTGGCATTTTGCTTCAGTTAAGACACATAGTAACACAACATGTGAGACTGGCTTGGGCATAATATGGCAGTAAACTATTTTAAAATTGTATAGGAGTACACTCAAATAGTAAAAAGTGAAGTAAATATATAAATTAATTACACTTTATTATCATTAAGTATTATGTACTACACATAATTGTGTGAGCTATACTTTTTAATTGTAAGTTTATTTGAGAGACAAATCTAGTATCAGACAAAATGGACTTCAACACGAAAACTGTTAAAAGAGATAAAGAAGGGGACTATGTAATGATTAAGGGATCAGTTCAACAGAAGATGTGACAGTTATAAACATCTATGCACCAGATTACAGGGCACCTCTCTATTTAAAAGAAACATTAATGGATCTAAAGCGAAACACAGGTTCCAATATAATAATAATGGGGGACTTCAGTACCCTACTTTCAGCAATGGATAGATCAACCAGACAGAAAATCAGCAAGGAAACAACACCGTTAATTGACACTATAGACCAAATGGACCTAATGGATATCTACAGAGCTTCTCATCCTACAGTTACAAAATACACATTCTCCTTACCACTGCATGGAGCTTTCTCTAGGACAGACCACATGCTAGGCCCTAACATAAATTTCAGAAAATTCAAAAACATCAAAATCGTATCATGCGTCTTCTCAGACCACAATGGAATGAAGCTGGAAATCAAAACTCAGGAATCTCTAGAGCATATGCAAACACATGGAGACTGAACAGCATACTCCTGAATGAACAGTGTGCCATAGAGGAAATCAAAAGAGAGATAAAAAAATTTATGGAAATGAATGATGATGACAATACAGCATATCAAAACATATGAGATACATAAAAGCAGTGTTAAGAGGAGAATTTATAGCAGTTGGGAAGGCATCAAATAAATGAGCTATCAGTACATATCAAGGACCTAGAAAAACAACAGCAAACCAAACCAAAATTAGTAGGAGAAAAGAAATAATTAAAATTAGAGAAGAAATAAGCAAAATTGAAACAAAAAATACACAAGATCCACAAAATGAAGAGCTGTTTTTTGAAAAAATAAACAAAATCAACATACCACTGGCCCAACTCACCAAGAAAAAAAAGTTGCAAAAGACCCAAATCATTGAAATTAGAGATGAAAAAGGAAATGTAACAGCAGACACTACAGAAATAAAAAGAATCATTAGAAATTACTACAAAGAGCTGTATGCCAACAAACTGGGAAATTTAGAAGAAATGGATAGATTTCTGGACACATACAATCTAACTAAATTGAGTCATGAAAACGTAGAAAACCTAAACAGACCAATAACCAAGACAATAATAAAGACTCTCCCAACAAAGAAAAGTCCAGGACAGGATAGATTTCACTGATGAATTCTACCAAACATTTAAAGAACTAATTCTAATTCTTCTTAAGCTATTCAAAACAATTAAAAGGGAGGGAAGCCTCTCAAACTCCTTCAATGAAGCCAGCATCACCTTAATTCTTAAACCTGAAGAAGATACAACAGAGAAAGGAAACTACAGACCAGTTTCCCTGATGAATATAGATACAAAAATCCTCAGCAGAATACTAGCCAGTTGAATCCAACAACACATCACCTGGACCAAGTGGATTTATCCTTGGTATACAGGGATGGTTCAGCATTTGGAAATCAATCACCATGATACATCACATTAACAAATTGGAGAACAAAATCCATATGATTATCTCAATAGATGCAGACAAAGCATTTGATAAAATACAACAGTCTTTCATGATGAAAACATTAAGCAAGTTGGGTGTAGAAGGAACATTCCTCAACGCAATCAAGGCAATTTAGGACAAACCCATGGCCAGCATCCTGTTGAATGAGGAAAAGTTGGAAGCATTCCCACTAAGATCTGGAACCAGACAAGGATGTCCACTCCAGCCACTGCTATTCAATATAGTACTGGAAATTATAGCCAGAGCCAGTAGGCAAGAAAAATAATCAAAGGGATACAAATTAGGAAGCAGGAAGTCAAGTCCTATTTGACATGACATGATTCTATATAGAGGGAATCCAAAAGAATCCGCTGAGAGACTACTGGACTCATAAAAGAGTTTGGTAAAGTGGCAGCATAAAATCCACACACAGTTTTCCCTGACTCTTCCCTGAGATTGTACTTTCTCCACTTTTTTTTTTTAACTATCTTCCCCTAAACCAGAGCAGTAAGCTCCCTCCTTATCCTGCCATCTTGAAGTCCTTACTTACTTATTTTAAAGTCAGAGTTAGAGAGAGGAGAGGGATACACACACACATACAGAGAGAAAGAGAGAGAGAGAGAGAGAGATCTTCCATCCATTTGTTCACTCTGTAGATGGCCACTGCAACCAGGACCAAGCCAGGCTGAAACCAGGAGTTACGTCCGGGTCTTCCACATGGGTAGCAGAGACCCAAACATTTGGGCCATCTTCTGCTACGTTCCCCAGGCCATTAGCAGGAAACAGAATCAGAAATGGATTAGCCTGGGCTTGGAATGGTTGCCCATATGGGATGCTGACATTATAGGTTATGGCTTTACCTGCTATGCCACAATGCTGGCCCCAGACTGTTTACTTCTATTAATAATTTCCTGTTTTTAAAAGGTGGAATTAATGAATTAATCAAATAAGTTTCATTCTAGACATAGACTGCTTGTAATAAATTCATCTTATTAGAAAGTTAAAGCAGCCCTATTTTTTATTTTCCATATCATGTTGAATCTACTTATTGGGATTTTAAGCCATATGGTTCTATTTTAAAACTTTCTTTGGCTCTGTGTCACTTTCTAAATGATATTAGAAAAACAAGGTTTTTATTTCTACATTGTTCTTTGAATTCTGATATAGCAAATTTGAAACAATTCTTTTGGGTTTTTTTGGTAATCTGCTATAAGTGCTATAATTTTATAAAATCTTCAGAAACTATTAGCATATGAAGCTGACACTGGACTTTGGAGGATGATTTTAGATCTTTTTCAATTTTACTTTTTCAGTTATGAAAATAAGGTACCTGTTACAGTTCAGTGAATATGGTAATTTCAGATCCAGGTAGAATAGTACGTCTCATTTTGTCATTTTTTAAGGTGAACTAGTTTATATAATGGAGAATAAATCATTCTGTTAACTCTCTTCTCTGTCAATGCTGTTGACTCTCTTCTAGTATATAAAAATGAATCTCAATTTAGCAAGGTTATTTTAAGTGCTTTAAGCATTTAAAAATAATTTTTAAGAAAGGAATTACAGAAAAATTGAAGTGAAATATATCAATTAATACGAAAAACACAAATGATAGCTCTTATAATTGGTATTTTAAGGTATTCCCTGAAGATATGTATGGAGATAAGAACAGGCACATTAGTCTAAATGATATTGAAGTTTTCTTTTTTTTATTTTTAAGATTTATTTATTTGGAAGTCAGAGAGGGAAGAGAGACACAGAGCTATCCTCCATCTGCTGATTGGCTCCCCAGATGACTGCAACTACCAGGGCTGGGCCAGGCTGAAATCAGAAGCCAGAGATGTCATCCGTGTCTCCCATGTGGGTGGCAGGGGCCCAGGCACTGGACCATCTTCCACTGCTTTTCTCAGGCCATTTCCAGGGGACTGGATCATAAATGGAACAGTTGGGACAAGAACCAAAGCCCACATAGGATACTGGCATTGCAGATGGTGGCTTTACTTGCTATGCTACAAACCCAGTCCCCTAAAGGTTTCTCCTTTTAGACACTCTTGTAGTATTTGTACTTTCCTTTTTTGTACTTATTTAAATATTATTTAGCCATTTTTATTTGGTGTTTGCTATATTCCAGATGTTCTTGACTCTAAGTGATATCAGTGAACAAAACAGAATTTATTTATCTATAGAGTCTCAGTAAGTGTATCACATGGTCATAAGTGTTCTAGAGAAAAGAAAAATACATCCTTCTTTTCAGAGAACATAGTAGGGAATGTTGCAGTGAGCAGCATGCTATTTTTTATAGACTAGTATGGGAAGATTTACCTGCTGGTGGTGCCTGAGTGATGCCCTGAATAGGACGAGGAACAGAGAGCTACGGGGATATTTGGGCAAATGTGTTTCACATAATCTCAGAAGCTCTGTGTTGAGTGCAGGCTCAGCATATATAGAAACCTAAGAAATTAACTGTGCAATTATTATTTCATTTTTGCAAGCTGAGTTTTCTATCCCAGATAGTGCACAAGATATAATAGATCAAAAATCCTGTCCGAGACTTCAGAATTGTAATCTTAGTATACCTGGGCCAAGGAAGTAAAAGCAGCTTTTGAGGAATACTTTTTTTTTTTAAGATTTATTTATTTACTTGAAAGAGTTCCACAGAAAGAGAAGGAGAGGAAGAGAGGAGAGAGGGAGAGAGAGAGGTCTTCCATCTGATGATTCACTCCCCAATTGGCTGCAATGGCCGGAGCTGCGCTGATCCGAAGTCAGGAGCCAGGAGCTTCTTCCTGGTCTCCCACGCGAGTGCAGGGACCCAAGGACTTGGACCATCTTTTACTGCTTTCCCAGGCCATAGCAGAGGGCTGGATTGAAAGTCGAGCAGCTGGGACTCGAACTGTCAACCATATGGGATGCCAGCACTGCAGGCAGTGGCTTTATCTGCTACGCCACAGCTCTGGCCCCAAGGAACACTTTTAATCAGCTGTGTTAGATTAAAGATAGGATCTAAATGTCTCTTATGGTAATTCATAGGCTGAGAAAAATGGATAGGGAGTCATGATACAAGTTGCCCCTCAAATTGTTTTTCCTTTCCTCTGTAGCAATATAATCAACCCTTTAAACAAAAAAAAAAAACTAGGAAAAATTATTTCACAACCATATGATTAAGTTCTGGCAAGATAGATGAAATAGAAGTAGTATTTACATGTGTGTTTCCAAAAGGCACTGACTCATTTGGGAAGAGTCTCCTCCTTTGCCATTCAGTTTTCATCTACACTATAATGCTATACTACAATACCAGCCCCGGACTCAACCACTTGAACTGTCACATGCAGCATCCCAGGGTCTGCACTGGCAGGAAACTGGAATTAGGAGCTGGAGCGGAGAATCAAGCCCAGTTACTCTGACAAGGGGATGCAGGCATCTTAATTGATGTCTTAACTGCTAGGCCAAACACCACCCTCCCCCCAGCCCCCATCACACGTTGAATATTAAATGCATGGTTTTTAGGTTTCTCTAGAGGACAAGGATTTGTGGGACTAGGTAGGTAGATAGATTGATAGCTGTATGAGAGATTTATAATGGTAATTGGTTCAGGTGATTATGGAGGTGAGAACTCCTAATATGCTGTCTGTAGGCTGGAGAGTCAGAAAAGCCAGTGGTGTAATTAAGTCTGATCTCAAAGGTCTGACAACCAGGGAAACACAAAGTGTGACTCTCAGTACAGAACTGAAGGCTTAGCAAGAAGATGCTGTTTCTGTCAGTCACGAAGCCTGAAGACCCAAGAACCAGGAGCTCTGATACCTGATAACTGGAGAAGATGAAGGGGGGGCCAGTGCAGTGGCGCAGCAGGTTAAAGCCCTGGCCTGTGGGCGCTGGTTCTAATCCCGGCTGCTCCATTTCTAATCCATCTCTCTGCTGTGGCCTGGGAAAGCAGTAGAAAATGGCCCAGGTGCTTGGGCCCCTGCACCTGCATGGGAGACCCAGAAGAAGCCCTGGCTCCTGGCTTTGGATCAGCACAGCTCTGGCCATTGTGGCCATCTGGGGAATGAACCAGTGGATGGAAGACCTCTCTTTCTGTCTCTACCTCTCTCTGTAATCTCTCTTTCAAATAAATAAAATAAATTCTTTTAAAGAGATGAAGGACCCTTTTCCAAAAGAGCAATAATTTGCCTTTCCTTAGCTTTTCTATTCCGTTCTGGTGGCCCCTCCACAGATTGCATGATGCCTGCTGACATTGGTGGGAACATCTAGATCTTTAGTCGGTGTACTGATTAAATGTTAATTCTTCTGGAAACACCCTACTGACAAATCTAGAAATAATGTTTTACATTAAACTGTTGAAGAATAGATTTTTCCCCCCATATTATTTGTTGAACTCTCTACTTAACATAGAGTTAATCATATGTGTATTAAGTTAATTGAAAATAGATCTTAGTAAAAAATAAGAATGGGAGTAGGAGAGGGAAGTGAAAGAGGGGTGTGAGGGGGGTTGGGTACAGTGGGAAAAATCACTATGTTCTTGAAATTGTAATTATCAAATGTATGAAGTTTGTATTACTTTAATAAAAGATTTCTGGGGAAATAAAATAAAATTGTATTCAGTATATACACACACACAGAGAGAGAGAAATCATGCTTTACAGGCTATTTGGGTATCCCTTAACTGAGTCAAGATGATATATAATTAATCCTTGTAACATATTCAGTTTTCACTTACAAATCATAAAAGTACTAAATTATGGTATTTCCTGTCCTTTTAAAAATTTATCATCATTTTTCTTAGCAGTTGTAGGCCAATGTGATGGGAATTATCACAGTGGTTTTAAAGACAAAAATCTAGGCCCACAGAGGGTCAAATGCCATGCTTAATTCTTTCCTGGCCCATTTCTTTATTGGTATTGCCAGAATTTATACCTAGTTATGCCTGATCTTCTAGCCTTCACTTTCCAGTGTATCATACTAGCACCCCAAAGCATTAAATCCCTCTGTGTTTTACTTTTTCACCTAACATTAAAAATTATGTTTTTGTTTTTAACCACTTAAATTGAGCTACAGTATGTCACTGATGTGTTTGTATTATAATTTAATTTTATTTATTCAATTTTATTTATTTATAAACATATATTGCATATGTTTATTTTTTATTCTCTGTGCCACCTGTCTGGCTCATGTAGATATTAAATAGAATACCAGCTAAGTGATACCATTATGGTATTCTTGATGTAGACAGTAGTAAAGATTAGCCTTTGAACAGTTTTCATGCCTCTTATATGTAGATCGATACATTTATTAAGCTTATGGATTCTGCTGTTGTATATAAACAGTTTTAAATCTGTTTGAATCTGCACATTTGGGTATGGTAATTTTTTTAAAAAAAGATTTATTTTCTTGAAAGTCAGAGTTAAACAGATAGAGAAGGAGAGGCAGAGAGAGAGATAGAGAGGTCCTCCATCCACTGGCTCACTCACTAGACAGCCACAAAAGCAGGAGCTGCGCCGATCTGAAGCCAGGAGCCAGGAGCTTCCTCTGGGTCCGCGACGTGGATACAGGGACCTAAGCACTTGGGCCATCCTCCACTGATCTTGTAGGCCACAGCATCGAGAAGTGGAGCAGCTGAGACCCAAACCAGCGCCCATATGGGATGCCAGCACTACAGGTGGTGGCCTTACCTGCTACGCCACTGCGCTGGCCCTGGGTCTGTTATTCTTTAGCAACAGTTCTCTTGAATGTGAACATTTATTCATTATTTGTATTGTGTATGACTTATAATTTTTTGTAATATATTTGTCTCTTAACTATTTTTAAAAACTTATTTATTTGAAAGCCCTAGAGACAGACAGACTCAGGTCTTCCATCTGTTGGTTCACACCCAAAGTGCCTGCAACAGCAGAGGCTAGGTATGGCAGAAGCCAGGAACTCCAGTTCAGCTTTCCTATGTGGGTGGCATCAACTACTTGAGCCATCATCACTGCCTGCTAGGGGATGTGTTAGCAAGAAACTGGACTCAGAAGTGGAACTGGGACTTGAACCCTGGTACTTGATATGATATGCAAGTGTCCTAAGGGTGGTTTAATTACTGCATTAACTCCTTCCCCTCTTCTTAACTATTCAGTGGGGATATTTAAGGACTCTGCAACTTACTAAGTAAGAATTAGCTTGAATGTAAGTCTCTTTAAAATAATTTTATTTTAATTGTATTTGAAAGGGAAAAACAGAGTTAGAAATCTTCTATCTGCTGGTTTATCTCTAAATGTTCACAACAGTCCAGGCTGGGCCAGGATTTGAAGCCAGGAGCCCAGACCTCCTTCCATGTCTCCAACATTGGTGGCAGGGACCCAAATACTTGATTTATCATCTGCTGCCTCCCAGGGTGGCCAATAGCAGTAAGCTGGATGGGAAGTAGGGAAGCTAGTACTGGAACCAGGCTTTCTGACATTTGATGCTGACATCTCAAGTATTGATTTCATCACTGTGCCAAACACCCACCCTAAATGCAAGTCTTTGTTTTAAAATTATATTTGGAATATTTCTGAGAACCTACTTTTGACATTTTGCACATAAAAATAAATGAGTAAACAAATGAAAATGACTTTGAATCTTCTACTTCTTCTCAGGTGCTATTGTATTTTGGTTTTGCCTAGTATTTTACTATAAGTATTAGATCAACTGAACACATGTATACTTGGTTAATATTTCTGTATTTATTTATTCAAAAAATGTTAATAAAGGGCTTGCTATACTTTTGGTGTTGTATCTGCTTTACTGAAACTTCTGCTCTTCTGGAGATATCTTTTAGTATTGGAAACAAATATAAGCTAGTAAGTGTTGTGATAAGTAATAATCAGGGTGATGTCTTTTTTAAAAAAATAGAGTTAGAAAGATGAGTAGCATTCTTATAGGTTGTTGTAGTCATTTTGCATTCTGGATCCCAATTTTGTTCTGACTCTGCTCTGAGGGATAAATCCTCATTAGTCTAAACCAGTAATGCTAATCCTGTTCCACTTGTCAGCCACTGATTTTGTATGGAACAGGTGACTCAATCTTGGCTAATAAGATGTGCATATCATCTGGGGAGACTTCTGCATGTAATTTCCTTTTTCTTAAAAGGAGATAGACTAGAAGAGAGTACCAGCTGTTTTTTTGCACATAATTGCATGTGGCTAGAATTGAAGCAGCCAACTTGCTATCACATAAAGAAAGCTAATATGAGGTCCAAAGCTCACAAGATGAAAAGAGGTTTTTTTTTTACTGGTATATCGAACCATTGACTTAACCTTTTTTCAATCGAGAAATTAAATTTTCTTATTTTTAAACCATTTTGAGTTGTGTTTTCTCTTATTTCCTTATATGTTATAATTAATACACATTGTCTAGAACTGTCAGTGAAAGTAGATAGCATTTAAGAAGATATCTGGGGGCTGTTGCTGTTGCACAGCTGGTTAACACACCCTGGCATGAAGCGCCGGCATCCCACATGAGCACGGATTGGAGACCTGGCTGCTCGACTTCCGATCCAACTCTCTGCTATGGCCTGGGAAAGCAGCAGAAGATGGCTCAAGTCCTTGGGCCCTGTACCCACATGGGAGACCTGAAAGAAGCACCTGGCTCCTGGCTTCTGATCTTTGCATCTCCGACCGTTTTGGCCAATTGGGGAGTGAACCATTGGATGGAAGACACTCTCTCTCTGCCTCTTCTCTCTCTGTGTAACTCTGACTTTCGAATAAATAAATAAATCTTAAAAATGATATATGGATCATAAGAAAGAGCCAAAGAGTGAGTGTTTTGCTTAGCAGTTAAGACACGAGTTGCTCATGGTCTCCCTGGGCATGCCTTGGGTTCAATTCCTGGTTCCCATTTTTTTTCTTTTTTCTTTTCTTCTCTCTCTCTTTCTCTCTCTTTCTTTTTCTTTCTTTCTTTCTTTTTTTTTTTTTTAATTTATTTGAAAGGCAGAGATACACAGAGAGAAGGAAAGACAGAGAAATCTTCCATCAGTTGGTTCACTCCCCAAATGGCCACAATGGCCAGGGCTGGGCCAGACAGAAACCAGGAGCCTCCTCCAGTCTCCCACGCAGGTGCAGAGGACAAACACTTGGGCCATCTTCTGCTGCCTTTCCAAGCACGTTAGCAAGGAGCTAGATTAGAAGTAGAGCAGCAAACTCAAACCGGCACCCATATAGAATGCTGGCGCTGCAGGCCATGGCTTAACCCACTGTGCCCTTCGTTCCTGTTCTTCATTTAGTTTTCTGCCAATGCAGATTCTGGAAACCAGAGGTGATAGCTCAAGTGATTGGTTTCTGCCACCCCACTGGGAGGCCTGGCTTGAGTTTGTATCTCCCAGCTTCTTACTGACCCAATCCTAAATGTTGGAGGCATTTAAGGAGTGAACCAGCAGATGGGAGCTCTCTTTCTTTCTGTCTTCCTCGCTTTCTCTCTTTCTGCCTGTCAGATAAATTTTTTAAAAAGTAAGCCAAAGAAATTACAGTTTTTGTTAAAGTATCAGCAATAACAAAGCCTGTAATGGGTTAAGAACTAGGTATAACAGTGTAGAAGCTGGTAGAAGGCTGATATACTGGATTTTTGATGAGCAAGGGAAAGATAATAGTAACTAATATTTGCAAATTGCTTTATACTGTACAAGCCATTTTTGTAAATATTTTCATATGATCTTTACATTTATGAATATGAGTTTACACTATTGGAATTCCTGTTTTAAAGTTGGATAAACTGCCTTTAGGGTATAGTCTGCTATTGATTTCAAATGATTATTCTTTTCTACTACATCAAAGTGTCAATCAAGAATATATATGTGTGCAAGTGTATATGTACACACACATGCATTTCACACACATGAAGGAACATGGTAAATTCAACATTTCAATTGATTTTATTAGTATTATCACTTTTTAGGATTATTAATTTATTCAGGGCTATAGGTACAGATATCAAGTCCAGATTTCTAGGTCTGTTTTAATAGTCTAAGTGAATTGTATCAGTAAACACAGCCTGGTAGTTATCATGTCTGTTAAAGTGAATGAGATACTCCTAATAGAAACCTCATAGATGTGATTATGTGTTTATATTTCATAACTGGAAAAATTCATTTCTAAGATATTGGCTGTTTTCAGTGATTTAATATTTTGTACTTCTATTCACAGTACCTGGAATTTTAAATTCATATGCGTACACTGACTGTACCAATGAGGAATGTGAACACATTATAGATATATGTGTAAATAATGCATCAGAATTGAATTTTATAATCTTGGTAGGGGCTACATAATTTTGTTTTTTCCTGTCCCTCACCTTGCCTTCCTTCTTTCCTTTCTCTCTCCTTTTCCCTCTTCTATTTTTCAATTTATTTGGTCTCACCAACTACTTTTTCAAAAATCCTTCATATGGGTCTAGCTTTGTGGCACAGTGGGTTAAGCCGCTACCTGGGCTGCCGGCATCTCGTCTCAACTCCTCCACTTCTGATCCAGCTCCCTGCTCATGCACTTGAGAAAGCAGCAGAAAGTGGCCTAAGTTCGTGGGCCACTGCCACCTTGTGGGAGACCCGAAAGGAGGTCCTGGCTGCTGGCTTGGCCTGGCCTTTATAACCATTTGGGGAATAAACCAGTAGATGGGAGATCTCTTTCTGTCTGTCTCCACCTCTTTCTGTCACTCTGCCATTCAAATAAATAAATTTTTCTTATTTTTAATGGCAGAGAAAGAAAGATCTTCCACGTGCTGGTTCACTCCCCAAATGAAGCTTGGGCTGGACCAGGCTAAAGCCAGGAGCTCTATCCCAGCTTTCCATATGGGTGGCAGGAACGCGGGTCCTTGAGCCAGCATTCACTGCTGCCCGGGCACATTCGTGGCAGCTGGCTCTGCAGTGGAATGGTCAGGACTCAGCAGGCACTCTGATGTGGGAGGCCAGCATCACTGCCCCTCACCAAGGACTTCCACAAAAATGAAGTCAAAGTCGATTTAAACTAGAATTAAAGGATCATTTTTAATTTATGATATTTTTACTTTGCTTCTTATTTCTTTCTTACACTAATAAACACATGCATTAATTACCTGTTTCTCTTATGGGGAGACCTAATGTTAATAAAGTTTCATACATTCTGTAACAATACTTAATTTGAAAATGAATTGATAAAAAGAGAAGATATTCAAAAGATATGGTCTTAAGCACATGTTAATCTAGAATTGAATTGAATTATAAATGTATAGATTATTTGAATTAAGTATTTATGCTTTGTAACCAATGATTAGCTTTTCTATGAAAGTCTTGTTTATAATTCCCTTATTCAACCTGAAAAATTCATTTCCTGGCATTGTTGGCTATTGAAGAAAATATGCCTTTTAAGTATAACAGTCATACTTAACCTCTTTTACCTTGTAGTAATTCATTAAATTTGTTGAATAAATGATTGCATTTTTCTGTTGAATTTTGTAGTTAATTCCATTATATTGAATTACTCGAAGAGGCACTCTATAATAATGATTTTGGTTTTTATTCTTTCTAGTTAAAAATGTAAGCATTCTAAAGATATCTAAATTGTAGCATATACTTATTATAGCTTATGGAGTCATTATTATTTGAGTATTTATGATAATTCCTTTTTTTCTGAGAGTAGGTTAGACTGCTAAAAAGGTTCAGCACAGTTAATCTGTTGCTTGTTAATTATATTATTAGTTATTTAAGTTGAATCTTACTGTGTTTGGAACATGTGAAAAATACAATTTTCACATTAACATTTAGATTGAAGTCAATCGTATCAACAAAGTAATTACTATCAAAAATTTTTTTTCATTAAAACTAAGGATGTACTGTGATAATAGTTTTGTTGAAAAAAAAATCTGTCTGCTAGGAGCTGGCATTGTGGCATAGTGAGTTAAACCACAGCCTGAGATGCCTGCATCCTTTGTGGGTATAGATTTGAGTCCTGGGGCCAGTGCTGTGGCTCACTTGGTTAATCTTCTGCCTGCGGCGCCGGCATCCTATATGGGTGCCAAGTTCTAGTCCCAGTTGCTCCTCTTCCAGTCCAGCTCTCTGCTGTGGCCTGGGAAGGCAGTGGAGAATGGCCCGAGTGCTTGGGCCCTGCACCCACTTGGGAGACCAGGAGGAAACACCCGGCTCCTGGCTTCAGATTGGTGTAACTCTGGCCGTGGCAGCCATTTGGGGAGTGAAGCAATGGAAGGAAGACCTTTCTCTCTGTCTCACTGTCTAACTCTGTCAAAAAAAAAAAGACTTGAGTCCTGGCTACTCCACCTCCAAACTGACTTCCTGCTAATGCCCCTGGGGAGGCAGCAGAAGATGATCCAGAGAGAGAGAGAGAGTGAGAGAGCGCCAGAGAGATCTTCCACCCCTCACCCTCCCATTTTACTCCCCAAATGCCTACAATAGCTAGGACTGGGCCAGGCTGAAGCCAGGAGCTGGTGTTGCAGGTAAGTAGTAGTGAAACAACTTGAGCCATCATCAACTGCCTCTCAAGTGCATAAGCAGGAAGCTGGATTGGAAGTGGATGCAGGACTCAGTTGTAGGTACTGTGATGTTGAATCAGGTGTCCCATGCAGCAGCTTAACTCACTGCACATTACAGTGCTTGCCCCATTTCTACTTCAATGCTTTTAAAACATCTTCCATTGTCTACTAGAGTGTATTTTTTTTTCTGAAGAGATGTCCACTGCAATTCTTTGTTATGTGTATATTTTACCCCTACATTTGTGGGTATTTTCCCCAATAAATTTTAGTTTTATTAGCCTTTAAATATGCATTGGCAATTCTACATATGCCCATGACCTAACTTTTTTTCAATGAACATTACATGAAATTTGATGACAAGTTTTGTTTTGAAAAGCTTCCTTTCAGAATGAACACTCAAGTGGGGAAATGTTATAAATACTCAAACCTGTTTTGCAAATAGTTTTTTGACTAATGATGATAGATGACTTTCATTTGCATTTTATCACCTCAACGCTTTTCCATTGATAATGATAGTCACTGGAGGTGGTGCAGCTCTGGTGAAGCTGTACAACACCACAGTGTCTGAAGGTCAGGCCCTGTCATCTGTGGCTGCCCCCTCTGGGTTTCTTCCTTCCTGGCTTCATTTTGGATAATTTCTATTACTCTGTCTTCTTAACTCTTTGCCTGTAGTGTCTTACTTGTCTCCTAAGCGTTTCTAGAGAATCTCTTAAGATTTCCGATATTAGAATTCTTTGTTCTAGAATTTGCATTTATGTTAATAGCTTTTCTTTTTTTTTGATAGATTCATTTTTTTCTCTAAATGCTAGTATGTATTTCAATAGTTTTAATGTTACTGTCATCATCATCATCTCTGAATTTTGAGTCTGTTTTAATTGACTGATTTTCTTCTTGTTAATGGGTGGCATGTTCCTCCTTGTTGCCATCACAATAAAAGTGTTCTTGGCAAAGTGACCCATAATTTATTCAGCCGTATCTCAGTTGATGGACAGTTACATTTTTTCCAGTTTGGAGTTACTGAAAGCAATGCTGTAATGAATAACCTTGTGAATGCGTTATATTCAGTTGTTAAATTGGTATAATCCTGGTATAAATTCCTGCTAGTGGAGTTTCTCATGAAAGCAAATGCATATGTGAATATTTGACATATAATACCATATTTCCCTTTGCATAGTGTTGTACATATTTATGTTAAGTGCTGAATTAATATTTTATGTCTGAAAGAAAGAAAAATATTTTATGTCTGTTAAATTTTTGTTTAACTTGTGTAATAGTGCAGCTTGATGAATTCGGTACAAATTGATCAAATCAGGCAGTCAGCATCTCCATTTCCCTTTGCCTTTACCATGCTTGGAACCTAACAGCTCCTCTCCCCCAGCTCTTCATACAATATGTAATATATTACTGGGAACTAAAGTCACCTGTTTTGCTGTAAAATACTAGAACCTGTCTCTCTGTGTTTTGGTACCCGCTGTCAACCTCCATTTCTCCTCCTCGTCCCTTTCTCAGCCTCTAGTGATTCCAGCCTCTAGTCGTCATCATTCCAAAACCAGATCAATTTTTAAAAACCTCCACATAGTGCTCGCTTCGGCAGCACATATACTAAAATTGGAAAAAACCTCCACATAGATAAAAATGCAATTATCATCAAAATCATTTTAATAAACTCCACTCTGCCCCCAAAGATTTTTTTCAGTATCACTGGAGTTTTAAAAATTGTTTGTCTACAATGAAAATTTTTTTAAAAAAAGATTTGAGAGGCAGAGTTAGAGACAGACAGAGGGAGAGGAAAAAAAGGGAGGTCTTCCATTCGCTGGTTCACTCCCCAAATGGCAGTAGTGGCCTGAGCTGTGCCATTGCCATTCTGGATCCAGGAGCTTTTTTCAGGTCTCTGATGCGGGTGTGAGGCCTCAAGCTCTTGGGCCATCTTCCACTGCTTTCCCAGGCCATAGTAGAGAGCTGGAT
Organism: Sylvilagus floridanus; assembly: GCA_949820135.1. NCBI lineage: Eukaryota > Metazoa > Chordata > Mammalia > Lagomorpha > Leporidae > Sylvilagus > Sylvilagus floridanus. Next base: position 13,204,865 of record OX463228.1, on the reverse strand, counting down.
TGGAAGAGGAGCAGCCGGGTTTCAAACCAGCACCCAAATGGAATGCTGGCACTGCAGGCAGAGCCTAACCTATGCCATAGCACCTATAATAAAGACTTTTAGAGTAGTTTAGTTTCAGCTCATCTTGACATATTGCTCATCTGTTAGTTTGCATACAATTTTAAACATTCTGTAATAAGAATTTTAAAGAGTACAGCGTTAAATTTACAAGGTTTTATCCTGACAATAAACATACATTTTGATGTTTTTCAAGTTACAGTATAACAGTTTTGTAATATGCAGGTGGTTGTGTTCAATTTCATGCTTAAACATAATGACAGCAAAAAATGTAATTAAGTGGTATTGTTTATGTTAGTTTGTATTCAGTTTCTTTTGCTTTGCTCCCAGCATTAGTTACTGTGAGAGGAGGTTGTTTTGTTTGTGTTTGTTTCAGTGGCTTTACCTCCCTTTGCCATTAGAATCCACTAGAATATTACCTCTTGAAGGCAGAAATTTTTGTCTGAGTTGTTCACTACCTTATTTGCATTGCCTAGGATATTATGTTTTCTGTAATAAGGACTCCACTTGCTATGTTTTGAATGAGTGAGTGGATCATGGAATTTAAATTTAGGTAAAATATATGGTAGAGAACTTTTAGGTGCTTTCCATTGTAAATGCTTTTAAGAACCATATTGCATATTTTAAAATAAATAAAACTTAAATAGGAATAGTGTGAATGGTGTACTGAGTGAAGTGCCATGTTTAAAAGGTGCAGTGCTTACTGGTGGCAGTCAGGAAATGTTTCCAAAGTGAAGGCCCTGAGGGACGAAGCCCTTACTGATTCCCACCATTTGTTCCTCCTTCACGCGTGCTCCCTTTTTTATTGCAGCTCTGAAACTCTCCCTGCTCTTCTCAAATCCATTCTAGCTGAGAAATCTCATAACACTCATTAGCCATGTCAGATCACCTGTGTTTATCCAGCTCCTTTCTCTATTGTGAATTACATTTTCACTTTTATTCTATTTTATCTCCATTATTTTTTTTGTTCATTTTACTTTTAAAAAATGACGTCTTGTTCTGAGAAATGCTGATGGAAATGCTGTGTAACTGCATTTCCTTTATAAAAAGATTCAAGTTTTTTTAAATTCATTTGAAAGGCAAAGTTATAGAGAGGGAGGAAACTGAGCAATCTTCCTCCTGCTGGTTCACTCCCCCAAATGGCCACAATGGCCAGGACTGTACCAGGCAGAAGATAGGGGCCCAAGCACTTGAGCCATCTTCTGCTGATTTTTCGGGTACATTAACAGGGAGCTGGATCGGAATTGGAGCAACGAGGACTCAAACCAGTGCCCATATGGGTTGCCAGCATCACAGGCAGCAGCTTAACCCGCTATGCCAGAACCCCAGCCCTGTAACTTCATTTCCATTATGATGATCACTAAACACAGGTGACTGTTGAACAATTGAAATGTGGCTGAATGTCACTGAAGGAATAATTTTATTTTGTAAAATTTATTTATTTGGACACAGTGTTAGACACATACAGAGGAAGAGAGAGAGAGAGAGAGAGAGAGAGAGAGAGAGAGAGATCTTCCATCCTCTGGTTAACTCCCTGAATGGCCACAATGGCTGGTGCTGGGCCAATCCAAAGACAGGAGCCAGAGCCAGGAAGCTTCTTTTGGGTCTCCCACATGGGTGCAGGGGCCTAAACACTTTGGACATTTTCCACTGCTTTCCCAGGTACATTAGCAATGAGCTGGATTGGAAGTGGAGCAGCCAGGACCCAAACTGGTGATCATGTGGAATGCCGGTGTCACAGGTGGAGGCTTAACCCACTATGCCACAATGCCAGCCCCATAGCTGCATTTTCATAATGGTAACCCTTAGTCACAGGTGGCTGTTGAACAGTTGAAATGTGGCTAAATGTCACTGAGGAAACAATTTTTAATTTTAATTTTGATTTAAATAGTTGCATATGGTTAGTGGCTGTTGAACCACAGGTATCCTTCTAGGACTTAGAATATGTATCTTTGAAGTTGTCATCTACTTCTTGTAATATACAGGTTCACACAATTTATTTAAACCTCACAACAACTCCTGTTAAAACACCTGATTTTACTGATACTATAGACGAGCTCTAGAGTCAGGAAAATACCTTGAAAAATTACATATAATGTGTGTAATGCTCCAGAGATATTTTCACTAATACTTTTATAAATAAGTTGAATGACTTTCATATATTTCCTGCTTGAATCCTAGTATTATTTTTGAAAGTGAATACTCTAGAAGCAGAAAATAAGACAAAGTGAAGAGAAATTATTTGTGTTCTCAGGGGTAAAAGATAAGTCACAAGACTGCTGGTCTTGTGCTTTTTTACAACAGTTAACTTTTAATCAGTTGAGGAGTGACTTGTAAAATACATGTTGACAATAATGAATCCTAATTGTTCTAAATGCTTTACTTTTGAACAGTTTTATAATAAGTGTTCTCTCACTTTCTACATTCAACTTTGGTGTCTTAAGTGACTCATAAACGTGTTTGAAGCTGATGTGCTCAGTACTTAGATATACATCATACTTGCCATCATATATGACATCCTTCACTTGTTCACTTAGTAACTCCTCTATTCAAACATGATCATTTATACAAAGTATGGATCTCTGTGTTTGGTATATATGGACAGAATGAACAAAAGCTATAGTGTTTATATTTTAACAGATGTAGTTCAACAATGAACATGAAGTAAACAGACATTCACTGTGATTGGTAGATAGGGGAAAAAATTCTATACCTGCTCTTTTAACCATGCTAAAGAAAATCACATAGAAAACCACTCACTCTTTAGCTTGACTTGATTGTCTTGAGAATTTTTAAAAATATTGACTAAGAATAAATAAAATTTTCGGCAGCATTCTCTCTAAAAAGAGAATTTAAATGATGCTTTTAGTTAATAAGAAAATGACCATGTTTTGCTCCTACAATAATTGCTTGATTTTATAACTCATATAATATCAGTATTGCTATATAATGTACTAATATAATATCTGGATGTTTTTGATGGTAGTTTATTAAAATCTAAGATATTTTAACAAAGTTTACATTTCTGTAAGTATTTGTTACTTTTCAACTTGTGTCTTATGTTAGTTTTGAATATTTATATAATTTTGTTCTAATTCTAAGTAACGTGTCAGCATCTATTATTTAATTAACTTATTCTTTATAAGGCGATCATGCTTTGAGTATCACAGTTGTCTAACTAATTTTGCTATGAAGAGAATGGTAAAATAATTATATCTTACATATAGCTCACTAGCTTTGAATTGGCTGGGTTGTATTATAAGTTCAGCATATGGTATAATTTTACACTGTTGGATTTGTTGTCATAAAAAGTCTTATTCATTCAAATGTAATATTTACATTTTTATATTACTGAACTAGGTATCAGAATGGTTTAATTTTTTGCTTGTTTTTTAATTATGGAATCCTGAATGTCTGCCTTATTTCTATAAAAGATGAAGAGTGGAGCTCACATTACTAGTCAGTGACTTGAAACATTAAATAAACTTTAATCTTTTTGTTTTGATGAATTGGCTGAAGGTACATGAGATTAAAGGACAGTGTTTTGCAGAAGAGACAAGATAAACAGTGCAGTTGAGAAAAGCATTCTTGACTTTCATTTGGATTATTGTTTTTTTAATTTGGTTTCCAAACAAGTCTCAGTGAATACAGTTCTTTTTATTTCATGTTTTAACCCAGTGTAAACCTATAACATTAAGGTAAATGGTGCTAGATTATACAGGAAGGAAGTGGAGTGTTTATAGGATACTCATTTGAAGAGATTTTTTTCTTCCTTTTGTTTACATGGTCATTTAAAAGCAATTAAGATTTCAGATTTATTCATTTATTTTTTAAATATTTTATTTTATTTGAAAGGCAGAGTAACAGAGAGAGAAAAAGGCAGAGACATTTTCCATCCCCTGGTTCACTCTCCAAATGGCCACAATGGCCCTGGCTGGGCTATGCCAGGCTGAAACTAGGAGCCGGGAGCTCCTTCTGGGTCTCCTACATGGGTGGTGGGGGCTCAGGTCCTTGGACCATTCTATGCTGCTTTCTCAAGCGCATTAGCAGGGAGCTGGATTGGAAATGGAGCCTCTGGGTTGTGAACCGGTGCCCATATGGGATTCAGGTGTTGCTGGTGGTGGCTTAATCTCTTCTATATTACTGACCCTGATATTTGATATTTAAAACTAGGAAAATAGTGGCCTTGTTCTCTGATTTTTTTTTTTAAGCTTCCTCTCTCGCTTTTCTATCTACTCACTTTTTTTCATCCCAAACCCTGTATTTAATCTTTATAACTGTAATTAGTAATCATGGCCCCACACATGACATCTTGTATAGAGGAAGTATTTCTCCTCTCCTGTTTCTTTTATAAGGAATTCTGAACCTGGACAGATGACTTCTCCTGTAAAGCTCTGGATTGTTGAATGATTTCAATTATATCTTTGTCTACAAAAGAAAAAAAATATATATATAGTTGTTCCCAAGCGAATTCTAAGTCAAATGGTGGAGAAATGACAAATGAAACCCATAGCTAAGCTCAGTGCATTTGTAGTTTAAGAAGCACAATAGCTGAGATGTAACTGATACTAGCTTTCTATTATAATTGTTGGTATTTTTAATAAGTTTGATGAAGGAATAGCCTGGCCTGATCCATTTGAACTTCTGCATGTGATATTTGTTTACAGTGGTTGCCAGCTGATTGATGACTGTGATAACCTTTGCTTGGCTAGTATGAGTGTCAGTTTTAGAATTTATCCTAAAAGTGACAATTTGCCTGTCACCTGCAGAGTTGAATGGTGTGATGGTATCTGTGCAGTGAGATGGAGGCATGTGGAGAACAGGATTTATAGAAATGAATTTATTATGGAGAAAATGTTTGAAAATTATTTAAGAAGGAAATGTGATGATGTCATGCCTGCAGGCTTTTCAGGCTTAGAACTAATTAATCTGTATCTGGTGGAGCCCATGTGTATGTGTATTAGTATGCAGACTTAAATGTTTACTCTTTATTTGTTAGTAGGCAGTCGATGCTGATGTGTTCACTTTTAATTATGTTAATTTCAGCATATGCTATTTTACATATAATAATATTAATTTATATACATTTCTTACTCTTTCCACAGCATGTAGAGTTCATGAAACACAGGACAATAAAGCTTCCTTCTCATATCACCTGGATGAACTCTTTGAAAGATTCAGCACAGGAGTACCAGAGAGGCAAAGTTGTCTGAAGCATCATGTGTTGAAACAACAGATGTCTGCTTACCTGTGCACTAGCTAGAAGCAAAGTTAGAATGTTTTCAGTTCTTTGAGCTCCAGGAATTCAGGGGACTGAGTTGAAAACCTGAAAATGCGGCCATGGACTGGTTCCTGGCGTTGGATTATGCTCATTCTTTTTGCCTGGGGGACCTTGCTATTTTATATAGGTGGTCACTTGGTACGAGATAATGACCACCCCGATCACTCTAGCCGAGAACTGTCCAAGATTCTGGCAAAGCTTGAGCGCTTGAAACAACAGAATGAAGACTTGAGGCGGATGGCCGAATCTCTCCGGTAGGTTTGAAAATCTTGAAGAAATAATAAAATTGTCTTTGTTCTTAGGTGTAGGATTTAATTCAGCTACTGGAAAATAATTTCTAAAGTCTTTGCAAAACTTTAAATATCTTAGTAGACTAGGGTGTGTATGTTTAATAGAGAATTTCTCCATAGTGATGAAGCTAATTTTGCATATGAATTTTAATATTAAGAAATGATATTTATTTTATGCACTTTGATTAACAGTTATTTTCAGCATTTGGACAGCTTTGATATATTAAATCCAAAATTTGTATGATTTAAATCAGTGTTTATTAAACTTTTACTGTATGGATCATAACAGTGGAATGCTGAGCTGATTTAAAACTTAAATGTTTAAGAAACACAATTTCATGGTTAACTAAAACAATGGAATTTGGAATGTGAAAGATTATTATCACTATTTCTAGTCTATAAAGAATTGTGACATATATCTGTTGGAAGGTACTAATTGTTCGGCAAACCAAAGTCTAGTATTTTCATATAAAAGGTAAACATAGTGTTATATAGCTGATCTCTTTGTTCAAAGTTACTAAGTTTAAAAGTTATGTACTATCTTTCCATAGGAAGATGGTCCTGTGTTTAATGTTTGCTCTTTCTCAAAGATAGAGATTGAGGCTAGAAATGAGGATTTTAGAGTCATTGACCACCAGGTAGAGAAAAAAACATGAATATTATTAATTTCTTTTTGAAAAATAAGTTGAGGAGTAGAAAGCGGTAATATACTACTGTTCAGAGCGCCGTAAAAATAGTTGGGGAAGAAGAGCAGAAGAGAGCTTTATGAGGGAAAGGGAAGAACATTCCGTGGAGGAAGAGGGTGGTGGGTGGTGTTAGTCCTGGAAGCTGAGAGGGGGTGCACAGATCCCTCACATTCTCCCAGTTTCCACCCCGCTGCCCTTCATTCTTCCTTTAGAGCTGAGATCTGTCCAGTTCCATAATATTTTCTTCACTATAATATTGTTTTTCATTTTTTATGAGCTATGGAAGATAATGCTAGGTATACATTTTTTTACAAAAATTAGTGAAATGTCATCCTTATCATTTGTGGTAGCAGTAGTCAGGTACTAGAAAATGGACAGATGGGGCCAGTGCTGTGGCAAAGCAGGGAAAGCCTCTGCCTGCAGTGCGGCATCCCACAGGAGTGCCCATGCAAGTCCTGGCTGCTCCACTTCTGGGAAAGCAGTGGAAGATGGCCCAGGTGCCATCTGGGGAGCGAGCCAGTGGATGGAAGACTCCTTCTCTGCCTCTGCCTCTGCCTCTGCCTCTGCCTCTGCCTCTGCCTCTGTGTAACTTGGCCTTTCAAATAAACTAATCTTAAAGAAAAAAAATGAAAATGGACAGACAGCTTCTTGTATTTGTATATCATTTTATTTCCTGCTAGGGTAATCAAGAAGGATCATGGAAGGTGATCTTTCAGTAGTTTCAATAATTCTTTTTTTTTTAAAATTAATTCATTTGAAAGAATTACTGAGAGAGGAGGAGAGACAGAGACAGAGGTCTTCCATCTGCTGGTTCACTCCCCAGATGGCCGCAACAGCCAAGCCTGGCCCAAGCCAAAGCCAGGAGCCTGGAGTTTCTTTCGGGTCTCCCACATGGGTGCAAGGGCCCAAGTGCTCGGACCATCTTCCGCTGCTTTTCCGAGGCCATTATCAGGGAACTGGATGGGAAGTGGAAAAGCGGGGACTTGATCCTGGACCCATATTGGATCCAGCAACTGGAACCATAATGCCACAGTGCTGGCCACTTTAATAAAATTCTTCATGGAAACCAAAGATGGCTAATGCTAATGTAAGGGATAGTAATAATAGCTATTATTTATGGAGAGTTTATCATATGCCAAGTAACCTGGCATGAGTTATCTCACTGAATTCCACAGTCTCTTAATTAGGTACTATTACCATTTCATAACCATATTACAGATGAAGAATCATAGCACTGTCAAGTGATTTAATTTGCCCAAGGTGACTTTTCACAAGTGGATGAGACTACTTTGAATCTCAGTGGTGTGACTTCAAAATCTGAACTCTGAATTTCGTTTATCTGCCTGAATGAAAATCAGAAAAATCAATGACCCTGCAGTTTCACCTATATGTCTCAGCAAAGTGATCTCCAAGAACAGCTGTTTCTTTGGTGGATTTTGGCTTTTGTTTTGTTTTATGCCATCTTTTTTTTAAAGATTTATTTATTTATTTGAAAGAGTTACACAGAGAGAGGAGAGGCAGAGAGAGTGAGAGAGAGGTCTTTCATTCAATGGTTCACTCCCCAGTTGGCTGCAATGGCTGGAACTGTGCCAATCCAAAGCCAGAAACCAGGAGCTTCTTCTGGGTCTCCCATGTGGGTGTAGGGGCCAAGGACTTGGGCCACCTTCCACTGCTATCCCAGACCATAGGAAAGAGCTAGATTTGAAGTGGAGCAGCTGGGACTTGAACCGGCGCCCAGATGGGATGCCAGCGCTTCAGGCCAGGGCATTAGCCCACTGCGCCACAGCGCCGGCCCCGCCATTTTGTTTTATATAATTGGAATTTTGCTCTTCAAAGAATTTTGCTTTTCAACAATTTAGGCTCATAAATAATTGCTTACTTTTCTCCTAGTTCCTTCTTTAATATTGATATTTTCTTTATTTCTGACTGCTAAATATTTTGCCTTTGTTGCACGAAGGAAAACTTGTATTAAATATGAGTTGTTCCTACTGCAAAATAATATTTATGCCTCTTAAGTAAATGAGACCATTTTTAAGGCTTATAATCAGGAAAATAAATAAGTGATTATTTTCCCTCATTGGGGGGAAAACCTGTTAGGACCCTTCTATTAGCTTTTCTTGTGGGGCCATTTGTGTTTTATCCAAAGGGATTTCATTTGAGAGCCAGGGAAAAAAGAACAATGATGATGTTGCTAACATTGGGATTTTTTTTCTTACTGTATGTACAGCTAATATTTTGTCCTAAATTTGATATGTCTTTTTTTAAGTAAGAAATTGTAGCTGAAGACCAGACTATAAAGGAGTAATTCAGATGTCTGTAAAATTAGGTCACTGCTTTGTGATAAGGCAGCAACTAGAGTTGGAAAGCAACCCAGAAGTATTGAAACTAGAATAGAATTCTAGTTAGAATTCAGTATAATACTTATACAAAGGGGCTGGCACCGTGGCTCACTTGGGTAATCCTCTGCCTGTGACTCCTGCACCCCGGGTTCTAGTCCCAGTTGAGGTGCCAGGTAGTAGTCCTGGTTGCTCCTCTTCTAGTCCGGCTCTCTGCTGTGGCTCGGGAGGGCAGCAGAGGATAGCCCAGGTGCTTGGGTCCTTGCACCCTCATGGGAGACCGGGAGGAAGTTCCCGGCTCCTGGTTTCGGATCGGTGCAGCACCAGCCATAGCAGCCACTAGAGGAATGAACCAACGGAAGGAAGACCTCTCTCACTGTCTATAACTCTGTCTCTCTCTCTCACTAACTCTGCCTGGCCAAAACAAAACAAAACAAAACAAAAAACCTTATACAAAGAAGTTACTCAGCCTTCCAACTAGAACTTGCTAATTTTATTGATAGTGCTATAAATTTAGGAATATAACTGAAAAATCTCTACCTGTGGAATGGAAATATGCAAGCTTAATGTGTGGGAGACTGCTCTATGGGATATATGTGTACACGGGGAGATTCTGACAATCATGGAGAAATGGAATTAACAGATGCAAAATTTCCACAAACTTTTGGAAGCTCCTTTGTACGCATATGTGTGTCTTTGTCTGATTTACTGATGAATAATTTTCATATAATAAAATTTAATTCTCTTAGCACCGAGGTCTTAAAGTTCTTTCAGGTGCTTATAATGAAGTTGTACAAGAATTCTGTCTTCCCCCAGAATTCTCTGTGGCTCCTTTGTAGTCAAATTCTGTTTCCACCTTCTGACTCTGGCACCCACATTCTGTTTTCTGCTCCATATTTTTTTATTGTTTCTGAATGTTATATAAAAGTAGTCATGTAGTATGCAGCTTTTTTATTCTGACTTTTCATTTAGCATAATTTACCATAAAGTATTGCAGGTTCATCAGGGTTATTGTGTATATTGGCAGTTCATTCTGTTTTATTTCTGAATAGTATTTTTTCCCTTTTCATATTGAGAAGGTTTCTGTTTTATGGATATATCACATTTTTTAAGTCCATTTATCAATTGAAGGTTGTTGGATTATTTTTATTATAAAAATTATAAAAATAGTCACTATTAATCTTTGCCCTATAACTTTTTGTGTGTTTTTATTTCTTTTTGGGGAAATACTTAGCAAGTGCAATTTCTGGGTCAGATGTTATAAAAAGCTATTTAAAGGTTTTCCAGCATGCCTGTACCATTTTGAAATTCCCACCACCAAGGCTTGAGAGTCTTGTCTTCCTTGCCAGTGCTCTTGTCAGTGTTTTTATCTTAGGTATTCCAATAGATAATGTAGTATTCTGACTGAGATTTCACTTTGCATTTTTTTAAAGATTTATTTACTTATTTGAGAAGTGGAGTTACAGACAGAGAACAAAGGGAAAGGCCTTCCATCCTCTGGTTCACTCCCCAAGTGGCTGCAGTGGCTGGAGTTGGACCGGTCTGAAGCCAGGAGCCAGGAACTTCTTCCAGGCCTCCCATGTGGGTGCAGGGGCCCAAGCACTTGGGCCATCTTCTACTGCTTTCCCAGGCCAAAGCAGAGAGCTGGATCCTGGAGGAGCAGCCAGGATACAAACCGGTGCCCTAATGGGATGCAGGCACCTCAGGCGGAAGCTTAGCTCACCGAGCTTCAGTGCTGGCTCCTCACTTTGCATTTTTATAATTAATGATGGAGAACGTTTTTCATGTGCTTATTTGTCATTCATATGTCTTCATTGTGAAGTGTTTCTTCAGTCTGTTGCCTATTTCTACATTTTTTGTTTATTATGGATTTGTTTTTAAAAATTGTGGATTTATATATATAAGTAACACTATACACACACACAGTATAATATAAAAGCATTTCTTAAAACAACCATTTGCTTTTGACTTTTAAGCTTGAACTGACCTTTCAGTCATAGTTGAAGTTTACCAGAAAACACCTGGAAAATTATTGAAGTTTAATGTAGAAACTCCCTTAATCTGAATGGGTGTTACAAAGTCATAGAGTTGGGAGCTGGCGCTGTGGTGCAGCAGGTTAAAGATGCAGCCTGCAGTGCCGGCATCCCATGTGGGTGCCGGTTTGAGTCCTGGCTGCTCTTCTTCCAATCCAGCTCTCTGCTATGGCCTGGGAAAACAGTAGAAGATGGCCCAGTTCCTTGGGCCCTGCGCCCATGTGGGAGACTTGGAGAAAGCTCTTGACTTCTGGTTTTGGATCAGCTCAGCTCTGTACACTGCAGTCATTTAGGAAGTGAACCAGCTGATGGAAGACCCCTCTCTCTCTCTGGCTCTGCCTCTCCCTGTGACTCTTTGAAATAAACAAAATAAATCTTTCAAAAAAAGAGAAAATCATAGTTGTAAAATATGAAAAATGCTTAATTGACAGCTTTCCTCTTAATTTAAATCCTTGTTATTCTCGGGGCATTTATTTTTGAGGACATAACTTAAAAAATTTAAATAGATTTTTGGAGGCCTAGTAATCTTTGGTCCAGGAAAGAAGATATTTCCTCTGGAATTTTTTTTTTTTTTTTTTTGACAGGCAGAGTGGACAGTGAGAGAGAGAGACAGAGAGAAAGGTCTTCCTTTTGCCATTGGTTCACCCTCCAATGGCCACCGCGGCTGGTGCACTGCGGCCAGCACACCGCGCTCATCCGATGGCAGGAGCAGGTGCTCATCCTGGTCTCCCATGGGGTGCAGGGCCCAAGCACTTGGGCCATCCTCCACTGCACTCCCTGGCCACAGCAGAGAGCTGGCCTGGAAGAGGGGCAACCGGGACGGAATCCGGCGCCCCAACCGGGACTAGAACCTGGTGTGCCGGCGCCGCAAGGCGGAGGATTAGCCTATTGAGCCTCGGCGCTGGCTCCTCTGGAATTTAGATGCTAGCTGTCAAACTGTAAAGTTTACAGACCAGACAGACTCTCTAAGTGATTTATGATTACGTGTTTTTTCTCAGCTGTTTGTAATCTGCAATCTTCCCAGAGAGATTACAGCCAGAGCATGACTCTTTGGTGGAAGAATGGGTCTCAGGACACAGATATGTGGAATACTTAATTGTAGAGAAAGGAATTCCTGGTTTTTCACAGGTCATGTCTTCTGATTGAGAAATGTAAAACAGAAAGTAGGAATGGCTTTGTTCTAGTTGTTCTGTTAGACATTTTCTTTAGGCTTTCTTCTATGTTATGGCTAATCTTCTATTTCTAGAGCAATTGACATAGGTTGGAAAGTGTAGAGAACCTGCCATGTAGCTATAACCTAACGTTTTTTCAGTCTGACCTCCATTATCCTTAGTTATCAATAAAATCGTATTTTCCTTGAGGAAAATATTCCTTCCCTGAGAACAGGTTACTGGGGATTTTCTGGCCAAGGTTCCTAGACTTCCTGACTTGGTCAGTCTACTCCTGATTGTTTGTACTAACCTTTTCGTTTATTGCTGATGGAAGTTGCCGTTGTTCCGTTTTAGATTCTTTCAATGTTAATGTGATAGAGTGTGTGTCTTTTCTCTACTCTGTTTTCTATTTTTTTGATTTCTGTTTTTAGTTTGATGATTTCCTTTCTGATAGTCTCTGTGTGTGTTTACTGACCATTTTAAAGTTGTTTCTGAAGGAGATTTATATTTTTTCTAGTACAGGTTGCAAGCCTGTTTCCTAAATACTTTGGATCAAAGTGTTTCAGATTTCAAGTGTGTTTGGTTTTTTTTTTTTTTAATATTTGCATATACTATACTAACTGAGTATTACTAATCCAAACCCAATTTTGGATTTTCAAAATACAGGATGCTTACCCTGTATATTTTTAGTGAGCTTTAAATTTCTGTAGTCTTGGAATCTTGGGGCCGGCACTGTGGCGTAGCAGGTAAAGCCGCTGTCTGCAGTGCTGGCATCCCATATGGTCGCCGATTCGAGTCCCAGCTGCTCCACTTCTGATCCAGCTCTCTGCTATGGCCTGGGAAAGCACTAGAAGTTGGCCCAAGCCCTTGGGCCCCTGCACCCACGTGGAAGACCTGGAAGAAGCTCCTGGCTCCTGGCTTTGGATTGGTGCATCTCTGGCCATTGCAGCCATCTAGGGAGTGAACCATCAGATGGAAGACCTCTTTCTCTCTGCCTCTCCTCTTTTTGTCTAACTCTGACTTTCGAAAAAAATATTCCATAGTCTTACAAATATTTTGTAAAATTAGGTCTCCTGATACACAGACACATACACACACACACACACACAGTCAATGGCTTACAATCCTATTCACTACAGAGTTGAAATTCATAATAATAATTTCATAGCACTTTTTTCAGTGTCTTATGGGATATTTCACTGGGTGTTGGGTTGCAGTGACAGATGACACAAAGGAAGATGTTATCTTCTGCTTTTACTCTTAGAATCTTTATTTTTTTTAGGATTCATTTTTTTTTAAAAAACTTTTTAATCAAAGTTTCAGAGAAAGAGAGAGAGAGAGAGAGAGAGAGAGAGAGAGAGAGAGATCTTCTATCTGCTCGTTCATTACCCAGATGGCTGCAACAGCCACGCCGGGCCAGGGTGAAGCCAGCAGCTTTATCCAGGTCTCCCACGTGGGTGCAGGAGCCCTGCTGGGACTCCTCTGTTGCTTCCCTGGGCCATTAGCAGAAAGCTGCATCGAAGTGGAGCAGCCAGGACTTGAACAGGTGCCCATATGGAATGCTGGCATTGAGGTGGCGGCTTTACCTGCTGTGCCCCAGCACTGGCCCCTACTCCTAGAATCTTAACAGCAACAGAAATTGTTAGTAAGTTTTACAATACATCAGGCCACATTCTGAACACTTTAACTCATTTATACCCTACAATAGACTTAGGAATATGTACTCCCATTAACCCCATTTTGTGGAGTTAGACAAAAGAAGCACAATTAAGGAATTTATTGGAATTTATACAACTGTAAGTGGTGGATCTGGAGTTTAAAATGAGGCACTCTGGCTTTATAGTCACATTCTTATTTTTTTAAATTTTATTTATTTTCCTTTTACTTGAAAGGCACACTAACTGAGAGACAGACGTACAGATAGACACATAAAGAAAGATTTCCATCCACTGATTCCCTCCTCAAATGCCTGCAACAACCAGAGCTGGGCCAGGCCAAAGCCAGGAGCCTGGAACTCAATCCTAAGTGTGGCAGAGACCCAGGTATACTTGACCTGTAGCCTCCCAGGTCAGGATATTTGCAGGAAGCTGGATTGGAAACGGGAGTTGGGACTTGAATTCAGACATTCTGGTATGGGACGAGCATCTTAATTGTTGTACCAAATGCCTAGTCTTGTAGTTCACATTCTTTTTTTTTTTTTTTTTAAGATTTATTTAGTAATTTGAAAGACAGAGTTATGCACAGAGAGAGAGAGAGAGAGAGAGAGAGGTTCTCCATCTGCTGGTTTACTCCCCAGGTGGCCACAACAGCTGGAGCTGTGAAGAACTGAAGCCAGGAGCCAGGAGCTCCCTCTGGGTCTCGAACCTGTGTGCAGGGGCCCAAGGACTTGGGCCATCCTCTACTGCTCTCCCAGGCCATAGTGGAGAGCTGGATATGAAGAGGGGCAGCAGGGACTCAAACCGGCACCCATATGGGATGCCGGCACAGCAAGTGGCAGTTTTACCCACTGTGCCACAGTGCCGGCCCCTATAGATCACATTCTTAATCAGGTTGATATGGTAGTTCTGGAAGTAGTTGCTGTGGCACAAAAAATATACAATAATCCATTTTATCCTGAGACTCTTTACTAATTGTATATATGGGTTCTATAGATTAGATCATGGGCCGTAGCAGACAGCCTCTTCTATCAGATTCCTTTCTTTCCCACTTATCATGAATCAGAGTTAATGAGGGAAATTATCAGAGGTCAAGAAAGGGCATTGCAGAATGGTAAAGGAATATGTTCTCCAAGAAAACATAGCAATCCTTAATGTAACAAAGTGTCAAATACCTGAAACAAAATGTGCAAGACAAGGAGAAATACATAAATCCACTATTACCAGCTAAGAACTCCAGTATCCCACTTACAGTAATTGATAGGTCAGGGAGGCAGAAGATCAGTAAGGGTATAATTGACATGAACAGCAGTACCAATCCACTTGACCCTATTGACATTTATAGAATACTTTATCCAACAGCAGCAGAATACACGTTTACCATTTGAAAACCTTCCCAATCTGATGTAGTCTCTGATACTTGGATCAGGATGTTTCTGTAAAAAGTATTCTGTACTTTGTCTTGTCATAAGCAATAGGAAGTCTGTGTATATGGAGTTGGCAAAGGGGGGAGGATTGAGCAGTAGAGATTTCTGCTTATTTATAAAATGAATGGTAGTCTACCCTGTAGAGAAAAATTCCATTTCCTCTTCATTCCGAGCTCTGCTCACTCTCTACCCTCAGCAAATGTGGTTCAATGGAAATGTCTGTGTAGAATAAAGGATGAGATCATACTTTCTTATTAGGAATCATAGTCACTTTCTGTATGTGTTAATATAGTCATTAATATCAGAATCAGTTAATTCAAGTAAATTAACTTGCAATATTTGTAAAGTAGTATATTTATAGGATTTTTGGAAATAGCTGTAATTTTGAAGAATAAAATCAGATAAATAGTTCCCAAGCCAGACGTTGTAAATGATAGCTATTAACAGGAGAGAAATTGTGAAACTCAGTGAGAGGCACTGGATAAACTGTACAGTAAAAAGAGGGAGTCAATTCGGTGAGTCATTCATTAATTTATTTTTGAATTCCTCAGAAGTATAAAAAGTAAAATGCATCTGATTGTTTATATCTACCCAGTTACACAGGTGTGGCAGGGTTCTTCAAAAAGTTTGAAGAAAAATTGAGTTAAAAGTATCAGTTTATTTTGGTACAAAAAAATCAGGAGTACAAAAACTTTTTCACTTTATGTGGAAAATGCATATTGTATAAAAAAAAACTGTCCATGAATTTCAAAAAAAATTTTTTTCTCAAAAACCACCTCGTATTTTTAATAATTCCATTCCCATGTATTCTTTGAAGTACCTTCATAATTAGTTATCCATTGCTGTGCAACAAATTCCCACATACTTAGTGCTAAAAGCAAAGCAGGTTTAATTATCTCAAGGTGTCTATGGATCAAGAAGTCCCTGCATGGTTTAACAGTTTAGGTAGTGCTTCGGCGTCCTGCTCCATCACAAAGCTGCAGAAGGTGTTGACTAAGACTGCATTTCATCTCAAAGCTTAACTAAAAGAGAGACCAGTGCTAAGATCACAAGGTTTTTGTCCCAGTTCACTGCTTTGGGGCTTGTTCTGAGAGCCTCAGTTTCTTACTCTTTGACGGCTAGAGGCTACCTCAGCTCCTTTCCCAGTGGAACTCGCCATAGTCAGCTCGCAATGAAGTAGCTTAGTTCCGCAAAGCCAACAAGGGGGAGAAGCTGCTAGCAAGGTGAAGCTTAGGTCTTTTGGTAGTGCAGCCACGGACGTTGTGTCACATCACCTCTGCAGAGGAAACCACAGGCCCAGTGAAACTCGGGGGAGGGCTTGGTTACCAGAAGACAGAAATCAGTGGGGACATCTTAGAGCCAGCCTCCATAACAGGGATTGTCTGTTTACATGTTGTATTGTGCTTACTAATAAAAACATTTATTTGTTGGTTGGTTGTGTACAGTACTTCACGTAGAGAGAAGTCACTTGATATCAGTCAGCAAGGGGTTTGGTTCCAGGACCCCCTGCAGATATCAAAGCCTGCAGATGCTCAAGTCCCTTTTGTGAAGTGTTATGGTATTTTCACTTAGTCTATGTACCTCCTTCCACATACTTTAAGTTATCCATGCATCCAGTTTAATTTTTTTCTTAATTTTATTTATTTATTTATTTGAGAGTTAGAGTTACAGACAGAGGGAGAGGCAGAGACAGAGAGAGAGAGAGAGAGAGGTCTTCCATCTGATGGTTCACTCCCCAGATGGCCACAATGGCCAGAGCTGCACCAATCCAAAGCCAGGAGCCAGGAGCTACTTCCGGGTTTCCCATTTGGGTGCAGGGGCCCAAGGACTTGGGCCTTCTTCTACTGCTTTCCCAAGCTATAGCAGAGAGCTGGATCAGAAGTGGGGCAGCAAGGACTATAACAGGTGCCCACAGGGATGCCAGTGCTGCAGGCAGAGGATTAACCTACTGTGCCATAGCACTGGCCCCACATTTATTTTAATTTTTAATTGAGCTATTACTTGTAATACCTAATACAATGTGGCTGCTATGTAAATAGTTGCTATACTGCTGTGTTTAAGGAATGATGACAACAAAAATAGTTTATACATGTTTTATACATAGTCATATACTTTACTATATCTTGATTCCATGATTAGTTGAGTCCACAGATGGGGAACCAGCAGATATGAAAGCTGATGTATTATCTTATTTAGAAGTTAAGTGATTTGCCGCACAATACATGTCTGCTAGGTGCCAAAGCCAGATTAGTCAAACTGAGACAGTTTGACTATAGTAGATATAGAGTAATACATTTTTAAAATAAACCTGAAAAGTTTGAACTAGTGCTTCTTGTCTTTTATTTTATTTTATTTTTAAAATTTTTTTGACAGGCAGAGTGGACAGTGAGAGAGAGAGACAGAGAGAAAGGTCTTCCTTTGCCGTTGGTTCACCCTCCAATGGCCGCCGCGGCCGGCGCACCGCGCTCACCCGATGGCAAGAGCCAGGTGCCAGGTGCTTTTCCTGGTCTCCCATGGGGTGCAGGGCCCAAGCACTTGGGCCATCCTCCACTGCACTCCTGGGCCACAGCAGAGGGCTGGCCTGGAAGAGGGGGAACCGGGACAGAATCCGGCGCCCCGACTGGGACTAGAACCTGGTGTGCCAGCGCCGCAAGGCGGAGGATTAGCCTGTTGAGCCACAGCGCCGGCGTTTCTTGTCTATTTTTAAATATAGGGTTGAGATGGGCAGACTTGTTTTACAATAGTTATTGATTTTTATGTTTCAGACTAAATATTCAAGTCACAGTAAATAATTTTTTTTTGTGGCTCAATCTTTTCTTTTCTTGGTTCTTAGTGCAAAGAGTGAGAAGCAAATACCTAGATACTCTGGAACATCATCATCTGAGGAGGAATAATAAACCTGGCTTCAAAGATGGGTTGCTGAACAGATACTTCATTTATTTAGTAGATATTACACGTTTACTATTTTCTACTCTTTTCTGTAGATAATGCCTTTGCTTGCTGGATTCCAAACACTACTTAACTGTTCTTTTATATGAAATGTTTCCTAATTCATTGAAGCTAATTCTTTTCCTTCTCTATTCCTTTGTTTTCTTTTCTGTTTATAATATTAGGAGTTTTCAAAAAGCTCATTGAAAATATGTATAATGAATCAATGAGAAATTTTTATACCAAAGTAAATTTAGCTTTTTATTGTACTTTCCATGGACTTCTTGTATTACCCTTGCATTCTCAGGATGCTTCTGAATGGCTGTTAGACATGAAGTAGACCATTATTCAAAAACCATTTACCTTTGCCGCGTGTCACATTCTTTCCTTCCCTTTTTCCTTCCCTCTTTCCCTCCCTTCAGCTGAGAGTGACTGAATACAGCAAAAGTTAGGGAATAGGACTTTTACATTAAGTGACCTCACTCAGGTGATTTTGAAGTTGCCTTCAGTTTAATTTATTTTATAGAATGGTAGTTTTATCCATGTAATTATACATATACATATGTCATCTTTCATACTTGGCATTCATTTCATAGGTGTGAGTTCAGAATGTCCCGGTTATAGATGGCCTGTCCCTTTGTCCATATGATGACAACTTTCTGTTTTTGATGAATATTTTATAATTCACTGTTGAAAATACAGCTAGACATACAAATGGAATTAGTTTACAGTTGAACATAAATAAGTATGACTTCTATATGAATAATCAAAAATTATTGAAATGTAAGTTAAATTTGGCTCCTTTCTCACTAGAGATCCTCAGAATAGCTCATTTGGTGGAAAGAGTTGGATCTCTGTTTTTCTTGGTGGTTTTTTCTTTTTTAATTTGGCATGGTTGGCTTTAATAAGGGTTGATAAACTATGCAGTGGGACAAACCCAACTCTCCCTTATTTTTGTTTTTTAGATTTATTTATTTATTTACTTGAAAAGAGCAACAGAGAGACAGGGAGAGAGCCTCCATATCTGCTCCTTCACTCCCCAAATGGCCATAATGGAAGGGTCTGGGCCATACCAAAGCCAGGAACCTGGAACCTAGGCTCACACATGGGTGACAGGGTCTCCAGTACTTGGAATACCTTCCTCTGCATTCCTAGGCACATTAGCAGAGAGCTGGATCAGAGGTAGAGCACCCAGGACTTGAACCGACACTCTAATATGAGATCCTGGTATCACAAGATGTGACTTAACCCACTGTGCCACAAATCAGCCCCTGTTTTGTTTCTGATGACCTCCACTCTAAGGATGGTTATACATTTTTAAATTGTTGGAGAAAAAATAATTTCAAAGGAAAACATGAGATTATATAGCCAGAAAAGCTATCTGGGTCTTTGTTTTGTTTTGTTTTAAAGATCCATCATTTATTTGAAAGGCAGAGTTACAGAGAGGCAGGTGCAGAGAGACAGAGAGCGAAGGAGATCTTCCATCTGCTGATTCATTCCCCAAATGGCTGCAACAGCCAGAGCTGGGCTGATTCGAAGCCAGGAGCCTGGAGCATCTTCAGGGTCTTCCATGTGGGTGCAGGGGTCCAAGCATTTGGGCCATCTTCTACTGCTTTCCCATGCCATAGCAGGGAGCTGAATTGGAAGTGGATCAGCCCAGACTGAAAGTGGCACCCATATGGGATACTGGCACTGCAGGTGGTGGCTTTACCCACTATGCCACAATGCCCGCCCCTCTTTTTTTTTTTTTTTTTTTTTAAGAGTTACTGATTTAGTTGGAATTCAGAGAGAGAGAGAGACATCTTCCATTTGCTGAACACTCCCCAGATGACCTCAAGGGCCAGGACTGGGCCAGGCTGGAACCAGGAGCCAGGAGCTTCTTCCATTTCTCCTGTGTGGATAGGAGGAGCCCAGACACTGGGGCCATCTTCTGCCACTTTTCCCAGGCCATTAGTAGGCAGCTGGATTGGAAGTATAGTAGCTGGGATTCCAACTGGTGCCTATATGGGAAGCCAGCATCACAGTCAGCAACTGTACCTGCCACACCCCAGCACCAGCCCTATTATCTGAGTCTTTATAGAAAAAAATTTACTGATCAAATTTTGTATGACTCAAGATATCCTCATTTTTAGTTCTTGTCTATTGTAATCTCTGAATTGTTATGAATGTTGTGAGTATGGATATGCTCTGAAATAGAAGTCCAGTTATCGATATTATTCTTAGTTTTTTGTTGATTACATTTATTGTTTATATTTATATTTTAGATATATAAATACATTGTATTCTAAATATATATTTTATATTTATCTTTGTAGTTTATATTCATATTTATCTTTGTAAGCTTTGTGACACTGATTTCCTCTTGCTTTTATTTACCTTCCAATGTCTTTCTTTCTTGTCTCTGCCTTCTTGAGTCAGTTTGTATGTAGAGCTAAAGTGGGGCTCAGTGGAAGGAGATCAGGTATGTTTAGAAAAGAGCAGTCCTTGGGGCTGGTGCTGTGGTACAGCTGGTTAACACCCTGGCCTGAAGCACTGGCCTGCCATATGGGCGCTGGTTCGAGACCCGGCTGCTCCGCTTCCGATCCAGCTCTCTGGGAAAGCAGTAGAAGATGGCCCAAGTCCTTGGGTCTCTGCATCTGCATGGGAAACCCTGAAGAAGCTCCTGGCTCCTGGCTTCGGATTGGCCCTGCTCTGGCCATTGTGGCCAACTGGAGAGTGAACCAGAGGATGGACTCTCTGCCTCTCCTCTCTCTCTCTGTCTCTCCTCTCTCTGTGTAATTCTGACTTTCAAATAAATAAATAAATCTTTAAAAAAAAAAAAAAAGGAGCAGACCAGTGAAAGGGAAGAAATGTAGACTTCTATTAACTTAGTCATCTTAAAAAAGACACATTTAAGGACTCTCTGTTTCTTCCCTTGTAAAGTAGACAGATGAATGTTATGCTAATGTTGTTAAGGTTTTTCCTGTTTTACTTATTGTATGTTAAAGGCAGAGAGGAAGAGAGGCAGAGATCTCCCATCTGCTAGATCATTCCCATCAATGCTCACAGCAGCTAGTGGAGACTGGGCTGAAGCTGAGAGCTTGGAACTCACTCTGAGTATCCTGTGTGGTTGGTAGAGACTGAAGTACTTGAGCCATTTCCTGCTGCCTCTCTGGGTGGAAATTAGCAGGAAGTTGAATCAAACTGAAACACCAACCAGGCATTCCAACAGGGGATGTCCTTAATGGGGTTCCTTAATGTATCTTAAGTGCTGTGTCAGATGCCTGTTCTGTTCCAAAGTTTCAAATGATGTTTTTTGGAATTCATGTGTGTTAGTATGTTCTCAATAAATAGTAGATTTTCAGCTAGTTGTACCTTTAATCCAAAAGGCAAAGGACCACACTTACTTTCATAGAACTGAAATACTTGTTTTAATTTTTTTCTAATAGAGGGAATGAATTCTCTTATGTAAAATATTTTATATTGTGGATTAGAATTCAGAACAATAAATCACTTAACCTCTTTGGGCCTTGAATCCATAACTGTACAGAAAGTAGATTGGGCTGGGCTGGATGATCACATTCAACAAGTCTTTTTTTTTTTTTTCTTAACAGAAAATAGTTAATATATAAGCACTACATTAAATAGAAGTGTAGAATGGGCTTTTTTCCCTTCATAATTTAGCTCTCATAACTGAATTATATGACTTAGAATCTTTTGCTTTTAGATATGAAAATTATAGTTGCCCACCTTAAATTTTATTTAGAATATAGAATTTTAATTATTCATTATCGCTGTGTAGAACAGGAGGAATGTACCATTCTTGGAGGAAGGTGCCATATTAAATCTTAAATAACAAAGTTGAAAAACTTAAAACTTTGTTTGAATTTTTTCCTTATACAAGTACAAATGCCGTGTAGGCAAAATGATTCTGCATTAAATATTTTATAAAATGTGCATATTTTAGCGTAGGGGTTTGATTAAATGTTGTTTACACTTTATTCCATACTGTTTTATTGTAGTATTACTGAGCTCTAAGGACTTCTTCATAATAGAAGATAAATACCAGGAAATATGACCATAGTGTTTCATCGATTTAGTGTCACTTGATTTATAGACAACACAAATCTGAACTGTTTATTATAAAATAAATTTTCCTGGACTATTTTTTATATTTTTTATATTTCTTTTAGGCAAATTTGTATTTCACTATAAAGACATCACTGATTTGTTTTTGATACTGTATATTGACATTTTGATCCATTTAGGTAAAATCATAAAATAGTTGGTTGTTTAGGGTGTAGGATCAATATTCTTGACAACGCTGTCTGAAGGAAAATAAGTATACATAGATTTCAGTATAGTAGGGTTAGCCTATGAACTATAATGGCTAAAGGATAAAATAGTAACCTATGCTTTTAAAATTTTTTTATTTATATAAGATGAAAAATTTTCGTGTAATTTGTATATAGAGAGTAAAGAACATGATGAAACTTCCCACCCTCCCCACACGCTGCCCTCCCTCTCCTTCCTTTCTTACTTTGTCTTTTTATTTTTACAATGACATACTTTCAGGTTATTTTATAATCACAAGAGTAACCCTCCCCCCTAAAATATGAATTAAACAAGTAGTAAGTAGAAAAACCACAGTTCCTCATGAGTATAGACGGGGACTATAAGCAATAATCAAATCTCAAAATGTCATTTTGGCTCATATATATTATACTCTGTATGTTAGTTACCACAAATCATGGAAAACATGTGATATTTGTCTTTTTTGAAGTGCCTTATTTGACTAAACATAATGGATTCCAGTTGCATATATTTTGTTGTGAAAGGCAGGATTTCATTCTTTTTATGCCTGATGCTATTCAATAGTGTACATATACCATATTTTCTTTATCCAGTCATCAGTTGATGGACATCTGAGCTGCTTCCAGATTTTACGTATTGTGAACTAAGCTGCAGTAAACATGGAGGGTACAGATAAGTCTTTCATATGCTGATTTCATTTCATTTGTGTAAATTCCCAGAAGTGTGATAGCTGTGTCATATGGTACATCTATTTTCAGTTTTCTGATGAACCTCCATACTGTCTTCATAATGGTTGTTCTAGTTTACATTCCCTCAAACAGTGTATTAGGGTACCCTTTTTCCTACATTCTCACCAGCATTTGGTTTTTGTTTTTGTTTTGGATGATAGCCTTTCTAACTGGACTGAGGTGAAAACTCACTGTGGTTTTTATTTGCATTTCTCTGATGGCTGATGATACTGAGAATGTTTTCACGTGTCTGTTGGCCGTTTGTTTGACATCCTTTGAAAAATACTGTTCATGTAGCTTGCCCAATTCTTGACTGGATTGATTGTTTTATTATTGTTGACTTTCTTGAGCTCTTTATAGATTTTGCATGTTAATTCTTTATCAACTGCATAGTTTACAAATATTTTCTCCCATTTTATCAGTTTCCTCTTCACTTAACAAAATGCCGGCGCCGTGGCTCAACAGGCTAATCCTCCGCCTTGCGGCGCCGGCACACCAGGGAGTGCAGTAGAGGATGGCCCAGGTGCTTGGGCCCTGCACCCCATGGGGAGACCAGGAAAAGCACCTGGCTCCTGGCTCTTGCCATCTGACGAGTGCGGTGCGCCGGCCGCGGCGGCCATTGGAGGGTGAACCAACGGCAAAGGAAGACCTTTCTCTCTGTCTCTCTCTCTCACTGTCCACTCTGCCTGTAAAAAAAAAAAAAAAAAAAAAAAGTTTCCTTTGCAGTGTAGATGCTTCTCAGCTTGAGTAATTCTTTTGTCTTTTTGATTTTTTTCTGGGATCTTTTCCAAGAAATCTTTGCCTATGCAAATATCTTGCATAGTTTCTCTAATGTTTTCCTCTAGTGATTTGATGATATCAAGTTGTATTTAGATCCTTGATCCATTGTGAGTTGGTTTTTTATATAAGGTGTAATATAGGGGTCTTGTTTCATACTTCATGCACCATTTATTGAAGAGACTTTCCTTCAGAGACTGATTTTAATTCCTTTGTCAAAGATTAGTTGGTTGTAGATGTGTAGATTAATTTCTAGGGTTTCTATTCTGTTCCATTGACCTACATTTTTGTTTTTGTGCCAGTACCAGACTGTTTTGATTATATCTGCAGTGTAGTATGTCTTATAGTATGTGATGCCTCCAGCTTTGTTTCTGTTGTTTAATGTTGCTTTAACTATTCGGGGTCGCCTGTGTTTCTATGTGAATTTCAGCATCATCCTGTCTAGAATTGAGAAGAATGTCATTGGTATTTTGATTGGAATTGCATTGAAATATAAATTGCTTTGGGTAGTATGGACATTTTGATAATATTAATTCTTCCAATCCACAAACATGGAAGATTTTTCCACTTTTTTGTGTCTTCTTTCTTTAATGTTTTGTGATTTTCATTACATAGATCTTTCATATCCTTGGTTAAATTTATTTCAAAGTTTTTTTTTTTGTACTGTGAATGGTACTGATCTTAGAACTTTTTCTCAGCCGTGGTGGTGTTCTGTGTATACAAAGGCTGTTGATTTTATGTCTGCTAATTTACCAAACTCTCTTATAAGCTCCAGTAGTCTCTTATTGGAATATTTTGGCACCCCTATATATAGAATCATGTCATCTGCAAATAGAGACAATTTGACTTCTCCTTTCCAATTTTATCTTTTTGATTTCTTTTTCTTGCCTAATAGCTCTGGCTAAAACTTCCAGGACTACATTGAATAGCAATGGTGAGAGTGGGTATCCTTGTCTAGTTCAGGGTCTTCATGGGAGTGCTTATAACTTTTCCCCATTCAATATGATGCTGGCTGTGAGTTTGTAATGTATTGTCTTGATTATGTTGAGAAATGTACCTTCTATATCCAGTTTGCTTAAGATTTTTATCATGAAAAGATGTTGTGTTTTATCAAATGCTTTCTCTGCATCTGTTGAGTTAATAATATGTTTTTTTATTCTACAATTTGTTAATGTGAATATCACATTTGTTGATTTGTGAATATTGAACTATCCCTGCATACCAGTGATAAATCTTACTTGGTCTGGGTGAATGATCTTTCTGATGTGTTATTGGATTTGATTAGCTAGTATTTTGTTGAGGATTTTTTTTTTTGACAGGCAGAGTGGACAGTGAGAGAGAGAGAGAGGTCTTCCTTTTGCTGTTGGTTCACCCTCCAATGGCTGCTGCGGCAGGTGCATCGTGCTGATCCAAAGCCAGGAGCCAGGTGCTTCTCCTGGTCTCCCATGGGGTGCAGGGCCCAAGCACTTGGGCCATCCTCCACTGCACTCCCTGGCCACAGCAGAGAGCTGGCCTGGAAGAGGGGCAACGGGGACAGAATCCGGTGCCCCGACCGGGACTAGAACCCAGTGTGCCGGCGCCGCAAGGCAGAGGATTAGCCTATTGAGCCGCAGCGCTGGGCTTGTTGAGGATTTTTGCATCTGTGTTCATCAGGGATATTGGTCTATAGTTCTCTTTCTTTGTTGTATCTTTTTCTTGTTTTGGAATTAAAGCAATGCTGTCCTCTTAGAAGGTGTTTGGGAGGATTTCCTCACTTTCAGTTGTTTTTAATAGTTTGATAAAAATTGGAATTAGTTTTTCTTTAGAAGTTTGGTAGAATTCAGTGGTCAAGCCATCCATCCTGGCTTTTCTTTGTTGGGAGGGTTTTTATTACTGATTCAATCTCCATTTTGATTATTGGTCTGTTTAGGTTTTCTATGTCTTCATGATTCAATTTTGGTGGATTATATGTGTCCAGGAATCTATTCATTTCTTCTAGATTTTCCTATTTGTTGGCATATAGTTCTTTGTAGTAATTCCTGATGATTCTTTTTATTCTGTGGTATCTGTTGTTACATTTCCTTTTTCATCTCTGATTCTATTGATTTGGGTCTTTTCCCTCTTTTTTTTTTTTGTTAGTTGGGCCAATGGTGTATCAGTTTTGTTTATTTTTTCAAAACAACCATCTCTTCATTTCACTGTTCCTTTGTGTTGTCATTTTGGTTTCAGTTTTGTTAAATTCTTATCTAATTTTTATTATTTCTTCCCTCCTAATTTTGGGTTTATTCTTGTTTTTCTCAGTCCTTGAGATGCATTGATAGATCATTTATTTGATTATTTTACAGTTTCTTGATGTGGGCACTAATTTCCATAAACTTCCCTCTTAATGCTGCTTTTTCCATATACCATAAGTTTTAATATTTGTGTTATCATCTTCATTCATTTCTTGGAATTTTAAAATTTCCTTTCTGATTTCTTCTATGTCCCACTGCTCATTCAGTTGCATGTTATTCCGTGTCCACGTGTTGTCATAGTTTCTAGTTTCTTATGTTGCTAATTTCCAGCTTCATTCCATCCTGGTCAGAAAAGATACATGGTATAATTTCAATTTTTTTTGGAATCTGTTTAGACTTGCTTTATGCCCTAGCATATGTTCATTCCTAGAGAAAATTCCTTGCACTGAGGAAAGAATGTGTATTCTGTAGCTGTGGAATGAAGTGTTCTGTGGATATCACTGGCCTATTTGGTCCACAGTGTAGATTAGCTCTGTTGTTTCTTTGTTTTTTTTTAGTTGATCTGTCTTTTGATGAAAAAGGGGTATTGAGGTCTCCCATTTTATTGTGTTAGAATCTGTGTCTCCCTTTAGATCCATTAACATTTGTTTTAAGTAAGCAGATACTCTGGCATTGGGTATGTAGACGTTTACTATAGTCACTTCTGTTGAATTTGTCCCTCCGTCATTACCTACTGCTCTTTGTTTCTTTTAGTAGTTTTTGTGTTAAATGTCTATTTTGTGTGTACTAGGGTAGCTACTCCTGGGCTTTTTTTTTCAGCATGGAATATCATTTTCCATCCTTTCACTTTGAGTCTGTATGTTTGTTGGTGTATGTTTCTTGTAAGCAGCATATAGAAGTGTCTTGTTTTTTAATCCATTCGGCCAATCTGTATCTTGTAATTGGAGAATTTAGGCCATTTACATTCAAGATTATTGATAAGTAATCACTTAGTCCTGACATTTCCCCATAAATACGCTTGTTTGCTTTGGATTTCCTTTGTGTTTTCCCTAGGAGGTTTTCTGCCGTCACAGTCTTTCATAATGGTAACTTTCTGTGTTTAGTGCATCCTTAAGTTTCATTTGTATGGCTGGATGGGTGTTGACAAAATCTTTCAGTTTCTGTTTTGGAACGTCTTTATTTAATCTTCATTTATAAATGAGACCTTTGCTGAGCACAGTATTCTGGGTTGACAGTTTTTTTCTTTTGGTTTTCTCCTCTGATTGCTTCTATTTTTGAAATATGCCCCTACGGCTTGGACTGTGTTGCTTCAGTGGAGTTTCAGAGGTGTGTGCTGGCTTGGGCCAGGGGGCTCTGGTCAGTGTTCAGGGGTTGGGTGTGAGTAGTAGATCTCTATTGTCTCACGTCAGCTGGTGTGATCACAGACTCACCTCTTCTCTGCTGAGGTGATCAATGCTCAAGGTGATCCCACTGTGGCTCCAGACTTCACCCATGCAGGCATGTGAACTGCATAAAGGATCTGTGTGGTTCTTGGTTCTCAGTGTGAGTACAGAACCCTCTGTAGTGACCCCCCCCCCCCAGCAGTAAGAGATCTCCGAGCATCTGAAACCAGATACAGTGATTCCCCAGAGACCTAGCTACACCTCTGTTGTGCAGTCACAGAATTCCCAGTCTTAGCATGTACAGTTCCCACAATTACACGGAGCAGAGGATTCACTCTCAGCCCTGCAACACCACATAGCGTCTGAGGTGTTCTCAGAGCCAGGTGCCTGCCGGGGTTCCACCCTGGCTGTTGGGCATGCATGCTGCCTGTGATAGGGTGAGGGGAGGGAAGTTCCTCACAGGCTTAAGTGGGCACCCCACTCAATGCCAGTCCTCCAGGCCATACTCAGTGGAAACCGTGGATTTATCCCTCCAACAAAATCCCCTGATTGTGTGATGCTTGGCCTGCAGCAGCCTGTACTCACCTATTAAGATGGTGCTTCCTCCTTGCTCGTCACCAAGAGCCCTCGTTGGGGAGGGGGGGAATGTGAAACAGGCAATGTGCTCTCTCTCCGTGGGATTAGGTGGGCACCCTGCCCCCTGCTAGGGTTCCAGACCGGAATCAAAGTCAGCGTGGTTGCAGGGTTCTCCCTCAAGCAGCATCAGCAGTGACGTGGGCACTGCGGACTCCTCTCCGCTTGCTCTGAGAAGATGGTGTCTTTCCCAGCCCCTGTCTGTAGGAGTCATCGGTGCTGTCCCCGCTGGCTGCTGCGTATTTGGACTGTCCATGCAGCTCCACGATGTCTCTCTTCTATCTGTAGAATTTCCGCTGCAAATTTCTCTCCACTGTCCCCCGAGAGTGGAGTTACTCTGCTTTTCATCTGTGATCTTCCCATGGTCAAATCAACACGTCTTTTCCCATTTCAGCCATCTTAAATCCTCCCTGCACTTTTCTTCCTTCCTTCCTCTTTTTTTTTTTTTTTTTTAAGATTTATTTATTTGAAAGGTGGAATTGCAGAGAGAGGGGTCTTCCATCTGCTGGTTCACTCCCCAAATGGCTGCAACATCCAGGGCTGGACCAGACTGAAGCCAGGAGCTTCTTTTGGGTCTCCCACATGGGTGCAAGGGCTCAAAGACTTGGGTCATTTTTGGCTGCCTTTCTAAGTGCACCAATAGGGAGCTGAATCAGAAGTGGAGCACCGGGACTCGAACCAGCACCCACATGGGATGTTGGTGCTGCAGAAGGCCGTTTTACACATTATGTCACAACGCCGGCCTCGCACCTTTCTATTGCTGTTGCTGGTTCAATTATATAAGGCTGATTTTAATCCAGTCCTTTTATTCTGTTAAGTGGATGCAAAAGCTGTTGCTTATCAAAGAGGTTTCACATCAGAAATGCTTAAGAGATTCTAATAGAGTTTGGAGAAAAACTGAGATGCACTTAATAAATACAGAACGCTATATCTGCAATTAAATAAAGACAAAAGGGGCATTCAGATGTATAGTTTAATCTAATTCTCATTTCTGCTTAGTAGCACTTCGAAAATCTCATCTCTTTTGCCGTGGGTAGAAATTTTTCTTTAGGTCCTTAGGTGGCAGAAAAAGTAAAATCTTGTAAGAAATTTGAAGTTTTATGTAATTTTCAGTACACTATCAGCACTGTCAGTTTTTTGTATTTTGTTAATTTTTTCTTTCTTTTAATATTAACTTGACACAATATGCTTCACTAGGAAAGATAATGACGAAATATCCTATTTTATGTTTTTGGCTTTGCTTTGTATGATCAGGGCCCCCCATATACCAATCTTAAAGGGCTACTTGAATGCATCTTTAAAATATATAGTTAAAGCTGCATGAGCCTATAGGGACTCTTTAGTATTTATTGAGATTACTATCTTAAGTATTAATATGTTAAATATTAATTATTCATATGTTAAGTGTGTTAGCATGTACTTAAATATTAGCAACTATTAAATGCAGAAGTTTGTTGCCTTAGGTACTTACAGTGTTTTATGGATCTGTGGGAAAATCTGTAGCATATGCTGCACTGAATAATGGGTTTTATTAATATTCAGATGTATCAGATTAATTTATATATTCTAATTTGTACTCCTATATTTAAAGAGCTAAGCAAATAAAAATTGCATCTTAATCTGGGGGATCAAACCACAGAGAATGCAGTTCTGGTTATGTATGTGTATGTCTGAATGAATGTGCAGACATTCATGCTCCCCGTCTGCTCCCGAGTTCTCGGTCCAGTAGTCTTGTTCTTTGTCCAGGGCCAGTGTCAAATCAACTTCTTCATAAAGTGTTTTTCCAGTGTCCTTGAATAGAATCACTATGATCTCTTGTTGTACTTGTTTGTACCTCTCTTTGTTATCAAAAACACTGATGGACTTATTTTAACTTCTCCTTTCCTTTCCAGTCCCTTGAAAGCAAGGCTATTTCATTCATCTTTGTGTTCTCTGCAGCACTAAACAGTAGTGCGTCCTAAAGAATAGATTTTGAAGTACCTTTTTAGGAATGCCTTATAAGGGTATTAGTGCTAGAACATCCAAGAGAAATTTATTGTAAGGACAAGTATGTTTCTTTTTTCTTCTTCACTGATTTTCATGGGTGGCACTTATTTATTCTTTTATATGAATCCAGAACTCTTCAAGGAAAAATTCTCGCAACAAATTAGAATTGTACCCATATCTTTATTGCAGAGAAAAAAAATTGAGAACAATTGATGGTACATATATGAAGGTGAAGTGTATGCTGGTATAGAGAGAGAACTCTGTTCTCTCTCCACTGAATCACATCTAGGAAAGAGGTAGGCTAGGAAGTGTTTTTTTGACCTTATCTGCTAAGGTTATCAGGTGATGGACTTTATATAAATAACTATAAATGAGAAACTGGGCAGTTTATCTGTTATGTTGAAAGTAAAGGAAACCTCGAAAATATTTTCATACTTACTTCATGTTCTTTACCAGAATAATATTTTTTCTTTTATAAGGAGGGGAAGGAGGATGATGATGGAATAGTTTGTGCCTGGACTTCTGTTTTCTTGGAAACTCCAAAGCAGTTGTTTTCTTTTTTTTTTTTTTTCAAGATTTATTTATTTATTTGAAAGTCAGAGTTAACACAGAAAGAGAAGAGGCAGAGAGAGAGGTCTTCCATCTGCTGGTGTACACCCCAATTGGCCACAATGGCTGGAGCTGCACCTATCTGAAGCTAGGAGCCAGGAGCTTCTTCCAGGTCTCCCATGTCAGTTCAGGGTCCCATGTACTTGGGCCATCTTCCATTGCTTTCCCAGGCACAATTACAGAGCACTAGATGGGAAATGGAGTAGCTGGGACTTGAACTAGTGCCCATATGGGATGCTGGTGTCTCAGGCAGTGGCTTTACCCATTATGCCATAATGCCAACCCCAATAATCTGTTTTAAAAAGTCCTCACCATGGAGAATTAAAGAAATTGAAGAACCATTTTGCTATTTAAATTACTAACTGAAAATTCATAAAAGAAAACTTGTTAACAGTGATTGATCTTTGGGAGTTTTCCATAACCAGTTAGTACCAGGTACCTGAGAATCACCAATGAAATAAATATTTAATCTTGTTTCCTAATGTGTATAACATCATTAATATTGATGAAAGTGAGGTTCCGTTCAGATGCAGTTATTTGGCACCTTTATGTATTTATAATTAAGTCTTTGCTGCTTAACAAAGACTAATTTATGCACCCAGAGCTTTTATTCACAGCAAGAGCCTTGAGAGAAAATTGTAACTAGAATATTGCTATACATGTTTGTGTCAAAGAATTATAAACCAATATGTAAATTTTAAATATAATTTTAGTTTATCCATCCAGGTCTTCCTTTCCAATTAGAACCTACTAGAATCTTTTTTTTTTTTTTAAGATTTATTTATTTGTTTGATAGGCAGAGTTACAGAGAAGCAGAGAGAGGGAGGTTTTCCATCTGCTGATTCACTCCCCAGATGGCCAGAATGGCCAGAACTGCACTGATCCGAACTCAGGAGCCAGGAGCTTCTTCCAGGTCTCCTACGTGGGTGCAGGGGCAAGGACTTGGGCCATCTTATACTGCTTTCCCAGGCCATAGCAGAGAGCTGGATCATAAGTGGAGCAGCTGGGACTCGAACTGTTGCCCATATGGGATACCAGCATTGCAGGTGGCGGCATTATCAACTATGACACAGCGTGCCCCGTAGAATCTTGTTTTCATAGTTCTTATATACGTAATAAGTGAGTGAGTGTGTTATTATTAATAGATATCAACCATTTTTACCTTTTTTCCTATCCATATTTTCCTCAAATGATGCCAGAATTACCAAAGCAGACAGAAGATATTTATGACTTCTTTGTTTTCTAGCAGAATGTTTTGTACATATGCATATATATTGTGGTTAGAAAAAGAACGACAAATTTTTATTTTCTTAGTCTTGGCAGGATAGAACTTATTTTTTTCTATTACATCTGACTGAAACCAGTAAAACCTTACTGCTGAACTGTAAGTCATAGTGTTGAATTTGCTTTTGGAGGTACTTTTCTCTGAAGGGAGGAGGGAACTTCCATTTTGATTATGACCTTGTCTAAATAATTTGGAGTTTGTGGACTCAAAAGGTTTCTATACCCTTGGCTCATGTCAGGATCCTCGGGTGGTCACTGACGTCATAAATAAGAGTGTCAGTTGTTAAATCAACAACAGGAGTCCCTGTGCACTTGCTTCCCATGTAGGACCTCTGTCCTTAATGTGTTGTACTATGAGAATTATTGGTAAAACTAGTCTTTCAGCAGTGCTTTATACTCTGTGTGTCTGTGTTGGTGCAAACTGTTGAAATCTTTGCTTAGTATAGAGTTGATCTTCTTTATATAAAGATAATTAAAAATAAATCTTAACAAATGGGATGGGAGGAGTAGAAGGTGGGATGGGAATAGGGGTGGGAGGGAGGTTGTAGGAGGGGAGAACCCCTATATTCCAAAAGCTATATCTATGAAATTTATATTTATTAAATAAAAGCTTTCTAAAAAAGAAGAATTTGCCTTTGAAGGGTGATATTCTTGAACATGCTCTGCCACATAGAGACATAGCTGGAAAGGAAAGTAAATGTCAGCATAATAAACAGAGCCAGAATGTTTTTATTCTGTTCAATTAAAATGGTATGTAAGATCAGGAATATCAAGTTGTGGTTGTGTATCACATTGTTTATGATGAATAAATATGATTTCTTTCATTTTAAATTCATGTGTATATTTCTCCTGGAAATTTTACGCTATTCTGAAACATCTTGCTATAAAATGTATGTAAATCATTATTTTTAGGTGGATCTCTGTTTACCTCTGTGATGTTTACTCTCCATACTTCCTAATTTGCATCCTACACTTCAGTTTTCTAAATACACTGTGCTCCTGCCTCTATGCCTTTGTACATTCTGCTGTTTCACTGGTTCGGCTCCACCCTTGTATTTCCTGAGCATGTTTGCGTTACTGGCCCTTTGGGACTCAGTCTGAGCATGTCCTCTGAGCATCCTGTCTTTGCCCAGTCCATCTGGGCTAGGTCCTCTTTCTGTGCATCTTCCCACACCCATGCTCTACTCCTGTCATTGTGCTCAACTCAGTGGGTCAACTGTTTATAAACTTGTCTCTAACAGAATTTTAATTGAATATATTGATGGAGCAGACCATATCTGATTCATCTTTGTATTATAGTGTTCGGAAATAAGTACCTTCTACTTAAAATATTATCAGATGAATGAGACTAATTGATTTGGAAAACTCATCCCTGTATTCCCAGCTGGTAACTGTCATCTTAGACATGTTGATGTATGCCTATTTTATCTTTGATCTCACAGGTTACTTGGCTCAGTACCTTGGACATGTTGAATGCCACATAGATGAGTCAGCATTTAAGACTATATTTTGTATAAATCATGTAATAAATGTTTTACTTGTATATTTACTCATGTTATGATTAACATTTAAACATTCTTACGTGCTATCTTTTTAAAACAAGATTTCTTGATCTGCCTTTTACTGTTGTGGTCAGAGTACTCCTTTTTGGTTCTATCACATCATAAATTTTTTGTTGTTGACTAGTGACAGAATTCTTGTCAGCAATTATTAAGTAATTTCCACTAAAATTCCGCATTTTCATGTCATTGTGAGTTACTAGAGGTGATGTATGTGGTAGATCAGGTCACTCTAGTAGTTAGCATTGTGATAAAATATAAAAATGCACACGGTCATTCATAACCAATAGGAGGACCTTGTAAAGCTCTAGTAAGTGCTTCGTAGACTGTAGGCAATGCTCATGATACTGAATTTAGATTGCTGGAAAAAAAAATCTGAAAAAGCAAAAAGAGAGAAAATAGAACCCTGAGCCAAATAAGACATTTAGCATATATAGTAGCTTGGTTTAAAACAATTTTTTTTTTATTTGAGACAGACTTTCTGTCTGTTGGTTTACTCCCTAAATGCCTGCAATGACTGGAAGTGTGCTAGGGCTGAAGTCAGGAGCAGGGGACTCAACCCGAGTCTCTCATTGGGTGAAGGAACTCAGTTACTTGAACATACCACTGCCATGCAGAGTCTGCATTAGCAGGAAGCTGGAGCTACCATAGCTTACATCTTGATATCAAAAGTTGAAACCTAATCAAAAGATTAAAGAAGGTGAGTTACATCATTATTGGTGTTTGCTTTTAAAGGGCATAAAAACATGGAACAAAGACGGAAAGTCAGATGGTAACAGATAAAGAGGAAGAAGGAGAAAGTAAATCCAGATTGTGGATGCATTGTAATGTGGCCTATAAGCCAAGGTCTAGGCACTTCAACATGTGTTACCTTTATTAAATATCAAGTTAAAATCATGGTTCATTTTGCCTTATGCATGGCTTTCTTCTACATCATTAAGAATTTTGACACTCTAGTTTGTATACGTTTGCATTTGTCATACTGGCTTATAAATTTCATTCATGCATTCCATCATTCAGGCTTTGTAGGCAGGCAGATCCGAATTTTTATTCTATGTCTGCTATTTAATTATTAGCTAGCTGTTACCTCTGTGTGGTTCTTGTCATCTCTAAACCTTAGGTCCATCATTTATAAACTATGGAAATTTAGCATATTGGTCAAAGTTATGTTTAATATTTGTTGTTTGTTCCTTTTAGGTTATAAACATTTACCAGGCCAAAAAATTAAATAATTTTGTAAGAATATATATTGATATCTTTTGTTTCTCTCTTTTGTTACCAGGCCAAAAAATTAAATAATTTCGTAAGAATATATATTGATATCTTTTGTTTCTCAGGAAAATAAGTTAAAACTTTATGAAGGTCTAGAAACAGGAATTAGAATGCTGGTCCAAACCCAGACTTTTGATCTATTTATCTGTCTATATATATCTCTGTCATTTTTGCTCTCTGTATATACTTCTTTGTCATTTTGCTCACACACATTTATTTTACTCATTTTCTCTTTCTTTTCCCCATTTCTTATTCTCCTTACATATCGTCCTTAATCCTCCTTCTTGTCCTTCCTCTGCCTCTGCTGCAGATCAGCTTTCATTGCTTAAGAGTCCCATGGGAGTCCCAGTGCTCTTGAAGAAATACAACAGTGGTTTGAGTGATAAGCTGCAACTAACTATTGCCCCCAATCCACATTCTAAGTTTTCAGGCAAGGGAAACTGGGTGGTACAATTTTTTAAGATGTGTGTACTCTGTTAGCCAACATGGGGGAAGGAAAGAGGAACTCATAGTACTAACATAGCTGTACGTAGTGGCAGGGGTCAGTGCTTAAAGAAAAATGGCTGGTGGCATTCCACTTCATGCCTATCGTATTGGGCTGCTATGATGATTTTGTTAAATAACATATAAATACGTATGAGGTCTTAAAAGGTGTTTGGTTGTTGTTAGAGTAACCATGTATCACCACAAATGGGTTGCCTCTCATATAGTAATTGCTTGACCTAATCTTCCCAGGCTAAAGGCATAATCATCACTTACATCTTGTAGTTGGCCATATAAATATTAAATAACCTGCTTAATATTACAGAGTAAAAAGGTTTAGACTTAGAAATAGAATCTAGTGCTTCATGTTTTTTCATTCTCTTCATTAAGTGTACTTATTAAATTCTTAATAGCACACGAGGCTATGCCAGGAAAATTACTTTTAGCTTTCCCCAATCTTTAATAGCTTATAATTAAAACATGCATTAGACATTGCAAATATCCAATAAGATATATTAGTCAGTTATGAAGGGATTAGTAGTACACTTAGATTTAATGCAATTTTGAAGTACATATTTATAAGTTGGAATGCAAGAGTATCCGATACACTGTTGGATAGATTATTCAAGTATGGCCAGAAGAATTATACATCTCAACAGAATAGAGTAAGGAACATCAATACTGTGCACCCTGGATTGTAATGTGAAACCTGTTTTATTATCTCATATGTGTGTGTGTGTGTGTGTGTGTGTACTTTGAAAAGTTCATGAAAAAACAGTATTAAAAATAAGTTTTAGTACAAAAATTTTGAAATCCTTGTAGTTTTTCCATAATACCCATTTTAATGAACTATGTGAAGACCTCTTATATGCATGGGCTATCAGATTATTATATATCATACACAGGCACATGCACACACATACCCATATCAGATTCAAAACTTGAGTGTCTATTTAAAATTAGAAATGTATGTTAGGGGCTAGTGCTGTGGCATAGCAGGTAAAGCTGCCACTTGCAGTGCCGGCATCCCATATGGACGCCAGTTCAAGACCCAGCTGTTCCACTTCTGATCCAGCTCTCTGCTGTGGCCTGGGAAAGCAGTGGAAGATGGCCCAAGTCCTTGGGCCCCTGTACCTGTGTGGGAGACCCAGAGGAAGCTCCTGGCTCCTGGCTTTGGATTGGTTCAGCTCCGGCCATTTCGGCCATCTGGAGAGTGCACCAGCGGATGGAAGACCATCCTCTCTCTCTCTCTGCCTCAGCCTCTCTTTAACTTTGTCTTTCAAATAAATAAATAAATCTTAAAAAAAAAAAAAGAATGTTAGATAATAACATAAAGACCAAGGAATTTCTGAACTGTCTCATTGTCAGGAAGTCTTCAAAAGGAATGAAAGATTAGCAGATGGAATGAGGGAGGTTGTTAGTTGTATTCTTCATGCTGTCCTTGTCTCCTTTACCCATCTGAGAGTGGAATAGTAAACTCACTGGGTTAATTATAGGTCATTTGCCAGCATTGACATTTGTTCTTACTAGTCATTAAGATGGTGTTGATCACATTGTAATGCTGTAATGTTGATCACATTGTAAATGCTCATTGTATAAGCTGTGTAAACTGGTAGAGACCTTGCCTTGAAGGTCTCTTCTCTTGACATTTGTGATGGCAGAGAATCAGTCATCAGTTATTCTCTAAGATGCATTCAGCACGGAGTAAAATTCTTTTAAGAACATTCTAAAAGGATTGAATAGGACTAGTTTTAGGATATACGAGAAAGTGCTGTATTAATTCATTTATTTAGAAATACCAAGAAATAAAGAGCAAAGGTGATTTTTAAAATAATATGGCAAATTTTAAAGACCTTAATGATTGAATTCATTAAAGTAATATACTATGGTTAAGTATTATGAAAATGGTTCTCAGGTGATGCTGCAGCAGATGTAAAAGTGACAGAATCATAGAACAAGTGGGGGAATTATTTCCACAGCTCTTAGATTCTTGTCGATTGTATGTGCAATGAATATAAGGAAGATTTGCACAGAGATATGTGGCTACCATTTCTGGAAGGAATGAAGTCTAAGATGGAAAAAAGCTTTCCGTGGGAAGCCGTCATTGTATAACAAGACTTCAAAAATGAGCTTGTAAGTTAAAGAAAAATACATATCTGAGTTTTAGGCCTGGTTAAAATAGAAGGTATGCAAGCCAGGTATTAGACAATGGAAAAGGAGACACTGGTTAGCTCGTCAACATTTGCATTTAAAGTTTTAGGAAAGTGTTTTTGAATAGTTTATTAACCACAGAAAAAATCCACAGTTCTTTTCCATGATGTTTGAAGACCTTTTGGGTGTTACATACCTTTACATTATTTTTACCCTGATTTATTGTATGTGTTATTACAGTGCTGAAGCTTATTAGATGAAGAATTAACATCAAAATGACAGCTAAATATAAAAACAGCTAATTGGATATTTGGGTAAAGGAAATCAGAATGCATAAGGAAAATGGGAATTTGTAGATGAGTAAAAAATTGTAGCATTTTTTCTTTTTTATTAAAGCTAAAGAATTAAATTTTGTTGATAATTTCAATTTGCATAAAGAGCAAATACATTTCTACCAAGTTTATAACACAGGTAACCCTGTCTAAAGTTAAAGGTAGAGTTTTTGTTTTAAGGATTACACAGCTAACTATAACTCTGTCAACAATATTAGCAAGTGACTATCTGACTATAACTCTGGCTAATAAAATGCTAGTGTTCACAAAATACAGTAGCAACTGCAATTAATTGAGGATTATGACTCAGGGCATTATGTAATTTCTTAGGGAGTATCCCTTTAAATTTATGTTCACCAACTCCCTTATGTTTCAAAATGAAGAGTGTCTTTAAGGTATCTTCATTTTTCATCAGGTAAGACAAGTGGAGATTACCTTGCCAGGTGATCTTTAGAATTTGTTAAGTCAGAAGACAGCCTCTGCCCTAGGTGATATCCACTGTCTGACATGTAAAGTAGCATTAACCACATTTAGATATTTAGTTCAGTGTCATGTAAATCAGTTGTAATTATTAGAATATAAAATAATCTAATACCATTTCCTTCAAGGGTTATGCTAGTTTACTTCCCAGTTGTTAGAATGACATATTAAACTTCTAATTCAGACTGTGTACTACTAATGTTTGAGTCATTTGGCCAATTTGATGTCAAGGACATGGTATTAAGGAAAAGACCATAAATTGAGTCCACACACCAAACTTTTACACTTGTGTGTGGATAAATTCTATTTTGTAATAGGATGGTATTATTCACCTCATATACCAGTAAATAGATGTCTTGCTGATTCCTTACCCCTCTTTGAACAGTGCCAATTTGAGAAGTGGGTTACATCTTATAGGAAAGAAAGTAGGATACAAAACATGTGTTATTCTATTGGCCTGATTCATTAATTATCTATTGCTATTATTGCAAAAATTAGTTATTGCAAAATTTAATTTGGGCATTTCATGACTTGACAGCTGGCTGCTCCTAGAGTAAGTAAGTAATTCAAGAGAGCAAGGCAGAAGTTGCAAAGTTTTACATGACCTAGCCTCAGAAGTAACTCTTCATCATTTTAAAATAACGAATTGGTACTTGTTGTGGAAGGAGACTTTGCTAGAGAGTGCATTCTAGGAAATAACAGATATTGGGGGAGGGAGTGGACGTTTAGCCTAGCCGTTAAGAAACCTGTGTCCTGGGGCTGGCGCTGAGGGGTAGCAGATAAAGCTGCTTAACCCTGCTACACCACAGCACCAGCCTCAAACTATTCTCACTTTGGATGTGACTATCATTACTCACAATTTTTTATTTTACCTTTAGACAAGGGGAAAAAAAGAGGTAAGTGTAAGTAAAAAGATTTTATATAAGTTGTTGCACAACAATGAAGATTGGGGACTGGTAGGCATATCCAGTTGGAATTAGTTTCCTTTGGAAATAATGACTTCTGATTTCCTCAAAACAAACAGGTTGTAGTCTAAACCCTCATATCAAATTATAACTTTTTTTTAAAAAAAGTTTTATTTGAGAGGTAGAATTAGAGACAGAAAGAGGGAGACAGAGAAAAAGGTCTTCCATCCACTGGTTCACTCCCCAAATGGCCACAATGGCTAGAACTGGGTCTATCCAAAGCCAGGAACCAGGAGCTTCCTCTCAGTCTCCTGTGTGGGTACAGGAATCCAAGGTCATCTTCTACTGCTTTCCCAGGCTATACCAGAGATCTGGATTGGGAATGGAAGAGCCAGGACTTGAACCAGTGTCTACATGGGATGCTGGCACTGAAGGCTATGCCACAATGTTGGCCTCAAATTGTAACTTTTTTTTTTTTATAGTTTTTAATAAAAAGATTTGAAGGCAGAGTTACAGAGAGGCAGAGACAGAGACAGACAGAAAGACAGAGAGGTTTTCTATCCACTGGTTCACTCCCCAGATAGCCACAATGGCTGGAGCTGTGCCAATTCAAAGCCAGGAGTCAAGAGCTTCTTCCAGGTCTCCCACATGGGTGCAGGGGCCCAAGGGCTTGTGCCATCTTCCACTGTTTTCCCAGTTCATAGCAGGAAGCTGGATTGGATGTGGAGCAGCCGGGACTTGAATTGGCGCCCATATGGGATGCTGGCACTGCAGACAACAGCTTTACTCACTCTGCCACAGTGCCGGCCCCCAAAATTATAACTTTTATTACATGTATTGTAATTCATAATTTTTTTCTGGCTTTTCTACCTGGTTGCAACATTTTTGAGGATGTTGGCTAGTCCTGGTTCTTGCTTGTATCTTTATGTACTTCACATGTGACAAGTGTTTAAATATTTTTTTAGTGATTGCAATTCTTACCCTGCACACTGTATGATCACATTTTGTTTTTCGTTCTCCTGTTTCTTTCCTTTCCTTTTGCTGGTCCCTTTCCATCCTCTTTTTCACTGTCCTCCCTCCCTCTCCTTCACAACTGTGTTCTTTTCTTCAGTGATATGCAGAAAAGGCATCTTCATAAATAAGTGTTTGCCAAGAAAAAGGTTTTATAAAATCCACCAGCAAAAACTGCTTTCTTGCTGTTCCATACCTTGGTGGATTTATTTATGGTGAAACATCAATTAGAAAAAAAAATCTGGATTTCAGAAGAAACCTTTTCTTTAAATATTGAAGTCTGTTAGTTGCATTTTCTAACTAAATGCATGTAAGATAAATAATGGCTAATGAGCTGTATAAATTTAAAAATGAGATTTCGGCCGGCGCCGTAGCTCAACAGGCTAATCCTCCGCCTTGCGGCCCCGGCACACCGGGTTCTAGTCCCGGTCGGGGCGCCGGATTCTGTCCCGGTTGCCCCTCTTCCAGACCAGCCCTCTGCTGTGGCCCAGGAGTGCAGTGGAGGATGGCCCAAGTGCTTGGGCCCTGCACCCCATGGGAGACCAGGAAAAACACCTAGTACCTGGCTCCTGCCATCGGGTGAGCGCGGTGCGCCGGCCGCAGCGCGCCGTCCGCGGCAGCCATTGGAGGGTGAACCAAC
The DNA here is from genome assembly GCA_949820135.1 of Sylvilagus floridanus. Lineage (NCBI taxonomy): Eukaryota > Metazoa > Chordata > Mammalia > Lagomorpha > Leporidae > Sylvilagus > Sylvilagus floridanus. The sequence goes on along the minus strand of OX463228.1, from coordinate 13,164,283 downwards.
AGCAACGGAAGACCTTTCTCTCTGTCTCTCTCTCTCACTGTCCACTCTGCCTGTCAAAAAAAAAAAAAAATGAGATTTAGCACAAAAAACAAAAACACAATGGCACTTCTCAGACCTTAACATTGGTATATACCTTATGTTTTTTTTTTTTTTTTTGCCTTCAATGTGTTGACTCACAATGGTTCACTTTTACTTATTCAGTATGAAGACCTCTCCTCATTTCTTTGTTTCTCTTAAGTAAAAAAAATTAATTTTTTACACAAGAAGTTCCAGTTTCTTAAAAAGTAATATGTAGACATGGTAAACATTCAAACAGTACAGAAGGATTATATGGTGGCAAAATATTTCCCCTACCAGCTGAACGCTTAGGTTTTTTGCCCGGAAGTCATTTTCTCTGTCACTTCCTTCTGAATACTTCCAGAAATAACCTTCCTATCTGTGAGGAACGAATCAGGAACACACGACATAGCCATGACCATGCCGCCTGTTGAAATGAGAACACAGAAAAACCCTTGTGGTTCTTACCTCCAAAAACAAAGAGAGTCTAAATTACTACCAAGATAACTTTAAGATTCAGGAACTTATACTGTTGCTGTGTTAGTCTCCTGGTATTTGTTAGAAATAGGTTTCCTGCTTCCGGTTGATATTATATGCCTGAGGGCAAAGAACAGTGATATTCTTTCACCTTCTGTCACTCCATCTGCCTACATAAAAATCCCCAAGGGAAGAAGAGGTGGTATCATGCTGTTTTGAGGGGAATTTTACCTGTTTGTTATTTCATTGTGGTGGAAAAACAACAAAATATTTCTGAATTGACTTGAGAAAATATTATGTCCTTCAGTTTGGGTTCTTGTATCTATATTTTGTTTAAAATACACATAGACAACGAAACCTAGACATTTTTATGCAAAAAGTTGTTAACCTCATAAGAATAGTTTTATAAGTACTTAAACAAATGTGCAGTTTGTTTAAAGTTTTCATAGTTTGATATGAAGAAACTCAGACTTACCCATGCACTTGGTATTAACTGGTCCATGTGACTTTCTCTTGGCCTATCAGTTGTCACTGTTTTCAGAGAAAGGCAAAAAAAAAAAAAGAAGATGATAGTTTAGTACAAGTTAGGGGATTTAAGAATATGAGAGAGGCATGGGATTTTGCTTCTGGGAGTTTATGGTATTACATCTTTGAACATCAACTCTCTTGTCTGACAACTGTTAGACCTCAACTAGGCAGTGAGATAGTATATAAGGAAATTCAAGTCTTTCTTTAAAAGACGACCCTTCAGTAGTTAATAATGCTTACCTCACTGGGTTTTTTTTTATAGCTTAATTAGTATTGGCAAAACATCGTGATAATGTTGGCTGAAAAGCATTTAAGCAATTAAAGCTTAGGCAGGGTTACCCTGATTGTGATTTTGCAAACAGGTGATTGTTTTTCATTGGTGATGTGAAAGGAATCTGAGAGAATCTTTACAGATGCCTTACAAAACACACCCCATCTTTAACATCTTAGCTGAAAGAAAATTAATTTTGCCTTCTTAAACTTCTGATACAGAAACCAAGAGAAGTGTGCACTGATAACCAGACTTCTGTTGTTCTTGTTGCTGTATATCACGTGAGATCTGGTGGTAGCACACTTTAGTTGTGGGATGAACACTGCCTGCAAATCACAGATAGTAACAATTTTTTGCATGAGTGATTGTAACTGAAAAGGTGTAAAATCTATTGCAAAATGATAAAAGAAAAAACGTTACTGGGAATAAACAGAGCGGCTGCTTTTAGATCTCCCGTCTCACTTCCTGGTGCTTCAGGAAGTTTGCAGGTGCTTACTAACTGAGGGGTGATTACGAAGGGTTTCTGCAGCTCTGCCTTGCTAGCTGTATGTACAGCTGGCTTGTTGCCACCTTCATTTTAGAAACACTGAATCTCTTTGGATCTATGTCTGTGTAGGGCTCTTCACTTTGGTTCTGTGCTATAATTGCCCCTCTGCTAGAAGGTAGTTCCCAAAGAAATGATTATGTGAGTAAGATTTAAAGCATATATTTGTAATTTATCAATGAAAGAGTGACTAGGTGGGGATTTTTTGGTTTTTGTTTTTATGAAGGAAAGGGAAACAGGAGACTGACCTATCATCTGTTTTTTGTTTTCTTCATTCAAGCAATGACTTCTTATAGGGGACTTGATCATTTGAGAGAATGAATACATAAGTGGTGATCAGCAGTATGGAGTTTGTTCAAACTTCATTCAGCCTTTGCTGGAAAGCAAAAGAAGACTCCTAGATAACGGGATACCAGGCTTGCAGTTAAGATATGCCATTCTTTTATGCAAATAGCCTGGTTCTAATAGTGACATTAAAGGACATTTCATTTTGGAGTAGGAGAGTATATCCTCCAAGATCAACTTTGGAAGTTTTCAGGCATATTCAGTCAGCTTTTCTACTTAAAATATTCCTTGAGGATCCGTAATCTAATCTTCATTGAAACTATTTCAACCTCTGTGTGTTGTCGGCATTGGGTAAAATGGATTTCACTATATATATATTCTCTCCAGTTTTTTTTTTGTGGATATACTGGGTGTTGTCTCTTTCTGTTCCTCCTCTTTCTCCCTTTCCTCCTCCTCCCAGAAAATTTGCAATTATCTTTGACATGATGTTGTAGCCTTCTAAAAATTCCTTAGCAATGGTAAGATAGTCATGTTTATAAAGTACTTCCTTTCAAATGAAAATTTTTTACAAATTATATTTCTTTTTTATTTAAGTGGGCAGGAATAATAAAAAATAATAAGTGTATCCTTTGTAAACATAACCATAAAATGTTTTAGAACTTGTTTTTTCTTCTTTAGAGTAAAAGAGTAAATATTCACGATTGCCACCAAGGCTAGATCTAATTCCTCTAGCATTTTATTTTCTCTCTCCTAGTGGCAGATTAGCCTTGTACCTGTTTTCCTTTCTTGTTGATGTTTATCAAGTATATTGCACTGCTGGTCTTGTGTCCCCTAGATTACTCAGGAGATTACTTGGTTCATGCTGTGGCTTGTTACTAGGTTTAAAAGAGGCCAGGCATTATTTTTATTTTTTCAAGATTTATTTATTTATTTGAAAGGCAGAGTTACAGAGAGGCAGAGGTAGAGAGAGAGGTCTTCCATCCACTGGTTCATTCCCCAGATGGCCATAACGGAGCTTCTTCAAGGTCTTTGAGGCTGTTGCAAGGGACCAATAACTTGGGCTATCTTCCACTGCTTTCCCAGCCCATAGCAAAGAGCTGGATTGGAGGTGGAGCAGCCAGGACTAGAATCAGCACCCATATGGTATACTGGTGCTTCAGGCCAGGGCTTTAACCCACTGTGCCACAGTGCTGGCCTCTAAGGCCAGGCGTTATTTACCAAGCTTTCTTTTAAGTTAGATTCAAAGTCTATTCTAAACATGTTTGTCCAATGGAATTCTTTTTCCCTTAATCATTTCTGAACCATCATTTTTTTTTTTTGACAGGCAGAGTGGACAGTGAGAGAGAGACAGAGAGAAAGGTCTTCCTTTTTGCCATTGGTTCACCCTCCAATGGCCGCCTCTGCCAGCGCGCTGTGGCCAGCGCACCGCGCTGATCCAATGGCAGGAGCCAGGTGCTTCTCCTGGTCTCCCATGGGGTGCAGGGCCCAAGCACTTGGGCCATCCTCCACTGCACTCCCTGGCCACAGCAGAGAGCTGGCTTGGAAGAGGGGCAACTGGGACAGAATCCGGCGCCCTGACCGGGACTAGAACCCGGTGTGCTGGCACCGCAAGGCGGAGGATTAACCTATTGAGCCGCGGCGCCGGCCACTTCCTGTTAACTTTTACCATATTTTTTCTTGAATAACTGTAAAATGCAATCATTTGGACCTCAATCCTTTTGTGAATGTTTTTCTGTCAATGCTATGTACCTTTTATTTATTTACTTGTTTTGAAAAAGAATAGAGGAAGGAAACTATCAATGAGTTTTAATAAAGAATTATATAAGTTAACTAAAATGAATCTTTAAGTGGGAAATCTGTATTTTGAAAGAGAAAAAAATTGCTTATGCAAACAAAACAGATTTTCTCTTTCTCTTCAAATATTTAAAATTTTATGAATATTGCAGGGTGTGTATTTCATAAAGTAAGAATGTAGATTACAGTTGTCTTCAGAATATCCATATAAGGGAATATGATATTAATGCAGGAAATAGACATGAAATGATATGCTTTATTAACAAATTTCACAGTGACAAATTTTGCTTTTAGGAAATTTCCATAAAAAATAATTGGAAACAGGGCAACGCTGTGGTGTAGTGGGTAAAGCCACTGCCTGCAGTGCTGGCATCTCATATGGATGCTGGTTCAAGACCCAGCTGCTCCATTTCCGATCCAGTTCTCTGCTATGACCTGGGAAAGCAGTAGAAGATGGCCCAAGCCCTTGGGCCCCTGCACCTGCGTGGGAGACCCAGAAGAAGCTCCTGGCTCCTGGCTTCAGATTGGTGCAGCTCATGCCATTGTAGCCAGTTGGGAAGTGAACCAGTGAATGGAAGACCTCTCTTTCTCTCTGCCTCTCCTCTCTCTGTGTAACTCTGACTTTCAAATAAATAAATAAATCTTTTAAAATAATAATTGGAAAATAAGTACAGTAAAAATCACTTTTTCTAAAAGAATTTTTTTTCTGAGAGGAAGACACAGAGCTCCTATCTGCCGGTTCAATCTCCAGATACCTACAATGTCCGGACTGGCCTGGGCCTCACCTTCACTGTTGTGATGCAGCTCAAGCTGCTCTAGAAGTTTCAGTTTATAACCAGTTACCTGATTGTAGAAGAAAGGCCACTTTGATATCAGTAGAATTAACGTATATTCATTTTTTAAACATATTCTCTATCAAAGAACAGCGTTTTTGTTTATCTTCTACATCATTCTCTTCTGTCACTTCTAGTCTATAAAATACTGCTATGGCTGATAAATAATTACTTTGTTTCTTAAAGTATCAGCATAAATATCATGTGGGTTAGGAAATACAAACTTATCTAATAACGAAAGAAGCAAAGTTTGTAAAATACCTGACAAACTAGTGACCTGGAATCTTAAAGTTTATCAGTTTAAGATTAATTTTTGTCTTAATTATGCACTAGTGGTTTTTTGCCCTTTTAGAAATATTATTTTTAACTAGATTAAATAAAGTATACACAGCCGGTGCCACAGCTCACTAGGCTAATCCTCCACCTGTGGCGCCGGCACCCCGGGTTCTAGTCCCGGTTGGGGCGCCGGATTCTGTCCTGGTTGCTCCTCTTCCAGTCCAGCTCTCTTCTGTGGTCTGGGAATGCAGTGGAGGATGGCCCAAGTGCTTGGGCCCTGCACCCCATGGGAGACCAGGAGGAAGCACCTGGCTCCTGGCTTTGGATCAGCGCAGCACACCGGGCGTCGCGGCCATTTGGGGGGGTGTACCAACGGAAGGAAGACCTTTCTATCTCTCTTTCTAACTGTCTAACTCTGCCTGTCAAAATAAATAAATAAATAAAGTATACACAGAGATGAGCACATGTGCATACATATGTAAAATGGAAAGTTATAATTTTGATGTGCTGTTAATTCAAATATATATAATAAAAACTAAGTTTTTAAAAGCTGCGATATTCATGTGCATACTTGAAAGATTAAAATTCCTTATTAATCATTGTTTTCACAGCAGCCGTGTTCAATTAGAACCTGTAGTAGTATTGTCTAATTTATATGGCATTCTTTCCAAAGCTGTTAATTTATTTGCAGAGGTTAGCCAGACTTGTTCTGAAGAAGGGTTGCCTTCATCTCTTATATGATGTTATTTTACTATTGCTGAAATTTTCTTTTTTTTTTTTTTTTTTGACAGGCAGAGTGGACAGTGAGAGAGAGAGAGACAGAGAGAAAGGTCTTCCGTTGCCGTTGGTTCACCCTCCATTGGCCGCCGCTGACGGCGCACTGCGGCCGGCGCACCGCGCTCGTCCGATGGCAGGAGCCAGGAGTCAGGTGCTTTTCCTGGTCTCCCCATGGGGTGCAGGGCCCAAGCACCTGGGCCATCCTCCACTACACTCCCGGGCCACAGCAGAGGGCTGGCCTGGAAGAGGGGCAACCGGGACAGAATCCGGCGCCCCGACCGGGACTAGAACCCGGTGTGCCGGCGCCGCAAGGCGGAGGATTAGCCTGTTGAGCCACGGCGCCGGCCTATTGCTGAAATTTTCAAGAGCCATCCTTCTTTGTTCTCATTCATGTTTTCCCAGGGACTGGCCTGGGTGGCAGAATAGCTAGGAAAGTTACTAAATCTTATTTTTTCTTTAGTCAGTTTTCAGTTAGTATCTCCAACATAACATAATAAAAAACAAAATATACTGATATTCAACCTAAAAATTATCAACTGTAGAATCCTTAGAATAAATTCTTTCAAAGAGATTTTTTTTTTTTTTAAAGAAGGACATAGTTACAAGTTTACAGTTAGGCTGGTGCTGCGGCTCAATAGGCTAATCTTCCACCTGCAGCGCTGGCACCCCAGGTTCTAGTCCCGGTTGGGGCGCTGGATTCTGTCCCGGCTGCTCCTCTGCCAGTCCAGCTCTCTGCTGTGGCCTGGGAAGGCAGTGGAGGATGGCCCAGGTCCTTGGGCCCTGCACCCACATGGGAGACCAGGAAGATTGCCTGGCTCCTGGCTTGGGATCAGCGCGGTGCGCCACGTGCCGGCTGCAGCAGCCATTGGGGGGTGAACCAACAGAAAAGGAAGACATTTCTCTCTCTCTCTCTCTCTCACTCTCACTCTCACTCTCTCACTGTCCACTCTGCCTGTCAATAAAAAAAAAAAAAGAAAAAGAAAAAGAAAAAAAAAGTTTACAGTTTTTCTTATAGGACTTCCAGTTTTCTAGTCTATTGCATTTCCCAAGTGTAATCCTTTCTAAAACTTACTGTGATACATAATTCTTTAAATTTTTCCTAGACCAGTGATTCTGATTTGCTCAGCAGCAGCATAATTTATAACTGGAAGCATTCATATTTCTTATGATGTTTATGAAATTTTAGGGATGTACCAAAAAGATATTCCACAGGAGAACGCAACGAAAATGTTTGCAGGTCACACGGAGCCTCTGCTGTGTTGGACATTTAAATCTTCAGAATTCGTCTCAGTGGTGTTATTTCACTTTCCTAGTAAAGGTACAGAGCAGATTTCAGAAAGGTTAAGTGACTTTTTCAGAGTTAACTGCTAGTAAGGCTCTTTACCAGCATCTGTCTGCCTTCAAAACCCGTGGTTTTAATCTCTGAATACTGTCCTCAGTGATGCACCTCACCAGCAGCTTAAAGGCACTGCATTGAATGATCTTCTCAGTGCTAGTGCTGGATTCATCTGATTTATCCATACATAGTAGAATGGCACATGTTTATTGGAGTGGCTTAACTTGCAAAAAGGGCCATGATAATGTAGCAGAATTTTCTGCAGAAGCCTGGCAACTCTGAATGCTTGTCTTAAAACACTGAGGACTATTGGCGCAGTAAGACTGAACAGGGTAAGTCACTAAGGGTAGCATTCAGTGTGGCATTTATAACTGATACCCTTCTTATTGTTAGCTTTGTATTACTATAATGAAATATTAAAGGCAGCTAAGTTATAAAAAGGAAAAGAGGGTTGGGTGTCTTGGTGCAGCTGGTTAAGCTGCCTCTTAGGATGGCCACATCCCTTGTTAGAGTGCCTGGAATCAGATCCACCTCTGCTTCCTGCCCAGCTTCCTGCTAATGTATATAGCCTGGGAGGCAGCAGGTGATGACCCAAGTACGTAGGTCCCTGCTACCCACATGGGAAACTCAGATGGATTTCCTTGCCTCTGGCTTCAGCCTGGACCAGCCCCAGCTGTTGTAGGCATTTGGGAAGTGAACCAGAGAATGGAATATTTATTTCACTTTGTTTCTACCTCTCTGCCTTTCAAATAAATCTTTTTTGGGGGGAAGAGGGTAGATTACTTTATGTTGCTCACAGTGCTGGAAGTTAAAACCAAGATCAAGCAGCCGCATTGGTTTGGCCTCTAGTGAGGGTGGCAGATCATAACACATCACGCAGGGGTGCAAGCAGGTGTAAATGATCACATCTCCATCCAGAGCAGCAAAGGTAAGTGGGCCCAGTCTCCGCCTTTTATAACACCCCTTTCTCAAGAACTACTGTCAGAGGATATACCTCCAGTGACTGCTCTCCACGTCCCACCTCCTTAAACGTTCCACAGCTCCCCAATGACACCACCCTGGAGACCATGCCTTTAACACAGATCTTCTAGGAGACATTTAGTATACAGACCATAGTCCTGAAAAACAATAAATTCATACTTAATATGTTTCCATTTATTCTGGTAACTAACAGGAAGAGAGAGTGATAAGTATGATTGGATTAGGTTTGCTAATTTTTGATCGATTAATTTATTTTTATTTGAAAAACAGAGTGGTAGAAAGAGGGAGAGAGAGAGAAAGAGATCTTCCACCTGCTATTTCACTCTCCAAATTACTGTAACTCTTAGATCAGGTCCAGGCTGAGGTTGGGAGCCAGGAACTCCATTCTGGTCTCCCATATGGGTGGCCGGGGCTCAAGAACATGGGCCATTACCTGCTGCTTTCCCTGGACACCTTGGCAGGGACTGGGATGTGTAGGCTGCTATAGATACTGGTTTAATCTGCTGAATCACAATGCTGGCCCTACGTTTGCTGATTTTTTTAGAGAGTTTTTGTATCTCTAGAGATACTGATCTATAATCTCTTTTCTTGTAATATCTTTCTTTGGTTTTGATATTAGGATAATACTGACTTTGTGAAATGAGTTGGGATTTGTTCCCTTCATATTTCCTAATCAGTCTGGTAGAGGAGAGTTTGGTAGACTATGGCCTCTGGCCTGAATCCTACTAGGTAGCTCGTGCTTTATGGCCAACAAACTAAGGATGGTTTTACATATTTTAATGGTTACATTTTAAGTATTACATTCATACCTATGCAATAGCCTTTATTTTGCTCATTGGCCCACAAAACCTAAATTATTTGCAGTCGTGGCCTTCAGAAAGAAGTCTGTCAATTTTATTGATTTTTCCAAAGAACTAGCTTTCTTGGTTTTAATGATTTTTCTGTTGTTTTTCTTATTTAAATTTCATTGATTTCCTCTCTGATTTTTATTTCTTCCCTTCTACTTAGTTGGGGTTTTATTTGCCTCCCCCACCCTTACTTTCTTAAAGCAGAAGCTATAGTGAGTAATCTGCAGTAAATCCCTTTCAGAGTGTTTTTTATTTCATACATTAGAAATTCAACTTAGAAATCTTTCCTTCCTCTATCTTTTGAACATATGAAATATAGTCATAATAGCTATTCCTTACAAGCTAATTATAATATTGGTGCTAATTCTTATGTAGCTTTTGAATGATCGATTTTCTCATTATAGGTTGTTTTTTCCTATGTCTTTGCAAGCCTGGTAATTTTTTGTTGAATTCCAGACTCATGAATTTTACCCTACTGTTTTCTTGAAACTTGTATTCTTGCAAATATATATTCTTCTGGAATAGTTAATTTGCTTGAAAATAGTTTGATCTTTTTTCTTTTTTGAGAATTCTTATGTATACCTAAGCATTGTTTAGGGCTTAAATCTTTCTGAGACCTCTACCTGATATACCATAACTTAATGATGTTTTCCAGCCTGGCTAGCAGGATCAGGAACTCTTCCCACACAACCCCACATGAATGCCAGGTACCACTTCCACCAATCCTTCTAGAGAGTTCTTTCTTTACATGCATTTGCTGATCAGTGCTTTGCTGATTGGCAGATGGTACCTCTGTTCTCTGTTATATGAACTCTAGCTGTCTTGATTCTTAGGCTCTTAGATTTATTTCTTTAATTCAGGATATTTACTAGGATTTACCTGGGTTTCTTTTTTTTTTTCTACACTGTGGTCTGGAAACTCTCACAGCAGTAAAGTGATGTAGTCCTAGGGTTTGCATTTGTTTTTCTTCTCAGAGGTTAAGATTCTTAGTTGACTGCCTCTTCTTTTTTATACTGTTGCTTCCTACTTTTGCGAGTCTTCGAGTTGTTTCAGACAGGATGATAAATCTGATCTCTACCATTGGTCCGAAGTAAGACTTCTTTGTATCTTCTGCAAAGTGAATACAGTAAGAGGACATTCCATTTCCTCAGTATTCAAAAAGGAGACTACTCATGCAGATTGACTCTTTTCTGAAAGGGGTTTAGAAGGAATAGTTCTCGTGCATTTTTTCACATGGTCTTGTCCAATAATTTTATCTATAGTTTATTCATATGTGAATTATATTTTTATATATAACAATGCAGTGTAAATTACTGGTGCAATTATGATTTATTAGAATTAGATTGTATTTAGTACTTAGTGGAAATCTGCTGAATAGATTGTATGCTGCTTTTTCATACTTCTTTTACCTCTGATGTTATTCCGTCAGTGTATGAAGACGTGAGATAAGAATGAACACATAGTCTTTCTATTGTCTGAATTTTTCTATAACTAAAATGTGTTCTGAAGAAAGACTTTTCTGTCCTTTGCCATATTGCTGCTAAATAAATCTCAAGAGGTAGTTTTGCTGTTTTCAAATTGTTTCTTAGAAACCAGCTATCTAATTCAGAAAGAGATTAAGAACCAAGTTTTGAAAACCGTATTTACCAGAAGGGGCCATCAAAGAAAGATGTACTTTTCTCTGAAGGGAGGAGAGAACTTCCACTTTGATTATGGCCTTGTCCAAATACTGACAGAGTCTGTGGTCGCAGAAGGCTTCCATAGCCTTGGTAGTTCATGGCAAGAGCATCCGGTGATCACTGACATCATATATAAGAGTGTCAATTGTTAAATGAACAACAGGAGTCACTGTGCGCTTATTCCCCATGTAGGATCTCGATCCTTAATGAGTTATACTATGAGAAAAAACTGCAAAACTTATTCTCAAACAGTACTTTATACTTTGTGTGTGGGGGGGGGTTGCAAACTATTGAAATCTTAGCATAACGTTGATTTTCTGTATATAAACTAAAAATGAATGTTAATGAAGAATGGGATGGAAGAGGGAGTAGGAAGTGAGACGGGAGTGAGAGGGTGGGTATGGGGGAAAGAACCACTATGTTCCTTAAGTTATACCTATGAAATTTGCAGTCATTAAATAAAAGCTTTTAAAAAACATATTTACCAAAAACTGTATTTCAAGACATACCTCATTTATGTCATTATGTGTATATATATATGCTCATAAATTAATTATGCACCTAGCTACTTTATTTTATCATTGTTCAGTTTGGGTTTATACAAATGAAGCCTTTTCCATTCATTTTCTACAACCTCAGATACTCATGATTAGAAGATGATAATTTTTCATGCTCCTTTTCAATTTAGTCAAGTCCACAGGAAATTATGAAATGCCTTCAGTTACGCTGAGATAGCTGTAACAATAGCTTCTTTACTAAGTGTCATTCTGCAGTAGTGTAGGAATTAGTAGTTAATTTGGCTTCATCAGTTATGTAAAAAAAGTCTGAAATCTTTAAAAAAATCTGTATCAGAGTCTGTGTGCAAGAAGACTCTATTAGCATTTGAATTTAATTTCTGTCAACTACAATTTAAAAATTAAGTTCCCTTAAATTGATTGTGATGGTGAGAATAGATATTGCAGAATTTTCAGGTATGTAGCTCACCCCTAAAATGAATAAGCCCAGATAAAATAACCTTCATAAAGTTTATTAACAAACAGTGTGCTAGATAATTTTATAGAAATTCTCTCAGTTAAATACACTTTAAAGAAGAATCAGCCATATTTAATCTTCACAATAGTTCACAAAAGGATGTGTATGCTTATATGTATGTATGAGTTTTTTGTCGCTGCTGTGACATATGCTACAAACTTGGTGGCTAAAAACAACAGAAATTTATAGTTTGGAAGGCCAGAAGTTTGAAATGAATTTCACTGTGCTGAAACCATGGTGTTTTTGTAGATACCCCCCAAGACTGAATCCACCTGCCCAACACACAGCAAGCCAATTACGGATACTAGGGTGAAAGAGTATAGATGTTCATTGCAAAGCACAGAGCTAGCAGCTGGGCATCTGTCATTTAATTGCCTGGGCTGTTCAAGGGGTCACATGTGAGGGTTGTAGTAGATTGAAGTTGTGGCTGAGAGGTGCGTGTTCAGCTCGAGTCCAAGTTCCTGGTTCCTCTACCATCCTCTTAGCCATCCTTTGGACAACGAAATGTTCTTCAAGGGAATTTTGATGATGGTAAAGTGGACTCCACTCATCTTGGGGCCATGTTGATGTAGAGGTTTTGCACAGGACTTGGGGTTCCTAGAAAAGAAAACCCTCAAGACAGAACATCAAGATGTTATCTAAAGGGGAAGTAAATGGCCTCATGAACCTGGCAGTTAGGGGCCTTGTAGGGCTGGCTGCACCACTCCCTCAATTCAATGAGCTAATTTCAATAAGAGGTTGATTTGCAATCATAAAAGCAGTTCAAAGACATTTTAAGGGAAGGAAGCTGGGAGACTGAGAGACTGGGAGCTGGGGGTCACTAGCATCTGCGTCCCTGGCACTGTGTAGGGGCTTGGTCTCAGTGTCAGCAGGGCAACATGGTGGGTCGAGCAGTCGCTGAAGCCATGGCCTATAATGTCAGCATCCCATATGGGTGCTGCTCCACTTCCAATCCAGCTCCCTGCTAAAGTGCTTGGAAAAGTGCTTGAGAAAGCAGCAGAAGGTGGCCCAACTGCTTGGGGCCCTGCACCCACATGGGAGACCTGGAAGAAGCTGCTGGCTCCTGCCTTCAGCTTGGCCCAACACAGGCCATTGTGGCCAACTGGGGCGTGAACCAGCAGATAGAAGATTCATATTCTCTCTCTCCCTCCTTCCCTCCTTCTCCCCCCCACCTTTCTGTACCTCTTTCAAATAAATAAATTAATTAAAAAAATAAAAAGCTACATAACTGTTTCCTCTTCTATAGTGAAATCTCTCTCCTCTTTAAAAGGACCTTTGTGATTATAATTATGACTCACCTGGATAATCCTGGATTAAGACCTCCCAATTTTGAAGTTCTTAACCCAATCACACATTCAGAGTTTCTTTTGCCATATAAGGTGACCAGCACAGGTTCCAGAGATTAGGATATAGATATCTTTGAGGGACTGCTGTTCAGCCTGTGCTCAAATTTTACTTGTTTACTTATTCACTCCTTAATGGAATACAGTATGCTGTCAAAGCCCACATAAAGGCAAAGCATGTTAGAGACAAGCACAGGTTAGAAAGAAGTTAACCAGATAGATTGATGACATGTACAAAAGACCCTGGAGTTTCTCTGTTAAGTTGCAACATTTTATATTATTGACTGATATTTTTTCTTTGCTGAGAGAAATAAACAGAACATTAATCTCTTTTTTTCTAATATATTTTATCTTCTGCTTTTGTCTTTCCCTTCCCTGTGAAACTAGTGCTTATTAATCTAGTCATGAATTCATGAACTGAAGCACAGATTTATACTGTATTTATTGAGAAATACTTTGTATTTCCTATATGAGTATGTCTATAGACACATGTTCAGATACATATTTTGTTATTCCCTTTAAATCTTTTCTTTCACTCTCCCCTTCCACTCTCAACATTGTTAAAGAATTGACCACTTTGTCTCTGATGGTAGTACTCTAAATAAATGGTTGAAGTTTTTAGGAAACAGCTCTATAGGTTCTTTAACTCCTAGAAGATCATGGACCTTCTAAACTACATTAGTATTTTCTGTTGTGTTCAGTATGATTCCAGTGTTTATTATTAAGCCTTCACATTTGAAGAAAATATATCATTTGATACCTCTTTTGTGCTGTATATTTTTAATTACTCATCAATTTGCCAAAAAATAAGTTTTAGCAAAGTAAAATTTTATTTTGTTGTATAATTTAAAATTTAAATTTTAAACTTTTATTCTCTGAAATCCAGGATACCAGAAGGCCCCATTGATCAGGGGCCAGCTACAGGAAGGGTACGTGTTTTAGAAGAGCAACTTGTCAAGGCCAAAGAACAGATTGAAAATTACAAGAAACAAACCAGAAATGGTAGGTGATTATACAGGGTTGTCCCTCCCTTAATATATTGGCTTTTAGCACAATTAATTGGAAATTTCCTATTACCAAAATGTTTTAAATGCTGATACTCTATTCTTTGCAGGTCTGGGTAAAGATCATGAAGTCCTAAGGAGGAGGATCGAAAATGGAGCTAAAGAGCTCTGGTTTTTTCTCCAGAGTGAACTGAAGAAATTAAAGAATTTAGAAGGAAATGAACTCCAAAGACATGTAGATGAATTTCTTTCGGATTTAGGACATCATGAAAGGTACTATTCCCCCTTTATGTTTCATTTGGACTTCAGTAAAGATTACAATTTAAGAACAGGAAACTGTAAATTTTATTAATTTCCCTGCTTAATAGTAAATGATACCCTGTGTGTTTAAGAGCAGTAGGGTACTTGATATCTGGAATGACATTTATGGTCAAATGCAGTAAACCAACCAAAATATATCACCGGAAAATAACATTTAAAATGTATGTCTATAAATCTTCATGTCTTAAGTATGCCCTGAGGGTAGTGGTATTACCAACAATACGTTAAGATATTTTCCTATGAATTTCTTTCATATATGATCAATGTTTGAAACAGGGTATGCAGTTTTGCGTTGCAGTACAGTTAGAACTCATGCTGAGGCTGGCAGTTATGTTCCTAATTCAAACATTAGAAGCTTTAAAATAGCACCTTTTTAAGAATTTCTAATAAAAGGTTAACAGGTATTTTATGAAAAGGAACATTCTGTTAATTTCTCTTCATTTACTTGTCAGAGAGAAGAACCTAAGATCTGTCTAAGTTTGGTTCTCCTGTTTACACATTTTCAAATGATACACAGTTTATATTCCATGGAAAAGAAAATATTTTGGTGCTGATGTGTTCATACAGAATAAAATTTATCTGAGAATCATTAAAAATACAGCAGAACCCGTACTTAGGCCTCTTATATTTAAAAGTCTGTGTTCCCAGTAGGATTCTGATGGCAATCAATTTCTCATTAGTGAACAATAAAAGAAAAATTGTTGTCTTAGCACAGCCTACTACTGTGAGGAGGTCAAGAATAACCCCACACAAATAAGCGATTAATATATATTCATATTATCAGCAATATTATAATGATTTTTTTAATTTGCTCTATTGTGTTAAATTACATATAAAATCTATTAGTTTACTGGAATAATTTTAGCATTAATGAATCCACAGAAAAATGGTAGCATAGATTTCAAGGAACATTGAATTAATCAAGCTATGCATTAACCAGTCTTGGAATTTTTAACACAGCTTACGGTTAGGCCACACTTAGATCACTAGACCAAATGATAACCAATTTTGTCCTTAATGCATTTCTACCCAAAGATGATTTTAGGCACCAACCTTCTGTTAAGAAGTTTTGTGCCTGTGGAATTTGCTTATTGCTTTTTTAAAGAAAAATGCAGATTTGAAGATTTGACAGGAATAGACTATGTGGTATATAAAAGAGAATTGTATTGACTTCTGGTTGAATGTTTTAAGTTTGAGTTATTTGATGAAATTACTTGAGAATTTAATTTTAGGTCTTTGTTGCTGAAAATTTTTTAATTTTCTGCAACTAATTTGTACATTTGTGATTATATGTACAAATGAAAGTGAATTTAGTAAATGTGCATATGAAATATTGATATAAATCAATGTTACATTTTTCTTGCATTCTGTTTTGAATATATTATGATTTAATGTATGTTAGTGATATTTCATTGAAAACAAAATGAAAGTAAAGGTATCCAAGTTAGTTTCTTTTGCTGTCTGAAGCAGAAATTAAATGAATCTGAGGAAAACTTCATAGGGTCCTAACTTAATTCCGGGAAGCAAGATTAGAATGCAGCCATGTAAATAATGAGCAAGCCACAACCAAACATTAGAGAAAAAAACCTTTAAAGGAGTGAATGTAAACTAGGACAATTTGTATTGTATAGATTATATTCTCTCACTGACCATTTTGTAAATTTGCAACGATAAGAATTAAAAGTAAAAGAGACTTTTATGTTTGCCTTTTGTTAATTTTTATGTGACAGATTCCCATTTCACTTTTATACTTGCCCAAATTATAGTGTATAAGATGTCTCTGGATTGAAAGTCTCTATTCTGAGAAGGCAGTTGAAGTTTGAATCTGTTGATTTTCTTGTTTAGATTTCCCTATGAATCACTCTTATTTTTAGGCCAAGAAAGACATCTATTTAGGGAAAAACATTCTGGGCTTTTGTTTCTTTGAAGGAATTTCTTTCTTTCCTAGGACTGTTTTCATTTTTCAGGCTATATTTTGGTAGAATTGACAAGTAAAATTTGTATATATTCAAAGTGTTCTATGTGATATTAAATATATATATATCACAGTCAAATTAGTGGACAGTCCTCCACCACACAGTTACCATGTATGTGTGCTTGTGAGAGAGAAACAACATTTGTGCTGTGCTATCTTAGCAGATTTCAAGTAAACAATGCAGTATTATTTTAGTCACTATGCTGTGTATTAGATCCTCAGAACTTGTTCACCATGTAACTCAAAGTTTGTACCCTCTGAGCAACATCTCCCCATTTATTTCCCTCCCACCCCAAGCCACTAACAACCACCCTTCCAATCTCTGCTTCTATTGATTAGAGCTTTTTGGATTTGACACATAATTTTTCACATGTGTGACATTTTCTTTATCCAGTCATCAATTAATAGACACTTTGTTTGTTTCGATTTCTTGGCTATCATGAATTACTCAGCCGCTTAAGTGAATATAGAAGACAGCTAACTGTTCAAGATACTGGTTTCATTTTCTTTGACTATATAGCCAGAAGTGAGATTGCTGGATCTTATGTTAATTCTATTTTTAATTTTTTGAGGAACGTCTATGCTGTTTGACATAATGGCTGTTCTAATTTGTATTTCTACCAATGCTAAATGAGGGTTTCCTTTTCTCCATACCCTCGCTGGTACTTACTTCTTGTCTTAAAAGTATGAAATGATGTCTCCCTGTGGTCTGGATGCACATTTCCCCATGATTTGTGAGGCTGAGCACCTTTTCATATGCCTGTTGGTTATTTGTATGTCTTCTTTGAAAAAATCTATCCAGGTTCTTTTTCCTATTTTTTAATAACATTATTATTATTAATAGTTTTTCTATGCATTCCTTATATAATCCTTATCAGGTCTATAATTTGCAAATATGTTCTCCCATTCCGTGTAGTTTGTCTTTTCATTTTGATGATTATTTCTTTGGCTGTGCAAATATGATGTTTGAGGGCTTCTTCAAAAAGATTTTGGAAAATGATATGCATTGATTTCAAAATTGTTTTGCACCAAAATGTGTTTCTTTTAAACTATACTCCATGAGCTTTATGAAATATGCTCATAGTTCTAGTTTATTTTAATTCTTATTGCCTCTGCTTTTATTGTCATTTTTGAAAAGAAGTCATTACTAAAACCAGTGTAATTAAATGTTTCCCGTATTTTTTTTTTAGGATTTATTTATTTATTTATTTATTTATTTGAAAGGCAGAGTAACAGAGAGGCAGAGAGAGGAAGAGAGAAAAATCTTCCATCTGCTAGTTAACTCTCCAAATGGCCTGAGTTAAGCTGACCTGAAGCCAGGAGCCAGGAGCTTCTTCCGGGTCTCCCACGTGGGTGCAGGGGCCCAAGGACTTGGGCCATCTTCCACTGCTTTCCTAGGACATAGCAGAGGGCTGGATCAGAATTGGAGAAGCTGGGACTCTAACCAGCACCCATGTGGGATACTGGCACTGCAGGCAGCAGCTTTACCTGCTATGCCACAACGCTGGCCCTTCCTTATATTTTAGAGTTTTAAGTTTTTCCATTTAAAGTGTTTAATCCATTTCAAGTTATTTTTGTGTATTGTGTAAGATATACAAAATCCAACAAATATCCACCTTCATTCTTTTATATGTGGATATCCATTTTTCCTAGAGTTATTGATTGAAGACATTTTCTCCCCACATCATCTACTTGGTGCCCTTGTCAAAGATTGTCTGTATATGTGTGGAATTATTTTTGGACTATTTTATTCTATTGTTCTATGTGACTGCTTATATCATACTGATACTATTATGGCTTTCTAATATAATCTGAAACTGGAATTATAATGCTTTTGCATTTGTTCTTCTTTGTCAAGCTGACTTTGTATATATGGAGTCTTTGTGGATCCATAAACATTTTAGGACTACTACTTGATCCAAGTCCATTATTGGTCAGTGATTTGTGTGGGCTTTCCTTTGATTGTCAGCTATGCTGTGCTCTTTAGGGAATCTTTATGATGGCCAGGTGGGATTCAGTTGTGTGGGCGTGTTACATGAAACAGGTAGTTATATTCTACCCCAGACTGGAATTTCACTAAACAAACCTCTGTAGACAATACTGGCCCTCCAGGTCTTATCTATTAGAGAAGCCAATTGCTTCTGGAGTTCAGTAATTAGAGTCAGGTGGACTAATCCTTCAAGTCAGTGAATTCCTTTTTTTTTTTTTTTTTTTAAGATTTATTTATTTATTTTAAAGGCACAGAGAGAGAGAGAGAGAGAGAGAAAGAGAAAGGTCTTCCATCCACTGATTCATTCCCCAGATAGCCACAGTGGCCAGAGCTGTGTCAATCTGAAGCCAGGAGCCAAGAGCCTCTTCCGTTTCTCCCATGTGGTTACAGGGGCCCAAGGACTTGGGCCATCTTTTACTGCTTTCCCAGGCCATAGCAGAGAGCAGGATGGGAAGTGGAGCAGCTGGGACTCAAACCAGCGCCCATATGGGATGCTGGCACTGCAGGCAGCAGCTTTACCTGCTATACCACAGCACGGGACCCAGTGACCCCCCCCCTTTTAAGGTTTATTTATTTATTGGGGCTGGCACTGTGACTCACTTATTTTTTTATTATTTTTCTTTTTTTAATTTTTGACAGGCAGAGTGGACAGTGAGAGAGAGAGAGAGAGAGAGAGAGAGAGACAGAGAGAAAGGTCTTCCTTTTTGCCGTTGGTTCACCCTCCAATGGCCGCCGTGGCCAGCACACTGTGGCCAGCTGGTGCACCGCACTGATCCGAAGCCAGGAGCCAGGTGCTTCTCCTGGTCTCCCATGGGCTGCAGGGCCCAAGCACTTGGGCCAGCCTCCACTGCACTCCCGGGCCACAGCAGAGAGCTGGCCTGGAAGAGGGGCAACCGGGACAGAGTCCGGCTCCCTGACCAGGACTAGAACCCGGTGTGCCGGCGCCACTAGGCGGAGGATTAGCCTGTTTAGCCAGGGTGCCGGCCTGTGACTCACTTATTTAATCCACCTGTGGCCCTGGCATCCCATATGGGTGCTGGGTTCTAGTCTTCTTCCAGTTCAGCTCTCTGCTGTGGCCCAGGAAGGCAGTGGAGGATGGCCCAGGTACTTGGGCCCCTGCACCTGCATGGGAGACCAGGATGAGGCAACTGGCTCCTGGCTTCAGATCGGTGTAGCTCTGGCCATAGTGGCCATTTGGGGGGTGAACCAACAGAAGGAAGACCTTTCTCTGTCTTTCCCTCTCACTGTCTGTAACTCTACCTGTCAAATAAATAAATCAAAATCTTAAAAAATATTTATTTATTTGAAAGATATTGTTATAGAGAGGGTGAGGGAGGGAGGGAGAGAGAGAGAGGAAACAGAGAAAGAGAGGTGTCTTCCATCCGCTGGTTCACTCCCCAAATGACCGGGACGGCTGGAGCTGTCCCAATCTGAAGGTAGGAGCCAGGAGCTTCTTCCGGATCTCTCATTTGGGTGCAGGGACCCAAGGACTTGGACAATCTTTTACTGCTTTCCCAGGTCATAGCAGAGAGCTGAATCGGAAGTGGAGCAGCCAGAACTTAGACCAGGGCCCATTTGGGATGCCAGCACTGCAGGTGGCAGCTCCACCTGCTGTACCGCAGTGCCAGGCTCTTGAGTTCCTTTTGCTAAATGATTAACCCTAAAGAAAGAAAAGAGTCTGGGAACAGAAGAGAGTCTGAGTTTTGTTTTTGTTTTTGTTTTAAACAATAAACATTCTAGCCAAAGTTAATGAACAGAGTAAACTTGACAGACTAGACTAGGTAGGTGTTTCAGGGAAGAACTGAGCTCCCAGTCTGTATTCAGACTGTAGTTTTTATAGAAATTGGGTATGCCCACCATTTCTCCACCCTACCTCCCCCAACGTTTCTGGGATATTCAGGGCTTCCTGAATGTAGAATTTCTAAAGTTCCTTCCTGAACTTCGTTATAGATAATAATAAAAAGTAGAGAAGATACCCTACGTTGCCCCAGGCAGCAGTTTGTGACCCACATAACTAGGTTATCAAACAAAAGCAATACTTTAGATATGTAATGCTGGCCAGACTTGCTTCTGCATTACTTTCCTCATTCACCACACAAAAATTCCCATTTTTCTTCAGCCCCTCTGACACACATGGTCTAATATATTCCTAGCTACCTTATCCCCTCAAGAGAAGTAACCCATAATGTTATGGGGATAGCTTGAGTGAAGGCCCATCTTCTGTGTTTTCTTTGAGCTGTCAAATGGGCATAGAGCTTGTTATGGGAATTTTTCCTTTGATTTCTTGTCCTGAGGTGTTTGAGGACAGCTTTGGAAGGATTGTCTGTGCAGTCCAGAGGAGAAACTGGGTCTTGCCTCCACGAAGGGACATACATGTAGGGGTTGGGTATCAGGGGATCTAATATTCCCTTATCTTGCAGATGTCACTTTCCATGACCATATTGTGTAGAAATACTAATCATCATTCTTCCCTCCTAAATTGATTTTATAGTGGCACAATTTACAAATAAAAAAACATGCATTTTTCTGGTTTTATGAGTTTTGACAAATGTTCAGAGTTTGATACCCATGAAAATGTATGTTATTGTTGCCCCTAATGTTTCTTCATGCCCCTTTGTAGGAATCACCTTCAGCTACTCCCAGTCCTTGGCAGTCACTGGTTTGAATTGGAGTACTTACTGACAAAGACACCTGATAACACTCTCTTTCAAACACATAGGTGTATTAGTCAGTGGGGAAGCTAAAATGTTCTGTCCTAATTTTTAAGGATCATTGAGGATTTCAAACTTTAGTGAAGCATCAGAATCCCCTGGTGTCTTAAAACATAGGTAACTAAATCTAATTCCCAATTTCCGATTCAGTAGGTCTGGAGTAGGTCCCAAGAATTGACTCTTGATACATTCTTAAGTGTGATGTTATGATATAATAAATAATATATATTTGCTCTTCAACTCCAGTTCTTGGCACAAAGCTTCTGAAATTCATGGAATTTCTTGAATGGGAGTGATGAGAGGAGCAGTCTTTGCTGATCATCATTAACCCACTCAAGGATGGCTGTGTTCATGCTAATGAAGGGATTCTTGGTGGGTCCCTAGATAGTACAGGATGGAGGCCTTCTGCCAGAGGAACCAACCATGTGACTATGTAGTCTCAACTTTCATCCCTGTCTCTTGACCCCTGGGGATGAGATGGGGCTACAGATGAGTTAATCATCAGTGCCCAATGACTTAATTCATTCCTACATAATGGCACTCCACAAAAACCCTAGACAGTAGGGCTTGGAGAGCTTCCAGTTTGGGGAAAACATCAGTGTGCCATAAGGGTGGCTCATCCCACGTCCACAGGTACAGAAGTTCCCATGTGTGAACCATCCCTTTGCCCAGTGTATCCACTGTCTATCCTACCAACACGCTAGGCACTTGGTAGCTGTGTTCCTCAGATCTACTCTCATGGACTGCACTGCTGCCCTTATGTTAAGTCACCCTTATTTTACTTAATAATGGTGCTAAAGCACAGAGTATGGATGTTAGTCTTAGATTGTGCTTAGTATGTAAGTTAAACTTATACTAAAAATGTATGTCTAGGAAAAAAAGTGAGTTTATAGGGCTTGGTACTATCTGACATTTCAGACATCCACTGAAGGTCTTAGAATGTGTCTCCTACAGATAAGGGGAGAATAGTTTATTCTTCTTTTTATAATTAAAGTTATATTCAGACCTAGAGAAATTAAGTAGCTTACATAAGTAACAGAGCCATTTTACTCTCAAATCCTTTCTCTTAATTTCAGAATACTTAACATCTCTGGGCTTTATTTTTCTCTTCTACAGTCACAGCGCACAAGGCTTCCACAGTCACAGTGTGCAGAGGGTCCGCTGTCAGGCCTGCAAGCCTGCCTCATCCACCGAGAGAGCAGACGTTCCCCGAGCCAGCTGCCTGTGGGTGCCCTGCTTTGGCAGTTGGAGCCCCAGAGCCTGTGATGGGTTGAGGGGATAGGAGCACCCCAAGTCCTAAACGGGTGCCCAGCCTCATGCCAGCCCTCCCAGCCAGACTCACAGTCAGTGGGCAATGCAGATTTTTCCCTCTGGTAAATTTTCCTGATCACTCGCCTGAGAGCCACTGCAGCCTCTGCTGGCATCAGGATGCTGCCTTGCCAGGTGCCCTTGTGGGAGGCTGGGGAGAAAGAAATGTGCCTTCCTTTACTGGATTAGTTGGGTACCCTGCCCTCAGCCACGGCTCCAGGCCGAACTCAAAGTCAGTGTGGTCCCAAGGTTCTTCCTCAGGCAGTGTCACCAGATGCATGGGCTCCTGCAGTCTGTTCTTACCTTGCTCTCAGAAGCTGGCATTTGGCTGCAGGAGTGGGTGGTGTCTGCTCTCACTGCTGTGCATCTGACCTTTCCACGCTGCTCCTTGGTGTCCCATTCTTTCTGTAGAATTTCCACTACAAACTTCTCTCCGACTCTCCCCTGGGAATGCACTCCCTGTACTTTTTTTCGGTTGTCTTCCCTTGATCAAAATCAGCATGTCTTTTTCCTATTTAGCCATCTTAGAATCTCTGTTTTTAGTATTATGGATCAATTTTCTCTAAGTACTCTTGGAACTTCAAACTACCGCTTTATATTTATATCATAACTGCAGGATACTTCTAGAAACATGCTAATTTTATATATGTATATATATGTGTATATATATATGTGTATATATGTGTATATATATGTATATATATGTATATGTATATATGTATATATATGTGTGTGTATATATGTATTTATGTATATACATAAATATTCCTTTCTGACATATAATTAGATTTCTGACTTTATAATTTTCACAAATAGTCTGTACTCTTAAGCATGCCTTGAATAGAGGCAGTGATGTGAACCTGAGAGAGAAGGCATGGAGTTGGAGCTGTACCTGCTTAAGGATTATTCCTCAAGTCACTGTTTTGCCAGATTCGATCTGTGAAAAGTTAAAGAAAGGTGATCACCATTATCTAAAACTCTGGAAGGTTTTTCTTCTGCTACTTTTTCTTTCACATCTAAAGATACTTACTGAAGTTTTTTGTCTATAACCAGCACTGTTCCGAATGCTGATTTAAAAACAATTTTAGAAACCTTTCTTGCATAGAAGTTAAATTCTAGTAGGAGGAGAGTGGTAATAAAGTAATAAGTAAATAATGTTATATATTAGAAGGTGACAATTGCTTAGGATAAAAATCATACTAAGAAAGAGGAGAGGGAAAGCCAAGGGATGGTGGTGGTGGTGGTGGTGGTGGTGGTGGTATGTGGTGTTTTTAGCTATAATGGTCTGGGAAAGCCTGGTGGAGGTAACATTTAGCAAAGATTTGAAGAACTTTTGAGTGAACCATGTGGACGGACATCAGAGAAAGCACCATTCCAAGGCAAGGAGAAGCAAACTGAAAAGCTCTGCAGTAGAACCGTGCCTGTCATTTTCAGCGTTAGCAATAGGATCAGTGTGGTTGAAGAGAGTAAACCAAGATGATAACAGTAAGAAGTAAGACCAAGTGGAGAGCCACGCTGTGTGAGATCTGTAGATCAAAGTTTAACTTTAGCTTTGACTCTGAGATGAAAAGCCAATTCACTGTGAAGAGGCAAAGAATAAAGTTACTTGATGTTTGAGCAGAATCTGGCTAGGTCTTGAGAGTAGATGTAGGGTAGGATGGGAGCCAGGAGCCTGTTGAGTGTTGTGAGGCTGTTGTAAAACCAGGTGAGAGAAGATGATGGCTGTGTTGGCAGCAGTGCTGGTGCCGCTGTGTGGTCAGAAATTGACTCCATTACTTGACGTCAAGAGGGTGTTAGAGAAAGAGAAGAGAGTTAATTTTTACTTTTCTTTATTTCCACATGCAAGTCATAGCTTATAATTAATATCCATAAAACCTTGTGTACCTCAAGTTTCTCTTCGTAGTTTACTGGGGATTTTAATGTACTCTTCAGGAAGTCTAGCATGTTATAGTTGAAATTACTGATGCTACACAGAATGTGAAAATATCTTCAGTGATTTTACTGGTTTAGACCAGGATCAGCAAATTATGGCCCCAGGTTCAAAGCTGGCTCATTGTCTGTTTTTGTAAATAAAGTTTTATCAGAACACGACTACTCACATTAATCCATGTATTGTCTATGTCAGTTTTCCTGCTACAAAATCAACAGAGGCCCACAGAGCTTAAAATATTTCCTGTCAGTCCCTTAAAGAAAACATTTGGTGACTGTCATTGAGACCACAGTTGTATCAAAATTTTGGCTTTTTTTTCCCAACTAAAAATGTGAAGAGAAAATGTAAGAGGGGTCGTGAAACAATACAACAGAGAGAGATTATTCAACAAGGAGATATTATTCAAGAAACCAACTTGTTTTTCATTCTCTTATGTTAATCTACCTATTTCATTGTTTTGGGTATCCACTTTCCCCAGATGTTTTTATAGTGCTTAGTGTTGGGAGTCAGATGTAGCTGACTAACCTGAGGGGAGAGTGTGCTTTCTCAACAGCAAAAAAGTTGGTTCTAGGAATGTGTCTTGGGTAGTAGAGACTAAGTTTTGAATTGCACAGCCTTGATAGAAAATGAAAGACGGTTTCCAGCATCAATGTGATCATCAGTCTTTATGTAGAATTTGGCTTTTTGTCTTACGACTTTGTGTAATGCCATGAAGCAGTACAGTGAAGTCAGACCTCTGATATGTTTTGCTTTAACAGGTCTATAATGACAGATCTATACTACCTCAGTCAAACAGATGGAGCTGGTGATTGGCGGGAAAAAGAGGCCAAAGATCTGACAGAACTGGTTCAGCGGAGAATAACATATCTTCAGGTAAGATTAGATTAAGAAATAAACTTGAATGAAGGAAAATTATAACAAAACTAAAAGCAAGAATTGCTGTTGGTTTTTAGTCTTCTTAACTTTTACCTTTTGAAGGTAAATTACTTACTCACTTTATGTCTCTATTCAAAATGACACCATGTAATGCCTTGACAGAAATAAATGATGGCTAAAACAAGGTCCCTGATCTAATGGGAGCTACTTACACACATACACTTGTAAAACCCTTGCATATAAACTAAAGCCTACCTCATCTTGCAGGGATGAAATAAATGAAATCTTTATTGGAGTTTTGAGGAAGGAGACATCAGGAGTAGATTTTGTAGAATGTGTTAATTTTACTGAATTGTAAAGGATAGTTAGGTAGGATTTGGACATGTAGAAATGGGGGTGGGGAACCTACCATTGGGTGCCTGTGATGTGAGAGCAGTGGCCTGTAGCTGGGAAGGAGCAGTACAGGAACCCAAGTGAGAAATGGGGTAATTCAGTGTGTCTGAAATTTCAGGTTTTGTGAAAATAAATGATGGAAAATAACCAAGAAAGGTAGATTTAGGAGACAGATTATAGAGGTTAAACTTTATGGTGTGTGAACTGTAAGTGGTTACTCAAAATTTTGATTTCTAAAATGTCATTCTAACAACAATTAAGAAATATTGGTAAACCCCAAATCTCAGGTCCTTCTACATTTTTTTTATTTTTTGTTCTATTTTCTAGTTCATGCATAATCTTACATATTTCTAAGGATAGAATTTATTTCCTTTTGAGTTTTGTTTTTCTGCTTAATGTACTGGAAGTATTTTTCTATTTTGGAGTCACAACCTGCTTTTGAAAGATTTTTGCACAAAGAGGGAGTAATGGGAGAGTGGTACGTAAGTGATATTAATTGGAAAGTAGTATTTTTGTTAAACTGGATTAATATTTAAAGAGAACAGACGAGGAGGGCATTTAGAGTCAGAGGAGCATCGTGCATGCACCAGAAGTGAGAGCGGTTGAGAGGACAGAGCTGATAGGCCTGTCCACGTAGGCAGGAGGTCTGAAATGGCAGGATCATGAGCACATTGTTGACTGACAAGGAGCGGAGAGCACAGTGTTCATGGGGGAAACAATGAATGAGTAAGTAGATTCTTCAAAAATAATAAAAAAAAAAACCTTGAAATTTAAAAGACTGTGGAACATTATTCTGCTGTCCATTTCTAATGTTGGTGGTGGCGTACTTTCATGAACAATCATTTGGCTTTCTCTTTAAGGTAGAAAAGTCCGATGAAAGCAGAATGGCACCCAGTGACCTGATTGTGTAAACTTTAAGGTGCACATTTCTCAACTAAGTAAATAGTTAAGGGGCCAGTGCTGTGGTATAGCCGGTAAAGCCTCCGCCTGCATTGCCCGCATTCCATATAGATGCTGGTTCAATTCCCAGCTGCTCCACTTCCAATTATGCTCCCTGCTGATGTGCCTGGGAAAGCAGTGGAGGAAGGCCCAAGTCCTTGGGCCCCTGCTCCCACGTGAGAGACGTAAAGAAAACTCCTCAATCTTGGCTTTGACCTGGCCCAGCGCTGGCTGTTGGGTCCATTTGGGGAATGAACCAGTGAACAGAAGACCTCTCTCGTTCTCTCTGTCTCTCTGCCTCTGTCTCTCCCTCTTTGTAACTCTGATTTTCAGATCAATAAATCTTTAAAAAAATGAGTAAGCAACTTATGCAGGTGAAACATCACTAATCCTCCCACCCCTCCTCATGTGTATTGACTATGCCTTATTTGAAATGCTTAGTACCAGCGTTATTTCAGTTTCTTTCAGATTGTGAAATATTTGCTTACACATACAGAGATACCGTGAGAATCGGATCCTAGTCTAAACGTGCAGGACATTTATGTTTCATATACTCCTTAAAACATAGGCTGAAGGTAACTTTATACAGTATTTTTGGTGTACCTGCAGTTAGACCACAACTTGAAGCATGTTAGATGTGGAATTTTCCACTTGTGATGTCATCTTGGCACCCAGATTTTTCAGATTTTTGGAAAATTTCAGATTTGGTATTAGGGATGTTCATCCTATACAACTCTTTTTTGGTATTCAAATCTATTTGTGTGCTCTTACCAGTAATTTAAATGAAATACTACCATAAAGAAGCTATAAAGTTTTTTTAATAATGAAGATAAAGAAACTTTGATACCTGTACTTGAAGTAAAAATAGCAGTTCATAAAACTTGATTTCAACAAGATTCTTCTTTAGCCCATCAACCAGTTTTACTCAGAATTGTGAGTTATTGTATTGAATATTTATGGATTTTTCCTACTTTATCTACTTGATTTTAATCCATCATGAAACTCATTCAGAAATTAAATTGAACCTTAAGTCAAGCTACTTTTAACTCTTCTCTTTCACACCCATCTCAGAGCAATAAATATTTGTAAAGTATGATTTTGATCTTAAACTTATGGGTTATAATTCTGTAATGTGTGTGTGTGTGTGTGTGTGTGTGTGTGTGTGTGTGTGTGTTCCTATCTCCTAAAGCTTAGTGGTAAATGCCTGGGTCAGTCATATAAACAAACAGTGCATTCTAATGTTTTTCTGTTGATAATGATGACATGAGTATGTGAGAAGTTGTTTGGATGAAGGAGTCATTCTTGGTAATGTACTTAGAGATTTTTTTTTGAAAGATACACTGGAGATATAAAAGATTATAGTAATTTATATCTAAGTAGGAGATAATAGGGAGAAGGCATATAAAAGCAAGTGTTTTTAATGTTTTAAGTTTGCTTGGCAAATTTTTATTACTCAAATGCCTTATTATATTCCTGATGAATAATTCAGATAATTTACTTTATAAAACAATTTTTTAGTTTCTTTGAAAGGCAGAGAGAGAGAGAAAGAAAGAGAGAGAGAGATTTCTCACTTGCTGGTTCCCAAATGCTTAGAACAGTCAGTGCTGCCCCAGAAGCCCGGAGCCAACCACTCAGTCCAGGTCTCCTCGAGGGTGGCAGGCGCTCAACTACCTGAGCCATCACCTGCTGCTTTCTGGAGTAGACATTGGGAGAAACTGGAATCCAGAGCAGAGTTGAAACTTGAACCCAGGCCCTCTGAGGACTCGGAGTCCTAAGTGCCATCTTAACTGAAAGGTCAGATGCTTGCCCCAGTATAATTTTTCAAAGCACAATGCAAGACCCAGAACCTTAGATTAAACCCTGGTTTCACAATCTCTAACAGACTTTATTTTGGATATAAGCTTTTCTTTCTACAATTCTCTAATCCTCTGAATTGAGCAAATGTTGTTCTTTGTCAGCAAAATCTTGGTTGGCTTATAGTCAGATAATCTAGTTATGACAAGAAATTTGGCCTCAGTTTTAGATTCCTATTCATTTATTTTATCTTGGTTTTACTTTGCAAGGGCAGTTTCACAGGAGATGTTGCAAAATATAAAAGTACTTTGGACAACTGGACTTTCATGGGACAAAGTCCATGGTTGTCACAATTATTTTCTGTCCAGAGTTGACACCCTATGGCATGTTTTACAAAGTTAATCTGATTAAAAGATTATAATAATCTGATTGAAGACAACCCCAGGTTTGCTTTTACGTTCAAATGAAATGGATCAAAGAAATTTCCTAAAATATAATCTTTTATGTGTTTATCTAAAAAATTCTTCACCCATAATATGAATGTGTAAAATAGAGCTGTTTTATATTTTTAAATAATTTTTATTTAATAAAAATCATAATATTTATTTTAAAGGCAGAGTGACAGAGAGGGAAAAAGAAATTTTCCATTTTCCCTTCACTGGTTAACATCCCAAGTAGCTGCAATGGCTAGGGCTGGACCATGCTGAAACTGGGAGCCAGGAACTCCATCTGGGTCTCCTGCATGGGTGGCAGGGACCTGGATACTTGAGCCATCTTCTGCTGCTTTTTAAGGTGCATTAGCAGGGAGCTGGAATGAAAGTAGAGCAATGAGCACTGTAACTGGCCCTGCATTGTGCTAGCATTGCTGATGGTGGCTTCACCTGCTGTATCACAGTGCCAACCCAGGGTTGTTTTAAGTGCTATTTTGTGCTGGTTTCTACTCTAGTCTATATAAATACTAACAGATTGGACAAGTACTATTGTTTATATTCTCATTTCTGGTACTGATTTCATATTTATTTTAAAAACTACACATTGCTTATACTTTGAACCCAAGTCCACATTTTACCATAATTTAAGTATTTTTCTAGATATTTGAATGCTTTTACACGGGAGAGATTCACTTTAGAGAATTTGTGTTGTAGTTTCTAGTGAGCTCATCTTAGACAATGAAAGAGATCTGTGTACTTCAATGCCTTAGTTTCTTAACTTGTTTAGAGCAATTGGAAGTTGGCAGCTGTGGGCAAATAGCTTATGGAAAAAGACATTTCCCAGTTTAACTTGAAGCTATCTGTCTTCTGGTATAGGATAATGGATTTTTTTTTCCAGCTTAGCCCCATAGTTATCATTTTAAACAAAATTTAAGCATTTCAGATGTATATAAATAAAAATATAAAGAGTAGGTAGAGTAAAAGATTGTTTTGCTTGCTCTATTTTTTGTTTTTTATGTTTTGAATAGGACTTAGGGAAATTACTGGGTTAATATTTTTTCTTTTTTTTTTTGCAAGAGAGCAAACTGGAGAACAGCTGTTTCATTTTTTAAGTGAGGATAGAGATTTGTTCTTTTTTTTTCATTCAAAAATAATTCTAGTTGGAGAATTAGGAAGCTTTTCTTTTCCTGTGTAGATTCCAGTGACTGAGAAGATGGTCTTTTGGGATAGAAAAGGGCCAGATCACATCAAGGATACGTTACTGAAACTGTTAGACATAGATTTCTGATTGTGCAGAAACCAGCTGTCCACTCCAAAACAAGATGTGTCTGGCTCTATTTTTCCTTTGACAAGAATAACTCTTCCAAATATATTTTAGGCTAAAATATAACTATAAATTTCATGTATCCACTAGTATACCAGCCTTGAAATCAAATGAATCTTCAGATATTTTCAAAGCTGTATTCTATCAAGTGATTTAGATGGTAGTTTTTCTGCTTATCAAAATAAAAACAGGTGGTAATATCTGTTAATCATCACAAAAATTCATCAGCTTAATTACATTAAGATGTCTTAAATTTTTAGAAGGTGAGGAAAAACCTTTATTATAATTTCACATTGAGTCTGAATTTCTAAAACATAGAGATGTGCTTTTCGAAACACAGCCACATACTGTCATCTTGCCTATGTAAATTCAGTGTCATTCTTTAATGTTAATTAATTTTTGGTCACATTTTGATGCCAAACACATTTTAGTATGCCATTTAAAAGTAATTCACATAACTGCCCAAGAGCAATTTGATTATAACTTCTGCATATCATTCTGCATCCTGCAATGGAAAAATAAGAGACAAATGGTCAGAAGAAAAATTACTGAAAATTCATTTTTCAAAAAGTAAATCAAACTCATGTAATAACTTAGAAGAATGAAAGATACAAAAGTTAAAAGCAAAATTAAGATGAAGAGACTAAATAGGACTGATCCAATGTATCTAAGAAGAAAAATATAACACTTTTGCTATAGTTTGGATACGGTTTGAGTGCCCCTTGAAGCTTCTTGTATAGAGATTTAGTCCCCATTGTGAGGTATTGAGAGGGTTAAAATGTAGTCTGGATGTGGTGTTTAGAGGAGAGGCTTTGAGAAGTGATTATGATAAAATTAGGGTGAAGCCCTCATGATTGAATCACTGTAGCTTTTTAAGAAGGAGAGATGGAAGGATAAACGCTGTCTCTTGCCATATGATGTTCTGTACTGCTCTGGCACTCTACCAGCAAGAAGGCCATCACCATTTCACCCATGTACAGTAAATTCTAAAGTGATCATAGATCATTAAAATTGTGGTAGTAATAGTGTAAGAGGTGATTCTCTTTCAATGAATTATAAAACATTAAACTTAATGGTGGTAAAAGTGGAATGATTTGGGAAGTAGATTAAAACTCCAACAAACAGAAGTGTGAGACAAAAGCTTCATGTTTTATAGTGGGAATGTTTAACATATCTTTACCTATCACATTTATAGTACATTTTTTTAAAGACAAGTAAAAAATGAGTATCAGTTGCCCCCATCCATTTTAAATTTTATTCCATATGTAGTTAGAAGTATCCTGTAAGTTTCAAAATGTGGAACTAGGTATGTCATCAAGATTTTAGCAGCTCAGACATTATTGAAAATAATGCTACAACAGTTTAGTATCGCTTATCTGAAACACTGAGGACCAGAAGTGCTTTGGATTTCAGATTTTTTTAGATTTTGAATATCTGCATATATATAATGAGGTATCTTGGGGACAGGACCCCCAATTCTAAATGTGAAATCAGAGTATGTTTCATGTACACATAGCCTACAGATGATTTTGTAATACAGTATTTTTAGTGCACCTGCATTTTGACTGCAGCCCCATCACATAAGGTCAGGTGTGGAATTTTCCACTTATTTTGTGGTAATGCTCAAAAAGTTTTGGATTTTGGAGCTTTTCAGATTTTCTAATTAACAATGCTCAATTTATAGTAAGAATAGAAAACAGTATGGCACTGGATAATCTCCCTGGGTTTACTGAGAATATAAATCTGTGTGATTCATTAGGATAAAAGTGCTCAGGAGTTGTTTTAAAGCAAAATAGAAACAAAACAAGACATACATACTTTCTTTAGAGAGCATGTGTACTTACCTACCTTGGCTGATGTTCCCTTTCCGTTTTGCTCCGGTACTTACATATTTTATTGATATAGACCAGAGGTCATCACACTGCTACCTTTAGGCAAATTCAGCCAAAACCTTATTTAAAATAAAGTTCTACTGGAATGTGGCCATACCATTTGTTTATATATTTCCATGACTACTTTTAATCTGCATGGCAAAGCTGAATAATTTCAACAGAGGACATATGGCCTGGCAAGCCAAAGATATTTACTGTCAAGTTCTTTATAAAAAAAATTGCTGACCCTCACTTGGCCACTGTTGGAAATAATTCTTAAATATTTTAGCCTTCTATTTTCCTTTCCTTCCTCCACCTGTTCCTTCTCTTCCTCTAGCTAGACAGTAGCACACTGTTATCAGTATTTGAGGTGCCAGCTCTCTTGATGTCCCATTTGTCCTCTTATTAAAGTTCCCATCCTAAAGAAGTAGTTAAGTTCTCTTTTTTTACTGGTTACATCAATGGGACTGGATACGAAGAGTATGTAAAGATGCCCCTGCTCCCACGTGGGAGGCTGGGAGAAGCTCCTTGCTCTAGAATGACCCAGCTCCGGCCTTTGTGGCCATTTGGAGAGTGAACCAGTGAATGGAAGCCCTTTCTCTCTGTCTCTCCCTCTGTCTGTGATTCTACCTCTGTAATAAATAAGTAAAATCTTAGGGAAAAAAAACCTCAGGAAAAAGTTCCTTGCTTTGTCACCAGTTGTTCACTTTAGGTCATTATTAAGAATGCAATGATCTCCTTACAATGCAGTTAATGATTGGATAATCATGTGATGTTAATGATTATGAAGCTTTCAAATGCACAATGATGTCTGCTTAAATATTAGAACCCAATCTTGATATATTCTGAATAATACCAGGTTCTTCAAGAGAGGGGGTTGAAATATCTGAGCTAAAAATCAGTTCTTATTTTACTTTATCTTTGGTTTCTTACATATTGGAGGTGGGGAAGAAATGAGGTTAGTAACAATGTTCCTATAGTTCCTAATTTTCTTCTGTTTTACATTATAATGAAGTTCTAATGGTGTATTTGGTCTATTGTTGTCATGGTATCACGTGACTCCAGTAGCTGGAATGATTAAAATGTAGACGGAAAAGGAAACTTACAGACTTCAGTATGGAGAAAGAGGGAATCTCTGACTACATTTGATTGATTATTTTTACCTTTGCTTATTGTTGTTTTCTTTCAACTGTTGCCTATCTTTTCTATAATGATTCATCTTTTTAATACTTTGTTTGCGTTGGCATAGGCATTGTTCATTGTTAAGCAAAATATATCACTTACAAAGTCTGAAGTTTTACCTGCATATCCACTGCCATTTCCCACCCCCAAAAATGAGGCACATGAGAGGCTATTTAGCAATGCTGGAAGAACATTAGTGAACATTCTGCCTGAGCTCTGGATATTTCTTTTACTCATATCTACCTGAGTTTGATGAGTTTGAATTTGTTTGTTTTGCCTTTTTAAAAATTTTATTTCTTTTATTTTTATTTTTGATCTGAATCATCTTGCCCTGGAATGGTTAGAGTGACTAGACTTGCTGAGTGTAGAATTGTCAGGACTGGCAGAGCAGTTCATATCTTAAAGTTGTACAAAAAAAAATCAAAAATAAAGAGAGTGTTCCTTCTGAGATAGTTATGTTTAAAGAGCTAGGGACAGATTAGATGTCATTCTATTTGGCTTTGCCACCAAAGAACACAGTCCCCTACCTCTTGTACTTGCATAATGAAAGAAAAAGGAAATAAAATTGAACTCTAAGAAGCCTTTTAAATATAAAGAGTCCTGGAGCTGGCATTGTGGCTTAGTGGGTAAAGCCACCACCTGCAATGCCAACATCCCATATGAGTGCCAGTTCGAGTCCCGGCTACTCCACTTCTGATGCAGCTCTCTGCTTGTAACTTGGGAAAGCAGAGGAAGATGGCTCAAGTGCTTGGGCCATTGCACCTGTATGGGAGAACCTGGGGGACTCCTGGCTCCTGGCTTCAGATCAGCCCAGCTCCGGCTGTTGCAGACATATGGGGAGTGAACCAGCAGATGGAAGACCTCCTTTTCTCTGACTTTCAAATAAATAAATCTTCTTAAAAAATTAAAATATAAAGAGTCTTTCCAGTATTCCAAGCTTATATCCTACATAGGTTTTGAATAATTTCTTGAGTTTATTTCTTCAAACAAATTTGTATTTTCCTTTTATATAAGAAGAAATAATGACTTGTTTTTTTCTAGATTAAAATAATTTTTAAAAGGCTGGTTTATCATTTTAAAAGAAACATATTAGCAAATGCCTCTGGAAACACAAAGGCATTAGTTTGCCAATAAATTATAGCTTAATAGCTATGAGTCAAATGTGCATTAAAAGCTAAGAATTTGTTGAACTTAAAATATGGTTTTAGGTTTCTGTTTCTGAATATGATATATTAAGCACGTTATACCCCATTCTTCCTGATGATTACAACAAAAATTTTGTATGCTGTTTCACTTGTTTCATCTTTTTTTTTTTTTGAAGAATTATTTTATTTATTTGAAAGACAGAGGAGTCACAGAAAGAAGTAGAACCAGAGAGAGAAAGAGGTCCTCCATTTCACTGGTTTACTCCCTAAATGACCACAACATCCAGAGCTGAGCCATTCTGAAGCCAGGAGCCTCTTCCAGGTCTCCCACGCGGTTTCAGGGCCCCAAAGAGTTGGACCATCATCCACTGCTCTCCCAGGCCACAGCAGAGAGCCAGAAGAGGAGCAACTGGGACTCAAACCGGCGCCTACATGGGATGCAGTGCTAGAGGCTGGGGCCCTAACCTGCTGCGCCACAATGCTAGCCGCTCCCTTGTTTCATCTTTGCTTGTTTTGTTTGTTTGTTTGTTTGTTTTTTGCCTTCTGTAAATCCCAGTTGAGGGTAGTGGAGCAGCCTACAATTTGGCGGGGGAAAGAAGCTATATTTTGGTTGTATCTGCTCTTTTGCAGTCAAACATCATGTAAAAAACAACCCGTGTGCCTTTTTCTCAGATGCTATGGTTGTAGAGATTGGGCATGTACTCCTGTCTGTCATCTCTGTCCTGCAATATTGAGGGCACTCCTACCGTCCCTCCCCCTGGCACTGCGTGGAGACTGGAAGGAGCTGCAGAAAGGAGATGGTGGCTGTCATCAGTGGATGGCAGTCATAGAGACTATAGATTAAGCTGAGTCTACCATTACTACTCTGAAATACTGAGGCAGTTCCTCTTCCCTCCCCATTAGAGAGTGAAGGAAAGGTTTAAAGAGGTGGGGGTTAGTGAAGGGAATTTTAAATTCTATGTTGAATTCCTATGCAGATCTCTTGAGTGTTTCATGCATGAAAAATCAGTACAGGAAAAGATTCTAGAACTGGTCTCCTATAAGATGTGCCACCCAGATTTCAGATTGGCATCTGTATAGCCCAGTGGAGCAGGACAAACTAGTACTGAAAAGACCTTACCAATTAGGTTAGCATTTGACCTATAGTCCATAAAAGTTGTCTAGGGCATAATTTTGAGTTTAAACAGATTGACTGCCTGCTAAAATAGAAAATTTAAATATAAAGCAGAGTCATGTCAAGTACCAGGAACATCTCAATTCAAATGATGAAAGATAATCATCAGAAACCATAGTAAGATAACACAGATGTTAGAGTTGTCTGACAAGAATTTTAAAGAAACTATAATAAAAATGCCCCACTAGGCATCACAGGCTTGAAACAAATGAAGAAATAGAAAGCCTCAGCACAGAAATGGATGACAGAGGAAGTAACCAGATGGAAGTTTTTAAAGTGGAAAAAACAGTAACGTAAAAGGGGTTGAAAGTAGAATAGAGCTGACAGGGGAAAGGATCTGCACTCTAAATTAGATCAATGGTTATACAGTAAGAACAGCAAGAAAAAACGATTAACACAAAAGTGAACAAAGTCCCAGGGACTTCTGGAGAAATGACAGGAATATCCTTATGGGTAGGCATTTTGCCCAGAGATGAAGATGCTGCTTAGGATGTCTGCATCCCATTTTAGAATATATTGATTTGTTACCTATCTTTCCAGCTCCAGACTTCAGCTTCCTGCTAATATAGACCCTGGGCGGCAGCAATGATGGCTGAAGTAATTAGGTTCCTGCCACCCATGTGGGAGACCTGGATTGAGTTCTCAGTTCCTGTTTTAGTCCTGGCCCAGCCCCAGACATTGCATTTGAGGAGTAAACCAGTGCTCACTTTAGCACTCTCATTTTCATGTATGCACACACATACACACACTCTGTCTCCTCACCTGCCTCTCAAATAAATAAAAAAATTTAAAAACAAAAAAATCTTTATGTTTGTAACATTGGAATCCCAGAAGAAGAAAAGTAGGAATGAGAGACTGAAGAAAATACTTGAAGAAATGACTGAAGAAAGACTTCATAAATTTGACAAACCTACATATTCAAGAAATTAAGCAAGCTCCTAATAGGAGAAGTCTAAAGAAACCCATTCAAAATACTTTATAAGTAATTTGATGAAAAATAACATTGAGAAAAATATCGTGAAAGCAGCTGGAGATTAGCAGTGCTTTGGCTGTTGAGGAACAATTGGAATGATGTGACTGTGGTGATCAACCAAAGTAACAAAAATATATTTTAAATGTTAAAAGAACTGTCAACCAGAATTTTTCCTCTAATGGAAATATAATGAAATAAAAATAAATACATTTTTGGATGAAGGAAAACCAAGACAATTTATTTCCAGCAGACTTATTCTGAAAAAGGAAGCTCTGGAGTAGGCAGTTAGCCTAATGGTTAAGATAGTTCCATCACACATCATATTCAATA
The DNA here is from genome assembly GCA_949820135.1 of Sylvilagus floridanus. Lineage (NCBI taxonomy): Eukaryota > Metazoa > Chordata > Mammalia > Lagomorpha > Leporidae > Sylvilagus > Sylvilagus floridanus. The sequence continues at coordinate 13,127,551 of OX463228.1, read as the reverse complement.
CCTGGCTCCAGCTCCTGACTGTAGCTTCGTGTCAGGGCGGACCTTGGAGGCAGCTGTGATGGCTCAAGTAATTGGGTCATTGCCCGAGGAAACTGAGTTCCCTGCTCCTGGCTTTGGGTTCCGCTCAGCCCTGACCACTGCAGGTATTTGGAGAGTGAACCAGTGGATGGGAGCATAGTCTTTCTGTCAGTCTCTCTGTCTCCCTCTCTCTTTCTCTTTCTCTCTCTCTTTGTCAAATAAGTAAATCTTTTTTGAGAAAAGAGGGTTCTTAAAAAGCAGAAGGTAAATGATTACAGGAGGAAACTTGTAACAGCAAGATGAAGAAAGTATAAATGAAATAGGTACAGGGTAATTCACTTGTTTTCTCTACTTTAATTTTTAAAATGTTTGGCAAAAAGTGAAATTTTGTACTGTGTTTCTCAGCATATGAATACATAAAAATAATTTGTAAGAATTATATCATACAAGTGGTGAAAGTAAAGGAATCTAAAAGGTAGTAGAGTGTTTGTGTTCCCCTTGAAATGGTAAAATGCTGATTTGAGTAAACTGTAATTAGTTTTTAGTATATATGTTATAATTCCTAGGGCACGATATTTAAAATACTCTACAAAGAGACTTTAAAAAAAAAGATTTATTTATTTGGAAGCCAGTTACAGAGAGAGAGGAAGAGACTGAGAGAGAGATCTTCCATCTATCCATCCACTGGTTCATTCCCTAATTGTGTGCAATGGCTGGGGTGAGCCATGCCAAAGCCAGGAGCCTGGGACTACATCCGGGTCACCCACCTGCATGACAGGGGCCCAAGCACTTGCATGGTATTCTGATGATGTCCCAGGCACATTAGCAGGAAGCCGGCTCAGTAGCTGGGACTTACCTGGCAGTCAGACATGGCATGTAGACATCCCAAATGACATCTTATCCTGCCCCACAACGTCTACTACAGGATACGCATTTCTGACAAGTCCACATGGAAATTCACTGAGATAGACCTTATCTTCAGGAACAGAGCAAAGCTTAAAAACGTAAAGGAATTAAAGTCATACCAAATATATTCTCTGACCATAGAGGAATCAAGCTGGAAGTCAAGAAGCATAGCAGGAAACTCTCTATAAATATTTGGAAATTAAACAGCTCATTTTCAAGTAGTTAATAAACCAGTGAAGTAGTATTACAGCAAATAAAATAATTAATAAACTTAATAAAAGTGAAAATAAAACACATGAAAGTCTATGAGATACATAGCTAAAGCAGTGCCTAGGGGGAATTTTGTAGCACTAAATGTTTGCATTATGAAAGAAGATCTTATATCAACAATCTAAACTACTACCACAAGAAAGGAAGGGGAAAAATAAACTAAAGCCAGCAGAAGGAAGTAAATGATAAAAAGCAGAAATTGAAGAAATTAAATATACATAGGCAATAAAGAAAAATAAAAGCTTTTTAAATAAAATTTTGGTAAACCTCTAGCAAGGTTGACAAAGAAAAAGAAAAGATTTAAACTATCAATATTTGAAAGGAAAGAGGTGATCTTTCATGTAAACCTTAAAATGATAATAGAACAATAAAGAAAACTTTATTTACAAGAACTTGACACCTTAGATAAAATGGAAAAAGCACACATTGGCAAAACCTGCTCAAGATGAAGTAGATAATCTAAATTGTGTGGTAATTATTCAGTGATTGAATTAATAAGTCCAGATCCAGATGCCTTTACAATGACTTCTGCTGTAGCAGGCCAACTCTAAGGTAGCATCCTATAATCACTCCTCATATTGCCAATGACTTTGTATAGTCCTTTCCCTGTGACTTTCTTATATCTAGAGGATGGCAGAGATGATTATGTGTCACTCACATGATTATATTTTGAAGGGATTTCAAAATCTTGCTAGCATACTTGCTGTAGGGACTTTCTTTGCTGTCTTGATGACATTATTGGCTTGATGGGTAGCTGTTGGGAATACCCATATGAGAAGCAGCTAAGGGCACCCTCCAGTCAGCCCACAGGAAACCAGAGCCTTGTTGGATAGCTATAAGGAAGTGAATTCAGCCAACAATATGAATAAGTTTGGAAATGATTCTTCCCCGGCTCCAGTTTAATATTCAGCCAAAGCCAAAACCTTGATTCCAGCTTTGTGATAACCTAAGCAGTGGACCCAACTATACTAGGTCCAGACATCTGACCCACAGAAACTATGAAACAACAAATGTGTATTGTTATAAACTACTGAAGTTTGTTCTGGTTGATCATACAACAATAGGAAACTAATACATCTACCCAGCATTTTAAAAATAACACCAGTTCTACAGAATCTCTTCAGATAACTGAAGAGAAGCAAATACTTTTCAGCTCATTTTTGAGGCCATCAATAATTTTATACCAAAACTGACAAAGATGATACAAAAGAAAACTATGTACTAATTTCCCTCATGAACACTCACACAAAAACCCTCAGTAAGGGGGACATTGTGGTGCAGCAGTGTAAACCAACACTTGGGATACCCACATCCCATGTGGAATCCCTGTTTTGAGTCCCAGCTACTCCGCTTCTAATCTAGCTTCTTGACAGTGCACATCATAGGAGGCAGCAGATGATGGCTCAAATACCTGGGCCACTGCCATCCATGTGGGAGACCAGTATGGAGTTCCCAGCTTCTGGCTTTGGCCTGGCCTCGTCCTGGCCATTGATGTCATTTGGATAGTGAACAAGCAGATATGAGATCTCTTTTTTTCTGTCTCTCCTTTTTTCTGTATAGCTCTGCCTTTCAAAGAAATAAATAAATGTGTCTTTTAAAAAAAATATCTAAATGAAAGGATGTACCATGTTTATGGATTGGAAGATTCAATATCGAAAAGATGTCAGTTCTTCCCAAAGTAATATTGCTTAAACAATCCCTGTCAAAACCACATCAAATCGCTTATTTTTTGTAAATATGGGTAAATTGTAAAATTTATAAGAAAGGGAAAATAACTCAAGTAGCTAAAGCAGTATTGCAAAAGAAGGAATTGGGAGAATCATACTTCCAGTTTTAAGACTTTTGTAGGTGCACTAATCAAGATATGGTGTTAACTAAGGGTTAGACAGATAAATCAGTGGAACAGCATAGAGTCCAAAATAGACTTCACAACTGTGCCAGTAGTATTTTCACTGAGATGAAGATGTATGTGTCAGGGGCCGGTGCCATAGCGCAGTAGGTTAATCCTCTGCCTGCAGTGCTGGCATCCCATATGGGCACTGGTTCTAGTCCCGGCTGCTACTCTTCCAGTCCAGCTCTCTTCTATGGCCTCGGAAAGCAGTAGAAGATGGCCCAAGTGCTTGGGCCCCTGCAGTCACATGGGAGATGGGAAGAAGCTCCTGGCTCCTGGCTTCAGATTTTTGGTGCAGCTTTGGCTGTTGCAGCCATCTGGGGAGTGAACCAACAGAAGGAAGACCTGTCTCTGTCTCTTCCTCTCACTGTCTGTAACTCTACTTCTCAAATAAATAAATAAAAATCTTAAAACAACACAAAATATCATTTATATTAATTATTAAAAAGATGTATGTGACATAGAATTAACCATTTTATAATGAACATTTCAATGGAAAACTGCTTGGTAATAAAAAGGAATGAACTATGGATGCACATAATTTAGATAGATTTTAGAAGCATTATGTTGAATGATAAAAGCCAATCTCAAAAGATTAAATACTATCTGATTCCATTTGTAATGCTCTCAAATAATTAAATTACAGTGATGGAGAGCAGATCAGTGATTTTCTGAGATTAGTGTTTGGGGGAGGATGGGACTATAAAGGGATAACATAAGGGAGTTTCTTTGTTTAAGTTGATTCGGTGAGACTGTACATGTTAGGAAGTCTGAGTGCATGTAAAAACTGGTAAAATCTAAATGAAGGTTGGAGTTTAGTTAATAGCACTGTATAATGTCAGTTTCCTGATTTTGATAATATGCTATGGGTCAGTAATAGGTTCTCACTGAGGAAAGATTTGTGGAAGGCAGATGGTAACTACTATTGTTTGCAGTTTATTTTGTATTTAGTTATTTCAAAATAGAGTTTAAAAATATTAGCAATTTTGAAATGAACAAAATAAAATTAATTGATTAGAGCAGTGTTAATAATTAAGATAGTTTGAGAAAAGGAGTCTTAAGAAATTTTTTTTTTGTTTTCATTAAAAATAGCAGCTAGGAATGCCACAGAAATTTATGCTCAGCTAATAGTGAGTTCTCAGTGCACAAGTAACTAAATGAAGAAAAAGATAAAAACTCTATCCTGAAGAAGTATTCAAATTTGACATCTGGTTTAATTATTTTTGATGGTTTGATTTTAAAGCCATTGAGTAAACAAGCAGCAAATACTACCCAGAAGATGGCACTCCCCATTTTCCCTTCCTCCTACTTGTGTTTCAGTTAAGAATACTTGCCATGTCAACTTAGATTTTTATTTTAAGGAAAGAGAGCCTGATGAATCTTGTTAGGTAAAATAATGAAAAAGTGGTCTTTTTGAAATTCAATCTTAATTTTCTAACCATGTTATTTTTGACCTCACCAGTTAGCCTGATCTGAAGCCTGGAAATCAGGCTATAATCTTACAGAGAAGCATTGAGGAAGTTGAGGAGATGTATCTGTGCCTTGGTACAGAATTGGCAAAATCTAGTTCAGTGTAACTTTTCTTCACTATCCTTGAAGGGAGTTCATTTTTATTAAATTCCTTAATGAGAAAATTAGAATGACGAGTCTGATTCATTTTCTGCCTTTTCTCTGCCCTGATGGTAGCAGAAAATGTATCAAGATTGTGTACAAGTCTACTGATATGGGTTGAGGGTTTACCTGAGATACTCACACATAATAGAATATTATATTGAAGACCCTTAGAAGAAGTGTCCCATTGTGGGGTGGGACAGGGGAGAGGGAGAGGTAATGTGGTTTTCAGGTGGATTTGTAGAATTCTCATCATTTATAAATGGCTTTAAAGCATTCAGCAGAGACTTTTAAACAAAGAGCAAAAGTATGAAATATGTATTTGAAGGAAGCCAATTGATGCTTTATTTACCAAGATTTCCTCTTGTATTGCTTGCATAGTAACCATTTGCCTTTGCTGTAGCCTGCCAATATAACATTCTGTGAACTATACTTTTTCTTTTTCTTTTTTTTTTTTTTTTTGACAAGAGAGTTAGACATTGAGAGAAAGAGACAGTGAGAAAGGTCTTTCTTTTTTCTGTTGGTTTACCCCCCAAATGGCTGCTACGGCCGGTGTGCTGCACCTATCCGAAGTCAGGAGCCAGGTGCTTCTCGTGGTCTCCCATTCGGGTGTAGGGCCCAAGGACCTGGGCCATACTCCACTGCCTTCCCTGGACCACAGCAGAGAGCTGGACTGGAAGAGGAGCAACCGGGATGGAGCCCGGCGCCCCAACTGAGACTAGAACCCGGGATGCTGGCGCTGTAGGCGGAGGATTAGCCAAGTGAGTCGCGGCGCTGGCCAAACTATACCTTTTCATCTCTATCGTTCTCACACTTAACTTTTACAGAATACCCCCAAAAGCACTTTTTAGCCTAACTTGGGCCTTACTATCTGCAGCAGATTGTTCTTTGTTAGGTGAAAGGACACCTCAGTATCTTAATTTTGCTGTAGAAACATTCTTGTTTAATGTCATGATACAGTATGGTTATTGACTGTGTCTGGAATCTCCATTTTTATTACCACTCTTCAATACTTAAGTTTTCTTATTCATTACCTTTTTCACTTTGGTTTTGAAGATAAATTCAGAGAAATCAAATCAGATTGTTTGCAATACTATGAAATGCTTTCACCACACTGTTAATGAATGCTTTCTTCATTACCAAGATCACACTACATTTTGCAAATATTTTTAAACAAACAAATTAAAAGCTGTTTGGTCTTCTTATTAAAACAAAGAACACCATGACATTTAACTTATCTGGCCTGACTCATTCCTTTGATTTTTGCTGAGCTTCTCTTGGATGAAAATAGGAACTATCTAAGGCTTAACTCCTTCCAGCATACGAAATGTTCTTAGGGAAGAGGTGAAAGGTCCTCTGGGTTTTGTAATCTATAAGCTGTATTTTGGAAATTTATATTCTTTAAATAAAAGCGTTATTTAAAAAAAAATACTTTTTTCTCCCTGTTCACACCCCAAATGCCCACAGCTGCTGTGGGGGAGGAGGGGTCAAATCTAGGAACCTCAATCTGGTCTCCCACTTGGGTGGCAGGAACCCAACTACTTGGACCATCACTGCCATTTTTTAGGATCTGCTTCAGCAGGAAGCAGGAACCTTAGCCAAAACTCAAATGCAGCTATTCTGATGTCCAGGTACTCTGAAGTGGGCATCCCAACCAGAGTCTTAAGTGCTAGCTGCCTTGGATTCTTTTTTTTTTTTTTTTTTTTGACAGGCAGAGTTAGAGAGAGAGAGAGACAGAAACAGAGAGAAAGGTCTTCCTTCCATTGGTTCACCCCCAAAATGGCCGCCACAGCCAGTGCACTGCGCTGATCCAAAGCCAGGAGCCAGGTGCTTCCTCCTGGTCTCCCAAGTGGGTGCAGGGTGCAAGCACTTGGGCCATCCTCCACTGCACTCCCGGGCCACAGCAGAGATCTGGCCTGGAAGAGGGGCAGCTGGGACAGAATCCGGTGCTCCGACCGGGACTAGAACCCGGGGTGCCGGTGCCACAAGGCGGAGGATTAGCCTATTGAGCCGCGGCGCCGGCCTGATAATTTATTTCTAAGGACTACTGGTTTCCTTATACCGTGTTGGTTAATGGCATATTGTTGGGAGTGGTATTGTGGCGTTGTGGGTTAAGCTGCCACACATGATGCCACCATCCCATATCAGAGTGCCAATTCAAGTATTGGCTACTCTGCTTCCTATCCACCTCCCTGCTGATGCTCCTTGGAAGGCAATGGAAAATGGCCTAAGTACTTGGGCCCCTGCCACTCACCTGAGAGACCTAGATAGAGTTCCAAGCTCCTGCTTTGTACCTGGCCCAGCCCTGACTATTTGGGCAGTAAACCAGTGGATGGAATCTCTCTTTCACTCTGTCCCTCCCTCTCTCTCTGACACTCTTTGTTTCAAATAAATAAATATTTAAAAAAAGACATATTATTCAAGTATAGTTCCCCATGTTGCATATATAGCTTTTGGTTATGTTGAGACAGGGTTATTCTTGGAAAATAAGTGTCAAAAGAAATGCCCAAAATAATACTTTTGGAAAGGAGAACTGAATACAGAACCATATTATATCTTAGGTTCTTGTTTCTTGATTTAGATGTGCTGTGGTGACAGCATTGCTTTTCATCAGAATTGCAATTACAAAAATGTTAAATGACATTGTTAGCTTATAAAGACCTGTAATTAGACCACGTTGCAGCAGCCAGTGGGGAAAACAGTGACATTTATTTGATGTGAAATAAATGAGATAGTACAGTCTAATTAACTTTGAGCATCTGCCATTTTGTTTAGCGTCACAGAATATCCGAGAAGGTGAATGAACAGAGAAAGGTTGTGAAGTGAAGTAATTTTTTCTCTCAATTTACATTAAAATTTGAATCAAAATCTTACAATTGCGTTCATAGCAGAACCTTCTTTGGGACAAAAATCTTATGTCAAATCTCTAATCAAGCTCTTTCTTTAGAGCATGTTGCCTACAGTAATTTTGACAACTTTAGCACGTATTTCTAATTTGAATAATTATCATTATTGCGAGGAACTAGAATATATCTGCTTATTGATGACTCTGACTTTAAAAAAAATACCATAATAAGATTCTCATAAAAATAATTATGGAGTTTATAATTTAACTTTGCTGTTCAGTTAACATTTACAATATGCACTCTCACTAAATAATAAAAATGTATATTTAGTATTTAATAAACCAAATAATTCTCTTTCAAGGCTTAGCCAAAATGCAACTTTTTAAAAAGATTTATTTATTTATTTGAGAGGCAGAATTACAGATAGAGAGGGAGAGACACAGAGATAGAAGTCTTCCATCTTCTGGTTCACTTCCCAAAGTGAACCACTTCCCAAATGGCCACAATGGCTGGAACTGGGCTGATTTAAAGCCAGGAGCTTCTTCCAGTTTCCCATGTGGGTGCTGGGGCCCTAGGACTTGGGTCATCTTCCACTGCTTTCCCAGGCCATCAGCAGAGAGCTGGAACAGAAAAGAAGCAGCTGAAACACGAACTGGCACTGTAGGTGGAGGCTTAACCTACCGCCCCACAGTGCCTGCCCCAAACTGCAATTTTTTAAATTAATAAATGTGAATATACAAAGTGCAACTTTTGCATTGTTGTGGCTTCCCCCCCGCCTCAACCTCCCTTCCTCCCGCAGCCCTCCCATCTCCCACTCTTCATCAGGATTCATTTTCAATTTTCTTTATATACTGAAGATCACCTTAGTGTATACTAAGCAAAGATTTCAACAGACTGCACCCACACACCCACACAAGATATAGAGAACTGTTCGACTAGTAGTGTTATCGTTAACTCTCATAGTAAAACACATTAATGACAGAGATCCTACAAGGGGAGCATGTGTCCAATGACTCCCGTTGTTGATTTAACAATTGACAGTCTTATTTATGACGTCAGTAATCACCCGGGGCTCTTGTCATGAGCTGTCGTGGCTATGGAAGCCCCTTGAGTTCACCAACTCTGAACTTGTTTAGTCAAGGCCGTATCACAGTGGCGGTTCCTTCCTCCCTTCAGAGAAAGGCGCCTCCTTCTTTGATGGCCCATTCTTTCTGCTGGGGTCTTATTCACCAAGATCTTTCATTCAGGTTGTTTTTGCCACAGTGGCTTGGCTTTCCATGCCTGTGAGACTCTCATGGGCCTTTTAGCCAGATCTGAATGCCCCAAGGGTTGATTCTGAGGCCAGAGTGCTGTTTAGGGCCTTTGCCATTCTATGAGTCTGCTGTGTGTCCCGCTTCCCCCGCAAGATCGTTCTCTCCCTTTTAATTTTGTCCTTCATTATTTGCAGACACTGGTCTTATTTGTGAAATCTCTTCGACATTTACCCTATCTTTTTGATCAATTATGTACTTAAACTTATCACTTTAACAAGTGAGATGGCATTGGTACATGCCTCCTTGATAAGGTTGAATTGGAATCCCCTGGCACATTTCTAGCTCTACCATTGGAGGTAAGTCCAAGTGAGCATGTGCCAACCTGTATATCTCCTCCTTCTCTTATTCCCACTCTTACATTTAACAGAGATCACTTTTCTGTTAATTTTAAATGCCTAAGAATAATTGTGTATTAATTACAGTGTTCAACCAGTGGTATTAAGTAGAACAAAAAGAACAACAACAACAAAATACTAAAAGGAATAAAATAGTAAGTTGTTCCTCGACAGTCAAGGGCTGTTGACAAGGGCTGATCATGTCATTATTTCTCATAGTGTCCATTTCACTTCAACAGGTTTCCTTTTAGGTGCTCGGTTAGTTGTCATCGATCAGGGACAACATATGATATTTGTTCCTTTTGGACTGGCTTATTTCACTCAGCATGATATTTTCCAGATTCCTCCATTTTGTTGCAAATGACCGGATTCCTTTGGTGGTTTTTTTTTTTTTTTTTTTTTTTACTGCTGTATAGTATTCCATAGAGTACATATTCCATAATTTCTTTATCCAGTCATCCATTGATGGGCATTTAGATTGATTCCAGGTCTTAGCTATTGTGAATTAAGCTGCAACAAACATTGAGTTGCAAATAGCCGCCCCCCCCCCATTTAATTCCATTTGGGTAAATTCCAAGGACTGGGATGGCTGGGTCATGTGGTAGGGTTATATTCAGATTTCTGAGGACTCTCCAAACTGACTTCCATAGTGGCTTTACCAGTTTGCATTCCCACCAACAGTGGGTTAGTGTCCCTTTTTCCCCACATCCTTGCCAGCATCTGTTGTTAGTTGATTTCTGTATGTGAGCCATTCTAACTGGGGTGAGGTGAAACCTCATTGTGGTTTTTTTATTTTTATTTTTATTTTTTATTTTCGACAGACAGAGTGGACAGTGAGAGAGAGAGAGACAGAGAGAAAGGTCTTCCTTTTGCCATTGGTTCACCCTCCAAAGGCCACCGCGGCCGGCGTGCTGCGGCCAGCGCACCACGCTGATTCGATGGCAGGAGCCAGGTGCTTCTCCTGGTCTCCCATGGAGTGTAGGGCCCAAGCACTTGGGCCATCCTCCACTGCACTCCCGGGCCACAGCAGAGATCTGGCCTGGAAGAGGGGCAACCAGGACAGAATCCAGCACCCCGACTGGGACCAGAACCCGGTGTGCCGGTGCCACAAGGCGGAGGATTAGCCTAGTGAGCAGCGGCGCCGGCCTCATTGTGGTTTTGATTTGCATTTCCCTGATGGCTAGGGATCCTGAGCATTTTTTCATGTGTCTGTTGGCCATTTGGATTTCCTCTTTTGAAAAATGTTAAGTTCCTTGGCCCATCTTTTTATTGGGTTGTTTGTTTTGTTTCTGTGGTGTTTCTTGATCATTTTATAGATTCTAGTTGTTAATACTTTATCAGTTGTGTAGTTTGTGAATAACATCTCCCATTCTGTTGGTTGCCTCTTCACTTTCCTGACTGTTCCTTTTGCTGTAAAGAAACTTTTCAATTTGAAGTAATCCCAGTTGTTTATTTTATCTTGATTACTCGTGCCTCTGGGGTCTTCTCCAGGAATTCTTCACCTGTTCCAATGTCTTGAAGGATTTCCCCCTATGTTCTCAATTAGTTTCATGGTATCATGGTGTATCTCTAGTTCTTTGATCCATGTTGAGTGGATTTTTGTATTAGTTGTAAGGTAGGGCCCTTGCTTCATACTTTTGCACGTGGACATCCAGTTTTCCCAGCACCATTTGTTGAAGAGGCTGTCCTTGTTCCAGGGGCTAGTTTTAGGTCCTTTGTCAAATATGAGTTGGTTATAGATGTTTGGATTGAACTTCCGTGTTCTATTCTGTTCCATTGGTCTATCCATCTGTTTTTGTACCAGTACCAGGCTATTTTGATTATAACTGCCCTGTAGTATGTCTTGAAGTCTCGAATTGTGATGCCTCCGGCTTTGTTTTTATTGTAAAGGATTGTTTTAGCTATTCGCAGTCTCCTGTTTCTCCATATGAATTTCAGCATCATTTTTTCCAGATCTGAGAAGAATGACTTTAGTATTTTGATTGGTACTTCATTGAACTTGTAAATTGCTTTTGGGAGAATAGACATTTTGATGATATTGATTCTTCCGATCCATGAGCATGGAAGATTTTTCCATTTTTTTTGTGTCTTCTATTTCTTCCTTTAATGTTTTGTAATTTTCATCATAGAGGTCTTTGACATCCTTGGTTAAATTTATCCCAAGGTACTTGATTGTTTTTGTGGCTATTGTGAATGGGATTGATCTTAGAAGTTCTTCCTCGGCCACAGCATTGTCTGTGTATACAAAAGCTATTGATTTCTGAACGTTGACTTTGTATCCTGCTACTTTACCAAACTCTTTTATGAGTTCCAATAGTCTCCTTTAGGAATTTATTGGATTCCCTATATAAAGGATCATGTCATCTGCAAATAGGGATAGTTTAACTTCCTCCTTTCCCATTTGTATCCCTTTAATTTCTTTTTCTTGCCTGATGGCTCTGGCCAACACTTCTAGGACTATATTGAATAGCCATGGTGAGAGTGGGTATCCATCCCTGTGTAGTGCCCGTTTTCAATGGAAATGCCTCCAACTTTTCCCCATTCAATCTGATGCTGGCTATTGGTTTATCATAAGTTGCCTTAATTGTGTTGAGGAATGTTCCTTCTAACCCCAACTTGCTTAGAGTTTTCATGATGAAAGGGTGTTGTATTTTGTCAAATGGTTTCTCTGCATCTATTGAGATAATCATATGATTTTTGTTTCTCAATTTGTTAATGTGAGGTATCACATTGATTGACTTTCGAATATTTAACCATCCTTGCATACCAGGGATAAATCCCACTTGGTCCAGGTGAATGATCTTTCTGATGTGTAGTTGGATTCAGTTTGTCAGAATTTTGTTAAGTATTTTTGCATCTGTGTTCATCAGGGAGGTAGGTATGTAGTTTTCTTTCTCTGTTGTGTCTTTTCTGGGCTTAGAAATTAAGGTGATATTGGCTTCATAGAATTTGGGAGGATTCCCTCCCTTTCAATTGTTTTGAATAGTTTGAGAAGAACTGGAATTAGTTGTTCTTTAAATGTCTGGTAGAATTTAGTGGTGAAGCCATCCGGTTCTGGGCTCTTCTTTTTCGATAGTGCGTTTATTACTGATTCAGTTTCTTTCATGGTTATGGGTCTGTTTAGGTTTTCTATATGTTCATGGCTCAGTTTAGGAAGATTGTATGTGTCCAGGAATCTATCCATTTCTTCCAGGTTTTCCAATTTGTTAGCATACATCTCTTTGTAGTGGTTTCTGATGATTCTTTTTATTTTTGTTGTGTCTGTTGTTAACATTTCCATTACTATCTTTGATTTTAAGGATTTGTGTCTTCTCTCTCCTTTTTTTGGTTATTTGGGCCAATGGTGTCCTTTTTTGTTTATTTTTCAAAGAACCAGCTCTTGGTTTTGTTGATCTTTTGTACTTTTTTTTGGTTTCAATTCTGTTTATTTCTTCTCTAATCTTTAGCATTTCTTTCCTTCTGCTATGTTTGGGCTTCATTTGCTGCTGTTTTTCTAAATCTGTGAGGTGCATGGAGAGGTTATTTGGTTCCTTTCCAGTTTCTTGATATAGGCACCAATTGCTATAAACTTTCCTCTTAGCACTGCTTTTGCTGTATCCCACAGGTTGCATTATCATTTTCATTTGTTCCTAGAAATCTTTTGATTTCTTCGATAACCCACTGTTCATTCAGGATCATGTTGTCCATTCTCCATGTGTTTGCATATGGTGTAGAGATTCTTGGGTTGTTGATTTCAAGTTTCACTGCACTATGGTCTGAGAAGATGCATGGAATAGTTTCAATTTTTTTGAATTTGTTGAGGCTCCCTTTATGGCCTACCATATGGTCAATCCTAGAGTACATTCCATGTACTGGGGAGGAATATGTGAACTCTGTGGCTGTGAGGTGGAAGGTTCTGAAGATATCTACTAGGTCTATTTATGGTCTATAGCGTAAATTAGCTCTGTTGTTTGCTTGTTGATTTTCTGTCTGGTTGATCTGTCCATTGGTGAGAGTGGGATGTTGAAGTCCCCTGATACTATTGTATTTGAATCTATATCTCCCTTTAAGTCCTTTAGCAATTCTTTCAAGTAACTAGGCGCCCTGTTATTAGGTGCATATACTTTTATAATAGTAATGTCTTCATGTTGGATAGATCCTTTAATCATTATATAATGCCCTTCTTTGTCTCTTTTAATAGTTTTTATATTAAAGTCTATTGTTTCTGACATTAGGATGGCCATACCAGCTCTTTTTTTATTTCTGTTAGCTTGGAGTATCTTTTTCCATCCTTTCACTTTCAGTCTGCGTGCATCTTTGCTGATAAGATGTGTTTCCTGAAGGCAGCATATAGATGGATTCTCTTTTTTGATCAGATCAGCTAGTCTGTGCCTCTTGGTAGTAGAGTGAAGGCCATTCACATTCAGTGTGACTACTGTTAAGTACTGTCTTTTCCCAGTCATGTTTCCTGAAACGAGCTGTTTATGCATTTTGAAATTTGTTTGTAGCTTATTCTACATTCGCTTCTTTTTTTTTTTTTTTAAGTGAAGTTCTTGTTTTTGTATTTCTGTGTGCAGCACGTCTTTGAGCCAGTATTGTAGGGTTGGACATAAGGATACAAATTCTTTCAGTTTCTGTTTGTCATGGAAGATCTTTATTTCCCCTTCATTCATAAATGATAGCTTTGCAGGGTATAGTATTCTAGGTTGGCATTGTTTGTCTTTTGAAACTTGGAATATATCATACCATTTTCTCCTTGCCTGTAGTGTTTGTGATGAGAAGTCTGGGGTGAGTCTGATTAACTTATCCCTGAATGTGATTGGTCGTTTCTCTCTGGCACATTTTAGGATTTGTTCTTTGTGTTTCACTGAGCTGAGTGTTGCCACAATGTGTCGTGGTGAATTTCTCTTCTGGTCTAACCTGTTGGGGGTCCTGGCTATTTGTTGAATTTGCTTGTTATTAACCATTTGCCTCTATAGGAGGTTTGCTGATATTTCATTGAAAACGCCTTCCAATCCATTCTCTTTCCACACCCTCAGGGACTCCTATCATCCTAACATTACAGTGCTTGATTGAATCTTGTAGGTCTCCAACTGTATTTTTTAATTTTCTAATTTCTTCTTCCTGTATTTGAACTGACTGTATTATTTCTGGAAGCGTGTCTTCAAATTCTGATATTCGCTCTTCTATTTCATCTGTTTGATTTCTGAGGGATTCCATGGTGTTTTTTTATATGGTCAATTGAGTTTTTCATTTCCAGTATTTCATTCTGGCTTCTTTTTAGGATCTCTAATCCTTGGGCTTGCTTTTCGTTCAGATCTTGAAACTTATTATTTCTAAGTAATCTGATTATTAATTTTTTGAATTCTTTTTCTGGCATGTTTTCAAATTCTTCTTCAACCTCTATTATGGATGGTTGGTTTAGCCTGCCCCATTGGCGAGTTCATAGCTTCTTCTATATTCTTATTCTGGATTTTTCTTTTGTTCTTTGGCATTTCTTTTTGGCTTTATTTTCAGGTTGATTTCCCTCTGCTATGGGCTGCTGTGGGTCTGTACCAATAAGCAGTGTAAGCAGGCAGATCTACCTTATAGAGTTTATTTATTTATTTGTTTGTTTTTTTTGGGGGGGGGTAACTTGAGTGGGCTGGTGTCAGGGCTTTTAGGTGCCAAGCTCCGCCCCTTGGGGCTGGTTTCCCTGTTGCTTTGTTCACCCCAATGGCGAAAACAGAGGCCATTCTCCTTTATGCTTGAATGTGAACAAACAAGATGGCTGCTTCCCACCTGCTGCAGCTCTGACTGGGGGGAGGGCGGAGACACCAAAGGATCCTGGCGTGTTCAATCCCTCACTTCATCCCCCTGGATCGCACCCTCTTCCCACAGGCGCTATTCACTTTGTTTTGATTTCGATTTCCTTCCCCACACTCAGTCGTGCGTGTCTCACCTGTCCGTCCCAGGGTGGGTTGGTGGGGGAGCAGTGGCGGCTGCCTTGTCTCATCTCCCTTTCCAGCGCTGGTGCGTAGACTCGTTGGCTGGGGTACTGTGCCATGGGCGCCCGTGCCCTCCTCGCAGGTGCACCGTGTCCCACTCATTCTGGAAGAGTTTCCTCTGCAGATTTTTTCCCCTAGCATTTCCCTGAAACTACAGCATCTCCACTTTTATTGAACTATCTTTTCCCGGACTGTCAGTGTGCTCCCTCCCTATTCCACCATCTCCGCCTAACCACAATTTTTTTAATAGCTCAGCTCAGCTGAAAATGATTTTCCCTCTTCTAGTCCTCAATTATCACAGTCTTAGAACTTTTATATTGTCTACTACTATAGTTATTTTTGCATATGGCTTATTGTTCTTGTTGAATGTCATCTTCCAAGATTCATTGTATATATTAAGTGTTAAATAAATATTTTTCAATGAACAAAAGCTTACCTGAACTTGTTCAGTGAGTGACCCTCAAGGCAGCAGGAGGGAGAAGTGAATGAGACCCTCTCCCTTTTAGAATAGAGGATTCATGGGAGATATTTTCAGCCTTTAAATGAGCTTCCTTAGCTCGAGTATATCATATTGTGTGTGTGTGTGTGTGTGTGTGTGTGTGTGTGTGTGTGTTGAGTAGAGGAAATATAAAAAAAGAATAAGGGAATGATCAATAAAAATTGAAACGAAAAAGAACAATATGCCTTCATTCTTGTATAACTAATACATATATGTATAAGAGAGAATATTAGGCATACCAGAAGCAATTAAAAGTAGATTTCATCATCAGAAATAACTAACCTGTTGAAGTATTAGCATGATTAGAGTAAAGCTTCTTTTAATAATGAAGGCATTCTGTGTATTCGAGCTCACGGATATCACACACTTTCAAGCCTTTTGCAGACATTGCCTGGATACTGCTCATATAAAATCAGGATTAATAGTAAGTGACAAAGACTATTTGATAAGAAGTTTGAAGAATACCACACTGGCTCTGTTTCCTTTTTTTTAAAAAAAAAGATTTATTTATTTATTTATTTGAAACAGTTATGCAGAGAGAGGTCTTCCATCCACTGGTTCACTCCCCAATTGGCCACAATGGTTGGAGCTGTGCTGATCCAAAGCCGGGAGCCAGGAGCTTCTTCCGGGTCTCCCATGCAGGTGCAGGGGCCCAAGACTTGGGCCAACTTCTACTGTTTTCCCAGGCCATAGCAGAGAGCTAGATTGGAAGTGGAGCAGCTGAGTCTCAAACCGGCACCCATATGGGATGCCAGTGCTTCAGGCCAGGGCATTAACCTGCTGTGCCACATCACTGGCCTCAGAAGAGTTTGTTGAAGAAATATAAGCATTTTCTTTGTCATTCCTTTGAATTTTAGATATTTAAAGTGCTGTGTTTCTCAAAAATCATGAAAAATCTGACAAATACCAAGTTACGTATCTGCTGTCTTTGTAACTTTTGAGTCAGTAACAGACCTGTTGATAAGTTCGAGAATGTTGTTTTCTCCCAGAATCCTCATATGTTAATGGACAGAAATTAAATGATGTAGGTCTCCCATTTCCCACATCACGTGTACTTCCCTTGTTCCTCTCAGATCTTTTGTGAACATAGCAACAAGAGAAGCAATGCATATTGTTTCAAGAGTCTGCCATGAGTTAGTAGTCTGAAGTGAACATAACTCACAGCTCTAGTGCTTGATTGTGGAGATTGTCTTGACCAAATCTTGCTGAGTTTGGGGACTCTAACTCTTCATGATGTCTAATCTGCTTTGATGTTTAAACAAAACAAAACAAACCCAAAAAAACAGGGGCTGGCACCATGACACACTGGTTAATCCTCTGCCTGTGGTGCCGGCATCCCATATTGGCGCCGGGTTCTAGTCCCCGTTGCTCCTGTCCAGTCTGGCTCTCTGCTGTGGCCCGGAAGGGCAGCGGAGGATGGCCCAAGTGTTTGGGCCTCTGCACCTACGTGGGAGATCAGGAAAAAGCACCTGGCTCCTGGCTTTGGATTGGTGCAGCGCCAGCTGTGGCGGTCATTTGGGGAATGAACCAATGGAAGGAAGATCTTTCTTTCTGTCTCTCTCTCACTGTCTATAACTACCTGTCAAAAAAAAAAAAAAACCTTGAATCTTTCTCTTTAAAAAAAAAAAGCCTGCTGTGGCACCCTTGAAAGCAAAAGGTTACTGTATTGAATTTTCCCTTCTTATTTTTCCTTCAGAAGCGTTTTATAGCCTCACCATTTTAGCTTTTGTTTCTGGGGCTTCACTTAATAGAACCCATGGCATCCTTGGAAAATAGTTTTGATTTGGGATTTGAGGACTGTTTTATTCAAAGCTCATATAAATCGATAACTTGTTACCTTACCTCTTGTTATATTTAAGAAAAGGTTCTATTCCTAGAAGCACTCAATCTCTCTTCTCTTATAGGCAAATAGTTTGGAAGTTTCTTGGACTAAAGAATCCTTGTCAAGACAGATTGTTCTATAAGTAACTAAGACACCTAAGGATATATAGTAACAGTGTATACAAATTAGCACATAACAAACTTTAAAATGGAAAAAAGGAGTTTTATGTATTTGCTAACCTACTAACTGTTTTTGGCCAAGTATACAATTAGGAAAATCAATCTCCTAATTAAGAATAGGCATGAAAATTGCAGGTCAAGGCAAGTACAGAAAGAAAATCTATGTGACTGGTATTTTGTAGTTGGTTGAATTCAGATCTCAATCACTTTTAGTTTATAATTTTTAAAAAAGTAGGGTTTTTTTTGTAACATGTAGAACTCTGAAGGTAGATGAAATTAATAGATAAATTACAGGGTTTTTTTTTAATTATTTGAGTCACATCATGAAAGTAATTTCAGATTTTTGGAATAATTGAACTGTTTTACTTGTCTCATAAAGATCTCAATGTTGGCAACTTTGTGCAGAGGTAATCAGATTTGTGTGTTCTGAGTGATAGAAGTGAATGAAATTTTTGTGATGTAACTGCTTAATTTCACATTTGTTTGGTGGTATTTCTAACTTTATTGTTCTTCCATTGCCACTGCTTTCTAAATATGCACATAACATTTTCATTGGATTCTTTGAAATTCAATCTTTTAGTCTGGGTTCTTTGCAATAAGAAGAAATATACTAGATCAGTTCTGGCTTGTTAAATTATTTATGTATGTATGTATGTATTTATTTTTGAAAGAGACAGAGGGAGTTATCATCTACTGATTTACTCTGCAAATGTCTGCAGAAGCAGAGATCGGGCCAGGAACTCAATGCAAGTCTCCCGTACGTGTGGCAAGGACTCATCTACTTGAGCAATTGCATGCTGACTCCCAGGATGTGCATTAGCAGGAATCTGGGGTCAGGATTCAGAGTACTGCGTTGAACCCTGGTGCTCCTGCGTGGAGTGTGGATATCCCCTAAAGAGCTTTAAATGCTATACTAAATTTTCACCCCTATTGTATGATGATTATATGCTTATCACCAACAAAGAAATGTTGACCCTCTCTGTATACCTTATCTTCATCTTTTTCTCCCTGGCAGAATCCCAAGGACTGCAGCAAAGCCAAGAAGCTTGTATGTAATATCAACAAAGGCTGTGGCTATGGCTGCCAACTCCATCATGTGGTCTACTGCTTCATGATTGCATATGGCACCCAACGAACACTCATCTTAGAGTCTCAGAATTGGCGCTATGCCACCGGTGGATGGGAGACTGTGTTTAGACCCGTAAGTGAGACTTGCACAGACAGATCTGGCACCTCCACAGGACATTGGTCAGGTAAGGAGCCTGTGTGGTATGTCAGATCTCTGGGTTGATCACTGCGTGATCCAGTTACCAGATTTCTAGGTAGCATCTTATGGATCATAGTCAGCTTTTTCTCTGGATCCATAAATGCTATACATTATCCAGAGAAAATCTGAAACAACAGTGTTCCATTTTAAAAGTATTTTATGATCTATTTCAATTCTAATGTTCATTTTTATCTGGGTTTTAGCGAAATCACTTAAGTTTTCAAAGTGGTGATGATGATGATGATGATGATACAGACCTTTCACTTTTTAGGCTCCTTTCATGTTGTTGAACTCATTTGGTCATCAGAATTATCACATAAACTAAACCAGTGGTTTTCCAATGTTCCCATGCATGAGAATTACATGAAAACTTTTTAAAACACCAGTTTATGATTTATAAGATAAGAGCTAGGCTCTCACAATTTGCATTTCTGATAAAATTCCCAGTTCTAGGGACCACACTTTGAAAACCACTGAAGTAGATTGTGTAAGTTACTTTATTTTTATTTTATATTTCACGATAATAAAGCTTAATTTGCTTATATGATTTTAATTTTATTCAAAAAACTTTTGATGAAGAATTACGTGACTTAAGATACTGTGCCAAGTGTCAGAAGGGCACTTCGAATAAGAAATTTCCCTTCTCTCCAAGGAAGTAGCGATAGAGGAACTAGAATATAGTATTTCTTTTTTTTTTTTTTACAGGCAGAGTGGACAGTGAGAGAGAGAGAGACAGAGAGAAAGGTCTTCCTTTTGCCGTTGGTTCACCCTCTAATGGCCGCCGCGGTTGGCGCGCTGCGCCGCACTCCTCCGATGGCAGGAGCCAGGAGCCAGGTGCTTTTCCTGGTCTCCCCATGGGGTGCAGGGCCCAAGCACCTGGGCCATCCTCCACTGCACTCCCGGGCCACAGCAGAGGGCTGGCCTGGAAGAGGGGCAACCGGGACAGAATCCGGCGCCCGACCGGGACTAGAACCCGGTGTGCCGGCGCCGCAAGGTGGAGGATTAGCCTGTTGAGCCACGGCGCCGGCAGAATATAGTATTTCTTACTACTACTGTGGTGCTCTTCCTTCTGCATTGATAATTGAACTATTTTGGTTAACATCCTGCCTGCATCATTTTGACTTCTTAAGGAAGTTACTTAACCTAGGCCTTAATTTCCTTATCAATAAAATTAGGAGTAGTAAGTTATTTACCTCGTTGAATTGTTGGGAAGATTGAAATAAAATATATAATATATTTTGTACAGTACCTAATATATGAGCTCTAGTAAAACTGCTAACTACTATTAATAGCTTTTCTTCATTGAACAAAATGTATGAGTGCCTACCCCAAGGCAAATGCTGAGCTAAGTAGTTAGGATAAATGCTAAGTGAGATAGTACACTGTCTGCATTCATCTTGTGGAAAACCAAGCATTTTTCAAAAGCTGAGGCATTTCAGTTAATATTACTTATCATGGGACTGCGCACCCTTTTGTAAGTTACAACACTACGTGTGGAGTAAGGAGGTATGGCATTGATAAAATGGCAAGGCTTTGGCTGGCGCCGTGGCTCAACAGGCTAATCCTCCACCTTGCAGCGCCGGCACACCGGGTTCTAGTCCCAGTCGGGGCGTCGGATTCTGTCCTGGTTGCCCCCTTCCAGGCTAGCCCTCTGCTGTGGCCCAAGTGCTTGGGCCCTGCACCCCATGGGAGACCAGGAAAAAGCACCTAGCACCTGGCTCCTGCCATCGGATGAGCGCGGTGCGCCGGCCGCAGCGCGCCGGCCGCGGCAGCCATTGGAGGGTGAACCAATGGCAAAGGAAGACCTTTCTCTCTGTCTCTCTCTCTCTCTCACTGTCCACTCTGCCTGTCACAAAAAAATAAATAAATAAATAAAAATTAAAAAAAAAAGAAAAAAAAGAAAATGGCAAGGCTTTAATTCCTTTGTTTATTTTTCTTCCTTTGGAAAAAGTATGTAATAACCTGACTGCTCACAAAAGTGTTAAGAAAAGTAATTAGGTAGTTTCTATAACATATTTAGAGTTGCTCTATAAATGGTTCTATATTGATTGAAATTATTGTCTTATAATTTGATTTTTGTCTTCTATAATGGTGATTGAAATGCCACGTGAACATATTTTTTTTTGTAACTCATTTCGTATTTTTAAGTGAACCTTACCCTAGAACCTAGCTGATCTTTAGTTCTGAGGTTGCATCTCTTACTTATTTGGCCTGTGGTTTAAAGCTAATGCCAACATACTAGTTATAAAATGATAGGGAGACTGTCAATTTATCTATCAGGAAAAGCAATTCTGTGTGGTTCACTATGGCTAACGTTTTTTCTTTCATTTATTTAATTCAGTTTAAACTTCTTTGATTGTGGAAATGGATAGCCAGAGCAAGACAGGTTCCTATGTTTCATTGTTTCTAGGAAGAGAGAACTTTTTGGGTGATAGGCAGTTAATACAAAAGTGAAAAGTCAGCTTCATTAGACTTATCAGAGTTAGTAAACATAGAGGTTGGCCCTTACTATATGCTGTAATTACTTGGTTTGTTTGATTTTTAATACTTCCTGTACATTATGTAGCCAGTAGTGGCAACCAACCACTACAGGGATTGAAGGATTTTTAAAATGGCTTGAATTTCATTCAGAATTTCTTAATATTTCAATTAAACAGTATATAGGAATCATATTTCTTTTATTCATTTGGAACTTAAGGCCTAATACAAGCTAAGTGATTTATCCAGGGCCATAGAGCTTACAAATGACAGAACTCTGGTTAACACATTTACTTCTGTCTACTTAGACTGTCCTTCCCAATAAATGCGTGCTGAACTACTTTACCTAGAAGAATAATGATTAGAGGGATAGAAATTGCCTGGAACATCTACGAACTACATAAAATAATATATCTTTCCTGCTTCCTTGTCCTATCGCATAGAGTTTTCCAAACTTTCCAGGTAACTTCTAGTTTTGAATAATTGTCAGTCAACTGAATGAGCAATTAAAATACATTGTGATAATGTGGTATGGGTAAGTTGAGAGTACTCTGAAGCAGGTCTCTAACACTTACTTGGGCTCTTTTGGAAGAAGTGATTTTTTAAAATGTTTCTTTTCATCTACTTGGAAGGCAGAGTCACAAAAAGAGATCTAGATCTTCCATTTGCTGTTTCACTCCCCAGATGCCCACGATAGCCAGGAAATGGCCAGGCTGAAGCCAGGAATCCAGAGCCCCTTGCAGATCTCCCATGTGAGTGTCAGGGGTCCACGCAGTTGAGCCATCATCTGCTGCCTCCAGGTGTGTTTTAGCAGGAAGTTAGATCAGGAGCAGATTAGCTGGGCCTCTAACAAACACTCCAGTATAGGGGATGCTTAACCTACTGTACCACAGTGCCTGTCCTGTGATTCTTAATATGAAATATATTAGGTAGGAGCAGGAGAAAGCCAGGTAGCGATGTAATGGAAGAATTTTGTCAGTGAGAAAGACAAGTGAAAAGAGAGGCAAGGGAGTGTGGTGCCTTCAGGAGAGCTAGAAGTATTTCATTGTGATGTCTGAATGCTAAGAGACTAGCTGCTGTCTCAAGAGCAGGTGTCATACGCTTTCTATCTTGTTGGTTGTGTGATTTTCTTCTTATCAATACTGACATGTATTAATACAAGAATCAAGATCTTTGTTTTTTTGGTTCAGAGTGGGCAAACTTATAGAAACCAAACTGCTTCCAGCTGCCTCTCTATGCTATTCAATATCTTACTCAGGTCAGAAGAAAAAATTTTAGAAAGTAGAACGCAAGTTAAATTCAACTTTTGGTATTTTTAACCCTTACAAAATTACTTTTATGTTTGCTTGAGTCATCTAAATATTCTGACCAGAGGCATCATTGTGACACAGCAGGTTAAACTACTGCTTGGGATGCCCACCTCCCACATTGGAGGGTTCGTTTGAATCTCAGCTACTCTGCTTCCAATCAAGCTTCCTGATAATGTGCCTGGAAAAGAAGCAGATGATGGCTCAAGTACTTAAGCCTCTGCCATCCACTTGGGGACCTAGAAGAAGTTACTGGCTCCTGTCTTCAGACGGGCCCAGCCCCAGCTGTTGCAGGAAGATGGAGCATGAACTAGTAGATGGAAGATTTTCTCTATCTCTCTCTCTCTCCTCCCCTTTCTCTCTCTCTCTCTGTGTCTCTGTCTCTGTCTCTGTCTCTCTCAGTGTCATTCTACCTTTCAAATAAATAAATACTTAAAACAATAACTATTCTGGGGGTCATTGTTGTGGCATAGCTAGTTGAGCTGCTGCATGTGACACTGGCATTCCATATGGGTATTGGTTCATGTCCTGGCTGCTCCACTTCTGATCCAGCCCTCTACTAATGGCCTGGGAAAGCAATGGAAGATGGCCCAAATGCCTGGGCCCCTGCCACCCATGTGGGAGACCCAGAAGAAGCTCCTATTAGTATAGGCTAAAGATATGCTTCTATGTAGTATTTTTATAGCAATGTTTTCAGCCTCTGATGATTAGATTAATAAACTTGAAATACATGTATATAACATTTTAGGTATCTTATGCTGGATTTCTCTGTTTAGATAACGTTACTCAGTACCTACCTCCCTGTCTACCTATTTAGGGCTATAATAACAAGGGAAAATGACTCTGAGCCAGACAAGGTATTAAGAGGATTTTTACATGTAGCTTATTTTCATTGTATGTTTGTCCTCAAAATATAAAACACAAATATGCTATTTGAATATATTATTAGATTATAACGTGAAACAGCAGTGAAAATACTTTTACTCTGAAATGCAATTTAACCCTTTGTAAGATATTTGTGAATGTAAATATAGTTTTCCCTTTAAAATTATGAAGTAAAATGAAAAAACTAAAAGAGATCTAGAGAGTAAAATTAATTTCTACAGAGTTTCCTGACACTAGAATATATCTGTGCTGAATAAATCTACTATTTAACCATAATAAGATTCTGAACCAGTCGTAGAATTCTGACCAGTCTGTGCAGCTACTTTAAGCCCCTAGCAGTTTATAGTACTTTTTTTATTCCAGTCCACCTGAGATAGAAGACACACTCCTACCTATAGCATTGGCTCACTATAATTAATAATTTTGAAACTGTCACTGATTGGGGAAGAAGGGATGATACAGAGATTTGGTGAGTGAATTGGTACCATAAGAACTTGAAAAGCTAGCTATCCCTACTCCATGATTCTTATAGGTTTCTCTGCCTTATTCTGCACTCCTTTGAGAATCTAAAATAAGCAAATATCATTGCTCCAATAACCTCTATAAATTTTGTTTTCCTCTGTATAGTCCATAGAAAAGAAGAAAGATCTTTGTTTCAAGAACTTAAAATACCATTTAGAATCTGTGCATGGCTCAGAAAAACTGAAACTGCTTTTCACTATGACATTTCCTTTATCTTCAGCTCTCATTTAAAGAGATATAAAGATGTCAGTGGTATCTGATTTATAGTTAGAGAAACACTGAAATTCTGTCCACAATGTACAGCCTTGATCCTAGTGAGCCTACATTCTTGCACATAACCATAGATGTTTATTTCCATGTTTATCCTAGGTGTGCTTCTCAATTGAATTTTAGCAAGCCTTGGAAAAATGAATCAGAAGTTTGTAAACTTCTAGGATAGACATGGTACATTTCCTAGACAGTCCATTTGGATTACTGGTAGGTAAGCTAAATCATTTTCAAGCAATAAAGCAGTATATATAATATCATAAAACAAAAAGTTGATAAAACATCAAACTTCAGCCCATTGATTTAGGCCAGGCTTCATATTCTCAATAGTATGACTTTACCTCCCTCTGCTATTTGAAGCATTTTGATGGAAAACTTTAAAAAGCACCACTTTGTACCTGATATTTTAAATGCTTATCTTATCTTGAAAGTGAGACTTCATATGGCAGCAAAAACTATGTCTTCTGGTTTATTCACACAATGCCAGATGTGTAATCAGAGCACATTAAATGCAATAAAAGAAAGAAAACCTACCTTTCTCACATCCCTTTCCAAATCTCAAAACATTACCCTTCAAGCTACAGGAGGCACTTTTATTAAATTGTAGATTTTGTTTTAGAAAAAATAATGTATTGCTAAGAATGAATCTTTTTAGGAATATATTTTGCCTTTTTTAGATGTGATTGAGGAAGAAGTAGTATATAACTAGCATCAAATTCACTGTGGAATAGCAATAATTAAATTGGAAAAGTTTTTGAAAAACCCCCTAATGTCTATGTAGAGCCTATCCAAGGTTCCTAGAGTTAGAAATAGAATCTAGGTCCTCTTATTTCCTGCAGGATGTCCACACAAGCTTGATAACGCTCAGAATTATCAGTGTTTGGGGAATATTGATATAGCTTCAATGTTATAAGTGTATTCCTTAAAGATTTTCTTTAAACTAAATTATTACAAACAAGTCATGTTTTAAACATTCTAGTGGAACTATCTAAAGGATTCTTGAAAGTGATTTTCCCCCGAATATTAGCTAGTAGTCTCCTGATCCCTCCTCCCTCCCCTTTTCCTGCCTTTCCTCCTTGCCTCCATCCCTCCCTCCCGTTCCATGCATCAATCATTTTTAAATGTTTGGATTTTAGTGTTGTCCTCATAAACACCTATGTGAGTCTTTGAGGCTCAGTCACATTTGACTTTCAATTCAAGCATCAAAGTACATAAAAGAAAGAATGCAGTCCTCAGGTAGCATTTTGATAACAGAGTTGATTTGTTTAAAGCATGTAGATCTCATTAAAGTTTAGAGTGATTCTACAAACAAGATAATTGTTGATATACTAAGTTGAGAATGCCTCCTATCCCATTTGGGTGATTTTGCGTGCTAGACTCTGGATATGATATGAATGTGTAATCTCCTTACCTCTCTTCCTCAGATTTATATACTCTGTAGGCTAATTCTGTAGAATAGGAAATAATACTAGTACAAGATGGCTGGTGGTATTTTACATATCTTTTTTTCCCATACAAAAGGAGGATGTTCAGTAAGAAAACTCTATAATGGGTAATATATAAGATGTTTTTAGAAATTTGTAGATAGATTTTTTAAAAAATTTAAACAGTAGACTTTCCCCCTCATATATTTTCATTGCCTTTAGCAGCAAATCAAAACAGATTACAGAATCATAAGCAGCCATTGATGGTATATTGGAATCAGACTTCTTTCTCCCATTTGGCTTTCCATAATACAGGGAATAAAATTATTCTTGGCAATATTAAAAAGGATTAGAGTTAAGAGTTCTACCTCTTCCTAAAGTGGTACTCTTTTTGGTTCAGTTAAAGTTGAATCTACTAATTTAAGTAGCTATTAAAATTTTTTAAGATTTATTTATTTGTTTGAAAGGCAGAATTACAGAGAGGCAGAGGCAGAGATAGATAGATAGAGATAGAGACAGAGAGAGAGAGAGAGAGAGAGAGAAAGGAAGGGGGGGGTCTGGTTCACTCCCCAATTGGCTACCATGGCTGGAGCTCCACCGATCTGAAGCCAGGAGCCAGGAGCCTCCTCTAGGTCTCCCATGTGGGTGCATGGCCCAAGCACTTGGGCCATCTTCTCTTGCATTCCCAGGCCATAGCAGAGAGCTGAATTGGAAGAGGAACAGGCGGGACTCGAACCGGCGCTCAGATGAGATGCCGGCACTGCAGGCGGCAGCCTTACCCGCTATGCCACAGTGCCAGCTCCAGCTATTAAATTTAATACAAGTTATTTTCCCTGGAAGCAATAAGTTATAAATAATGATATAACTCAAATTGATTTTCCTAAAAGATATAAAATACAATTAGGGTTATTATAATTTTTGTTCAAAATTTTTATGTCTAACTTTATGTTTTTTAAAAAAAGTATAACTTTTGACTGGCACCGCAGCTCATTAGGCTAATCCTCCGCCTGCAGTGCCGGCACCCCTTGTTCTAGTCCCAGTCAGGGTGCCGGTTCTGTCCCGGTTGCTCCTTTTCCAGTCCAAGTCTCTGTGCTGTGGCCCGGGAAGGCAGTGGAGGATGGCCCAAGAGCTTGGGCCCTGCACCTGCATGGGAGACCAGAAGGAAGCACCTGGCTCCTGGCTTCAGATCGGCACAGCACATCGGCCCTAGCGGCCATTTAGGGGGTGAACCAACAGTAGGAAGACCTTTCTCTCTGTCTCTCTGTCTCTCTCTCTAACTCTGCCTTTCAAACAAAATTTTTTTAAAAAAAAGGTATAAATTTCAAAAAATACTGTATAAATGTAAATAATGGGCACATATATGTTTATAATTTTTTTAATTATAAAGTTTCTTTTTAAAACTGGATCACTACCATCCCAGGGCAATGCGCTAGTTGTTCAGTGAATAGCTTGCGTGGTTCCAGATGCTATCTGTATGAAGACAGAGAGCCAGGCCTGCTCTGCAGGAAGTATGTGACGACCTGCACCTTTAATGTAAAAGTGAGAGCGCACTCTCCTGCGGGTCCTCAGGGGCTGGGAAAAACCGACTGAAAGAATGAAACACTGCACTGGAAGCGTAACTGGGCCTTTACAGAGGAGGACAGATAGCGTCTCTACAGACAGGTTAGTGTCATTGATTTTGAGGTGGAAAATGTGACTTCTGATAATTCCCCTCAAACTCCTGTTCTCTGTAGCTTTTAAGGCTGTTGTGAGAATTCAAACTGATAATATATTTGGCACTGCTTTATATAGTCCAGTCACTTGTATGACATTGTTACCACTTCAGTTTTAAATTACACCCTTGGAGATACTGGAAAAAAATACAACAGCCTGATTGTTGTTTATAACAAAATTCTCCTAGAATTAACCATCATGAAGTCTTATATACTTAATATTATGGAACTTTGCCTTCACATATTTGTGTTGGTTAAAATAATCCTATTAAAAGGCTGTTTTAGGATTTCTATTCTTTTTTTAAAAAGATTTATTTTGTATTTTTTATTTGAAAGGCAGAGTTAGAGAAGGAGAGAGAGAGAGAGATAGAGAGAGAGAGAGAGAGAGAGATCTTCTATATGCTGGTTCACTCCCCAAATGGCTGCAACAGCCAGAGCTAGGCCAATCCAAAGCCAAGAGCCAGGAACTTCTTCTGGATCTTCCAGATGGGTGCAGGGGCCCAAGCACTTAGGCCATTTTCTGCTGCTTTCCAAGGTGCATTGTCACAGGACTGGATTGGAAGTGAAGAAGCTCTGACATGAACCAGCGTCCATATGGGTTGCCATTGGGGCAGGCAGTGGCTTAATCTATTACTCTATAACACCAGCCCCAGGGTTTTTATTCTTAATGTTCTAGTGACACTGAAAATGACTAAGCTGAACAATATTTATGCATTTGATAGTATTTTAGGAACTTAACAAGTAATTTTCCTACTCAAAAACTCAGTTGTATGTGCATATATGTTTCTAAATATTTTCAGTAAGCATTTACTGAATATTCCTCACTTCAGGGTGAGGTGCCAATCTGACGCCAGGAGCCAGGAGCCAGGAGCTTCTTCTGGGTCTCCCATGCAGGTGCAGGGGCCCAAGGACTTGAGCCATCTTCCACTGCTTTCCCAGGCCATAGCAGAGAGCTGGATGGGAAGTGGACCGGTGCCCAAATGGGATGCTGGCAATGCAGGCAGTGGCTTTACCTGCTACACCACAGCTCCGGCCCTGCTACATTTTTTTAAACATTTATTTATACTAAAAGCTGAGTGATGTAGGATGAGGTTGAGGAGAAACACACAGAGCGAGAGATAGAGAAGACAGATAAAACAGACAGAGATCTGCTGGTTCATATTTTAAATGGCTACAACAGCCGTGACTGGGCCAGGCTACAACTAGGAGCCAGGAACTGCGTTCAAGTATCTCATATGGCTGACAAGGGCCCAAATGCTTGTACAGTCATCTGCTGCCTTCCCAGGCACATTAGCAGGAAGCTGGATTGGAAGTGGAGCATTCCAGACTAGAACTGATACTCTGATATGGGATGCTGTACCACAACACCAGACCTGGCGTATACTACATTTTTAAAGGATTGTTTTAGAAGGAAGAGTATGTGACAGAGACATATGTAACCTGCAAAGCAAAAATATCCATTGTTTGGCCCTTTACAAAAAAAGTTTGCCAACCTCATTATAGGTAAAATCTGTGCATTCAAGAAGTTCCCAACCTAAATAGGAAATACAAGCATTTTAAAAATCTGTTTTTTGAAGATTGATTAATTGATTGATTTGAAGACAGAGTGACAAATTGGGAGAGACAGAGAGAAAGAAACTTCGATCCACTGGTTCACTCCCTGAATGGCCACAACTGTATGGCTGGGGCTTCTCCAGGTGAAAGCCAGAAGCCTGGACCTCCATCCAGGTTCCCCACACAGGAGGCAGGGTTGCAAGCACTTCGGCCATCTTCTGCTTCCCCGAGTGCATTATCAGGGAGCTGGATAGGAAGCTGCAACCCAAACTCAAACAGGCACTCCAGCATCACAATGGGCAGCTTAACCTTCTCCACCACAATACCAGCCCTTAGGAGTCTATTCATGGGGCAAAATATGATTAGTGATATTATAAAGATGTAAGAACTCCAAGGGATTAAGACGCATAGTTATCACAGCCCAAAAAGTTTGAATTGTATTTGAACTGGTTTTGGAAAAGTAGAATGATTTGAAATCTTAGGTATAGAAATTTGTACACTTGGAGTGCTTAACAGATGATAAAAATGCTTATGTGCCTATGACATCTTGCTAAGAAAATAGATGTGAAAATATCAGAACTCCTAGGCATTCTTTTTTCTTCTCCCTCTAATTTGCTGAATTTCTAGAAGAGAGCATTAAACCACCTGCTTCTCAGTGTAGCCTTTACTTAAATGTGACTAAGAAATCAGTTCTGGTAGTTATGTTGCATTTTCTAGGTGAATCAAAAACAAATGTGATAGAGGATTCCTACCTAGGTGCAACTGTTTTATAAGCTGTACAAGTATGAAAATGATAGTGTTTTCATTAATTAAGACATGCTTTTGCCAGCGCTGCAGCTCACTAAGCTAATCCTCTGCCTGCGGCGCAGGCACCCTGGGTTCTAGTCCTGGTTGCTCCTCTTCCAGTTCAGCTCTCTGCTGTGGCCCAGGAAGGCAGTGGAGGATGGTCCAAGTTCTTGGGCCCTGCACCTGCACGGGAGACCGGGAGGAAGCACCTGGCTTCTGGCTTTGGCTTGGCGCAGTGTGCCAGCTGTGGTGGCCATTTTGGGGGGGTGAACCAACGGAAGGAAGACCTTACTCTCTGTATCTCTCTCTATCTCTCTCTCTCTCTCACGGTCTAATTCTGCCTGTCCAAAAAAAAAATAAAAAACTGAAAAAAAAAAAGACATGCTTTTTTTATTTGTAATTAACTGTCTTTGGGCAGAAAAACTGAAAACCAATGTTTGCATTCACCACAATTGCAACTTTTACAGTAAGTGTCTTATTTGTAGCAGTTCAGCTTATAATTTTACAACAGATCTGCAGTTATTTGGGGGAAACAGTGCAACCAGGCTTTTGAAGAATATGGCAAAAGTAATTAACACAGACTTACATATTAGGAATTCTTGTAAGAATTCTTATTATTCTTGTAAATTTATTTTTATTGACACATAATAATTCTATATTTTATGGCATACATGTGTTATTAAAATACAACTATATAGTGTCTGATAATGAGATCAGGATAACTGGCATATTCATCACCTCAAATATTTATTTCCTCATGTTGGGAGCATCCAAAACCTCTCTACTAGCCATTTTGAACTAATACAGTTATTGTCAATCATAGTACCTACTGTGTTATGTAATGCATTAGAAGTTATCCCTCCTATCTAGCTACACGATGTACCTGTTAACTGTTCTTTGTTTAACCCCACCCTATCTTTTCAGCTTCTGTTGTTTTCTACTTCTATGAGATCAAATTATTTAGCTTCTTGAGAGTGTACAGTATTTGTCTTTCTGTGCCTGAACTGTTTCACTTAACATAGTGTTCTCTAGCTAATTCCTTTTGCTCTAAATGACAGAATTTGACTCTTTTTTTATGGTTGAATAAGTGCTTGGGCCCTGCACCCAAATGGGAGACCAGCACCTGGCTCCTGGCTTCAGATTGGCACAGCGTGCTGGCCGCAGCGGCCATTTGTGGGGGGTGAACCAACGGAAAGAGCAAGACTTTCTCTCTGTTTCTCTTTCTATCATTGTCCCACTCTGCTTATCAAAAAAAAAAAAAAAAGAGTTCTCCTTTCTTTGCATCTTTGCCAGCATTTTATTTATTTATTTTTTTTTGTCTTTTTAACGATAGGCATTACAACTGAGGTAGCTCATTGTGATTTTGATTTGTAATTCCTTGATGGTTAGTGATGTTGAGCAGTTTTTCCTATATTTGTTGGCCTTTTATATATCTTCTTTTGGGAAATGTTTACTCAGATCATTTGCCCACTTTTAAATTATATTATTCTTTTCTGTTGAGTTTTTAAAATTTCCTTACATATTCTAGATACTAATCTTTTGTCAGGTGAATAACTTACAAATATTTTTCACCCATTCCGTCGGTTGTGGATTGTTTCCTTTGCTATAAGAAAGCTTTTTAATTTGATGCAATCTCATTTTTATCGTTTTCTTGTGTTTCCTAGTCTTTTGGGGTCATAAACTAAACATTTTTGCCCATACCAGTATTCTGAAGTGTTTTCCCCAGTGTTTCTTCAGTATTCTCAGAGTTTTAGGTCTTACATTTAAGTCTCTGTTTCCTTTTGAGTTGATTTTTGTATATGAGGGATAAGGATCTAATTTCTTTTGAGTTTATATACCCAGTTTTCCCAGAGACATTTACTGAAAACGATTGCTCTTTCTCCAGTGAATGTCCTTAGTTAAGTCTTTGCTGAAAATATATTAGCTGGAAATGTGGTTTTTGGCTTCTCTGCTCTGTTGTGGTGGCTGTGTGTCTGTTTCTGTACCAGTA
Organism: Sylvilagus floridanus; assembly: GCA_949820135.1. Classification (NCBI taxonomy): domain Eukaryota; kingdom Metazoa; phylum Chordata; class Mammalia; order Lagomorpha; family Leporidae; genus Sylvilagus; species Sylvilagus floridanus. The sequence continues at coordinate 13,095,703 of OX463228.1, read as the reverse complement.
CCGTGCTGATCTGGTAACACAGGCTTGTAGAGTGTGTCTTGCAGTCAGACACTGTGGTGCCTCCAGCCTTGCTCTGTTTGATCATGACTGCTGTGGTCATTGAGGCTCTTTGTGCTCCCATATAAATTTTAGGACTATTTTTTCTATTCCTGTAAAGAAAGTCCTTGGTATTTTGATAGGGGTTGCATTGAATCCATAGATCATTTTTCTTAGTATATTAGGAAATATTTTAATTGAATTTAGGAAATGACACAGTATTGGCTTTGTTATTATTCAGCCCTTCATTGTAAAGGAGCCAAAGATATAATGAATGTTCCTCTGAAAGATTTACACTTCATAAATTAAGCACACAGGAAAGTATTAAACTGTATGCATTTTTCTGCTAACATAATTTAAAATGACAAGTAATTAATAAAGTTTGGATATTGAAAGGTTTTATTTTCAGAGAAAAAATGATAAATTACTCCATATTGATTGAGAATATTCCAAATGCCAAAAATAAAGGCAGAAGAACATAAAGATTTCCTGCTTTTATAGTTTGTGCAGTTGGCATTCATTGTATGTTATATCTATATTCATGACATTTAAAAAAAAACCTTGTAGTAGCTTTAAGTTATTTCTTTTTCTGAATACTATCAATATTAATATGTAATTAGTGAATTATTTCTTATGTAAATGGGCAAGTCACTTCCCTGTTTTGCTATGGATATATAATTTAAATATTCTCATCTGATTAAGTAAAATTTCTTCATCAAGTGTTTCTTTAGCCTGAAAAAAACATGCATTGGTGATAAGTTGCAATTATGCTGGGCTCTGTTCATGCAGATAATTTAGTTGGCTTTGATTTTATACTAAAGTGTATATTTTATAGTATTTTTAGCTGTTTGACAAAAACACTAATACATGTTTTACTATAACAAATACAATATGCCACTAAATATTTATCAGTGCATATTCTTCTCTGTTTTAATAGTATGATTATTCCATATGATTTAATGGAAACAGGAGTAGCCAGAGCTGCACTAATATAACACATGTGGGGACTGGCTTTGTGGCATAGTGGGTTAAATCTGCGCCTGTGATGTTGGCATCCCACATGGGCACCAGCTTGAGACCTGGATGCTCCACTTCCCATCCAGCTGCCTGCTGATGCACCTGGGAAAACAGCAGAGGATGGCCCAGGTGCTTAGGCCCCTGCACCCATGTGGGAATCCTGGAAGAATCTCTGGCCTTCTGGCTTTGACCTGTCACTGCCCTGGCCATTGCAGCCATTTGGGGAGTGAACCAGCAGATGAAAGACTCACTTTCTTTCTCTCTCTCTCTCTCTCTCCCTCTCCCTCCCCCTCTCCCTCTCCCTCTCCCTCTCTCCCCCCATCTGTAACTCTTTCAAAAATATTACAATAAATCTTTAAAAAACAAAACAATAAAACCACATGTAACTTTATGTACTTGCCATATCGTTTCTTAAAGACTTGCCTTGCAATTCTGTCTCAATGAAATGAATTGCCACAAGTTTTTAGAATATGCTGAAATAGTCTTTGGCTGAATGGGCCCGATCTCGGAAGAATTATGCTGAAATAGTTAAAGAAAAGGGGAAGAAATGAATCATTCTGAGAAGGTTTGTGAATGCAGTTTTTGAATTGTTGCTAAAAAATTTGAATCCTCTATATCCTGTCATGTCATTCTTTCAAATAAGAGGGGGAGGGGCTAAAGGGTTCACAAAGCTGTATTTTGACAGAATTATCTGATGTTGAGGTCAAACTAGCATTTTAAAGGTATTTTTTAAGTAAAACATAGTATGTTTTTGTCCAGTTCTGTGTTTACTTGGTTTAAATTAAATAATTCTAAACTATTTTGCCTCAGGGAAGAGAAGCTTACAGAAAACCACTGTCCAATTTGTGGACTTTTAAAGGCTTTTTCTCTTTTCATCCTCTTTCTGTTTAGGAAGAAATAAAGAGAAGAGCTCAGACTTTGTTTTGAACTCATCATTTTATAATCTCTTTTCAATGAAATGTGAGACAATGCATTTTTTTCTTTCTGACACTCAATATTCCAATTCAGAAAGAGGTTTGTGCCTGGTTTCCCTGGCAGCACTGAATGGAAGAATTTGCTTCTTCTCACTGACCATTATCACTGAACAATAAGAACAATGCAGTCAACTTTCTCCTAAATTAAGAAATGTTCACCATAAATAATTTAAGGTGGTAAATATTAAAAAAGTTGTTTTTTCTTCACTTTGGATAGAGCTATTGTAGCTTAAACGCAGGGTCCAGAAATAATGAGCAGAGGCCACAGCCCACCATGTAGAAACAGCTCCAGAAATGGAGAGCTTTTGTGTGATTGTTGCGTGATGGTACACAGCTGTAACCACTGGGAGCTTGCTCTTTTTGTCAGCTGGCTTTATTTAGCATTTTAAGCAATTGCATGCTGTTTGCCTCTGGTGCCTGGCATCCTTCAATTAAAATTTTAAATACATTCTTAGCATCCTTTAACACAAGGAAAGCTCACTTATGCAATCCCAAATCTCCTGAGACACCTGTTCTTGAGTTTTTTAAAATAATAAGTTCAGTATGAAATACTCATAAATCTTTGTGCCCTGTCACGCTGGCATGAAAGAAAGCGCACATTGCTAGAATGCACCTACTGCTACAAGCTACTTAGGTGGGCTTAATAGTTTCAGTCTGTTAGTGGATATAAGATATTATTACATCAAAGCCATTCTCATTAAACCATTAATGTTGTTAGAAGAGTTTTCTTTTTTGTTAAGACCAATCTGAACCATGCTTGATTTTTATCAGATAACTGAAAATGTCCTCAAATGTACATCAGGAGAGGAACTTGATAATCAGTCGGATTTCTTTTAAACTTTACAAGTCCATAAGTTAGGTAAGAACAAGAAACTGGTATATAAAAAGGCAAATTTTTTTTGTATCTGTTTACTATGAAAGATAGTGAACTTTGGAAAAGCTATATTTCTGCTTAAATCAAATTATAGCCATTATGTCAATATTGACTAAAAGATTCTTAGTTATGAACTTAAAACATCAAGAAGGAGAAATTAAGTTCATCATGCAGAACAAGCTTCTTCCCAGGTTTAGAGGTCTCAGGTAACCTCTGACTCATACTTTATTGAATTTAAGCTGTTTCTCCATGTACCCTTACAGGTAGACTAAAAAGGCCCTTGATTTGACCGAATGCCCTTCTTGTGTTTCTGATTTTCGAGCAGTTTAGCCTTTCTTTATTGGTTAGAGGTTTCATCGACTCCTTTCCAGGTCTAGCCCTCTCTTCAATCAAAGGGAAACCCTTATCTTTTCCTTAATAGTAGTTAGCAGTTACTAGGTTATCATCCTTTTTTAATTGTTAAAGAGCTTTTCTCATTTATTTTCCCAGAACACAATTCCAAAGGGAGATAGTGTTGTTTTAAATTAATATAGGACAAGAGAAAGAAGCACTAGAGATTATCTTAACGAGACAGCAGTGTCAGAGATTAGAATTTTCTGGATTTGATTTATCTGGATGATATTGTTCCTCTGTTGATACCAAATTTGTTCATTTGTTTTGGCATAATTATTCTTAAATAAAATGTTTAAATAAAAAGTATTGAACAGCTATTGCTAAGAAACTCAGGAAGTAAAGGGAATGCAAAGAAGATAAATATTACTTAAATATATGTGTGCATATATTCTTTTTGATCATGTTTGAATGCATTTTATTTCTTAGGGAAATTTGGGCTTACAGACAAAAAGTATAGACGGTTCACACATAGACATACACACACACACATACACACACAGGCCACTATGGCCTAGTTCCCCCTGATATTAATAGTTGCATTGCTGTGGGGGTTGTTAAATTGATGAACCAGTATTGATATGTTAACTAAAGTCCATATTTCACTTTAGGGTTCATTCTTTGTGTTGTCAAGTTCTCTGATTTTTGCCAAGTGTGTAATATATTCATTATTACATAATCATACAGAGTAGTTTACTGCATTAAAAATCCACTGTGCTCCACCTGTTTGTCCCTCCCCTTCTCACTTCATCTCTGGCAATCACTATTCTTTTTATCTCCATAAGTTTACCTTTTCTAAAATGTCATATTGTTCAAGTCATACACTATGTGCTCTTCTTTTTCTCCCTCCCTTCTTTCCTCCCTCCTTCCTTCCCTCTCTTCTTTCCTCCCTCCCTCCTTCCCTGTCTTCTTTCCTTCCTTCCTCCCTCCCTCCCTCCCTCTCTCCCTTCCTCTTTTCCTTCCTCCCTCCCTCCCCCCCACTTCTTTCCTGTTGCTGCATGTTTTTCTATGGCTTCAAAACTTGTTTCTTATTGCTGAATTGTATGGATGTATCACATTTTTCTATTCACTTATTGAGTGCTTCCAATTAAGGGCACTGTGAATATAGCTAATACGCATGTTTTGATGTTGGCCTAAGTTCTCATTTGAGAAGTTCCTAGGAGTGAGATTGTAGGATCAAATAGTAAAGCTATGTTTACCTGTGTAAGAAACTGCTGTCGTGTCTTCCAGAATGGCTATCTTGGTCTGCTCAGGCAGCTATAAACAAAATATCGTAGCTGGATAGTTTATCAGATGTTCCTGGAGGCTGGAAAGGGTCTAGCAGATTTGGTTCTTGGAAAGAGTGCTCTTCCTGGTGTAAGGTTGGTCAGCTTCTAGCTCTGTCTTCACATGGTGGAGAACAGAAGCTCTCACGTTCCTTCCCCTTCTTGTAAGGGGATACAATCCCAAAATGGGGCTCCACTCTCTTGACCTCCTGTAACTTCATTGTCTCCTGAAGATTCCACCTCCTAATACAAAACTTTAACATACAAATTTAGGGGGAGAGAATGGTAACTCACACAATCAGATCATAACAATGACTATAGTTTTGCATTCTCATCATCAAGAAGTGAGACTTCCTGTTGTTCTGTGTCTTCCCTAGCATTTGGTGTTGTCATGTTTCAGATATTATCTTCTCTAATATGCATATAGTGATATCCTGTTTTAATTTTCACTTCACTAATGGCATAAAACGTTGAGCATCATTTCTTATGCTTATTTGCCATCTGTATGTCTTCTCTGGTGAAGTGTCTGTTAAGATTTGCCCATTTTATAATTGAGTTGTTTGTTTTATTGTTGAGTTTTAAGAGTTTTTATATTTTGGATACTAACCTTTATCAGATACAAGTTTTGAAATTATAGTCTCCCATCTGTGGCTTGCATTTCATTCTCATATTTGTGTCCTTCATAGAGCAGAAGTTTTTAGCTTTAATGAAGTCCATCATCTCAGATTTTTTTTAAGGATGATGGTTTTCATGTTACAACTAATACTCTGAAACCCATGGTGACCTGCATTTTCTCTTTTATTATCTTCTAGAAGTGTTTTGGTTCTGCCAGTTACATTTAGGTCCATGGTCTGTGTTGAGTTAACTTTTGTGGAAGTTGTGGGAATTGTGGATAGATCCTGCATCACCACCCGCTTTAACATGAATATCAGTTGTCCCGGTATCATTTGTTCAAAAGACGATCCTTTCTCTACCACATTGATTTTCTCCTTTATCAGAGATCTGTTGACTGTGTTTGTCTGGGTTTGTTTCTGGTTTCTGGCATGCCTCCCTCCTCCAGCTTCTTCAGTTTATGATATTCCCAGGTGTAGAATATTGCATCTGGGAAAAGGGATGGGGAGTCTTGAATTTGATAGATTTATGGTTTGCTTTCTGTCATTAATGTTGGGATATTCTCAGACGTTCTAATTTCAGTATTTCTTCTCTTCTTCTCTGATATCCCCTACAATTATATGGCCACCTTTTTCAATTGCCCCACAGTTCTTAGCTACTCTGTTCCACCTTTTACATTCTTTTTAATCTCTATTCAGTTTTGTGAGTTAATATTGTCACATCCTCAGGTTCACAATTTCTTTCCAATCAGCTGATGAGGCCATTAAAGGGATTCTTCATTTCTGTTACAGTGGTTTTGATATTTGGCATTTCCTCTTGATTTTTTCCTTAGCGTTTCATCTCTCAGTTATTTTAAATTCTTACTCTGATTATTTCTAAATCTTTGTCCTGAGTCTAGTTCTAATTGTTCCTTTGTTTCTAGATTGTACTCTTTTTTTGCCTTTTAACATCCTTTGCAATTATTTTATTGAAAGGCACATATAATACATTAAAAAGATCTGAATGAATAGTCTGCTTATGGGAGAGTTAATGTTGCTCTGGCTAGGAGTCAGGCTGTTTTTTCTGTTAGCTGTAACTTTGGTATCAGATACTAAAATTTCCTCTAGTGTTCCTCATTTTTGTCTCCTCTGTTGTGTTCAGGCAGTTTTTCTAACTGTAATCCCTTGTTTTTGTTCACCAGCCCTGTTGATATGGTAGTGTTTGGGGAAGGAACATTCTGTAGTACTATGATTAAGTTTCAATCTTTGTTTTGTTTAACAGTTATTGATTTATTTGAAAGGCACAAGGAGAGGAAGGGAGGAGTGGAGAGAGAAAAACAAAAGGGATCTTCCATCTCCTGATTCACTTCCCAAATGCCTGCAACAGCCAGGGCTGGGCCAGGCCAAAGCCAGGAGCCAGAAACTGCAAAAACTCCATCCAGGTCTCCCACAGTGGGTGGCAGGAACCCAAATACTTGGGCCATCATCTGCTGGCTCCCAGGCACATTCCTAGAAAGCTGGATTGGAAGCATGGAGTAGCTGGGATGGCACTTGGACATTGGATGCAGGTGTCTTAACAGCAGCCTAAGCCATTTTGCCACAATGCCTGACTCAATCTATTAGTGAGCTTGAGTTGAGTATTTCCTCTCTCCCAGATAGGTTAGGCTTTGGTAGAACCCCCGTAGTTAAGTTCTGGTAAACTAGTTTCCTCTAAGGGAAAACGTGTCCCTAAGGACAAGCATTAAGGAGAACAGATAGGTTTGCTGAGTATAAATTGAGTTAATATGTGAAAATTTTCTGGAATTAAAAAAAAAGACATAATTATAGCAATGCATACACACGCACATATAGACATAGTCAAACTAAGTTCCTTTTTTTTTCTGCTCCACAATATTGCTGTGTTTATTTTGTTATGTTTACAGCATAATGTGTGCCCTGCAGTTTACATAAAGTAAAACTGAAGCAGCTCAAATATTGTCTGACTCCCTCCATAGCCCAGGCCCCCTGCCAGGGGGTGGGCGGAGCCCACTTTGGGAGGGAAGATGCCTTGCAGTGGTGCAGGCCCTTTCAACCTCTCAGGGCCAGTCTGCTCGTGGTCAGGGTCCCAGGAGGCAGCAAAATACACACACTCAGCATTCTTCTGTTTACTGAGGTAGGAGGGCAAACATCTGTCAAGACGTTTTTCTGTATTTCAGAATGTGATTATAGCTTTTCATTATTTTAGGTCACAGCTACCGAATCATTATTTGAGACACATACACATACGAATTTGTGTTCTATCCAAGTAATGAAGGGACGGCCTTAAGACTGCTGCCCATGCTGGTTCCCAAGATTTCCTTGTTTCTGGTTTATTTAGGAGGAACCCAGAACCAGCCTCCCCAGCTTCCTGCTTGTTTTAATTACTGAGCACAGGAAGGATTGATTTTCAGACAACCTCCAGCATAAGGCGATATAAGGATAATAAGGAGCCGATTCTCAGAAGGAGCTCTTGGCTTCAAAGGGAGGCGCTGTTTCATTCCCGGACGGGCCACCCAGGGCCCTTTAGTGCCTGAGGCCAGCACCAGAGGGCATCCCCCACCCCTCCGAGCTCCCCCTGAGTAGGCTGGGAACAGAGCTCCTGCTGGCTGCCTGTAGGAAAGCTACTGTCAGTGTCTTCCTGTGCAGGTGCTGAGCCCTGCACATGCACAAGGGCCTCTGTGGCGCCTTTTCCCAGTCTCAACTTTGGGTCGAGAGACAGATCTGTCACTCAGCCAGTCTGCTGCCAAGAAGGACTGTGCCTGGGCGGAGGTTCTAGCTAAGATTCTTAGGAATTTATTTCAGTACCTACTTCAGATTAATGTACAGCATGACACCTCCAAGATTCTGAATGGCAGGACAGACATTGTTCTAGATAGAACACATACCTAGCTTGGCTTCATGTGGCTCTGTACTTAATGGTAAAAATTAAGCATAACTTTTGATATATTATTTATTAAATAAAATACAGATTCTAGAGTGTTCATCACTCTGAATTGATAGTTCTTTGGGTCCCCAAAATTAAATTCAACTCCCTGGGAAAGTATATTCCTTCCCCCTAAACACATGTGCATATTGAAACACAATTATGCACTTGCAGACACACGTGTCTGTTCACAAAACACATGTCTGTTCAGACCCAGGTGTTCACCTGACTCTAGGAAACTGTGCTTTAAACCAGGTTGTGCCAATAGGATTCCCTGCTGTGTGGTGATGGGAACTGATAGTTGACCTGTCTACCTCTGTATTCTAATGGGTCTGGATTCTAACTCAGTCACTGGTCATCCTTAAGTATGCTTGCCCTATAACATATATCATTTTAGTAATTAGAAAATCTTTTTAATTATTATTATAAGACCAGATACTCTTATATGAAGGTAAAACTAAGTTGTAAAATTCTATAGAAAGAAGCAAAGGGATGGTTTCCCATTTTGATAGGACTGTACTTCCTGCTGTTTGCTTCTTAGCACTTCCTTCCCTTGTTTTTCTTGACTAATCCCTTTTTCACTTAGCTTTGAGTAGGTTTCTATTCCTTGCAACCAATGATCATTGACTAACAGTTTTCAAAAATAGATATTGGATGATATTGGTAAGAGGAAATAATCATGTATAGTTTTGTTCTATGTAATTCTAACTTTAAAATTCCAGTGTCCTTTATTTTATAAATTTTATATTCTAATCTAAACAAGTAAGCAGTATCATTTAGGTGTAAGTAATATTCTATCCTTTCTCTTATCCTTTTCTTGTTTTGTTTGCATTTGTGTTATAGCTGCCTCTTAACTGCATACTGGAGAAAAAAAAGAAATAATAGTTTGTTAGGACAAAAGATAAATATATCATTACAGCCAAAATGTAACATCATCTCATTATACTGTATATGTTACACCCTTCATTGAAACATGAAACATAACTTAACAATGGTTCTCAATGGTTTTGTAGCAGATATAATTGTCACACATGATGTCAAGATCTGAATTCCCCCCTAACATATTATTTCTGGCTTTTATATTCTCTTGAAATAATTATTTAAGAATTTTACCTGTTCCACAAAACTATGATTTATTTTACTTATTCTTTAGCAATTTCTTTCAAATACCAATGTAGGGTCTCTAATTCTGAGACCATCAGCACATTTTTGAGCACTCATTCTAAATATTTTATGATTTTGTGGGCTTTGAACCTATCCCATCACAGCTTTTATATTTTCAATAGAACAGAATTGTCCTCTCTTCATTTGGAAGATCACCATCCTCTTAATAATCATCAAGGCTGAAATTTGTTTCTGAAAATGCAAAATATTAATGATTATTTTGTGATTCATTTTGGATCATATCATTAATAATACTTTAATTTTAAAATATTCATGAATAAAATTGAAATTGATTTACTTAACCCTAAATATATTATTTAAGAAACTGAAGATGTAAATATATGCTAAGGACAGAAATATATAAGATTGTGAATATTTTTCTTTAATGTGTAATAATTGGAAACATCAGCAGAAATAAACAGGCTCTGTAAAAAGATTAATATAAGAGTTATTAAGGGGGCTGGAATTGTGACATAGCAGGTTAAGCCTCTGCCTGCAACACTAACATCCCTTATGGGTGCCAGTTGAAGTCCCAGCTGCTCTACTTCCCATCCATTTCCCTGCTAATGGCATGGGAAAGGCAACAGAACATGGCCCAAGTGCCCTGCACACATGTGGGAGGCACAGAAGAGGCTCCGGGCTCCTGGCTTCTGCCTGGCCCAGCCTCAGCTGTTTTAGCCATTTGGGGAGTGAACCAGCAGATGGAGGATCTCTCTCTCTCTCTCTCTCTCTTTCTTTCTCTCTCCGTGTGTATGTGTGTGTGTGTGTGTGTAACTCTGCCTTTCAAATAAAAAAAAATAAATTTAAGTAAGTTTTATTTAGGGCAGAATATGGGTGACATAGGCCCAGGAGACACAAGCTGAACGATTTTCACTGACTCTTGGAAAGTGTTCCAACGTGGCTGAATTCTGTGCAGAACCTGTGTGTTCCGTGACAGTAAATTTTCACTTGTCGTTATACATTGGCTTGGCCCTAAAAGGCAAGGTTTAGATAAGCAGGGACCAAGAGTCTGTCTCTGAAAGACTATTGATTACTGCTTTAGGAAGGACATTTTTGGAAATGCATAAGTAAAGTACAGATAAAGAACAATGGCTTGCTCAAGGTTGATGGCTGAGATGAAACAGAGTCTTTGTGTGCAGCATTCAAGTCCAGCTGAGCTGGTGGGTAAGACTAGTGGTTCTGCTCAGACAAGTCTCGGTAGGTGTTTCTCTTGAAGGTTTTGCAGGCTTTTTAGGAGCAATTTGTTCTCAAAGTATTAAACAGATAATAGGGAGAGTGGTTTACACATTTAGTGAATCTCTATGATACCTTGCTTCTAGGTTCTGTTTCAGAGTAGGCACTTTTCTTTCTTGGAAAGCTTATTATGTAATTATCAAGAAATAAGGCTGTCACAGGTCAGCTAATTTACAGTTTCTCTTTACAATCAAATTACAAGGGTGTTATTGTATTAGGTTAACCATAAGCTTTAAGATGACTGAAAAGCACTCTAGTCGTTTCATGTGAATAATTTAAATGTGAAGTAAGCTGTCCTTAGCTTTTATTTTGTTTCTTTGAGAATCGCAGTATGAGTCCAGAATGATAGAATTGAAGTTGTTTTGTTAAGTCACGATTCACATCCACTAGTAGCAACACATGATCATCAGTATTTGAAGTTTCTGTTCTTTACTTAACGTTGAATTCCTACATCTGTGTTGAGAGCTAAACTTATCCATGGGACCTTCTCTGGAGCCTCTCCTTTTGTCTTGGGCTTTAAACTCACACCTAAAGTGCCTCTTCCCTTTTTGTTTTTCCATAAATACCACTCTGGGTTCTTTAAAACTTTTATAATGGAGGAGGGGTGGAGTAAGACTTCAGATTCTGAGTAGGTGTGCCATCATGATCTCACACCTGCGTAGTCCCCTCTCTCAGGGATTCTCAAGGAGTTAAAGGTTTCATACCCTTCCCCTGGCTCTCTTTCAAAAAGATGTGACATGTAGTGAAGGAATAAGAGGAACAGAAGAGTGGGGTTGTGAGTTTATGAGGGAATGGGGAAAAGAGCTGTTGACATTTAGCTCTTTAGTAAATTTGATGAAATTAAGCCTTGCCTCGTCACAGCCTTGCCTGTTCCTCTGTTTTCTTGTTTCATGCCCATGAAAGAAGCTCTTCTAGGCTCTGTAGGATTATTTAGGCTAGAAGGAAGTTCTAAATTAGGAGAAAGTACTAACTTATTAAAAAATAGAACAAATTTCTAGCCATGTGCTTAGAGAATGTTGACAGTATTCCCTTTTTGAGCAAACTTCCCATACACTATTGGCAACTTTTAGGCAGAAGAGCATAGATAGATACATATATGTAAGTTATATACATATAATATAGATACCAGGGGACTTCAGAAAGTTGGAGAGGAAATGTGCATTATCTTTTCATCCCATTTTTCCATGGTTGTTGAAGTATCTGTGTGTGTGTATGTGTATTTTAAGTGACTAAATTTCTTTCAAAAACAAGTTAAAAATGCCTATAGGGAACCTTCTTTTTGTGGCATGAAGCAAGTAAACTTCCTTAGTCTTTTTTTTCCTTTGAGGCTGTCCTACCTGCCTTATCTTGAACTGCATTAACTCAGTAAGATAATGTATCTTTTCCATTAGTTGTTCTTTCAGCGAGTTTAAGTCTGCCAGAATATCATTGAGGTCAGTGAACCATGAGTCTAGTTGCCTCCGCAAGGCATCTCTGTTGCGAGTAATGGCAGCTAGCACCTCATAAGAGTGCTGCCCACTCATTCCCAGAGTGGGATATGCTAATTGGTGAGAATGCTGCTAACACCGCGCTGCTTCATGCAGTTAAGATTAGAACTTGTCGCTCCGTTGGTTGAAGGTTTGAAACTGGCAGTCTTTTGACTTGTTGCTTACGTAGAGCAGTGATAGAATCATGTGGCCAGTGACAGTTGTTTATTTATGTTTAGGAAGAGATCTCTGTATCTCTATCAACTGCAGTGGTTGAAAAACAAAATGAAAGAAGCCCAGAAGTGTACTTTTTCATAGTTTATCCTTTCTCCAAATTCTAAGTGAGAACAGATTTTTGTCATTAAATCAGGATAAAAATATTTATATCATTATTGTTGAAAATTCAAAGAACAGATTTAAACATTCCTGTTTTTTTAATGGCCATCTTTTGTATTCAGATAAAATGAAAACAGCTCTGCCATGCCTCTAGAGGTCTCATAGCTAGTTAGCTTTCAACTTTTTTTAAATGTTTGTGTGTTTACTTACAGGCAGAGAGAGAAAGATAGACAGATAGATAATTTCCATCTGCTGCTTCACTCCCCTAATGTCCGCAACAGCCGGGTTTGGGTTAAGCCAAAGCCTAGAACTCCTTCTGAGTCTCCCACATATGTAGCAGGGACCCAAGTAATTGAGCCATCATTTGCTGCTATCAGAGTATGCAAGGAAGGATGTGTATGTAGCTGAATTGGAAGTAGAGCAGCCAGAACTCACATAGGCCCTCCAGTATGGGATACAGGTGTCCCAGAGGTAGCTTAATCAGCTGTGCCACGTCTGCCCTTAGTAGCTGACTTCTTGATAATTTGGGGGCAGAATTGGTCCCAGATAAAGAACTAGGATTTTGTAAGAATTGTTCCGTGTCCATCATTGTGCTTTAAGTTCTTCATGCGACATCCCATTTCATCCTAAATAACTCAGTGGGTAAATTGTAATTATTCATTCCATTTTGCAGACTAGTAAGTTAATGCCATTTTACAGATGACAAAGTTAGGGTAAAATTAAATATAACATACTCAAGGTCTCCAAACTGTTAAGTGATGAAGGATTTGAATACCAACCTTTTGCTTCCAAAGCCCATACAATGTGTTACAGTCACGACATTGCATGTCTAGGTATTTGCCTTGGTTTATTATATGAAGAGGAGTCCCCCTGACCCATCCTCCAAAAAGCAGTGGAGTCTCAGCCCTTTGTGCAGTCCTTGAAATGGCTGCTGAGTGTGATGGCACCTAGCAACTGGAACCATTCAAAGCAGCCAGTAGGAAGGGAATGTAAAACCTCATTCTGCCTCTTTTTACCTGTTTAATACTGGGGAAGTCAAGACCCATGTGGGTAGAGAGAAGAACCATTGTAAGAGCCTTGAATTCTAGAAAGTTAAATAGATTTTCTGCTTCAGAATCACCAAATAGTTGCTAATAATCCCTTCTTCCTCACAAGTAAGTTGTTTCAGAGACTTTTCTCAACTAGAAACCCTGTTCCAGCCTTCTTTGCCTTCGTTCTGAACTTTATGAGTTCCGCCTTCAAGACTCCGTTTCCTGAATTCTGCTTTGTCAAGTCAGTGTGCTAATAGTTGTTGTTTATCAGTTAAAGATAAACAATAGTAAATGCAGAAGAATCTCATGGACTCGCACCCAAAATGCTTCCACCATTGAGAACCTACTCATTCATGGTAGATGTTAAGCTTCTAAAGTCTTTTCTAGTGTGTCTAATAAAGACTAGTAATTCTGATTGACCATTTCCAAGACTAGTGGCCCCTTGCTTCTGCATGTGTCTGCCTGATGTTGTATGAAATGAGGACAGATTAATCCTTTTAAAATCCTAGCTAGCACAGAAGAGGGGCTCTCTAGAGGGGCTTGCTTGCAGCTATATAGGTTGTCTCTTTGGAAAAGCTACGCTTCCAGCACAGAGGTATAAATACACTAACAGGCATATGAGTCTTATCTGCCCTAGCAAAGAAAATGACCTTTAAAATAGAATTATTAACAAGAAAAGTATCATAGTCCGTTTGGAATACCATGCCAAACTACCATAAACTAGGTGGCTTATAAACAACAGAAATTATGTCCTTCAGTTCTGGAGGCTGTGACATCCAAGATCAAGGCATCAGCAGTGCCTTGTGTCTTTTAAGGGCCTGCTCCTCATGGACAGCAGTGGGGTCCAAGATAGATGCAGGTTCTTGCTAGATCCCCACGTGGTGGAAGGGACACACAGGCTCTCTGAGGATCCCATTCATAACAGCGCTACTCTCATAACCTAATCTTTCTAAGGCCCCACCTCCTTATACCATCACCTTGCAGGTAAGGCCTGCAGCTTATAACTTGAGGGGGCCACAAACATTCAGACCATAACAAGAAAGCAGTCTTGAAAATAATTCCTTGAAATAATCAATAATAACCATATCAATTCCAGTTGCACTGGGCAGTCAGTTGTGTAGTACAAAGGCTAGCTTTTATTCATTCTGTACAATTGAATAGTGCTAACTTACATATGATTTATTCATATAAAACATCTTTCTAGAAGGCTAATGCAATGTAATTTCTTTAATTAGTAAAGTCTTGATAAAATGGCAAAGCTTTGTTGATTGATCACAGAGGCCAACTTGAATGTTTTTCAAAGAATATAGGTTTCAAATGGGGTGTACTAATTCATGTTCCCACCAGGAGTGTACAGTGGTTCCCTTTTTGCCACATCCTTGCCCACTGTTATTACCATGCTTCTTTTTAATAAGTATGAAGTGATATCTTACTGTGGCTATAATCTGCATGTTCTTGATCGTTAATGATTTGAGCATTTTTTTTTTCATGTAACTGTTCACCATTCATGTCTCCTGTTTTGAGAAATGTCTGCTCAAATCTTTGCCCAGGCCAGGCCGAAGCCAAGAACCATGGGTCTCCCATGTAGGTGGCAGGGACCCAGGTACTTGAGCCAGCATCTGCTGCCCTCCGAGTTCACATTAGCAGGAAACTGAAGCATCAGTGGAGGCAGAATTTGATCTCAGGCAGTTGTATGGGATGCAAGTGTTGCAAGGTACAGTTTAATCTGCTGTGCCACAATATCCATCCCATTTGCCCATTGGATTGTTTGTTTTCTAGTTACTGAGTTGAGTCCCTTATAGATTTTAGATATTAGCTCCTCATCAGATTATGATTTGTAAATATTTTCTCCCAAACTGTGGGTTGTCTCTTCACTCTATTAATTGTTTCTTTTGCTGTGCAGAAGATTTATAGTTTAATACAATGACATTTGTCTGTTTTTGCTTTTATTGCCTGCACTTGCAGAGTCCTAGCTAATTAATCATTATCAAGAGCAATGTCATGAAACTTTTCTACCATGGTTTCTTCTAGTACCTTTACAGTTTCAGGTCTTAGATTTAAGTCATTTGTCCATTTTTTCTTAAAAATTTATTTATTTGAAAGGCAAAGTTACAGAGAAAATGGGGGGAGAGAGAGATCTATCCACTGGTTCACTCCCCAGATGGCTGCAATGGCCAGGGCTGGTCCAAGCTGAAGCCAGGAGCCAGGAACTTCTTCCAAATCTCCCACTTGGGTGGCAGGGGGTAAGCATATGGGCCATCTTCTGCTGCTCTAATAGGCATATTAGCAAGGAACTGGATGGGAAGTGGAGCAGCCAAGACTCAAATTGGCACCCATGTGGGATGCCAGTGTTACAGGTGGCAGCACAACCCATTGTGCCACAATTCTGGCCCCTTTTACCCATTTTGGATTGATTTTATATATGGTATGAGATGAGAGCCCAGTTTCATTATTCTGCAAATGGATATTTAGTTTTCACAACACCATTTGTTGAAGAGAAACCTACGTTGTGTTTCTTACACCTTTGTCAAAATATTTTTCCATAAATATTTGAGGCTATTTCTCAGTTTTTTATCCTATTCCATTGGTCTATGTGTCTATTTTTATTTTATTTTTATTTTTTTTAGTTTTTATTAACATAAAGAGAACAAATTTCATGTACTTCATAGGTAAATTCTCAAAAGATAACCATACTTTCCTCCCTCCCTTTTTCCTTCCCTCAATTACCCTTCTTCCTTCCTTTTCTTCTTTAATTTTTACAACAAGCATAATTAAGTTCCCCAGGAGTATAAACAGGGTCTAAAAACAACAATCAAGTCACAAGATGTCCATTTCATTCCTGTATATTTGTATTCTATATTAATTATTACATATAAGAGAAATATGATGTTTGATATTTGTCTTTTTGAGACTGGCTTGTTTTATTATGCATAATGATTTCTAGATGTTCCATTATAATGAAAAAGACAGGATTTCATTCTTTTAATGGCTGAGTAGTACTCCAATGTATATATACCAAATTTTTTTATCAAGTTATAAGTTGGTGGACATCTGGTTTGATTCCATGACTTGGCTACTTCATTTGAGTTTCAATAAACATGGGGGTACAAATAACTCTTTCACATGCTGACTTCATTCATTTGGGATAAGTTCCCAGGAGTGAAATGACTGGGTCATTTGGTAGATCTGCTTTTAGATTTCTGAGGAATCTCCATACTGTCTTCCATAATTGTTGAACTAGTTTACATTCTCATCAACAGTATGTTGAATTTCCTTGATGTTTTCCTCTAGTAATTTGATGGTATCAGGCCATAGATTTAGATCCTTGATCCATTTTGAGTTTATTTTTGTGTAGTATAAAAGGTAGAAGTCTTAAATGGTACTGATCTTACAAATTCTTTTTTAGCCATGGCATTATCTGTGTATACAATGACTATTGATTTTTGCATGTTGATTTTATATGCTGCTGCTTTACTAAACTTATTAGCTCCAATGATCTCTTTCTGGAGTCTTTGTTCCCCTATATATAAGATCATGTTGGCCGGCGCCGTGGCTCAACAGGCTAATCCTCCGCCTTGCGGCGCCGGCACACAGGGTTCTAGTCCCGGTCGGGGCACCGGATTCTGTCCCGGTTGCCCCTCTTCCAGGCCAGCCCTCTGCTGTGGCCCAGGAGTGCAGTGGAGGATGGCCCAGGTGCTTGGGCCCTGCACCCCATGGGGAGACCAGGAAAAGCACCTGGCTCCTGGCTCCTGCCATCGGACAAGCGCGGTGCGCCGGCCGCAGCGCGCCGACCGCGGCGGCCATTGGAGGGTGAACCAACGGCAAAGGAAGACCTTTCTCTCTGTCTCTCTCTCTCTCACTGTCCACTCTGCCTGTAAAAAAAAAAAAAAAAAAAAAAAAAAAAGATCATGTTGGCCGGCACCATGGCTCAATAGGCTAATCCTCCGTCTGTAGCGCCGGCACACCGGGTTCTAGTCCCGGTCAGGGCGCCAGATTCTGTCCCGGTCACTCCTCTTCCTGTCCAGGTCTCTGCTATGGCCCAGGAGTGCAGTGGAGGATGGCCCAAGTGCTTGGGCCCTGCACCCACATGGGAGACCAGGAGAAGCACCTGGATCCTGCCTTCGGATCAACATGGTGCGCCAGCCTCAGTGGCCATTGGAGGGTGAACCAACGGAAAAAGGAAGACCTTTCTCTCTGTCTCTCTCTCTCTCACTATCCACTCTGCCTGTCAAAAAAAAAAAAAAAAAAAAAAGAAAGAAAAAGATCATGTCGTCTGCAAACAGGGATAATCTAACTTCCCACTTTCCAATTTGTACCCCTGTTTTTTTTTCCTAATGGCACAGGCTGAAACTTCTAGAACTATATTGAATGGCAGTGGTGAAAGTAGGCATCCTTGTCTGGTTCTGGATCTTAGTGAAAGTGCTTCCAGCTTTTCCCCATTCAATATGATGCTGGCTGTGAGTTTGTCATAAGTTGCCTTGATTCTGTTGCAGAATATTCCTTTTATACCCAGTTTGCTTAAGGCTTTTATAGGAAAGGATGTTTTTATCAAATGCTTTCTCTACAACTATTGAGATAATCATATGGTTTTTATTCTTTAGTTTGTTAATGTGATATGTCACATTTATTGATTTGTGTAAGTTGAACCATACCTACACCCCAGTGATATATCTCACTTGGTCTAGCTGAATGATCTTTCTGTTCAGTTGCTAGATTTCATTAGATATTATTTTGTTGAGAATTTTTACTTCTTTGCTCATCAGGGATATTGATCTATAGTTCTCATTCTTTGTTGTATCTTTTTCTGGTTTTCAGATTAAGGTGATGCGGGCCCCTTAGAAGGAGTTTGGGAGGATTCTTTGAATTGTTTTCAATAGTTTGATATGAATTTGAATTAGTTTTTTAATAGTTGGTAGAAAGAAGCGTGAAGCCATCCATCTGTGGGCTTTTATTTTTGTTGGGAGGGTCTTTATTGCGCTTCTGTCTTTGCCTTCTTTAGTGTTCTACTTAGGTTGTCTGTGTCTTGCTGACTCAATTTTGGTTAAATGTATGTGTCCAGAAGTCTATCCATTTCTAAATTTTTCAGTTTGTTGGCATATGCCTGTTTGTAGTAATTCCTGATGATTATTTTTATTTCTCTGGTATCCATTGTAGTCTCTCCTTTTTTATCTCTGATTTTGTTAATTTGGCTCTCTAGTCCTGTGTGTGTGTGTGTGTGTGTGTGTGTGTGTGTGTATTGGGCCAGTTGTGTAACAGTTTTATTTTTTTCAAAAAAAAAAAAAAAAGCTCTTCATTTCACTGTTCTTTTGTGGTGTTATTTTGGTTTCAATTTTGTTTATTTCTTTTCTAATTTTAATTCTTTCTTTCCTCCTTCTAATTTTCAGTTTTGTTCTTGTTTTTCTAGGTCCGTAAGATGCATTGTTAGATAATTTAATTTGATGCCTTTCTAATATCTTGTTGTAGGCACTAATTGCTATAAACTTCCCTCTCTACACTGCTCTTGCTCTGTCTCATAAATTTTGATGTGTTGTGTTGTCATCTTCACTAGTTTCTAGGAGTTTCTTTTGATTTTTTTTATTTACCTTTTGATTTCTTCTGTGATCCATTGTTCTTTCAGAACCAAATCATTCAGTCTCCACATGTTTTCACATTTTCTAGAGTTTCTTACGTTGTTAATTCCCAGTTTCATTCCTTTGTGATCAGTAGATACATGGTATGATTTTGATTTATTTGATTTGCGGAGACTTGCTTTATGGCCTAGCATATGGTCAATCCTTAGAAATTTTCATGCACTGATAACAGAATGTGTATTCTGCAGCTGTGGGATGGTATCAGGTCCATTTGGTCTGTAGTGTAGATTAGCTCTGTTGTTTCTTTATTGATTTTTGTGTCTAGTTGATCTGTCCCTTGATAAAAGTGGGGTGTTGAAATTCCCCATTATTATTGTGTTGGAGCCTATGTTTCCCTTTAGATGCATTAATATGCACCCTGGCATTAGATGCATGTACATTTATTAAAGTCACATATTCCTGTTGAATTAATCCCTTAATCATTACATAATGCCCTTTGTCTCTTTTAGCAGTTTTTGTCTTGAAGTCTATTTTGTCTCATATAAGGATGGCAATTACTGCTTGTTTTTTCTTTATATTAGCATGGAATAACTTTTTCCAACCTTTCACTTGCAGTCTGTGTGTATCTTTGTTGGTGACATGTGTTTCTTGTAAGCAGCAAGTAGATAGATCTTGTTTTTTAATCCATTCAGCCAGTCTGTTTCTTATAATTGGAGAATTTAGACCATTGACATTCAAGGTTATTATTGGTAAATAATTATTGGGTCCTTGCTCATCTTTCTTATAGTTCTACATTTATTTTTTGGCATTTGTGGAAACATGTTGATTTTCTCCTCTGACGGCTTTTATCTTTGAGATATGTGTCTGTGGCATATCTAAAAGTGTGTGCTTGCTGGGCCCAGGGAGCTCCAGCCATTGCTGGATGGCTGGAAGGGTCCAGGGTCGCACCCACACTGGACATGGTAGACCTCTGTCTTCAGCCATGAGGACGCTATGATTTTGTTGTCTATGTGTCTGTTTTTATGCTAGTACCATGCTGTTTCGATCATGATAATTTAAATGTATTTTGAAATTAAAATAAAGCCTCTTTGGGTTTTTTTGCTCAAGATTGTTTTGGTTATTTGGGGTGTTTCCTAATTCTCTAAGAATTTTAGGAGTTTTTTTTTCTAAGACACTGAAATTTTGATGGGAATTGCATGACTGAAGATTGTCTTGGGTAAAGTAAACATTTTAGAAATATTAATTCTTCCGGTCTGTACATGGGATATATTTCCATTAATTTGTGTCTTCTTTGGTTTCTTTCAGCAATATTTTATAGTTTTCAGTGTATTAATTTTTCACTTCATTGGTTAAGTTTACTTCTAAATTTTTGCTATTTTTTGTATGCTATTATAAATGGGATTTTACCTTAAAATTTTTTGGATAGTTCATTGTTAGTATATATAAATGCTTCTGATTTTTGTTTGTTGATTCTGTAACTGTAGCTGTACTGAGTTTGTTTATCATTTCTGGCAGTGAAATAAGTCAGCCACAGAAAAATGAACACTCATGTTGTGTGATCTCACATATATGTGGAATCTTAAAAGGTTGATCTTGTAGAAACAGTAGAAAGGTGATAATGAGAGGTAAGGGCAAGGGAGGAGGAATGGGGAAAAAGATGATGTTGATCAAGGGTAGAAAATTTTAATTAAACTGGAAGAATAAGTTTTGATGATCTGTTATACTTCATAAATTGTTAATAATGTACAATCATTCCTTGATATACGAGGGGGATTGGTTTTAGGACCCCTATGAATAGCAAAATCTCAATCCAAGGATACTCAAATCACTTACAAAAAAGGTCATAGTGTTTACATATGACCTATACACATCCTCCTCTATACGTTAAATCTTCCCTGGACTATTTACATTAACTAATACAATATAAATGCTATATAAACAGATCTCATTCTATTTGTGTTAGAGAATAATGACAATAAGCAAAGCTTTGTACATGTTTAGTATAGATGCAGGTTTTCTTCAAATTTTTTTTATTCCTAGTTGGTTAAACCTACACATGTGGTTCAAGTATATTGTATATTTCAAACTGCTAAAATAATAGATTTTTAATATTCTCTCCCACTACCAAAAAAATGATGATTTGGAAGGCCAGCATTGTGATGCGATGGGCTAAGCCACTGCCTGAAACCCAGCATTCCATAGCACCAATTCAAGACCCAGCTGTTCCACTTCCAATCCATCTCCCTGTACAGATGCACACACCTGGGAAAGCTGCGGAAGGTAGCCCCAGTGCTTGGGCCCCTGCTACCCTCATGGGAGACCTGGATGGAGTTCCAGGCTCCTGGCTCATCCTGACCCAGCCCTGGCCATTGCAGCCATCTTGGGACTGAACCAACAGATTCCCTCTTTCACTCTCCCCACTCTTCCTCTCTCCTGTCCTTTCCTCTCCCCTCTTCCCCTGTAACTCTCTTTCAAAACTTGGAAACATTACAGATTACTAGAGATGGTTTTGAGTGTCATATGAGATCATATTAAGTAGTGATGATAAAACATTAAAATAAACATTAAATCACATACTGACAAAAAATTACTCCTTTTTTCAGTCTTTCCAATTATATCAGAGAAAGTCTGATTTGGGCATCAAAATGTCTCTAATTGTTCTGACTCTGGATAATTCTGAGGTACAGTGGTGGCTAGGTACCATAAATCCCATACTCCTCAAGAGTTTCTACAAAACTGAAATTAATTCCATCCCTTAGAACAGTACAGAAATACATTTTTACTCTGTTTACTTTCCTTCCCTTCCATTGGAAACAGTCGTGCATGATTCAGCTGGTGAGCTGGGGAGGATGGAGCATACATAGGACCACGGGTCTCCATGGCTTCCCTCGTGCTGAGTCCTTTCTCAGAAGGCATGTTCTCCTCCACCATGTAGCAGGCTTTGCTTGACAGAATCTGCTTCGGACGAGCTGGGAACTATTAGAATGCCCACGAATCCATGAGTGCACACTACAAAATCCCATTCTGTAATCATCTTGATTGGCTGTCAAGCTGGTATTGTGACTGCCACCTTATTACTTGCAGTTAATTGTTTTCAAACACAAACAAGATAAGGGGAAGAGCAGCAGTTACCTTGAAGACTCACTGGTAATATCCTTTTTTAATAGAAACCTAGCTGGGGCCCAGGCCTGCTTTAGCAGTAGTGTTCATGGGGAATTTAGTAACATCTTTTTGTTTACAGTGAATGTATATTCATGGTTAACCATCTATATTATCCATTTAACTTTTAAGACGTGAATCCATTTTGGAGCCAGTGTTGTGATGCAGTGGATTCAAGCCTTGACTGTTCTACTTCTGATCCACTTCCATGCTAATGTGCCTGGGAAAAAGTGGAAGACAGCCTGAGTACTTGGGCCCCTGCCACCCCTGTGAGAGACGGGTGGAGTTCCTGGCTCCTGACTTCAGCCTGGCCCAGCCACAGCTCTTGTAGGCATTTGGGGAGTGAACCAGTGGATGGAGGTTCTCTCTCTCTCTCTCTCTCTCTCTTTCTCTCTCTCTCTTTCTATTAAGCTCTTCCTCTCTCCCTCTTTCTTTTTTACTTTGCCTGTCCAACAAATCTTTTTTTGTAAGTGAACCATTAAAAAAAAATTAAATAGCAGGTTAGCTCATTTCACCACTCTTTTGGAGACTGATTTTTCAGGATCTTTCTGAACTATCTAGTTCTCTTCAGGACTGGAGCAACTAGAGACTTCAGTACACTTTCCCTGGAATTAAAACACCCAAAAGTAATAACTACACCACTGTTGGACCTTAATCCAACCTTGATACCAGGGTTTTCTCAGAAAGATTCAGCAGCCTCTCATCCTGCCTGCTCAGAAATGTTAACAAAGGATCTTAGTAACTTGATTCTCAACCCTCCTAAGAAATTCCCTTCCCTTCTACTGGAAGATCCACCTCCACAGCCTGATAGAAGTGAGATCTTCCAGAACATCTGAGATGGCTTCCTGTTAGGAGGAGAGAAATTAAGGACATTGTTCTCTGTGCAGAAAGAAAGGCTGATAAAACTGAGGTACCCCTTAACAGATACTCTCAGCTTAAAGAGAACAACAAAGAGACATTGGTCTGAAGGTAGTTCAGAGTGGATCACCAAGTGAACCATTCAGATGTCACCGTAATTACTGCCCATATTCATGGATGGGATCCTTCTGAGAATTCTGGGATGTGGATTGACTGTGACATAACCCATTTTAGGCAAAAGCCTTATTCTTACAGTGCTCTTGCTGGTAATTTTATGCAGCAGATAGAGAATACTAGTCTATGCTAAGATAGAATTGTGTACTAATATTTTCAATAACTTATTCCATGAATTCTTCCTGCCTTGACATCAGTAATTTATAAGGAATCTGTAGTTGTGAATGTATTTTAATGACATCAGAATACTTTTGATTTGACCCAAAGAAGCAAAAGTAAGTTTCAGATACTCCCATGTATTTTCTTTTCTTTTTTTTCTTTTTTTTTTCTTTTATTTTTTTTTAACTTTTATTTAGGATATAAATTTCCAAGGTACGACTTATGGATTACAATGGCTTTCCCCCCATATTTTCCCTCTCCCCCCGCAACCCTCCCCCCTTGCCTGCTCCCTCCACCCTTTCGTTCACATCCAGATTCATTTTCAATTCTCTTTGTATACATGTGATCAATTTAGCATGTGTTAAGTAATGAATTCGTCCCTTTGCCCTCATATAGTAACACAAAGTGAAATATACTCTTTGAGTTCTCGTTTTAGCATTGAGTCACATTGTACAGCACATTAAGGACAGAGATCCTACATGAAATATATATATATATATATATATATATATATATATATATATATATTTGAAACTGATTAATTTTTTGATGCAGTTTCCAATGTAACACTGAGTTTTTTTTTTCTTTTCGATTATCTTTATATAGAGAAGATCGGTTCAGTATGTATTAAGTAAAAATTTTCATCAGTTTGCATCTACACAGAAACACAAAGTGTAAAAATACTGTTTCAGCACTAGTTACAGCGTTACTTCACATTAGATAACATATTAAGGACAGATCCCACATGGGATATAGGTACACAGTGACTCCTGGTGTTGATTTAACAATTTGACACTCTTATTTATGGCGTCAGGAATCTCCCTAAGCTCTAGTCATGAGTTGCTGAGGCTATAGAAGCCTTTAGAGTTCGCCGACTTTGATCCTATTCCGACAGGGTCACAGTCAAAGTGGAGGTCCCTTCCTCCCTTCGGAGAAAGGTGCCTTCTTCTTTGGTAGCCCCGTTCCTTCCACTGGGATCTCACTCGCTGAGGTCTTCCCTTTAGGTCTTCTTTTTTTCCTTTTCCAGAGTGTCTTGGCTTTCCATGCCTAAAATACTCTTATGGGCTCTTGAGCCAGATCTGAGTGCCTTAAGGGCTGATTCTGAGGCCAGAGTGTTATTTAGGACATCTGTCATTCTATGAGTCTTCTGTGACTCTGCTTCCCATGTTGGATCATTCTCTCCCTTTCTGGTCCTATCTGTTTATATTGGTAGAAACTAGTCTTGTTTGTGTGTTCCCTTTGACTCTTAGCCCTTTCAGTGTGATCAATTGTGAACTAAAATTGTTTACTTGGGCCGTTGAGATGGCATTGGTATATGCCATCTTGATGGGGTTGTATTGGGATCCCCTGGCACGTTTCTAACTCCATCATTTGGTGCAAGTCCAATTGAGTTTGTCTCAAATTGTACCTATCTTCCCTTTCTTTTTCCTCTCTCAAAGTTGACTGGGATCACTTTTCAGTTAAACTTTAAACACCTAAGGCTAATTGTGTGTTAGTTGCAGAGTTCAACCATTAGTAGTATCACAAAAACAAGCATCAAAGAGAGATACTAAGATGGGTAAAGATTTACATTGTACATCAACAGTCTAGACAAGAGCTGATCAAGTCTTATTTTCTCATAGTGTTCATTTCATTTCAACAGGTTTCCCTTTTGGTGTTCAGTTAGTCGTCGCCAATCAGGGAAAACAGATGGTATTTGTCTCTTTGGGACTGGCTTAGTTCACTCAGCATGATGTTTTCTAGATTCCTCCATTTTGTCGCAAATGACAGGATTTCATTGTTTTTGACTGCTGTATAGTATTCTGTAGAGTACATATCCCATAATTTCCTAATCCAGTCTACTATTGATGGGCATTTGGGTTGGTTCCAGGTCTTAGCTATTGTGAATTGGGCTACAATAAACATTAGTGTGCAGACGGCTTTTTTGTTTGCCAGTTTAATTTCTTTTGGGTAAATTCCAAGGAGTGGGATGGCTGGGTTGTATGGTAGGGTTATATTCATGTTTCTGAGGAATCTCCAGACTGACTTCCATAGTGGTTTAACCAGTTTGCATTCCCACCAACAGTGGGTGAGTGTCCCTTTTTCCCCACATCCTCTCCAGCATCTATTATTGGTAGATTTCTGAGAAGGCTGACATCAGTGAGATGAAACCAAGCACTGAGAACTGAAACAAAGAAAACATTGAATATTTTTGCTGGATCCTGATAATTAGGACAAGTAATTAGGTTTTCCGGCTTTCAGATATTTGAATTGCAATAAAAGGGAATTTTGATGTGCTAAAAAAATCAAATAGTTGACGTGATACATGATTTGATTAAAAAACATAAAAGTAGCACACAAATGATAAAATTTAGGAAACACTGAAGAAAATTATTTCTAGCATCTCTTCCACTGTGCATTTTTTGAATATGTATTCCAGTGGAATTAAAAATATTAGAAAAGAAGTGGCCTTATAGCATAGCATGTACTGTTATTTTCTTTCATCTTGAAATATTTCATTAACAAAGATGAACTTTTTATTTTATGCCAGTTTTTTCATTTGTGTTAATACCTTTTTTCTGAATTGTTTACTAGATAGCTGAATATTGATATCTTTTTGATAGCATCCTAATCGGTGAACATGTTGTTTATCTTTTTTTCACTGAAAGCAGCCTAACTTGGATGAGATTTTTGAATTGGAAGTCTTGAGTAGTTGTTACTTGAAAGGCAAGAACCATGTCATCACTGTATACTCTTGCTGAATACAGTATTTGATACAAAGTAGTGTTCAGTAAATACTTATGAATGAATGAATGAAAAATAAACAAAAATAAACTGTTCTGTGTCTTGAAAATATGGACATGATTTTCATTTTTTGAAAGCTCTCAGTAGGGCTAGCTGTAAGGAATTGGAGGCTTTGGCACGATAAGAGGGGTTACTGCTCTTTTATGTAAGTAAAATGTGGAGCTAGTAACTCTGGGCACTTAGAATAACCTTGTTAAAACGAAATTACAGAAGGAAAGCATTCCTACTAATTTTGCTTTTGCTTATGGAAAGCAAAATTATGAACAAACATAAGTAACTACACTCATGCTTTCTTTCTCTTTGGTTTTTAATAGGAAAAGAACGGCCCTTATCTCTTTTTCTTTTATTATTCTCTCCTCTCTCATATGTATATTATTCTCTAATTATCTCCACATCGGGGAAGGCACCCCCATTTTCCTTCCTCTACTGCCTTCCTAGATGTATCAGCAGTGAGACTGATCAGAAGTGGAGCAGCCAGGGCTCAAACCGGTGCCCATATGGGACGCTGGCATTGCTGGCAGAGGCTTTGCCTACTATGCCACAGCACTGGCCCCTCTCTGGTATCTTTCTGTCTTCTGGTTATTACTATAGAGTCTTTGATATGTAAAACAAATTCTAGGAGTGCTGCCTGTCATATGTTGGTTTGCTCTTGGCATTGTATCATAAACTTGATAAAACAGCAGTAACATTAATGACGTATAGAAGTCGAATTCAGGGGCAGGTGCTCTGGTATAGCTGGTGAAGCTGCTGCTTGCACTGCTGGCCAGCATCCCATATAGGCGCTGGTTCAAGATCCAGCTGCTCTGCTCCCGGTTCAGCTCCCTGCTGGTGTGCCTAGGAAAGCAGCAGAGGATGGCCTGAGTGCTAATGCTGCTCTACCCACGTGGGAGATCCAGAAGTAGCTACTGGCTCCTGGTCCTGTCTTTGGCCTGGCCCAGCCCTGGCCATTGCTGCCATCTAAGGAGTGAACCAGCTGATAGAAGATCTCTGTCTGTCCCTGTCTCTGTAATGCTGCCTTTCAAATAAATAAATTTTAAAAAAAAACTTGGATTCTGAAAGTAGTCTTCATCAGCTTTCTGTATCTAATTAGTGTCTTATCTTGGAACTTTGAAGTCATAGCCAGGTAAACAAGCAACATGGATTCTATTTTTATCATAATTGAAAATACAGATCAATTTTGACCAAAAAAAAGACTAGAATTACATTAATTTTTTTCTTCAACAAAATAGAGATTCTTAGCATATAGTTACAATCTTTAGGTATCCCCAGAGTCACTGGCCTCTTTTATGAAAATAATACAGGAGCCATGTATGATGACAGGCTGGAAATTCTGAGAAAAATAACAATAACAAAAACACGAACTTTGCTAGAGGACAGTGTCTACTGGTAAAATGGCTATTCCCTGGTTAGACACTTTGGGAGCTAGAATCTGCCCTTACTTGTGGTATGAAATGTTAATCACAGCATGCTATGATACAAAGTTTTAGAAAAGGCTGTAGACTTGAGAGATCAGCATGCATGTGAAATTTAACTCTGTCACGTTTGGTCTGATACCTTGGGCAAGTTACTTAACTTCCTCTGAAAGTGAAAATCATAGTTTTTAGAGTTCCTATGCAGATGAAAATTCCCAGAGGCGTTCTTATTGAGTGGTAGACGTATGGGAATTCCGTGTGGTGATGGTATGTTTTGATGTTCTGTCAGGTGAAATAAAAGACAAAAATGTTCAAGTGGTCGAGCTCCCCATTGTAGACAGTCTTCATCCTCGGCCTCCGTATTTACCCTTGGCTGTCCCAGAAGACCTTGCAGATCGACTCCTGCGGGTCCATGGTGATCCTGCAGTGTGGTGGGTGTCTCAGTTCGTCAAATACTTGATCCGCCCACAGCCCTGGTTGGAAAAGGAAATAGAAGAAGCTACTAAGAAGCTTGGTTTCAAGCATCCAGTTATTGGGTAAGAATCTGATTTTTTACCTCAATCAGTGATATATTGTGACTTTTACAAGATATGGTGTAAATATCATAGCCCCACTAGGGAGCAGAGGTTCCAGAGTTCCACCTAGGGCACAAGGAAGCTATTCCTGATCTCTATTGTAAACGTTAAACTAAAAAATGTAGAAAGTGAGACCAGAATATCAAATAGTATTTTATCTCGTGAAACTTTCCATTGAGATTCAGTTTAATCAGTCTTTCTGCCCCACTTCGTGTCTGTAGAGCACCCTGAACAATTCTGATTTCCCCAGAGAAACAGTGATTAAGAAGGCTGTTGGAAGGAAAAGACGTGTGATCAGATGATAATATCCACATCTGTACTACACTCAGTTTGAAATGCAAGTAAGAGAATATTCATGAAGATGGCAGAGTAACGCCGGTGAAATCAATTCTCACTCCAGATTTATGGTAAAAAGCAGACAGTAGGCTTGGTGAAAGGCACACTCATATGCTAGACCTAAAGGAAAATCCTTTTTTCCTTTTCTGGATATAAAATTGTTTCATAATTGGCCAGGATAGGGGAGAGCAGATTTAGTGAGAGTCTTTTAATTTATGAAACAAACTGTAACTGTTTTTATTCTTATTTCCTTTACAATGACCTTGGCAGCACTAAGATGAGGGACAAACACCACGGAAGTCAGTGTTTCTTCAGTGCAGGACAATGGGCGGTCTGTCCTCCACGTTTTACCATGTTAGGGCTTTTCTTAAACAGGACAGATGAGTTCTGGATCAGCTTGCTTTGACAGTGAAAAGCAGAAAGGAAATTCATTATGCACACAGCCAAAGGGCTGAAAGCCGGTATGGCTTCATGAACTTAAACACCTTCCAAAAGGGGCTTGCGTGCCTTCACTGTGGTATAGGAAGAGTCCTTCCAGGTCTGTGTTGTCCTTGGACTAAGTTCCCTAAGCAGACAGTTGAAGTGACCGGGTTTATATAGCAGAAGTAAAATGGAAAAAAAATCTTGCCATCAAAAAGATACAAACAGTATTTTTAATGTTTTATAATAACAATTGTGAATCCTGGTATCATTTGAGCCTCAAAAAACCTTAAAACTTACACCTAATATTTCTTGACAATTGATTGCTGTTTTGCTCCCTAGTACAAAGTGAAACTCTAGAACCTTCCATATATTCACAAAGCATTCTAAAAATACTACATACTCTCTAATTCTTATAATGATTAACATGAAAATATATTAGAATATGTGAGTATTTAAAAATATTTGCTTTATTTTTTTGCAATGATGAAAAGAAAAATTCATTTATATGCCCAGAGTGTCATAATAAGTAGGGGGGATAAATTGAGTACCCAGAGAACACCAAGCAGGTCAGGACATTATCAGCAGAATCTGAATTTCTCTCGCAGAGTCCACGTCAGACGCACAGACAAAGTGGGAACAGAAGCAGCCTTCCACCCCATCGAGGAGTACATGGTGCATGTTGAAGAGCATTTTCAGCTTCTCGCACGCAGGATGCAAGTGGACAAAAAAAGAGTATATTTGGCCACGGATGACCCTTCTTTACTGAAGGAGGCAAAAACAAAGTAAGTTAGAGTAACTAGTGATCCTACAGCAGGTTGTCTCTTTAGTTACAGAATCTGAAATTCCCTTGACTTGTGATTCTTATAATAATCATAACAATAATGATTAATTATTGGAGTTTTTAAAGTTCAAATGAATGCATATTTGTGTGTTTATTAATTTAATCAAAAACATTTCATTGGCTATACCTGGTAATGCCTTATAATAAGAAATCCAAAGTAAACTACACCACTGACTTAAACATCATCACAAGTGATCATTACTCCCATCATTAAAGGGATAACCCTATTTCTCAGTACAGAGTCTATATTAATCCACTAGAGCTGCCACAACAAGGTACCATAAGCCTAAGCGGCCTAAATGACAGAAGCTTTTTTCTTACCTCTCTGGATGTTGAAAAGTCCAAGATCAAGGAGCTAGCAAGGTAGATTTAATTCTGAGGCTCCTGCTTGTGGCTTGTAGACAATCACCATCTCTCTGTGTGTTCCCCTGATCTCTTCTTTGTGTGTGCAAAGGGAGAATGAGCACGTTCCTTGATGTCTCCTCTTAGAAAAGCACTGATCCAGGGCCAGCTCTGTGGCATAGTGGGTAAAGCCGCTTTGTGTGGTGCCAACATCCCATAGGGGCCTCAGTTCAAGTCCTGGCTGTGCTCCTTCCCATCCAGCTCCCGGCTAATGCACCTGGGAAAGCAGCACAAGATGGCCCAAGTGCTTGAGTCCCTGCCCCCACATGGGAGACTCGGGAAGAAGCTCCTGGCCCCTGGATTTGGTGTAGCCAAGCTCTGGCCATTGTGGCCATTTGGGGAGTGAACCAGCAGATGGAAGACTGACCTCTGTGTCTCTCCCTCTGCCTCTCTGTAACTCTGACTTTCAAGTAAATAAACAAACGTTAAATTAACCAAAAAAAAAAAAAGAAGAAGAAGAAAAAGAAAAAGAAGAAGACAAGCACTAATCCACTCATGAGAACCCCATCCTCATGAACTCATACCAAAGGCCCCACTTTCATATATCACATAGGAGGTAGGGATTCCACATGTGAATTCTGGAGGGACGGAAACATTCCGTCCTTAACACTAACAAGCTGTACAGAACCGTGAGCAATAGAGCACCAAGTGCTTGTCCCTTTTAATATTTTTTTTAAGATTTATTTATTGACCAGCACTGTGGTGCAGTGGGTTAACTAACTCCCTGGCCTGAAGCACCGGCATCCCATATGGGCACCAGTTCGAGACCCAGCTGCTCCACTTCCAGTCCAGCTCTCTGCTATGGCCTGGGGAAGCAGTAGAAGATGGCCCAAGTCCTTGGGCCCCTGCACCCACGTGGGAGACCCAGAGGAACCTCCTGGCTCCTGGCTTTGGATCCGTGCAGCTCTGGCCATTGCGACCAATTGGGGAGTGAACCAGTGGATGGAAGACCTTTCTCTCTTTCTCTGCCTCTCCTCTCTCTCTGTAACTCTGCCTTTCAAATAAATAAATAAATCTTAACTCTACCTTTCAAATAAATAAGTAAATCTTTTTCTTTTAAAGATTTACTTATTTATTTGAAAGGCAGAGTTACAGAGAAGCAGAGGCAGAGATGGCTGCAAGAGCCAGAGCAGGACCAATACAAAGCCAGGAGCTTCTTCTGTGGAGCCTGGTGCAGGGGCCCAAGGACTTGGGCCATCTTCTGCTGCTCTCCCAGGCCATAGCAAAGAGCTGGATCAAATTGGAGCAGGCAGATCTTAAACTGGCGCCCACATAGGATGACAGCATTGCAGGTGGTGGCTTTACCCACTATGCCACAGCACTGGCCCATGCTTGTCCTTTAGATCTAACTATCTTTGCTGACAGTTACAGGCAACTGGAACACATATATAGATAGAGTTTTTGTTTTATTAAAAAATGTGATATTTGGAAAGAAAGGTAAGCAATCAAAACATGAATTTTCTAAGTCTAGGCATTTTATATTAGACCACTAATATTCATTGCACAGGAACCATCATTTTGGGATCTTGCTTATATTTACTTTTATATCTTTTTTTTAAATTTATTTATAAAAGTTGCACAGAGAAGAAAAAGGAGAGAGAGAGAGAGAGAGAGAGAGACAGAGAGAGAGAGAGAGAGAGAGAGAGAGAAAGTCTTCTATCTACTGATTCACACCTCAGATGGCCGAAACTGGGCTGATCCAGAGCCAGGAGCTTCTTCTGGGTCTCCCACATGGGTGCAGGGGCCCAAGGACTTGGGGCATCCTCCACTGCCTTCCCAGGGTCTTGCCTATGTTTAGCAATATGCTAGTACTGAGGAGGTCATGACAAGCAAGATACTCCCTGCTTTCAGGAATTCCCAGTCTAGTAGGGGACAGACAAATATACTATAATGTGAGTAATGCTGATATTAGTTAACATATAGGATATTAGGACAAACCCATAAATAAAGCGTTGATTCTAATTGGAAATTTCTTAGGATTGTAAGAAATTTAGGACACAAATCACAAAAAAAAATTCACAAGCACTCTTCTAGGTTAATTTTCAGGCATATGAGAGAGAAGTGAAGTAAGAATTGTTCATCATGTTCCTTCATTTTCAAACACTAGACTGAACCTGGGATTGGCTGTTATTTGCTATCAATAAATAAAGGATGTACATTGAATGTATGGGAGAGTGTGGAACAAGAGAAGACGATTGTAATCACGGCTCTGCTCAGATACCGTCGTCTCCAGAGCTCAACCCCTGAACTATTGACTGTGTTGTATCCCTCCTCTGTCACAGCAGAGCGCTTGATTCTGTTTCCTACACTAAAATGTATGGACTTTGTACATAATGCCTAGGTCTAGTATGTGCCTAGTGAAAACAGATTTATGTTTATTTCAGTCTCATCCGTTCGAAAACATTTTTTTAAAAGATTTATTTATTTATTTGAAAGTCAGAGTTATTCAGAGAGAGAAGGAGAGGCAGAGAGAGAGGTCTTCCATCCATCTGCTGGTTCATTCCCCCATTGGCCGCAACGGCTGGAGCTGTGCTGCTCCAAAGCCAGGAGCCAGGTGCTTCTTCCAGGTTTCCTATGCAGGTGCAGGTATCCAGGTGTGTATGTGTCGCTGACTCTCAATTAAATACACAGAAATTATTTAAAAATCAACACACAAAAATCAGTAGTACAGGGAGGGCACTGTGGGTCAGCAGCTGCCACTGGGGGACACCCTCATGACTGACACACCACAGAGTGCTTGTTTGAGTCCCAGCTCCTCCACTCTGACGCGGTTTCATGCTAATGCACCTGGGAGGCAACAGGTGATGGCCCAAGTACATGGTCTCCTGCTGCCCATCCAGGGGGCCTGGGTGTAGTACTGGGCTCCAGGCTTTGGCTTGCTGTAGCCCCAGGTGTTCTGGGAAGCTATAGAGCGAGCCAGCATCTTCCACTGCTTTCTCAGGACATAGCAGACAGCTGGATTGGAAGTAGAGCAGCCGGGACCCAAACCAGTGTCCATAGGGGATGCCGGCACTACAGGCAGTGGCTTTAGCTGCTACACCACAGCGCCAGCCTCACCGAACATTTTATTAGCAGTTAATAATTTAAGCTATTTAGCTATTTAATGAATATATTTCTTGGTCCATTTTTCTGTCACAAATAGGGGTAGGAAAAATAAGCACATTTACAATTACTATAAGGCAGATATTATTCCAAGTCATTGAATAATAACTTAAATCACATTTGTACCTCCTACAAATTAAATCTAAATTACCTTTTTAAATTTAAGGCCCTTTCTGTCTTCCTCTGTCTCTCATACACACACCCACACATACACACACTCACACATGCACACACAGTCCGACCAAGAAATTCTCCAGCCAAGTTATTAAAGAGTGAGTAACGTGATGCTGGTTGTCTTTCTCTGTTTCTGTGTGTAGCACATCCTTAAGTATCATTTGGAAGGCTGGCTGAGTGGTGACAAATTCTTTCAATTTCTCTTTGTTTTGGAAGGTCTTTGTTTATGAGAGCTTTGCTGGGTACAGTGTTTTGGGTTGACAGTTTTTTTTTCCTTTAGGACTTGAACTGCATCTCCTCATTTTGTCCTTGCCTGTAGGATTTCTGATGAGAAGTGAGCTGTCAATCCAATTGGAGATCCTTAGTGGTTAAATGTACTCCTAAGTGCTTTGGGGGTTTTGTGCTTCTATAAACGGATTGTCCTTAATTTTTTTTAAATTGATTGTTGTTAGTGGATAGAAATGCTACTTTTTAAAAAAAACAAAAAGACTTATTTGAAAGACAGAGGAACAGAGAGAGGAGAGACAGAGAGAAAGACATCTTCCATCTGCTGGCTCACTCTATAGCTTCCCAGAACACCTGGGGCTACAGCAAGCCAAAGCCTGGAGCCCAGCACTCCATCCAGGCCCCCTGTAAGGGCAGCAGGAGACCATGTACTTGGGCCATCACCTGTTGCCTCCCAGGTGCATTAGCATGAAACCGCGTCAGAGTGGAGGAGCTGGGACTCAAACAAGCACTCTGTGGTGTGTCAGTCATGAGGGTGTCCCCCAGTGGCAGCTGCTGACCCACAGTGCCCTCCCTGTACTACTGATTTGTGTGTGTTGATTTTTAAATAATTTCTGTGTATTTAATTGAGAGTCAGAGACACATAAACAAAGAGAGCTAGAGACAGAGCTCCCATCTGCTGGTTTATTCCCCAAATACCTGCAGTGACCAAGGCTGGGCCAGGCTGAAGCCAGAAGCTGGGAGTTCAGTCCAAGTCTATCATGGGGATGTCAGGGGCTCAACTCGTTGGACTATCACCTGCTGTCTCAGAATCTGCATTAGCTGCAAGCTAGAATTAGAAGCAGAGCCAGGAGGCAGTCCAACATAGTATACAAGTGTCCTAATTGCTAGGCCAAGTGCCCACCTGACGTGGTGATTTTACAAATCTGCAGCTTTACCAAATGTATTAGTTCTATAGTGTTTTGGGTTGAATCTTTAGGGTTTTCTTAAAGATCAAGTCTGTAGGAAAGACATTGTCATTTCTTCCTTTCTTATATGCATGCCTTTTATTTTTCTTCCCTTATTACTGTGGCTAGACTTCCAGTATTATGTTGAATGGAATTGGCAAGAGTGAGCACCTTTGTCTTGTTCCTTCTCTTAGAAGAAATGGTTTCAACTTTTTACCATTAAGTATGATTTAGGTGCTGGATTATCATATGGCCTTTATTGTACTGAGGTACATTCCTTCTCTACCTGTTTTTGGAGTTTGGTCATGGATGAATGTTGAATTTTGTCAGATACCTTTCCCAAAACCAGTGAAATGGTAGTATGCTTTTTGTCCTTCATTTGGTCACTGTAGTGAATCATAATTTTTGATTTATGTATGTTGGGCCATCCTTGCATCTCTGGGATAAGTAACATTTGATCATGGTGAGTGATCTTTCTCATGTGCATTGAATTCAATTTGCTAATATTTTGTTGAGGATTTTACATCTGTGTTCACCAAGGATATTAGCCTATAGTTTTCTCATGGTGTCTAACTTTGGCACCAGGGTGATAAAATGAGTAGAATAATTCCTTCCTCTTCTGTTTCTGGAAAAACTTAAAAAGAAATTATATTAATTCTTCTTTAAGTGTTTGGTAGAATTCAGCCATGCAGCTGTCAAGTCTGGGATTTTCACTGATGGGAGAATTTTCATCACTGATTCAATCTCCTTGCTCATTACTGTTCTGTTCAGATTTTCTGTTTTCTTCCTGATTCAGTCCTGAGAGCTTGTGTGTTTGTAGAAGTCTGTTTTTTCAGAGCCATCCAGTTCTTGGTGAATACTTGTTTGTAGTAGTCTCTTAGAATCTTTTTTATTTCTGTGGCATCCATTGTAATATGTCCTTTCTTTTCTGTTGTTTATCTGCATCTTTTTGTTTACTGTGTAAATTTAATTAAATTTTGTAAGTTTGTTTATCTTTTAAAACTTTTTTTTAATTTCAATGATCATTTCTAGACTCCATTTTGATTCTTCTGTGATATTTATTCTTTCTTTCTGCTAAGGTTGGGTGTAGTTTGTTCTTTCAGTATCTTGAGCTATAGCATTCGGTTGTTTATTTAAGCTTTTTCTCTTTTGATACTGATGTTTATTGCTTAAGCTCCCACTCAGGACTGCTTTTGCTATATCCCTACACTCTGGTATGTTGTTGTTTCCTTTTTCATTTCTCTGAAGACATACATATATATTTTTAAATTTCTTTTTTGACCTGTTTGTTCAAGAATATGTTGTTAATTTTTAAAGATTTCTCCTGCTATTTATTTCGTGTTTCATGCCTTTGTGATCAGAAAAGATATGCAATTTGCTTTCAGTCTTTCCTAGTTTGTTAAGACTTGTTTTGCGTCCTGACCTATGTTCTATGCTGGAGACTGTTCCATGTCCACTTGAGCAGAAAGATTCAGTTGCTATGGAGTGGAATATACTATAAATACCTGTCAGGTGCACTTGGTCTAAAGCATAGTTCCAGTCCAGTTTTCCTCACTGTCCACTAGATCATGCTGAATATTCAAAGTGGGATATTGAAGATCTGTTAACATTGATGTATGTTTCTAGGTGCTATGATGTTGAATGTATGCATGTTTATAATTGCTGTTACTTCTTGATGGATTCACCCTTTTGATCTTGTTTTCATATTTTTCCATCTTTTGACTTAAAATCTGTTTTGTCTGTTATATGTATAGCTACTTCTGCTCTCTTTTGGTTTCCATTTTCCATCCTTTTCACTTTCAGTCTATGTATGTCCTTAGAGGTGAATTATAAATTTTTTTTTATGTTTAAAGTAAGACTTCCATTGCTTGCTTGAACAAGTATTCTGATATTGGAAAATTATGTTATTTCCAATTTTTAGTCTTATAAATAATGCTATGAAGTAACTTTAAAATTATCCATACTATTTCCTTAAGCAAGATTTCTAGACTTGGAAATCTTGAGATAAAAGGATATAAACATTAAGCTTTGATCCATATCTCAGCAAGACATCTTTATGTCAAGCAACCCTTATAGCAGTTGTCAGTATCTGCTGAACTGTGGGAGTAGTGAAACTTGAGTTCTTTCTTTGTAGTCAGCAGCTTTAAATCTTCTCCCTGTGGTAGTCCAGGCAGCAGTTTCCTCCATATTCTGTTATAAATGTGGTGGTAGCATCTTATACATAATTTTCTACTCTTTAGAAATCCTTTCATCTTAGTTTTATGAGTTATTTCAAAGATATTCTCAGGAATTCAATGTAGGTTTTCTCTTTATTCTTTTTCTTAAATGTTTTTCTACTCAATTAGCTCTGCTTTAGACCTCTCAGGGTTGGTTTTGATATATCAGCAAATCATAAAATCTCTGCCATTGTTTTATAAGATCAAAAGCATGAATTAAACCTCTAACAAATATATTACAGCCAACATAATCGTTAAAAGACATTTCCACTTCAAGAGGGTGCAGGGATGATGGGTGTGGGCATTTAGCTTAGCAATTAGGACACCAGTTAAAAAGCCTCATCCTGCATCGGAGTGCCGCTGTCCAGCTCCTGATTCCTGCTTACTGTCAGTGCAGACCCTGGAAGCAGCGGTGATGCCTCACGTTGCTGCGTTCCTGCACCCACACGGGAGAGCTGGATTGAGTTCCCGGCTCCCAGATTTGACCCCAGCATCTGCATTTGGAAAGTGAACTAGTGGATGAGCGTTTTGTCTCTCTGTCCCTCTTCTCTGTCTCTCTTTCTACCTGCCTCTTAAATGATTATTTTTTTTTAATTTAAATGATGCATAAGGGTTTACATAATCAGAGAGAAACCATTTCTAGGTAGCTTATCCTTTGAAAAGGGGTCAGGTAAACCTATGGCTTCTGTGTGACGAGGATTAGTTAGTACTTTGCTACTTGGTAGCACAACTCAGATTTCTCCAGTTTAAGACGGACATGGGGCAGGCTGTGGCCCAGCATGCTTAGCCTCCACTTGGGACTCGTGCACCCTACCTCAGAATGCCTGAAATAGATACAAGCTACTCCACGTGTCCTATTCCGATTCCTGCTAATGCTCCTGAAATTGACGGATGATGGCCCAAGTATGTGGGTTCCTGCTTCCCACATGGGAGACCCAGATGGAAGTCCTGTCTCCTGGCTTTGTCCTGGCACTGCCATGGCTGTTGGGAGTGAACCAGTAGGTGGAACATAGCTCTGTCTCTCTTCTTTCTCTGTCACTCTGCCTTTCAAATAAGTAAATCTTAAAGAATAAAGTGATTGAATTCATCCACAATATTTTAGCACCAGCATCCCAGTGACTAATTATTAATGCGGCATCAGTGTCTCCCTTCAATAATTCACTACAGACAGTGTTTAAATCACAGAATCATTGCAATTCAGAGAAGTAGGAGAAAGGTCTCTGTCCAGTGTTACATTCTAAGATCGTGGAGGCTGGAAACAGATGTGCAATAGGAAGAATAAAAGCCTTAAAAATCTCCTAAGTAAAGTATTTATGTCTTTTGTTTATTCTTTATCAAAAATGGAGGAGGAGCTCTTCCCAAAATTAGATGCATTAAAATGACTACAGGCAAGAGCATTTTGCTTAAAAGTTTTTATAAAGTGATTGCCCTGTGAAATAAATTAGAAATAAGTGATAGATTTGTTCTCTGTTTTGCTGAATTCCTACAATATGCTAGACTCAGTTCAGAGCACTAGAAATACAAAGACAAATGCAAAATAGTTTGTGGCTACTTAGGGAGTATCCAACTGGTAGGCAATACTTGCAACAAATAATTACAGTAAACTTAGATGAGTGTCCCGAAGGAGTCAAATACCAGACAGTGAAAACACAAAGAAGCAGTTGCCTCAGTCTGGAGAAAGATGAGAAAACAAAATTTGAGGGGACCGGCACCATGGTGTAGTGGGTTAAGTCTCTGTCTACAGTGTTGGCATCCCATGTGGACACTAGTTCTAGTACCAGCTACTCCTCTTCCAATCCATCTCTCTGCTGTGGGCTGGGAAAGCAGTAGAAGATGGACCAAATCTGTGGGCACCTGCACCTGCATGGGAGGCCCAGAGGAAGCTCCAGGCTCCTGGCTGTGGATCAGTGTAGCTCCATCTGTTGCAGCCACTTGGGGAGATGAACCAGTGGATAGAAGACCTTTCTCTCTGTCTCTCCCTCTCTCTGTAACTCTACCTCTCAAATAAATAAGTAAAATCTTAAAAAAAAATTATATTAGTTTATAACTAGTCCTTTCTGAGTGACATAAAAAATTAAAAATTTTTAAGGTTGGGGAAGAAAAAAAATCATTGCCAATCTTTGAAATAGCGAGTTTCAATTTTCCCTCTCTGTCTACTTCATGCAGCCATCTTTCCCATATTGAGAAGGATTGAGGAACTGAGGTGCCCTTTGGGTTTGATTCTAGAGAGGGACCTGAAAGTGAGGAAGGCTGTAATGCTAGTACCCCTTCTCAGTACATGAATCAGTTCTTTATTTTTTCTACTGAGCACTAATACCATGCCAACCAAATGGGTCTTTAGTCAAGGATAATCTGCATTGGTTTATCAATTCCCCATTTCTTCCAGCCTCCACCATTTATTGATATTTCTGCCCCATCTCTGCATATGCAGCTTCACAAAGATCACATTGAAAGTATTTCAGTTGTTTCCTTTTAGAACAGATATTTCCTTCATCTACCTGTTTCTGAATTAAAGAGGGTGAAGTGTCAAAAACCACTTGTTACCAATCCACAGCAGTGCTCGGAGACTTTGCTTTTACAGTCGTTATTAGAGAGGCAGTGAGGGAAATCTCATTGGTCATGAATTGAAGAAGAATCTGAAGCAGCTGTTAGGGGATTAAGAAAGTCCCAAACACAGGTAACACTCCCTTGTTCTTGTATTTACTCACGTAGCATTGTGTGGAATGCCAGACGCTGTGAGGCAAAGAAAATTAAGGCATGATGTGTGAACTGACTCCTAATGTTTCTGAGTTTCTAAAAGGGGCTATTATTCTCTCAGCAAATTTTTACTCATCCTCTGTGTTACTTATTTGAAAGGCAGGGAGAGAGAAACAGAAAGAGAGATCTTCTACCCACTTGTTTACTCCCCAGCAACCCATGGCAGCTGGAGCCAGGTCAAAGGCAGGACTCTGGAACTCATTCTAGGTCTCAAACATGAATGTCTGGGACCCATTGACTTAGACCACCATCATCTGCTTCCCAGGGTGTGCATTAGCTGGGAGCTGGAATCAGAAGCAGACACAGGACTTGAATCCAGGCACTTGCATAGGAGATTGAGACATCCCAAGTGGCATTTTAGTTGCTATACCAAATGCTCTACCCCGCTCATCCTCTGTTTTCTACCAAATGATCTGAGTACTGAGAATACAGTGAGCGAAGCAAAGCAAATGCTTCCCTTTATGCAGTTTGTATTCTTGTTAGTGATGATGGAATAGGGAATTGATGCAGGCAGTAAGCAAACAGTGAGTGTCTGTTACATCAGATATTGCTAAGAGCCATGGAGGAAAATCAGGCAGGCAGTCAAAAGGTTTGGGGATTGCCAGAATCCACACTTGTAAGGTAATATTTGAGCTGAGACCTAAAGAAGTAAGGGAAAAAATCAAGGAAACATCTGGGAGAATACTGTCAAATAATCACAGCTAATATTTATTGAACATTGACTGCATGCCAGATGCCCTTCAGAGCACTTTGTCACTTAATATATTAATTCTGATGAAATTATGTAAAGTAGGTACAATTATTACCTCTCTTGATGTAACTTCCTAAGGTTTACAACTTAAGTCTATAAAAAGATGTACTTCATGCACTAAAAAAATGCTTCATTCTATATTACAATGCAGATAAACCTCTAATTCAGAGTAAAATCATTTGAACATGCAGTAGACTTTCTCTCAAGACATCTTGGTTTAATTTTTTTTTTACAATGAATGCTGGAATATTTTACAAAAAATATTTAACTTTATTTATTTGAAAGACAGAGTTACAGAGGGGTAGAGACAGAGAGAGAGAAGTCTTGCATCCACTAGTTCACTCCCCAAATGGCCACAATGGCCAGAGCTGAGCCAATCCAAAGCCAAGGGCAGGAACTTCTTCCAGGTCTCCCATGTGGGTGCAGAAGCCGAAGGACCTGAGCAATCCCTCACTGCTTTCCCAGGTGCATTAGCAGGGAGCTGGATTGGAAGTGGAACAGCCAGGACTTGAACCGAGGCCCATATGAGGCACTGCCACTGCAGACTAGGGCTTTAACCCACTGCACCACAGTGTCAGCCCCTTGGTTGAATATTTCTAACTGCATAGCTTATCTATCTCAAGCAAAACTACCAACAGACTGCTTAGTGAACATCTATAGTTGCTCTTTCATACATTTAATGTCTTTCTGGTGCCGTTTTTGGTTGAGTGGATGGCTCTACAAGAAGGATGGCAGTCAGTGGAGATTATTTCTCACAAACTCCTTTGTATGATTAACATGTAATGTCAGTGAGGAAGGCATTTCCAGAATCTAACCCAAATCTGAATGATCACAAATTGTACATTAAAAATGCAAATGAAATTTTAGCATGATACTTATATTCTTTTTTTTTTTTTTTTTTTTTTGGACAGGCAGAGTTAGACAGTGAGAGAGAGAGAGACAGAGAAAGAAAGGTCTTCCTTCCTTTGGTTCACCCCCCAAAAGGCTGCTATGGCCAGCGTGCTACAGCCGGCATGCTGCGTCCATCCGAAGCCAGGAGCCAGGTGCTTCCTCCTGGTCTCCCATGTGGGTGCAGGGCCCAAGCACATGGGCCATCCTCCACTGCATTTCCGGGCCACAGCAGAGAGCTGGACTGGAAGAGGGGCAACCGGGACGGAATCCGGCGCCCCGATGGGGACTAGAACCCAGTGTGCTGGTGCCGCAGGCAGAGGGTTAGCCTAGTGAGCCACGGCGCCAGCCCATGATATTTATATTCTAAAGGAAAAGGTCGATGACCAAATATGAAATCAGCCTAAATAAACTCTTAGGGGTCACTCTTTACAAAGAGAATAAGGAATCTTCAGCTTTCAACTCTTTCCAGAATTGATAAAGGGCATTTTGATGTATGTGTGTGTGTTTCATATGATTTTCCAATAATACTTATTAAATAGTGCATTCCAGGAGAGTTTCTGCCCCACTGTCAGGTACAAAGAAGCCTTATCGGATATTCCACTGAATGCCGTTCTAAAGCCCTCCTTGCTGTTAGAGAGAAAGGAGTCCTTGAGCAAGTAGCACGTCTGCTTTCTGATGGGATCTGGTGATTTCAGTGATCGTGTATGAATTTAATTCTTTTTTCAGGTACCCCAATTATGAATTTATTAGTGATAACTCTATCTCTTGGTCAGCTGGACTGCACAATCGATACACAGAAAACTCACTTCGGGGTGTGATCCTGGATATCCATTTTCTCTCCCAGGCAGATTTCCTAGTGTGTACCTTTTCATCCCAGGTAAGTGGGAGCAAGGCATTTTTAGTTATTTATTTAAATTCCTGTCTTTCCTTAAATTGTTTTTAATTTATCAGAGAGATGGAGAGATTTTCCAGCTGCTGGTTCACTCCCCGTGTGCCTGCAGAAATACCCAGCATACAGTCCAGGTCTCCCATGTGAGCAGCAGGAACCCAGCCACTTGGGCCATCACTCTCGCTTCCCCTCAGGGTTTGCATTATCAGGAGGCTGGAGGCAGCACTAGAGCTGGGTATCAAACCCAGGTATTCCTGTGTGAGACATGGGCATCTTAACTGCTAAGCTGACCTGCCCCAGGACAGTTTTTTAAAAGACGTATTTATTTCTTTGAAAGGCAGAGTGACAGAGATCTGCGTGTTCACTTCCCAAATGGCTATAACAGCCAGGCCTGGACTGGGCCAAAGCCAGGAGCCAGGAACTCCATCCTAGTCTGCTGTGTGTGTTGGCAGGAACTCAAGTACTTTTGAGCCACCATCCTCTGCTTCTCAGAGGAAGTGTGGAGTATTAGTTGGGAGCTGGATCAGAAATGGAGTAACCAGAACTTGAACTGTCACTGTGTTATGGGATGCTGTCATTGTGAGCAACAGCTTAACCCCCTGTGCCACCATGCTCACCAGCTGCCCCCATCACCTGCACATTCAAATCACCAATACTTTTGGTCATACCAGAAAAAATATTATCTGTATGTGTGTATATTTAACATTAGATATCATGACTCAGATGCAATTCCTGATAATGATCCCTTTTGTGAAAGAATGAAAAAATTCCATGAAATAACTATTTGATTGTACATTGAGTATTTAGTTATTTGCAAGCAACAGTTGACTACATTCCCACTGAAGCCAGTGACTAGAGTTGTATAAAATACTTGATTTGTTCACAGCATTTAACAGGAACACAGGTAATTAAGCTTACTTAATACTTTCTAATTTTGCATACAGTCAATATGTAACAAGAATCCATCCATTTCTACACATTGTTGCACTGACACTGTGAGGCTTAAATGCCCAGCATTTTGCCTCTCTTGATTGCTTTATATTAAAGAAGAAAGTAAATGTAGTTCCTTTTCAAATCCCATTACATTTATGCCTAGCAAGAAACTGTACGTTAAATTTAAGCAATCCAGTATCACAGTCATTCTTTGAGTTTAATTGTGAATAATTATATGTTGCAGGTTTGGTGTGAGTATTTTCATGAGTAGTCCACTGTGGACTACTATATTCCTGTGGAATATCAGTACAGCAACATTTATTATAGACTTTATTGTGTTCTCTTATTTATGTACATATTGTTGATTAGCTCATTCAACCAGCTGCAAAATGAGGTGCGTAGGGGGTTTTGAAGGACATTAAAGATAAAGTTCTTGCCCTAGTTCAGAATCTAATAAGCAAAACATACACATGAAGTAACTAGACAATAATTACCCAAAATATAAATTAGTATAAAATAAGTGTAAGCGTAAATGCTGAGAAGCATGGGAATTGTGAATAGGGAAGGCCACATCATTTCTGGGGGAAGTGGGCAGTTTGCTTATGGGCAGAATTGTCAGGGCGCTTCAGAAAGTTCACAAGGGGCTGGCGTCGCGGCACAGCTGCTTACGCCGTCACTTGTGATGCAAGCATCTCCTGTGAGCACCAATTGGAGTCCCAGCTTCTCTGTTTCCAATCCAACTCCCCGATGATGAGCCTGGGAAAGCAGTGGAAGATGGCCCAAGTGCTTACGCTCCTGCCGCACATATGGGAGTTCCAGGTTCATGGCTTCAGCCTGGGCCAGCCTGGCCATTGCAGCCGTTTGGGGAGTGAACCAGTAGATGGAAGACGGGTCTCTGGCTCTCTCTGTAACTCTTTCAATAAATAAAATAACTCTTTAAAAAGTCCATGAAAAAAAAGATGGAATTAGAAGTTTATTTCCATCCCAAAAAAATTCTGAAATACATGCATACAAAGGGTCTTGGAAGAGTTCATGGAAAATACATATGTGAGTAGGTTTCAAAAATATTTTTGCACCAAAGTAAATTTATCTTCTAATTATATTTTCCCACAAACTTTTTGAAGTACTTTCTTTTTTTATTTATTTTTTTATTTTTTTATTTTTTTGACAGGCAGAGTGGACAGTGAGAGAGAGAGACAGAGAGAAAGGTCTTCCTTTGCCATTGGTTCACCCTCCAATGGCCGCCGTGGCCGGCGCGCTGCAGCCGGCGCACCGCGCTCATCCGATGGCAGGAGTCAGGTGCTAGGTGCTTTTTCCTGGTCTCCCATGGAGTG
The DNA here is from genome assembly GCA_949820135.1 of Sylvilagus floridanus. NCBI lineage: Eukaryota > Metazoa > Chordata > Mammalia > Lagomorpha > Leporidae > Sylvilagus > Sylvilagus floridanus. The sequence continues at coordinate 13,051,474 of OX463228.1, read as the reverse complement.
CAGGGCCCAAGCACTTGGGCCATCCTCCACTGCACTCCCTGGCCACAGCAGAGAGCTGGCCTGGAAGAGGGGCAACTGGGACAGAATCCGGCGCCCCAACTGGGACTAGAACCCGGTGTGCCGGCGCCGCAAGGCGGAGGATTAGCCTGATGAGCCACGGTGCCGGCCTGAAGTACTTTCATGTATGACAATGAACATTGTCACAATATTATTGTGATATGATTTTTTGCAAAGTACACATAACCAAGCAGAGTCTGCTGTGTAATAGGACAACAGCTGGCCACCCAAAGAGAGCTAAGCAGAGCAGGAGTCATGTAGCACCAGTCCTAATCCAGAGGGAAAACTTCTTCAAATTCCCATGCAGCCATCCACTTTGTTGATGTAACTCCCTAACTGGGTTGAGGAGCCTGTCTTTGAGAAACATCCCTTTCCATTCTCATGGTGAAAGGGGGATAAGTAGAACTACTTAGTCCTTCCCAAGTATTTTTGGCTATGTGCTTACATGATGAACAGGTGCATGTAACTAGTAACAACCTCCATATATCCCTGATGCTTGTTAGAATGAGTGAAACAAGAGTCACTTTTTCCAGATGGACAATCTTCCCTGTAGGCCTGAATTTTAGGCCTGTCTGAGTCTTATTTCTCTGGTCCAGGGTTTCTCAACCTAAGCACTACTGGCACTTAGGGTCAGATATTTGTTATGAGGAGCTTTACTGTACATTGTAAGATATTTAGCAGCATCCCTGGCCAGTAGCACCCCAGCTTCAAGTTGTAATAACCAAAATGTCTCCAGATATTACCACATGTCCTCTGCAGGGCAAGCTTATCTTGGTTGAGAATTATTCCGGTCAGAAAGCTGTAAAGTTAAATAAATGTACGCACGTCTGAATGTGTCCTACCTTACGGATAGTGTAGGCTCTGAGATGTACAGAGATGTGCTTTATGTTTTACCCTTGAGCTCATTCTGGAGTGAAAGAAACATCCTTTTTCTTTCTTTAGAATGTTTGGTCCTCGTACTTGTAACATTCACCCATAAATAAAGACCTCTGTCACTTCATGGTGGTAGAGTTTGTACAGGCTTAAGGAGGATGTTGTTCTTCTGCTTTGTTCTATTTTATGCATAATATCGTCACCAATGTCTTCAGACCTGGGGTCCAGAGAACCAGTTGATATGAAGAAAGAATAGTGCTGAGAGGACTTTGCATATTCAAAAGAAGGAGATTCATGCTTATGTGTTATTCCTAAAAACCTTGGCAGTCAAAGTTCACTATAAGTAGTTTCTTGTCTGAGTCAAAGCAAACCTCTATGTTTTATATACAAAAATAGACTTGAATATCTCCAAATACTCTATATTAGAGTTTAGAATAAAAAAATATATTATTTATTTATTTTTAAGATGGCGTGAAAGAGAAAGAGATCTTCCATACTTTGGTTCACTCCCCAAATGGCCACAACAGTTGGGGCTGGTCTAGGCCAATGCCAAGAGCCAGGAGGAACTTCGTCCAGCTCTCCCACATCGGGGGCAGGGGCCCAAGCACTTGCTCCATCTCTGATGCACTCCCAGGCACATTATCAGGGAGCTGAATCAGAAGCAGAGCTGCCAAGACTTGAATCAGCACTTCCATGTGGGATGCCAGCATTGCAGGTGGCACCTTAACCAGCTATACTATAGTACCAGTCCCCAGAGTAAGAAGTTAACAGCAAAAAATATATAGTGAATAGAAATTTACTAAACATGACCAGCTTCATTATCACATGTCTTATTTGATGTCTAAAACTATAGCTTTTAAGATTGTAGAATAATTCCAAATTTGATGATAGGTCTTTGTACTGAACCTCAATATGTTTTACAAATATTTTTAGTAAAGAAGTATTTAATAAAAGCCCAATATTTTTGCAGTATAAATGATTGGTTGCTAGAATGAAGAATTTCCTTTGCTGTAAACTAAAATTGCAATTGTTTAAAAAATGCCCCAGAAATGCTTCATCATCACCACCAATAGGGTGTGGGGAAAAACAGTCACTGATAGTGTCAACATACCACACCATTAACTCTGCTGGGCAGAGAACAAGAATGAGGCAACATGGGTTCTGGTATCAGGCCATCTGGGTTTGAGACCAGCTTTGTCTGTTAGTGGCTGTATGACATTGAACAGGTTGCTTAGCCTGTCTCTGACTATTGATATTTTGTTTGTTTTCTTTCTCACATGTAAAAATGATAATAATAGTAGTGCCTATTGCATAGACTTTTTGTTAGGATTAAAGAGGTATTACTGGTAAAGCACTGAGAATAGTACTTAGAAGTATATTAAACATGTTAGCTGCTATTATTATGTATGTAGGAATAGTTATAGGAATCTCTTTGTCTGAAGAAAGACTCTATAGTATTGGCTTTATCAGTTCTTTTTCATATGACTCCATTTCAGACTTCCACATTTTAGAAGCATGCAACATGCTGTAGAAGGACTCCATTACCTCTGCTTATGGCCAAGGATATAGCTTGGGACCAGCCAACTTATCATGTGAATTGGACAGACAACAAGAAGTCTTCATATTAGAGAGTAACTAGTACCATTCAGAATTAAAATTTCTCAGTGCCAATCTACCACCTCAACTCCAATGTACTGATTTCACTAAAAAGCTAGTAACTTTGTGTGCATGTTGACTTTAGGGAAATTAGTCTTCAGAGCATTCAGACCATCCTGTGTATGCCACAGGAATGCTCTGAGTGCTTGGGGAGAGAGGAGGGGTGCAGAGAAGAGACTAACGCCACACGTCCGAAGAGTGAGAAGAGACCAGACATCCAGACCAAATCTCATCCCCAGATAAAGCATGGGCCCCCAACTCTCAGCTTTTCTTTATGATAATCTCATTTGAAGAGATGATCAGGAAATGATACAAATTCAGTATCTTCTTCATAAATAGTTTGACAGCTTTAAAGCTTAAGCTTTACTCATGTAAACTTGCTCTCTTAACATGTATCCTTGGAGGAATTTTCTGCTATAGTAATAGTAGTGAGAAAGACTGTATCTGTTGATCATGAACTCTTATTGTAGATAACACAAGAAGGTATAAAATGCCATGCTATGAGAAAAAATGCAGGGCTGAGTGTTTAACTGCTGTCACGATTGTCGTGGTAGTTTCATCAGTATTCCTCAGAAGGTTTTAGGACAAATCTCCCTCCCCTCGTGTTGGAGCTTCTAATCTTTGGTTTTGTATCCATAAATGAGGTCTGGGAATTCTCTCTGCTTAGGTGAAAAAATTTTATAGCTCCGCTCTCTGACTTAGTTTCCATTATCGCTCTTAGTTTGCTGAGTCCCTTTATCAATGCTATTTCTCAAAACCAAATTTGTCCTAAAAGCCTCGTAAATTGAAAAGAACAGTCCTTGGGATTTAATATGAAAATTAGAGGGAATATTTAGCATGTACCAAGAGCATCAAGTGAATTTTGAAAGCTATGCAATCATATTCTAAACTATTCTACCAATATGCTAATCTTCTGTGTTACTGGAAATTGCCTATGTCTAAAACATCTACTTTGTAATTTATTTTATTTGATGAAACCATCTTAAATGTGACACAAAGAAATTATGGTTGCAGAAATAACAGCAGTTGGCAGTTCAGTTACAGAAAGGCAAAATATCAAAAAGGTTTTCTGAAAATATTGCTTATCAAATTCTAGAATCAATTTTTACTACCCTGGAATCTGATTTACAGGAATGACTGTAGATGCTCACTGTAAAGACTTTAACATTGTTAAAGTCAACATTGTTTAAAAAGCAGTCAACATCACTCAGTAGTTCCAACTATTAAAAGTCACCATAGGGGCCAGCGCCTCGGCTCAATAGGCTAATCATCTGCCTTGCGGCATCGGCACACTGGGTTCTAGTCCCTGTCGGGGCACCAGATTCTGTTCTGGTTGCCCCTCTTCCAGGCCAGCTCTCTGCTGTGGCCCGGGAGTGCAGTGGAGGATGGCCCAAGTCCTTGGGTCCTGTACCTTCATGGGAGACCAGGAGAAGCACCTGGCTCCTGGCTTCGGATCAGTGCGGTGCGCTGGCCAGCCGCGGCGGCCATTGGAGGGTGAACCAACGGCAAAAGGAAGACCTTTCTCTCTGTCTCTCTCTCTCTCACTGTCCACTCTGCCTGTCAAAAAAAAGTCACCATGGGACAAGCATAGTTTCTCTGGTGAAGCCTCCCTTCATGGAAGTTACTCAACTCTTGCGGCACTCTGTGTCGTCTGGTTTTAAATCCATAGACAACCATGCTCATGACACCTTAAATCGGATTTTGGAGGGCCCACAGAGCGAAATCAAGAACGACTTCTTAACTTCATTAACTTCATTCCAGGTGGGATGTTTCTGGATAGGAATTTGCAGCAATGTGGCCATGAAACCACAGTGCATGACTGTTGGGAGCACCAGGAATGTGAATCCTGTGCCTGCTTCCCAAGTACTTTCAACAGCATGCACCTAGTTTGCAGTGCTGAATGTTGCCCTGTGTAGCCTGGTTTGCAGTACTCCTTTTCACACTCCTCACGTTGTAGTGAAAGCTGTGGTCTTACTCAGTACAGCACAGCAAAGCAGCTGTCTCATCACCCACGAGACAAGAACCTTCTTGCAACTTACCGCACCAAGAGAGCCTCCAGTCCTTTTTATTTGGACAAAAACAGGATAAGAAAGCTTTGAAGTCTCCTCCATACTCACCTGGCTGTTGGTAAGGGATAAAATTGGGACTAAACAGACATCCCACACACATACCTTTTAAAATTGTTTTCTGAAATCCAGTCATTTATGTTTTAATTGTTTGGCAGGATTTTTGCTGTTATCCATTACTGTTTGCTTTGTGGTATACTGAGATTTATGTTGTGCCTTCTTAACACAGAATGAAAGAAAACATACCACATATGGCTTTGCAAACCATAAACTGCCCTTCTTAGTCTGGTTGCCTGTCAGATATCAAACCTGACTATGGGCATCAGCTACAAGCTTTCACTTGCCTGCCAGGGAATTGAACCTGTAAAGCCCTGAGAGGAAGACTAGGACACGTGAGCACAAGCACCAGCCCTGTCGTAGGTAATCTGTCTAGTCCTGTGGTATCCCCATGGCTAACATGGACAACTTCTTAATCAGTCAGAATGCTATGTGTGGTGGACCTTAAGGATTGAATATCACCCACAGACCCGTATCTCCGTTACTGGAACAGTATTTAATATTCATGGAGCAATATTAATTCAACAGATTTTTGAAATTTTTATTTAAGTTACACAAGTTTCATGTGTTTCATATATTACAGATTTGGGGACATGGTGATACTTCTGACCCTTCCCTCCCTCCTGCCTATACTCCAACCCTTCTTCCTCCTCCCTCTCCCATTCCCATTCTTAATTTTTACAAAGATCTACTTTTCAGTTTACTTAATGATCACAAGGTTAACCCTACACTAAGTAAAGAGTTCAATGAATAGTATGAAGAAAAAACTCTATTCCTCAACAGAAGAGACTAGGGCTGTAAATAATCATCAAATCTCAAGATGTCCACTTCACTCTAATGTATTATATTTTAGGTATTCATTAGTTACCCCAGATCAGGGAAAACATATGATATGTGTCTTTTTGGAACTGGCTTATTTCACTAACTATGATGGTTTCCAATTGCATCCATTTTGTTACAAAAAACAGGGTTTCATTTTTTTTTTTTTTTACAGCTGAGTAGTACTATATAGTGTATATAAACTGTAATTTCTTTATGCAGTCATCAGTTGATCAACATCTGGGTTGATTCCATATCTTAGCTACTGTGAATTGGGCTGCAGTGAACATGGTGGAACAGATAACTCTTTCATATGCTGATTTCTTTTGGTTTGGGTAAATTGCCAGGAGTGGGATGGCTGGGTCATATGGTAGGTCTGGATTCAGGTTGCTGAAGTATCTTCACACTGTCTTCCACAGTGGCTGCACCAGTTTACATTCCCTCCAACAGTAGATTAGGGTACCTTTTCCCCCACATCCTCAGCAGCATTTGTTGTTTGTTGATTTCTGCTTGAGAGCCATTCTAACTGGAGTGAGGTAGAACCTCATTGTGTTTTTGATTTACATTTCCCAGATGGCTAGTGATCCTGAACATTTGTTCAGGTGTCTGTTTGCCCTTTAAATTTCTTTTCTTGAAAAATGGTATTTATACCAAAACATAAACTTGGGATTATCCCCAAAACAAAATAGATCCCCTAAGAATGTGAGACAGAGGCTTTATTATGTCTGTGAGAGTCAGATATTTAAGAGTAGAGAGAAAGAAACATCAGGGTTCATCAGTGAAAATTGTGTCATCCTAGGAGTAATAGTCATATAAAGCCCTACATTCCTAGCAAGGGGTGACTCAAGAGTAAGTGGAGAGACTCAGAAAAGAAGACTCTCAGGTGTGTCCAAGGCTTTACATTTTTTTGGGGGGAAGGGGGACTTAGACTTTTCTGGTGGTATGATCTGAACATGCAGAAGACGATTTGCAAGAGAAAATGCATAGAGCAGTTGCAAGCATATGCAGATTGCCTAGAGTCAAACCCGAGTCTTTCATTAATTAATAGAGTAACATTGCCTTTGTAAGGTGACCGTGATGATGGAGTCTTAATGATGGGAGATTACGTTCGATAGTACCTAAAAACAGTCTCTATCATTGGAGCTGCTTTAATTACAGCCATGTGCCTCCTGGTGACTAGGATACATACTGAGAAATGTGCCATTAGGTGATTTCACCATTGTGCAAACATAGACAACGCTAGGCAATATAATCTTACCGGGCCACTGTACTGTATCTGTGGTCTGGCATTGACCAAAATGTCACTAGGTAGCACACAGCTCTTTAGTTTCTTCAAGAGTTCCTGCTTAATTTTTCTTGCTCTTTTTTGGCCTTTGACTGAATTAAAGTTCAAAAGTTCCAAGTCCTTTGGATCCTCATTTTATTATAATCTGAGTATCCTACCAGTGGTCTCATTTGTATCATGGCATTTCCTGCTGGTGAATAAACTTGTAAACGAAGTTTTCATTCTCTTGTTCTGTCTAGTTGTAATTTTAGTATTAGAATTTGGGCAGATCATTTAATATCCTATATAGTCCCCTCTACAAAATTAAAAATCCTGCCTAAACTTTATTTTATTTGAAAATTCCCTATTTCATTTGCAAATTGCCCCCTCAAGTTCCTGAAATTCAGATTCTTGATGTTGGAGTGATGATTAATCTAATCAGAATTCGTTTTGTCTAAGAATGAACCTCTCTTCTTTCAGTCTTTGATCTTCGTGAATGCCTCGGTTTTAAGACTGCCAGGTAGTCCTAAGTTGTTCCACTGGGCAGATTAGCAACACTATTGGTAGTGTCATTGTAAATAAATGAGAAAGTATTGTTATACGAAAACGAAAATTTGTTGGCTAAGATGATCAAGAATGGAGATTTAGGAATATTTGACCTGAGTTCTCTATTCGGAATGTAAAAGGGAATTTTCTTAGCAAAATGAAACGTTTCTCTTCTGTCTGAATGGGTGAACCTATGCTTAGAAAAGTTTCTGGAACTCCTTTACTCTATAATGAATATTGTTTAAAATGCTGTCTCTGTGTGGATTAGTTATAGTTTAACTTTATCACCAGTGAGTCACGAAATGAAATTTGGATTGGGAAATATCACCTGCTATCCAGTGGGCAGGGAAAATATTCTTTGGACAAGGGGATCTTCTAAGTAGCTTAAAACTACATTGGTCAAGTAGATGCAGCTTCCCAAAAGGCTGGCCCCGCTTATGTCAGCCCAGCCAACTACTGTCTACATAGCACACTTAGCACTCTGCAGAACACAAACGGCAGGTGTGTGTTAGCTCACTTGCCAATGCTAGTTGATTGTCAATAGTTACTTGAATCTCTGTTGAGAAGTGTTCTGAGTCCAAGTTCTAAATTAGCAGTGATGAGTGTATGAGTGAAACAGTAAATACAGGAAAGGGAGCGACAGCATTGGTGTTAGGTATTCACTGTCCTAATGCTAAACCTCAAATTCTGTGAGGACGCAGTGATGTCCTGGGGCCCGTGTACGAGCATAGTCAGCTGCAGTGACGCCAGCCTCCCACATAGGGGTCTGTGTCCCAGCTCCTCCACTCCTCTCCAACTCCCTGCCGATGGCCTGGGAAAAGCAGGAAAGATGGCCCAACTGTTTGGGCCCCTGCACCCATGTGGGAGACCCACATAAAGCTTCTGCCTCCTAGCTTCAGCCTTGCCCAGCCCCAGCCATTGCAGCCACCCGGGAGTCCACCAGTGCATGGAAGATCTCTCTGTCTCACTGTCTTTCTCTGTAACTCTGACTTTCAAATAAATAAATAAACATTAAAAAAAAAAAAAAGTCTTACATTGATATTACCAGTGCCCAGCCCTGGACCACTGTATGACTCTGCTTATTAAAACTAACTAATTCGGGGCCGGCACTGTGCTGCAGTAGGTTAGTCCTCCACTTGCAGTGCCAGCATCCTATATGGGCACTGGTTCTAGTCCCAGTTGCTCATCTTCCAGTCCAGCTCTCTGCTTTGGCCTGGGAAAGCAGCAGAAGATGGTCCAAGTCCTTCGATCCTTGCACCTGTGTGGGAGACCCAGAAGAAGCTCCTGGCTTCAGATCGGCTCAGCTCCAGCTGTTGCAGCCATATGGGGAGTGAACCAGCAGATAGAATACCTTTCTGTCTGTCTCTCCTCTCACTGTAACTCTACTTCTCAAATAAATAAATAAATAATCCTTTAAAAATTAACTAATTCAAACTTGTAAAGGGTGTGACACACACAGTTTCCCAAGATCTGAATTGTAATTTTTGTTTCCAAAAAACAGGACAGAGGCAGGCACACAAAGATGAAGAATGCATGTACCATCATCTGCGATGGACGAATGAAAGGCTGTGTCTAGAAGTGCTGCTTTTGAGCCCATCTCTGGCCAGAGACTTGCAGACTGTCAAGAGGAGAGCTTTTACATGCTGTACTAACGGACTTTTTTTCTTTCTTCCCCAAGGTCTGTCGAGTCGCTTACGAAATCATGCAAACACTGCATCCCGATGCCTCCGCGAACTTCCATTCTTTAGATGACATCTACTATTTTGGGGGCCAAAATGCCCACAACCAGATTGCCATTTATCCTCACCAGCCTCGAACTGAAGATGAAATCCCTATGGAACCTGGAGATATCATTGGTGTGGCTGGAAATCACTGGGATGGATATTCTAAAGGTGTCAACAGAAAACTGGGGAAGACGGGCCTGTACCCCTCCTACAAAGTCCAAGAAAAGATAGAAACAGTTAAGTATCCCACATATCCTGAGGCTGAGAAATAAAGTTCATGTGGAAGAGGTGGACAACCAAACTCAGTTCAAACCATTTCAGCCAAACAGTAGATGAAGAAGGCCCAGACCTAACAACGTGGCTAAATGAGTAGACACCCTCAGCACCAAGAGCCCCTGGGAACCGAAGATGCTTCGTTGATGGCATTCCTCCTTTAACAAGGGCTGCAGTGCCCTCAAACCCATGCACAGTACAGTAACGTTCTCACATGTAACATGCAAACCATTTTTTTCTACTTTTCCCCTTCTTCAATATTATGTCCCCATGAAACAAACACTGCCACATTGTGTAATTTAAGTGACACAGACATTTTGTGCGAGACTTCAAACATGGTGCCTATACCTGAGAGACCTATGTGACAGAGAGGTAAACAACTTCTCACTGTGAGGAAGTTGATTCGTCGCCAGTGGTGGTGTTTTGACCACTGAATCTACTCCAGTCAGCAGATTCACAATGAGAATGGATTTTTTTTTCCTTTATAAGGTTGTCTGGATTTTTTTTTAAGTAATTATATCGGTTCATCCGCCTCATCGTTAATAAGTGAAGGATACTTCAGAAAATAAAATATCCACTCTCCATTAGGACTTTTGTAAAACAATGCCATGAACAAATTCTTTAGTACTCAGTGTTTCTGGACATTTTCTTTGATAACAAAAAATAAATTTTAAAAAGCGGAATTTTGTAAAGTTTCTAGAATTTTGTATCATTGGATGATGTGATAATTAACTTTATAGAGGAAGAACCATGATAAAAGAAAGGAGTTTTGTAGTTTTAGCTTCTTTTGTTTCTGATAGAATAACTACTGAGGTCTTAACTGACATTAAAGAGCTACTGATCGATTTTAATGCTGAAAAATGATTTTAGTTGGTGCACACTCTTTGGGAGTTTTTATTCTCTTATTTTGGATGTGGTCTTAATTGAATGAAATAAGCATACTCCTTGCTCCCAGATGAACTTTTAGCTCTGTTTCTAAAACTGTTTCGGGGTTTCTTGACAAACCTTCTTGTAGCTGCGGTCACTTTTTGTAGTTGAGTCCAATTATTTTATCTGGGAACCAATTTGTGCCCTTTAGTATTTTTTTTTTTTTTTGACAGGCAGAGTGGACAGTGAGAGAGAGAGACAGAGAGAAAGGTCTTCCTTTGCCATTGGTTCACCCTCCAATGGCTGCCGCATCACGTTGATCCAAAGCCAGGAGCCAGGTGCTTCTCCTGGTCTCCCATGGGGTGCAGGGCCCAAGCACTTGGGCCATCCTCCACTGGTCCCCCCGGGCCACAGCAGAGAGCTGGACTGGAAGAGGGGCAACCAGGACAGAATCTGGCACCCCGACCGGGACTAGAACCTGGTGTGCCAGCGCCGCAGGTGGGGGGTTAGCCTAGTGAGCTGCGGCGCCGGCTGCCCTTTAGTATTATGTCCTGCTTTTGAGAATACCAGGAATGGGAAGCTGACTTTGTTTCTGAAGTTTATGTCTCAAACTGTAGAAGATTTGGTGAGCAAAGTACAACACTACCTCTTCCAAATATTTCCTTTTAGTAATCCCATAATCACTTCAGAATGTAGAGTTTGGATTCCTTCTTTTTCCCTCTCCCTCTCCTTCTGAACATCACTTTTCTCCTAACGAAACACTCCATATTTGTCGGTAATCTGCCACCCACCATGCTGACAGGAATACTTCATAGCATATGTTCTGCCTTCAGAAGGAATCGGTGTTTCCATGTAGGGCTGGTGTTAAGTATCAGGGATCTAGAGCCAGCGTTGTAGTGCAGCGAGTTAAGCCACTGCCTGTTGACGCCAGCATCCACAGGGGCTCCGGTTAGTGTCCCGGCTGCGCCACTTCCAAGCCAGCTCCCTGCCAATGTGCCTGGGAAAGCAGTGGAAGATGGCCCAAGAACCTGGGCTCGTGTACCCACATGAAGACCAGATGAAGTTCCTGGTTCCTAACTTTGGCCTGGCCCAGCGCTGGCTGTTGGCAGCCATCTGGGGGAGTGAATCAAAGGAGAAAGATCTCTCTTTTTCTGTGTCTCCTTCTCTGCCGTAACTCTGCTTTTCAAATAAATAAATCTTTAATATATATAAATGTATATATATATACACATGTGTGTGTGTGTGTGTGTGTGTGTGTGTATATATATATATCAGGGATCTAAGAAAAACTCAGCTCTGGCCTTCACATCTCCCTAAATGAAAATACCTGTATATGAAATCTCCTGACCAAACATTCCTTAAGTTTTTTTTAACCTCTCATGGCAAGTCTCCAAAAGAGCAAAGATTAGCTACCTATACTGTCAGTAGGCAATTTTCTTTTTGGTTTTGGTACAGAAAACGTCAGTGGAAACAGAGTCTTCAGCTACGCAGAGGTTATTTGGAATTGGAGTATGTTTACCCCATCTCACTTGCCGTAAGAACGTCAATAGTTATAATTTCTGTGGCCTTGTAAGGGAACCAAAGGAGACTTCATCTGTTCTCTTTGGAAATTTACCCTGTTCTGGAGGTGAAAGGACAGAAGAACAGAAATAGGAAGGAAATAAGTATTTCCCAAGTGCAAAGACTTAGTTTTGGGTATCTGATCTTTCCGTTCTAGAAATTCCACTTAATTCTACATATTTCTCTCCTGACATTTTCTTTATATTTATTACAAATACTTTTCCCTTGCTTCATTGAATGTAGTTAGAATAGCTGCCTCAAAATCCTTTTCTGTAAATCTAATATCTCAATAATTTCAGAGTTGGTCTCCATTGTGTATCTTTTTTTCTCAGAATGAGTCATTTGTTTTTATTTTTTGGCCCTTCATATGTTGAGTAATTTTAGGTTATGTCCTGAATGTTGTAAATGTCTGTGTCATAGATTCTCTTACAGTCCTTGAAAAGTGCCGGTGTATATGTGTATTATCAGGCATTTATTTTTAACTTTATTGGACTTGTAGTCTGTCTTGGACAGCAGCTCACCTCAAGAGTCATTTTATCTCGCTGGAGTCTGTCTTGCACACAGTTAAGGGGTCAGCTGGAGATCTGGGTAGTGTTTACACACAGGATTTGGGGAATACCTTCTGTGACTCCCTTTATTTTGAGATTCTTTCTCCTCTGGTTCTTCAGCCAGAAGACTGCACTAGTCTATCACCCTAAGAGACATAAAATGAGAATTCATCTTGTGCTGTGATGTTCTTCCAAGCTTCCGCCTCTGTCCAGAATTCGTCTCCTTTCTTGTTGAGTCTTCAGTTTTTTGTATTTCGTGGAGAGTTTTTCATTGTATTCGCTCATTCAGTGTAGCGTTCAGTGGGTGATAGTTCCACCATATTAGAAGTGGAGCTCTGAAGGTGAGGCTTAAGATTAAAAAATTAATAACAAAAAAGACAAGAAAACATGGCCGGGGAGGAGGGAGGCTCAATCCCGTGGTACCCTCGCTTAAACTCTCGCAGTCAGTATCTTCAAGCAGGAGGGAAGACAAACAACTGACCCAATGATGGGTGAACTTGGAGGTGTGACAGGCAAGTAAGTACTGCAGACCACAGGTGTCCGAGAAGCTTTCCAGAGCTCCCATTTTGCAGCTCACCCATACACGGTGGCGATTCCCTCCACACACACTGCCATAGGGGAAGTCTGCGTTTTTAGCTGGGTTGTCAGCCCGAGATCAGGAGGATTTGAGTATTTTTGCTGTGAGAAGACTCATTTCTGAAAGAGGCTGGCCTGGTTACCGGTTACCTGGGTTACTGACTGGGTAACAGAATCCTGCGTATTAGTAACAGAGCAGTAACCAAAGTCCTGCTGAGGCTTTGCTCAGCCTCCACTTGTGTCTGATTAGTGCTAAGCGAGCCCATGCCTGCTGTGAAAGGGCTGCCAGCCCTAACCCAGGATTTCTCTGCGTCCCAAATGAATAAGAGACGCATTGCTTCCTTCTCTAAGCTTCAGTTTTTCCTGTTAAATAGAACCAAACCCACTTGTTGGATTCCCTCTTAGTAAAGTTGACAGAATGAACAGCCTCTTCTTCTTTTTTAAAAGAGTTTTTTTTATTTACTTGACAGATGGAGTTATCAGTGAGAGAGAGAGAGACAGAGAGAAAGGTCTTCCTTTCATTGATTCACCCCCCAATTGGCCACTATGGCCAGAGCCATGCCGATCCGAAGCCAGGAGCCAGGTGCTTCGTCCTGGCCTCCCATGCGGGTGCAGGGCCCAAGCACTTGGGCCATCCTCCACTGCCTTCCCAGGCCACAGCAGAGAGCTGGACTGGAAGAGGAGCAACCGGGACTAGAACCCAGCGCCCATATGGGATACCGGCACTGCAAGGTGGAGGATTAACCAAATGAGCCATGACGCCGGCCCCTCTACTTCTAAGATTAGAGTTGAGGGTTAAAAGAGAAGGCACATTTTAAAAGTGACCTCATAGAGTGATGATGGCCACATCATTTGGTTCTGAAGAATGCAGTGAGCAGGACGTGGATGGGGGTCTAAGTGTTGTATAGACGTCTCCTCTGTCTCCCACTTGAGATGAAATAGACAAGTCCCCTTTGGCCATGCCAGCTGCCTGATGTTTCATGTGTGCTCCCAGAAGACGGTGCCGTAGGATCAGCAGACCTGTGTAAACTAGCTGTGTGAGACATGAATTTGGGAACACTCTAAATTTATGCCAGATCCAGACTCTTGGGGATTTTACAATTGCAGTGCCCAAAGGGGAGCCCAAAGCAGAACATCCCTGGTTTCTGATAGTGGTCTCCATTGCAGAAACACGGAGGAGCTACTCCAGGATGTCGGGGCACAGACAGACCTAGAAAGTTCTTTGGATTTAACTGTCATAACATGCGTATGTGAGCACTTGCCCATTGACAGCGCATGCATTTTGGGTTCTTTGCGTAAGTTTGAATCTTTGCCTTACCACCTCTGGTCCAGTTCCGTTACCACATGTTTTCTCCTCTCCTTAAATAAGACAATCTTGCTTCTGTATTCCCACGACCATGACACAAAATGAGCATGTGGATGGTCCCCTTGTTACTGTTCCGTTCCTCGTGTACTTCTTGTCCTATTGTGTATAGTTGTGTCATTGCCATCTCTAAGATATAAAGGAAACCAAATATCCCCTTGGGGGGTTTTAGGTGAAACACTTAACAGACCTGAGTTATGATGAATCTACGGTACTGTGTGTCCGTGTCCACGTTAGCTAAAGATTTTTACAAATCAGTGTCACTACACTTGAGGAGAACATGGCTGGAGTTTCTTTTATGTAAATTGTGTCGATCTAGACAGAGCCTGCACTTTCAAAAAGCAATATATTGAAAGCTGTTGCCATGAAATTCGATGCTTTGGCCAGGACCTACCAACCTCCTGTCATCTGTAACTGCTCTCTGTAACCTCTCCTCCCACACCAGTATCCCACAAGTCTATTGTCCCCCAACTGCCTGTTGTGGGAAGAGAAAGGCCACTAACAGAGAAAAGGCTGTGTGTTTGTGCAAAACCCAGCTGGGTGGAGGCTGAGAATGTGCATTCCTTGGTACAGAGCGCACAGATTCTCTAGACTGTGGGTGTGGTCAGCGCCTGAGGAATGCTGGGACTTGGGAGTTCCTAGCTGGTCTTCCTCCCTAGGGAGTAGTGAGGACCCAGTTGTGAGTTCTGTTTCCCTTCCTCGCAGTGCCTGTGAGCCAGTGATGTCCCTGAATCTCAGATTCTTGAGCGTCAACGATACCTGCTGACAGTCGCTGAGCTGGGATTCAGAACACGAGACTTCCGATCTTAGCTCGGTCATTAACTGCGGACCAGCCTGTTTTTCAGAACTTCATTTTCTTCATCTGTGGAATGAATTGTTGGATTTATTCAGGATTTGCAAAATTTGTTGTGTGGTTCAGAACCACCTGTCTAAAGGGGGGGGGGGGGCTACCACTCAGTATCTACTCAGCTGACTGTTAGGATACAATGTGGTCAGATCTTTTTTCTGGTTTTCTGGACTAGCGAAATCTGTTCTTCATGTGAAATCTTCAGGTTTTTAAATATCAGAATCTAATTCCAAAAAAATATATAAAATGTTAGGGGGGGGGGGGGCAAATAAAATACCTGTGGCTGCCTTTGGACCATGATGGACTTCACTGAGAAAAGTTCTTTTCTCATTTCAAGATTGTATCTCTGAAAGGATTGACCAGGTGGGTAGAACTGTACACTCTCCCAGCTTCATTTGCTGGATATGTCCCCATGGTTTAGAAGTACCTGCTTGGGGGCCAGCACCGTGGTGTAGCAGTAAAGCTGCCACCCGCAGCACCGGAATCCCAGATAGGTGCTGCTTCAAGTCCCAGCTGCTCCACTTCCAATCCAGCTCCCCGCTAGTGCGCCTGGGAGAGCAGCAGAGGATGGCCCAAGTCCTTGGGCCCCCTGCATCTGTATGGGAGACCCGGAAGAAGCTCCTGGCTTCAAATGGGCCCAGCTCCAGCCAATGTGGCCATTTGGAGAGTGAACCAGCAGAGGGAAGATCTGTTTCCCCACCGCCTCCTCCTCTCTAACCATGCCTTTCAAATAAATAAATCTTTCAGAAAAAAAAAAAAAGGAAAGGAAAAGAAATGCCTGCTTGGCTGGCTGTCACCCTGAGCCAAAGGACAGCTGTGCTAAGCTGGGCCCCTCTTCCAACCTGGACTTGACCTTAAGCCTGGAGCATGGGCTAGGTAACTTGCAGGTTCTCTAAAAAGGTCATGGCGAGCCTGAGGTTCTGCCAAGGTCATAAGTGGTGCCAGCCTGAAGCTGCTCATCAGGAGCCTGGACAGCTTCACGTGGTAGAGAAACAAGGCCCCAGCTGTTGGCTAGACCAGGTGAGTCGGTATTTCTCTAGACCTAACTCAACAATAGGGTGATTCAGTTCCTCACCTAATTAGCAAGCTATCTAACCTCACCTTTTTATATTTGGAAACTCCTTTTGTTGTTTACTTTCATTCCCACCTTTATGTCCTATTAAAGCTTCTTCGGTAGAATCACAGCTTTGTTTCTGCTAACCTAAGTGCAGAGGAATTTGTTGACATGGAGGCCAAGAGACCTGAAAACTGTTTCCTTGGAGGCCATGAGTGGGAGTGACGTCCCCTCTATAGAGGAGATCAGCTTTTTCTCTTCACATTCAAGAAATCAAAGGAAGTGTGGGTTGTTGTTTAAGTGATACACAGAAACCTCAGAAAATGTTTGCAAATACACCTCGCAAATGACCACATACTGAAGTCAAGCATGAGAACATGTGATTTGTGTTCAGGTTAGAGAGTAGAGGATTTGACATCAGATGGCCCTAATTTCTCATTTTGGCTTCACATCTTTGGAGCATCAGCAGGTTCAATCTAGCAGGTATGACCTTTTAAGAAACTTGGTGATAATTCAAACAAGTTGAATTATTTTGTCTTTGTTTTTTTATTTTTATTTATTTTTTAAAATTTTATTTAAGTTATACAAGTTTCAAGCATTTCATTTATACAGTTTTAGGAATATAATGATACTGCCCACCCCATCCTCCTTCCCGCCCACACTCCAACCTTCTTCCTCCTCCCTCTCCTATTCCCACTCTTAATTTTTAAAAAGATCTGTTTTCAGTTAATACTCGTAAGGTGACTACCTGTTTTTTTTTTTTTTTTTAAAGATTTTATTTGTTTAAGAGGCAGAGTTACAGAGAGGGAGACAGAGGTCTTCCATTCGCTGGGTCACTCCCCACATGGCCACAACAGCCAGAGTTGAGCTGATCCAAAGCCAGGAGCTTCTTCCGGGTCTCCCACATGGGTGCAGGGGCCCAAGCATCTGGGCCATCCTCCACTGCTTTCCCAGGCCACAAGCAGAGAGCTGGATTGGAAGAGGAGCAGCCAGGATGTGAACGAGCACCCATGTGGGATGATGATGCTGTAGGCAGAGGCTTAGCCTACCATGCCACAGCAGCCTGTTTTTATAAGTGAAGTTTTCTCGGAACACAGTTATATCCATTCATTTACATAATGTCCATGACTGTTTAAGGCCACAACGGCACAGTTGAATAGCTCTGATGACAGACTGACTATGTGGTTGGCCCACAGAACCCCAAACATCTACTGTCTGATCTTTTGTAGAAAAAGTTGGCTGATCCCTGTTGTAAGCAGTCCTGCCCCTGAGATTCTAGTAGGGACTCAGCATCCCCAAACACTGAGTCACCAGATAGCACTGGTTGTAGTGCTGTATCAGTATAATCCACAGGCTGCCTTTGTGGGGACTGGATAAAGATGCTTGTTAGTATGATTATTTTTAAAAAAGATTTTATTTATTTGAGATGTAGAGTTACAGATGGCGAGAGGGAAAGGCAGAGAGAAAGGTCTTCCATCCACTGGCTCACTCCCCTGCAATGGCTGGAACTGCACCAATCAGGAGCCAGGAGCTTCTTCATGGTCTCCCATGTGAATACAGGGGCCCAAGCACTTGGGCCATCTTCTACTGCTTTCCCAGGCCATAAGCAGCGAGCTGGATTGGAAGAGGATCAGCCAGGACTCAAACCGGTACCCATATGGGATGCCGGTGCTGCAGGAAGAGGATTGACCTGTGCCACGGTGCCGGCCCAAAGACAATTATTGTAGTATACTTATTTTTATAACAAAATCCCAACTGCCATCTATTAGGGAATTGCTTAATAATTATGCAGATCTATCGTGTTGAATTACACTTCCTGGCATAGCCGTGTGCAGGAGCCCCACTGCAGCAGTTCGAGCTAACAGAGCACTGGACTTGGAGTCCACAGACCTGGTTCTGCTTCCTGCCCTGCATCTCACCTGCCGATATTTTACAAACCCAATCTGCCTAGGCCTGCGTTTGCCTAACTTAAAGACGGAGATAACTTCTAGTTGTTGTTTTGAGGTATTAAATAGCACACATAAAATTGCTTCATAAAAGCTAACAGTGCTACAAAATCTCCAGTCATATTCTGAACAATTTCAGTAGTCCTAGAGCTGGTTCCTTTTAGGTCTGGAAGACATTAAATCAGTTTAAGAGCTTGCGCTCTGGGGCTGGCATGGTGGTATAAAGTCGCCACCTGCAATGCCAGCATCCCATATGGTGCTGGTTCCTATCCCAGCTCCACTTCCAATCCAGCTCCCAGCTAATGGTCTTGGAAAAGCAGCGGAGGATGGCCCAAGTGCTTGGGCCCTTATTACCAATGTGGGAGACTTGGATGAAACTCCTGACTCGTGGCTTTGGCCGGTTGCACCCATCTGGAGGTGAACCAGCAGATGGAAGAGATCTCTCTCTCTCTCTCTCACTCTCTGTAACTCTGACTTTCAAATAAATAAATAAATCTTAAAAAAAAAAAAAAGGAGCTTACAATCTAACTGGAAACTGAGGCATATAAACTGCAGTGGAAAAATACAGTTTAACATAAGTTACCCACATTGGGACTAGTTGGAACACTGGTAATACTGGAGTGCACTTACTGACTTCCTACCATGTGCCAGACCTACTAAGTGCTTACCATGAATTATCTCATGTGTCTGAGTGTACTTCAAAAAGCTTGTGGGGGCCAGCGCCGTGGCTCAATAGGCTAATCCTCCGCCTTGCAGCACCGGCACACCGGGTTCTAGTCCCGGTCAGGGCATCAGATTCTGTCCCGGTTGCCCCTCTTCCAGGCCAGCTCTCTGCTGTGGCCAGAGAGTGAAGTGGAGGATGACCCAAGTGCTTGGGCCCTGCACCCCTTGGGAGATCAGGAGAAGCACCTGGCTCCTGCCTCTGGATCAGCGTGGTGCGCCGGCCATGGCAGCCATTGGAGGGTGGAGGGTGAACCAATGATAAAGGAAGACCTTTCTCTCTGTCTCTCTCTCACTGTCCACTCTACCTGTCAAAAAAATAAAAAGCTCATGGAAAACTAGAATTAAAAGTATTTTGGTGCAAGATTTTTTTTTCATGATACATGGAAAATGCATATTATGAAAAAAAATCTGCATGGATTTCAAAATTGGTTTTGCACCAGAATAAACTGATACAGTCAATTCCATGTTCCCACAGCCTTCAAAGTGCCCTTGCATAATCTTCACATCTGCCCTTTGGGGTAGGTATCATCCCCATCTTACAGATAAGAAAACCTGGCAATTATTGTTCATCTACCGTGTTTCAGACATGGTTTACATATTCTAACTCATTTCATCTTCGCTATACTAAATGAGTTAGTACTATTATTGTCCTTGTTTTTAAGTGTACTCTCATTTATGTGAGAGGCAGAGCAACGTAGAGACGGAGATAAAGAAAGATCCTCCACCTGCTCGTCCATTCCCCAAGTGCCCGCCACAGCTGGGGCTGAGCTTCCGAGAACCCACTGTCTCGTGCAGGTGAACACGCTGACTGGAGTTGAGGCTGGAATCCCAGACGTACCCGAGGGCACACTGTTTTCATATGGCGGCTTATCTACTTTCCAAGCCTGTTTGCGTATGACCTTCACACGCCGAGGTTCCACAGGGTGGGGAGTGCGGAAGCAGGTGGAAAATGCAGTCTTTGGTTCATAGCTCTGTCTGGCTCGCGGAATGGACGGTGTGCTGGTGCTACTATGAGGCAGGACTCTGGGGCAAGGTTAGTGACCCATTAAGGTGTCCTGAGTCCTGATTAGAGAGCGCTCGGAGCCAGCAGAGCTGTCGACACTCAGGTTCTCCATGATTAAGAGTCTATCGTGGCCGGTTATACGTCCCCCTTCCGAAAAAGGCAGAGCTAAAGCCGGAGGCCATTGCTTGGTGGACGCCCCAGGAGCTGACTGGGCTGGAAGGGCCTGCCTTAGCCTCCCTCACAGCCCTTCCCGGACAGTGAGCGCATGCTTTCTGAAGCACAGACTCCTAAGCCAAAGTGGCTCTCACAGGAACATCTCACACTCAGGGGCCAGTGAAGAGGCTACGGAAACCCACGGGTCACATAGGGAAGTCTATGGAGTTATTAACTGCTGCGGTCACTTTGGCTATTTCAAGGGTGACTTTTTTTTTCTTTTTCGATCCATGCTGAAGTTTGGGATAAAATCTTCCCAGATAAGAAGAGGCTTCTGTTTCCTGTTCTCACTGTGATTGCATCTGACTTAATACGCTTTAGACTACAGCCTTCTCCTTTAGCTTCAACTCCTTAAAAGTAGAATTTGCATGTAGTTTATCACTAGTGCGTGCACAGTGACTGGCACAGGGTAAGAGCTCAGACAGGGACCAGAGAGTGCTGAAATAATTACAGATGTAGTCATTCGTTGTCTTGGATTTGCTCTGGAGTAATATGGGAGGAAGGGGGAATGGAAGTCCAGGTGAAACAAGATTGGCTATGAGGCGAACTGTTTAAACGGGGTGATAGTCTGTGGGCATTTGCCGCACTGTTATCTCTCATTTTGTATCTGTTCAATGTTTCCCATAATAAATGGGTTTTTTAATATCTGAATATGGGCAATGTTGGAAGATGTAGCAAAGGCTGGCCCCGTGCTGCCTGCACAGCCTCCCCTTCTCCCTGGGCACCTGGGCATTTGGCAGCCAGGCCATCTGACTTCAGTTCTGGCCAATGGGGTGTGGACAGAGGGATGGAAGCCCCTCCCAAATGTGACCTTTACTCTGCATGACCCTAGCGGCTTCCTGTGTTCGCTCACCTCTAGGCTGACTGCAAAAAGCCTAGTGATGAGCTACAAGCTCGCCTGGGCTTCAGCTCCGTGCAGCAGAGCCACCACCTCCCCTTCACTGATGAGCCTGTGACAGACCTCGAGGTGACCGAGAAGTCTTCATTGTTGCTCATTTAAAGTACATTATTGAATAATACTGTCCTTTATGTGACTAATACTGTATTTATTCCCATAATCTGGCAAACCAGGGTTTGAGCCTATTTTTTTGGTTTTTTTTTTTGTTGTTTGTTTGTTTGTTTTGACAGGCAGAGTTAGACAGTGAGAGAGAGACAGAGAAAGGTTTTCCTTCCGTTGGTTCATCCCCCCCCCCCCAAATGGCCATTATGGCCAGTGTGCTGAGCCAATCCGAAGCCAGGAGCCAGGTGCTTCTTCTGGTCTCCCATTGGGTGCAGGGCCCAAGCACTTGGGCCATCCTCCACTGCACTCCCGGGCCACAGCAGAGAGCTGACCTGGAAGAGGAGCAACCGGGACAGAATCTGGTGCCCCAACCAGGACTAGAACTCGGGGTGCTGGCACCGCAGGCGGTGGATTAGCCTAGTGAGCCGCGGCGCCGACCTATGTTTTGTTTTTATAAGGGTTGTTTATTTTTATTTATTTGAAAGAGTAGAGAAAAAGAGAAGAATGGAAGGGATCTTCCGTCTTCGATCCGCTGGTTCATTCCTCCAATGCCTACAACAACTGGGGCTGGACCACACTGAAGACAGGTGCCAAGGACTCCGTTCAGGTCTCCCACATAGGTGGCGGGGGCCCAGTACTTGAGCGGTCACTGCTGCCTCCAGGGTGTGCATTAGCAGGAAGCTGGGTCAGAAGCAGAGGTGGCACTCGATCTCAGGCACGCTGATACGGGATGTGGGCGTCCCAGGTGGCAGCTGAGCCCGCGGTATGACAGTGCTACCCTGAGCATACCAACTTTAGACATGGAGGAGATGTGCAGGAATTATTTGACTTTCTAAGTAATCCAAGGCTATCCTTGCCTCTGAATGTGATGAGAATATTGATAATGAAATTAACATCTCTTGAATATCCAGCATGTGCCAGACACAGTTTATTTTATTTTTAAAGTTTTTATTCATTTGAAAGGCAGTGACATAGAAGGAGAGCACCCATTTGCTGGTTCATTCCCCAAATGCTTGCAACAGCCAAAGCTGGGCTGAGCAGAAGCAAGGAGCCAGGAACCCAACGGTGGCAGAGACCCAACTACTTGAGCCATTACCACTGCCTCTTGGTGTGCACTAGCAGGAAGCTGCAAATTGGAGGCAGAGCTGGGACTTAAACCCAGACGCTCTGATCCAGATGCAGGCATTCCAAGCAGCAGCTTAATCACTATGCCAAACACCTGCCCCCAGGCCCAGTTGCAAGTGCTCACAACAACCCTACAAGGGAGAAACTAACATTGTTCCAATGTGGAGAGGTGGAAACTGAGCAAACAGTAATTCTCCCAAGCCGGACAAGTTGTGTGTGAAGAGCCGAGACTCAAACCCAGGCGGCCAGGCTGCCACACACTGTCTCCTCGATGGCCCACAGCGCCGCATCCGGACTTTGCACTTGGCTGTGGGGGATGAGTGTAAGTATGAGACAGCGTCTGGGCACACGAGGTATCACCTGCAGAAGCAGCGCTGGACCCCCTTCTGGGGAGGAGGACACAGGACAAGAAACAGTCCAAAGCCTGCTCCTTCCCTGCCCACATCAAGGCTGCTCTACAGGGCATCCTGGACCATCGCGGCCAGGCCCATCGGTCACTGCAGATGACTCGTGTCTGATTTCATTCTTCTCTTCCCTCTCCACTCAACCTCGATGTCCTACATCTGTCACAGGGAGAAAGTATTGGTCATCCATCTGCTCCGCCAGCATCTCCCATCGCTCTCCACTCCCCCTGCCTGGCCCTCCCTCTGTGAGCCCTTCTCCGATTCCTACCCAGACCCCATGTTCTCTTTCCCTTCCAACTCAGTCACATGCCAGGGCACAGAGTCGAGCAGATCCTTGCCACACCACCAAGCGACAACAGGAAGTGATCAGTTTCTCGCTGCCTCACCTCGCTTGCCTGCGGCAGATGCTACTCACCCTCCAGGGCCTGCAGCTGGGGAGGGGGCCCATCAAGTTTTTTGCCAGGGTGCTCTCTCCCTCGGACAGCGGTTTCCAGTCTGCATGCTGTGCGTCAGAGAGGCTGCAAGAAGATGGAGAATACCAAATGCCAGAGGCGCTAATTCCTCTAACCCCACTTCTGCCGGAGCAGTTCCACTCTGTGCTCCACGGAAGACTGCACTTGGAAAACTGGTCCACGCTCAGAGAAGAAAACTGGTGCTTTGGAAGGTCCTAGCGTCTCCAGACCTTTGAGCCCCTTCATTTCTTAAGCCTTTCAGAAGCCAACATTCCTGCCCAACAGGAACTGCAGTGGGAAAGAAGCCAACTGACCTCCCCAACTCCCATCATCCCATTCTCCAGGCTCTGGGGCCAAGGGAAAGACACAAAACATAACTCATGGGTGCACTAAGGGACTGCGGGCTGCTGCTCCTCCGCCAGCCCCACAATTCTTTTTAAAAAAAATTTATTTGAAAAGCAGAGTTACAGAGAGGCAGAGAGAGAGAGAAAGAGAGAGAGAGAATCTTCCGTCCACTGGTTCACTCCCCAGAAGGCCGCAACAGCCAGAAGGGCACCAATCCGAAGCCAGAATCCAGGAGCTTCTTCCAGGTCTCCCATGCAGGTGCAGGGACCCAAGGACTTGGGCCATCTTCCTCTGCTTTCCCAGGCCACTGCAGAGAGCTGGATCGGAAGTGGAGCAGCCAGGATTCAAACTGGCACCCATATGGGATGCCGGCACTGCAGGTGGTAGCTTTACTCACTGCCCCACAGCTCTGGCCCCCAAGTTGAGCCCTACATAGAACAGACGCTAAGTGAACAAGGCATGACTTGCTGGCTGACCCAGTCGCATCTGAGTAGCTTCAGCAAAGGTGAGGAAGACTGGCCTTGGGTCTCAGCATGGCCGCAATATTCATTCTTCAGGACCCAAAGAGACAACTTGGCGTTGATTTTAAAGAGATCTGGAGTCAGGCTGTTTGGCTTCAAATCCTGCCATTTTAAACTGTGTGATTTGATCCTTCTAAATGTGGACATCCATCCCTGCAGTATGATAGGAGTATTTCCCTCCTAGGGTTGTGAGGACGGGCTCTGGTTGCTGCCGTCACCTCTTCAAATGCCCCCCCCCCCCCTTTTTGACAGGGAGAGTTAGACAGTGAGAGAGAGACAGAGAGAAAGGTCTTCCTTTGCCGTTGGTTCACCCTCCAATGGCCGCCACGGCCGGCGTACCGCACTGATCTGAAGCCAGGAGCCAGGTGCTTCTCCTGGTCTCCCATGGGGTGCAGGGCCCAAGCACTTGGGCCATCCTCCACTGCACTCCCGGGCCACAGCAGAGAGCTGGCCTGGAAGAGGGGCAACCAGAACAGAACTGGCATCCCAACCGGGACTAGAACCCGGGGTGCTGGCGCCGCAAGGCGGAGGATTAGCCTAGTGAGTCGCAGCGCCGGCTGCCTGTATGATATTACTTGTATTCTAGACTTGGCTTATTTGTCACTTGGCCATGTCTCATTAATCTAACCAGAGCTTAAATGTGATGCATCCCCACCGCCCCATTTGCCAGCACGGTGCTGCCCACTTATATGCTTGGCAATTACACGGAGCTCAAAGGGGCCATCATCCGCATCTGGGGCTGCTTTCACGGGGAACTGGGTGGAGGGAAGGGATGTGCAGTGGGGCAGTGCAGTGCAGTGCACAGTGTGCACAGCATGGAGAAGGGCCCTCCAGCTCACCTCATGGCCCCCTAGGAAAGAAGGGGCTCTGGATACCCAAGGCTGAAGCTCTGATTCCCCCCTCGCTTTCCAGGAGGCTGCAAACCTGGCAGAGGTTGTCCAGGGGCTGCGGGGGTGGGGTGGGGGGATGTTATCCTGGCAAGAGGATAAAGACCATTATGTTGAGGCCAGTGCTGTGGCACAGCGGATTAAGCTGCTGCCTGAGAAACAGGCGTCTCATGTGAGCACTGGTTCAATTCCCAGCTGCTCCACTTCTGATCCCTGCTAATGCGCCTGGGAAAGCAGTAGAAGATAGGCCAAGTGGGAGAGACCCAGATGAAGCTCCTGGATCCTGGCCTCAGCCTGATGCAGCCCTGGCCATTGTAGCCATTTGGAGCAGTGAATCAATGGATGGAAGATTCTCTCTCTCTCTCTCTCTCTCTCTCTCTCTCTTCCCCTCCCTCCTTCCTCCCTTCCTCTCTCCCTCCCTCTGTAATTCTGCATTTCAAATAAATAAATAAATCTTTAAAAAGAAAACCATGCTTTGTACTCTGTGGCCTGAGACGCTTTGCTTCTCCAGTGCACACCTACGAGGGGTGTCCACCCAGCTGACTGACTGGGCTGCCCCAAGCCCGTCTTTCCTGGTGGATTTTCCCCAGCTGCTTTATTCTTTGGTCTCTCCCTCCAATCTCATGGCTTCCTGGGCCCAAGCCTTCCAAGTCCATTTGGAGAGCTCTCAACAAGGATCCTAAGACAGCTTCCTCTAGGTCATGGCACAAAGCCAGTTCTTTATTTTATTTTTATTTTTTTTTGACAGGCAGAGTGGACAGTGAGAGAGAGAGAGAGAGAGAGAGAAAGGTCTTCCTTTGCTGTTGGTTCACCCTCCAATGGCCGCTGCGGCCGGCGCACCGCGCTCATCTGATGGCAGGAGCCAGGTGCTAGGTGCTTCTCCTGGTCTCCCATGGGGTGCAGGGCCCAAGCGCTTGGGCCATCCTCCACTTCACTCCCTGGCCACAGCAGAGAGCTGGCCTGGAAGAGGAGCATCCGGGACAGAATCTGGCGCCCTGACCGGGACTAGAACCTGGTGTGCTGCTGCTGCAGGCAGAGGATTAGCCTAGTGAGCCGTGGCGCCAGCCTGAAAGCCAGTTCTTTAGAAACCAAGCTATCTGAGAGTGTTATCCATTGCCCTGGAGTTGCCCCGTCTCTTTAGGGGCCTCCAAAAAGCCGGCATGGGTTTAATTCATAGATTTCAGCTGTTCCATGTTGCTCAGGAAAGATTATCCTAAGCAGCCACCAACAAAAATACACCAAAGCATTGCTAGGACAGTTGGCTGCCTTTCCTTCTTTTTATTTAATTTATTTAACTTATTTAGTTGGTTTTTAAGGAGAACCAATTTCATATAAATATACAGATTTAAGATACTTCCCACTCTACCCTTCTTCCTCCTTCCTTCCTTATTCTTTCTTTGAATTTGTACAGTGATCTGCTCTCAGTTTATTTTACACTCTAAGATTAACCCTGCACATGAATGCAACAAATAGTAAGCAGAAAATAACATTGTTCCTCAACAGTAGAGACAAGCGCTATAAATAATCAGTGGATCTCAAAATATCAATCGCATTCACACAAATTACATTTCATTTTTATGCTCAATTAGTTACCAGAGATCAGGGAAACCATATGGTATTTGTCTTTTGGGGACTGGCTTATGTCACTAAATATAATGGTTTCTATTTGCATCCGCTTTGTTGCAAAAGACAGGATTTCATTCTTCTTTCATTCGTGAAACCTTAATAGACTAATGGGGTCAATAAAGCAGAGCTAAGTAGTAATAAGTCAGGTCTCTTTTTTTAAGATTTTATTTTATTTATTTGGAAGGCAGAATTATATATAGAGAGAGAGAGCCAGAGAGATCTTCCATCTACTGGTCACTCCCCAAACAGCTGCAGCAACCAGGGCTGGGCCAGGGTGAACCCGAGAGGTAGTAGCTTCATCCGGGTCTCCCACATGGGTGCAGGGGCCCAAGGACTTGAGCCATCTTCTACTGTTTTCCAAGGCCACGGCAGAGAACTGGATTGGAAGTGGAGCAGCCGGGACTCAAACCAGCACCCATATGGCATGCTGGCATGGCAGGCAGAGGCTTAACCCATTATGCCACAAGCCGGCCCCTAAGGCAGCCTTAGTGGCTCCAGCTGAGACTGACCGTGCTGGTGGCCCCTACTTTCCTTCTCCTCGGCCGTCTTTGTTCTCCCTTGCCTTACAGGTTAGCCTGTAGTTGGCAGTCCCCACTGCCAGTGTGTGTGCCCAGCGAGCAGCCAGGCAGCGCCTCCTGTATCTTTGTCCTCAGGAACATGGTGGTAGCTGGAAGGACCTTGGAGACTGTTCATTCAACCTAGATGTACTGAGCACATGCTGTGTGCTGGATACTCTTCTAAGTCTTTGAGAAAGAGCGGGAGACTGGGCATGACTGAAGCGTTGGGAATGAGTACAGAGACGGAGCAGAGGGGGCGTGGCGAGTGCTACAGTGCGCGTAGAGGGGACGTTTCAAAGCAGGTGGGCAGAGAAGGCCTCCCTTTGAAAGTGGAATGTGAGCAAGGAGCTGATGGAGCCGTCGCAGGAGGAAGCTGAACCTGGCAAGGAACGCGTGCGGTGTGCAGGGGGAACAGCAGATGCGAAGAGTGGGAGGCAGTGGGGCTGTGTGAACTGACAGACAGCAGCAGCAGGCAGGCGGGAGGGGGCGTGGGGTCTGGGGAGGGAAGAGCCTTGCAGGCCAGCTCCAGACATAGCCCAACGAGGGTGGCCAGTGGCTGGAGGGACTTGAGTGGTGGAGAGACGTGATCAAATTGAGCCTTGAGCGCTGCCTGTGGGGACAGCGGAAAGCAGGGAGGGTGGGGAGGATGGGCTGCTCTCCCCTCTCGTGGCGGCAGGGCTCAGGTGGTCAGAACAGTGTCGGAGCCAGACTGGCCAGGTCTGGCCGCCAGGTGTGCTCCTCGTGAGCTCCACGCCCTTGGGCACATGACCTGTGCCCCAGGTCCTCCTTTGTTAAATGTGCCTACTGCACAGGGTTTGGGTCATGATGAAATGAATTAGTAAGAGGGAAAGACTTAGAATACAAGGTTGTTGTGGGGAGTTAAGACACTCGGAACACGGGTGAGCAGTTTAGACACCAGGGTGAACCATACCAGGTGCAATTTTCAACCATGGCTCCTGGCCTCAGCTTGCTGTGAGCACAGACTGCGAAGTGACAATGGTCCAAGTAATTGAGTCTCTGCCACCCATGTGGGAGACCTGGATGGAGCTCCTGGCCTGTGGCCCTGGCCCTGGCAAGCATTTGGACAATGAACCAGCAGATGAGATCTCACTTGGTTTCTCTTCCTCTCAAATAAGTAAAAAAAAAAATTTTTTTTAATTTATTTTCCATTAAGAAAATGTGAACAGGAGAGAGACAGAGATAGACACTTCACTCCCTAAATGCCCTTAATAACCAGGGTTGGGCCAGAGAGAAGACAGGAGCCATGAACTTAACCTAGATCTCCCACATGCACGGCAGGGACCCAGCTGCCCGAGCCGCACCTGCAGCCTCTCTGGGTGCGCATCAGAAGGGAGATGGATTGGGAGGCGAAGCCAGGACTTGAACGCAGACACTCTGATAGGGGATGCAGGCATCCCAAGCAGCATCTTAACCCCTGTGCCAGATACACCTGCCCCAGGAAAATTAGAACAACAACAACAATAAAACACCATTTGTAAGAGCACACAGCGAATGCCACTTCTGTGTTTGACATTATTGTCTGTGGGGAGATGATGCTGGGTCAGGGCAGAGTGGGAACAGTGAGACAATGGTCACATTTTGGGACTACTTTGAGGGTAGAACCAACAGGATCTTCTGACAGATTAGGCACTAAACTCTTTTCATTGTTAGCTATTGCTTTCAATCCTTATCTTTATGCATATACAATTTTAATCTGTTTTCCCAGCGTTACTGAGGTATAATTAACAAATGAAACGTGTATATATTTAAGATATGCAATGTGATGCTTTGTGAAATGATTATACCATTAATCTAATTAACACAACCATCACCTCACCGCATACCTCACTCTTTGTTTAGATGTGCTCTTAAGATCTATGCTTGAGCAAATTTCAAGAACAAAAAATAGTAGTAGTAGTGACAGTTACCATCATTGGAATTCCAGAATTCATTCATCTTATAACAGAAGACAACCCAGTCCCACTTTTCCGGCCCCTCAGCCCCAGCCTCCTGTTTCTAGGAATTTGACTTTTTTACATTCCACATGTAAGTGAGATCACATAGTATTGGTCTTTCTGGGTCTGGCTTCTTTCACTTAGCACACTCGCCTCTAGGTTCATACATGTTGCAAAGGCAAGATTTCTTTGTTTTTAAGGTAAAATTTTAGATGATAGATGGCAGATAGATAGATAGGTAGACAGACAGATAACATCATGGCATCTTCTTTATCCATTCACCATTCAACAGGCGCGTGAGCTGATGCTGGCTCCTGGCTCCTGTGAGCTCCCGCACCGCAGAGGAGTCAGTCAACAAAATGAAAAGGCAACTGACTGAAGGGAAGGAAGTTGTGTGAGCCATTATCTAAGAGAGCTGCTATCCAAAGTATACCGTAAGGGCCGGCGCCGTGGCATAGAGGGTAAAGCTGCCGCCTGCAGCACTGGCATCCCATATGGGCACCAGCTCGAGTACCAGCTGCTCCACTTCTGATCCAGCTTCTTGCTAATATGCCTGGGAAAGCAGCAGAAGATGGCACAAGTCCTTGGGCCCCTGCACCCATATGGGAGACCCGGAAGAAGCTCCTGGCTCCTGGCTTCAGATCAGCCAGCTCTGGCCATTGTGGCCAACTGGGGAGTGAACCAGCGGATAGAAGACCTCTCTCTCTCTCTCTCTCTCTCTCTCTCTCTCTCTCTCTCTGCCTCTTCCTCTCCTTCTCTCTCTGTGTGTAACTTTGACTTTCAAATAAATAAATAATTTTTTTAAAGTGACCTGAACAGTGGCAGGCGAAGCAATCGCACGAGTACACTGGCTTTTTAAATCGTTCATTTTGTGGGTTCTTTTTTCTTTATGTGAGAGTATAAAATTATTTTTGCCTGATTTTTAGAAGGCCTGTATTTCTCACCTGAAGTGTTGGTAGTGGACAGTCAGGAGACAAGTCATTCTTGGTATTCCAAGTAGAAGGAGTTTATTAGTTAAGAGGGAGAGAAAAAGAAAGAGATGGCACTGCTGTCTCTCTCTGTGTCTGCTGCTCCACTCTTTAATTGTCTGCATCAGCTAGGGTTGGGCCAGGGCTGGCGCTGGGGGCTAGGAACTCAATCCAGGTCTCCTATGTGGATGGCAGAACTCAGCACTGCTGCCTCCCGGGCTCTGCGCTAGCAGGAGGTTGGAGTCGGGGGCTGGAGATGGGAATCGACCCCAGGTACTATGGGATGCTGGCATCTTGACTGCTAAGCACCCACCCCTAGAACGAGTTTAATACGGAGCGGTGGAGACCTAGCAACTGCTGCATAGCTGGGAGAGTGACGGTGACGGTGAGGGAAGGCCTTGCTAAAGGTCACAGAATCCAAACATGTAGGGCCTTCAGGGGAGTCCCTTTCTGCCTCCGTTTTGCACAATCAAAGCAGGTGATTGGCCGGCGCCGTGGCTCAACAGGCTAATCCTCCGCCTTGCGGCGCCGGCACACCGGGTTCTAGTCCCGGTCGGGGCGCCGGATTCTGTCCCGGTTGCCCCTCTTCCAGGCCAGCCCTCTGCTGTGGCCCGGGAGTGCAGTGGAGGATGGCCCAGGTGCTTGGGCCCTGCACCCCATGGGGAGACCAGGAAAAGCACCTGGCTCCTGGCTCCTGCCATCGGACGAGCGCGGTGCGCCGGCCGCAGCGCGCCGACCGCGGCGGCCATTGGAGGGTGAACCAATGGCAACGGAAGACCTTTCTCTCTGTATCTCTCTCTCACTGTCCACTCTGCCTGTCAAAAAAAAAAAAAAAAAAGCAGGTGATTTTTGTAAGCTGACCCGGAAACCAGTGCAAACCTCAGCCTGCTGGGCGCTCGGATTTTGGCCCCCAGTCGCCATCAGAGAAAAAGGACTTTTCTTCTGCCTTGAATCTTGCATAAGGTTTTCTCATTGGCAAGTCAGACAGAGAGCCTAGAAAATGGAGCTCCCAGCTTCTCTTCTGTGGTACACAGATTTTAGGCAGTGTTAGGAAAAGAAGGAGAGAGGAAGGGGAGGGGGAGAGAGAGAGAGAGAGAGAGAGATTGAGAGAGAGAGAGAGAGAGAGAGAGATTGTCCATCTGCTGGTTCACTCCCCAGATGGCCACAACTGGCCAAGCCAAAGCCAGAAGCCAAGAGCTCCATCCAGGTTTCTCACATGAGTGGCAGAGGCGCAAGCACTTGGGCCATCCTCTGCTGCTTTCCCAGGCACATTAGTAAGAAGCTGGATGAGAAGTGGAGGAGCTGGGACATGAACTGGTGCTCCTATGGGATGCTGACAGCAGCGGCAGTGGGTTAGCAGTCTGCCCTACAGCGCCTGCCCCTTTTCCTTGATCTCTTAACCGAGCTGGTCTAGATGGAACACCTAGGGCCGATACACCAGCCCACTGAATATTCTGCATTTTTGCATCAAAATTATCTTATTTCCATTTTTGCATGAACTTTTAAAAGTCCCCTCATATGTTAACAGTCGTTCAATGAAGGTATCAGTAACTCCTTGCAGACAAGGAAAGGGGCTGGAGTTTGTGAACTTGTCCAAGATTGCCCAGCTGGTAGACAGCAGAGCTGAGCTTTAAACCCAGTATATCTGGTCCCAGAATCCACCTCTTCACCCACAGTCCCACGCGGCCTCGCCACGCTGCACACCCGGTGAGACAGCAACCCTAACAGGCACCTGTGCATGGCAGAGTCCAGAGCCGCAGGTTCCCTCATCCCGAAAGGCTGTGGGGAGATTGCAGGCCCTGCAGAGCCACTCTGAGGCTTGTGACCACCTGTGCGTCTGGCGTCAGGGGTCAAGGTCAAGAGCAGACTCTGTTCTCCTTTGCGCAAGCTCAACAGCCCCCGTTCTGAGCACCTGCCCTGTGGCAGATCCTGATCTTACCACTTCACACAAATTGTCTCACTTAGTCTTTGCCACGTTTTATGAGGGAACTGTTATGTAAAGCCCCAGTTTTACAGAGGGAAATGGCTTAGAGAAGTTCAATGAGCTCTCCAAGTGTTCAGCGAGCAGGTGTCTGGGTGGCCTCTTCACGTGGCACCTCCACTGCGTGAGTCAGGGTAACTCACTCACTGCCATGACGAGCTACGCTCAGAATCTGGGTGGCGTCACACAGCAGAACTTGTGTCTTTCTGGTACCGACACTGAATGCAGGTGGAGCGTTCTCCGAGCAGTGACTCAGGGATCCAAGCCTCTTCCTGCCTGAGCCATTGCAGCCACAAATGGACAGCTCAGGCTTGAAAGTGTCCGTGACCAGCTCACATCTCCAGTGGAGGAGCCAGCAGGGCGTGACAGCAGCTCGTGTGACACCCGGCATGTCTGGAGCTCTCGGCGAGGACGGAGGCGGGGAGCAGGGCTGGAGGACCCCCATTCGGAGAGATCTTGACAGTCCAGGCCCCGACTGGCTCTGCCCTTCGTCCGGACGGCTCCCTGCCCTCCCCCACCGGGTCCTCGTCCACCTGCGGCAAGGCCCCCGGAGCAGGCTCTGGCCCGGCCGTGAGGAGCTGTGCAAACAGGATTGCAGGAGTCCTGTGCTCTTGAAGGGGTCGGCAAAGCAGCTGCGGTGATTACAGTGCCTTTCTGGGATGGAGGCTAATGTGCAGGTTCAGCTCGCGAATTCTTTGGATCCTCTTCATCATTAAAAGGCCATTAAAGGTACAACACATCTATTACCAGGCGTCACGTCTGCATTGATGATAACTGGTCCCAAGGCCATTATCGCCAAGGAGTGGGCACGCGGCCCCCGTGGCTCTCCAGAAGGGCGTTCGCTGACCCCGAGCGGTTCCGTCAAGCACGTCCTGTGCTCTCCATATCAGACGCTGTGACTACCCTCATTTAAACTGTCACGTCCAAGCACTTGCCCTCTGGTGTACAGGCTGAGCCCCCGGGACACAAGTCACAGGCCTCGGGGCAGCAGATTAAACTGCCACCACTTGGGACACCTACGCTCACGTCAGAGTGCCTGGTTCAAGTGCCGGCTCCTCTGCTCCTCATCCAGCTTCTGTCTAATGCATCCTGGGAGGAAGCAGGTGATGGCCCAAGGATTTGGGTCCCTGTCTCGCATGTGACATGCTTGCATGGCCCAGCCCTCAACTGTTGTAGGCATTTAGAGGAGTGAACCAGCAAATGGAAGGCCTCTCTCTCTCTCTCTGCCTTCCAAATAAAACAAATTATTTTTTTAAAGAAGGACATCCGATAGTCCATGACGGTGAGTGCTGTGTGACAAAGAGCGGGGAGCTGGGTCCACTCCCGCCTCTGCCACTCAGTGCCTGGGGAGCATCCTTTCCTCTCCCAGCTCCCGGCACCGCCCGCCCCCCCCCCCCCCCCAGCCTTCGGTGCTGGATGATCCTTGAGTGACAGCCTCCCAGCTCTGCGATCCTGGTGAGTGTTGGAGAATTCCATGGGTGGGTTAATGAAGGTTGGAGTGATCAGAGAGAGTTTCGTGGAAGAAGAAACCCGGGAGAATTAATGCAGTCGGGAGGGAGGAAGAAGTGCTATTCTGGCTCCCGCAGCCCTGCAGCCCCATGGCTATGATTGAACACGGTTTGGCTGCAGACCTTCAAAGTCCTAAGCTAATGGTACTGCGAGTGGATCAGGGAGGCCTGATCCACTGCTGAGGTCTAGTGGGAGGGCCTTGGGCCGCTGGGCGCGTGTCTCCGGAGAGGATCGCTTCTGTAAGCCTGAGTCTGGCTTGGCCAAGCTTGCTCTCTGCTTCCGCTCTCTGTGGACGTTCTACCATCCCCCCATCCTCATCACACACTGGGCCAATGGGCTGCCCACTCTTGCACTGTGAACCCCAACACATACGCAGAATCCAACCTCCTGCCTTCACAAGGGCCTGTGCTGGGTGTTGTAGCGATGCAAGGCTAATGCACCCATCCTGACAGCTGGCAGCTTTCCTGAGCCCACCCAGGGCCCTAAAGAACTCTCCAGGGTGTCCAGGCCCCCGCCCCCTCCAAGACGACACCCAGCCTTACCAAGGGAACCAGCAATGCGTCCGAAGAGGCGGGAGCTGAGTGAAACGTCACTTGTCTCCAGGCCCAGGCACGAGGATTGCTTCCCATCCGTCTTCCATCAGCTAGGTGCTGGCCCGAGCAATGGGGACAAGTGTCCCCCAGGCTGGATGGCTTGTCCGGAAGACAAGGCGGAGGCGCTGGCCAGGGCTGCGTCCCGAAGCTCTCCCTGAAGGCCGGTGCTCGCTCACGGTGGAGGGTGATCAGAGGGCTCCATATCCACCCTCCTTGCTTAGCCCGCTGGGACACTGCGCTGGACACCTGCTTGGAGGGAAATCTACTCCACGTACTTACAATGGCACCGACTGCCTAGCCCTGCTGGCTTCCCTGCCTCTCCCGTTTAGTGCTCACCGAAGGCCCTGGCTGCCTTCCACCAAGCCAAAGAGATGCTGGAAGGGAAGATGAGAGAAGTCGGAGCCCAAGGCAAGGGGACGGGCGAGCACGTCGCCGCAGCGCCTGAAAGCCAGTGTGTGCCGCCCGCCTTTGCCCTGACCTCCACCCCTCTCTCCCGGCTCTCACCTGGGCTCTTGGCCACGTCTCTGAGAAGCTGTCCAGGGATGTGATTCTTCATAAGGAGGCCATCTTCCTATCACCTGCGTTAGGAAGGTGACATATTTCCCTTTCCTGCTAAAGGTCAAACTAATTTTCTCCATGTGATGGCGTGCCGTGTGCTTGTCACAAACCGTGGCCGGGCTCTGATGGATGCTGAGCGGGTGCAGCAGCTCCCGGGGGCGGGGGCGGGGGGGAGCGCTGCCTCAGCTCAGCCAGCAGCCAGAGCCAGGGCGCACAGTCACTGCAGGTTGAGAGCTGGTGGGATTGAAAGCGTTCTGTTGCCCCAGGGGCAATCACTTAGCCCTCCACAAACCTCCTGATGGCCGGGTTACTACAGTCCCACCCTTCCCACTCTCAGTTCTTCCAGAACTCTCTGGAGTGCCCTGGGAGCCACCCAGCCTCATTAGAGCCTGGCTGTGCCCTCGGATTGCCCTGGCTGGTGGCGTGGGTGCCATCACCATCATGGCAGAATGGCAGGTGCGGTGGCAGAGCGTTCACCAGCCTCTTTCCTCCCGCTGCCTCCGGAGATGCCCGGAGCGGGGAACAGGGTCCCTGTCTGCGGGTTGGATTCGGCAGCTGTTGAAGGGTACCCTACGGTTAACATCTACACAGGGGAGATGGCGCGTCCCTGAGTCACAGAGCGACACAGCTGAGAGGGGCAGCTCCCCGTCATGCCCAGGTGGGACCAAGTGGCAGGACCTTCGGAAGCAGCGGTCTTAGCAACGCAACCCCGTGGCCCCACTGCTTCTCCGGGGCTAGGAAGAACTCATGGGGCTTCATGTTCCTATTTTTTGGGAGATCTGGCTCCATCATGTTGGAAAAACATACACAGGAAAATAAAGAGATGATGTGAGGAAGAGAAGTAGCTCCACTTCCATCCTACGGCGAGAAAGACTTTCTCTGTCCCCTCCCACGGCTCTGCAGGCCCCCAGGGTCCGTTTTAGCACCGATCGGGTCCTGGCTGTCGGTGTGCGGAGCGGCTGCTGCTGCCTCTGACCACGCTGCGGGAGGTCTGGGTACCGCGAGTGGAAAGCGACCGCTGCTGAGTTCAGCAAGCCCCTGGCTCCTCGCGGTGGACACAGAGAGCGGTCAGCTGCCACAGGGAACTTCAAAAAGAATCAGGAAAATGGAGTTAAAGATAAGTTTGTTTTGGTGCAAAATAAATTGCAATGTCCACACCTACGAGGGCTGCTCAAACTGTTCATGAAAAATGTAGGTCATGAAAAAGCCAGGCATGCATTTTACTTTTTTTTTTTTTTTTACCCAAACAACCTTATCTCCCAAGTCCATTTTCCCTTGAAACATTTGTGGGTGCTGGATCTAGAAGGATGCACAGATCGGGGACCTAGCATGGCAAGGCTGGGGCTTGCTCAGAAAGGGTACACAGGGGCCGGTGCTGTGGGTAAAGGCGCTGCCTGCAGTGCCTGCATCCCATACGGCTGCTGGTTCGAGGCCCGGCTGCTCCACTTCCGATCAGGCTGCCTGCTAATGTGTCTGGGAAATCAGCAGAAGATGACCCAGGTCCTTGGGCCCCTGCACCCATGTGGGAGACCTGGAAGAAGCTCCTGGCTCCTGGCTCTGGCTCAGCTCTGACCATTGTAGCCATTTGGGGAGTGAACCACAGGATGGAAAACCTCTCTCTCTCTCTCTCTGCCTCTCTGTAACTCTGACTTTCAAATAAATAAATAAATCTTTTAAAAAATAGTACACAGAAGAAGATGTTTTTAAGATTTATTTATTTATTTTGAAAGGCAAAGTTACACACACACACTGATAAGAAACAGTGAGACACACACACACATACGCACACACAGAGAAAGAGAGAGAGAGAGAGAGAGAGAGAGAGAGAGAGATCTTCCACCTGCTGGTTCACCCTCCAGATAGCCACAACAGCCAGTGCTGGGCCAGGCAGAAGTCTGGACTAGAAGCTTCATCCGGGTCTCCCACGTAGGTAGCAGAGCAGGAGGGTGGGCTCAGTACAGAGAGATGTGGGTGCAAGCAGCCTCGTTCCCCGGGGCAGGGTGTGTGCAGGAGGGCCTCAGTGCTCCGTAACTCCTGGCCTTCCAGGGCTCGGCTTAACTGCCTTTCCTGCTCTTAGCCGGCATTGTGTTGTCACCGCCTCCCGTCTCCCGTCTCCAGCGCTGTATTTGTATCGGTGCCAGCCCCTTCCAGCCACGATTTCCCTAATCAGTGCATCGTCCAGTGCGGGTACAGAAGTCTTGCTCCTGGAACCAGGACCAAGTTCTCCAAGGGCAGGCGCTCGTGCGGTTGTCTTTGCGAACCCTGTCCAGGTAACTTGTTCCCGTGACGGCCATTGACAGGTTGGGAAAAAAGGCTTTCTGGAAAACCAGCTCTCTGAACGCTTTTCAGCTGTGTGCATGCATGGGCCCCGGGGAAGGACGGAAGGCTCTAAGTAGTAACCGTCAACGTGATCGGAAGGGGATTGAGCGCCATGCATCCCGTGGAGCTCCCCAGGTGAGCGGGCAGGTGAGCGCGGGTGTCCTTGGCTCACGTACCTGAGGGTGCCGGGCTCCAGCCAGTGTCTCCCTTGGGCGTGTGGGAAACTTTGCTTCTTTGGGGGCTGCTAACCCTCCACCCTGCTCACTGGCCTGCCTCTGACCTACCCTTCTGTCTGCCCACTGCCACCTTTTCTCTCTGCCCCATCCAATCCCTCGTCCATGCTGCCCCCGGAGCTGTCTTCCAAGTGTCAATCTGCCCGCCCGATCCACCTGCCTAAAGCCCACCTGTGGTTTGCACCAGGAGTTGCTGCAGCTGTCCTG
Organism: Sylvilagus floridanus; assembly: GCA_949820135.1. Lineage (NCBI taxonomy): Eukaryota > Metazoa > Chordata > Mammalia > Lagomorpha > Leporidae > Sylvilagus > Sylvilagus floridanus. The sequence goes on along the minus strand of OX463228.1, from coordinate 13,014,199 downwards.
AGCCTGTTCTCCCCAGCAGGGTGGCAGAGCCAGCCTTCCCACGAAGCCGCAGGTGCCAGGTGTGCCCCTCCCCCCCCCCTTGCTACCAGGACCCGGGAATGTGATCCAGTTCTGACCAGCTGAACCTGCAGGCTTGAGGGAAACACGAGGGCACCCCAAAACATTTATGAACAATGAAATTTTTAAAAATGGGCTTATTTAAGTGAGACCCAAACATACTTTTCTCATAATGGACATTGTCCTTGAACTTTTTTTTTTTTTTTTTGATAGGCAGAGTGGACAGTGAGAGAGAGAGAGACAGAGAGAAAGGTCTTCCTTTGCCATTGGTTCACCCTCCAATGGCTGCCTCAGACGGCGCGCTGCAGCCGGCGCACCGCGCTCATCCAATGGCAGGAGCCAGGTGCTAGGTGCTTTTTCCTGGTCTCCCATGGGGTGCAGGGCCCAAGCACTTGGGCCATCCTCCACTGACTCCCGGGCCACAGCAGAGGGCTGGCCTGGAAGAGGGGCAACCAGGACAGAATCCGGCGCCCCGACGGGGACTAGAACCCAGTGTGCTGGCGCTGCAGGCGGAGGATTAGCCTGTTGAGCCACAGCGCCGGCTGTCCTTGAACTTTTTGAAGACCCCCTTGTACGTTCCTCTGTGCTTTAAAAGGCGCAAGCGAGAGAAGCTCTTTGTATTTATTTATATTTCTTTATTGCTTGCTTTAGGGCCAGGGTGTTTAAGCCAGGATGCTCCTGAGACCTGGGCCCCCAGGTGGTGACTGTGGGGAAAGCTGACCCAGAGCCTGCATGGAGTTCGAGCTCGGGAAGATGCCTTCCCTGAGGTTTGGGTTATGTCGCTGCATTTTGTGTCTGTCTCGTTCACAGCACTTCCAGCCGGGTCTCTTGCTTCGGCCGCAGGCATCTATGGGCGAGCTGGATCGCCCTGTGCGGGTACACCAGGCCTCCACAAAGCTTGCTCCATCTCCAGTCCCAGCATCATTTGGGGCCACACCAGGGTAGCCGTGGACACACTGTTTTTCCTCGGCTGCTTCCAGTCTACCCCCTCTCCCAGCTGTCAGTTCTTTCTCGCTCAAGGCCATATTTTCTTTTTTCCCCAGTTCTCTATGGCCAGTGAAGATGTGTTCTTTGTATGAGGATACTGCAGAAAATTTGTAGAAAATGGAATTAAGCTTATTTGGGAGGAAAAAAAAAACTTGTAAAATCCTTACTTAGCTTTTCTACTTTTAAGATGCATTTTTGGTGAATTATCTGGCGACCTCATATAAATTAACAAATCATTGAGTGAATGGTTAGTTGAGCCTGATTCTCAGCCTTCCTTCAGTAAGGAAATCATCTTAAGGTTTGGTTTTGATGTTCTTTGTCTTTTTGAAATTTTTTTTTGTTTGTTTTTAATTTGAAAGACGCAGAGAGCAAGCCCCGCCTACTTCTGAAGAGCCTGCAACAGCAGGAGCTGGGCCCGGGCCTGGTCTCCCACATGCGCCCTCCCTGCTCCTCCCGGGCTCTGCATTAGCAGGAGGCTGGAGTCAGGAGCTGGAGCCGAGAACCCACTAGAAATCCACGCATAGATTTTTCATAGTAGGCGTTTTCCATGAGTTTGTGAAGACCCCTCTCCTGTGTGTGCATTCTGTGTCAGGCACCATTTCATCCTTTCAGGGGTGCGGGGGGAGGATTATTTTTTACCAGCCAGCTGACTTTTTTTATTTATTTGACAGGCAGAGTTAGACAGAGAAAGGTCTTCCTTCCATTAGTTCACCCCCCCAAATGGCTGCTGCGGCTGGCGCTCTGCGCTGATCCGAAGGCAGGAGCCAGGTGCTTCTCCTGGTCTCCCATGGGGTGCAGGGCCCAAGCACTTGGGCCATCCTCCACTGCACTCCCGGGCCACAGCAGAGAGCTGGCCTGGAAGAGGGGCAACCGGGACAGAATCCGGTGTCCCACTGGGACTAGAACCCAGTGTGCCGGCGCTGCAGGCGGAGGATTAGCCTAGTGAGCTGCAGCGCCAGCCCCTTGACTTTTCATTTTGGAGAGGTGCCTCTTACCCCAGGGCAGGAAAGTGAGCCGGCCAAGGGGAGAGGGGAGTCAGGTGTTTCTCCTAACGGCTGGCACTTGCTTCTCTCTCTGTCTCACTGCAAGACACGAGACCGGGGAGAGAAGAGGGAATTCCTCCAGACAACCCTGGTGTGTCGGGGTCCCCCCACCCCGTGCTGCCCCCGAGGTGCCGCTGCTTGGGAAGTCACGTGATACACGCCTCCTACAAACCTGCCTGTGATGAGGTCGGGGGACAGGGACAGGCGCAGATTCCCAAGGGGAACACGGCCCGGTTACTGGCTCGCGCATTTGAAGCTCTTGGCATCACACTTGCCTCCTTTCCCAGCCAGCCACTCACGCGAAGCCGCTTTGTGACTTCCGCTAGCGACAGCGCCCTGTTCGGTATTCAGGAACTTCCTGTGGCCAGTGGTTCACCACGGCAACACACGAGCACAAACCGTGCCCCGTACTCTCTTACAGCTCAGCCAAGCGGACCTGGGACCCTGCCTGGCAGGGTTGGGGTTGGCTCCTCGTTTTTTTGTTTTTTGTTTTGTTTTGTTTTTAAGATTTATTTATTTGAAAGGCAGAATTACAGAGAGGCAGAGAGAGAGAGAGAGAGAGAGAGAGAGAGAGAGAGAGAGAGAGAGGTTTTCCATCCGCCAGTTCACTCCCCCGATGGCCCCAATGGCTGGAACTGCGTGGATCCGAAGCCAGGAGCCAGGAGCTTCCTCTGGGTCTCCCACATGGTGCAGGGGCCCAAGGACTTGGGCCATCTTCTACTGCTTCCCCAGGCCATAGCAGAGAGCTGGATCGGAAATGGAGCAGCCGGGACTCGAATCGGCATCCGTGTGGGATGCTGACACTGCAGGCAGTGGTTTTACCCGTTACGCCACAGCGCCGGACCCTGGCTTCTCATTTTGATTCATGTTGTAATGATACAGAGTACAACAAGGTAGATTTCTAAAGGTTGACAAAAAGCAAAAATGTCTTAGGTGGGTCACTGGGTCGCATCCCCTAAAGTGCTGCTTGGACCTGCTGTAATCTGGTCAGGTGGTGGGTGGGACATCAACCCAGTGGAGTTCGCTGTTTGGCTGTTCAGGAAGTCTAGAAGGGCAGCTGTCCATGTGTGACCACCACCGCCCTCGGCTGTCGTCTTTCTAGATCTCCCAGCTGCCCAGGTTGCCCCTGCAGGAGCGCGGAGAGCGGGTGGAGAGAAGACACATGGACTCGGCGTGAATGGACTTGGTGTGAAAGGCGTGGCTCCCTCTGGAGGTGGCTTAGTCCACATGGAGACAAGTTCCAGCTCTGGGGGACTCCTGGCATTCTCTCAGGGTGGCAAAATGGCTTCTGTAGCCCAAGCCATCACATTTTCATTCAAGGAAGGAAGAAGGCAAAATAAATAAATAAATAATGTTCCTTTCTATGGGGAAAATTAAAAACATTGCTGAAGGTCCTAACGGACATCGTTGGCCAGAATGGTGTCCTATGGGCCTTCCTACACACCAGAGGCTTAGAAAACAAGAACTCAGCCTTTCCAACTTGATAGGGGGCCAGACGGGAGATTGGGGCCAGGAGTGTGTGGGGGGTCCTCAGCTCCTCAGTCCTCCACGGGGGCCCACAGCCTTGGGCTGAATGCATTTCTGCCTCTGGTTTGGGGTGCCTTGTTCCTGGCAGCCCAGGTTCATCGGCACCACTGTGTCAACTCTGTGACTTTTCTCTAGTGGACTTAACAAACCTTGTGCAGAATGAGAAAAGTACCCAGTGGCGTAGGGGGCAGAGGTGCCCGGAGGAGTCTGGGAAAGAAAGAGCTGGGGTTGGGGGCATAGCGAGGCTTTGAACTTCGTCAGCCTGAAACACCTCACTGGCGCCCTCAGCAGGTGGAAGCCAGGCTGAGCAGGTTGTAGCTCTGGGGCGCAATGGGAGTCAGTCCCCCAGCCTCCCCAGGACCCATTAGAGGGGAAACTGGGCGCCTCTCCCCATCAGCTGAACTCAGAGCAAACTGTTCGCTCCTTCCACTGCCTTGCTGTGGGGCCCATTAGAGGACGATGAAAAAGGAGCCCCTCCAGAGGGTGCCGGGGTGGGGGCGAGGAGAGGCTGACCCCCACCATTTCCTCAGCGCGAGGACGTGCACGGCGCCCTCTCTGCACCCACCCGTCCCCACGCCACAGCACCCAGATGGCCAGAGTTGCCCATCGCCATAGCAACCTCAAGACTGGCTTCAAATGAGATCTCTTTGATCTTCAAGGATGCGGGTCTGCTTTTCTTTCTTCCCGCAGGGCAGGGCAGGGGTGGAACGAGGTGGAGAGAGAGGACTGCAGTTCACCGTGGCAGCTGCCCCCTCCAAGGGGACGGGGCCTGCCCGGGGGCCAAGGGCGAGTGGTTGGCATGGCCGCTACCCTCCATCCTCCTACCCTCCGCCCTCCCACGGACCCTCACCTCCCCAGCCAGGGAAAGGAGGGTTTGCATCCCGGCTGCAGGGAACAAGAGAAGCGGTATTGCTCTCCTGGGTGGACGAGCGACACAGCAGCATGGAGACAGGAGCATTCCTGTCCCGCCCTCTCCTGTGCTCACTCAGCAACAGTCTGTTTATGTGGGAAGAGTCGACAACTCAACGCAATCAGCAAAGTGTGTGAAGCATCTTCTTTGCTTTTTATTTGATTGTTTACATCCCACCTCCTTCAACAGCTTATCACCAAGGCCGTAAGAGACAGGAGTACTAACAGAAAGCCAGGACCAAGGAGAGAGAAAAGAAAATATTCTATGGTCATGGGTGGCCAAGTGGAGACTGTGGATTAGGGTGTAACTTTGAGAATCCTGGAAGATAGGGAGAAAACATCACAGTCTCATCAGCTTCCCTTGGAGAAAGCCACTTGCCTTCTACTGATGACTTTATTAAATTTTTATTTATTTATTTGAAAGGCAGACAGCCATGGGGGCAGAGAGAAAGAGAGAGAGAGAGAGAGGGCGTCTGTTTGTTTACTCCCCAAATGCACACAGCAACGTGGAAGCCAGCACCCTGGGGCTCAGTCGGTCTCCCACGAGGGTGGCAGGGACCCAAGTACTTGAGGCAACATCCGCTGCCTCCCAGGTGCTCATCAGCAGGAAGCTGGATGGGAAACAGAGCTGGGACATGGACCAGAGCCTCTGATGGCAGTGTGACACGGCCTGGTGGCAGCTTGGTTGCTGCTCCAAACGCTTGGCCCTCCCACGGAATTCCTACAGGCAATGATCCTGAGGCATTGGACTTCGTTCACGCTGAGTGACAGCTGTGATCCGTGTTCTGGTGTAGCTCTCAGGAGAGCTGCCCACGGGCCAACAGGACGATCTGCATTTCTGAGGCCAGGGGGTGAGGCCACACGGTCTGGGGGCTGAGGAAGCCAGCCGCTGCAAGCGGGCCCTGGACACCAGGGTGTCCCATCCACGTCGGCAGAACCGACATGATAGGCGGGGCCGCTTGACGATGAAGCCACTCAGAAACAGGTACACAGCCCGGGTGCTGCCCCCAGCGGGCAGGAGAGGCGCAGTGAAGTCTGGGCGCCCTCATCACAGGATCAGTTTTAAGGCTTTATACCCGACTGAAGGTTTCCTTCCGTGTTCTTTCCCCCATTTTAACTCATTCTACATCTTCCATCATGGCTGCACTTTCTGGTAACTTCGATGACATCCAGTCCCATGATTGACAAGCTCTGCTGGCTGCAAGGCCTGGATGGTGGGGGTGGGACGGGGTGGGGCAGTCGTCAGTATTTGGAGTGACAGCAAGGTCCCGCTGGTTTAGAATGGATACACATGAGGTCTTCAAAGGTTCATGGAATAATAAATTTAAATTGGACAATACATTTAAGATGTAGAAGTTCCCACGAACTTTTGGAAGTATCCTCGTGAGCACCACCCCAGGGCGAGAACTCTCAATGGATGGATGAATGTCCGATCCCGGTGCTCAGTTGTTGTCTTGGGAAAGGAGGCAGGACCCTGACACTGGCCAAGCTCAGTTCTACCCATTTTAGAGGGAGACCTGAGTGATCAAGGTACTACTGAGGCCCCACCTCACGGAGACCTAGTCCTGCATGGCCTGCCCACACCTGCAAGGTCTACCTTCTCCACGCACTTCGGTTCTCCTTGGCGGAGCGCCCAGACCCCAGTACAGACAGGCAGCAAGAGACCCTGCTTGGGTCGTGCTTGACCGCGTGATCCACTGCAGGTGGCAGGGTCCTGGGGGGAGCTCCAGAGGACAAAGCGGCTTGCAGCCCCAAGCAGAACAGTCTGTCCACACGTACTTCTGCCCAGCTGTCCCCTGGAGCTTAGTCAAAACGCCACACCCCGGGCTGATGTGTGGGTCCCCAGTAACTGCAGCCTAGGTTCAAACAAAAACACTGGGGCGCCAGCAGAGGCTGGGGTGGGCTGAGCCCTTGCTCACGTCCCCTGTCCCTCTCTCGTTGTGCACAATTAAAGCCCGGAGCCCCACAGCTCTGTCCTCCTGGGAACTTGACAGTCTGTCTCTCTCGCTCGAATGGGGGGCTCTTTCTTCTAAGTCGGTACTCAGCTATATCTTGCGGTGTCTGTCTTCCCCAAATGAAATACCGCCTGGCCCAGCGGCAGTAGCCAACCAAAGCTGGTCACCCCGTGCCCCTTCCTGCTCTCCACCCCTGTGCTGATCTGCATGGACCTGTTTGACATTTGTCACATTCTTTGTAGTAACCACTATTGAGTCTCAAGTGCTTCTTATGCGGCAGGCATGGAATGAAGACAGCCACGTGCATTACTCATGTAAGCCTCCACCCTGTGCAGAGTAGACGGTGAGCATCGTCACTGTTGTGCAGGAAGCAAGCAAGGCTCAGAAAGGCCATGTTAGAGGCCCCGCTGTGGTGCAGTGGGTTATGGGCTCCGCTTGGAGTCCCTGCTGCTCCACTTCCGCTCCAACTCTCTGCTAATGCACCTGGGAAAGCAGTGGAAGACGGCCCAAGTCCTTGGACCCCTGCACCTGCATGGGAGACCCGGAAGAAACTCCTGGCTCCTGGCTTTGGATCAGCTCAGCTCCAGCTGCTGTGGCCATTTGGGGAGTGAAGCAGTGGATGGAAGACCTCTCTCTCTCTCTTTCTCTCTCCCTCCATCTGTAACTCCACCTCTCAAATAAATAAATAAATCTTTTTAAAGAAGTTATGTTATTATACCCATGGTCCCCTATCTAATGAGTGGCAGCTTTGGGATTTGATGCCATGAGATTTTAAAGCCTGGATGTACATGAGGCCATGGCCCCACCCTCAGCTTCTGCCATTCCCTCTCCAACTCCCATGAAAAGTTTCTATGGGATGGAGCATGGACACTCATCCCCACACAGCACTGTACATTGCTTATGCACACTCAAAAGGCCATTTTGAAAACAAACATTGTACTCAATTTTAATGATCAACATTAAGGTGTACTTTATACACGTTGCCTTTTAACTGGGAATGGAAAATACTACTCCGGAAAATAAATCTCTCAGGACTCAACATGAACTAATCCTTGTTAAATATTTTATTGAGAACTCATTTCGTGTTGCTGCCGAAGCAACAGAATTCAATTCCTTTCCGTTTTATGATGTGATTTACCTAAGTAGCTGTGCTCTTCCTATCTGTAAATGTCCCATGTCCTCGCGTGGGCCCCCCGGGGTCGCCCGTGTCGGCGTAATGAGGATTCCAGTGTTGGGAGCCAAGGTTGGGCGGTGGCTTGGCAGTTTGGTCTCCACGCAGGAGTCTCTGACTCATTCTTGGAAACAGACCTGGACCAGAGCAGGTGCCATCAGTCCTACAGCACTGGAGAAAGCGCAGAGCCGAGAAGGTGGCAGACCAGGGCCATCGACTGCCCAACCGCCGCAGAGCCTGCTCCTAGGACATCACTACTACGCTGCCTCCAGGCGCTTCTCCAAAGGCGCTTCTCACTCCTTTCCCGACTCCCGAGTACCAAGGGACTTCAGCAAGCTCAAGGACAATCTCCGCTTTTATAAACCATTTTCCTCCCTGTACTAAGAAGCGGCAGTTTTTGTGGAAGGCATTGCCTCCACTGGTGAGGGCGGTCTGCAGACGAGGAAGCACGGCCTCACGGGCATGTGTTGGGAGCCGGGTTTTTCAGATGTTCTGAATTTTCCACTCACTGGCTGGTGATGGCTTGGCTGCTGAGGTCACAGGTCGCCATGACCCCGGATTCTAACAACAAGCTGTGCATTGCGGGTTAACCAGCGTCATCAGCTGGGAGGCCCCGGCAGCGTACTGGAGATTCTAAAACCACAGGGAAGAACACGCTAGGACTTGGGAAGAAGACAGCTGGGGCCAGCCTGCTGCTTCCCAGGAGGCGGGGGATGGTGACCATGGGGCTCAGAGCCACGGAAGCCTCGATGCCAGTGGCTGTGAACTTGGGGAGTTCAGCACTGTTCCACTAGCCCCAGCCCCAGGAGGCACTGAGCGAAAGGAAACTGAAGAAAACCCTTAACACAAGAAGGGAAATTAGAAAAGGAAAGTCCCCGAGGCAATCCATTAAAGAGGGGAACTCATTTCAGGACACAAGGCGGCTGCAGCCCCTCTGAGGGCAGGAGGCGGGTGTTCAGGGCTCCCTTTCATTTCTGCCAGTCATTTGGGGCGCGGCTTCACACTCACGTGGTCTCAGGGTGTCCCAGGCTCCCTGCGCTAAGGGCTCCTGGTCCTGCCCTTCAGCTGTTGAAAAGTGCTGGGTGGTGACGGACAGCTTGTGGTGACCCACAAAGGGGTCCTGCTGGGGGGCACCGGAGACCCTCAAGACTCTGGGTGGGGCGCAGGGAGGTAGCACCTGTGATTCAACTTCAGTTAAATTCTCAGTTTCCAAATGGCTTACTCAGCATTTTGTACTCGGCATTTTGTGAGTTACAAGAAAGAAACAGTAACTAATCAGGCACACAGAAACCAGACCCATAAAAACAGCGAGAGAAAGCAGGCTGGAATCAGCCCGGGGCACCTGTGACTTCTGGACCCCTGCCTGCTGGGAGGCCTCAGAGCCCCTTAGTCTTTGTAGCCGAGGGTTCTGAAGTCTGTGGCGCCTGCACACCTCGCCACCCTGCTGCTCAAAGCCTCGCTGGTGGTCCAGGGCCTCTCCACTTCCTCCTTGCTTTCTGAGCTGGGGCAGGCCCAGCATGGACAAATAAGCAGGCCAAGGTCAAGCCAAAGCCTTCATGCAGAAAAAACTCACTTGGTTTTGTTTCTTCCCCAGAGAAGTGCTGTCTTGGCTCGGAGACAGGTGACCATGAGTTTAAATGACTTTCAATACATTAAGGCATGTGTGAGGCTGTTTAAACACATCAGTATATCCTAAGGCCACATGGCATAAAACCAAAGATGTCTAATAAAATGCAATTAAGGCAACAGGGGAAAATGACAGATAAAGGAGTATTTGAATAATCTAAAGCTATGTAAACAAGTGAATCGTCTTGTATCCTTGGGTGATGATAAAATTAGACCACAAGCTGCGGAGTGGAGAGGCGCTGCGGCTGCCCAGGGCTGCAGGGGAGAGGCTGCTGCGTGGCTTTGACCGTCTGTTGTCAGTGTCATTCAGGACTGCAACTGAAGAACTCTACCGCTGGCTGGTGGAAAACCAGGGCAATGGGGACAAATTTCTGAAAGATCGTTCTTAAAGTTTCCAGGATCCTGGGACCCCTGAGATGCTAGGGATGGCACCCGAGCCTGTGGTGTCCCCTGGGCACTCTGGCACCATGGGGAAAGCTAAGAAAGGACTGCTGGTGGCTGCTCTTCCCCTCACCAAAGGCCAGCGCAGAACTGCCTCGGTCCCTCCACTTGTAGCTGTCAGTGCTGCAGCAGATCGGGCAAGGGAGGAGCCAGGGTCCATAGAGCACAGGGCTTTCCTGCCATGAGGCTTAGGTTGTGTGGGCGTGGAGTGAAAACACACGTGGGGTCCAGCGCTGTGGCATAGCAGGTAAAGCCGCTGCCTGCAGTGCCAGTATCCCATATGGGTGCCAGTTCAAGTCCCACCTGCTCTACTTCCGATCCAACTCTCTGCTAATGCACCTGGGAAAGCAGCAGAAGATGGCCCAAGTTCTTGGGCCTCTGCACCTGCATGAGAGACCCAAAAGAAGCTCCTGGCTCCTGGCTTAGGATCAGTGCAGCTCCGGCCATTGTGGCCATCTGGGGAGTGAAACATCGGATGGAAGACTCTGTTTCTGTCTCTCTATCTCTCTGTCTCTGTCTCTGTCTCTCTTTCTACCTCTGTGATTCTGCCTTTCAAATAAATAAATAAATCTTGGGAAAAAAAAAAGAAAACCTACATCCACTGCTCTGTTTTGAGTGTAGCTTCCAGAATTCAGGGTGATTTTTATTTTTTTGAGAGAAGCAAAGACACAGAGAGGTGGGCATGAGTCCAGTTCCCGCTCCTGCAACTTGGAGCTGCCAAGAAGAGATTCAGCCTTGACCTGAGGTCTTATAATTTTTTAAGCTTTATTTATTTATTCGAAAGGCAGAGTTACAGAGAGAGAGAGAAGGAGAGCCACTGGTACACTCCCCAAATGGCCACGATGGTCAGGGTTGGGCTAGGGAGAAACCAGGAGCCTAGAATTCCATCCGGGTCTCCCACGTGGGTACAGGGGCCCAAGCACTTGGGCCATCTTCCAGGGTTTTCCCAGGAGCATTAGCAGCGGCTGGAGGGAAAGAAGAGCAGCTGGGACTCGAACCGGCGCCCATATGGGATTCCAACGTCCCAGGTGACAGCTTTACCCACTCCGCACAGCACCGGCCCCTAGGTTCTTCTCTAGAGGAAGGATTCGGAGAAGCTCTGAGTGCTGAACCGCTGTGCTCCCACTGTACGGACAGACCAGCAGGGCACTAACGCGAAAGGGAAGATGGCCCCTGTGCCCTGTAGGTCACCTCATTGTATCCTCACCACGGCCTGGTTCTCATCACGGAGGGTGGGGGAGGAGTCCGGGGTGCCGAGAGGTGAGTGGCCCCAGTCATTGGGACAGCGAGGGTTTATGTGCACACGGAGATGGACAGGTGCACACGGAGATGGACAGGTGCGCAGGGAACGGGGCTCCCCGAGTTCCCGACGGGCGTCCAGACCTCAGTTTCTGAGCCTCCTCGGAATCCCGGCTTCTGCTTTTGCCTCTCCCTCTTAGCAGCCGCCTTGGTCTGCTGTGGCGCCTGTAACAGAACGCACAGCCCAAGCGGCGGATTTCTTCCGGCCCCCGGGGCTGGCAGGCCATGGTCACGGCCAGGGCAGGTTCCGAGTCTGCCGGGGGGCCGCTGTCCTGCCTCCCGGACATCTTGCCATGTGTTGCTGTGTCCTTGCTGGGAGGAAGAGCAGCAGACTGTCTCGGGGTCCTTCCTGAGGGCTCCATGCTCCAGACTTGATCACCTCTCAAAGATCTGCCTGCAAATACCTCCACCTGAGGGGGAGGTTGTACCACGGGAATTCGGGGGGGGGGCACATGTTAGACAACGTCACTCTTTCAGTCAATGCTGGCCTCTGAATATTAAACAAGACACTCATTTCTGTGTTTGCATTGAGTTGTTTCAACTAATGTCTCAAAAAAAAAGGGCACAATTCCTCCTGTTCACAGATGATTAGAATGACATCATTGCTAATCAGAAGCAACACGTGGAGAGCGTTTCTTACCCTGCAGGCACTCTTCAGCCTCTCCCAGGCTCTAAATCACCCCATCCTCACAGACACCCTATGCAGTAGGTGCTTCTCATTCTCCATCTTTGGCAGGAGGCACAGAGAGAGTCCCCTCCCCCACGAGTATAGAGGATTCCCAGCCGCCTGGTGCCTTGGGGTTTGGAAGTAGGGTTGCTGTGGGTGTGATTGGTGGTGGTAGTCCAGGCTAGGTGGGGTGGGCTCTTGTCCCAGTGTAATCACTGTCCTTACAAAGACAGGAGAGACAGGCGCAGGGAGCCCTGGAAGGCGGCCGGTGTATTAACCAGCTTTCCATCCCTCGAGCCAAACGCGGGACTCGGCTGCTGGTGCAGGAAGGTTTATTTTGGCTCACGGTTTTGGAGGTTCCCAGTCCAAGATCGGGCAGGTCTCATTGCTCTGGCCATCTGGTGAGGCTGGAGGCTGGCAGTGGTGGAGCATGTGTCACAGAGGTGGCGGCTGGGCTCAACTGGCCTTTTAATTGGGAAACCTCCGTGGGGACTTCCTGCCGAGGGCACGTGCCTGTGACCTAAGGACACTCCCACCTCCCAAACACCGAGATTGCACTACATTTCTGCAATCGTTTTCTCACGATTTCGGGAGCCAGATTCTATTTAAGCAACCAAAGTTGGGGGAAGCAAGCCTGGACTAGATTCTCCCTCAGAGCCCCCAACGGGAGCCGCCCCTGCCTTCTCTGAACCTTTGGACTTCCAGCCTCCCCAGTGCGAGAGCATGGATTACTGTCGCCTGCAGCCACCTGGCTGGGGACGCTTTGTGCCTGCGGTTCGAGGCATGAAGACCAAGACTCTGAGCTGTTTGCCCACAGTCACAGCTGGCCAGCAGGTGCAGAGCTGGTGTGTTAACTTCCTGGCCAGAGCAGCACTGCCACGGTGCTGGACACCGTGGTGGAAGCCACTGCTTCTTGGAGGGTCCCGCTTGTCCCCTCCTCTGCTTCTCTACTCCTCCTCACTGGGGAGAAAGAGTTAACATGTGTGCAGCAGGAATATGGATTGGGCAGCCTGCTGTAGCCCACTCTCCCACAGTGGCAGCAGAGCCAGAACCGTGGCTCCGACAGATGGCCACCCAGCGCCCGTCCAGACACCTGCCGGGATGCGGGGCGAGCAGAGGGCGGACAGCGCTGGGCTTGGAATCTTGACTTTGCCTCCCACCGTCCTGGTGACCTTGGTCAAGGACCCCAACTTCCCGCCCCCCCACCTCAGTTTCTCCACCTGTAAACAATGACAAGTCCTACCTCCACTGCCATGGCGAATGTGGCAGAGGAGCTGACCACACCCTCCACGGAGCAGCTCTTAAGAAACAAGAACAAGTCTGTGTCCTCCGTGTGTCCCCACCCCCATGAAGACCACAGGGGAGAGCCCCAGCCTCCCCCTCCCTTTCCCGTCCGGTGGCTCTCTCGCCAGGCAGCCGGAGCATCTTAGTATGCTCGCACCTACTCTCGGCTTCCAAGTGGGATGCACTACATGAAAAATTAATCATGTGATTTTTTCCCCTCCTTTTCTTTCCTCAAGTGGAGAGATGATTTTGGGCTCTGGGGAAGCCGGGCGGCTGCTTGCCATGCGGTGGCTGTCCCCTCAGCCCTCGCCCCTGCCATGTTCAGCAAATGAGTCCTCTATTCTCTTCCTGGCGGGTGGTCTCCCAGCTACATGTGTTCCATGCCTCCGACAGGGTGCTCCGGGGAATGCCATGTGCTGATGACTGCTGTTTCTAATTACTGCCCTGTCAGGAGCTGAGGCAGGGAGGCTCCGCCAGCCTGGTGGGTGGCGCCAAGACCACGGATGCTCCCGGGGGCTGCCGGAGCCTGCTCGCCTGGCTGGGCACTGGGAGCATGGGCTCGCCTTTCCCCAGACACGGGCAGCATCTAGGCGGCTGATGGCGATGCAGCGCTCAGCGCCTCCTTGGCTTCGGAGCACCTCGTGGGCTCCTGGTTTGGGGCTAAGCAGTTGGGAGGGGCATCTGCGCATCACACACACAGCATTACCCGTACAGTATAGGTAGAAAAGGGGCAAAGGAAACACAATATAAAAAAGCTCCATTCATCCATGCAATGGCACTTTTTATTGTTATTTTCTGTTTTTAGCTTATTTGAAAGGCGTAATGACACAGAGACAGAGATCAATCTCCATCCACTGGTTCACCTCCCGGTTGCCTGCAACAGGCAGGGCTGGGCCAGGCAGCAGCTAGAAGCCAGAGACTCTATCTTGGGTGGCTGGGACCCAGAGCTTGAGCCACCTTCTACCGCCTGCCAGAGAGATGCATCCACAGGAATGGAGAGCGAAGCCGGACTTGAATCCTGGCGATCCGAAACGGGACACGGGCATCCCAAGGGGTGACTTCACCATGACACCACACACCCACCTCCACCCGATGGCATTTATTGAGAACCATCCGCATGGAGCTTATAGTCTAAGGGGAAAGAGGCATTAATCGGGCGCTGCTGTCAGACAGGGCGGTTGGGACTGGGAGTTGGTTTTGCAGGGATGTGTCGTGAACATGCCAAGCTCAGTGCACAGATGGTGATGGGAGGTGTGAAGGGGGAAGGTGGGGCGGAGTTGTCTGCGATGACTCTGCAGGAAGCAGCGTCAGAGGGAGGTGCCGTCCAGGTGAGTTCTCAGCCCCGGAAGCTGCTCACAGCTGGGGCTGTAGGTGGAGGGGGAGGACTCGTGCAGCGGAGCCAGCTCTGGGCTGGTGCCGTGGGACTCAGAAGTGTGCTCCAGGCCTTTCCCATGAAGCATGGGTAGTGTGTGTGTGTGTGTGTGTGTGTGTCCATCTGTGATGTCACCACATCCTGGGCAGGAAACAGTTGGGCTCCCGGGGCCTTGACCTTGGCAGTCAGGAAAGGCAGTTTCTCCTCCCGTCTCTCTCGGGGCTCATGGACTCTTTTCACTGCCTGTCTCTGTGTGCCGCTTTCATTGCCTGCTAATGGGATGCTTTCCTTGCCCCCCACCCCTCGTGGCCACAACGTGGATTTTTAGTTCAAGAGTCCCGCATCGTGCACCCCACTGTTCACTCAGTAAAAGCCTGCGGGACACCTGCTGTTGCTATGTGGTGGAGAAAGCCACCCCATGGTGGGAGAGTTGATGCTTCTGGGGCCGCACCTGCCGTGAAAGTGATTGGGGGCCTCAGGGAGGTTGCTCTCCTGGAACCTGCTGACCGGGAGCCTCGCTCTGGTCGGGGCGTTCAAGCTGACCTGATGCTACAGTGGGCAAACACTGTCCTCCATGGACAGGAAGATTCCCTGAGCCATCCACTGGCAAGGAGCCCGAGTGGCCTGTGTACAGTGGCGAGAGAATGGGTTCCAAGAGGCAGCCCAGACGGCAGTTCATGCTGAGCTGATGGATCCCTATGAGGCGTGAGATGGAAGCAAAGGATGCACCTGGCAGCACCACATGCCGGGTGTGCTCCCGGCTCTGGGTGGAGGTGACACAGGGCAACACAAGGGAGAGCGGCCAGGAGAGGGCGCCGCTGGACGGGGTTGAAGGTCACGTGGGACACCTGCTGCTAGATGGACCTGATTTTGTCCTAGCGCAACTTGTTGAGGGGTTGCTGCAGGCCCAGTACTGCTGTGGATGAAGGGATCTGAGAAAAAGGGGCAGGGCCAGTGTTGCACAGCAGCCCACAGGTGAGCGAGCGAGGAAAGATTCTCAAATACGGGGATCCCTGGACAGCACGTTCCCATAGCTCCTGCTGGCTTATTTAATGATGTTCCCGGCAGCCTATGAGCCAGAAGTTTTTATTTCCATTTTCCAAGTAAGAATCTGGCTTGGGGCTGGCACTGTGGCACAGAGGGTTCAGCCACTACCTTGATGCTGGCATTCCATATGAACACCAGGTCCAGTCCCAGCTGCTCTGCTTCAGATCCAGAATGGGAGGCATTGGATGATGGCCCACATGCTGGGGTCCCTGCTACCCATGTGGGAGACTGGGATGGAGTCTCAGGCTCCTGGCTTCAGGCTGGTGCAGCTCTGAGTCTTGTAGCCATTTGGGGATTGAACCAGCAGATGGAAGATCTCATGGGCATAAATAAGAATTGGTAGGGTCTGGTGCTGTGGTATAGCAGGTAAAGCTGCCACCTGCAGCGCTGGCATCTCATATGAGTGCTTGTTCGAGTCCCAGCTACTACACTTCTGATCCAGCTCCCTGCTAATGCACCTGGGAAAGCAGTAGAAGATGGCCCAAGTGCTTGGGCCCTATACCCTTGTGGGAGGCTGGGAAGAAGTTCTTAGCTCCAGGGTTCAGATTGGCCCAGCCTTGGTCATTACAGCCATTTGGGGAGGGAACCAATGGATGAGATCTCTCTTTCTCTCTCTCTCTCTCTCTCTCTCTCTCTCTCTCTCTCTCTCTGAGTGTGTGTGTCTATCTGTCTTTCTCTCTCTCTTTGTAACTCTGCCTTTCAAATAAATAAATATATCTTAAAAAAAAAAAAAAAAAGGAAACAGGAGAGAGGCAGGAACTGGAAACTCTCGCAGATGTGTGGAAGAATGTGGGAATGATTAACAGAGCCCATGGCAAAGAGAGATCAGAGGTAAGGGAAGAGGCTGCCACTGCCAGGGGGTGTTGGGGGGGCAGAGCTGGGAAAGGGGAGATGAGAGCAGGTGGACGAGGCCAAGCCCATGAGGACAGAGGCCCTGTGGCCAGAAGGACGCTGCACCTGCTGGCAACGTGACCTCGGGCAGTTACGTTCCCTGAGCCCCCAGCTGATTACAACAGCACCTAAGGGAACTCGTGCTGTGATAAACAACAGCATGGTTTATTTCTTGCTGATGTCCCACGCTCACCGTGAGTCTCGTGTAGCTAGGCTGCCCCATGTCACCTTGACTCTATGTCCATTTCAGTGGCAGAAGACAGGGGGAGGGGAGGGCACCGGTCAGGTTCCTGAGGACTGTCTGAGTCAGAGGGAGAGGCGTGGGGGCCTCCCATGGAAGGGCGGGAAATAGTTGCACAATAATACCACCTGCCCCAGGGCCTCCCCCATGGACTTCACACCACACCCGGTGCAGCAGCGTCTGCACGGCTGGGCACGAAGTGAGAGCTCAGGATGGCGGCTGTGACTGCTGGGAACAGGCCAGCGTCCCTGCAAGGCCATTTGTGGGTGGCACCGAGGAAGGGTTCCCCTTGCTCTCATGCAGCAGTTTGTCACCAGGAGGCAGACAAAGCGGTGGTGCCGGTGGCTGGGCTCTGAGCTCCAGCCCGGTGCTGAGCCCGGAAGCCCGCTGCCCCTCCCACGGCCTGCAGCCCCGGCCGGCCCCCGCCTCTCCGACTTCCTGCACCCGGCTTTCGGTGCCCACCTTCCACGTGTCTGCTTCTTGCTCTTCTTGTCGTGTTGTTTGTTTTGGAGCAGGGATTTGAGTAGGAACCATTCATAAATTGATTGTGGTCGAGACCTCTCGCTAAGCAAGTGGCACTGCAGTACGAAATCTCCCCCTTTCCAGAGGGCCGAGTGCGGAGAATTTTTCCCCCAGGTCGATTTTTAATAGGAAAAAGTCAAAAGCAACAGACAGAGGCGATTTCAGTGCTTATGAATCCGGGGAATCTGCTGTGAGTGAGCCCAGAGGTGTTCCTGCTGCCGCTTTGAGGTGCACCTGTGTGCTGCGGTCCAGGGGAGGGCAATGGATGCAGATTCATTTTACACAAATTAGGGTGGGGCTGGTGCTGTGACGTAGCGGGTAAAGCCGCCGCCTGCAGTGCTGCCATTCCATATGGGTGAAGGTTCGAGTCCTGGCTGCTCCACTTCCGATCCAGCTCTCTGCTATGGCCTGGGAAAGCAGTAGAAGATGGCCCAAGTCTTTGGGCCCCTGCACCTGTGTGGGAGACCTGGAAGAAGCTCCTGGCTCCTGGCTTCGGATCAGCTCAGCTCTGGCTGTTGCAGTCATTTGGGGAGTGAGCCAGTGGTTGTAAGACCTTTCTCTCTCTCTCTCTCTCTCTCTCTCTCTCTCTCTCTCTTTCTGTCTCTCCTTTTCTCTCTGTGTAACTCTAGCTTTCAAGTAAAAATAAATAAATCTTTAAAAAAAATTAGAATTAGGGTGGGACTTAGCACTGGGGTGCAATGCAGGCACCCCATTTTGGATACTGCTTCTAGTCCCTTCTGCGCGGCTTCCAATCCAGCTCCCTGCTAATGTGCCAGGGAAAGCAGCTGAAGGTGGCCCAAGTACTTGGGCCCCTTCCACGCAGGTGGGGGACCCAGATGGGATTCCAGGCTCCTGCCTTCCGTCTGACCCAGCCCTGGCTGTTGCAGCCATTTGGGGAGTGAACCAACTGATAGAAGACCTCTCTGTCTGTCTCTGTATCTCTCTGTCTTTTCCACTCTCTTTGTCACTGCCTTTCAAATAAATAAATAAATCTTTAGAAACAGTTGGGGTGGTGAGCCTCGTGACTAAGATGCCCACGTGGATGGAAGATCTCTCTGCCTCTCCCTCTTTCTCTCTGTAACTCTGCCTACCAAGTAAATAAATACATCTTAAAAAACAATAGATTTGGGGGTTGAGGTCCCCTGGAGGCTGCATCCCCAGGGCAGAGAGGTGCTGTGGAGGTGGTTAGGAGTCCAGTGGCTTTCGCTGGCCCTGCTCTGCTACAGCTCCCCTGTGGCAGGGGGCTTTGCATGCAGCTCTGTGCACAGACTGATCACGGAGGGCCCTGGGTTTTATTAGGGTCGCAATGATGCTTAGTGTTTATCATGCAAATCCTTGGAAAGGGAGGGCCCACAGCTAGAAGACCTTGCAGACAGGTGCTCTGGTTCTAGAATTCCTCATTTTCAAATTTTTTTCCCATGAGGAACATTTCAAATTTGCCTAAGCTTTCCTTAAGGAAGTTAAATCGGAGACAGCGTTACTTTCTAGAAAGTGTTTCTGGTCTGGGGTTAGGATGTACTCGGAAGGGCTCTGAGTTTCCACGAGTATTGTTCCCTGGTAAATAACTCATCATTTTTATGACTCGAGTTTCGTAACTCAGGGGCACCATTTTATAGATGAGAAAATTGAAGTGCAGCGTGTAAAAGCTTAACTGGGCTGGTCTGCAGTGTTGTGGGACTCAACATTATCTTCATAGTAACTAACTTCTGAGTGAGCGTTTTACATATGTGGTAACACAATGAAGTGTATTTATTATCATCCCCATTTCACAGACGGGAAGAGTGAGGTTACTTGTCTGCAGTCACACAGGTAGCAGCAGGGAGTGTCCTAAGCCAGCTCGCAGGGCTGTGGGGCCCCCACTCTGAACGCCTGCCCTGTATCAGAGCAGCCCCCAGGGAGTGCGCTGGTCTGGACTCTGGCACGGTTCTGGGTTGCTCCAGACTCCGGTGATGCGCATTTCCCATGACAGCTCTGACGTTCAGACCGATCCACTACATTGCTTTAGCTACAAGAACTTGGCAAAGGGGCCCACCGGTTAGTTAATGAGTCAATTTTTGATGAATTAGAGTGGGAATTCGTTTAAAATCTCTCTTGTCTTGTTTTGTTTTTGAGAGGGGACACTTACTATGTGCCAGGCTCTGGGGACGCAAATGAAAGATATAAAGACATGATCCCTTGATGGTTCAAATGCTTGGGTCCCAGACACCCATGTTGGAAACCTGGATGAGGTTCCTGGCTCTTGGTTTCAGCCTGGCCCAGTCCTGGTTGTAGGCATTTGTGATTTGTGGAGTGAGCCAGCAGGTAGATCTCTCACTCTCTTTCTCTCTCTTTCATCAAGTTAATGAAAGTAAATTAATACACTTTCAAGAAAAGATACAATCTCTGACTTCAAGGCCCTTAGAGCCAGGTGGAAACTCAAGGTGATAATAAAATAATTGTCCAAAAAAAAAAGTATCGTTGCAAAGTCTACCAGTGATCAGTTCTTTGAAGCTGAGTTACAGTGGCTCTGACAGGTGCCGAGCAGAGGAATGGAGGGGCAGTGATTAGACACAAGTGCACCTCACAAACCATGGAAAATGGAAACAAATGATAAATTCACGTTGCAAAAATTTTTGAAATCCATGCATACAATGAGTCTTCAAATAGTTTGTAGAAAATGCATATTACAAAAAAAAAAAACTATGTTCTTTCTCTCTATCTCTCTCTCTCACTGTCCACTCTGCCTGTAAAACACACACACACACACACACACACACACACACACAAAACTATGTGTGGATTCTAAAGCATTTTTGGACCAAAATAAATTTCTCTTTTAACTCTATCTTTCATGAACTTTTTGAAGTCCCCTTGGATTGCGGAGCCGGTCACCCCTCCATCTGGCAAGCCGGAGGTGGCCGAGGTTGCGTCGATTGCCACGGAGGATATGATGATGAAGACGCAAGCCATGCTCTCCGGGGGAACTCCAGGGAGAAAACACTTGCAGCCGCATCACCCTCACCTTGTGCCCCAAAGAGATGAATGCGGATGACTCAAGGGCTGTGTTGGCTGTGACGCTTGCCTGATGGATAAGGCACCCTTGACACCTCAGCAATCCCTAACACAATCCTGCTTGGCAGGGAAGGGACGGGGACAGCCGGGCAAGGACACACCCCAGGTCCAGGTGTGCGCCCGGGGCCAGGCCAGGAGGGGAGGGCATGAAGGCAGAGGGCATAAGTAGAGGCTCAGAAATGGCAGAAAGTGGGGGGGGGGGGCAAGGTGCCTTCAGCATGGGCAAGAGGGAGAGCAAACGAGAGAGAGAGAGAGAGAGAGAGAGAGAGAGAGAGAGAGAGAGATCTTCTACCTGCTGACTGGCTCACTCCACAGACGCCTTCTGGCTGGAGGAGTGTGGAAGAACTTCCAGGAGATGGCCTGCGGCTCAGTTCAAGTTCAAGTCTAAAGTCCTGAGACTCAGGGATGTTGGCGAGAATCCCAGAGTCCTAGAGTCTGAAGGTTGGAGAGCCCGGAGTTCTGATTAAGAAGGTAGGAGAATATGAGAAGTGATAGAGAGAGAGCGCGCGCGCACGCGCGCGCGCATGAGAGAGCACAATTTTCCATTGAGTCACCTCCCCTGGGAGCGCCCCACAGGCACACTCAAAAACAAGGCCTTATCAGTTCTCTGCAGAATCTTTAACCCGGTCAAGTTGGCACCTACACATCAGCACTGCAGGAAGTAAGGCGAGGCGCTACCTGACAGCCTCAGCCTCGGCCCGGCTCCGTCACAAGCCATAGACACGCAGCTGGGGACCTGCTGGGCAAAAGTGGCCGGGAGCAAGCAGCATGTTCTGGGAGAGCCCACGGGAGGGAGGACTGCAGAAATGCACCTGCCTCACCCTCCACTTCGCCCCTCCCCACTCGTGATGTGCCCCACACCAAGCTGACCCCTCTCGTTTCTAGGTGCATCATTGTCCCACTTAGAGGCACGTGGGTAAACAGAGCCCACGCTCCCTGGGCAGCATTTTATCCCAGTCTGCAGGTGGACAGATGACGTGGGTGAGCAGGGCTCAGTGTGTCGGCCGTGACACATATCCTGGAGATTCCATTTTCATGGGAAGCTAAGTAAAATGCTACGGAATCAAATGTAAAAATCTGTATGACGTATTAAGGTCAGGGTCAGAGTCTGGATTATGGAAAACCAAGCCGAGTGGCAGGGGCAGCGGCTGGGCCTTTCCCATGGGTACCCCAGTGTCCACAGCAGCTCCGTAAGCCTCAAAGCCACTTCTCTCCCTTGTCCTTCAAGAACCCCCTGACATGTCTCCACTTCCTCCTTCCACAGTTGTAGATTCACGCGTTCAACAATTATTTACCAAGCACTGGGCACACATGGGGAAAAAATAGATAGAATTTCCTGCTCTTATCGGTCTTACATTCCAGTGAGGGGAGGAGGGCACTAACAAGGTAAAAATGTAATAGAGACAGAAATCAATGTTTGGGGGCTGGAATGTTCTAGACACGGTGATCAGGGTTTTGATTCCTGACCAATGACTTAAAGAGATGAGGGAAGCTGAGCAAGGGTGCCCAGGTATCAGGAGCAGCCTGTGCAAAGGCCCTGGGGCAGGGGAGGGCCTGGCAGGCTAAGAAAGCAGCAGCAAGGGGGCCGTGTGGATCAGGGAAATGAATGAGGGGTGACGAGTAGGAGATGAGCTCAAAGAGAAGGACATCCAGGCCACATGAGCACGTGGGGTCAGCGTGAGGACGTAAGGGCTCTGAGCAGAGCAGGAGACTTGACACGCACGTGGCTGCCAGGTCGCGGGGCAATGCAGGCACGGGCAGCTGCAGGAGGCCAGTTAGTGGCCTGGGCAGAGTAGGGGCTGAGCAGACAGGATCTGCAGAGACGCTGGGCGGAAAGAGAGGCTTCAAGGATGCCTGAGCTTTGGTTTCTCTTGTTTTGTTGTGCCCAAGTACTGATGCGGCTCCTTCGTTTGTGCTACCGTGGGGGCTTATGAGGGTGGGAAATGGGATTAAAAGAAAAGTAGAGGGGCCGGCGTTGTGGTGCAGCGGGCTAAGCTGCCGCCTGCGATGCTGGCATTCCTCATGAGTGCCAGTTCCAGTCCCAGCTGCTCTGCTTCCGATCCAGCTCCCTGCTAATGTGCGTGGGAAAGCAGTGAATGATGGCCCAAGTACTTGGGTCCCTACCACCCATGTGGGAGACCCGGATGGAGTTCCTGGCTCCTGGCTTTAGCCTGGCCCAGCCTCAGCCATTGCAGCTATTTGAGGAGTGAATCAGTAGGTGGAAGATTTTCTCTCTCTCTCTTTCTTTCTCAATGCCTTTCAAATAAGTAAATCTTTAAAAAATTTTAAAAAAAATTAATGAAATTAAAGGACATTTTGGGGTGGGCATTTGGCCTGGTAGTTAAGCTACTGCTTTGGGGGAACCGGCATCCCGGGATGCCTGGGTTGAGTCCTGGCTCTGCTTCCGATTCCAGCTTCCCGCTAATGTGCACACTGCGGGCAGCAGGCAAAGACTCAAGTGCTTGGGTCCCTGCCTCCCATGTGGGAGACCCCGGTTCACCCGGGTTAGTCCTGGCTTCCTACTTTGACTTGCCAAGTAAGTAAGGTCCCTGGCTGCTGAGGGCGCGTGGGGAGTGAGCGGGCAAATAGGAGACAGCTGTCACTCTGCCTCTCGATTACATTAATTAATGAAAAATTGCTTAAAAAGATGTTTATGTTGGTGCAAAAAACCTGAAATCCATGCATACTAGAGGTTGTCAAAAAATTCACGGAAAATGTATACTATGATAAAACTGTGCATGGATTTAAAAAAAATTGTATGGAAGGTAGAGAGAAAGAGACAGAAAGAGATCATCCCTGTGCTGGCTCACTCCCCAAATGGCCACAGCAGCTGGGCTGGACCCGCCCGAATCCAGAAGCCAGGAACTCCATCCGGGTCTTCCACGTGGGTGGCAGGGGCCCAAGTCGTTGGGCCGTCTTCTGCTGCTTTCCCAGGCACATTAGCAGGAAACTGGTTTGGAGGTGGAGCAGCTAGGACTCGAACAGGTATTGATACACACTGCTGGTGTCACAGGTGACAGCTTGACCTGTGCCACAAGACTGGCCCCAAGATCTCCAAAATTTTTGCATCGAGCTAAACTTATCTTCTAATTTCATTTTCCATGAACTTCAGACGTTACCTCGTGTTGTAGCACGACCAGTTACGTGAGCATCCGTTCCTACCCTTGATCTTAGCCAAAAGGCCAAGAAGCGACGAGCGTCCATTCCTCCTGCTGGACTCTGGACTTCCAGGGGTTGGTTCCTTTGTTGCTTTCCAATGTGTGTCCCCAGAGTCTCCGTAGGAGACACCCTTGCAGGGAGGAGTTTGTGTGCAATGCCAGCAGTACCCAGGCAGGCAGGGCGGCTGGTGGGGTAAGCTCAGGACCAGGGTCCCATAGAGCAGCCCTGAGGGTTTGGAGGTCATAGGCGGTCAAGACCCTGGGTCGGATGGGCTGGGCCTGGTGACAAGTGCATTGCTGGTCTTGATCCATGGCTGGGGATCCCAACAGCACAGAGCGCAGCAGAGATCAGCCTTCTGGAGACAAATGACAATGGCAATGGCCAAGAAGAACACTCGGTGTGTAGCCTGGGGGAACGAAGTGCATCCGGCATGCAACACCAGCCAAGGCCAGAGGAGTGGTGGAGTGACAGGGACACAGCCTGGGGCAGGGACAGAGGCTCTGAGGGTAGGTGGAATTGCCAAAGCAGAACACTGCGATCCTGCAAGGTGATAGGTGGGGGGAATTGACATCCAGGACACTCTGCCAAAGATGAAGCGACTTTGCAAGCACTGTGGGATATCATGGCTCGTCACTGTTGTCTCTCTAGCAAGTTTTTCTTACCTCCAGTCTCCCCCATGGGACTCTTTCTCCAGGGGCTCTAGGGGGTCACTCTGGTCCAGACCTGTTCTTTATTGTTCTTCTCTTCTGCTTGGTCCTTTGCTGAGGTCCCACACTGACCCGTGTCCCCGGCTGGCCCCTGCTGTCGGCACCGTCTGGGTGGCTGACAGATTGTGGCGTGCCCCAGGTCTCTGCCTGCACCTGCGTGCACAGACACAGCATGAATGCTCACAGACTTTCCGCCTTGATTGTGTGGCCCTCATCAATTTGGCTTTGTTGATTTCGCTTTTATGAGGTCTATTGTCTTCTGATCACAAAAGGAATACATGCCCATCGTAGCGTGCAATTGGCTTTCTAGGGCTTGGGATGGGAATTTGCATTCGCTCTGAGCGCCCATCTGGGTGATTAGGGAGGTGCCGGAGGGGCCGCTCTCCTGATGGCCCTGCTGCTGACGGGGCTTCTGGGGAGACGAGGGCTGGGCCAGGCGTTGTCCGTGTGCCAGCGTCCTGCTCCCTACTTCACCTGCCCCTCGTTCTGGAGCCTACTGCTCGATGCTGTGGGTACCGTTGGGCCCACCCGATGGGTTCTGGGCCGCCTGGGAAGGCGACACCTCGAGAGGTCATCAGGCTCCTCCATGGCTTCTAGTCGGGGATGCCCCAGACATGTCTCCTTTCCGTATCTTACCCTTTCTTTAGTTTTTTTTTTTTTTAAACTGTGGAACTTTTTAATAGCATAAAGAAGCCTCTATCTATAGACATTGTATTTCTTTTTTTAAAAAAGATTTATTTATTTGTTTGAAAGTCAGAGATAAACAGAGAATAAAGGAGATGCAGAGAGAGAGAGGTCTTCCACCTGCTGGTTCATCCCCCATTTGGCTGCAATGGCTGGAGCTGTGCCGATCCAAAGCCAGGAGCCAGGAGCTTCTTCCGGAACTCCCACACAGGTGCAGGAGCCCAAAGACTTGGGCCATCTTCTACTGCTTTCCCAGGCCACAGCAGAGAGCTGGAGTGGAAGTGGAGCAGTGGGGACTTGAACCAGCACTCATACGGGATGCGGGCACCGTAGGCAGCGGCTTTATCAGTTACACCACAGCGCTGGCCGCTAGCCATCGTATTTCTTATGCCCCTGACTCCTTCCTTCCATTTCTTCCCTCTGTCCCCGGAGAGGGGCACCCTTCTGGCTGGGGGGTGGTGGTGCATCACTCAGACACAGCTTGCCAGTGCCCTCCCTCTCAATGCACCAAGCGAGCTGTGACTGCGGTATATCGCATTTTCAACTTGTACGTAATCAGCATCAGGCTGATTTATTGTTTTCCTTCCGTGACTTGTTTTTTGAACATCTTAGATATTTATCCATGTTGCTATGTGTGGTTCTAGTTCATTTATAACTGCTGGGTAGTATTTTATTATGCAATAAGCTACAGTTGATCCATTTCTCGGGTTGATGTGCATTCTGCTTATTTTCAATTCTCCACTATTACAAACAGAATGAATATTCTTATCTGTGTCCCTGGATATACATTCAAGAATTTCTCTAGCAGTGGGATTTCTGGGTCACAGAGCACAAACACCTTCCATTTCATTGGTTACTCTGGAGCACATGTCGAAGTGGCCACACCCACCCACACTCCTGGTAGCCACAGAGCAGTTTTCGTTCCTCTGCCTGCTTACATGTTGCTGATTTGATGGAGTAAAATGGGGCAATGTCAGTGTCTTCTCCGTGCCTTTCATAAATTCAGAAGAGATGCTGCAGCCTGCACAGTGAGCTCTGTGCACTGACTGATGTTTGTAGGAGTGAGAAAGAGGAATACTGGACATAGGTCATGCTGAGCACTCGTGGGGCCTTTTCCTCTCTACCATGGACACTTAGCTGTGTAGTACCCAGACCTGCCCACCGTTCTTCCAATGCATGAAAAATTTCCTATATTATGCGCTCCTGCCTCCTTAGGTAGAAACCAGAAACTCACTTTGCCCGCCCCCTAGGGAAGCAGATTTGGGGCAGGGGTTATAATCTGTCAGACATGCCCACCTGGAATGCATTTGGCATATGAAGGATGAGGTGCTGTGTGGGTTCTAGGTTAGTGAATGAGCAGAGAGACATCCTACCTCCCAATGCGGGTGACTTGCAGCCATGCTTGGCCATCAGAGCTGCTGGGATCACGTTTTCCCTGGAGCACTCCAGAGGTGCACCTGTGCATTGTTCCAGAATGCATCTGGCCCTCCCAGGTGTCTCTGGGTTATCCTTTACTCAGTGTGGCTGTAGCTCAGCAGTGAATTCTGTTGTTTGCAACCAAGAACCCCATCTTCACCTTTACTTTTTGAGGTCTTTCTGTTTACCAGTGTTTGCACTTTGTCTCGTTCCCTCTCAAGGCACTCTGCTTGTTTTAGAGATGAGAAAACCAAGACTCCTAAGAGTAACTTGCCCTAAGCCAAGTGGCTCATGAGTGTAGAGCTGGATGTGAACTCAGCAGTACCTGATCAGAAAGCCCATCAGATGGAGCTGCCTCCTCCCACCTCTGGCTGCTCATCTGCACATCATCCCAGCCTTTATGTTTAACTTTATTACACTTATCACAGCCTAGAGTGTTCTTTGGGGAAAAGGTATCGTGAAAAGCAAAGAAAAAGACAGCTGAATCTACTGGTGTTTGAGTGTTCCCTACACTGTTCTTTGATGCACAGTCTGACACGGTGAATAGATTATATGTTTGTGGCATTATCCATGCCCATTTGAATCTGTCACTACCCTGATCTAACCTTAACCTCTCTAAGATTCCGTTTCCTCATTTGTGAACAACCCTTGTGGGGCTGTCCCGCAGTTTAGAGATAACATGTGCAGATCACCCAACAACTAAAGCAAGTTGGGGCCTGACTTGTATGAACCATTCTTGGTTCAATGTACAATGTCCACATTGTATATGTGGAAAGAAAAATGAAAATGGCTGCATTCTGGTCAAGTGAGAGAGCCCACACTGGGCAGGCTACAGTTTCTTTCTTTCTTTTTTTTTTTTAAGTTTATTGATTTATTTGAAAGACAGTTACAGAGAGAGAGAGAGAGAGAGAGAGATCAATCTTCCACCTATTGGTTGGCTACCTAAATGGCTGCAATGACCAGGGCTGTGCCAGACCAAAGCCAGGAGCCAGGAGCTTCTTCCAGGTCTCCTACATAAAGAAAAAAGTTTGCAGGGGCCCAAGCACTTGGGCCATCTCTTGCTGCTTTTCCAGGTCATTAGCAGGGGACTGGATGGGAAGTGGAACAGCTGGGACTTGAACCAGTGCCCATGTTGGATGCTAGCTATGCAGGTGGTGGTTTAACCCGCTGAGCCACAATGCTGGCCCCACAGGCTGCAGTTTCTTCACAGACTCAACTTCCTTGATCTTTAGCTTCCAAAGAAGGAATTCTATCGGAAAAGCACCTGCTTGCAAAACCCCAGATTGCGACAGTTTCAGATCCTGGGACTGCTGCTGACCTGCTGTCTGTCCCCTCCCTATAGCCCCCAGCACCAGTCAGGCAAAGCCAGCATCTGAACTGAGTATACATTCCAGCACCAATCAAAGTTCATTCAAAAGAACTTGTGTAACCAACAGCCCAATCAAGAATGGTTGAAAATGCGTCACTTCCCCCTGTAACTCCTCCTCCTTCCCCTGGACAGATCCTGAACCCATGTCTCCTGATTTGCAAATCTACTCTATACCAGAGTAAAAACTGTCTTTGCTTTTATTTTGGTCAGGCAGAGCTAGACAGTGAGACAGAGACAGAGAGACAGAGAGACAGAGAAAGGTCTTCCTTTTTCCGTTGGTTCACCCCCCAAATGGCCGCTATGGCTGGCGTGCTGTGCTGATCCAATAGCAGGAGCCAGGTGCTTCTCCTGGTCTCCCATGCAGGTGCAGGAGCCCAAGCACTTGGGCCATCCTCCACTGCTCTCCCGGGATACAGCAGAGAGCTGGACTGGAAGAAGAGCAACCGGGACAGAATCTGGTGTGCCGACACCGCAGGCGGAGGATTAGCCTATTGAGCCGTGGCACTGGCCCTGTCTTTGCTTTTGTTTTGACCTTGTTTATGATTTCTTGGTTTATATACACAAAACTTGCATACCTACATATACCACACCACATATACACTACACATACAACCCTACACACTACCCATACATAATACATGTACACACACACAACTCCACATGCATATACAACCACACAACCCGCAACCACAACACATTCATACATACACAATGGTATACAACACAAATATGTAAACATACACTCCATACACATACATACACACTGTACATGCATATCACACACATGCACACATCACACATACACATGTACTCACATAAACCTACTACTACCCCATACAAACACATACAGACACATATACCTTACACATACAGACATATGCATTGGCATCACACACACACACACACACACACACACACACACGACCCTTTTCCCATCCACTCAGCTGACAGACTTAAAACAGAGAATCTCTCCTATGGTTTGCACATCTTCCAGGCCATTTCATTTCACGGAAGGAATAAGGGTGCAAGTTCAAGGAAGTCAATGAGGAAAAGAAAGAAGTTACAATTCAGGGAAGAAGTTGAACCCTCAAACGACGGCTCAGCTCTTTGGGCGTAGTTCTGCAGAAAGGCCTTGGGGAACAGAGGGTGCAAACCACTGCCTGTGGTGTGAGTTTGCGTGTGACTGCTTCTTGCACAGGTCTGCCAGTGCACTCATTGAGGAGGCAAGAGCACTCGCACCACATCTCTGCACATCACATAGAGTGTGCTTTTCTCCAGAATGCCTGGTGTGCACATCGTGTGCTCGCGCAGCGCCTCTGGGCTGTGTCCACGAGGACGGCCCCCTGCTCGTGTCCAGTCTTGGGCTTTAAGAGCACAGCTCCCCACTTAGATTCCCACCGGACAACAGCGTGGGGGATTGCAGGAGGGCGCTCCATTTGGGAAGGCATCGCAGACCGAAAGCCTTGCTTAACATGGAATTACATGCAGTGTAGTGTGGGCTTCTCGGGCTAATCCACACCCTGAACATTTTCCAGAACCTGCTAGGGGAGGTGACTGGGGAAGGGCTATGTAAACCCACGTCCTCTCTCAGTCATTTTAAGTCCTATGAAAGAAGGCCAGTGTGGGGCCGGTCACGTGGCGGCATGTGGATGGACACCCCTGGAGCCACAGTGATTCCTGTGCAAGTGGCTGGGCAGGTGACACATGTTCCCAAGCCTGCTGTTCTGGCAGTGGTCAGCAGCTACCAGCCATCAGGATGACCCACCATCCTACTGAGGTGCTGCAGGCAAGGAACACCCAGGGACAGAGCTATGAAGGGAGCAACCAGGACCCAGTGGGAAGAGCTGGTTTAGCCTGAAAGCTGGAACTGACCCAGTGCACAGCAGTTTCAGTGCTGTATGTGTCAAGTGATGGCTGTGCCCTAGGCAGGAGAAATTGTACTGACATTTGCCTGAGTTCAATAGTACCAGGCCCATTGAAAACAAAGACTTAGAAATGCAGGCTTTGTAGATTTGGGAGCTTGACTGAATTGCTAAGCACACAGGAGACCCTCCGGTGACCTTAGGATCCAAGTATCAATTGGATGTAGATGTAAGAGGAACAAAGCGATGGGAGGGGTGTGGTGGGGTTGGGGAGCCATCCTTGGGGAAGACACCTGCTATGGATGACCGGCCATTCCTTTCTCTGCATGATTACCATCTTCAAGTTTCATTCCCTAAATAATTTCCTAACCCCAACCTAACTGAGACTCAGTCTTGGTATAATCCAAACATATTTTTTAAAGGTTTGTTTATTTATTTGAAAGGCAGAGCTACAGAGAGGCAGAGGGAGAGAGGGAGAGAGGGAGAGAGGGAGAGAGGGAGAGAGGGAGAGAGGGAGAGAGGGAGAGAGAGATATCTTCCATTCTCTGGCTCACTTCCAAATGGCCACAACTGCTGGAGCTGCGCTGATCCAGGGCCAGGATCCAGGAGCGTCTTCCTAGTCTCCCCATGGGTGCAGGGGTCCAAGCACTTGCGCCATCTTCTACTGCTTTCCCAGGCCACAGCAGAGAGCTGGATTGGAAGTGGAGCAGCCGGGATTTGAACTGGTGCCCATATGGGATGCTGGCACTGCAGGTGGCAGCTTTACCTGCTATACCACAGCGCCTGTGTCTCATCCAAACATTTTCACACAACTCCTCTGGAGCTCAATCCCTGTTTCTTTTCTCTGCCTCCAGCCCTGTTCCTGGAGAGGTGACCTAGAGGACTTCTCCAGCCTCACAGCCATCGTCGCCTTCTCTCTGCCGAGTTCTCGCCAGTTTTATCCTCAGGCTGCAGGTTTTGGGAGCTTCAGCAGCAGCCTACGGGATTTCTCAGACTTAATAAAGCCAAACAGAAGCCACTGATCGCACCCTCCCCCAGCCCCAACGCTGTTGCTGGCCGCCTTCCCCATCCCGGTTAACTGGACATCAGCCATCGCCAACTCTTCCTCCCAACTCATGTTTACCACATCTGTGCTTCCGCTGTTGCTCCCCTCACATCTGATTGGGATCCCAGCTCGTGTGACCTCCTCCTTCGCTACCACCCTGGCCCCGCTGCCATCAGCCTTTCCATAGGGAACATGGCCGTGGCTTGCTAACTGCATTCTCTGTTTCCCTCCTTCGCTTCTCCCAAGTTGTCCTGGTGTGGAGCCGCTTAGCAAGGAAGACAGCTTATTTCACCTTGCAGGCTGGATGCTCGCAGTTCAAGATTGGGTGGTCTCATCGGCTTAAGGATCTGGTGAGACTTGGGGGGTAGCAGAGGGGTGATTGCAAGGTGAGCCATGAAGCCGAGAGAGACAGGGAGCACACGGCCCCTACACCCTCTGTGTGATCTCTCCTTATGATGCCATCATGGGCTCCACCCCAGCAACCCAATCCCTTGCCAAAGGTCCCATCTTCAGCTGCCATATGGGATCAGGCATTAGCCCATCTATCTATCCCTGGCATTAGTCTATTGCCCATTTGGGTTTTAAATGTCTACAGACCACAACATGGGCTAATCTCAACATAGTTGTCAGAGCGATTCTATCAAAATATATGATCTGTGCCGGCGCCGTGGCTCACTAGGCTAATCCTCTGCCCTGCGGCACCGGCACACCAGGTTCTAGTCCCGGTCAGGGCGCCGGATTCTGTCCTGGTTGCCCCTCTTCCAGGCCAGCTCTCTGCTGTGGCCAGGGAGTGCAGTGAAGGATGGCCCAAGTGCTTGGGCCCTGTACCCCATGGGAGACCAGGAGAAGCACCTGGCTCCTGCCATCGGATCAGCATGGTGCGCCGGCCATTGGAGGGTGAACCGTCGGCAAAAGGAAGACCTTTCTCTCTGTCTCTCTCTCTCACTGTCCACTCTGCCTGTCAAAAAAATAAAAAATTAAAAAAAAAAAGATGATCTGATGATCCTATCACCCAGACCCTCTACTCAGAGCCTTCCCATGGCTTCCCTGTTTGACTCGGAGTGAAAACCAGCCTTCTCTCCATGAGGCAGAGTGCTCCGCACGCATCACTCTGATCACTTCTTTGACGTCATCCATCTCCTTCCAGCACTTCCCCCACTCACTCTGCTCCTTCAAACTTTGGCCGCCTCAGGACTTTCGCGCCGGGAGCGCCTCTGCCCAGACTGCTTCATCTCTACACACCTGCAACATGTCCGCACCTTCTCAAAAATCTTTACTGAAAGGTCGTCTATTTTGCGAGGTTCGCGTCGACCGCCCTTAAAAACCTGTCGACCATTCTTGGATCCCCAGCACTCCCTGTTTTCTTTTCCTTACTGTAGTTTTCCACGGCAGTTGCCACCAGCATCAGACCGGCTGGATCATGCATCCTTGCACGTCTTGCCCCTCCCGAGGACGTGAGCGTCGCGAGAGTGGCAGATTTTCTCTGACTTGTTGGTCTATCCCTGGTGCCCAGAACAGTGCTAGCAGGAGTTTAATAAATACACCTGGATGGAAGATTTCCCTTGGAATTCCCTGGGGAAAGGCGCTCTCAGGAGCAAGTGCGTTATGATGCGTCTCATGTTCCTGCCTCCAGTGTGGACGCTCTCATTTTAATCCTTGTGCAGCTGCAGCACCTGGGACTCCGAACGCCTCTCTACAGCCCCGCCTGCTGCTCTCTCTGCTTCTGCGCTGAGCAGCACTGATCACCGACCTGCTCTTTGGAGCTGCCCTGGGCCAGCCTGTGCTGCTGCTCTGGGGAACCCTGGGATGGTCTCTCCCAGCATGAGTGGTCTGGGCTTCTAGGCTCTCTCGCCCAAGCCCAGATGCTCCAACAGAATCCTACCATTCTCAAGAGGAATTTCTGGCACACGTTCCCAGCAATCCTAGAGTCTCTCTGATTTTTCTCTTCTTTGAGCCAGAAGTTGGGGAACAGAGAGGTTGGGACATGGATGAGAATCACGGAGTGCATTTGAGGACACTTAAATAAAAGCAGGCCAGGGAGTTAAAGGATTTCCTCAAGGCTGGGGATGAGAATCATTTTGCATTGGTTTAATGAGAGTGATACAAGAAGAGCCAGTGTTAAGAAAAAAAATAATGCAGAAATTCTAAAGGCATTGATTAGTAGGCGAAGAATTCTTTAGAATTCCAATACGCTTTGGGCAGTTGCACTGCTTTCTGGGCATAAAGAAACACAAGGAGGGAAGACGAGCAAGAACTGTCTCTCAGGGAGGACGATGGGTCTGACGCACCTGTTTCCGCTGCCACATTCCGTTTCCATTTCGTTCTGAGATCCCCCTACATGGAGGAGGGCGCCTTTGGGTTTTCAGTATTGCAGGTGATGATTTAAAACTAAATAATAAGAAAAGCCACTGCTTTTATTGGCTTTTTATTTTATAAGTTGATGGAAACATTTCATATACACATTGGGTTTTGTAACCCGAATCCTGGTACTTGTGAAGTTCCCGGAGGGGCTGTTTCTCTACTTGGGAGTTCCTTGGCATTTGCAATTATTCCTCCATGGCAGAGGGAGGAAATGCATTCAGTGAAGCCCGAGTAGCATTTTTATTTGAAAGAATTCGCATTTTATGCACACACGAGTGTGTGTGTGTGCCTCCCCTTAAATGTGAATTCTTATAGGCTGTCTGATAAAATTACAGAGTTTCCTAATTGAAGGGGCCCTGGAGCTCATCTGTTCTAACACTGGCATGTTACATATGGGGCAGCGTCTGCCCAGACAGGTTAAGCACCTCATCCAAGGTCAGAGGAATGGAGTGGAAGAGACCGGGGTACAAGTCAGGTTCCCTGACTCAAGTCTAATTTTCTTCCTGCTACACCACATTGCCTCCCAAATAAGATAATGTATATGAAATCACTTTGGAAGCTGGAGTGCATTACACAAGTATCGATGTGGAGGGGAAGAATGCGAATGAGCTTGCTTTCTTCTGAGGCCGCCATGACTTGCTCAGGTCTCTTTCTGAATAAAGCAAATACGTGACACGTGACTCATAAGCCCTATTTCTAGTTATTCCTGGTACGGCCTCCAGAAAATGAACACTGAAGGGGAAAAAATCAAATTCATGGGAAAATGGATTAAAAAATAAACTTACTGGGATCAGCACTGGGTGTTGAAGGTTAGGTTTCTGCCTGCAGTGCCGGCATCCCATATGGGCGCCGGTTCGAGTCCCAGCTGCTCCACTTCTGATCCGGATGCCTGCTAATGTGCCTGGGAAAGCCTCAGAAGATGGTCTAAGTGCTTCGGCACCTTATACCCATGTGAGAGACCTGGAAGAAGCTCCTGGTTCCTAGCTTCAGCCTGGCCCAGCCCCAGCTGTTGTGGCCACTTGGGGAGTGAAACAGTAGATGGAAGATCTCTCTCTCTCTCTCTGCCTCTGGCTCTCCTTCTCTGTAACTCTTTCAAATAAATAAAAAAAAATCTTTAAAAAAGAGATGAATTTATTTTGGTGCATTTCAAAATTCATGCATAGGAGGGTTCTTCAAAAAGCTTATGAAAAATGTGTATTATGAAAAAACTCCACATGAATTTCATGAGGTTTTTGAAGAATCTTCATATGCATGGATTTCAAAAAAAAATTGCACCAAAATAAAATGTATTTTTAAATTCCATTTCCATGAAATTTTTAGAGTATTTTTGTCTGTTTTTAAAATTCATTTATCAGCTATCTGTCGCCATAAGGTCCACATCCATGAACTTAGCCAACTATGGGTTGGAAATGTACCAAACATGTGCAGAATTTCTCCCTTGTCATCACTCCCTAAAGAATACATTGTAAAAGCTATTCATATAGCATTCATATTGTATGGGGGTATTCTGTGTAATCCAGGGGTGACTTAAAGTATAGGGGAGACTGTGCATAGCTTTTATGCAGATTCTTCATCTCTGTAT
The DNA here is from genome assembly GCA_949820135.1 of Sylvilagus floridanus. Lineage (NCBI taxonomy): Eukaryota > Metazoa > Chordata > Mammalia > Lagomorpha > Leporidae > Sylvilagus > Sylvilagus floridanus. Next base: position 12,979,924 of record OX463228.1, on the reverse strand, counting down.
TTAGGGGACTTGGGCATATGTGGATTTTGGCAACTGAACTCAATCTCCCAGGGATGCCAAAAGGCCTCCTTTTCTTCTCACCCTCTCTGTCTTCCCCCCTCTAGTGTCCAACTTCAGTTACTGCAGGCATACCAACAGAAAGGTTGCCTATCCACTAAACAGAATATTCAAACATTATTTGCTGAACTTGTTTGACCAATTTCTTGATATCAGCCACCGTTTTTGAGGGAGAATTAGAAACACTTTCATATCAACAGGAATAATTGGCTATTGTGAACGCTTGGATATTGTTAAGAAGGGCCTTTAAAACGGTTTTGTGATTGGAATGCTAATGTATTCAAAGTTTGGTTATTAAATTGTTTTTAATAGAACTGAATCACATAAAAAGTCCTTATAACTAACTGGCATGTTTTAATTACAAAAAGACAATTTTCAAAGGTAAAAGGCCTAATGCACTAACACATGACTCATCAAAATAATTATTACTTTCCTTGGAATACTGTCAATTACTAAATATTATTGCAGATTGCTTGAGGGATTGAAATTTTATTTAGGCATCATTATTAGACTAATCTGTTAAATCATATAGTAATTATGAATAGTTTTAATTAGGCTTATGTTGTCCTCTCTGATATGGATTTCAAAATTTTTTGCACCAAAGTAAACTTATCTTTTAATCTCATTTTCCAATGACATTTCTGATCTGCCTTTGTATTTGCAAATATTTCCACACTCATCCAGTGTGGAATCAGAGAATCTCTGTGTTCCCTCAAAAGAAACGTGTCTGACCTTACAACAGTCTAACCAGTGCCCTTGTTCACTTGTACAATACCATCAAGAACACCCACAACTCATCGGCAGGACGTTCCTTAGCAATCTTGCCTAAGTGTTCTGTATCATGCAGAACAAGTAGGTTGTTAACAAAGTGCACACATTCTGGAACCAATTTCCTGATGTAAATAGAATCCATTCAAAAGTCTGATAAACACTTGAAAGTGGACAGCAGGTGCATGTGTGTAGTCAGGAGGAGGGGGACCTTCCTCCTGCCTCCCTCTTTCCACACTCCCCACTGCCTGGAGTCACAGACACTGCGCCTGCACCCTCCACACCTGCAGGCACGCATCGTGCTGAAGGCTGGCAGGCAGGAAGTCATCTGGGTGGGTGGCACACCCAGGTCTTGGAAGGAGAGGTGGGCATGGGCTGTGCTGTTCTGCCCTGTCATGCTTGTGGACCTCGTCTCCTCTTCTAGTAACTTCCAGTAACAGAGGGATGGGAATGGAGCTGCAATAAAAAGTGTACAGTTTTAAATATAAACCCTAATTGATTTATTTTTAAAGATTTGAGAGGCAGAGTTTCAGAGAGAGAGAGAGAGAGAGAGAGAGAGAGAGAGATCTTCCATCTGCTGGTTCACTCCCCAAATGGCTGCAACGGCCAGGGCTGGGCCAGGCTGGAGCCAGGAGCCAGGAGCTTCTTCCAGGTCTCCCACGTGGTTTCAGGAGCCCAAGGACTTGGCTCATCTTCCACTGCCTTCTCAGGCCATCAGCAGAGAGCTGGATCAGAAGAGGAGCAAGCGGGACCTGAACCAGCGCCCATATGGGATGCCGGGACTGCAGGTGGAGGTTGAACCCATCACACCACAGCGCCAGCCCCAAAGGAAACCCTAATTTAACACTCTAGGTGTGGTCCAAGGAATTCCGTGGGTGAATTGCAAGGCAGCTTTGCCGCAGGTTAAAGAAGTGGCCCAGGTGTGTGGCCTCTGGGCGGGCCTTCACTGTGGCACTGGTACTCGGGGCTAGGTGCCCACTGCTCTCGCTTCTTCCGGTACTTACGCCTCCTGTCATCTCCTTCTCTGCCCGTGGGGAGAGGGAAGCCAGCCCAGGCCGTGAGAGAAGCGCCGGCTGGCTGAGGAACGCCGTCCCCGAGGCCACTTGTCCTCTCAGCCTTGTGGCGTCTTGGGATTTCCTCCCCTGTTTGGCCCCGTTACCTTGAGTTTCTGCTACTTGCAACCTTGTGCCATACAGAAACGGCTCCGGGGCTTGGGTGTGCAGCCGCCTCAGCGGGGCAGCAGTGGCAGGGCCAGAATCCCACCCTCAATTAGCTGAAGCCTACGAGGAGAAGAGGGGCTCTCAGGTGAGGCCTCCCCTCCCCTGGATTCAGGCCCACAGCGGTGTCTGCAGGAGCCTCGCTCCCATCCTCCGTTCTCTTCACCCCTCTGTGCAGAGAATCCCCGGGCTCGCACCCCGCCCTACCCGGGGGGGCTTCCAGCTCTCAAGGAAAATGATCTGCCTCCCCTGACAACTTGTCTCGCCCCCAGAGTGAGCCGAGAGGGGTTCCCAGAGGCCTGGGGGCTCCTCTTCGTCAGATGCAGCCCCTGGTCCCCCACAGCTGGAGGAATAGAAACCCCTCGCCCCCTCTGGGACACCGACAGGCAGCACCACCCAGAGCGTGGACGGAACACGTCTCTCCACGCAGGGGACAGGAGTGATGGAAGTGGAGGGGTCCTCTGCTTCTGCCCCGGAAGTTGGCCCTCGAGCCTGCATGGCATTGCTGTGGGAACCCCATAGCAATAACCCTTTCAGGGCAGAGCAAGGCGGTGGGGGCAGGCCCAGTGAAGAGGAGGCCCCTGCACCCCGCCCCGGTCAGCCAATCTCTGTGCACTTGGCGTGGGCCGAGGCCGGCCACCTGGGCGCCCAGGATGCGGAATCTGCCTCGGTGAGTGTGTGTGTGGAGGTGGGGCGGGGTGGCGGTGGTGGTCCTGTTTCCCTGTCTCTTTTCTGTTTGATTGATGGGTCTCCCTCTCCCTCTGCTTGACCAGTGTGAGGAGGGAGGGAGGGCTGAAGGGCTTGTAGACGCCTTTGCTGGGAGCCTCTTAGAAAGACACAGGTGTGTGTGGCGGCTTCCAGGTGTCACCTGGGCTAGAACGCCCATAAATGGGTCAGGTGTAAAGAAACGGCCCTTAATTAATGCTGATGAGCTAAGAATACATTGCTTACCCTGACTGCTCAGCGTGGAGTGTTAGTTAATTCCAGGAAATCTAATTACTGAAATTCCTCCTCCGCCAGCTCTCTTTGCTCCAAGGCTAGCATGGCAAGTGCCTGGGAAACACTTCTGGGGAGCGGGGTTGTGGCTGTGGACTTCCCCTCTCCCCTCCTCCACGCGTGGTGTTTGGGGAAAGGGGCTGGCCGCTCACTGAGTTAAAGGGACAGGAGGCGCCCTATGTGATTCTGGGAGTGGGAGGAGGTGGGCAAAGCAGATCATCTCATCTCGTTCATCTCCAGGACTTTGCCCCTGGGGGACCAGAGCCTGTTCTCCTTAGCTGTGGAAAGCCTTGGCAGGGCAATAAATCCCTGCCTGCGGAGAACAACTGTTTACGTACAGAGCCAAGCCAAGCCAGCCCAGCCTTAATAGACTAGAGCTGCTTGGCTGCTTCCATGCCTGCGTTTGGTTCTGTTCTTAAAACACTGATGTAAGGCGCGGTGGCTGCCCCCAAACTCCTTTCAAACCTGGCTGAGGAACTGGTCACCTTCCCTCTAAACAGGAAAGGTGGCGGGAAGGTGAGGCTTCGTCCTAGGGTCCACGCACCGTCTTCTTGCAAGGGGCTTCTTGATGCACTCTCCAAGAATCTTCAAAAAGTTCGTGCAAAATGGGTTTTAGGAAACAATGCATGGATTTTTTTTTTTGCACCAAAAGAAAAGCTCTCATTTTACACAAGTGTCATTTCCTTTTTCTATTTATTTGAGAGGCAGAAAGAGAGACAGAGAGCCACCATCTACTGGTTCACTCCTCCAATGTCCACCATGGCTGGGGCCAGGCCAGAGCAGAGCTGGGAGCCAGGAATGCAAGCCAGGTCTCCCACATGTACCAAGTTTCCTTAGCTGTCAGTCTTCCAGTGCGCGGCTGCTTTGAGGCATGTGGACGCGTGTGCAGATGCACGGCTGCCTCCTGGGCATTTACAGCTCCAGGAGGCAGCTCTGAACCCTAAGTCCCCGGAAAACTCCCCCCGAGACTAGGGAGCCCAGACATCCAACACAAAGGCCTCTCAGGAAGGGAGAGGGCTAAATTCCCTGCATTCTTTGACTCCTATTGAAGCAAAACCAAGGCACAGAACTCTCTTGGTAGATTATTCAGCACGTACTGCTTTGTACTGGGGTTTGGTAGACGTGCCTGTCTCTCTACCTACCTACTTATACGGGGCAGGGAGGCCTGGGAGAAGGGAGAGCATGGTCCCAAGAGCATCCTTGTTGCCTTTACCTTCTTCCCATCATCGCTACCCCCATCACCCCATATCATTCTTCTTCATCATCATCACCACCACCACCATCATCATCACCACCATCATCATCACCACCATCATCATCACCACCATCATCATCACCACCACCATCATATCTCCCTCTGTCTTACACACACACACACACACACACACACTCTGACAGACCTGACTGGCTGGGCTGACTTCAACCAGGAAATGACAGCAGAGCCTCAGAGAGGAACTCCTTGGAAGAAGGGGTGGTTCCTCCACTGGCCAGGCCCAGGGACGTGGGGCGTGTGCTCGGCAGATTTAGCATGTCAATTAGCATGCAGTGGGGAAGACCCCCTCCACAGTGGCCCTGCTCAGTGACTGCTGCTGGGGTCTGGCAGCATGGCCGCAGCTGTGTGTGCAAGGGGCTGTGTCTGGTGTGGAGTCATCCTCATGCTTCGGGCAGTCATGTCCTCCCAGGTCCACCCATGGCAGGACCCAGACTGGGAAGACGAGGCTGGTGTCTTCACTCCATGGGTGAGCACATCTCTGTAGCAGCGATGATGCTGAACACTGCGCAGACCCCTGGCCCGGCAAGGGGGGTGCCTCAGGAGCTGGCTCCCTCAGGGGGAGCAGGCTGCAGGATGGAGAGGGACCCTCAGGAGCCTGGCAAAGCCTGGGGACGCTGCCAGGAAATGGGATGCTCATGGAGATGGTGAGTTTTGAGGAGCTGCTTGTTTGCAATGATTGTCACCAAACACCAGATAGATCAAGTGCATCGAGATCTCCTTGTCAGAGGCATTGAGCTGCCAACAACAGTTCCTCACCACCGTGGAGGGGTAGCGTGTTCTCAGGCGCCCTGAAGATTGTACCTAGAGGGCGTCACCCTGAATGACAGTCTTTCATCTAAATTATGTGACGCATGTGGTACTGGGGTTAGCAGAGGATCCAAAATATGCATTAATCTATTCCATGGAGAAAAAACAGAGGGTTCTCCCCAAGCTCCTGGTCCAGCTCCCTGCTAATACACCTGAGAAGGCAGCAGAGGCTGGCCTGGGTACTTGGGCTGCTGCCACCCTCGTGGGAAACCTGGCTCCTGGCTTTGGCCTGGTCCAGACCTGGCTGCTGTGGCCATTTGGAGACTAAACCAGTGGACAGAAGATCATTCTCTCTCCCCTCCTCTCTCTGTCACTCTGCCTTTCAAATACATAAATTTATAAAAAGCTTATAGAAAAATGCATATTATCAGAAAACCTATGCATGGATTTCAAAATGTTTATTGCACGCGAATAAACTTATTTCTTCATGTCATTTTCCATGAACTTTTTGAAGTGCCCATGCAAAATCAAACAGAAAACACAGAAGAAAGTCTTCCCACATGCAACCACCTTGCATTGTATTAAGTGGCTCAGCTGGTAGCAGTCATTTGTTTAGAAAATTAAGTGAATCTTCTTGGTGCATTTGTTTGCCTGTATTTGTTACCGCTGCTGTCACCACCATCATCACAGCTGCCAATCATTTCAGAGATCTGGGATGTAAGAACTATTTAGGTCACTTCTGACCTCTCCCTAGAGGACAACTGCCCCTTCTGGCGTGCTCTCCCAGGCTTCGCTGGGGTTGTTTTTAAAAAGACCCTGATCTGAAGTCCTGCCTCTTCCCCCGGGGAAAGACTATCCCATGATTAGATCGGCTCCCAAGGACGAATTTCCCCTTGCTATTCTTCCCCAACTTTCTTTCCTAAATGTCATCCTAGCAATCATTAATCACAGTGAATAAGAAGTTATAATTAATAGAGGCCCAAATCGTTCAAGTGGAAGATTACGCTTTTGAATTCTTGTATTTTTCTTGGAAGATGTCCTCGAGTTAATTATTTAGTATTTGGGATTTTTAAAAAAACCTACAGTCTTGTTTCTGAAAAGAACAAATTGATCTAGTATCGTGGGGGGGAGGGGAGGGATGAGGGGGATTATGTATAATGGGTGCGAGAGACAGATGTTAAAAATAAAAAAACAAGGCTGGGGCACTATGGCGCCCCCTGCTGGCTTTTTAGGAAGGAAAACATAAGCTGCCTAAACTCAGCTGCATGCAGATTCTGGGGGAACAGGGAAACACACAACAGAGAGAGAGAGAGAGAGAGAGAGAGTAAGGGAAGGCTGCATGTCAGTTTCCATTAGGTGCTGGGCAGGGTCAAAGGTGAAGGGTCACAGGGCGTGGGGAGAAGAGCTGATTTTCAAGGATGTGGGAGTCTTTGTGGGCTGCAGAGTCCCTGAGCTCTCCTACTTGCTGCAACCGAGGAGTCGCATCTTCTGGGTGGAGCCATCCTGTGTCCCAGGTTTAAAATTCTGCATCCAGGGAGTGGGCATTTAGCCTAGCGGTCCCACGTAAGAGAGCAGGAGCCTGATCGCCAGCTTCATCGTCTCATTCCAGCTTCCTGCTAATGCAGACTCTGGGAAGCAGTGGAGACAGCTCAAGTGGGTGGGTCCTTGACACCCGTGTGGGAGACCTAGATTGTATTCCTGGCTTCAGCCCCAGCTGTTGCAGGTATTTGGGGGAGTGAACTAGTGGATGAGAACTCAGAACACATGAGAAACTGTGGAGCGGTGGAGTCTCTGGTTCTGTGGGTGAGGGAGAGGCAGAGGATGTGGAAGGTCGGAGCTCCCGCCTGGTCTCTGATCTGCGGGCACTGCCCGGGCAGCTGGGCCAGCTCCCCCCGGGGCCAGCATCGGGATCGTGTTCCCAGGTACAATTCCTATTTACATCTTGTGTTTCCTTGCCTCTTGTTTTGAGCAAAGACATTGCTGTGTGTTCATTTGCCAGGCTCAGCAGCTTCTGGGGCTACAAAGCCCTGGGGAGGAGTCCTCTTACGTCGCTGGGCCCTGTGCTGCTCGTGGCCTCTTTCTGGCATTGGATTTCAGCCCCTGGACCACATTCCTGCTGCCCTCAATTCACCCTGCTGGCTGGGGGAAAGCCCTGAATCCAGGGATCTTCCATGGCGATGGGGAGCCTTGATGGGAGACGGAACAACTCTGGCGCTGAGACTGGAGGCTTGAACTATGCAGGGGATGGAACAGCATTGTTTAAATTCAAGTTGAGCGGCTGAAATGTGTTCATTTAGTTACTCATTCATCCACTTGCTCATCAGGCATTCAGACAATTAGAAATTGCTTCCTTTAATGGCATTATCCTGCAGAATGAGCCAGTGAGGCTCTTAAGGAAAATTGTTTCACAATCTCGTCTTTCCACAGTGTGGTTCGTTGTTGGCAAAATGACCCCAGTTCTTCCCTTCCCTATACCCCCTCCCACCCCCAGAATTGTGGCTTTGCAGTTTTCCCCATGGGAGAGAAGGATTCTCTTTTTTCTGCTCTTGAACCTGGGCTGGCTCTGGTACCTGCTTGGACCAACAGAGTTTGGTGGAAGTGATAGTGTGTCGGTTTGGAGTGTAGACCCCAAGAAGCCTCCAACACACTGCTGTCACTCTTTCAGGACCTGTCACCTGGAGGACAATCCCAGTACAGTGTTGCTCTCCACTGTCCTAGCTTGAGGACACTGTAGATCATCTTACACCTGCCAGGCCTCGGAGTCCCGTCAAGATAACAGTTCATCCACTTGCTCAAGCTTGGGGTAATTGTAAATGCATGAGTAGTCCAGATAACACCGGAAGAATTCCCGGATGACCTATGGCTTTTAACCAAAACCAGTGCTTATTGGTTCGAGTGACTAAATCTCAGGAGAATTTGCTACACAGGACTAGCTAGGGCACATATACTCGCATCCACATCGGTGCTTCAGTTGGAACACAAAATGATGTCAAGTCCTTGGGCCCTGCACCTGCATGGGAGACCAGGAGGAAGCACCTGGCTCCTGGCTTCGGGTCGGCACAGTGCGCTGGCCGTAGTAGCCATTTGAGGGGTGAACCAACGGAAGGAAGACCTTTCTCTCTGCCTCTCTCTCTCTATCTAACTCTGCCTGTCAAAAAAAAAAATGATGTTCTGAACTTCCTATCAACTATGCCAGGTGCATTCTTGGTAATGGATAGAAAAGGCAGAGCCTGTCCACCAGGCATGGAAGAGTTTGTTGTTACTAGGAATTTCAAGATAGTCTGTTAGCCAGGACTATGGAAGACTGTGGCAGAATCCTTGAAAAACTCGCCCATTGATGAGAGTTTGAGAGAGGCTGTTGCTCCAATTTCTTGTCGTTTTAGGCAGTGGGATTCTTATGCATTTTAGAAGAACCCCTATGGGCTGAGCTTGTGTTTGCTTTTTGGTACCAAACAGAAGGCATCACAGTCGTTTCTGGAGGAGAGGTCACGTGGCTTGACCTTGAAGGCTCGTGGTGCTGGGGTGGAATGGCCCCAAGCCAGACTCAGAGGTACAAGAAAGGCCTTGCCCTGAGCGCGCCTCAGGCCGCCTAATTGAACTTCCTGCAGAGGCCTGTTGGACATGCAGATTCCTGAGTCCCGAAACCCACTCCCTCAGGAAGATACTGGAAGTAGTCTTGTTCAGCATCTCTCTTGATGTTTCTAGCACCCCGAGCTGGAGCATCACTACCCTGGACCAGCAGGAGGCATCGTGCACAGGTTCCAAGCACAGTGCTCCCTCAGTCCTCTCAGCGACCCCACTCTCACACATCCCTCATCCATCCTCGTGTCTTCCAGGTCAACCTGCAGAGTCGAATTGCCTGGAAAGAGTTCTCTGAAATGTGCATTCCCAGGCCCCATCCTAGGCTAACTTAAACAGAATCTCATATGATGGGGACCCAGGATCAACATGTAATTTTAGGGAAAAGAAAAAAAAGTCTCTAGTGGTCTCTGATGCTTGACATAGGAAGAGACCACTGCAGTCTACCCACTCTGGTCAGGTACCACCAATAGGTGAGCCATTCTTTGTGTTTTAAAAAATATTTGTTGGGCTTTATGTATGAGAGAAAGAGAGAGAGAGAGAGAGAGAGAGAGAGAGAGAGAGCAATCTTTCATCTACTTAGGTTTACTCCGCGGGTGTCTATAATTGGGGCAGGGCCAGCAGAAGCCAGGAGCATGGAGCTCCATCTGGGTCTCCCAAGTTGGAGGCAGGGGTCCATGTACTTGAGCTATACCCTGCTTACTCCCACGGTGCAAATTAGCAAGAAGCTAGATTGGAAGTGGAGGGGGGACTCAGTCCCAGGCACTGTGATATGGGATGTGAATGTCCCAGGCAGTGGCTTAACTCCTTGCACCATAAGGCCCACCCCCAGGAGACTCATTCCAAAATCAAAACCTAAAGACCAAAATCCACCACCAGCCTTTTAGTGTATTTACTCAGCATATGTGGGTTTTTCTTGGGGGCGCTCTGAGTCAACTAATCTTTGAGCCTTTGCAAACCAGAGGGAGAATAATGATCATGAACTTGTAGGAGGGAAACTGAAACAACAGGCCATCTGCAACAAACTCAGCATAAATTTCCCAAATGGCATTGCCTTGCCAAGACAACTTTCCAAGGCTTCCTGTCTCAGTGGAGAACAGGCCCTGGAGAGGATCCATTATCCTTCACATATGTGCTCTTAGGGAGCCTAGCAACAGAAGGGACTGGAATGTTCAATAATAAAGTTCCCAGGGGTTTAGAATAGACGGGCAGACATATCAGAATTCAGTGTGCATTTCTGTGGTAGTTTGATTGCTAATAACTAGCTAATGATTTGGTTGTGATACTTGTATTATTAGCATAATTGAAAAATAATGAGGGGATAGTGTCCTTAATAGGGACACACGTCATAACTGAATATGCATTCATTCATTCAGAAAATGGTTGTGTGCTGTGTGCAAACACTGGACAAGCCATATGGTTGCTTACAGAAAGGGAAGTCCGATGCCAGAGGAGGACTAGACATTCAGAGGTTTAAGAGAGATATCATTCAGCTTGGCAAAAGTAAGGATGCAGATGGAATTTGAGTAGGGCCTTGAGAAATGATGTGGCTTACTTGTGGGTAGAGGTGTCTTTGGTGGGGGAAGAAAGGCAGCACAAACCATGCATAGAAGTGAATGGGTATAGGATAGGCAGGAGAATGGTGATGTGATCTGTTTTATAGGGATGTAAGAGATTGAATAACTCCAAGGCTAAAAAGATGGCAAATGGTGGCAGCCCTAGGAGTGGGGTACCCAGCAGGAGCTATGGGGGTCCTATTGTCCTCTCCCAGTGCTCACCACCTACAGATTCATCACCATTCAGACTCCAGGTTCCCAGTGAGAATTCTGGTCCATCTGCCTTCTGGGGGCGTTTGCAGCTTCCTCTCCCCTGCCCCTGCTTGGAGGCACCATCATCTGACTGTTCTTCACCCTGCTCTTGGCGGGGTCTGCCTTGGGCTTCTGCATGCTCATCACCTACTTGGCTATGGCTTCTCTATGGCCGTTGGGGTTTCCTCTCTCCTTGTGGATAGCTGTGGGGTGAGTCACTGCTTGGATGGTGCCTCCTACTCTTGACAGATGATGTGTCTATCCTTCTGTGCTGGCCATAACTGCTTCCCTAGGAGAGGCAGCAACCACACTTACATTGGTTGGTGAAGTCAATGCCCTCGTTGGCGAATGAGCCACAGGCTTTGCCCTTCTCTGAGTCAGAGCATCCTCACTGCTCCCCCCACCCTCAATCCAAGAGGTAACAATGATCATCACTTTCATTTTTTAAAAAAATTATTTATTTGAAAGGCAGAGAGAGAGAGAGAGAGAGAGAGAGAGAGAGAAAATGTCTTCCACCTGCTGGTTCTATTCTCAAATGACTGCAACTACCAGAGTAGGCCAGGCTGAAGCCAGGAGCTTCATCTGGGTCTCCCATTTGGGTGCAGGGGCCCAACGACTTGGGCCATCTTCTGCTGCTCTTCCATGCACATTAGCAGGGAGCTTGTTCAAAAGTGGAGCAGCTGGCACTCGAACTGGTGCCCCTATGGGCTGCTACTACTGTAGGCTGCAGCTGAACCCGCTGTGCCACAGCACCAGCCCTGATAATCACATCCATGGTGATGAAAGTGATGAGAACCAACTCAGGTTGCATTTACCATGAACTGGATACTGTTCTAAGGTCCTCAGAAGAGGATCTCATTTAATCCTTAAAATTTCTCATTGAGTTTGAAATGGCCTAATTATTATCCTCAGTTCATAGATGGGGAAACCGAGGCACAGAGGGTTATTGCGTCAGGGTCCACATAAAGTCCTCAATGCCATGACTGTTACCTGCTGTGTTATTTCTATTGTTAATTTATGTCTGTCTCTACCTGGCTATGATTTTGGGAAATACACCTTGTCTTTTCTCAGCCTGTTTTCTCATCTTCGGAAATGCATCTAAAACTCCCTTCCAGTTGAAACTTCCACGTTCTTTGCTCATCTTCGTCCTGCTTTTCTGCAGAATGAATCCGATTTTTTCAGATTCTCTCTCTATAGCTGTCCTTGGGGTTTGCAAAGAAATAATTGCTTGGCTGCTTTGGAAGTGTCAAGAAAGCAACTTGAAATAGTGCCCAAGAGGCATTTTGTTGGCTTCTCTTCCTATCAGAGGGCTGGGGAGTCGCAGCCACCCCAGCTGTCTGCAGGAGCCTTCATTAAACTGGCGTTTTGATACTAAATCAATGTTTTCCCACGTGAATCCCCACTGGGAGAGGAGAGGGAAGACACATGAGTGGCTGGGTCAGTCCTCACCCACACGACTTCCCTTGTTAGATCTTGTGTCTCTACCATTTTAAGCAGATGAGGCTCCTGCCACTATGGGATTTGCCCAAACAGAGGTTAGAATCAAGGGCTCCTCATTGCCATCAAAGAATTTACTTTTCTTGAAAAAAAAATCTCAGCAACAAAGGGCACATTGGTTTTACTTTCTGAACTTGCCATTTTTAGATGATTGAAGTTCTGAGCTCCTGCTCCCCTTGAGAGACCAACAAGCCTGCAGGTTGTTCATGAGGGCTTAAAACCATGGTGCTGGCAGGGTGTCCTCTGATCTGGTCCAGCAAAGTCTTGTAAAGGGACCTTAGGGGATTCTAGGGGTCTCTGGCCAGGGTGCTGAAAGCTGCAGCATTAAAAGAGAGCTGGTTTTGAATACTGCAAAGCATGACGTAGATTTTTTTGGTCAGAGCAACGGGGTGGAAGCCTGCTGGGTATTAACAGCAAGTGCTAACATTCATGGAGCATTTGCAAATTGCCAGTTGCCTTGTTAGGTACCATTTAATCCTCATAATGCCCCTTGGAAATAGGTATCAAGTTATCATCACTACCAACCCTTTGTAGACAGAAACCTTGAGACTAAGAGAGGCTGAGCCACTTACCTGAATCACACAGCTAGTGCCAGGCTCCTGACACCAAAGTTTGTACCCTTCCTCAGTGCACTGTACTGCCGTCCTCCCTAGATGTTCGAGCTGAGCCCTCCCCTTCTCGCCCAGTGCAGGTGGGGCCGCCTGAAGAGAGTGGCTGAGGGACTGCTCTGGTCTCACCTTTGAGATGGGGTTGAGCGTTGGGAGACTTCAGTCCTAGGACTGGATTTTCTGATTCTGAAGCAATAATCAATGTCTCAGTGGAGGACTGAACCTGGGGAGAGATTTCCTGTTATTCTCACAAGAGGATCCAGGACTCCGGCTTGAGGATGTTAGCGTGCAGGGGGATCTGTACTGGGCATGTGCGGTGGTCTGCACCTCCTGGCAGGTGGTCTGCTCAGGAGTCAGCAGCCAGGAGGGTAGCTTTGGGGATGTACTCGTGAGATAGGAACTCTTCCCCAGGAACTTTCTCCCTGGTTTATTGGAATTCAGAGGACCACTTGTTTTCTTGGTCTTCACTGGAGATACTCCAATCCATTTACTCCCTAACTTTTCCAATATTCTTCCTTAAGCCCCCAAACCTTCTGTCATTACAACATTGCTTTATGACAATTAGGGTGGAATTTCTGAGATGAGTTTTATTTTACACCAATACATTAAATCTGCTGCCTTGCAAAGAATAGATAGAAAGCAGAATGGATTAAGGGAAAATGGATGTTAGGCTCTGTTCAGCCTCCAGTGAGCTGTGTGGTTCCAGGCAGGTGGGTCCCATGGATGGGTTGGACTAGGGATGGTCCAACCCATCCTTTTTGCTTCCTGCCTAGTTGCCCCAGCCTGGGAGAATCTTAGCACATCCTCCTGTCTGGGACTGGGATGTAGAGACAATTGACCCTTGTGACCCTTGGCTGTACAAATGAACAAGCAAGAATAATGATTTGGAGGAGAGGATGGAACAGTTACCAGCGACCAAGGACACACGGTGTGTGTGAGGAGTTTTCCGTGGTTGAGGTTAGCTCTGCATCCCCATCAGAAGAAATGTCCCTGGCCAGCTGCAGCAGGGTCCCGGGCCCCAGGCACTTTTGGAAAACAACTGGGAAGTATGAATGATATCCTTGATGAACATCGTTGGTGCTCTCCCATGTATTATGCTCCCAATTGGCCAAGGCAATTTTTAAATTTCCCAATCATTAGGCGAATATTATAAATTACTCTAGAGAAATTTTGGCCCACCTAGAGACTGGATTTAAACATTTGTGCTGTCTTCAATATTTCAGAAAGTTTCTTGCCAATTGTATATTCAAGGAGCTACAAAAATGTCAAGTTTCTTTGCTTTTTGGGTAAAATTTTATGATTAATTGGTGTGGTAACACTGGTCATCTCATGCTAGTCTGAAAAGTTGATTTGCATCCCTTTGTATCTTGAATAAATAATAAGTAGGAGAAAAGCAATGACATATATTCCTTTGTCATTTATAGCCTATTCTGTTATGCAGTATATTGGAGGTGTTGCATTGTTGTTTGATTTAAAAAAAAAAAAACCTTAATTGTTGCAGAGTGAAAGAAGGGATTTGCATCCATTTGTTCATCCCCAAGTAAAAGGCAACAGCCAGAAATAAGCCAGGCAAGAGCTAGGCGGAGGGAATTCAATCCAGGTCTCCCACATGAGAGGCTGGGATTCAACTACTGGAGCCATCCCCTCTGTCTGCCAGGGTCTATGCTAACAGGAAGATGGACTTGGGAGCCAGGACTTGAATCCAGGCATTCCAGTGTGGGATGTAGACATCTTGATTGATGTCTTAACCAGTAGCAAGGACCATGGTCCTCCAGACTCCAACAGTACTGTGTTCCTTCACTGCCTAGCTATTTAGGTTTTCAGTTGAACTCCCAGACTCCTTCTACAATGGTACCTGGAGACCACAGTCATCACTTGAGTCTCTGAATGACTGTGGTCCTTTCTCTCTGCTCTGGCCAGCAGCTTTGCTAAGTGTTCCTATGTTATACATATTTCCTGAGGCTTTTTTTTTCGTCAGTTTCTCTGAAATCTTTAGGAGCTGAAGTTTGAATACAGTGGCATAAATATCTTTCTAGAACCTTGACTATTTTGAAAATGCTCAGTGGTCATCACCATGTGTGATCTTTGCAGGAAGATGTTAATATCTTCATTGTACATATGAAGGAATTGAGGATCAGTGAGGCTTAGGGACCTGCCCAGGGTCACTCAGTGTGCGAGTGATGGGGCTGGAATAAGACCACTGATGCCCTGTCTTCTTTCGGCTGTATTTAATTCTGCCATTCCACATATTCAACTCCAGGGCCAGGGGCTTTTAAATTATATTGCCATACTTTGGCAGCACCATGACAAATATTACCTAGAGTTCTGACTGTCCCTTCTGAATGCATAAGGAGCTAACCCAGGGAGCAGTAAAGGTCGTGCTGTCGGATTCCTTGCTTAGCAGACTTTATCTTTGCATCGGATACCAGGACCAGCCAAAAGCTGGGGAGCCCCATGACTGTACATTTTTGTTCTGCCAATAGAATTGAAAAAAAAAATAAAAAGCATCCAGGTAACCAGAGCTGCTGCCTGGGAAGCCAGGAGAACCATCAGTGAGAGAGCAGATCTCCTTTTACCTTGTGCCGCCCCCATCCCAGCTGCTGCTCGAGTTTGGCTGCTTCTTTGGTCTCCGTGTCACTTACTTTCTAACCTTTTTGATCCTTGATTTTATCTCTGAATCTGCATTCATCAAGGCAATCAGCTCCTCCCCAAAGCCTCATCTCCCTCCTCAGCAAAGCTACAGCTGGTCTGGAAGGGGAGCATTGACTGTGTCCTCTGAAGCCTGCAAGGTCAGGCTCTGCGGTGCCCAGGGCTGGAGCCATTCTGCCAGCCAAGAGGAGGATCGGAGCTGCTCCCTTACGTTGGCTTCCAAGGCTCAATCCCAGGCGCCTGACAACCAAACAGCCTGCTGGGAGGCAGAGAAGGGAATTGCTTCATTTTGAAGCAGCGAAGTGGATAGATGGCAGGAAGCCTCAGCTTCGGAAATGCATTTCTCACAGGGACTAACATCTACACGATTGTGCTGCAAGTAACACCATGGCATTTGCGACGTCAAACACAGTGCCTTTGCTTGCCTGACCTCCCCCTTGCTGGAGCCCCACGATGCGTCTGGGGTCTGGGTGCCCCACCTCCAGGAGGGACCCTCCCCTCTGCTCTATCTTTGGGTGGCTAGATGGTTCCTTCTCAGCCTGGGAGCATGTGTCTCTGGCACATGCAAAGCCCAAGTTTTAATCTGATTCTGATCCATAATGTGGAAGCGATGGTGGTGAGAACTTGGTTGATAACCCTGTACAGTTTCTGTGATCTGCCTCTCCAAACCAGAAACACATGAGATGACACCTCTTTTCTATGGATTTTTGCTGTGTAACGATAGTACTGTGTCACTTGTGTAAAATTTCCTCCTTGTCTTCTTTGTCTTGATATTCTTGTTAGTGCGCATGATCTCTGCCAAAAGATGATAGGATCCTGGGAGGGAGGGAGGGAGGGAGGGAGAGAGAGAGAGAGAGAGAGAGAGAGAGAGAGAGAGAGAAACAGCTTTTACTACACTGAGCCTACACTAGACAAATATGCAATCTACTGCAGATACTCTGTGTTTTGGTGTGGGTCTAGCTATCTCTGCATAAGATCTTATGAGCATGAATATAGATGGGAGGTATGTATTGGGTTGTTAACAGAGAATATCTGGGTGAAGAGTGGCCAGTACAGTGAAAGGAGGAGGGAGGAGGGTGGTTAAGAAAATAAAGGGATGAAAGAGTAGTATGGACCAAAAAAAAAAAAATCCTCTCTTCTCAAAAAGAAGATATTGCTGGCACCTTGGTGTTACTTTGGGGCAAAAAGAAAAAGGAAGTCAGTTTGGTGATGCTTACTTACTGCATAGGTATATGTGTGAAAAAGTTAACACAGAGTATGCTTAAGGACAAGGAAAGGAGTTTGTGCAGTATCTGGTGCATGCATGGATGCTGAATGGTGTACTCTGTGTGTGACAGCTTTGTAGATTTCATTTTGCAAGGAGCTGTTTAGTTGCTAATATTTATGCGACACCTGCAATGCTTGCAATTGTGTGGTTGCTGGTAGGGTGACCCACCTGAGAGTCGTGGCTTACTTCTTGATGATGACTAGTTCACAGGCCAGTACTAGCTGGAGTGGTTATTAGAGAAGGAAGTGACGGGGCTCTGGACCTGGGGCACTTAGTCTGCATTGGCTGGGGAGTAAGTAGAGCTTGAGGATCTGCGTTTTGAAAAAGCATCCCAGATGGTTATTCCGTTCATTAAAGCTACATAACCATTGCTCCAGGCATTGTTAGCTGCCAAAGTGATGTACTGCTTTTATAAGGAACTTTATTCAAGCAAGCAAAACAAAGATTTATTATTTACCATATTAAAAAATCTCACTGTTTGATCTTTGTTTTTATTGTCAAGATATTAGCACTTTAACATTTATTTGAAAGGGAGGGAGGGAAGGAGAAAAGAAAGGAGGGAGGGAGGGGGAGAGCGGAAGTGGGGCAGGAGAGAGAGAGAGAGAGAACGCGAGAGCAAGCTCCTGTTCTCTGGTTCTCTATTCAAGTGCCTGCAACAGTTGAGACCAGGCTGGGCTACAGCTAGGAGCTGGGAACTCCACCCAGGTCTCCCACATGGGAGGGGGAGGCAGGAACCCAATCACTTAGACGGCTGTTGCAGCGTCCCAGGGTGTGCGTTAGCAAGAAGCTGGAGTCCTGAGCTGGAGCCAGGTACTCATTTGGGATCTGGGCCTTTTAGGCACCTATGCCAAATGTCTACCCCTTCGTTTGCCTTACTACCAGGTTTTTTTTTTTAAAGAATTATTTTATTTATTTTGAAAAACAGAGGAGTTACAGAAAGAAGTAGAGCCAGAGAGAGACAGAGAGAGGTCTTCCATTCCGCCGGTTCACTCCCCATATGACTGCGATGGCCAGAGCTAAGCTGATCTGAAGCTGGGAGCCAGAAGCTTCTTCCAGGTCTCTCCTGTGGGTGCAGGGGCCCAAGCACCTGGGCCATCTTCTACTGCTTTCCCAGGCCATAGCAGAGAGCTGGATAGAAAGAGGAGCAGCCGGGACTAGAACTGGCACCCATGTGGGATGCTGGCACTACAGGCTGGGACTTTAACCTGCTGTACCACAGCACCAGCCCCACTACCAGGTTTTAAAAGCCTAATTTATGGCTGGCGCTGTGGCTCAATAGGCTAATCCTCCGCCTTGTGGCACCGGCACACCAGGTTCTAGTCCCGGTCGGGGCACCAGATTCTGTCCCGGTTGCCCCTCTTCCAGGCCAGCCCTCTGCTGTGGCCAGGGAGTGCAGTGGAGGATGGCCCAAGTGCTTGGGCCCTGTACCCCATGGGAGACCAGGAGAAGCACCTGGCTCCTAGCTTCGGATCAGCGCGGTACGCCGGCTGCAGTGCGCCATTGGAAGGTGAACCAACGGCAAAGGAAGACCTTTCTCTCTGTCTCTCTCTCTCTCTGTCCACTCTTCCTGTCAAAAAAAAAAAAAAAAAGCCTAATTTATGCGAACTTTCTAATGTGTTGGTAAAACTATGGGAGAATCCAACTCAGCTGACAGGAACCATCCAGTCCCTGGACCGAAAATGACTCAGCATCTCCTTCCCTGCCAACTCTGGGAAGGCTGGCCTGTCCACGCTGCAGAAGCCAAGATGCTTTTCATCCCAAAGCACAGCTCTAAAATCAAAATGAATGAACATATTAAACATGGGTGACTGCGAAGAACAGTAACTTAGCCATCCGTATTCTACCGCCCGGCCTTGTCCATCTTCACATACTGTCATGTATTTGCTAAATATGAGCGCCCTTCTTCTCCACTGAGCTGAATCCCCAAAGGGAACCACTGGGCTGGTTTTTATGATTTCATTTTCATCTATATTTGTAGTTTTTTTTTATTGTATGAGGGTTACTTAAAAAAAAAAAGCTGGTAGAAAAACAGGTTTAAAAGGTAAGATCATTTTGGTGCAAAAAAATTTGAAATCCAAATCCATGCAGAATTTTTCATCATACACATTTTCCATGAACATTTTGCATATCCATCTCCTGTCTGTACCCAATTTGATTTGACATATTTTACACTATATATAATTGGTATCATAGGCTATGTATTTCTCTGCAGATTTTGCAGAGAAATATTTTGCTCAATGATATACCATGTTAACATATGTAATTCTGGCTCATTTCTTTTCAAGATTTACTTATTTATTTTGAAAGTCAGAGTTACAGAGGGAGGGGGAGAGAGAGAGAGAGAGAGAGGGAAAGTTTTCTATTCACTGGTTCACTCTCCAGATGGCTGCAGTGCTAGGGCTGGGCCAGGCCAAAGCCAGGATCCAGGAGCTTCATCCGGGTCTTCCACTTAGGTGGCAAACACTTGGGCCATCCTCTTCTGCCTTTCTCAGGCAATTAGCAGGGAGCTGGATTGAAAGTGGAGCAGCCTGGACACCAACTGGTGCCCATGCGGGATGGTGGCGACTTTCCCTGCTATGCCACCGTGCTGGCTCCAGCTGCGCATTTTAACTATCATAGAGTGTGACAGAGTGTTGCATAGTAGGTTAGGATGGTTGTTTGTCATGAATGTGGCACCATGCTTAATCTGTTTTTAAAGGACATTTAAGTTGCTTTCTTTTTTCAAAAACCATTATGGACAATGCTGACATGAATGAACTTTCTAGATGTGTGAGAATTTCATATGGCTCACAGTGAACTCGGGGTCCACAGTACATGTGCAGCTTCACTTCAGCACATACTGCCAAATTCTTATCCAAAGAGTTTGCACAGATTCTGTAACCACTTCTTGAATATTTCTTTTTTAAAAAAAATATTTTTATTCATTTATTTTCTTTTTATTTTATTTTTTGACAGGCAGAGTGGACAGTGAAAGAGAGAGAGAGAGAAAGGTCTTCCTTTTCTGTTGGTTCACCCTCCAATGGCTGCTGCAGCTGGCGCACTGCACCAATCTGAAGCTGGGAGCCAGGTGCTTCTCCTGGTCTCCCATGGGGTGCAGGGCCCAAGCACTTGGGCCATCCTCCACTGCCTTCCCGGGCCATAGCAGAGAGCTGGCCTGGAAGAGGAGCAACCGGGACAGAATCTGGCGCCCCGACCGGGACTAGAACCCAGGCAGAGGATTAGCCAAGTGAGCCTTAGCACCGGCCACTTCTTGAATATTTCATCAATTTTTCCCTTCTATGGCCTCAAATGGAACAGCAGAAAACAGCCATCTAATCTAAAGAAGGAAAACAGCTTTGAGAACTTATTTAATTATTGGCAGTTCTTCACCGCGACTGTTGGTTGTCCAGTCTGGGTGCATTTAACCAGTGGGCCCGCCTCCCTCCAGCTACGTCCAGTGTGTGTTGGATAAGCTGAGGTGACTGGCACTCCGGAACAGGGACTCGAGGGTGTGTATGCCAAGAGATGTCTCCTCTGAGAGTTTAAGATTAACTGGGATGCTAAGATATGAGTAATAAATATAAGTTAATTATTTAAATAACCACTTAACAGTAAGAGAGGAGAGCTATCCCTGGATAGTACTGATTCATCACTGAATAAATTGTGCTTACATAAATTCCATAGGCATTCACAAGACAGGGAAGTGGGCACTTATGCGGCTCTAATTTGCCACAGAATGGTTTCCTAGCAACCATCACTGGATGAGATTCAGCCAACTCGGCTTTTTTGAACAAGACCTCACTCTGTTAGAAAAATGATTCAAATAAATGCTAGCTTAAGGTAGAATTTCACCGTGCAAAACTAGATCTGGAATGCGTGGCGTCAGCCAAGTGCTAAAGTGGTTTCCCTCTCCAGAACCTGAGAAAGGCGAGCAGGTGGAGATGGAAGTGGCACCAGATTGAGGGATGTGGACACCCGCTTTCCCCCTCCCCGGAGCTGGGGTTGCGCCTTGGCGAGTGAAGAAAGCAGCGCTTTCCGGGGGGAGTGGGAGGAGTCACAGAAGGCCACCAATTATGGGACTGAGGAATTCCGTAGGCACACTTGGCCCAGGAAGTTTAGAAGATCTGACAGCCAAAGGTGGGCCTAACAGCAAGCTTCGAATTCCTGGTGGATGGCGGGTGTTTCAGTGCAAGAAACAGGGAGGGTGGGAGAGGCCTGTCACACAGGGTGGGAGGGGGCTGGACACAGAGAGGATGGGAGGGACCAGATACAGAGTGGGAGGGGCCGGACACACAGGGTGGGAGGGGCCAGACATGTGGCATCTGCAGGAACCCTCTCACAAGCAGTCGAGGGGTCACAGGAGATCCGCCTTCTGAGAGCACATGCCAGTGACCCAAGGACCTCCCCCCCCAACACCCCCACCCGGAGACCAAGACTCCAATCACTATGGACCTTTGGGGGACCCTTAAACCACGCCCAAGCCATAGCAGTGGGGAAATTATTAATTTGTGCGTCAGCACTGGGGGCTTGCTTCCTACCGTCAGCTTCTGCTTCCTCCTGGGCGGTTAGCGGCACGCTCCACATTTCCTGACGTAGAGGAGAGAGCACTGGCATGCGGGTCCATTTCTGTTGCTCTCCCCTCTGAAGATGACTGAAGATGACTGGCCGGAAGACACCGGCTGTTCCCCAGGAGAGAGCCCACCAGACTTGTGTGTGCTGTGACTTTCTCATGCACCTGTTGCCACAGTACCGCGTAGAACTTGACACAGGGAGCAGAGTCATCACTGAAGGAGTTTCCAGAACAAATTCTGTCAGCGCCATGGCAGTGAGACACTACTCGGTCCTTCAAAGAGGAATGTGGAGTCATAGAGTTCTGGAGCTGGGGGAGATTTTTAAAGACGAACTACGTGGAGTACAGAGAAATGAACAAGCCTACGTTACTGTTTAGTTGTATTTGCGCCCGACTTCCCCTGGAGAGAAAACTGCTCTTTATCTTTCTTCTTCATACAACACCAAATATTATCTGAGACTCAGAGACATTTATAAGAAAAGACAATGGGGCCAGCACTGTGGCGTAATGGGTAAAGCTGCCGCATGCTTCGCAGGCATCCCAAATGGGCACCAGTTCAAGTCCCGGCTGCTCCACTTCCTAGCCAGCTTTCTGCTATGGCCTGGGAAAGAAATGGAAGATGACCCAAATGCTTGGGCCCCTGCACCCACATGGGGGACACGGAAGAAGCTCCTGGCTCCTGGCTTCGGATTGGCGCAGCTCCAGCTGTTACAACCAACTGGGGAGTGAACCAGTGGATAGAAGACCTCTCTCTCTCTCTCTTTGTAACTCTGACTTTCAAATAAATAAATAAATAAATAAGGAAAGACTTAAAAAAAAAATCTTTGTGGGGCTGACACTGTGACATAGCAGGTAAAGCCACTGCCTGGAGTGCTGGCATCCTATATGGGCCCCATTTGCTCCACTTCTGATCCATCTCTCTGTTATGGCCCAGAAAAGCAGTGGAAGATGGCCCAAGTCCTTGGGCCCCTGTACGCATGTGGGAGACCCAGAAGAAGCTCCTGGCTCCTGGCTTCAGAATGGCCCGGCTCTGGCCATTGCAGCCATTTGGAGAGTGAACCAGTGGATGGAAGATTCTCTCTCTCTCTCTCTCTTCCTCTGCCTCTGCCTCTATATAAGACTGACTTTCAAATAAATACACATTTAAAAACTTTTTTAAAAAACTTAGTTGATAAAACTCTGAATAAAATATAAATTAAGAGATTCTGAAAAAATTATTATTCTTAAGCTCTCCTAAGGCTTTTAGTTAAATTCAGAGCTAAGATTAGACGCCTATTAATGATAGATCACTTAGTGCAATTTTCTAGCTCTGATTTCTATAAAATATCGAATGTCATTGAAAGCCTTTGTTATCAATGCTATGCCAATTTGAAAATTTTATTGACAAATATTTTGGTTCAAATGGTGTACCAGTCCGTACAGGTACCAGATATACAGAAACGTCAGCAAAGCTACTGGGTCTTCCGTTTTCTGCCACCTGACTTCAGCCTCTCTTCTGGGGGAAGCAGTGTTGTGCTGGGGCCAGCTGCGACAGGCCTGCAAAGCCATAGGACGTTGTCAGGAGGTTTGTGCTCCAGCTGTTAAACAGAGTCAGCTTTTACAATTAAATAATAAAAGCTCACATTCAACTAAATTACATATGCATATAATATAAAGACTTATTTTACTTATTTGAAAGGCAGGGTGGCTGAGAGGGAGAGAGAGATCTTCCTTATGCTGGTTTGTCCCCCAAATGGCCACGATGGTCTGGTCTAGGCGAGGCCGAAGCTGGGAGGCTAGAACTCCATCCGGGTCTCCCACGTGGGCAGCAGGCACCCTAGCACTTAGGTCATCTTCGGCTGCCTTTCCAGGCTCATAAGCCAGGAGCTGGGTGGGAAGTGGAGCAGCCAGGGTTTGAACCAGCGCTCATATGGGATGCTGGCGTCTCAGGCCACAACACCAGTCCCCAAATAAATTATATTTTAAGAAAACAATGAAGTCTCAAAAACCTGACTATTTGATTGTATTTTACTATTATCTATGCTCCTGGGAATTTTTTTAATGCCTCCCCTGTCTTTCTGGAAATACTGATATGTGCATTTCTTCCCAATTCTGTGTGCGGTGACATTGCGGTACCTTGCAGTCAGTGATGTGAGGGTACTACACCACCACTAGTGGCAAGCACTGCACGGAAGGGCTCTTACTGGGCAGCCATTTGTTAGGACTTCACCAACACACTCCTGAGCAAAAGTCACTTCTGACGTCACCCTGAATGGGTCCTTTGTCGGCATTCCTTCCACTGACATTTGGGCCCAGGTCAGGAAGGTACTCTACAATCACTTCTTAAAAGAAAACTCCAAGAGACTTCTCAGGACCCATCCTATAACTCTTAGGTCTAATACTTTGTGTTTTGTGGGCTTTAGCCACACAACTAGAAACCTCAATTCCTGTGGATAACAGAGACATCGCTGGAAAGTCACTTCAGCCTTCTCAAATGTTCCTTATTTATCTGTCCCGGGGGGCCCCGCCTAATGGCTGTTCTGCCTGTTGGGGGGCTTCCTTCTGCGACAGCCTTGGTGCAGCGCCCTCTTTGAGACCCCCAGAGGACCGGAGAGTCAAAGTGCCTTTGGTTTATGTTTCTTATTAGCAGCTTAGCTTCTTGAGCGCTAAGCATACTCCCCCCTGCTGGTTAAATCTCTTGTTTTTTCCTCTTGGTTGCACTAAGATAATCGCTAAATATTCATCACACAAGAACAGTGCGCTGGGCACTGCTCTGTTGGGAAACAGGAAGTGTGTTCCTCAGTAAGCTCCGAGTCAATCCAACATGATATGAATTAATGGGAAGCTGAAAAGAGGCCAGCAGAGATGTATGTGATGAGATCTGTCTCCTGTCCATTTAAGGCCAGGAGTCGCTGATGCGAAGGCCCAAGTGTGCTTGACATTCCAGGTATATTGTTGATGATGCCGATATAGCAAGGAAAAGGTACTGTCATCCGGATTTGGGGTTGAGTTCCTTTATGCAGAATGGATACCTATCCATCTATCTGTTCCGTGATAAAGTATTAAATATTACCAAAACCCAGGACAAAGTCTGCTCAGGCTCTTTAAGACCCCCCTAGCCTAAGGGTGCACAGGTTCTGGTGGTAGGAGGTACAGACGGAGGTGGAGAAACCACTTCCTGGTGACTCGTGTCCTTCAGGGCACTGGTGGTTGTAGGTGTTCACAAAAACAAGAGGTCTTTTCCTGTTACGACAGTGGAGGAGCTTATAATCTAAGTGTTAATAAATAATCTTATAATCTAAAGTTAATCTAAGTGTTGGCTGCCAAGTCATCTGCAGTGACGTAGCTTCCACACTTCATACACATGCCACACCCTCTAGTCTGAACAAGGGGACTTAAAAAAGAACAAAGAAGTTACAAAAGGAACCACTGATACAAATTTCTAAGCATTTTCTGAGCATTTCTGAGCTCCCCTCCCAGCTTCCTACTTGTTAAGCTTCCCACATTCTCTGGAATGAAAAATGAATTAGATCAAAAGCATGTCTCCTGCATGGGTCTGGGAATACGCTTGCCCCTTAGACCTGTTATCCTATCACATTTTGGGGGCACAGGGCTACCCAGCCTATCTGTCTGTCTGTTGCTATGTCACAAATCCGCACTGTGCCTCCTGACCCAGTACTAACTCAGCGGACATCCCATTCCACAAGGTGAGTCATGCTGTGTGGCTCTCACGGACGCCGGTAGCTACCCACCAGCAGAAATCTCGCTCTGTTGTTGGCAGGGACCTTGGCACATTACCCATGGAACAGATGGCTACTGGTTCCACAGATTAGATTTCCAGATGATTGTCTAAGGGTGTTTGAACCGGCCACTCCTGCCTTGCCCTTCCTGCCTGTCTGACAAATTGGGATGAGTCTCGGTGAATGGCCTCACCTCCTGCCAGTTAACCATTCCTCCGGGTGGGGACACATGGAGCCAGGGTTTGAGGCAGGGCAGGAGAAATTGCTCTGGGAAGACATTTAATTGATGAGCAGTGCGAGCCTCTTCCTGCCCCTTCCAGCCAATCCCCATTCCAGTTTTCCCTGGATACATGCACTGACCTGAGGCACCTGCTCGCCCTTTGATTTGCCCTGATGACCACATTGGCAGGGCTTCCCCTGCTCCAGGTCCTCCTTTCTAATTCATACTGATGTGATGCAAAGGAGATTTCTCCATGGCTACACGGTGACATGGAGGCGCTTCCGCTCCTTAATTACCACACGTCTTCTACTGCCCCTACACTCCCTTCTCGGAGGTCTTACTCTGTGCCAGGCAGCCAAGGGTGTACCTTCCACCATGCATTCCCCTTCCCAAGCCAGTCACAGCTGACCAAGGAGGAGCCGATCCCGAAGTCCAGAGCCAATCAGGTTCACTTTCCTGAAGGGTGAGGAGGGGGGCTGGGGAGACACAGCGATGTCAGTGCAGAGGCCCTCAGACTGGTCCTGGCCCCAGAGTCTGCTTGTTCCACGTCTTGGATCCCAGTGAATCCAAGTCATTTGAATACATTTCCTTTTATTTAAATGTGCCTGAGTGAGTTCTGTGCAACCAAATGATTCATCCCTGGCATATCTCTCTACCTTTGTTTCCTTCCCCAAAAGAAAATTAGAGAA
This sequence comes from Sylvilagus floridanus, assembly GCA_949820135.1. Lineage (NCBI taxonomy): Eukaryota > Metazoa > Chordata > Mammalia > Lagomorpha > Leporidae > Sylvilagus > Sylvilagus floridanus. The sequence continues at coordinate 12,954,281 of OX463228.1, read as the reverse complement.
ACCACATCGGTGCTTTGACTCTGAGGCTCCCAAAAGTCCTTTAGGGATCCTGCGACAGAACCAGCATCCAGCTCGGTTACAGATGGAGTGGGACCTCATCGGAATGCCTTTCCCCCGTGCCCTACTCCCCAGTGTAGCTTGCATTCCATGCCTTGAAAGTGTGACTCCAATACTCCTTCCCCCAATTGCCAAAGTAGCATGAGGGGCTGCCCAGTTGTGCCACGGGCTTGCCCAGTCATGTCATGGGCTGCCCAGTCGTGTCACGGGCTTGCCCAGTCGTGTCATGGGCTGCCCAGCTGTGTCATGGGCTGCCCAGTCGTGTCATGGGCTTGCCCAGCCATGTCACGGGCTTGCCCAGTCATTGGTGTTTGGATCGTCCTACTGATTGGCTTGGTTACTCACAGTACCAGTTGATGTTCTTGCTTTTCTAGAAGGGGTGGTTAGAGCAAAAAGAAGAGGCGACTGTTGTGACAGAGCTATCTTGGGTCATGGACAGTCCACCAGCAAAGAAACAGCTGTGTTCAGGCTCAGGGCCAGGCTGACAGAGGGCAGTTCATGGACAGAGGTATAGGAAACACCCGTGAGCTGGAGACGAGGTCAGTCCTTTTGGCTTTGTTTATTTGGTTTGATTGCTTTTGCTTATTTGTTTTCTCCAGTTTTTAGCAAATGTGTCTGGCAGGATGTGTGCTGGGAGCCCATTGGACACTCAGTCTTTATTTATTTTTGACAGGCAGAGTTAGACAGTGAGAGAGAGAGACAGAGAAATGTCTTTCTTTTTCCGTTGGTTCACCCCACAATGGCCGCTGCGGCCAGTGCACTGCAACAATCTGAAGCCAGGAGCCAGGTGCTTCTCCTGGTCTCCCATGGGGTGCAGGGCCCAAGCACTTGGGCCATCCTCCACTGCCTTCCCGGGCCACAGCAGAGAGCTGGCCTGGAAGAGGGGCAACCAGAACAGAACTGGCACCCCAACCAGGACTAGAACCTGGTGTGCCGGTGCCACAAGGCGGAAGATTAGCCTAGTGAGCCACGGCGTGGGCCCGGACACTCAGTCTTCATAATTATAGAGACAGCTAGCTCTGTGGGTCTGATGAGAGGGACTGTGACATTCCCTGAACACTTGACAAGAGAGCAGAAGCACCAGTTGTCACTCTCTTCGCAGGCTCTCGATTGAGATCCTTGAGGCCAAGCCTTGGACTGCTCCACCAGTGGCTTCTCTCTGTTAACTGGAGACAGCCGTGATAGGGGTCACTGGGAACTGCTACTGGTATTTTTTAAAGAAGATTTATTTATTTATTTGGCAGTCAGAGTTATACAGAGAAAAAAAGGAGAGGCAGAGAGAGAGAGAGAGAGAGAGGTCTTCCATCTGCTGATTCCTCAACTGGCCACAATGGTGCCAATGCAAAGCCAGGAGCCAGGGTCCTCTCCCAGGTCTCCCATGCGGGTGCAGGGGCCCAAGGACTTGGGCCATCTTCCACTGCTTTCCCAGGCCATAGTAGAGAGCTGGATCAGAAGTGGAGCAGCTGGGACTTGAACCGGTGCCCATATGGGATAGCAGCTTTACCTGTTATGCCACAGCGCCCGCCCCAAGGGCAGGTTCTGTAAAAAACGCAGCCAAAGTGAAAGCACATCGGAGGACAAACCAACCACAGCGTGTGCAGTACGCGCAGGTGAGATGTTTTACAGGAGCGTTCCAAGCCCCAGGCCCTCCCTCCCGCCAGCTCTCGCCTCGCAGTGCCGTGCACTTCTACACTGACTCCACGTCCATGTCTCTGAGTCCACATTAAGCCATCCGGTCAGGCGGTGTCTGCTGGGTGTTTGCTTTACGAAAGTCCGGGGATTAGGAGCTGAGTGAGGAGAGGGAGAAAGGACTCTGAGGGCTGGTTCTTGTACCCAGACTTTGCCATCTCACCGGGCGATATCCTGCAGGTCGAACAATTTAAAAGTAGCCCTCTGAAACCATAAAGTACCCGGTACAAATGGCATAAAGGACACAGGGCAGGGGAGGGAGTGGCAGTCAAATCCCACCCATCTTGTCTGCAACCTTCGGCAAAAAGACATTTTGAGTTAAGATACGTCCAGTGAAGTCCTGCAACTAACCATACGAATGTAAATGCCACGAGGGTCTTTGGTTTGCTTTGCTTCTCAAATGCCAGCGGTAGTTTGGTCCATGTCGTGCCAGCATCCATCGGGAAAAGTGGGAAAGTTCGCAGAATCCCCTGTTGGCTAACCATCAGCTTCTCCCTTCCCTCTCCTCCCTCTCTCCCTGTCTTTTTTTTTTTTTTAAAGGGATACCGAGAAATAGCTCTCTCTTAAAAGATTTTTTTTTTATTTGAGAGGAAGAAAGATGGAGAGGAAAGATGAGAGGGAGAGAGAGAGAGAGAGAGAGAGAACGAGAGAGAGAGAGAATGGTGCACAAACTTGTGTCTGTTGGTTCAGTGCCCCAAATGTCTGTAACAGTTGGTACTCGGGCCAGGCTGAATCTAGGAGCCAGGAACTCAGTGCGGGGTGGCAGGGAGCCTAGGACTTTGGTCCCTACCACTGCCTCTCAGGATGTGCATTAGTAGGAAGCTGGAATGGAATCAGAGCCAGGACTTGAACCCAGGGACTCCTATATAGGATGTGGGTGCCCCAGTTGACACCTTAGCCACTACATCCAATGCCCGGCCCTTTTTCTGCCACATTGTAGCTGCGGATGTTATTCACTAATAAATTATTGTCATCTTCTCACTGATAACATGTGTGGCATTAGCAATCTTGTTGGTGTAAGAGTAACCACATGTCTGGACATATGTGTAGGAGAGAGTGTAAGTGAGGAGTCTTCAAAAAGCTCACAGAAAATGAATATTGTGGAAAAAATTATGCATGGATTTCAATTCTCTTGTATCAAAATAAACTTACCTTTTAATTCATGTGCTTTTTGAAGTCCCCTCTTATGGATGTGAGAAAACATACAGAGCTGGCCTTGTGTGGCAGGTTAAGCATTTGCCTGCAACGCCAGCATCCCATATGGGCGCTGATTCAAGACCTGGCTGCTCCACTTCTGATCCAGCTCTCTGCTAATGCACCTGGGAAAGCAGCGGAGGATGGCCCAAGTGCCTGGGCCCCTACACCCACATGGGAGACTTGGATGAAGCTTCTGGCTCCTAGCCTTAACCTAGGCTGGGCCAGGTCATTGGGGCCATTTGGGAGTGAACCAGCAGAAGGAAGATATCTCTCCCTCCAGATCTCTCTCTTTCTCTCTCTCTTTTCCTGTAACTCTGACTTTCAAATAAATACAAAAAATATAAAGAGAGAAAGCGTGTAGATTGAACAGCTTTTGTGCAGTCTCACAAGTTGCAGGCCCCATGACCCCACACACTGTGAATGTTCTGATGTTCAGCACTGGCCCTCACACAGCTGTTTCTTCCTCTCTGTGTTCATGGTGGCAAGGCAAGGTGGCTGGCCCCGCCCAGGCATCGGCCTATTGGCTCTGGCCTCCGGAGCCCAGCAGCCAACTCTCAGGAGGTTCAGTTTATTTAATCAAAGTGAATAACATACTTCCCTTCTGATTTCTTTAAAGTGCCCTTTCATTAAAATAGCTAATCACATGCTGGCTAAAACTTTATTACCGACTTTTAAAGATGGCTGAATTTGAGAATGGTAATTAAGGAAACAATCACTTGATTAGCAACTCTGGGCACACTGGTAGGGCCGTGCTGCGGATCTTGCAAGACAGAAATTTGGGTTGGGTGAGAGGAAGTTCTGAGGTCTCCTACATGTGCCAAAGATGAGATCGGCTCCAAGTTTCCGGTTGATGCTTGGGTTGAAGGTCAGGATAAGGGCATTGAGGACAATGAGGGTTAGGTGGAGGACTGTAAGGCTTGTACACAAGAGAGGATGATCTCTGTGCACGAACGCACACATACACACCAAGAAAATGTTCCTTGGGATTAAGTTGCAGGAAGAATGATGGGCTGATGTGATTCCGCTTAGGAGACCCTTCGTAGGGGGCTGACAGTGAGGTCTCCTCGGTAAGATGAGGTGTGATAAGCTGGATGACCTTGTCTCAGGCAATTAAGAGCCTAAGACACGCGGCCAGTTGCTGGTGAGGATCTGCCAAGTTTGCGTGACTTGCCCTGTGTTCAAAGATGCCTGGAGATCAGAACAAGGGAGGGTGTGTTCCCAGGGCGTCCTCCTCCTCTGAACAGAGCGCTGCTGGAGTGATCTCGTCCAGAGACGCACCTTGCGGCGCCACTCATGCTACAGCTTTGAGACGAGATACCCAAATGCTTTTTTTTTTTTTTTTACCATACTCTAGAGTTTTCACAGAAGATCCATTCATCATCTTACACTCAACTCACGATCTAACATGATCCACATATTGTAGATGCGAACATTAAGACTCAGAGAGGTGATACGCTGGCTAGGAGGTAGACATTCTAGAACTTCAAGAACTACTTTTCTAGTAGTTATTTCTAATACACAGTGCTGCTTTTTTGTAGGGCCACAAGCCTAGAGACAGGTGGCCAGCGCTGAAAATCTGGGTCTGGAGAAAGCTTCTGTGCAAAGTGGAGACACCTGGCCTGAACAAGCAGGTGCACTGGGACGTGGCTGGTGGATGTTGTCAAGGAGTAGAAATCTGTTGGAGGAGAGAGGGAGGAGACTTCCTGGCAGCTCCAGAAAGGAGAGTCAGTACAACTTCAATACAGTTGGCTGGTGCCATGGCTCATTAGGCTAATCCTCCGCCTGCGGCACCGGCACACCGGGTTCTAGTCCTGGTCGGGGCACCAGATTCTGTCCTGGTTGCTCCTCTTCCAGTCCAGCTCTCTGCTGTGGCCCAGGAGAGCAGTGGAGGATGGCCCAAGTGCTTGGGCCCTGCACCCGCATGGGAGACCAGGAGGAAGACCCTGGCTCCTGGCTTCCAATCAGCGTGGTGCGCCGGCTGCAGCGGCCATTGGAGGGTGAACCAATGGCTTCCTCTCTTTCTCTCTCTCTCACTGTCCACTCTGCCTGTCAATAAACAAATAAAATAACAACTTCACAGCAGTTATGGGTGAAGCCAGAGGGAGCAGGACATGTTGAGTGTGAAAGGGAGCAAAGAGGACTGGAGCTGCAGAACTCAGCAAAGCAGTGAGCTGGGAGCGGCAGGGCGGCCACACAGGGCGGCAGGGGGCAGGGGAGAGGGAGTGTCACCTGCCCGCAGTGTGCACTCTCGCCGCTGTGTACAGCCTACTCCTGCTCACCTCCACCCCCCACCCCTACTCCCACCCCGCCGTGTCCTCTCATTGGAGGGCCCTGGCCTGGAGGAGCACCCTGGCTGGTCAGTTTCCAAGTTCATAGTGCAGAGGAGCCTGCAGATCCTCACGCTGCCCGGTCGTGGTGGGCAGCGCCTCCCCGGCTGTAGCCACTGCTCTCAGACGGGCATGCAGTGTTCGGCATCTGCTGGTCATTTGGAATTCTCCTGTTGCAGGCCTGTGGCTGCCCCAGGCTTCCCTCTGCTTGATCACAGATGCCGAGGACACTCGGGGCTTAGGGCTGCTGGTGGGTTTTCCCAACCTACTTGTCCTTGGGGCTTGTGGGGTAGCGCCTCAGCTTGCGTTGTGCTCAGTGGGCCCTGTGGCCAGGTTTGGGGTCGCCTCTTGGTTGCTCTGTCTGGTTTCAGGTGTTGGCTTTAGGTAGGACTCAAACTTTGCCGCCACCACCGCCACCAGCCCGAGAGAGCCAAGATCCTCCTTCTGTCCTCTCGGGCTCAGGGCCAGAACCTGCCTCCTCCATTGGTGTACAGTTCTCCCTTAGAAACAGTCATCGCCCCTTGGTGAAACACAGGGCTTCGTGTTGCAGAACAAGTTTGTCTCTGCCAGAACACGGCTCACAGAAAAGAAAACCCGGGAAGATTCAAAGACAGAGGTAGAGGGCGAATTTACGGAGCCGGGCCCGGGAAGGTGGGCTGCATAGCCACGCTCTGCTCCTGCCACCCTGGTAGAGAGAGTTCTCACAGCTGATTGTCTGTTACGTTTGTCTGACTCGAGTCCTAAATCTTGCTGCATTAAAGGTTCATTTATCTTTTGGCTGTTGGCAAATGCAACATTGACTATGGGTTATTAGCACCCCCTGCGATTCCGCTTGTGCTTGGAGCGCTTGCCTGCATACCAACCACCGTCCCAGCGACGAGGGCCACAGCCACCTTTCGATCCTGGGCCCAGACACCTGCCAGCCAGCACGCCGGACTGCGGGGGGCGGGGGGGTTTGCTCAGCCTCTTCCTAGCAAGATTTTCGTTGGAAGGATCGGGGGGTGGGGGGGGTGGGCATGTGGCAATGGGTCAGTTCCCACTTAGGATGCTTGGGTCCATGTCCTACTGTTTCTGCTCCGACTCCCTGCTGGTTGCATCCCTGGGGGCAGCAGAGAGAGCTCAAGGACTTGGATTCCTGCCACCCACATGGGGAACTGCAGGGAATTCCGGGCTCCTGGTTTTGGCCCGGGTCAGCCCTGCCTGCTGTGAGCATCTGGGGACTGGAACAGGAACTGCAAGGTCTCTGCCAGGCTGTCTCGCTGCCCTTTCTCTGCCTTTCAAATAAAAGTAAGTAATTAAAAAGTGACATTTCAAACAAAGACCTATTCTGCACCTCTGTAACTCCCTCTCTCCAAGTCACCAGAAATGGTGTCACGTTGCAATTCTTGGGTCCTTTTACTTTTTTACTTTTACTTGTCCATGCGTGCACTCAATGGTCACTTCATTTGCTTAGCATCTTCCACTTGGGGACACCGACGGGCACCTCTGGCCCCCACCCTCCGCTAGCCCCACAGGGCCCCGGGCCAGGCCTCCATAGACACCAAGACTTTACGGGAAGGAGACAGTGGGGTCTCGGCCCATGGCCGACTGCTCTTGCAGAGTTATCTTTGACTTTCTGCCTCTTCTGTTCCCGACTGGACCCAGGAGTCTCTACTGTTACCAGGGGCATTCGTGTTCTAGCGTGACTGCAACACATGTCCTAAACTCAGTGGCTTAAAATAACACAAACTTATTATTTTGCCATCTGGCAGTCGAAAGCGTCACTGGTCTAAACTCCGGGCTTGAGTTCCAGAAGGGTTGAGTTCCTTCTGGAGTCGGGAGGACGGAGTCTCTTCCTTGCCTCCTTTGGCTCGGGGCCTCCTCCTCTGCCTTCAAAGCCAGCACTGGGGCATCCTGTCTGCTCTCTGTCCCTGGCTTTTGCCATCACATCTCCCTCTGATTTCAATCCTCCTGCCTCCCTCTTGTAAGGATCCTGTGGCGACCCTGGGTCCCTTGGGGGATCGTCCCCTCTCAAGGTCTGTAGCTTTGTCCCATCTTTTGCTACCTAAGCTTACACGCACCGGTTCTGAGATTAAGATGTGGATAGCAGCGGGCGTTTGGGGTGGTGGTGAACATGCCACTTGGGATGCCCCATCGCAGATGAGAAGGTCTGGCTCTGCTCCTGGCTCCAGCATCCTGCTCATGCACACCCTGGGGGGCTGCAGGTGATGGCTCAGGTACTTGGGTCCCTGCCGCCCACATGGGAGACCAGGACTGAGTTCCCAGCTCTGGGCTTCCACCTTTGCAGGCATTTGAAGAGTGAACCAGCAGAGGGGAGACCTCTCTCTCTGTGTGTTTCAAATACAATAAAATCAATACATAAATAAGGTGTGTGTAGCTTTGGGGGAGGGGGCAGGATTCCGTCTTTCCGTCTGCCCCATACATCCCTCAAACTGCACACAAAGGAAAGGGGAGGCTGTCTACTCCACGGCTCCACGTGACAAGCCCGGCCCGACTGCCCGCATCACCATGTTCCTAAGGAGAGCTCACATTTAACGAGGGCTCGCCACAGAGGCCCCAGGCCACATCGGAGATCTAGAAGCACTTTCTTATGGAATTCCTCCCCAACATCTTCGCTCCTTGAGGGAGCGGAGGCGACCCAGGCGACAGAGTCTGCTGGGTCAAAGCAACCCCAGGAGCGTGGGAAGCCCGCAGCCTGACCCGAGATGCCCGCCCCTTTCCTGGAAAGGAGGGGGGCACACAGACAAAGGGTTGCCCCAAACGTTGCCTGCAGTAGCAGAACTTAAAAATGTCTAATATGAAAGCCAAAGAGAAAATGTCCCCACCGCTTTGGCGCCGCCTCGTAGGAGGGCTGTTCATCAGACGCTTCTGTCCAAAAATCAACCAACCAATCAATCAATCATGCTACTAAAGTAAGCACGAAGCTCCAAGCTGCAGAGTCGCTGTCGGGCTCCTTGGCGGCGATCTGGCGCCACCTCCCCTGCTGCACATGCGCATCCAGTGCTTTCTTAGCCAGAGTGTCCAGGCAGTGCTGCCACCCACCGGCAGGGGGCGCTCATGGGAGCATTCCGCAGTCCGGCTGTCTCAGCAGAGAATCTACACACCTTCCAAGACTCTGCAACCTATGTAATCCCCCTGACTGCCGTGTGGAAGGCCCAGCCTGGAAATCAGAGTTGAGGGGAATGAAAAGGTCTTACAGCCACTCGCTCCAGAGACCACGAGCCCCCAGAGAATCCAGGGGATGAAAATAAAATGCCCAGTTTGGACACAAGGCTGATGAGACAAATCTTGGCCCTGATTCCATGTGAAATAATGTCCTTAATCCTGAGTTCTTGGGGCCTTGTATCTCTGGTGAACGCTGGTCAGCGCTGGACGAGAGCCTCCGTGTTCCCTGAACTGACATTCACGGCTGTTTGCAGGCACAATAAATATTTGTCCTGTCCGATGGCATTTGGCGGCTCGCGTGTCTTGTTTAAGAGAGAAATGTCAGGGATCTCTCCCTCTCTCTTTCTCCCTTTCTGTCTTGTGCACTACAAGGAGAAATACACACATCCGTATCATTCCTTCTTCCCTCACAGTGTGAAGCTACAGATAAGACTAACATCTTCCAGGTTCTCATATCCTGATGGGGTGTGTGTCAAGTCAGAGGGAAGCCACCCCGGTTGGCAGACACCTGCCATCGACCGCACAGCCCGTGCCGAACCAGAAGCAATTTCTGCTCTGACATGTCTCCCTTATCACAAAGTTAAGGAAGGTAGAGAAGAGAGTACAGAGATTAGATTTTTCAAAGATGAAATTGCAGAGTTCACGGCACTGAGCTGTTTGATGGGAGAGGTAAGGAAATCCACAGGAGAGATGGCCGGGAGGTGGAAGACGACGCTAACGGGACACTTCTGTGTTCTGGATGTTGGGTCAAGGTTGTGCTGGTGAGGGGTGCTCATCGTTACAAGGGAGCAAGCCTGGGTGGCCCGCCATTGCCGCAGGTGCAGACAGCATAAGGCAAGGTATCTTTTGTGTGTGTGGATTTATAGAAAATTAAGGGCAACGACTCTGGTTGGCATTCGAGAGGTGCCCAAAGGCTAAGGAAGGGGGTGAGGTGAGAAGTAGCAACAGGTTTTCCTGACGTGGGGGGGTCACGTGCTTATGACGGTCATGCTGTAACCACTGAGCAGCAAGCCACTGGCAGGAATGACCATGCTGCACGGGATCTCAGGAGGCTCGGGGGTCCCAGCGCTGACTGTTGCTCCAAAATGAGCGGTCTCCCCAACAAGAGCAGGGAATGAGCTTTAAAAATTATTTAATCACTTAATTAATTTGAAAGAGAGACAACCAGAGAGAGAGAGAGAGATCTTCCGTCCTCTGGTTCACTCCCCAAATGCCTGCAACAGCCAGGGCTGGGCTAGACCTCCATGCCAGGCCACGCGCCAGGCACCAGGGATCCAGTGGCAGCTGACGGTCCAGACCTAGTATGTTACATATGTCTAGAAATGTTATGATTATAATGTGAGACCCATAATTTGATACAAATAATTGTGTGGGACAATAGCTGCTACTTGATAATAATCTGATGTTAATCTAATAATAACAGAAGGAAGCATAATTCCACACCGGAGAAGAAAACTGAAGGAACAGAACGCTGTGGTAAAGAAGAGAGCGCCTTTCAAAGAGAGGGCAGGGGTGCGGGAGTTCTCCGCCTGCCCCCAGACCCACTCCCCTGGTACTGGACGGCTGGCTTGACCTGGTTTCCTCCCGCCCCCACACTCAAAGGGCTTTCCTGAACCCCACCTCCTCATGCTTTACAAGAGATGCGATCCTAGTTTCAAATTTCTTGTTTTCTTAGGAGAGCTGCTTAAGACTGAGTCGTACAGGTGCAGAGCCCACCACCGCCAAGTCATGCAACCTGAGCATGCGCAGAAGGAAGGAACCGCAGCTGTGGCGCCCAGGAGACTGGAGCAGGATCGGGACGCAAACAGAGGGGCCCTTTCAGAAGCAGGGGCCCCTTGACCGGGGGGTCCGGGTGCTGCAAGCCTCCCTGCGAATGACCGGGCTGCAAGCCCCTCCTTTGTGAACTGGCCTGGACTGTGCTTCCGCCTGCAGCCCACTACCCGACCCGCTCAGGGAGACAGGGTGTCCGGCCATGCAGGAGGTGCCCTTTCTTACCCCAAGAAACCTGGGCAGCAGTCCTGCCGTGCTGGGCAGCACCGCCCCTTCTTCCCGTCACTCTGACCCCCACGGGGCCGCCGTGGGCTCTCCTGTCCTCTGACTCAGGGCTGGTTTGGCCAGTGGGAGACAGCGGCAGATCAGCTTGCAGACCCCGCTTCCAGGCAGACTGCTAAATTTGGTTCCCTCTTGCCCCGTCCCAACAGTGTGACTTCATTCAACTCCCTCGGTCACCCTCCTGGAATGCGTTGTCTGTTCTTGCTGGGACCGCGACGGATCCTAAAGATTTCCCCAAGGAAGTGAATTTTTATTGGAAATCAACCAAGAGAAGCCGCTGGGAGTGGGGAGAGGTGTGCACCTGCTAGGGAACAACATGGCTGGGCACCGTGAATGGGACATGTTTGATGAACTAGAGTGTGGCCGAGGATGGAGAACAAGGGCAAGTCTGGTGCAAGATGAGAGTGGAGGGTACAGCTGTGCAGGCTGTGCACTGTACAACTTCAGGGGGAGCCTCTACCCAGAGTGTGGTGTGGATGGTGGCCTCCAGTATCAGACAACACTGGCCCAGTGGTCGCCAAACTCTGCTCGAACATATGGGTCATACTGAGGATATGGATCTGGATTCTAGGAGCAACAGAAGTCCATTGAAGAGTTTTAAGAGGCACAAGGGAAAGGAGAGAGAGAGAGAGAGAGAGAGAGAGAGAGAGAGAGAAAGTCCGTCCGATGGTTCACTCCCCAGATGGCCACAGCAGCCAGGGCTGAGCCAGACAGAAGCCAGGAGCCAGGAGCTTCATCTGGGTCTCCCATGTGGGTGCAGGGGCCCAAACACTTGGACCATCTTCCGCTGCTCTTCCCAGGTGCATTAGCAGGGAGCTGGATCAGAAGTGGAGCAGCCGGGACTCGATCCAGTGCACGTCTGAGATGCCGGTGCTGCAGGTGGCAGCTTTGGCGATACCACTGGTGAGCTGGGGTGCCAGATCAGGCCGTTGTCAGGAGCAGGCTGTGAAGCCAGTCCCCTTGCAGGGGACGGGGGGTCTGCCAAGCATGAAATGCGTCTGAGAGCTTCAGTGAGAGGAGGTGAGGATTGGAAGCTGCCCACTGGGTTGAGCAGCTCGTCCTTAGTCTCATCTTGCTAAACGGTGAGTTGTTTCGCTGGAGCAAAGAACCGGATTGGAGTGAGCAGAGCACAGAGTGAGAGGTGAGTGCGTGCAGCCATGGGGCGTAGCGAATTGTTCTGAGAAGTCTGGCTGTGCTAGGGAGGAGAGAAAAATGGGTGCTAGTTGGGCAGGGGTGGAGTGAGTGTTTCTGTTTAATAGGAGAGTAGCCCTCAGACAACTTCGATTCAATATAGAAGTGCAACCGAGAGAAAGGATCATTGAAAGTAGACTCCTGAGACAAAGCGCACGATGGCCTCCAAACACAGCTCACAGAACTTGCCTTAGGTCGCCTGGCGTTGGAGTATATGTTAGAGGCAGAGAGGATGTGTGCAGATGTGGGCAGATTGTAGCTTTGAACACGTGATGTTGATGGGCTTTCTGGACAGCGGGTCCCAGGTCTGGATGAAGCGGGGGATGTCACAGAGACATTGCCTGATGAGAGTGAGGGGTGAGCAGGGGTGTGAGCATGTGCACGCACGCACAAGCGAGTGTGCACGCGTGTGAGTGAGCGCCCAGGCCCTTGCAGCGTCCTGAGGGAAGCCTACAAGAAATCCTCGAGTATTGAATGGGAAATTCAAGCTGACAAGACCGGGAGCAGCCAGGTCCAGTCCTGCAGCATCAGCATCTACTGAAGACAGCAGAGGAGGCTGGGGCTCTCTGAGCAAGGCTTCCATCTCCCCCCACTCCCCCAGTCCTCAGGGGCAGCAGATGAGGAGAGAAAATCTATGTACTTCAAGTGTTGCTGTGAGACTTGCAGAGCTGCCGAAGAACATGAGAATCTGTGGACGTGGCTTAAGTGCTGGGAAGAGAAATCAGTTGCTCAGGAATTCCTGTTCCTTTGAAAAGCTGATCTCCAAGACTGTCCTTGTTAAGGGGCCACCACATGGTGGAGTGATGTGTTTTAGGACTGGAAGGTGAGGCTTAGAATGTGGTCAAGAAGTCTCATTCCTGGCTGTCCAGCTGTGGGGTGTTTGCCGGGAGTCCCCTTGACATGACTGTGGCCATTTTTGCTATCTTGCTCTGTAGATAACCCCAGAGGTCAGCCCAAGTCCTTGAGTGAACCTGCCAGGCTTGTCCTCCCTGGCACGGACGCTGTACTGTCCCTGCCCTAATGCCCAGAAAGTAATGCTTCTGAGAAAGGCCAGATGCACTTAGGCTAGCCTGGGCACCGTCTTTGTCTATAAAACCCGTTTTTTTCCTGCCTCCTGCCATGGGGATCCACTGTCTCACAGCTGCCTGGGACCAGCTTCTGTCTGTAAGGCCCCCAAAGAAATTAGATTCTGTGTAATCTTCAGTTTGTGCCCTTTCTGCTTTTTTAAAAAAATACTTCTCTATTTATTTGTTTGAACGATAGAGTTACAGACAGAAGAGAGAGAGAGAGAGAGAGAGAGAGAGAGAGTTTTCCATCTACTAATTCAATCCCCAAATCACCTCAACATCAAACACTGGACTGTGCTGAAGCCAGGAGCCAGGAGCTTCTTCCAGGTATCCCACGAGGGTGCAGGGGGCCCAAGAACTTGCGCCATCTTGTGCTGCTTCTCAGACACATTAACAGGGAGCTGGATCAGAAGTGGAGCAGCTGGGACAAGAATAATTGCACATATGGGATGCCAGTGTCACAGATGATGGCGTAACAATGCCTGCCCCATCCACTGCTCCTAATTATTTATTTGAGAGGTAGAGAGACAGATTTCCCATCCTCTGGTTCCCTCCCCAAATTCCCACGACAGCTGGGACTGGGATGAAGCTGAGGTCGGGAGTCAGGAACCCAGTGCATGTCTCCCGTTTAGGTGGCAGGGACCTAATTAGTTGAGCTATTGGTGCTCCTCCCAGGTCTGCATTAGTCAGAAGCGGGAGCCAAGATCCTGAGGCAGCAACCACACTCACACTCTGATGTAGGATAGGGATGTCTTAACCAGCGCCTTACCTACTAGGCCAAGTGCTCACCCCTGGATCAATGTGCGTAATAATGTGTGCTACTGTCTGTCTGAGCGGCAGTTATAGCTGTGTTTTCAAGAAACTAACTCCATGCTTCCGTAAAGAAATATTGTCTCATGGCTGGCATTGGGGCATAGTGGATAAAGCCACAGCATGCAGTGCCAGCATACCATATAGGCGCTGGTTTGAGTCCCAGCTGCTCTACTTCCAATCCAGCTCCCTGCTAATGCACCTGGGAAAGCAGCATAAGATGGCCCAAGTCTTCGGGCCCTTGCAACCACAAGAGAGATCTGGAAGAAGCTCCTGGCTCCTGGCTTTGGCCTGGCCCAGCCCTAGCTGTTGCACCATTTGGGGAGTGAATCAGCAGACTGAATATCTCTCTCTCTCCCCCCTCCCTGTCTCTCCCCCTCTGTCTGTAATTGTAACTTTCAAATAAATAAATAAATCTTAAAAAAAAAAAAAAAAGAAATATCGCCTCTACCTCCTAGGAGAAAGCTACATTGAAGCTGTGCTTCCTATCCCTGATTCCAAGGTCAAAGCTAGGAGGTTCAGGGCTGCCATCTCTGAGCTGTCTACTGGCTGCAGGGCTTGTCATTTGTTCTCCATTTTCTCTGTATCTGGTAGGTTCAGACCATGGGGAGGGAGAGGGGGGTTTATTGTCCCGCCCCCCATCCCTCCAAACCAACCTAGCCGCCATTAAGGGCCTGTGCATGCCAGGCACTGGGCTTGGACTCTCATCTATAAGCTCATTTCCCCTTAAAACCCCCTGCAAGGCAAGTGGGCTTACTCTCCTTTTTCTTACCTTGTTTCGCCCTTCCCACCTTATGCAATCTGTATTATCAGTCTTAGTTTAGAGACGAAGAACCGAGGCCTAGTGGTAATTGGATGAACTCTCTCGGCCAGAGCTGGGTTTGTGCCCTTGGTCTTGTTGATGGCAAACGAGGCCCAGGCCCCTTCTGGCAGCTTCCTGGGATGCATTTTCAAGTCCCAGTCACAGCTGCAGGGTGGGGTCTGCTGTGTCTAGAAGACCCCGCTAGAGGTTGTGTTTAAAAATGAGAGTCTTGGGGCTGGCGCTGTGGTGTAGCATGTAGAGCCGCTGCTTGCAGTGCCGGCATCCCACACGGGCACTGGTTCGAGTCCTGGCTGTTCCACTTCCCATCCAGCTCTCTGCTATGGCCTGGGAAAGCAGTAGAAGATGGCCCAGGCCCTGGGCCCCTGCACCCATGTGGGAAACCTGGAAGAAGCTCCTGGCTTAGTATCCGCCCAGCTCTGGCCATTGCGGCCAATTGGAGAGTGAACCAGCGGATGGAAGACCTCTCTCTCTGCCTCTCCTTCTCTCTCTATAACTCTGACTTTAAAATAAATAAATAAATCTTAAAAAAAAATGAGAGTCTTGGGGCCGGCATGTGGTGGAGAGGGTGAAGCCGCCATCTGCAGCACCCACAGCTCACATGGCGGCCGTTCGAGTCCCTGCGGCTCCACTTCCTGTCCAGCTCCCTGATATCGCCCCTGGGAAAGCAGGCGGCTGCTTCCCCTGCTACACCACAGCGCCCGCCCCACTCCTGTAGCTGCGCTTTACAAAGGGACATGCGTTTTCCCATCAGCAGGAGCCCCTCGCACATTTGACTCCATTTGCTGACAGCTTTCCCAAGAACAGAGACTGCCTTGATGGCTGTCAGGCCCCCCAGATAGCCTGTGCTCATCCCTCCTCTGCTTTTCCATTGCCAAGGTTTGGAGAAGGATCGAGGCTCAGCACAGACAGGAGCTTAGGCAGATACGGAGCTGGCTTGGCTCAGGGCCGCTGGGATTTGGACCCCCCGAAGGCTCCACCCTTGTTTCCTTCTGCCAGCTCCCTGTAAGTTTCCAGTTCCATTTTGTTTTAATTGTCGCTAGATTGCACAGCCTTGCTTCAAAAGACTTGTTCCATTGTGAACTAAAGAAGAGTTTTCTTAACATGTAAATGCTTATGCAAATCGTGTCTTCCCACTGCCATCTCCTCCTTCCTAATTCAATCGCTGCTGTTCCCAGTGGTTCAGAGACTGCGGAGCGGACACAGAGGAGCAGGTGGCTGATGGCGCCGTGACGACGGATTCCTGGGTATGTCCTCTGTGCCAGGAACGGTGTCTTGCTTGGGATGCTCAGTGTCTCATTTTCCTTCCCAGCACTCTTAGGGTTGACGTAATTACTATGCTCCTTGGAACAGAGAGATTAAGTAACTTGCTCAAGAATGTAGAATTTGTGATAGGCCCGGCGCTTCACTCCAGCCACCTGAACGCAAAATCCCAGACCCATGAACACTGGGCTTTGCAGTGAGGGGTCCTCTTAGCCGGGGCCAAGGATAACAGGGCTTGGGGGTGGAAGGATGTGGCGTTTGTCCCAGGTGTCACTTCACTGGATTAGGGAATGTTTGTATCTAGAAACCTGGAGAAGTGTTATTTGGGGCGTGTCCATGAGGGTGATTCTAAATGAGATTAGCACCTGAGTCAGGGGTCAGGAGAAAAGAAATACAAAAGGCGACGTAATCTCTGAGAGGTGGAACACACTGGTCTCCTGCTGGGGAGGTCAGAGCTCTCTGGCCTTGGACTCCAGGGCTTATGCCTGGCACCCTCAGGCTTCTGGCCTTGAACTGGGAGTGACACCCTTGGCTTCCTGGTTCTAGGGACTTCGGATTTGGGCTGAGCCCTGCCACCAGCAAGCACCCCAGGGTCCTCGGCCTGTGGACGACCTGCCATGGGACTCCAGCTGTTGTCAGCCCATGAATCCATTCCCCTGATAAATGCCCCTTCATAGACCTACAGCACATCCTCTTGATTGGATGAACACAAAGGACAAAAAGGAGGAGGTTTGCATCTGCTTGATGGATTCTCTTAGGAAAGGGGAGGACTTGGTGCCGGCTCCCAGGCACTGATTCTGCTCAGACTCAGGTTCAGATGTTTCAAATGTGCAGTCACAGACAGGCGCTCCACTCCACCTAACCCACCCGTCACCTAGCAAATAGTAACAATAATCGTCATATTTCCCAGCAACCCCCCTACCTAATTTACTTCTCGTATTATAGTCCTTATTTCTAGGATCTATATATGAGTGCATGCATGGCATTTGAGAAGTGGTGCCAAAATGGTAGATATTTTTGCAATTTGCTCATTCAACAAATATTTATTGAGTGACTACACAGTTATTTTACTATTTTTTATCCACAGGCGCAGCGTTGAGGGCCTAAGAGCTTGTCAAGTGCCTACAATAATATTTGGAAACTAAAATTGAATGACTAACTCCAGGGTGGGAAGAAAAACCTAATAAATACTTAATTGATTATCTACTAGACTAACGTATGTCAACAAGTCAACTTCTAACCTTTCCAGTCGTTTATAATTATGTGTAAATAATAAGCATAATAGTTTACACTGGTAAAGATGAGGAGTTTACAATGGTAACAGATTTTTTGAAGATAAAGCCGTACCTATCACATAAGTATACAAAGTGAACCTGTGCTAAATATTTTATTTAACTAATTAGGTGTTGAGGAAGCAGCAAGATGTAACAGCTAGTTCAAAGGAAAATTCAAGGAGTACAGATATCTACATCATGAAATGAATTTACAAAGAAACCCAAGACCAGTTGCTTTTTTTTTTTTTAAGATTTTTAAAATTTATTTGACAGGCAGAGTTATAGACAGTGAGAGAGAGACAGAGAGAAAGGTCTTCCTTCCGTTGGTTCACTCCCCAAATGGCTACAACCGCCAGAGCTGCGCCGATCGGAAGCCAGGAGCCAGGTGCTTCCTTCTGGGTCTCCCACGTGGGTGCAGAGGCACAAGAACTTGGGCCATCCTCTACTGCCTTATCCAGGCCACAGCAGAGAGGTGGACCAGAAGAGGAGCAGCTGGGACTAGAACCCGGCACCCATATGGGATGCCAGTGCCACAGGTAGAGGATTAACCACGTGAGCCCCAAGAGGATGGGATTCATTATTTCTCCATCAAACATTATTAATTTTCATGTTTCTAGATAGGAATTATTTGTGCTGCTATGATTTAATTTTGTACTGTACAGAGTCCAAAGACAAATGGGAGTTTCTTTTTTAAATAAAGTATTTTTGGGGCTGGAGCTGTGGCGTAGTAGGTAAAGCTGCTGCTTGCAGTACCGGCATCCCATATGGGCGCCAGTTCAATTCCCAGCTGCTCCACTTCTGATCCAGCTCTCTGCTGTGGCCTGGGAAAGCAGTAGAAGATGGCCCACGTCCTTGGGCCCCTGCACGTGCGTGAGAGACCCAGAAGAAGCTCCAGGCTCCTGGCTTCAGATCAGCGCAACTCCAGCCCTTGTGGCCATCTGGGGAGTGAACCAGTGGATGGAGGACTGCGTTCTCTCTCTCTCTCTGCCTCTCCTTCTCTCTGTGTGTAACTCGGACTTTCAAATAAATAAATAAAACTTTTAAAAAGTCATTTTATTTCTTTTTTTTATAAAAAACAGTTATTTATTTGAAAGGCAGAGCAACAGAGAGAAAATTTGAAATTTTTTCGTAAAAGTTTTGATCAATGTTTCTCCTGAAATGAAAACATATTATACACACTGAGAACATTGACAGTTTCCCAGGGACATCCCACGAAGAATGTAATTATTTTTTAAATATTTATTTATTTATTTGTAAGTCAGCATTACACAGAGACAAAAGGAGAGGCAGAGAGAGGTCTTCCATCTGCTGGTTCACTCCCCAGATGGCCACAATGGCCAGAGCTGCACTGATCCGAAGCTGGGAGCCAGGAGCTTCCCCCAGGTCTCCCATGCGGGTGCAGGGGCCCAAGGAGTTGGGCCATCTTCTACTGCTTTCCCAGGCCACAGCAGAGAGCTGGATCAGAAGTGGAGCAGCAGGGACTCGAAGCGGCTTTACCCCCTATGCCACAGTGCCAGCCCCCAAAGTATGTAAATTTTTAAAAAAAGTTTATTTACTTATTTGAGAGGGAAGTGGTGGGGGGAGGGGAGAGAGGTAGTACAAGCTTCCATCTGCTGGTTCACCCCTCAAAAGCGAGCAAGAGCTGGGTCTAGGCTGGTGTCAAAGCTGGGAGCTGGGAACCCAGTCCAGGTCTTCAACGTGGATGGCAGGAACCCAGTTATGTGAGCCAGCACGGCTGCTCCCCGGGGATTGCACTGGAAGGGAGCTGGAGTCAGGGGCTGGGGCTGGACGCCGGCCCAGACGCTCCTGTCTGGCACCACTGGTTTATGCACCCTCCAAAACACACAATTCCTGAAGCTTTTGTTTTATACAATAACACTGGGGCAGCCTGTGTGTCTCCTGTAACTATTCTTCCCATGAAATGCTTACATGAGTTACACACCAAATAAACTTAATGATTTCTAACATTTCTCTTTTTATAAAGTAAAAGAAAAAAAAATTTTGTGATTTTTTTTTTTCTCCCATAGTGATTCCTGGGGAAACTCAAAGCTGGTTTTGGATATAAAAACATCCTATAATATTTATTTATTTTTTCCTGTATTTGAGACCCTATTTTGGGAAGGCGTAGTTAAAAAAAGTTGTCACGGGAGCTTGGATAGTGGATGTCTGAGAAATAATATTCATTGCTTATTTAATCAAAGGGACAACAATACATGTAAAACACACTGATGGCAATGCAATTACAAAACGTCTTGCCACTTTCACACTGAACGCTTCATTTTTCCCCCTTCAACATTCAAGGGCAGGATACAGTCAATATGGAATGCAGATACTTATTCTAAGACCCAGAATCCTGTTTGTCTAGGCTGAAAGAGTTCTTTAGTTCTTAAAGGAAGTATTCTTTACAGAAAAGGAAACTCATGAGTACAGTTGTGCGCCATGCACATTTCCAGAAAGTAAAGAACAACAATTTCCATTGTAAACAAAGGCATTGGTCAGTGAGCCAGGAAAACGGAATGGACTTTTGCGCACTTTGTAGCGCATTTCGCTCTTGGTTTCAGACCGAGTTACCATCCGGAGAGGCAAGTGGAGTTCACATTCCTGATTTTGCCTTTCAGTATGCGCTGTCATATTCTCCAACAAACTGATGTTTTATATCAGGAAATCCACAAGACCAAGACAAGCGCCTTATAATGCCAAGATGTTATTTAGGTAAACATACAATTTGCTCATCATGGCTAGCCTCCAAGAAGGCCATACATCAATATTTTAAAATTCTCAGTTCTAATTTCAAATACGATATTGATAGTTATAACCCACATGCACAGACGCCCCCTGAGACCCCTAACAAGTCTTGAGGATGTAAAATAGTTTAGAGATCAAAGAGATGGAGGACTGCTGCTCCAGGATAAAAGTACTTTCTGCCCTTAAAAAATCAAAACACGTATATACAGCTGGATCCCTCAGTCGCTAGTGCTCCTCCGTGTAGCTGCCATCACGAATATCAATTACGACTTTTAGCCAGAGTAACTAACTTCTCTTTCATGGAGAAAAGTTGGTGTGGGACTGGACAGTCAGGAACTTTCGAATCTTTTTTTTTTTTTTTTTTTTTTTTTTTTGACAGGCAGAGTGGACAGTGAGAGAGAGACAGAGAGAAAGGTCTTCCTTTGCCGTTGGTTCACCCTCCAATGGCTGCCGCGGTTGGCGCGCTGCGGCCGGCGCACCGCGCTCATCCGATGGCAGGAGCCAGGTGCTAGGTGCTTCTCCTGGTCTCCCATGGGGTGCAGGGCCCAAGCACTTGGGCCATCCTCCACTGCACTCCCGGGCCACAGCAGAGGGCTGGCCTGGAAGAGGGGCAACCGGGACAGAATCCGGTGCCCCGACCGGGACTAGAACCCGGTGTGCCGGCGCCGCAAGGCGGAGGATTAGCCTGTTGAGCCACGGCGCCGGCCTAAGTCAGGAACTTTCTAGCACACCCCAGCAATGCAATAGACTGGAAAAGGCCAACATTACCTGGAGATGCATCAACCCCCGCCCCGAGCATATAGTTAACTATATATTACAGTGTCTTAGCTTGCTAAAGGAATTATCTAACTACTAATGAATAGATATCCATTAATTAAGTCAGTTAATACCAGTTGCATAGACTTAAGTTACCTAGGGAGTTTGGAAATTTAAGTTGCATGCTACAAAACATAATTTTTCTTGAAATAAAGTTGTGAAAATCTGATTCAATTTTGTTCAACATAAATTTACATTAAGTAAGAATTTTTTTTTTAATCCATTGACTATAGGGAAAAGCAAAACTTTTTTTTTTTTTGAAAGGCAGAATTACAGAGTGAGAAGGAGAAACAGAGAGAGAGGTCTTCCATCTGATGGTTCATTCCCCAAATGGCCACAGCAGGCCAGGGCAGGGCCAGGCTGAAGCCAGGGCCAGGAGCCTCTTCTAGGTCTCCCACATGGGCTCAGGAGACCAAGTACTTGAGCCATCTTCCCTTATTTTCCCAGGCACATTAGTAGGCAGCTGGATGAGAAGTGGAGCAGCCGGGACTTGAACCAGTGCCCATATGGGATGCTGGCACTGCAGACAGCAGTTTAACCCACAGTACCACAGTGCTGGCCTGAAAAAGCAGAACTGGGAAAATAAAATCCATGCTTCTATTTTTCTCAGCACTGATAAATCAGATAGGAAACTTGGTATATTAAACCAAACATTAAATTAGTCTTATCTGCCAAATAGTTACCCTAATAATTCTTAAACTGTTTCTTTTTTCAATTTAATATTTTATTAATTATTTTTGAGATACCACTTTTAATTTATAGTATAGTCAAAGGCTTAATGGCTCCACTAAAAAGAGTGTTCAACAAATAAAAAGTAAAAAGACCATAGGCCAGGGGCTAGTGCCCTGGCATAGCGGCTGCTCCACCAGCTTCCTGCTAATGATCCTGGGAAAGCAGCAGAGAATGGCCCAAGTGCTTGGACCCCTGCACCCACATGGGAGACTCAGAAGAAGCTCCTGGCTCCTGGCTTCGGCCTGGCTCAGCTCTGGATGTTGCAGCCATTTGTGGAAGTGAACCAGCAGATGGAAGATCACTCTCTGTAACTCTGCCTTTCAAATAAAATAAATAAATCTGAAACAAAAACAAAAACAAGCACAAACCCCCATAGTTCAGCAGGAAAATAGACAAGGGCTAATAGGCAAGAGCTATAGACAAAAGATTATGAAAAATGTTCAACTTCACTCATATTAAGTAAATTTTAAGAGTCACAAAATCATTAAAACTATCATACCATGTAATTCCTATAAATTTGTTTGACAAGAATTTAAAACAAAGTTTGATGTCCAGTGTCTGAAAGTGTTTATGAAGGAATTTTTTAGTGTTATATACTCAAAGTATTAGAGCTGTGATCTCCTCATTTTATTAAAATGCCAGGAATTTTGGACTTATATAAGCACTGGTTTATCTCTTTGAGTCAATCAGAATAGAACCTTCTTTAAAATATTTTATAATCTCATTGGTTAGTACTCTATCCAGGTAGGAAACCACTTCAGATTCACACAACAAGAGGTAAAGGCCTGAATCAGACACAAAGATGCAGACACAAAGAGAGCTGAGAGCTTCATTCTCCAATTTTAGCCTCAGGTTGAGAGGCAGAGAAACACAAAAACTCAATGGTTTAGCTATCAAAGAGCTATTCTCCTTCCTGGGGGACACGACATTCTTTGAGCTCAAAACAGACAAATCTGACAACCAAAACTAACTAAGCAGAGTCTCTGTTATCCCTTTACTTAACAGAAAACAGATTACTAACATTTATCAGTCATTTGCAGATACCCTAGATGATCAGACCATAAAACCAAATTCAAGATCATTGCTGCCACCCCCTGGGGATGACTTCTCAGCCACCAGTGGCTGAGAAACAAATGAAACCAACCACCAACCACCCCCACAACACTGGCAAAGAGGCGGGACATTCTAGAGAAACAGAGACAACAAAGTTCTATTGCTACTTCAGGTTCCCCCAGGAGTCAAGAAGTCAAGACTCCCGCATTTCTCTTGCTCATGGGGCACATTGGTGGAAGACTTCCAAAACTGGTAAACAATCATTTTTGAAAAAGTAAACCTGAGACTCAGAAACATACAATGAATGCATACCAATAATTTTCTTTAACTCAACAAGAGAACCAATAAGATATTACAGTGGGTTTAAAATAGTTTCCAAAGAGTAGATAGGTGTTGGCAAGTGGAGGGGGGGTGAACATCCTTTCTTTCTACCTGTCTTAGGGTCATTGGCAAGGGCCTGTGTCACAAAAGACCAAGAAGAGAAAAGCAACCAAACTTAAATATAGACTGTGTGTGTGGGTGTGTGTGACAAATAAACTTGAATAGCAAAATAAAGACCTTGAGAAATAGTTAAACCTCAGTGTTTTTAGGCTAGGTTTGAGGATGAGTGCAACGTTGTGGGAGAAAATGGCAGGAAAAAGGGTGTGAGTGAACCGAGGGAAGGCAGAGAGGCCTGTTTGCTGGGGTTTCTCTCTGTGCAGATGTGAACGCCCCTTCCTCCCTTCCTCCCGGGTGTGGGAGCGTCTCTCGCCTGAGTTGTATGGGCAGAGGAAAGCCAGCAAGCCCTCCCTGCCCCTGCTGGTCCTCACATTCCTTTGGCTGAAAACGTCCAACATGCTAAGGTGCTGTATTTTGGGGAAGTGTGCCCTGAACTCCGCCAGGCACCTATCCGAATTTACAAATACCTGTAAAAGCTGTTTTTCTGTAGAGAGAGGAGGAAGGGAAATCAGTTGTCTTCTCCACCTGACAAAGTCTATCGTCCTGTTTATATGCCAGAATGATTTGCATTGCTCTCAGCTATGCACAATTTACAGACTTGTAAAACAGCTCCCAGACCGTGCAAAGAGCCAGCCTCATAGATCAGAGAACTTGAGACGGTGTGCTTTCGACAACCTAGGGATTTCCACTGAAGGTACATTGCACCTGTTTGGGGTGGGTCCATTGCAAAGCTTTTCACAAACCTGACTTGGAAGTGCAAAAATGTCTCAAGTATTTTCAAAGTTCTTACAGCACAGCAGAAGCATTAACATCAAATGTGGGCCCTAGGTGCTGTTCACCGTGTTTGATGTGGTGTGGGCTGGAATGGGGCCTCCAAACGCGAGGTTCCTAGGATCTCTGAAGGTCTCAGGGTTGAGTGGGTGCCAGCGCTGTTAGGTACTGGGGGCTCTCTGAGAAGGAAGATTTGGGCAAAACCTCATGGTTATCCCACCACAGTATTCACAAACTAAGTAGATAAGTTTAGATACTGACATGCAATAAAGGAATCAAACTGAATTCAGTAAGAGAGAATAATGCTTAGGGAAGGTGACTTTCTAAATAAGGAAGATGTTGTGAGTGCTAACTAATAGTCATCTTCTCTTCTTTGTTGAGATCAGAGCCCCCATTTTTTAAAAAAGATTTATTTGAAAGGCAGAGTTACAGAGACAAGGATAGAGGGAGGGAAGGAGAGGAGGGAGGGAGGGAGAGGGAGAGGGAGAGAGGATAGAGGATAAAGAGAGAGAGAGGGAATCTTCCATCTGCTGGCTTTATTATCAATATTTTATAATTGAGGCCATTTGGGGAGTGAACAAGTGAATGGAAGACTTTCTCTCTCTCTCTCTGCCTCTCTGTAACTCTTTCAAATGGCCTACAGTTCAATATCTCTAACTCTGACTCCCCAAATGACCTTAATGGCTGGGATTGGGCTAGACCAAAGCCAGGAGCTTCATTCAGGTCTCCTCTATGGGTACAGGGGCCAAGCACTTGGATCACCTTCCGCTGCTTTCCCAGGAGGATTAGCAGGGAGCTGGTTGGGAAGTGGAGCCGCTGGGACTTGAACCAAGACCCATCTGGGATGCTGGCATTGCAGGTGGTGGCTTAACCCACTACACCACGAACTGGCCCCAGATTGTTTTTTTCAGGAATGGAGAGACTTACAACGTGTAATGAAGGTGGCCCCCTGACAGTCAATTCTCCATGCCTGTCTCTACCACCGGTGCACTGTTGTCTCTGTTTTGAGTTATTGTGTGCCCTCAGTGTTGTCGTTCTCCAAATCATTTTCTTTTTTATTGACCTACTTTAAATTGTAAAAGCACACGCACACACAATGAAAAGCATCTAAAACAAGATGGTGAAGAAGTGCAGTTACTAACATGGCCATCTGCATAACCATCACCGAGCAGTGAACTGACGTACACTGAGCATCCTCAAACCCACCCACGGGTCTGCTCCGGGCTCTGGCCCCTTCCTCACCTCAGAGGCGGTCCATTACTCTTTGAGGTTGTGCATTTCCATCTGGATTTGTCCTCAGGGATTTTCAGTTATAGTTTTTTTTTCTTTTAATTGTTAGCAGTGGATTCTTCACTCAACATTCTATTTGTGGGGGCCAGCACTGTGGGGTAGCAGGTAAAGCCACTGCCTGCAGTGCCAGCATCCTATGTGGGCGCCGCTTCAAGTCCTACCTGCTCTACTTCGGATCCTGCTTTTTGCTGTGTCCTGGGAATGCAGTGGAAGATGGCCCAAGTCCTTGGGTCCCTGCACCTGGGTGGGAAACCTGGAAGAAGCTCCTGGCTTTGGATTGACTCAGCTCCAGCTGTTGCTGCCATTTGGGAAGTGAACCAGTGGATGGAAGGCCTCTCTCCCTCTCTCTACCTCTCTGTCACTCTGCCTTTCAAATAAATAAATAAATCTTTAAAAAATCTGTTGGTTCACTGAATTATGTAGATCTTCTGAATGTTGTATATTTCACCGTGAAATTTTAAAAAATCACAGTGGTTAATATCACAATTTTGACGCAGCAAAAGTGCTGTTTTGGATGGAATTTTGACAATACCTAATAAAGCAACATATTCACTTTTTTTTTTTTGACAGGCAGAATGGGCAGTGAGAGAGAAGAGAGACAGAGAGAAAGATCTTCCTTTTGCCATTGGTTCACCCTCCAATGGCCACCGTGCACTGCAGCCGGCGCACCATGCTGATCCGAAGCCAGGAGCTAGGTGCTTCTCCTGGTCTTCCATTGGGTGCAGGGCCCAAGCACTTGGACCATCCTCCACTGCACTCCCGGGCCACAGCAGAGAGCTGGCCTGGAAGAGGGGCAACTGGGACAGAATCCAGCGCCCCGACCGGGACTAGAACCCGGTATGCCGGTGCTGCAAGGTGGAGGATTAGCCTAGTGAGCCGCGGCGCCGGCCACATTCACTTATTTTTGATGTGGCAATTCTACTTCTAGGAAACTACCCTGAAGGTATACCTCCAAAAATATAAAAATGCACATGTACAAGTTTATTTATTGTAATGTTATTTATAATTACAAGATTTGGTAACAACCTTATTGCTTATGCATGTGTTTGTTCAGTGGTTGGACAAACCATGGTACATCTACAAAATGGAGTACAATACGGTTGCATAAAGGACAAGAAAGAGCTAGAAGACTCAACTTGGAGTGGTTGTCAGCATTTATTATAAATAGAAAAAAGCAAAGATGAAAGAGTATCCATAGTATATCATTCTGCCTTTTTTAAAAAAAATTATTTATTTATATGAGACGTAAAGTTACAGACAAGGAGAGGGAGAGTCAGAGAGAAAGGCATTCCATGTGCTGATTCACTCCCCAAATGGCCACAACGGCTGGAACTGAGCCGATCCGAAGCCAGAGGCCTGGAGCTTCTTCTGGGTCTCCCACGCAGGTGCAGGGGCCCAAGGACTTGGGCCATCTTCTGCTGCTTTCCCAGGCCATAGCAGAGAGCTGGATCGGAAGTGGCGCCGCAGGCGGAGGCTTAGTCCCCTACGCCACAGCACCAGCCCCTGTCATTCTGCGTATAAGAAGGAACAGATGTGAAATACACATTTATCTGTGCAAAAAATCCAGGCAGGATGAATGAGGTGGGTTATTTTAAGGCTGTGTCAGGAAGAAGTCAGATGGGGGTGTGGTAACAGGGATGAGGAGGCAGTGGCACACTGGGGGTGTCCCTTTCTGTACAGCATTGGCTCTTAGAATCAGCATCTCTGGGCCCGGCGCTGTGGCGTAGCGAGTAAAGCCGCCGCCTGCAGTGCCAGCATTCCACATGGGCACTGGTTTAAGTCTCAGCTGTTTCACTTCCGATCCAGCTCTCTGCTATGGCCTGGGAAAGCAGTAGAAGATGGCCCAAGTCCCTCGGCCCCTGCATGTGTGTGGGAGACCCGGAAGAAGCTCGTGGCTCCTGGCTTCAGATCAGTGCAGCCCCAGCTGTTGTGGCCATCTGGGGAGTGAACCAGCAGATGGAGTCTCTCTCTCTTTCTCTCTGCCTCTGTATTTCTGTAACTCTGCCTTTCAAATAAATAAATAACTAAGAATCAGCGTTTCTTAAACACACTCCCAAAATGTAGAAATATTCGAAAGCAACCAAGATGTAGGCAGAACCAAAATTGGGCTATAAACCATAACAAATGAACTTAACTGTTTACAAATGGAGAATACTACTGAAATAAGTCTCTTTGGAAAAAACAGTTATTTTGAATCCCATTGTTAGATCAAGAAGCTGAAAGTAAGGAGAGGAGAAGGATGGCTTAAAGTGCTATGCTACAGTTCTCAGCTCCTGTTTTTTTTTTTTTTCTTTAAAGATTGTATTTGTTTACTTGAAAGTCAGATTTATAGAGAGGCAGAGGTAGAGAGAGAGAGAGAAAGAGAGGTCTTCCATCTGCTGGTTCACTCCCCAGATGGCTGCAATGGCTGGAGCTGGGCTGATCTGAAGCCAGGAGCCAGGAGCTTCTTCTGGGTCTTCCACGTGGGTGCAGGGGCCCAAGGACTTGGGCCATCTTCTACTGCTTTCCCAGGCCATAGCAGAGAGCTGGATCGGAAGTGGAGCAGCTGGGTCTCCAACTGGCATCCATATGGGATGCAGGCACTACAGGCAGTGACTACCCACTATGCCACAGTGCCGGCCCCTCAGCTCCTACTTTGGCCCAGCCCTGGCTGTTGTACACATTTAGAGAGTGACCCAGTGGATAGGACATCTCTGTCTAGCTGGTTCTCTGCTTTTCAAACATATATTTAAAAACATCCTAATTAATCCTAAAGGGAAGAGAAAGAAAAACATGGAGCAAGGTGGATAAAATAAAAAGATAGCAAATTGGTAAATTTAAGTCAAAGACATGGATTGAAGCAAAAAAATCAAGATTCTCAAAATGCATCATTAAAATGGTTTATTAATTATTTATTTACTTGCAAGGCAGGGAGAGAGAGAGAGAGACCTTCTAATTATTTGCTGATTTACTACCCAAATGGCCACAACAGCTGGGGCTGGTCCAGGCCAATGCCAGTGGTTCAGAACTGCATCCGGGTCTCCCACGTGAGTGGCAGGGGCTCAAGCACTTAGGCCATCTTCTTCTGCTTTCCCAGGCCATTAGCAGGGAGCTGGATCAGACGTGGAGCAGCCAGCACGTGAGCGCGTACTCCTACGTGGGTTGCCGGCTGCATCACAACACTGGCCCCCGCTCTATGTCTTCTAAAGAAACTCTTTGTGCGTTCTTGTCGGTTCTGTGGTATTTCGGGAGGGATTCGCAATGTGTCACTGGCAGCTCAGATAGCAGGAGGAATTTTCTTTCACTATTTACTTCTGTTGGAAATTTTTGATCAGGTGAATGTCTTACATTTCTAATTTAAGAATGTTAATTAAACATTTGTTGACTAAACATGCCATGACAATTCATAGAACGGATTTATCTTTTTGGTTTAAATGTGTATTTTCTCGCCTCCCTCTCCACCCAGTCTCTCTCTCCTGCCTTCCTTTCTTCTTTTGACACTTTGGATTAAAGTGCCCTGCTCATTAGAAAATCCATATTGTGCTCCCCCCTTATCCGTGCAGGACAGGAGCCTCTGGCTCGGAAACAAAGGATGCTCAGGAGTTTTCCAGGACCCCTGGCCTCCTGGGATTTGCTGTCAAGACGTAGGTCAGTGGTGATGAAACCAGAGCTCTGGTCACAGCAGCCTTGGCCATCTAAACAGAAAGAAGTGTCCCTACCTCCCGAGGGGCTTTCTCTATGGAGAAGACAATCCTGAAACTCGAGTTGCACTTTAAGACGTTAGAGGGACTGGCATTGTGGCGCAGTGGGTGCCTGGATGTTGGCATGCCATGCGGCTGTCAGTTCCAGCACCAGCTGCTCCACTTCTGATCCAGCTCCCTGTGAACGTGCCTGGGAAAGCAGAAGATGGCCCCAAATCTTTGGGCCCCTGCACCTATGTGATAGACTCTTGGATTTCCAGGCTCCAGGCTTTGGCTTGTCCCAGCCCCAGCCACTGTGGTCATTTGGGAAGTGAACTGGTGGATGGAAAATCTCTCTTTCTGTCTCTGTCCCTGTCTCTGTCCCTGTCTCTCTCTCTCTCTCTCTCTCTCTCTGTAACTCTGCCTTTCAAAAAATTAATTGTTTTTAAAAACAAATGAGCCACCAGCGAGGCAGGTTCAGTGCAGCTTAAACGCCATGTTCTATATGAGAGTGCCTGAGTGCAGTGATCCGCGGCTCTGCTCCAATTCCATGTTCCTGCCAGTGTGCCTTGGGAGGCACGGTGATGAGCAGGAAGGTGGATTCCTGCCACTCAGCATAGGAGACCTGGATTTCATTACCAATCCTGGCTCTGGCCCAGCCCACTCCCAGCCATTGCAGGCATCTGGGGAGTGAATAAGGGGTTGGGAGCTCTCTTCCTGTGTCTGTCAAACGAATGAGTGAATGAATGAATGAAGTCTGTATGGTAGAAGTCAGCAGAGCAGTGAATCGGGCAGCTGCTGTCCTACATCCAGGTCCTGTGTTTCTGTGATTTCCACGGTGCTTCTGGTCACCGGCAGCAGCTGTGGTTGGGAGTTGATGTCCCCAGCAGCACTGCCCAGCGTGTGCAGTGATAGATCTGTGCGTGGGCAATGGGGAGAGAGGAGACGTGAGGGTTTTGCGAACAGATACTGGGAAGCATTTTGTGCAGCCTCAGGAATGCTTTTTGGTAGCTGGTCCCTGGAGGCTTAGTGCAGGAGCTGCCCCACCAAGGAGCGTCTCTGGGCCAGCAGAAAGCAGCTGGGGGGGAAGCTCTTGCTCTGTAGTAGCCGCTGCAGCTTCTTCCGGGTCTCCCACACAGGTGCAGGGGCCCAAGGACTCGGGCCATTTTCTACTGCTTTCCCAGGCCACAGCAGAGAGCTGGACAGGAAGTGGGGCAATCAGGACTCGAACCGGCGCCCACATGGGATGCCGGCACTGCAGGCAGCAGCTTTACCTGCTACACCACAGCACCAGCCCCCTTCATTTATTCTTACTCCCAAAGCCATTTCCTTTGTCCTCTCTCCCCGTGTCTCCACAGGGAATTGGTCTCAGAATCCCTCGTAGACACCCAAATCAGTGGATATCCAAGTCCCTTATAGATAGAAAATGATATCGTAATCACCTATAGCCTATGCACATCGCCTGTATACTTCAAGTTATCTCTAGATTACTTATAACACCTAATGCGAGGTTAACAAGACTTAAGTAGCTGTTATACTTTGTTGTTTAGGGAGTAATGTGAAGGAAAAAAAGCCTACACATGTCCAATGTGCATGTTTTTCCCCATGTGGTTGGTTGAATCTGAGGAGGTAGGACCTTGGGTAGGGAGGGCTGTCTGTGAGCCTAAAGTTCTTCTCCTCCATGGGGTTGGTGTCTGTTGACATTGAAGACAAAACTTCGATGTGTGTATATGTGAACTTTTACTGTTAATAAACTTTTACTGAATGTGTACTATAAGCCAAACACTAAGGACTTTGATAAATGCATGTTTGGAGGAGAACAGGGAAGGAAAGAATGTTGAGAAAGAGTGAGGCTTTTTCAAGTTAGAACTACAGAAAGAGAGAGAGAGAGAGAGAGAGAACCAAGTTTTATAACTTCAGCTTCCCACTGGTAGGCGATCACATAAGCAATCGCAGCACATGATATGGCAGTGAGACAACCAGGAGTCTAGGAACTAATCACATCCATTTCTCATCCATGAGAGCAGTTGCTTTAAACCACAGTCCATGGCCAGATCTGATTCACAAACAGATCCAGCTCCTGGTCAGATCTTGCTCACTGTCTCTTTTTATAAAGATTTATTGAAATGCAGTCACATACATTTGTTGACATAATGTCTGTGGTTTCTTTCATGCTAAAACTGCAGAGTTGAATAGTTCAACAGCTATCATATGGCTCGCAAAGGCTGAAATATTTATTTTTTGGCCCTTTACAGAAAAACCTGCTGGTTCCTGTTATGGATTCACACGGAACAATAACTTGGCTCGGTGTGCCACCCAGAGCTCAAGTTTCCTTGGTAGGGGTTGGCAGGCAGGAGAAATTTCCAGGCCAGGTAGACTGGTGGTCCTTTCAGGGTTGAATCTTGGTGATCTTCAGTGTGTACTTTTTCTGGGAGAGCCAGTGCTTTCTAGCTGTGCATACGGGCAGAATGGTGCATTTCCACAATGAGTGAAGGCAGAGCAGGTCTCCCCTGCACCTGCTTCTCTTGGCCACTGGAGAGTGGCCTGTGTGAAAGAGGCTGGGTAAGTGCCTCCCATGGCTGTGGCAGTTGGAGACATCACATGTGTTGGGCACCAATGAGGGGACTGTCAAATGAAATGTGGGTGAAAAAAGCTGGAAACAGATGAGATTCACAATGCTGAATTGCTTATGTCAATCAAAAATATAAGCATACGAATCACGCATTTGCATCTTGCTATGCCACTTGTAAACAAGAAAGATACATAGCCACCCCCTCTGTATCAGTGGGGTCTGCACCTGTGGTTTCAACCACTTATAGGTCGAACATACTGGGAAAAAATTACATCTGCATTGAACACAAATTTCTTCTTGTCATTATTCCCTAGACAATACAGGATAAGAAGCACTGACATTATATTCAATATTACAAGTAATCTAATCTGGAGCTGATCTAAAACAAAAAGGGAGGATGTGTGTGGATTACAGGCAAACTCTACACCATTCTTTATAAGAGACTCGGGCAATCCCCGATTTTGGAGTTTGCAGGGGGCCCTGGGGCCAATATCTACAGGGATGACTGTGTATTAAACACGCTATAATTCCTTGGGAGGGAGGACAAAAGAAATGGCTTTGGGAGTAAGAATAAATGAAGGGGGCTGGTGTTGTGGTATAACAGGTAAAGCTGCTGCCTGCAGTGCTGGCATCCCATATGGGCGCTGGTTTGAGTCCCGATTGCTCTGCTTCTGACCCAGCTCTCTGCTATGGCCTGGGAAAGCAGTTGAAGATGGTCCAAGTCCTTGGGCCCCTGCACCTGTGTGGGAGACCCAGAAGAAGATCCTAGCTCCTGGCTTCTGATCAGCGCACTTTGTGGCCAACTGGGGAGTAAACCAGTGCATGGAAGATCTCTCTGTCTCTCTGTCTCTCTTCCTTTCTCTGTGTAGCTATGACTTTCAAATAAATAAATAAATGAGTCTTTTTTTTTTAAAGAATTAATGAATCAATAAGACATTTGAGAGGCCTTATGTGGACAGATGATGGTATGGTATGGATGTGGAATGTCCCCCAAAGCCCATGTATTTTTTTTTTTTTAATGTTAGCTCTTTTTTTTTTTTTTAAAAAAGATTTATTTATTTATTTGAAAGGCAGAGTTACAGAGAGGCAGAGGTAGAGATAGAGAGATCTTCCATCCATTGGTTCACTTTCCAAATGGCTGCGATGGCCGAGCTGGGCCGATCTGAAGCCAGGAGCCAGGAGCTTCTTCCAGCTCTTCCAAGGTCTTGGGCCATCTCTTACTGCATTCCCAGGCCATAACAGAGAGCTGGATCGGAAGTGGAGCAGCTGGGATGTGAACCGGCACCCATACGGGATGCCGGCACTGCAGGCGGTGGCTTTACCTGCTATGCCACAGGGCCAGCCCCCAAGCCCATATATTAAAAGCCTGAACCCTAGGGTGGTGCTGTTGAAATGTGGGATCTTTAGGAGGGGGAGGTCTAGTGGAAGCCCCTTAGGTCACTGGAGATGTAGTGCTCATAAGAGTGTTGTGATTTTCTGGGAAGGAGGGAGGGAGGAAGGAAGGAAAGGAGGGAGGAGAAAGAACAAGAGACAAGACGTATTCTGATTCTGTTACAGCTCTGACAGTAATGGGGTCTTGTGACTTCCTGACAGCTTGTAGGGACTCAGCTTCCAAACCACTCAGAATCTTACTGGTGGAGGCTGTGGCGATGGTGTCGGCGGTGTTGTCTTGGTGGCGGCTGAGGTGGTGTGTGTGCAACACACTTAGGGTAGAGGGTCAGAGTGGGGAGTCCAAGCCAATTGGAGTTTAGTTCAGGGAGGGGATGCGAGCCCCGGGGAAGCCGGAGTTCACGTTCCAGCTGGGGTTCCCAGCACAGCCAGGGATCTGCTGTTGTGGCTGGGAGGGGAAGGGAGGGCTTCAACTTTTTGGACACTCACCTCCTCATTTTGGTCTTCAGTTTAGACTCATCTTGAGACTGGGCTCTGGCTATAATACTGGGTTCCGACTAGGACTGAGCAACAGAGGGTTAGGACTTCAAAGGCAGTCCCGGGTTTCTCTGGGTAAATGCATTCCACTCCCTGCCTTTAATTTCTGCAGTTGGGGATAATAATATCTGTTCTGCCATCTTGAAATTGTTTTGTCTGTCGAGTGAGATGGTATGTATAAGTGAAGTCTGGAAAAATAAAGTTCTCCATACTTTAGCTATAGATGTATTTTCTTAGAAAATAATTCCTTCTCTCTTTCTACCTCGTCCACCAAATACGCTGAAGATAAATGAAAAATGGAATAGATAAAAACTCTTAACAGCCAATTTACTCCGAAAGGCTTGAGGGAAAACATAATCACTTCTATGTTATTTATTTTATCCAAAAGGCACATGTAACATTTACGTATAATTTCATCCTTAAATCGTGAAAAATTAAATAAAAAATTAAGTCAACCCTTGCCATGGTTTTCAAGCATTTCCGATGTACCTTGGGACTGTCTAATTTACAGCTAAGTTCTGTAGGTTGTCTTAGCTGCTGACACCAACATTTTATCAGGTTATACTCTATATGCCTCAGAAAACTAGAACAATGTAGACATTTTTAAAATTCACAAATCAGTGGACTTTCCATATCAGAAAAGTAGTGGGAACTACACTATGAGCAGAGTTCTTATTTATCCAAATAAATAAGAATTATTGAGGAACACAATAAATACACTAGTATCATTTCTCTTATTACATTATTTAGACACAGAGGTCATCAAAAAGTACAAAGAGAGTGCATATTATGAAAAATTATGAATGGATTTGAAGAATTTTTGCAGCAAAACTAACTTATTTTTTTTAAGATTTTGTTTATTTATTTGAGAGGCAGAGTTAGAGAGAGGGAGAGAGAGAGAGAGAGAGAGAGAGAGAGAGAGAGAGAGAGGTCTTGCATTCACTGGTTCACTCCCCAATTGGCTGCAACAGCCGGAGCTTCACTGATCCGAAGCCAGGAGCCAGGAGCTTCTTCTGGGTCTCCCATGTGGGTGCAGGGGTCCAAGGACTTGGGCCATCTTCTACTGCTTTCCCAGGCCATAGCAGAGAGCTGGATTGCAATAGGAGCAGCTGGGACTCGAACTGATGCCCATACAGGATGCTGGTGCCACCGGCGGAGGCTTAGCCCACTACACCACAGTGCATGTGCCCAAACTTATTTTTTAATTCCATTTTACCATATACTTTTGAAGTGCCCCTGTGCATTTCTAAAGTAAGCTTTTTCTTATTCAAAAAGTAATTCGGAAAGTACAATATAGTCTAACAGGATAGGAAAACTCGCAATCCACCAAACATTTGGGATATATACATACATATTGCATTTTTGACATGTTATAATACATTCATATATTATATTCATTCATTGCAACATTAGTTTCAAACAATATGCACAGTACTGTGTTCTATGATTTTTTAAAATATAGTTTTACATTACTGGCACGTTTTCATGTTTCTCAGTTTTGATTGCTAAGTATCAAATACTCTTCCATCATATGAGCATACCACAGTTTATTTGACATTTTCTGTATTTACTTATAACAGTTTTACTGTAAGTATCATTTTCATGAATATTCTGCATAATGTTTAAAAGCATTGCTAACTGTTTCCTAGGATAGATTCATGAATTTAGAATATCAACACTTTTAAGTTTCTTAATGTATACTACATGTCTTACACTCACCAACATTGAATTTCATTTTCTAAAAAACCTGGACTTATTTGAAAGTACAGTGAACAATTGTTTTTTCTTCCAAGATCCTTTTGGAAAGCATTCATTTAAAAAAAATGTTTAAAATTTTTGTGCATTGACCGGCACCGTGGCTCACTTGGCTAATCCTCCGCCTGCAGCGCTGGCACACCGGGTTCTAGACCCGGTCGGGGCGCCAGATTCTGTCCTGGTTGCTCCTCTTCCAGGCCAGCTCTCTGCTGTGGCCCAGGAAGGCAATGGAGGATGGCCCAAGTGCTTGGGCCCTGCACCCCATGGGAGACCAGGAGGAAGCACCTGGCTCCTGGCTTCGGATCGGCTCAGCGCCGGCCATAGCGGCCATTTGGGGGGTGAACCAACGGAAAAAGGAAGACCTTTCTCTCTGTCTCTCTCTCACTATCTAATTCTGCCTGTCAAAAATTTTTGTGTGTGTATTTTATTTGAGAGGAAAAGAGAAACAGAGAGAGCTCCCATTTGCTGGTTCACTCCCCCATGCCGGCAATGGTCTGTGCTTAGGGCCAAAGCTGGAAGCTGGGTACTGAATCCAGGTCTCTGGCAGGGACACAAGTACTTGAGTTGTCGCTGGGGCCTCCGAGGGTGGCCATGATCAGTGAGCTGGCATCAGGAGTGGAGCCAGGACTTGAACCTAGGCACTCCGACATGGAGCGAGAGTGCCCTAAGCAGCTTGTTCACCACTGCTACAGATGGAGCAGCCTTTCTCTCCCCTAGAACTCATGCAGATGTTTGAACTCTGATGTCTTAGTGCTAATGGTTGATGGGTTAAGGGTCACGATCTGATGTAGCTGTGGGATCTGAGAGGCAGGGCTGGTGGCAAGTGGGTGGGTGGTTTTGGAGACAGTGTTGATAATTTGAATTCAAGTTCTGTTTAGCTTTCTCTCTCTCTCTCTCTCTCTCTCTCTCTCTCTCTCTCTCTCCTGGCTTTCCATGTGATTGTTCGTCCGCACCTGCCATGACCAGCCTCCACCAGATGCCAGCATGTGGAGATGCCCCATCCTGACCTTTAACCTCTGAACTGTAGGCTGAAATAGACCCTTTCTTTCCCTGAAATCTCCTTTTGGCTATGTTAGCCGAAGTAACCGAGTAGACTAATACAATGACGCTGCACCAAACGCCTATCCCTGGGGAGTATTCCTTCCCCATTTGATAATCACATGTATCAGACCAAATGATATTCAGTGTTGACACTGAGTTTTGTGTGCAGCTGTGTGTCAACACACGCATTTATTGCTTCACTCGGCTTTGCATTATGAAGAAGGCAAGCTCCTACAACCCACGTTATTTTACCAAATATTCTGTACAAACAGCGACTTGCACGCATATTGCTACTCTAGAGGCTTCCTTGGGTGAGGGCTTCCCTTTCCGTGGTGAAAAGCTCTCCGAGGTGTGTTTCTTTCTGGATTTTCGGCTCACACGGCGACCGCCCTGGTGTGTCCTATGATCTGTCCACTGTGTAACGCCGTCTGGGCAGCCAGGATGAGGACCGGAGGGTTGTGCTGCACTTCACCAAAGCATGCAGGGGACCAAAATAAGAAAAGACTGCACCGAATGGAGAAGAGAGCCAGCAGCGGGAGGACTGCGGCTTGTACCCTGTTGAGCTTTGGTAGAACAGAGACACAGGAATGAACTAGGGAGAAAAGCCAAAACCACGCAGGACTCCCCGGAGCGCAGGGAGAGCAGGAGGAAGACCCTGTGCCCAAAACCCAGGGCTCGGAGACTCTGGTTCCAGAAGCCTTCAGCTCACACTGGGATCTCTGACTGCATCTGCGTGGGGGTGGGGGGGTGGGGGGTGGGGGGTGGGGTCTTCTAAGAGGCACCTGCCATTTATCTGTTCACATCTGATGTGTCTTCAAAAACCTCAAGGACAATGCGCATTTTATGAAAAAAAATGCATGGATAAATTTCCCTTATGAAAAATTCTCTTTTTTCCAAAAACTTCCTGAAGTAGTTTCATCTTGCTTGTTTTTGAGTCACCAGCGGTTCAGTGAGAGCGTAGTGAGGGTAGGAATTAAATAAGCAGTAGGGTGGTTTTACCGAAGAGCAACAGCATTAGGAAAAAAAGCACACTTCCGCGTAGGGGCGGGTGATGAAGTCGCTCCCAGCGAGCGCTTATTCATAACTCAGGGCTCCCAGGTTTCCCCTTGGCGGCTCCCACAGTTGTTTGCATCCAGTCTGTATGGATACAGCCCGCCTCTGTAGGGTCTGGCTGGCAAACATCACAGAAGAGTTGCTTTTGGAGTCAGCACTGGGAAGCAGGCATAAACCAACAATTACAGGCTAAGAGAAAAACCTCCATTAGCTTCCTGTTTTCACAGAAGCGAAAATCGTGCGCTCTCTTACCTGGACCACACTGAGCTGTTGCGGTTGTAGCTCCCATCCCAACCCGCCCTGCGGTGCGCGGTGTTTTGTGGAGCTGGAGCTGGGACTCTGCAGAGCGCTCCCTGCCTCGCCAGATGGCACTTGATTGCCGTCCCCTCTAGGGGGTGCTGCGCACAGACGGCGGCCCCGAGGAGGAGGCGGCAGAGGGGGCTTGTGCCTTCCTATTGACGCCTGCTGCTTTCTGTAGTTGCTGTCTCTGGGATACCACGGAGTTCTCCTCCTGTTCTTTCAGGTACCTAGAAAACAACTTTATGCCTACTTAACACTTCTTTATGGTAAATGTAGGTGGTACAAATAGTTGGTGTGATTTCTTTTTTTTTTTTTTAAAGATTTATATTTTATTTGAAAGAGTTACACACAGAGAGAAGGAGAGAGAGAGAGAGAGCGGTCTTCTACCCACTGGTTGACTCCCCAGATGGCCACAATGACCGGAGCTGCGCTGATCCTAAGCCAGGAGCCAGGAGTTTATTCCAGGTCTCCCACGTGGGTGCAGGGGCCCAAGGACTTGGGCCATCTTCTACTGTCTTTCCCAGGCCACAGCAGAGACCTGGATTGGAAGTGGAGCAGCTGGGACTCGAACTGGAGCCCATATGGGATGCCGGCACCGCAAGCGGCAACTTTCCCCGCTACGCCTCAGTGCTGGCCCCTGGTGTGATTTCTGACCTCTGACCTAAACCTGGCAGCTCCACGAGTCTGTGAGGTCTTTGTACAGACAGTTAGACAGGTGGCCGGGAGGGCAGGAGCGTTCTCCTTTCAGGAGGTGTCCTGGCTGCTCTACTCATCACCCAGCACTCTCTTGTTTTACTAGACTTTGGGGGTCCCGTCATGATGAGACATAGCACTGCCTCCATGGAGTCACCATGATGAAATAGTCACCATGATGGCTGTCTCAGTCTGTTCTGTGCTGCTAGATTAGAGTATGCAAGCTGATTGCTTTGTAAAGGATGCAAATTTGTTCTCCCACAGTCCTAGAGGCTGGGGCATTCAAGACCAAGGCACTCGTGTTTAATAGCAAGATGGCGCCTCCTTGCCGCACCCTTGGAGAGGGAGGGGCGATGCAGCCTCACATGGCAGAGGAGCAGAGGAAATCAGACCAGCCCCACAGGCCTTTCTAGAGCAGCGTTAATCCATTCGTTCCCGTGGAGCCTCATGACCCAAACCCTTCCCAGAGTCCCCGCCTCCCAATATGGCTGCACTGGGGATTAAATTTCCAACATGTGAGTTTCCAGGGACACAGTCAGACCACAGCAATGCTCCTGGCAGGCAGCAGAGCTAGGGAAGTAGCTTAGCATGTTTCTTGCTGCTCAATGCTGCATTTCCTATTCTTAAGTCATAGAATTGAAAATCCCTGTCTGTCCATCCATCCATCCATCCATCCTTCTGCTTACCTATCTGTCACCTATCTGTCTGTCTATCCCACTAGTGTGGTATGGGCTTGGAAGTCAGACTGCCAGTGTTCCTGGCTCTGTTCCTCACTAGTTGTTCCGTCAATTGCTACATAATGCTGTTTTGGTCAATGACAGACACATATATGATGGTGGTCCTAGACAGTTATAGAGCAGAAAGAGTCCTATGGCCTGGTGACTTTGTAGCCATTGTGTGATCACAGGACATATTTGTGGAGATAATGGTGTAAATCAATCTACAGAATGTATGCAATGTACAGTTATAGATAGTATGTTACTCTTGTTTATTTATTTATTTATTTTGACAGGCAGAGTGGACAGTGAGAGAGAGACAGAGAGAAAGGTCTTCCTTTGCCGTTGGTTCACCCTCCAATGGCCGCCACGGCCGGCGCGCTGCAGCTGGCGCACCGCGCTCATCCGATGGCAGGAGCCAGGTGCTTCTCCTGGTCTCCCATGGGGTGCAGGGCCCAAGCACTTGGGCCATCCTCCACTGCACTCCCAGGCCACAGCAGAGAGCTGGCCTGGAAGAGGGGCAACTGGGACAGAATCCGGCGCCCCAACCGGGACTAGAACCCAGTATGCTGGTGCTGCAAGGCGGAGGATTAGCCTAGTGAGCCACGGCGCTGGCCACTCTTTATAATAATGAGCTACTGTGTTACTCATTTAAGTATTTTAAACTATATTGTTATTGTTATTTTAGAGTGTAGTACTTCTACTTATTAAAAAATAAAATTTACAGTCAGTGTACCATGTTACCCTGGCAACAGCTGTATATACATCATCTGGTTCTCTAACAACAATGACTGTAATGTTGCCACTGATAGCAATGTGACAAATAAAACAGTGGCATTGTTTTTTTTTAAAAAGATTTATTTATTTATTTATTTGAATCACTTATATGTAGAGAGACAGAATCTTC
The DNA here is from genome assembly GCA_949820135.1 of Sylvilagus floridanus. NCBI lineage: Eukaryota > Metazoa > Chordata > Mammalia > Lagomorpha > Leporidae > Sylvilagus > Sylvilagus floridanus. The sequence goes on along the minus strand of OX463228.1, from coordinate 12,914,902 downwards.
CATCTGGTCATTCACATCTCAAATAGCTACAATGGCCAGGGCTGGGCCAAGCCAAAGCCAGGAGCTTTTTCCAGGTCTCCTTTGCGGGTGCAGAGGCCCAAGAACTTGGCCCATCCTCTGCTGCTTTCCCAGGCCATAGCAGAGAGCTGGATCGGAAGTGGAGCAGCTGAGACTCGAACTGGCGCCCATATGGGATGCCGGCACTGTAGGCCGGGGCTTTAACCCAGTGAGCCACAGTGCTGGTTCCTGGGCTCGCCTTTCTTAAGGCTTCCCTTGTCCTGGAATAAGACTGAGCAACAGCACTCCCAGAGACATTGGCAGTGAGAGGTCAGAGCTGAGTGGGGGGCAGCTAGGACCTGGTGTGTGCCTGTTGATCATGACTTGTCTCAAGAGGCTGAAAGGAGGAGTCTTGGTGCGTGGACCCCACCAGCAGCAGGGAAACACGTCCAATCCCAGAAGAGGAGACGGAGACTTTTCCAGTCTGTCCCTGGGAGAATTTAAAGAGATTTTTAAAGGACGTTTTGCAATACATACTGCTAATGCCTCAGAGCAGAAGCATGCAATTTCTGTCCCCAAATCGCTTCAAATCTCAGTTTTTGTCTGTCAGTATTTGTTTGTCAGAAGGGACTTTATTTGTCCATTTCTCTTACTCCGAACACACTCTTCAATCAAGTTGCTTTCTGAGTCACCGCTCTATCATCCTCACTGTTATGTTTCATCAGATGCCCCCGAAAACAGACTCTTCATGGTCAAGTGTCATGCCGTCCTGCCCTGGGCTGTTCAATGACTCTCATTCCCCAAAGGGCACGTGGAGGGCCAGTGATGCCCCCAGGGTTGTGCTGGAGGCCCCAGTGTCTCAAGAGGCTCTGGGGTTCTCTGAAGATTACTTGGCTTTGCTACAGTGGCTATCAAGAGAAGTTCCCAAAGTTTCATAGACAGAATGGTATGCTGAGGGTGGGGGGTATGCTTAGGCTGCAATGTCTGAGAAAAACAGAGAAAAGCTGGGTTCCGTATTTTAACCATAGGAAGCACAAGGAGGAAGAGCATTTTTTTTTAAAGACTTATTTTATTATTTATACGAAAGTCAGAGTTACAGAGAGAGAGAGAGAGAGAGAGAGAGAGAGAGAGAAAGTCTTCCACCCACTGGTTCACTCCCTAGTTGGCCGCAATGGCCAGAGCTGTGCTGATCTGAAGCCAGGAGCCAGGAGCTTCTTCTGGGTCTCCCACGTGGGCGCCCATATGGAATGCATACTGCAGGCGGCAGCTTCAGCCACCATGCCACAGCGCCAGCCCCGGAGGGAGAGCATCTCAGAGTGTGGCCTCAGCATCAGTGCCGTCCAGGCTTAGAAATGCACATTTCTGGGCTGTATCCCCGGCCTACTGGTCGGGTCAGCAATCTGTCTCAATAGGGCAGCCCTGCAAGGGAGCTGTCAATCACATGTGAGCAAATCTGACCCCACCTGCGACGTGGCCGAAAAGGACGTCGGGAGGCGTACTGCTATTAGAGCGAAGACGCACATGAAAATACCTGGACTGTTAGATCAGTCCAATTCTTGTCCCCGTAACAAGACACTTGACTCCTGATGAAGGAAGATGGTTTCTCTTGGCTCACGGTTTTGGAGGGTCACAGTCTGAGATCGGGGGCGGGGGGCCCTGCTCCAGGCAGGAGGGATAGCCCAGGGGAGCTCTTGGGAAAAGCAGGAGTGACCCAGGAAGCAGAGAGAGTGGCCGGGCCCAGGTTTTCATACCAGCCTTCTGTGGGAACTCTTCCCAAGATCACTGCACTGGTTACCTAAGGAATTCCCCCAAGCCCACCTGACACGGCCATCAGATTAAACTCCCACGCCCTATATCGTCGATTTACGGCTTTGACATTTAGCCGTCTGCATGAGTTCAGGAGCCGTATCCTATTCACACCATGGCCCTTGTCTTCCAGGAGGGGATAACAAAGGAAAAGCAGGAAACATTCTTTCTTATTTGCCTTGAAGTTAAAGCAGAGAACTGTGGAAATGAGAGGTGGGACGCGCTTCCCGGTTATGGAATTCACCCCGCCACCCCGTGCTATGTTCTGAGGAAGTGGAAGGCAGGGTGACGGAGGGACTGGCCCACGTCAGAGTGAGTCAAGCCTCAAAACCAGACCCCCTGACCCCTTCCTTGGGGCTCCTCCCAGCAAGACCGTGTGGGACTCCCGGGAAAGCCGCCTGGGGCTCTCCTGCCCAGCCACAGTCTTCTCATCTCCACCTCGATGTTTTCCTCGTGGCTGTGGGTCTGCCCACCTTTTTTTTTTTTTTTTTTCCACATGTCTCCTCGCCTTACAAAATTCCTGACATAACTCTTCAAGGCCAAGGTCTTTTCAATTTCCTATAATGGCTCATTTATTTTTTTCTTTTCTGCTAAGTTTTCTTAGTCTCCACAATCTCATTATCATATTTCTCTTCCTTTTTTTTTTTTTTTAAATTTGAGAGAGCAGAAAGAGAGATAGTGAGAGAGAGCTCCTGTTGTCTCACTTCCCAGATGCCTGCAATGACGGGGGGGGGGGGGGGGGGGCTGAAACTGAGACTTTGGAACTCAACCCAGGTCTCCCACACGGGTTGTGGGAATCCGACTGCTCCAGCCATCACCTGCTGCCTTGCCAGCTCAGTGTTAGCAGGAAGCTGGAGTCAGGAACCAGAGCTGGGCTCAAACCCAGGCACTCCAATATGGAGACAGGCATTCTTTTTTTTTTTTAAGATTTTTTTTTTTGAAAGAAGAATTACAGAGAGAGTTCTTCTATCTGCTGGTTTGCTCCCCAATTGGCTGCAATGGCCGGAGCTGCGCCGATCCAAAGCCAGGAGCCAGAAGCTTCTTCCAGGTCTCCCACATGGATGCAGGGGCCCAAGGACTTGGGCCATCTTCTACTGCTTTCCCAGGCCATAGCAGAGAGCTGGATCGGAAGAGAAGCAGCTGGGACTAGAACCAGCGCCCATATGGGATGCCGGTGCTGCAGGCCAGGGCTTTAACCTGCTGTGCCATAGTGCCAGCCCCGGATGTAGGCATCTTACCAACAGCTGGATCAGCTCTCCACCCCTGTGCAGCCTTCCCAAGTTTGTACACTGCCTGTCTTGCTGTTCTCTGTGTCAGGTGTCCTCATCTTCCTCAACCTGGTTCTCATGTTCTGCTTCCATTTCACATCCCTCTGCAACCTTTACGGATGCACTTTCCCTGGCAAGCACGCCCCTTACTTTTCTCCTAAACCCGCGGTTCATTCCTACAGAGGTCCAGATGGCAAATGTCTTAGGCACCTCAGTCATGTGATTTCTATCACAATTGCTTGGCTCTGCTAAGAGTTCAAAAGCAGCAATTGACACTATGCAAACGAATATATATGGTTGTGTTCCAATGTTCCAATAAAACTTTATTTATAAAAATTGATGGTGGTGACAAAATACTCAGTAACCTGGGAATAGAAGGGAGTTTCTTCAAATTGCTAAAGTGAACCTGCAAAAAACTCACACTTAGCTCAGTGCTTTCGAACACTTCCCTCTGAGATCCGAAGCAAGAGGAGGATAGACACTGTCATCATTTCTGTTCAACACTGTCCTGGAAGATCCAGCCAGGCAATTAGGCAAGAACAGTAAATAAAATGCATCCAGACTGAAAAGGGAGAAGTAAAACACGCTCTACTTGTCAATGACATATTGTAAACAAACATAGGGTATTTGTATATAGAGTATCCTAAAGAAACCATTAAAAGCTTTAGAATTAATAAATGAGCCTCACAAGGTTGTAGGATACAAGATCGATAACACAAATAAATTGCATTTCTCTACATTAGCAATGACATTCCAAAATCAATTTAATTTACAACAGCAAGGGCTACAATATTATGAATAAATTTAGCAAAAGAAGTCCAAGACTTTTGAAAATTACAAGGTGCCAAAGATTTTCAGAAGAGGAGGCCCTCATTATGTCACAATAGGTTCAGCTGCTACTTTCAATGCTGCCATGCACATCAGAGTGCCTGCTTGAGGCCCAGGTGCTCCACTTCTCATTTAGATTTCTGCTAATGCGCTGTGGAAGACGGCAGAAGATGACCCACGTACTTGGGCCCCTGCCACCCACATGGGAGATTCAGATTCAGCTCTGGGCTCCTGGCCAAACCTGGCTGTTGCAGGTATTTGAAGAGTGAACTAGCACTTGGAAGATCTCTCTTTCTTCCATTCAAATAAATAAATCAATCTTCAAAAAAGAATTTGGAAGATGTAAGTAATGGAAAGAGTCCAAGTTCCTGAATGAAAAGGCTTAATATTATTAGAGTGGCGATACTTGCCAAATCGATCTACAGATTCAAAGCAATCTGTCAAAACTAACAGGTGCTTTTTTCTGCCTCAGAAATTGACAGGCTGACCTTCACATTCACATGGAAACATAAGGAATCCAGAACAGGCAAAACAATCCCGAAAAAAGAAGAATCAAGTTGAAGGAGTCACACTTCTGATTTCGAAACTTACTATGAAGCTGTAGTAACCAGGACCGGGTGATGCTGGCAGATATGTAGAACCCTGGAATCGAATTGAGAGTCTAGAAATAGAATATGTTTCCATGGCCAGTTGATCTTTGACAAGAGTGACAAGGCCACTCGATAGGAAGACAAGTCTTCTAAATGAGTTGTTCTAGAACAACTCAATTGCCAAAAGGCAAACAATGAAGTTGGACCTTGCTTCTAACCATATGCAAAAGTTAACTCAAGTGCATCAAAAGCCTACATGTAAGAGCTAAAACCATAGAACTCTTCACACGGTGAGTATGCATGACTTTGGTTTTGGCAATGAATTCTCAGCTATAACATTGAAAGCACAAGCAACAGAAGAAACAGCAGATAAGCTTGGCTTCATGAAAGTCACAGCTTTGTTCCTCAAAGAACAGCATCAGAAAAGTGAAAAGACTATCCACAGAGAGGGGGAAATATTTGCAAATCTATATCTGAAAAGGGACTTTTGTCTAGAATATATGAAGAACTCAACACCAAAAAGACAAGTAACCCAATTTAGAGTGGGCAAAAGACCTGATAGACATTCTTCCAATAAACACTTGGAAAGATGTTTAGCATCATTAGTCATCAGGAAAGGCACATCAAAGCCACAGTGAGAGGCCATTTCAAGCGCACTAGTATGGCAAAATGAAAAAATACAGGCTGTGGGGCCAGTGCTGTGGTGTAGTTGGTAAAGCCGCCGCCTGCAGTGCCAGCATCCCATATGGGTGCCAATTCGGGTTCCGGCTGCTCCACTTCCAATCCAGCTCTCTGCTGTGGCCTGGGAAAGCAGAAGAAGATGGGCCAAGTCCTTGGGCCTCTGCACCCGTGTGGGAGACCCGGAAGAAACTCCTGGCTCCTGGCTTAGGATCAGCACAACTCCCACTGTTGGGGCCATTTAGAGAGGGAACCAGCAGATAGAAGACCTCTCTCTCTCTCTCTCTCTCTCTCTCTCTCTCTCTCTCTGCCTCTGCCTCTTTGTGGCTCTGCCTTTCAAATAAATAAATAAATCTAAAAACAAAAAATACAGACTGTAACAAGGGCTGTCAGGATGTGGAGAAATTGGAATCATTGTACAGCACCAATGAGAAAGTAAAATTGTGCAGCCATTTGCGAAGGGTCTGGAAGGTCCGTAATGCTTAGACACGTGTGATCCAGCAGTCTTTTCATAGATGTGCTCACAGGAGAAATGCAAACACATTCACATTAACGCCCGTGCACGAAATATCATAGCAGCACCATTTATAAAGCCAAATGGTGGAAAAAGCAATATCCTTCATCTGATGAATGGATAAACAAAATGTAGCATATCTATACAATAGAATAGTGTTGGATCTTTAGCGACAGTGAATATTGATGTATATAGCATGGGCGGAGCTTGAAACATTATGCTAAATGAGAGAGGTCCGATGCAATTGATGAGGTGTGAGTCTATTTCTTTTTATATGAAATTTCCAGAATAGGCAGGGGTATTGATGGTTGTTGCTTAGGAGAGAGGTAGGGGAAGGGGAAGGGGAAGGAAGGAAATGGGATTGACTTCTAATGGGGTTTCTTTCATAGAAGATGAAAAGTCTGGGGTCAGTGCCATGGTGCAGTGGGTAAAGCCACTGCCTGCAGTGCCAGCAGCCCTTATGGGCACTGGTTCAAGTCCCAGCTGCTCCACTTCCAATCCAGCTCTCTGCTATTGCCTGGGAAAGCAGTAGAAGATGGCCCAAGTCCTTGGGCCCCTGCACCTGCATGGGAGACCCGGAAGAAGCTCCTGGCTTTGGCCTGGCCCAGCCTGATCGTTGTGGCAGGTTGGGGAATGAACCAGTAGATAGAAGAATCTCTCTCTCTCTCTCTCTCTCTCTCTCTCTCTCTCTCTCCCTCTCTGCCTCTGGGTCTCTCTAACTCTGCCTTTCAAATAAATAAATAAATCTTTTTTTAAAAAAGATGAAAAGTCTTAAATTAAATTTAGTGATGGTTGCACAACACTGTGCATTTACCAAAAACATTGAATTTTATACTTTAAGTGTGTGAGTTGTATGGTGTGTAAAATGTACAATGTACATCCAAAAACCTGTTGAAAACCAGCAAGCAGATGGAAGGCCAGCTTTGGCCTGTGGGCCATAGTTTGCTGGCTCTGCCCTAAACTTACCCAATCTATCCATCATTGGGGCCTCATGTAAATCACATCACGGCACCGATCACCGATCTATCGAGGCCCCTGACTTCTTTGCTGTAGGCTCTGGTGCTGCCTTCAGTGTTCTGCACATATTTATCGAGGCCTAGCAAGTGTTCAGAACTCTGCTACCTAAAATACAAAGATTGACTGGACACGGTTCTCTTCCTAAAGAAGTTCATATCTGGTTAAACACAGTGAAACCAAGTAACAAATGCAAAAGGAAGTTTTATACACACATGTGCATGGGTGGGGGGGGTCTTCAAAAAGGTGATGGCAAATGCGTATTATGCAAAACTCTGGTGGGATTTAAGTCTTTCTTAAATAAATATCAAATTAATATACTTTTAAATCCATTTTCCATGAACTTTTGAAAAATGTTATTTATTCAATTCTTTTATCTACTTGACAGGCAGAGCAACAGAGAGAGGGAGAGAGAGGGAGAGAGAGAGAGAGAGAGAGAGAGAGAGCGCAAGCTTCCATTTACTGGTTCACTCCCCAAACGCCCACAACAGCCAGGCAGGGCTGGGCCAGGCTGAAGCAGGGATCCCAGAACCCTACCCAGATCTCCCATGTGGGTGTCTGGGGCTCAAGGATTTGAGTCGTTATCTGCTGCAACCCAGGGTGCATTAACAGGGGGCAGAATCAGAAGCAAAGCAGCTGGAACTTGAACTGGGAGCCCCAAGAGGTGTCTTAAGTCACTGCACAATGCATACCCTCCATGAACCCAGGGGTCGTGCCCAGTCGTGGATGGCCATTCCATTCTCAAACTGTATAGCAAGAGAAATCTTCTTTCTTGCTAAGAAACTCTTCCCAGGGATTTCAGCACAAGTAACACAAAGCTGACTGAGAAAACCATGACAGCGTCCATGACAGCCGGACTGTTTACAATTCTTCTGCAATTTCACGCCACGTTCTGTTAAGTGTCTCCCTCACCAGCTTCGCCAAGAGAACGCGGGCTCATCGCCTTGACCCGTGGGCCTTCCTCAACTTCCGAGAGCTGAAACTCCAGAGCCGAGTTTGGCTGTCTGCACTTGGACAAGGACAGGGGCTTATTAGTATTCAAAAATGATTCATTCTTGTATTTTCTTCCTAACATTTTACTCCAATCAAGAGGACACAGCAAGGGAGTCCTAGGACAGTGGCGTCCATTAGATATGACCGTCATCTTGTGGTTCCTGGAATCGCTCAGGGTCAAGTGCCTTTTGCCTGGATACTAAATTCCTCAAGTGAATAATGTAGTCCTCCCGGCCAAAGGGCCTCTTAGATTTTCCTCACAGTGACACTGGTGCTTCATCATTTTAGGGGCAGCAAATCACACGCCTTCGCTCTGGAATTGTGAAATAAACACAGTCGGTTCTGACATGCTCGCTGCCAAGGTGTAATCTCATCCAGGTGGTGACCAGAGTCAAGACTATCGTGTGGAGTGAGAAAGAAAGTGGGGAAGCAGCAGAGAGGGAAGAAGACAAAAAGCCACAGGGATCTGGATTTTTAAAAAGGAAATGTGGTGATTTCCTACAGACACAAGAACGCAGCACCTGTACTGGGCCATGTTTGGTATTGCCTGCACACCCCACTCATCTCTAAAACCACTTAGGATAATAATAGGAAAAATGAGATTGATGTCTGCTGGGGACCATCCTGGCAATGGATATGGGCACCCAGTGTCTGCTTGTGTGACAGCCCAACACACCACGGCACCGGAAGCCTGGTCCAGCTCACCATGGACGGCCTTAAAGCCAATTCTTCGAGGATGCTCATCTGAACATGGCCACCTCATGCTTTCTCCAAGGTCCGCATTTGTTAGTTGCCCATATTCCATTTTCACTGATAATTTGTATCTCAGTCATTATCAGAAATTAGTCATACAAGTGAAAGTTTCCTCTCCAGTTGTATTCTGTCAATATGAAAATAATGGGGTTTGTTTTCCTTCCAAAGTGGATTTAGAGAGGGTGATGAGTGAGCAAGCTCCCAGCCTGGAGCAGAGGTGTTGGAGGCAGTGGGAGGGGTGGCTCCTGGTGTGGGATTGTGTGTGAGTGGCACTGATGGGTCACCTCTGCCCCACCCCCGGCACTCTTGGGTCCACTTGGCTGTCTCTCCTTTCTCCCTTTCTTTTTCTTCCGTCAAAAAGACAATCCAGATCACCTCCAGTATCACTTGGCCTGCCAGGTTTGTACTCTGAGCCAACATGGACATCATGATTCTCCCTGTTATCCTGTCCCTTTACTCTCCTCCCCATTCCACTGCAGCCCCCGCTCCTCCCTTTCCCAGAAAAAACAGTGACAAAGCCCTTAGTTCCCAAACACGCACCAAGTAAACCAGAACAACAACCTGCTTTGGGGGTCTGTCTACACCAGCAGGGCCTGAACCCCAGGATCAACTAGCCAATACTCCACCATTTTATCATTATTAAGCACTGCCTTAGACATTGGAAAGTAGGCAGAACCTAATGGAGGTGCCAAGATCCATACTTGTGAGATGGGCACCAGGTCATTTCTTAAAACATTTATAATAGAATTTGCTGATTGTTTACTAAAATATTTTTCCATATTATGCCTAGAATATTGTCCCTGACATTTGCCTGCATTTGTATATGCTTTCCTGCATAGGAGAGAGAGTGGTTGAGTTATAATGGCTGTCTAGTTGTATGAGTATCATCCGCTGGATCAAGAGATCTGTTGCCCTAAGATGAGACCTCACTATTCCCAGGTAGAATACTGAAAAAGAGAAAGACAACAATGGAAAATGCAACCAGATAGGCAAAGACTGATCATGGTGATGGGATTCTACCTCTTACACCAGTTCTGATTGGGAGAGGCTACCTGGGGGAGTCATTCTAGGGCTGCCTGTGAGCAAGAAGGCCACGATCTGTTAGTGATGTCTGCTGTGTTGAGGGCCCAGAGTATTTGATATCAGTGAGCTGCAGAATAGAATTCTGCCTGCAGTGTTCTCTTGAGAGAGAACACATGAACAAGAACCCAGAGTTCTATTGGTGATGTCTGCAAAAGGCAAGGGCAGGGGTCATCCTCATGGGTGTGATGTATGCAAATGATGGGATGGATTTTCCTAACCAACTCCACTTCCACTTGCCCTAGTCCCCTTTGTTAAAGCTCTGACCTCAGAAGGGGGAAGCAATGGAGAAACTCACAAGTTTCTGGGAGCTTCTCCGTTTCCCCAAGTCTGTTCCCACCAGCCAAGAAGGGAGAACTTGGCCCCATCTGCACTATGGCAAGTGTGCCCAGCCCCTCCCAGGCCACTGGGTAGGTGCTTGGTATTATTTTTGCCCTGTCTGCCTCCCACGTCCTGTGGGTGTATGGTATTATTTTGTTGTAATTAAAGTGTCAGGAAGGGCATTCTCATATTGCTGTTGAGTGACAAAAGAAAAACAAAACAAAAGAAATCTCAGTAGTGGCACTAGGGACATTTGTTCCAAGCTTGTTAAAGACATTCTGGTTTTTATATCACATACAAATTATATGTTCATACATTCATTCCAGACTTTTCTTTGTTAAATGCCCAGAGAGAGAAGCAAAAGGCCAGGGAGTGATAGATGGTTTCAAGCACCAAAGAGCCTTCAAACCCTTCGCCAGATGAAAAGCAAATGAAGGCACCTTGCTTGGCAAGTTAAAATCAAGTGCTGGGGGCTTCCCCGCTGAGCGAGTGAATGTCCCGTTTAATAACTTTTTTAGGTTCCCTCTGCTGCTCTGTACTCCGATCCTTGCAACTGCACGAGCTTATTCCTGGCATGTGTTGTGAGCTTTAACTATGACAGTGGCTTTAATTAAATCCTTGTTTATCATAGAGTTAATGGGCTAAGACTAATGACCAAAGGAAAAACAGGCTTTCAGTAATTTTTCTCACCCATCATATGACTACTTCAGACAAACACTGAAGAGACTTACTCAAGGGTGAGTTGCTATAAATGCCACGTCGCCTATCTACTCTCCTATATGCATTCTAGGATGATCTGGGACAGCCAGTCATTCTGCCTGGGTACATCAAGAAATTGCTATAAATCTGTCTGCAGGAGCTTAGAGGTCCAACAACTTCCTTGAAGCCAAGAGCTGCTGTGAGCTCTGGGCATGCCGTCATCTGCAATTGATCCTTGAAATCGGAGGTGACAAATCCTCAGGGTCACCTTTCATTCTTCCCTTTTTTTTCCATGAGGGAAACAGAATTCAAGTGTTTACTCTGGGAATTCTGGGCACTTAGGTGGTGCAAGCATACCAGCTGGCCCCATTTTCCGTGTGTGTGTGTGTGTGTGTGTCTGCCTACTCCCCTCCTCTTCCCACCCACATTTCTGAATAGTGAATAGGATTTTGAAGTTGGGAGCCTTGTACTGCGAAAGTCACTCAACCACTTGTACCCTTTTCTTTTTCCGTCTACAAAACAGGGCTAATAATACAAAATTTTCCAAGCTCATAAAATAAGGTGTTCTGCCAAACAGTTATGGAAGTGAGTGTTGATGAAGATAAGAACTCAGGAGGTGCTGGCTCTCTGAGGATCTACTTGGACACACTCTCTGGAGAACCAGGGCAGGAAGGTGCTGCATGGACACAAGAGGGAGGGTTGTCTGCTCATGGTCATTGCCATGGGAGACACAGAAAGTTCGACAGCTGCAAGGCACTGGAGTGAGAACACGGAAGTTGAGCTCCCACACTAACCACCATGGCCACCGAACTGTTTTTAATTCTGCTGACTTAATCCAGGCCACGATCCTTCAATTTCCTCATTAGTTTTGTAGGGGAGAAGTTAGGGATAAGATTCAGCATTGAGCATTTTGCAACCTCCAGGCTGAGAAGTCCCAGTGGGTGGTCCTAGAGCTTCCATGGTTAGAATTAAATGATTTTGTGAACTATGGTGGGGGAAAATTTGACTTTATTTTTACTAGACTTTAATTGAACTGAAGTATTTCTCAATTATAAATGCGGGCAACACACTACAATGGTATTATTAATATTTATGTTTATCTCACTATCAAAAATTGAAGATATCACCATATCACACATTTGATTTTTCCATTTCAGTATAATTGATTTCTTTTGAAACCCTATGTATGAGTGTACTCCAAAAATTTCATGGAAAACAGAATTAAAAGATGAGTTTATTCTGATGCAAAAAAATTGAAGTCTACACATACCAGGGATCTCTTAAAAGTTCATAGAAAATGCATATTATGAAAAACTGCACAGATGCCAAAATTATTTTGTACCAAAATAGACATCTTTTTAATTCCATGATATTTTTGGAGTACCCTCATATTTGATTTTGTGTCTTTAAAACATTTGTCTTTTTAAAAAAAATTAATTTGTTTGAAAGGCACAATTACAGAAAGGCAGGGGGAGAGAGAGAGAGAGAGAGAGAGGTCTTCCATCTGCTGGTTCACTCCCCAGTTGGCCGCAACAGCCGGAGCTACGCTGATCTGAAGCCAGGAGTCAGGAGCTTCTTTTGGGTCTCCCACTTGGGTGCAGGGCCCAAGGACTTGGGCCATCCTCCACTGCTTTCCCAGGCCATAGCAGAGAGCTGGATCAGAAGTGGACCAGCCAGGACTCGAACTGGCGCCCGTGTGGGATGCCGGCACTGCAGGAGGCGGCTTTACCTGCCACACCACAGCACTGGCCCCCACATATGTTTAAGAATATAATGAAATCAGATGGATTTGAGTAAACATTTGCCACAAATGTGATGTGTGTCTTTGATAAATTCTAAAGAGTCTCACCTTTCTCTCTGTCGATCTCTCTCACTGTCCACTCTGCCTGTCAAAAAAAAAAATTCTAAAGAGTCTCTGAACCTCAGTTTGTGCGTGTGGAAAATGGGGTTAGTAGCTTATAGGGTTATTGGTGAATTCTAAGCTATGCTCACTCCTGGGTCAACCTATAGGGTTCAAGATGCATGCTTGGATACTTTCCAAACCCACTGTCTCTTATCAATCCAGGATGGAGCAAACGAGAGAGAAACAGAGATGCAGAGCTGCCTGAGAATTTCCTCATGAGCTGTGTTCATTTCTTGGCCATATGTCCAGTCGGGCTATACAGTGACTACTTCAGGGCTTCGTGGTGTGTGTGACTGTCCTTATCAGGAGCTGTAGATGGTACGGAGCTCCCCCGAGCCACTGGGAACCATCCATGTCCTAATTTACGTTAATGTCCACTATGCAGCCACATGTGGCTATTTAATTTTAAGCTAATTAAGATGAAGCAGAATTTAAAACTCCACTCCTTAGTTGCTATAGCCGCATACAGTGGCCACCACCGACTCACAGGACATTTCCCTCTCTGTGCAAATGTCACTGGACAGTTCTGTGATTCTGGCTGTGAAGAGTTAAAACCCTCCTAACAGCAATGCCTACAGTGAGGACGGTGGTGTAGGTGAAATAAGGCAACAAGTAGTCTGGGGTGCACCTGCCTGTCCCCTCCCCAACCTGTCTGAGTCTCCGTAGGCTCCAGATGCGGGGCTCAAAGGAGCCCATTGCAGACCCGTGTGCACAGAGCATCGAGCATATCCTTAAAGGTCCCCACGCGGAGTGTCCAGGCCTCATGAGGGTCTCCGAGGCACAGTTTGTGCAAGGAAAAGGAGCTCTCCTTCAGTCGACTCCTCTTCTCCCCGTCCCTGCTCCTCCCACCCCATTTCTTCCTAACAAGAGCTCTCATCGCTTTCTTGGCACGCAGCGGCAGCCTGTCCTCTGATAGCTCACCTGTTTCTGGATTTCTCTAATTAGAATGTAAATTGGGAAAGGACGGTAGGAAGAGTGGTGTGATTCCAGTGTGAGTTTGCCTTTGTGTGTTGCACAGTAGAGGACAGCCTGCGTCTGCTGCCTTTGAAATGGTGATATCACGTTTCTTATTTGCAAAATCTCATTAAGCCAGTGGAGTGGGAGTCAGAAAGCCAGCAGCCGCGATTTGATAGATTTCTCAGCCAAGTGAAGCATTCACTCTGCCTCAGTTTCTCTTTCGTACCAAGGTGACGCCTCTTCTCACCGCTGATTACCGTCAGATATACTGGGAGCGGCATAAAGAGCTCTTACCTCCCAACTAAGAGGCTCAAATTTTCTTCCAAATTGCTTTTCACCTGCCTTCGTTTTTTCAACATATTCTTGGAAGAAATAACCTCTCTGTCAAGATCCCGCTTGTTTTCCAACACTGATGAACTAATTTCCATTTGTTATGATGATGCCTGTGGATTTAAGATATGGGTCACTGGAAGGGAAGAGGAAACGGGAAACTGTCCCGTCTTCTCATAACGTCGGCCAGCGGATGGGTGGATACGGGCGACGGAGGCTGAGACCTCTCGTGTGTGCTGGACCAGGCTGGACGTAGGGCCCAGCATCTCTCGCTCATTGCACACACTCTGCATTTCCTTTGCACACGGGGCCTTGTGGACTTGCTAGTGTCTGGCTTTGAGCCACAGCGTTCCTCTTTTGCCAGCATCAGGGATGGGAGGGCTTGGAAAACCACCCGTGAGCTCAGTGTTTGTGGCTGGTCTAGACTGGAACTCTGAGTTGTAGCTGGGTGTGGATGGCTTCCATGTGTCCCATCTCTCCCCGCCACCCCAAGTTCAAGTGTTGGAGACTCAAGCCCCTGTGCAACACAGCTGAGGGCTGGGCCCTTTAAGAGGTGATTAGATCTCCAGCATGCAGCTGCTCTCACTGGAGGGGTTCCTTATAAGGGGAGCAGGTGTGTTATAAGAGTGAGTGTGGCCCCTCCCCCTCCTTCCCTCCTTCTTCCCTCTCCCTCCTCCCCTCCCCCCTTCCCCCTCCCTCCCTCCTTCCCTTTCCCCTCTCTCCTCCTCCTCCCCCCTTTCACCACTCTCCTGTCCTCTCCCCCTCCCCCCCTCCCTCCTTCCTCCCCTCTCCTCTCCCTCCTCCCCCCTCCTCTCCCTCCTCCCCCCTTTCTCCCTCTTCCTCTCCTTCCTCCCCTCTCCCTTTCCTCCTCCCCCTCCCTTGTCCTCCTGCCCCGCAGCTTTCTGCCCTGCGATGGTGCTGTGAGGCCTTCAGCAGCAGCCAGCACCTTGATCCTGAACTTCCCAACCTCAGAACTGTGAGAAAGCACATTTCTTTATCAATGACCCAGTCTGTGATACCGTGTTGTAGCAAAGCAGTCAGACGAAGCAGTGCACTGTGGTTCACCCAGCACCCCCTCTCTGCAGGGGGATCCTGGGTGGAGAGGGTGCCAAGGAGACCCTCATTGTTGACCAAGAGCACACAGACCACATCCTGGGTTTCCATTTCTCTGTGGGGAGATGAATCAGTAGGGCATGTGCATTTGCAGAGAACCATCCCTCCCCTGACAGCTCATCGTTGCCGCCTTGGCCAATTCCCTTTGCTAAGACGGACCAGGTGGGAAGCTCAGGGAACTCTGGGCTCTGTGAGGGGAGTCCTCAGAGATCAGAATCCTGCAGGACCTGGGCCCCAGGTTTCTCATATGAGCTCCGCCCTCCCTGCCCGCAGTACTCCCGCCTTGTGCCTCTGCTCACTGCTCCCGCTGGCTTCAGATCCGGTAAGGCAAATTACAGTTAACCCCAGGGCAGGAGGGTAAACCTGTCACCCCACTCCCTACAGTTTTCTGTGGACTGTGCATTTTTTAAAGTGTCTGTGAAGACAAAAGACACACATTCTTCAATACAGATACAGCTGCTCATTTGTTGGGAGAGTTTGCAATGAAAGACAATTGCTTGCGTTTAAAATCTCAGCTTCTGCTGCCCAGTGGGATCTATTTCAGAGGGCAAGAGAGAAGAGAAGAATTTTAACTTAGAGCACCGAGCTGAGGGAAATAAAACCCTGTACAGCAGAGAATTCTTTTTGACTAAGAATGCCGATGAGGATGACCCAGGGTCTACAGTAGCCCCAGTAGGGCTGCTTTTGGCTTGATGTTATCTCAGCACCTACAGGTGGCCCTGAAGAGGACAATGGACTAAGACAGATGAGTTTGCCCAGTTGCCCTAATACATAAATAAAGCCACAGCAGGCCCTTGCCCTCTCTGCCCAAGACCGTAGTTTAACTCTTTGGATGCAGCCTGTGCACCTGCTGTATAAACACATCTCAGCAGGTGGCTCTCGGGCAGGTGGCCGGACTGGGGCGCTAGTGGACAGGGGCTGCACCTGCCCACCTTTCTCTTCTGGAGGGTTGCAAGCTCGTTAGTATGCCCTGCCTCTCCCGCAACGCAAAGAAGGTCGCTCTGTTCCCAGAAAGCCGTTCCGTTATAATAGATACGGTTAGGATGATAGCCCAGAGGCTGTGGGTTAGGAAAACACATTTATTAGAGAAGGCTCGAGATCACAATAATGAAGTGACACAAATGAGCACAGGTTAATGAAAGAATCGGGAAGCCGCCCCGTGCAGCGACAGAGAGAGGACTTGGGGGACCCAGTCCTCCGACCCGGAAGGGAGGGGGTGTTCTGGAAGGTGCCCCAGCCCCAACCCAGACTCTCCTGGAAAATTAGTCCTGAAAGGACCTGGGTTTGCCCTGGCCCCGGATTCGGCTGCCAGCTGGCTCTGGACACGTCTTTCTGCACATCACTCTCGGGTTGCCACGGACAGGATCTTTATCCCCAGAATATCGTGATGGACACAGGGCGACTTTTTTTTCTTTAAAGAAAGGCCTTGAAACAAAACTAAAAAGCATCAAAGATGATTGCAGTGATGTATTGATATACATCTATCGTCCACTCATTCAGTCATTCAACAAACATCCAGGAAGGATGCTACGTGTATCAGGCACAAGACTAAAGCAGTCATTGCTAATAAGAAGCAACAATTACAAAAGCTAACAGTTGCTTGAAATATTTTCCAGGTCTGGTTCTAAGTCTTTCACTGAAATTCACCCATTCATCCTCACCATAACGCAATATTGCCCAAGACGGGTGAACAGGCACGGACCCGTACCGGGGAGGGTGTGGGGCTGGGAGGTGAGGCAAGACTTCCTCTGGGGGGGACATGTTGAGTGGAGGGCTTGTGGGGGGAAGGCGTGCTGGCAGAGTGGATCACAGCTGAGGCAGGGGGAAGATGTGGCCTGGGGTTGTAGAGGCAGGCTTTGAGGGGACTTGCCTCTGGCTGGAGTTTGGGGTGAGGGCAGGAGACATTGAGGGGTGAGGAGAGGCTGGGAAAGACTTCCCAAAGAGTTGCCCAGCGATGTCCCCCAGAGACCTGAAGGATGTGTGGGGGACAGCAGAGGCCAAGGGCTGGGCAGAGCCAGGAGCCCTGGGGGCAGGAGAGAGCGGGAAGGGGCTCTGCTGTGGGCTGACTTGTGTCTCCCTCTTCAGTTTGTAACTTGAAGCCCTAACTCCCAGGGCCTCAGGATGTGACTGTATTTGGACACAAAGCTTTTAAAGGAATAATTAAGCTCAAATGGGGCTGCTGGGTGGGTATAATCCAGTCTGCTGGGTGGCCGTGGAAGAAGCGGAGATTAGGACACACAGAGGGGCACCAGGGGCACGGTGCCTGAGAGACACAAGAAGAGGCACTAAAGGACACCTGTCCGCGCAGGCGCAAAGGAAAGTAACACTGCTGGCACCTTGACCTTAGACCTCCAGCCCCAGAATTCTGGGACCTGTAAGAAAGTGAATTTCTGATGTTTAAGCCTCCCAGTCTATGGTATCCTGTTAAGGTGGGCCAAAAAGGCTTACAGAGGCTCCGTGAGATTTAAGAGCAATGGTCTCCAAAGTGGGATGTACCTAGGCGGTCCTTTGAAATGAAAGGGAAGAGAGCGCATTTCTAGTGCTTTTCATCTGATTCTATGTGAGTTCTAATTTCCTGTGGCTGTGTTTTGGGAAACGTGGTCTAGGAGAATGGACTGCTGCAGGGAGACGGTGCCGAGGGACCGAAGAAGGAGACAGCAAATCTAGGATTACACAATGGTAAGTTACTCAGACAGAAGCGTGGTCTCGGGTGCCAGGGAGTCGCACGGGTCCCCTTACCATGGGGTTGGAAGGTGAAGGTGGCCCATGGCTAATTGGTGTGCACTCAGGCTTTTTTAAGGAATGTTAAAATTTGTAAGAAACACAGCAGGCATCAGATAAGAGCTATGCCAGGTATCAGGTAAGAGTGGCACGTTATCTTAACCACTAAATTCACCCCAGTGGGGTTGGGCTGACCTCCATGGTCACCCAGGGGAGCAGATGGCCGTGACATTCAACATGACCGCATGCATGTCAAGCTGGACCCCTGGTGTGACAGGCGGCTGTGGGAAGGTGTGCAGAGTGTGTGTACCAGTACATATTGGCGACGTGTGCTTAAACAAGTTTTACATACGGGGCCAACAATCACTGATGTTTGGAGAGCACTGAGCCGAGATGGTGGCTACCTGTGCACCTCTAAATCCTGGAGACAACTAAGAATCACGTCTTCTTTCATAATTCCAAGTGCCCTAAAGAGTTCGTCATCTGTTCCCCGCTCTGTCCTCGGCTTACTAAAAATGCCTGGGGAGCCACCACTTGCCTGTATCAGAGAGATTTATGTCGCCGTCACTGTAATTGTTATCTATGAGTGCTTGTGAGTAATGCCTCACAGAGACGTATTCTATGGAACAGAGGAGAGGCAACAGCAAGTGAATCCATTAAACCCAGCTTTTCTTAAACTTCTCAATTTGGCTCTCTTCCTTTTTCCTTTTTGCTCTTCAAGAAGACACTTTTAGGATCCTCAGTCACCCAAAGCACGCACGGTATCAGGAGAAGGCATTTGGCCATTGTGACACCCAGTTGTACCCAGGCCCAAATTCTCGTCTCAGACTAGACATTGAAGAGCCTGGCCAGACTGAGGTAGGTGGGTCTCGTGAGCCCTTATCTCCAACCCATGACTCCTTGGAAACCCGTTCATGAAGAAGTGTAATATACACATGGTTCTGAAAGAGTGATTGTGGGTCTGAGACCCTGGAACACGGAGAGAGAGTTTGTCAGGTCTCGCGATGCTCTGGGCGGGGGGGGGGTCCTACCACGTAGAGGGGGAACGATCGCCTACTGGGGCTCCTAAGGGGGCCAACTTGGCTGGGCTCAGCTCCGCTCAGCCCCACTGCATGGTCTTGCAGGCAGGCAGGTCCTAGACAGCTCCTGGGAGAGACTTCCCTGGCAGGGACCACGGAAGTGGGAGAAAGAATATTTCCAGAATAGAAGAGTACTTCAGAAAGTTTGTGGAAACTGGAATGAGAAGATACATTTGATTTTTGGATACACATGCATACCACAGGTCTTCAAAAAAGTTCATGAAAATGCATATCATTTAAACAAATGCCTGGATTTCAAAGATTTTTTTTTGCACCAAAATAAATTTCTGTCGTCTTGTACGTGGTGACCCTGTGTCAAATTACACCAGCAGAATGTGTGAAGTGGAAAAAGTCAGCGCTCCGATGGTGACATTAAAAATGTCTCCTGGCCGAGTGGTTAATCTCCCCTCGTTGCTTCATTGTGCCTCCAGGGCCCGGGAGAGCCACAAATCTGCAGGAAGAGGCGGCTCTCAGAACGAGCTGGCAAGACCTATGGCCATTCTGTCTGCTGGCAAGGGGGCTGAGCAGCCTGAGCCTCGCTGGTGCCATCAGGATGGGGAGTCACCGTGACCCGTGTCCTAAATAATTGTCCCCTTGACAGGCGCATAAGCAGAACTGGCCCCAAGGGCAAGGCCTTTCATGACCAATCAAGCCGGCTCCAGTACAACATCTCCACGGAGACTTAATGAGACAGAATGTCATCTCAGGACAATGTTGGTCACACACAGAGCCACGCCAAAGGCCCTATTGCCTTGCTGAGCCCCCCACAAGGTGAGATTTGCTTCTCAGCTTTCTGGGACAAGTAGAAGGTGACCATGTAGCCAAACCAGGATGTACTGTCTGATCCGGAAGTGGGATACTGACTCTTCTTGTTTTATGGCTATGAGATCTCGAGGCAGTAGCAAAATTTCTCTGGCTCTCAGTTTTCTCAGCTAAAATGGGGATATGAAGACTTATTCACAGGTGTTATTCTGGTGAAAGTTGAATGAGATAACGTGTGCAAAGTGCATGCTCAGTGGTATTAGCCCCCTCCCTGTCCTCATCAAGACATAGAGCTGCCATGTTTGGTCATTATTCTGTCTCTGTTTGCCGTCGTCACTTTGGTGCAATAATTAATCTTGCTTTGTTTTCTTTCTCTCAGTGGTATTCATTCATTCTTTTATGCAGTCATTCAACAAATCTCCATGTTTCTCACGCTCTGTAGGTGCTAGAGAAGGGGTGAGGAGCTTAGACCACACCTGTCTTTGCAGAGCTTCTGGCTGGTGGCCAACGTACAGGTCAAGACCAAGGCAGAGGAAGACCCCCGGGTGGCCAGGGGAGGCCTCCCAGAGGAAGTGACAGTTGAGTGAGCCTTGAAGGAAGCGTGTGGGTTGTGGCCACATTCCTTCCTTCTATTGACTTCATGCCCAATGATGGACCTCTGTCGGTGGACTGGAAAGGAGTGCTCGAGGCCCATCAGAACAGGGAGCGAACTCTTATTTCTGCTCTTGAGCCTGCTGAGCGAGTCAGCCAGCTGCCCTTCATCTCAAGGGTGAAGTAGGACGAGAGGGTGGGACTCAGCCGAACAGAGGCTGGTGGCTGCTGAGACATGAAACATGACATTGGCAATGCCAGTACTGCACACTTCCGAACTGTAAAAGTGTGCATACTGCTTGACTTCCAGCAGTATATACCCAGGAACTAACAACATAGTTATATAAGGAATCAACTACAAAGATGTTATCTGGGGACTGGCGCTGTGACGTAGTGGGTAAAGCCACCACCTGCAGTACCAGCATCCCATGTGGGTGCTGGTTCAAGACCAGGCTGCTCCACTTCTGATCCAGCTCTCTGCTGTGGCCTGGGAAAACAGTAGATGATGGCCCAGGTCCTTGGGCCCCTGCACCCGCGTGGGAGACCCAGAAGAAGCTCCTGGCTCCTGGCTTTGGATCAGCCCAGATCTGGCCATGGTAGCCATCTGGGGAGTGAACCAGCGGATAGAAGATCTCTCTCTCTCTCTCTCTCTCTCTCTCTCTCTCTCTCTCTCTCTGACTCTGCCTCTTTGTAACTCTGACTTTCAAGTAAAATAAATAAATCTTTAAAAAAAATAAAAATAAATAAAAGTATGTTGTCTTTTAGCACAAAAATGTTAATTCTTTTAGCACAAAATGCTAAGCAATCTAGGCCCTCTAAAACAGTGGATTGGGAAAATAAATCCTGCAAATGCATTCAGAGAGTAATATGCAGCCATAGAAAGTGATATTATAGAAATATGTATTACCCAGGAAAGGTGTCATACTATGTTAAATGGAAAAAGCTAATCACCTATGACTTTAATATTTCTTAGGAAAAAATTGGAGATTTTATATCTGTACATAATATAACGTCTTATTAGTGATTATTTCTGGGCTGTAAAATTAAGAACGGTTTTTCTTGCCGCCACCATGTGTGAGTGTGCCTCCCGGGGTTGATGTGTTGGGAGCTTGGTCGGTGGTGTGACGGTGTTAGGAGGAGGTGTGTGGGCTTTAAGGGGTGTGGTGTAGTAGGAAGAGATTAGGTCACTTGACGGTGCTGCCTTGGGGAGGAATTGATGTCGCTGGCATGGGACCTTGGATTGTTCTCAGCAAAGTGAGCTGCTAGGGCAGGGGGAGCCTGGCCTGAGTGGTTCTTGGCTTCCTGTCTCACCGTGGACTCTCTCCGTCCCACACACCCCGCGGCGACGGCGCCATTTGTCACGAGGCGCTGGCGAGAGCGAGCACTCTGCTGTTTGCCCTTTCAGACTGCTAAGCTGTGAGCCTGGTGAACCTCTTCATTCATACAGTGCCCAGCCTCGGGAGTGCTCCCTCGCAGTGGAACACAGACCAATACAACGGCCTTTTCTGGCTTAGTTTTCAGATTTTCCTTCAGCTACTGTGGATTCTTTATGAGGAAAAATCACCAAAGATACAGCTTTCAGTGACAGGATGTCTAGCATCATCAACCTTGGGAAAATACGGCTCAAAGCACAGTGAAATAGCACACCACATCCGCTAGGACAGCTCTAGTGGAGAGGTAAAGCACAGGGCCAGCTCTGCGGTGCAGCGGGTTAACGCCCTGGCCTGAGGCGCCAGCATCCCATGTGGGCTCCCGTTCTAGTTCTGGCTGCTCCACTTCTGGTCCAGCTCTCTGCTATGGCCTGGGAAAGCAGTAGAAGATGGCCCAAGTCCTTGGGCCCCTGCACCTGCGTGGGAGACCCAGAAGAAGCTCCTGGCTCCTGGCTTTGGATTGGCTCAGCTCTGGCCATTATGGCCAATTGAGGAGTGAACCAGTGGATGGAAGATCTCTCTTTGTCTCTCCTCTCTACCTGTAACTCTACCTCTCAAATAAATAAAAATCTTTTAAATAATTTTTTAAAAAAAGTAAATAGCAAATATCTTCAGGGATGTGGAGAAACTGGGTGTCTTTAATGTTGCTGGTGCAGCCACTTTGGAAAACAGCTTGAGAATTCCTTAAACAATTAAACACAGAGTTATCCTATATCCCAGAAATTCCACTGCTAGGTGTATATCCAAGAGAAATGAAATAGACATCCATGCAAAACCTTGTGAATAAATGTTCATAGCAGCATTATTCATGATAGCCAACATGTGGAGACAGCCCAAGTGTCTAGCAACTGATGAACAGAAAGTGGTTTGTCCCTACAGGGGAGGGTCATCTGGGCATGGAAGAAACAGGACTGCAGTGCTGCTCGACTACAGCGTAAGCAGAAAACTTGACGCTAAGCCAAACAGGCCAGATGCAGGAGGCCACGTGAGTGCATTTCTCTGAATGTCCTGGATAGGCGACTTCATAGAGACAGAAAGTAGATCAGCAGTTAGTAAAAAGCACAGTGAGTGACTGCTAATTCGATCAGGATTTCTTTTTGGGGTGATGAAGATATTCTGATAAGTGATGGTTACATAGTTTGTGAATATACCAAAAACTACTGAATTGTACATTTACCAAAAAATAAATAAATGAAACAGAAAGAGTGCTTTCTCCTCTGCCATCCACCCTTTCACACCCTGGGGAGTCACCAACAAGGTCCCTCCCCAGCCCCAGCCTCTCCTCCGTCTTTGAGAACCACAGGAAGTACACACCCAGCATGCATGTACACACCGTATCTTTTTTTTTCCTGCAATCTTGATGCTTTGACATCTTGGGGCCTTGTGACCCAGGAGGAACTGTCCCTCCCAGGGGCGGTCAATTGGTGGAGACAGTAAAAATTCACCTGTGAGCACGCCCTTCCTATAAAAGCCACCCTCCAGAGCCTCTACCCCAACCTCCTCTATTGGTCTCTCACATTCAGAGCCACTGTCCACCTGCCCTGATCACCCCAGGGCCAGGTACCAGACAGCCCCTGTGCCCCATAGCTGAATCTGGCCAAGCCTGCTTACCCGCCCTGGCCTGCCCTTCTCATGGGAGCTGCACGCATAACGTGGGTGGAAGCTCTCCGAGTTTTCCTCCTGCTCCCTCTGCCTCCAGCTCAAAGCGGGCACTGCCCTTTCTGGCTCTGCATGTTGCACTCTGCCTCCTGCTTCTAGGGATTTGGGAGTGTAGCAAACTTCTTCCTTCAAAACGGCCATTTCTGTGTGTATTTTTTTTTTTATTATTTATTTGAAAGAGAGAGAGAGAGAGAGAGAGAGAGAGAGAGGTCTTCTATCTGCTGGTTCATTACCCAAATGGCCACAATGACTGGGGCTGAGCCAGGCCAAAGCCTGGAACCAGGAGCTTCTTCCAGGTCTCCCATGTGGGTGCGGGGGCCCAAGCACTTGGGCCATCTTCCTCTGCTTTCCCAGGCCATAGCAGAGAGCAGGATGGGAAGTGGAGCAGCTGGGTCTCGAACCAGCGCCCACATGTGATGCCGTTGCTACAGACCGTGGGTTAACCTGCTGCACCACAGTGCCAGCGTCTTCCCCAAGGCTCATTAAAACAAATGTTGGTCCTCCTTAAAGCAATGCACCTGAGCTGATGACCAGAGGCGTGGATGCCTCTTGGAGGCAGCCAGCAGGTCAGGCAGTACTGGTGCTGTGTGCATCTTCCTGCAGGACTACAGGGCCCCACAGCTGGACACTGGTTTTTCAAAACCATTTTACCGACACACCTGTGAGGTCTTCACGATGTTAATGGAAAATGCTTGATATGAAGAAACCATGCAATCATTTCAAGGTTTTTGCACCAAAGCAAGCATTTTAATTCCATCTTGTCCATTAACTTTTGGAAGTAATCTACAGCTATCACATTTCTCTCTCTTCATGGGCTCCTAGGGTGTGGTTTGGGTTGGCTCTGCATTGCTTCTCATCTGGCAAAAGGAAAGCATTCCATTTTTCATCCTCTGGCTTCTTGAAGTCTAAGTGGCTGTCTTGGACATACAACGGGATCCACCCTTAAGATATTGCAAACAATCCTATCACCGCAGTGCTGGTCACCCCACACACACAGCACACAACCACACAGGACAACTCCATCCCTCTCCCCCTCAAAGAGCACAAGAATTCCCTCCTTTATTGAACGCTACTGTGTAGACAAAAGCAAACAAGGGGACTTGTTGAGCACATGAAAGTTGTCCAAGTGCCCCCAAGGTCTTGAATAAGTAAGCACCGGTTGTGCACCCTGAGGAGAGAGGGGAGAGAGGGCAGAGAAGCCAAACCCCAGCTTGGGATGAGAGAAAGCCATTTAGTGATAGGTCTGTTGTCTGACTTCCGCTGATGACACTTCAGTATCCTGTGCAACTTTGGAAATGAGTTTGGGTGTTGAATGCTCCCTGAATGCCCAGGTGTTGAAGTCTTGGTCCCGTGGTGGCACTTTCTCTGGAGATGGAGGAACTTCAGCGTGGTCCCAGTGGGAGTCCCTTGGGTCACCGAGGGTGTGGCCTGGAAGGCAGTTCTCACGGGGGGGGGGGGGTGTGGTTCTAAGAGCTGAGTTGGGCCCACCCTCTCTCTGTGTGTGTCCTGGCTCACCACGTGATCCCTCCTCCACCTGCCTGTGTGCTCCATCATTGCCACCCTAGTCAGAGGCCAACTCAGTAGGGGCCACCGATCTTGAACTTGAATCTCCAGAACTGTGAGCCAAAATAAAGCTCTGTTTCCTTCATAAATAGCAGGTGTGTTGCTATGGTGATGAAAAAGTTGACTGATACCTGCTCCTTGCTCATTTTTGCATTGCGCCTGAAGACCCAGCTGGCCTGACCAGACCCAGATCCACTGGACAAGGACAAAACCAAACCAAAGCAAACGCAACACCAATCGGACCAGTCTGTGCTGTGTCTGACCAAGGTCTTCTTCCCATCAGACTAAAAAAATGCGCACAAATCAATGGAGTCAGAAACGATAGCTGAGTGTCTCACCAGACACTTGGCCCCAGGCCAGCATCTACACGTGGAGTCGAGATCTCTCACTTGGAAAGCTAGGAATAAAAATAGCCGTCTTCTAGCAATGTGGAGAATAGTCACGAAGTAACGCATGCAAAACCTTAACATGAAAAGACAAAAGCCCACGCTTGGAGGACTCCATTAGGAAACGGAGATTCAATGTCGCTTGTGTTCCTCAAGAAATAAGTAAATAAAACATGGTGGTGCCATCTATCTCAAAGGACCAGCCCGTCACATCACTTTCTTTCTACATAACATTTCCCCTTCTGGTTACATTTCGGATTCACTGCTAATGTGCATTAGTTTCCAATTTCCCCTCAGCCACTCTGCAGAAGTGCAATATTGGTTCTTTGTCTTAGGGATATTTCATTTCCGCAATCGCGTTAAATCAAACAAACCTTCTATACCAGCAAACAGAAAGGAGCAGCTCTGGGCCGCTGAACTAATTTGCACTGGTAAAACTGATCAGGCCTTCCTCCAGTGTCTTAATTAGGAGCTTTAATCCCTTTGATTTAAAACCAGAAGAAATGCAGGACATGTTGGGCAACTCTGAGCGTATTTATTTAATACAGACAAATAGGGTTTGCAAAGTCCACTTAATATACAGTGTCAACAGAGATATATGTCCCTTTCTTTCTAATCATTCTTCCAGGGTAAAGTAGGGCTTACACTCAGATTGGAGCCATCAGTTTTCATGTTCTCTTTCATTTAAAGAGACAGTTATTTCCAGCCCCCTCGACGTTTCTAGAAATCTTTGGCTGCTTTGCTTTGCTTTCTCTGTGACACAGAAAGGAGTGGCTCCGACGAGATATGCAATATTGTTGCCATTGTATTTTTTAAAATGTGATGAATGGGTGGCGATGGAGAGAGGTTGAATGTGAGAAAATGAACACAGAATCCCAATGACTACGTGGACGCTCTCTGCAGACTTGGAGTAGGTCTTTCAGTACCGATGCAAGAATGCATTGGGTTTTGGCACAAGGTGGGTTCTTCATGAATCCTATCTCAGGGGGGTTCAGTCCTTGAGAGACCACAGGGCCATGTCTAGGTCAATGCAAGTCCCTGGTGGTACCCGGCACCCCAGGGGCTCGGATCAGCACCCACTGGTAGGATCAGCTTTGCCTTCTGGGCAGCTCGCCTTACACAGAATCACATACATGTGGGCGCTGCTTAAACACCAGGTGAGGGTGCTGGTGACTGAGTGAACCTCAGACATGCTCAGAAGGACTTCACGACAGAGAGGCCACAGCTGTGAGGACCAAGTGCCCTGCCCCGTCCATGCAGAAGTTCTCTCTGGCAGGTAAGCAACAGAGCAGCTAGGATTCTGCATGCGTCTCCCCTGTGAACCTGTGACATCGCTCCTAGGATTCTCCAGCAGTGTCTCAACACCTCGATTTAATGTGGGCTTGATCATGCTCAATAATCAGGGCATTTGGGGCAAGCTACCTGGGCTCAGGTTCACTCATCCTGCTTCCCTTAGTCTGGATAGGCAGTGTACTCGTTCATGAATGAAGAGTGCTAGACTTGGTCCAGTGAATGGGTCTTTTTTTTTAAAGATCTATTTATTTATTTGAAAGAGTTACACAGAGAGAGGAGAGGCAGAAAGAGAGAGAGAGAGAGAGAGAGAGAGAGAGAGAGAGAGGTCTTTCATCCACTGATTCACTCCGCAGTTGGCCACAACAGCCAGAGCAGAGCTGATGCGAAGCCAGGAGCCAGGAGCTTCTTCTGAGTCTCCCACATGGGTGCAGGGGCCCAAGCACTTGGGCCGTCCTCCACTGCTTTCCCAGGCCATAGCAGAGAGATGGATCAGAAGTGGAGCAGCCAGGACTTGAACCAGTGCCCACATGGGATGCCAGCACTGCAGCCAGTGGCTTTACCCACTATGCCACAACACAGGCCCTAAGTGAGTCTTAATCAGCTTTGCCACTTTCCAGTATGGAGGGTAGGCATAAATAGGCAAAACATTTTAAAAAATGAGAAAAAAAGTAACCACAAGTGTTTAAAATATTTTCTCTGAGGTGTGAAATAACAAACTGACATACTACTTTTTACATTTAAATGTCACCATCCTATCTTTTATTTTGTGTAAGAGAGAACTTCAAAATGTTCATAGAATATAGAAGTAAAAACTAATTTTGGTGCAACAATTTCTGAAATCCATGCATATGAGGGATCTTCCAGAAGTTTGTGGAAATGCATATTATGAAAAAAACTATGCATGGATTTAAAAATGTCTGCATCAAAATACATTTATCTTTTAATCCCATTTTCCAAGAACTTTTTAAAAAAATATTCATTTTATTTATTTGACAGAGTTACAGAGAGAGGTAGAGACACAGAGAAAGGTCTTCCACCCCCTGGTTCACTCCCCACATGGCCAGAGCTGTGCTGATCCGAAGCCAGGAGCCAGGAGCCTCCTCCGGGTCTTCCACATGGGTGCAGGGCCCCAAGGACTTGGGCCATCTTCTACTGCTTTCCCAGGCCATAGCAGAGAGCTGGATTGGAAGAGGAGCAACTGAGACTAGAATTGGCGCCCATATGGGATGCTGGTGCTTCAGGCCGGGGTGTTAACCTGCTGCGCTACAGTGCTGGCCCCTCCAAGAACTTTTAAGATTCATTTTATTTATTCAAAAGGCAAAATTACAGAGCGAGAGAGAGGGAGAGATGGGGGGAGGAGAAGGAGAGAGAGAGAGGAGAAAGGAGATCCTCCATCTGCCGGCTGCAACATCAAGGACTGGACCAGGCTGAAGCCAGGAACCAGGAGCTTCTTCCAGGCTTCCCATGTGGGTGCAGGGGCCCAAGCACTTGGTCCGTCTTCTGCTGTTTTTCCCAGGCACATTAGCAGGAAGCTGGATTGGAAGTGGAGCGGCCGGGACTTGAACTGGTACTTACATAGGATGTTGGCATTGCAAGCGGTAGCTTAACCCACTGTGCCACAATGCAGGCCTCCTATGAGAGTTTTTAAAGTTACTCTTGTGCTCTTACATGACAGGCCATGTTTCTTTCCATAGACAAACAAAACACACCCAGGGAGACACGGAGGCAGGGTCTTCTAGCTGGCAGATGCTGGTAGGGTTTGGCAGCAACATGCCGGCTGCTTGTGTCTAACTGGGCCCTTCTAAGGGCTGACAGGTGAGGGTGACAACAGTGAAGCCTCTGAGAGATCTTAAACAGCCACCCCTGCAGTTTTGCTCACAACGTAAAGTCCCATCCTCCTTTAGGAAAAGATGTGCTTGAGAAAAGTCAAACTTGAACCATTCACATTCCATCCAATACTCAGCAATTCTAAAATTAGTGCAATGGAACTTTAAGATTTGATTGTTTATCGCTCCTTAGCAAAAACCATTCTACACCATGCAAAGCTTGGTAGTACACAATTATGTAACAAAGTCGGCATTTTCTGCTCTCCCAAAAGTGTTTTTTGGCTCAGCATCAGGCAGTTGGAAGCAGGAAAATATAGACAGGCCCCTTGTAACCGTGGCCTTATCTCCGGAGAACCGGGGAGGCCCGAGATGGCTTAGATGCCAGCAAGTCCATTCCCCCAAAATCCCCAGAAATACTATTGACCGTGCAGCTGCAGACCCCACTCCTGGCAGAGACGAGCTGCGTAAGCCTATGCAACCATTACAGAGCGGCGTGCCCAGCCGCCGTCAGCACAGGGAACTTCAGGCACCACTGCACAATTATGGCTTGAGCTCGTCACTGGGGCCATGGAAGAGTTCCGTCCAAATGCTTGACATCTGGCCAATGCATGGAAGCGGACCGCAGAGGCTGCTTCCTTTGCCAACTAAATGGAGAGTGGAACAAGGTGACGGGGATTGCTTCTTGATCTTGCCCAGTAAAACCAACGGCCATTTGGAACACGGCGAATGAGAGATGAAGGGCTTGTCCTAAGTGGCTTAAAACAAATGGTCTGGAATAGGCCCCGGGGTCGTTGGGAGACTCTAGTCTGGTCCTGAACCCTGGACTCTCACCAGCCAGGGGGCTCAGTCCTTGTTCATCAAGATGGTGAGACAACAGCTGGGGGCCCAGCAGAACCAGTGCCCTCCTTGGGGACAGGTCTGTGCCCCTCTGTGACCCTGGTGACCTTTTGTCTCATCAAGCCCATCTTGAAGGAAAAACAGTGTTACTCAACTGAACTTGGTGAGTGATTGTTTTTAAACATTGTTCACTACAATGCACAGTTTATTCAGGAGCCCTTAGTTTTTCCTAAAGCTCTTTTTTGGCTCCAGGATCCCATGAAGAACACCCCATTCCATTTCGTCACCAAGTCCCCCTGACCATGACAGTTACTCAGGCTCTCCCTGTTTCTGGTGACGTTGGCAGCTTTGGGGAGTAGCAGGCAAGTGGATGGGAAGACATTACTGTAATTTTTCGGGTGTTCTCATGATGAGACAAATAAATAGCACGGGGTAAAGTTGGCGTAACCAAGGTGAGGAGGCAAAATTAGCCACGTAAAAAAAAACAATTGCAATAATTTCCCCTTCCTATCTAGCACACACGTGCACACACACACACACACACACAGGTTTTGTGTCCTTTCAAACAGCCCCGTGTTGGCCCTGAACATCATGATCATCTAATACCCGGATGGATCCACTGAGTA
Source organism: Sylvilagus floridanus (assembly GCA_949820135.1). NCBI lineage: Eukaryota > Metazoa > Chordata > Mammalia > Lagomorpha > Leporidae > Sylvilagus > Sylvilagus floridanus. The sequence continues at coordinate 12,885,285 of OX463228.1, read as the reverse complement.
ACAGAGTTTGTTTTCTCTCTATTGCCACCAGTTCTGTTATCTTCATGAAACTCTGCTACTGTCATTTGAAGTCTTTCAAAGGACATTAATCAACTTTTATCACCGCACAGTAAAATTCATGTTGACAATATGAGTTTTCACTCCTGTTTTAAGTGCCTCCCAGATGACCCTACAGGCCTAAATGGGCCCTACTTGTCATAACACCCCAGGACCACTGGGATCTTAGGATTTATACAAACTCTTCTCTGCAGTTGAAATTTACTCAACTCCCAGACAACTCCACCTGCTTATACCCACAGGGAACAGCTCTTGATCTTCAAAAACTGTCCACCAGCCTATAACATGAATTGCTGGTGTTGTGGTGTGGCACGTAAAATTGCCATCCACAATGCTGGCATCCTATAAGGGCACCAGTTCATATCCTGGTTGCTCCACTTCGGGTCCAGCTCCCTGCTAATGGCCTGGGAAAAGCAGCAGAAGATGGCCCAAGTGTTCACAGCCCTGCCACCCACATGGGAGCCTGGAAGAAGCTCCTGGGTCAGCTCTGGCCATTGCAGCTATCTGGGGAGTGAACCAGCAGATGGAAGATCTCTATCTATATTCTCTCTCTCTCTCTCTCTCTCTCTCTCTCTCTCTCTCTCTCTCTTTCCCTCCTCTCTTTATAACTCTGACTTCCCCCAAAAAATACATCTCTAAGAATGAATTGTATATTACAAAAAAATAAATAAACAGAACTGGAATTGATGAACCTGGAGGAGAAAGGCTGTGAATGACTGATTACAGTCTTCTAGGATAATGGAAGATTGAAAAGAATCAGATAGACTGAGTTCTAGTCCCGGGTGTGCCACAGCTCGCTGTGTGGCCATGGGCAAGTCAGCAGACCCTTCTGTGCTTCAGTCTTCCATCTGGAAAACAAGCAAGGTGAAGTCCACCTGTCAGGGCTGCGGTAGGTTTTCAGGGAGGTACTGTGGGGAATGCACTTAGCACAGTTCCTGCAGACTGAGTTATTCCATAAAATTTAGACCAGAGGCTGGCGCTGTGGCATAGTGGGTAAAGCCCGCCTGCAGTGCCAGCAGCCCTTATGGGCGCTGGTTAGAGTCCTGGCTGCTCCACTTCTGATTCACTCTCTGCTGTGGCCTAGGAAAGCAGTAGAAGATGGCCCAAGTCCTTGGGCCCCTGCACCCATGTAGGAGACCCAGAAGAAGCTCCCGGCTCCTGGCTTCGGATCAGTGCAGCGCCGGCTATTTCAGCCAATTGGGGAGTGACCCAGCAGGTGGAAAACCTCTCTCTCTCTCTCTGTAACTCTGCCTTTCAAATGAATAAATAAATCTTGAAAAAAAAGTAAAATTGAGCCTCTGCTTCCCTTGCTGTAATCCTACGTATGATAGAAACAAAATCACTTCATATTTTCATGAGTCTTTACAGCTTGCAAAATATTTTCTTGTAATTTAGGATGATAAACCATTGTCTCAGCCCTTCCAACTTCAAATAAGAGAAGATGGATTTTCACTCAGATCATGGGGATTCTGATGGGACAAGGTGCAGCCAGTTTCTCTGGAGGCTGCAGCTTCTGTCCTTGGGGGGTGCCCAGCTGTGTCCTCACCATTACCTCCCCAGAGCCATCCGAATCCTGGCCTGAGAAAAGAGGCTGGAGTTCTTGGAGGCAGGGATGGGAGGCGAGGGGTTCACGTTCGTCCTCTGGACTCCAAACCCTGCCTCCTGTCTCTAACAATCCTCCCAAGTTCGGCCTCCTAAATCCAGGTTTCCTGGAGCTCCGTTTGTGTGGTGGACGTGAACTGCAGCAGGGAACCCCGTGTGTAAGAAAAGCTCACGTCTGTATTCTTTTAAAAGGAGAAATTCAGTTGCAGTTATTTCGGGGCAGATCCCCAGGGTCTTGCTGAGGTTCCTGGGTCTCACCCACTGCCCAAGCTTCGGGCAGGCTCTCGGGGCCTGTGTTAGGGGTCCCTGGCGGATCGCATGGCAGCACTATGAGAACAGGAGAACCTTTGTGCACACAATGCCTTCTTCTCAGACCCTGTTTGCCTGCAGCCCAGCACTTGAACTTCCTGCCCCGTCCATCCCCGCGTTTTCATCCCACTGCGTGGAGCCCTCGGGGGAGGTCTTGCTGCAGCCAGGGGGCAGTGCCGCTCCAAAGCTGCAGCCGTCCTCAGCAGCAGTCTGCGGTTTAGTGAGATGACACTGACCACTGTGCCTCCCTGGAGTGAGCGGGCCTCTCTCCTCCGCGGAGACTTCTGGGAGGTCCCGGCATTTCCATTACTGCCGAGCTTGGAGGTCAAGTGGAAGACAGGCAGCTCAGAAAGGGGCAGGGAGGCCATGGATCTGTAGAGCCCGCATTAGCTGTCCTGGACCGAAGCCTAAGCGGGGGAAAACCAGACTGAGTTCTACTTCACTCCGGCAGGTGCCACTGAAAACACCCCTCCAACCTTCCCTGAATTTCCCAGGACGAACCACACAGGGCACCGGGGAAGGGCTGCTTGCTTGGCCCTGGGTTGTCCCTGGCTTTTGCAGGTGCACAGGGATCCATCAGTTCCTAGCCCATAGGCAGCCTCAGTAGCCCTGATGTGCTGGGCATTGTTTCTCGGCCTGGGTTCCTGGGTTCCTGGGTTCCTGCCCCATGGACTCCTGGCCCCTGGATCCCTACTCCTCAGCCTCTGCCCAGTGAGCCTTGCTCTCGTGCCCACAGCTGCGCTGCCTGGACTAGATCCACGGACGCCTCTGGGGCTCTGGTTCTGTTGTCTAAATCCAGGACAGAAGGGCACATTACTCTAACCATGTGCGTGTTGGGCACCCGTTCTCACTCCTGAAGGTCGGTAGGGCCTCGGGGCTGAGTTTTTTATTTGATCTGACATTGGTTGAGTGCTTACTGTGGGTCAGGTGCTTTGCTGAACACTTGCCATGGAAATCGACAGTGGATTCCTGCAGCTGCTTCACGAGACTGTGTAGTTATGACCCCCATTTTACCAAAGAAGAAACCAAGGCTTAGAGAGGTTCTGTAGCTCCCCATGATGTTCCAGTTCACAGCAAACGAGCCCCAGAGCCAGGACCCACAGCAGGGCGTCTGACCCAGGCGCCTCACCTCCTCTTTCCAGGATGCTACAGGTGTATTTTCACATTCCCAAGCTTGTCATCTGGGACACAAATGCAAATGATCCTTAAGGAGGCGCGGGAAGGCCGGGACCAGATGGGCAGTCCCGAGTGTCAGACACACTGGGCAACAGTTCAGCCAAATACAGAGGGTGAAGCCAGAGGCCAGGCTCCAAGGTGACCAGGAACAGATGTGACAAATGCAGTGTAAGGCAGGTGGGACATATGGGGCTTGGAATAAGGCTGAAGGCCAGATATTCTCTACCCTTGGGTGTGGGCCGCCTGAGCCGGGAGATGGCGCGTGCCTTGCAGGTGCAGGTAGGGCCCTGAGTGCGCAGGGCTGAGGGGTGAGGTTGGCCGCTTCCCGTTGCTCCTCTCCCTGCATGAGCAGGGCTGCGGGAGTATGGGTGATGCAGGGGCGTCCTCCAGGGAGAGGGAGGGCAGGCCTGGGGGAGGGGGCATGACCGCCTCTGCCAGGGAGCGGCTTTTTCTCCTGGACCTTGCCTCGCTCAGCCCCCTCCCGGCTGCCCTGCCCTCTAGGAGAACCAGGCCTTGCCAAAGCAGCCCGCCTCTGCCCCAGCCCCACCCCATTTATGTCCAGGTTTTGTGTGCTTTAAAATAGCCCTGCTGATGGGCGCCAAAACCCAGCAGGCTTGGAAAATGCTTAGCAGGACGGAGAAACCCTGAAGGGCATCCGCTTCCCGACCTGACTCAGGGCAGGCCCTGCTCTCATTCCCATCTGACTCCTGGAACGCAGCGTGGGGTGCAAAGGCCCCCCAAAGACGTTCCCAGCCAGGTCTCCCAGGCCTTCCCCATTAACCCAAAGGCCTGTGAGAAGGCCAAGAACACCCGACGGAGGCTGGGCAGAAGAGCAGCCCCCACGCTTGTCATCGGAGGTCGGATGCAGGCTCTCGGGGAAGAGCCCCACTCAATCGGGAGGCTGAGAGGTGGTGAGAATCAGGCGGCAGGGTGGCAACGCCTGGTTCCCCAGCAGCTCTGCTCCTTTCCTTTCCCTGGCTGGCCCCTCCGAAGCTTCCAGTGCCCAAGTGGGGCTGCCTAAGGGTGTTCCCGCCTGCAGAGGTCTCAGCTCAGCACACACGATGTCACAGACGCCATGCTGCTGCAACTGTTCCCTTAACCAACAAGCCCTGCCTTCACCAACAGGCCCTGAGGAGAGAATGAGCAAACTGTGTTGGTGAGGCAGGAGGCTCAGTGCACTGGGAGTGGAGAATCTGAGCATGGGGGCAGGAGCATCAATAGGCTGAAAAGCCAGCAGAGGCCTGGACGCAGGTGGACCTCGGGAGCGGTTTGAAGAAGCAGGCTTCCTTCTGCAAAATGCTGTATCCCCATGGCCAGGCGGGTGACGTGCAAAGTAGCTGCTCATGCATGCTTGTTGTTGGGTAAGCGGTGAGCCTTGGAAGACCCGAAACAGGGACATGATCTGATGAGTTCTACATTTTTTAAAAGATTTATTTATTTATTTGAAAAGCAGAGTTACACAGAGAGAGGGACAGCAGAGAGAGAGAGAGAGAGAGAGAGAGAGAGAGAGAGATCTTCCATCTGCTGGTTCACTTACTAAATGGCCACAACAGCTGGAGCTGGGCCAGGCAGAAGCCAGGAGCCAGGAGCTTCATCTGGGTCTCCCCCACTGGTGCAGGGGCCCAAGCACTTGGGCCATCCTCCACTGCTCTCCTGGGTCATTAGCAGGGAGCCGGATTGGAAGTGGAGCAGCTGGGACACAAAATGGCCCCCATATTGGATGCCAGCATTGCAGGCAATGGCTGAACACACTATGTCACGCTGCCAGTCCAAGCTCTGCATTTTAAAATTGCCTCCTGGGCTGCAATGTAGAGAATGGATTGCAGGGCACTGATGTGGGAAATGACAAATGTCCTAACGACAGATGACAGCGAAGAGAGGGGAGTGGAGGCAAAAACCACAGGTGTGGTGGCTGGTGTGGGGGCTGAGGAAGGAGGGAGTCAGGACGAGGGGCATCAAGATGTGACCTTTGGGGCCAGCGCTGTGGTGCAGCAGGAGAGCCCCGGTCTGCAGTGCATGCATCCCGTATGGGAGCCAGTGTGCGGCCTGGCTGCTCCACTTCCCATCCAGCTCTCTGCTATGGCCTTGGAGAGCAGTAGAAGATGGCCCAATTCCTTGGGATCCTGCACTCATAGGGGAGACCCAGAAGAATCTCCTAGCTCCTGGCTTCAGATCGGCACAGCTCCGGCTGTTACAGCCATTTGGGGAGTGAACCAGTGGATGGAAGACCTCTCTCTCTCTTTGCCTCTGCCTCTATGTAACCCTGCCTTTCAAATAAATAAATAAATGTATTTTTTTTTTAAAAGTTTAAAAATTTAAAAAAAAATGTGACCCTTTACTGAAAGTACTGGGTGGGGCTAAGACCTCAGCCCTGGGGCAGGGCAGCCCCCTTGGGCACAGTGAAGTGTCTGTTTAACTCAGAAGAGGCTCTGGGATTGGCAGCTCCAGGAGGCTCCCAAGATGCATGCTTGCATCTCCAGGGTGGTACATTCTACCCTGCTCCAGCTCCGAGTCCCCTCCCAGAAATGCCCCTGAAAACATCCATTTGAATCACTTGAAAATACGTGATGTGGGGTATTTGACAGCCACTCTTACATGTGTGTTGGACCAAACACAGAGCTTCCAGTTTTTCAAAGATTCATGGAGCCCAGATGCTCAAGGGATGTCACATCATTTTGTTCCTTCACTGTTTAGCATCTGTCAAACAACCGTTAATACATGCAAGGGAGAATAAACCAATGATGAACCTAAGCATTTGCAAGTGTCAAGTTTGTCATATCACACTTAGTGACCCAATAGTCCTATGTAGAGGGACTTGGGTTTTTTATATGCTTTGCTTAAAGCCTTGTGGCTGTCAGGATTGGATCCAAAGCACAGAATCAGGGCTGTTCTCTAGACAGGAGGTCTTTCCATCTACCTCCATCTCCTTTGTCCTATCCCACAGTGCCAGTCCTGTGTATACACCCAGAGAAGTGCCAGGATGCAGAGGGAAAATAGTGGAGGAATTTATAGACTTGGTTATAAGACAAAATCAGTTGGAGAAGGAGGCAGTACTGGGTTGTAGAAAAGATATGGGTTTTTATTTATTTTATTTGAGAGAGAAAGAGAGAGTGCCCATCTGCCGGTTCACTCCCCAAGTGCACACAATGGCAGGAACAGGGTCAGGGCTGGAGCCAAGAGCCAGGAACTCGATCGAGGTCTTCCATACGGTGTCACAAACTCAATCATGTGAGCTTGTTCTTCAGGGTCTGCATTGGCAGGAAGTGGGAGTCAGAAGGCAAAGCTGAGAACTGAACCCGGTCCACTGATGTGGGATGTGGGCATCCCAACACCTAGGCTACGAGGAAGATTTTAGAACCAGAGAGATCAAAACCCAGATCACGTTTTGTTTCTTGCAAGCTTGGCGGCCTTGAGTTGGTTACCTAACTTCTCTGATGCTCCAGTGTCTCATCTGCAAAACAGAGACGCTGCAGGGAAGAGAGGAGAGATTATGCACAGCACGGAGCCTGGCAACCCAAGGGCTTAGTCTAAAGGCCTGCAGGATTCCTTGGGATAGATTTTGATGGACCAGTGCCCTTCCAACTGTGGGAGATGAGGTCAATGGCGGATAATGCAGGTGGAAGGAAAAGAATGAGTGAAAAGTGTATTTGCAGGCAAGCGTGAGCATGGTGTCACCCACCTTGATTGAGGGGTAGAGAAATGTGTGGGAGATGGAGGTTGCCTCGGCTGGTTAGGGAACCAGGAGAACCTTAAAGGCCGGCAGCTCCTCTCCGCTGCACCTGGCTTCCTTGGCGTGGCGCCCCCTCACCCCCAGCGACATCACAGCCCTGATGGCAGTGTGGGCTCTGTTTGGCAGCCGTGAGGAGACACGCAGGTCTTGTGCAGGACAGCGCCCGGGTCAGCAGGGCCCTGGTAGCGCTGGCTGAGCCGCAGGGGTGTGCAGTGAAGCAGGGTTGCCTGGGCTCCCGCCACCTACCAAGCTCAGCCTGACTCCCCGCCTGTTCCGTGAAGTTCATTTCCATGTGGCCCCTGCCGCCTGCCTCCCATCTGCCACCAGCCTGCCTCATGCGACACCCTGTCCCCACACTGTATGTCAGCTAGACTTCTCTGTCTTCCCTCCAGGGTACCCCCAATGACAGAGGAGTGAGCCTAAGACCCCAGGATCTGGATCGATTGCAAAGGGCAAGACCTCAAATGCACAATGTTAGGACTCATCTGTTATTTTTAAAATTACACCGATTTTGCCTTTTCTTGCTTAACACGTGTGTTTATTTTAATTAAAATTCCTTTAACTACTTCTTATATACTTTATTTTACCCAAATATTTAGGCAAGATTAATTTCCTTGGAAGAGGCATCACATGTAGTCTGTGGATTCGTTTTGTTTTTGTTTTTCATTTGAGAAGCAGACACACACACACACACACACACACACACACACAGTGGAGGCAGGGGGAGAGAGAGAGAGAGAGAGAGAGAGAGAGAGCGAGCTCCATTCACTGGCTGACTGCCCAAATGCCCACAACAGCTCGGGCTAAGCCAGGCAGAACTCAGAAGCCATCATCACTACCTCCCAGGGAGCCCATTAGCAGGAAGCAGGAACTGGGAGCAGAGCGGGGTCTTGAACCCAGGCACTCCCGTATGGAATGTGGGCAGCCCAAGCAGTGGCTGACTTGTGGGGCCAAACACTTAGCATGCCGGTGGCCCGCAGCAGGGAGTCTTCCCAGCCAGCACGGAGCTGTCCAGCCCGGTACCACTATCTTAAGCCTGAGCTTGCAGTTTTCTTCCTGCGTAGTGTGCCGCTCCTTTTCGAGCTCCTCCTTGTATTTCAAGATCCAGCTCGAATGTTACCTCTTTTTTTTTTGACAGGCAGAGTGGACAGTGAGAGAGAGAGAGACAGAGAGAAAGGTCTTCCTTTGCCATTGGTTCACCCTCCAATGGAGCCGTCACCTGCTGCTCCCCAGGGTCTGCATTAGTGGGAGGCTGGAATCAGGAGCCAGAGCAAGGACTCAACTCCAAGCACTCCCATGTGGGATGTTTGCTTCCCAAGAGGTATCCTGAGCACTGGGCCAAATATCCTCACTGTCTACACTAGAAAACTGGTCTCGATACTTCCAATGCCTAGTGCACTGTGAATGCTATGTGAACAGTTGTACTGTATTGTCTAGGGGATAATGATGAAGGAACAAGTCTGCATGTACTCAGCACAGATGCAATGTTTCTCTACATGCGTTTGGTCCATGATTGTTTGAATCCACAGATACGGAGCTCAGGAGTGCAGGCTCAACTGTATGTAGCAAAACCCAGGAGCCAGGAGGAAGGGGGTATCATTAAAATGCATACAGGGTTGGGGGCGGTGTCGTGCACAGTAGGTTAATGCCGCCTGTGGCGCCGGCATCCCATATGGGCGCTGGTACTAGTCCCGAGTGCTCCTCTTCTGATCCAGCTCTCGGCTATGGCCTGGGAAAGCAGTAGAAGATGGTCCAAGTTCTGGGCCCCTGCACCTGTGTGGGAGACCCGGAAGAAGCTCCTGGCTCCTGGCTTCAGAGCAGTGCAGTTCTGGCCATTTCGGCCAATTGGGAAGTGAACCAGCGGATGGAAGACCTCTCTCTCTGCCTTTCCCTCTCACTGTTGGTAACTCTCTCTCTCAAATAAATAAATAAAATCTTAAAAATAAAATAAAAAAATGCATACAGTGCAGTATATGAGTGAGACGCATTCCAGGGGAGGACTGGGGCTCCCTGGCAGTTCCAAAGCCTCTGCATGGGGATCCCCAGTCTCTGATCACTTCTGGTGGGAGGTTCTCCAGGCCACCCACCTAGGTCCTCAACAGGGGTTCTGGGGGCTCTGCCTGAGAAACAGAGATGCCAGCTGCAGTTCTCCAGATCAGCTCAGGGCCCCGACCTGGCCGCCTCCCTTGCCTCTCAGGACTTACCCAGGTCTGGGAGCTGGAGGTCTCGGACCCCTGGTCTCCCACCATCAGCAGTGGCACACAGAGGCTGTTCCATTCTGCTGAAGCTCCAAGGTCCTGGCTGTGACCTTGATGGGATTTATGGGCTCAGCTTATTTAAAAATGGATGTACAAAGGCTACAGCATTGTGTGCTTTTTTTCTGAGCGTGACACCCCCGCTCCTGCCTATGACTATTTATAAGTTTGAACTCTGGTTTCTGATGGTTGCAAGCCCAGAGGGTGGCAACTTTTCTTTACCTTCTATTTGTCTGTTGGTGCAGCTGCGAGAGGCTGAAATATTCTCTTCCTACCAAGCAGGCTATGGAGACTTGGGAGTACAAGAATAGTTATTTTGGCCAGAATAGTTCAGCTACAGGAATCTTTGCCCAGAGAGGAGGAAATAAATCAATGTTTGCTTAAGGAACAAAGAACAAACTGTTCTGGAAAAACAAAATGTGATTTTTTTTTAAATGGTCAAAGCCAGCGTGGGTTATCACAGGGGGAACTAAACTCCTGGAAGCTCTTAATGGGTGCCTGGTGGTAGCCTTGCTCCGTTAAATACCAGCTTTATTTGACCGTGAGCCTGGAGTCCTCTCTTCCTCCCGGCTGCATTTTCTTCCCGGTCAGTCCCTGTCACTTGCCTCCGTCTCCATCTCCTTGCTCTCCTGACACCAGCACCTGCCCCTGCATCGTCACCGACAGGTGAGTGATGTGGAGAGGACAGCAAGGAGCAATGAAGCCCCGTGACACCTGCCGGTACTGCTAAAAACTGAAGAAGCTAATGAAAAGCTTATTTCAGTGCAAAACCTGTAGAAATCCATGCATAGTTCTTTTTTTCAAAGTTTGCCTTTTCCAAGAACTCTTTGAAGACCTCTCCTATGCATTGATTTCAACATTTTTTGCACCAAACTTATCTTTTAATTCCATTTTCCATGAACTTTTGGAAGTACTCAAGTGGTTTATTTCTCGCTTGAATCATTAAAATAGGCTCCCAACCAGCTCTCTTGGCTCTAAATGTGCCGTTCTTAACTTCGTCCTGCCCACAGCTGCTGCCCCTGATATCTGTCTAAATGTAAATGTGCCTGATGCAGACAACAGCAAGTGGCTCCATCCATCCACACGAAGCCTCCAGGACTTACCCTGCCTCTGGCTCCCGGGATCCAACCCACCACCCAAACGTGCAACATGAGTGGGGGCTTCCTCCCCACATCCAGGTTTCCTTGCTAGTCGCAAAGCTTCCTTCGGATCAGGCCTTTCAAAGGAGCTGAGATCAAAGCCAAAAGGTCCATTAAGGAGAAAAGAGAGAAATCTGCCCAGACAGCCTGTGCAATAGGAGGTACCTGGGAGAAGAATTTTCCTTCTTCTCCACTCCCCACCTACACCTTGTCAGAAGATAGGAACAGAAGCAGTAGGAGAGCCAGGAGTGCTGGTACACAGACCCCTCTTTTAATTCCTCAAAGCAGTTTTTCTGGAGGTATACAGCGTACTCGGCGAGGTGCACACATCACAAGTATAGAGTCAGAGTGTTCATAAATGGAACACACGTCCATACGCAGCTCCCAAACCAAGACCCCCAAGCATGACCACCGCCAGGAGCCCTCTGCCCTGCCATGGTTCACTCTGATTGCTGTATTATATTCAGCTGTGGGGCTAGGCCATTATTTATCTATCCTGCTGCTGATGTGGGCATTTGGTCAATTTCCACTTTGAGACTGGATGAATAATGGTGCTATGGACACCGTAGTTCTGTCCTCTGGTGAACACACATATCCATCTATGATGAGGAGCACTGTTGGCCACGGGTTACACATATGATCCGCTGGAGTAGGGGCTGTCAGATGGATCCCCCACCTGCGGGAGCTGTACCAGTGTAGAGAGTGTGAGACTGCTGGTGACACCACGTCCTCCAACCCAGGTCTCCCAGGTGGGCGGCTGGCATCCTACAATGTGAGCCAGCACCTGCTGCTCCCAGGGCACAGGTCAGCAGAAAGCTGGGCCTCCAACCCGGGCACCTGGACTCTGAACCCAGACATTCTGGAGGTCTGGGGTCTGACCACTACCTGACCAGGTCACTGTGTGACCTTGTGGGCAAATTACTTAGTTTCTCTGCGCCTTTCTCCCTCCCTCCCCTGCCAGTGGGAATCCTACTTCCTGCCACGCCCACCTAGCCTGGTGACAGACATGAGGAGGCAGGTGGGCTGCTCTAAAGTGCTGCAGATACAGGTGGAGCGCTGTGGCATAGCAGACGCTGCTCCAATGGAGCAAACACGGGCTCAGGTCCTCTCCAACCATCAGTTCCCATTCTGCCCGTGCTTGTGGGGCTCAGGCCCGACAGGGGCCCTTGGCTTGGGAGAAAGGCACCCACCTCCCTGGTCTGGGAAACTCCGCTGCGTTGGCATTTCACCACACCGCTGTTTCCTTTGTGACCTTTCTCTTCCTTTGTTCCATCCCCGGTCCTGGGAGACCTTCTGTCACCTGAACAGGATCTGCTTATGCTGCCTCCAAGCCACATCAGGGGATTTTAATTTTCTCCCGGCTTTGTTAGCATTTCACACTGTTACAGGTCAAAACACAAGGTTATTTACCAGGAACCAAGAAATGTCACTGACGTGAGTCACAGGAATCCATGATTTCTCGCTCCACAGTCAGAACAGCACCGGCGCCCAGCATTCTGGACTCTCCCAGGTTCCTGGCTCATTGTGCCTGACCAAGGTGCCAGGCTGGAAATGCCAGTGGGCATGAGACTCGTTCAAGGAGCCCCTTCCTTCCAAAGATGTCGCTTTAAAGAAGATTCAAAACCTGTTTCCTAGCCAATGATGGAAGGGAATGATGATCTTCTTTCACTCATTCCAAAGTCACCCTTTTGTCCTTTTCCTCAGTCCGCCAAAGGTGAGTGTGTAGATCCTCGCATGAGTGACAGTCGAGAGCTGTCGATGTTTTTGCTTGTGTTTGTCAGCCTGGTCTTTCAAGTATCCTGGAGTTTCTTCCTGGTCTCCTACATGGGTGCAGAGGCCCAAGGACTTTGGCCATCTTCTACTGCTTTCCCAGGCCATATCAGAGAGCTGGATCAGAAGAGGAGCAGCCGGGACTCGAACCGGCGCCCATATGGGATGCTGGCACTGCAGGCGGCAGCCTTTACCTGCTATGCCACAGCACCAGCCCCTCAAACAACCTGAACACAGCAAGGACATGGGATAAGGGAGGCGGTGATGAGGAGGGGCCCCGCGGATTCTCCAGGAACGTCAGTAACTGATCCGGGAATTACCAAAGATAGAACTTTCCAGAACATTCCCTTCATTGGCTCTTAGGGCACTGCCCTGTCTTGTTTTCCTCCTTTGCTGTTTTTTCCTCCCTTAAACATTGAAGACCTTCAGGGGGTCCACTGCAGGCCCCTTTGTCTTCTTCCCCAAGAGGGTCCCAGCTGTTCTCATGACTGTAGATGCCTTCCAGAGGGCACCCACCACCGTCTTCCATTCCTAGCCCAGACCTCTCATCTGAGCTGCAGACATGGTCTCTGCTCGCTCACCTGGTGGCGTTACGTATCTTCAGTTTTATGGGCAAAGAATTGAGTTGTCCCATCTCCTGTGCAGGTCCACATCCCCTGTACTTCCTCTAACTTCTGCAAAGCCAGGAATCCAGAATGTTCCCCCATTCTCCTGCCCCACCTGCTTCCCATCCTGCACCTGTGCAGGCCTCCCAAAGCTGTGCCCTTCCCACCATCCCCTCACAGTGGCCTCCTAGCTAAGTCTCCTCCCTCCTGCTCCTCCTCACACCCCTTCCACTTTGCAGGGAGAATCACCAAATGTGAGCTTTGGCAGTGAGAGCTGGCACATAGTCCCTCCATTAAAACCACCTGGGAGCTCACAGGGTGCGCAGCACCTTCCCCTCCTCCCTCCCTCCTGTCCGTCACCACTCTCGCTCCCTCAAGAGCGTCCAGAAATTTCCTGGAATCCTCTCCCCCCAGCCTTCACTCATCACCTGCTAGTGTCCTTAACATGCAGGGTCTTCCAAAACGCTCCTGGACAGTGAACTCTGAACAAATTATGCATGAGTTTTGAAAATGTTTTCACACCAAAATAAGCATATCTCAATTCTATGGTCAACTGACTCTTAAGTCCGCTCGAGGCTCAGCCCAAATGTCAAGGGCCTCCAGTTCACTTCTCTCCTGGTTATGAGCGTCTTCTCTTCACTGCCTTCCAACGTGTGGTTCTCAGTGATGCAGGAATATGGGAATTTTTGCGCTCCTGGCCTCCCCTGAATAAGCCCCTAGAAGACAGGGATGACCCCTCATTCTCCCTGTTGGGAGCACCATTGTCTCTACCCCAGTGCCTCTCACACAGCAGGAACTTGATACACTGGTTAAATAAATAAACACCCAAACTATGCAAATCAGCTTTTTTCAATTGTGATATTTGCACGTTCTATTTATGCTTGAAGAGCACAGAAATGATCCCTTAAAAGTCACTCAAATTTGCCCTCAGCCTGGGGAAGCTTGGTCCTGACCCAGGCCTTGTGCTCTGGCGGCCTCACTCTGGTCCCCCTCTGGCTGTGGCTGGCCCAGAGGGGCGAGGCGGTCACAGGGTCGAAGGGTCCGCCCTCCCCAGAGCTGCCACCCCAGCTAGCGTGGGTAGATCTAGCAAATAAAAAGGCAGGATATGCAGTTCAATTTGAATTTCAGATAAACAACCACATGTTTCTTATTTATTTTTATTTTTTAAATTTATTTTTATTTGAAAGGCAGAGAGAGAGAGAGAGAGAGAGAGAGAGAGAGAGAGAGAGAATCCTTCATCTACTGATCCATTCCTCAAATTCCAGGGCTGGGCCAGGCTGTTGCAAGGGCCAAGAACTTAATCCTGTGTCCTACATGAGTGGCAGGGTCCCAGGTGTATGAGCCATCACTTACTGCCTATCAGGGTGCACATGAACAGGAAGCTGGATCAGAAGCAGGGTAATCAGGACTTGAACCAAGCACTCCAGTATGGAACACAGCCACACCCACTCACTTAAGTATTGCCGAGGGCTACTTCATGATACACATCGCTGTGACAGAGATCATTTTACCCACAACGCCCCAATAGCTACCACCTCACCCTTTACAGAGAAACAGCTGACCCCTGATGCAGACCTGTCTGGGTCCCAGGGCCTCACCTGCCCCTGCACAACTCCCCCCTCCCCCGCCGCGAGCTTCCAGATCCTACACAGGCCTCTCCTCCGGTCTGGCTGCAGGGTGGCCCCATGCTGAGGGCACAGGGATATGGATGGCATTGGGAAGTTCACGTGCAAGGCCCTTGGGGCATAGGCAAGGCTGGCAGCGGTGGGAGGCTGGACGCCACCCAGTTCAGCGCACAATTGAGGAGACTCAGAGTTCTAAATTTGCACTTGACCTACCGATGCATTAGGAAGATGTTTTGCAAGATAGGAAGCATATTCTGTTGACCCTCCGTACTAGATTGATTTAACTTTTAAATAATTAAACATGTGGTACACAGGCCTCCTTAATACTCAACCCCATCCCTCCAGTGTCCGGTCTGTTGTCATCAAGGCCAAGAAAGGTCTTCAATAGTGCCACTTTGTGGTGAGATCTACCATTACTATTTCCCTTCTTAGTGGTCTACCTTTAGGAACTCTGCCTGTGATGCCACTATCAAAGCTTAAAATTACACCGCCAGGGGGCCAACATTGTGGCATAGCAGGTAAAGCCACCGCCTGCAGTGCCAGCATCCCATACAGGCACCAGTTCAAGTCCTGGCTGCTCCACTTCTGATCCAGCTCTCTGCTATGGCCTGGGAAAACAGTAGAAGATGGTCCAAGTCCTTGGGCCCCTGCACCTGCTTGGGAGACCCAGAAGAAGCTCCTGGCTCCTGGCTTTGGATCAGCGCAGCTCAGGCCATTGCAGACATCTGGGGGGAGTGAACCAGCAGATGCAAGACCTTTCTCTTCCTATGGCTCTACTTTTCTCTGTAACTCTGTCTTTCAAATAAATAAAATAAATCTTTAAAAAATAATTATACCACTAGAGATTGGGAAAGTCTACCATGTTTATGAGACAGTAAAAAAATATGAAATGATGACCAGCAGTTTTCTTCGAAATCAGTAACTTATGGCTGAATTGCTCCTATTTGCACGGTGCTGAGAGTTTACGAAGCCATTCACATGAAACTTCCTGTCTGAACCCACGCCCCAGGCTATCCAGCAAGTCATGAGCTCTCTTTGTCATAGTAGAGCCTTCCTCCTATTAATTCGATTGAAAGATGAGCAGAAAATGATCTCCCTCCCTGCAAAGGGAACAGAGGTTGCATTTCAGGAAACTGGAACCCAGATGCTCACCTTTGCTTAGGGTTTCCAGGCCTCTGAATGGGTGTCCAAGAATAGAGATTTGTGACGATTTCTTGACTATCCCCAGCAAAGCATTTAGCAACAGAGGAGACTCTGACATTTCTGTTATTGTTCAAACAATTTTGCAAGTCCCATCTCTTCTGCAGCAGGCAGGGCTGGCGGGAGCTGACAAGGACCTTGGTCAGGAGTCAGGGGTTGTTGGCATTGACCTTTGTGGATGCCTCCATTCCTGCACAGTCAGGGGGTCTGTGCTGCTCGGACGACTTCTCGTGGCAACCTTTTAAATAGCACAAGAGTTTAAACAGGAGGCTGAGTGAGAATAAGTCCTGAGCAACATTTTAAAGCATGTCTTCAAAATGTACATCATGTTGCATACTGCTTCCACTTCGCTCATGTTTCGACTCCTACGTCTCCAAATGCTAAGGTATTTCACCATTGTCTCAGCAGCAGTTGAGGTGAAAACTGAATTTCTAGATGTCAGGTTTGTGGATTCCACATTTCCAGCAGAGAACACATTCATATCAATGCGATCTGTTAGAGATTAATCTCTTGTCCAGAGATAGCTGTGCACACAGTTTTTCCCCAACAACGGATGGGTGAGCTAAGGAGTTCACCATCACTGGGGCTGACACAGAGTTCAGTTTCATATGACAGCCAGCAATACATAGAGGGAATTCAGGGAACAAGACAAGGCTGAGGAAGCACTTTCGTTAAATGATAGTTTTCTTCAATGCTTCAGAGGAGTGCATGGCTTTGACGAAAATGGTTCTGCCTCCCACCCGTGGGAGAGCCAAGCTGAGCCACCTGAGAGATGCCTTTCCAACTTGCTGGTGGTGCTTGGTGTGCATTTTAGGAACACATATCCACTTCGTCTTTCACTGTAGCCTGTGTTATGTAGTGAGCTGAGGACCGAGGGTAGCAGATCCAGGCTGGCCATGGAGCTCCAGATCCATTCATTTATCCATGTGCAAATTTAACAAATGCTGATTGGATCCCATCCAGGCCTCACACACGGTGCTCAGTATCAGATGAATAAGACTAGACCACGCCACACTGCAGGGGGCACTGCAGGGACCAGGCATGGTTGGGGTGGGGGTAGTACGTAAGCTGCCTTTTGAGGGCCCAGTACCAGTTAGGGAGAGAGATGCATGTGAAGGAAGGGACCTCAGGCTGGCTGACTCCACAGCCAAAGCCCTTGTCTGCCAGGATTCACAGCCTATGGAGAAGACAGTGCCTGCTGGGGCCGAGGGGCACAGAGGCAAAATGAAAGGGACTCCGTTTCAACGCTGGACGAGTGCCAGGTAGAGAGGAGTTGGTCACTCTCCATGGCCAGGGCAGTGCGCTCTTCCCTCGCTCCCCTGCCCATGTTATCTTTACTATTGACTACTCCTTCCTTCCCTGGTCCCTCAGCTCCCCTCCCCTCCTCTTGCTTTCAAATCTTCGTCTCTGATTTATGGGCCTGCATGGTTCCTCCAAGTGTGTCAGGCACCACACCTGGACACCATCCGGGCTGAGGACAGGTGAGTGCCGTGCACCTGCTGGGCGCCGGGATGCTGCTGAGGCTCTGGCAACTAAATTAGTTTGGGAGCTGTCAAAAACCACTGCCAGCTCCGAGGAGGCAGGAAACAACAACATCATGGCCCTCTTTCCATTAGGTGAGGTGAGACAAGGTCAGGAAACACTGTCTCCAAGTGTCTGTGTGGTGCTCAAGTCTAAACCGCTGTTCAGGCTGTCAGCGTCCGGGGAGAGCAGGTTGTGAACTGATGCATAAGCAGGGCCAGGCAAACGGAGCCCCGTGGAGGATGCTCGGGTCCTACCCGAATATAACTGATGGGCCAGTGGTACCCGTTTGCAGGTTTGTCTGTCTAGGTAAATCTCACGGCAGTAAGTTGCATGTAGAAAAGCAACCCAAGGTTCAGGTTGCCAGGAACTATTGCCTGCTCCTGCCTGAATGCTACAGGTGGAAAGGATGGAATCTACCTCTCCTCCCCCTTCCTGGATGGCACGGTCCCTTCAGGGGAGCCTTACACCTGCCCTCTAGGGGAAAGGGTGACGCTTCCACTTGACACCTGAGGGAGAACTGAAGTGCTACCAAATGGAACTCAGCTGGGGTGCGGGTGGAGGGAGGGTTTGCAATCTGCTTTAAGTCTCCCTGTAACAACTTACTCATGCTCAGAATACCCTCGCTTCTAAATGTGCCGTGTGCCACATGTCACCCTTCTGTGTCATCTAAGGCCCCTCTCCTCCACGTTCCTGACTCAAATAGCTGAATGAAAATCAGGAGTTTTGCTACATTCCTGCTATAAATCATGTTGAATCCATACTCATTCATATATATGAGGGTACTTCAAAAAGCTCATGGAAAATGGAATTAAAATAAAACTTTTTTTGGTGCAAGATAATTTTGAAAACCATGCATCCAAGAGGCCTTTAAAAAGTTCATGCAAAAGGCCTATTATGGAAAGATTATGCATGGATACACAAACACAGGGTACTTTAAAAAGTCCATGGAAAATGAAATCAATGCTGTGAATGTATTTTGGTGCAAAAAACTTTGGATGTAAAAATTGTTTTAATAATATGTGGAAATGGGTATTATGAAAAGATTATCATGGATTTCAAAAAGGTTTTGCACCAAAGTAAGTCATTCTTTCAATTTCATTTTCCATGAACTTTCTGAAATATCTTTGTGTGTGCACTTATGCAAGTGTACATATACAATGTGTGTGTAGATAGACTGGTGATGCATACGCAGGTAGATGAGTGGAAAGATGTAGATAGAAGGGCTGGCATTGTGGCATAGTGGGTAAAGTTTCCACATGGGACATTGACATTCCATATGGATGCCAGTGCAAATCCCGGCTGCTCCACTTCCAATCCGGCTCCCTGCTAACGGCCTGGGGAAAGCCGCGGAGGATGGCCCAGGGGCTTGGAGCTCTTCCACCAGGAGGGAGACCTGAGAAAAGCTCCTGGGTCCTGGCTTTGGCCTGGCCCAGCTCTGGCCATCGGTGGCCATGTGGGGAGTGAACCAGCAGAGAGATCTCTCTCTCTCTCTCTCTCTTACTCCAATATTCAAAACCAGTAATTAAACCTGTTTTTGAAGAAAGAAAGATATAGGTGATAGATATAGCTAGATGATCGAGATGAATCCATTCCTAGCTCTCAAAGAGCTCTTAATTTACCTTCTAAAAGTGTCAAGTTCAGATGATCTAGTTTCTGTAGGTGGAAACAGCACTTTAAAAATTTATTTATTTATTTATTTGAAAAGCGGAGTAACAGGAATGCAGAGGAGAGAGAGAGAGAGGTCGTCCAACCACAGTTCACTCCCCAGATGGCTGCAATGGCTGGAGCTGTGCCAATCTGAAACCAGGAGCCAGGAGCTTCCTCCTGACCTCCCATGCTGGTACAGGGACCCAAGGACTTGGGCCATCCTCCACTGCTTTCCCAGGTCATAGCAGAGAGCCAGACTGGATATGGAGCAGCCGGGACTCGAACTGGCATGCATATGGGATGCTGGCACTGCAGGCAGTGGCTTTACCTGCTATGCCACAGCTGCAGCCCTGGAAATAGTACTTTATAATGACAGGTCCTTCTCTCTCGTAACAGAAACCTAGATACACTCATGGAACATTAGAGAACTATTGTAGCGACTATTGTAGTGACTATTGTACCTGTCCTGTATCCACGTAAACTTCAGCAAAGCTTGTGTGCCAGTCTCCTTGTCCTGCCTCCCTGGTCTCAGGGGCGGGCTTGACTCTCCCATCTCAGAAGGTGATTAGTCCCATGGTGACCCCCTGATCCAGGCGGGACCAAATCAGAATCCAGTAACAGATCTTGCAGCAGCTAGGATTAATCTGTTTTCTGTGATTGCCAGGGTTTCTTGAAGTTGCAATTGTTGCCACTTAGAGGGAGCCTGAATGAGAACAAAGCCAGGTGAGCAAATGGAGCAACGGCGTGGTCCTGGGATGAATACTGACGTGCGAATAATCCCCATCGGTCCACCCGAAGCCTCAGAGAGCAGCCTTCTTTGGGATACTGCAGATGTAGTTGTGATTGGGTCATGCAGGACCTTGCCTAGTCCAGTGGAAAAGAAACAAGAGACACAGGGCACACACAGAGGGAGTTTGCCATGGGACAGATTGGAGCTATGCCTTTACAAACCATGCAATGCCAACAAGTGCCAACGAGTCCCAGAGTTTTGGGAGAGGCAAGAAGGACCTTCCCTAGACCTTCAGAGCGAGCACAAGGGG
Organism: Sylvilagus floridanus; assembly: GCA_949820135.1. Lineage (NCBI taxonomy): Eukaryota > Metazoa > Chordata > Mammalia > Lagomorpha > Leporidae > Sylvilagus > Sylvilagus floridanus. The sequence continues at coordinate 12,865,606 of OX463228.1, read as the reverse complement.
ACTCCAAACCAGCTCATGAAAATTGAAATGAAAAGATAAGTTTATTTTGGTGCAAAACATTTTTGAAATCTGTGCATGTTTTTTTTTCATAATGTGTCTGTTCATGAATTTTGTGAACACCCCTCGAATGAATGGATCACAATTATTTTTTGCACCAAAATAAACATGTCCATTTTTTCTCATCTATCAGAGGCAGCCTTCTTCATTTTTATATTTTTTTTACAAATTTATTTATTTATTTGAAAGGCAGAGTTACAGAAAGGCAGAGGCAGAGCCAGAGAGAGGAGAGGCAGAGAGAGAGAGAGAGAGAGAGAGAGAGAGAGAGAGAGAGAGAGAGAGGAGTCTTCCATCTGCTGGTTCACTCCCCAGATGGCCACAACAGTTAGAGCTGCATTGATCCAAAGCCAGGAGACAGGAGCTTCTTCCAGGTCTCCCAAGTGGATGCAGGGGCCCAAGGACTTGGGCCATCTTCTTACTGCTTTCGCAGGCCATAGCAGAGAGCTGGATTGGAAGTGGAGCAGTCGGGACCTGAATTGGCACCCATATGGGATGCCAGCACTGCAGGCAGAGGCTTTACCCACTATGCCACAGCACTGGCCCTTCACTTGCTTTTTAAAGAAAGATTTATTTATTTGAAAGACAGAGATACAGAGAGAGAGAGAGAGAGAAAGAAAGCGAGCGAGAGAGAAAGAATTTCTCCTCCATCCACTGGCTCACTCCCCATATGGGTGTAATGGCTGCGGCTGGCCAGACTTTTTCTGGGTCTTCCACAAAGATGTAGGACCCAAGTACTTGGACCATCTTCAGCTGCTTTCCCAAGTGCATTAGCAGGATTGGAAGTGGAGCAGCAGAGACTTGAATCGGCACCCCTATGGGATGCTGGCACAGCAGACAGTGGCTTAACCTTCGAAGCAACAGAGCCAGCAGCCATGCTCCACTTCTGACGTAGCTCCCAGCTAATGTGCTTGGGAAAGCAGCAGGTGGCCCAAGTACTGGGGCCCACCCCACCACCCACGTGGGAGACCCAGATGAATCCCTTGGTTCCTTCGGCCTAGTGTAGCCCAAACCATTGCAGTCATTTGTGGAGTGAACCAGCGGAAGGAAACTCTTGCTCTCGTTTTCTCTCCCCCTGTCTTTGTAACTCTGCCTTACAAATAAGTAAACAGATCTTAAAAAAAAAACTTTGATATTAGAAGTTTTTAATAGGCATTTAAAAATTGTACTTATTTATGGGGTAGTATGTGATGTTTTGATATATGTATACATTGTGTTGTGTATAATTATATACAATGTATACAATGTGTGTTCAATTAGGGAAACTAATATCTTTTCAAACATTTAACAATTTTTATGGAGAAAACATTCCCAAATTCCTATATATTTTTTAGAGAAATATACAGTAGGTTAACATTATCTGCAGTCACCCTATCATGCAGTAGAATCCACAGCTTCTCACACCTATCTCTCCATAGCTCAGCACCTTTCAGCCTCCCACCCTGCTCTCTCCGCCTGCCATAGCCACCATTATGCTTTCAACACATAAACTCATCTTCTTCTTCCTTTTTTTTCATGAACTTTTTGGAATTCCATTATACACACGATTGTGCTGACACCTTGATTTCAGACGGATAGCGTCCAAAACAGTGGGAGAACAAATGTCTATGTTTTGTGTTTTTAATTATAGCACAATATGCCTAACACAAAATGTATCATTTTAAGTGTACAGCTCAATGGCATGAAGCAGTTCACCCTGCTGTGTAAACATTTCAATTGTTTTAAAGCACTGTGTTTGGGGAACATTGTTATAGCAGCCCCTGGATACCAATGCTGAGATGTAGCGGGAGAAAGGGGTGTTCTGAGAGCAACCTTTGAATCTCGGGGTCCAACCATGCCTGATTCTCTTGGACCTAGTGAGCTGAAGAAATAGATATCATTTATTTGCTTCAATTACTTTTTTTTCCCCAGTGGATTTTGCCACTTCTGTCCCATTAGGAATTCTGACTAATATAGATGAACAGGTTGATGGCAATTGTTTTCATTATGATCCCATAACTGAAAATCCTGACACCACAAAATGAATTGCCTTGTTCTTGGTTACGCCTCTCCCCCACTTATCTCATGATTGTAATTCCCTCACTGTGTTAGCACTAGTGCCCAGGGTGGCCTTAATGAATACAAAATATTTTGGAATGTGAGTCAGGTCCAAAGACAGAAATTATGCCACAGCTTGCAAAGTCACAGCCTGATTAGAAGGAGCCTTGTTAAAATGCTGCACAGGGGATGTAGAAGTGAAGTGAGAATGAGGGAGGTGAGACCATGATGTGTCTCAGAGAACCACCCAGAAAGCACCTCCATGCTCACAGCTGTTCCAAGGCAGCTCCAAGTCTTATTTTCAGGGGATGAAATTGATTATGCATAGCAAACAATTAATTTCTGTTAAATACCAGCCAGTTAATGAAAAATATTTTCAAGTCCAGGACAATCCCAAGAAGGATGTAGTGATAAATGACACTGATATTTAACCAACCAACCATGTCCGTTGCAACATTTGATTTTAATGGGACTGCTTGCTTTATATTAATTAACTGTAGATTGATTGCTACCTATATTTGTGGAGATTTCATACAGGTGATTATCCAATAATTAGGGAGCAGTTAAAGTATGTGCCAAGACTTTTCTAAGAGCCAAGGGATGAAAGCTATGCTAAGGCACAGTCATATGGTGTAAAGGAATTGAAGTTTGAATGAATAGGGAGAAAGGAGAGGGCCATCGCCTGCTGCTGCATCACAACACAGGTGGACAGTGAGGGGCCGAAGTGGATACTGTTCTGTTGCAGTGGATTCATTCTGAGAGGAGGAGCATGGTGGGGGCAAGAGGTGCAGAGTCACCACACAGACCTGGGAGTCGGGTGAAAGTGGACCAGAGGCAAGCAGCCCACAGACTCGTTTATTTCAGTTGGTACAGAAGCTTATATAGCCAAAGCAGTCAATCCGGTCCAGGCTCCATTGCCAGGTGGGTTTCGAAGCCTTTCCTGAGTAACTGACACTCGCTTGCCAGTGGCCATCTTGGCATGGCCTTCTCATTCCACCATACTATTCCAAGGATCATTGTGGGCCTCAGTTTGGGCTGTTCCAGGTGAGATTAGAAATAAGTTAATGGCTAGTTATTAGACTCCACCCACAAGACTGCCATTCAACCTGTGAGCCCAGAGTCAGGAACAGCTCCAGCTTCCACGAGGCTGGGTGGGCTGGAATCTGGTGTGAACACAACCAAGGCACAGTTTTAGCATGGGATAGGAAGGGAGGCCCAAGACTGGGCTCCACACATTAAAGGTGGAATGATCTCAGGCCAGCCTCTCATTTTTATTACCCTGTGGCTGAAAATGGGGACTAGCAGTGGAATTTCACAGGACATAGATATTACACTGGACACCAACTGCTTTGTGAATTTTTAAGTTCTGAGCACTAGAAGTCTGTGAGCTTGTTCCTCCCTGAGGGCTTGGAGGGGCTGCTCGGAGCCAGAGGCACAGGCTGCCTCCTGCAGTCCTGCCAGAAGCTGTCAGTCGGATGCCATTGGAGAGAAAGCCATTGCAGTGGGGTCAACAGCGATCAGGTGAGATTTATCCAAGCTGCTTCTCGCTGGCACCTCCCGTGTGAGCTGCTTCCCTCCTCATTTTACCAACTCGGCTTCTCCCGCATGGTTTAGTTTGGGGTGTCCTGCCCTGGCTCCAGGCTGGTCCCATTGGCATCTGTGCCCCAGATGTGGGGTTTCTGGCTCCTTCTTCGGGGTGGCTGACACAACTCTCAACTTGGATGAGGTTCAAGTCCAATGCCCAGTCTCCCACTGATAACCCAGAAGGGCCCTGGGTTCTGTTAGTGCCAAGTTCCACACTATGGGTGGACAAGAGTGTGTGGGACGCCCAGCCTGACTTTCTCCCTGCTGCTGGAGAGGTGGCCCCACGTCCATCTCCTGCTGTAGTAGCATCAGCCACTCACCATACAACACACCATGGGGCCAGGAATGACCCCAAAAAATGCCAGAGGGGAGGGGAGGGTTGGGGAGGTGAGGGCTGAGAGGTGGGAGCCCCTCGCGTCCCAGGGAGCTGCATGGCCACCTGCACCTCAAGGTCGGACTCACGCTGCAAGGTTGCGGACAGATTGGGAGCCCCGCCCACATCGCCTGTCCCAGCTTCCTCACTTGGTTGAATGCAGGTTCAGACCACAGAAACCATCTTCACACAGTCATCAGCAAAACAGGGGGCGTGCCCGAGCCTCCTTTGCAAGCTCTCACCGTCTCAAATCCAGTCACGCTGCCCGTGTCCTCGTCTCCTCCCCAGTTGCTAGGACTCTGCCCCCCCCCCCCCCCGCCCAGAGAAATGTGAATTTCCATCAGACACGAAGGCTTGGGTCATCCACTGTGAAATTGCTCCCTAAACACCTTCAATGCCCAATCGTATGCACTATTTAATTTACTTTAAATATTTCAGATTTTTAAAGTGCCACGAAGCTGAAACTCAGCTAAAGATGAATTTAAGTCAATGCTTGTTTAGAATGGCTTTTGAAAAATTACCTTGAATATTCTAGTGGTGCCTCTCCGGACAGCTGCAGGTCCCTGTGTTTGGTGCTGAGAATTTTGCTGTATATTAATGCAACATTATCCCCTGCTTTGAGGCCATTCTGTGGCTGTCTGATGTTTGTATTCACTTGCGGATTTTAAGCTCCCTAAAAGGAAAGAGAGGATATCCCACTGTGTGAGAGCAGAGATCCTACTTGTGAGATGGGTGCTGTGCAGGGCTCATCACAACTCAGAGAGGGTCCCTCCCTGCATTTTACAGGTCAGTAACTGAAGCTCGTCAAAGGGTAAGCAGTTTACCCCTGGGTACAGAGGAGAACCCGAAGTCAAGCTATATTGCTTTTTTTTTAAGATTTATTTTTATTTACCTGAAAGACAGAGTTACAGAGAAAGGTAAAGAGAGAGAGGTCTCCCATCCGCTGGTTCCCTCCCTGGTTGGCTGCAACGGCCGGAGCTGCACTGATCTGAAGCCAGGAGCCAGGAGCTTCTCCCGGGTCTCCCACATGGGTTCAGGGGCCCAAGGACTTGGGCCATCTTCTACTGCTTTCCCAGGCCATAGCAGAGAGCTGGATGGGAAGAGGAGCAGCTGGAACTAGAACCGGCACCCATATGGGATGCCAGTGCTTCAGGTCAGGGCTTTAACCCACTGTGCCACATTGCCGGTTTCACTTTTTTTTTTTTAAGATTTATTTATTTGAAAGTCAGAGTTACACAGAGAGGAGAGGCAGAGAAAGAGAGAGAGAGAGAGGTCTTCCACCCGCTGGTTCACTCCCCAGATGGCCACAATGGCTGGAGTTGCGCCGATCCAAAGCCAGGAGCCAGGAGCTTCTTCTGGGTCTCCCATGTGGTGCAGAGGTCCAAGGACTTGGACCATCTTCTACTGCTTTCCCAGGCCATAACAGAGAGCTGGATCAGAAGTGGAGCAGCCGAGTTCTCGAACCGGCACCCACAGAGGATGCTGGCACTGCAGAGAGCAACCTTACCCACTATGCCACAGTGCCGGCACCCAAGCCATATTGTTTGACTCACATGCAGTATTCTTTCCACTATTTCTTTGGTTTGCATTTTGGTGACTAAGCCATATTGCCACTCAATAAATGTGTGTTGAAGGAATAAATGCAAGGTTGATTCTCTTCACCAGGTCTGTTCAACACTCCCACTCCCACAGAGCTTTCCCTTTGCCGAACCTACCTACGGAACCATAAAAACCAAGGTCTTAACAAGAGCACTGGGGGAATCCCAAAGCATTTCCTAAATTCTCATCGAGAGCCAATTATTTCTGTTTGATTTGCTATATTTGAAATTTCTGGTGATTACAAATCCTGTACAAGTTATTAGATAATTTTTTCTCACTGAATTAAAAAAAGAAAAGAAAAAAAACCCCACCCTGTAATTGCCAGCCATGTTTGAAAAGTGACTCATCTGTCACTTGATTCTCACTCTGAGGGTGCCCAGGCACCATTACTCAAATGGAGGGGCTGGAGTCTCATCTGAATGTTAGAGAAATTAACTGAACCCCTAGCTGGGCAGTGGAACTGAGTCAGGACCAGGGTGAGGACCGGTACCCAGCCTGGGTTAAACTGTTGATATTGTGTGGTTTTCCTTAGTGTTTGTGTGTACACAACACACCGTCAGGGGACAAAGCGTCCACGGGACACGGATGCTGTATCTCAGGATATCTGGGTTAGTGACACATCTGGATTCACAACGCGTCACTGGTGTAGCATAAAGAGGCCTCTACACTAGAGGCTATGGGGCGCGGGAGCGGGGTGAGAGGAGGCGGCTTCCACCCTGGAGTGGCTTGGAGTATTAGTGGGAGAGATGACACATGCCAGGAAGCTCTGCCAGTACACACCAGCCTTGCGAACGTCTGTGTCCTCACCTCAACACGAAACCCCCCTTCGCCGGAGCCCGTGGTCTACCTCCGCTCTTTGGGAGAACATGGGACTGCAGAAGGCAAGGGAAAAGGCAAGGGAGGCCAACGAGAAAGACATGAGGACGCTTGGATGACCTTGGCTCCAACCTTTGCTTCAACGGTGCTTCAAAAAGTTTGTGGAAGAAGTTTATTTTGGTGTAAAACTATTTTTAAAATCCAGGCATAGGCCAGCACCGTGGCTCACTAGGCTAATCCTCCACCTTGTGGTGCCGGCACACCGGGTTCTAATCCTGGTCGGGGCACCAGATTCTGTCCTGGTTGCCCCTCTTCCAGGCCAGCTCTCTGCTGTGGCCCGGGAGTGCAGTGGAGGATGGCCCAAGTGCTTGGGCCCTGCACCCCATGGGAGACCAGGAGAAGCACCTGGCTCCTGCCATCGGATCAGCGTGGTGCACCAGCCTCAGTGCACCGGCCGCAGCAGCCACTGGGGGGTGAACCAAGGGCAAAGGAAGACCTTTCTCTCTGTCTCTCTCTCTCTCACTATCCACTCTGCCTGTCCAAAAAAAAAAAAAAAATCTAGGCATAGTTTTTTTTTTTTTTTTTTTTTTTTCACAGTGTGCATTGTCATGGGCTTTTTGAAGACCTTGCCTATGTTCCACCTGGGCTGACCAGACGCCTTCCTCTTGGCCTCTGCCCCTGGCAACTGCACCCCCAACCCATGCTCTCCAATCTGCAACCGGACCGGAGTCATCTCAGCACTTCTCTTCCCGAAGCGTCCCCACACCTACCGACTCAAGCCCAAGCCCTTCGGTCCCTTAAAGGCTCTCTGCGATTCTCCCCCCATCCCCCACCAGCTTCCCCTGCTGTCCAGACTCCAGGTCTCTCACCTGCCCTGCCACCCAGCATGGCGGCTCTTCAGGCCTCTGTCTCTCCTGCTTCTCCCAGAATTCCCTCCCTTCCAGTCTTACCACCTGGCTGAACTCAATTCACCTTCAAAGCCTTGCTCAGCTGTCACCTTCCCTAGAAAGCCTTTGTGACGGCCACCAGAGGCGACACTCCCCACTCTGTGCCCTGCAAGGTGCTGTCACCCTTCACTGCTCTCTTGGATTGCGGGTTTCTTGAAGACAGACCCTACTCACTGCTTTATCTCTAGCACAGACTTCACTGTTCCATAAGCGCTGTGGAGCTGAATATGCTGGCTTTAAAAAAAAAATGGGATTTGTGGGCTAGCTTAGGCCATGATCACATTTGAAACATGTTTTTTTTCTGCGAACGGGAAATATTCCAATGAACTTTCAGAACCCATTTAAAAGTTGTAAAGCAATTCATGAAAATATATGAATAGACCAGACCAGTGCCCTGAAACTTCAGAGAAAAGACAAATTATCATAGTCTTGGGTTCTTAGACATGGCTCAGCACAGCAATGGGACAGAATTCGCTTACCACCTATTGAGTGTCTATTGTGGACCAGACTTTATGACAGGTGCTTTGTTTAAAAGGCTAATAAAAGATGGTGCTAAAGGAAGATTCCACAGTCTGGAAGACCAGCGAGATAGCAAGGAGACCTGTAATTAAAATGCAATGTGATAAGTGCTCTAATAGTTCACATTCAAGTTTGGAGAATTGACAGAAAACACAAAAAGGCATTGAAATTATGGAGTTAGACTTTCTGCTTAGGACACATTCAACCTACTCTGGTTGAAATTGCTTTCCCTTTGTTTCTTAACATTCATTATGATCCCAGTCCCTCGATGATATTCATTAGCTGAGGCTACCATCATTGCTCTCAGCTGACAGGCAGGATGGTGTGATGGTGATGTTTGTGTGATTTGTGAGGGCCTACATGAAAGAGGAATAACAAGCTTAGTTCTGGGGTTCCTAATACAGCCCAGGTCCCTCCAGGCTCCCAAAGGCAGGTGCAGAAACTTGGACGTTGCCAAGAGTTCACCAGGAGAAGACAGAATGGGACTGTGCAGGTCACTGACTCCACCTGTCTCACTTGGCAATGTGCCTTCCCCACCCACTCCCTGATCCAGCCTCTTGCAGTGAATCAACCCTCCCCTGCCTTATCCATTTGCAAAACTGAACTCAAGATTCAAGTCTCAGCTGAAGGAACTGGAATTTAACCGTATCTGCATGGAAGGTCCTAGAAGATTTCTTTTTTTTTCTTTTTAAAATTTTATTTATTTATTTGAAAGGCAGAGATACATAGAGAAGAGGAGAGCGATCTTCCATCTGCTGGCTCACTGTCCAAATGGCCACAATGGCTGGGACTGGGCCATGCCAAAGCCAGGAGCCAGGAGCTTCATCCAGGTCTCCCACATGGGCATAAGGGGCCCAAGCACTTGGGCCACTTTCTGCTGCTTTCCCAGGTGCACTAGCAGGGAGCTGGATCAGAAGTGGAGCAGCCAGGGCTTGAGCTGGTGCCCATGCACGATGCTGGTGATACAGGTGGAGGCTTTACCCACTACACCAGACCGCCGGCCCTCCAAAAGATTTCTGAATAGGAATCTGACATGACAAAAGTAGTCTTTTGGGATGATAAATTTGCTATTTGGGGGATGCTTTAAGAAGTCTCAGAATGGGGCTGGCACTGTGGCATAGTAGGTAAGGCTGTTGCCTGCAGTGCCGGCATCTTATGTGGCGCCAGTTCAAGTCCCGACTGCTCCTCTTCTGATCCAGCTCTCTGCTATGACCTGGGAAAGCAGTGGAGGATGGCCCAAGTGCTTGAGGCCCTGCACCCACGTGGGAGACCTGGAAGAAGCTTCTGGCTCCTGGCTTCGGATTGATGCAGCTCCGGCCATCGTGGCCAACTGGGGAGTGAAGCAGCGGATGAAAGACTTCTCTGTGCCTCTCCTTCTCTCGCTGTCTAACTCTGACTTTCAAATAGATAAAATAAATCTTTTTCTAAAAAAGAAGTCTAAGGACCAAGTGATGAGAAAGGAGCCTAAGGCAACACCAGAGGGGGCAGATATGGTATTTATGCTTGGTTTTTAACCAAAACCTGATGACTGATTCTGGTTATTATTTGAGACTGGGTTCTCTTAAAGTTATCATATCTTTCTTTTTAATATAACTGCTCATTTCTTTGTCTCTGCCACTGGCATCTAATCTCCTTGAAGGTCAGGCTGTGCAGTCTTGCTTGCTACTGGCTGTCCAGAACCCTACACTATGTCTGATACCATAGATGCACCATATGTATGACTGTACTTCAAAAAGGTCATGGAAGAATGGAATTAAAAAGCCAAGTTTATTTTGGTGCAAAAATCTGTTCCGTCCATGCGTGGTTTTCTCCTCCACACACATTTTCCATGAAGTTTTGGAAGACTGCTTCTATTTGTTGCATGGCTCACTGACTGCATCGTAAGGTAAAGAGGACCCTGGAAAATGCCTCATTTGGAAACGGCTTTTAAATTGAAAAAGGCGCCCAATTTCAGAGGCAGCCCTGGCTCCTTGTGCTACCGCCTCTCCATCAGTGACCTCCGGGCCAGGACCTCATCAACCAAAACAAAGGACAAGTTGAGACAATTCGGCTTTCGCTGCTTTAATTTTCTCTGAGATAATTTTAACCTCTCATTCACTTGTAGATCCCAAAGTTGGACACATCATCTCTGGGATGTTCAATATATCTTTGTTTCTAATTCCTTTATGATTCCCCGGGAGGCATTGGCAGGCCCTGATAAAGAGTCACAGAAGCAGGCTGGCAATCTGTATGGTCATCATGACGTATTTCCTATTCACACTCTCAGAAAGCTCACCTGTTCCCCAGCTATAGAAAATCTCCTTACTAGGAGAAAAAATAAAACAACTTGGTCCACTTGGGTGTCATGTTCATAGATCTGAGTACACAGGCATTTTCAATACCATTTTTTTTTTTTTTTGACAGGCAGAGTGGACAGTGAGAGAGAGAGACAGAGAGAAAGGTCTTCCTTTTTGCCACTGGTTCACCCTCCAATGGCCGCCGCGGCTGGCACGCTATGGCTGGCGCACCTCGCTGATCCAAATCCAGGAGCCAGGTGCTTCTCCTGGTCTCCCATGGGGTGCAGGGCCCAAGCACTTGGGCTATCCTCCACCGTACTCCCAGGCCACAGCAGAGAGCTGGCCTGGAAGAGGGGCAACCGGAACAGAATCCAGCGCCCCAACCGGGACTAGAACCCGGTGTGCCAGCGCCGAAAGGCGGAGGATTAGCCTATTGAGCTGTGGCGCTGGCCAGTACCATTTTCACCAGTCATTATTTCTTAGCCTCCCTTTCAAGATTCGCTCTCCTGCGGGAGCAAATGTCAGAGAAACCAGGTTCTGCAGAACAACAGCCAACACGTACTGGTTCCTTACCGCACGCCTGCTGTGGTGCCCGCAATGGCTCAGTGAATCATCAAAACAACACTAGGAGAAAGGGGCGGTTGTCACTCCTATCATAGTGCTTATTGGTTTGTTTATTATTCATTTCAGCATGCAGAGAGAGAGAGAGAGAGAGAGAGAAATACAGAGAGAGAGAGCTTCTATTCACAGATTCACTCTTCCAGATGACTGCGACAGCCAGGGCTGGGTCAGATCAAAGCCCGGAGCTCTACAATGTGGGCGCTGGGGACCCAAGTATACTTGAGCCACCACCTGCTACCTCCTAGGGTGCACGTTAGCAGGAGAGTGGAACGGGAAGCAGAGTCGGGGCTTGAACCCAGGCACTCCAGTAGAAGATGCGGGCAGCCCAAACAGCGCCAAACAGCCACCCCTCATACTCCCATTTCAGAGTTGAGGAAACCGAGGCTTGAAAGGGTGGAGTGACTTTCCTATGAGGAGGCAGCTTGTAGGAGGTGACCCTGGGATTTGGTTTGAAGTAGTTGACTCCACCAGCACCCTCCTCGCCTCACATCTGGGAGTTTCTCTAGGGCCATGCATTAATTGAGCAGAAATGTGAGAACCTCCCTGGCTGAGGTTCCCAGGAACCTACTTAGCAGCTGGAAACATGCACTGTAAGGAATCCCTTGTGTTAGTACACACATAGGCAGCTAAGGGCGCCCTTGCACGTCTCCCGGCCAGGGCGGCTTGACACCTTCTAGATGATTCTGTGGGAGGCAGAAGCGCCATCTACTCTGTGGAGTAAGCATCCAGTAGGGAGGCCCATGGATATGTGCCTCAACGGAACCACCCACTTAACTGACCTTAAGTCCAGAAACTAGAATTTGAGCTGCCAAGGCCTGATTTTAATCCTCAAGGCACTCTGCTTTGTCCCATGTATTTGACTCACCCAAGCTCTGCACAAAGCCCTCTGGAGCTCCCTACTGCCCATTAATATACCCTTATGCTTTCCTGAAATATTCTTTAATATTTATTTTATGTATTTGAAAGGCCGAGGGAGAGACACAGAGATCTTCCTTCTGCTGGTTTACTTTCCAGATGGCTGCAATGATCAGGGCTGGGCCAGGCCAAAGCCAGGAGCCTGGAACTCCATCCAGGTCTCCCACGTGGGAGCAGAGTCCCAAGTAGTTGGACCATCTTCTTCTGCTTTCCCAACTGCATTAGCCTGAGTGGAAGCGGAGCAGCTGGGACTTGAACTGGTACTCATAGGGGACACTGGCAGGCATTGCAGGTGGCAGTTGAACTTGCTGACCCGCAACGCCAGCCCCTCTTTAATCTTCTTTACAATGATGTAACACACATTGGACATTTCTTGAGATACACATGTTCAAGTTATAGAATAATTTCAGAGCAACCATTTGTGTCAATGTCCCCCAGGTCAAGCCATGGATCATCGTGGCTAGTGTTGCTTATTAGCATCTGCTGACCTCAGAGAAAGGGAGCATGAGGCATTATGAACGTCTTGATGGAAACGCCCGACCTCCCTTCCAGAGCAGCCCAGCACAACCACTGAGCTCAAATCTGATAAAGCTCGGGATTGGACTGCTGGCTTATACAAAATACAGAGAGCGGAGGAACACAACGACTGTTCTAAAATGCAATCAGCAAAATCCGGACTTAGAAACTCTCCAGAATGGCTCATGCAGTTTCTTCAACAACAAATTGCAAGGGAAAAACAGAGGAAGAACTAAGAGACCACAAAGCGACTTTGTATCCTCGTTGGAACAAATTAACTAGAAAAATATTTATGAAACTATTGAATACTTGATATCAAATAAATGGCTGTAACTACAATAACTGTTGTGCTTATATTGAAATAAAGTCTTTATCTCTTAGAGACCCATGCATGCCAACGACATGATGAGCTTTCTGGAATTTGAAAGGAAACGAGTGTGGGGGGGGTTGCGGTAGGAAGTGGGTGGGGTCTTACTTGTAACCCAGGTGGCCTTGGGTTGAAATCTCAGACTGGGTGATGTGCACATAGGCATCCCTTACATTTCCCTCTCTCTCTCTTTCCCCTCATATGCTGGTAAGCATCCATAATTAAAAAAGAAAGCAGCTCTCCTGCACAGTGCAATTCAAACTGTTTTATTCTCAGGCAACTCCCAGCACTTTCCAGGCTCCTAAGTCACAGCACAAGTCCTGGGTATTCGTATTTCTTCACCCTCTTTTCTCCATTCCCTCCTTCCTTCAAGTTCACCAGTGGCAAGGGGACAAGAACCTGGTCCCCACGCTCTCCCCTCGTGCCTCGCCTATGACCTGGCTGCTCTTCAGGAAACAGTCACTAAACTCAATGGAAAGAGATTCCAGAATGTGTCAAACGTATCTTCAACAAAGCCCGCTGGCTGTCCCAAACGCCCGAGTACGCAGACAGGAGTGAGCTCTGAGACCAGCGTGATCTCCCTCGTACGTAGACATGACGACACAGGTCTGGAGAGGGGGCTGGGCTGGCTGAGTGTCTGGGCTTCTAATACGGCCACAAAAATGCCCCTACCCGCCATTCCACTTTAAAAGTCTCCACCAGCTCCAGAGCTCGGGTTCTGGTCAGGCAGCACAGCCCCAATGGGGTTCTCACCGCCTGTGTCCCCTCTTAGCTCTCCCCTCTGTGCTTGAGTGAGCCCGGGATTTGTTTGCCACCCCCGAGCCACACGTCAACAATCAGTGTTAATGTCCCTGGACACTAGACACAGCTGGGAGCGGACAGATCGTCAGAGAACAGTGCTCAGTGCTGCCCACGACTTGCGCCCGTCTTGAGTTTCCTTTGCTACAGCATCCGGCCAAGATGTGTCTCTGGGGGCATTCACGCAGCCCACGAACACCAAGCCCTCTCCACAGCACTACGTCATCCCTGCACGATAAGCCCCTCAATGTTTATTGTCTATTATTTCTCAACATCGGTATATATAAGGGCGCTTCAAAAGGTTCATGGAAAATATTTCAAAAGATAAGTTTATATGGGTGCCAAAAAATTAAAACTCATGCTTCCTAACTTTCTCATAACAGGCATTTTCCGCGATGACCTCTTGTTTGCATGTAAATGAGCTGAGTGCCACGCGAAGAGAACAGGCATTTCTCGAAAAAAAAAATTTTTTCAGAATCACAGTGAAACAGCAGCGGGTTGAGGTGAAACACGGGGTTATTGGAGAGCGGACGTGGAGCTGGGGACAAAGGTGCGAAGAAACACGCCTATATCGGTGAGGGGGCCAGTGTCCTTGATCTTGAGTCACTGTATTTTGAAAAAAGGGTGCAAAAACAGCACACAGTCCTGGAAGAGACATGGAAAACAGGAGAATGGCTGCGAACCCTGAGTTTCCCAGGGCTTTTTCTCCTGGGGAGAGACGAGACCCTAGTAGGAAGACGACAAAAGGGAAGTGGGGAATTTGAACTCCTTTTCTAAGCAAGCCATTCAACTAGGAAGATGAAAGAAGAAGAAATGGCCTCATCAAGAAAGAGTCAATTAGGAGATAAATGTGCCCATGATCACAGGCGAGAACAGGCTCTCAAAAGAGATAATTAAGCCTCTGTTGGCTCATATCTTTGAAAATACAACAATTCCCCAGTTCTCCTACTGATCTAAGAACAGGTGCACTCAGGGACATGTGGCTGAACCACGAGACTTCCGACATGCTCCCATCACGCCTAAACGCTGCCTCTTGCCTGGAGCTTGTGTATTGTCCAAGGTGTTGCTTTCAGCCTCCCACCCCTTCACCTACAGGAGCGCTCAGGGAGTTATTTTTATAGGAGCAGGTGTGATTTAGCAGCTGGGGTTGCGGATGATCAGAGCCCAAGCCTGAGGCTGCTGGCTCTTGGTTCTGGCCACGGGCCAGCACAAGAGGCTCACAGATCTGGGGGACTCGCATCATTGTTGTTCCATCATCCAAGCTGTTGTGGACAATGCTACCTCTCAATCTGTAAGTGCCACTAAACCCAAGGTCACTCAAGGAAGTCCCTATTGCTTCTCTCCCCATCCACTTTTCATCAAGAGTTTTAGATTGAAAATGCCCTTATAAATCGCTCAATCTGACCTTTTCATTTGGCAGATAAATACACTTGGGCTCAGTGTGTTTATCTCTTGACCACATGCATTTATCTCATGACCTGCTCATGACCACATGCTGGCAGGTTCTTGGGCTACTCGGGCTGCTCCATCTCCTCCTGTTTCAAGAGCCAAGGGATGGAAGATCAGCTCTTCACAAGATTGAAGAACAGCTTAACTCCAACAGCAGGCAAAGATGATAGAGTTTTGCAGAGTTCATGGTTCCAATTTTTTTCCATAAGTCTGTCAGGATTAAAAGTCAAAAGTAAAAGATCCCCTGGGAGAGAAGACAGAGCTGAGCACTTCTGGGAAAGCTGGCCCTGGAGAATCAGGGGAGTTAGGTCTACCTCATGGGGAAGAATTCAGGAATTCTTTGTTTTAACATTCGTGGAGAAGGACCCACTAAGTGCTGGACATAGTGCCC
Source organism: Sylvilagus floridanus (assembly GCA_949820135.1). Lineage (NCBI taxonomy): Eukaryota > Metazoa > Chordata > Mammalia > Lagomorpha > Leporidae > Sylvilagus > Sylvilagus floridanus. The sequence goes on along the minus strand of OX463228.1, from coordinate 12,850,344 downwards.
AGTGCTGCCACAAACCCAGACATAAACAAGACCCCCATCTCAAATAGTTCACCTTTAGAAGGGACGTATTGCTATGTAATGCAAACTTGTAGACAGCGAGGGAGCTAGATATCAAAAAATGCTGTCTTTGTCCTTGGGACCACAGGCAACCTGGAGCAGTCAAGGATAGCCATTCGTGCACCGTGGATAATCTGCCTGTTCCTTCTTTCCTTTCCTTCTCAGAATCGCAACCTTAGAATGAACATTTGGGCTCACCTAGGACCAGCTATCCCCAATACAAGGGTGATAGATTGAAAGAGACTGGTGGAGGTACTCCATGCAGGCCCTGCGCCAAGGAAGGCCTGGGCTCAAACACTCCCCAGGGCCAGCTGCCTTGGCCTCTCCAGGCCCAGAATGTAAGCCCCGCTGCTTCTTTCTTAGTCCTTCCAGGATCAATGGCAAGAGCCAAGACTCAACACAAATCTGATTTTTAAGAAACCCGCTAAACGTGGACACACTGGGGTCATACACATTGCATTGGGTGTTTGTATCCAATTTGTAAATGCATCCACAACCCTAGAAGTTATCAGCCACCATTAGGTGCTGCCCAGATCTAGCAGACTACCTGGCCTGGACCCGCTCCTGTCCCGGGAGATGGCTCTCCTGCAGCGTACCCTGCCTCTCCCGTCTCTGTGAGTCTGATGCTGACAGCACTTGTCTGGGTTCAGAACCAGCAGCACAGCCCCAGCATGCTCTCGACCTTGACTCTGCATGTCGATGGATGTAGTCAACACTCAGCAGAGTTGTGTGAGGCTTGCAGTGCACCTAACATGTGCCAAGAGGCCAAAAAAATGACTGCGTTGCTCCAAGACGAACTGTCTTGTGATGGTGTCTCCTGGGTCTTCAGGCCCCCTTACGCCTCTGGCCTCACCGTTTTAGTGAATCTGCCTAGATCACCTTGTTTTAGGTTGACAATTCATAGCAGAGGCATTCTCTCCAGTTGCCTTTTCACTGCTGTATAAAGTCAGGTCAGCACTGTCTAAGGTATAGGTCATTCATTACTCGAAGGTCAAGCATTGAACTTCCTAAGGGGGTGATTTAGAAAGCTGGGAGCAGATTGTCCCAGGACTAACTTCCTTGTTGTGGGGAAAGAACTCGAATGGAAGACAGGCCCCCAAAATGGGAAGAGTATTCTGTTTTTTGACTTGGTCTAAGCCAGGAGCAGGGTGTGGTTAGACAAGAAATGCTTACTGAGCATCTCTAAGGTAGGAAGACACAGAGAGAGGAGGAGGAGTTAGGGAGGCCAAGGGTCCAGGACAAGCCCCCGAGTTTTGTCCTGGCAGCCCAGCATCCCTTTGAGGTCCCTGTCTACACAGAAGGCCAAGGTCAAGGCCAAGTTGAAGCACACACCTGAGAACGCTTGGCTGTAGCCAGGTCCCACAGCCTACTCCAAAGAAGTACAAAGGCTCTTCTTCAATTTTTGTTGCTAGCCTCGAGGTCCAGTCTTGACCCTCAGAGTCTTATCAGTGAGGGACAGGAAGCAGCTGTGCCCTTCTCTGGAAGCGGAGTGCGCCTTTGAGCTCCCCCTAGGGGGAAGAGTGAGCATAACAGTGTAGAGGAGAAGAGTCTGCCCCGCTTTGTCCCTGACAAAGCAGTGCAGTCTAAGCGTCCAGGGCCGGGTCATGGGGACAGGAACACTCATGCTGATTGAGAGGTCTCCTGCCAGTCCCTGAAGACAGCCCATGGCCTCTCCACGCAGGCGTCCCCCTGAGTGACGCCCCAGGTCCCAGATGGGGCTCCGTCAGCCTCTGGGAACCCCTGCCTGGTAGTGATGTGAAAACAATTGCGTTGTTGTGTTATTACAAGGGGGCACGGACGTGCTGATGCAAATGCTCATTTCCGACAAGACTGAGAAAATGAAATGGCTCAGAGGGGAGCGGGGAAGTGTTCCGAGAGTAATAACTGTTGTGCTGTTGAAGAGCTGGAACAATGGATAACTCTGCTGGGACTCCATCAGCCCCAGACCAATTAACCTCCGTGGAGCCATCTAGCACACTGTGGCGCGGAGTGGAAATGCCTCCAGCCGTCTCCTACCCTCCTATTCACCAGCTAAGCATTGTTGCTGGGTGGATCTTTGAAAATGTCCACGAATGTGCATCCCTGGGGTCACCTCGGCCCTGCAGTAGTCCAATATCCACCCTCCCAAGGAGCAGGAGGGCCAGGGAGTCGGCCAGACTGTTTGATGTCACCCCGCCTGGGAAAGAGGAGAGCTTTGGACAGACTGGTTCCAGGATGTCTTCAAGGGACGCTGCCGCTTCTGCAGCCCCTGGTGCCTGGGGGTCTGCGGTTTACCAAGTGGTTCTGGTTCCCTGCCGGTAACCGATGGCTTCAGAAGATGGCCCCTGGCCCAGACACAGCAAATCAAGGAACTCCCTCAGACTGATTCCTTTCCTGTTATATTAAACTAGAGGTCAGAGCACGGACTGCCAGCAGGTGGAGCTGAGGTCACGGGTTGGCAAGGCCCTGCTGGGTCAACACAGGGAGGAGTGGAGGAGACTGGGCAGAGACCATGCGCACACGGCAGACAGACTGCACAGAGGGATGTGAAGAGGAAGCAGGTGGCCTTGGGGGGCGATGGGGACCGCAGTGGCTGCCTGATGGCGCCTCCCCTGGTTCCTGTCCCGAGTATGCCACATACCCAGCTACTCTCTGCTTTTCTCCAGGTGGTGCCGATGAGTCTGTGTCTTGCAGCCACGCGTGCCTCAGTGGGCCAATGTGGCCAGGAAAGGGAAGAAGCACATATCAAAGAAAGCCAGAGAAATCACGTTCAGACATCAGGCTAAGCCCCTGGTCGTGAGTGTGGAGAGGCTGGAGTTGACAAGAACAGGGTCTGGAACAGACAACAAGGATCTAGACTAGACCTCCCCAAGCAATCCATACTGACGGCCCAGTTGGAAGGAAAACTCTAGCCCCAATAAGCCAATTTTCTAACCCGCATAATCCAATAAAAATGTGGTGATGTCAAGTTGCTATTAAAACTTCTAACCACTGACTGCGGAATCTCACTGCAGACTGGAACACACCTCCATCCTGGACTAGTCCTCAGGCCACACGTGGGGTGACCCTGAGCTATGAGATTGCCACCCGGAAGCGGGGAGGAGGGGGTCTAGTGGTATGGCTCATTCATGGCTATCAGTAGCCACCTACTTGCTGGCAGGTGAATAGAATTGGCTCAAAGCAGCGGCTCTCAACCTGGGTTGGTAGCGCCCCCTTGCCGGGGTTGTACGGAGGGAACTGCCCTGCCCCAATGCCAGCAGCAGCCCTGCTAGCGACACTGGTTTGAAGCTTTGGGTTCAAGGTCCTTCAGCGACCCATGGACATACGGCCTGGTTTAGCCAGCACCCTGGCCCAGGAGCAGTGAGCACCTTGGCCCAGCACAGGGAAGACAAGGACATTGCAGAGGGAGTGCTGGGCTCCGAGCCAAGCCCGGGGACAGGGAGATAATGTAACCTTTGACAGACTGCGGCAGCTCCCGTGTTGTCAGCTCAGACGGAGCTGCCTACAGCTATTTAATTAGATTTTAATTTCTCTTTACACATTTGATTTTCAAAGATCCTAAGAGTCATTATTTCCAGTATCAATTGACTAGGAGGAACGAGCCCCAACATAGCCTAAGCAGCTTAAAGAGGTTTGTCTCATCCCTGTTTAAACACGGGCGCCTTCCTGAAGCTGATGGGCCACAGCGCAGTCCCGCTGAGACAGGAGCTAGTGGGGAGAGGTGCGGGCGGGAGGAGAGCTCTCCTGCCTGTATCTCTTCTCGGAGTCTGAGGATAACAAAAGAATGGAAAACTACTCAAAGCAGCAGCTTTAGGTGCAATGGGCTTGGGCCCTTGGGTGTAGGAATATAAGCGAGAGTGCCTCAGCCATTTGTTGTTCAAGGACACATCCTTAGTGACCTTACGTTGTACCCAGAACAACAGAGGTTGCATCTGATGGAACCAGTTAAAAGAGGAAAACAAGAGGCAAAGACAGACATTCAATGCTGTTTAGCAATTGTTGCTGAGTGTGCAATTTTTCAACTGCGAGTGTGGCTGCCATTGTAATTACGCCATTTAAAGTTGTGTTTATTTAGGATGGCGCTGTGGTGTAGTGGGCTAAGCCTCTGCCTGCGGCACTGGCATCTCATATGGGCAAAGGTTTGAGTCCCAGCTGCTCCTCTCCTGATCCAGCTCTCTGCTATGGCCTGGGAAAGCAGCAGAAGATGGCTCAAGTGCTTGGGCCCCTGCACCCACACGGGAGACCTGGAAGAAGCTCCTGGCTCCTGGCTTTAGATTTTTCCAGCTCCGACTGTTGCATCCATTTTGGGAGTGAACCAATGGATGAAAGACCTCTCTGTTTCTCCCTCTCTCTCTCTGTAATTCTTCCTCTTAAATAAATAGAGAGAGAGAGAGAGAGCGCTTCTGTTTGCTGATTCATTTCCCCCAAATGCCTTCAACAGCCAGTGCGGAGCCAGTTCCAACACCAGGAATGGGGAACTCAGTCCAGGTCTCCCATGTATGTAGCAGGAAGCCAATTATCTTGAGCCGCATCACTGCTGCCTCCCAGGGTCCACATTAGCAGGTCATTGGAGTGAGAAGCCCAAACAAGATATCGAACCCAGGTACTCCAGGATGAGACACGGGTGTCCTAACTGGAGTCTTAACCACCAGGCTTGCACCTGCCTCTAATAAGCCACTGTAAGGTTCACTTTAAGGGACAGTACTTACCCCAATGGGGTGGCAGTTTGCAAAAGTCATGACTATATTCCCAGTCCTGGGTGAAACGGGACATGTCTGACGACTGATCAGAACAAGGTGGCAGATCAGTCAGAACAGAGCTAGGAGTAAACCTTGTCTCCCAGACGGCAGCCAAGCCCGCCACCCATGATGCACCTGAACAAGCACCTGGCCCGATGCTACACAAACAGGGGTTTTCTGACTCGGGAAGGAATTTCCAGAGCCCACGTTACATGTGTTTTAAATATTCTGGTGTACTTCAAGCAATGGACAGCAGTACAGGTGATGTTCCTGGGTGACACCATGCAGACAACACGTGATGTGGCTCCAGTGATGTGACGACATGAATATGGTAGGTGCAGGTGAGAACTTGGGGGTGAATTGTGAGAACAAAAAAGTAACATTTGGGGGCCAGCTCTGTGGAACTGCGAGTCAAGCTTCCTCCTGTTATACCAGTATCTCATACGGGTACCAGCTCTGGTCCCACTGCTCCACTTTCAATGCAGCTCCCTGATAATGTGCCTGGGAAAGCAACAGAGGGTGGTCCAGATCCTGGGACCCCTGTACCCATGTGGGAGGCCAGGAAGACACTCCTGGCTCCTGACTTCAGCCTGACCCAGCCCTGGCTTTTGTGGCCATTTGGGGAGTGATCCAGCAGATGAAAGATCTCTGTCTGTCTGTCTGTCTGTCTCTCTGTTTATTGCCTTTCAAATAAACAAATAAAATCTTTCCTAAAAAGCAACACTTCTACATTAAATTACTACTCTGTGTAATGCATGACTTAAAATGCATAATTAAATTAATTAATAAGTTAAATATAAGTAGATGTTCTGATTACACAAAGATACTTCAAAAGGTTAGAGGAGAGAAGAATTTAATAATAGGCTTATTTTGGTGCAAAAATTTGAAATCCATGCATCCAAAGGGCCATGGAAAATGCATATTATGAAAAAAACTATGCATGGATTTTAAATTTTGCACCAAAATAAGCTTATATTTTAATTTAATATTTTACAAATGTTTTAGAGAGAACCTCCATTTTATCTTAATTTCTAAAAGCTCATCCACCTGTCCAAGTTGGCCACAGTCTCTGCTCTCTTTTCAGCGGTGGATTTAGAGGTGTCTTCCGGACTGGCAATGTGACATGTGATGGGCTAAGGACACCTCATGGATGCCAATCCCACTCCAATCCAGGGCATGAGGGCGCACCAGGAAGCAGCAGAACCATGGGCATTCCGACACCACCCTGGACCCAGGGAGTCAGCATTGCCGAGGACAGTGCCCAGCCACTGGCCTTCGGACAGCTGCTTAACTGTTTCTCCAGCGTGGCCAGGGCTGAGCAGCCCTGCTCCGGAGCTGATTCACACACCGACCTCCGCCTCCCTGGTGAGGAGGGCACTCCGGGAAGGCTAATGGTCAAGAGCAAGGGCTCCGGATGTGCCCAAGTCCTGGCTCCTCTGCTAACTGGCTGTGTGATCTTATCAAAATGACTATACTTTTCTGTGTTCCAGACTTTTTATTTGTAAAATGAGAAAGAAAAACAAAGAGAGCACCAACTGAGTCAGTAATTACTGTGGACATTACGAAGTTAAGGCAGACAAAGTGGTCAAAATGGTGCAACACGGGAGCTCATGCTAGGGTGTATGAAGGACCTTCAAAAAGCTCATGGATATGGAATTGAGATAAATTTATCCTGGGGCAAAAAATTTTTAAATCGATGCATACAAACGAGTCTTCAAAAGTCTCACAAGAAATACATTCTGTGAAAAAAACTGCATGAATTTCAATTCTTTTATACCAAAATAAGCTTACCTTTCAATTCCATTTTCTTTCTTTTTTTTTTTTAAAGATTTATTTATTTATTTGAAAGGCAGAGAGTTAGGGAGAAGCAGAGGTTAAAAAGAGAGAGAGAGATCTTCCAACCGCTGGTTCATTCCTCAGATGGCCCCAACGGCTGGAGCTGTGCCGATCTGAAGCCGGGAGTCTGGAGCTTCTTCCGGGTCTTCTACATGAGTGCAGGGGCCCAAGGGCTTGGGCCATCTTCTACTGCTTTCCCAGGCCATAGCAGGGAGCTGGATTGGAACAGGAGCAGCCAGGACTTGAACCGGCGCCCATATGAGATGCCGGTACTGCAGGAGTGACTTTACCCACTACCCCACAGCTCCAGCCCCTCCACTTTCTTCTGTGTAGCTCTTGAAGTACCCTTGTATGAAGTAGAGCATGGGTGCTTCCCCTTGCCGGCCTGTTCATCTACCCAGGACATCTAGAGCCTGTGTCTTACCAGCGTTCATCACTTAACTGGCACTGCTAATGTAGAGGAGATCGCAAGTGGGAAGCCAGAGTGAGGACAAAGCCAGAGGACCAGAGGCATGGCTTCAGCACAATGTCCTGTCCCAGCACTGGCCATGCCTCCAACAGGACGGGCCAGGTTGTACTAGAGGGAAAGAGAGCTGCCTAAGGCAGCCTTCTGGCCTCAAGACATGGCAGGCGCTGGTTCTCGAGCATCTTAGTCCCCTGCCCTTCACACTCTGTTCCTGCTGTGTTCATCCTCAGACCTGCATGGCAGCATCGTGGCAGTGACCCTCCAAGTCCGCCTGCTGTGAAACATGAGTCTGAGGAGCCCCTGGGACACCACTTGACTCGTGAGGTGGTTTCTAAGCCAGAAGCATGCAAATTGTCCTGGGGCTCAGCATGGCTGCAGGGGGAGGGGCTCCCTTCCTGCCCCTGTGTCCCCACAGGAGGGTGGATGATGGAGCGCCTGGAAGCCTGGGCTGGGAAGCCAGGCTGCTTGGGTCTGGCTCACTTCCGAATTAGCCGTGAGCTTGGGCAAGATGCTTAACCCTTGTGTGCTCTGTTTCCTCATTAGAAAAGAGTTTCTATAATGATTAAATGGATCGATATGTGTGGAGGGAGCACTTGGAATAATATCTGGCATACAGTAAACGATATCTAAATACTGGTTCTTAGTTTTATAGTTTTATGCTGCAGAAATGTCACTTTCCTATGAGACACTCTAATTTATTTCCTTTCCTTTCAGATCCCACTCAATCTCGAAAGGATTTATAGGATCTCAGACTCAGGCCAGACCCTTTCTCCGTGTTTTAGGAATATCATTATGTCCTGGGGCGTTGCCACACCCAGAGAGTGACCAAGTCCACAAAGTTGGAACAGAACCCACACTGTCCATTTATGCTGTGTTTTCCACACTTGGTGGGTAGGACAGAGTCCGGCTATGAGGACAAGACAAGGATGCAAATGTGGCGAATACAATCAAGCTCAAGAGAAGTACAGACCATGGGTAGTGGGCGGGCAGAGACGGAGTGACCCTGTCTGGCAGAAGGGGCAGGTGAAGGAGGTGATGTTCAAGATGGACCTTGAAGGAAGGCAGCAGGGTTTCGTCAGGTGGGGACAGAGTCGTGGGAAAAAGTACCCTAGACTTTGCTGGGAGGGAGACTAGCATGGGCAGAAATACGAGGATGGAGAAGTGCCAGAAGTCATCTCATTTGATTGATGTGTAAGGTGCAGCGGGGAATACTTGGGAGATAAGACAGAGAAGGGCTTTGTCATAAAAGACCTTAAGTGCTAGGGTGAGCAATTTATACTTAATTTGTCAGTCAGCAGGGACTCACAGAAGGTTTGGTGAAGGCATGTCTGATCACAGCTATGCCTAAGGAAGAGTAATAATTCTCACAAGATGACTCAGAGAGGAGAGAGATGGGAGGCGGGGAGACGGACGGGGAAGTTGCTAGAATATTTCCAACAAGGATTAATGTGGGTTTAAGTGAGGGTGGGTTAGAGAGGGACAGGATAATGGCAGCCTCTAAGGGATATGACTGATTGTTGTGGGGAAAGGGAGACTCAAAGATGAACCCAAGGCCACCAGCCTGGGCGAGTAGAAGACGGTGGAGTAATTCACCAGAATGGTAAAACAGCTGGAGGGACAGGTGGGGGCGGGGGCGGGGCGGGGGAGGCTGGTCAACTGGGGTTGCAGGGCCAGACAGAACTGTGGGGTACATGGAACCAGAAGACAGGAAGGTGATACTAAATATTCCACTAGTCCTCTAACTGGATTATTTTCTCTTACGTTGGTAGCACCTAACTCTACGTGTAACACATAGTAGGTACTCAATAAGTGAATGAGTTCCTTGGACAGTCATCTTTGTGAACCGTTGCAGCTGACCTAAGACAGCACAAAAGAAGCAGAGTTCGAGAGCAGGACTCAACAAGGAGTGTGTGTACACACTGGGGATGAGAAGTCTAGGGAGCTGAGCCAGACAGAAGAGCAGAGCAGCAGAAAAGTTAGGGCATTCTGGGTTGAGGAGGTTTAAAAAAATAGGACAGTTTTGGCATTTGGTAAAGTGGTGGCAGATGGAAAAGGCTACAAAACACAAAGACTGGTAATTCCCTATGGCTGCCATAATAAAGTACCGCGGACTAGGTGATTTGGAATAACAGAAATGTTTTCACTCATAGTTCTGGCAGCTAGAAGTCCAAAATCAAGGTGCTGGCTGGGTCAAGTTTCCTCCGATAGGACACCTGGCTGTTTGCGCACCTGTTTGTACGTGGCTTTCTTTCATCTTTGGACCCCAGGCTTTCAAATGTGGGCAGATCATCTGTCTGACTTGGTCCCATTTTTCAAGTGGATAAAAGAACTTTTGGTAAAAAGGTATTGGAGAATATAATAGCCACAAAAATGTGATACCATATGACTTTTAACAAGATAACCAACAGATGCCTTAATTCATTCAAAAACATCCGCAGTTGGACATTATGGTTGCAGTTGGACATTATGGTCGCAGTTGGACATTATGGTCCACGTGGAGTAGGCATTTGGCCTAGAGGTTAAGACAACAGCTAAGATGTCTGTTTTCTATCTTGGAGTTCCTTGGTTCAAGTCTCAGCTCCGACTCCTCATTCCAGCTTCCTGCTAATGCAGACCCTGGAAAGTAGCAGGTGATGGTAAGGTAAGTGGTAAGGTCCCTTACAGCCACACGGGAGCCCTAGGTTGAGTTGGCAGCTCCTGGCATTGGCCCAGCCCAGCCCCAGGCATGGCAGGCATTTGGGAAGTGAAACAGTGAATGAAAGTGCACTCTCTCTCTTTCCCTCTGCATGTCCCTCTCTCTGTCTCTAAATGGAAAAAAAAAAAAATCCTGATCCACTCAAGACAACAATGCTGCCGTGTTGGTAACACAGTCATTCCTCCGTTTCAGGAATCCCAGCTTTCTGTGTGTATCCCAGCTCCAACCATGTGACAAACAGTGGGATAAAGTCAGAATCATTTTAGTCTACTGAATTAGTCTCAAAAAACTTCAGTAGTCATCCACTTTAGATCCTAAATACCTAATTTTAACTTTTCAGCAAACTTTAATTGCCTGCTTGATATGTTACCAATAACTAACTCACATTTGTACACAAAAATTAAAGTCTAAGGAACTGGGCATCACTTCTCATCAGAACTGCATGGAACATTTGTATCTTCATAACACTCTGCCATCCTCATGGGCCAACACTGGAGTAACTGGGACACATTCTTTGAAAAACATGGCTCTAGAGTACAAGCCAAGTGTGATTAGGAAATCCCTCCATAACGTTCAGCAAAAGGTTCTTATTCATATTTCAAACTGACATGATTTTAAGAAAGTAGGCTGGGAAACAAGACCAAGCAGTTAGCTACAGGAAGGACTCGGAGGCTTCTCTGATCACCAAGGTTTCCTTACAGAATTCAGTAGTCATTCCTCACTCTTCTATTTCTTACAAGGAATAATCTCCTAGCACACTTCTTTTATTAAAGATTTGTTTATTTGAAAGGCGGGGTTACGGAGAGAGGGGGAGAGGCAGAGAGACAGGAGGGAGGAATATTCCATCTACTGGTTCATTCTTCAAATGGCTGCAGCAGCCAGGGCTTGGCCAGGCTGAAGCCAGGAGCCAGAAATCCCATCTGGATCATCCATGTGGGTGGTAGGGACCCAAGTACTTGGATCATCTTCTACTGCTTTCCCAAATGCATTAGCAGGGAGCTGGATTGGAAGTGGTGCATCTGGGACTTAAATGGGATGCCAGCATTGTGGGGCAGTGGCTTAACCCACTGCCCCACAATGCTGGCCCCATCCTAGCACACTTCTTAGTAGATGTTTGCCCTACAAGTCAGACAGGGTACTGACTCAGACTTTGGACTCAGCAGGGCCCTTGCATTCTGGCTATGTTCCTAATGGATTGAGAATCTTTTGCAGGGTGGGTGTAGACATAGGATGGGGTGGGAGGGGGAAAGGAGCACACAAGAATCCGCTGCCTCAGCAAATGCTAAACAGCCCTGCATATGAGAGCTCTCCCCCCTACTTGGCAAAAGTGGCTTCCCTAAGAGAAGCCACACAGAGAGCCATCTTGATGAGCTGGATGCGATCGAGTGAGACGGCTGTTTTTTTGTGACTAGCCACTCATTAGAGCAAAGGGAAGGTTAGACTTGGAACACATTCTCTGGTGGCTCTTTTGGAAGACAAAGAGTTGATGAACTTTTAGCCTAAAGAAAAACTCCATTGCTATCTGAAACATCACTCCATTTTTTCCCCTTTCTTCTCCTTATCTCCTGGGCCCTTTTATGTCAATTATGAAGGCAGCAATGAAGAACTCATCCCAGGGCTTAGCAGGGAGACTGATGCATTATCTATGACCCAAGCATGACAGCCCAGGTTCCAGGTGGACCTATTCAACCCTCTTTTTCTTCTCCTGAAACTGAACTCACTCAGTAAAGAGGGGCCCCCCAAATCCACCAAAGCTGCACAAGATGTGTGGAAGACAAACAAGGTTCTTCAACTCAACTGGAAGTATGCAGGAATTATCTTGTTACTGCTGAGTTAGAGTGAGCCAACCAGCAGCCAATGCAAATGCTTTCTCTGCCTCCAACGTGTTTAGTTTGCATCTGGATCTGATTCATTGCATCAGAAAGAGCTCCCCAGGCAACATATCTTTGTCCTCTCATCTGGACTAAGGTACCAGGTGAGGCAAAATACAAGAATCATCAGATGATCACTCATTTTCAACTGTTATGTGGTCAGTTAGCTTCACAGATCTCACACAAATTGTCTGGGTGTTTTCAATTGTACTGTCAAAAGACTTTGGGCTTTTAGTTTGTCTTGTCCTGTTGTGATGAGTTTTTTGGAGCCATTTATGTTCTGCTGTATGTGTGAGCCCTGAGCCATTCCTGGAATATGACAGCTCCTTCACGGAGGTATTGTCTGTGGACATTGCAAAGCGTCAGTGTAATGGAGCCATACTTGATGCAAGCCTATGACATTGGCCTAGAATCCTACAGCCACTACAGCAGAGGTTGAATATCCATACGCTGTTCCATACTTTTGCAGTTGGACAGAACCAGTGGTCATTGGAACAGTGAATGAGAGTGATACATGGTACACCTGGGCCAGAGCACCCTGGTACACCTGGGCTGGCGTTTGATTTTTAATTATCTCTTATGCTTGCTGCAAAGACTACAACATGATGGAGCCTTTGCCATCGGAAGAGTGAACCAACAGATGGAAAACCCCTCTCTCTCTCTGTCTCTGTCTCTGTCTCTCTCTCTCTCTGTAACTGTGTCTTTCAAATAAATAAAATAAATCTTTTTAAAAAAAGATATACTGATGCAGAAAAATTTGAAATCCATGCACAGTTCTTTCTATAATATGCACTTCCACAAACCTTTTGGAGACCCTGCATGTGAATGGATTTCAAAAATTTTGCATGAAAATAATATATCTGTTAGTTTCAGTTTCCAAGTATTTTGAGAATCCCCTAGATATCCCCGTCAATTCTGAGTTCTCAGGCACTTCCTCTAGCCGTTCTGTATTGGTTTTGTGCAGAGGTGGGCGGATTCTGAGATTGACTGATGCCGCACACACCACAAGCGTGTGAAAAGGGTTGGGCTATGTAATTGACAGTGCACTGAGCAGGTCTGGCGTGGTTTGAGGGAGTCAGGAGAGGAGACTGGCTCAGGTTCGTACTGGGTTGAGGGGATGAGTTCTCACGCAGGCCTGGTATTGCTTGGTTGGAGTCTCCTGCCTTCACTAACCGAGGGAATGCCCAGGCTTTCTCATTAGCTTGTCCACACGTAGGACGTAGGGGACCAGCATGAGGTGGCTGCCAGCAAACCTCAGAAACTGGGGTTAGACTCCTGATGACCCTTTCCTCTGCCATAACACTGGCCTCTCCACCCAGTGTGAGGTGGCAGCCCAGCTTCCTGCCTCTTTGCCGTCCCGCCCCAGTGCCCCAGTGCTCCCCAGTGCTCCAGTGCTCCCCAGCGCCCCCCAGTGCTCCCCAGTGCCCCAGTGCTCCTCAGTGCCCCAGTGCTCCCCAGCGCCCCCAAGTGCTCCAGTGCTCCCCAGTGCCCCCCAGTGCTCCCCAGTGCCCCCCAGTGCCCCAGTGCTCCTCAGTGCTCCTCAGTGCCCCAGTGCTCCCCAGTGCTCCCCAGCGCCCCCCAGTGCTCCCCAGTGCCCCAGTGCTCCCCAGTGCCCCAGTGCTCCCCAGCGCCCCCCAGTGCCCCAGTGCTCCTCAGTGCCCCAGTGCTCCTCAGTGCCCCAGTGCTCCCCAGCGCCCCCCAGTGCTCCTCAGTGCTCCTCAGTGCCCCAGTGCTCCCCAGTGCCACAGTGCTCCAGCGCCCCCAGTGCTCCAGTGCTCCCCAGTGCCCCAGTGCTCCTCAGTGCTCCCCAGTGCCCCAGTGCTCCTCAGTGCTCCTCAGTGCCCCAGTGCTCCTCAGTGCTCCCCAGTGCCCCAGTGCTCCAGTGCTCCCCAGTGCTCCCCAGTGCCCCAGTGCTCCTCAGTGCTCCCCAGTGCCCCAGTGCTCCAGTGCTCCTCAGTGCTCCTCAGTGCCCCAGTGCTCCCCAGTGCTCCTCAGTGCTCCTCAGTGCCCCAGTGCTCCCCAGTGCTCCTCAGTGCTCCTCAGTGCCCCAGTGCCCCAGTGCTCCTCAGTGCCCCAGTGCCCCAGTGCTCCAGTGCTCCTCAGTGCTCCTCAGTGCCCCAGTGCTCCCCAGTGCTCCTCAGTGCTCCCCAGTGTCCCAGTGCTCCAGTGCTCCTCAGTGCTCCTCAGTGCCCCCCAGTGCCCCAGTGCCCCAGTGCTCCCCAGTGCTCCCCAGTGCCCCAGTGCTCCTCAGTGCTCCAGTGCTCCTCAGTGCTCCTCAGTGCCCCCCAGTGCCCCAGTGCCCCAGTGCTCCCCAGTGCTCCTCAGTGCTCCCCAGTGTCCCAGTGCTCCAGTGCTCCAGTGCTCCTCAGTGCCCCCCAGTGCCCCAGTGCCCCAGTGCTCCCCAGTGCTCCCCAGTGCCCCAGTGCTCCTCAGTGCTCCCCAGTCCCCCAGTGCCCCAGTGCTCCCCAGTGCTCCCCAGTGCCCCAGTGCTCCTCAGTGCTCCCCAGTGCTCCCCAGTGCCCCAGTGCTCCCCAGTGCTCCAGTGCTCCCCAGTGCCACAGTGCTCCAGTGCTCCCCAGTGCTCCCCAGTGCTCCCCAGTGCCCCAGTGCTCCTCAGTGCTCCCCAGTGCTCCTCAGTGCTCCCTAGTGCTCCCCAGTGCCCCAGTGCTCCCCAGTGCCCCCAGTGCTCCTCAGTGCCCCAGTGCTCCCCAGTGCTCCCCAGTGCTCCCCAGTGCTCCCCAGTGCCCCAGTGCTCCCCAGCACCCCCCAGTGCTCCAGTGCTCCTCAGTGCTCCTCAGTGCTCCCCAGTGCCCCAGTGCTCCCCAGTGCTCCCCAGTGCCCCCCAGTGCTCCAGTGCTCCCCAGTGCCCCAGTGCTCCTCAGTGCTCCCTAGTGCTCCCCAGTGCCCCAGTGCTCCCCAGTGCTCAGGGCTGACCCCTGGAGGTCTTTTCCTCAAGTTCACTGTGATTCTCATCACTGCCTGCTGGGTCCTGCCCAGCCTCCACTGTAGATGCCTCAGTAATGTGGTACCAACATGCTGAGACAGCAATCTAGTTGGAGGAAAATCTTTCTTTTAAGTCTTAAGATTGGGAGGCAGTACGAAGGTAGTAATATTTTGAGTATTGTAGAAATACATAGAAAAGTAGGGAAAGAATGAGAAATGCACTGGAGGGAGTCAGTGGCTCTATAAATGGAGAAGAATTAGGCTGTGTCCTGTATTTCTGATTGCTCTGAACCATCAAATGCCTTTTACAGGTACCAGGAGAGCTCTGTGTTCCTCGGGCCATTCTATCTAGTGCCCTCGTGACAGGAGCCTGGAGAAGGACGGCAGAGGATGAGCTGGTGAACGTGAAATTCCAACTGACTCTTCAGTCCCCGTATCCCTGTGCTCTGAGTTGGCTCCTTGTCTGCAGGAAGCTGGTTGACAGCCAGGCTTTTTGTCTGGGACAGAAACAAACTCTCCCCTATTGAGGGCTGTAATTGGTCTTGTGTTTTCTGTGTATGTGTGCCGACATGCCTTCTTTGTAAATGCTTTCCTTTTCTCTAGAGTAGAGAGATGGCCCCAAGCTGCATAGTGGGTTTGACACGCAGAGAAGGGAAAGAAAAACGATTTTGCAAGACTCTTCTCTCTGGTAGCTTGAGAAACAAAGAAATATTCTTCTCAGCTGGAGTGTCTGCCAAGCTAAAATTGCTTGCTCCATCAAATGAAGAAGTAAGAGACCTAAGTCATTAGGTCCTGAACTGATTTTCTGACTTTAATACTTTCCCTTTCTTTTTTTAAATTGTATTTATTTGTTTGTTTGAAAGGGAGGAGGGCGAAGGAGGGAGAGAGAGAGACAGAGACAGAGACCCTATCTTTTGGTTCGCTTGCCATATGTCCACAATGATCTAGCTGAAGCCAGGAGCCAGAAACTTAAGCCAGGCTCTCATTACTTAAGGAACCCAATCACTTAAGCCATTACCCGCTGCCTCCCTAGGGTGTCCATAAACAGACCTCTGGAATTGAGGGCAGAGCCAGGTAGCTAGGCCCACACACTCTGGGGTGGGACATGGATGCTCTAACTTGTGTTTTAACCACTACACCAAAAGCCCATCCACAGAGCGTGTGTCTTAAAAAAATACATGTTTTTCCCATGAATGGAATCCTTCCCAAACTAGGAACTCTGTGAAGAAGGCTTCTTCCTTGTTCTTTTAAAACAGGTTCTGTGCATTGCATATATTTAATCTTGCTAAACAATATACCATAAACTCAGGTAGACATAAATGCAAGCAGGTTTCTTTTTAAAAAAATTTTTTTAAAGATGTATGTATTTTATTATTTGAAGAATAGAGTTGGAGAGAGAGAGAAGAGAGAGAGAGAGAGATCTTCCATCCTGGAGCCATGTTGGCAGGATATGGAGTGGTGACTGACACCCGTCCTCTCTAGTGAAAAGGAACACATTTGGAATGCAGAATCTACACCTGGGACTCTCCTCTTAGCGGGATGTGTAGACAAGTTGTTGCAAGTAGGAAGATATATTGTGATGGTGAAAGAATAAATTTAAGCAATTGGTGAAAATTTAATCTAGAGGGGTTACAGAAGTCTGTCTACAGAAATGCCGGAAGGACTTTGTTAAGGAATATGAATTCGTACCAATTTAGATTCGGTATAAATTGTATCAGGGTGACAAGCTTTGACTTGACTAGAGAAAATTTTCTGTCGCTTAGAGCTATTCACAGACAGGAAGGACTGTCCTGGGAGGCAATGATTTTCCTGTTTGTATCGACAGGGTCAGTTTGAAAAGAGGCAACCACACGTGTTTTGGACGGCATATTTGTCCATGATTGCTGAAACCCTACCCTTGATGGGTGACAGGAACCGAGGCCTTTGGGAGGTAAGTACAATTAGGTTAGATCACCATGGTGGGAGTCTTCATGTCCTCATATAAAAGGAGGCACAGGAGACTTGGGGACGTGACCAGGAAGAAGGCTCTTGCAAGACTGGCCATGCTGGTGCCCCAGTCTCAAATTCCCCAGTCTCCAGCAGGCAGACTAGTGAGACGATATGTCCGGGAAGCACCAATGTCAACCTGGACTGAAGACATGACACTAGTGATCTGCGTAGGTTTAGTCCAACCAGAAGAGGGAAGTACTCTGCCGTCTTCTATGACTTCTCTATGTCTAAATTCCCCTGATCCTGCTGCCTAAAGCCTGGAGCATTCTAGCAACCTCTCTCCATGATGCCCATCTCCCTGCTTCCCCCCACCTCCCAGAGCATATTCTAGGAGCAGTTTGATTAAAAAAAAAAGACCCTTCTTATCATGACCTATACATAATATGGTGTAGACTGTGGGAAAGAGCATGGGGTGTTTAGAGGGCAAGAGGCAGAAGGAATGGAATGGGAATGGAAGGAATCAAAGGCTCCAAACGCACCCAGCCCTGCTTCCCCTGGGGATTGCAATGGGGAGAGTCACTCTACTGCAGGTGTCTGGGTGTCGGGCGCCTGGCCTCCCCCAGTAAGGGATTCCAGTGACTTTCATTCCAAGGCATTCCTCAAATTCCAACCACCATTTAGATCTCCTTGCAGATCCTCCTCCTGGCCTCTGCCCTGTGTTGTTTTACCCAGCTCTCCCATCTCCCATCTGCCATCCCTTGTGCCCGTTTCCAAACCTGATTAAGATGGGGGCATGGGGGAGTCCAGTGGCTTCAGCCTCTCTGACAACAGCCCCTCCCTCTCCTTGCGTGCCTTGGCATCTGCAAGTGCCTTGAGAGAGATGTGCACCCCAGCCAGAGAAGGGGAGAGGGAGACGCAGTTGGATGGAGAAACGTAAACAAAAAATAGGGAAGATAGCACAGAGCAAGGGGCACAGGCAGGAAGGGACACAAAAATGCAGATTTGTGATCAGTGAGGGCAGGCAGGAAAGGAATGGCTCAGAGGAGAGGATGGGGTCTCTGCCCCGACTCCCATCCCCATCTTATCTACTGCTGGGCTCTGTGTATGAGAGATGGGGCAAGAGTCTGAGGGGCTTTCCAGGAAACCCCACTCCCAGTAGTTCTGATTCCCAGATTAACTCTGGCAACTTCCGAGTAAGTTTCCTGTGCCTTTGAATGATGCAAGATCTATAGTGCAAGTCTGAACTCCAACACCTGTATAGAAGTGGAACTCCCAAGCCAGCATGAGCCCTGCCTGCTCCCCCTGGGTCCTCCTTGGTAATGTCCTCCCTGGGTTATCACTGGACCACGTGGGTTAGACTCCTGGTTTACACGCTGGTACGAGGCAGGTGTGACTTTCTGCACATTTCAAATCCTTCACTGGGTCTGCAGGCCTTTGATCAGTAAAACAGAACCTCCGTCATAGGACTGTCCTGAAGATAGGCTGAGTTAAGTGGGAAGCTTTTTAGGATGTGCCTGGCTTGGAGCAATCGATCTGAAATCTGCTATTTTCCCCATTTATTTCACCTGTTCCACACTCTGTGCTGAAGACCTTCTCCCACACATCTTTAATTCCAAGCCCACTTCCCTCCGCCCCCTTCACTCTCCTGCCACTCTCTCTCTTTGGTGCTGCTTCCCATATTCCCAAGCGACCTGTGAGGGTTTGTAGGGGCTCAGCAAGCTTTCTCAGCTACAGACCCCACACTCGCACACCCACATGCCTTCTGTCTCCCAAGAGAGCAGGCACCAACTGCCTTGGCACCTTTACTGTCTGGCTTCCAGTCCACGCTTATTCAATGTCTCCTCTGGGTCAGGTCTTGTGCTGGCGAGAAGGCGTGCAGAGTCAAGGGGGAATTATTTTCTAGAAGATAAGCATTTCCGAATTCTTAGGATGCTCAGCGAGAACTGCACTAAATGCTAGGGCTCTGAAGAGTTAGCAGCCCCGTTTTCCCAGGAGACTGACATTTGGATTGAGCCTGTAGGGTGCTGTGGAATATTCCATATGGGGAGAAATCAGAATCTTAAACACAGGCAAGCAAAGTCTAGGCGATGTCAGTACATGTGGTGTGTTTGGAGAACAGAATAACGCCATGAGGTTATCTGAGAGTGTCTGTCTGAGATGGAATTAGGAGAGAAGCCGGGAAGAGAAGGCGGGGCTGGTTTATAAAGGCTCCTTAAACCACGACAGGAACCCAGGACTCCACCCTGGGCAGTGTGGGGCTCTCAGAGCACTTCATGCAGGGAGATGGAATAGCCCTTTAAGGTTGGTGTAGTGGGGGAGAAACCAGAGAGGAACTCTTATGAATAATGACACCAGGAAAAAGAAAAATCAAAACTGTAAACATTTTTCACCATCACAACTGGTGGGGGAGAGGTCAGGGGAAAGACTGTTATTGGCACCAGGTGGGTAGAAGCCAGAGCTGCTGTTAGACACACAACAGTGCAGGAGACAGCACAGTGCACAATGACAATGAATTCTCCAGCCCCCAATGTCACTATCGCCAAGACTGAGCAGCTCAGAACCACAGGCACATGGGTTCAGATTTAGCTCCTGAAGTCGGAGATCCACCTACATACAGTAGAACGGGTCTGCCTTGGCTTGCTGGGGCAATCTAGGGGTGGACTATCCATGCCCGCGAGGTCGAAGGCCAAGTCACAGCCTGGTTCCATGATGTGTAGTTTATAACAGGCGTGCCCTTTGTGAGAGACAATGCTTTCGCTTGTGAATGCGTGAATACAGGCTTGAAGAGACGTCTCTGATGAGGCTTTCCAGAGCGTCAGCTAGTTGAGGGAGAAGAGTGAGATAAGACTCCTACTCTCAGGGGGTTCTGCATGTCGCACAACACGTGTAGTCAATACAGTGTAAAGATAGCGTTTCACGACCATAAAACTCAATGTGCCTAATGAAACAGTAACGGAGCTCAAAATAGATTGAAAAGTTCGTGAAATACATGATGTGATTGAAATACATGATGTGTGGGGCCAGCGCTTGGCATAGCAGGTAAAGACAACGCCTTCAGTACCAGCATCCCATATGGGCACTGGTTCGAGTCCTGGCTGCTGCACTTCCGGTCCAGCTCTCTGTTATGGCCTGGGAAAGCAGTAGAAGATGGCCCAAGCACTTGGGCCTTGCATCTGTGTGGGAGACCTGGAAGAAGCTCCTGGCTCCTGGCTCCTGGCTCCTGGCTCCGGATTGGCACAGCTCCAGTCATTGCGGCCATATAGGGAGTGAACCAGCAGCAGATGGAAGACCTCTCTCTATGCCTTTCCTTCTCTCTCTATGTAACTCTGACTTTCAAATAAATAAATAAAATCTTTTAAAAAATCATTACCACAAAATTTAAAAAAAATACATGATGTGACAATACTAGGAAATGATATACAAGCTGACAGAACTCTAGAAAGATATGTAAGAAAAATATAAAATAGGCCAGACATTGCTAAAACCGTATCAACAGACAAGGAAGTTATAATGAAAAATTAAGCAATTGAAATGCAAATGAACAAAGAATTTGGAAGAATGATAAAGAAATGACAGATGTGCAGCACAAAGACCAATACAAGCAATCAACTTGCATCTTTGGGGACTAAACTGAATGTATGTAAGAGACATTAATATTCCAAAATGTAGTGAACAAGGTAGAAAAAAGAACAAACAAGCATTAACGTTACGGATTGAAAGGTGATACAACTCAACGTGTTAGAAAATACTGATATATGAGATCAACAAAGAGGTCTGTGCTATTAAGTATAAATAAAAAATAATCATACTGTTCAATCTCCTTTGAAGGATCCAAAGGAAAATCTCCTATAAAGGAAAAATATCACTTTGGCCTCAGACTTTCTCAGAGGGTACAATGGAACAATCCATCCCGAGAGATCTCAGTGGAGAAGAAAGTATGACCCAAGAATGTGATATCTAATCAAAGTGTTTCTTCTCACGGTAGCAAAACGTTTTTGGCTATGAGAACTTGAGAGAGCACCACAGACCAAATCCAGCCCCTGAGCACCCATCCTCCCAGCTGTGTGTTGTCAGACAACAAACCAAGGGACCCCTGGAGTCACAGGTGAGCTCCACAAAGGGCGTTCTGCGGGGCCGCTCTTGCCCAGGGCCATCGGAGGCGCCTTGCTGCTCACCAGCGCTCTGGGCCCCTCTGTACTTCCTCCCATGGGTCCCCCTCCTTTCGGCCCAAGTTCTAGTACCACCACCTTGTCACCCACTGCCCGCCTACAGCAGTTCTCTGTGTGGACAGCAGTGCCGCCCCCCCTCGGTAAAATGGCCATCGCCTCTCTTCCAATTCCTTTGTATTCACACAGTGATGCAAATGACACGAAAGAATTTTGGCAAAAGACCAAGACGTTGCCCTTGATTTCTCCAGTTCCTGCGGCACAGCCGCTCTCCTGGGCCCCGGCCCCCTGCTCCATCCCAGCCCTTCGGTCCACCCTCCCCTACTGAGGAGCAAGACTCCACATTATCCCAAGGACAGGGGCTGATGTCAAAGCCTCATAGCTTCTCTCCATTCTTCCACCCAGACACCTGGACCACGGCCCTGGAGGGTGGGGTCCACAGGCACTCCGCAGGGGCGGGGCATGTGCGCATCACAAAGAGCGCTCAGTGATGCAATGGTGGGGCAGGGTTCTGCAAGATAAAAGCAGGTGTAGGCCTGCGGCCTGTCACTTGCTCTCGTTGACTCGCTTCGGCAAGCTGAGTGACAGGAAGCATCCTTCAGAAAAAATGACAAGAAAGCTACCTCCGATTTTCCCGCCTCAACCTCAGCACCCCCATCCTCCTGGTCCCCCTCCCCAGCCCCAGGCCCCGCCTGCTCCTTCTGTTCCTTCAAGATCTCCGGGTTCTCCTCGTCATCCAACCCACCTTCCTCCGCTCACTCCTGCTGGGACCAGCCCCGAGCCCCCTCTCCAGCAGAAGCAACCCCGGTCAGCTTTATGCCCCACCCATCTCCCGCCTCTGCGTGGGGATGGCCCTGCTCTCCAGCCGGCCTCCAAGGCCTCGGGGGCTGGGGCTCCCTCCAGGGCTGGGGCTCCCTCCAGAGCTGCTGCCAGGCGCCCTGTCCGATTCGCTCGCCTCTTCTGCTACTCCACTCTCTTGGCCCCCACTCCTCCTCCCAGCCCTTCAAACTAGTCCCCAGTTCTCCAGTCCTGGCCCCCAGGCAGCCTCCTGCAGCCAGACCCGAGGACTCACAGGCATCACCCAGCCGGGATGCTTTCCCGCCTACTGGGACAGTCCTGGCACAGCTCAGAAGCGGATGGACTGGGAGTCCAGCAGCCGGGCCCGGTGAGTGTGGGGAGTGCCGGACGGTGGCAGGCTGACTCAGCCCCAGGTGTGGCCTGGCTTGCTGAGAGGACCAACTCCCCGCCTCTCATTGCTATCTGTGCTTTGCCTTCATCCCTGTCTTGCGAATCCTCTTCAGTTGCCCCAGCTACCTAGGACCATGTCCTTGTCCCAGACAGGCTGTCCGTCTCCCCAGACTGCCTGAGCCCCCAATTCCTAACTGGCTTCTTGGTGGAGTTCTGTGGGTAACCGTGGAGCAGCGGTGCCCGCGATGCAGAAGGGAAAGGAGGCAGAGGTGCGACAGCCACCTTCTCTGGTCTCTAACAGTGTGAGTCCCGTTGGTCTTTCCTGGGCTAGAGTGGGTGCAAGAGGGGAACCTCTGAGAATTCACACAAGGCACAAGGACCTGTTACAGAGAGAATCCAAGGCTGGTGTTCTTCTTTCTCCTCCCTCTCTCCTCTCTCTCTCTCTCTCTCTCTTCCCTCCATTTTTTCCTCCCTGCCTTCTTTTCTCTCTGACTCATCTCCAACTCCAAGGTCTTTCTTCTTTTATTTCCTTTTTTCTTTTTTAAATATTTATTTATTTATTTATTTGAAAGGCAGAGTTACAGAGAAGTCCTCCATCTGCTTGTTCACTCCCCCAAATGGCCGCAATGGCCAGAGCTGAGCTGATCTGAAGCCAGGAGCCAGGAGCTTCTTCTGGGTCTCCCATGCAGGTGCCAGGGCCCAAGCACCTGGACCATCTTCTACTGCTTTCCCAGGCCATAGCAGAGAGCTGGATGGGAAGTGGAGCAGCCGGGATATAAACCTGCGCCCATATGGGATGCCGGCACTGCTGGTGGTGGCTTTACCTGCTATGCCACAGCACGGGCCCCTTGAAGGGGAATACGCCCTGCCTTTGTTCCCATCTAAGCTCTGAAGGTTGAGCCTCCCTCTTCCCCAAGAATGTTGTCAGAGGCAGCAGAGTTTGGGAGGCAACATGTCCAGGTCCTACCCCGGTGATAGCGTCAGGTGAACAGATGATGTATTTTTTGCATGCTCTCCTCAAACTGGTAGATAGACTGAATACAATCTTTTTTGTTTTGTTTTGTTTTTTAGTTTTTTTTTTTTATTTTTATTTTTTGACAGGTAGAGTTAGACAGTGAGAGAGAGAGACACAGAGAAAGGTCTTCCTTCCGTTGGTTCACCCCCCAAAATGGCCGCTATGGCCGGAGCTACGCCGATCTGCAGCCAGGAGCCAAGTGCTTCTTCCTGGTCTCCCATGCGGGTGTAGGCGCCCAAGCACTTGGGCCATCCTCCACTGCACTCCCGGGCCACAGCAGAGAGCTGGACTGGAAGAGGAGCAGCCGGGACGAGAACTGGTACCCATATGGGATGCCGGCACCGCAGGCGAAGGATTAACCAAGTGAGCCACGGTGCCAGACCCTGAATACAATCTTAATCAAAATCCCAACAGATCTTTCCTGGGAACTTGACAAGCTAATTATAATTTTTATGGAAATGCAAGAATAGCCAACACTCTCTTAAGGGGAAATTATTCCCTTCTAGGTGTCAAAACATAATATAAAAATTACGTAGCTAAGATGGTGTGGAAGTGGTTCAAGCACTGACAGACAAGTGGCATAGACAGGGTCCAGAGGCAGACTCGCCCATCAGACCAAGGCAGCTCGCAACAGGGGCAGAGAACTTTCTTTTCGAGAAATTGGTGCTGGCTTGGTTGGATGCTTAGTTAGACTCCTACCCCACACTGCAATCATAAATCAATTTCCGGAGGAACGTACCTCTAAATGTGAAAGGATGAAACAATAAACCTAGAATTGCTCTGCCTGCGCATGGCTGTTGAGCACTGAAGATGTGCTATTAAGTATAAAAATGTGCACTGGATTTTAAACACTTAGCATGAGTAAACAATGCGGGATAGCTCAATAATTTTTATATTGAAATGTTAAAGTGAACATGTTTTCCATGAACTTTTTGAAGCCCTCTCATATCTTGAGCCAGGTTCCCTGATGGTACCATTCACATAGTTTCTTTTTCTTTATTTTAAGATTTATTTTATTTACCTGAAAGACAGAGTTATAGAGAGAGGTAGAGACACACAGAGAGAGAAGTCTTCCTTCTGCTGGTTCACTCCCCCAAATGGCTGCAATGGCCAGAGCTGCGCTCATCTGAAGCCAGGAGCCAGGAGCTTCTTCCAGGTCTCCCACGTGGGTACAGGGACCCAAGGACTTGGGCCATCTTTTACTGCTTTCCCAGGCCATAGCAGAGAGCTGGATGGGAAGTGGAGCAGCCGGGACTAGAACCGACGCCCATATGGGTTGCCGGCACTTCAGGCCAGGGCTTTAACCTGCTGCGCCACAGTGCCGGCCCCTCACATAGATTCATACCATAGCCCCTGCGTGGGGGGCGTGGGCAGCGTCTCTGTGTTCTGCAGTTTTTTTCTGGTTACACATTGGCCAGTCTTCACCAGGTTATGCTGTGGTAACGAATACTCCCAACAGCTTGATGCTGGGAATATTTCACTCTTGTGCATGCCAGCTGCAAAGCCTACTGGTTCCAGGATGAAGGAGCATTCTGATTTGAGTCTTGTGGCAGACGGAAACCCTGGGATGGCTCTGGAACCTTCCACGTGTCATCCTGAATCTGCTCACACTGTGGGCCATGAAAGTCACGTAGCTGCTCCCAGTCTCAGTGGGCTGGAAACTATAATATTTTTATGGGAAGAGGAGAGTGAAAAATTGGGAGTAATAATGCTGTCTACCCTCGTTCATGACTAAAGCTGAACAGTCTCTTGAGTTGTCTCTTGAGTGACAGCTGACTTGAGTAGCCGTCATCAAGGAGACATGTGATTCTTTCTTACAGGAGAATCTCTCTGAAGCTTACCTCTGACATTTCTTTCCAAGAGTCTCCAAAATGTATATTGCTGCAATGGACTGACTCAATGTTCATGCACTAAAATTTTTGTGTTGAAATCTTGATGCCCAAGGAAGTGATGTCAGGAGGTAGGCATTTTGGGAGATAATTAGGTCAGGAAGATGGAGCCCTCGTGAATGGGGTGAGTGCTCCTGTAGGAAGCTCTCATTCTCTCCACCCTGTGAGTTTGCAAAAAGAACTCCGCAGTATGCAACCCAGAAGGCGGCCGTCACCAGAACCCAGCTATGCTGGCAGCCTGATCTCAGGCTCCAGCCTTCAGA
Organism: Sylvilagus floridanus; assembly: GCA_949820135.1. Classification (NCBI taxonomy): domain Eukaryota; kingdom Metazoa; phylum Chordata; class Mammalia; order Lagomorpha; family Leporidae; genus Sylvilagus; species Sylvilagus floridanus. The sequence goes on along the minus strand of OX463228.1, from coordinate 12,825,308 downwards.
ACTCTGAGAAGTGTGGGGGTTTTATGAGCCAGCTGGCCTATGGACCTTCATTATGGCAGCCCAAACTGACCATGACACTTGCAAGTGTATTTCCTGAAGACAAGGCTTTGTGGGAAAAAAATCCTACACTGAGGATCTCTGTGAGATCTCAGAGCAAAGGAAGGGTCATCAAAGGAGGAGACACTCTTCTCTGAAGGGAGGAAAGAACATCTCCTATACCGATAGAGTCTATGGTCACAAAAGGCTTCCATAGCCCTGGCAGCCCATGACAAGAGCCTTGGATGATCACTGACGTCATTAAAAAGAGTGTTAATTGTTAAAGGAACAACAGTAATCACTGTGCACTTGCTCTCCAGGTAGGATCTCTGTCCCTATTGAATTGTAATATGAGAATCGACTGCAAATTCTCTCCCCTTAACTGTACTCTGTATGTTGTGTGTGGGCGTGGGGGCAAATTGTTGAAATATATGATTAGCATAGAGTTTGTCCTCTGTATATAAAGTCATACTAAAAATGAATCATAATGAAGAAGGAGATGGGAGGTGGGATGGGAGTGGGTGGGGGTATGGGGGAAAGAATCACTGTATTCCTAAAGTTGTATCTATGTAAAAATGCATTCATTAAACAAAAACAAAGTGTATTTCCTGACCCTCCTGAACAATTGCTGCTACACACGGTATAACTTTTTCTCCCAGAGATTCAGGGCCATAATCATGATCATCAACTTGGCCTTTGCGACAACAAGTGCACGCGCAGGGACTGCTTTGATGTACAGGGCTGCATCGCCTCTTCTGCAAATGGTCCTCCAGTCACACTGATTGGGGAGCTCAAGACAGTGTTTTATAATTTTTCTGTCTCTTCTCCAAAGGCCAGGCTCTTAGCTGTTCTATTTTTCTGATGACTGCAATTCTGCCCTTGGTGCCTATCACTCAGGGCATCAGTATCTTAGGAACTGGGACTCTGGGCTCCACCCCATCCCGGGATCCCAGGTCTTCTCGGTCAGGGTCAGCATTTAATAAGTTCCCCATGTATTAAATAGGCACATTACTATTGGAGAAGCAGCTCAATGGTTCTCAGTCTTGACTGCATGTTGGATTCCAGTGGGAGCATTCAGAAAACATGCTCACCCCCACCCCACCCCACCCCATGCACCCCAAGCCTTGACGTAGTTCGTAGTTTGTCTGGAGTGTTGAGGGGCATTGGAGGTAGGAAAGCTCCCTGGGTGCCCCTGGTGTGCAGCCAGAGCGGAGAACCGCTGCTCTCTGGTGGCTTTCCCCCAGTTGCTTGACCTTGCACCTGCGGTGATGAGGGAACCAAGCTTATTTGCAAAGGTTGGAGTCGTCTGGCCTGCACAGAAATTGTAATAGCTCTGATGATTTTTAATTTATTTTTATTTGAAAGGCAGAGAGACAAAGGCAGACACAGAGAGATCTTCTATCTGATGGTTCAACTCCCAAATGCTCGCAACAGCCAGGGCTGTGTCAGACCCCAGCAGGGTCTCCCACATGGGTGGCAGGGGCCCAACAGCACTTGAGCCACCACCTGCTGTCTCTCATAGTACACATTAGCAGGAAGCTGGATCAGAAGTGCAGGAGCCAAGACTTGAACCAGGCCCTCTGATATGGGACACGGGCCGCCCACGTGGTGGCTTTACCCACTGCACCAAATGCCCGTGCCAAACCCTGCCTGTTAGAGAGCTTCCATGAGCTGGAACACTCTCTAATCCTCCTCACACCCTGGTTCATTAATTTACATTTCAGAAACTAATCCTCAAAGGGAAGCCAACTTTTCAAGCTCACACAACTTCTAAGTGATAGGACTAGAACTGAATTCATCTCTGGTTTCAAAGTCATCAACTTTTTCTTCTGAACATAGGAAACTTTTGTCCCCCACTTAATGTGAGCTAGGACAGGTGGACCTTGTAATGCCTGCTGTGATGGCTCTTAGGCCCTTGCCACTTTTTTCCAGGTGCTGGGCTGGGTTCTGGTTGGGCAAGGTCACCAGGTAAGGGATCAAACCCCCAGATAAATAACTGAACAAGGGTGCTTCAAAAAGCTCTTGGGAAAATGGAATTAAAAGATGAGCTTATCTTGATGTGAAGGATTTGTTGAAATCCATGCACAGTTCATTTTTAATCATAGTCATTTTTTAATGCATGTCATTTATAGAGGCGTGAATTGGATCACCATGAGGACAGTTATGCGGAGGAACAGATGGGTACCGGGGAACCACACCTCCTGCTAGCAGAGGGAGAAGTCATGCAGGAATCAAAAGCATGTGTCCCCAGAGCAGCTGCCTAATAATCGTGAGGTTGTATCGGTGATAGTGCCAGGCACACTGGGAGAGATACCTCGTGTGATGGCCACTACAATCTTATTACATCTGATATTAATTTTGCTCATTTTACAGATGTGGGAATGGAGCTGGGAAGCAAATTTTCTCAATATGAGACAGCTAACAAAGAGCAGGACTAGTGTGAATATCCAGGTTCAGAGCCTCTGCTACCCCATCTATACTTTTATGATTTCTTAATTTCTTCAAAAATTTTTAAACTTATATAAGGGGAACAAATTTCTCTTGTATTTCATATATACAGTTTTAAGAGCATAATGGCTTCTTGATTTCTGAAGTCTTGCCAGCTAAGTCCCATCTGGGTCATCATCAGGTTGGAGGCAAATTACTCAACATAACTTGGTATAGGGGCAAAGGAATTTCTTTTTTAATATTTTAACAACTATTTATGTACCCAAAAGGCAGAGTGACAGAGAGAGAGGGAGCTACCTTCCATCTACTTGTTTACTCCCCAGAGGCCGGCAACAGCCAGGGCAGGACCAAGCTGAAGCCAGGAACCCGGAACTCCATCCAGGTCTTCCACAAGGGTAACAAGGACCCAAGTACTTTGGCGATCATCCGTTGCCTTCCCAGGCTCATTAGCAAAAACTAAATCGGAAGTGGAGCAGCTGGGACTGGAACCAGCACTCCAGTATGAGATGCCAGTGTCAAAAGTGTGTGGCTTTACCTGTTGCACCACAATGTGGGCTCTTGGAATAGCTTTTTAAAGTTTTTTTTTTTCCTTTTTTTTTTTAGAAAATGAAAGAGCTTCAGGTAAACAAAAGAAGAAAAAGAACAAAACCCCATTACCCACTGTGAGAATTGTTTTGCTCCTCTGCTATATCCCATCTTTGCTTAGGTCAAGGGTTAACTGGGGGACATACTGGGTTTGGGGTGCAGCTGTTTACAAGAGTTGCCTAGGAATCCAGCCACCTAGCACCTGAAAACCAGAGGGGATATTGAGATACTGCAGACCCCCTTCTGGGGCAAAAAAGTTCTAATTCTATGGCAGGATGAGCTTTGGGCCCACATTCACCATAGCTGGCTCATTGTCTGGTCCACCCACAGGAAGCTCTCAGGATCTGTTCTGGGCACGGTGCCTGTGGGAAGACCTGGATTCAGGATCATAGATCATCACAGATCACGATATTAACAGGCTGCACTGGACGTGCTGTCCAACCAACCGAGGTAGCCGGGTATGAGGAAGGAGGGGAGGGGGCAGGAGCTCAGGTCAGAGGCATTGTGAGCCCATCTCCTCCCCGCTTTGGTAATCCCATTCCAACCAGCTCTTCTGCCTGGGTGGCAGATGTGGCCAGGCACAGGGTCCCGGGGACAGAACGAAGCTAACCTCAGCCTTCGGAGGTAAAGAAGGGATCCCAATTTCCAAGAGGGGAGGTGAGCCTGAAAGAGGAAACGTTTGTAGACATTGCTATCTCATATTTTTGCCCCCTCTAAACCTTGGTGTCTTGGGCAAACCCTCATTTCTGTGGAAAACTAAGTTTCAATTGTTTTCTTCCCTCTCCACTTTTCTTTGGAATCCAGCAATAAATACGAAGCCAGAGTTTACTCGGCTCTTTATCTTTCCCGGCATCCTGTTGCCCCCCGCTATGCTCAGGGAATATTTAACTTACTGATATATTTTCTCACCTGTGACACGAATCCTATCTTATTTCCAAAGGCTTTGGCTTTAAACTCCAAATATCTGACAGAGCTCTTGTTTATTTTTCCCCTTCCTGCTTACTGCTATTGTATCTCTTTCCTGAGAAAACGAATGCTAACTGGCCTATCTTCTTTTTTTTTAAGATTTATTTTATTTATTTGAAAGAGTTACACACAGAGAGAAGGAGAGGCAGAGAGAGAGAGAGAGACAGAGACAGACAGACAGAGAGAGACAGAGAGAGAGGTCTTCCATCTGATGGTTCACTCCCCAGATGGCCACAATAGCTGGAGCTCCAAAGCCAGGAGCTTCTTCCAGGTCTCCCACGTGGGTGCAGGGGCCCGAGGACTTGGGCCATCTTCTGCTGCTTTCCCAGGCCATAGCAGAGAGCTGGATGGGAAGAGGAGCAGCCAGGTCTAGAACCGGCACTCATATGGGATGCTGGCACTTCAGGCCAGGGCTTTAACCCACTGTGCCACAGAGCCAGCCCCCTGACTATCTGAATGTAGGATGAAGTAGATGGATGATAGGAGAAAAGATAATCCACTAGTATTTCAAAAGTCTTATATTTATAACATTTATAAAACTAATTTCCCAGATCTTACCATGTGCCAGTTGCTTGGTGTTAGTATAAGTAAGGAGTTGAGTCTACTAAGTCTACTAAGGAGGAGAGTCTTGCATTATAGATGAGCACATACCAGCAGGAACCATACTGAGACCTTGACCTTGAGAAAGGACCAGTGATGTATCAGCTTCCTCCTGGACCTGCATTTCTTGGGGCCTTGGCCTAGTCCCTACAGGAGCCTGTTCAAGTGGCAGACTCCCTGAGAACGACAGGAAATGCCTCCAGGAGAGAGAGAACTTGGCTCTCTCCAGCATCAGGCTTCAGGTGGGGGGATTGCATCAAGGTCTCTATAGCCCTGGAGGGAGAATGCTTCTGGAGATACATTTCTAGACGTTAGAGAACCTTTGCTTTCTGGGGACCATTCCTTGAGAGACAGGCTCAGAGAGGACACTGTTGTCTATACAGCAGTGGCAGCTTCCAGCCGCTCTCTATGGTGGCTCAGAAGTATGCTCCTCCTTTCCTGTCCTTTCGGGATCCTCCCTGACTACAGTGGGGCTGGGGAGATGCTGTAGTGAAGAAGAGGATGCGGGAAGGGACGGAGTTCCTGCACTGGGGGGAGCAAGGATGCCTTGCAAAGCTCAGGAGTCTTGGCCTACATACACTGTTTCTAGTTACTCTCATGCAATACCCGGAGTCATGTACTCGTGACAAAAAGAGGTTCAGTGAGCTCTTCATTTAGTTTTGGAGGTTGCAAGTCCAAGATCGGGGCCTCATTGGTTCAGGCTCTGGTGAGGACCTAATGGCAATGGCACCATGGTGTCTGTGTGTGTGTGTGTGTGTGTGTGTGTGTGTGTGAGGAGGAAGTCACGTCACCAGACAGAAAGTCAGACTGAAACCAGGGTCCCGGGAGAAATATTGACTCTCCTCAAAGGATCCCCCTCGGTTCCTCAGAACCTTCTACTAAGCCCCATCTCTGAAAGGTGCCACCTCCCAGCATCACCACACTGAGGGGTGAGCTATTTACACAGGAACCGTGGGGGACTCACCACTTCCAAGCCAGAGCACATGCCCTGCCCCCACCCCACCCCAGCTAAGAGGTAAATGAGTTATTCAGATAGAAAACACTCATTCATGTTTGCCTATCCTTCGGTTTGCTCTTGGGTGAGGGCAGGTAGAAAAATGAGATAGGGACCAGTGCTGTGGCACAGTGAGTTAAGTCGTAGGGGCCGGTGCTGTGGCACAGTGAGTTAAGTTGTTGCCTGCAGCACTGGCATCCAGCATGGGTGCCGATTCAAGTCCCAGCTGCTCTACTTCCCATCCAGCTCCCTTCTGGTGCATCTGGGAAAGCAACTGAAGATGGCCCAAGTGCTTGGGCCCTTGAGCCCATGCAGGAGACCTGAGTGAAGCTCCTGGTTCCTGGCTTTGGCTTGGCCCAGCCCTGGCTGCTGGCAGTCATTTGGAGGAATGAAATAGTGAATGGATGGAAGATTCTCTCTCTCTCTCTCTCTCTCTCTCTCTCTCTCTCTCTCTCTCCCTCCCTCCCTCCTTCTCTCTCTCTCCCTCCCTACCCCCCCCTTCCCTCTCTGTAACTCTGCCTTTAAAATAAATAAGTGAATGTTAAAACCAGAAAGAAAAATGGGATAGAAGTAGGGTAGGGTAGGGCATGGGGCTCTATGAAATGTGGAAGACAGTGTAACTCTGGGACTCCTGAAACTACTTGTGGGCAAAAGTGAACCCGGAATACAAGGAACTTCAGAAAGTTCATGGACAACTTCCGCTATCTCTTCATTGCAGTTTTCTACAAAGTTTTTGAACCCCACCTCCCCCTTTCAGATTCCCAGACACCTATTCTCTTCTTGTGTTTCAAATCGGAATTCATGGAACAAAGTCCACCCAAGTGCCTGAAATTGAACCCTTGAGGTCAACTTTCCTTCTCCTTTCCCTGCAACTCACACATCCAGATGACAGCAGATCTTGCTGACCCCAGCTCCTCAACTGAATCTCAACAACTGATTCTATCCAGGCCAGAACCCTGTCCCTGTCTTAGAACAATTTTCTCTGTGAATTACTAGTGTACTTTAAACAGTTCCCTGTCTTAAACTCCTCCAAGCCACATTGTCACGTGCTTATCTTTGTTTTTAAAAGATGTATTTATTTATTTTAAGGGTTATACAGAGGGAGAGACAGAGAGAGAGAGAGAGACAGAGAGAGAGAGAGAGAAAGAGAGATCTTCCAATCTGCTGATCCACTGCCTAAATGGCTGCAATGGCCTGGGCTGGACCAGGCTGAAGCCAGGAGTCAGGAGTTTCATCCCAGTTTCCCATGTGGATGTCAGGGGCCCAACAACCTTCTGCTCCTTTTCCCAGGCTATTAGCAGGAAGCTCATTGGAAGTAGAGCACCTAGGACATGAAATGACATCCATATAGAATGCTGACATCACAGGTGTGGCTTTACCTGCCATGCCGCAAAGCTGGCCCCCAGATTTATCTTTTCAAAACACATCTATTAAGTGTCCCTCCTTTACCTACAAAATTGTGCTCCATCCCCTTCCTTACAAGTTTAAATCCCTTAAAATGGTGCACATTGCTTTGCTATTTAAAAAAATTTTTTTTTGACAGGCAGAGTGGACAGTGAGAGAGAGATCGAGAGAAAGGTCTTCCTTTTGCCGTTGGTTCACCCTCCAGTGGCCACCGTGACCAGCGCACCGCGCTGATCCGAAGCCAGGAGCCAGGTGCTTCTCCTGGTCTCCCATGGGGTGCAGGGCCCAAGCACTTGGGCCATCCTCCACTGCACTCCTGGGCCACAGCAGAGAGCTGGCTTGGAAGGGGGGCAACCGGGACAGAATGCGGCGCCCCGACTGGGACTAGAACCTGGTGTGCCGGTGCTGCAAGGCAGAGGATTAGCCTATTGAGTCACAGCGCTGGCACACATTGCTTTTCACACACTGACTCTGGCCTCATATCCTTGTCGTGCCCTTTGTCTTTCCAGTCTCTACCAAATCTGATGTAGCTCAGCCACAACAAACCGTCCACTGTTCTCTGGTTGGCGCCTCCACACTTTGCTCATGCCAGTTCCTCTGCCTAGAAACTTTTTTCACTCCTTCTCAACTTGGTGCAATCATGCAGATGCATTTTTAAAAAGATCTATATATTTGAAAGGCAGAGTAACACACACACACACACACACACACACGCAGAGAGAGAGAGAGAGAGAGAGAGAGAGAGCGAGCATCCTTCCACTGGTTCACTCCCCAAATGCCCACAACAGCCTAAGCTGGGCCAGGCTACAGCCAGCTCTATCCCGGGAACTCTATCCAGGTCTTCTGTATGGGTGTTACACTTGGGTCATCATCCATTGCCCTCGTAGGTGCATTAGCAGGAAGCTGGATTGGAGGTGAAGTTTAACCTGCTGTACCATAGCACCCACTCTACACATAGACTCATCTCTGACGTCAGTTCATGGAACACCTTCTTTTTTACCTCTCCATGCTTCTTCTGGACCCCCAGGGCAACTTACATAGAAACCTTTTTCTTTCCTGAACCATAATTTTTATCTAAATATGTTTCCTCCACTGCATGTGAATTCTTGAGGGGTAGGGGCTGTGCTGATACTATTGAATTAAATACTGAGTTAAGTTTGGATGATGGAGTCTGTACCACAACCCAAGTCCAAAGACAGCAGTTTGTGCTTAGACAGTTCCCGGGGCCTCTCTTCTTTCCCACTTCCCAATCTCTCCACCCTTTCCTTTAGCTACGAATCACTTGCCTCCTCTCACACTGTGATTCTCTCACTTCCTGGCCAAAGTGACCACACCTTTCTCTGGGAGAGCTCACCAGCTGCCTCCTCTCGGAGGGGAAGAGAAAGCAGAGCCTGCCCCCAGGGAGGGAGGTGGGTCTGCATCCCTGGTCTGCCCATTCGCAGCCAACCCTAAATATCAACACTGCGGAAACCACTGGAAAGGAATCAGATCAAGAGACGACAGCCGACATGCCCAGAGAGAGGAGGCTATGACAGCATCAGGCCCAGAGACCCCAAGGCCAGCCTGGTTGCAGAGTTCTCTCCTAGCATTTTCCATATACATGGAGACAAGCAGGCCATATGGTATCACTGAATGATGTGGTTGGAAATGGCTGGGGTGGGAGTGGATGGGGTAAGAGCAGAAGAAACACACAATGGGCATAAGCCATCCACGCACAGATTATATGATTTAGAGGGACAGACAAGAGAAACGCTGGGTCGGGCTGGGTTGAATGACTGGGAAGCTGACTCTGTTAATGTTGCCAAGCTCTGCTTTTCAGCAGGTGTGAGTCTTGGGTTTGTGGAGGCAATTTAGAACGAGACCCAGGCCTCGTAACCTTGTGAAATCTTAGGATTTATGAGCGGAATGGAACCTGACACAATAAGTGCTATTTTGGCTCCCAAACTCATTCTGGATTTCAAAACCCCAAATCATAAGTTAATGATACTAAGAAGGTGGGAAATTAATCCAATTGTGAATGGGATAAACATAATTGGTGTTTAGGAGGTAGAGCTAGTCTTTGGGAGCATGCTCTCAGAACGCAGTCCTCAGGAGAGGGTTGCTTACTAAAGCCTGAGCCGGGTTGAGCCTCTCTCCCTGTTCCCTGGCTCACCATGTGCTCTGTCTTCTGCTCCAACATTATCATCCATTGCTCTCACCAGAGGCCAAACCAATGGGCCACCTGACATTGGTCTTGAACTTCCAAAACAGTCCCTTCTCTTTGTAAAGTTGATTGCCTCAGGCATTTTGTTGTAGTAATAAAAAGCTGGCCAAGGGGGTGGGTGTTGTGGTATAGGGGTTAAAGCTGTGACACCAGCATCCCATTATGGGCTTTGATTCATGTCTCGGCTGCTTCATTTCTAATCCAGGTCCCTGCTAATGGCCTGGGAAAAGCAGCGGACAATCTCCCAAGTGTCTGGGCCCCTGTGACTCAAATGAGAAACCTGGAAGCTCTTGGCTCTTGGCTTCAGCCTGGCTCAGCCCTGGCCGTTGTGACCATCTGGGGAATAAACCAGTGGATGGAAGACCTGTCTCTCTCTGTCTCTCCCTCTCTCTATACGTATCTCTTTCAGGTAAATAAGTAAATCTTTCTTTAAAAAGCTAAGACGGTAAGGGAGCTAGGATATAGGAGTTTCCTATAAAGCTCCAGGAAGAACATTTTGTGAACCAGGCTGGAGAACAGAAGGAAACCTCACTCTCACAGTTGACAAGCAGTTCAGCTGCCTTTGCTATACCCCCATGTGGCATTGCAGAGAAGGGGAACCGTATCAGGAGAGATGGGAAGAGTCAGCTGCCTCTGAGACCCTCGTTCTGCTCCCAGAGATGTTTGCAAGTGAAGTCCTCCAGGAGCTCTGGCATCTCGTGCTCATCTTCAAATGAATGTGGAAGAATCTGGGCTTCGCATATTGGTCTGTGGGTTCTTAGTATCTAGCACTACTGGGTTAGCTCACTAGTACCAAGAATTCTATAGACTCTGAGTATCAGCTAGGGAAAATATGGATGGATGTCCTACCACAAACAGTGTGCAGCTTGTCACTGGGAATGGAGAGAAAAGACAGCGCTAGGGATAAGGTACCCAGAGGCAGTGACATTGCTGAATCTCGATTCTGGAAGCTTAAGCAGACCATGCTGAATCCTAGAATCCTAACTCAGCACCTGTCAAGGCCTGGGATCCCCAAGGCACAGTCAATCAGGTTTCAGCCTGGGGTGCCTGAGGCCGGCTCTAGCTCTGCCATTTGGGTTCAAGAACATACCAGGCACAGAGATCTCTGAAGGCTTTGCCCAAGCCCAGCCCTCTTGCTGGAAATGTTCTCAACTGGGACCTAGCTCGGTTTAAGGGCGCAGATAGTCCCGGCCCCTTCCCATGGCTGCTGTGGCTTCCTTACACACTGTTCTCCAGAACATAAAGGGAATATCCTTCAATAACTCTAAGTCTTCCCTCCAACTCTTCGTTCTCCGCAAACTGCCTGGAAAACCCTTTTTGATTCTTTCTATTGCAACTCCTCAGGGAGCCACCTACAGCCAGAAACTAACGCTCTGGACAGTGCTTCCATTGTCTGCTCTTGGTGAGCCCAGCCCCGGTAGCCCTCTCTCTCTCCCCAGGTTGGTGTGCGCCCCTGACAACCTCCACTTTGCTACCGGCTGCTCTGCTTTCCCTACTAGCCCATGCTGTGGCTTCTCCAGTCTCTCTGAGGCCAGTAAGCTCTGCAGGGGACATGGCGTGGTAGGGAATGCAGAGTAGTAGAATGGGTTCATCCGCCACCTGTCACTTCCTAAAAGGGGGTGATCATGATAACCTCGATCTCATAGGGTTGTTGTAAAGATGGAATGAGATAACACAGTGCAAATAGGGCCCAGCCCACAGAAACAAAGTAGGCTGTGTGTCTTATCCTGGGGCAGGTTGCTGAAGGGGTTGTTAAGCCTGTATCCCAAGTCCCTAGAAGCCAGAGAAAATCCCTTAAAAATCAAAACATTAAATCCTAAGAAAAAAACTCCACCCCCACCCCCCACCCCCCCACCCCCGTTTCTAGGGAACCTAACAGATACTCTCATTTAATTTCTATCTTTGTGAGGTGTATGAGACCCGTATAATGATTTAGGCATACTTGTGATAATTGATTAAACTCAAATAGATTGCCGAAAGTCACCCAACTAGACATGAGGGAATACAATATTCAAATTCAGTTTACTAAATTGCAGTCAAAGGCTATCCCAATATCATTCTGAATCTCAATTAGTATATCTAAGTTAGCCCCTCTCATTCTGAAATTGAACCATTGATTTTTTTTGTTTGTTTTCTTTGAAGTACAACACTTTAACAATGAATGCAATCATATAGCCCACACTCTGTCAACCTAGAGAACATTAATGTCACACAGAAAAGATCCCACGTGTCCCTTCCCAATCTTGACCCCATCTCTTCACTGTCTGACCAATGTAGATCACTTTGCTTGTTTTAGAACTTTATATGAAGGTACTTCAAAAAGTCATGGAGAAATGGAATTTAAAGATGTTTGCTTTGATACAAAAAACCCTAAAAACCATGTATACAAGCAATCTTCACAAAGTTCATGGAAATGTGTATTACGAAAAACTGAACCATGGATTTCAAAATTTTTTGCACCAAAATAAGCATGTCTTCAATTCCATTTTCTATGAATTGTTTGAAGTATTCTCATGTATACTCTCTGTGTTTGACCTCTTTTGTTCAGTACAATGCTTTGGAGATTCATTTTGGTTGATGACAGACCAGCTGTCTTTTTTTTTTTTTTAATCACAGAACACATCATTGTATGAATAGATTACATTTTGCTTTTCTGACCTATTGATGGGCATTTAAGGTGTTACCAATTTGGAGCTGCTATCAATAAAGTTGTGGACTTGTGTTTTAATTTCTCTTAGGCAAAATAATTTGAAATCAGTGTATAGTAGCCATCTTCACAAATGTCATGAAAGTATGCATTGTGGTAAAATGATGCAAGAGGAAGAATTTCTGGGTCATAAGATAGGTGCCTAATTTGAAACTGCCAAAACAGATCTCCAAAGTGATTGAGTCATTGTAAACTCCAGTGCTTGAGAGTTCTAGTTGTCCCACGTCTTTGCCATCATTTAGTATTGTCAGACTTTGAAGTGTGAGTTATTCTGTGAGTGAGGGGTCTCAATGGGGCTCCATTCCATGATGACTAAGGATGCTAAATATTTTTGTATTAGCTGGATATTTTCCTTTGTAATGTCTGCACCTTTTGGGTTGTCTCTCTGTTCTTGAACTTCCGAAGTCCTGTATGTGTTTTACATGAGTTCTGAATCACTCACATGTATTGTGAATATTTTATTCCAATCGTGCCTCCCTTTTTCACTGTCAAAATGGTACTGTATAAGAGCAAGTTTTTAATTTAGATGAGTTTGCTCTTTCGATTGTTGTGGTTGTTTTCTGTGCCTGAAAAGATTTGCTACCTCAAATGCAGATGTTTGTCCATGTTTTCTTCTCAAACCCTTGTGGTCTGATTGTTTATGTTTAGGTTGATGGTGCATCTAGAACAGCGTTTGTATACCATGTGGAAAATCAATCAGGATTCCTTTCTCCACAAGAAAATCCAGTTGTTGCCATACCACTTACTAAATATAACCCATTTTCTCCCATTGAATAGCTTTGACATCTTTGATAAATACTGAATGCTTATACAAGTATATTTCAAAAAGACCATAGAAAATGATGGGTCTAGTGTTGTAGCGCAGCAGGTTAAGCCACCGGCTGTGGTGCTGGCATCCCATATGGGTGCCAGTTCAAGTCCCGGCTACTCCACTTGTGATCCAGCTGTGAGTGGGTAAATAAATTTTCATCCAGGAAGCTGAGATTTCAAAAACTAAATCTTTGAGCTCTTTTCCTGCAATTAGCATACATTACCAGAAAGTGGCAGTGAGGGCCCTACTATTTTGTGCAATCTACAAGGGAAACGCTTTTCCTGAGATTGAAATGGTGTTGGCCCAAGTCCATTGCTAACAGATTAATAACAAATTATTAATTATGCAATCACTTTTAAAATTGCAGTACATAGTACAGCTGTTTAATCTTGGAGAATAAGCACTTTTGTTAGAGAATTGTTTCCTTTGTGTATGTGTGCTATCCGTCATCACTAAATCTAAATCGTCCATAGGCATGTTATGACTAAAAGTCCTCATTTGGCATGAAGTTTGTCTAGGAGTTCTCAAGCCTGGAGGGTGACATAGGAGCTGGGCTTTCAAGGCCAGATCTGTACAGAAGTTGCAAAGCTTTGTGACTTCTCTCGGCTGTTAGCTTTATCCTCAGTACAGCCTGCTGCTAGCATAGTTACTCGCGTTTCAACACCTTGCTCTCTTTTCTTTGTCTTCCCTAAATCAAAGTTAAGGAGAGGGAAAAGAATACCTATTCCTTTATCTCAAAGCATGGTTTTGCCCAGGTTCTTTCTTTCTAACACAAAGAAAGTAATTTCTACTTCTCCTTAAGTAAGAGTCAAATACCTCCATTTGGTTGGTTTTCTCATAGGAAGTTTCTTAAACTCCTGTTGAGGCCTAAGGCAATTTACACAGACTATTTTGTGATAAGAGTCCCCAGAAGCTCTTTTCCTAAAGAGACAGAGCTTTTAAACAGAAAAGCGAAGGGACACAATCACACAGCTTCTGACTGGGCATTTAAGCTATTCCTCCAAGGAACGCGGGTTCGGAAGGTGGACCTCGTGAGTCAGCTACATGGACCCAGCTGTGAATCGTGGTCAGAGTTGAAGGTCTCTGGGCCATCTCCTCTCCACCGCTCACATCCGCTCACCAGGTGGGCGAGGGACACAAGAAATGCTGAGTTCTTCCTGACTCGGGCGCTCCACAGCACAACTGCTTAATCCAACCTAAAAGATAATTTTTGTTCTTCTTTCTTTGGGGATGATCCATTCATAATTTTTTTTGCATACGTGTGGCTACTTCAAAAACACTTGTGGAAAAAATGGGATTTAGAGATGTTTATTTAGGGGCCAGTGTTGTGGTGCAGTGGATTAAGCTGCTGCCTGGGACGCTGGCATCCCAGATCACAATGTCAGTTCAAGTCCTGGCTGCTCAGTTCCCTGCTAGTGCCCGTGTGAAAGCAGCAGAAGGTCACCCAAGTACTTGGGCCCCTGCCATCCATGTAGGAGACCCAGATGGAGTTCCAGTCTCCTGACTTGGGCTTGTCCAGCCCTGACCACCGTGGCCATTTAGGGAGTGACCCAAAGGATGAAAGAGCTCTTTTCTTCCCTCCCTTTCGCTGTCACTCTGCCTTTCAGATAAATAAATAAATCTGAAAAGATGTTTATTTATTTTGTTGCAAAAAATTGAAATCCATGCAATTTTTTCATAACAGACATCTTCCATGAACTTTTTGAAGTACTCTCGTATTGCTAACAAAATCAACCACCATTAGATTCAATGTCTTTTAGAATATACATGTACTAGTGCTCATTAAAACAATATTTGTGTGTAATAAATATTCATTGAATGAATGAATGAAAAAATGACCATTCAAAACTTCTAGTCTATAAGTATGTTAACTTATGTCAGTGTCTTCTGGTCTTTTTGGTTAATACAAACCATTAACTTAAGAAAAGTAATCCACTCCCTAAGGTATACTCATAATCCACTCCCTAAGATATACTCATATTTATATGTTATTCAGATATACTACTGTACCAAAGTTTTATATACATGAAAATATACACAAAATGTGAACTTTAAAAGGATAAGATAAAAAAGGAAATAACTAATGCTTTTAGATGATTTATTAATGGTAAAATGGTATTCTCATTAAAATCTATGGGTCGTTCACATCCTCCTTGCGAACAATGCAATTGAATACACTTCTCTGTTTTAAAATTCTGGCTTAGAAATTTGTGATATAATCACCAGATGATCTAGTTGTAGGTTTGGTTTATTTCTCTTACTTGGTTTTAATTTATTTCCAAGGTAAAAAAAAATGACGCTTACTAAAGGCGTGTACTATTGGCCTCCCAGTATTCATTCGTTAATCTTATTCACCAATGATATAAATATTTTTGTGGAAATTCAGCTAGTACTACTATATTCTCTAATATTAATGTGATTTTCTTACAAATTTTTCAGGAATTGCTGCTTTAATATAATTTGCGAATGTATGCAGAGTTCACTATGTGAAAGATTTTAAATGCTAGGAAATTCAGTTTTCGAGTCTCTTCATGTATAGAAGCTTTTATAGGTGCCACATGACTTTCTTCAAAGGTCTATGTTATTTATTTGAAAGGCAGAGTGAGGGAGTGGGCGAGAGAGAGAGAGAGGGAGAGAAAGGGATGTTCCATCAACTGGCTCACTCCCCAAATGGCCACAATGACTGGGGCTGAATCAGGCTGAAGCCAGGAGCCTGGAACTCCCACGTGGGTGGCAGGGCCCCCGGCACAGTGGCCATCCTCCTCGCTTTCCCAGGCTCGTTACAGGGAGCTGGATGGGAAATGGAGCAGCGTTGTAAGTGGCAGCTTAACCCACTGTGCCAAAACGCTGGCCCCACAGTGGCGTTTGCAGCTACAAACTCACAATGGTGCAAGTCTGTTTTCAGAATGCTGTATCATAGCTCAGGTCTCTGGAGAAACAGCTCCTTCCTCATTGACTGTTAAAGTCCCACTTTCACTGAAAGGAACAGATTAGATGCATTTATTTCCTGGCGGATAGCATCCTACCAAGAACTATTTGTTGTTATTTAAAAGGTCAGAAATTGGAAAATACTGTACTTTTCTAAAAGCAAAATCAGTAGCACAAGATAACCAGCAAATCTCCCTGTGGTACAAATGATTTGTGTGACCCATACCGAATAACCTGAAGATGTGTGTATGCTGTGAGTGATCTTGGGTTTATAAAATGCCTACCAAGCCTACTGTTCTCTATTTCTTTGTTTTCTCACTGCTCAAAGTATGGCTCATTGGCCAGCAGTGCTGGCATCACCTGGGAGCTTGTTAGAAATGCCGAACGTCAGGATGGGCCAGACCTACAGCCTCAGCATCCTTATGTTAACAAGATCCCCAGGTGAGCCACGCACTTTCAGGTCTGCACGTGGTGCCCTGTGAAATCCGCTTCCGCACCTTTGCTGCGATAGCTTGTTAATAGCTTTTGGAAGTCAATGAATCTCACCCAGGAGGCAACCCAGTAGCCTGACTTCAGAATTCTTTTTGCCTCCGATCCAGCTACCTGCTCCAGCAGTGGCAACACTCAGTCTTCAAAGTCATTTTCTGTGCAGCACGTATTCCCCTGAGTTTCTCTTTCCTTTAGTGACTCCCGAAGCCAGTGCTTCACAGCTCATTACTGAAACAGAACCTAGGAACAGCGTTAACTTGGATGACACCTGGACTTTCTGCCCCAAAGTCTAGCAACCCTCCCACACTTGGGGTTTGTTTCACACGCATTTCTTTCAACCGTCAACGATGTTTTTTAGGCATCTTTTCATCTTATTGGCTGACAAGGAAAGCTGTTTTATAGTTTGCAGGGGTATTTTTTCCTCATTTGATTTCAGCAGGTTTTTATTTTTTTCCTATAGAGGGAAGAGCATAGATAGAAGATATCTGGGCTTTTTCTTCTTTCAGGTAAAAAAATCTTTTTTTAAAAAAATTATTTATGCATTTATTTTAAAGGCAGAGAGAGAGAGAGAGAGGGATTGATTTTACATCCACAGGTTCACTTCTTAAATGACCACAAGGGCTGGGGCCAGCCCAGGAAAAGCTTAGAGGGTAGATCTCCATCCAGGTCTCCCACGTGGGTGCAGGAGCCCAAGCACTTGGGTCACCTTGCACTGCTCTCCCAGGTGCATCAGCAGGGAGCTGGATCAGAAGGGGAGCAGCCAGGACTGGAACGGGCACTCCAACATTGGATGCCAGCATTGCAAGCGGCGGCTTCACCTACTGTGCCACAACACGAGCCCTAAGAGATCTTTCAAGATGCCTTTTCATTGTTTTTTAACACAGTAGTGGGTTGGGTGTCACGTGACCTGGAGTGTGGCTGAAGCGACTGTGGAGGCCTGGGCGTGTGTTCGGAATGCCTGAGGTTTCCATGCCCTGCTACTTCTGATGTCTTTGCGCTCACCCTAGCAGTGTGGGGAGATGAATGACAATGACGGAGCATGGAAAAGGAGTTTTACATAATTTTCTTTTTTTTCTTTCTTTTTTTAATTTTTTTTTAATTTTTGACAGGCAGAGTGGACAGTGAGAGAGAGAGACAGAGAGAAAGGTCTTCCTTTTGCCGTTGGTTCACCCTCCAATGGCCACTGCAGCGGGCATGCTGCAGCTGGTGCACCACGCCCATCCGATGGCAGGAGCCAGGTGCTTCTCCTGGTCTCCCATGAGGTGCAGGGCCCAAGCACTTGGGCCATCCTCCACTGCACTCCCGGGCCACAGCAGAGAGCTGGCCTGGAAGAGGGGCAACCGGGACAGAATCCGGCGCCCCAACCGGGACTAGAACCTGGTGTGCTGGCGCCGCAAGGTGGAGGATTAGCCTATTGAGCCACGGTGCCGGTGAGTATTACATAATTTTCATCACTTTCATATTTTTCCCTTTGACTGACTTCTCAGCTGAAGTGACAAGATTAGCCGGGTCACCTCGCAGGGACTAACCTAGAGCTCATTCTTGTGGATGGGGAGTTAACGGTCAGCCTGGCCACTGTCAAGTTGTCTCTCTCTGTAAATCTTCCATTTCTATGTAGGAAACTTGAAAAGAATCATTTTATTTGTTTGGGAGGCAGAGAGAGAGAGAACGAGAGGGCTTCCAGCTGCTGTTTCACTCCCCAGCATACCCAGGTCAGCCAGGCCTGGGCTGACATCAGGGGCAGAAGCTGGGAACTCAGTCCAGGTCTCCCATGAGAGCAGCAGGAGCCCAATTACTTGATCCATTGCTACCGCCTCCCGAGGGCCTGCATTAGCAAGAAGCTGGAGTCAGGAGCCACAGCCAGGAATCAAATGCAACCATTCCAGTACGGGACGCGGATAGCTTGGCAGGTGTCTCTTAATGCCTGCCCCAGAAAACTTTTGACGCTGTGTCCATTAGTCTGTTTTCTGTTGCTCTAGTAGACTGCCCAAGGCTGGGGAATTTGGGAAGAAAAGATGTTTATTTAGCTCATAGTGTTGGAGGCTGGCAATCCAAACAGCACAGCCTTGGCTCTTGCAAGGGTCCCCCCGCCCCCCGCTGTATTGCCTGTTGGCAGAGGCATCCTAGTAGGAATGCATGTGAAAGGAGGGAGCGCATGGCAAGACAGGAAGCCAGAGGGTGGCTCCGGGCTCTGCCGAGGCTGAGGCTCTTGTGAGAACTACATCAATTCCTTCCAAGGGCAGTGCCCCCTGGGACCTAACCGCCCCCCTCCCCCAACAAGGTCCCACCACCTGTCAACATCGCCATTCAGGAACCCTGGTTCCCAACATGTGAGTCTTTGGGTGACAAACCACATCCAAATCTGAGCACCACGTTCCATTTCCCGACAGCCTAGTTAAAAGTAGACAGTGAACTCTTTCAGTGAAGGGCCTCTTCTAAGAGACCCTTTCATTAGAGTGAAAGGAAAAGGGGGCACTGCGCGCAGACCTTGATGTCCGTGCCCCAGGACCCTGGGTGCTGGGCCAGTTGTTTGCCCACTCCCAATGGTGTGCTTCAGTCCTGTTCCCGAAACACAGGGAGGTACAGGGACTTCAAAGCCTTCGGGGAAAATGGACTTAAAAGATATGTTTATTTTGGTGCAAAAGACCAGCTTGAAAACCCACGCATGCTTTCTTGATGATAGTACACGTTGTCCCTGAGCTTTCTGAAGATCCCTCGTGTTTATTGAATGCTTCTGCCTGAATACAGAAAAGAGGTAGCAGGCAGGTGTGGGTGCTTGGAGCAGGTGGGGCGAGTGCTCCCCATCACAGACTCCCTCATCTCCTCCTTGGACTACACTTTCAGCTGTGTCCTGGACCCAGGCGCTCATTTACATGTAATAGGGTTATACCCCACAAACAGGCATTCCTGTCTCCCCGCCCCCTACTGCTCACATACTCTTTTAAAAAAAAAAATATTTTATTCACTTGAAAGACAGAGTTACAGAGAGAGGTAGAGACGGAAAGAGAGATCTTCCATCTGCTGGTCACTCCCCAAATGACTGCAGTGGCCAAAGCTGGGCCTATCCGAAGCCAGGAGCCAGGAGCCTCCTCTGAGTCTCCCACATGGGTGCAGGCGCCTAAGCACTTGGGCCATCCTCTGCTGCTTTCCCAGGTGCATTAGCAGGGAGCTGAATTTGGAAGTGGAGGAGCTGGAACTCGAACCAGCGCCCATAAGGGATGCCAGCAGTGCAGGCGGGGACACTAACCCACTGGGCCACAGCACTGGCCCTCTGTATACTCTTTAAACTAAACTTTTTCACAGCCCAGTGCTCCTCTCTGAAAAGCAAGTGTGGCGGGGGATATTTCTCTTCCTTTTGTCCAGGAGCAGATTCTCCCTACCCTGTTGAGCTAGTGAGGGGCCCTTCCCTCCTCTACCGAAGCAATAAAGCTGACCCAGCTGTCGTGAAGTTTTATAAGGTAACGTTGACCCCGTGGTGAAATGTTCCCATCTCGACTGCTTCGCTCATTAACCGCAGCAAGTGCTGACCTTTCCAGACATAAATAATCCAGCAGCGAGGCAGGAACGGCTAGCCCGTCCATTTGTCTTTTTCCCTCGGATACTTGCGAACTGCTTTTTCTTCTTGTGTTTGACAAAATGTCAAAACTGTATTTCTCTTTATCTGTGTGAAGAAATCCGTCCTTGCGCCCTGAATTTGCGCGCTCTGCCATTTCACTTGGGGTGAGTTGACGCTGGGCGCAGCCACGTGACGCGTGCTCTGGTCAGGGGGAGATCAGCAGAGGTGACACAAGAGGTGGCCGCCAAGGGGCTTGGGCACTGCAGCTTGCTCTCTGGCGTCTGTGCTATTCCCAGAAGAGAGACAAGCCTGGGCAAGCCCACAGGTCCCCGGATGAGACTGAGTCGCATAGCGCAGAAGCGGTTCACGCACATCCGCTGGTAGTCACGGAAAGGTGAAAGTTGTCAGAGACAGGCTCTAGCCAAAAAAAGGAAACAGATACAGCCAGGAGGCTGTGGAGGAGGGGATCTCATGCAAGCACACCTGAGAACAAGAACCATTCACAAAACACTCAACCTTGCCCAGAGACCACCCAACCTGATACGAAAAATACTTCTGCAAAAACATCTGCCCAACAGCTGTCTGTGTAATGTATGGATTTATTCCCTCCATGCACTGGCCCGACTTCTCCTACCTCTCTCCCACCTTCTCTCAGCCCCTTGCACTCCATGGCATCTTTCTAAGTCTACCATCAATCCAGGAAATCCTTCAGGCAGGGGTTACAATTTGTACATCACCATGGCCTCAGAACCATCCCCCCCGCCACCAAACTGGGGGACTTAGTAGGTGTTCAATAAACATGCATTGCCTGGATGTCCATCAACTGATGACTGGATAAATAAATTATGGTCTATCTACACTATGGGATACTACTCAGACATAAATAAGCACAAAATGCTGTCTTTTGCAACAAAATGTTTGCAACTGGAAACCATTGTACCTACTGAAATAAGCCAGTCCCAAAAGACCAATGCCATGTGTTCTCCCTGATCTGTGCTAACCCATAGAGCACCAAAATGTAACATACAGGAGTGAATTTGACATTTTGAGCTTTGGTGATTGTTTACAGCCCTTGTCTTGACTGTGGAGGAACAGTGCTGTTTTTTTTTTTTTGTATTTGTTGAACTCTTTACTGAGTGTGGAGTTACTCTGATGAGTATAAAATAAACTGAAAGTAGATCATTGCAAAAATTAAGAAGAGGGAATAGGAGAGGAATGAGGAGGAGGGGTGGAAGCGTGGCCTGGAGGGAGGGTAGGGTGGGAAGTATCACTATGTTCCTAAATCTGTATATATGAAATATATAAAATTTGTATACCTTAAATGAAATTTTAAAAAAGAAAAAGTAAATAAACATGAGTTGACTAAGAGACTAAAAAACATAGCTGCTATGCACAGAACACAGACCTGTATTCTGAAAGTGTCTCCACTTTGAATCGTGAAGGGCTGAGACCTTTAATTCTTCAACGATTCCCTGCTCGCACCTATCATCTGCAAATGGATTTCGTTCTGGTTTTATTGGCACTATCGTTAGGTCCTATAAAAATGTCTTTACTCCCTCCGAGTGGTTGTCGCAGAGCAATAAGCTACTCAAGTTCCCGTGTCTCTAATGACTGCCGTATGGGGACAATGATACGCTAATGCTCGCTTCAATAAGCTGAAGTTACTGTTAAAACAAACCCAACTACCTCCAGCTCACCTTCCATTAGAAAGGGGCCACTAAAATTGATTCTGTGGAATAAGCTTTTGAAAAAGATCTCCTTTGTGGAGAAACTACGAACAGGGGAGGCCTGTGAGCTCAGAAAACACAGAGCAGGGCGGAGACACCGTCTGTGTCCTGGGACTGGGCGGGAGGAGGAGATACTGCCCATTGGCAGGTGCCCCCCCCCCCCCCAGAGCCTGTTTCTGGCCCCACTAATGGGCTCATCGTCTTCAAAGATCCTGAGGACAAAGACTCCAGCTTCAGCTCTGAGCATCTTAGGGAGTGACTCGGCTGTGACAAGGACCCAATTCATGTGTCTGGGAGGGAGAGAACCGTGCACATCAGGGCTGTAGCAGGAAATGTGTTAATTTGTGCCAAGAGTCCTCAGTACTAAGAAACCAGCGTCTCAGAGTTCTACAGCTGAAAAGCGTGTGACTACTTGAAACCCACTGTGGCACCCCAGGACTATAGCAATGCACACACACACACACACACACACGCACACACACACACACACTATTTGTCTTCTAAGCCTCTCTTCATTTATGTCTACCAACTGGCCTAGACTGAGCCTTTTTATGCATCCCCATTTGGAGGCAGATGAGAATTGAGGGTTCTGGAGTCATAGCAAAGTATGTCAAGGCTAAAACTTGGTTGCAAAATGGGGAAGAACAGTCTGACCTTTAATTCCTGTTTGTAGACTTCTTGCTCTGTGCTCACTCAGCGCCGTAGCTACCTTGAACCCCATCACTGTCACCCCTAGGAGGAACTGTGATCTTAGAAGCCTGAAAGCATAACCCAGACAGGCAGTGCAGACAGACAGACAGGCAGGCAGAAGAAGATGGCATCCAAGATTGCTAAGAGCCGGGTTGGGTGCAACACAGCTTCAGGAAGGAACTTGGACAATAACTCAAGGGAGCTCCAACTAGTGACTGGTGGCCACGAGCTGTCAATGGCTTTTACAGGTTCTGTTTTTTTAATGTTAGTTCTATTAATAAAAAAAGACTAACAGCTATAGTGTCAATGGGGTGAAAAATTAGGGAAAACCTTATTGCACTGCATAGAGGAATAGTGACATGAGAAAGTCGAGGGGCTACAGCAGAGGAGCAGAGTTGAGTCTTAGAGAATGGGTCCAGTGGCGAGTCAGCCAAAGTCTCCTCACCTCGGCCCAGCAAGTACCTCACCCACCCACACACTCCAGCCCGGGTACAGGATCTGTTCTCATAGCCCAGCCACCAGACTTTTGGGTTCTAGTCGAAGAAGTCAAGTTTAATATGTGCAAAATTCCAGATATAATTTTTCCAGCCATAAAAAAATCCCAAGACGATAGACAAAAGTTTTCTAAGGGTATAAAAGGCAGTGGAGTGTCTAAATGCCCATGATTGCATGTCCCTATAAGTCAAAAATTGTATGCTCATGTATCAGTACTTTATGAGCAGGTGCTGTTAATACTAACAGAATGTGCATCTTACAGAACGTCAATTAAAACAGAAACTGAGGTGAAACATACAGAAGTTCTGACGTGTGTTTTCTTCCCACACAACAGGGCACTGCGTGGAGCCCTCCTGCCGTCGCAAGGGTGATTCTCAGGCAAGGTGCGAGACTGCTTCAGCCACTCACACGTAGCCTTCCAGGGGACACAAAGAAGACCACGAGAAGTGAGAAGCTGGCAAATTCTCTCGAGGGCGATTTATAAATACGGGGGTATGGACTTCCATTTCTGGAAATATAGTGGATGAGAAAATGGAGAACCCTTCGCTCCAAAACGAACCGCTGAACGTGTTGAATAAAAAATTTATAAAAATCTAGACCCTTCGAGGCAGTGGAGAAAGGCTCAGGATGTGATGGTAAAGAGGCTGTGGAAGACAGCACCTGTCCTTGCCCCCCCCCATCTAGTCTCCAACTTTGGGTTTGCACGGCCCTGTGGGAGCAGGTGTCCAGGTACTGCATCCTCACGAGATGGGAGCTGGAACCTCAGGAATCTCCTACCCGCTACCCCCTGAATGCAAGGTTGGACTAGGAAAACTCTCCGCTTCACAAGAAGCATGAACCAGGAAAATGGTCTGTCTTGGCTTTGGCCTTTGGGAGATGAAAGAGCTCTCCCAAATATTTGTAACCATATTTACACTACATATCTATACCAAAACAAATGAAAAACTCCACTGATATTAATGCACGAGCAATTCATTCAAGGCAGCCTAGTGTTGAAAAACACCCCTGGCCTATGGCAATGGGAAGACACATCCTTTCCGGAGGAACACACTTCAACCCCCGTCTCCTGGTATCATAGAACCAGGTGGGTCTTCTGCCTGATGCGCACAAAACCCAGTCTGTGATACTGGTCTTTTTGAAAAGACATAAAAGGGCTTTACTTGCAAGGGTTAGCAAGGAAGGTGAGTATCAAATAATAATAAGTATCAAATCTGCCTCCCAGATCAGCATGGGCAGGAGCTTTCATGGTAGTTCAGTGATGCACACGGGAGGGTAAGGGCAGGTCTTGATTAGCGACAAATGACGTCAGCACAGTTCATCTTCCTTTTGAGTCACTTCAGCAGCAAAACTGGGCATCTCTCACTTCCCAATATCTCCCACTGACTGTGTGCCAGATTTCTTTGCTCTGCTGAAGGTTAGACTTTGGTTCCAGTCTTGGCTGAGGTCTGGTAGTTAGGCCACCACATGTGATGGGCGCAACCCATAATGGGCTCTGGTCCAGGCTCTGATCCTGATCTGCTAATGCACACCTTGGGAGGTAGCAGGTGACAGCTCAAGTGGTTGGGTCCCTGCCATCCACGTAGGAGACTTGGGTTGAGGTCTCAGCTCCTGACTTGGGTGTGGTCCAGACCCGTTATGGGCATTTGGGGAGTAAACCAGCAGGTGGGAGATTCATTCTCTCTCTCCCCTGCCTCCTTTCTTTTCAAATATTCTAAAGAAAAATGTTGACAATTGGATGTTTTAAGCCCACACAACCAAGTCCTGGAATCACTCTCTTAAGAAAGGGGAGGGAACTTTGACAAATCTGTGATCAGGTCCCAGCCAGGACCCATTGTCACAGCCTAAGGCGGGGAACAGGGGAGACACAGCAGCAGGCTTTTGAGTTTCAGGGGTGTCAAAGGGGAACCCAAGGAGGCAACCTGGGGTCACAGGGGTTCTGACGCACAAACAGACATCCGTGGCAGAGTGCCAGAGAGGATCGACATGGAAAGGGGGAAGAAGCAACACTGGAAGAACAAAGGCTGAGAAATTTCCAGACCTGGAAACGTGACAAATCCCAAGCAGGATATTAAAGTTTCCATTGCAGTGCCACTTCTTTGCTAGCAAAGGCAAAGAGAAAAACAGCCTTGGGGGGGGGGGGGGCTTCAGATCATAGCAACAGCAATGGACCAGCATCACCAGTGGCTCCATAGCAACAAGGGAGAGCATCTGGCGGGAGGCGGACCTTCTTCAAGGGATAATGAGTAGGATACCCTGGAAAATATCTTTGGGGAACACAGGAGAAGAAAAACTATTTTTGCAGAGAAATCAGGAGAGAGCACCACCAGGAGTGCTCCCTACATCCTCTGCAATGTGGAGAGATTCCTCTTCTCCAAGCACAGCCCTGAATCTCTACACTGACAGTGATTTCGGCACGAGTAGACAAGCCTCTCCCTTCTCCTCTCTCTCTCCTGCTGGGTCCCCTGTTCTCAGAGCGCCAGGGGTGGACTAGACATATGTCTTCTCTTCCTTCTCTATGTCACTGCAGAAATGGCCCCACGGAGCCAGTGACAAGTTGCTCTTTGCATTTCCCAAATGCACTTTCTGTAGCAGATGTTCAAAATCAGACCCATCCAGACCTAAATGGATCTCAGGCGTGAGGCCACTTCCTGGGCCCCCAGGGCGGCAGAGACCTGTGATGTTGACACAAGAAAGAGAAGACTAATGTTCTTTGTTTTCCAACTCGCCTGATACCCATCCCCATGTACAGGCCTTCAATTTCCTCATTACCATTTGGTATTTGGGAGCCACTAATAGCGCTGTCAGGTAAAGTGAAAGAAAAGCAATGGGGAGAACGCCAGGCGGCATAATTACAGCAAAGTGCTAATAACTCTGCCCATCAGAAGGCCCCTTTTATGCTGGCTGTGAGTGCAGTTCATTAAGAGGACCTACCAGCTGGAATGGAGCAGGCAGGGCCTGTGTCACTGTTGGCTCGCGCCCACAGCCCAGCTGCCCGGGGACCCCTGCGCTCAGTGTGCCCAGTCTGTCAACTGCTTCCCAACGCTTGGCCTCTGGGCTGGTCCTCAGCACCCAAGCTGGGCAGGAGTTGTGGTTTTAAGTGAATCTGCCCCAGGATGGACTGTCTCCACCAGCTGAAGGCTGCCTTTTCTCTCGGGGGTCTTGACCTTGCATGTAGGCAGACATTTATCTCAGGGTGGAAAAAAGGCATCCACACATAAGGCAGGCAAACCTTTGGGATCTGAGTAGTCTCATGATTTTCCAATAACATGGCCCTCTCATTGTCCTTCATGGACTTTATGCCTGCCTCCTTTGTTGCTTGGAAGGAACCTGATGAGGCAGAGGTTATCAGTGTCTGCTTGGTTGCTGGGGTAACAGTGCTGAGAGGTAGAGACCAGTGAGAGGGTTTAATGTCTTTCTCATGAGATGGGATGCGTTCTCCTGGGAGTGGTGTAGCTACTGCCTGAGTGGGTTGTCACAAAGCAAGCCCAGCTCCCTCAGCTGGCCTGCCTGCTTCCTCGAATGCCACGTGATCTCTTCTGTGTGCACCTGTTTTCCTTCCACATCTCTGCCATGAGGTCCTCACCAGAAGCTAAGCAGATGCTAGCCCCATGTTCTCAGACCTCCAGAGCCATCACCATCCCTACTTTTCATTGCAGAAGATCAAGTTTTGGGTATTCTGTTAGAGCCAACAGGAAGTGGCCTAAGGCATCACCCTGACTTCACAGATGGTACACACGGAGGGGAGACATCAAGGCACCAAGCCACCATAGCTAGTAAGCTCAGGTCCCTGGGACAAAAACGGCGTTCCCAGCCTGAGATGTCACACAGAAACAAACAAAATGGCACCAGTATATACTGAGTTCTTGCCCTGTGCCAGGGTGGGCTCTAAGGGTTTTAAATGTGTTAACCCACTGAACCCTGACAGCAACCCTAGGCTGTAAGTACTATTGTTATCCCCATTCTACAACTTGGAAAGCTGAGGCCCAGAGAGGGTCAGTTTCTCAATGCGATAGGTTCTCAGTATACACTAGGTGTTTAATTTGTCTGTCTGTGGAGGGAAGGATCAACATTAAGGCGTTTGAATCCTAAACCAGTCATTCTGGAAGCAGTGGCACGAGGCATTGCAGGCACTGCAATGGGACTTAGCTGCCTGGGACTTAACCCGAAGCTTGGCATGTCAGTCATCGCTGGAAGTAACGCGCCACCGCTCCATCTCTGTGACCCAACCCAGGGCACAGCTGCCTCAGCCTGGCATTTCCAAACACACCCAGCAGCAGAGCCCCTGTTGCCTTCCTCAGCCTAGACCAGGCTCAGTTCTGGAGGGGCCAGCAGCAGAGCAGGCCTGCCCAGTTCACTCGTCACCACACCCCCCTGAAAAGCAGGTGTGTGGGTTGGCCAGCCAGTAGAGGAAGTGACTGTCACATATGTGGTTTATTAAGCTGCAGAGCCTCGTGGCTTTACTTGGGATTAGACAGACCTCAACAGCCTGCCTTTGTCATTCCGTGTCACCAACTGTGTTTCACTGTCACAGCTTAATTAGGATGCAGGAGCACCTTGCCATCACTCCTTTGTTTGGGCCCATTGGCTGGACCGTATGTCTGAGGCGTCCCAGCCAATGGATCTAATGTATATTAATTATCTCTGCTTTGGATTGCTGCACACACTGTCAGACCAGCCAGGAGCAGAAAAGGTGCCTTTAGGGACAAAGACATAGAGAAAGGGACAGGTGTCGATTTTGTGGGATGTGAATTTTATACTATTTTGAGGGCATGCTTTAAGAAAAAGAATAAAAACTATGAATGTGGTATTTTAGGCCCTTTGTAGAGCCTTGGAAGGGGCATGTGAGTGGCACAGGGGATGCTGAAGACTAAACTTCATTGGCCTCGTGGTAAACAGGTTTGCCTTATTGGTGAGAAACATATGCATATACTCAAGGGCATCACGATTGTAGTTGCTCTCTGCGTAGAGAGACCTCTGCAGGGGCTTGTTGTGGGAACCCTCCAAGGACCCCGGTCTTTTTAGCATTCAGCAAAGGAGAACGCAGGAGACAGGAGGAGATGTAAGCGGTAATGTGACTTGATTGTAGAGAAAGGTCACGGCATGGCCAGCAGAGCACAGGCAGAGAAGAGCGAGTGAGGCAGAGGCACGTGTTCTCAGGGACACTGAGGTCCTGCTCCCTTTGGAACTCATGAAAGAAATCAACCCTGCCGTGGCAAGGGGAGGGAAGGGATGAGGAGCCGAACGGAGTGGCTTTCATCCATAACACCAACCATGTCATTAGGGTCAGAGGTGAGGTCACCCCTCTGTCAGCTGTTCTCTGTTCACCACCCCAACCTCAGCCAATGCTGCCGTCATTCTCTGCCCTTGTCTTTCTGATGTTCCCCCCAAAGCTACCCCATAGATGTCACGGCTCAGGCTCCCGGAGCCTTTGACCTACAGCTGGTTTGGGCCAATGGGAAGCACTAGTAGAAGATCAGAGGTAAGAGGAAAAAGAGAGACCAGGGTGTGACTTGGCTGCTTCTCCCCTGTCTCAGTACCGCCCTTCTGGTAGGGGCTGTGTGAACCTGCTTCCAGGACTCAGCCCTGCTGGGCTTGGGGACAGCCCCTGGGGTGGCAATGGCACCCACGGTTAGCAGTTTCTGAGTTTCACATGCACTAAATCCAGGCTGCCCATCCGCACTCGGGGCTTCTGAAAGGCATTTGAAAATGCACAGAATCGGAGAGGTCGATGAGTTTTAAAAAGCATCGGGGGTTTTGTGGTGGGGGCGGGGGAGATGACCGCATGGCCTTGAAAGGAGACCTGCTGTTTTGAATCTCAGTGTTATGCCAAGGGCAGCCCTTAGTGTTTAGAGACTCACAAAGGATAAAAATCAAGGGTTCACCTTCCTTTAGCTGCTGGTAGCTGGAGCAATCTGGGCCTGATCCAACAGTGCTGGGGGCTAGTTCTTGACCACTCGCAACCCCAATTAGTCAAGGACCTTGAGCAAACTCCTAACCCCTACTCACTCCACTTTCTTTGCTGTGGGATGGCCCTGGCAATGCCTACCCTGTTTATCTTCTTGGGGATACTGTGAGAACGAGATATTCAACAAACCTCACATGCAACAGGAGCAAAACATCACATCCGGCCTGGCTGGCCCTTTTTCGTTCGGAAGTGAGGTACTTTGTCCAAGAATAGAGATTACTTTTACAGTTACAGTGTCTGGGGTTTCTAGCATGCTGGAGATGACAGCCGTTAAGAGCTCCAGCAAGAAACAGAATTAATGAGATGATTCTAATAAGAGACTTCTCACAAAGATGTGAGCAGGGCTGTTATAGTTTCTGTAGGATTTGGCTTCCCAGGCTCATGCAGAGGTTTAAACCCAAGGCCACGTTCCTGCTTAATGAATTAAGGGTGGAGACTTGATCTGAGTAGGGCATCTGGGAGGTGGGCCTAGTGGGAAGTCAGGGGGGATTTGCCCTCAGAAGACAGTTCTTGGAAAAGGGCCAAGGACAGCACTGTGGCTGAGGCCAGCAGATAAAGCCACCATCTGCAGTGCCAGCATCCCATATGGGTCCCGATTTGAGTCCTGGCTGCTCCACTTCTGATCCAGCTCTCTGCTATGGCCTGGGGAAGCAGCAGAAGATGGTCCAAGTCCTTGGAACCCTGTACCCATGTTGGAGACCTGGAAGAAGTTCCTGGCTCCTGGCTTTGGATCTGCACAGCTCCTGCCATTGAACCATCTGGGCAGTGAACCAGCCGATAGAAGACCTTTCTCTTTGCCTCTGCCTGTAACTCTATCTTTAAAATAAATAAATAAATCTTCAAACCCCCCCCCCAAAAAAAAGAGGGTGGTTCTGTCCAGCAGCATGCTGCCTCTCCACTGCCCCTGCTCGCCAGGTGATCCTCCCTCCACGTTAGCTGCCAGGTGAACGGGCCACCCTACGTTGGACAGTGAACTTCGAAAACTGTAAGCTGGAATAAAGCTTTCTTTCCTCCTGAGAAGCTCTTATCAGGTTAGAGAACCAACAAGACACGTCGAGGCACTGAGAAGGCACTGGCCGTGGGGAGCTGTTACCACCACTGCACCTGTTGCCAGAGCTCAGGTAGCCACGAAGCATCACTTGTGGTCACTCAGGGTCACCCTGAACTAGGGACTCAGCCCAAGGGAGTGACAGTAGGAAATGCCAGCACAACTCTGCGTAATTTTTCTAGGCTTTGTAGGCATATTCTGGGGCTGGCACGGTGGAGTAGCGAGTAAAGCCTCTGCCTGTGATGCCAGCATCCCATTTGGGCACCAGTTCGAGTCCTGGTTGCTGTTCTTCCAATCCAGTTCTCTGCTAATTCACCTGGGAAAGCAGTGGAAGATGGCCCACGTCCTTGAGCCCCTGCACCCACATGGGAGACCTGGAGGAAGCTCCTGGCTCCTGGCTTCAGCCTGGCCCAGCTCCAGCCATTGTTACCATTTGGAGAATGAACCAGCAGATGGAAGACCTACCTCTCTCTCTCTGTCTCTCTGTCTCTCTGTCTCTCTGTCTCTGTCTCTCTCTTTCTCTCTCTCTCTGTCTCAGCACTCCTCTTTCTGTAAACTCTGCCTTTCTAATAAATAAATCTTTTAAAATAACATCTGGCTTGTTAAAGGATACAAACGTTAGAACTTTCTTCTATCTTAAGCATGTCAATAGTCCAATACATAAACCAGACGAGAAGCCCAGCTCCCAGCCCTCCCTCTGAGAAATAGCCCCTGAGTTTAGTGGTGGCTCTGCTGCCCACCATGACCACCTGGGCTCTAATTGAGCACTTTTAAAAAAAAATTATTTCTTTATCTGAAAGGAAGGAAGAGAGAGAGAAGACAAGAGAGAGAGAGAAAACATTTTTTATCCACTGGTTCATTCCTCAAAAATCCACAACTACTGGGGGCTGGGCCAGGCTGAAGCCAGGAGCCAGGAGCTCCATCCTGGTCTCCCACAGGGGTGGCAGGAACACAAGTACTTGGCCATCAGGTGCTATCCTCCCAGGCATTCAGTATTCAGTATTCAGGAATACTGAATCAGAAGTGGAGGAGCTGGGACTCAAACCATCACCCTGCTATGGGATGTAGGTATTGCAGGAGACAGCTTAACCCACTGTGTCACAATACTCACCCCTCTCTTTAGGCTTTTTAATTTTTTTTTTTTTTGACAGGCAGAATGGACAGTGAGAGAGAGACAGAGAGAAAGGTCTTCCTTTGCTGTTGTTTCACCCTCCAATGGCTGCCGCGGCCGGCGCACTGTGCTGTTCCGAAGCCAGGAGCCAGGTGCTTCTCCTGGTCTCCCATGGGTGCAGGGCCCAAGCACTTGGACCATCCTCCACTGCACTCCCGGGCCACAGCAGAGAGCTGGCCTGGAAGAGGAGCAACCGGGACAGAATCCGGCGTCCCGACCGGGACTAGAACCCGGTGTGCCAGTGCCGCAAGGCGGAGGATTAGCTTATTGAGCTGCGGCGCCGGCTCATTAGGTTTTTAAAAAAGGAGTCCTGATGTTAGAATCAGAGTTGTAGGGTGACTGGCTGAGCGGAGAGCGTGGATAGAAGCTTGCTTTTGTTCATTTTATAATCTTGCTCTCGCTACCCTCTGCCCTTGCAGCAGCTTAGAGAAAGATTCCACAACTGTGCTTTGTCTAAGAACTTTAATGCAAGATAGAGCCCCTCTCATTGGCTGTGGGGTGTCTGGTGTCTGTCTGTGCACGGAGCTCCTGGCTCTATAATGAGGAATTAATTCCCAAGATCTGCACCTAAAACATAACTTGTTATTGATTATCTTCCTGCACCAGGGAAGAACCAAAAGACATCCAAATCTTTTGACCAGAAGAAGTGAGATAAGTGGATGCTCTTTTCTCTGGGTCATTACTTTCTTCCATCCTGCTAGGGATTCCATAAAGCACCAGAAAACAAGCAGAGTGAAAAAGTGAGGCAGAAAGTGACCCCCAGAAGGCCAGTTGATCCAGCACACTTCTGGTCTCTCTGTGTCTTCTCCACAGCTCCCTGATGTGGGGGGTGGGGTGGGGGGCGCTAGGCAGCCAGAAATGTTTCTTCAAGCTGAGAGTCTACACCTCCTGGGAGGCCAGGTGATGAAAGCAGAAGGGAAAATGATGGGACTGCCATGCTACTTGAGCTACAGTATTTCCAAGAAGGGCTCCTTAGCCTGACTCAAGATAAAGAATACAGATTTATTATGGGGCATCTTTTCTTTCACTTTTTGAGGGGACTTCAAAATCTTCATGGGAAAATGGAATTCACAGATAAGTTTAAGGGCGGATGTTCGGCCAGCAGTTAAGATACTGGCTAAGATGCTTGCATCTGACATCAAAGTGCCTGGGTTCAATTCCCAGCTCCAGCTCCTGACTCCAACTTTCTGCTGATGCAGACCCTGGGAGGCAGTGGTGATGGCTCAAATAACCAGACTCCTGCCACCCATGTGGAAGACCAGCATTGTGTTCCTGGCTCAGCCCTGGCTGTTGCAAACAAGCAAATGGAAGCTTTCTCTCTCTCTCTCTCTCTCTCTCTCTCTCTCTCTCTTTCTCAAAAGAAAGATCGCTTTGGTGCAAAACTTTTGAAATTCATGCCTACAAAGGATCTTCAAAAATTCGTGGAAAATGCATATTATGAAAAAATGATGCATGGGTTTCAAAATTTCTTGCACTAAAATAAACTTATCTTTTAATCCCAGGTTGCCATGCACTTTTTAATGTATACTAGTATACCCAAAATACAGTACAAATTTCTTTGTGATTTAGATGACTTAATTGTTTCAGGTAGAGGGCAAACTAAAAGTCTTTAGCTGAAATTTGAAACAAATCAGAATTCAATAAGGCACAGATGTGGTCTTGTTGAACAATGTCTCTATGAAGTCTTCTGCCCCAGGCTCAGGAGCCCCTGCCCTGGAACCCACCTTGACTATCCAGTTGGTTTCTTATCTCCCACTATGGCTATAGGATCTTCCTCCTTCTGCTTCCTGCTACTCGCTCTTGTCTGGACCACACCCCGGTCTCCCAGTTCAGGCATTCAAACTCCTTGAGGCTCTATTAGCTCCACCCCAAAATCCATCCCTACTGATCCCCTTAGACAACAGAAAAGTCACCTGCTATAACGTAAGGGGATGGAAACTAAGGCTATGGACAGGGTAGGGAGCTTGAGGGTAGTGGGAAAGGTTTAAAACAGTTTCCCATCTGGGGCCAGATGGGAAAACATAGCTACCAAGAGGTTGGCAGCTATGGCTGGGGAGAGCCAGGAAGTGTAGCCAGGGAGCTCCTGCCAAGTCGAGGCACTGGAAGGGTTCAGGCGAGGTGGGAATAGGGGTGTAGGAGAAACTGGGGAAGGCCAGGGGTGGAGACTGCGAATGTAAGGTTGGTGTGAAGGGGGAGGGGAAGGTTGGCATGGTTCATGGTGAGGCCATGGCAGCTGATGGGCAAAGCAGAGGGGAAGCGAGCAGTTAGGGGGAGTGCACTGGACTGCTAGGGGACCTGTCCTCGCGGCCTGGAGGTCAGCTGTCACAGTGCCAACAAACAGAACTGGCACACAGCAGGGCTCTCGCTGGAGTCCAGGCCCCTGTTCACCAGTAGTCAGCAATGCTGTAACCCCCATCTAGGATAGCAGCCCACAAAGAAACTTCACCTCAAGTTCTTATTCTATGCAGAGAGATGGCAGCTCTGTCTTTGCTCTGGGATGCATCTGTCCCTGCAGTTGAGTAACCTCTTCACTGTGGGGTAAGTCCTAAGAAGTTACCATCTAAAGGTTAGCATGGAAACATTGATGACAGAGACAAACCCAGGAATCAGGGTGAGTCCTGGGTTCTTTTCTCCTGGCTTAGCTCCTGGCTTCTCCAAGACTCTTACTTTGAGCTGGAGCTGTCTTCAGGGCCAGCCCTCACGGAATTCAACCCTTCTGTCTTTATTCCTCCCAGCCGTCTCTGTCCAGGCTTGCACAGGTGTTGGTAAGGGAGCAGCTATTGCTGGATGAGCCCATGCTAGTTTTCTTGCACAGCTTTTCTCTTGTTCTCACCTGACCTCCAAACGTTACTCCGTGAAGATGTGCTTTTGGTATCCTTGCTTGCCACATCATTCCCAAGAAAGAGAGTCAACAACGTAACAATCAGTTTGGTTCAAAGTTAGAACTTCGGGTGCTAATTTTTGTGTCCATTCAAAAACCAGTATCGGCATCAAAAACAAAATTAAAGGAATTGAAACAATTGTCCTTTGAAAAACGAGAATTTCCTAAATTAGCTACCAAGAAATAGACCTCCATGCCAGAAGGAAGGGAGACAGGTTCTTGGTGAGTCACGCCGCCTTGCTACCCATTAATATTCTCCTCTGTGCAAATACTCGAGGTTTCCTCCAGCTGTAAACATTGATATGAAATACTTGCTAAATAGTTTTTATGGACTCTAAAGAAATTTGTTCACAGAGGGAAAGAAAGGAGTCTGGCTTGGTTTGGCTTTTTTCCTTAGAGACACTGATATAAATCCTGCCCGCTGTTGTTCCTATTCATCTCTTCATTTTTTTTTTTTTCACTGCATCTCACATCTCAGCAGAGAGCTTATCTTTACTCTATTTCCAAAAATCTTCTATATTATCCTCATGGTGTCTTTGTAACTCTATTCACCGCATTGAAGTTTGGAATGCAGTTTTCTTGAAAGATAAGACCCAAAGCCAAACTCTTATAAAAGACTGTCACTTGGGCTTGAAGAGTAGGAATGAGTTGACAGTAAAGATAAGACCCTCCCCTTGCGTTAGGACTAAAGAAATCTGAATCTTGAAGAAGCCCAATTATGAACTGCACACCTCGCTGACAATGCCAAAATAGACACATTATACTTTACAGGAAAGAAAACTCATCTCTAGCAAAAAGCAGGGACAAAAATTCCATTTAATCATCATTTCTACAAGAACTTGGAGTCCTAGCATAACTTATCCCTTATCGCTTCAAACATTACGTCATTCATCCCCCCGCTCAGTTCAATTCCCTTGTGTTGAATGTCTTCCTTTACTGAAATTGATCTTTGTTAATACCGGGCATAATGTGTTCTCCATCTCTTAAAGGAAACCGATGGACTCTTGCCATGACAGGACGTAACTGGAAATCTATACACTCCGGACACCAATTCCCCATCAATATGCTGAAATGTCTTTTCTTTCAAAATAACAGCCCTGCATGAATTTGATCACTTTCCTAAATTAGTGTAATTGATGCACCCTGAAACCTTAATGATTCAGAAAGTGCATAGTCGGGGGATATTTAAATAGCTGTTTTGTGGGGAGGTAAAATATGGGCTGATTCACTGAATACGAGTTCCCTGAGCTTAGGTAATGCTCAGAGCTTGGCTGAGGGCTGGCGACTGTGTCGGGAGGTGGCCCATGCAGAGCGTAGGGGGCCAATGGCTTCACACAAGGATGGTCTTATTCTCTGGGGTCTTCACTGAAAAATGCTCGAGGCTGCCTTCTAGGACATGAAGAACTTAGGAAAATATTTATTTATTTATTTAAAGGCAGAGTGACAGAGAGACAGGGGTGGAGGTGGGGTAGGGAGAGACAGAGATCTTCCATTCATTGGTTCACTCCTCAAATGCATGCAACAGACAGGTCTTCGCCAGGACAAGGCCAGAAGCCAGGAACTCCATTAGGTATCCCACATGCATGTCAAAAACCCAAGCACTTGGACCATCACCAGCTGCCTCCCAGTTGCATTAACAGGAAGCTGGACTGGAGGCAGAGTGGGACTCGATCCCCGGCACTCCGACTTGGACACCAGCACCCTAAGTAGGGCTTAATTTGTTGCATCACAACTCCCACTCAGATATGACTTATTATAATATGAATTATTCCATTCATTTCCCAAACCGAGGCAAACCCCCAGTTTTTTAGCCTGCAAAGCTGGATTGATAATGTCTGCTTCCCACGGTCACGTGCTGATGTTGCACCTAAGGGAGCCTGCAGCACAGCTCTGAGAGTGCCTGGAGCTCCTTCCTCCAGTGTGGCAGAGCCGCTGGTGGAGGCCATTCTGAGAATGCTGAACACAAGAAGGCATGAATGAGCAGACTCCTCCACCAGAACCATCTAAGCATGCTCCAGCCACATATCAGCTGGAAGGAGCAGCAGCTCACTTCAAGCTGAAAGATAACAAGCTTACCTCAACGCATCATTTCTCAGCCCTTGGCAGACATAAATAATCAATCACAGCATTCTTCCCAAAGGTGACCTTCAAAACGTTTCTCAAGACAATGCTCCAGGCAGCCACTACTAATTGTTCAGAGTTGACACCAGAAATAACCCAGATGAGACAGCCAAGGGGAGCCAAAGCATTGTTGGGCATCAAGACGCTTTGATGCATAGCAGCTGCCATCCTCGGTTATCCAGGGAGCCCTCAGCACCCCCCGTGTGCACCGTGGATGGAGAAGGCTGGGACCTCGCTTGATGCTGGACAGCTCTGCAAAGGGAACCTGCTTGGCTTGTCTCTGCCTGGCAGCCTTTGACCCCAGCCCACTCCAGCTTCCCTCTCAGGCCAAGCAGCTCTTTGTCTTCCACCTGCCATCACTGTCCAGAGAGACCCTAGGAGGCCAGTGTTGTTCTTCACTTGTGTGTCTCTCACCTCATCCCTCTGTTCTCATTTAGCCCTGATCCTTCCTGGAGCTTTGCTTCTTTGCCACTCAGATTCTTGACCGAATCCCTAACCCCTGATGGCTGCTTCTCTGCTCCCTGTCACCTGGCTGCATGCCTGCCATTCTGGCAACCCCTGGCCAGCATCAGGTGCAGCACCCCGGATGCTTCTCAAGGTTGTCAGCCTCTGCTGGGGAAAGGTCCAAAAACATTTACTGCTGCTTTTTTGTTTTTGTGCCAGCTTCTTTAAATCCATTACCTAAGTTAATGTTCAAAGCAAAGCCAGAAGGTTGATATAGCATTATCATTATCTATGTTAAAAAACATGCTCAAGGTCACAGAGCTGGTACATGGCAGAGCTGGGGTTCAAGATCTGACCGCATTCACCGTGCTGCCTCCTGCACCGAGGCACACAGGGTGGGTGGGGTGGGCGACTGCCTAGCACAGAGAGGCTGTGCTTCCCACCTCTCCTTTCCCCCTCTCCTCTAGCCCCAGCTCTGCTCTTTCCCACATACCCCAGGCTCCTGTAACTCATGTGAGGAGAGGCAGACAAGAAACCCAAAGAGTGATTTGCAGCATGAGGCTTGATAATTAACTAAATAGGATCCCTTGCAATGAGACCATATCACTTGTTTTTATTGCCACATTAAAATGTGAATCTTAAGCAAAACAAGAATATAAATCTTACTGGAGGATGCTGGAGTTTAAAACAATATATACAGAAGTCAGTTCCCAATTGAGAGGAGCCTTTATAGGAGTCCATAAAGTGCTGGTTTTGGTTTTTAGTAGATTTTTTGGTTTGTTTTGTTTTTGCATGCCACAAGGAAGGGGACATCAAATTAGATCTGGGTTAGCAATTTGATAAATAAGTAGAATATCTGAGTCCCAGCAGGATTCTTGGGGAGCAGTCCATAAAATCTCTTATCAATGAGCAACATTCTATAGATAAGCCTTATCCAGTACTGTGTTTCTCTCGGTGGTGGTGGTGAGGGGGGGTGGCACTTGCAGCAGGAGGTCTTCATTGGAGGGAACTGTATTGTGCATTGCAGGACACTTACGTGCCTGGGAATAGACCCCATCGCAACCCCCAAAATGCACTTCAATGCATTTCCCCCAAAAAGCCACAGGGGCAGCACTCCCCTCCTACCTCTGTGCTGTGCAGCACATAGCAGCAATCAGCGAGCCGAGGCTAACCTGGCTCCTCCGAGCTCCAGTTGTTTCCTCTGTGCATGTACGAGAACGCCATCTGGTCCTGCCTGCCTCCAGCTCTCCTGATCGTTCAGAACAGGGAAACAGGAAAAAGAGAGCAGCGGAGAAAGAACAGAGAGCAGAGTAGGGTTGCCACGGGATATTTTCTTATTAAAGGGAAAATCTTCACTCTTAGACAAATGTAACATGAACATCTCCTTATTAATGAGTCAACTAGATGTTACAACTAATTCAAAAAGAAGGCTCAAAAAGACACCCACCAATCGGTTTGGCCTGTTTCCAAAGCCTTGTCCGATTTTTCCTGACAAGATGGATGTGTGTGTTGAACACAAGCACCAGAAGCATGTGGACCCGGGGGGCAGACAGGATTCTTTTTGGGTCCCATGAAAGGGGCAAACTCCATGGACATCTTCCTATTGGCCATGGCAGCTGAGGTGCAGAGGTGGCTTCCTAGGATCTGTGTACACTTAGGATGAAATCCCAGCTCCTTCCCACAACCACAGGGCCCTGCTTGATCTGGCTGCGGCTCTCCCTCCTCCCCCACACTCTGCCCATTGGCAGGCCAAACTCATCCCTTTGCAAACTCATCCCTTTGCAATCTGGTTCTTCCTGCTCGGAAAGCCACTCCTCCAGATGTTGATGCCTTCGATGGCTCCAGCGAGACTGTAATTGCAGACATTTTGGGAAGTGGTAGCTTGGCCAAGCCTCTCCACGGACAGGCTTCTGAGCCACACCACCCTGTTAGGTCCCCGGGCGAGAGCCCCCGCAGGAGGAAGCGGGGAAGGAAAGATCCTGGACGTGATGGAGGTGTGGCACTGTGTTTTCTGCTGTCACTCAGAGTGGGACTAAAGATAGCTAAAGAGAAAACTTATGTGTTTTGAACACTTGGGTTTTGTGGCCTGGAATGATTTTACCTGCCACATAAATCACTCTGTGGGATAACTCTAAAAATTCTTGTAGCTTTGTGTCTTTTTTAAGAAAATTTTATTTATTTATTTATTTGAAAAGCAGAGTTACAGAGAGGCAGAGGCAGTGGTCTTCCAGCCACTGATTCACTCTCCAAATGGCCACAATGGCTGGAGCTGGGCCAATCTGAAGCCAGGAGCCAGGAGTTCCCTCCAGGTCTCCCACAAGGGTGCAGGGTCCCAAGCACTTAAGGCCATCTTCTACTGCTTCCCCAGGCACATTAGCAGAGAGCTGGATCAGAAGTGGGGCAGCCGGGACTCGAACCAGCACCCACATGGGATGCCAGCACTGCAGCTGGCAGCTTTACCTGCTACATCACAGCACCAGCCAGCCCCATAGGTCTGGGTCTTGCATAATAATGTGCACAGAAGGTGAGAGCTAGAGGAGGAAGAGAAGCTTGGGATGTGAGCTTTTGCCAGTCTACCCAGGTGTTCCTCACCGCCTTGACCTGAACTTCCTGTGTGAACTTCCTATGCATATTTGCTTTGCCAATACAGAGAATAACCATGGACCTAAGTGCTTGGGCCCTGACACCCATGTGGGAGACCCAGAAAGAGTTCCAGGCTCCTGACTTCAGCCTGGCCAAGCCCTGTCTATTGCAGCCATTTAGGGTGTTAACCAGCGGATGGGAGATTCTCTCTCTCTCTGTCTCTCTGTCTCTCTTTCTCTCTCTTTCTATCTCTTTCCCTCCCTCTCTAATTCTACCAGCTAAAGCTGGGAGCTGGGAATTCAGTCCAGGTCTCCCACGTGGGTGGCAGGAACCCAACTCCTGAGCCATCACTGCTGCCCCCCGAGTTGGCGTGGGCAGTGAGGTGGACTCAGGAGTGAAGTCTGGAAGAGAACCCCAGTACTCCAACGTGGGATGGGGGTACCTCAACCATGTCTTAACCCCTAGGCTGAAACCTACCACTCCATGAACTTATGAAAGCCTCTGTGTTAACTGAATGTGTGTGTATTGTCAGGTCTATCCTAGGGGCTTGGGATACGGAAGAGAACAGGTTCTGTCTGCCCTTGGGAACCTTGGGGTCTGGCAGGGAATGGGGACAATAAGAAGTACAGCACACTGCAGGGCAGGAGCAGACAAGTGGTTAGGGCAACGTGACAGTAAAGAGGATGGGGGCGGGAGGGAGGGGCGGAGCAGGTCAAGGTCAGGAGAGACTGCGCTCAAGCAAGGGCTGAGGGCGGTGAGAGAGGACCCAGGCATCAGGTTGAGGGCAGAACTGCAGCAAAGGCCTTGGGGGGCGGGGAGGGGAGGGGCCATGCTCATTAAGGATAAAGAGAGGGAGAAGGTCAAGGTGCCTGGAGCCAGTGAGGGGGCGAGGGGAGTCAGGAGCTCACGGGGCTGCTCCATGCACAGCTCATGCCCCCACTCTCATGGGAAATGCGTTAGTTTTCTGTGGCTGCTGTGACAAAGTACCAGCAAAGAACGTGGTGGCTCAGAACCACCAAATTCGCTCTCTCACAGTTCTAGGGGTCAGAAGCCCCATGTTAGGCTGCCTGGCCCCACATCCAAGTGTCGGGAGAACTGTGCCCCTGGGAGGTCTGGGGAGAATCTGTCCTTGCCTGACCCAGCTTCAGATGGCTGCTGCAATGCCTGCAGCATTGGTTCGTGGCTGTGTCACTCTGTTCTCTGCCTCCATGGCCACACTGCTTTCTCCTCTTCTGTCTGTTGCAGAAATCCACCTCTGGCTTCCTCTTACAAAGATAAATGGGATTGCATTTCGGAACTATGGAAATAATACGTCAGGGGAGGGGCAGACATTTGACGTAGCAGTTAAGATGCTGGTTAAACCACTCATGGCCCAAACCAGAGTGACTTAGGTTCTGCACCTGGCGCTGGCTTCTGACCCCTGCTTCCTGCTGCCACAGACCCTGGGAGGCAGCAGTGATGGCTCAAGTAGTTAGGTACCCGCCACCCACGTGGGGGACCTGATAGAGTTTCCAGCTCCCTGGATTTGACCCAATCCAGCCTTGGCCACTATGGCATTTGAGTGGATGGGAGAGCTCTCCCTCTCTCCATGTCTCTCTCTGCCTCTCAACTATATAAGTTAAATTTTAATAATAATGACCCAAGATAATCACCCATCTCAATATCCTTGATAACTTCCACAAAGACCCCCCCCCTCTTTTTTACCATAAAAAGTAACACAGGAGGGGCTGGCACTGAGGCGCAGCAGTTAAAGCCCCAGCCTGCAGTGCCAGCATCCCATATGGGCACCAGTTCGAGTCCCAGCTGCTCCATTTCCAAGCCAGCTCTCTGCTACGGCCTGAGAAAGCAGTGGAAGATGGCCCAAGTCCTTGGGCCCCTGCACCTGATTGGGAGACCTGGAGTAAGCTCCTGGCTCCTGGCTTCGGATCAGCTCAGCTCTGGCTGTTGCGGTCGTTTGGGGAGTTTATCAATGGAATGGAAGACCTCTCTCTCTCTGTCTCTACCTCTCTCTGTAACTCTGTCTTTCAAGTAAATAAAATAAATCTTTTTTAAAAAAGTAACACAGATTCCAAAGATTAGGACATGAATATTTTTTGAGGTTTTTTTTTTTTTGAGGGTTTTTTTTTCTGTCTACCACAGGGACCCTTGTAGGGTTTTGAGCAAAGCCAATCGGATTCACCTTTTAAAAAGATGAAAGATCCCTCTGGAAGCAGGAGAAAGTATAGAAGCAGGAAGAACTTAAGGTCCGGCTGGTTGTCATGGTGACCCAGTTGAGAGATGATGGTGGCTCAGGTCAGGGTGGTTGCAGTGGAAATGGTCCAGTTCAGAGCAGATCTGAAGACAGAATAAAGCACCAACTTGAAGGTTACATAAAAAGTATGAGAGAAACACAGACGTCAATGCGTCTCCAAAGTTTGGGAAGGAGTATCCAGGAAAGTGGAGAGGACTCTGACTGGGAAGCACAGGGCTGCAGGTTGGGGAGGCTCAAAGGAGATGGACGGCTTGAGGCAGGTGAGGTCAGAGATGCTATGCTCTGAATGTTGGCGTCGAGAATGATGTTGGAAACCAATACCCAATGTGGTGGTTTCAAGAGGATGGGCCTTCGGGGAGGTGACTCAATCATAACAGGGCTCTGCCCTCATGTATGGACACAGAGGTTCTCCTTACTGCCCGGTGAGGATGCAGCGAGAGGCAACACCTGTGGAGCACAAAGCGAGCCTTCCATCATCAGACACCGCATCTATTGGCTCCTTAATCTTGGATGTCTTAGCCTGCCGAACCATGAGAAACGAATTTATATTATTTATAAGTTATGTAGTCAAAAACAATTCTTTACAGCAACATGGATGGACTAAGAGAGATACGCAAGTGGAGATGTCCAACAAGCGTTTGTGTGTCTGGAGATCCCGGGTAAGGCATGGGTTCCAGGCATACAGATGGCCTCAAAGCCAAGGGGCAAGAGGGGATCAGCAAGGAAAGGAAGTCAGAGATGGGGAGAAATCCAAGAATGCGCCCCAGGCCATTGCAGCACTGGAAGGAAGGGGAGAAGAGGAAGAGTCAGAAGAGACTAAGGAGAAGTGTTCATTGGGATGGGATGAAAACCAGCAAAGCAGGGGGTCCTGGAAGGCTGGAGGAGCGTGCGCGCAGGAGCAGGAAGGATGGACCACGCCACATGACTGGGTAGGTCAAGGTAGGCAGGGACCACGGGTTCTCCTTGGATGTGACCAAACACAGGGTCATTGGTGATTTTCACAGAGTGGTGTTAGAAGAGTGAGGAGGGATGGCAGGGGAGGACCTACGTCTCTTGCAGGGAGTTTTGTTACCATGGGGAGCACTGAGATGGGATGGGGAGTCAGGGGGGATGGGAATTGAGAGAAAGCCTCTCTATGTTTTGCTTTATTACATTTTTACTTTCATTGGAGACAAATAGCTGCATGCTTGTATGCTCATGGGAATGACTCAGTAGAGAGAAAAAATTGATGATGTAGGAGAGAGGAAGATAAATTGCTGGAAGAGTGTCCTTGAAAAGACAAGAAAATGGATATTTATCTAAGCTAATGTATACGGAAGCAAAGTGCGTGGGGAGCAGACGCGGCAGTGAGCAACTGTGGATGCTCTCTGGTTGCTTTGGTTTGCCCAGAGAATTAGAATCAGCTCCTCTGTTTGAGCAAAGACAGGAAAGGAGGTGTTGGAGTTTGAGAGCCAACTAGGAGAGTACAAGAGAGTAGGGGGCAGGGTGGGATCTAGTTCTATGGGTATGCACTGCCTACATCTCCGTCAGTGAACTTGATCTCTGGAGAAGCCTGATGTTACACCAAGTGCTCCAACCAC
The DNA here is from genome assembly GCA_949820135.1 of Sylvilagus floridanus. Lineage (NCBI taxonomy): Eukaryota > Metazoa > Chordata > Mammalia > Lagomorpha > Leporidae > Sylvilagus > Sylvilagus floridanus. The sequence continues at coordinate 12,782,625 of OX463228.1, read as the reverse complement.
ACCTGTGTTGGGGAGGAAGGATCACGAGACCTCGGGAAGGGCTGGTTTTTGTCCGTTAGACTGAGAAGGGCCAACTTCTGTAGCGATCCTTTTTGTTTCAAAGTCCCCAGGGGAAATAGGGTGACAGCCAGCTCAGGGCTCCAATGGCATCTCGAGCCTCCTGTGGGCAAAGGGCTGCTCCAATCTCAGAAGGAGGTGGGTGCTGGGGCAACCCTAAAGAGAGTCAAGGTGACAGATGCTCTCCGAGGGGACAGGGAGTCAGCACCCGCTGTGACAGTTCTAGAAAGATGGTTTAGGGCAGGGGAGTAGCTCAGCCTCAAATAAATGCCCTCCGACTCACAATCTGGGGCTTCCTGCTAAAATACTTAAAATAGAAGACCATGGACTGAGAGGGCCAAGTGAGCATCTTGGGGATTCCAAAGGGCTGGGGCTATTTGGGGCTTGGGGCAAATATCTAGAGCCACCATGTTCCTGGTGTGGAGGAGCAGGTGGCCAGGGATAATGGCTGTGGGCTGCATGGTGGGGCTCACAAGCCTTCTGCTCAGATGGCCCTCGAAGGGATCCATGCACCCCCAGACTCCAGTCTGCAACCTGTCGTTCAGAGAACAGAAGAAACAGGGGCAGACGCTCTGACAAGTGGCCTCACCTCCCGCCGGTCGGCCAGGCCTCTTTGGGAGTTTTTCTAATTCTTCCCGGCACCGCGAGGAAATGAGAGAGACTAAAGACAGCGGATTAAACACTTCCAGCTGCCGACGGGCTGCTGACAGTGGCAGATAAGAAGGGACACACGGCACGTGCTGAATGCAGGCTCTGCGGCTGCATTCACACGGCTGGCGCTCAGGGCACTTGCAGTTATCTGTCCTACCCTGTCACCCCTGTTGGGGAAGCAGAGCCAAGGGAGCAGCGGAGCAGATGTGTGAGGGTTCACCCTTGCCCAGCTTGCCCAGGGCTGCCCCAGGCCAGTGCACAGACCCCGAGGACACTCCCTCCTCCTCTTTGTACCGGTACAGGTGCACAGAGGTGGGTTTTGGTGAAACAGGCAACTCTGGCCATCCAAAGGGCAGGCCTGTGTGCTGTTAACTCCTGTACCTCCCAAGTAAGGAAATACTGATATTTTTTGAAAGGCACACACACACACACACGCACAGAGAGAGAGAGAGAGAGAGAGAGAGAAGGAATCTACCCCATCCACTGGTTTACTCTTGCACCACCTGCAGGAGCCAGGAACTCAATTCAGGTCTCAACACGGGTGGCAGGAACCCAAGTACCTGAGCTGTCACCTGCTGCATCTCCAAGTATGTATTAGCAGGAAGCTAGAAACAGGAGTGCGGTCAGCACACAAGCCTAGATATCTGATGGGGATGCGGGCATCCTAAGAGATACAGAGAGCTGGCTCCTGCAGGTGTGCAAGAGTAAACCAGTGGTTGGGGGAAGATTCCTCTCTCTCTCTCTCTCTCTCTCTCTCTCTCTCTCTCCCTCCCTCCCTCCCTCCCTCCCTCTCTCCCTCTCTCTCTGCCTTTGTCTTCAAGTAAAATGAAAATAAGTAAAAATTAAAATAGAAGAATAGATCAATTAAATCGATGTCTTTTCGGTTGTTTCTTTCCTTTTCTTAAGCATGGGAGCCTTTTCATAAATAAAGAAAATTCCCTAGTCTTGTAAAGGGTACTTCAGAGTCTGTGGGAAAATGGAATTAAGGAAAGCTTACTTTTGTACAAAAGCATTTGAAATCCACATAATTTTTTCACAATATACATTTTCCATGCACTTATTCAAGATCCTTGTATGCATGGATTTTCAATTTTTTTCACTAAAATAAATTTATCTTTTAATTCTACTATTCCACAAAATTTTGAAGGCTGTGCATACTTTTGGTTGTTTCTTATTCCTAAAGATTTATTTATTTATTTGAATCAGTAGAGTCACAGAGAGGCAGAGAGAGAGAGAGAGAGTCTTCCATCTGCTGGTTCACTCCCCAGATGACTGCAATAGCCGGACCTGCGCCAATCTGAAGCCAGGAGCCAGGAGATTCCTCCAAGTCTCCCACATGGGTGATGGGGCCCAAGGACTTGGGCCATCTTCTGCTGCTTTCCCAGGCCATAGCAGAGAGCTGGATAGGAAGTGGAGCAGCCAGGACTTGAACTGACGCCCATATGGGATGCCAGTGCCACAGGTGGAGAATTAATCTACTGTACCATAGTACCAGCCCCTTATTCCTAGATTTTTAGGGAAAAATATTCACATAATAATTTTAAGTATAGTAGTCCAAGGGTTGGCAAACTTTTCCTATAAATGAGCCAAATGGTAAATGTTATAGGCTTATGGGTCATTTGCTCATGCAGTAAGCAGCAATAGACAATAGGTCAACCAGTGGTTATGACCATGACTGTCTTCCAGTGAAACTTTACTTATAAACACAGGTGGCAGGGCAGGTTTGATCCAGGAGTTTTTTTTCTTTAAGATTTATTTATTTGAGAAAGTAGTTATAGACAGAGAAAGGGAGAGACAGAGAGAGAGGTCTTCTATCTGCTGTTTCACTCTCAAAATGGTTGCAATGACCAGAGTTGGGCCAATCTGAAGCCAGGAGCTTCTTCTGGGTTTCCCACATGGGTACAAGGGCCCAGGCATTTGGACCATCTTCCACTGCTTTCCCAGGTGCATTAGCAGGGAGCTGGATGGGAAGTGGAGCAGTCTGGAATCAAACCAGCATCCCTATGGGATGCTGGCATCAAAAGGCTGAGGCTTAACCTACAGCATCACAGCACTGGCCCCTCCTCCACTCGTGAAGTCAGTATGACAAGGTCAAGGTTAAACTGAGTGAAGGAGGAGCTGGGGCCAGCATTGTTGTGCACCAGGTTAAACCACTGCCCGTGATGTCAGCATCCCATATGGGTGCCTGTTTGAGTCCTGGCTGCTCCATTTCCAATCCAGCTCCCTGCTGGTGACCTAGGAAAACAGCAGAAGATGGGCCAAATGCTTGGGCCCCTGCTACCTATGTGGGAGACCCGGATGAAGCTCCTTGCGTCGGGCTTTGGCCTGGCCAAGCCCTGGTTGTTGTAGCCATTTGCAGAATGAACCAGTGGATGGAAGCTCTCTTTCTTTATCTCTACCTCTCTCTGTAACTCTGCTTTTCAAGTAAGTAAACGAATCAAAAAAAAAAAAAAAAAAAGAAGAAGAAGAAGAAGAAGAAGGATCTGAGATGAAGGAACTAGATCATTTCCTACCCCTGGTCCTAATAGCCTTCCTCTAACCTCTTTGCCTAGGAAGAAAATTTCATAAATATATATGCTCTGTAGTGAATAATTTTTATCTAGAGATAAATCACTCCACACTCATGAAGGGAAAAGAGGGGATAGACCAGGATCCCGAACTGCTGTTGACCCCGTGTCCCATAGGGCAATGACAAGTCCAGAGCCAGATCCTGGGGGTCCAATCACCTTCCCACACAGCAGAGACCCAGCTGTGAGCCCACAGATTATCCCTGTCCCCTTGCACAGTATTTGTGGCATCAGTAATTCTCCAAAATCCATGATGTTAGGTTGTTACTCACGTAACTCAACCTGCTTATGTGAAGACAGCTTCTAATAAAATTCTCAGGTGTACACTCTTGTAGTTACAGCTCACCTCTTGAGCTATTTGTCCAGTCCTCTTTATTTTTTTAAGTGTTCATTTATTTCTAAGGCAGAGGAACAGGGGGAGGAGAGAGAGAGAGAGAGGTAGAGACAGAGAGACAGAGAGACAGAGAGACAGAGAGACAGAGCTTTTCCACCCATTGGTACACTCCCCAAATGCCTGGGCCAGGCTGAAGCTGGGAACCAGGATTTCCCATGTGGGTCACAGGGACCCAAGTACTTGAGCCATCATCTGCTGCCTCCCAAGGGGCACAGCGGCAGGAACGGAACTGGGACCTAAGCTGGGATTCAAACCCAGGCACCCTGATATGGGATGTGGACATCTCAGCACTGGCTTAGCCTACTACACCACAGCGCCTGCCCTGTCCTTTTATTTCTAAGTCCTATTCTTCCCCACCTCTGATAATCATATGATATGAGCCCCACTGAGGCCCAAGAGCCCCCTTTCCTCCCTCAGGACCTCTGCGCATGCGGTTTCCTGGGCTTGAGACTCTCCCCAGCCCCATACCTCCTGAGTTCCTACTCATCTCTCAGTTCTCGATTTACATATGATTTGCATATCAGCAGAACTGGTCAGAGGGCCAAGGAGAGAGACATCCTTGGCCCTCACTAGCGTTAGCAGGAGGGAAAAGAGGCCGGAGGGAGAAGTGGGCTGGGAAGTCAGCAGGGTAGGATGTCCCTGTTTCTATCACTTCTCGGCCTTTTGGCTAAGGTCAAGTGTAGGATGGCCCTGTTTCCAAAGCCTTAAAGGAACTCTTCAGGACTCCACGCCAGCCTGGGCTTGTGCCGAGTCTGTCACGTCATCTGGACGCTCTCTTCTGCCTGGGAGGGGAAGTACCCAGTCGGTGACGCTTCCCAGATGTATGGAAACCCTACTGCTGTCCCCACCACCCCCACTCTAACGCGCACACTTAGTCTGTGCTTGGCCTGTGGCAGATCAAGTCGCCTTCCGGAGAATGCCCAATGGAAACCGAGAGTCAGTCTCCCATACACATTGGGTGACTGTGACCCTTGAACCAAAGAAGCCAGAGATGTGTCTGTCAGTAAAGAAGAATCAAACAGGTGTAAGGAATTGAATGGCTAGAGGACGAGCCGGGGAGCTCTGCCTGGCCCCTCTTCCTAGTCATAGTCCTCTCTCTGAAGTCCAGCTGCGCCCCTGCCTCGGGTGCTTTGCAAAATCTCCGTTGTGGAGGAGGCAAGTTACCTGCTGTAAAAAAAGTCCAGGTGGACAGAATGCCATCCTGCAGACTGCCCAGCTTAGTCCTGACGACAACCCGCAGGGAGGCACACGCCCCACGTTACAGGTGCTTCGGGTGACATGGAAATTAGTCCTGGATTGAGGTCAGGGAAACTTGAGTTCCATTCTTCATTCTGGAATGACTACATCGGCGGGAGCAAATTGACTTCTTTTGGCCTCATTCTTCCTTGAAGAGTGATTTAAAACTGGCTGAAAAGTTCAAACATCCTGTGTGTGATTTATGATTTCACTGTCCATGCCCTAGAAGATTTTGAGTGGGTAGACGCTGTCACCAGCTTGGCGTCCCTCTCTTCGACTCCTCAATACAGGAATCAGATTACATGGTATCTCAGATGCATTCGGATTGGAAAATTCAACAGCTCATTTTCTGGCCTCCGTTACCAAGAGGTTCATTCTCAATCCTGGAAGAGCTGAAAAAGGGCTAATAAATTCGGTGGGACATTTGGACAACACGGTACTAAAACCACTTGAATTCACAATGATTTTTTTTTTTTGGCTCTGAAAATCTTTGAAACGCTTCTTTTTTATTATGACTACGCAGATCATTACTTGGCAAAGAAATTTCCCCTAATATTGATCTACGAACATAAAGAATTATGTGTCAGGATAAAAAAAAGTTATAAAAATAGAACCTATTAACTTCTTGACGATAAAAGTAGCGGCTGCATTTTCATGAAGACTAACCAACAAAAGCTGTCATCAAAACGGGGTGAGCTAAGAAAACACAAGCTTAATTGATTTACCCTGAGTCAGTGGTTTTCAAGTTAATATTCTCCGGTTGTGAGCCTCCAAGAGTTGCTTAAAACTGTTGAATGTTGAGAATTGATCAGTGAATGCCGGTTGATTGTCAGCTCCCATGGAGCTGTCTGCTTGATTGCCATCTGCACCGTGGTGTCCCAGCAGCCCCCACCCTCTGCCCCTTGCCTGCGCTAGGATTTCTTGGATGAATGAAATTCCAGAAAGCCTGGATCCTGGAACTCCACAGCATTACTGGGGAGACACACATACCAACCAGAGCCTTCCAGCACTGGGTCTCACTGAGCTCAGATGGAAAGATCCATTAAAATCCACTCTGAGGATGAGGGGTCACAGGGAACGTCAAGGAGCGCTTTCTCAGAGCGCCACAAAATTTGGAGTCAAATGAAATGCGGGAATTCCTGACAGCCTTCAAGCAGGCGGGACAGGAAAAACACACACATTCCAACAGCAGCTCCTGGCTCACATCCGGCTTCCAGGAAACGATTTTTAAATCAATACATGAGCTGCACACGTTTGTGGAAGTTTCACAGTTTTCAAGGGCAAACTCACGCTGCGTGTGTGCTTGCTTACAAATAAAAGGGGACCACCGCCGTGGCTCACTTGGTTAATCCTCTGCCTGCAGCGCCAGCATCCCATATGGGCGCCCGGTTCTAGTCTTGGTTGCTCCTCTTCCAGTCCAGCTCTCTGCTGTGGCCCGGGAGGGCAGTGGAGGATGGCCCAAGTGCTTGGGCCCTGCACCTGCATGGGAGACCAGGAGGAGGCACCTGGCTCCTGGCTTCAGATCAGCGCAGCGCCAGCCATAGCGGCCATTGAGAGGGGGGCGAGAATCAACAGAAGGAAGACCTCTCTCTCTCTCTGTAATTCCATCTGTCAAATAAATAAATAAATAACATCTTTAAAAAAACAAAGCAGAAACTGCCTTTTTCTTTTGCGGCCACGATCTCCCCGCTGCTCCTCCCTTGGGACACACACACTTGGCTCAGCCATTGCCAAGGGCATTCTTCCACACTGGCTGTGGGAGCTCCTTCCTCGACCCTCCGATGACGTCATTAACTGACGCTCGATTCCGAACCAGAGAGAGAACTCATTTAACGTGGCCGAGCACTTTGTCTACCCGAGGCATCTAAATATGATGTTTCTCTCCCCCTGCAAGGGACAGACAGACGGACAGACAGACAGACAGATGATAGACAGATACTGAAGTTCCCCTTGCCTTGGACGGCGCTGTAACAGCCCTGAATGTGCCTCTGTTCCCCTCCAAGCCCTGTGATGCGTCCTCCTCCACCTGTGACCGCGCCGGGCCCATCCTTAGCCTCTCATTGGCTTTGCTTTCCGATTTTGAGAATCTCCGGAGGTTCCAGGAAGGAAGCCGGGCCGGGGAGGAAGGTGGGGACAGACACGCTGAGCTGTGCTGGTGTGGCTCCCCTCCCCGGGCCGCATCGCTCTCCCTCTGAACACAGGAGAGGCTGCAAGGGGCCCCGCGGCCGGGCCAGGGCCTTGTTCCTCACCGGCTTTTCTCCCCTAAGCAGGACCCCAGGGCTGATGGCGGACGAGGCGGTTGGAGCTCAGTTTATTATCCTCCCTAGTGTCCTGTTCCCGCCCATCACACTCTCAGAAGCCTTGCTGCCTAGTAAGCTGCTGTCTTTTGGTTCAACATCTGCCTTCCTCAGACGGACTGGGGAAGACGGAGGAGAAGATGTCTGTCTGTCGTCCCGCGCCGCACCCCAGCGTCTCGCACCAGGGAGTCGGGTGGCACTGGTGAGGAGTGGACGACTCCCCACTTGAGGTTGCGGGTGGAGGGAAAAGCCGACGTTTCCAGGGCACATCCTCCACCCTGCCACCTGGCTGGATGCGCACAGACCACACGCACCACCGCTCCGAAGGACTTGAGAGACCCCCGCGGGACCCTCCTGTTGGCGTGAGCAAGGGAAGACAAGACAGGGAAGTGGCTTGAAACGCCAACTGGGGTGGGCGGGTCCGGGTTTCCCAAGAGCTACAGGAAACGTTTAGAACTCCATCCCGGCTGCGCTAGGGCTGAGTCTTGTGCCACGGGGGTTTTCTCTCTCTTGGTGGAGATACCAAGTCCACTGTAGCAACGAGCCAGCCCGATCCCTCACACTTTGGCTTGAGTCCAAATAATGACATAACGGTGGCATCGGCAATAGAGACGATTGGACGATTGATTCTTTCCTGCTGTGGAAAGCTCAGAGGTAGGTGGTCCCAGCAGGAGGAGCAGGGACTGAGGGACAGCAAAGACTCAGCCTCTTGCCACCTTTCTGCTCTGCCTTCCTCAGGAGGTCTCCATGTCTCCCCTCTTGGTGGCAAGAAGGTTGCCACAATTCTAAGAATCATGCCCTCACATGATGCCTTCCCAACCCCTAGCCTTCTCTTCCCTTTGTTCCTTCATCTATCAGGGAGGATGCTTGCCCTGGAGCAGCCATGGACTCCCCTCAGCTCTCAGTGGCCCCTCATGCTGCATGCCCACCCTGGTAATGGGGAGTGGGACCCCATGCTGGCCTGGAACAGGTGGGGCTCCCCCTCTGGGTGTGGGCACACTGGTGGAGCTGGGGTTCTGCTGAGAGTCTACGGCCTTACCACCCTAAACGCGCCCAATCTCGTCTGCTCTCGGAAAAGGAGGTATAGCTGCTTAGTCGGCAGCTAACAGGATCTGCCACATACACATTCACTATTTCCTATGAACTTTTTTTTAAAGATTTATTTGAAAGTCAGAGTGACACAGAGAGAGGAGAGGCAGAGAGAGAGAGAAAGAAAGAAAGAGAGAGGTCTTCCATCCACTGGTTCCCTCCCCAATTGGCTGTAACAGCTGGAGCTGCGCCGATCCGAAGCCAGGAACTTCTTCTGGGTCTCCCACGTGCATGCAGGGGGCCCAAGGACTTGGGCCATCCTCCACTGCTTTCCCAGGGCATAGCAGAGAGCTGGATCAGAAGAGGAGCAGTCAGGACTCGAACCGGCGCCCATATGGGATGCCGGCGCTTCAGGCTAGGGCGTTAACCCGCTGCACCACAGCATCGGCCCCTCCTATGAACTTTTTGAAGTTCTGTTGTACCAGTATCCCTTCCACGTGGGCAGGGAGGGGACTGGGGGAGGGATGGGAACAAGAGCCCCTGAGCACAAGGCTTGCACCTGTGCACACACACACAGCTGGCCGGGAGCCCAGCTCAGGACTTGATGAGCTGGAACAACCGTCACGTCAGCCCGGTCAGGGTGGGAACGCCAGCACCCAAAGCGTTTGTCCTCAACTGGAACTGACACTTCCCCACAACAGGATTACTTTGAAATCAAGAAATCGCAGCTCAGATAGTTCATAAGGTTATTTCTGTTCCACCTTGCAGTATGTAGTATCACGAAGGCAGATCAGCCGAAGCGTATGTGCGTTCTGCCTGTGGGCCCCATTTTATTGCCGGCACCTTTGAGATCGGGGGTGTGGTTAGCCGGGTGCTGGTAGCTCACAGGGGATGGGGGATGTAGCTGAGCAGGTCCGAGGGTCTCAAGCTCGCACGGACCCTACCTGCTGCCTACTCTACCCAGCCCCCTCCAGGAAGGATCTGGGCAAACATATCACGTGTCCTGGGGGAAAAGGCGCAAAGGGCATTGGGTAAAAAGCACCAGAAAGGTCACGTCCAAGAGCATTAGCTGGGGACAGTTAGTCTCTGCTGTCGCTGCCCCCTGCAGCCACCCATGGGGACAGGTGTGGAAAATGAGCGATTATAAACCCAGGAATCCAAGAGAGGCATCTGGGACTTTGGGAGGCTTAAAGCTACCGGTCGTTGTGTATGTAAAAAAGAGAAGAGAGTGAAGGAGGTTTATTTGTCATGCAAGCGTTTTCCTTACTGGGGGCTGACTGTGGCTGAGGATGAGGACCCAACAATGAACGATCCTTGTCTTCCAGAAGCTCCCAGGCTCATGGGGTCACTGAGTTGAGAGTCAGGATAGGGTGCGTCCAGGGTGCTGTGAGCGTATTGTAGAGGGCTTCCTGGAGGAGGTGTAATCTGGGCTGGGTTGTGCTTAGGAGGCCTCTTGGATCTGAGACTGCCTCCCAGGTAGTTAGATCTGGATTATCGAGACAAGAAAGAAGGCAAGGTCCAGGCCAGAACCCACTCCAAGAATGACAGTTATGGGACTGACAGGTTAGCGAGGTGGTTCGGAGTCCCCCTGGGTTGACATTCTGGCCTTGTCCTTGGCAGCTCTGTGGTCTTTTTTTTTTTTATAATGCTTTTATTTAAAGAATATAAATTTCCAAAATACAGCTTATAGATTACAATGGCTTCCCCCCCCATAACTTCCCTCCCACCCGCAACCCTCCCCTTTCCCACTCCCTCTCCCCTTGCTTCACATCAAGATTCATTTTCAATTCTCTAGCTCTGTGGTCTTAACCGTTCCACGTCTGTGTCTTACTATGGTAAGAGCAGGCACAAACGGCTCACTTCGCAGAGGAGAGGACCAAACGAGAAAATCCACGTCACAGGCAGGGATGGTGCTGACACGCTGCAAGGGTGCTCAAGAGCCCAGCGCTGTCCCTGTGGCAGAACCTGACCTTGTGCTGGTCTTTCCGAGGGGACGAGGGGCTGAGGGACACCCAAGCCCCACCCTTGGGTTCCTGGGGCCCCCACCACACAGGGACTTAAGGATAGCTTCTTGTGGGTGACAGAAGGCCAGCAGAGTGTTCGCACATCCATCACCTGTCAAGCGGAGGAGCCCTAGTGCCTGTTGGTTTCCGTGTGAAGTTTGGTGGCTCAGAGCCCAGTCTACCTGGTGCAACCAGGACAATGAACTTGCAAGTGGCTTAAGGAGCCTGACCCACATCCCACACAGAGATCACTGAAGAGAAGGGCCTCCTCCACCACAAGCCCAAGCCCCCTGATGATCTGTCTGCCTTCCTGGAGTCTCCTGCCTGGCTGGCCAGCCGAGCTGGACTGAATTCATGGAGCCAGCCAGGCTCAGAGGCAGAAAATGTCACCTGGAGAATTTTCTTGGATGTTTGCTTTGAATATCAAAGCTCTTTCTAGACTTAAGGGGCAGATGCTAAGGGATGGATTCACTTAGGCTTCTCTGGCAGTAGGAGAACAGGGGCTTCGAAGCCCGGAGCCCCGAGGGACTCATAGGAGAGGGAAGCCAAGCACTGGCTCTCTGATGGGTGTGAATAGGAACTTGACTTCGCATTTTAACCCCGCTCAGCTGTTCATCCTAGGAAGCTGCAGCCGAGGATTACAGAAAATCGGTAGCTGGAATTATTAATGCTAGCCAAAGCAGCCGTTTGCACAGCAAGTAATTGGTGGCGTTGTCTTCTAATGGACGGGTGTTTCTATTATTTAAATACGAATTAATTCATGTACTAAGCAATGTATTGGTTTTTACGTAAGGTCTCATGACAGTCCTCTAAGCTCATTCCTTCTTCTTGCAACATTTAACTGCTCTGTGCATGGGGACTGCATCCCCTAGGAGAGCACCAAGGGGCCATGTGGAAGCCCTGGTCGTTCCAGTCTGGAGCTTTGCTTACCAGGAGAATACCAGCACACCCCTTCCTAATCCGTGCATGCAGTCTTCCTATATCGTTGGCCTCCTTTGGCCCATCGGTAAAAGGGCAAGTTTGTGAAGCCGGTGCCTGTAGCTGAGCTTTGACAGCAACGACCTGGCAGCTCCTGGCTCCTGTGTAGCAGACAAGTCTCCTGGGCAAGTCCTTTCCCCCCTCCAGGGTCGCTGAAGGCCTCCCGAGGCATCTAGGATGCTTGGAGCTCCGCATTTGAATGAGCCGATGGACTCAGTGACCCTGGATCCTTGCAGGTGTGGTGAAGGTTCTGACCACTGCAAGCAGCAAAGGATTCGTGGGCCAGGATCAGTGGAGGACGCACTGCCGGCAGACGCGCGCTGCCTGTTCCCATTTAGTGTCTCTGCCTTGCCCTGCAGGCTGAGTGTCACTGCTTGGCTCCTTCCAGCCCTTCTGACCACAGCCTGCACATCAAACACGGTCTGCTGGACTTCAGCTGAGGCTCTAGGCTGTTCTACAGGATACTCTGGAGTATTTTTCCATGCTTAGTTACAAGATGAGAGTAATCACAGTCCAGTTTTCGGACATGTTAAATTTGTTTTTGTTTTTTTGTCTCAAGAAGATGAGAGAAGGCTTCGATGGGCTTTCAGCCTCGCCTCTCAGGGTCAGGGTTGAAAGCCATGTGTGGGAAAAACAACTTTAAGATGCACAAGTGGTGAACCGCAATGGCTGACGTATGGCTGTGCGTGCCAGTTGCTTTCAGCAACCTTGAGAGGTCAAAATTATGGATCTGAGCTGCCTGCAATTCCATTAGTCCCAGCTTCAACCATCTATCTTGCAAATGAATGTTAGTGGTTGTAAGACGTACTTGCTCTGAACATTCTGGTGCTGGGTTCTCGTTAGCCGCGGGTACGCCTTCCTCGCCCTCTCGGACCTGCGGATACCTGACCCACCACTGGGAAGGCTAAGTCTTCCGCCACGAGAAGTCGAATCTGCCTGCCGAATCCTGATTTCCAGATGTATTCGCCAATGGCTGTGCTGTCATCCTGCCAATCAGATCCAACGGCAGATCCCAAACTTGTGTGCATGGTTGTGAGCGCGCTGTCCTGAGTTAGGACCATGGACAGCACCTCCCGGGCCACTCCGAACCAGTTGGAAGAGCTCAAAGAAGCAGACATGACTACATTTTCAATAAGAAAACAGGGGACCAAAGGACCACCCAAAATATCTACTTTGGAATTCCTCTCTGTTGCAATTCACTAAGAAATAATGCGGGTAAAAACAACCAAACTTCTCCCATTTATACAGAGAAAGAGTGACCTAGATATTAAAATAAGCCTGAGGCTAAAATAAATAAAAAGCATTATGGTACAACTTCAAAAATGAACAGACATATAAGGAAGAGAAAACCTAGATGCAAGCTTTGATATTTATAATTGGTCTACACTAAGAGAGGAATTATAAATCCAATAAATGGGTTTTGGGAGAATTAGTATTTGAAGAAACAAAGCATTAACTTGGATATTCTTCCCACAGCATTTTACAAAATAATAATAATTTTCAAATGGACGAGACAGATAATAGAGGAATAAATGGAAAAATGAAACTTTAAATTTTGAAGAATTGTAGAAGGGTTTTTATCTGATGTCCATATGCTAAAGGATTTTTTAAACATAAAAACAATGGGGAGGTGCTGGCACTGTGGCACAGTGGGCAAAGCCGCCATCTGCTGTGCTGGCATCCCATGTGTTTGCCAGTTTGAGTCCCGGCTGCTCCACTTCCCATCCAGCTCTCTGCTGTGGCCTGGGAAAGCAGTAGAAGATGGCCCAAGTCCTTGGGCCTCTGCACCCATGTGGGAGACCCAGAAGCAGCTCCTGGCTTTGGATCGGCACAGCCCCAGCCATTGTGGTCAATTAGGGAATGAACCAGGGAATGGAAGACCTCTCTCTCTCTCTCTCTCTGTAACTCTGACTTTCAAATGAATAAATAAATCTTTAAAATAAAACAACAATGGGGAAAGATCAAGCAGATTTGGCTAATAAAAATTTAAATCGCAGTATAAAATGTCAATGTTCATATATCAAAGACGAGGAACTGTAAAAATAATTATTAAGAAAGGGTTCTGGGAAGACAGCAGTGACAGCGGCATGGCTTCAAAAGCTCCCAGAATTCTCAGATAAACAAGCCGCTCTCGAGAGCAACGAGATAACAAAACGCCAAAAATCCAGACAGCATTTTCAACAAGGTGCAACGGCACAGCATCCCCACAAACCCCCAACGTAATCAGATGGGGAAACCACCGATGACTCCAAGCTCTGCAAGAGAGCAGCACGTGTGCCACAGGCAGCTGAGAGGGGGATGGGGAGCTGACAGATGCAGTAGCACCCAAGTGGGACGCACAGTGGGACGTCGGGAGAAGCAGAACCTGGGGGGGATTTTATCCGATTGTGTTAGCCAGGGTTCTCTGGAGAAACAGAACCAATAGATTAGATAGATAGATAGATAATAGATAGGTAGGTAGATAGGTGATATTTATTTATTTATTTATTTATTTATTTATTTTTATTTGACAGGTAGAGTTATAGACAGTGAGAGAGAGAGACAGAGAGAAAGGTCTTCCTTCGTTGGTTCACCCCCCAAATGGCCGCTATGGCCAGAGCTGCGCTGATCCAAAGCCAGGAGCCAGCTGCTTCCTCCTGGTCTCCCATGCGGGTGCAGGGCCCAAGCACTTGGGCCATCCTCCACTGCACTCCCGGGCCACAGCAGAGAGCTGGCCTGGAAGAGGAGCAACTGGGACTAGGATCCGGCATCCATATGGGATGCCGGTGCTGCAGGCGGAGGATCAACCAAGTGAACCATGGCGCCAGCCCCTAGATAGATAATAGATAGGTAGGTAGGTGATAGATAGATACTTATTGGGAACATTGGCTCATGCAATTATAGAGCCAAAGACTCACACAATGAGCCATTTGCAAGCTGTAACCCAGGAGAGATGATGCTGCAACTACCAATCCAAGGCCAAAGGTCCTGGAATAATAGGGACTACTGGTGTTAGGTTGAGAACGTAGGGGCTGGCCTCGTGGTGGAGCAGGTAAAGCCTCTGCCCGCAATGCCAGCATCTCATATTGGGCACTGGTTCAAGTCCCAGCTGTTCCACTTCCGATCCAACTCCCTACTAAATGGCTCGGGAAAAGCAGTGGAAGATGGTCCAAATGTTTGGGCCTCTGCCACCTGTGTGGGAGACCCAGATGAAGCTCCTGGCTCCTGGCTTCAGCCTGGCCCCGTGCTGGCCATTGTGGCCATCTGGGAAGTGAACCAGCAGGTGGAAGAGCTCTCTCTTTCTCCTCTTTTTCCCTCTCTCCTTCTCTCTGTAACTCTGACTTGCAAAATAAATTAATAGATTTTTTTGAAAGTTGAGAATGTAAAAGACCTGAGACCCAGGAACTCCAGTGGCCAGCGGAAGTGGAAAATGGATCTCCCCACTCAGGAAGAGAGGATTCACCCTTTCTCCACTTTTTTGTCTATTCAGGTGAGCCCCCAACAGACTGCGTGACACCTGCCCACATTGCAGAGGGGCGCTCTTTACCGGGTAAACTGATGCAAATGCGACTCTCCCTGAGAAATGCTGTCGCAGACACAGCCTGGGATATCACCCCAGCTCTCTGGGCACCCATCAGCCCTGTCAAGTGGAGACATACGTGGAATTAACCGTCACAAAGACTCACTAGTTGAGGGTGCAGTGGTCTGTGATGAGGCCTGCGGGGGTCCCAGCAGCCTTTCCCTACCCCTGGAGCTCCTGAAGGTGAGTAGTCAGGGAGCCCCTCCGAGAGACTTCTGGGTATTTGCACAGATTGTGGTAGTAACGCTGTCATCCTGAAGTTACCGTGTCTATGCGGTGGGATACAGCGAAGGGTAACTAAAGGGGATTCTGTTATTACTTACGGTGTCCTTGAGAACCAAGGTTGTGGGCAAGGAAGAAAGGAGGAGAAGGTGTCCCACAGATGAGATTAGGCACAAGTCCCAAGACTGAACTGGAAGTGTAAGTATGAACTCACGGGGTGTCTGTGTGTGTGTGCTGGGTTCTGCTGAAATCTGACATCTGTATTCTTAAAATCACCCCAGTACAAAACTGTACAACACGAGTCACCAGAATGATGGTAAAACTAGGGGTAAGGGCACAGCACTCAAAAGCTTCATCAGCGGCCAGTTCTAAAAAGCATGGGAATCTTAAAAAAAAATGGTCACTCCATATAAACTAAATGGCTTCGAAATACATAAATACTACATAGACGTGCTACTTGACCTTGAAAGAGGCGGGAAGCCAGCGTGTGGGAGTGGGCACTGCTAGAGCAGTGACGCGGTGGAAGGAGGGGCACTGAAATGGGACACAGCGTTGTCAATCTTCCGTAGCCGCAAACCTAGACCGTGTGTTTCTGCCTTGAGATGGAGGAGGCCCTTTGAGGCATGCACTGGTAGCAGGTACTCATCTCATTAAAATGGAAAATTCTGCCTCCTGTCTGGCCTTCTTCAGTTAACTTTTGTGTCACCGCTGGAAATTCTTTTGCCGCTTTCTCATCTATACTTGAAGTTTCCCTGACAGCTGAAAACTCCGGAAATCATAATGATGTCTGAAATCACCAAGCCAGTCACTACAGCAGTACAAAAGAAAGCGCCACTTCTGCAGGATCAGGCGATGTCTGTTGAAGGTTGCGGGTATGGATTGTGCTTTCTCTTTGATTTTGCAAAAGGCTACGTGTGGCTTCCTTGCTGCTCTGGGGGATTCTCACACGGCTTCATTCAGCCTCGTGCAGTTTTATTCCTGCCCCTGTTAGTTCGCTGGCAGAAAATCACCCACAGCCAAACACACAATTTGCTTTGTGCTCCGCTTGCTCCCTAATACACTGATTGTGTTTGAACAAATTAACATTTGCAAAGCAGGTGCCATAGCAGAACTGGCTGTGTGCAGTTTCTCCTCTCCCAGCTCCTTAGCTCTGTCCAACTGCAAGGACTGAAAACAGTAATTCGCCTCACAGCAGAATAGCCACCAGCATCCTTTTTAAATAAAAGATTTATTTTACTTATTTGAAATACAGAGTTACAGAGAGAGAGGTAGAGACAAAGAGAGGTCTTCGATCCAGTGGTTCACTCCCCAGATGGCCACAAGGGTTGGAGCTGCGTCGATTTGAAGCCAGGATCCAGGAGCTTCTTCTGGCCTCCCATCTGGGTGCAGGGGCCCAAGGACTTGGGCCATCTTCTACTGCTTTCCCAGGCCACAGCAGAGAGCTGGATGGGAAGTGGAGCAGCCAGGGCTAGAACTGGCGCCCACATGGGATGACGGTGCTTCAGGCCAGGGCGTTAACCTGCTGCGCCACAGCACCAGTCCCATCCATAAGCATCCTTTGCACAGATATGGTCTTGGAACATCACCCCCCACTAAAATGTATCAAGGCTTCTAGGAGAGGCGGCTGGTTTCAGGACAGGGGCAGGAGAGGAGTCAGGAGCATCTTATCAGTCCAGAATGCTATCAAGAACTATTCCCATTGCCAAAGACAGAAACACTTGTATTTCAATAAGGATCCAAATTCTACAAATGTATTTTTATTATTATTTTTTAATTTGGGAGGCAGAAAAAGAGAGACAGCTACCATTTGCTGAGTTCGCTCCCCAAATGCCTGCAGTAGCCCCCAACTGGAATCAAACTCAGGAGCCAGGAGTTCAATCCAGGTCTCCCGTGTGGGTAGCGGGAACCCAATCACCTGAACTGGTGTCTTGGCCACCACACCAGCATTCGTGTTAGCAGGAAACTGGAGTCAGGAGCCGAGGCTGGGGATTTAACCCAAGTACTCCAATGTGGGATGTGGGCACTTTCAATTACTAGACCAAATGCCCACCCTATAAATTTAATTAAATCTATCACATCTGTTTAAATCCACAGGTTCCTAACACTCGAATAAAGTAACTGGCCATCTCTGGGTGGAGGGGAGTCACATGCTCATGACCTTGAAAACTGAAAAACAAAGACAAGAATCAAAGATAGGTCCCGCCTTTCCTTTGGGAACTGTACCACTGGGTGAAAAAAAAAAAAAAACTGTCAAAGAGAGCAAATGTCTTTTAGGAAAGCATTTCTGGCCAATCAATGAACAAGAAATGGTGGAATTAGAACATGGCCATGACGCAGCCCCCAGTGAGTGAATGGATCTTGGCATTGAACTTCGGGAGCTGCTCATGTCACAGAGACCTGCAGACATTATTTGCCTCCTGATGAAAAACACACAGCTATAATCCTGGCAAAGCAGCCAGATCTAAGTCTAATCAGCCCTTTGGATCCAGCTACCAATTTGCAAGAAAATGGAGAGCTCAGAGGAACATGGTGAACT
Organism: Sylvilagus floridanus; assembly: GCA_949820135.1. Classification (NCBI taxonomy): domain Eukaryota; kingdom Metazoa; phylum Chordata; class Mammalia; order Lagomorpha; family Leporidae; genus Sylvilagus; species Sylvilagus floridanus. The sequence goes on along the minus strand of OX463228.1, from coordinate 12,765,096 downwards.
GTTCCTTAAATACGCCATCAGCAGAATCCAGGCTGGGACACCTCACAGGTTAAAGACTCGGGCTCTTCAGACAGCAGGTGTTTAAGAATGACAGGGAGTCTGGACGGAATTCGTAACTTAAAGGTATTTTAAGCACTTAGCAAATTTTTTAAAAATTGGCCAGTCTAAATTATAGTATCCTAGGGACGTACCTGGAAGAAACACAAGACACCGGTTTCTGTAAGAACCAGGATGGCAATGAGGTTAAACTTACAGAGGAAAAGAAAAGAAATTAAATGTGGGAAAATGGAATGAAAATTCTGAGTTTATTGTGGTGCAAAATTCTTTTTGAGAACCGTGCATAGTTTTTCATAACACACATTTTCCACACAGGAGGAAAAATGTTTGGCACCAAAAATACTTTTTGTACCAGAATAAACTTATACTGTTCATTCCACTTTACTACAAACCTTTATTTTTAATTTAATTAATTTTTAAAGATGTATTTATTTGAAAGGCAGAGTTAGAAAGGGAGAGAAGGAAAAATAGAGAGAGATCTTCCATCCACCGGTTCGCTCCCTAGATGGCTGCAACAGCCAAGACAGAGCCAGGCTGAAGCCAGGAGCCAGGAACTTGCTCTAGGTCTCCCATGTGGGTGCAGGGGCCCAAGCACTCGGGCCATCTTCTACTGCTTCCCCAGGGGTAGCAGCAGGAGTTGGATAGTAAGTGAAGCAGCCAGGACTCGAACCGGCGCCCATATGGGATGCCAGCACTGCAGGCCAGGGCTTTAACCTGCTGAGCCACAGCACCAGCCCCACCACAAACCTTTCGAAGTACCCTCCTATCTCCTGTGTCACTGTGTGTGTAGACTGAGAGTCTCACCTACTATGTGTCTGTGCTTCCCTCATCTGCCTTAATTAGGGTTTGCAAAGATTTGCCTCTCCAGCCCGATCTGCAGCCCCAGCAGCAGCAGCAGCGATGGGACCGCGCACCCTACACGGCTACACTGACATGCTCTGGGCCAGCCCTGGCCCTCCTGCATGGGTGGAGGGGGTTCCCTGGGCCGAGCGAAGCAGCTACTTCTTCCTAGACTGGCTTTCTAAGATCGTGGGGAAAAACTGGTGCTGGAGGAGCTGCTCTCCTCCCGGTGCCAGCAGGAGCCCAGGAGTCCAGCAGGCTGTTTCCAGACAAGCCTGTTGGGTGAAGACTGTTCATCAGAGCAATGGAGGGAGACAGGGAGTGAGCCAAGGGCAGGATGAAGGCCAGTGGCAGAGGCAGGAGCGGGAGACGGAGGGACCATCCCTCCCGGGCCGCGGCTCTGGTGCTTTATTCAGGCTGTCTGCAAATGAGCCAGCAGAAGCGGCATTAACAATACATGAGATGCATTAGACTGAGGAGAGGGTGGAGAGGGAGATGGGAGGGTCTGGCTTGCCAGCAAAGCTCTCGGGCCCACACTAGCCTCCTGTCTGCTCAACCAAGGTGGGCGTGTCTCAGGTACCCTTGCTGCTCTCCCACCTGTGGGCAGGCCTTCCCCAGAGGCACAAACTCCAAGAAGCAGACAGCACTGCGAAGCCCAGAGGTCCTTCTGGTAGATGAGAGTCAGCCTGCAAGGGGAACTCAACGGATCAGAGCCCAGGGGGGACACGTTCATACCCAGTCTCATCGCTGAAGTGGCCACAGCTGCAGTCCAGCAGGCAGTGTGGAAACAGCGACTCCTTGATTCACGCTTTACAATTAACCAAGGGCTTTCACAGACACGTTCAATCACGTTTCACAACAACCCAAAGTAGTGGGAGTGACCATTTATATAGAATAAAGAAGCCAACTGAGTAAGGTTACCCAGAACCTGGGAGTTCTCGCTTTCAAGAATTCAGAGGGGCCAGTGTTGTGACATAGCGGGTTAAGCCGCCACCTGCAATGCCAGCAACCCATATCAGCGCTGGTTCAAGTCCTGGCTCTCTGCTTACCATCCAACTCCCTGCTAATGTGCCTGGGAAAGCAGCAGAAGGTAGCCCAAGTGCTTGGGCCCTGGCATTCATGTGTGAGACCCGGATGAAGTTCCAGGCTCCTGGCTTTGGCCCGGCCCAGCCCGGGCTGTGTGGCCATTGGGAGCATGAACCAGGGGGAGATCTCCCTCTCTGTAAATAAATAAATCTAGGCCGGCTCCGTGGCTCACTAGGCTAATCCTCCACCTGCGGCGCCAGCACCCTGGGTTCTAGTCCTGGTCGGGGCGCCAGTTCTGTCCTGGTTGCTCCTCTTCCAGTCAAGCTCTCTGCTGTGGCCCGGGAGTACAGTGGAGGATGGGCCAGGTGCTTGGGCCCTGCACCCGCATGGGAGACCAGGAGGAGGCACCTGGCTCCTGGCTTTGGATGGGTGCAGGTCTGGCCATAGCAGCCATTTGGGGAGTGAACCAACGGAAAGAAGACCTTTCTCTCTGTCTCTCTCTCATTGTCTAACTCTGCCTGTAGAAAAAAAAAATCTTAAAATAATTTATGGATTTCATAATTCATTCCTTTTGGATAATTACCATAAACTCAAATCTCCACTACCTATCCATTTACCCAGACATCAAGTATATCTTTCCTTCCATCCAATAAGCACGTACCAATTATTTCTGTGGGCCAGGGACGCCTGAGCTAGGCAGACAATAGGAAATCCCAATAGCCAAAGTATCCCACTTCTTTTTTTAAAGATTTTTTATTCATTTATTTGAGAGGTAGAGTTACAGACAATGAGAGGAAGAGACAGAGAGAAAGGTCTTCCTTCCCTTGGTTCACTCTCCAAATGGCTGCAACAGCCAAACCTGCACTGATCTGAAGCCCGGAGCCAGGAGTTTCTTCCAGGTCTCCCACATGGGTGCAGGGGCCTAAGCACCTGGACCATCTTCTACTGCTTTCCCAGGCCACAGCAGAGAGCTGGATTGGAAGGGGGCAGCTAGGACTTGAACCGGTGCCCATATGGGATGCTGGTGCTGCAGGTGGAGGATCAACCTACTGTGCCACGGTACCGGCCCCTGCTACTATTTTATTCTATAGCCTATCAACCTGCAAGCCTCACCTTCTCCCACCTGAGGCCCAGCACAGTTCCCAGATCCCAGTAGCATCGACACTACCTGGGTCCTTGCTAGTAATGCAGATTCTTCCCCCCCCCCCCAAGACCAACTGAATCAGAAACTCTAAAAGATGGGGCCCGGCTGCATGATCCTATGCCTGCCGGAGTTAGGGAAGACTTGTGTAGACCATCGCCTCTCCAAGCCCTGGCTCCCCTCCCTCTGGGCACATCACTTAGGCTGTTCCCTCAGCCACCACTCGGAGGAAGGAGGCGAGGCCTGGGGCACCTGGATTGCCACCTTCCACCTTATTACTCTTGGGATGTTTCCTAAAACTCAAGATGCGGAACAAAATCTCGCTTGCTTGCAATTTAATCCTTCATTTGCCTTGCCAATAATTCGCAGCACAGAGCTCCCAGGAGGCCAGCTTCCTTGTACTTAGTAGAAACCCACCTGGGAGGGATAGGCCCAGGTTCCCCAGCCCAGGAAGAAACAAGAGCATGGAGCGAGGAGGAAGAAGGGCTCCGGAGGGGGCTGTGCCAGGCCACAGGTGGGGGTGTGGGTGGGAGTTCATGCCACACTGGCGCAAGATGGAGCCAGATTAGGGGAGGGGTCCACCCAGACAGAAGAGGCAGATGCCACAGATACCCCTAAATTAGAGAAACCAGCCTCCAGCCCTGGGCGGCGTGGTACCCACATCTCCCCAGATCAGGGGCCCCTTTTCTTCCCTCTGGGCTGTTGTCCTTGCCACTCACTGATACCAAGAGAAAGCGCATGACGGTGCCCACTTAGGCACTTACCGAGTCTGTGTGGAGATTGTGCTGTCTGCCAAGCACAATGCCAAGTGCACAGATCCCGATTCCCAAAGACACACAGACAGTGACCTCTCAATCAAGGGCACACTTACCATGTGTGGCCACATTAGCGAGCATGTAAAGGGGACCTGGCTCAGCCTGGGTCGGAGAAGGCTCCGCTGGGAAGCAGGCTGTTTGATCAGGGGATGTGCTAGGAGTTAGCGAGGTTGATGGTGGCGAGAAGAACATCAGAGACCAAGGAAAAGCACACAGGCTTGTGTGTGTGTGTGTGTGTGTGTGTGTGGCAAGTCTAAGGACCAGAAAGAAGAGCCAGCAAAGGGCCCCCAGACCATGGCAGGAAGAGGCCTGGCATCACATGACACCAAAGTGGTGGCAAGACCCAGCCAGGCAGGGTTATGAACCATCAGGGCTTTACCCCAAAAGCAGCAGGGAGCTTTCCAAGGGTTGTTAGCAGGAGAGCATCGGGCACGGGCTCACAGGTACTAAAGCTTGCTCTGGCTGTGCCGCAGAGGGGGACATGCAGACGGCAGGAGTACTGGCAAGTTATGTGGCCATGACAGTGATCTGGGGGCTCTGGCTTTGTGCTGGGGTGTGGGTGTGGGTGGACAGAAGAATGCAGATTAGAGAGAGACCAGAGGGGGAATCCACGGGCCTTGGATATGGGCTGTACATGGGGTATGGAGAGAGAAAAGTGTCCAGGGCACCCCTGGGTCACTGAATGAGGTCACTACTGGGGTGAGGTCTGGCCTGGAAAGAGGAGGGTTGATTTGATACCAGCTTGGAAGACGTGTCCCCAGGAAGGGCACATCATGGATTCTCCGTGTCCTGGCACTTAATGAGAGCAGGTGTCGGAGCAGCTCTCAGTCGTTCAGGGTCAGCAGACGCACTGATGGGGCCCCGTTCCTCCTGCTGCGGTCTCAGGGCTCTGTTCACCTGCACCTGCACCAGCACGTGGAAAGCGAGGATGCTGGGGCGGGGGAGGGGAGAATCAGCTCATTTATTCATGAATGTCTGGTGGGGAGCTAGACACTAAGTGGGCTTTGCTATCTGGCATGCAGTTTACCGCAACTATGTAGCCGACAGAACGGTAGCCTTCTCCCTGCAGGGGAGGGCTGCCTCTAACCGCGGTCTACATCTCCTGTTTCTAGAACCATCCCTGAGCGAATCAGTCAACCCGCTGTGGCATCCAGTTGGCTGCTGCGATCCTTTCATCTTCCAGGTTGTTTGGCTTTAAAGGTGAGAGGAGTTTTTATAGCAATGGGACGTTCTTGGAAGCCTGGGGAGTCGCAGAAAGCGAGCCCAGGTAGCAGGATTTTGTGGCTCTGCCTCTTAAAACTACCACCATGGGCTTGGGACTCATTTGTGCAGAAAACAGAGTCCAGAACGACACTAAAATTTTAATCGTGCATTTGATCTGTGTTGGGATGAAGAATTAAAAAGGATTTTGGTTTCTGTATCAGGTTTTGGGCAGGGATCACCCAGGACACTCACAAGAGATGACTGAAGATAAATTAACAAGGGGTCTACTTCCAAGGCTGTGCGCAGAGCTAAGAGACACAGCAGGCGATCAGAAAACCAGTAATGCCCCAAGGCGTGAAAGGGGGCGGGTTATTCCCACGGTGGTGTCTGAGGCTGCCCCAGTCTGCACACGGGTGAAGCCCTGGGCCAACTGCTGCCCAGCAAGGAGGGAGCCCGGGAGGCAAACACCACACCTCTTCAGTCCTCTTGCCGGTGCTGCCACCGGTCCATCCCAAACAGAAACCAGGGAGCAAGGAGCCCACTGATTCTTTCCAGGCAGCCTCCCCCGGGGAAGAGAGATGCGCTGAGTGGACATTCAGGAACTAGCAGAGAGCACTCCACCTGCAGCAGAGCCGCCGCAGTCTGTGCAGACAGGAGATGCTTCTGGCTTCCGGAGGCACGCGACCCCGCACTGACAGTCTTCAACCAAGCAACAACAGAAGCAGATCTGCTCGCCCAGGACGAGGGGAGAGCGGCCCTGCGCTGCACTGCACTGCCGGCTGCTTCCCCGGTTCAGTCAGCTGCGCCCCTAGCCACTGCCTGTCGGAGACAGGGCCTGAATTATTGATGACATTAAAAAGGTAAATTTGGGGATGGCCTGTTGTTTGCCCAGTAACTATCACTTCCTGTGTGAGAGTCCAGCATTCATCTCAGGTGTGTGGAGCCCTGGCAAACAGAGGGGAGCTCCCCTTGGGGAACGCGCTGCGATCCTGGCTCCCTTTGATCTGCTGTCTTCCCAGACGCAGCCCAGAGACCCCCGACGTCCCCCTCGGCCCTGTTTTATTGCCCACTGGGGAGCACACCCGAGTCGGGCTCTTCCCAGCCTAGATTCACGTTCCCCTCCTGGAACTTAGTATTGTCGGAGCGCGGAACCCCTTAGGGCCCGCCACAGAGGCAGACTCGCTTACACACTGCCCTCTGCTGGACACTGTTGGGACTGCCCTTTCCTCCCAGGGGCTTAAACAGATCCTCAGTTGTCAGTGCCTTAATATATCTGTCTGGGTGGTAGACATCAGTGCATTTCAGAAAGTTTGCAGAAAATGGAATTAAATGATTGGTTTATTTGGATACAAAAAACTTCAATATCCATGCATACAACAGGTCTTACAAAGTTCATGGAGATGCATATTGTTTAAGAAACTATGCATGGATTTCAATTTTTTTTTGCACCAAAATAAACTTATCTTTTAACGATCCCTTCTACAAACTTTCTGAATTACCTCCATCATCTGCAACACAGGCAGGGAAGTTACTCAACTAGAAAACTTCTCATTACCCATATAGATGCAAAAAATAGGGTATGATGCAGGAAATCTGGTTTTCATGATTTGACATAGAAAACAACCTCTGAACAAGGTCAAAATCTAAACCACATAAGAGAATCATGAATCTGATTACATCAAAAACAAGGGTTTCTATCTGACAGAGGCATTTGCAAAGTTAAAAGACAAAAGAATAAAAAACTTGCAACAAAGGATCAGTAGCTAGACTATATAAAGAACTCCACAGATCAAAAAGAAAGTGAAAATGATCTAATCAAAACGATTCTGAATGACAATTCACAGAAAAGTAAATGCAAGTGCCCCACAAATGGGTGACAAAAATGCTCAGTTTTACCAGTGATAAGGTAAATGGAGATTCTAGCATGGAGGGATACCTTTACTTTCCCCCACTCAATTGAAAAAAAGTCAAAAGCTACAGGAAAAGAGATATGTCCATATCCTCTAGGTAGGAGAGTAACATGGACATACTCACTGTGCAGAGGTACTTGGCAGTGTCTATTGAAAGTGTAAACGGGGGCTGGCCTTGTGGCACAGTGGGTTACGCTGCTGCTTCTGATGCCCATTAGTGTGCCATTTCCAGCCCTGGCTGCTCTGCTTCTGATCCAACTCCCTGCTAATGCACCTGTAAAGACAGCAAAGGATGGCCCAAGTGCTGGGCCCCTGGCACCCATCTGGGATACCTGGATGGAGCTATTGGCTCTTGGTTTTGGCCACTACAGCCATTTAATGAGGGGATCAGTGAATAGAAGACTTCTCTCTCTCTCTCTCTCTCTCTCCCTTACTGTCCCCTCCTTCTTCCTGTGTCATACTGCCTTTCAAATAAATAAAATGAATCTTTTTAAAATGTAAACTGTTCATGCTGAACAATCCAGTGATTCCACTTCTCTATATCTACCCCAGCAATACACTCATCCATGTGCTCAGAAGGTACATATGAGCACATTCATGGCAGTTTTCTTTGGAAGAATAACAAAATCTGTTTACTCAGAGAATAAGTTAAATGGCCATGAAAATGGGACTGGTTAAGTAAACTGTGGTTATACACACACACACACACACACACACACATACACACAGAGTTTTTAGAATATATACTATACATACAGACATAGAAGGATCTCCGAGACCTACTGTTGAGCGAACAAGAAGCCAGATGTGTGGACACTCCCCACGAGGCCTTCGAGGCACTGTACCCTGGGTGGGACACATCACTCTGCAGTGCGTGCGGCCTCTGTAGCAGAGCCCAGGGGTGGAGCTGGGGGCCAAAGGAGAGTGCAGTCTTACTTGTATATTTAATTTGTCTACAAAGAAAAAACACTCATGTTACATGTGTAATGAAAGCTGATCAAAGCTCCTCTTACATTAAAAAGAAGAAAATCTTTCTTCATCCTTTGGAAGCACTCACAGTGCTCAGGGAATCATTGAGCCATAAGCAAACCAGTGCCATGGGTGGTTCGTCAGGGCACCTGCTAGGAGGAGGGCACCTGGTTGTCATGGAGATGGCTGCTCTGTGCATCTTCCTATACGTGTCAGGTTGCCGCCAGTTTCCCATTCAGTGTTGCTTGTAAATTGTGGCTCACAAACTCGACACTTCCTGAAGGCAGTCAATGTTGAAATGTCATGCACATCTGGACTCGCTCATCCTCACCCCACCAGATGGAGTTACTTAGGCTTGTAGATAGCAAGGGGCTTGTCCAAACTCGGTTAACTGACGGGTGGCGGGGTTTTTCCCTAACCCCAGAGACGACGCTTTCAGCCATTTAAACTACAAGTGTGACAAAGTCATTAACATCTTCATAATCTCGTGAGCTTCAAACTATCAGCTTCCTGTCAGGAGGCAGGTTTGCACGTGACGGGTGCCATTCCCATTTGTCCTGTCTGTCTGGGTCCGAAGGGCAGCTGGTTCACCCGGGGAGGGGAATCTACCACAGGAAGACGTGCTGTTCAAACCCCTGTCCAACCAGGACGCTCACAGACAAACATGCACCCAAATGCCAACGAAGTGTTTGGGAATCACATTCGCCCAGACTAGTCCAAATACGGCAAACACAAATGTTAGAAACGAAGTTCACCAGTAACATATTGCAAAGGCTGAGGTTCGACAACACTATAAACCGTATAAGATTCTCATAGGATGCCATTTATTCCATGTTCCAAATTCTGGAAGTTTCTCAAGTCAACTTGAAATTCATTCCAGTGATGTAGCCCTGCTCTCACGGCTGACCCACTCCTCCAGGAAAAAAAAATAACACAACTGAGTAGCATCAGAGGTGACAGAGATGCGTCCCCAGCAGAACCCGCTCCCCCACTCCCGCCAGGTCCCACTCCAGGCTGGGCCCTGGGGTCACCTTCAGAGAAGAGATGGGACTGTTTTTGCTGCGGGAAAGAGATGTTTCCAGAATAAGCTGGGAGTGGGACCAGGCAGCAGGTTTCCGATTAGAGCTGGTCCCCTACCCACCCCCCATTAAAAAAAAATGGATTAATCTCTGTTTAGCTTTGTACTTGAGAGCAGGTGTGCCTATGAATAATGCATGTCTGGAAAGGTGACACAGAGGGCTAAAGGCCAGGAAATGTGAAAGCCACTGGGACCCCGGGCACGGAAGCGCCTCGGTAGATTTTAAGTAGCATCACGTAGGCAAGAAGGAACCTGAGAGGCCACAAAAACCACTCAGCAAATAATAAGCACGTTGAAGCCGCTGGCTGTGCACACAGCAACCAGACAATGGTCACTGAAAGTCACTAGGTTCCTGCACGAGGCGGGGGCGATACATCAAGAAACACAATCAGAAAAAGATTTAAAAAAAAAAAAGCCATTAGTGTTTTAAGGAACAGTGTTTCAGGGCAAAGAATTGAGGGCATTTAAATCTTGCTTTCTGGACTGGAACTCCCAATCCTCGGTCTCATCAGGCCCCCGTGTAAGAGTGACACTGGTCAGGGAGGTAGCTGACCTGGGTTCACCCCATGATTCTACTCCCTGGCACCTCCTGATGGCTGCCTCTGGCTGGGTCTGCCCATGGACATCAGAGAGCTATGTTTTTCTACTTGCTGAACACAAGATGGTACCATGCCAGCATAGGGATTAAGGGTTTTGAATGCCAGAAAGCCTTGCAATTTAGGATTTCCTTTTTAAAAATTTTCTTATTTACTTTCTTTACTTGAAAGGCAGAGGGAGAGAGTGAGAAACACACACACACACACACACACACACACACACACAGATCTATCTGCTGGTTCACTCCCCAAAAACCCAGGGCTGAGCGAGGCCAAAGGCGAGAGCCAGAAACTCAGTGCAGGTCTCCCACAGGGGTAGCAGGGCCCAGCTCCTTGGGCCGTCACCTGCTGCCTCCCAGAGTGTGCACCCACAGGAAGCTGGAGTCAGAAGCCGAGTCAGGGCTCAAACCCAGGCATGCCAATATGGGATGCAGGCGTCCCCAAACAGTGTTTTTACTGCTGTATCAACCCTTGCTCCACAGCGTGGGGTTTTTAACTGGGGGAGCCTTAGCCCAGGCCTCTTTGGGGAAAACAGGAAGAAGATGCTGCCACGCATGCCCCTGGCTAGTCTGGAAAACACCAGGAAGTATCCCCACCTGCTGGGTCCTTCCAAGACCCCAGGAAAAATAAAGCAGCTCAGCTCGCTCAGATTATGCATCTCTCCAGGGTGGAACGTTCTACTGCCTACCCTGGAAGGGGTCCCCTGAGCCCTCAGTAACTGCAGTGTGTGTGTGAGTGTGTGTGTGTGTGTGAGAGAGAGAGAGAGAGAGAGCGCACCTGTGTGCACACCTACGTATGTTGAACAGCTCTGCTGAGCAGAGGATTTTCCTAGACGAAGAGTTTGGATTTTCATCTTGGCCAGGTCCCTTCGGGTGTTACCTCAATATAGGACAAGGTGGGATCCCATTAGCTTTGCCCTATTTGCAAATGCACACAAAGTAGGATTCCAATCCCCACCCCTGAGTAAACGGCCCGCGTTTCAGAGCAGAAGCTATTTGGAGCTGTGGAAAGACGCAGATTAATTTGTGAACTGAAAACACACAGACCCTTGCAAAGTCGGCCCACATCGCAAAATTGGAAATAGATGAACTTCTCTCCCATTGCAGCACCACCACCATGAGGCAGGATTTGTTTGCAAGATAATAAATTGGCAAACAACCTGAGACTGGAAGGTGGCTCCGCCTTAAGCCTCTGCCTGCGCAAGGCCGAAGCAGAGAGAAACCCAAAGTGGTGGTAGGTTCCCAGGGAAGCCAGGACAAGGGGCGTAGTACGGAGCGCCCTCTCAGATCGCGGTATCGCGCTCCTGGGGACGCACCCTACGGATGGAGCTCCCCTAAGTCACAGGCGGCTGTGCTGCGTGGAGGCGCTGGGCTGGTGGGCAGCACTCTCTCTACTCTGGCCCTGGTGGGACCACTCCTCATTGTGAGAGATGCAGCACGGAGGAGAGAGGGGGCGGGCACAGCTTGCTGCCTGCACCCCAGCTGTGGATTCTGACTTCACTACCTATAAACTGCGCGACCTTGGGCAAGCCGAATAACTAGTGTAAGCTTCCTCAAGAAGCTTTATCCATAAAATGGATGTATTAATACTGTCCACTGCAAAGGGTTATTCTAGGAACACAATGGGAGGAGGCATGGGAACTGCTTAGCTTACCGCTGGTATGCAGTTGAAGAGCTCACTGCACAGTAGCTGGTATTTTCATATCAAGATTCCTTAACAAAACACCCCTTGATCAAACGTAAATATCTTCCTGAAAAGATAACTTAAGGGCTAGCGCTGTGGTGTAGTGGGTTAAAGCCCCAGCCTGCAGTGCTGGCATCCCATATGGGCACCGGTTCGAGTCCTGGCTGCTCCCCTTCCAATCCAGCTCTCTGCTATCACCTGGGAAAGCAGTAGAAGATGGCCCAGGTCCTTTGGCCTCTGCACCCACGTGGGAGACCTGGAAGAAGCTCCTGGATCCTGGCTTTGGATCAGCTCAGCTCTGGCCATTGAGGCCATCTGGGGAGTGAACCACTGGATGGAAGACCTCTACCTCTCTCTGTAACTCTATCTTTCAAGTAAATAAAAAATTTTTTTAAAAAAAGATAACCTAGATGTTACCAGAGAATGATAGGGTCCTTGTCTTCGCGCAAGAAAGAATTCAGGTGTGAGACAGAGTAGTGGAAAGTAGAAGTAGCAAAGTTTATTAGGGTAGGGACATCCACAAGAATGGATGGGCACCTCTCCAGACAGGACCCGAGAGAGTACAGTCGCTTGGACAGGGGAAGGAGCAAGGTTACATGGTTGAGTGGAGAGAGTACACCTGGCCAGGCAGGCAGGCGGCTCAGCAGAGAGGCAGAGGGCTGAGCGCGCAGTCCAATTGAGGCAGGGGGTTTTTAAGGAGATGGGTCTCTGTCTTCACACATCTCCTCCTGAAACAAAGGATTTTATGGATGTAAATACTAAGAAGCTCCTATCTGAGTTTTCCCCTGAAGGTATCAGACAGGAGGAAGCCTAGCTGGCGCCATCCTAGGTTCAGAGGAAGGGTGAGCAGGACCCTCTAGAGAATCAGGACCCGGAGCAGGGTGTTTGAAATGCAGATACTGGGCTGCATCTGGGATACTGTGGAAGATTTGTCAGGCAGAAGGGGCGGGGACCCCCACCTGGCAGGTTATCAGGTAGAAGAGGGCAGGGCAGGATGCGAAGGCCGGGCTGCCCCTGAAACATTGTCAGGATGACTCTGAGATGCTGGACATAGACGTCTTCTCTTTAGGCCTTTATGTCACACACACATATACTCATATCTGACTTCCTACCTAACACTAGACTCAAATGCTATCACTCTATATATCTGTAGATCGAAATGTCTGAGTCATCACTCTGTTCCCCAGAGACCTGCATAGCATCAGCCTCATGATAAGTTTACTGAGTGAATGAATCTGTGAATTAATGAACTTTTCAGACCCATTCCTCTTCACATGATGTTGCCCAAAACACACAAATGCCCCAGTTCATATGGCTTTTAGCCAGCTTATTCTGGTTCTCCATTACTCAGCCAAGACTAGCCAGAGATCATGTATATCCCAAAGGAGATGCCATGGGCTGATGTGAATGACCTCTCACCCCCATATTCATACCCTGGGGGCTGGCACCGTGGCACAGCGGTGCTGTCATCCACATGGGTGCCGGTTTGAGCCCGGCTGCCCCTCTTCCAATCCAGCTCTCTGCTGTAGCCTGGGAAAGCAGTAGAGGATGGCCCAAGTCCTTGGGCCCCTGCACCTGCATGGGAGACTGGGAGGAAGCACCTGGCTCCTGGCTTCGGATCAGCACAGCTCAAGCCATTGCGGCCATCTGTGGAGTGAACCAATGGAAGGAAGACCTTTCTCTCTGTCTCTCTCTCTCTCACTGTCTGTAACTCTCTCAAATAAGTAAATAAAAAATATTTAAAAAAATAAAAACAAATTCATACCCAGAAGTCCTACTCCCTGGCATGGCAGAATTTAACTTAGGTTAAATTCACTGCAGCCTACATGTAAACAGCCACGTGGGTCTATTAGCCACCATGTTGGTTAGCAGAGTTCTCACCACTTACATCCTTCCATAGAGTTTACTCATTGTGCAAAGGGGCTTTACTGTGTTTTAAGACATGTTTTAGAGAAATTCATTGAGTGTTTGAATGGTCATGTGACAGTATCTTAACCGTTCAGGTCGGCACTGGTTTTCTGGAATGGAGTAAGGGTGCTATATTACTCCACTCTTCATTGCTACAATGAAATACCTGTGGCAGGTGCTTTATAATGAAAAGACCTTTATTTTGGCTCTTGGTTCTAGAGATACAAGATGTCAGGGAAGCATCCGGTGGTGGCCACTTTGCTGACCAGAGTCCGGAGGGGTGCCCAGCAGCCCATGGCAGGAAAGAGGTAGCACGTGTGTCTGTATGGATATATGTAGTCGCTCCCCAACTCCTTTTAAAGCCACCAGAATTCAATCATGGGACTCCACCCTACTGCCCTACCCTTATTCAATCATTTCCACACTCTTCATACCACTAAGATTCAACTTTGGTGGCCAGCGCTGTGGCACAGCAGGTTAAGCTGCCATCTGCAATGCCAGCATCCCATAGGGGCACCAGTTTGAGTCCTGGATGCTCCACTTCTGACCCAGCCTCCTGCTAATGTGCCTGGGAAAGCAGTAGAAGATGGCCCAAGTGCTTGGGCCCCTGCACCCACATGAGAGACCTGGTAGAAGCTCCTGGCTCCTGGCTTTGGCCTGGCCCAGCCGTGGCCATTGTGGCCATTTGGGAAGTGAACCAGCAGGTAAAAGATTCTCTCTCCATCTGTCTCTCCCTCTCTGTGACTCTGACTTTCAAATATTTAAATCTTTCAAAAAAAAGAGAGAGAAAGCTCTGACTTTGGGTATTAAACTAGTGCAGGTGACAAACCATAGCAGGTGTCAGGTGTAAGGCGTGTCTACAGCTGACCATTCCTCACACTTTCCCAGTGTCACATCCACGTGTAAGGCAGTGTGCTAGGCACTGTGCGGGACACAGAGGGCGTCCGCCCTGGGTCCTGGCCTCAGGAGCCCTACAACAGCGAAAGGACGATGAGACGGGGAGAAAAGTGAGATGCTAGCCGGGGGCAGTAGGCACCATCGCCGCGATTTTCCCAATGTGGTGCTGGGACAGTCTGGTCTGGCTGCAATAATTAGGGGAGGAATCCTGGGAAAGCCATGCTTTGAAGCTTGGTGTAGTTGACAGGATAATGCCCCAAAGATGTCCACACCCCATGTGACACTGAATTGTGTGGACATGTCACAGGCAAGGTGCAATTAAGTTTGCAGATCGGACCTGAGATTGCTAACTAGCTGACTTTGAGTTCGCGAGGTTGGCCTGGGTTCTCCAGGCGGGCCCAATGTCGTCACATGGGTCCTTAACAGTGGGAGATGGAGGCAGGGGAGGAGAGCAGAGCAAAGTCCCGCGGGAAGGACTCAACCCATGGCTGCTCGCTCTGAAGATGAAAGATGGGGCCAAGAGCCAAGAAAAGCACGTGGCCCCCAGATAAGGGGAGAAGACAGATTCTCCCTGGAGACTGCAGAGAGGAACACATGCTGTCAGCTTCTGGATTCTAGCCCAGGGAGAGCCATGTCAGTTTTCTGAACTCTAGAAAAGACAATAATGGTGTGCTGTTTAAGTACCGTTTGTGGTCATTTCTCACTGCAGCGTAGGAAAGTGACATGGGAGAGGGGAGGGATTTACCAGCCAAGATGGGAGTCCCTAAGGTGCTGGCCCTGCACTGCAGGACGGGCCCAGGAGGTGGGCTGGAGGAGGGGTACAATAGGAAGAGGCCTGGGATGGAGGTGGGTGTGGGAGTCACCTTCTAACATTCTCCCTGATGGTTCTCCAGGCTCTCCTGCAGCCTCATTGGCACAGCCCGAGGCATGCCACCTGGTCACACAGACCTTCATTAGGGAGCGCAACAGTAGCAGGTGTCAGAGCTGAGAGAGAGGAAAAAAGTTTTAATCCCCACTGGAGGGCGAAGATCATTTTATGCATTTCCATTTAAAAGGAGAAGTGAAGAGCGTGAAATCACATGCCAGCTGGGAGAAAGCGTTGAAACCAGAGGAAGCTTGACAGGAGAAGGCACCACAGCTTCCAGGCCAGGGCTCCCAAAATTATAAGCTTCTGGGGAGAAATCAGATGCGTGCATAGCGACCCCATCTTGTCTGGACTTCTGCCCCAAGCCAGCCCCAGTGACTGCTTGGTGTCTCCACTTGGACCCGCCTCAGGCTCTCAGCTCACTGTGCCCCCAACTCAGCTTGTCATCCTTCTTCCACTTCTGCTCTTCTCCTCTCCAAGCCAGAAACCCAGTATCCCGGAGGCTCCCTCCCACTCAGAACCCCATCCTACTGCACCTCCAGTAGCCACTCCACATCTTAGCCCAGTCAGTTCTCACTGCCTCCACCGCCATCACCTTCCTCCGGCTCTCATCATCTCATGCGTGGACCAGGGCAGTAACTCCTGCGGACCGGCTCACCAGCTCCCCAGTCCAGTCTCTGTTTTGCCCTCAGAATGCTTTTCTTAGTAAATGCAAATCCGATGATGGAACTTCCCTTCTTAAAGTCCTTGAATATTTTCCTTCTACTTTCTAAAGATTTATTATAGTATTATTATTATTTGAAAAGTAGAGTTTCAGAGAGAGGAAGACACACACACACACATACACACACACAGCTCTTCCATCCACTGATTCACTCCTCAAATGGCCGCAAAGGCCAGAGCTGAGCCAATCTGAAGCCAGGAGCCAGAAGCCAGGAGCCTCCTCTGGTCTCCCATGCGGGTGCAGCGGCCCAGGGACTTGGTCCATCTTCTGCTGCTTTCCCAGGTACATTAGCAGGGAGCTGGATTGGAAGTGGAGCAGCCAGGACACAAACAGGTGCCCACATGGAATGCCGGGGCCACAGGCAGAAGTCTAACCTACTAGGCCACAGCACTGGTCCCTGGTGCTCCACCTCCACACTCACCTTGCTGCCTCCCCTACCTACTTCTGGAGAGCAGGGATCGTGTGTTGCTCACTGCTGGGTCCTCAGAGCCTAGGGCTGTGCCTTTCACAGATGCCCTTGGCATGTATGAGCTGTGAGTGTTCTTGCTCTGCAGCGAGAACTCAAGGACAGCTGGGGTGACTTGGTGACCTTGCTTCACCCAAGGGATCTGGAACCCCTGCTTGGGACAAGTCTTGGGCTCCAATCAAGGGGACAAACCGAGTGCCAGCACTGAAATCCATCAGGAGAACAGAAGAGTGATAAAAATATAAATGTCAAGGGCATCACAGGAGAGACGTCACTGCCTGCTCGTGGGATTGGAGGGAGGCCAATTCTGCAGGCCGCCCTTTCCTGAAGAATGGCTTAGGCGTTAGAGCTGTAAAACCCAGGCGAGAAAGACACCGGCAATGTGGCTGCTGCACAGGACACTGATAAAAAATGAGACGAAATCCACATCACAAACTTCACCAGTGTAGTGGCACCTAGCATGCACACAACGTGTGCAACCGTCACTCCTATTCAGAACATGTGCATCCCAAAAGGAACCCTTGTACCCATTAACTAGTTACTCCACCTCCCCCTCTCCTTCCAGCCCTGACAGCCAGGAATCTATGCACTGTCTCTCTGGGTTTGCCTACTCTGATTGTTTCATATAAATGAAATCCTACAATATGTGACGTGGTCTGGCTCCTTTCACTTACTGTTTCTGTAATGTTCATCCACATTAGAGTGCATTTTGTAATGTCAGTCTTCTCTGGCTGAGTAAGATCTCATTGTGTGGCTATACTATACTTGTTTATCCATTCACTGTTGATGGACATTCGTGTCTTGTCCATGTTTTGGCCATTGCAAACATCTGGCTGCTACAAAGATTTGTGTGCAAGTTTTTCTGCAGATATAAGTTTTCATTTCTCATGGGTATATAGCTGGAAGTGAAATTGCTGGGTGAAACATTTAAGAGTTTTCAAGGAACTGGTTGCTATGGAAATATCTCTCGTGGGACTCCAGACTTAGCCCCTGCACCCCTGTCCAGTCCCCTAGGAGCCAGACTTACTGTAACAAGACCTTGCATCTCCCAGGGCACTGGGCACCTTGTGCTGGGCATTGGGACTGCGAATGGGTAAAGTCTGTGTCGCTGCCCTGCCCCTGCTCACCACCCAGGGTGGGAGGCAGGTACAGGTCAGGATCGCAAGATATGAAGGCTATCCTGAGGCCAGAGCTGCAGGGCAGAGGGAAAGGAGCATCAGACATGTTATGTGTGAGCCGAGCCCTGAAGAATGCGCAGGAACTTCCAAAAGCTTTTGGGGGATGCGATGAAAAGATTAAAAAAAGAGTTTACATCCATTGATTCATAAGATGCATTTTCCATGGACTTTTGAAGGCCCCTGGTATACATAGACTTGGAAGTTATTGCACCAAGGCAAACATCTTTTCATTCAAATTTCCATGGACTTTTGAAGGCCCCTTATACATAGGAGTTTCCTAGAGGTGGAGGGCAGAAGGGTGTAAATTTCCAGGCAACTGGAAACAATGAGACCTGTGAGAAGGCATACCGTGTTCAGGGACTAGACATGACTGCTCTTATCTATTGCAGGCAAACACTCAGAGGAGGAGTGCAGGCTACGAGGTAGATCAGCAGGCTGGGCTCAGCATGCCTGCCGCTGGGACAGGCCAAGACCCTGCCATGTTCTCAGCTGTCACTTCTGGCCTGCTCTGCTCCTCAGACTCACACCTTCAGGCTGCTATCATCAGTGCTTGCCGGACTCCCATCCGCCTAGACTTCTGCACAACACTTAACTCCAGACTGGGCCCAGCCTGCCCTTTCTCCGCCTGGAAGCCAGTCTTCCTGTTCTCCTACCCTGGATCTTCTACAGAAAGAAACCTGTTATCTGATCAATAAAATGGTTCCCTGAAATCTGGCCTGTTTTCCCTCCTCCCTTCTTGCCTCTGAGATGTGGACCCAGTTTTTTCCCTCATCTGATAGGTAAGTGGAAAGCCGTAGACTACATGTGGACAAGCTCACCTAACAGTTCTAGAAGACAGACCCTGTGATATCCCAAAAATCAGAGCTGCACAGAACCCCTGCCTGTGCAACAGTGACAGGGAACACATCTTGAGAGGAGTGTGTCTGGAAGCTCAGTCCACCTGAGGCTGTGTCTCTACTTTCAGATGTCTCCCTATTTTTAGATGCTGACTCGGTTGCTGTCCAACTGGTTGTGCTTTTACAAAGCCTGCAGTGAAGTCCCTAACATTAGGAATCAGACATCTAAGAGCTTTAGAAAGTGGGTGAATTGGAACTCTCTGCACTGCTGGTGAAAATGAGCAGCCACAATGGAACACACATTACAAGGAACGTGACCAGCGTCGGAGACAGGCACGGGCTAAGGGCGAGAGCAGCCAGAGGCTCAGGAGGTGATGGTCTAAGCTGGTGACAGCAGATCACAGCTCATGGGCCAGATCCAGGCCATCACTTGTTTGTATGTCCCAGGAACTGACAACAGATTTCACACATTTTCAGATCATTGAAAAAGTGATGTGGACATCACATAAATCCAAATTTAAAGTTCATAAAAGTTTAAATTTGTTTCAATTTAAATGTATAGAAATGTGTTTTCTCTCTTGGCACACAATTATGGCCATGACATCCTTAATTTTTCTTCTTGGCCATCAAAGCTTAAATTGTTTACTATCTGGCCCTTTACAGAAATAGTTTATGATTGCCTTCTCTAAACCATTAGCCTCTAGTGGGCTAAGCCTCTGTTTGCAGTGCCAACATCCCATATGGGCGCCAGTTCTAGTCCCAGCTGTTCCTCTTCCAATCCAGCTCTCTGCTATGGCCTGGGAAAGCAGTAGAAGATGGCTCAAGTCCTTGGGCCCCTGCACCCACGTGGGAGACCAGAGGAGGCTCCTGGCTTCTGGCTCCTGGCTTCAGATGGGCTCAGCTCTGGCCATTGCAGCCATTTGGGGAGTGAACCAGAGGATGGAAGACCTCTCTCTCTGTTTCTCCCTCTGTCTGTAATTCTACCTCTCAAATAAATAAATAAATAAATAAAATATTTTTAAAAAGAAGAGACTTCAGGAAAATGCAAGCAACTCCAACTTACAAGAAGATTGATAACCCTCACTATGACCCGTGAAATCTCTTCTTTACTACATATCTATTTTTCTTTGACAGACAGAGTGAACAGTGAGAGAGAGAGAGACAGAGAGAAAGGTCTTCCTTTTCCATTGGTTCACCCCCCAGTGGCCGCTGTGGCGGGTGCACCACACTGATCCGAAGGCAGGAGCCAGGTGCTTCTCCTGGTCTCCCATGCGGTGTAGGGCCCAGCACTTGGGCCATCCTCCACTGCACCCCCAGGCCATAGCAGAGAGCTGGCCTGGAAGAGGGGCAACCAGGACAGAATCCGGTGCCCCGACCAGGACTAGAACCCGGGGTGCCAGCGCCGTAGGCGGAGATTAGCCTAGTGAGCTGTGGTGCCAGCTACTATGTATCTATTATATGAGGACACTTCAAAAGTCTGTGGAAGGGGGCCAGCACTGTGGCACAGCAGGCCACTACCTGTGGGGCCACTACCAGTGGGGCCTGCATCCCACATGGGCGCTGGTTCTAGTCCTGGCTGCTCCTCTTCCAATCCAGCTCTCTGCTATGGCCTGTGAAAGCAGCAGAGGATGGCCCAAGTCCTTGGGCCCCTGAACCCTTGTGGGAGACCCGAAGGAAGTTCCTTTCTTGGTTCCTGGCTTCTGATGAGCCCAGCTTCAGCTATTGTGGCCATTTGGGGAGTGAAGCAGTGGTTGGAAGGCTCCCTCTGTCTCTAACTCTGCCTCTCAAATAAATAAAATCTTAAAAAAAAAAACTAGTTAGCCTCAGGGTGCTTTAGGAGCACCCTCCACCAGCCCTCAACACCCCAATACTCACATAAGTGCAAGCAGGCCATCTCCGCCCTGCTGAGTGACAGCATTTCTAGTGGAGAAGGGAACAGCCACCAGTGACAGTCCCTCACCAACACTGAACTTAATACTCTGTCTCCAGTATTCTCCCACCCCTTACACACCTCCCATTCTTGATCAAAAGACTCAGGAAAATGCAAAGCAACCCCAGTTCACAAGAAGATTAACAACCCTTCCTGAAATCCACATGAGGATGGGCTAGTCTTGAAATCTCATTTACTCAGCACCTGCTCTATGTCAGTACTTCAAAACATTTGGGGAGGGAGCTCTCCCTCTTTGTCTTCCAAAAGAATCAAAATAAACACACAAGGAAAAATCTAACAGATCAGTTTATCAGGGTGCAAAAATTCTTCGGAAATCCATGCATAGCTTTTTCATACCATGCGTTTGTCACCATGACCTTCTTGGACGTACCATCACGTTGTCAGGTATAACATGAGAAGTAAGAAGTAAGTTAGCTGAGACTCAGAAATAAATGAAATAAACCACGTCCACATATGCACACTGTTTCCTGGACACCCCTAGCACAGCTGGAATTTTGTTTTTAACTGTGATTGCTGTTGGTTGCAAATCACAGAAACCAGACTTGGAGTGAATTAACTACCCAGGAAATCATTTTTCTCCCCGAGCTGGGTCAGTGGCAAGTGCTCCAAGCCCACTGGACGGCTTCTCAATGTGTTGACATCTCATTCTCCTTCCTTCTGTCCTTCTGCTCCTCCTCCCTTGTCATGTGGCTTTGTGTCGTTCAGCACGAGAGGGCTCTGCATTTCCAGGCTTCACAACTACGAGCAGGCAGCATAAGTGAGGAAAAGAAGAGATGGAAAGATGAGGTTGCCGGCGCTGTGGCTCAATAGGCTAATCCTCCGCCTGCGGCGCTGGCACACCAGGTTCTAGTCCCAATTGGGGCGCTGGATTCTGTCCTGGTTGCCCCTCTTCCAGGCCAACTCTCTGCTGTGGCCCGGGAGTGCAGTGGAGGATGGCCCAGGTCCCGCATGGGAGACCAGGAGAAGCACCTGGCTCCTGGCTTTGGATCAGTGCGGTGCGCTGGCGCGGTGCGCCGGCCATGGCGGCCATTGGAAGGTGAACCAACGGCAAGGGGAGACCTTTCTCTCTGTCTCTCTCTCTCTCTCACTGTCCACTCTGCCTGTCAAAAAAAAAAGAAAGATGAGGTCAACTGGGTCCTCCCTTTGACCTGTGTCTCACAGTCAGAACTGCATCAGCTGTGCTCTCTGGCTGCAGAGGAGTCTGGAGAGCTGTTCATTTTGAATTGGGCATGTGATGATACTTCAGAAAGTTCATGGGAAAATGATATGAAAAGATGCATTTGTCTTGTAAAATTTTTTTAAATCCACACATAATTTTTCATAATATATATTTTCCAAAAATGTTTGCATCAAGCTAAACTTACTTAAATCTTTAAAATTTCCTTATGTATTTTATTTGGAAGGTGGAAACAGAGCGAGACAGACACAAACGCCTACAATGTTGCTGCCAGGTAGAAACTAGGAGCCCAGAATTCAATCCAGGTGTCTTATTTGGGTAGCAGGTGTAGCAGGAAGCAACCAACTGAAGCTGGCATTGCAGGTGGTGAACGAATTCACCGGAGCCGTCAGATAGAGTTAGATTTATTGAACACGCTGCAAGGGAGCAGCAGCTAGAATCTGACCACTGCCATGTGCAGAGAGGGAACAGTGGGCAGGTCAGCCTTGGGCTGTCCACAGCACAAACACTACAACCCAAGGAAGCATGCTTGTGATTGTTCTATCTTCCTAATTAGGGTGGAAACTTCCCATAATCCAACAGGTTTTCCAGGTGGATGATTTGCATTTCTGGGTGGATCTGGGGAGCCTGCAGCGCCCTTAGCTTTGGAACCTTCCCAGTGCCCTGGGGCAACCGTCCAGAGCAGGGACTTAGTTACTTGAGCCATAACTTGCTGGCTCCCAGGGTGCACATGGGCAAGAATCTGCATGGGAAGTGACAAGCTGGAATCATAAGCAGAGCTGAACTCCAACAGAGGAGTCCAATACGGGACGCAGGCATCCAAGTGACGTCTTAATCATTACTCCAAATGCCCCGTTCTACACTTTTAATTTCACTTCACACAAACTTTTTGTAGGGACATTTATTTATTACACATCTGAACGATGGAGAGAAAGAGAGAGAGAGAGAGAGAGAGAGAGAGAGAGAGAGACCATTTATCCACTCGTTCACTCCCCAAGTACCTGCAATTAACCAGCACTGGGCAGGCTGAAGCCAGAAGCCCTGAACTTATCCGGGTCTCCCATACAGGTGGCAGGGATCCATCTTGGGCCATCCTCCACTGTCTTCCCAGGTGGACTGGCGGGTAGCTGGATCTCAGCCACGACTCTAACCAGTGCTCCGATATGGGATGCTGGTGTGCCAAGCATCCCAAGCAGCAGCTTGACCCACTCATGCCCACATCACCTGCTGTTTCATGTGAGCTTTTCAGAGTGTCCTCATAGTTCCAGCCTGTTACTATTTACTGAGTGCCTACTGTAGACCCAGAGTGCTATGTTTTCTTCTCTAACCTTCAGCAACACATGCATGAGGGAAATAAACTTCCGCCCAGGCAGTATGAGTTTAGTTGGGGCCCAGAACCCACTGCCTGCTGTTTGGCCATTGCTTCCCCACTTCATGCCCTTGAATCATGAAGACCCCTCATCTGCAAGAGTTCTTTGAAAGAAAATACCTGTAAGAAAGGTCTCGGAGCAAGAAGTTTAGCAGTGGGCCCTGGGGCAGACATTCGTAGAATCAGCACGGAAGGATGTCAAAGACAAGGCCTCTGCCTCTCACTGCTTAGTAGGTCTTGCCCTGGGTTTAGTTCCAAGTTCTGAGTGTAGATTTAATCTAATTTCTACTCTTTCTTGCTTGATCTGCAAATTGGCTCAGCCATCTCAAGTACTTACGGAAATGTGTTAATGACGCTCTGGGGACAAAGCAAAAACTGGTGCACACGGAGCTTCAGTGATCAATTAGGTCAGGATTGATTTGACCTAGAACTGCTCAGGGAGAGGAGTGGGGGCTGGGCTCTCAGAACACTGGAGCCGCTGGCTCCTGAGTGAGGTGGGAGCCGGCTGGAGAACAAGCAGGTGCAATGGCCCAGACTCTGACCTTGGGAGAATCCTTTGGCCACAACCCCCTGTGACTCTGAGTAGGACCCCCACCCCACACACCCCCAGAACACATCCTGAGATTTTTGCTTTCAATTCCTACAAGTGCAATCTAAATGAAATATATATTCCTGGAGACACTCTGAAAAATCTGAAGACTCCTATCTCCGTGAGTTGAATCCTGCTGTTCAGAGTGTCTCCTACAGGCACAAGGATGTTGTATTGTGTCATTGTAGTAGTGACAAATTTGGGAACAACCAACGCTTTTGCCAATAAGAGACCAGTTAATTTATGGCACAAATACATTTAAAAGCAAGGATCCTCACCAGAATTTACTACTAACATGTAAAGGTTTTTCTGACCTGTAGTTATGTGGGGGGGAGCTACAACATAGTAGAGAAGACCATGTAAGATTTCTACGAAATAAAAATACACATATAATGGTGCTTCAAAAATTGTGTGGAAAGTGGAATTAAAAATAAGTTTTTTTTGGTGCAAAAACACCTTTAAAAATCTGTGCTTAGTTTTTTCAGAACATGTATTTTCCATGAACTTTTGAAGATCGCTCAAATGCATGGACTGAAACTTCTTTTTGCCAAAATACAATTATCTTTTAATTTCACTTTCTGTGAGTTGTTTGAAATATCCTCATACATAAATATATATATATATACTCATACATAAATATATATATGCATGCATATCTAGAAAAACACAAGCAAAAATGCAGAAAATAATCGGAGACAAAAAGATGTCTGACAAATTTTTACTGAAATGTCAGCATTGGTTTATCTGCATGAAAAAGTCCAGGCAGAGCTAGATGTCTCAGTGTTGCTGTGGGAATTTGTAGATAAGCAAGGGGAGGAGGCTAGAAAGATCCATATGGTAATGGGTTAGAGTTGGAGGCATCAGTAAGACATCATGTTTAGCTGAATACAGATGGTTACATATCAAAATATTTATAGTTCTGTGTTTACTCATGGGTTGGATTATAGATCTCTGCGGCTACTCACAGGTTGCACATTTTTTTTCTCTCTCTCAGTGGAGAGAGCTTAGAAAGAAGGATACTCACATAGCAAGAAGTGTATCTAACACCCAGATCTGATTCTCTTATGCTATTTTTCAATAAAAGGAAGGGGGTGGTGCACTTAGCACAATGATGAAGACGGTGCTTGGGATGCCCACATCCGGGAACAGAGCTCCACTTTCACTTCCGGAGACTGCTAATGTGCACCTCGGGAGGCATCAGGTGATGGCCCAAGTACTTGGGCTTCTACCATCCATGTGGGAGACCTGTGGCATTTGGGGAATGAACCAGCAGGTGAGATCTCTCTCTCTGAAATGCATACAAAGGGATAGATAAGTATAGGTCAGAAAGTATACAAGATGAGCCTGCAGCATCCTGTCATGCCAGGAAATAAGGAAGTACTAAATTAAAAAAAAAAAATTCACACAGATGAGAATTTATCACAGGAGCACAGGAACCAACTGATAGAACTCCCAGTGACCAGTATCAGAACAACTTGAGCAAAAAATAAACAAAAATGAAGTGGTGTTGGACCATAACCCAAATCTAAGATAAGTATACATGAATCCATATGGATATAAATAAGTTAATGAATACATGAATAAATGATAGGGCTGGGGAGAAGACCCAGATCTGCATGAAAGAATTCTAAATAATCTGTGAACACACCCTGACTTCAAGCACCATAACTCACTACTCCCTTTTCAATATTTATTTATTATTTACATCTACTTGAAAAACAGAGTGACAGACAACCCACCCCCCCACACACACACACACCATCTTTAATCCACTGGTTCACTTCCCTAAATGCTGATAATAGTCAGGGCTGGGTTAAGCCAAAGCCAGGAGCCAGGAACTCCATCTGAGTCTCCCATGTGGGTGGTAGGGACCCAAGCACTTGGACCATCATCTGCTGCCTCCCAGGATGCATTAGCAGGGAGCTGGGTGGGAAGTGGAACAGCTGAGACGCGAGCTGGTGCTCCAATATGGGATGCATTGTCCAAGCGGCAGCTTAACCCTCTGTGCCACGACGCCCACCCCTACCACTCTAACTGTGCTCACTGACTTCCAAAGAGTAGGGTTGGGAAGGAAGGAAGGGGAGGAGAAAGGAAGAGAAGGAGGGAGGGAGGGAGACAAGGAGGAAGGGAGGGAAGGAGAGAAGCAGGAAGGGAGTTTTCCTGGGGAGAGATCGTACAGGCTGGCAGTCGAGGTCAACAGCTATCATTAACCACGTTAGCGTTACGTAACCCTGACATGGTGTGATCAAAGCGAGACTTCACCTCCACGATCTTGCTCCTCAGAAACCTGTAACTGCAGCAGGCATTGGCCCTAGCAGTTAAGATGCTTCCGCTCCACACTGGAGTTCCTGGGTTTGATCCCTGGCACTGATTCCCGAGTCCAGCCTCTTGCTAATGCAGATCCTGGGAGACAGCAAGGATGGCTCAAGCAGTTAGTTAGGTTCCTGCCACCCAGTTTGGAGACAATGGCTGAGTTCCCAGCTGCTGGCTTTGAACTGACATAGGTCTGGACATGGTGGGTGTTTGGAGAGTGAACCAGTAGATGGGAGCTCTGTATGTCTCTTCCTCTGCTTCTCAAATTTTAAAAGAAAAAGCAAAACAGGTGCATGACCCCCGTTCAATCAAGAGGAAAAACATCAAATTCGAGTAAGGAAGCATCCCTCAAAATGGCTGCTCAGGACTCCTTAAAATTGCCAAAGTTGGGGCTGGTGCTGTGGTGTAGCAGGTAAAGCCACCACCTGCAGCACCAGCATCCCATATGGGCGCCAGTTCGAGTCCTGGCTGCTCCACTTCCGATCCAGCTCTCTGCTATGGCCTGGGAAAGCAGTAGAAGATGAACCAAGTCCTTGGGCTCCTGCACCCACACGGGAGACCTGGAGGAAGCTCCTGGATTGGCACAGCTCCAGAGGTTGCAGCCATCTGGGGAGTGAACAAGATGGTTGTCTCCCTCTCCCTCTCCCCCCCCCCCTCTCTGCCTCTGTAACTCTGCCTTTCAAATAAATAAATAAATCTTTTTAAAAAACTTCCCAAAGTCACGAAATACAAGGAGAGGTTGGTATAAGAAACATCCTCACCAGTTCACTCAGAGGATGGACTCAGACTCAGGAAACGCAGGAAAAGCGAGGCTTTGTGAGCGGGTTTGCAAGACCAGACGAGTGGCTGGCAGGCAGGCAGGCAGGCAGGCAGGCAGGCAGGCAGGCAGGCAGGCACGGCTGGTGCAGTTTCATCCAGCAAAGTATTCCCGAGTTTGCAGGTCCCTCCCCCACGTCCTCACTGGCGAGAACTAGGAGCCTACAATCTTCCCGGTATTTGCTGCAGCTGTTTTGGCCACGCCTCACATCCTGGGTGCCCAGTGCAGGCAGCCTGGCTGTTATCTAGCTTAGCAACTTGTAATTTCCCACACAACTGCAGGCTGTTTCACTAGCTAGTTGTCTACTTGCAGTGAAAACCCCTTACTTTGAAAATGAACCAAATGTCTTTACTTCTCACGGCTGGCAAACTGTTACAGCCAAGGGGAACCTAAGGAGACAAAGTTTCAGTAAATCTAATCTGAAAAAAATAAAGTTTAAAAAAATTCCCATGAAATGATTTTTTTTAAACAAAAGAATTAAACCGAATCCTTATCTCAACATATAAACAGTAGAAAAAAGCAGTAAACACTTGGAAAATGAAGGTTATCCTTAAAAGGTTTTCTAATACGCAGGACCAAATTCTAACGTAGGGTTCAAGGTCAAAGTTCTTGGGCCTTCTCCAGGACATGGGGAGATTTCCCTGAACGCGTCAGAGACAGGTGCCGCCCAGATCAAGGGCAGGGGCTGAAGACTGTTCACGCTTCCTTCCTGAGCTCTTCATTGCTTTTCTGTCTTTCTCCCTTATTTTTTGTTTTAAGGTTTTATTTTACTTATTCGAAAGGGGGAGAGCGAGAGAGATCTTCCAGTTACTGATTTACTTCCCAAATGGCCACATGGCCTGGGCTCGGCCAGACCAAAGCCAGGAGTGGGGGACTCCATCCAAGTCTCCCCCATGGGCGGCAGGGACACAAGCACTTGGGCCATCTCCTGCTGCTTTCCAGGGCACATTAGCAGGGAGCCGGGTCAGAAGCGGAGCATCAGGGACTCGAGCCGGCACTCTGAGGCGGCACATCGCCGTCACAAGTAGTGGCTTGAGCCACACACCACAACGGGGGCTCCTGAGCTCTTGATGTCTTTGGCACGTTTTGGGGGACGGCAGAGCTGAGGGTTGTCAGTTGCATTTGCAATACTTTCCTCAGACTCCAGTCCATCTCAGGACTTGACCACAGTGGGCCCAAGGGACAGACCCACAGGAGCTTCTCAGCGAGGCACACAGGCTGGCCAAAGGCCAAGGTCAAACCCCCTCGGAGTCGTGACCCACTGGGGATGACGGGACACCAGCAGGAGCCCTGGGGGTGAAGGACTGGTTTGCAAGGCATCGCAGGTCAGAGAGGAGAACGCGGAGAGGCAGAGCTTCTATCAGCCAAGCGGAGGGGGGCAAGCCGTGGAATGCTTTATTGCTTATCGATTTTGTATGTGTGCAGCACGACGAAGCAGAATTCTAACAAGTTGTTTCCCTGGTGACCCGAGGAATATGCTACCAAAAAGAACTCTTTTGAATAGTCCGAGAAGTCCCTAGAATGAGCACAAGGATTTAGAAGCAAGGTCAGCAAAATGACATCTTTGAAAACTAAATGACAGAACGCAGTAGGCGACGAGTGGGATTAGCACCCAGAGCTATTCATCCCCTGTAAGTCTTCCACCCTCTGGAGGCATTTGGCAAACTTATTTTTCAGATAAGGACTGTGTGTCTCCCACATCCAGCCCAAGGTCCCGGGTATCTTCTGTGTCCCCACAGGAAATGCCTGATCTGCCGTGGACCTTGGCTGACGGAGATCGCTTTGAAAACTGCATCATGCTAATGACAAATGCAAATACCAGAGCCTAGAGACAGTGCATAAATAGAGAAGTCCCAGGCAGGGTTCTTTTTAAATGTTTGTTTATTTTCATCTACTTGAAAGGCAGAGTGAGGGCAAGAGCAGGAGAGAGAAAGATCTTCCGTTCACGGCTTCCTTCCCCAATGCCTGCAATAGCCAGCTAAGAGCCTGGAACTCTATCTGGGTCTCCCAAAAGTCTGGGTGGCAGGAGCCCAAGCCATCGAATCATCATTCACTGCCTTCCAGGGCACGTTAGCAGGAAGCTAGACCAGAAGCAGAGGAGAAACCGGCTCTCTAATAGGATAGGTGGGCGTCCCCACCAGCAGCTTAACTCACTGTGCCCCAACACCTGCCCCATCAGGGTTTGCAAAATAGCTCCAACCCAGCAGCTGGATCAAATCATGGCTCCTAGATGCTAGAAGGGTGTCCTTTCCAGTGAAACTGGGACTGTTGCAGCTCTCCTGCAGCCGGTCCCCTGAGACTAAGTGACATTTCCTCCGACTATTAAGTTCACAGTCAGACCTCATGGCCTGGCGGGCGGGGGGGGGGGGGGGGTGATCCAGGCAGGTGGGTGTAACATCTGAGTACTACAAGCTGGCTCTCCCGTGGGAGATTCCCTACGTTAATGTGTTTATAAATCAGTACTTTATGAGTTGGGAAAATGCTCCTGCCTTCTCCAGAGCTAGAACACATTGGCATGAACCAAGCCAAGCAAATGCCCAGTCCACAGGGCTGGAAACTCCTACACGTGGCTGCCCCAGGAAGGTAGCCTGGGCAGACAGCTGAACTCTTTAATGCTTCCCGGATCTTGGCTTTCATTTTTTTTTTAAATATTTAACAATTAATATAAGACAATTCAAAAGCAGAAATCTTGGGCCAGTGTTGTGACCCAGTAGGTTACATCATGGCCTGTGATGCCTACAAGTTTATGTAAGTGCTCCCGGGCTGTCTGGGGCTGCCACGCTCAGCCATGCACCTTGTTGGTTATCCTTTCCGTAGCCAGTCTCATGGGCAGCTTTTTACCTCTGCTCTGACTGCAGAGCATATTTGTCACATTCTTTGCTTATTTTGTATTTCACAGCAAGATTCTGTATCCAGCTTCCCACGGGGAGCTGGACAGGTGGATCTGTTAATCCCGCCCACAAAGAATCTTCAAACTTACATGACACAACCTGGTTCCTAAAAGCACATTTCGGCGGGGCAGGGAGACTGGTTCATGCTCTGGGTTCCTCCACAAATCAACCTCTTTACCACAAACTCCTGACACTCCTCATAATGGACTGGAGCCGAGAGCCCCAGAGCCTCTTAGCAGGGAACGCTGAGAACTCTTCCGGGATTCCCACACGCAAACCAGCATGCCTTGCTACACACGTAGGATCTCCAGGACTCCGAGTGACATCACTTTCAACAACATGATCAACACTTTCAGGTGGGACTTTCCCAAAAGACAAAGCAGGCTTTTTTGTAAAAGAAAACAAACAAAATGTATTTTATTTATTTATTTATTGGAAAGGCAGAGTCACAGACAAAGAGACAGGGGCAGGGTCTTCCACCTGCTGGTTTGCTCCCTAAATGGCCACATGGCCAAGATTAGGTGGGACCAAAGCCAAGACCCTGAAATTGCATCCAGGTCTCCCACATAGGGAACAGAGTCCCAAACACTTGGGGCATCTTCCACTGCCTTCCCAGGTACATTAACAGAGAGCTGGGTCAGAAGTGGAGCACCTGGGACTTGAACCAGCATCCCAATATAGGATGGGATATCAGTGTTGCAGGCAGGGGGTTAACTCCTTGCACCACAATGTCAGCCCCAGACAAAACAATCTTGGGAACAAAATCAGCCATATCAGAAATGGTGGAGTCTGTCCAGGGACCTCTGTGAGTTGCAAAAGTATTTACCTAGTAGCAATAACAAACACCTTGAAGCACAGCCAAGGCTGTAACTCTATCCTTAGTGGCACAGGCCTCTTGTTTTGGACTTCAATTTAAAAAATAATATCTGGGGTCAGAGCTGTGGTATAGTGGGTAAGGCCGCCGCCTGCAGTGCCGGCATCCCATATGGGCACTGGTTCGAGTCCCGGCTGCTCAACTTCCCATCCAGCTCTCTGCTATGGCCTGAGAAAGCAGTAGAAGATGTTCCAAGTCCTTGAGCCCCTGTACCCTCCTGGGAGACCAGGAAGAGGCTCCTGGCTCCTGGCTCCTGGCTTCAGATCAGCTCAGCTTTAGCCATTGCTGCCATTTGGTGAGTGAACCAGCAGATGGAAGATCTCTCTCTATGGCTCTGCCTCTGTAACTCTGTATTTCAAATAAATAAAATAAATCTTTTCTAAAAATAGCATCCCATATATTAGATTCTATAAGTTCACTTGTTTACTCAAGATACTTCTGAGATTCAACCCTTTTGGGGACTGGCTAATGTTATCATCAGCGAACATAGATTAGTCTGACTTACCCAGGTCTTTCCCTAACTGTATTCTGATTTTACAACTTCATAAAGGACCAAGAGAGCTGCATTCATTCATAAATGCAATGAACCACTTGGTGGCCCTTCGCAGGCTTTGATATTGATGAAGGATATACTTGGACTACAGAGCCCAAAGCCTGAACTCAAGCCCTTTGCTCGTAGGGAAACTAGAACAGTCATTTCTACCAAAATCATCTTCCATGGCCTGAAAATAGCACTATTTCATGGATTGCAAATTTTTTTTCCAATTAATAGCAAAACAACAAGAAGTGAGTGTGTGCTAGTCCCGCGTGTGCACAGGGTAGATCTGTCTCCTTTCAGAAATGTTGTCTGTGAGTGTACAGCAGGACATGTGCTTTAAAATCCTTGTCTGGGGGCCTGCAATGTGCCATAGTGGGCAAAGCTGCCGCCTGAAAGGCAAAATCCCACATGGGAGCCGATTCCCGGCTGTTCCACTTCTGACCCACCTCCCTGCTAATGGCCTGGAAAAAGTGGAAGATGGCCTAAGAGCTTAGGCCCCTGCCACCAACTTGGGAGACCTGGAAGAAGCTCCTGGCTCCTGGCTTGGCCTGGCTCAGCCCTGGCTGTTGTGGCTACTTGGGGAGTAAACCAGCAGATGGAAGATATCTCCCTCTTTCTCTCTGTCTCTCCCTCTCTCTCTGTAACTTTGACTTTCACATAAATAAATAATTCTTTTTTTAAATGAAAAAGATACGTCTGTATGTAAGTAAAAACAATCTTATTCCCCAAAATCTCTTCTTGAAAGAAGTGACTTGGACTCTCTTCTGTAGCCTTGTAAACCAGCAGCCCTCCTCTGTTTCTCCATTTTGCTCTCCAAGGAGACTGCAAGGCTTCTGGTCACCCCCAGTAACCCCTTGGTTTCTGCAAGCTCACTGGTGAGCATCCTGCTGTGATTAAAAACATTTGCCGGCCGGCGCCGTGGCTCAACAGGCTAATCCTCTGCCTTGCGGCGCCGGCACACCGGGTTCTAGTCCCGGTCGGGGCACTGGTTTCTGTCCCAGTTGCCCCTCTTCCAGGCCAGCTCTCTGCTGTGGCCCGGGAGTGCAGTGGAGGATGGCCCAGGTGCTTGGGCCCTGCACCCCTTGGGAGACCAGGAGAAGCACCTGGCTCCTGGCTCCTGCCATCGGATGAGCGTGGTGCACCGGCCGCAGCGCGCCGGCCGCGGCGGCCATTGGAGGGTGAACCAACGGCAAAAAGGAAGACCTTTCTCTCTGTCTCTCTCTCTCACTGTCCACTCTGCCTGTTAAAAAAAAAAAAAAAAAAATTTGCCAGCTGGCAAATGAAAATGACTTCTTCAAGCCCCCGCATCAAAGAATATTAAAATTACAAGTTTCTGGAACAGTAGTCTTCAAGGAAACAGCCGCCCTTACTTATTGTTGTAACAGAAACTTTCTTGGCAATTCAGAAATAGGCTCTTACAACTGCCCTGGAGGGAACCCCCTAAATTCAAGAGAGGAGTCCACCAAGCCCTGCCCTCTGTGTGCTCCAGAGGAGCCCCTAACAGCTCCAGCAAACCGTGCAGATGAACCTCTGAACTCCTGGAAGGAAAGAAGGGGAGAGGGGTGGTGGGAGGCAGCGAGAAAGGGCTCTCCAAGACTTTGGACAGCATCCCTACATATGCCAAAGGCAGTTGTCCAAGGTCAACGTGTGTGAGTACCTCAAGAAATTCGTGGAAAATGGAATTATAAGTTTATTCTGGTACAAAAATTCTGACATCCGTGAATACACAGGGGTTTCAAAAAGTTCATGGAAAAAGTAGGTGTTTAGTCCAGCAGTTAAGATGCCCAAATTCTTCATGAAATGACTGTTTTGATGCCCGTCTCTGGCTTCTGAATCTAGCTCCCTGCCAATGTAGTCCCTGAGAGGCGGCAGTGATGGCCCAAGTAATTGGATTCCTGCCACCCAACGGGAGATCTGGATTGAGTTCCTGGCTCTTAGCTTCAGTCTTGCCCAGTTCTGGCCATTTTAATCCATTTGAGGAGTGGGTCAGCAGATGAGAGTATTTTTCTCTCTGTGCCTGTCTGTCTCTGTGTCTGTCTGTCTCTGTCTCTTCATGCATCTCATATAAATAAAGAAATTTTTTCAATTATTTAGTAAAAGATCAATATGGTGAAATCATGAGAAGATTTTTGATCAAGTTAGCGTTGTAGTCCACGAAATCAAACACCTAAATACGACGAGCTCCAGAAAGACAAAACAGAGTAAACAGAGAGAGGAAGGATTACCAACGGAGTGTAAAAGAAGACAACGTCCTGGACACAGGACACAGCTCTCAGATGCACGCACTCAGCACAATGCATGAGAAAGACCAAAGCATGCAATCAAGAAATTTCAGAGCGCAATAAGTAAAAGAAGACACAAGCTTGTTTCAGGAAGGGGTGGGGGAGGGTCACACGCTCTGCAGATGACACTTTTTGGCTGAAGTGTGGATCACTTCTCTTTGCTAAGCCGGCAATCAATAACATTCTTTTTCCAAGATAGTGACTAAAATGCTCAGAACTAGAAGAGACACACATCAGTCAAAGTGGGGGTTTCAACAAAATCCTGCCATTTCCTACTCAAGATACTACTAAATTATACTCAGATAATAGGCAAACTAGCTCCTCTGCCCTTTCTGGAATGAAACTGCTCCTCAAACGGTGTCAAAAGTCAGAATCGAAACTCGAGACTTGCCTGCCACTGGTCTTGAGAAGATTGAATGGAAAGATGTTTGCCCAAGGATGATGTCCTTGCACACCAGCTGCTCATGGCTTCCCCCACTGAAAGTGCTCAAACTCTTCCACTTACCCCCGAAGATGCTTAGTAGGGATGCTACACAGTTAAAACTTCTTTGTAATGTGGAACTCTGAGCAGTAGATAACCTCTATTTTCTAACCTATTCTACTAGGTACTGATCATTTAGTGATCATTTAAAAGTCCTCATGATACCATGTAAAGCACAGAGAATAAAGCCCCACTCACATCTGGTTGCTCTCACTTACATAAGATGTTCTCTTGGAAATGGGGTAATGCAAACCTTTCTATCCCATAGTATTCAAGAATGAATTCTTCAAATTCAGACCTTCCCACATGAAGGAAGGGAATCAAGAAAGTGTCAAAATGTCCAACCAACAGAATCTGCCCCCTACTGGAAGGCCAAGACTGACCCTTATGGCCAAAGCAGTTACTGAATATATTAGCTGGAGTTTTAAGGATGGGGAGAGGAAGAGCCATGAAGCTGAACCTTCAACTCTCCAACAGCGGCTGCAGGACCCTAATGGGACCAGTGGTGCAATGGGATCCCCTGAAAGGCACACTCCCCTCCCCCCAGGAAGGACTTTGCAGGGCAGGCCTGGTAGCACCTTGGTACAAATAAGAGAAAGGAAGCCCTTTTGGGTAGATAGCTTCAGCTCTTAGCATGGGTGTGCTCCTTCCTCTGGGCAGTGTCAGGTAATTCAACAAACACAAATGGAACCTGGCCCTACTTTTTGCATCTTTGGCCAAGCACGTTTGTGACACAAGTGCACCCAAAGCACAACATACAAATATGGTGGCCCTGGGTGTTCTTCCTAACCTGGTGCTCAGCTGGCAGACTTCTACCCCAAGGCTTCCACCCTGACTTAAGCCTCGATTCTGACTGTTCTGTTGGTAACAAAATGAAGAGAGACAAACCCAGGCAAACGGGAATTTGTCTCTTGGGCCTGGAAGAGCTGGTCTTTTCCCCAAACTAATCCAACGAGGGAGAGAAAGAAGACAACAAGAAGAGAAGCTTAAAAAAGGGTATCCCCCTGGGAAACAAGAACCTTTCATTCCTTTTGTTTCTCCCTTGCTTAAGATACCACCATCTCTTGAAGTCCAGCCTGGGGTCCGCAAATCAGTCAAACCCAAGGGTTTGGGACCAGCAATGGAAATTTTTGCCTTTCCCAGAGGGTGGACTGTGACTCCACAGAAGAACAACAGTTTTGCACTGGTGGCTGCAAAAGAACTTCAATGGTGCCAACCAGAACACAGAAGCCATGTTGGACTAGCCAGGGATGGGAGCAACTTAAGATCTCAGCAGTGCCACTGTCCAAGGAACTCATTGTCCATCATGTTTCTGTTTCCATTCTAGTATTTGCTCACATTCTTTGAAGGCTGGGGAAGTGCAAGTTGCAACTTATGAGGCTCCAGCCACACCAGTCCCATCTGGAAGGAGATCCTTTGAATCACAGCCCTAGTAACTCCCCAGCATATGGGAAGTGCATTGGATATATGAATTATGTCACTCCCGTTGGACAGCCCCAGGGCCTCTGCCCTATCAGTGCGATACAGGGCACTCACTGAACTTCTCCATCCACCAAGAGAATTAACACAGCATTCAGATGCCTCTGCTCTTTCTCTCTGCCCCCAAGCAATCAGCATTATGAAAGAAAGAAGAATCCTTCCCATCTCCAGGGAGTAGATTTTAAAATTTCCATCCATTCTCAATTCTTCTTATCACTTTCCTTGCCCTGTGGTCTGATGAGGAGCAGCCTTGAGGCCCATGCCTCCCCACAACCCTCCAGCCACCAGGGATATATTAAATTTTGTCTTGTCCTTCCCTTCATTGCAAATTTGAGAGTCCTTTGGTACCTTAGCAAATTCTCAGTCACCTATTGGAAGTCTCAAAATTAGATTCCCATTGTAAAGAAATTACTCCCTTTTTATTTTATTCTTTTAACTTTTAAATTAAAATGCAATACTTTTGCATCTTTATAGGGCATAGTGCAATATTTTAAGAGTTGCTTATAGTGCTAGCTGATCAAACCAGGAATCTGCATGCCTGCCTCCCCACCCTATCTCTGCTTTGGGAGCCCACCAACTGTTCTCTAGCAGTTCTTTCTATAATATGTAACACAGCGAAGATAAAGCTCTTCCAGTTGGGCCAGCACCTAATTAGACTTATTTTGATTACCAACAAATGGATGCTAATTTTAGCACAAGTCAACATTTTCACCCATTTAATTCAACTTCCATGACAGGTCAAGGCGCACGCAACTTCCATGACAGGGAAGGAACTTTTTTCTTTTCTTTTCTTTCTGCTCCAGGGACCTTCCTCTGAGATTCCTCCGAGTTGTTCTACTCATGTGAAGACTCGCTCTGGCCTGACCACCAACAGCTCCCCCATCAAAGTGCAAACGGGCGCCTGCACTTCCTGAGAAGGACGGATCAAGGAGCAGTCAGAGCCCATCCCCGCCCATCAGCTGTCAGACTTCACACTGAGGTCTGATGTTCTCTCTTTCCTCATTTATATGTAGAGCTACAGGCTGCCTGCTCAGTCCTTCAGGTGGTGGGTTCAGACCAACAGAAGATTACTTTTGGAATCATCTCTCTTTTTTTTTTTATTTGACAGACAGTGAGAGAGACAGAGAGAAAGGTCTTCCTTCCGTTGGTTCACTCTCCAAATGGCCACGACAGCCAGAGCTATGCAGATCTGAAGCCAGGAGCCAGGTGCCTCCTCCTGGTCTCCCATGGGGTGCAGGGCCCAAGCACTTGGGCCATCCTCCACTGCACTCCCGGGCCACAGCAGAGAGCTGGCCTGGAAGAGGAGCAACCGGGACTAGAACCCGGTGCCCATATGGGATGCCAGCGCTGCAGGCGGAGGATCAACCAAGTGAGCCAAGGCACTGGCTCCCCAGAATCCTCTCTTGTTAAACTATAGCTCAGTAGTTGTTTTCTTCTTATCAAGCCAACCTTTCCACGGGGACAGGAGCCAGGCTTGCTTTATTATCTCTTCTACCCTCATTTGTTTGTGTAGCAACCAAGAATAGCAAGTGATGGGTAGATATTTCTAGATTAGCGCAATGAACCAAATTGGACAAATCAGTCATCGTAGAGTCAAATCACAACATGTAGGAGTGGGCACTTGGTAAGCAGTTAAGATGATGACCAGGATGCCCATTCTCCATTCCAACTTCCTGCTAATGCACACCTTGGGAAGCAGCAGGTGATGGATTAAGTGGTTGGGTCCATTCCACCCACATGGGAGACCTGGATGGAGCTCTGGCTCCCAACTTTGGCCAACTCCAGCCCCAGCTGTTGCATATATTTGAAGGAATAAGCCAGCAGATAAATAACTTCTCTCTCTCTCTCTCTCTCTCTCTCACACACACACACACACACACACACACACACACTTTCTCTTTCTTTCTCAACTAAATGAAACATTTTAAAACCCAATTCTTTAAAATAAGCAATTTACTACATTCAACTGTAGCCCATCTAACCTGGTCATCTATGTCAAGTAAGGCTGTTTCCTTCTGCCTTTTCTAAAGATGTAAACCAGTCCCTATTCAGTGATGATTTTTTTTTCTGAGACCTAAAAACATGACATGAGTATCAGGATCACTCTTCACCTGCCACATAGAAGAATCAATCAGATAACTTCCTTTCTCATGTCCTAGAATTTCAGATTTGTAAACATGAGCTATGGAACAGACTGCCTGGGTTAGATTTTAATTCTGCTGCTTATTGCTGTCACATTGGATGAGCTCTTCTCTGCCTCAGTTTCCACATTTGTAAGATTTAAATAATAATGGCTCCTAACCTATTGGGTTATTGTGAGGGACACATGAACCTGTGCAAAGAACTTAGTGCAGTACATGTACCATTAAGTACTCAATAAATAATAGCTGCTATTATTATTATATAACTTTGCCCCAGTTTGGTAAAACAGATTCATCTAAGAGCACTGTTAGGGTACTTGAAACACTCCTGAAAGACAATTTTACAAGACCCCCTTACACTCAGCTCCCTCCAAGAGCAATGACTTCTCTTCCAATGTGGCTACTCATAGGAGTGCATCAAAAAGTTCATGGGAAATAAGAAAAAGGATAAACCCATTTTGGTGCAAAAATGCTGAAATCCATGCACAGTTTTTTCATAATACACATGCTCATGAACTTTTTGAAGACCTTTCGTATTCAGGGATTTCAAAAATTTTGCACCAAAATAAACTTATCTTTAAAGATTCATTTGTTTAAGAGGCAGAGTTACAGTGAGAAGGACAGATTTTCCATCTGCTAGCTCACTCCCCAAATGGCTGCAACAGCTGGGGCTGGGCCAGGCCGAAACCAAGAGCCTGGAACTCCATCTGGGTCTCCCTTGTGGGTGGCAGGGGCACACATAATTGAGCCATCTTCTGCTGCTTTCCCAGGCTCATTAGCAGGGAGCTGGATTGGAAGCAGAACAGCCGGGACTCAAGTCTGCTGCCAATATGGAATTTAACCTGCTGCGCCACAACGCTGGCCCCAGAAACTCATCTTTTAATTCCATTCCTGTGAACTTTTTGATGCACCCTCATAGGTAATGCCCCAGCAACTACTGGTCTTAATGCGCTCAGTGATGCTTCTTGAGGTTGCTGTATCAACCAGAAGTACAAGAGTGCTGTACCATTTTTGGAGCTGCTTCTCTAAGTCTCCTTCCACTCTGACATCTATATCTGAGTTCAGACTCCAAGGACACAAGCTTCATATGATTGCACAGAGAAACAGTGAGCCCGCCTGCCCAGGCCAAGGGATGATGGTGGCACATGGGCTGCAAGAACCAGGCTAGATGCTAGTTCTGGATCTGGACACCTCCCTCCCTAGAATGCCAAGCCCCATCCGATCTAAACTTCCCTCAGTGCTGCTGGGTTTTCTTGCAAAGAAACTTTTGGATGCAAAGGAGTTTTAGACTAAAGCTAAGGTTCTTTGTGGGTTTGGTTCCCAAGATTGGAAACCAGAGGTGAGAAGCTGGGCTGGGCTTTATTCTCAAATAAAGAATCAACTGCAGGTCTAGGAAGAAGAGAAATGAAGGTAATCATTTGTTTTAGGAAAGCAAGTCTGCCACTTCTGGGCAAGGGAGCTTGGGAAAAAGAGTGGACTGGAAGATGAGAGACTCTTCCAGAAAGCAGTTAAATGGGCCTGGACCAGTTGGTGCCAACAATGAAAAGGAAAACCTAGCCGACAGCTGGCCCAGTGGAAAAAACACTGCAAAACACTGGCAGGCTGGCTGGACCTGGGGCAGGGAAGAAGGGAGAGTTTCAGAAA
The DNA here is from genome assembly GCA_949820135.1 of Sylvilagus floridanus. NCBI lineage: Eukaryota > Metazoa > Chordata > Mammalia > Lagomorpha > Leporidae > Sylvilagus > Sylvilagus floridanus. The sequence goes on along the minus strand of OX463228.1, from coordinate 12,726,358 downwards.
CTCCACAGTTCTAAACGTGGGAGGTTGATGGAATCCTAGGGCTTGGGGAGGGCCTGGGGATGTGCTGTTGAATGATCAGCTGCTGAATTCGATGTCATTCGCCTGCACCGACCTAGTCAGCAGCAGGTGCCTGGGATCTGGAGGTGCAGAAAGAAGTCAGGTGGAAACTCAGATCTTGGAGTGCCACCTACCCCATCATGACGCTGTGGGAATGGATGTGCCCTCCAAGGCAAAGGGTGTGGAGGGAAAAGGGCACACGCTTGCCACCCTTAGCTGACGAAGCCACTCTCAGGGCAAAGGGGGGATGGGGAAGAGAGGGAGAAAAATAAATATAAGAAGGAAGATGTGTTAATTAAGGTTCCCCAAGAAACAGAACCAACAGGAAGATGAGAGAGTGAGATAATTTATTTTAAGGAAATGGCTCACAGAATCATGGGAACTGCAAAATCTGAACTCAAGACCCAGGGCAGAGCTGACATTGCAGCTCAAGGCTGAAGCCCGTGGGCTGTCGGGCTGCCCCTGGCACAGGGGAGGTTGGTCCTGGTTGGATTTGGGACTGCACCTGTTCGGGCGAGGCCCATCCACACCCTGGGGGTTGTCTGCCTTACTCACAGAGCACTCAATTTAGTGTTCATCTCATCCAAAACCACCCTCAAAGGAACATCTTAATAATGCTTGGCCAGATGTCTGGGAGCCATATGGCCCAGCCACACTGATAAGTAAAATGAACCACCCCCGAAAATGAGGACATAATCTCCAGGAACCAAGGACAGGGCTTTAAGACATGACAACTGGACATGAATGAGGTTGCCAGGGTGAAGGGAATGCCCACTGGATTCTGCATCATGGCTAACCATACCTCTCCTCCTGCTACATGCAAAATGCTGGCTAAGAGCATGGGTTTGAGAAAAAGAAAATCCTGTAAGCCCGTCCTGACTCAGACATTACAGTGACTGTGCACAAATCACTTTCCCACAGTGGGCCTTAGTTTCTCCGAAATAGGAATAATTATATCATTAATGAGAATGCATGAGCATTAAGCATTTTTGTGTGTCTAAAACATACTAAGCATTTTAAAAAGTATAGCTCATCTCAATATTAATATTGTCACCATTGATCTTGATCATTGTCAATGTCATCTATTCCATATCCTGAGGACATAATTTAGAGGAGCAGGATTAAGGACAGAATGGATTAAAGACTAAAGGAGGCGGGGGCAACATTGTAGCACTGCAGATTAAGCATAGATTAAGCATTCCATATGAGTGCAGGTTCGAGTCCTGGCTGCTCCACTTCCAATCCAGCTCCCTGCTGATGTGCCTGGGAAGTCAGCAGAAGATGGCCCCAGTGCTTGGGTCCCTGTCAACCATGTAAGAGACCTGGATGGAATTCCTGGCTCTTGCCCTCATCCTGGCTCATCCCTGACCATTGCAGCCATGTGGGAAGTGACCCAGTAAATGGAAGATCTGTGTGTATGTCTTGCTGTAACTCTGTCTTTTAAATAAATAAACAAATAAATCTTTTAAAAAGTGAAGACTAAAGGAGAGATTAAAAGAAGCAATGGCGGTAAGGAAAAAAGCGTGTCTGCATTTTTTTTTTACAGGTAGAGTGGACAGTGAGAGAGAGAGACGGAGAGAAAGGTCTTCCTTTTGCCGTTGGTTCACCCCCAATGGCCACCGAGGCCAGCGCACTGCGGCATTGCACTGATCCGAAGCCAGGAGCCAGGTGCTTTTCCTGGTCTCTCATGGGGTGCAGAGTCCAAGCACTTGGGCCACCCTCCACTGCACTCCTGGGCCACAGCAGAGGGCTGGCCTGGAATAGGGGCAACCGGGACAGAATCTGGTGCCCCGACCGGGACCAGAACCCAATGTGCCGGTGCCACAAGGCGGAGGATTAGCCTATTGAGCCATGGCGCCGTCGGTACCTGCTTCTTAGACCAAGAAATGCTTGATTCATTCCTCCCCTTTTATAAGCAAGAAAGCATCCTCAACACCAATACACTGGCTTCTCCCAACTCATGGCTCCATAGCAAAATCAGAAGACCTGTTCCCCCCTCCCTTGTGCCTCTGTCTCCAGATCAGCACACTCCCAATCCCCACGGCTTAGCCCTAGGATTGTGCTGCTGCGTTTCCTAGAAAACTTCCAGTGAAAACGACAGTCACAGTGAAGACCACTGCCAACCCCTCATTTTTGGCTTCTCCTGAATGTGGGCAAGCAGACAACGGTTAGGCTGTTGGTAATGGTAACTGGTCCTGATGACCACACACGGGGCTACAACGTGGACTGTGGTAAATGCGGAGCAGGTGTGGATGCTCACACAGGGCAGACGTGGATTCTGCCTCCTACCTTTCACTCAAGTTTCCCTGACAGTCAAGCTGCTGTCGTTTCTTCCTGCAGTCCAGTAAAACAGGGGTTAATGACTTTGTCCAAAGAAACAAAACAAAAAAAACCTCAGATCCAATTAAAAAGATCTCAGAAACAAGTCAGGCACAAAGAGTGTTCCAGAAACTCTACAATTGAATTCTTTTCATTGATAAATGATCCTGCCATTGCTGTAGATAGGGTAACATATCTAATTCCTATAATTCTATATCTTTAAATGGAGCCTGCAGGAGATGCCTTGATGGAAAGGAAGATCAATGGGACTAAAAGGAACCCATTCCGCTTCATTCCCTCGCTCTGAATTCAATTTCTCACCAGTGACTCCCATGGCTTTCCTCCTCCACCCGTGCCTGAAGCCAAGTCTCGATTCTCCGACCCCAGAGAAGATCAGAAAGCAGCCAGTGGATTCATCAAACACTAACTTAGCAAAGGCCTCCACAGCCCCCTCAAGGACCATCATTTTGCATTGTGTTCTCCATTTGTAAGAGAAAGAAATAAAGAAACAACCAGAAGGAGAAGTGGAGAGAAGATCAAAAGGCCCAGAGAGTTCACACCAAGAGGACATGCTTTTGTATTATAAAGAGCAACCTTACTTGTTTTATGGCAAGACTTGGTTCTTTTAAAAAAATAGCTATTTTATATATACATATATGTGTATATGCGTGTGTGTGTATACACATAGGCTGAGGCCAAAACCAAGAGTCAGATCTCTCACATGGGAGCCAGGAACCAAATTATTTGAGATACCACCTCTGGCTCCCAAGGTCTCCACTAGCAGGTAGCTAGAGTCAGAACTAACAGCCAGGCACATGTTTCAAAAATTATTTATTTATTTGTTTGCAAGACAAAAAAAATTGAGTGACAGAGAGAGGGAGAAGGTCAGAGGATAAGAGGGAGAACTGCCATTAGTTGATTCACTCTTTAAATGGCCACAATGGCTGGAACTGCTTAGGCCAAAGCTAAGAGCCAGCAACTCCATCCAGAGCTCCCGTGTGAGTGGCAGGGGCCCAAGGACTTGGGCCATTTCCCACTGCCTTCCCAGGTGCATGAGCAGAGAGCTGGATCAGAAGAGGAGCAGCCAGGACTCCAACCAGCACTCCAATATGGGATGCCGGTAGTGACTTAACCTGCCATGCTACCACATTGGCCCCCAGATAGCCAGAGACATTGAACCCAGGGGACAATGGACATCCCAACAGGAGAGATGGAGGGACATGAGACAGTGACACAAGCACAGAGGAAGGGAGAGTCAAGTATAACTGGTGCCTCCTGAACTCCATGTTACCCCACCATGGCAACCATCATGCAAAGATGTGACCTGGGTGGGGAGAAGGGGTAATTCCTTCCCCACCATCTCTCCCTGTAGTCCCCCATGAAATGCATGCTCCCAAGTCTCTGATCTCTGGCTCTGACGATTGGTAGCCCCAGATCCAGCTGGAGTTCTGCTAGAAGTCACAGCTGCCTTCTCCTTGGCTTACATCTCTCCTGACTGTGGGCAAGCAGACAACAAAAACAGTTATGCTTTGGTCAGGGTTATTGGTCCTAATAACCATGTGCTAGGTTATGATATGAGGTAGGAATGGTGTATCGGAACCCAGGGTGTCTGAGGGGGTCTGTTGGGGCTTCCTGCACCCTTGGATAACTGTGAATGGACCTTCTGCATAACTCTGGCCTGGAAAGTCTCAGGCCCTGTGAAGAGGAAGGGCCAGGCTATCCCGTGGGTTACTAGCTTCAACCTCCAGAGGCGCTTGCTGAGATAAGAGAAATATAGAGATGTAGACATCCCAGTAGAGGAAGCAGGGTCTTGGGGTCAGTTGTAAGATGATAGACCACAGCAAGTTCTGTCCTAAGGATTTTAAGGAGGTGGTGGCTGGCTAATACTCTGAAGTCACTTGGAATACTCTGAAGTTCGTGGAGACTTTATTAGGTCTGAGCAGTGCGAGGGGAGAAGTACACCGTGCATGCTGTCTCACTTCTTGCCTGTCTTTCTGGCTTTGCTATCGGAAGCAGCTTTGCTCAGGTGTACTCTGAGAGCACCTTGCTTCAGTTGCAAGCAGTCACCTGGAGTCTTGCTCCTAAGAGAGCAGCCACTGAGAACCACAGTGCTGCCAGCTCAGACCCCAGGCACGTTCCTGGCCACTCTGGATGCCACCCTGGCCCCCAAGAGTCACCCACAAGGAGTGGCAGGGCTCATCCTTATGGCCTCATTTCAGGAACCTTTTCCTGGTTCCCTCTTCTAGTCAGGCATGTTTGGACTTGGACAGCAACCACATTTCTAACCAGGAAGTGTTGTCCTAGTTGTTAGCAAGGCACACACACACACACACACACACACACGCATGCACACACATTTTCTTAATGTAAGAATACAAAGATTTGTGATGGCTTTAAATTGGCCTATTTTCTGTAGCGAGGTTTTATGCACACATTCACACAAAGTATCTTAAAAATAAGTTGACAAGGTGTGAAACTGCATCTCATTTACCATAGAATGAAACACCTTAATGATACTCTTAGAAATAATGCCTCTCTGAATTGTTTTTTTAGTGTTTAATGTATGTTATTACCACAATTGTCGTCTGTTTTTCAGAAATTCTCTGCAAAATCTATTTCTGTTGCTGTAAAACCAAACCCAAAGAGCAGAGATGGATGAATGTATTGTTAACAAGCATTTTGAGACCCTTTTAGGGTTGCATCTCTCAGCCAACTTGTGAATACAGAGTTACAAGGTGTTTAAAAGCTGTGAGATCCACAGAACACCTTCAAGACTAAGCTTAACTTAGCACCACAGAGAAGCCTAACTTTGGAAGGCATGGCTGGCTGTCTAGGACCAAGAGATGTATATCTATGGAGCCAACAACAAAGCAAATCACTAAGACGTGATTGTGATATTAATCAGGACTAATTTTTCAGTCTAAGGGACTGAAACACAATTCAAACTAACACCAGCCAGAAAGAAAGGGGTAGACAGGGGAGTGGACAGCGAGGGTGTGAGTTCCAACATACTCGGACCTAGGAGCCCAAAGGAAGGCACTAGGGACCCTCTCCCTCTCGGCTCCACTTCTTGCAGCAGGAAGACAGCAGGAAGCTGTGTCATCTCCGTAGATCCCAGAAAATCTCAGAGAAGGACTCTGATTGGTCCTGCTATAGTCCCACGCCCATGCCTTAGTCCAATCAGTGTGGCCTGGAGGATGGGACATCACAATTGGTTAGACTCAGACCACAGGTCCATACCCGTGGCTTGGTGGAGAGAGCACCAAGAGTGACAGTTTCAGTGGCACCACATGGAGTAGGAAAAGGGACATTTCCCTAAGGAAAGGGAGCACTCGAGCAGGGTGGAAGGGAATCCAGGCAATATTATATTAATATTAATATTAATATTCAGGGCAAGGGAAGTGAGGTTGGCTCATGTCAGAGCAAAAGCTCATAGCACCACCACCCCAACCAACCCAGGGGGCATGCCTACCTGGTGCAGCCCAGTGTGGCTGCCCTACCAGGTTCCCTTCCTCCGTCGGTACATGGAGCCCATCAGACAGTTGTTACCTGGCTGCACCATCTTCTCGTCCCGTGGGTTTGATACCCAGCTCTGGCTCCTGATTCCAGCTTGCTGCTATTGCAGACCATGGGAGGCAGGGGTGATGTTTTAAATAGTCGGTTCCTGACATTCACCTAGGAGACCTGGATTCAATTCCTGTCTCCCACCCACGCCGCGGCTCAACAGGCTAATCCTCCGGCTAGCGGCGCCAGCACACCGGGTTCTAGTCACGGTCAGGGCGCCGGATTCTGTCCCATTTGCCCCTCTTCCAGGCCAGCTCTCTGCTGTGGCCCGGGAGTGCAGTGGAGAATGGCCCAAGTGCTTGGGCCCTGCACCCCATGGGAGACCAGGAGAAGCACCTGGCTTCTGGCTTCGGATCAGTGCGATGCCGCAGTGTGCTGGCTGCGGCGGCCATTGGAGGGTGAACCAACGGCAAAAGGAAGACCTTTATCTCTGTCTCTCTCTCTCACTGTCCACTCTGCATGTCAAAAAAAAAATTTTTTAAATTCCTGTCTCCCAGCGTCACTGTGACCCAGCCCTCAGCTGTTGCAGGCATTTGGGGAGTAAACTGGCAGATGGGAATTCATTCTCTGCCAGTCTGTCTTTCTCTCTGTGTGTCTCTCTGCTTTTCAATTAAATACATTTTTAAAGATTTATTTATTTGTTTGAAAGGCAGAATTATAGAGAGACAGAGGCAGAGAGAGAGAGAGAGAGAGAGAGAGAGAGAAAGGGATAAGTCTTCCATCCTCTGGTTCACTCCCCAATTGGCCACAACAGACAGAGCTGTGCAGATCCAAAGCCAGGAGCCAGGAGCTTCTTCTGGGTCTCTCATGTGGGTTCAGGGGCCCAAGGACTTGGACCGTCTTCTACTGCTTTCTCAGGCCATAACAGAAAACTGGACCAGAAGTGGAGCAGCCGGGACTCGAACCGGCACCCATATGGGATGCCAGCACTGTAGGCGGTGGCTTTACCCTCTATGCCACAGTACCAGCCCCCTAAATACATTTTTAAAAATATTTAGTTCATAGAAAATAGAGTTAAAGGATAGGTTTAGGGATGGCTACTGGGTACAGTGGCTTATACCACTATTGAGATACCTGTTTCCCATACTGGAGCATCAGTTTGAGTCCCAGTTACTCCACTTCCAATCCAACCTACTGTTCATGCACCTGGGGAGCAGCAGTTGATGCTTCAAGTACGTGAATTCCTGCCACTCATGTGGGAGACCAGGATGGAGTTCCTGGCTCCTAGCTCAGCCTGGCCCATCCCTTTGCTGTTGTGGTCATGGGAAAGTGAACTAGTAGATGGAAGAACTCTCTCTCTTTTTCTCTGTTTTTCAGTCATTCTAACCTTCAAATAAATGAATAAATCTTTGAAAGATATTTTGGTACAAAAATTTTGAAATGCATGCAGAGTTTTTTGTGTTTGTTTTATAATCTGCATTTTCCATGATCTTTTTAAAGCCCCCTCTTTTGCACAGATTTCACTTTTTGACACCAAAATGAGCTTTTGTTTTTAAAATACTCATTTAAGAGACAGAGGGAGAGAAAAACAGATAGAGAGAGAGAGAGAGAGAGAGAGAGAGAGAGAGAGAGAGAGAGATCCCATTCATCCAATGGTTTACTCCTCACATGCCCACACAGACAAAGGTAGGACAGAGTCAGGAGGACAATTCACATCTCCCATGTGTATGGCAGAAACCCAATTACTTGGTCTCATCCCCACTGTCTCCCAGGGAAAGCATTAGCTGGGTGCTGAGGTGGGGAGCTGAGAATTGGACCCAAGTAGCCCACTAAGGAACATGGGTGCCTTGATTGCTAGGCTAAATACCTAGCAATCAGGTTCTTGAATTTATCTTTTAATTCCACTTACCTTTTCATTTCCACAGAGTTTTTGAAGTGCCTTTGTGGTTTCAAGGAAATTGAGTCCCATCCTACTAATTCCATGATTCTGGCTCCGTGGCATCCCAAATTCTAATCCTGTTCTCAAAACTCTGGTTTTGTGCCTTTCGTCTTATCTCCCTCTACTTTCCTTCAGAGACACGGTCCTTTAAATGTCTGTCCTTCTACCAGCTTCTACATCTCAAACTGTGACTCTGTTTGTGTCATTCCCTTCTGCACCAAAATTCATTCTTCAAATGTAGCTCCAAAGCCTCCTTCCTTGCACAACTCCCATGGCCTCAGCAGTGGGATGCACTTTACATTACCGGTGTTAGAATCACTATTAGAGGAATCAGGCTCTCTCACGGAACTTCCAAGTGCAAGATTTCTCTGCTTGTCTTCCTGATATCCCGCTTTTGCTTTGAGAAAATGATTTCACCTAACTCCAACCAGAAAAAAATTAATACATGTCCTGGGTTTAGAGAAAGTATAGCCTTCGGGATTTTTATAAGACTTTGGGCTGGAGAGAGAACTTTGAATGTGCCATGCAAAATATGAGTCTTATTCCCGTGAGCTGAGAGAAGCAAATTTATGTGACTCTATGAATCTCAAAACAACATGTAAAATATGTGAGGATCTGATACTATCAGGGCTACTGGGTTGAAATTTGGGGATTTTGCTGGCAGACATGCATAAACTACAGTACCTACTGACAAGTAACATTTATTACAAGTTTGCTGTACACAAAAAGACATGAACTATATTCTAAGGGAATCCAGTATACAAATAAATTTTTAAAAATTGTGAGTCTTGTAGGAGCGCACACTGGTGAGTAGAGCTTAAGAAATATGTGAACAACTTCTACATTTGCTTTTCCTTTATAGAATTGCTTAGTTCATTTTATGAACTTAATCAAGGTTCATTTTTCAAATTCCCTACCCAAGAGTTTCCTTCTTGTTGGGATTCTAAATCACAGCAAGCTGTTTCCAAAATTTCCCTATTGGACACCTGGGATTTACAGATATCTTTACAAAATTTTGTTTTGGGGCTGGTGCTGTGGCATAGCAGGTAGAAATGCTGCCTGCAGTGCCAGCATTCCACATGGGCACCGGTTCGAATCCTGGTAGCTCCACTTCCATTCCAGCTCTCGCTATGGCCTGGGAAAGCAGCAAAATAGGGCCTACGTCCTAGGGCCCCTGCACCTGCGTGGGTGACTGGAAAAAGCTCCTGGCTCCTGGCTTTGGATCAATGCAGCTCCAGCCATTGCGGCCATCTGGGGAGTGAACCAGCAGATGGAAGACCTTTCTCTCTCTCTCTCTCTCTCTCTCTCTCTCTCTCTGCCTCTGCCTCTCTGTAACTCTGACTTTCAAATAAATCTTTTAAAAAAATTGTTTTGAAAAGCAACAGTTTCTCCTTATCATCAGATTTCTTAAGTGTCCATCCTCCACTTCACAGTGTCACCCCCAAAATCTGGCCTCTGGCCTCACCACCTAAACGTCTCTCACCCAAGTCCTCAGCGTAAGCCATTGGTAAACCTCATGAGAACATTTTTTTTTTGAATTGGCAGAGTAGACAGTGAGAGAGAGAGAGACAGAGAGAAAGGTCTTCCTTCCGTTGGTTCACCCCCCAAATGGCTGCTACGGCCAGCGCGCTGCGCTGATCCGAAGCCAGAAGCCAGGTGCTTCTCCTGGTCTCCCATGGGGTGCAGTGCCCAAGCACTTGGGCCATCCTCCACTGCACTCCCGGGCCACAGCAGAGAGCTGGCCTGGAAGAGGAGCAACCTGGACAGAATCCGATGCCCCGACTGGGACTAGAACCCGGTGTGCCAGCGCCGCAGGCGGAGGATTAGTCTAGTGAGCTGTGGCGCCAGCCGTGAGAACATTCTGACTTCTCCGTGGCATTGACATTGGAAGCCACTTTCTTGCTTTCAAAGTGTATCCTCAGGTGTCAGTGACCACCAACCTTGCATGTACGTTCTTCTCACCCTTCTTTCTCCATCTCCTCCCCAGACCTGCTCTCCGTCTTCCCTGGATGTGAGGCCCCCTGCGTAGTCCCTGCCTCGTCTTCCTCCACCTTCTCCTATGCAAACTTGGCTCTCCCCAGATTCAGCCTCCTCTGTGCCACTCGGCACTGAACACCCACTTCACTCGTTGTCACACGCAACACCTGCTCTTCCTGCGATGCCCCCACCTTGGGAAGCACACCCTCTGCAGCCACCCTGTGGCTGGGAGTTTTCCAAGATCCCTCACATCAGCCCAGGCACGAGTTCTTCCTTTCTGGCTCTCTCCCTGCCTTTGCCAGTGCCTGGGGCACTCTGTGACTTCTTGCCAATGGCTTGTCGCCTCCTGGCTGGTCTCTCTGCTTCCATTCCTCCCCTGCCCGTCACCCTCCCTCTGCTGCCAGGGCTTTGCGTCTCACCTGTGATCAGAATCTAATTCCCCTGAGACACGTTCCCCACATTGCTCATCCCAGCACAGATTCAGTCCCTGCCCTCCTGCCCCGCCTCCTCTCTGGCCTCTCACTCACCACATTCTGCAACCCAGTGATTCGGAACTACGTGCACATCCCCAAATGCTGAGTAACTTTAGTTCCATTCACTCTCACCTCTGCCGTGTCCTGTCCAAAGCTCCCACGCTACCGGTCTTCCTGGCCATCCACCACTTCCGCCCCAGATCTCTTCCCACTTGCTGCCTTCTCTAACACATTCTTCAGCTCTCTCCGCAGTCTTAGGTTCTCCTTCCCCAATGTTTTCAGTGTATTTAATGCATGACAATAACAAACTCTCCTTCAGTAAATATCAATAATCAATCAACGATAGCTAATCTTTGTTGAATGCTTTCTGTGTGCCAGGCACCATTAAGTCACTTCAACACTTCTAATCATCACAACTCTATGGAATAGGGATGATCAGCATTCCCATGTTATAAATGAGGACACCAAGGCGCTCAGTGATGGAGGAACTTGCCCAAGGTCACATGGGGGAACGTGGCAGAAGTGGGATGCGAAGCCGGGTACCCTGTATGAGAACCCTCTTCACTCCACGGCCTCCAATAGAGTGATTGTGTTCTCCTCAGCCTGTCCGTGTTTCCTCTGATGCCCTTTTATAAAAGTGTTCACGGGTGATCCAGGCACACAGAGGTCCAGGCACACAGGCCTCAGGGCATGGTTGGGGAAGGCATGTATGAATGGAACAATCAGGCAGGCGTCTACAGATGCCTCTCTGGGCCTCTCTTGCTGGGTCCTCCCAAGTCTCCGCTCTGTTCTTTCTTCAGCATGGGTGCATTCTCCAGGCTGATGAACCTTTTCAAACCTAACACGCATCCAAGGGGAACAGCCTTTAACAGCAAGAGTCAGGAGCCATCAGGCAAGCGATGGGAGCCAGCGACGGGGGGTCCTGCTGCGGGGCATCAGAACTACTGCAGCTCCGGTGAGACAACCTCCCAGGGCGTCAGTGGGCTCAGCCATTAGATGCTCAGGCACTTGGCCTGGGCTTTCGTTGTTTTCTCTTTTGCCTGAAAAAGAGTGAGGAAAGAGGCCGACAGGGAAAGAGTTTACACATTGTCTTCCAAGCTCTTTCTTCCCCCACCCCACGAAGTTCTTGGCTTTGCTGATTTTATTCAGGATTCTTTCGAGAGGAAATGAATTGAGATGCCCTCCGTCCCTGTCGGCTTCCCTCTTGCCTGTAGAAAACCCTTGAGCGTGTCAGAAATGAGATCCCTGGGGCTTGCTCATTTCTCCACTCCACAGGGTTTTCAAAGCGAGCATGGCCTGGAGTGATGACTATCTGGGGCTTTGAAATAGCAAATCGTTGCATCCCCAGATCCCACAGCTAGGCTGCCTGCCGCTCAGTCTTGATGCTACCACCTACCGATCTGGACAGCGAGCCAGCTATTGGCCACCCTATGCCTCTGTTCCCACATCTGTAAAATGGGGGTGGTCACGGCACATGTGCCATTGGGTACTTGAGGGAACAAAGCAAGATGATAAACACAAAATATTGACCGGATTGTGCGACACACAGCAAGTTCTCAATACAGTCTTACTTTTATGATTTTCATAAATAATTATAGTAATGAGACCTTTTCATTAGTCAAAGGCATGTAAGTATTGGATGTTGACAGACTATGGAGCCACATATCCAGTGCAGTGGGAAAATATAAAAAGAACTGGTGTCTAATTTTTTGTCCTCATAAAAGTTCATCAACAGAAGACAAAACACAAAGGCGAGAAGTTTCCCGGGGATACAGAAGCCAAGCAATGCTTCTGCCAAGAGGAATATTCGGGTCTACTCAGTAGCTAAGTACATGCTTAGAATGCAGCTTTGTTCAAGGAAACTCAGAAAACAGGCAGAGGGAGGGCATTTGGCACGGTGGTTAGGACACCTGCATACCAAATTGGAGTGCCCGGTTCAGGTGCCAGCTCCTCTCCTGATTCCAGTTTGGGCGTTTTGAGGAGTCAACCAGCAGATGGGGGTTCTTGCTCTCTGTCTCTGTCTCTTTCTCTCTCTGCCTCTCAAAATTAATTAATTAATTAATTGAAGTAAGTAAATAGGAGCAGGCATTTTGTGCAGTGGTTAACCTGTCACTTGGGATGCCCACATCCCATAATGGAGTGCCCAGGTTCAAGTCCCAGCTCTGCTTCCACTCTGGCTTCCTGCTAATGCACACTCTGGGAGGCAGAAAACGAATGACCCAGGTTCTTGGGTCCCTGCTACTCTTGTGGGAGACCTGGCTTCAGCCTGACCCAGTGCTGGCCGATGCAGGTATTTGGGAAGCAAACCAGTGGATGGAAGATCTCTGTGTGTATGAGTGTGTGTGTGTGTGTCTCATCTTTCAAACAAGATAAAAACAAATATGAGTTTTTAAAAAGTAACATCCTTTAAAAGATCAAATAAATACATAAATGTGCCAGTTTCATTTAAGAAAAAGAAAACACGTATCCCTTGGTGTGGGTTTTATGTGCCCGTCTAACGCATTCAAAGGTGTCTCAGACCTCTACTCATTAGTTGCTGAGAGCATTTCATGCTACAGTTATGACAACCAAAGACAACCCTGATGTTGCCAAGTGTCTCCTGAGGAACCAAACCATCCCCGTTGAGATCCGCAAGTCTATCAGATTTTCATGAACAGCAGTCAATGGGAGCTCAGAGTGATGTAAAGGAAAGATAAAGAGAGCACTGAGATTCTCTCCATAAAGCCAGGGCCAAGCCCAGGTTCACCGTTCTCTGCAGGGGACCTTGGTCTTACCCCCTCTCTTTGGTCAGACTGTCTTCTCTTCTTGGTAGACCTGGGGGACTAGGCTGACCTAGTGGGACCTGGACCCAGAGACCAAAATGGGAGAGTTCTTGATTAAAAGAAGCCATAGCAATGGATGGGCAAGTCTCTGGCTATCCAGAGCCCAGGTTTCCCCTTGGCTTGAAAGAGCACTGAGAACAGAACATCATTCCACAGCCAAGAGTCAGCTGGGAAAAGAAGCCCTTAGCAGAGCAGCAGAAGCAACACCACGGAGCAGATGGCATTTTGCTCACAGATCCAGCTGCGTGGGAACCTTGCTCATGGTCATCCTTGACAAATAACAGCTGTGTTATGATGTCACAACCCTGTAATGAATACCACGATGTGCTCATCTGTTTGAGAGCCAGAGAAAGGCAGATTGATAGCTTCATTTAAGCAAATCCATTGGATCCCACTGCCTGATTCAGGACTCACCCAGGAGATGTAGAAGGAGTGTGGAGGAACACTGAGTCCCCTCCCCTGCTGGGTCTTACAAGCCTCATCAGTTTCTGTCCAACAAAACACTTTCATTTGGGTTATTAATATAAGCACTCAGCAATTCATGAGGTTTAATTCTTTCTAAAACTGTGGCATGTCGGATAGCAAGACTTGGCTGTCACACCTTTGGTTTAATTAACATGAGTGAGGGAAAAATGATCCTATGCAAATGTGGATTGTCAGCCAAGACACTCGGGAGCAAAAGCCATAAAGGCAACCATCCGGCAGCGCCACGACAGCAGTGTCCTGGGAAGAGGAACACTTAAGAGATCCGGATGCCATTGTCAAAGGTCCTTCGAGTCGTCTTAACCTCACACCTTTAGACCTTCCTCCGATCCTATCTGTGTTGACTGAGTGGAAGATGGGGGAGTCAGGTGAATGCCACAGTCCTCCCTCTGATTCCAAATATTCAGTTTTATCTCTTGATCTACATAAATTCTGAGAAGTCACTGGGGCAAAATTTTAAATGCTGAAGAGTGAACAACACAGCTGGTAAACTTAGCAGATGATGGGCTTGGGGCACTGGTAAGAAGAGGGTGCAGGATGCCCAGGCACAGTGCAATGTGCTGTGCTCTCCCTCCCTAGTCTCTGCTGCTCCAGCACTGAAATTTGTAGTTAGTACTTCTAGCGCCCACATAGGCTGGTGGTGCCTGGAGGCCACTGGACGTTGGTTTGAAAGAAGCACTAAGGGAAATGTTAAGAGTTAACTCATTTCCAGGGAAGACTGGGGCTAGGGATAAAAGACTGATCTTTGACCTTGAGCCCTGAAGAACTGTCAGGCTTCGAGCATGTGATATTCACATTTATGTGATAACAACTAACAGCTGTGATAGATATTAACAAATAGGATCATGTGTGTGCAAATATGAACAGAAGCCCGGCGTCTCTAATCTACTGGGGGGAAACGAATTTGGAAAAGAGATTCCAACAGCAAACAGAAGGACTCAGCACCATCAAAATTCAAATCCCATCAGGGCCACAATGCTGCTCCCAATCTGAACAGGGCAGAAAGACCTGGGATAGCAGTACTATTGCTCTTGTGCCCACACAGCAGTGTCTAAGCTGTTGGTTTCTCATGGCCTTGCTGATTTCTCTTTAATGTCTAAAGCCAATCCCTCCACTTGTCACTGGATCCAAACCCCATTGCTTACCCACAGATGTTGCTCTAGAAATTCTCTTCCTTCCCTCATAGCATCAGTTTTTCTACTACTGAATGATTACCATGCGTTTACAAGTATGCTATTATTCCTGCCGTTTCCAAAGCAACAATTCTAATCTTACCTTTCCCTAGCCCTGGCTCCATTTCTTTGCCTCTTTTGTATTAGAATCTTCAAAAGTGCTGTGTGTACCTAATCAAGCACTTTCTTCCTGTTCTCTCATACACACTCCAATCAGGTTCTGCTACCAAAATTACTTGAATTAAAGTTAACATTCCTAACTCCAATGTTAAATCTTTCGTGCTCATCTAACGTCGGGCATGACTAGCATCTTCCTTCTTGATTAACTGTCTGCCACCGGTTTCGTAGATACCCACTCTCTCTGCTCACCCTCTCACCCAGTGACACCACTTCTAACTTTCTTTGATCATCCTTCTTTTCTCCCCAACCTGTTAAAGTTGAAGTGGACCCTTTTACTATATACACTCATTCCCTTGATGATCTAATGCAGCTTCACTGTTCTAAATCCCATCTCGTCCCCCTTGACTCCCTAATTTATATCTTAAGCCCAGACCTTTCTCCCTAACTCTAGATCCATATAGTCAACACCTCCACATTTTTTTTATTAAACTCACCTGACCTTAGCTGCTGATCTTCAAGACTGTTTCAAGTGTTCCCTTTGCTATCTCAGTGGATGGCAACTCTATCTTTCCAGTTGTTGAAGACAAAAACTTTGAATTTAATTAGACCTCAGTGTCATTCTCACACTACCTACATACACTATACCTGAAAACCTTGTCTTTCAAAATATAAGCATCATTTAATGGTCCCTATTACACCCATTTCTACCTTCTGGTCTGAGTTACCATCATTTCTCTTACAATAACCTGCCAACACCAACCCCTGCCTCCAATGAAATAATCGGAGGACCCCTGCTTTAAAAACCGAGAAAAAATATTTAATAATTGAAAATCCATCAAGTAATTCATCACACAGCAGAAGAGTGAGAAAAATCAATATTCTCAATAGACGCTAAAGAATCATTTGATAAAATTCAAAATCAATGTTAGATTTTAAAAAGCTCTCAATGAACTCAGAATAGAAAGGAAATTCCTGGGGCTGCCACGGTGGTACAAGTGGGTTAAGGCCCCGGCCTGCAGCGCCAGTATCCTATAATTCAGCTCTCTGTTAGGCCTGGGTGCTTGGGCCCCTGCACCCACGAGGGAGACCCAGAAGAACCTCCTGGCTCTTGGCTTCAGATTGGCTCAGCTCAGCCCATTGCTGCCATTTAGGGAGTGAACCAGCAGATGGAAGACCTCTCTCTCTCTTGCTCGACCTCTCTAGGTAACTCTGTCTTTCAAATGAATAAAATAAATCTTAAAAAAAAAAAAAAGGAACTTTCTTTAAATGTCTTCAAAACAAAGGTAGCTACTAAAGAAACAAACAAAACACTGCACATGACAGCATCCTTTAATGACAGTGGAGAAATATTGAAATCATTCTCCCCTAAGATCAAGGACAAAGTAAGGATTCCACTCCTACCATTCTTTTCAACATTGTACTGGAAACCCTAGCAACATAAGGAGACAGTGACAAGAAAGCCAAGGCTTATGGAAACCAATGAGTAAAAGTATTTTGTTCACAGATGACATAGTAGTGTATATTAAATTATTCCAAAAAGCTACAATCAGACTTAATAAGTGAATTTAACAGTTATTACATACAAAATGAATATGCAAAAAGTTGGAAAATTAGATAAAAAACATACCATTTACAATAGCATAAAATTAAATATGTACTTAATATCCAACAAAAGATGAGCAAGACCACTGTACTATAATCTACAAAACGTGGTTGAGGAAATTTAAAGACCTTTTAAGATGGAGAAATATACATACATTTAGTGGTAAGATGCCAGTTTTGACCTAATTAATCTGTGGTTCAATTCATTCCCAGTCAATACCATAACAAGATTGTTCTCTAGAAATGAGAAAGGTTTTAAAATTTATGAAAAGGCAAAGAACCTAGCATAATTAAGACAATGTTGAAGAAGGATAACCAAGTTTGAGGACTTTATACCATCAGAATTCTGGATGTAATATAAAGCTACAGCAATTAGGGTAGTTTGGTATGGGTTCAAGAGTAGGCAGGAAAATCAGTGTAAGTGTAAGATGTAAGTGTAAAAACAAGACCATACTCATAAAAGGGAAAATTATTAACTGAGTTTCATTAAATTATGAATATAAATTCATAAATTATGAATATCTATTGATCAAATACATCACTAGATTAACTATTAGACAAGTACTAGACCATAAAGAGATATGCTCAATACAAATGATCTTGCATCCAAAATATATAAAGAGCTACTACAAAACAATAACAAGACATTTTTAAATAAGCAGAATGCTTAAATAGCTATTTTTATTAAAATTCAATTCAAATGACTGGTGAGCATATGAAAGCTGCTCAATAACCTTATTCATTAGGAATGTACAAATTTTCATACTTACCACAATGGTTAAAATTGTTTGCATGATAATATTATTTATTTATTTTTTTGACAGGCAGAGTGGACAGTGAGAGAGAGAGACAGAGAGAAAGGTCTTCCTTTGCCGTTGGTTCACCCTCCAATGGCTGCCGCGGCCGGCGCGCTGCAGCCGGCGCACCGCGCTCATCCGATGGCAGGAGCCAGGTGCTAGGTGCTTTTCCTGGTCTCCCATGGGGTGCAGGGCCCAAGCACTAGGGCCATCCTCCACTGCACTCCTGGGCCACAGCAGAGAGCTGGCCTGGAAGAGGGGCAACCGGGACAGAATCCAGTGCCCCGACCAGGACTAGAACCCGGTGTGCTGGTGCCGCAAGGCAGAGGATTAGCCTGTTGAGCCATGGCGCCGGCTGCATGATAATATTAAATATTGGTGAGAATGTGGAGCCAATGGAACTCTTACACATTATGGAAGAAATTGCAACTACTTTGGAAATTCATACTAAGCTAAATATTTGCCTATCTATGGCTCAGAAATTATACTCCTATATACAATACTCTAGGGCATATATATCCAAGAGAAATAATTGCATATGTCAACCAAAATACACGCACAAAATTTTCATAGTAGTCAAAACACAAGAAACAACCCAACCTCAACAGAAGAATGGACAAATAGTAGTATATCTATGCAATGCAATATTATAAATTAAACAAAGTAACAAGATTCTGCTACACACAATCAATCTCATAGATAAAATGATGAGCTAAAGTAGCCAGACACAAAGCATTGCATAATGTATGAATAACAGACTAAATCAATCTCTAATGATGGACATCAGGAGAGTAGTTATCTTGGATAGTGGTGATGAGGATATGTTGGAATTGATAAGTTAATTTTCAGTGTTGCAAATGTGTTGTATTGGGGCTGACGCTGTGGTGCAATGGGTTAAAGCCCCAGCCTGCAGTGCTGGCATCCCATATGGGCACCAGTTCAAGTCCAGCTACTCCACTTCTCATCCAGCTCTCCGCTAATACTCCTGGGAAAGCAGTGGAGGGTGGCCCCGTGCTTGGGCCCTTGCACCCAACTGGGAGACCTAGAAGAGGCACTTGGCTCCTAGCTCCACATAGGCTCAGCTCTGTCCGTTGTGGCCATTTAGGGAATGAACCAGCTGATGGAAGACCTCTCTCTCTTTCTCTGTCTTTCTGTCTCTACCTCTCTCTCTAATTCTGCCTTTCAAATAAATAAAATAAATCTGTAAAAAAAATGTTTTATATCTTGGTTTGTGTGGTGATCACTGAGGTGTATTAACATGAAAATATTCATGATGCTTCATTTACTATAAATTTTGCATCAAAAAGACAAAACAGTGGCTTGTGCTGTGGCGTAGCAGGTAAAGCCGCTGCCTGCAGTGCCGGCATCCCATATGGGCACCGGGTTCAAGTCCCTGCTGCTCCTCTTCTGATCCAGCTCTCTGCTATGGCCTGAGAAAGCAGTAGAAGATGCCCAAGTCCTTGGGCCCCTGAACCCACATGGGAGACCCAGTAGAAGCTCCTGGCTTCAGATCAGCGCAGCTCTGGCCATTGTGGACATTTGGGGAATGGACCAGCAGATGAAGGATCTCTCTCTCTCTCTGCCTCTCCCTCTCACTGTCTGACTCTACCTCGCAAACAAATAAATAAAATATTTTTTAAAAAAAAGACAAAATGTAACTAAAATGTTTACTGATTCAATTATGTAATTTCTGGGATTCGGGGAGGAAAAGTGGAGTATATATTTTAAAAATATTAAAGAGTTGATAAATGGAAAATTCGGTGATGAGCCAATGAGAGTACATTAAACTCTTCCATCCACTCTTTTTTTTTGGGGAGGGGGAAGGATTTAAATTTTCCACAATAAAAAGTTTAAACTAAACTGAAAAATTAATTCAAAATATATGTCAGATCCTTCAGATCTTGGTTTCATCTCCTCTAGTGTTAAGGTCAGAGTCCACAGCGGCTTCAAGACCCTGCGGGCTGTGTCCTCGGGGCCTCCCCCACTGCTGTCTTCCTCCCTCAGCCAGCCCAGCAACACCACCAGTCTCCCTCCTCAGGACTCTGCCCGGTTGTTCTCCCAATATAAGCCACACCTTTGATCTTTGCTGAAGTGTCTTCTTCCCAATGAGACCAAACTGACCATATTTAAAACCCTGCAATTCTTGACCCCCATTTACCCCGATAAATATTTTTTTCCCAAGAACTAGCATCTTTCTAGCCGCCTGTATAATTTATTTATTTATTATTCATTGTTATTTGCTTTTACTGTTTATTGCTTATTGTCCATCCTGACCCTCCCCCCAACTCGCCTAAAATGTAAGCTCTCCAAAAGCAAGATTATTAATCTGTTTTGTTCACAAAAACATTCTAAGCGCTTAAACAATGCCAAAGTTCCTGGTACATAATATACGCTCAACAAGTAACTTGTTTAAAAATCAATGGATGAATAAGGATGCAGTAAAAAACTGATTCTGACTTTACCACTCATGCATCTTAACTACAGGAAGAGAACGTGCTGGTCACACCACCATAATTACTTCTGGTTCATGTAAAAGCCACATTCTATGTTAAAACTGCATATGTCATGGAGCCAGCACTGTGGCGTAATGGGTAAAGCCGCCACCTGCAGTGCCAGCATCCCATGTGTGCGTCACTTCAAGTCCTGGCTGCTCCACTTCCGATCCAGCTCTCTAACATGGCCTGGAAAAGCAGTAGAAGATGGCCCAAGTCCTTGGGCCCCTGAACCCATGTGGGAGACCTGGAAGAAGCTCCTGACTCCTGGTTTTGGATTGGCACAGCTCTGGCCATTGCAGCCATCTGGGGAGTGAACCAGTAGATGGAGAACCCCCCCCCCCCTTTGCCTCTCTGTGACTCTGCCTTTCAAATGAAATAAATGAATCTTTAAAAAAAATTGCATATGCCAGTCTTCTGTGGTATAGCCAACATATTAAGCAAAGTGTCAGTCACTGCCATTGCTCTACACATCTTAATGGGGGAACATTTTCAGAGCCTTGGGGAAGGGGACCATTCAGAGAGCAGAAGGCTGTGGCTCTGCTTCCACGTAGAGTCTCTGTCCCCTCCGGGCTCAGAAGGATGCTCTTTCTCCTGACCTTAGATCGATAAAACAAACTGTCAGTATCCAAATGTGAGTAGCCCTCTGTTTGATGAAAAGGCACCCCTAGTCCAGAGTCCCCACGTCCTGATGTGCCTGACCCTCGAGACATCAGGACTGACGAACATCAGTGCAGCCCAGAACACTTCCAAAATGACCGATACAGACACCCGGCTGAATTCTCATAAATATGGATTCACATGCAAATGATAGGAGATAGAGACCGAGAATGTGTGTTTCTAACAGCACTCTAGACTATTCTAATCTGTGAATCAGTTTAAGAAATCACTATAGACTATTGTTTCCAGATACAGGTCCTCAAATCATTTCTGCAGTACAAATGTGGCTCTTTTTATAATTTGGGACAGAATTTGCTTAGCAAATGCAATAAGGCCTCTCTTATTACACCTACCTATACCATCTCCAACCTCCATGTAAATGACATGGCAAAGTACAAGAATCAATTTCGTAACCCTTGGGCTTTCCTTGAGAAGTGAGTTCCCTTTTTCTGATGTGTTACCTTGGTCTGTGTATGCAAAATAATAAAGTGAAAAAGAGCAAAGCTCCTCACTTGGCAAGCAGCCAGGCCCGCCTCTGCTCCCTGGAGGTCGTTGAGTCCTATACCAGGGTCACACTGACAGGGGTGGGTTGGGGAGAGGCTTAGTGAATTTTATGATCCATAATAATAGTGCAAGTGATGCAGCGGAGATAAAAGGGCTAATCAAATTTCATGCTCCAAGGCATGAGCTGATTACTGCTGGGCCAAGAGGGAATTTATTCCCTGTGGTTCTGACAGGCACAGGGGGGCCAGGTGCAGGCTGTGAGCTTCACACACTACTGACCACTTCCCAGAAAGGAGGAGCCAGGAGATCTGACACCACGGGCGTGGCTTCCCTGGCTTCTCAGGTTAAGGACAAAGGGATGCAAGAAGAGACACTTTCCAGGCAAAAGAGAAGGATGGGTGGGGACTGTATTCATTAACTTTCTGTCACTGTACCAAAATACCTGAGACATATACTTCTGAAGGGGAGGGGTTTCTTTTGGCTCACTGTTGTGGAGGTTCACAGTGCAAGGTCAGGCAGGCCCTACGGGTTCAGCATTAGCGACGGTGTTCTAGCTCACAGAATCCCAAAGCAGTGCAGAGCAGCAAATGGTAAGTGTGCAAATGGAGTGTGCGTCTGTCTATGTCTTTGTACTCTCTTAGGAAATCACCAACATTGAATCGTGGGGGCTGCACCCTAACAGCTCAATCCAACCCAATAATTTCCCAAGGGCTCCACCTCCAAACACCATAACTGGAATTAATTATCATCCTCTCAGCACTATTAGCGTAAGACTTTGGGAATGAAGTCTTCAAGACATGGGCCTTTGGGGACATTGACATCCCAACTAATAATCCAAACAATAGCAGGGACTAGGTGGAATGGACCTGCGAAAGCCATGGAGAACTTGGGGGCCCAGGCCTTGTCCAACACAGAAAAGCAGGGGAATCCTGAAGCTCTCTGCTCCTTTCAATCTGGAATCATAATTGCTGTAAGAATCAGTCTGTGAAATCAGGATAATAACAGTACTTGTGAGGACACAGGTGGGCAAGATGGGACTGTGGGGCAGATGCCAAGTGGTATCCAAAAACCCCTAAGCTGACAACCCAGGAGACATCAGTGCACAGACCCTCGGCTGAGAGACAGCAATTCTTAGACTCAAAACATCTCTGGCCCTGCATCAGAAACATACACATGGACCCAAAGCCAGAAACTTTTTAAGAGAATTATAAAACCAGAGAAACACTAAGCCTAGTCATTAGTCGATCTCTAAAGCAAATCTCAGGCCCTAGAATTTGCATCAACAGGATGTGGGCTGTTTGACACCCCGAAATTAGTTTTCCCAGTGTCTGTCTAGAATATGGCTGAAGAAGACAGCGAACATGGAAGCTCCTTTTAGGTGCAGACTTGGGTGTTGAGATGGCGTTGCAGCACGTGAATAACAGGCATAACTCTCCCCTGTCCCCTGACCCTCTGCAGTCCTGTGGAGACTCCCATTGGGAACTGAGACAAGACTAAGCTATGTCTTCTAGTACCTTCCTCAAGCCCACTCCAGGGTGTTGTCACTGAAGCATTTCCTTGAACGCAAGCTTGATTCTCTTCCTAAGCAAATCCCGTTCGTTCTTTGGATCTTGGATTAAATCAACCCACCTCTACTCCAAAGTCTTTCCTAATCACCCCAGATCACAGTACATTCTCTCTCCACAGAATTCCTTGTAACTCTTTTTAACAAGCATCAATATTCTGCATGGCAAAATGAACACATATAAATTATTTTAGAAGAAAGTGGTCGCATTTGGAAGACAGGACCTAGTAACACTATATGTTAACTCACAAGAGTAAGAGTTCATTGTCTTCTCTAAGACTTAGGGTTCTGAGCTACTAAATGCAGGCACTCATACTCTGTAGGGTAATTCTGAAGATTAAAACGATATGTGCAAATCATCTGGCACACGGCTGGCATTTGCTACATTGACTATTCACACTTACTTAAATTTTCATAATCTGTTTTATATAGCTAACTCGAGTTTAAGCTATGGAAGGATCGAATTCAGTCTTTCACATTTTCATATTCTTCACAGATTAACTTCCACAACAAGTGTTCACAAAATATTTGCATTTGGGAGTAAAGTCATTTTTTCCTCCATTGGTGTTTCTAATATGCTAGCACAAGGAGAGCCAGCCTATGACTGTGTCCACAGCAAATGTAATGCTTTTCAGGTAGCTCTGGGAACAGACGATCAGTGGCCACCGATGATGAAGATCCAGGGATGGAGTCTGTGATGCAATAATTAAGAGAGCAAAAACCAAAATAGGGACCTGAAATCCTTCCATTTCCCAGTGGAAGTGTGAAGAAAACAAGTGAAAAGATCCCCAAAAGGAAGTAGTACACCAGGTTCAAGAATGAGAGACCAGCAGCAAGAAAGACCTGCAAACGAAATCCGCTCTCTGGCTCAGGAGCCGAGTTTGTATCGGTGTCTATAGAATTAGACACTCCTTCCACTCTGACCACCCCAGATGAGACAGGAACCGACACACCTGGCTCAGGTATGTCCCCAAAGCTCTCTCCACGCTGATACAGACACATATTCTCTCTTTAAAAAAGGGAGAAAAAAAAAGACCTTCCAGGCATCCAGCCTGGTTTATTTTTGGACTTCTTTCACAGCAACCATGCTCTCTTTGTGTTTGCCAAGAAAGGTGGAGAAAAGCACTGGGCTGCCAACATAAAAGCAGAGAAAGGAGTTGCTGCTGTTACACGGTGTCTGGGGACAGCCGGAGCAAGCAGACCACGTCTTCTCTGCGGAGAAAACAATCATTTTCCATTCAACCATCAGCTGCCATGTGATCCTTGGGCTTCTTCCTCTCAGTGGTGTAAGGACTTTTCTCAAAAGACTTTGGATGTAGCAGGGGAAAATGCTTTTCCAGGCCCAGCCGCGCTCTCCCGAGCCCAGGGTGGGCTCCCTGAGCCACCACTGCTGCCCCTCCCATTTTCCCACCTTGACTGCTCCTTTGCTACCAGCATCGCATTGTCATCCGCCTTGGAAAAGCCTCATAACTCACGTTGACAACATCAAGGCCATTAAGCCCACATACTTCAGCCAAACTGCCTCACTGCTGTCTCCGCTCCAGGTTATAAAGATTTCTCACAGCTCGCCCAGGACCCTCAAACACCAGACTTGATGGGTTGCCCTCAGATGGCCGCTCCCAAGACCAAAGCCATTTTTCACTCAAGCACTGTGTCTACATGGGCCTAAAGCTACTGCATAATAATTTTGACTGCGAACACTCTGTAACATTATACAGTCAGGGCCCATTGCTCGGATCTCAACACTGATGGTCAGACCTAGCTTGATGATCACAAAACATATACTCATTCCTACACACATTGAGACATGAATGTCAATTCCCCTTACTCATGAATAAGGAAAGCCCACATCCTATAGTGCTAGAATGTACTCACTGAGTTTATGAATGATCAGATGGTATAAGTCAAGAGCTTAAATAGAAAGAGAAATTTCTGGAGTCTGGTGGAAGGGACGCTTTTCCTGGAGCCCATAGCATTTGGGCTTTGCTGTTGAAACTACCAACTTTCAATGGCTCTTTGCTAACACCTGTCAGCTCCTTTTCCTTGACCCAACATCCCAGCTTCCACCCATACACACACCAGCAGAAACTGAAGGATCGCATCAGCAACCAGTGATGTTTCAAAAGCAAAAGAAAGCTCATCAAAATTTGCAAATGTGTGTGATATTTTCCAAGGCATCCGTCCATTTTTTATGGATCTGCAGCCAAAGGTTACAATATGGGGCAGTCGCAATATCCTGTCTCTCTCTCTAGAGCTTGATGATGGCATTTGGATTAGGAAAAGCTGTGAGCCTATACAAACTAAACCTTAGAGATCTTAATGTACACAGCTATGTACTTTGACCGAGGGCTCTCTTTGGTTATCAGATCCTTGCCATTTAAACTTCTGATGGCCATGTCCATTTAAAATCAGCGCTCACTTTCTGCAAAGTTGAATCAACTTCCGGCAATACCGAAAACATTCTGTCCAATATGAAGACACTAGCCACATTTGGTTGTTGACTACCTCACGGGTGGTTAGTGAAACTAAGGAACTAAATTTTAGTTACTTTATCCTTAAGTTTAGGCACAGGAGAGAAGTGGCTACCATATTGGATGGCACAAATCCTAAGAAGTCATGGCATAGGATTGTGTTTCTTTCTCAGCATTTTCAAAGCCCCTAAATGACAACCAGGCCCCCAATGGCACATGGATGAAGAAAAGGAATTAAAACAAACTCATATACATCAAATACAGACATCAGTGTGAGACAGCCTCTTCAGATAGAGTTTACAAAGGAAATGGACAGGTCTCACCGTTCTTGGGCCCCTCTTGGCAAGGTAAAGGCTACAAAACAGGAATCAAAGTGTGAAGAGGGGAGACAACCTGATGAAAATATTCTTGGAGAAAGTGGATGCTACTGCTGCCTTGGGATCTTCCTGTACTCAACCCTGAGTTTGACAGGACAAAGATAATGTGGTAATGACTTTCTATAGACGAGAGAGAGAGAGAGAGCGAGCGAGCACATGTGCTGGGGCCAGAGATAGTTAAATCCTATCTAGAAAACTGCCTTGGAGAGCAAGGGACTGCAACAGCATGAGCCTGGGCAGAATGACACAGTGGTGTGCTGTAAATATTTATAAGAACCAACGCTCTGGGCAGGGAGGGGGGAGCTCTTGGTTTTGCTTTTCATTTGCCAATTTTCTGGGTATACGTATGAGACCTCCCACCATG
Organism: Sylvilagus floridanus; assembly: GCA_949820135.1. Classification (NCBI taxonomy): domain Eukaryota; kingdom Metazoa; phylum Chordata; class Mammalia; order Lagomorpha; family Leporidae; genus Sylvilagus; species Sylvilagus floridanus. The sequence goes on along the minus strand of OX463228.1, from coordinate 12,700,661 downwards.
GTCAACCTCCAGCTATCAATCGGAAGTCCCTGAATAGGAATGGCTATGCCCATCAGCTTCTGTAAGCAGTGTGCGCCAGCTCTCCCACACCAATGTGGGCAGGTGCTCCAGGGGAGGCAGCTTGCCTGAGGAATGGAAGGCATCTTCCCAGTCCACGGCTTCCTTGCACAAGGTCTCCCATGACAGGCATGCCTGAGGATTCCAGGAGAGAAAGAATGAGTTTTAACCATTTTCTAGACTAAGTGCAAAACTCACTCAGCCAACTAAGCGCTTCCTTCTCCTCTCACGTCTGCCCCCTCTTCTCTTCCCCCTCAAGCTTTGCAGGCTGTATGATAGCAGGTGGGAAACCCGCAAGAAGGTAAATGGGAGAAAGAGCAGAACCTGCAAGTCAGCCTTCTACCAACTACCCATCTTAGCCAGGAAGGAGAGAGACAAGTCACCCCCGAAATGAAGACTGCCGTGGCCTGGCTGATTCTGGGTAATGAACTAAGATTCTGTGCTGAGACTTAAAATGACTTTAAAACCATCTACTCGATGCCAAATGCTGTCTAGAGGTTGGAAATTAATTTAGAGGAACAAAAAACTAAGAAGAGTAAGATTGAGCTTTATTCCATCATGAACTGTGCACGTTCGCCACAACGTCGATCACAATGCCCTCCATGCTGATGACACATTAAAAAAATAGGAGCAGATTTGGGTGTTCCATGGTCTTCATCTTCATAACATATTTCATGGTTGTTAATGTAAGACATCAACACCACCTGGCATAATTGGAATCCTGGTGTTTTTGTTTTGTTTTGTTTTGTTTTGTTTTGGTTTTGGTTTTTTTGTGAGACAAGGTCTGATATTTGGGGCAGGCAAGCAGAAACAGGTCATACCACCTGAAGTTCCTGACCTAAATAATGTGCTTATTTTTAGGCAGAAGTGGTATTTAGGTGAAAATAACAACCCAGGAATCCAAACGACAACCCCCAGCACCCCTGCCCCAATGTGAAGAACTGTCAGCCCTCTGAAATCTCTGGGCATCATGTTATTCGTCTTAACAAATAATTTTTTAATGTATTAGTGGAAAAGAAAATAACGGTTATTTCAAGGAATATTCCAAAGCTCCCAAAAATAAAATGAGTAGCTTGTTCCCTTTCAACCTCAAAGTTAGCCCTTCCCTCCCCCAACACACCACACACAAAGTTCATGGGCAAGATGAGGTCATGGTAGAAAGTGGCAGGTTGTGGAGGCCACACACCCCTGACCAACCACTGGGCTCCGGCCTGGCCCCTGCATTAACAAACCTCGGAGAGAACCTGAGACAATACCAAAAGGGTGAGCCTGACGGACGTAAAGGACCCCTCTGTTAAGCCAGGCCTACTGGAGCCTGTTCTGTGATGACAGTTTACAAAAGCAGTCTGTGGCCTCTAATGTGGCCACTTCATCTTCAACAGAGCCCAGCGCTTGACTGCCCAAGTCATGAACGCCTCGGGGCCGGCGCCGCAGCTCACTAGGCTAATCCTCCACCTAGCGGCGCCGTAACACCGGGTTCTAGTCCTGGTCGGGGCACCGGATCCTAGTCCCAGTTGCTCCTCTTCCAGGTCAGCTCTCTGCTGTGGCCCGGGAGTGCAGTGGAGGATGGCCCAAGTGCTTGGGCCCTGCACCCCATGGGAGACCAGGAGAAGCACCTGGCACCTGCCATCAGATCAGCGCGGTATGCCGGCTGCAGCGGCCACTGGAGGGTGAACCAATGGAAAAGGAAGACCTTTCTCCCTGTCTCTCTCTCACTGTCCATTCTGCCTGTCCAAAAAAAAAACACGCCTCAGTTTCGCCTGAGGACCCAAAACTTTCACTTCAAAGTCAGGGGCTGTGCATCCTGAAAACCCTTCCCACGGTGCCAGGATTCTGCAGGCGCGTTTCCTCCCAGATGTCCCTCGCTGAAACAAGAGTGTCGCCAGCTCCCTCCAGGACATGAGCAGAATGCAGACACCAATCCCATCTTTCCCTCCCCTCCTGGGTGCTGACTCTCTATCTTCTCTGTCCCCCAGCTAAGTGCCTTTAGGGCATGGGTGTTGGCTGGTCCAAATCCCATGCAGAAGCCAAGCATCAGATGGATGACTTGGGAGGAACAGCAAAAGTCGCTCATGTGCCCTGAGTACCCACAGGTGCCACCCTGCAGAGAAAGGCAGCTGCCCCCTCCATACCCCCTCCCTCGTCCCGGGGCCCTGTACTCTCTCCTTCCAGGTTATTAATTTTAAGCAGAAACTCTAATGATGTTTAATGCTTTCTGGGTCTTGGGACTCTCTGAAAATCGTCAAAAGTACTGAGCTCCTGAGAAAAACGCATAGACATCCATACGTACATATTCCCAAACCCCGACTACCCTCTCATCCCCAGAATCTGTAGAGCCAGGTTCTGGGAGTTCAAAACTCAGAGGCCTGTGTCAAGGCAGGTCCCGTGGTGCTTGCTAAGGTCCTTAAGGGGGTTATTCTCATGGCTGTACCCTCTCCCCCACGCCTTCCTGGACTCTCCATGCGGTTGCTTTGCTGCACATGCCTGCTTGCCAGGCACCTTCCACGGCCTGAACTGGCACCGTGAGCTGCTCAGTAGTTATTTCCTGGGTGGAGAGGAAACCGCCAAGTTCCTTTCAGCAAACCCTGTCTTGACTATTGATTTTTTTCTCACTTGAAGGCTTTCATAATCCCTGAGTAAGCCATGAGCCACTGCAGCTGCCGTCTGCTGCTTCAGTTTCTCCCAAACCTCCGTTTATTTTATTTGTTTGAAAGACAGAGTTACAGAGAGAGAGGTCTTCCATTCTGCTGGTTTACTCCCCAAATGACTGCAATGGCCATAGCTGAGCTGATCCAAAGCCAGGCTTCTTCCTGGTCTCCCACACTGAGGCAGGGGCCCAAGGACTTGGGCCATCTTCTATTGCTTTCCCAGGCTATAGCAGAGAGCTGGATCGGAAGAGGAACAGCCTGGACTTAAACCAGTGCCCATATAGGTAGGATGCCAGTCCTGCAGACTGGGGCTTTAAACCAGCTGCACCACAGAGCCAGACCCAAATCTCAATTTCTTTGGGACCCTTAAACTCAAATGCAGCAAGTTCTGGATCTATACAGTGCTTTTTTTTTTTTTTTTCATTTAAGCACTAACATCTATTAAGCCCCTAGTAAGTACCATGCACTCTTCCAGCCATCAGGGATGCAGCAATGACCAAAACAGACTTCATCTTGACTTACTCTTTTCAAAAAAAAAAAAAAACAGTGACAGAGCCAACACTGGTGTAATGGGTAAAGCTGCCACCTGCAGTGCCGGCATCCCATATGGGTGCTGGTTCGAGTCCCAGTTCCAGCTCTCTGCTATGGCCTGGGAAAGCAGTAGAAGATGGCCCAAGTCCTTGGGCTCCTGCACCAGTGTGGAAGACCCAGAAGTTCCTGGCTCCTGGCTTTAGATTGTCCCAGCTCTGGACATTGTAGCCATTTTGGGAGTGAACCAGAGGATGGAAGACCTCTCTCCATCTCTTTCTGTTCTGTTTTCTCCCTCTTTCAAATAAATAAATAAATCTTCAAAAAACAATGACAATAATTATTGTAATAACTACACAAGTTATAGGTTCTAAGTACTGAATATCCATTGTTTCACATTTTTTCAGAAAACTTGATTATTTTCCTCATCCTACAGACGTCAAAATCAAATTGAAAAAAAAAATCATAAATTTCCAGACATTCATCCAAGCTGGAGAGGAGCACTGACAGGCTGTAATACCCAGTGATTGCATTAAACTGTCTTTAGAGTCTCAGCTCCCCAATGATATTTACAAAGCAAAGGGAGGCCCTCGAGTGTCTCATGAAATCCCCAGCCCAGCGATGTGCACATAGCTCGGTAGCCCCAGAAGCTATCTGTGCTGCCCAAAGGCTCAAAGTCAGCCTGAGCATGACCAGGAGGCCCCGAGGACTTTGCTAGCCAGCAGCTGGTTTGGGGATGCTGGCGACAGTCTGATGTGCATGAATGAGAACTTGGGAGCTGGTCGAATTGGCAGTCAAAGGATAAAAAGCCGAGAGTTCTAACAAATATGCTCTGAAATTATATTTATTTTTGAAATTGTGATGATTGTAATCCTGAGGCAGAAACTGGAGAAAATACAGAGAAGTTGTAAAAGGGACTGACTAGTCTGAAAAAAAAAATATTTTAAAACAGCAGTTTTTTTGTCTCCACGGCTTCCTAAGGCCTCAGTTAGTGCTAATGGAATCTCAAATGGAATTTAAGGTCTGGAATAATTGAGACTGACAGCTGCTAGCCAGGGGTGAATCTATGCTTTTGGGCGAGCCTCCTTAAAAAAGAAGCTGCTAATATCAAATTAGGTCCGAGGCCCTGGGGGTCCCGGAAGCGTAAGCTCCTACAGCCTCACAGCAAACCCCCCCCCCCCCACTCCAAAGGGCTTCAGGCTCAGAGAAGAGGTTGCTAAGAAACACACACCTGCTGGATCCAGATGGAAGCCACAGTGATAAGACAGGAAGCTCCATTTGGGGAACTTTGTCATGCAGAGAGCAAGTATTTGAAGGTGCTGTGAGCAAAAGAATCCAAGCAATAGTGGCAGTAGTTCGAAGGGAGGCTTCTGGGTAAGCCAGTCCCCTGAAAGACACATCCAAAGTAAGTTTGAGTAAGATGGCAATTTTTGCTTAGTAGTTTGTCAATTTTTAAAAATTATACTGAGTTGGGGCGGGTTAACTCCCTGGCCTGAAGCACCAGCATCCTATATGGGCGCTGGTTCGAGACCCAGCTGCTCCATTTCCCATCCAGTTCTCTGCTATGGCCTGGGAAAGCAGTAGAAGATGGCCCAAGTCCTTGGGCCCCTGCACCCACATGGGCGACCTGGAAGAAGCTCCTGGCTCCTGGCTTCGGATCGGTACAGCTCTGGCTGTTGTGGCCAATTGGGGAGTGGACCAGAGGAATGAAAGACCTCTCTCTCTCTCTCTCTCTCTTTTTCCCTCTCCCTCTCCCTCTCCCTCTCCTCTGTCTGTGTAACTCTGACTTTCAGATAAGTAAATAAATCCTTTTTTAAAAAATTATACTGTGAATTCAGTCTCCCAGCTGGGGTATATGGTAGCTACGTATAGCTTACCAAAACGCATCTAGACAGGCAGGTAAAGTGGAAAGATGCATTCCCCCTGGACAGATGGACACTCACACACACACACACACACACACACATGCACAGAGTAATATGATTGGCAATCTGATGGAACTTTGGGACAAAGCAGAAAGCACTCCTTTCTTTCTAGGTGGTATTGCATTTGCAGGGACCAGGCTGGGCAAGAGAAATGCAAGTGAATTTCGGTCCCTAATAATCCCCTCACCAAAGCACTTCTGTGCAGTGTTCAAACTGCACAACCAAAAAGGTAGCCCTATAAAGGTGTAGTGACTTTATCTACACGTGCAATTAAAAATGTGCAGCTCTTTGGCCCAGAAAATCCATTTATTAAAATCTATGCTAAGGAAATTATAAATGAAAAGGACAAAGATTTATATAGAACAAAGCATGTAGAAGTAGCATTTATTTAATGAAAAACTGAAAACAAGTTCTGTGTCCAATAGTAGAAAACTGATTAATGAACTTGTAGCTCAGCTCTATGATATAATATTACCATCAATTAAATGTATTCTAAATTGCAGGATGAAATGTTCATGACATGGTTATAAATTAAAAAGCAAGAAAGGAAACTATGCATATTTTTAAAAGTTGTGTACATTAAAATGGATTAGAAAGAAAGCCATCAAAATATTGGAAGTAGTTATCCATGGGTAGTGGAAGCACAGTGATTTTATTTTCTCCTTCCTACGTTTCCATATTTTTAAAAAGCCACATTTTTACTTTATACATGGCATACTGTTACTTCCATTGCAAGGACCCATTTTTAAATGCTGTCCAGCCTCAAAGGGCAGAGACAAAGTGGAAGCAGGAAATGAACTCGGCTTTGACACAGGCATATGGTTTGCGCCTCATTGACTTCCACTGCTCGCCAGGCCCCATGGCCCTGGTTGCTCCGGTATGCTGTGCTTCATTACCTTCCTACACTAACGGATGGTCACCGAAGGGATACAACATCTCCCATGGTTGCCACTGCCTTTCAAAGCCCTGGGAGGAACTCTGTGTGCTTGAGCCACACGAAGAAACAGCTTTGGGTCACTAAAGAGACATCCCCAGGGCTGCCATGCAGGGTGAAGGTGATGTGAGGCAGGCTGCAGCAGCTGATGGACTTTGCTGCATGCAGATTTATGGGACCACACTGCTGAGTAATTAAATTTCCTGAGCCATTTCCACAAGATATCAACTTTAAGTAGTTGTCACTAGAAATGGGTTTGGGATTTCATCTTGCTGTTTTTCACTGTGAAATCAGTAATTCAAGATCAGTCAATTATGAGAGCATGTTTCTTTCTAGGAATGGCTGTTGTGGTTGAAGTTTGATGGACATTACACAGCTTGGATGACAACAATAGCTTAAAAACAAGCCAGCTGTGAAGTTTTAGCTGAAGGAAATGGGCTTTCTCACTTCCTCTACGGCCAATCGCTCGCTAAGCTTCATCCCAGAATCCTGTTGACTTCAAGACAGATTTTTCTCCCCAGGGCTGGAGATGGATACAGATATAGGTCGCATGTATAATAGGGCTTGGAGCCTGGGCACCTGGCATCATGGTGCATTTTAGTACACCGTGGGGGAAATCAGAAATGGCCTCAATTTTAATAACCATAGTTAGGACATAAAATGGCCAAAGAGTAGCTCAGGATGCCAAACCCCCAAATCTTCAAGGAATAGAGGGAGTAGCCCCAGGGGGGCCATGCTGGCAGGATCGCACAGCCTGGCCTAGCCTCTTCTCTCCAAATCTTTTCCTGCCTCAGGCCTCCCAGGCAAAGTTTATTGAGTGCTAGTTGCTGATGCACGGAACATCCCCGGTGAGCATGTAATCAGCACTCCTTCTGTCAAGCACTTAGCAGCCACTGGAGCAGAAGGCAAACCCAAATGCAAACTGACTTGCAGGCGAATCCCAGCCCCTAGCAGGCTTAGCAGGAGCTGGCTTAGCAGGAGCTGGCTTAGCAGGAGCTGAAGCACTCTCCTCAGTCTCTCTAGGAGGACCAGAGTCACTGCATCACAAGCAGCAGAGGGAACACATGCTGTTGAACAAGCCTCGTCCTGGGTTTTGTCTTCCTAATCTCTGCAACTTTGCTCTGCTAAGGCTCCGTTCCTTCATCTATAAAATGGAGATGATACCATACAACTTGTGGAGAGCGATGTGACGTCAGCAAGAGGTTCCATAGACAAATGCCCAGTGCACAGGGACCCACACACGGTGTTTGTTCCCTTCCACAGCTCCCAGGGAGATTCTGGGCTCTTCCTCTCATTCAATTCTTGATACCAGTGGCTTTCAGCTTCGATTGCACTTCAGAATCACTCACACGATTTGTGAGAAATGCACATGTTTGAGCTTTGTGTTAGTTACCTATTGCTATGTAACAAATCACCTCAAAGCTTAGGGTCTTAAGAAACACTTTTTTAATCGAGTTCATACAAACTCTTCTAATTTTTTAAAAAAGAGTTATTTATTTACTTGAAGATCAGAGTTATGCAGAGAAGGAGAGTCAGAGAGAGAGAGAGAGAGAGAGAGGTCTTCCATCCGCTGGTTCACTCCCCAATTGGCTGCAATGGCCAGAACTGTGCCGATCTGAAGCCAGGAGCCAGGAGCTTCCTCTGGGTCTCCCACGCAGGTGCAGGGGCCCAAGGACTTGGGCCATCTTCTACTGTTTTCCCAGGCCATAGCAGAGAGCTGAATCGGAAGTAGAGCAACCAGGACTCAAATGGGATGCTGGCACTGCAGGCAGTGGCTTTACCCACTATACTACAGTGCTGGCCCCAAGAAATGCTTTTATTGGGGCAGGGATTTGACGCAGTGGCTAGGATGCCTGGGATGCCTGTGTCCCATATTGGCATGACCTGGCTCCTTCATTCTGGGCCCAGCTTCCTGCTAATGGGTAGTGGTAGGTGATGGCTCAAGTACTTAAGCCCCTGCTGTCTCTGTGGGAGGCCTGGATTGAGTTCCTGGCTCTTGGCTTCAGCCTGGCCCTGTCCTGCCTATTGCATATTATTTGAAGATGGAAGACCTCACTCTGTCTCTGTCTCTCTGACTTTCAAATAAATAAGAACTTAAAGTCTTCATTTAAGAAAAAAAAAAAGGAACAAATTTATTATCTCACAGTCTCTGTGGCTCAGGAATCTGACAGCAAGTTAGCCAGGCGGTTCTAACTCAAGAGTTTCTCATGACACTGCCATCGACATGCTGCTGGGGTTGCAGTCAGCTGAACTTTGATTGGCTGGGAGGATGTACTTCCGAGCTCACCCACACAGTTGTTAGTCCAAGTCCTGCACCACACGCACCTCTCCACTGGGCTGCCTACGACAGGCATTTGGCTTCCCCAAAGCAATGCCATACTGCCTCTTACAAGTCTCCAAGTCCTAGACCTTCTCTTCTCCTGTTCTATTAATGAAAAACAAATTGCTAAGGCTTACCTACACTCAATGGGAGGGAACCATTAAAAGGCTGTGACTATCTGAGGGAAAGATCATTGGGGACCATCCTGGAGGCCTCGGGTCCCAAAAAGAAGATTCCAGTTTAGCTGCTATGGAGCTCAGGCACCTCCCCCCACCACCCTTTTTTAACTTCCTATTTGACTCCAAGTGCCACAAAGATGAAGAAAAAAATAAAAACCTACAGTCTATGTAGTTTTTTCCTAAGCTACCTCCCCCTCAGCCAGACTTTATCATGGAACCCTTCCCTGGGAACGCCCTTAATTGGCTCATCACCTCCTGTTGCTAACTTCTCTCTGGTCCTAGAGAACCAGGAGAGCAGCAGAGTGCCCCAGACCTCAGAGAAGCAGGACTCTTTGAAAGGCAAGGATCCTGGCAGCAGGGGTGTTGAAGGCCAGAAACACAAGCGCCTTCCAGAAGACCTTGGAGGTGTTGGACAAGCAGTTCGGCCAGGGAACAAGCGAAATCAGAAGCTGGGAATGCTGAGGGGCTGGGCAGGAGACCCAAGCCAAGAAACAAACCCCCAGAACCGAAGCAGTCTGCTGGTTCCGTCCCCACTGCCTCGTACCCTGGTGAGAGCCAACCCCAAACACACCCCTAACATGCCAGCCGAAAGCTGCCTGGAGAACACACAGTCCCGGTTTCCTGGCAGACACAATTTCCCTATCACAAGCCGCCCTCCGCCCGGCTTCCAGTAAGCGGGCTTTCCTGGCTCACTGCAGTGTTGGCACTGGGCGAGCAGAGGAAAGTTGCCTACAATAAAAATAAACATAAAATGGCTATGATATACACATCGCTGGGGAGCGAGGTGTCCATCATCACAGATGGCTTATTCATCTTTGTGTAATGAAACCAGAATGTTAATTGTCACTCTCTCCAGCCTGTTCCTGCTCCTTGCTCGCTAAAGCGGATCTGGCTTTGTCCGTCTCATCAGTTTCTGCCTGCTCTTGCCCTCTGGTCCTTTGGCCTTTGGTAGCGTGGAATCTGGAGGAGGCAGGAGAGACGGGCTAGAGGGATCACGGCGAGGGCTGGAGGAAGGCTTAGCTGGGGTAGCTCTAGGAGAGCTTGGAGAGCATTTGCTGCACGAGGGGAAAATGGGTGGAAGAGGATCCGGTTATAAAAAAGGAAATGGTTATCAGGACTGTGAGTCCCTGATAATGTAACTGGAAGGGAATGATGATTCTTTAAAAAAAAAAAAAACTTGGTGGGGGCAGCACTGTGGTGTAGCGGGTAAAGCCGCCATCTGCAGTGCTAGCAGCCCATGTGGGCGCCAGGTAGAGTCCCGGCTGCTCCACTTCCAATCCAGCTCTCTGCTGTGGCCTGGGAAAGCAATGGAGGATGGCCCAAGTCCTTGGGCCCCTGCACCTGCATGGGATACCCGATAGAAGCTCCTGGCTCCTGGCTCCTGGATCTGGCCACTTGAGGAGTGAACCAGCAGAATGGAAGACCTCTCTCTCTCTCTCTCTCTTTCTCTCTCTCTCTCTCTCTCTCTTTCTCTCTCTCTCTGCCTCTGCCTCTCTGTAACTCTACCTTTTAAGTAATAAATAAATAAATTTAAAAAAATAAAAACTTGGATAGTCTGCAATTAATTTCTAGTTAATGAACTCTGTATTTTTTTTTATTTTGATGATCCGGTTTTGAGATTAGATCATGGGGGTCTTTGTTTTACTGAGATTCATTAGTATTCACAGTGCCTGGAATAATACAGCTTAGTAATTGTTGGGAAAAGATGGTTAAAAATATGAGGGGGGGTCTTCAAAAAGCTCATGGAAATATGCAGATTAGAAAAAAATTACACATAGATTTAAAAAACTTGTTGCACCAAAATAAACATCATTTGTCATGAGCTTTTTGAAGCACTCACATATCACATGCCATGAGGTTCTGGGGTGCCCATTGTAAAGGCTGAAATATGATGATAATGAGAACTGTAAGGACAGTGGAGCATTACTGCACGTGACCAGGTGCTTTCTGAGCGATGTTGCCCATGGCCAGGGATGGGTATGTGGCCTGATTGGTAAGATGTCCGTGTTCCACATTGGAGCATCTGGGTTTCTACACTGGCTCTAGTCCTTAATTCCATCTTCCTGCTAATGATCATCCCGGGAGGCAGTGGTGATGGCTCACATACTAGGTCCCTCCATCCACTTAATAGACCCAGATTGAGTTCCTGGCTCCTAGCTTCAGCCTGGCCCAGCCCTGGCTGTTTCAGGCAGTTGGGGAGTGAACCACTGGATGGGAGCTCTGTCTGTCTGTGTGTTTGTGTCTCTTTCTCTCTGGGGCTCTGCCTCTGAAATTAAAAAAAAAAAAAAATCAAGGGTGTCCTATAAGCCGAGTTTGGTACTTTCTTCCTCTCCGCATTCCTGGCACCCATGTGGTCAGCCACCCCCGCCACCAAAGTTGGGCCCCTCAGGTCTGCCTCACTCTTCCTTCCTCAGGTCACCTCTGGTCCCCTGCCCCATCAAAGACCTTGTGAATCACTAAGCCCTTTTAATTTTACCACCTGAATATTCCTCCCATCTAGTCTCATTCTCTGTCTCCACACGCTATCCAACATCTAACTCATTCCCCTGCCTCCTGTTTTATAAACTACTCATCACCTACAGCTTCCAGATCTAATCTTGTGCATCCTTTGTTAGAAATTCTTCACTGGCTCGCCACTGTTTTCAGGCTGAAAAGCTTACAGGCATATGGAGTTCTTCCTGCTAAGGCCCTGTCTGACCACCAGTCCTGCCCTGGTGCCTGCTGAGAGTGCTGGGAACTCCTCTGGGGTTACACCTCAGAGACTCCCCCCAGGCACTCCCCCACCTGCGCTGCCATCACGGGGGACCGACATCCACGCCCCCAGCAGGAGGCACCTGCTGTGTCTGTCACTCATCCTAGACACACCTCTCTCCCTCCTTTTCCCCTCAACATACTCCCATAGATGATTCCAACCCAGACGATTCCATGCCAGCACCTGTTAGTTTGAATGTCTCACTCCTAAGGACAGGACTCACTCCTGACAGTGTTATAATAACTATAGCTTCGCCATTACAAACATTGCTCATGACCTAGGGTGTGGCAGGGCCAAAGCTCTTATGCTCTTTCCAACACACCATGCTGTCTTTTTAATATCTGTACCTAGCAGCATCTGGCATATGGTAGGCCCTTATAAACACTTTTAAACAAATGAACGGGTATCTATTCCCTAAGGAAAAGTACCACTGTCATGCAGGGCATGATGAAGTTTCTATCAACAACTGACTACATCCACAACAGTGGTCCCCTAAGATCACAATGGGGCTGAAAAGCTCCTACTCCCTGGTGACATCAGAGCCACTGTAATGTGGCAGCACACATATGTGTTCGCAGTGACACTGGTGTGAACAGACCTACTGCACTGTCAGCTGCACCAAACCAAGCCCCTCTACGAAGCCTTGGAGGCGGATGCTGGAGACCACCAGGTCCTGGCCTCCCATGGCCTCCTGGCTTCCCTCGCTTAGCTTAGAGCTTGCTTGCCCCGCTTTTATAATGGCAAACCAATGTCTTGCTAAAATTAAACTGCTACATTGAGTGAATGGTTGCAGTCAGCCCTACGGGGTCCCTCAACACAAGACCCAAGAGCTCATTTATCTCCCCTATAGATAACATCTTGAAGTTTGGTCTTGTCTTGATGGGTGTCTTCTCCAGGAACCCCATTCCCCAAACAAAAAGTAACAGGGAGCCATGGAAAATTAGGCGATAGCTACTTGGATGCCTGCTCTGCTCTTGGCAATAAACACCTACCTTCTTCCATCACCCCAGTGTCAGTGACAGGCTTGCTGTATGTTGGGGAAGTAAACCCAGTTGGGGGGTTCTACAGCAACTCCTCCACCCACTTTTGGGTGTCTCTAACAGGATAGCACACACAATCACGTGCAGTATATAATTCTTTTTTTTTTTTCTTTTTGACAGAGTGGATAGTGAGAGAGAGACAGAGAGAAGGGTCTTCCTTTTTGCCATTGTTTCACCCTCCAATGGCTGCTGCTGCCAGCGTGCTGCGACCGGTGCATCGCGCTGATCCGAAGCCAGGATCCAGGTGCTTCTCCTGGTCTCCCATGCAGGTGCAGGGCCCAAGCACTTGGGCCATCCTCCACTGCACTCCTGGGCCACAGTAGAGAGCTGGCCTGGAAGGGGGGCAGCCGGGACAGAATCCGGTGCCCCGACTGGAACTAGAATCCGGTGTACCGGCGCCGCAAGGTGGAGGATTAGCCTAGTGAGCCGCGGCGCTGGCCTAGTCCTCAAACTTAATTTAAAAAAAATAAGCACTGTAAAACAGCACAACACGTTACAGTGACAGCTGCATCAGACTTCGCGTTTATCACATCTCTGCCTCACTGGGCCACGCTGGATGACTGCCCCACACCACGCGTGTTTGGGTAGCTGCATTCTGTGATGTAAAGTCAGCACATGTGCCTCACGCCACATTTCGCAGACTGCATCCCCGCCGGAAGAGGTGCACAGCTGCAGGGAGTTTGAGGTCGACCTCTCCAAGGCCTGTGAGCTGGTCTTCTACTTAGGAGCCCAGAAAGAGTAGGAACAAATGAAGCACACAGAACAAAATTCCAATAAAGGGTGAATCCGGTTTGGTGGCTATGCAAGACTTCATCTTGCGATTTGCTCTCACGTCGAGCGCATTTGAAAGTCACTAGAAAAAGCTGCAAACTGTTCTTCTGCAGCGCTGTTTGACCATCTTTCCTTGGGTCACTTCCAGAGAGCGCCCAGGGCTGCCCTCCTTCCTCTCCTAGGCCCTTTCCCTAAGAAGTCGCCAGGCCGCTCTCAGCATGGTTGCGCTGGTGAGCGCCTCGCCACCTGCCACACGTTATGTATTTGATCCGGTGAAATCCATTTCCAGTTCGCTCATTCGCTCCTGAGTCAGTCTGATTTGCCTGGATGATGTATGCAGCAGAGATTCAGGGTCTGAAACACTCACCTGGAGAGGCAATCCATCTTGGGGGGACAGCCCAGAGCATGTGAGGTGTGGCTGATGACAGGCAGGGTGACGGTGAGATTTATCAGCCAGATGGGGACATGGGTAGTGATGTTGTTCAGCTCCAGGTTAGGACTGGGACTCAGCAGCACACCTGCTTGAAGCCTGCAGCCTGGCACAAAGAGAGTTTTCATTTCTCTCTGCAAAACTTTAGCAAGACCTGCGAGCCCAAGAGAGCTGTAGCTTGAAGCCCAGCATGGCCCTGAGACAGTAACCATGTACAACGAGCAATTAAATTTGAATGGAAATCGCTCTTTGCAAAGTTCTTGAGGAGGGAAAACCTGAGTTTAAATTACTTGTTCAGTTTTAGATTGGTGGTAGAACTAGAATGGAAAACAAAGTAAGTTTTGGAGACATTTAGACACTAAATAAGCTGCTCTCCAATTTGTGACCTTGGACCACATTTAGCCATTGTGAGTTTCCAATGTCTCAAGTAAAAGAGGATAAGCTTAGAGAAATAACATATGAGGGTACTTGAAAATTTTTGTGGAAAATACAGTCAAGATATTTATTATGGTGCAAAGAAAATGTTAAACTCCATACCTACAGTTTTTTTCATGATTTTTTTTCACAAATTTTCTGTGAAATTTAAGGAGCTTCCTTTGGGTTTCCCACGTGGGTGCAGGGGCCCAAGGCCTTGAGCCATCTTCTACTGCTTTCCCAGGCCATTAGCAGAGAGCTGGATTGGAAGAGGAACAGCTGGGATGCGAACCAGCACCCATATGAGATGCCAGTACTGCAGGCAGAAGCTTAGACTACTATGCCACAGCACTGGCCCCTTCTGTGAATTTTTTAAAGATCTTTTATGTACAGATTTCCAAAAACTGCACCAAAATAAACTTGTCGCTTAGTTCCATTTACCACCAAATATCTGAAGTCCCCTTGTATGTGAAGAATCAACACAGTGCCTCAAACACGGCAGATTCTCAACAAATGATAGATGCGCTGTTCTGGGAGATTTTTGATAAGTTCCCTGTGTTCCATCAGGCACATAAGAGAGGAAATCGGTGTTAGCTTTATAGATTAGAAGGGAATGCATGGCCCAAGCAGGGAAATCATTCATTATATAAAGACAGATGAAGAAGCGAGCAGAGAGCAGCCACCAGGAATAGAAGAAAAGAAGGCCGGTGTGTTTCTAGTGTAGATTTTAGTTTTTCAAGCCTTGCTTCTGGTTTTACAAGACACTCAATTATTTAAGTCAAGTCGATGCCTTCTGAACAGTCAAATCCTTGTTTTGTTGGTTTGCATGTATTGAAAGATTTATTTATTTATTTTGAAAGTCAGAGACAGAGAGAGAGAGATGGAGAGTGAGAGAGGTCTTCCATCTGTAGTTCACTCCCCAGATGGCCCCAATGGCCAGGATTGGGCCAAGTCACAGCCAGGAGCTATATCCGGGTCTCCCACATGGGCGGCAGAGTCCCAAACACTTGCGCCATCTTCTGCTGCTTTCCCAGGCCATGGGCATGGAGCTGGTTCAGAAGTGGAGCAGCCCTACACAAGTTGGCACCCACACAGGAGGCCCGTGTTCCAAGAAGCGGCTTGACTCCACTACAGCACAACACGGGTCCCAGTTTGTATGCATTTAGCAATGACATGTGCAGTCCCCAGACTGCCAAGCCACATTTGGCTGAATGTTGACCTCACACCCACTGTATATGAGAGAGGACTTCAAAATGCTCATGAAAAAAAAATGGAATAAAAAGGTAAGCTTATTTTGGCCAAATTTTTTAAAATTCAGGCATAATTTTTTCATAATAGGCACTTTCAAGAACTTTTGGAAGACCTCTCGCATGCACAGATTTCAAAAATTTTGCACCGAAATAAATCTACCTTTTAATTCAATTGATCACAAGATTTTTGAAGTACCCTTGTCACAAGAGGCAGAACACACAACAGCTAAACCAAGGCGTTTTCCTAAGTCACACGTCTTTCATTTCCCTCATCTCTGTTAACATTACAGCTCATTCCTTTCGTGGGATTTCCGGCTCCCGAGTCTGTAATTCTCTCTTAGTGCCGTCTCCCACGCCCTGGTGAGAGCGACAAGCCAAAAGGGCCCCAGCCACACATCCACACCAGCCAGGGACTCTGTGCTCAGACCAGGAAATGCAGCTTCGATTGGGATCTGTAACATCTGCCTGATTGATGGCGTCCTCGCTTTATGAAGAGCGCTGGTGGTGAAAGCCATTTGGGAGCATTTTGATGCCACTTCTGCCCATTTCCAGCCATAAATTGTGATGGTGTAGCACGAGCCAATGTAGCAGACCGGCAGTGTCTATGTGGCGTCAGGAAATGACAACAGATACCAGAAGCAAAGAGCTATCGTCCACCGTCATTTAGGGCACATTTTTAAACAGACAGGAAATTAGGGAGATAGACGTTAGGGTTCCCACAGCCACACTAATAGGGCCACATGATTATCTAGGCATCAGGTTGTGCGAGGCAGGGAGCAGGTCTGAACGCATCACCATGAGACTCCAGCGCACTCAGCCATCTGCAGTGTGGCACGGCCAAACTTAACGGCCGGGTTACGCTTGGTGTTTGTCCTGTGGCGTTCGTTCTAGGTGGCGTATGCGCTAGCTCCTAACTTGTCAAACATGGGTGAGGTCACTTGCTGCTTCTCTCCTGTCCCTCCTTCCACTCCAGGTCAAGAGCCCTGGCTGCTTTCTACCCTGGCTCCAGGCATCACTCAAACTTCCAGGCCATCCTTGCTACGACAGATGGCCAACTCAATCTTTCTGAAACACAGCTCTATTCATAGCAATCACTGCTCAAAAAAATGGTCAGTAAACTCTAACACCTGTTAAAATACCCACAACGCGGTTCCAGGTTAATGGGCTCTGAGGGTCTGGTCTTTTGGGGAACATTCCCAAGCTCCCCAGTTGTAGCTGATTTTTGCTTTTGCGTCCTCCTCACTTGACATGAAGCTTGCTGACAGCAGGGATCATGTGACATGTAATAGGTTCTCTTTAAATATTTGCTGAATGAATAAATAAAGGAATCTGTTGGTATGTAGTGGCTGTCAATGTGAACTAGGAGAAATTCTTCTGGAAAGTAATTTGCAAGTATTAATATTTATTAAAATATTAGTAATCTTTGATCTTAAAAAATAATATTTCTGAGAACATATTCTGAGGCAATCATTCAATGGGGGAAATGTTGTTTATGAAGTTTTGACTACGAGCATGAAATATCAGAATGCATTGAAAGCAGTCATAAGAGAGCTGTTAAGTAAATTAAGGTAAATCTGTTCAAATGACCATCACAAACTCAATAAAAACTATTATGAAGACTAATGACATGGAACATTCTTATGACCTATTTCTTGTACAAAAGTACTGGAAATTGAAACAGTCTCTTATTTTGTCCACTTGTCTAGCAAAGATGCTAACAAAAGGCATGCAACTGAGGAAATGGTGGCATTACAGGAAAATGGCCCTCGTGCTTGGATTTGTGTTAATATTATAGTAAATGGATCACCTTCCTGCCTCACAGGTAGGCGCTCAACGGCTGCCTACCCAATCACGTCCTATCCTATAGTGTATCCTGCAGACTCAGCCTACCACTCCAGGCACAGAACAGGCTCCTGCAGCCTTATTTTTCTTTTATTTGGTTGTAATAAATACAAAAAAAGTACAGGAATCAAAACCATATGGCTCACTGATTCCCTTCAATATGAAGACCTTGTGTGTGAGCGACACCCAGGCCAAGAGCAAAGCACTCAGAACCCGTCCCACCCCACCCCAGGCCCACTCCTTTCTCCTCCACAAAGGAAGCCGCCATCTTGGTCACCATTCCTTTCATGTCTTTATGGCTTTGTCATACACATTGTTATCCTTAAATATTATAGTTACTATTTGTTTTGAAATAACTCAGTGTTGAATTTCACACACTTTAAATTTTGAGTGTCTTTCACTCAACATTATGTTGTTTATGTGGATCCATGTTAGTGTGTAGGGTTTAGTGTGTTCATTTCCTTTGTGCAAATACACAGCCTCAATCCATCCATTCCACAACGCATGGATATTAGCTAGGACTCTTGTCAGTATGACATTGTCTTAAATGACATGGTTCTGAGCACATTTCTAGGTGCCTGCATGCATGTATTCTGTCGAGTGTATACTCATATCCAGGATGAAACGCACCAGCCACATACTACCAGACTTCCGATCTGCCAAACTGTGAGATAATAAATGGGCATCGCTTTAAGCTGCTGCATTCGTGGTAACGTATTCATTACTGCTGCAATAGAAAGCTATTGCAATGGGTCCTGCATTGTCTGAGAGAAGGGAACCAGCACAGGAAAGAACAAAGGAAGAGGCCCTAAGCTGGGAGCATGGTTTGCAAGCATGGTTTGGCAGAGCGGGAGATGGGGAGTATTAGGAGATGAGGTCAAAGGTACAGTTAGGATCATGGAGGCCCCTACAGGCCTTTCAAATGTTACAGGAAGCTATTGGAGAGTTTTGAGCAGAATGAGGTAATAAGATTTACATTTTAAAAAGATAGTTTTGCTATCATGTGGTAACTTACTGCAGGAAGACAAGTGCAGACGCAGGAACGCTTAGGCATGGACTGTAAGCAGCTGAGGAAAGAGATCCTTCGAGCTGGCACCCGCAAATGAAGGGATGTGGGATGAGAAATATTGCGCTAATTTTTAAGCTGCAGCCAACAGGATTTGCTGACGGACTGGACGCGGAGCATACAGAAAAGCAGGATGCGGGGACACTGAGTAGCTAGCTGGATGGAAAGTCTGGAATTCACGAGAAGTAAGCGCAGAGAGATGGCGACTAAAGAGTAGGAGGGTATTTCCGCAAGTTCATGGAAAATGTAATTAAAGGATAAATTTGTTTTGGTGCAAAAGAATTTGAAATCCATGCTTATAATGTTTTCTTTTTTTTAAGATTATTTATTTATTTGAAATTCAGAGTTACACAGAGAGTGGAGAGGCAGAGAGAGAGAGAAAGGTCTTCCATCCGCTGGTTCACTCTCCAGTTGGCCGCAACAGCCAGAGCTACACCAATCCAGAGCCAGGAGCCAGGAGCTACCTCCGGGTCTCCCACTTGGGTGCAGGGGCCCAAGGACTTGGGCCATCTTCTACTGCTTTCCCAGGCCATAGCAGAGAGCTGGATCGGAAGTGGAGCAGCTGGGACTTGAACTGGCACCCATGTGGGATTCTGGCACTGTAGGCAGTGGCTTTACCCGCTACACCACAGTGCTGGCCCCAAAATGTTTTCATAATGTGGATTTTCCATGAAGTTTTGGAATATCTCTCATAACCAAATTTCCTTTTTTTTTTTTTTTAATTTGGACCAAAGCAAACTTATCTTTAAATTTCATTGTCTGTGAACTTTTTGAAGTACTCAAAAAAAAAGATTTCCTAGGGAGCCAATGCAATTAGCAAAGAGGACTGTGCTGTGAGGTGGGGGAGAATCCAGGGAGCTGGAAGGGGCAGGGAGTGAGGGATGAGGACAACCAGAGGAAGGGAAAGGAGGGACACTTCCCAAGGAGCAGGGGAGGGACAGTCAGATACTGCTGGGAGGCCAAGGAAGAGAACCGAGATTTAACCCTGGACCGCCCGCGGGCGGGTCCCTGCTCACCTCCACCAGACCGGCTTTGTGGGGTGCCAAGGACAAGAGGCTGAGCTCAAGAGCAAATGGCAGAAGAGAAAACGAAGGCGGTAAGTCCGGAAATCCTTCTTTGTTGGTAGTTTTATTGCAAAGAGAAGCAGAGGAGGGAGACTGTCGCAGGAGAGAGGGCAACGTCAGGAGAGAGTCGTGTTTCTAAGCCGGGAGCTGCTGTGGGGTGTGTTTGGTGGTGAGGGCCATGACGTGGCCGTGGCCATGGCCGAGAGCAGGAATTCCGACAGGAGTCAGCTCCGGGGCGTGGGGCCCAGGGCGGGGGAGAGGAGGCAGCGGCCGAGTGAGGAGTCCGCAGGTTGGCAGACCAGATGTGGCTGGAGAGTGTGCAGGTGTCCCTGTGGAAATCCGAGCAACACAAACAGCACTGGGCAGTTTACAGCGAGTAGCATCTCCATGACCTCACTGCGGCCGCACTGAGATGGGTCTCCTTTCTCAGGAAAGAAAAGTGCCCCGCAGGGAAATGAAGTACCTTCCCGCCCTGGGAAGGTCGGGTTGAAGACCAAGTCTCTGAGACCAACAGCAGCAATGACAGATAAGGTGAGTTAACCGGCTGGCAGTGTCTAGGGAAAAAACAGGTGCCAGTAGTAAGGAAATTCCAAAGGGGACAAGACTTTTTAAATATTCTGTTTAAAATAAATAAATTTATTTATTTATTTATTTAATTTTATTTTATTTGAAATGGAGAGAGACACAGAGAGAGAAATTCCTATCAGCTGGTTTATTCCACAAATGAAAACAACAGAGACTGGGCCAAGCTAAAGCTGAGAGCTGAGAGTCCTTGGGCCCCTGCACCCACGTGGGAGACCTGGAGGAAGCTCCTGGCTCCTGGCTTCAGATCGGCCCAGCTCTGGCCTTTACGGCCATCTGGGGAGTGAACCAGCGGATGGAAGACCTCTCTCTCTCTCTCTCTCTCTCTCTCTCTCTCTCTGTAACTCTGCCTCTCAATTAAATAAATACAATCTCTAAAACAAATCAAAAGCCTTAGAACTGATAAATCAGCACCCTTCAAAAGCTACAAGTCTATAATTTTCAGGCTACTAGCACAGACAACCAAAGAGGCCCATCTTGCTCTCTGGCAGACAGACACTTACAAGAGACACTTAAGAGAGCACTTACAAGGGAGCCTCAAAGAGTTCCTAAAATATGGAATTAAAAGATCATTTATTTTGATGCAAAACAATTTTGAAATTCATGCATAGCTTTTTTTCCCACACCAAGCATTTTCCATGAACTTTTTGAAGCTCCCTCGTATGTATAGATTTCAGAATTTTTTGTAGCAAAACAAACTTATGGTTTAATTCCATTTTCCGTGAACTGTTTGAACTTCCCTCATGCGAATGGAATTCAAGATCCCAGAAAGCAAACATCCCCAAGCCCAGGGTTACTCAAGCCCTTCGGCAGATGCCCAGAGTTGGAATTAAGTGGACAGAAATTTAGTGGCAACAGGAGACGTTAAGGAGACAGTGGCAGGTTTTGACTTTTTTTGCTACCGGATATGTTAGAAATAAAGCCCCATCTGGGGTCTCCCTAAAGTTAATGAGACTGAGCTGCCAGCTCATTGACTTGCTGTGCAGTTTATTTTATGACCGTCTCTCATCCACACGGCTCCTGTTGGCTTTGGGACTCAACCAAGTAACTCCAGAAATCTCCCAGCTTATTTTCCTTGACCACATGGCTTCGTATACAGCGGGCAGCCCATCAACGTAATTTTTACTCAGTTCTGATGGAGAAAGCACTATTTTAGACACAAAGTTGACCCACATGAGCACACACACACACAAGCACACACATACAGCATGAGTGTCTAAGTGTGCAAGTTACAGCTATCAATCTCTATGGGGTACAGGGCTTCTTGTTCAATATCCTACCATCCAATTTGATTGTCCAGGGGAAGGTTTTCCCCCAACTAAAAGTAAAAAGTTTCCCAGCCAGCCCAGAAGAGAAAGAAAAATCCTGGGCACTACTCTTTTCCAAGACAGCGTCCCCAGAGAAGGCCAGACTCCATAGGGACTGGGTGCAGACCAAATTCAAGAGAAGGGACCCTGGTACTGAACTCCTGGCCAAGGCGAAGCTTCCCTTGCCCCAACCATGGTGTGGGACGTATGGAGGGTGGCACCAGAGAGGCCTCAGCACTAACTACTCATCCCCAACGCCCTCCCCCACTTGGGACAGTCAGCCTTAAGAATGACTGCAGTCCAGCTTCTCCCAAGCTCAGTGAATAGAGACTCAGGGTAGAATCAGAGAGTATGAAAGTGTTATTTACGCACTCTGAGCCTATGGGTAAGATTCCTATGTATTCCAAAAGGGAAATGATGTATTACCTAAATAAATACCGCTTTGCTAAATTAAACCTTTTCAAAACTTAATGTCCACAGAGGAAAAAATCAGAGTAGTTGGATGGGGGGTGGGGGTTGGTGATGAAGACGTCAGGACTTGAGCTTCTGACGTCATCCCCAACACTCGACATCTTCCCCTCAGATGCTTCTTCCTGAACGCCTGTGACTCTATTGCCTCCTCTGGAAAGCAATCTCAGATGTCCAAGGAGAGGATAAGGATAAGGATAAGGATAAGGATAAGGATAAGGATAAGGATAAGGATAAGGCTAAGGCTAAGGCTAAGGCTAAGGCTAAGGCTAAGGCTAAGGCTAAGGCTAAGGCTAAGGCTAGGACAGGATAAGTCGGTGGATGTGTGTACAGGCTGCAAAGAGCAAGGCACTTTTCAGGCGAGTTCACACTAAGAGAGTCTATCATGGGGAGTCTTCAAAAAGTTCTAGAAATACCTATTATGAAAAAGCTACATTTGGATTTCAAAACTCGGGGCCACCAAAACCAACTTATCTTTTCCTTTCATTTTCCAGGAACTCTTTAAAGTATTCTGTGTGGAAGAGGGAGGCCCCTGAAGCCTAGAAACCAGGGTATACGTAGCCCCAAGGGAATACAGGAGCCTGGTTCAAACATTCTCTTGGTTGCACAATTCTGTCAATCCCTACTCTGAACTCCACCATCAACACTGACCCTGTTCCTGTGTCTCTGCTTCCGGTTCCTCCTTGTCAACCCTTGGCAGCCTCTACTTCAGCGACTTCTCTCTGCCTCAGAACTTGCAAACCCGTGGTTATCATTATTTCTGGATTCTTCCATGCCAGGTATCTGTGTACCTTCTTCTCCCAGGGTGCTATCCCATTTCTGTTCCTCCTACAAATTAAACGACCGCCTCTCTCTCATTCCCATTCAAATGTCTGCAGAAGTTTCATCATACCCCTTTCTAGCAGAACCGGCCTGTAGATTTGCTGACCTATACATCAGGCACCTTCTACCAGTCTGGTTGATTAAGCTGTGGCAGTGAGGTTCAGCATATAGAATTTAGCCACTGCTTCCATTGTTAGAAGCTAGGCCATGGGATCCCATGGTATGGGGCTATGGTCAGGGCAGACTTTTCAAAGCTTAGCCTGTGTGTCCAGAGCAAGGAGGAGGTCAAAGATCCATAGAACACTTTAGTGTATCTCTTGGGTTGTACTAAATAATTTTTAAAGACACGATATCACAGAATCACATTCCCTCCATTTTAGGAAAGGAAAAAACTATAGATAGTTGACCCATTTTCCTCTTTAAAGTGGAAGCTGACACGGAGCAGCAAAGTGGTCTTAGATGCTGACAATATCCCCCTTTATATGGGGTCTCCTACTATGGCATCAGGCTTAGCAGGTTTCTCAATGTTAGCAGAGAGAGAGCAGCGTTCCCCTCTGCCTTGAGAAATGTGTCTTCATAATGAGAGGCCAGGATTTTTAGGACAGCTCAGAAGAACCCCTGTTCAAGAAGGGCCATCCTTGCCATTAGCTTAGTTCCACCACCTTGTAGGTCAGCAAGCAGAGCTCTGACATGCATCTGAAGTTGTCCCATGTCTTGGACAAGACAAGTCCCCTTGCAAATCATGCTCCCGAGTCTCAGGTGATGGCTCTGCAGAAAGGGTCGCCTTGGGCACTGAAGGCCAAGGCAGTGTTGCATAGCCTCCTGGGCCTGTGCATAGGACCTGCTGGCTGCAGCCTGTCTCCCAAGCAAGCGCCACTTGAGTTGGGCTCCAGGAGCCTGCTGCAATCAAATGGGCTGGTGGAACGAACACACTTGTGCTCAGTGGTGCATCTGGAAATTGGCCCTCTTTGGCTTTTAATGGGACATTTCTCCAGCAGTTTTGTGATCATCAAAGACAATCATGGCAGTTGGAAACCTGGAATGTTTGTACTTCCCCTCTGTATGTGCCCCAAGCACCAAATGCGTGAAGTCAGTGCCCCAGAGGGTCCATCCCTCTGGAGAAAATGTCTCATAATTGAAAGGCACTGTATGTCTCTGCTCATTAATTTAAAAATATTCCGCAGTCAATATTCTTAGCAGTGAACATGATTATTTACCGCTTAGTG
The DNA here is from genome assembly GCA_949820135.1 of Sylvilagus floridanus. Taxonomy (NCBI): domain Eukaryota; kingdom Metazoa; phylum Chordata; class Mammalia; order Lagomorpha; family Leporidae; genus Sylvilagus; species Sylvilagus floridanus. The sequence continues at coordinate 12,677,036 of OX463228.1, read as the reverse complement.
ATGAGCTGAAGAAATGGCAACAGTCTCCGACCACCTTCTGTTTTCTATCAGGAATAAATGGGGGCACCCCACTATCCACAGTATCTATCAGCTACCAGTGTAATTTAAGTGATAGACATGTCCAAACAGCTGCTTCTGGTCTCATCAGCTTTGAGTAGTATTTATTGATTACCACTTACTAGAATAAGCTGAGGATTTCACTGTCCCTGACTTAACGCCCCTCCTCCATATCTGTATTGTGGATTTTCTTTTTGGGTGGTTGATGATAATGGCATTTGAGTAGAATTTAATAACTTTAAGTCTTCCACACACCGTTTACAGGGTGAGCCTAAACACTAACAAGCCAAAAGATACCTTTTGTCTTATAATTACTATGTGAATAGTATTCATCATACAGCCAAATGGTATCATATAACTACTTTTCCTTCTCTGCTGGTCAAATGTCTTGACCCCTGGAACATTCAAAGAAGAATATTGTTGGCGTCAAAATAGATTCTCTGTCCTCGTACTCGACCCATGATCTTGCTGGGTCCTAATACAGCAAACTTAGCATGTGATCCACGACTTCGTTCTACTTTATTTTTCCTGAAATTCCCAATTGCCTTTTGCTCTTCTTGAAAGAAGATCAATAAATTGACAAGGTGTCCTCAGATTCTTCCTGCCTCTCAGTGACAGCCTCGTGGATTCCCCATTTTCACCCAGAGGCAACCTCTAAGCGCTCTTCCTGCAGACCAGTTGTTTTCCACCCCCTTGGGTGAGAAGCAACCTCTCCTTAATCTAGTTCTGATTCCAGCTTCCTGCTAATGTGCACTCTGGGAGGTAGCAGGCGGTTACTCAAGTGGTAGAGCCCCTGTCACCCATTTGGGAGACTTGCATTGAGTTCCTATCCCCTGCCTTTAGCTTGGCTCAGTCCTGGTAATTGTGGGCATTTAGAAGATGAACCAGCAGATGGAAAAGTTTCTCTCTGCATCTCTGTCTAGGTCTCAATCTCTTTCTCTTTCATGTCTGCCTTTCACATACATAAAAACAAATCAATTCTTGAAAAGAATTTGCTGTTAAACTACTGGAAATTCTTTTAACTGATAACCTTCAGACATCAGCACCTTTAGGCTATGCCTCATATTTTAAGTGGGAGCCAGGCTATTCTTAGGCAGTTCCCAAATGCTGAATGCAAACAGTAATTGCATGGGCCTGTCACCTGCCCGATATGGGATTCCTCTAAACAGATAATCTTGATTCAAAACAACTCTTCATTGAGTAGGCCAAGACTTTGTGAGATCAACAACAGGATCTGAGCCTTTCCCTGCCCAGTTTGCTTCCTCCTCCTTTTATCGTTAATGGATGTTACCTTCCCCCACCACAATAAAGCTCTTTCACTTCTAAATCTGTCTCAGTGACTATGCCAAAATGACACAGTTGAAACAATGCTAATTTTCACATTATTTTTTTGACTTAAGTTTCCAATTGTTTAGCACTGTTCTATAATGCAATCAACATTTGTATAGGGACTTCATATAGTGACTCCACTAAGTTCATTTTAATTCTAATTCTTCCGCATGCTCTATGTAAACATGCTATGGCATCTTCATAACTTTCATTCCTTGTTCCCACTTTATTGCACTGGATAAAACCTATAATAGAACATTATAAACAAATCCCATAAGGTAATGCTTCTATTTTGCTTTAAATAATTGAGTCTCAAAGAAATTAAAAGTTATCTTTTATGTTTACTTAAATACTTACATTTCTGATGTTCTTCATTTATTTCTAAAGATTCAAGTTTCCATATATTATTTACTGTCAATCTGAGGAAATTCCTATAGCATTTTTTAAAAGATTTGTTTTATTGATTTAACGGACAGAGTTACAAAGAAAGAGAGGAAGAGACAGAGAGAGATCTTCCATATGTGGTCCATTCCTCAAATGGCCGCAATGGCTGGGGTTGAGCTAGGCCAAAGCTGGGAGCCAGGAGCTTCCTCCTGGTCTCCCACATGAATGCAGGGTCCCAAGCATTTAGGCCATCCTCTCTTGTTCTCCTAGGCACATTAGCAGGGAGCTGGGTCAAAAGTGGAGCAGCCAGGACTTGAACCAGCACCCATACAGCTTAACCCACTGCACCACAAACTGGCTTCTCCTATAGCACTTTGCAGTTCAAGTGTTGTGTTGATAAAGTCTCTTAGGTTTCTTTTATCAGAAAATGTCTTTACCATTGTTTTTTTTTTTCCTAAAATGGCTTTATTGGAATAGAACATATATACCATACAATTCACTCATTTAAAGTGTATAGTTTAATTGTTATTGGTTTATTCATAGAGTGGGCAACCATTGCAACAATGAATTTTTAAATAATTCCATCAACCCCTCAAACTTTATACCCATTAGCAGTCACTCTCCCCTTCTCCACCCCCTTTCCCCACCCTCCATAAAATCTTCCAACTGTATCGCTAATCTACTTTTTTCCTCTATTTTCCTATTCCAGACATTTACTAGAAATGAAATTATATACTATATGGCCTTTAATGACTGGATTCTGTCCCTTAGCATAATGTATTTCAGGTTCATCCATTTTGTAGCATATATCAGTATGTTATTTCTTCTTATGACCAAATAATATTCCATTGTATGAATACCTCGTATCTTATTTATCCATTCATCAGTTGGTGGGCATTTGAACTGTTTCCACTTTTTGGTTATTATGAATAATGCTTCTATGAACATTCATGTTACAAGTTTTTATGTAGACATATGTTTCCATTTTGATTGGGTGTTTACCTAGAAGTGGAATGAGGGTCATATGGTGGCTCTATATTTAATGGTTTGAGGAATTGCCAGACTGTTTTCCAAAGCAGCTGTACCATTTTACATTCCCATCAGCAATGTATGAGGCTTCCAATCCTTCATCTTCTTGCCAACATTTGTTATTATCTGTCCTTTTGATCATAGCTATTCTATTGACTGTGAAGTGGTATCTCATTGTGGCTTTGATTTAAATGTCCCTAATGGCTAATGACATTAAATGTCTTCATTTGTATATCTTCTTTGGATAAATGTCCTTCCCCTGTTTTTTAATTGGGTTATTTATCTTTTTTATTATTGAGTTGTACTCTTTCATTCTTAAAGAATGTTTTTACAGATATAAAATTCTGCATCAAAAGATTTGTTTAAATGTTAAAAAAAAAATACCACAGTAAAAGCTGTCAAACATAAGGTCCACAGACAAACATTTGTCAAATCTGAGAGGAAACAGGACACTTGCATCATCTTGAAATATCTTCCCACAAGAGACTGTTTTAGATAAATGTATCTATTTGAGAGACCAACAGAGAGCTCCCATTGGCTACTTCACTTCCCCAGTAGTCCAAAACCGTTTGGGGGGCCAAAGCCAGGAAACAGAAACTCAATTTTGTGGGTGACAAGAAGCTAATTCCTTTGACCATCACTGCTTCACTGCACTGGCAGGAAGCTGGAGTCAGAAGCCAGAGCTAAACACTGGACCCAGGCACTCCAAGGTGGGATGCAAGAACCGAGCTGGCAACTTAACAGCTAGTCTAATGCCTCCCCCAAGTAAGAGACTTTTCCTTACAGGGAGAAAACGTACTAACTTTCTGGGGAGAAAATATTCCTTACCTTAAACAAGTGATCAAAGTTAACACCTACACAATTAGTCATGGCCACCATGAACTCCCTGATAGGAGGCACTGAGAAAAGTTCTATCTAAAAAGTTACTTCAAAATTAAAAATGTCTTTCAAAAAGTTAGTATTTCACTACTGCTAGGCTGTGTCATTTCTGGTGAGAAGTGAGTGATGGCCGGCGCCGTGGCTCAACAGGCTAATCCTCTGCCTTGCGGCGCCGCCACACTGGGTTCTAGTCCCGGTTGGGGCGCCAGATTCTGTCCCGGTTGTCCCTCTTCCAGGCCAGCTCTCTGCTGTGGCCCGGGAGTGCAGTGGAGGATGGCCCAAGTGCTTGGGCCCTGCACCCCATGGGAGACCAGGTAAAAGCACCTGGCTCCTGCCATCGGATGAGCGCGGTGCGCCGGCCGCAGCGCACTGGCCGCGGCAGCCATTGGAGGGTGAACCAACGGCAAAGGAAGACCTTTCTCTCTGTCTCTCTCTCTCACTGTCCACTCTGCCTGTCAAAAAAAAAAAAAAAAAAGTGAGTGATGATTCAGATCATTTTTCTTCTGCTCCAATGTGCCATTGAACTAATCTCTGGAGTTTATCCTTGGTTTTTAGTAATTTGCTTTTAATGCACCTAGGCATATTTTTTGTGTATATTCTGTGTGGTTTTCACTGAAATGTTTGAATCTATAAATTAATATCTTTCAATTAATTTTGGGGGCTTCCCATTTTTGTATCTCCAAATATTTTCTCTGTCTCAGTTTCTCTCTTCCGTTTCTGGGATTACAACTACAAGAGGTCTTCAAAATTTCAAGGAAAACATTTATTAACAAAAAAACTATGTGTAGATTTCACTTTTTTGGTATTAAACTAATCTTTTAACTTCATTTTTATACTTTTTGAAGCACATTTGGATGTTGCAGCATTTGGTGTTCCTTAAACATTTGAGACTATGTGTTTTTTTTTCACTTTTTTCTCTCTTCTTCTTCATTTTGATAATTTCTACTTATCTATTTCCACGTTTGCATTTTTGTGTTTTTAGTTAAAGCCATCTAGTGAATTTCTAATTTCAGATTTTTTAATTCCAGAATTTTTGAAGGTTCTTTTTAAACAGTATTGCCCTGAGATTCCGCCCTCTCAATTTATTGCAATCATATTTCCCTTCTTTAGTATGTCTGTACTATGCACTTTGCATCCTATGTACTGATCCCAAAAAATGTTCCTAAATTCCTCAGAGTTGGTCTCAGTTTATTATCTTTTCTCTGGAGACTAGGGCATACTTTCTTGGTTACTCATATGTCAATTAATTTTGCATTGAATCATGAACCTTGTCATTCTAAGCTGCAGAAACAGTTTTCTATAATTTTCCTTTCTAAAAGAATATGTTTTTATTTGACAGGCAGAGAAATAGAGACGATATGGATAGAGATAGAGATAGCAAGAACGAGAGAAAATTTCATCTACTGAGTCACTCCACAAATGCCTGCAATGGCTGCAGTTGGGCCAAGGCCAAAGCCAGGATTCAGGAACTCAACCCAGTTCTCCCATGTGGGTGGCAAGAAGCCAGTTACTTGAGCCCTTACTGCTGCCTCCCAGAGTCCCCATTAACAGGAAGCTGGAGTCAGGAGCCAGAGGCAGGTGCCAAACCCAGGCACTCTGACATGGGAGGCAGGTGTCTGAACCACTGGACTAAATGCCCACCCCCATTTTTATGTTTTTCAAGTACATTCTTCTAATAATGTTGGTGTTTTGTTTTAGTCAATGAATTTCACTCAACCTGTAAACTGTCTCTCAGGCCATAGCTCAAAGTTCACTTCTGAGATTGGCCTTTGCTGAAGTACTTGGAGCATGTGTGGCCCCAGGCTCAGTTAAGAGGCTTGAGCTGAGTTTATACACAGCCTCTGGGGCCCCAACTCTCTCCTTTCCAGGATTGCGGTCAATATCTGAACACTGGGATTCCTGATCGCTGTCCTCTGGCTCTTCAAGCCAGAAAGAATACAGGCTTTTTGGGTTTTGTGTTTCAGAGTGTTAGTCTGCTCCCGTGGAATGACTTTGGGGCTATCTGTAAGCTGAGAATCTTCAAAACGGGCCTTTCCCACTCTTGGTGACTTCTTGCAGGTACAGCCTAGTTCAGTTCAGCTTTCTCACCTGGAAAAGGGAGATCATAGTACCTTGCCTCCTTAAATTATTCTGACAAAACTAATTGAACTATCATTTATAAAGTCTTTAGGATAAATATCTCTAAGGTATAGGTATATGTGAAGTGACACCCTGACAGTGACTCCATTTTAGAGCACCCAAGACTGCATCTCGAGAAAGCACCCCCCCCCCACCATGAAACTCTGGTCTGAAACTAACTAGGGTCTAAAACTTAGACAACAACAATGCACTGCATCCTGCTTGGCAAAACACTGAAATCCACTAGCATGATCGCTCAGGCTTAAAACAGATAGGCTGCACCTGGGTCAACATTAAGATTGTAATTTGCCTATGTACCACGTATGATTTAGGTCTATGACCTGGACTAATGTCAAAACTGTAATTGGTATTGTTTAGATTATAATTGATATTAGTTTTGCATACACTTTAGGTCAGCTTGACCCTGGTGACCATATATTCCCCCTCCCCTCCTTGTGGTTTTTGCCTTTATAAATCCTGTTGCTATGAGCTTTGGGGTCGAGAGTTCTTTAGGGCATGAGCCCGCTCTCTACTGACGGCTAAAATAAAGGACTCATTCCAAATTCTCATTGTGTGGTGTTTCTCTGCGACTCACTTCAGGTACAACATATGCTGAATATATATATATATATATATATATATATATATTAAATATACACACACATATATATACTGTAAGGCCAAAAGCACACTTTATAAACATAATAAGAATTGTATAAATAAGCAGCTTTCAAAAATATAGAAGTTACAAGCAAGTGTGTATTAGAGAGTGCAGTGACTCATTCATTGTAAAGCCTAAGAATTGTTTATAGATAAAACCAAGGAAAAATGCAAGAATCACACAGTGTTATGCATGTATCATCTCCGGCTCTGGCATTGCTGCCTCCTGCCTGCTGGGATATTTGGGATTACACTGGACTCAATCAGATGATAGGGGATAACATCCTCATCGCAAGATCCTTAACTTAATCACACCAGCGAAAGCTTGTTGTCGTGTAAATAAAGCAGTTACGGGTTCAGGGAATAACATGTGGACATCTTTGGGAAGCCATTACCCTATTCAATCACAGTAATGATTTAATATCAATTGGAATTTAGTGCCATCCTCCTTACAACTGAACTAAAAGTAGGCAAATATATTGGGGTTTTGATAGAATATCTATTTAGATTTCATCTGTAGCATTGTTAACATGGTCTTAACTCCTAAAAAAATGGCATTTTAAACTTCCAGGCAGCTCCATATCCGGCAAGGGAGTAGGTAATCATATCTTAGAGTCATCATTTCAGATAACAGTCCTACCAGTTACCCAGGCTTCACTCTTGACAGATGGTTTTTCAAAGAATTTCTTTTGTGTCCCGCAAATGGTTGAGAAATAAAATAAGATTCATCTGGCCATTACCTTCCTACTTTTTAAAAAAGTGCTGGATGGCCTGCTTTTTTCCGAGTAATTTTTTTTTGACAGGCACCCTGGTGTTAGGCAATCAACTTCTGCGATAATGGTGCTATTGTCTGCTCCTCACAGGCCTGTCCCTATCTTGCCAGGCTTGTCTTTTACACATACACCCCCTACCCCACTCAGGGATCGCCCTAGCCCTTTGCCCACTTGAGTCACCATTACAATGGCTTCTCGCCTTCGCACTATCATCCAAAGACTTGAATTTCTTTTTCTACAAAGGAAATCTATTAGGCCATTGTAACATCAAGTCCCCAAGTTGAAGCGTATTAATGCAATAAGTGCCATTTCTCCTTCCTGTCACAGTCCACCTCAGGTGGGCAGGATGTATGGGGAAGCCCTGGCTTCCATAAAGTCATTTGAAAACCGATGATCCACCCAGTTAGAGGGGCTCCATATTCCTTTGGCTCTGTGATGTTTTCTCAATTCAGCCAATAGGTAGAGAGAGTTGGATGACACATGGGAGGGTCTCTTGGAACAGGTCTAGAAGTGGTGGTATCTGTAACTTCTGCTTATATATGATTAGCCATTGGCCATACCTAATGAATTACCAGGGCCTTGGGAAAAGACTGTGGCTTGTGAGTGCCTGGAAAAAAGTGTTTGGCGAACAGGAAGCCAATTTACAGAGCAGTAAATATTGTTATGCTGTGTAGTGCAACACAGGAGAATATATCTTGTGATGATACCGATGACATAAAAATTGGACCACACTCATATGCCTGCTTTGATTGTGAGATCCATTAAGAGAGGAATTTTCTATCACTTTCTCTAAAATGGTGTCCAATGCAGTAGTTGCACAATAAATGTTTGATGAGTGAATCACAGCATATTGGAAGCTAAAAGTCCCTGGAGATCTTTTAATCTGAACTTTTCATTTTCCCTGTGAAGAATCAGAAATCTAAGACGCTTAGCACTTTACCCGTGTTCACTGAGAGGGCTGGACTCATTTTTCTCATATCCCAGATCAAGTAAGACGATCTTTTGCAACCAACTTCTTGTGCTTCCCAGACCCAATGAGACTCACTTTTTAACCAACTTATCAGAACTTGCACATCTAAGCAAATGTTTGGCCCAGTGAATTCTCCTGGGGAATTTGTACACTAGTCAGATACTACTGCCTTTTAAAAAATTCATGCAGCTTTATTTTAGGAATTGCTTTCGAAGCCCATGGCATTTTCTTTAAAATTTTGCTAATGGTGGTTAATAAATATTCATCCTTTGAAGATGGGTTTGATTTTGAGAACCACAAGTTGCCTGGAGCACATTTTGGTAGATAAAGTTGAATAGAGGTGGCCTAGTTGTGCAATACTGGCTTTGGTTTAAAAAAAAAAAAAAAGGTGAAACTACGCATTCATCTATGCCACATGTCATGAAGATGCAGGTTTTCCCTTCTGATTTGTTAACAAGTTTGGGAGACAGTTACGGAAGGTGAGATATACGGGCATTTTGAGCAAGGTTATCGTTGTTGGAAGCAGTTCCTGGAATCCTAAGGTGACTGATATGAAAAGAAACAGCAGTCTTTGAGAACCTGTAACTCAAATGTCAGAAAAGCCTCGGTTGCAAAAATGCACACCTTAATTTCCAGTGCCTTAAAACTCCATGAAGAAACTTAGAAGATGTTTAGGTCCACAGTAGCTCCTTATTCAGAAACCAGCCACAAAGATGAAAGAAGTGTTATTAAAAGAATAAGGAAGAAGTTTCTGGATAAAATGGCATAAAGTTGATAATCTGACCTATCCTTTACTTGGGAAATATTTGGGATAATATGGAACAAGAGACTACAAAATGCTGGAAACTTGCTGGGCACCTGCACATGATCTAGGCTCAGGACTGGAGAGGCTTCTCAAGGCAATCGCATGCACAGCGAGGGGATCCAAAACGAAAATCTTCTGCCTTCTCCAACCACAGCCCCTTAGAGATGATAAACAAATACATGAGAAACAACAGCGTATTCAGTAAGTGATGCAGGAAAACTGGATATCCATGTTGGAAGCATAAAATCAGCCCCTTACCTCTGACCATACACCATAATCAACTCAACATGCACTAAAGACTTAAAGGTCAGACCTGAAACTATAAAATTACTGGAATAAAACACAGAGGGAACGTTCTGTGACACTGGCCCAGGCAAAGAGTTGTTGGATAAAACCTCAACAAAAAGCAACTATATATAAATAGAATTATATCAAATTAAGTCCTTCTGTACAGCAAATGGCTCAATCAACAGAGCAAAAAAATAATGTACAGAATGCCAGAATCTGCTTGCAAACTATACATAGGATGAGAGGTTGATATCCACCATATACGGAGAACTCAACTCAAAAAAGCAGATAACCACATTAAAACGGGCAGAAGACTTGAATAGACATTTCTTAAAAGAAACTCATAAATGGCCAAGAAGTATAATGTAAAGCTGTTCAGTATCACTCTCAGGGAAATACAAATCACCTTACTCCCGTTCACATAGCTACTATGAAGAGACTAGTGGTGATTCACAGGTTAAGCTGTGCTTGCAACAATGGCATCCCATATCAGAGCACTGATTCAAGTCCCAGCTGCATCATTTCCAATCCAGATCCCTGCTAAGGTACCTGGGAAAACAGTGGATGATGGCCCAAGTCCTTGGTCTCCTGCCACTCACATGGGAGACCCAGATGGAGTTCCCAGCTTCTGGCTTCAGCCTGGCCCATCCCTGGCTGTTGCATCCATGTGGGGAGTAAATTAGCAGATGAAAAATCTCTATGTCACTCTGCCTTTCAAATAAGTAAATAAATCCTTTTAAAAATTGCTACTATCAAAAAATTGAAAGATGACAAGTATTGGCAAGGCTGTAGGAAAAAGGGAACCTTACACGCTGTTGGTAGGAATGTAAATTAGTACTGCCACTGTGAAAAAAAATATGGAGGTTCCTCAAAATGCTAGAAATAGCATTATAATATAATCCAGCAGCCCCACTACTGAGAATAAATCCACAGGAAATGAAATCACTATGTTGGGCTCCTGTGTTTATTGTAGCACTATTCATAATAGCCAAGATATGGGACCAATTGCGGTGTCCATTAACTGATGGAGGATAAAGGAAGTATGTGTATAAGCATAATGCTGTTCATCCATAAATCATGATGGATCCTTTGTCATCTGCAGCAATGAAGATGTGTCTGAAGGAAATTATGTTAAGTGCAATAAACCAGGCACAGAAAGACAAATACTAAAAAGTTGTTCTCATAGAAGCTCAGAGTAGAGAGCCTGGCATTGTGGCACAGTGGCTTAAGCTGCAGCCTGGGACACTGTCATCTCATATGAGTGTCGTTCAAGTCCCGGCTGCTCCAATTCCAATTCAGCCCCCTGTTTATGTGCTGGAAAAGCAGCAAGTGCTTGGGCCCGTGCCAACAGACCTGTACAGACTTCCTGGCTCATGACTTCAGCCCGACCTAGCCCTAGCTGCTGAGGCCATTTGGGGAGTGAACCCGAAGATGGAAGATCTCTTTATCTCTCCCTCTCTCTGGAACTCTGCCTTTCAATCTTTAAAGAAGAAGGAGGAGCAGAAGGAAAAGTAGAGAGTAGGACAGTGGTTACCAGAGGCTGGGGAGGTTAAGATAGAGACTGGCCAACAAGTACAAATTTAGTTAGATGAGATGAATAAGTTGTGGTATTCTTTTACATAGTAGAATAACTAGAATTAGCAACAACATACTGTATATTTTTAAATAGCTAGAAGAGAGGGTTTTGAATGTTCTCATCACAAAGAATGATTAAAAGGGGCCGGCACTGTGGTGCACATGGTTAAGCTGCCGTCTGCAGTGCCGGCATCCCTTATGGGCGCTGGTTCGAGTCCTGGTTGCTCCGCTTCTGATCCAGTTCCCTGCTAATGCATCTGGGAAAGCAATGGAGGATGGCCCAAGTGCCTGGGCTCCTGCACCCACCTGGGAGACCCAGAAGAAGCTCCTGGCTCCTGGCTCCTGCCTGGCTTAGCCCTGGTCATTGTGACCATCTGGGGCATGAATGAACCAGTGGATTGAAGATCTCTGTCTTCTCTCTTTAACTCTGATTTTCAAATAAATAAATATTTTTAAAAAACACAAAAAAGATAAAATTTAAGATGGCATACTAGTTATTCTGATTTGATCATTACACAATGTGTATATAAATCAAAACCTCACATTGTGTCCCTGAAACATGTACAAATAGTAATGTGTCAATCATAAAGTTAAAAAAAAAAAGAAAAGAAACAGCAGGGACCCAGGAGGGGCGTTTTAAGCCCAAAATGGAGAAGACAACACTCCAGCAAAATGTGTCCAGGGTTCTTCTTCCAATTACCCGAAATCAAGCTGGGCAGGAAGCATGTCAGAGTTCAGGGGCACTGCTTGTGCTGTGCACAGCAAATACACACTTAAATCAGTCTCATTACTTTACACTCACACCTGGCCTATTTTGAGCGCCTCCAAAGCATTTCCCTGACATCCAATTTAACGGCTTTTCAATTGCATAATTACACTCTTTTGGTAAATTACCATCATGAGCAAGGGCACACGTGGATGGCGGGGCACGCGCTTCCAGGAAAAGCCCCCTGAGGCTGAGATCGGGCTCTTTCCTGAACTAAACATTCACTTGAGGAAACGGAAACACGCGCCTCTGTGGCCACAAAGCAGTCATCTGAGGATCAGCAAAGGCCCCCGCCTCAGAAGCCTTCTGATGAAGGCTACACGTGGTAGGAGCCGTCACCACCACTGCACCGGGTCTGTGCCGGCGCCCCTGGGCCGTGGCGTGTCCAGGCCAGGGGGGGATGCACAACAACACTGGCGGATGAACTGCCCGACCGCGACAACCCCCCACACCCGCCTCGCCACAACAGCGGCGCTTCTTGCTTTTTTCCTGTTGCCCCTTGGGAGCACGTTTGCTGCGGAAGTGCAGAACCTTGACATGCACTTCCGAAAGCACAGTGATTCACAGAAACCCACATCAGGGGTCCCCGACTTCATCTTCCCACAATCACCTCCAGACAAAATCGTCCTCCGTTACCGGAGAAAAGCTGATTTCTCTCTCTGCCAGGCCTGCAAACGCCACCTGGGACGAGGGACCCAGCTGTGCTCCTTTCTACCTCTCACATCTTCAGAAGCAATAGAAGCTCAGCAATTGGAATGTAGCTGTCCATTGTGCTGATGAGGCAGCAGGAGAATTAGACGCCGTTTTCCAGCCTATTGCTGTGTGGGACGCCAAATGCTCACTGCAGCGCAAGGTTGTGGCTGCTAAAGTCAGCAGCCAGGACAGAGACTCGGGGGACCAGGGTATTGACTGAGACGGGGGCACTTAAAAGGAGTGCACTTGCTGCCCTGGAATCCCATTTGCAAGGGGGCTTCCCTCATTACGAAGGATGGTTTGAAATCTGATCTCCTCCGTTAAAAACAACACAACTTAGAAATGCATAAGGCAGATTCCCCGGAGACCAATATAACCCAGAAACCATAATCATGCAAAGCTGCAGAGCCTTGGCAGCTGAGTGTGTAACTGAGTCTAGCTTCAGAAGCCAAACTCCTGAGGGGTCTGAACCCAAGGTTCATTTATTCTTAATAAGCTCAGCTCCAGGGGCATTGTCAACCTCCAGCTAATGACAACACCACCACAACTGAGATCGCTGGATTCCAAAGAAGAGTGAGGATCTAATTGAGACAAGAAATAAGTGTGGGCTCACATCAGCATTTGTTCACGGCCAGAGCTCAGGACTTAGGGTTTTACAAGTTCACTCTGGGGTCTGGCCTTGTGGCTCAGACACCGGCATCCCATATGGGCACCAGTTCAAGTCCCGGCTGCCCCACTTCCGACCCAGCTCCCTGCTAATGGCCTGGGAAAAGCAGCAGAGGATGGACCGAGTGTTTGGGCCCCTGCCACCCATGGGGGAGCCCCAGAAGAAGCTCCAGGCTCCTGGCTTCAGCCTGGGTCAGCATTGGCTACTGCAGGCATCTGGGAAGTGAACCAGTATATGGAAGACCTCTCTCTCATAAATATTAAAAAAAAATAAAAGTTCATTCTGTATGGATTACCTGCCCCCCACCCACCCCCACAGCACTTTCTGGGACTTGTCAAGATGGCACGGGACGCAGGCAGTAGGCACAGGACACAGACGCGGGACACAGCCCTCACACCTTCCCCTTCGTTCCACCACCCCACATCTGCTGCTGAAGCTCTCAGATAAGTGAGTCCTGGAACACAGGGGACGTCTTCCAGCCTCATCCACAGACTGCCCAGCTCTAGGTCATGAGAGCCTTCAACCCGGATGACAAGCCATGAGCACACACTTCCCCCCACCCCGCCCCGAGTATTCAGATGTTTCCTTCCTGAGCAGTCCAGGGCTTCTGCACTCTGGCCCCTAGAAGGATCCGCAACCCAGCTGCAACTCAGCTCCGCTCGTTCCTGCAAAGCTGCCGCCCTCACACACCACCTTCCCTGGATGCCCAGGCTTTGCGCACGGGACCCGCCCTGTTCTCTCGGGCAGCACCATCTGCAGCAATGGGCACTGGGCAGCAATGCATTAATGCATTTTCAAAATGATGTCGGCAGTGGAGATGGCAGCAAAGGAACAGGGTGAAGGGAACTGGCCCACGGGCAAGGGTTCCTGTTTGAGATGTGCCAGCGTGGTGTTTCCCTGCGAGAACAGGAAGGGGGGCTTCCCGGCTGAGGAGACACAGATGCAGAGCTAGCGATGTTTTGTGTGGAAGGAGCAGCGAGTTCCAGCTCCATCTGTCTTCTGTCCAGGCTGCGTACAAAGCTTTGTACCTTCTGGGGTTTCACGTTCCACAGACCTTGGGATTTGCAGCCTCCCAGGACACCTCCCCACAGACACAGGCCTGAAATTGGCCAGGAAGTTGACGTAACAGCACCCGGAAAGAGGAGCAGTGGTTCTGCAGCCAGTCTAACCACACGGGTGTTCAATCAAGTTCAAGTCTCCTAGAAGCTCAGATGCTGATAGGAGTCTATTGCCGGCAATGCAGTAAGCAACCCAGGATCATCCACGTGGGTGTGCCGTCTTGGCATGCACCCACGAGGTCACAGGAAGGGTTCCTTGCTGTGCCCGGAGTGAGGCAGGAAGTCTGGCCGCTGTTGCACCGAGGGATCAGCCGGGTCTCAGACTCCTCCCAAGAGCAGGGCTCCTACCTGCCGCAGCCCCAAGAACTCTTCCTAGGTTCAAGTCTTCCTTTAAAATGACCTCATCAGAACAAAGGGCTTGTGAGGGTACCTCATGGAAAACAGAATTCAAAGATAAGTTTCTTCTGATGCAAAAAAATTAAAATCTATGTATAGTTTTTTTTTTTTTTCATAATACTCATTTTCCATTACCTCGTTGGCTGTACTAACGACTTCTGGCCAGTATATTCAGAGTGACAGAGAGAGGTTGTCCATCTGCTGGTTCACTCCCCAAATGGCCACAACAGTTTCTGGCTACGCTCATTCTGCCTTGCTGTAGCAAAGCCCAGCAGTTTTTGAACTGTAGAAATGCTACCATATCAGGTATTTAGCCTAGTGGTTAAAAAGCCCACTTCCCATATTGGTGTGCCTGGGTTTGATCCCCAGTTCTGGCTTCTGACTCCACATCCCTGCTAATACAGACCCTCAGAGGCAGAGGTGATGGCTCAAGTAATCAGGTTCTGCACTCATGTGGGGACCTGAATTATACTCCTGGCTCCTGGCTTCAGCCTCAGCCCAGCCCCAGCCCCAGCCCCAGTCCCAGTCCCAGCCCCAGCCATTGTGGGGATCTGAGGAATGAACCAGTAAGTAGATGGGAGATTCTCTCTCTCTCTCTCTCTCTTTCTCTCTCTGATAAATAAATTAAATAAAGGAGTGTGCTTTCTCTTAAAAAATGTGTGTTTGTAGAAATACACACACAACATGGTGCACCCTTAAACTCTTTCTAGCCCATTAGGTGCCTTTGTGCAAAGTTGCAAAAATCACCTTATCTAAGGTGTCAAGTTCAAAGAATTTCCCTGCATCTAACCCAAGCTAGCAGTGGGACTTGGGCTGAATTTCAGCCCCTTGACCCAACTCAAGCTGCACCACCGTATTTGGTTTAGTGCCCTGTAAAAACAGAACCATCCCTTGGTATTGCTAAGGCATTCCACTGAAGCCTTAGTGCCTCCATTTTTTTTCTAGCCCCTGATTGTTTTTCCTTGTGCATCCAGACCATTGCCATCTTAAGCTCACGGGGACCAACATCTTCTGCAGCTGACAGGCAAAACCCCAGACGCGAGTGATGTATTCATTCTTATACAAGAGAAACGAGGCTTCCAATTTCAGTTGTATCTTGCAGCAGCCCGGGGCCCCTCTCCCAAATTCCCATTAAAATACGTGCACTAGAGCTCTCAGTGACAACGAAAACACTGACAGAAAAGAAAAGGAGGAATTTTTACCAACTATAGAAGAGCTGGACTGAGAAAACCAACCTATTTCATGCTTCATTTCTCTCTTCCTGGCAACCCCAACCATCTGAAAAAAAGAATAGCTTGTTCCTCCTCCTCTCTGCCTCATGATTCCAGGAACCAGGGTCTGTGCCAGCCAGAAACGTGAACAGTGGTCCTGGCACGAGCATACTCTACCTTTCCCCCATACTTCCCATGGGCTTATACAGAAGTCTGCAATTTTGGTGACCCTTCGAATGACTATTTAATATTTGTCCCACATTTGTTCAGACGAGGGAGAAAGGAGTTAATACTCTATTTAAAAGTTATATGCCTCATTATTAATATTCAAAATAAGGAATCTGCTAGGCGCACTAAATTACTACTTTAACTTATCAAAAACGCCTTGTTACTTCAGCTTTTCATCACTTATAAATGTATCGCTTATTCATATTCATGAAAAATAAAGATATAATCACAAAGTCTTACTGAAATCTATTTCCATCCTTTTTTCTCATAGGTACACAAGAAAAAAATATCTCCCACTTAAATGTGCTGCTGCTTCTTCTTCTTCAATTTTAACTTGTAAGTTTCCAAACCAGATAATTTCTTGGCAGGTGACTTAGTGTGCTCTGCATTGCTGTAACAGAATCCTAGAGACTGGGTCCATTGTGAGCATTAGTTTATTTGGTCCAGGTTATAGAGGCTGCTAAGTTCAAGAACATGGGCCTCCCTGCTGCATAATAACATGCAGAGGGCATCACATCGCTGGCGAGACAGAGTAAGCGCATCAGGTGTCTCTTCCTCTTCTTGTAAAGCCACTAGTCTCATGGGGGGGGGCACTTTTAAAACTTCACCTAATACCCCCATTACCTTTCAGAGGCCCCACTTGAGAGGTAGTTGTATATGTATATGGGGATCAGGTTCCCAATACATTTCAAACAACACCCCAGACTAGTTTGAGATGTTACCAGAGATGCATAATAGACCTATGTATATTATAGGTGCATGATCAGCCCTTAGCCTGTGTCCAAGTCCCTGGTTGGTCAGCGATACTCATGACCTTCCTTTGATTGGTCAGTGCTGCTATGCTCTTTAGGGAACCTACGACGGCCGGGTGGGCTCCAGTTGGTCTAAAGGGCTACGGGTAAGTGGTAGTTAGCTTCTGCCCCAGTCCTGGAGCTTCTCTTCTGGACCTGGAATGCCCTTAAACAAGCCCTTCTGCACAGTCCTGGCGGACAAGGTTTTATCTCCTGGAGAAGCAAATGACTCTTGAGTCAGTGATTAGTACACTGTCTACGGCGCCGTGGCTCAACAGGCTAATCCTCCGCCTTGTGGCGCCGGCACACTGGGTTCTAGTCCCGGTTGGGACGCCGGATTCTGTCCGGGTTGCCCCTCTTCCAGGCCAGCCCTCTGCTGTGGCCCGGGAGTGCAGTGGAGGATGGCCCAAGTGCTTGGGCCCTGCACCCCATGGGAGACCAGGAAAAGCACCTAGCACCTGGCTCCTGCCATCGGATGAGCGGGGTGCACCGGCCACAGCGGCCATTGGAGGATGAACCAACGGCAAAGGAAGACCTTTCTCTCTGTCTCTCTCTCTCTCACTGTCCACTCTGCCTGTCAAAAAAAAAAAATAAATAAATAACACTGTTTGGCCCACTGTATCACTCCCTCAACTCAGGGGATTCCTTTTTGGAAAAAGACAGACGAGGACATCTTGGACTAAGGGATACAACCAAGAGGCTGGGTCCTGCCTTTATCCTGTAGGGGTTCAGTCTCAAATACGTGAACTTTAGGGGACACATTTAAACCATAGCAGCAAGCACATTGCTTCTTAATCATTTGACTAAGATCAAGCATACTAAAAATTAGTTTTCTGAGCCGGCGCTGTGGCTCACTAGGCTAATCCTCCGCCTTGCGGGGCCGGCACACTGGTTCTAGTCCTGGTTGGGGCGCCGGATTCTGTCCCGGTTGCCCCTCTTCCAGGCCAGCTCTCTGCTGTGGCCCTTGAGTGCAGTGGAGGATGGCCCAAGTGCTTGGGCCCTGCACCCAAATGGGAGTCCAGGAGAAGCACCTGGCTCCTGACTTCGGATCAGAGCAGTGTGCAGGCTGCAGTGAGCTGGCCTCAGCGGCCATTGGAGGGTGAACCAACGGTAAAGGAAGACCTTTCTCTCTCTCTCTCTCTCACTGTCCACTCTGTCAAAAAATTTTTTTTCAAAATTGATTTTATTTTCTTAATAAACCAATTCTGCTACATAAAAAATCACTCCTAACTTACTAGTATGAAATAATTATAATTATGTTCTTAACTGTCTCAGTTTTAGGAACTGAAAGGGCTCAGCGGGGCGATTCTCATTCAAGTTCTCCCTATACTTGCAGATGGTGGTAGGGTTTGATTTTCTCACTCACGTGTCTAGTGCTTTGGTTAGAAAAACTAGAACAGTGGGGACCCCTTCGACAGTGCCCTATCACTATCTATCTCCAGCAGGCTTTCAGGTGGACAGATTTCTTACATGGTGACTCAGCATTTCTAAAGGTACATGTCTTAAGAAAGAATTGGAAAAGACCTTCCATCCACCCTTTGGAAGTGACATAATATTGCTTCCAGGAGCCTGGATTCTTGTCATTGGAAGTGTCACAAAGACCAATCCAAATTCAAGGCGAGAGAATCTAGACTCTACCTTTTCTTGGGAAAAGTTTCCTCTTTCAGACACATATTAAATTCTCCACAACATCATTTAGTTTGCAAGTATTTTCAGCTGATTACAACTGCTAAATCTAGGTGTCAGCTATCAATCTGTTTACAGAGCTGGAATATAGCTCCTACTTACCTGTCCAGTTCTTTTTTTTTTTTTCTTTGACAGGTAGAGTTATAGTCAGAGAGAGAGAGAGAGAGAAAGGTCTTCCTTCCGTTGGTTCACTCCCCAAATGGCTGTTACGGCCAGTGCTGTGCCGATCCAAAGTCTGGAGCCAGGTGCTTCCTCCTGGTCTCCCACGTGGGTGCAAGGCCCAAGCACTTGGGCCATCCTCCACTGCCTTCCTGGGCCACAGCAGAGAGCTTGACTGGAAGAGGAGCAACCGGGACTAGAACCCGGCGCCCACCTCTCCAGTTCTGTCTGCCCTCCAGATCCACCAACTTCTCCTTAGTTCCCCCTGGGTACCATTGGCTCCTACCCCAAGACCTTGACACTCACAGCTGACTCTCCCTGAAGTGCTCTTTCCTGAGTCATACTTCAGGGGCTTCACTCCAACTTGTTACCCACCATAAGCATCATAGACCTGCCTTTCACAACACTGACCAAAGTTTTGTTTTGGCTGCTGCTGTTGGTGTGATTGCTGTGGTTGCTTGATTAGTGCCTCTCTCTTCTGGTTTGCTACAAACTCCATTACACCCATTTTTGCTCATCTGCATCCCTTGCACAACGATGCATGGTTGACATACAAAAATTGTTGAAAAAACTCATTAAATTAAGTGCCAGAGGCAATCAAATTATGCCTACTACATCTTGAAGAAAAATGTTGTTTTAAGTTGTAAGTTTGTGATTAAGACTGAACCCCTATAATGTAAAGACAGGACCTCTCATCTGTCTCCTTTAGCCCAAGGTGTCTTTGTTCTTTATCAGAAGGAATTCACGGAATTGAGGGTGTGATACAAAAGGCCCAACAAGGTTCTAATTACTGGGTTCAAAAGAAGTCTTTTGCTTCTCCAAGAGATAAAACTCTGTTGGTTGCCGGCGCCGTGGCTCAACAGGCTAGTCCTCCGCCTTGCGGCGCCGGCACACCTGGTTCTAGTCCCGGTTGGGGTGCCGGATTCTGTCCTGGTTGCCCCTCTTCCAGGCCAGCTCTCTGCTGTGGCCCGGGAGTGCAGTGGAGGATGGCCCAGGTGCTTGGGCCCTGCACCCCATGGGAGACCAGGAGAAGCACCTGGCACCTGGCATCCTGCCATCAGATGAGCACGGTGCACCGGCCACAGTGCGCCAGCCGCAGCGGCCATTGGAGGGTGAACCAACAGCAAAGGAAGACCTTTTTCTCTGTCTCTCTCTCTCACTGTCCACTCTGCCTGTAAAAAAAAAAAAAACAAAAAAAACAAAAAAAAACTCTGTTGGCCAGTACTGCCCAGAGGGATTTTGTTTAGAGGAATTCCAGGTCCCAGCAGGGATATTCCAGGTCTGGGGCAGAAGCTAACTACCACTTAATATTTAGCCCAGCTGGAGCCAACTGGAGCCCACCCGGCCATCATAAAAATTCTCTAAAGAGCACAGCAGCACCAACCAATCAAAGGAAGGTCATGAACTGCATTGACCAATCAGGAAGTTGGACACAGCTGATCTTGCACACGTCAGCCCCAATCTCAATTTATAAGAATCTTCACTGCTAGCCCTTTCAGGGGCCCAGAAATTAAGCAGTAGCCACCCAGCTTCTTGCTCTGCACTTTACCAAAATACTTAACTTTCCTCCACCACCCCAGTGTCAGTGATTGGCTTTCTGCACATCAGGTGAGTGAACCCAGTTTGGGGGTCCTATAACCTCCAGCTAATCTGGGGGGCTGTTCTGCACCAAAATGCTGATCACAAAGTGACTACAGTCCTGAGTGCACGTCTTGCACACCAATCCCTGGACCACAGCCATCCTAGTGAGCTGCCTTGCAACTGCCTGAACCCTTGTTTGTCTCAGAGACGGCCTCAAATTGCTGACTGTTGACCAGGAGTCAATGGTCTGAAGTTCTTACTGGGTGGAAGAAACCAGACTTAAATTCAGCTTGAAAAATAGACAGACATCTCTGGAAAGCATCGTCTTGTGCATGATGATGCCATGGTAATAGCTCTTAGGCTAATTTGGTTCAGCTGTGACTGGACATTAAATTGATAGGACCCCCCTCCCTTCCAGAGCTGGAAAGAGAAATTGCTTTGCAAATTGCTGAACTTGCTCTGTAACTTGCTTCTTTACAACTCTGGCTGTAAATAGTAACGGGTGATCAGAGCTCTATTCTCAGAACCCCCGGGATGTATTTTGCAAAATTAAGAAATTTTGGATATAAACCTATGAAAGAAAAAGATGGTGTTTTACCGAAACACTGTTTGCCTGCAGTCACTTAAAAGATCTCTGTGTTGTGTCACCATTTTCCAGCTAGAGCTATTTTAAGAAAAGAAAATGAGAGAAAGTTCTGTATATACAAGCTTTTATGCTTCTTTGCCAAAACAAGCCAATAGAGTGGTTTGAAAAAATTATATTAATCCAGATGCCTATTGGTTCACATAACCTAAGTAAATCTTTAATATATAATCTGCTTTGTTTTTTTAAAGAGATAAAGGTAATGTCAACTTTTACTAAACAAGAAATGTTATACTTATCCCTATTAGTTATTCAAAATCATAAAAATGTAATTTTGACCTAAAAACAAATAATTCAGGTAAAGGTATAGTATTTATTGTGTTCATTTATTAAGTACAAAGAATTAGCTTTTTGAGTTTTCTTTGATAGGAAAATGATTTTAAGTCATATCTATGCTTGTCTAACATATAGTAATTTCTTAAGTCATCTGGGTATAGTTGCTGAATATAAATTGGGTAAATGTAAATCAGATAAATGTTTTTAAATACAATATAAAAGGCTCAGGATCTTAAATTCTATATAAAAAGACTACTTGTGCTCATGCTCATTAAATATGTTTTTGTAAATTGTCCATATGACAAGTAATTCAAGATTGCTTAAAAAAACTAAGGCTGAAATTCTATATATTCTTTTATGTAAAAATTATTTTAATTTGGAGATATTTAAAGGATTATTTCAAAATATAAGTTAAGAAAATCAGTAGATGGGGAGAAATAAAGAAATTATAAGCATGGGAATGTATTCTTTGTGAGGAACGTTAAAAGGAAAGGGTTGGTTTTTTTTTTTTTTGGATAAATAAAAAGTAGTGTTTATAAAATTTTTTGTTCTAAAGTAGAATGTATAGGTTACTATAGACTGGAGGGGAAAACTTGGGCCAAAAACTAAAGGTTTAAGTAAGTGGCAGAAGGTGTGAGAGAACCACAGAAGGTTTGAAAAGGATAAATCTTGTAAAAAAAAAGTATATGTGATAAACTTGACTATAATTTTAAAAAGTATTATTTACAGAATTTTCTAGAAATTCAGCATTAGTAGCAAAAGTACACAGACATTGGCTGGCACCATGGCTCAACAGGCTAATCCTCCGCCTTACGGCGCCAGCACACCAGGTTCTAGTCCCGGTTGGGGCGTCGGATTCTGTCCCGGTTGCCCCTCTTCCAGGCCAGCTCTTTGCTGTGGCCCTTGAGTGCAGTGGAGGATGGCCCAGGTGTTTGGGTCCTGCACCCCATGGGAGACCACGAAAAGCCCCTGGCACCTGGCTCCTGCCATCAGATGAGCGCGGTGCGCCAGCCGCAGCACGCCGGCCACGGCGGCCATTGGAGGTTGAACCAACGGCAAAGGAAGACCTTTCTCTCTGTCTCTCTCTCTCTCTGTCCACTCTGCCTGTCAAAAAATAAAAAAAAAAAAATTAAAAATAAAAAAAGTACACAGACATGAAATTAGAATCAGGCCTCTATTAAAGACTGAGGTTTTTGAAGTTTTTGTATATTGGTATGTTAGTAAATATCTGGAAATGGTCTTGATCTTTTTTTTGAACTCTTTAAAAAAAAAAAAAAGACTGCAGCATCTTGCATCTTCTTTCAATAGTTTCTGTTTAATTGGTGACTGTCAATTGTCTAGTCTGCTCCTGTAACCTCTTTTCTCCTTCTTGGAAATGACTCTTGTAAATTGTTCCAAGTAATGGGATGATTTCATGTGCTTATTCTCGTATTCAAGACATTTGTTTTCCTTTATAGTGACAGAGAAATACAAACTTTGTCTTTTATTAAGGTCATCTCTTGTGCTCTCTACTGTCTTTGTTAAGTTCTGATTGTTTAGAAAGAGTTCACCCTCAGAAGAGGGTTGTTTTTATACATATTCCTATTTTTGAAATAGTAGAGTGATCACTTTTTAACAATGATTAAATCTGGTCTATACCTGGATAAATCACCCTAACTAAATGAATAGAGATCATTT
The DNA here is from genome assembly GCA_949820135.1 of Sylvilagus floridanus. Taxonomy (NCBI): domain Eukaryota; kingdom Metazoa; phylum Chordata; class Mammalia; order Lagomorpha; family Leporidae; genus Sylvilagus; species Sylvilagus floridanus. Next base: position 12,654,337 of record OX463228.1, on the reverse strand, counting down.
CACAATGATAAGAAATCCTATTCTGACCAGATATGTTAAGTCCTCTAAACCATTACTAACAGACTTTCTCACAAACAAGGTTCTAACTTTTTTGACTTTGAGAAGTCCAGTTGGGGTCCTGGAGATGTCAACAGATGTATCTCTCATCTTGTCTAGGTAGTGGTTGTTTGGACTGTATGGAAAGCAATGTCAAGATGTGAAATGATGCTAAATTTTAACCTATGAAAATACAGATATGTTATGGATATAAATGTCTTAGAAATTCTTTAAGTGATAAAAGTCTGATGGTCCTGGTATGATGTTATCAGTCACAATGTTTATCTAGTTGAAAAGATCACCAGAGGCCTAAAAGGGGCAGAAGCTTCTAAAACCCTCCAAATGCTTTCTAAAAGTCTGATGCTATGAACAAAACTGTTTCTCCTTGTCAATTGCTGGATTTTATCATTTTAACCATTGTTATTTAAACTCTCTTGTCATCCAGAATTTTGCATTCTTCTCCAAAAATACTTGCAATCAGATTCATAGAGAAGACTTTAACAGCTGTTCTTCAAGATAGATTTCTGACTGCTTTAGATGAGAATTCCCAGACCTCTCAGGGGAAAAAAAAAAAAGAATTGAAAAATCCATAAAACTGTTCATGGAAATCAGACAAGACTTAGTTGCATGAGATTGAATGAATTAATGGGATCTGTAGGTTTCTACGTCTTTTACTTAAAATATTAGTGGTTCTGTATTTAATGTTTCATCTAAGGGTCGGGAAGACTTCCTGTGATTTCCACTGTTTGCAGTGCTTTGGCATCATTTTATAAACAGATGGAAGTATTCGCTTTTCCCCCTACTTAATTCCTCGAAAATGCAAACACTTGCCTGAGGATTTTCTCATGCGTGTGGCAATGTGACTGTATGCCTTCAGTAAGAATGTGTTTTTGTCATAACAGGATAGAGCTGGAAACATTGGTTTATCTAAAAATTAGTCACAGAATGCCTGGTTTCAAGGGTTTCTGGCATTGCAGTAACTGAATGGAGCTGTGACTTCTTAGTAGACCCTGGAACTTCAAAAGATGAGGCACTATAGTTAAAAAAAAAACTGTATGTTCCTTGAATTGGCTTTTTTTTTTTTTTTTTTGACAGGCAGAGTGGACAGTGAGAGAGAGAGACAGAGAGAAAGGTTCTCCTTTCGCCGTTGGTTCACCCTCCAATGGCCGCCACGGCCGGCACATTGCACTGATCCGATGGCAGGAGCCAGGTGCTTCTCCTGGTCTCCCCTGGGGTGCAGGGCCCAAACACTTGGGCCATCCTCCACTGCTTTCCCGGGCCACAGCAGAGAGGTGGCCTGGAAGAGGGGCAACCGGGACAGAATCCAGCGCCCCAACCAGGACTAGAACCTGGTGTGCCGGCGCCGCAAGGCGGAGGATTAGCCTAGTGAGCCACGGCACCGGCCTTGAATTGGCTTTTTAACTTGAAGAATTTCTGAATCTGAGATTATTGCACCTAGTTAATGCAAATAGTTAATTGATAAATTATAATTCACCTGCTTTTAGATTGCAACTCTGTTCACTGTTTTTAGGCTTGCTGACGCGAGAGTTTTCTGGGTCTGATTATTGTTACTCAACCTCTGCTCTACTTACATAAATAGTCAATTGCAATATGTCTGCTCTTAGATTGCAACCCTGTTCATTGCTTTTTAAGATGCAAGCTTCACCTGTTATGTTCTTGTTGACTTTGTTAAATAATTTTCCCTTTGGGACTTTGTGCCTATTGCCCATCAGAGGTCTACAGAAGTACAATTCCCAGCAAGATAGTGCTGACCCAGCATTTTGGGTCGATGATTCACGCCTATGGAACAAAGGTAAATTTAACAATGGACGCAGGTAAAGTTAGCTTAAGGACTACTCCTTCTAAAACCTCTTTGTTGCTCAAATGTGGCTGACAGTGCGTACTGACACTGACTTCTGGCCAACAAATACAGGCCTGGATCAACAACCAGGTCCAATCCAAGCTGGCAACAAAGGATGCACGGCGCATGGCTGACCAGCTGTGCTTTCAGAAATGGATCTTGATCACAAGGACGGAATAAAAACCAAGATGGAGTCACTGGCATCCACCCTAAACCAAACTGGACAAAGCTGAGAGGTTATCAAGGGAGGGTTCTTACGTATGATTGCTTGATAGCAACTGGCATGAAAGACGCTGCTGGAACTACATCCTCTAGAGAGGAACCCCACTCCCAAAGAGAGACGCCTTCTAGGTACGGTACTTGGTCTTTCCATGCCTCTACATTCAGCACCCACAACGAGGTGCGTGCTGAGGAGTCTTTTACCTCTGTATCTGAGAGGCAAGGATAGGACCGGGAGGAGTGACTCAAAATTTGGGGAGAAAATGCCTAGTGGTGCAAGCTCTGGACACGGCCCCCCAAGGCTGGCTCATGTGTCTGAGAATCCGAGCCACTCGTGATGTGCAGCAGGAGCCAGAGAGAACAGCTCCCTCTCAGGCAGCCCACAACACTGCGTGCAGCTCACTGTGTGCTGCCACTGAGAAGACACCGGCACAACCAGCTTTTACTAGAAAATATCATCATTATTTTAATGTAACCTAAAGTGTATTCACATTAGCTTATTAGGCAACTAGTAGTAATAATAAGCAATGCTAAGTGTCCTTGACTTTATATATGTATTATGTTGGATGTTGAGCTAAGTAATCCAGTAACTACAATAAGTTGATTGTTGTACAAACTGCACCACTGCCTGTTCCTGGCCCTTGCTATCCTACACTCCCCCTTTCCTCCATCTGGCCAGACCCAGGTCCAAGAATGTAAAAGGGAGGTTTAAAGCTTGAGATAACAACCAGCCCCTACCCTGGAGTCGGCAGCAGGTGTCTTATCAGAAGTGTCAACTTGACCTAAGCATTCCCCTAAAGCCTGCTTGTACATGATAATAAAAGCTCTGTTAGAATTGGGCTCGGGGCTTCTTGGGGGGCTTCCTCTTCTGGAGGCACTGAGAGGCCCGGGTTCGAACTCGTAATAAAAACGACCCTGCTAATTGGCTTCAACTTCGGTCTCTGGTGGTTGATTTCGGGGGACCACGGACTGCGGGCATAACACCACCTCAGGAACAAGGGCGGTTACTGGCTCACTTCTGGCTCTTTGGGAGATACTAATCTATTATTCAATAACTGAAATGTCATTCCAAATCTGGATGACTTTTCATCCAACCCCCTTGCCCCCAGGCCCTCAGGGGAATCTATAAATGACAGATTATAGGTCATAGAACATGTGTGGCCTGCTAGGCTGGATCTGACCAATGTTTCATTAGAGACTACAGATTTGGAACATTCATGGATACAAAACAGCTTCAAAGACCAGAAAAATCAAGGGTTGGACATACAGTAGTAACCCACTAAGAAATTTTGGAAGCAGTAGCATTGCCACGAGATATCTTAATCCAAAAGGCTGAATTCAAAGCCTTAGGCCTTAGAGAAAGTAAGCAAGCAAGCATCCACACAAACTCTGAGTAAGGAAAGAGGAACGTTGGAGGCCTTGGCTTGCCCTGGGATAGAGAGAGAATATGTACTTTAGGAACCTCCTTGGACTCAAGGAAGATGGGAAAAAACATAGGGAACTTTGCCAATCGCCCAAACTTGCTTCATAAACAGACCAGATCTATTCTCCCTCATCACAATCACTTGCTAACCATCTTTGTTGTAGAGTTAGAGATGAAGAAAATGATCTTGCTCATGAAGTCACTGTCAAATTACACTCAACATGTCTTGAAATGACAGTGCCGCACACCCAGATTAATGCTGTGTCTGACTTCACACTACGTCATAATCATACGTAATCTACTTCTGGTCCAGGACTGGAAGTTTTCTGGTAGAAAAACTACCAGTTTCTCTGGCTTTCATTATAGGTACAGGAATAGTGGTATGTTGTTGGCTTTATTGCTGCCGTGGACTGGTGACGCAGCTGCAATAGAGAGCTGTGAGGAGACTGGCTGGGCCCAACTCTATCTGATACAGAAATTCTCCACAACCTACCGTGGATCTAGGAAATTTCCTGAAAGAAATTCCAGCAACTTCCTCTCCTCCAATCTTGAAAGCATCCCACTTCTCCCGTAAACAGCATGACGCAGTCAGAGCAGTCATCAGCCCTATTCACTCAGGGTTGAGGGGTGACAAGAAATAGGGGGACAGAAACCAAACCCCTATAGTGTAAAGGCAAGACCCAGCTCTGGTCTCCCAGATGTCCTTGTCTGTCCTTTATCAAAAAGGATTCAGTGAGCTGAGGGAGTGATACAGCCGGTCTCATGCAGCTCTAACCACTGGACTCAAGAAGTCGTCATCGCCAATAGACAAAACCCCACTGACCAGTATTGTCCAAAGAGATTCCCTTAGGGGAATTCCAAGTCCAAGAGGGGAAGTTCCAGGTCTGCGGCGGAGGGTAACTACCAGTCACACGGCACCCCCACAGACTAACTGAAGCCCACGTGGCCATCAGAAAGTCCCTAGAGCATGGCATCCCAACCAATCAAAGGAAAGTCATGAGCACCACTGATCAACCAGGAACTTGGGCATGAACTGACCATGCAATAGTCAGCTCCTACTTCAGTCTGTAGGAACCTTCACCCCTAACTCCTCACAGACTCCAGGTACAAAGCAATAGCTGCCTGGCTTCTTGCTCTGAATGTAACAATGAATGCCTACTTTCTTTGGCCACCCCAGTGTTGGTGATTGGCTTTCTGTGCATCGGGTGAGTGGATCCAGATGTGAGAGTTCTGGAGCAACACTTCCACCACTGTGGTGGGTTGTTCTGCAACAGGAATGATTCACTTCCTTCCTCCTCACTTTAAAAAGTCAGAATACTGAGGCCAGTGCTGTGGCACAGTGGGTACAGCCATCACCTGCAGTGCTGGCATCCCATATGGGTGCTGGTTCGAGTCCCGGTTGCTCTACTTCCAATCCAGCTCTCTGCTATGGCCTGGGAAAGCAGTGGAAGATGGCCAAGTCCTTGGGTCCCTGCATCTGCCTGGGAGAACCAGAAGAAGCTCCTGGCTCCTGGCTTTGGATCGACGCAGCCCCAGCCATTGTGGCCATCTGGAGGGTGAACTAGTGAACCAGCGGATGGAAAACCTCTCTCTCTCTCTTTCTCTCTCTCTCTCTCTCTCTGCCTCTCCTCTCTTTATGTAACTCTGATTTTCAAATAAACAAATAAATCTTTAAAAATAATTTATCAAAAAAGTCAGAATACTACCAGTAATATTAACAAGGTCTTTGACTACTGCCCACTCCCAACCACCCACACATACACACAAATCTCACACCTATACACATACATTCAAAATACCTTCCCTACTTAACAGAGATGATTGCTATAGAAAAATCTGGTATGTATCCTTTCATAGTTTTCTCGATACATTCACATATGAGGGTACTTCAAAAAGTTCATGGAAAAAATGAATTTAAAAATTTAGTTTATTTTGATTTAAAAACCCTGAAATCCATGCATAGCTTTCATAATACATGTTTTCCATGAACTTTTGGGAGATCCTTCATGTGTATACATGCATCTAAAAATACTGAATACTAGATTAGGAGAATAATGTAGGGGTTTAAGAATTTACTTGAGAAAACAGCTCAAAAATATTCCCAGATATACAAGCACTAATACATTAAACCACTCTTGTATCCTTGAAAAAAGTGTTTGGAAAAATCTTCATCAAAGAGAAGACAAAGGATGTAACAACAAAGCACTCTTGGATCGTCTCCACTAACTTTAAATTTTTTAAATTGATTTTTATTTATTTGAAAGGCAGGGAGAGAGAGACAGAGAGAGGTGTGCCATCCTCTGGTTCATTCCCCATTAACAGCCAGGGCCCAGGAGTCCTACATTTTATCTGGGTTCCCCATGTAGGTCCCATGGACCCCATTACTTGGCCATCACCTGCTGCCTCCCCGGGTGCACATTAGCAGGAAGCTGGAATTGAGGGCATAGGTTGAAGCTGAGCCCAGGCGCTGTGATATGGGATGCAGGCAGCCACAGCAGTCCCTCAACCACTGTGCCGCTCACACTCCAGAGTTTCACTGTGTTTTCAGGTGAGCTCCTTGGCCAGAAGAGAGCTCTCTTGACAATGCTTCACCCTCTTTACCCGACTTGTTGCCATATCTTTCAGTTTGCCAGGAAATAAGTGTCAAATTATTCACCGACATGTGTTAATTTCATTTAAAAACATCATAAGGTAATGATTATGTCATTCTAATCCTTGCTAATAATGATCAAACTTCATGTGGCTGTGATGTTGGTCCTGGAGAGCTACTAGGAAAAATAAATCTGTTTTTCTGCAAAAAAAAAAAAAAAGGGCATAGTTTTAGGAAGAACATATTGTTTATTTCATTGCGAAAGAAATTTAGAAAATATATTCTGCTAAAACTTGTAGTCTTTTTTTAATACTTATTTATTTGAAAAGCAGAGCTAAGAGAGAGAAAGAGACTCTTTCAACCACTGGTTTACTCCTCAAATGACTGCAACAGCCACGGCTGGGCTGGGTCACAGCCAGGAGCCAAGAACTGCATCTTGGTCTCCCACACAGGAGGCAGAAGCTCAAGCACTTGGGCCATCTTCCACTGCCTTCCCAGGCACATTCGCAAGGAGCTGGATTGGAAGCCGAGCAGCCAGGACTCAAACCAGCGTCCTCATACAGGCTGCCAGCATTGTAAGCAGTGGCTTAACCCACTGTACCACAACTCCAGCTCCCCATCTATTTGTTAAATAGTAAAGGATTAAAAGGTAGCTGGTATCTCTCATTACATTTCCTTTTTAAATCATTTTTCATCTAGTATCTGTGAAATTATCCATATTATTGATGCCTAAAAATCAACATATAAAGGAACTATATTTTTAAAATACATAATAAACAAAAATATTAATAGCTGCTATATCTAAATTTACTTATGTGACTACCTTAATCCATTTTGTGCTACAATAACAGAACACATGAAAGTGTGTAATTTATAAAGAACAGAAATTTAAATTTATTTCCTACAGTTGGAGAGGCTGGTGAGGGCTTTTGTGCTCCATCAATTTCAGCAGCAAACAAAAGGGGGAGAGAGAGAGAGAGAGAGAGAGAGAGAGAGCGCAAATCACACTTTTATCATGAGTCTCTGCCTGCAATAACGAACCCGCTCCAGCGATCACAGCATTAATACTTTATGCCAGCAAAGCTCTCCTAACTGAATCTTCTCTGTAAGGTCCCACCTCTCAGCACTGTCACACTGGGGGATGAAGTTTCCAACACATGAGCTTGGGGGGAGGGGCACAAACCAAACGAATACCCATGATAGTGATTCTGCTACATGAAGGTGCTAGGGATGAGCAAGACCAATGGGGAAATGTTATACAATTTTGTCTGCTTTATTGCTATTTCTATTGTGTAATAATTTTTTTCTTTCCACAAATTTGAACATTTCTCAGACTTTTGTTTTCATTGCTATTTTTATTCGTGGCATTCTCTTGTAGCAAATTTGACTGCATCAATAATTTTGTCCACTCTCACTCTTGATATTGTTTATTTGTAGCCTCTGCCTTTAAAAAAAAAAGATTTATTTCTTTATTTGAGAGGAGAGGCAGAGAGAGAGAAAGAGAGGTCTTCCATCTGCTGGTTCACTTCCCAGCTGGCCTCAACGGATGGAGCTTCACCAATCCAAAACCAGGAGCCAGGAGCTTCTTCCAGGTCTCCCACACAGGTGCAGGAGCCCAAGGACTTGGGCCATCTACTGCTTTCCCAGGCCATAGCAGAGAGCTGGATCAGAAGTGGAGCAGCCAGGACTAGAACCTGTGCCCATATGGGATGCTGGCACTGCAGGTGGCAGTTTTACCTGCTAAGTCACAGCACCGACCCCAACCACTGCTTTTTTATCTTTTTTTCCCCCAAGAAACTTTTTACAGTACAGAGGTTTGTTTGTTTGTTTTGTGCTTACTATGCCTTGAATTCGTAGGGACTGGGTCCCAGCAGCTCAGGCCCCTTTCCGTGGGTTCTGAGGAAGTCTCTCTGGTGGAGCAGGCTGCTGCTTCAGTTGAACCCAGGTACCTTTCTCGTTGGCTCCCTTCCTCGTCTGCGCATCATCCTTCACATGTCCCAGGAGGCTGTGCCGGCTCTTAGCCGCTCAACACGCACATTCCTCCTCCGGGAAGGAACCTGGCCATGCCAGCAGCATGCTGCACAATCTCCCAGCTTCTCCTGGCGACCTTTAGGGGGCACTTCTTGAACAGTGCCCACCCCACGATGTCTACACTACCACCTTCTCGTAAGCGTGCACGTCTGTGGCTGCAGGAACAGTCCGCGTTCTCTAAGGGGCCTGAGGACACGGCTCGGTGCCTCTCCTCTTTCCCGTAGGGGTAGTCATCGTGGTGGATTACCGGAAGAAGCCGTTCCGGCTGAGAGCAGGCTCCCTTTTGCCTTTCGTAATTCTGCTGGGGATTTGTCAGTATCTTCGGGCTCTTCAAAGAAAAACTTTGCATTTTGATGATCCCTCTACTGTAATTTTTTTCCTACATGACTACTTTCTGTTTATTGTTGATTTCTTTTGCTTTTGTGTTTTTGGAAGTTTACCCTTATTATTTTAATTTCATGGTCTGATTGGTTCTTTGTTTCCAGCTTTTCTCCTTTAATATGAAAATAATAGACTATAATTTAGACTGTAAATTGTCCTCTGTGTATTACCAAATAGCACAGGTTTTCGTGTGTAGCATGTTTTATTGTTCAGTTATAAATACAAAGGAATCCTGAAAACACTTGTAATCTGTGCGTGGCTGACAGTTCACAACAACCACAGTCTGCCACAGACTTTACCTTATCTAAATTTTCCAATAATTCTCAAAAAAGAAACCATGGAAAGCTAATTAGTACTGACAATATAATGAATAATTTGAGCATAAACTCAACTTTTAAGATGTGAGTACAAGGGTTATTGCTAAGTAAAACAATACAGCACTCATTACCCATAGAGTTGCCAGTCTATTCATTTGGTAAACAATCTAAGTTTACCTTCTCTCACCCTACACAAAAGTTCTTGCCCAAGTATCCTAGGGAAGTCCATTTCCTGGATATATATCATATAGACATCTATACATGTGTTATTACATACAAATCTGCAATAACTTAGCTGGTATGCAATTCAGTTATTAATTCTTTCACTGAAATGCATTTTTAAATATCTACTAATTCATGAGTTATTTGGAAGTGTTTAAAAGCTTTCTCAAGTTATTTTTTCCATTTTAATTTCTAATTAATTTGTTAGCATTGTAGCCGTAGACTAAATCTGAATATCACCTAACCTTCCAAATTTGTAAAGCTTTGCTTAATTGCTTAGAATTTTTATAAATGTTCCATGAAAACTTCATACAAAAGTATATTCCCCATTTGTTGAGTGAGGTGTTCCATATGCCCAGGTAGAATAAGCTTGTCATCTATATTGTTCGAATCTTCTAACTTCTTGATTTTTTTGGTCTTTTTCATATATCAATTATTGAGAGATGTGTATTAAAATCCCCCACTCTAGGAGAAGTCATTTACCTAACAGTTAAACACTGGTTAAGACATCCATGTCCCCACCTTGCTGTGCCCACATTCTACACCCACCTCCGACTCCTGACCCCAGCTTTCTACTACTGGAGCCTATTTATATGATAATACACACAACTTTGCTGATTTTCTTTAGGTTACTATTTTCTGCATATATTTTCCCCATGGTGTTAATCTCAACCTTTCTATGTTTTTATGTTTGAGGGCTGTCTTTTGCAAACAGTCACTGGATGGTTTAATTCAGTGTGACAAGCTTCTCCTTTTAACTAGAAAGTCCAAATTATGTTTATTCCACTGCCATCTGGCCGCTCCTTTTTAAAAATTTGTTTTAATCATTTGAAAGAGAGACAGAGACAGACAGATCAACAAAGACCTTCTATCCGCTGGCTCACTCCCCAGAAGCAACAACCAGCGCTGAGCCACGCCATAGCCAGGAGCCAGGGGCTCAACCCAGGACTCCCATGAGGGTGGCAGAAGCCCAACTACTTGAGCCATCACCTGCTGCCTCCCAGGGTGTGGAATTGGAAGCAGAGCCAGGACTTGTCCCAGGTGCTCTGACATGGGAAGCGGGCATTCCAAGTGGTGGTCAACTACTGCACCAAATGCCTGTCCCTCTTGGACTCTGCCATTGGAAGTCAGTTGTGCCTTCTTTGTAGATTATCTCTTTATTGCTTTGAAGATATTTTATTTGACTATTGCATTCTGTCATTTCACAGCAGGTATTTACAGGTATAAACCTGTGATATGTATGAGTATTTTTTTAATTGTTATGTTTGGGATCCTTTACACATACTGAATCTAGGATTGGTATCTTTTATTATTTTGATAGAATCTCAACTAGTATACTTTCTGAAATCATCTCTCCTCTATTCATTTAACTTATTCCTAAGAGTGTTAATTGTTAAATTAACAACAGGAGTCACTGTGCACTAACTTCCCATACAGGAATTCTGTCCTTAAAAAGTTGTAATACAACTATGTCTTTGTGCTCACAAAAGATGTACCATTCTTGGGTGTTTCTTTAAAGTTAATTAGGTTTCTAAAAAAAAAAAAAGGAAGAAGAAGTGAAATTCAAGATGCAATGACTTTGAACAATCCTTATCTCCACTGTTGAGGAACAGGTTTTTTTTTTTTTCATGCAAATTGTTGAATTCTCTATTTAGTATAGAGTTGTTCTTCTAAGTATAAAGTTAATTGAAAATGGATCTTAGTGGAGAATGGGACTGGGAATGGGAGAGGGAGGAGCAGAAGGGTGGGAGTGTGGTTATGGTGGGAAGAATCACTATATTCCTAAAGTTGTACTTAGGAAATGCATGAAGTTTGTATTCCTTAAATAAAAGGTTTCTTTGGGGTGGGGGGGAAACAAAGAAGAAAAAAGAAAGTCCATGCCTTACCGTATTACCTGACATAACTACTTCAGCTTAACCTCAGCTGTCTCAGGCTATCCTCTCACCACACTCAGACAGACCCCTCCCTGACGCATTTGTACTGAAAGCAAGGAGTGTCTATTGTACGATGAAGACGTCAGTGCAGGTCAACGGCCCCAAACACACATTTCCACCTGTCACCTCCCTTGGCTGCTTCTTTAGCCTCTTCCTTTTTTTCTTCAAGCTTTATTTTTCATTTACTTGAAACACAGAGTTACAGAGAAAGAGGGAGAGACAGAGAGAGGGGGTGGGGGGAGAGAAACTTGCATCCTCTGGTTCACTCCCCAGATGGCCGCAATGACTGGGACTGGGCCAGACCCAAGCCGGGAGGCAGGTGTTTCATCTGGGTCTTTCATTAAGTGTAGGGGTCCCAGACTCAGGCCATCCACCACTGCTTTGCCGGGTGCATTACCAGGGTGCTGGAGCAGCCGGGACTCGAAGCTTAACCCGCTGTCCACCATGCTGGCCCCCTGGCCTCTTCCTTGTACTCAGGCTCAGCAGTGAGATCTTCAAAGAAGGACTCCTGAATTCTAGGAGACCTTCAGCAAAGGCCTGGTGGAGTGTGACCTGAGCACTCCATGATTGTATGAATGACAGGCTTTAGTGGTCCAACTGTAGGATTGATTTCCCTTCACACACGCGCAGATAAATGGCATGTAAGCGTAGGGCCTCAAATTTCTCCACTAGAAAAAAACATGTCTTTTTTTAAATAAAAAGTTCTTTTGAGATTTTTATTAAAAATAAAATTCAAGATGGCAAGTGGCTTTGACAGGTGCTTATTTTCAAAAGCAAGCTTATTTTCATTCGTGGCTGCCTAACCTCTAATGAATTAAAATAATGGACAAATGGGAGTGGCCTGTGAGCCTGGATCCAGCTGACAACAATACAAAGACTTGGGATTGTGTGTGGGCACCGGGAGAATTTAGGAATAGGCTGGCTAAAGTCTAAACGTAGGTTTCTGGGATGGGCATTTGGCCTAGTGGTTAAGACGCAGTGGAGGATGCCGGTGTCCCATGGATTTTTTTTTTTTTTAATTTTTTTTTTTTGACAGGCAGAGTGGACAGTGAGAGAGAGAGACAGAAAGAAAGGTCTTCCTTTTTGCCGTTGGTTCACCCTCCAATGGCTGCTGCAGACAGTGTGCTGCGGCCGGCGCACCACGCTCATCTGATGGCAGGAGCCAGGTGCTAGGTGCTTTTCCTGGTCTCCCATGGGGTGCAGGGCCCAAGCACCTGGGCCATCCTCCACTGCACTCCCGGGCCACAGCAGAGAGCTGGCCAGGAAGAGGGGCAACCAGGACAGAATCCGGTGCCCCGACCGGGACTAGAACCTGGTGTGCCAGCGCCGCAAGGCGGAGGATTAGCCTGTTGAGCCACGGCACCGGCCTGTCCCATGGATTCTAATCTTGGCTCTGCTTTGGATTCCAGATTTTTCTGCTGATGCACACCATGGGAAGCAGCAAGTACCTGAGCCCTGGCACCCACAAGAGACCCAGATTGTGTCTCTGGCTCCCGGCTTCAGCCCAGCCCAGCCCTCGTTTGTTGCAGCCATTTGGGAAATGAACCAGCACAAGGGAGATCTCTCCCTCTCTCTCCAAATAAATATAAAAATTATAAATACAAGCTGTAACAGGGTGGTTGGCAGAAGGAAGCAGCTTCAGTGTGGGGAGGGGTCAGACTAGAAAATCGTTTGACATTCAAATGAAACAAAAGAACCACAAGTCTTAGAGAACAAGAAAGCCTTGGCTGGTGCCAGCTCAATAGGCTGATCCTCCGCCTGCGGCGCTGGCACCCCAGGTTCTAGTCCCAGTTGGGGCGCCGAATTCTGTCCTGGTTGATCCTCTTCTAGTCCAGCTTTCTGCTGTGGCCCAGGAAGGCAGTAGAGGGTGGCCCAAGTGCTTGGGCCCTGCACCCCATGGGAGACCAGAAGGAAGCACCTGGCTCCTGGCTTCAGATCAGCACAGCCATTTGGGGGGTGAACCAACGGAAGGAAGACCTTTCTCTCTGTCTCTCTCTCTCACTGTCTAACTCTGCCTGTCAAAAAAAAAAAAAAAGCCCTAAGCAAATCTTGGGGGTTCATATTTTCGTAGCAGCTGGAGGTCTGTCACTGCCTCCAGGATGTAGGTGGAAGCAGCCCTGATCTGCAATGGTTGATGACAAAAGGACCCCCCCCCCCGGTGTCCCTGAGAGGCCTCAGCCTTTGTACTTGCCTAAACTGTCACCCTCGTGGCTGCAGTGCACAGAAATAGGCTTCTTGTGCAACTCACATCCTGGGGAGCGATTACAGCAAATCCCACAAGTGCTCTCAGGGACCTTGCGTCAACTGGTCCTGCTTCCCTCATGCTGGTTAGTTTCCTCGCAGACACCTGAGGCCAAGCAGGTGAGTTTCCAGCAATCTGCCCCCTGCAACTGCTCTGGCAATTGGCCCTTCAGGGTTGAATGAGAACTTGGCTCCTAATGCGCCACCAGCACAGCGCCACCAGCACAGCGACATTCAGCACAAATCTGCTTCCCCAGCACAGCCGCCCTGGAGCGCTCCTCTGAGGCACAGCCTCTCTCCCTCACAGCTCTATTTTTTTTTTTTGGCTAATCTTTTAGGACAAAGACAGAACTAGCATATGATTCTTTAACATCCGATGCTTTATTTGTTTGACACGAATAAATGAGCTAAGCAGTAATTGAAGGAATTAATTAGAAGCAACTGCACTCATCCATGTGATGAATCCCAATTTGAGTAAAAATAGTGGGAAAAGGGACTGGAAAAGAGAACAAAAGAGAAGCCCAACCTTGCAAATAGTCGGTCTTTGCCCAGAGATAAGTATTCAGGGTATTCTAAAGAGGAATTTGAAATATTAGATACTGTCTACAAACATTGCATTCATATTGCCATTGTCTTTTTTCCAAAGGACCAGCACAGATCAACATGCTTCATTGGAAGGAGAGCCAGACCGACTAGATAAAAAGGTTTTTTTTATTTAGTTAGTATTTATTATTAAAAGTTATTATGTATTTTTTATTTATTAGCCAGACCTAATAAAAAGAGGAGTTTTAAAAGGTATGTATGCAGATTAAAGGGAAGAGTTCGGCAGGGATGACAACTTCCTGACAACTGAAGCCCCCTCCTCACTCCGTGGATTTCTCCCACAAGCTTCTCTTTGTCCTGCAGATGAGGCCGCTGTCACTGTTGTCATTTGACCACAGGCAGTCCAGGCGCCTTTATCTGCCTCGCAGGTGCCTCCTTAGCCTGACCCCGTGTTTACTTTCCCTTCTTTACCATGGTCTCTAGACTCTATCCTAAATTCTGCCCGCATCATTTACTAGTGAGTGGCCTTGGGCAACTTACTGGATAATATAATATTTCCCCTGTGCTGCTTTGATCCATGTTTGAGATCATAGCTAGAAGAGACTCTCAATTCCCCTTTGCAGGCAGTTTGCCAAACCCATACCCTATTCCCCTTATCGGGCTGTTACACACCTGAGTTACAACACACATACTCAACTGTCCAAAGCTAAAGGTCAAAGAACACACTCCCTTCTTCCTTGAACTTGCAGATTTATTAAAAAATATCCAGTCCACAAGAAACTGGGAAATCTGGCCAACCTGACCCCACATGGCATACAGAAGCCACCTCTACCAGTTGCAGGTCGCTCTTATCCTTTCCTTTGGTGCAACACTCCATGTGGCTCTGCATGGCAGCCTTGCCTCATGAATTCTGCTTTTCATTGTATTCTGTCTCCCCATCGTCCAGAACCTAAACAAATGTTTAAATAATGCAGCACTCAGTTTTCTCATCTAGGAAATGAGCTTAATTAATGCCAATGATTTAATTAGTAAATGTGATGTGATATTGCATGAGTTAACATTCCTAAAGCCCTTAGAAACAATACCAGTGTCTGTTAGCTGCCTGGACTTGGCACACGTATCCCATCTCTGTGACTTCACTCATGCTGCTGCTTCCTCCAGGCTTACTCGTTGTTTTCTCTGTCGAAAACCTTACGATTCATTAAGTCCCAGTCGAAAGGCCTTCTCACTACATCGATTGGGTTGTTTCTCTTGCTCTGGTTAGTTTCGTCCCAGAAACCTGAGCACCAAGTCTCCAGCAATGCACCCCTGCCTTCCGTTGAAAGACATCTTAAGGAGCAGTTTGCTGGCAGGGCTGCACCTGCTTCCCACAACTGCAAGTAGTTCTTCCCTCCATTTGCCTCTCATAGCATCTCTTTCTTGGTTGCATAAAACCAGACTTTGGAGTTGCAGCAAAGCCAAAGGGTAGTATGCATCAGGTAGGGGCTCTGACCACCATGTTCCCTGCACATGGCCCTCCAGCTTTTGCTCAAAAATCCCCTTCAGGCTTTCAGTTTGGGCCCACACAGCAGACTGCAGTGGGAGCTGACTGTCCAGAACCCCACTCAATGCCCTCTGAAGTTGCATAAGATCTAATGCTTTCCTCTTCTCTTCACCCAAATTCTGGACCTGCCTTTGCTCAATGAAATTTTAGAGTGAAAGCTGAAAATAGCAACTACAGTCTTGAAGCTGTGTTTTGTTTACATAGTGTTTTATATTAGTTAAAGGGGACAATGGCATTTACATTTTAAAATATTTATCTGAAAGCAGAAGGAGAGAGACAGAAATAGAGACTCTTCCATCCACTGATTCACTCCCTAAATGCCACAGCAGCCTGTGCTGGGCCAGGATGTAGGGTCTTCCACATGGGTGGCAGGAACCCAAGTACTTGAGCCATCACCTGTGTCCTCCCAGAATGCACACTGGCAGGAAACTAGATCAGAAGCAAAGGAGCTGAGACTTAAGCCAGCATGCCAATATGGGATGCAGGTGCACCAAATGGTGGCTTAACCCACTGTGCCACACTGCCTACCAGTGTTTTATAGTTTATCAACATTGAAGCATTGAGAGGTTTTCATGTAAATTTCTGAATTCTCCTGGAAAAAAAATTGAAAGATATGGTTATGTTGAACCTTCAGCCACAGCAGACAGCCATCATCTGGGGCTGAATAGGGGAGCCCCTGAGAAGGGGTCTGTGCCGTGCTCACCCATTCCTGACCCACGGCTTCTCAGCTTGCTTCTGTCACCTGAGAGTTCCTTGTGGACTTTCGAGTTTGAAACTCGTGACTTTCGGAGTCTGAGAAGTACGTATTACATCTATCTGCACATTCAAACTCAGAACAGTTGTGCCGTCAGAATAAAGATGAGAGGCTCTCGTTTCATCTTTGACTGCTATAAGTTTTCTATTTAAAATGGAGAAAACCACACAGACACTGTTTGAAACCCTCAGCTTCTACGAACTGGGAACAGTATTTTGATGCAGCTGTAACCAAGGACCCAGAAATGCCTAAGTCGCACCCAGCCAGTCACACTAGAGCCCCGCCCTCTCTCCAGCCCCTCCAGAGAGAGCTCTGTGTAACCCCACAGTGTTAAGTGGAATAATAGGGCAATGGCGCTAGAGATGCAGGTTGGATGGGAATTGCAGTAAAAATCTTACCCTTGTGTCGTTTCCTATTTGGGGTTACAATTAAGCAAATAGTTTTGCTTTAGCCAGAAATGCAAACAGATTTGACTTTCTGGAGCAGACTCTAATAGCAGTAGAAATAACGAGGGAGACGTAATTTGGAGAGGAAAAGATAAAAGACTTGAATTGAATGGGGAAGAAATGAAGCAGTCACAAACTTAATGTAGGGGCCAGGGAATGTCAGGGGCCTCACAAAGTCCCCTGGAGGCCATCCCCACTGGGACAGAGACCCTCACAGAACCTCAGAGCATCTCCATGTGACCTCCATGTTCCAGGAGAAGTACCCGGGAAGCCCTGCACTGGACGTTAGAACAGGAGAGGGGAGGAAGATGACTTTCTCTTCACCCTTCACAGTTCTTACCATTGCAATAAGGGACAGATTAACAGGAGAAAAACAAACAAGTGTATTCACATGTATACTTCATGCATAGCTAAAAGATGTCCAGGAAATGGTTGCAAACCGGTAGCTTAGAGAATCAGCTAAGTCAGCACCTACACCACAGAACAGTGCATTTTTAGAGAAAAGACAAGACAAAGGAAAAGGACTCAGCGTCTCTCTGGACAGCAAGCTGTGGTAAGGCAAACAAACAGGCTTGTTCTGCAGGTTCCTCCAGGCTGATCAGGGTCCACAGCTGCCCTCAGTGGCCCGATTTTGGTTCTGGCAGACAGAGGAAGGAGGACATCTCTGCTTCTGTAAAGTTATGTCCTGCTGTTAGGTAACAGGGGAGGACAGACAGCTTTCCTTGCATCTGTTTCTTCTCAACTGCCTTCAGCTCAAAATAATCCTTATGCCACAGAGGCATGGAAGTATCAGGACGGCGTGTTCCGGTCTCCTTCCATAGTGATGGGTGCAGCTGTGCTAAGTCAGGCTGTCAACCCTCTGATGGAAATTAGAGATGCCAGAATAAAGCAGTTGAGAGCCCAATATCCAGAAGCAAATAAATTACAAAAGATTGATCCTCCTGGATCAAACACAACGCTTGAATGATTCCAGTACCACAAATCCCACCACAGATACAGATGCAAACCCTGGCAGCTTAACTTACTAACCTGAGAACAAATAACTTCTGTGATCCTTGGGTTCTTCATTTGTAGTTTCACCTACCCGAGAGGGCAGCTGTGCTGGTCAAATGAGGACAACTCTTAGAACACGGTCTAGCTAGCAGCAGTAGGCAGATCTTGGCTGGTAATTAAGACTGCAGGTGTATCGGGAACGGAAGCCCTGTTTGGGCCAAAGAGGAGAAATTCTTCTCTTACTTGGCACTTTAAGGTTGGATTTTTAACTTTTTTTTTTTTTGACAGGCAGAGTGGACAGTGAGGGAGAGAGTCAGAGGAAGGTCTTCCTTTTGCTCTTGGTTCACCCTCCAATGGCCGCCGCGGCCGGTGCGCTGCGGCTGGCGCACCACGCTGATCCAAAGCCAGGAGCCAGGTGCTTCTCCTGGTCTCCCATGGGGTGCAGGGCCCAAGCACTTGGGCCATCCTCCACTGCACTCCCGGGCCACAGCAGAGAGCTGGACTGGAAGAGGGGCAACCGGGACAGAATCCGGTGCCCCAGCCGGGACTAGAACCCGGTGTGCCGGCACTGCAAGGCGGAGGATTAGCCTATTGAGCCATGGAGCCGGCCTTTAACCTATTCTCTATTTCAGCAAGTCCACAATCAAAATGCCTTTCGTTCAGTGCCCCATCCCTCAACTAGCCTACAATGTGGAGGAATCTGATCTTGTCTCTGCTCTCTGAGGGTCGAACTTCTCTACTTAATTTTCGGGGCTGGATGGATGAAGGATGAGCGATACAGCCCTGTGCTGTCCTATGGCTTTTGAAGCTGCTTTTCTGAAGCTGTTTAAGCTCTTTGAATCCATCACTCCAAGGACTTGTGGGAAACACTATGGGACGTTCGAGTCTGATTTAATAATAAACACCGTTTTTTGAGGCCAGCTACAAAGCACTGCTACTCCTTAATGCAGTAGCGGTCCTGCATTTTCAATGCCTGTCCTGTGAAACATATCTTACAGGCAGCAGTCTTCAAAGAATATCCTTGCTCTTCAGAGGGGTTCTGTTGGTATAATTCACTGAGAAGGGAAACCTGCAAGATAATGCAAAAGAATGATGTATTAGGACCGGCACTGTTGCATAGTAGGTTAAGCCTCTGCCTGCGGCGCCGGCATCCCATATGGACCCTGATTTGAGTCTGGTTGCTCCACTTCCAATCCGGCTCCCTGCTAAAGGCCTGGGAAAGCAGCGGAGTTTGGCCCAAGTGCTTGGGCCCTTGCACCCATGTGGGAGACTCGGAAGAAGCTCCTGGCTCCTGGCTTTGGTCGGTCCAGCTCCAGCCATTGTAGTCATTTGGGGAGTGGACCAGCAGCTGGAAGATCTCTCTGTCTGTGCCTCTTCCTCTCTCTCTCTCTGTAACTCTGACTTTTCAAATAAAATAAATAAGTCTTTAAAAAAAAAAAAAAGTACTTGGAACTGGAAACAATCCTGAAGACTGCAAGTGGAATAACTTTTTCAAAGTAAAGCACATATTGGTGATAAAAAGTAAGGTCTACACATAGATCAGAGGCCCAGTCCAGATTAGAAGCAAATATCCTTGTTATCAACCAAGGTGGGCCAACTGTCCACAGCACCCAGAAGCAATCTGTAACTTTTGAGAAAAGGAAGCCTTTATTACTGCCCAACAGGAGGTTGGAGAACATGGCTAAAATCTGCCTCCCCAATACAGGGTGTGGAGAAGGCTTTATGAATTAGATAAGGAAAAGCTCAAATGCAGAGACCTTGGAGAGGCCAACGCCCTATGAGCCTGTCCTAAGCAACTCTTCTAAGAGAGCTGGATTATAAAAATAAATATGAATTATGTGCATTATATATGTATATAATTTAACCCATTGTTAAAGCATAAGATGGGAGTGCTTTCAGGAAAAGAATGGGGAAATATAACAGGAGGCTTTTCGGTTTGGGGCATCAGGGGAAACTTGGTAAAGGAGTCCGCGTAATCCCCCTCCTTTTGGGTACAGGGTTTTTTCCACTTGTTGGATGGGAAGGTAGACATTAGCCTATGTGTGTGAAAGAGGCCAAAGGAAAAAGACATGTTCTTGTGGGAAGGAGCTTTGCTCATTAAAGTCCTGCCCCTGTCCCAGCAACTTTGCAGGTGGTCCCAGCCTTCTCTCCTGGACACACCCTGGAAGAATCTTCCTGGCCCTGCACCAAGGGGGCCACCCACTCTGCTAACACTGGGCAATAAACCAGGGGAGGGATTTCACAAATTTCACACCCAGAAAGCCCTCTGCCCAGCAACAGCTGGAACGAATACTCATTTATTCCCTGTCCTTGTCTTCTTGTGCTGTGATAGAACGCCCACAAACCTGGTTGGAGGGATTGTTACAGAAACCCCAACACTGGGTAAACTCAGACTAATGCACAGCGAGCTAATCACTGAGGCTGGAGGGCGAGTGGGGAGTGGGAGAAAGTAGGTGTTTATTTCGCAAAGCTCCGAGCAAGGAGCAGGTGGCTGTCACCACTTCCCAGGCTCCCAGAGGAATTAAGTGTGGTGAATCTTGCAGAGTACAGTTGGAGCTGAGCATGGCAAGCTCAACTCCTGTGTGCATCTCTGATTGGTCCAAGTGCTCGGTGCCCTCCTTTGATTGGCCGGTGATAGGAGGCCAGCAGGGAGGGATTTGTTCCTGATGGCTAGTTGGCTCCAGTCTGAGAGATCTACTTGTAGAAAGGGCATTCCCCAGTGGAACCCCTGGGCCAGAAGAGAGCCTAGCATTGAGATGTTAACTATGGAGGTGGTGACTGAGTTCTGACCCTTTGTCACCTGGGGTTTCCTAAGGCCAGCCCTACCTTTGTGCCACTCCCTTAGCTTAGTGAGTTACTATTTATCAAGCAGTCGACTTGCAGCCACCAAAGGGAAGAGCAAGGAACTGCAAAGTGAGAGAGAGATACTGACATCCTGCCCCAGACTGTACCCCCAGTGCAGGGGCTGCATACCACCAGGTCCCAGCCTGTCAACCTCCCCTCTCCAACTTAAAGTGTCCTCACCCCGCCTTCATGATCGCTATCAACCACCTACTAAAAGTAATGTACTGAGTTGAGGGAGGGGTGCAGCTGGCCATGCAAAGATCTAAGCACCAGAGGTCGCTAGGTAGACATTAGCTTATGTGTGGAAAAGGGGCCAAAGAACATGGGAATTTTTAAGGAAAATGGGTAGAGAATGGAATTTTTTAAAAGATGTGTTTATTTATTTGAAAGTCAGAGTTACACAGAGAGAGGAGAGGCTGAAAGAGATAGAGAGAGAGAGAGAGAGAGAGAGAGAGGGAGGTCTTCCATCTGATGGTTCACTTTCCAATTGGCCACACGGCTGGAGCTACCCCGATCTAAAGCCAGGAGCCAGGAGCTTTCTCCAGGTCTCCCATGCGGGTGCACGGGCCCAAGGACTTGGGCCATCTTCTACTGCTTTCCCAGGCCACAGCAGAGAGCTGGATTGGAAGAGGAGCAGATGGGACTAGAACTGGCGTCCATATGGAATGCCAGTGCTTCAGGCCAGGGCGTTAATCCACTGTGCCACAGGGCCTGCCCCGAGAATGGAATTTTTTTTTTTTTTTTACTTATTTGACAGGTAGTGTTAGACAGTGAGAGAGAGAGAGAGAGAGACAGAGAGAAAAGTCTTCCTTCCGTTGGTTCATCCCCCAAATGGCTGCTACAGCCGGTGCACTGCGCTGATCCGAAGCCAGGAGCCAGGTGCTTCCTCCTAGTCTCCCATGAGGGTGCAGGGCCCAAGCACTTGGGCCATCCTCCACTGCACTCCCAAGCCACAGCAGAGAGCTGGCCTGGAAGAGGGGCAACTGGGACTAGAACCCAGCACCCATATGGGATGCCGGCGCCGCAGGCGGAGGATTAGCCTAGTGAGCCACAGCGCCAGCCCCGAATGGAATTTTTTAAAGAAAATAAATTTGTATTCAGTGAAATGAAGAAACAAGCCCTGAAAGCAGATCAATAATGACACCGAAGTAATTGCTCTTGTTCAGTAACCTGCTGCGTGGGTTCAGCCCTCTCCCTGGGGACAGCTTGAGACTTCCTGCCCTGCACCACGGGAGCGATTAGGTCCTATACCATTGACAAGGTCCTGGGAGGATCTTCAGGAACCACACATCCAGAAAACCCTCCGTGCAGCCACATCCCAGAAGGGGGGGGGGGGGGGGGGCGGGACTCATGTCCATAAAAGCCCCATTCTGAGCAGGGACTGGGCTCTCAGCCCTTGACTGTCGGGTGCCCGCTCTTCATTAGCAGACTGGGTCATCTGCATAATTAATTACAGACTGGACACTCAGTTCTTTGCTGAGATGCCTGCCTGGTCTCTCCGGTGTTTTTCCTCGCCAAACATGGCTACCTGGCTTACTACAACTCTGTCTGACTTCTGCATTTTTTCTTGCAAGAAGACAAGAATTCTCTGATCAGCCATCTCCAGTAACAATCTGTTTCTCCAATCAATAACCTTGATGTTTGCTCTATGCCTCAAGGAGATTCTCTTCCAGGAATTCCAGGCCGGGAGCAGGAAATGACTTCCACGTGCTTGTAGCCCACTTTGGCATCATAAAGAGAACAGTATCTGACCACTGCTGGAAGACCACAGCAGCTCTGACCAACCAGGAACCTGAACAAGCATTGACGCACGCCTCTCATCCCAGCCCCAATCTATCCGAACGTTCCCCCTTTAGTCCCTGTGGGGAGCCTGGGAATTCAGCCACAGCTTCCCAATCCCTCGCTGTGCACTTTGCGACAAATGCTTCCTTCCTCCAGTGACTGATTCTGTGTGCATCAAGCAAGAGTTCCCGGTTTGGGAAGTGCATAGCAGACCCTCCAAGCAGCTTTGAGGCTTGTTCTATATCAGCCCCGGACCCGGGTACAGTCTACCTCAAAGGCATTAGGGGGGAAGGGCTGGGTTTCAATGGGTGCCTTAGAGGCAAGCCCCCAGCCACAGCCCTCACCCATAGCTGGGATGGTACAGGAGCCCCGTGCCTGCTCCAATGCACTCTTTACTCTTGGTTACACGGGCACTGACAGTTCCTAGAGAGTTCCACATAATCTGTCAAAGTGTAAATGCACCACTTGCATTGCAGCCTCTCCTCTCCATGGAGGTTTAAACCCAGAGGTTTATCTCCCTGGTCTCTTCAGGGCGCTCACTGCAGCCACAACCTTCGCATTGCAGCAGTTTCGAGCCCGGCTGGACTCTGCCACTGGCCTTGGCCATAGATGTCTTGAAGTAACGAGAGCTCTTGGCTTTGAACAAGCAGGAATTCCCAGCCATGGCAGATCTGGTTCCTGAGGACACCACTCTGCTGATCCCATTCTTAGCAGAGGTAAAGAGCCCCTGGTGTGAAGAGAACAAGAAGAGGGCGGCCAGGTTCTCCAAAAGAATGAGAAGTTGATGCTGAAATGAACAAAGCACAGGAGCACGGGAGTCCAGCCTGTGCCACCCCCAAAAAATGCTTCTTCAGCACAGCTGATTTTTTTGAGAAACAGCAGACAAGAGAGAAGCCCACATCCTTTCAGAATCTCCACCTTCAAATATAACAGCAGATTAGGCATTCGCTATTAGAGGTGGACTGGCCGCCAAAAACTGCCCGGTGCTCCTTTCTCCTTATTCTCTTCCGCAGCGGAGGACAAACAGCCAATAAATGAAGGGACTCCAAAAAGTCCATGGAAAAATGCGTATTATAAAAAAAAATACGTGGATTTCAAAATGTCTGCTAAATTAACTTGTCTCTTCTTTCCACGAACTTGTTGACATTCCCTTGTAAGCATCTTCCCTCCTTTCCACCTGCAGACAGCCAGAGAATCCCTGAGATCTTCCCTTCTCAAATACAAAGACGAAATCTCCGGAGGAGAAGGGCTAGGGCACTTTCTCCTCCTTCCTGGAAGGCATGACAGTGATCCTGCAACCCTGGGGTGATGCTCAGGCCAGAAGGAGGCACTCAAGCCAGAAGGAGGCGGGGTCTAATGCACCTGTGGCCACTGCCCCAGCCGTGGGCTGCTTGTTGTTAAGTTTTAGGATTTTAGGGCCTGACAAAGGCACAGAGGTGACCAGTTAAGGCAGAAGGGGCTTTTATGGTAGAAAGCGCAGCATAGTGAAGTTGGAGGCAGGTTGCAGACAGCAGGTGGGGAGACTGAAGTGAAGTTTCAGTCCACCAGGCAGCAGGTCGTGGCCCCTTTTAAGCTATTTGGAGGCCGTGTGGACATGTAGAACATTGCATCGCCCGTGATAAGGTGGACTTGCAGGTGCAGAAAGTCCCATTGGCAGTCGTCAATCAAAGCCCACGACTGTGAATCTGACGTGTCCAAGGAGAGGTGCCCATACAGCTTGTTTTCCCAGGCCGACAGAATACCAGGCAATCAAACTGCAGCAGGCTCTTTGGGGTTACCTACTTGCTCCGAAATGTTAGCCGGTGTTTGGAATTCACTTTTTGTGCCCTGAGGGCCTGATAGATCCTAACATGTGTGAGACGGTGGTTTTCCTACTCTACGCTCTCACAGAGTTGGTCACTTGGGGTAACACTTCTGATACCAGAGTCCCCCGCGGACATCAGCTGTGTGTCCTCTGCTTCAATCCGATTCTGGCGTTGCCTGGGGATAGCATCAGATCCCTCAGGGGACAGGCTCTGTCCCGTGAGACTGCCCCTCCTCCTGACACCAGTCCCAACTCTCAACTGTGAACTGTACTGACCAACCAGCTGTACATCAGTGTTCCCACGACCCCCTGCTCTGGTCGGTTCATTTGCTAGGGAAACACCTGACTTATGTTCCAGTACTCACAAAGGGTGTAGAGGAACAGCCAGGTGGAGAGATACATAGGCAAAGGCACGTGAGGAGAGGCAGGAAGCTGCCACCCCCTCTGGAATGGCTCCTTGCAGTAATCTCCACGTGCTCAGCCACACAGAAACCCTCTGAACTTCGCCCTCTTGGGATTTCACGAACACTCCATTACAAAGTCATGAAGGATTAAAACACTGGCCAGTGCGGTTCAGTCTTCAGCTCCTCTCTCCTCCCAGAGGCCAGGGTGAAAGTTCCAACGTGTTTGGTTCTCCTGCCAACCAGACTCCATCATGAGGTCATCCAGGAGCCTCAGCCATTAATCATCTCCTTGGCACACAAAAGGCACCTGTCACTTTGGAGATCTCAAGTGTTCTAGAACTGTATGCCCTATATCCAGAATGAACTACAAAAAATCCATATCTTATTATAAATCAAAATACACTGCTAATTTCCAGACTTCTGGGGGCATAAGAAAAATTAACTTCGTGGTTCAAACCACTGTAGGTAGGAAAAAGGGGAAAAAATGTGAAAGACTTTAAAGTGAACCAATTGTCTAGCTAGGCATTGTCTAGCTCACTCTCCCAAGTTAACTGCTTCTGGGGGGTCTCTGAACCTTTCGGCGTTGTTGAGCTACTGTACAACTCCGTAAATTATATGTAACTGCCAGCAATGCAATTGACTCTTGTCCATAAACATGTAAATGAATTCTGTCTGGCAGAGGTGTGACTGATCTACAGTTTTGCTCCGCTAAGCAAATTCATTTTAGTATTCCTGATTGCCTATGTATGTCTGTGCTCGTTGGATTGTCCTCTGAATTGATTGCAATATCGTACTGGCTCCCTCTTTAATTAATGAGTTAGATAAAATCGCTGGCATGTGTTCATTCCATATTCATATGAAAGAATTTTACTTTAAAAAATACATATTTGAGCAAGAGTTTTCTGTTATTTGCAGCCTTACTAGACTACAGCATCGTCACCTAGGCACATGCTGCTAGCTGGACCGCACCCAAGAAAACTGGTGCATGAGAGAAGCAGTCCTTTCCCTTGATAACTAATGGTGCCCAAAACCAAGTCTTCAGGAGTCATGATCCAAGGAACTAATTCTTAAGAACATCCTTCTCCTGCTAATCTGAATTTGAAAAGAAAGGGACAAGAAGTGTTAGGAAAACGGTGCAGTTTTATCTATGGTGCGATCTACATCCTGACATTATTCTAGGCCCTAGCCCCCCTCCCCCCCACCCCCGCTGCCATTGAGGGAAGCCAGGTGGCCACATGGCCCAACCACCACCAGTGTCAAGCTCCACCCCCATCTTAATGGGATTCACTGCTCCTGCTTCCCTGCCCACCCTCTGGCAAATATATATATATATATATTTTTTTTTTTTGACAGGCAGAGTTAGACAGTGAGAGAGAGACAGAGAGAAAGGTCTTCCTTCCGTTGGTTCACCCCCCAAATGGCCGCTACAGCTGGCAGGCTGCGCCAATCCGAAGCCAGGAGCCAGGTGCTTCCTCCTGGTCTCCCATGCAGGTGCAGGGCCCAAGGACGTGGGCCATCTTCCACTGCCCTCCAGGGCCACAGCAGAGAGCTGGCCTGGAAGAGGGGCAACCGGGACAGAATCCGGCGCCCCGACCAGGACTAGAACCCGGGGTGCTGATGTCGCAGGCGGAGAATTAGCCAAGTGAGCCATGGCGCCGGCCTGGCAAAGTTTTAAAAGGGCCTGTTCCTGAACACATGGCTCTCTTGGCTCCTCTCGTCTGCTCTCCTCTCTTCCTCTTGTCTCTCTTCTCTTTGTTCTCTCTTCTCTCCTCTCTGTCTCTCTCTCTTATACTCTCCTTCTCTCTCTTTTCCTTCTTCGCCCCTTCCCTCCAGCCTGCTGTGTTTCCCCAATAAACCCTTTCCCTTACTCCAGTGTTTGGTGTGTTTTGTGACGGCCTAATAAGAAGAAATTTTACCTTCCTCTCTTGACTTGACACTGCAGAGAGAAATCCAGGAAACTGGCCCAATAAAGCTATGACCCGGGCAGCCAGAGTCAGGGAACAAAGGAGCCAAGAGATTCCCCACAGTCTCTCTTTCCCAGAGCCCTGCACCCTACTCCATCCCCTTGTGTGCCAATCCAGCCCAGCCACTTTCCCATCATGCACCTAGATCCTCTCCATTATAAGCTCAAGTATGCCAAGCACCATGACAACTTTCCCAGAGGACCCCACGCACACTGTTTCCTGCTCAAACTCTACCCTGTACAAGCAATATTCAAGTAGGCACCACCCCCTGCCTAATAAAGGGGACCACTGAGCTGGGGAGAGGGATGTTTTCTCTCCCCATGGGCATCTCTATTTATTTGAGAGTAGAGTTACAGACAGTGAGAGGGAGAAACAGAGAGAAATGTCTACCGTCCATTGGTTCACTCCCCAAATGGCCGCTACAGCTGGAGCTGCGCCAATAGGAAGCCAGGAGCCAGGTGCTTCCTCCCAGTCTCCCACGCGGGTGCAGGGGCCCAAGCACTTGGGCCATCCTCCACTGCTTTCCCAGGCCACAGCAGAGAACTGGATCGGAAGAGGGGCAGCCGAGACTAGAACCGGTGTCCTTATGGGGTGCTGGTGCCACATGCAGAGGATTAACCTACTGTGCCACAGCGCCAGCCTCTGCTTTGAATTCTTATCTCACGCAGAAGCCAGAAGATGTACTAGAAGGACTGGGGCCCCTTCACTCCACAGCACTAAGAATACTACCCTTCTCCAGCTTGCGTCAGTTGTTCCAGATCGCAATTGCAGTTTCCAGGGTGAATGTGTTAGGTAGGAAGTCAGATATGAGCTTATGTGTGTGTGACAGAAAGGCCTAAAGAGACAACGTCTATGTCCAGCATATGCATCTGCATCTCAGAGTCATCCCAATAACCTTCCAGGGGCAGCCCAGTGTTCACATCCTGCCCTGCCCCCTTCTACCTGATAACCTGCCAGGTGGAGGTCCCCGCCCCTTCTACCTGACAAATCTTCCACAATCTCCCAGATGCAGCCCAGTATCTGCATTTCAAATATCCTGGGTTAGGACAGCTAGGCTTCCTCCAGTCTGATACCTTCAGGGGAAAACTCAGATAGGAGCTTCTTAATATTTACATCCATAAAATCCTTTGTTTCAGGAGGAGATGTGTGAAGACAAAGACCCATCTCCTTAAACCCACACCCCCCCTCCCTGGCCTCAGCCCTCTGTCTCTCTGCTGACCGCTTGCCTGCCTGGCCAGGTGTACTCTCTCCACTCAACCATGTAACCCTGCTCCACCCCCCCAGTCTGAGCGACTGCACACTCTCTCTCAGGTCCTGTCTGGAGAGGTGCCCATCCGTTCTTACGGATGTCCCTTCCCTAATAAACCTCGCTATTTGCTTTCCACTACTCTCTGTCTCACACCTGAATTCTTTCTTGCGCGAAGACAAGAACCCTGCCATTTACCGGTAACAAATGGAGTGTCCTAGCCTTGTATTGTCTCTTTCTGGTCACCACAAAGAATAGGAGTAGAAAAAAACCTAATCATGGGGTCAGAACTTCAACAGCAGGTTGAAGTCCCGGCATCCAATATGGGCGCTGGGTTGAATCCTGGCTGCTCCACTTCCAATCCAGCTCTCTGCTATGGCCTGGGAAAGCAGTGGAAGATGGCCCAAGTCCTCGGGCCCCTACTCCTGTGTGGGATACAGGGAAGAAGCTCCTGGCTCCCGACTTTGGATCCAATCAGCTCCGGCCATTGCAGCCATCTGGGGAGTGAACCAGCAAATGGAAGACCTCTTTCTCTGTCTCTACCTCTCTCTGTAACTCTGTCTTTCAAATAAATAAAATAAATCTTTAAAAAAAATGAATCCTTCCTATCTTTCTACATTCTCAGCTTGGTACCCTGTATCAAAGAGAGATTGACAGAGAGGAAGCAAATTTATTTAATACAAGTTTCACATGACACAAAAGTCTTCATATGAAAATGAAGACCTGAAGAAATGGTAAAACCTCAGTGTGTTTATACCAGGCTTGGCACCAAGTGGAAAGTTGTAGGAAAATACAACAGGACAAAGGGGTATGCGCTAAGGGTGAGAACCTGGGGAAAATTTAGGAAGTTTAGCCATTAGCTAGGGACTTTTCTGCCTGCCAAGTGCTGCAGGAGACCCCTGCCACAGACGTCTCTCCACCTCTAGGATAAGGATCCCTTCCTCGGGGTGTAGGGAGGGCCCCACTGATTTGAGGGCTTCATGTGAGGAGTTGGATGGGGTATTTGCAATTAAGTCAGATCCCTGGAAATGAGCAAAGGGGCAGGGTCCCTTTAAGAGTGGATCAAAAACTCGCTTCTTCCCAGACACTGCCTTTAGCAACACTTAGTTTTATCATGAGAACAGGTTAGGCAGGATTACCAATTCTAACCCTCTGATTGAATGTGTTGCCAAACAACACAACATCCCAAATTGTTGGAGACACTGCTCTAGGACCCCGAAGCTTGGTCACCTTACCCGACATACAGAAAGCCAATCACATCAGAGTGGTGGAAGAAAGTAGGCGCAGAGCAAGGAGCCAGGCAGCTATGGATTACTTCCCAGGCTTCCAGGGGAATAGGGGTGAAGGTTCTGATAGGCTGAACTTGGGGCTGAGAAGTGCGTGATCAGCTCATGTCCACGTTCCTGGCTCGTCAGTGGAGCTTGTTATCTTCCTTTGCTTGATCAGTGATACCATTCTCTTTAGGCAATTTATGGTGGCCAGGTGGGATCCAGTTGGTCTGCAGGTTATATGAAGCTGGCAGTTACATTCTGCCCAGAACTGGAACTCCTCCACACAAAGGTTCTCCTACATCAAGGTTCTTAGCTATTGGAGAAGCAAATGACTCCTTGAGTCCAGTAATTAGAACCCTGCAGGGCCACTCTTTCACAGTGAATTCCTTTTGATAAAGGACAGCCAAGGACACCTTGGGGTAAAAGGGACAGAGGAGAGGCTGTTTTTACACGATAGTGGTTCAGTTTCAATTATTCCACAATCCTAACTGGTTGTAATTCTAGCCCTCTGATTGGTTGTAAGCTTTTATTCTGCTCATCTTCTGATTGGTTAAACCAAAGTAGCCACTTGTGTGCATAAAAGAGTCAGTCCCTGCAGGTTTCCCTGACAACTCCTCCCTCGGACCCCACCACCTACTGTTGTGGAAGGAGGTTCCTCACTTCAATAAATCTGGCTTTGCTCACTGTTCCTGTTCACAGGGAAATTTTTCTTTGACGTGAGACAAGAACTGAGATCACCTTCGTCATCCCATAATATTAAGGTGTGTTTCAGGGGAAGATCAGATGGTCTTTCATGCACATATTGAAACAGGAGAGTCTATTCCTAGACGCTGGGATTTGTTGTGTCATGATGAATTAAAGCATGGACACAGAAGGGTGGATGAGCAGTGAAGCAAAGTTTAATGAAGAGAAGCACACCTGATAGACCAGGTGCGCATCTCAGCAGAGAACAGAGAGCCTAGTCTGCATTCAGATTGGAGTTTTTATGCATAAGGCCATTTGCCCTCCAATTCCCCTCCCTCCTCCCTGGGATGTTGCTGGCTGGAGGGCTTCCTGGGTGTGAAATCTCTAAAATGCCTCCCAGAACTTCATAGGGGACCTAATAGCTCCCTTGAGGCAGGAAGATTTCCCTAAGCTGCCCCTGGAGAGGGCTGGGACCCACCTAACCAGGTTATTGAACAATGACAAGACTTTTGATATGTAAATGCTGGTGTACTTCTACATTTCTTCACTTTTTCAACCATGCGAAGGACCTACCCAACAAGGTTATTAATCAAGAGCAATACTTTAAGCCGGGGCCGCGGCTCAATAGGCTAATCCTCCGCTTGCGGCGCTGGCACACCGGGTTCTAGTCCCGGTCAGGGCGCCGGATTCTGTCCCAGTTGCTCCTCTTCCAGGCCAGCTCTCTGCTGTGGCCCAGGAGTGCAGTGGAGGATGGCCCAGGTCCTTGGGCCCTGCACCTGAGTGGGAGACCAGGAGAAGCACCTGGCTCCTGCCATCGGATCAGTGTGGTGCACCGGCAGCAGCGCGCTGGCTGCAGCAGCCATTGCAGGGTGAACCAACAGAAGGAAAACCTTTGTCTCTCTCTCTCTCTCTCACTGTCCACTCTGCCTGTCAAAAAAAAAGAGCAATATTTTAGGTATGTAACGCTGGTCTGCTTCTGCTTGCTTCTACATTTTACCCCTCCTTCAACCACATAAAAATGTCCACACACACAAAAAAGTCCCATTTCTCTGGCCCCTCATACACACATAGACTAATGTCTACCTAGCTACCTTAACACGACCATTTTTCAAATTCCTTCACTTTCAAGTATTCAATATGTCACTGTGCCATATTTTGGTGGAGTGTGTCCTGAATCCTGTTACTGATACCTAGGCAAGAGCTAAAGCCACCACCATAGAGAAGGCACAGAAGGAGAATCGACTTGTTACCTAACGAGGTAGGTTCACTGCCCAGTGCACACAAAGACCAATCTGTGACACCATTCTTCTGAAAAGAGAAAACTTTATTCAAATGAGGCAGGAAGATATGAGTCACATCTTCCTCCCCAACTGGGTATCTAGGGAAGGTTTCTGGTGAGGCAAATTTTGATTGGAGGAGCTCAGAATCAGGCCATTTACAGGAAGTACAGTTTGGTGGCCTCCAGCACCGGATTTCCTTTTTCAACATGCCCGTTCTGAAATGGGTTGGTGTGTTTCAGCTCCAGTCATGCTGACATAGGCAGGCATTTGGGATACGTTTGATCAGATTTGTGAGCTGGAAGGCCACGCCCTCAACCACGCCCCTGTGTGATCTCATGCCCCTACCTGACCCCACCTGTGTGCCCACCTGCCAATCAGGCTAGGTTACCACTCCCCTTTGGCCTAGGACACAGTGGGCTCTTCCCTTTTTCTCCCTCATTGCCCTTATTTGCCCTTGCTGCCTATGCCTTCGGGGCACGTGGCCTTCGGGCTACCCGTTCTCTGCTTTCCTGCCCGCATGCTTGCTGAGTGTGGCTTGCTCCTGGCCTGCTCTCTGCTTGGTATAGACCCCAACTTAGCCCCTAGACTTTTCTTTCTCCCTTAGATAAAGCCCTCACTCTCCTATGCATTTGTCTCACTGAATAAAAAGCTTAAAAACTTACCATGTTGCCTGGTCTATTTGAGCCAGTATTCAGAATTCTCTGAATATGTGGCAAGAACCCACAGGGCTTGTTAATTTTGGAAAATACTAGTAGGCAAAACGGTACCAATGCTCCCATCTCTTTGGTTCCACATGTTAGATTTTTCCCTCTTCTGCATGTGCCCGGGTCCCTTTGGGCCTGTGTGACTAAGTCGTTAACAACTTTGAGGAACTTTAAAAGATGTGCTCAGATCTTTATGGCCAGAACTTACTATTAAAGAACATGACAGGGGAGGAAAGGGAGCAGACGCCGCAGGAGGTGTTACCTTGTGGGCTAGTGTCAAGGGGAAAGCTTACCAAGAGGCAGTTGGGTGTCTTGATCCGAGCAGTGCCATCTTGACTTTTTCCACGTTATAGATACCCATCACAGCAGGCAATGAACAGGGACAGTTATTCAAAAGGAGTTAACTTTCCTTAGAAAATCTCTGAGATAATTTGGTAGGAGAGGTCATGGACTATAATAAAATCTTGAGCCCATGTGGCTTTTACTTATTGTGCAGGAACTAAAACTTGACAGTCGGATTTCAAGATGAGCTCGTGTACCCTAAAATAAAAGAAGTGGCAATCCTGTGCCATCCTCTATTTCTCTACACAGAGCAAAAGACTGCGTAGAAGAGGAAAGACAGTTCATCAGGGTTTGATCTCTGTGGTGGCTGCCAGGAGGAGAAAAGTTTAAGAGGCCTTCCCCTTCTCCTTCTCCTTTTCCTTCTCCCTTATAGTGTTTGGCCTTCCACAGTTCCAGAATGTGTCAGCCCTAAGGGCTTGGGAACCTCTTTTGATGGATCTCATGAGGCACCCAGCACATGGGGGACATATCATTTGAATTAAAGGGCAGACTAGTAATTGGAATAAGAAATTAGCATTTTTCCTTCTCGTGGGGTTTCTCTGTGTAAGTCTCTGGAGATGGCCCAAGTTACATCCTAAAATCCATGGAGCCGTTTTTCTTGAGACTAATAAACTGTGTCATATTCCACTGCACCTCCGCCCCTATCTGATCTTCAAGAGCTTCCCTGGGGAGTTGAAGGCTTTTCTTGTGTATTAACATGTGAAAGGTTGGTGCCAGCCCAGCAAATACTTTTTAGAGACTGTGCTAAACAGAGTTTAAAAGGGTATGTCTTAATATTTGAAAGAGAATATTTTTAAAAAGATACCATTTGAGCCTGGGCATTCTTGATCCAAAAGACAACCCAAACACTTTCCTGAGAGAAAAGCATCCAAAGATATGGATTCTAAAATGACCCTCTATTAGTTGGGTCTTAAGTACTTTCATTGGAAAGTTAGGTTAACCTTTTAAGATACTTGTATCTGACTGATGGTAAAATGGCTGGGGACAGGGTTTTATGGTTAGACAAACCAGGGTGCTATTGTGGGGGACCAGAATATGCTACCCCCAAATGAGAGGGGTTGTTGAGCTGAAGAAAATGAAGAAGAGACAGATGCAGGAAAGCTCTGGGCCTCCCCTCTATTTGCTTACAACAGAGACACAGATTCAAGAGATATCCTGATCCTGGTGCTACCAGAGAACAGACAACCATGGAAGACGAATTTGGACGCTTCGATGGCACCAGAGGAATCTACATTAAGCCTCACTAAACCCAGCCTCTTTCTGCCATTTATTTGTTTTCCCACAAGTTGTTCCCTGTAGAAACTCAAAGTCCTCTTCCTTTGTTTTGTTACTTCTCCAAAAATGTACTGTTCCTTTTGGAAATGCTATATTCCTCTAAAGTGGAATTCAAAGCCACTTATTTGAGAATTACTCTTTCCCTGGAGGTCTCCTGTGTATAGATAAAATAAATATACATGTTTGCAAAAACTTGTGTTTCTTTTTCTCTTGTTAATCTGACTTGTGTTACAAGAATCTCTTCATTTTATGAGAGTTGAAAAGAAAGTATTTTTCTTCCTCTCTGTTGTCACATTAGATACTTAAAGAACTTGACAAAATGGTAGCCTGGGGGCTGGCGTTGTGCCATAGCGGATAAAGCAGCCACCGCATATGGGTGCTGGTTCCTTTCCTGGCTATTCCACTTCTGATCCAGCTCTCCGCTAATGGTTTGGGAAAAGCAGTGGAAGATGGCCCAAGTGCCTGGGCTTCTGCCACCCACCTAAGAGACCTGGAAGAAGCTCTTGGCTTCAGCCTGGCCAATCCCTGGCCATTGTAGTCATCTGCGAAATGAATCAGCAGATGGACGATCTCTCTATCAGTCTACCTCTCTCTCTCTCTCTCTCTCTCTCTCTCTCTGTAACTCTGACTTGCAAATAATAAATAAATCTTTCAAAAAAAAATGCTAGCCTGAATTGAGCCATGGGATTAGATGGACGATCTTTTAGAGAGGGACCAGTAAGACAAAAGACACTAGAATTAATTGGTGAGAAACAAAATGAGTGAAAGGGGAGGACTTCGTTTTTATTTCCTCGTGCGTCTATAGGACCCAGACAGTGTGGGGCACACAGAAGTCACTCTAAATCTGCTGCTCAATGAAGGAACTGATAGTAGGATGTCCAGTTCTCGCCCCGCTATTTCCTAGCACTGCTGGGAACCCCCCCCCCCCCCCCCCACGAAACAAAGAAACAAGACCGTGGGTCTGCTCACCCAGCAAGCAGCGAGCCGACCTCCGCAGTGGGGATGGTGGAAGAAAGAAGGTATTTATCTGCAAACCCAGAGCAAGGAGCCAGGCAGCTGTGGCTCACTTCTCGGCCTCTAGGGGTGGGGTAAATGTTCCTATAAATTGAAGGGGGATTGACAGGCACAGAGTCAGCGTGCCTGTGTGCTGATCTCCGGTCAGCCCTATGACGTCAATAATATCACATTCTTTTGGGAATTTTGAGGATGGCAAAGAGGGCTTCAGTCAGTCAAGTGCTGGTGACTTCTTGCTTAGGGCCTGGGGTTCCTGGAAAAATCCTCAAGATAAGATGGAGTATCAAGATGTTATCTACAGAGAAGATAAATGATCTCAGAGTCTTGCTCAGGGACTCTGGAGGGCTGGCTGCGCCATTCAGCCATTCACTCGGTAGGTGGCTTCATTCTACTTAAGAGGCTGGTTTGCATCACACAAAGCAGCTAAGGGAAGGAGGCTGGGAGACCATGGAGACGAGGACCTGCCAGGATCTAGCCTCTGCATCAAAGGCCCTCTGGGGCTCAGCTTCAGTGCTCACTGGCTGACTCCAAGCTCCCGAAAGTGGTCCACACTCCACCGTTTTCCTCCTTTTAAATCTTGTTCTCAAAGCAGCTCCTTTCTCCTTTAGCTCCTCTACCATCCTTACTGCACAGCTGGAGTGGGAAGCTGGCCTTTTCCTGACAGCAGAAGAGGATTATAGCGCTGTTCAGAAAAATACTCCCCTTGGAAACTGAGCTTCTAACCCCCACCCCGATTTCTGATGTCTCAGTAGACGCCTGGGTTGCTTCTCCCATCTCCTCCCTCTGTGGAGTTCTGTCCACCCCTCCCTCCCTGGAGTTCTGTCCACCCCCTCCCTCCCAGGAGTTCTGTCCACCACTCCCTCCCTGGAGTTCTGTCCAACCCCTCCCTCCCTGGAGTTCTGTCCACCCCCAACCTCAGCTCCCACACTGACAGATAAGGATGGCAGAGCCAATTCTGTTCAGAGTAAGTAGACCCTTTCATCTGAATCTCTCCCTTCCTAATTGTACCAAACCCTTGCCTTTCAGAATCAAAAAGACAATTAACCTGTTTCTAGAAATAACTGCGCCCTCTCCTTCCTCTCCTCTGACCCCTTAATTACACTAAGAACCAACAGATGCCTTGAAAGTACGGGTTTTGCTTAAGAACTTCATGGGACCCCTTGCCAGCTGTCAAGCGAAACTCCGCACTGAATAACCTTTGTTTTGTTCCTCAAGTATGTCTGCAAGTAGAATTTTGGAAAATTCTGTAGAGTCTACACTCCCCTTATCTTTCCAGAGCAAATCCCAAGAGCCACACCTTTTTTCTTTAAAAAAAAAAAAAAATCTCTCTCACCACACAGAAAATAAGCTGTGTTTCTTTAAATCACACAGGAACAAGTCAACCTTGCTTGTGCCTTGAGATCTTTGCTGCCTGCTGTGGTTTGGATGTGGATTGAGTGTGTCCTGCGAGGGTTCACGTGTTGGGAGCTTGGTCCCTCCTGCACTGGTGCTGAAGGTGGTGGGGACTTTCATGAGGTGGGGCCCAGTGGGAGGGATTAAAGTAGTTCTCATGAGACCCCTGAGCTCTTACAGGAACAAGATGCTGTAAGAGTGGGTCTGCGGGCTGGCACTGTGGTGTAGTGGGTAAAGCTGTCACCTACAGTTCCACCGTCCATATGGTCACCGGTTCGAGTCCCGGCTGCTCCACTTCCAATCCAGCTCTCTGCTATGGCCTGGGAAAGCAGAAAATGGCACAAGTCCTTGCTTCCCTGCACCCAAGTGGGAGAAGAAGCCTGAAGAGCCGGAGCCGCGGCTCACTAGGCTAATCCTCCGCCTGTAGCGCCAGCACACCGGGTTCTAGTACCAGTTGTCCCTCTTCCAGTCCAGCTCTCTGCTGTGGCCCGGGAAAGCAGTGGAGGATGGCCCAAGTCCTTGGGCCCTGCACCTGCATGGGAGACCAGGAGAAGCACCTGGCTCCTGGCTTCAGATCAGCGCAGTGCGCTGGCCGCGGTGGCCATTGGAGGGTGAACCACTGGTAAAGGTAGACCCTTCTCTCTGTCTCTCTCTCTCTTTCACTGTCCACTCTGCCTGTCAAAAAAAAAAAAAAAAAAAGAAGAAGCCGGAAGAAGCTCCTGGCTCCTGGCTCCTGGTTTTGGATCAGCACAGCTCCAGCCTTTGCAGCCATCTGAGGAGCGAACCATGGATGGAAGACCTCTCGGTCTCTGCCTCTCTTTAGCTCTGCCTATCAAATAAATAAATAAATCTTTAAAAAAAACTCTGTTCTTAAAAAAAAAAAAAAGTGAGTCTGACCCCTGAATCACTTGCTGGTTTCCTATTTTATGATGCTCATGACACTCCTAGACCAAGCCTCTTTCAGGTCTCCCTTGTGGGTGCAGGGGCCCAAGGTCTTGGGCCATCTTCTACTGCTTTCCCAGGCCATAGCAGAGAGCTGGATCAGAAGTGGAGCAGCTGCGACTCGAACCAGCACCCATATGGGATGCTGGCACTGCAGGTGGTGGTTTTACCTGTTACACCACAGCGCTGGCCCCACAAATAAATCTTAAAAAAATAAAAGAAAAAGACACAAACAAGAAATAAATGCAAGAAGCATTCTCTTCCACCACAGTCTACTTGTCTCTCCTTTTAATGGCACCATAAATCCATCATGAACTCCAACCTAGCAACCTCATCCAATCCAATCCTTTTCCAAGGCCCCACCTTCAGACACACATTTGGATCCAACCTCCACCCAATCCATCAACCCTTAGCACTAATCTGCTATTTGTTTACATAGGACTTTGGGGTTTAAATGTCCAGATGAGCTTGAGGAGTGAATAGGTGCAGCTCCAGCTGTTGCGGCCAGTTGGAGAGTGAATCAGCGGATGGAAGAGCTCTCTCTCTGCCTCTCCTTCTCTCATGTAACACTGACTTTCAAGTAACTAAATAAATAAATACATCTTTTCTTAAAAGAGTATGCCCTGGTGTGACCTCACAGGTGAAATCTCTCTGTCTGAGAGCTCATTACCGGGGAAGGTTTCCTTTTGCCTTGTGTTCTGTTCAGGCACGTGGCTGTTTCCTCTGGAGAACCTTTCTACACTTAAAGTTTTTGTTTTTCATTTTGTTTCTCTGTCTTTGATGTTGGATGCTTTCTTCAAACTTCTGCTGATCCTTGGCTGGGCATTCATATTTAGAAGAGAAGTGGAGGGAAGTTATGGAGGAATAATCAAAGTGTTTTTATTTTATTTATTTTTTATTTTTTTGACAGGCAGAGTGGACAGTGAGAGAGAGAGAAAGATCTTCCCTTTGCTGTTGGTTCACCCTCCAATGGCCGCCACGCTGTGGCCGGCGCATCGAGCTGATCCGAAGCCAAGAGCCAGGTGCTTTTCCTGGTCTCCCATGGGGTGCAGGGCCCAAGCACTTGGACCATCCTCCACTGCACTCCCTGGCCACAGCAGAGAGCTGGCCTGGAAGAGGGGCAACCGGACAGAACCTGGCGCCCCGACCGGGATTAGAACCCGGTGTGCCGGCACCACAGGCGGGGGATTAGCCTATTGAGCTGTGGCACCAGCCGAGGATAATCGAAGTTAATAAAATTTGCTGAATACTAAAAACTAGCTCCATCAGCTCCCATCAGACAGCCCTTCCCTGGAAGATGACAATAACCTCGAACTAAGAAGCAGACAGACAGAATGCTTCCTGAAGGTATGGAATGGTGCCCCAAAGCTGCTGGGTGCCCAAGAAGAGCTGACATTTGGAGGCCCTGGGTCACTTCTCTCTTTTGCAGCTTCTGGCCAGAGAGCAAGCCCCTCTCCACACCAGGCCTAGCTGCTGTGTCATCAGAGCTCTGGGCAACAGCAAGCAATGAAGTGCTTCATCCGGGAAGGAGAGCGCCAGAAGGCGGAAGCCCTCTGCTCTGTGTGTAAACTCCCAGAGGAGCTCCGGCTGCTCCCTGAACCAGGATTGCCCTGGGCAGACTCCAGGCAACTCCGCTAAGGGGTTGGGGTCTGAACATCAGCATTGGGAGTGCAGAGGAGGGGAGGAAGAGCCCCACACTCAGACCCCCACATTCCACCTGTGTTACCTCCACCCACCTCCAAAGCCCAAAGCCTGTCCTAGCCTGGCCTCTCCAGGCTCAATTTCTAGAGAGGCGAGAAGTGAAGGAGGGGTCGCTCCAGTTATCTCTGCAGGGGCTGGGGAGGGACTGGGGGTAGAGCCCCAGGCAGACTTCCAACCAGCCTCGGGGGGCATCATCTCCCTTTTCCTCACTGCCCTCCTCTGTGGGCACTGAAGCTGGAGCGTCCCTCTCCTGTAAGTTCAGAGTGGAGAAGGCCCCTCCTCCAGGAATGCATTGACCTCTTTCTTGCTTTCCCATATCCCCTCGTGGCTTCATGACATTTTATTCCTTGGAAGTCACCTTACGGAGGCCTCGGGAGGAATGAGAACACACTGCGTGGGTTCCATGGCCACGCTTACCCAGAAGAGACTATGATTTTGGAAGGCGCCTGACACCTGGGCACAGCTCACCCATGGCATCAGGCAGCAGAGAGGCACAGAGGCCAGGGCTGAGAAGCCTAGCCAGGCGCTGGCCTGGAAGAGCAGGCATGGAAGAGGAGAGGTTGAAGGAGCTGTTCTGTTTCCGTTTGGAGAGGATAGCAACAAGGACTAGGGTTTTCCACTCCAAAGAGTCTGATTTGGAGAAAGAAAAACGCAGCCCAGTTCTCTGGCAGG
Organism: Sylvilagus floridanus; assembly: GCA_949820135.1. Classification (NCBI taxonomy): domain Eukaryota; kingdom Metazoa; phylum Chordata; class Mammalia; order Lagomorpha; family Leporidae; genus Sylvilagus; species Sylvilagus floridanus. Next base: position 12,615,482 of record OX463228.1, on the reverse strand, counting down.
TCATCAACAGCAAAAACCAGGCGTGCCCTAATGTCCCAGGTGAACCTGCCCTCCTTTCCTGCTTCTCTGTGATTTATGCTGTGGGCTCTCTCAGCTGACAGCCGCCCCGCTGTTCTCCCAAGCGGAGTTTCTGGCTGCTTCCAGACTCCTTGGGAGGAAAGACAAAACAGTATTTTTTTATAGAACACCAGGGGAGACCTCAGGTCCAAGTTTCTTTCCCAATTAAATGGCTGGAGAGGAAAACCAGGCTGCCTCCCTCCCACCCGGCTGTTTTCACACATCCAGAACATAAATGGAGCCAAAGCTCTCTCCCGTGTGTAGAAAGATGCAGATTCCCCACGTGCCCAGTAGGCAGTTTTCTTTTAATACAAAAACGAATGAGATGAGGTTAAGTATCCAATCGAGTCCATGCACTTGGAAGTGAGGAAGGAGAATTTGAAGTCGATGGTATCGAACTGAGATCTGACCCTCTGGGGCTGTGTAGACGGGGCTTAGCCCAGGAAGAAGGAGGCACCCCGGGAGTAGAACAGTGGGCTAGGTTAGACCTGGTCCTGCGCTGATCTCATCCGGGGTCTGCCCAGCCCAGCCTCCGCTCCGCTCTCTCAGGTAGCCGACTGTGTGAAGTTTTTCTGCGGCTTGAGCAGACTGATTGCAGCAAATCAATAGAATCGGATCAAGAGCTGCCACCTTCCATTGGCAGAAGGGCTGCGGTTCAGCTGCGGAACAAATCAATTCCTTTAGGAGGCGCTCCAGATTGCGCCCCCCCTTTCCCCCCCAGCCCGGGACAGTAGGGCATTGGCACTGTGAGTTTCAGGAGCTTCACCCGGCCAGGGACAGGGAGGACGCCTGCCCCAGGCCCCCGGTGGGCTCCCGGGGGGCATCTTCCAGGAGAAGCAGACATTAAATCAGGGCTGCTAAAGGAGAGGGGAGCACTCCAGGCACCTGGGCCTCTGTGCCAATGGTCTGTGGGTGTTTTCCAGTGCAGCTGGACGAAGCACCCCACTGTCTTTCCCCTCCCCTCCGGGGACATCTATGCAGGGGTCAAAGAAGACGTCTGAGCAGAAATATGAAGACAGCCATCCGACCCCAAGGGACGCAGCTGCTCCAGGAAGCCTTTGAGAGTGGGAAGGAAAGTACCAGAAACCATCAGCAAGCTCCTGTTGGAGGCATTAAGAAAGATTTGTCCGGCCGGCGCCTCGGCTCACTAAGCTAATCCTCCGCCTGCGGCGCCAGCACTCCGGGTTCTAGTTCCAGTAGGGGTGCCGGATTCTGTCCCGGTTGCTCCTCTTCCAGGCCAGCTCTCTGTTGTGGCCCGGGAAGGCAGTGGAGGATGGCCCAAGTGCTTGGGCCCTGCACCCCATGGGAGACCAGGAGAAGCACCTGGCTCCTGGCTTCAGATCAGTGCAGCGCCAGCCATAGTGGCTATTTGGGGGTGAACCAACGGCAAAGGAAGACCTTTCTCTCTGTCTCTCTCTCTCACTAACTCTGCCTGTCAAAAGAAAAAAAAAAAAAAAAAGATTTGTCTGCTTTTCTCCCCTGCCTTCTTCCTGGCCTCTCTCCCACTTACAGGCCAGGTCGGTCTACTCCTGGGGGAGTCTCATGGCGGGGGAACTGTCCCTCTGTCACTTCAGGTGCCTGGGAAACCTGAATCTTATTTCAAAATGGACCCCAGGGACAGGCATTTGGTACAGTGGTTAGGCCCGTGGCCCCTCATCAGAGTACTCAAGCTTGCGTCTGGATTCTGCTCCAGCTGTTTAGCTTTCTGCTACTGGGCACCTCTGGAGGCACCAGATGATGACTCAAATACCTGGTTCTGCCACCTGCTTGGGAGGCCCAGATGGAGTCCCTGGCTCCTTGCTTCAGCTGGTCCAGCCCCAGCTGTTGCAGGCATTTGATGAGTAAAATAAAGAAATAAGATAGAGCAAACTGTCATGTTTTATAAAGGACCCCATCTTCCAAGGATCAAAGGAGTCTTGGGTACAGATATAAGGTGGGACTTACAGAGAGAAACTCATAAGTGGACAAGCAGTTGGGCACCTGGAGCCTCTGAACATGTCACTCTCCCACCGCCCAGGCCAAGTGTAGGGGACTGGCATGCTCCATGCAAGGTTGTCCTCAAACGGGGCTGCACCTGACCTCCCTGAGTGTTTCCAGGTGCAGAGATGAGCCTTGTGACTGGAGAACCACGGAGATTCCTGGTGGTCCCAGCGGCCTTATTAAGGATGGAGGAAGCAGGAGGAAATAACTCACAGGCCACTCCTATTTCTGTGTCACAGCAGAGAAAAGACTGCAGGGCTGGGCCATTCCCTGGGCTCGGGCAACCCCAGCCTCCAGACAGGGTACGCAAGAGAGGAAAGTGTCCACCCCTCCCATCCCGGGAGGATGAGCAGAGAAGCCTGCAGCGGTACTCCGCTTCTTTTTTAAAAAAGATTTGTTATTTTATTTGTTTGAAAGGCAGGGTTGGGGGTGGAGGGCAACATGCATCTTCCATCCACTGCCTCACTCCTCCAAATGGCCGCAATGGCCAAGACTGGGCCAGGCTGAAATCGGGAGCTTGGTCTCCCTTGTGGGTGGAAGAGGCCCAAGCACTTGGTTTGTCTTCCGCTGCTTTCCCAGGGGCATTTGCGGGAACCTGGATTGGGAGTGGAGCAGCCGGGACTCGAACCTGCACGCATGGTCTTCCAGGGTTGCAGGCAGGTTGAACCCACTGTGCCACAACAGCAGCGTTTTCATCTCTGTGTTCTTCCCTTGGTTTCAGCATTATCTTCTATCCCCACTCCCATCCCCCACATCCTCCCTGGCAACAAACCTGGAAAATCATTAACATCATATGATTAGCGATGGCATCTAACTTGCCAGGAGCACTTCACTATCGACAGGACGCTTTTGCGGCCCTTCTCTCTTCACATGCACTAAAGTTATCGGCAGCCAGCAGGCGCCAAGCACTGTGTTCCGCGGAGGGAACCCCTTAGTATAGTAGTATTTCCTGTGCATCCTGAAGTCACCAGCCTTCCTCAGGTCACCTTCCCTTCAGTTTCAAACCCTTTGGGAGGCTTCCTGCAGAAGCTCAGTTCCAAATCAGAGTCTGCCCATCATTTCTAGCTCTGCTGCCACAAGATCATGCCGTTTGCCGTTAGAATCAACTCCGAGGGGTTGTCGGTGCATCAGGTTTCCCCTTGCTGAATGCCGCCTGACACAACCAGGCCACTGGAGTCCTGGGATGTGCAGATTTCCACTGCAGCTGCATTGACTACATGGGATGGCACCCACGTTTGAACTTATCCACTGGCTTCAAATTGGATTTCTTTTTCTGACATTCCAGAAAGTGAGATGTAATTGTCCCCAAACACCATCCCAGTTTGTAATCAGATGGAGCGATCCACTTCCTCTCCCAAGAAGCAGCAGCCTCCCTTAGGATTCCAGGGAAATCTAGCAAACAGAAATACATCTGGCATGCACAATATTAGGAAAATTTACCGACCTCATGATGCACATTATTATCTCAGATGTAGCTAATACAGTGTTCATGCTTATCACAAAGTAGTCAATTTTATGCCCAAATATATGCAGGCTAGATTCTTCTCCATATTAAGTTTTTTTTTTCACAATACTCACCAAGTTCAGCATTCCTCTAATTTCCAGCACAACCTTCTATAAAATGCAGTAGTCATGTTATTTTTAAAAAGTAGAAGGGCCAGCGCTGTGGCGCAGCAGATTAACGCCCTGGCCTGAAGGGCCGGCATCCTATATGGGCGCCCGTTCGAGGCCTGGCTGCTCCCCTTCCCATCCAGCTCTCTGCTATGGCCTGGGAAATCAGTGGAAGATGGCCCAAGTCCTTGAGCCCCTGCACCTGTGTGGGAGACCTGGAAGAAGCTCCTGGCTCCTGGCTTCAGATTGGTGCAGCTCCTGCTGTTGCAGCCAGTTGGGGAATGAACCAATGGATGGAAGACCTCTATCTCTCTCTGCCTCTCTCTCTCTCTCTCTCTCTCTCTCTCTGTCTCTTTCTCTCTTTGCCTCTCCTCTCTCTGTGTAGCTCTTTCAAATAAATAAATTAATCTTTGGGAAAAAAAAGAAATAAGCCAGTCCCTAAGAAGACAAATATCGTTTTTTTTAAAAAAAAAAAAGTAGAATAAATCTATAAATCTTCAGATGCAGTTTTGTGCCCTATTCAAAAGTATTTGTCTTCAGGCCTAGGATCTTATGTTATATGCAGAAGTTCTTGGTGTTTTCAGAAAATATACTGCCCAGAGAAGTCCTCAGACGTATGCAAGCATTCCCAACATCTTGAACATCAAGGATATTGCTGTATTCCGTCCCCTAAACATACACAACACACACACGCACACACCAGCTCACCTCCCCAAAAATTGCTCAGCAAATCCCAAGTTCATGGAAATCTGAAGAACCAAAGTTCAGAGAATCTACCATAACCCAGTCACAAAATTAGTCTATCACATGCTCTCAGAAACCTGCAGGGCAATGTTGAAGGTCACTAGGGCAGGGAATTGCCTATCTGAAAAGCATTATGCAAATGAAATAAAAAAGAAGAGAATTCATACAGGCCAAAACACGCGTGAAATATCTACTCATGCCAGACATGCCCCTGACATGTAGTACTTAGCATAATTTACCTCAATTAGGTTTGAGCATCTTTCCTTTTAAAATTTCCCAATCCATGTCCCCTGCCTGCTCGGAGGCCATAAACTCTCCCTAGGGTCACGACATCAAGAACCTGGTCATGAGAATCCAGGTTGCACTGGCAGCAGCGTGAGAGCAGTGGCCGGTGCGCCAGCCTGTGTGCGTGGCGTGCATCCCGATCCTTTTTAGTTGGGCAGCTGCTTATCAAGATATTTCCCCAGAAACCGATTTAGCCTAATGATCCCGAGTAGCAATGACTTCTGCTTAATTAGTACAGTAATCAGTGCAAATTCCCCCTGAATGGTAGAAGCCCATTTGGCAGGTGCCAACCGATGCTTAACCAGGTGCTAAATAGGTGTGAAAGCCTCAATTCTGATCTTCCTCAGCTAGTGACCAAATGCATAAAGATGAAGCGGGCCCTAAGTATGCCTGGATGGACGGAGCTGCTTCAAACTTCTCCCTGTGTGTTGGTGACAGCCCCTCCCATTCCCTAGCGCCCTGCCCCAGTGACCCAGTGTGAAGGCAGAGAACGGAGCTGGGATGAATACAATAGCAAACATAAAATCAGTAAGGTGGTAGGTTACCTCCCCACTCCCAGTTCCCCCTCTTTCCCAGTCCCCACTCAGCATCCCTTTCTGAGTCTCACGTCCTAATTTCTGCTTCTGTATTTAGAACCGGAGCTGTTTTTCATGCACCAAACAAGGCCAGGGCCACCCCCTGAACTTCTGCACTGCCTGCCTCTGTTCCGACGGGAAGTAAGATTCTGGCCTGGACCAAAGGAGGGGGCGAAGATAACATTAAAGGGAGAGGACACTCAACACAATCAGACATGCACATATATTCTCTTCCTTATTAGAGGAAATAGCAAACTTGTATTGAATGCCAGCCTTAGACAAGATAATGCCTATGAGTTTTTATCATTTCGTCCTTCCTGACCCCCCAGTCTACACTAAGCCAGAGCAATCTCTGTTAAGCATTTCACTGCTGGCTCTTGGTCCACAGATGGGCATATGTCATAAGAGGGTCCAAGAGGTGGAGGGGGAGTGCATATGTTCAACTGTTGGGAAACAGTGTTTCCTCTCTCCTGCACTAGACGTGAGGGACAAAGTATGCAGCCCCAGTTGCTGTTGGTAGCCCACATGCAAATGTGAAGGGAGCCGGCCTGCCAGCAAACTGCAAAGCAGAAGCAGAGCCAAGAGAACCACCCAGAACTAAAGCCTGAGCCCTGATTGTATTCAGCTTGGAGCCTGCGGTATGTCTGGACTACTCCCTAGGTGGGCAAATAAATATCCACATTGTTTAAGTCAATTTGAGTTCACTTCTCTGTTATTTGTGGCTAAAAGTATCCTAATTAAAACACAGCACTCTGGGGAAGGAATTGTAATATCCGTTTTGTAGCTCAAGGGCCTGCGGCATAGTGGAGTTAAATGTAGCCAAGGAATTGACTGAGTCGGGGATCAAATGCAGAATGCCTGGGGTCCACGAGGTCCCCTGGGAGGGCAAAGAGCCTGTGCACACTCAGACAAAATAAACTTTAACACAAAAACTGTTAAGAGGGACAAAGAGGGGCACTATATAATGATTAAGGAATTAATTCAACAGGAAGATGTAACTATTACAAATGTACATGCACCTAATTACACGGCACCGGGTTATTTAAAAGATACGTTAAGGAACTTAAAGGGAGAATTAGACTCCAGTACAATAGTATTGGGGGACTTCAATACTCCACTTTCAGCAATAGACAGATCAACCAGACAGAAGAACAACAAGGAAACAGCAGATTTAATCGACCCTATATACCAAATGGATCTAACAGATATCTACAGAACTTTTCATCCTACACTTAAAGAATAAACACATTCTTCTCAGCAGTACATGGAACCTACTCTGGGATTGACCACATACTAGGCCATAAAGCAAGTCTCAGCAAATTCAAAAGAATCAAAATCATACCATGCATCTTCTCAGACCACCGTGGAATGAAGGTGGAAATGAGCAACTCAGGAATCCCTAGAGCATATGCAAACACATGGAGAATGAACAACATGCTCCTGAATGAACACTGTGTCATAGAAGAAATCAAAAGAGAAATCAAAAACTTTCTGGAAGTAAATGAGGATAACAACACAACATATCAAAACTTATGGGATACAGCAAAAGCAATATTAAGAGAAAAGTTTATAGCAATAGGTGCCTACATCAAGAAATTGGAAAGGCACCAAACAAATGAGCTATCAATACATATCAAGGATCTAGAAAAACTGCACCAAACCAGACTCCAAACTAATAAGAGAAGAGAAATAATTGAAATTAGAAAAGAAATCAAGAGAATTGAATCCAAAAAAAAAAAAATTACAAAAGATCAGCAAAATGAAAAGCTGGCTTTTTGAAAAAATAAACAAAATTGACACACCATTGGCTCAACTAATTAAAAAAAGAAAAGACCCAAATCAATAAAATCAAAGATGAAAAAGGAAACGTAACAACAGACACCACAGAGATAAAAAGAGTCACCAGAAATTACTACAAAGAGTTGTATGCCAGCAAACAGGGAAATCTATCAGAAATGGATAGATTCCTGGACACATACAAACTACACAAATTGAACCATGAGGAAATAGAAAACCTAAACAGATCCACAACCGAGTCAGAAATTGAATCAGTAATAAAGACCCTCCCAACAAAGAAAAGCCTGGGACCAGATGGATTCACTACTGAATTCTACCAGACATTTAAAGAAGAACTAACTCCAATTCTTCTCAAACTATTCAGAACATTCAAAAAGAGGGAATCCCAAATTCTTTCTCTGAAGCCAGCATCATCTTAATTCCTAAACCTGAAAAAGACACAGCAGAGAAAGAGAATTACAGACCAATTTCCCGGATGAACATAGACACACAAATCCTCAATATAATTCTGGCCAATAGAATGCAACAACATATCAGAAAGATCATCCACCCAGACCAAGTGGGATTTATCCCTGGTATACAGGAATGGTTCAATGTTCGCAAATCAATCAATGTGCTACACCACATTAACAGACTGCAGAAGAAAAACCATATGATTATCTCAATAGATACAGAGAAAGCATTTGATAAAATACAACACCCTTTCATGATGAAAACTCTAAGCAAATTGGGTATAGAAGAACATTCCTCAATAAAATATAATAAAATTTATGAAAAACCCACAGCCAGCATCCTATTGAATGGGGAAAAGTTGGAAGCATTTCCACTGATATCTGGTACCAGACAGGGATGCTCACTGTCACCATTGCTATTCAATGTAGTACTGGAAGTTTTAGCCAGAACCATTAGGCAAGAAAAAGAAATTAAAGGGATACAAATTGGGAAGGAAGAAGTCAAACTATCTATCTTTGCAGATGATATGATTTTTTATTTAGGGGATCCAAAGAACTCTATTAAGAGACTATTGAAACTCATAAAAGAGTTTGGCAAAGTAGCAGGATATAAAAATAAGTACACAAAAATCAATAGCCTTTGTATACAGAGACAATGCCATGACTGGAAAAGAACTAAGATCAATCCCATTCACAATAGCCATGAAAAAAAAAATCAAATACCTTGGAATAAACTTAACCAAGGACATTAAAGATCTCTACAATGAGAATCAAAAGATCTTAAAGAAAGAAATAGAAGGGGATACCAAAAAATGGAAAAAATCTTCCATGCTCATGGATTGGAAGAATCAATATCATCAAAATGTCCATTCTCCCAAAAGTGATTTATATATTCAATGCTATACAAATCACAATACCAAATACATTCTTCTCAGATCTGGAAAAAATGATGCTGAATTCATATGGAGCACAGGAGACCTCGAATAGCTAAAGCAATCTTGTACAACAGAAACCGAGCCGGAGGCATCACAATACCAGATTTCAGGACATACTACAGGGCAGTTGTTATCAAAACAGCATGGTACTGGTACAGAAACAGATGGATAGACCAATGGAACAGAATAGAAACACTAGAAATCAATCTAAACATCACAGCCAACTTATATTTGATCAAGGATCTAAAATCAATTCCTGGAACAAGGACAGTCTATTTAATAAATGGTGTTGTGAAAACTGGATTTCCACATGAAAAAGCATGAAGCAAGACCCCTATCTTACACTTTACACAAAAATCCACTCAACATGGATTAAAGATCTAAATGTAGGACCTGACACCATCAAATTATTAGAGAACATTGGAGAAACCTGCAAGATATAGGCACAGGCAAAGACTTCTTGGAAAAGACCCCAGAGGCAGTCAAAGCCAAAATTAACAATTGGGATTACACCAAATTGAGAAGTTTCTGTACTGCAAAAGAAACAGTCAGGTAAGTAAAGAGGCAACCAACAGAATGGGAAAAAATATTCACAAACTATGCAACAGATAAAGGATTAATAACCAGAATCTACAAAGAGATCAAGAAACTCCACAACAACAAAACGAACAACCCACTTAAGAGATGGGCCAAGGACCTCAATAGACATTTTTCAAAAGAGGAAATCCAAATGGCCAACAGACACATGAAAAAAAGTTCAGGATCATAGCCATCAGGGAAATGCAAACCAAACCATAATGAGGTTTCACCTCACCCCGGTTAGAATGGCTTCCATACAGAAATCAACTAGCAACAGATGCTGGCGAGGATGTGGGGGAAAAGGGACACTAACCCACTGTTAGTGGGAATGCAAACTGGTTAAGCCACTGTGGAAGTCAGTTTGGAGATTTCTCAGAAACCTGAAGATAACCCTACCATACAACCCAGCCATCCCACTCCTTGGAATTTACCCAAAGGAAATTAAATTGGCAAATAAAAGAGTTGTCTGCACCTCAATATTTATCGCAGCTCAATTCATAATAGCTAAGACATGGAATCAACCTACATGCCCATCAACAGAAGACTGTATAAAGAACTTATGGGACATGTACTCTATAGAATACTATACAGCAGTGAAATAAATAAATAAATAAATAAACAAACCCGCTCACTTGCAACAAAATGGAGAGATCTGGAAAACATCATGCTGAGTGAAATAAGCCAATCCCAAAGGGACAAATATCATATGTTCTCCCTGATTGGTGACAACTAACTGAGTATCTAAAAGGAAACCTGTTGAAGTGAAATGGACACTAGGAGAAACAATGTCTTGATCAGCCCTTGTCCTGACTGTCGAGGAACAACTTACTATTTTATTCCTTTTTGTTCTACTTAATACCATTGGTTGAACTCTGTAATTAATACACAATTATTCTTAGGCATTTAAAATTAATGGAAAAGTGATCCTTGCTAAATATAAGAGTGGGAATAATGAGGGAAGAGCTATACAGTTTGGCACATGCTCACTCGGATTTACCCCTACTGGTAGAGCTAGACACGTGCCAGGGGATTCCAATTCAATCAGCTGCGTGATTTAGCCCTCTTGAGCCCCAGTATTTCCAACGATAAAATGGAAGTAATGAGGCAGGTGACATGGCTCAGCAGGTTGGGCATTACTTCAAAGCCCCAAATCTCATAGCAAAGTGTTGACTGAGTCCCAGCTCCCCCACTACCAGTCCAGCTTCCTGTGAACGCTTTCCAGAAGTCAGCAGAGGATTCTTAAATACTTGGATCCCTGCCACTCATGTGGGGGACCCAAATGAAGTTCCTGATTCTTGGTTTGGTCATAGCCCAGGCCTAGCCCCTGCAGGCATCAGCGAGGCTAAGCTATGGCCTGAGAGGTGGGCATCCATTTCAGAGTGCTGATTTGTGTCCCAGCTCCTCTGCTTCCAACCCAGCTCCCTGCCAACGTGCCCAGGAAAACAGAGGATGACGGCCCACGTACTTGGGCCCCTGCCTCCCGTGTGGAAGACCCAGATGGAATTCCAGCTCCTGGCTTCAGTCTCGATCAGCCCCGACTGCTGTGACCATTTGAGGAGTGAACAAGCAGATAGAAGATCTATTTCTCTCTCTCTCTCTCTCTCTCTCTCTCTCTCTCTCTCTCTCTCTCCAATTCAGATGAAAAGTCCATAAATCTTTTTAAAACTACTACTACTAAAATAGAACAACTATAATAATATACTGTGATTAAAGTTATGTGAATACATTCTCTTCCTCTCTCTCCCTCTTTCTGTCCAAAAAAAAGTTTCCTTGAACACAAGCACTGTGACACTACAAAAGTTGAGCTGATAACTAGGAGGGCTACTAGATGAGTAACAGGCTGGTAGCACATACAGCCTGGATACACTGGGCAAAGGAATGCCTCACATTCTGGGCTGGACAGGGTGGGGTGGCAAGGGATTTCATGCTACACAGATGGCTTGCAATTTAAGACTTACGAGTTGTTGGTTTCTTGGATTTTCCAATTAATATTTTCAGAGCATGATTGACTGCAGGTAACTGAAGCCATGGAAACAGCAGAAACTGCAGATAAGGGGAGACCTCTGTATGATTCCTCATTTACAGCCTTTAAGTCATCCTCTCTCTCTGTTGGTCACATCTGACCGTTCCAGACCACAGCAATATCTCTGGCCACCAAACCTTTTCTCCATATCACACATTCGCCACTGGGCCTAGGTGGGTCTTCTCAACATGGGTATAAAGTACTGGAGAGCACAGACCTCACCCTATACCTCCTTGACTTTCTAGTGCTTAGCAAAGCTCCCAGCAGACAGTACGAATTCTGTAAGTATAAACCATCATCACTGATTTTATTATAACTTAATCCCTTAAAGTCATTGTACAGCATCAAGTGTCTATCAGGCAAGAGCATTCTAACCCTGATTTTGAGGTTCTAGGTACAGGTAGACACTTCTGTAGCTAGAAACATGATTCCACCCCAAGTTCCTTAAAGTAGAGCTGGAGGGGCGGACAGTTGGTGTCAAGACACTAACTAGGACTCCTGCATCCCATGTTGGAGTGACTGGGTTCAAGCCCTAACTCCTGATTCCAGCTTCCTGCTAATGCACACCCTGGGAGGCAGCAGATGATGATGGCTCAAGTAGTTGGGTCCCTGCCACCCCATGGGGGAGACCTCAATTGAATTCCTGGCTTCAGGCTTCTGCCTGGTTCAGCAGCTGCTCAGCAGCCGTGGGGAGCATTTAGGGGAATGAACCAGCAGTTAGGAGCACCCATTCTGTCTCTATAGCAAATAAAGAAAGAAATATTTAGGTTAGAACTTAAGAGAACTGGTACCCATGCAAGGTGTTTGGCCTAGGCTGATCCCCATTTTCTATGCCCAAAGACAGATAAACAGATTGGTTTATTTTTAATGTAATTTGGGGAGTGGGTCACTGACAAGTGATAGCCTTGGAAACTTTGACGGATCTGTGGTAGCAGAGGCAGCTTCTCTGTTTAGTGTTGAAGATCAATAAGGAGAAAAAGTGCTAGCTACTGCATTTCCATCCCAGAGAAAGGACTACAGGAAGAATGTGTTCACAAGGTTGAAAATACTTTGTCATGGATGAGTATTACAACCATTCTCCACCATTGCTCTTACCCATGGTGGTGAGTAATTCTACCACAAAGATTCTCTTAGGGGCAGAGCATGGTTTCATGCTTCTTAGAATCCTCCACATCACCCAAATTGGGTTTATTCTTTCTTTTACAGGGACCAACTAGAAACAACTTTGCAAAGTTTTGCTTTTTGGTACAAGTGACATTTCTATAGAGAAAGAAAATGAGAGCTTAGGTCGAGTGCATAAACGTCTGTGTATGTAATAAATGGACCCAACTTCTCCAGAGACGCCCAGAAGGGAGCCCCACTAGCAGCCTCGCTCACAGACCATGTGTGCTCATTGCCTCCATCCTTGGAGCTCCCCAGCGGGAACTGGAGTCTGTGATCTAGGACCAGACGCTCCACCAAGCACGATTTTAATGAGGGACTCTGAGATGGGAAACTACCACAGCTTCCGCAATTTGCATTACCGGGGACTGTTGATTGGCACCAAGGAGGCTTGCCAAGGTCTTGGGATGTGTGCAAGGGAGCAGTGAGCTGTGTGTAGATAGATTTTTCCCCCATACTGTTGACAGCCAGTGATGACAGACAGAGCTCCAGGTCACATGAAGCTTACAAAATTAAATGTATCAAGATAGAAAATACAAAATCAACTTAATTCCATTCAGCTGCATTTCAAGGTGGGCTGGAGTGAGTTTTTCATGTGCAAGTTTGTTTCCTCCAACCTGAAATTTCTTCTTGATATGCCTTTTCACACGCACACACTACCCAATGCAAATCTAGCATAGCGGTACTTTTTAGCTTTTATAATTATTTCATTAACGACTCTTCTGCTTACTACTCGGTTCCTAATCCATAATACAAGGTAGATCGTTTCTAAATATTCACTGACTAAACAACCATCTCCCATGTGGGATGGAATGTGAGTCCACAGTAGGGAGTGATAAATTAACCAGGTCCAGGACTTGCCGTCAGAAGTTCTGGATTTAAATCCCAACTCTGGACCTCGTTCTCTGTGTGCTCAAGGAAATCCCCTACACGCTGGGCCTCATGGCTTCTTCATCTGTAAATGAGAATAGGGAAAGTGATGTTTAAAAATTCAATTCTCGCAGAGCAAGAATTGAATTGTCTTGGGTGCAGTTTCCCAGAAGCAGGGCCTGAGCTGTGGATTCATGAGCCAGGGAATCGTGGAGCGCTCCCAGGAGAAACGGGCCAGGAAGCGAGAAAGCAGAGCAGGGAAGAAAACAAAGCCAGGGGAAGGTGCAGTCCCTGGAGAGTTACCTCTGCGTGAACCCGCAGGGAACCCCTGGAGCACAGACTACCTCTAGCTTTGCCCCAGCCACACCTAAGGGGGCTGGCCCTTCCTTGCCTCACGCCTGTCAGTCACTGGCTAAGGGCTGTCCAGGGAACCATCAACACGCAGGCCTGGTACCCTGTGTGCTGGGCAGCGGTGCACTAGAGGGCTGTCTTCCAGAGGAAGGGGGCAGGGCACCTGGAAGCAAACAGCTTGCACCAAAGGTGGCAGAGAAATGCACAGTTAGAGCAAAAAGGATGGCTTTATGCCTGGTGCATAGCGGGAGCTGGATTAGAATCTGCCAGTGGGCTAAAGTGCATCATCTATTTCAGGCCACCAGAGGAAAGATGCTGTACAGTGAGATAGCTAAAATGCCGAAGAGTTTTTTGAACTATTGGCCTTGCCCGAAAGCTGAGCACTCCGTGCCCTGGAGAGAGCCCTGACAGAGCTTCCTGGGAAATGGTCAATGTTTTTCTCTTCACTGCTACTCAGGCTGTGGGTACGATGCCAGATGGGGTTGGCATTAAACTAATAAGAGGAAGCAATCAAACAAAACTGAATTCAGTTCTTCCTGAAACTTGGACATTGCACAAATCCCCAGTAAAGGCGCCCCTTGCCACATCCCCAAGGCTGGACCAGTTTGCACCCATAGCTACAAAGCAAGGGCTGGGCCGTCCTCAGTACATCTCATTAGATTGTCACATGGCACCTGCTATGGCTTGAATATAAGTTGTTCTGCCTGAACTCATGCTCACATTTACCCACAAAGTCTTATGTTCTTGGTAGCAAGAGGGTGGAAACTTGATTGGACTAAGGCGCCTATAGGCGGGCTCTTTGGAGTGAGGTCAGGTCATTTGGTTGGAGCCCTCAGTGGCTGATCCTGGTGGCTTCCTAAGGAGGAGGAGAGACCATAGAGACAGAGATACACACCCGCATCCTGCCATGCTATGGCACAATCAAGGGGTCCTACACCAGAGCCTACACAATGCCACTCGGACTGTGCATCTCCAGAACCATGAGCCAAGATAAACCTCTTTTCTTTATAAAGTAGCCTGTCTCCAGTATTCCATTATAGTAATGACAAGTGAATGCAGCATTTACCCATGAAGACACAGGAAGGGCTATGAGCTTAGGTATAACTTTCTATCAAAATCAAGATGCCTGGGTACCCCTGGACCTTTGTACCTCATCTCCCATGAGACATTAAATTTGATTTCATGGTTTGATGAAAATTTGACTCCCACTGTGTGACGGAATGATTCTCAAAGCACTTCAGCTTTTTCTTCCCATGGGCAGAGAAGCAACACCAAAAACAACCAGTTTTCCTAGGGTTAGAATGAAGACGAGAGAGAACTGCAAACAGAACCGGAAAGCTTCACTCACAGCCCTGCGTTTTAATTCAAATTAGTAACTATTTATTGATCTGTGACCACAGGCTGGGCTCCCTGCTGCCTGCAAGGGGCTGGCCAAGATGAGGGAGGTAGCCCCTGCATCCCCAAAGCAGCAGCGGACTGGGCTCTGAGCAAGTGCTTCCCAGGAGAGAGTGCTGCAAAGGTGGGGGGCACTGCGAGTAGAGGGGTGGCTGTGAAGGTCCTGACTCAGAGCTGGGGAGGAGGGCACAGGTAAAGAGTCAGATGCCTGACAGGTAGGGGTAGAAGTCAAGAGGCAATGGTTGATGGTGAAGAAGCAGAAACTGGTGAAGAACTCTTGTAAGAACAATTTCCCTTTCTCTCTCTCTCTCATTCTTACCTTCAAGTCCCAGCTAAAAAGATACCTGCTTTGGGGGACAATCAAGAGAGAGGGAAATTCTACCATTCATTCCCTCCCTTCAGCTAAGTAGTATCTAAGGGACAAAAGTGGGCAAAAGGGACAAAAAGGACAAAAAAGGGACAAAAGAGGGACAAGGAGTGGGCTGGGTTATTTCTAAGGCCTCTTCTAGCTTTACAAAGCCATGATCCCATCATTTTTCCCAGTAAGAAGGGAGGAGAGAAATATTGGGAGTTTTAATGGGCTGAGAGCTTAGCAAATGGTTACTAAGAGATTATTGTTTTCTGATTTTCTCTCCCTTGCCTCCAATCTGCAGGCCTCTAACTTCTTCACTATTAACTAAGAAAACCCAAACTGGAGAAGGTTTGATGGCCAAGAAATGACTTGGAACCTAATTAAATGTACCAAAGTTGTGAGAAACTAGAATGAGAGCGAGTAATCTAAAAAAAGCAGAAGCCAAAACAACAAACATTTGCTGAGTTTTGTACTTTTTTTTTTAGTTTTATTTTCTTTGCAAGACAGAGAGAAAGATACACAGACAAAGCTCCCTCATCTACTAGTTCATTCCCCAAATGCCCTCAACAGCTGGAGCTGAGCCAAGCTGAAGCCTGGAAGCAGAAACTCAACCTAAGATGCCCATGTGAGTGGCCGGGACCCAACTGCTTGACCCATCGCCTGCTACCTCCCAGCGTGCGCGTAAGCAGGAAGCTGGAGTCAGGTACAGAGCCAGGACTCAAACCCAGACACTCTGATGTGGGATGCTGGCATGCCAAGCAGCACCTTAACCACTAACCAAGCGCCCTCCACAGCTGGTATGTTTTTAGCAGAAGATAAGAATCTTTTCGGAGCTTGCACTTAACAGGAAACTTTTAAAATTATAACTTGTGCATATGTCTATACATAGACAAGGCATCAACCAGCCAATTCATTATTTACACACACATATGCCCCCACCTAAATAATTCTATTTTCTCATTTTAAATAAGAAATTGGGTCTTTCCAACCTATACATCAATTTCCCATGGCTTTGGTTAGTGTGAACTTGGGTAGTATGTCCCTGGGTTTGGACATCCTAGAACAGAGCCACATTCGTGTTTCTGAATTCACAGCACTTAAAAGCTGACGCCACATGGAGAAAGCGCAGTGGGCCCTGGACGGAGCTGTGAGACCACTTTTCTTTTCGGTAGCTGTGCATTCTTTCTTCAGTAGTCACACTCTGGAGCCCGAGCAGCCCTCGTGCCTCCCGATTCCCTGTGCTGAGGGTAAGGGCGGAACCACTCTGGAGGGAGCTGTCCCGGGACTGGAGCTCGGCTCCTCCTCCCCGTATCCTCCAAGCACCGATGAACCCATCAGCCTGGCGGCGCTGGCCACCACCCAGGTGTTCAAGTTGGCTTCAAGGAATCAGGAGCAAGTTCAAGAACAGCGACTAGGGAGCAGCAAGCGTTTACGAGGAAGCAGAGATGTGCACTCCACAGAGCGGCTCCATCTCTGAGCTGTGTTGGGTCACTGAATCAAAGAGGAGGTGCATTCTAGTGAGGGGAGGGGCATTCTAATAAGAGGGCGGGACATTCTAACAAGGCTAAGGAACCGTCCTGGAGTTCCTTGATCCTCGTTGGAGGTTTCCGCAACCCAGATACCGCCCCTTGGGCTTCTTCTATGGTTCAAGGTTTCCACAGCAGGTGTGTCCCTTAGCAAGAGAATGGATTAGGATGAGCGTACGATGAGCTGGCGAAAGCCTAGTTCAGGAGGGCCACCTGTTAATTTTCAGAGCAACGAGAACCAGACCCGTCCCCTGCAGCACTTGAGATCACAGGACCCATGATCTCTGCTGCTTCCAGTCTCCCGGTCCCCCTAGGGGCGCCCTCTCCAGGGACCCACTTCCTGGAGTGCACAGGGTGGTGACATCGTCCTTTGGAGGCTTTCTGTCTGAGAGGCTTCTCGAGCAAACAGAAGTTGTTATCAAAACAGGGTCAATTGCTTTCCTGAGTTCTTCTCTCTAGCAACCCATATGACTTAGCAACTGCCACCCCTGGCCGTCCCCCGACGCAAGCCAGGCAAAGCCAACACCGCGTTCCCACCATCATGGGGCTTTCCTACAGGTTCCTAAGAAGTCCTGCCCGAGCACCCCTGCCTCCAGGCGGCCTCCTCCATGCACCGTTTTTTTAAACCTGGGAGAATGCTCCCTAATTCCAAGGCCTCACGTTACTCACACCCCAGCAGGGATCGGGAACACAGAGTGAGGCTTGTGCGTGTGGTCCCCAGAGCCCCGAGCCCAGGGCACAAGGAAGTGCAAGCCGGATCCAGGGCCCTCAGCCCGCCAATGGCCGTTTTAGGTTTCTAGGCGTGCTGGATGGGGATGTTTTATGCAGGCAAAGAAGGGCTAAGGACGCTGGCATGGATGCTGTTGGCGCAGAAGGCAGGCAGGAAATGCCTCCTCGTTAGTATGCATCCGTGTGGCTGCGCCTTTCAAGCCTGATTAATACTTAATGTGATTGTCTTTAAAATCTGTCACTGTTTGGCAGTGATCGGGCGAGCGCCACTGACAGAAGCACAAATATTTGTATTAGGGCTCCATCGGCTGCTAGGGTTATGTGATTAATAAGTTTTGCCTGGTCACCCACAGAGATTTCGTTTTCTAATTTATCCAGCGGGAGTGGTAACCCCAAATGCTGAAACCAGTGTGGGAAGAAAACAAAAAGGAGAAGGAAGGGCAGGTTGTTTGTGGCCGTGGGGTTTTTGCTTTAATTATTGAAAGGGTAGCCCCTGGCTGAGGGGGACTAGCTGCCAAGTTCACAGTCTTCCAAATCTTGCGGGAGCCTGAGCAGACGCCCCCACACCTGAATTCCACAGTCTGAAGAGGGGGAAATACACCACAGAAGTGCTTTAAAGTTGGAAGTGGGGGAGAGGGGCACAGAGAAAGAGAGAGGCCCGGGTATTTTGCTGCAGGGAAAATAATAATCAATTTCAGAGGAAATGCACACAAAGTAGCAGATGCCATAACTTCAAGAGTTCAAACCTGGTAGCCGCTTCTGAGAAAGCCTTCTGAGAAGACAGAGTGGAGCAGCAGCCAGCCGGGCAAACCCGGGGAGGTCACACTCCCCCTTCACCCCTCAGAGGCCCCAGGGCGGTCCCAGGGCCCCATGTTCTATCGCTAGCTTCCAGTGGAAAGAGAAGCCTGCAAGTCTCCCGGAGGTGGTGGGGAGAGGTGCCTGGGCACGGGGCACCATGGGCCCAACGCCTGGGCTGTAGGCACTCAGGCCTGGATTTCGTAACAGCTCTGTCGTTTAATCCATACAAGATTTGGGGCAAGTTGCTTAATCTCTCTGGGCTTCAGTTTTCTCATCTTCAAAATGACAACAACCCTTTCAAGGATACTTCAGAAAGTTCATGGAAAATGGAATTAGAAGTTTATCTTAGTGCAAAAAATTTTGGAAACCTATGCATAATTTTTCATGATACGCATTTAATAGGAACTTCTTGAAGACTCCTAGGATGCATGGATATCAGAAACCTTGCAACCAAAATGAATTCATTTTTTAATTTCATTTCCCCACAAACATTTTAAAATTTTATATTTATTTATTTTCTTTACTGGAAAGGTAGAGAGAGAGAAAGAGAGAGAGAGAGAAAGAGAGCACTCTCATCTACTGGTTTACACTCCTAAAAGCCCACAGTGGCCACAGCTGGGCCAGACCAAAGCAGGAACCAAGAACTCAATCCAGGTCTTCCTTGTGAGTGTCAGGGACCCAACCACTTGAGCCATGTTGGATCCCAGAGTATACATTAGCAGGAGCCATAACTTGAACCTATACACTCTGTTACGGGTTTCAGGCATCCCAGGCAGCGTCTTAACTGCTATGTGGGACACTTGGCTCACCTACATACTTTTCAAAGTAGCCTAATACCTTGGGGATTGTTTTGAGGGTTAAATGATTTGTAAAGTAGGAAACAGCAGCTGTTAGTCCTGGAGATCGTACCTTCCAAATCTGGTTTCCCACTTCCCCCCTTCTCCTGGCCTCTCTCCGCTCCTTTCTTGTCACAAAGCCACCATACCAGTATCAGCCCATCAGGTCTGCTGACTTCCATGACACACACACATCATCTTTCAAGTTATAGTGAAAAGATATTGATTCAAACAAGGGAAGACAGCGATCCTTACCACATACAATACTAACAAAAGGTGTCTAGTTCCATTGTCACTGTATTATCACCATCATCGTCATTAATTAGGTGTCTGCTGGTTCTATAAAAGATGACTAACCACCTGAGTCCTGTAAGATAAGACCCAATACATTGCTGGTAAGGCCAAATTACTCTACGCCCAAATCCGGGCACTCCCCAGGGTGGTGAGGGTGTAGAAAGAGGAACTGACAGAGGATGGAGGGTTGTGGTGAGTGACAGCTACACAGAAGGAAGCCAGTGAGGATCGAGAGCCTCTGTCACTAGCTTTGAGATAGCCAACGATGGACCCCAAAGACATCACCCTCACAACTGATGCTCAACAAACCTGGCCCCTAACAAACCCGGGGTTTCAGCCTGGTCTCCGAGGCTGCACAGGGCTGGAGACTCAAGGATGAACAGCCACACCCAGTCCTGGCCCATAGGTGCTCACAGCTGTGGGGAGGCCACCATGGCAAACAGACCTTGTGGATGGAAGGCACCCAGTGAGGAAGGGTGAGCGAGGCTTCAAAGAATGCAGCTCAGCTGCGTTGTGAGGTGTGCATAGGAGCTGAAGGACCGTGCTTAGTAATGGACTAAAACTCTGTGTTTCCAGGTGGCTTTCCATAAAAAAAAAAAATAGAGCAGTGGAAAGAACAGCAGTTACTAAACTGAGGGCACACGGGGGATTAAAACCCAGAAACCAGTATTTAAAGTTACACAAAACATTTTGACTCTGAATAATTAATTTGAAATGATACTGAGTCTAACAGCCAAACTCTTGGCATCTCATCTTAGCCAAAGCACAAGAAATAAGAAGTAAAACATTTGGATCCAGCGCTGTGGTGTAACAGGTAAAGCTTGTGGCACTGGCATCCCATACTGGCGCTGGTTTATGTCCTGGCTGCTCCACTTCCAATCCAGCTCTCTGCTATGTCCTGGAAAAGCAATGGAAGATGGCCCAAGTCCTTGGGCCCTGCACTCATGGGGGAGACCCAGAAGAAGCTCCTGGCTCCTGGCTTCAGATTGGCTCAGCTCCAGCTGTTGAGGCCATTTAAGGAGTGAACCAGCGGATGGAAGATCTTTCTGTCTTTCCCTCTCTCTATAACTCAAATAAATAAATATTTTTAAAAATTTAAAGAAGAATTAAAACTTGTGGAGTTCTAGGACTGCTGTCTGTAAAATGGATATGAACAGACCATCGACTAACTGGAGCAAACACTCTACTTGCTCAGCAATGCAGGAAAATGCCTTCTAAACGAGAACATATGCTATTTTGAAGCTTCTAAATCTAATCTCAGCCCTTGTCTATGTATCAGTTAACAGAGCTTTCCTGTCTCTATGAGATACATGTTAGTTCTTACAGGGAGAAACTGCATCCCAAGAGAGGCTATTCCGATCCACACTGGTGCCAGAGTGGGGCTTCTTAGCAAACTCCTGACCCGTGGATACCCCCACTGTCCTCCCGGGCTCTTCTTGGGACCCTCTTCTCCCCTCTGCGCTTCCGGGTCACCTCATGCCTCCCATAAGCAAGCTGAGAGTTTCCATGTCTCCCTCAGTACCTTTGACCTATTTTCTGAGCTCCCTGCCCGTTTAGCCAACTGTTTCCCTGCTATTTCCCCATTGGATGCCCCAAGGGGAATGAATGGCCAAAGTGAAATCATACTCCCTCTTCCTGGGTGTCTTAGGTCAGGGAACAGTAGTATCACCAACACTATTCCTCCAGCCAGAGTGCCAGAGCTACCCCTCCTCCCATTTCTGACCCCCGCCCCCATCACCAGGGCCAAAGGACTGACATTCGCCCTGGCTTTCAAATGTCCTACACCTCTCTATGCCCAAGGCCAACACACTATTGACTTTTTCCGTTTCTTCTCTTCCAATCAATCCATTCTATGTCCAGGATGATATTTTTCAAATGTAAATCTTATCATGTCATTCTCTTGCTCAAAACCCTTCATGGTTTTCCATTGCTCTTAGTACTCGGTTTCCATGCCTCTAATGTGATTTAAAGGACCCTCGGGAACCTGGCCCTGTCTACATCTCTACCTCCCCCACTCATCACTTCCCTCCTGAAGCTGTGTCCCCACCACCGTGCTGAATCCTTACTTCTCTGCTTGGAACATTCCTCCCTCTTCGCTTGCCTACCTGCTACTTACTGTTCAGACCATGTCAGCCTACTCGCCCTCCAACACCTTCCCAATTCCCCCTCTCCCAGTCCAGACAGTAGAGGACAGGTGATAGCAAGAATACATCCCCAAATCTTAGTGACTGAACACAATAGCGTTTTATTATTTTAACATTAATTTGGAAATAATTTTAAACTTACAAAACTAAAAAAAGCACAAGAGACACCCATATTCCTTTTACCCAGATTGGCCTTTTCTTAGCATTTTACCCCAGTTTTCTTCACTATTTGCGTGTAACTGCATAAATATTTTGCCTCAAAATACTTTAATGTGTCTAAGTATGAGAGCACTTTAGAAAGTTCATGGAAAATGGAGTTAAGAGAGAGTGCTGTGGCGTGGCAGGCCAAGCTGCCACCTGCAGTGCTGACATCCCATATGGGCACTAAAGGTTTGTGTTCCCGCTGCTCCTCTTCCAGTCCAGCTCTTTGTTAATTGCTTGGGAAGGCAGTGGAAGATGGCCCAAATGCTTGGGCCGCTGTACCCGCATGGGAGACCCAGAAGACGCTCCTGGCTCCTGGCTTGGGGTTGGCCCAGCTCTACCCATTGCAGCCATTTGAGGAGTGAACCAGCAGATGGTAGACCTTTCTCTGCTCTCTCTCTCTCTCTTCCTCTCTCTGTCTATAACTCTGCATCTCAAATAAATAAATAAAATCTTTTATAAAAATAAAATAAAGTGGAATTAAAAGATAACTTTAGGGCTGGCCTTGCGGCGTAGCCAGTAAAGCCACCGCCTGCAACACCAGCATCCCATATGGGTGCCAGTTCGAGTCCTGGCTGCTCCACTTCTGATCTAGCTCCCTGCTAATGCACCTGGAAAAGCAGCAGAGGATGGTCCAAGTGCTTGGGCCCCTGCACCTGCATGGGAGACCCAGAAGAAGCTACTGGTGCCTGGCTTCGGTCTGGCCTAGCCCCAGCCACTGCAGCCATTTGGGGAGTGAACCAGCAGATGGAAAGTCTCTCTCTCTCTCTCTCTCTGTCTCTCCCTCTCCCTCATTCTCTATAACTATGCTTTCAAATAAATCCTTAAAAAAAGATAACTTTATTTTGGTGCAAAAATTTTTTAAATAAATGTATGTAAGAGGATGTTCGAAAAGTTTGTGGAAACAGCATAATATGAAAAAGCTATCCATAAATTTCACTTTTTGCACCAAAATAAACTTACCTTTTAGTTCCATTTTTCAGGAACCATTTGAAGTCCTCTTGTACTTCCTAAGACAAAAGGTCTTTTGCCAACATATAGCACAATTGTCGTCTTCGCAGGTTATCATTTATACAATACATGTTTTATCTAATCTGACATCCACAGTCCAATTTTGTCAGCTGATCTAATCATGTCTATTGTAGCAATTTTTCCCCTTCCAGGACAGGATCCAGGCTAGGGGCAGATATTGCATTTATCTGTCATTTCTCTTTAGCCTCCTTTAACCTGGAATGTTGCCACAGTCTTTCTTTGCCTTGTATGACATTGAAATTCAAAGCTTATTTCTCACTCTCATCACAGTCTGAGACATAACGGGCAGCCCTCCTCGATGGTAGAGCGAGGCTCTTGGAATGTGTGGTCTTCAAAGCCATCAAGATAAGGCAAGAGGTGTGGAGAAAGGACAGCCTATCCAGAGAGTGACACCACTTCCACTCAATGTCATTCATGAAAATCAATCACATGCCTCCACCCAGAGGCGAGGGGGTTGAGACAGGGGAACAGCAGAGACAGAAGTGAGTGCCAAGAGTCTTTGTCAGGGCCTGGTGCTATGGTATAGCAGGAAAAACTGCTGCCTGCAGTGCCAGCATTCCCTACAGGCGCCGGTTCAAGTCCCGGCTACTCTACTTAATATCCAGCTCTCGCTGTTGCCTGGGAAAATAGTGGAAGATGGCCCAAGTCCTTGGGACCCTGCACCTGAGTGGGAGACCTGGAAGAAGCTCCTGGCTCCTGGCTTTGGATCAGCACAGCTCCAGTCGTTGCAGCCAATTGGGGAATGAGCCAGTGGATAGAAGACCTCTCTCTCTCTCTCTCTCTCTCTCTCTCTCTCTCTCTCTCTCTCTGCCTCTCTTTTCTCTCTGTGTAACTCTGGCTTTCAAATAAATAAATAAATCTTTTTTTAAAAGTCTGTTATGCCTCCTCCACCTGTGCTGTTGTGAAATGTGCCATGGCCTATTGTAAATTCACGTGTGAGCATTTGTCACACCTGGGCTGGGACTGCCTTGCTCATCACCATCTCTCCTGCACCTACTAGAGTGCATGGATACAGTCAGGCCTCGTTAAATATCACACCCGCCTCAAGAATCCCAACATTCTAATCCTAGAATAGGCAGAATAAAGTCTGCACACTGAGTACGGTTGAAGAGTTTTCCCTGAACTCCCAGATAATACATTCTAGAAACAACATGCAAGCATTACTAATGACCATAAATAAAGCCAAGAAGTAGTTAATAAGCATCTAATTATGGTTCAAAACTTGTCTCTGGAATCTCCAGACACTGTAAGATACCCACCCACTACTGGGTAGGGTATGTGAACTAAGCAGAAGCAAAGAATCCATTGAAGTCATATAAATAACAGTGTCATCTCCACCAGTCTCTCTGGAGTCCTTAACAACTTGTTATAGAAGATTCTCTGTTCCTTCTGGAAGCCCATGGATGGAATTCAATGATGTGGAAATTGTTAAGAGTAATTCATGGGGTCGGCACTGTGTCATAGTGGGCTAAGCCTCGCCTGAGGTGCCAGCATCCCATATGGTCACTGGTTCAAGACCTGGCTGCTCCAATTCCTATCCAGCTCTCTGCTATGGGCTGGGAAATCAGTGGAACATGGCCCAAATCCTTGGGCCCCTGCACCCATGTGGGAGACCCAAAAGAAGCTCCTGGATCCTGGCTTTGGATTGGCTCAGCTCTGGCCATTGCAGCTGATTGGGGAGTGAACCAACGGATGGAAGAACTCTCTCTCTCTCTCTCTCTCTCTCTCTCTCTCTCTCTGCCTCTCCTTCTCTCTCTGTGAAACTCTTTCAAATAAATCTTTAAAAATAATTTGTAAGGCCTTATATGTAAAGCCCACGGCTGTAGAGAAATGCATCACAAAGCTGGCAAATGACAGTGCGAGCGTTAGAACTGAGACTACGGATCCCTTTGCTCATGTTCTTCCCTTTTTCTTGTAACATGGTCAAGCTGCCTCTGTTTAACTGTTCCTCTCTCACCTCTCAAGCCCATCTCCTACTCAATGCTGTGCCTTGTCTTCAAGCTTAGACTTGGAAATTTCTCATTGCAAGTATGACTGAGCATCTCCGTGTCTGTTTCCCAGAGGCAAGAGTGCTTCAACAAGCTCATGAAGGGGTGGGTGTTCAGCCTAGCAGTGAAGACCCCTGCACCCCCTAGGGGACTACCTGGATTTGACTCCTGGCTTTGGATTCTGACTCCAGCTTGTCTATTGTAGACCCTGGGAGGCAGTAGTGATGGTTCAAATAATTACATCCCTGCCACCCACGTGGAAGACCTGGATTGACATCAGGCACATTCAGGGTGTATGTCTGTAGATGGGAAAACTGGGTTGAGTTCCCGGCTCTGGGTTCTATCCCAACCCAACCCAAGCAGTTGCAGGCATTTGGAGAGTGAGTCAGTGGATGGGAGCTCAAGCTCGCTCGCTCGCTCGCTCTCTCTCTTTCTCTCTCTCTCTCACCGTGTGTATGTCTGTCTGTCTCTGTGCCTCTTGGAAGAAATAAATGAATAAACTGCAAAAAGTATGTATGCAGAAAAATGGAATCAAAAGGTAACGTACATTTTCTACAGAACTTTAGAAGACCCATCAGTTAGCCCTGGGAGATGGAAACCTGTTTTCTCCACCTTCATCTTTTCCCAAATTGGCGGGTTAATTGGCCAGAGTGGTTACAGATCTGATGTCATAAGCTCCAAGACTCCTCCATTGTTCTGTGCTTCTCCCGGTCAGAAACCTTGGCTTTGAACTACCTCTGAGATTGGAGCTGGGACATCTAAGGGGAAGTGATGTGGCTAGCAAAGGCTAAAGCAATCTATGCGTCATTCAGCCTCCAGTAATGATGATTTTCATCATGCTTCCTCCCTGGCCACAGCACAGTTAGCTCTTTTGTAAAGGCTTTACCTTGAACATCTCTCACTAATGAAGTCCATTCCTCCCTGACAGTCTCTTTGTACTGCAAATGGGATTCCGCACTGGCTGCTGGGTGATTTGCTGGCACAAAGGTGCGGGGTACCTGCAGAGCACTCCGACAGCAATGGGAGAGGACATGAGAGAAGTGAGAAATGGCTTATTGGTTCTAAGTAAACATTACATATCCCCTCCTGGATTACTTACTAAGTACTGAATTATTTTATTACCAAACCCCCAAAAAAGCCAGAAAATGAGAAGGCGACGTGTAGAAACGCTACTGTAAAGGATTCGTTCACTTGGCCAATAATGTGAAATAGCCTTACATTTTCTTAATAGCCAGCATTCATGTAATGGATTATTACGCCAGGTGCAGTTTTAAGTGCTTAATGTGTACTATTTGTTTAAATCTTTATATCAACTTAATGAAGTAGAAACCATTATTAGGTCTACTTCATAGACAGAGAAATTGAGGTACAGGAAGATTGATTCTAACTAGGTCTTATAACACTAAGTGGCAGAGCTGGGATTTGAACTTGGCAGTCTAACTTCCCATCCAGTATGCTTAACTGCTATATCAAATCCTTGCAAAAACAGGAAATCTTTCACTAAATTACCTCTGCTTATAAGGCTTTACTTGGAGCAAATTGCTTGATATTAGTCCCCGTCTCCTTCCCTGCACAGTGAGGTTATTAGTATCCATGTTGCAGTTGGATAGGACCACAGCAATGTCTAGAGAGGGAATCCACAGCATGCATCCCACAACAGTGGTTATTTTTATTTTTCAAAAAGTTTGTAGAAAATGGAACTGAAAGATGATTTTATCTTGGTTCCGAAACATCAAAATCCATGCACAATTTTCCCTAATACACATTTTCCATGAATTTTTTTGAAGGCCCCTCGTTTACCAAGAGAGATGCCACGACAACTTCATCTGTAAACAGAATGACCCTGCAAAGACACATTCATCAAAACCAAGGCCAAAAGCACCAAATGAGTATTAATATTTACAGTTTCGGTGTTGAAAATCTAACCTCAAAGAAGCAAATGTCACGAATCAAAGCATCTAGGAGACACTTGCTGAAATCCCCACCTCTCCCACTGCAGCTCCTCCAGTTTGGTCAAGTCTCGGGACCAGCCTCACCCTGAGAGGTCCTTGGACACCAAGTCAACACCAGGCCCCCTGGACACATTCAAGGTGATTTTGAGTGTTGGTTCAAGATCACCCCAGGACTGCCCTCGTTCCAGAGTTCAGTCCCAGGTCCCCCAGCCTCCTGAGATACCCCAATTCAGGTGTGGCCTGGGGCAAACCTCTTGAAGAACCTTCAGATGGTAGGAGCTCCCCTAGGAAGAAAAGGAAAAGAGGATAAGGAAAAAAAAATGGCTAACTCTCAAGGCCCTAGGAGCTTCCTGGGCCCACGTTAGGTCTTAGCACAAGCAGGGGCCTGGATGAGCTCAGAAGTCCTGCCCTTTGTTCAAACTTCTTTCACTGATGAAAAAAAAAAATCCATAAAACACACAGCGTCCTGCCAGGGCCTTGGGACCACAACAGCCTTCCAGCCCAAGAATGGAAGCCCAAAGGCAAAAGCAGGCTGGAGAGAAGGGAGAAGAAAAGAAGCCGATGGCCCTTGAAAGCTCAGCCCGTGGAGTCTCTCACTCGAGGATCAGACGTGGCCGGCCGGCCTGGGGTCTGCCAGGCAAAGGCAGAGCCTCAGAAGCGTCCGAGGGCCACCTTCTTTCAACAGCAGGTGTCGACGAGCGGCACCAAAGCTGGCGCTTTCAGAATGGAGTTGAAAGGGGTAATCCTGATGTGCGATTGTGTCTTGATAGGATGAAAACCAGCCCAAGAGAAAGAAACTGCTTGTGAAAGGGCGTCAGCCCCCCCTCCCCCCTCCCCGGAAGGCTGAAACCAAATGCCTCTGTTCAGCTGGCGAACTTCACTTGAAAAGAGAAATCTACGAACCGGGAGGACCAACGGGACCTCCGCTCAGGGTGAGGCGTCGTGGCCAAATTAAAGCATCCAAGAGGTCATTGTTAAAATCTCGAGACATGAAATTAATATAATGAGGTAATAGCCCCCGAGCTTAAATCTCTCAGCGAGCTGCGAGAGAGGAGGCGGCTATGCTGGACCTCATTAAAATTAAATGAGTAAATGCCAGCTTCCCAAAGAAGGCCATGAGAGGAAATGCACAGGGCAAACTCAGGCAGGGCAGAAGGGAAGAGGAGCAGCGGGAAGTGGCTTCTAACCTGGATGTCGGGAAGCCTGGTTTGTTTTTTTAAGATTTATTTATTTATTTGCAAGTCAGAGTTACACAGAGAGACAGAGAGAGGCAGAGACAGAGAGAGGGAGAGAGGTCTTCCATTCGATGGCTCACTCCCCAGTTGGCCGCAATGGCTGGAACTGTGCCAATCCGAAGCCAGGAGCCAGGAGCTTCTTCCAGGTCTCCCACGCGGGTGCAGGGGCCTAAGGACTTGAGCCATCTTCTACTGCAGAGCTGGATCAGAAGTGGAGCAGCCGGGTCTCGAGCCGGTGCCCATATGGGATGCTGGCGCTTCAGGCCAGGGCATTAACCTGCTGCGCCACAGCACTGGTCCCCAGGAAGCCTGGCTTTCTGTCCTGCTGGTAGCTACATGATCTTGGACAAATGGCTCAACTCAGTGTTTCTCAAACTACAGCATGACCCAGAATCCTCTGGGGGCTTGCTCAAACACAGATTGCGGGTCCCCATCCATGATTCTTCAGGCATAGGTATAGAAGGTACATTTCTAACAAGTTCCTATTAGAAGCTGATGCTGCTGGTCCTAGACCACACTTTGGAAACCCCTGGGTCTACTTGGGCCTCGGTTTCCAAACCAAGAAAATGGGCCAGAAAACAAAGGGATCTTAAAGTTCTCACTCCATTCTAAAAGTCTATGAAATGAACAACCCAAGGAAGCCAGGGGCGTGTGTATGGCCTGTCCTTTCAAGAGGTGACTGGCAAACCCTCTGCCAGAAGAAAGGTCCTGGAGTGATTGAGCCCATCTACTGAGGACCAGAAAGCAGGATGGGGCTTGAGCAATGCATCCTGGGAGGCAGCATCTGTAATGGTCAGAGGCAGGTGCTTCCTCCACACCTTTCAAACAGCAAAGACAGGAAGAAGTGCGGGGAACATCAGGACGGTGAGCAGTCAAGAGTGATGTCAATTTGGTAAAACTGTAAAGGAAGGAGCATCCACAGAGAAAAGGAAAGATATTCTACTTTGTGATGCCAGGGACAAGAGAACCATTTGAAAAGGTAAGTGTTATCCATTTTAAATGTTAAGTGCAAAACCAATTGTGGGGGCCGGCACTGTGGTATAGCAGGTTAAGCCTCCTCCTGCAGTACTGGCATCCCATATAGGTGCTGGTTCGAGTCCTGGCTGCCCCTCTTCTGATCCAGTTCCCTGTTAATGGCCTGGGAAAGTAGTGGAAGATGGCCCCAGTGCTTGGACCCCTGTACCTATGTGGGAGTGGAAGACTCTCCCAGCTTCCCAACTCCAGATCCGCCCAGCGCCAGCCATTCCAGCCATCTGGGAAGTGAACCAGTGGATGGAAGACCTTTCTCTGTCTCTCCATCTCTTTGTCTATAACTCTGCTCTCAAATAAAGAAATAAAATCTTGAAAAAAAAATAACTGTGTTTTTGTCACCCTTGGTCACTTTCACAGGCTATATATTGATTACGATCGCTTTCTTGACAGGAGAAATAAACCTGAAAAACACATTTAAAAAAGGAGTATAAACTCCAGAAATGTTGAATTGTCTGAGATCCTGTGCTCATCTTATACTCCTTAGTTCATGTAAGAAAATAAAGTAAAAATCTTTGTCTTTCATGTCTTGACTATTTATCCTCTTACCTCTGTTCTAGTAAAAGTATACATCTAGGGGCTGGCATTGTGGCGCAGTGGGTTAATGCCCTGGCCTGAAGCACTAGCATCCCATGTGGGCGCCTGTTCAAGACCCAGCTGCTTCACTTCCAATCCAGCTCTCTGCTATGGCCTGGGAAAGCAGTGGAAGATGGCCCAAGTCCTTGGGAACCTGCACCCACGTGGGAGACCCAGAAGAAGCTCCTGGCTCCTGGCTTCTGATCGGTGCAGCTCGGGCCATTGCGGCCATCTGGGGAGTGAACCAGCAGATGGGAGACCTCTCTCTCTCTCAATCTCTCTCTCTCTCTCAACCTCTCTCTCTCTCTCTCTCTGGCTCTCCTCTCTGTGAAACTCTTTCAAATAAATAAATAAATCTTAAAAAAAAAACCAAGTATACATCTCATAACTATGAACATGTAAGCCTGATATAGCTAAACACTTTTTGAAAATTTAATAAATATTTATTTTTATTCATATTTATAATTAGTCAAGTGTTATGGTAATGTATACATAATTGAATATATGTCAGTTAGAAAAACTTCCTAACTTTTTATGGAGTATTCATATAATTCCTCTTCCACAGTGTCTTCCTGATGCCTCGAGTCAGTTTCATACAGTAAAAAAGCTTACTTTGAAATGAAAATTTTACTTAATATATCCTATGACTTAAAATATGACTTGGGACTGAATCCAACCTTAATTCAAGTCATTAAGAGAGGTGGACAAGTCCACTAATCCCCTGAACTTCACTTTCTCTCAGGAAACAGTTTCTTTGAGTTATTTTGGGGGACTACATAAGTTACTAACATATAACAAAGTACCTCACTTATAAAATGATAGCTACTATTATAAAATAATATGACATGATGCTTTCACTAAAACACAACACATTATGTAATGGGAATTTTAATAGGTATTAAATTAATATAGCTACTAAATTAAAATGTCAGGTCTCTATTTTCAAGATTAACTTCAAAAACAATGTGAAACAAGAAAATGTTGATAAATGTGGAAAACCAGCAAGCAATGATGATGACCTAAGAGAAACAGGATAATTTTATGAATTTTCTAGTTGATTTTCCCTATTAGATCTTCAGCCATACTTTTTTTTTTTTTAATTGCTTATTTATTTGATAGAGTGTGGGTAGAGGGTGGCAGAATCTTCCATTCAATGCTTCACTCCCCAAATGCCTACAGTAAGCAGGGCTAGGCCGGGCCAAAGCCAGGAGCCCAGCATTCCATTTGTGTCTCCCACATGAGTGTCAGGGACCCAGGTACCTGGGTCATCATCTGCAGCCTTCCCAGGATCCAGCAGGAGGCTGGATAGAAAGTGGAGTTGCCAAGAGTCAAATAGGCACTCTGAGGATGTCCCAAACAGCAGCGTCGCCCGCCATGCCACAACACCTGCCCAGCCACAAGTGCTATCTGATGACTCACAACTGAAATGACCTCTTCTGGCTGACCTCTGACCTTAAGGACTAGTTCTTGAAATCCTTGCTACCTCTTTCTGCATGAAGTTCTGCTGCCTACCTGCTATTTCTGTGCAGATACCCTCTTCTCAGACACAAGTGCACAGCGTCATCCAGTCACATTCACAGGCAGTACAAAGAGTCGGGTTCACCTACTGCATGCAAAGTACAGAAACAGACCTGGGGGCCGGCACTGTGGCATAGCAGGTAAAGCTGCCACCTGTGGTACTGGCATCCTATATGGGCACCAGTTCGAGATCCAGCTGCTCCACTTCTGATCCAGGTCTCTGCTGTGGCCTGGGAAGGCAGTAGAAGATGGCCCAAAGTGCTTGGGCCCCTGCACCCTTGTGGGAGACCCGGAAGAAGCTCCAGGCTCCTGGCTTCAGATCAGCACAGCTCCGGCTCTCTCTCTCTCTCTCTCTCTCTCTCTCTCTCCCTCTCCCTCTCCCTCTCCTTTTCTCTCTTAGTAACACTGACTTTCTAATAAATAAATAAATAAATCTTAAAAAAAAAAAAAAAGACCCGGGCTTTGCCTTATGATGCAGTTCTTGTCTAAGGTCTTCAATTTTATGTAAGGTCAATAATTGATTGCTTACATTAAATCAGCAAGCATCTAGGGAACCACCCATGGAGAAGGCTCTGGGCTGAGTACCCTGGAGAGATATGTGGAGAGAAACACTTGATCTTAGAGCTAATAGGAGAAATGTATCAAGATGCCACCATTATCATAGGTAGAAGGTAGAATGCGATGTGCATCATGAAGAGCTCCAAACAAGGACACACTGTTCAGAAGACAAAGGTCTCTTCCAAGGGTGACCTTCAAAGACAGACGGCAGGAGAGGGTATTGAACACATAAAGTGAAGCTGGATTTCTCTAAGATGGCATAAATTAAATGAGGTTATTCCAGGATGAGGGAATGATATGTACGAAGATATTGAGATATAAAGAGGGGCTTCCTTTGGCCACACGTAAATAAGTGAGCAATTATTGCTAACACCGACTAACATTTGATGAGCACCGGCTGCACTCGATGCTTTAGGCGTTTTTACCCATTTAAAAATGTAAGAATTTTTTTTATTAGAGAAAAACAGAGAGACTCCAATTGGCGGGTTAACTCCCCACCTGCCTTCAATGGCTGAGGCCAAAACCAAGAGGCAGAAACTCAATCTGGAGCTCCCAAATGGTCAGCAGGAACCCAATTACTCGGGCCATCAACACTGCCTCTTAGGCTCTGCATCAGCGGAAAGGGGGAGTCAGAAGCCAGAGGCAGGAATCGAACCCAGGCGCTCTGTTGTCCAATGCAGGCACCTTAACCACGAGGCTAAATGCCCACTCTTGATTGTTTTATCTACTCTTCCTACTCTGTGGGGTAAGTATGAATCGAAGCCAACACACTTTTTATACCGGAAACGATATGGGAGCAAGCATAAACAAAAACAAAAACAAAAAAATCAGTTTTGTCTTGTTTCTGGAAATGCTTCCCTTGGAAAGACTGACAAAACAAAAGCAGCTCGTTTCAGTCCCCTTGACTCACAGGGAGCACCAGCCACATCTGCTGTCATAGACTGTCCACTACCAGCCTCTCCTGCATTGCAAGACCTGTCTCAAAGTCATGAAACCCTGGCCCTAAAACTCCGTAAGTTCTCTCTCTCTTTGTTTCCCTCTACTTTATTGAAGTGTAATTGACATAAAAAGGTGGACATATTTAATGTATGGGGGTATTTCAAAAAGCTCATGGCTGGGGCTGGCGATGTGGTGCAGCAGGTTAAGCTGCCGCTTGCTACACTGAAATCCTGTGCTGGAGTGCTGGCTTGCATCCGGGCTGCTTCATTTCCAACCCAGCTCCCTGCCAATGCACCTGGGAAGGCAGTGGAAGACGGCCCAAGTATCTGTGTCCCTGACACTCATGTGGGACCTGGGATGAGGTTCTAGCCCTGGCTATTGCGCTATTCAGGGAGTGAACCAACAATTAGCTCCCTCCCCCTCCCCCTCCCCCTCTCCCTCCCCCTCTCCCTCTCCCTCTGTCACTAAATAAATAAATCTTTAGAAAAAAAGAAGAGGGCTCATGGAAAAGAATGCAAAGATATTGATTTTCATTCAAAAATTTTTTGGAAACCCATACAAAGCTTTTTTTATTATTCATTTTTTAAAATTTTATTTAATGAACATAAATTTCCAAAGTACAGCTTATGGATTACAATAGCTTCCCCCGCCATAACTTCCCTCCCACCCACAACACTCCCCTCTCCCACTCCCTCTCCCCTTCCATTCACATCAAGATTAATTTTCAATTATCTTTATATACAGATCAATTTAGCATATATTAAGTAAAGATTTCAACAGTCTGCACCCACACAGAAACACAAAGTGTAAAATACTATTCGAGTACTAGTTATACCATTAATTAAACACCTAAGAATAATTGTGTATTAATTACAGAGTCCAACCAATAGTTTTAAGTAGAACATAAAAAATACTAAAAGGGTAAAGTATTAAGTTCTTTTTTCTCTTTTTTTTTGTTATATAGTTATTTTTAATTTAATAAATGTTAATTTACAAAGTGCAACTTTTGTATTGTTGTGGCTTCCCCCCCCACCTCCCTCCCTCCCACGGCCCTCCCCTCTCCCACTCCCTCTCCCATCCCGCCCTTCATCAAGTTTCATTTTCAATTACCTTCATATACTGAAGATCAACTTAGTATATATTAAGCAAGGATTTCAACAGGCTGCACTCACACAACCGCACAAGGTATAGGGTATTATTCGACTAGTAGTGTTGTTTTTAAGTTTCATAGTAAAACACATTAAGGACAGAGATCCTACATGGGGAGCATGTACCCAGTGACTCCTGTTGTTGATTTAACAAATGTCACTCTTATTTGTGACGTCAGCAATCACCCAAGACTCCTGCTATGAGCTGTCTAGGCTATGGAAGCCCCTTGAGTTCACCAACTCTGAACTTGTTTAGTCAAGGCCGTATCACAGTGGAGGTTCCTTCCTTCCTTCAGAGAAAGGCGCCTCTCTTCTTGATGTCCTGTTCCTTCTGCTGGGGTCTTGTTCACCAGGATCTTTCTTTTTTTTTTTTTTTTTGACAGGCAGAGTGGACAGTGAGATAGAGAGACAGAGAGAAAGGTCTTCCTTTGCCGTTGGTTCACCCTCCAATGGCCGCCGCGGCTGGTGCGCTGCGGCCAGTGCACCGCGCTCATCCGATGGCAGGAGCCAGGTGCCAGGTGCTTTTCCTGGTCTCCCATGGGGTGCAGGGCCCAAGCACCTGGGCCATCCTCCACTGCACTCCCTGGCCACAGCAGAGAGCTGGCCTGGAAGAGGGGCAACCGGGACAGAATCCGGCGCCCCAACCGGGACTAGAACCCGGTGTGCCAGCGCCGCAAGGCAGAGGATTAGCCTGTTGAGCCACGGCGCCGGCCCAGGATCTTTCTTTTTTTTTTTCTTTTTCTTTTTTTTTTTTTGATTTTATTTAAAGAATATAAATTTCCAAAGTATAGCTTATGGATTCCAATGGCTCCCCCCCTCACAACTTCCCTCCCTCCCGCCACCCTCCCCTCTCCCGCTCCCTCTCCCCTTCTGTTCACATCAAGATTCGTTTTCAATTCTCTTTATACACAGAAGATCAGTTTAGAACATATTATGTAAAGATTTCAACAGTTTGCCCTCACATAGAGACACAAACTGAAATTATTGTCGGAGTACTAGTTATAGTATTAATTCACAATGTACAGTACATTAAAGACAGAGATCCTACATGATTTTTTTTTAAAGAATTGATTAATTATCTATGCAATTTCCAATTTAACACCAAGATTTTTTAATCATTTGCAATTATCTTTATACACAGAAGATCGATCTTTCATTTAGATTGTTTTTGCCACCGTGTCATGGCTTTCCTTGCCTGTGAGACTCTCATGGACCTTTTAGCCAGATCTGAATGTCCCAAGGGTTGATTCTGAGGCAGGAGTGCTGTTTTGGGCGTTTGCCATTCTATGAGTCTGCTGTGTGTCCTGCTTCCCCCACAGGATCATTCTCTCCCTTTTAATTCTATCCTTCACAAAGCTTTTTATAGTACATATTTTTCATGAACTTTTAAAGACCTCTCCTAAACATGGATTTCAAAAATTCTACACTAAAATAAGTTTAGCTGTTAATCCTATTTTCCACCATTTTGAAAGACTCTTGAAATATAACCTGATTAATTTGAAAATAAGTATCACTTCCCGGCCTTTTGGCTAAGATCACGTGTAGCATCAGTGTAATCTGAACATATGTGAAACCATCACCACAATCTAGGCCACAAACCTATCCAACTCCTCCAGAAGTTTCCTCTCGCATTCTTACTTATGATTATTATTATGCTATGACACTTAACATAAGATCTAGTTTCTTAGTGTACTTTTTAGTATATAATACAGTATGATAACCAAAGGCGCTATGCTGTATAGTAAATCTCTAGGCCCTACTCATCTTGTATAATCACAGCTTTGTATTCTTTTTTTTGATAGGCAGAGTTAGACAGTGAGAGAGAGACAGAGAGAAAGGTCTTCCTTCCGTTGGTTCACCCCCCAAATGGCTGCCACGGCAAGCGCACTGCGCTGATCCAAAGCCAGGAGCCAGGTGCTTCCTCTTGGTCTCCCATGCAGGTGCAGGGCCCAAGCACTTGGGCCATCCTCCACTGCACTCCCGGGCCACAGCAGAGAGCTGGCCTGGAAGAGGAGCAACCGGGACAGAATCCAGCGCCCTGACCAGGACTAGAACCCTGGATGCTGGCGCCACAGGTGGAGGATTAGCCTAGTGAGCCGGGGCGCAGGCATAGCTTTGTGCTCTTAAACTACCACCTCCCTCTTTCTTCCTCTCCCAAGCTCCTGGCAGTGACTATTCCATTCTCTGCTTCTATAAGTTTGACCATATGAAATTTATCATACAAATTATATCATGTAGCATTCATCTGGCTTATTTTACATAGCGTAATGTCTTTCAGCTCACTCATGCTTCAGCAAGTGACTAGATTCCCTTGTGTTAAGGCTGAATAACGTTCTGTGGCATGTATGGATGTATTTCCTTTATCCACTCACCTGTGCTGGGCAGTTTTGTTGCTTTTAAAGTTTGGCTATTGTGACAGCTGAAAACAGCAAGGAAGCACAGATGCAACTCCAACATACTTATTTCATCACTTTTAAAAAAGATTAATTAATTTATTTGAAAGGCAGAATTGGCCAGCGGCTCAATAGGCTAATCCTCCGCCTACGGCCCTGATACACCAGGTTCTAGTCCCTGTCGGAGTGCTGGATTCTGTCCCAGTTGCTCCTCTTCCAGCCCAGCTCTCTGCTGTGGCCCGGGAGTGCAGTGGAGGATGGCCCAAGTGCTTGGGCCCTGCACCCCATGGGAGACCAGGAGAAGCACCTGGCTCCTGGCTTTGGATCAGCATGGTGCGCCGGCCATGGCAGCCATTTGGGGGGTGAACCAACGGAAGGAAGACCTTTCTCTCTCTCTCACTGTCCACTCTGCCTGTCAGGAAAAAGAAGAAGAAGAAAGAAAGGCAGACTTACAGAGAGGCAGAAAGAAAGAGAGACAGAGACAGAGAGAGCACACGCTTCCAATTGCTGGTTCACTCCCTAAATGGCTGCAATGGCCAGGGCTGGGCCAGATTAAGCCAGGAGCCAGGAGTTTCTTCCAGGTCTCCCACATAGAGGCATCCTCCACAGCTTTCCCGGGTGCATTAGCAGGCAGCTGGATCAGCAGTGAGGCAGTCAGGTCTCAAACAGGAGGCCATATGGGATGCTGCTGTTGCAAGCGGTGGTTTTACCTGCTACACCACAGAGCCAGCCCCACCAAGTTGTTTTGATTCCTGTAACTTTGTAACATATTCTGTAACCAGCTTTGTTCTTTGTATTCAAATTTGCTTTAGCTCTTCAGATTCTTTTGTAGTTCTAGATTAATTTTGGAAATGTTTTTCTTTTTCTATAAAGAATGACCTTGGGATTTGGGCCGGGATTACACTGAATCTGTAAATCTCTTTGGATAGTACCTTCTAACAATGTCGGTTCTTTTGATCCATGAACATAGGATTTATTTCCTTCTATTTGTGTCTTTTAATTTATTTTAAAATTTTAATTATTTATTTTATTTATTTGAAAGGCAGAGAGAAAGAGAGAGAGATGGGTAGACAGAGAGATCTTCCATCCATTGGTTCACTGCCTGAATGTCTACAACAGCCTGAACTCAATCTGGGTCTCCCACATGGAATCCAGGGACCTACCTTCTTGAACCCTCATTTGCTGCCTCCCAGAATGTGAATTAGTAGAAATCTGGAATCAGAAGTGCAGCCAAGACTCAAATCCCGGGCACTCAGATACAGGATGCCAGGGTCCCAAACGGTATCTTCATGTCTGCATGAAACGCCCACCCATGATCCTTTCACATGCTGCTGACTTTGTCTTGCTGATATTTTGTTTAGGATTTTTGCCACCCTGTTCACCAGAGATACTGGTCTGTCGTCTTCTTTCCTGGTGGCATCTTTTTGGCTTTGCTATCAGAATGATGCTGGCCTAGTGAGAAGGGTCCGGAACTACATCCTGTTCTTCAAGCTGTGGGAAGAGTTTAAGAAGAATTGTGTAAATACCCTCTCTTGATTTCCTCCTGAGATTCCACGAAGACTGGCAAGGCGCGACACTTAGCTGTGCTTGGTCACCGTATTCTTTAACCGTCTTTTAATGAGACGGTTATATGACAGCTCCATTGCTACCGATGCACTCACTTTGTCTGCGTTTCAGAAGTCAACGGCAGCACTGAGACTGGAGCCCGGATACTCCTAACAGGGAAGTTGAGCTCCTGAGCACAGAGTGTGGAGCTCCTTGGTCCCAGAGGGATCTGCAAAGGCTCCTCCTAGAGCCTGCCTTTCGGCATCCTGCACAGGACCTCCCTCCGCAGCATCACGGGCAGAGGCCACAGACCTCCTGAGCTAGTGGTGTCAGAGAGGACTCCCTGCAGACAGAGAACTGCCCTGTGTGACTCAATGGAACTAAGCACACATTGGTGCTCAGAGCTTATAAAGACAACGAAGGCAACTCAACAGGAACACGGATGCACCTCACAGCCCCCAAGAGCACAGGATTCTCACGCGCCAGGGTCCTTCTCCTTGGTGTGGGATTGGTTTATAGGTCGTGATTTTAATCCCTCTGTGACAGGGGTGGGGGACATTCAGCCCGTGGGCCAGGTAAGGCCTGCAAAATCATTGGTCTAGCAACCACAGGTAGGACTCAAAGTTCAATAAATCTCTAGCAGGCTCATTTTTTAAGTTAATAATTTTTGCATGGCCTGAAAATGATGTTATAAATATCCAGATGGATCTTGGCAGAAAAATTTCCAAACCCCTGAAGCCACGGTTCAGATTAGCAGGCCCCTTGTTTTTCATTCGGTGGTACCCAGGGAGTAGAACTGGGACTTCAGGCATCCGCTAATGCTGCCAACCGTGGCATTCTGAGGTGGTGCCTAGAGCTCAGACATTTATGCGGAATTCCCAACCTTCTGCTTGTCAGAGCACAGCCTGTGTCCAACTAAGTCTGTTTCTTCAGACAGAGGAAGCAGGATCCAGGGCGGGAAGGCATCGAGGAGGGTACAATTCATTGGCTCATTTCTTCCTGAAACCCTAGGGCCGGCGCCATGGCTCAACAGGCTAATCCTCTGCCTGCAGTGCCAGCACACCGGGTTCTAGTCCCGTTGGGGCGCCAGATTCTGTCCCAGCTGTCCCTCTTCCAGGCCAGCTCTCTGTTGTGGCCCAGGAGTGCAGTGGAGGATGGCCCAAGTCCTTGGGCCCTGCACCCACATGGGAGACCAGAAGCACCTGGCTCCTGGCTTTGGATCAGCGTGGTGCGCCGGCCGCAGCGGCCATTGGAGGGAGAACTAACAGCAAAAGGAAGACCTTTCTCTCTCTCTCTCTCTCTCTCTCACTGTCCACTCTGCCTGTCCGGAAAAAAAAAAAAAAAAAAAGAAAGAAAGAAAAAAAAAAGAAACTCTAGCAAAGAAGAATGTGCCCTAACTTCAATCTGATCATTCTTTTTAGTTCTAAAAATGTATTTATGTATTTATTTATTTATTTTGTTTCACTTGTTTGAAAGGTAGAGAGACAGAAAGACACAAACAACAGAGAATTCATATTGGCTGGTCTGCTCCTCAAAGGCCCTCAACAGCCACGACTGGACCAATCCAAAGCCAGGAGCTGGGAACACAATCCTGCTCTCCCACATGCACGATAGGAGCCAACTACTGAGATTTCCCACTGCCTCCCAGGATGCACGGTGGCAGGAAGCTGGAATCGGGGGTGGAGCCGGGACGCGAGCCCAGGCACTCTGATATGGGTCGCAGGTCTCCCAAGCTGCATCGTTTTTGCCAAATGAACTGTCCTCTTTCTTTAGATATTTAATATGCAAGAATATCCTTTCAGCTGAGTTGTGCTGACTTTAATACATGATCACTTTAAAGCCAAAAGATAATTAGAAACTCCTTGGCTTCTGTCTTTTTCAAAGAGGCATACAATGATCATACAGAGACCAATATCTTATGTGTCTTTTTTCATTATAATCTCAATTTTAGAAAATCAGGCAGAGAACTTTAAGAATTCACTGCCTCAAAGGTATTAACTTAGCTCCCAAATTCATATCAACCATGAACTTGAAAAGCAAGTTTTCCATCAAAACCACTGATGTTCATAAAGGGACAGGAATAAGAGGACAATGACAGGTCCCTGGAACACACCTATATGGACCTGCCTCCAACTTTATATTCATTAATTTAACAACTTAATGTCCAACCACCAAACCATTCATTCATCTAAGCTACATTTTTCCAGCTTCTCCATAAGGATTTCATCCACACTGATCATCATTCTAACTGAAATTGTGACAAATTCAATCTCTGTTTTCCACTGGTCTTCAACACTAATGAGCTTTGTTAAAGAGAGATAACAGGAGCAAACTAAAGTGAATGGTTCCCAGTAAGTGCTGTTGGCTCTGTCTACTCATTAATAGATTCTATAATTTTATAGATATTAACACCCAACTCAGTATAACTATAGAATATGGAACTTACTATCTCATTTTTTCTTGTTTTAATTGAGAAACCAACTTGAATCTAATCTCTTGGTACCTTTCCAAATCACCAGCATATCCTAAAGGTTACCCAGTTACCCAAGAATTTCAATTGCACCTCTCCCAGCTCTCTTATTCATATGTATGCCCCTTCAGCACCTAGTACTGTGCCTGACACAAGTAAGAACCCAGTCTCCATTGTTGTTTCTACATGGAACCATTGAGGGGGAAATGACATTTTAAAAGAGCAGTTCAGGATGGTTTATCTGGCTGTGGCAAAAACGAGAGATGGAAAAACATAGCTATGATCATGTGCTAGTGTGAGATGAGCGGTGCCTGAGTTAGGATGGTGACAACAGCGATGGGAGTAGAGATCCGAAAGGAAAGGAAATGTGGAGGGAGAGCAGGCATAGCTTAGCAAGTGACTGAATCTGGGGTCCTGAGCGAGGTAGAAAAGGCCAGTTGGTGGCTCGAACTCATGCTCCCCTGGAGTGTTGACATGAAGGGACTGCCCAGGTAAGTCATTTCTTAGACCCGCCTGGCACCTTAGTGGGGCTACTGCTTTCTGTATTTAAATGTGAAAGGAAGTGACACGTGCTGCTTCTGGATCAACATGGTTAAAAGGCAGGTGGAAAATCTCCATGATCTTTGCCTTGTCCACTACCCAGACAGTGAGAACTCAAGGGTTCTGGAGCAGCAGGGAGTCACTTGCAGGAAGCCTCTGTCATTGCAAGGGCCATGGACGTGGGAGGTCAGGGACACCCAAAACTGCTGAAACTGCTCCTTGCAAAAGACGCACAGGTGCTAAGCCACCTAGATTTGGGGCTTGTCTGCTATCTCAATTAAAACAGAAAAGTCAAGGATGCTTTTGCGTCTATGGTGACGTACGGGACTCTGGAGAACAGTGCCACTTTGTTAATGTATTATAACATGATGCTATGGCACCAAGAGGAGCACCGTGTAAGAGGGAAATAGCAATACTTAGTGAATGGCATCATCATGTGAGGAAAGTTCCAGAAACTGAAAGGCAAAGACTCATCTCTTGATTCAGCCACTCCCCTTAAAAAATATGTCTTTAAACAACTCACATAATTTTTGTCCTCAATTACCTCCTGTGGAGGATAATGTAAGGGTACATCAAGTCTGAAAAAGGGGCCGGCGCTGTGGCATAGTGGGCTAAGCCTCCGCCTGCGGTGCCAGCATCCCATATGGGGGTCAGTTTGAGTCCTAGCTGTTCCTCTTCCAATCCAGCTCTCTGCTACGGGCTGGGAAAGCAGAAGATAATCCAAGTCCTTGGGCCCCTGCACCCACGTAGGGGACCTGGAAGAAGCTCCAGGCTCCTGGCTTCGGATTGGCACAGTTCCCACCGTTGTGGCCAACTGGGGAGTGAACCAGTGGATGGAAGAGCGTTCACTCTCCCTGTGCCTCTGCCTCTCTGTGTGTAACTCTGACTTTCAAATAAATAAATATATTAAAAAAAAAAAAGTCTGGAGGCAGGCACCATGGCTCACTTGGTTAATCCTCCACCTGCAGCGCCAGCATCTCATATGGGCACTGGGTTCTAGTCCCGGTTGCTCCTCTTCGAGTCCAGCTCTCTGCTGTGGCCTGGGAGTGCAGTGGAGGATGGCCCAGGTCCTTGGGCCCTGCACCCGCGTGAGAGACCAGGAGAAGCACCTGGCTCCTGGCTTCGGATCGACGTAGCTCCAGCCGTAGCAGCCATTTGGAAGGTGAATCAACGGAAGGAAGACCTTTCTCTCTGTCTCTCTCCCTCACTATCTAACTCTATCTGTCAAAAATAAAAAAGAATCTGGAAAAATGGAATTAAGAAATGAGTTTACTTTGGTACAAAAAAATCTTGAATCATGTACACTTATATATGCAGACAAGTCTTATAAAATAGAAAAATTATTCTAATGTAAAATATTATTATAATGTCATCACCTACTTTTAAAACTACCAGGTACTTCACAGATCATCTCTGGAAAAAAAAAAACCACCAAATTTCACATGTAAGTCACTATAATTGAACACCATATTAACTCATATGATTTTTCATGGCACATATATTATTATTATTATCATAAAGAATGCACAGACAAAAAAATGAAACACAGGGGCCAGTGCTGTGGCTCATTTGGTTAATCCTCTGCCTGCAGCGCTGGCATCCCATATGGGCACTGGGTTCTAGTCCCGGTAGCTCCTCTTCCAGTCCAGCTCTCTGCTGTGGCCTGGGAGGGCAGTGGAGGATGGCCCAAGTGCTTGAGCCCTGCACCCCATGGGAGACCAGGAGGAAGCACCTGGCTCCTGGCTTCAGCTTGGCACAGTGCTGGCCATAGCAGCCATTTGGGGAGTGAACCAACCGAAGGAAGACCTTTCTCTCTGTCTCTCTCACTGGCTATAACTCTACCTGTCAAATAAATTTAAAAAATTGAAACACAGCAGTGATAACTAACTTTCCCAAAGTCACATCACTAGGAAGTGTAGGAATCAAACCCAGACAGCCTGGCTCCCAGATCTGTGCTCTTCATGGCCATAAAAAGATGTCTTTCAGGTGCAGCCTCTTCCTTTTTGATGTGGAAACTCTAGTCATGTTACACAGGTGCCTATGCACTAAATATAGACTACACTGGCAGAAAAGGCAATTTTCTCCCCGGGAAAATTCTTGTTTCTCATAAAAGGCTGGTTCTGCAGAAAATCACTGAGCTGAGAATGCATAAATTACTAAGGAAACTGAACAAAATATTGGAGCAGCATTTACGATGATGGGAGAAGAAAACAAAACGAGGCTTACCCTTGCTACAGCTTTCAAAGATGAAAGAGGAGGCATAAGCAGGTGGATTTATTGAAATGCTTCTAGCCAAAACTTTGCCATGGCTGTAAGACATGAAAAGAAATGGGCTCCGGTTCCTCCATGCTCCTCATACAGAACAAAGAAATAGTCGCAGGTGATCAAGGAACCAGATGAAGCTCAACCCTTCTTCTGAAACCTCTTAGTCAGGATAAACCAAGCACAAGCAGTCTTCAAAAAGTTCATGGGAAAATGTGCTTTATCAAAGCACTACCTTTCAAAAAATTTTGCATCAAGATAAATGTGTCCTTTAATTTCGCTACATTTTGAACTTTCCTCATGTGATAAACTGCCAAGACAGACAAAGAACACACTCCTCCATCCTTGAGCCTCCTCTGATGCCCAGCTTGGAGGACCCTGCGCATCCAAGCAGAGCCCCCAACAGGTGGCTGATGCCAACTGAGCCTGCTCTGGACAAAGCCTCTCGTGGGCAGGACTGTTCTCCGGATGCCATTGGAAGCCATCCAGCAAAAGGATGGATTCTCCTAGTGTTGAGCCCACTCACACACACACTCACGTTGAGATCAGAGAAAATCTCATGGATCTGGAAGACCCAGGGGAAACCTAGTTCTTCCCAGGCACCAACTGAGGACAGGACCCACATGTCTTACTCTGATTGCTGACTAGTAGTGGGGCAGCGTCATCCTTTCAAGGTACAGGTGAAACATCTTAGATGAATTCCCAGGTGCCCAGTCTGCTGCTCCCCATGTCTCACAATAAGAGAGCCCCAAGTCCACAGGTGGCTATAGATCTGCCCAGACACTTTTAAAGACATTTGTCATCTCTACACGAACTGCTTATTTCCAACCATGCTTTGACCTTGACCAATTGAAGAAGGTCCCCAAAGTAAAACACACTGATAAAGTTCTCTGTTACAAAATGACAAGAAGTGACAAGACAAACCAAGAAGTCAAGCACAACTCAGAACAAAGAAGAAGAGGGTAAAGCAGTGGGGAGGCTTCCCAGAATGACAAAGAGAAAGAAATCAATTTTCCCAGAGATTTCCCGTTTCCAGGCAAGGGTCTCTGTTACAGCTCAGCTGAAAAGGAACACAGACAACCCCACACCACAGCCCAGTGCAGAGCGATGAGAAAAACTTCTGCACCTGTAGACTTCACGCTTGCAAAGCCTCCCTCCCCTCATTGGTCCTCAGAGTGCTCGATTTTACAGGAAACTGAAGTCAAATTGTTTAAGTGATCCGCTTAACGTCCCAGAGCTCTAAACAGAACATGGCACAAATGGCAGCCCAGGCTCTCTGTCCCACACCGCACTCCCTCCCTCTTGCATTGTGATGTGAATTCAAGAAAGAGCACAAGTCCTGATGCCAAACAGGCAGAGGACAGAGGGTGAATTACAGCCTCTTTAGGGCCCAGGGTCTTCAGCTGGAAAATGAGATGATGCTAGAGACAGATGCTCTGCAGTTCTAAAAGTCGGAATCCCGAAGTCTGTATCCACGAATGCGAACAACCCCTCTTCTTTAAATTGATAGTTACTATCCATTAGAGGATCATGAAATTAATTTAATGGGCAGCCACCATTCCCTTTCTTTAAATGAAGTAGAACAGAAAAGGTTTGCATAAATTCGGGTAAGATAAAGATAGGATTAACTGCAGAATAGGATAGGATCGAAAACAACCTTCAAC
Source organism: Sylvilagus floridanus (assembly GCA_949820135.1). Taxonomy (NCBI): domain Eukaryota; kingdom Metazoa; phylum Chordata; class Mammalia; order Lagomorpha; family Leporidae; genus Sylvilagus; species Sylvilagus floridanus. The sequence goes on along the minus strand of OX463228.1, from coordinate 12,570,938 downwards.
ATACATCCCATGTAGTAAAGATGAACACTGTTTTCTAAAACTGTGTCTATCTACTGGGTGCTAATACATAGGACATAGTCCAAACCCAGACTTAAATTATAGACTCACTTGACACCTTACAATAGAGTGCTACTGTAGTCTCCAGATACTTGCTGCTTTCGTGGCTTGTTTTGGCTGTGATTTGTCTTTCTTCCCTTCGACATCTTTCCCCTTAGACCAGCAGTCCTCAACCCTCCCTCCCCCTTCCCTTTCTGGTTTGCTCAGTATCCACCCTCCTGGGGGAGGCTTCTGGCTGTGGTCACAGAGGCGAGCTCTGAAGGAAGGAATGTTTTAAGGCACTGGACAGAATTGCAGGGTGTATAAAGCTGAAGACACCTCATTTCCTAAAAGGGGACACCAAGGATGGACAAAGTTGGGATGGAACTGAAGGTTCCAGAGATCCAGGATAATGGTAAAATTGTCAACAAGAGAGACAGGTCAAGGATGGCCTAAATCTCTGACTCTCCAACCCTCTCACTGCAGGGAAGTGACTAGGGCAGATGAGACCCAAGTTTTTAAGGAAGTAGGGGATTGTATTGGCTTTCTCAAGGCTAGCTGCCCAAGGAAAACTATCTAAAATCGTACAAGAAATGAAAGCTTGGGGCAGGGGGATTGAGGACAAAGGCTTCTAATCTGTTGTCAAAACCACACTGTGCCCAAAGGTAGGGTTGCCCTTCTAGCTCAAGTTGAAGTGGGCGGGACAGAAGCTAGAAAGAACTGAGCACAGTTTCATAACCCTGGAGCCTCCTGGGGCAGATTTTCAATTGCTACTCTTCCCTTGATCCTCCTGGGTACAAAAACTCTGACTTCCTATGTAATTCAAAGTGGAAAGTCAAGGTCAGTGACTAGGAAAGGAAGCCCCCTATGCTAGGAGGTTCTCAGTTATTCAATGTGCAAGATGAAGGTCAGTGAAAACATTTGACCGAGAACTTCCAATTCCAAATCGTCTGGGTGGAAACTTGAGATGTAGCAATCTAATTCTTCCGATCCACTTGGCCTTGGGACAGCGTGGTTTGGAATAATGTCCAGGAAATGATTAGTAATGAGAAAACATTGTTCCCAGCAGCCACAGTCGATTAGGAGATGTGAAGTGTAAATGTGATCTCACTGGTTCTGCATAAATACTCTCTTTTGTTCTCTCAGTGACAAAACTGGCATCTCCTTCAAGGGGTTGCAAGTAGAGGTGAGACAAGGGCAGTCCCCCAGGTTCTAATTGGCTCCCTGTACTGAGTTCTGTGCACAAAGGATCACAGGGTCCATTCCAGATCTGCTTGGCAACAAGGACTTGTCAAATACTGCTGTGTTAAGCAGCCCCTGGTGGCTTTATAAAACAGTTGACCCGCTATTGACCTGTTCTATGTCACTGGTGCTCAGAAGTAGTCTCTCTGGCTAAATATTTATGGGCCCCACGGTGGTTATAATAAAGATTATAAAGGCACAGCCAAGACCTAATGGCTCCCAGCTGTCCTGCACTACAAGGAGCGGTTTCTATTAGAGGCGCATCCGCGAGCCCCTTCAGGGATGTCTGCAAGCCAGGTCAGCTTCAATGACCCCTGGGATGCTCTGCTGGGCACAGCCCTCTCCCCGCGTCCCGTACTCCCAAAAGAGAGCCAAAGGGTCCAGCGAGACCAGCTCCACATTTTTTGAAGAAAACACATCTTACCTTACAGAATTCCCTCATTCAAATGTGACTGCCACAGATTTCCACAGGTAAAAATGCTGTCTTTATAACCACAAAAAAAAAAAAAAAAAAACCACTTATCAGGAATTTAAATTTTTTAAACATTTAATTATTTATTTAAATGACAGAGGGACAGAGAAGAAGAGATAGAAAGAGAGAGATCTGCTATACACTGTCCCACTCCCAAATGCCCACATCAGCCAGGGCTGGACCAGGCCAAAGCCAGGAGCCAGGAGCTCCACCTGGGACTCCCACAAGGATGGCAGACGAGCGGAATCTGCAGAGTTCCATGTGTGCTTTAGCAGGAAATCAGATCTGAAGCAGAAGCGGAACTGAGTCTCAGGAGCTCAGATGCGGGATTGGGGCATCCCAAGCAGTAGCTTAACCCACGGAGCTACAAAGAGCATCCTAGGCATTGTTTTTCTACTTTTTTTATTTGAAAAGTTGCGGGGGGGGGGGGGGAGATTGAGAGAGAGAGAGAGAGAGAGATAGAGAGAGAAAGAGAGAGAGAGAGAATCGTCCATGTGAAGATCCTGGAATCCAAGACGGCCGACCAGGGTACCGCTGCACTAACTTAAGCCGCTCTGGGATATGGAAAGAACAAAGAAAGGAGTACATCTCCAGGGCTTTGACGGACAGAAATGTTCAGTGAAGAAGTGATAAAAAAAAAAAAAAAAAAAAGCACCAACAGACTCCATGGAACAATAGGCGAGAAGACAGACACCTCTGAGCTCCCGGCTGTGAGCCGCCACCTTCCCACGTCAAGGTAGAAGGAATTCACCCTGCGCCCCACCTCTAACAGCTCTAGCCGAGAGGGAACGCCACAGTCACTCCTGACTTTTGCTTCAGCCTGCAGAGCTGCCTGGGGGCTGAGCAGCTGCCCGGCTTGGAGCAGGGAAGCCACAGGACTTCTTTTCCCTCCCCACCCACACACAGCACCGTATTTGGCAGAGAAAAGGCACCCGGGGCACCTCTGCTCTGCTCCTGCCAGCATCACAGTCAGAGTCAGGACAGCGCGTCGGGCGAGGGACAGATCCCCTGCCTCCTACAGCTGTGGGTGTTTGGGGGCATGAGCCCCGGAGCCACGCTCACCCACTCTACATGGCCCAGGGGGATTCACTCTAGCTTCTGGGGACTAACCCCATGAAAAAACCTGCTCCCACCCTGGGAGATATGCGTAACGACCCCACTATACCCCGTAACACCAGGATTGTAACAACTCATTCTAAATAGAACCACTAGAATCCACCCGGTGGAATAGGGAAAACCCTACCTGCATTCCACCTCTCTAGACTCAGACCTCCCACAGTAGAATCTCCTGGATACCTTGCCATCCCCTTGTGGGACTTGAATGGGGTCCAGTTCCCATCCCCTAGTCCTAGGAGTAGGGCTGTTGGTATTACAAGCCACGGCAAACAGCTGGACTTTACCAGCAGGACCAGAGGAAGGGTCCACCCATATCACAGTCTTAGAGCCACAGCGCTTGGTGCCACAAGCCCCAGCATCACTCAGGCTTACCAGCAGGACAAGGGGGCAGCCACCCTTGTCTCCCTCAGCACCAAGAACAAGGCCCTGGCTGGCTCACTGACCTGGGAAACGGACACAAAACTCTCTGTTGACCAAAGAGACACACCCAAGGAGACCCTTACTCACCTACAAGCCACATTTCTATCCCTATGAACAGCAGCAGACTGGACCACTGTGTCGCTTGTAGACACAACTGACATTGAGTAAGACAAAAGAAACCACTCAGCGACTATAGGCCTGGGCTCCCCTAGAATGAAAGCCAAAGTAACAAGCCCAGTGATACCCTGCATTCCAGCTACACCATAAATTCTTTTTCAATAAAACCTACTCCATAATAAAGAAGGGACCAAAGCACCACATGGGCCGGCATTAACATAGGGACACAGGAGACACAAAGAAGCAAGGTAGCATGGTGTCTCCAAAACAACACAATAACCCTCCAGAACTAGACTCGGAACTCAAGGAAATGCACATAATGACAGATGAATAATTTAAAATAATGGTTGTAAGGAAAGTCAAAGAGATTCAAGAAAACACAGGTAGATTACAGAAATGAGGAAATCAATGAGTGACATGAGTGAAAATATTATAAAATATTTTCATATAAATATAAAATAACCAAACAGAAATTTTGGAGATGAATTCTTCAATCAATGAAATAAAATATATGATTGAGAGCTTGACCAGGAGAATAAACCAAATAGAGGAAAGAATTTCTGACCTCAAATAAGAATTCCGACATAACTCATTTAGACAAAAATTAAGAGAAAGGGATTAAAAAGAATGAAGAAAGTTTATGTGAAATATGGGATACCATTAAATGACTAAACATTCTTATTATAGGCATTCCTGAAGGAGAAGAAAAGGAAAAAAGGTGTTGAGAACCGGCTAAATGAAATAATAGTAGAAAATTTCCCCAGTCTGGAAGGAGACCTGGACATTCAGATACAAGAAGTTCAAAGCACCCCAATTGGAACACCAATTAAATTAACATCAGACGTCTCAGCAGAAACCCCACAGGCCAGATGAGAGTGGGATGATATATTCCAGGTATTAAAAGAAGCAACTTCCAACCAAGATTATCATACCCAGCGAAGCTAACCTTTAAAATGAGGAGAAATATGTTATGATAAGCAAAAACGGAATTCACCACCACCAGACCAGACTTGGAAGAACTTCCAAAAGGAATCCTGCATGAGAAGGAAACATGAAAACACACGCTGCCACACAATCACTGACAGAGCATGTGGAGTCATCACTCATCAGCAGAATGGCAGGTCCTGGTTCTAACCTAGCAGTACTAACTTGAAGGAGGTGGCCTGAATTTACCAACCAAAGACTTATGTTGGCTGAACAGATACTAAACCATTACCCCACTGTATGCTGCCCACAAGAAACTCACTTCACAAAGATACACAGACTGAAAGTGAAGGGCTGGAAAAAAGATACCAGGGGAATGGAAACCTCTAGCCAGACTAACAATGAATAAAGAGAAAAATTCAAATAAATAAAATTAGAGATAATAAAGGAGCCATTACAACCAACACCACTGAAATGCAAAGGATCATAAGAAACTACCGTGAAAAGGCATATGCAAATAAACTGGAAAACCTCAAAGAAATGGCTAAATTCCTGGATTTATATAACCTACCAAGGATTAAATCAAGAAGATAAAGACAACCTAAACAGACAAATAATAAGCAAGAAATTGAAGCAGTAACCAAGTCTTCCATTAAAAAAAAAAAAAGTTTGGAACCTGATAGTTTTACTACGGAATTCTATAAAAAAAAAAATCAAAGAGGAAGTAACTCCAATACTCTTCAAACTTTTCCAAAATATTGAACAGGATTTAACTCTGCCAAACTCTTTTTAGGAGGTGAGCATTACTTTGATACCAAAGTCAAACAAAACATGACACGAAAACTACAGACTTATCTCTTTAATAACATAGATGCAAAAATTCTCAACAAAATACTAGTGGATCAAAGTCACATCAGAAAGATCATACATCACGATCAAATGGGATTTATCCCAGAAATGCAAGGCTGGTTCAACATTTGCAAATCAATAAAGGTCACAAATCACATCAACAGAATCAAGAACAAAAACTATATGATATCTCAATGTTGCAGAGAAAACTTTAGATAAGATTCAACACACCTTCTTGATTAACCCCCCACAAATTTGATATAGAAGAACATTCCCACAATACTCCCACTTCAAAGTGAAACTAAACAAATGGGACTATATCAAACTCAGAAGCTTTTGGACAGCAAAGGAAAATAGCAATAGAGTGAAGGAACATCCAACAGAATGGGGGAAAAAAATTGCAAATCGCCTATCCTACAAAGGATTACTATCCCAAATATATCAGCAACTTTAAAACAACAAGAGGGGCCAGTGCTCTGGCATAGTGGGTAAAGCTGTCACCTGCAGTGCCACCATCCCATATGGTTGCCAGTTCCAGTCCCAGCTGCTCCTCTTCAGTCCAGCTCTCTGCTATGGCCTGGGAAAGCAGTAGAAGATGGCCCAGACACATGGGCCCCTGCACCTGCGTGGGAGACTGTGAAGAAGCTCCTGGCTCCTGGCTTTGGGTCAGCCCAGCTCTTGCCATTGTGGCCATTTGGGGAGTGAACCAGCGGATGGAAGACCCTCTGTGTCGCTCACCAGCCATCAGGGAAATGCAATTCAAAACCACAGTGAGATATCACCTCACCCCCTGTCAGAACGGCCAAAAACCAAAAAACAGAGAGTAACAAATGCTGGTAAGATAATGTGGACAAAGGGGACCATTTATACACTGTAGGTGGGAATATAAATTAGTGCAGTCACTATGGAAAGCAGTGTGGAGATTTCTTTAAAAACTACAAACAGACTTGCCACATGATCCCACAATTCCACTGCTGGGTATATACCCAAAAGACTTGAACACAATGTATCATAGAGATACCTGCAGCACCATGTTTATGGCAGCAGTGTTCACAATAGCCAAAATTTGGAAATCAGCTAAGGTGTCCATCAGCAGATGATGGATAAAGAAAATGTGGTATACACACACAATGGAATATGATTCAGCTATTAAAAAAGAATGAAATTCTACCATTTGCAGGAAAATGGACGCAACTGGAAGACATCATGTTGAATGAAATAAGCCAGACCCAGAAAGACAAATACCTCATGTTCTCCCTTATATGTGGGAGCTAAAATTCAAAAAGCAACAACAACAACAAAAAAGAAATGTCTGTGTATATCAGTATAGCTGCAAATACAGTTTTGTAAAACTTTGTTTTACACCTTAGCCAAACCAGTGGTTAAGAATGCTACACTACTCTAGTTTAATGCTCTGTGATTACTTAAAATGTACTGTATATGGGTGAAACGGTCATTTTTCCATTCAATTATTATTTATAGCCATTGTCTATATTCCCACTAAAGCAGGGTCCTTTGGTTTTTCACTTGTTAAACTTCTTGTTCAGTGAAGTATTAAGCCTTTTTAGTGTAATGTAAATTTAAAATATGCTATCCCCAAAACTAAAAAGCAAAAAAAGAGAGAAGGGTAGGAAGGGAAGAGGGGGAGAGGGGAGAGTGGAAAGTAATATTATTAATTCTGAGAATTATATCTACAAATCACATTGAATTTGTTAAAAAAAAAACTACTTAAAAATTAAAGCTCCTCTTCCAGGCCAGCTCTCTGCTGTGGCCAGGGAGTGCAGTGGAGGATGGCCCAGGTCCTTGGGCCCTGCACCCCATGGGAGACCAGGAGAAGCACTTGGCTCCTGCCATCGGATCAGCACCGGCCATTGTGGCCACTTGGGGGTGAATCAATGGAAGGAAGACCTTTCTCTCTCGCTCTCTGCCTCTCTCTCTCACTCTGCCTGTCAAAAAAAAAAAGGAATAAAAATTTTTAAATAAAACTTCCACCTGCTGGTTCCTTCCCAAATGCTCCCAACAGCCAAGGCTGGGCTAGGCTGAAGCCAGGAGCCCTCTCTCTGGGTCTCCCATGTGGGCAGCAGAGGCCTAGGTACTTGGGCCAGCTTCTGCCGCCTTCCCAGCTGTGTTTGCAGGGAGCTGGGTCAGGAGTGGAGCAGCTGGGACTCTGATATGGCATGCTGACATTGCAAGCTGTGTCTTAACCTGCTACGCCACAACACCCTCCCCAGGAATTATTTTTCTATGATATTTAGCTGAGCAAGGGACATTAGGCATATTCCCATCACGGCTATAATGAAGTAAGTTAAGCACTTGCTGTTAAGAGAACCAAAGCACTAAAGAGATACTTAGTTCAGATAAAATGAACATTGACACCATGTGTAATATATGCTAAATCCACCAAAGGTGACAGGAGAGGCCACCCATGGGGCAAGAAGGAACGGATGCTGGTGGCTTTGAGTACTTACTATGTGTCACACACTGTGTTAGGTGCTATAGGTCTTTCCTCTCATTTAACTGTTTTACTTGAAAAAGAGAGAGACAAAGAGAGATCTAACTCCTCAAATGCCCACAATAGCTGGGGCTGCACCAGGCCAAAGCCAGGAGCCAGGAACTCGATCTGGGGCTCTCCCATGGCTGGCAGAGACCCAAGTCCTTGAGCCTTCACCTGCCGCCTCCCAGGGAGCAAATTAGCAGGAAGCCGGAGTCAGAAGTGGAGCCAGGTCTTGGATCCATGCACTCTCACAAGGGGTGCAGGTGTCCTAACTGCTGCACAGAACCTTTAGACAGCTTTAGGAGGGAAGGGATTATTATTTCCTCTTAGTAAAGGAGGAAGCTGATGATTAGTGCGTTTTAGATAACTTACCCTAACTCCTGTCTCCTTTGGGTATTATGAGGATGAAATGAGATGATATAAGTAATACTTCTGAATATATGAGGGCACTTTAAAAATACCTGAGGACCGTGTTGTGGCGTGACAAGTTAAGCTGCCACTTGTGTTACCGGCATCCCCTACGGGAGTGCCGGTTCACACTCCAGCTATTCTGGTTCTGATCCAGCTCCCTGCATAGGTACCTGGGAATGCAACAGAAGATGGCCCAAGGACTTGGGCCCCTGCCACCCACATGGGAGACCAGGCTCCTGGCTTCAGCTTGGCTCAGCGTGGCTGTTGCTGGCATTTGGAAGATCTCTCTGTCTCTCTGTCTCTGTCTCTGTCTCTCTGTCTCTGTCTCTGTCTCTCTCTCTCTCTCTATATATATATATATATCTCCATCCCCATCACTCTACCTTTTAAACAAGCACTCAAATAAACAAATATTTTAAAATTATATGGGAAATGGGATTAAAAGAGATAAACTTGTTTTGGTACAAAAAAACTTCTGAAATCCATGCATAGCTTTTTCATAAAACACATTTTCCACAAACTTTTTGAAAACCCATTGTGTGCATGGATTTCCATTTTTTTTGCATCAAAATTTAATCTCTGTTTCATTTTTGAAAACGAAATAGTCTCATATATTTTGGAGCACTCTCATACATTTCATGATCTCATGGTTTTCTTCACCTTGAAAAGGATACAACTATTACTGTTGGCTCAGTGAACATCTGTCATCAGAAGAGACCTATTGGCATAGTCAGGATGGTAACCTGGTCCTTGTATTGGACTCTGCAGGCCATTGCTCTCGCCAGCGTGTTTTAGATCTGTCCTCATTCACAAGATGGGTCAAAGGGAAGCAATTCAAATATTAAGAAAATCTAAGATCAAGAAAAATAGGGTTAACCCCAGATAAGCCCAATAACACAGACACAGAGATCCTGAGTCTGGGTTGCTGCTGCTATAGCTGAATCTTAGCTTATCAGAGACGGAGTTTTCCAGGCCCCCACACAGAGAGAGGCTGGTAAGTCATCCAAGTTTCTTTGTTCTAAAGGAAGGAAATGTGCCAATTCCTTAGGGGGGAGTAAACTGTATTCTTCAGTTTAGCCCTAAAATAAACGTCTCACATGGAGTTTCCTATTAGAAGCACTACATGGAGGATGGCTTGACAACAGAAAATGAAGTCACAGTTTCAACAGGGCTCTTTCTTTTATGTCTCACAATGAAAGTTGGCAGGAAAATGAAATGCAGCTCAGTGATCACATCTATAGGGACAGCAGATGCATCTTCCCTATGATCTGGTTTGATCAAAGAATGAGGAGCAGAAAATCTGAAGAAATGAATAGACCTTTCAAAACCCCTCCACAAAGAGTATTTTCTTATTGGAAAACACTAGAGCTGCCCACCATGGCTTGCCCCCACCTCCACCTCTCCCTCTTCTACGGAATCTACTCTGCTAAGACACCATGACCTCCTCTGCACTGGACACAGGTGGTCAAAGGGTGTCTCATCAAATAGCCGGAGACCATCGATGCCTGGCTTGAAAGATGAGCAGAGGCAATCAGATCGCTTCAACTCTAAAACCCCAGCTGGAAGCAGGCACCGCTGCTGCACAGTCGTGAGGGCAAGGGTGGGCCATGTGTTGAATTTAACGACAAGGGAAGTAGATGTCATATGTAATCAGGGAAGCCAGCCAGAAAAGTGCGAAAACAGAGCACACAGATGCCCAGGTGGAGAAACACGAGGGAGAGACCACACAGCTCCCGAGAGATGCTGGCCACGTGCTCTCCCCCAAAGCTGCCCTGGATCTGAACCACCTCCCATTTTCAGACCTGGCTATGATGGGAGTCGTTTTTGAGATTCTTAGGAGAACCCTGGATCTATGTGATAAACTCCCAATTTCTTGGATGAGGTTGAGTGAATACCCAGGTTAAAAAAAAGAAAAATCCTGACTATAACATTGGCTTTTAATAAGATCAGAACAGCAGACAGTAAAATATTCTAGTCCCTAGATTGTAGGCATTGTGTTGTTGAGTGAGATCAAAAACAGATGGTGCAACACACATAAACTTGGATGAATCTCAGAGGCATTAGGCTGAAGGAAGAAGCCAGTCTCAAAAGGTTGTACACTGCGTGGTTCCATTTGTTACATGTCATTCTTGAAAAGGCAAAACGATCGTGATGAATAACAGTCCTGTGGTTCCTAGGGGCAGGGGCAGAGGAGAATACAGGAGCTTTGGGAGGTGATGGAACTGGCCCTATCTTGACTGCAGTGGTGTTTACACACATCTATACCTCTGTTTAAAGTTACAGAACCTTGAAAAGATGAAAGGAAGGGAGGGAAGGTAAGCTCTCGAATTAGCAGAATCCCCAAACAGAACCCAAGCCAGACCAGAAGAAAGTCCAACGCTAGGCCAAATTGTCTTGACATAAGGCCATCCTCAGTGCTCCTAGCCTTATCTTTTTATCCCTCAACACCAATGAGGTGAGGGAGGGTTTGGTGGCTGGAAGCAAAGGGCCTTGCCACTCCTCCAGAGCCACACGGGAGCACAGATGGTCTTGCACTCTTCCTTCTTATGGGGCAGGGAGGCCTAGGAGCAGACCACAACTCCTCCGGGATACAGAAAGAAAAGTCCCTAAGCGCAGGGCGGACTTCATGGTAAAAGCACTGGTGCTCTGATCAGAACAGTTATATCCAAGATGGGGGGTTGGAGTTAGCCTTGCTCTGGCTAATGCTATGTAGGGCCAGAAGAGGACCCCCGGGACAACTTCCAAGTTCCGGGCAACAGTGAAGCCTGTTTGTCACTCCATTCTCCACACTTTCCTTTTCTTCTGAAACCTTATTAGGAAGTGTGACCGGGGCAGCAGAGAGAACAGATACTCCTTATTCTAGCCAAGTGTCATCATAACACTGCCAGAAGCCTATTCCAATTTGTTATTTCTAGCAATGGTGTCCTATCATCTCACACACCTGCTGTTTGGCACAGTGGTTTGGCAAATAGCACACAGTAAGCAATTATTAGGTGAGTGGCAGAGAGGTAAACAGAGTAAAAGAGAGGGGAAGGGGAGAGTGGGGGAGGGGAGGGGAGAGAGAAGGCAGGAGGGAAGACCACGCAGAACACAAGGCTCACTTCCTCAGGGAGTACGCTCCATGGGCTGCACAAACAGGATAGTCACCCACTTTGCAGACAGTCATCGCACACTGGTGGGGGAGCTTCCTTCCACCTGCACATATGTCCTCTCCACCCTTGTCCACGCTGCTCTGGGCCGTGTGACACCCAATCATGCAGGTGCAACCTGCATCAAGGGGGCACCCTCACCCTGTTACCCAGCTAGATTCAGTCACTAGAGAGTGGCAGCAGGAAGTCACAGGAGGGAGATGAGTAAGTTCAGAGAATTTACTCCCTTGCGCCCTCTCTTCAGAGGTTGCCACCGGCAGGCTGCAGCCCCTGAGTGAAGTGGTCCTGTCCACACAGCTGCGGTTGCCATCTTGTAACCATGAGGAAACAAGCAAGCGGGAAGACAACAAGCTAATATCCTGAGGTTGGTGGAGCAGAAATTTATACAGAAACAGGGTCTTTGAGCAACTAAAACAACATAGCAACAGCCCCTCTCTCTAACTCTCTCATCATAAGAGAAAAATAAAACCTTACTTATTTACGAAAACAAAAAAGGACTGTGATATTTCTTAAGCCAAAAGAGTTAAGAAATTAGCAAATTTTAGGGAAAGGATAGATTCTAAGTGATATGGGTTAAGCAGACAGCTAGGTAGTTCTGGTGAGCTAGAGGTATCTGCAAACCACCCCGTCCCACTTCACCTTGTAAATAATTTTATCCTCTTAATTGTCCATCAAAATACCTCCTTTCCTGCTTCATCCGGGACCTAAGATGACGACACAATGAAAATATGGAAATTGAACTCCACGTGGAGATATGGAGATACCATGTAATTCCCAGGTGGCATCACACTTGGAGAGGCACTGCCCCAAGCTTATAACAGAGACCAACAGCTGGGAAGGGGTCTCTCTTTCCCACCACAGACAATGGCCAGAGGGACAGGCAGGCTCCCTCTGTCTCTCCTCCCCACCCCTTCTCCTTACAGACAAATCTGGCCCTTGCTCACTCATGACGTGTATGTCTCTGTGTGGGACAACCCATGCTTACATCTGTGTGTGTGTGCGCATGTGTGTTTTCTCAACGTTTAACTAAAATTTAACTTGTACCTGTCAGCACTTAGAAATCTTGTCTTTGGGGGCCGGTGCTGTGGCACAGTGAGTTAAAGCCCCGGCTTGCAGTTCTGGCATCCCATACAGGCGCCAGTTCAAGTCCCAGCTGCTCTACTTCCGATCCAGCTCCCTGATAATGCACCTGGGAGAGCAGCAGAGGATGGATCAAGTCCTTGGGCCCCTGCACACACGTGGAAGACCTGGAGGAAGCTCTTGGCTCTTAGCTTTGGATAGGCTCAGCTCCAGCCATTGCAACCATCTGGGGAGTGAACCAGCCGATGGAAGACCTCTCTCTGTGTGTCTCTACCTCTCTTTGTAACTCTTTCAAATAAATCTTAGAAAAAAAAAAAAAAAGAAATCTTGTCTTTGCACATGACAAGGATGTGAGATAAAAAGCTAAACCCTCTTATTAAAAAGACCGCAGCATGCTAGTAGGAGAATTTGTAGAAAGTAATCAGTTGAATAGCTAGAGGGAAGGTTGCACTTGCTTTTGTCTCTGCCCCTTCAACTTGGAAGACTCAAGCAAGTCACCCCTCACTCTTCCTGGGACCAGTAACAGATTCAGCAACAAGAACTCCGTGAGCAGCATCTCTGGGCTTTCTGCACTGCACAGTGGGACTCGCCTCTGCTGAGCTGCGAGGCGGGTCCCGGCTTAGTTTTCAGAAACTGGCTTTGGAAATTGCCCTGTAGCTCCCTCACTGCACACACCAGCCTGTTATGCACCTGCTACCTAACGCAAGAATACTTCAGAAAGTTCATAGAAAAATAGAACTAAAAGATACATTTATTTTAGCACAAAAGTGTTGAAATCCATGCAACAAGGGAGTCTTCAAACACACGTAATGGAAAAACTGTGCATGGATTTTAAAAATTTTCGCACCAAAATAAACAACTTCTTTGAGTTATGGTTTTCCATGAGCCCTGGAAACGCTCTTGTACAAGGCAAGCTCATAGAGGAGCTGGTCTACGCCTTGGCGCTCCAGAGATTAGCATGGCGCCTGGCAAACACAGGCTTGTTTTCGTAGGACCCTGGCAGCAAGCAGATGGTGCACATAAATACGGATCATTGGACGGTTACTGAAATGACTCTTACTGAAATGACTCTTTGCAAGGTGGGGGCAGGGTGAGAGAACCCAAAGGTGTGGAGGAGCACCCTGAGTCAGCAACAGCAGGAAGCCCTGGCGCCCCAGTTGAAAGGGTGAGTGAGGAAAGGGGTTGCTGGGACTCGGGAAAACAGGAGGAGAGAGAGGAAGTGCATTCTTTTCTCCTGCTTGGATCTTTTTCAGATACTCCAAGAGACTCACTCTTACATTTTATTGGCCAGAAGTAGGTCACATGATCACCACCAGCTGCAAGCATTGCTGGGAAATTCAGTAGTATCTGGTTTTCACTTCTGTGTCAGTTTGCCCTCTTTCTCGTTATTGTCAGCTTCATTTATATTTTTTTAAATATTTATTTATTTATTTGAAAGTCAGAGTTACACAGAGAGAGGAGAGGCACGGGGCAGGGGGTCTCCCATCCGCTGGTTCACTCCCCAATTGGCTGCAACAGCTGGAGCTGCTCCAATCTGAAGCCAAGAGCCAGGAGCTTCTTCCGGGTCTCCCACATGGTGCAGGGGCCCCATCACTTGGGCCATCTTCCACTGCTTTCCCAGGCCATAACAGAGCTGGATCAGAAGTGGAGCAGCTGGGACTTGAACCAGCCCCCATATGGGATGCCAGCACTGCAGGCTGCAGCTTTACCCGCTACGCCACAGCACTGCCCCCCCCCATTTATTATTTTTTTCAAGCCAGAATAATCTCATTTTAACTGTCCAGGAAATCACTCTTTCAGTTCACTAAATATATATTTCATAATGTTTTCACGGAGCTCAGGACTCAGGAAAAACTTACAGCGAGAGCTTTCAATTGCCATTCAGTTTTCCTCTTGATTAGGAGTTATCAGTCTATCCTGCCTGACAGCAAAGGTCTAGTTATAATAACTCTGTGAAATCAAAGGAAACCTGTGTTAGTATTTAAATAATAGCCATGCATACCTAAGCTAGAACTTGAACAGGATCCTCCCATGAACAGCAAGAGAAGACTGTGGAAGGTGCAGAGTGACTGCCGGCAAAGGGGAGCGAGAAGACCAGGTGCATCAGGACTGGTCTCTCTCCAGCTCTCGGCCCTCTTACAGAGTTATTGTCTTCCCAACACTGAAAGGCATAGCAGGCCACGTAGCCTAACAGACGGTCTGGAGCCACACCCTGGTGCTATGATCTTAGGCAAGTTCCTTGGGCAGGATTCCTAATCTGTAAATGGAGATAATAATAGCATCTACCTCATGGACTTGTGAAAATGGAATGATATATATACATAGAAAGTTCTTTAACTAGTGTTTGGTTTACAATAAGCATTCGATGAATACTGTGAATCATAACAACAGCTGTTATTATTGTAGTGAATTTTGCTGTGGTCATCCTTGTTATTGAACCTGGAGTAGCTTCAACATCAGTGGTCCTTCTGAAAGGCCCCTGTAGAAGAGCAGGTTCCTTGTAGTTCTAAAATTCTATAATTCTATCAAAGTTTAGCCCATGCTCTTTCTTGTTTTGCTTTGTTTTCTGTTTTATTTGTTTTTGTTTTGAGAGGCAGAGAGATAAAGAGATAGAGAGCGCTCCCATCCATTGGCTCATTCCCCAAACACCCACAATGGTCAGAGCACAGCCAGGCTGAAGGCAAAAGCGGGACACTCAAGCCAGGTTTCCCACGTGAGTGGCAGGAACACAACTGCTTGAGCCATCAGCTGCTGCCTCTCAAGGTCTGCATTAGCAAGAATTTGGAACTGGGATCCCAGGTGCTCTAATATGGATGTGGTGTCTTAACCGCCAAGCCAAATAGCCACCCCATTCGTGTTTGCTTTGAACCACTCATGTGTGTAATCAATCATGGGTGAACTGGGCACTCATGCTAGCTAGCTGCAGGGCTCATCTTTTTTTTTTTAAGATTTATTTAATTTATTTGAAAGAGAGAGTTACAGAGAGAGGTAGAGATAGAGGACTTCCATCCACTGATTCACTCCCCAGATGGCTGCAAAGGCCAGGAGCCAAGAGCTCCCTTCCGGGTCTCCCGTGTGGGTGCAGGGGCCCAAGGACTTGGACCATCTTCTACTGCTTCCCTAAGCCATAGCAGAGAGCTGGCTCAGAAGTGGAGCAGCTGGGACTCGAACTGGCGCCCATATGGGATGCCGGCGCTTTAGGCCAGGGCTTTAACCCGCTCTGCCACAGCGCCGGCCCCGCAGGGCTCATCTTGATTCCTTTAACACAAATGTGACTTTGATTTTTTGCTCCACTCATTGCACTCCCAGGAAAATTCCCCTCTCTCAGTCCCTGATAATTCACAACAGCTACTCTATATGAGCCCCTGTCCTGAAATGCACCAAGAACTTTGTATGCATTACCAGTGATATTGCAAAAATATCTATGATTGTCCCCATTTTACTGATTGTTAAACTAGGGGCAGGAACTTTAAAATAAGATGCCTAAAATCACACAGAAAAAGTCATGGAGTTGGTTTTTAAAATCAGGTCTGTTTTGTGCCTGAAGCCCGAGTTCTGTTTCATGGTCTCTGGGAGTCAGCCAGAGCTGCTCCCCCTGGAGCCCCTGTATTAATGACCTGAACACGCCTCTTGCCCACGCCTCTTCTGCCACCTGCCTTACCTGAGCTCTCACCCGTAGATTCAGACCCACCCGAGACTCTAAAACTAGCGTGGTTCTTGGACTTGGTGAATTCAACGAGTCTTAAGCCTCAAATCAATCCAGTCTCTAGTCTCCTTCTAATTTCTGCATCCCTATTTTACCTACTCATCTCTCACCTTGTTACCAGCACCTGCCTGGTGTGCCAGGCTTAGGTATCTATTGTTCAGAAGCCCAAATATAACATTGCTCAAAATATCTCATTCCTTCCTCTCTCCACAAATGGCTGCTGGCTTCCAGATGTCTGCCCCTGGCTAACCCCAAGCCTGCTTGCTTCTCTCTCAGCATAATCACTGATGTATTGAGCCCTGAGATGAGCCAGCCCCATGTTTCCCCTGGCCGTCTCCAGAACCCAAACAGATTCTGCTCACATATCCCTGTCTGCCACCTAACCACAGCTGATCCATCCCCGATTATTGATTACTTAATGCAAATTAACAAAGTTAATCTTTACCATCATATTTTAACATCCCAAATTGAGTTTCAATTGCTAATTAAAGACTTATTTATCCCCCTTTCTAACCACAGATGAAGTGTAATATATTGAACCCTACACACCGGGGTCGACTATCCATCTTAAAGTGTGCCAGTGATTTTCTCAAGGTGTATTCCCTGCAAGGGCAGGTTACCACACTGGAGAAGAGCCAGGCCAGTAAGTAGAAGGAAGAAGCGGTGAACACCAAGGACATTTAGAAGCACAAGGACTGGCTATAAATTTAGGCAGCTCTGGGTTTGAATCCCATCCTCACTTCTTACTAGCCCGTCAGAATGGCAAATTAAAAACATGCTTCTATGTACCTCTCCCAGAAGTTTCAAAATCAGGATCCCAAAGAGATTTCTACAGACCCATGTTCATTATAACATTATTCTTTTTTTTTGACAGGCAGAGTGGACAGTGAGAGAGAAAGGTCTTCCTTTTACTATTGGTTCCACCCCCAATGGCCACTGCGGCTGGCACGCTGTGGCCAGCCCACTGCGCTGATCTGAAGCCAGGAGCTTCTCCTGGTCTCCCATGCGGGTGCAGGGCCCAAGCACTTGGGCCATCCTCCACCGCCCTCCCAGGTCACAGCAGAGAGCTGGACTGGAAGAGGAACAACCAGGACAGAATCCGGCGCCCCGACCGGGACTAGAACCAGGGGTGCCGGCGCCACAGGCAGAGGATTAGCCATGTGAGCCGCGGTGCCGGCCATTATAACATTATTCATAATAGCTAAGATAAGGAAACAACCTAAATATCCATCAATGGATGAGTGAATAAAGAAAAAAGAATAGTATATACTAACAAGGGGGTATTATTCAGAATTTAAGAAGGAAATCCTGGGGCTGGCACTGTGGTATAGCAGGTAAAGCTATAGGTGCTGGTTCGAGTCCCAGCTGCTCCTCTTCCCATCCAGCTCTCTGCTATGGCCTGGGAAAGCAGTAGAAGATGGCCCAAGTGCTTGCGCCCCTGCACCCCTGTGGGAGACCCGGAAGAAGCTCCTGGCTCTTGGCTTCAGATCAGCTCAGCTCTGGCCATTGTGGCCATCTGGGGAGTGAACCAGCAGCTGGAAGATCTCTGTCTCCCTCTCTCTCTCCTCTCCTCTCTCTGCCTCTGCCTCTCTGTAACTCTGCCTTTCAAATAAATAAATAAATCTTTCTTTAAAAAAGAGAGAGACAGTGAATAGAAGGTGACAATTTCTCAAGTCCTGGACACAGAAGCTGGCAGAGTCTCACATCTATCTTCTCTTGATCATGCAGTCACAGAATTCAGAGTCTATCCACCTCTTGATGGGAAGCGTGTCAGGACGTTCAGGCTAACATTTATTTATATAAGAAAACTGTCTATATTTAATGTATGTTATTTTGTGAGTTTGGACATATGCATGTACCCATGAAGCCACATCACATTCAGTGTAATAAACATATACATCACCTCCAGAAGTTTTCTTGTGTTTCTTTTTTTGTTTGTCCCTCCACCCCTGGTAAGAATATTTATATGAGATTTACCCTTAAAGCAACAATTGTTAATAACACAAGATCGCATTTGTAACTACACAGGCAGTAGGTTTGCAGAAGATCTTTAGCATTTATGCATCTTCCATGTGTAAAATGCTATACCCATTGAACAGCATCTCTATTTCCCAAACCCCTGATTCTTTGGCGGCTGCCATTCTGTTCTGTGCTTTTTTTTTTTTTTTTTTTTTTTTTTTGGACAGGCAGAGTGGTCAGTGAGAGAGAGAGACAGAGAGAAAGGTCTTCCTTTGCCATTGTTCATTGCAGGGTCTTAGTCCACCTGAACGAGGATGGACTGGGTCTGAAGAAAGGTAAGTGTGCCGCTCGCCCATTCCCCAGCCCGGATCCCAGAGACAGTCAGATGCAGCAGAGAGTCAAGTCAAGCAAGCAAGAACTCAGTTTATTGTGCGCATTGCAAAGCCTTTTAAAGCACAAGACCACAGGATTACTGGGGCAGGGCATAAGGACCAACCAATTACTTAAAAGGTCATTTTATGGGGCGACTTTTTACAGGACCACCCACACTCAGTGACTCAGTTGTCGTCACCTCCCCTGATGCTGCGTGGCCAATCAGCTTTGGTGGTAAATGACTTTGGGTACCTCCCACCTTACTTCCTTTGGGTGCCTCCTGTGCCTAATTTCCCCACAGTTCACCCCCCAATGGCTGCTGCGGCCAGTGCACCACGCTGATTGGAAGCCAGGAGCCAGGTGCTTTCTCCTGGTCTCCCATGCAGGTGCAGGGCCCAAGCACTTGGGCCATCCTCCACTGCACTCCCAGGCCACAGCAGAGAGCTGGACTGGAAGAGGGGCAACCAGGACAGAATCTAGTGCCCCAACTGGGATTAGAACCCAGGGTGCCAGCGCCACAGGCGGAGGATTAGCCTATTGAGCCGCAGCGCCGGCCTGTTCTGTGCTTTTTATGCATCTAAATAGATATCTCATGCAAGTGGAGTTGTGCTTTTGTTTTTCAGTGTCTAGCCTGTTTCACTTGGCGTGGTGTCTTTCAGGTTCATCATCTTGCAGAATTCTTTCTTTTTTAAAAAAATATTTATTTATTTATTTGAAAATCAGAGCAAAGGAAAGGCAGAGAGAGAGGTCTTCCATCTGTTGGTTCACTTTCCAATTAGCCACAATGGCTGGAGCTGAGCTGATCTGAAGCCAGGAGCCAGGAGCTTCTTCCAGGTCTCCCATGCGAGTGCAGGGGCCCAAGGACCTGGGCCAAGTTCTACTGCTTTCCCTGGCCATAGCAGAGAGCTGGATTGGAAGAGGAGCATCTAGGACTTGAACCAGTGCCCGTAAGGGATGCCAACACTATAGACTGTGGCCCTACCCACTACACCGCAGCATTAGCCCCTCATTGTCTGTTAATATGCTTGATCTTAGATCCTAGCCACCATGTTGTAAGGAAGCCCAAGCTACCCCATGTGGAAGTGAGCCACATGGGAATGAGCCATTCTGGAAGCAAACCATCAGTCCCTGTGAGGGACTGAGATGAGCTGGCTTCATCAAACCCTGCCCAAATTGCAGGTAGGTGGGCAACATACATGAGTAGGAAGTAGAAACCCACTGTTTTATGCAGCAATGGATGACAGGAACACTAGTGACCTAGTCTCTTAACCTTCTGTGAGTGTCACACCCTCCTGTATAAAATCAGTAAAAATACTGCTCAACTCATAGGCTTTATCACAAAGATTAAGATAAAGAATATGAGCAACTCATGAGCTTATCATGAGTTTAAATGAGATTGCAGACTTGAAGTGCTAGTTTCTATCTGGCACTTAGAGGCCAGCTCGGAGACAGGGATTCATGTACACATGATTTGTTAAGGAAGCGCTCCCCAGGAACCCACTAAGGGTACAGGGCAAACAGGCATAAAAAGAGAAGAAGTCACATAAAGGAACAATTTCAGGCCCACTTCATAGAAAGCAGCATTAGCTTGACCCTGCAGAATTCTAGACTATTATAAGTGTGTCAGGGGAACTGGGCTTTCCAGCTCCTGACCCCATGGGTCATTGGTGAAGGACCACCTTGAAGGAACGTAAAAACAGGCCCCTGTGTGGCAAAGCAGGAGCCATGATGCTGACAGACGGAGCCCCGCCAAAGAGCTGCAGGTGCCAGCTGCCGGGAGGAAAACAGCAAAGGCCATGCTGCTGCACCCCTACCCCCTACACATACACACACCACACCATTAGAACACTGTTGAAGGCGTGTAGGTGGAGCACCAATAGTGTCCATTACTTAGAGGCACTCAGAATGCGCTACTTCTCGTGAGGCTGGATGCTGCCCCTGCTCCTCATGAAAAAGTCAAATGGAATGAATTAGGAGACATTCTCCATGAGAAAATTTATGCCAGAAAGACAGGAAGCAGTAAATAAAGCAACATATTAATGCAATATTACTAAATCCCATCATTTAGGTTCCCGCCTGGCAGATTTAATAAATGCGATCTATCTGTTCTTGGTGGATGCGCTAACGTAAGTACCATCTAAATCAGGCCTGCAGAGAATCAAGTGACCTGATGGGTATCCATCTTTCAGCTCGAGAGCAGTAATGCATGGAGGATTTGGAAGATTTGTGCCAGGAATCAGGGAAGGCAATGTTTGTCTTGAATTAACTAATTTTTATAATCAATGTACTGTGAGTGATATGCTCCTGCCAAAGTAGATTTGTGACCTGCCTGAAGTACCAATTATGTTCCAATTTATACAGTAAATCCATTTTGTAATATGAGGTGTTGCAGCAATTTTAACACATCAGTAAAGATGGAAATCAATTTATTTTCCTTATCATTTGGCAATAAGCTTTGTAAATAAAACAAGGAAACACTGGGTTTCCAGGGCCAGGCCAGATTTTGCTTCAAGCATTTCTACTTCCCAGCTGCTGGCCGAGGGCAGAGTTTGCTCCCCTGGAGGCGCCACTTGGACACAAGCCTAGGCCTCCTCCCTCTGGGCCACAAACCCTCTTGAACTGCTGGGAAGAATTTTTTTCCATCACAGTCCGGTTGATTGGGTGACAGGGGTGGAACTGAGCTTTGAAAGCACGTCAGGTGTTGTCACACACATGGTCTCACCGCCAAAGTAGCTTGTCCTGATGTCCGCATTCCTGCTTTACAAAGAAGGGAACTGAGGCTCAGAGACCACGAGGGACTTACAGAGGATACGGAGACCCAAACCCTGAGTGTTCTGTCTCTACATCCTGACTTGGGTCTTTCAAATCATGAAACAATGTAATGATTCGATCTCTCTGCAAATCTGGCCCTGCCACAGGAATCAAGACAAGCCAGAGATTGCCAAGTAGAGAAAAGGGGAGGGGAGGGGAGGGCAGGGCAGGGCAGGGCAGGGCGGGGGGGGGGGGATCTCTGGTAGAAAGCACAGCATGTGCACACCAGGGAGGCTTAAAATTTCAAAAGTTAGTGTAGCAGTTAAGCCATCACACATTCCGTACTGGAGTACCAGGGCTCAAAACTCGTCTCTGCTCCCAACCAGCTCCCTGCTAACGTGCCCCACCATCCACAGGGGAGATCTAAATTGAGTTTCTGGCTCCCAGCTTCAGCCTGGCCCAAGTCCTGCCTGTCGTGGGCATTTGGGGGAGTAAAACAGTGCATGAGAGAGATCTCTGTCTATCTCTATCTCTGTTTCTTTCTCAATCTCGCCTTTTCCCTCTCTGCATTTCAAATAAACAAAATAATTTTAAGTACATGGTGAAGATTCTAGAAAAAGAAGCACTCTCACACTTCCAAAAAAAGGAAAAAAAATATATAAATATGCACCCACACACACACACACACATACACACACATACACACACACACACAGCTCCAAATAGCACATCTGAAATTGTTCTTGAAACCACCGTGGAGCCGAAGTAACAGAAGAACTTCATAAGGAAAGACTGGTGCCTGGCGGGAGAGCCAGGTCATGGGCCTTGCTTACCTGGGCAGTTGCCATCACACATGAGAAGAACTCGGTCAAAATTGTTAATGAGTCGGTTAAGGCCAAGTGTAGGCAACTGAGGGTATTTCAAGCCCCTGGGGAAAGCAGGCATCCAGGAACTCCACAAACGCTTGCAGCTTATTCCTCATAGACTTCCCTGGGCGCCTTGGGGCCAGGAGGAAAACCTGCTACAGCTGAGCAGGAAAATGGAGAGTCCTCTGTCCTGGGGATACAAGCAACACGCCTGGGAAAGGGGACAAAAGCGCCAAGTACCCCAGAGCTGGAGACCCAGGACGCAGTGCACACCTGATACTGTCTCCTTAGAAGGTGACAGCTGTCTCACCACGTCCACACCACTTCCCACAATAGAGGCTGACAAGCAACAAGTAACAACTGTGTAACAAATAACAACAGAACACTGCCAGAGAGTTCCAAGAGCATCCATGGAGACTGTCTCTGAGGCAGATGCCAAGTTCAAAACCTGAGGATTGGGGCCGGCGCCGTGGCTCACTTGGTTAATCCTCCTCCTGTGGCGCCGGCATCTCATATGCACGTCAGTTCTAGTCCCGGCTCCTCCTCTTCCGATGCAGCTCTCTGCTATGGCCTGGGAAAGCAGTGGAAGATGGCCCAGGTCCTTGGGCCCCTGCATCCACATGGGAGACCGGGAGGAGGCACCTGGCTCCTGGCTTCGGATTGGTGCAGCTCCAGTTGTTGCGGCCATTTGGGGGATGAGCCAGCGGAGGGAGGAACTTTGTCTCTCCTTCTCATTCTCTGTAACTCTACCTCTCAAATAAATAAAATCTTTAAAAAAAAAAAAAAGAGAGAGAGAGAGAGAGAGAAACCGGAGGATTGAGAAAACATCAGGAAAAGCCCTCTGACCCACCTGTGCCCCTCCAAAACAAGGCAATGCTAGAGGATCGTCAAGCCTTCAGTGCACTGAGTGAGGCTAACCATGACAACAAACCCCAAAAGTTCTCTCAAACCTAGCAGAAAGAAAGCTATGCCCACTTCCAGACCACAAAAGCTATTTACTGTTTCTACTATATTGTACAAGATGACTTTTTAAAAAAAATTATAAGACATGAAAAAAGAAATTAATATTGTCAAGAGACAAAGCAAAGAAACTAAACATATTAAAACTGCTGAAAACATGAGACAAATTTCAAAATCTTTATGAGAACAAGGGAAAAGATACCTTTTATATGAAGAAGCAAAAATAAGAATTTTAAGAGACTTCTTGTTAGAAATCAAGCAAGCCAGAGACATGGAGGAACGTATTTAAAGTGTTAACAGAGGGACCAGCACTGAGGGCAGCAGTTAACCTTCTGCCTGTGGTGCTGGCATCCTATAATACAGGTGCCGGTTTAAGTCCCGGCTGCTCCACTTCAGATCCAGCTCCCTGCTAATGTGCCTCTTGGGAAGGCAGTGGAAGATGGCCCAAGTGCTTGGGCCCCTGCACCCACATGGGAGACCTGGATGAAGCTCCTGGCTCCTGGCTTCAGCCTGGCCCAGCCCCAGCCGTTGTGGCCATCTGGGGCATGAACCAGCAGATGGAAGATCTCTATCTCATTCTCTCTCTCTGTAACTCTGCCTTTCAAATAAAATAAATAAATCTTGTTTAAAGCATTAAAAGGAAAAAAGTTAACAATTCTATAATGGGCAGGGCCTGTGCTGTGGAGCAGTAGGTTAATCCTCTGCCTGTGGTACTAACATCCCATATGGCTACCGGTTCTAGTCCCAGATGCTCCTCTTCCAATCCAACTCTCTGCTAAGACCGGTGAAATCAATGGAAGACGGCCCAGGTCCTTAGGCCCCTGCACCAGAGTGGGAGACCTGGAAGAAGCTCCTGGCTCCTGGCTTCAGATCAGCACAGCTCTGGCCTTTGCAGCTATCTGGGGAGTGAACCAGCAGATGGAAGACCTTTCTCTCTGTCTCTCCCTCTCACTGTCTGTAACTACCTCTCAAATAAATAAATAAAATAGTTTTAAAAAAGAATTCTATAATTGACAAAGATATCTTTCTCAAGTAAATGAGGCTTTCTCGTACGAGCACTGGAAGAATGCAGTGCCAGCAGATCAGAATACAAGAAATTTTAAAGGAGAGGAAGGAATGTGATGAAATTGTTAGGAGTCTGTTTGGGAAACCCACATCCCACACCAGAGTGCCTGGCTTGTGTCTCAGTCTGCTTCCTATTTCAGCTTCCTACTTCTGAGCAGCCTGGAGGCTACAGGTGGTGGCTCAAATAGATGGATCCCTGCCACCCAGATGGGAGAGCCAGACAGAACTCCAGGATCCCAGATTCAACCCTGCCTAGCTCTTACTGCTTTGGGCATTTGAAGAATTAACCAGGACATATCTATCTATCTATCTTTTCTTCTTTCTGCCTTTCAAATAAAATGAAATAAATAAACAAAACATTTTAAAGAGAAATATTAAAGGAAACTATTGAGGTAAAATCAATATGGCAGAAACTGGGGTCCATACAAATAAATGACAAGCACTTAAAATAGAATCAATGAAGATTAAAAAGAAAAATCTATTTTATGTTACATTTCATCTCATTTGGCAGAAAATCCCTGAACTTTATTTTGACTTGAGATTAGGAACAGAGAACGGCAGTGGAAGGTAGTGATGTCTGGGATCTAAGCCCAGGGACCTCTGCTCACCAAGCCTTGTCTCTCTCTTGCTCCATCAGATCACGTAGTCCAATACTCACTCCTCGCTCCACCGCTCACTTGCTACATGGGTATGGACATATATATAAACTTTATTTGCTCATCTGTCTAATAGAGATAGCAACATACTTATCTCCAGTGGTTGTGGCTAGAGTTGCTGGAGATAATATATAAAAGTACTTAGCATAGGTTGTGAAGACTGTAGTAAGCCCTCAATAAGGATAATTATCACCAGATCACCCGTTATTATTATTCCTTAAAAAGAAATCCTCCAGCAAGGCTCTCCACAAAGCTAAAACACTTTTGTTGCTTAAAAGACTACTTATTTAAGTTTGGGACATATCCATGGGCATAAAATATATGAGCTGCAGAAGTCAGATCTGCGGTGGTTTCCTATGGGGTGAATACCATGGAGCCAAATTTTATCCTTTCTTACAGGGCTGATCTTGTCGCATCCCAGATTCCCTAAACTGCTTTCCCTCCCTGATCTTTGTTGCTTGGAACTCCTTTAACTCTCATTAAACAACAGAAATATGGCTGAAAATACACACAGTGCTGAGAAGGTGGATACATCGCATCAAAGTCCTATCAAAGTACAAAAGCAGGTTTTACACATGGAGGGGGCGAGGTCTGGTTTACCTGAAGAGGGGGAAAATTAGGAGGTCCTCACTGGAAGAGGAGACGGACAGAAGTGAGGAAAAAGTGAGCAGGAGCCCAGAGGGCACACAGACCACAGGTCCTGACACTGAGCCCCAGATCAATTCACTAGAATTATCTAGAGTTTGTTAAAATTACCAATCCCTAGGTTTGAGCCCAGACCTACTAACTCTGAACCACGTGGCGTGAGATGGTAGGATTTTAACAAGTGGGAGGAGCCAGAGGTGGGAATCACGCATTGCTACCGACTTCTGACTTCACAGAGGAGGAAATAGAGCACAACATAAAGAAAGGAATTTGCTCAGTGTCATTCACAGCTGCCTTAAACAAGCGTGGCTCGGCTGCTCTGTGAGACTGCCAGCAGGCAATGCAACGCCGGCCGCTTTCCCACCTACCCCCCTCATGGTTCGCCCGAGATTTTACACATGTGGACAGTGTACCTCCTATGAGCCCAGTCTCTGTGCTAACCACCTCTCTCCAGCCCCTACCTCTTTGTAAGTTCAACTGCTTGATCATACCCCCAACTTTTCTCCAAACAGTAAAAGCGATCCAGGGTGGAAATGTCACATTTGGTCAATGGCTGGCAATCATCGTTGGAGCAGCATACGCTAATAAGAGGAAGTAGCAAGGCACCATAAAAATGATGCTAAAGAGAACAAAGTGACCTCCAACCAATAAGAAAACACAGCCCAATCAATGGGGTGAAAATGGTCTGCTCAGGAAAATCAATAGGGTGCAAATCAGCTGCATTCAAGCCCCGCAGCCTTGCACCTTGCTCTGACCCCAGGTTGAAATGCATCATTCGTGCTTCCCAAAAAGGGCTATTCATCACCTTAATCTCCTCCTCCCAGCTGGCTGCCTAATTACTCAGATGTACCTTCAGATTCAGAACCGCCCTGAATCTTGTCAGCACATGAAAATGTCCCTTCCTCCCCAGCCCCCCCACCCAAGCCCGCCCCTGTCTGCCCAGGACCTCATTATCTCACTTCTAGACTATTCCAGAAACTGCTCCCTCTGCTTCCGTGTGACCCTTGCGCATCTGAGCCTGCAGAGCCCAGAATACCTGCTCCTGGTATCCCATTACTGTCTGATTTGAACCCTCTGCTAACCTCATTTGCCCTCCCTGAAAATCAAGCATTTTGTTAGGCTTGTTCCTTAGAATGTCTGCTCTCACCTCTGCCCAGGTATGCAGATCATTCATCCACTTCGGGTTGAACTTGAGAGCCCTCTTCTCTACCAGGCTTTCATGGAACACCAGTCGTTTCCAAATTTCTCCTCTAAAAAATGTACATCTCAAATAACTTAGTTCTTTTTAAAAAAATGTATTTATTTGGGGGCGGTGCTGTGGCATAGTAGGCTAAGCCTCCACTGTGGCGCTGCATCCCATATGGGCGTTGGTTCGAGTCCCAGTTGCTCCTCTTCTAATCCAGCTCTCTTCCATGGCCTGAGAAAGCAGGTGGCCTAAGTGTTTGGGCCCCTGCACCCACATAGGAGACATGAAGGAAGCTCCTGGATCCTGGCTTCAGATCGACGCAGCTCCGGCCAATGCAAACATTTGGAGCACAAGCCAGGGGATGGAAGACTTTTCTCTCTGTCTCTTCATCTCTGTGTCTGTAACTCTGCCTCTCGAATAAATAAATAAAATCATTTTTTTAAATTGTTTATTCAAGACACAGAGTTACAGAGAGTGCTACCATTTATTGCTTCATTCCCCAATGCCTTCAGTGGCGGGGGCTGGCCCAGGGCTCAGAACTCAATCCAAGTACCCATGTGTGAGGCAAGAACCTGAGCTATCGCCTGCTGCCTTCAGGGCCTGCACCGGCAGCAGCTGGAAGCTGGAGATGGGTATCAACCCACATACTCTGATGAGGGACTCAGTGACTCTGTTTTGACCTGTATCTTAACTACAGGCTAAACGTCTGCTCCTCAAATAACATTTAATCGCAATTCAAATAATAAGGCACGTTACCTTGCCTTTAAAAATAGAAAGTGTTTTCCTTTCCTCTTCCTAAGCTAAAACTTCTCAACTAGAACTGCCCTGCTGTGTCTGGGCTGAAAGCAGGCATGCAGAGCTGCTTCTGCAGCCGGTCATGCTGGCCGTTGGTGACAGCTTTGAGATCCGCATGGAGGGAAGGCCTACACTTCCGGGAATGGAGAGGCCTACTTCTGGGGAAGAAAGTCCTTGTCAAGGTCCCTGCGGGTGCCTAAAGGTCAACTAGTGAGGATCAGACCTGCCTCAATCTTTAGCCCCCAAGCCCTGTATCTATAAAAGGAGCCCTCCCAACCTCTGACATGCGACCTCCCTGGCCCCCGCTCTGTTGGGACCGGGGAACCTCGCCAGGGAGCGGAACCCCAGTAAAAGCCTATGAATTAATTGATGCGTCTGCCTGGGAAGATTTGTTACGTGCCGGACACCTTGCAGCTGGGTCCCAGGGAGGCCAGGGAAAGATGTCCTTGCATACACAAGACAGTGCCTGTGAAAGTCAAAGCCACGGCTCCTCCCGAATGCCAAGGCCATTGTAAAAAGCTCCAGTCACATTTATTTTATTTTATTTTTAAGAGTTACAGAGAGAATTAGAGACACAGAGAGAGATCTTTCATCTGCTGGTTCACTCCCCAGAAGGCCACAATGGTTGGAGCTGCCCCGATCCGAAGCCAGGAGCCAGGAGCTTCTTCCAGGTCTCCCACATGGGTGCAGGGGCCCAAGGACTTGGGCCATCTTCTACTGCTTTCCCAGGCCATAGCAGAGAGCTGGATCAGAAGAGGAGCAGCCAGGACTCGAACCAGCGCCCATATTAGATGCCAGTGCTTCAGGCCAGGGCTTTAACCCGCTGCACCACAGCGCCAGCCCAGAAGCTCTGGTCACTTTAACCTGAGACAGGACTGTGGTATTCCTTGAGATTCAAACTGGGTGAAGTCTGCAGTTCAGAGGCCCGGATGCCAGGCTAACAGGGAATCAGAGTGTCAGTGAGCTCCTTGAGTGGACCCTTTTCTGTCTCAAAGCAGACCCACTTCATACGCTTCTCCCGGAGTCTGGAGATACAGGAATCTCACCTGCTGGGTGCTCGTGTGCTCAGACAGCCAAGAGCCAGGCCGAGGAAGAGTGCCCTGAGGCAGGCCTCCAGGGCTGAGATCTCACCCTTAGCCAAGCAGCAGTGGGGAGGAGGAGAACCCCACTCGGTTCTTTAGAGAGTTCCAGGAGGAGCCAAGACACACCAGCTGTCCCAGCAACTGAGGGCAAGACAGTTCTTCTGTTCAAGGGAACAGCATTGAGCTTCCTGGAATAGGTTAGATGCCGGAATGTGTGGCATTCAGAATTCAAAGAACCCAGACAAGATCGAGGGAGAGCAACAACATCCTTTTCTGAAACGCAGCAACCAGGGGCCGGCTCTGCGGAGCAGTGGTTTAAGCAACCCCCTGCGATGCCGCCATCCCATATGGGCATCGGCTGAGTCCCGGCTGCTCCACTTCCCATCCAGCTCCCTGCTAGTGCGCCTGGGAAAGCAGCAGAAGGGGGCCTACGTGCTGGAATCCCTGCACCCATGCAGGAGACCCAGATGGAGTTCCAGGCTCCTCGCTTCAGCCTGGCCCAGCCCTTGCCATTGTGGCCATTGGGGAATGAACCAGCAGATGAAAGATGAAAGATCTCTCTCTCTCTCTCTCTCTCCTTCTCTCCTTCTCTCCCTCTCTTTCTCCCTCTCCCTGTCTCTCTGTAACTCTCCCTTTCAAATAAATAAACCTTTAAAAAATAATACATCAACTTATTACATTCATGAAGGAAACTTCATACAATAAACATTGTTTGCTCCTGCTTATGATTCCAGACTTTTTAAACATTGCTTTTACTTCTACCCAAAAAAAAATATTTTTTTTCCACTCCTTTGAAAGAATTCCACTGGGGCCAGAGAAGCAGATATGAATGAAACATATACAGAATGATTTTAACAGAAATAAACACTTTAAAATATGCATTACCCAGTAACTAGATTATAAATGAGCAAGGGGTCAAGCCAATCTGTGGAAGAGCTATCACGGTATTCCTCCAGACTTACAAATGCTCAGTACGTGGCCCTTACTTCACAGCACAATCTCATTCCTGAGATCCGATCCGTTCCAGATCCTTTCCAGACCACGTGAGAAACGGCAGCCCTGACTCCGTTTTTCATTCACTCAGTGAATAGGGAAGGTGGTACAAAACACAAGCTTCTTTTAAATTTTTTTATTAAATATTTATTTTATTTATTTGAATACTAGAGTGACAGCAAGAGAAGATGAGACAGAAAGAGAAAGAGATCTTCCACTGCTGGTTCACTTCCCAAATGGCCACAGTGGCCAGGGTTGGGCCGGGTGGAAGCCACTCCACATGAATGACAGGGGCCCACATTCTTGGGCTATCTTCCATCGCATTTCCAGGTATACCAGCAAGGAGCTGGATCAGAGGAAGAGCAGCTGGGACTCAAACTGGTGCTCTGACACAGGATTCTGGCATTCTAAGACGAACACTGGCCCGACCCAAGCTTCCTGAATCTTCCTGTCAGGAGTCAGATACCTAAAAATAAGGTCAACCACCATTCACTCGTTTTTGAGTTCATTTGTGTTCGATATCAAACCTATCAAGGACCTACGGAAACAATTACTTGATAACAAAGCAGAGGTTGCTGAAAGTGTGTCCAGTCTTCCCTGAGGAGGTTTACAACAGAACAAGCGAGAGGGAGAAGAAAATGTTACAGAGAAAGCCACATAGCAGAAAAAGTACTACGTTTTGGGACAAGCGATTGGAAACATGTCATGGCTCTGCCTCTGACCAATGGGAAGGCCTTGCATAATTCTTTGGAATTCTCTAAGCCTCAATTTCATCACTAATAAAATTGAGAAAAACTAAACTGCCTCTCATGAAATCGAAATATTGCTCTCTAATTCAGGATCTCAGGGAGCAAAATAAACAGACTAATCAGAGACGCACCCAGAATCCTGATATTGGATACTTCCTAATCTGTTTGGGGGATCTGTTGTTTGCATGGGTATTTTCTGGTCTCAACAGCTTGCACGGTCTTGACACAAAGCAAAGAGTTAGACAGCAGAGCCCCTGAGTCACGAGGGTCTCCCAGCAGAGAGAGCCCAGCACAAACCTCTGCCATGAAAGCCAGAACCCACCAATGGGTGCTCATACTTTTCACCAGATCTGGTTATTAAAATACAGAGGCAAGAATTCATAATATTTTCTTACAGGAAGCCTCCTTGGGTTGTTTGGTCTCCTGGATACTTATCACGTCACAAAAGCAGGAAGATTCATAGAATAAGTTAGTTTTGCTTTGATGACAGAGATGCCACAACTCTACATATTTCTCCACAGCCTTGAGTGCACATGCACACATGAACATGTATGTGTGCACAGGTGTGCATACGTGCACTGGATGCATGTCAACCACAACAGAAATGCCCGGAGTCTAAGATCACTGACTAAATAAGAGAAAGTCAAAGTGACAAACTCCACCCTAGGCTCTAGATTGCGCCTCTAGGAATCCCCTTCCTACCAACAGCGACCCCCGTGCTTTGAAAGAGGTTTCAGCAAGCCCGGGGCCCCCACCCCTCGGTGTCCAGTTCCTGTGTTGCATGAGGCTTCCAGCCAAGGGACCAATTAGTGTGGACTGTGATGTCAACACTTGCCTGATGAGGCCTGCATCCAGCCCCATCTTCCTAATGAAGCTCTGAGCTATTTAATTAGGAGTTGTTCTCACAATTCTGTCCTTGTCACATCAGCAATAGATTGGAACACAGGGGAGAGCATTCCCATTGAACCCATGCCGTGGCATTTGCCCTGTGAATTGAGATGAGTGGGAAGCATCCCCCTTGCTAATGAATGAGACTGCCAGGTAGGAGGTGCTCACTATATCTGGTGGCGAGGTATAAAGGCTTCGTCATGAAAAAACCAAAGGAGTTTCTTTACTCCTCCAACGAGCAGCTGTTTGCTCACCATGGCCTCCCTTTGAGGCACATGGCTGCTGTCTCCAAGGGCATTGCTTTTAGAGTCAAAGGAACCTGAGTTTGAATTCTGGCTCTGGCCTTCTTTTGCTGCCTGATGTCCAGATAGATTCCTCTAAAAAAAATTTTATTTA
This sequence comes from Sylvilagus floridanus, assembly GCA_949820135.1. Lineage (NCBI taxonomy): Eukaryota > Metazoa > Chordata > Mammalia > Lagomorpha > Leporidae > Sylvilagus > Sylvilagus floridanus. Next base: position 12,539,559 of record OX463228.1, on the reverse strand, counting down.
TTTATTTATTTGAAAGTCAGAGTTACACAGAGAGAGGAGAGGCAGAGAGAGAGAGAGGTCTTCCATTCGATGGCTCACTCCCCAAGTGGTCACAACAGTCATAGCTGCAACAATCCGAAGCCAGGAGCCAGGAGCCAGGAGCTTCCTCTTGGTCTCCTATGTGGGTGCAGGGGCCCAAGGACTTGGGCCATCTTCCACTGCTTTCCCAGGCCACAGCAGAGAGCTGGATCAGAAGAGGAGCAGCCAGGACTAGAACCGGCGCCCATATGGGATGCTTGCCCTTCAGGCCAGGGCGTTAACCTGCTGTAGTGCGCAACAGCGTCAGCCCCTGGCTAGATCTTAACTTCTCTGAGCTCCAGGCTTCTCTCCATGTTAAATGAGGCTGTTACAATGATGCAAATAAACCAAAGACCGAAGTATAAAGCACTAAGTATGGCTATTAAATACTCAACAAAGGATCTTCTTATTTCCATTTTATCTCAGTGCCCTGTGTTCTAAAGGAAAAGATTCCACCTCTCTGATAAACAGCCTTGTCTTAGGTTGTCTTATTCATCGCTGTCTCTCCTTCTCACACTTGCTCCTTCTCTTTTCCAACCTGCTTGGTTCACCAGTCCTCCTAGAATGTGGGTTTCATCCACCCCGTCACTTTATAAATTCCAGCTTGTAGGTTAGATTCAAAAAATGTGCTCCTGTGGCAAAAAAATGGCCTAAATGAAAGATCTCTGTGAGTGAGATCCCAGTGGAAAGAACAGGCCATCAAAGAAGGAGGTACCTGTCTCTGAAGGGAGGAGAGAACTTCCACTTTGACTATGGCCTTGTCTAAATAAGGTTGGGGTTTGTGAACTCAAGAGGCTTCCATAGCCTTGGCAGTCATGACTAGAGCCTCGGGTGATCACTGACATCATAAATAAGAATGTCACTTGTTAAATCAACAACAGGAGTCACTGTGCACCTGCTCCCCATGTAGGATCTCTGTCCTTAATGTGTGGTACTGTGGGAGTTGGAGTCCCTAGCTTGCTGAATGCCGGTTTCGCTTCTGTCCTCTGGCTTGCTTACTCGCCTGCTGTAACACCATGACAGGCCTCATCCTGGACCAGGAAGGAGGCAGGCCAGGTCCTTGAGAACAAAGAAAGTAAGTTCTCCTGGAATTTATGACCTTCTGCTCCTCACCAGCTCCCCTGGAATCTATGGCCCAATGCTTCCAGCCAGTTCCTCCCCATGCCATCTCCTTTGTGTGGTGTTCCTGCCACATATCGTATAGCGTTTATGTTTAAATGAACCAATAAACATGCTCGGTCCTAACACCTTGACAAATAGAGAATAAGAAGGTAACCTACGTATAAGGCTTGTGCACTGCTAAATGGTTGTGTGTGGGTAAGGGGTCCCAAGCCGGCTGGTAACAAATAAACCTCTGCTTTTGCATCCACGACTGTGCCTTGTGCACTGATTGGGAAATTCGCACACAACAGAACTATGAAAATTAATGGTAAAACTAATCTTCAAACAGCACTTCATACTTTGTGTGCCGGTGTGGGTGCAAACTGTTGAAATCTTTACTTAGTATAGAGTTGGTCTTCTGTATAAAAAGATAATTAAAAATGAATCTTAATGCAGAATGGGATGGGAGAGGGAGAAGGAGGTGGGATGGTTGCAGGTGGGAGGGTGGTTATGGGGGGAACCACCATAATCCAAAAGTTGTACTTTTGAAACATATTTATTAAATAAAAGTTTTCTAAAAGAAATAATAAAGTGTGGCTCCCAAGTCCGAACGCAAGCTCACTACCATGAAGTACGGCTGGACTCTGATTGCCTCTGAACCAAAGGGCTTGCTCAGTCATTGAGTCTCAGCTCCCATTAACTTTTGAGCAGCCATTCCACATTAGCGTGGAAAAGGGCCCCTCTAGCCCAAGGGCCAGGAGAGGGTGATTCATTTAGAAGAAACCACCTGACCACATATTCAAGCTTTGATTAAGTAAAGGGAAATGAGCTCTTGAATTATGCAATTCGCTTGTGATTATTACAGTCTTTGAAAAGGTTAAGGTGCTTACCACAAAAAATATAAAACAGTCATCCGCATCTACTGATGAAATCTGGGGAAGAACCCGGAATTTGGGGAAGGCAGCCATTCCGGTGGAGTCTTGGGAGACAAGCCGAGAGTGAGGACAAAGTCTGACAATAAACGAAAACGATGATAAGGGCAAAACTGATCCGTAATTTCCTTGGTTTCTCCATTCTAGTTCAAAAGAAAGCGTGGGCAGACCTTCCCAAATGGTAAAACAGCCTTGGAGAAAGCAAGCGTGCTGGCATGTCTTTGTTTTTCTAGAGAGGATCTGGAAAAAACATGCCTTTTGCCCTTTCTTTTTTTTTTTTTTTTGGACAGGCAGAGTGGACAGTGAGAGAGAAAGACAGAAAGAAAGGTCTTCCTTTGCCGTTGGTTCACCCTCCAATGGCTGCCGCAGCCGGTGCCCAGCGCTGATCCGAAGCCAGGAGCCAGGTGCTTTTCCTGGTCTCCCATGGGGTGCAGGGCCCAAGCACTCGGGCCATCCTCCACTGCACTCCCGGGCCACAGCAGAGGGCTGGCCTGGAAGAGGGGCAACCGGGACAGAATCCGGCGCCCCGACCGGGACTAGAACCCGGTGTGCAGGCGCTGCAAGGCGGAGGATTAGCCTGTTGAGCCACGGCGCTGGCGCCTTTTGCCCTTTCAACCACCATCCTTCTCCCTTAGGACGTCCAACATCCACAGACAGCACAGTTGCAGCAAAGGGCTCTGCACATATTGTACGTGAAACAGCGTGAGAGGAGGTGCATTGGGAGAAGAGTTCTCTGTTCTCCACTCCACCTGCCCTCCAGTCACTTCTAACAATTTACAGAAGTCTGGTGGGGTCTCCACCCCCTGTGCCACCCCACTGTGTATGCAGCTGGCACACCTGCACAGCCATTCCTTCCCTTATGGAGCCAGGCAGAGAGCAACAAAGGAAGAGAGTAGTTTCTGCCAGCTGAGTTCTACTGGCGCCAAGAGCAAGGTGACAGAAACAGAGCAGGTTCCAGAGGTGACGAGGATGGCGAGTCAAGAGCGTTTTCACTGAGAGCTGCAGAGGTAAGAATTCCTTAACTCTCCCATCCAAAGACAGAACCAAGAAATAAAGTAAAACCATCTGCCTTGTAAACTTGAACATGAAATCAGAAATAGAGAGGTCCAAACAAGTGCTCTAAGTCAGAGACTCTTCGGGCTATGTCACAGGCAGGCAGAGAAGGAATGATTGATTCTGAGAGACAGGCACAGGGCCCGAGGATACCCAAGACAGAATTGATGCAGAGAACACCTGATACAGGGAAGATGAAGGAGAGCAAGTGGTGAACAGACAGAAATGCAAGAGGCCCAGACCCAGGAGAACAAAAAAAAAAAAATGACAAAAGGAAAATCAATAGCAGAATGAACATTAGAGAAAAGGCATTGATGGATCAACATTGAAGGAAACAAAAAGGAAAGGAAACCCAAAGTGAAAGGGGAAGTGGAGATGGAGTAAAGAAAGCAAGGTGGGCGGGGGAGACGCTGGGAACAGAGGAGGCCCGAGGCTTCGAGGCTTCGCTCTTCTCGCAAGGCTGCAGGGGCCCCTGCCCAAAGCTGTTCGTGCTTGCTTTCCAAGAGTCTGCAGTCTGGGGTCGGGTGGATCCCGATTCCGATATTTGGATGAGATAGTTAGCCTCTTCAGTTCCAGTTTGCACGTCTGCAGAATGGGGGTAATAATCTCCTTCACCCGATTGCTGTGATGACTAGCTACCATAAAGCATAGAAAACCACATGACCGCAGAATGGATGCTCAATACATGTGAATTAGCCATTCTACACCAGCCTTTCTAATTGTTAATTCTCTGCACCGCCTCCCCCACCCTATCTGAGACTCTGCCTTTCAAGTGTAAACTCTTTAAAGACAGAACCAGTGTCTAATTCACTAGAGAATCCTCGGTGCCTCAATATTCAATAACTACATGGAAAAAATAAGCATTTCTTGAATGAATACATGCACGCATGAATAAATGAATTAATGAACACCAATCCTCCTGCTGGGGCAGTTTAGTGTATAGTCAGGGTTGAGTGCAGAAACAAAAGCTAATCCAGGTAGTCAAGTGGAGAAATTAATTTGTGTCTTAGGGGTTTTCAAAGACATTGAGAGGACTGGAGGAGCATCAGCTAGAGAGACGCCACTGAACTCTGGATCTAAAGTTCCCCCTCCCACAACTCCTCAAATGGGACGTTGATGTTCATTAATGAATTTGCTTGTTCATTCATATACATGTCTATTCAGTCAACAACTATTTGTGCATTTAGTTATTCACAAATCAGGAAGCTGCTGGGTAGGGCATGGCCACAACTCCACTTCATGCCCACAAAGTGGGTGTATAGACTGGGATCCTGCCCCCATCACTCAGCTCTGCCAGCACTCACACATTATATCCCAGCTTGCCAGCAGCCACACCTACGGAAAAACAGCACACACTTCCTTTCCTCCAGATAACAGTCTGCACCCACGGGTCTGAGACACGCCGGTTTTAAAGCCTGTCAACATGGAATACCGGGAAGAGGGTGGAGTGGAGGCTGAGAGAGCCCACTCACGTCAGAAGCTCTTTCCATCCAATGAGAAAACTGGCTTTGGCCATGAGAGGGGAGCAACCTGGAGAAGAGCCAGGAAAGGAGAGAGATAAGCACGTCTACTCTAACCCTAGGTTTCTAGGATTGTTCCAATTTCAACTATGCATCCATTCCTTTACTCTTTATTTGCCCATTTAGTTATCTGTAGATCAGAAACGTCATCACACCCCCGCTGCCTTCTGGATCTGTGAAACTTGCTCACATCAGATACAGAAGCACAAAATCCACCCCGTTCCCCGGATCACCGCATCTTTGACTTTATCCACTTAGGAGGCGGCCAACGTTCTGGAGAGAAATCACAGTCCTATATGCAGGTATCTGTCCCATCAGCTGTTTGCTCAGATCCTTGACAACATTCCCGTCTGCTGCATGGAGGAGGCATGCTTCCACACCAGCTTCTGAACAGAGGGGGCGCTGTGGTGGCCCCGAGAAAGTGCCTCACAGACTTCCAGCTGCAGGGAGTGCCACCACCAAGGGCCCCAAGCTGCTGCTGCCTCTGACAGCCTGCGGAGTCCATCACCGCCCTGGTTCCGAGGCCACGCTGCACACAAGCTGCTCCCAGGCAGTGACTGAGCGCGGCTGGGACTCAGGCAGGCCCGTCACTGGGAGACGGAGGACTCTGCTGATGGGTGGCTTCGGCTCAGTGCCTCCCCACGTGCATTGCCTTGGGATTTTCTTCAGCTGGTTCAGCCGTCTGGATGCTTCCGTCCAACCTTGCTTTCCTCTCTCCTTCACTCACGGTCAGACCTGCCTCGTGACGTCACTGCTCCCCAAGTCTCTCTTAGCTCCTTTCTACTTTCCCAGCCATTTCCCCTGCTAGAATCCTTAGCATCTGCCTCCTGGAGGACCTAGGCTAACACATGAGTCATACGTGTTGAGGGAGGCCTTCTGGCCTTCAACATCCCTGTCCCAAGCACGTCAATGGGATGGGGAAGAAGGAGAACAAGTGAGGCGGGAGGATCCTGTGCGGCCATCCTGAACGCGCCTCCTCCATAAGTAGTGGGACAGTGTTTTTCCCATAAGCACCTCCAGAAAAACCACAGCTCCCAGTCATGAGAGAGAAGGCAGGCAGGGGCTAGGAGATAAACATGACTGTTCCGTGACCTTCAGCTTCAGGGATTTTTCCAATTCAGAGTCCATGCTGGCCCACCACCAGACCTCGTGAGCTTTTTTTATGTTTGTAAAACATTTTCATAACAGATACTGACTGAGAACAAGATTCACCGCATGGCCTAAACATCATGTATGTGTTTACATATGTACACATCTGTGCGTCTCTGTGTGAGTCCATACAGAAGCAACAACTGTTAAAAGAAGAGCATTTTGTGTTGTTAATCATTGTTAAGGAAAATAACCTCTATTCCTAAGAAAGAAAATAATTAAATATCTTAAAGCTTTCTTCTCTGTATTCAGGCACAATTTTCTTTTCTCTTGATGAGTTTGTATTGTTAAGAGTTTAGTACTTTTGCTTAAACTGGCATGAATTGGAGTTTTCCTTCATTATTCATTTCTGAGATACTCCTTGATAGACCAGGTGGATGGATGGATGATACACAGTAGACAGAGACACAGTTAGATTTTTACTCATAAATGAGATGTTATTGGTGTTGAGAATCAGTACACAGACATTTCAATTTCAGTTGAATACAATTCCTTTTTTTAAAGATTTATTTACGTATTTGAAAGGCAGAGCCACAGAGAATGGGAGAGGCAGGGAGAGAGCTTTTCCATCCACTGGTTCACTGCTCAAGTGGCCGCAGTGGCCAGAGCTGATCTGAAACCAAGAGCCAGGAGCTTCCAGTCTTGGCTGCTCCACTTCCGATCCAGCTCCCTGCTGATGGCCAGGAAGGCAGTGGAGGATGGCCCAAGTGCTTGGGCCCCTGCACCTACATGGAAGACCTGGAAGGAGCTCCAGGCTCCTGGCTTCAGATCAGCACAGCACCAGCCATTGCGGCCATTTAGGGGAGTGAACCAGCAGATGAAAGACTTCTCCCTCCCTCTCTCTCTCTCTCTCTCTCTCTCTCGCTCACTCGTGCTCTCTCTCTCTTTCTCCCTGACTCTCTGTAACTGCCTTTCAAATAAATAAACAAACCTTTAAAAATGTTTCAAGAGTTACTAAAAATTATATTTACAAATAATTGATACAAATCTCCCTCTGGGTTGTACGAGAAGGGTGATGGGGCCGATGAGGAGACATGGTGTCCAACATCAATCAGATTCACTTCTGTCTCCTCTGCTCCATCACAGGCTGGACGCGCCTCACTTCCAGCAGGAAATCTGGTTTCCTGGCGAGCCTCAGCCTGTGTTCTCACTGCTCTTCTTTTCCTTTTCGCTTCCACGTTTCCGTCCAGGGACTTACCTGCCCTGCTGCCATCGTTTCCACCGTGGCAGGAGTAGGTTTTAGCCGACAGCCTCACTCATCTCTCAGGCTCTTCCTTCAGCAACCACCCCTTCTGCAGAGCTGGCCTTCTTGGGCATCGTGGCCACGGGGAGGGCTCGGCTGCCCGGCCACTGCCACTCCGCAACCCAGATGCACACATCTTAGAAATCAAGTCTATAAACTCCAAATCCATCTAGTTCAACACTACAACCTCTGTTCCTAGCACAATGCTGGGAATATATTTAACACTTGTAAAAGCGTGTTGATTAGCACTTGACCTTGATCTTTCGAAGGCTGACTTGATAAGGAATGACTCACAGGGGATTCTCTTTTCATGTTTCTTTCCTAGTATCTGCTTAACCCTGAAACAAAAACGCAGCTAGAAGAAACCAAATTTGAGTTGACTTCCACCCTGAAGTAATGAAAAGGATTGCCACTTGCCAACAGGGGACATTGCTATCATCAGTTAACCCTAAACATATTTCATCTAAAAGAGTTGTTCAAATCGAAGTTCAACTGCCTTTGGAGACTGTTCCATGAAATGCTCAGGATATCACCAGGCTAAGAGGTTCCAACTTTGTCACTGGACCATTGGCAGGTAAATGGCCACTGGAAGATAAATCTGGAAGCAGAAACTGCTTCCTGCCCAATTGACAGCTTGATTGAGGCCATATACCCAGAATCTCTTTGGCCAATGGGATTCAACTCTAAATGAAACAAGAACTTGGCGTCTGGGGGCTGGCATTGTAGTATGCCAAGTGAAGCCTCTGCCTGTAATGCCAGCACCCCATGTAAGCACTGGCTCTGCTCCCGATACAACTCCCTGCTAATGTGCCTGGGAAGCATCAAAAGATGGCCCAGTATCTGGGCCCCTGCCACTGTGTGGGAGACCTGAAGGAGCTCCAGGTTCTTGGCTTCAACGTGGCCCAGCCCCAGCCATTGCAGCCAGGTGGAGTGAACCAACAGATGGAAGATCTCTCTCTCTCTCTCTCTCTCTCTCTCTCTCTGTCACTCTGTCTTTCAAATAAATAAAATAAATTTTAAGAAAAAAAAGAAGAAAGAAAAGAACTCTGAGTTTGGCTAAAACAGTCCCATAACCTAATGACTGACTGCTTTTAAAGATAACTTTGCGGTAAAGCCGGTGAAGCCTCTGCTTATGGCGCCAGTATCCCATGTGGGCACCGGGTTGTGTCCCAGCTGCTCCTCTTCCAATCTAGCTCTCTGCTATGGCCTGGGAAAGCAGTGGAAGATGGCCCAGGTGCTTGTGCCTCTGCACCTGGGTCGGGGACCTGAAAGAAGCTCCTGGCTCCTGGTTTCGGATCAGCCCAGCTCCGGCCATTGCAGCCATCTGGGGAGCAAACCAGCAGACAGAGGATCTCATTCTCTCTCTCTCTCTCTCTGTGTGTGCGTTTCTGTGGCTCTGCTTCTCAAAAAATAAATAAATAAATAAAGGGTAACTTTGACTACACAGGCCAGGAATGCCATTTCTCTGAGGCCTAGAGTTCCATCAAGGAGAACAAGTGTTTTTTTGTTTTTGTTTTTGTTTTTGTTTTTAATAACAAAGATAAAACTATTGGTGTAATGAGTTTGTTCCTTTCATTGTGATTTTTCTTTACCCTCCTATCATGTTTTCTGCCATTCTGGATCCTGTCTCCATCCAGCCAGGCGCAATTATGAAGTAGGAAAATCCAGGCCCTCATGAATTCACTCTCAATTGCTTATTGAGCACATGCTATATTCCAGTCCGGAAGTTACGTCCTCCTGGGACCATGACAAGCAAAACTGACAGACTTGAAGTTTGGGAGATACAGAGTAAACAATAAAGCAGTTCCACAAAATTATATCCAATTATAAACTGAGAAGCGCGCTCTGCAGAACAGGTTGCGGGAAGCGTCTTGGAGGAAGTGACAGATTGTGCTCAGTGCCGAAGCACTGTAACAGCGAACTAGGCAGAAGGGAGCGGGGCAGGGGGACAGTTCCGGGCAGGTGGACCAGCAGGTGGAAAAGCAGAAAGGGCCAGAGAGCATTTCGAGAACTGGAAGAAGGCCAGGATGGCTGAGCCCAGGCAGGAGGAGGACTGCAGTGAGATGAGGCCACAGGAGGAGGCCACAACCACAGCAGCAGGCCCTTGTCCATATCTCCTCCTGTGCCTCGTCTTTATCCCCCGCCCCACCAGAGACCCCAAAGCTTCCGTCTAACTCAGTTCTGCACACTCTCCTCACGCATTGCAAAATCCTTTCTCACCCACTCTTCCTCCCCAGGGAGACCCCAGGCTCCTATCCTGGTCTAGCCTGCAGCGGCACCATGCCCAAACCCCCATTCCTTCCTGCTACCTGCTCTTGCCTCCTTGCCCCCTGCTGCTTTTTCAGTAGAAAATGTTTTGCTAGGTTTTTCTCTCTCTTGGTTCAAATGTATTCTCACATTCTCCATCCAGTGATGCATAAATACTGGCTAAACCTCCTATAAAATCCCTCCCAAAAAGGGAAATAATCAAGGCCTCTGATGTAACCTACCACTAGGAATACCGTTCAGGGTCTCCAGGCATGGTTTTTTCCAGGAGGAGAGACATTTGTGGGCAGATGTTCCTGGTGCTCCTTAAATCTACCATGTAATCACGCGCCGTCCTTCCCAAACTAACCTTGTCTGGCTCCTGGTAGAAATGTGTAAAAAATGAGATCATCAGAGCTGCATTCAGTACATCAATTTTCTCAAATAGGGGTCATATTGTCCCCAAGAGACTTAGAGTGACGTCTACAGACATTTTTGGTTTTCACACTGGAATGGGGTGGTGCTGTTCCTGGTGGATGGAGCCACTAACATCCTAAGCATCCTACAGTACACAGGATACCCACAACAAAGAATTATCTGCTCGAAAGGTTAATAGTGCTGAGGTTGAAAATGCAAGAAACCCTCCCAACTTGGAGGTGACAGTTCAAGGCCTCCATCCCTCATCCTTGATTAATATTACTCAGCTGCTAAGTGTCTCTACAATGCATTCATGTAATTACTGCATGTATTTGTATGTACTTTTGATAATTACAGGATCATTCTTTTTGTCTCTGCAATTTGGATACTCAAGATATTTAAGGAATGGAAGCATCCTAAAGATATGTTTCACAACCTGATGAGCACTAGTTGAGCAACTGGCATCCAACAGTCTCACTCTGTGTTGAGAAACTGTTTAGAATGTTGGAAAGTACTAGGTCTCTCCTTCACTTTGTGCATTCGCTTTGTACAGGAGATGGCACTGCTGTAATGGGCCTCAGGGATGCCCTGTGGATTGGGGGACAAGTGTGTTGAAGAGTCAAAACAGATATGAACACACCGTGATACTGCCCATTCCCAAAACACTTATACAAGCCTAGGTTTCTTCATGTGTAAAATGGCAATAATATAGAATTGTTTCACAGAGTGGTGAAGAAGATCAAATGAGATGTTTTATACATAATTCATGACACATTTCAGGCATAGAAATATGGTATGGCATCAATAAACAAAGGTTTCTGTTGTCATTGCTATGAGGACCATAATGATCATCTTGTTCTTGCATTTGTTCTATGTGTGAGTCAAGTAGATCATAAGGTAGAGTGGACCCAAGTAGTGGCCTCTCCCTAGTTGGCTTTTTTTTTTTTCCCACCGTGACTTACAACACAGTGATTTGTCAAATTTTCTTTTGTACCCCTGAGAATAGATATTGTTTACTCTTTGTTCACTCACCCAAACTCATTTTTCGAATAGCTACTAGATCCAAGCACCATGCAGAGGAATGAAAACAGAAAGATGAACAACATCTCAGCCCTGTCCTTCACAGATCCTTGCCCAAGAAGGGGACTAGGGGGAGGGGAGGGAGGGACCACGGGAGCCCTGGGACAGTCTGCAGCCAACTGGAGAGGGAGAGTTAAGTGATACAGGGCTTCGTGGAAGAGATGCGACTGAAGGGCAAGTGGACGTTGTTGGGGTAGGGGGCAGTCTGGTCAGGGACAGAGTGCTTGCCAAAGGACAGAGAGGGCACAGCGTACTCTGTAATTTTGCAAGGCCAGAACGTTAAGTGCAGTCCCCTCCCTCCTCTCCCCTTCCGTTCCCTATCGATGAGGGCACCAGGTCTACTGGAGTAGGACCCTACTCTTACATCTCATTTAACTTTAACGTCCTCAGGTCCAGAGACAGCCACACTGAGGGCTGGGGCTTCACCACATGAATCTGGGGTGGACAACAATTCAAGGAAAACAAAAATTGAGGCCCGAGCTGAGATAGTGGTTATAGGGATGACAAAAAGGGGAAGTACCTGAATAAGCGCATGTGGGTAGGATTGATTGACAGGACGTGGTGAGAGTTCGGGGACGCGACAGAGGCAGCTGAGTAGGGAGTAAGGATATGGCACACTGCGGTGAGAGAAAGCAGGAGATGGAGGAGAGAGCAAGAGTTCACCTTTCAGCTGTTGATTCTGAGGTTTCTGGAGGATTATCACGGAGAAATTAAGTGAATAGCAGTACATGGTTTGCCTCAAGAAAGCAACCTAGGCTGGAAATCTAGATTTGGGTATTGTCGGCATGGACAGAGGCTGGCTTAGACCGAGCAGATGGATGAAGTGACCCAAGGAAGGTAAGTAAAGTGATAAGAAGAGGCGGCCAGGCTCCAAACCTCAGATAATGTCATTTAAGCAATGGGTGAATAAGAGTCACTCGCGAATGTGCCCAAGAGCAAGAGCCAGGAAGGGAATGAAACACTCAAGAGCATTTGGGGTCAGTAGGAAGCCAGGGCAGGGGTTACTTCAGGAAACGCCTGGTCAGCAGGGTCAAATGTCACGTACATGGACGGAGGCGTGGAGCACACGCTCAGGGATCGTGGTGGCCTCCCCTGGGTCAGTCGTGGAAACCGAAGAGTCAAAAGCTACCCCAGGGCATTCCACAAGAGAGATGAGGAAGGAGGAATGTCAAGGAGACGGATGCTTCCAATCGCCAAGGAAAAGAATGGAGTCCAAAGGAGAACTTCTAAGAATGGAATTCAAAGAACTTCAAAGTGAACTGAGGATTTGCTTTTGTTCTGGAAAAACACAAGCACAGCTATATGCCGAGGGGAAGTGCCAGTTACCCAGTAGACCGAGGGGCACTTGACGCCACTTGGGACACCCACATCTCATATTGGCCTGCTTGGGATTGTGGCCCGGCTCTGCTCCCGATTCCAACTTCACGCTAATTTGCAGCCTGGGAGGCAGCAGGTTATGGCTCAAGGATTTAGGTCGCTGCCACCTTCACGGATATCCACATTGCATTCCTGGCTCCTGTCTTCCGTGTAGCACAGCCCCCGTTGTTACAGGCATTTGAGGAGTGAACCAATGGATGGAAGGTCTCTGTCTTTCTCTCTTTCAAAATAAATAAAAAATTTTAAATGAAAATATACCAGAGTGGAGGAAACTAATGGTCCAAGAACCCCGAGGAATCAGCACATGCTATCTAGAATCCAGTCCATCATCTATCCTTTTGCATTGATGGATTACGTCTCTGACGTCAAGTAAGGAAGTCAGAAAGCCCAGGGCCTATTCTTTTCCCTTCCCTGTCCACACAAGTCTTAGATTAAATTCTTCATGTTCTGGGGCTGGTACTGTGGAGCAGAGTTAAGCCACCATCTATAGTGCAAATACCCCTATAGGTGCCTTTTCGAGTCCCAGCTGCTCCACTTCTGATCCAGCTCCCTGCTAATGTGCTTGGGAAGGCAGAGGAGGATGGCCCAAGCGCTTGGGCCCCAGCATCCACATGGGAGACCTGGAAGAAACTCCTGGCTCCTGGCTCCTGGCTTTGGTCTGGCCCAGCCCTGGCTGTTGCAGCCATTTGGGGAGTGAACCAAAATAGTTTTCATGTTGCCATTTCTGCTTTACTGGAAGCTTTTGACCCACTCAGAAGTCTCCTCTTGTTCAGGACAGATGCATTTTGCCATGTTGGACTATCAGTAGTGAAACATCTGGGGCTTATCACAGATGTATTAAATTTACTATTGGAACCTAGCAGATTCAGTAAATATTTGCTGAACAAACAAACCTAGAGCCACAACCTTAGCCTGCTCAGGGCAGACCTTGCCCCTTCCCACGGGCACCAGAGAAAAGAAAAAAGGCACAGTGGCTGGGACGCTCTCTAGGAAAGACTCAGTATTCAGTCCACATTTCCTGAGTGTATGGTTTTGCTCTTAGCCAGAGAACAGATGGTCCAAGGAAGCTGCTACACAAAGCCTCCTCCAAACTGGAGGATTCCCTGCTACCCTCAAATGACAAATCAGTGGCTTCTGCACGCACCCATCTGCCGTGATCTGCAGCCCAAATACTCTCCCTGAATCCTCAGCCTGGGGAAGCAGATCACTCCCAATTTTTCTTTCTGTCAACAGGAGCTGAAGAATAATTATGCCCAATTGACATAAGCAGCTCCAATTGCCTTTAGAATTTGGCCTGAAGCCCAATTATATTTCTCTAGCTAGTGCCACAGTACATGAAAAGTACAATTTGTCTCATTTCTTTCTCTTACATTTCAGGAGATTCAAACATTTTTGGCTCAGTGAAATCAACCAAGCATATTCTTTAAGAATAATTTTGAGCACGAGCCACAAGCCAAGTTAATGTGATATATATTCTAAGAGAAATTCAGTTGGAAGAACCTAGATATATTATTTTTAAATTATATGCACAAGAGTAAAATATATCACATACACATAATTTTTAAATGTTGCTGCCACATTGAAGATAAATCAAGGTTATAAATATGCTCATGAACACACACACACACACAAACACACATACAAGGTCCCAAAATAGGCCAACAAACTGTTTTGTAAGAATTATTTTCTGGGGCCGGTGCTGTGGCACAGCAGATTAATGCTCTGGCCTGAAGCACCGGCAGCCCATGTGGGTGCCAGTTCAAGACCCGGCTGCTCCACTTCTAATCCAGCTCTCTGCTGTGGCCTGGGAAGCAGTGGAGTTTGGCCCAAGTCCTTGAGCCCCTGCACCCACATGGGAGACCAGGAAAAAGCTCCTGGCTCCTGGCTTCGAATGGGCACAGCTCCAGCTGTTGTAGCCAACTGGGGAGTGAACCATCAGGTGGAAGACTTCTCTCACTCTGCCTCTCCTCACTCTGTGTAACTTTGACTTTCAAATAAAAATAAAATAAATCTTTAAAAAAAGAATTATTTTCTAAGCAAGTTTTTGTTTGAAGTTTAGATTGCATGTTTCCAGAAATAACAAAAAATGGTGGGCAGCTCACCAGAGTCTCCCCCAGAATCAACCTCACCTAAAAGGTTCTTCAAAAAGTTCATGGAAAAATGGAATTAAAAGATCATTTTGGTGCAAAATTCTTTTTGGAAATCCAAGCATAGTTGTTTTTTTTTTTTTTATTTTAGACTTATTTTATTTGAAAGACAGAGTTACAGAGGGGCAGAGGCGGGGGTGGGGAGGGGTTTCCATCTGCTGGTTCACTTCCCAAATGGTCAGAGCTAGGCCGATCCAAAGCCAGGAGCCAGGAGCTTCATGGGTACAGGGGCCCAAGGACTTGGGCCAAACTCCACTGCTTTCCCAGGTGTATTAGCAGCGAATTGGATTGGAAGTGGAGCAGACGAGAGCCCATATGGGATGCCAATTCTGTAGGCAGCAGTTTCACTCGCTACACCACAGCACATACATAGTTTTTTCATATTTCCATGAACTTGGTAAAAAGCCTTCCTATGCATGGATTTCAATGCTTTTACATGGAAATAAACTTATCTTTTAATCCTATTTTTTCATGAACTTTTTGAAGTTTCCTCATATAATTCAGAAGCAACAGGTGGGACTGATCTGGTTCCCAGGAACGGTGGAGTACATGTTCAGAAGGCACGAGAAAGAGAAGTGGGGCAGGCATTCGATGCAGCAGTTAAGACGATGCTTGGGGAGCCGGAATCCCCTATCTGAGTGCCTGGGGTAGAGTCTCAGCTCTGCTTCCAGTCCCAGCTTCCTGCGACCGCAGGACCTGAGAGGCAGCAGGTGACGGCTCCAGTACTTGGGGCCCTGCCACCCACATGGGAGACCCAGAGTGAGTTCGGGGCTCCTCGGCCTCAGCCCGGCCCAGCTCTGGCTTTTGCAGGCCTTTGGGGAGTAAACCAGCAAATGGAAGATTTCTGTCTGTCCTTGTCTGTGTTTTCTGCCCTTCTCATACAATGAAAATGAAAATTGTTATTTTTAAAAAAAGAGAAGGATGGGGAGCATGGGACAGAAACACACCAGCTTCTGCTCAGCACTAAGTGGACAGTACTTTTTGCATCCTCCCCTCCCCAGCTGCCCCAACCTCATGTTTTAGAAGCCTTTCCCCAAGTCCAACCTCCACGTGGTAACAAAGGGTCTGAGCACCAAAGGTGCTTATTTCTCGTTGGGGGCTAATATCCACATTCCTCCCAAAATGCAAAGCTCACTCCACGGACAGACAGGCACCACATGTGGGCTTGCCCTCAAGAGCAGGTCCCAGTCTGGAACGCTCCGGTGAAATCCAGACCATGGGATGGATTGCTTGGTGCCTTCAGTATGGACTTGCTGTCTTTTCTTTTCTTTCTTCCCAAACTGATTTAGTTGCTAACATTGTGAAATCAGAGCTAGTGTGAGATATGGCAGGTGCTCACCAGCACCCTGGTCCTCTCGGGGCCTGCTTCGTCATAGGAAGGGCCATGTGGCTGCTTCTGGCCTGTAGGCTGAGCACGAATGGCAAGCGCCTTTGAGGCTGAGGTGGGGAGAAGCTCCAGCTTTCTGTGTCTTGGTGTCTTTCCTAGCACTGCTAGTCCAGAGCCCACAAACCAACGCTTAAATAACAGAAATTATGGTCTCAGAGTTTCGCAGGCTAGAAACTTAAGTTCAAGGCATTGTCAGGGTCACGCTCCCTCGGAAGGCACTGGAGAAGAGTCTGTTCCAGACCTCTCTTCTAGTTTCTGGTAGTGCCTTAGCTTGTGGCAGCAAAACTCCAACCCTCACATGGCGTTCACCTGCGTGTGTCTCTCCCTGGGTCTACAATTTCTCCATGCGTTGCATTAGCACCCACTCGATGATCTCATTATAACTTGTTTACCTCTGTAAAGACCTCATCTCTAAGGTCTTACTCTAAAGGACCAGGAGTGAAGTTTCCACCACACCTTTCTCGGGGCCTCAATTCAACCTGTAACACCTGGCCCCAGGGAACGTGGAAAGATGGTGTTGAGAGGATGCCACTTGGAGAGCTTTGTGGAGGCACGGAGGGAGGCTGCCCTGGAGATGTGCAGGACTTCCTGGGAGAGGGGAGCTATGGGTTATCAGAGCATAGCCGGGCCTAACCACATAAAGATACGGAAATATTTCATGTAAAACCCCGACTTTGTCCTGAGAGGATGCAGCCTGCAGGAGTTTGCATTTCTGCATTGTGGTTGTCAGCAGGCGGCTAAAGAGTAAGTTCCTCTTGGACCAAACCGATATGACGGTGCTCCAAAAAGTTCATGGAAAATGGAATTAAAAGATAGGTTTGGGGCTGGTGTTATGGCATAGTGGGTAAAGCCACTAACTGCAATGTCAGCATCCCACATGGATGACGGTTCAAGTCCCAGCTATTCCACTTCCGATCCAGCTACCTGCTAATGATCTGGGAATAGCATCAGAAGATCGCTCAAGGGTTGGGGCCCTTGCCACCCACACGGCAGACCTGGAAGAAGCACCTGGCTCCTAGCTTTGGCCTGGTCCAGCTCTGGCTGATACAGCCATGTGGGGAGTGAACCAGTGGATGAAAGATCTCCTCTCTCTCCCCTTCTCTCTGTAACTCTTTTGATTAAATAATCTTTTTAAAAAGATAATCTTATTTTACTGCAAATTATGCAATTCATGCAGTTTTTTCATAATCTGCATTTTTCATG
Source organism: Sylvilagus floridanus (assembly GCA_949820135.1). Taxonomy (NCBI): domain Eukaryota; kingdom Metazoa; phylum Chordata; class Mammalia; order Lagomorpha; family Leporidae; genus Sylvilagus; species Sylvilagus floridanus. The sequence goes on along the minus strand of OX463228.1, from coordinate 12,522,649 downwards.
ACCTTGTGTGACTCCTTGTACCCTTCTCAGTCCCCAGTTCCCTACACTCCTGCTATGCACTACTATTACCTACTAATTATGAAGTCAATTACTATTTTCCACCATGTTTCTGCTCCTGTTTCTCTTACTCTTTTTACATGCTTAAATCACCTATCTGGCCTCTTTAAGCTTATAACACCACCAATTCTACTCCAAACTGATCCTCCTATTCACAGCTGCCTCCTTAACATTCTTTTCTGAACTTTTAAATTATAATTTGTGTGTGTGTTCTCCATAGCTCCTTGGGTAGCTGCAGGTTAGAATGGAAGAGTGAGCACTTTTTGGCACAGGGTTTGTAATTTACTTGTATTTCTTGTACACTTTTAAGAAAGAAGCATAAACAATTCCACATATATGTTGAAAAATCATCATATTATAAACATTTTACACTTATTTTTATTTTTTAAAGATTTATTTATTTGAAAGAGTTACAGAAAGAGAGGAGAGACAAAGAGAGATCATCACCCTCTGGTTCACTCCCCAGATGGCTGCAATGGCCGAGGCTGGGCCAGGACAAAGCCAGGAGCCAGGAGCTTCTTCCAGGTCTCCCACGTGGGTGCAGGGGCCTGAACACTTGAGGCATTTTCTGCTGCTTTCCCAGGTGCACTAACAAAGAGCTGTATCGGAAGTGGAACAGCCAGGACTCGAACCTGTGCCTATTTGGGAAGCCAGCACTGCAGAAGCCTAACCTGCTGCACCATGATGTTGGTCCCAAAACTTTGAACTTTTAAAAAAATTACCAATATTTTTAAATTACCAAATGTACTAGATCAAATGGTAACGCCTTAAAAATGTCTGTCTACTAATCCCCAGAACCTGTAGTACCTTATATATATAAAATTGAAAGGCATCCTATTTGAAGCCAGGGCAAGTGCTGATGTACAGCAAGTTAAGCTGCTACTTGGGACATGGGCATCCCATATCAAATCGCCAGTTTGAGTCCCAGCTGCTCCACTTCTGATCCAACTCCCTGCTAATGTACCTGGGAGAGGGGCAGAAGATGGCCCAAATGCCTGGGGCCCTGCCACCTGCGTAGAAGGCCTGGGTGGAGTTCATGACTTCTGGCTTCAGCCTGGCCCAGCTCTGGCAATTACAGCCATTTGGAGAGTGAATCAATCAGCAGATGCAAGACTCTCCTCCATCCCCCCACCCCAGCACCCTGTCACTCTGCCTTTCAAATACATAAAGAAAAATCTTTTTTTTTAAAAAAAATACTATTTGGGGCCAGTACTGTAGTGCAGTAGTTAAGCTGCTGCCTGTCATGTCCGCATCCCATGTGGGTGCCAGTTTGAGTCCCAGCTGCTCGGCTTCCTAACCAGCTCCCTACTAATGCACCTGTGAAAGCAGTGTAAGCCCACGTACTTGAGCTCCTACCACCCATGTGGGAGACCCGAATAAAGCTCCTGGCTCCTGGGTCCTCCTGGCTTTGGCTTGGCCCAGCCCTAGCCATTGCGGCTATTTGGGGAATCAACCAGCAGATGGAAGATCTCTCACTCTGTCTCTTCCTCTTTGTAACACTGCCTTTCAAATGAATAAACAAACCTCTACATTAAATAAATAAATATCATCCTATTTAGAAAGAAGGTCTTTGCAGATACAATTAAGGATTATTTTAAAGATTTATTTTATTTATTTGATGAGCAGTATGACAGAGAGAGAGAAAGTGTGTGTTTGAGATAGAGGGGGAGAGAGGGTGAGGAAGAGAGAGATCTTCCATCTGCAGGTTGATTCTCCAAATGGTTCCAATAGCCAGAGCTGGGAGAGGCCAAAGCCAGGAGCCAAGAACTCCATCTGGGTCTCCCACATGGGTGGCAGGAGCCTAAGTACTTCAGCCATCATCTGCTTCCGTCCCAGGCTCATTAGCGGGCTGGAAGTAGAGCATCTGGGACTTGGACCAGTGCTCCGGTATGGGATACTGGCATGGCAAATGACAGCTTAACCCACTGGGCCACAATGCTGGCTATGCAGCTGACAATTCTGAGACGAGGATATGATCCTGGATTACTTAAGTGTGCACTAAGTCCACTGTCCTTGTAAGACACATAAAAAAGGAGAGGACACAGAGGAAAAGGCCGTATGAAAGAAGCAGAGGTTGAAGTAACGTAGCCCCAAGCCAAGAAATACCTGGAACCACGGGAAACTGAAAAAGACAAAGAACAATCCCCCCTAAATTCTTTAGATGAAGCACAGCCCTGCTGACACTCTGATTGGGACACATGGCTTCCAGAAGTGTGAGAAGATATACCTTAGTTGTTCAAGATACCAAGGATGCATGTTTCTCACAGCAGCTTCAAGAGCCTTACATACCCAGTGACAACCTTACATACCCAGTGACACGGAAAATCAGCAAGCCCACCCCTACCTAGGCCTTACCCCCCTGCCAGCACCTTCCCAAGGTGGTGACTTGTGGCTGAGGTCAGGATGAGCGATGCAGTGAGGATGGGACGAGGTTGCAATACAGAGGGAGTCCCAAGACTTCTCAGAATTCACTCACACTTTGGCTGGTTCGTGTCTCAAATGTCCTCACTCATCTATCAGAGTTAAAGTCACTATGGGTGTGGAGGTTTAGTCTCGTGTTCTCAGCTCCAGACTGCACAGGACACGACCACATTTCTCTCAATTCTCTCAGAACTCTGGCCATAGGCATTTCCATTTTCATAATATTCCTACGTAATGCTGGTTTGGGGAGATAAGTCCTGATGCTCTTAAGAACCTACGCTAGTTTAATCAGACTTCTAAGACACATCTAATGTTTTCAGAGTAAAAGTAATAAATATGTGTAAAAACTCAAACAATAGTTAAGTGAATAAAATTGAAATATGAATAAAATTGAAAATGGAAATCACAAGGACAGGGGTAGGGACTGGGGTGGAGTGAGGACGAAGGGCAGCTATTGCACAAAGCGCTGATGACAAGGACCACAGATTCCATGATTTTACAGAATCATTTTGTGCAGCCTTGCCATGGCTAAATATCTGCATCAAAATAACAGAGTCCGGCTCAACTTTGCATCAAGACAGCCATGGCAAAGCACTCCCTTTCACGCAGGGAATCATCCTCTGTCCTTCACCTTCCAGGGTGAAGTCCCTAAGAGACTCCTAGAAACTCCCGAGAGACCTTTAGCCACCGTCTGAAAGATGTTGGGTGAGAGTTCCTTTAAATGCCTCTGAGCTGTAACATTCAATAAACACATGTGGATGTGGATGTCCTGACAGTCATAAAATAACATCAGACAACAGAAAGCTGTTGGAATGGGTACCCACAGACCAGTGAATGTCTGTCAGCAATCAACAAACCAGGATCTTCTGCCTCTATCGATACTTATGGTTGCAACTTAATGATGTTTTTACTTAACCGATGGCAGCTGTCTCCATGAAAAGCTATTAGCATGTTAGGTCTTTATTGAAACTGGCGAAGTAATAAATAATGTTTGTGACTTCTCCTTTGTTCACAAGGTTAATTGTTGTTTAATAATATTCTTGTGATGTGTTAAGAGCTTCCAAGGAATTATAAATGCAAGCCATTAGACCAAAAACAGAAGTTTCAGCAATCTATTAATTTATAAGTTACTGCTAGACCAGAGACACAAAGGTGGTGGGTGACACACTAGGTCATACCACAATTACCCAGAATTTTCCATTTCTTCGATTATTTTTTTGTAAACTTAAATAGATGGATACTTATGTAGCAAAAATATTAAATTAGAAACTCTGAGAGGTACAAAGATGTATAAGACATCATTGCTGTTCTTGGGAAATGTCTAATATCATCTCAATACACTTAGTGAACTACTGAATGAGCTATGTTCAAAGGATACAAACAGAAAACTACACCAGGCTGGTTGTGACATATAAACTTTTAACACACTGTTGAATTTGGTTTGCTAAACTTAGAATTTTTTTCAAATGTCTATTCCATTTGTTTAAGCCACTGTTGGTTACTTTGCTACATGCTGTCAAACACATCCTGATTTACCCAGCTGTAGTCATTTAAACAACACTCCCTTCAGAGTGGGACAGGATCTGAAAGATCATTAATTTTGTTCTGTCTATCTTACAGGAGAGAAGGGCTGTATGAGTCAGCTTCTTGTTCCTACAGCAAAATATCTGAGAAAATTAACATCATAAAGAAAAAGGGGTTGGGGCTGGCACTTTGGCATAGCGGGTTAAACCACTACCTGTGACACAGGCATCTCATATGAGTACTGGTTCGAGACCTGGCTGCTCTGCTTCCAATCCAGCTCCCTGCTAATGCACCTGGGAAAGCAGCAGCAGATGAGCCAGGTACTTAGATCCCTGCACCCAATGTAGGAGAACTAGAAGAAGCTCCTGGCTCAGCTTTGGATTGCCGTTGTGGCCATTTGGGGAGTGAACTAGCAGATGGAAGACTTCTCTCTCTGTATACCTCCACCCCATAACTCTGCCTTTCAAACAAATACATACATCTTTTTTAAAAAGAAAGAAAGAAGGGTTGTTTAGCTCGTGGTTCTGGAGGTTCGCAGACCAAGATGGGACGGCCCCAGTGGTAGGGCATCTGGAGGAGAGGGAAGTTCTTGCTGGCAGAGTGCGGAGATGGCACACAGCATCACATTGCAAGAGGGAGCCTACGTGTCTCTGTCTCTTCGTCTAAATCCACCATGTTCAATGATGGGGGCTCCATCCTAATAACTGAATCCAATCTCATCACTTCCAAAAGGCTTCCCCTCTGAACACCACAATTGGATTAAACTTCCACCCTTTTCGTGTCACTGACATAAGACTTTGGGAACCAGCCTTTAACACATGGGCCCTTGGGGGAGACCCAAACTCATATTTAAACCATAAGAAGGGCAGAGCCAAGAGAAGCCAAGGGATTGTTCCAAGTATCCCGGCCACAGCAAACCCCAGAGCCAGAATCAAGTTACCCAATTTCTTATCCCTTTGAGGCCTTAGAAGATGGTTTCAGTCGTGCCAATGGGATGTAGTCTACACAGTTTGAACACAAAACTTCAAATCCCAGCACACATTAGAGACAAAACAGAGGGATAAAGGGAAAAATGATGATGGTGGTAGTGGTGATGAAGAAGGAAGAGGAGGGGCCAGCACTGTGGTGTAGGAGGTGAAGTTGCTGACTGCAGTGCCAGCATCCCACATGGGCACTGGTTCAACTTCCAGGCAGCATCACTTCCAATCCAGCTCTCTGCTATTGCCTGGGAAAACAGTAGAAGATGGCCCAGGTCCTTTGGTCCCTGCACCCACGTGGGAGACCTGGCTCCTGGCTTCAGATTGGTGCAGCTCCAGCCATTGTGGCCTTCTAGGGAGTGAACCAGTGGATGGAAGACTTTCTCTCTCTCTCTCTCTCTCTCTCTCTCTCTCTCTCTGTATCTGCCTCTCTGTAACTCTGACTTTCAAGTAAACAAATAAAATCTTAAAAAAAAAAAAAAAAAGAGGAGGGTGAAGAGGAGGAATTCACGGGAGAAGCAGAAGAAAACAACTCTATTTGAGCACTTGGACCAGGTGCTTTGCAAACACCAACTGCCAACTTTGCAGCATGTCTCTGAGGTAGGTATTGAAATCATTTCAACTTTGCGGGTGAGGAGAGAGTGATGTTAAATGCCTAAGGTCACACACAGTAAGTGGCTGCTAGTAAATACGAAACTCCAGCCCTGGACTCGAAACCGTAGCACTGTATGACATGGAAGGCTGGGTGGTGTCTGGTAAGCCCCGCCCACCCCACAAGTCCAAGGGAGCAGGACAGGGGCATCAGGCAGTCTCTGGGGCAGTGGCTGAGAAAGGCCCATGAACGGCTCAGATTCTTACAGCAGCCCCAAATGGCACGTCTGATGTTCTCGCTCTCTGTGGTACATTCAGTTACCAAGACAATCATCTCAAATAAGGATTCCAATGAAGCTCACAGCAAATTAATTAGCCATGCTGCAGACACATTAAAACCCTGCAAGCAGTTACCATAGTAGGTAACCTTGCATGTTTTACAAAGTGTGGCGCTTTCATTTCAGCTCATGTTGAATAATGAATATTTTTCCCTGCCCCCTGCTAAACAGTGAATGATGAGAAGCGCTTTGATAACTCAGGGATGTTGAGTCAATCTGTGGGTAGAATAAACACATATCCCCCCCAAGGCTGCCATCTCCTCTCTCCTCTCCTGCCCCACTCTGCACTGCCCCCACCACCACCCGGTTCCATCCCATACCTGCAAAGGAGACATTGCTATGTTCCTGGCACCATCTGCTGGCAATGCCAGCAGTGGGAACATTTTGTGGGACCATGGAGGTGAGTGGTGCAGATGCACCTAGGATTCCAAGCCACGCAGGCATGGTGGGACTGTCCTGTGGCCCCCGCCCCTGTGAACTCCCCTGGCTGTGAGGAGTCACGCTGCATCCTCTCCCAAGAACAATCCCAACACCCTCCATTGCTCTCTGAGCCCTCTGCCCGCCTTGACATGTCTTTCTTTGTTTTGAATTTTGTTGTCCTCCATTGAACGTAAACAACATATCAGGGAGTTTGCTTTGTTCACTGCTGTCTCCTCGGGACCTACAACAGTGTCTAGCACATAGCAGGTACATGATGTTTGCCAGGTAAATGAACTCTGAATGCATTTGGCAGTAGTGTCAATTGTACTGAGGATTTTTTCAGGAGGTAGAGGAGGATGAGATCACATCACATAAGAAGACCACTAAGGCACCTGCAGGACACCTGTTCTACTTCCCTTGTTCCCACGCAGCCTTTACGATGCCCCTCAATCACTCCCAACAATCTCCAAGTCATATGTTGCCATCAAAACAAAGCCCAGAGTCGCTGTTCCCTCTCCCCACCTCCACTTCAGAAATCACTTCAGGAATGGACAAAGTCACCCAAACATCAACAGGGACTGACTACATAGATGATGATGCACTCATAAAACGAATGCTATGCAGCCATTATAAGGAGCTAGATCAATGACAGATCACAATGGCCAGGACATACGGTTTAGTGAAAAAAGCAAGGTTTAGTACTACCTGTGTGTTTTATATATGAGAGAGGGAGATGAGAACACTTCAAAGGGTTTGAGGAAAATGAAATGAGAAGTTTATTTTTGGTGCAAAAATACACTGAGATGGATGCACAGCCTTTTCATAATATGCGCTTCCATGAACTTTTCAAAGACCCTCATCCACACACGCCCTCAGGTGTTTCAAATTGTCTTGTCCCCAAATGAGCATCTGTTTATTCTATTTTCTGTGAACTTTTTGAACTACTCTTGTGTTAATGTTTGTTTAGTACAGCTTTTGGAAACTGTTAATTGTTGGCTCCCTTAGAAAAAAGAGCCAAGAAAATGGGTGAATAGAATAGTGGGAGGAGACTAACTATTGAGTAGGTTTTTTTTAATTGTTTGAAATTATAATTTTTTGTTTGGAGTTTGATTGTTTTGGTGTGTTTAAACTTGAAATTTAAAAAATTAAGTAAACATAATTATATAGTAAAGGAAAGAAAATGCATGTGGCTGGAGAGGCAGATGGTCAAGCAAGCTATGGGTGAATTTCAGCATGCCCCTAAAAGAATTCACTCAGCCAAACCAGAATGCCATGCCCTAGGTGTCTGCTGAGAACATAAGACTTTCTCATTAGAATTAAATCTGTGTCCTTCCATTCTCTGCAAGAGTGAAACCTCATAGCACATAAGGGTTCCCAATGGATCCAATGATCAAAGAAACTCAGTGAGCTGATAGTCAACTTAAAAGTGCATTTATAAGCCGCACCGCGGCTCAATAGGCTAATCCTCCGCCTTGCGGCCCCAGCACACTGGGTTCTAGTCCCGGTCGGGGCGCAGGATTCTGTCCTGGTTGCCCCTCTTCCAGGCCAGCTCTCTGCTATGGCCCTTGAGTGCAGTGGAGGATGGCCCAAGTGCTTGGGCCCTGCACCCACATGGGAGACCAGGAGAAGCACCTGGCTCCTGGCTTTGGATCAGTGTGATGCACTGTCCACAGCACGCCAGCCTCGGCGGCCATTAGAGGGTGAACCAACGGCAAAAAAAAAAAAAAAAAAAAAAAGGAAGACCTTTCTCTCTGTCTCTCTCTCTCTCACTGTCCACTCTGCCTGTCAAAAATTTAAAAAAGTGCATTTATAGGGCCAGCGCTGTGGCATAGTGGATAAAGCCACTGCATGCAGTGCCAACATCCCATATGGGCACCAGTTCAAGACCCGGCTGCTCCACTTCTGATCCAACTCTCTGCTTTGCCCTGGGAAAGCAGTGTGGAAGATGGCTCTAGTGCTTGGGCTCCTTCACCTGCGTGGGAGACCTGGGGAAAGCGCCTGGCTCCTGGCTTCAGACTGGCCTACCTCCAGCTGCTGTGGCCATTTGGGGAGTGAACCAGTGGATGGAAGACCTTTCTCTCTGCCTCTACTTCTGCTTCTCTGTAACTCGGCCTTCCAAATAAATAAATAAATAAATCTTTTTTTAAAAAATGCACTTGTGGGCCAGTTCCGTGGCTCACTTAGTCAATCCTCTGCCTGCGGCACTGGCATCCATATGGGCGCCGGTTCTAGTCCCGGTTGCTCCTCTCCCAGGCCAGCTCTCTGCTGTGGCCCGGGAGTGCAGTGGAGGATGGCCCAAGTGCTTGGGCCCTGCACCCGCATGGGAGACCAGGAGGAGGCACCTGGCCCCTGGCTTCAGATCAGCACAGTGCCGGCCGTAGCAGCCATTTATGGGGTGAACCAACGGAAGGAAGACCTTTTTCTCTGTCTCTCTCTCTCACTGTCGATAACTCTACCTGTCAAATTTTTTTTAAAAATGCACTGTTCCAAAGAAGCTAGTTAGTTGTAATTTTGGGACTGATCACCCCAGAACTTTTAGTATCCCCAGCCATTCTCTTCATGGAAAAAAATTTTTAAGTTCAGAATAAATTAGCTTTTATGGTAACAATACAATGTAATAAATACGGGTAAACCTGTTATATATATCAAGAACTCTCCAAACACATCACTTTGATTTTCAAGAATCTATTTCTCACTGAATTATTTATCATCTGCTGGTCCTATTGCCTGTATCTGCCACTTGCTGATACGCCCTATAAAGTTGTTACTCAGTTACTAGAGTAAGAGAAAGAACAAGAGCAGAGATTTTCTGGTTCTGTGTTGAAACCTTCAAAGGAATCCTGCCTGCTCCTCTGAAGGGTACTGTGAGTGCTCCCAGGAGGTGAGGGGGGCGGATCTCCCCAGGCAGCTGATGTCGGCTTCAGCAACTGACTGAGCCACGCTCCAAAGCTGGTGAGGAGCAGCAGGGGTAAGTCAAGTCCAAGGAATGCTCAGCCAGGGAATACTCACCTCCCACGATTCCGCCAGGCTGCCCACCTACTCCTACATCTGTGTCTGACTTGAACCAAGGGACTTAGACCCCTGCTCTTCACCTGAGTTACTACAAAGGCTGAGGGACACTGATCTTAGTCAAGGCAAAGGGAAGGCTGGTGAGTTCATTCTTTCCTTCTCTTGAAGTGATTCTGCAGGGCCAACGGTGTGGCACAGCGGGTTAAAGCCCTGGCCTGAAGCGCCAGCATCCCATATGGGTGCCGGTTCGAGACCCGGCTGCTCCACTTCTGATCCAGCTCTCTGCTGTGGCTGGGAAAGCAGAAGAAGTTGGCCTGAGTCTTTGGGCCCCTGCATGCATATGGGAGACCTGGAAGAAGCTCCTGGCTTCAGATCAGCACAGCTCCAACCATTGCGGCCAACTGGGTAGTGAACCAGTGGATGGAAGACCACTTTCTCTCTCTCTCTGCCTCTCCTTCTCTCTCTGTGTAACTCTGACTTTCAAATAAATAAATAAATCTAAAAAAAAAAGAGTGATTCTGCATATTTGTTACAATCGAGGAGATAAGGTGGAAAGGACAATGCCTTTCTTATAGTCAATTGACAACCAGGATTGGGTTTTATATTTCTTTGCTTTATGCAGATTTATTTATTCATTTGAATGTCAGAGTTACACAGAGAGAAACAGACAGAGAGAGAACCTGCTCCTCTGGTTTACTCCCTAGAGGGCCACAACAGCCAGGGCTGGACCAGGCCGAAGCCAGGAGCCAGGAGCTTCATCCAGGTCTCCCATGTGAGTTTCAGGGACCCAGACCCTTGGGCCATCTTCCATTGCTTTTCCCAGCCCATTAGCAGGGAGCTGGATCGTAAGTGGTGCAGCCAGCCTCGTAGGCAGTGGCTTTACCAGCTATGCCATAGTGCCGGCCCCGGATTTTATACTTCTATGCCAACTGAAAACAGAGGGGCTGTGATAGGTCCAAGTAGCAAGTCCTGTGCTGCCCGCATCTGGTTGAATCAAATGGAGAGAGCCAGAACAAATGTAGCTAAGTAAAACACTGCAAACAAAATCTTGGGATTTTCTATCTTGCATCTTTCCAAAATTAAAGAAAAACTGCTAATGTAATCAGGAAATTTCTGTATCATTGACAGTTACAAAGGGTAAGTTAATAATAATGCTTCATTAATGTGGGGCTGATTAGCTGATAAGAGAGGTGCCATTTAGAACTGAAGGGGTCCATACTTCTAGCCTAGAACTTCTCTCGTCTAATTAAAGGCTTTGACCATCAATTTAAACTAGGAACCCGCTTGAACTCCTAGCAGTCATTTACACCCAACTGTGAATTAATATACTTTAGATCTCTCCTTAAAAATAGCTTTCCTGTGGTGGAGGAGGGACCAAGGCGAGGTCTTCAGTGTTTGAGGGAGCTGGAAGTGTGGATGCGGGAGGCTCCACAGAGCACGGTTAACTGAGAAGAGATGGGAAGCACAGAGCCACCACCAAAGACAAGTCTCATGACTCAGGGCGCAGCAGGGCTCTCAGGCAGCGGAGAGCTTTGGCCACCTCACCTGCTTCTGTGTTCTGTCTGGTGGCAGAGAACACGCTGGATTCCTGGCATCCCCTCCTTCAAACATGGCTACTTGAAACAAGCTGGTAGGAAATGGAATTAGTAGATGATTATTTGGGTACATAAACAGAGTACCACTTCTGCCTGACCACTTCCTCTCCTCTCACCTGGAATAATAAGAACTAGAACATATACGGTAAATAAATACAGAATTCATAATGGTCTATGACTTCATCTGCATGGTTTATCATTGGCAACTTCTTGAAGAATCAACCCTAATGCTAAATCTGACTTCAATAAGGCAACTATCAGACTAGATGCCTTCTGGGTCCCATAGCCAGAGATTTTAGAGAAAATGTTGTCTCACTGTTGAGTTAAACTGCAACTCCCCAAAATTAATATGTTGAGCTTGTAACCCCTAGTGCTGCAGAATATGATCTTATTTGAATAATCAGGTTAAGATAACATCATTAGACCAGGACCTAATCCAATATAATCATGACCTTATAAAGAGAGGAGATGTAGACACAGAGGCACACATGCACTTAGGAGAAACACCGTGTGAATATGAAGGCAGCCATCAGGATGCTTTTTCTTATGAGAAACAAATGTCAAAAATTGCCAGCAGCCACCAGAAGCTGCAGGAAAGGCATGGAACAGAGTCTCCCTGCTGCACCTTGACCTTGGCTGTCTCACCTCCAGAACTGGGCGCTGCTACCATCAGACTCTCTTTAAGCCACTCAGGTCAAAGTGCTCGGTTTCAGCAGCGCTAGGAAACTAACAGACTCATCTTCACAGTACTGGCTCCAGGCCCGTGGGCTCACACCCTAGTAGGTGAAGACGTTCCTCACTCTACTTTGCCTGATCCTTTCAGGAATCAGTCTTCAGTAAAACTTCTCCAAATGGAGATGGATCTTGAGCTTCCAACTAGAGAAAGAGAAATTTGGATCTTATCCCTGATTGACTAATTGTGTGAACTTGAACTTCTCACCCCTTATGCCCAAGTTTTCTGGTTGTAATATGAGGGCCTTGGATAAAACTTATTACGTGTGTCTGTTTTAATTGACTTGTGGTGGCCTTGGCCACTCTCAGTGGACCAGAGCCGTCCACTGTCTCTGTGCCTGACACCCTGGCTGTGCGCACCTCATCATGGAAAATCAAATCGCTTGCTGAGTTGGTCCCTCTCACGCACTCTTCCAGTGGGCTTCAGGCAGGTTCCCCACACACCCGCAGGAGAAAGTCCTTCAGCTTTGCGGTCACTCTTTGATTTGCCACTCAGATCTCCGTTGGGCAGAGACAGTACAGTGATTCATCAGCAACGTCTGATGGGAAATTTGCCCCCACATGACCTGTGGATTTCTCATCCCTGGAATGAATGATCTCTGAGAGCTTCTAATTCTAAATGTTTTTTAAATTTCTTTCTCCACTGATGCAGGAGTTCTTACCACCGCCCTCATTATCACTTCGCTGCTGCTGCTTTATGCTAATCTGTCCCAAATCATCGCATATTCCCATCTCCCCACCTCCTATTTCTTCTCCAGACTTTTCCTGTCCCCACTTCTACGCTTCATGGCTTTGGTGCTGGCGGAGTTGCCTATAATAGCCATCACCAGTCAATGAAAATGCCTCGTTCCTTCCAGACTGGTAAAATGACTCCTCTTAGGGCACTGTCTATGACTTCGGCAGCTTAAGCCCTTGGCTATTTTTCTCAATGTTTGCAATAGTCTTTTAAAGTTTCTGAAGGGTCTGTGATAGTCCTGGGTGATGACGAGTGCTAGATGTCACCGTCAGGCCACAGAGAGACTTCCCAACCACAGTGATGATTTCCAAGAGAGGGCTGCTCCATTACAGTAATCAAAGCCCTACACTCATCCCCAGCCTTCCACGTATGATCCTGCTTGAACGTCTTTGCAACCTTGTGATGCAGGCAGGACAGGTGCTCTCGTGTTCCCACTTCACATTTAAGGACCTAAATCAGGGAGACTAAGTGACTCAAGCACACAGAATTACACGTTTCAGGGTTGTGTCATCTTGCCAGTCACTCAACACATTATTTAACCTCACTCATGAAGTTATTGCCATATATGATTTCTTTAATGACTATCAAAATCCACCAAATGAGTAGAGTTAGACAGCTTGGCTGGGATCGCACTGATTCAAGACCACGTCTAATGGGGCCTTAAACTACATCCAAACAGCTTTTCCTCAAATCAGCAGAACGGTGTCTTGCTAACACACTCTGCTTGAGCAAGCCAGTTTGCTATAATTTCCTGCCTGACTCACAGCTCTGCTTGCCTCATCAGGTATGAATCAGATAAAGTTTTAAAATAAGTAAATTCATTTACACACGATTCCAAGTCCACGGGCTCGGAGTGAGGATGCATGTTTTACTCCACGCTGACCCCAAGAAGGCAATGCACTTGGATCACTCTTTTCCTTGTGGCACAGATGCCCTCTCACTATAGTCTAAAGACCCCTGGATATCCAGGAGTCAAGCTCACCATGGACATACAAACACAGGGCCCAGCAATGTCCACAGGGAAGCAGCCATTCCTTCACTATTTCTAGAAAAATAAGGAGATGATAGTGGGACGCGTGCTGTATATTACCGCCACTTTTTTTCAATCAGTATCATGGAAATTTTCTGAATTATCGGCAACTAAAAGGAGTGGCCTAACTAGAACAGCTAATGCTATATGCATGTGTTGCAATATTGCACTGTGCCCCTAAAAACGTACAAATATTACATGTGAGTCAAAAAGTGCTAAAGACAAAACAAAGAGGGAAAATCAAAGCAGCAACAATCATCGTGGATATATTAACAACTTAAAGGAGAAGAGGTTCTTCTTTAGTCTAAATTTTCTCCCAGACCAAAAACTAAAGAAAACTCGGCTGTGCAGAAGCACGCCTCTCCAGGACGAGAGGTCGGCACCGCCTCTGCCTTCCGGTTCAGCGGAAGCATCCAGTTAGGGGTTCTGGGGGGGCGGTGCACAAAGAAAGCTCACCTCAGGAGGCGCAGCTCTGCCCAGGATCGGGACAGGTAAGAACTACAGGTTTGCGCCCTGAAGACCTGGGAAGCGTAGGGAGGAGGAGCACCACTCTCCTTCTCTGCACTTGACAGGCATCACCCAAACGACGTGCCAAAAGGACACAGCACAGGCTTCCCATAAGTCTCTGAGGCTGAGCTAGCACAGAGCTCATTATCAGATTAGAGATTGAAAGCCACCAGGGCGATTGCCGCCGGGCAGGCCTCCCACAGCCCTGAATCACTCTTCTGGGGCTGTCCACCCACACTACTGCACACGCACGGTCATCCATCAAGTGTTTCCTGTATATCTGTGAGACCCAAATCCTCAGGTTCTTTTTTTAGGCCTTATTTTGTCAGACTTGCCATCACATAAATCATAGTTGATCATTCTCTACCTCTTTAAATTCTCTTTCTTCTCTGTTTCTATGACACCATACAAGGGTACTTCAAAAAGCTTGTAGAAAAAAATGGAATTAAAAGATCAGTTGATTTTAGTGTCAATTTTTTTTAACCTATGCACGGTTCTCTCTTTTTATGATTTTATTTATTTATTTTTATTTTACTTATTGCAAAGTCAGAGAAAGACAGATAGAGATCTCCCATAGGCTGGATCACTCCCCAAAGGTCCACAGTGGATGAGGTTGGGCCAGGCCAAAACCAGGTCCTGTGAACTCAGTTCAGGTCCCCACGTGGATGGCAGGTGCCTGAGCCATCACCACTGCCACTGAGGGTGCATACCAGGAGGATGCTGGAATTGAGAGCTCAGCCAGGAATGGAACCCAGACACTGGCATGGGATGCAGGTATCGCCAAGTGGCATCTCACCCATTCTCTACACCAGAAGCCTACCCCCTGCTTTTCCGTAATACACGTTTTCCACGAACACTTAGAAGGCTCGCATTCGCTCATTCTGAGAACACTTTACCAGTGTTTCACTCATGCCTCCTCCTCTAGCTAATGTCTAAATGCTGGAGTTCCTAACAGAGCTTTCCCATTTTTTTTGTACTCTCTTACACTTTCTCCTAAGGTGATCTCATTTAAATTTTCATCATTATAAATGTTATCTGTACACTGCTCACAGCCAGATTTTTCTCCACAGAAATCTCTCGTATAAATTCTAGATTGTTTATCCAGTCACTGTCCTATTATCTTAGACGTCTCAACATCTACTCAACTTAATGGAAGCAAAACTGAAATCTTCGTCTGACTTCCTGCACAGATTTTGTTCAAGAGGGGCAGATTGTCATTTATCCCAGGAGAATCCCTTCTGGTAATGGAGACTAAATAAGTCAGACCAGCTACCCCACAGAGAACAACTAGAAAAGTGGGGGGAAATAATCCTGCATCTTCTTCAGGCACCAGAGAACTAACACGGCCGTGAGTGATTGTGACCAAGACCCAAGGTAAGAAGGAAACCCAGAGTGACGCCCCCACTGCAGAGTGCTTGTTTCCCCTAGGGAAATCTTCCGATTCATGTAAAGGTGGCTGAGAGGTAGGGAAACTGAACAGAGCTGTAAACAAACCTTTAAGTCCAGGAGACGAAAGAGAGAGTTTGGGGCCTGGTGAGGAAGAGAATCTTTGTACACCCCCAGTCTTAGGTTTCAGACTCTGTGTTTGTCAGGGTCCTCCAGGGAAAAAGAACCAATAGAATGTGTGGAGACTTATTTTTAAGGAAAAGATTTTGTTTCTGCTCAAATCAAAGGCATTCTGGAGGGAAAAATCCCTCTTTCTCGGGGGTCCTCAGTCTTTTCTCTCAAGGCCTCCAGCTGATGGGATGAGAACCATCCACATTATGGAAGGAACTGCTTTACTCAAAATCTACTCATTAAATGTCAATCTCATCTCAAAATCTACTCATTTAAACGTCAGTTTTGTCTCAAATGGCAACATCTACAGCAGAATTTAGCCAAATATCTAGGTATAATGGATGCCTAGGCAAGTTTATACATAAAATTAACCACCTCAGGCCACAAGGAGCTATGCCCTAAAAGCGAAGAGAGCAAAGACAGATCTTGGAGAAAATGAAGCCCAAATCCTCTCAACCCATGATTAGAAAAAGGTGATCGCAAATTACTACTGCCTCTCATATATTCTAGAAAAAAACAAGTCTCTTCTCTAAAGGAAGATAATATACGCCAGGCCCCAAGCAATCTTCAGTTTTTCATACCTAATATTTAGAACACACTCAAAAATATCAAGGCACATAAAGAAGCAGGACAGCGTTACCAAAACTAAGAGAAAGAGCACACAGTACAAACAGACACTTAGAGGCTCCAGATAATGGACTTGTTTAAATACGTTGAATGATCATGGAAATAAAATGCAAAATTCAGAAGTTTCATAGAAGCTAAAACTGGAAAACAAAAAGAACCAGAGAAAAATCTTATTCAGATGAAGAAAAGCAAAGACAACTTGTTACAGAAAAGTTACACAAAAGGAATCGACAAAGGAGTATTCTCTAAGCAGAAGAAAAATGAACCCAAATGAAACTTTAGAGATGTGAAAAGTAACAAACAACAGTGAATGGTTATATTTGTGGGATAGTACAAAGGTATGTCAACTGTATGCAACCACAATAACGTCTTCTTGGGTGTAAAACATATAAAAAACTGGCCGGTGCAGTGGCTCAGTAGGCTAATCCTCCACCTGCGGCGCTGGCACCCCAAGTTCTAGTCCAGGTCAGGGCACCAGATTCCGTCCTGGTTGCCCCTCTTCCAGCCCAGCTCTCTGCTGTGGCCCGGGAAGGCTGTGGAGGATGGCCCAAGTGCTTGGGCCCCTGCACTCGCATGGGAGACTAGGAGAAGCACCTGGCTCCTGACTTCTGATCAGTGCGGTGCGCCAGCCACAGCAGCCATTGGAGGACCACTGTCTCCCTGTCTCTCTCTCTCACTGTCCACTCTGCCTGTCAAAAAAAAAAAAAATATATATATATATATATATATATATATATATATAACTGCAATGTATGACAACAGAACATGCGCCTATGGAATTTACTTTGAGATAGTGTTCTAACGCAGTGCAGTGCCACCAAAAGTACCCATTCCAGAACAAGGTAAGGACATCGCTCCAGAGTGCAAGATGCACACTTCATTCACTTAGCAGAAGAGTGTACTCAATGATACATGCGATTTGCATTCTGGCACAAGCTTCTTAGTTCATTGAAAACCAGAAACAGTTTGTGAACCAGCTGCTGATTCAAGAATCATACTTTGAGTAGTACTATCCTAAAATTCTTGGATTATTTGGTATAAATAAAAAGTATTAGTAGAGGGGCCGGCACTGTGGCACAGTGGATTAAAGTTCTGGCCTGCAGCACCAGCATCCCACATGTGTGCCAGTTCATGTCCTGATTGCTCTTCTTCCCATCCAGCTCTCTGCTATGGCCTGGGAAAGCAGTGGAAGATGGCCTAAGACCTTAGGCACTTGCTTCCATGTGGGAGACCCAGACCAAGCTCCTGGTTCCTGGCTTCGGATCAGATCAGCTCCAATCATTGTGGCCATTTGGGGAGTGAACCAGCAGATGGAAGGTCTCTCTCTCTCTCTCTCTCCCCCCACATACCCCTCTCTTTCTCTCTTCCTCTCTTTGTAACTCTTTCAAATAAATAAAATAAATATTTAAAAAAAAACTATTAGTATATGTTAGACTTTGGTAAGTCCAGGATGCATAACATAGTTCTAAAATAACCTGTCAAAAAACAGGAAAATAATGTTTAACTTGAGATAGTTGAAAATAATCCAAAGACACAGGGGAAATTTAAGAGGGAATAAAACCACATAGATTAGGTCAGACAAATAAAATGCAAATAGTAAGATAGTAAACTTAGGCCCAAATATATTGGTAATTTCCTTCAATGTAAATGAACTGAACATTTTGATTAGAATATAAAAATTAGTGGGCTGGATTTTAAATATGTATACACACAACCATACACACTGCTTATATTGGTCAGCTTTTCTGTACTATAACAAAATACCTGAGGCAATCTAACTTTACAAAGAGATTCGAATTGACTCATGTTTCTGGAGATGTAAGACCTAGGGTCCTCATTCGATGGAGACCTTCTTGCTGACAGAGTCCTGAAGTGGCAAGAAAACATCGCATGGCAAGAGACAGGGGATGCCGTGCCCATGTCCACGTGGTCTTTCTTTGCTTATAAAGCCACCAGGACTCAATACAGAGGCTCCATCCAAATGTCCTAATCTAATCTAATCAGCTCCCAAAGGCCTCATCTGTAAACACCGTAACTGGAGTGAGTCTCCACCTTAGTATCATTAACGTAAAACTCTGGGGACTAAATTCCTGCGTGGATTCAAGAGCCAAATCCCAGCCCAGCTTAAAGAGATGAATTTATATATAATAATATAAAAAACAGGAAGATCGAAAGTAAGAGATTAGAGAAAGATATGCCATGATAACCTTAACGAAAAGAAAGCTGTGGTAGCTATATTGCTATTATTGCCAAATAAGTCTTCAGAGCAAGATACATTATGTATTTAAGGAACAACATTACATAATAATAAAAGGTCAGAGCAACAAAAATATGTAACTATGCTACATTTGCTTACATCTTGTAACATAGATTTATGTAATGCAAGAAATAAAGAGAAATGCTTAAATTCACAATTATGGTGGAAAATTTCAACATAATATTCTCACACAGCAAAAAAAAAAAAAAAATAAAGACAAAATGAGGCCACAGGAGATCAAAAAGCACAGTTAACAAACTTCTCACAATTGTTATATAGAGAGAACATTGCACTTAATGACTGCAGAATGTGTATTCCTCTCAAGAACATCAGAACATTTACCAAAGTCCCCATATTTAGAGCTATAAAACAAGTCTCAATGTGTTTGTAAAACATCAAAATCATGTCAGAATATATTCTTTGGCTTTCGTGAAATCAAGGTGAGTAACTAGAAAGTCCCTATGTTTGGATATTAAAAAGTAAACTGAAATACCGATGGGCTAAAGAAGAAATCACAAAAGAAATTTTGTAACCAACATAATATATGCTATATATATAATATATAAGCAATATTTCTGTGGAAACTTGCAGTCCTAAACGCATACAATAGGAAAAGAAGGAGGCTGAAAATAAATTCACTAAGTATACATTTCTAGAAGTTAGAAAATTGAGACAAAAGAAATGAAAATGAAGGGAACAGTAAAGATAAAAGCATATATTAATGAAAAAGAAACAGATATACAATAGAAGGGACCATCAAAGAAAACAGCAGGCTTATGGGAAAGAATAATATGGTGACAAATTCACTCAAGAAAAGATGCAAGTAGACGTAAGGAATGAAAAGGAGGACATCGTGATAAATCCTACAAACGTTGAAAGCTTAGTAAAGAAGATATTACAGAAAAAAACCCTGCCATAAAGTACACACACAGCTTAGCAAACTAAAATTAATTTTTAAATTCCCTGTTCAAAGTCTTCCCACAAAAAAACTTTCCACAAAGAAGGCCCATATGACTTCATTGTGAATTTTAGAAAATATTTCAAGAAGAAATACTGACCTTGCCTATTCTAGTTTCTTCTGCTTTATTTCTGTGTATCCTAGATCCCTGTACACAGTGAGCCCTCAATAAGTCACTGCCAAAATAATTAGTGAGTGAATAAAAGAACGCCTCCACGTATTCCAAATAGACTAAACACGTGCCCAGCTTTTCCAGTGGTTTCCTTCCAACATGCCTATTCTAAAGCTTCATTGCTAGTAACATAATGTAAACTCAGCATGCATATAACCTTGGCCTTCCAGACAGACCTTGAATGCCTAGCGAATGTGCACTGTGTCTCACTTAGACGCTTAGAATTAATTCTAACTGCTAAAACAGCTTATCTACTGACACTAGAGTTTGTTTCACATGAACCTTGTGGGAAGTTACTGCAAATAGGCACAAAAGCAATATATCAAGAGTTAAAAGCCTTTATTCAGCTGCAAATACAGTTTACTAGCTGAGCGGACTTCAAAGACAAGTTGCAAAATTCCATTTTTGTGGTAAGCAAATAATGCTCCTAAAATAAAATCTGAAGCCAGTGATATTTATTTACAAATTCCCCCTGACTTCCTTCTAAGACATGCTGAATGATGCTAGAATTTTAAAAAGCATCAGCATGGGGCAGGCATTTGGCCTTGTGATTGATACCCCCCCATCCCACCTCTGAATTTTTGGGTTCAATTCTCAGCTCCAGTTCTTGATTCCAGCTTCCTTTCCACACAGTTCCTGGGAGGCAACAGTGATGGCTTTGGCAGTTGGATTCCGGCCACCTGGCTGGGAGACCTGGATTGCTATCCTGGCCCCTAGCTTGAGCCCCAGCCTACACCTGTCCATTGCAGGCATTTAGGGAGTGAATTAATGAATGGGAACATTCATTCTTTCTCTCTCTCTCTCTCTCTGCCCCATCTCTATTCTCTCTCCATCTCTATCTTTCTATCTCCCCCCTTTGCCTCTTAAGTAGATGGGAAGTAATTTTTTTAAATTGAAAGCATCTGCATAATCAACACAATTTTTTGTTAAAAATACTATCTTCGTGCGATAACCCCAGCAAAACAATCTTTATTACTTTCTGCGATTAATCCCTAACTGCAGAGTGATACAAAATTAATTTAGTTATGCCTTTGTACCTCATTTTTTCTGCTTGCAAAAGGAGGCTGCTAACGTTAAGTAAAAACAGACTCTGTAGAGACCCTTTAATGATGTAGCCGATTCCTTTTTAACCCCAGAAAGAGAGAAAATAAAAATTTCCTTTTTATGAAATTGTTTCATGTTGAAAGATATGGCCAGAACCAGGTCAAAGCCAGTGCTCTTTCTAGAATTAAACCAAAAGCAAAATCACCAGATGATAATCTTATGGGAAAAAAAAAAAAAAACGTAGTTAACATAGTCTTGGAGACAAGAGAGAAGCAGCACTGGCTTCTTCTACAGACTTGAAGAACACAAGAAGAATCCAAATAAATAGCAGGTGGTGGGCCTAAGGGCATTTAAGGGTCTAAAAGTGGTAGAACTGATGAGGGTGTGGGAGTTTTGCACACTCATGGTCCTGAGTTCAACCCCAGCTCTGTCTCAAACTAAATGCATTACCCTAGGCAGGTCACCAAACCCTGCTAACTTCAACTCCTTCATCTGTAGAAAGAGGATAACAGCACCGCCTAAAGGATGTGTCGCACCTTTCCCCTCCGCCTTTTCCTCCCCTCCCCCCTCCCTTTTGTGGCCATCCCCGGTGCCTAACCAGGCCCTTCTCAACTCCTTGCAATGCAAATGGCGAAGCAGATGATACAGACAAGAGGACAATTCCCAGAGGCTTCAAACAGCCCCTACCCTACTGCCACCCACCTTCTAACCCCCCTACCCACAGTGGCAAACTCCCTCCTTAACTGGATAAAAACTTGAGTTCTTAACGTGCCTCGTGCACAGACTGTCGCCAACCTCTCTGCTTTTTTTTTTTTTTTTTTTTTTTTTTTTTTTTTTTTGACAGGCAGAGTGGACAGTGAAAGAGAGAGAGAGACAGAGAGAAAGGTCTTCCTTTTGCCGTTGGTTCACCCTCCAATGGCTGCTGCGGCCGGCGCACCGCACTGATCAGAAGCCAGGAGCCAGGTGCTTCTCCTGGTCTCCCATGGGGTGCAGGGCCCAAGCACTTGGGCCATCCTCCACTGCACTCCCTGGCCACAGCAGAGAGCTAGCCTGGAAGAGGGGCAACTGGGACAGAATCCAGTGCCCTGACTGGTACTAGAACCCGGTGTGGCGGTGCCGGCCCTCTCTGCTTCTAATAAAGCAACCTGACTCTGTTGAGGTCGGGCTCTGTCTCCTTTCTCAGGGTACAAAAGGCCAGAACCGCAGCTATTCCAGACCTAACACCATCTCAAAAGTTCCCTGGGAGAAGGTAGTGACCACCTACAGAAGCTACTTGGCACACAGTAGGAGCTCAGTAAATGACAGTTCAGTGGAAAAATATTGACTCTTCGTTCTACTCCTCCTTTGCAATACTGAATAAAGAAATGTGAGTGAGAACCAGTGAAGGGTATTCTTAAATACTAACGTTCCTCTGGGGGAGGTTTAATACAGCCAGGGAATCTGAAACCCATCGAAAAAGGAACTTGAGCTGGAAGGAGATAAGACTGGTCCCCAGGAGTCTGCTCTCTCACATTTCCAAATTAGCATTATCTAATAATTCAACTGACATGAAACCCACACCACATGTGGAACCCCATGGGAGAGAGACAGAGAGGAAGAAGGGAAAGGGAGGAGACAGGAGAAGGAAAAGAAAGAGAAAGGAGAGAAGGGGAAAGGAGGGAAAGGAGGGGAAGACATACAAAGGAAGACAGAAAATAACCAGCCAGCTCCATCAGGAGGGAAGGCTGCTTATCAGCAGAAAGAACAATATGGGAGCTGCTTCTGCTGTATTCCCCACAAAGCTGGAAACGCACATGCACGGATTCATTTATGTGTGCCCAGCAGATGGCACAGTGCCTGGAACATCACAAGCATTTAATAAATAATTGTTGAATGCACAAATGAATAAATGAATGAACGCATATATCTCTGGAGTCATAAATATTCACTCTGCAACCAAAAACTCAGAAACACAAAGGGCTGATTTTATGCATTAACTCTGAGTATTTGGAAACAGAATTCTAAATATATGTGTCCCCTGGTTGGCACCTAGTGGCTGTCAGCTAACCATCTCTCTCTCTGGCCTCACAAGATGGCTTTTCAAATATGACTTGAAGGTCCTGTGAGGTGGCCTCAATTCCAGCTTGCACTCTGCCAGTGTTTTCAGTTGTTTTATCACTCAGTTTCTGCTGCTAGATATTAAAATGCAGAAAGAACTGTTTGGGGACTCTGAGTTATATGCAAAAGAAAAATCAAAGATAGAGCTGAGCAGTTAGAAATCAGTCAATACAGTGTCTGTTCTCATTATTGAGAGATGCTTAATCTCATTATTCAGTTTCAGGAGAGAATAGGAGGCTTGTCAGGAAACTCAATACAGAGGGTATATATAGCAACATATAGAATTAGGATGTTAAGAAATAAGGAAATATTGCAATTATCAATTTCAATATGTTTATCAATAATTATGGCCTATTTAATCAAAACATTATAAGAATGTGTATTTTTGATATTATTAACATATAAAAAGCAGGTCAAATGTCCCATAAAATATAGGAAGGCTACAGAAATTTCCTTTGGTTGAGACTTGGGATGTTGTTATAAACCACTAGATTTATGTTTTGAGTCTTTTTCTAGAACAGTTTGCATAAAATCATTGCTACCAAAACCAGAGTGTAAGGATTAAATTTAATTGTATATGCAAAAGTGTTTTCCAAACCTTTTATTCTACCTATGATGACATTATCGCTTCTTTCTCAGCTAGTTTGTATGTGAGATGTAGTCAAATAACCTTCCTATGCTTAACTGCCTTTCTAGTAGAGGTAAGATTTTTCATCTCTTTCCTTCTTCAATTAATGGGATTGTGAAAAGCAATCTCATCTCATCAGAAACCACAGTATATCAGAAATGAAGTGATTTATGGGTGGTAATTACATTACAAAAAGTTTATACATCATTTGGGCATCATTCAGGAAAAAAGATATAGTGTATTACTGCTGTTATTAAACCCCAAAGATTCATTGATCGAGAATATAAAGATCAACCACTTGTTTTGTTAAGTAATTAACTTACTCTTCCTTGTAGGACCCACTCAGCCTTAGAATGATTCCATTTCTCATTGGCATGAGAGTCCCCAGCAATGTATTGAAAAGGACTACAGAAAGGTGGTGCCAATTAACTGCCGAAAGTAATTGTCATTTTGTAATCACATTAATATCTAATTTGCTGCCACTATATCATTAAAGTGCCAGTTACACATCTCTACTTTAATGTATTCATAAAAAGCAATCATGCGTTTATTGCCTTTATAATTCCTGAGATAATTACACAGAAGTGTATCTCTTCTGTAATTCAGCAGACTTAACAACAACATTGAAGGCTCCAATGGTTAAGAGATTAACCTACTAGAACCATTAGAACTAAACTGAATATTCTCACTACTCCACATGAAAAACTATTGGGTCATTCAATGCAATGGAGTTGGGTGGAAATAAAGAGTTTCCCCTCCTTTCTCCATTCTCCCCCAAGAAGAAGACAAATAGGAAGAAGACCTTGTTTGGTAGCAAGGTCATTTCCAGATTACGTGAGCAATTGGTACAGGACAGGCTACATTTCTAGCCTGCCAAGGGATCCATTTTCTTTTCTTTTATTGTTGAGTGACGGAGATTTGCTATCAGATTTGCTATCTGCTGGTTCACTCCCCAAATTCCTACAACCCCTGAGATGGGCCATAACAAAGCCAGGAGGCAGGAACTGCATCCAAGTCCCCCATGTTGGTGGTAGAGACCCAACAACTTGAGCCAAAACCTGCTGTTCCCCAGGGTGTGCGTTACAAGCAGCTAGACAGAGCAGAGCAAGAACCCCAACCCAGTCACCCCAATACAGGGTGCAAGTGTCCCAAGCAGCCTCTTCAGTGCAGTGACAAATGCCCACCCCTCCACTCTCATCTTAAGGCCCCTCCCTACTTGAGGAGTCATGGAAGCACCCCTACAGCACAGAGAAGAAAGCCAGAAGAGCTAGAGTTGCAGTCTCAAGATAAGGTTTATAGGGTATGGCTTCACCATTGTGCTTGACATTCAGAGAATTCCCAGATCACGCCTCCATACAAGGGTACTGCAAAATGTTCATGCAAAGTACACGTGGTGAAAAAAGTTCACATGGACTTCAGAAATCTTTGCCCCAGCACAAACACCCCTTTTTTTCCCACATGCATTTTCCATGAACTTTTTGAATGACCTTTGTAGATAGAAAAATTCATTCTGCAGATGAATAGAAATAATTGAAGGAGCCTCTATTATGGATTTTCTTTCCTCTGTACTTAAACTGAAATAAATGAGTTTCAACTGATTGAAGAGTCCTTTCTTATCACAAAAGTAGTGGTACTGCATGTCCTTTTGTGCTTTCTTCTCCATATTTGCCACATTTATGAGCAAAGTAGTCAGATTAAGTGATACTTGGAGCTTCACATACAGCAGGAGGGTACCCCCACTATACGATGGCAATCACTCCCTTCTCTCACAAAGGAATCCACACGAGTTGCCAATTCAGCTATTACAGTCCCACTGAGTTTTCTTTTCTTTCTTTTTCTAACCTTGTTCTACTGTGGAAGTCAGCCAAGTATGGTCCATAGGCCAAACTGGCCCGCCTCTTGTCTTTAGTTTTTGTTTCTTGAAGATTTCTCTTATATTTGAAAAATCATAGTTGGAGAGAGAGAAAGAGGAAGAGACAGAAAGAGGGAGGTCTTCCATCTGCTGGTTCACTCCCCAGATGGCTGTAACAGCCAGGGCTGGGCCAGGCTGAAGCCAGGAGCCCGGAGCTTCATCTGGGTCTCCCACATGGGTGCAGGAGCCCAAGCACTTGGGCCATCCTCCGCTGCTGTCCCAGACCATAAGCAGGGAGCTGGACTGGAAGCGGAGCAGCTGGGACTTGAACCAGTACACATATGGGATGCTGGCTTTTCAGGCGACAGCTTAACCCACCAAGCCACAACTCTGGCCACCCCCGCCTCCTGTTTTTATAAATAAAGTTTTATTGGAATACTGGCATGCTCATTTGTTTACATATTGTCTGTGTCTGCTTTCACTCTAACCAGCAAAGCTGCACAGTCACAAAAAAGACCATGTAGCCCACAAAGCCTAAAATATATACTGTTATATATTAATGGTAGCCGTCGCAAAACACACCCAACACCGGAGTAAGGGAAAGGGTTTATTGGGGAACACCCTACAGACCAGAGAGAAGGGGCGGCGAAGGAAAAAAGAGAAGGAGACTATAAGAGAGAAAGAGAGAGGAGGGAGAAGAGAGACGAGAGGAGGAGAGAAGCCAAGAGAGGCCAAGAGAGCGCAGGAGAGAAGGACCAAGAGAGCAGGAGAGAAGGGCCAAGAGAGCACGTGTTCAGAACAGGCCCTTTTAAAACTTCGCCTGAGGGCGGGCAGGGAAGCAGGAGCAGCGAATCCCATTAGGATGGGGGTGGAGCCTGGCTCAGGTAGCTGGGCCACGCTGCCACCTGGCTAAAACTGTGCCAGTTTCCTAACATATACTGTCTGGCCTTTTTAGACAAATATCACCAATCCCTATTTTAGTGGCTTTTTTTAATGTGACTATGACTATTACAAAGATTTCATCCCCTGCAATGACAATCTTTTTTTTTTTTTTAAATATCTGTTTATTTATTTGAGAGAGTTATAGACAGAGAGAGGCAGAGAGAGAGGTCTTCCATTTGCTGGTTCACTCCCCAAATGGTCACAATGGCCAGAACTGGGTGCATCTGCTTCTTCTGATTCTCCTCCTCGGGTGCAGGGGCCCAACAACTTGAGCCATCTTCTACTGCTTTCCCCGGCCATAGCAGAGAGCTGGCTCAGAAGTGGAGCAGCCGGGACTCGAACCGGCAACCATATGGGATGCCGGCACTGCAGGTGGCAGCTTTACTCGCTACGCCACAATGCCGGCCCCAAAGTCTACATCCTTAAGAATGTTTTCAGTACTGGTTTTTATTCTCATGTCCACAACCTGAGAGCAGACACTGTTCCCATGTGGGTCCCCCAGGAGTCTCACAGTCACACAACATGTGAAAGAACAAGTTATGCTGTGCAGACCCACACACATCCGCCAGCACCAGCCTACTTTGCTTGGCATACAGGAAGAGAGGCAGGCTTCCAGTGTTAGAGCCTGCGGATGCTGCCATTCCTCAGGTAGCAGCTCTTGTCAGAGGAGTTCCCCTTAGAAAATAGAGAGGAGTTTCTAATTCCCTGCAGTGAGGGAGTCTTATCTTTTAGCAAACCTCATGGTAGCTATTTCCAACCGCCAGGGGAGGCACATAAATCCCCTCCATGGGAGAAAAGTGTTTTCATGGATTTAACATGGTGTTTTTATTTGCAGCTGGGTTTTGGTTTACTTCATTTTATTTCTTTTGCTTTTACGGTGAAAGGTACCTGAGTATAGATGTATGGGAGTGGGAGAGACAATGAGGGTTAATTTTTCTTGCATAATAATGTAAAGGAAATTGTGAGGGTATCCCAAAGACAGAAGACAAGGGGGTCTGGAGTGATTAAAAATCCAAGAGGTAGGAGGACAACTGCATTTGTTAGCTTGGGCTGTCAAAGTAAATACCCTAGAGTAGGTGCCTTAAATAATAGGCATTTGTATTCTCACAATTCTTTAGGCTGTAAAACTCAAGAATTAAAATTCATTGGGGTACAATTTTCACTGAATGCTCTCTTCTTTGCATGAGCTAACCAGATTCTTGCTTTGTTCTCTCATAAACTGTGCTTAGTGTGAGTATATGATCTATTCCTGCCTTTCTGTCTCTCCCCTTTCTTCTCTCCTTCCCTCTCTCTCCCCCCATATATATCTTCTTTTTTCTTACAATCCTATCAGATTAGGACCTCATTCTCATAACATCATTTAACCTTGATTGCCTCCTAAATTTCCTATCACCAAATCAGTCCTGTTGGAGGTTAAGGGTTCAATACATGGATATGTGAGGGGATGCAATGTAGAGAGAGAAGGAAGCCTCAAGAAGATGTGCACACATTGAGATCATAAGAAAAAACATTGGTAGGGAGCAATTTCCTACTGCAAGATAATACATGGCCATTAAACTCTGATGTCTGGTATCAATGTTAAAGTTATTTGCTGTGCCATGTGATCTGGGGGGAGGCGGCAGGTCAACGGGGAAACAGAAGCAGTGATAGAGAGGGGATCTCATTGTGAGAACAAGGCTAATTATCAAAACAGCCTCCTGGGGCTGGCGTTATGGTGTTATGGTGTAGTGGGTTGAGCCTCCACCTGCAAACCAGCTCCCCTAAAGTGCCTGGCAAAGCAGTGGATGATGGCCCAAGTGTTTGGGCCCCTGAATCTTCATGGAGGATCCAGAAGAAGTTCCAGGCTCCTAACTTCGGCTTCAGAAATGGCCAGCCCTGGCCATTGCAGACATTTGGGAATTGAACCAGTGGATGGAAGATTCTCTCGCTCGCTCGCTCTCTCTCTCTAACTCTGCCTTACAAATAAACTTTTTAAAACATTAAAAATCAGGCTGGCGCCGCGGCTCAATAGGCTAATCCTCCGCCTGCAGCGCCGGCACACTGGGTTCTAGTCCCGGTTGGGGAGCCGGATTCTGTCCTGGTTGTCCCTCTTCCAGGCCAGCTCTCTGCTGTAGCCCAGGAGTGCAGTGAAGGATGGTCCAAGTGCTTGGGCTCTCCACCCCATGGGAGACCAGGAGAAGCACCTGGCTCCTGGCTTCAGATCAGCATGGTGTGCCGGCCGCAGCGCGCCGGCCGCGGCTGCCATTGGAGGGCGAACCAAAGGCAAAAAGGAAGACCTTTCTCTCTGTCTCTCTCTCACTGTCCACTCTGCCTGTCAAAAAAATAAAATTAAAAAAAGAAAAAAAAACATTAAAAATCTTTTTTAAAAAAGCCTCTTAATAAAAGACACCATCATATTGCAACAGAGGAATGAAATCAATCTCTACTCACAGATGACATGATCCTAAGTCTACAATAAAACTATCAGAACTAATAAACAAGTTCCACATGGTTGCAAGATATAAGACCAATATACACAGGCCAGTGCTGTGACACAGTGGATTAAAGCCCCAGTCTGCAGTGCCAGCATCCCATATGGGTGCTGGTTCAAGTCCCGGTTGCTCCACTTTTGATCCAACTCTCTGTTTTGGCCTGGGAAAGCAATAGAAGATGGCCCAAGACCTTGGGCTCCTGCACCCGCGTGGGAGACCCAGAAGAAGCTCTTGGCTCCTGGCTTCAGACGCATGCAGCTCCAGCCATTGCAGCCACCTGGGGAGTGAACCAGTGGATGGAAGACCTCTCTCTCTCTCTCTCTCTCTCTCTCTCTCTCTGCCTCTGTGTCTCTGTTACTCTGTCTTTCAAATAAATAAATAAAAAGACCAATATACAAAAATCCATTATATTTCTATACACTAGCAATAAATAATCCAAAAATGAAAATAAGAAAAAAATCAATTTCTAAAACATCAAAGTAAATAAATACTAATAAAATGTATAAACAAAATAAATATAGGATGTGTACAGTGCAAACAATCCACATCCACTTGTGAGGAAAAAAATTAAACTTTTTTGTCTGGCACTGCAGCTCACTAGGCTACTCTAGAACCCGGCACCCCGGGTTCTAGTCCAGTCAGGGTGCTGGTTCTGTCCTGGTTGCTCCTCTTCCAGGCCAGCTCTCTGCTGTGGCCCGGGAGGGCAGTGGAGGATGGACCAAGTGCTTGGGCCCTGCACCCCATGGGAGACCAGGAGGAAGCACCTGGCTCCTGGCTTCAGATCGGAGTAGTTCCGGCCATAGTGGCCATTTGGGGGTGAACCAACAGAAGGAAGACCTTTCTCTCTGCCTCTGTCTCTCTCACTGTCTAACTCTGCCTGTCAAAAAAAAATTAACCTTTTTCATATTCTATTTGAAGACGATCATTGATTAACCATAGAAACAATATGCAATAATACAGACATCTCAGGGGCTGGTGCTGTGGCTCAGTGGGTTAAAGCCCTGGCCTGAAGCACCAGCATCCCATATGGGCACCGGTTCTAGTCCTGGCTGCTCCTCTTCCGATCCAGCTCTCTGCTGTGGCCTGGGAAAGCAGTAGAAGATGGCCCAGGTCCTTAGGCCCCTGCACCCACACAGAAGACCCAGAAGAAGCTCCTGGCTCCTGGCTTTGGATCGGCACAGCTCCAGCCGTTGCGGCCATCTGGGGAGTGAACCAGCTGATGGAAGACCTCTCACTCTGTCTCTGCCTGTCTCTGTAACTGTTTTTCAAATAAATAAAATAAATCTAAAAAAATATATATACAGATATCTCCATTGGTTCAGTTTACAAAATTCTGACTCAAAAATTAAAATGGAGGCACCTTTTTGCTCAATGGGTGCCTAAACTGTTGTGGTCAGATTAAGCTGCAGAGAACAGAGCTGTTGATGGAAATTGTGGAAATTTCAAACAGGTAAAATCAAGATCCTGATGCATTTCTCCAGAGAATCATAACAGGAGATGAAACATGTCTTTACCCGTATGATCCTGAAGACAAAGTACAATCAAAGCAGTGGCTACCGAGAGGTAGACGTGGTCCAGTCAGAGCACAAGTGGACCAGTCAGGAGCAAAGGCCATGACAACAGTTGTTGCTGTTGGATGTTCAAGTATCTTGCTTACTGACTTTCTGGAGACAAAGAAGCTACTATCTGCTTATTAAGAAAGTGTTTTGAGAGTTAGTAAAGATTTAGCAGAAAAATGCCCAGAAAGCTTCACCATAGAGTCCTTTTCCACCTCAATGTTCTCGCTCACTGCCTTCATCAGAAAAGGGCAATTTCACTGGAGTTTTGATGAGAAATCATTAACCATCCACTGTACAGTCCTGATTTGGCTCTTTCTGGCTTTTTGTTTCATAATCTTTAAAAATTTTGAAGGGCACTCATTTTCCTTAGTTAATAATGTAAAGCAAGACTACATTGACTGGTTAAATTCCCAAGATTCTCAGTTATTTGGGGATTTACTAATTTGCTGGTATCATTACTTACAACACTGACTTCAACCTGATGGAGATTATGTTGAAAAATAAAATTTTTATTTTTTAGTTTGTCTTTTAATTCTATTTTTTCCACAAATCTTTGAAATCCCCTTATATTATTCAGTTACAAGGAAGAAAGAGAATCCCATCAGGTGCTACAACATGGATGAACATTAGGGATGCCATGCCGTTGAAGCCAGCCCACCACAGGAGGGCAGTATTGCATGAGCCCATCTATATGAACATTCCAAAATGGCTGAACTTGTGGAATCAGAAAACAGAATGTTGGTTTTCAAGGACTGGAGGGAGAGGGAACTGGGAAATTTTTGCTCAGTAGGTAAAAGATTTTAGCAGTGAAAGATGGAAAAGTTGTAGGGATCTGAGGGACATTTGTGCTGTAGGTCTCTCACTGTCATGTTTCTTACAGTACATATACTAAAAACCACAATGGTATAAACACACATCTACTAGGATAGCTATAATTATTAAAGGATGGACAACAGCAATTGTTGGGGAAGATGCAGAGAAACTGGGATCCTCATACATCATCGGGAGGAATGTAAACTGGCGCAGCCCCTTTGAAAAACAGTTTGGCAGTTCCTCAAGAAGTCAAACAGAGTTACAGGAGCAATTCCACCACAACATAATATAATATGCATTCAAAGAAAATGGAAACATACATCCACGCAAGAACGTATATGTGAGTGCTCACAGAAGCATTTTTGGTAATAGCCAAAAAGTAAAAACACCTCAAATGACCATTAGCTAATGAATCAAGAAACAAAATGTAGTAAATCCATATAATGAAATATTGTTCATCAATGAAAAGGAATGAAGTCCCAATACTTTCTATAACATGATGAATTCTGAAAACATTGTGCTAAGTGACACAAGTCACACACACACACACACACACACACTGACATTCTGTACAGTTCCACTTATACAAAATGTCCAGAAATGGCCAACTCATAGAGTTTGTCAGTGGTTAGGGACAGAGAGGTGGGGGATGGGGTGGTGACTGCTAATGTTTAGGGTTTCATTTTGGGGTGATAAAAATATTCTGGAATTAGATCATGGTGATTTCTGTAGAACCTTCTGAACATACTGAAAGCTTCCTAAGTGTGCACTTGAAAGCCTGGATTTTAGGTGTGAATTATACCTCCTCTTGGTAACATTCATAAAACCCCCTTTTCACCCCAAACAGCCAGAAGACGACCCTGGAAAAGCAGACAAATGGTCAGCAGGGGAGAAGTGCATCTCATTCTAGGGAAACACCCTAAAAATAGAGCTTTTTTTTTTTTAATGCAAGAGAACTACAGGCAGATTCTGAAGCCGTCCTATTTGAAGTACTACACGAAACAGCAGTGCCATCTATGCTGGAGAGTGGTTTCAGGTGGCTCTGATGGAAAAGGGAAACAAAGACTCCAAAGAGATGTGCTCTGGACCTTCTCGCTTGTCTTGGTGGCAGGAGCTCAATGAAACGTGTGTAGGATTCTCTGGCTACAGAAAAGCCTTCGCTCTCCTAAGACCAGGAACATGCTCACAAAGAGCAGGCTGAGCGTGTACTTGAGACTGAGACGCAGCCCTGCTAGGAGTCCGCCCCAGGAAAATAAGGGGGGGGGGGGGGGCACACAGGCCAGGGCCTTGAGGTCACGGAAGAGGATTTAGTCCATATCTGTAACGTAGTTGGTGACTCAAGCGAATGGCGGTGGAGGGGGAGAAGCTTCCTTGAAGTTCAGTCCCTTGGGCCCCTAGTTTGCAGCTCTGTTTTCACCAGGATTTTTTTTTTTTGGACAGGTAGAGTTATAGACAGTGAGAGAGAGAGACAGAGAGAAAGGTCTTCCTTCCATTGGTTCATTCCCCAAATGGCCGCTATGGCCAGCGCTGCACCAGTCGGAAGCCAGGAGCCAGGTGCTTCTTCTTCCTGGTCTCCCATGCGGCTGCAGGGGCCCAAGCACCTGGGCCATCCTCCACTGCCTTCCAGGGCCACAGCAGAGAGCTGGACTGGAAGAGGAGCAACCAGGACTAAAATCAGCACTCATATGGGATGCCAGCACTGCAGGTGGAGGATTAACCAAGTGAGCCACGGGGCCGGCCCTTCACTGGGGTTTATCATCTAGAGCCCTGTGTTGAGAGTACTGACAACTTACCCAGATTCAACCAAATGTGTGTTCCCTGAGTTCTATGCGGACACCAAGGGCAAGCGACCTGACCTGCACGTGCCCTCCCAATAAAGTAAATCAGTCTCCGCTGAGATGGTCTTTGCCAACACAGGGGTGGTGTAACTGGCAGAGAAGAGTGAAGGACCAGGCACGTGGTTGACTTGGCTAGCTGCAAGGTCCCACCCCCTCGAGAACAGTTCCTAGGTACTCAGGAAGAAATGAACTTTTCCCACCGTGAGTTCCTCCCCCTTGAGCAAGGATTATAGCTACTGGCTGCCTTCATCGTTCTGTCACTTGTCTTCATTTGGTCACAACCTGATTGAGCAGTTCCTGAATTCAGGCTTGGGAAACCAGAAGATTAAGAGACCACAGAAGAAGAAAGAAGCATCGGCATAGATGGAAATTTGCTGTTCAACGTGTGAGTCCTATCAGAGATGGAAAGATCCTGAGATTTCATTCTTTTTGACTGTGTGGGCACATAAGAAGGGATGCATTAAAAGGATGATGAGATAGCAGAAACTGTGGTCAATGGGGCAGAAGTAGAAGACAGGCAACACCCTTGGAAGGCCTGGCAAGGCCATTCCCACCCCAGGAAAAGCTCGCTCTCCCAACTCCACTACTATACAACACCAGGCTGAAGGCGTCTCTCATTAAACAGGAGAACTAAGAGGTAACTGGATCAAGGGATCAAGGACACAATGTCAGCATCTCCCCCTCCCCGTCACTTAAACTTCAGTATTGGAAAAGGATTCTCACCTGCTCTTGCCTCATCAACAGTCACCATGGGCAGCCAACAGCACTGCCTCTTGTCTATAGTGCAGTTAGAAAAATGGGGAGGTTCACGCCCCCAGTCTCCTCCTCGATGGGGACAGCAAGGGGAGAGATCTACCTCGTTGGCTTCAGTCCTGTCAGCTCGGGTACCTCCAGAACCATCTACTGCTGCTGTTACCGGCTTTGGCTCTAGTTCTGAAATCAGATAATGCTGAATTCAAACCTCGGCTTTTCTTGGAACAAGCTAAAAGATCTAGAGCAAAGTGCCTTCTTTCTCAGTCTCAAAAATATAAAGGAGCTGTCAGGTAAGATGGGTTTGGAGCTGAGAGAACTAAGAAGACAGAAGGTTCAGAGTCTGATGTTAGTGGAGGTCATTGAAGCTGTGGCTTTGGTGAGCTTGCTCAGGAGAGTAGAAGGGTTAGAGAGCTCAGGGCTGTCAGGAAAATTAAAGAAAAAAACTTACAAAGGGACAATTGAAATTATTGTGATTTTTAGGTACTGCTTAGTGAACCCTCCAGGAGTTAGCCAAGTCAAAAGAGCCCTGCACCACTGACTGTCTTCCTATTGGCCAGGTTGTCTTACAACTCTCTAGAGACAGAAGTTAATCTGTAGAAACTGATGGTAACAAAGATGATTGTCGTCCACAGCACTGTGAGTGAATTTTGTCCCCAAAGAGAAATAATTGACTTTTACCTTATATAAAACATGACTCTAAGCATTACATTTTATTGTGCTATAAGTTAACAATTTTAACCATTTAAAGGCAAATTTATTATAGCCTTCCTAAGTACACATGTATGTGTCTGTTCTTCAAATTTTCCTTTGACCTGATGGTAACATCTTACAGATGTCTTCTTTGATGAGTTATATATGAGGACGCCTCAAAACCTTCACGGAAAATTCTTATCGTGGAAAGCTATGCATGGATTTCAAAAACTTTGCACCAAAATAAACTTACCTTTTAAACCCATTTTCCAACAAACTTTGTGAAGTACCCTCTAACGTCTTAGATGTGTTTCTTTAATATTTGTATGAGAGTCTTGATTCTATCTTGCTGAAAATTAAACTTTAGCAGGACCAAGCCGTCGAGGAAGATCTGCAGAATATCAGAGGAGCAAGATCCTGCAGAGCAGAAGAGGCAGAAACAGTGCTAGGGAAAGCCGCGGAGAGTTCTGGGTACAGAGGTCAAGGTAAGATGACACAGTAGGGGGAAAGGGAGTGATCAGCCAGCTCTCAGTAATCACCGTATTTGACCACACAACTGTATTCAGCACACAGCCCTCCCCACTGCTTTGCACCACCAGTTCCTCCCACGAGACGAAAGGCAACCTTTCCAAACCACTCAAAGCACAGGAAGTCTGGTTATACCCTTCTCCTGGGACCAGGAGGCCTGCGTCTGACAGTTACATAACCAAGGAAGCCTACTCAAGTGTTCTTTGAAGAACAAGGAGCATTTACTTCAAGGTGATTTTCTGTTCCCAAGTTGACTATGAATCAGATGGCACATGGGGGGGGGGGGGGCGGGAAGCCGGGGAAGAAAGAAAAAAACTAAGAAGGGAAAAAACCCTCAAATTCAATCCGTCATACACCTTTTTTTTTTTTTTTTTAAATTATTTATTTATTTATTTATTTTGACAGGCAGAGTGGACAGTGAGAGAGAGAGAGACAGAGAGAAAGGTCTTCCTTTGCCGTTGGTTCACCCTCCAATGGCTGCCACGGACAGCGCGCTGTGGCCGGCACACCACGCTCATCCGATGGCAGGAGCCAGGTGCTAGGTGCTTCTCCTGGTCTCCCATGGGGTGCAGGGCCCAAGCACTTGGGCCATCCTCCACTGCACTCCTGGGCCACAGCAGAGGGCTGGTCTGGAAGAGGGGCAACAGGGACAGAATCCGGCGCCCCGACCAGGACTAGAACCCGGTGTGCCGGCGCCGCAAGGCGGAAGATTAGCCTGTTGAGCCACAGCACCGGCTGTCATACACCCTTTTTAAGAGCGTATCTGCCCTGCCACACTAACATCCTTGGAGGTTGTCCCACAACAATAACTCCCTTGATAACAATCAGTAGGCAAATTGGCTCATTCCCATCATTTCCTGCTCTTAGATGGGAAAACAAAAAGAATTATGCAGCTGTATCTGAAAATGTGGCAGTAACTGAGACCCCTCAGACTTGCTCTTCCTTCTGAAGTGGGCTTGCTATCTCAGTAAGCCCAGTTTCCTTCTCTCTTTCTCATGCTCTGACCTCCAGAAGGACTGCACACATCATAGCAGCTGCTATCCCATCATTGTCCTTCTAGAATCTGTAGAAAACAGGAGCAAGATGTGAAAAAAATAAATAAATAAAAATCCAACCAATAGATTTTTTTTTATGCAAGCCTTCCAGATGGTCTCTAACCTTATTAGAAACACAGGCCGGAGGGAGTAGCTTGAAGATGCTCTCATTTTTAAATCCGCATTTGTCCAAATTGAAGGAAACCCCCTCCCCCAACCACCTGCAGGCATCGTTAGTTTTTCTTGGCTGAGCACCAGTGAGTCGATCAGCCTCTTGAACTGGGGGTGCGACCGTTCCACCTGCTATGATGTTTGCAGGTGTACCTGCAAATGACACTTTAGCTAACAAGCCTGAAGTTTTTCTGCTCATCAGAAGAGCTCTTTAAGAACTACCCATTTGTCTAGAACTGGAGGCGGCTGCAGTCACTGCATCCCAGATGGTCCTGCTTTTCAGCGTAACAGATTCTAAGGGAGGAACCTAACAGTTCAGTACTGTTCTCACCCCAGCATCTGCCGTCCCACGTGTACCTGAAGGTAAGATGGCAAACACCCTGGTGATTTGCGAATCTTAGAGCTCGTGCTCTATCAGAGAATAAGCACAGGCCAAATTCAGATGTCATTTGTGAGTGCATGCCCATAAAACCTTTGGTAAAGCCCCACAAATGACACGTGGCTACCCTACAAAGTTGATGGAAAATGAAAATAAATATTAACTTGGCACAAACAAACTGAAATCCATGCATACATGGGACTTCAGAAAGTGCATAGGAAATGCACACTGCGAAAGAATTGCATGGATTTCAATAAGTTTTGCACCCAAATAGACATTCACTTCCATTTTTCCACAAACTTTTTGAAGTTCCCTTACAAAATGCTGGTGTAATTCTTCCCAACAGCCACAAGATGGCAGGCTTTAACCTCTTAAAAGGAGCCCCCAAAGCTGCTCTTTGCTGCTTGCAGGGTTGGGGACACAGATATGACAAGCAGAGGCGTCTCTTGGTTTATTAATATTACCAGGCACCGCTTGCGGAGACCTCGCGTCACCTCGGGGAGCTGATCTGTTTTGGCATTCATTTGGTTTGAAAAGAATCCTTCCCAAATCAATTGTCAGATGAGATGCTTTTAAATTTTAGCTCCTGACCTCATAGAAAAAAAAAAAAAGTGTGCCTGCAAGAATCACAAGAGAAGTGTACATAAGCAGAGTGTTCACCTGCGTGTCAACCAGGTGGACATTCCCAGGAGTCCCAGCGAATAGTTAACCTGTTGGCATAATAAACGTTGATCTAGGTTTCTGGAATACACAAACACAAATCAGAGGACAAAACAGTAATAATAGCTTACAAATACTCTTTAAGGTTTCAACTATAATTATGATGTTTGCCATCAGTCCTGCCTGCTCTTTCTTATTCCTAATGACTCGACCACCTACTCAAAGACTCAAAAAAATAGATACACGAATCTGTGTTTTAAAGGGCCCAGGCAGGAGGCCGGTGTTGTAGCACAGCTGGTTAAGCTACTGCCTGCAATGCTGGCGTCCCACATGGGCAATGATTCAGGCCCCTGCTGCTCCGCTTCTAACCCAACTTCCTGCTAATGCACCTCAGGAAGCAGCGGGAGATGGCCCAAGTGTTTGCACCGCTGCCACTCACGTAGGAGACCAGGATGAAGCTTCCGGATCCTGGTTTCAGCCTGGCCTAGTCTGGCCCAAGCTGTTGTGGCCATTTGGAGAGTGAACAAACAGATGGAAGAACTCTGTCTCTCCCTATCTTTCTGTAACTCTACCTTTTAAATACATAAGTAAAATGTTCCAATCACATCTTCAAAAAGCAGATAATCTGTTCCAACTCGTTTACAAAGATTTATAGACTTGTATCCATGGGGAGTCTGCCAGTTAGGGAGGGACCACTGGACAGGGGAGGCAGGGAACAAGTGAGGACAGGGACCCACACTGAGGATGGTGCTTACACAAACCATCTAGGTGCTCGTGGACAAAATGAGGACATAATTTGGTTGCATGTGGTTCAAGCATATTTCAAAGCCATAACAATCAGGCAAGGACAAGAAAGAGAGTTATGATGGACATTTTAGACTTGCACTAAAGACCTGATTTCCTCGGGGCCTTCCAAATAGCCACAGCATCCAGAAGGCAGTTAGCACAGACTTGGAGGTTTCTCCAATGTGTCCTGTTCACAGAGATGCCCTCACGGGCCCACCCACAAGAGCTGCTAGTTAGACTCTACCGCTCCCTTTCCCTAGCTGTCTTGCCTAGTGACCAGTAACCTCTCCCCAGAGGTGGAGGAAGGGATCTGAGAGTGCTGTCTACACAGGTCAGGGCTCCTAAAGACAGCAGCAGTAATCTCCTTCCAAGTTGGGTATGTCTGGGGAGGGGGGCAATGGAGAGTACACCTGGCACCTGACACAGCATTTATAGAGCACGGGTTAGAAGAGCTCGGGGACGAAGAACCCTGTGATGAGTGATGGTTATTAATGACCATTATTATCCTTGTCCAACCCAAGAACTCTCCCTTCTGGAATGTTTACTTTGTGCGCTGAAAGGGAGCTCCAACACGAAGGGCCCTGACACTCTGCTATTCACCCACCAGTTTTATAGAGAGAGGAAACTGCGCCATGAAATGAAGTCTTCCTCCTAAAAATTAATATATATAAATGAAAATGTTAGAGGCACCATGTTCCAGCAGAAGAGAAATGGATCAATTCCCCGCGTGCTGAGTTACGTAACAGAGGGCGATAGGGCAGGCGGAACATGAGTGAGATATTGATTTCCCCTTGTTACTTGATTCAGCTGCATTCCCTCTGGATTGCCAAAGGCCTCAGTGCTAACGTGGGCTGTGGGCTGCAGGACAGTTGGGAGCTGCATTTTCTGATCCTTTGTCTATTCGTTAAAGCTTCCCACTAACAACAGAAGTATCTCAATGAAAGAGAGTTCTGTGGGAGTCCGCAAGTGTGCCTGTTGCTTTTCAGACTTGCTGAGTCAACAGGTTAGTGTGGGCAGGCCATTCTCAGTAGAATTCATGCTATTCCAGGGAGTTGGCTTATTTTTTGTTACATGTCATAATTCATTGATATAGTCCTGTTAGTATTTTATATAACATTAATAGATTTTGAGGGAAAAGAGAACATCATCTTTCACATATCCGCCCCTCTCTCCCAATTCATGTGCCCCCTGGAAGCCCTGTGAAGACTTAGCTATGTACCCTGGATTTTCTTTGCTTCTGCATCTATGCACACATATATATTTTGTTTTTACAAAAATGGAATCATGCAATCCATGTTGTTGGACAAGTTAATCTGTCTTGGAGATCTTTCCATGCCAGGATAAAGAGAGCTCCCTCACACTTTCTGACAGGTGCACGGTATTCCATAATCTAGATACTCTTTCACTTGAATTCTTCCACTGATGGTCTTTCAGAATGTTTGGAATTCTTCCAGTTCCAAATTTCTATGGGATACTGCAAGGTTCATACACCACGGTTTCACAGATGATCCTTTCCTGGATGTGAATGGTGAGGCAAAGTGGTGGTGAACTAGGTCTGGGACTATCCTCTCCCTGCCCTGGGAGCTCAGTACCACATCTGAAAGACTGCCCACCGCTGCTGCTGGGATCTGAGCATGGTTTATCCTTCCAACCCCAGGCTGGAGCTTAGTTCCCATCGTGAGTTTTAAGAGGATGGAAACTTAAACTGACTATGGCATTTAGAGGTGGGGCTTCGGGAGTGGGGGTGATTGGGATTAGATCAGGCCTTTAGCAGAGACTCTATCCTCATGACTTTATAAGAAGAGAGACCATTCAGACACAGCATGCCTTGTCTGTCACCATGTGATGCACACGGGATGTCATCTGCCACCCTGCCCCTCTGCCAGCAAGAAGGCTATCATCAGATTTGAGTCTTTGAGCCTTCAGAACTGTGAGCTAAATGCACCACTTTTCTTTATAAAGTTAGCCTGTCGGCCAGCGCCGCAGCTCAATAGGCTAATCCTCCACCTGCGGCACTGGCGCACCGGGTTCTAGTCCCGGTTGGGGCGCTGGTTCTGTCCCAGTTGCTCCTCTTCCTGTCCAGCTCTCTGCTGTGGCCCGGAAGTGCAGTGGAGGATGGCCCAAGTGCTTGGGCCCTGCACCTGCACGGGAGACCAGGAGAAGCACCTGGCTCCTGGCTTCAGATCAGCGCGGTGCGCCAGCCACAGCGGCCACTGCGGGGTGAACCAACGGAAAAGGAAGACCTTTCTCTCTGTCTCTCTCTCACTGTCCACTCTGCCTGTCCAAAAAAAAAAAAAGTTAGCCTGTCCTCAGTTTTTGTTATAATAATGAAAAATTGACTAATACCCCTGCCTGACACTCCTCCCCAGACCCCTCCCCACGTCACTCATGGCAAAGTAAATGAAGCGTGAGGATGAGCCATGGACCTGGTGAGGGCTCACGGTAAGACAGAGATGATGAAACTGAGCACACTGGTTGAACCCAGTGACCTGAAGCCAGGACAGGCATGAGGAGTGGACACAGAGCGTTTAGAGCCAACACAACAAAGAGAAACAAAGACCTATCAGCAGAATCCAGAGAGACAGACACCACTCAGAGAAAAGGACAGAAGAAGGGCAGAGTCTGAACTACTTTCAACTGAGGCGGTTGCAATTGCTTTGAAGTAGCAAGATCAAGTTCATCATCATGAATGAAAAAGAACTGCGCTTTGCACTAGCTTGCTTGGGCTGCCATAACAATGCATCACAAGCTGGGAGCCTTAAACGTCAGAAACGTATTGTCTCAGAGATCTGAAGGCTAGACGTGGGAGATCAAAGCAGCAGTTCTATTGATTGCTTCTGAGAGCAGAGAGAGAGAAGCTGCCCCATGCCTCAAAGTTCCTGGTGGCTCAATGACAATGTTTGGCAACACTTGGCTTGTGGATTAGCACCTCAATCCTTGCCTTCATCTTCACATGATGTTTTCCCCTGTGTGCAGGTCCGTGTCCAAATTTTCCCCTTTTTATAAGGATACAAGTCATATCGGATTAGGACATACTCTGAATGACCTCTTTTTAACCTGGTCACCTCTGTAAAGACCCTATCTCCAAATAACACCATCTTCAGGAGTACCCGAGGTTAGGACTCCAATGGAATATTTCAGAAAGAAAAAATTCAAGACATCACAAACGTGAAGTTTGGAGCCAATCTTAGGCAGTGAGTTCAGTCACAACTTGCAAGACTGGCATCCCATATCGGTGCACTGCTTTGAGTCCTGGCTGTTTTACATCCGTTTCAGCTACTTTTGCATACCTGAATCACACAGACTGAAGTTCATACCCTCAAAACTGTTTCACTTGTACCAAGAAATAGGAAAGCCAATTGGGCGGTCTGTCTTGAAGATGATGAACTATAGCCTAGAAAGTGTGGTTTCATATAACATTGTCTCTATCTAGCAAAATTTGCAAATACTCCCTAGAAATCCACTGTCTCCAGTCTGTTGGGGTGAGAGCCTCAAGGCTTCAGGAAAAATCCCACTGGTCACCAAGTGCATCCGCGAAGAGGCCCTGGGAGGGAGCAAGGTGTTATCCCATGGAGGGTGCTGCACAAAGGTATCTAAGGAGATGGACAAAGATCAATGTGTTAGTCTGCTTCTGCTGTTATAATGAAATACCTAAGGCAGGTACTTTACAGAAAAAAAAAAAAAAACTTTTACTTAGCGCGCAGATCTGCAGGTCCAAGAATATGGGCCCCTCCCCCCACTCCAGCTGCATTGCAATATGGAAGAGATGTGGGAAAGGTGCCAGGCATGTGAGTTGGCCTTGCACTGGACAATACAAGACTGGCATTAATCCCTATCTGAGGGCAGTCATGACCCAGTCACTTCCCACTCAGCCCACCTCTCACAGATTCTACCACCTCTCGTCATCGCTACTCTGGGAGTCCACTTTCTGCGTATGAATCTTTGGGAGACACACACAAACCACATAAAACCATAGCAACCAACCAGAGCAGCCTCTCACAGCACTTAGGCTGAGCAGAGATTCCTGAGGTCAGGGAACAGGGCAGAGGCTGGGACGTTCAGGTGATGGGTCTATTTCAGACGCAGCCTTCCCAAAAGCCATCACTTATGCATTGACTCACTTTCCTGCTCAGCCCAGGAAGAGCCAGAGAGTGGCCTCACTGGATGGTATCCAGGTTCCAGCCCAAAGGTTTGGTCCAGGTACCCAGGCCAGCATTTTTTTTTTTTATTTGAGAGAGAGAGAGAGAAACAAACAGAAAGAGAAGAAAGAGAAAAGAAGCAGGAAAAAGAGAGAGAAAGAGCTCCCATCTGCAGGCTCACTCCCCCAAATATCTGGGACAGTTAACAAGCAGGGCTGGAGCTGGGAGCTGGGGACTCAGTGGAGGTCTCTCATACGGGCAGCAGGAATCTCGTCGCTTGAGCATGTTCCCAAGGCCTGTGTTGGTTGAAAGCTCAAGTCAGGAGCCAGAGCTGAGAATCGAACCCAGATACTCCAGTGTGGAATGCCGACATCTTAACCACTAAGCTAAATGCCTACTCCCTGTGCCAGCATCGTAGAAGGCAGGCAGAGTTCACCCCACCCTTAAAGAGGAAGAAACTTGTTAGAAACCAATGTCAGCAATTCGGCAGCAGGAGGCATCTATGGGGCCTCCAAAGCACCGTGGTATCTGCCAGCCTCTCGCCAGTTTCTATAAGCCCTTGTCCGGTTATGGAGTTGGTTGTGGAGATTTGTTCAAGGCTGTCACTTTCTTTGTACATGACAGAGGCTGGTGGGCCAGAGGATGGACTGTCGGCACCACCCGTGGCTGGATCACTGGTTGAACCAGCTGTGGTACATGGCCTGAGAGCAGAGCTCAGACAACCTCTTGTGGCAAAAGCGACAAAACCCGGAGACAAATCCCAGGTTGCTGGTGAGTGTCTCACTTTTAGCTGCTAGACTGGGTTATACTCCATGAAGCAAAAATTGCATCCTGTGGGCACTGCAGCCCAGAAATGCTAGAAAAGCAGCCTGCAGCTGGTTGACTGATAGAATGCAAAGAATAAACATCCCAGCTCCTGACTTCGGGATTATTTGAGGCACGTTTTCTATGCTGGCATAGAGTTCCCTAGGGCCATAAGGTCCAGCCACCCACATGGCTACTCACTTGTCAGCACCCTTCCCTGGTGCCCTCCCTTCGCCTCTCACCTCTTCCTTTCCTGGTTTGTCTCATTATCACGTCCTGCATCAACAATTGGTGCCCAAAGCTGTTGCAAGGGAGTACCTAGGCCGGGGAAGCCACTGGCACCAAGGTGTCGAGCAAGGCGTGGGCATGGATTTACTAAGAAACCCATCTTTGTGTGCTGGGAGAAAACACAACATCAGTAGAACACGGCCCCAGAGGTGGGCAGCGAGTGAGGACTGTGGTTCTAGGTGTGGACACAAGTGGGCTTCTCTGTGGAGGAGAGGGTGGGTGGACAGGGGCTATCTTTTGCCCCTCTCCCTGCGTTAGACCTTCAATTAAGAACATATGCCCTCTTGACAAACAGGGGGAAAGTCCTCCCTCCCTCCATCTTCGTTCCCTTTATGTCCCATCTGTGGACCCATGGAGGTGTCCTGAGAGTGTGCCCAGCTCCCAGAGACCCTTCTGGATGAAGCCTGCCCATGGGCTGCTTTCCACCATACTCTAGACGTGTAGAAGTCCACCTCGCACCTTTGGGGGTTGCAGCTCCCCTGCCTGTGCAGGGTTTATATGCGCGATTCAGGTATGGGAGACCATGATGAAGTCCACGTTTCCTTGGAGACTGAGCCACATTCTCCTAGGATTGGAAAAAGGTAGACACTGAGCCTCTCTGGATTCCCATGCCAAGTTCTCAACTGGTTTGGGATCCAGAGGGCACATGGTGTGATCAGCTGGCATTTTCAGACAGACACCACCACCAGATAAGCTTCGTGATGCAACAGTGGGAGGAGGTCTCTTTCCCTTATGCCACAGGCAGAAGGTGCACTTCACTGCTCCCTCTGTGGACCAAAGGTCAGATGGGCGACCCAGGAACAAATTGGCCACAGCAGGTTGCAGGTGTCATGAGCCCAACTCAGCTGCAAACATCTGGTTTCTCCCTGAGTCATTTAATGAGGATTAGTTTCAAAGCAGACCCACCTGATTGATAGCATGGGGACGAGGGTTACTTCTGTGTCCCTGTGGAAGTCACATCACCCCTCAGGGCTGGCGGGAGCCATCTCTTCTCTGTATTCTTCCCGCAGATCCACAGTGCCCCATAAACAAGCATGCTTTTCTCTCTTAAGTCTTTTGCCTCCCAAACGACCTTGTGCTGCAGCCAGGCCCCAA
This sequence comes from Sylvilagus floridanus, assembly GCA_949820135.1. Lineage (NCBI taxonomy): Eukaryota > Metazoa > Chordata > Mammalia > Lagomorpha > Leporidae > Sylvilagus > Sylvilagus floridanus. Next base: position 12,478,570 of record OX463228.1, on the reverse strand, counting down.
AATGCCTTAAACCCAAACCTATCCCCACTGATGTAGATTACCCTAAGCTCCTTCCAGCTTTAGGTAAGCCCAGAATCCCCTACACACAGAACATCTGAACCCTGCATTCCCCCAGCCTCAGAGTCACTGCCCCATGTTATCCAGGAGTTGTGTAACTGTAAATAATTCCCTAAAATCCGCTGCCTCACCTATGCAGAGGTGAGACCGCCAGGGTTCTAGGAAACCCCTCTAGGAGAGGTCCCCTGACCACCAAGTCCATCAGAGGAGAGGGAGAGTTACACACAGTGAGTCCTGCACTGCCAAGGACAGAGCCGCACACTGTGTCACCCAGAGACGAGACAGAGCAGGGTAGATGGAGGGATCAGGCCTATCTCCCCAGGTAGACCCTGCTTCTTCTAGGCTTACCAGAAACTCATTTCTATAAGCAAAATGGGGGCTGGGGGAGAGAGAATGTTCACCACAGTGAGATCAAGTGAAGTAACCATTTTTAAGCCCCAGACACTGGCCTGCATAACTAAAGTAGGCTTGATTTGTGTTAACACCAGTGGAGTCTAGACCGCCATGGGGAGTTCACCACAATGCGGTTTGACTGGAAGGATGCCCTCCTGCCTCCCAGGAACCCCTATTCTCCATTACCTGATCCCCCAAAAGGCCACCAGGCTTCCAGCTGGGGAAGAACTTGAGAAAGAAGAAAGACCAAAATAATTGGAACAATTCTGAACTAGGGGAAAGGCAACCAACCAGTTGCCCCTAATAGTTCCTCCTCTGTGAAATAGGAACAATCCACAGCCCATACAGCAGATGTTTTAGCTCCAGTGTGAAAACATCTGAGGTGTTGCTGTGATCTTTGACCTTTGACAATGTAGGCAGAAAGTGACGTCCCTCTGGCCTGCGGTCTTCACCTGCCTCTGCCCCCCTTACCCCCAGGCTGGACGCTGAGGGCTGGTACTGACCTTAGAACACCATGCTCAGCCTCAAGGTGGCTAGGTCCCTGCTCATGTGCTGGGGAAGCAACAGAGGATGGCCCAAGTGCTCGGGTCCCTGCCACGTGTGGGAGACCTACACGGAGTTCCAGGCCCCTGGCTTCGACCTGGCCTAGCGAACCAGTGGATGAAAAATCTCTCTTTCTGTCGTTCCCTCTCTTTCTATAACTCTGTCTTTCAAATAAACAAATATTTTTTCAAGTAAAATGACATTTAATTTATTTTTATATTCTTGGTCACAAAGCTATTTAAGTATTTTGTGTATCATGTTTAATATGATTAAATTATTTTGATGATTCTTTATAAGCCCCTTCTACAGTTAACACATTCACATTGTGTTCACCCATTATGTTGCTGTATTTTGATATTGAATTTTGGATTACTTATATTCTGCAGAAAGTTAACTGAAATATCTACTCAGGAAGAAAATGTATCACTTTAAATATACCAAATAAAATGCATGTCGATCTAGAAAAAAGAAAAAGGTAGCTAGGGGTTTGTGTTCATACCTTACTTCCATCCTAATGGTGAGGACCCTGGTCAGGGTGCTAGGAACCCTGGGTTTGGTGTCAGCTCAGCACCAGAAAGCCAGAGGCCAAGAGGAAACGTTCCACCTCTTCTACACCCAAGCTCCCTACTTCATGAGACATGGATAACCCTGCGGAGGCTCCACTTGTATTCATTTTTGAGGTATACGATGCTTTAATTGCTCACATAGTCCATGTTCAGGGGCAGGATCAGAGAAGCAGACAGGGAAGAAAAACACATCTTTCAAGACACCATTAAAAAGTAATTTATATGCCGAGACTTCCATTCTGTCTTCTGAAAAGTCTGAAAGAAATTCCTTCTCTTGGCCGGCGCTATGGCTCACTAGGTTAATCCTCCACCTTGCGGCACCAGCACACCGGGTTCTAGTCAGCGTTGGGGTGCTGGATTCTGTCCCAGTTGCCCCTCTTCCAGGCCAGCTCTCTGCTGTGGCCCGGGAGTGCAGTGGAGGATGGCCCAAGTGCTTGGGCCCTGCACCCCAGGGGAGACCAGGAAAAGCACCTCACTCCTGGCTGCAGATCAGTGCTATGCACCGGCCGCAGCGTGCCAGCCACAGCGGCCATTGGAGGGTGAACCAATGGCAGAGGAAGACCTTTCTCTCTGTCTCTCTCTCTCACTGTCCACTCTGTCAAAAAAAAGAAAAAATTAGAAATTCCTTCTCTCATCCGGCTGCCAGATAACCTTTCTATTGAGGCTTTCAGCCTCTTCCCCCCACCAACTTTTTTTTTTTTAAGAAATTTGAAAATTTGGATTTGGATGGAGACCTGGTTAGGAGTGAGAGCTGACTTCAGGTGTCCCTCAACAAGAACATGAATCCAGGTTGCTCATCAGTGGTTTGAAATGGAAAGAATTTAAGAACACTTCAAGACAGGCCAGCTCCGTAGCTCACTTGATTAATCCTCCGCCTGCAGCACTGGCATTCCATATGGGTGCCGGGTTCTAGTCCCAGTTGCTCCTCTTCCAGTCCAGCTCTCTGCTGTGGCCTGGGAAAGCAGTGGAGGATGGCCCAAGTGCTTGGCCCCTGCACCCACATTGGAGACCAGGAGAAAGCACCTGGCTCTCGGCTTTGGATCAGCGCAGCGCTGGCCGTGTTGGGGAGTGAATCAATGGAAGGGAGACCTTTCTCTCTGTCTCTCTCACTGTCTGTAACTCTACCTGTTTAAAAAAAAAAAAAACACTTCAAGACAGCTGATAGAAACTAAAATTGGTAGTAGATACAGGAAGGCAGAAGAAGCAGCTACAGTAGGACTGAGAATTAAATAGCACACTGTATTTAGTGATTCTCTATTTCGCAAAATACCCCACCAGGGGTGCGGTTTGCCCTAGCAGTTAAGAAGCTAATTAAGATGTCCACGTCCCACATGAGAGTCTGGGTTAGATTCCCGGACCCGGGCCCTGATTTCAGCTTCCTGTTGATGAAGACCCTGGGAGGCAGCAAGTTTGGCTCAAGTTGTCGGGGTCCTGCTTCCCACTCGGGAGACCTGGATTGAGTTCCTAGATTCCAGTTTTGGTCTGGTTCAGCCCTGGCCATCCATTAAGGACATTTAGGGGAGTAAACCTGCAGCCCCGTGGGAGACCCGGATGAAGCTCCTGGCTCCTGGCTTTGACCTGGCCCAGCACTGGCAATTAAGGCCTCTGGGGAGTGAACCAGCAGATGGAGGACCTCTCTGTATGTCTCTCTCAGCTAAATAAAATAAATCCTTAAACAAAGAAAGTAAAAAGCAAAACTAATTTTAAAAAAATAGTAACTTTCCAAGGGATACTTTATCCTCATATTAGGTTTTTAAGAAAGAGGGATGGCTGGCGCCGTGGCTCAACAGGCTAATCCTCCGCCTTGCGGCGCCGGCACACCGGGTTCTAGTCCCGGTCGGGGCGCCGGATTCTGTCCGGGTTGCCCCTCTTCCAGGCCAGCCCTCTGCTGTGGCCCAGGAGTGCAGTGGAGGATGGCCCAAGTGCTTGGGCCCTGCACCCCATGGGAGACCAGGAAAAGCACCTAGCACCTGGCTGCTGCCATCGGATGAGCGCGGCGCGCCGGCCGCAGTGCGCTGTCCGCGGCGGCCATTGAAGGGTGAACCAACAGCAAAGGAAGACCTTTCTCTCTGTCTCTCTCTCTCACTGTCCACTCTGCCTGTCAAAAAAAAGAAAAAAAAAGAAAAAAAAGAAAGAGGGATGAATAGTTGCTTTTTAAATGATGAGCAAATTACATTAAAAAGGATAAGCTATTTGCCTTAATTTTCATAGCTAAATAATGACAGTGAAGGTTTAAACCTCTTGAAGGGAATGGAATCAGTGACCCAGAGGTCTCCTCCTGGGGATTCCCTGGAGGCCAACCCCCCAGCCTCTCCAGCCTGATGCTTGCTTCTGTGTGAGCATCCACAGAAGACAAAAAAAGGTTATTACACTCATCACTCAGCCCAAGAAGGGTGAGGACGGAGAAAAGACGGAAGGCACAGGCAGATTAGGCAGTGTGGCCCCAAGCAGGAACAAATCAGGGTTGATTTGGAGGGACCAGGACAACCACATTTCCCTTGGCTCCGGCCCCTGCCCCGCCCCAGAACAGGCTCTCCTGGGGAACCAGGACATCTCCACTTGTTTCGGCTCCTTGTGACGGTCTAACAAAAAAACAGAAAGAAGCTCAACTGTTGGAACCCTGAAGTTAGGATACAGCCACACTCGACAGAGATTTTTTTTTTTAATTCCAGCCCCAGCTAGTTGTGGAACTAAAGACCATATGTCACATTGTGATTGATTTGTTTATATATCTCTCTTTCTATTAGCCTGCAAATTGAGAGCAAAGACTGATGAAGCATTCAGGTATGTTCAAATTGGCAAGGAGAAGCCACATCCACTTAATCTGTAAAGTTACACGCCTGGTTTATTCGGCCAAAAATGCGGGAAGCAATGGGGCAGCCGCTCAGAGCAGAGGCAGTGCCCCATCATGTCCAGAGCAGGTGGAGGAGCCAGTCATCACGACACTGCCTAACGCAGATTCTTCCATGTTCGGGACTGGAATCCCTATCCAAGAATACATGAACACGGGGGCAGGCATTTGGCCTACTGGGTAAGTCACCACTTGGCACGTCCACATCCCGTATCAAAAGGCCAGGGTTCAAGTGCTAACTCCACATTCTAGCTCCTGGACATCGCAGGAAGCAGCAGGTGGTGGCTCAAGTTCTTGGGTCCCTGTCATCTATATGGAATAATCTAATGACATGCTGGGCTCCTGTCTTCATCCTGGCCCAGCCCTGGCTGTTGTGGGCATTTGGGTAGTGAAGCAGTGGATGGAAGAACTCTGTCTGTGGCTCTCACTCTCACTCTCAGTCATTGTCTCTCTGCCAAATAAATAATTTTTTAAAAATTTCTATATGCATATAAACCATGCCTTTGATAGGAAATATTTCCAAATAACCATCAATCTTTTGTTTCTTCATCAAACGCGCTGAGGTAGAAGTGGAATGAGATAGTAAAGAGGGTAGAAAGTAGAAGGGCCGGCACTGTGGCACAGTGGGTTAAAGCCCCAGCCTGTGGCACCGGCAGCCCATATGGGCACCAGTTCAAGTCCCAGCTGCTCCACTTCTGATCTAGCTCCCTGCTAATGAGCCTGGGAAAGCAGTAGAAGATGGCCCAAGTCCTTGGGCCCCTGCACCCATGTGGGAGACCTGGTAGAAGCTCCTGGCTCCTGGCTTCAGATCGGCTCACCTAGGGCCATTGTGGCCATTTGGGAAGTGAACCAGCAGATGGAAGACCTCTTTCTCTCTCTCTCTCTCTCTCTCTCTCTCTCTCTCTCTGTATCTCTGTAAATAAAATAAAAAAGAAAGTAGAAGTAGGAATCCACCCATATTCCTGGATAGTATCTCTGCTTCTAGGTGCCCTGCAGGCTGGGAATTCCATTTTTTAAAAGATTTATTTACTTATTTGAAAGTCAAGAGTTACAGTGAGAGAGAGAGAGAGGGAGGAGAGAGAGCTTCCATCCACTGAATCACTTCTCAAAAGGCTGCAATGACCAGAGCTGGGCCAGGCCAAAGCAGGAGCCGAGAGCTTCATTCAGGTCTCCCACGTGGGTGCAAGGGCACAGCCGCCTTGGGCCATCTTCTGCTGCTTTCCCAGGCAGTGGAGCTGGATCCGAAGTGGAGCAGCCGGGACTCAAACTGGCTCCCTCACAGGATGCTGGGTACCACACCACAGCACCGGCCCTGGGAATAGCATTTCTCTGCCACTTCGTGTTACTCATCTCCCAGTGTCTAAATAACATCTGTTCCGTGGTTTCACATTGCACATAACATCTGGCCAATGGTTTATGTAGTGGAAAATGCATTTCGAATGGACTTTTCAAATGGACTACTACAGTTGTCTTATAGCTGCTTGTCTCACTCAACACCATTTTTGCTCCCATTCAAACTACATAAATCTGAGCCCTGGAGACATTCAGTCACTTAAATAGTGACCCGGCTAGATAGTGAAAGAATCCAGGTCCTCAAGCATTCGTTCAGCCTCGTCTTCTGCACTGCGCACTCCCTCTCTTCCTAAAACAAAATCCCTTTAGCTCCCTGTGCCTTAGCACATCAGTCTTCCCACCTCCTATGTCTCCACCTTTTTCCAGCACTAATGAAGGCTTCTCTTTGCTAGTCAAGCAAATCTACTGGTCATCCCCTCACTTCTCCAGGCATCATGTTCCCCCTTCTACAAACTCATGTCTCTTTCTGTCCTGGGTCAGACCTCACCACCTCCAGGAAGTCCACCAGACCAGCACTACTTACTCATCCCGCCTTGACCACTCCCATCTTACATTTCAGTGGTTTTCATGCTCTTTGGGTAGTGCCGGTTTCACACTGCTGAGTCATAGTGGGCACTGAACAGGGTTTGCTGAGTGTGGAATAAACAAATAAGCAGATTCTATTAATGCAATCTCTGAGCCATCTCTCCAAGGTGCCCCTTCCTCCCCGCTCCCACTGTTCCAGTCCCAGATAAGGCTCTCATCAGTCCTCCCAAGCACCATCAAAACAATCTCTCAAGAGTTTCCTCTCCCCTCCAGCCTCCCATGGTTCAGAGCCCACAGTGCGACCTGAGTGACCTTCTTCTTCGTGATTCCCCAATGCCTTTGGGATAAAGGCAAAAGTGCTGAGAAGGACAGGTGAGGCTCTTCCCAATCAAGCCTCCAACAACTGTTCCCCCTCCCAGCGCCGTTACTCCCCACCACTGAAAATCTGCGCTTGCGTCAGCCCTGCGAGCCTATGGCGTGTGCACCTCGTCAACGCTGCGCTTTTTGCCAGCAAACTGCCCCCTCATCCCTGTCTGATGAACTTCTGCTTTGAGGCCTATGCCAAACATCCCCACCACAGCCCCCACGGCCACCCTGCGCCACCCAGAGCTAGCGCCACCCTCCTCTGGACAGCCGCCCCCACCCCCAGCTTCCTTGGGCCGGCGCTGAACACAGATCCTGCAATCGCTGGCTCATCAGCCTCTCTTCTCCCTCTTAGAGGCTCTCGAGAGCAGCAGGAGGTGTTCCTGTCATCCACCGCCCCAGTAGAGTCCTCAGCCCCTCGCCGCGCTCGGTGTTGCTGAGTGAGTGAACAAAGCCTCCTGTTCACACCGTGTTCCTTCGCATTCACTGAGAATCATCCACATTTAGAGCTGAAAGACACTAGAAGAATCTCCCTCTGGCGCTAATGAAGAACCTTCCATGCTCAAGGACTCGGTGACCTGCTCGAGGTTATAAAGGGACAAGGAGGAACACGGGCCCCGACTCCTGTGGGTCTCACCATCCTCTACTTCACTGCACATAAAAACTCATAATACCAGGAGGCAGGGGCAAGCACTGCAAGGCTTTGGGAAAAGCCTCTGCATTTGCCTATAGGGCTGCACACCCTCACTCGAATTCAACAAGTGTGACCGGTCCAGTGCCAACTACAGACCCGTGGCTCTGCTTTGCGGTTATACCTCCTGAGATCATTCCGAAATGAGCCAGTCAGATAACCTGACATTTTTTTTTTAATTCTTCAGATCCACGGATGCTCTCAAAACCCCTCTTAGGATGATGTCCATTGAAAGAACTGAGTCAAATAACTATGGACGTGGGCTTCCTCTCATACCCGAGACTGAATGACAAAGTTCCCAGCTCACGCCATGAATCTGGACAAACCCCAATGTCAAGAGCTTGTTATTCAGGCTGTGTCTCATCCTAGGATGCCGAGGGTGACTTGTACTTCTCTGATGGGAAAAGTCAGAGAGGCGACACGGGTGCTCATTAGAGGACAGCAGCCACGTGGAGCTGCAAGGCCCATCAGTCAGTGGGAAAATGGGACACTCGGGCTCTTCTCTTTTCCCATCATCTTTTTAACAAAGGAAATGCTTTTACTCAAGAAAAACTTGGATGCGCTCATATTTGACTCTGCGGGGCTTTGCGAAGCGAAATGCCTTGTGGTTCACCAGTCCCTCGTGGCTCCCACCGCCATTAGCCTCAGTTCCCACTCCTCCAACAGGGACTGCATGAGTTTAAAAGCTCCAAGAACTCCGTACAAGTAAACACACAACAAGTGTCCTTCTCTCATTTGCCAGAGGCAGGGGAGCAGCCACTTCGGGAGAGTGAGCAGCCCGAGACCGTGCCTCGGTGCAGTGCCCACCGCCTGGAAGCGGTGATCCTCCCGCTGTGGTGTGCACTCCCCTTCCATCCCTTTGTCCTGCTTACAGTTAGAAAGGCTTCAGGAGTCCCATTACTGTCGTTTGGTGCTATCTCAAAGTGCATTCTTAATGAGCTCTGAGATTGTTGCTTGTTTCCCTCTTGTTTCTGCAGAAATGCCGGCTCCTTTTTTCATCAGGGAGGATCTGAGCCTCCAGGTTCCTCTGATTGCCTCACACGCCTTCTCTCTTCTTTTATTCTCTTCTTTGGCTCAAAAGCAAACTCATTACCAAACCAAATGTATAAAGCCTCCCACACAGAATCTGGGGGAGCAAGATATCCCATTTAATTCAGAGAAGCCATTTCAGACACCAGCTGCAGTCCGTGGCTTCGCTGCCCAGAGGGACAAGTCAAGTGTGACGCAGCTGGCTCCGGGACTCTCTGTGGGGACTTCTCTTGTCCTCTGAAGGGAGTCACTGACACAGAAAAGCAGCTGCTTCTTGGGGAGCTTTGTAGTACCCCCACTCAGGTCACGATTTAAACATTAAAATAAGGATAAGAAATTCATAAGCGCTTGAGTTGTATCAGGCATTTGTCAAAACAGATACATTTACACTTACATATACTATCTCATTTAATCCTTAAAACACCCACTGAGGTAAATGCCAACATTGCCTTTATTTTCTAGATGAAAAAGTGAGGCTCAGAAGGGTTAGTAACTTGCCCAGGGTCACACAGCCTTCAAGTGTCAGATGCTCTGGTTCTGTGTTCATATTCTTTACCATCACTATGCTATGCTGCCTCGAATCAAAGGACAAATGTATCAAACGATAAATAATATTCCTCTCATCAAAAGTTTCAGGAAACTCATTTTGAAATGCAGATTCCTACAATAAAGATAATAAAAAGTGCAAGATCAAACATGTATTGGAGTCTTACTCTGCACCAGATACATAATTTAGAAAAAGTGTATAGGCAGATGTTATTACTCCACATTTTTTAAAGATTTATTTATTTATTCAAGAAGCAAAATTATAGACAGAGAGGGAGAGACAGAGAGAGAGGTCTCCCGTCCTCTGGTTCACTCCTCGAATGGTTGCAATGGGCAGAGCTGGGGCAATCTGAAGCCAGGAGCCAGGAGCTTCTTCCAGGTCTCCCACATGGGTGCAGGGGCCCAAGCACTTGAGCCATCTCCTGCTGCTTCTACAGGCCCATAGCAGAGAGCTGGATCAAAACCAGAGCAGCCAGGACATGAACTGGTACCCATATGGGATGCCGGCGCCCCACGCAGAGGATCAACCTGCTACGTCCCAGCACTGACCCCTACCCCACATTTTTAAAACAGATGACTCAGGTTAAGCATCCTCCTTACATCATACAACTAGTAGTTGTCCCAGTCAGGAACTCAATTCGAGCAGCCTGACTCCTAAGTCATCTTTCTCTCCATCTTATGTCTAAAAACGCAATGAAAAAGGGCGCTGAAAAGTGCAATGTGTTATGTCACACAATCACCTGATCTAATATTTCCAAAGTTCATCTTTTAAAACAAAACAAATTGCAGATCTCCTGAGTCCTGATCAAGTGCTTCACTCATCGTTACTGCTCCACTTATATTCTCTATAAATGAATTTCCACCCCTCAATCACCCAGGATTCAAAATTAAACACCTGAAGTCACTTCTGGCTCCTCCGTATCACTGATCACCCCAGAAGCAATTCATCATCGTGTTGCACTGAGTACACCACCAAACACTTCTAGGAGCTACACCTTTTGCTTATGGTGTAAAATCCAAATCCCATGCTAGTTTCTTGAGACCATTGGCAATCTCACCTCGGGCTTCTCTGCCAGTGTCTCATCACCATCACAACTGTCTGCAACCCCTACATGCAAGTGCTTGGGCCCTGCACCCCATGGGAGACCAGGAGAAGCACCTGGCTCCTGGCTCCTGGCTTCGTATCAGTGCGGTACCCTGGCCGCAGCGGCTGTTGGAGGGTGAACCAATGGCAAAGGAAGACCTTTCTCTCTGTCTCTCTCTCTCTCTCTCACTGTCCACTCTGCCTGTCAAAAAAAAAAAAAAAAAAAAGGCAAAGGCAAACAAAACTACACACACAGTATGCCTCATACTGGAGTAACGCTAGGTTTTGGGAAAGCCGTTTCTTTCATAGCCACAGATTTTGTAGATGCTCTTCTCTGTGTGGGCAATATTCTTTTCCAACCTTTCTGTATTTTGTTTTTTATAATTTATTTGAAAGGCAGGGGGCCGGGGCCGTGGCATAATAGGTTAATCCTCTGCCTGCGGTGCCAGCATCCCTTATGGGCGCCAGTTCTAGTCCCGGCTACTCCTCTTCCAGGCCAGCTCTCTGCTGTGGCCCGGGAGGGCAGTGGAGGATGGCCCAAGTGCTTGGGCCCTTGTACCTGCATGGGAACCTGGCAGAAGCACCTGGCTCCTGGCTTCGGATCGGTGCAGCTCTGGCCACTGCGGCCATTTGGGGAGTGAACCAACAGAAGGAAGACCTTTCTCTGTCTCTCCCTCTCACTGTCTGTAACTCTGCTTTTCAAATAAATAAATAAAATCTTTAAAAAAGAAGAAAGAAAGAAAGAAAGGCAGAGTTACAGAGAGAGCGAGGGAGAGATACAGAGAGAGAGAGAGATTGAGAGAGAGAGAGAGTGCTTCTATCCACTGGTTCATTCCCTAAATGGCTGCAATGGCCAGAGCCGGGCTAATCCGGAGCTAGGAGCTTCATCCAGGTCTCCCACACAGGTGCAAGGGCCCAAACACTTGGGCCAACTTCTGCTGCTTTCCAAGGCACATTAGCAGAGAGCTGGATCAGAAGTGGAGCAGCCAGGACTTGAACCAGCAGCCATATGGGATGCTGGCAATGCAGACAGAAGTAGCTTAACTCGATACACCACAGCACCGGCCCCCAACCTTTCTGTTTTGTGAACTTATATACAACCTGTAGTCTTCCTCTGGGGACAACCCATATCAGGGTGCCTGGATTCAATATCCAGTGCCAGCTCCTGACTCCCATCTTCTTACTAATGCAGACCTTGGCTGGTAGGGGGTATTCTTGGCTGCCTGCTTTGGCTTGGCCCAACCCAGGCAGTTGTGGGCATTTGTGGAGTGAGCCAGGGGATGGAAACACGAGTTCTTTCACTCTCTCCCCTTCTCTCCCTTCTCTCTCTCCCTCTCAAATAAATAAGCAGTTAAAGCTTTCTCTGCTTAGCTAGGCAGAATGAGCTTGGCATTCTCATGTCACTTTCCTAATGCTTAGCTCATTGGGTTGTCGTTTCTTACCAGATCACAAGTTCTAGGATGGCAAGAACTTTGTCTTAAATGTCTTTGTGTCTCTAAAACCCAACCCCATGCCTGCTTAATGCTGCATGTTCAACAACTGAAGGGGATTAAATTGAACCTCTCTCACACAATACTTATCCTCTTAGGCAAGCTCCTTTCTACTCCAAGTAGGAGCCAATAACAAGGCTCTATGTACTAGCATTTGAGATTTGCTTTAAATGAATCACCTTTGTGTTGAGTGACCATTTGCAATTACCTAGGACTCACTCTCTTTCTCACCTAACCCAGTGCAACCGGATTAACTCCATCAGTCTTCTAAAATTTGTGGGAGTTCACAGGTATGCAGAATTTCACAATTAGCTATTATTTCTTTACGCTTTTCCAATGTGAAAGTACTATATTTATATACCATTCCCTCTCAATATAAAACAATTCATGAAATATCAAAATTATATTGAGAATAAAGCAAAAAATAAAATGTCTTTTTCAACAATTACAACAGAAATATGAATAAATTCTAAGTTAAATTGGGCAGGAATTCCAATTAAATTGCCTTTTAAAAAAACACACAGTATATAAGGATACTTCAAAAAAAGTGGAAACTGAAATCTAAAAATAAGTTTACTTTAGTGCCCAACATCTTGAAATCCACACATAGATTTTTCATAATATACATTTTTCATTAATGTTTTCAAGACCCCTTGTATGCGTGGTCTTAACATATTTTGCACCAAAATAAACTTATCTTTTAATTCCATTTTTCCTGAACTCTCAGAACTACCCTCATATTTCCTTATCAATTTTCAGACACAGAAGATAAATAGCAGAAGGAGCTATTTAGAGCTGTGAAGAACCTACAAACGTTTTTTAATTAGTTTTTCTTCCCAATTCTGGATGGCAGGACCATATGGCTACACATTCATTTTAAAGATGAAGAAAATAAAGCACAGAAGATTAAATTATTTGCTAAAATTATGCAACCCACCGCCTTCTGGCAGTAAAAATAGTAGTAATCATTTATTAGGACTTACTGTGTGACAGACAAAATACCAGGCATGTATATAAATTATGTCTTTTAGTCTTCACATCGGTCCCATGAAGTATTCTTATCTCCCCAAATGTAATATGCTTTTCTTTTTTGCATTTAACAACTCTAAAATTGGTGAGCTTTGCAATCAATGCTGTGTCACAGTTTAATTGGCAGCAATTTTTCTTCCTTAGTTGTGCATAAAATAATGGTGGCTCCGAAATGCAAGCATATACATACATACATACATATGTCAGCTGCACTTTTGCAAGTGTGGAAACTGAAGCTTAAAGAAGTAAATCAACCCATTGAAAGTTGTACATCTAGCAGTGGTAGAAGCAAGATTCAAACCCTGGCAGTTTGTCTCTAAACCCACACACTCAACATCTGCAGAACCACTTCCGGTGGGTAATTGTCATTCGCAGAATCGGAGTTGCCAGTGTGGTAACAAATGTTCTGCACTGGCCCTGGCTGGTAGATGTCTTTTTGGTTGCCAGGGTCACTGGGAAGAGTGTTGAATGACGAATGAATGAAACAGCCAGTTTCGCTTGATGCATGGACTTTGGGGTCTTTACCTCTCCTGCACCTGTGAGTAGGAAAGCCATGTGAGGAGGGCCTGTTCTTCTTGGAGTCTAGAGTTGAGCTGCAACATCATCCAAGAGCTTCCATGGAAGGGGTGGGGGGACAAGAGGGTCACACCCTCCCTTTCATCCCCTAGTCATATATCTCCCTCTTGCAAAGATAGCCAAGCAATCAACCCCTGTAATTAAACTGTCACCTTATGTGAACTTTATCTCCTAACATAAAGTTTGACTTTTCTCTAAACTATGTAAACCCTCCTAAGCCCACAGTGAAGTTTCCATTATTAGTTGTGTTTTAGGAAACAAACTTGGCAAGGCTTAAGAGCTTGACAATAACAACCTGGATGTGTATTTTTCATTAACAGAAGTCTGACTGCCGTTGTGTAGAGGAATTGGAAAGTGTTAGCTGCTGGGAGCGAGAAGTTGTTGCTTCTCCCAGCAGTGGGACTAATTGGGTTTTCTTTTGTGAAGGAATTGGTTTGTATTGATTCATTTATGTCTCATGTAACTCAGCAGCCCTCCCCCCCCCCCCCCCCAGGAAGCCTGCCTGGACTGGTAAGTGTTGAGAGGATGGCAGAACAGCTCGGCTGGCTCATGGGAGCTGTGAGTAGCTCTTGACCCTAACGAGGACGCGGAGCTGGGGTGACCAGATCACTCTCATAGTGTCCTTTCCTGATCAGACACAAGCCAGCAATATGGACCTCCCATGGTGGCTGGATTTGGAAGACCTCACACCAGGACTGTTTGAAAACTCACTAGAGAGAGGGCACACATGTGGGCAGGCTTTATGTTAACGTCCAGCACGGAGCTTCTGCCTGGGAAAGAGGCGTTTGCTCTTTGGCCTTCAGCAGCCTGTGATGCAAGCATCCTATAGTACACACGTCATAGAGAGAGGCTCAGACACTGGGGACCTTGATTCCATCTACAGAGAGCCCTGCTGCCCTGAAGCAATGACCTAAAACATCCTGTTCCTTAGCCGGGAGACTTCTCCCCTTCTCCATGTAGCTCTCTACTATCACCCATCCCAAGTTGAAGAATCTGTGCAGTGACAAACTCAGTACTGGAATTAATGAATTAAAAACCCTGCAGAAAATAGTCTATCTGAATTTACAACATGGATTACTAGAGATTGGGGAGGGGTGGAGATGGATGACTATGGTTCACAACAATGTATTATATAGCATATGAAGAACTGGCAGGGGGGCTGGTAGACTCTAAACACCAAGAAAAGGTAAGGACATGCAAAGACTAGTTGCCTGGTTCGATTGGTTAATACCAAGTACCACATGAAAATACGTAAGTTTCATATAGTAATCGAAAAAAATTTAATGAAATAAAATAGCAAAAAGTCTAGTCACCTCCACAACAGTCAGAATGGAGCTCAGTTTTTTCCCTCTACTGTCTGTAGTTACTAAAGATCTGTTTATGCCATTTTAAAAATAATAATAATAAAGTAATAAACCATGAAGACATGACGTCAAGACAACTTTTAGCATAGATACACTTTTCAGACACTCTATTGGGAATCAACAAGGCTGCATTTCAGATATGGTTTTGTAATTCGTAACTGGAGGCCCATGAACAAATGACTGACTTTCTCTGGGCTTGTGTTTTCTTAGTTATGGCATCTCATAAATAATTACATGATGGCCGGCACCGCGGCTCAATAGGCTAATCCTTCCGCCTTGTGGCGCCGGCACACCGGGTTCTAGTACCGGTCAGGGCGCCGGATTCTGTCCCAGTTGCCCCTCTTCCAGGACAGCTCTCTGCTGTGGCCAGGGAGTGCAGTGGAGGATGGCCCAAGTGCTTGGGCCCTGCACCCCAGGGGAGACCAGGAGAAGCACCTGGCTCCTGCCATCGGATCAGCGCGGTGCGCCGGCCGCAGCGCGCCAGCCGCAGCAGCCATTGGAGGGTGAACCAACGGAAAAAGAAGACCTTTCTCCCTGTCTCTCTCTCTCACTGTCCGAGTACTCTGCCTGTAAAAAAAAAAAAAAAAAAAATTACATGAAACTAGTAAACCGATCATCTCTAGAACTCATTTTCCCCAAGAGACCGATGGTTTTGCCCTGAATGGTCCACACACTTTTATTTGTATCACAGGCTACTGAAGGTCACAGAGCAGTCCGAAGTCCTACAGGCACAAGCAGATGTAGTAATTGACTCAAAGTCACGCATAAATGGTGAGATGAGATGCTAACATAGGTCTACCCCACCCCCAGACTCACCCCTTCGTCACTGCTGCCTAGGAAACACTGGCCATGAGAAAGGAGTTCCTCAAACAGTGAATTCCCGGAACCCCCGTCTAGACACGCTGCAGAAATTGTACAGAAACTACCGGAGGCGGAAAAGGTTTTAGTGCCACAGCAGATGACTGAATGCAGTAGATTGGGGCCCACGCTGTGGAGCAGCAGGTTAAAGCCCTGGCCTGAAGCACCGACATCCCATATGGGTGCTGGTTCTAGTCCCGGCTGCTCCTCTTCTGATCCAGCTCTCTGCTATCGCCTGGGAAAGCAGTAGAAGATGGCCCAAGTCCTTGGGCCCTGCAACCACATGGGAGACCAGGAAGAGAAGCTCCTGGCTCCTGGCTTCGGATCAGCACAGCTCCTGCCATTGTGGCTATCTGGGGGGTGAACCAGCATATGGAAGACCTCTCTCTCTCTCTCTCTCTCTCTGCCTCTCCTCTCTCTGTGTAACTGTGACTTTCAAGTAAATAAAATAAATCTTTTTTAAAAAATCTAAATTCCCGAGGAGAGTTTCTGATTAGCCTGCCACATGCTGCATGCATGCAGTCCTAAGCATGCATGCAGGGACACACATGCTTACATGTGCTCAGAGAAGACACGACACTCAGCAGGGAATCCCACAACAGCTGAGTGTACCACGGAGGGGTGGTTGTCACCAGCAGGAGGAAAGGACCCAGGGCAGGCAAGGGCAGAGATGTCCACTCCGGGTCCCAGACCAGGGGTTCTCCACTGGGACTAGGAGGGAACAGCTTGCTCCTTTCTAGGAGCCACAGATAGGACGTTCCTAGGAACTCAACGCCATCCAGAACTGGAAAAGAATTCATGCAGGTGAGTAAACACGGGGCAATGGGAATCAGACATTCAGAGTAAAACCAGGAGACATCAAGCCCGAGCAGTGTAATAGGATTTTCCCTCAGCCAGATCATCTTAATATTTCTGGCTGTGGTGTGGTCATGTCCACAGCCTGGCTTAGCCAGCCCAGCATCTTCAAAGAGAGAGAAAGTAGGGTATGAGCTTCTCAGGAGTTAGGTAATGGAAAGTAATACAAATGTCGCCAATGACAAGCTGCAGAAAGCTGCAACAATTAGTTCTGCCCCTGGAGAGTAGGTGGGCCCACCGCCAAGCTCAGCAGGAAGTCTCTCTGGGAGTCTGGGTGTGTGCCAGACACTTTCCCACTCTCTCTCTCTCTCTCTCACACACACACACACACACACACACACACACAGCAGTCTGGGGTGAAGCCAGGGAACAGACACTATTTATCATCATGAGCTTCTCACTACCTCACCACAGGACTTGGCTTTCAAATCCTCCTCCTTCATGATTTCTCTATCCATTAGCAAACCGATTCACAACGTGTTATGCTTTTGCATTTGAAGGCCTATTATCTTTCATTCCAACCAGGTAATAAAATATTTTATCGCCAAAATGCGGTGCAAAGAGCATTTTATTTGGTGTCAGGAGACTTGCATTCAGGAATCCGGACACATCTGTCCAGACCGGTCTCTTCAACTCCATTTCTGCAAGGTGACACGTGTGGTAAGCAGCCAGAGTTCAGTCCCGTCCCTCCCCACGGTCTAATGCTCTTCTTACGCTGCTCTACCTCTGGATCAATTGCAGCCATCTCTCAGGGCCAACCCAAGCAATGATAGTGTTGGCACAGAGGAAAGCAGCTAATTGACTCAGTTCAAATCCCAGCTCTATCACTGGCGAACTGGAAGGTCTTGGACAAGTTACTTTACCTCTCTGCTGCTCTGTTTCAGAATCTGCAACATGGAGATAATCCCGCCTCCCTTTCCGGAAGTCCATGACATAGTGTATGCGGAAAGAAATGCTCACATAGGCAGCTCATAGCTGACATCATTAGCTCCTCTAAAAGCTTGCCCCAAGCAGCCCTTTTCAGAGTTCTCACTCCTTTCTTTTTATTCCTTTGGTGCAAATTCTCTGTGTCATTTAGTTCTCAAGTGCACCGGACTGCTAAGATGTTCCATTTCTTCTAACACCTATATCAATACAACTTTGCCAATGCCCTGTTAAAATTTTTTGACAGTGTAAGACCTGTGCTCCCTTTTCAGGTAATATCCTGCTAACTCAACTCTGCCATCATCATTAAGTTCTATCACTCAGCACCATGAATAAGATGTTCAAAAAAAAAAAAAAACACCATTTCGAGTAAGAGGTTTATAACTATATCCTTCAATCTAAATCTTTTCTCTCTTTCAATTTAACCCAGATGCTCTCTTTATCCAGATAAGCTCTTCATTTATAAACCTTGATGAGCACTTTTAGCCATCCCTTCATATCTGTGGGTGAGTGGTCCCAGGACCCCCCGCCCCAAATTCCAAAATCTGTGGGTGCTCAAGTTCCTTATAGAAAATGTCACGGTATTGTCATTTAACCTACTCACATCCCCTAATATACTGGAAGTCAGCTCTAGCTTACTTATCATACCTAATACAATGTAAATGTTATGTAAATAGTTGTTACACTGTATTGTATAGGGATTAATAGCAAGTTTTTTTTTAAAGGGCTACACATGTCAGTACAGACATGAGTTTTGTTTTTTCTTTTTTCATATATTTTGGATCTGTGGTTGCTGGGATCTGCAGATGCAGAAGCTGGGGCTACAGAAGGCCAAATGTGTTTTCTTCCTATAGAGTGAATCCCTCGCTTCTCCTGCCTGCACGACCCATAGCCTGGCAGTTCTGTGTCCGAGTTATGCACATCACCCCCCCACGTTTCAGTGCGATTCAGCGTTGGAATTTGTTAACCTAGGAAAACACTTCTGTGGATGTAAAGAGGAGCGGGCTCACCTCTCCCACTTCCCACTTCCCCAGGCACCATAATTCCCTAAGGAGTTCCTGAATTTGGAACTCATTTCACTCAGTTCCATCCGAAGTCCAGCAATAGCTGTTGCATTTAAGTAAAAAAACAAAGAATGTGGACTATTAGAGCTCTAGTATCACTTCATTGAATTCAGGCCAGAGACAAAATCTGGCTTTCACGGACGACATGAAAGGGTACGGCTGATGGCTTCCCTGGTTGGGAGGGACATGGAGTCAGAGGCTGTTTCTGCTGAGTGTGCCTAGGATCAGGTGTCTAGAAACGAAGCCTTACAAATCAAACAAGATCAGGGCCCAGCACTGGGATGCAGAGTTAAGCCTCAGCCTGCAGTTCCAGCATCCCCTGTGGGTACTGGTTTTAGTCCTGGCAGCTCCACTCCCTTTCAAGCTCTCTGCTAATGTGTCTGGGAAAGCAGAGCAAGATGGCCCAAGCCCTTGGGCCCCTGCACCCATGTGGGAGACCCAGAAGAAGCTCCTGGCTCCTGGCTTCAGCCTGGCCCAGCCCCGGCCATTGTGGCCATCTGGGGAGTGAACCAGCAGATGGAAGACCTCTCCCTCTATCACTCTTTCTCTTTTTCTCTATAGCTCTGCCTTTTAAATAAATTAAAAAAAAAAAAAACGAACAAGATCAACGGACCCAACAAAGAACCATTCATCAGAACTGGTACTCCATGCAGTGTCTTCCAGAAATCATGTCCTATATCCACTCCCAGGAGAATCTGCACAGATGGACACAGACTGCACCCCTGCGTGTTGATGTAAAACAAGCAACACCCAAAAGCAGGAGGGGAGAGAAAAATCAACAATGGGAAAATCAAGGTCTCTGAGAACCATATGACCTTTTGATTGACACAAGAAAAACTCTTCTCTCTCTTCCTTCTACTCCTAGGAAGAGTCTAGGTAGCACCAAAAATGGGTTTCTGGTTCTCACTAGCTGTGACAACACACTGAATGCCAGCAGCCATCTGACACAATGTACAGTTAGAGCTGGTTTCTAGTCTATGGGCTCCCACTCAGAAATGATAAACCACTAAGGTATGAGGGCACTTCAAAAGGTTCATAGAAAATAGAATGAAAAGGTAAGTTGGGGCCGGCACTGTGGCGCAGCAGATTAAAGCCCTGGCCTGAAGCGTCAGCATCCCATGTGGGCGCCGGTTCTAGTCCCGGCTGCTCCTCTTCCAACCCAGCTCTCTGCTATGGCCTGGGAAAACAGTAGAAGATGGCCCAAGTGCTTGGACCCCTGCACTCACATGGGAGACCCAGAAGAAGCTCCTGGCTCCTGGCTTCAGATCGGCTCAGCTCTGGCCGTTGCAGCCATCTGGGGAGTGAACCAGCAGATGGAAGACCTCTCTCTCTCTCTGTCTCTACCTCTCTCTGTAACTCTGTCTTTTAAATAAATAAAATAAATATTTTTTTAAAAATGTAAGATTACCCTGGTGCAAAAAAGTATTGTTGAAATCCACGCATAGATTTTTCATAATATACATTTTCCACGGACTTTTGAAAGACCTTTCATAGTCATGGATTTCAGCTATTTCTACACCAAAATAAACTTAGATTTTAATTTCACTTTCCATGAACTTTTTCAAGTACCTCATATTTCCTGACAAGTCTAGAAGTAGCCTCGCGTAAATGAAAAACCCAAAGGCCCTCTGGAGCAAGTACATGCCCGCCATTTTCCATAGGGTTTCTCATCTACTGCTTTCTACCCTGCAGCACAGTGGGGGGCTTCGTACCCAAGAAAAGCACCTGCGTGTGGCAGTTACTCCAGTTGGAAGAGGTCTGACTTTGAGTGACAACCACATTTGAATGCCAGGTGACACCCCGGGTTCTAGTCCCTGTCGGGGAGCCGGATTCTGTCCCGGTTGCCCCTCTTCCAGGCCAGCTCTCCGCTGTGGCCCAGGAGTGCAGTGGAGGATGGCCCAGGTGCTTGAGCCCTGCACCCTTTGGGAGACCAGGAGAAGCACCTGGCTCCTGGCCTCGGATCAGCGCGGTGCGCCGGCCATAGCAGCCATTGAGGGGTGAACCAACAGAAAAGGAAGACCTTTCTCTGTCTCTCTCTCTCACTGTCCACTCTGCATGTCAAAAAAAAAAAATAAAAATGAATGCCAGGTGAAAACAGGAGATGTTGCCCGGATCACAGATGATAGGACAATAGGCAGGAAAGGAACGTCAAGATGAAGACAAAAGCGCGTCTGGCAGATAAACTTCCTACTGCAGCTTCTTCAACAGCGGGACGCAGGCTCCTGCGGGTCAGGGCTGGATACAGATCCACAGCAGACTCGGTGTCGCACTCACGGTTCATGATCTTCCTCCAGTGGTCTCCAAGGCCAACCCCCACCTGGACGGAGCAATGATGATGGCTTCTCCGTAAAGAACTCCATGGGTGACTTCCACAGACTCAAGATCATGAGCCCAGATGCATTTTTCGAATAAGGACAGAAAAATAGGAGGTAGCTTGGACACGGCCAAGCACTGTGGTGCCTTTGCCAGAGAAATCGTGTCTTAATTTTAAAAGCATTCCAGAAATGGGATGCTTGTCTACAGTACAATTTCCTGGTACTTTTTTTTATGGAACAAAAGCAAACACTGCAGAATTTGAAAGAACCCAAAAATCAAGCAGTCCAATTAAGTTTTCAGGCGAGAACTGAATTGTCTCAAATGAGGTCTTTTCATTAGGAAACTGGATCTTTGTTTCTTACAATATTTGGTGCTTGGCCACAATTAGCCTCGTGATTCCTAATTGGATTTGAACTTTTTCTGGAAAACAACATCAGAATGCAAAATTAGACATGGTCTTCCTTGGGAGGGCACTCACACCAGGAGACCACTCCAGCGAGAGATCCCTCCAGCAAGTGAATCCACACACTTCAGTGACAACAGTTGGAAATGTTCTCAACAGACTTGCTACACGGCCATCACTTGCAGTGGGTGGAGGCCTGTCAGCACCTGTCAGACACACAGCTTTTCCTTGGTTCCTTAGGAAAATAGTCCATGCCCTTTCTGCTTCCCACGGAGAGTGAATTACTCTTGCTTGCACTCAAGCAGAGAGGAGCTGGCTGGGCTGGGAGCATTCAGCTACAGTCTATTAAACTGAAGTTGCCTTTAAAGTTGGTTAATGACAAGGAAAACTGTGTTTCCATCTCTCTACACATCTAAGCTCAGCTACAGGAGAAAAAACGTGTGCAGAAAAAGATGCCTTCATTTTACAAACCTGAATATGTTTCTGGCTTGACAGCTATAAACTCTGGAAGACACGGAGATAAAAACAAAACCTGACTTGAAATCTGTACTCCATGCGAGTTCAAATGGATGCACACATGCTCACATACCCACAAACAAAATGACTTTCCTGGAGGTCACACCAACAACAGCGTTGTTAGGCCAAGAAGGCAGCACACCTGCCCCACTGGTCTACATCCTGATCATCGGTTTTGACATTTACATGGTGCTGTCCTTGATAAGCATTCCTATGGGCTGGCTGGCAGAAGTAACCTTTGAGAGTTTGGCCAGGAAAATGCCAGTAATGGCAAATAAGACACAGAGAGGTTAAGTTATTTGCCCAGCATCTCAAATTGAGAAATGTTTTTTTGAGGATCTACATTTTGAGAAAGAGCTAAACATTAGTGTTGTAACCATCATATTCCCACTGTTGGTTGTTATTCAGTTAGGGCATATCCACGACAAAAATTTTCAAGCCAAATCTGTAGCAATTTTATTACCCAATTCCTGGTATCCTTCTCTTTAATGGTTATTGAAATCAGCTTTAAGTGCTTCTAGAATGCATTTTTGGACATGAAATGATGTTACTACAAAAAAGACTACAAACCTGGAATTATCTTCCTTTTACATTGGTCCCACAGACCCTGGTTTTAATGTTTATTTGTTTTAATAGTCAAAGACTATAACCATATCTTAATTGTCAAAGACAACCGACCTAATTATATGTTTAATTTTAACCACTGTTTAATTATTTTAGATAAGAGTTGGTAATGGTCTGTGTCCCTGTTCCACAGTTTTAAATCACTCCAAGGAACAATTTCAACTTTCAGTAATTTAGCGCTAGCCTTCAGGGGAAAGCAGAAACAGTAAGGAAAAAGAAAAGGAAGCAGCAACACGTGTTGTGACTTGTGAAGCACCTTACAAATGCCTGTTAGTGCTGATGATGAAGGTGATAATGACCATGAGACAGTGGTGGCATCCAGAGACCACCAAGCTTCACCTCTGGTCCTTAACTTCCACTCAGCCCTGACTCATCCCAAAGTAGTTTTGGAAATACTAGAGGTGCAACGGGTCTGGCTGCCTTGCCTGGAGTCTAAGCTCCTAAGAGAAACTGACCACACAGCAAGTGTCTTATTGGTGTGACAAGAGCTCATTCACTTACATATTCTTTGATCTTGGAACTTTCCAAAAGGTGAAAAGATTCAGAATGTCATGAAATGTAACAGGAAATAACTTGGGACTAACTTGTTCTTTCCTCAAACAAAGGACAATGGAAATATCTGGTTCCTTTGCAGCGTCAAAACATTCAATAACCAGATATTTCAGCCAGGTACAAGATGCGAACATTCTGAACTCAGATTGTAACTCATTAACAACTTCCTATCTGAATTTATGCATGAAAATAACACTAACTTGTGTACCTGGAGCCTAGGGGGAAACCGGACAATAAGCTACAAAGAGCAACATCTGGTTTCTTTGTGCTATTCCTGTGAGTGTGCACAAATAGCCCTTGTGGTGCGGGAAGTTGCAAGCAAAGAGCGCCTCCATCCCACGCGGATGTTGCCCTTTCTGGAGCTCACACATCCCATCCTTACCTGCAAGCACTCACGCTGTGGCCGCCCTCCACACACCCCCACGTCCCATCTTTGTTACTAGCACACGTCAGTGACAAGAATCCCTGGCTAACTAATCATCACTCCTGGGACAGGGGAAGGTTGAAAAGGCTGCACAGCGGAGAGGCTCACAGACTCTGGAGCCAGACTGCCTGAGTTCAAATGTCAGCTCTGTCAGTTTCTAGCTACTTGACCTTGATCAAGTCCTTGAACCTTGGCAGTGTCTCAGCCTCTTCCTCTGCTAAGCAGGCAGGATAACATCGCCTCCCTTGTGGAACTGTTAGAAGGATTGCGTGGGTGAAGATGTGAGAAGTGTGTGCAGTAGTAGCTGGAATCCAGTAAGCATTATACAAGTCTACGATGTTTTTCTTGACTAAGGGCAAAAGCTGAGCTATCTCAATAACATCTCAATTTCTGAAAACAGGAAAGAACCTATGGACCTCTGGACAGGCAGGCCCCTGACAATGCCCTGGCCGTCCTTACACAAGATAACTGGGCCCACAGCCACCAGACCTGTAGTGCAAGAACTCCCCGATCCTGTCCTGGCTGTCACTCACATGGCTCCTGACCATGCCTCTGGCTATGCTCACTCACAAAGATCCCTAGAATGCAGAGATCTGAGTGCAACGGAATTGGGCAGTAAACAGAAAAGTCTGCTAATATTAGGAAGAGGACAGAAGTATGTTCCCTTGGCCATCTTCTCTTGTCTAAATACTCCAGAGAGTAAACATCCCAGAACTCCAACAGGTACCCAAAAGCACCTTCCCTTCTGCACTACTTGAACATGCACAGACATGCAGCCCCTCCTCCTCCTTGGCCAAAACACCCAGCTGCATCTCGAGCCAAACCCTGCTGCAATGAGGATGGCTCCCAGCTGTCCCCACTAAGCCTTCTGTTCTTCCTTGGAAGCCCTAAACAGGCCCACTTCCCCTTTAACATCTCCTGCAGGTGGAAATTGACAGCCCTGTAGGAGGGGAGGCAGCAGTGGCCAGCAGAGAAACAGGATTCTCGTTTCAGGGCTAGGGCGTGGCCTCTCCTCCTGCTGCAGATGCACCTGTTTCTGAGGACACACACCACATTTGCTGCCTGGGCTCTTTTCGTAGAAGGAGCCGGAAGGAGGACAGTGGCCAGGAACAATACACATACCAAGTCCACTTTGAAAACTGACTTTAGGATGTGGATTGGAGAATAGTCACTAGCATGCAAAATATTAGCCATTTTCCACTTACACCAAGAGGAATAACAAGTCGTAAGGTCTTGTAGTGCATCACCTATCTGCCTTACAATACACACATTCTACCTTACGAGGAAGTCATGCATATGTACTGTTGCAAATGAGATCTTCAGGGCCAGCACTGTGGCGTAGCGGGTAACACCGCCACCTGCAGTGCTGGCATCCCATATGGGTGCCAGTTCAAGTCTCGGCTGCTCCTCTTCCAATCCAGCTCTCTGCTCTGGCCTGGGAAAGCAGTAGAAGATGGCCCAAGTGCTTGGGTCCTTGCAACTGTGTGAGAGACCCAGAAGAAGCTCCTGGCTCCTGGCTTCATATCAGTGCAGCTCCAGCCATTGCGGCCAACTGAGGAGTGAATCAGTGGATGAAAGACCTCTCTCTCTCTCTGCCTCTCCTCTCTCTGTGTAACTCTGCCTTTCAAATAAATAAATAAATCTTTGAAAAATTTTTATAAAATGAAAATGAAATCTTGGGATCCTTCAGAATCTACAAAGTTCCTCATTATAATTTCATTTTATTTTTTTAAAGGTTTATTTATTTATTTGAAAGTCAGAGTTACACAGAGAGAGAGAGAGAGAGGTCTTCCATCCGCTGGTTCACTCCCCAATTGGCCGCAACAATGGGAGCTGTGCCCACCCGAAACCAGGAGCCAGGAGGAGTTTCTTCTGGGTCTCCCACATGGGTACAGGGGCCCAAGAACTTGGGCCATCTTCCACTGCTTTCCCAGGCCATAGCAGAGAGCTGGATCAGAAGTGGAGCAGGCAGGGCCCAAACCAGCACCCATATGGGATGCCAGCACTTCAAGCAGGGCGTTAACCCACTGCGCCACAGCACTGGCCCCTGTAATTTTATTTTCTCTTCGTAGCCATAACGTCCTTACAAATAATATAAGCATATCTGGATCACAGGCTTCTAAAATTTCAAAATCAACTAAAGATTAAAAATGTCTTCTTAAACAAAAATATGGAAACACATCAAATAAACTGTAAGCTAACAGATATACCTAAGCAAAAGAGAAATTAAAATAGAAGTATCTTTAAGCTGGTTCTCGCAATCTTTCTATGATTGATAAAGACATCATTAAAAATTTTTTTTCATTCTCATTTTTTTAAAAAAGTCTCATTGTTTTAGAATCAGTGGCACCTTTGCAAGCCGTAAGTACAATGTTTGGAGAAAAGACAGTTCCCCCAGTTCTCCCCCTAGGTGAATCTGATGAGAGCAATTTCCAAGGTCCCAACCCTTTATCTCTTTAGGCGGAACTCAGTTGGACAATCTGGGCTCCAAGGGTAAAGCCACCCCTAATTTATTTTGAAGGTTTTGATTTAATGAATACAAATGAATACAAATTTTCATATGTACAGCTTTTAGGGATATAGCGTTTCTTCCCCCCATTCCCGCCCTCTTGTAATCTGAGTCAGTCTGCCCACCTGTGAAATGGAGACAATTCAAAATAAAAGCTATTTAGGAACTCTTAAGTAATACTTGCATTCTTTTTTAAAAATTTTTTTTATATTTATTTGATATAGGTAGAGTTACAGACAGTGAGAGAGACAGAGATAAAGGTATTCCTTCCGTTGGTTCACCCCCCAAATGGCTGCTAAGGCCAGCGCTGCGTCGACCCTAAGCCAGGAGCCAGGTGCTTCTCCTGGTCTCCCATGGGGTGCAGGGCCCAAGCACTTGGGCCATCCTCCACTGCACTCCCTGGCCACAGCAGAGAGCTAGACTAGAAGAGGAGCAACCAGGACTAGAACTCCTCACCTATATGGGATGCCAGCGCCGCAGGTGGAGCCTGCTCAAATGAGCCACGGCACCGGCCCCAGTAATACTTTCATTCTAAGACGGCCTCAGTTCCCAGAGACACAGACACTTTCTGAAAAGGCAAACACTCCCCTCGTTTTTGTACTTACCTCTAGTTTGAGGTTTCCCCATCCTGCATCCTCTCATTTATTTTTGTGAAAGGCGCATCCCTCCCTTCTTCTGATCCCCATATAAATCTTGGAAAGTTTTTACTGATTTGTGGGGGAGAGAGGCACACTTATTCCCACACAAGCATTTTTACAAAGCTGAGAAGTTAGGCCAAAAGAAGAGATTTCTCGGTTATAAACTGAATTCAGTTACAGAACAACAGGAAAGGTGATCATTTCTTTGTGACCATTTCCGTTCATTAACTGACTCAGCCATTTGTTTAGCACATAATGGTGGCATTAGATCAGAGGCATCCAGGAGTGACCAAACCAAGGCCCTGTTCTCAGAGAGCTTACTTTACGGCTATGGAAAGGGGTACAGACAACAGCTAAAACAGATGAGGCAGCTGGGGCAGCAGAGCAGGGTGGAGGCAGGGTGGCTGCCAGGTCAGGGTCAGGCGGGCAGTGGCTCAGCCTTTGTCATCAAGTGATACTGCAGCTGAATTCAGACCTGTGGGGGGCAGCAGAGCCCAAGCAGAGGGCACAGTAAAGGAATCCTGGGAGCTAAGAGTGCTTGGCCTGCTCCAGGAAAAGCCTAGAGGGCAGTGTGCCTGGAGCAGTGGGATCAAGAGGGTTGGGGGTGGTGACAGAGGGCCACGCGGTGTGGAGTCCTGCCGGTCAGGCTGGGATGCTCAGAGACGATGTGATCTGATTTATATCTTTAAAGGAACCCTCTGAGGAGTATGAGAGTACTTCAAAAAGTTTGTGGAAAATGGAATCAAAAAATAATTTATGTTGATGCAAAATTTTTGAAATCTATGCATAGTTTTTTTCATAATATGCATTTTCTATGAACTTTTCTGTGTCCTCCAGACACTAACTCCTAGTAGGGTTTGGGAAATATAATTCAAGAATTTGGAGAAGAAGGGGTTCACTGTCCTTAGGCAAAATGTATATATCTTATGAATGGCCTAAATGGCTTCACCTTTAATAATTTGTATATTGGGGCTGGCACTGTGGGGTAGTGGGCTAACCCTCCGCCTGCAGTGTCGGCATTCCATATGGGCACCGGTTCCTGTCCAGGCTGCCCCTCTTCTGATCCAGCTCCCTGCTAATGTGCCTAGGAAAGCAGTGGAAGATGGCCCAAGTGCTTAGGCCCTCGCACTCACGTGGAACACCTAGAAAAAGCTCCTGGCTCCTGGCTTCAGATCAGCTCAGCTGAGGCCATTTGGGGAGTGAATCAGCGGATGGAAGATCTTTCTGTCTCTCCCTCTCTGTCTGGAACTCTGCCCCTCAAATAAATAAATAAATCATTTTTTTTAAAAAGAATTTGTATATTATTTTTCTGACATTTCTTGATGGTGAGAGGGGTCTATACTACACTACTCCTGAACTAACTTGACTATTATCTGTATCAAAATTACACGATCCCTAAGCTTACTAGAAGTTGGTGGCCCATCAATGTCCAGTTCATTAATTGCTGCACAGACACCTGGTGACAGCTCCTGCTGAAATCCATCCATATGTAGAAGTCACAGTGGGGGTGGGCGTTGTGGCAGAGAAGTGGTAAGCCAGTGCTTGGGACAAGTGGGTGACAGAGTGCCTGGGATCCAGTCCTGCTTTGTTTCCCATCCAGCTTCCTGGCACGGTGTCGGGGAGGCAGTGTATGATGCTCAAGTACATGAGTCCCTGCCTCTGACCTTGAGTTGGCCCAGGCCTGGCGGTTGCAGGCATCTGGGGAGTGAACCAGCAGTTGGAAGATCTCTTTCTCCGCCGCCTTTCATTTTCTTTCTTTTTTTTTTTTCCTAAAGATTTATTTACTTATTTGAAAAGCAGAATGAGACAGAGGGAGGGAGAGAAAGAGAGAGGGAGAGACATAGATGAGAGCTTCCATCTGCTGGTTCACTCTGCAAATGGCTGTAACAGCTAAAGCTGGGACGATCAAAAGCCAGGAGCATGGAGTAGCCAAGACTCGAACCAGCACCCATATGGAATACCAGTGCCACAGGCAGCGGCTTTACCCACTACACCACAGCGTCAGCCCTGCTGCCTGTCAAATAAAGAAAACTTAAAAAAAAAAAAACAATTAGCAAGACTTGCTTTATGCCATTTTATAAAATATCTATTTATTCTATCGCTAATTTGGGGATTTGAACAAAGAGAAAAGAGTCAGCTCCATATTTTATACCTTTTCACATAATATTTCACATAATATTAAAATGACTATGTAGGGGCTGGTGCTGTGGCACAGTGGGTTAAAGCCGTGGCCTGCAATGCCAGCATCCCACATGGGCGCTAGTTCGAGTCCCAGCTGCTCCACTTCCAATCCAGCTCTCTGCTGTGGCCTGGGAAAGCACTAGAAGATGGCCCAAGTCCTTGGGCCCCCACACCCACATGGGAGACCAGGAAGAAGCTCCTGGCTCCTGGCTTTGGATCGGCCCAGCTCTGGCCATTGCAGCCATCTGGGGCGTGAACCAGCGGATGGAAGCCCTCTCTCTGCCTCTCCTTCCCTCTCTGTGTAACTCTGACTTTCAAGTAAAATAAATAAACCTTAAAAAAAGACTATGTAGCAATTTATTTATAAAGCTTATGATCAACACCTAGATTGAAAAAAGAAAGTTTTTTTTTTTAGGTTGGGATATTGCAATCTGCTTGTAAGCTGATGGTAACAACCAAGAGAAGGAAACTGATCTTGCAGGAGAGAGAATGTAAAATTGCAGGAGTGCTGTCCGTGAGGAAGTAAATGTGGGGGATGCACAGAATCCAGCAGGGCGAGGGGAGGCAGGACCCTGCTCTGGGGCAGGAACAGTTCTCCCACCTCCCACAGTGGAGCTGAACTAGGGCACAGAGGCAACAGGTTATGAGGTCTGATGGTGAGCACACGTGGAATCGCTCTTCGCTTTCTTGTATCTTAGTGAGGCTGGCAATTAGGGCGGGAGCGGATAGTAAGAAGTAGCGGCAGGTGCTGGAGGTTTGAAGGAAGAGGCTGAAGTATGAAGTGATGGTCTAGGAGGGAGGGGAAATAAATTCTCTGGGGAGGTATTGTAAGATTGGCCGCCTGGACGACTCACTTGAGCCCTGTGGTAATTAATTCAGAGTAGCATGATGGGAAAAGCAAGGAGCAAGGGAATGGAGAGTGTACGAAAGAAAATGATTCTGGTAGTGGGCCATAAAATCTAAGCCTGTGCTGTGGCCTGTGTGTTCTGAGTCTCTCCAAAATTCACATGCTGCTAGCTGGTCCCCAAAGGGCTGATATGAAGGGTGATTCCTGGGGTGCGATTTAACTGAATATTCAAAGGAGGAAGAGTTTGGGGTGGAGCTTGAGTACCATTTCTGTGCCTGTTTTTGAAATCTCAGCATGGAGTCAGGTGCATCGTGGGAGTGGGAGTGTCCGCCATGATAATTTTATTTTAATAATATTATAATAATCTAAAAGTTACCCCAAGGACATAACCTGCAGCCATATTGCCTATTTCTAGCTGGCACTGATTCAAAGTTTGCAACATTGTGGAACTTGTTGATTCCCAGCACACAGAAACACAGGAGGGGAGGGAGTTTTGGACCATACCTGCAAAGGGGGGTTATGGACAGTGTACAGAAAAAGTGTTTAGATGGGGCAGACTGGGCTGTCATGCAGGCTGGCTATGGCTTCTGCACTGTCCAGTGTAGCTGTCACGTGGATCAGCTGGGGCTGTCACATGGGCCATGCAGGGCTGCAACAGGACAGGCAGAGCTGAAGGCAGTGCTGTGAACCCTCGGCTCCTCCTCCTCTCACTACCTCCCCTTCTCAGGGGGAATGAGCTGGGCAAACAGGAGAAGGTAGAAGAGATTGAGATTACCAAGGGGCCACATTTCTATAAGCATTCTCATTGCTTGCCACGATTTCTCTCCGCCTCCCTCTCTCTCCCTCTTCTCTCTCCTCATTCTGAAATGGACTATTTCTGCCCTAATTTGAATTTAACTGAAACATATGAAAACCGATGCCTGAAAGAGTCTCTCACCATCCTACTGAAATTGTAAGAAAAAAAAAAACATAAAAAGAGCATGTTGCCGATAGAAGAAGAGAGGAAGAACATAAGAAATAGCTGTGTCTGACATTTCAGCAAGCCTGACGCTGGGTGTTTTTAGATTTATGTGACTGATAAATAATACAAGATTCCCTAGGGAGGACAAATTCAAGTGAAAAATAACCAGTTGAGGAGAGAGGCATGTGGTTAGCAATTTCAACAGGAAAGGCAGAGGTATCGTGAAATCCAAGATATCAAATGACTATTTTTCTTCTGTAATATTGTACCCTTGGCAATTAAATTGCTTTCCAACTGTTTCCTCCTCTCCACCCTCCCCCCCCCCCAGCTCGCTCTCTTTCTCTTTCTCTCTCTCTCAAGCCAATACTGGATTTAAATCTCTATCCTGGTAAACTGAGGTTCCACCTATTAGAGAAGGGAAGTTTAAGCCATGTTTTTATAGAGCGGAGTTAATCCTGGAACATTCTTTAGTTTAGAAAGTTCTTCTGTTTCCCCAAACCTTTCTGTTTTTTTTCTCATTCGAACATTTCAGCGAAAATTGTTCTCCGTGTTTGACATTTCAAAGAAGGGGGAGGTGGGAGAGAGGAACGACTGGGCTTTTCCCTAAGAGCGAGCTGATGGCAAAAGTGAAGGAAACATGCTTCCATTTTTTCACAGTAAAAATTAAATACTGTGATATTCATATGTGTTCTTGTTTTATTTAAGGGGCAGAGAGACAAGGTGGGAAACAGGGAGGGAGGAAAGGAGAGAGATAAAAGGGGTAGGGAGAGAGAGAGAGCTCGAGTGAGCACCCATTCACTGGTAAACTCCACAAATACCTGGATGTGTGGGGCCAGAGCCAGGAGCTGTGAGTATAATCCAGGCCTCCCACATAGGCGGCAGGAATCCAATTACTTGAGCCGTCGCAGCTGCCTCCTCTTCTACATGGGCAGGCAGCTGGAGTCAGAACTAGAACTGGGAACCACACCTCGGCACTCTGATGGGAGCACAGGTGTCTTAACCTCTAGACTGAAGACCCACTTCTTGACACTCACTTAACAGAAGCCATGCAACAGTTAACAAACCTATAGAACAATGTTCACCTTCATTAGAATGCATTTGCTTTGTCTCTATAGTGATTATTACATATGAGACACTGCTGCAAATGCCATTCTGAGTCTTGACGAATGTTAACTCAATTAATCCTGGTAAGAATCCTACGTGGAAGGTACTATTACTTCTCCCATCTTCACTGAGAATAATGAAACTGAGTCACAGAGGAACGGAACTCGCCAAGGCCACAAAGCCGGTAAGCTGCACAACCAGGCAATTGGGCTGTAGGCCAATGCATTTAGACATTGTAACAGTCACTCTTGCTAGGGAAATGCAAATTGGAAAACGATAACATTTCTGTCTATAAGATTGGTAAAAAGAAATTTTAAATATTGATAACCTCAATTGCTGGTAAGTAGGTGGGAAAATGGACACTCATCTATTATTGCAACCCTTTTAGAAGCCAATCTGTATTCTCTAAATTATACAGTGCATAAAATACCCTAGACAACATTCTGTTTCGGTGACTCTCACCTACATGAAGAAAGGCACCGGCATATAAGGCCAGCTCTACAAGAAACTGCAGCTGTTTGTTGGTGGTGGAATTTTTGGTAAATGCTTTTTTGAACATACCTGAGAAAGCAGAATAGAGCAGAGGCAATTATTAATTTTTATATGCAAGAGAATTTGAAAAAGTTTGTGGAGATGCATATTACAAAAAACTATACATTTTTTAAGGGAAAGGGCTTATTGGGGGAAACCCAACAGACTGGAGGGAAAGGGTGAAGAAGGAAAAAGAGGGAGGAGAGTGTGAGAGAGAGATATCCAGAGAGATCAAGAGACAGAGAGAGACACACACAGAGAGAGGGACAGAAAGATTAGGAGATGGAGAGAGAGAGCCATGTATGCATGGGTTTTTAAAAATTTTTGCACCAAAATAAATCCATGCTAACTTGTTATATCCTGTCTGAGCTGGATATAGTTTGAGGCATTAAGAAGACAGACATCAGTTTGAAAACAGCCCCTATCAACTCAACATGAATTCTCCTAAAACTAAAGCTAGGACAAACATCAAATTCATGGTGAAGCTTTTGTAGAGGTGGTGTGAAAAATTGCTGCTTGATGAAAAGTTTATGGGGACAATGCCCTAAAGAAAGAAGCAGCTTACAAACAGATAATTCATGTTAAGAAGGGACTCTGTTGAAGATCAAAGCCTGATCTTGAACAGGAGACAATCCACATCAGTTTGCAAGGAGCAAATTAATCACGTTCATGCCCTCATGGAAGAGGATGAATGACAAAGAGCAGAAACCAGAGCCAACACCACAGACGTCTCAATCGATTCAGCCTACACAATTCTGACTGAAAAATGAAAGCGAGGCAAAGTCTTTGCTCCTTGGGTGCCAAAATGTTGCCCCAAGGTCGGCTGCAGCTAGGAACAGAACTTTCAATAAACATGTAAGCAAATGGGATGCACATCCCCAAGCATTTCTTCAAGGAACTGGAACAGCGGAAACAGGGCTTTACCAGAATGCTCCCAAAGACAAAGCACAACCAAAGCAATGGCTACCAAGGGGTGGACGTGGTTCAGTGGAAGCCAAAGCACATCAACCACAGCAAAGGTCATGCAACAGTGTTCTGGGGATATGCAGAGTGTTTTGCCGTTAACTTTCCAAGGGAACCAAAGAGCAATACCATCTGTTTACATGTGTCGAGGAAGTTAGCCAAAGCTTTAGCTGAAAATGCCTGGGAAGCTTCCCTGGGGTCCTTTTTCATCGCAACAATCCTGCTCCTTCCTCTCATCAAACAAGAACAATTTTGTGAGGGTTTTGATGGGAAATCCTTAGTCATCTGACTTACAGTCCTAATGTGACTCCTTCTGACATTTTTCTTTTTTTAAACTATCATCCTCTTCTTTTTTAAGATTTATTGAAATATAATTTTATAAACAATAAAATTTATTCTGCTGCATTGAGTAATTCAGTAATTTTTGTGCATTGACTTATTTTTGCTTCCTAATCTTAAAAATATCTTTGAAGGGCACCTGTTTCTCATCAGTTAATAATTTATGAAGGTTTCTGTTGGCTTGATTAAATCACCAAGACTATTCTTTAGGCACGGACTAAACAGCTGGTATTAACCTTAGCAAAAGTGTCTTGAGCTTGAGAGAGCTTAAATTGAGAAGTGAAGTTTATTTCTTTATTTTATCCTTTAATTCCATTTTCCATAGACCTTTTGAAGTCTCATCATATTTATGTATTGTTTGACATTTTTTACTTTTTTAAAAAGATTTATTTTATTTATTTGAAAGACAGAGTTACAGAGAGAGGTAGAGACAGAGAGGTCTTCCATCTGTTGGCTCACTCCCCAAATGGCCACAATGGCCAGAGCTGCACCTATCCAAAGCCAGGAGCCAGGTGCTTCTTCCGGGTCTCCCACATGAGTGCAGGGGCCCAAGGACTCGAGCTATCTTCTACTGCTTTTCCAGGCCACAGCAGGGAGCTGGATTGGAAGAGGGGCAGCCAGGACTAGAACCGGTGCCCATAAGGGATGCAAGCGCTTCAGGCCAGGGAGTTAACCCAATGTATCACAGTGCCAGCCCCTGTTTGACTTTTTTATATTAACACATATAAATATCTAATTAAGTTTAAAATATCAGTATAATAATCAGCCTAGAAAATATGCATAGAAAATTATATGAATAATATAGCTTTTCAAATCAAATGTGAAAGATTCATTTATGTCCATGGAGGCCTCTCACATACAGGCATTGCAATTTATAGTTTTCAGCAATTACAGAATAAACATTAATTTTCTTTAATGGGCATTTCTGGCAATAGGAAGCAGAAGAAATAATTTGCTCATTCTCTGTCTAATAGTATAACTAGCCTGTAGAGAGTAATATCATTTTAAAAATCAGTATATGATCTATAATTTCTGTTTCTATTCCTTCAGTTTCGCACTCCAGTGGAGAGAGAATCTGCATTTGAGGGAAATGGAAGGGCTGGCAGAGCGGAAATGTCTTTAAGTTCCCTCCTTTCAGGAGAGGTTTACACACGCATTTCTCTATCTATGCTTTATGCTAGGCAAGGCTGTTAGAGGAGAAGTTGAAATCTGAAGTATGGCCCGTGCAGAATGGGGGGAACCAGGATCACAAACCGGGAAGTGCCATCCCATCACTGGCTTCTTACTGCGTTAGCCACAGGTCCTTCCGGGCTGGTGAAATTTAAAGTACTGCTGCCATCTTCAGGAGTTCCCCACTGCCAGAGGAGGGGACTTCAAGTTCAGGGAAAATGGAATTAAAAGATAAGCTGCTCTTGGTGCAAAAAAGTTGAAGCCCATGCGTGGTTTTCATAATGTGCATTTTTCCATGCACTTTTTGAAGTCCGCTCATGCGCATGGATTTCAAAATACTTTGCCCTGAAATAAATGTGTCTCTCAGTTCCATTTTTCCATGAACTCTTTGAACTACCCTCATATTTGAATAAGTTACAAGGAAGCTGGTTACAGCCTTATAATCCTCTCCAAGAGTTTGGAATTACAGACAGGAAACAGATTAACTCCAGGTGAGTGCTAAAACGCAGGCAGTTTCTCATAAAAGCTTAAGATCTTTACCTAGGAAGGCAGCTTTTTAGTGTGTATGTTATGAGACAGTAAGGTTCTCAGAGGCAATATGAATTAAATCAATATTTAGGGTTCTGGGGCAAGCTTGTGGTGCAGTGGGTTACCTGCATCCCATATCAGAGTGCCAGTTTGAGCCTGGGCTACTCTGTATGTCCAATCCAGCTTCTTGCTCATGCATCTGCTATGCACCTGGGAGACCAGGCTGGAGGTCCGGGCTGCTGGCTGTGAGCTGGCCCAGCCTTCAGTGTTGCAGGCATTTGGGGAGGAAAACAGGGAATGTAAGATCTCTCTCTCTCTTAAATGTTTATTTATTTATTTATTTATTTGAAAGTCAGAGTTACACTGAGAGAAGGAGAGGCAGAGAGAGAGAAAGAGAGATAGAGAGAGAGAGAGAGAGAGGTCTTCCATCCGCTGGTTCACTCCCCAGTTGGCCGCAAAGGCTGGAGCTGCGCCAATCTGAAGCCAGGAGTTTCTTCCAGGTCTCCCATGCAGGTGCAGGGTCCAAGCACTTGGGCCATCTTCTACTGCTTTCCCAGGCCATAGCAGAGAGCTGGATTGGAAATGGAGCAGCTGAGACTCAAACCGGCGCCCATATGGGATGCTGGCACTGAAGGCACTGGCTTTATCCGCTAAACCACAGAGCCAGCCCCCCACCCCCTGCTTCTTGGTCACTGTCTTTCAAATAAATAAATCTTAAAAAGATGTGAGGTTCAAAAAATGGCATAACTGAGAAGTGAGCCAAGACTGTAAAAAACGCTGGGCGAGGGAAAGAGCGAGGCATTCTAATTAAACCTTGCGAGTGAGCGCACCCACTGACCTTGCAGTCCGGTGAGTCAGTGTCCCTGCGGACCACACGCTCCATCTCCAAAGCCAACAATAAGTTTAGAGAACACCTGGTCCTAAGGAGCCTGCAGGCCTCCACTTGTACCTGATTTAAGGGATTTGTTGATTAATTATGAGCCCGTCCGTCTTCTCAGATTTCCCAAGTCATACATCATTGATAGGAAAGGCCAAGCTGCCTAGTGGTGCTCTTGGGAGCAAGTTCCACTTCCTTCCCAGAAATAATTCTTCCACGCTGCTTCTGTAGGACATTTAAGGCTTAAAACAAAAATAGGTCCATTATACTGAATGTCTTCATGCTGGTTAGAGACGCTGATACCCACAGACGGTCTGGGAAGTCCCTGGGAACATGGCTGTCTCTTGTGGGTCTCCAGGAGGCAGCAGTCCAGTCTTTAAGCCGTGACACAACAGTAGCATCTGCAGATGCTCTTTTCAGACACGGATGCTTTCACACAGCTCCCCTCATATTGGCTGTTATTTGCATCTTCATTACGTTAAGCAACCTTAATGTCTCATGGCAAATGGGATGGGTCTTACCCAGCCCATTTTTGCTCTTGCTTTGTATTATTAAAAGCAGAAAGGTAAACTTTTTTTTTCTTTTTTTTCTTTTTTTTTATTTTTGACAGGCAGAGTGGACAGTGAGAGAGAGAGACAGACAGAAAGGTCTTCCTTTTGCCGTTGGTTCACCCTCCAATGGCCGCCGCGGACGGCGCGCTGCGACCGGCGCACCGCGCTCCTCCGATGGCAGGAGCCAGGAGCCAGGTGCTTTTCCTGGTCTCCCCTATGGGGTGCAGGGCCCAAGCACCTGGGCCATCCTCCACTGCACTCCCGGGCCACAGCAGAGGGCTGGCCTGGAAGAGGGGCAACCGGGACAGAATCCGGTGCCCCGACCGGGACTAGAACCCGGTGTGCCGGCGCCGCAAGGCGGAGGATTAGCCTGTTGAGCCACGGCGCCGGCCAGAAAGGTAAACTTTGAAATTCACCTTTAGAAAAAGTACACATCATTCCAGGAGATATCCAAGTCCCCTTTCATCACAAATTCTAACTACGTATGGAAAGACTGGATTAGGATTTGCAGCCAGCACTGTGAGAGAGGTTTTAGCATCACTGTGGCATGGCAGGAACTTTGCTACATGAGGGCACTTCAAAAAGCTGATGGGGGAGAAAAACGGAATTTAAAATAAGTAAGTTATTTTGGTGCAAAAAGATTTGGAAATCCATGCACATGAGAGGGTCTTCAAAAGGTTAATAGAAAATAAGTATTATGAAAAACTACACATGGATTTCAGACATTGATTGCACCAAAACAAACATCTTTTTGTTCCATTTTCCATGAACTTTTTGAAGTCAACTCATATGATGAAGATTCTCCACATCTTCTGACACTTTCCTTGAAATCAAAAAGCTTTTTATTTTTATTTATTTATTTATTTATTTTTGACAGGTAGAGTGGACAGTGAGAGAGAGACAGAGAGAAAGGTCTTCCTTTTGCCGTTGGTTCACCCTCCAATGGCTGCCGCGGCCAGCGTGCTGCAGCCGGCGCACCACGCTGATCTGAAGGCAGGAGCCAGGTGCTTCTCCTGGTCTCCCATGCAGGTGCAGGGCCCAAGCACTTGGGCCATCTCAAAAGGCTTTTTAAAGGCCTTATCATGTTAGACATTCTGCTAGGCACTTCCTGGAAGTTACCTCTTCATTCTTTACAATGATTCTGTGAAGGTCATACAGCCCTAATCAGAAACTGGGAAACAGATCACTTAAGTCATTTGCATATGGGCACATGGGCCTCGAACCGACTGCGCCTTACTTCTGCCTACACAGTTTGCATGGAAGCATCACCAAAGCCGAAAGCGACTTTCTTCCTGAGCTCTTGCCTGCCTGCTTCGATTATGAAACATCCAATGGATATTTGACTCCTCGCTACAGTCAAGGTATTGCAAATTTTATTAATACAGCGCTTAGAGAGAAAAAAATAAGTCAGGCCTAAAATTAGACTATAAAACAAGCAAAAGTTATAAAAATGGAAAGTATGACTCAAAGCATATTGAGCTGTTTAAGCTCGCCGCCACTGGGGGCATTGCTGACTTAGAAGTGGAAGAACAGGGGACCAGACTGCACACTGCAGAAATTCCATAACCTGAAGATGATTTTGAATTTTGAACCCATTCCCAATGCCACATAGGGGAACATCTAAGACATATGGAAATGCATTTAATGACAATTTGGCAAAAAAAGGCTAAGCTATAGAATATAATTTTTATTTCTACTTTACTTCCTAGACATATTGCATCTGACCACTCAAGCCTTGAAATGGGAAAACAAATGATCCCTTGCAAAAAGTACCCCACCTCGGTGTATGTGCATTGCAGTTACTATTTCTGGATCTCAGAGCCCATAGCCTTACTTCAGCACTAGGGCAAAGCTGTCCGTGTTCAGTTTCGCTGCACTTGCTACTCTGTTGCTCCTACAGCGCTCTAATGGCCCCAGACTCAGAACTTAAAACAGTGAAACCACCATTTCAACCCAGTGCCCCCGAAGTCTCCGGTGCCACTCCACAGCTGCTTGCAGCTTAATGAACCACTGCTGGGCGCGCTGCTCAATGAGGTTGCAAACAGCAAACCCTCTCTAATGGTGTCAGCCTTCGGCGGAGGAAAACAGTTCTCACCAGAAAGCCGAAATTCGCCCAGACGTCCCCCTCCAGTGAAGCGGCAACTCCTCGGGAAGCAGCTCGCTCTCGCGCGCGCGCTCTCTCTCTCTCTCTCTCCCTCTTTTTAAATAGATGTTATTTATTTCTTTGAGAGGTAGAGTTACAGAAAGAGGAAGAGAGAGAGGTCTTCCATCCCATGGTTCACTCCCCAAATGGCCACAATGGCTGGAACTGCGCTGATCCAAAGACAGGAGCCAGGAGCTTCCTCCAAGTCTCCCACGCAGGTGCAGGGGCCCAAGGACTTGGGCCATCTTCCACTGCTTTCCCAGGCCGCAGCAGGCTCCGAAGAGAAGAAGCTGGGACTAGAACTGGCTCGCGTAAGGGGTGCAGGGCTGCAGGCAGAAGGTTAGCCCCCGACGCCACGGCGCGTGTCAAGGCGGGTCTTGGGCACTGCGTGCTGCTCTGACTTTTCTGCTCCAGCGTTAGGGGGTTCGTATTAATGCCAAGTTGGAAGGTGAGACAGGGGTTCGGTCCTCAGGCGGAAAGCACAAAAGGCTGAGTGTGCATTAGCTGGGAGAGATGGGCCAATAAAAGTGCTAATAAAGGTGGAAATTGTGCGTCATCCAAGGGCTTTCCGAAGAGCTCGGACAATTGCTCCCCAGACTCGGCCTAAAAGCAGAGAAGCCACGTGTCCTGTGCTGAAAGGGAAAAGTTGAGAACGTTATTTGGACCTTCATCTGGAGATACACTCCATACTCGAGGGTCCTCTCTACCCCGAAACTTCTGAGGACGTTTGTCTAAGCCCCTTAGGGGGAAAAAAAAAAAAGCTTTTTTATTTTTTGATTGACATATTAATTGTACGTGTTTATGGGGTACAGTGTGACATTGTAATACATATATAAGAAGTGCAATGGTCAGATCAGGGTAACTTGTAAGGCCCCCACAGAACACACCAAACACTGCAGTTAGAGGAAATGTATTGTGGGGGGGGGGGGGGTGAGAGAGAGGAGGAGAGCGGTGAGAGAGAGAGGTCATGGGAGCATGTGTTCCCCAACAGCTCCGGGGGGCGGGCAGGGAAGAAGGAGCAGAGAATCCCATTAAGTGGGGGTGGAGCTGACAAAGGTGCTTGGGTCATGGGGTCACCTGGCTTCCAGCAATGGGGGAGGGGCGTAGATAGCACCACAGATAAGACTGCGCCATTTTACTAACTTAGGCATATCTGTTACCTCAGACATAGCCCGCAGTGTTGAGAACATTCAAAACCGTCCCAAAAGCTATGGTTTTTAAATTATTTATTTACTTTAAGGTTTATTTTGGGTGCAGAAAGAGCGCTCCCATACATAGCTCACTCCCCCAATTAGCCAGGTCTAACTTGGAAGCCGGGAATTCAATCCAGATCTCCCACATGGGTGCCAGGGACCCGGATGCTTGAGCCATCACCGCTGCCTTCCAGGATGTCAAGAAGCTAGAACGGGAGCAGAGCTGAGACTCGAACCCAGGCACCTGCAGTAGAGGACACAGGCGCCTCACCGCGTGTCTTCACTGCTAATCCAAATGCCGCTCACGCTAGCTGCTTTGAAATATGCAATTATTCATGGTGAACCATCAGTATCTTACTGTGCTATAGAACGTTACAAGTTACTCCTCCCATCCAGCTGCACCCCTGTATCCTTGAGCCATCCTCTCTCGATCTCCCCCAGCACCCTCTGCAGGCCCTAGTAATCACTGATCCACTCTCTAGTTCTTTGTATCAACTTGCAAGCTTCTCCGTGTTCCTTGTCTTTCTGTGTCTGATTCATTTAACATACTTTCCTCCAGTTGGTCTGAGTCTCTTGATGGAAACTGCCCGTACATTCGAGTGCTTGTTCCTATTGGCTCAACCTCAGCACGCACAGAACGTAACTCCTCACCCGTGGCATCCCAGCCACATCCTCCTCTGCTCACTTGGCGACAGCTCAGGCATTCCCACGGTAGGATTCCGCCCCACCTCTTCCCCAGGCTCCTACAACCACTGTGGCCAGTCTTCCTGAATGAGCTCCACCTCGTCTTCCTTCCGTCAGCCCTTCCCCCTGTCCAGCCATTCTGCAGTACCTCTGGTCCTACGTGGACTTGACCCCTCGCCTGTCTCGTGACTTTGCATTCTCCAAGCACAGGCTGATTTTCCTGATGTGCCACACTATCTGTCCCATTCAGAGTCAAGTGCTGACTTCTTAGCCTGGGAGGCCAGACCTCCCGTGAGCATCGCGATGCAGAACTGCGTCTCCACTAGGCGGTCGCTGCTCCAGCCAGAGCAGCCTGTCTTCCTTTCCCTGACACAAGCCGCGTGCCTTCCTCTGCTCTGTTATCCAGGCTGATCTGTCTCTTCTGGGCTACAAATCCCACTGCTTCCAGAATCTCAGTAGTATGCTCAGGTCATCCGTTTGTGTTCTTTTCTCCCGAAAGCAGTTTCTTTGTTGTTGTCACCATTTCCCAGACAATGCACAGCCAACTCTTTCAGACTGCAGAATATGTCACTCATTTGCCACTTTCCATATTGCCAGTTGCTAACACAGAGGGTGCTTACTAGATGTCAGGCTGTACACACATTCATGTATTCGCCTATTGTAAACTTGCAGCCGACGCTGCGCGGCGGGTACTGTTCGTGCTATCCCACTTTGATGGCTCATCCTCTCAGAGGTTCTGTCACTTGCCCAAGGCTACTCTGGAACAGCATAGCCCGGATTTTGACCCAGAAATTCAGCTCCAGAAACTATTCTCTTTAGCACTCTGCATTTGTGATGGATTATATTTTACCCCTTGTTAACTTTACAGACTAGCCCTATCTCCCCAACCACATTCTTTAAGAGTGGTCCCTATATCCTATGCCTCATCTTATCCCTTGCTAGGCTAAAGTTTTGCACGTGGTTAGTTCTTTCTGGTTTGCTGACCACGTGTCTTAAAATGGTCTTCATTCTTTCAGGGGAAAAAATGGTGAATATAAACAAACAAGAAGCCATGGAGGTTTCTTGCACATCAATATCCCTGAAAAAAAAAATATGATCAGATCTTATAAAGACTTGTCATCATCCTTGAATCATATAATCTTTTTTTTATAAAGATTCTATTTATTTATTTGAGAGGTAGAGTTACAGACAGTGAGAGGGAGAGACAGAGAGAAAGGTCTTCCTTCCATTGGTTCACTCTCCAAATGGCTGCAATGGCCGGAGCTGCACCGATCCGAAGCCAGGAGCCAGGCACTTCTTCCCAATCTCCCACATGGGTGCAGGGACCCAAGGACCTGGACCATTTTCTACTGCTTTCCCAGGCCACAGCAGAGAGCTGGACTGGAAGAAGAACAGCCGGGACTAGAACCGGTGTCCATATGGGATGCCAGCACCACAGGTGGAGGATTAACCTACTGCACCACAGTGCCAGCCCCAAATCATATAATCTTGAGAAGCCACCATTATAGAATATATGAATCCTAGTAAAAGTGGATGTAAGGTGAATTCTTGCTCCCTCCCTCCCCCATCAACTTGCAGTATGATATTAAAAGTTGTTTTCATATGGAAAACAATGCCCAAGAAAGAATTTTCAAATGCATTAAATACAAAACTATTGGTGAAGAAGGTTTGGGGATGGTACTCAGACTTGAAATACTGTAGCAAAGCCATACCAAAAGCACTTTCGACAACATGTAGCTCTGTAGAATGTATCCTAACAGAATAATCTCCTATGAGGCCAGGAACCTTGTCTATTGTCACATTTACATTGTTCGAAGTACCTAGCATAATGATAGAGACATATGAAGCCTTTAAAAATTCTCTGGATTGCTTTCCCCCAGTGTGGGGTTTTCTTGCCCTCGCTGACAGTTTGTCTATGTTTCCTCAGGGTATATGCATGTCTCCCAGCTACGGCTCCCCTCCTGCACCCTCCCAGCCCCTGCCGCTCGTCCCCCTTGTTCACCCCTTTCGGGGCCATTTCTCCACCGTGTGGAGTCAGCCAGTAATATCATATTTGCCAGCAGGTGCTGCCATTTGCCACAGGATTTGCCAGTTTTCAAAATTCCCTACATCTGAGACTCCAGATTGTGCAAAATAGTACAGTGCCTAATTCATCAACTTGGCAGGTGTGCCATGCTATAAAATCAGTTACTTAAAGCGAGTGATACTTGTAACGGGCTGCACGGTTTTAATGAGCAGAGCTCCACTGCCCTATTAAGACAACAGAAGATCACATTGAGAAAACAAGCAACAGGAACGTGAGGTGAACAGAAGAGCAAGAAAATCTACTCCTTACCCAAAAGATTTCAGCAGGGACAATATGTTCAACAAACAATCGATGTTCTCATCAGCAAGCGAAAGGGACTGCTTTCAGTATCTTTCGTAGCTGCCCTTCCTCTCCACTTGCGTCCAAGGGCATCCCTTTATCGCTGCATATAAAAGTTATTCCCGTGTCCCTATGACTTTTCTCCTGCCCCAGGTCCTTTTCATTCCAACACCATCCTGTGTATTGCTGGAATAATCCTCCTAGAATGACACTAAAAATATTCAATGCTGCCCAGATGCTTTCCACCTAGTCAGGCCTCTGCAGTGTGGCACGCCACACAGTCCCAGATCACCTGTCCAACCACACTGCTTATTATTCCCAGATTCCCCACGGTGACAAGCTAAGAATTGTATTCTCGTCTATGATTCAGCGTGTTCCCATCTTAGTCCCTTTGAGTCTGCTAATCTACACACCTGAAATGCCCTCCTTCTGAACTCCTTAGTCAACGCTATTGCAACATTAATTTCCCAGGAGTCACTTAACACATGGAATATTGTTGGTTAACATAATCCCTTTACCCAGTATCCTCGGGGACACCTGAAATATGGGACAAGCACTCAAAGACAGTATTAACGAAGTGCACTGCTGTATCCAAGGCTACTCTGGAGCAGCATCGCCCGGATTATAACCTCGAGCACACAGTGCGCAACATACAGAGCATTCCTGGGGAGACCCTGCTTGTGCTGCAGACATTTTCCTGTTCCCAGCGGAAGTGTAGTTGGAAGCAGACGCCCACCTTCTTAAGGCTTGCCTTAGCTACAGGAGTGGAAACTCGAGGGACCCAGGAATGGCCTCTGCTCCGTTGAAAACACTGTCTTGCCTTCCTGCCAGCCCAACACACTTTTTCTTCATCCCCTGCTTTCCTGAAGGTCACAGAATGCCCTGTGTTGTCTGCCCCCCACTGCCCTGGACCTAAAGCACACAGAGCATGACCTCCAGTGGGCCACTGTAATGTCCCCCCTCCTTATTTTCATGTCTAAGGCCTTCTGTCCACTCAGCAAACCTCTGTCTCCTCTAAAAACAATCCTTGATTTCCTGTTTGGGGATGAAATATGGACTAGTTAGATCAGAAAATTTTTTTTTAATCCTTTTAACATTTATTCATTTATTTGATAAGCAGAATGAGAGATTTTCTATTTGCTGGTTCACTCCCCCAAATGGCCAGAATGGCCAGGGCTGGGCCAAGCTGAAGCCAGGAGTCTGGAACTCCATCAGTTCTCCTGAGTGTGTGGCAGGGGCCCAAGTACCTGGGCCAACCTCTGCTGCCTTCTCAGGTGCGTGAGCAGGGAGCTGGATCACAGGGAGAGTAGCTCGGGCTTGAACCAGGGCTCTGATGTGGGATGCCAGCATCACAGGCAGTAGCTTAACCTACCGCGCCACAACACTGCCCCTTTTGTAGTTCTTTAATAATATGCCTTTCCGTGAGTGGTTTAAAGGCCCTTATACATGAATTTCAAACTTTTTTGCACTGGAATAAACTTATATTGAATTCCTTTTGTCCATGAACCTTTTGAAGGGCTCTTGTACTGCAAATACAAGTGATGGTTCATAAAGCATTGTCTTCTATCGGCCTTGTCATTACAGAAGATCAGCTTTAGCTTTACTGGGAAATCATCGTGGCCACTTATGAGAGACAATAAAAAGAATTCTAGGGAAAGTCCTGGTTCC
This sequence comes from Sylvilagus floridanus, assembly GCA_949820135.1. Taxonomy (NCBI): domain Eukaryota; kingdom Metazoa; phylum Chordata; class Mammalia; order Lagomorpha; family Leporidae; genus Sylvilagus; species Sylvilagus floridanus. The sequence goes on along the minus strand of OX463228.1, from coordinate 12,434,322 downwards.
TAGATTCTCCCCAGCCCCTATCATGCCCCCATATTTCATCATTAGAGCTTCATTTTTGTTTTTTCGGCATCAGAGAGTTTTTAACCTTTATATGTCTTTCATTAAATGTAAAAGGCTTGTGAACAAACACACCCTTAATTCTCCTTTATCTCACACCTTAGCAGAGTGTGGCTGAAGGTAAACAAAGAGCAAGGTGTTGCAGGAGTAGAGATCAGGGCGGCCAGGGAAGAGTGCCAAGCCCTAGAGAGATATAGGAGGGTCAAAGAGGGGACCGGAGGCTGAAGACAAACTCAGACTCACCCTAGTTTTGCTTTAGCTTGGTCTCGTTAACAAAGTGTTGTTGTATCCTGCAGCTTAGTCTTGGTGACCAGTGAAGTCCATTCTCAAGCAACAGTGGAAAGAATGTCTATGAGAATATGTCAGCAAGTGCATGGAAAATGGAATTAAAAGATAAGTTTATATTGGCACAAAACATTTCACAAATCACACATACGAGTGTCTTCTAAGGGTTCATGGCAAATGCATATTACGGGCGCCAGCATCGCAGCACAGTGGACCAAGCTGTGTCTCCTGCAACACCAGCATCCAATATCAAAGCATTGGTTGGAGGCCCAGCTGCTCTGTTTCTGATTCAGCTCCCTACTAATGTGCCTAGGAAGGCAGCGGAGGATGGCTCAAGTGTTTGGGCCCCTGCCACCCATGTGGGTGACCCTGATGAGGACCCAGCTCCTAAATTTGGCCTTGACCAGCCCTGGCTGTTACAGCCATTTAGGAAGTAAACCAGCAAATGGACAACACCTCTCTCCTCCTTCTCTCTCTCTCTCTCTTTCTGATTCTGCCTTTCAAATAGATAAATAAACCTTGTTAAAAACAAAAAAGGAAAAATGAATATGCATACTATGAAAAACTGTATTGATTTTTTAAAAAATTTTGCAGCAAAATAAACTTGAGTTTTAATTCCATTTTCCATGAACTTTTTGCAGCACCCTCTCTAAAACCATCTCAGCACGCTCTCAGGCTGGGGGGAGGTGGGTGGCAGGTAAGAGAGAGACCGCCTGGCGTGTGTTTGAGTTCCAGGCCGGTGGGGCTTCCTGCCGGTAGCCCTGGCTCGGCAGCATGGCACTCAAGGCTGGAGCCTCGCCTCCTTGGAAACGTGTCGGAGCCCTGCTTAGCTGTGTCTGCTCCTCTTCCGCATGCTTCCTCTTCTATCCACAGTATTTGGAAATATGAGCGACAACGCTGTGAAGAACACAAAGGCTTTTGCAAGCCGTCTCTGGCTTCATACTCAAAGCTGTCGCTATCAGGGTTGGATTTAGCAACTTGGCATTCACTTGGTCAGACCACCCCTGTTGGCGGCCATCTGGTGGCTTTTGGAGAATTTTTTAAGAAGCTTTGCTTGGAGAGCATTCTATAGTAGAGGAAGCACTGGTGTTCAATTCAGGGAGCCTGGGCTTGAGCCCACCTCCAGCAGCTAAGTAACTGTGGGCAATCCACTGCTCTTCCGTAGGTCCCCGTCTTTCACCAGCTAAGTGAGTTGGCAATCCCTTGCTAGATCTGACAGTCTATGGCAGAGGTTCCTAAAGTGTGGACACTGGACAACATGATTAGGGTTACCCGGGGCCTTCATTAGAAGTCTACATTCTCAGCCCCTTCCTGAATCAGAAGCTCTGGGAGCAGAGCCAAGCAACCTGCGTTTATGAAAGTCTCCAGAAGTGTGCGTTTAGCCTAGCGGTTAAGTAGCCCATGTCCCACGTCGGAGTGCCTGGGTTCCATTCCCAGCTCTGGCTCCTGACCCAGCTTCCTGCCCTGAGAGGCAGCAGTGATGGGTGGCTCTTGTAGCCGGGGTCCCTGCCTCCCATGTGGAAGGTCTGGACTCTGTTACTGACTCCTGGCTCTGACCATGGCCTCGTCCAGCCATTGCAAAGGCATCTGGGGAGTGAACCAGCAAATGAGAGCTCAATTTCCTTCTCTCTCTCAAGTCTGAAAAATAAATAAAATTAGGGGTAAAAACAAGAACCCCTTCAGATAATTTTGAGTGAAATTTGAGAACCACTGCTTGATGATTTGGTTACCTGGTATTGCTTCTCTGGTTGTATCTGGGCAACACTGGCGACAATGTGTTGGAGGCCAAGGAAGGCAGTCACTTGCAAAAGTCGGCTGACCAGGCACCCAGAGGGCTCCAAGTCAGAGTGGACAAGAGACAGGATCCCTTGATCCTGGGGGAGAACCCTGCATCACTTCCTGAGACCCTCCCATGGCCACCGCTCCAGAAAACCCCAAGATTTCCTATAGGACAGACATTTTGGCTGTGTTCCCATGGCACATTTTTACAACGTCAAAAGTAGCAAGAGCAAAAGGTTTTTTCTTTCTTTTTTTTTTTTTTTTTTGTTAATGATGCCAGCCTCGCTTTTGACTATTTTTGGCTCTAATCCCCATAGATACATGTCATTTAGTGCTGGGCAAGGAAAATTGCTTTCTTCATTTCAGCTTTTTGTTTTTCCCTCTACCTTGTTTGACAGCTCTTCATTTCCTCCAAGTTATCAGGGACAACCTGCGAGTGTGGTGCTGGGTTCCACAAGGGAACTGCTGTATCCTAGCAACAGCAGAACCTGCCGGGCCATTCTCTGAGTCACCAGCTCTGGGCAGCGCTCGATAAGCAGCACTGCTTGCAGAGGAACCCTCTGTGGACCCCACACTGGAGCTTGCATGCTCATGTCTCCTTCGCAGGGCGATGGAATCTACAGAGGATAGATCATCCACAGCACATAAAACATGACATAAATAGGGTGCTCCTTATTCTATGCCAATGGATTTGCTTCTTGGTAATACTATGGGGTGTTGGACAAGGAGAAGAAATATAAAGGGAAGGGGGGGAAGAGAGAGAAAGCAGAGTGAGGAGGAAAGAAGAAATTATTTTCAATGAGTATCCCCTAAGCATCTGCAGTGAATCCTTTAGCTAGATAGTGGAGATGCGAAATCAAATGATAGGCGGCCCTTGCCCTCAGGAAGCTTTTAGTCCAATAGGGGGAAAATCAATGATTCAACTTGCATGTCATCATGATAGACGTCACACAGGAAAAGAACAGGTTCCATGGAGGGCCTCAGGAACTGTAATAGGGCCTCTTTCAGCCTCATAATTTAAATTTCACTACAAAATCATCCTTATTGTTGAGGCTTTAACCTGTATTGTGATTAAATTATATGCTATGGCTTATACGTTGGGTTTAATCTCAGTATCTGTAGTTAAGTTATTGTTTTTATTCTTTGAAAATAGTTTCCTTTTTGTTTGGAAAGCGGAGATACAGAGATAAATATATATATATATATCAAATGTGTGTATAATATATATATAATGTATGTATAATATATATATATATATATAGAGAGAGAGAGAGAGAGAGAGAGAGAGATCTTTACAGCACTGATTTTTTTCTCCAAATGTCTGTAACAGCCGAGACTCAGTCAAGCCAAAGCCCAGAGTCCAGAACTCCATGTGGGTCTCCCACGTGAGTGTCAGGGACCTAAGCACTTCAGCCATCACCTGCTGCCTTCCAGACTTCACGTTAGCAGGAAGCCGGATTGAAAGCCGAGACCCCAGCACTCTTACATGGGTGGGGCAGCCCAATCAGTGACCTAACCACTGCACTGAACGCTCACCTTCATTCTCATTGTTGACGCTGGATATTCCAGCTTTTGCTGCTTTTGTGTTAAGATTTGCTAAGACTTTGTGTCTTTTGTTGACTTTTGGAAATAGGTTCTTGGTAAATCCATCAATCCCACTCTTCTTTTACGCATATTGATTTCTGGCATTTTTTATTGATTCTTTTCTCTTGCTACCTTAAAGTTATATTGACTTTTTATGTTCTCTTGAATTGAGGCCATAATTGAATCCATTTATTTTCATTTTTCTTACGTATTAATAAAGACACTTAAAGCTACGAACATCTCTAATGTTAGGTTTGGCTGCAGCCATATGCCTTAATATGAATTACAGTTGAAAGTCCTTATTTACTTTGGTTTGCTTGATCTAGCAAAGGGATTGAAGTCACTTTCTGTGGTTGTGGTACTTGTGGATTTCTCTTTGTATTTAAAAGCAAAAAGATTTTGAAAGTTATCATGCATATGTGTGTGTGTGTGTGTGTGGACACCTGTGATGCCAGACTATTTAGTACTTTAAGTTTCAGTCATACCTATTTTATGAACTGCCCCTCTTAGAATTTTTAAAAAGAAACTAATAAAGTAAGAGAAGGAGCCCTTCGTTATCTCATTTAATGACCTAAGTCTTGTATGCAACATTATCAGCTGATATTAGTTTGGCCACTCTGATTTATTTTTATTGTTTATATTTTTCTTTACTTTACACAGAGGTGTGTTTTGCATTTTGACCCAGTATGCTTGGTGCTGAACCTGTTCACCCTCGGATTTATTTATTTATGTATTCCTTATTGATTTTTATGTATTACACACAATACCCCAAACTAGTTGGAGGAGTTGCTATAGAACCCCCAAACCGAGTCCGCTCACCCAACATAATGACATAGAAGTGGTAGAAGAAAGTAAGTGTTTATTGCAAAACGCACAGCAAGGAGTAGGTCAGCTAGTAGTAGCTGAGTAGTCAAGGGCGAAGGTTCTTGTAGATTAAAAGTGGGGCTTAGAGTTGTGTGATGAGCTCATGCGCAAGTTCCTGGTTGGCCAGTGGTGCTTGTGACCCTCCTTTGATTGGTCAGAGCTGCCATGTTCTTTAGGGAATTTGTGATGGTCAGGTGGGCTCCAGTTGCTCTGGGGGTTAGGGTAGGTGGCCTTACAGATGGAATTCCCCCTAAGCAAACCCCTTTGGGTAATACTGGCCATCAACATTCTTATCTATTTGAGAAGGAAGTAACTCCTTGGGTCTGGTGAGTATAACCTTGTCATCAACTGGAACATTCCCTCAAGTCACTGAATTCCTTTTGATAACAGACAGCAAGGTCACCTTGGGCTGAGGGAGACAGACAAGAGGCTGGGTCCTGCTTTTACATGATAGGGGTTCAGTTTCACTTTTCCCCAACGATTTCTGTTTCTTCTATTGGACAAAACTAGCTGGAGCCAGGTGACAGGGTCTGTTGGAGACCCACTGGGGTGTAGAACTGAGCAACTGAAGGCCTGAAACCAAACCCCTATCGTGTAAAACAGGACAGTCTCTTCTCCATCTCCCTTAGCCTAAGGTGTCCTTGCCCGTCCTGTGTCAAAAGGACTTCACTGACTAGGCACCTATCCAACAGGCCCTGTGAGCTTCTCGTCACTGGACTCAAGGAGTCATTGCTTCTGCAATAGAGAAGAATGGCCCATATTGCCCAGAGGGGTTTGTTTAGAGGAATTTCAGGTCCAAGCACAATGGTCAGGAGCACCACTGGCCAACCCCAATCTCAATCTATAAGAACCTTCACCCCAACCCCTCAGGGAGCCCAGGAATCAAGCAAAAGCGGCCCCTCTCCTTGCTCGGCTCTTTGCAATAAACGCCTACTTTCTTCCACAATGCTAATATCAAGTAATTGACTTTCTGTGCATCGGTGAGTAGAGTAGACCTGGTTTGGGGGTCCTATAGCAACCCCTCCAGCTCGTTTGGGGTGTTGCTTGGCAACAAGAGGGATAAGCCAGACTCTCCTCCCACTCTGCTCTCCTGTGTTTCTTCTGCAGTAGCTGCAGCTGCAGCTCCCTCTCTGGCTCCAGCTCCTGAAAGATGGGCCTGTCCCAGTTCCAGCTTCTGCCAAGTGATGCTAGTAATCCTGCCGTCTGCCGTCGACTTTCTAGTGTTGAGTAGGAAGTGGGTTTCCTAAGGCTGCTTTCTCTGCGCTGCCCCACTGTCTTTTATTTAGCATCTCTGTTCTTCTAGCCTGTGTAACCCACTTTCTGCATTAAGCTCCCTTTGTTTTAAATATTCCAAGTGCTTTGTGTTTTCCTGAGTGAACGCAATGCACCAATTGTTTTTATTTTTGTATGGAAAAAATGTAACATATTCACTTTTGCAGCAAATGCTGTGGGTTGGTTTACTTAACATCTATTCCAAACCCCTTTTTCCTTTCCTTCTCTAGTATAAAGACTTAGAAGTTCCTGTGGCAAGCAAGGCCATGTGGTGCAATAAGACCTAAGTGAAAGCCTACTGAGGATTTCTGGCAAAGTCTTGCCTTCTCAGTACAGATACTGCCTTTTTCTGTTCCAGTCCTTCTTTCTTCTCATCTGGTGGCTGGAACTTTAGCAGCCATTGTGAGATGATGAGGGAAGGGCAAATAGAAACTCTGGACTGGGCCCTGACATCTTTGAACTACTGAACCAATGTCAGCAACCTCCAGACCTCATATTATCTGCAGAAAAGAAGGTACTAAGGTATTTAAACCTCTGTAGTAGGATTCTCTCTTATATGCAACGGAATGCTAACTCAGCACCGGCAGAGTTCCTGACTCAGTATTTCTCAAGGGGATGCAGTTGGCATTTAGAGCTGGTCACTCCTTTGTTGTATGGGGGTAGGCCTGCACATTCCACAATAAATATTTAGCATTCCGGTAGCACTGCTCAGCTGCTGTGCAGATCTAGATCTCCCCTCCACACATTCGCAAATGCCCTTGCAAAGGACAAAGTTATACCCTTTTCAAAAAACGATGCATTAAGTTTTTTTCTCCTTTATTTTTAATATCTTTTCAGAAGTTACATGGGGTCACTGCCTCCCCTCTTAGAAACTCACCAAACTTATAATGAAATTCTTATGAGAACATGAGGTTAAATATTTATTGCATTTTGAGGGGCAGTGCAAACAGTTTTAAAAATATAGTACAAGAATAGTAAGACATACATGTGTCCACTGTTCAGAATTAGTAAATATTGATATTCTGCCTCTGCTTCAAATTTTTTTGATAAAACAGGTAAAACATTGCAAAGTTATAAACCTTTGTTATAGTCTACAATCTCAAAACTCTCTTATACTTCTCCCCATAGGCAATCACTTGTTAGGAGTTTAGGATATCTCATTTTAGTTATTGTTCCCTACTCTCATTAGCTACCTACATGGGCAAATGCAATTTATACCCATGCATGTGGAAGGCTTGAAAAGCTTGAATGTACATGAGTGCTTACATGTTTTACATACCGTTCTAGAATTCACTCTTTTCTTATAAACTTTATGTTTTTGATATTAGTTGAAACACAAGGAGCCGATATTGTGGCATAGTGGGTTAAGCTACCATCTGAAATACCGGCATCCTGTGTGGGCACCAGTTCAAGTCCTGGATGCTCCTGTTCCAATCCAATTCTCTGCTAATGTGTCCGGGAAAGCAGAGGAAGATTGTCCAAGTACTTAGGCCCATGTGGGAGACCCAGATGAAGCTCCTGGCTCCTGGTTTCTTCCTGGCCATTGTGGTCATTTGGGGAGTAAACCAACAGGTGGAAGCTCTCTGTCTCTGTAATTCTGACTTTCAAATAAATATTTTTAAAAAACGATTATTTATTTATTATTTGAAAGTCAGAGTTACACAGAGAGAAAGAGAGGCAGAGAGAGAAAGAGGTCTTCCATCCGATGGTTTACTCCCCAGTTGGCTGCAACGGCCAGAGCTGCGCTGATCCGAAGCCAGGAGCCAGGAGCTTCCTCTGGGTCTCCCGCGTGGGTGCAGGGGCCCAAGGCCCAAGGGGCCTGCTTTCCCAGGCCATAGCAGAGAGTTGTATCAAAAGTGGAGAAAAAAAAAAAAAAGGCCGGTGCCGCGGCTCACTAGGCTAATCCTCTGCCTGTGGCGCTGGCACCCCGAGTTCTAGTCCCGGTCAGGGCACCGGATTCTGTCCTGGTTGCTCCTCTTCCAGTCCAGCTCTCTGCTGTGGCCTGGGAGTGCAGTGGAGAATGGCCGAAGTGCTTGGGCCCTGCACTGGCATGGGAGAGCAGGAGGAAGCACCTGGCTCCTGGCTTCAGATTGCAGCCATTTGGGGGGTGAACCAACGAAAGGAAGACCTTTCTCTCTCTCTCTCTCTCTCACTGTCTATACCTCTATCTCTCTCACTGTCTAACTCTGCCTGGCCAATAAAAAAAAAAGAAGTGGAGCAGCCAGGTCTTGAACTGGTGCCCCTATGGATGCCAGCACTGCGGCTTTACCTGCTATGCCACAGTGGCAGCCCCTTAAATAAATAAATCTTAAACACACACACAAATGCATTTTACTAATTTTAACTGGTGTATTCTATTCAATTGTATGGATTAACCACTGTTCATTGATCTATTCCCCTTTCAATGAGCGTTTAGGTTGTTTCACTGTCACAAGCAATACGAATGAACATGCTTGATGGAATTCATGTTGGGCACATCTGCTAGTTTCCTTAGGATTTATATCTAGAAGTGGAATTGTTGCATCATAGATATGCATATCTACAACTCTGCTTATTTTGACAAATTCTCCAAAGTGTTGGTACCCCAATAGACTGAGTTCTTATTTCCCCATATAGCTACTAATGCTTGATATTGTCAGACATATTGATCTTTACCAAACAAACTGATAGATGAGAACTGGGGTATCTTTGTTATTTTACTTTTCATCTTCCTGATTACTAGTTAGCCTGAATGTATCTTCTGTTTTTCTTCTTCCTTTTCTTCTTCTATCCCCATTTGAGTTTTCTTCAAATTCTAGAAATTGTGCTTTTATTTTTACTTTCTATTAAATTGTCCTTTTTGCTATTAATTCACAGAACTCTTTCTTGCTAATTGATTATGGACACTTTGCAGACTTTCCACTCATTTGTTAAAGAACTTACTATGTCCCAGATAATGTCCTTCACCTGGGGATAAAAAACCAAATCAGACAAAAGTCTTGTCTTTCCATATCCCCCATCCATTTCTCTCCTCTTCCTTTATACTTCCAACTGTTTATCAGAATAAACTATATTTTCAGATTCAGAGTTTCATCTTTAATTGTTTTACTAATGCCATAATGTTAAGAGTAATTATCCACACACTAATATTAAATGTTATTGTTCATTTCTTGAAAAAATTGTGTGATGCTCTGACTTGTTCCCATATGAACCACATGATCTCTTTCTTGAATCGCTATAGAACTTCTTTGAGGAATTTTTCTCAGGAAGAGGAACACTTTATGAGTTCTTGAGAACAAGTTTTCTTTTGCTTCATGCATAAACCAAATAAGAAATTCTTGGGTAACAATCTTTCTCCACAAAATTCTATGTAAATTATTCCCTATCTAGTAGCAATTTGTATGGTAGAAAAGCAGTGTGCTGGAGTACTTACGACTCCCCTTTTCTTGGTGATCTGTTTGGCTTTGTTTTCTTTTGTTTTTGCGAGAGTGTAGGAAGTCAAGCCTTAGGCTGCATCACGGGTGGGGATCTCTACACTAATCTTGGGTTGATATCTAACAGGTGTCTGAAGATGCAAGTGTTTAAGTAAGGGTTACCTTTTTCTACGGTTTCTTTATTGCTATGCTTTCTCTAGCTGCTGTCTCCTTTTAGTATTTTTATTATACCCATATTGGCTCTGTTGGATTTATACGCTGTAGATCTCCCCTTTACATGCATATGGTTATGTTTGCATATTTTCCTCTTCATTCTAGGAGAATTTCTCAAGCTAATCATCTAATTCACCAATTCAATTTACTGCAGAATTCAATTTTGTCTCTGCTGCCTTTATTTAAAATTTTAATTTAAGGATTATGTGTCTGACTGTATGGCAAAATTTCCTAGCTTCAGGTTGTTCTGTTTTCATAAATACAATGTCCCCTCTAATCTTAAATTGAAATATTAAAAAGAATTGGTGACTCACATACCTTTTTATTTTTTTATTTTATTTATTTTTTTTTGACAGGCAGAGTGGACAGTGAGAGAGAGACAGAGACAAAGGTCTTCCTTTGCCATTGGTTCACCCTCCAATGGCTGCTGTGGTTGGCATGCAGTGGCCGGCGTGCTGCGCTGATCCAAAGGCAGGAGCCAGGTGCTTCCTCCTGGTCTCTCATGCTGGTGCAGGGCCCAAGCACCTGGGCCATCCTCCACTGCCTTCACAGGCCACAGCAGAGAGCTGGACAGGAAGAGGAGCAGCCGGGTCTGGAACTGGCAACCACATGGGATGTGGCACCTCAGGCCAGAGTGTTAACCCCCTGGGCCACAGCGCCGGCCCCTCACATACTTTTTTTTTTTCCTTTTTCTGATTATTTGAAGTAAGCCCATTTCAGATAATCATTTCCTCTGATTGCTCTGACTGGCCTCCTTTATTTGAATAATTTGGATAATACTGAAATTTTTCCCAGATCCAGTGGTTTGGTTTTTTGTTTGTTTGTTTGTTTTTCCTATTTACTCATTATTTCAGCTCCTTGTTTGTTCTGTGGACTCTCTGCCTTGCCTTCAGATCTTTGCATACGATGCTGCTTCTGAATGAAACCCTCATCCTAGCATAATGTCCAGCATACACAAAGTGCTCAATAAAAGTTCGAGTTTAACAAATGACAGTCTAGGGGCCGGCATTGTGGCATAGCGGGTAAAGCCACCTGCAGCACCGGCGTCCCACATGGGCACTGGTTCGAGTCCCTGCTCCTCTACTTCAAATCTAGCTCTCTGCTATGGCCTGGAAAAGCAGTAGAAGATGGCCTGAGTCCTTGGGCCCCTGCAGCTGCATGGGAGACAGGAAGAAGCTCCTGGCTCCTGGCTTTGGGTTGGTGCATCTCTGGCTGTTGTGGCCATCTGGGGAGTGAACCAGCAGATGGAAGACCTCTCTCTCTCTCTCTCTCTCTCTCTCTCTAACTCTGACTTTAAAATAAATCAATAAATCTTAAAAGAAAAATAAAATTGTAAAAGCAATGGGTCTTTAGAAAAATGAAGCTCTCTCTATATATTTTTCTGGTTTTTTTAAAAGATTTATTTATTTATTTGAAAAGCAGAGTTACATACAGAGAGGAGAGGTGGTGGGGGGTGGACTTCTATCCGCTTGTCTACACCGCTGATGGCCGCAATGGCTGGAACTGCACCGATCCAAAGCCAGGAGCCATGAGTTTCTTCCTTGGTCTCTCACGTGGGTGCAGGGGTCCAAACACTTGGGCCATCTTCTTTTTACTGCTTTGCCAGGCCATAGCAGAGAGCTGGATCGGAAGCGGAGCAGCCAGGACTCGAACTGCTGTCCATATGGGATGCCAGCACTGCAGGTGGCAGCTTTACCCACTACACCACAACACCAACCCTTTTTTTGTTTGAGATTTGAAAGGTGGCTTATCTAAAACTGTAGGGATCTCTATTCAAGCTGCTCGGTTTCCAACAAAGGAGAAAGGAAATTTTTCATATTCTTGTAGTTTTATTCTTGCAAGACCAGCAGTTTTGTCTTTACCCTGAAGTTAGCGAAGAGCATATGCAATAAGCTTCCTCCTGTGCCCTGTGGATTTTCTGGGTTTGTCGTAGTACCCCCACCTTCTTTGACCTGGCAAAGCTTTTCTCAGTGGGAATCCGCTGTGCTGCTGTTTCTGTTTCACTTGATGTCATAGGTCATGGCAAGGGAGGAGTACCGAGTCCACTACTCCAGAGGGAGTCGAGATCCAACTTCCCCAGACCTTTCGCAGGGTTCTCATTCAGTCCCCATTTGCTTCAGCCGCTGTTGCTCTGAGCCTGGAAACGACGTGGGGCTCTGCTGAGGGAATGTAGCCTCTTACTTCCCAGGGGAGTCTTTGAACTGTCACTGGGTCAGGACTCGGCTGAGCTGCATGATTTCCTAGGGCTACCATAAACTGGATGACTTAAAAAGGAGGTTTATTGTCGTGGTCTGGAAGTTGGAAATCCACAACCAAGGGTCCCTCCGGATCATGCTCCCTGTGGGGTCTCTAGAGAAGAGCCCTTCCTTGCCCCGGTCTAGCTTCGGCTCTAGAGAAGAGCCCTTCCTTGCCCCGGTCTAGCTTCGGCTCTAGAGAAGAGCCCTTCCTTGCCCCGGTCTAGCTTCGGCTCTAGAGAAGAGCCCTTCCTTGCCCCGGTCTAGCTTCGGCTCTAGAGAAGAGCCCTTCCTTGCCCTGGTCTAGCTTCGGCTGGCTTCCAGCTCTCGTGGCATTTCTTGCCTTGCAGCAGCTGCGTCACTTCCATCTCTGCCTCTTTGCTGTGTGTCTGTGCTCAAATGTCCCTTTTCTCATAAGGGCTTCAGGTCATGGCATTAGCACCTACCCTAAGCCAGTGTGATCTTGCTTTAGCGTGCTCACACCTGCAAACACCCTGTTTCCAAATAAGACCACATTCTAAAAATATCAATGAAAAAAAAAAGGAAATTAACAAGGGAAAAAAAACAAATAAAAGAAGAAAAAATAAGAAAAAAAAAGACCACATTCATAGTCTCTGGGATTGAGGATTTGTACTTATCTTTTGAGGGGACACAATTCAACTCACAGCCAAGTTTTATTGAAGAATCCACAAAACAAGAGTTTCTCATCACTAAGATCCTACACCTAGATTTAGGTAAATCGTACCTTATAGAAACTTCTTAGAGTTTCTGACCTGATGGTGGCATCATTTTCTGTTCTGTAGCTCTGCTACATGTATTTTCAAATGAATTTCTTTTAAAAAAAAAAAGATTTATTTTATTTATTTGAAAGAGTTACACAGAGAGAGAAGAGGCACACACACACACACACACACACACAGAGAGAGAGAGAGAGAGGGGTCTGGTTCTCTCCCCAATCGGCTGCAATGGCCAGAGCTGCACCACTCCAAAGCCAGGAGCCAGGAACTTCTTCCGGGTCTTCCCACAAGGGTGCAGGGACCCAAGGACTTGAGCCATCTTCTACTGCTTTCCCAGGCCATAGCAAAGAGCTGGATCAGAAGTGGAGCAGCCAGGACCTGAACTGGCACCCATATGGCATGCCAGCACTGCAGGCTTTACCTGCTATGCCATAGCACCAGCCCCTCAAATGAATTTTGTTGGAGGAAAGGGATTTAAGTGTGTGGATTCAAATCACCATCTTACAGTGAAAAATGGCTTGATTTTAAATTTTTTATTAGTATGCAATACTTGTACATTTTCTGGGGTACAGTGCAATATTTCAATGCAGATCACAATATGAACCTATTAAAACAGGTAATTAGCCTTTCTCTTTTCCTTTGCTTACATATGCAGCCTAGGAGTGCCACTCTTCTGGTTCTTCACACAGAATGTAACACATTATCGTGGACCACAGTCGTTCAGCTGTGCAGTGGGAACACCAGAACTCGCTTCCTTATTTGGCTTTGTTTTAGTACTTGCTACCCAATCGCCCTTTATTATCTGCCCTCCCCCTTCCAGGCTCTAGTAATCATCTGTTCTAAGTTCACACTGACTTTGGTAAACTTTCATCGAAGGGAGAGAACATGCAATATTTGTCTTTGTGTACCTGACTCATTTTTTAAAGTGAAATAGAGTTTCTTTCGCAAACTCTATTAAAATTTCACTTGCTGATAAATATTAAGTGGGATTAATTACGGACACTAAGAGGGACAAGTGGTGCCGTGACTTTCAGCTATTAAGGAAATAGAGATGAAACGACCAATGTCAAAAATCTCTGCCCTGAGTCTTCTGTCGCTGAGCAACCACTCTAAGCACACTCTTTCCCTCCACTGACGAATAATCCTCCTCCAGAGAATTTGCTTAGGTGCCTAGCTTGGAAAATATCTAAGAGTGTTTCTCAACATTTTTTTAATGTCAGTAAAAATGGAAAGATAATGTGCAGTGACATTTTCCCATTCTTCTTGCTAAGGGGAGAAGGGAAGCCTTGAGGCACGGGTTGAACTTAAAGAGCAGCGTGGAGCCAGCCGCAGGGACGAGGCAGAGAGCCCGACTCAGGAGAGACGGATGGGGCACCTTTTCTGTGCCCACACCTGGCCAGGCACCAGACATAGACGAACTCCTTTAATCCATCAAACAAGCCTGCAAAGAGAGTGCTGTAAATGCTACGTGTATAGATGACGAACAAGTTAATTTTCTCAGAGTCATGTAACAGATAAGTGTCCAGGGAGAAGAGACAGGTTGCTGATTTAGAAGAGACCAGTGAGGTAGGGATCACCAGTCTTAGACCTAGCATGGGAATCACACACCCTTCTTCCCATCTTGTCTCTGTTCAGTGCCAACTGATAGAGCACCTTCAAGCACGTCACTGATACCTGCTAGATGAGAGGAGTAATGCCAGGGTGCCCATGTCACACGTAAGTGCCTAGATTTGATTCCCACGTCTGATTCCTGACTCCAGCTTTGCTGGGAGGCAGTGATGGATGGTTCATGTAGTTGGGCTCCTGCCACCCACACTGGAGATTTGGATTGGGTAACTGGCTCCTAGCTTCAGCCTGGTCCAGCCCTAGCCATTGTAGGCCTTTAAGGAGTAAACCACCAAATGGGAGCTCTCTCTTACTCACTTGCTCTCTGTTTTTCTCTTCCTCCCTCTCCTTCTCAAATTAATAAATAATTGTTTAAAAGATTTATTTATTTATTTACTTGAAAGGCAGAGTTATAGAGAGAGACAGAGGCAGAGAGAGAGGTCTTCCATCTGCTGGTTCACTCCCCAGATGGCTGCAATGCCAGGAGCTGGGCCCATCCGAAGCCAGGAGCCAGGAGCTTCCTCTGGTTCTCCTAAATGGGTACAGGGGCCTAATGACTTGGGCCATCTTCTATTTCTTTCCCAGGCCATAGCAGAGTGCTAGATCAGAAGTAGAGCAGCCAGGACTAGAACCAGCACCCATAGGGGATGCCGGCACTGCAGGCAGTGGCCTTACCCACTACACCACAGCGCCGGCCCCATAAACAGTTTTTTTTTAAATAATACAAGCTTTGGTGGAGTTGAGCAAATCAAAATGTGCGACACCTGCCACAGAAGCATGTTAGCTCTCTTCTCCCACTTTCTCCACCCTACGGGGGAAGATGTTCCCAAGGGAATCCTTCCCTGTCTAGCTTTGTTGTCTAGATTGTGCCTAATCTTTTGTTTCTCAAATGCTCCCACATGCATCACCCTACTCAATCCTGGTTAGGAAAGTCCAACATCCACCTCACCACTCCAGCAGATTAAGAAATAATCTCAACATCAATCTCAGAGGTATTGAGAAATATTTCCAAGGTCACACAGTTCCAGCTGGAACTGGGACCCAGATCATCTGACTTCTGGTTAAAGCTGCATCTAATGGAGCAATCCCAAAGCACTGCATTTGCTGAATTACAAAGTGATGTAGCTGTACATCAAAGCCAAAAGCTGTAACAAGTTGCTGTGACAGCAATTTCGAGTTGAGTTTCTATTGACCTGTTAGCTGTCCACTCCTTACTGAGGTATGAACTGTCTTACCCTTTTTTGTACTGTGTGGAGGTTTCAATAAAGATCCAAGTGGGGACCATCCATCAGTGTCACATGTTGTGTCTGGAGGCCTTCCTAGGACAGGAATAGAGAGAGAAGAAGCTACACGGCCCACAGTCCATGAGCTGAGACAGACGACTCATGTAACATTTGAGTTGCCACTCAGATACCTAACTTTGAAAGAGTTCTATTAGTAGTAGTTTTAATCATGTGGAATAGATAAAGAGTATTAAAAAATAATATGGGGTAAGTAAAGATTATCTATGATTTGTTAGCCATCATTATTTAATGTTCCACATTGATCTCTATATCTAATAATCTCTCTCTCTGCATCTCTGTCACACACACACACACACAGAGTCCAACTCAGCTTCAAATTTGCTGGTGTATATTTATCTTGACTTTCACAGAAAATAAAGCAAATGTTAAATCCCTCTCCACATTTGAATTCAAATCAATAATTTTCGAGAGCTTTAATACTAGGAGACAAGCTCCGGAGCCATGCTCAGTTAAGATGCTGTGCAACCAGCCTCATTTCCATCGCAATATCTTAAGCTCCTGATTGTTAAACCTTCTGTAGTGGGAATCCTTCGCTTGCTATTCCCCTCATGTGCAGGCTACATGATTAGCTTCCCAAATGGGAGACATGCTTTATGCCAAGGTGATCTCAGGCTGCTGCAGGCAGACTTTGTGTATAAGGGGAATAAATCTCAATGACCCTAAAATCTTTCCTTCATACTCAGTTTTCTTTCCTAAAACTGCCTCTCTCTGTGGATTGTCTGGGGCTTTACTGAAATAAGTTAATGTAGTTAATGTAGAAAAGGGAACAGATGGGCTTGACTGTATTCTGAGATTTTTATAAAACAACTGATTTTGAAACATAGAAGTGAGATTTGGTATACAAATTCTCCAAATAATGAATAAAGAATGAGAATTCAGGTCCCAAGATAACAAAGGATAACGATATAAGTTTCCAGTCAACAAGTGGCCAGTGACACTGAGTTCCAACTGCTAATTCCAGCACAGTCACTAACTAGCTCTATGCAAATTGCTTGCTTGCTTCTCTAACATTTGCGTATGTCAGTTGTCAGATCCCTACTGGGTTGGAGTTTTCGTTTGTCTCCCAGGTTTAAGTAAGAAATATCTATTCCAACACTTCTGTGTTTGTCTTAAAGAAAAATTCAGTTCAATTCAAGAAGAGCAAATTGTCATCAACTGAGCACTTCTGCAATTCAAGACCATCCTTAATGTGGCATGTCGGGGGTTAGGTGCGGATTTTACAGGAAAAGAGAAATCAAAAATACACAGACCACCCTTCCTCCGAAAACTGTTAAGCAAATGATGGTCCTTTGCATACATGACTGTATCCTGTGACTTGCAACACCCACGCCCCAGTGCCCAACCCCACCCTGAACTCCTGAATGGAATACATGTTTTACTCATCCTGAGATTGACACGGAGCAACCAGACTGTTTCCCAGAATTCTGGAATTAGCAAGCTCTGAGCCTCATCAAACGTTGCTGGTAGGAATGTAAAAAAGTCCAGACACTGTGAAAGACAGTACAGTGGGTCCTCAAAGAATTACCATATGACCCAGAAATTTCAAACTTAGATATATGTCAAAAAGAATTGAAAAGATAAGCTTCCACCAAAATTTACACTTGGGGTTCATACCCAATACCAAAGCCAGAGAAGAAGAGTGCAAGCAAAGAAAATTATAGACCAATAACCCTGATGCAAAAATCTTCCCCAAAAAAATGGTAGCAAGCTGAATTGAGCAGCACACCAAAAGGATCATTCATCACTATCAAATGAGATTTATCCCTGGGATACAAAGGTGGTTCAACACTTGTAATTCAATAAATATGACACATCAGTGGCCAGTGTTTTGTGGCACAGCAGATTAACCCGCTACGTGTGATGCTGGCATCCCATACTGGAGTGCTGGCTTGAGTCCTTGCTGCTCTGCTTCTTATCCAGCTCCCTGCTAATGTGCCTGGGAAAGTAGAGGAAGATGGACCAAGTACTTGGACCCCTGCTACCCATTTAGGAGACCTGGATGGAGTTCCTGGCTCCTGACTTCAGCCTGGCCCAGCCCTGGCCATTGTGACTATTTGGGAAGTGAACCAGCAGATGGGCGATCATGTCTCTCTCTCTCTCTCTCTCTCTCTCTCTCTCTCTCTCTCTCTCTCCCTCTCTAACTGCTTTTCAAATAGATAAATAAATCTTTTCTTTTAAAAAATAACACATTAACAGAATAAGAAACAAAAATCATATGATCATTTTGATGGACATAGGAAAAACATTTGATAAAATTTAATAGCATGCTTGATCATGAAAAGTTGAAAGCTTTTCCTCTAAGACCTATAATGAGACAAGTATGCCCACTCTCAACACCTCGGTTCAACACTATCCTGCAAGTCCTAACCAGAGCAATTAAGCAAGAGAAAGAAATAAAATATATTCAACTAGAAAAGGAGGAAGTGGTTTTGCTGTCGTTTACTAATGACAAGATACAGAAAATTCTGGACTCCACCAAAAAAAATCCTATAAAAAATGAAAAACAATAAATAAAGTTTCAAGATATAAGATCAGTTTACAGAAATCAATAATATTTCTATGCCATAACAATGATTTGTCTGAAAAGAAGTTATAAAAACAATTTATTTACAATAGCATCAAAATAAACAATTTAATCAAGGAAATGAAAGGTCTATAAATTGAAAACCACAAGTAAATAGAAATATAAAATTTACACAAGTAAATAGAAATATACCCCATGTTCATAGATTTAAAGAGTTAATACTGTTAAAATGTTCAGATTCTTCAAAGCTATCTACAGATTCAGCACACTTCCTCTCCAAATTCCAACATCTTTCTTCAGAAAGACAGAAATTTAAAAAGCAATCCTAAAATGCACGTGAACCCACAGATAATCCTGAATAGCCAAAACAATTTTAGCTGAAAAGAACAAGCCTGGAGGCATCACACTACTGAATCCCCAAATATATCACAGAGATAGAGTAATCAAAACAGCATAGCACTGGCATAAAAACAGACATAGCAATGAATAGGATAAAGAGCCCAAAAATATACCCATGTGCCTACAGACAATTGATTTTCAACAACAAGAGCATACAATGGGGAGGAGACAGTCTTCAACAAATGGTACTGGGGAAACAATGTCCACATCCAGAAGAAAGAAAATGAGCCCTATCTCATCCCTTATACAAGAATCAACACAACACGGATTAAAGACCTGAAACTATAAAGCTACTGGAAGAAAATGTAGGGGAAAATTCCCATATGGTGCTAGCAGAGATTTCTTGGATATGACCCCAAATGTACACGCAGTTAAAGCAAAAATAAGCTAAATGGATTGCATCAAACCAAAATCTGCGCAGCAAGGAAATAATTAATAGAGTGAAGAGATAATCCATGGACTAGTAGAAAATATTTGCAAATAACACCTGAGAGAGGGCATGCTGTCCAAAGCATACAAGCAACACAGACTACCAGATAACAGGAAAACAAAGTATCCTACTTAAAAATGAGCTAAAGACTTGCATAGACATTTCTCAGAAGAGGACAAATGGCCAACAGTATTGGTGAGGAATGGAGAAAAGAGAACCTTTCTATACTCCTGGTGGTCTTATCAATTACCACGGCCCCCTCTCTCTCTGCCTCTCTTTCTCTCTCTGTGTAACTCTGACTTTCAAATAAATAAATAAAAAGATTTTTTTAAAAAAAGGGGGGGCTGGCACTGTGGTGTAGTGGGTAAAGCCACCACCTGCAGTGCTGGCATTTCATGTGGATGCAGGTTGTATTCCCGGCTGCTCCACTTCTGATCCAGCTCTCTGCTATGGCCTGGGAAAGCAGCAGAAGATGACCCAAGTCCTTGGGCCCCTGTGCCCATGTGGGTGCAGCTCCTGGGCCCCTGTACCCCGTGAGGAAGCTCCTGGCTCCTGGCTTCAGATCAGCGTGGCTCCAACCATTGCGGCTAATTGGGGAGTGAACCAGCGGATGGAAGACCTCTCTCTCTCTCTCTTTCTCTTTCTCTCTCTCTCTCTCTCTCTCTGCCTCTCTTTCTCTCTGTGTAACTATGACTTTCAAATAAATAAATAAAAATTTAATAAATAAATTACCACGGCTCTTTTGGAAGATAGTGTAGCGGTTTCTCAAAAAACTAAAAATAAAACTGAGGTAGAAGACAGAGATGTGCTACTGGGAGCTGAAAAAAAAAAAAACAGCAAGTTTAAAAAAATGCAATCTTGAAAAACTTTCACTTAAATGTATAGGAGACCCAGATGGAGTTCTAGGCTCCTGGCTTCGTTGCAGCCATTTAAGGAGTAAATGAGTGGATGGAAGAATCTCTAACTCTCTCTCTCTCTCTTACTCTGCATGTCTCCCTCTCTGTAATTCTGCCTTTCAAATAAATAAAAATAAAAAAAAAATAGTAACATAAAGTATACTTGAAATTTGCTGAGTAGATTTTAAATGTTCTCATCACTGAGAGAAGTATGTGAAGTGATAGATATGTTAATTAGCTTAATTTATTCATTCCATAATGTAGACACATATCAGAATATCACATTATACAACTAAATATAGATACCTCTCAGTTAAAAATACTAATTTTTTTAAAAAGATTTTATTTATTTATTTGAGAGGCAGAGTTACAGTCAGAGAGGGAGAGACAGAGAGAGAGGCATTCCAGCCACTGGTTCACTCTGCAAATGGCCACAATGGTCAGAGTTGGGCTGATCCAAAGCCAGGAGCCAGAAGTTTCTTCCAGGGCTGCCACGAGGGTACAGGGGCCCAAGTACTTGGGTCATCTTCTATTGCTTTCCCAGGTGCATTAGCAGGGAGCTGGATCAGAAGTGGAGCAGCCAGGACAAGAATCAGCATCCATATAGGATGCTGGTGCTGCAGGCAAAGGATTAGCCTCCTATGCCGCAGCACTGGCCCCCAAAAAATTAAGTTTTAAAAAACAATTTTTGAGGCCGGCGCTGTGATGCAGTGAGTTAAAGTCCCAGCCTGCAGCGCTGGCATCCCATATGGGTGCCGGTTTACATCCCAGCTACTCCTCTTCTGGTCCAGCTCTCTGCTATGATCTGGGAAAGCTGTAGAAGATGGCCCCAAGTCCTTGGGCCCCTGTACCCATGTGGGAGACCCAGAAGAAGCTCCTGGGTCCTGGCTTTGGATCAGCTCAGCGCTGGCTTTTGCAGTCAGTTGGGGAGTGGACCAGTGGTGGAAGACCTTTCTCTCTGTCTCTCCCTCTCACTGTAACTCTTTCAAATAAAGAAAATAATTATTTAAAACAAAACAATTTTCACAACAGCATTATTAATAATAGCCAAAAAGTGGAAACAACTCAATGTCCACCAGCTGCTGTATGGATAATTGAAATGCAATAGATACATAGTGGGATATTATTTAGCCATTAGAAGTAATGAAGTACTATTACTGCTTCGATATGGATGAATTCTGGAACATGCTAAGTAAGAGAAACAAGATGCAAGTGGCCATATATTGCATTATGCCATTGATATGAAATGTTCTCAATGAGCAAATCTACAGAGACAGAAAGTGGATTAGTGGTTGCACGGGGTCTGGGGGAGGAGGTGACTGAGACGGGGTTCTCATAGCTCTGGGGCTTCTTTCAGGACCAATGGAAATATTCTGAAATTAGATGGTGGTGATGGCCGGACACCACCATCAATACACTAAAAACCACTGCAGTGTACACGTTAAGATGGTGAATCTCAGGTTACATGAGATATATCTCAATTTTTAAATGCTTTTTTTAAAGGGCAAAAAAAAAAAAAATTAAATCAGGTAGGTTTGGGCTGCAGAACAAGAATATTTCAAAACCCAGAGACTGAGAGAAGCACTTAAGGGCATTTATATGGGCTGTGCGCAAGCTAAGCAGAGGGAGCAGCCACTGGAGAGAGCAGCAGAGATGAGACGAGGGGCATGGAGCTCTCCGAGCCCTCCTGTGCATCTGCACCAGCCCCAGCTGCACAGCCTGCCCCTGGGTGGATAGCCCTGGACCTCCTCAGCAGATCTTAGAAGTCCATCTGCCTCATAGATCTCACATTTTTACATAAGCGTCTTTGAGATGATTTCCATTCCTTGTAAGTAAACGAGCCCTGTCTAAGGCAAGCAGGAGGTTCGTGGCAATACAGCGAAGGCTCTGATTCTGGCTCCCACCTGCTAAGCGGTGAGAAAGCACTCTCTAGGTTTCCCCAGCATACATGGGAAAATGAAAACAGCCTTAGGTGCTCTTTTGGCATGTGCCTGATTCTGCAGAGGAGAGGAAAGCTTACTTCCATGTGAAATACTCAGAGGCCCCGCTGTAGCAGGAGCTGAGTCTCAAAACGCCTAACTCAAGGGGCAGTGGGCGTGGAGGAGACAGCAGACACTGGTCACACCTGTCTTCCCACTCAGTGCTTAAAGAAGCCCCTTCTAAGCAGCTGCAAGCTGCCCAGAGAAATCCTCTCGAGTTTTCTTCCTCTGCTCTTCCTACCCTAAGGGTATCCTTATTTCCCATAAATCCCTCAATGACTAAATTTTGCGAAGAACGCTTGCTTAAATCTAGTAGAGGGCACTGGGCTCTTCCAATGTCTGTTTTTTTTTTTTTTTAAATTACCTACATAAGATATTAGCTCTTTCCCCAAAGTATAAAGCAATGAGATAAATGCTAGGAGACAGGCTAGGTGAATACCCTCCCTAATAGTATCCATGAAAATGAACTTTCATTGATTTGCTATTAAAATTCTACATCCATAGCTACTTTGTATAATGATTTACTCAGTAATGCTGATTTTGAGTCATGAGCTGGCAGGTGCACAGGTACATTTATAGAAGAGGACACAATCCTTTTAAGGATGGGGGGGGGGGTGTGTGCCTAAATTGGCATCGCTTTTCACACCAAGGTTCCCGAAGATTGGGATCTCTACATCTTCCGGAGACATAGCTTACGGAAACTAGTATTTGCAGAATCAGTTTGATGCCTGTGAGGTCATTAGACCTTGGCCTAAATCTAATTTGAATAATTACATTTCGTTCCACCCTGCGTCAGTAGAAGCCCCTGATTAATAATCAGCATTTTTCCACGTGCCAGTGAAGTGTCTGCCGCTATAAATAGACAGAGTTAACACTCTAATTAACTGTAGGAACTGGCGAGATGAACAGTCCATTCAGGGAGAAAGATAGGTGACAATATTTTTAAGGTCTGTGAGCCCTGAGTTGCCCCTGACCCTAATCCATTAGCAGTTACTGTCAAAAGTCACTCTGTTAACTTTCATTTTTTAAAAGCCTCTCCCCACAGGTGCCACCTTTCCTTTCTAGGGGCAGTCATCTTAGCCATAAATATTCAACAGCGATACTTTAGAAACCTTGAGGCTCCAAGAATAAAACGTGGTGGGGAGCAGGCATCACTGTGGTCCTGAGGCTTTCGCCCACGGAGAGCGCACGGCCCTTGCACTTGCTACGCTCTGTGATCCAGGCCCCTCACTCTAACAGGCAGGCCAGGAGGAATCCCATCTTTGCCTTTCTCACAGCTGCCTGGCTCCTGGAGAATTTCTTTGAGGCTTTCCTCTACTAGGTTGTAAGGAATAAAATTCAGTATAAGGTCAACCTCCTTGGGCAAAGAGTGTACTCTACGAAGTGATTTGTCATCTGAAATTCACAATCTGATTTCCATCTGAGAATGTCTGAATGTGGTCTACTATTGAATTCAACCCGAAATTCGGACAACAGGAAGATCTCCCACATTATGTTTGTGACCATGGCCCCCCTTCATTTGTCCACTCAACAGAGGGCATCTGGGGCTTCGGTTACCAAGCCAGCCAAACTCAGCGCCCACTCTTTGCTTTTATCACTTTTTTAAAAAATCATATATAGCCTAGTTAATGAATAGGTATGCTGACATTGCTTTGTCAACATTTTATTTATTTTCACTTTATTTGAAAGAGAGAACAGGACAGAGAGGCAGAGGCAGATTTCCATCTGCTGCTTCACTCCCCACATGCCTACAGCAAATAGGGCTGGCCAGGCCAATGTACTCCGCCTATCTGGGTCTACCACGGGGATGGCGGGGACTGGATCGGAAACATCCCAGGGTGAGCATTAGCGGGAAGCTGGATAAAGAAGCAAAAGAGGACAGGAACCAGGCGCTCTGATAATGAGATGTGTGTGTCCCAAGACAGCCACCCCTGTCCTCACCCGTTAACCAAACTCTGGCCTTTACAGAATATCTAAAAGATGTCATCTTTGTTGTTGTTCATATAGTATCTAAATGCATACAGAATTCCTGTGCCTAGGAGCCCAGGGTCTGGGGTTCTTCTCCACATTTAACCTTAAACCACATATTTCTCTTCTTTCTTACTGCTGAGCTTCTCCACTGAGTGGTCCCTAGCTGCTGCTTGGGTCTCTGCCTTCACTGCTTTGTCAAATGCCACCAAACACTAAGAGTGATGAAACCTCCTCTCCAAGGCTTTGTTGAAACACGTGCCACCATTGAACCCCTGTTTCACTCTAGCAGTTATCCATTCCCTTGGTTCCATTTTCATTCTTTTGGTTTCCCTTAACTTTGGGGCTAGGGTTGCCAGATTTGGTAAAGATAACTACAGGGTTAAATCTGACTTCAGGTCTATAGTCATGGGTTATTATTTATACCAAAAATTATTTGTTGTTTGCCTGAAATTCGAACTTAAGTGGGTGTCCTGTACTTTATCTGACAATCCTGCTTGGTGATGATCTATATTTACCTCTCCTCGCCCTGAGCTTTGGTCTCCGTTCCCGTTATTTCCTTTATCCTCACTTGCTCCTCTCTGAATTTATCTCTGCTATCACCCTCAAGCATCGGATCACTTCCAGATCATCTCTCTGCCTCCTCTGGGCTCCTTGAACACATGCAGCAGTTATCTGTGCTTCCTTGTCACATGTATCTCCTCTATTGTCTCCCAGTATTATTTGGACCTTTCACATCTTTATTATTTGTTGCTTATACTTGATTTCAAATTCCTGGAGGTCAGGATTCCTCTTTGTATTCCTAAGCCCAGAGCATGGTCTCCACCAGAGGCCTGTCTAAAATTGTATGAAATTTCTAATGCTTGTTTTCTAAACTACTCAAAATAATCTCTGACAATTTTATACAGAACTGCCAGGAAATTCTGCTACTATATTTCCTTAGTCCGTTCACTCTCCCACCCTCGTGGACATCACACCTCTTCCTCCTTGCTCACTCTTAGCCCTTGACCTTGCTTCCTACACTGCTGAGAAAACAGCAATCAGAGAAAAATCCCAGGAGTTCTCACTCGTCTAGCAAACAGCCCAGCAGTATCAGCACCCACATAGTCTGCCTTCCTCCTGTGACAATGGATCCGCTCTGTGCTTCTTTCTCGGGCCAACCCCTCCCCTTGGGTGCCGAATCTCATCTCCCCCACGATGTAAGACATGACCACAGCAGGTTTCCCGGTCTCCCTTCTATAGTTAATTTTCTTCTTTCACGAGAATGCATCCTCACGCTCCAGTGTGTCCCCTCTGAACAAGCACACAAAGCCCCTTCTCTCTTGGCATCAAGTTCTCCCCCAGCTACCACACTCATTTTCCCTCCTGTTTGCAGCAAAACTCCTCCACGATCTGTATTGTCTCTCCACCTCCTCTCTTCCCATTTCCTCCTGACTTCACGGCATTCGGGATTTCTGTCCCACCCACACCTACTGCTTCTGTCAAGGTTACTTATCAATGACTTCCAAACCGACATTCTCAACGGAAGCTGCGCAGTCCTCACCTAACTCCACCATTCAGCAGTGTGTGAACTGAGTTCAGTGCCTGCGTGATAAGCTTTGCCACGTTCTTGAAACAGCACCTTCCCTCAGCCTCTGAGGCCTGAAGCAAGGTGTCCGCAGGGCCATGCTTCCTCAGAAGGGGGGGGGGGTCCTCCTGCCTCTTCCTGGTTTCTGGTGTTTGCCCAGAATCCTTGATGCTCTTTGGCTTGTAGATGCATTATTTTGACTCCGTGGCATTCTCCGTGTGTGTCAGTGTGTCTGTGCCCAGATTTGCGCTTCGTGCAAGCACACCAGTCACTGGATCAGGGCTCACCCCACCCCAGCCGACTTCATCACAGCTTGATGACACCTGCAGAGACTCCATTTCCAAATCAAGTCACTTTCACACGCATCAGAGGTTACAACTGAGGCATCTTCTAAGGGGACACAGTTCAACTCTCCATGAGATCTGGAGGGCCTAGGAACATCACCCACAGAATAATCCAGACAAGAAAGTTAACACTGCACATACACCAAGACGGTCCAGCCAAGCAAGAATCAGACACATGCCAGAGTTTTCCCTTGCCGCTGAAAACAAATGGGACGAGAATCAACCTTAGGTAGGAAATTGTCAGCCTGGTGAGAAAGGATTTGGCAAAATGCCCTGGTTTCTCGGAGAGGCGGATTGATTCATAAAGTAATCTGCCTTAATCAGCGTTATGTAACCCCGCTAAAGGGCGCGCGGTGCAAACGGTGATGCGCGCAGGCAGAGCTTAGGCAGGAGTTCTGCCCTACATGGCTGTGCAGGGCGGCCGCGCAGCTGGCTCACCTTTCCGCTCGCTCTGCCTCCAGCACCTTGCCCGGCAACTAACCCAGTTTAGTCAGACCTCGCGATGCTGAGAGCGTCTATATTTAGACGACGTTCCCCGCTGGAGGATGAACCGTACGGGCTGCAGTGTCACACCTTAACAGAGCTCCCCATCCCTACCCGGTGTGTTTGTTAGGAGAAACGGCAGCCTTCTCTGGCTCGTGAACTGGAGGTCTTTTCAGAGCTGGCGAGACCCCGGAAGCTCATTGAATTCAACTCCTTTCTGTAGTAGCCAAATGCAGTGTTTGGAGCCACTACCTGGGTTTGAAGCATGGTCCCAATTATGTCTTGCTGTGTGCCTGTGGACTGGTTCCTTAACCTCTCTGAGCCTCATCTTTCCCACGGGTAAAATGCAGGCCACAGTAGTATTTATTTCAAAGGCATGTCAGTCTCTTAAAGCAATGCCCGGTACACGCTGAATTCAAAAGAAACATGACCTATTACTACCACTGCTATTGTCATGGTTGGGGATGAGCGCACTAAGGCTCAGAGACATGATGACATGATGTGAGCTGCCCAGGTTAATCAGCAATTTGGTGCACAACCAGACCCGGAATTGGCCTGCTGGGACACCCCCATCTTATTTTGTCCACAGTTAGACACTTAGAGGAGCTCCTCTGAGATGGATAGGAAAGAGAGGAGCCATGGCTCACCGACTCTCTCATTCTGGCCTTCATGTGCTCCCCAGACTGCCTAATTGTCCCTGTGAAAGTCGTGTGGCAGTCCTGTGGGGATGAGATCCTAACAAGAACAGTAAGTTAGATTGCAGGGGTGTGAGATTAAAGGCAGCAAAAGCACTGAGCGGCTGTTACGGTAGTCCATCCAGCTGGTATGTAATTAGGTGAGAAGGGAAGAAAGATGGGGAAAGTAAGTTTATTTAAAAAAAAATCATAATAAACGAAAGTGGTTTAGTACCAACAAAAGGGCAAGGAAAAATCAGTGAAAATATGGCTGCCTTCCTGGATAAGAGCGTGAAGAGGACTCCAGGCAAGCAAGGTTGCTTTGCTGACCACAAGAAGTTAGTAGTGAAGCGGGACTTCCCAGGACCCCAGTCCTAAGAGGTTTCAGCAACTCTTTGTGAGGACCGCGAAGGGGGAGTGACAAGGTTTACTTCATTCATTCTTTTTTTAAAAAAGTGTTTATTTATTTTCATCTACTTTTTAAAAAGCAGAGCAACTGTGTGTGTGTGTGTGTCTGTGTGTGTCAGGGGTGTGAGAGAGATTTCCATCCACTGGTTCACTTCCTCATTGTCCACAACAGCCAGGATTGGATCTGGTCCGAACCAGGAGACCAGAACTCCATTTGGAACACCATGCAGATCTCCTACATGGAGAGCAGGGGCCTAAGCACTGGAGCCATCATCTGCTGCCTCCTAGGATGGGAAACAAATGAGCTGGATTTGATCCGGCTCTCCAGTTAAGGGATATGGGCTTCCCAAGCGGTGGCTTAACCTGCTGTGCCACAACACCCACCCCCACCCCTTCATTCTGGATGATCACACGGAGGGCTGAGAAACGCAGAGAGCATGCTGCTCTGCACAGCCTGGAGCCGTCGGTGGCACCAAGAAGCTGGAGGGTCTTCTAGAAAGGCGTAGATGAATTTTCAAGTAAAGGAAAGAAACTACAAGGCACATCAGCCCATCTAATCAAATTCTTGGCCTCTGCAAACCTCAAGTGATAAGGGGATTTAAATAGGGGCACCTCCACTGGACAGAGGAGGAAGGATCGGCAGGAGCTGGGAGGCGACTGGATGTGGGGTGAGGGGAAACGAGGTCTTGAAGATGACACCTTGGTTCCTTGTGAGCAGTTGGAGGATGCAGGCATTTTCCAGAGTTTGTAATTGGCAAAAAGCCCTTCCACATCCACTGCTCGTTCCTCCAAAGTACCTGAAGAGAGTGATAATTACAACAGCTAATATTGGTTTTTCATGGCCACTTTCTTATTCAATCCTCAAACATTCCTACTATGTAGGTTTCTTTTTGTTTTACAGATAAAGGACTCGAGATTCAGAGAAGTCACAGAACTCTGGTTTTCTGGCAGGTGTTTTCAAGATGGTCGGGGTCATGGCAATAAGTCTCTTGGGGAAGGAGAAATTAACATGGAAGTGACTGAGGAAGCTACACTCTGAGGAGCTCTGGTCTGGAGTCCAGGCAGGCCCCTTAGCATTGAAATACCACAACAACTGGTAGGACAAAGAGGCCATCCCTGTTCATAGATGCTCTAGAATGGCAAGATATGGATTCAACCTAAGTGTCCATCAACTGATGAATGGACCAAAAACCAGTGTGTGACACATAAACAATGGAATACCACTGAGTCTTCAAAAAGAAGGCGGTTCTGTCATCTGTAACAACATGGATGAACCTGGAGGAGATTATGCTAAGAGAAACAAACCAGGTGCAGACACACAAATCCTGCTGGATCTCACTTGTATGTGGGATGGTAAAAAGGCAAATCTGTAGTAGAGACTAGGAGAATGGGGGTTCCAGAGGCTGGGAGGTGGGGTGGGGTGGGTGGGGAACTGGGGAGACGTTGATCACAGGGTACAAAGTTTCGGCACGACAGAAGGAATACATTCTCAAGAGCTATTATTGCACAGACTGGTGGCCATAATTAATAATAATACTATGTAGCTCAAAATTGCTGAAAAGATAGATTTTAAATGTTCTTACTGCCAAAACATGTTACAAATGTGAGATGATGGATGCATTCATTGACTTGATATAATCATGCCATAACGTCGACACATGTCAAAACATCACATTTATCCCATATGATTAATATTTGTCAATTAAAAATAAAATAAAAATGAGAAGAGAAATAAAGAGCCTAGGCCTTTGGAATAGCCTGAAACAAATTCATTCATTCTCTCAGTCAGGTATTCACAGATATTTTTAGCATGTGCTATTGCCAGGCTGACCCTGTTTTGAAGGCTGGGAATATTGCCCAGGGCAATACGAACAAGGTCTCAGGGTTTCGGCACTTAGAGAAGCAGACAGACCATAAATAAGTAAGCAAAGAATACACTTTCCGACAGTGAACAGCACTACACAGAAAGTAAATCTGGGGCAACTGGAGCAGGGAACGGGTCAGGGTAGGCAGCATCATGGGGAGGCAGGGTCAGAGGGCACGCCCTCATCTGCATAATCCGTGAGTGTCTTCTATGGGGAAAGAAGTCAGTTTTGCTAAGATCTGAGCAAAGCACTATATAAAAGAAAACATTTCTTTATTTTATTTGAAAGGCAGAGTTACAGAGAGGAGAGAGAGAGAGATCTTCCATCTGCTGGTTCACTCCCCAAATGGGCGCAACAGCCAGAGCTGTGCTGATCCAAAGCCAGGAGCCAGGAGCTTATTTCGGGTCTCCTGCATGGGTAGAGGGGCCCAAGCACTTGGGATATCTTCCACTACTTTCCCAGGTGCATTAGCAGGGAGCTGGATAGGAAGTGGAGCAGCCGGGACTCAAAGCGGCCCCCATATGGGATGCCGGCATTACAGGCAGCGGCTTAACCTACCATGCCACAGCACTGGCCCCAGACAAATCACTTTCCAAGGCTAAGTCAGAGCTTATGGAAGGATAGCAGGCGATGAAGCTAGAGAGATAGGTGGAGAGGGTGGGCACAGACTATGTCAGTCTTTGAATACTATCAGGTCTATATTTTATTCTAAGTCTGTGGAGATCTTGGTATATAACATGTTTGTTTGTTATTCTAAGTTCAAAGGAAAAGAGTGATGTTACTTGATATGTGTCTTTTGAAGATTGCTCTAGTTACCCCCAGGAGAATGGATGCCAGGGTAGCACAAGGGACAGGCAGGAGAACATTTAAGAGACGGTTCTACAGCCTACAGTGAGATATAAGAGTGGCTTGGATTAGGACAAAAGCAGTAGACAAAGAAAGGAGTGGATGTGGCGTACCTCACATTGTGGGCAGAGAATGAATGCCCTTGATGTGGAGAGTGGAAGAAAAGGGGGGACTTTAGGATAATTCGTAGGGTTCCTGAGTCCTTGCTGTCTATTCAGGTGAAAGAGAACACCTTTGAGCCTCAGCAGTGGATGCAGTATGTGGAGACTGAGGTAGTGTGCAGAATGAGGAAGGATTTAAGCTTTGGTGATAAACCTACATTTAAGTTCGGTTTCCACCACTGACAGCTGTGTAACTTTCAGCATCTGTGAGTGTGCATTTCCTCATGCTCAAAACAGTAATAACAGTGCTTGTCTCCTAGGACTCTTACAAGTTAATTCATGTAAGAGACCAGCGCTGTGGTATAGCAGGTAAAGCCGCCACCTGCTGTGCTGGCATCCCACATGGAAGCCAGTTTGAGTCCCAGCTGCTTCATTTCCCATCCAGCTCTCTGCTATGGCCTGGGAAAGCAGTGGAAGATGGCCCAAGTCCTTAGACCCCTGCACCCACGTCGGAGACCTGGAAGAAGCTCCAGGCCCCTGGCTATGGTGGGCTGAGCTCCAGCTATTGCCACCATTTGGGGAATGAACCAGCAAATGGAAGACTCCCCCCCCTCTTTCTGCCTCTGCCTCTCTGACACTTTTTTTCAAATAATTAAATAAATCTTTTATTTCAAAGAAAAAAAGTTCATGTAAAACATTTAACAAAGTATAGGCATATGTTAAGTACTCAATAAATATTAGATTCTTGTTGTTCTTTTCAAGAAGTTTTAGGAATTGTTTACAGAAACTGTCACTGTTTGCTCTCCACTGTGCTCGGTTTCTGGGTCGTTTGTTTCTTATCACGTGCTTAATTCTACCATCCTCTTAAATCTGAAAGCAGAATCCTTTTGAGCTCAGTCCACATAAAAGACATATTATCATCTGCTCTCTGCTCTCTGGACATTCATTTCATGTCATCACACACAAGGCTTCTGAGTCCGCCCAAGCATCCCAGCCAGGGGCATCCAGCAGGTAGAGCATTTTCACAGGCCTCCCCCAGTCCACTCTGCTCAAGAGACAGAGACCTACTTGATGCACTAAGAAGCACAACTCAGATGTTAACCATGCATACTGGAGCCTGGCTGTTCATCAGTAGAACTGCACTGTGTTGAGTAGAGTTGCATTAGTCATCTGCTAGACTAGTATCTTTTTTTTTTGATACTTTATTTTTCATGTTGATTCAATATTAATACAAATTCAATATAGTTCACAGATACAATTTGTAAGTGAAACAGACCCTCAGGAAACAGCATTTATTCTCACCACACATGGTACACTCTCAATAGTTCTGGTTCATGTCCCCACCACCACCACCCTGTTTGCAAATTCTGGTTACAACCGATTAAACTGATTTCATACCTAGCAATGGGTGGTGACTCCCAGCTGGAAAAGCGATGCTGGAGGGTCACAGCAGTTTGTTTCACAGCTCTGAGTGTATATTTGCTTCTTTAAAGACTGGTTTCCCTAGCCTCACCCTATGTGATTTGCTATGATTTGCATGTGTTTGAACTATCTACATCTGTGTAAGACTCTCATTGATTGTAATTTTTCAAAGGGTGCTTTTAACTCAAGTGCTAGCCCATCTGTGAAGACCTATTTATTGCTTTACAAGAAAAAAAAAAATTGAAAGCCATTTAGGAATTCCAGGCTCACACTAACCAGGATTTTTTTTTTCCCTTTTGTAAAAGCCTTCCATCTGTCTGCCCTCTTTTGGACACGACTCAAATAGGAGCACACATCTCATCAAATCAAATGTGGGTGCTTTCAAGAAACTGCCAAAATGTCATGCCATTTGCTTTATTTCTTTAAGGAGAATTAAAATCAGATTTGACATAATGAGTTGTGTGTTTTGTTACTTGCCTTTCCATTCATCTCAGAAACACAGACCTCAATTTTATAAGTAAAGGTTTATATGGTAGCCTTCCACGAGTAATCCCAGGTTACCCTAAGATAAACCTGATAACACAGTTCTGCTAAGGCAAATAGAGATAGTGCAGAAACAAACCATTGCAAGAGGAGAGAGGGAACCAAGAGCTCCAGGTCTGCACCCATTAGACCAGGAGCCCCAGGGTAAGGACGGTTGTCCTATCTGGCTTATCACTCCATATCCTCAAATACCCCTCACCCCGCAAGTCATTTAATCTTTGACTACTACCTTAGCATAATGTAAATTTGAGATCTAAAATAATAGCTGTCTATTTACTCTCCCAAAAATATTCTGAGAATAATCAGAAACTAGAGAGTCATATATGAGAAGATAAAGGAGCAAACAGTGACTGCTCTGTTATCTTGGAGGCCCCTCCCTCCCTAACCAAGACCAATGATTTCATAGTCTCAAGGCCATGGTCCTATCACAACTAAACATGCCACAGCCCTAACACCTACAGAGGTGGCAGGTGGCAGGTGGTATGCAATGATTCAAGAGTAGAGATTAAAGTCAGGCAGAGCCTTGTGTTAAAATTCTGGCTCTACCATCTAGATATGTATCACCTTGAACAAATCACATAATCTCTCTAAATTTTTATTCCTGGGGTGATTAAGGATAAATCATATACAGTACTAAACACATTCTAGCAAAAACGAAGCCCACAAATGGTAGATGCTATTATTATTTTATTGTTTTATTGTTATAAAAGAAATATCCAGCAGGGATAGAGCAAGCAGAATGTGAAGAAATGTGTAAAAAAAAGGGGGGGGAGGGGATGAGGAGAGTTATGCTTAAAATGAATATGACGGTGAAATCAAATGCTTGGAGTTGTAACAATAAAAATGAGAGATTGATGAAGCTAAAGTAGTAAAGCTGGAAAATTATCTTAAATGGAGTATTTAGGAGGAACAGGCTTTTTGAGTCAGTCTGACGTCTTGGTGGTTGAGTCCTGTTTGATTATGTATGCATGTTGTTTCTAATCATACACGCTTATTAAAGCAGAAGCTTACTGCTGTTTGCCTTCACATCATGGTCATCTCTTCCTGTCCCTTTCTCATTCTGTGGAGTCCTCTTCTGAAAGTTAGTTTCTGTTTACTCAAAACATCCTTGCTATGGATTCTATCACATCTTCCCTTACTACTCTTCCGTGATGTTAAATCGGGTCAATACGGTTCTAATCACTGTGCTCCTTGGATAGTACTTCGGTTTTTCTGTGTGTATTGTCTGAAATAGAAGTAATTAAAGGGAGGAAACAAGAGATCTTCAAGTTTGTTTGTTTTAGAGGACAGGGAGTTTGTTTTTAAAGATTCATTTATTTATTTGAAAGGCAAAGTTACGCAGAGGCAGAGGCAGAGGCAGAGGCAGAGAGAGCGGTCCTCTATCTGCTGTCTTACTCCTTAAATGACCACAACAGCGGGTGCTGAGCCAATTCCAAGCCAGGAGCCGGGAGCCACCTCTGGCTCCCCCATGCAGGCGCAGGGGTCCAAGGACCTGGGCCATCTTCCTCTGCTTTCCCAGGCACATTGGCAGTGAGCTGGATCGGAAGTGGAGCAGCTGGGACTTGAACCAGCAGCCATATGGGATGCCTGCACATCTACCTAGTAGGGCACAGTGCCAGCCCTGAGATCTTCAAGTTTGAAGATTCTTTTTTTTTTTTAAACATTTATGAATGAATTGTGCTTAGTCTCTTCCAATTTACTTTAAAGAACAGACACTATGCAGGTAAGTTTCACTTTGCCTAAATTTACCAGTACATCTATGATTTACAACAGAATGAGCACAATTTTATTTGAAGATTCTAAGGAATAAAAGTAATCATTGCAGCATTTTTTGTTGGGTCTCAGCAGCA
Organism: Sylvilagus floridanus; assembly: GCA_949820135.1. Classification (NCBI taxonomy): domain Eukaryota; kingdom Metazoa; phylum Chordata; class Mammalia; order Lagomorpha; family Leporidae; genus Sylvilagus; species Sylvilagus floridanus. The sequence goes on along the minus strand of OX463228.1, from coordinate 12,400,676 downwards.
TCTTTTTACGTACAGCGTTTAGCATACCTAGTTAACTGGTCTGCCCATTTCATAAATAAGAGTCTTGTTTCCAGTTCTCAGTTCAGTTAAGTAATTCTCTTAATGACATCTGACAGGGCTTTTTATAAGGTAGGACTTCTAAAATTTGTCTCTGAACAACCTAGAAAGAATACCTTTCTAGACTAAATCAATCTGCTTCTAGGAGACATGTATTTATGGAAAAAGAAGTATATTTAGTTGTACTTTCCCAATGATTTTTAAAAATTCTTCCATAAATTCTTTGTCTTTATTTTTGATTGATCAGTATTTGGTAGGGTTTCCCCCAGACTCTCCCTCAAGTCACTATTGACCAACAAACAAAATGTGCTGAGGAAATGGTAATTTAAAGAAATCCTGCTATTTAAGGAAAATTTGTAAAGGAAGTATCACTTTATAACGTGAATAGCATATTCTTGATTTGTCTGGGTTGATACTGAGATTTCTGCAGAGCACTTTTCTTAAAGTAGAGCCTCAAGGCTGTAACCATAAAGAAAAATAAATCCATATTAAAATCCTAGTAATCCCCTTCTGCACAACTTGGGCAAGGTATTTAGCTTGCCAGAATGTCAGTATCCCTTCCTCACGGCTGTGATCATAGCTACCATGAATGTTGTGAGGATTAAGCGTGCTAATGTTCCCGGAACATAGTGAGCACTTCATAAAAGGTGATTATTATCATTATAATTAGGGTTTCTAACAGAAAATCAGAGACTATAAAGCTGACAAGTAAAGCTGGAAAGTTATTTTTAAATGGACTATTCTGAAAAAAACTACTTCATGAATGTCTTCATAGTGCTGTCTCTCAGATTTTAACAGCAAATCACCATCCATCCACTGGTATATATGGCCCTGTGGAGGAAATCCTGGAAGCTTAGATTTCTGTCTCATTAGAGAATCATTCTGCTATGCTGATTTCCTGCTGCGTTATCTAGTAAGTAGCATTGTTTGAGTTACCCAAGTATTACCTGGTTCTGGCCTTTTATCACAGCTGTTACTGACGTATATTTAATGTGACAATCAAGCAGACTAAATGAGATAATAGAGGATTGGAATCTTAAGGACTTAAATATTGTTATTATTCATATTTCCTACAAGATATTGGGCATCTTAGACAAGCTCTGAATTCTCTTCCATTTTTAAAATACACACACATATATATAAAGGTACAGCTCTAGAGAGAGAGAGAAACACAGAATGAGAGGGAGGGAGGGAGGGAGAAAGAGAGAGAGAGAGAGATCTTCCATCCACTGTTTTACTCACCCAAATGGCTGCAATTGCCAGGGCTGGGCCAGGCCAAAGACAGAATCCCAGACTCCATCCACGTCTCTGATGTGGGTGACAGGAGCCCAAGCACTTGGCCCAACTTCTGCTACTTCTCTCAAGCCAATAACAGGGAGCTGGATCAGAAGAGGAGCAGCTGGGACACAAACCAACACCCATATGGGAAGCAGGCGGCAGCTTCACCCACTACACTACATGCTGGCCCCTCTTCTGTTTTTTAATATTTCATTATTTCAATCCGAAAGATACTGGCATGATTCACTCAACATCAGTCTTCTATCTACAATTATGAGAATGCTATTAAAACTGAAAGATTTCAAAAGTCATTTGTATGCAGACGTGAATGGCTAGAAAGCCATATACAGTCCTTATATTTGTTACATGCATTGCAATGCACAGTGCTCATCACAGATTCTGCCAGCTTTGTTGTGTAATATGCACAGATTATGTATTTCCCTTATAGGGGCCTGTAAATATTGTAATCCAGCATCATCTCTAGAAATCTTGACATTCATCTGTCCTTTGTCCTTCTCATACACGAAGTTCAACCTGGTTCCTTGCCTAAGGCAACCATCCCCATTCAACTGACCAGGTTCTCATGGAGAATGTTTCTGCTTTTCAGCTCTCCCTGCAGTGCGGGTATTTTCTATTTGAGTTCTCAAAGCAAAGGTGTAAATGAAAAGAGAACCAAAGTTAATTCACTAAGTTTGCCTGAATACCAGCTGCTTAGGAAAAAATGTTTTATTTAAAAAAAAATACTTATTTGCTTATTTGGAAGGTAGAGTTAGAGATGAGAGAAGAGACAGAGAGAAAGACATAGAGACAGAGAGATCTTCCATCAGCTGGTTCATTCTCACCATGACTGCAACAGCCAGGGCTGTGCCAGGCTAAATCCAGGAGCCAGGAGCGTCATCCAGGTCTCCCACGTGGGTGCAGGGCCCAAACACTTTGGCCATCTTCCGATGCTTTCCCAGGCACATTAGCTGGGAGCTGGATTGGAAGTGGAGCAGCCAGGACTTGAATTGGTGCCCATGTGGGATGCAGCCATCACAAGCGGGGCTTAACTGGCTAAGCTACAATGCTGCCCCCCCTAAAAAGTTTTATTTTGAAAAAAAATTGATTGAGATTATTGGTGGAAAATTAGATTTAGGCATTGTGTGGAAATTGTACACACACATCCCTCTAAGAAGTAACACCAATATCACAAACATTTTCCTAAAGCCTATACCATTCCAAAGAATTCCACACACTATTTTCCCCAAAATAATCTAGCATACTTATAGGGAATATTATGCTCCTTTTTTACAAATGATAAAACTACCATGGTAAAAATCCACAACAGTAACACAAAGGCCTTTATGTAAAAGAGTATACATTTTTGGCAGGCCTTGAAGTAGGGTGACTTACTGTCTCAATTTTCCGAGGAGGGGTTTCTCAGATGTGGGACTTCCAGTGCTGTGATGGGAAAGTCCTAAGCAAACTGGGAAGAGTTCACCTGGTGGAAACTATCTTAGTTATGATTCTTCTAGTCTTTTCCTGCTTAGAAAGCAATCATCTCAGCTTTCAGGGAGTAGCTAGCAGGTAGAAGCTATAAAGAGAAGGTGATCACAGAAGCTACTTACAGGGACCATATGTACACAAGTTTGCTTTTAAACATTATGCTAAAGAAGCACAGAACAAGACAGAAAAAATATTTTCACTATAGATTTTTTCTTTCTCCAAGTTTACCTTTGCACTTTATTATTTTTTTTAAGATTTATTTTATTTATTTGAAAGACAGAGTTACAGAGAGAGGTAGAGACTGAGAGAGGTCTTCCATCTGCTGGTTCACTTCCCAGATGGCCACAACAGCTGGAGCTGTGCCGATCCGAAGCCAGGAACCAGGAGCTTCTTCCAGGTCTTCCACGTGTGCAGGGTCCCAAGGACTTGGGCCATCTTCTACTGCTTTCCCAGGCCATAGCAGAGAGCTGGATTGGAAGAGGAGAAGCCAGGACTAGAACTGGCGCCCATATGGGATGTGGGCACTTCAGGCCAGGGCTTTAACCCGCTGCACCACAGTTCTGGCCTGCGCACTTTAATTCTTCTATAATGTTCACTATTTATGCTTTAAAAATCATTTTCAGGGCTGGCGCTGTGGCACCGTAGATTAATCCTCCTCCTGCAGCACTGGCATCCCATGTGGGCACTGGTTTGAGTCCCAGCTGCTCCACTTTTGATTGAGCTCTCCGCTATGGCCTGGGAAACAACAGGTGGAAGGTGGCCCAGCTGCTTGGGCAACTGCACCCGAGTGGGAGACCTAGAAGAAGCTCCTGGCTCCTGGCTTCAGAATGGCTCAGCTCTGGCCATTGCGGCCATTTGGGGAGTGAACCAGCGGATGGAAGACCTCTCTATCTCTCTCTCTCTCTCTCTCACTTTCTTTAACTCTAACGTCTCAAATACATAAATAAAATCTTCTTTAAAAAAATCATTTTCTCACTATATGATCCAACAATTCCACTCCTACATATATATATGCCCAAGGAGATGGAAAGCAGACTGAACAGATACTTGTGTACCAGAGTTCATTGCAACACTGAAACAACTTAGAAATCTATCAACAGATAGAAGGTAAGCAAAGCTTGGCATATGCATATAAATAAATATGATTCAGTCTTTACAAAGAAGGGAATTATGACATACTAGAGAATGGATGAACCTTGAAGACATGCTGAGTGAAATAAGTCAGATAAAAAAGGGCAAAGTATGATACCACTAATATGGATGTTTAGGTAAATTTACAGGCTTAGAAAGTATCTAGAAGTCTATGAGAATGCAGTAACAGTGGGGGTGGTTGTTTAGTTGTTATGCAGTTTCTGTTTGAGGTGATGAAAAAGTTTGGGAAATCATGACCATGGTTGCACAACGTTGTGAATGTAATTGATGGCACTGAATTGCCCTTTAAAAATAGCTATAATGTTAATTTTATGTTACATATATATTTATCACAATAAATGCTATATCAAAAAAATCATTGTCGGGGCTGGCACCATGGCTCACTTGGTTAATCCTCTGCCTGCGGCGCCAGCACCCAGGTTCTAGTCCTGGTTGGGGTGCTGGGTACTAGTCCCGGTTGCTCCTCTTCCAGTCCAGTTCTCTGCTCTGGCCCGGGAGTGCAGTGGAGGATGGCCCAAGTGTTTGGGTCCCTGCACCCGCATGGGAGACCGGGAGGAAGCACCCAGCTCCTGGCTTCAGATTGGCGCAGCGCTGGCCGTAGCAGCCATTAGGGGAGTGAACCAAAGGAAGGAAGACCTTTCTCTCTGTCTCTCTCTCACTATCTATAACTTTACCTGTCAAATAAAAAAAAAAAATCATTGTCTAAAAACTGGAAAAGTCAAAAAGGAAAATGTAGGCAATGTATTTGAAATCTGTGAGTAATGACGGTACTAACAGTATTAGACAAGCTGAGTGTGCTAAACCCAGAGTCGTACCTGATGAAATGTGAAAGGGATTTCTCTCTTGTGCCTTCAACATCTCCTTTTCCTACACACAGGTCTCTCGTCAAAGGTTAAGCATTTTCAAAACACAGTCATACGTCTCTATTACCAACACCATAGACAGGGGCAGCACTGTGGCGTAGCAGGTAAAGATGCTGCCTGCAGTGCTGGCATCCATATGGGTGCCAGCTTGAATCCTGGATGCTGCACTTCTGATCTGCTATGGCCTGGGAAAGCAGTGGAGGGGAGGATGGCCCAAGTCCTTGGGCCCCTGCACCCCATGGGAGACCAGGAAGAAGCACCTGGCTCCTGGCTTCGAATTGGCGCAGCTCTGGCCGTTGCAGCTAGTTAGGGAGTGAACTAGCGGATGGAAGACCTCTCTCTTTCTCTCTCTCTTTCTCTCTCTCTCTCTCTCTGTGCCTCTGTCTCTCTGTAACTCTGCCTTTCAAATAAATAATGAATAAATAAATCTTTAAAAAAATTTCTGCAAGCCTCTGTCAACATTTTCATCAGCCGATCAATACATAAGTGCGTCTGTTTAAAGACACTTTATTTATTAGATAGTGGGTTTGTTAACATTGACTCAACCAACAGCACAGTGACTGAAGCCCAAATGAAGCGTATATGACACATGGATATTCCTCATAAAGCAAACATAGCTCTCTTGCTTAAGAACAATAAATACAACTTGACTGGAGGCTATTTTTGATAGTAAAACCACCAAGAAGAAGTACAATTATGTGAAACATGTGGCATTTTAAATAGACCACAAAAAAAATGACACTTGTTTACAGCATTAGAACTAAAACAGGAAGACACACTATCACTGCTCAACCTCAGAAGGGAGCATGAGTGTGACTCCAAGTTTTCACCGCTTCCTGCATGTCCATCAATGGCTGTGACGGCGCCATGAGTATAGACTTGGAGATTACAAATGAATTTTAGGAAATAGACAAATTTATAAATACAGAGTCCATGAACAATGAGACTTGATATGTAGAAATACAACCGATTTTTTGAATTGTATTAATTTTTTGACTTGATCATGAATTCTGTGACTTTGCTAAACTCGTAAGTTTTAGTAGCTTTTCGGAAATGACTTAGGGGAGTTCCCACATAAATGATGTGCGGTCTGCAAAGTAATATTTATTTTTACAGATTTTCTGTGTAGTTCTACTGTCAATTACTGAGAGAGGAATGTTGAAATCTCCAACTATAATTATGGATGTCTAGCTGTCATTATGATTCTATCAACTTTTACATCACCTATTTCAGATTTCCATTATGTGCATACATATTTAGAATTGTTATGTTCTCTTTCTTCATTGATTTCTCAGTATTTCTATTAATATTCCATATCTTGAGAACTACTCACCTGATATTAATTTTTCTCTCTCTTTTTTAAAAGATTTATTTATTTTTTTGAAAGGCAGACTTACAGAGAGGCAGAGAGAGCGAGCGAGAGGTCTTCCATCTGCTGGTTCATTTCCCAACTGGCTGCAATGGCCAGAGCTGCACTGATCCGAAGCCAGGAGCCAGGAGCTTCTTCCGGGTCTCCCACGAAGGTGCAGTGGCCCAAAGACCTGGGCCATCTTCTACTACTTTCCCAGGCCATAGCAGAGAGCTGGATCAGAAGTGGAGCACTCAGGATTCACACTGGCACCCATATGAGAGGCTGGCACTGCAGGCGGTGGCTTTACCCACTACGCCACAGTGCTGGCCCCTGAGTTGAGTTTTTGATGGATTCAATAGCTATAAAATTAGATCTGGCAGCTACTTTTTACCAAGGCTAAAACTTTTTTCTAAGTCTGTAGAAACTTTTTAAAACATCTTAGATTTAAAACATACTTCTTGGCCGATGCCGCGGCTCACTAGGCTAATCCCCCACCTGTGGCACCGGCACCCCAGGGTTCTAGTCCCGGTCAGGGCGCCGGATTCTGTCCCGGTCGTTCCTCTTCCAGTCCAGCTCTCTGCTATGGCCCAGGAGTGCAGTGGAGGATGGCCCAAGTGCTTGGGCCCTGCACCTGCATGGGAGACCAGGTGGAAGCACCTGGGCAGCTGTAGTGGCCATTTGGGGGGTGATCCTGGCTTCGGATCAGCGCGGTGTGCCGGCCGCAGTGCGCTGGCCGCAGCGGCCATGTGGGGGGTGAACCAACGGAAGGAAGACCTTTCTCTTTGTCTCTCTCTCTCACTGTCCACTATGCCTGTCAAAAAATAAAAATAAAACATACTTCTTTAATTTATCATATCTGCCTTCAAATAGTATGACACCTCTTCATGCATAAGAATATTAGCAGGGGCCAGCACTGTGACTTAGTGGGTGGATAAAGCTGCTGCCTGCAATGCCAGCATTCCACATGGGCACTGGGTCATGTCCCAGCTGCTCCACTTCCTATCTAGCTCCCTACTAATGTGCCTGGGAAAAGCAGCAGAAGATGGCCCAGGTATTGAGTTCCATTCACCCATGTGAGAGACTGAATGAAATTCCCAGCTTTTGGCTTCATACTTGGCCCAGTCCTGGCCATCGAGATCATCTGGAGAGTGAACCAGAGGATGGCAGATCACTTTCTCTCTGTCTCCCCCTCACTCTCTCTAACTGATTTTCAAAATAAATAAATCAATCTTCAAAAAAATCAACACAGTGTACTTCTGCTTATTGTGCTATTGTAGTGCTACATTTTTATTTCCGGATACATCATTAATCACAAAATATATTGTTCTCATTTTAAAGTAATCATCCTTTGAAGAAGTTTAATGAGAAAAGTGTCTTTTATATATTTTTTAAAGATTTATTTATTTGAAAGTCAGAGTTACACAGAGAGAGAAGGAGAGGCCTTCTGTCCGTTGGTTCACTCCCCAGTTGGCCACAACGGCCAGAGCTGCGCTGTTCCAACGCCAGGAGCCAGGAGCTTCTTCCGGGTCTCCCACACAGGTGCAGGGGCCCAAGGACTTGGGCCATCCTCCATTGCTTTCCCAGGCCACAGCAGAGAGCTGAATCAGAAGTGGAGCAGCCAGGACTTGAACCCGTGTTCATATGGGATGCCAGCACTGCAGGTGGCGGCTTTACCTGCTACCCCACAGCGTCAGCCCCTTCTATTTTCATGCGTTTTTCTCCTTTTCATTCCTTCTCATAGGTACATATTTCCACCTGATATGATTTCCCTTCTGCTTAAAGAACTTCATCTTACATTTGTTGCTGTTTAGTCCACAGCTGATGAATTTGCTCTATTTTTATGAAAGTTTCATTTTTGCCTTTACTTTCTGAAATGTCTTTTTGTTGAGTATGTATATCCACGGTTGGCAGATTTCCCCCCACCATACACACTCCACCGTATTCTCATCTACATGGTTTTTAACAAGAATTGCTTTATCATTCATATCTTTGTCCCTCTGCAGTCAAATGTCTTTTAGCTCCATCTGCTTTAGGATTTCATCTTCGTCACTGGATCTCAGCAGTGCCTCGTGTGGTTTTCTTCTGCTCCCTCCAGTTGAGATATACTGAACTTCTTGCATTTGTGGGCTTATAAAATTCATTATCTATGGAATTAATTTTTTTCTTTATGCGAATGTATATTTGTACCTTCTTCACGTTTTCTCTTTCTGGGGCTCCAATTACACGTACAGTAAAATGCCTGATAGTGTTCCACGAATCACTGATTTTCTGATTGCTGACCTTTTTTTCTAGTAATGATTCATTTCAGATGCCTTATACTGTGATGTCCTCACACTCACTGAAGTTTATACTGCACAGTCCTGATTAACTAACAGCCCCATTCAATTTGCTTTGCATTTCTTACACTGTATTTTTCATTTATAGTAGCTTTACTGGGATTTTAAAAATGTCTTCCCTTTGTCTCACCATTTTTCTGTCTTTCTCTCCTTCCTCAAACCTACTGTTTCATCTGTGTCCACGTTTATGTATGAAAAGTGAGTCAATCTGCCCATCAGGGCCAGAAGTTCTCTCAGGTGTTCTTTTTAACACAAGGCATTTTTTTAAAAAATTTTTTTGACAGGCAGAGTGGACAGTGAGAGAGAGAGAAAGGTCTTCCTTTGCCATTGGTTCACCCTCCAATGGCCGCCATGGTTGAGCACGCTGCGCTCATCTGATGGCGGGAACCAGGTGCCAGGTACTTTTCCTGGTCTCCCATGGGGTGCAGGGCCCAAGCACTTGGGCCATCCTCCACTGCACTCCCGGGCCACAGCAGAGAGCTGGCCTGGAAGAGGGGCAACCGGGACAGAATCTGGCGCCCCCAACCAGGACTAGAACACCGTGTGCCGGCGCCGCAAGGCGGAGGATTAGCCTGTTGAGCCACGGCGCCGGTCCGGCATTTTTTTTTTTTTTTTTTTGACAGGTAGAGTTATAGACAGTGAGAGAGAGAGACAGAGAGAGACAGAGAGAAAGGTCTTCCTTCCGTTGGTTCACCCCCAAATGGCCACAATGGCCAGCACTGAGCCAATCCAAGGCCAGGAGGCAGGTACCTCCCCTGGTCTCCCATGTGGGTGCAGGACCCAAGCACTTGGGCTATCTTCCATTGCACTCCCGGGCCACAGCAGAGAGCTGGACAGGAAGAGGAGCAACTGGGACTAGAACCCGGTGCCCATATGGGATGCAAGCAGAGGATTAACCAAGTGAGCCACAGCGCTGGCTGCAACACAAGGCAGTTTTTTGAGACAATTCAAAGATTAATATTCAAACTTTACAATAAAATATTACCTGATTTTTGAATCAAGAAATCCTGCTACTTGGAAAAACATGAATGAACCTGGAGGACATTGTGCTAAGTGAAATAAACCAGACACAGAAGGACAAATACCCCAAGGTGCCACTTATGAAGATGCTTCCCAAAGGCCAAGGAGGGACAGGCATCTGGTCTAGTAATTAAGAGGCTGGTTAGGATGCCAACATCCCACATCCACACCAAGTCCCGCTCCGGCTCTGATTCCAGCTTCCTGCTAATGTGGACCATAGGAGGCAGCAATGATGTCCTAAGTAACTGAGTTCTTGCTGTCTGTGTGTGAGAGCTGGAATGGGTTTCTAGCTCCTAGCTTGATCATCCTGGCTGCTGAGGGCATCTGAGTAGTGAACCAGCAAATGGCAGCTCTCTCTGTCACTTTGCCTCTTAAATAAATAAATAAATGTTTTAAAGATGGTGGAAAATGAAGTTAGGCCAGCGCTGTGGCTCACTTGGCTAATCCTCCGCCTGTGGCGCTGGCACCCCGGGTTCTAGTCCCTGTTGGGGCGCCAGGTACTAGTCCCGGTTGCTCCTCTTCCAGTCCAGCTCTCTGCTGTGGCCCGGGAGGGCAGCGGAGGATGGCCCAGGTACTTGGGTCCCTGCACCCACATGGACCAGGAGGAAGCACACGGCTCCTGGCTTCGGATCGGCACAGTGCCGGCTGTGGCAGCCATTAGGGGAGTGAACCAACGGAAGGAAGACTTTTCTCTCTGTCTCTCTCTCTGTCTATAACTCTGTCTGTGTCTCTCTCTCTCTCACTATCTAACTCTGCCTGTCAAAAAAAATGAAATAAAAAGATGAGTCTACTTTGGAGCAAAAAAATTTTAAAATCCACACATACAAGAGTCTTCAAAAAATTCACTGAAAATGTATATTATCAAGAAAAACAATGCATGGAGTTAAAAAATTTTGCACCAGAATAAGCTTATCCTAGAATTCCATTTTTCCAAAACGTTTTTTAAGTGCCCTCATATACAAGGAATCTAAAACAGTCAACCACATAGCAGCAGGAGTAGAATCAACTGTGGCTACGAGGGGCCAGGGAGTGGGAAAATGAGAAGGGAAGAGTGAAAGGGTGCCAAGCTTCAGTTTTGCAAGATGAATATATCCTAGAGATCTACCATATAGCATCGTGCCTCTAGTTAACATACTGAACTGAAGATTTTTAAATTGACTAAATGAGATCTTAGATGAAGTGTCCTTACCACAAAATATTGACAATAATAACAATAAGTAAAAAGGTAGTAGGAAGCTTTTGGAGGTGATAAGTGTTTATGGTATAGAGTATGGTGGCAGTTTCACAGGTATACACCTACTTCCAAACTTGTTGCTCTATTCATGAAGTATGCACAGCATTTTGTATGTTAACCCAATTATATAATAAACAACCATATGTAATAAATTAGTTTTAAAATTTATTTGTTTTTATTTATTTGAGAGACAGAATCTCCCTTTTGCTAATTCACTCTCCAAATGCCTGCAACTGTTGTGGCTGGGCTGAAGCCAGGAGCCCAGGAACTCAGTCCAGGCCTCCCATCTGGGTGGCAGGGACCTAAATACTTGAGCTTTTACCTGATGCCACATGGTGTACACGCTAACAGGGTCTGCAGTGGAACCAGAGCTTGAGCCCAGGCAATCCACCATGGAATGCATGAGTTCCAAGCAACATTTAACCACTTCACCAAATGCCTCCTTCTAGGTTTTTTTTTTTTAATGAATATAATTAAATCATTTTTGTTGACAGATGTTTTGTTGGTTTGGTTTAATAAACAATTATCTAAGACCTAAGTTAATGTTTATCATGCATAACAGTTATGTGGGATCAGGAAGCCTTAGTCTCAGACCTACCATTGTCAAGCTGTGTGAGACTGGCCCATGGTCTCATTCTCCTTTTGTCTCTGCTTCCTCACAAATAAAAGGAGAGTGGTAATAATATCTATTTTATGGGGCTGTTGTGAACATTAAATGAGCCATCTGTGTATAAAGAACTATATCCATTATCTATTGCTACAGAACAAAGCTACATAACAAAATATTCCAGAAGTTAGTAGCTAAAAAAAGATCTATTTATTTAGCTCACAATTTGGTAGGTCCAAATTTGGGCTGGGTTTCTCTAGGAAGTTCTGCCACTGGCACCACTGTCATTTAGTCATGCATCTACCATCTGTGGCTGATCAGCTGGTTCATCTTGCGTCTGGAGTTCAGCCCTTCCTTGGTTCTGATGATGGAGATGGTGGGCCACATGTCTCTAATCTTTCCACAGGGCGGTCTGGGCTTATTAACATGACCGTCTAGAGTTCTAAGAGCAGCAACAGAGCAACTCTGTTATTCCAGCAGTTTGGAAATCCACCTGTGTCACCTTCGCTGCTTTCCCACTTGCCAATGCAGGTCACAAGACCTAGCCCAGAGTCCAGATACGAAGGCACCATGGGTAGTATGGATGTGGTGAGGGGATATATTTGTAGACAGTTTTGTGACCTAGCAAAAGCACTCAGCAATATTGTAACTATTTTTAAAAAGTTAGGCATGGGGCCAGGGCTGTGGCGTAATGGGTAAAGCCGCCGCCAGCAGTGCCGGCATCCCAAATGGGCACTGGTTTGAGTCCCGGATATTCCACTTCTGATCTAGCTCTCTATTATGGCCTGGGAAAGCAGTGGAAGATGGCCCAAGTCCCACTCTCCCACGTGGGAGGAAGCTCCTGGCTCCTGGCTTCAGATCAGTGTAGCTCCAGCCATTGTGGCCATGTGGGGAGTGAACCAGTGGATGAAAGAGCTCTCTCTCTCTCTCTCTGTTCCTCTGCCTCTCTCTAATTCTGCCTTTAAAGTAAATAAATAAATCTTTTAAAAAGAAAAATTAGCTTTTTCTTTATTTTATTATTGTACAAAAGATCCTCAAAAAGTTCATGAAAAATGTGTATCATGTAGAAACTATGCATGCATTTCAAAATTTCTACATCAGAAGAAACGTATATTTTAATTCCATTTTCCACAAACTTTTTGATGAACACTGGTATGTCATAATTGCACCAAGCATGCAGTTCTTTCTATTTACAAATAATAGACTTTTTTTTCTTTTTTTTTTAAATTTATTTGACAGGTGGAGTTATAGACAGTGAGAGAGAGAGAGAGAGAGAGAAAGGTCTTCCTTCCATTAGTTAACTCCCCAAATGGCCACTACGGCTGGCGCTGTGCCGATCCAAAGCCAGGAGCCAGGTGCTTCTTCCTGGTCTCCCATGCAGGTGCAGGGGCTCAAGCACTTGGACCATCCTTCACTGCCCTCCTGGGCCACAGCAGAGAGCTGGACTGGAAGAGGAGCAACCAGGACTAGAACCTGGTGCCCATATGGGATGCTGGTGCTGCAGGTGGAGGATTAACCAAGTGAGCCATGGTGCCAGCCCCAATAAAAGACATGATTAAGGACCATGACTGTTAATTCTATCTCATCCATGCATTGTTATAGTTAAAATAAGTGTCTAGCTTGGTGGAACGGATCTTTGCACTCGGCTCCTGTGGAATTGGTACAACTGCAGGGGACACCTCCTGCCTCCAGTTCAACAAGCATGTTCTGCTGCAAAATTCCTTCTCTCTGCACGCCTCAGAGGGAACACTTCCATAAATCACCCAGAACGCTGGCAAGAAAAGAGCTACTTCTGGGCTGAGTGCTTTTTGAAAAAAAAAAAAAAAATCTTCCCTGCTACCCAGAAGTCATTTACATAGGTTAATTCCCGAGGTTTAAAATCCACGGCACCCCTTTTGCTGCAGCAGCTGTGGGAGAGTCTCTTCTGCAGCATCCAGAGATCACTGCTTAAGCATTTTATGCACACGTAGATGCAGGCATTCCTGGCAACAGCAACGCTGTTTATTGGTCCTGCACTTTTCCGTCTGAATAGCCCTCCCTCCCTGGATGTGTTACTCTCCTGACAGCAAATGCCACATTTATTGTCCTGGTGAAGTATTGCCTGAATCTTCCTGGATCAAGCACTCATCTGCAAATCATTGCTCAATCATTCTCGGGTCCTACTTTCCCAAACCTGATTCAATCACAGATAGTGCGCATATCCCACAAGTCTTCACCGAACCTCAATAACCTACAAGTCACCTACTGCTGGGTGGCAGGATGATTCATTGAGATATTAATTTTACCTTGTTCTTGCTGCAGTAGGATACAAGGAATGAAAGGGGAATAGTCCTCATCCTACCTCCCTTCTGAGAGGTTCATCATGGCCCTGAAATCAGTCTCCCTCGTTTGTGGAAATTAGTGTAGTGAGCATCTTTGTTTTTCAAAAGAGACCCTGAAGCAGCACCCCTCTCCATCCTCACCCCAAGATCTTTGTTTGGGAGCTTGGCAGACAAAGGATTAGAAACCTGAACCCTGGGGGGAGGGAGAGAGAGATGATAGATAGACAGACAGATAGACAGATAGATAGATAGACAGATAGATGCTACATAAATGACAAGTAGGACATGAATGAATTCCTATAGAGGGGAGCCTTGAAACTTGAACTCCATTCCCCCGCAGTGGCCCAGGAAGGGTAAGACCTCTGATGTGGCAACAAGATAGATACCAGATCGCACGGCCTTCAGAGCCATGGCTAAGGAGAGTGTTTATATTCAAAGGAACCAGACAGGCTTGGATGATGAAAATTTTAGCAGCAACCAAGATGTAGTAAAGATCTTTCTCTCGGTCTCCCACACTGTTATAAGTCTTGGTAAGGGAATAGCTCTGTTTGTACACCCCCCGCCCCCGCCACCATGCCCTATTAAATTTCCTGCTAGCCCTAGCATGATCAAGTCAGAAAGCAAACACAACTATTACCTTCCTCAAATCTTAGCTAAAATGCTAAATTATACTGATAACCTCATAAAAATGTAATCTTCATCACTAAGTTTGTAGGGGCTGGTCTTCTAAGCTATTATCCATCCTCGCAGTTTTTGGTTTCAAGCGAGTCATTAGAAACCCCAGAGCTAGCAGAAGACACACAGTGGTAGCCAGGAGTTGATTGGAGTTTTGATATGTCAGTGCTAAAACCTCCAGATCTGGTGAATAGCAGAAAGCGGCTGGCACCACTAGGCCTGTTAGCAGGTGTGAAATAAAGAGGATTCAAATCCTACCATGGCCCCAAAAGCAATTACACAGAAATGTTGCTGCAGGACTTAATGTTAAACACTCTCCATCAGTTCTCGTTGGCACTATCCACTAGTCCAAAGGCAATTTCCTCCCAAACTTTTAGCAATATAGATTCCCTCTTTCCCCTTGAACCTGAAAATCCAGCTGTGTTCTCTCGCCTCTGACATCAGCGTTACTGGCTTTGATACAGCCAACCATCTGGTTGATGAGGCATGAGGCAGAATGGAATCCAGCTCAGTGGTCCCTGCTGTTCTACTCACACGCTACAAACTCACTGGTGTCAACATGGATGATGAGCTGTGACTCAGACTTATGACAAATCAGCATATTAAAGGACCCAGGCTGTAACTTCTAATGACCATCAGACATTTTATCTTTTTTTTTTTCTAATTAGAGAGGAAAAGAGACAGTGAAAGCAGAAATAGACAGAGAGATCTCCCATCTGCTGGTTCACTCCTTAAATGCCTACAAGGGCCAGGGCTGGGCCACAATCGGTATGAGAAACCAGGAACTTACTCCAGGTGTCCACTGTGGGTGGTAGAACCCCTGTCTAGGGGTAGGCAGGAAGTTGGAGTCAGAAGCCAGGAGCTGAACCCAAGTACTCCAATATAACACAGGCATCCTAACCTCTGATCCAAATGGCTGTCCCAATCACAGACATTTTCAGGTTGAAACTGAGGGGACTCTTGTGAAGTCATGGAACTTTGGTGGTTATTTTCAGCCAGATGATTTCTCCAAGAAGTTTACCAGGTGATGTGACATCTTCAGGACAGGTGATAGGGATCTAGAATATTGAGAAAAACAGTTAGCATTTTTAGCTATTTCATTGTTTCACTTACTGTCTGAATTCATGCAATTCTTCTAAAGCTGCATGTTATTTTTCCTACTTGTTTTCCACACCCTATCTGTACAGAGAAAGGTTCTATCAGTCAGCACTAACCATTTTCTTCGCCTCCCACCCTTGCCTCACTCCTCCAGCTTTTCTGTCATTTCTGACTCCGGAAATTATAAAGGGAAAGCAGAGACAATAACAACAGCCAAAAACAGGAATGCAATTAGCCTAGCAGTTAAGATGTCCATATCCCTTGGGGCTGGCGCCATGGCTCACTTGGTTAATCCTCCGCCTGCAGCACCAGCATCCCATATGGGCACCAGGTTCTAGACCCAGTTGCTCCTCTTCCAGTCCAGCTCTCTGCTGTGGCCCAGGAGAGCAGTGGAAGATGGCCCAAGTGCTTGGGCCCTGCACCCACATGGGAGACCAGGAGGAAGCACCTGGCTCCTGACTTTGGATCGGCGCAGCACTGGCCATAGCGGCCATTTGGGGTGTGAAGCAATGGAAGGAAGACTTTTCTCTCTCTCTCTCTCTCTCTCTCTCTCTCTCTGTGTCTATAACTACCTGTCAAAAAGTCCATATCCCATTCAGAGGCCTAGGTTCAAGTCCTACCACTGCTCCCAGTTCCAGCTTCTTACTAATCTGTTTCCAACTGGGTCCCTGATATACATATGGGAGATGTGGACTGGGTTCCTAGCTTGCAGCTTCAGCCTGGCCCAGCCTTGGCCATTGTAGACATTTGGAAAGTGAAACAACAGTCATTCTCTCTTTCTCTCCCCCCCACTCTCCCTCCCTTTCTTCCTCTCAAATAAACATTTTTAAGAGATAGTAAAGGAATATTTGTAGGAATAGCAGCATGATGGTGGAAACAGAGTTTGTTATCAGAACACCTGGATTTAGATTTTATTCTGACTCTTACTAAATGAGTAATCTTTGTGTAAAATCATTTGAACTCTGTGGCTCTGGGTTCAAATCTATAAAATAGGGGAAATAATAGTAAATAATGTAAAAGGTGATCTGTGAAAGCTAGAAAGCTTTAATAGATGTTATTTATTAAAGGAAAATTGATCAAAGAATTTTAAACTTCATAGCACAGCAAAAGTGAAAACAATAAAAAAAAAAAAGTGCCAAAGACAACTCTAGTTTCTCCTTCTCATTTTCCCCATGAGCACTGAAATAGGGAACATACTTGTCTGGGTCAGTGCTTTCATTATGGAGATGAATTCACTGAGTTGGTTTTCCCTAGCAGGATAAGAGTATTTCTCTTTTTCTCCCTCCCTCCCCCCCCCCCCCCCATCCGTCCTTGGACAAGGAATAGAAGTTTAGGAATTAGTACAAAACACAGGTCCTTTATTTATTTACCTGCTTGTGTGTGACCTGTGTTCCCTGGCCTGTCCTGTAGCCCTTCTCTGGGTCTCCTTTGAAACTGAAATGTCAAAGGGAAGGAGGCATCCACAGGCTTGCTCAATGTGACAGTGCGAGCCTGTTTCATCCTTACTTTGTATTCAGGACACAAGCGCTTCTCCTCCTGTAGTATTTGCTGATACACTTTGCACTCCAGCTGCTGCAATATTTAAATCAGTGATTCAGTACACAGACCACATGATGTGCCACTACACTCCAGCAAGCAAGGTCTGTCTCTCCATGGGGACAGAGGATCTAAGCATCTGTCATTCTCCTCCCGTCGCTTGTAATTAACCACATACCCCTTTACACACATAAATATTTATATGCAAAAATAAAACTCCCTGGTGCTTTAAGCCAATCTCTCCTCTCCTCAGTGAGCTTTGAAAAAGTTGCCAAAATGAATTTTTTATTTAATTCAAGCATCTAGAAGAAACACTTTGGTATGAATAACTCAGATCATATCTTTATATTTCCAGAAAATAGCTGGAAGCCTTAAACTTAGACATGTGACACATGCATACTTCTGGAATGTAAGTTCCATGAGGGAAAGATTTTTGTCTATTTCATTGATAAATCCTTAAGTGTTTCAGAATAGGCGCTGGCATACAGTGTGAGCTGTTGGATGACTAAAGGCACGGGAATTCCAATTGCAAAACGTGATTCTCTTGTTTAGGATGAAGAATTTAAGATTAGAATTTCTAGGCTAATATTGCAAAAGCTAAAATACTTTGATATTAAGACAGAGTAAGCCAGAGTGAAACATAATTATGAGACAATTCATTTATTCACTAAAAAATACATGGTTAATGATCAACAGGCATCAACCTATTATGTCCTGAAGAATTATAAAATAAATGACTGTCCTTACCCCCAGGGAGCTCTTAGGTATGATTTTCAAATTATGGTTCATGGATCTCCTCTCAGTCTTTGTTAATAGTGCAAATTTCCAGTTCCTACCCCGAAATTACTGAATAAGAATTACTCAGCACAACTCTAGAAGTTTGTGTTTTTGACTATTATCCCAGCAATACTTATGAACAATAACATTTGAGAAGCTGGTCTAGTGAACCTCAACTTATTTGACTGTTTCTCAGGAATTACGTGCGCTTTGCTATCACTCAGATTATATTTGCATTGTCACACCGAATATCTGAGTGAGTGGATAGAATGTAATAATATGTAAATAACATGGGGCCGGCACTGTGGCTTAGCGGGTAAAACTGCAGCCTGCAGTGCCAGCATCCCATATGGATGCCGGTTTGAGACCTGGCTGCTCCATTTCTCATCCAGCTCTCTGCTGTGGCCTGGGAAAGCAGTAGAAGATGGCCCAAGTCCTTAGGCCCCTACACCCATGTGGGAGACCTGGAAGAAGCTCTTGACTCCTGGCTTCAGATCAGTGCAGCTCCAGCCATTGCAGCGAATTAGGGAGTGAACTAGCACATGGAAGACCTTGCTCTGTCTCTCCTCTCTGTGTGTAACTCTGATTTTCAAATAAATAAATAAATCTTTAAAAAATGTAAATAACATGATCATTTTAGATTAGTAGTTCAGTATCTTATTGCCTACAAAACAGTTCTCTAAGCTAATTCTTACTGGGACGAGTGATTTGAGATGAAGAATTAGAAAGACAAGCATATCGCATATACTTTTGGACTTTCAGAAACAGGCCTAAACTAAATTTCATGCTATATTTTCTAAGTTCCTAAACTTTGGAAAATAATGTTTGAAACTTGCCTCAGGACTCATCAATTTCAAATATTCTAGTATCTCCATTAACCTGTCCCTCTCAGCACAAACTCCAGGATTGACTGACATCTGCACACCTTCTTGCAAAGACTAATTAGGTCCTCAGTGCCCAAGGTGTACTAAGAACCAACTACCATCTGGCCCAGGATGGTGCTGCCTAACATACTGAATGTTTATCTTTAATTATGTGTTTGTGCAATTTAATGCAATTTTCTCTGGACTACTGACATAGCGTATCTTTAAACAACTTTGCTGAACCCCCTGTGGCCTGTAAGATCCGTTTCTCAGTTTTTCTTCCCCATTTGAATGTCTCCTTGGACCTGGCTTCAGCAAGAGGAACCTTCTGCATTTTTCATTTCTCCAAAGTCTCATTCACTTCTGCTCTTTTATATTTATACATTGTTCAACTCTGTAATTCGTACTGGCTCATGAATCTTCTCCTTTATGACATTGATGCCTTTGATAACCACTCCACTTTAACAGTCTTGCCAATCCTTCTCCAATCCTTACCAATTCTCTTTGAAATTATTTGTAAAAGTTTAATATTTAATTACTTCCTTCTTCTATGCCTCACAACCCTGTTGTTTACTGTTTCACTAAGTGTGGTTAGTAAAAACTAAAAATTTGATCACATGGTGATGTTGGTTATTATGTATGCATTATATTATGCTCTTATTCTATGAGAAAAGGTAATATCAGAATTAATGCCAGCCAGAAAATACTTTGGAAATTGCAAACATTGGTCACAGAGCTCGCTGCAAACACCTCCTCAACATTTTGAAGAAAAACAGATTAATAATGATTTGAGATCACACTATTTAATGTTTTAATGTTAAACTGTGCATATTTGCTGTTAATCAAAACAATTTTTTCAACTCAAAGTGATGATACTTAATGTTCTGTTAATTATGCAAGGAGCTAATCAATTTGTCCCTTAAATGGATGTTTGACTGATTAACAGAAGCCAGAAGCTAATCATCAGTTATGAAATCCATAAGGCACAGATGAGTCAGGTTTAAAAATTTTTTTTTACTAATTTGGGGCCAATAATTATGTCTCCTTGTATTACCTCTTATTTCAGATGGGAAAAGTTATATTCTTTCCTTACGCATGTGTGTTATACTTTTACCTATGAAAATTAGAGCCTAGTTTAGCCTGTGGTTTAGGAATCAACTCAAGGAGGATGCTATAGTTGATTCAATTTCTTATTTAACCCTTAAAGGACAAATAAACAAAGGCATTATGATTCAGCAATAAGAATATGAATTAAATACGGCAACTTATATGTTTGCCTCCCCTCAATGCTATAAAGAGGATTTAGATATGTAAACTGCTTAGTACCTTAAAAAAATAATATTATCTGATAATATCAATCCATTCACCAAGTATTTATTAACTATTTATTATGTGCCAAGACACCAAAAATGTAAGGACACCTTAGAAGGCCAGCTAAGAAACACAACACAACCACTATGATAGATGGATAACACTAACCTGTAAGAATCACTGAAAAACAAAACATAGAAACTGATCTGTGTAGTAACATACCATAGCTTATACATCAGGGACTAATAAGTGGACAAAAGCTATCTACATAAAAAGAATGGTTTTATGATTAGAGTCAATGGACTAGCAATCAGGATGCTTGACCTTGGATTCTGGCTTGTCCCGATCACTAATCCCCTGCTTGTATTTCTCTCTTTGTATTTTTTGTATCCTCTCTTTCTATTTCTACTTTCCCATTTGCAAAAGATTAGGTGAACTTTCCATCATGAAGTAGAGGTCAATTTCAAATAATTTGGAGAAAAATCAAGACACCCTGAAGGGCTTCCATGCTTGGAATCCAAATGCAAAGTGCATTAGTCAATCAATCATTCAGTCAGTAAGTACTTATTGATTATCTACAGAGCACTCTCCAGGGTGCCAGGCCCTGTTGGGGACACAAAGAGTAAGGAAAAAATGATCACTTTCTTCAATCAGCTGCCATCCTTATTGGGGAGAAAACAATCAATATGGAAGTACAAATGAATGAATGAATGAATGAATATTTATCAGGTGGCTGCTATATGCCAAACATTGTTAAGCTTCTTAGACTATAAGGCTCTTTCACATGTTATGCTATTTAAGAGTGAGACAGTGGTATAATCAAAAGCTAGACTGTGTAGTTGTTTAGGCTGTGTAGAAGGTTGGAGGAGAGACATACCAGGCTATCTTCAGAGAGGGCTGCACTGAAATTGGAGGATTTGAGTCAAGATGTTGAGCTTCTTGTGGAGCAGGTGAAGTTGGAGAGAAAGCATCACATTCCACAGCAAGAAGATTAGACTCAAAGAAGGCAAGGAGCATAACAAGCTGATCATAGTGAACAAGGGATCTTCAAAGAGTTCGCTTAAAGATGGAATTAAAACATTATTTTATTTTGGGTGCAAACAATTTTTGAAATCCATGCAAACTTCAGAAGTTTCATGGAAAATGTGTTTTATGAAAAAAATGATGCAAGGAATTTTTAAAAATTTGTATCAAAGATAATACATTTTAAAATGTTTTGTTTATGTATTTTCATTTTATTTGAAAGTCAGAGAGTTTTATCAAATGCCTCCAATAGCCAGGGCTGATCCAGGACAAAGCCAGGAGCCTTGAATTCAATCCAGGTCTTCCACAAGGTTGGCAGGAACCTAAATATTTAAGCCATTATCATATGCACATTAGCAGGAACCTGGATCAAAAATGGAGGAGCCAGGTCTCAAACCAGGCATTGCAATCTGGATGCGGGCATCCCAAGGGGTATATTAATGACTGTGTCAAAGGCATGCCCTAACAAACATGTTTTAATTCAAATTTTCTACAACTTTTTTGAAGTATCCTCACATTTACAGCTAAATACTTTGACTGTAACAGAGGTCTGTTGGCTAGCTAGTGGGAAACTAGAGGTGAATTTTGAAAGACCAATTGAAAACTTGCAGGAATATCAGTTTATTTTTTTAAAAGATTTATTTATTTATTTATTTGAAAGTCAGAGTTACACAAAGAGAGGAGAGGCAGAGAGAGAGATGGTTCACTACCCTGATGGCTGCAACAGCCAGAGCTGTGCTGATCCGAAGTCAGGACCCAGGAGCTTCCAACGGGTCTCCCATGCGGGTGCAGGAGCCCAAGGACCTAGGCCATCTTCCACTGCTTTCCCAGGCCATAGCAGAGAGCTAGATTGGAAGTGACAGCCAGGACTAGAACCGGCATCATATGGCATGTTGTCGCTTCAGGCCAGGGCGTTAACCCACTGCACCATAGCACCAGTCCCTGGAGTATCAGTTTAGAAGAGAGTGATTAGGAAAACAAAAGAAAGGAGAGGTAGAACTATCTGGAATAGGGAACTGATATGATAGAGGAAGTTGAAGGGATGTTGGTCTTGTAGTGGCATATTGACTGGATGTTAGGATGCAAGCACTAAATAATCAAGATATTGACTCTTCTCACTCTTATTTATAATTTCTGCTGCAAGCAAATCACAGATACTGTTTTTATCGCTTGTACAATGACATCTTACTTGGAGATTTTTAAATCTGCTATTTGATTTACTGAACCTACAGTGACAGATGGCTTATGCAATATAAAGTGCTAATCCTACTTGTCCAATTTGAGAATTGTCATGCAAAGATTGTCTCAAAAACAGAATAGTTGTTTATTTGCTCAACCTTTATTACTTCCCTGTCTTTCTTTCTACATTTTTGTTCAGGGTTAAGTTAAAACAGAGTCAGCAAAATAATGCCATTAATCCTTTTCCTTCCTTCAATTTCCAGGCGCAGTGAGTGCCTGGCAGAGATAAAATAGGACCAGGAGTCCTGTGGGGTCCTCAAAGCTCTCCCTGGGATTAGAATCTGGAGGTCAAAGGCAGAAAGAATCAAGATGAGAGCTGCCACAGCAACTTCCCTCTCTGCACAGCTGCCAAAGGGAATTGGGAAGTGGGCGGGAGGAAGGGTAAACATGCAGAGGAGCGGGCAGGGCAAGGTGGGCTCCGCACGGCTGCAAGCTCTGCTCACAACCAGCCTGTTTCCAAATCCAGGAGAGGAGCCCAGGGGCCAATCCAAGACACAAGCTTAGTTCTGCAACTGCCTTGAGTATCTAAGGAGGCTGCGGGCAGCACCCCTGGCAGGAACATCTGCCTGGTGGCCGTCCTCCTCTCAAGGACCACTGTGCCAACTCCCCTCCCTTGCCAGATAGCAGGCATTTCTGTATCCAGATCCATGTCAACTGTTCAAAGGAAAAAAGAAGAGAGCTCTTCTGATTGTACACAGGAGGGATTGACTTTTGACTTGTTTTTTTAATTCGGAACACATTTTAAAATTTATGTTTCAGGCTATGTCTTTCTCCCTATCTATCATCTTTCTAAATATATGGTAACCGAATTCCTTTTATAAGCAAGGTTGGGTGAACCCTTGATTTGCAGTCTGTCTGGGAATCCTCGTGAGTATTCTTTTTTCCTTAAGATTTGCTTATTTGTTTAGTTGAAAGGCAGCAAACAGAAAGAGAGAGAGAGAGACAGACAGAAAGAGAGACAGAGAGAGAGACTCTTCCATCCACTGGTTCATCTACCCAAAAGGCCACACAACAGCAAGGTTGGCCTAGAGTGAAGCCACAAGCTAGGAGCCAGGAGCTCCATTGGACTCCCCTACAGGGGTGTCAGGGCCCCAAATACTTGGGCCATCATCTGCTGCCTTCCCAGGCGCTGATGGTTGCACAAAGCTGGACTAGAAGCAGAGTAGCTAGGAGGACTTGAACTGGCATTCAGATGTGGGACGCCAGCATCATAAGCAGCAGCCTACCTCACTGCACCACAATGCAGGTCCCATGAATATTCTTGACAGCGACATTTTGTCCCTGCATTCTTTTTCCCATCCTCCCTCCTTGGCTCTGCGCTCCTCCCTGTCATCTCTTCTACTATTCATGGCAGCACAAAGCAAGGGAAAATACGGTGACATCCCTGAAGAAATACGGCCTTTAACAGAGGAGACTCACTTTCTGGAAAAGGTGGACTGTGCAGGGGAAACCCCCCAAGAGGACATCTTATTTTTCCTTTGTTTTTGTCCATGACCAAAAGACTCCATTCTTTCCTACATTGGTGGATGTAAAATTGGGTTATTTTAATTAAGGCACTGTTCACCCAGATTGCAAGAATCACTGTGCTACAACCCAGTGGCGATGAGACAACCTCACCTCTACCGGCGCTTCTTTCTCACTCAGGCACGGGCTTCTGGCCTCTGAACACAACACAGAAAGGCAGAGAAGTCTCTCTGTGATGGAGGGTTAGAGCCGATAAAGAGCCTGAAGCAAACTTTCTGAACCTTTTCAAGGTTCTATTTTCAAAATCATTTCTAATTTTTCATTTCTCTCTCCCTCTCCCCCCCTCTGTCTCTCACACATACACACATCCTTCTTTATTCTTTTTTTTTTTTTAAGATTTTTTGTTTATTTATTTGACAGGTAGAGTTACAGACAGTGAGAGGGAGTGAGAGAGAGAAAGGTCTTCCATCCGATGGTTCACCCGCCAAATAGCTGCAATGGCCAGAGCTACACCGATCAAAAGCCAGGAGCCAGGTGCCTCTTCCTGGTCTCCCACATGGGTGCAGGGGCCCAATCACCTGGGCCATCCTCCACTGCTTTCCTGGCCCACAGCAGAGAGCTGGACTGGAAGAGGAGCAACCGGGACTAGAACTCAGTGCCCATATGGGATGCCAGCGCCGCAGGCGGAGGATTAACCAAGTGTGCCATGGCACCAACCCCATGTCCTTCTTTATTCTTTTTACAACAAGTAAGTACTATTCCAGTTGTCTGCATTTTCCTCTATTTAATCACACGTAAAATCATCAGCAGGGCTGGCACCGTGGCATAGTAGGCTAAGCCTCTGCCTGCAGCGCTGCCACCCCATATGAACGCCGGTTCATGTCCCTGCTGCTCCTCTTTTGATCCAGCTCTCTGCTATGGCCTGGGAAAGCAGTAGAGGATGGCCCTGGTGCTTGGGCCCTTGCATCCAAGAGGAGGCTCCTGGCTCCTGGCTTGGGATCGGCCCAGCTCCAGCCTTTGCAGCCAATTGGGGAGTAAACCAGCAGATGGAAGACCTTTCTCTCTCTCCTTCTCTCTTGTCTCTAACTCTACCTCTCAAATAAATGAATAAAATCTTTAAAAAAAATCAGCAGTGATTATAAAGTTTATAAATGGATATGTTATTTTAATTATGTAATAATGCATGTACTTTCTGTAGTGTTTCAGATGAAGTTATGACTCTTGCATTCTTGTATTGCCCTAACCCTATTCTGTGGTCAATTTTGTAGTAGAAAATGAGTAAGTTTTACTAAATATTATTCAAGTTCACCCATATAGAACTGGCCTGCAAATTACTTGTCAGCCCCTAGCTTTTCAATCAAAAATGTTCTTGAAGTATGAGTAATAATTTTCCATCAGCTAATCAATCATAATTTACTATTATCTAATCAATAAGCTTCCTTCTAAGTATTAAAATAGAGAGATGAGAAACCAACAGTTTTTTTTTAATTTGAAATTATTTATTCTCTATTTATTTACTGGAAAGAGAGAGAAATCTCTCCACCGGTTCACTTGCCAAATGCCCACAATAACCAGGACTGGGCCAGGCCTAAACCAGGAGCTAGGAATTCAATCCAGATCTCCCACATGGGCAGCAGGTCTCCCACATCAGCACTTAAGCAGTCACCTGCTGCCTCGCAGGGTGTTCATAAAAGGAAGCTGAAATCTGAGTTGGAGCCAGGACTTGAACCCAGGCACTCTGATATGGGATAAAGGCATCCTAAACAGCATTTTTATATATGAGGCCAAATGCCTGCCCCTATAATCATTTTTAAATGTACAATTCAGTGGCATTAATTATACTCACAATATTGTACAACCATCACCACTCGTTCCAAAACTTTTTCCACACCCCAAACAGAAACTAACCTTTAAACAATAATGCTCCTTCCTCCTTCTTTCTCAGCCTCTTAGAACCTAAAATCTCATTCCTGTTTTTATGCATTTCCTACTCTAGATATTTTGTGTGAGTGGAATCCAATAACACTTGTCCTGTCCTTTGGTATCTGACTTATTTCATTTAATAGAATGCTTTTAAAGTTCAGTGAATAACGTCACATTTAAGGTTATACCACATTTTGTTTATCCTTTCATTTGTTAACGAATACTGGGGCTGTTTCTGCCTCTGGGTTACCTGGGTGGCATTGCAATGAAGATTTGGCATACATGTATTGTTCCTAGTTTCAATTCTTCAGGTTTCTATGCCGAAGTGGAATTGCTGGGTCTTGTTGTAATTCTGCGTTTGAGGAACGAGCAGAGTGTTTCGCACAGTGACCGCACCAATTTACAATCCCACCAGAAATGGATGAGGGCTCCAGGTGCTCTGCAACCTCAGCAACACTGGCCTCTTTCTGATTCCTGCCACGTGGTACCTGCGAAGGAGTAGCTCACTGTGGTTTTGATTTTTAGTTCCCTGGTAGCTAATGACATTCAGTATTTTTTCCTTAGTTTATTGGTCATTGGTATATTCTTATTCTGTTAGTGGAAGAGATCTTTGTTGTTATTGTTGCCTTTTTAATTTTTGTAATGCTATTAATAAATTTGAAAGGCTTCAAGAAAATCAACACTTTTTTATATTCTGGATACAGTATCAGACATGAATAAGTTTTAGTAATAACCTCATTCTAATAACTGGAAAAAAGAACTGGATACTAATAGTCAAGGTTTTAAGTGATCTAAAAACATACTACCTCTATTTGTCCTACAATTTTTACAAAGATATATTTCCTTAATTTTTCTCCTAATACAGTAATATAGTATTTTACCCATTATATTAAGTAATCATACTCCTTTTTAGTCTATTTAAAGTTCATTTTTAAAATTAAAATACTTTTTGACTCTTCTTGTCTCAGAATGTTTCAGATACATGCTGCCACATCAGACACAGTTTACACCCACATTAATCAAAGCAGAGAGAAATAATTATTAAAGATGTAAGATTGATAACACTGTCTCTAGACATCTTGAGAAAATGCTATGCTGCACAGAAAATAATAGTCAGCCCATACCCCTACCTGACTCCTCTCACTTCTCAATGGGTCCCTACTAAAAGCTTTCAGATATAAGTCAAAGAAGATTCCAGTCCTGATAAAAGAATTTGTCAAAATTCTCTTTACAAACAGATATAATTTTGAGTGATCACTGAGTAAATAAACAAAGAACGATGAATGACAGATGTGGTTATAGAAACTGTCCAGGCAAGTAGAAGTTGTCTTCCCCCTGAAAGGCATGTAGCTTTCCAATAGCAGGGATGCTCATTTAGTTTTGCAAAACTCATTCATATCAATGTTCAATGTTTTTCTTGAAAGCTCATTCATTTTTGATTCAAAAAATATTTATTTGGCCTCTGATATGTACCAGATAAATTCAAAGTACTGAGAATATAAAATTCCTCTTTTCCCAGAGCTTACATTTTAGAGTATAATTGTATAATGGAAACTTGTGCAATGAAGGAAATATTCTGCATCCATGCTGTTATGGTACCCACCAGCCACATGTGGCTACTGAACTTTTGAAATGTGACTATTGAACTTTGGAAACTGTATCTTTACTTAATTTGAATCTATATTTGAATAACCACATATAGCTAGTCAGTACCATTTTTAACAGTGCAATTTTAGTGAATATAAGTATGTGTGTGTGTGTGTGTGTGAGAGAGAGAGAGAGAGAGAGAGAGCACAACAGACTCCATAAATATATAAATAAATGAATAAGAAATGTCAGATAGGGGCCAGCACTGTGGCACAGTGGGTTAAGCCACTGCCTACAACACCAGCAACCCAAATGGGTGCTGGTTTGAGCCCTGGCTGCTCCACTTCTGATTCAGCACTTTGCTAATGCACTTTGGAAAGCAGCTGATGGCCCAAAAAATTTGGCCCCTGCACCCATGTGGGAGACCCAGAAGTTCCTGGCTTTGGCCTGGCCCAGCACTGGCCATTACAGCCATTTGGGGAGTGACCTAGCAGATGGAACATCTTTCTCCCTCTCTGTGTCTCTCCCTCTCTCTGTGTAATTCTGCCTTTCAAATAAATAAATAAATCTTTATTTAAAAAAAGAAATGTAAGATTGCATGAAGTACAAAACACACAATTAAAATAGGGTGATGTCATAGAGAGTGTTTGGGAGGACACTAAAAATGGTTGAGGAAAAGCTGATATTTGAATGACATGAAGGATCCATGTTTGGCACAGCAATTAAAATGCCACCTAGAACTCCCACATTAGGTACCTGGGTTGGAGTTCCATTTCCATCCTCCATTCCAGCTTCCTGCTAATGCATACAACAGGTGATGGCTCAAGTACTGGGTCCCTCACACCCATATGGGAAAATCAGATTGAGTTCCAGCCTCTGGGCTTCAGCTTGGCCAAGTCCCAATCATTGAAGGCATTTGGGGAGTGAATTAGTGAATGGGAAATCTCTCTTTCTTTCTCTCACTCTCTCTCCCCCTTTCAAATCAATAATAATAATGATAAATAATTTTTTTAAAGAAGGAACCATGCAAAGATCTGACAACAAGAATTCCAAGTAAAGGGAAGAGGTAGTACAAAAGCCACAAGTTGAACAGGTCTAGTGTTCCAGTCCCAAGGACAGAATGGAGAGCAGTGATTGGAAGATAGAGAGCAAGAACAGTTGAAGATGAGAGTTATACAAGAACCTAAAGCTGTTGTAACAAACTTGATGGCTTAAACCAACAACAGAATTCCCTCATGCTCCCACAGCTTTGGAGGCTCACAAGTCTGAAACCAGGGTTCTGTGCAGGGCTCTTTTCCTCCAAAGGTGTAGGTTCTAAGAATGTATTCTATGCCTTTTCCTACCTTCCCGTGGCTCTTGGCAATCCTTGGTATTTCTTGTCTTGGAGGCACATCACCTTAGTCATTACCTTAACCATCACATAGCCTTCTTTCCTATATTTCTTTTTCTCTGTGTGCCTTTTCCTCTTCTTGTAGAGACACTTGTCATTTGATTTAGGGTATACAATTCCTCATCTTAATTATGTCTGTAAAATCCTATTTACAAATAAGGTCATGTTCTTAGATGTCAGGTAGATATGAATTTTGGTGAGCCACTATTCAGTCCAGGGCAGCACTTGATTTTGTAAGACTTGAAAAGGCAGATTAAGGAGTTTGGCTTTTATTCTGAATGGATGAGGTGCCATTGGGGAATTTCAAGTGAGGGAATGATCAATATGATTTATGTTTATAAAAATCATTTGGGGGCCAGCATTGTAGTGTAGTGGGTAAAGCTGCCATCTGTGACCCCAACATTCCATATGGACACCGGTTCATGTCTCAGTTTCTCCATTCTGATCTAGCTCCTTGCTAAAGGCCTAAGCAGCGGAAGATGGCCCAAGTGTTTGAGCTCATGCCACCCACATGGGAGATGCAGACGAAGGTCCTGGCTCTTGGTTTTAGCCTGGACCAGCCCAGGCCATTACAGCCATCTGGAGAATAAACCATCAGATGGAAGATCTCTCTCTCTCTCTCTCTCTCTCTCTCTCTCTCTGTGTCTCTGAAACTCTTTTATTTCTATTTTTTTCAAACAGGTTCAATACAATTCATAAACACAGTTCCGAGAATATAATATACTCTTTCTCCCTCCTTCCTTCCCTTTTCTCACTCCCATCTACCTTCTCTCTCCCTTTCCTCCTTCTCCCCTTCATTTTTGAGATAACGTATATTTAATTTACATTACAGCCAAGGACTCCAGTAAAGTCAACCCTTCAGTAAATAAAGAGTTCAACAAGTAAAAAGCAAAAGATCCTAGGTTAGCAGAAATGTAGCAAGGGCTATAACCAATAATCAAATGGGAAAATGACTATTTCACCCATACACAGTAAATTTCAAAAGTAACCACAGATCATTAAAACTATAATAGTATAAGATTCTTAACAATTTATCATGGAAAATATATAAAACAAAGCTTGTCAAAACTGTATTTGCAGGAATATTGATACACAAACTTTTTTTTTTTTTAATTTTAGCTTCCACCTATAAGGGAGAACATGCTGTATTTGTCTTCTGTGGGGAGATTGGATTTTAAAGAAGTAAGAAAGGAAGAGGAGAAACCAGCAAAGAACCACTGCAGGAGCCCAGGCATGACATAATGTGGCTTAGGTAAGTGTTGGTAGATGTGGGCAGACTGGAAATTTGTTTTGGAGGTGAGGAGAGGTTCACTGATGAGTTGGGTGTGGGAGTGAAGGAGTAAGAATATTCAAAGATAATAACTCTCAGATTTTTGGTTTGAACAAAGGGTGGGTGGTATTGCCATTGCCATGACAAGAGAGTAGACATGAGGGAGGCTTTTCCTTTGGTATGATTAACTTTGAGAGACCTGTTAAACAGTCAAGTTGAGACATAAATTAGATAATTTCACATACAGATCTACAGTTCTTGGGAGTAGTCACAGGTGGAGACGTAGACTTGGAGATTCAAATCAGGAAACTAAGGCTGAAGAATTCTCCCCAGGAATTCTCACGGTTAGTAAACAGCAGAACTGGAATTGGAAGCCAACTAATAAGCATCCAGAATCCACGCATTTAACCACCGTGCTATACAATTTATTGGAACTTAAAAGAAGCTGGAAATTTTGAAGGAAAAAGGAAGTAGCAATGAGGCAAGGAAAATATCTGTTCCAGTTGGTCATTATAGCTGACTGTAAACATAAGTCATTTATTCAAGCATGCACTGAGTAACACTTCAGCACCAATGTGTGTTCATCTTCAGTCATTGCAAAGGTGAAAGTATTATGGGGGTCCACGCTTTCTTCAGAATATGTTGACTTGGATATTTTTGGGTAGAATAAAAAGGTCGGTGCTACTATGTAAAAACCAAAACAGATGCAGCATCACTTCCCATCAAGGACAGTTACTACAAGCTTCCCTATGGTGTATACGCATCCCTAGTGGACTTTCAAGTTAATTGGAAGATAAAGAATTTATACAAGGAGAATCCAGCAATGTCCTGATAGAGTACAATTGTATAAAAAGAACTGTTTACTTACACCAGCTGTCAGAATGCAGTAATTAGCCTGTGGCAACAGTTGATGTAGTGCCTGATAATTAACACCGATCAATCTTTTTTAAATGACTTATCCACAGTTGGTGGTGAATTGTAAAATACTTAAGATCATAGTCACTGAATCTATTAGCAAGAGAGGATGTGACATTGGTGGGAAATTAAGCCTTTCAAAAACGAGAAGAGTAGGAGATTTTATAAAGATAGCAGGTGCACCATAGACTTACTCTGCCTCAGCTACCCAGCGTGCTGGATGGAACAGCATTGCACGTGTGTTGTGACATGGATGACCCTGGGCTCTGCCACAGCCTAAGTGGGGCCTTGGAAAACTAGTATAGCTTTTCTTGCTTCTGTTCCTCACCTACTCATTAGAGTTATGGTAGAACTAAACTGAGACAACACATGGGAAGTGCTGAGAACACTTAATATTTTAAAAGGCTTCATTCTTTTCAGATTTCCTCACCCACTTTATCTCTCTGGCTTTAGTTTGAAATAAGTGCCTAAGTACATGGCTGCAAATACACGTTCTATGTTTTTAAAAATACTCTTTTAAGAAGTTACCCCAGAGGCTGACGCCGCGGCTCACTTGGCTAATCCTCTGCCTGCGATGCAGGTACTCTGGGTTCTAGTCCCGGTTGGGGCGACAGATTCTTTCCCGGTTGCTCCTCTTCCAGGCCAGCTCTCTGCTGTGGCCCGGGAGGGCAGTGGAGGATGGCCCAAGTGCTTGGGCCCTGCACCCCATGGGGGACCAGGAGAAGCACCTGGCTCCCGGCTTTGGGTCCGCGCAGCACACCGGCTGTAGCAGCCACTTGGGGGTTGAACCAATGGAAAGGAAGACCTTTCTCTCTGTTTCTCTCACTCTCACTAACTCTGCCTGTCAAAAAAAAAAAAAAAGAAGAAGAAGAAGAAGAAGAAGTTACCCCAGAATGAAAAGGTCTATTCTACTGCTTTTGATCTCTTCCCTATCTTTTCTCTCAGGAGCCAAATGTTTACTCCAGGAAGTCATGCAAAATCCTCATCATCAACCAATTCCAGTTCAGGGTTCTTATTTGAAAGATTTATTAATGATTTATGCCCAGATTCAGCAGCAATGTTGTTAATGATAGTAAAAAAAATGAATTAAGAAAAACTTAGAGACCAACAATAGAAAATTGGTTAAACTGGAGCACCACCAGTTCAATGGAATTTTAAGAAGCTCTTAAGAAGACTGTTGTGTAAAAATGATGGATCTAAAAATAATAGAGGGAGGAATAGTGGGGTTTCTTGAGTATCTGTAGTGCTTTGTTCTTAATTTGGGTGTTGGTTATAAGGGATCAGATGGCAAAAAAAAAAAAAACATTGATCTGCACACTTAGGTACCTTTCTTGATATGTACACTGTATTTTAATAAAATGTTTTTAAAATGATAAAAAGGAAAGTTCATTGTGTGTGTGTGTGTATAACTTTTATTGATTTATCTGAAAGAAAGAGAGAGAGAAACAAAAAGAGAAAGAGTTTCTATCCTCTGATTCATTCTTCAAATGCCCACAACAGCCATGGCAGTGCCAGGCCTAAGCCAGGAGACTAGATTTCCATCCAAGTTTCCCATGTAGATGACAGGAAACCATTACTTGAGCTGTCACTGCTGATTCCCAGGGTCTGCATTAGCAGGAAGCTGGAATCAGCAGCCAGAGCTGGGAATCAAGCCCAGGAATTGCGACAGAAAACATGGGTATCTTAGCTGGAATCTTAACCACTAACATATTATATACATTAATATTTTTGAAACAAAGTATGATGTAGGATATGCCATATGGGACTATTTTTAAAAATGTGTATGTAAATGTAAACATAAAAATGCCTGGGAGATTTTACAGTCACCAAACTATAGTGCAGCACCCACTCACTCCTCCACTAACACTAGAACGGTCTACAAGCAAGTCTAGGTAACTGACCATTAAGATTTTTCTTCATTTATTTAAAAGTCAGAGTTAAAGAGAGAGGGAGAGGCAGAGAGATCTTCCATCCTCTGATTCACTCCCAAAGTGACAACAAAAGCTGGGGTGTGGCTGAGTCAGGCTGAAGCCAGGAGCCAGGAGCTTCTTCTGGGTCTTCCACGTGGGTGCAGGGGCCCAAGCACTTGGACCATCCTCCGCAGGGAGCTAGATCAAAAGTGGAGCAGCTGGGACTTGAACCAGCGTCTATATGGGTTCCTGCGCAGGTGACAGCCACAAAACTGGCCCCTGGCCATTCTCTTGTAACCTCAGCCTCGTGGCACCATTGCTAAGCAGACACAGAGAACAAAGAGGGAACCCTGGATACAAGCTATAAAGCAGGAGTAACAGCCTGCGGCTTCTCTCATTCTCCCCCTCACACCTCTTGGCTTTGAAGGTTTCTGCCCTGAGGTCTCCCTTGTGGTAGTTTCCACAAGCAGAGAAGCAAGGAATTATTATATCTCCTGTGTTGGACTTTTCCCTCGATCACTGCTGTTTCTGGGGACCAGTGAAATGATTATAATCATTTAGGGATTTAACATTATGCAACTAGTGAATGATCAAAATTAATTTCCTTTCCTTTTGTCATTATTGGTAATATTCTCAAAAACAAATTATAGATCTACTTTTTTATTATATTTTTAACTGTGAAATAAACGACTACCATCCTTTTTAATCATAATAATTGAGAATGCTTGTTTTAATGTCAGAAATGGAAGGGATGTCTCTCTGTTAAGGTAATCAATATTTAAGACCATTAAAGTCTTCTTACAATATATTCAGATGGTCATTTCACAGACTCTGGTAGGAGATTTGTGATTAATCATAAAAGTTAGTAGTAAAGGTGCCAGCCTCACATATTTTAATGAAGGTGCTGTAATATTTGCTCTGATTTCTGAAATCACTTTTAAGTCCCTGGCATTTGGAAGCAAAGAAGAGCACTTTTAATGAAAATTAAAGTACATTTTCTCTACATTTCTGTGCTACTTTCACCTGCAA
The DNA here is from genome assembly GCA_949820135.1 of Sylvilagus floridanus. Lineage (NCBI taxonomy): Eukaryota > Metazoa > Chordata > Mammalia > Lagomorpha > Leporidae > Sylvilagus > Sylvilagus floridanus. Next base: position 12,366,962 of record OX463228.1, on the reverse strand, counting down.
CTGCAACCACACACTAGCCAGTAATTTGTAAACCAAGAAAAAACCATATGAAATTGCTAATTTTTCCTAAGGTACATTCCAAAATAGTAACAAAGGTATGTAAATTATTTTCAAATAAAACTTCCTTAAAAAGTTTTACCCAGATGTATTTGTTGCATACAACAGTTTGTTTTTTAATCTGACAGCCTCACTGTTTTCTCAGGGTATATGTTATGTAACTTGCTCTAAAAAGTAAAGAGGTTAAATCAACAACTAGGGAAAGAAACCCGGAGCTGAAATAACCTTATTATTCATTCAAAAAGTATTTCTTGGGGCCAGCGCTGTGGCGTAGAGAGTGAAGCCGCTGCCTGTGACTCCAGCATCCCAGACCTGGAAGACGCTCCCCTTCCTATCCAGCTCCCTGATAATGTGCCTGGGAAGAAGAAGACCCAAGTACTGGGCCCCTGCACCCATGTGGGAGACCTGGATGAAGCTCCTGGCTTTGGCCTGCCCAAGCTCCAGCCATTGAGGCCATTCGGGGAGTAAACCAGCAGATGGAAGATCTCTGTCTTCCTATTTCTCTCTTTCTTTCTCTCTCTCTCCTTCTCCCTCTGTAACATTGCCTTTCAAATAAATACATAAATCTTAAAACACACACACAAAATATTTCTTGAGCTCATACCATGTTTCACTCTGCCAAATGCTGAAAACACTTGAATGAGTGCAAATGATGGTCAGACCGTTTACTTAATTCTACATAAATATCCTCATGAGTTTATTTCTTATTTAAATTGTAGGAGACAGTTAGTTCCTGGTTATACTTTTTCTCACACAATATAAAATATTATTTATTTATTTATTTTTATTTTTTTTATTTTTTATTTTTTTTTTTGACAGGCAGAGTGGACAGTGAGAGAGAGAGACAGAGAGAAAGGTCTTCCTTTGCCGTTGGTTCACCCTCCAATGGCTGCCGCGGTCGGCGCGCTGCGGCCAGCGCACCGCGCTCATCCGATGGCAGGAGCCAGGTGCTAGGTGCTTTTCCTGGTCTCCCATGGGGTGCAGGGCCCAAGCACTTGGGCCATCCTCCACTGCACTCCTGGGCCACAGCAGAGGGCTGGCCTGGAAGAGGGGCAACCGGGACAGAATCCGGTGCCCCGACCAGGACTCGAACCCGGTGTGCCGGCGCCGCAAGGCGGATGATTAGCCTGTTGAGCCACGGCGCCGGCCAATATTATTAATTTTTAAGATGTGATTATGACTCCAAATTTTTTTTACAATTTTTAAGATTGTGTTCTTCATTTACCATTATCACTTCATTGCATCTTTTATGCTGTAGTAGTAGCAAAATATACAACATAAAACTTTAACCACTCTGGTTATATATTTCTTATTATCAAATATGTAAGGAAAAGGTTATAACTATGTGCACTTAACATTGTAGGTATAGGTGCATTAAACATTACAGGTCTGTCTACTGATATACCAAGAATTCAAAAAGTAGGAAACCAAATCAAGACCATCCTATCCTTTGGGAAACTGGCAATCAGAGCATGGCACCAACTTGGCAGGAAGTACCAGATCAGCATTTTCCAAACAAAAACCACATTACAATGTAGTAATGAAAGATCAACATGAGCTCATGAAATATAATAGACATCTGGACTAGGCAGTGAAAAGGTCTCAAGGAAAACATAGCTTCCATAGAACATAATCGAAATTTGATGGATAGCACAAATATGCATAGTATTACTATATGGGCTGAAGATCTTAAACTAGTCAATATACATCTGCACATAAATATTCAGAGTAAGTTGATAAAATGATAAATTGAGTGCCAGTCGTTTACGCTCCAGCTAATATAGGAAAAATCCTTTGCTGTTAGGATTGCCCAGCATTCCTTAAAGCGACGTTCACATAAGAAGACCATGAGAAATGTACTTAGTATTTTTCTTACCTATCTATTTTTTACACACTTTTGAAAAAAATATTGCTAACACCAGGGGTTTTTCTTATTTTGCCTTTTTTCTTTCCTGAACCTATAAATATCTTAGAGCACTTTGAGAGCATTGTTCTGTGTGCCATGCAAAGCTATAAAGCATTAATAAACTGAGATTAACTTCCAGTTTTTATAGCTATGAGTGATCCCATCAACTTCTCAACCAGGTTGGGACATTAAAAAGAAAACTAAGCTGACCAATTAATTAATTAAGGAATTCCTTCTTTAAATTATAAATTTTGAGAATAAGACTATCAAGAGTTCCTTGTCTATATCCCTACTAAGCTCCTTTTTTGTATCATTAAAGGACCCAGCTTTGTATCTGGCACATCACAGACATTTAATAAGCTGCCCTGGAAACGCTGCAGTGTGGCCTGGCCACCCACACCTGGATTGAAAGTCCAGCTCTACCTCTCACCAGCTGTGGAGCCAGGGGTGCATTTGCTAACCTCAGCCTGTGTTCTTCCTGTGTTGTATGACGATGGCAACTTGCTCCACAGTTGCTATGAAAATCGAGATAGCAAATGCAATCTGTCCGGTACAAAGCACTTAATAGAGAATGCTGAATTCCTTCACTTACTTTCTATGTTCATACCAGAGTCAATCCTCAGAACAATTAGAGAGGGAAGACCCCTTCCCCTTTTCCTTTTAGTACCTTCCCCCTCCTTTACCCGGCTCCTGCTCATGTCAAGCCCTCCCTGCCCTCATCACCTTGTCCCACTATTAATCTCCCCTCTGCTAGTGTGTTGCTGAGATAGAGCAGGATAGTCAGGAGATCGGAATGCTTATCCCATATCTGGCCCTCACTGGCTGGATGTCTAGGCCAAGTCATTCAACTCAGCAGGGATAAACACTTAGGCAATCTTATTAAGAGATTGGTGAATCAACTGTAGGAATATTAATGCTTTTTCATATATGTAAAAAATATGTTGAGTCAAAGCAAAATTGACACAGTTTTAAAATACAACAAGAGGCTTCAAAGATACTTCTACTTGTGACAGTTTTACTTTGGCCAAAGAATCCAGAGATTCCTGGGGGTGCGAGTTCCCTTTCTCATCATTAGAGACACTTTCCTGGATGACCTCTGAAGTTTCCTTCAGCTCAGGAATTCTTTCAGCTCATCATTCCCCTCTCTCCTCCTCACCAAATTTCAACTTAGCCTGATAAACTAGGCATCAGGGAAAACCTACTGCATGTTGCCCAAGGCTTTCAGAGGCAATTTTCTGGGCACAAGCAATTAGCTGCCCTAGGCAAAACTGCACAGCAGGCAAAGCTTGCCTCCTCCCCGTCCTGCAGGAGCCACCCCCACCACCTCAGCCTGCCAGAGCACTCACACCCACCTTCAGTTTTGACTTCTACCCAACCCTCAAGCTCTAAACTTCCTCTCTCCTGCTCCACCATAGAATTTTCTATTCCCTCTTTGGGATTAATCTCAGCTAGGTTATAGAAGGTGACATGATTTACATTTTTCTGATTGACATCTGCATTCCAAAGAAGAATATGTTAGCATAAATAGTGAAATATTTATGGAAAATATTTCTGAACCTTTGGGCCATTAGGATGCCCTTTGTTCACGCTAGACTATTGCTCTACCCGTTTCTATCTCTTCTAAAGAACAGAGGTCATTTCTTATACCGTGCTCCTGAAATATTGCCAATAGCTGTGATAAATTAACCAACAGTAGTAGAGTTCTCCTAAGTAACATGCAACTCACAGCAACTATTAGTTTTCCATATTATTCCTTCAGTTTGTTAACACCTCACTATCCTTCCTCCATCTATTTAAATCAGGGGTCTCAAACTGGTGAACAAGGACTTCTACAGGGCTTTGATATGTTTTTGGGTTTGGGGTGCTATTTGGGGTGGGGGGTGCGACTTCATCAGGCCTGTAATCAGTGGTGAGATAGACATTATTCTTATCCAGTAACAAAATCAGCTTAGTACTTACTCTGCTATATCTAAGGTATTTTAAATATTTACATTAATTGTATAAGGCAACTTGACTTTGTGACCTCTACTCATCCTTCAAACCCCATCCAAATGTCATCTTTTCTGCAAGTGTTGGAGAATCAATCCTCTACATACGTAACAGCCAGTTAGTTGCTAGTTGCCTCAAACATAATCCTCTAGTCTTACAAGGGAGTTTCAAAATGAGCAGTTGACTGAAAATGCAGTTCAGTGTAGCAGGTCTCATGGTGGAGATTTCAGACTATGGCATTGAGGAAGCAAGTATTTTGAGGCCAACGAGGCTTTTCTGTGCCCTGAAACTTCCCAATGTAGGATGCTGATGCCTTTACATCTAGAAATGTCTCATGCTACCTTGTACATTCTAGTGAGTCTAGAGGTAGTATATAGGTACTAGAGGTAGTATGTCTGTACTACCTCTAGATTCACTAATATACTACATACGCATCTTTGTGTCCCCCCATCCCCTGCCCTCTGCAACACACACACATATAAACTAAGTTATTTGGACCATTTAGATCAGCCAATACCCCTCTCCTCCCTTTCATTTCTCTCATCAAAAAAAAAAAAAAAAAAAAGCAATGGTAGAGCATCCTGCTATCATGACTCCCCCAGAGGGTAAACATCATAATAACGAGAGAGTAATCACCACTGAAAAAAACAATGGCTGCTGTCTTAGAGCTCTGCGAGGGGCCTATGTACAAGACCATTCTCCTAGTATTTTCATTACTGAACTTCCTTTGGAAAGGAAGTTGAAAGGAGCTAATATTATTCTAAATCTTATCCTTTTGCATACAGGATAATGGCAACATTCCAGCATAATAATACTGGACATTTACATAATGGCCTTTTTCACAGGCTTTCATAATACTTTGCAAAAGTTCTTATGCATTTTCTCACTATTAGATAAGAGGGAAGATGATTGATTCTACATGGAGGGAGAGGTATAGACAAAGCCCAAATCCAGTGAAATAAAATAAAAGAAAGTGTGAAGCAGAAAGCTTAGCAGTGGACTCCTGACTCAGAACCTAATGTTCTTTCCACACCATTCTTCTGAGAGTAAAGGGGTTTTCCTTTTCTTGAGTTTGCCATTCAATAACAGAGTGAATCTAGAAAAGCAAAAGGAGAATATTAAAATGATCATTAGAACTGAAGATAAGTGAGAGACCTGTTTAGAGGAAAGGATTTACTTCACGTGGGTTCCAAATAACCCTATTTTAAATTAGAAAACAAATAGGAAGTCAAAATTAGGGAAAAATATGAAATACCCATAAAACAAGCTACATTTTTGTATACCTTAATGATAGAAGTAAATTGTTAGACAAACAGTAATAGGGAAAAAAACTAAACCATTCTCAAATAACTGAGAGGTAACCAATAATAAATTGCAATTCATCTGATAAATTTCTCAAAACAAAAATAGATCCAGCCTGAACTCACTTAGGAATTTTCAGAATACTAGATTTAGAAGAAAAAATAAGTACTTGAAATAGAAAAATGGGGGCGGGGTGGGAAGAGGAATATATAGAGTGATTAAAGTCTGAGTCTGATTTATTTTTTTAGGCAGTAAAAAGAACTAGTGATGTAATAATAACCCCATGGATTTTAAAGAGTTTCCTCAAATATATCTGGGGGATAAGAAACACTGGAGAGCAAATAGGCCCATTAATAAATGACAAATGAGATGAAATGAGATTTTGAAATAGTTGGACTATGGAATTGCTTTTTTTATTTAATAGATCTTTTAATAAGAAAAACAAAAAAGGGGCTAAGGACAGAGAAGGAACAAGACTTGTCAGCAGAATGCTGATAAATAGCAAGCAAGGGAATTCAGTCCTTGCAAAATTAAGGATTTTCCAAATCAGCAAACTTGGGGGATATGCCTTCCCACTGGGGATAAGAAGGAACTGTGTAATTTATATTCTGAACCACATTTTCTCTTGCATCTCCATCCAACCAGGATGATCAAATTATATTATAGATCCCAGAAACTGCTTTAACTGCATGCAAATCACCTGCCTTGCATACTCACTCCTAACATCCTCAGATAATCTGACTGTGCTTCTAACAAGCACTAATTACTTACTAGAGGCAAGCACTAGGTACTGTGAATACAAAAAATGAAACATGAGCACCTTTTCTAAATCATGCCACTCTCCTTGGTCCCCTCACTTTTGATTCAGGACAACACCTGCCCCTCAACACGCACATACACAAGAACACTTACCTACGGGCATACGAGTTAACATGCTTTTCTCTAACATAACGTTTACCTATCTTCATTCCCATACAGAAAACCCAAGAACTAAATTCCCATGACCCTGAAACAAGCCAGTTATACCTCTAAAGCTCCCAGAGGAACAAACATTCTTCTTAATAACAGTACTACTAAGAATTTTAACTGAAATAGAGGCTGATATGTGTAATTAACATTTCAGAATTGCTGAAGGATGGATATCTAATTAAAAGGAGATGCTCTGGGGCCAGCACTGTGGCATAGCAGCTTAAGCCTCCGCCTGTGAAGCTGACATTCCACATGGGCATTAGTTCGAGTCCTGGCTGCTCCACTTCCAATCCAGCTCCCTGCTAATGGCCTGGGAAAGCAGTAGAAGGTGGCCCAAGTGCTTGAGACCCTGCACCCATTTGGGAGACCTGAAAGAAACTCCTGGCTCCTGGCTTCTGATTAGCCCAGCTCTGGCCATCACAGCCATTTGGAGATTGAACCAGTGGATAGAAGACCTCTCTCTGTTACCACCCTACCCCACCCCTCTGTTAACTCTGCCTCTCAAATAAATAAATAAATCTTTTAAAAACCCACAATAACTGATTTTAAATCATGATCTACATTCTGTGGTTTGCCTTTTTTTATACTTAAGTCTTTATCCATATCAGTGCATAGAAGTCTTTATATTAGTTGCATAATATATTATTTTATTGTGTGTATTATAATTTGCTTAATAAATCCCCTATATAGGACATATTGATTGCTTCCTACTTTTAGCTATTATAATAAACTATATTTTTATATATTTATAAACAAGAAATAATAATGTCAGGGGCTGGCATTGTGGAATAGTGGGTTAACCAGCAGCCTACGACACTGGCAATCCATATGGTTACCAGTTCATTTCCTGGCTGCTCCACTTCGAATTCTGCTCCCTGCTAATGGCCTGGAAAAGCAGCAGAAGATGGCCCAAGTGCTTGGGCCCCTGTCACTCACAGAGGAGATCCCGATAAGCTCCTGGCTCCTAAGTTCAGCCTGGCCTAGCCCTGGCCTTTGCAGACATTTGAGGAGTGAATCAGCTGAAGGAAGATCTCTCACTCTCTGTCTCTCTCTCTCTCTCCCTCTTTCTCTGTAGCTGTGCCTTTCAAACAGATAAATAAATCTTTAAATTAAAAAAATCTTTGGCAGAGTTTTTTCAAAAATTAAATGAGCTATGAGGGCACTTCAAAAAGTTTGCAGGAAATATGGAATTAAAACTATGGGTTTAGGGGCAAACATGGTAGTACAGTGAGTTCAGCCATGACTTGGGATGCATGCATCCCATGTCAGGGTACCTGGGATGAAGTTTCATCTCTGCTTCTGATCCGGCTCTCTGATGATGTGCACCCTGGAGATAGCAGATGATGGCTGAAGTTCTTGGGTGCCTGCCACCCATGTGGGAGACCTAGACTGAGTTCTGAGCTCCCAGCCTAGGCCTGGACCAGCCCTGGCTATTGCAGGCACTTGGGAAGTTAACTAGCGAATGGAAAATCTCTCCCCCTCTCTCTGTCTCTCTCTGTGTGTCACTCTGCCTTTCAAATAAAAATAAATAAATAAGAATTGCTAAAATGAGTCTATTTTGATGCAAAAAAATGTTTTTCATAATATGTGGGAAATGTGTATTATGAAAAAAATGCATGATTTAAAAATTGTTCTTGCACCAAAATCAACTCATATTTTTAATTTTTTAATATCTTCATAATTTATGTGAAGGTGCCTAGAATACCTGGCACCCTGGCACATATCAAGTATTTTTAGTACATGTTAGGTAAATGAATGACTTAAATGAGGTAGCAAATGAACCAAATATGTTTCCAATTTTGTTTCTTGCCTGATATGTCTCTACTCAGTAGAATGAGAGCTTCAGAAATATAGAGATCAATCTTGACTGCCTTAATTCACTACTGAGCCCCTAGAGTTCAGAACAACGCCTACACATAGTAAATGTTTAAAGAAATAATTAATTAATGAGTGAATAAATATTATCAATTATCATACTTACTTTTTCTTACTTTCATTAAGAGGTAAAAAGAGCCTGCTTAAGATGAAAGTGCATTCTTTATTTGTAATTTTATCCTGAGAAAAGTTTGAGTAAGGCCACCCTTAGATGGGTGTGGGACCCTAGCAACTCAACCAGTCTTGCCTGCCCAAGATAATCTCACTTGAAAGGAAGCTGCACCATCAGCAATTTTCATAAGCTTCTTTGGATACCATTACAGACAGAAATTTTTAATGTGATCTGAATTGCATTCAGAACAAAGGAATCAGGTATAATGCCTCTGAGTCTCAGGGCAGCTACCCTAGTTGCCCTACCCAAAGGATGAGCGTGTGAAAGACTGCCAAAGTTTATGCATTAATCACCATTTTCAAATAGAGATCAAAGTGCAGTAAAGGGTTTCTTTATAATAGCATTACACTCACTAGCATTGCCTTCTTAATTAGGAGATAAGAATTGGAGTTAGAGAAATATCTCAACCCTGGATGCTTGGTTATATACTCCATTTGGGAATGTCATCTGTCTTGTGTGTTGCCAAAGAGAAAAAAAAAAATGTTGGCAACAACTTGTCTAGACTAGGGCTTTTCAGGTCCTGTAAGAAAGTTGTTCAGATTTCTAGAGTCATGCAACTACATTTCTGGGTGTTAAGTTTGGGGACTGTGGTATAATTCAAATAAATTGGGTTGAGTCTCACTTGATCTGCTCTCATATACAAAGGCACACACTTAGGGAGTCACAAACTATTGAAACAATATTCTCCAATTTTTTCCTTTGCTTCTTGAGCACTCCAAAGAGAAGAATGTATTCAGAATGCAGAGCAAGAGTCTTTTTTTTTTTTTAAGATTTTATTTATTTATTTGAGAGGTAGAGTTACAGACAGTGAGAGGGAGAGACAAAGGTCTTCCATCTGCTGGTTCACTCTCCAGATGGCTGCACTGGCCAGAGCTGCGCCAGTTGGAAGCCAGGAGCCAGGTGCTTCTTCCTGGTCTCCTATGCAGGTGCAGGGGCCCAAACACTTGGGCCATCTTCTACTGCTTTCCCAGGCCATAGCAGAGAGCTAGACTGGAAGAGGAGCAGCTGGGACTAGAACCGGCACCCATATGGGATGCCGGTGCCACAGGTGGAGGATTAACCTACTGCTACAAGGTGCCGACTCCAGCAGGGGCAAGAGTCTTTTAAGCCCTTTTCCTATAGTTGTCCTTCTCCGTAGCTTCCCACAGATCATTGCTGCTCCTGAAAACATTCATTCTCAATTCTCACCTACTTCAAAACTCTATCCAACACCCATGCAGCCTAAAGACTACCTCTCTTCTCCCCCACCACCCTAATGGCATTGTCAGTCAGTCTACTGAGTTCCTTACCTGAGTTTGCACACTTTGGGCGCATAGTTGTCCCTTCAAGAGTTCAAGCTGGTTGAGGAACATACCCTTTACTGTTGTGTTTCCCTCTAAGAAAAAAAAAAGAAAGAGAAAAAAAATTACCTCCAAATGATTTAAGAAATTCTGTTTTTTTAAACTTTTTTATATTACTTTTTAAAAGGTGTTCAAATTTTCTTTTACTATTTTTTTTTCCTTTTTGACAGACAGAGTTAGACAGTGAGAAAGAGAGAGAGAGAAAGGTCTTCCTTTTTCCGTTGGTTCACCCACCAAGTGGCCACTAGAGCTGGTGCGTTGTGGCCAGCACACTACATCCATCCAAAGCCAGGAGCCAGGTGCTTCCTCCTGGTCTCCCATGGGGGTGCAGGGCCCAAGGACCTGGGCCATCCTCCACTGCACTCTCGGGCCACAGCAGAGAGCTGGCCTGGAAGAGGGGCAACCAGGACAGAATCCGGCACCCCAACCAGGATTAGAACCTGGGGTGCTGGCGCTGCAGGCAGAGGATTAGCCAAGTGAGCCGTGGCACCGGCCTTTCTTTTACTATTTTTAAAATTAACATGTATTAATATTATATGAAAAAATTATTCTTAAATTTAAAAACATATATGCTCATTAGAGAAAACTTGGAAAGTTTAGGAAAATAAAGGAATAACATCATCATTATGAACATCTTGATGTAATATATTTTCTTCCAGTCTTCAAAATGCACACACATAGACTATACTATTCTGTATTTTTTAAATATTTATTTTATTTATTTGAAAGACAGCGTTACAGAGAGAGGTAGAGACAGAGAAAGATGTCTTCCTTCTGTTGGTTCACTCCCCAGATGGCCACAATGGCTGGAGCTGCGCCGATCCGAAGCCTGGAGCCAGGAGCTTCTGCCGGGTTTCCCATGTGGGCGCAGGGGCCCAAGGACTTGGGCCATCTTCTATTGCTTTCCCAGACCATAGCAGAGAGCTGGATTGGAAGAGGAGCAGCCAGGACTAGAACCGGTGCCCATATGGGATGCTGGCACTTTAGGCCAAGGCTTTAACCTGCTGCACCACAGCACTGGCTCCTCTGTATATTTTTTTTATTAATCTCCCATGTATTTTGACCATTTTCTTTCCTTATTAAATATTCTTCAAAACATTTTATGTTAATAGATCTATTGCATTTCATTAAATGTATATCATAATTTATTCATCCATTCCCATTAGAAATTTAGAATACTTCCAATTTTTATAACTCTATAATTCGTGTTGATTAGTCTTTGTGCCTATATTTTTTAGAGCTATTTTATTGATTCTGAAAGAGTCACAAAGAGAGGTAAAGACATCTGCTGGTTCACTCCCCAAATGGTTGCAACAGCTGGAACTGAGCCAGTCCAAAGCCACGAGCCAGGAGCTTCTTCCTGGTCTCCCATGTGGATTCAGGGGCCCAAGGACTTGGGTCATCCTTCAATGCTTTCCCAGGCACATTCATAGGGAGGTGGATTGAAAGTGGAGCAGCGGGGACTCAAACCGACGCCCATATGGGATGCCAGTGCTGCAGGCTGGGGCTGTCCCCATGCCTATATTTCTTTAAAATAGATCACAAAAATGAGAATTCTTGAACCAAATACTACAATCATTTCTATAAAATTTCAACTGTTCCCCAAAATCAAGACCAGTACAATGAACTCCCTATACACCTCACTCCATGGTCAGCACGTCAAAATTGTGCAGCATCTTTATTTTTAAGGTTGTTATGCCTAATTGCTTTCCAGAAAGGAACCAGTTTTCACTTTCACCAGCACTGCAAGCTCTCACAAATACTCTGAAAACTATTGATTATTTTCAGTAACTGATCTTTGCTGGCACATTTGGCCAGCTATTTCCTAACTTCTCAGAATCTGGCCTTAACATTTGTTCCATGAATCCACCCCAAGTCCTTGCAGAATTCATCTCATCTTGCAAAGTGGTTTCTCTTTTACAATTGTCTGACTCTCTTCCCTTGAGCAAAGCAGTTCAGCCTGCCACGGATGGTCCTCCAGCCTCTGAGAAATAGATGTGGGTGGCAGATGCCCGCTGTGAGTGTCCTTGGTGTACTGCAGCAGGCCACATCCAGTGCTGATCACCCAGTTACTCCTCAGGGCTTAACTGTGGGTAATGGTGACTGAGGCTGTTGGCAGTTTGTGATCTCATGCTAGCAATTTCCACATGTCAGCCTTCTTCAATTTTGCATCTTTGCTGACTAGGCCAAAATTTAGAAATATGTGTATAATTAAACATGGTTTATTATATGCATAATCAAAACTAGACTGGTCTATTTATAGACAAATTGAGTATCTCACTAGCTTACTATTCGGATTTGAGGCTACATATTGGCAAGCAAAGAATTATTGTTATTGTTGTTGCTCTTATTGTATAAATTATGTAATGGTTCTGTGGTGTACTGGGAAGATCATTACATGGAAATGAAGAGTCAAATGGCAGATTGAACTCTGCTATTAACTGGTTGCATTATGTTAGATTAGCTTTAACATTGCTCAAGATTACTTTTGCTCTTTTCAAATTTACTAAATCTCTTCTGGTTAAAAAAAAAATCCACAATTTAAATATAGCTTGATCTAATTCATTACCATTTGTGATTAAAGTGCTCTCTCTTTCTTTTTTTTTTTAAATTCAAGAAGCAGAGAGACAAAGAAAGACACAGAGCAAGCAAGTTCCTATCTGCTGGTTCAGTCCTCAAATTCCCACAACAGCCAGGGTTGAAACTAGGAGCCAGGAATTCAATTCAGGTCTCCCATGTGGCTAACAGGGGCCCAGTTACTTGAGCTATCACTATTTCTTCCAAGAGTCTGCATTAGCAGGAAGACAGAATCGGTATCTGGAGCTGGAATATAGCCCAGATATTCCAATGTAGAACTGGAGCCTCTTAACCACTGTAACCACTGTCCTTTTTTTTTGACAGGCGGAGTTAGTGAGTGAGAGAGAGACAGAGAAAGGTCTTCCTTCAGATGGTTCACCCTCCAAATGGCTACCACAGCCGGTGCTGCGCCGATCCAAAGCCAGGAGCCAGGTGCTTCCTCCTGGTCTCCCATGCGGGTGCAAGGCCCAAGTCCTTTGGACCATCCTCCACTGCCTGCCCGGGCCACAGCAGAGAGCTAGACTAGAAGAGGAGCAACCGGGACAGAATCTGGTGCCCCAACCGGGACTAGAACCTAGCGTGCCAGTGCCACAGGCGGAGGATTAGCCTAGTGAGCCACGGCGCTGGCCTAACCACTGTCTTTAAATGCTAGACCAAACCTTCGCCCCTAAAAGTGATCTTCATTATTTTTTAAAAAGATTTATTTATTTATTTGAAAGGCAGAGTTATGGATAGAGAGGGAAGGACACACACACACACACACACACACACACAGAGAGAGAGAGAGAGAGAGAGAGAGAGAGAGAGAGAGAGAGAAAGAAACACAGAGAGAGAAACAGACAGAGAGATTTTCTGTCTGCTGATTCATTCCCCCAAATGGGAGCAACTGCCAGAGCTGGATCAGGCTGAGGCTGAGCCAGGAACCTGGAACTCCATCTGGATCTTGCATGTGGGTGGCAGGGGCCCAAGCACTTGAGCCATCTTCCACTTCTTTCCAAGGCACATTAGCAGGGAGCTGTATCAAAAGGGGAGCAGCCGGGATTCGAGGGATGCCAACATCAAAGGTGACAGGACAACACACTGCTCCACAAAGCTGGCCCCCCAACAGCACACTTTCAAAGATGAGAGCTAGCACAGTAAAATTGCATTATCTTTAGGAACAGGCTAAGTCATCCTATTATGTTCTACTGAGTTAACAATCATAAGAAACTCCTGAGACATATCTTTGGTCTAGTCCCAAAGTGTAAAGATTCCCACCATGGATGACTTAAAGCTACCAACTTGAAGTCACTGAATGGGGAATTGGGAAGAGATAGGCACAGTCAGATCATAGGCCAGTGAGCTGGTTCTGGCACAACTGCATATATGTGACATTTAGGGTAGACTACATTAAGCTAAAAGTTTCAGAAAACCTAACTATCAGCAATAGCTTAAGCAATAAAGGCATTTACCTTTTTCATGTAATAAGAAGTCAGAAGGTAGTGGTCCCACCATCTCAAGGTGTTGAGTTAGCCGTCTATCTTATTATTTCAAAATGGATCCAGCAGTTCCAAGCTTTCTATATTTTTAAAGCAGTGTCCAAATTAGGAAAGAAAATATGTGTTTTCTTTGTTTTTGGTCTCCTTCCATTAGAGAGGGAAAATTTTGTCCAGAAGCACTTGCTATCTTCCCCTTGTATTTCTTCAGCTAGGACTCGATCACATGTCTATCCTTACCTTTATCACTGGCAAAGAGGATCTGAATTGCCACAACCAACACACACCAATGGTGATCTTAACTCTAGGACTGGATATAAGGAAGAAAGGGGAGGTAACACTGAAGTTACGGCAAATGACAGTGTCTGCCACACATAAAAAAGTTTCACGATGAAAAAAGATGATGAATTCAATTATCATGTCCAATTTAATAATTAGACAATTTAGTAATTATTGAGTCTGTTCAATGGACAAGATTCATGATCACCTGTCCAAGACTGGCTTTACACATTAATATATTTAACCTTTTAAAAGTTCTTTATGTTCCTAGGACAGTCATATTTTAAAACATAAAACTTCCAAAGAAAGCTTATGCAATTAATGTGAATCCCTTAAATCAAACCTTGTGGCCATGTGGATATCAGAGTAAATAATCCTCAATGAACTAAAACATTTAGAGTTACTGTCCTCATTCATGTCTTTTATTATCATGATATGCTACTATGTAATGTGTTTCATTTTATTTATTAGCAAATGCTGCTTGGTTTATAGATTAGTTTAAGCATATGAACCTAAGAAATAAAATTTCATTTATTTAAAATGCTTCTGTAATTCATAAATGTTTTTATTTGGTGCCCCATTTTATAGCACTCAGAAAGTTTGCTACAATCCACCATAACTAAAATTGGAGGGGCCAGGCTGTGGTGCAGCGGGTTAACACCCTGGCCTGAGGTGCCAGCATCCCATATGGGCGCCGGTTCAAAACCCGGCTGCTCCACTTCTGATCGAGCTCTCTGCTGTGGCCTGGGAAAGCAATAGGGGATGGCCCAAGTCCTTGGGCCCCTGCACCCACGTGGGAGACCCGGAAGAAGCTCCTGTCTCCTGGCTTCAGACTGGCACAGCTCCGGCCTTTGCAGCCAACTGGGGAGTGAACCAGCGGGTGGAGGACCTCTCTCTCTCTCTCTCTCTCTCTCTCTCTTTCTCTGCCTGTTCTTCTCTCTCTGTGTAGCTCTGACTTTCAAATAAATAGATAAATCTTTTAAAAAATAAAAAAATAAAATTGGAAAGGGAGTATGATTTGGTATATTAAACAAGTCTTTGAATTTAAAAAAAAATTTTTTTTTTTGCATGGAAAGAGCAGTTTATAAAACCAAAAGATTCTGAAGTTTGTCACCCAGGAATACAAAGCCCTGCTCAACCTCTTCCTCTTTATATTTTGCTAATTATCACTTATACTCCACTAATTATTTATTTGGAAATACAAATTTTTAAAATGGTGCTATACAGAAGAAAGGCTTGATGTGATAAATATTATCTCTTTATATATTATATTCTAGTATTTGATCATTGATGGGGAAGGGAAAGGTATACACAACTTGGTATTTATTTTGATTTTATAATGCCTAAAATTGTACATGGTTATTGTTAAGAAAGTTACAGTAGGGGAATACTCTAGGTTGTTCATTTCAGCTCAGGTGGCATATTAGCCTACATGAACAGCTAATACAGATCTAGAGAATTCACTTCTCAGTTTGGACTACCGAGCCTACTTCTGATTTTTACTATGTAATATGACTAGAGTCTCTAATTTAAGATCAGTTGTACACTTCCAACCCTTTACAAATTTAACTGTTTTTTGTTTAATACTTTTCTAGGTCTCCTGTAATGTCAAACAATAGGTGGCTTTCATTTTTTTTTTTTTTTTTACAGGCAGAGTGGACAGTGAGAGAGAGAGACAGAGAGAAAGGTCTTCCTTTGCCTTTGGTTCACCCTCCAATGGCCGCCGGGCTCGTCCGATGGCAGGAGCCAGGAGCCAGGTGCTTTTCCTGGTCTCCCCATGGGGTGCAGGGCCCAAGCACCTGGGCCATCCTCCACTGCACTCCTGGGCCACAGCAGAGGGCTGGCCTGGAAGAGGGGCAACCGGGACAGAATCCGGTGCCCTGACCGGGACTAGAACCTGGTGTGCCAGTGCCGCAAGGCGGAGGATTAGCCTGTTGAGCCACGGCGCCGGCCATCATTT
Source organism: Sylvilagus floridanus (assembly GCA_949820135.1). Lineage (NCBI taxonomy): Eukaryota > Metazoa > Chordata > Mammalia > Lagomorpha > Leporidae > Sylvilagus > Sylvilagus floridanus. The sequence continues at coordinate 12,351,061 of OX463228.1, read as the reverse complement.
TATTTTTTTTTAAGATTTATTTATTTTATTTGAAAGGCAGAGTTACAGAAAGAGACAGAGACAAATAGAGAGAGATCTTTTATCTGCTGGTTCACTCCTCAAATGGCCCTAAGAGCCAGAGCTGGACCAGCCCAAAGCCAGGAGCCTGGAACTAAATCCAAGTCTCCCAGGTGAGTGGCAGGGGCCCAGGTTATTTGGGTCATCTTTTGCTGCTTTCTCTGATGCATTAGCAGGGAGGCAGATCAGAAATGCAGCAGCAGTGGGACTCGAACTGGCACCCACACAAGGTGTCAGCATTGCAAGAAGCAGCTTAACCTGCTGCACCACAATGTTGGCCCCCTTTGATTTTATTTTGAAAGTGTTACCTTTGTCATTCACCATCTGACACAATGACTAAACCTATCAAATTCAGAAATGAGGTCAAATTGACATTTCGCATAATTTAAGTGAAGCACTGCTTGAATTATTTGGACTTAAATGCCTTCTTATTTATTTGGAAATACAAATTTTTAAAATAGTGCCTTACAGAAGAAAGGCTTGATGTGATAAATATATATCTTTGATTATTTCAAAGTAAAAAGAAAAGTTTGTGATAGGAAAATGTTGATTGGTTTATCTTGAATTGAGTTTCCAAGATGGCAGTCTAAAGGCCAAACGCAGGCCACCAATATGTGTTATGTACACACAACATTTAAAAGTCAGGAGAGAATAGGCATTTGGCCTAGGGGTTAAGGCCCCTGTGTCTTACTTTGCAATACTGGGTTTGCTTTGGGGCTGCAGAGCCTGACTCCAGTTTCCTACTAAAGCAGACTCTGGAAAGCAGTGATGATGGCTCAGGTGATAGGGTTCCCACCACCTGCCTGGGAGACCAGGGTTGAGTTTACTGCCCCCAGCTTTGGTTCAAGCTGAAGAGCCATTACAGATATTTGGGGAATGAACTAATGGATGAAAGTGCTCATTTCTCTCTGTCTCTCTTTCTGTCTTTCAAATAAACAATAAAAAAATTAAAAATTAAAAGGCAGGAGGTCACAAAACATTCTAGATATTCAACTTCTCTTGAAAATCATGAAGTTGGGGCCTGCACAGTGGGTTAACGCCCTGGCCTGAAGCACTGGCATCCTATATGGGTGCCGGTTCAAGACCTGGCTGCTCCACTTCCAATCCAGCTCTCTGCTATGGCCTGGGAAAGCAGCAGAAGATGGCCCAAGTCCTTGGGCCCCTGCACCCATGTGGGAGACCTGGAAGAAGCTCCTGGCTCCTGGCTTCAGATGGGCACAGCTCCAGCCATTGCAGCCATCTGGGGAGTGAACCATCGGTTGGAAGACCTCTGTCTCTCTCTGCCTCTCCTCTCTCTGTGTAACTCTGACTTTCAAATAAATAAATAAGTCTTAAAGAAAATAATTAAGTATGGCATAATTGAGCTACTATGTATCATGGGAGGTAGCAGGTGATGATTCAAATAGTCAGGTCCCTGAATGTGGAACATTTGCCAGGCATAGATGTTGTGGGCATTTAGAAGGACTGAACTAGAGAATAGGAGACTTCTTTCTCTCTCTCTGTCTCTGTCTCTCTCTCTCTCTTTCTCTCTCCTCTCTGTGCTTCATATAATTTAAATAAATGAAAATAAAAACCCAAAGTGGCTGGATTGAGTCTTCATTTTCAGTTGGAGTTGACCCCCTATTCCCACAGCTCACTCCCCTGTAACCCTCCCAAGTTCCCACCTTGCAACAGGCTCCACACCTGCACTTAGCCCCCTGACCCTGCCTCACCACTTCTCTCACTTAAGGTGCCTAACTTGCATATGCTTGCATAAGTGATAACCTAATTAGGACACTCTCACTTATGAGGTGGGAAGGGGCTGCCCCCCCCCCCCCCCCGCCAGGGCTCGTACCTCAGAGTCCTGATTGCCTAGAGGAGGCATCTTTCTTCAATTTACAAAAGACTAGCAATCCTGGAAGGGTTTTAATATGAGCCTGGGGAGTCCTATGAGAAAGAATTTTGTCTTATGTGACTTGTTTGACATTGGGACCAGACAGGTCTAGGGCATACCATAGCATTTTTAGATGTGGGACCAATAAATGATTTTTGAATCATGCATACCAAGAATCTTCAGACCATTCATAGAAAATGGATATTGTGAGAAGACTATTCATATATTTTTTAAAATTTGCACCAAAATAAACTTATCTTTTAATTACACTTTCCAAAGAACTTCTTGAAGTCCTCTATTACAGGTTTGTTGCTTGCATGTTCTGCCTATATATATATATATAAAGGATTCTCAGAAGATTTAAGGTATATTTACAGAGTACTGAGTTTCTTAGCCACAAGCCTATAAGGTCTGGTGAGTTCTGTGGATTTGAAAAAAATCTCTATTGACTGGTTGGATTGATCCATATTAAGACATTCTACTTCCTTTTCAAATGTTTTAGGTACTACAGTTTTCTGATGGGACTGAAGCCCAGGCAGCCAGCTACCTCCCCCATATAGTTTGTCCTATATGCCTTAAGCCAGCTGTGCACCTTAAATCTCACCATGTCTTACAGCTAAGTAACAGTAAATATAACAGTAAATTTTGTCAATGTATTTTCAGTTTCCACAAGCAGAGCAAACTTCTTTTATAGATATATAAACACATACACACACACAAACTATAAAATGCTTTTGCTTTTGGTTTCAATCTGTTATATTTATATCATACACACACACACACACACACACACACACACACATATCCTATAACAGTTCTCAATTCCAGCTTCCTACTAATGTGCACCCTGGGAGGCAGCAGGTGATGGCTCATGTGGTTGGGTCCCTTCAACCCACATAGGAGACCTAGACTGAGTTCCTTGCTCCCAGCTTCTGCCTGGCCTAGCCCTAGCCATTGTAGGCACTTGGGGAGTGAATCAGTAGATGGAAGCACTCTCTCCCTCTTGCTCTCTCAATATCAAATAAATTAAAAATTTTTGAAAAAAAGAAAGAAACCAATATTTTAAATAATTATAATAACTTTTGATCATTTGTTTACTTTCTTATACTTACCTACAAAGGATTATGATAGTTTATGAAAATAATAAAAAATTTATTTAAAAACCTAGCTTCCCCAAAAGGTATTAATTAGCTTATGAGGTCATAAACACAGGTTAGAACTTAAATGTTCAAAGTCTTAAACTGCTTCACATTTGTCCCTAAGGAAGTATGCATGCCCATATTTCCCACGAAGAAGCAACACTTCCTTTAGGACCTATTTCTGAAAGAAATGTATTGTGGCTATGTGTGGGTAGTGATGATGGCTGGGGAGTGTTGGTCATGGAGTGGTCTTGGATAATTTTCTTTACAAATGCAGGAATTGCTACATAAAACTCTCTCAGGACATCCCAAGTGAAAGGTGAATGTATGACACAAAACATGACTCAGAGGAAGCAGTTCTATGGGCAGTCCAGAAAAAAATTATTCAAGTAGGCAGCTTTCTGCTGATGCATTGTGATCAGAAAAGGAAGCTTGAAGCAGTATTTCTCAATGGCTGGTCCACAAATCCCACATCAGAATCACCAGGGAGTGCTCATTAAAACCACACATTCTCCAGATCTACAGAGTGGGAACCTCTGGGAGATGAGCCTGAAAATCTGCAGGTTTTACAAGTTCCCAGGTGGTTCTTAAATCCCATCAGAGCCACAGAATCTCTGCCCTACAGCAATGATCCTTCGACTTTTTTCTTGTATGTTCTAAGAGAATTTTGAAAAAGTAGGTACCATTTCATGTGTTTTTAACTAGACACTCAAAATTTTTTGTTCTAAATTTTAATACTTACAAAAAATACCATTCCTGGTATATCATAATATTGACATTTTCAAATAAATCTGTTATAGTACTTTACAATGTACTTAATGAATCTCAAATACCCATATCCAGTTGAATCTAAGTAGGTGAATAAATTTTTCTTCAGCAGTCAAAAATTTTACATGTTCTTCTTTTCGTCCTTGAGCTCAAGTTTCTATCACACCTCACCCATAGAATTTTATTCTAATGCAATATATTTTATGCTTCAAAGTCTTTTGTTTTAACTAATAAAATTTACTTGAAAGGCAAAGACAGAGAGAAAGATCATTCGATCTGCTGGCATATTCCCCAAATGCCCACAACAGCTTTGTTGGGTCTGGGCAAGGCTAAAGCCAGGAGCTTGGAATTCAATCCAGGTGTCCCACTTTGGTTCCAGGGACCCAGGTATTTGAGTTATCACCACTGCCTCTTGGGGTGCACATTCGCAGGAAGCTGGAATCAGAGGCACTCCAAGGTGGGATGTAGGCATCCCAAGTGGTGTCAAGTGCTATACAAAGCTCCTGCCCCAAAAGCCTTTTTTAAGCACACTACCATACTTCTCCGCAAAATAAGTATAAATGTACATTCAAGTTTTATTTCCTGTGACCGTAAAATACTAAATGTTAAAATTTCTTCAGAATTAATAACATTTATTATTAGAACACAGTTGATAAAAGCATATACAGTATGAGTATCCCTAATCTCAAACACTAAAATCTGAAATGCTTCAAAATCTGACATTTTTTGAGCACAAATATGACAGTACACATGGAAAATTCCACATCTGACCTTGTCTGATAGTTCATAGATAAAATACAGGCACACTAATAATATTGTATAAAGTTAACTTCATTCTATGTGTACAAATGCATATACAAGTGAGTTTTGTTTTTAGATGTGGGTCTTATCCCCCAGATATCTCATTATGTATATGCAAATATTCCATAATGCAAAAAAAAAAAAAATCCCCAAACTGGCAACTTCCAGGCCCAAGCATTTCAGATATGGGATACTCAACAATACACACACACACACACACACACACACACACATATATATATAATATGTATTTAGTAAACAATTTTTATGTGTAACTTTTTTCTGGAATGTTTCTACTAATTTGATGGATAAGCTGTTTTCTCCCCTACTTAGCTAGTGTATTCACAAGTGAATAGTACCACTTGCTAGAATAAGACAGGCTTCAGAATAAATTTTATTCATATTTTTTGTTTTACATATAACACTCATTGATAAAATTTGTTTATATAAATGAGTAGATGGGAATAGAAGATATTAGAATTAGATATTAGAATAGAATTAGATATTAGAATAGAAGATATGTTATAGCAGTGTCACTCAAGCCTTTAGACTCCTTTGGAATAAGCAAAAATCATACAATAATTTATTACCAAAATTTAATTTTTAATAAACAGAAGCTGATTGTTTGATTATGTGTTCCTTCAATTTTTGTTAAAAGCAAAGAATTGGAAACCATCTAACCGGAAAAAGAATTTGGGGCTGGTGTTGTGATGTAGCAGGTAAAGCTTGCCGCCTGCAATGCCAGCATCCAATATGAGTGCTGCTTTGAGATGCAGCTACTCCTCTTCCAATCTAGCTCCCTGCTAATTTGCCTGGGAAATCAGCAGAAGATGGGTCCAAGTGCTTGGGCCCATACCCCATGTTGGAGATCCAGAAGAAGCTCTTGGCTCCTGGTCCAGACCCAGCTGTTGCAGCTATTTGGAGAGTGAAGCAGCAGAGGGAACATCTCTCTCTTCTCACTGTGTAACTCTTTCACATAAATAAATAAATCTTTCTTTAAAAAAAAATTTGTAACCCAGTTGTTAACAGTAATTTACTCTCTTTAACTCTATCACCAACATTTAAAATTGTAGTTAGTTTTAAAGCCTTAGGATTTTTACACACCCACAAAGCAAGTCACTAAAGCAAGATTCAGGGTGGCTGAAAAGTATTCTGTTCTTTTAACTAGTGGAAAGGGTGATTGGGAGTGGGGAGGTGGAAAAGAGACAAGGGGGCACTCTCAGGCAGATCCAGTTTAGTGAAGTTATTTGTAGAAACCAAGGATCCAGGGAAAAATTCTCTAAAATCTATCTTTGCTTCCAAATTTCTTGGAAAGTGTTTGTGCAAGTTTATATACTTCAGTTTATAAACCATTGTACTAAGTATCTGGACACAGTAAGAGAATGTATTACTTACAAAAACACCTTAACAATAACGCAGAGTGTTCAAGAATTGCAAATTTATCTCAATCTTCTCAACTGCCTGGATTCAGTCCAAATGTAGGGATAGCTTAGCCTGGGACAGCTATAGCAAGGGTTAAGGAGAAGGTCCAACAAAAAGGAAGAGATGTGATTGATCTTTATGAGCCAAGAAGTTTTGCTTTTATGACTGCCAGCACATATCGCCTTATTTTTGTTAATGGAATTCTTTTTAAAAAAATATTTATTTAAGAAGTAGAGTTACAGAGAGAGAGGGAGAGACGGGACAGAGTTCTTCTATCCACTGGTTCACTCCCCAAATGGCCACACAGCCCAAGCTTTGCTGATCCAAAGCCAGGAGCCAGGAGCTTCTTCTGTCTCCCGCCGCAGGAGCAGGGGCCCAAGCACTCGAGCCATCTTCTGCTGCTTTCCCAGGCCATAGACAGAGAGCTGAATTGGAAGAGGAGCAGCTGGGACAGGAGCCAGCCCATATGGAATGCAAGCGGCTCAGGCGGAGGCTTAGTGCACTATGCCATTGCACCAGCACAGTGCCAGCCCCTAAGGGAATCCTTATATCCCCTTAAGGTTTGAATTGGCTCTGGGTCAGAGAGAAACAGAAGGTCCTCATGTTTCCTTACTGAGGAATTCTGTAAATTTTTTTGTCACAACCAAAGCTGAGGAAAGCAAAGATAGGAAAGCTTCTCGGTTTGTTTTGTTTTGCTTTTTCACTTTAATATGAAAATAATTGCCTCTACTCTTGGAGACCTGGTTTAATTAGACTAATCTGATTTTCCACTGGCAAAACTAACACTAAAATGGTATTGCTCTTGAGTTCTCTGATTATAGAATCATCACACTTTTCCTTAACAGACACTAAAATCAAATGCTATAATGTTGGATGAAGTAATTGTGAACAGCTCGTTATAAGGACTATTTTGAGGTACCACATGAATTTCAGTGACTATTATGCAGTGAAAGGAAGCAACACATACAAAGTTTACAGCAGAAAAAATATGAATTGCTACTATAATTTATCTAAATAGTGATGAGGTTCCAAAAGTTATTTCATAAGATGTATGTTCGCCAAACATAATCTGCATTCTTCTACCTCCAAACTCCAACATCTCAGCCCTTGCCCCGGTTTCTCCTCTTTTAGCCAACCCCTTTTTCATTTTCTCCCCTGATAGGCTCTCACCAGTATTCTCAGCTCCCTCACACCCTTGAACTTCTGCTTTTATCCATTATGCCAAATCCTAGCCCAGAGTCAAACAACCATCTGTTCTCTCTACTACTGCTTCTAGTTTGCCAATTACTGCTAGAGAAAAACTGCCCAACTGGTGATTTGTGCCTTGTAAAATCTGCAATTTCCAAACTCACCTTGACCCACAGCACTACTTGGCAGTCGTTCATGCCTACCTGGTTGGCGTCTTTTTCCACTGCCCAGGTGTGCTATTCTCAATCTCTAGTCATCACTCTTCAGAAGTCCCTACCATATCTCCTCAATCAATAGATGCCCTAACTTCTACTTCAAGAAAATAGTGCCTAACATCCCTCTCTTCCACTTTTTCCACTCATCACAGCTTCACTCTCTCATCCCTCTGTTCCAGAGGGTAATGTTGAGCATCATTTATTCCTTCTTAGGACTGGTTTTGTCTTTTTCGTTTCTAAGCTCTTCACTGTAGTGTCTGTGTACAATATTACAAGTCAGATTTTCTCCTTGGAAGTCATATTCCAGGTTAAAGACATGGGCATCGGAATGTGAGGAAATAAAAGTTGCTGATTGGTTACCGAACAGGCCACATCAGAATAGCAAGTGTTCTTTCTCTTTGAATCATTTACAGCAAGGACAGAAAGGAAGGTGAGTTGGGATACTGCCTACCCATTAAGTGTTTTAAAATTCTATCATAGTTCTGCCAGCCAAATGTCACAACATGAAATTTAAAGAGGTTATGCTTTAGTGATCAATGCCATTTTTGTCCTCCACTATTTGCTGCCACCTGCCACAAACACAGTTTCAGATGCTATTAATAATAATTAGCGCACCCAGTTCCTTCTTTTAACTCTGAGGAGTTTGCTCAACCTCATTCAATCCAAACCTTTCATGGATATTCCTAGGGCAACCAATGTGAATTATGGTTGACATGATAAGACCGTTCTAATTTAATAGCATGTTGTATTAGTTATCTAGCGCAACTTAGAAATGATACATGTAAATACTTTTTAGTAAAAGTATTTGTACAGACTATCTAAAAAGAAGTTTTTAAGAATATATATTTATATTCATGTACTTGAAAGAGCATCAGAGAGAAAGAGAGAGAGAGACCTTGCATTTACTGGATTTACTCCCCAAATGCCTACAATATTCAGGAATGGGGCAGTCTAAATCCAGGAGCCAGGAATTCCATCTAAATCTCTATGTTGGTGGCAGGGACTCAAGTATTTGGGCCAGTATCTGCTGCCTCCCAGGATGCATTAGCAGGAAGTTGGATTAGAAGTAGAGCAGCCACGACTTGAACCAGTGACTCAGGTATGGGATGTAAGCATCCCAGGTAGTGACAACCCACTGTGCCACAATGTCTGCCCTTAAGAAGTTTTGGTGTGGGGGATACTTAGGAGGGGTATGTATCCTATCTAACCTGGGGAAGATCCAGGTTCTGTAGGACTATAAGCATACACATTTGCACATCTGGAGAAGACTCGAAAGAAAGGAAGAAAGAAAGAAAAGAAAAGAAAAGAAAAATATAAATTTATAAATACAAAATGAGGTTCTGGCCTTTTGGGAAAAAAAAACTCTGTGAAAATGAAGGGTTCTTAAGTTTAAGCTTCATTAGTGTCGCATAAATCACCCTTTTTTAATTTTTAATCTGACTGCTGAATTGGGTCATTAAACAATGCTGAGACCCAAGCCAACCAGACAAAAATTCACTAAAATGTGAACACCTAACATGAGCCATGCACTTTACATAGTATTATATTTCACCATCACAACAAACCTATTGAATCAGTACTACCAATCTCATTTTTAAAAAGTGGAAACTGAGGCTCAGAGATTTTAGTCACTTGCTCAATGGCAGTTCACTTCTCACAGTGAAGCTAAAATCCAAACCAAGTTCTGACAATGTAAATTTTGTGTTATTTCTATAATACTTTGCTTTTAAGGTTTCCCAAAAGATAAAGTGTTTAAGCTACTTTGGAGAACATCCCAACAAAATGCAGGAATGTTCAGTTAAAATTAAAATTGACAAGACTTAATTCACACTTGAGAGTTTTCCTAAGAATATCGCTCTACCACTCTAAAACTGTGTTTAAATGATGTTAGAGACAATTAAGTTAAGTTCTTGGCCCCAACTCTGACACAGCCTGAACCCAGCCCCAGCCTCAGTCACTGTGGCCATTTGGGAGTGAACCAATGGATGGGAGCATCTCTCTTCCTCTTTGTTTCTCTTTCTCTCTTTCCCTCTCAAATAAGTAAAATACCAATTTACAAAAGTTTTAATAAAAAAAATAAGGGCATGAAAAACAAATGTATAACTCTTTGGATTATCTTCTACTCATTAAATGACATAATGATGATCTCAGGGCCCAGAAAAAAAATGTAATTCTAATAAAAAGAGGAAAATAGAAGCAGAATCAATTTGAAGGTAAGCCTAGAATTACAGACTTCCTGGCTATGAAGGGACATATTGACAGTATGGATCTTTCTCAAATTATATTCTCTTGCTACATGCCCAATATTTTTTACCTTGACATTATTCTCTAACATGTTTTAAGGGTTGGAAAATAATGACAATGTCTTGTATATTATGTTAGTCTATTGTATCTAAAGACCTTTGATCTCTATTTATTTAAATGTCATTTAGAAGCAATATTTCCTCCTAAAATCTCCAGAAGGCAGGTGCTTTGTCTTTATCTTTTCCTCATTTACAGACTCCAAAGCTCTTCTCTACAGATAGTAGGCATGCCCCAGAGGGATGTATGTCACAGTGTTGATGAGTTTTTTTTTTTTTAAGGAAGCTTTTATTTGATGAATACAAATTTCAGAGGAACATTTAGGAATATAGTGGTTCTTCCCCCAATACCTGCCTTCCCACCCCCACTCCCATCTCACCTCCTACTCCCTCTGCCATCCCATTCTTCATTAAAATTCATTTTTAATTAACTTTATATACAGAAGACTAATGAGTTATTTTTGATAAGACTATAGAAATCCTATAACATAGATATGCTGCAATTCTATTCAATTCATTCAAAGACTTCAGATTTAGAGTTTTAGGATTTGTGTAAAGCTAAGGCAAGAAATGATCAGAGCAGTTAGTATTTTTAGACAACAAGCTGTCAATGATGCTGGAATTACTTAAAATACCTGCTGATGTTGTGGTCTTAGGGCCATTGTGACCTCAAGCTGTAACTAAAATCAGTCCAATGCAACAGGAGTTTCAAGAACAGCAGCTCAAAAATGAGGACTTAACTGGATGGCAAATTAAGGCACATATTTTAAAGAGGCCTCTTTATTCTTAGAGAAGACATTTCCATTCAAGATGACAAGCGGTGCAGGCTCTTCAGGATCTTGCTTGCCCTCAAAAAGGTGAGTCTTGCATGGCCAGTGCTAAATGGGAACTACCCAGAAGGGAGATGAGGGTCTTTCTCTACTAGCCCAGGCTAAAGGCAGATATTATGGTGTCTTTTCCCACAGAAGTTCTAAAATAGATGACAACTACTTGAAGGAACTGAATGAGGACTTAAAGCTAAGGAAGCAGGAACTGCTGGAGATGCTAAAACCTTTAGAAGACAAGAACAACCTCTTGTTCCAGAAGTTGATGTCCAACTTGGAGGAAAAACAAAGAAGGTAAGGGCTCTGCACTCGGGATTCCTAGAGTTAGAAAGTCTCCAGGACTTAACCTCCATAAGCTTGGCAATGATCATTCACATTGTTGGGTTCTGCTTTGTTTTCTTAAAAAAGTCTGGACCTTTAGCTTCGGTAGGTAAAGAATTTGTAAACACAAAATCAGAGTGAAAGGAGTTTTCAGGTTTTTTGTTTTGAATGTGACTCAGCCCTCATCTCAAAGGACTACAATTATTACTCTTCCCCCTAGCGTGCCCACCTCAGAAACACGTAAGAACCTTTAGTCACCTCAGTGTCCCATGGTTACACTGATTGTTTCCTTATTCATGTTTGTAGAATCACTTCAGGATAAATGACTCTACTTTTTCTCTGCTGAGATGTGAAATATGAATTTTTTTTCTGAGCCTAGCAGCCCTCTGGGTTGTGGTCCAGCCATTCTAAACATACAAGGCACTTGATGTCATAACTACTAGAGTTCTCATTGCTCTTAAACTCATCAATTCTCTGATCCCTTTCTAGTCTCAGAAGATCTCACCTCAGTTGCTCTACTTTCTGTGAACATTCTTGTCATAAGCATCTTAAGGGACTCAGAGTTTTGGAGAACAAAAATAAGGCAAAAATGTGTGGTCAAGCACCAGCAGCTTACAATCCAGCAACACAGACTGCCCTCAGGGCAAGAAAACACAAAAGCCTAGACAACTGCTAAGACATGGGGAGGAAAAAGTACAAGGCACACAAATACAAAGCAATACCTTTTAAATTTTATTTATGTATTACAGAGAGAGAGAAATAGAGAGAGAAAGAGAGAGAGAGAGAGAGAGAGAGAGAGAGTGTGTGTGTGTGTGTGTGTGTCTCAGTTTCCAGTTCACTCCCCAAATGCCCATAGTAGCCAGGGCTGAGGCAGGCCTAATCTAGGAGTGAGGAACTCCATCCAGGTCTCTCACATAAGTGGCAGGGACCCAACCACTTCCAGTCAAATATTGCACATAAGCAGGAAGCTGGATTTGGGAGCAGAGTCAGGAATGGAACCCATACATCCTGACATAAGATATAGGCATCCCAACAAAGTATTGTAACAGATCAAACACCCATCCCATACATTTATACATTTAAGGGATATCCTATTTCACAAAGAGTTGGTATTGACTGCAATTTTGTTAGAAATTTCTTTATAACTTTAATTCTCTACGGACTACCTACCACAAGGATATAAGTGGTTTCTCCCCTAAAACTCAAATATCTTTATTTGGAGAACCAAGGGAGTTACAAGGAGATGGACAGACAAGGAAACGGAATAACTCTGGGATTTATCCTGGACATCAGATTCTTCAACCTCCTCCTTTACAGGGAAGAACCAAAAGTCATACACCAAAACATTCTTCTGAAGGAGTAGAAAGGAGTATCATTAGCTGTGGAGACCTAGGAGCACGAAATGCATTACTGAGAAGCCAGCTAAGATGAATGTCAATTAGGAATGGAATCATCCTACTTACAGAGACACTGCCACATCCAGGAGAACTTCCATTAACTCCCTAGATTGCAGCCTTCACCCAATGTGTTACTGACTGTTGCAGAATGCTAATATCACTGTTTTGAAGATATGTAATTTTATGATGTCTCTTTTCTAGTTTGCAGATCATGAGGCAGATCATGGCAGGGAAGGGGTATGATGAATCCTCAGTCATGGAGCTCATTAAAGAAGCAGAGGAAATGAAACAGAACCTGGTAAGATGTTGATGGTGGTCCAGGGAACAGTCTCCTGCACAGGACTCAATTCCATTGCTGCTGTTGTCAGCTGTGGGTGGAAGACAAAGTGTTCATTTCTAGCAACTGATGCTCCAACACATTTATGTCCTTGGTCTACAAAGTCCAGTGTGATCCAAAGAAGTAAGATGGAATGTTGGGAAGAATAGGACTAGCTAGCAAAAATGCATATTTTTTTGACTTTAAAAACTTTTTCGTCTAGGGGTTAAAGAATATAGGCATGTTATCCCTTCTCATTTAAAAAAGAATAAAAAATATCAATCAAAGTGCAAATAAAGAAATAAAATTAGACATTAGTGGGCTTATTACCAGTGAATGGCAGGGTTCTTGTTTTCACACAAGAAAGAATTCAGGCGTGAGACAGAGTAGTGGAGAGTAAGTAGCAAAATTTATTAGGGAAGGACATCCGTAAGAACGGATGGGTACATCTCCAGACAGAACCTGAGAGAGAGTGCCCAGTTGTTCGGACTGGGGGGAGGAGCGAGGTTACATGGTTGAGTGGAGAGATTACACCTGGGCAGGCAGGCAGGTGACTCAGCATAGAGGCAGAGGGCTGAGAGTGCCGTCTGGTTGGGGGGGTGGTTTAAGGAGATGGGTCTTTGTCTTCACACATAACCTCCTGAAACAAAAGACTTTATGGATCTAAATAGAAAACGTCAGGGAGAAAACTCAGATAGGAGTTTATCAGACAGGGGAAGTCTGGCCACTCCTGTTAGAGGAAGGGCAGGGAGGGCGTTTGAAATGCAGATATTGGGCTGCACCTGGAAGGTTATCAGGCAGAAGGGGCAGGGACCCCCACCTGGCAGGTTATCGAGTAGAAGGGGCAGGGCAGGATACAAATCCTGGGCTGCCCCTGAAACGTTATCAGGATGACTTTGAGATGCATGTGCTGGACCCAAATGTCTCCTTAGGCCTTTGTCACACACATAAGCTCATATCTGACTTCCTACCTAACAGGCCAAGCTCCAGAGAAATTTTTCTAAGTTAGGAACTTATTTGTTTTGATATCATCTCACAATCACTGATATTAAACTTATTTTTCATAACAGTAACTTGCTAATTTTTTTGTCATTATCTTCATTAAACTCACTGCTCATGTTCCTGGATTTTGCCTTCCTCTGTGGTTTGCTATATCCCTGCACCCCTTTCCCATCATTGTCTTAGTAATTTCTTCCAACTTCACTCTAATGGCTGAACAAACACATGTTTCTGTTTGTTTGGTTCTTTCTCCCTCCAACAGGAAAGGAAAAACAAGATGCTTCGGAAGGAAATGGCGATGCTATGGAACAAGGTGTGCCTCTAAGGATCTCCTGAAAGTATTATCCTGCAGATGACCATGCAAAGAATCCCCGTTTCCTGAGGCCCCTTCCCCCCTACCCCATCCCTGTTTCTACCCATGCCTCATTCCAATCTACTCTTCACATAACATCCAAACTGCTCTTTTTAAAATAATCAAAACATGTCACTCTTCTTATGAAAACCCTTTCAGCCACTCATTATTGTGGTACAATCTGGTTTGTATCCACCTCTCAAGTCTCTCCTAGAAGCCCTCCCCTTGCTTTGTAGGAAGCCACACACTGGATGCCTTGTGCTTTCTCAAACAAGCCAAGCCTTTTACTGTCTTAAGGCCTCTGCTGTTGCTTTACCCCGCCCTGCCTGCCTGTAATGCTAGCTCCTTGTGGTTGGCTCATTCTCTTCCTTCAGGTCTCAGTTTAAATGTCACCTCCTCAGAGAGGCTCTCCTACTTTCTTTTATACAGCTCTGCTCCTGTCTCCCATAGCAGTTGTCATATACGAACTTACTATTTTTGAATTATTAATTTTTCACTCATGTCTTGTCTCCCTGTTCCTTTCTGGAATACAAATTCCTCTAATGTCTAGATTGCTTTTTCTGAATCCCTAGCACCTAACACAGTGCTTGGAACATAGTAGAAAATCAATAAGTCTAAGCTGAATGAATGAACAAATGAAACCCAATTCTAATTTCCCTGATTTTACAATGATGACCAAATTGTTTCAGATAATAATATTAGAGCCTCCAGCTGGGAAAACAAGGGATGAGGGGAGAATTCCTTTGTGGACTAAGCCCTTGAGACACCAGTGCTTTTTTGCAGACTATGAAGCTAGAGGAGTGAATTGTGTTTTCTGATAGAAACAGGTGTGTGATATGATCTCTGGCTGCTTTTTTCAGTTCACCTTTCCACAGAAGATCAGGATGCCTTCAAGCCCTGCATCTTGTACTGAGATTCACTTCTGGTTCTCAGCAGCAGCTACAAATCACTTCCATGAGTTGTCAGTGTTAGTTCTCAAGTTCTTGAGTCCTTGTGGTAGGAGATGTACCAGCACAATTCCTCTGTCCAAATTCACCTTCTCCAGAGCTCCCAAAAGACTTTTTATAAGGGATGTCCTAACACCTTAGCTTGTGACCAACTTTCCCTACCCATTCAGAAGGCTTAAAAACATTAACAGGAAATTCTCATTATCTTTCAATTTCATTTCACAAACTTTTTGAGTAGCCTTGTTTTTTTTTTTTGTTTTTTTTTTTTTTGTTTTTTTTTTTTTTTGACAAGGAGAAATAGGAGAGCAGCTTGTCTAGTGACTAAGAACCCAGGTTTCAGAGTAAAAAAGACCTGGTTCAAATTCTGACTCTGGGGGCAGGCATTTGGCACAGCAGTTAAGGTGCTACTTGGGATGCCTGCAGCACTGTGTCATGGTGCCTGGGTTTGAGTCCCGGCTCTGCTTCTGCTTCTAGCTTCCTGCTAAGGCACACCCTAGGAAATAGCAGATAATGGCTCTCTGCCATTCACATGGGAGATCTTGACTGATTTTCAGGCTCCTGCCTTTCGCCTGGCCTAGCCCCAATAATTGTGAGCATCAGGAGAGTAAACCAGTGAATGGAAGCTCTTATCTGTCTGTCTCTTTGTCTCTCCCTTGGTGTCGTAAAATTTTTAAAATTTAGGTTGTATACATTTATAAAATTGCAGCTCTGCACTTTTTTAGCTGTCTCATTCTAAACAAAATACAATCTCTTAAAGTCTGTTTTCTCATCTATAAAATAGAAATCAAATAGTCCTCAAAGAGTTGTTAGGCTTAAATGAGAATGGAATGTAGTAGAATAGTGCAAGTAATGTAGAAAGTAGCTTAAAGTGTCATATAATAAAGGTTAAGTTAATGGCTTTTTTATTAGAAGGTTCACTTAAGAGATCAAATGGAAGGGTTCAGCCCCTTTTGATAGTAGACTTTTCCTGTAAGGCTCTGAGAAGTTGCTGATTGGCAAGAACCAAATGCATTTGCCCATTTTGGTTTTCCACTTCCCTCATTAATTCCCTCTAATTCAAAGTTTCACCGAAATGTCTCTCCACAGACATTTGAGACAGAAGAACTCCGTGATCAACAAAAAGCGCCACAGATAAAAAACAAGGAAGACTTTGAGGATGAAAAGGTAAGTGGACTGCATGCACTTAGCATTTCAGGATTGTTGGTATAACGCAACAGGAAACATCCTATTGACATTCTCAAGGGAGGGCAAATAGGTATGGTGTGGGCAAATAGGGTAGAGTATGTGGCTTCTGTGGTCTGCCCAGCACTGCACTTTTCTCCTGGGACCTCCTATTCCTTTAGCTTTCTTCTTTTTTCCCAGGCTCCCAAATCCCCCTCGTCACCTAGGAGGACCAGGAATGAACTGGAGGTATCATTTGCAGAGAAAGTGAAGGAGATAAAGAAGGTAGTGCAACCATCTTAATGATAGTAGCTCTCACAGCTGTAAATAGATAAATCAGACATTTTTAATGCAGCAGTAATCTGCCTACACTATGATATGCTCTTGAATCATTGCACATTTTTATAAGTAATCTGCTTCCTCTAGGAAATTATATTTGAGTTAGACTGACATTATAAGTTTCTGGAAAATTATGTTAGGGCAAAGTAAGAGAAGCTATACCAACAATTCCAATTCTGCAATAGCTATGTGATACAGCACACTTGTTAATTCACTTTTGAAAATTTATTTTAAAGTATTATGCTTATATCTAATCTTCCCATAAGCAACTCATTCACAGAAAATAACCCTATTCATTTAACTTTTAGAGCGTCGATTGTACAGGTGATGTCAATTAAGAGGATTAAAGAGGGCTTTTTTAAAGTTTTTTTTTTTTATTTGAAAAGCAGAGTGAGAAGAAGGGAAGGGGGAGGAGAGAGAGAGAGAGAGAGGGAGGGAGAGAGAGAGAGAGAGGGAGGGAGGGAGGGAGGGAGGGAGGGCGAGAGAGAGAGAGAGAGAGAGAGAGAGAGAGAGAGAGAGAGAGAATCTTCCATCCTTTGGCTTACTTCCCAAATAGCTGCAATGGCTGGGGCTGGGCCAGGCCAAAGCCAGGAACCCGGAGTTCCAAGTACCTGGAACATACCCCACTGCCTTCCCAGGAGCATTAGCAGGGAGCTGAATTGGAAGTGGAACAGCCAGAACATGAACTGATGCTCTGATATGGGATACTGATGTTACAGCAGTCACTTAACATGCTGTTCCACAATGCTGGCCCAAGGACTGTACAGCTGAAACTGATTTAATAGTGAATTTATGACATCATAATTTTGTAAAGGTTTTTCAGCATTTTAAGAAAACTGATTTCTGATCTTGATTTACTTTGTCACCCAGAGGCTCTTTCTTCCACCAGGAAAAGCAACAGAGGAAAATGGAATGGGTCAAGTATCAGGAACAAGCCAACATCCACCAGGTATTAAGGTCTTCCAAGGCTGGACATAGGATATGATTTCATTCATACAAAGAAAAGCTTTTAGCTTCATATTGTTAAAAATCAACCCTTTCATCCTATATCACCAATCATCCTGCTAAAAGAAATGTGTTATCAAGAAATGGCAAAACAAACCTATCTCTGGCTCCACCTTGAGTGACTTAGAATATATAGTATTTCTTCCGAGGTTCTTGATTTTGTTCTACTTGAAACTGGGGGGAGGGGAGGGGGGGGGGATGGAACCAATGGGAGTCTTAACCACTGTGCTGGGTACTAGTCCTGGTTGCTCCTCTTCCAGTCCAGCTCTCTGCTGTGGCCAGGGAGGGTAGTGGAGGATAGCCCAAGTGCTTGGATCCCTGCACCCTAATGGGAGACCGGGAGGAAGCACCCGGCTCCCTGGCTTTAGATCAACGCAGCGCCCACCATAGCGGTCATTAGGGGAGTGAACCAGCAGAAGGAAGACCTTTCTTTCTCTCTATCACTGTCTATAACTCTCTCTCTGTCTCTCTCTCTCACTGTCTAACTCTGCCTGGCAAAAAATAAAAGTAAAAATCCTCTTTCAGAATGACTTTCATGGCAAAGTGATTGAGCTGAGAATTGAAGCCTTGAAGAACTATCAGAAGGCCAATGATCTGAAATTATTACTATACTTACAGCAAAATTTTGAGCCAAAGCAAGCATTTTTAAATATTCCAGGATTCCAAGGTAGGTACAGTGTCATCAATATGCAGTTTGCGGTTTTGTCTGGCTTGTTGTACATTGGATACCCGGATACCATATTACTTGTAAAGTCAGCAATACAATGCCTGGCAAATATGTTAGGTTTTTTGTTTGTTTTTTTTTTTTTTGGTACTATCTTCATTATTGTTAATACTCAAAAGTTGTCATATCCAAGGTAAGGATACTCTATGGAGAAAATTGTTTTCCTTGATAAAGTAATATTTCATATACTTAGTGTATGTAGCTGATAGAGAGTTGGCACCCAATAAGACATTAGTTCACTTCTCACTTTCTCCCCTTTCCTAGGAATTAGAGTTGTTTGATCTCATGAATCTTGTTGGAATTGATTCTACTACTTCGGAGACATTTCACAGTGGCTTGTGAATTTCACCAATCCCTTGTTCCTCTGGGAGTTTCAGAGATATCACTCAAAGAATTTCTAGCATCACTAGAGGAAATCATGGTGCTTTTTTTCCCATATTAGATAGAATAAAGGAATGGCTCTGAGAGGCAGGGAGAGAATTTTCAAGTATATATGTATCTGAACTTTGTATGAGGGTACTTCAAAAAGTTCATGGAAAAGGAGTTAAAATGCTTATTTTGATGCAAGCAATTTTTGAAACCCATAATTTTTAATGTTTTTCATGAATTTTTGGAAGATACCTTTTATGCAGAAAGTTTTTATATCAAAATTAAGTTATTTTTTTTTGACAAGCAGAGTGGACAGTGAGAGAGAGAGAGACAGAGAAAGGTCTTCCTTTGCCGTTGGTTCACCCTCCAATGGCAGCTGCGGCCGGTGCACCACGCTGATCCGATGGCAGGAGCCAGGTGCTTCTCCTGGTCTCCCATGCGGGTGCAGGGCCCAAGCACTTGGGCCATTTTCACTGCACTCCCAGGCCACAGCAGAGAGCTGGCCTGGAAGAGGGGCAACTGGGACAGAATCTGGTGTGCCGGCGCCGCCAAGCGGAGGATTAGCCTATTGAGCCACAGCTCAGGCCAAAATTAAGTTATTTTTAATTCCACTTTCCTTTAACTTTTTGAAGTATCTCTATTTAAAGGTGGATATGCAGTGAGAATTCACGACGAAGGGATAACAATGTTGTCAGTATCAGTATGTATGTCTCTAATTTTTTCATCTTATTCCATGAAGAGATTGAACAGCTTATAAGTCACACATAGGGGTGGGCATGATGGCACATCTCTGCTTGGGATGCCCACATGCCATATCCAAGTGCCTGGGGTAGGGTCCTGCCTTCACTTCCAATCCAACTTGATGCTCATGTGCACCCTGGGGACCCAGCAGATGATGACTCGGTGCTGGGGTCCCCACCACTCAGGTGGAAGACCTTGATGAACTTCCTGTCTTGGATTCAGTCTGGCCAAGCCCTGGCTGTTGAGGGCTTCTGGGGGAGTGAACCAATGGGTAAAAAAAATCTCTCTCATTCTCTATCCTGTCTCTTGATCTTTTAATAAAAACAAAATAACTTTTTTCTTAAAAAAAAGTTACACAGAGGGTGGGTTTTGGCCTATCAGTTGAAATGCTGCTTGGGATGCCCGGATTGCCTAGATTCAATTTCCTAGATTGGAGTCCTGGCTCTGCTCCCAATTCTAGCTTCCTGCTGATGCCCTGGGCTGGGTAGTCATTTGAAGGCTCAGATAGTGGGGTCCCTGCCACCCACATGGGACCTGGCTTCAGCTTTGTCCACTCCAGCTGTTGCAGACATTCAGGGAATGAACCAGAGAATGGGAGATCTCTATCTGTATCTCTTTCAAGTAAATTTAAAAAAATGAAATATACAAGTCATGCACAACATGTAAGATGAAATAAATAGATGAGCAAATCAAAGGAAAGGGAACATAAGTCCAAGTCAAGTATATACATGAAACAGCATAATGGAAGTAATTTATAGTTGCTAGAGATGGGCTACAAGTTTGGTCTGAATTTCCTAGTAAAAAAAAATGGGACAACAGACACACTTGTGGTCCCTGTCTCTTGCCATGTATAGCCCTATGCTATATTAGGACTCTGCCAGGGGGAGAGGTCCCTAAATCTTGCACCTTCAGAACCATTAAGTGGAAGAGAACCCAACTGATTCAGGAGACATACACACAAGTTACATTAGGAATAGGCACCGGAGTGCCCCAGAAAAAAATCATAGGCAAGGGAGCAGAAATATCCTATCCTATGCTTCATTACCAGTATGAATGAGGAATGAAAAAATACAGAGGCCTCCCTCCAGTGGCTTGTGGTTATTTTGAACATATTGACTTTTGATCATTCTCAAAAGTATTTTTTAATAGCTGAACTATTATGCCATATTAAGTCCTAACCCTGGCTTATAGCTCATAGCAGATCCTACCTGGCCCAATACTAGAGCTAGCCAACACCAGTCTGGGCCAGCCCAATTATGGATGCACTGGGTAGGTAGAATGGAACTTGTTTGTAGACAATGTCTGGAGGTGGGTCGTATAGAAAGTCTACATCTATCCCTGCTGTTTCAGTGTCTGGAACAAAACAGGTACTCAATAAACATTTGCTGAGTAGGGAAAAAAGAAACAGATTTTCAGTGTCCACCAGGTACAGGAAACCAATTGCTTTGGAGAAATGTAGCTTTTTTTCGTACTGACCTCTTCCAGATCTTTATATTGGAGAAAAACACTATATGTGTGAAAATAGCAGCTAATGTCCTCAACAATATTTCTAATATGAATTAAGAATCTAAATTTCCTAGGCTGCTTATGTGTTCCTTGGTGAAAACTGATAACATATTATTAATTTGAAATTTTAAAAAATAATGAACCAACTCAAGATGATTTTCAACGTACATGGCATTGTGTTGACCTGACTTGGCCAATGGTAAAATCTAGAAAACTTAGAAGACTTGATGGACTACTTATCCTTCAGTGTTTTATACATATATTTCTTTCACCTTATATTTGGATAAGAATTGGACAGCACAGAATTGTAAAGAAAGAACTTGGAATGCAACCAGAAATCGTTTATAGTCATTAAGATACGAATTAGAAATATACAGGAGAGGAAGGCTATGAATTCCTTTCAAAATTAGCTGAAGGTTATCTCAAGGGTTCCAAAGGGTAAAGAGCCAAAATCCTTTTAGCTCCAGATTCTGATCAAACTTAGATTGGTAAATCATGAAGGTTTCCAGTCAACTTGAATCCCTCAGGAGGCCCTCCCCCACCCTGTTTACAGACTATTAAGTCAACTTTGAACTAGGACAGGTCTGAAACCAAGACTCTTCTCTCTTACACTCCTGGGGAATGGACAGGGTCATATTCTCGTCAGCTGCTACAAATTAACGTACCCATAGGTGTGAGTAGTCAATTGATCTATGTTCTATTGATCCCACATGCATGAAACATTGATAATAGGCAGTTTTCACTTTCTAACACACATATACAAAATCTTTGGTTTTATTTGATCCTAAGTAGTTCTAAAAAAGTCCAAGATTTTGGCTGTATTAACCTATTTATATTCTTTAGTGTTTGCTGAAAAGAAAACAAGAGTTAGTTCTCTTCATAGAGGGATTTAAAATTGTTAAGAGATTTTTACCAACATTGGCATGGTACCCAACTTCGTGCATCACTTAGACTATTATTTATTTCCTATTCAGATTGACTTCTTAAATGTATTGCGTGAAAATAAAATTTGTATGTTTTAATTTAGAGACATAGAGAGGGAGCTCTTATCTGATGATTCATACCCCAAATGCCCCACACTGGCCCCATGCCAGGAGCTGGTAACTCAATCCAGGATTCCTATGTGTGTGGCAGGAATTCAGTCATGTGAGCTAACACTTGCCACCTCTCTAGGTGCTCATCAACAGGAAGCTGGAAGCAGGAGTGGAGCCTGGACCTGAACCCAGGCACTCTGATATGGGATATGAGCATCCTAACCACTAGGCCAAATGCCTGCTCCTCTAATACTATTTTAAATGAGAAAAAACAAACAAAAAACCTGTTCATAATAGAAGATAAACTTATAAGCATACAAAAAGAAACCAACAAAAGTTTAAGGGCCTAGAAAAATGCTGAAGCTTGAAACTTGTTATATCTTTATTCAGAAGTGAGTTTAGCAAAGACATAGACTGTTTTTAAAGAAAACCAGTGCTAAATTGAAATGTCCTCCTTGAGGCCATCAAATTTAAATGAATTAGGGAATAATTTTCTCACTGTGATTTATAGTATTTAATGCTGTGTTCCAACACATCCTAAATTTATTCATTACTAAAATTATCTTACCATCAAATTTTGGGAAGTTGTAATATAATGGAAAAAGCAGAGTTGAGAGTTAGATGCATGAATTGGAGGCGCTACTTTGAGACATTCCAGTTATTTGACCAAGACAAGTCATTTCATTTCAGTTTTTTTTCTTTATATAAAACAACCATTAAGAGTTGGTGTTTAGTCTCACGGTTGATGCCAGAATCCCACATTGGAACCAATGGGATTAATTCCCAGCTCTGGCTCCTGACTCAGGCTTGTTGTCAGTGTAGACCTTGGGAGGTAGCTGTGATAGCTCAGTTAGATCCCGGCTACCCATGCGGAAGAACTGGATTGAGTCTGCTGCTCCTAGACTTGGCCTTGACCCAGCCTAGCAATTGCAGGTATTTGGAGTGAAGCAGTGGATTGAAGAGCTCTCTCTCTCTCTCTCTACCTCTCTCTCTCTTTCCCTCCCTGTCTCTCTACTCTCAAAAGAAAGATCAAAAACTAACCTTAACATATAGTAGAATATATTGAAAACTTAGCACTTGGCATAACCCTCACAGTGACTCTATGGAATAAATGTTATACAACCAGAAACAAGCTCATAGAAGCCAGGCTTCTGAGTCTGTAGTCAAAGCTCATTTCCTAGACTATGCTGTAAAATGGGAGTGCATTTTCCATCTCTAAATGCTGTGCTTTGAATCCAAACTTGTACTCTACTGTTAATTTGTTCAGTAACAAAGAAAGGTTCCAAAACAGGTTGAGAGATTTGTATTTCTGCATTTATCCCAGTAGGTGGCACCAACCCCATCAGGCTTCAAGTCTACAAATAAGTGAGTGGTAATCAGGAACGTGAAATGCTGCAGGACAGATTGGCCTTCTCCTGCCATCAGGACAAAATGTACCATATTTATATATCAAATGAAAGAAAAAAACCTATTGATGTTTTGTTCCACACTCTGTGGCACTAAAGTGTATTACTAGCAGCCTTGATTAGATTCTATTAAACTTGGTGTTCTGCTGTACAAGCTTTATCTATTATTCAACTCCCCGATCTACATTCCCTCCATTCCAGAAAGTCACTGCCCACTTCCTCCACAATGTTTGTCCAATACTGTTTTTTTTTTTTTTTCTACCACAGATAAACCAGGCCATTGGGACATGGAATTCAAGAGGGGGTTGGGCAATTGCATAAGGTGGTGATTATCTGAAGTTTGAGTACTTAATAGTGTTCTTTTTCATCTATTTTCAAAAGAATTGAATCTCACAAATCTGTCTTAGAGAAAAGGTGGAATGTAATTTTGGGCATATCTCCCAGCAAATCAGGGTACAAGTCCTTCTGGTCTAGGCACTTCCAAGTACAAGGAGAGTTTACCCCACTGCTTTTGGCCAAGAATCCCTCCTTCCACTGTCCTGTGTGCTGGTTGGCTCGGTTGCAGTGGTGTGATCTATTCATTCGCCAAAATACACTCCTGTGTTAATCTTACTGACTTTGTTATATTTCAAGCAATCCCTGCTTGCAGATTCCCGTGAAGCCCAAGGTGTAGCATTACCATTGTTTAGTAGACTGCCTCACCTAGTCTAGAAGAGGAAAACATTTTTCTGTTGTTTACACTCTGGCGAAATCTTTCCTTTTGGTTTTTCAGGTTGCATTTGAAGGGCTTGTTTCCCCGCCAGAGTAAAACTGTAATTTGAATCAGGGTAAATGGCACATATCCTTGGCTTCTGTAGTCAAGAGAACAATTTGTGACCTTTGGCAGTCACCTATCTTAGAGAGCACAGGCACCAAGCAGTCTCTAAATTCAGCTGGATTTTCCATGATACCTGCTGATGTTTAAAGGGATTTATCTTCGATAATAATATAACTGGTGATGTTTGATTTTGACAGTATTGCTTTCCTCCTCTTCCCACCCACCCCCCCTTCCCCTACACCACTGCCAAGCCCCACCTCTAAGCATTTCCTTGAACTCATTTTTTGAGAAGAACTTGAAGGTTGGATATGAATATTATGCTACATTTATAAATGGAGGTAAAAGCCCACTGAGGTGGGAAATGAATAGTCTTGAGATCTTATTTACTGTATAACTCTGTTCTGAAACCATGGCATTCCTCTTAGTTTTAACCTTTACTTCACTTTAGTATTACTCTGATGGCTGAAATACACTTCAACAGGTGCTGCTGAAAGGAAAATAGTAGTGTTGGGCTGAAATGCTGAAAGGCAGGGGCGGAAAACCACAGCTAGCTTAAATCTAGGTCCTTGATAAATACTGCTCTGAAGCACAGGCTTCTGTAAGTTTTGAGGCGATCTGAGCTTCTTGAATGTCCAAGTTCGGTTTATAGTATTAGTAGGTTACGAAGCTAATTTCTAATCTCAATCATTCTTTCATTTTGTATAAAACCTCACATAAGTCCGGGAGAAAATAAAATTCTTTTTTTCCTCATAAGTACAAATTTGATAGAAAAAAAAGTGGACCTTTGTCAATATTAGGATATTTTAAAAAATATTTTTTTGAGACTGAGGGAGGCAGAGACAAAAAGAGAGAGCTCCCATACATTGGTTCACTCCCCAAATGCCCTCGATGCCCAAGAATGCAATCTAGGTCTTTGGGTGGCAGAAATCCAATTACTAGAGTCATCAATGCCACCTCCCAGGGTCTGCAGAAACAGGAAAGTGCAATCAAGAGCTGGAGAAAAGGTTGAATGTAATTTTGAAGAAACTCCAATGTGGGACATTGGCATCTTAGCCAACTAGGCTAAACACCCACCCCTAGGATTATCTTAATGAATGACAATAGATTCTGTAGCTTGTTTGCATCACACACTCAGCAGAAAAGCAGATATCTAGGATACAGTTTTCACATGTACTGAAATCTGAATTTCAGATAAACAAAGAACTTTTAGTACAAGTGTGTCCCAGATACTGCAGAGGACATAATTACTTTAAAAATTATTTGATATTTAATAAAATTCAACTAGGGGAAGGTCCCCTATATTTTAATTTGGCATAGGTCCCACTTTGTACCCTACAACTCTCCATCTTTCCCCTTTTTATTGCCCCTTCTCCCAGTCAGCTCGTGTGTATCATTCTCCTTCTTCATTCTTTTTCCCTATCCTCACCTTTATCTTTTGTTATCCACAACTGGTCATTCTTGTGGAATACATATCTGAGTTATTTGAGGGTATGTGTATATATATGATTTATCATTTCATTTTTCAAAGTAAAATTTGTATTGGGGTAGGGGTGGAGTTGTTTAGACTAATGGTTAAGAAACTTACATCTTGGGGCTGGCACTGTGATATGGCGGGCTAATCCACTGCCTGAAATGCTGGCATGCCATATGGGCGTGGGTTCGATTCCCAGCTACTCCACTTCTGATCCAACTCCCTGCTAATGTGCCTGCGAAAGTGGTGGAGGAAAGTCCTAGCCATTGCGCCCATTTGGGGAGTGAATCAGTGGATGGAAGCTCTCTGTCTCTGTATCTCTCTCTCTCTCTGAAACTCTGCCTTTCAAGTAAAAACAAATAACTCTTCAAAACAAAACAAAACAAAAAACACCTACATCCCAAGTCTGAGAGCCTCGGTTTATATTCAGCCTCGTTTTGGCTCCAGCTTCCTGCTAATGTACACCCTGGAAAACAGCAGTGATGACCCAAGTAATTAGGTTCCTGCTACCCACATGGGAGACCAGACTGAATTCCCAGCTCCTAGCTTTGGCACTGGCCTTTGCAGACATTTGGGGAGTGAACAAGCAAATAGGAGCTCTGTCTCTCTCTCTGCCTCTCAAATATTTTTTTTTAATTCTTAAAAAATTTGTACTTAGGCCCGTGCCGCGGCTCACTAGGCTAATCCTCTGCCTGCGGCACCAGCACCCTGGGTTCTAGTCCCGGTTGGGGCGCAGGTTCTGTCCCGGTTGCTCCTCTTCCAGTCCAGCTCTCTGCTGTGGCCCAGGAAGAAAGTAGAGGATGGCCCAAGTGCTTGGGCCCTGCACCCACATGGGAGACCAGGAGGAAGCACCTGGCTCCTGGCTTTGGGTCGGGGCAGCGCCGGACGTGGTGGCAATCTGGAGGGTGAACCAATGGAAGGAGACCTTTCTCTCTCTCTCTCTCAATCTCTCACTAACTCTGCTTATCAAAAAAAAAAAAAAAAAAAAAATCTGTACTAAAGTACACTCTGTAGTCTCACAGTTGTTTTTTTCCTTATATGTAATCCTCAAATGATTTTTTGCTCTTGTGGGATATAAGCTCTCAGTAGAAAAAAAGTCTACTACTCCAACTTTGAAAATATTGTTTAAAAAAATTGTTTAATGAAGTTATTTTCTGAAACAAAAATTAGAAAGTTTCCATGAATGCTGATACCACTGAGTCCTACAGTGGTACAATCATATAACACTATGATAGATGTTATAGCTATGCAACTCAGAAGTTTTTTTTTTCCCCCTCAAAGGAAGCTCTAATTTTCCTAATGTTTTCCATCAGGTACTAAGGGGACCACAACTATAGACAGAGCAGCTACTGGCGGACATGACCCCAATGGGGTAAGAAATATTCTCTTTTAAAAAATCACATTAAAGCCTTGAATAGTGGATAGAGATTTTTGGAATAAATTTGTTAGCCTAAGGTCTAATTTAATATTTTATAGAGGTATTGCCAAGTCGAGTACTAGGACACTTGATGTTTTACCTTCCCGCCTCCCGCCCCATTTTGTTCCCCGCCTTAGAGATTCCTGGGATCAAAGACCTATACGGAACAACAAGGATCTAAAGGAAATCATTTTGATGATGGAGGAGGGAGGCTCTTTTTTCTGAGGTCACTGCCAGAAGAAGCTCTGAAGGATTAGAAGGCTTTCACTCCATTTGCTTTGGACAGATTTAAAGACTAGGCACAGCCATTTGTGTTAATTAAAATCTCTCAAACCTTTGTTTTAGTGCTGTTTTCCCGCTCTCCCCCCACCAATCTGGGTGGAAATGTTAGATGCTTGGCCTTAAGCATGTCAGGAATTTAGTCATTTTAGGGATTGTAAACAGCCTCTGATTATTTTGATCCCTTTTGGATTTTAAATGACTAGCTGCACTCCATACTGGAAGTTGTTAACATGGCCATAAAACGGAGTTCCTCACTACCTCTGAAATATTTAATTCTAGGCAGATCCACCAAATGAGCAAAACTAAGTACAAAATAAGGAAAAGTAACTGCCACATCACAAACCATATCCACCTGTCCTATCGACTTTGCCTCCTTGTTATCTGTTCCTTGAATCCTCTCCCACCTTGCCAGTACTACTCTTTTAGTTTAGGCCTCCTTCCTATGTGGATTACCGTAGTGTCTGGTTTCTCTGCTTTCAGTCCCTCTAATCCTGGGGTGGGGAACATCTGGCTCACAGGCCACATAAGGCCTGTGTCTAGCTTGCCAAGGCTATTGCAGGTGAGACTCGATATTTAATAAATCTACTGCAGGCTAATTTTTAAGTTGGTAGTTTTGTACGGCCCACGAATGATATGGGAAATACCCAAATGTGTCTTAACAGAAGAAAGGTTCCCCATTCCTGCTCTAATCCATCTCCATGGTACTGCTGAAGCTATCTTTTCTTTTCTTTTTTTAAAGATTTACTTATTTATTTGAAAGTCAGAGTTACATAGAGAAGAAGAGGCAGAGTTAGAGAGAGAAAGAGCGGTCTTCCATCTGCTGGTTCACTCCCCAGTTGGCCACAACGGTTAGAGCTGCGCCAATCTGAAGCCAGGAGCCAGGAGCTTCACCTGGGTCTCCCACACAGGTTCAGGGGCCCGAGGACTTGGGCCATCCTCCACTGCTTTCCCAGGCCATAGCAGAGAGCTGGATTGGAAGTGGAGCAGCCGGGACTTGAACCAGCGCCCATATGGGATGCCAGCACCGCAGGCAGTGGCTTTATCCGCTAAGCCACAGCGCCAGCCCCTGAAGCTATCTTTTCTAAAAGATAATGCCATCATGGATTGTCCATCAACTTTGTTATAAAGTCCAAACTCCGTCACAGACCACAGATGACCTGCCTCCTGCCTACATCCCAGTCTCATCCTTCCCTACATCCTCCTTCCCTGAAACTTCCTACTCTGAGCTCTACAGAATCACCTCCAGCTCCCCGGATGTACCATGAGTTTTACTACCTCCCTTCACAGAGCTCTCCTTGTCTGCTTGACCATTATCTGTTTTTCTTAAGAACCGAGTTTGGTGTCCTGTCTCAGGGATTCTCAATCCCAGCTGCATATTAGAATTTCCTTGTGGGGTTTGAGAAACAGCCTGTAAATGACCTGGATCCATTCCCAGATCATTTAAATCATGATCTCTAAGAGATAAGGCAAAAGCAACTGTACAATTTGAAGGCCTTCCCTTGGGAAATTTTAACGTGTGCCAGGTTTGAGAACCACTGCACACAAGGGTCTCTGTCATAGCATTTCCCATTCTTGGTTCCCATTCTTGGTTTACTCAGCTATCTCCCTCACCAGGTGATGGGCTCTTTGAGGCTCAGGACTATATCTTGTTCATCTTTTCATTTTTTCCTTAAAGTATTTATTTATTTGAAAGTGAGAGAGAAATGGAGAGAGAGACACAGAGAGATCAAGAGATCTTCCATTCTCTGGTTCTCTCCCCATATGGCGGCAACAGCCAAGGCTGGGCCAGGCCAAAGCCAGGAGCCAGGAGTTTCTTCTGAGTCTCCCATGGGGTGGCAGGGTCCCAAACTTGTAGGCCACCTTCGGCTGCTTTTTCCAGGCCATTAGCTGAGAGCTGGATTGAAATCGAGCAGCTGGGACACTCACCGGTGCCCATATGAGATGCCTGCATCACAGGACTGGTGGCTTTACCTGTACACCACAATGTAGGCGCCCATCTTTTCATTTTGACACCCAAAACAGTGTCTGGGATTTAACCAAGGCTCAGTAAATGACATAAGGCAACAGAAAGTTGATTGCCAAGTCCCAGTTGTCTCAATACCATCATGTGTAAATTACCATTAGATTTTACTGTATTTCCTGAGAAGTTCAGATCTTTTTTGTTTGTTTGTTTACTCTAAGTTGTCATTAATTTCCTATCTCACATCAATACAAGAATGTTGTCACAACACATTTCATAATCCAAAAGAATCCCTTATTCTTTCTGGTAATGATCAAAGTAAGCCAACCAATACAAATTCTTCTTTCTCCCAAGTTTAATTTAAATCTGTAAAGGTACATTTTAAAGGTAAAGTTCAGAAACTGTACTTTTATTTACTCATTTATTTTAAATGTTTACTTTTTTATGTGAAAGGCAGAATAACAGAGATAGGGAGAGATAAAGATAGATAGATAATCTTTCATCCACTGATTCACTCCCCAAATGGCCACAATGGTGGTGGCAGTGGGGGGGCAGGGCAGGTCACAGCCAGGAGCCTCACTTGGGCCACCTTCTGCTGCTTTCTCAGGCATATTAGCAGGGAGCTAAGTCAACTGGTGCTCATAAGGGTTGCTGGCATTGCAGGCGGCGGTTTAACCCACCGTGTCACAATGCCAGCTCTAAAAACGTATTTTTAGACTGGAAAAGATTTTTAAGAAATAACAGAATTTTGGCATTAGAAGAAACTAAAGTTCCTTCACTTCATAAAAGAGGAAACCGGTTTTCAGATACATTGAAAGTATGTCCAATGTCCCACAGTTCATTGGGATCAGAGCTAGGTATTATTACTGCCAGCTCATCTCCAATCTGACTTCTATCTTTCCTCTCCATCCACAAAAATAGCAGGGTCTACAGACCTAAAATGATTAGTGTCATGTTCTACCAACTGAGTTAGCTGAGTATGCAATCCACGCTCTGTTTCAAGAAAGCTACCTCTGTATCTATTTAATCTCTTAAAGTCTTTGGCAGTCCTGAGAGATTTTCCAAGTCATTTGGCCTAGACACAGCAATGAGAACAAACGACAGGAATATAAAATACCTCTACCAATGACTACCTTGAACTAGTTATTTAACCTCAGAGCCTTTGATTCCCCTTCAAAATTATATTGCCATTTTTACCATGATAGTGAGTTTTTAGAATATATAACCTGCCCTATTCTCCCTTGTTTTTTAGCTAAGGCATGAAATAAAATAGTTTACTTGCTAGCAGAAATTTGTAACTTCTTGTAAAATTATTTGCCTGCCCCAAACATTGAAATTATAAGTTCATTATCAGGTTTATCATCTTTCTCTCAAATGCTTCAACCTTCCAGTTTCTTCAAAACACAAAACTGAAACACTGTACTCTTTTATGCTACTTTGTCTTTAGGACTAGACATTGCACTCTTTCATCTGTGGCAATGTAAAAGTTATCAGGTTGGCTGATATTCACATAAGCCTGTAATTTGGTGGATATCATTTTTGTGGGTATAAATTTATTGCATTAACTTATCAAAAAATCAGAGACTAATTCAAGAGACTGATAAGTCAATTAAATTAGAGTATCTACCTTTCAGTTTGGTTGAAATATGTCTCTATGCAGGCTACTCCCATCTCCAAATCAAGCTATAGGGAACTGAATTAGTAATCCCAACGTCTTTGGGATTGAAACATCACTACAATTTTACTTGTAGCTATAATAGTCTAATAATGTCTCTGAGAATAAAACTCCTCATATTGTTGTACTTGGGAGATACTTTTCAATTTCAAGGTCAACTGAGGGAAAACCCTTTCCTATCAGCAATATATTTACAAATTAACATTGGGGAGTTCTATTCAGAAGCCTTTCACCTTTATTTATCTTTACTTTCTAGCTCTTCCAAGGATATTTGCTATCATTTCACCTCAGAGTTGCCTTTAGGAGGGCAAGTGACAGTTTGTAATGTCTTTATCTTACACTCTTTTTTTTTTTTAAGTTTACTTTCTCATTCTTTGCCCTAACTCTGTATTCTACCTGTACCTTTACACGGTTTCCTTGGAAAGAAACATTTTTTTTAAAGATTTATTTATTTAATTGAAAGTCAGTTACACAGAGAGAGGAGTGGCAGAGAGAGAGAGAGAGGTGTCTTCTATCCGCTGGTTCACTCCTCAATTGGCTTCAGTGGTCGAAGCTGTGCCAATATGAAGCCAGGAGCTTCCTCCGGGTCTTCCCATGTGGGTTCAGGGCCCAAGGACTTGTGCCATCTTCTACTGCTTTCCCAGGCCACAGTAGAGAGCTGGATCAGAAGTAGAGCAGCAGGGTCTTGAACCAGTGCCCACATGGGATGCCAGCACTGCAGGTGGTGGCTTTACCCACTATGCCAGTGTCGGCCCCTATCTTATACTCTTAAATCTAGGCAGAAAATCCAGTTTTATGGTTGTTTTTGTGAACTATTGTCATGTTATGCAGTAACTCATTTTTAATAGAAGTTTCTGCAATTCCTGTATTCCAACACAAATTTCTACCACCCCCTCTGGCACCTTGGGAGGGGCCTGCAGCTCTACCAATTCAAAGTCTCTATTGCTTCATATATTCTACATTTAGTCATCAAACATTTGGAAATGGGAAGAGAACAAGGTTCTATTTAAAAAAAAAGAGATTTATTTTATTTATTTGAAAGAGTTACAGAGAGAGGTAGAGACAGACAGAGAGGTCTTCCATCTGATGGTTCACTCCCCAGATGGTTGCAACAGCCAGAGCTGTGCCAATCTGAAGCTAGGAGCCAGGAGCTTCTTCTGGGTCTCTCACACAGGTTCAGGGGCCCAAGGACTCAGGCCATCTTCCACTGCTTTCCCAGGCCATAGCAGAAAGCTGGATCGGAAGAGGAGCAGAGCAGCCCATATGGCTTCAGGCCAGGGCTTTAACCCATTTCGCCAGCCCCCAAGGTTCTATGTTGAAAAAGGAGACTAATTCAACACCCAATCAATTCCACAGCAGGAGACAGGCAGATAAATATAAAATAAAATAATATAAGTTGACTGGGACCAGTGTTGTGGTGTAGTGGGTAATGCCACTACCTGCAACACGAGCATCCCATATGGGCTCCAGTTTAGGGTTTGAGTCCTGGCTGCTCTACTTCCCATCCAGCTCCTTGCTAATATGTCTGAGACAGCAGTGGAATGTGCAATGTGGCCCAAGTCTTTGGCCCCAGCACCCACATGGGAAACCCAGAAGCTTCTGGCTCCTGGCTTCAGCCTGGGCTGCTCTGGCCATTGCAGCCATCTGGGGAGTGAACCAGCAGATGGAAGATCTCGCTCGCTCTCTATCTCTGTAACTCTGCCTTTCAAATAAAAAATAATTATATTATCAAATGAGAATTTTCAGAATAACTGAAAAATCCATATCCTCTGCATCTTTCACAAACTCACTTATGCTTCTTAATATCTAAAACTTTTACTTAAGATTCACTTTTAGTATAAAACATGATGTCAACTTTCCTATAAACTATTTCTTCATAATTATTAGTCAACCTAGGAATAAATGACATTACTTGGGTCAAAAAGATAAGTTTCTTTTTGTAAACTGCTTTTATCGTGACAATATTTTTTTCTTGTAAGTTGGGCTTTAAGCTAAGTTTTGATTATATGGAAACCGATTAATATTTTAAGAAAAGCATAATTCATTTGATATTTTTAAAAAGGTCACAACCTTCATCTTCAGTGTTCAGGCCTGAGGCTCTCTTTTATTGATTTATATATTCTGAAACCTAAAAACTGAAAGCATTGCACACACATTCCTGCTGAGAAAAAAGCACATACTAATTGAGATGTTAGCAACATGGCTGAAGACAGGGACTTAACACCTGTATGCCCCACAAAAACGTACCCAAACAACGAACAGACAACCTCATTTACACTGGAGCAACTGAGGGAGAGCTCTGGAGTAGAGCAGAGAAGTAACAGAGACCCAGCGGAACAGAGGAACTAAGATGGCCACACAGAGAAGAGAACGAAACACTGCCTCTGTCACTCTGCCTTCCCAGCCAGGCCTTGCCTCCTGTGGGAAAGGTGAACTGTCCCCCAGGAGCCTCCATTGCTACCATGGACACCTACAGTCTTCTGCTGGTAGAGAATCCTACAGTCCTCACAGGCTCCTGGGGCTAAGACACGTCTGGAGCTCACACAGCCATACTCCATCAGAGGCGCCCAGATTGTGCCCCTCCTGCACCCACAACCTAAGATGCCGCTTTGTAGAATCACCTTGAACTAGAGCCACTGGTAGTGTATGCCCTGCTTCAGGAGCCATAGCCATTGCATCTATCCTTGAGGCCATGCTGCCATTGCACCCTGTTCACACACAACAGACACTATTCACAGCCAAGCTGCTACAGTTCCTTATATGTTAGAAACAACCTGTCTTGGAGGCATTCCACCTTTCACATTCCAGTGACTGCAGGAACCTGACCCCAACCTCTCAGAGTCTAGTTGCAGCATCTTAGCACATTAAAACAGTCATTCATAAGATCAAGAGCAATTCCTTGCAGAGATCAAGTATGGTTAAACATATGTAAGTCAGTAAGTGAAATACATGCAAAAAGTCCCTTGTCCTCTGCTAATAATTTGTGAAACAAAAATGCCACTTTCCTTCCATGATAATTATGGAATACTCTATGCTGAAAGGGTGCATTTTAAGTGTACCACTTTACTTAAAAGGTACTAATTTAGTCTACCACTTTATTTAAAGGGTGATGGGACAGTCCAAACTTGTTTAAAGTCATAGAACCTGGTGGTGGGCAGGTATAGAACTTTACCTTTTCGAAAGTTCAGGATATTTTTAATTATTTAAAATGTAATACCCTAGAGAAAAAGATAGGTTAAAAAGGTAAGAATAGGGGCTGGCACTGTTGCATAGCGGGTAAAGCTGTCACCTGCAGGGCCGACATCCCATATGGTTGCCAGTTTGAGTCGCGGCTGGTCCACTTCTGATCCAGCTTTGCGCTCTGGCCTGGGAAAGCAGTAGAAGACGGCACAAGTCCTTGGGCCCCTGCACCCATGTAGGAGACCCGTAAGAAGCTCCTGGCTTCATTTGGCCCAGTTCTGGCTGTTGCGGCCATTTGGGGAGTGAATTAGTGGATGGAAGATATCTCTCTCTCTCTGCCTCTCTTTAACTGTGCCTTTCAAATCAGTAAATAAATAAATCTTTAAAAAAGATAAGAATGTAGGTAACCAACGATCTGCTCTTCATCTTTAGTTTCAGATAAAGGAACTCATTCTCTTTAGACACGCCTTTCTCATCCATATCCCTCATTTTGAAACTAGTCAAGATGCTATTAGCCTCCAGGATCTAGGGTGATAATTATAAGAAACATGTGATGATCTGGTTTAAAATTTTAATAAACTACCAAAAATATTAGCAATACACATCATCAATTTAAAAAATCCATGAACTGGGGTAGATGTTTGGCACAGTGGGTGAGACACAGCTTAGGATGCTTGGGTGCAATTCTAGTCCCAAGTGGCTCTCTGATTCCAGCTTCCTGCTAATGCACACCCTGGGATGTAAGAACTGACAGCTCAACTATTCGGGTTCCTGCCAACCATGAGACCTTTATGGAGTTCCACTCTCTTGCCCTGGCTCAGTCCTGGTCATTGCAAATATACCGGGAGTGAACCAGTGGAAGGAAGACCTGTCTCTGTCTTTCAAACAAATAAAAAATAAAATTAAAACATTCACTTTTATTTCACTTCAATTCCACCCAGCATCTCCTTTGTCCTTTCCATCATTTAAAATGGAATCCATAAAACTGTAAACCTTCAAGGGAGCAATTTCATGTTTCAGTTGAACAAAAAAGCTTACAGGAGTTGGCACTGTGGCTCAGCCGGTCACGCTGCTACCTGCAGCACCGGCATCCCATATGGGCTCTCGTTCAGGTCCTGGCTGCTCCACTTCTGATCCAGCTCCCTGCTAATGCGCCTGGGAAACCAAAAGAGGAAGCCCAAGTGCTTGGGCCCCCGGAACCAAGTGGGAGACCTGGGTGAAGCTCCTGGCTTCGGCCTGGCCCAGTCCTCAAAATTGCGGCCATCTGGGTAGTGAACTGGCATGGAAGATCTCTCTAACTCTGCTTTTCAAATAGACATAAATCTTAGAGGAAAAAAAAAAAAACCTCTAACTGAGTACTAACATTGTTGATTACCCTTTGTTTTTGGTACTTTGCTTTACATTTTTATGCTCCCAGGTTTTTTGTTTTGTTTTTATTTCTGACAGGCAGACTGGACAGTGAGAGAGAGAGAGAAAAAGGTCTTCCTTTGCCGTTGGTTCACCCTCCAGTGGCCGCCGCGGCCGGCGCACCGCGCTGATCCTATGGCAGGAGCCAGGTGCTTCTCCTGGTCTCCCACGGGGTGCAGGGCCCAAGCACCTGGGCCATCCTCCACTGCACTCCCGGGCCACAGCAGAGGGCTGGCCTGGAAGAGGGGCAACCGGGACAGAATCCGGCGCCCCGACCGGGACTAGAACCCGGTGTGCCGGCGCCGCAGGTGGAGGATTAGCCTGGCTCCCAGGTTTTTAACCAGGACTGGGAACATAAAAAGTGCACCCCCCCCCCTTTAAATTCAGAAGTTGGAAAGGCCAGGAAAAAAGTAACTATGCGACCTGCAAAAATGGCCACAGGTGATTGAGAACACATTTTATGAAAGGCATACGGAAATAAGTGTCAGCAAAAGCTATTTTCAGGGTAACCTCGTCTCAGAAATACTGCAATGAAAACTCAATTGCCGCGGCAGCCGATTGTGGTGCAGGTGGCAGAGCGAATGGAGGCTTTTCCTCGGAAAGCAAGGTCGTGGAGCGCGGGCTCTCGGCGACCACACTATGGGACGGCGGGAGGAGAAGGCAGGTCCTCGGGCGGTGTCGTCCAGCACCGACCGACACCGACACCGACACCTAAGGACGGCTGGCGGAGGAAGCGGGCGCCCGAGACGAGGCGGGACGGGACTCCGCGCTCTCCGCCCACGGCGGGCGCCGTCTCCTCAGCTTGCCTTCTGCCACCCACGCGGCTTTCCAGGCCCCCGCTGGCTTCCCCGGCGCCCTCGGCGGCGCGACCGGCCGTTCCCGAGGGCTGCGAGCAGAGCCTCGCGCGCTCCCTCCGAGCGGCCGGGCCGCCGGCGAGCGCCGTCCCTCAGGGGCAGCGGGCGAGCGACGAGGCGCCGGGCTCGGCCGGGGATTGCTTCTGTCTGGGGCCCGGCGGAGGCCGCGTTCGTGCCTCGCGCGCACCCGCTCCGCGTTCTCTCAGCCAATCCCGCGTTACTCGCGCGCGCAGCGGCGTTCCGCGGTCCCACTCCGTCCGGGCCGGCTCCTTCCCGCTCGCACTCCTCCCCGCACTCTCCACGAGTTCCACGCCTCGGGGTGTAGCTCCGCCCCTGGGCCCGAGTCCGCCCCCGCAACCTCCCGAGCGTGTGCGCTCGCGCTCTGCCCGCACCTCCCTCCTCCTCTTGCCATCTCGCCGCCTGGGGTCTCCCGCTCCGCAGAGCGCGCCGGGTCCCTGCGGCCTCGCTCCGCCGCCTCCGCGCGCTCTCCCCGAGCGGCCGCCGCGCCCCCCGCCCCAGCTCGCCGCCTCCGGGCCGGCCCCGTGGCCGCGCGCCCTGACCCCGCCCCTCCCGCGGACCCGCGCGCTCGCGGCGCGGCCTCTGCCCCACGCAGGCCCCCGAGCGCTCCGCCGCCTCCCCGCGCCGGCCCGCTCTCCTCGCGCTCCCCGGGCGCCCTCGGCCTCGCGCGCTCCGAGGCGAGCGCGCTCCCGGCCCGCGCGCTCCGGGCTCCGGCTTCTCCGGGCTCCTGTCAGTGCGGTGACTGCGCTGGGAAACATGGCGTCCGAGGGAATGATCCTCACTAACCACGACCATCAGATCCGCGTCGGAGTCCTCACAGGTAACCGGGGGAGGAGGTCCGGGGGCCGGCCGCGGCCGCTGTCCGCGACTCGCCTCGGGCTTCTCGGCTGGGAGGGCTGGCGCTTGACTGCGGCCTCGGGAGGCGAGGAGGCTCGAGGAGGAGGACCGGGGTGTGTGTGTGTGTGTATGGGGGGTGCATCTCACAACCCTGGGAGCTGCTGCAGGTTGGGGTGTTCCCGCGTGTCCCCCCGGGGAGCCGGGGCCGGCCCCGTGGGATGTCAGGCCCCAAGCGCCTTCGCAGCCCGAGTCCCCGGCCCCCGGGGACCGAGGCGGCCGGTGCGGCGGGCGCTGCGGGGCTCCGAGCTGCTGGTGCGGGCAGCGGGATCCCGGCTCCGCAGTCCGGGCACGCCGCTCGCGGCCGGCCGGGGCGCCTCTTCCGCGGCCGCTCTTGGGGAGAGGGGGGAATCCCGTGTCCACCCCCTCCCTCGCTGCCCTCCCCTCCCCCCCACCCGGGCGGCCCCACGCCGCTCTGGCCGTGCTTACCCCGGGCAGCGGCCGGACGGGACTCTGCTCCTCCTCAGCTGCCCCTGGCGGGCCGGGCATCCCCTCAGTCACCCACGGGACACCCCTCGCCTCCCCCGGGAGCTGGGGACCGGCTAGCGTCCGGACCTCGGCAAGTAGCTGCATTCCGGCCCTCCGCCTGCCTCTCCGAGCCGGACGGGCTGCAGCTTGCGGCCACCCGGTCGGGGATCCAGCCGTCGTTACTCGAGACGGAAGGATTCCCCGCGTCGGGGTGTTTGCTCCCCCTCCCTTCTGGGCGCCCCCGGCCCACGGTCCCGAGGCCGGCGGGGAGCTCCCTTTTCCCTCGCTGCGTGTCTCATCCGCTGCGTTGCGTTTGGGTGATATCCCTCGATTCGACGACAGGCAGTTGCTGCAGGGCACGACTTCCAGATGTCGGGCGAGCCGCTTTGGAGGGGGGTGTCTGCTGTGGTCCCGGAGTCGGCTAGGTGTGTGCGCTCGAGTGGCGAGGCGGCGGTTAAAGAACTATTTTTGGAATCGAAGGGCTTAGTTTGGAGCGAAGGAAATCCGAGACTCAGAGGTGTGATTTAGGAAAGAAGCGATTGTAGACGGGAATCCTGGTGTCTTCCCCACTTCTTTTTAATTTTTTTTTTTCCGCTTGTCAAATTCTGACAGGTTGAGACGGTGCTCGGGAAGGGACGAAATTGAATGAGGCTTGCTTTTATTATTAACTAGAAAAAAAATCTCCGAGACTGCCGGTAGATACTGAATGCAAAGCTTAATTTAGCACCTGAGTTTCACGAAAAGGGGAAACCCACCGCCCCCTTTCCTTTCTTTTAAAGTAAACAGATTGCCTCTCCCTGGTATTCTTTCCGAATAGGAATGGCGATTTATTGAATTTTCCTAATCCGAAGCCCCCTGGGATATAGAAACTAGTCTAAACCAGTTGCAGGGAACGGAACCCCTCAAAAATCAGAGATGTGCTGCCCCCCCCCCTTTGGTTCTGAAAGTGTTCCTTGTGGGAAGATTCAGTTGTATCACAGAATTCTTACAGTTGACATTGCTGATTTTCAGATTCTGATCGCCATACGTAAAAGTGAATACTCTGTATAAGCCTTCAACTTGCACTTTAAATTCTAAACATGGTTTGAAAATGAAAACGTTACTGAGAGTGAAGTTTAATAGAAACCAAAATATGTCAGGAAGGCCATAGATGTTTAAATTCATATCTATCTAAATACATAAAACTTATCTTTTTTGTTTATTTAAGCTTTCTCTAATAATCTTACTTAATGAATCGTCTTACCTTAGTCAAGTGACATAATAGGTGTTGTACAGAGTGATCCGAAAGAATAGCTCTTGTCTAGTATTCTGACAGTTTGTTAGGGATTAATTACCTTGATATGCAGATATTTGTAGTTATTCTACATTGTGTTATACATTTGGTGGCTAAATGCAGAAGGAATTCCGTATTCATATGGATTAGAGCAAATGTAACTACTACCTGAAGGGAGAATTTAGTACACTTACCAGGGAGGAAAAGCTGGCATTTTTAATTAAGGGGAGTTGAAAGTCAGCAGCAACACTGTTAATAAATAAATATGTGGTTGAGGCCAAAGCTCTTAAGCAGAAAAAAAGTGCAATACAAAGGCCTTGAAAAGCCCAGGTGGAATAGATAGGTGGCAAAGGCAAAATATCAAGGAGAAAATGTAACTTTGGAGTGGAATGAAGACAGTCTCAGCTTGGAGAAGCTATGACTTGAGAACAAAGGTGCAGCAGTCCAGGGGGCAAATTCTAGGGCTAGGAGTAAGCCTTCAGCTGAAGGAATGAAAAGGGAGCTGCAAATTTAGGACAAGGATAGTGGATTTTATTACAAGCAGATAAATTTCTGTGGTCTTGACATTCTGTATGATTTTGTGGGGAAGCAATGAAGGTGTGTTGTAAAGTGTTCTGCTTTTACTATGTAAATTACTCTGTAATTACTAAACTATTGATTTCATTCTTAAGGAAACTTAGTTAAGAGAACACAATTAACACTGTAATTTGTGGTAGGACTTATTTTATAAAATCACCTTAGCATATTTCATAATAGTGATTTTCGGTGTTTTCTCTGTTACAAAGGTTGTGGAAACCGTGGTCTACTCACACAAACACTTTATAGTGTGTTAGATAATATTTCATGAAATTGTATTGTTATTTCTAGAGTCCTGATTGACTTTTTTGGGACATTTTGATTACTTGTAGAAAAATAATATTTGTATTTGTACCTTACAAATTTTCATTCTCTATATTTTTGTTATTTTCATTTTGGTTATGAATTTGTTGACTATGATATATAGTCTTCAAATTTCTGATGATGTGCACAATTGCAATTAATCAGATTATGATAATTAATGTAACATGGATATTTTAGTTATATTGGTTTTTAGGCAGGAAAATGAGAATTTGTACATAAAGAGAGATTGTTGCATGGGAACATTTTCTATTGAAGATTTTTCTTGAGATTTATTTATTTATTTGAAAGGCAGAGTTAGAGAGAAGGAGAAAAGAGACAGAGAGATCTTCCATCCACTGGTTCTCTCCCCAAATGGCTGTAACTGCCAGGGCTGGGCCAAACTGAAACCAGGAGCCAGGAGGTTTTTTTGGGTCTCCCACTTGGGTCATAGGGGCCCAAGCACTTGGGTTGTCCTCCTCTGTTTTCCTAGGTGAAATAGCAGGGAGTTAGATTGGAAGCCAAGAAACTGGGACCCAAATCAGTGTAGATATGGGATGCTGGCATTGCAGGTGGCAGCTTAACCCTCTGTGCCACATCATTGGCCTCTGTGTGGAAGATCATTGTCCATCTCTGAGAACAGTATTTTTTTTAGTAACTGTTTTGCATTGATCTTCCAGAAGTGAAGGTTATGTGATCTTGGGTGACTTAAGGTCTGTAGTGTAATACTTCTGTTTCTATAGTTTGAAGGTTTTTTTAAAAACTAGAAATAAATCTACCATATGATCCAGCAGTCCTACTTGTAGATATATATCCAAAGGAGTTGAAATCAGTATGTCAAATGACATATCTGTTTTTTCATAATTGTACAGCACTCTTCACAGTAGCCAAGATATGGAATTAACCTAGGTATCCATTGGTGGATGAATGGATGGATGAAGAAAATGTGCTACATATACACAGTGGAAGATTAGTCAGCCGTAAAAAAGAATAGAATTCTATCCTTTGCAGCAACATGGATAGAATTGGACATCATTTTTTGAAGTGAAATAAGTCAAGCCTAGAAATAAAAATACCGCATGTTCTCACTTCTGTGTGGAAGCTCAAGTTGCTTCTCAAAGAAGTAGACTAGAATAGCCATTACCAGTGCCTAGGAAGGGTGTTGGTGGAGGTAGGAATGGGGGAGAATGGTTAATGGGTATCAGGATGCAGTTGGATAGGAGGAATAACTTCCAGTGTGCTTCTGTAGCACAGTAGGTTAACTATCTTTGACAACAATTACATGGATATATATTTTTTAAACTTTTTTTTTTTACTTTCTTTGAAAGAGTTACAGACAGAGAGGGAGAGACAGAGAGTTCATCCATCTGCTGGTTCACTCCCCAAATGGTGGCAACAGCCAGGGCTGGGCCAGACTGAAGCCAGGAGCCTGGAGCTTTATCCTGGTTTTCCAAATGGGTGCAGGGCCCCAAACACTTGGGCTATTTTCTGCTGCTCTCCCAGGCATATTGGCAAGGGACTGGATTAGAAGTGGAGCACCTGGGACTTGAACATAGGTGGCAGCTTAGCTCACTATGCCACAATGCTGGCCTCTGCATATTTCCAAAGTATCTAATATAATGGATTTTGAATGCTGCTAACACAAAATAATAATGTTTGACTGAGGTGGTAGATGGGCCAGTTGCCCTGTTTTGATCATTACACACTGTATACATGTATTGAAATCCCATACTGTGCTCTATAAATATGAATAATTTATTTGTGTCATTGAAAAATATATTTAGGGGCTGCTGTTGGGGCACAGCAGATTAAGCCACTGCTTGCACTGCTTGTATCCCATATTGGAGTGCTGGGTTCAGCAGCTCCTCTGCTTCCAGTCAGCTTCCTGCTGATGTGCCTGGGAGAGCAGCAGATGGTGATGCAAGCACTTGGGTCCTTGCCTTCCATGTCGGTGACCCTCATAGAGTTCCTGGCACATGGCTTCCACCTGACGTAGCCCTGGATGTTGTAGGCACCCGGAGAGTAAACCACTGGATGGTAGATCTCTCTCTTTTTCTGTCACTCTGCCTTTGAAATAAAGAAGTAAATCTTTTAAAAATGTATTTTAAAAAACTCAGTAATTTAGAAAGTTTGGAAAAAATTGTTTCTAATGTTCTCTGCTTGTATTACTATTTATATCAGAGACATAAAATAATGTGAGAGTGAATAACATGAGGCAAATTAAAAAGTATCTGCCACTGCAAAACCAGAAACAAGATGTAGGGCAGATTAGATTTTTTTTAACAGCTTCAGTAGTAATTATACTTATAGTCAGTCTTAACAATTACATAACAGGCTCACTGTATTTCAAATGTGTCACTTTTCACCTACTTTTTCTATTTTGAGAAAAGCTGTTTATCAAGGCAGCATAGTAGTTCTATCACTATTAAAGCTCCACAGAAATAATACCAGGGGGCTGGCATTATGGCACAGAAGGTTAAGGCACAGCCTGCAATGCAGATATCCCATATGAATACCAGTTCGAGTCCCAGCTGCTCCACTTCTGATTCAGCTCCCTGATAATGCACATTTGAAAGCAGATGGCCCAAGTGTTTGGGTCCCTGTCACCTTCTTGAGAGACCTGGTTGGAATTGCAGGCACCTGATATTGGTTTGGCCCAATCCCGGCCATTGTGGCCCTTTGGGGAGTGAACCTACACTTTTTCTGTAACTCTACCTTCCAAACAAAATAAATAAATTTTATAAAAAATTACCAGGAAAATGCTGACTACATGTGAAGATATATAGTGTAGAACAAGATAAATAATTGGGTATTTAATATTCAGTTAGCTAGCCACTACTAATGTTTGGTACTTAGGTACTTAGCTAAAAATAATAATCTGCTTTTTTTTTTTTAAAGATTTATTTATTTATTTGAAACTCAGAGCTACACAAAGAAGCAGAGAGAGAGAGAGAGAGGTCTTCCATCCGCTGGTTCATTCCCCAAATGGCTGCCAACAGCCAGAGCTGTGCTGATCTGAAGCCAGGATCCAGGAGCTTCTTCCAGGTCTCCCATGAGGGTGCAGGGGCCCAAGGACTTGGGCCATCTTCTACTGCTTTCCCATGCCACAGCAGAGAGCTGGATTGGAAGTGGAGCAGCTGAGACCAGAACCAGCACCCATATGGGATGCCGGCACTGCAGGTGGCAGCTTTACCCACTACGCCACAGCGCCGGCCCCTAAAAATAATAATCTGTAACCTAAATTTTCACTAACAGCTGCATGGGAAAGAAAAATATTCAAGTTTTTAGGAAAGGACATTTAACAAATTTGTATTTTTGTTCTAGTGATATACATTTTTATTGCATTAAACTGTAAATTTGAAATTAATAGGGGAAATTGGAACAAATATAAGATTAGGTAATAGAGGTTGGATAAAAATCTAATTGTAAATTAGAATACCAAAAATATTATAGTTATAAGGAGTATTTCAGTTATTCATAAATAAAGTCATTCAGAATATTCAAAAACCAAGTTTTGAGCCAAGGAGATATTACTCTTTTAATTCTGAAATTGGTCAAATGTTTATTTTATTCCTTTATTTATATAAGTATTTCTTTGTTTTGAAAATGGATGTCATTAAGTAGACAAATCATTATTGCAAACAAAATGTAAATCCTACCGTAGGTGGAATTGTGTGTTCTGGCAAAGTTATCTTTTTTTTTTTTTTTTTCCTCTTAAGGACTCACCAAACCCCTTTTCTTGTTTACTTGAGCTAGAGATAGAGTGAAAGAGAGAGAGAGAGAAAAAATATGAATGAGAATTCCATTCCCATCTGTCTCCAAATGTCTATTAGCCAAGAGGCTGAAGCCAGAAGTCTGGAACTCAATCCAGGTCTTCCAGGTGGGTGGCAGGAATCCAGCTACTTGAACTGTCACTGCTGCCTCCCGGGATCCTCATTAACAAGAAGTGGGAATCAGGAAATCAGGA
Source organism: Sylvilagus floridanus (assembly GCA_949820135.1). NCBI lineage: Eukaryota > Metazoa > Chordata > Mammalia > Lagomorpha > Leporidae > Sylvilagus > Sylvilagus floridanus. The sequence goes on along the minus strand of OX463228.1, from coordinate 12,307,298 downwards.
ACTGGAACTGGGACTTGAACCCAGGTACTCAAGTGTAATATGCAGGTGTGCCAACCCATGAGTTACCTAGCTGCTAGACCAAATGCCTGATCCGTGATATGTGTTTTTATTAGTGAGCTACATGAGTGTTTTTAAAAAGAGCTTCTTTTCCAAATTGGATTGTTCTTTGATGAATTTTTGGTGAGAAGCAATATATTAGAGAGTTAAATGTTTAGTTGAAGTAGGAAAATGTACATTTCTAACAAATATACTTATTCCTGTCATTACTATATAAACATTATGAACTTTGGTGGCTACATAGTAAGAGTTTAACTTGGTTACAGCTATTGACTATTTGACTATTGCTTCAAACTGAAGTATATAGTATTTACTGGAGAGGAGGTAGTGAATAAAGTCCTGTTTTTTGTTGTCATTGGTGATAGTTTCTTGGTTAAGTTAAACAGGAAACAGTTTTGGAAGCAGTTAAATAAAATCTATACTTTGGTTTTGTAAAGGATTGAAGAGCTATGAAGTTTTTACAATTTGAGATGCTACAAAAAGAGATCATGAAAAACGGTGTAATGAGACCACAGAGGTTTTCTACACTTGATCTGCCCAAAGAGCAGAGAAGTGATCTCACAAAGGTTTTCTTCCTTTGTATCTGGGCAGAGAAGAAAACACCAAGGAAGAGGAAAATATTACTTAACCCGCTTGAAATAGTTGGAACTGGTAATGTGAATAGCCTGTAACCTTTTAATAAAAGACTTTTCTAGTGACTTCAGAAAGCAAATGCCTAGTGAAGTACTGCACAGAGGTTCTATTTGTCATTTAATAAATTCATAAATGAGTTTATATTTAATCAGTTAATTTAAGAAAGTAAAACTCATTGAGACTTTTTTTAAAGATTTATTTATTCATTAGAGAGGCAGAGAGAGAGAGGGAGAGACAGAGAGAGAGACAGAGAGAGAGAGAAAGAGATGTCTTCCATCTGCTGGTTCACACCCCAGAAGACTGCAGCTAGGCCAGTCTGAAGCCAGGAGCTTCCTCCCGGCCTCCACGTGGGTGTAGGGGCCCAAGCACCTGGGCCATTCTCTGCTGCTTTCTCAGGTGCATTAACAGAACTGGATTGGAAGCGGAACAGCTGGGACTTGAACTGGCGCCCATAAGCGATGCTGGCACTGTAGGCAGTAGCTTAACACACTACTCCGCAGCGTCTGCCCCTCACTGAAACTTTTGTAATTAAAATAAACAACACCAAAACTTTCACAGTGGCTTTGTCAGTGTTTATACATTTTGAATGTGCAGGACTACATTTGTTGTACTTTAGAAAAAAATTCTTAATTTGAAAACTAAGGGAACAAGGGACTGAGATGTGAAAGAAGTGTTACCCTAATTTCTGCTTTGCTTCTCAAATTGGGGTACATGGTTTTATTTTGAGGATACTTTAAAGCTTAGCATTTAAGCTGCGGAAACAAATATAATTTTTGAAGGATCAATTTTATTTGAGAGTATGTAATTAAATCACTTTATTCATATAAGCATGAATAAATTTGGCACAGAGTACAGAATTCACGTGAGCCTTTAAGATAAAAATCAGAATTTTCAAAGAATTTCAAGGAACTCATTGCATAGCAGCAAAATTTGTCATTCTTCTGTTATTACTACTTTGTCAAAAAAATTATGATGCACTGGGTCATAGAAGAAACACTGGAATATTTATGTTCTAACCCTAGTCTAACAAGCAGTTTTATAACCTTGAGCATATTAATTAACACACATATACTCTTTCAACTTTTCTTATCACTAAAATGAAGGAATCATTCTCAGATCCTTTTGGGCTCTACTGGTAATATGTTTCTGTCTGTCAGCATCTTGACCAACTGGAAAGAGAAATCTAGGACATTAGACTTAGTTCATTTTCTTTTCTATCTTTATACTGGGAGTAATTATGGTATATGGGTAGAATATATATAAAAATGTAAGGGAATAAGAAATGAAAAAAACCCGAATTTTCTGAAATTTGCTTCATTACAAACTTAAGGAAAAAATTTAGGTTTTTTCATTTTGAAATTTTTGTGGCATTACTCTTCTTGCTGTTATTAGTTTCAAACTTAGTTCAAGCCTCACTTCCTCAATAAAATCTTTTCTAGAAATTCTTCAATGATATCTGTTTTTTTTTTTCTACAACATTTATAAGTGTTGTATGTATCATGTAATCATGTATACATGGAAGGTTTCATGATGTAGTTTTAAAAATAAAAAGGACTTTATAGTTAGATTTAGAACCCTGATTTGCCCTTTATTTTGAGAATTCATCCAATCCCTTGAATTTCAGATTCTTTCTCCAAAGTGAAGATAATATCTACTTCACAAAGTTTTTTTTTTGACAGGCAGAGTGGACAGTGAGAGAGAGACAGACAGAGAGAAAGGTCTTCCTTTGCTGTTGGTTCACCCTCCAATGGCCGCTGTGGCCGGTGCGCTGTGGCCGGTGCACCACACTGATCTGCAGCCAGGAGCGAGGTGCTTCTCCTGGTCTCCCATGGGGTGCAGGGCCCAAGCACTTGGGCCATCCTCCACTGCGCTCCCGGGCCACAGCAGAGAGCTGGCCTGGAAGAGGGGCAACCGAGACAGAATCCGGCACCCCAACCGGGACTAGAACCCGGTGTGCCAGCGCCGCAAGGCGGAGGATTAGCCTGTTGAGCCACAGTGCCGGCTACTTCACAAAGTTTTAAGAACTAAGGTAGTGTGTATAAAAATGCCTAGCATATGCATCTAACTCAACTAGATACACTGTAATCTTTAGTTATTTTACTCTTTGTATATTGCTTTGGAGCAGTTTGCTAGGCTTTTCATATGAGTATACATGTCTTATTCAAAGTGCATTTCAAAGTTCCTGAAATAGATGATTGTCGTCTTCATTGTCACTTTATTAATGAAATAATTGCTTAGGAGGTGTTTAATAAAAGAATTGGATGCTGTGAAATTTTTATAGTTCCTTAGGGAGTTGGTACCCAGCAAGATTTAGATAAGCCAGAGCTTGGCTGTTACTAAAATGACAGTTCAGGGTAGGGGGAGTGGGTTTGAGTATTTTTTAATAGCTGTATATTCCTGGTAATAGGATTATAATAATGCTGTATTTTTGAGATGTTTTTAGTGTCAAATTTCATATATTGCTTCAGTTGATGGACATAGTTGATATGAGGCTTATTTTATGATAATCAAAGTTGATGCTGTCTTATAAATCAAAGTTGATGCTGAAAGTTATAAAATTAGAAAGTTTTTGTTTCAGAGGCAGAGTTAGAGATAGAGAGGGATATAGAGAGAGAGAGAGAAAGAGAGAGAGGCACCCCCCACACACAGATATTCACTGATTTACTCCCTAAATTATAGGTAAAATAATTTGGAAAATATTGTTATGATAAGGTTAATGCTGCTCAAGATGGCATTGATAGGAGTTAAGATTATACATCCTCTACCACTTTCAAGGTACTCAGCCATATTTGACTTACATTTCCTTAGCTTTAAAATGGGGTAATTATGCTTACCTTATGGGGTAAATGTGAGGAACAAATAAAATACTGTGTTCAGAGTTCAGCACCTACTATGTACCACTCCCTGTGCGAATTGAGGGATATAATAATGCATAATAGAATCTTGTGTGGGAGTTTAGCCTAGTGGTTAAGATTCAATTTAGGATGCCAGTGTCCCACGTTAAAGTGTTTGGATTCAATGCCTGGTTCCAGCTCCTGTCTCCAGCTTCCTGTTAATGCAGACTCCGGGAGGCAGCAGTGATGGTTCAAGTAATTGAGTTCCTGCCACCCATGTGGGAAACCTGGTTCCCTCTCTTAACTTTAGCCTGCCCAAAGCTCTGCTATTCTAGGTATTTTGAGAACCAGGTATTTGGGGGAACACTTGTGCTCCTGCTCTTCTCTCCACCCCAGCCTCTCTGATAATAAATAAATAATATTTAAAAAGATGTCAGGCTCAGTCCCTGTCTTCTTGAAGCTAATGTTTTAGTATTAACATGAAAACATTGTTGAATCATTTTATATGGACAAGTTCATGCTTCACTTATGTTGCATTTCAGGGAATAAAGCATTTCTATATTTTATTTAATGTATTTACCTTTTACACAGATAAGTACAATCTCTAAAACTGTATTCAAGCTAAGCCTTTTTTTTTAATTTTTTTTTTTTTGACAGGCAGAGTGGACAGTGAGAGAGAGAGACAGAGAGAAAGGTCTTCCTTTGCCATTGGTTCACCCTCTAATGCCTGCTGCGCCCGGTGCGCTGTGGCTGGCGCACTGCGCTGATCCTAAGGCAGAAGCCAGCTGCTTCTCCTGGTCTCCCATGTGGGTGCAGGGCCCAAGCACTTGGGCCATCCTCCACTGCACTCCCTGGCCACAGCAGAGAGCTGGCCTGGAAGAGGGGCAACGGGACAGAATCAGGTGCCCCGACCGGGACTAGAACCCAGTGTGCAAGGCAGAGGATTAGCCTATTGAGTTGTGGCGCTGGCTGGCTAAGCCATTTTTGGGACGACTTTTTTTTTTTTTTTTTTTTTTTTTTTTTTTAAGATTTATTTATTTGAAAGTCAGAGTTATAGACAGGCAGAGACGGGGGGGGGGGGTCTTCCATCCACTGGTTCACTCCCCCAAAAGGCTGCAATGGCCAGAGCTAGGCTGATCCAAAGCAGGAGCCAGGAGCTTCTTCCTGGTCTCCCATATGGGTGCAGGAGCCCAAAGACTTGGGCCATCCTCCACTGTTTTCTCAGGCCATAGCAGAGAGTTGGATCATAAGTGGAGCAGTCAGGACTCAAACCAGTGCCGATATGTGATGCTGGCACTACAGGTAGAGACTTCACACACTATGCTATAGTGCTGGTCCTCAAACAAATTTTTTTAAATGAGAGATAGAGTAACAGACAGTGAGAAGGAAAGAAACAGAGAGAAAGGTCTTCCTTCCATTGGTTCACTCCTCAAATGGCCACAGCAGCTGGAGCTCTGCTGATCCGAAGCCAGGAGCCAGCTGCTTATTCCTGGTCTCCCACATGAGTGCAGGGGCCCAAGGACTTGGGTCATCTCCTACTGCTTTCCCAGGCTATAGCAGAGAGCTGGACTGGAAGAGGAGCAGCCAAGACTAGAACCGGTGCCCATATGGGATGCCAGTGCTGCAGGCAGAGGATTAACCTACTGTGCTACGATGCAGTCCCCATGAAGCAAATTTTTAACCACTACACACTTCTTGCTTTCTAAAATAGAAGATAGTACAGTTTTTTATTATGTTTGTTTAATCAGGTTTAAATAATTATGGCTAACATTTGTTGGGCACTTATGCATTCTATTTATGGTAAGCACTTAGGATATGTTATTTAATATTTACAACTTTTATAAAGTACTATCTTATTCTTCTTACTTGACTAGGGAGTAGAGAAAGATTAATTAACTTGCTCAAGGTGGTAGAAGTCTATGCCAGAATTCAAGCCTAAGTCTGATCATACTCCTAGCAACTACACTTGTATATTCTTTTCTGAATATCGGTTATTGTGGAGTGTGATGGTATATTTCTTTCTTTTTTAAAGATTTATTTATTTATTTGAAAATCAGAGTTACACAGAGAGAGAAGAGGGAGAGGGAGAGAGAGAGAGAAAGAGAAAGAGAGGGGAGAGGTCTTCCATATGATGGTTCACTCCCCAAATGGCCACAACAGCTGGAGCTGTGCCATTTTGAAGCCAGGAGCCAGGAGCTTCTTTCAGGTCTCCTGCGTGGGTGCAGGGTCCCAAGGACTTGGGCCATCTTCTACTGCTTTCCCAGGCCGTAGCAGAGAGCTGGATTGGAAGTGGAGCAGCTGAGTCTCGAACTGGCACCCATATGGGATGCCCGCGCTTCACGCCAGGGTGTTAACCTGCTGTGCCACAGCGCCGGCCCCGATGGTATAGTTCTATAATGGTATTTTCTTTTCAATTGTGATTTGGTACAGTTGTACTTTCCTAAAAAGTTTCTAAACTATATTCTTGGAACATAAGCAACTTCTCTGAGAAATATATGTGGTATTACATTCAGTTAGGCTCAAAGTGAGGGTCTAAAAGTAAATATTTTTACTTTTGGATTCAAATGACGGATGGGTCTTACTATAATATATGGATATACTTCCTTCTTTTTTTTAAATATTTATTTATTTATTTGAAAGTCAGAGTTACATAGAGATAGAAGGTGAGGCAGAGAGAGAGAGAGAGAGAGAGAGAGGTCCTTCATCTGCCAGTTCACTCTCCAGTTGGCTGCAATGGCTGGAACTGTGCGCATCTCAAGCCAGGAGTCAGGAGCTTCCTCCGGGTCTCCCAAGTGAGTGCAGGGGCCCAAGGACTTGGGCCATCTTCTACTGCTATCCCAGGCCATAGCAGAGAGCTGTATCAGAAGAGGAGCAGCCGGGACTGGATCCGGCAACCATATGGGATGCTGGCACTGCAGGCGGTGGGTGGCCTTACTTGCTACGCCACAGCATCAGCCTCTACTTAACTTCTTTATGCTTGGAGCATTTAGGATCATGGCGAACTCTGTCACCTGATGATGAAAATGTTAATAAGAATTAAGAAACTTGTGAAAGGAGAACAAAGAGAATCTGAGAACTAAGTAGAAATGAAATGCTTTCTTTAATTCTCTTTACTTTTTTTTAAAAGATTTATATTATTTATTTGAAAGGCAGAGTTTCAAAGGAGAGAAAGAGAAAGGTCTCCCATTTGCTGGTTTACTCTTCAAATGGCCACATGGCCATGATGGCTAGGGCTGGGCCAGGCTGAAGGCAGGAGCTAGGAGCTTCCTCAGGTCTCCCATGTGCGTACAGCAGCCTAAGGATTTGGGCCATATTCCACTGCTTTTCCAGGTGCATTGGCAGGGAACTGGATTGGAAGTGGAGCAGTCAGGACTTGAACCTGTGCCCATATGGGGTACTGATACGCCAGACAGTGGCTTAACCTGCTGTGGCACAATGTTTGCTTTTTTTTAAACACTAAGAAAAAAGCCAGTGCCGCGGCTCAATAGGCTGATCCTCTGCCTAGCGGCGCTGGCACACCAGGTTCTAGTCCCAGTCAGGGCGCTGGATTCTGTCCCGGTTGCCCTTCTTCCAGGCCAGCTCTCTGCTATTGCCTGGAGTGCAGTGGAGGATGGCCCAAGTGCTTGGGCCCTGTACCCCATGGGAGACCAGGAGAAGCACCTGGCTCCTGCCATCGGATCAGTGCTGTGCGCCGGCCGCGGTGGCCATTGGGAGGTGAACCAATGGCAAAAGGAAGACCTTTCTCTCTGTCTCTCTCTCTCTCTCACTGTCCACTCTGCCTGTCAAAAAAAAAAAAATATATATATATATATATATATAAACGCTAAGAAAAAATACCCTTGAACTGTCTTGGTTGCTCCTCTTCCAGTCCAGCTCTCTGCTGTGCCCTGGGAAGGCAGTGGAAGATGGCCCAAGTGGTTGGGCCCTGCACCTGCATGGGAGACCAGGAGGAAGCACCTGGCTCTTGGCTTCGGATCGGCCCAGTGTGCCGGCCGTAGTGGCCATTGGAGGGTGAACCAACGGAAAGGAAGACCTTTCTCTCTGTCTCTCTCTCTCTCACTGTCTGACTGTAAAAAAAAAAAAAAAATTTGAATACAGAAAACACTTTTTTAGAAGTAAAATATGACATATTTAAAATGTGATCCCCTTCTTTCCAGTTAAGAGTCAGTACTTACTTAACGTTTTAATTGCAATGCAAACTTTAAAAATTAATATCCATGTGCTGGGAGTTATATTTGAATTAAATTGGAAGTGGAAATACTCCCAAATTCTTAAGTCAAACAAAAACTTACTAACATACATTTGTGGTTTTCTAAAAATATTTATTTATTTGAAAGACAGAATGACAGAGAAGGAGAGACAAACTGAAATAATAATTCCCCAGATGGCTGCAATAACCAGGTCTGGGTCAGGCCAAAGCCAGAAGCCCAGAACTCTGTCTGGGTCTCCCACATGGGTGGCATGGGCCCAGGCACTTGGACCATCATCAGCTGCTCTTCTGGGCTCATTAGCAGGAACCTGGGTTGGAAGTCAAGCCGCAAGAACTTGTGCAGCACTCCATTGTGGGATGCTGGCATCATAAGTATTGGCCCCCTAACCTGCTATACCACAATGCCAGCCCCATTTCAGTGGTGTAAAAAAGTAAAGTATGAAGTTAATCCCAATCACCTTACTTCTCTAGACTCTTCTGTACTAACCACAAAATTCTTTTGTTTTTGTTTATTCTTTAATATGCAAATTTTTAATATATTGTATGTGGAACCATACAGTATATCAGAGTTTGCAAATTGGTGGGCCACTGGACTTAACTGACCAATACACATGTTTTGCTAGACTCATACTATGTCTTTAGAAAAAGTATTAGTTTTTTTTTTTTTTTGAGATTTATTTATTTATTTGAAAGATAGAGTTACAGAGAGGCAGAGACAGAGAGAGAAAGGTCTTCCATTCACTGGTTCACTTCCCAAATGGCTGCAACGGCTGGAGCTGGGCTGATGCGAAGCCAGGAGTCAGGAGCTTCTTATGGGTCTCCCACGAGGGTGCAGGGCCAAATACTTGGACCATCCTCCTTTGCTTTTCCAGGCTGTAGCAGAGAGCTGGATTGGAAGTGGAGTAGCAGGGACTCAAACTGGCACCCATATGGAATGCCGGCACTGTAGTTGGCAGTTTTACCTGCCACAGCAGAGCGCCAGCTCCAAAGTATTAGTTTCTAATATTTAAAAAAAAGATACATTTTATATGAAACCCATATTTTTTACTTCGTAAGATTTAGCAGCACTGCAGCTTCTTTGTCACACGACATTAGTTGTTTAGAGTAGTTATCGCCTGGAGATAGGGCATGCATTCTCTAGTTTCCCACAGATCCCACTTAACCTATTTATATTGTCAGCCTAACCTCAATAAGCATTTGCATTTGTAATCTTTGCTTGTACATAGTTCCTGCACCTTCTCTCACTCCGTACTCCTGCAGCATATGTTGTACATCTTTTTATGTTAGTGAAAATAATAACTTTATTGACAACTTACAAGTGTAAAATATTTTCTAGAGCCTATTAATTAATTTAATCCTGGTAATAGTATTATCACCATTTTAGAATTGAGGAAATTGTAGCTATGAATGATTAAGTAACTTGCTCAAATTACTGTGATAGGAAACCAAGCTACAAGTTGAATCATGTAGCCTGTCCGTAGAGTAGGAGAGGGGAACGTTTTTTTCTGCTAAGGACCATTTGGATATTTATAACATCATTCATGGGTCATACAAAATTATCATTAAAAATTAGCCTGCTATAAATTTTTTGAATTTCAAATTCTGCATGTGGTTGCCTTGGCAGAGCCAGACCAATTGATTTCACAGGCCTTATATGGCCTGTGGGCCCAGGATTCCCCACTTCTACCCTAAAGTATAAGCTCTTGATCACTACATTATATTCCTTCTTGGCATCTAAAATTATTTCATATAGATCATTAAGGATGTTCATATATATTTTTCTTCTTAATGGCACTATTTTATAGCATATTTAATCAGTCCCCAATTGATGGACATTGAAGTTTCTAATTTTTCACTGTGACAAATGTTGTAGACAATAATAATGTGTATTCATCACTGCAAATTTGGGAGTTTTTTCATTTTGTAAGATTAATTACCATAAGTAGATTTTTTGGGTCAAACATATATGAATTTTAACATTTTGAAAGAAATTACCCACTTGCCTTCCATAAAGGATAATTAACATTCCCACCTTCCTTAAATAGAGTTGAATCCTTTTATTGCAAATGACAGATACTGAGTTCATAGCTGACTTTAGGGATTCAAACAATATAATCTGGGGCCTAATATAATCATGCTTGCTAATATTCTGTTAACATCAGTACTCTGTTTTCTGAGTGTGTTCCAGGCTCACTTTTTTTGTGTGTGTATTCAGAATTGGGAGGGTAGGTGCAGGTTTCGATATTATAATACAGAAAATTTCAGGCTTTTCCTTTCCCACCTAGTGAGTATAGAAGATATTTTCTTGTGATATTTGTGTATAAAATTCTAGGTCACTTCTTGACTTAGGTTGGCTCAAGTGTCTGTCTTTGGTCCACCTTTGAGAGAGTGAGGATTCTGATTAGCCAGGTGTGTGCCACTTGTACATCCTCTAGAGGGGGACAGTAATTGCGTAACCTCACCACAATCACATTAGAGAAGATGTCTTAATCTATTCAGGATGCTATAACAAGCTACCTTAGCCTGGGTAGTTTATAAGCAACAGAAGCAGTTCTGGAAGCTGGTAAGTCTGAGATCAGTATGTCAGCCGTTTCTGTATCTGGTGAGGGTCTGTTTATGGATAGTGTCTTCTAGCTGTGTCCTCACATGGCAAAAGGGCAAAAGGACTCCTTTAGTTTTTTTTTTTTTTTTTAATCTTTATTTTACTTATTTGAGAGGCAGAGAGAGAAAATGTGTGTTTGTGAGAGGGATGGAGAGAGAAAAAAACTCCAGGGAAAGAGAGCGAGCGGGAACACATGCATGCATGAAGAGAGCTCCTATACTCGGGCTCACTCCCCAGCCCAAATGCTTGTAAAGCTAGGGGCTGGCTGAAGCTGAAAGCCAGGAACTCAATTTAAATCTCCCTCCCGTATAACAGGGACCCAACCACTCAGACTCATCCTCTGCTGCTGTCCAGGGTCTGCATTAGCAGGAAACTGGGTTCGGGGATTCTGGTGTCCCAAGAGGAGGCTTCCCAGCTGCCCTCCCCCCAAAGCTGCTGCTGCTGCTGCTTTTTTTTTTTTTTTTTAAGATTTTATTTATTTATTTGAGAGAGAGAGAGTTACAGACAGTGAGAGGGAGAGACAGAAAGATCTTCCTTCCACTGGTTCACTTCCCAGGTGGCTGCAACGGCCAGAACTGTGCTGATCAGAAGCCAGGAGCCAGGAGCTTCTTCCTGGTCTCCCAGAGGGGTGCAGAGGCGCAAAGAACTGGGCCATCTTCCACTGCTTTTGCAGGCCATAGCAGAGAGCTGGATCAGAAGAGAAGCAGCCAGGACTAGATTTACTAATCCCTTGGGACTGGTGTTGTGGCACAGCAGGTTAAGCTGCTGCTACTTGCAATCCTGGCATGTCACAGTGGAGGGCTAGTTTGACTCTAGGCTACTGTGCTTCTGATCCAGCTTCCTGCTAATGCACCTGGGAAGGCAGCAGAAGGTAGCTTAAATACTTGAGTTCCCGCACTTGAGAGACCAGGATGGAATTCCTGGCTTTTGTCTTTGATCTAGTTCCAGACCTGGCTGTTGGGGCCGTTTGGAGGAGTGAACTAGCATATGGAAGATTTCTCACTCTGTCTGTCCCTCTGCCTTTCAAATAAATACAGAAAAATTAAAAAAAAAAAAAGTCTACTTTGACATATAATCATTCTAGGTACAGGCTTTTGGGGCAGTGGTTAAGAGGCCGTTTTTATTTTATTTTATTTATTGCCAGGCAGAGTTAGACAGTGAGAGAGAGAGACAGAGAGAAGGTTATAGACAGAGAGAGGGACAGAGACAAAGGTCTTCCTCGTGTTAGTTCATTCCCCTAATGGCCGCTATGGCCGGCGCTGCGGCGATCCAAAGAAGAGGCCATTTTTAAATTCAGTCTGAGGAGCCGATGCTGTGGTGTAGTGGGAAAAGCTGCTGCCTGCAGTGCCAGCATCCCATATGGCGCCAGTTCAAGACCCAGCTGCTCCACTTCCAATCCAGCTCTCTGCTGTGGCCTGGGAAAGCAGTGGAAGACAGCCCAAGTCCTTGGGCCCCTGTAGCTGCATGAGAGACCCAGAAGAAGCTCCTGGTTCCTGCCTTTGGATCAACACAGCTCTGGCATTGTAGCAGTTGGGGAGTGAACCAGCGGATGGAAGACCTTTCTCTCTCTCTCTCTCTCTCTCTGCCTCTCCTCTTTCTCTGTAACTCTGATTTTAAAATAAGTAAATAAATCTTTTTAAAAAAATAAATATGGGCTGGTGCCATGGAGCACTAGGTTAATCCTCCGCCGGCGGTGCGGCATCCCATATGGGCTCTGGTTCTAGTCCCGGTTGCTCCTCTTCCAGTCCAGCCCTCTGCTGTGGCCTGGGATAGCAGTAGAAGATGGTCCAAGTGCTTGGGCCCCTGCACCCCCGTGGGAGACCAGGAAGAAGCTCCTGGCTCCTGGCTTCGGATCGGCGCAGTTCCTGCCGTTGTGGCCATTTGAAGAGTGAACCAGCGGAAGGAAGACCTTTCTCTCTGTGTCTCTCTCTCATTGTCTGTAACTCTACCTGTCAAATAAATAAATAAAATCTTTAAAAATAAATAAATAAATCCAGTCTCAGAAACATATCTTGTTTTTTTTCATTCTTTGATGACTTGCTATCAACAATCTATTACTGACAGCAAAATTATTGATATGAAATGCCTTCCTTAAAACAGGAAAAATTGCTAGATAAAAGACAAATTTATACCAAGTGTGAGTGGAAAAGACGTGTTATTCCCTTTGCACAATACATACAATTTTATTTCATTTAGTATTATATGTTACAGAGAGTTCAAATTACAAAATGGTTAAGATTTAGAATAAAATTGCATGAATGTAAGTGTAATAACTGATTTTCATTGTTAAGGTTGGAATAATAATAGTGATTTAGGAGTGTTTGAGATATTATCAGCATTTTTTTTTCTTTTTGATTTTAAATGTAATACTATACCAGAAACCTAGAAAACAAAAATTAGTATTCCTCCCGCCAAAAAGTTGTGATTATTTTGCCAGCATATATAAAATAAAAATTATAAAAATAAGACATATACCTTCAATAAACAATATTATGTTTTAGGTTCACACAGCTATTCAGAATAGTAAGTGGGCTCTGGATTAAACCCCCTAGATTTATACCTAAGTTAAATTAAATTTTTAGAATTACTTCTCAGAGCCGGCACTGTGGCATAGCAGGTAAAGCCGCTGCCTGCAGTGCCAGCATACCATATGGATCCCATATGGACGCCTGTTCTAGTCCCAGCTGCTCCACTTTCGATCCAGCTCTGCTATGTCCTGGGAAAGCAGTAGAAGATGGCCCAAATCCTTGGGCCCCTGTAACCACGTGGGAGACTCCTGGCTTCAGATCGTCTCAGCTCTGGCCATTGCAGCCAATTGGGGAGTGAACCATTAGCTGGAAGACTCTCTGTGTCTCTGTCTCTGTCTCTGTCTCTCCTCTCTCTGTGTAACTCTTTCAAATAAATAAATTCTTTTTTTTTTTTTAAAGAATTACTTCTCTAGCTTCAATATTTTCATCTGTAAGATGGGAATCAATACTGATGCCCATATTAAGGGGTTGTTGAGATAAGGGAGGTAATGAATGTAAGCATTTAATGAGTGTGTCCACATTATAAATACCGATTAAATGTGATATTATAATAAATTTGACTATAACTATATATTTATGAACATACTAACAAAAAACAAGTAATACACCTGTTAGATATCTGACTTAAATGTTAGTTTATCTTCGTAGTGTTTTTCCATTACTTTAATTTATCATATTTTAGGCACTTCATTAAGGATCAGTATTGTACCAGGCCTTTGCTTCATCTGAATTCATATTTTCCAGCTTAAATTTTGGGCTGTTTGTAGTGAAGTAATTACAGGCAAGAATTGAGATATAGGTTCAAAATAAAGTGTCTGTGGGAAAGAACTTGTGATAATCTCTAAGGCTTGTTAAGACCTGTGGAGAAAACTGCCTCCACATGTGTATATGCAGATACTATAGTTATATATAGGGTTCTAAGTACTAAAGTTAAAGTGTTTTCAAAGTTTTGAATGTTATACAAATGGTGCACTAATGTAGGGTGGTAAACTGATAGTAAAATAAAACTGTGTACCTAGATGATGGTTGATTTAGTGGGTAAGGATAAGACCAAACTCCATGGATGGGGAGCCAGGGCTTGAACTTTATGTGTTTTAGGTGGAATGAACAATGGCTTTGTGGCATAAGGAACCATAAGGAACAATAATATTATGTATAAAATTAGATACTTTGTGATCTCTCAGATGGTAAAAGATAATTATAGAATTTAGAGATTGAGAAAGAGATAATTTTTGGCAGGAAAGTTTGGGGAACATTATCTTATATTACCACTGGATTTGGCTTTTCCAGTTTTCTTCTGCAGGTGGATTTGTAAAGTATTAATTTAAAAATTTGGCAAATATGCATCATGATGAAACACACATTCCTTTTTGATTCTTAATGCCATTCAGAAGTGGATCATATCTAGTATATGAAAAACTTGAAGATGTACAATAGAGGCATTTCAACCCCACCCTCCCAATAGTGGATACTTAAGTCAATTAAATAGCAGTGGATCTAATTTTATTATTCTGTTGTTTTTCCTGTCCATGAGCAGTATGAAATATACTTATGGTCTACAACATTCTAGTCATAGCCTTACTTGTTAACAAGCATAGCTCTGTTCAGTAATGTATATGGTAGGCTTTGTATTGTGTTAAAATTACTAAATATTTATAATTTTATGTTTTAAGTGTGAGTTGTTGATTTTAAAATGGACTTACATTTTAAGTTTCTTTTTTAAAAAAGATTTATTTAACTATTTGAAAGACAGAGTTAGAGAGAGAAAGAGAGAGAGAGAGAATCTTCCATCCTCTGGTTCACTCCCTAAATGGCTGCTATGGCTGGGGTTGGGCCAGGCCACTGCCAAGAGCCTGGAACTCCATCTGGATCTCCTGTGTGGGTGGCAGGGATCCAAGCACTTGGACCATCTTCTGCTGCCTTCCCAAGCGTATTTAAGTCATTTTTATATTAGAACATTTTCCAAGTAATGTACGAGTATGACAAGGTTTGCCAGACTTTTTCTCTAAGATGCTGGATAGTAAATTTCTGTCACAACTACTCAGCTTTGCCCATGCAGCATGAAAGCAGCCATAGACAGTATGTAAATGAATGAACATGACTGTATTCCATTAGAATTTTATTTATAAAAACAGATGATGGGCCATAGTTGGCCCAAGGGTAATAGTTTGCCAACCTATGTTCCAAAACACAATCTGTATTAGGAAAATATATTTCTAAGTTACTTGCATGTGAATTATACTTTTACATTAATTTAAATTTGCATTTCAAAACACCTCAAAACATATTTAAAACTACAACTTAATATCTCTCACATTTCTGTTAATTAATTTGGTATTTTTGTTCTAGGTGGCACTGGAGGAGGAAGCTGCCAAGCCATTTAGGGGTTAGGCCTGAAACTGGCAGTTTTACTTCACCGTTATTCTGTTGGTCAAAATAGTCACAGGTTCAGTCCAGAGTCATTATGGACGGAGACTACACAAGAGTGTAAACACTGGGAAGCTTGGTTAATTTTGGATCATCAAAGCAACAGCCTATACAGGATAGCTTTGGTTGCAAGAATCCAAATTGAACTAGTTTTAGTAAAAAGGAACTTGGGGTGTCTCTCTCACAAAACCCTGCTATAAGATGAAACCCTAGGTTATTGGACCCAGTGTTGAAAGTCCTAAGGACTGTTTCTTATGTTTGTTGTGCATTGTGAGTAAACTTCATTTTCTGGTACCACAAATCCACCTTTTCTGTATTGGGAAAAATAGTCTCATCAACAGTTCCCTGTTTACATCTTACCTGCTCAACCATTCAGAGGACTAACTATTATTGTAGTATGTTCTAAAATTTTTAAAGAAGAATTTTGTCTTAGTCCAGTTGTCTGTAATCAGGGGCTAGAAGTTATGTTGTACCAATCACATAGGCAGGGTCAGTTGACAGAACAAGGATGCTGAATGTATAGCATTCAAAGAGTCCATTTCTCCATAACCATCGGTTTATTGACAGTTAATTTGTTAATTAATAAGCAACTCATTTCCTCATTATTTATTTGAAAGGTGGAGTTACACAGAGAGATGGAGATGCACACACACACACACACACACAAACACACAAACACACAGAGGGAGAGCGAGAGTGAGAGGGAGAAAGAGAGAGACAGAGGCACAGAGAAATCTTCTAAATAGCCACAATGACCAGGGCTGGGCCGGACCAAAGCCAGGAGCTTCTTCTGGGTCTCCCACATAGGTGCAGAGGCCCAAGCACTTGAGCCATCTTCTGCTGCTTTCCCTGGCACATTCTCAGGGAGCTGGATTGGAAGCAGAGTAGCCAGGACTCCAACCCTTGCCTATATGAGATGCCTGAGTTGCAGGTGGTAGCTTTACCCACTGTGTCATAATGCCAGCCCTCTTACTTCTTTATTCAGGTGTCTGCCTTTGGCTATTTTGCTGTTTTATGGGAGACTAAAGTAAGGAATGGAATTAGTTCAGTATCTTGAAAACTCATTGTAATCTCTTCCTGCTTTGAGTAAGGAAACAGCACTTCTAGTATCTGCTATCTGTTTGCCTCTATTAGCATAGAATCACATATGAAAGTGATCTTGCTGTTGTCACTCACTGACTTCCAGGATTGATTTGTCTGATCTGGCTCACTGATCTGGGTATATCCTGCCTTTGGAAAGGACCTACTTGCATGTATGAATGCAAGTACTGTAAACTAAATATACACTGAAGTAAGAGCTATAATAGAAGTACAAGCACATGCTGTGAGTGCATAGAGGAAGGAACAATTAATTTTGATTGAATGGCCGTAGGAGGGATGGCATTTTTAAAAAGGGGTGTTTGAGCAGAGCCTGAAAGAACGAATAATCCATCCTTAGAAAAGAAAGGAAAAGTAATCTAGCTGTCAGATTTCTTGGCTGTTGAGGGGTGGCACTAGATTGTCTAGGCTAAAGTAGATGAACTTAAATATAGGTATAAGAAATTCAGGATAAACAGTAGCATGCAGGGCCCGTGCCGCAGCTCAAGAGGCGAATCCTCCGCCTAGCGGTGCCGGCACACCGGGTTCTAGTCCCGGTCGGGGCGCTGCATTCTGTCCCGGTTGCCCCTCTTCCAGTCCAGCTCTCTGCTGTGGCCCGGGAGTGCAGGGGAGGATGGCCCAAGTGCTTGGGCCCTGCACCCGCATGGGAGACCAGGAGAAGCACCTGGCTCCTGCCTTCAGATCAGCGCGGTGTGCTGGCCGCAGTGCACCGGCCTCAGCGGCCACGGGAGGGTGAACCAACGGAAAAGGAAGACCTTTCTCTCTCTCTCTCTCTCTCTCACTGTCCACTCTGCCTGTCAAAAAAAAAAAAAAAATGCAATTGTTTGATTTCAGCCTTCTTGAATTAGAATTACAAGAGTTAATACAGTTTTGCTACGTTTAAGCCTTAGGTGACACTATGATAGTTTGAAATTAGAGGATTTTAAAAAATTAAACAATTTATCTGAAAGTTCATATTTCTGGATACAGAAAGAATTTAGGGATTATTTGTACTAATCCACTCTAGTAGGTAAAGAAACTAAGACCTAGGTTAGTGACTTATTTAACCTATACATCCAAATGATAAGAGTTGGAGCTAAAAGTCTACCCACCTTTCTCTTAGTCTTAGGTATTTTTAAAGAATTATACAATGTATGTATCCCATGTAGTAAGGAGATTTACCTGAGGAGCCTGCACTGTGGTGTAACAGGTTAAACTGCTGCCTTCAATGCCGGCATCCCTTACGGGCACTGGTTGAGTCCCAGGTGTTGCACTTCTGATCCAACTTCCTGTTAATGAACCTGAGAAAGCAGTGATAGTTGGCCCAATTATTTTAGACCACTGCCACCCATGTGGGAGACAATGGTGAAGCATCTTTCTTCATCCTGGCCCAACCTGACTTATTATGGCCATTTGAGGAATAAACCAACCAATGGAACCTCTCTCCCTCTCCCTCTCCCTCTCCCTCTCCCTCTCCCTCTCCCTCTCCCTCTCCCTCTCCCTCTCCCTCTCCCTCTCCCTCTCCCTCTCCCTCTCCCTTTTTCCTCTCCCTTTTTCCTCTTTCTCTCTCTCTTCCTCTCTCTCTCTCTGTTCCTATAACTCTGCCTTTCATACAAAATAATTTTTTTAAAAAAAGGATTACCTGAAATACATACCCATTTGAAATGCCTATTGTAGTCACAATTTTAAAATTTGTACCTAGTAAAATGCACAGATGTTAATTGTATGCTGTGATGAATTTTTCATGCATGTGAACCCTTGTAAGTGCCATTCTGGTTTGGATGTCAGACGTTGGCAGCACTCTGGAAGCTTTCTTTATGCCCTTTACTAGCCAGTATTCACTTTCCCTACCACTCACTAGTCATTGCTGGTATGCTTTTTTCTATCATCATAGTTTTGCCTCATGAACTTTATATAAATGGAATGACTTCTTTCACTCATAATGTTTGTGTATTCATTCATGATGTTGGTTTATTTACAGGTTTTTTATTGCTGTGTAGTATTCCATTGAATGAATCAATCATTATTTATTCTGTTAATAGACATTTAAATTATTCCTGGATTTGATTATTAGAATTAAAACTGCCATAAATATTCTTGTGTCTTTTGAGGAACATCTTCTATCATTCTAGGAGTAAAATTGCTAGGTAGGGTTTGTGGTTCCAAGATGGCGGAATAGGGAGGGAGCTTACTGAGGAGAAAGTTTAATAAAAGTGGAGCTAGTGTAGTCTCAGGGAAGAATTAGGGAAACAACAGCAGAGGAAACTCTTCTGTAATTAGAGGGACACAGTGGACCTACGTGGAGAGTGTGGGCGCCCACGGCTTGGGACTCCAACGGCCAAGAGCCTCCGCACATGCGCTGAAAGTGAGCCTCTCAAACAAATAAAAAAAATTTTTTTTAATTTCTAGGTAGTTCTTTTCCAAAGTAATTGTCCTATTTTACATCTTACTAACAACAATGTACAACTGAACTGTTGTACATTCACACCTGGGAGCAGCATATGATGACATAAGTAGTTTAGTTCCGGCCACCTGTGTGGGAGAACCCAGTTGGATTTTTTGACTCCTAACTTAGCTTGGCCTAGCCCTGGCTGTTATAGCTGTTTGAGGAGTGAACCAGTGGATGGACAATCTCTCTCTCTCTCTCTCTGTCACTCTGCCTTTCAAATAAATAAATACATTTTAAAAAAGATTTTTTATTTATTTATTTGAAAGGCAGTTATACAGAGAGAAAGAGGGAGAGAGAGAATTCAGAGAGAAAGGTCGATTTTCCGTCAGCTAGCTCACTCCCCACATGGCTGCAATGACCTGTGCCAGCCCGAAGCCAGGAGCCAGGAACCTCATCTAGGTTTCCCATGTAGGTGCAGGAGCCCAAGCACATAGGTCGTCCTTCACTGCTTTCCCAGGAGCATTAGCAGGGAGCTGGATTGGAAGTGGAGCAGCTGGGTCTGGAACTAGCACCCATATGAGATGCCAGCATCACAGATGGCGGCTTAACCTCCTAAACTGTATCACCGGCCCCTAAAGTTTTTATTTTTATTTTTTAAGAGATGGATATTGTCAGTCTTTCTAATTTTAATTTTAGCTGTCTGGTTTGTATGCAGTAGCTTCTCTTATGGAGTTTTTAAAAATTCTTTGTATATTCTTATTTTGAGACCTTTATATGGCAGATATATTTTCCCAGTCTAAAACTGCTATTTTCACTTTCTAAATAGTACCTTGTAATAAATAATTATGCAAGCCTGCTTTTTATGGTTAGTGGGTTTTTCAAAAACGTTTTGTTTAAGATATCTTTGCTTAGTTGCAGGATCATAAAGATATTCTCTAGAGGTTTTATTCTAGAAACTTTGTTGCTTTCCCTTTTACTTGAAGTTCTGTGTTGTACATTTCAAATTAATTGTTATGAATGATGTAAGGTAGGGATCAAGAATTTATTATTAATCATATGGAGTAGAAAGTTGATCCAGTACCATTTGTGGAAAAAAAAAAAAACAAAAACCAAAAAACTCATTCCCTATTGAATTGTAGAATACCTTTGATTTAAATCACATGGGCCTGTTTCTAGAGTGTATATTCATTTCTGCAGGTTTATTTGTTTATGTTTTTACCAGCAGTGCCTTGTCTTAATTGCCATACCTTTATACTGATATTTGATATCTGGGGGCCAGCGCCAGGGTGCAGTAGGTTAATCCAGTTCTAGTCCCGGCTGCTCCTCTTCCAATCCAGCTCTCTGCTGTGGCCTGGGAAAGCAGTAGAAGATGACCCAAGTCCTTGGGCCCCTGCACCCGGCTCCTGGCTTCAGATTGGCGCAGCTCTGGCTATTGCTGCCATTTGGAGAGTGAACCAGCGGATGAAAGACCTTCTTGTCTATCTTTCCAACTCACTGTCTTTATGTAACTCTCTCTCAAAATAAAAAAAAACAAAAAAACAAAAAAAAAAAACTTAGCTTCTAAAAAAAAACGACTTGATATCTGTTAATATAAATTCTTCCAATATTTTTGGTCTTTGACTTCAATTCTTTTTTGGAGGTTAGATGCTATCTTTTTTTTTTTTTTTGACAGGCAGAGTGGACAGAGAGAGAGAGAAAGGTCTTCCTTTGCCGGTGGTTCACCTTCCAATGGCCGCTGCGGCCAGCTCACAGCGCTGATCCGATGGCAGGAGCCAGGTGCCTATCCTGGTCTCCCATGGGGTGCAGGGCCCAAGCACTTGGGCCATCCTCCACTGCACTCCCTGGCCACAGCAGAGAGCTGGCCTGGAAGAGGGACTACGGGACAGAATCAGGTGCCCCAACTGGGACTAGAACCTGGTGTGCCTGCGCCGCAAGGCGGAGGATTAGCCTGGTGAGCCGTGGCGCCGGCAGCTATCTTTTTTTTTTTTTTGAAGATTTGTTTATTTATTTGAAAGGCACAGTTACAGAGAGGCAGAGGCAGAGAGAGAGAAAGTCTTCATTCTGCTGGTTTACACCCCAAGTGGCCGGAGCTGGGCAAATCTGAAGCCAGGAGCCAGGAGCTTCTTCTGGGTGTCCCACGCAGGTGCAGGGGCCCAAGACTTGGGCAATCTTCTGCTGCTTTCCCAGGCTACAGCAGAGAGCTGGATTGGAAGAGGAGCAGCTGGGACTAGAATTGGCGCCCATTTGGGATGCTGGTGCCACAGGTGGAGGATTAACCTACTGCACCACAGCACTGGCCCCAAATTTTATTTTCAAGTTTCATAATAATATATAGGAGTACAGTTGAGTTTCTATTTTGGTCTTATAAACAGCAATCTTGCCAAATTTTCTTTATTTTAAACATTTAATACTTTATAGATTCTTTTGTGGTCCCTAAATATATAATCATGTCATAACAGAAAATAGACTATTTTCCTTATTCCTTTCCATTTATTTATTTGTTTTTTCCCAGTGCAATGGCCAGGGATTCCAGAACAGTGGTTAATAGAAATAGTAATAATCTCACTCCTGAACTCAGGGAAAACATGTTCAATATTTCATCATTAATGATGATATTTGTAGTAGGTTTTTGTAGGTTCATTGTCTCATATTTAAAAAGTTCTTATCCCTAGTTTTTTGATAGTTTTCTAAGTAGTAAGTAGATATGAAATTTTCCTCCTGCTTTTATGAAGAGAAATGATGTCTTTAATTCTGTAATGTAATGCAATACACAGATTGATTTTTTTCAAATGATAAACTAACTTTTTACTCTTAGGTAAACCTCACTTTGTCATGATGTATTATCTTTTTTTAATGGGTCATTGGGTTCAATTTGATAATATTTTGTTTAGGATTTTACATCTATTTGTGAAATACTGGCTTGTAATTTTCTTTTATTATATTTTGTCAGATTTTGGTATCAAGGCTTATTGACTTCATAAAAAAGAATGGGGAATTTTTTTCTTTTGTATTCTGAGTTTCTGTAAGATTGATAAATTTCATGTGTACTTAAAGATTATGTTTAGGGGCTGGCACCTATGGTGCCGGCATCCCCTATGGGCACCTGTTCTAGTCCTGGTTGCTCCTCTTCCAGTCCAGCTCTCTGCTGTATCCCTGGAGGGCAGTGGAGGATGGCCCAAGTGTTTGGGCCCTGCACCTGCATGGGAGACCAGGAGGAAGCACCTGGCTCTTGGTTTCCGATCGGCGCAGCGCTGGTCATGTTGGGGAGTGAACCAATGGAAGGAAGACCTTTCTCTCTCTCTCTCTCTCTCTCTCATACACACACACTCTCACTCTCACTGTCTATAACTCTACCTTGCAAAAAAAAAAAATGTATGAAAGAAAAGGATGTTTATAATTTTGCAGTTGTTGCTATTAATGTATGGAGTCAACAAGTCAGATTTTTTTTTTTTTAAGATTTTTTATTTATTTATCTAAGAGGTAGACTTACAGAGTGAGAGGGAGAGACAGAGAGGAAGGTCTTCAGGCTGCTGGTTCACTCCCCAAATGGCCACCATGGCCAGCGCTGCACCGATCTGAAGCCAGGAGCCAAGTGCTTCTTCCCTGTCTTCCATGTGGGTGCAGGGCCCCAAGGACTTGGGCCATCCTCCACTGCTTTCCCAGGCCACAGCAGAGAGCTGGATTGAAAGAGGAGTAGCTGGGACAAGAATCAGCACCCATATGGGATGCTGGCGCTATAGGCAGAGGATTAACTTACTGTGCCATGGTGCTGGCCCCATTAAGTCAGATTGTTTAATCATGTTTAGGTCTTCAAATTATTTTTTTCCTGTTCTACCATTTATTAGGTATCTTAAAATTATCAACTATAACCATAGATTTGCCTGTTTTTCCATTTATTCATTCAACTTTCTGTATTTTGAAACTCTTAATAAGTGTGTAAAAAACAGGATTGTTACAATTATTATAAGATTGATCTCTTTACCATTATGAAATGACCTTCTTTATTGCTGATAATATTCTTGCCTTAATGGCTACCTTAGGGGTTCATGTTGAATCACAGTGGATTAACCCCCTGCTTGATACTAACATCCCATATGAGAGTGTCTATTTGAGTTTTGGCTACTTCACTTCTGATCCAGCAGTCCAGCTTCCTTAATCTGCCTGGAAAGGCAGTGCCCTGCCTCGCATGAGGGAGACCAGTTTTGGATTTCTTTCTTCCTGGCTTTGGCCCATTTGAGTCCTTTTGGGGGAAGAACCAGTGGATAGAAGATCTCTCTCTCTCTTTGTCTCTCCCCTCTCTCTTCCTTTCCCTGTTTCTCTGTCACTCTGCTTTGCACATAAATACACAAAATTAAAAAAAAAAAGCCTATTTTGGAGTTTCAGTTCAATCATTGTAGGGGCAAGCTTTTGGTACAGTGGTTAAGAGGTCGTTTTCATGCCCACATCCCGTTTTGCAGTGCCTGGGCTCAAATCTAGGCTGTGCTTCTGATTCAGCTTCCTGCCGGTGTACTCCAGGAAACAGAAGATGATGGTTCAAGTATTTGAGTCCTTGCCACCCAAGTGAGTGATTCAGATTGATTACCAGGTTCCTGGCTTTGTCCTAGCGCAGCCCTGTGTTGTAGAAATTTGGGAATAAATCAGTTGATGGAAGATCCTACTCTGTCTGTGTTACTCTTTCTGCCTTTCAAATAAACAAGAATATAAATAAATAAATAATGTAAAAATATATAGTCAGTCTACCTTTCCTTTTATCAGATTTCTAAGGTAATTTTTTTCTTTTGTTTCCTATCTGTATTCTTGTGTGTGAGTTATATTTCTTGGAAATGGCATATAATTTGGTCATATGTGTTATATAGTTTGACAATCTTTGTGATTTAATTGGAATATTGTTTCTGTTTACATTTAATACAATTACTAATATATTTGGGTATTAGCTAATCATCTCACTATTTTTCTTTCTGGTTTCTTAAAATATTAATTCCATTCTAGTTTTTCAAATTTTCTAAATTCCATTTTTTAAAAAATATTTGTTATTTATTTGAAAGGCAGAGTTACAGAGAAGCAGAGGCAGAGAGAGAGAGTGAGTGAGGGAGAGAGAGAGAGAGAGAGGTAGAGGTAGAGGTAGAGAGAGGTAGAGGTCTTCCACCTGCCGCTTCATTCCCCATGTGGCCTCAGTGGCCAGAGCTGGGCCGATCAGGAGCCAGGAGTTTCTTTCAGGTCTCTCATGGCGGTGCAGGGGCCCAAGGATTTGGGCCGTCTTCTGCTTTCCCAGGCCATAGCAGAGAGCTGGATCAGAAGAGGAACAGCTGAGACTTGAACTGGCGCCCAAATGGGATGCCGGCACTACATGCAGCAGCTTTACCTGCTACGCCACAGCGCCAGCCCCTAAATTCCATTTTTACTCATTAACTTTTCACTTATATGTTTTTTTTTTTTTAAAGATTTATTTATTTGAAAGGCAAAGTTACGGGGGCAGGGGAGAGAGAGGAAGAGAGAGAGAGAGAGAGAGAGAGAGAGAGAGAGAGAGAGAGAGAATGAATATCTTCCATCTGCTGGTTCACTCTGCAAATGGCCGCAATGGCTGGAGCTGGGCCAAGCTGAAGCCAGGAGCCTAGAACTCCACTGGGGTTCCCCATGTGGGTCCAGGGGCCCAAGCACTCGGGCCTGCTTTCCCAGGCACTGTAATAAGGAGCTGGATTGGAAGTGGAGCAGCTGGATTTCCAACCCTGGTGCCCATATAGGATATTAGTATTGCAGGCAGCAGCTTAACCCACTGTGCCATAACACCTGCCCTTACATTCTTCTGTAATTTTCATCCTGATATTTTGCTTTTTATTTATTTTCATTTTTTATTTTAAATGTAAGGAAACAAATCTTCTTCCCACTAGTTCATTCCCAAATCCCTGCAATAGCCAGGACAGGGCTAGACTGAAGCCAGGGCCCAGAGCTCAATTTGGGTCTCTCTACTAGTCTGCTGCTTCCTAGGGTATGCATTAACAGGGAGCTGATTGGAAGCAGAGTATCTGAGTCTTGAATTAGACACTCAAATATGGGATATGGGGCATCCCAGGTGTCTAAACTGCTGTGTCAAATGCCCACTCTAGGGATTTTAGTAAAGATTCTAGATTGGTTAGTACAGCTTAATACTTTTGCCACTTCCCAAATAATGCAAAACCCTAGATACTATGACTTCATTTATTTCCTGCCCTTTTTGCTTTTTAAAAATGTACTTTACTTTAATCTATAATCTTTTAGGTATACAATCAATATTATTTTATATTTATCCTTGAATATATGTTTCTAGTATCTTCATTAATGTGTGCAGATCAGGGATAATTTTTCTTTAGCCTGAGAAAATTCCTTTAATATTTCTTGTAGTGACAGTTTGCTAAAGGCAGATCTTGTCAGTTTTTGTTTGTCTTCAGTGTCTGTATTTTGATTTTCTTTTTGAAGCAAAAAGTTAACTGGTACAGAATTCTGGGTTGCCATCTTTTATTTTTTCATCACTTTAAATATGTAATTCTTGTTTTCTGACCTGTAACTTTTGTTGAAAAGTCAGCTGTCAGTCTTTACTCCTTTAAAAGAGTATTTTTTGGCTGTTTTTAATATTTTCTTTTTGCTTTTATTTCAGAGCAGTTTGACATTCAGTGTCTAGGCATGATATTTTCTTTTCATTAATCCTATTTTGGGCATTCTGGGTTTATGTTTTTCATCAACTTTAGAAAAGTTTGTCTTACATATCTTTAAATTTTGCTTCAATGCAAATCTCTCTCTTCTACTAAACTATGTTAGGTGTTTTGAATGTGACCCACTGGTCTCTGTGCTTATTTTCTCTGATCTTTTCTCTTTCTGGTTAAAGTGAGTATTTTATGCTTTTTTAAGCTTACTAGTTCTCTCTTCTGCTGTGCCAGCCTAATGTTAAATCCATCCAGTGACTTTAATATTTTATATTTTGAGTTCTAGGAAGTCTGATTCTTTTTCAATAAATTCTCTTTCTTGGTTGACCATCTCTATCCTTTCATAAGTTTTGTCTCTCTTCTTTCTTTTAAAAGATTTTTTAAAACATTTTATTTGAAAGGTAGAGTTACAGGAGAGAGAGAGGGAGGGAGGAGGGAGGAAGAAGGAAGAGAGAGAGATAGCGAGCGAGCCCAAGAGTGAGCTTCCATCTGCTGGTTCACTCTCCAAATGACCACAATGACTCAGTCTGAGCCAGGATGAAGCCCAGAGCCTGGAACAACTTTTGAGTCTCCTACGTGGGTGACAGTGGTACAAGTACTTGGACCATCTGCTGCTGTTTTCCCAGGCACATTTGCAGGGAGCCAGATAGAAGTGCAGTAGCTGGGACTGGCGCTCATACAGGCCACCAGCATCACAGGCTGTAGCTTAACCTTTCTCTTTTCATTAACATATTTATTAGGCATTTGGCTCAGTGGTTAAGTCAGGGCTTGGGATGCCTGCATCCATATAGGAGTGCAATTTGAGTCTGCCTATTTTTCTCTTCCAGCTTCCTGGTAATGTGCACCCTAGGAAGCAGTAGGTGATGGCTCAAGTGCTTGAGTCCCTGCCATCCATGAGGGAGACCTGGATTGAGTTCCAGCCCTGACTGTTGGGGGCATTTGGGAAGTCAATCAGCAGATAGAAGATCTCTCTTCATCTGTCTTTTTTTTCTCTGCCTTTCAAATAATAATAATAATAATAATAAAAAAACCTTTGCAGTTTAAAAATCCTTGTTTCCTAATCTCATTATCTGCTGCACCATCTCTGACTTGACTTCCTTTTTCTGCTTTTGTTTTGTCTACTGGTCACTTCTTTTGTCTTTCAACATACATTATAATTTGTGTATATAAAATGTTGTATATAACTATGTAGAAACTGAATAAGATATTTTGTATCAGAGATATTTCTTGTTTTCAACTTTTAAGCCAATTGTGAGGAATTATCAGTCAATTTAATTAGGAGTTGAGGTGGATTTTATTTAGGATCAGTCTAGATTGCAGTTTTAGTAAGTTTTAGTTTATCCCTGGTTTCTCTCTCTTTAACTACTGCCTTTTTGTTTGAGAATCTGTCAGATTTCTTCTGAACAGGTCTGAAAGGCTGCATGAGATTCAGTTCTGCTCTTCGGAGGCTTGAGATTAGCTCTTTGATCCTTGTTCACACTGTTTTAAATTCAGGTAAATGTAAGAGAGTCGTCATGTGTTATTTGTGATTAGTCCCCTTTTTCCAGAAAGACTTTTTCAGAAGAATCATAAGACTGAGGGAGATTTCACTTTGACATTCAGTCTTGCAGCCTTCTGCACCACTTAGAATTCAGCAACTGTTCTTTTTAGCCTTGTATTTGGGGCTCTGTAGTTTTCAGACCACTGCACAAAAAAGCTCTGCAGCTTTCTATTTTCACCCATAGCATCCTTCTGCCTTGGCCAATCTCAATTCTCAGTCTGTGCCCCAAATCTTAAATGCTCCTAGGAAAGAAAATGGCAAGTGATTGTGACTTAGGAAGAGGCTTTTCTCTTTCTGGAATTTTAGTTCATCTAAATTTACTTCATAAGTACTCTGATGTCTTAAACATGTGATTGCAATTCATTTTTTTTTTTGAATTGTTGAAATACTGTAATAACTGCTGTCCTTAAAGATTGAAATCTATTTTTATTATAAAAGTAATATACACTATGTAAACTTTTGCTGAGTTTTGCTGCATAAAAAATGACCTCAATATTTCATAAGCTTACAACAATTGTTTGTTTTTTGCTCTTGCTACATGTTAGCTGAAAGTTAACAATAGCTCTGCTCTTGCTCCACATATCTTTTAATTTTGATATCCAGTCTAGAAAACAAGTCCTATTTGGGCCATGCTGTTCTTGTAACTGAGGGGAAAGAGAAATACATTTGGCAGAAATACACAGTGGCTCTTAAAACTTCTGCTTGGCTATTTCCTCATATGGTTTTGGCCAAAGCAAATTAGTAGGCAAGGCCAACATCAATGGAGCAAGGATTTTTTTTTTTTTTTTAACAGTCAGAGTTAGACAATGCGAGACAGAGAGAGACAGAGAGAAAGGTCTTCCTTCCGTTGGTTCACCCTCCAATGGCCGCTGTGTCCGGCACACCGCGCTGATCCAAAGCCAGGAGCCAGGTGTTTCTCCTGGTCTCCCATGCAGGTGCAGGGCCCAAGCACTTGGGTCATCCTCCACTGCACTTCTGGGCCACAGCAGAGAGCTGGAGTGGAAGAGGAGCAACCAGGACAGAATCCTGCACCCCAACTGGGACTAGAACCCAGGGTGCCGGCACTGCAGGCAGAGGATTAGCCCAGTGAGCCGCAGCGCTGGCCTGGAGCAGGGATATCTACTTCTATAGGAGTACTGTTAGTTACATGTTAACAGGTGGGGATGATTATCCTTTTGAAAGTAGATAGTGTGAACAATTGTAAACTGTAATAAAATCCACCACACATGCCAATTAAACATAAATTAACTACAGAGATCTGTAATGTTTCTAGCAGAATTCTGCTTTCTGCCTCCCAGATAATCAGTCAGTGATGTTATTATGTTTGAAACCATTTTATTGTGGTAATGAAATGGATTCTTTAAAAATAATGGTATGGGGAGCCGGCACTGTGGTGCAGTAGGTTAATCATCTGCCTGCAGCGTCGGCAGCCCATGGGGCGCTGGTTCTTGTAGCTCCTTTTCCAATCCAGCTCTCTGCTGAGGCCTAGGAAAGCCTTAGAAGATGGCCCAAGTCCTTGGGCCTCTGACCTGCATGGGAGACCAGAAGAAGCTCCTGGCCCTTGGCTTCGAATCAGTGCAGCTCCAACTGTTGCGGCCATTTGGAGAGTAAACCAGCAGACAGAAGACCTCTCTCTTTGTCTCTCCCTCTCACTCTCAGTAACTCTACCTCTGAAATAAATAAATAAATACATAAATAAAATGATATGGGGCAACAGTGGGTAAGCCGCTGTCCATGGATGCCGCCATCCCATATGGGCATTGGTTTAATTCCCAGTTGCTCCACTTCCAATCAAACTTGCTGCTCTTGGTCCTGGGAAGGTCCTGGATGAAGGCCTAAGTGCTTGGGCCCATGCAGCTATGTGGGAGACCTGGAAGAAGCTCCTGGCTCATGGCTTCAGCCTGGCCATTTGGGAAGTGAACTAGTGGATGGAAGATTTCTGTCTCTCTTTCTATCTCTTCTCTCTCTCTGTAATTCTAACTTTCAAAAAAAATGGTATTTACATAATTATAAATAAGACTTTTTAAAAAACTACTCATAAGAGCAAGCTGTTTCCATTTAAGTTTTGCTTTTTCAGTTAGTCCCAGACTTACTACAGTATTCAGTTTACAGTTCTAAATGTAAAGTACATTGAACTCAAGTTTGGGTGGATCTGACCATGGCATGTCAGTGTCATCACTTTCACACTCTTTGAAAGGGGGTAAAAATCAGAATCATAGGATTTTGTAAAGAATATGTTTTTAAGGGAGAGCATCCTAGAAATAATAAAAGTCAAGAACAAGAAGCTTTTGATCCAGCTCTATTATTTCTACCTATTTCTTTTTTTTTTAATTTTTTTTGACAGAGTTATTGACAGAGAGAGAGAGAGAGAGAGAAAGTGTGAGAGAGAGAGAGAGAAAGGTCTTCCTTCCATTGGTTCACTCCTCAAATGGCCGCTACGGCCGGTGCTGTGTCGATCGGAAGCTAGGAGTCAGGTGCTTCTTCCTGGTTTCCCATGTGGGTGCAGGGCCCAAGCACCTGGGCCATCCTCCACTGCCCTCCCGGGCCACAGCAGAGAGCTACACTGAAAGAGGAGCAATTGGGACTGGATGCCGGCACCACAGGCGGAGGATTAACCAAGTGAGCCATGGCACCAGCCCTCTACCTATTATATTTCACAGAGAATAAAGTGAGTTAACCAGACTCTAGATTAGAATGATTTGTATGTATAAACATTTTTCTATTTAGTGCATTTCTTGGTGGTTCACATTTTCATAAAGGAGGTCTGTCTGAAAAGTGAAAGTAATTATGTACACATTGGGGGAGGGCAAGACTCAATATCCTGTGAGAGTTTGGATACTACTAGGTTCTGAGTATTGGACATGGAAGAAAAGGGTGATCAAAGTAGCCTGGGGGAAATTGTCTAACTTGTAGTTTTGAATAAGGACCTTCCTTTTGGAGTTTGGCATGCCAATCAAAATCAGCTTTGCAGGACAGCTTTGGTGGATGTTGGTCCCGTGGGCAGAATGACTTGAATAAGATAGTTTTAGATTTAGATTCTATTCCAGTTATGTCACTCAAAAGCTGTGTAATTTGGGTAACTTACTTGTTTGTGAAATAGAGATAATAATTAACTTATTGATCCTTTCATCTTTGAATTGTCTTTCTGTCCCTTGAGTCATCACTTCCTTTTTTTTTCCATCTGATTTCATAGCCCTTTGTTATTTTTGACATGCACTCTCAATTACTTTGCATACACCTTCAACTTTCTTGTCTGTTTCATAGTTAGTCTTACTATAAACCTGCTTACCTTTAGCCTTTTTTCAGCTCTTATATCTGTACCTATGAAACTGAATGAGGGTACTTTAAAAATTACAAAAAAAAAAAGAATTAAAATATAAATTTAGGGGCTGGTGTTGTGATGTAGTGTGTAAAGCTGCTGCCTCTAGTGCTGGCATCCCATATGGGCTCCGTTCAAGTCCCATCTCTTCCACTTCTGATCCAGTTCCCTGCTAGTGCACCTGGGAAAGCAGCAGAAGGTGGCGCAGGCCCTTGGACCCTTGCACCCACGTGAGAGACCTGGAGGAAGCTCTTGGCTCCTGGCTTTGGACCAGCTCAGCTCCTGCTGGTGTGGCCATTATGGGGGTGAACCAGCGGATGGAATCTCTCTCTCTCTCTCATCTAATAAATAAAATTGTAATATATATAAATTTATTTTGGTACAAGATTATTTTGAAATTTATGTATAGTTTTTTCATAATCCACATTTTCCATGCCACTTTTTGAAGATTCCTCATATGTGCCCAGAGGAACATGCAAAACCATGTTTTTTCCTAGTGATGGTTACTGATATCCTGGCAGTCTATAATACTACCTAGTATTTGTATTATATTTTCCTGGATCACTTATTCTGTTTTATAAGATGACCATGACTGGTTTATGTTTTATCTCTTCAGACTTCTCAATAATATCCATCCTGAGTCTCCCCTCAGCTGATGATGATTTTGCTTGCTATCTGAGAAAATGGAAGCAATCGTTACAAAACTTGCAGACTCCGTTATTGCATCTACCCATCTACTAGCTTCTCTATCCATATTTTCAGCCTTCTCATTACTTTCTGCCTTTCTGAATGCAGTCCCTTCCTTTGTTCATTGAATTCTGTTTTCCTATAGTTCCTAATGACACTGCTTTAGCAATTCTCCACCTTTACTCCTGTGTCATAATTTTTTCCATACTACATTACTGTCATAAAGCAAAACAATTGTGATTTTTTTCTTTTACTTAACCCTACTTTGCTTATCAGGTAACACTATTTATTTGCTTACTAATTCTATAAATCTCTTTGAAAGAGTTATCAGTGTTTATAATCTCCAATTCCTTTTTTCATTTACTTTTAAATCTAGTACAGTTAGGTTTTGCTGTTATCATTGTATTGAAACAGCTCTTGATAAGGTTACCAGTGACCTTCGTATTGCTAAATCTCAAGTTAATTTATCAATTTTCATCATCTCCCTTGACTTAGCAACAGTATCTGATATAATTCATTGTTCCTTTTTACCTATGCCTTCTTCATTTGTCTTCCAGAATGTCACACTTTCTTTTCCTTTCTTTCTTTTTTTTTTTTTTTTTGACAGGCAGAGTGGACAGTGAGAGAGAGAGAGAGAGAAAGGTCTTCCTTTGCCTTTGGTTCACACAACAATGGCCGCTGCGGCTGGCGCGGTGTAGCCGGCGCACCGCGCTGATCCAAAGGCAGGAGCCAGGTGCTTCTCCTGGTCTCCCATGGGGTGCAGGGCCCAAGCACATGGGCCATCCTCCACTGCACTCTCTGGCCACAGCGGAGAGCTGGCCTGGAAGAGGGGCAACCAGGACAGAATCCAGTGCCCCGACCGGGACTAGAACTTGGTGTGCTGGCGCCACAAGGTGGAGGATTAGCCTGTTGAGACATGGCGCCAGCCCACAGAATGTCACACTTTAAAAAAAATCTTTCTGTATTATTTGTCCTCCCTCTCTCCTCACTTTCTTAAAAGCTGGAGTAGTTGTCTTTGCTTCTCTTCTCTGTCTGCACTAATACTCTTGATGATCATGGCTCTGGACACCAAATCTATGCTAAAAACTCCTAAATTCTATACCCATTTAAAAATCCCTCTCCTGAATTACTCACATGTACACAATTATATCTGTATCTGTTTGACATTGCTAATTGAGTATCTAATTGACTTACTATGTTTCAAACCACATTACTAATATTCTGCCTTTAACTGTTCCCAAAGATTTGTTAACTTAGTAAATTTCTGTTCTATTTTTAATGTTCAGCTGTTCCCCATAACTAATTTGTCAGTAAAATCTTGTCAAACTGCTTCTTCAAAATAAGAAAATATATACAACATATATAAATTCCTCTACGTTTACTACCTCAAGTGCAAACTACCACTAGGTCTTACCTGGATTACTGGATTACTTGTCTCTCAGTTACCCTCTCACACATTTTATTTTAAGATGTGATGCTCTGTTATTTTCTACTTTCTTTTTTTATTGGCTCCATAGTTCTTTTTGTTTAATCACATGATCTACTCCCTCAAATGTCACTTTTTCAAATCACTGTTATTAAAACTGTAACTCCTTCTCTTTTTGACATACACCTCTCCCTTATATCTCTCTAATCCCCTTTACTCACTGTTTTTTCCTGTAGTGTTTATTGCTCATTAACATAATTCTCTTTTAAAAATTATTTATTCATTTACTTAATTATATTTATTTGAAAGGCGGGGTGGGGGTGGGGGTGGGCAAAGATCCTTCATTGCCTGGTTTGCATCCCAAATTTCCACAGTAGCCCAGGCTGGGCCAGGCTGAAGCCGGGAGCCCAGGACTCAACCTGACTCTTCCAGGTGGGTAGCAGAGACCTAAGTATCTGAAACATCAGCTGCCATTCTCTTCAGTGAGCATTAGGCAGAAGATAGAATTGGAAGTGGAGTCAGGACTTAAACACAGGCATTCCAGTATGGGATGTGGGAATCCAAGTGGTGACTTAACTGCTGTGCCAAATGCCCATCTTAACATAATTTTTATTTACATACTGTATTAAAATTTATTTTTTTCCCTTGACAGGATAAGTTCCACCAGAGCAGGGATCTTTATATATTTGGTTTTTTTTTTGTTTTTTTACTAATATATTATAGGTATCTGGATCAGTGCTTAGTGCATAACAGGTGCTCAGTGAATATTTGTTGAGTGAAAGAACGCCTACCTGTCAAGGTTATGTTGATATTAAATGTGTTAATAGTATAAAACTAAAAAATGTGTGATATTTGTACATGCTCAGTTATTTA
This sequence comes from Sylvilagus floridanus, assembly GCA_949820135.1. Lineage (NCBI taxonomy): Eukaryota > Metazoa > Chordata > Mammalia > Lagomorpha > Leporidae > Sylvilagus > Sylvilagus floridanus. The sequence continues at coordinate 12,274,019 of OX463228.1, read as the reverse complement.
GCTCTCTTGCTTCTTCTGCTTCTTAGTTACTTAGGGTATCTGGAGGTTTTAGAAGTGCTGTAGATTTCTGAATACCTTGTTTCATATCATTCTCTTTGGTGTAGCCTTTACAAGTAAATCTAGCATTATTTTTGTCCTTTTCCTCTACCAACAGAGGAGGTGGAAGGAGTTAGGATTAAAGAGAGAGAAGGAAAAAGAAAATTCTTGGCTCCTTATAGATGGGTGAAAAGTTGGTCAGACTTCTATTTTTTTTTTTTTTAAGATTTATTTATTTATTTTGAGAGTTAGAGAGAAGGAGAGTAAGAGAGACAGAGTCTTCCATCCACTGGTTCACTCTACAAATGGCTAATGGCCAGGGCTAGCCAGGCTGAAGCCAGGAACCAGGAGCTGCTTCTGGGTCTCTCGCTTGGATGGCAGAGGCCCAAGCATTTGGGCCATCTTCCACTGCTTTCGCAGGTGGACTAGCAGGGAGCTGGATTGAAAGTGAGGCAGCCAGGACATGATCCAGCATCTATATGGGATGCCAGTGCCTACGTGATGGCTGTGCCTGCTATGCCTCAGTGCCGGCACCTAGACTTCTACTTTTGATGATCTTTCTCCCATTTTAGTAGGTCTCTTGTTTCTCTCCATATATAGTTTGTGGTTCATAATTGTTGCCATGTAGTTGATGCTCAACATATTTTTGAATGACTATATTTCCCCTGTTCAGTAGAATTGATATTTCCAAACACAGAAAGTTTCTTCTATGAATTAAAAGAAGCAAAATAATCTGAGAAATAGAAGGTTGATTTAGAACGTTGAGTAAAAACTGATAATGGCCTATGATGCATGGACTCGGTGAGAAGATGTAATAATGCAATGCATTGTAAATAGACAGTTTTTGGCAAGAAAAAGGTATTGAAAAGATGTAACCCTTTAGGGTTTATAATGTGTTTTGTTGTAATTTAATTCTTATAAAACTCTTGCTTATATCAGTATTATAAGTGAGGAAACTGAGGTTCAGCATGATGACATATACTGTAAGTTTCAGAGTCAGTACTCAAACTTGGTTTCTCTTGATAACTAATTTCATGCTCATCCTAGTATGACAAGGAAACCGTGAGGATTAACAGAAAAGAACAGCATTCTGATGTATTAATCCTGGATTCAGATCCATGCTCTGACACCTATAGGTGAAATCACATTCTTTCCTGGAGACTGCCTCGACAGATTATAGGAAATGACATGATTGAGTACAGGCAAATAAGATTACAGTTGTATGAAGCCCCTAGGAAAATATTACCACAGGTAAATAAGAAAAATGAGGCTTTTGAATATTAAAATAATTGAATAGAATTGAGACTTTAAGGAAGAAAGAAATAACTTCAAAATGAACAGATGAAATGAACCCGTAATGTTATGGGAGCAGGGAAGTAGCTGTGAATTTGCTCCTTAAAACATCACATAATTAAGGATTTTCAAACTGAAGCAGAGACTTTGTGTTTTGACAGGTAAGGAAGTGGAGGAACTCAGATGTCAAGTAAATTGCTCAAAGATTTAACAGGTGGCAGTACTAAATTTTTGTTTTCTTTTTTTTTTTTTTTTTTGACAGGCAGAGTGGACAGTGAGAGAGAGAGACAGAGAGAAAGGTCTTCCTTTGCCGTTGGTTCACCCTCCAATGGCCGCCGCGGTCGGCGCGCTGCGGCCAGCGCACCGCGCTCATCCGATGGCAGGAGCCAGGTGCTTCTCCTGGTCTCCCATGGGGTGCAGGGCCCAAGCATTTGGGCCATCCTCCACTGCCTTCCTGGCCACAGCAGAGAGCTGGCCTGGAAGAGGGACTACGGGACAGAATCAGGTGCCCCAACCAGGACTAGAACTTGGTGTGATGGCGCCGCAAGGTGGAGGATTAGCCTGTTGAGCTGTGGCACCGGCCTTTTTTTTTTTTTTTTTTTTCTTTTTTTGACAGGCAGAGTGGACAGTGAGAGAGACAGAGAGAAAGGGGCAGTACTACATTTAATCCCTACCCCAGGGCTTTTTCTGTGTGACAGAAAAACCAAGAATTAACGCTTATATGATGCTTACTACAAATGGGGCTCAGTACTGAGTACTTTACATATATCAATCAGTTAATAAAAGCTGATGAAATAATGGGACCATTCTTTAAATTTGCATGTGAAGAAGCAGAGAAGTGAAGTGATATATCTAACTCACACACCCAGGACATTAAGTTAAGAATATGGACTTCCAGAATATGTTGGAATTATCCACATCCTTAACATCTACATTGTAATATATTGAAATTTCATCTTACTGAAATAAGGGACTTACTGAAACACAGTTGGGTTTTGAATAAATTGAGTGTTTTAAGTGAGGGAATAAAAAAGGATATTTTGAAATCTTATTGAGGGGTATCTACTTAAGAGTGAGCAAAGTGGAAGCATTATTTATACATTTCAGAATAATGCTGAATTATTCAGATTCTGAGCTTAGTTAATGGAAAGTCGTTACTTTGTGATTGCTGGTTTTATTTATGACCAAGTGACGTCAATTTTAAATGTTTTGGTATAATTGAAATTGAAATGAAGATGATATTGAATAACCTTGTTTCCAGTGAACTCATTACACTCCCCCTGTTTTTTCTAAACCAAGTTTTATCAACTTGAATTAACGAATAAGAAATATCATTGAAAAATGTATTCACATAAAGATCAGCTATGTTATTTCCAATTAATGGTAATATAAAAAGGTCATCTGATCAACTTTGGTACCATTTTACCAAGTTCTTGAGTTATACTTGGACAAACTTTAGAAATGAGCCTAACCGCCCCATATTAATTCTATTAAAATGTTCATGCTAGGATTTCATATACACATGAGTTGAACAGATAGGTAATGAGCAGTTCCATTGCAGATTCTTAAGCGTAGATTGGTGCTATGTGGGGATTCAGTAACTCTTAGTCAATATGTACCATCTTCAGGTTCACTCTACAATACCCATAACAACTGGAGCTGGACCTGGCCCATGCCAGCAGATGGTAACTCCATCTGTGGAACGAAGTGCCTCATCATCTCCTGCTTCCTAGGTGCATCAGCACAGAGCTGGATTGGAGGTGGAGACAGATCCCAGGCACTCTGATATGTGATGCAGTGTCCTAAGTGGTAGCTTAACTAGCTGTATCACAAAGCCTGTCTTTGGCCTATTTTTAAGTTGGGTTTATTGTTTTAAAGTCAAACTATTTAAAAACTTTTTTCTTATCCTTTTTGTCTGTCATCACCATGTGTTTAGAACTGATGGGGTGAGTTTAATTTACTGTACCATCTTGATTGGAAGTTCAAAGTAGAATATTCTTGAAGTCAGAATTTCTTACATGAATGGAATGCAAAAAAACTCTGGGTATTGAAGTGGAATGAAGTAATTGGGAATATATAAATAATTCTGCTGGATATCCCTTTTTTGGCACACATTCTGATCTATAAGATGAAATGAAATTGTTCATATTCAGATCAACTAATTTTGAGAGAGTAAATCATGTACCCCAAACTTTTGATCCATAATTATGTGTACCTGCATTTAAAAGCTAGTTTTAAAAAGTCTTTTTATATTGTTTTATATTAAATATATTGAACAGTTACCATCGAATTTATTGCATATTTACAGAGGTACTTTATATTAGCATGATTTACTTTGCATGATTTTGGTGTTTCTTCATGACAGAAAGGATTCACTTCAGTCATTTGCTACATAACCTAATTAAGAAGCTAACTGATAATGTTTAATGAGTGCTATGATATTAAACTGTTTTGTCAAACTTTCTTGTAAATATAATGATAAAATGAAGGCTTAATTTAAAGGAATTTATAATTAAAAGAGAAGTCATTACTTATTTCAGTAAAGAGTGAGACACTTGGCACTTAAAGTGACTGCTCATGTGAACCACCTTTTAGAATCACATCTTTTTTTTTTAACTAAACATTTTATTTATTTATTTATTTTTAAGAGTTACATGAGAGTTACGAGAGAGAAGGAGAGGCAGAGAGAGAAAGAGATAGGTCCTCTACCTGCTGCCGAAACAGCCGGAGCTGTGCCTATCTGAAACCAGGAGCCAGAAGCTCCTTCCCAGTCTCCCATGTAGGTGCAGGGGCCCAAGGACTTGAGCCGTCCTCCACTGCTCTCCTAGGCCATTGCAGACAGCCCGATTGGAAGTGGAGCAGCTGGGACTTGAACGGGCGCCCACATGGGATGCCAGCACTGCAGGCGATGGCTGTACTTGCTATGCCACAGCAGCGGCCCAAGAATCACATCTTTAGGAATTTGTTTTCACATGTGATGGCAGAATTATAATTTTAAGTGAAATATATTTCCTTTTAAGGGAAAAGCTATATTATTTACATTAAATCATAATGTAGAACACATTACATATAAACATACCATATAGTTGTTATGTAGTTTTTTTTTTCTTCTTGGAGCCCTCATGTTTCTCATAAATAAGGCCAAAGTATTAAATTAAATTGAATTAAATTAAATTAAATTGAATTAAAGGACCAGTGTTGGGCCTAGTGTTAAAAAGACTCTGGTTGAGATGCCCATATCCTGTGTTGGAGTGCTTGTATTTGAGTCCTGGGTTACTCCAGCTTTGTGATAATGCACACCCTGGAGGCAGAAGGTGGTTTGGGTCCTTGCCACCCACATGAGAGTCCTGGATTGAGTTCCTGGTTCCTAATTTTGGCCGGACCTAGTCACTTGCTGTTGTAGCCATTTGTGGAGTGAACCAGCAAATTGGTAGCATACTCTCAGATAGATAGATAGATTGATAAATTGATAAAAAAATTTTTAAAAAATCGACAGTATTTACTGTCAGAGTATCTGTATGTTTCCCCCTTAATCTACTGAATTCTGTGGTGTGTGGTAGAACAGTCATCAGATCACCTTGACTTGAAAAACTGAGTTATTGAGTCTGGTGTTGTGGTGTGGTTGAAACCGCTGCCTGCAGTGCCAGCATCCCATATGGGCGCTGGTTTGAGTCCTGGCTGCTCCACTTTCGATCCAGCTCTCTGCTATGGCCTGGAAAAGCAATAGAAGATGGCCCAAGTCCTTGGGCCCCTGTATCCACTTGGGAGACCCAGAGGAGGCCTTTGGCTCCTGGCTTCGGATCAGTGCAGGTCCAACCGTTGTGGCCAATTTGGGAGTGGACTAGCAGATGGAGGACCTCTCTTTCTCTCCTGCCTCTCTCTGTGTAACTCTTTTAAATAAATAAATCTTAAAAAAAAAAAAACCTGATTCATTAACAAATCTAATTGTTGTAGAATTTCATATTGGGATAATCTTCTTGTTCTTGATTCTCATTTTGGTTTGAAAATATTTTATTGAACTAGTTGGAATATATGGTTTGTTGCTAAATATTGCAAGACATTTGACAGTCTTTAGTAGTTAGTCATTATTTTAGGAATAGTTCAGTAATTTATTTGAAAAAAATCACCGAAAACCCTGACAATAAAATATTTCTTCTTAAAAGTCTGAGAAAATGATTTTTTTTTTAATACCAAACCTTTCTAACCAAAGTGGAGTGAGTTTCCAATTGAAGAGTTCTGGTAATCTTTATCACAGTGTGTTGGTAAGCTGTGTAAGACACTGATGGTTTTAACTTCCTGAAGAATTACAGCATTTTTTAATCTTAAGGTATTACAATTATTATTACTACATTCATTTTAATCTATAGAATATAAATATAAATTGTGTCTGTATCCAGATAAATGTAAAATGTCTATCATTGATGTCTCGTGGTTAAGCATTTAATGTTGTAAACCTCCTGAAATGTTTCTAATATAATGATGTTTTTCAAAATTTTGGTTTCATGTCTATCATTGTTTCTGATTATCTATTGGGTAAAGTCTATCCTAAAACTTAATGATTTAAAAGGATGATGGAACTCTGCAGCATTTTGATAACATATATACCCACTTGGATTTATTTGCAGAAAAGACGTAAATGCCTTTTTTTTTTCCCAACCGATCTTTTGAATAAAAAGTGCTGAAGTACAGTGAGGAAAATAAAGAAGATAACAATCTTTAAAGATAAACTAAATTTTCCTGTGGAATTGTGTAACTTGAATAATGAAGAGACAAAATGTCAGAAAGTGAAAAATAATCTGATTTTAATGTCTGTGTTTTATAATGATACTGATTATACCTATGTATTTTTTATATATATCATTGGCTATCAATAAATCTTTGATGTTTTCTGTGCCTTGAAATGTGATCCTACTGTTTAAGGAATTCTTATTCTTGTTTTCATTGCTTATCTCAGTGTAGAATTCATTCTACAAGTGGAATTATGTTATTCTCAGTAATGTAATCTTGAATTAATACATATTTCTGTATTTTGCTTAATCCTGAGGTGTCTTGAATCTGAGATAGTATTGACTGTAATTGCCATTTTATTTCATGACAGTTGTTTTGTAGATTTCATTTTGTAGATGAGGAAATTGGCATTCAAAGATGAAGAAAATAAAGTCAGATATTTAACTGTTGGACTATAAATATAATACAAATTATCTTAGTGTATATGTTGTGTGTCTTCTGTTTCTAGAATTAGGCTGAGTAATTAAAATTGGTACCTTAACTTATAAAATTGAAATTATTTATAGAATATATACTCTATTACTTTTCTGTTTCTACTATAGTAAATTTGATGGCTTACACCAGGGGTAGGGAAACTTTTCTCTGCCAAGGGCCATTTGGGTATTTATAACATTCACAGGCCATACCAAATTATCATCTTAAAAATTATCCTTCCTATCTTAAAAATTACCTTCCTATCCAGCTCTGTGCTAATACACCTGGAAAAGCAGCAGATGATGGCCCAAGTGCTTGGGCCCCTAACACCCACATGGAAGACCCTAAGGCAGCTTCATGTTGGTGGCCTCAGCTGGTCCAGCCTCAGCTGTTGTGGCCATCAAGAGTGTGAATCTGGGGCCAACGCCATGGTGCAGCAGGTTAAAGCCCTGGCCTGAAACGCCGGCACCCCATATGGGCGCCGGTTCTAGTCCCATCTCCTCCTCTTCCGGACTGGCTCTCTGCTATGGCCTGGGAAAGTAGTAGAGGATAGCCCAAGTCCTTGGGCCCCTGCACCACATGGGAGACCTGGAGGAGGCTCCTTGCTTCGGATTGCCGCAGCTCCGGCCGTTGGGGCCATCTGGGGAGTAAACCAGTGGAAGGAAGACCTCTCTCTCTGTCTCTACCTCTCTCTGTAAATCTTTCAAATAAATAGAATAAATCTTAAAAAAAAAAAAAAAAGAGTGTGAATCTGTGGCTGTCGCTATGGTATAGTGGGTAAAGCTGCTGCCTGCAGTGCCTGCATCCCATATGGGTGCCGGTTTGAGTCTTGGCTGCTCCACTTCCGATCTAGCTCTCTGCTATGGCCTGGGAATGCAGTAGAAGATGGCCCAAGTCCTTGGGCTCCTGCATCTTCGTGGGAGACCCAGAAGAAGCTCTATGCTCCTGGCTTCGGATCAGTTCAGCTCCAGCCGTTGCGGCAAGCTGGGGAGTGAACCAGCACGTGGAAGACCTCTTTCTCTTCCTTTCCTTGTCTCTCTGTAACTCCAACTTTAAAATAAATAAATAAATCTTTAAAAAGAAAAAAAGAGTGTGAATCAGTAGATAGAAGACTCTCTCTCTCTCTCTTTTTCTCTGTCATTCTTCCTGTCAAATAAGTAATAAAATCTTAAAAAAGCAACTAGAATAAGTTTTTTTTTTTTTTTAAGGATGCATATGATTAGATTGGGTTCCTAATTACATTTGCAATTTTTTTTGCTATATGTAGGGGAAGAAAAAATTTTTTTTCCCTCTTGTCTTTTCTGAGTTCTTTAGGGTTGTGGGGCATGGTGCTGAGCCTGTAAATTAGACTGATAAAAGACAGATTGAGTTTCATTTAGAAAGGATTAATAATTTCTGGGAGAGGCTGGCGCTGTGGTACAGTGGGTGAAAGCTCTGGCCTACAGTGCCAGACATCCCATATGGGCACTGGTTTGAGTCCCAGCTGCTCTACTTCCAATCCTGTTCTCTGCTATGGCCTGGGAAAGCAACAGAAGATGGCCCAAGTGCTTGGGTCCCTGCACCCATGTAGGAGACCTGGAAGAGGCTCCTGGCTCCTGGCTTCGGAATAGCTCAACTCTGGCCATTGCAGCCATTTGGTGAGTGAACCATTGGATGGAAGACCTCTCTGTCTCTCTGTGCTACCTCTCTCTGTAATTCTGTGTCAAATAAACAAATCTTAAAAATAATTTCAGGGAGTCTATTCATTGTGGTGACTGTAATTAACATATACTTGAAAATTGCTGAGAATAAATCTTATATAGTCCACAAAATATATATGTGAGATTGTGGATACATTTTAGCTTGAAATAATCTTCACAACGTATATATCAAAATTTGTTACACAATTCAAATATGTACAGTTTTTACTTGTCAAATATGCCTTAATAAAGCTGGAGGAAAAAGACAAATAAGAGGAAATAAACATTTGGGTTGCTCATACACCTGGGAGTACTCAGTGGTGAGTAACTCAGAGGGATGGTTAGAACTTGGGCTTATCTATCATCATAACTAAGGAACAATAATTTTGGAGAAATGTTTGAAAAGAAATGGAAATTTGAGCTGCTAGGGACAGCAAATTGTTGTAAGGTAAATATAAGAGGGCAAATTAATGGCAGATGAAGGATAGTAAGATTTGTTACGTAGGTTCCTCTGGTGCTGTCTATTGTGGAGTGGTCAATCTAAAGTTTCTTCTGGTGATTAAGAATTAAGAATTGGTCCTGCCCCTCTTTGGTATAGAGGGAGAGGGAAGATCTTATGTGTCGACTTACTCTCAGTTGTCTTTATCTTGAAATAATCCTTATGTCAAAGTGACATATTTTCTGGTGGCATACCTGAACCTCATCATATATTCACAGGTTCCCGGGGATTAGAACATTTGCAGCTTGGGTGGAGAGACATTATTCTGCTTTATATATGCATATAAAATCCTTTTTTCACTTAAAATTGTATTCACATAAATATAATCTATCAAGATCTTCCAATTAAACAAGTTGTAAAGCCCTAGAGCTCTTAAAGAATAATTATTTTACATAGAAGACTAATGAACAGGGGCCAATGCTGTGGCGCAGTGGGTTAATGCCCTGGTCTGAAGTGCCAGTATCCCATATGGGCACCGATTTGAGACCCGGCTGCTCCACTTCCTAACCAGCTTTCTGCTGTGGCATGGGAAAGCAGTAGAAGATGGCCCAAGTCCTTGGGCCCCTGCACCTGCATGTGAGACCCGGAGGAAGCTCCTGGCTCCTGGCTTCGGATCAGCGAAGCTCTGGCCATTGTGGCCAACTGGGGAGTGAACTCGTGGATGGAAGACCTCTCTCTTTTTCTCTTTGCCTCTCCTCTCTCTGTGTAACTCCGGCTTTCAAATAAATAAATAAATCTTTTTAAAAAAAGACTAATGAACAGTTTCTCAAATGCTAGAAATAGGATTTTAAAGGCTAATATAGAGTATAACCTTTAGTATGGTTAATGTTTTATATATAATTTATACTTTATAGGTTTCTTGAGTGAATTGATAATAGATTAATCAGGAGAAAAAGCATATAAATTTATTAATGTGCATGGGTGAAGTCCCATGGGAGTCTCATAGGAGAGTATGGTTTAGATACTTACATACTGTTCCTTGACTAGGAAGTGGGAAATGGTGGTCAGTGTAGGCAGTTTTGAGGGATAGTCAATGATTTTTAGGGGAAATGAATGGGTTGAGGACAGAAGGTAATTCATAAATGACTTTCTTTGGAAGAAGGAATGACTTGGGAGACAAAAAAATAGCTTGTAATAAAGTTTATCCAGATGTGGTTAAATTCCTGTCTTCAGCTCAGTTAATGAAACCTCATAGAGAGGACCAAAGGCAGATGTTTTTCCTCTGTGGCAGTTTGGGTCTTTAGAAAGATAAATAGCAAAGCCTCTTCTACCAGGGTGCCATATTTTGAGGTGAAATTCCCTGGGCCCCTTCAACTTCATGCTACTTGTATAGGGTTTAGTATATGGGGATTTGCATATATGTACCTAATTCTTTGTTGATCTACTTCTGTTCTAAAAGCAGGAATGAAGAGTTCTTTTTGCATTATTTCTGATTACTAGATTTCAGTTTAATGACATTTACCCTCGTTACTTTTAGCTCTCTAAATTTTTCTCCTGGGGCTGTGCAATGTTCATTTGAGCATTCAAATGATCATTCAGCCAGAAAATAATGGAAGACCAATCTTTTTTTTTTTAAGTTGAAGGAAATTTAAATTATCCTAAGCTAGTAACAAAACTGCTTGTTACATTCTCATTTTACATCCCAGTTTGAATATCTTTTCTTTATTTCTTAATGACTAAACCCTTTTTAATTTTTTTTAGCGATTTGGTTTCAGTGTTACGCATCCTGTCTGATTCACCACCTTGCTGTGAACATGGAAAGAACTCTGCTCCTGAAACTTGTACTCTATGGCTATTTAAAAAACTTATTTTTTGAAGCAACTTTAATCTTGGCAATTGTTGTGGCTTTGCATTTCCATTGACTAGGTAATAGGAGAATACTCCCATCTGCTGGTTAATTCCCCCCATGCCCTCAACCTGGACTGGGTGAGGGCTTAAGTCTGGAGCTGGGAATTCAATCCAGGTCTTACATACTGGCAGTAACCCAGTTACATGAGTCATTACCTGCCACCTCCCAGGGTCTACATTAGCAGCAACCTGGTGTTGGGAGCTGGAGGAGGGTATTGAACAAAGGCACTCTGATGTGGGACACTGGCATTCTAACCAGTGTCTTAAAGTTTACTCAGCCACTTAAATATAGAAATGTTTAGTCTTGCTTTTCTTGCCTACTGACTAACTGTTGGTTCTGATAGCAAATTTTTATCTTACCATTTTGTTATTGTTATGGAAGGTACACAGTAAGTACTTGATGAATAAATTCATTGCATGTTCCACTTGAAGCATTCAGAGGGTATAAAAATGTATTCTTTAATGACTCTCTAATGTTTCCTGAAGTTCCTACTCATCTTTGGATTTCTGGGGAAATTGATAGCTATTGATATGTAAATGTGATCCTTATTAAGTTACAGAGAGGTTTAAGCCTTTCACTGGGTTCAGAAAAATAATTGTCCTTATACACTAGTGATTCCTGGATTTTTGGATTTTAATGACTGATAGACTATGTTAAAAAGTTTGGAAGGTGAACAAAGAAGTGTTCACCTTAATTTCCCTAAGTATAATGAAATCCAATCTTTATCGACTGTCATAATTATATCATAAAGGAGCATCTCTTTTTAAAGACTTATTTATTTGAAAGGCAGAGTTAGAGAGGGGGAGGAAGTATATATAGAGAGAACTTCCATCTGCTGGTTCACTACCCAAATGGCGACAATTGAAAGGGCTGGGTCAGGCTGGAGGCAGGAGCATCATCTGAGTCTCCCATGGGGGTCCAAGAACTTGGGCCATCTTCTGCTGCTTTCCCAGGCACTGGAAAAGCAAGGCGCTGGGTGGGAAGTGAAGCAGCTAGAACTGGAACAGGTGCCCATTAGGTATGCCTGCCCTACAGCTGTTGCCTTTACCTGCTGTGCCACAATGCGGATCCCAAAGGAGCATTTTAACATGAAAAAAAGTAGGACAAAGTTACTGAATAAAAAAAAGTCCTGTCAGTTCATTCAGTTTAGCTTCATAGAAAAATTCAATGTGTTTTTACTGAGAATGAGTAAAACTTGTTTTAAAAAATAGGTTTTGAGTACTGCTACTCTAGTCATCCTGTTTCATTTAAGTAGAGTCTGGAACTCAGATGGACAGTATTTAAAAAATTTGTAGGAAAATAAATTTTAAAAGATAAGTTTATTTTGATACAAAATTTTGAAATCCAGGTATACAAAGGATCATCAGAAAGTTCATGGAAATGTGTAATGGGAATAAACTGCGTATGAATTTCAAATTTTTTGCACCAAACTAAACTCATCTTTTAATTCCATTTTCAGTGAACTTGTTGAAGTATGTTGTATGGGACTTTCCTAAATTCTAAAACTAGCAGTACTTGAAAGCAAGGAGTAGGAGGAATATAGAAGTGGTAATTTTTTTTTGGGGGGGGGATTCTCTTTGAGCACAAATCCAATATTGTGATATAGTAAACAGCATTTGTCTTTTCTTTCTCCCCAAAAATATCACAAATCTTCTTTTTTCAAGGGTTTTTATTATTATCTAATTCTCTGTGCTTTCTATACCCTTTTGCTTTTATTTCAGTTTGTGTGGAGAGATCTATTGTTAAGGTTTCTATGATCTGCTTAGTACTTTATGACTTACTTAAATCATTAAAATATATGTACATGATATATTCAGTATAGTATAGAAATATATAAACTGAAAAATTAGTTTATCTTCTTTGGCAATTTGTCTTCTTTATCTGCATCCTCATTATTTCTCAACCTCATCCTCTAGTCCTTCCTTCTCTGGAAAGGTGATCTATGAACAATTTTGAATATAACCTTTCAAAAAAGAGTTTATGCATATGGCAGTGGCTGAGTATATTTAAATCTGCCTTCAAATGTATGCACTTATTAAAACATAACACTGAGTTTACCCGATGGTACATTTTTAATCTTATTTGGTTTTACTTTCGCCTCTTTTTTTATTTTTTTGTTTTAATGACTTCATTTTTAATTCATGCTCTCTTGTCACATTAGAAAAACCCACAATTGTATTTGAAATCCTTCCTGATACAAGTAAGGATGCAAATAAGTAAGTAGTACTATCCTATAATTTTAGAGCACTGAAATTAAATTTAGATTGATAATTGTGAATTTGTTTCTTTTAAAGTGCTAAAATGATTATAAGGCAAGAACTTTTTGCAGTTAAATTATTATAGAAATAATTGTTTTTGGCATGTATATCATTAAACCTTTTGTCTTTCTCAAATTCTGTATCATAGTTATATGTTTTAAGGAAAATGTTTGGGTGGACGTTTAACCTAGCTGTTAAAATGGCTATCTCCAATATAAGAGTATCTGGTTCATTACCTACCTCCAGTTCCTGATTCTAGCTTCCTGCTTATGCAGATTCTTGGAGCCAGCTATGATGTTCAAATTATTGGGTTACTACCCACCAATGAAGGAGTCTTGGATTGAGTTCCCTCTTTTTGGCTTCTCCTTCAACCAAGCCCCAGCCATTTGCAGAGTGAACTGGTATATGGGACTCTCTCTTTTTGTTTCTGATGCTTAAAAAAACAAACAAAAAACAGTAAAAGAGAGAGGAAGAGAGAGAGAAGTAAAATTTTCTGTTTCTAGTTAATTTTTGAATGAGTCACATGTAAAATGGGAGGAATGGAATTATGAGTTTCAGATTTTGCTTAATTTAGAAAATAATTAAAATGAATTACCCATTGAATAAAAATATAGCTTTTCACAGCAGTCTCAGTGTAAAGTTTGGCTGTCCATTTGTTGAAGATTTGTGGCTTAGTGTTATGCATTTTTTTTATTACATTTCTCTTTTATATTCTGATGTTATAACTAATTTGGACACATTATTGAACTGAATAGAGTCTGAGAGTTCTTCTCTTTGTTTTTTGACAGGCAGAGTGGACAGTGAGAGAGAGAGAGACAGAGAGAAAGGTCTTCCTTTGCCATTGGTTCACCCTCCAATGGCTGCTGCGGCTGGCGCACCGTGCTGATCCTAAGGCAGGAGCCAGGTGCTTCTCCTGGTCTCCCATGGGGTGCAGGGCCCAAGCACTTGGGTCATCCCCCACTGCACTCCCAGGACACAGCAGAGAGCTGGCCTGGAAGAGGGGCAACCGGGACAGAATCCGGCGCCCCGACCGGGACTAGAACCCGGTGTGCTGGAGCCACAAGGTGGAGGATTAGCCTATTGAGCCGCGGTGCCAAGAGTCCTTCTCTTTGATAACAATGGACTCTTTCAGAATAGAGTGAAACTTTGAGCTTCCTCTTTCTTTCTTTCTTTCTTTCTTTCTTTCTTTCTTTCTTTCTTTCTTTCTTTCTTTCTTTCTTTCTTTCTTTCTTTCTCTTTCTTTCTTTCTTTTTCTTTCTTTCTTTCTTTTTCTTTCTTTCTTTCTTTCTTTCTTTCTTTCTCTTTCTTTCTTTCTTTCTTTCTTTCTCTCCTTTCTTTCTCTCCTTCTTTCTTTCTTTCTCCTTTCTTTCTCTTTCTCTCTTTCTTTCTTTCTTTCTGTCTTCCTTCCTTCCTTCCTTCCTTCTTTCCTTCCTTCCTTCCTTCCTTCCTTCCTTCCTTCCTTCCTTCCTTTCTTCCTTTCTTTCATTTATTTATTTATTTATTTATTTATTTATTTATTTATTTATTTATTTGAAAGGCAAGAATTACAGAGAGGCAGAGGTAGAGAGAGAAAGAGAAGTCTTCCATCTGCTGGTTCACTCCCCAAATGGCTGCAATGGCCAGAGCTGGGTCGACCAGGAGCCAGGAGCTTCTTTTAGGTCTCCCATGTGGGTGCGGGGCCCAAGGACTTGGGCCATCTTCTACTGCTTTCCCAGGCCATAGCAGAGAGCTGGATAGGAAGTGGAGTAGCTGAGACTAGAACCAGCGCCCATATGGGATGCAGTAGCTTTACCTGTTACACCACAGTGCTGGTGATGAGTTTCTTAATCTGGATTTGTATGTGTCTTGATAAAGAAATCTGGTAAACTGGTATAGGATTTATATATTTTGGCATTCCATTTCTTATTATTTAACTTCATTATTCCATTTACAATAAAAATCACCTCTTAGAAGAAACTGGTGTAATCTTTAAAGCTGGGTGTATGACCTTTTGGAAATAAGTAACTTCAGTTAGATGGGAAAAACTTTTTCCCATTTACAAGATAATCCTGAGTGATTTACATATATTGAATGGGTCTAAGTGATTAGACAATCCAGACAATTAATTGGACAATTACTTGGCTGCATGGTTGTGTTCACAAAATTGGAAAAGCATCATTCCTAGGCCTTGCTTAATGTATTTTATATGTACACATAAATACATTTGTTAAGCTTATATAGCTTAACTACTGCTTGTTAAATTTTGTTTTCTAAGAATCTAGTTGTCTCCATATCAAAACCAAAGCTATGGAGTGACACATAGCTTAAATTTACAGTGTTCAAGATTAGATAAGGAATTTCTGTTTTGAAGGGTATATGAAGCTAGTGTTCATTTATTTTCAGGGAATATAGCTTAAATAATACTAGTTTTGTTTTGATTCTAAACATTTTTGAGAAAAAGTTTAATGGGCTAGCAAGCTTGATTATTATATTCATCACTAAGAACTAAGTAAATAACGGGTTTCAGCCCTAATTCTGACATTACTTAGTTGTGAGATCTTGGGAAAATACCTATTGGCTTTAGTGGCATTACTTTTTATTTACTTATTTATATTATATTTATTTGAAAGACAGACAAAAAGATACCTTCTATTTACTGATAGGGCAGAGGGGATATTCTTTTATTTTTTTCTTTTAATATTGAGGAAATTTTATGTGCCAATCTCTATGTTAAGCTCTTTATATCTTATTTTTTACTTGTTTAATCTTTACAATAACCACATTTTTGAAAAAAAGATTGATTTGTTTGTTTGAATGGCAGAGTTACAGAGAGAGGGAGGGTCACAGATTGGGAGAGAAAGAGAACTTCCATTCACTAGTTTACTCCTCAAATGGCCACAGCAGCTGGGGCTGGGCCAGATTGAAGCCAGGAGCTTGTAACTTCATTTGTGTTTCCCATGTGGGTGACAGGGGCCCAAGTACTTGAGCCATCTTCCACTGTTTCCCCAGGCATATTAGCAGAGTTGGATCAGAAGTTGAACAGCTATGACTTGAACTGGAACTCATATGGGATTTTGGCATTGCAGTAGTGGCTTAAGCGGTTGTGCCACAATGCCAATCCCAGTAATCACATTTTTGTAACAGTTGTAATAACTAATTAATAGTTGTCCTCATTTTACTGATGAAGAACCTAAAGTATAGAGAGGATCAGCAATTTCCCAGTGGAATAAATCCTAATAATGTAGATAGGATAAACATAATAATTAAGTAGTATAAAAATGATCTTAAGCTTTTAAAAGTTTTTACCAAAAATTGTTAGATATTTTTAACATTGGAAAGAAGTGGTCATCAAAGAAAGAGATACTTTCCTCTGAAGGGAGGAGAGAACTTCTACTTTGTTTATGGCTTTATTTAAATACTGACAGAGTTTGTGGATTCAAAAGGCTTCCATAGCCTAGGCAGCTCATGTCAAGAGTCTTGGGTGGTCACTGACATCATACATGAGAGTGTTAATTGTTAAATGAACAATAAGAGTCACTGTGCACTAACTTCCCATTCAGGACCTCTGTCCTCAAAGAGTTGTAGTACAACTATGTCTAAGTGCTCCCAAAAGATGCATCATTCTTGGATGCTTCTTTAAAGTTAACTAAGTTTCTTTTTTTTTAACTTTTATTTAATAAATATAAATTTCCAAAGTACAGCTTTTGGATTATAGTGGCTTTTTCCCCTGTATAACTTCCCTCCCACCCACACCCCTCCTGTCTCCTGCTCTCTCTCCCATTCCATTCACATCAAGATTCATTTTCAATTATCTTTATATACAGAAGATCAATTTAGTATATACTAAGTAAAGATTTCAACAGTTTGTACCCACACTGAAACACAAAGTGTAAAGTACTGTTTGAGTACTAGTTATAGCATTGATTCACATTGGACAACACATTAAGGACAGAGATCCTACATGGAGAATAAGTGCACAGTGACTCCTGTTGTTGACTTAGCAATTGACACTCTTGTTTATGGCGTCAGTAATTACCATAGGCTCTTGTCATGAGTTGCCAAGGCTATGGAAGCCTTTTGAGTTCGCCAACTCCGATCTCATTTAGACAAGGTCATAGTCAAAGTGGAAGTTCTCTCCTCCTTTCAGAAAAAGGCACCTCTTTCTTTGATGGCCCGTTCTTTCCACAGGGATCTCACTCCCAGAGATCTTTAATTTAGTTTTTTTTTTTTCCCCCAGAGTGTCTTGGCTTTCCATGTCTAAAATACTCTTATGGGCTCTTCAGCCAGATCCAAATGCTTTAAGGGCTGATTCTGAGGCCAGAATGCTGTTTAGGGCATTTGTCATTCTATGAGTCTGCTGTGTGTCCCGCTTCCCATGTTGGATCGTTCTCTCCTTTTTAATTCTATCAGTTAGTATTAGCGGACACTAGTATTGTTTATGTGATCCTTTGGCTCTTAATCCTATAATTATGATCAATTATAAACTGAAATTGATCACTTGGACTAGTGACATGGCATTGGTACATGCCACCTTGATGGGATTGAATTGGAATCCCCTGGCACGTTTCTAATTCTGCCGTTTGGGGCAAGTCCGATTGAGCATATCCCAAATTGTACATCTCCTCCCTCTCTTATTCCCACACTTATATTTAACAGGGATCACTTTTCAGTTAAAATTTAAACACCTAAGAATAATTGTATGTTAATTAAAGAGTTTAACCAATAGTATTAAGTAGAACATAAAAAATACTAAAAGGGATAAAGTATTAAGTTGTTCATCAACAGTCAGGACAAAAAAAGTGAAATTAACTTCAAGATGCAATGACTTTGAACAACTCTTGTCTTAACTATTGAGGCACAGCTTTTTTGTTTTATTTTGCTTTTAGTTTTTTTTT
Organism: Sylvilagus floridanus; assembly: GCA_949820135.1. Lineage (NCBI taxonomy): Eukaryota > Metazoa > Chordata > Mammalia > Lagomorpha > Leporidae > Sylvilagus > Sylvilagus floridanus. Next base: position 12,256,329 of record OX463228.1, on the reverse strand, counting down.
TTATTGTGCAAATTATTGAACTCTTTAGTATAGAGTTGGTCTTCTGTGAATAAAGTTAATCGAAAATGGATCTTAATGGAGAATGGGGCTGGGAATGGGAGAAGGAGGGATGGGAGAGTGGGTGGGAGTGGTGGGTATGGTGGGAAGAATCACTATATTCCTAAAGTTGTACTTAATGAAATGTATTGTCTGTATCCTTTCTTTTTTTTAAGGTTTATTTATTCATTTGAAAGAGCTACACAGACAGAAAAGGAAAGGCAGAGAGAGAGAGAGAGAGGTCTTCCATCCACTGGTTCACTCCCCAGTCCGCCACCCTGCCAGAGGTGCGCCTATCCAAAGCCAGGAGCCAGGAGCCTCTTCCCACGTGGGTGCAGGGGTACAAGGAATTGGGCCATCTTCTACTGCTTTCCCAGGCCATAGCAGAGATCTGGATTGAAAGTGGAGCAGCCAGGACTTGAACTGGCGCCCATATGGGATGCCAACATTGTAGGCGGCAGCTTTACCTGCCACACCACAGCGCTGGCTCTGTATTCCTTAAATAAAAGGTTTCTGGGGGGGGGGGGGGATAAGATATCTGTGACAAAAAGATATATGTGACATAAATATAGGAAAAAAATTTAATTAGTGATACTTCAATTTTGATGACTAGAAGCCAGTGAGTTGCATGGGTTTGGAGGACAAGTTCTTAAAGGGCAATACAGTAAATATTTTAGGCTTATGGACCATAAGGATTCTGTTGTTACTACTTGACTCTGCCATTGTAACTCAAAAGCCATGGACAATACATGAATGAATTGATGTGGCTATATTCGAATAGAACTTTATAAAAACAGATAACCAGGGACCGGTGCTATGGCATAGCCAGTAAAGCTGCCGCCTGCAGTGTCGGCATCCCATACGGGTGCCAGTTCATGTCCCTGTTGCCCCACTTCCGAACAAGCTCTCTGCTATGGCCTGGGAAAGCAGTAGTAGATGGCCCAAGTCCTTGAGCCTCCTGCACCCGCATGGTAGACCTGGAGGAAGCTCCTGGTTACTGGCTTTGGATGGGCGCAGCTCCAGCTATTGTAGCCACTTGGAGAGTGAACCAGCAGATAGAAGACCTCTCCTCTCCTTCTCTCTCTGACTTTGCCTCTAACTTTTGCGTTTCGAATAAATAAATAAATTAAAAAAAAAAAGCAACCAGTTTATGGGGTTGTTTTCTGACTCCTGAATTAGATTGAGGGTTCATATGGTTTTGTTTTTAATATTTTCATTCATGCATTTACTATGAAAACTTGGTAGTTTTGAAGTCATAAAATATCATAATCTCCATACTCGTTTTTTTTGTTTTTTGTTTTTAAAGGCAAGAAAATGGTACTTATATCATAAATGACTACATCCCTGTAGGTAAAGCCTATTTTCTATCTATATTTTCCTCTCTAACATAGGATGTATATTTTTAATTTTTGATAATTGAACTTCTGATTTTAAGTAGATGGTTCATTGCTGGCAACTGAAATAAAAGCAAGAGGCTGTTTTCTCACATGCTACATCCTAAATAGCTAGCGTAATACGTGACATATAGTAGATGAACAGTTTCGAATGAGTTATTGTAAAAAATAAAAAATACAAATACATTTCTTGATATTAAAAAAGTAAATCAGGAAATGTTATATAACAAGGATAATTAAACATAATAATTAAACCAGGATAGTAACACATAACATTTAAATTTCTGCATTATATTTGCAAATTACATGTTTTTCATTCACATTGTTAAGCCATCTTTATTTTTAAAATTTTGCTTAGTCTTGCCAGCTTTGTCGCAAAGCAGGTGGGGCTGCCACCTGCAGTGCCTGCATCCAATATGGGCACTGGTTCATGTCCTGGCTGCCCTTCTTCCGATCCAGCTCCCTTGCTAATGGCCTTGGAAAAGCAGGGGAAGGTGGTCCATGTGTTTGGGTCCCTGCACCTGCCTGGAAGACAAGGAAGAAGCTCCTGGCTCCTGGCTTCAGAATGGCCCAACTCCAGGTGTTGCGGGCATTTGGGGAGTGAACCATCTCTCTCTCTCTCTTTCTCTCTTTCTGCCTCTGCCCCTGCCTCTGCCTCTGCCTCTCTGTAACTCTGCCTTTCAAATTAATAAATCTTGAAAAAAAAGAGGTTACATTCTGGAATGTATGACAGAGGTAAAAAGAAAAATGAAGATAAGTTCCATGCTTGACCTTGGGAAATGGATAAATATTTTAATGTATCAATAAGAAAATGAGAAAAGTAACAAGTTAGTCATGAATTAAGGAATAGAAACAGAAGGTACTTTCAGTTTCTTTCTTTACTTTGGTTTATTTATTCAGTATAAAATAAAAATGTCAATCCATAAGAATTTCAGTTTGTTTGACTGGCATTGTGGCATGGCCATTAAGCTGCCACTTGCAAAGCAGGCATCCCATATGAATACCAGTTCGAATTCCTGGTTACTCCATTTCTGATCTGGTTCCTTGTTAATGAGCCTGAAAAGGCAGCAGAACATGGTATAAGTCTTTGAGCCTCTGCACCCATGTGGAAGACCTAGATTTAGTTCTGGACCTTGGGGGTTGTGGTCTTTTGGGGAGTGAACCAGTGAGATAGAAGTTACTGCTTTGTCTCTATCTCTGTCCCTGCCCCCCCAACTATGCCTTTCAAATATGTAAGTCTGAAAAGCAATGAAAAAGAATGAATAAATGAGTGAAACATGTGAGACCTCTAGGGCGATTGTTTTGGATGTTATGCTTAAACTGTTAGTTAATTAGCAGTTTTTGATTTTTTTTTTCTTAAGATTGATTTACTTATTTGAAAGAGTTACACACACAGCATGAAAGAGAAGCGGAGAGAGAGACAGAGAGGTCCTTCATCCACTGGTTCACTCCCCAATAGGCCACAACGCCCGGAGCTGTGCCTATCCAAAACCAGGAACCAGGAGCTTCTTCAAGGTCTCCCATGTGAGTGCAGGGACCCAAGGACTTGGACCATCTTCTGCTTTCCCAGGCCATGGCAGAGAGCTGGATTGGGAATGGAGCAACTGGGACTCGAACTGGCATCCATATGGGATGCTGGCACTGCAGGTGTTGGCTTTACTCGCTATGCTTCAGCGCCAGTCTCAATTAGCAGTATTATTACAAGTTGTGTTTGGTTTGACTTCCCGACTCCATTATTCTCTAGGTTAATGTGAAGCATTTGTTCTAGTGGCTGCCAGTTTCAGGGAAGCTGAAACTGACTTTCTTTGTACCTTGATTCTTTTGATCATGAAATGAAAATTTGAGTACATTAGCAAGCATAAACCTCTCAAAAGTGTTTCTCACGCCCTTTATTTCTGATCCAATAGAAGACAAACTATAATTATGTGAAACTTGTAGTGTTTCTGTGCCTTGCTTTGAAAGTGGGAATCCTCAGTTGTACAAAAAATCTTTACTGTTCTAAGTAGATTTTTTAGCTCAATAACTGTGGGTTGCACAATAGGAGCATTTTGACTCTAATCTGTGCCCAGCTGTGTATTGGTACTAGCAAATAACTGCTCCTGCAAAAGCGCAAAGTGTTCTGAACTTTCATATTACTGTCTCCATGGCAGAAATTGTGGTATAAAGCTTCTTTTTTCTTTGTTTGGGAAACAAGGGGACAAGTTTGTCCTTAAGTTATTTATAGGGATAAAGATATCAAAGAGTTAATAAGAGGTCTGTAAACATGGAATTTTTGAATGTTATTCCTTATCCTTCCGTGATAATATATGATCCATATTGTAGAAGAGAATACAGTGTCTTTTTATACCTTGACTGGTAATAAGGATTATGATTTGTTAGTCTCATTTATTTTCCAGAGGAAGGACATCATTATACTGGTGCAAAGAATACTAGACCCCTTTGAATGTCTGTTTTTTCTTACAATGTTCCATCTCATTTGTGGCTGCCATAGTATAGTAGGAAAAGCACTGGAATTGATATTATATACCTGGGTTTAGGTATATATGATATGTCCAATTGCCTTTGGACAAATCATATATCTTCTTTTAGCCTCATTTTCTTTATCACCAAAATTAACATGATACGTCTACTAGAAAGGTTATTTTGAAGATTAATCTAATAGTTTTTATGGAAAAAAGTATAAACAAATGGTTCTTAAAAATTTAAATGTATATTCCTTAAAAATTGTTAAAATTGTTGAAGCCAAGTTAAGTAGAGTGTTTAATTTCATGACTACTTGTCCATCGTAGATGAATAGGTACAATCTGATTAAAAATAAAGAATAAGTTTCATTTTAAAAATTACAATCAATGTAATAATAGAAGGCTAAAATGTTTCAAAAATATAGTAAAGAATAATTTTGTTCAAACTCTCAAGATATTTTCTTTAATTTATTAGGTTAAAGAGAAATAATTTGGAATGAGGAAGTATTCCTCTCAGATTTTCAGTTAAAATTATATAATTTCTGTTTAAGATAAGACTTTCTGTTTAAGATAAATTGGAGAGAGAACACTGAGATAAATTGCTAAATTATCTCATAAATAGATTAACAGTTTTACGATTAAAACAAAAGTGTTTCTCATGTTTTAAAGCATGCCATCTTCTTTTCCATGATTCATTGTTGTTTAATGATAAAGAATTAAGTTTTGATCCTTTGAAATATATAGCTGTATGAAATAAAAATCAAAGTAGTTTTTTTGTGTGCTTTTTAGTACATTAGAGAGGCAGTGGTTTTGTCATAGTTTCTAATGTGTTCCAAGAGTTGGCCAAAAGTTCACCTTCTTGATTTAAATGCCAGTTTATATAAGTGCAACATCACTAAGTGAATAATTCAGTTGTGAGAAAAATTGTATACACTGAATACTGATATGTACTTTTTAGTGCTGAATGGGAAAGACCAAAGAAGGGCTTGGAATAAATAGTATAGTCATAAAATATTAGGATTCAGAGGATTTTGCAGATTTTTTGCTGTAACTTCAGATTTTGAACTTTGAATAGATGATTAATCATTTTGAACCTTGGTTAATTTATATGTGATTTGATAACAAACTTAGTAACCTTACATGATGGTTATTGTTAAATAATTATTGTGAAATGTTAATGATTATTGTTATCATAACTGAAGTTATTACTATTTCATGTTTTAAAATCAAGAAAAGCAGTAGAAAAAGATACCATATAATATGTATAAATTAACGTAATTTTTTGCATTGTTAATTTTGTCTTTTTATTTCAGTACACAGTTAATAACATAAGTAATATTTAAAATAGGTAAAAATATACTGGAGATATGAAACTAAAAGTTTGTTTTGAAACAAATCTTTCTGGAGTAGTTGTTTGGCATATTGGTGAAGATGCCACTTGAGATGCCTGTATCCAATGTGAGTGCCTAGGTTTGAGGATTTACTCTGTTGCAGATTCCAGCTTCCCATTAATACCTGAGATGCAACAGGTACTCAACTACTTGGGTCCTTGTCTCTCTTGTAGGAGACCCAGATTGAGTCCCTGGCTCCTGGCTTTCTTGGCCCAGCCCTAGCTATTGCAGAAATTTGGGGAGTAAACCAGCAGATGATCTTCTCCCAACCCCAACAGTCTCACGCTTGCTCTCTTAAATGAATTAACAACAACAACAAAAAATAAGTTTAAAGAACTCTCAGTATTACAAAAAGAAAACTCGGACATTCAGGAAAAAATAAGAAGCAACATAAAAGGAAAGAAGAACCCCTTATCTTTTTACTTTCTATCCATTTTAGGATCTCCTATTTGTTTGCTATAGCAACAGTTTATCAATTATAAAAATCCCTCAGTGCTTCTTGGTTTTTATTAAGAGTATCAGCACCTTCTGAGCTCAAATTACCTCATGCCATTTTTCAATAAGTCTCCCTCCTTTCTCCTACCTTTACCTTTTACATTATAAGGAGTTTAGCAAATCCATCTTCTTCATTTCGGGAACCTTAAAGCATCTTTCACATTTGAGTGTCATTAACCTGTTTTAAAAATCTCTAGACAAAGAGATTCCACCATTTCAGTATAATCCATTTAAGTGTATAATAGCCCTCATTGAAGAGATATTTCCATTTAGTCAAGTAGGTGGACACATACATCCTTAACTCTGGAATAATTTTTAAAATTCTGCAGCTGATTTGAAAAGATAGCTGAGTATTTTATGAAGAAATAAAAATATGGAAGAATTGACACATAGTAGATAGTAAATACTTTTTGTCCGTATTTTCCTAGGTTTGAGTTCTATACTTTCCCATACTGTGTTAATTTACCACTTTAAGACTTTTAACCCAACCAGACAGTTCCTTGAGGGAAGTTTTAAATTCTTCATCTGTTCTTGAGTCAGATCTAGCACTGGAAGTTAATTTTGTTTGTGGAGTTTTGTTTGTTGGCTTTTTCTTTGGTCTAAACTACAGATAGATACTCTGAGTCTTAGAGGCTTAAGAATATTCATATGCTCCTAAATATTTTTCAAAATAGAGCAGAACATCTCACAGTTTAGGGCAGATAACAAGGTTGCTCTGGACAGCACAAGACTGTTGACAATTATTATTTTTTTTTTTGACAGGCAGAGTTAGACAGTGAGAGAGACAGACAGACAGACAGAAAGGTATTCCTTTTTCCGTTGGTTCACCCCCCAATGGCCTGCCACGGCTGGCTCTGCACCGATCCCAAGTCAGGAGCCAGATGCTTCCTCCTGGTCTCCCATGCTGGTGCAGGGCCTAAGCACTTGGGTCATCCTCCACTGCCTTCCTGGGGCACAGCAGAGAGGTGGACTGGAAGAGGAGCAACTGGGACAGAATCCAACGCCCCAACCGGGACTAGAACCTGGGGTGCCGGCGCTGCAGGTGGAGGATTAGCCTAGTGAGCTATGGTGCCGGCCCTGTTGACAATTATTAAGGAGCTTAAGTTGGAGAACTTAACAGTCTTAGCTTCTTTGGAACTCTTGGAAGTTTTGGAGTATAAATTTGGCCTCAGATACTGAATTTAGAAATTAAACTGAATATAAAATAAAGTAATCAAAAGCTGTGACAGGATAGGTTGTCTTTAAAACAGAATTGTTGGAACTAGTTTTTAAATGGAGCTAACACCAATCAGGCATGACATATAAGGAAATGTACTATAGATGATCATCTTGAAGATGTGATATTATTATCTTCAGCAGAATTCTGCAAGGTAGCAGATTTCTGGTTCAGGCCCATAGAGAAAGTACTGACAAACAAATAGAGGAGCAGAAACCAAAGCAAAAGAAAACTCTGGAATCTTGAGCATCTGGGGTTAGATAAAGCTGAGACTCCAGAGAGGCACTGGAGCCTTCAGGAGCTGTCTATCTTAGGTCTTTTTAGCATCCTAGGGAACTTGGGATGGTGGCAGCAGTGTCTCTCTGTCAGTGTTTGGTCTGGAAGTATGACTAATGCTAATCCTTAAAAAATGAGCAGATAATACGATTCAATACTGAATTGCTTTCATCTGACATCTTCCCAGGGCTTGGTCATTCTGTTGAAATGCAGAGCAAGAAAATGAGAGAAAGAGGTGGGATACAAGCTGGTATGTCTAGCATTGCCATAATTTCCTTTAAAATCCATGGATTTGTTTGGATTTGGATTGTGAAGATGTATAGTATATTGTAGGTTCTCAGTAAATACACTGAATGAATGAATGAATGAATATGCCACTCAGACCTCTAATGGCCATTATTACACTGTTTAACTTATATGAATTATTTTTCTTATGAAATAATAATCTCATAAATGCAGAACTCATATAAATATGCAGGTTAATTACCAGCCCAAGATACATATTTTATTAGTGTTATTCTGTTACCTTTGTTCACTGATGTACATTTCCACTCAAGAAATAATTATTGGGGGCCGGCGCCATGGCTCACTTGGTTAATTTTCTGCCTGCCTGAGGTGCTGGCATCCCATATGGGCACAGGGTTCTAGTCCCGGTTGCTCCTCTTCCACCCCAGCTCTCTGCTGTGGCCTGGGAAGGCAGTGGAGGATGACCCACATGCTTGGGCCCCTGCACCCACATGGGAGACCAGGAGGAAGCACCTGGCTCCTTCAGACTGGCATAGTTCCGACCGTAGCGGCCATTTGATGGGTGAACCAACAGAAGGAAGACCTTTCTCTTTGTCTCTCTCACTGTCTAACTCCATCTGTCAAATAAATTAAAAAAATAATTATTGAATACATTTTGTCTGAGAATATTTATAAAACGTATTCTTTGCCATTAAAGAGCTTAAGTTTGGGTAGTTAGCTTGTAGGAAGTTAGGTAATTTAACTAGTTAAGTAAATGAAAAGTGTATTGAATAATGTTTAGAGAGAAAATATATCTGCACATGCAAAATTGGATGAATGGCAGCCTGGTTAGTATTTTGAAAACATTCTCTAATGTTCTTCTGTTTTTAACAAGGCATTGTTAAGAGAAATAGGGAGTATTTTTATTTCACATTTTAATTAGAGAAAATAACCAATTTATTTTTCATTAAAATGGTGTTAGAAGTATTATTAACCATTTATTAATATTTCAAAAAGAAATTTATAGAATTCTAGTGAAGCTTCAGTAAGGAAAAAGTGACTTTTCTATAAATAACCATATTTAAGCTTTTATTGATTTAGAGTATTAATACAAATGTTCAGAATTTTATTTTATATTTTTAGTGAAAGCACGTAAGTATTCTTGATAAAGCCCATATGTCCTCTTTCCCTGTTGTGGCATTTCAAGCCAGATTTTTAGATTCATTTTGATTTAATGGGAACAGTGCCATCTACTGAGTCACCAACATAATATGCAATCTATTATTTCCAGAGAAAAAAGAGGGGGAAAATATATATTTATTCAGTTATTTTTATTCTCTTATTTTTAAATTTAATTGCTTCTTTATTCAGTTTCAAAAGAAATTGTAATGAAAGAATATGAGTAAGCAGGTGCTTTGATTCTAAAAATTTCCTTGGTTGGAAATAGCAGTTGAATTTGAACTTTAAATATATTCTCTTTCTAGTACATTAAACAGATTGAATTCTATCAAAAGCCTACTTTGCACTACTTACAGTATATATCACTTTATCCATCATCATCCTGTGTTTTCCTATATTTTGTCATTAAGCATATCTTTTCTGCTTCCTAGGTCAAAGCATTTTTAATATTATATTGGAAATTTCAACTCAGGATAATCAAGTAATGAAAATTATGTTGATATTTCATCATTAGTATTCTAGATACTGTCATGTTTATAAATATATAGTTACATTTTATCCTGAATATATAAATGTAAAATATGTATTTCCAAGAATCAAAAAGCTTCTTGAACAAAATTTATTGTGCTGTGTACCCTACAGAAAGTCAATCATTTTCAGCATATGAAATATTATGTAATTAATCTTTATATATTCAATTTTAAATTTATTAATTCTGACTGAGGGCCTGTGTTTAAACACTTCTGTTGATAATTACAAGACTTGATGAAAAAGCTGTTTTCCCCTAAAAATTGACCAAATCTCTTTCCCCTTGCACCAACAAATTTGTTGATTATAGAGAATTGAGGACAAAAGTATCACTGTAATTGTAACACTGAATTGGAAAAGAGATTATTTTTCTTTGACAAGCAGCTTTTTTCTGTTTAACTGACCCCCTTCCTCGTAACATACACTACTGTGCTCTTTTTAAAAATTAATTTTTCACAAGATTTATATATATTTATGATATACAACATGTTGTTTTAAAATATGTATACTGGTTCAAATGTTTTGGTGCTGTGGGTTAAGTTGCCGCTTGGGACACGTGCATTGTATGTGAGAGTACCTAGTTCAAGTTTAGGCTACTTTGCTTCCAGTCCAGCTTCCCACAAATGCACCTGAGAGGCAGTGGTGATGCCGTAAGTACTTGCCACCCATCTGGGAGACCTAGATGGAATTCCTGGCTCCTGTCTTTGGTTTGGTCAGCCTAAGTGTTGCAGACGTTTGGGGAGTGACCCAGTAGATGGAAGATCTGTCTCCATCTCTCTCTTACTCTATCCTTCAAGTAAATAATTAATACATCATGTATTGGCTAATTTAAACTAATTGACATACATTGAGACATGTGGCATGTGTGTTGAGGGCTTTATTGGCATGTGTTGAATACTTCATATCAGTAGTTTCTAAATAGTATATTTCTAATAACTCTAGTCACTGTGATGTATGACAGGTCCATTGAACTTACTCTTCTTTTATAAGAGAAATTTTGTGTTCTCTGACTTAACCACTGCTCAGGCCCACCCCTAACTCCAGACCCTGGGAATCAACATTCTACTTGGTGCTTCTGTGAGTTTGACTTTTTAATATCCCACATATAAGTGAAAATGTGTAGTATTTTTTTGTTGTTGTTGCTTTGCTTATTTTACTTAACATAATATCTTCCAGGTTTATCCATGTTGTCACAAAAGGCAGAATTTCTTTCTTTTTAAAAGACTAAATAGATTGATTCTATATGTTGAATTTCTGAATAATGCTGCAATGAGTTTGGGAGTGTAGATGTCTCTTCAACACACTGATTTTATATTTGGATATGTGTTCAAAAGTGGCATTGTTGGATCATATGGTGGTTCTATGTTTAATTTTTCAGGGAACTTCCACGCTCTTCCATAATGGTTATATTGATTTCCATTCTCACTATCAGTGTGAAAGTGTTCACATCTTCATCATGCTTACTGTCTTGTCTTTTGATAGTAGTTATTTGAACAAGTATGAAGTGATAGGTCATTATTGTGACTATAACTTGCTTTTCCTTGATGATTATTGATGTTAAATTTTTTTTCATGTGTCTATTGGCCATTTGCATGTCTTTTTTGAGAAATGTCTATTTTAGTCTTTTGCCTAGTAAAATTTCTTTTCTTGCTCTTCAGTTGTTAGAGTTCTGTATATACTCACATTTTGTATTCAGCCCTTACCAAATGTATGGTTTGTACATATTTTCACCCATCCTGTGGGTTGTCTCTTCATTCAGTTCACTGCTTCCTTTATTTTTGTGTAGAAGATTTTAGTTTGATGTAATCATATTTGTGTATTTTTGCTTTTGTTGCCTATGCTTTTGAGGTCATAATAAAAAATAATAGTTTGGACCAATGTCATGGAGTTTTTCAGGTCTTATATTTAAGTTTTTTCTTTTTTTTTAAAGATTCATTTATTTACTTGAAAGTTAGAGTTACACAGAGAAAGAGAGGCAGAGAGAGAGGGGTCTTCCATCCACTGGTGCACTCCCCAGGTGGCCGCAACGGCTGGAGCTACGCTGATCCGAAGAGAGGAGCCAGGAGCTTCTTCCGGGTCTACTACACGGATGCAAGGGCCCAAGGACTTGGGCCGTCTTCCACTGCTTTCCCAAGCCACAGCAGAGAGCTGGATTGGAAATGGAGCAGCCAGGACCCAAACCACAACTCATAAGAGATGCTGGCACTGCAGGTGGCAGGTTTACGTGCTACGCCATAGCGGGAGCCCCTATATTTAAGTCTTGAATCTATTTTGAGTTGTTTTTGTGTGTTTTGTAAGATAGGCATCTGATTTGATTGTTCTGCCTTTGGAAGTCAGCTTTCCTCTTCATTTATTGAAGAGATTGTCTGTTCTTCATTATGTGTTCTTTGCATCTTTTATAACCATCAGTCAATTGATCATAAGTGTGTGAATTTATTTCTGGAGTCTCTGTTGTGTTCCATTGGTCTTCATGTCTGTTTTTATAGCTGGTATTATTATGAGCACCAATGAGATTATACGAGTAAGTGAATGAATTATTGCCTAGCACAAAACAGGCAATCCAAAGATGTTGTTACTCTTACCCTAAGAACCACCTGTACTATTTTTAAAAATTTAATTGCATGCACTTTATTAATCATTTTGCTGATTTGTCTAAAATTCTTTATTGATAAAAATGGGGCACACAATGATGAATTGAAATTAATTTTTCATACATTTCTGCATGAAAAAGTGACTGGTAAAATGCTTTTCAGACCTTCTCAAATGCTTTATGATTGGAAACCCCCAGTCCTCATAATGATAGTGTCAATAGGGCAAGTTCCTCACATGACACCACCCACACATCCTTCTTTTCCACCATCAGAATGAAAAAGTTAACACTCTGCATTTAGAAATAAGTGCCACAGTTGCACACCAGAAGTCATTGCAGGCCAAGGCTATCATTGTTCCCAGAACAGAAAGCAACTGAACCAGTCAGTTTAAGGATCACTGCCACTTAGTGCATCCTCCTAACAACCTTAGACCTGTTCCTTTTATCTCTGACCTATGGTTAAGAAATAAAACACTGAGTAAATAATTCCAATTTCTACATGATAAACAATAAACTGTAAATGACCCCCAAATGAAATTTTTTTCAGTTATAGCAACATGAATAGATCTAGAGGTTAAATGAAATGAACCAGTCACAGGAAGGTAAATATCACATAGTCTCACACATATGTGGAATGTAAAAAAGTTGAGAGTAGAATAATGATTAACAGAGTTTGCAGAGGTAGGAGTTAGAGAAGGATAGGAATGATTGATCAACATGTGCCAATTTATAGTTGGATAGAAGAAGTAAGATTTTGCATTCTTTTGAAAATGTAGGGTGACTTTAGATAGTAACAATACATTGTGGGTTTCAAAATTCTACAAATGATTGAGTTTTTTCATCACAAAGAAATGATAAGTGTATGAGACAGGAGGTATGTTTATCCTGATTTGAACATTACACAATGTATCTATATATTGAAAAATCATATGGTACTCCACTGATGTGTAAAATTTGTGTGTATCAAAGATATTATCATGTGTATCATCTGAAAACCCAAACGTTTGTTTACTCACTGGTTTCCTTTCAATGCACCAATTTCATTCCTGAGCTAACTAGGAGTATGTGTTAAACACCGGAAGAACAGTGGCAATAAAAATACAAATCATAAGTAACCCTTGTTTTTTATCTCTAAATTGCTGCCTTAATGGCGAAATTTAAGTCTTTTTCTAGCCTATGGAGCAAGATTTAAATTTGAGTACTAGAGTCATTTTCCATAACAGATAAGCTTAAAAACTGGACTGATGTGATATAACCTTAGTGTTTAAAAGGGGGGGGGTGTTGACTTGTGGTTATTTTGTGATATGTATATATCTCAGAGAATATCACTATATCCTGGATTCAAGGCCACCACAGAGACACAGAGTACTAGAACCTGGTAATTATCTTTGCCATCAGGATTCTCTTTGCCACCATAGTTCTTTGGTCTCTGCTTCTCTATAAATTGACTTCACCCTGACTGACCAATGATGGATAATCTATTTACAAGGTATGGGAGTTGGGAGGGCGAGCATGACTTTGGCAGCTTCTAGCACCATCCATTCTTAGAGATATTACTATAGCTATGATAAGGGGTATTATGCTAAGCTATAATTGGTTTAAGTCTCTACCCCTGTATTATGTAAGGGCAGAGTATTGTGTTTGGTAGCCCTTTCAGAAGCCCATTGCAGGGCTGGCGCTGTGGCTCACTTGGTTAATCCTCCGCCTGCGGCACCGACATCCCATATGGGCGCCAGTTCTAGTCCTGGTTGCTCCTATTCCAGTCTAGCTCTCTGCTGTGGCCCAGGAAAGCAGTGGAGGATGGCCCAAGTGCTTGGGTCTCTGCACCTGCATGGGAGACTGGGAAGACGCACCTGGCTTCTGGCTTCAGATTGGCGCAGTGCCGGCTGTAGTGGCCATTTGGTAATTTGGGGAGTGAGCCAATGGAAGGAAGACCTTTCTCTCTCTCTCTCTCTCTCTCTCTCTCTCTCACACACACACACACACACACACACACACTCACTCACTCTCACTCTCACTGTCTATAACTCTACCTATCAAAAAAAAAAAAAAAGCCCATTAGGAAGAGAGAGGTTAGCAAGATGTCAATATAGGATGCTCCAGTGCTCATTTCTTTACAGAAACATCAATTTGAACACCTATGCATGCAGAAAAATATCTTCACAAAACTAGGAAAGCAGACATTATTCACTGAAGAGACGGAAGGACTGTTTCACATTCCTCTCATCACTCCTCCATTCGCAGTCAGGACAGTGCAGGAGGAGATACCCTTCATGTGAAGGGTGGGAAAGGATGTGAGCAGTGGACTTAATACCTAAACTCTGAGTCTGCCCTAGTGAACCCCTCTCTTACCCTAGATGGACCCTCACACCCTGGTTTCCATGCTGGTAACCTCTAGGTTCATTTTGGTGTCATACCAGGCCCTGTGGCTCTAGACTCTAGGCTGGTCCTAGTGGCCCTAAGCAGTGGAATGACCCTCCTGCCAGTTGGCCTTGCTCTTGTACCAGGCTGGCTACCACAAACTCAATCTGTGGACCTGTCTTAGGCACCAGGCCTTTGCTATTTCTGGACTGGTTCTAGATGCAGAGAATGTACCCAGCACTGTATTGGTCCCTCACCATGAAGCCATTCATTTCACCAGTTCTGTGAACTTCAAGCTGTTCTATACAGCTTCATACTGCTGGTTCCTAAAACCCAAGATTCCATCTGATTACCTGTAGACCCAGCATCAAGACAATATCCACAGTCCCAAACTTTAGGTCACAATCTATGGACTCAGCCTTCAGGCCCTCCCCCAACCAGGCCAGCATCCAGCTCCAGACTTCTTGATGATTCAGAACCTAGTCAACCTTGTCCTAGGCCAGCCTTTGTAACCTTAGACTCCTGGCTGGCACCCACAGACCCAGCTTATAGGCTTACCAAAATGCCAGACTGGCCCAAGCTTTTGGGCTTGTTCCAGTGCTGATCTTTCTCTGATACTAGTTGACCTCTATGGGCCCAGATTCTAGGACCAACCCTGCGTTTGCCAGGCCACAAGCCTATCTTTGTGGACTCAGATCCCAAACCCATTCTGTGTACTGAATCTCCCTGCCTCCTCCAGTGGCAGACCAACAACCCCTGTAAACCCAGATACCATGAAAATCTCTGTGCTTGGCCGATTCCTACAGATTCAGGCTCAAAGTCTGCCGCAGCATAGTTACCAATGAACCTGTTGTCAACTGGATCCTGTGGATTTGGGATCCAGGCCCAGTTTATGCCCCATTTGAGACTCTAGGTCTAACTCCACAGACCCAGATGCCAGCCAACATACTCAAGGACTCCATCAGCATAGACAACACTAGACTTCACAGAATCTCTGGACAAGCTAATGAAGGCTTTTCCTCATCAATGCTAGTCTTCAAAGGCTAGAATAAATCTTTACTTTTTCAAGTGTGTGTATACCAGTGCACATCCATAATGACTGCAAAATATTAGGAAAATGTGACACCCTAAATGGAAAAAAATAAAGCACCAGTATCTGATTCTAAAGAACTTCAGATTTTTTTTATCTTCTTAACAAAAAAATTGAAATAATTGTCTTAAGGATTAGTGAACTACAAGAGAACAGAGATGGACCCCAGGACCTATATGTCTGTATTTATGCCAGTAGCATCCTGTTTCAATTACTATTGCTTTGTAACAGATTTTCAAATTGTGTAGTATCATGACCCCAGCCTTGTTGGAACAGAATGGCAAGCCTAGAAATAAGTTAATGTATTTATTATCAATTGATTTTTTTTAAATGGTTTGTTTATTTATTTGAAAGGCAGAGTTAGAGGGAGAGGAAGAGAGAGAGTCTGGTCTTCCATGTCCTGGTTCACTTCCCAAATGGCTACAACAGCCAGGACTGGGCAAGGCTGAAGCCAGGTGCTTCTTCCGGGTCTCCGATGTGGGTGCGGGGGCCCAAGGACTCGAGTCATCTTTTACTGCTTTCCTAGGCCATAGCAGAGAGCTGGATCAGAAGAGGAGCAGCCGGGACTAGAACCACGGCCCACATGGGATGCCGGCACTTCAGGCCAGGGTGTTAATCTGTTCCACCACTGCCCTGGCCCTGGTTGATTTCTTTAGAACACTACTTTTTCATCATCTTGGTTATATTGCTTCATTTTTACAATAGCTTTTATCCAAGTAATTATTTTCATTTTACATTAAAGTCATGTAAAGGTTTATACTTTAGTAAATAAGAGGCATACTTTTCTATTGGCAATCTGGCAAATGAAGTAGAAGTAACTTGTATATATTGAATAAGTTACGTTACTTTTAATATAACACAAATTATTTTTTAAAGATTTATTTATTTGAAAGTTGGAGTTACAGAGAGAGAGGAGTGGCAGAGAGAGAGAGAGAGAGAGAGAGAGAGAGAGAGGTCTTCCATCTGATGGTTCACTTCCCAACTGGCTGTAACAGCTGTAGCTGCACCGATCTGAAGCCAGGAGCCAGGTGCTTCTTTCCCGTCTTCCATGTGGGTGCAGGGGCTCAAGGACTTGGGGCATCTTCTACTGCTTTCCCATGCCACAGCAGAGAGTTGGATTGGAAGAGGAGTAGCTGGGACAAGAACCGGCGCCCATGTGGGATGCCAGTGCTTCAGGCCAGGGCGTTAACCCGCTGCACCACAGCACCGGCCCCAATATAACACAAATTATAACACAACTATCCTTAACTAGGAAGAATTTCATCTCTATCAAACTTTCATTTTAAATTTTCATTTTTATGCTCTTTATATATTTGCTACACTTATGACAGAACACCAGCAAAAGTTCTTTTTGCCTGTTTATTGCCTTAAAACTTTCCTCTAGACTTCTAGCCTTGCTTTTACTCAGGACAAAAAACTAAGGGCTTTGATTCTAGACCAGCATCAGCTTCATAACTCCCTCTCTGTTGGCTCAACCGAATTGAGAGATATAAGATTGAGAGAGAAGAGTTGGAGGTAAAGGCAGGGGAAAAGGAAAGGCTTAACAGATACCGGGAACATTTTGTGACTATCCTGTAATAAGATTTTTATTTTTGTGGTACTTAATTGTTAAAATGTCCTTGAAGTCATTTCCATAGGGGATGCTCAGAAATGATTTAAGTAATTTGTTAATGAGGTTATTTTAAAGGCCAACAGAACAAGCTTACATATTTTCAGGAAAAATGATCTTGCTATTTTATCATTGAATTTATATCTTAAAAATGATTGAGATAATTTAAGAATAGTTTGCTAATATCTACTATAAGTTAAAAGTATAAGACACCATGCTGGCTGTAGGTTTGTCATATATTGCCTTGATTATGTTGAAATATATTCCTTCTATGCCCAAAAGGATGTTGTATTTTATCCAATGCTTTCTCTCCACCTATTCAGATAATCTTGTAGTTTTTGTCAGTTTGTTAATGTTATGTATCACTTTCATTGATTTGCATATGTTGAACCTTCCCTGCATCCCTGGGATAAATCCCACTTAGTCCAGGTGGCTGATATTTTTGATGTGTTGTTGAATTTGATTAGCTAATGTCTTGTTTAGGATTTTTGTATACATGTTATATATACATATTCATCATTCCTGATGAATATAGATCCATAATTCTCTTTTGCGTCTTTTTTGTTTGTTTGTTTTGGATTTAAGTGATGCTGGCCTTGTAGAAGGAATTTGGAAGGATTCCCTCCCTTTTCAATTGTTTTAAATAGTTTAAGAAGAATAGGGATTAGTTCTTCACTAAAACTTTAGTAGAATTAAGTAGTGAAGCCATCTCGTCTTGGGATTTTCTTTGTTGGGAGGGTATTCATTAGTAATTCAATGTCCATCTTGATTATTGGTCTATTAGATTTTCTATTTCTTTATAACAATATTTTGGTAAATTATGCATGTCCAGAAATCTATCTATTTTCCTAGATTTTCCAACTTGTTGGTGTATAACTATTTGTATTAATTCCTAATGATTCTTTTTATTTCAGTGGTATCAGTTGTAACAACTCCTTTTTCATCTCTCATTTTACTAACTTAGATCCTCTTACCTTCTTTTTGCCTAGTTGGACCAAAGGTTTATTTTGTTTCCCAAAAGCCAGCTCTTTATTTCACTGATTTTCTTATAATTTTTTTGCTTGTTGTTTATATTTTATTTTTTCCATTTCCATTTTTGTTTTTAATTTTTTGCCATTTCCATTTTTTATTTCTTCTTCTTCTCCTCTTCCTCCTCCCCCCCTTTTTTTTTGTTCCTCCAAAGAAATCTTTTATTTAAGTAATACAAACTTCATGCATTTCATAAGTACATCTTTAGGAATATAGTGATTCTTCCCATCATACTTGCCCTTCTGCTTCTCTCCCTCCTCCCTCTCCCATTCCCAGTCCCATTCTCCATTAAGATCCATTTTTGATTAACTTTATACGCAGAAGACAACTCTATACTTAGTAAAGATTTGAACAATTTGCACACAAAAAAAGAAAAAAGAACAACTGTTCCTGAACAGTCTAGACAAGGGCTATTCAAAGTCATTACATCTTGAAGTTAATTTTAGTTTTTTTTTGTTTTTTTTTTTAGTTTTTTTAGAAACTTAATTAACTTTAAGGAAGCACCCAAGAATGGTACATCTTTTGTGAGTGCTTAGGCACAATTATAATACAACTCTTTGAGGACAGATGTCCTTCACGGGAATTCAGTGCACAGTGACTCCTGTTGTTAATTTAACAATTTACACTCTTATGTATGACGTGAGTGATCATGCTAGGCTCTTGAAATGAGCTACCTAGGCTGTGGAAGCCTTTTGAATCCATGGACTCCACCAATATTTAGAGAAGACCATAAGCATAGTAGAAGTCCTTTCCTCCCTTCAGAGAAAAGTACCTCCTTCTTTGATGAACCCTTCTTTGCAGTGTGGTCTCACCCACCGAGGTCCTTCCTTTGGGACATTTTTTGCCACAGTGTCTTGGCTTTCCATGCTTGAAATTCTCGCATGGTCTCTTCAGTCAGAAAACAATGCCTTAAGGGCTGATTCTGAGGCCAGAGTGCTACTTAAAGTGATTGTCATTATATGAGTTTGCTGTATGGACTGCTTTCCATGTTGGAACATTCACACCTTTTTAATTCTATCTATTATTGTTATCAGACACTTAATCCTATTCATTGGATTACTTTAACACCTAAGATGGTATTTTGCCACCCAGCTTAATGGGATTTGGGGGTCCCATGGGAAATTTTTAAACTGTACTCTTAGAATTAAGTCAATCAGAATGTTTACAGAACTGTACAGCTTTACAGTTACAAACTTCAGATACTTCATAATTACAACTTTAAGAACATGGTGATTCTTCCCACTGTACCTGCCTTCCTACCCATACTCCTACCCCTCTTTCTCCTCTCTCTCTCTCTCTCTCTCTCTCATCACTACTCTTATTTTTGATTAAGATCTATTTTCAATTGACTTTATACACATGTTTAACTCTCTGTTAAGTAGAGTTCAACATATAATATGAAAAAAAACCAAACTGTTCCTCAATAATCAAGACAAGGGCTGTTCAAGACATTGTTTCTCAAAGTGTCAATTTCATTTCTACAGATGGACTTTAGGTGCTCTATTAGTTATCACAGCTCAGGGAGAACATATAGTATTTGTTCCTTTGGGACTGGCTTATTTCACTAAGTATGATTCATCCATTTTGTTGCACATGACTAGATTTCATTTTTCATTCCAATGTAGACACCTAGATCAATGGAACAGAATAGAAATCCCGGAAATTAATCCACACATCTACAACACACTAATCTTTGACAAATGTGCCCAAATCACTCCTTGGAAAAGGACAGTTTCTTCACCGAATGGTGTAGGAAACTTGGAGCTATGCATGTAAAAGGATGAAACTACTCCCCCCCCCCCACCTTACACCTTATACAAAAACCAACTCACAGTGGATCAAAGGTCAAAACCTACAGTCTGATACCATCAAGTTACTAGAGGCAAACACTGGAGACACTCTGTAAGACATTGGCATAAACAAAGATGTCTTGTATAAATAGACCCCAGAAGCACAGACAAGAAAAGCCAAAATAGAGAAAATAGATTACATCAAGTTTAGCAGCTTCTGCACAGCAAAGGAAACACAACAAAGTGAAGAGGCAACCAATAGAATAGGAGAAAATACTTGAAAACTATGTATCTGATAAAGGATTAATATTCTGGATATATAAGATGATGAGGAAACTAACCAACAAAAAATAAACAATCCAGTTAAGAAACGGGCAGGTGTCATAAACAGGCATTTTTCAATGGATAAAATACAAATGGCCGACATACACATGAAAAAATGCTTAGGATCACTAACCACTAGGGAAATTAAAATAAAAACCACAATGAGGTTTCACCTCACCTAGTTAGAATGACTGTCATCTAAAAATCCAAAAATAATAAATGGTTGTGAAGCTGAAGAGAAAAAGGTACCCTAATACACTGTTGGTGTAAATGTAAACTAGTACAACCATTATGTAAGACAGTATGGAAATTCCTCCAAAATCTGAAAACAGATGTACATATGACCCAACTATCCCACCCTGGGATTTAACTGCAAGGAAATGAAATCAGCATATTAAAGAGTTATTTCTACCCCCATGTTTATAGCAGCTCAATTCACGGTAGCTAAAAATTAGAATCAACCCATTTATCCGTCAACTGATGACTGGATAAAAATAATGTGGTATGTATATATGATGGAATACTACCCAGCTGTAAGAAAGAATGAAATCCTGTCTTTTGCAACAGAATGGATATAGCTTGAGACCATTAAACTTAGCTAAATAAGCCAGTCTCAAAAAGACAAATATATGCATTCTCAGATATATGGTAGTTAATATAGAATATAAAAAAGTATAAGAATAAAACTGACATTTTATGATTTGATTATTATTTATATCCCTTATCTGTATTTCTGTGGAACAGTGATTCTTCTACTTTTTATTTGTTGAATATTATAGTTAGTGGTGTATTAAGCCAGTGAGTATAAAGTAAATTGAAAGAATGTTATTGTAAAAATTAAAGGAAAAAGTTAAAAGTAAAGTGGATTGAGGGATTGATGGAGGAAGTTTATTTTCTTAGACTTGTAACTTTGAAATACATGAAATCTGTTCTCTTTATATTAATAGTACAAAAGTCAAAAAAGGAAAGAAATGGATATGTCTTCTATTTTGGTAAAATACTTGCCATGTTTTCTTTTTTATGCACTGTACAAATCATGGGCATTAAATACATGCACAGTGTGCAACCAACACTATTATCCTGTTTTATCCAATTTCTGAAAGGAAACCCTGTATCCATTAAGCAGTCAATTATGCCTTCTTCTGACCTCCCCTCCCTCAGTCCATGGCAGCCACTAATTTGCAGTTTGTTTTCTATTAGATTTACATATTTTAAAAATTTGATATGTGAAATTATACACATGCCTTTGTATGTCTAGCTTCTTTTAAAAAGATTTATTTATTTATTTGAAAGGGAGACAGAGAATGGTAGAGAGAGAGACAGACAGACAGAAGGAATTTCCATTAGCTAATTCACTCTACAGATGCCTGGAACATCCTAGGCCAGGCCAGGCCAGGTGGAAGCAAGGAGCTCCGAACTCCATCTGAGTCTCCAGTGGCTGGTAGGGATCCAAATATTGGGCAGTCATCTGTTCCCTTCATAGGTGCATTCCCAGGAAGCTCTTTTGGGAACATAGTAGCCTGCAGCTTAACCCTGGCACCTTAGTGCCTGCTGATGTCTAGTTTCTTTCATTTAGTAAAGTGCTTTTAAGGTTAATATATTGTAGCATGTGTCAAATAGTTCACTTTAATTTTTTTTGGATGCCTAGTTTATTATATGGATATATTTTGTTTTACCATTCATCCACTGATGAACATTGGGTTGTTTCCACTATGGGCTATTGTGAATAATGCTTCTATGAACAGAGGTGTACAAATACCTCTTTGAGGCCCTCTTGTTCCTTTGAGCTATTTCTACAGAAATAGATTTTTGGGTCATATGGTAATTATCATTTTTAAGGAATTTTTATATTGTTTTCCATAGTAGCTATAACATTTTACAGTCTTACCAATAGTACACATGGATCCCAACTACAACAGAACTTTCCCAACACCTGTTATTTTCTATGTGTGTGTTTGTGTGTGTTTGGTAGCTGCCATCCCTGTTTTCTGCTATTAGATTGCCTTATCATTTCATTGGTTTTATGCTTTGATGCACAGAAATTTTAAATTTTCAAGTAGTATGATTTATCTATTTTTACTTTTGTTGGTTGTGCTTTTAGAGTTATATTTGAGGATTGTTACCCAATCCAGTGTCATGAAGTGTTTCAACTATGTTTTCTTACAGTTTTTTTTTTAATAGTTTTAAGTTTAGATCTTTGATCCGTTTTAAGTTATTTTTTGTATAAAGTATAAGGTAAGAGTCCATCTTTTTCTTTCTTTTCTTTCTTTTTTTTTTTTTTTAGAGTATTGATAGTACCAATACCATTAGTTTTCCCAATATTGTTTGTTGAATACTGTCTTGGCACCCTAATCAAAAAGCATATGATCAAACAAGTGAGTGTTTATTTCTGGGCTCTCTAGAATTCTTTGATGTTGGTCTTCATGCTTGTGTGTTTACCAGTTCATGCTGTATTGATTACTTTATTTTTGTTATAAATTTGGAAATTCGTAGTTATGAGACTTCTAACTGTTTTTTAAGGATTGTTTGATATTTGGGATTCCTTGAGAATTCATATGAATATTTAGGATGGATTTGTCTATTTCAAAAAACACCATTAGGATTTTCATATGTACATAAAATCTTTAAATTGCTTTGTGTAATACTGACACTGTAATAGTAGTAAGTTTTCCAACCCATGAAGTAGTTTGTTTCTGTCTTTAATTTGTTCTAGTAAGATTTTGTAGTTTTTCAGTGTTCATGCATTTCACTTACTTTAGTTTATTCCTGAATAATTTATTCTTTTAGATGCAATTGCAGAGGAATTATTTTAATTTCCTCCTAAAATTGTTCATTATTATTATATACAAAGGCAAATGATTTTTGTGTGTTGATTTGTGTCCTGTATCTTTACTGAATTCATTTATTAATTTTAACAGTTTTTTTTTTCTTTTTGGGTGGGACAAGTTTTAATATTGTTGAGAACCAGACCATTTTTCTTTTGTTGCTTTTAATTTTTTTTTTTTTGACATGCTGAGTGGACAGTGAGAGACAGAAAGTCTTCCTTTGCCGTTGGTTCACCCTCCAAAGGCCGCCGCGGCCAGGGGCGCTGCAGCCGGCGCACCGCGCTGATCCGAAGGCAGGAACCAGGTGCTTCTCCTGGTCTCCCATGGGGTGCAGGGCCCAAGTGTTTGGGCCATCCTCCACTGCACTCCCGGGACACAGCAGAGAGCTGGCCTGGAAGAGGGGCAACCAGAACAGAATCCAGCTCCCCAACCGGGATTAGAACCTGGTGTGCCGGCGCTGCAAGGTGGAGGATTAGCCTAGTGAGCCGTGGCACCGGCCGCTTTTGATTTTGTTGTCGTATTTAAGAAATTATTGCAAGATCCAAGGTCATGATGATTGCTTCTATGTTTTAAGAGTTTCATAGTTTTTGCTCTGATTAGGTCTTTTAACTCTTAGAGTTAATTTTTAAGAAATCAATAGTCTTTGCTCTCATTAGGTCTTTGAACTCTTTGAGCTAATTTTTAAGAAATTCATGGATTTTGCTCTCATTAGGTCTTTGAACTCTTTGAGTTAATTTTTAAGTGGTGTGAAGTACTGGTCTCCTTTCATTCTTTTTCATGTATGTATCCAAATTCTCATGGCACAAGTTATTGAGGTGTTGGTCTTTCCCCCGTTGAATGGTTTGTCACTATTACTGAAGATAATTTGTAATAGATGTGGATTTTTCCACTCCAAATTCTATTTCATAGATTTTTATGGCTTTTTTATGCTTGTAAATGTTTTTGATTGCTGTAGCTTTCTAGTAAGATTATAAAATGCAAATCCGACTGTGTCAGCTTTTTCAAGATGTTTTGATTATTTAGGGTTCCTTGCAATTACTTAACAATTTCTAAATCTGCCTTTTCATTTAGGTAAAAAATGCCTTTTTGATTTTCATAGTGGTTATCTCTAATATGTTTTATCATTATAGATTGTGGCTTAACCTGCTGCGCCAAACTACTGACCTCAACCCAGTTTATTGATCACCATATCCACTTACATCTTACAGTTTCCTTTTGAGGATATAGTCTGTCCTTAGTATACTTTATTCAAAAATACTTTCAAAAGTTTAGACAAACCTATTAACTGTTATCTGGAAATGTTTAGTTTTTGCTCTTGGTAAAAGATTTCCTTTATCTCCCAACATACCCCATTAATGTTGTAAGTTTGTATTTATTTTCTGTTATCATTTCATGTTATATTTCCTTTTTTTCTGGCTTCATTTGAGCTATTGAAAAGTCTTCCACTAAACTAATTGCTATTCCTTTATAAGTTAACCTTTTAACATGGGCTGTTTAAATATTTCTATTTCTTTGTATTGTACATTTAGTAAAATGTATGTAAGTATGGATTTCTATTTATTTATCATGATTCATTCTTTTTTGTATGTGTGGATTAATGTCCTTAATCTATTGGGGGAAAATTTTTAGCCATATTCTTTTTTAATGTTATTGCTTTATCAATGGTTATAGTTTCTCATAATTGTGTCAGGTGCTATGATGAGTAATTCACTTAATCCTTCAACTTCCCTGTTTTACTTATAAAACTATTGCACTTCACCTCACTCTAGTCAAATATAGAGAGCCGTCCACAAGTTAGAATACTTCAGAGAGGGCCCAAAAACCCATTGTAGATTCTGCAACAGTATCGTGGAGTAAAACAGTAATGGAGTCAATCCACATAACAGTGGTGAGACTGGTTTTGAGATACCAGGAGTTGGCTAGGAGCAAAGAAGAAAAGACTGAGGCTGGTATTGGGAGAGCAAGGAGGACCAATAGTACTCCACAGTCAGACATCAGAATCTCTTACAACTGAAGTAACCAATGACCATTCTTCCAAGAAAACCTAAGTGAGCAAACTTGGTTGCACTCTCCTCTTTCCCTAATAAATATCTACTGTTTAGTCACTTTGGGATAGGAAATGCCATCATTTCCAATTGTGTGTGTGTCCTAATCCTGGAGCAGTAGGTGTTCTAAGATTGCCCGCACTCCAAACCTGGGCTCTATGACTGCATTAGGCTTACCTGTGTTCATACACCGTAACTTGTCACCAGAAGGAGCTACTTCCAGGTACCAAAGTCAAGCCCTTGCTTCCTCTGCCTGTGATCCAGTCACCACCTAAACCGCTTTAGAGAGTTATAACCTTCCCTGCCCCAAGAGCTGTTATAATTCTGGTCATGCATATGCCCCCATTCATAACTCCCAAATGCTTTACAATTATATTCACCTTGCATAATTACCAATGCAGCAGCAGAGGTGCTTATATCTTGTTCATGGCAGACCCATTTGCAAAAGGGGTCCCCTGGTGGGTGATAGACAGGAAGGATGCTAACAGTCCTTGCCTTCAAAGACCTCAATAATCTTTGCTCTCTTCATAGACATGTGCAACACTGGCCACTGAGGATCCCTGCAGTTGTCAGTACCAATCTTAGTTGAAAGAGTTTCAGACTATATAGTAGGCACCCTCTCTAGTGCCAGAACTGATTTACCTCACCAAATAAGTACCCTTGCATCCACTCCCCAATTTTCAAAGGTCTTTCCACAATGAGACTAATTATTGTAAAGTGATATATGTGAATGTTTCATCAAATGCAAACATATTAATGTAAAGCAAAAGTAAACGTAAGAAACCAAGGAAAAATAACACCACTGAAAGAACACAACAATATCCTGGTAGTTGACCTGAAAGAAATGGAGATGTACCAACTTCCTGACAGAAAATTCAGAGTAGCTTTTTTTTTATTTTTGACAGGCAGAGTGGACAGTGAGAGAGAGAGACAGAGAGAAAGGTCTTCTTTTGCCGTTGGTTCACCCTCCAATGACTGCCGCGGTCGGCGTGCTGCGGCCGGCACACCGCGCTCATCCGATGGCAGGAGCCAGGTGCTAGGTGCTTTTCCTGGTCTCCCATGGGGTGCAGGGCCCAAGCACTTGGGCCATCCTCCACTGCACTCCTGGGCCACAGCAGAGGGCTGGCCTGGAAGAGGGGCAACCAGGACAGAATCTGGTGCCCCAACCGGGACTAGAACCGGCGCCGCAAGGCGGAGGATTAGCCTGTTAAGCCACGGCGCCAGCCCAGAGTAGCTTTTTTTAAGAATACTCAGTGAACTTCATGAAAATACAGAGAAATAGGTCATGGAAATCATTAGGAAAATAAATTATCAAAATGAGATTTAACAGAGTTTGAAATTTCGAAAAAAATTATGGAAATGAAAAATATAATGAAAGGAAAAATTGCAACAGATATCAATAATAGAATTTTTCAAGAAGAATAAAGAATTATAAACTCAAAGATAGGTTATTTGACAATATACT
This sequence comes from Sylvilagus floridanus, assembly GCA_949820135.1. NCBI lineage: Eukaryota > Metazoa > Chordata > Mammalia > Lagomorpha > Leporidae > Sylvilagus > Sylvilagus floridanus. The sequence goes on along the minus strand of OX463228.1, from coordinate 12,229,999 downwards.
GTCAGATGGATAACAAGAATCCTTATATGATATATGGAACAGCATCAAAAAAGCAAATGTTTGAGTTATAGGAGTTTGTTAAGGCAAGGAGAAAGACTAAGGAGTAGAAAACTTCCTTGAAGAAATAATAGCAGATAACATTTCAAATTTGTAGCAAAGTGGAAATATTCATGTATAGGAATGTCAAAAATTTACAACAGAACTAAATCCAAACAAGCAATACCAGGCATATTATAAGGAGAGGATTGTAAAAGCAGCCAAACAAAAAAAGTAACACGTAAGCAGGTTCCAGTAAAAATAGCAGTGAATTTCTCAACAGAAACCTTATAGGCCAGGAGAAAGTGAGAAGATGTATTCAAAGTACCGAAGGTAAAAGTACCACCAACCAAATACTGTAACATATACAAAAATGAAGAAGTGTTAAAGACTTTTCCAATCAAATATAAGCTGGTGAAGTTTATCCCCACCAGACCTATCCTACAGAAATGCTAAAGTTGGTTCTTCAAGCCTAGAGGAAACAGTGCTAATTATTAACATGAAAAGATGTAAAAGCATAAAACTTATTGGTAAAAGCAAATAGACAAATTCAGAACATTCTAATAATATAGCAGTGGTATATAAATCACTCTTTAATATGAATGTGAAAAGAAAATTAAGAATAATAAATAAAATAACTTTCTAAAGGAGATATGGTATAGAAGACAAAATTGTGACATCCAAAACATAAAATGTGGTTTGGGGTGGAATGAAAAGTCTAGAATTAATTTATACAATCAAAATTGTCTTAAATCCAGGTTGTTTGATGTAAGCCTCTTGGTGACCACAAACACACAGAAGACACACAAAATATAACAAGTAAAGAAAAAGGAATAATAACAAAGAAAATTGTTGAATTACAAAGGAAAGCAGATATGAAAGAATGCATAAATAATGTATAAAGTAATCCAAGCACTTGGGACATCTTCTGCTGCCTTCTCAGGCACATTAGCAGGAAGCTGGATTGGAAGGTGAGCAGCAGGCCTTTAACTGGGACTCAGCTAGGAGATGCCAGCATCACAGGTGGTAGCCTAATCCACTGTGCCACAATGATGGCCCCATCATGTTTGTTATAAAACTGGGTGCTTGGCTGGCGCCACGGCTCACTAGGCTAATCCTCCACCTTGCAGCGCCGGCACACCGGGTTCTAGTCCCGGTCGGGGCACCGGATTCTGTTCTGGTTGCCCCTCTTCCAGGCCAGCTCTCTGCTGTGGCCCGGGAGTACAGTGGAGGATGGCCCAAGTGCTTGGGCCCTGCACCCCATGGGAGACCAGGAAAAGCACCTGGCTCCTGCCTTCGGATCAGTGTGGTGCTCTGGCTGCAGCGCCCCTGGCCGCGGCGGTCATTGGAGGGTGAACCAACGCCAAAGGAAGACCTTTCTCTCTGTCTCTCTCTCACTGTCCACTCTGCCTGTCAAAAAAACAAAAAAAACTGGGTGCTCTAGCAATAGGTACATAATGATTTATCATCATTATATTTTCCTGTTAAATTGCTCCCTTGATCATTATTTAGTATCAGTTTTGTCTTTTTTTTTTTTTTACAGTTTTCATCTTAAAGTCTATTTTGTCTGATATCAGTGTAGTTACTCTTGCTCATTTTTGTTTTTGTTTTCATTGAATACCTTTTTCCAGGCTTTAACTTTCAATTTGACTGGGTCTTTATTAGTGAAGTGAATTTCATATAAGAAACATATCACTAAATCTTTTTTTTAATCTACTCAACCAATGTGTATCTTTTAACTGGCAGATGCAGTCCATTTACATTCAGATATTAATCATGAGTAATTCTTTTTTTAAAATATTTCTTCTGTTTGTTTTGAATATACTTTATTCTTTTTCTATTGGATTTTGTGTTTTCACATATTTTCATGATTTGTCTTTCTTGGTTTCTGTATATAGGAGACCCTTAACACATCTTTTTTAAAGACTGGTTTGGTGGTAATGAATTGCTTCGATGTTTGCTTGTTTTGGAAAGTCTTTATTTCTCTTTCATTTATGAGAGATAGCTTTACTGCGTAAAGTATTTTTTGCTGGCATTTCTTGTCTTTCAGAACTTGGAATATATCATTCATTTCATTCCTTGTCTGTAAGGTTTCTGATGAAAAATCTGCTTTTAATCTAATGGAGGTTCCCTTAAAAGTAACCTTTTTCAGCCTGCGTCGTGGCTCAATATGCTAATTCTTCGCCTGCGGCTCTGGCACACTGGGTTCTAGTCCCAGTCGGGGTGCCGGATTCTGTCCCGGCTGCTCCTCTTCCAGGCCAGCTCTCTGCTATGGCCCGGGAGTGCAGTGGAGGATGGCCCAAGTGCTTGGGCCCTGCACCCACATGGGAGACCAGGAGGAAGCACCTGGCTCCTGGCTTCGGATCAGCGTGGTGCGCCGGCCGCAGCGGCCATTGGAGGGTGAACCAATGGAAAAGGAAGACCTTTCATTGTCTCTCTCTCTCACTGTCTACTCTGCCTGTCAAAAAAAAAAATAAATAAATAACCTTTTTCAAATTTTAGGATTTTCTGTTTGTGTCATAGTTTTTAGAGGTTTATTATAATGTGACATGGTGAGGATCCTTTCTGGTCTTGTCTACTTGGGGTCCTATGTGCTTTCTGTACTTGATTATTCATATATTTCTTCAGATTTAGGACATTTTCAGCTATTTGTCATTGAATAGGTTTTCTGTGCCTCTACTCTTCTCTTTTCCTTCAGGAGTACTCATTACATGAATATTAGTTCATTTAATGGAGTCCCAATGTTCGTGGAGGCTGTCTTCATTTTTTCTTTTTTCAGGTTTATTCAGAAATACCTGTCTTTAAGTTCAGATATCCTTTTTTTTTCTGTTTGATCTAGTTTGTTATTGAGTCTTTCAACTATAATTTATATTTAATGTTGAATTATTCTGTGATTTTATTTGATTCTTTTTCAAGATCTCTCTGTGTTAAATTTCTCATTTATATAATGCATTGATTTCCTAATTTTATTTTTAACTATCTGCCTATATCTCTTGTAGCTCTTTGAGTGTCCTTGCAATCATTCTTTTGAATTTTTAGTAGGATATTTTGCCATTCTTCCTTTGTAGTCTGCTATTAAAGCATTATTGTGTGCCATTGAGGGTATCATCATGTGCTGTTTTTTCATATACTTCTTGTGTCTCTACATTGATTTTTGCATATCTGTCAAAACCATTGTTTCTATTTTTTTTTTTTAAGGTTTATTTATGTGTAGGAAAGGCAGAGTTATGGGGCAGGGGGGAGGGGCAGGTTGGAGATACCTTCCATCTGCTGAGTCACTCCCCAAATGGTTACAGTGCTAGGGTTGTGCCAGGCTGAAGCCCAGCGCCAAGAGCCTCTTTCAGGTCTCCCACGTACTGGGGCCATCTTCTGCTACTTTTCCCAGGTCATTAGCAGGAATCTGGATTGGAAGTGGAGCAGCCAGAACATGAACCAGTGCTCAAATGAGGTGCTTGTGTCCCAGGTAGCACTACCTACACCACTACACCACAATGTGGGGCCCCATCTGTTGGTTTTTAAAGAGTAGCTTTTGTGGATAGACCTTTTTCTGAAGGTGTATCTTCTGGTTTGCGTTTAGTAGGCTACTTTGGCTTCTTCTAGTTGGTTGTTGTATTATAATCTCTCTATACTTGCTTTTGCTGTAGTAGATAGCGTAGGGCACTCCTGGAGCCAATAGGGTTACTGGGATCTTTGGTACACAGTCCCCTAGCCATTGCTTTTCAAGGGGCAGAAACTGCAGGACTAGGGATCGATGGGGTACACTGACCTCTTGCCTTTTCTTCTCTCTCTCTTTTAAAGATTTATATTATTTATTTGAAAGAGCCACAGAGAGAGGTAGAGCCAGAGAGAGAGAGAGAGAGAGAGAGAGAGAGAGAGAGAGAGAGAAGAGAAGAGAGAGGTCTTCCATCTGCTGGTTTACTCCCCAAATGACCACAACGGCCAGAGCTGAGCTGATCCGAAACCAGTAGCCAGGAGTTTCTTCTGCATCTCCCACACAGGTGCAGCGGCCCAAGGACTTGGGCCATCTTCCACTGCTTTCCCAGGCCAAAGCAAAGGAAAGCTGGATCAGAAGTGGAGCAGCCGGGACTCGAACTGGCACCCATATGGGATGCCAGCGCAGCAGGCCACAGCTTTAACCTGCTGCATCACAGCCCCAGCCCTAACCTCTTGTCTTTTCAAAGGCTGGAAGCCTTGTGAGGGCCTCGTATGGTTTAGATGTAGACCATAGATCACAGTCCAGGCTGAAGCCCTAAGCTGTGGAATCTGTGTTGGTGATGAGATAGGTGGGGTATATAGACCCCTGGCCTGTGTCTGTATGAAGGCCAGAAGTCTTAGAACCAGCTACTGCCAGGCTTTTTGGGGCACATGGAGCCCCAGTCACTATGTGAGGGCCTTGAAACCATGGTATCCACTTTGGTTCTAAGACAGGTATGTCACACAAAGCCCTGCCTCTCCCTGTGCAAGAGCCTGAAGACCAGCTGGAACCAGGATGCACAGGGCATTTAGATCCCTGGTCACTGTCTGAGAACCCAGTGAACTCATGCAGAACTCATGCTTGGGATAGGATGGGCAGGTTGTGCAGACCCCTCTGCTCGATTTGCATAACGGTCTGAAGTTGGAGGACTGGATGGCACCAGAATTGTTGGGTTTATGGATTTCTTATCACTGTGCAAGGGCCTTATACAGAGGTACCTTGGCTGGTGCCAAGATGGGCAGAGTGTGCATTCTTCCAGTTACTATCCATGTGATTACCTGAAGCTGCCAGACCAGCTCACAGCTGGATGATCAGACTTGCAGACTCCATTAATGTGCAGTGGCTTGAAGCCATGAAACCTTTGTTGGTGTGGGAAGGGGCAGGATGCAGACCATCATCCTCCATAAGTACAGGGACCTGAAGCTGTAGGAACTACTGGCACTATGATAAGCTATGATAAGCAGTATTCACATACACTTTGTCACTGCCTTTGTGAAAGCCCAACAGAGTGGGAGCTTCCCTGGTATTTGGAGAGCAGGGCTATGCAGACTGCTGACTTCCAGTCATCCAAGGGTCACAGGACTTGTGTTACCAGCAGGATGGGCAGGGTGCCCAGACCCTCAGCTATTGCCATTGCGTGGGCTTGAAGCCAAGGAAGCAGTGCTGGCACTGCAAGCAGCCTGAGTGCAAGCATAGTCCTTAGCAGTCTGGAGAGTATGCACAGTTCCAAGCAGCAGGGGCAGACCAGACTGAGGTCACAGGAATCCTGACTGCAAGTCTTCATGTGTGTAGGTCCTGATGTAGTCAGTGACGTCCTGGGTGGCAGTAGGAGGGGAGAGCCTTGAAGGGAGGTGGCACTCCTGTCTCTTGCAGTGCAGTGTGTGAGCTAGGGTGTTAGGTTCACAGTTGATCTGCTAGATACAGTTGGATTTGTGAGACTGCAGTTATGTCTGTCTGTCTGTATGTATATGGAGCCTTGGGAATAGAGATATGTGATAGGCTTTGTCTTCTAGGACACTGTTGATTCTGACAGTGACTTCTTTTTTAAGACAGTGCCATACTGCTGTAAACTCTGCTCTGGAGATTTTGGGGAATCTAATACGAATTTCTTCTCTGAATGAAAGCAACTGGCTGTGAGATACCTAGGCAGCTCTCTTTACTGGGTTCCAGGTTTGTAGTGCGTGTGGAGTCCTCCTGTAACTAGGATTGCCTACTAAGGCTGTTGTGCAGATGGGCTCTGCTGAGGCTTTCCTGTTTACTTTTTGCCCTGCAGTGGAAATTCTCCCCTGCTGTTGGGCCAAAGTCTTAGTTACTGATTGGCTTTTCCTCCTCTGCTGTCATTCCAGGTCTTTGTGTCCTAATGGGTTTTTGTTATTCCTCAGCTGAACTCTGGTGTTATTCCTTAGGCACTCACCTTGAGATACAGCTATTTTTATTTGTTTTGGTTCTTCTCTGTGGAGGAGGAGGTGAACATTGAGTACCTCTATTCAGCCATCTTGGAAGCTCTTAAAAGGTAATTGTACAGCAGTATATGCCTATATCAAAAAAATAAGAATTCCAAATAATGAATTTAATGCTATACCTCAAGGAGCTAGAAAAAAAGAAAAACTAAGCCTAGTATTTGTAAAAGAAAGGAATAATAATGATCAAAGAAGAAATAAATGAATGGGACTTTAAAAGCATTAGAAAAGATGAGCAAAACTAAGAACTGGGTTTTGGAAAATATAAAAAAAAAATCACAAACCTTTAGCTAGACAAAGAAAAAAAGAAGACTCACATGAATAAAAACAGGAGTGAAAGAGGAGATATTATAATAGATATTACAGAAGTACAAAGGATCATGAGACTGCTATGAACAATTATATGGCAACAGATTGCATAACTTCGAAGAAAATGAAAAACTACTAGAAACCTGGAACCTCCCAAAACTGAATCATAAAGAAATTTAAAATCTGAACAGACCAGTAATGAGGATATAGAGTATATAAAGTCTTCCACCGAAGAAAATCCAATGACTTGATGCCTTCCTTCACTGCTGAATTTTATAAAGATTTAAGGAAAAACTAATAGCAGTCCTTCTGAAACTCTACGTAAAAAAATAAAGAGTAGAGAAAGTTTCCAAACTCATGAGGTTAACATTACGTGATACCAAAAGCTGTCAAGACTACTTAAAAGAAAATTTTAGACCAATATCCCCGGTGAACATAAATGCAAAAATCCTCAACAAAATACTTGCAAACTGAATTCAATAGCATATTAACATGGTGATTCATCAGGATCAAGTGGAATATATCCCTAGGATGCAAGTATGGTTAGCATATGCAGATTGATAAATATGACTCTTGTTATGGGCTAGTTTAGCCTTGAAATTAATATTTCAGGTTCTTGCCTTTTACTTAGAGAAGAATTCTAAAACATAGTCTCACACAGCATGTAGCATGGTAAAGTTTAGAGTTTATTTAGGGAGTGAGAAGGACACACAGGAACATGAGGGCGTTATTAAGGGTGAGAAATCCATCATTGATGTTACATTCATTGATGAAATTTGGAAGCTTTTCCTGTAAGATTAGGAACTAGACTAGAATGTCCATTTTTAACACTTCTATTCAACCTAGTTGTTGAAGTCCTAGGCAGAGCAGTTAGGCAAGAAAACTAAATAAGTAGGATAAAAATCAGAACGGAAGAAATAAAATCATCTATATTTGGTGATGACATCACCTTACATATAAAAATCCTTAGATCTAATCAACAAATTTAGTAAAGTTACAAAAATCAGTAGTGTTTCTATATACTAATTAACTTTGAAAAAGACATCAAGAAAACCCATTTTCTGACAGTGTCGTCATGAGCGGATTTTGGAGGAGAGTACCTCAACAGACTCCAAGGTCTAGGGAGCAAGTACCTCGGGTAATCATAGTCTTGGGGGTGCCCCCTTGCTGCTCTGTAATGACCTGTCCTCTGTAGTTTAGGGCACTGCTTGGACTTGGGTCCTGGGATCACTGCTTAGTTCAGTTGGTCTGTGAGGCTGCAGCCTTTTGTACAAGTGTGGTAGGATGTATGTCAGACTGCAATGATGTGGGTCTTCTGTCGCCCCTGGCAATATGGCTGTGTTTTCAACATGACTAATGTGCACTACAGTAGCCTGGGCTGTTGACATACAGCTGTTCATTTGTTGTTCTTTGGGGAGGAGGTGAGCTCTGGGCACTCTATTTGGTCATCTTGGATTCTTTAATCTCAGTGTCCTTCTTTCTAATAAAAAATTTTAGAAAATCAGATTTTACTTTTTAGAAAGCCATTCCAGTATATAACTGTATATATACCCAGAAATGCTTATATTTACTTTTAAATCTTTTATTCTTTAGCTTTAAGCTTCTATTTTAGTTACTGAAACTAATATAAGCAATAGTTGTTTGTCCTTAAGGAAAATACATTCAACCATACTTGGTAAAGTGTGGTAAAGAAAACTTTATTCAGGACCATTGCAGTAGACAAATGCAGTGAGATTTTGCAGTGAAGGGGTAAGGTGTTTTTTTTTTTTTTCCCCCCAGCTCAAATACAACATTGACAAGTGAGAATTTACAGCAAAAAAGCAGGGTTAGGGGTCAGTGTATGGAAAATTACTAATAGCACTTATTCAGGCAATGAGGGATTCTGGCTAAACTGAACTAACAAAATTCTTGCTGAAATAGCCTGACTAAAGTTTGGGAAAGCAAATACTCTTTGTTCCCTTACATAGCCCTCAAATAATTGGAATAGCTTTAATAATTGTGGACTTAACTTCAAAAATTTTCGGTTAAGAAGCATATACAGTTCAAGAATATTCAGGTTGACTTTGACTAATAATTTAGTTATGTATTTCTCTCTGTCTCTCTCTCTCTTTGAAAGTCAGTTACACAGAGAGAGGAGAGACAAAGAGAGAGAGAGAGTCTTCTATCCGCTGGTTCATTCCCCAATTGGACGCAATTTGGCAACGGCCAGACCTGTGCTGATCCAGAGCCAGGAGCCAGGAGCCAGGAGCCAGGAGCATTCTCTGGGTCTCCCACGTGGGGGTAGGGGCCCAAGGATCTGGGCCATCTTCTACTGCTTTCCCAGGCCATAGCAGAGAGCTGGATCAGAAATGGAGCAGCCGGGACTTGAACCAATGCCCATATGGGATACGAGCACTGCAGGCAGTGGCTTTACTCTCTATGCCACAGTACCGGCCCCGTATTTCTCTTCTTTCATTAGAAAAGTTAGATGTGGACATTTGTGCTTTCTGCTGACTAAAATTTAGTCCATTAAATATATGTACAGTGTTATTTTCATGTTGATATACATTGGTAGAAGTGGAAGCATGGGGCTGGGATGAAGAAACTTTTTATATAAAATGCCCTTACCCCTAGTATAAATCCTTTTTGTTTGAACAGCATTTCTGTAATGGCAAAAAATCATAGAAAATATACTCATTGCTATTTGAATTATATTGTAGCAAATGTGGAATTGTTGCTTAGGCTTTTCTACTCATCCCATAACTAGGTTATTTTTAAAACATCATCCCAAACTGAAATTCTTAAATTAATTGGATTGACACTTCTAGTTGTAAATTAACACTTCCAGTTATAAATTTCGAGGAAATTGGCATCAGACTTCAAACTGGCATCACATAGTTCTGTTTTCAGTAGGTTAGTTTTCTTAGTATTAAATTGTGTTAAGGAGAAGAAACTCATGTTTAAATCTCTTCAAAATTATGTAATTTGATACTTGCTCTTTTGAAATCTTTATACCATCAAATAGCAGCTCAATACCTATCAATCCTTAACTTGGCATTCTCCCTATTACTAATCTGTTAGCATCATTATCCATTACTGTGACATTGTATCCTTCACATAACTGCTACACTGAAGTTTCTGACACTTAACTCTTATCCTATTATCATGAAACTTGAATGTATAGAATAATTCTGTATTGCCTAACCTGTTTTCTGTGGTGTTTTCTGGCTGTTTGTGTGTGTGTGTGAGATCTCACCCTCCTTGCGCCTCCCCCCTCCAAATCTGGTACTTTTTTCTGTTTGTTTGTTTGTTTTAAATTTCAGATGTATCTCTTATCCTTTTTTCTTGACTTTAAGCTAAACTGTCCATAAAATAGTATGTTGATCATTTTGTTACATGCTTTTTTCTTTATGAAATGGCTATTCTTCATATTCACATGTCCAAAATCTACCAAATGTGCCAGTTCCAAGGGCTTTTCCATGATGACCTTCAATTCCTGTCTCTTCCTTAGCTCCTCTACATACCTGTTATTCCTTATTTTTTAAAACTTTGCATTTTGAAAAATTTAAGGAATATACAAACACAACAATTAAAAAAATTATTTATTTATAAGTAAGAATTACGGGGAGGGGGGAGGGGGGAGGGTGGGTGTGGGGGAATATCTTCCATCCATTGGTTCACTCCCCAAATGACCATCACAGCTGGGCTGAGTCAGGCAGAAGCCACGAATCAGGAACCTCCTCCATGTCTCCCACATGGGTGCAGGGGCCCAAACACTTGGGCCATCTTCCACTGCTTTTCCAGGCCATAGCAGAGAGCTGGATCGAAAGTGGAACAGGCAGGACTTCAACCAGTGCCCATAGGAGATGCCAGCACTGCAGGTGGCGGCCTTACAGTGCTGGACCTCTTCTGTTTCTTAATTCTTGTGAATGGTACTGCAGTAGACGTGGGAATACAGATGTCTCTTGGACATATTGGACATAAACCCAGTAATAGTGGGATGGCAGAACTCTGCAGTAGTTTTATTTTTACCTTTAAAACAAGGGGCCTGCACTGTGACACAGCAGCTTAGCCATGGCCTGCTGTGCTGGCATCCCAAATGGGTGCCGATTGAATCCTGGATGTTCCACCTCCCTGCCAATGCACCTGTGAAAGCAGCAGAGGATGGCTCAAATTGTTGGGCTCTTGCACCCAGTTTGGGGACCCCGAAGAAGGTCCTGGCCCCTGACTCCTGGCTCCTGGCTCCAACTTGGGCCAGCCCTGGTTGTTGCAGCTATTTGGGGAGTGAATCAGAAGGTGGCAGATTTCTGTCTTTGCTCTGTCTCTCTAACTCTGCCTTTCAAATAAATAAATAAATCTTTTTTTAAAAAATGAAAAGAAAACATTTATTTATGTATTTGAAAGAGTGACAGGGAGGGAAAAGGAGCTGGGAGGGAGGGAAGGAAGGAGGAAGAGAGAGAGAGAGAGAATTTTTAATCCACTGTTTGACTCTGCAAATGCCTACAACATCCGGGGCTAGAGCTGAGCCAGGCCAAAAATGTGATCCAGAAATTCCTCCCAGGTCTCCCACAGAGGCAGCAGGAACCTTAGAAGATGGATGAGCTTTCACCGCCTCCCAGTTACATTAACAAGAAGCTGGATCAGATGCTCCTAGTAGCTGAGACTCAAACCCAGCGCTCTGATACGGGATGCAGGTGTCCCAAGCCATGGCTTAACCCACAGCAACACAACACGCGTCCCTCTGTTTTTACTATTTGAAGAACCTCCATTTTGTTTTCTACATGCTTGTACTACTTGACATTCCCACCAACAGTGCACAGGGTTTCCTTTTCTGCATATCCTCACTATCGATTGTTATCACATGTCTTTGATAGTAGCCAATTTAAATGGGATGAAGTGACATTTCTTGGTGATTTTGATTTGCCTGATGTTTAGTGATATTGAGCATTTTTTCATGTACCTGCTGACCATTTGTATGTCTTCTCTTTAGAATTGCTTATTTGGGTCTCTTGTCTATTTTTTAATTGAAATATATATATTTATATATTGTAATTGAATTATTTGAGTTCCTTCTATATTCTCATTATTAATTGCAACCATTTTCTCCCATTCTGTTTTTAATTTTAAACATTGTAGTGTTCATTTGAGTTTTACTTGCTGTGGTTGTTTGTTTATGTCTTATCTCTCCCACTGGAAACTTTTTGATGACAGTATTTAACTTACATTTGTATTTGTGAAAGTAATGTTTTGGAGAGGTAACATCCTTGTTTTATGTATACAAACTTTGGAACTGGATAGCCTAGTTTCAGAGTTCAAATGTCTCAATTACAAGTTTTGAGATCTTGAATAATAAAAAGAAAATAGTAAGAAGTGAATTTTTCATGAAAGTATTAATTTGGGCATCCCAGTAAAAAATTTGCAGTTTGAAAATCAAGCTTCTTTGAGATTAAATATATATTCTCTGGTCAAATGAGTAGAAAGTAGCAGAAAAAGATTTCCAAACCAGTTTTAATTGACTCCAAAACGTATGCTCTTAGATTGATGTACATATTACTGTCACCCAATCCTAATGTAAAGCCTACTGTTTATCATTACATTTCTGGTCACCATCAGTAGTTAAGAAGTAAATGAATGAAAGTATATCTTTAAACATTGAGGCTTCCAATCCATGAATATGGTGTAACCCTTCATTTACTTAGGTACTTTAAGTTTTCTGAATAAAATTGGCGTAATTTTTACTGTGGAGAAAATTTTACACATTTTTTGTTAGATGTATTCCTGGTAATGTGATACTTTGTGTTGACTTTGTAGGTGATATAATTTTTAAGAAATTTTCATAAGATGGCCCAAGTATTTGGGTCCCTGCCTCCCTTCTGAGAGTCTCTGATGGAGTTCCAGGCGCCTGGCTTCAGCCTGGCTCCAGCCTGGCTCAGCCCTGGCTGTTGTTGACAACTTGGGAATAAACCAGTAGATGAAAGATCTCTCTCTCTCTCTCTCTCTCTCTCTCTCTCTCTTTCTCTCTCTCTCTGGCTTTTAAATAAATTAATCTTTAAAAAATTTTTATAGGTAATTATGTGTTAGTTAATTTTTTCTGCTGAACTTACCTTTTTCAAACTTGCTGAATGCACATTACTTTTAATGGTTTATCTAAACATTCTTTGCATTTTCTATTTATAAGATTGTTATTTGAGATAAATGAAAATTATATATTTTCACTCTTAAACTTTAGTTTTAGTTTCATTTGATTAGCATTGCCATTTCAACTTTGAATATAAGTAACAATATGGGTATTTTTGTATCATTTCCAATTTCAAAGGAAAAAAAATTTAAATGAGAGTGATTTTTTAAAAAAAATTATTTTTTTGAATATCTAAAGTATTGCTGTTCACTCCTCAAGTGGCTGTAACTGCCAGGGCTTGAGCCAAGCTGAAATCAGGAGCCAGGAGCTTCATCAGTATATCCCACATGGGTGGCAGGGGTCCAAGTACGTGGGCTCTGCTGCTTTTCCTAGGCCATTCACAGAGAGCTGGATCAGAAGTGGAGCATCTGGGATTTGAACCAATGTCCATGTGGGATGCCAGTGTTGCAGGCCATGATTTAACCTGCTATGCCACAACACCAGCCCCCAAAGGAAAAGTTTTTAACCTTTCATGAGCAGTGTAAAGTTTGCTCCACATTTTTGTAAATATTTTGCTATCTGAATATGTCATCCTTATTTAAATAGGTTGGAAAACTACATAGTAGAAAGAATTTACTAGTAAAGTATCTGTGGCTATAATTTGATAATTGAAGTTTATGTTTTTTATTTTATTTGGAGGAATGGGAGTAAACATAAAGTATATATTTAAAAAGTTATATATATATATGTGTGTGTGTGTGTATATGTATTATACAGTTCATGCTAAAGTCAAGATAGTAAACCTATTTTTCATTCCCCTAAAACTCCCCAAAAGTTTTCTTGTACCTCCATGTCATTCTGCCTCTGCCTATCACTGAGTTGTTTACCTTCATGGTGATTAGTTTACATTTTCTAGAACTTTACATTACATAAATGGAATCATATAGCATATGATAATTTTTCTGTAGTTTCAGCAAAATTAATTTTGAGGTTGTGCATGTTAACCATTTATTCTTATTGTCAATTTATAAATTCTGTTGTATGAGGTTGTTTATCCATGCACCTACTACTTGTAGACATTTGTTTTTGTTTTCTTTTTTTAACCTTTTGACTATTACAGATAAAACCACCATAAATATACATATAAAAGTCTTTGTATGAACATTTGCTTTGTTCAGTTGGGTAAATACCTAGGTGTGAAATGACTGGACTATTTAGTTTTACTTTTTAAGAAGCAGTATTTTTTTCCAAAATAGTTGTTATCACTAGCAATGTCTGAATATTCCAGTTTCTTCACATCCTTGTCCATACTTAATTATGATCAATCTTTTAATTTTATTCATTCTGAAAAGTACATCACATTTTTAAAATATATATATATATATATTTAATTTGATTGATAGAGTTAGTGAGAGAGAGAGAGAGATGGAGAGAAAGGTCTTCCTTCCGTTGGTTCACTCCCCAAATGGTCGCCATGTTTGGCGCTACGCCGATCCAAAGCCAGGAGCTAGGTGCTTCCTCCTAGTCTCCCATGCGGGTGCAGGACCCAAGCACTTGGGTATCCTCCACTGCCTTCCCGGGCCACAGCAGAGAGCTGGACTGGAAGAGGAGCAGCCGGGACAGAATCCGGCGCCCCAGCCAGGACTAGAACCCGGGGTGCTGGTGCTGCAGATGGAGGATTAGCCTAGTGAGCCACAGAGCCAGCCCCACATTTGCTTTTAATTCACATTTCCTTGTTACCTATTTATACACAGTCTGACTTGTCTCTTCATTCTCAGTATATTGTCTTACAAAGAGCAGAAGTTTTAAATTATGACTATAAAATAGTGTCTTAGAAGAAAATCTAAGAGAGTATCTGACATCTTGGGTTCTGTGAAGAGATCTTATATATCATACCAAAAGCATAATCTATAAAAGTGAAAATTAGTTAATAAAGCCTTGTCCAACCTAAAAACTATTGTATTAGAAAAAGAGACCGTTAAGAAGATGAAATTATAAGCCACAGGATATAGAAAATTTTTCCCAACCATATACCTGACAAAAACCTTATACCCATAACAAATAAAGAACTCTCAGAACTCAACATTAGGAAGGAGAAAAAAACAACAAGCAAGCACTGAACAGTCTGTTATGGAGTTAATTGGGTTTCCTGCAAATTCCTGTGTTGAAATCCTAACTTCCAGTTCCTCTGAATGTGTCTATATTTAATGATGGACTCTGAAGAAGTTATTAGGTAAAATAAGTTCGTAAGTAAATGCATACTTCCTATGTAGGTCAGCAATTGCAGTCATTTAATTTTATCCCAGAAAAATGAAAACATACATTCATCCAAAAACTTGTACATGAATATTCCTAGGAACTTTGTGGTAGTGTACACACTGGAAACAACTCTCATGGCCTTCATTGGTTGAATAGTTGAACAAACTTTGGTATATCCACAGAATGGAATAGAACTAGACAATAAAAAGGAATGAACTGTGATAAATGTAACTACCTGGACAGACTTCAGGGGTCTTAGGCTTACTAAAGAAAGTTACTGACGAAAGGTTACATAATTTATGATTCCATTTATATAACATTTTCAAAAAAATGGAAGGTAGGGTTAAATGTTTGGCCTAGTGGTGACGACACCACTCTGTACACCTGCATCCCGTATCAGAGCACCTAGGTTTGAGTCCTGACTCCACTGCCAGTTCCAGCTTATTGCTAATGTGACCCCTGGAGACAACAGGTGGTGGCTGAAGTAGGTGCTACCCACAAAGGAGACCTGGATTGCTTTCCCAGCTTCTAGTTTTGGCTTGACCCAACCCCAGGTGTTATAGGTTTTTTGGAGTAAATCAGCAAATAGGAGCTCTTACTGCCTTTCTCTCTGTTTCTCAAAGGAATAAAAATTAAACAAGCAAATTATGAAGATGAAGTACAGTTTAGCGGTTGCCACAGGGACAGGAGTGATATAGGAAGTGAATGTGAATACAGAAAGATAATAATGAAGGAGTTATTTTGCAGTTTGGGAATTATTTTCTACCTTGATCATGACAATAGTTAAATATGTACTTGTTATAAAATTGTATTGAACTAACCATATATACATATACACATAAATGAATACATGTAGAAAATTGGTCAAAACTGAATATGGCTTGTGTATTTGTTAAGTGTGTTGTACAAATGTCAAATTTCCTGGGCATGATGTTGGACAGCTTATTATTGCTGGGAAGGCTGAATGGAGGATATATAGAACTCTTTTGTAGATTTTTTGCCACTTCTTGTGAGTCTGATTATTTCAGAATAAAATGTTGTGATGAAATGCTCTATCAGTTTGTCCTCTTATAGGTTGTATTTTGGTATTGATTCTCAGAAATATTTCCTAACCCAATAAAGATTTTCTCCTGTATTTATTTGTAAATGTTAAGAAATTTACAATTTTAGTTCTGTCATCGATTTTAAGTCAGTTTTTGTATTGAATGTGGTTTGGATTGAAATTCATCTTCCCCCTCCCCCCAGTGTCCATCTGATTTTTTCCATCTGTTGAACAGACTAATATTTCTCTACTTAATTGCTTTTGCACCTTTGAATAAAAACAAATATTCATATATATGAGGATTTCTTTGTGCACCTTTTTCTTCTTCTGTTGACCCAGTTATCCATTTTTCCACCAATACTGTACTGGTAGCTATATTTTTATAACAATTATTTTTAATAGATTATTTAAAAAGATTTATTTATTATTCAGTATTACACACACACACACACACACACACAGAGACAGAGACAGAGAAAGACATACACACACACAGTGAGAAAGAGAAAGAGAGATAGGGAGATCTTTTATATCCTGTTTCACTTCCCAAATGACTGCAACAACCAGGACTGGGGCGGGCTGAAGCCAGGAGCTGGTACCTCCATCCAGATATCCCACGTGGGTGGCAGGAGCCCAACAACTTGGGCCATCCTCTGCTTTCCTCACAGAAGTGTTAGCAGGGAGCTGGATCAGAAGTGGAACTGCTGGGACTCAAACCAGCTCTCATATAAAATGTTAACATTGTAGGCTGTAGCTTAACTTGTCATGCCACAATATAAGTTCCTATAATAATTCTTGAAGTCAGGTAGAACTAACTCTCTAGTTTTGTTCTTCTTCAGAGTTTTTTTTTTTTAAGTTTGCTTTTCTTAATCTTTCCCATTTCCATATGAATGTTATTTTATTTTAGTTTACCTCATGAGATTTAGAATCACCTCATCAAATTATATGGTCAAATCTTGGACTTTTGCCTGAAATTATGTTGAATCTGTATAACTTGATTTTGAGACATGTTAACAATATTTAGACATGTTAACAATATTAAGTCTTTTGACCATCTAAGAAAGTATGTCTATTTGGATTTTTAAGTTTTCTTGGCAGTGCTTTATAGTTTCATTGTGCAAGTAATTTGTATCTATTATCATATTTATTCCTGAGAATTTCCATATATTTATGTTATATTGATACTTTAAAAATTTGTATTTCATTTTCCAGTTGTCAGTTGCTAATTGTAGAAAGAAAGTTGATATTTGCATATTGACTTTGCATTCTTCAACCTTGCTAAACCTACTTAGTAGTTCGAATAGCTTTTACGTGATTTTGGTAAGTAGATATGATGTTGTTAAGAGATACGGCCTTATGGGAGAAGGAATGCAAGGATTGTCTTGGGCTTGTTGAAGAGATGTGAGGTTTCCTAGAACCGGATTGTCAATGTTTTTGCCCAAGTGCTGGATGCAGACAGTGAATGGAGAGGAAATTCTGCCATTACCCCACCTAGCAGTGGATGCTTATAGGTTAGTTAGTAAGTGAGGATTTGAACAAGTACCAAGGACTTTTCTTGGTGTATGCTCTCATCTATGTGAAAGAAAAAGGAGAGGTTATTCTGACAATATGGTTGCAAGCCCTATGGCCCTTATAAATTCAGTACTACTGCGACTACTCAGTTAAAGCATCCCTGAAGACAAATTAAATGGTGTTGACAGTAAGGATATATACCTTTGGATGAGCCAACAACATTAGAAGTTAGTTTGGTTGAAACATGTGACTGGCTGCTCAAAACTGAATGTAAATGGAAAGCCACACTTAATTGGTGTGTACCACTTTGTATCTTTTCATTCTACTATTCTTGTATCCTCCAACTTCAGCTTGCTTCCAGGAAAAAACCAAGTGCCCTCATGGACTTTGAAGGAGAGGAGGGACTCAAATTTTAGAATCTGTTGAATATAGGTGCCTAAGTCAATACCATTCCTGATCCTATGTGAGGGTAGAAAGTTTGGTACAGGGATTGCCAGAAATGCTAAAGTTGGAGGTAAGAGCTTTAGTGGTACATAGGCCCCTTAAGTTGGAATGCTTTTTAAATACAAGAAGCTACACAAAGGAGGAAGCAACTCTGGAATTTAGACACCAACCCTGGAACAAGCATCCAAAGGGTAGAAGAAACTTACACACTTCTTTAGATGTTCCCACCACCCTTTTCCTTTTAGTCTACTCTGTACTCCCCACATTTCCAGCCTAGGATTATCATAGTCATTTGTGGTTGTTAACTGTCATTCCTAACATATGCCTATTAGACACTGGTGGTTTTTCGGTATGGAAAGAAGTACCTGACTCCAACGAAGAGAGCTGAATAAGATTTTCAGTGGCAAATTGTATTAAATTAACTTTGTGGGTAAAGCTCTTGAGGGATTCCTATATACCACATAGAATTTACTTTAAATGTCTGGACTGGTTTGCTGATGGTTTAGCTAAGTGAAAAGCTGATGGTGTCCACTGGGTGGCAGCCACCCTCCAGCTTCAAGGACAACTCTGGAAGGCTGAATTGAAAGCCATTTTCTTTGCCTTAGGGATTGGCACATTTCATCCTGTGTGCTAAATCTGGTTGCAGCCTGTTTTTGTGCTACTCTTGAGTTTGGAATGATTTTTACTTTTTTTAAGTGTCAGGGTATGAAGGGAGTATGTACCAGAGACTATGGGACTTGCAAAGCCTAAAATATTTACTATCTACCCTTTTCAGAATAAAGTTTTCCAACTCCTGCCTTTGACAGTACTCCTAAGGATTAACTATGTTGTATTTTTCCTGAATATTGGGCTGTTTCTCATGACCTCCCTTGAATAAGAATATCAGATCACAGGCACACACCTCTCTGTGGGGGTACAAGAGGAAACAAATAATAACTGTCTCCTGGAAGGGCTGAGTCATAAATTTTAATGCCTAGTGCATGGAGTTGTTTCTGATGAGATTGACTGGAATCAAGCTGCTTATCAAACCTGTACAACCTAGATCACTACCACGGCCACTTGGTTCCATCATTGTACCTGGTGTGGCAACCTATCCATCATAATAGAATTGTCCTCCTCTTCCACACCACACAAAAAAAGACTTTATGTTTCTAAAGAGAAGTCATTACTACCTACCAGAGTTGTACAGACCTGAAAAATCTTGACTGATTTTTTTTTTACTTTTTTAGTGTTTTTTTTTTATTTTTTTATTTTATTTATTTATTTATTTTTTTTTTTAATTTTTTTGACAGGCAGAGTGGACAGTGAGAGAGAGAGACAGAGAGAAAGGTCTTCCTTTGCCGTTGGTTCACCCTCCAATGGCTGCCGCAGACGGCGCGCTGCGGCCGGCGCACCGCGCTCATCCGATGGCAGGAGCCAGGTGCCAGGTGCTTATCCTGGTCTCCCATGGGGTGCAGGGCCCAAGCACTTGGGCCATCCTCCACTGCACTCCCGGGCCACAGCAGAGAACTGGCCTGGAAGAGGGGCAACCGGGACAGAATCCGGCGCCTCGACCGGGACTAGAACCCGGTGTGCCGGCGCCGCAAGGTGGAGGATTAGCCTGTTGAGCCACGGCGCCGGCCTTGACTGATTTTTTTTATGGTACAGGACCTTTGACCACATCCTGGGACTATTGTTAACTGTTATTGATAAATTTTTTTTTTTGGCTTATTATACTCTGTCTAGGTGACCATATTATCACTATGGCTCTTTTTAAAAAATTAATTAATTAATTTGATAAGTAGAGAGAGAGGGAGCACATGAGACAGTTATCTGTCATCCATTGATTCACCTCCCAGACAGGCACAACAACCAGGTCTGGGCCAGGCCAAAGCCAGGATCCAAGAACTATGTCCTTATCTCCTACATGAATAGAAGGAGCCCAAGTACCTAGGCTATTTTCTTCTCATTCCTAGTTGCATTATCAGGAAAGGGTATCAGAAGTAGAACAACTGAAACTTGAACTAACATGGTGATATGAGATGCTGACATTGCAACTGTAGCTTAACCCAGTGTACCACAATGCTGGCTCCTCACCCTGACTCTTGAGACTAATGTGTCATGTTTTTGACCTGAACTGTTTACAGTCTGATAATGACATGCTTTTTTCACTAGAGTCTTAGTAGATAGTGGGTCACAGTATTTGACTGAGACCATGTTTCATACCACCCACACTCATCTGCTGTTGTTGAATCCTATATTAACCTCCTGAAATATGAGATCAAACAGGTTTCTCACTTGTTCTTGTGTACATTTCTTGGTAAAATGTGGCTGTCCTTAGAGATCATGTCTGCCTGACTTTGTCTTTGCTAGTTAGCACAACTAGAGAGATAAGAGATTATATAGATTTATTTTGAAAATTTAAGATTTTGCCCTGATCATTCCTGGCCATGTTGCTTCTTTCTTTCCCCTAGTGGAAGTCCAGGCCAGTTGAATGGAACAATGGGGCATTTCTGGGTGAAGGCTTTGCCCAAGGAAGAAAAGAACCAGTGAATGAAGACTGTTGTGGGAGTTCTAGATATTCTAACCCTTATGGGAACCCACATGTGGCCTGAAAATAGTCATTAAAATTTTTTTTTTCTGGTTTCACCCTTCTTCTTATTCTATTTTCTTTTTTTATTTCCTTCTGCTGTCACTATAACAAGGGTGAAATTAGCTTTTCTTTTCTTTCATGTTTGGGTTTTAATTCTTTTAAGTTTCTTTGTCTACTAACACTGTGGTTTTTTTGTTGTTGTTAAATAATGATTATTTTTATTTGTTCATTTAACATGTTATTGATCTTGACACTATTGTGACTAAATAATATATTATGCAGAAGCAGAAGTCTATGGAATGGCTTTAAAATTTTTTTTTGAAGATTTATTTGATTTTATGAAAGGCAGAGTTACAGAGAGAGAGAGAGGGAAAGAGACAGACAGACCGACAGGGATTGAGATCTTCCATCCACTGATTCACTACCCAAATAGTTGCAATGGCCAGAACAAGGCCAATCTGAAGCCAGGAGCCGGGAGTTTTCTTCCAGGTCGCCCAAGTGAGTGCAGGGGACCAAGCATTTGGGCCATCTTCTCCTTTCCCAGGCCATTATAATGCAGGGAGCTGGATCAGAAGTGGAGTAGCTGGGCCTCACACCGACACCCATATGGGATGATGGTGCCATAGCAGCAGCTTTACCTGCTATGCCATGGTGCTGGCCCCTAAAGTTTCTTGAATTGATATAGTTGTATCAATTATTGTATACAACAGAATATGTTGAAGTACATATGCACTGTGAAGTGTTTAAATGTAGCTAAGTAACAAATAAGCAACTTCCACAATTACTATTTTTGTGGTGAGAACACTTAACATTTACTTTTTTAAATAGTTTTTCAGGTATACAACATAACATCATTAACAGTAGTCACCATGCAATACAATAGATCACATAAACTTCTTCTTTCCATCTAGTTAGGATTATATGTGCTTCGGGCGACTGCTCCCCAACTCTTTGTCTCTCAGCTATCACAGCCTCTGAAACCATCCTTCTGTTCATTACTTCTATGAGTTCAACTTTTTAAAAATAAAAATAGATAGCACATATGCGAGAGATAATGCAGTATTTGTTTTACTGGGTCTTATTTTACTTACAATAATGTCCTCTAGGATCACCCATGTCGCAAATGACAGGATTTTGTTCTTAATCACATACCATATTTTCTTCATCTGCTCACCCATTGATATTAGCAAGTCAATTCCATATTTGCGCTGTTGTGAATAACCTGTAGTAAGCATGGGAGTGCAGATATCTTTTTGAATTACTGATTTCGTTTTCTGTGGCAGTAGTGGGATTGCTGGATCATGTGATGGTTTTATTTTTATTTTTCTGAGGAACTTGTATACTGTTTCCCATAATGGCAGTACTAATTTACGTTAATGTTAACAGTGTATAAAGGTTCCTTTTTCTATATATCCTAATCAACACTTGCTATCTTTATCTTTTTGATAATAATCAATCTAAATGGATTGGGGCAATATCTTACAGTGGTTTTGAATTGATTTGTACTTTTCTGATGTTTAGTGTTGCTGAGCATTGTTTTTCCTAAGTTTGTTGACCATGTGTCCCATTTTGAGAAATGTCTGTTCAGCTCATTCGTTAATCGGGTTATTTGTTTTCTTGCTGTTGAGTTTCTTATATAGAATTTTAGAAATTATATACCTTGTGAATATTTTTTTTCCATTCTGTAGGTTTTTTTTAAGGTTTTCTTCCCAAAGAAACCTTTTATTTAATGAGTACAAATTTCATAAGTACAACTTTAGGAATATAAAGATTCTTTCCACCATACCCACCCTCCCACCCCAACTCCCACCCCAGTTCCTCCTCTCTTTCCCATTCCCAGTCATATTCTCCGTTAAGATTAGTTTCCAATTAACTTTATACACAGAAGACCAACTCTATACTAAGTAAAGATTTCAACAGTTCACACACACATGCACACACACAAGCTGAGAACAAGTTTTATAGTTAATTCTCATAATACCACTCATTGAGGACAGAAATCCTGCATGACAAGTTAAGTGCACAATGACTCCTGTTGTTAATTTAATTTGTTAATGATGTCAGTGATTACCTGAGGCTCTTAACATGAGCTACTTAGGCTATGGAAGCCTTTTGAATCCACAAAGTCTGTCAGTATTAGACAAGGCTATAAGCAAAGTTGAAGTTCTCCCTTCAGAGAAAAGTACCTCCTTCTTTGATGGCCACTTCTTTCCACTGGGGTCTTTCACAGAGATCCTTCATGTAGGTTGTTTTTTGTTTTTTGCTACATTGTCTCGGCTTTCCATGCTTGAAATGCTCTCATGGTCTCTCTCTCTCTCTCTCTCTCTTTTTTTTTTTTTTTGTTTTTGAACACGATTTACACAGTGTATTGAGTTTTAATTATACAAATAATTGACATAGTTAAAAAAATGAAAATATTAGCTCTGAGTTATAGTAAACAACAACAGTGTCACACTGCTTATTCTCTCTCTTTTTTTAAACTTTTATTTAATAAATATAAATTTCGAAAGTACAACTTTTGGATTATAGCAGCTTTCCCCCCATAACCTCCCTCCCACCTGCAACCATCCCATCTCCCACTCCCTCTCCTGTCCCATTCTTCATCAAGATTCATTTTTAATTATGTTCATTTGTTTGCAGAAATTTTTTGATTTCTCTTTTGATTTCTTGTATGACCCACATACATTCAGGAGCATGTTGTTCAGTCTCCATGTGTTTGCATGCGTTTTAGAGATTCCTAAGTTGCTTATTTCTAGCTTCAGTCCATTGTGATCTGAGAGGATATATGGTTTAATTTTTTTTTTTTAAATTTGCTGAGACTTGCTTTATGGCCTAGTATGTGAGCAGTCCTAGAGGAAGTTCCATGCACTGCTGAGGAGAATGTATATTCTGCAACTGTAGGAATGGAAAGTTCTGTAGGTATCTTTTAGGTCCATTTGGTCTACATTGTTGATTAACTCTGCTGTTTCCTTGCTGATTTTCTGTCTGGTTGATCTGTTCATTGCTGAAAGTGGGGTATTAAAACCCCACATTACTATTGTAATGTTGCTAAGGCCACATTGGAGCTTCCTTAAATTTTCCCTGTGAGAACCTGGAGGCTCTCCTAGATGAAATCACTGCAGATGTGTAAGGGCTCCTTTTGACTAAAGCCCATAGAGCTTTTTATTCTATTGCTCCTTAAATTCTACCTCAAGCTCATCAGAATTGCTAAGCATTCTGTAACATACTTAAGATTTCCAAGTAAGCAAATCTTGGGTTCTGTGTCTCTCTCAGTGTACTAGACTTTCCAGATTTAGGGTTGACAGTTTGCCCTGTGTCCTTGGATAGGCCCAAGAAAAATCAATGACTTTTGGTTTGTTAAGTGTTTTCTTATTGTAAGGATTAGAGGAACAGTTTTTAAGCTTTTAACATGTCAGAGCTGAAACCATAAGCCTCCAATGACATTTTGCTTCTTAATCTTTTATGTAAGTGAATATTCAGTCCTTTAGTCATTTTCATTCTCTGGACTCTAAACATTTTTTAGTAGTTATTTGAAAGGCATAATAGATAGACAGACTTACAGAGAGAGCTCTCATCCATCTACTGGTTCACTCTTCAAAGGCATATAACAGTCAGGGCTGGGCCAATGCTAAAGCTAGACACTGGGAATGCATTCAAAATCTGCTATGTGGGTGACAGAAACCCAGTAACTCGAGCTGTCACCAACTACCCCTCAAGTCTGCATTGGCAGAAAGTTGAACCCAGGTACTCCAATATGGGATATAGGCATCTTAGATACTAGGCTAAGTTCTCACTCCCTAGAATCTTTTTTCTTTTCTTTTTTTATTTTGTACTGTTATTCTGAAATTTCTTTTTTTTTTAAATTATTTATTTATTTTGAAAGTTAGATTTAGAGAGAAAGAGGGAAAAAGAGGGATTGTCTTCCTGACCACAGTGGCCGCGGCTGGGCCAGGCCAAAGCCATGAGCCAGGAGCTTCATTCAGATCTCCTACATGGGTGGCGGGAGACTCAAACACTTCGGCCATTTTCTGCTGTTTTTCCCAGGCCATTAGCAGGAAGCTGGATTATAAGTGGAGCAGTTGGGACTCAAAACAGCTTTCATATGGGATACCCATGCTGCAGGCAATAGCTTTACCCTCCATGTTACAATACTGGTCCCCTGAAATTTCTTGAGGATGTTTTGTGGTAAGGGTTTAAAATAATTTGCTCTGCTAGGTACTGAGTTCCTTAGTTCACTCTGTTTCTTCTATTTAATCTGGAAATGTATTTTTAAATCGTAGGAAATTTTCTTATTATTTCCTTGATCTGACCCTCCTTTTTTTTTTTTTTTTTTTTTTACTTTTCTTGGAACTTCTGGTTGGATGTTAGACTTCTCAATTCATTTTTTGATTTTCTTAGCTTTTCTATCCTATTGTCTGTAATTTTCATTCTTTCATTGTAGTTCCTGGTAATTTGTTTTCCTTGCATGTGTCTTCAAACCTTTTAATGCATTTTGCATCTCACATTTTTAGATTCCAAAAATTCTTATTTCTTAAATGCCCATTTTTAATAATTTCTTATTCTTGTTCCAAGCCTACATCTTGATCTTCCTTTAATGACATCATAGTTCGTTTTTAGTCTTTTGTTTCTTCCATTGTCTTTATTTCTTTTTTGTTTGTTAATTTGTTTAGATTCATCTTTGTTGTTCATATGGAAGTTTCTTCACATATTGTGTGATTCCTGTATATACATTTATATTAAATAGGGAGGCATACTTTTTATGTGATATGATAAGCTTTATAATTTAGTAGACTTCATTATAGGGTTATTAGTTTATCTAGCAGTTTTATGGAGGAGGTCATGAATGCCACTATCTTACTGTATTTTCCCTTGAGCCATTTTGTTCTTGAGAAAATCCTTTAATCATTTGTCTGTATGACTTGTCTGCTGCTATGAGTATTCTTTTTGTTGTGTGGTAGAATAAGCTATGATTTTCAATATTTAGTTTGCTAACTTTCAAATAGGATTAGGCTGTTTTTCAACATTTAGTCTGCTAACCTTCAGTTTATACCCCTGTTTTTCATAAGGTGCATCTCCTGTGCCATCTACTATGTGCAGATAATAATAGAGTACCAGAATCTATTTAGCATCTTCATAGGCAAGGACTGAAATTTATGTTCTGGCTTGTAGAAGACAAAATTAAATTTAGCCCAAAATATATGTAAATGTATACAAGTTATTCTGTTTCTTCTATGTTCATAATTAATTTCTTCTAAGTTTTGACATTTTATTTATTTGAGCTGTAAGAAATTTTATTCTCAGAGAATTACATTCATTTAAGTAATTGGTTTTGTTTCATGAAAAATACTTATTCTCATTCTGATAAAAAATATTCACTGTAGGATAATGATTTAACAGGAATGCTAATAGTAATATATGTATATGAATAGGATTTTATTAAGATGAATGTTAGCAGGTAACTTAATATATTTAGGATATGATCCTTTTAAATAAAAGCAGCAAGATATAATGTATTAAATTGAATGTCGTAGGCTCACGAGGCTAATCCTCCGCCTGCGGCACCGGCACCCCAGGTTCTAGTCCCGGTTGGGGCACCAGATTCTGTCCTGGTTGCTCCTCTTCCAGTCCAGCTCTCTGCTGTGGCCTGGGAAGACAGCAGAGGATGGCCCACGTCCTTGGGCCCTGCACCTGCATGGGAGACCAGGAGGAAACACCTGGCTCCTGGCTTGGGATTGGTGCAGCATGCCGGCTGTAGCGGCCACTTGGGGAGTGAACCAACGGCAAAGGAAGACCTTTCTCTCTGTCTCTCTCTCTCCCTGTCCACTCTGCCTGTCAAAAAAAAAAAAAAAAGAAAAACAAATTGAATGCCATGGCCAGCGCCAAGGCTCAATAGGCTAATCCTCCACCTGCGGTCGGAGCCCCAGATTCTGTCCCGGTTGCTCCTCTTCCAGTCCAACTCTCTGCTGTGGCCCAGGAAGGCAGTGGAGGATGGCCCAAATGCTTGGGCCCTGCACCCGATGGGAGACCAGGAGAAGCACCTGGCTCCTGGCTTCGGATCAGCGCAGTGCGCTGGCCGTAGCGCGCCAGCCACAGGGGCCATTGGAGGGTGAACCAACAGAAAAAGGAAGACCTTTCTCTCTGTCTGTCTTTCTCACTGTCCACTCTGCCTGTAAAAAAAATAAAATAAAATAATTGAGTGCCATACTTCTAGTTATTCTGAGTTGTTAGATTTACATAATTTTTATTATCTTCTTAGCTTGGTCTTACAGGTAGTTAATTAGTTAATAAAGACAGATGTAGTATATTTTCCTTTTTTTTTTTAATTTGACAGGTAGAGTTATACAGTGAGAGAGAGAGAGAGAGAGAGAGAAAGGTTTTCCTTACGTTGGTTCACTACCCAAATGGCCGCCACGGCTGGTGCTGCACCGATCCTAAGTCAGGAGCCAGGTGTTTCCCCCTGGTCTCCCATGCGGGTGCAGGGGCCCAAGCACTTGGGCCATCCTCCATTTCCCTCCTGGGCCACAGCAGAGGGCCAGACTGGAAGAGGAGCAACCTGGACTAGAACCCAGCGCCTATATGGGATGCCAGCGCCACAGGCGGAGGATTAACCAAGTGAGCCTTGGTGCTGGCCCCCTGTATATTTTCCATTCATTAAAACATACCACAAGCTTTTTCAACCTGTCTTTATAGTGAAAGAGGTTAACATATGAGTGTGAATTGAATAATAAACAATTCAACTTGTTGTGCTTGTAATTGGATTGCATACAAGTGTATTGGAGATAAAATTCTTGTGGAAGATCAATAACTGACTGCAAGTATAGAATTTTATAATCCTGGTCAGTGCCTCGGCTCAACAGGCTAATCCTCCTCCTTGCGGCGCCGGCACACTGGGTTCTAGTCCCGGTTAGGGTGCTGGATTCTGTCCCAGTTGCCCTTCTTCCAGGCCAGCTCTCTGCTATGGCCCGGGAGTGCAGTGGAGGATGGCCCAAGTGCTTGGGCCCTGCACCCCATGGGAGACCAGGAGAAGCACCTGGCTCCTGACTTTGGATCAGCGCGGTGCGCGGCCGCAGTGCGCCTGGCCACGGCGGCCATTGGAGGGTGAACCAACGGCAAAGGAAGACCTTTCTCTGTCTCTCTCACTGTCCACTCTGCCTGTCAAAAAACAAAACAAAACAAAAAGAATTTTATAATCCCATCAGATATAAAAGAGTATAATTATAATTTGGATTTTATTTCTGACTACTAAGAATTTGCTTTATTACGAATACCTGCATTTCAGTGTTAGAATTAGTATAGTCTTCTGAAGATTTTTTTACATAAAATATTCTTGTTTGGAGGAATAGAGGATAGTTAGCAACAAATCTTAAAGTGCTCTTGATCTAGTAAGTTTGGGTAATCACTACTGAACTTAAGAAATAAAGGATTACAGATAAAATGCTAGTCTTTGAATTATGTACCTATATCATTTTCCTTCATCACTTGCTTGCAGAATAATCCCTAATTCTGAATTTGGTGTTTTCATGCCCATGCTTGCTTTTACATTTATATTCTTTTTCTGATATCCAGAAAATATTGTCTTGCATATTTTATATGTATGCTGAAACATACTTCCCCCCCCCCTCAACATTGTTTCTGAGGTATATTCAGATCTAGGTATATTCAGGATCTAGCTTTTTACTTCATTTTAACTTCTGAGAAGTAGTATATTGCATAAATGCACATTTATCACAATTTATTCTTTTGTTATTTCAGAATTTTCACTATTGCAAAAGAAATGCTTCAGGGAATCATGTGTATGTGAAATTTTCCCTGGTGTAGATATCCAGGTATAGAATTTCTGGCATATAAACGTTTTTTAATGTTACAAAATGTGTCTGGATTATTTTCCAGTGAGGTGCAATTATGTTCTTTCAGCAGTCTATGAGGGTTTTGCTAATAAGATTTAGGCTTAAGGTATTGCAATCTTACATATGTAAATTGTATGATGTGTTATTTTGCATTTTTAAATATCAAAAATATTTTTGATGGAAGAATTAACCCTTTGATCATTTTTATCCCCTATTTAAATAAGTGATGATGTGTTTCTAATTACTTAGGTTACTTTCCCATTAATTTGTACTTTTATTGTAGAATCTCCCCTCTACCCACTTTTATATAAATCTCTTTGGATTAGGTTTATTTTGTGCTGAGCAGTAAAAAATTTAATATTTTTGTTGTCAGCTGTTGGTGAAGATTGGAATCTGGTGTCTAGGTGATAATAGGAGGATAATACAGTGAAGGAATAACCAGTCAGGGACCCACATAGTACAAAATTCAGTTACTAACAGTGATTAACTATGTATAAAGAAAATGGCACCTTATCAAAAATCCCACTTCTCAATTATGTTGTCTTTATAGAATAATTATATTCTATTATCTCCTTTCTAGATCTTGAATTCTAAGATAATTAAACGTCATTTTCTCTGCTTCTCTCTCTGATTCACTTAATTTATTCCTAAAAGGATTAAGTAAGATTTCACTAGATTGACTTTTCCCTACATGTTAGCTGCAACATTAGCAGGTTATTGTAATTAACCCAGTTTATTAAATTTAAAAAGCGATGGTTAAATATTAATGAAGGATAAGAGGAGAGCCTGGATTACTTCTAAAATCGGGTTGGTTCTGGTGGAACTCACTGGACAGTTAGAGTAGAATATGAGGATATAAGGAATGGGGAAGAGAGGAAATGGACAAGACAAAATGCTGAAAGATATTCTTTACAGACTTAGTTTATGTGGCTCCTGCTTCTCTTTTCTATACTTTTCACTGGCTCCTTGGATTTAAAAGAGATTATAATTAGGGAATTCAGTAAAAGGAAGATAACTATGTTGAGTAGTATATACCTAATTGGATCCCGTCTTGGGATAGAAAGAATCTGCTCACATTTCCTTAGCACCTTGGAATATAAAACTATAAACAAGATAGAAATAAATGTTAGAGAAATTGGAAGAAATAAAGAAGGGCAGGTTCAGTGAGATTATACTAGTGATTGGACAGTTAGTATCCTTTCCTAATTTGTAGGGCTGTACTTCAAAAATTTTATTAAATAGTGTTAGACAATAAGGTGTATTTTCCATGAAGTTTTGAAAAGCCATCATGTGAGCAGATTTTGTTGTCATTTTAGCTAATTACACTATATTCCTATATTAATTTGTTCATAGCCTTTCACTATGAAGTAATTTTTTTCCACCAACTTAATGTTAACTTTTTCCATATATTTAAAGAGAGTGCATAGCCTGTGTTATCTCCTCTTGTTCAGTAGTATCAGGAAAATGAAACTTCATCTATAAGAACAGTCCTTTTTAGCAATTTTAATTTTAGCTCAAGAAGTATTTTTATATCCCTAATACCCTTATAAAGTAAATATAAATTTCCAGTTTTTTTTTATCATTGGATGATTTTATGTAATTTTGGTTTTTTCTCAGTAGGTCTTTCTTTGTAAGAATTACTATTTTATTTTTAGAACTTTTTATTTATTTAAAAGGAAGAGAGGCAGAGATAGACAGTTCTTCCATCTGCTGGTTCACTCCCCAAATGCTGGCAATAGCCAGAGCTGGACCAGGTCAAAGCCAGGAGTCCAAAACTTAAATCTGGGTCTTCCTTGTGGATATTAGGGACCCAAGTAGTTGAGCCATCATCTGCCTCCCAAGGGTGCATATGAGCATGAAGTTTACTCAAGAGTGGAGGAGTAGGGATTTGAACCAGCCACTCTGATATGGATATGGGTGTCCCAGTCAGTGTCTTAATTGCTATGTGAAACACTCAGCCCAATATTACTTTTTGAGGCAAGTTTGTATGAGTCCTAAAAAGCTTTTTGGTATGTGTAACTAAAACCGGATAGCATCTTTATTTTGAGTAGATAGATATGATAGCATCTACTAGATAATTGTCTTTAGGAAATTCCTTATTGTATTTAAGTCTTATATTGTGACAGTTTTAATACATTTTAGTTTTAGGTGAACTAATTATGTTATAAATTAATGTTGGTTTTTATTCTTATATTCTGTTTATTCGATAAATTTCTCACTTTAATCTTCTTTATCATGTATGCAGATGATCCGTTTCCAGGACTGAGCAATTTCTTTTTTTTAAGATTTATTTATTTATTTGTAAGGCAAAGTTAAAAGAGAGAAAGGGAGGGAGGGAAAGAGGGAGAGAGATTGAGAGAAAGAGAGGGAGAGAGATCGATCTTTCATCTGCTGGTTCATTCCGTATAAGGCTGCAGTGACAGGGCTAGGACAGTCTGAAGCAGGAGCGAGGAGCTTTTTTTGGTTTTCCCACATGGGTGTAGGAGCCCAAGTATTTGGGCCATCTTCTGCTGGTTTCCCAGACACATTGGGAGTTGGATTAGAAGTGGGACAGCTGGGACTCAAACCATCGCCCCTATGGTATGCCTGTATTGCAGCTGGTGGCCTTACACACTGTACCACAGCGCCGGCCCCAGCCTGAACAAGTTCTAAGCCTGCACAGTTTTCTTTCATCACCTTCTAAGCATTCATTTTTTTTTTTTCTTTTTAAATCTTGCTGTAGGTTCAGATTCATGTTTTCTGAATTCTATTATCCTTTCCTTCTGCTACCTAGTTTCCAGTCTAGATACTCTACCTAATTTTATGTTTATATCATTGATAATAGTATTCTCTTAGTTGATAAGATAATTTTTTAAAAATTATAAACAATCGGCCGGGCGCCGTGGCTCAACTGGCTAATCCTCCGCCTTGCGGCGCCGGCACACCGGGTTCTAGTCCCGGTTGGGGCGCCGGATTCTGTCCCGGTTGCCCCTCTTCCAGGCCAGCTATCTGCTGTGGCCCGGGAGTGCAGTGGAGGATGGCCCAAGTGCTTGGGCCCTGCACCCCATGGGGGACCAGGAAAAGCACCTGGCACCTGGCTCCTGCCATCAGATCAGCGCGGTGCGCCGGTCATTGGAGGGTGAACCAATGGCAAAAGGAAGAACTTTTTCTCTGTCTCTCTCTCTCACTGTCCACTCTGCCTGTCAAAAAAATAAATAAATAAATAAAAATTATAAACAATCTATACTGGCTGTGTCTGAGATATTTGGGTAATTAGTTACCTGCTCCAAGCTTCATTTTTTTTTGTCTATAAAAAAGGGGATGTCGGCCGGCGCCGTGGCTCAACAGGCTAATCCTCCGCCTTGCGGCGCCGGCACACCGGGTTCTAGTCCCGGTCGGGGCACCGGATTCTGTCCCGGTTGCCCCTCTTCCAGGCCAGCCCTCTGCTGTGGCCCAGGAGTGCAGTGGAGGATGGCCCAGGTGCTTGGGCCCTGCACCCCATGGGGAGACCAGGAAAAAGCACCTGGCTCCTGGCTCCTGCCATCGGACGAACGCGGTGCGCCGGCCGCAGCGCGCCGACCGCGGCGGCCATTGGAGGGTAAACCAATGGCAAAGGAAGACCTTTCTCTCTGTCTCTCTCTCTCACTGTCCACTCTGCCTGTAAAAAAAAAAAAAAAAAAAAAGAAAAAAAAAGAAAAAAGGGGATGTCAGTGTCTCACAAAATTGGGAAAAGGATTAGATTAAATGAAATAATATAAGTAACGTGCATGCTGTGGTGCCTAAATCTTAGCAAATAAGTATTGCCCTGTAAATACACAGGTTCAAAAGCTCATAATTATCTATATCTGCTAAGAAATGAGAAAAAATCGATTTGTCTTTATTTTATTTCACCTAGTAGAACCATCCATTCCATCCAGTTTGGTCTACTCATTCAAGGCTATCACCATTCCACTTTCTATGCTCTCACTAAGATCAGGGCCTTTCTACCATTTCATTTGAGTGTACACTGGTCTAGTCCTGT
Organism: Sylvilagus floridanus; assembly: GCA_949820135.1. Classification (NCBI taxonomy): domain Eukaryota; kingdom Metazoa; phylum Chordata; class Mammalia; order Lagomorpha; family Leporidae; genus Sylvilagus; species Sylvilagus floridanus. Next base: position 12,197,947 of record OX463228.1, on the reverse strand, counting down.
TCCCGGTATAGTTGTATACTGATTTGTATAGATCTTATATTACTGTTTTCTACTAATATTAAATTTGATCTCTCATTGCTGTTTTGGCTCTTGTTACATTTTTTCTTGTTCCTGATTAGGCTAGTTCCTTCTTTAGAGTTTAAATTTATTTATACTTTATTATACTTTGAGTCCTATCCAATCTGGTTCCCTGCTAATGCACCTGGGAAAACAGTAGAAGATGGTCCAAGTGCTTGGGCCCTTATATTCATGTGGGAGACCTGAGGAAGCTACTGGCTCCTGGCTTTGAACCAACTCAGCTCCAGCCATTGTGGCCATTTGGGGAGTGAGCCAGCGGCTGGAAGACCTCTCTCTCTGCCTCTGCCTCTCTATAACTCTGCCTTTCAAATAAAAAAATAAATCTTTAAGCAAATTTTACTTTTACTACTTACAGTGCATTCTTTAGGCTATTTGCTTTCAATGCATTTTCTTCTTTAGACTGTTTCCTTTTTTACATAATAAATTCCTTTATACTTTTTATTTTTCTTTAAATGCATTCTTTTTCTAATTTCTGAAAATAGTACTTTTTCAAGGCATCAACAAAAATTCAGCTGACAGGCAAGATTTCTTTTTCCCTTATCCCAATAAATTAGTTTTACCAATTTTGTGCTGTATATTTCTGGTATCTTACAGTATATACTCTTTTGTGTTTGACTTTCATTTTGTTTTTGAGTTTATGTTATGGTATTCATAAAAAACTTTTCTTTGCTGAGTAATATTTCATTGGAAGGATGTTTTACAATTTCAAAAATCTATTAGTTGATTTTTGTACAAATATTCTTGTATAAATATTTTTGTATATGTATATTTTTTCATTTCTTTTGAGTAAATACCTCTAAATGACTTGCTTGATCCTATGCTAAGTTATACATCTTTGTCCATCATAGCACAAAAGTGATGCTGTATTCTTCCTATGGTATCTCATCAGGTGGCTTATTTTATTGGATTTGTCTTATTACTAGTAGTGTTTAATTCAGCTGCATGTTATGTATCTATAGTATGTGCCATATTTCTGCATTATAATTTCACAATTTTTCCCCTTCATGGCTAGTAAATATTTTATGCAGATGTACTTTGCTGAAGTTTTGATTGATTAACATATTAACCAGAACTAGTAGATTATTTTATTTCGTAATTTAAAACATGCTATCACTTATTTTAGTACTTACATAGTATCAGATATGGTTTATGGCAGTCCTATCTGTGTTGCTGTTGTCTTTGTTCTTTTAACATGTCTATTAATTCTTTTGGCACTTGGTTACTTTCTAAGTTTATCTTATATTTTCTCTTTTCTGGAAATGGAATCTTGAATTTAGCTTTTTCATTCAGAGATCTTTTTATAATTAATTATTTTGAAATTTGAATTTTCAAACCTGTTCTCTTAGGATAGTATATAGAAATCTCTTGTATGGATACCTGTAACATATAGTTAGCTATGTTTATAAATATTTGCCTCAATTATTTTGATGCTGCAGCCTCCAATATATATAGTTTTCAGAGAATATTGCCATTTTATCTAGCTAGGTTCTTCAGTTCTTTGGATATTTATATATTTTTGGCATTTAGCAAATAGTGTATCATTTGACTTATAAATAGTAGGTTATGCATGGCCATGCTTATATCTTTCGAATGATATCTTTTTGCCCTAAGATCAAAGCAAACAAGTTTTCCTCTTAGGATAAAGTATAAAATTTTTGTGTTAATTTAACCCATATTTTAAAATTTCCAAATTGTCATATCTTTCCATCTTATACTATACCAAACAAAAACCAGTAATAGATTCTGGGAATTAAGTCTTTTTCTTAAGAAAATGATTAAAGTTTCATTTCACCAGGAAACATAATGTGAGAACAATTATAATTATAATTATAACTATAATTATTAAGATATAGACAAGCATTGAGCTAGACTGTAGTCACAACAGTGGTCCTAAGACATGTCATTGAAAATGTGTATTATGGGCCAGTGCCGCGCTCAAAAGGCAGCACTGGTACATCCGGTTCTAGTCCCTGTTGGGGCACCGGATTCTGTCCCGGTTGCCCCTCTTCCAGGCCAGCTCTCTGCTGTGGCCCGGGAGTACAGTGGAGGATGGCCCAAGTGCTTGGGCCCTGCACCCCATGGGAGACCAGGATAAGTACCTGGCTCCTGCCATCGGATCAGCGCGGTGTGCCGGCAGCCATCAGAGGGTGAACCAATGGCAAAGGAAGACCTTTCTGTCTCTCTGTCTCTCTCTCTCCCTGTCCACTCTGCCTGTCAAAAAGAAAAAAAAAAGAAAATGTGTATTATGAAAAAACTATACATGAATTCCTAATTTCCAAAATAAAACTTTACTTTATTTCACTTTCATTACATTTGAAGCCCCTCATATTTTACACTTTATTAAATCTAACCATACTAGGTACTTTCTCATTATTCTTTGAGATTTATATAAAATTGGAAACAATTAATATGGTGTGTTGGAATTCAGATAGCTTCCCTTCTTTGTAGATAGTGAATGCTACAAGCAGTGAGAGGATTTGACTTTAACACTGTGATCACAGTGTTTTTAAAGCATGAATTTTTAAAAATAGTAAATTTATTTTTATAGGAAAATCCTTCTTGACTAGAGAAAGATAGGATGTTAATGCCTACCCCTAGAAATTAGAGATTGTTACATCTTTCATATATATTTTCTAATAATTTGATAGACTGATCCAAAATAATTGAATAGGGATGGACATTTGACTTACAGATTAAGATGCCAGTTGAGACACAGACATCCCATATCATGTAAATCATGGCTCTACTCTCTCTCTCTCTCTCTTTTTTTTTAAAGATTTATATTTATTTGAAAGTCAGCACTGCACAGAGAGAGAAGGAGAGGCAGAGAGAGAAGGAGAAGCAGAGAGCGAGAGGTCTTCCATCCTCTGGTTCACTCCCCAACTGGCTGCAATGGCCGGAGCTGCGCCAGTCTAAAGCCAGGAGCCAGGAGCATTATCCGAGTCTCCCATGTGGGTGCAGGGGCCCAAGGACTTGGGCCATCTTCTACTGCTTTCCCAGGCCATAGCTGAGAGCTGGATGGGAAATGGAGTAGCCAGGACTTGAACTGGTGTCCATAGGGGATGCCAGCACTGCAGGCAGCGGCTTAATCTGCTACGCCACAGCGCCGGCCCTGTGGGTCCACTCTTAAATCCAACTTCTACTAATGCAGACTAGGAATCAGCAGTAATGGCTCCAGCTATTAGGTTCCTGATGTCCATATGGGAGATCTGAGTTGCATTCCTGGCTCCAGAATTGAGACTTGTCCAGCCCCAGGTGGGTGAACTAGCGGATCACAGCTCTGTTTATCTGCCTCTCTCTCTCTTTCTCTCTCTCTGCCTCTCAAATAAATGAAGTAAATAATAAAATAAATGAATAAATGTTTCATCAAAGATCATATTGATTATATATAGTACTACATTATACTTATTGTAGGTGAGAATATGAGCACATAGTGCTTAGCACATTAATGAATATCAATTATTGCCTAGATTCTAGATTAGGAAAATGAATATATACAGACAAAAATTATTTATTATTAGGCAAAAACTCTACTAAATAGTCTATTTTACAAATATTTCTAAAGTATATAGTGATTCTTGATGATGCTAGACAAACTATGATTGTCATTTACAAAGTAATGGAGGGTAGAACTACTGTAGTTTGGAAATTTGTGTATGTGTTTCAGCTTGCGTCAGATCTGTTTGGTAAAAGTTCTTTAAGTAAAATCTTTGAAAACAATCTAATATATAACAAATAAAAACAGAGTTAGTTCTTATTTATTTATTTATTTATTTTGGCAGAGTTAGTGAGAGAGAGACAGAGAGAAATGTCTTCCTTTTTCCATTGGTTCATCCCCCAAGTGGCCACTACAGCCGGCGGGTTGCACCGATCTGAAGCCAGGAGCCAGGTGCTTCCCCCTGGTCTCCCATGTGGATGCAGGGGCCCAAGCACTTGGGCCATCCTTCACTGCCTTCCCGGGCCACAGCAGACAGCTGGACTGAAAGAGGAGCAACCAGGACAGAATCCGGTGCCCCAAGTGGGACTAGAACCCCGAGTGCCGGTGCTACAGGCAGAGGATTAGCCTAGTGAGCCGTGGTGCCAGCCCCAGAGTTAGTTCTTTAGCTGAAAGGGAGAAAAGGATGTCATTGATCCTCTAGAATAAAATTTAGACCAGCATGTTTATTATTTTATATATATTATATTTCTGTAAAATCAGTGTGCTTAAATTAGTGTATATTACTGAAATATTGACTTTATCCTTAAATATTAACATGTTGCTAAATTGATGAGGCCCAAAATCAATCAATATTGGTGTTTGGGGAAAAAAGTGAATTTTCTTCTCAAATTCCTTTTGGTCAGCAATAGCTTATGTGATATGTAAACAAAAATTAATTTTCTTTTCTTTCCCCCATTCCTGTTTAGTGAGTGATAGTTGCTTCAGGAATCTTGCAGAAGATCGCAGTGGGATAAATCTCAAAGATCTCGTACAAGATCCTTCTTTGTAAGTATTTGGTTTTCATTACTACATGTAATTTAAAACTTTATTGTTGGTGTTACTTTTTTCAAAAGAGTTAGGACTAGGAACTAATTTACAGGTAGACTGTTTCTTTTTTCCTAATAATTTATGGTAGATGTTTTAAAGTCTGATAGAACAGTTTATTTTAAGGAATAGAAGAATTTTAAATGAAATAATTGTTATTATTAGTGACTGATTTTTAAAGGTACAGAGCTAATGGCTGGTGTTATCTTGCCAATGTGGAAATAGATAGTAGACAGGGAAGATGATTAGTAATTGGTTTGCTTTGGAAGGTAAGATTTAATTTAGTTCACTTTAAGTTTAAGCTTATAAATTATAATTACCATAATTATTTGTATTTTAATTAGAACTATAAAATAGCTGCTTGTAGTAGCTGTATTTAGTTTAACATATTAAATGTGTTTCTGATGTTCCACATTAGAAAGGTGTATATGGCACAAACATTTTGCAGAATTTTGTGGGGTTCATCTTTTAATTTTCCTTGCTTATGAGTCAGTGCCACTCTTAACAGCATATACTTGGCTATAATATCACTTTCTACTTCATGAATTCATTAATTTTTTGTAGTCATATTTACTAGGAAATATACATATTCTCCTATATATGAGCTCACATTCTCAAGAAGATTGTCTTTTATGTAAAGAGAAAAAATCAAGGCTGGTTAAGTCTAGGTACTTTAATGATGTTTGATGCATATAATAAAATATTTTAAAATAAGATATCAGTCTTTCAGATCACATGTAATCTCTACCCTCCCACAAGTTTCTCTAGGAACTCCTTTGAAAGTTTTGTGAGCAATAAAACATAAGAATATTTGAACTTAAAGATTATTGATTTTTTACTGATTGAACATATTTTGAAAATATGTTATCATAAGAGTGCTGAATATATATATTGATTATTGAAGTTTATAATATAATTAGTTCTGATTGCTTTTCTGAACCTACTCTTTCCATTTTGTTATCTTTTTTTTAATAAAGCTTTTATTTGAAGAATATAAATTTCCAAAATACAGCTTATAGATTACAATGGCTTCCCCCCCCATAACTTCCCTCCCACCCGCAACCCTCCCCTTTCCCATTCCCTCTCCCCTTCCATTCACATGAAGATTCATTTTCAATTCTCTTTATATACAGAAGATCGATTCAGTATATACTAAGTAAAGATTTCATCAGTTTGCACCCACACAGAAACACAAAGTGTAAAATACTGTTTCAGTACTAGTTATAGCATTACTTCACATTGGATAACACATTAAGGACAGATCCCTCATGAGATGTAAGTACACAGTGACTCCTGATGTTGATTTAACAAATTGACACTCTTGTTTATGGCGTCAGTTATCTCCCTAGGGTCTAGTCATGAATTGCCGAGGCTATGGAAGCCTTTAGGGTTCGCCGACTTCGATCTTATTCCGACAGGGTCATAGTCAAAGTGGAGGTTCTCTCCTCCCTTCAGAGAAAGGTACCTCCTTCTTTGATGGCCCCATTCGTTCCACTGGGATCTCACTTGCAGAGATCTTTCATTTAGGTGTTTTTTTTTTTTTTCCCCGAGTGTCTTGGCTTTCCATGCCTGAAATACTCTCATGGGCTCTTGAGCCAGATCTGAATGCTTTAAGGGCTGATTCTGAGGCCAGAGTGCTATTTAGGACATCTGCCATTCTATGAGTCTGCTGTGTATCTCGCTTCCCATGTTGGACCATTCTCTCCCTTTTTGATTCTATCAGTTAGTATGAGCAGGCACTAGTTTTGTTTGTGTGATCCCTTTGACTCTTAGACCTATCAGTGTGATCAATTGTGAACTGAAATTGATCACTTGGACTAGTGAGATGGCCTTGGACATGCCACCTTGATGGGATTGTATTGGAATCCCCTGGCACGTTTCTAACTCCGTCATTTGGGGCACGACTGATTGAGCATGTCCCAAATTGTATATCTCCTCCCTCTCTTATTCCCACTCTTATATTTAACAGGGATCCCTTTTCAGTGAAAATTTGAACACCTAAGCATAATTGTTTGTTATTTACAGAGTTCAACCACTAGTACTAGAATAAAAAAATACTAAAAATGGATAAAGTATTACATTGTACAACAACAGTCAGCACAAGAGCTGATCAATTTACTGTTTCTCATAGTGTCCATTTCACTTCAACAGGTTTCCCCTTTGGTGCTCAGTTAGTTGTCGCTGATCAGGGAGTACATATGATATTTGTCCCTTTGGGACTGGCTTAATTCACTCAGAATGATGTTTTCCAGATTCCTCCATCTTGTTGCAAATGACTGGATTTCATTGTTTTTGACTGCTGTATAGTATTCTATGGAGTACACGTCCCATAATTTCTTTATCCAAATGTATGCTTTGAATTCCCTGTGATCTTTTGCTGTGAGATTCCCTTCGTTTACCTTCTTTTATGTTGATGGCCATGTTTCTGTGTTTCTGTGTGTAACACATCTTTAAGCATCTTTTGCAGGGCTGGGCGAGTGGCAACAAATTCTTTCAATTTCTGTTTGCAATGAAAACTCTTTATTTCACCTTCATTCACAAATGAGAGCTTTGCAGGATATAATATTCTGGGCTGGCAGTTTTTCTCTCTTAGTACCTGGGCTATGTCTCGCCATTCCCTTCTAGCTTGTAGGGTTTCTGATGAGAAGTCTGCTGTGAGTCTAATTGGAGATCCTCTGAGAGTAATCTGACATTTCTCTCTTGCACATTTTAGGATCTTTTCTTTCTGCTTCACTGTGGTGAGTTTAATTTTCAAGCCTTGTTCGCTCTAGTCTCCTCTCTCTGCTTCCCTGCCGGTGTTTTGGGCTATTGAGGCTCGGCTCACCTCGCGTTTCAGCGCTGGTGCGTTGAGTCTGCCGCTGGTGTCCCGAACTGCGGGCTCCCACGCTCTCCTCGAAGGTCCACTGTGAATCACTAGTTCCGGAAGAGTTTCCTCTGCTGTTTCTTAGCCTACTCTTCCTTGAACCTGCAGTATCTCCACTTTTATTAAACTGTTTCTTCCGGGACTATCAGTGTGCTGCCTTCCTATTCCGCCATCTTGCCGCCACGCCCATCTTTTTCCATCTATTACTTCACTCAAACACTGGCAGTGTTCTTTCTCCAAAATTTTCATCCTATGAAGATTAACAATTATCCTTTCAACCCTGCCAAAATTTAACCAAGAATAAAATTATTCTCTGGTAATGTACACATACCTACTATATAAACATTGAACCATTTCTGTGAAGAATTTTATTCTCCTTATGAATATGGGAGGAAATTTCATAATCAAAATGTTTTTCTCACTAGAATGAAAAGGTTTTTTCATTAGTGCTCAACTTGTTTGGTGTATGTTTAGTCAAATATTATATTTGTTAATACAATAATATGTTAAAATCTGCTCATAAGGATTTTAATTATTTAAAAGCTGTGGAGAATTATACTTGAATACAGTAATGAGCTCTAGTTTTATGAGTGCTTTGTGTTTATTCCTAATATGTAGAATCATATTCATCTTTCAAACTACTAGTAAATTCTGAATTTTATCCTAGAATAAAAGAAAAATTCATATCAGATAACTTTACTGTTTGTGCAAAATAACTGCTGTTTTAAAACAGTCAGACATACTAATTCAGTAGCATTCTCTTAACTTGACTTAGCTTCTTAGCATTAGTCTAGAGTAACGAATATTAGAATTCAAGGTAAAAGAATTTGTTTTGATCTCTGCCTGTTTGGATTTGGAAAAAAAATTTCTTTATCAAGAATTAAGATGTACCATAATGACTCAAATTCATACAAGTATTTTATAGCTATATTTCTTTCTTGGTAAAATCCTTTAGAGAAAGACATGTCCAGTGTGGTGCATTATTTCCAGTTGTTATGATGAGAAATAGTTTATTCTGAGTTCCTTTCTGATTACAGTATTAACTTAGTACTTGTTTTCTTAAACCAGGTATCTTTCTTCTCAACCAAACTCTTGACATAAATCTTTGCTATTTTTAAAATTGATTTGTGTACACTTCTTGGTTCTACATGAAGTCAAATTCTTTATGTTGCAACATTGATAAGGATATTCACTGAAATTTCTCTTTTTACAGTAATCCTCTCAAAAATATGAGTACTTTAATGGTTATTAAAATTGTACAAATGTTAATTTAATAAATATACTAAATAAAATATTAGAATAATGTGTATAAAGTGAATGCATTCTTTGTTAATGTGCCTTAAAGATACGTAGTATGAGTCACCTGAGCTACTGATGTTGAAAGAAATTGATGTTAACGAGAATTGGATATTTCAAGCAATAGTGATATTAGAAAGGATGTTAGAATAGTAAAAAAAGAAAAAGAAGGCTGGGGAAACCTAGGCTTTTCTGGTCATTTTTGACACTCAGAGCAGTGTGTTATGTGTCTTAATCAGATAATTAAGCAAATGCATAATTTCTATGAACAAATCACAGAAATAAAACTCAATCAAATATATAGATAAGATGATGTTTCAACAGAAGGCAGTCAGAATTAGATGATGTGGTTACTACCTCAGGGAACCTTAAAAAGGCAGAACTTAAAATGATTAACTCATACCCTAAATCTGTGTCAAACTTGTGGGATGATGTGATAGGCATTCTGTAATTTCCATGACCTATACAATTTATACCCCAAGATTTTTTTTCATTGTAATAAAATGAACTACTGGGCTTGAATGAGTGAGCTGTGTAAAAACAATGGAGGAATGCAGTGGGAAAAAGGAAATATGAGAAAGTTGTGAATCTCTAAGCTACACTTTCTGGTCTTGCTGCTAACTTATGATCTGCTATAATGGAGCAGTTTCCAACTTCTGGCAGTGTTGGGGTGAAGTGGATACTTATAGGCCTTTTTTCTTGGCTACCCTGAAAATACTTGTTTCAAATACAATTCTATAGCTATTAAGTATAAGACCAAGTAAGTGAACTTGACATTTACTTTTGGTTGATTAATGTGTCTATGAATTTTATTTGAATTAATAATTTGCATGTATGTTAAATTTTGAAATAATTTATTTTCCTAGATTATTTTCTATTTATGCTTATAAATCCAAGATTGCTTTCTTTTGCTATATAATTTGGTAATCTGAGTTGTGTTGTAAGATCTCTTATTGCAGTTGCAGTCTCTAAATAGTGTTATTAAAAAGTTGTCAAGTTGAACTTGATGTTATCATCATATTAGAAACATAGCTAATGTGCTACATAATTTTCATGTAAATTCTTACCATAACTTCTTATGGTATAATTACTTTTTCTCTTTAAGCAGAGAGATGCATGCTATTTAAATAATAAAATATCATTTGTGCTGTTTCTTCTGTAGACATGACTACTGTATGCAAAAAGGTTATGTAAATAACTATTTTGAATTATGTTCAGGTATGTTCTCTTTAGAGGTAATTTTCATAAATACTTTCAAGTCCCTGTTGACTTTCTGCTGAATGTAAGAGAAAAAAAATTATCATTTTTATGCTTTAAGATTTCTTATTTTATGTAAACTGGCATAACTGATTATCTGAGTTCTGACTCATTTATGGATATTTTAAAAGCTGTTGAATATTTAAGAATTAAAAGAGAATGGGAACATGTGAATGGAAAGAACTAGAGAAATCTTTATCATTCACGATGCTGACGGTGATTATGTATACGTGGGGATATCGCTGATTGAGGATGTATGGATGTGTCGTGTCTTCTTTAATTAACAAAGGCTGTTAAAAGGACATTCTTAGATATGTATTGTGAAGACATAGAAAGGATCATTTAATTTGTAGGAGAACTGCATCTCTGAATAACAAAAGTATAATTCAAAATATAGGATATTAGTAATTTTCCTTTTGGTCAAATGAGGAAAGTTCCCCATTTTCTGTGTGTGCCACATTTTGTTTATCCATTCATCCATCAGTGGACACTTGGGTTGCTTCTGCTTTTTGATTATTGTGAATAATCACATGGATGTACAAATATCTCACAGCCAAAAAGGGAATTGCTAGATAATATAGTAATTCTATTTTTAATTGTAATAAAATTACATAAAAACCAAACTTTTTTCTTTAGTGGCTGTACCATTTCACACTGCCAGTGGCAGTGTATGAGAGTTCCAATTTCACAAAATCTTCACCAGTACACATTTTTGAAAATATATATAGTATCCATTCTAATGGGTATGATGACCCATCCTAATGGGCATTCTAGGTATTTTTAATTTAACTTTATTTCCTTTTCAATGCATTCTCTTTAATAACAACTTTCATGCAACTCATCTAAAGAGAAAGTGATATTTTTTGTTTGACCATTATAATATCCTGGTCTTATGGGAAATGAACTATATAAACCTATATTTAATAAACTAGAAATTTGCTTCATTGTTATTATAAAGAATATAAAGCACAAAGACATCTGTAATAATTTAGTAATCATAGCAATTTAAGAAATTAATCTTAAGCATTTTGTGTTGACTTCTATACTACAACTGGTCCTGTTATAGAGGATTACTTTTTGTTTTTTCTTTTTTTAGTTAGTGGGTAACAGCTTGGAAATGTAGCATACTGACTAAACAGCAACAACACCTGCTGGTTGAAATATATTTGGGTATTATGGATCATTAGTGCTTTATAATGGCCTTTTCTGTGTAAGAACAAAGATAAAATTGGACAAGTAGTTGTTATCTAATTGTAAATTTCTTAAACATGAAAATTGTATTTATTTTTATGTACTTCTCTACAAATGTTATCATTTTTGGTGGTTCTGAAACACAGCCTTTTCCCCCTGAGTACCTGTCTTCACACTACAGTATATCTGATTAAGTGATATTTTAGTCCCTGGGATCATGCCATTAAATATGAAGGAACGGCAGGATTGCTGTCTGGAAAGCAATCATCTCTAAATATAGTCTGTACTTATCTGCTGGTGTTAAGACAGGTTGCTATGGTGAATTGAATTTCTTAAAAATGCCAGTCAGCAGAGGATAAACAGTGGTTTCTCAGGTGATTATTTTCTGTAGAGCTGTATATTCTCATACTGCATTTTCAGGTAGATGAATTTTTTGAGACTACTTATAAAATTTTAATTTTAGAGTATCTTTGAGGCCTTTAACATATATTAAACAAAATATGACAGTTTTTATGTTGTTATCCTTTGTTTCTCTATAGATAAGTTTCATTTGGTATAGAAATTAATTTTTCCAGTGATAGCATTTTGGACATTATGGATTTTTCATTTTGCCCTGCTGTCAGTAGTTCTTCTAAATCTGACAGTTTTTAAAATTATCTCAAAATATAAGTTTTTTTTGTCATTATCAGGTTGTTTTGAGTTATATACTTCTTGTTCTAAAATATGTATAGTTTTTAGTGTCACTATAAAATGTATACATTATTCTATGTTGGAACTATAAAACTATAGATAGATATACTGTGCTTTTTAGAAGACATCTCTTTATTTCCAAATATTTCTAAGAATATAGGTTTAATTTTTAGTGGGTTCATTCATTTTAGAACCTGTTTAATCAGAAATCTCTGGGAAATGCTGATGTTCTTTAGCAATATAGTTTAAGAAATATAGTTCTTTTTTTAAAAATTTTTTGACAGGCAGAGTGGACAGTGAGAGAGAGAAACAGAGAGAAAGGTCTTCCTTTTCCGTTGGTTCACCCTCCAATGGCCACTGCGGCTGGCGTGCTGCGGCTGGCACACCACACTGATCCGAAGGCAGGAGCCAGGTGCTTCTCCTAGTCTCCCTTGTGGGTGCAGCGCCCAAGCACTTGGGCCATCCTCCACTGCACTCCCAAGCCACAGCAGAGAGCTGGACTGGAAGAGGAGCGACCAGGACAGAATCCGGCGCCCTGACCCGGACTAGAACCCGGTGTGCCAGTGCCACAGGCAGAGGATTAGCCTATCGAGCTGCGGCGCTGGCCAAAATATTGTTCTTGTAACTAGGAAAATGTGATCAAAGATGAATAATATCTATGTGTTTTTCTTGAGGCGTATAGATAGGCAATCTAGTATTTAAATTTTTTAATGAAATATTATAGTGTAGTTAATTTTATTATTTTCGATGTACAGAAATCTAATTCAAACTAACTTAAAAAGCAGATTGGGACTTGATTGACTTATATTAGTAAGGAATACATAATCATAAGTTTCAGATGCCTGGTTAGCTTCATGAACCTTAAGGAATAGAATTATTGGATTTTTGCATCTGGGTCTCTCTCACCTTCTTCCATCCTCTTCTCTTCTCTTTCTTCTGCTCTCTCTCCCTTCTTCCTTATAGCTCAGTGGTCTCCATCAAGTTTAAAATCCTTGAGAGAGTAATAATTTCATTTATCTTGTTTGACCATAGCTCAGCCAATCGCTGTGGTTATAGGAATAGGCTATATTGAGTGACTGATTATAGGGCAGATACCTGTGATCGGCCCTGTAAGTATGTAGGGGAGAAGGTGAGGTCAGAGAGTAATAAAAGCTAGCAGATGTCCACTTTATTGGTTAGTTGTTAAGGAAGAATTTATACTTGAACAAGAATTGTTACTACTTCAAACTAGAACATTTTACTTACCTGTACACAGTATCTCAATTAGATGGATATTGGTAGTATTACCTGTGATAATTTTAAAGGATTGTATAATTAAATTAATTGATAGTAGTTATTCTCTATTTGTTGATATTAGTGATTATATAATACATATACATAAATGTGAATGGCTCAGATGAATTTATTGTTCTACTGGTTATTGTTCAATTGGTAGAATAACAATAGGTTTTTTTCTATTTTTCCATACTTTCTTTTTTCTTAAAAAGTGGATCTTCAGAGCCCTGCATTGTGGTGTAGCCTCAGCTGTTCTACTTCTGATCCACCTTCCTGCTAATGTGCTGGGAAAAGCATCAAAAGATTGCCCAATTGCTTGAGCCCCTGTGGCCATGTGGGAGACTCAGAAGAAGCTTCTGAATGCTGGTTTCAGTTTGGCACAGTTCTGGCCCTTGTGGCCATCTGGGAGAGTAAACCCTCAAGTGGAAGATCTTTCTCCCCACCTCCTCCACTCTCTCTCTCTCTGTAATTCAGCCTTTCAAATAAATTGTAAAGTCTCTTCAGCACCATAAACCAAAAAGAAAAATGGAGTCAAGCATCCATAATCACCATTCTGTTATGACACTTTAATGAGGAATAGTGTTGTACACACATAAAATCAGTGGAAGCACTGATGAAGTGTTCAAAAGGAGATGATCCTTCCCATGAAGCCTTTGTTAAGAAAGGAAGGAAAGAGGGAAGAAGAAAGAAAAATGATAGGATGGAAGGGAAAAGCAAAGGAAGAAAGGAAAAAAGATAGCAGAGTGGCAGGGTGGAAGAAAAGAAGAAGAGGATTGAAGATCCAGAGAAAGATAAGGACATTATGAGCACCAAGAAAATGAGAACCAGAAGGCACTGTGATGATGTTTAGCAATGAAACTGAAGCAAGGAAAATATAAAGTTAGTTTAGTGGGGGAAAAAAAAAAAGAAGAAGAAGGGGATTAAGGAAAAAGGTGTTAGGAGGAAAGAGATTGGCTATGAGAAGGAAGGGAAACTTCATGAATATGTTACACTGCTTAGAAATCTACTTAGCTGATGATGAACGAGGATATGACAGTTTAAAGTCAATGATTAAATTTTGACATCCATGATTGCATTATCTCCTTCAATCACTTTTAAATTGTGATATAGCAAATCACCATAAACTCATCAGCTTTGAAAACCTGCGTTTGTTACTTCCCTGAGCCAGGAGTTTAAGTGCAATTTCACTGGGCTGTCTTCTCAGACTCTTCCAAGATTTCAGTGAAGTCTTGATTGGGTTGTATGTTCTTTTCTTTCTTTCTTTTTTTTTTTTAAACTTTTATTTATTTGAAAGTCAGAGTTAAAGATATGAGAGGGGTTTCCCATCTACTGGTTCACTCCCCAAGGTGGCCACAACAGGCAGGCTGGGCCAGGCCAAAGCCAGAAGCCTGGAACCCTATCCTTGTCTTCCACTTGGGAAGTATTTGGGCCATCTTCTGTTGATTTCCCAGGCCATCAGCAGGGACCTGTGTAGGATATGAGGCAGCTGGGACTTGAACTGGCGCCCATATGAGATGAGGGATCATAGGTGATGGTTAACCTGCTATACTTCACCAGCCACGAAATTTTCTTTCTTACCAGGAGAATCAAACTGAATTAATTGAATTCTTTCAGTTTAGAGATGTAAAATCTGAAACTCAATTTATGGTTTATCCAAAGTCATAAATATCTACAGTTACAGGCTACCTGACATCCACATATTGTGCTTTCACTCCCATTCTTAGTTTTGACTTTGTTGTTGTAGTCACTTTTTTTTAAAGATTTATTTATTTGAAACACAGATTTTTGGTATGGTCTGTACACAAACACTTTTTTTTTTTTTTAAGATTTATTTATTTGAGAGGAAAAGTTACAGAGAGGGAGAGACAGGGAGAGAGGCCCACTATTCACTCCCCAAATGACTGCATCTGAAGCCAGAAGCCACGAGCTTCCTCTGGGTCTCCCACGTGGGTGTAGGGGAGCAAGCCTTGGGTGATCCCAGGTCACCTGCAGGAAGCTGAATGGGAAGTTGAGTAGACAGGATTCAAACCGGATCCCATGTGCTGTGCCAGTGCCACAGGCAGAGCTTTAACCCTACACCACAGCACTGGCCCCATGCAAATGCTTTTTTGATCATTTTTTTCATAATAAATGTTTTAAAATGAATATTTTGCCAGTATATATTCATAGATAGAGGAATAGACTTTGGTTTCATTTGCTTTTGATTTATGTTGATATATGATGAATGAAACTATAGAGACTAAAAGTGAGAATGAGACTTAGCCTCACAAAAAAAGCCTCAGTGGAAAAATGCTCCTTGAACTTGATGTGGGCATGGGGTGTAACTTGTACTCCAGGCTCTTACATTGCACCCAGACAAGCATTCTAAATGCAGACATGTATGTGGTGCAAAAGTGGTAATGAAACTTATTCAAAACGTGAGAAGGTGAACACTCTTAGACGCATAAGAAGGTGGAGAAATACCCCATCACGAGTTGGCATTGGAGCAGAAGTTTGCCTGAAAAGAGTAGGGATGAGAGAGAAAGAGAGAAGGGGAACCTATGTTCCATCTCCAGCCCTGTTCTGCAGCAAGAGAGAGCGAGCGCGCACCCCTTCTAATTGATGGTCTCATTTATGAAATAGGGAGTGGTGCCTCTGCTGGCCTGAAACCACCTAGGAATTATATGGCACCTCCACAGGTTCCATGTGGAGCTCAGATTCCAGATTTTCATGGTATTCTGCCCTTAGGTCCCATATAAAGCAAATGCGTCCCAGGAAAGGGAATGTTTTGATTGACATATAGGAGGATAGAAATATATGGGGGCTTGCAGTGACTTTTAGCTCAGCAGATCTGAACGAAACCTGCCTATTCCACATCAAGTCCAGTGTGTGGACTCCTTTATGGAATTTTCAGTGGAAGATTGTTGGCTATGGAGTGGGAAGAGTCCAACAGGCAGGCAAAGAGGTTTGCTAATCAGAAGTCCACTTAAGTTTGCTTCCCTAATGAGCTTCTTAAGGAACACCTGCTTGTGACTCAGCCAAAATTAGGAAGAAAATGCCAGAAGAAAAGCTAGAAGATACTAATTGTTTCTTTTCTAGATGTTTTGAGTTTAAAATTTCTAAAATACTGTTCTCTGAAAGATTATGGAAAATTAAATTAACTCTACCCAGCTGGGGAAATTCCCATAATACTACACTGTTGGGCAGCTGTTTCTCAGATAGTGTAGTAAATGACAGTTACCGTAATTTTTTTTTTTTTTTGCCATCTGAGAGAAATTAAATATAAGCTAACTTTAGACAGAAAGCTAATTTTTAAATTTAATTCAGTCTGCTTAGGGTAGAAGATTGATTGAACGGACAGTTTGTTTTTTCTCTCCATGATATCACAATACTCTGTTTTCTAAACATGCATCACAACTTTTTATAGTATAATTGTGTATAAATGATCTGTATTTGTTAATGGATTACAGCCTTCTTTAGGGCCTAGAGTGTGCTTGTGTTTATTGTGTTGTTACCACCCACGACGGCATTTAATACACAGTAGAGACATAGAAATATTCCTTAAATAAAGAAATGAATATGTGAATGAGCAATTTAGTTACTAAATGAAAGAATGGATAATGGATGGAGTAAGGAGTAACAGATTCAACGTGTAGTGAAGGTACTTTGGCAATGCCTGCCTTTTCTCCACTCTTCAGTCAGTTTTGTATTAGCATTCAGCACTCTGTTGGTGCTCGATACACAAATGTATTTTCTGTTGACCTGATGACTGTATTTAAATTTTGATCATCATTACACAATGTGATTAATTCTATGAGATATTGAGAGATCTAGTTCTAAGTGCAAAAAGGAACCTCAGTAATCTCCATGGTTTGTCTTCAAGTCATTTGCTGCTCAGAATACCCGGAACAGATGTAACCAAGAAAGGGTTTTGTGCTTTCCAAAAGAAATCAGGAGGATCCCTGCAAATATTTTCAGTTGAATGTATTTTCTGAACAGCTCACATTGAGAAGCACTTTCATACTACAATTTTGGTAGAGGAAAAAAATATTGTGAGTAGTTCAGACTTAAATTATCTTGTTTCTTAAAAGGCAACGGCTTAAAAAGCATGTTAAGAATATGGTATTCTTTGTCTAAATTTATCTTCTTCTCTTTCATGGATTAACAGCATAGTTAGAGATGGAAAATACGTGATTGCAGAGTGTGGGGTGAGGTGACATTTAGATTCTGGTCAGCATTTCACATAGTCACCTGGCTTTGAGTGTTAATTCTTACAGTCCAGTTAGACTGAAGTATCATAATTAAGTCTTCAACTACTTGAGCTCAAATAGATGAAATGCAGTTATGGAATTTTAAAGTACTAAGTTTAAAATATTTTTCTTCTATCACAGAGCCATCAATTTGGGAAAGTTTAGAACAATAAATGAATATTTATGAGTACCTATTATGTGTTACTTAATATGACAGATATTCAGAAATGATAATGAATAAAGTATGCATGGTCCCTTCTGTAATTTTTGGGCCAAGTGAATATAACACAACAGAGATTACTGATTTTCACTCTAGGATACCTCTATGAACGACAGTATCTTGGGAAAGGAATAGATATTGCTAGTAAGAAACAGTCCAGGGGCCGGCGCAGTGGCTCACTTGGTTAACTCTCCGCCTGCAGTGCCAGCATCCCATATGGGTGCCGGGTTCTAGTCCTAGTTGCTCCTCTTCCATCTAGCTCTCTGCTGTGGCCCGGGAAGGCAGTGGAGGATGGCCCAAGTGCCTGGGCCCCTGCACCGACATGGGAGACCAGGAGGAGCTCCTGGCTTCGGATTGGTGCAGCGCTGCCCATAGCGGCCATTTAGGGGGTGAGCCAATGGAAGGAAGACCTGTCTCTCTGTCTATAACTCTTCCTGTCAAATAAATAAAACAAAACAACAAACAAACAAACAAAAAACAGTCCAAAGATCAGTTGTCCATCTTGAAAAAATAGGTAAAATAAGATAATTTTTATATACATTATATGTAACTCTTATGTTTAGTTATATCTTTCGTTTATTCAAATATTATGGCATTCAAGGTAACTGGATATAAGAAAGACACTCAGAATAAGTTTTAGTTTGTCAGTGCCTCTCTTTCAACATAACAGCAAGAACTGAACACAGTATTTTGGATATAGTCTGGCTGTCATTGAAGAGGATGAGACTTGCTGAAATTCTGTTTTTTATATTACTGATTTTTGTGAGTTCACTTTTGTTTTTTGGAAGGGGTTGGGTAGATAGAGTCTGATCAGCTACATTACCTTTGCTTCCAAGGAATTTTTTTAAATAGCTGTATTGTTTGTTGAGATATAATCACATACCATACAATTCAACACCTGAAGTTTACATTGCGATGGCTTTGGTCAAAGTTGTGCAACCATCACTGCTATTGATTTTACAGCAGTTTCATTTCCAAAAATAAATCCCAACATCTTTTTCATATGCAACCCTTAATCAACTCTGTCTTTATTTGCTTATTTTGGATATTTCACATAAATAAAATGACACAATTGTGTTTTGTGACTGGATTCTTTCACTTAACATCATATTTTTAAGACTCACCTGTGTTTTTGCATGTAAGAGTACTTCATTTTTATTGCTTAATAGTATTCCATTATATGGACATACTGCATTTCATTTACTCATTCAACAGTTGCTAGTTATGTGCATTTTTCCCCCTGCTTTTTGGCTATAGTTAATAATGTTCCTATGAAATTTGTATATAAGTTTTTGTGTGAAAGTCTGTCTTCTTGTCTCTTAGGTACAAATCTGCCAGTAGAATTGCCAGTTAATATGGTAACTTCAGGTTTAACATTTTGAGGAAGTGTCAAAAGCCAAAAATCTTTTCTGAAGAGATGAGGCTTTTTTTTTTTTTTTTTAGTTTTAGAGATTGTATGAAATATGTATAAAATTTACCACCTTACCATTTTTAAAGTTGACAGTATTAAGTACATTCATAGTGTTGTGTAATCACCATCACCATTCAGGTTCCACTTGAAACTGTACTCATTAAACACTAACTTCCATTTCTCCTTGTACTAGCTCTTGGCAATAGCATTTTTACTTTCTATATCTATGAATTTGACTGCAATAAATTTATAAGTGGAATCATACAATATTTTTTATTTGTGACAGACTTAATATAGTGTTATCTTTTCTTTAAAAAAGATTTATTTGATTTTTTTGAAAGATAGATTTACAGATAGAGGTATAGACAGAGAGAAGGAGAGAGAGATCTTCTATCTGTTGGTTCACTCCCCAAATGGCCACAATGGCTGGAGCTGAGCTGATGCAAAGCCTGGAGCCAAGAGTTTCATGCGGGACTCCCACTTGGGTGCAGGGTACCAAGGATTTGGGCCATCTTCCACTGCTTTCTCAGGCGTATTAGCAGAGAGCTAGATTGGAAGTGGAGCAGCCAGGACTTGAACTGGCATACATATGGGATGCCAGTGCTGCAGGCTGGGGCTTTAACCCACTGCACTACAGCACTGGCCCTAATACAGTGGTTTCAAAGTTTTGTCTATGCCACAGCTTGTGTAAAAATTCATTTCTTTACAATGCTAAATAATATTCTATTGTGTAGATATACTGTGTTTTGTTTCTGTATTCATCTTTCTGCAGACTCTTTGGTTGCTTTCACCCTTTGTTGTGAATAATACAGCTATGTACAAAAATGGTTTCATAAATGTTTTTTAGATTCCCTGTTTTCTCATGTTTTTGTCAATATACTGAAAAAAGGCATTGCTGGTGTATATACTTTGTTGCATTTTTTTGAGGAATTGCTTACTTTTTTCCATAGTGACTGCACCATTTTACATTTCCACCAACAATGTATGAAGACCCCTCCTTCATACAATGCACGACAATTTCTCCAATTCCTTGTAAACATTTGTTATTTTCTCTCTCTTTTTTTTTTATTTACTTTGATCTATTTGAAATACATATGGAGAGAGTCAGAGGCACACAGGCAGACATCTTCCATCTGCTGGTTCACTCCCCCGATGCCCACAGTAGCCAGATCTGGGTGAGACCAAAGCCAGGACCACTATCTGAGCATCACACATGGGTGGCAGTGATGCGAGTGCTTCAGCCGTCATCTGCCTCCAAGGGTATGCGTTAACAGGAAGCTGAATCAGAAGGAGAGGCAAAAGGTGAACACAGGTACTCTGAAAATGGGGTCCTGGCCTCTTAATCATTTCACTGAATGCCTGAACAAGAGTGATTATTTTAGAAGGCCAAAGTAGACATTATGGCAAGAACTACTATCAGTGATAAAGGAGGTTATTTCATAATGGCAATAAAGTCAATTCAACCATAAATTCTAATAGTCCTAGGTTTTTTTACACTTCGTAAGAGTTTCAAAATACATTAAAGAAAAGTTGATTGAAAGAACTAAAAGGAGAAATAGTCAAGTATATGGTCAGTATTGATGATTTTAAGACACTTTCTCATAGCTGATGCAACAAATCAGAAAAGAATTATTTGAAGTTTAAATAAAGTGGTAAACAATTTGACCTTGTTTACACAGAATACTAACAGCAACAACTGTGGAATAAAGATCTTTCAAGTACACATAAAAATTATGAATAACTGATACTTTATTTGTCAGTTATTTGTGTATCATAAATAGAAAATTTCTATATATTAATATTTTATATCAGGATACATGTGTAGTTTTCTTTCTTTAACAAAAGATTTATTATGTATGCATTTGAAAGGCAGTGTGAGAGAGAGAGAGAAATAAAAGAGACAGAGAGAGAAAGAGAGAAATCTCTTCAATCCACTGGTTTACTCCCCAAATGGCTGTAAAGTCAGGGCCAGGCCAGGCTGAAACCAGGAGCCAGGAACTTGTTCTAGGTCTCTCATATGGGTGGCAGGAACTCAAATATTTGGGCCAACATATGCAGCTTTCTAGTAACATTGGCAGAAAGTTGGATCAGAAGTATAGTAACCAGAACTCTAACTGGCATTCTGATATGGAATATAGGTGACCCAAGTGGCAGCTTCACCTACTGTGCTACAGTGTCTGCACCCAACCCCTATGTATAGTTTTCTTTACTCCTGTATGTGCATCACAGGAATTCATATCTGTACAGATCCTTTACTATGCAGCTATATATCTTCATAGATACTGAGGCATTTTTTTGTTAATCTACTTCAGGATCAACTAAATACCCTAAATGTTATCTGAATTATATTATTAGTGATGAATTTCATTGAACAAGAAATATTTTTGAGTGTCTACTATGTAACTGAGTTGATAATTTGCCTTTGTTATGTAGCATGATATATAAGTTCAGAGTAGTATTAGGTTTTGTGAAATTTAAGAGTTTTAAAGAGTTGCTGGGCAGTATGTAAGTATTTAAAGAACCAAATGAAATGTGGATTTGAGTATACTTGTGACATTGAGATTAAACAGAATTGAAGATATTGGTGTAGTTGTGTTCTCTGGATTTTTTGTTGTTGTTGTTGTTGTTGTTATATTGGCCTCCTTTCTTGTACTGGATAGACATTATATAATTTGAAAATATGATCTAGAATACGGTTTGATGAGCTATGATCTACAGCCCAAATCTGGCTTTTTGAATGGTTTTATAAAGTATTCTTTTTATCAGATGCCATTTAATAACATAGCCTATTTCAGGGCTGGCCTATGGCAGAGCCGGTAAAGCTGCCACCTGCAGTACCGGCATCCCATATGGGTGCTGCTTCGAGTCCAAGCTGCTCCACTTCTAATCCAGCTCTCTGCTATGGCCTGGGAAAAAGGTAGAAGATGGCCCAAGTCCTTGCTGGAAG
Organism: Sylvilagus floridanus; assembly: GCA_949820135.1. Lineage (NCBI taxonomy): Eukaryota > Metazoa > Chordata > Mammalia > Lagomorpha > Leporidae > Sylvilagus > Sylvilagus floridanus. The sequence continues at coordinate 12,175,968 of OX463228.1, read as the reverse complement.
AAGCTCCTGGCTCCTGTTTTTGGATTGGTGCATTTCTGGCCATTGTGGCTAATTGAGGAGTGAACCAGTGGATGGAAGACACCTCTTTTTATCTCTCTCTCTTTCAGCCTCTCCTTCTTTCTCTTACAAATAAATAAAAATAAATCTTTAAAAAAACATAGCCTATTTCAAAGAACTTTTGGAAATTTTGAACTAAATATTTTGTTAAAGTTTTTATTTTATTAGAGAGTAAGAGGTATTGAGAGAGAGAGAGAGAGAGAGAGAGAGAGAGAGAGATTGACAGAAAGAGAGAGATAGCGAGAGATCAAGATCTTCCATCTTTGGTTCACTACCCAAATACCTGCTACAGCCAAGCTGGGCCAGGCCAAAGCTGTGAACCTTGAATTCATTTTGGGTCTACCACATGCTTATCAGGGACTCAACTACTTGAAGCATTACCTGCTGTCTCCCAGGGTGCACACCAGCAGGAAACTAGAATCTAAACCAAAGTCAGGACTTGAACCCAGACAGTATATATGGGATATGGATATCCCAAGTGACATTCTTTTTTTTCTTTAAAAGATTTTATTTATTTATTTTTTATTTGAGAGATATAGTTGCAGAAAGTGAGAGGGAGAGACAGAGAGAAAGGTCTTCCATCCGTTAGTTCATTCCCCCAAAGAAGTCAGGAGCCAGGTGTATCTCCCTGGTCTCCCATGCAGGTGCAGGGTCCCAAGGACTTGGGCCATCTTTAACTGCTTTCCCAGGCCATAGCAGAAAGCTGGATTGGAAGAGGAGCAGCTGGGACTCGAACCAGTGCCCATATGGCATGCTGGCACTGCAGGCAGAGGATTAACCTACTGCATCGTGGGCCAGCCCCCCAAGTGACATTCTAACTGCTACAAAAAACACCTGTCCCTAAACATTTCTTCAATGATTTTACATGTCACCAATAACAATTGATATGTGACATAGCATGTAAAGCCACCATCTATGATACTGGCATCACATACAGGTGCCAATTTGTACCATGGTTGCTCCACTTCCAATCCGGCTCCCAGCTAATGGCCTGGGAAAAACAGCAGAAGATGGCCCAAGTGCTTGTGCCTCTGCCACCCGTGTGGGAGACCTGGATGAAGTTTTTGGCTCATGGCTTTGGTCTAGTCCACTGCTGGCCATTGTAGCTCTCTGGGGAGTGAACCCATGCCCCCCCCCCCCTCTCTCTCTCTCATTCTGTAATTGTAACTTTCAAATAAATAAATATTTTTAAAGATTTATTTATTTGAAAGGCAGAGCTACAGAGAAAAAGAGAGACATAGAGCTAGGGCTAGAGCTAGAGCTAGATGCTAGAGCTAGAGCTAGAGAGCTTTAATCTGCTGGTTTACTCCTAAATGGCCGCAACAACCAGAGCTTAGCTGGTCCAAAGGTAGGAGCTTCCTCTGGGTTTTCCACATGGGTGCAAGGGCCCAAGCACATGGGCCATCTGTCACTGCCTTCCAGGCATGTTAGCTGGGAGCTGGATCAGAAGTGGTACAGGCAGGACTTGAGTTGGCACCAGTATGGGATGCCAGCATTGCAGGCCATGGCTTTCTGCTATACCATAGCGCCAGCTCCTACATTTTTTTAAAAATATGTTTAGCCTAAGGTTTTTTTTATGACTTTAAAATTATATTTTATAAATGATGTGATAAAATTCACTAGTGGTATCTTTTATCCTCTGAGTTATTCTTCATATGAACTGTTCAAATTAGAAAACATGGTTACATATTTTGTAAATAATATTTGGCCTGTGATTTAGTTTTGAACTGTTACTATTATGTAAATAATTTTAAATCTGTGTGAAATTCACAGAAATTCACAGAAAAAAAGGAGATCAAAAATTTTTGGAGAAAATTAAGTTGTATATTCAGTTAGTAGAAACTCATGTTACAGTCCCATGCTGTTTAATATGAGGGATGCTTTCAGATGAATTTGCTATTTAGATGATTTTATTGTTCTAATTTCATTGAGTATATTTAAACAAAACTTCAGTTTCATTCATCATTATATTTTTTCATACCCTGTTAGTACAAAACAGAGTATTTGTCTTTTTGGGACTGGCTTATTTCACTAAGTATAACGGTTTCTGGTTGCATTCATTTTGTTGCAAAAGATAGGATTTCATTCTTTTGTACAGCTGAGTAGATAGATACACACACACACACACACACATATCAGTACCATAATTTCTTTATTCAATCATGAATTGATGGACATCTGGGTTGATTCTATATCTTAGCTATTGTGAATTTAGCTGTAATAAACATGGGGGTACAAATAACTCTTTCATATGCTTATTTAATTTCCTTTGGGTAAATTCTGAGGAGTGAGATTGCTGGGTCATATGGTATTTCTATCTTTAGCTTTCTGAGGTATCTCTATACTATCTTCCACAATGGCTATACTAGTTTACATTCCCAGCAACAGTGGATTAGGGTACCTTTTCCCCCATATCTTCACCAGCATTTATTGTTGATTTCTGTGTGAGAGCCATTCTAATGGATGAGGTGAAATCTCATTGTGGTTTTGATTTGCAGTTCCTTGACAGCTAGTGATCCCTAGCATTTTTCATGTGTTTGTTGGCCATTTGGATTTCCTCTTTTGAAAAATGCCTATTCAAGTACTTTGCCCATTTCTTAACTGGATTGTTTGTTTTGTTGTTGTTGAGTTTCTTGAGCTCTTTATTAGATGCATAGCTTGCAGATTTTTTTCTCCTGTTCTGTTGGTTGCCTCTTCACTTTGCTGAGTGTTTCCTTTGTGATGTAGAAGCTTCTCAAGTTAATGTATTCCCATTTGCCAATTTTTGCTTTGATAGCCTGTGTTTCTGGGATCTTTTCCACGAAGTCTTTGCTTATGCCAATGTCTTGCAGAGTTTCCCTGATGTTTTAGTAATTTGATGGTTTCTGGTTGTAGATTTAGATCTTTGATCAATTTGAGTGGATTGTTGTATAAGGTGTAAAGTGGGGGTCTTGTTTCATAATTCTGCAGGTGGAGATCCAGTTTGCCCAGCACCATTTGTTAAAAAGATTGTCCTTTCTCCAGGGGTTAATTTTACTCCTTCATCAAAGATTGGTTGGTTGTAGATGCATGGATTGATTTCTGGGGTTTCTATTCTGTTCCATTGGTCTACATGTCTATATTTTTGCTTGTACCAGGCTACTTTGATTGTAACTGCTCTGTAGTATGTCTTGAAATCTGTTATTGTGATGCCTCTGGCTTTGTTTTTGGTGTTTAAAATTGCTTAGCTATTCAGGATCTCTTTTGTTTCCATCTGGATTTTAGCATCATTTTTTTCTTGATCTGAGAAGAATGTCATATTTTGATTGGAATCGCATTAAATATGTGATTTGCTTTTGATAATATACAGATTTGATGATTTTAATTCTTCCAACCTATGAACATGGAAGGTTATTTCATTATTTTGTATCTTCCTCTATTTCTTTCTTCAATGCTTTGTCATTTTCCTGTAGAGATCTTTTACCTCCATGGTTAAGTTTATTCCAAAGTATTTAACATTATTTATATCTATTGTGAATGGTGCTGATCTTAGGAATTCTTTTTCAGCCATCACATTGTGTGTATATCTAGAGGCTATTGAGTTTTTGTGTGTTAATTTTATATCCTGCAACTTTACCAAACTCTCTTATAAGTTCCAGTAATCTTAGTGAAATTTTGGTAATGTTATATTCTTTAAAAGTCAGTGAATCCTAGTGACTATCCAGTACATATGTTTATTCTTTATTGAGACTGCAATTTTAAAAAAGAATATGTTTATTGTTGGTAAGATAATGATAAATGAAGGCTAAATAGTTTTATTGGAACCCAGCCTTGCTCATGTATTTATATATTACCTATGGCTGCTTTGTCTTTTTAACAGCAGATACAGTGGTTCCATATATCACACAAAGCCCAAAATATTTAGAATTTGATTACTTACAGAAAAAGTTTGAACCATGATCAAGAAAACAACGCATTGTGACCTGGACTAAGAATATTGGGAGGCATTTAATGGTCTCTGTAACTCCTGCAAGTTGAGGAAGAGAATAGAGCTACCATGTATACTTTCTATAGTTTAGTGGATATATTCCATTACCATGATAGCTAAGCTGCTTATTCTTCCAGAGACAGTTTCTTGACATGTTAAATGAGCCTAATTATAGTGCTATACTTAACTCAGAGTTTCTAAGACAAAATACTTTTTAAATATTAAATGTGAATAATGATATTAAAAATGATGATAGACATGCTCTATGATTTAATCAGTGAAATCCTAACAAGAGTGAATCTTGTTTAAGATAGTAGACTTTTTACTATGTCCTTGTGACTAAATGAGTGATTGGAGATGGTATATATATTTGTTGTTTATTAATTTCATATCAAACTAGAAGAAAATCTTCAGTGTTATACAGTTTTCTGTTTTTGTTATGTGTTGTTCAATATTTTTAGTCACAAGATTTGGAAGGTTTATTTATCAGATATCTTTATTATATGATATTGGAGAATTATTGACTTTAGAAATATATTTAATCAGTTGTCAGTGATCTCCATAGACTGGATGATAGAAACATAAAAATAACCTCATTTCAGTGAGAACAAAAATATGTATTACAAATACAAGATGCTGTTTGCCAGCATAGATACAGTTTTATGAAATAAATCTACTGAGTTTAGTTAAGCGTAATGTGAACCAATAATAATTCAACTGCATATGAGTAAGCCACAACAAATAAAAGCAGGGACTGGCGCTGTGGCACAGTGGGTTAAAGCCCTGTCCTGAAGTGCTGGCATCCCATGTGGGCACCGGTTCTAGTCCCAGCTGCTCCACTTCCAATCCAGCTCTCTGCTGTGGCCTGGGAAAACAGTGGAAGACAGCCCAAGTCCTTGGGCCCCTGTACCCGAATGGGAGACCCATCAGAAGCTCCTGGCTCCTGGCGTCAGGTTGGCTCAGCTCTGGCCGTTGCCGCCATCTGTGGAGTGAACCAGCAGGTGGAGGACCTCTCTCTCTCTCTCTCTCTAACTCTCTCTGTAACTCTGTCTTTCAAGTAAATAAAATAAATCATAAATAAATAAATAAAAGCAAAGCTTTAGACTAGTATGTAGAATTGTATTATCTAGATTACCTGTTAATTTAGTGTGCCGTTATCTGTACTCAGCACACTAAACTTAGAATATTATACTCAGTTCTGTAATAGCTGTTTTAAGAACAAATAGAGGATGGAGGTTATGGTGTAACAGATTAAACTGCTGTTTGGGATGCCTGCATGCCATACTGGAATGTTGGGGTCAGTCCCCACCTCTGATTCCAGTTTAGGTCCATGTTTATGCACATCTTTGGAGGTAGCATGTGATGATGACTCAATACTTAGATGTGTAGCATCCACATAGGAGACCCAGCTGGAATTCCTGGCTTCTGGATCCTGGCTTCTGCCCCTCCCAGCCCTTGCTATGTGGATATTTGGGCAGCGAACCAGATGATGGTGCACTCTCTTGGTTTGTCCATGTCTCTTTCTGCCTCTACAATGACAAAGAATAGGAGTTGTTTGGAGAAATTGGAGTGTCCTTAGCATTAGGTATGGGAAGAAAAGTAATGGGAAGCTATGTTGAAGGGAAGCTTTGAAAGACAAAGAGGAAAGTTTTCGAGCAGGAAAGATATATTTGGAGTTGTCCTTGTGAGGCTTATTGTCAGTTGTGTGCTTACGCATAACAGCATGGAAATTATTAATATCAATATATGTACTTTACATACTACTATCATAAATCACCCTGGATTTTCAGTTATTTATAATTAAAAAGTTAATTGACAGCATTATATTAAGTTGCTGAGATATTAGCATTGCTTTTACAAATACAAATATATGCTAAATAGATTCCAGTTACCCATCATTTACTCTTTTATGTTTATAAACCCAGAATGGATTCTGGCATTTGAAATCTGAGAAATCTCTTTTCTCTAACATTGTAGATGAATCTAATCTTAGACATCATCACATTTCAGAAGCTGTTAGTCAGATCGTGATATGTCTTTTACACATATATATGGATATAAAAATAGCACTTTATGTATGAATTTCTTTTTATGGAACCTGAAAAATACTATTTTTCTTTATTTTTTCTTATTTCATACTGCTTTTTCTATATCCATTGTACACAGATCTGCCTAGGGTAGAATAGCAGGGAACTTAATGATATATACTAAAATACTATCTACAGAAAATATATTAGAGGCAGTTTAGTATAAGAGTTTAAAACTGAAACTGAGCTTGACAACCTGGGTGGAAATTTTAATTTGACCTTATGTGGGTATGGTGCAGCACTTCTGGCTACTGTCTGGGAAGGTGAATGCTGGAGCTCATTGGGGGTTTAGACTCCTACCCTCTACTGCACTGGCAGGTACTGGATGATTCAGTGTTCAGAGAGAGCACTCAGTGCCAGCACACTTCACTCAGCTAGATGTTTGCAATGTCAGAATGTCAACCTATGCTATACTGCACCCTTTGATCCTGCTGTGAGATCCATCCCTGGTGTGTAGGGAGCTCTGAGGCACCATAAGCAGACTGGATAGGAATAGGGCTGTTGCTTTTTTTAAAAAAGAGAAGCTCCCTCCCCCTTCTCCTACCTTATATGAGAAAACAGCAAAAGGTGACTGTCTGCAAGCCAGGAAGAAAGCCCTCGCCAGAACCTGATCATACCACCACCCTCTCAGTGAACCTTGCAGCCTCCAGGACTGTGAGAAATACTATTATTCATGCAAGCCACTCAGTCTATGGCATTTTTTTTTTTAAGGCAGCCTGAGTTGGACGCCACAGCTAGCAAATGTCAATCTTGTACAACAATCAAGTTTAAGGTATATGCTGTTACTCTTTATACTCTTGATTTAGCTGGATCTGTATTTATTTCTGCATTCTCCTCATATTCATGGCCTTCATTGGAAAACAGTGTACTTCATGTGACAGTAGAGTCATGTACCTGTTTTTACTCAGGGAAGGGATAGTTTTTATTGTTCCTTCCCTAAATTCTCTTGTAAATACTGAATACTTCATTCAGTTTTTGTGTATTAAGGTAAAATTTCACTGAAGCTTCCATTTTCAAAATATTTCAGGTTTTAAATATTTGGCGTAAAGTTACAAGATGATCATGTATGTATGAATGGTGTTTAATAGGTTAATAAAGTTCTAACAACTTATTATTCAAATTGCCTCTCTGCCATGACATTTATAATATACCATGATAAAAGATTTGATCCTTAGCATTGTAATTATTGCTAATGTCTTTGACTAAAATCTGTTTAAGTTTTGGGGATCAAAAGAGATGAAATTAAGACTGACACACTCTCCTCTCCTCTCCTCTCCTCTCCTCTCCTCTCCTCTCCTCTCCTCTCCTCTCCTCTCCTCTCCTCTCCTTCCTTTTCTTTCACAGGCAGAGTTAGACAGTGAGAGAGAGAGACAGAGAGAAAGGTCTTCCTCCCATTGGTTCACCCCCAAAATGGCCACTACGGCCGGTACCCTATGCCGATCCGAAGCCAGGAGCCAGGTGCTTCCTCCTGGTCTCCTATGCAGGTGCAGGGCCCAAGGACTTGGGCCATCCTGCACTGCCTTCCCGGGCTACAGCAGAGAGCTGGACTGGAAGAGGAGCAACTAGGACAGAATCCAGCACCCCAACGGGGACTAGAACCTGGGGGCAGAGGATTAGCCTAGTGAGCCATGGCACCAGCCTAGACTGATACTCTTTCAAGTAAAAGAAATAAATAGGTGTTTTAAAATTACCATAAATTATTAAACAGTGCCCCAAAGTAAATACTTTTTTGTAATACTTTTCAAATATGCCTTATCTGATTCTTGTTAAGTTGATAAAAACATATTATTCTTAAACAATGCACCTTTTTGGGGGGAGTTTATTCCAGAAAAACCTGGAATAATTAATGCTTCAAGCTCTCAGAATTTCATCTATCAGTAAAGGTATAATAGCTGAAATAGAAGCTCTTTGAAATTCAGAAAAAAACCTGAAATTTGTAACAAATTTGAATTAGAAGATGGTGATGTTTTAAAGATGTGTTCTGATAAAGACTTACTGCCTTTCTTATTTCCAGTGAGGAGTAAGTCAGTCCAGTTATGAATCTTTTTACTTGTTTTTAATTACAGTTGTTAGGGTAATCTTCCAGGTCTGTTACAGGAGCTTTGATTATTAGTAGCTAGAAATTGGGCAGTATGCTAGTTAATGATATTATGATTTTAGGTTTTTTACTACTTTGTATTTATATAGAATATTTCCTTAAGAAGTCAAATATATACATACACACATATATATAAAAGTTTACAGTTAACAGAAATTCCCTGTGAACAGGAAAAATACATAGGACTAACAGAAAATAACTACTTTACAATTGTTAGAAACAGTTTACTGATTATGTGTTTAAAACTCAAGAGTTAATACTCAGTTTATGTGCATAAGGTGGCAATCTGACCCTAAAACCCAAAACAAGCTAAATAAACTATGTAACACAAAAATTTTAAAACCTAACCTGTGGTAATAGAAATGTGGAAGTAGGTGACTGATGGGGAGGGAATTTACCGGAAAGAGGAATGTGGAATATTTCTAAAGTAGTGACAGTACAGTACAGACAGTACAGAACAGTAGTCTGTACAGAGCATTATTCATGGTTTTGATTTCTCTGGTTTCAGTTAGCCATGGTCAACTGCAGTTCAAAAATACTACATAGAAAACTCCAGAACTAAACAATTCATAATTTTTAAATTACATACCATTTTGAGGAGCATAGTAAAATCTCATGCCATTGCACTCTTTTGCTCTCTTAGTGTAAATTATCCCTTTGTCAAGCATACCTATGTTGTATCTGGGTACTCGTTTTCCAGTTTGTCTGTCTCCTCCCTCTCCATATATTTCCTAGCCTTTATTGACTTCTGTTCTACTCTCTGCTTCTATGTGATCAACTTTTTAGATTCCACAAATAAATGAAAGAATGTGATACTTGTTTTTCTGTGCCCAGCTAACTTTGACATAGTGACCACTGGTCCCACTCATGTTGCTGCAGATGAGTGGATTTCATCCTTTTTTGTGACTGAATAATAATCCATTGTACCTGTGTACCATATAGTTTTTATCCATTCTTCCATTAATGAGCATCTCAGTTGATTTCAACTTGTTTATTTTGACAAGTGCTGCAGTAAACATGGACATACAGGTTTCTCTCATATGATTTCATTTCTCCCCAATGTATACCTGGTATTGAGACTACTACATTATCTACTATTTCTGTTTTCAGTTTTCTGAGGCCTCTTCATATTGTTTTCTGTATTGGCTGTACTAGTTTATGTTTCCACCAACAGTGTGTGAGTTCCTGTTTCTCTATATTCCCACCAGTAGTTTTTATCTATTTATTTATTTTTTGTCTTTTTGATTGTAGTCATACTGGCCAGAAATAGACGAAGTCTCATTGTAGTTTTGACTTCCTTTTAGCTGATGATGACTAATGTTAAGCATTTCTAAAAATGTACATGTTGGACATTTCCATGCCCTTCCTTTGAGAAATGTCTGTTCATCATTTGCCCATTTTAAAATCAAATTATTTGTTGCGGTTGAATTCTTTATATATTTGAATATTAACCCTTTGTTGGATTAGTATTTTACAAATATTTTTCCTATAGTGTATGTTGTCTCTTGACTCTGCTGTTTATTTCTTTTGCTGTACTGAATTTGGTAAAATATCCTGTGTTTAGTTCTGATTTTATTGCCAGTGCTTTTAGGGTCTTAATCAAAAAATACTTGCCTGCAAAAATGTCTTAAAGTGTTTGCACTGTGTTGTCTTCTGGCAGTTATCTAGTGTGCGGTCTTACATTTAGATCTTTGACTCATTTTGGGTTTCTTTTTGGTATATGGTGAGAGGTAGGGGTCTACCTTTATTGTTCTATGTATGTATCTCCAGTTTCTCCAACAACATTTATTGAAGAGACAGTCCTTTATAATTTTTTAAAAGATTTATTCATTTATTTGACAGAGTTACAGAAAGAGAGAGAGAGAGGCAGAGATCTTCCATCCACTGATCGTCAATCCCCAGATGGCTGAAATGGCCAGGGTTGGGCTAGGCTGAAGCCAGGAGCTTCTTTCAGGTCTCCCATGTGAGTGGCATGGGCTTAAACACTTAGACCATCTTCTGCTGCTTTTCCCGGGCCATTAGTGGATAGCTGGATTGTAAGTGGGGCAGTCAGGACACGAACTGGTGCCCACATGGAGTGCTGGCATTGACAGTGCCAGCTTTACCTGCTCTGCCATAACACCAGTGCTAAAGAGACAGTCCTTTCTCCAGTGCATATTCGTTGCACCTTAGGTGAAAATCAGTTGGCTATATATGCGCACATTATTTTTTGGATTTTCTAATCTACTCCATTTGTCTATAGATCTGTTTTTTATGCCAGTACCCTGCAGTTTTTCTTATCCTCTTTGTTCAGGATTTCTTTCATTGTTCTGGGTCTTTTGAGGTTTCCTATAAACTTCGGTGGCTTTGTTCTCAAGACAGTGCCAGGCTGTAGCATCCTGTGCAACGGAGGGTAGAAGGGAACAATGGGAGTTCCTTTCTGTAGCAGTGCTACCATGGAGACCCCGGGTAGTTCATTAAGCTGGACTCCAAAGCTGAGACAGTTGTGCAGCTCTCCAGTGGGAAGGGCTCCAGCATTCACAGTGGTGTGCTTTGCTAGGATTCTCCTGCTCACTCTTTCCTCACAATGGAAATGGATCTTTTTACCACTAATTAGTTCCCCAGATGCCAACAACAGCCAGCCTGTGCCAGGGTAAAGACCTCAGTTCAGGTCTCCCACATGGGTGGCATGGACCCAAGTACATGAGCCATCACTACTGCCTCCCAAGGTGTACATTAGCAGGTATCTGGAATCAGAACCAGAGAAGATCTTCAAAACCAGGTACTCTGCTTTGGGATGCAAGCATCTGAAGTAGCAATATAACCATTGGGCCAAGTATTCACCACAGTTTTTCTTTATTTTAAACTTATTTGTTTATTTTAAACTTATGTGTTTTATAAGTATGAAGTTCATTCCTTCACGGAAGAATTTGATTTTCCATTATATATTAGGATCGTACCTATCTGAAAATGCTAAATTTTTGAATGGTTTTGAATCAGACCGTTAAACCGCCATTAATGTGAGTTTTTGATATTAATTCTCAGGGGAGCCTTTTTTCTTACTTTTTTTTTTTTTTTGGTATGTCAACTAACTTCTATTTGAATTTTGCTTGTTTTTTCTAGTTTTCTTTTTTTGGAATTTTTGATTGTGTTTGAATTTTGTGTGATATGAGTTCATATCCAAATTTAACTCTAAATTTGTGGCTGTCATTATAGGGTCCTGTGATAACCAGGCTGTATGTCACACATCAGCATAAGCCACTAGGATCAAACAGATATCATCATTCTCTCCTTTTTATTTATGGTCTTCTAACTGGCTCAACCATTTCCTTAAATAAGTTTTTAACAACATTTGTATTTTATTAAATACTAGGACATAGGAGCATTAATGAAATATCATGAGTTTTCATGGTTCAAAAAGATAATTCATTTGATTCTCTGGAAGACTCTTACAGGAATCCATGCTGATTGGAATCAGAGCAAACTACAAACTTAAGAATTCTAATGTCTGAATTTGTTGATACTTGACTTAAAATTGGAATTAGAACTTTTTGTCTACCCTAGAACCATAGCCAAGTGAGACCCTTCCTTTATAGAATATTTAAAATAGTAAAATTGATCTGGAAGCTAGATCTGAGTCTTCAAGATCACAATGAGTTCTGAAAAGATACACCAAGGTGATAGGAAACTGGTTTTCATCCTGTCTATATTCATTACTGAACATCACCCCAAAAGACAATCTCAAATCCAAGTTAGGAATTCAAGAACCATTAATTCAAAAATTATCTTCTTTGTCTTATTTTAAGGTGTTAAAGTAAAACAGACTTCTTTCTACCCCAGAATAGCTCCATGAGAACAGCCTGCTGTCAGAGAAGTCATCCTATTATAAAATTATTCTGCTGTTATATGTATAGTCTCTACTTAAAATGTTAAGCTACAAATATTTATCCTTTTGAGCCATCTGTTCTTCTAACTACCCATAAGTATTATAGAATACAATCTGAAAAATGGAAATACTTGGAAATCTTTGCATTGTTGACTCTTTTTTTTTTAAGATTTATTTTATTTATTTGAAAGAGTTTCAGAGAGAGCTAGAGATAGAGAGGGAGGTCTTCCATTTGCTGGTTCACTCCCCTGATGGCCGCAATGGCCGGAGCTGTGCCGATCCGAAGCCAGGAGCCAGGAGCTTCTTCCAAGTCTCCAATGTGGGTCCAGGGGTCCAGGGACTTGGGCCACTTCTACTGCTGTCCCAGGCCATAGCAGAGAGCTGGATTGGAAGAGGAGCAGCCAGGAATAGAACCGGCGCCCATATGGGATGTGGGCACTTCATGCCAGGGCTTGAACCTGCTCCACCACAGCGTCGGCCACTGCATTGTTGACTCTTGATTTTTTTGCAGCATGTGTCTTGCTTTGAGCAGAACCATTACGTCTTGAAATAGGAGGCCAGTCCTCTGGTGCAGCATGTTAGGGTATGGCCTGTAGCACTTATGTCCCATATGGACACTGGTTCGAGTCCTGGCAGCTCTACTTACCATCCAGCTGTAATGCACATAAGAAAACAGAAGATGGCCCAAGTGCTTGGACTCCTGCAACCATGTGGGAGACCAGGAAGAAGCTCCTGGCTCCTGACTGCAGTCTGGCACAGCCCTGGCCATTGTGGACATTTGGAAAGTGAAACAGTGTTTGGAAAAATCTCTCTTTGTCTCTCCTGCTCCTCTCTCTCTCTGTAACTCTACCTTTCTTTTCTTTTTTGTTTTTATTTATTTATTTATTTGACAGGTAGAGTTACAGACAGTGAGAGAGAGAGACAAAGAGAAAGGTCTTCCTTTTGTTGGTTCACTCCCCAAATGGCTGCAATAGCCGAGCTATGCTGATCCGAAGCCAGGAGCGAGGAGCTTCCTCTTGGTCTGCCATGTGGGTGCAGGTTGGGCCAACCTCCACTGCCTTCCTGGGCCACAGCAGAGGGCTAGACCGGAAGAGGAGCAGCCAGGACTAGAATTGGCGCCCATATGGGTCGCCGGTGCCGCAGGCGGTGGATTAACCTAGTGCGCCATGGCGTTGGCCCCTATCTTTCAATAAATAAATAAATAAATCAGTCTTTTAAAAAAAAAGACTTGAAATAATGGAATGCAATAAGTGCTAATATTTGTTTTGCTTTCATCTAATAATATATATTACATATTATCTCTATTCAAACTATCATAATTGAGAAATACCAATTTAGCAATAAAGTTAATACTAATTATGAAGAAAACAGTTTAAAAGTCAAGCAGGCCATGGCATGATTTCCCCATTACTCGAAAACCCAAAGTAAAAGTAACCTTCCAATAGTACTTAATATAGTATAATTCACTTTCCTAAAAGTTCTCTTTGTCCACCCCTCCCTTTCTTCTGGCTCCTGACAACTACTAATTTTTTTTAACTGTTTCTACAGTTTTGCCTTTTCTAAAATGCTATATACTCAATTTTATGTAGTAGGTAGTCATTTCAGATTGACTTCTTTCAATTAGTAATATTCACTTACTTTCTTTTTCTTTTCATGCTTTGATAGCTTAGTAATTTTTCTTTTAAAGATCTATTCATTTGGCCAGCGTCACGGCTCACTAAGCTAATCCTCTGCCTTGCGGCGCCGGCACACCGGGTTCTAGTCCCAGTCGGGGCGCCGGATTCTGTCCCAGTTGCCCCTCTTCCAGGCCAGCTCTCTGCTGTGGCCCGGGAGTGCAGTGGAGGATGGCCCAAGTGCTTGGGCCCTGCACCCCATGGGAGACCAGGAGAAGCACCTGGCTCCTGCCATCAGATCAGTGCGATGTACCGGCCACAGTGCACCGGCCGCGGCGGCCATTGGAGGGTGAACCAACAGCCAAAAGGAAGACCTTTCTCTCTATCTCTCTTTCTCTCACTATCCACTTTGCCTGTCAAAAAAAAAATATTTATTTGAAAGAATTTCATAGAGAGGGCAACACACACACACACACACACATCTTCCATCTGCTTGTTCACTCTACAAATGGCCACAACAGCCCAGACTGGGTTAGGCTGAAACCAGAACTCAATAGCCTCATTCGGTCCCCTACATGTGTGGCAGGGTCCCAGACACTTAGATCATCTTCCACTGCTTCTCCCAGACCACCAGCAGGGAGCTGGATTGGAAATAGAACAGCTGAGACACATGGGATGCCAACATTGCACATGGTGGTTTACCTGCTACATCATAATACTAGCCATGATAGCTTATAGCTTAGTAATTTTAAACACTAAGTAATATTCCATTTTCTGGATGCATCACAGCTTGTTTAACCTTTATCTATGGAAGGACATTTTGTAGCAGTGAATAAGACTTCTGTAAACATTTATGTACAAATTTTTAAAAAATTGTTTATTTGAAAGGCAGGGTTCCAAGGGAGTGAGAGATGGAGAAAAAGAGAGAGACAGAAAGATTGTCCACCCTCTGGTTCACTCCCCACATGGCCACAACAGCCAGGCCCAAGCCAGGAGCCCAGAACTCTTGTCTCCCTTGTGGGTGTCAGGGCCCCAAGTACTTGGCCCATCTTCTGCTGTTTTCCCACATGCATTATCAGGAGACTGGATTGAAGGTGGAACATCTGTGACTCCGACTGGTACACATATGGATGCTGATGTTGCGGACAGCTACTTAACCTGCTGCACCGTAACACTGGCACTTAACAGGCAGATTTTTATGTGAGCATCAGTTTTCAATCCCTTTGGGGTAATACCTCATAACAGATTGCTGTATCAATATGGTATGGAGCAAGAATCTGAAATCTGAAAAAGTTTAGGTTTTTTAGAAACTGATTGTCTGTCTTCCAAAGTGGCTATACCATCTGACATTCACACCAACAATGAATGAGAGTTGTTGTTGCTCCCTGTCCTCACCAGTGTTTGATATCATGTGTTTCGGTTTTTGACTATCCTTACAAGTATGCAGTTGTATTGCTTTGTTATTTTAAAATTGGCCTTTCCCTGGTGATATAGGATATGGAGCATCTTCTTACATGCTTATTTGCCATCTGTATATCTTCTTTTTTGAGGTATCTGTTAATGTGTTTCTCCTATTTTTCACTCAGATTGTTCATTTCTGATTCCTTCTGTAGATTCACTTTCTCAAATGGTCACAAGGAGCTTGGAACTTCATGCAGATCTCCCATTTGGGAGGCAGGTGCCCAAGTACTTAGACTACCTTATGCTGCTTTCCCAGGGACATTAGCAGGGGGACCCTAAGTAGAGCAGCCAGGACTTGGAACTGGCACTCTAATATAGCATATTGGCATTATAGGCAGCGCCTTAAGCCACTGCATCATTTTACAAGCCAGATTGTTCATTTCCTTGCTGTTGAATTTAAGTATCTTTTGTATAGGTTGGGTAATAGTTATTTATCAGAATTTTCTAATTCAAATATTTTTCTCTTAGTCTGTGACTTGGCTTTTCATTGTTTTGACATTATCTTTCACAGGGCAGAAAATTTAATTTTAGTGAACTCTTATTTCTTTCATGGATCATGCTTTTGCTGTCATATCTAAGAAACAATCATGGATAACTGAAGATCATCTAAATTTTCTCCTGTTATGTTCAGAGATTTTTATAGCTTTATGTTTTACATGTAAGTCAGATTAATTTCAATTAAATTTTGTGATGAATGTAAAGATCTGTGTTGGATTGTTTTTGTTTTTGTTTGTATCTCTTTTAAGATTCTTGGTTTTCTTAGGAGGCATTCCTTGCCAGGGTTCTGATTTGGGCTTTACAAGGTTATATCACTACTGTGATACTAAAATCCAGCCTTAATCATTGTGATGTTCTTTTCAAGTCTGGAAATGTGGATAGCACTAACACAAAAGTAGTAGCCATGGTCCAGAGGGGGACTATGGAGAGGGAAAATATATTAATTTGGCAGGGATACAAGGGCAGAGGTGGTCTCAGTGATTCTTTTGGCAATGGTGGCAAAGTTGATTTACAATAATGCCAACATGTATCTCTTTTATGCAGGCAGTAGCAAGAACAAAGTAGTTAACTTAGCAAGACTCAGTAACATTCTCATTATTATGGAGCCTTTTGTATTTTCCACATAGCAAATTTCCTGATTTAATTTGAAAACAAAGGATACTTATGTTGAACTGAACCTCTCTAAGACTTCATAACTTGATAGCTGTGACTTATTTCCCCCAATTAGGAATACTACTATTCCTAATTGTGCAAGGTTTCTTTGACTCATGTTCCAGGAAGTCAGGCAAGCTAGAACAATTGACCTAAAAATAAAGTCTGTGAATTTCATGGATATCATATGGCTGATTTTCTAATTTTGTTGAGTTTGGATCAGAGTTAATTATGTGATTTTGGCAAAAATGTTAGTTCGGTGTTTATAGTGTTCTGTTTTTAAAAAGCCTTAGATCTTTTAAAATATTGAATGATAGTGAAAAATTTGTAGCACTTACATTTTGGTCATGATTTTCTGGAACCTGCTAAAATTAGCATCATTCTATAGTAGATTGGAATAAGGACATCCATCTTTCTTTTCCTTTTATCTTGTTTTATTTTACACTAGATACAAGCTGTATGTAGAGGAAAGATTAGAACATCTTCTCTTCTTTATCAAGTTTATGCATATTTATAAATCACAAAATTAGAACCAGAGGGCCACAGCAATGATTTCAAAATATCTGTGTACCATTTACATCAGAATCACCTAGAGTGCTTATTTGAAATAATTATTTGGGACCCTCATCCAAAACATACAGAATCAGAATCTCTGGAGAATAACCCCAGGAACAAACTCCCATATGGTTTACATGGCTACATAATCCAGATCGGTGGTCTCTGAAGTTGTATGCAATGTGTTTGAAGACTTATGGCAGACTATAACCTGTCTACCCAAATAAATGCTTACCTTCTTTAGTATAACACTAGAATATATGTTGTAGCATTTCTTCAATCAGGTGTGACTGTCGCTGAATTCCAGGAGCCTACATTAAATGTTTGCTATTTCTTGACAAGGTCCATATAAACTTGTATGCATATTTGTCCATGTTCTTCCTTCTCTGTCTTACTAGAATTGAGATGACTATGGCAGACTTAGAAGCCAGGGGTTGAATATAGTAGAGCCTTATCAGCCTGAATATCTGACTAGAGTATAAACACTACTGACATAGAAGTCCTTGACCTAACTATTATATGAGAATGAAATAAATTTCTTGTTCTTTAAGCAAATGAATTTTGGAAGAGATACCATGTATATTGTCTTAGCCCATGTATATTATCTAATATGAAAATGTTTCAGAATGGTAAGAAAATATTAAAATTTACATCTATATTATTTTTTATGTAAGACTTCTTTTTAAAAAGATTTTTATTTTATTTATCTGAGAGGCAGAGTTATAGACAGAGAGAAGGAGAAACAGAGAGAAAGGTCTTCTATCTGCTGGTTTACTCTCCAAATGGCTGCAACAGCCAGAGCTGGGCCAATCCAAAGTCAAGAGCCAGGAGCCAGGATCTTTTTCTGGGTCTTCCTCATGGTTACAGAGCCCCAAGAACTTGGGCCATCTTCCACTGCCTTCCCAGGCCATCATTCTCCAAACGGCCACAATGACTGGGGCTGGACCAGGCCAAAGTTTCTTTTGGGTTTCCCACATTAGTGGGTACAGGAGCCCAAAGACTTGAGCTTTCCTCTGTTACTGTCCTAGGAGCATTAGTAGGGAGCTGGTTTGGAAGTGGAGCAGCCAGGACTTGAACTGGTGCCTATATGGGATGCTGGTGCTAAAGGCCATGGCTTTAACAACTGTTCCACAGTGCTGGCCCCTGAAGCAGAAGTTTGTTTGTTTTTTTCAAATGATTTAAATTTCTTCCATCTATGTGCTTTTTTTCTTTTCCTTTATTTATTGTCATCTGTGTGCTTTAAATCTTCATATATTTTAGTGGAAATGTACTTTTTTTTCTTTGTTTTTTCCTCCCCAACCACCCTATTACCCACAACCATCCCATCTCCCACTCCCTCTCCCATCCCATTCTTCATCAAGATTCATTTTCAATTATCTTTATATACAGAAGATCTATTTAGTATATACTAAGTAAAGATTTCAACAGTTTGCACCTACACAGATACACAAAGTATAAAGTGCTGTTTGAGTACTAGTTATACTGTTAATTCACAAAGTACAACACATTAAGGACAGAGATCCTACTTGGGGAGTAAGTGCATAGTGACTCCTGTTGTTGATTTAACAATTGACACTCTTATTTATGATGTCAGTAATCACCCAAGGCTCTTGTCGTGAGTACACCAACCCCAATCTTATTTAGACAAGGCCATAGTCAAAGTGGAAGTTCTCTCCTCCCTTCAGAGAAAGGTACCTCCTTCTTCGATGGCCTGTTCTTTCTGCTGGGATCTCACTCACAGAGATCTTTCATTTAGGTTTTTTTTTTTTTTTTTTTTTTTTTTTTTTTTTTTTTGCCAGAGTATATGGCTGTCCATGCCTGAAATACTCTCATGTGCTTTTTAGCTGGATCCGAAAGCCTTAAGGGCTGATTCTGAGGCCTGAGTGCTATTTAGGACATCTGCCATTCTATGAGTCTGCTGTGCATCTCGCTTCCCATGTTGGATCATTCTCTCCTTTTTAATTCTATCAGTTAGTATTAGCAGGCACTAGTCTTGTTTATGTGATTCCTTTGACACTTAATCCTATCATTATGATCAATTATGAACTGAAACTGATAACTTTTGACTAGTGAAATGACATTGGTACATACCACCTTGATGGAATTGAATTGGAATTCCCTGGCACATTTCTAACTTAACCATTAGGGGTAAGTCCGAGTGAGCATGTGCTGAACTGTACTTTTCCTCCCTCTCTTATTCCCACTCTTATATTTAACAGGGATCACTTTTCAGTTAAACACCTAAGAATAATTGTGTGTTAATTAAAGAGTTCAACCAATGGTATTAAGTAGAACAAAAAAATACTAAAAGAATAAAGTAGTAAATTGTTCCTTGACAATCAGGACAAGGGCTGATCTAGTCATTGTTTCTCATAGTGTCCATTTCACTTCAACAGGTTTCCTTTTAGGTTCACTGTTAGTTGTCACCATCAGGGAGAACATATGATATTTGTCCCTTTGGGACTTGCTTAGAAAATGTTCTTTTAAACAAAAAGTAGTATTTATGTCAATTTCATTTTGAAATCTTATATAATTTCATAGAGTAATAATTTTTTAAAGTTTTATTTATTTGAAAGAGTTACAGAGAGAGAGAGAGAGAGAGAGAGAGAGAGAGAGAGAGGTCTTCAGTCTGCTGGTTCACTCCCTAAAGTGGCCACAACAGCTGGGGCTGAGCTGATCCAAAGCCAACAGCCAGTAGCTTCTGCTGGGTTTCTCATGTGGGTGCAGGAGCCCAATGACGTGGGCCATCCTCCACTGCTTTCCCAGTCACATTATCAGGGAGCTGGTTTGGAAGTAGAGCAGCTGAGACTCAAACTGGTGCCCATATGGGATGCAGGCCAGGGCTTTAACCCACTGTGCCACAGTGCCAACCCTTCATAGAATAATCTTAATCTTGATGTCCATTTCTGTTAATGTCTTGATCCTTGGTACAGAGTACTGGTATCATCTGGGACCTTGTAAGTAATATGGAATTTCAGGTCCCATATTAGATCTATCCCATCAGAATTCATGTTTAAGTTTCATTATTTCTGGTCTCACTAAAGTCACAAATGTAGATTTTTGCTGAGACTGCCTCTTAGTGACATTTATAGAAGCCCTACAATTACTCCACTATGTGTTATAAACCAGTGTTTTTTAAAAAATTTTATTCATTTTTATTTATTATTTATTTCAGAGGAGGGGGCAATTTCCCCACTGCTAGTTTACTGTCCAAATGCCAGGACTGCGCCAGATACTCTGCATGGGATATGTGTATCCCAAGCATATTTTTAAGATCTGGACCAAAGTCCCACTATTATATTTTTTCATAGCAAAGTAGTAAAACAGTTCATGCAGAATAAAAGACCATAAAATAAAAGAAAGGTGCCATTCTTTCCACATCCAGTCCTATACCAGCTCCCTAGCAACAGTCACTTTTTATTCTTTTTTAATTTCATACTAAAATGAGAGTCCAGTTCTTTTGTTTATTTATGGGCTTTCTACAACAAAAAATGAAGAATTGACTTACATCATCTTGTGTCTCTTTGTTCCTCTACTTTTTGGTAATTACATTGATTTAGGCTATTTGGTAGGTTTGTGTTGAGGAAATAAGTGCCCTAACTGCAACCTAACAAGTTATATTCAAACTTTTATAATTTGTACATATTTTTCAATACAGACCAGTTGGTATGAATGATATTAACAGTATTAATTTCCTAATGAAGAAGAAATTGCATTTCTATGTCACTTAACTTTGTGCTAATAAAAGGTCAAGAGCAAATACGTTCTTCCTTCCTACATTCCGTGACTTCAAAATAATGACTCATTTGTATTCGCTTTATATTTGGACTATGTTTTTTTTTTTAAATATAGCTTCTTGAAAGTCTCTAATTCCCTTTTTCTTCCCTCATAGCATATGCCATTCACCTTATCATGAAGTGTCTCAGTGTCATCATTTTCATGTGTTGCATGTTTTCATATTTAAATTTATCATTCCCAGAGTGCCCTGGCTTTTTCCTAGAGGCCTTTTACTAAATAGGCCTACTACATGGGCATAATTGTGTGCTTTATCTTCATTGCACTCTTGAATCTGTTGCTGATTCCTGGATTCATTTCTAATTTTGGTAGAATCTGGCTTCTACAGATAGTGGTAAAGTATCTGAGATCCTGTGTCTCTAAAAAGGTTTTATTTTCCCTACTTATATTGATATTTTGGCTAGATATAGAATTTAATCAAATTCTCTCATAATTTTAAAACAGTTGTCTATTGTGTTCTATAATGTAGTATTGTTGGGTTTCTGGTTTTCATTGATTTGCATATTGTCATTTCTTTATCTTTCTTTGAAGAATCATTAGTTCCCTTTTCCTTTTTCTGGTCTCATATTTTATCAGATTGCATGTTAATAATATGTCACATGATAACATTTTTCATTTATCATGCTTAACATTTGATAAACCATTTCATAAACTGATTAAACTTTTAACTTATAGAAATCTTTTCATACATTGTTTTCACCTAGCATGTATTTCTTTTCTCTCTCTAAAAGTCCTGGTCAATATATATATTATCTGTGGCATTTTTATCTGTTTTTTTAATCTTTAATTGACAGTAATTATATACAGTTATGAATTATGATGTGATATTGTCATATAAGAATGATTAAATCAATCTAGTGTATTCGCCCCCTCACAAACATATCTCCTTTTCTTTTTTGTCATAATGTTTAAAATCTACTCTTGCAGTGATTTTGAAATAGTATAATATATTAATATTAGCTGTGGTTACCATGATATGCAGTAGATTAATAAAATTTATAACTCCTGTCTAATGAAAAACTTCTACCCTTGTGCCAACATCTCCTCTTTCTCTTTTTTTTTACTTTTTTTTTTTTTAAAGATTTATTCATTTATTTAAGTTAGAGTTACACAGAGCAAGGAGAGGTAAAGAGAGAGAGAGGTCTTCCATCCAGTGGTTCACTCCCCAATTGACCACAACAGCTGGAGCTGCACTGATCTGAAGCCAGGAGCCAGGAGCCCTTTCCAGGTCTCCCACATGAATGAAGGGGCCCAAGGACTTGGGCCATCTTCTGTTGCCTTCCCAGGGCACAGCAGAGAGCTGGATCGGAAGTGGAGTAGCCGGGTCTGGAACCAGCGCCTATATGGTATGCGGGTGCTTCAGGCCTGGGCGTTAACCCACTGTGCTACAGCACCAGCCCCTTCCTTTTTTCTTTCTCTCAGCTTGCCTCCCTAGTTTCTGGTAACTGCCATTCTCTTCAGATATTATAAACATATATTTGTATGTTTTAGGTATTCTAAATATGTTTGTATAGTAGATATTCTAAATATGTGTGAGATTATCTAGTGTCTATTTTTCTTCGCTTATCTTGTTCTATTTCACATTATGGCCTACAGATTCATCTCTTAAGCTGTCACAAATGACACAGTTTCCTATGTGTAGTATTTCACGGTCGCTGAGTACATCACAATATGGCAGTTGGCATCATGGCAGGAGTGCATGTGAAAGGGAGACAATATGTGGTGAGGTAGGAAGCAAGCGAGAGTCAGAAAATTAGGTTTGTTCTTTTTATAACAACTCACTCTCGTGGAAACTAATCAGGATTCCCCAAGAATTACATTAATCCCTTCTGAGCACTGCAACCCAGCTGACCTAACTACCTTCCACGAAGCCCACCTCTTAAGGGTCCTACCACTTAAGTTCTGCCAGTACATGAGCCTTTGGCAATCACATTCAAATCATATCCAAACTACTGAATCTCTTAGTTCTCATCATTGTGTTCCTTAATTTCAAAAGAAACAAGGTAAGTTTTTGAGGCTTTGTCATTTCCATTCCATATAATCATACAAATTTGGTTTATTTGGTAACTGATTACTTGCTGTGTGTCACTCTGTACTGGTATCAAGTAATTGCAGATAAGAACAGAGTCCATAGCTTTGTTGCTTTCTTATATTTATGTCTTAATTTATAATTACTATACACATAAACTTAATTCCTTGTGCAAAAAAATAGAGGCATGCTGAAAGTGCAATGGGACTATGAAAGAACGAAACCAAAATAGACTTGAGGATTTCTGTGGATAGTCAAGCTCCAACTAAACCTGATAATGCTCCACTCAGTTTGCCATGTATCCATGAGTCTACCTGATTCAACCAAGTATTGAACAGACATTGGGCAGATTCTCCTCTAATTCAGTAGAAAAAATAAGTTGTTGTTTTAAGCCTGTTGAGTTTTTTGGGGACAACAATAGCTAACAGATGTAACAGGTATGAATGCATTTATTCTACTCAAGAAATATTTTAACACAGGTTCTGTTCTGGTATCTCTTCTCATATCATTAACTGATATGTTAGTAAAAGATAGGTCTTTTGATCCAATACAAAAAGTATTTGCTTTATTGATTGTATTTGACTGTTCTAGTAGAAGCACTCTAATAGCTGGTAAGAGAAAACAAAGCAAAGTTTAATTTTTAAAAATAGTCTTACTGATGTGTACTGTACATACTATAAAACTGACCAATTTTTAACTGTACTGTTCAATGATTTTTAGCACCTTTACAGATTTGGACAAACAACACCATGACCTAATTTTAAACATTCCCATTATCCCAAAGGAAACCTTTCTGCCCATATCTTGTAACTCCTTTTCATCCTCCACCCCAGCTCCACTCTAGATAATCATGGTTTATTTCCTATCATTAAATATTTGCCTATAGTGGACTTTTTATAAGAATAGAATATATAACTGGGACCGGTGCTGTGGCACTGTAGGTTAATCTTCCGCCTGCGGCCCTGGCATCCCATATGGGCGCTGGTTCCAGTCCCGGCTGCTCCACTTCCAATGCAGCTCTCTGCTAAGGCCTGGAAAAGCAATAGAAGATGGCCCAAGTACTTGGGCCCTTGTACCTGTGTGGGAGACACAGAGGAAGCTCTTGGCTCCTGGCTTCAGATTGGCTCGGCTCTGGCCATTGCAGCCATTTAAGGAGTGAATCAGCGGATGGAAGACTTTTCTTTCTGTCTCTCCCTCTCACTGTAACTCTACCTTTCCAATAAATAAATAAAATCTTTTTTAAAATTTATTTATTTGACAGGTAGAGTCATAGATAGTGAGAGAGAGAAAGAGAGAGAAAGGTTTACCTTCCGTTAGTTTATTCCCCAGATGTCTGCCATGGCCGCTGCTGCGCCGATCCAAAGCCAGGAGCCAGGTGCTTCTTCCAGATCTTCCATGCAAGTGCAGGGGCCCAAGCACTTGGGCTATCCTCCACTGCCCTCCCAGGCCACAGCAGAGAGCTGGACTGGAAGAGGAGCAACCGGGACTTGAAGGCAGCACCCATATGGGATGCCAGTGCCGCAGGCGGAGGATGAACCAAGTGAGCCACGGTGCCAGCCCAAATAAATAAATAAAATCTTTTAAAAAAAGAAAAGAACTATAAAACTGGTAGGTTTTTTTCTGTCTGGATTTTTTCTCTTGGTGTATTTTTATGGTGCTTTGATGTTAAAACATATATCAATACTCAGTTTTTAATTGTGAGCAGTATCTCATTGTTTTAGTATATTAGTTTGTTTATCTGTTCATTAGTTAATAGATATTGTGTTGTTTCCACCTTTTGGCTAGTTTCTAATAATACTGGCTGTGAGCATTCCTTTTGATAATATAAACATTTTATTCTTATTATGATAAATATTTAAGAGTTCTTTATAATGTTGTAACACTATGTTTAACATTTTAAGAAATTCAAATTGTTTTCCAAAGTGACTATACTATTTTACATTCTCACCAGAAATTTGTGAGGAGAAACTAATAGTAATTCATTTACATTAAATATTCAGTTTGCACTCTTAGAGACTTTAGTGTTATAATATGTGATAATAATAATTATACATAAAAGATAGTAATCAGAAATAAACTACTCTTGTTTTTTTTTTTTTAAGATTTACTTATTTATTTGAAAGTCAGAGTTACACACAGAGAGAAGGAGAGGCAGAGAGAGAGAGTGGTCTTCCATCTGCTGGTTCACTCCCCAGTAGGCTGCAATGGCTGGAGCTGCGCCGACCCAAAGCCAGGAGCCAGGAGCTTCTTCTGGGTCTCCTACATGGCTGCAGGGGCCCAAGCACTTGGCCATCTTCCACTGCTTTCCCTGGCCTTAGCAGAGAGCCTGATTGGAAGTGGAGCAGCCGGATCTTGAACCAGTGCCCATGTGGGATGCTGGCACTGCAGGCGGTGGCTTTACCTACTACGCCACAGCACTGGCCCCTACTCTTGGTTTTAAGACATATGATCAGACAAGCAATATTCTTTGTAACCAGTTTGTTTTTCCTTTTATTTATAATTCATATAGTCATGACAGCTTGCTATCTTGGTTTTTCTCCTCTTGATTTAGAATAATTTTCTCTTTTTTTAAAAATACTTTTTTTTAAAGATTTATTTATTTGAAAGGCAGAATTACAGAGAGGTTGATGCAGAGAGAGAGAGGGAGAGAGAGAGAGAGAGAGAGAGAGAGAGAGATCCTCCATCTGCTGGTTCACTCCCCAGATGGCCGCAATGGCCAGAGCTGCACTGATTAGGAACCAGGAGCCAGGAGCCTCTTCTGGGTCTCCCATGCGAATGCTGTGGCCCAAGGACTTTGTCCATCTTCTGCTGCTTTCCACGCCCTAGCAGAGAGCTGCATCAAAATGGAGCAGCCGGGACACAAACTGACACCCATATGGGATGCCAGCACTGTAGGTAGTGACTTTACCTGCTATGCCACAGCCTCGGCCCCTTCAATAATTTTCTTTAGTTAGCATTTCTGTTTTGTAGTCTGTATGAGATGTATGACTTGAAAATAAATCCACAGAATAAACTTCTGTTTATTGAATAGGTAAGTTTTCACAATAAAGGTAAGCCGTGTTTTCTCCTATTGGAAATTGGAGGCATATTGTTGACCATTGATCCTGAGAACTAGGAATTGGGACATTCCCCTTGTTCACCCTTTATCATGTCACCAGGGCTTTTGTCAGACAGCCTTTCTTCATATACCTGCGCCCACTCTGTTCCAATAACTGCTTCCTCCCCTACCCCTTTAGTCTTAATTAAAGGCTCTCCATTGTTCCTCACTCTATCAATACTGTCCTGTCTCAGTTGGTTTCCCTAAGCCCAGCCCAAGTGAATTAACAGAAGTTGAGTGTGTCATCTGTTTCATATCAGTACCTTAACTAATAAAAACCAAGTTGAAACCACTATGATTATATTATGATGGGATATTGCTTCCCTAATTTGGGGGAAAATTCCTTGGTCTGAATTATTTTGTTTTTATTAAACATAGAATCTGATGATCATGGGAACATTAAAAGTGTTTAAGATTGTATTTTGGCCGGCGCCGTGGCTCAACAGGCTAATCCTCCGCCTTGCGGCACCGGCACACCGGGTTCTAGTCCCGGTTGGGGCACCGGATTCTGTCCCGGTTGCCCCTCTTCCAGGCCAGCCCTCTGCTGTGGCCCAGGAGTGCAGTGGAGGATGGCCCAGGTGCTTGGGCCCTGCACCCCATGGGGAGACCAGGAAAAGCACCTGGCTCCTGGATCCTGCCATCGGACGAGCGCGGTGCGCCGGCCACAGTGCGCCGACCGCGGCGGCCAATGGAGGGTGAACCAACGGCAAAGGAAGACCTTTCTCTCTTCTCTGTCTCTCTCTCTCACTGTCCACTCTGCCTGTAAAAAAAAAAAAAAAAAAAAAAAAAAAAAAAAAAAAGATTGTATTTTGGCAATGCTTTTCACTGTTGAATATTTATAATTGATCAGTGAAGTACAGAATGCATGGTCAATAGGTCCTAATTGAAAATCAAAACCTTAAAACTTTGTTAAATGTACTTCTCTGCAGTGAATAATGTGTATAACTCATGTAATAATTGAAGAAATATGTAAAACTTGCTTTTTATAATGCTACTAATTCTTATTTTCTAAAGTAATTGATATATTATTATGTAAATAGTAACAAGTTATTTTCTACTAATCTATAAAATTGTTAAAAAACTAAATGCTATTTTCTTCAGTAATTTTGTTGCATCAAACTCACTTTGTACTACTGTACTCAAGGAATTAAATTACACTAACTTATTGCCTCCTTTTTAAAAAAATGTAAAATGGCCTTTTGACCTTTGAAGACTTTCTTAGAGAAGTTATTATAGCTCAGGTGCAGCTATGGGAATATGAATCTTATTAAGAATGAATTATAGGCCGGCGCCACAGCTCAATAGGCTAATCCTCCGCCTTGCAGCGCTGGCACACCGGGTTCTAGTCACGGTCAGGGTGCCGGATTCTGTCCCGGTTGCCCCTCTTCCAGGCCAGCTCTCTGCTATGGCCCGGGAGTGCAGTGGAGGATGGCCCAAGTGCTTGGGCCCTGTACCCGCATGGGAGACTAGGAGAAGCACCTGGCTCCTGGCTTTGGATCCGTGGGGTGCACCGGCCGCAGCGCACCAGCCGCGGTGGCCATTGGAGGGTGAACCAACAGAAAAGGAAGACCTTTCTCTCTCTCTCTCTCACTGTCCACTCTGCCTGTCAAAAAATAAAAAATGGTAGGGTTATATTCAGGTTTCTGAGGAATCTCCAGACTGACTTCCATAGTGGCTTCACCAGTTTGCGTTCCCACCAACAGTGGATTAGTGTCCCTTTTTCCCCACATCCTCTCCAGCATCTATTGTTGGTGGATTTCTGAATGTGAGCCATTCTAACCAGGGTGAGGTGAAACCTCATTGTGGTTTTGATTTGCATTTCCCTGATTGCTAGTGATCTTGAACATTTTTTCATGTGTCTGTTGGCCATTTGGATTTCCTCTTTT
Organism: Sylvilagus floridanus; assembly: GCA_949820135.1. Lineage (NCBI taxonomy): Eukaryota > Metazoa > Chordata > Mammalia > Lagomorpha > Leporidae > Sylvilagus > Sylvilagus floridanus. The sequence goes on along the minus strand of OX463228.1, from coordinate 12,148,330 downwards.
GAAAAATGTCTGTTGAGGTCCTTGGCCCATCTCTTAAGTGGGTTGGTTGTTTTGATGTTGTGGAGTTTCTTAATTTCTTTGTAGATTCTGGTTATCAACCCTTTATCTGTTGCATAGTTTACAAATATTTTTTCCCATTCTGTCGGTTTACTATTACCTTTCCTGACTGTTTCTTTTGAAGAACAGAAACTTCTCAATTTGATGCAATCCCAGTAGTTAATTTTGGCTTTGACTGCCTGTGCTTCTGGGGTATTTTCCAAGAAATCTTTGCCAGTACCTATGTCTTGCAGGGTTTCACCAATGCTCTCTAATAATTTGATGTTGTTGGGTCGTAGATTTAAGTCTTTAATCCATGTTGAATGAATTTTTGTGTAAGGTGAAAGGTAGGGATCTTGCTTCATGATTCTGCATGTGGAAATCCAGTTTTCCCAGCACCATTTATTGAATAGACTTGTCCTTACTCCAGGAATTGGTTTTGGATCCTTGATCAAATATAAATTAGCTGTAGATGTTTGGATTGATTTCTGGTGTTTCTATTCTGTTCCATTGGTCTATCCATCTGTTTCTGTACCAGTACCATGCTGTTTTGATTACAACTGCCCTGTAGTATGTCCTGAAACCTGGTATTGTGATGCCCCGGCTTTGTTTTTGTTTTACAAGATTGCTTTAGCTATTCGAAGTCTCCTGTGTCTCTATATGAATTTCAGCATCATGTTTTCCAGATCTGAGAAGAATGTCTTTGGTATTTTGATTGGTATCGCATTGAATCTATAAATTGCTTTTGGGAGAGTGGACATTTTGATGATATTGGTTCTTCCAATCTATGAGCATGGAAGAGAATTAGCAATAGAAGTAAAGGACAATCCATTCCAGAATTGACTTTAGGTCCTGACCTTAAAGATGTTCTTCTTAACAATTTGTCACAGTTATAATTAATTAGCATTTGCTCACTTTGTGCTAATATCTCCTTCCCTTTATAATAAATTATAAGAGGGAAAGGATTGTCTATCTTATTCTTTCTTATATCTAAATCAGAACATGTTGTGTAGCACATGGTAGTATTAGGCAAAAAGTATTTGAATATATACATAAATTTGTACACTTGACTTACAAACTTACTTAAAAAGTACTTATTATGAAGGGCTTGCAGATTTAGTAGGCATATAATAAATATCAATTTTATTTATTATATAGTTAATATGTAACATCTATCATATCTTTATTTTTTTTGTTTTTTGTTTTTTGGGTTTTTTTTGACAGGCAGATTGGACAGTGAGAGAGAGACAGAGAGAAAGGTCTTCCTTTGCCGTTGGTTCACCCTCCAAAGGCCACCGCGGCCGGCGCCCTGCGGCCGGCGCACCGTGCTGGTTGAATGGCAGGAGCCAGGTGCTTCTCCTGGTCTCCCATGCGGGTACAGGGCCCAAGCACTTGGGCCATCCTCCACTGCACTCCCTGGCCACAGCAGAGAGCTGGCCTGAAAGAGGGGCAACTGGGACAGAATCCGGTGCCCCAACCTGGACTAGAACCTGGTGTGCCAGCGCAGCAAAGCAGAGGATTAGCCTATTGTGCTGCGGTGCCGGCCATATTTTTAGTATTTAATATCACATTTCTACTATTTGTTCATATTAATCATCTGATGTAAATGATAGCATTATTTCCATTTCATAAGCAAGCAATGTGGAATTTAGAGTAAATTATTTACTGCAGGGATACATAGGTTTAAGTGATAGATCTTGCATGGACATGAACCATTTGTTTTTAGTATCTCTTGAATGGTAATATTAATTCTATACCCAGTTCTTAATTAGTTAAAAGATGGCTATAAAAGCAATGTACATATAATTATCATAAAATCTAAAACATATAAATGAATACTTTTATATTTGCTAAAATAGTAGTCATAAAGAGCATGAAATTGCATAAATCTGGGTTGGGTTCATTTAATTCTGTCATACAAATGAAAACACCAGCCATATTTCTAATTAATTGTGCAAGGCAGGAACAGAAAACACTGTCAATTAATGAGGAAGCATATACTGTCTCTGAATCACCTAGATTAGTTATTTCCTTGAATATCCTAAAAATATTTGAGTTCAGCTCATTAAATTTTCTATTATTGCCTTAAAACCAATGCAATTAGCAGTGATACAAGAAGTAAAAGGAGATGAAAACAGAGCAGAGGACGATATTTTAGTTGAAAATGGGAATATGTGACTTTCCAGGAAAAGTCATGGAAATGTGAAAAAAAAACAGTGGTACATTTTACTTAAATTGTAACCAAGGCAGTCTCTTAGAACCAGAGATACTCAGTGTAGAATAAGATTATCTCTTTTGAAGGCATATGTAAGCATTATCTTAATTATTAGTAAAAATATGTACAATAATATATAAACTCGTATCATACATAACATGAGAGAGAGATATGTAGTTGCCTTTACATAAAGGGACACATAGGAAACTGATAGGGCAGTCTAGAGAGCAAAATTTTGTACTATATTTTCCTTGGGAATTTTTTCTTAACCATGTGTATCTACTGTTTATTTCAAAAAGAAATTTAAATGAAAAATAATAATGATTCCTCAAAACAAGCTTTTTTTTCTGTATGGTAGTGGAAAACTTAATTATTTAAAAAATTTTATTATAATTTTATGTTTCCTGTAATTTTTAAAATCTGGTCCACTTAAAAATATTTTTACAGATATATGTATTTTCTTACCTTTTTTTTTAAAAAGATAGCCATTATTTTGTTCAATTCTACTGGTGAACTGATTTCTTTATTCATCTTTAAGTATATTCATGTCACTGCATGAAACTGCCAGTGATTATTATAGTTTATATTATATAAAAGTGACATGTTTTATATATATATGTATATATAATCATTTGAGCTTGTACTACCTCTGTACAGTTCTTTATCACCTATTTTTAAAGAATATTTCATGTTCTTCTTACCCTGCTACCTTATAATCTCACTAATTGAATCATTTTACATGCTATTTTTGTCTAGCACTTAAGATACCCATATCTCATAACAGAATTGTGAGTTCAAGTCCTAGCTCTGCTATGGGTTCCTACTGTGTTCTAACACAGACCTTGGGAGATAGTGGTGATGACTCAGTAATTGGGTTCCTACCATGTACGTGGGATACCTGGATTTATTCCTGGCTGTTAGCTTTGGCCTGACCCAGTCCCAGCCATTGTAGGAGTTTGGGAAATGAACCAGCAGACAAGAGTACTCTCAATCTGTCTCTCATCATTTCTATGCCTATTAAAAAATTTAGAAAATTCATAATGTATTCCAGTACTTGCATAATTTATTTCCCCCTTCTTTACATACTTATTTATACTAAGCTTCAGCAGTTTCTCTTATTTTGCTACCATCTGTCTTGTATATGTACAGTTGCTTCCTTTGTACTTTTGTTTATACTCTCGTTCAGGAATATCTCCCTCTTTTCTCTTTGCCTCCTGTTATGTAACAGAGACCAAAACAACATACTAAAATATTTACATTTTCTACCTTTCAATTCTCCCAATTCCCATCTTGGATAACAAGTAGAGAGGAAAATTGGAGAAGCCAAAATTGTATCAGATTGCTTCATGTAGTAAATGGAAGGCTTTTAAAGGAGGAATTGAAAGTGGAAAGAAAAGGTAAGAGATGAGTGCTAAGTGACTTGTAGAGGAAAGAAGAGAGTCTCAGCTGAATGAGGTACATGATTCTTGCCTAAGATATGGGCCAAAAGAACTTTTAAGAAATTTGACAATGTGGCCAGCGCCGCGGCTCACTAGGCTAATCCTCCACCTTGCGGCGCCGGCACACCGGGTTCTAGTCCTGGTTGGGGCACCGGATTCTGTCCCGGTTGCCCCTCTTCCAGGCCAGCTCTCTGCTGTGGCCCGGGAGTGCAGTGGAGGATGGCCCAAGTGCTTGGGCCCTGTACCCGCATGGGAGACCAGGAGAAGCACCTGGCTCCTGCCATCGGATCAGCGCGGTGCACCGGCTGCGGCGGCCATTGGAGGGTGAACCAACAGCAAAGGAAGACCTTTCTCTCTCTCTCTCTCTCACTATCCACTCTGCCTGTCAAAAAAATATATATAAAGAAAATAAATAAAAAAAAGAAATTTGACAATGTGTTGTTAATATACAGTAAAATTCTTCATGTTTCACATATTTTCACATATTAAAATTATTTTTCTCATATTTAATCCTTTATGTCTCCATAAATATTATGTGATTGTAAAATGTATAAGCTATATATGTAACTATATATATGTTAACACAGACTTTATATGATCTTCATGCTGTGTGTATATGTATATATATTTTGCCTGTCTATAAAGATAATAAACCTGAGGCCGGCATTACGGCACAGTTCTGCCTGTGAAACTCTAGCTACTCCTCTTCTGATTCCACTCTCTGCTACTGTACCTGGGAAAACAGGAAGATTACTCAAGTCCTTGGGCTCCTGTACCCACATGGGATATCTGGATAGAGTTCCAAGCTCTTGGCTTTGACCTTTCCCAATGCTGGCTGTTGCGGCCATTTGGGGAGCAATAGGAAGATAGGTCTTTCTCTTTCTCCCACTCCCTGTCTCTCCCTCTCTATACATGCCTTTTGAGTAAATAAGTAAGTCTTTTAAAAATAACAGATTATAAACTTATTGGCACTAAAAATCATCACTTTGTATTCCTCACAGATTTCGAACAGTCCTACTGTAGAAGTGAAGATAGAAATGTTTGTGGTGAGAAGAACTAAAAAGTTTTTAAGATAATTTAAAAATAATAAAAAGATGAGTTATAACTCAGCTTAGCTGAATTCTCTGCCCTTATTCATGGCAAAAAAATATATTCAGATTTATCTACCATATAAAAAACCTCCAGAGTTCATATTTTTTTCCTTTCTTGGTTTAATTTTTATTGTTTATTGAACTAATACATTCACATGTTTTAAAATGTCAAGTGATACTAAAATAGCTCATAACAACAATAAAAGCTCACAATATCTTCCTTGCTACTTCCCAGAAACAAGCATTAGCTTTTAGCTTTTTCTTCTGATATTTACATACATATTGCAAGCTGTTTCTTTTGCTGTATCAGCATCAGCCATTGTATGTTAACTAATAAGTTCGATTTCTATGTCTACCACAACAGATTGCCCAAACTTAACAACTTAACAGAGCTTTATTATTTCACAGTTGCATTACTCAGAAGACCCATACAGGATCTCACTAGGCTAAGATCAAGATGTCAGTAGGCCAGCATACTTTTCTGGAGGCTCTATAGGAGAATCCGTTTTTTTCTGTTTTCCAACTTTTAGAGGCCCTTTTACTCCATCTTTAAAGCCAGCAATATCTGGCAGGCCTAGTTTTCATGCTGCCATCTCTCTGCATATCTTTTTTTATGATTTATTTATTTATTTATTTGAAAGAGTTACAATGAGAGTGAAGGGGAGCCAGAGAGAGAGAGAGAGAGAGAGAGGTCTTCCATCCGCTGGTCCACTCCCCAAATGACAGCAACAGCCAAAGCTGAGCTGATCTGAAGCCAGGAGCCAGGAGTTTCTTCCGGGTCTCCCATGTGGGTGCAGGGGCCCAAGGACTTGGGCCATCTTCCACTGCTTCCCCAGGCCGTAGCAGAGAGCTGGATTGGAAGCAGAGCATCTGAGACTTGAACCAGAGCCCACATGGGAAGCTGGCACTGCAGGTGGTGGCCCCTCTGCATATCTTAATATGTAGAAAACATTGATCACAAAAGATATCCAAGTGAGCAACAGGCATGTGTAAACCTAGGTGGGATATCACCTAGCAGAATGGCTAAAATTTACAAAAGACTGAGTAGTTTATAGGAATGTAGAACAATTGGAAATAACCTATATATTTCATGGAAATGTAAAATGCTATAACTCTCCCTTTCAAATAAATAAAATTAAGTATTATTTAAATCACATCAACATGAGTTTTTCTTAAAAAAAAGCATATTAACTCAACCATGAAGATACATGATTTCTGAGCATTATATATAAGAATAATTTTTAAATATTTAAGTAAATGCTGTTGGATTGATACTGTGCTTGATGTGTAAAATAATAACAAAAATCTGAACTTTTATACTCAGGCTGTGCACAAATAAAAAAGATAGTCAAGCATAGAATTCTATATTGCTATATATATATTAGTATAGTATTATATATAAATAAATATATATTCGTATAGCTAACATTATTAAACTTCTGCTAGGTATAATATATGATGCTTATTTCTAAGGATTTCCTGTACATCTTGTTGGAGTGTGATCAATTCTGTCAGTTTTTTCGTGTCTAGCAAGTACTGTTTTCTTTTCACTTCTAAAGGATAGCTTTGCTGGAAATAATATTCTAGGCTGGAAGTTTTTTTCTTTCAGCGCCTTGAATATTTCATCCTATTCTCTTTGTGACAGTAGAATTTCTGATAAGGAGTCTGCTGTTAGTCTAATAGATTTTTCTTCATATATGAACTTGACATTTTTCTCTCACTATCTTTAGGATTCTTTTGACCTTAACTTTTTTTTGTTTTGTTTTTTTGGACAGGCAGAGTGGATAGTGAGAGAGACAGAGAGAAAGGTCTTCCTTTGCCGTTGGTTCACCCCCTAGTGGCCACTGTGGCCTACGCACTGCACTGATCCTAAGCCAGGAGCCAGGTGCTTCTCCTGGTCTCCCATGCGGGTACAGGGCCCAAGCACTTGGGCCATCCTCCACTGCACTCTCTGGCCACAGCAGAGAGCTGGCCTGGAAGAGGGGCAACCGGGACAGAATCCGGTGCCCCGACCAGGACTAGAATCCGGTGTGCCGGCGCCGCAGGTGGAGGATTAGCGTATTGAGCTGCAGCACTGACCTCTGACCTTAACTTTTGATACTTTGATAATAATATACCTTGGAGAATGTCTTTTTTGGTTGAATCTATTTGGAGTCCTTTTGAGCCTTCTCTGTTAAATATGGCTAGAATATTTAGAAGCTTTCTAATGAAATTGAAATTTTAAACATAATTTAGACAACAGAATCTCCTTGAAAAAATAATATAAAGGTTACTTAAAGTTTATTAAAGTTGTATTTGATAGCTTTTTAAATAACATTGCAGGTGACAGCTTTACCTGCAATGGCACAATGCTAGCCCCTAGAAATAATTTTAGAATAGTCAGTGTATATCAGCTTGTGTGTTCCAAAAATTTATTATGAAAATGATTAAAATAGAGATATATTGCTCCTGTTGGACAAAAGATTTGCTGAAGAGCCTTGTTGAAGTTGTCATATTAATCTCTTGTGACATTATTCCTCAATTCCCCAAACATTTCTTACTTTTAATGCTTTATACCTTCTTTGTACTGGAAATACAAAAATAACTATTCAAAATACAGTCTTTAAGTTCATAATCCAGTGGAGGAGGATTTATAAGTCTCTAGATTTATCTGTTAGATAAATGTTGTAATGCAGATGTAAGTCATTGTTAAGTCACAGTAGACTAACTACTTATCTCTGTTTTTAAAACGTGGGTAAATCATCTGAAAGCTATGTTTGAATCTTGAAGGGTAATTAGAAATTTGTGGAATGAAAAAGACCATTCAGAACAGGAGTAATATAAAGACATAAAGGCAAGAGATTGTCTGGAGCATTTATGAAACTACTGATAATGTAGTATGGCAAGAACAGAAAGAGTTTATGAAAGGGCAGGATAAGAAATGTACCCTAGAATCAGATTTATAAAGGGGATTATTTTATCAAACTTCTTAAGGCATTAATGTATTACTTAGATGTTATATGATGAAATTATAAAAGTTGCATTTACAAAAATCATCTTGAGAAGCTGTGATGAAAATATTATTAAATATGTGGGTAGAAAGTAAAAATGGAGGATAAGTGATGGCATGTAGAAATATGGTTCAATCACTGATTGCTAGGGACTGAGAGAGAGGAACACTTCCAGAAAAGATTTCCATAGTTCTGATATTAGCTACTGGATCAATTAATATTTCCCATAACAAAATTGAGGGAAACTGGTAGGGAGACAGTTGTGAGTAGGAATGTAAAATGAAAACATTTCTGAGCAACCCTGAGTTACCTTTAAATATTACTTTTCCTAAATGAACTTTGGCTAAAATATTTTTTTCCTGGAGTAATTTCTGTAAAGCAATAACCATTACCTAGACAATTTTTAATTTTTATTTTAATGCCATAATTTCACTCAAAAATGTCATTTGATTGAAAGTCTATTAATAGAATTTATAATAAGAAAATCAGTATATTTGCACACTTATTATTCACAGTAACTTAAGAGATCCAAGCACAGTCATGTTTCAGTTGAAAATAGTTGGTAACATAAAAACAATATGTTGCATATTCTACAGGATAGATGGTAATATTGAGATTGCCAAAATGTCAATATTTTAAAAAGATTGAATTCATACAAAATATCTTATCTGAACACAGTGAAATGAAGCTAAAAATAAGCAAGAGAACCTTTCTCTCTGTCTCTCTCTCACACTGTCCACTCTGCCTGTCAAAAAATAAATAAATAAATAAACAAGAGAAAGTAGAAATCACAGTATATGGAAATTAAGCAGTCTACTTTTCACTAGTGGGATAAAGAAGAAATCACAAGAATAATTTTAAAATACCTTTGTTTTTTTAAAGATTTATTTATTTATTTGAAAGTCAAGAGTTGCACAGGAGAGAAGGAGAGGCAGAGAGAGAGAGAGTCTTCCATCCACTAGTTCATTCACCAGTTGGCTGCAACTGCCAGAGCTGCACCAATCCAAAGCCCAGAGCCAAGAGCTTCCTCTGGGTCTCCCATGTGGGTGCAGGGGCCCAAGGGCTTGGGCCATCTTCTTCTGCTTTCCCATGCCATTCTAGAGAGCTGTATTGGAAGTGGAGCAGCTGGGACTGGAACTGGTGCCCATATGGGATGCTAGCACTGCAGGCGGTGGCATTACCCAGTACGCCACAGCACCAGCCCCTAAAAATATCTTGAAACAAATGAAAAAAAAATAGCAATATATAAGAATTTGCTGGATGCAATGAATGCAGTGCTCACCAGGAAATTCACATGTATACATTAAACAGAAAGAAGTATTTCCAATAAATAATCTATCCTTATACCTTGATGTAGTAGAAAAAGTGAGAAACCCAAAGTTAACAAATGGAGAGCCATGTAGAAGCTTTTTTGCATATATTTTAGAAGTTAAATTGGTATCAGCTCAAACTCAGTCATTAGAAATTTAGACTGTTAAAGATGTTCCTTATCATAACCATAAAGAGATTATCTAAAAGATATACATAAATGGAAAAGAGGTGGTACTTAAAATGACTCACAAAATGGAAAAAATAAAACAACTAAACACAGAAAGCAGTAATGGAAGAAGGCGAGTGAGAGTAATAAAGCTCATAGAGCAAATAAATGAAATAAGAAATATAAAAAAATAGAAACAATGTAATCCTAAATTGATCTTTGAGAACATCAACCAGATTGACAAACTTAATTGATTGACTTAAGAAAACACAACAAATATGAAAAAACTAAAATCAGAAATGAAAGTGCATGGGAATATTACTAACAATACAGAGGTAAAAAGAATTATGTGGAGGCCTGTGCCGTGGCATAGATGTTTAAGCCTCCACCTGCTGTGCCAACATCCCATATGGAAACTGGTTTATTCCCTGCTGCTCCACTACTGATCCAGGTCCTTCTTAGTGCACCTAAGGAAGCAGCATAAGTTGTCCCTAATATTTGGACCCCTGGACTCACTTGAGAGACCCAGAAGAAGCTCCTGTCTCTTGGCTTCTGCCTGGCCTGCCCCTGGCCTTTGTGGCCATTTGAGGGGTGAACCAACAGACAGAAGAACTCTCTTTTTCTCCTTTCTCTCTCTCTCTCTTTCTCTCTGTATTTTATGTCTTTCAAATAAATAAATAAATCTTTTTTAGGAAAGGGATTATAAAACAACAAATAAAATAACCCAGAGAAAATGGCCAAAATTTAGGAAATTTCAGTAGACCTATAGATGAAGCAGTTGATCAGTAATCAGAAACCTTTCAATAAAAAAAAGTGTTAGACCAGCTCCCGTATTGGTGAATTAAGCCAAATATTTCAAGAATGATGAACATCAATCTTTCCTAAACTCTTCTAAAACATAGAAGATATGGGAATACTTCCTAACTCATTCTTTTAGGCTGACATTATTTTGCCATCAAAGCCAGTTAAAGGCATCACAAAGGTACATACCAATATCCTTTATGAATATATGATGGAGTCTTCAAAAAGTTCATGACAGATATGCATTATGAAAAAAAAAAGCTACTCATGGATTTAAAATTTTTTGCATTAAAATATCTTTTAATTTCATTTTTCAGTGATCTTCTATAAGCTGCCTTGTAAAAACAAAAATAGCAGCAAATTGATCAATCAGCATATTTAAAAAATTATACACTCAAGCATCTTAGAAATTCTCTCTTAGAGAGATAGAAGGGTCTTCCATCTGCCAGTTCACTCCTCAAATGGCCACAGTGGCGTGAACTGAGCCAATCCAAAGCCAGGGTCCAGGAGCTTCCTTTGGGTGCGGGAGCCCAAGGGCTTGAACCATCTTCCACACCTTTGTCAGGCACATTAGTAGAGAGCTGGATCAGAAGTGGTGTAGCTGGGAATCAAACCAGTGCCCATATGTGATTCCAGCACTTCAGGCAGTGGCTCCAATAAATAAATCTTAAAAAAAAAAATCAATAGCATTTGTATACACACACAATGCCACAGCTGAGAAAGAATTTCTTGGATCAGTCCCACTCAGAATAGCTACTACCCCTCCCCCAAAAAAAATACCTTAAAATAAATTTAACCAAGATGTCAAAGATCTCTGTGATGAGAATTACAAAACAATAAAGAAAGAAGTAGAAGACACAAAAGAATGTAAATATCTTCCATCTTCATGAATTGGAAGAATCAATATCATCAAAATGTCCATACTGCCAAAAGCAATTTACAGATTCAATGTAATACCAATGAATATATCAAGGACATTTCATGCTGAAATTCATATGGAAACACAAGCAATCTTATACAACAAAAACAAAGCTGGAGGCATCACAATCCAGATGTCAAGATATACTACAGTGTATTTACAATCAAATCAGCCTGGTACCAGCCCAAAAACAGATGGATAGACCAATGGAACAGAATAGAACCTCCACAAATCAACCCATGCATCTCCAACCAACTTATCTTTGACAAAGGAGCTAAAATCAATCCCTAGAACAAGGACAGTCTCTTCAACAAATGGTGCTAGGAAAACTGAATCTCCACATGCAGTAGTATGAAGGAAGGCCCCTATATTACACCTTGTACAAAAATCCATTCAAAATGGATCAACAATGCAAGTCTGTGACACAGTACCATCAAATTACTAGAGAACATTGTGGAAGCCCTATAGGACATTGGCATAGACAGTGGTTCTTGGAAAGCAACCCAGAAGCACAGGCAATCAAAGCCAAAATTGACAAATGGGATTATATCAGATTGAGAAACTTCTGCACTGCAAAATAAACATTCAGCAAAGTGAAGAGGCTGTTATTTGCAAACTATGCAACTGATAAAAGATTAGTATCCAGAATATATAATGAGCTCAAAAAACTAAACAACAACAAAACAAGCAACCCAGGGAAGAAATGGGCAACAGATTTGAACAGGCATTTATCAAAAGAGGAAATCCAAGTGGCCAACAGACACATGAAAAAATGATCAAGATCACTAGGCAGCAGGGAAATGCAAATCAAAACCACAATGAGTTTTCACCTCATCCCCGTTAGACTGACTTTCATGCAGAAATCAAGAAACAGCAAATTCTGGTGAGGATGTGGGGTAAAGGTACCCTAATCCACTGTTGGTGGGAATGTAAATTGGTATAGCCCCTGTGGAAGACAGTATGGAGATACCTCAGAAATCTGAATATAGACTTACAATATGACCCAGCCATCCCATTCTTGGGAGTTTACCCAAGGAATATGATATCACATATACAAAAAGTTATCTATACCCCCATTTTTACTATAGCTCAATTCACAATAGCTAAATATGGAGTCAACCCAAATATCTGCCAACTTAGACTGGATAATAAAATTATGGGATATGTACACCATGCAATACTACACAGAAATTTTTTAAAAAGTGATATCCTGTTGTTTGCTACAAAATGGATGAAATTGGAAAACATCATACTTAGTCAAATAAGCCAATCCCAAAAGGACCAATACCATATGTTCTTCTTGACCTGTGATAACTAATAGCGCACCTGAAAGGTAATCTATAGAAGTGAAATTGATACTTTGTGAAATAATGACTTTGAATAGCTCTTGTTTCAACTGTTGAAGAACAGTTTTTTTTATACTGTTTGTTGAACACTTTACTTAGTATAGAGTTAATCTTATGTGTATAAAGTTAATTGAAAATAGATCTTAGTAAAAAATAAGAATAAATAGGAAAGGGAGAAAGAAGAAGGGTGGGAGTATGGGTGGGAGAGCAGGTGTGATGGGAAGAATCACTATGTTCCTAATGTATTTATGAAATGCATGAAGTTTTATAAACCTTAAATAAAAGGTTTCTGGGGAAAAATTTAAAAGCTTACACATAATGAAAGTGGGAATATACTAGGAATGCAAGAGTGGTTCAATGCAAGAAAAACAATTACTATAATACATTATGTTAAGAGATAGAATAAAAATGATCGTATCATTTGAAACACACAAAAAGCATTTGAGAAAATCCAGCAGTTTTTCAAATACACTGAAAACTAGTAATAGAGGAAATTCCTTAGCATGATAAAAAGTATCTGTGAAACACTCATTGCTAATTTCATACACAGTGGTATAAAATTAAAAGCTTCCTCTTCAAATAACTAACAAGACACTCACTTTCACTCCTGCTGTTGAACATAATGATGACAGTTTTCACAAGAGCAATTAAACACTAAAAAAAAGAAGGGCATCTGAATTGGAAAGGGAAGGTGTAAAACTGTCTTTTCATAGAAAATAACGTGACATATATATAAAATAAACAAAATCCACAAGAAAGTTACCAAAGCTAATAATTTTTTTTAAAAATTGCAAAATACAAAGTCCACACGCATCATTTTAAAAAATATGACTATAATAATATATCTGAAAAGGAAGTAAAAAGAACTTCAATTAAAACAACATCTAAAAAGTAAAATCCTTAGGAATAAATTTGACCAGGATATGAATGAATTGTACATTGAAAATTCCAAAGCATTGATGAAAAGGTTAAAGAAGACCTGAAAAGCTAATAGGTGGGCCATGTTCATGGAGTGAAAAGATTTTATGTTGTCAAATTGTCAATAGTATCCAAAGTGATCTACATATCCAGTATAATCTCTATTAAAATTCTAGCAGCCATTTTTGGCAGATACTGAGAGTTCTGTGAAATTGTGACATGCCCTTGTCAAAATAATTTTGTAAAAGAATAATAGTGATAGACTCATACTTCCCATTTTCAAAATTTACTACAGACCTTGCAGTAACAAAACAGTGTGTTACTGGCCTAAAAATAAAACTATAGACCAATGTAATATAATTTAAGATTGAGAAATGAAGACACACCTCTATGGACAATGGATTTTCAACAAAGGTGCCAACTCAAATTTGACAACTTTGGGAAAAGAATAGCTCTCTTTGCAAATCCGAAGATAGCTAAAATCTGAAGATATTTCATTTGTAAAAGAAGAAATTCATTCCTCAGTCCTATAAAAAATTAAAGCTTAACTTAAATAAAAAATATAATAATTAAGGCCATAAAAATTCCTAGAAGAAAACATAAGGATAAATCTTCTTCACCTTGAATTTGGCAGTAAATTCTTATGTTATATGACAATAACATCGGCAACTAAGGAAAATATAGACAAATTGGAATTCTTCAAAATTTAATATATATTTACATCAAAGCATATTGTTAAGTAAGAGATAAATAGAAAACTTTTGGATATTATTTATATGTGATAATGTCTTGAAATTTGAAATGTAGAAAGAATTTCTACAACTCAGATAATTCGATTTAAAAATAATAAGACTTCAAGAGTTATTTCTACAGTTATAGAAATGGCCAGTATGCACATCAAAACATCCTCAACATTATTAATCATTAAGGAAATGTAGATCCAAAACGCAATGAGATACTGATTCATACCCACTAGAATGACCATAAAAATTAGTGAAAACAGGTAGTTGGGAATATAGACAATTGGATGCTCATTATATTGCTCATAGGAATACATAATGATGTAGATAATGGTAGAGACTAATTCGCTTGTTTCCTCAGTAACTGGAAGGTAGAATGACCAAGCAGTTCTTCCTCCTAGATGTATGCTCAAAAGAATTAAAAAGAGAGATTCAAACAGATGACTTGTATGCCTAGGTTTATTGCAGCATTATTCATAACACCCAAAAGAAAAAGCTACCCAAATATCTATCACTAAATGTGAATGGATAAATAAATGTGGTATATGTGAAATGGAATTTATTCGATCATAAAAGGGAGTAGAGTCTGGCGCCACGGCTCACTTGGCTAATCCTCCACCTGCAGCGCCCACACCCCGGATTCTATTCCCGGTCGGGGCGCCGGATTCTGTCCTGGTTGCTCCTCTTCTAGTCCAGCTCTCTGCTGTGGCCCGAGAGTACAGTGGAGGATGGCCCAAGTGCTTGGGCCCTGTACCCGCATGGGAGAGCAGGAGGAAGCACCTGGCTCCTGGCTTCGGATCGGCCCAGCGCGCTGGCCATAGCAGCCATTTGGGGGGGTGAACCAACAGAAAAAAGGAAGACCTTTCTCTCAGTCTCTTTCTCTCTCACTGTCTAACTCTGCCTGTCCAAAAAAAAAGAAAAAAAATAAAAGGGAGTCAAGTTTTGTCACATGCTCTAACATGAATAGAACTTGAAAACAACTGTGCTTAGTGAAATAAGCAAGCACAGTATTACACTGTTTACTAGATGAAATGTCTAGAATAACAAATTCAGGGCAACAGAAAGTACATTAGATGTTAATAGGGGCTAGGTTGTGGGGACAGTTGGAGTTATTGCTTAATGTTACAGTTGTTGTTTGGGGTATGCAAATATGTTGGAAAATAGATAGTAATAATGTAGAATATTGTGAATGTAATTACTGCCATTGAATTGCAATGTAAAATAATTAGGGACTGGCACTGTGGGCCAGCAGATGAAGCTGCAGCCTGCGATATCAGCTTCCCACATTCAAGCTCTGGTTCGAGTTCTGTCTGCTCCATTTTCAATCCAGTTCCCTGCTAATGTGTCTGGGAAAGCAAGGAAGATGATCCAACTGTTTAGCTTCCTGCCTCCCACATGAGACACCCCACTGGATTTTCTTCTGGCTCCTGGCTCCTTGCTTCTGGCTTCAGGCTGCCCCAGCCCTGGCCACTGCAGCCATCTGGGGAATGAACCAGTGCCTTTCAAAAGTTGAATAATTTTTAAAATTATTAAAATACAAATTTATTACATAGGTTTTCCAATATAAAATGTAAAAGAAAACAAAGATCAAATACTGATAAATATGAAGGTTTTTTTACTTTAATTGTACTGGACTGTTTTATGGATCTATCTTCATGCTTAGTACCACATTGTCTTGACTGCTCTCACTTTTTAGCAACTTGAAATCAGGAAGTGGGAATCCTCTTACTTTGTTGTCTATAAGGTTGCTTGTTCTGTGTTCCTTGAATTTCCCTATGAGTTTTAGAATCCTCATCAATTTTTCATTTTTTTAAGACTGATTGATTAGAAAGGCAGAGGGACAGAGACAGAGAGATACCTTCCATCCTCTGATTTATTCCTCAGATGGCCACAACAGCTGAGGCTGAGCCAGGCCGAAGCCAGGAGCCAGGAGCTCTTTAGGTCTCACTTCTATGTAGCAGGGACTCAAGTACTTGAGCCAGCATCTGTTCCTTCCAAGGCATATTAGTAGGGAGCTAGATCAGAAGCAGAGTTGCCTGAAATTGAACAGCACCACACCCAACCTGAAACAAAATTCTTAATCCCTGTTTTCTCACTCCTAGTTATGAGACTTTCGAAAAATTACTTGTCTTTTCCAAAACCATTGTTATAGATTTTTAAGTGAGAAAATACATGTAAAATATATAATGCTTAACACATGGTAAATGCTAAATACAGATTTAGCATACCTAATCCAAAAAAATCTGAAATGAGAAGTTTTCCAAAATCTGAAATATTTTGAGTACTGCAACATGACACCACAAGTGGAAGATTCCATACCTGGTTTTGTGACATAGCAATCAAAGTGCAGACACAGTTAAAATGTATAAAATTACCGGCCGGCACCGTGGCTCAACAGGCTAATCCTCCGCCTTGCGGCGCCGACACACCGGGTTCTAGTCCCAGTCAGGGCGCCGGTTCTGTCCTGGTTGCCCCCTTTCCAGGCCAGCCCTCTGCTGTGGCCCGTGAGTGCAGTGGAGGATGGCCCAGGTACTTGGGCCCTGCACCCCATGGGAGACCAGGAAAAGCACCTAGCACCTGGCTCCTGCCATCGGATCAGCACAGTGTGCCGGCCGCAGCGCACCGGCCGCGGCAGCCATTGGAGGGTGAACCAACAGCAAAGGAAGACCTTTCTCTCTGTCTCTCTCTCTCACTGTCCACTCTGCCTGTCAAAAATTTAAAAAAAAAATGTATAAAATTACCTATACATAGTTCATATGAAACCTAAATTATGTGAGTCCCATCCCCAAGGTATCTCATTATGTATAGGCATATATTCCAAAACCAATAAACACAATACAAAACACTGCTCTTCTCAGTCATTTTTTATAAAGTATATTCAATCTGTGTACTTCTTAGGCTTAGTATTGCTACTGTTAATACCACTGTCACTGCCAGTATAATAATATTTTTATGCATTGCCTAGAGTAAAATAAAATTCTTCCTTCAGAGTATACTCTTTCTTCATCAATGAGAATGAATTTGTAATGGCAAAGAAAATTGTAATGTGTAGTGAATCATTTTATTATCTAAGCCTGAGTATAGTGATTATGGAATCTTGATAGTTTATTAAACTTATAGATATTTGAAATCTGTGTTCAATGGTACCATGAAAATAGAAATGTAATTTTCAGAAATCAATTCAAAGGTCAAAACTATGAGTTCGTAAAGTTACCATTATTTTAGTTGTAATCAGGCAATAGAACTTTTATCTTCTTTCCCAGTTCTGTGTTTAGTATAGGGTAGAAGCTATGCAGGTTTCTTCCATTTCTAGCCATTTGTTCATCTAGTTTTGCTGTTACTTCTTTAGCAAAATATTCATATGTGTACTTTGTATATCCCGTATTCCATTTTAATACAAGTAGAAATATGTAAAGCCAAATAGAGGGCTTTAACCCACATTTTTAACAGTCAAATCCATTGTTTTGTTTTGAAGTTGTTGCAAGAATACTAGTCTGGGGGCCGGCCTGGTAGTATAGCAGATTAATTTGCCTTCTGTGACCCGAGCATTGCAAATGGGCACTGATTCCTGTCCTGGCTGTTCCATTTCCGATGCAGCTCCCTGCTAATGCATCTGGGAAAGCAGCAGCAGATGGTCCAAGTGCTTGGGCCCCTGCACCCACATGGGAGACCTGGATTTAGGGAGTGACACAGTGGATGGAAGATCTCTCTCTCTCTCTCTCTCTCTCTCTCTCTCTCTCTCTCTCTCCTTCTCTCTGTGTAACTGCTTTTCAAATTAATTAATTAAAAAATATTAATCTGGACACCTACTTTCCCGCACTATTCCCAGAACTGGATTCCAGTAAAGTAGTATTTGAAGTACTTATTAGTGTTAATCAAGGCAAAAAAAATAAGTTATTTATTGAAGTAGAATTAAAGTTTATTGTAACAACTTTGTTGTTATTTTTATAACAAACTGTTTCTGTAATCTATTCCATTTTTGTAACAATTGTTGTAGACTGCTTTAATTATAACCAATCTATATTACAGTGAGAGGTAATTTTTAGATTTTTTATTTTGAATTAATTTCAAACTTTCTGAATTTCAGTTCTAGAGTTTTCAGTAGTATTTTGGCTCTAATGTCTTCATTGTTATCCCACCAATCTCAACTTCTAGTTGAGTAGCTTTTATAATTGAAAGTTTAGCAAAATTTTATTGTCAATTTTAAACCTCTTTTAAGTTAAACTTATGTAAGTTTACATTTTAGTAACTTGTAGTGCTATTCTTTTACTATTTATCTTACTATCTTCTTGTTTATTACATCAGTAGTATAATTTATCTGAAGTGAATTAAAATTTCTTAATCTATGCACTTTTTGATCATAGAACTTTAGGTATATGAAACAGTGCTTAAATAAACATATGAATAATAGGTTCATTACCCAGAATAAATGGTAATAAATATTAGCTAGTTTAAATGTAATTTCATTTAATAATAATCTTTTGCTTGAATTTATACTTATTTTTAAAAGATAAAATATATTATATTTGAGGGAGAAGATATCCTAAGGATTCTGGAATATTTAAGTTGTTTGTGTATGATAGTTGAGTACTTTCCCAGGTACATTAGCAAGAAGCTAGATCTGAAGTGGAGCAGTCAGGAATTGGACTGGTACTCATATCGGATGCCAGCATTTAAGACAGGGCTTAGCTTGTTGTGACACAATGCTAGCCACAAGTAACTACAATATAAAAAGAAATAGAATATGAAAAGGACTTTAATAATTTATCATTTTTCATGAACTTTTTGAAGCTCCCTTGTTTTCTGGTTCCTTTAAAACCCAGTATATCCAGAATGTTTTTGAATATGTAATCAGTTGTTTAAAATTTTTCTTCTTTTCATACTAATTATTTACAATTTGATATATATTTTATACCTATGGATATTTCTTTTAAGTCCTTTAGTTACAAGTGTTTTCCATCAAGAAAAAATACTGAATGTCCATCTTTTACAAAAAAAATAGTTGTTATTATTTGAAAGGCAGAGTTACAGGGACACAGAGACAGACGACACACAGATCTTCCATCCACAGAAATCAGTTCTCAAATGACCGCAACAACCAGGAGCCAATGAGCTTCATCCAGGTCTTCCACAAAGTTGCAAGGGCCCAAGCACTTGGGGCATCTTCCACTGCTTTCCCAGGCACATTAACATGAAGCTGGATACAAAGTGGAGCAGCGTACATGGACTAGCATCCCACAGGTGGCAGTTTAACCTGCTATGCCACAATGCTGACTCCCTGGATGTCTATCCTAATTTCCTTTTTTTTAAATAATAAAGACATGTGCAAGAATTAGATAACATTGGCATGCCTGGCATATGGTATTATATAAAGCATAGTTACTATCTTCAGTATATTTGGAACAGGTAAGCACATTATGTAATATCATTGTCTTGCAGCAAAGAAAATCCTAGGGATTAAATTATAACCTCCAAATTCTTTTCTGTTCCCTTAGACAGTGCTAGATAAACACATATCTGAGTCCCTATTTATTTTTTAGAAGATACAAAATCAATATTGGTTCATAAATTATGACAAATATATCACACTGCTACTTGCTATTAAAAACAGGATAAATGGGGATATGTGGACTCAATACTTTTTGCCCAATTTTTTGTAAACCTAAAAGTACTCTTAAAAAATACTTTTGAAAATGATGTCTGCTATTGATTCCTGATTAGTTTAGACAGAATCCAATAGGAAAAGTGACATGTTCAGTAAGAGAATCAATAAGAGAAGTCTAGTTGTAGTTAAAAATGTAATGTTTCCTTTTTTAGTAGTCATTCATTATCTACTTCTTTTAAGCTAATAAATGGAAACTTAAGTACAAAATATTGTTTTCCATCCACAGTTATTGGGGTGGGCATTGGGAAATTATTGGAGGCATTCTGGTGCAAGTGGAGAAAAATTTCCTTAATTTTTTCATACACTGTTGCTGGTTTTGAGAATATCTTCTTCTCCTAATTTCAGGTTGGGTGGGACTATATCAGCATACAAGATAGTACCAGACGAAATAGAAGAAATCAAGGTATGGTATGGCGATTTTCACCTTTACAACGAGAGTATCCAAGGAGAAATGAAGGAAGAGTTGCTTTTTCTTTAAATTATTGAATTTGAGGGTGTGTTAGGACTTCGTTTATTTCTTGGTAATCCTATTTGAATTAAAAGTATATTTATGCCAGAAAATCTTTGTCAGATTTTACCTGGTATTTATAATGCATTTCAGAGAAATTTATCAGGAGAATCAAAAAGGAACGCTTTTATATGCAGTTCATTAAAGTCTACATAACAAAGCAGTCTATATATAAGCATTAATGTGCCTATTGGATATTCTTTTCATATCATTGCAATTCCTTTTCCTTGTATGCCTTTACCAGTTATAAGCAATATCAGTATTTTAATAAATTGAAAGACATTTTTAACCTGCATTTCTGTCCAATCTGTTGAGCTAAATCTTGCCCAAAGTGTGAAGATTAGAGGTGAAGGCATTATCACTCGTATGCTTGTGGAGATGGGGTCTGTAAGATGATTTGTTCATATCCCAGAGCATCATAGATAGTTCCATTAGTAAGGATCAGTAAGACCAAAAAATTAGAAAACATACATTTTAGAAACCTCAAAAAATTTGTTGACATGGCATTTCTAAGATGTTATTGAATGCAGTATCTCTAGTGTATCAAGGAGAATTTATTAGCGGATGATTTTAATGAAATGCATTTTATTTACAAACTGAATCTGTTTCTTTGTACCTAAGAGTATATATTAAGGTCAAGAAGAGTAGCAAAGTATAATAAAAATTTTATATTTGCCATATTAAAAAGAGGTTTCAGAAAGATTTGGAAAATAGAATTAAAAAATAATGTACATTTTTTGTGAACTTTTTAAAAGCCCTTACTTTCTGGTTCCTTTGAAAACCTAGTATGGGAATTATAATTAAAATTTACCTTAGAGTAGATGAAGAATTGATCTTACTAAACATTACTACATTTTTTTCTCTCCTACTTTTTACTAAGTTCAATCAACTAGCATAGCATGTTGCTTCTGTGCCTGAAGAACTGAATTTACTGTCTGTTTCATAGAAAGAAAATTATAATTAGATAGCAGTTGTCAAAGATGAACAATACTATTTTCATGTAAAGACAATAAATTCTTGATCTTGATTTGATTAAACACAATATCGAGTTCAGTAAATTCAAGTCTTAATAAATAATCTTAATTTGCTTGCATGTTTTTAAATTGGTTAAATCAGTTGATCATTGTTAATACAACATATTATTCACTTCAGTGTGTCAGTTATGGCCAGCATCAAGAATTAATACCATAATTTTATATTCTGGTATCAAAATTTTCAGGAGATTATATCCAATTTGATGTAAATTCATAAAATATTTTAGTTGGAAGGATATTTAGGTCTAATCCAGTTCTCTCATTTTTCAGGTGAGGAAATAGAAATGAATAAAGATGAACTTTTGAATTATTTGTGGTTCAATAATTACTTCTGAAAATATAATCATTTATTGTTAGAGGAAGAGAAAAAAGGGAGAGAGTGTACTACTTCTTGAAATACATTTTATGACTCAGCAAAATTGAATTCTAGAAATCTTAAGCAGTGAATAAATATATGTGTATAGAATGATACAACATTTATGTAAAGGATGTAAATTTAAAATTCATCCACTTTAAAAGCATTGTCTTAAAATATGATTAAAATATGTGTTAAGTGAAAAGATAAATAGTGATTCCTGTAGAAATATTAGGAGTCTTCAAAGTTTGTAGAAAACAAATATTATCAAAAAGCTATGCATGGATTACAGATTTTTTATACCAAAGTAAACATGTCATTTACTTCCATTTTTCATGAACTTTTTGAAGTACCTTCATCCATAGGAAATACATCTTTCTAAGAGATAAATTCATCAAATTGGTGATCTGTGCAGACATTTGGGAAAGCATGCCTATGAGATTATATAGCCACAGATCATAGGAAACAAAATGAAGACTGTAAAGATGGAGGTCTGGAGGTGTATCTCTTTGCCATTATAAGAAGTTCAGATTTTATCTTAAAAACTATAGGGTGCTATTATGTGATTTTAAGAAACAAAACAACATAATCAGCTTATTAATTTTTATGTTTTTTCTATTTTGAGTGAAAAAAAATTATTTCAATGGAGAATAAAAGCTTCTCACTGGAAAAAAAGAGGCAAGATGACAGGGATGTAGATGTGAGATGATTAAAACCTGAACTTAACAGTGGCAGAGAGCCTCAAGAAAAAAAAAGTCTTACTTCAGATGATAGAATCAACAATACTTGATGACTTACTGAATGATTAGTGGAAGTAGAGAGGTTAACTCTAGTTCTTGGGTTAGAAGATTGAGTAGAAAATCTTGCTGCGAACTTAGAGAGGATATAATGGGGAAGTAATACAATTGAAAGAGTGCATTTTGCACTTGTTTAATTTGAGGTCTCTCTCAGATAATCAAATGTCCAATAAGTCTTTGATGGAACACTCTGAACAGAAATATAATCTAAAGATTTATATGGGATTTTCATCTTTCATGAATTAGTTGATGCCATATTAGTGACTAGAGTTTCATGGAAAACTGTTTAAAGTAGTAGCAATGAACTGAAGATGAAGCCCTGAGGAAGACACATCCTTAAACCAGAGGGTTAATATATTCTTTAATTAGAAGAAATGTCTATATTTTAATAATAACTTTTCTTTAAGGAATATTATTTTTCATTATGCATTTTAAATTCTAGAGTGTTAATAGTTAACTTTAAAAGACTTATTGAATATATCAATAATATGTAACATAATTTTCTCAACTGATAATTGATATTACATCTAAAGTAACTTCAGAGTTTGAGGTATGCAACATTGAACATAGGGAATTGGTCTAACTTTCAAATATGTTGGAAGAAAAACTGTTATAAAGTATTTCATCAACATTTGAAGGCACCATTAGCATTTTCAGCTGAAATCACATGTAATATTTTTGTTTGATTGGAGGAAACGTGAAACATCTGGATATAAAGTTCATTTTAGGTGCCAGCGCTGTGGCTCAGTAGGTTAATCCTCCACCTCCGGTGCCGGCATCCCATATGGGTGCCAGTTCTAGTCCCGGCTGCTCCTCTTCCCATCCAGCTCTCTGCTGTGGCCTGAGAAAGTAGTAGAATATGCCCCAAGTCCTTCGGCTCCTGCACCCATGGGAGACCTGGAAGAAGCCCCTAGCTCCTGGCATTGGATCGGCACAGCTCCGGCTGTTGTGGCCACTGGGGAGTGAACCAAGGAACAGAAGACCTTTCTGTCTCTTCCTCTCACTGTCTATAATTCTACCTCTCAAATAAATAAATAAAATCTTTTTTTAAAAAGTTCATTTTAGTTATGTAATAGCTATGTAATCTGAAATTATCTGAGTACAATTCAGTTGAAATTTGATTCATTTTCTATAATATGCCATGTGTACTTTTCACTATTTTTTAAAATATTTTTTATTTATATTTGAAAGTCAGAATTACACAGAGAGAGAAGGAGAGGCAGAGAGAAAGAGAGGTCTTCCATATATTGGTTCACTCCCCAATTGGCTGCAACAGCTGGAGCTGTACCAATCCAAAGCCAGGAGCCAGGAGCCTTCTTCCGGGTCTCCTACGTAGGTGCAGATGCCCAAGGACTTGGGCCATCTTCTAATGCTTTTCCAGGCCATAGCGGAGAGCTGGATCAGAAGTGGAGCATCCAGGATGCAAACCAGTGCCCATATGGTATACCGGTACTGCAGTTGGCCGCTTCACCTGCTATGCCATGGTGCCGGCCCCATGTACTTTTGACTATTAAAATAACTCATTGCTGAAAGATAATTCAGCTTTTGTCAGATATGGTAGTATTTCACATTTTTAACATTAGAGATCATTGTTTATCTCATGAAAAGTTTGAATTAAGCACATTTACTGATTATAACAAGTGACTAAAAAATATATAATAGTTGCTTGGCCAAAGTTTAAGGGATCAAGAGTAAACATTCCAGGCCCAATCATAATCTGCTGTTCCTCTCTGGATATAACTGAATCCCAAGCCTCTATCAGTATCAGTTCCTTGCTTTTCCTAATTTTTTCCACAAATCCCTAAGAAGTATAACTTAGCTGTGTCCTCTGAACTTTTTATATGAATTAAGTCATGTTGAATGCATTTTTTGTGTCTTTTTTTATCAACACATGCTATGGTGCTCATGCATGTTAATGTAGCTAAGGTTTTTGTTTGTTTTTTTTTTTTTATTACTCCATTGTACCAAGGTTATTGAAACCTCAAATTTTTATGAAATTTTTCTTTGTTTTCATTTGGGACATTTATGAAAAATGATGCTATAAACATTCTCTGAAAGCGTCTTGGTACACAGGTGTAAGAGTTTCTCTGAAGAATATACTGAGAAATGGAATTCCAGGGTTTTATAAAGTGTGTATTTTCAACTTTTCCTGTGTGAAATTGAACTGTTTTCTGAAATAATCATGCAAATTTATAGTACAAGTTTGGAAGTAGTTATTTTAAATAGCTATGTTTATCGCTTGGCCTTTTGGCTAAGATCAATTGTAGTAAATAGCTATGTTTAAATATACACTACCAATTCAAATGTATTTATTTTAAATATCTATATTTAAATATTCTTTAAATTATTTTTTATATTTGTATGGGGATGACTAAACTGATATAATATTTTCCATGTGTATCTTCATTTCTCCACCACAAATTACAGAAAACTTTATTTTCCCCCACCAGCCTGAATTGCCTCATTTATCAAATACTAAGTTTTCCTGTGTCTAGATACAAGTATACACACTACATAGCCTGTCTTTTCCTTAACTTTCATTCCATTGATTTATTTATGTTTTTCTTTGTCACCACTATATGGTTTTGGTTATAATTCTTTTTCAGCAAAGCCAGGAAAATCCTATGTTTGTTTTCTTTTTTATTCTGCCACAACGTAATAGCTTCTTTCTTTCCAGATTGATCTTACAAAAAAAGATTCCTAGGATTTATGAAATAAACATAGAAAGATTCTAAATGGTGGAAAGAGAAAAACTGACCAAGAATCTCAGGACTTCAGGAATGACATGGCAATGAGTTACTTGGTGTATGTTATTATTTCTTATCTGTTGTGGATAGGGTATTGAAAAAGCCTTCAATCAAGCTCCACCAACAGGCACAGACAAAAAAAAAAAAATTGCTCCTACAAAATCCTATTTGTCTAATCAAAAGACCACACAAGGTCCTGGAACAGAATAGAAAACCTTCGTGGCAGTATTTGCTCTGTGCTTGCCAAATGCCAATGAAGAAACTACTGATTCCCTCCAACACTCTGTTTTAACAGAAGCAAGCAGGGAGCTAATTTTCTACCTTTCCTCCTGCCATCCCCCTGTAGCGGATAGCAGAGTACTCCTTCATCTTGTAAGTGGAACTGAACAGGGAACTCATTCGTCTATCTTTCACTTGGCAGAGACAGTCTCATTCTGATTCTGTGGTCAAGGTATTGTCAGTAGTACCAAGTAAGAGTTGATCCTTCACTAGCTCAGACAAAACAAGATGCACTGATTCCTCCAGCATGATAATGTCAAGACGTCTGGCAGTGAGCAGACCTTCCATCCTTGCTGCTGTTCTTTTAATGTGCCCTCTTCAAAAGCATGTATTGGAAACTCAATCCCCAATGCAACAGTGTTGGAAGGTCAGGCTTACTGAATGGGAAGTCTTTAGGTCATGAGGGATCTTCCCTTGGGAATGAAGTAATGCTGATTATAAAAGGACTTGAGGCTGCAAATGCACTCTTGTGTGCACCTCTTCTCATTCTCCCTCTTCCCTCTACCATCTTTATTCTCTCCACTTTCTTCTCCCCTCTCCCACAGCATGTGCTCATTCTCTTGCCTTTTTACAGAAGGCCCTTATCAGATGCAAGCCCTTGCACCTAGACTTCCCAGCCTTTACAACTATTCTTTATAAATTACCTAATCTCATGTATTACATTATAGCAGTATGGACTAAGAAATCCATCTAGCAAGACAGAGGCTAAATAAGGCAATGCCAAATGGAGTTGGATAGCACTATCTCACCTTCCCTTTCTCACTGTCAGTATTCCTAGCCAGGGAGGTGAGCCTCTACCCCAACCCCTTTAATAAGATTGAATTGAGTTGGTGCTCCACTTGGAGATGAGTCAGTAAAAAATCATCATACCAAGAACAAGGAAAATCACAACTGAATTGAGAAGAAAAACCTTCAATAGACACATTTACAGGATAAAGATGAATCAAATATTGAAATTGTGTTACCAGGATTTTAAAACATCTATAAAAAAAATACTTGAACAAGCAATTATGAATTTCCTTAAAACAAATGAAAAAATAGAAAATATATCTAAAGAAATAAAACTTATCAGGGCCAGCGCCGTGGCTCAATAGGTTAATCCTCTGCCTGCGGCGCTGGCACACCGGGTTCTAGTCCCGGTCGGGGCGCCGGTTCTGTCCTGGTTGCCCCTCTTCCAGGCCAGCTCTCTGCTGTGGCCCGGGAGTGCAGTGGAGGATGGCCCAGGTGCTTGGGCCTTGCACTCCATGGGAGACCAGGAGAAGCACCTGGCTCCTGCTTTTGGATCAGCGCGGTGTGCTGGCCGCAGCACGCCGGCCACGGCGGCCTTTGGAGGGTGAACCAATGGCAAAAGGAAGACCTTTCTCTCTGTCTCTCTCTCTCACTGTCCACTCTGCCTGTCAGCTTATCAGAAAACCCAAATGGAGATTACAGAACTGAAAAATACTGTTATCAATATGAAAAATCAATAGGAGGCAACGGAAGGAAGTAGCACATTATTTTTCAAGTGCTGCAAGAAACAACTGTCAACCACAAAGAGTTTCAGACAGACAGGGAGAGACAGAGAAAAAGGCCTTCCATCCACTGGTTCACTCCTCAGTCACAGCAACAGCTGGAACTGAGCTTATACCAAGCCAGGAGCTTCTTCCGGGTCTCCTATGTGGGTTCAGGGGCCAATGACTTGTGCCATCCTCCACTGCTTTCCTAGGCACATTTGCAAGGAGTTGGACTGGAAGTGGATCAGCTAGGACTCGAACCCGTGCCCATATGGGATGACTGCGCTGCAGGCCAAGGCTTTAACCCATTGTGCCACAGCACCAACCCCATAATAGGCTTCTTTAAGGGATTAAATAAAGACGATTCTCAAGAAATTTTTGAGGGACATAAGTTGAAAGAAGAAGATTGGAAAAATGGGAGCTGGCATTGTGGCAAAGTGGGTTAAGTCTCCGTTCATCAAAGACAATAGAGTTAGCCGAGCTCCCTATCCTTCAGCCTAACAGTAAGTCTCACAAGCTGACATCTTGATAAGGAAATGAGCATTAAGCTTGGGTTAAGCTTACTGCTATAGATGTCTTTGTTTCTAAAGTACTAGGATGAATGCAAAATTTCATTCTGTCTTTCATAAGCTTATTGTGTAGCTTCACAATTCTTGTGTCGTACCATAATCCACAATTACTATTCCAAGGAGAAAAACAACCATGTGTTTGAATCCATTTAAGTTTCTAATTTCTAAATGTCTTTCTGATTTATTTTTCCCTAACTGAAGTTCTCTGCCTGATAAAGATTATAAAGAGCACAGTGACCAAATCAGTAAATACTGATGAGTGCAAATATTAGTGCAAATGCAATATGAGTGGAACTATGGGGGTGTGTCATAGTAGTTAATAATAATAATAAAAAAAGGTCTTCAGTTGAATAGGATCTTAGGTGTATCTTATCTGTTCCAAATGTTCCTCTAAACACAGGTAGTAAAACTTACCTTTGGTGGATAGCAAAACTATCTGTTTTCATTGTAAGGATGAAATATTATTAAATTGCTTAGCTTGGGACCTTATACAGTAAATGCACAATAGATGACAACCTGTAGACTTGAGAAATGAGGAATTAAAAAAAGAAGATTTAAAAGTTTAGCTTAGGAAGCTCATGGAAGATAGTCCCACTCCCCTGAGCTAAAGGATTCAGAAAAAGAAACATATTTCAGGGGAAATAGTGAGTGTTGAGAGTCTTTAAGGCATACAGGTAAGAACATGCAAATTAAAATGTATTCACCCTCCCAACTAAATAGATTAGTACTCATTTCTGGTTTGTTCATTGTAGATGATTTTCATCTCTCTTATAGTCTCTTCTGGTATTATGCACTTAACTGTGTGCCTTCTTTGTATGTTATCATATTCTCAGCATCTCAGAGGATTGATGGAAGAAATACAACACTTTCAAATACAAAAAATATTACATAGTTTCAGGTTTTGTCTCTACTTTTTTTTTTTGACAGGCAGAGTGGACAGTGAGAGAGAGAGAGAGAGAGAGAGAGAGAGAAAGGTCTTCCTTTTCCATTGGTTCACCCTCCAAAGGCCACCGCAGCTGGCGTGCTGCAGCCGGCGCACCGTGCTGATCCGAAGGCAGGAGCCAGGTGCTTCCTCCTGGTCTCCCATGGGGTGCAGGGCCCAAGCACCTGGGCCATCCTCCACTGCACTCCCGGGCCACAGCAGAGAGCTGGCCTGGAAGAGGGGCAACCAGGACAGAATCCGGCGCCCTGACTGGGACTAGAACCCAGTGTGCCAGTGCCGCAAGGCGGAGGATTAGCCTATTGAGCCGCGGCGCTGGCCTCTACTATATTTTTGATCAGTTAGTCCCTTTTGATTTTAAACTAGAACTTAGAACAAGCATTGTATAATGTGGAGTAGGTAATTTTCTTCTCAACATCAGAACATTGTGACCTAATGAGAACAGTTCTTGGCTGTCTCTGAAACGATAAAGCTGTCTTTTTAATATTTTTTGCTGCCTATATATAGATCAATCTATTCCTTCTCTTAATTCATAATGATTACTTAATACCTTTATTCCAAAGTCTTAACTAATTCATCAGGTTACTGTACTTTCTTAAAATGAATTTCCTCTACTATTTTTTAAATATAATGACTTACATTTATATAGACATAACATCTGTTGTCAAATCAGATATATTTTAATCACCAGTATTCTAATTAGGAAAATAAACCACATGTTAAAAGTTATTTGAAAAATCAGATTTTTTTCATTTAAAAAAGGGCTGAATATCGGTGAACTAAATTACAAAACTTTCCCGATATTTTTCTTAAGGACTTAAGTAGAATTAATTAATTAAACAGTCCATGTTATCCATGGCCAATTATTTCTCTGTCTATATTCAGCCTGTAATACTATACTCAAAGGAAAAGTTGCATTATTCATTTAACCTTGTCAGAGGTATGTCATTGGTGTTTGAGAGAAAGCTTTCTGTTTTTTGTTTTTGAAATTTATTTATTTGAAAGAGAGATAGTGAGAGATCTTCAATCCACTGATTTACTCCTCAAATGTCTGCTATGTCCAGGGCAGGGCCAGGCCAAAGCCAGAAGCTTCTTCTGGGTCTCCCATGGTGGCAGGGACCCAATCAATTGGCAATCCACCACTGCTTCCCCAGGTCATTTGCAGTACAGCCAAGACTCAGACCAGTGTCCCTATGGGATGCTGGTGTCACAGGTGGCCGCTTACCCTGCTGTGCCACAGTAGTAGCCTCCAAGAGAAGGTTTTATATTTATGACAAAAATTTTTCTTTTCCTTACCAATTATTTAATTTCAATATGATGATGTATTCTCTTCCAAATTTTGATATATACAAAAGTCATTAATAAATATCATTTACTTCCTTAAGTTGCTTCCTTAAGGTATTTATCATATTTGTGTGTGTATGTACATAGAAATAAGAACTTATTTTTAAAATTATTATGATGTGACCAGAATAATGGAAAATGTCCCAGTAGGGTTGAAGTTGTGTGAACTTACCTATGTACACAAAGCTAATAAATAGATACACTGGAACAGTACTCAAGAAAGCCTTGTCTCTAAAGTTGTTCCCTTTCCATTATCTCATCCCCTTCCTCACGGTCATACACATAGAAAATTTACAAAAGTAATTAGTGACGTTTATATTTGTGAAAAGCTAAACAAAGCCTAAATATCCATTGTTAAATAGTTTTAAAATTACTATATACATAGTATTATTCAGACTGAAAAATTATTGTAACAAACTATTTCTCAATATGGAATTATTCATGTTTGCCCTTGCATTGAAAAACAAAATTATTTTTAATTTCTTATTTCTTCAATTATAGGACTTTAGAATTTCTAGCTTAAAAATATCTCATGATTTTTCCTAAAGCTTTTGGTCTATTACAAAATTATCCCTCTCCCCATCCTATTTCATAAATGAAAAATTGCCACTACTCAATCCATTATATGTAAGCAGATGGTGTGTGTTGATTTTCAATTAATACACATCTCTTCAATTAATATACATGTTGTATTTGATTAATTCTGTACCAATAAACTTGGTAGCTTTTAAATTCAAGAATTTTCCGTAAGAGTTTTGCTGGGTCCATGCTACAAGGCAGTAGGCTAAGCCTCCACCTGCAGTGCTGGCATCCCATATGGCTGCTGGTTTGTGTCCTGGCTGCTATTCTTTCAATCCAGTTCTCTGCTAATAGTCTGGGAAAGAAGTGGAAGATAGGCCCAAGTGCTTGGGCCCCAGTACCACATAGGAGACCTAGAAGAAGCTCTTGACTCTTGGCTTAGGCTGTTGCGGCCATTTATGGACGGAAGAAGACCTTCTCTCTGTTTTCCTTTGTCTGTAACTCTTCCTCTCAAAAGAAATACATTTTTTTTTGACAGGCAGAGTGGACAGTGAGAGAGAGAGACAGAGAGAAAGGTCTTCCTTTGCCGTTGGTTCAACCCCCAATGGCCGCCACCGCCGCACTGATCCGAAGGCAGGAGCCAGGTGCTTCTCCTGGTCTCCTGTGGGGTGCAGGGCCCAAGCACTTGGGCCATCCTTCACTGCACTCCTGGGCCACAGCAGAGAGCTGGCCTGGAAGAGGGGCAACCGGGACAGAATCCGGCACCCCGACCAGGACTAGAACCCGGTGTGCCAGCGCCGCAAGGCGGAGGATTAGCCTATTGAGCCGTGGCGCCGGCCAAAAGAAATACATTCTTAAAAAAAGCTTTTGCTACAGTTTCATGCCACACTGTTTACAATTTGCCTCTGCTGTATTTAACTGCTAATGCAAAATCTATTAGAAAACATACTAAATATGGAAACATGGAAAAGAAGAGCAAAATCATACCGTTATTCTGTTTTTGACAGCAACAATAAAAGCTGTGTTTATTGAACACATACAAGCCAACACTTCTCAATTTATTTGATTTGAAAATCAGAGGGCCAGGAGAAGGGGAAGACAGAGTAGGAGAGAGAGATGACTCCCATCCACTGATTTACTCCACACATTCCCATAACAGCCTGGACCAGGTCAAACTTGGAGCTGGAAACTCAATCCTGTACTTCCTTGAGTAGAAGGGACCAAACTACTTGGGCTATCACCTCCTGCCTCCCAGTGTGAGCAGTGGAAGGAAGTTAAGATCAAGACTAGTGTTGGAACCTGAACCCAGGCACTCCAATATGGGATATAGGAATCTCAAGTAGCTTGTTAACCACTACACCAAATGCCCTTCCCATTAAAGTTTTATTTGAACTGATTTGTATTATGATATTTTAAGCTTTCTGGATCTTGGAAATGGTATGGTATTGTTTTAAAAAAGTTACTTTCCGATTAAGGTTATATGGGCTTCTATAATCATATTAGTTTTTAAGAGATTTATTTATTTTATTAGAAAGTCAGAGTTACACAGAGAGAGAAGGAGAGGCAGAGAGAGAGAGAGAGAGGTCCTCCATCTGCTTGTTCACTCCCCAATTGGCTGCAATGGCCAGAACTATGCCGATCTGAAGCCAGGAGCCTGGAGCTTCTTCGGGTCTCTCACATGGGTGCAAGGGCCCAAGGACTTGGGCCATCCTCCACTGCTTTCCCAGACCACATTAGAAAG
The DNA here is from genome assembly GCA_949820135.1 of Sylvilagus floridanus. Classification (NCBI taxonomy): domain Eukaryota; kingdom Metazoa; phylum Chordata; class Mammalia; order Lagomorpha; family Leporidae; genus Sylvilagus; species Sylvilagus floridanus. The sequence continues at coordinate 12,116,367 of OX463228.1, read as the reverse complement.
CTGGATCGGAAGTGGAGCAGCTGGGTCTCGAACTGGTGACCATATGGAATTCCAGCACTGCAAATGGTGGCCTAACCCATTATGCCACAGTGCTGGCCCCTAGATTGTTTGAAATATGGAATACTTTGGAAATACCTCCCATCAATTTATTTTAACTGTTTTACAAGTTCTTAATGGAATCCAGTTGAAACTGTTTATTGGTGTTGTTTGTTTTCATGTTTCTTGGTGGGAAGAGAGAGGGTTACTAGCATTCAGTTGTTAGGGCCTTACGGTATTGTCTCACAGGAAGCAAGACAGGCCTGTCTACTGAAGAAAAATTTTACCCCAAATGCAAGTACACATTGAAAAACACAGATACTCTTGTTTTCCTTTGAGATTCCTTTTGCTATTATTTTAGGTAAAAGTGTGCATTTGATGGCAATTTGGTGCTGTAATAGTCACAAAACAACAGGGCTCTAATCCAACTTAATAAACAGTGTTTAAGCATTTAGAATAAGTAAGACACTGTCCTGATTAGTATAAGAACTTTTTGACACATGCATTTTCATACTGGTTTGACTCCTTTACTACTTGGGCAGATATTTTCTATGTATGGTGGGAACCACTGCTCTTAAAGACAAGATGATGCCCCAAGCATTGTTTTTGTTCCCAACGGGCCTTCAATATTTTGACAAAAGCGAGAAGTTTATGCAGATTGTTTTACAAATAAAATACATATTAAAGAAGAAATATAAGACAAGCACTCTAAAGGTCCAGCGTTGTGGCATAGCATTTTAAGGCACCACCTGTGATGCTGGCATTCCATATGGGTACCAGTTCAAGTCCTAAGTGATCCACTTCTGACCCAGCTCCCTATTAATGCTCCTCCAAAGGCGGAGGAAGATGGTCCAAGTACTTGAGCCCTTTTATCCACGTGGGATACCCAGAAGAAGCTCCTGATTCCTAGCCTCAGCCAGGCTGGCCATTGTGGCCAGTGGCGTTTGAGCTAGCAAATGGAAGATCTCTCTCTCTCTCTTTTCTCTGTGTAACTCTCCCTTTCACATTAATAAATAAATGTTAAAAAAAAAAAAAAGACAAACATTTTGGTAGCTCAGAAGAGGGAAATAGTATAGCTATAAGAAAAAAGAAGGGTACTGCAGCATTAACTTTCAGTGTGAACTTGAAGAATAGTAATTTTGAAGTAATGATTTAAACATACTGTTAAATGTGATTTGTACAAAATTATTGAAAAAAAATTTTAAGATCTATTTTTTTGTATCTGAAAGAGTTACAAAGAGAGAGGGGGAAAGAGAGCGATTTTCCATCAATGATTCACTCTTCAGATGGCCACAATGGCCAGGGCTGGGCCAGGCCAAAGCCAGGAGCCTGGATCTCCATCTGGGTCTCCCACGTGAGTGGCAGTGGCCCAACATTTGACCCATCTTCTGTTGCATTCCCAGACACATTAGCTGGGAGTTGGAGCAGGCAGGACTCACATCAGCACTCATATGGGATGCCAGCATCACAGGTGAATTAACCCACTGTGCCACAATGCCAGCCCCACAAAACTTTTTAAAGTTAAAAGAATTTATTCGAGGAAGATTTTGACAAGTGGAGATGGGAGTAGTACTGAAGAAGCAACATCCAAAGAAAGAAAGAATCAAAAGCATTAGCTAAAAGAGTTTTTGATGTACTTGACTTGGATGTGGATGATTTTAGTCATTGAAATGGAAATAGTATAACTGATATCAAATACCCCATAGATTCACTGGGTAAAAATTACTGAGGAATGTAGAAAAAAAATGTTCTTTGAAGTTCTACTGGAAAAATGTAGAGATTAGAAAAGCTTAAGAGAATAATGAAAGCCTACTTAACAAGGTAAATCCTTGTTATCAAGATTAAGTTAGGTTTAAAATTAAGCAAGATTTAAAATTAAGCAAGTATATATAGATACAGAATAAAGGTTCTAGGGTCCAGTTATAAGGCAATAGGAAGGAAAAGTAGGAAAAATTGAGCCAAGCAAAAGTCAAAGCTAAAAATGAATGGGAGAAAGCTGCATATTAGCATAATTGTTGCACCATGTTAAAATTGTCTTCTGATGGTGGATGTTGAATAGCCAAAACCACATTTTTAAAGTATTGGCTTTCTGTTCTTTCACCTTGACTAAGTTATATATTATGAACCATTCATACTTGTGGTACCAATTTTTAAACATATATAAACTTTCTGTTGATGTCTTATAAGTTTGAGCTGAATATGTCGAGTAACCTGATTACAAAGTATCTGTCTTACGTTAAGTAAGAGGTAAGAATCATAGCATAGTGTTAGCTAGCAGTTAGGAACCATTACGTTACGTATTTACTGCCACATGTGAGAACCCTTCCTGCAGAGCACATAAAAGAATTTAATTGAAGCAATTAATACTTATAGTCAACCAGCAACATAGGACTAAAGGATGGAGACCAAGGATCCTATTTTAGTATTTTCTTTTTTTTTTTTTTTTTGACAGGCAGAGTTAGACAGTGAGAGAGAGAGAGAGACAGAGAGAAAGGTCTTCCTTCCGTTGGTTCACCCCCTAAATGGCCGCCACGGCTGGCGCACTGTGCCGATCCAAAGCCAGGAGCCAGGTGCTTCCTCCTGCTCTCCCATGCGAGTGCAGGGCCCACGAACTTGGGCCATCCTCCACTGCCTTCCCTGGCAACAGCAGAGAGCTGGACTGGAAGAGGAGCAACTGGGACACAATCCGGCACACTGACCGGGACTAGAACCCGGGGTGCCGGCACCACAGGCAGAGGATTAGCCTAGTGAGCTGCAGCACAGGCCTTAGGTTTGTTTTGTTTTGAGTCTTATAAGAAAGATATGGCAGCAAAATATTGTACTATTTGTACCACTATTTACAAATTATGACCATTGTATTAAAGTGATTTTATGTTGTCAACAATAAGTTATTGTATGACCAAGACTCCAATTTTATGTAAAATATTAATAATTTCACATAACTATGTTTAAAAGCATATGTATTTTATAAGCATTAATAAAATATAGTGGTAATTTCATGTGCTTTCTTTTCATGCCAGTCTATAAACCATATGAACTTCAACTTTAAAACAGGAGTCCGTATTTCCTCTCATCTGCATAATGAATAAATTCCAGACAATTTTATTTCCATTGTGTCAGTCAATCCTTGTTAAAAACCATAGCTATGTAGGGAACTTTAACTACTTTGGCCACCTGCATTGTAAAAATTTATTCTGTTCTTTGGTATGATTTCAGTATTTGAGCTGACCACATTCACTGGTTGTGTATACTCTGCTGTTGAGTTTGATCATTCTTTGAGCATTTTCCATATTGACAGTATAGGAAGCAGAGTTGGCTGTTGATATTAGACTTATTACTAAAATGTTAGGCAAAAAAATTAACGTGCAAGGAATAAGTATATTAGGAAAAAAATAGCACTGGGGGAGTTTTCGAAAGAACATGTCCCATCCATAGGAATATCCTCTTGGGATCATGCATCACTAACACTAGTAAACCATGTAAATGTAGCCACTACTTAATTTTTCTTCCTGTCCCTTTCAGTTCGACTCAGCTAATTTCTTGACTGATGTTTGAAATTGGAGATCAGATGCCATTCAGAGTGAATGTATGTTAGCATTAAAGGAATTAATGTTACTGTGGATCAAGAAGGAAAAAAAAGGAGAATAGACTGTGGTAGAAATCAATGGGCTGATTGGTTTTCTAAAGCTGTAGCTGTAATGGTGTAGAAACCCCTGCTGGAGAAGCACCTCTGAGTTCCTTGAAAACCTTTTGAGGCCCCGTCACTTTGGAACATAGATGTGTCGATACTGTAAACATACGTTAATTGTTTGCTATGTAGAAGGAACTGTGCTAGGTGTTGGAGGTAAGACAGAGTACTGCTTTATGAAATGGTCTGTTGAATTAATATGTAAATACTACTAAATAGATGTACAGTATGCTAGGAAACATAAAACAAGGGGGAAAACGATGTTTAAAAAATATCTGGGGAGTAGGAAGCAGCCAACCAGAAAAGGGAAGTATTATAAATAAAAGCCCAGTAGAAAAGATAGAATATGGTGACTGGCGCCATGGCGCAGTAGTTTAATCGTCTGTCTGCAGTGCTGGCATCCTATATGGGCACTGGTTCTAGTCCCAGCTGCCCTGCTTCCAATCCAGCTCTTTGCTGTGGCCTGGGAAAGCAGAGGAAGAAGGCCCAAGCACTTGGGCCCCTGCACTTCTGTGGGAGACTAGGAAAAAGCTCTTGGCTCCTGGCTTCGGATTGGTGCAGCTCCAGCCATTGTGGCCATTTGGGGAATAAACCAACAGAAGGAAGACCTTTGTCTCTGTCTCTCCCTCTCACTGTCTGTAACTCTACTTCTCAAACAAAATAAAAAAATCTTAAGAGAAAAGAATATAATTTTCAATTAAATGAAATACAGATTATTCAGATATGAAGAATAAGAGGAGGCTTGTGCTGTGGTCCAGTAAGTTAAACCTCTGTCTGCAGCGCTACTGTCCCATATGGGGACCTGTTTGAGTCCTGGCTGCTCCTCTTCTGATCGAGCTCCCTGCTGGGAAAGTAGTAGAAGATGGGCCAGGCCTTTGGATCCCTGCACCCGCATGGGAGACCCAGAAGAGGCTCCTGCTTCCTGCCTCTTGGCTCCTGGCTTTGGATTGGCACAGCTCTGGCTGTTGCATCCATTTGGGAAATGAACCAGCAGATGGAAGACCTTTCTCTCTGTCTCTCCCTCTCACTGTCTGTATCTCTACCTTTCAAATAAATAAATAAAATCTTTTAAAAATGAAGAAGAAGTATGTGTCAAAAAGCTCAAAAGGGTATAAAGAAGAAAATTTTAAGAGAAGATTGAAAAAGACTTAGTTATTATGTTGACTGTGTAGTATTAGAGGAAAGGGAAGTTAATGAGAAATCAAAGGGGATGAGGAGTGGAAATTAGATTTGGCAGCATGGAGGAAGTGTTTGGTGACCTTAGCAAAGATTCATGAAATGGGGTGATGACTGGACAAGTCATAATAGAGTATTTGGGAATGAAGTAAAGTTGAAGAAATGGGAATAGCAATTATATACAGCTCTTAAAAATTTACAAATGTCCTATTTTCAGCAGCACCAACAAAAATCACAATAGAAAGAAGCCAAAAAGTATGAGTTACTGTGTTAAAAGAAACAAAATAAAATGATAGGAAGAGTCCAGATATTTTATAGCCCAGCTTTAAAGTAGCTGTCTTAAGCATTTCAAAAAAGTAAAGGAAAAAATGGAAAAGGAACTAAAGAAAACCAGGGAGAAAATATCTGATAAAAATGAAGATATCTGTAAATAGATTTGACAAGAAATGAAACAAGCAAACATCTCAAACTGAAAAGTAAAATAACAGAAATGAAAATTTTGCTGCCAGATAAACAGTGCATTGAGTTGGCAGAAGAGAGAATCATTAAACTTAAAAATGAGAAAATTGAAATTACCCATCTGAGGAGCAGAAAGAAAAAAATATGATACAGACAACTCTAGGAGTCTAAGTATCATTATATGGTAGAGCATTTAAAGAAACCAAAATATATGTCTTTGTAAATTTGGTGAATAATATGAATCTGTGCATACAAGAAGTCAAAAACCTCCATGTAGAATAAACCACAAAAAACCAAACCTAAGATGTATAATCAAGCTGTGTAAAGCAAAAGATGAAATGAGAATCTTGAAAGCAGTAAGAAAATCTTCATAATCTTGTTTCTTAAATATTATACCAAGGGAATAGGCATTTAGTTAGCAATTTAAGACACCCACTTTCTCACATCAAAATGCCTGAGTTGACTCCTGGCTCCTGCTTCAGACTCCAGCTTCCCCACCAGAACAGACCCTGAGAAGCAGTGATAATGGCCCTAGTAATTGAATTGGTTTCCTGCCACCCTTGGAAGAGACTTGGGTAGTGTTTTTTTTTTTCCTTGACTTTGGCCCTGGCCCAGTCCTAGCTATCGTGCCCATTTGAGGAACGAACCCATGGATAGGGGAGTACTTGCTCCCTCCCTCCCCCACGTCTCAATATTCTCTTTCCCTTCCTTCCTGCCTTCTTCTCTCTTGTCAGTGTTGCTCTAAGAAATAGTTAAAAGTTTAAAATTGAAAATATGACACTAAAATGATAGGAAACAAAAATAAATAGATAAATTAGACTTCAAATTTTAAAATCTCATGCATTAAAGGGCAGTATAAAGAGAGCAAAAAAAATAACCCATGGAATGAAAGAGAATATTTCTAAATCATGTATTTGATACGGGATTAATATTCATTTTTTTTATATATAAAGCTTTTATTTAAAGAATATAAATTTCCAAAGAACAGCTTATGGATCACAATGGCTCCCCCCCCCACAACCTCCCTCCCTCCCCCTACCCTCCCCTCTCCCGCTCCCTCCCCCCCTCCGCCCACATCAAGATTCATTTTCAATTCTCTTTATACACAGAAGATCAATTTAGTACATATTACGTAAAGATTTCAACGGTTTGCCCTCGCATAGAGACACAAAATGATAATACTGTTGGAGTGCTAGTTATAGTATTAATTCACAATGTACAGCACATTAAGGACAGAGATCCTACATGATTTTTTTTTAAAAAAATTGATTAATTGTCTATGCAATTTCCAGTTTAACACCAAGTTTTTTTTTTTTTTTTTTTTTGACAGGCAGAGTGGACAGTGAGAGAGAGAGACAGAGAGAAAGGTCTTCCTTTGCCGTTGGTTCACCCTCCAATGGCTGCCGCGGATGGTGCGCTGCGGCTGGCGCACCGCGCTCATCCGATGGCAGGAGCCAGGTGCTAGGTGCTTTTTCATGGTCTCCCATGGGGTGCAGGGCCCAAGCACCTGGGCCATCCTCCACTGCACTCCTGGGCCACAGCAGAGGGCTAGCCTGGAAGAGGGGCAACCGGGACAGAATCCGGCGCCCCGACCAGGACTAGAACCCGGTGTGCCGGCGCCGCAAGGCGGAGGATTAGCCTGTTGAGCCACGGCGCCGGCCAACACCAAGATTTTTTAATCATTTGCAATTATCTTTATATAAAGAAGATCGATTCAATATATACTATGTAAAGATTTCACCAGTTTGCACCCACTCAGAAACACAAAGTGCAAAAATACTGTTTCAGTACTAGTAATAGCATTATTTCACATTGGATAACACATTAAGGACAGATCTCTCATGAGACGTAAGTACACAGTGACTCCTGATGTTGATTTAACAATTTGACACTCTTGTTTATGGCGTCAGTAATCTCCCTAGGCTCTGGTCATGAGTTGCCGAGGCTATGGAAGCCTTTAGGGTTCGCCGACTTCGATCTTATTCCGACAGGGTCATAGTCAAAGTGGAAGTTCTCTCCTCCCTTCAGAGAAAGGTACCTCCTTCTTTGATGGCCCCATTCATTCCACTGGGATCTCACTCACAGAGATCTTTCATTTAGGTCTTCTTTTTTTTTTCCAGAGTGTCTTGGCTTTCCATGCCTAGAATATTCTCATGGGCTCTTCAGCCAGATCTGAATGCCTTAAGGGCTGATTCTGAGGCCAGAGTGCTATTTAGGACATCTGCCATTCTATGAGTCTGCTGTGTATCCTGCTTCCCATGTTGGATCATTCTCTCCCTTTTTCATTCTATCAGTTAGTATTAGCAGACACTAGTCTTGCTTGTGCGATCCCTTTGACTCTTAGACCTATCAGTGTGATCAATTGTGAGCTGAAATTGATCACTTGGACTAATGAGATGGCCTTGGTACATGCCACCTTGATGGGATTGTATTGGAATCCCCTGGCACAATTCTAACTCCATCATTTGGGGCCGTTCTGATTGAGCATGTCCCAAATTTTACATCTCCTCCCTCTCTTATTCCCACTCTTATATTTCACAGAGATCACTTTTCAGTTAAAATTTAAACACCTAAGAATAATTGTGTGTTAATTACAGAGTTCAACCACTAGTACTAGGATAAAAAAAAAAATACTACCATGGATAAAGTATTACATTGTACAACAACAGTCAGCACAAGAGCTGATCGAGTCACTGTTTCTCATAGTGTCCATTTCACTTCTACAGGTTTCCCCTTTGGTGCTCAGTTAGTCGTCGCCAATCAAGGGAAACAAATGATATTTGTCTCTTTGGGACTGACTTAATTCACTCAGCATGATGTTTTCCAGATTCCTCCATTTTGTTGCTAGTGACCGAATTTCATTGTTTTTGACTGCTGTATAGTATTCTGTAGAGTACATGTCCCATAATTTCCTAATCCAGTCTACTGTTGATGGGCATTTGGGTTGGTTCCAAGTCTTAGCTATTGTGAATTGAGCCGCAATAAACATTACTGTGCAGACGGCTTTTTTGTTTGCCCATTTAATTTCCTTTGGGTAAATTCCAAGGAGTGGGATGGCTGGGTTGAATGGTAGGGTTATATTCAGGTTTCTGAGGAATCTCCAGACTGACTTCCATAGTGGCTTCACCAGTTTGCATTCCCACCAACAGTGGATTAGTGTCCCTTTTCCCCCACATCCTCTCCAGCATCTGTTGTTGGTGGGTTTCTGAATGTGAGCCATTCTCACCGGGGTGAGGTGAAACCTCATTGTGGTTTTGATTTGTATTTTCCTGATTGCTAGGGATCTTGAACATTTTTTTCATGTGTCTGTTGGCCATTTGGATTTCCTCTTTTGAAAAATGTCTATTGAGGTCCTTGGCCCATCTCTTAAGTGGGTTGTTTGTTTTGATGTTGTGGAGTTTCTTGATTTCTTTGTAGATTCTGGTTATCAACCCTTTATCTGTTGCATAGTTTGCAAATATATTTTCCCATTCTGTCGGTTTCCTATTCACTTTCCTGACTGTTTCTTTTGCAGTACAGAAACTTTTCAATTTGATGCAATCCCAGTAGTTAATTTTGGTTTTCAGTGCCTGTGCTTCTGGGGTCTTTTCCAAGAAGTCTTTGCCAGTACCTATGTCTTGCAGGGTTTCTCTTATGCTCTCTAGTAATTTGATGGTGTCGGGTCGTAGGTTTAAATTTTTAATCCATGTTGAATGAATTTTTGTGTAAGGTGAAAGGTAGGGGTCTTGCTTCATGGTTCTGCACGTGGAAATCCAGTTTTCCCAGCACCATTTATTAAACAGACTGACCTTACTCCAGGGACTGGTTTTGGATCGTTGATCAAATATAAGTTGGCTGTAGGTGTTTGGATTGATTTCTGGAGTTTCTATTCTGTTCCATTGGTCTATCCATCTGTTTCTGTACCAGTACCATGCTGTTTTGATAACAACTGCCCTGTAGTATGTCCTGAAATCTGGTATTGTGATGCCTCCGGCTTTGTTTTTGTTGTACAAGATTGCTTTAGCTATTCGAGGTCTCCTGTGTCTCCATATGAATTTCAGCATCATTTTTTCCAGCTCTGAGAAGAATGTCCTCGGTATCTTGATTGGTATTGTGTTGAATCTGTAAATTGCTTTTGGGAGAATGGACATTTTGATGATATTGATTCTTCCAATCCATGAGCATGGGAGATTTCTCCATTTTTTGATATCTTCTTCTATTTCTTTCTTTAAGGTTTTGTAATTTTCATTGTAGAGATCTTTAATGTCCTTAGTTAAATTTATTCCAAGGTATTTGATTGTTTTTGTAGCTATTGTGAATGGGATTGATCTTAGCAGTTCTTCCTCAGCCGTGGCATTGGCTGTGTATACAAAGGCTGTTGATTTTTGTGCATTGATTTTATATCCTGCTACTTTGCCAAACTCTTCTATGAGTTCCAATAGTCTCTTAGTAGAGTTCTTTGGGTCCCCTAAATAAAGAATCATGTCATCTGCAAAGAGGGATAGTTTGAGTTCTTCCTTCCCAACTTGTATCCCTTTAATTTCTTTTTCTTGCCTAATAGCTCTGGCTAAGACTTCCAGCACTATATTGAATAGCACTGGTGATAGTGGGCATCCCTGTCTGGTACCAGATCTCAGTGGAAATGCTTCCAACTTTTCCCCATTCAATAGGATATTGGCCGTGGGTTTTTCATAAATTGCTTTGATTGTATTGAGGAATGTGCCTTCTATACCCAGTTTGCTTAGGGTTTTCATCATGAAAGGGTGTTGAATTTTATCGAATGCTTTCTCTGCGTCTAGTGAGATAATCATATGGTTTTTCTTCTGCAGTCTGTTAATGTGGTGTATCACGTTGATTGTTTTGCGAATATTGAACCATCCCTGCATACCAGGGATGAATCCCACTTGGTCTGGGTGGATGATCTTTCTGATGTGTTGTTGCAGTCTATTGGCCAGAATTTTGTTGAGGATTTTTGCATCTATGTTCATGAGGGATATTGGTCTGTAATTCTCTTTCAATGCTGCATCTTTTTCTGGCTTAGGAATTAAGGTGATGCTGGCTTCATAGAAAGAATTTGGGAGAATTCCCTCTTTTTCGATTGTTCTGAAAAGCTTGAGAAGAATTGGGGTTAGTTCTTCTTTAAATGTCTGGTAGAATTCAGCAGTGAATCCATCTGGTCCTGGGCTTTTCTTTGTTGGGAGGGCCTTTATTACTGATTCAATTTCTGACTCACTTATGGGTCTGTTTAGGTTTTCTATGTCTTCCTGGTTCAATTTAGGTAGGTTGCATGTGTCCAGGAATCTATCCATTTCTGATAGGTTTCCCTGTTTACTGGCATACAAGTCCTTGTAGTAATTTCTGATGATTCTTTTGATTTCTGTGGTGTCTGTTGTTATATTTCCTTTTTCATCTCTGATTTTACTGATTTGGGTCTTTTCTCTTCTTTTTTTAGTTAGTTGGGCCAATGGGGTGTCAATCTTGTTTATTTTCTCAAAAAACCAGCTCCTCGTTTGGCTGATTTTTTGTAATTTTTTTTGGATTCAATCCTGTTGATTTCTTCTCTGATTTTGATTATTTCTCTTTTTCTACTAGATTTGGGTCTAGTTTGCTGCAAATTTTCTAGATCCTTGAGATGCATTGAAAGCTCATCTATTTGGTGCCTTTCCAGTTTCTTGATGTAGGCACCTATTGATATAAACTTTCCTCTTAACACTGCTTTTGCTGTATCCCATAAGTTTTGGTATGTTGTGCTGTTATCCTCATTTACTTCCAGAAAATTTTTGATTTCTCTTTTGATTTCTTCAGTGACCCATTGTTCATTCAGGAGCATGTTGTTCAATCTCCATGTGTTTGCATATGCTCTAGGGATTCCTGAGTTGCTAATTTCCAACTTCAATCCCTTATGGTCTGAGAAGTTGCATCGTATGATTCTAATTCTTTTGAATTTGCTGAGACTTGCTTTATGGCCTAATATGTGATCAATCCTAGAGTAGGTTCCATGTACTGCTGAGAAGAATGTGAATGCTTTACGTGTAGGATGAAAAGTTCTGTAGATATCTGTTAGATCCATTTGGGCTATAGTGTTGTTTAAATCTACTGTCTCCTTGTTGATCTTCTGTTCTGTCGATCTGTCAATATCTGTGAGTGGAGTATTGAAGTCCCCCAGTACTATTGTGTTGGGGTCTAAGTCTCCCTTTAAGTTTCTTAACAAATTTTTTAAATAAACCTGTGGCCTGTAATTAGGTGCATATACATTGAGAATTGTTATATCTTCCTGTAGTATTGATCCCTTAATCATTATATAGTGTCCCTCTTTGTCTCTCTTAACAGTTTTTGTGTTAAAGTTTATGTAGTCCGATATTAAGATGGTTACACCCGCTCTTTTTTCATTTCTGTTGGCATGGTATATCTTGTTCCATCCTTTTATTTTCAGTCTGTATGGATCTTCGTTGGAAAGATGTGTTTCTTGTAGGCAGCAAATAGATGGTTTTTGTTCCTTAACCCAATCAGCCAATCTCTGTCTTTTAACAGGACAGTTTAGACCTTTAACGTTCAATGTGACTATTGATAAGTGGTAAGTTTGCCCTGCCATTTGCCAGATATTTTCTAATGTATGCTTTGAATTCCCTGTGATCTTTTGCCGTGAGGTTCCCTTCATTTACCTTCTTTCATGTTGATGGTCGTGTTTCTGTGTTTCTGTGTGTAACACGTCTTTAAGTATCTTTTGCAGGGCTGGACGAGTGGCAACAAATTCTTTCAATTTTTGTTTGTTATGAAAGGTCTTTATTTCACCTTCATTCACAAATGAGAGCTTTGCAGGGTATAATATTCTGGGCTGGCAGTTTTTCCCTCTAAGTACCTGGGCTATGTCTCGCCATTCCCTTCTAGCTTGTAGGGTTTCTGTTGAGAAGTCAGCTGTGAGTCTAATTGGAGATCCTCTGAGAGTAATCTGACGTTTCTCTCTTGCACATTTTAGGATCTTTTCTTTTTGCTTCACTGTGGTGAGTTTAATTACAATATGTCGTGCAGAGGATCTCTTTTGGTCGTGTTTATTAGGGGTTCTATGAGCTTCCTGGATTAGGATTTCTCTGTCTTTCTCCAAGCCTGGAAAATTTTCTGCTAGTATCTCCCTAAAAAGGCCTTCTAATCCTTTCTCCCTCTCCATACCTTCAGGAACACCTAGAACCCGAATGTTGGGTTTTTTAATAGTATCCTGTAAATTCCCGACGATATCTTTTAGTTTTCTAATTTCCTCTTCTTGTCTTTGGTTTGACTGTTTCCTCTCCTGTTCACTGTCTTCTAGGTCCGATATTCTCTCCTCTGCTTCACCCATTCTGGTTTTAAGGCCCTCAAGATTGCTTGTCACTTGATCTATTGAGTTCTTCAATTCATTAAGATTTTTTGTCACTATCGTAGCTTCTTATTCTACTAGTTGTTTCATTTCGTTTTGATTTCTCCGTAGTGCTTCATTCTCGCGAGAGAGATTTTCTATCTTATCCATTAAAGATTTCTGTAGTTCAAGAATTTGTTTTTGAGAACTTCTTAATGTTCTTATCAATTCTTTGAGATCTGCTTCTTGCATTTCTTCTATCTCATTATCTTCACAATCCTGACTTGGGGTGTCTTTTCCGTTTGGGGTCATCATAGCGTCTTCCTTGATCTTGCTCCCTCGGAATCTGTTTTTGTTTGGCATTTTTTTTTTTCCCCCACACTCTTTCTCTGGGTTGTCAAGGTAACGGAGTTTGTGTGCGCGGTGTGTTCCCAGTTTTTGGATCCCCTTCAGGTTTCTACAGCCTCGGGTTTTTGGTTCCGTCTGCCTCAGTGATGGGCGGGCGCACCTTGTCCCATTTTCCCTAGGTCCTCTGCGTCTCATTCACTGGGTCCGGAAGAATTTCCACTGCATTTTTTTCCCTGAGATTTTTCCTGAGGCTACAGTAACTCTGTTTTTATTAAACTATCTTTTTGCGGACTGCTAGTGCACGTCCTCACTATTCCGCCATCTTGGCTCCCTCCTCCGGGATTAATATTCATAATTTATAAACAACTCTTGCTACTCAACAACCCAATTCAGCATATTTCCATTGAGTCCAAGGAAGACATACAAAAGGCCAGTAAGTACATAAAAACATGCTTAATATCACCAATAATTAGAGAAATCTTACGAAAACTATAATAAGATACCAAATCACATCACATTTTATCATAAGATAGCAATTATAAAAAGCAAATGAAAAATAGTAAGTGTTGGAAAGGATGTGGATAAATTAAGACCACCATACATTGCTCCTGAAAATCTGTAATGTAGAACCATAGGACCAAGCAGCTCCACAACAGGTTGTATTGGTGCAATGGGTTGGGTGTTCCCCAGAATTCATTTGTTGAAAATTTAATCCCCAAGGTCGTATGTTAATGGCATTTGGACATGGGACCTTTGGGAGATAATTAAATGAGGTCTCAAGAGTAGGACTCCCATTATGGTAGCAGTGGCTTCATAAGAAAGGGTAGAGACTTCACGTATCATGTTGTTCCGTGTTGGCCGTGTGATGCTCTCCACCCTGTTGTGATGTAGCGGAGAGGCCCTCACAAGACACCAATGCAGTGCTCTTGGATTTCCCAGTCTCTAGATCCAGGAACTAAATAAACCTCTATTCCTTATAAAGTAGCCTGTCTGTTAATACCAACGGAAAACTAAGTGCTCATTTTAAAAAGACTTAAACAGGTGCATGAATGCTCTCAGCAGCCTTAGACAAAATATGTAGAAGACAGAAACAGTTCCAGTGTCCATAAAGAATTAAATGAATAGGGGCCCTTGCTCTGGCACAGCAGGTAAAGCCATAGCCTGCAGTGCCAGCATCCCATATGGGCACCAGTTCAAATCCTGGCTTCTTCACTTCTGATCCAGCTCTCTGCTATCGCCTGGGAAAGCAGTGGCAGATTACCTAAGTCCTTGGGCCCCAGCACCCAAGTGGAGACCAGAAGAAGCTCCTGGCTCCTGGCTTCAGAATGGCACGGCCAACTGGGGAGTGAACCTGTCTCTGTAACTTTTTCAAATAAATAAAATAATTATTTTCTAAAAATGGCTAAAATAATGAGTTTATTGTTTCTACATATATTTTTGCTACAATAGAATTCTAAATAAATCATGTGTTATATTCAAGAAATACAAATTTTGAAGCATTAAACTACATGAAGGAAGCTTAGTGACAAAAACATGCTTTTTTTTTTTTTGTAATTATCTAGGATACACAAAGTAATAGGGACAAATAGTAAATTTGTGGTTGCACACTTCATACACTTTACAATTATAACTTTATGATCTTGGTGATTCTTCCACTGTGCTCACCCTGCACCCCCCTTCCTATTCCCTTTCTTATTCTCACTCTTATTCTCTACTAAGATCTATTTTCAATAACTCTATGTTAATAATATGTTAACTCTATGTTAAGTAGACCACTCAATGAATTGTCTGAAATAGAAAACAGTAAGGAAAATATTTTAAAGGAAAAGATAAAGATATAGAATAAGAAGCTGTTCCTCAACAGTCAAGAGAAGGGCTGTTCATAATCATTGCTTCTCAAAGTGTCAGTTTCATTCCTACTTGTTGTTTTTTAGGTGCTCCACTAGTTATCACATATCAGGGAGAACATATAGAATTTGTCCCTTTAGGACTGGGTTATTTCACAAGTATGATGTTTTCTAGTTTCATCCATTTTGTTGCAAATGACTGGACTTCGTTTTTTTACTGCTATTTAATATTCCATGGTGTACATATTCCATAATTTCTTATCCAGTCTTCAGTTGACAGGCATTTGGTTTGATTCCATGTCATAGCTATTGTGAATTGAGCTGTGATGAACAGGGAGGTACAGAGAGCTAGCTCATTCGTATGCTGATTTCATTTCCCTTGGGTAGATTTCCAAGAGTGGGATGGCTGGGTCATGTGGAAGATCTATATTCAAACCTCTGAGGTATCTCCACGCTGTATTGCATAATGGTTTTATCAGTTTACATTCCCACTAACAGTGGGTTAGGGTGCTTTTTCCACATAACCTCGCCAGCATTTATTGTTTTTTGTGGGCTTGTCCTGCGAGGCCCACATTGTCAGGGATGATGGGATAACAGCATGCTTCGACAAGAGGCATCGGAGACAAGTTTCAGTGAATGTGTTCGTTTATTAACAATCAGGCACAAGCTTTTAAAAGGCAGGCAAGGGGGAGTAGCTAATTCAGAGTAGCAACACTAATTCTATAGGACAAAGCAGATACTGGCACCTCAACGCTTCTCCAGTCAGCTTGAAGGTCATGTAGCCTATGTAGCCTACATGACCAGGTGGTCTTTATGGGTCTGGGCCACACCTGGGAGCTGCTTACCTAGTTGACAGTTAGAAGGCCCTTCGACAGGAAGTGGGGGAAATGTGCCTGGGGTCCCTGCTGACTGCCAGCAGCCAGGTCACTTGTGGTGGTCCCAATGTGCTGAACTCTTGACCAGGGTTTTTACTGGGGGTCATGGCATGCCATGCCCTCTCAACCTCCTGCATGG
Organism: Sylvilagus floridanus; assembly: GCA_949820135.1. NCBI lineage: Eukaryota > Metazoa > Chordata > Mammalia > Lagomorpha > Leporidae > Sylvilagus > Sylvilagus floridanus. The sequence goes on along the minus strand of OX463228.1, from coordinate 12,100,490 downwards.
TCTAGGCAGGCAATCTCCCAGCCAGGCTGTGCCTGGATCACCCACTGTTTAGTGATTTCTGTGTCAAAGTCATTCTGACTAGGGTGAGGTGAAACCTCATTGTGGTTTTGATCTGCATTTCTCTGACACCTAGCAGTCCTGAGAATTTTTTCATATGTCAGTTGGCCATTTGGGTTTACTCTTTTGAAAATGTCTGTTTAAGTCCTTTGCCCATTCTTTAACTGAATTGTTTGTTTTGTTGTTGTTGAGTTTCTTGATCTCTTGATATATTCTGGTTATTAAACTTATATCAGTTGTATAGTTTGTAAATATTTTTCCCATTCTGTCTGTTGTCTCTTCACTTTGCTGATTGTTTCTTTTGCAATACAGAAGCTTTTCAGCTTGATGTAATCCCATTTGTCGATTTTGGCTTTGATTTCCTGTGCCTCTGGGATCTTTTCCAAGAATTCTTTGTCTATGCTGATGTCTTGTAGGGTTTCTCCAGTGTTCTCTAATAATTTGATGGTGTCGGGTTGTAGCTTTAGGTCTTTAGTCCATTTTGAGTAGATTTTGGTGAAAGGGGTCAGGTAAAGGTGTTGCTTCATACTTCTGCATGTAGTGATCCAGTTTTCTCACCACCATTTGTTGAAGAGACTGTCCTTGCTCCAGGGATTGACTTGAGCTCCTTTGTCAAAGATAAATTGGTTGTAGATGCTTGGATTGATTTTGGGTGTTTCTTTTATGTTCCATTGGTCTATCCATCCATTTTTGTACCAGTGTGTGGCTGTTTTGATTATAACTGCCCTGTAGTAGGTCTTGAAATCTGGTATTGTAATGCCTCCAGCTCTGTTTTTTATAGTATGAGATTGTTTTAGCTATTTGGGGTCTCCTGTGTTTCCGTATGAATTTCAACATCATTTTTTTCTATATCTGAGAAGAATACCTTTGGTATTTTGATTGATATCACATTGAATCTGTAAATTGCTTTCGGTAGTATGGACATTTTGATATTGGTTCTTCCGATCCAAGAACATGGAAGATTTTTCCATTTTTGGTCTCTTACTCTATTTCTATCTTTAATGTTTTGTAATTCTCATTATAGAGATCTTTGACATCCCTGGTTAAATTTATTCCAAGGTATTTGATTTTTTTTTGGTAGCTATTGGGAATGGGATTGACCTTAGAAGCTCTTGCTCAGCTGTGGCATTGTCTACATATTCAGAGGCTGTTGATTTTTGTGTGTTGATTTTGTATCCTGCTACCTTTCCAAACTCTTCTCTGTGTTCTAATAGTCTCTTAGTGGAGTCTTTTGGATCCCTTATATATACAGTCATGTCATCTCCAAATTTGACTTCCTTCCTCCCAATCTAATTTATACTTCTTTTTTTTTTTTTTCTTCTCTAATGGCTCTGGCTAGAACTTTTAAGGCTGCATTGAAAAGCAGTGGTGAGCGTGGGCATCTTTGTCTGGTTCCAGATTTCAGTGGGAGTGCTTCCAGCTTTTCCCTACCCAATAGGATGCTGGCCATGAGTTTGTCATAAATTGCCTTGATTTTGTTAAGAAATGTTCCTTCAATTTGCTCAAAGTTTTCATCATGAAAAGTTGTTGTATTTTCTCTGCATTTATTGAGATAATCATGTGGTTTTTATTCTTCAATTTTTTAATGTGATGTATCACATTGATTTACAAATATTGAACCATCCCTGCACACCAGGAATAAATCCCACTTAAGTGTTGTACCTGAGCAAGTGCAAACAAAGGAGTACCACACACTGATAAAATATGATGGTGCTTTATTGCTGGTGTACAGAGTGTGTTCATGCCGTCAAGAATTCTCATCCCCGAAGCCCAAAGCAACAGAACTTATAAAAGGAAAAACCACATAACCGGGAAGGGAATACATGGTTGTCTTATCAGTTTCAATTGTAATCTTGATATTAATCCAGGTATTGGCTTAAATCATATGTAGGACATAGACAAATTACATTTTTATCATTAACCCAAGTGCAACCTATCTACTTCCAAGCTTGAGCGATCATGCTGGGGCTTTCTATGCTTTGCCAAGTGTGATACAGGTTGCCAGCTGTGATGTAGTGGACTGCTATTGCTGAGTGTTTAAGTCATAGTTTCAGAGCAGAGTTTTGTGGTGAGGAGGGGGAGAATGGATGGTGCTTTCTCATGATAGAGTCTCAGGAGCTCTGAAATGGAGTCCCAACTGTCAAGCTGTTACTTCAGTGTTGTTGGATTCTATTGGCTAGTATTTTGTTGAGGATTTTTTCATCTATGTTCATCACAGAGATTGGTCTGTAGTTCCTCTTTCTCTGTTACATCTTTTTCAGGTTGGGAATTAAGTCACCTTATGCTGACTTCATAGAAAGGATTTGGGACGATTCCCTCTCTTTCAGTTTTTTTGAATAGATTGAGAAGAATTGGTGCTAGTTCTTCTTTAAAATGTTTGGTAGAATTCAGCTGTAAAGCCATCTGGTCCTGGGCTTTTCTTTCTTGTTAGGGTCTTTATTACTGATTCAATTTCCATCTTGGTAATGGATCTGTTTAGGTTTTCCTTGTCTTCATGGTTCAATTTATGTAGACCATGTGTGTCCAAGAATCTATCCATCTAAGTTTCCTGTTTCATAGGCATACAGGTCTTTGTAGTAATTTCTGATGGAGACCCAGATGAAGCTCCTGGCTCCTGGTTTTGGCTGGGTTCAGCCCTGGCTGTTTTGGCCACCTGAGGAATAAACCAATGAATAGAAGATATTTCTCTCTCTCTCTCTCTCTCTCTCTCTCTCTCTCCTCCATCTTTCCCTCCCTTCCTTCCTCCCTCTTTTTCTGTAACTCTGACTTTCAAATAAATCTTTAAAAAAAGTCACCATTAGGGACAGTCCCTCATCCCATATCAGAGTACCTACTTTGTATCACAGTAACTCTGTTTCCCATCTAGTTTCCTGCTAATGCACATGCTAGGCGTCAACAAATGCTGGCCCACTCATGTGGAATAGCTTCCACATGAGTTTCAGGCTTCTGAGTGAGCCTGATCCGACCATGACTGCTGCAGACATTTGGGGAGCTATATAATGAATGGAAGATAGTTCCCTCCCTCTCCCTCTCCCTCTCCCCCTCTCCCTCTCCCCCTCTCCCTCTCCCTCTCCCTCTCCCTCTCCCTCTCCCCCTCCCCCTCCCCTCCCTCGCTGTGTCTCTGCCTTTCAAATAAAATGAAGGTAAATAAATAAATGTTTCAAATCTAACTACCCAGAAACAACGTAAGTCATAAAACATTCTAACATTTTTCTTTCCTATTATTTGGGTAGAAGAATGAATAGATGTTTAAATGAATAAAAGGCATAACTATAAACAAAATTCTGATAATTCTCTAAAGCTATTACATAATAGTATTTTATTTGCAATTAAAAAAACTGAGTAAAAGAACATATTAACTTTAAAATAACTATTTTTTATTATAAGAGACATATGAGAAGCAAAGATTCCCTCAAAGGTAAAAAAAAAAGTAGTAAGATCAACAATAGGTTATAGACATGTTTTTTTTTAAATGTTTGGCAAAATTGATTGAATACTGTGAAAGATAAGGGTATAGTACTAGTGTATTTCTTTCCATGTATCATCTTCTTGCCTTTAGATTTCTGTTCATTTTTTGGTTATCAGGGTAAAAGTCATAGAATAGTGTCCAGGACTGAAACTAGAGCTTACTTCAAAGCAATTGTAAACATGCTACATAGAAAATCAGCCCAGAGTATACCGGATCTGGAGCTTGCACTGAGCAAAATCAGAGGAAGCAAGAAACCAGAAAAAATATGTAACCCTCTTTGGAATACTGTGATGTTCCCTCTGAAATTTTGTTAAATGTCTGGTATGTAGTACTGAAATCTTTATTTTTAGATAATGATTTAGCACAAAATTTTGGAGGAGGGGATCAACAAATTTCAGATTAGTTACACAAATCAGTGTCCATTTGTTCCTGGAGCCTTCATCTTGATCATCTCTTGCTACATCTGTTTCTTATAGCAGCTGCTAAAAAGATGAAAAACATAAGGAGTCTCATTCAATTTGCATCTCTCTGGATATAGAGGTATTAATGATATTTATAGCATTTTGATAATGCATCTTTGTGACCAACATTAGAGCTTCATAAGGCTGTACTTTGCTTTTGAAAAATCTTTTGTTTCTGTACTCAGTCACACAAATTCTGAAATTCATGACATGAAACTGCAATGTTTTTCTTCATTGATTATTGCTGATGGAAATTTACTTACTAATAAATATGGGAAAACACATGGAAATGATACACTGTGAGTGTGAATTTGCTGGAATACTAGACAATAGAATCAACCCTGTTTAGACACTAAGTGTTGGAATAATTAGATATAGCACATAAAACAACTATGCTTACTTATAGTGGGTTTTTTTTATTTTTAAAGATTTATTTATTTATTTGAAAGTCAGAGTTACACAGAGAGAGGACAGGCAGAAAGAGAAAGAGAGGTCTTTCATCCAATGGTTCACTCCCCTATTGGCCACAATGGCCACAGCTGCACCGATCCAAAGCCAGGAGCCAGGAGCTTCCTCCCTGTCTCCCACATGGGTGCAGGGGCTCAAGGTCTTGGGCCATCTTCTACTGCTTTCCCAGGCCATAGTAGAGAGCTGGATCAGAAGTGGAGCAGCCAGAACTTGAACTGGCACCCATATGTGATGCCAGCACTGCAGGCAGCGGCTTTACCCACTACGCCACAGTGCCGGCCCCGTCTAAGGTCTTAAAGTCTCAAATTGTCATGGCTCCGTGGATGCCAGTTGTGCAAAATTTGCAACAATCTTGCTTATCCACTTCATAGACATTTGAGTGATGCTGTTCTGGTATAGCGCATCCAGGGCCCTGTTGCGGTCTTTGGTCATGGCTTTCTTGTCTGTGTTGCAAAAGTCTTCCATGGCAGACATATTGCACTGGGTGCTCTGTTTTGGAATGTCCAGCTTGGAGATAAAGGTCAGGCAGCTGCGGTCATCATAGTTAAAGAACATTGGGCAGCAGTCATGGCCAGCAGCTACAGTGCTATTATCTGAGACAAAGTTCACACTGAGGAGTGGCAGGAACTTGGTTTTCAGAGTGGAGACCTGCATGCTTTTTGATGCATGCACAATGGATACAGTGCTATGACTGACCCAAGCCAGGTTTCTACTGGCAGAGAAACTGACCCTGTGGACCTAGCCACCAGTAGCACTGCCACCAGACTATGACAGCAGCTGACCAAAAGACATCTTGCTGCCCCAGGGAATACTGGCTGGCTTTTCATCCATTTCTTTAATGTAGGCAGAAAACACTTAGCATTTGAAGTTACAGGTTCTTGCTGCCAGCAAAACATTGTTTAGATGCCAGTCCAAGCTGAGGACTGTGGAGTGTATTGGCTTTTTGATGTGTTTGCTTATATACCATTCATTTTCAGACTCAAGTAACAAACAGAAATGAGTGTGCTCCACTTCCCACAGCAAATTTGTTCTCCAGGGAGGACTGCATCACAAAAGTTAACACACAGTTAATCCTCAGGATCACCAGGGTTGGCTTTCAGATTCCATCTTTCTGACTCCACACATAGGCTGCAAGTAAGGATGTGGTTGCTCTTGGGAGTCCAGTAAATACCTGTGATGTGTCCATTGTGCTCCTTGAGTTCATGAGCTTTCACCCATTGGCTCCTGTTCTTGTAGATATGCAAGTTATGATTACTGGGGCTAAGACAATCAGTACAATCCCTGTTCCAGCCATGACAGGTTATTGGCTCTAGTAAAAACTGATGCAGAGATATTATTCTTAGTGTTTTCAAAGGATAGAAGGCTGGGATTTGGAGGTGTGGAAGGACACCATGCTTTTCTTTTTTTTCTTCTTTTTTTGATAGGTAGAATGGACAGTGAGAGAGAGAGAGACAGAGAGAAAGGTCTTCCTTTTACCGCTGGTTCACCCTCCAATGGCCGCTGGGGCCGTACCGCGCTGATCCGAAGGCAAGAGCCAGGTGCTTCTCCTGGTCTCCCTTGGGGTGCAGGGCCTAAGCACTTGGGCCATCCTCCACTGCACTCCCTGGCCACAGCAGAGAGCTGACCTGGAAGAGGAGCAACCAGGACAGAATCCAGCACCCTGACCAGGACTAGAACCCAGTGTTCCGGAGCCACAGGCGGAGGATTAGCCTGTTAAGCCGTGGCACCAGCCAAACCATGCTTTTTATATGTCAGAAATAATTAAATATTTACAAGGACGAGTGTTTGATGTTTCCTACTTTTTAAATAGAAGCACAAAAAAATTGAAATTTTAACTTTGGTTTATGAAATCAGCTCATAAGTGCTTTTTTTTATTTATTATTTTTTATAACGCTTTTATTTAAAGAATATAAATTTCCAAAATACAGCTTATAGATTACAATGGCTTCCCCCCCATAACTTCCCCCCCACCCGCAACCCTCCCCTTTCCCACTCCCTCTCCCCTTGCTTCACATCAAGATTCATTTTCAATTCTCTTTATATACAGAAGATCAGTTTAGTATATATTAAGTAAAGATTTCAACAGTTTGCCCTCACATAGCAACACAAAGTGAAAAATACTGTTGGAGTACTAGTTATAGTATTAATTCACAATGTATAGCACATTAAGGACAGAGATCCTACATGATATATTTTTTTAAAAAATTGATTAATTTTCTCTGCAATTTCCAATTTAACACCAAGATTTTTTTTTCATTTTTAATTATCTATATACAGAAGATTGATTCAGTATATACTAAGTAAAGATTTCATCAGTTTGCACCCACACAGAAACACAAAGTGTAAAATACTGTTTCAGTGCTAGTTATAGCATTACTTCACATTGGACAACACATTAAGGACAGATCCCACATGAGACGTAAGTACACAGTGACTCCTGAAGTTGATTTAACAATTTGACACTCTTGTTTATGGCGTCAGTAATCTCCTTAGGCTCTAGTCATGAGTTGCCGAGGCTATGGAAGCCTTTAGGGTTCGCTGACTTCAATCTTATTCCGACAGGGTCATAGTCAAAGTGGAGGTTCTCTCCTCCCTTCAGAGAAAGGTACCTCCTTCTTTGATGGCCCCATTCATTCCACTGGGATCTCACTCACAGAGATCTTTCATTTAGGTCTTCTTTTTTTTTTCCAGAGTGTCTTGGCTTTCCATGCCTAGAATATTCTCATGGGCTCTTCAGCCAGATCTGAATGCCTTAAGGGCTGATTCTGAGGCCAGAGTGCTATTTAGGACATCTGCCATTCTATGAGTCTGCTGTGTATCTCGCTTCCCATGTTGGATCATTCTCTCCCTTTTTGATTCTCTCAGTTAGTATTAGCAGACACTAGTCTTGCTTGTGCGATCCCTTTGACTCTTAGACCTATCAGTGTGATCAATTGTGAACTGAAATTGATCACTTGGACTAGTGAGATGGCCTTGGTACATGCCACCTTGATGGGATTGTATTGGAATTCCCTGGCCTGTTTCTAACTCCATCATTTGGGGCAGTTCCGATTGAGCATGTCCCAAATTGTACATCTCCTCCCTCTCTTATTCCCACTCTTATATTTCACAGGGATCACTTTTCAGTTAAAATTTGAACACCTAAGCATAATTGTTTGTTAATTACAGAGTTCAACCAATAGTACTAGAATAAAAAATTACTAAAATGGATAAAGTATTACATTGTACAACAACAGTCAGCACAAGAGCTGATCAATTTACTGTTTCTCATAGTGTCCATTTCACTTCAACAGGTTTCCCCTTTGGTGCTCAGTTAGTTGTCGCTGATCAGGGAGAACATATGATATTTGTCCCTTTGGGACTGGCTTAATTCACTCAGAATGATGTTTTCCAGATTCCTCCATCTTATTGCAAATGACTGGATTTCATTGTTTTTGACTGCTGTGTAGTATTCTATAGAGTACATGTCCCATAATTTCTTTATCCAAATGTATGCTTAGAATTCCCTGTGATCTTTTGCCGTGAGGTTCCCTTCGTTTATCTTCTTTCATGTTGATGGCCGTGTTTCTGTGTTTCTGTGTGTAACACATCTTTAAGTATCTTTTGCAGGGCTGGACGAGTGGCAACAAATTCTTTCAATTTTTGTTTGTTATGAAAGGTCTTTATTTCACCTTCATTCACAAATGAGAGCTTGGCAGGATATAATATTCTGGGATGGCAGTTTTTCTCTCTAAGTACCTGGGCTATGTCTCGCCATTCCCTTCTAGCTTGTAGGGTTTCTGATGAGAAGTCTGCCGTGAGTCTAATTGGAGATCCTCTGAGTGTAATTTGACGTTTCTCTCTTGCGCATTTTAGGATCTTTTCTTTCTGTTTCACTGTGGTGAGTTTAATTACAATGTGTCGTGGTGAGGACCTCTTTTGGTCATGTTTACTAGGGGTTCTATGAGCTTCCTGTACTAGGATGTCTCTGTCCTTCTCCAAAACTGGGAAATTTTCTGCTATTATCTCACTAAAAAGGCATTCTAATCCTTTCTCCCTCTCCATGCCTTCAGGAACTCCTAGAACTCGAATGTTGGGTTTTTTAATAGTATCCTGTAGATTCCCAACAATATTTTTTAGATTTCTAATTTCCTCTTCTTTTCTTTGGTTTGACTGTATAGTTTCCTGCGCTCTGTCTTCTAAGTCCGATATTCTCTCTTCTGCCTCACCCATTCTGTTTGTAAGGCTCTCTCATGTGTTTTTCATTTGATCTATTGAATTCTTCACTTCATTATGATTTCTCGTCACTATCACAGTTTCATGTTCTACTAGTTGTTTCATTTCAGCTTGATTTCTCCTTAATATTTCATTTTCACGAGAGAGATTTTCTACCTTGTCCATTAAGGATTTCTGTAGTTCAAGAATTTGTTTTTGAGTACTTCTTAGTGTTCTTATCAATTTTTTGAGATCTGCTTCTTGCATTTCTTCTATCTCATCATCTTCGTAATCTTGAATTGGGGTGTCTTTTTCATTTGGGGATGCCATAGTGTCTTCCTTGTTCTTATTACCTCGGTTTTTGCGTTTGTTGTTTGGCATATTGGTTTCTTCACTGTGGTGTTTTTTTCTTGTTATACTATGACTCTAGATTAAGTGGGCTGTCTGCTTTTGATGGAGCCTTAGAGGCTTGAGATGGGTGTGGCCCTAGAGCTCTGTTTGGTTCCTCAGGGTTGAGGGTGTGTCAAAGGAGACACTCCCAGGTTAGGCATGGTAAATCTCTCTCTGATACTTTTTTTTTTTTTTTTTTTTTTTTTTGGTTCAAAAGGGAAGTAATTCCACACAGCTGAATGGAATTGGGGGTGGTTAGCAGGCGAATGATATACCCACAGGAGCCAGAGTTCGGAAGCTCTTTCCCAAGGACCAGAGAAGGAATCTTTGCGGCCCTTTGTGTGGGCTTAGATTCTCCTGTAGTCTCCCACTGGGCTGCCAAGGCTACTGAACTGTAGCGTCTCTGGAGAGTACTCACATGAATTCGTGATTTCCGTGAGTTCTCTCCCCCACCGTCTCTTTTTTCACAGTCTCAGTTCATTAGCACCACACATTCATTAGGTTCTAATCTCCTGTTATTTCATCCCTCCCACCCAGAGTCAGGTTTTTCTGCTAGGCTCGAGGCCGGTGCCGACCCGAGGTCGCCCTGCTTATGACGTATTCCAAAATGGCGCCTGCTCTTTGTCTTGCTCACCTTTGAGAGGTGAGCAGAGAGAGAGAAGCTGGTGTCCGTATGGGTCACTTTTTTTTTTTCCCTCTCTCTCTCTCTCTCTCTCTCTCTCTCTCTCTTCTAGTTAGCCTGGTGAACTTTTCCCTGCAGGGTTTCAAGCCTTGTTCGCTCTAGGCTCCCTTTTCCGCTTCCCTCCTGGTATCTCGGGCTATTGAGGTCCTTCTCACCTCGCGTTCCAGCGCTGGTGTGTTGAATCTGCTGCTGGTGTCCCAAACTGCGGGCTCCCACGCTCTCCACCCAGGTCCACTGTGAATCTCCAGTTCCGGAAGGGTTTTCTCTGCTGTTTCTTCCCCTACTCTTCCTTGAACCTGCAGTATCACCACTTTTATTAAACTGTCTCTCCCCAGACTATCGGTGTGCTCCCTTCCTATTCCGCCATCTTCTCATAAGTGCTTTTATTAATAATAGTCACCAATTTTTTTTACTTTCTTCAGAAAAAAATTATAAGATGTATAGAAGTTCTTCAATTAGGTTGTCAGTAGTCTACAGCTTAATCTTTAAACAAAACAATTTGTTTCAATTAATTAATGATGACAGGGAGCTGTCCCCTTCATTTCGAGATTGGGATACACATTCCTATGATATTAAGATAATGTAAAAATATGTCAGCATAGGAAATAATCATTTTTAGATGTTGGATTCATCCTTCAAAATAATTACCCTGCATTTTGTATCATTGATTAATTCTGAGAACTGAGGACATTATACTTATAGCTGTATATCAGTCTGCTGATTATATTTCACATATAATTATCAACAACTAAAAGATTTGAGTATATTTTTGAATTTTGACTCAATTGTAAAAAGGTAATACCATACTATAATGCCAAAGGAAGTATATACTTGTAATTTAATGAACAACTAATAGCTCTTTTTAATAAATAACTAAATATATGGTAGATTAATATATTTATCAATAGATAGAAAGAAGCAACAAGACATAGATCCTAGTTCCACTTCCCTACAAACTATTTCTGTAATTTTGAGTAAATGTTTTTGACTACTTATGCTTCAGTTTTCTCATCCATAAACCAACAAGGCAAATCCACTAACTTCTCTACCAGCTCTACAATTTTATGGTATATAACTCTAATCTCTTTAGCATCATAGTATTGGTAAGGAAATAGTGGAACTTTGAGTACTCAGGAAGAACCCATGAAAAACCCAACAAAACACCACATTTTTGATTTCCATGAATCTATTAATGAAAAAAATGAATGACACTACTTCCTCATAAAACTAAAGCATGAACAATTAGTTGATAGGGTTACAGTTATTAAATAATAAAATCATATAATCTACACATAGGTCATCACTTTTCTTATTTCAGAGTAGTTTGAAATTTACAAAACAAAAATTGTGAAGTAGTAGTGCAAAGATTTCCCATGTGCCCCACACCAAGCTTTCCCTACATTTTTGTTATCATACTCCTATTCCACCTAACTCTGTGGCCTCTGGTAATCAATATTCTGTGTTCTGGTTGGGGCATTTTGTTTTGTTTTTAGCTCCTAAATATGAGGGAGAACATGGGATATTTGTCTTTCTGTGTCTGCCTTCTTTTCACTGAACATCATGTATTCCAATTCTATCCATTTTGCAGCAAGTGACAAGATTTCCTTCTTTCTTATGGTTAAATAGTATTCCCATATATGTACCACATTTTCCGATTATGGACACCATGTTTGAATCCATATTTTGGATATTGTAAATAGTGATGTGATAAACATGATAGAGCAGTTATCTCTTTAATACAAGGATTTAATGTCTTTTGGATATATACCTAGCAGTGGGAATGCTGGAGCAAATGGCAGATCTATTGGTGGTAAATTTTTTAACATGAATATATTTTTCAATAGCTGAAAAGTACTTCAAATATGCCTTATAAATAAATAATAATTAATTTTAAAACTATTCTTAGTATTTCTTGTACTTCATTTATTTTCAAGAATTTGATGTTTATATACTCATTTTCTATAATTAACAAAATAAATATCTCAACTGCAGAGCTTTGCGATCAAGAATGAAACTGTTAAATGAATCATGCTTCAAAATTATGTCAGTTGTTGAAAAGAATGTTTCCTCAGTATATATGACATCTTCAAGGACTTAGATATTTTGAGCAGGCAGACAAGTCCTGTGTGACAATGCTATTGTTTTCTTTTCAGGAAACCCTGATAGATTGGTGTGATGAAAAGGAGCTTAATTTAATATTAACAACTGGAGGAACAGGGTTCGCACCACGAGATGTCACCCCAGAGGTAAGATGGTACATGTCTTTCTCATATTCAAGGAGTAGACTAATAATGATTTTTGAATCCTCTTTACTATTTTTTTATTATTTTTATGATTTTGCTAGGCAAAACAAATGACTTGTGGTTCTAAGAATATAAAAATATGGATGTTGAAGAGTTACTATGAAAAACTTATTTCTGGACTTTTTCCTTTGGACTTAAACTAGAATGATACATTATAAGGAAGATTGAACTAGTCCAGAAGGTAATTCTTCATTTGCTTGGTGGTCTACAGTGTCAGGTAAATGTAAGACACATTGCAAAAAAAAAGTGATAGCAGAATTTTTTTAACATGGCATCTAGTCTGATGTTCTTTGTCAAAATAATTCAAAACTGCATCTATTTTTCCTTTCTCTAAGCTGCTCTTGTCATTTTTCTCAATGTAGTTGGATATTGCAATAGAATATTTATACCAAATGCACAGTACCCTTGGTGAATTCTAAATGTGAACTACATTTAAATGAAAAATTAAATTAAAAAACAAAATTAATATCTAGGCCTCATGCCACAAAAATCACCGTCAAACTTGACACAGAAATAAAAATTAGGGTAGGAATGAAGAGTAAGTAGTTTTCATTAATAACTGGGAGAAGTGTCTTTATTTTCTCTTTTAAGGAAGCTGTAAATTTCAGGTGCCACTTAAGAGGCATGGAAACTTAAATTACCACTTGTGATAGTTTCCTTTACCCCCCACCCCAAAATGTGTTTCTTGGCTTAGTTTCAACTTAATGTTAATTGTATGCTTCTATTCTCAAATTAGCACGTTGTGTCTACTATCTTACCAGTAGCAAGATACTTAATGCTCTGCATCTACTATATAATTACTATCTTTTTTATGTTAGTATTGTGGTTTTCAAACTAGCATGCATCAGAATCAACCAAATTGCTAAACCCTAACCCTAGGATATCTGATTCAATAAATCTGTAGTGAGAATTTCTGTTTCCACTGGGGTCCCAGTTGACACAGATATTGCAAATTCCATAGACTGTACTTTTAAACTTTGGGAACCACTACTGTAATATATGAAAATACGTTTTTAAACTAGTTTAAATATTTTCTATCCTGTGTAAAAAATAATCATGGTACCTATGTTTTATATATTGTTATAATTCAGTTTATAAAGAAAATAGTTTTGCTTTTAAATCAATTGGAAGAGTTTAATCCAGAGTTTCATTAACCTCAACTGCATAAGTAAGCTCATTAATGCACAATTTATTTGGCTTCTAACAGGAAATGGTCCTTTGGACAATTTTAAATTTCTTTGCTAGTATGAGAGGAACTAAAAAATAGAGAGGGAAGCTATCTCCTGCAAAGGTGTGTTTGTGCTTTGTTTTGTTGATAAGATAATTGACTATGTATGTGAAGACATTGATTTCTTGAGTCTGAGTGTTGTGTTAAGTGTTTGAAGTAAATGACTTTCAGTTTTTATATCCCTATGTTTTGTATAATGGTTGATACTTTCATATTACTACTAATTTCTACTATAAAAATGGAGAAATTTTGCCATAGATTACTTTCACAATAAATAGTAACATTATTTTTAATTATAAGGAATAATTCATATCATATGGTATTTTAGTTAATACCAAAATGCTAGATTGAAAATCCGAACATTTTAATTCTGGCTCTGTGCTTACTGATAAGGTGACCATAGAATGTGATTATTTTTAACTACACATCTATTACCATGTGTGAGCCTTTTTTTTTTTCCCCACACCAGTCAATTCTCTAACTCTCCAGATACCAAATGTCCCTCATTCTGTTTCAATTCAATTCTGACACTACCCACCTGGAATTAGAATCTGTTCCTACAGGTTTAAAGGCAGAAACCCACAAGACTGCCTTTACTTCAGATTCTAGTCACAAGTACCCTAGTAATCTATATTTCTGTCCTTCTTGGCTACAAAGTCTGTGATTTCCACAATCTCCTCCCTTTCAGATTTGGTAAGTTGCTAGAATGGCTAACACCACTCTGGAAAATACCTTCTTCACGATTACTGATGTACTATACAGGGAATAACTCAGGAGCAGCAGGTGGAAGTGATGCGTATAGCAAAGTATGGGGAAGAGGATGGGCAGAAGTTCTGTGCCCTCCCCAATGATGAAACTCTTCTAGCACCTCATTGTTCACAAATCCAGGAGCTGTAAGAATGGCATTGTTCAAGAGCTTTGATAGAGCTCAGTCTCCCACACCACCCTCAGTGAGTGGAGCTGAAGCTGACAATTGCTTGATGTTTGTGGTGAGCAGGACCATCATGAAGTCTCAGGCTATGTCACTGGCAGAAACTCATGTATGTTCTAAGGAGATTTATTATGAGTAACAAAGACATTCAGATTAATCAGGAAATTCCAAGTGTTTGATGAATTCTGGATCAGGAATGAAGAACAAAAAAATACACATCTTTGTGCTATACCACAATAGACTAATCATTTAAGCACTCTGTGTTTAGTTTCCTATAATCTGAGGAAAATGAAAGTGCCTACTGACCAGGCTGGCTATGGATAATCAATAAGAGCTAACTATTCTTGACATTTTATAGAAGAATTAACTTACAAGGTTTAAATATTTTTATTATTCATGTAATTAACAAAAAAAGATGGTCTTATATTAAATTTAAAGTATATCTATGAAATCTTCACAGTTTTCTTAAATCATTTGTTTATTTTAATGTAGTTAGCTTCATTTTTTATTTTTTCCCATCTTCATATATATCAAATTTTCAAATTATGCTATTTTAATATTTTTATTTTTCTTTCCTTTCGGGGGCATGGGTGCTACTTTTTGAGAAAAGCTTATCTTCATGGTCTTGTGTGTTTCATGATATCAGAAATCAAGCAGTCCTTTATTTTTAAATAAACTTTCAATTACTTGAAAACTATAAGATGTTCCTGTATTCAAATATGGCTATAACAACTGTGAGTAAAGTTGTACTAGGATTTTTTAAGGGAGTTAAAAATATTCCTAAATGTGTCTTCTCTAGTATCTACTTTTGAAAATAAGCAATTTATCTGATTGTTAATAATATTATTTTTAATAGGTTCACCTCGTGTCCTATATACAAATATTCATATATTTGGTTTAGACAGATATGGCAAAAGTCTGTGTAACTGTTAAACCTTTAAAAAATAAACTTAAAAGTAATATAAGGCCACCAAAATATTTCTACTAATTTTGCATTTTCCTTATATTGTTAATTAGTTGCTGTTTTTATAAGATCTAAAAGCAAATACTGGCATGTTGAATAAGAATTTACAAATATAATTCTGGATCAGAATTACATAGTTATTTGTCTTTATTGTCTTTATTGATTGTTGTGCCTAACATTACCAGTATTCAATTTAGAATTACAGATATTTTTAAATAGGATCATAATTTTTAATAGAAAACATAATTATTAATTTGATCAAGATAGACTAGTGTAAAACTTCTTTAAGTTGGTAATATACAAAATTTACATTCAGTATTGGTCAATAATTGGGTTGATCTACTAACATAAAGGATATTTGTTTGTGGAATGTTTTCTTAGAGAAAAATGAGGGACATGATAAAAATGAATTGAATGAAGCAATTTAAATTATTGTCAATGGATAGGAACTCTGAAAAAAAATAAAAAGTTTGACTGGTTTAAATTTCTTCCAAGGAGAAAGAAATAGCAAATTTATTGAGGGTTATCATTTTTTACATATTTTATAGGAATAACACTAATAGAATTGATTTTCCAAAATTAGGAATTTCTTTCTATTTTTAGGCCTTCTGTCATAGAATATGGTTCATCTGATAGTTATAGTACTACTAGCCTTCTCCCTGCCACTAAAAATGAGCTGCCGTCAAAGCTTATATATAAAGCATAATATTCCATGTTCTTAGTTTTATTTTGATATGGAAAGCTTTATTTTTTGACAGTAGCTTTCATTTTCATGATCAGGTGAAGGTTGAGTAATTTGTTGTCACTGGTGAAATGCTTGTAATTACAAAATCCATAGACCATAAGAAATTATTGCTTTAGAGAGTGTTATCTTGTTCCATTATCCCTTAAAAGGAATGTGTATCTAAAAAGTTATTATTTCATAAAGCATCTTTTATTATTCTTACAAAGTAAAAGTTGAGTTACATGTGCATTATTCTAGAATAGACTAAAAGATTGAGACATTTATAAAAGAGTATCTGTAATTATAAAAAAGTAATTATATGCTATAGTAAATTAGAAAATATAAAACTAATATTTATAAGGTAAAACATAATTTTCAGCACTTTTGGAATACTAGGCCATACCAGAATTCTGGATTATATACTAGTGTATTATTTTAATCATAAATTAGAGTTAAATATAACCCAGAATACTTTTGTCTAATCCATCCACTCATTCATTCATCAAGCTTTTTATTTTTCATTCTTAATATGTATGCAACATCATGCTGGGTGCCAGAGTTCAAAAACTGATAACACACAGTCCATATACCCAGAAGCCCCTAAGCTGTCACAGAGTTGATAAAGTAGCCCACAGGCCAAATCTAGCCTTTCACCTGTTCTCCATGGCCTGTAAGCGAAGAATATATTTTACATATTTAAATGAATGAGAAAAAAATCAAAAAGAGAATAATACTGTGACATGTGAGAATTGTTTGAAATTTAAATTTTAAATGTCTGTAAATGAAGTTTTTGTAGCATTATCTGTGCTTACAGCAGCAGAATTGAATAGTTTCAAAAAACTATATTTCTGTAAAGCCTGAAATATTTTCCATCTGACTCTTCGCTGAAAAGTTTAGTAATCTCTAGTCTGTTGGATGGCAAAAAGTCATCTTTACTCATTTTTTAATTTTCTGCATTGATTTTAAATTTTTTACTTTTAGATGACAGAAAGAAAAACTCTTTACTAGTACATTGAAGTGTAGCACACCATTATCATAAAATAGTGTAACACAAATAAAGTATCCCTTATTATATATAATATGTAAAATTTTGAACTTTTAAAAATGAATAAATGAATTTATTATACAGTAAGTAATATCTCTTAAAAAGTTTTTAAATAAGTGTTCTTCACAAAGCCTCCTAACAAAAATGTGTTGATGTAATTCACCATTACTAAATTACTAAATAAATATGATGTAATTTGTCATTACTAAATAATTATGCAAAGAAGGAACAGCAAAAATGTTAGGAAACTATAAGTCTGATATAAGGAATACACACTTAAAAGGATGATTATAACCAACTTATTAGGAAAGTAAAGAGAAATCTGACGATGTAACCAGTTCTGGAAAGGGAAAAATGTATGCAAAACCTTGTATAAAGGAAACCTGAATTTCTAAGAAAAGACTATGAGTTCCATAAGATATATACAGTTCATTAGTGTACGTTAGGTTTCTTTGGAGCAGATTACTATCTAAACTTTTATTTAACACTTAGATTATTTATAATTTTATATGAAAATGTTAATTTTCTGATGCAAAAAGAAGAAAGTGATTTGTTTTACATTCAAGTTGTTAAATTCATGTATTTCATAATTTTACTTGCATGTGTACTTAGTTTTTGTTTGTAGTCATTCATCATTTTTTTTATATTGCAATGCTCGAAAACCAAGAATACTGTGTAAGTAGCAGAA
This sequence comes from Sylvilagus floridanus, assembly GCA_949820135.1. NCBI lineage: Eukaryota > Metazoa > Chordata > Mammalia > Lagomorpha > Leporidae > Sylvilagus > Sylvilagus floridanus. Next base: position 12,082,886 of record OX463228.1, on the reverse strand, counting down.
AGAAGACAAAATAGACCTGAACTGCCAACTGCCGATTAGAATTTATATTTAATAACCTCACCTAGAAATCCTGATACTTGAAATATTTAAAACTAGTTTGAATAAAATATACCATTTATATTATCATATTTGATGGTTATTTGATATAGTTTTAAGGAATTTTTTATGAAATAGTTCTGAACATGGGAATTATGTTCCCATGTATTATTTTTTCTAAACATATTGGGATACAGTGTGGTATATTGGAAAAATACTTCCATAATGTCATACCTAAATACGAATAGCAGTTCTGCCAATCTCTAACTATAAAATGTAAGGCAAGTTCATCTATTTCAATTCAGTTTTCTTATTTCATCTGCTATAATAGTTAATGCCTACCTCTTAAAGTTATTGATTTCAATATTTGCGATAAAAGCAAACTAATAAGAAACTAACACGTATATAGCCCTTCTTATGTGTCTGGAACTGTTTTATACACATTAACTTATATAGTCTTAACACACTATTGTCATGTCTACTTTAAAGGTAGAGAAACAAGGACAGATTAATTATTTGACTTCCCTAAGATTATCTAAACTTGGGCAGGAATGCATATAAAAGGATCTAACATGTCTATCATCTTTGTAGACTCTAAGTAAGTGTTCATTTTTGTCTTAATTTCTTCTTCCTCATTTAATCAGTAATAGTACCTACTACCTTTAATAAGACACGGTAGCCCCAAATCCTTCTGCTGCTAGTCATTGTACTTCTGGTAGCTGTTGTCAATTATAAATATACCTGGTAGATATGTTAAAAAAAAAAAATAAGTGTGTAAGTCAATATTTCCCCACTACTACTTTACGTCATGAGACAAAGAAAATAATCAGAATTTCTGTAGTCTATATGATGTGAAAAAAATGGATTATTAGTGTATGTGGCTTAAGTAGTTCTTGTCAGCCTACCTCTAAAAGCGTCTGGATACCAAGTTAATTAGGAACATAATCATCATAATTATATAAGTCAGTTATAGTTCATATTTCTAATTCCTTTTTCACCAAAAATTCTTGAAATTTGGCTTGTAACAACTTATATTTGTGATGGGATAACTTTTTAGTAATAGCTCACTTTATGTCGGAGACTTATTGTTGCATTGTCCATTGAAAAGCAGTCTGTGTTTCCAAGCATAGGCACTCTTGGCCCTTCCAGTGTACTATCAACATTCATGATCTTTGTTTAGTTTAACAAATATATACATGAAGCACCTTGGGTTTCATTGAGCTCAGTGCTCATGTTTATATACTCCTAAAGTAGTCACATGACAAACCTGGGCTGTATAAACCTATTACCTGAAATGTTTAGCCAAAATGTTTCTTTAAAGGTGAAGATTAAGAAAGACTTGGGCAATCAGTGATATTTTTTAAAAGATCTTTTTATTTGAACGAGTTACAGAGAGAGAGGATAAAACAGAGAGAAAGAGAAAAAAAAATCTTCCATCCCTTATTTCCCTTCCTAGTTGGCCACACTGTCCAGCACTCTGCCTGGCCAAAACCAAGAGCTTCATCTGGTTTTTCCACGTGGGTGCAGGGGCCCAAGCACTTGGGACTTCTAGCACTGCTTTTCTCAGGCCATTAGCAGAGAGCTGAATCAGAAGAGGAGCAGCAGGGGCAGGAGCTGGTGCCCATATGGGATGCCATTGCCAAAAGGGGAGAGCTATGTTATTTTGTTTCTTCCTTGGAATAGCTAGAGTGTTCCTATATAATGAAATAAAAAATAATAATTGTCATTATTTCAGAGGTTCTTTGGAAATTAGGACTCATGATAGTCCATTATCAGCCAATACAGATGATAAATTTATGCCATCGTGACCCCTTAAAATACACCCTTTTTAGAATCCACATTTTATTCAAATATACATCAGCACATTCCCAGCAGGAATAACTTCATTCCTTTTTTTTTTTTTTTTTGAAAGATACTTACAGAGAGAGAGAGAGACAGAGAGAGGTCTTTCATTCGCTGGTTCACTCCCCAGGTGGCCACAATGGCCAGAGCTGCGCCAATCCGAAGCCAGGAGCCAGGAGCTTCTTTCGGTTCTCCCACACGGGTGCAGAGACCCAAGGCCTTGGGCCATCTTCTGCTGCTATCCCAGGCCATAGCAGGGAGCTGGATCAGAAGTGGAGCAGCCAGGACTAGAACCGGCCCATAAGGGATGCTGGTGTTTCAGGCCAGGGCTAAGCCTGCTGTGCCAAAGCACCAGCCCCAGGAGTAACTTCATTCTTTGTGCAGATTATTTTTATGCCTATTTTTAAAGAGTCCAGATTTAATCTTCAAAACCAATGACTACACAATTATTTATGTATAAAATTTGAACTGCTAAGAGTCAACAAGCTCCAACTTGTATTTGGACTTTACAATCACTACTCTCATAATCAAAACAAGGAATATTTTGTGCTGTCTCCACTTGGCTTACCATTTTATATAAATTATAAACATTGTAATAACAAAGAAATTATAGTACCTTAGAATTTGAGAACAAAGACCATGAGTTCAAAGCCCTAACAAACTTTTTTTCTTAATTCCAGCTTTTACCAAAACTTCTCAATCATTTTTCCTCTGAGAGTTCATTAGAGTCTGAAATAGGATTATCCCTAGGGTAACTTATTCCACCAATCAAATTATTTGAGTCAGTTAATTAAACATATCAAACAGGAGCTGGCATTCTGGCACAGTTGATTAAGCCACTGCCTATATAAGCACAAATTTGAGTTCTGGATGTTTCGCTTCCCATCTGACTCCCTGATAATGTGCCTGGGAAAGCAGTGGAGAATGGCCCAAGTGCTTTAGGATTGGGCTCCTGCCACAAATATGGGAGATCAAGATGGAGTTCCAGGCTTCATCCTGGACCAGCCCAGGCTTTTGTGGCCATTCAATGGCCATTTGGTGAGTGAACCAATGGATGCAATTTCACTCTCTCCCTCCCTCTCTCCCTCCCTCCCTCCTGTTTCTCTCTCGCCCTCTCTTTTTCTCCCTTGCTCTCTCTCTAACTCTGCCTGTAAATATTTGAAAGGCAGAGTTGCAGAGAGAGATGGAGAGAAGAAGGAGATCTTCCATCTACTGATTCACTCCACAGATGTCTGTAACAGCCAGGGCTGGGCCAGGGCAAAGCCAGGAGGCAGGATTTTCATCTCCCACATGGGTGATAGGGGCCCAGACACTTGTGCCATCTTCCACTGCTTTTTTCAGGCGGTTAGCAGGAATTGGATCAGAAGTGAGCAGCTGACACACAAACTGATACCATATGGCATGCTGACATGGCAGGCATGGCTTTACCTGCTACACCACAATGCCTGCCCTAATAAAATCTTTAAATAAAAAAGTGAAACAAACTTTCATCTGTAATTTCCTCAGCTAAGCACATACACCAAATGTCTGAACCTGCGGTTACGTCTTGTAATTTCCACCCACTGTTCCTGATTCTACCTTAAGAATGAACACAGAAAGTAAATTCCTGATTTTTTGTGACAGTGTTTGAAGAGAAATACTATATTTTTCTCTTACATCTGCTTAGTTTTGTATTAATTTTACATTCATTTCTTTCTACTTATCTTAACTTTGTAAGACATACACTCTGTCTATTTAGGCATTAAAAAAAAATCTCCATTGTATATTAGTGCCAGTGGAGAAATTAAAAATTAAGCCAATTAATGCCTGTACATTTAAAACTATTAACTAGAAAAGTTTCTGTTCCACATAGCAACCTAGATAGGGAAAAGTACATTGCCCCTTGAGGTCAGAATTTTAGAATTAATTTTGAGAATAAGGCCAGGCTAAAACTTTCATATGTGAGAAACCCAAAATAAAATTATATCTTCAGTTTTCTATATACCTGACTGCATCTCTTCTCTGTACCAGACTATGTTCTTAGCTTTCTATGGGGCCTTTATAGGGAAGCAAGATCAATCTTGAGTAAACATACAAGTAAGTATAGATACAAATTATGCTAGATTCTCTTTCTCATTGGAATTCTAACTACAAAATGTTGTTGCCCATATAACCACTTATAAAGTAGCACAATGCAGCAGTTAAAAGCACAGATTATTTGGTTTGAATCTCAGATCCACTTCTTACCTTTTACAACTTAACTTTCTGTACCTTGGTTTTGTTGTGTGTAAATTAAAGATAATTCTTATCTCATAGGGTAGTTACATTATGTCAGTCAGTGTAAGTAAGGCATTAAAAACAATGTTTACTTGCTGCATAAATATTTACTGTTATTTATAATATAAATAAAAAGAATTTTAGCTTTAAAAATAAGTAGATAACAGTATAAGAAATATTGAAAGGATTTTTTTTCTAGTGACAGCAGCTTAAGGGGCCATTTTTGACACTGGCATCCATATTAGATTGCAGGTTCAAGCCGGCACCATGGCTCAATAGGCTAATCCTCCGCCTGCGGCACCAGCACACTAGGTTCTAGTCCCAGTTGATCACCAGATTCTGTCCCGGTTGCTCCTTTTCCAGTCCAGCTCTCTGCTGTGGCCCAGGAGTGCAATGGAGGATGGCCCAAGTCCTTGGGCCCTGCACCCAATGGGAGACCAGGAGAAGCACCTGGCTCCTGGCTTCGGCGGCCATTGAGGGTTGGAATGGAAAAGGAAGACCTTTCTCTCTGTCTCTCTCTCTCACTGTCCACTCTGCCTGTCAAAAAAAAAAAAAAAAATGCAGGTTCTTCTTCCATTCCAGCTTCCTGCTAATATACGTGGGTAGGTAGCAGTAGGTGGCTGTCATGTTTGAGACCCTGCTGCCCATGGTAGGAAAGCCAAATAGAGTTCCAAGCCCCTGGCTTCAGCCTGGTCCAGCCCAGTAGATGAAAGATCTTTCTCTCCCTTTCTCTGCCACTTGGTCTTTCAAATAAATAAATAAATAAATAAATAAATCTATCTTTAGAAATGGGGGGGGGAGCAACCTACTATCTAATCTAATCTATAAGAATGTAGTTGTGGAGAAGAAATGTAGAAAGAATATTCTAAGTGCTTCTTTTACCTTGAATTTATCAGATAAAATCTTGAAATCACCTTTCCAGCTCACTCTTACAAGCCTTCTCTAACAAATTAACAGAGGCTGGCATACCGTAATGCGATTTTTTTTTGCCAATGTCTTACATGCTAACACATTAACTGCAAAATATCACTGTATGTCTTGCAGATATAAATTCTAAAGCAGATGTATCTGGACATACAGTCTCAGGAATGAAGACTTCAGAATATTCCTCTCTCCATCATTATCTGAAATTATGAATGTGAATTTATCTCTCTCTATATTAGATAATCATTTATAGAATAAAAACTGTTGATTTTCACAAAGATGTAATAATATGACAACAAATATGTTTATATCTATCAAGTATTATGAACTTTTTTTTTTAAGATTTATTTATTTATTTGAAAGTCAGAGTTACACAGACAGAGAAGGAGAGAGGCCTTCCACCCACTGGTTCACTCCCCAATTGGCCACGACGGCCAGAGCTGGGCCGATTCAAAGTCAGGAGCCAGGAGCATCCCAGTCCTGGGTACTGGGGCCCAAGGACTTGGGCCATCTTCTACTGCTCTCCCAGGCCATAGCAGAGAGCTGGATCGGAAGTGGAGCAGCCAGGACTTGAACTGGCGCCCATATGGGATGCCGCAGGCAGCAGCTTTACCTGCCACGCCACAGCGCCAGCCAGCCCCATGAACTTTTTGGAATAATATCACTATATTAATGAAGGCAGGATATTGTTATTTTCTGCCATAAGGAGATACTGATACAGAGTCAGAAAGTAGACCCAAATAAATGATTTGAAATGATGACTATAGTAATTTTGTTAATATTATTTCTTTATATTGGAACCTAGAAAGAGACTCACTGCTCTTAAAGAATGAAAGGAATGACCATTTCAGATAATCATTACTGACATACAGCTGAGAATTTTCAGAAATAATCCAAGTTCACCCAAAAGCTTCTGAGAAAAACAAGCAGTAAACCTTTTGAAAGTATGGAGTTTGAGGATAAACTGTTGTCAGTTTCATGAAGAGAGATAGAGAGTGCACAAAGATCAAGGGCAAAAATGCAAAGGAAACAGTTGATTATGCTGGAAAGATTAATTGATATAAAAGGTAATTATCCTCTTCAAAAAATGAAAACAACATTTTTGTGATGAATGTTATTGGGATAATTTAAGTGTCTCCCCTCAGTGTCTTCACATCTTTCCATAAATTTACTTGCAACCAATAATATAATATTCTTGCATGTAATAGTCCTTGATGTGAGACTTTATGGAGGGAAAATATAGGTCAGGTTTGATTAGAAAGTGATTTTGAATACAGTTTTGCAAAATTTTTAAAATATTTTATTTATTATTAATTTGAGAAGTGAGTCTTAGACTGAAAGGGAGACACAGAGAGAAAAGTCTTCAATCCACAGGTTCACTCCCCAAATTGCTGCAATGGCCAGAGCTGGGCCAGGAGCTGTTCTCAGGCCAGGAGCCAGGAGCTGGGAGCTTCTTCCAGGTCTCCCAAACAGATACAGAGGCCCAAGCTCTTGGGCCATCTTCTAATGCTTTCTGAGGCCATAGCAGAGAATTGGATAGGAAGAGGAGCAGCTAGGACTGGAACTGACACCCGTATGGAATGTCTGCACTGCAGGCAGAGGGTTAACCTACTACACCACAGCACTGGCCCCAGTTTTGTAAATTTTAAAAATACTTTCCTACTGTGGCAAAAATTTGGCCTAGTAGTTAAGACAATGAGGACAGCCAAATCCCATATCAGAGTACATAGGTTCAATAGCTTGCTCCAGCTCCTGATTCCAGCTTCCTGCCAATGCAGACCCTGGGAAGCAGTGGTGACGGCTCAAGAACTGTGATTCCTGTCCCTCATGTGGGACACCTGAATTGAAGTCCCACCTCCGGGCTTCTGCCACCAGCCATTGTGAACATTTGAGGAATGAACCAGCAGGTGGGAGCTCTCTATATATGTTTGTCTATACCTCTCAAATAAAGTTTAAATTTTTGAACTCTTTGCTACAAAATAAAGATATTTGAATCAATGAGAGAATGGCTTATATTTTAATATTATGCAAATATAAGAGAGTACTGTGATTCAGTATGACACTATATAGGCAACCCTACTATAACAAAGTTACTTTAGTAATAACTCCATTGATAATATTCAAAAGAGATTCACATCATGTCAGTTTCCACTATTGTTAAATGCGGTGTATAGAAATATGGTTTGTTATGTAATACTTTGTTACCAGTTCAGTTTGTGAGCTCTGTTTCCTCTTTGATTCCCTCCCTTTTGGCAATTTTTAGGAATTAACATTTCTTTAGCATGTCCCTTAAGGTGGGCTGCTTTGTGGAGTAGATGAATGAATATCATCATCACTTTTTTATAATCATAATGTAATACGATAATGAAAGCTAATCCTATTTCCAGTGTCCTTCGAAGATGCATCATGGGCTGCAGTAACAGACATAATAATAATAGACTCTAAACTACCCTTGCTCAAAATCAGTTATTACTATTTGCCTCATGAAATACAAGGCCTTAAGAAAGGAGTTAGGAAATCTATTTTTTAAATGAACAGACTGTAAATATTTTAGGCTTTATGGGCTGCATGGTCTGTGTCACAACTACCCAACTCTGCCAGCCTTGTAGCACAAAAGCATTTATATATCATGTAAATGAATGAGCCTGGCTGTGCTACACTTACACTTTATTATGGACACCAAAATTGTATTTCATGTAATTTTAAATGTCATAACATATTGTTATTTTGATCTTTTTTGAGTCATTTAAAATGTAAAAATAATTTTTAGATTGCAGAACATACAGAAGAAAAGGCAGTGAGGAGGATTTGGCCCATGGATTAAGCTATTTTTAGAAGATTCCTATCCTGCAGTGTATTTGCATCTGCTCCGTTGATAAAAATGCTCATCATATGTGAGCATTTAGAAGAATGCTTTGAAATTTTGAGATAGAGAAAGGAAAAGCCCCACAAAAAGTTAATGCTGCATAGACTCAAATATTCAATAAAAGCCTACCAAATATAGGACAGGTGTTGTTCAACATGTTGGGATTACAACAATCAACAGTCTCAAAAATTCCTACCTTTATGGGATTTACATTTTAGTTAAAGGATACAAGCATAAGAAAAACAAGTAAAATGTGTAGTATTAGATATGGTAAGTGCTATGAATGAAATTAAACCAGCGACAGAGGATAGGTGGTCCAGGCAGGAAAGAGTTGTAATTTTAAATAGGGCCATCCATTGAGGAAGACTTCCCTGACAAGTTAAAATTTGAGCAGTGATTAAAAGATTAGGAGGGGAAGCCATGGGCCCTGTAAAACCTCTATACCACTATTAGTGTAATTGAGCAGAGGCATGTCATGATATTTCTTATATTTTAACAGGAAAACCAGGTCAGAGGCTATTGAAATAACCCAGGTATAAAATGTGAGTGACTTAGACCAGAAGAAGTAGATTACCATTGTATTTTGAAGGTGGAAGTAACAGATGGAATAAGAGAGAAGTCAAGTAAGAGATGAGTTGGCTTGGGAAATGGGAAGGATGGGAGTTACCATTTACTGAAATGGAGACAAATATGGGAAGAGGTAGGTTTGAGGGGGATGATCAGGAGTTTTATTTTGGTCATGGAAACTGTAATGGCCTTTGTATATCCGTGGAGATGTTGAATCACATCTGGCGGTTCAGAGAAAACATCTAGGCTAGAAATATCTTTTCAAGTTATCAATATATAAGTGGAATTAAAATCCATGACAATTATGAGATCACCAAGGTATTTACTGGTATTACCATGTATTTATTGGTATTACTGCCCCCTGATTCTTTTTTCATCCACTTTCAAAGAGGTAGGTAGTTTCTAGCAATCTGTCCCCTCTGCTCACTCACAAACAGTGGAAGGGACCCCAGTGAATCAGAAACCTGACCTTCACAGAAAGTACTGTTAGTCGGCCACCTTCAAATTTTGCCATGTGTAGACATGGGAGTGAACTTTCCCAAGTACCTCCTTGCTGGAATCTGTTTGCACTGGAGGTAAGTGTGAAAGGGGAGGTTGTGGGAAATGATGGGGTGAGGGCTTCCTAAACCTTTCCCAAACCTCAGAAATGGTTTGATTCTGAGGAAGGGAGAAGGTTCAGGCTGGTTCTTTTTTCCTTGAACCAGGTCATATAGCCCTAAGTTTGACCTGCTTTCCTCAAACTGGGAGTCAGAAATCCCTTTTCTCTTCTGTTTTTCTGCTGCAGAAATTCCCAACATTCCCATTTTGTGGGCTCCAGAAAGGGGTAAGCGAAGACTTCAATCCCAGCCAATCATTTCCAGATTAATAATTTCTAGTGTTTTGATTTCTTTTATCATCATGAAAAATGCTTGGACCCATTTTTCCCATTTGTTTAATTTCCTTGTGGATTGTTATGTATCTATGTTCTAGGGTCATTTTGTATCCCTGGGCTATAGAGTTCAGACCCATCTGCTGTTTCCATTTGTGTGCTGTTCTCTTGTGGATTCTCATGCAATTTATTGATCACTAATTCCTAATGGAAGACACCTAATTCAGGGGACTGCTTCATTCTCAATCTCCATCTTTTCCTGAATGGTGTTTTGTTCCCCTGCTGACAGCTTGTCGCTACACTACCCAGCTGCTTCTGATGATCTGTCATTGCTTCTCTATTGTTCTGTCTTCCTGCTAGAATGCCTTTGGATTTTGGCTCTACTTTTTGCCTCACTTAACTCATCTGTTGAACAGTTTGCATTCTTCACTCACTGGTGCTCTGTCCATCAGCAAATGACCTGATACTGCCATACCCATCTGCCGTTTCAGCGTTTTAGACTCCCAGCATTGTCTCTTTGCTCTTGTACCATTCCCCTACTTTGTGGCCTACTGAATGCACTGCTCTCTGCCTGCCTCATTTTGCCCTGCCCAATCTATGCCTGTAATGTTGTAAGTAGGTGCAGATTGTTCAGCACTTCTGCTATCCATTTCCACTTGCCTTGTGCCACCGAGTTGGGTTGCTGACTGAGTTTGTTTGACTATTGCCTTCTCTACCTGTTGCTGCCCATGGCTGCCCCATTAATCTGTGTGAGACGCATTCATCTTCTGTGTACTTGCCACCTGCTGACTGGCCCATATTGCCTCCTTTATAGTTCTCTTCATCTAATAAATCACTGGCGTTGTTCTTCTGTTGTCTTGTAACCGTGATCAGATTTTACTTCCAAGGAAAATTCTGCCTGCATATTGTCCAAACTTACTTTAGAAATAGGAAAGGCTTTTTAAAGCCCAGTCCAGTTTACTCCTAAACTGACTTGTTAAACTTACTGCCACCCATCTTTTCTGCTTTTATATACAAGTTCACATTCTTCTCTTTATTTAGGGATTTTTTTTTCTAAATCATTCATCATATTGGCTTGCTGTCTTTTTGCATCATATATTATGTACATTTATTCTTTATGTATGATATCTTTTAGTTTTCCATATACTAAATTTATTTCCCCTGTTTTTTCAGTTTCATGAGAGCAGATTACTCCTATTTTATCATTTTTATAAAGAACAAAAAATTTTTTTAAACTTTTAAAGTGTCATCTCTAAAAATAATACATGTAATTATCGTGCAGCTCGTCATAGTTCAGATTAAAGTAGCTTCAGGCCCTGCTCTGTCTTTCCTTTAAGAGAATACCATTTCTCAGCTTCCCCATAGTTTATGCAATATCACTTCCGTAAAGATCCTTTTGATGTGTTTATCTTTCACTCCTTTTAAACTACCTTTTCTCAAATGGTGTAAACTTTTGAGATAGATATTTCCCATTATTTGCAAAGTACTTAGTATCTAAAAATAGCTTGCAATGAAAAATTACCTGCATCTTAAGGCATGTAGTCTTTTTTATATTTAAGTGAAAGAACAAACACAAGAAAGAGGGGAAAATTGTTGATAGAATTTGCAAGAATCTAAGTTAGAAATGTAAAGTAGGGTGTGTATGTGTAGTACAGATTGAAGCGATCCACATGTGTATGAATCCACAACATCATTGTGTTTGAAATGTAGAAAATGCTGAATACCCATATTAAATGTTATCTTGTTTTTACAAAAAAAGGGGGAAGGAAAAATTTAAAAACAATGAAAAATTTAGAGAATATGCGGAAAAAGTATGGGAGGATGTTTTTTAAGTTTTCTTTTGATAATATCGATAAAATTTGTCAGTTTATAGAATCAAAACTGTTCTGGGAAAGTCAAGAAAATCTTTAGTAGCTTTTTGTAAGATTGTGAAATATTTATAACAAAATTTATCATTTTAGCTATGTTAAGTGTACAGTTCAGTGGCATTAATATATTTTGTATAACTCTCATCACTGTTTCTAGGACTTTTTCATCATTTTAAATGGAAAATCTGTACTCATTCCATATAATTTTCCACATATACTCTGCTCCAACCCCTGTTAAATTCTGATGTACTGTCTCTGGAAATTTGCCTATTCTAGATGACTTAGACACAGGTACTTCAGAAAGTTCATGGGGAAATGAAATTAGAACATGAGTTTTTTTTTTGGTCAAACTTTTTTAAGATTTATGCATTATTTTTTATAGTATGCTTTTTCCATGAAGTTTTTAAAGACCCTTCATATAAATGGAATCATACAATTTTTATCCCTCTGTGTCTTATTTCACCTAACAGTGTTTTCAAGGTTCATCCTTCTTGTAACATGTATCACAGTTTCATTCCTGTTTTAGACCAGTAACCTGTTATGTGTGTATACCACCATTTGTTTATTACTTCATCTGTGTGAATGCTTGGCTTGTTTCTACATTGTTACTATTATCAATAATATTGCTGTGAACATTGTTCAGGTTTTATTTTTTTTTCAGTTCTTCTAGTTGTATAGCCAGAAGTGAATTAAGTAGTCGTTAATACTTTTGTCAATTTAAGAAAAATTTATATTAATAATAAAGAGATCAGGGAAACTACGTAATTAATGCAAGATGGGTAATTCCAAGATAATCTTTTAGAGGCAGAAGAAATGATAAACTTTGAGAAAGGCTATGGAAAGCTAAGTTATAAGGTTTAGAAGACCCTATATTTTAAGAGTAGAAGGAAGAATGAGGTTAAAATAACAATGATCATAGATGGTTGAGGGACAAAAGAAATGAAGCTGAAGAAGGTTAAGTTTTTTTAAAAGACCAATTTTAGGACAGAATTATGGCATGTCTTTGAAATGGAATAATACAGATTTTAAAAAAATAGAGACAGGCATTTGAATGGCAGTATTTAAATAAAGATGATTGCAGTGAAGGGACCAGGTCATATTTAGAGGAACTACTTATGCATATAGGAATTTCTTTCAGTTAAGTGGTCTTTCATCCTCGATAGCCAGACGTCTACAGCCTGTAGACACTATTAGAAGATTCTTAGGTCTAAACACTAGAGATTCTGATTCAGTGATTTTGGGGAAATGGTTTAGATAGTGTGCACATGCAGGTGTCAGCATGTGTTTGTGTTAAACATAATGTAAGTTAAGTTGAACTCTGTACCACAGTGTCATAAACCTTAAAGAAATTACAAAAATTAGGGAAAAAATGTCCCTGTTTTTTAAAACCTGAGTACTTAATAATGAGTGCGGGAAAGAAGATTTTAGGTGATCTTTTCACTTCTTTAATAATTTTAAGGTGACTTTTACATATTCTACCTTTCTTGACTGAGGTTTTTCATCTAAACCATCAGTATAGAAAGTTATTCAACTGAGTATCTTCTCAAATTTTCTTAGTTTGGTACATAGACTAATTAGCATTCTGTAAACATAGGAAAAAAGTTAATTTATTGTATATAATAATTCTTTCAGAATCTAGTAAGAAAGTGTATTTCTGTACTATGTAGTCTGCTCAAAGTGTGTGGCACAAAAATATGAGACCTAGCTGTCAAGGAGCTTATGTTCCAGCAGAGAAAGAGAACTTTAACAAAAAAATATATTTCTAAAGATATAAAATTTTATTCTTCTGGTTCTTTGGGGAAAATATTTTCGTTGCATATGACGAAGTACTTTCAACTCTTCTAAGCATCATTGATGCAAAAATAAAATATATATTGAAACCTCATCGTAGCTGAAGGACACTTAGAATAATTTAAAACCAGATTTTCTTTAGTTTTAAAGCCTAGAACATTCAGTGAAAGATTAGTGATTTCATTGGTCACTATTAATAAACAGCATTACATTAAGCCAGACGTGTAAGTGGTAAAGTTAGAGAATAGCCAGAGATAAATAGATAACCACTGTTCTTGGATGTAATTACAAGCACAGTGAGGGACTTTTTCCTCTGAGGTATAACTTATACTGGTATTAAAAATGTTCTAGAATTCAATTATAGTCACTATCAACGAAAACTCACTTGAATTCCTGATGTTAGAAGATTCACTCATATTCATTACTTTGTATTGTAGACTTAATTAATGAATCATCTAAACTGGGGATTTATTCTCCCTATATTGAAGTATGCCTTCCAATTTGAATTCAGTTAGTTTTTCTTCTTATCACTCAGTGCTTCTGTCTGATTCCTTTAAAGCTGAACTTAGGAGACGTTTGAGTAACCTGTTTTTGTTTTTGTTTTCTCTGATGTTCTGCTGAAGTTATTTATTTTAATAGCAAAGCTATGGGAAGATCAAGGTTCTTGTGTCAAGACAAGCACTAAAATAGAAATTGCATCCAGATTTACCTTATTTTTGTAACAGTAATGAATAACTTTAAGATTTACCAATATCTGAAAAGCTCACTCATTAAGTTTTTGTGCGTTTTTGCAATGAGTACAAGCCAATACCAAACCTTCTGTGTGTATCTTAGAATGCTTTTTAGATTCTTTGTAATATTTAGTACTTAGAAAGACAGTGAGTATTTTCTGTTCATACCAACAGCATACAAACTGCTTAGATTTAATTCCTTAGATGTTCAGGAATCAAATTTTCTTGATTTGTTCATAGACTTAGGACAGTAGTGCATGTCTGTGTTCACTTTGCAATTAGAGATAATAATTCCCTTATAGACATCTTTACCTCAGATCCTAAAATAAAAATCACTGTTATTTTCTTTCCAATACCTTCTGATTAAAATTAACTAAATTTTGTGAGAGTAATAAAAGGCAGAGTTTGCATATTCTACAACTGAAGGCCATCAGCACTAAACTCCCCTTTTCACTCAGTAAGAATAGCTGTCTTCAAATTTCCATACTTCCTAGTCAGAGTTAGAAAATTGGGAGCAAAGCATTTTATTTATTTATAGTTATTCCATAAGCATAAAGTAATGATCTTTTCATTGTGAGATAAATCTCCAAGATGTGATTTTTTAAAATGATTTTATTTTATTTTTTGAGAGACAAAGTTACAGACCAGGAGGGAGAGAGAGGAAGGTTTTCCATCTGCTGGTTCACTCTCAAATGGCCACAAGGGCTGTAACTGGGCCGATCCAAAGCCAGGAGCTAGCAGCCAAGAGCTTCTTCCAGGTCTCTTATGTGGGTGCAGGGGCCCAAGCAGTTGGGCCATCTTTCCATGCTTTCATACATAGCAGAGAGCTGGGTCATAAGAGGAGCAGCCGGAATATTAACTGGTGCCCATATTGGGATGCCTCTGCCATAGGCGGAGGCTTTACCTACTATGCCATAGCACCAGCCACTTAAAGATATAATTTTAACTGAAAAGTATGTAGTCATTTAAGAGGAGAAGAAATTAAGGTTTTTGCTCTTCGTTTTCATAGTAGGTTTTTTAAGTTGCTTTTTTCCCAAATATAGAAGTAATATAGGATTTTTGCTAAAAAATAATTTGGAAAATACAGTAAAATAAATAAATACCACCAATAATCCAAACTCACAATTGTTACCTAATATGAATTGATTAACTTGTACAACTGGGAACATTTCATGCAAATTTTTATCTTGACTTTCTTCGAAATATCATACTGATTGCTACCATAGCTACTATGATAGCACTTTATACAGTATCATATTTAATCTACCAACAAACCTACAAAATGGATACCATTTTATAAATAAGAAAATTAGGTTTTAATAATTTTCTTATAAATAAGAAAAGTAGGTTCAAATAAATGACCAAGATCATAGACCTAGCAGAAGGTTATAGAACTGTAATTTAACTATGCAGTGATGATTCCAGAACCTTTACTCTAAACCATTCTCTTTCTTATATAGTGTAACCTTTTCTCCATTGATCAAGTATTCTACAAAAACAACGGATTTGTCTGTCACTAGACTCTAGTTATGAGTAATTTAAGTTCCAAATCATTAAATACTTAGAATACTATTTAGATATTTTCTGTCAGAAACATTCTCTTAATATAAATGTCATACACACCTCTGATAATCACTTTTGAACTATTTCCTTGTACTGGAATAATGCTCAAAATTGTGTCAAACTATCCTCTTAGAATATATGTATACATTTATATATTTGTACTATCAGTTTTTGAGTTTCATGTTCAACTTGGGAATTTGTTAGGTGCAAAATATTTTCATTGGCCTATAGAATAGTAATCAGATTAAACACTTTTCTTATGTTTCTCTAGTGTTTGTTTACTTTTTTTTTGGTTCAGTACTTGTTGTTAAAGTCTGATTCTAATAACAGAAGAGTTTAAGGAATTGCTTGTGAGGAAATCATTTGGGGAAGTTCAGCTTCATCTTTTAGCCATATCATTTTGATACATTTTAAATATAAACCAATTCATTTTCTCTTTTCTTAATTTCCATTAACATAATTGTCCTTAATTACTTTATCACTCACACAGAGGTCAATCTCAGAAACATACCCCAAATCAAAAGCATGAGGTTTATAAAACAAATGTAGTTTTTTCTAATAATGCTAGTTTAGACCTTTGTGAGAATGTTTTCCCCTGTAGCTAATGCATGATTGTTTTCTAACTATCCTTTTCTTATGGAATTTTCACTTAAATGTATTACATATAGAAATTTATTGAACCTCAATAATTTAGTAACTATTCATAGATACAAACCTTGGAAAATATAGTCAGAACTTTAAATATAATTCACTACTATTAAAGTCATTTTTTAAAATACCAAATACATAATCTTATTCACACAATTATTTTGCTTGGCAAGCTCACCTTTCTGCATAGGAATGCCAAAGGAAATATTATTCTAGCATGCAATTAATGTGCTCTGTATGTGATTATCGAGACGTTTAAAGCTTTTTCAAAACCTTTTTCTGGCATGCACAGCTCAATTTTCCCTTTGGTGTTCAAGAAAGCCTATTTTAAAACCACTTCTAACATGCACGCTATTCAACTTAACAGTGGAAAGTGAATTAACACTTAGTTTGTGTTTTTCTGTAGAACCATATATATGTATGAATGCTTTTCAACTAGGGACATTGGGAAATGCCTGATGACATTGATTGTGACAGTTGGAGGTGTCCTATTGACAGCGTGCAGAGTAGAGGCCAGAAATGGCTGCTTAACTCTTTACAATGCACAGGACAACCTCTACAACAAAGAAGTATCTGACCTGGTATGTAAATAATGCAAAGACTGAGAAACCCTCATGTTTACAGAATATTGTTGAGTACCCACTAACTTCCTGGCATTGTGCTATGGATTTGGGATGCATGAATAGAAAATTATCATCTTAGCAGAAAAAGGTACTTTATTGTTTGGAAACAGAAAAATTTGGATAAATGAAATATAATAAGACAATTGATAAAAGTAGTGGTACAAATGCGATATATAGTCGGAACAAAAATGAAGTCTGCTCAAGGAACTTAGTTTAGAGAAACTTTCAAGGAAGAAGTGATACTGGGGCAATTTTTGTTGTTATTACTTACCTTTTATTTAAATTGCAAAAAATGCACAAATAATATAGTTGTGCTTTGATCGATTTTCAAAAACAGAACATAACTCATGTAGCTCGCAACCACATCAAGGAACCAGAATATTATCCAATATCCCAGAAATACCCTGTGCCACCTACCATTGCAGCCCAGTCATTAAGTGTAACTACTGTTCTGACTTTTAGCAGGATAGATTACTTTTGTTTTTCATGAAACCTCATATAAATGGAATCATATGCAATATTTCCATTCCATATGTTTTGTAAAATTTATGTATATCATTTTATGTACTTGATTATTCATTCCTGTTACTGCTTAGTAGTCCATTTTATAAAGATATCAATGTTTATTAACCCATTCTGTGAAAGCACAATATCGGAATGGCTGCAGAGTAATTTTGAGGGAGAAGCAGCAAAAGAGGTAGGTAGGGACAAATGAGAACATGTAGGTAGGGTTAAATAAGGAAAGGTGTTTGTGTCTTATAAAAGGCATTTGAATTTTGTCTGGTAAGAAATTATATAGATATAGATATAGATTTGAAGATGTTAAAGGAAGAGTATAACAAAACATGCATTTTAGAAAGACCGCTTTGGAAGCAGAATGAAGAATATGTTGATTGGGAATAAACTTTATAACACCAATCAGGAAGCCATTAGAAAACTTCAAATGTGAGACGCTGAGAACCCAAGTGAGGGCAGGTCCAGTAAGCAAAGTCAGGGCATATGACTCTCAGAATGTAGTTAACAGCACTGCTAGAGCCTGAGGGCAGGTCCAGTAAGCAAAGTCAGGGCATATGACTCTCAGAATGGAGTTAATAGCACTGTTAGACTAACTGGCTATGGAGGTTGTAGAGATCAGTTT
Source organism: Sylvilagus floridanus (assembly GCA_949820135.1). Lineage (NCBI taxonomy): Eukaryota > Metazoa > Chordata > Mammalia > Lagomorpha > Leporidae > Sylvilagus > Sylvilagus floridanus. Next base: position 12,065,165 of record OX463228.1, on the reverse strand, counting down.
CTTTCGCCAGTCTTCAAAACCTGTGTATGTTACTGAAATACAAAATATAATTAAAGAAAATTAACAGACCTCAGTGTTGGTAATTAAAGTTAAATTCAAAATAACTTCCATATTGTGTTTAATGTTTAAACTTGTGAAAAAATGGTATCATTAATGTAGAATGAAAAAATTAATGAAAATCTTTATCCAGAATCTGATACAAGCTGGGTAACAGTGTGTTTAGAATAAAGGTCAATGGCACTGGCTATGTATTTGCTTATTTGTTGTTTAAAATCTATGTCTTTTTTCTTTGTTTCAAGATTCCAATCTTTGTACATTTAACCATGACTAAAGTGATTTTCAGCTCAGGAGGGGAAAATGAGGGCAAGAGTGGGATATTTATGAACTTTGTGTATGTGTGTATGTGTGTGTTAAAAACAAGCCGTGAAAAAAGAAAAGGAAAGTGGTTATATTGCATCTGACTAATAAGGAAATTGTCTGAAGTGGAATTAAATGAATTCCCAGTTTTTATCTCTATATAGGGAGATTACTGTTTTAATTTTGTTTGTACATGTACTCCTAAAGAAAATAAAGCAGTAATTTGGAAAATTCCCCATAGTCAAAAAAAGGAAATAGCACCACTGTTAAAAAAAAAAAAAAAGTAATCCATGTCTTATTCCTCTGTTATTTAAACTGCATATTTACAGAGGATTTAAAAATAAATTTCAGTATCTATAAAGGTATTATTAAAATTAAATAAAAATAACAAGGAAACTATAGACCAAATCATACATGAAGATATATGTATAAGTATTAAAATAATATACAGGCCAGAGCCGTGGCTCAATAGGCTAATCCTCTGCCTTGCGGCGCTGGCACACCGGGTTCTAGTCCCGGTTGGGGCACCGGATTCTGTCCCGGTTGCCCCTCTTCCAGGCCAGCTCTCTGCTATGGCCCGGGAGTGCAGTGGAGGATGGCCCAAGTCTTTGGGCTCTGTCCCGCATGGGAGACCAGGAGAAGCACCTGGCTCCTGGCTTTGGATCAGCGCGATATGCTGGCCGCGGCGGCCATTGGAGGGTGAACCAATGGCAAAGGAAGACCTTTCTCTCTGTCTGTCTCTCTCTCACTGTCCACTCTGCCTGTCAAAAAAAAATTTAAAAAAATAAAATAATATACAAAAGCCTGATATAACAACAGATGTTTTTAAAATACACGCCTTTTGTTAAGTAGGACTTCTTTGAAGAATTCAAGGACAGTATATTTTAGACATCCTTTAATTCCATTTTATAGCATAATTAGCCAAATCATTTAAAATTGTTTGATCATATGTAAACCAAAAGGCCATAAATTCATTATTTTTTTGTAAAATTCATAGTAAAGTGGAATTATAGAGAAATTTTAAGCATGTTAAAATATGTTCATCATAAAAAAAATTTTTTTAAGTTTCTGCTTAACAATTTTATATCCCAATAAAATAAATATTACTTTCATCTGGCTTAGGTCTACTTTCATTAATAATTAATTTGTTCTTTTATATTTCTTCAAAGTTATAACTCTTTTTTAGCTATTATATTCATAGAGACTTCTACCTAGTTGATTTTTTTAGTATAATATTAGTTGATTTACAGTAATCATTATATTTTTTTCTTCATACAATTTGTTGAACTCTTTGCTTAGTGTAGGGTTAATCTTATGAATATAAAGTAAACTGAAAATGGATCTTTGTAAAAATTAAGAGGGGGAATAGGAGAGGGAAGAGGAAGAAGGATGGGAGCTTGTGCAGGAGGGGAGAGGAGAGTGGAAAGTATCACTATGTTCCTAAATCTGTACATGAAATATGTGAAATTTGTATATCTTAAATAAAATTTTTAAAAAAAATTTTAATTTCAAAATAATAAGACCTCCCTCTTTTGAAAAAAAAGTTTTATTTTCCTCTACATAAAAGGCTGAGAGACAGGGAGAAAGAGATCTTCCACCTGCTATTTGACTCCATAGACAACCAGAATGGGGCCAGGCCAAAGCCAGGAGCTTGAAACTTCATTTGGAGATCCCAAATAGGTCACAGAGGCCCAGATACTTGAGCCATCCTCTGCTGTAATGCTGAATGCATTAACAGGAGGCCGATTCAGAAGCCTAGTATCCAGGACTCAACTGGTACTTTGCTATGGAATGAGGGCATCCCAAGCTGTGAATTAACCCCCTGGGCCATGAGGCCCACCCCAAGACCTCTCTCTTTAGTGAGCAGCAGGGAAGTGACCTGGGCTGACTGTTGCCCTATTTAATAATCTTGAGTCTTACTCTCATTCTGACAAGAAACAAGCCTTTGGCTGCTTTGGTTTTTACACCTGTAATTTTTAGTGTGGTGTTACTATAAAAATTTAAAAATTGGCATAAACTTATGTGGCTTACCAATTTGAACAAATCACCCCCAAGTAGTCAGGCACACTTGCTTATATGTTTTCATTTTGACTTAGGTACATAATTGCGTTGCTGATTTCCAGTGGACTTAAAACTTAAATTTGGGAGATGCCGTTAGTTCTTTTTCTTCACAAGATATTTTCAAACTCCTTGCATTCTTTTCCTGGTCTACGTGTAGAAATGTTTTATGGTAATATCCAGCACTATAGTCCTTGTAATTGGTGTCTCCAAAACTACTACTTCTTGATAAATCATTAAGTTTTTGAGATTGTTGCTAGTATTTTGCATTCTAAGGATGTCTTCTAAAAATTTGATTTGTTATATCTAATTTAATCAGAGTACAAAGTTCCTTCCTATTCCGAATAGAGTATAGTGCCTTATGAAGATTAAAGTGTGTGTTAGATTAATGGATTCAGTTTAGAAGAATAATAATTGAATTATATAGCTAAATAATAGTATTTTATTTTTACCTCCCCAAAGGAGTGAAAAAGAGAAATAGAATTTTTTTCTTGTATATAAGTTTATGTGATGTATGAAGTTATACTAGCATTACAAATTTTGTGACATTCTCTTAGTTAAGAAAAAATGCTTTGTAGTGCTACTATTTTAGACTTAAAAGAAGAGTAGCAAAAATCATTGCTCTTTTTTTACAAATAGAAAATTTAGAGATAGATTAATTTCAACAGCATAAAAACAAAAGCTGATATTCATATAATATGTGAAAAAAGAGGATGATTAGGTTACTAGATTACAAATGAGAAATAAAATGCCTGATCACAAAATGAAAAATTAGTGACACTAAAATCAATGTTTAGATGAGAAAAACTGTGGAGGGCAGAGTATTTAATTCAAGGTACAATGTGTCATAGCCTCCAAATATATATATTTGCATATACATTTTTCTCTCACTTCACTATTGGAACTTCTATTCAGTTAACCTTTTCTCAAAGAATAGAACTACTGAATTTTTCTTTGCTTTTGGAAAGTGCTGTATTTATTTTCCTATTTTCCAGTTGGGTCCCAATTTTAAAACTACTAATGATAGTATGACATGACAAAATGCAACACCTTATAAAAATTATTAAAAGAGAAAGGGTGTATTTTTGCTTTTTATCCCTTCTCAAGCAATTTTTCTGCCTACTCCACTGCCTTTACCTCATCTATTTCTTGTTCTTCTCACTTTATCACAGTGCCTATTTTGGTGAGAATACAGTTTTGTAGAAAGGGAAATTTAGGTGTGATAATTACATGTTTCCAATCCTGATGCTTTCAATGCAAATTATTACAACTCAGGGCAAAAGAGCAAAATTTTAGGCTTTATGAAATTGTCTGGCACTGAGCCATTTGCAAATAGCACTTACAGCCTATACTAGGACTTTCTTTTATTCTCAATTAAGATTCTTAAACACAGCCTAAAGTCATTTTGTTATATGAATATTATAAATTTACACTGCTTTAAGTAAATGGAGTTATAATTAATATAGTGGAAATCTATCATACAGATTTTTTTAGGGCAGCTATTATGTTTCTGTGTATAACTTAACACTACCAACCATATTTAAGAAACAGAATAAACCCCAGAATGGCTATAATAAAGAAGCTAGGTTATTTACCAATTCATCAATACAGCAACCTTTCAGAACAGCTTCAAATTTAATTATCTTTCACCCTCATATTTCTTTATTTCCCAGCTTTTATTTTAATTGAAAAGTAAACATGTATGCATTTATGGTATATTACGCAATGTTTTGATTGTTTTGATATGTGTATGCATTATGAAGTAGTTATCACAGTCAAGCTAATTAACATTTATATCACCTTATATAGTTCTTTTTTGTGGGTGCGTGGTGAGCCCAATATCTATTTTCTTGCCAAATTTCAGGTATACAATGCAGTGCCTTGAATTATAGTTATCATATTGTATATTAAATCTCCAGAACATATTCCTCTTTTTCTCTGCATGTCTACGTATCAGCTTTTGATGGAAGGGAATGTTTATTTTGTGAGTTTTCTTTTTTATTTTTTGTGGGTTTTTTTCTGTTTGTTTTTTTTTTTTTTTTTTTTTTTGGAAGCCAAAACAACAGAGTGCAAGAGATCTTCTGTCTACTGGTTCACTCCCCAATGGCCACAACAGCAAAGTGTGGGCCAGGCTGAAGCCAGGAGCCAGGGTTTGGTTTCCCACGTAGGTAGCAGGGCTCAAGTCCTTGGGCTATGCTTTGCTGCCTTCTGAAGGCAGAGCAGCCAAGACTCACACTGGCAGTCTGATTGGCAATGCAGGCAGCAGCAGCAGCAGCTTAACACCTGCACCATAACAGCAAACTCTGGCTATCAACTTTCAGGGAACAACAATGAATAACATTTTTTTTTCTATGCAGATTGGAAGATATGTAGCCCACACTCTACCATTGGGATAACCTTTTGGTTTTCAAGTAATACCAAAAATGAATAAATGTATACTATAAGCATAAAAGGCTAATAATTTATAGACATACCAATATTCTCTTGATTTTGAGGGAATCAGATATAAACTATTTATATGAGTATAAGCAGAATTTGAAGATAGTATCTCTGAAAATTTATTATTAATAAAAGTGACTTACTCATCTGAGTTCCTGATATTTTGAGATGATAATTTGATTTTCAAATTAATGTTTAGGTAAAGGAGGGAAACAATGTGAAATATAAATGTATAAAGAGAAATATTTTAATGCCAAGGACTATTTACTTCTGTGTTCTCAAGTTGTTTATTGGACAAGGATTGATATCTAAATGTTAGCAAATAGGGTTAAATATTTTATTTGGAGAAAAATACTGAGAAATCTTTTCAACAACTATGGTGTATATTATACACAACATAATGTTTCTCAGTAAACCCCCAAACCAGTTTTTATTTCTACATTGAAATACATCCTTTGTTGAGCTAGATAAGTTGTTTGGTTTGCTTTACAGGCTATGCTATAATTACAACGAGGAATAGTTACCTTTAAACACTTTACTGACACAGTAATGTGTTAACTGTAGGAATCGAGATGAACTGCAGTAACAACCAACTCAAGTCACTCTCTGAGCTGACTGCAGAATACTTGTTAATTTAATGGAATAGAAGATGAAACGTACTAAAGTATTGAAATTTTTATTTTTACTTGCATTCACCCTACAATTATACTGTCTCCTTTGACCACATCTTACTTATGTGTTGCAGAACTTGAACTAGAAAACAAAATGGAGTATCTTCTTTTTCACATATTTTATTTTCTTCCAGGAGAAGATGTAAATATTTTAGCTAATTAAAACCCCAAAGAAAAGATACACAGTATATTCTGTGTCCCAAATATAATTAGTATCTCTGTTACAAGTACTTGGACTCCATAGTTGCATCTGTTTTTTCTCGGGGGAAGTAATATTTAACCACTTAGTCACATTGTTTTGGTATAGAAATGCTATGATTGTTGACAAGTGTTTGCAACTAATATAAAAAATAATCTACAAGTGAATGTATTTGATTAATTAGAATAGAATCAAGACTGCTCTTATGATTTGGCTCTTGCTTCCATTTCACTCTGTTTCTTGAATGAGGAGAGAAGGGAGTAGATTTATGACTGTAACTGTTGCTCCTTGAATATCCCTGGAAGTTTCCCAGGTATATAAATTTTAGCCTTCATGTGTACTCCCAAGAGAAAAGTATTTTAAGTAGACTGTCTCTGTTGCATGGAAAGCTTACAGAAGCAACCCCCGAGTTCTAAGTTTATTATAGCCCATTTTTAAAAAAAGATTTATTTATTTATTTGAAAGGCAGAGTTACAAAGAGGCTGAGGCAGGGAGAGACAGAGGTCTTCCATCCTCTGGTTTACTCTCCAAATGGCTGCAACAGCCAGAGCTGGGCCGATCTGAAGCCAAGAGCCTGTAGCTTCTTCTGGGTCTTCCACAAGCACTTGGGCATCTTCCACTGCTTTCCCAGGCCATAGCAGAGAGCTAGATCGAACTGGAGCAGCCGGGACTCGAACCAGAGTCCATGCCCATATGGGATCCTGACACTGCTGGCATTAGCTTTACCGGTTAAGCCACAGCGCCCGCCCCATAGCCCATTTTTTAAATGTGGAATAAAATGAATATGTTTGTTCTCTAATAGGCAGGAATCACAAAAATGTTGCTAACTATACCTGTTTTTACAAAATTTGTTTCCTCGTATACTCTGTTCCAATGAGAAATTCTCACATTTAAGTTTGAGAACCATTATAACCATTTCTTACCTTGATAGCTTAAAAAGTTATCAGTAGCCATTAGTTGGTATTTCAAAGATAGTTTTTGCTGGTTACATAATCTTAAATAGCAGAGGCACTGTAGAAATTATTAAGGAATTTGATTAAATCTGTCTGCTCAGGAAACAAGTATGTGGATATTAACGCACAAATTCTCCTCATTAATAAAGCTATGTCTTTAAAAATAAGTGAAAGTACTGTACTCATAGTAAGTGATTTTTCACAAAGATTCATCATGTGTGTAAGGAATTTCTGCACATTGAGATTTAGGTATGTATATTCTATACGAATTTATATGTCAGTGTTTGCTAGCAATAACTTTTTTTTGTTAGCTTTCATTGAAGTTTAAAAATGGACCTGAATTCTATCAACAAGATCGCTAGCTGTAGAATTATTATGACACCATTTTTGCAACTTGGCAATCTTTGAAGAATCTTTTTGACTTTAATGTTATCTTCAAAGTGTCAAGGATAAAAGAAAAATATCACAATTATGAGATTTTTTTTCATAGGCAGTTGAAACTTTCATAGTTGAAAATATTAGAAGTTAAATGTATTTAAAGAGAATTGCTAAATTTAACTAAATCTCATTATTTTTGACCCTGTTAGATCAGAAAAATTGATATATAAAGTAGGAATTTAGATCTCTACTGTCAGAGAAAAAAATAACTTGATGACAAATTAATAATTTATAAGGAAGTAGGAAAATGAACTTTATTTTAGTTAAAAATATTTTCAAACTTTTAATGGCATCCTTTTGTTGATAATGAAAAGTCTATTGGTAATGAATACTTATTATCTACTCATTAATATGTAAATAACCTTTATATTATATGTGATTGAAATTACCAAAACTACCTTATTTTTAGAAATCTTTTATTTAATAAATATAAATCTCATAAGTATAGCTTTTTGGAATATGGAGGTTCTTCCCCCCTCATACCTGTCCTCCTACCCCCTCTCATGCCCACCTGCTACTCCCTCTCCCACCTCATTCTTCATTAAGATTCATTTTTAATTGTCTTTATATACAGAAGACCAACTCTATACCAAGTAAAGATTTCAAGTTTGCACCCACACCAACATACAGAGTATAAAGTACTGTTTGAAGACAGGTTTTACCATTAATTCTCATATTACAGCTCATTAAGGTCAGAGGTCTTACGTGGGGAGCAAGTGCACAGTGACTCCTGTTGTTGATTTAACAATTGACACTCCTTATTTATGATGTCAGTGATCACCCAAGGCTCTTATCGTGAGTTGCCAAGGCTTTGGAAGCCTTTTGAGTCCACAAACTCTGTCAGTATTTAGACAGGGCCACAAGCAAAGTGGAAGTTCTCGCCTCCTTTAGAGAAAGGTACATCCTTCTTTGATAGTCCCTTCTTTGCACTGGAATCTTGCTCACAGAGATCTTGCATGTAGGTCATTTTTTTCCCACAGTGTCTTTGCTTTCCATGCCTGAAATGCTCTCATGGGTTTTTAATCCAGATCCAAATGTCTTAAGGGCTGATTCTAAGGCCAGAGTGCTAAAACTGCCTTCTTAAAACCATTTTCTGTTTGAATTTTCTCATAATTTAGGCGGGTATCTTTCTCTTGGTTTATTCTAAGTTACATTTTATCCTCTTACAATTTACCTTCCAGCTGTGCCTCTCCATTTTGGACTTATATCTATTTGTACTCATCTCTTGCCTTCTTTCCCAACTTCCAGTCATCATAAAATTTGGCTGCTTGCTGCCAAATTTAGATGCTATTATCTCAGTATTCAGCTTCCTGCCTTGCACTTGTAAATGCTCTTACATTTGAATTCTTGCTCTCTATTCTCTATGTTTTTATTCTTTGTTTTTGCAGTGTCTTGTTTTCTAGATTTTTGTGTTTTCTAACTGAAATGATCAAGCCTGCAAGGCTGTAAGTGAAATCGGAAAGGGAAAGCATAGGAAATACTAATATGTATTGAATACCTGATCTGTTCTGGGTAGTTTACTTATATATTTCTCCTGCCCCTTTTATAAAATATAAACATTTTTATTATGTATTTAATTCTTAAGTATACTAAAGCTCAGAGAGGTTAAATGTTTTATTCTAATTCACAGAGCACCAGGTAGTAGAGCCAGCTTTCAGTTCTAGATTGGTTCATTTATTCATTCATTCCTTTAGTCACAAAATGTTTATTGAGCACATACTATGTGTTGAGAACTGTGTTAGGTGCTGCAACAAATCCAAACTCTGTTCTATGGTCATTAGCTATGTAATGGCATTGTCTAAGTTCATAGATGGTGATCTCCTTCTATTCCAAACAGTTTCATAGCAAGACAACACAAAAAGGAGATATAAAGGTTCCAGTATTTTATGGAAATGTTTACATTTTATACAGTTAAAAGAAAGATTGTACGTGTACATTATTAAAGACTGCCCTATTGAAAAGGTCTGTTTGTTTCTAAGCCAGTAGAAAGTCTTACACCTTCCAGTCAACTCAGTCACCATATCAGCACCAGTTCTTTCAGTGGCATCATTACAATATGTATTTTCTTTTATGTTCTAAAATACATAGGGTTTGTATCTATAGGCCAAATTTTCTAGAAGATCTTCAGAAATAATTGTCAGCCAGAATTATGTAAAGAATACATACATGTGCCCACCTATCCATCCATATATTTATTTATATCCTGAAAAATATTTAATATGGCTTGCCCATGCATAAACACAACAGAACTTTTTAAAATGTAAATGTGAAAAATAAGGCCTGGAAGAATAAAATGAAACTAAGCTGTCTTTAGTAAGCCTACTGAAAGATATCCTCAGATTGTCTCTGTTCTCAAGGGGAGCTTGATTTACAAACATCATGGTTTAAAATTAGCATAGAAGTGTGCCCATCCCTAGTTATTCGCCAAGGAAATTTTTTCCCATCAGTCCTCCTAAAGAGGACCACAGTGAGGCATTCCTATAGACCATTCTTCAGTTGTTTGGTTAAATCCAATGGTGTGTTTTAGAGTAGCTAAAAAACTTAATCAGCTGTATCTCTTTAGGCAATTCTTTTAAGTAATTTGGTAATTGAGTTTTCATGTACTGTGTATGTTTATACATTCTTGGAGTTTATCTTATTTGCTACTGCAGCTTTGGTTCCTAGAGTACTACTAAGTACATAGAAGAAACAATAATTTTTCATTGTTTATTTGGATAAATGTTAACTCTTTGAAATATCATATTTTAAGTAAAATACTTTGTGTCAGCTCTCTGTCTTCTTTTCACTTCTTCTCTCTTAACAAAGTGTGCTACTATACTTTGGAGTACATCATCTTTATGTGGACTCCTATATTCGCATTTTTTCCCCATGCTATAACAAAATAACTGAGGCTGGTTACTTTACAGAGAAAAGAAATACATGTAGTTCAGTGTTGGGGCCTGTCTGTTCAGCATCTGCTGAGAATGTTCCCCCTTGTCTGCATCAGAAATGAAAGAGGAGCAGAAAGGGAACAGTGACATGCAGTGGGATACGTGGGGAGACGAAAAGCCAGAGCGATCAGGCTCCATCTCGCTTTTTATATAGCTGTCCATTCTCTTGGATTAACTCACTGCATGAGACCAGCATTAATCCCTTCTGTAGGCAATGCCTAATTACTTTGTGCTGGCCCCCACCACTTCATGATTCCATCACAGGGGGCTGGCTCTGTGGCACAGCAGGTTAAGCCACCATCTGCAATGCTGGCATCCCATATAAATGCCAGTTGGAGTCCCAGCTGCTCCACTTCTGATCCAGATCCCTGCAAGTGTAGCTGGGAAAGCAGTGGAGACTCAGAGAAGCTCCTGGCTCCTGGAGCTTCTGTCTGGCCCAGCCCCAGCCATTGTAGCCATTTGGTGAGTGAACCAGAGGATAGATGATTTCCCTCCTTCTCTCTCTGTAACTGCCTTTCAAATTAAAAAAAAAAAAAAAATTAACAGATTTATTATTTAGTTGGAAGCCAGAGTTACAGAGAGGCAGAGGCAGAGAGAGAGAGAGACAGAGAGACAAAGGTCTTCCATCTGCTGGTTCACCCCCAAATGGCCACAGCAGCTGGAACTGGGTCGATCTGAAGCCAGGAGCCTGGAGTTTGTTCCAGGTCTCCCATGTTGGGGCAGAGGCCCAAGGACTTGGGCCATCTTCCACTGTTTTTCAAGACACATTAGCAGAGAGCTGGATCACAGGTGGAGCCAGCTGGGACTTGAACTGGCACCTAGATGGGATGCCAATGCTGCAGGTAGTGGCTTTACGCACTATGCCACAGTGCCAGCCCCTAAAAAAATACTTTAATGAAGGATAAAAAAATTCTGTCTCCTCTCAAAATTGCCAAACTACGGATCAACCTTCTAACACATGAATGGTGAGAGAAACTACATCCAGACCATTGCAAACCTGGAACTCATTGTGTTAACCATTACTTATATGACTTTGTCCAGCGGTAATGAAATAAGTATTAACTGTCTCTCCAGAATGCTCTTAATATTTTCCTCAATAACATCTTCTTGCTTGGTTTTTAGGAATTTAAATTTTTAAGGTCCCTAAAAAGAAGTTGTAAATCTCAGTACAAGCAATTTATGATGCAGAAGTAACATTTCTTCTCAGAGGTATCAAAATCATACCAGATGGATTGATTTTGAAAAATAATGTATAGGGTTTTCATCATACCATCTCAACATCCTTAAGCTTTTAACTTATATGCTAGTAACTCACTCCCAAATTTAGGAATTTAAAAACTTCCTTTTTGATGGCAAGCGATGTGGCCTAACTGGCAAAGCCACTGCCTGTAACACTGGCATCCCATATGGGCACCAGTTCGTGTCCTGGCTGTTCCACTTCTGATCCAGCTCCCTGCGAATGACCTGGACAAGCAGCAGAAGATGAAACAAGTACTTGGGGCCCTGCCACCCAGATAGAGACACAGAAGAAGCTTCTGACTCTTGCCTTGCTCAGCCCTGGCTATTATGGCCATTTGGGAAGTAAACCAGCTGATAGAAGACCTGTCTGTCTCCCTCTCTCTGTAACTCCGACTCTGAAATATTTTTTTTTTTAATTTCCTTTTTTGCTGCCTGCTGGTCTCCTGTATTAAAAAAAAAAAAAGATTTATCTATTTATTTGAAAGCAGAGTTACAGAGAGAGAGAAGGAGAGACAATGACAGAGCAAGAGAGAGATCTTCCAACCACTGATTCATTCCCTGAAATGGTTGCAATGACCAGAGTTGAGCCAGGCTGAAACCATATGCCGGGAGCTTCTTCCAGGTCTTCCACAAGGGTACAGGGGCCCAAGCACTTGAGCCATCTTCTGCTGCTTTCCCAGGAACATTAGCAAGGAGCTGGATCAGAAGTAGAACAGCCAGGACAGGAACTGGTGCCCATATGGGATGCACATTAGCAGGGAGCAGGATCAGAAGTGGATCAGCCAAGAAGTGAACCAGCGCCCATATGGGATGCCAGTGCTGTAGGCCATGGGCCACGGCACCACAAAGCCAACTCCTGGTCCCGAATATTTAAAGCAGGTTTTATTGAGACGCATTCTTTGCTAATTTTCCTTTAAATTTCTGCCATTGATAAATATTGCATTATACTGGACTAAAGTAGACCAGTAAATTGCATCACTTCTGGTAATGCTGAATTCTATGATATTAAATGATGAACAATTTATTTGCGCCTTTAAAAGGTTTATTTACAACAACAATTAACATTTAATATATGCTTGATATGTTTTAACTGATATGCCAAGTCCTCAACTTTTAACCAGAGTTGCATTTTTATTTAGGAATATCTTTCTCTATTTTTCTCCAAAATTTAGTTTTTATTTTGTCTTTCCTCTTATTTACTGGAATACTCATATTGCAAACTTTAGTACTGTATTTCTCACAATTATTGTTGCTTGATTCATTTTTAGAAATAGAACTGGAGAGTCATTACATCATGTATTTCCTCCCCAACTTTTAGCCTAAAAAATGCCAACCATTTTATTACAGTATACCAAGATACCTCATTTTGTTGCACTTCAATTTATTATACTTTGCAAACACCAAGTTTTTCACACATTGAAGGTTTATGGCAACCCTGCATAGAGCAAGTCTTTGTGTCTCTGTGTCATGTCTTGGTAATTCTTGCAATTATTCAGACTTTTTCATTATTATTATATTTGTTGGTCAATCAGCAGCTATCAATATAAAAGCAGACCCAGCCACCAATAGAAGATTATGGCCAGCTGAAGGCTTACATGATTGAAGCATTTGTTTGGCAATAAAATATTTTTAAATTATATCCATTGATTTTTTTGTTAGATATAATTACATAGTTAATAAACTACACATAGTGTCCGGCGCCACGGCTCAGTAGGCTAATCCACCGCCTGTGGCGCCTGCACACTGGGTTCTCGTCCCAGTCGGGGCGCCGGATTCTGTCCCAGTCACTCCTCTTCCAGTCCAGCTCTCTGCTGTGGCCCGGGAGTGCAGTGGAGGATGGCCCAAGTCCTTGGGCCCTGCACCTGCATGGGAGACCAGAAGAAGCACCTGGCTCCTGGCTTCAGATGGACGCAGCGTGCCAGCCTCAGTGGCCATTGGGGGGTGAACCAACAGCAAAGGAAGACCTTTCTCTCTGTCTCTCTCTCACTGTCCACTCTGCCTGTCAAAAATAAATAAATAAACTATACATAGCGTAAGCCTAATTTATATGTGCTCTGGGACACCCAAAAAATTCATGTGACTTACTTTTATATACTTGTTTTGTTACCATGGTCTAGAACTGAACTCAGAGTATCTCGAGGATTTGCTTATATATGTATTTTGATTGACCCTCTGACAATGAAATTTACCTGTCTTCTGCGTTAATTCTTCTTTTAAAAATCAGTTTATATTGAGATATGAAAAATGTAAATGCTAAGCTGTTTTTCTAGCTAGTACATGGGAAAAGTTGACTTGATGACTTCTTGATTTCCTTTTATTCATGTTAAAAAAGCATAGAGCTAGGAGGAATTAGATGATCTCACATTTTCAGGGATTAATTCCAAGAGTAGGAGGCAAGGGCAGGTGTTTGGCCTGTAGGATTCCCAAACACCATATCACATTGCCCAGGTGTAAGTCTTAAATCTGCTCCCAGTTCAGCTTCCTGCTAATGTGCACCTTGGGAGACAGCAAGTGATGACTCAAGTAGTTGGATCCTTGCCATCCACCCTGGAAGACACAGATTTTCTACCTCCTGGTTTAGGCTTGGCCCAACCCTTGCTGTTGCAGGCATTTAGGGAGTGAACCAGCAGAAAGGAAATGCCTTTCTAATACACACACTCTCTGCAGTTGAAATAAACAAAATAACTTTTACTAGAAAATAACAGGAAAAAAAAAGAGTGGTGGGGAGTACATGGGACTAGGACAGATTTCTTGCCCTGTGAGCTATTATAGCAATCAGGCTTTATTTTTGTAATTTAAGTTATTAGGCAAGATGAGATTTCATCAAATATTTCTGATCTTGTAACTACTTGCTGATAGAAAACTTGTCTGGATTTTCTTGGTCTTTGGGTTTTACTCAGAGATCCTAAACAACTGACTCTGGATAAAAAGATAAATGGGAACTACAAAGTATGACTTCTGCAAACCCTGGTTTATAATTATTTTTTAATAATTTTACTACTCTGCCTTTCTTTTTTGGCAAATTTCACTTAGTCTGCTATTTAATCTTTAATTACAGGCTACAAAAGAAGTGATAGAACGGGAAGCACCAGGGATGGCCCTGGCAATGCTGATGGGATCACTTAATGTTACACCTCTGGGCATGCTCTCTAGGTAAGAAAGTCACCAGCATCTTGCAAAGAAAGTTAATGCCATACCATTAATCAGTACAATATACTGATAAGCCTAAGAAAATTAGGCACAACACTTAAATTTGCCCTCAGGTTTTTTCAAGACTTGAAAGAATTTTGATATCCTACCTAAATCTTGGCCACAGTTTCAAATTCTCTTGGTGATGATGATGATAATGATGATGATGATAAACTTAGAGAATGTAAAAAATTGATCCTAATCAAGAGCAGCGTCCAGTCTTTTAAAATATGAAGTTATTTTTGTAATTGTTTCTAATCATCATTTGATATTCATTAATTACAGTTAAATGATAATTTAATAAAACAATAAAGGTTATTTTCTTGTTTATTTTGCTTATTTTAAATAAAGTTAGTAAGATAGCTTGTTCTCAGAAGTCAGGAATTTTTATTTCAGTTTGTAGATAGGTTTGTTAATATATAATCATAGAAAAAGCTCAATTCATGTTAACTTGGCAACTTGGTGTAGCTGAATTATTATATAAAATTAATAGATTAATATATTCAAAACTATGCCTTTGTTTATATGGATACTCATGTTCATCTTCAATCTGTTAGTTTTATTGTTACTGTTTTGCCAATTCTTAGATTAAAATCATGTAAATTAGGTCAGTATACATCATTTAAGTTAAAAATAGAAGTGTCAGGTTAGAATCTGTTGATTTCCTGACTCTTGATTTAAGAGTGGATCTCAGAGCAACCTAAAAACACACAGCATCTTTAAACTTGGTGGATTTCAAAATCATTCATAGCAATTGCATGCTGTGCACAATATGAACATAAAAGTAAATATGATTTCCATTTAAGTATATGGAGTATGAGTTATAATGTTCTTTCTGTTGCTTAAACTAACTTAATACCCTATCAGTGGCAGCCACTTGAAGCACAGCTACAGGATAATGTGTGTGAATGATTTAATACTCTCTTGGCTAGTATATGGGCCATATTATAAAATTTAATTTTACGAGAGCAAATAAGGAATTAAAGTAGCCTAGTAGAGATTTTAAATTTAAAAGTCCATGCTGGTCTTTGAGTAATTCAAGTTGATTATTTTGTATTGTTCTTTTTTAAACCCTCATTGATGCTACCTACACATGTAATTTCATAGGTCACATTAGATACTTTTTTCCTTATGAAGTTAAATAGTGGTTTTTGAAGATAAAAATACTCTTTCTGGTATACACGAATAAAGTCAAAATGAAATTAAACTTCACTTTGTTAATACTTCCATAATGATGTTTTAATTCAATTAACATAATTATATACTTATTATCAATCCCCATTTTAAGTATTAGGGATTCTTAGAAAGAGGAATAAGATATGGTTATCACCCTAAGGATCTCAGTTTAACTAGAGAATTACCTTTGCAGCTGTTAAGGTAACACTTTAAATTGACTTCTTTCTTCGTCTAGTGTCTAACATTGGTTTTTGCCTTACGAGACGGTTTCTCTGGATTAATTCCAGGTTTTCTTTCTGTATATCCATAATTACTGAGCACTGAACTGCTTAGTAAATAGAAAGTTAATTAGCAGGTGCTCATCAAGAACTTCATAATGAGTCTATCATCTTTTTTATTAAAGATTTTATTTATTTATTTGACACAGACAGTGAGATAGAGAGATAGGTCCTCCATCAGCTGGTTCACTCCCCAAATGGCCGCAAAAGCCAGCGCTGCGCCATTCTGTAGCTAGGAGCCAGGTGCCTCCTCCCAGTCCCCCATATGGGTTCAGGGGCCCAAGGACCTGGGCCATCCTCCACTGCTTTCCCAGACCACAGCAGAGAGCTGAATTGGAAGAAGGGCAGCCAGGGCTAGAACCCGCGCCTATATGGGATACCAGCGGCGCAAGCCCCAGTCTATCATCTTTACGCTGAAGGCTTGGAAAATTGATAACTGCACCCAGCATGGTAGTACCTTCTTCTGGTTTTTCATTCCGTTCATTGTTGATATAATTGTGATTTTTTTTTTTTTTTACAAATTTTGAA
Organism: Sylvilagus floridanus; assembly: GCA_949820135.1. Classification (NCBI taxonomy): domain Eukaryota; kingdom Metazoa; phylum Chordata; class Mammalia; order Lagomorpha; family Leporidae; genus Sylvilagus; species Sylvilagus floridanus. The sequence goes on along the minus strand of OX463228.1, from coordinate 12,048,710 downwards.
GTAGAAATAGTAGCCCACAATAATTACAGAAAAGGGAACTATGGAATATTCCCCCTGGATGCTCATATTTTTGTGCTTCTCAACACCTTTTGAAAATTATTTCAGTCACAGTCATGATTAGATTTATGATTCCTTTCTACAGTTTTGCATTTTGTATACTCTTTTGGTTTAGTACATGCTTCCATTATAAAATGTGTCATTCCATATTATATAAATTGTTTTTTAAAAAGTCCTGAAGAACAGGAGCTTTATCTTACTCATCTTTACATCCTCAGCTCCCAAATCAACTTTTGGCACATAGTAGGTACTCAAACTTTTATTGTTGTGCCTAATCTTGGTAAATCAGTGTTGCACCCTAGTTCTTTCTTGTTTTTTTTTAAGATTTATTTATTTATTTATTTGAAAAGCACAGTTCTAGAGAGAGAGGAAGAGGTAGAGGTAGAGGTAGAGAGAGAGAGAGAGAGAGAATCTTCCATCTACTGGTTCCAGGAATCTCATCTGGGTCTCCCACAGGTTGCAATGGCCCAAGTACTTGGGCCATCCTCTGCTGCTTTCCCAGGCGCACCACTAGGGGGCTGGATTGGAAGTGGAGCAGCCAAGATTCAAACCGGCACCCATATGGGATGCCAGTGCTGCTAACAGTGGCTTAACCCACTACTCCACCGCCAACTCCACACTCTACTTCTAATAGCAATTTTTTTTTTACAAGTAAGGTAAAACATAAAGTTTATGCCTTTCCTTTCTATTTCTATCTCTAGAGAGCAGCATTAAATAAAACATTTTTTAAATCATTGCATCTGTTTCAGATGCTTTTTATCTACTTGAATAACTTAATACCTTCCAGGGTTGCTTTTGTTTTGTTGTTTTTTGTACAAGTAGGTTAGAAAGCATGAAGTGACGATTAAGAGCATCATCGCGGAAGCCACATTGGGTTCTCCTCTGGTTCACTCATTTGCTAGATACTTAATAGTGTTTTTGTCCTCTCAGCTATAAAAAATTATGTTAATAGTACCAAATTTCTTGTACAAATGACTTACTCCATGTAAAGTGCTAATAACAAGAGATTTATATTAAATCTTAAGTATTGATCATTGTTGTATTGTTATTATTTGAGAATTATAGCTAGTTATAATAAAAATCTCTCTTGGGGACCGGCGCTGTGGCTCACTTGGTTAGTCCTCCACCTGCGGCGCCGGCATCCTATATGGGCGCCGGGTTCTAGTCCTGGTTGCTTCTCTTCCTGTCCAGCTCTCTGCTGTGGCACGGGAAGGCAGTGGAGGATAGCCCAGGTGCTTAGGCCCCTGTACCCGCGTGGGAGACCAGGAGGAAGCACCTGGTTCCTGGCTTTGGATCAGCGCAGCGCACAAGCTGTAGCAGCCATTTGGGGGTGAACCAATGGAAGGAAGACTTTTCTGTCTCTTTCTCACTAACTCTGCTGTCAAATAAAAACAAACAAACAAACAAACAAACACTCTCTCTTAGCTTTCCTTCATCTGAAAATGACTTTACCTCACCTTTATTCCTGAGGGATATTTTCATTACATTCAGAATTCTGAGTTGACACCCATTTCTTAATTCCACCACTATTTTCTGGCTCCATGGTTCCTGAATGAAAATTCAGTCATTCAGATTGCTGCTGTTCCCTTATGTGTGATTTTTCTCTAGCTATTTCAAGATCTTTTTTTTTTACAGATTTATTTATTTACCTGAAAGTCAGAGTTACACAGAGAGAGGAGAGGCAGAGAAAGAGAGAGAGATTCAGTCTTCCATCCACTGGTTCACTCCCCAGTTGCCCACAATGGTTGGAGCTGAGCAGATCTGAAGCAAGGAGCCAGGAGCTTCTTCCAGATCTCCCACATGGGTGCAGGGGCTCAAGGACTTGGGCCATCTTCTACTGCTTTCCCAGGCCACAGCAGAGAGCTGGATCATAAATGGAGCTGCTGAAACTTGAACCTGAGCCTGTATGGGATGCCAGCATGGCAGGTGGCGGCTTTACCTACTATGCCACAGTGCCAGCTCCATGAAGATATTTGTCTTTATCTTGTTTCACTAATTTGATTACGATATGTCTGGGTGTGGTTTTCTTTAAGATTATCCCTTTGGATTTACTGAACTTCTTGAATTTATAAAGTTAAGTTTATAACAAAATTTGGAAATATTTCATCCATTACTTTTTAAAATATTTTTTCTGCACCCAATCTTTTTTTCTGCACAATTGATTGTGTTGTTATCTCTCTCTCTCTCTCTCTCTCTCTCTCTCTCTCTCTCTCTCTCTCTGTGTATGTGTGTGTGTATATGTGTGTAAGTGTGCCTTTCAAATAAGCCAAATAAAATAAACTTAAATAAATAATAAACTTAAATAAAAATAAACTTGACCATATTAAGCATTCTCAGGATAGGTAGCAACAGAGCTAGTGGAAATAAAAATTGATGCAAATACTATAAAACTCTATTTTTGGTTCTGTACTGTAAAAAAGTAGCATTCAAACTTTTTGACCATAAGCCATAGCAAGATATATGCTTCATATTATAATCCAGAACACATGCACATACACACACAAGTGTCTCTAAACAGGAGTATATTAAGTGAATATGAATATATTTAAACATATGTATATACATAATATATTAAAAGCACAAAAGTTTAATGAAACAATATTTATCCTAACTACAAGGAAAACATTCTGATATTTTCTGTTCTTTTTATTTAAAATGCTAGTTATGACAAAATCAGTTTACTACCTGTTGTGCCCAGTTTTACACTGCTATAACAGAATACCTAAAACAGGGTATTCATATAGAACAGAGATTTATTTCATACAGTGTGGAGGCTGGGATGTCTTACTTGAGAAGCTTGTATCTAGCAAGGGCCTTCCTGCTGCATCATTCCCACAGCAGAAGGTCAGGAGAGCTTATATGGGAGACAGAGATTGAACGCAAAGCCTTGACACCTTTTACAATCCATATGCTTGGATTAAGCAGTGAGGATTGAGCCCTTGTTTCTCGACACCTGCCATTAGACTTCACCCCTAATACTGCTGCATGGAGAATTAAGTTTCCATTGCATGATTTTTTTTTTTTTTTTTTTTGGACAGGCAGAGTTAGACAGTGAGAGAGAGAGACAGAGTAAAAGTTCTTCCTTTTTCCATTGGTTCACCCCCCAAATGACTGCTACGGCCAGCGCGCTGCGCCAATCCAAAGCCAGGAGCCAAGTGCTTCCTCCTGGTCACCCATGCAGGTGCAGGGCTCAAGCACTTGGGCCATGCTCCACTTCACAGGCCAGGCAGAGAGCTGGACTGGAAAAGGAGCAACCGGGACAGAATCCGGCGCCCCATCTGGGACTAGAACCCGGGATGCCGGCGCCACAGGTGGAGGATTAGCCTAGTGAGCCGCGGCGCCGGCCACCATTACATGATTTTTGAGTGACATATCCAAGTCATAGCATGCACTATTAATTGGTTATGAACTGCAATTTTCAGAACATTACCCTAAAGAAAACCTTGCACATAAACCAGGATAAAGGAATGTAATGGCAACAAATAGACACCAAAAATGTCCGTCAAGAGAATGTATAAATTGTGGTAGAGTCATTCTGTAGAATATTATACAGCAGTGAAAATGAACCACCGTTTTGTACATCAGCATGGGGGAATCTCAAACACAATGTTAAACAAGAAAACCAAATTTTTTTTTTTTTTTGACAGGCAGAGTGGACAGTGAGAGAGAGAGACAGAGAGAAAGGTCCTCCCTTTGCCTTTGGTTCACCCTCCAATGGCCGCTGCGGCTGGCGTGCCGCGGCTGGTGCACCGCGGCCGGCGCACCGCACTCATCCGATTGTAGGAGCCAGGTGCCAGGTGCTTTTCCTGGTCTCCCATGGGGTGCAGGGCCCAAGCACCTGGGCCATCCTCCACTGCATTCCCGGGCCACAGCAGAGAACTGGCCTGGAAGAGGGGCAACCGGGACAGAATCCGGCGCCCCGACCGGGACTAGAACCCAGTGTTCGGCGCCGCAAGGCGGAGGATTAGCCTGTTGAGCCACGACGCCGGCCAAGAAAACCAAATTATATAAGAATATATACACCTAAATTATATACATGAAATGCATGAAGTTTGTATACCTTAAATAAAAGGTTTCTAGAGGGAAAAAGCTATATAAATACATCACAGATGTAAAAGAAAAAATACAAATTGAATTAAAAAGTCCACGAATCTACACTGATACAATAAATAGAGCCATAGCTGCTAATCAACGTAACCCAAAGGAAAAACTTGAAAATCATAATTTTACGGCCGGCACCATGGCTCACTAGGCTAATTCTCCGCCTGTGGTGCCGGCACAGGTTCTAGTCCTGGTCGGGGCGCTGAATTCTGTCCCGGTTGCTCCTCTTCCAGTCCAGCTCTCTGCTGTGGCCCAAGAGGGCAGTGGAGGATGGCCCAAGTGCTTGGGTCCTGCACCTGCATAAGAGACTAGGAGGAAGCACCTGGTTCCTGCCTTCGGATCAGCACAACGCGCCGGCCATAGCAGCCATTTGAGGGGTGAACCAACAGCAAAGGAAGACCTTTCTCTGTCTCTCTCTCCCCCCCTACACTGTCTAACTCTGCCTGTCCAAAAAAAAATCATAATTTTAAAATTGTAAGTTTAATCATAATTAAATGGGAGCCTCATATATGAAGTTTAAGATTATCAATAGAAAGTGTTTTGAAAAATAAGTCATTTTGTATAGTCAATTTATGACCTCATGTAGTAATTATTAATTAAACATTTAAAAATAAACATTTACTATAAAATATATATACAATATGACTTCATTTATGTAAATTTCAAAAACATGCTAAACTGAACAGTAACTTTAGATAAATGTGTGTAGAGATGATTTTTTCTTTTTTAAATTTTGTGTAAGTGAAAGTTCCATGTATTTCATCTATATAGATTTAGGAACATAGTAACACTTCCCACCCTACCCTCCCTCCTGCCCGTACTCCAACTTTTCTTCTTCCTCCCTCTCTTATTCCCACTCTTAATTTTTATAAATATTTATTTTCTGTTTACTTAATACTTGTAAGGTTAATCGTACACTAAATAAAGAGTTCAACAAATAGTTTGAAGAAAAAAACACTATTCCTCAACAGAAGAGACAAGGGCTGTAAACAATCATCGAATCTCAAAATGTCCATTTCACTGAATACATTACATTTTAGGTATTCTACTAGTTACCCTAGATCAGGGAAAACATATGATATCTGTCTTTTTAGGAAAATATTTTTAAAAGTAAGCAAATGATTGATATTTGTGCCACATGGATGAACATTGAAAACATTATGGTAATAAAATATGCTAGTTACAAAAGATCACATATTATACATGAAATGTCCATAATAGCCAATCCTAGAGAAACAGAAAGTAGATTTGTGGCTGCCTAGAGATAAGTATTTGGTAAAATATGGAGTGATTAATATTGGGTATGGATTTCTTGCAAGGGGTTATGAAATGTTCTAGAAATAATTGTGTTAATGGTTGCACATCTCTGTATTTAGTTTAAAAACCATTGAATTGTATACTTGAAATGTGTAAATGGAATGATATATGAATTATACCTTGATAAGGCTGTTGAAAACAAAAGAATGATAATTTTGCAATTCTGAATAATGATCACCTGGGGAAGAAGGGCGAGATGCAGAGCATTTTGTGAGGATGCCAGAAGTAGTCCTTTTTTCACCTAGATACGAGGTATATCGGTTTGAGTTTTTGCTGTTACTGTCTGTGTTTTCTATGCATGTTTTAAATTTTTGAGTACTTAGTTAAAATTTCTGAGGGAAGCAATATTTTTCATTTTCTTCTATACCTTCTCTGTTGTGATCAAGTTGAATATAGAACATTAACCTCCTACTATATATGTAGATTGGGACCAGTTTTCATCAAAATACATACTATTAAAAAACTATTATTTATGCCGGCACCGCAGCTCACTAGGCTAATCTTCTGTCTGCAGCGCTGGCACCCCGGGTTCTAGTCCTGGTCGGGGCGCCGGATTCTGTCCCAGTTGCTCCTCTTCCAGTTCAGCTCTCTGCTGTGGCCCAGGAGTGCAGTGGAGGATGGCCCAGGTCCTTTGGCCCTGCACCCACATGGGAGACCAGGAGAGGCACCTGGCTCCTGGCTTTGGATCGGCGCAGCGCGCCAGCCGTGGCAGCCATTGCGGGGTAAACCAATGGAAGGAAGACCTTTCTCTGTCTCTCTCACTGTCCACTCTGCCTGTCAAAAAAAAAACACTATTATTTATATATTACAACTTCCAAAAGTATTTTGGAATAAAGTAACAGTCACATTATATTTTTGGACTATCAGAATACACTGAACTATAAGCAGTCTACTATTCATCATCTTTGCAACCACACTGATTCATCCCTGGTGTTATCTCAAAATTTTCTTAACTGTCTTCAGTCAACTTTCTTCTTTGCGGTAAAAAAAAAAAATACAAATATCAATATGTTATTCCTCTGATCAAAACTCTTCAATGGTATCTCATTTTCCATTGAGGATAAAATTTAAGGACAAAGACTGAATTCTTTTTTCTTTTTTTAAGATTTATTTATTTGAAAGGCAGAGATAGAGGAAGAGGGAGAGAGAAAGACATATCTTCCATCCAAAAATGGCTGCAGCTGCCAAGGCTGAGCTGGGCCGAAGCCAGGAGCCCGGAGCCTCCTCCAGTTCTCCCATGTGGGCACAAGGGCCCAGTGTCCAGGGCATCCTCTGCTGCTTTCCCAGGTGCATCAGTAGGGAGCTGGATCAGAAGTGGAGTAGTCGGGTATCGAACTGGCACCCATATTGAATGCCAGCATTGTAGTCAGAGGTCTTACCTGCTAAACCACAATGCTGGTCCCAGGACTGAATTCTTTTAAGATTTCTTTCTAGGCCTATATAATTTGTTTTTGCTCATCGTCTTTTAAGAACATATCCCACCTACCCTCCTTGTTACCATACAGTAAGATTCTCTTGCTAGCTTTTGAGGCCTCTTTACGTGATATGTTCTTGCTACTCTCTTTACCTCTTAAGCACATCGTATTTTTTTTTCAGGTAGCAAATTAGATTTTCCTTCCTTTTGGAAGTCTTCTAAATGACCCCAGCCTTCCCTCATGTATGACTAAATTTTCTTCCTATTGTTCCCATTAATTTTTTGCTTAATGTGCCTATAGCATTTACTCAACTATATTTACACTTATTAATGTTTTCCTGTAAACGTAACTGCACCAAGGCAAAATATTTCCTTCACTGTTGTAGCCCCATTGCCTAGCGCTGCCTTGTCCTCTGAGTATTTAATATTTGTTGAATGACTGAATGAGTGATTTCTGATGATCATACTTCATATATTTGAGGATTTTTAAAAATTTTTATTTATTTGAAAGACAAAGATACAGAAGGGGGGATGTGCAGAGCCCCAAGCACTTGGCCATTCTCTGCCGCTTTCCCAGGTGCTTTATCAGAGAGTTGGATTGGAACTGGAGCAGCCAGGACTGGAACCAGCACCCGTATAGGATGCTGGTATTGTAAGCAGTGGCTTAACTGACTATGCCATAATTCCAGGCTCCAAAATATCTTTAAATTGCAAAAATAAGTTAAATTATCTTAAAATTAGTCTGCAGTTAAGCTCAAATTTTTGTGTTCATATTTTATTTTTGTTTCCTGCCAGAGCTCCATTAGATGAGTTTATTTTGAATTCATTAACAATTCAATCTAGTATTCCAGCTTATACATTAGCCTGGTTTACCTGCTTATAAAATATAGTCTTGGGGCCGGTGTGTGGCATATCATGTAAAGCCTTCATCTGCAACTCCACCATTCTATCTGGGTGCCAGTTCATGTTCTGGCTCCTCCACTTCCTATGAAGCTCCCTGCTAATGACCTGAGAAAAGCCTGAAGAAAAGCGAAAGATGGCCCAAGTGTTTGGCCCATGTCACCCATGAAGAAAACCCAGATGAAGTTCCTGGGTCCTGGCTTCGACCTGGCCTAGCCCTGGCTGTTGCAGCCATCATGGCAGTGAGCCAGCAGATGGAAGATCTCATTCTCTGTGTCTCACTCTGACTTTCAAATACAAATAAATAAATATTTATATATATATTTATGCACATATACATATTTATATTCATATATATGTATATATACATACACTTTGGGGGCTGGTGTTGTGACATACCAGCTTAAGCCATCTGCTGCACTGCCAGCATCTCATCTGAGCATCTGTTCTAGTCCCAGCTGCTCTGCTTCTTATCCAGCTCCCTGCTATTGCACCTGGGAAGGCAGCAGAAGATGGCCCAAGTACTTGGACCCATACCACCCAAATGGGAGACTTGGATGGAGTTCCAGGCTCCAGGCTTAGGCCTGGCCCACCTCTGGCCATTGTGACTTTTTGAGAGTGAACCAATGGATGAAAGATCGATTCCCTCCCTCTCTCTCTCTCACTCTCTCTCTCTCTCAATCTCTCCCTCTCCCTCTACTCCTCCCACTCCCCCCCCCCGTCTCTGTCTTCCCTGTAAATTCGCCTTTCGAATAAATAAGTAAATCATTTTAAAAAGAAAAATAAATAAAATATAATCTTCCCTTTAAAAAAACTGCTTTACAATGTAATTTAATTTTGAATATGCCTGGCTTCTTATGCTTCTTATGATGTGATATACTAAAGAAACTAAAAATGCTTTCAGAAGAAATAAATAGGTGTAAGCCTGAGTTTGTCCTTAGAAATTAAAAAGGAAAGGATTAGCATTGTGGTATAGCAGGTAAAGCTGCCACCTATGATGCCAACATTCCATATAGGCATCGGTTTGTATCCCGACTGCCCAGCTTACAGTCCAGCTCCCTGCTAATGGAGTAGGAAAAGCAGTGGAAGATGGCCCACGTTTTGGGGCCTCTGCCCCCATGTGGGAGATCAAAGTTCACAAATGATGGAAATGTTACTGCTCCAGAGACCACACTTTAAAAATCACTTCAAATTGCAGCTTTTCTCCACTGATAATTCTTATTTCACATTACTGCTCTCTATAAATGTAGTATACTCTCACAAGAGCTATATAAGTAAAATAGTCTCACTAACATAAACAGCATCAAGGCCAGTAGGGGTAAACTCATGCAGATTGTATGTAGAAAAGGAACTACATAAGGGGCTGGCACTGTTGCACACTAGGTTAATCCTTGGCCTGGAGTGCTGGCATCGCATATGGGCACGAGTTGTAGTCCTAGCTGCTCCTCTTCTGATCCAGCTCTCTGCTAAGGCCTGGGAAGGCAGTGGAAGATGGCCCAAATCCTTGGGCCGCTGCGCCTACGTGGGAGACCTGGAGGAAGTTCCTGGCTCCTGGCTTCAGATCTACTCAGCTCCAGCCTTCGCAGCCATTTGGGGAGTGAACCAGTGGATGGAAGACCTCTCTCTCTGTCTCTCCTTCTTACTGTCTGTAACTCTTCCTCTCAAATAAATAAATAAAAAATTTAAAAAAAGAAGAAAGAAAAGGAACTACATAAACACAAGGAAGGATAGACTTACCAAGATTCCAAAGGCATGTATCAAATTTTCTGTATCTCAAATTATTTTTCCACATATCCTTAAATGCATTTTTCTCTCCTTCACAGAAATGGTGAAAGCATGCCATGTAATAATTGTTATGGGAATATTTCTAATTCTTATGAAGATACTACAAACTTCTAAAGTAGTCAATAATATATTCTACTAGGCAATACTATGCTGTTAGTTAAAATTCCAGGTTTTACACATGAAATCGAGGATCTTAATGACATTCCAGCACAAGCTCTGTGAAGCAGCAGTTAAGGTGCTGCTTACGATGACCACATCAGATATTGGAGTGCCTGTTTGGGTCCCAGCTACTCTGCTCTTATCCACCTTCCTTCTGATGTGTCTCGGAAGGCAGTAGTTGATGGCCCAAGTACTTGGGTTCCTGGGTGTGAGATCCCAAATGGAATTACTGGCTCTTGTTGTTGTTGTTGTTGTTGTTGTTATTCTTGTTGTTTTTTTGCCTTGCCCAACCCGGCTTTGCAGGCATTTGAGGAGTGAACCATCAGATGGAAGAACTCTCTTTCTCTTTCTGTCAATCTGGCTTTCAAATAAATAAGTGAATAAATCTTTTTTTAAAATTGATGATATCCTAATAATATTTATGATGATACTAGAATCAATTAGCTGTCCCTTAAATAAAAAATTACAATATAGCACCTCATTTGAGAAAGCAAAGCAAAATTCCTAAGTAAATAGGAACATATCAAGAACTGTATAATTAGGGTCAGCACCGCTGCTCACTAGGCTAATCCTCCGCCTGAGGGGCTGGCACCCTGGGTTCTAGTCCCATTTGGGGTGCCGGATTCTGTCCCGGTTGCTTCTCTTCCAGTCCAGCTCTCTGCTGTGGCCTGGGAAGGCAGTGGAGGATGGCCCAAGTGCTTGGGCCCTGCACCCCATGGGAGACCAGGTGGAAGCACCTGGGCAGCTGTAGTGGCCATTTGGGGGGTGAACCAATGGAAAAAGGAAGACCTTTCTCTCTCTCTCTCTCTCTCTCTCTCTCTCACTCTCACTCTCACTCTCACTCTCTCACTGTCTAACTCTGCCTGTCAAAAAAAAAAAAGAAGAAGAAGAAATTCTGTCTTAGGTTTTGGGAAAATATTTTTATGTGACTAAAAACCAAAGCTGTAAAATTGTTAATATAGCATGAATAATCTCTGTTTTCAAACATGAGAATGAGATAATACAATCAATAAAAATCAATTAGTGATAGTATAATTCCCATTTCTGTATGAAAACCAGTACATTGACTATTAACTCTAGTCTTCGAGTGCTTTTCCTCTCTTATTTTCCTTATTTAACCAATTAGCTTAAATGTGGCCTGGAAATTGTCAGTGACCCCTGAAAGGCATTTCTATGAAAGCGCCTATGATTATCAATGAACCTGTTAATGGTTGAGCTCTCCAACCTTTTTCCCATTGCCACTTATTTATGTAAAACGTTGTTTTCCTTTAAAACTTCCAGACTTCCTGAGAAGCAAGAACTTGAATCTAAATCTCTCTCACATCTTAAGTACTTTTTGGAACATAAATATTACTACACTTGGCATTTTTATGTACTATCTCATTGAATTTTTATAACTGTATGAGATATGATAAAGCTGAAGCTTTACATAAAAGGTAATTTGCTGGGCCCAGCGCTGTAAAAACAGTGGATTAAAGCCCTGGCCGGAAGCGCCGGCATCCCTTATGGGCACTGGTTCTAGTCCCAGCTGCTCCTCTTATGATCCAGCTCTCTACTATGGCCTGGGAAAGCAGTAGAAGATGGCCCGAGTCCTTTGGCCCCTGCACCCGCGTGGGAGAGCCGGAGGAGGTTACTGCCTCCTTGCTCCTGACTCTTGGCTCTGGATTGGCACAGCTCTGGCCATTGTAGCCATCTGGGGAGTGAACCAGCCAATGGACAACCTCTCTCTCTCTCTCTCTCTCTCTCTCTCTCTCTCTCTCTCCCTCTCTGTAACTCTTTCAAATAAATAAAGTAAATCTTTAAAAAAAAAAAAAGGTAATTTGTTAATGGTATAATAGGTTTAAATGAGCTAATTTATTCTGATTCCATGTTAATTGCATTTTTCCAAAACAACATACTATTACTGTAAACGCATTGGCCAGAATACCCAATTTCTATAGCAGTTGCTAAATTAATTACTGTATGAATGTTATTCCTGAAAGTTGTTTATGTGTAAAGTAAAATGATTATTACCCTTTGTCACTGAATCATTTAAACAAGTGTTCATTGCAAATTAGTATTCATCTACTTTTTTTTTCCTTTCAGGCCTGTATGTGGAATTAGAGGGAAAACTCTTATAATTAACCTACCTGGTAGCAAGAAAGGATCTCAGGTAAATAACTTTTACATTTATATGGTTTAATGTAAGGACTTGTAATCAGCTGTGAGAGTTAATCACCAAAAGAAGTTGGAGCCTTCCACAAGACTGTCCTCACTTCTAACACCAAATCCAAAAATCTGAATTCCCCAAATCACCTTTGGGTTCAATAGTTTACTAGAAAGATTCAGCTCACTGGAAGTTATTATTCTCACAATTGTAATTTATTACAGGGGAAATACATAGATTAAAATTAACCAAAAGACATACATAAGACAATCCAAGAAATATACCAGAAGTACAAATCAGTGTTATTACCTCACTGTGGAGTCGTCAATGCATTATTATCTCCTAGTATTGTTATGTAACAATACATGTGGACCACTGCCCATCAGAGAAGTTCACCTGAGCTCTTAGTTCCAGAGTGTTTTTGGAACTCATCACACATTGCCTATGTGGCTGGCCTTTTGTTTTCAGCTGTGCCCATAGTTGGCCTGATATATTTAATCCAGTTTTAGAGGCCAAACCAATACTAATAAAGCCCAAAGTTCCCATCATAAATAACATTTTTAGAAATTCTGTTGACTGCAGCCTCAAACCAAAGACATTCCTATCACACATGACATTCTAAGGACCTGGAGATCACCTCCCGGTAGTTGAAGGTATCACTCTTCAGGTGATGCTAATTCTTCACTACATAGGGTATTCTCTGACCTTTGTCAAGATTTTCTTACAGCTAAACAATCATATTATTTGGGAAACTATACTTATTATAGCATTTATATGACAGATACAACAATAGTATCAGTCTGCATATGGATAAGATTTGGAGGAGGCAGTATGAGGTATAGATAAATTTAGGGAAACAGGTTTATTTTCAAGCAGGATAGGCCACATTCTTTCCAGGGGGTCACTTACAGGTTCTTGGTATAAGCCCCAGTCTTCACTATATGCACACCTAATGTTCATCAACTTAATAACCTATGTGAGCTCAAGGGATCTTATTAGTTCCTATTTAGCATGTCCAGTCGAAACAGTAGAGAGGTGATTTACATGCTCTCTGTTTTACAACATTAAATAGGGGAAGTGTTTCTCAAACATATTACCCATCTCCATAATACATTCAAATAAAAGGGACTCACCTACTTCACATAATGTTGGTTCTCTAGATGTTCTAATTTTCATCCAAGCTTTCACCTTAATTCCACCAAGTAGTATTACTGTTTCCAGCTAGTTAACTGTACCTCATTTGGGACTTCAACAGGCTTTTGAATTAAAAAAAAAAAATTTCTTCTCCACCTCTGGCTATTTTTACCAAATTCATATGCATGTGGCCATGTAGCTCCAGCCCTAGTACAGGCTAAGAAACAGACTTTTTTACAGCCATTATCTTGACTAGGTTGTAGGACAATCACCTCATACAATTTAAGGTCATCCAAACTTCCAGGTTTTTTAATTCCTCCAAACTACAGTAAGAAGAGAATATTTGTTTAGGATTCTTCAAGATTCAATGTTGGGGAGCCAGCAGGGATTCCCATCTGTCCACCCAATCTACAGTAGTGCCACAGTAAGATCTTTGTTTGTACCCATCAATGTTCACTTTTTTTTTTTTACAGGCAGAATTAGTGAGAGAGAGAGAGACAGACAGAAAGGTCTTCCTTTTTCGGTTGGTTCACCCCTCAAATGGCCGCCACGGCTAGCGCGCTGCAGCCGTCGCGCTAAAGCCATTGTGCTGCGCTGATTTGAAGCCAGGATCCAGGTGCTTCCTCCTCATCTCCCATGAGGGTGCAGGGGGCCCAAGCAATCAGGACAGAATCCAGTGCCCCAACCGGGACTAGAACCCCGGGGTGCCGGTGCCTCAGGCAGAGGATTAGCCAAGTGAGCCACAGCGCCAACCGGCCAATGTTCACTTTTTTATTCATCCATTTCTTAATCACCATTTAAATATTTCTACTCTGCTGAGAAAATTACTTCCTTTTCCTTTCCCCATTCCCTTTTAAGTCAGTCTAATTTGATTCACCATGTTGTTTCAACATAGCTTTTTTCTTTGGAAGTGGTTCTGAGACTAGTGACTGTGTATCAGACCAACTAGAATTCATACATAGCCTCATGATCTGCCCCAATATTGTCCCTTACCTTCCTTTTCACTAGTACAAATAACAACAACCACAGGATCTATATTTAGCTTATTTGTTATTATTTTGCATTTCTTCATGCATCTATTGAAATAACTCCTTGAGAAATGGATCCATCATTTACCAATTCTATTGGTAACATTTGTCATCAGCAACTAATTGCAACACAACTCCAACTTCTTATTGGAGTGTGACACTGTATTCATCTAGGAATCAAAGGCTCGTCATCTTGTACTCTCTTCCTTCTTCCCAAGGCATGTATTTCAGTGAGTCAAGGTCTTTCTGGCCAGCTGGAAAAAAAAAAAAAATAGTCAACTACAGAGTTGGAGCACTCCAAAATAGTGTCCTCACTTTCAGCACCAACTACAAATTCAAAAGATTCCTAAACCACCTCAGGCTTAATAATTCACTAGGACTCACAGAACTCACTGAAAAGTGTTATATCTACGATTAATGTTTATTATAGAGAAAATATACCAATGAAAATCAGCCAAAGGAAAAAAGTGAATAGGACAGGGTCTAAAAGGGGTACCAAAGGAGGAGCTCCACTGTGCTTTCCACCTGGAGTCATGGACATGTTACTTTCTTGGCATCAATCGGTGACAGTGCACAGAGTATTTCCACCTAAGAATGTTCTGCTGAGGCTTTGGTGTTGAATTTCTATTGAGTCTCAGTCACGTACTGCTAATATAGCTCATTCGTAGTCCTACTTTTCTTGGAGGTGAGGTTGATGCCTTTAGTGTCTGGTTCCTTCTGGAGGCAAAATGATGCCATATTGCCTATAGTCCTCATAGTGAACCACATTGTTAGACTGTCTGGTGGCCAAAATCCCCAGGCAAATAAAGGCATTCCTATCAGGCATATTCCAAGGGCCTAGAGATCCCCTCCCAGAGAGCAGACCTCTGTGGTCACGGTTTAATTCTTCACTGCACACACTAAACACTAGACTGACTGAGCTGTACAAAATGGAGTCAAAAGATTGGGTCTGGATCATGGAATTCCAGTAACCCTCCAAAAAATTTTAAGATATTTCTTTACAGCTTTGATTTTTTTAAGATTTACTTTAAATGTGAAAGAGATGGTAGGCACTGTTACACAGAGGGTTGAAACACCTTCATCTTGTGTTAGGAGTTCTGACTCAAGTCCAGACTGCTCTATTTCTGACCAACTTCCCCCTAATGCACCTGAGAGGCAGCAGATGATTGCCCAAGTTCTTGGGTTCCTGCCACCCATGTAGGAGTCCCAGACAAACTTCCTGGCTCCTGGCTTCAGCCTGGCACAGCCCTGGCTATGTTTGGGCATTTGTAGAGTTGAACCAGAAGATGGAAGATCTCTGTCTCTCTCTGTCTCTGTCTCTCTCTCTTTCTTTCTCTTTCCCTCCCACCCTCTCTCTCTGCCTTTCAAATAAATAATTCTTTTCTTTAAAAAAAATGAAAGAGAAAAACTTCTGCCTATTCCTCAAATGTATCTGGCCCTATTTCTGTTTTTTAAATTTTCACCTATTCTGTTCAGGTGATTTATTACAGGAAATAGTGGGCATCTGACCAGCAGATTACATTTAATTTTATTCAGAGTTCTTTATAAGCTTATTTTTATTTTATATCTTGTACCTAGCTATAACTTTATGATGATGATCAGAACTTCAGCTTGCTGAACAAAACAACCTGGTCCTCATATGACTTACTATTTCTAGTGTCCTGCTCTAACTAAAATTATGAAACTTAGGTTGAGTCTTTTTTTTTTTTAAGATTTATTTACTTATTTGAAAGAGTTATACAGAGAGAGAAGGAGAGGCAGCGAGAGAGAGAGGTCTTCCATCCACTGGTTCACTCCCCAATTGGTCACAATGGCCGGAGCTGCGCTGATCCAAAGCCAGGAGCCAGGAGCTTCCTCTGGGTCTTCCCATGGGGTTGCAGGGGCCCAAGGACTTGGGCCATCTTCTACTGCTTTCCCAGGCCATAGCAGAGAGTTGGTTTGGAAGTGGAGCAGCCAGGACTTGAACCGGCACCCATATGGGATGCTGGCACTGCAGGTGGCGGCTTTGCCTGCTGTGCCACAGCGCTGGCCCCCTTAGCAGTTAAGACATCAGCATCCCACATCAGAGTGCCTGGGTCTGGCTTCTGATTTCTGCTTCCTGCCAGTGCAGACTCTGAGAGGCGTAGTGGTGGCGCATAGTGGTACCCCCGTTGTGGGAAGTTATGATCCCAGCTCTTTTCTCAGCCCCTGCCCAGCCTGGAGTTGTCTGAGGCATTTGGGGAATGAACCAGCCTATGGGAGCCTTTCTCTCTCTCTCTCTCTCTCTTTCTCTCTCTTTCCTTCTCCCCCTCCTCTGCCCCCGTGTGTGTGTGTGTGTGTGTGTGTGTGTGTGCCCCTCAAATAGATAAGTTTTAAAATGTTAAAGCTCCTGCTGTTCCCACGTTTCTTAAGACATCTTTAAACTCCAGATTGTGTTGAAATTTTACTTCAAAAAATAAATTTTGTGTTCCTTGACTTAGAGAGAATACTGTAATATATGTTGTGCTTACCTCATATTTCATATCACAAAGACAGTGCTTTCAGTGTGATTCTTTCTGGAGATTGATGGAGGTAAATACAAATCCGAAATCACAAATCACTTTGATTGCCACTATTTTATATGTCTAGGAAAGTGCTTAATCTTCAGTTTTTTTTTCCTTCCTCTGTGTACAGGAATGCTTTCAATTCATACTGCCAGCTCTACCTCACGCCATTGACCTTTTACGTGATGCCATTGTAAAAGTAAAGGAGGTGCATGATGAACTTGAAGATTTACCTTCACCACCACCTCCTCTTTCCCCTCCTCCCACAACCAGCCCCCATAAACAGACAGAAGACAAAGGGGTTCAGTGTGAGGAAGAGGAAGAAGAGAAGAAAGACAGTGGTGTTGCTTCAACAGAAGATAGTTCCTCATCCCATATAACTGCAGCAGCCATTGCTGCTAAGGTAAGCCTGCTGAGAGAGACTCAGATCTTAAGGATCCACAGATAAATATTCTGATTTCATCCCTCTATACCATGTGACTCCATATATTTAACACCCCATTAGTGAATCCTAAGAAAAACCATACTGGAATAATTTCTTGTGAAGGCACTGAAGTGTGTTCTGAACTCTGAGGCATTAAAGATACTGCTGTTACTCATTGAAGTAATAGCTGCAGTAATGAACAATGTGACATTTGAGAACTCTTTGAAGACGTCATTTTTGTGGACATATTAAATGTGTAATGTTTATGTATTCAAAATATCAAACCTTCACAAATTCTTAAAGGAGCAGTAAACTGAAGTTAAAAGACCTTAGATGATTGAAGAAATGAGTTGGGAATGATTATAAAAAATTTTAAGAGACAAGGCTTTTAAGTATTAAGCAATTGTTTAATTTTCTTTAAATAGACAAATACTTAAATATTACTTGACAAAGATCACCCTGGTGATATAGAGAGGAAATGGGTATAATGTTTTGATTTTTTAGAGAAGTAATAAATATTTAATAAATAAAGCTAAAGTATTACAAATTATCTTTGGGCAATTCTGGGTGTAAATATAGTATTTGAGTAAGTTTAGTCATCTTAAAGTCACAGAACATGATTTACATTAGTATTCATAGCTATTGAAATCCACCTAGTGTGCTTTAATACCTTCAGAAAGTAGCATTTTACTTCTAAGAATGATAATTTTTCATTGATTGAAAGTCTTAAATTGAAAATTTAATTGCTACCTGAAGTGATTCAGATAGTTTGAATATAGTGAGGTTTTTTTCGGTAACATATAGATAGAATAATAGAAAAATTAAAAGAAGTGTCCATTTAGGCAACCAATAGATGATTCCTTCATTGAAGACTAGAATTTTATTTTGTCTCCAGATCAATTCAGTGATCCATTAAGTCCTCACTTAAGGCTAGTAATATTTGTTGTGTGTGGTTTTGTCTGATGAAATTAAGTGGTGAAATAGGTACATTTTTAAGGCATTGTATGTTCTTTCTCTTTTACTCTTAATTAAAAGAGTTAAAAGTACTCTCAGTTTCAAACTTAAGAACAAAGCTTATAGCATTTGAAATCTAAACTGATTTTGTCATTCTATGTTTGGAAAATTTTGGCATTTCATTGTTCCATTTGTTCATTTTCACATTTTCTCCTTTTCAGTCATTTTGTTTGTATTGGTTTATGTTTTTCTATCACTATATTCATAGTTGTTATGTGTTGTGCATTAGAAGCATCCATTCTACACCAGTCCTGCTGTTTTCATGGCACACGGTGAGCAGCCTATACCTGGTCTCATCAATTATTCCCATGATGCAACAGGCAGTGCAGATGAACGGGTAAGACGAGGCTTTTACGTTAATGATTTTGCAAATATATCCTACTTCCTTTCTGTGGAGGTAGGCTGTAACATATCATGGAAGATGTGTTGTTTTGTTGTGATGGATCTTCAGTAGTGCTTACATGTGAAAGTTAAATCTCCATTGGTATATTCCATCAAAGAATTTAATAGAATTGCTTCTCTGCCTAAAGTACTTTACTATCATTAAGATTCTGTGGTTTGTGGCAATGAACTTTCATCACATGACCTCCTAGAAATTCATTGCCCAGAAGTTGTTTTGGGGAGGAGCAGTTTCATCAGATACCTTTAAATAAATTGCCTGGCTTAATTAAGATAACTCCTTAACAGGATTACTTTGACTCTTAAAAACTAGACAGATTGATCGAGTTAATATTTAATTATTAACTTTTTTTTCATAATTTTGCATCTCATTTTATGTTCTTTCGCTGTGTTCTCATTACAACCATTTAGAGAACTGAATTTTGAGGCAAATTCTGTGATTCATAATCTCTAGATAAAAACTTTTGAGCATATATGTTCTTTTAGTCAGTGGCTGAATGATCATTTATGAAAGAATAAAAAGATAAATTGACAAGTATAAATTATTAAGCAGTAATGAATTTAGATCATGGATATAAAAAACAAATCTCAATCTCTATTATGGATATAAAATGATAGAGATAGAAACAAGAATAACCAGTTATACAGACAAATTTGGCTTTAAACACACACCATTCAGCATCAGTAGTCTCTTTGGAGATGACACTGCCAGATGAAGACTGTTATCCTATAGTCATCAAGCCATTCATGATTGGAAATAAATGAGTTAGTCAAAGGCTAAATTAAAAAGTTAAGTTTTGAGGCCGGCGCCGTGGCTCAACAGGCTAATCCTCCGCCTTGCGGCGCCGGCACACCGGGTTCTAGTCCCGGTCGGGGCACCGGATTCTGTCCCGGTTGCCCCTCTTCCAGGCCAGCCCTCTGCTGTGGCCCAGGAGTGCAGTGGAGGATGGCCCAGGTGCTTGGGCCCTGCACCCCATGGGGAGACCAGGAAAAGCACCTGGCTCCTGGCTCCTGCCATCGGAGGAGCGCGGTGCGCCGGCCGCAGCGCGCCGACCGCGGCGGCCATTGGAGGGTGAACCAACGGCAACGGAAGACCTTTCTCTCTGTCTCTCTCTCTCACTGTCCACTCTGCCTGTAAAAAAAAAAAAAACAAACAAAAAAAAAAAAGTTAAGTTTTGGATGTAAAAGTATTAGTCAATTTTAGTTTATGATTAGTATGTGAATATTTATTATTAATTAATGAGAGAACTACTAAACTATTATACCAATTCAAAGAATTCAGAAAACTTTAAAGACAACGAACAATAATTATGAAGGGTAGAATGAACTCAAATAGATACAAATTTGCTCAAAATATATAAGGCAATAATCAGTTGCTCCTTCTCAGGACAAAATTTACTTGCATTTCTATGGATAAGCATCATTACATGATTATAATCAGTTTTCTATAGCTGGAAGAGTTGTAAATTAATGAAAGATAATGAAAAATACAGATAATCCGAAAGAGTATATAGTCAAGACAATCTAGTAATCTTATGATCTCAGAGATAATTTTTTACCAAATTATAGCAAGAATATTACCCATATAGCATCCTTGAATTTGTTTTGCAAATACCAAGGCAACAAAATTAATTCTGTATGGAAGTAATGGAAGTATTCAAACTATCAGATTCTACTTTTGAAGAGCTCTATTTTTACCATCTTGATATCAGTATATTAAATCCAAGACATTTCATCCATAGTTTATGCCAGTTTGAGTCCCATTGCACTACTTCTGATCCAGTTCTCAGTTGAGGTGCCCTAGGAAGACACCAGAAGATGTCTCAAGTACTTGGGGCCCTACTGCCCACGTGGGAGACCCAAATGGAGTTCCATGTTCCGGGCTTCTGTCTGGACCAGCCCCAGCCATTGCACCATTGCAGTCTTTTTGGAAATGAACAACAGGATAGAGATAACTTATTTCTTTCATACAAATGAATGAACAAATTAAAGGTGGGGGAGGAAGTTCTGATTTAAGCTATAACATGGATAAACTTTGTGGAACTTATGCCAAGTGAAATGAGCCAGTCACTAAAAAATAATAATGTACGATCCCACTCATAGGAGGTACTTAAGAATAGTCAAAGTTCATAGGCAGAAAATAGAATATGAGGCACTGTAAATGTTTTTACCTCTATTTAACCATACTATAATGTATACATATTTCAAAACATATTGTATATGATAAATATTTGCACTTTATAAATTTAGACTAATTAAGTAATATTTAAAATTTTTATTATATTTTATTTATTTGGAAGGAAGAGACAGATTCCCCATGGGCTGGTTTACTCCTCAAATGCCTGCAAAAGTAGTGACTGGGCCAAGCCAAAGCCAGGAGCCAGGAACTCCATCAAAGTCTCCCATGTGGGTGGCAGGGATGCAAGCACATGGGCCGTCATCTGCTGTTTTCCCAGGGTATACATTACCAGGAAGTTGGAATTGAGAGTGGAGCTGAGACTTGAACCCAGGATTCCAACATGAGATCTAGGCATACCACTTAACCAGTGGTAGCTTAACCACTATATCAGAAGCTCACCCTCCATAATTAGCTAATTAAAAAAAAATAAGTAAAATGGTTTCCTGAGAATGAGAATTATTAATTAATGGGTATAGAATTTTAGTTTTACGTGATGAAACAAGTTCTAGAGATGGGTGGCAGTAATGGTTGCACAACAATGTGAATATATTTAATACCACTGAAATCTGCTTTTAAAAACGATTAAGATTGTAAATTTTATGAGTATTTTGCCACAAAATTTTGGTTTCTTTTTTTACATTTTGTTTTAGGTATTCAAACTTCACGTATTTCATATATAGAAATTTAAGAACATAGTAATTCTTCCTACTCTACCCTCCCTCCTGCCTGCACTCCCACCCTTTGTCTTCTTCCCTCTTCTATTCTCATTCATATTGTTCAAAAAGATCTGTTTTTGGTTAACTATTAACTCACAAGATTAAGCCTACACTAAGTTAAGAGTTCAACAAATAGTATTAAGAAAAAAAAAAAAAACCTGTGTTCCTCAACAGTCAGGACAAGGACTATTCAGAATCGTCAGATCTCACAGTGTCAGTTTCACTGCTATAGAATGAACAGATGGTATCAGAGAGAATATGGTGTTTGTCTTTTGGAGGCTGGCTTATTTCACTACAAATAATGGATTCTACTTGCATCCATTTTGTTGCAAATGACAGAATTTCATTTGTTTTTTACTGCTGTGTAGTATTCCACAGTGTATGTATACCATAATTTTTTAAAAAGATTTAATTTACTTATTTGAAAGGTAAAGTTACAGACAGTGAGAAGAAGAGACAGAGAAAGAGGTCCTCCATCCACTGATTCACTCCTCCAATGGCCACAACAACTAGAGCTGGGCCAATCCAAAGCCAGGAGCCAGGAGCCAAGAGCCAGGAGCTCCTTCCAGGTCTCCCACATGCATGCAGGGCCCAGGCACTTGGATCTTCTTCTATTGCTTTCCTAGGCCATGGCAGAGAGCTAGACCGGAAGAGGAGCAACTGGGACTAGAGCTGGTACCATATAGGATGCTGGCACCACACACGGAGGATTAACCTACCATGCCACAGTGCCAGCCCCTACCATAGTTTCTTTATCCAGTCTTCAGTTGATGGACATTTGGGTTGATTTCAATCTTAGCTATTGTGAATTGAGCCACAGTAAACATGGGTATATAGATCACTCTTTCATATGCTGATTTATTTACATTTGAGTAAAATTCCCAGAAGTGGGATGGATGGGTCATGTGATAGGCCTATATTGAGAGTTTTGAGGTGTCTCCATGTCTTCCACAGTGGCTGCACTCACCAACAGTGAATTAGGGTACCTGTTTCTCCACATCCTCTCCAGCATTGTTGTTTGTTGATTTCTGTATGAGAGCCATTCTCACTGGGGTGAGGTGAAACCTCATTGCGGTTTTGATTTACATACCCCAGGTGGCTACTGATCCTGAGCATTTTTTCATGTGTCTGTTGGCCATTTGAATTTCCTCTCTTGAAGAATGCCTGTTCAAGTCCTTTGCCCATTTCTTAACTGGGTTGTTTGTTTTTGTTGAATTTCTTGAGCTCTTTATAGATTCTGAATAATAATCCTTTATTGGTTGCATAGCTTGCAAATAATTTCTCCCATTCTGTCAGTTGCCTCTTCACTTTGCTGAGTGTTCTTTTGCAATGCAGAAGTTTCTCAGCCTCGTGTAATCCTGTTTGTCAATTTTGGTTTTGATTGCCTGTGCTTCTGGGGTCTTTTCCAGAAGTCTTTGCCTATGGCAGTGTCTTGTAGGATTTCCCCAATGTTCTCTAATAATTTGATGGTATCAGGTTAAAGGTTCAGGTCTTTCATACGTTTTGAGTGGATTTTTGTGTAAGGTATAATAGGGGTCTTGTTTCATACTTCTGCATGTGGAGATCCAGTTTTCCCATCACCATTTGTTGAAGAGACAGTCCTTGTTCAAAGGATTGATTTGAGCTCCTTTGTCAAAGATAAGTTAGTTTTAGATGCATGGATAGATTTCTGGATTTTCTGTTAGCTCCATTGGCCTACACATCTGTTTTATTTTTTTGCCAATATGAGGCTGTTGTGATTATAACTGCCCTGTAATATGTCTTGAGATGTGGTATTATGATGCCTCTGGCTTTGTTTTTTGTTTAGATTGTTTTAGCTATATGGGGTCTCTTTTGTTTCCAAAATACTATATACTGAAAGAGCATTGACAGTTCTGCATGGACTTTCCATAAAAGATGCAAATTTTGAAATATTTATATTAATAAAATTTTAGTCATAAATTTAAGCTAAGGAAGGCTGGACTTCTCTTGATTTGACAATTCTTTGTGTACTAAAAGAATAATTTTTGTGATTTTGCAAAAGCTCAGAAATGTTGGGGCCAGCACTATGGCATAATAGGTAAAAAGCCTTCTCCGGCATCCCATATGGGCACTGCTTCAAGTCCCAGCTGCTCTAATTCTGATCCAGCTCTCTGCTATGGCCTGAGAGAGCAGTGGAAGATGACCCAAGTCCTTGAGCCCCTGCACCTGCGTGGGAAACCGAAAGGAAGCTCCTTGCTCCTGGCTTCGGATAGGTGCAGCTCTGGCCATTGTGGCCAATTGGGAGTGAACCAGCAGAGGAAGACACCCCCCCCCCCCCCCCCCGTCTCTGCCTCTCCTCTCTCTTTGTAACTCTGACATTTTTTTTTTTTTGACAGGCAGAGTGGACAGTGAGAGAGAGAGACAGAGAGAAAGGTCTTCCTTTTTGCCGTTGGTTCACCCTCCAATGGCCGCCGCAGCTGGCACACCGCGCTGATCCGATGGCAGGAGCCAGGTGCTTATCCTGGTCTCCCATGGGGTGCAGGGCCCAAGCACCTGGGCCATCCTCCACTGCACTCCCGGGCCATAGCAGAGAGCTGCCCTGGAAGAGGAGCGGCCGGAACAGAATCCGGTGCCCCCACCAAGACTAGAACCCGGTGTGCCGGCACCGCAAGGCGGAGGATTAGCCTAGTGAGCCGCAGCGCCGGCTGTAACTCTGACTTTCAAATAAACAAATAAATAAATCTTTAAAAAAAACCAAAAGCTCAGAAATGTCAAAGATGACAATAGATATCCTGAATTTTTAAAATTTATTGTATATTTAGGATCAGATGTTGAACTATCAGAAGTCAATTGTACACTAAATTAAGATAGAATCCAGAATACATAAGAAATAATTTTTGGTTGTCTATGTAATCAAAACGACAAAAACTAATTTTTAAAACATGAAAGTTAATACAGTTGTAAAGAATTACTTCTTCATAAAGGAGTGCTTTTGTTCTTTGTTTTTTCCCTTAAATACTCAAACACATAATAAAATTAATATATAGTACAGAATATTACTTTAGTAAGACACAGTATCTCTGCTATCTAGGCAGATTGCATAGATCATAGATAAAAGCATTGATCAGTAAGGAAGAAAAGTTCAGAAAAATGAAGTGAATTTTGCTGAACATATTTTATAACTTTTCAGGCTCAGGAATTATGAATCAGTGGAAATAAACTTCATTTTCCAAGCTTTATTCTTTATGATGTTCTTTCAAATATTCTTCAGCAAACTGACATTTTACTTTAGAACCTCAATTCTTTCTCAGTTGACCACAAAATGAAAACCCTTCATAATAATATTATCATTTATATTAGTATGCAATCTGGTAATTATTGCTTTTTTTCAAATGAATCAATGACTAAGGATGGAGCAGTGCTTTGGTTGGGAAGAAATTCAAGTTAATTCTGATCTCTGGGTCAGAAGTGCCAAGAACAAGTCAGGCTAGAGCTGATTTAGTAATCTGTGATTTAGTTATCTTGGCACAGAAAGATCCTGAGTATTTCCACCCCCACTAGATTTGAATAAATGTATGTATTTTAAAGTATGAAGAAGGGGCAACATGGCACAGTGGGTTAAGCTGCCTCTTGGAACACCCAACATCAGAGTACTGGTTTGAGTCCCAACTGTTCTGCTTAAGATCAGCTTCCTGCTAACGGGCCTGGGAAGGCAGAGGGTGATGGTGCAAGGGCTTGAGTTCCTGCCAACTGCTTGGAAGACCCAAATGGAGTTCCTGGCTGCTGGCTGTATCCTAGCCCACCCCCAGCTGTTATGGGCATTTGGGAATTGAACCAGTGGATGGAAGATCTCTCTCTCTCTCTCTCTCTCTCTCTCTCTCTCTCTCTCTCTCTCGTCTGTCATTCTCTCACTCTACCCTTCAAATAGATAAATCTTTTTTAAAAATTATGGAAGGAGACATATCAAGAATTTAACAAGAGGCCAGCACTGTGGCATAGCGGGTTAAGCTGCTGCCTGAAGTGCTGGCATCCCATATGACTGCCAGTTCAAGTCCCAGCTGCTCCACTTCCGGTCCAGCTCTCTGCTATGGCCTGGGAGAGGAATAGAAGGTGACCCAAGTCTCTGGGTCCCTGCACCCACGTGGGACTACCGAGGGGAAGCTCCTGGCTCCTGGCTTCAGATCTGATTAGTGCAGCTCCAGCCATTCCAGCCAGTTGGGGAGTGAACCAGTGAATGGAAGACCACTCTCTTTGCCACTCCTCACCATGTAACTCTGACTTTCAAATAGATTAATAAGTCTTAAAAAAAAAAAAAAAGAACTTAAAAAGGATTTCTTCATGATTAGAATGAGGAAATTTTTTTACTTCCCTACATGTTAACATCTCCACAAGAAATATGAAGATATCCTATAATTTTTACTGTTTTTTTTAAATAGGCCTTTAGTAATATGGTGGTGGTAAGTTGTGGGTGGAC
The DNA here is from genome assembly GCA_949820135.1 of Sylvilagus floridanus. Taxonomy (NCBI): domain Eukaryota; kingdom Metazoa; phylum Chordata; class Mammalia; order Lagomorpha; family Leporidae; genus Sylvilagus; species Sylvilagus floridanus. The sequence goes on along the minus strand of OX463228.1, from coordinate 12,022,980 downwards.
AAGTGTTGTATATTCTTAGGATTAGGTCTCAGTCGTTTTTAGTGAGTATGGAGCTCTGCGTTGTGAAATTCACAAGTGCTTTTCAATTTTTTTCCTCCACTTGGTGAGGCAGAATGAAAATTGTGGCTAGAGTTGGTTATTCCCTTCCCAAAAAATGCCTTTGCCCATTTTTTTATGATTTTATTTATTTATTTGCGAGGCAGAGTTACAGAGAGGGAGAGATAGTGAAAGAGGTTTTCCATCTGCTAGTTTATTCCCACAATGGCTGGAGCAGGACTGATCCAGAGCCAGGATCTTCTTCTAGGTCTCCCATGTGGGTGCAGCGGCCCAAGTCCTTGCGCCGTCTTCCACTGCTTTCCCAGGCCATAAGCAAAGAGCTGGATTAGAAAAGGAGCAGCCGGGACAAAAACAACACCCGTATGGGATTTGGGCCCCAGAGGCGAAGGCCTAGCCTATTATGTATGCCACAGCACCGGGCCCCTATCCTGTAATTTTACGGAGAGAAAAAACTTATCTTAGTCTGCAAAAATAACAAGGATTAAATGGAACAATTCTAAGACTCTCCTTAAGAGTATTATGTTTTTTTTTTGTTTTTTTTTTTTTGTTTTTTTTTGTTTTTTTTGACAGGCAGTGAGAGAGAGAGAGACAGAGAGAAAGGTCTTCCTTTTGGCCGTTGGTTCATCCTCCAATGGCTGCCGCAGCTGGCACACCACGCTGATCCGATGGCAGGAGCCAGGTACTTATCCTGGTCTCCCATGCGGGTGCAGGGCCCAAGGACTTGGGCCATCCTCCACTGCACTCCCTGGCCACAGCAGAGAGGTGGCCTGGAAGAGGGACAACCGGGACAGAATCCGGTGCCCCCACGAGGACTAGAACCCCGTGTGCCGGCACCGCAGGCGGAGGATTAGCCTATTGAGCTGAGGCGCCGGCCAAGAGTATTATGTTAATAGGAACCCAAAACACAGTAACTATAAACAAAGTACAAATCAATAGAAAGGAAATTATTATCAAAGTGAAGTATTAATGATATTTTGGATTCACCCCTGGTTACCACAAATAGCCACAGGCTTAAACAATAGCTGAAAAAGTACAATGTGTGGCAATGCAGCTTGCAATCCAGCTTCTGTAAGATGAATCCATTGGACATCTCAGTGCATGACTTGTAAAACCAGGAAAGAGCCGGCGCCACGGCTCACTGGGCTAATCCTCCACCTGCAGTGCCAGTACTCTGGGTTGTAATCCCGGTTGGGGCACTGGTTCTGTCCCGGTTGCTCCTCTTCCAGTCCAGCTTTCTGCTGTGCCCCAGGAAGGCAGTGGAGGATGACCCAAGTGCTTGGGCCCTGCACCCATATGGGAGTCCAGAAGGAAGCACCTGGTTCCTGGCTTCGAATCGGCACAGCGCACCGGCCGTAGCTGCCCTTTGTGGGGTGAACCAACAGAAGGAAGACCTTTCTCTTGGACTCTCTCTCTCACTGTCTAACTCTGCCTGTCAAAAAAAAAAAAAAAAAAAAAAAACCTAGGAAAGAATAATTTGTTAAGATAATATAACTTAATGACAACTATGACATCACTTGAATTGCTTCTCCTTTCTAAGCTCCAGTCTTCTCTTCAGTAGAAATAATAATGATGCTAACCCCATTATGAATATCAAATAAGAAAATGGATGTAAAAACACTTGATATGTTCAAAAGTTAACTTACACAAATTCTTCCTTCACATTTCCTCTCTCCTTTGACCTGTAAACAATCCTTTCTTTTTACTTCTTTTAGGCTTCTTTCAAGACTGTACTCAGTGATTCTTAACTTTTTACAACTGGTAACCTCTTTGCAAATGTGGTTAAAGTTATTGACCATCTTAAAAGGTCTGATATACACAAACTTTAAATACAGTTTTGCAGATCAGATCCTCTAGATTAAGCATTCCCATGTCCAGTGAAATCCAGCCTTCTCCATGAAGCCTTTCAGGAATCTATTCTGTACTTATCTTTTTTTTTTTTTTTTTTTTTTTTTTTTTTTTTTGACAGGCAGAGTGGACAGTGAGAGAGAAAGACAGAGAGAAAGGTCTTCCTTTGCCATTGGTTCACCTCCTAATTGCCACCGCGGCTGGCGCGCGGTGGCCCGCGCATCATGCTGATTCGAAGGCAGGGCCAGGTGCTTTTTCCTGGTCTCCCATGGGGTGCAGGGCCCAAGCACTTGGGCCATCCTCCACTGCACTCCCGGGCCATAGCAGAGAGCTGGCCTGGAAGAGGGGCAACCGGGACAGAATCCGTCGCCCCGACCAGAACTAGAACCCGCAGGCAAAGGATTAGCCTATTGAGCCACGGCGCCGGCCTTCTGTACTTACCTTTCTTTTCCTTTTGTCTCTTACAAATTCATCCACTCATAAGTATATCTTGACACTATAGGTATGGATCTTTCTGCTAGATGCTATGAGATTTTAAATGATTATTTGTGTCCTGGGCTCTGCCTTTAACGAATTTGCAGTATTATACTAGTATAAAATATATTAGTAAATGAATTGTTTTATAAGTGTATTATAGAAATGAGTATTTTTATAGGCTGAAAAATTAATCCAATTCTCTAAATCCTATTTTAGGAATATTTATTAAATATGTTATCATGGAAAAATATGATGTATCATTCATCTCTAAGAAATATGTGTCCATTAACTAAATTTCCAAGACTGATATAAAAAACCAAGATAATGTTTAACAATGTCTATAATATATAATAAGAATTTGCCCATAAAATAGAAAAATTATCAGCATCTTCTCACTTCCTGGAATAAGCCAGTATATTGACTATAGTAGTATTAGAAGAATCATTAATGAATGCTAGCTATATAGCAGTCACTATTAATTTTTATATGGACCTTAGGAAATTGATACTAAAATTCAAGTATTAGTAAAATTATAGCTTTCTGTTTTCCTGAAAGGCAAATTTATATGGGAAACCAAATCATAATAATAACTGATTTCTACCATTAAGAGAAACAACAATTTTGAAATTCTTAAAGTATAAATATACCCATTGAATAAAATTTGTATGAATTTGTGTTCCCAAAAAATGACCACCTAGCCATACCTTGTATGTTCCACCATCTAGACAAAATCATGAAGTATAGGTTTTGTTTATAAATATAAATCATAAATTCTTGTGGGTTTTTGTATAGTTGATTTTCATCTAAATTCAAGTCTTCACATTCTTATTAAATTATTTTTAAGTAGCCTCTTTTTTAATAAAAATTTATTTATTTACTTGAAAGGCAGAGTTACAGAGTGGGGAGGGGTAGATCTTCCATCCACTGATATCCACTGGTTCACTCCCCAAATGGGCTCAACAGCCAGGACTGAACCAGGCAGAAGCCAGGAACCAGAAGCTTCTTCCTGGTCTCCCATGTGGGTGCAGGGCCCCAAGCACTTAGATTATCCTCCATTTCTTTCCCAGGTGCATTAACAAGGAGCTGGAAGGCAAATGGAGCAGCTGGGACTCAAACCAGGGCCCATATGGGATGCTGGAATCACATAGTCAATTTTACCTGCTAAGCCACAATGGTGGCTGCTATTCTTATTAAATTCTTTTATTGGATTTAGTTTATTTGTTATATGAAAAAAATCTTTTGTAAAATCTGTATCAACTATCCAGTCTATTACCTGTCTTTCCTTGCTTCTGTCATCTGCAGTTACATAAAACATGCTTTCATTCAAGTCACTAATTAAACTTTTTTGGAGGATAGGATATTTCATGTTCTTCTGGAAACCCTATTGGTTATTCTTGCTTAACTAATAAACATATATTTCTATTCCAGCCCATCAAGATCACATACTCTGTCTTGAATATAAGGATTTTATAAGTGACTTATCAAATATCATTTCTAAATTCAATATGTATTAGTTTGACATTTTTCTTCAGTAAATATTTTACAACAATTAATCATAGCTGTGGGAGGATCATTATCAGAAGCTGTAGGGTGATATGTGACCTATGAGGGGAGTACAGAAGGTTTGTGCAAATTTGCACTATCTTCTAATTCTGTTCGTCCATGAACATTTTAAAGCCTCCTCCTTAATCTTTTAAAGCCTCTTCATATGTTTTCTCAAATAACCCATTTAAGTACTCATATGAAATCTATATTTATTATTAGTTCAGATCCTATATCACATGCTTGGATGTTTCGTAGGACTTAGAAATGTAACTTACCTTAAAGATCTCTAAATAGAGAAGTTGCTGGAAAAAGGTAAATATGTGGGAAATGGCCAGCTACCATGCTGGGTTTGGTCTCCAAAAACCTCCATTTCAGGAATTGAAGAGTGTTGCTTTTGAAACTGTGCTCCTTTTTAATGTGGTTGTTTTGCAAGACCTTTTTTTTTTTTTTTTTAACTTTTATTTAGAATATAAATTTCCAAGGTACATCTTAGGGATTACAATGCCCCCCCCCGTAATTTCCCTCCCACCCGTCACCCTCCCCCTTTACCCACAAGACCTTTAAAGATTTATTTATTTATTTATTTATTTGAAAAAAAGAGTTACACAGAGAGAGAAGGAGAGGCAGAGAGAGAGAGAGGACTACCATCCACTGGTTAACTCTCCAGTTGGCCACAACTACCAGGAAAGAGCTACGCTGATCCGAAACCAGGAACCAGAAGCTTCTTCCAGGTCTGTACATGGGTGCAGGGGCCCAAGGACTTTCCCAGGCCATAGCAGAGAGCTGGATCAGAAGTAGAGCAGCTGGGACTCAAACCAGTGCCCATATGGGATGCCAGCACTGTGGGCAGTGGTTTACCTACTACACCACAGCGCCAGTCCCGGGAGACTTTTATTATTATAAATTTGTGTGTGTGTGTGTGTGTATGTGTGTGTCCCTTTGTAACTCTGACCTTCAAATGAATAAATCTTTTAAAAAAAAAAAAAGTCAGCCAAACCAACCTTTTGATAGAAAAGCACTATAATGAGAAAGAAAATCAGCACAATTCCTCGTAAAGTATGCATTTTTGCTACAATCTCCCTTAATGAGAAAGATTCTGTTGTTTAATAATTCACAGTTGAAATTGCATTGCATATCTACAGAGCATTTGAGGTCAACTGAAACAAATTATTTTATCCATGCTATGAGTTGCCTAAGATAATAAGAATACTAAATAGTTCTCTAAAAGTAGAAATGTTACTTTTGGAAGTGATTTGACATTTCTCCTTCTCATTTGTGCTGAGTTAAGTCACTACAATTCTGCCTATACTCTGTGGATCCTTGCTATATATTCCTTAGCAAGCCTCTAGGTTATATATTGTTGACTCCCTTAAAGAAATTGCCAAATTAATATTTTCAGGCTTTGCTCCCGATTCCTCTTCATTTCCCTTATTCTCTTCTCTTATCATATTAAAAATAAAGCCCATCAAGGCTAAAAATTGTCCTTTCTATGTAAAACAATATATCAAATAAGTAAGTAAATGTTCTCAAATAAATAATTATTTATTAGTAAGGAAATGACTATGTTCAGGACATTTTGTTCATCTTTATATTACTCTGTAGTTATTGTATATGTTGACCACTTAATTACTTTTTTAAACAATCTCTCTCATGGTTTCCGTTATTAAATTTTAATGGTACAAGTAATATATGAGCAGGCTCTCCTTAAGAAAATAAAATGAGAGGCCAGCACTATGGAGCAACGGGTTAACACACTGACCTGAATTGCCGGCATCTCATTTGGACACCGGTTCTAGTCCCACTGCTCCTCTTCCGATCCAGCTCCCTGCTATGGCCTGGGATAGCAGTAGAAGATGGCCCAAGGCCTTGGACCCCTGCACCCACGTGGGAGACCTGGAAGAAGTTCCTGGCTCCTGGCTTCAGATCCCTTACAGAAATTAACATCAGTTTTGAGTCACCTTCTTATCCTATTCTCGTTTACCCTAACACTTCGCAGAAGTAAATGCTTTCATCATTTTAAGAGGTATCCTACAAAACTTTTCCATTTTCTTCTGAAGAAACAAGGGGAATAAAATCTAACAGTTTGTAAGGGGTGTATATGTACATTAGGAAGAAAAATTAGTGAATTCTTCCTAATGCTTCTATGCAATCAATAGTGCAAAGGGCCAAAAATAAACTAATATGCTCTTTCTTAAGAAAGATTTGTATATTTATTTGAGAGGCAGAGTTATAGAGAGACAGGGGGAGACAGAGGGAAAGAGGTCTTCCATCGCTGGTTTCCCAAATGGCTACAATGGATGGAGCTGGGCTGGGCAGGAGCCAGGAGCTTCTTCCAGATCTCCCACGTGGATGCAGGGTCCCAAGCACTTGGGTGCCCTCCACTGCTTTCCTAGGCTGTTAGCAAACAACTAGATCAGAAGTGGAGCAGCTGGGATGTGAACCCTGGGCCCATTTGGGATGCCAGCATAGCAGGTGATGGCTTAACACACCATGCCACAGTGCTGGCCCCACTAATAGACTCTCATGGAAGCAAAAGAGCAAGAGAAGATCTGTTCTACCAACATGAAGACTTACTATAATTACATTATTAAAGTAATTCAGTATTGGTACAAGAATTAACACTTAGGCAAATGGGACAGAGGAAACAAACAAAAATACACCAGTGCACATCTGAGCACTTGGTGTTTGACAGAGTTTATAATACAGGTTAGGATAGGAGTTCTGTTTTAAACTAAATGATGCTGGGACAATATGTTGTTGGTCCCTGTTTCTCATATAGTATATAAAGATCAAGTCCAAATATGGAATAAACTATAAAGCTTTTACATATTATTAAGAACAATATGTTGCATTGAGAGAATCCTTTTTTTAATTTAACTGAAGTAAATTGGTATAATACAAAATTTACCATTTTAATGTGAGCAGTTCAGTGACTAAGAGAATATTTCATCACACCAAACCCCTCAAAAAGAAAATGGCGTGTCCATTAAGCAGTCATTCCCTATTTCTCTATCTGCAGATCCTGGCAACCATTAATTGCCTTTATGTCTCTATTGATTTGTCTTTTCTGGACATTACATTTAATGTAATCGTCCAGTATGTGGTTTTTATGATTAGGTTCTTTCATTTAGCATAATGTTTCATGTTTCATCCATTCTGCAGCTGTATCGGTACTCCTTTTGTGGCTAGGTAATATTTCACTGAATAGATAAACTACATTTTCTATCCATTCATCCATTGATGGATGTGTGAGTTGTTTCTACTTTGAGGTAATTAAAACAATTCTACTCTGTGCACTTATGTACAATGTTTTTTAAAAAAAATTTAAGTTTATTTGAGAGACACAGAAAGTTCCCGTATATGTTTACTCCACAGATGCCCAGAATGGAAATCAGGCCAAAGCTGGGAGGCAAGAATCCAGTCCAGGTCCCTAAATGCATAGCAGGGATCTAATTACTCCAACAATCCCCTGCTGCCTCCAAGGTTCTGCATTTTCAGGAAGCTGGAATTGGGAACCAGAGCTGGGAATCAAACCAGACACTTTGATATGGGATTTGGGCATATTAACTAGTATCTCAGTCACTAGGCCAGTACCCATCCCATGAACAGATATTTGAACACTTGTTTTCAGTTCTCTTGGACATACATGTAAGAGTAATATTTTTGAGTTGCAAAAGTTCTTTGTATATTCTGGATACTAGACCTTTATCAGAAAGACTGCAAATATTTCCTCCATTCCATAACTTGTCTTTTCATAATCTTGATAATGTTCTTTGATTCACAAGTTTTTAATTTTGATAAAGTTAAATATATGATTTTTTCTTTTTGCTTGTGCTTTTACTATTTTTAGAATCCTTTACCAAATCCAAGATCTTGAATATTTTTTCTTTTAATTGTGTTATTTTACCCTTATGTCCTTGATCAGTATTGAGTTAATTTTTGTATGATGTCAGATAAGACTGTAACTTTCTAGTTGTTCTATCACAATTTATTGAAAAGACCATTTTCTCCTATTTATTGTTTGGTAACCCTTATCTAAAATCAATTACCAATAAACTTATGAGTGTTTATCTCTAGAATTTCAGTTCTGTTCTATTGATCTATGTCCATCCTATGTCAGTACCATACTGTTTTGGTTATGCAGTTTTGAAGCAAGTTTGGATATCAGGAAGTTTGAGACCTCTAAATGTCTTTTTCAAAGTTGTTTTGACTATGAAGTGTCCTTTAAGCTGGATTTTTTCTATTTCCACCAAAAATATCATCGGAATTTGATAGAGGTTACACTGAATCTGTAGGTAACTTTGGACCAATATTGCCATCTTAAAGTATCAAATTTTACAAGCCATTAACACAGATGCCTTTCTATTTTTATGTCTTTTAATTTCTTCCAGGAAGGTTTTATAATTTTTGATGTACATATTTTGTACCTTGGTTAAATTAATTCTGAATATTTTATTCTCTTTGGTGTTATTTTAAATGGCACTGCTTTAACTTTTTTAAAAATTTCACTATTGGGCCGGCACCGTGGCTCACTAGGCTAATCCTCCGCCTTGCGGCACCGGCACACCGGGTTCTAGTCCCAGTCAGGGTGCCAGATTCTGTCCCAGTTGCCCCTCTTCCAGGCCAGCTCTCTGCTGTGGCCAGGGAGTGCAGTGGAGGATGGCCCAAGTGCTTGGGCCCTGCACCCGCATGGGAGACCAGAAGAAGCACCTGGCTCCTGCCATTGGATCAGTGCGGTGCGCCTGCTGCAGCGCGCCGGCCGCGGCGGCCATTGGAGGGTGAACCAATGGCAAAGGAAGACCTTTCTCTGTCTCGCTCTCTCTCACTGCCCACTCTGCCTGTCAAAAAAATTTTTTAAAAAATTTTAAAAAATAAAATAAAAATTTCACTGTTGGTGCATAGAAATACAAGTGATGTTGGAGTGTTCCTCATGTATCTCATAATTTTGCTGAATTTGTTTATTAACTCTAATAGTTCTTTCATGGATTCTTTAGGATTTTACACAAATACACAAGGTCATCAACAAGTTCATGGAAAATAGCATCTTGAAAAATCAATGTGTGAATTTCAAAAAATTTTTGTACCAAAACAAACATCTTTTAATTTTAATTTTCCATGAACTTTGTGAAGTGCCCCCATGATTATGTCATCTATGACTAGAGATATTTTTACTCTTGTCTTTCCAGTTTGGATTCCTTTCTTTCTTTTACTCTTGTAATTGCCCAAGCTAGAAATTTTAGTACTGTGTTGAATAGCAGTGGAGAGAGAAGACATTCTTATTGATCTTAGGGGAGAAGCTTTCAGTCATTCATCATTAAGTACATTAGCTATGAGTTTTTATGTAGCATTTGTCAAGTTGAGAATGTTGTCATCTATTCTTAGTTTTCTGAGTGTTTTTATTGTGAAAGACATTCTATTTTTCCAAATGTTGGCTCTGCATCTTTTGAGGTGATCATGTGGACTTTTTCTGCCCATTACCCTATTAATATGCTATATTATGTTGATTTATTTCTTCTTTGTTTTCTAATTTAAAAAATTTAATAGGCACATAAAAATTATGCATACTTATGGGATATCATGTGATGTTTTGACACATGTATATATTGTATAATGTCTAATCAAGCTAAATATAGCTAACTTCCAAAACACTTCATATTTATGGTGGCAACATCCAAAAATCCTATCATCTAGTTTCCATAGAGAAATATACAGTATAATAACATTATCTATAGTTATCCTACTGTGCAATAGAACCCCAGAACTTCTTTCTTTGTATTCGTAACCTTTAAGGTCACTTTTCTAGATTCCACATATGTGTGTTATTATACTTGTCTTTCTGTTTTTAGCTTAATATATTTAACATAATAACCTCCAACCTCCATCTGTATTGTTGTGAATGAACATGAATTCATTCTTTTTGGGACTGATTATTATTCTATTGTATATAACTACTCCATTTTCTTTATCTATTCATCAGTGAATGGGTCCTTAGGTTGTATCCATTTCTTGGCTATTTATGAAAATAGATAGTGCTGCAATAAACATGGGAATGCAGATGTCACTTCAACAGACTGATTTCATTTTCCTTGGTTTATATACACAGTAGTGGTATTGCTGAATCATGATTATTGTATTTTTAGTTTTTTGAGGAACCTCCGTCTGTTTTCCACATTGGTGGTCCTAATTTGTATGCCCAACAACAGTGTGCAAGGATCCCTTTTCTTTACATCCTCACCAGCATTTGTTCTTTTTCTTTATCATGGCCAACCTAAGTGGAGTAAGATGATATCTTATTGTGGTTTTGATTTGCATTTCCCTGATAGGGGTGATGAGCACTTATTCATGTACCCGTTGGACATTTGTATGACTTCCTATGAAAAATGTCTGTCTAGAACTGCTGCCCATTTTTAATTGGGTTGTTAGGGTTTTTTTTTGTTTTGTTTTGTTTTTTTTTTTTTTTTTGACAGGCAGAGTGGACAGGGAGAGAGAGAGACAGAGAGAAAGGTCTTCCTTTTGCCGTTGGTTCACCCTCCAATGGCTGCCGCGGTCGGCGCGCTGCGGCCAGCGCACCGCGCTCATCCGATGGCAGGAGCCAGGTGCTAGGTGCTTATCCTGGTCTCCCATGGGGTGCAGGGCCCAAGCACTTGGGCCATCCTCCACTGCACTCCTGGGCCACAGCAGAGGGCTGGCCTGGAAGAGGGGCAACCGGGACAGAATCCGGTGCCCCGACCGGGACTAGAACCCGGTGTGCCGGCGCCGCAAGGCGGAGGATTAGCCTGTTGAGCCACGGCGCCGGCCCGGGTTGTTAGGTTTTTTGACATTGGTTGTTTGAATTCTTTATGTACTCTGAATATTAGCCCCTTGTCCGTATATTACTTGCAAAAAAATTTCTCTCATTTTGTAGGTCGTCTTTTCACTCTGTTGATAGTTTCCTTTGCTGTGCAGAAACTCCTAATTTTGATGAAATCAAATTTTGTCTCTGTGCTTTTGAGATCTGATCCAAAACCATCCTTGCCCATTCCAATATCTTAAAGCATTTCCCCTATGTTTTCTTCGGTAGTTTCAGTTCCAAGTTTTAAATATTTTTATTTATTCAATTTTGAATTGACTTTGGTTAGGAAAAGATAGGGGTTTACTTTCATTTTTCTACATGTGGATATCCAATTTTCCCAGCACCATTTATTGAAAGGACTGTACTTTTCCAATGTGTGTTCTTAGCACCTCTGTTGAAGATCAGATAACTGGAGATGCATGGATTTATTTCTAGGGTTTCTGTTATATTCTGTTGGAATATATACCAGTAGCTATAGATGCAAGGGTTTACTTCTAGGGTTTCTATTGTGTTCTGTCGAACTGTATACCAGTACCATACTATTTTAATTACTTTATGTTTCTGATATATTTTAAAGTCAAACACTTTTTGCTCAACATTGTTGTTACTATTCAGGGTCTATTGAGGTTCCATACAAATTTTAATCGTGTTATCGAGTTTTGTTAAAAATGGCATTTGTATTATGATAGGGATTGCATTAAATCTGTAAATAGCTTTCGATAGTGTGTACATTTTAAACATATTGATTCTTCCAATCCATGAAATGGGATGTTTTTCCATATCTTTGTTTCTGATTTCTTTCATCAATGATTTAGAGTTAACATTGTAGATAAATTTCTCACTTTTGATTAAATATTTTTCCTAGAATTGTTTTTTGGAACAGTTGGAACTAGAATTGCATTCTTGGTTTATTTTGCAGATAATTTCATTATTTATTTATTTGAGAGGTAGAGTTACAGAGAGGGAGAGATAGAAAGGTCTTCAATCCGATGGCTCATTCCCTAAATGACCACAATGGCAAGAGCTGGGCCGACCTGAAGCTGGGAGCTTCTTCCGGATCTCTCACACAGGTGCAGGGGGCTGAGCACTTGCCATCTTCCACTGCTTCTCAGACCATAAGCAGAGAGCTGGAATACCAGAAAAGGAGCAGCCGGGATACCAACAGGCACCCATATGAGATGCTGGCACTGCACACGGAGGCTTAGCCTACTACACCACAGTGCCAGCCCCGCAATAATTTGATATTTATTCTGTAACACTATTGGGTTTTGCATGTTAACTTTATACCCTGTAATTTTGCTGAATGTATTAGTACTAAAACTTTTTAGTAGAGTCTTTGGGTTTTCTATGTATAGTATCATGTCATGTGTAAACAATGACTATTTGACTTCCTTCTTTGTGATTTGAAAGTCCTTCATTTATTTCTCTTGCATAATTGCTCAGGCTAAGAATATCAGTACTAAGCTGAATAAAAATGGGGAAAATGGCATCCTTATCTTGTCCCAGATCTTAGAGAGAAAGCTTTCATCTTTCCTACATTATTTCATCTTTCCTACAGTATTATGTTAGCTGTTAACGTATTATGTATGTCCTATATTACTTTGAGTTACACTGCTTCTATACCTCATTTGTTCAGAATAAAAACATGAAGTGATGTTGAAGTTTATCTGATGTCTGTTCTGCATCTTTTGAGATGACCATGTGATATTTGTCCTTCATTGATGTGGTATTTTCCTGATTTGCATATATACTATTTGCATCTATTTGCATATACGTAAACCATCCTTGCAGCCCTGGAAAGAATCTTAATTGATCATGGTGCATAATCTTTTCAATGTGATGTTTGGAATTTGTTAATGCATTAAGTGCTCTGGGTCTCAGCAAAAACATGATAATTACTACAGCTGATTTCTCATTTTAATGTGATATTACTATAAAGAGAACAGATTCAATGTAGTTCATAGATAGAATACTAAGAATATAATAATACTTCCTTCCTCCCTCTTCTCTCTCTCTCTTCCTTCCTTGCTTCCTTCCTTCATTTTCATATCATTTATAATTTTTGAGATAGCATATTTTTAACTTACATTATAATCAAAGGCTTAATACTCCACTAAATAAAGAGTTCAACAAATAAAAAGAACAAACATGGTTCAGAATGAATATAGACAACATTTATAAATCATTCATCACAGTAAATTTTAAAATAATCAGAATTTTTTATTAAAGATTTTTATTTTATTTATTTGAAAGTCAGAGTTCAAAAATTGAAGAAAAGAGTGTTAAATTCAGAAAAGGTAAACATCGGGCTGGCGCCACAGCTCACTAGCCTGATCCTCTGCCTGCAGCTCCAGCACCCTGAGTTCTAGTCCCAGTCAGGGCGCTGGATTCTGTCCCGGTTGCTCCTCTTCCAGTCCAGCTCTCTGCTGTGGCCCGGGAGGGCAGTGGAGGATGGCCCAAGTGCTTGGGCTCTGCACCCGCATGGGAGACCAGGAGGAAGCACCTGGCTCCTGGCTTCGGATCAGCATGATACACCAGCCGTAGCGGCCATTTGGGGGGTGAACCAACAGAAGGAATACCTTTCTGTCTCTCTCTCTCACTGTGTAACTCTTCCTGTCCAAAATAAAAAAAAAAAAAAAAAAAAGGAAAGGAAAACATTGGTTAACTGCAAGAATGAATTATCAGAATTATCAGATGAATCTAGGATGTCTCTGAAACTATTTCCATCCATTGGTTCACTCCCCAGATGGCTTCAATGGCTTTAACTGCGCTGATACGAAGCCAGGAGCCAGGAGCTTCTTCCGGGTCTCCCACGTGGGTGCAGGGACCCAAGGAATTGCGCCATCTTCTACTGCTTTTCCAGGCCATAGCAGAGAGCTGGATCGGAAGCAGAGCAGCCAGATCTTGAATGGGCACCCATATGGGATGCCGGCGCTTCAGGCCAGGGCTTTAACCTGCTGCACCACAGTGCTGGCCCGAATAATCAGAAATCCTTAGTTATCATAGAATATCACTCGTAACTACTGGTTTGACAAAGATATAAAATAAAATTTGACAAAACTCTATTTGTAGCAATACTGATCTACACAGGCATTTCTTTGCTCTTTTTTATTTTAACTCTCACATATAAGGAAGAACATGTGATATTTGCCTTTGCTAGTATTTTTTTGAGAATTTTTCATTGGTGTTCATCAAGGACATTGGCCTGTAGCTTTTTGTTTGTATGCTTGTCTGGTTTCCATATCAAGGTAATGTTGGCCTCTAGAATGAATTTGAACAAATTCCCTCATATTCTATTTTTTAATAAGTGAAAAAGTAGTATTACCAATTTTTCTTTAAGTGCTTGGTAGAATTCATCATTAAAACCATTGTCTTGGGATTTTCTTTTATGGGAGATTTATTTCTTAATTCCTTTATGATTCAATCTTGCTAAGGTGTATATTTTCTGGAATTTGTTCATATCTTCTAGGTTACCAAATTTCTTGCCATATGTTGTTCATAAAGGTGCTTCCTATTTCTGTGGTGTCAGTTGTAATGTTTCCTTTTTTTTTTTTTTTTTTTTTTGACATCCACAGTGGACAGTGAGAGAGAGAGAGACAGAGAGAAAGGTCTTCCTTTACCGTTGGTTCACCTTCTCATGGCTGCCGCGACCAGCGCACTGCGCTGATCCGAAGCCAGGAGCCAGGTGCTTCTCCTGTCTTCCATGCAGGCACAGGCCCCAAGCACTTGGGCCATCCTCCACTGCACTCCCGGGCCACAGCAGAGAGCTGGCCTGGAAGAGGGGCAACCTGGACAGAATCCAGCGCCCTGACTGGGAATAGAACCCAGTGTGCCGGTACCACAGGCAGAGGATTAGCCTAGTGAGCCGCGGCGTCGGCCAATGTTTCCCTTTTAACCCCTGATTTTATGTATTTTTTTAAAGATTTTATTTGTTTGTTTAAGAGAGAGAGTTACAGACAGAGATAGAGGTAGAGACAGAGAGAAAGGTCTTCTGTCCACTGGTTCACTCCCCAGGTGGCCACAATGGCCAGAGCTGTGCCAATCCAAGCCAGGAGCCAGGTGCTTCTTCCTGGTCCCCCACATGGGTGCAGGGACCCAAGAGCTTGGGCCATCTTCTACTGCTTTCCCAGCCACAGCAGAGAGCTGGATTGGAAGAGTAGCAGCCGGGACTAGAGCCAGTGCCCATATGGGATGCAGGTGCCACAGCGGAGGATTAACCTATTGCGCCATGGCACTGGCCTCTAAATTTTTGCATTTAAATATTCTTTATTCTTGGTCTACCTAAGGGATTGTCCAGCTCATGTATATTTTGAAAGAGCCTCAATTTTGTTTCATTGATTTTTGTTGTTGCTGCTGCTGTTGTCTCTGTATCATTTATTTTTGCTCTAAGTTTTATTATTTCTTTTTCTACTGATTTCAGACACAGTTGTTCTGTTTTGTAGTCCCTTGTAGCCTAGTGATGAGTTGCTTATTTGAGATCTTTCTGGGTTTTTTTTGTTTTTGTTTTTTTGTAGGGACTGATTGCTATAAAATTCCCTCTTAGTAACTTTTACTTTATGCCTGTGCTTCCATTTCCATTTGTTTCAATAAATTTTTAAAATTTCTTCCTAGATCCAGTGCTTTCTCAGGAGTTTAAGCTGTTTTGTTTTGTTTTAAAGATTTATTTATTTGAGGCAGAATAATAGGTAGAGGAAGAGGAAGAGAGATCTTCTATCCACTAATTCACTCCCCAAATGTACATAAGAGGCCAAAGCCAAGAACCAGGAATTCCATTAGAGGGAATCTGGATTGGAAGTGGAAGCAGGACTTGGTCCCAGACACTCTGTTATGGGATGAGGCCATCCCAAGTGGCTACTCAACCCCCTGCACCAAAATTCTCACCCCAAGAGTTAAGCTATTTAATTTCCATGTATTTATATAATTGCCCTGGTTTTCCTTGTTACTGATTTCTAGTATTTATTGCATTATACTCAGAAAATAAAAATAATGTGATTAGTCTTTTTAATCTGTTGAGGCTTATTTGGTGACCTACCATGTGGCCTATCCTGTAGAATGTGCTGCTGAGAAGAATATGTATTCTGTAGCTGTTGTACAAAATGTTCTGTAGATCTCTGTTAGATCAAATTGATCTACAGTGCAGATAAGTGTTTCCTTGTTGATTTTCTGTCTGGGTGATTTGTCCATTTCTGAAAGTGGGTTGTTAAATTTCCCTATTTTTATTGTATTTCAGTCTGTCTTTCCCTTTATTCTGTTATTTGCTTTATGTATTCGGGTGCTTCGATATCAGGTACATGCATATTTACAATTATTTCTCTGGCTGGTTTGAACTTTTCATCATTACATAATGGCTTTCCTTGTCTCTCTTACTGCCTTTGACTTAACAGTAACTTTTTCTGCCAGAATTATGACTACTCCTGCTTTTTAGGGAATTCCATTTGCATGGAATATTTTATTGCATCCTTTGACTTTCAATTTGTGTGTGTCTTTGAAGGTAAAGTGTGCAATGGGCCCCTGTATGGTTTATTTTCTTTTTTTCTCTTAGAATTTGAGTATCTTCACTACTTGTAACCTTTGAGAGCTTGATTATGTTACATCTGAGCCTATAGTTCACTGGGTTGAATCTGACTGCTGACCTTTGACTGCTGGTACCTCTCTAGTTGTGTCTTTCTCTAGGTTGGAAGTATTCTTTTACAAAATGCTCTCTATCCCTACAGCATTCTCAAATACCTCTTGAGCCCCAGTAACTTGAACATTTGCTCTTTTCATGCTGTCCCAAATTTGCTATAACCTTGTCTTGGTCCTTTTGATTCGTTTTTTCTCCTCCAACACTGTTTTTTCAAATAGACTGTTTCTTTGAGCTGACTGATTCTTTTATTACCTGTTCTGCTATCCATGCCTTCTATTGCATTTTTTGGTTTTGCTTAGGACTTTTCAATTGAGGGATTTCTGTTTGATTTTGTTAATTACTTCCTTCTCTCTAACAAGTTCTTTTTGTTTTCCATGAACCAGAGGACGATAGATCTCTTTCTCTTTCTCTGGCTCTCCCTATCTCTCACTCTGCCTTTGAAATAAATTAAAAAAAAAAAAAAAAAAAAAAGACTGCATTTCCAAGCCTCTCTTGAAGCTAAATGTAGCTAAGTCCTAACCAAGGGATGTCCACAGAAACTACCTCAGAAAATAACTCTAAAGAAATGGAACACTTCCTCTTTAGTCCTTCTTCATTCTTGCTGGAATGCAGAGGTGATAGCTGAAGCTCCAGCAGCCGTATTAGACCAAGAGAAGAAAGCCACTTCCTGAAGGCATCAAAAGAAAGTAGGAACTTTGGGACCTGCAGGTTAAACTGCCACCTGAAACACAGCCATCCCATATGAAAGATATTTCCAGTCCCAGTTGCTGTACTTCCCACCCAGTTCCCTGCTTATGTGTCTGCTGGAAAGCAGCAGAAAATGGCCCAGGTACTTGGGCCCCTGCACCCATGTGGGGACCCGGTAGGAGTTCTGGCACCTGCCTTCTTCTTGGTCCAACTCCAGCCATTGTGACTATTTGGGGAGTAAACCAGTAAGTGGAAGATTCTCTCTCTCTTCCTCTCTCTCTCTGATTCTGCCTTTCAAATATCAAATAAATGAATTAATAAAGCTTTAAAAATAGATGATGAAGAAGGTAGAAAAATGAGCCAGGATAATAGATATGATCTCAAATTGTTGAAAGAAAAACTAGAATATATAGTCACCTCTTTAACAGATCTTTTCTTCTTCAGTTGCTTTTCTTCTATTTTTTTTTTTTTTTTGACAGGCAGAGTGGACAGTGAGAGAGAGAGACAGAGAGAAAGGTCTTCCTTTGCCATTGGTTCACCCTCCAATGGCTGCTGCGGACGGCGCACCATGCTCATCCGATGGCAGGAGCCAGGTGCTAGGTGCTTTTTCCTGGTCTCCCATGGGGTGCAGGGCCCAAGCACTTGGGCCATCCTCCACTGCACTCCCGGTCCACAGCAGAGGGCTGGAATGGAAGAGGGGCAACCGGGACAGAATCCGGCGCCCCGACCGGGACTAGAACCCGGTGTGCCGGCACCGCAAGGCAGAGGATTAGCCTGTTGAGCCACGGCGCCGGCCTGCTTTTCTTCTTTTAACCCCATAATACAGATGTCACCTAGAATTTTCTCTTTTTGAGGATTTCTTTATTTATTTGAAAGGCAGAGAAAAAGAGTGAGAGAATCTTACCTTATATCCACTGGTTCTCTCCCCAAATGGCCACAGCAGCCAGGTCTGGGCTGGGCTGCAGCTGGAAGCCAGAATATCCATCCTGTCCTCCCTTATAGGTGGCAGGGGCTTGAGTACTTCAGGCATCTTACACTGCTTTCCAAGGCTCATTAACAGCAAGCTGGATAGGAAGCAGAGCAGCTAGGACTCACACTGGCAGTCACAGTAGCAGCTCAACCCACTGCACCACAATGCCAGCCCCCACTTAAAATGTTCAATCATCATTGTTTTTCATTCACATATTCTCCTTGGATAATTAAACATCACATTGATATTCCTAAATTGTATGTCAAATTCCTAACTTTTTCCTGAGTTCTAGACTTATATTTCTAATAGTTCATGTATTTAATAACCCAAAAATTTATGCCTCCAAAGTTCAAACTGTCTTCACCCTCACATATACTACTACTTTTTAAAATTAAATTCATATGGAAACACATACAGAGAGATATGTAATGTGTGTATGTATACATACATACATCCTTAGGTCTATAAGTCTAGATGTTTCTATATATACATCACAGATGTACATATTAATTTTTGCAGGTGCTTCATTAGGTATAGTACATGCAGTAGTCCCTAAAATAGGGTTCCATCATGACAATGCTTTATAGAATTGTAGATAGGCATTCATCAAATTATCTCACATATAAATGTTGTTTAATTATGGTCATTTCTATGAATGAGAGGAATATGGCATCATGTGAGGTATAATGGAATCATTTGGCTTTCTTCTTATAATAAATAACCTTTTTTGTTAGACAAAGGTGGCATGAAATAACTTCTAAAGTAAACTATCTTTAATTTTTTTTTAGAAAAAGATTTTTATTTATTTATTTATTTGAGAGGTAGAGTTACAGAGAGAAGGAGAGACAGAGAGAAAGGTCTTCTATCCACTGGTTCACTCCCCACCTAAATGGCCACAATGGCCAGAGCCATGCCAGTTTGAAGCCAGGAGTCAGGAGCTTCTTCCAGGTCTCCCACACCGGTGCAGGGCTCAAGCACTTGGGTCATCTTCCATGGCATTCCCAGGCCATAGTGGAGAGCTGGATCTCAAGAGGAGCAGCTGGGAATTGAACCACCGCCCATATGGGATTCCAGTGCTGCAGGCAGAGGCTTAGCATACCACACGACAGCGCCGGCCCTAATTTCTGAAAATATTTAATACAATTCAGTACTTAAATGTCCTAGCAAATTGGCTGTTTTTCTTGTCCAAATTTCCATTGCTTTTCTTCCTAATTATGTCTTTATTGTTCATAAGTCTAACAAAATGTCAAGGACTGACATCGTGACATTACCATTAGTACTGGGAATGTTGATGCAGAAACTAAATAAAAGAGCTTCTGTGAAAATAGTTTTATTTTCTTTGTATGTAAAAAATGACACATAACATCAAGACTTCTTTCCTGTCACAGTCTAGCTGTTTCTTCCTACTTTTTATATGGTTTATGGTATTTGTTAGCTGAATGTTAACTGTTCTTTTTCATATGTGTTTCAAGTCTTTTGCATAAAACTAAATTTCTCATTCTTGGAAGACTTATGACCAGTAGTAGTAGACCAGATCATGAACTAAGTTATACATGATCTAAAATAATGACTTTATATTGAATGTAAATGTTAATATTAAAAAGTAACCTAAATTATCATCTATGTTTGAGTAATTTCAGGATATTGTTTTTTAATTATCAATATTGAATAATAACGTGTTAAATGTTTACTACTTCTAAATGCTAAATAACTTACATACATTCTCTTACTTACTTTGTAGTAATCCAGTGAGGTGGATACTATCATTATCCTCATTTTTCAGATAAAGAAAATGGCAAGTCAAAAAATACTCATCAATATCCTAGCAAAAATCACATATCATACTTAAATAGTAAATTGAGAAAAATAAATATGGGCCTATGGTATTTACAATGGTTTGGGCAGAATTTAGGGAACACAACAAGAAATCTTGGGGCAAAGGGAAAGAGTACTGTTAGAATCCAGAAAAAAAAGCTGCAAGAAAGAAGGAACTGTGATCTTGAATTGAGACACACAAGGCCTAGTGGAGAAAGACTCACAGGAATAAATAGTAGACCTTAAGTTCCTCTCAACAGACTGAACCCTACTGGAAGCCAGAGAACACAAAATAGCTTGTTAACACTGTCCATACAGGTCAGCTTGTGACAGAATGTGAAGAAGGTTGAAAATGAATGAAATGGAATTGGAAAATAATTAGAAATTAAATAACTTACTCAAGAATTCAAACTATTAAATGGCAAAGTCAATATATAAATGAAAAACACTTTACTTCCATTCACGATGCTAACCTGATTCTCATATAAAAAATGTTTGGTGAAGTATTACTTGCTGGAAAAAATATTTTGTCTGAAACTGTCCTAAATTGTTGGATGTATTTGTATCTAAGTAAAAATTGCACCAGCTATGTGAGAGTTAAGCAGCAAAGAATGCCCTGGCACTCAAAAAAAACTTAGATATGGATATTGATTTACATGTTGTTGGCATTTTCAGAATGTTATACCATGGCTGTTCCTCTTGTTCAGATTCCAGACTCCATCATTTCTCGTGGTGTTCAGGTGCTCCCACGAGACACAGCCTCCCTCAGCACTACTCCTTCAGAATCACCTCGTGCTCAGGCCACATCTCGCCTCTCTACAGCTTCCTGCCCAACACCAAAAGTAAGTACAGTTCATTGGCACCTGACACCTGCTCTGCTGTGGAAATCTGGGGAAACTAACCAATATTATTTTCCTGTACTTGTCAAGGTTGGATTGCATGCAACATAGTACTATGAAAAAAATGGAATATAAAATAGATACCACTCATTTTTCACTAATTGTCACATTAGACCATGAGTAGGACAATCTAGAGATTTCATAGAAAATGTCTACTACATCACAGCTAGGTATATCACTACCTATAACTCCTGTTTCTTTGATGTAGACTTATTATTTTTAACCATACTCATCAGTATAGATATAAAATTCTTTATGCTGCAAATAAGTGTATTTTTGGCCATTAAACAACAAGATTAAAAAAATACTATCACCAAAGTTTTGTTGTTTTTTTTTTTTAACTTGTCCAGTCTGGGGTAGCTCCCAGCTCTAGTATCATTCCAAATTTTTTCAAATATATTCAACTTGGAATGTGGCTGCCTAATATTTGGAAACAAATCTAAATTTATTAGAAAGAAAGTTTTAATGCCAACCTTTGAGGGAGGGAGATTTTTCATCTTTTTTTTATATGTTTATCACTGAATCATAATGGGAGAAAGGATTAGACATTTGTTTCTTGCCTACATCTTCATGTGTTTGATAAATTACCTAGCCTCCTTAATTACTGCTGTGATTGCCTTCTCCTAGAACCTCTCTGCTGAATCAGTTAGTTCTTTGTGCTTTCAGGTTCTTTATGTGATGGATCCCATATTGCTATCAAAAGGTTAACAGTAACTTCCTCCTTATTTACTAGCACAAGAACTAAGATATCAGGCTGTATATTAAATTTACTCTAAGGATCTGACAGTTAATTTTTCAAACTGTGGCTTTTTGTCTGTCATCAAATTTAAGCACCTATGCAGGTATCTTCCTCAATTCCAGCTTTTTATCGGTTTTATGAATGTTACAAATTACATTTGACTAAAAGTGATCTCAAACATTCTAGATGTGGCAATGCAGTTTGCTATATGTTTTATAATAAAACCTTCCCAACAAAGTCTTCAGAGTATTAACTCTTGTATATAATTGTTTTTTAGACATGTGTCAAAAATAATAGATTACTTTTGTCATCTAAATGAGGCTGTAAATCTCACTGGAGAAAAACTGTAAGAACATTCTAAATGTAAAGTGCATTTCATTGCCAACTGGGTATCAGTCAGCTACATTTGCAACTGAATGAAATCAGAGTTCTTAAACCCTGATTGGGAAAACCAAGATTTCATCTGTCTTTTAAATTATTTTTTTTAAAAATGCCATGATTTGTCTATATTCAATTCCAACTGTACAAGCTAAATGCATTTGAGAAATAATTAAAAGTAAAAGCTAGATCCATTTTAAGATGTTTACTGCACTGAATATTTAGGCCTAAATATTGAGAATACAGAACTATCCAAGTGTCTGTTGTTTTTCTGTGATAATATACTGTGATTGTAAGTATTTTGGAAATATCTTAGGCCAGATTATATAGTAGTTCTTAAGCCTTTATAAGCATTGTAATTACATCTTAGTTACAAAGAAGATGTCACATACAATTGTCAAAATCACTCAGTTCTTTCACATCCTCCAAAGTAAAGCACTAGAAATGTTAACATTTATTGAATTAATTTGCTTATTGTAAAACTTTTGAAAAACAAGTAGCTTGTCTTGATATTTTCAAATATTCAAACTGACAATGAATTCAAATGAAGCACTGTGTTTTTACCCAGGAATAAAATTGTGTTCCTTTTATATGATTTTTTCTAGCACTGGAATGCTGCGAATTTATTACTTTGGTGTTAATTTTAAAAATAAACTTTAAATGATGAATTAGAATACTAATATAATACCATTAGATACTTTAAATATTGATTTTTTAAGAAGTAAAAGATGTCAAATTATCCTTTCTAATAAAAATTTCTTATAAATGATAAGACTGCTTAATTGAACTTAAAATATGTGTTCTTATAAGTGCTTTAATTTCAGTGACAGATACTGTCAGATACAGTCTCCATCTGGGTTCCTGGAGTTTACAGTTTAGTTGAGAGTTTACTAAAATAAATGAGTAGGTAAACAAGAAATTTTAATAATTAAAATTTCACAGTAACTTAATAATCATATTTTGAAGTACATGTAAAAGATGTACTGATAGAAATAATAGCAGGAGGGATTCTTGGCATTGTGTTCATGTACTTGAGCCCTTGCCACCCATGTGGGAGGCCAAGCTGGAGTTCAGGCTCCTGGCTTCATCCCCCTTTCCCTTCAATCTCCCTCTCTGTATGTACCTTTCAAATAAAATAAAAATAAAGAAATCTTAAAAAAAAAAAAAAAAGAAGGAATGGAGGAAGGGGAGGGCAGTGTAGGGAAGGGAAGGGAAGGAAGGAAGAGGGCAGGGAGAAGAAGAGCAGGAGATCCTCATCTAGATAGGCTGCTCAGAGAAGGCTCTCCAAGGAGTAGCATTTCACTGCGGGTGTAAAGGAATAATAAATCCTAACATGAGGTTTGGCGTTGGATAGAGGTTTAATGAATTATATATAGCAATAATGACTGCTTTAAAGGCAGTGGACACCAATCAAGAACCTTCAAGCTAAAACTTTCATTAGTATGTGAAAGATAAGACTGCTTAATTGAACTTAAAATATGTGTTCTTATAAGTGCTTTAATTTCAATGACAGATACTGTCAGATACAGTCTCCACTGACTTCAAACTCCAATTTCAAATTTCAATTTTTTTATTTTAGATAATGATTTTTTTAGCCTCTCCTCACTGAGTCATTTATCAAGGTCATAGGTTTTGATACTTTGTTCTAGGTGAGATAGTTATTTTAATTTTTATAACATAGAAATTTGAAGCAAAAGAAAACAAAATTGATTTTTAGCTTTCTAATTTGAGCAATTGGATAATTATGATGTTATAAGGAATATTAAAAACCAGCAAGTTTTGAGAGTAAAAGGGTAGTGCATTTTGACTTTGATTGTGTACATTCTGAAGTACGTGTAATACATCCTGAAGTTTGTGTAAGACATCCAAGGAATAGTATTCGAAACAAAATTGGAAATACAGTTTGAGTTGGACATTTTTATTGTTACTGCATATTGGTTCTAATATTTAGAGTCCAGTACATGTTGGTGTTGGCAAAACCCCATACGTATCCCCTTTCTATATCACAGTATGTCATGTGCAGAAATATATGTTTAAATGTATTTTCTTTACATCAGAAATATAATATAGTCATGAATGATCAGCACTAGGAAGGGTACCTGACTTAACAGCAGCAGTCCTGGATTCCAAGGCTTGTTTCTCTTCTTAGTAACCATATTTGATTAAGCAAGTCGTTTCACTTTTCTGAGCAGTTTCATGTCTGTCGAGACTTAAAATCCCTGTCTCCTTGAGAGTGTTAGTTCATTAAATTAAGTAAGTCTTTTCTAATGGTGTAGAAGCAACAGTGAGCCTGTTAGCACTGTTCCTTCCTTTAAACAGATAAGTCACTATAAATTATAATAAAGTATAATAAATATTATTATTTATTAGCAGGAGTACAGAATATTATGGAAATAATCATCAAAAACACTTAAATTAGTTTGTGAGAACTCAATGGTTAAATAACCAAGAATTGATTCAAAACTAACTGTTCCAACCTTTTTCTCTGTATCCTTTATCACTAGACTATAGATCTCTAAATTTGTGTTTGCATTTACTTCTCTAGGTCAACAACTATAATGTTAAACATCATTGGATTCACATTTTGTATGTATACTGAAGTAAAGTATTCTAGATTGTCCTTTCATCCTTTAAGATTCTCCAGCTTTAGTTGAGAGTAAGATTTATAAAATATACCATGTTTTCATTTCTTTTCTCTATGTGAATTACAATCTAATGAGGACTACCATACATCAGCTTTTCTAAATAATTATTAATAAAATAGCATTTTCTCCAGCAAATATTTACTTGCTGAAATAACATTTTATTACATATGAGATAAAAAGTCATTTTTATGTCAGATATTTTCTTTTAATGAAATCTGACTGGAATGAATGATTTTCAGTCCTCTTGTTTCCTTATACATTGTATGTTTTAAGAACAAATTTGATATTTTTAGCTTTTCATCACCCTAAATAGAATAGTGCCTAAGCCAAAGAAATAAAATCATATATGGATTCTTTTTAAAGAAATGTAGGCTTTATCTAGAGAACTTGAGTTCTAAAATGGTGGTAGTGTTCTAAAAAAGGTGTGCTGAAAGAATAATTCTGTAACACATAAATTCTCTTGTAGAGTGAACATTATTCACAACAAAGTGAGTGTTGATTTTTAATTATTAAGGACAGCAGCATCTCTCAGCATCTCTATTTAAAAATCAAGTTAAGAGGTTTGAGGTACAAAATAATAATCAGAACAAAAGAAAAAAAATCCAAACTTTTGATCAATTTTGCCCTTTAGATGATGTTTGTTTCAGACATTATTAAAATAGAAAACATTTTATTGATCAATTTTCTATTAGTTTTTTATTCCCTACTTATTTGAACTTGGACATTTAAAAGGAGAATGTAATCTTTAGTCACATATTCCCCTTTACCTTAAAAGTTAGAATTTTATGCCCAGACTAACCAGCAAGTTGAGGGTTTTCCCTCTTTAGGACAAAAATGTAAACACCTGCAGTATATAATTTCACTAAAGTTCATATAATGACTTAAAAGTAAATGTGCTGAAATATCTTTATGTGAAAGGATGTCCCTTTAATACACTAATATCTTATCTCACATCCAATTTGCAAAATTGTGAGTCCTTGTAGGTTTCTATTTTTGTCCTTTGAGCCAAAGGAATTAGAATAATCTGGATAGACTATTAACTTATGGTCTTAAATGTGTGAGTTTGAAAGGAAGTTTTGATTTCCTTTACCCATAAAGGTGATGCTATTGATCCAATATCAACATAATTTTCTCTATGAAATTCTACTCTAGTAATGTTTAGTTTTACAAACTATAACATATTTGTACCACTTTCCTTTGTAAACACCAGAATGAGAGATGGCTAGTTTATTGGCAAAACCTGAGACTCCCAAGTCTCTGGAGAATCTCATTTATTTGCTACAATTCTAAACTAAGTAAAGGTATAAACTTGTGCCTACAAGTTGGGTGTGTGTGTGTGTGTGTGTGTGTTTAAATTATTTTTAAGAGCATAAGCAAATAAATACAATTCTAGCAAAATGAAGTTTTTTACTTTTGTCTCAAATGATATCAACACTGGTGTATTATTATCTGATCAACTGTTAATGACATTTTAGAAATTGATGGATTCCGGTTCTACATGTAGAATCAACAAACAACAAAAAGGTTGGGAACTACTAAATTATTGAAATAAAAAATACATTCACTGAACCAAGACTTTATTTTTCTCTTGTACAAAGTTTATTGCCCATCTGGGAAAGATTAAGCAATAATCCCCCCAACATTATTGGTCAGATCTAGCAATTGTTTTACATTTTTCAAATACATGTTGATGTGTGACTTAATACAAAGCAATTGAATTCTCACATTTGCCTTCCTTTCAATCTGTTTTAATACGCCGTTTTTATTGAAGAATATGAAAAAACAAACCAGCCTCACAAAGATATGTTATTAGAAAAGGATTTTATTAGCACTTTCAGATGATTGTGACTATTCTTTGATACTACACCGAGAACTTACAACTTTTGTTCCATTAAAGATAGTTGAAGTGTAGGATACGAAAACCTATCTAGTACCATTCAGGACTCTGATACAGTAAAATTTAGTGGTTAGTCTTGCACTTTGAAAAAACTTTTATACAAGCTTGATTTTAGAACACACACATTGGCCATTTGGAAAATATAATTCTTCCAAATACTGACATACTTCATTATATCAAAATCATCTTTGTTATTATAATCACCACATTTGGAAGTATTGGAAACCATGAAGCTGATGGTGGCTGACATACATTTTCCTGTTGATTTTCCTTTAATTGACAGGCAAACTTTGTTTAGTTTCACGAAGGTGTCTAGTAAGCATCTCAGTCCGAATAATAATAGTTTATTAATTATTCTTTCATTCTTTCAAGTAAAAATGATATCCTGTGTATAAACTGGATAGTTTAGGAACATGAGGTAGGCCTAAAATATAAGATGCCAGTTAAGATACCCTTGTTCCATATTGGAGTGATTGGATTTGATCCCTGACTCCAGCTTCCTGCTGATTTGGACTCCAGAAGGTAGTGGTGATGGTTCAGGTGATTGGGTCCTGCCATCCACATGAGAAACTTGAAATGAGTTCTCAACTCCGAGCTTCAAACCCTCAGTCCCAGGCTATTGCAGGCATTTGGGAAGTTAATAAAATAGGGATTTGTCTCTCTCTCCCACCCCCTCCCTCTCCCCCCACATCGCCCCTCACCCTCCTTTGCCTGTCTCCTTCTCCCTCTCAAATTAAAAATATGTATATATATTAAAAATAAACTGGCAAATTCAATCTACAACTCAAACATTTTCATAAGTACTTTTCCTTGAGACAGCATCAGGATGCATAAGTATTTTAGTTATACTTCCCATTATGTCATACTCAAAGGTCAACTTTTAGTTAATTAAATTGATACTTACTGTTTCATTGAGGATAGTACTAAATGAGACTAGCCTTTTTAAAAAAAATGTTACCACATGGCAGTGAATAATATGACTATTCATACTACTTACATCCACTTCCTTTACTTGCAGTAAGGTTTCAGTCCACCAATGCTTTTGAAACATCAGTACAAATTTCAGCTTAGTGAAAAATGCAAATAATGTTTTGGTAATACTAGTAATTCTGGCCTTGTGGACCCCTTGAAAGGGTTTTTTTCATGAATTATGAGGAACCACTGATAAAATAAATCAGCAACTGGTTCAAGTTTCCTGAAAATATTCTGGGTCACAATAAGGTATGTTGAACTTTATTTTTTCCATATTTACCATAGAGAGGATATTGGAATGGTATTCTCAAACAGATCTGATCCTTTATGTAAATAACTAGCAATAACATGCTTAAGCATTAAAAAATAATTCACTCTGAGTGTATTCTAGGTTGATTCTAGATTAGAGAATAGTTGCTTTTCCTTGATTTAAAATGAGAAAAAACTTCATGATCTCTTTAGAAGATACAAGAACAGAAATTGTAATTCCTAACTAATTCTATTTTCAGTGTCATGTTTCTTCCGTGTTTAGCTAACATCTCATGTTTTCCCAAAATATCCTGTCTTCTACCCTCTTTTAAGTAATACCTGAGTTGTTGGAAAATAATTTTATGAAGGATATAATTAGATATAGCTCATTTACTGTTTTATTTGAAATGCAGAGAGACAGCAATTCCACATCCACTGACTCACTCACATGGCTCATTGAAAAATTAGTTTTGCACATTTAAAACTTGGGAAATTTGAAATAAAAAAACAAATTTGCAATATTTCCTAGTACTGACATATGTTTATGCTCAGCTGGCATTCTTTAGACCCTCCAGACTATTTTATCATTTATATTACATTCCTGACTCCCATAGACATTTGAAATCTGTTTTCTGCTCTAGTTCATTAACATCTAGTTTCCCTTTACATGTTTATTTTGCTGTTTATCATGTTTTCTGAGCAAAACAGAATTTTGAGACTTCAAAGAAAAGATAGTACTCTTACTTCCTTTTCTAATGAGAAAGGTGCTACCCAGTGTGGCAGAATATTTCATATTTTAATAGAATTGAAATTAGAAAACAATGTATTTCAACTGTTAACACTATTTGCGAATTATTTTTAGTGGTTTTATTATGATATTATACTACGTATAGGATTCCACATTTGTGACTGTTCCTTCTTTGATTTAAATGTCCCCTCTGCTTTTATGTTTAATGATAA
This sequence comes from Sylvilagus floridanus, assembly GCA_949820135.1. Classification (NCBI taxonomy): domain Eukaryota; kingdom Metazoa; phylum Chordata; class Mammalia; order Lagomorpha; family Leporidae; genus Sylvilagus; species Sylvilagus floridanus. The sequence continues at coordinate 11,994,387 of OX463228.1, read as the reverse complement.
TTGAAAATGGAATTTATTGATCCCTTTCCAAGTATTTTAGTGGTCATAGAACAATGTTCTTCACTGTAGCTAACTATGAAATGTATAATTGCCACTCTGAAATCTGAACTTTCAAGTGAAAATTGATACATGCAAAAATACAGAAAACAGTTATTATTAGCTGTAGAATTAATATTTTATGGCTAAGATAAACTAAAATTGGCATGGTCTCTTTCTTATTTTTTAGAAATAAAAGATATTCATTGAGAAAAATTTAGGAAACTCATATGAGAAAAATGTTGTTGTAAAATGCTCAACAGAAATAATCATTGTCAGCTGGTGCCGTGGCTCAACAGGCTAATCCTCCGCCTTGCGGCGCCGGCACACCGGGTTCTAGTCCCGGTTGGGGTGCCAGATTCTGTCCCGGTTGCCCCTCTTCCAGGCCAGCTCTCTGCTGTGTCCCGGGAGTGCAGTGGAGGATGGCCCAAGTGCTTGGGCCCTGCACCCCATGGGAGACCAGGAGAAGCACCTGGCACCTGGCTCCTGCCATTGGATGAGCGCAATGAGCGTGGTGCGCCGGCCGCAGCACGCTGGCCATGGCGGCCATTGGAGGGTGAACCAATGGCAAAAGGAAGACCTTTCTCTCTGTCTCTCACTGTCCACTCTGGCTGTCAAAAATAAAAAAAAAAAAAAATAACCATTGTTAAAATTTTGCTGTATAGGCCGGCGCCGTGGCTCAACAGGCTAATCCTCCGCCTTGCGGCGCCGGCACACCGGGTTCTAGTCCCGGTCGGGGCACCGGATTCTGTCCCGGTTGCCCCTCTTCCAGGCCAGCCCTCTGCTGTGGCCCGGGAGTGCAGTGGAGGATGGCCCAGGTGCTTGGGCCCTGCACCCCATGGGAGACCAGGAAAAAGCACCTGTCACCTGGCTCCTGCCATCGGATGAGCGCGGTGCGCCGGCCGCAGCGCGCCGACCACGCCGACCGCGGCAGCCATTGGAGGGTAAACCAATGGCAAAGGAAGACCTTTCTCTCTGTCTCTCTCTCTCACTGTCCACTCTGCCTGTCAAAAAAAAAAAAAAAAAATTTGCTGTATATAGTTCTCATTTTTCTGTGCATTCAAATATTTTATCATAATGCCAAGGCAGTAATTAAGAGTCTAGATTCTAATGTCTGACAGGCCTGGGGATGAATCTCACCTTTTCCATGCCCTAGATGTATGACTTTCAGGAAGTTACTTCCCTCTAAGTATCTCATCTGTTACATAAAAATAATACTATTTGCCTTAAAAAGTTGTTGGAAGAATTTTTTTAAATGTATATGAAGCATTTAGCACTATTTTGAAATATAAATACTCACTAAATATTAGCTATTGTTAATCTGTAGTAGTTGAACCTATTTGTACACTTAGTAATATAACTATCTTTGTCATTTTTAAATGTTTTAAATTATCTTCTAGAATGGGGGTAAGGACGCTTTTTTCTGCAAAAGGCTAAGTGGGTATTTATAACACCATTTGTAGGCCATACAGAATTATCAACTTGAAAATTAGCCTGCTGTAACTTTCTTGAATTTCAAGTCCCATCTGCTTGCCAGACCTAATGATTTCACGGGCCTCATACAGCCTGTGGGTCAGACCCACCCCTGTTCGAGAATGTTATTTTGATTATTGTTTATATTAATTGATGGAGGTGACATAGCCTTTTCACCAGCTTTTATTCTGGATATTTTTCAGTATAGATAATCTGGAAGTGAATGTTTTGGAACTTTCTCCTAATTAAATTTAACTTGTATTAATTATACTAATTATATCTTTGTGGAAATTATATGCAGATCTTTTGTCTCATGAGTAATATAGCTTACTTGGCTACAGGAATAAATCAGTATTGCATCTTCATTAATTCATTTTAATGAGATATTGGAAGAAACAGTTTTAACATTTGCATTTGACTGATTTACTAACAGCATTTAAAATTCATGAACCCAGAGCTTTTAAAAAGCTAACAACATTGATTATGAAAGTATTGCACTAGAGGCAGTACATAATGAGAACCAACCTTCAAGTTTGCTTCTTTGTAACTGAGAACCAGCAGTTTCTTTAGCTTTAACAAAAAGATGTTAAATAGCTTCTAAAGTCCTTTGTAGGCCTATAATTCTATTTTTAGCATACTTCCTAAACCAACTGAATATTTTTCTTGTTCTCATATTTATTGAAATCTAATTCATATACAATTAATTTACACTTATTTATTTCAGCTAGTACATAATGTTTGAGGTTGTCAACCAAAAATGTTGTAACTTGAGATCGTTCTCATTTAGGTCAAGGTTATGTCTGTTAAACGGAATACTGATTTTTTTCAGTGCCCAGTAGAGTTTTGTTCAAGTTATAAGCAGAGAGGGAAGTGAATTTAGAAATACAAGAAAAAGTGAAATTAAGAATATTAACATTGTGTGAAAGCAGACCAAGAAACATGACCTGTGCCAACATTTTAGCAGCAAAATAGATTAGATATAGGCATGATTCAAATCTCTGTAATTAACTGGCCATGCCCATTGAGAAGGTTTTTTTTTTTTTTTTTTCTTTGTGACAGGCAGAGTGGACAGTGAGAGAGAGAGACAGAGAGAAAGGTCTTCCTTTGCCATTGGTTCACCCTCCAATGGCTGCCATGGCCAGTGTGCTGCGGCCGGCGCACCGCGCTTATCCGATGGCAGGAGCCAGGTGCTAGGTGCTTTTTCCTGGTCTCCCATGGGGTGCAGGGCCCAAGCACTTGGGCCATCCTCCACTGCACTCCCAGGCCACAGCAGAGGGCTGGCCTGGAAGAGGGGCAACCGGGACAGAATCCGGCGCCCCGACCAGGACTAGAACCCGGTGTGCCGGCACCGCAAGGCGGAGGATTAGCCTGTTGAGCCACGGCGCCGGCCCATTGAGAAGTTTAGAAGAGAGTATATTTTAAATTAAACTGTTCTCTAGCTCTTCATATTTTAAAATTATACAGGGGTAGGCATTTGACATAATGATTAAGGCACCACTTGAGATCCCCATATCTGATAAGTGCCTGAGTTTGAATCCCAGTTTTGCTTCCAATTCCAGCTTCCTCCTAAGCTTGACCTGGGAGGCAGCAGGTAATGGCCCTATGTTAGGTAACCTGGATTGAGTTCAAGGCTCCAGGCTTTGGCCTGGCCTAGCTCCAAATGTTGCAGCCATTTGGGGAGTGAATCAGAGGATGTAAGAGCTTTCTCTGTTACGTCTGTATTTCTGTGTCTCTCTCTTTGTCTCTCTTAGTCTCTCTGCCTTTCAAAGTAAAAACCAATAAAGGAAAAATGCTTTCTTGATTAAATTATATGATGTGTATTCTAAAATTAGTCAGATATTTTCTGGCCCAAAATTTCAGGACTATCTTCTTTTCCTTCTCATTCTGTTTTTATTAAAGAAAAAAATACAGATTAATTCAGAAGTCATTCAGTGAATGTGTTTTCTACATATTATGTGTCAAATATTATGTTAGGCATTGTTAGATATAGCAATGAAGAGATTAAATAACATTTGCCTCAAGGAGCTTATAGTGGAGCTGGTGTGAAAGTAAAATATTTACAACAAACTTATCAGATGAAGAGTTGATGTCCTCATGTGCTCTTCTAATCTTGTACAGAAAATAATAACATGCTTTAAAGACAGGAAAACACATTTCATAAAAGAAATACGTGTTCAAATAAGTACATGAAAAAACTACCATCACTAGAAATCTACATTTTAAAGGAATACAAATTTTGCAACAAGACTGATAACTATTTTAAAATTGAAATCATCAATGCTGTAATGAGAAGTTTCCTGAATATTATTATTCACAATGATAGGAATATAAATTTGTGTTGCCTTTTAAGCAGATAAGTCATTTGCTTGAAATGCATTATACCTTATAGAAAAAGAGAAAGGACCTTGATTTTTTTTTTAACCAGCCACTTTGTTTCTAGAAATTTATCCAAAAGAAATTATTAGAAAGGCTATCAAAGACTACATACAAAGTTAGCACAGCATGTTTATATTAGAGAAAAATTACTACAATTAATGCTTATATTAAATAACTTGTAGATACAGATAGTTATTCTATAATCTTAGAAAATCATACCTTTCAGAATATTTAATGACTGAGAAACATACTCATAATAATATGGTTTTTAAAAGTAAACAAAGCTGCTTACGGATGGACCCATAGTTTACTTTTTGCAATGTATATTATTTTTATAATCAGGAAGATAGGTTTTTGTTTTTGTTTTTAAATTAGGACCTAGTCATAACAGAGATGTTCTTTTGCCTACTTTTCAGATTTGTAGTAAATCTTTATAGAGCCAACTTTAGTTACTTATAACTGTTTATATCCAGAATAAGCATCTTAATCCTGCTGAGTATGAAATTATATATTTCAATGGAAATTCAAGGATAAACATTCTTTTCTAAAATACAACCAATAAAAATTATTAAGAACATATAATATACTATTTAAAAGTCATCTATTTTAATATAGCTAATTTGTAGTATCTTTTTGACAGATTTAAAAATTTGAGGAAGAAAAAGAACATTGATAAAATTATCCTCTGGCTAGTGGCAAGTAATAATTTACTTAAAAATGTCTCATTTTGCAGACATTATATTGTTTATGGGATCAAAGCTATTCTAGAATATAAGGATCAAAATTACAATCATATAATAAAATATAAGTAAATAATTACAAATGTTAATAGATGATAAAGAATCAAAGCCTTAAAATATACAGGAGCAGGGGTATATGAAAGATCTGTAACTTGCTACGCTACAAGGATGCTATTTTATGACTTCTCATTTCTTCATTACTCTTTGTAACTTCACTTGGTGTTTTTTATACTTTCATTGATTTTTATACTCATATTGCCTTTCCTCCAGAAACACATTAATTATTTTTTCATTGACACACTTGTATAATTCTTAGTTCTCTTATCTCTTTTTGTTTTGACTTAATAAATCACGAGTGAAACAGAGTTGTTATACAATGAGGCACAAATTTTATCCAAAGGGCTGAATAATGTAATATGAATGATACACTGAAATGAAATATTTACTAGATCCCAAAACTATTTCATTACTTATGGGAGTTTGTTTAAATGTTGAACTCTTAAGCAAAACATTTTTACAAGAATGATCTAGTACTTAGAGCAAACAAACCAAGAAGCTGAAATGTATGTCTGTCTAAATCAATATAAAGTGTATAATTGGGAAAAAAGTAGATCTGTTACTCATTCCAGAGGGGAGAGCCTCAATTTAATGAAAAACTTGAAAATTAGAAATTAATATCTACTGTGCTTTTTTTTTAATAATTGGTTGTTCAGAAAGCCACTGAACCTCTCTTAATTCCTTCCTTGGTAAAATAAACAAATACAAAATATGCAACCTGCTCTAAAACATTTTCACCAAACATCTTGTAACTAAAGAGAATTGTAAATGCATATATCTGATAACATGGAAGCCTCCCTTGATGTGGCTGCCACAATCTAAAATTTTATTGAAGCTTCATATTTTTTAATAATATAAAATTGACTTTCTGTTCCAAAATATGTATTAATTCTAGTGAAAATATAATATTTATAATTACTGTTTGGCAAGTGAGGTTAGGGTAGGGCAGGATAGATCTCTACCTTGTTAGTAAGAGAAAAGACTTTACAGTGAGCTCAGTTTCAGAAAATTGGGCCAGATCAAAAGAGATCAATGCCATGTATTAGATTAAGATCCAGGCAATTTTTTTGGTGCATGATATTTCCAAATCCAAATACTTACAAAAATGTAACTAAAACAGCATAGTCACTTTATTGCTTTACAGTTTGCATCCTAGAAATTGATTCTGGGGGTAATTTCCTCAATAATTAATCCATAAAGATTCCTAGAATTTTACAAAAGAGATGATATAGTGTAATGCTATATTTTCAGGCTGTTTCTAATGGACATTTTGTTAAATATATTCTAGTTGGGTAGGAGACTGAATAGAAGATCTAAATGTTTTTTATCCTATAGTTAATAGTTTTTAACAAACTCAGTGAAAGCCTTGTTCAGGTTAATGAAATCATCAATGGTATTTTTTGTTTTGCTATAAACATGTTAATTTTCAACTTATGTTTGTAAACCAGTAATCTCAGCTGACTCATGATCCTCACAGTTCTTAATACCCTCTTCTCAAAATTCACTTACATTGCATTCATCCTATGTTTGATATAAGTTGAGCATCACTAATGTGAAAATTCAAAATCCAAAACCTTTTGCATGTCATGTTGATGTTCAAAAGTGTGCATCAAAATAAAAAAAAAAAAAAAAAACCTCATAATCTGAATCTGAAACACTTCTGGACCCAAGCATTTTAGATAAGGAAATCCATCCTATATGAAAACTAATAATTTAAACTCTCTTAGCTATTGATAAAGAATGTTTAGCCTCATAGAAAAGCATGTATAAAAGTAGCCAGCAATGAGTCTCTTATAATTATCATGAAAAGCAAATTAATTCATCTTATGTAAATGTTAATCTTTTGTGATTTCTTGTAAATTCTTATCCAAAATAATAGTAATTAGTCATTTGGATCAGCTATGAATATCTTATCTATGCTAATTGATGATGAAAGGTTGACTAAAACGAGAACGTTACATCAATTTCATCACTGATTTCACTATTCCTTGTTTCTCAAATTTTAGTGTATAGAAACAGACCTTCAAATTTTTATGAATTTTTTCAGAATTAGATATTATTATATGCTTCAGGAGCCACAGAAGTATAATCACATCCAATTTTAAAAGCCACATTGATCTTCTAAAGTCTTCCTCCTGTGAAAGTTTCAAAGACAGAGTTGTGTATAGCAAATTGATGTCACACATTATAAGCTATCTGCTCCCTCAGAGTCTCTATTTAAATCAATCTTATAGCCTGCTTTTCAAATTCAAAGTTCAGTGATGATTATCTTTTTTTTCTTTTTACATTTTCTTCTGTAAATTTATGAACTTGTACTTGCATTTGGAATGTAAATGGTATAGAAGAATTTCTTCATCTATAAATACAGTAACAAAATTTCTTATACAGATGGACAAAAATGGAGATTTTAATATATACATATACATCCTCTTATAAGCATCAACTTTCTACTAGCCCATTTATTTCCAAGCCTATTAAGGAAATACACTTTTAAACCAGAAATTTTGAACTGGGATATTGTTCCTTAATCTTGAAGAAGATATCTCATTTGCTGGACTTAATATTATTTTAAGCTTTCTGCAAATAAAATCTAGTAAATGTTCACTTGTTGATATATAACATTTCAGAAATCGTAATGGTTTATAAGTTTTCAGAAAGCAGCATGAGGCATTTGAATTTATATTTTTATAGGAAACTACCAAGACTATTTTATTATCCAGTTACTGTGAATTTCCGTTTAAGATGGAAAACCACTTTTGATATAAAGCTGTTCCCTATTAGCAAAGAAATAGCATAAGAGAATGACGAGATATTACGAACAGTCTCCATCAAGAGGTCCACTCTTAGAAGGTGTTGACATTCTAATTAGTATTCATTGTTTGTAAATTTGACTATTCTGTTTGAGTAACAAGAGTGACAATTAGTGATTGTCTTTTTTGCAATAACAGTTAATACTGAAGAAATAGTAAAAACTTGTTATATCAAGCCGAAAGTTGATGCAGTTCCTCTGTGCCAAAAACGTGTTTTTTCAAAACAAAATTCATTTTTCTCTGTAGTATTTTTCAGCAGTAACCCATATGCTATCAGAAATGTCCTAAACGGGTAAGACAGTCTATACATCCTGCTTGAGGAAATGAAATTTTGTATTATGATCAGATTTCTTATTTTTTCTGAGGACTTTAGTGCCGGGAACTTGGCATCACACTGATAGTTCCTTTGTATCCTGATATGAGAGGAAGCGTCACAGCCAACTCCATCTATGCCGGTTTGAATTGGGACCATCATTGTGCAATGGCCTGAAGCCTCTTTCCCTTTCTCACCCTTTTTGTGCCTGGCTTGCTTCCTTAAGTTAATAAAACATTAGTTCTTATTAGAGCTCTGTTTTAAAATACCTTACTTAATAAAACACTTGGTGTTAAGAATCTTCTGTTGCTCTTTTATATAGTGATGTGAAAAAAGTTTTAAAAAACAGCGATTTTATTTTTTTATTTTCCCCACCTTACCTAAAGGAAAATTCATTTGGGATAACAGAGAGCTTTGAGGGAGTGCATATACTGGTCTGGCATTAAAATTTTCTATCTGGGCAGCACAATCGTTTAATTGACAATCGCAGTGACAGCTGAGCAGCCTCAGTGCTTGGGCCAACAAGTAGAGGAGCCTCACTCTGTCACTTTCCAAGAATGATGCTTGTCAGGACTGATCTTTTCACCTAGAAAACACTCGTGTTTCCAGTCATGCTGATCATGTTTTCTGGTATTGAAATGGAACAGATACAAAACACTGGGAGAGTGCATAGGTATATTTTTAATTCTTTGTTTTTCATAAGCCAAATGCAAATGTAATACTACTCCAGATACTGCTTCATCAGAAGTCCCCAAGATAACCAAAAGTAAGTGCCACTTTCCTCATCTCAGGAATAGTGCTGAAACAGACTGAATTCTAGTGCCCAGACTATTTGCAGAGCATGCCATACAGCCTATAAGTTAGTTAACTTCTTACATCCTAAGAATTACCTAAAATAGAGAATTGATGTTCTTGCATGTATTACTAATGTGTAGAAAATTTTTTAAGTTCACTTTTTCTTTATTCTGTCTCTTTTACCCATCTTCCCTCATTGTAGCAAATTAGACGGCCGGATGAAAGCAAAGGAGTTGCTAGTAGAGTTGGATCCCTCAAAGTAAATATGTTTCTAACATTTTTTTTTTTGGCAAGATTTCGTCTATAGCCTACACTTCTTCCTTTTTGGAGGGTGGGGGAGGTAGGGGGCTTTTCCATTTTTCACCATCCCATTTTTTTATTTTAATATTTTATTGGCTGTTGGGTCATTTTATTTTTTTTGTTTCAGCTACACATAGAGCAACCAGCTGAAGGCAAGCTGCCAAATAACTAGCTTTGAATGGCACCACAAACAAGAGAAAGGGCAACTGCCTCATTACAGGTGCCTATAATTTGGGGTTCTAGAGTAAACCGTTCCTCTGATTGATGTCACTGACTGTGTGTTAAGTTCCTGTTACACAGAGAACTAATATATCTCCCCTTCTAACTCTTTGTAAGAAGTATTTAAATGTTTAGTGTCATCACCATTTGTAGTTCATTCTAGAACAAATTATGAGACAGTAACATGTATTGAGTATATATAGTCTTAAAAATTAGAAAGGAATTTTATATTACTAGTAAAATGGGCCAACATTTAGGTAATAGTGTATATGTATTCTTAACTACCCTTTATGTTTTTAAAGTTTAAAAAATTGATATGACAAGCAACTGAAACAAATATTTAAATATCTGCCAATTTGTGTATATAATTTGCTGATATATAACTGACAAATTTCTGATTTGATGGTTCCATTTGTAAGTTGCTAAATATCCATTTGGTCAGTATATCTTGGACACTCAGTACTCTAATATTTAATCACAATGAAAAAGTAAACAACATATCACACTGAAGTCATTAGTCACCTTTAATGCTGCCACCATAAATGCAAGTTAGAAAATTTGCTGAATTCTAAAAATGTACAAAAGAACCCCCCAACAAAATTAACCACTTTGTTATATCTCACTCCCATTTGGCCTTACAGCAGAAATAACTTATTGATTTAATCAAACTGCTAGATAATGTCCCCAAATTCTATAACTACCTTGAGGCTTATTATTGAGTTATTTCAAAATTTTACACTACTACAATTTATTTCCATTCAACAATTTATGAAACACTAATTCTACACTCTTTCCTCTCCTTGTCTCCTCTGCCTTCTTAGTTTTACTTTTTTGTTGTTTATTTGTTTATTTGTGTGTGCACACACATAAGTGCACATGAATGAAGGTGTGTTTGTATGTTGCTGTCCTTTATTCCAGAAAGCCATCCTCTCTGTTATCTAATACTACTTTCTAGTGGGTAGCTATTTTATTAAAATGTTATTTTTCTAAGGATAATCACAGGGGAAGTGTTAATTGTGTTTGTTTCAGAAACTAGGAAAGTTAAAATTATTCAGTCAGAAAAATGTGATACTTCAGTAGCATTCCTCACTGTCTGAATGTGAGGTACCATATTTTATCTTTTTCTTTAAGTGAAAATAAATCCATTATTTTTTAGATATGGATTATGACTTAGATTCATGTGAGAAGATGCATGAAGCATTACTTTTGGAAGATTATTGATAGTAAAATAAAGAATAAAATCGTATCCATTACAGCAGCACCATCTGCTATAAACTGGATTGTTTGTGTGAGTGTGTGTGTGTATGTGTGTAATTATCTCTAAAATCAGCTATGGATGTAAAGAACTTCAAGTTATAAATATGTTTATTGTTATTAAGTGTATATAATACAGTTATGTATATGCATATATATTTAAGAACAAAAGATATGTTTTACAGTTCAGTTAGTTTATTGCAATATAGATGCAGCCTTAAATCAAAAACTTTATTTGGGAAACAAAGTATATTTGACAAATTTCATAATTGTTATGTATTTTTACTCATGTTTCTACCAAATAGAAAATTCTAAAGTGAATCTTTAGGGCTTTATGAGAATAGTATTAGAATTTATTTTTTCTAATGCTGTGGGGAGAAAAGATACAGTAATTAACCAAGAAAATGTTGGCTCTCTAGTCACAGGTTTGTTGAACATGTATTCTTAATGTTATACAAAGACCTTTGATGTTTTGAAATGTTTGCCAAAGGCAGTGAGAAATGTATATTGCTATGATCTTATTTTTAAAAGGAAAAGAGGAAAGCTGAAAAGAGAACAAGTTGCTTTTTCAATTCATTTTCTGATGTTTACATGTAGCTCCATCGAAAGCTGGAGGAGCTCAGAGGTCACCTAGAAGGCAATGTGAAAGGATACTCTCTCAGAGTAAATGTACGATTTCACCCGGTGATTTTTTTTCCCTAAACTTCTGCTGACTGGTAATTCCAAATCTGATTGGTTTGTCCTCTCATTTCCATCCTTTTTACTTTCTGTCTCTTCCCTCCCCTGTTTCTTTTCTAGCTGCGGCTTCATGCTCACATTTATGAATTATTGATTAAATTGTCAGGGTAGAGGACCCTTAAGCCACACTAACATTGTAATTGATTTTAATAATGTTTTGGCCCCAATGCAAAATATAAATCTTTTCAAAATTAGTTTTTCTTATACAATAACATGATTGTCTGGGAATCTTCTCAGGAAAATTGGACCTTTTCCATTGACAGTGTCTTCTTTTCCTTGTTGGATGTATCAGCAGGATTGTAAATTATGGGTAGATCTCAGTGGTACAGTCTTGATTCAATTTCAGTCTTCAAAGAAAATGACAAGTATTTAAGTATCAACAAAGGTAAACTGGCCAACAGACACATTTGTCTTGAGTTAATAGACTTATGTTAACTCAGATTCTTTTGGAATTATTATAAGATTTTTTTGTTAAAATAAGAAAATTAACAGTGATCGTCTTCACCAGATATGCTTTCCAGTGACATATTTAAAAGACCTGAGCTTAGGTTAATATTCCAAAGAAAACCTTTGAAAGAGAACGGCACCTTATAACTACCCATTGTTGTGTATGCATAACATAGGCAGTACTAATAATTTTTTGTGATAGATAGTTCAGATGTTTAGGATATTTGGTCCTTCTTCTGAATGGAATGTAACTTTTTAAGAAAATGGAAATACAGTCCCTAAAGTGGTATAGGGAATGAATATGGCAAAAAAAAAAAAGCTATTATTGCAGTAAATAATTTATGACTTAGTCCTTTTATCCCATTCCTGGAGCTTCTAGAAAATCCCTGTGAATTGTAGCTTCAGATTTACTTCTCCAAAGATTATTTCTGTTTTGGTTTTTGCTAAAATAGTCTTAGTTTTCAAAATAGAATAAAATTATGGACATGTTAATTCTGTATTTTCAGATTGTTTTTTACTAAATACCATATACACATGTGTCTGTCTTTATATTACATATGTCTGTCTTTATATTAAATTTATGATTGCTGAAGCCCAATGTGTTTTTAAAGAGGAGGAAGTTAATGCAAGTATCTCACTTTTTTATCTCTATATGTGAGCCAGTCCTTTTCTTAAAAAACTCAAAAGATCACCCATAATCATAACCCAGAGGTTAATGCTCTGTATTTAAAATTACGGTTAGTTTGGATTTTAAGATATAATCACTCTGAACATATATGGATATCATTCCAAAGTCCACTAAAATATTCTAATATATCTGTTTTAGTGTCATGATCCTCCCTAACCAGTCACAAGAGACATTTTTCTTCAATCAAACTGAGACTAGAAAGTTAATGCTTGCTTAAGTCTATATGGTTAAGGTATTAGTGTAGGATCAGAATCAAATTAAAATTTTTCTGCTTTAAAAATTGGATTGTTTCATGCCACTTTTTATTTTTTCAATTCCTATATTTGTATACAATGGCTAACATAACCATCATCATCTTTTATTTTATTCCATTCAGAAACACTGTTCTGCCTACTTTTTCTTAAAAATTATTAAAGATGAGGCATACCATTGTAAGGTACTCATTAACTACCAGATATAAAAATCAAACAAGTAAAAAAATATCGAAGGCAAATAGTATCTTTTCTAGAGCATTCAACCCAAAAACCCTGCAAATCAAATGCTTAGCTAAATGTTTAATTCCTGTTTCTCAAGTACATCATAAAATGTTTTAGATATTAGAAATTATTTCTTAAAAGCAAAATAATTTTCATAACCATATAATGTTAAAATAGATTTTTTAAAAATTAGACAAATTGACATACAATGACAGTTCCATTTTGTGAAAATTTATTGTAAATATCCACACCCAAGAGAAGTGTTTTAATTCGTTGGAAAAACTGATGCCTATTTCAGTAAGATAAAAGATTCAGAAGCATGTTGCCAATGAAATATTTTATTTAATAGTTGAAGCAAATGAGACATCATTTAGACTGTGGGATAAGGATTCAATAAAGTCATTAATACTTCAAATGATATATAAAATATATTATCTTTTAGAAAAGAAAGAGGCCTGCACCCTTATTTATTAATGACAATCAGTGATATAAAGTTAAATATTCTAAAATGTAATTTTTGGAATACTATTAAATTTTCTTTATTTCTGATGTGAAAACATATTCTTCATCCTACAATGACTGTTCTAGAACAAAAAAGTTTAAGATGTGTTAAATTATTGAGTTCTAAATCCAGAGTGCATCATCTTTCAATGCATTGTACAAAGCAGCATTCTGAACCCTATATATGGTTTTAGCAATTTTAATAATAAATTTATAATTCTGCAGTAAGCAAAGTTTGCCTGATTTAATGACTGCAAAAATTACTACTATCCTTACAATAATGAGTGTTGAAAATAATGACTGAAGAATGAAACCATATAAAGGAAAATTAATTTCCTATTTAAACATATGTATGAACCTAGTAGGAAAAATAGTAAAAGTGATGCACAAGATTGAAGGCCAGTGCAGTGTCGAGAATTTAAAAGCATAAAGATAATGTAGACCAATACTTTGTTTAGATAATATAATCAAGGTAGACTTGCAAAGAAACTAAGTACCTGAAGAGGAAGAGGTTTAAGGAAATCTGAAAATGAAATATTCAGAAAAAAGTGATAAATGCTCATGAAGTTACAACAGAAAAGACAAGAGTAAAAATATTCATAAGCCACAATTTTGCATTTCATCACATATATAGTCTATGTAATGTTATAGTAAATTCTGTTATGCTACAAATATATATGCAGATAAGTTTTAGGTAACCAAATATGTTATTTACCTAAAGGCTTTGGAAAACAATAAAAGGAATTATGGCTTGTGAAAGACAGTTTATTGGTATATAAGTGAAGTTAAGATGAAAAGGGACAAATTAGAAGGAATGTGATAATTATAAAGATTTTCTATGCTAACAAAAATAAAGGAATATGATATTTGAAGTGAAAAATCAGTCAGTCACTAGAAGAATTATCACTTAAAATAAAATTATTTTCCATAAGTATTATGAAAATATTTAAATTCAGGAAGTATTAAACCTTTTGAAGGGTGATTTTAAATGTTAAGAATTTCCTAAATGCCTGAATAGGGCTAGTATGAAATAGGGCTAATATAAATAATGAATTAGATAATTGTGATTGTTTTAGACCTTTTAATGTCAATATTTTCATCCCAACATTAGTTCTGAACTTTCTTATATTTTTAATAGAAAATTGGAGGCTAATTTATGCTTTTATATTTATTAAGTGAATACTATAACTCAAGAAATGGCGAACTACACATCAACCCAAATTCTGTTCTCTTAGCCCATAAGCTAAGAATGATTTTCAAACTGGATTGAAAAAAATTAAAAGAAGAACATTTATTATACAAAATTCAAATTTCAGAGTCCAAAAATAAAATTTTATTGAAACATGGCCATGTAATCTACAGTTGATTGTGCCCTGCCATAGAGAGTTGTGGAGATTATCTGACCTGCAGGGTCTGTAATAGGTCTGTCAAATTATCTTTGTCTTAGAGCTTAAGAAAACGAGAGCTGCTCCTTTCCCTGGGGATGGTTTCAGATTTTCTTCATTGGAAGCATGTGTTTAAAAGAGTCATTCCCCTAGCTCTTCTACCTTTATCATCCTATTCTTCCTTTTTACATTGTTTTCTCTACCTACTCTGTCTTATACCACCAAAAACCTCACACACACACACACACAAAGTCGACCTGCCATGGTATTACTATTGAGCCTTCATGTGTGGAACGCTCATACAGATAGAGTATATATTACACATCGCTCTTCATTTTGGAATCCTCTGAGGAATTTAGAGTGTAGAGTTAAATTGTCTTATTCCTCTTCTTCTAAGCTTCTTGCAAAATGTGTTTTTAGAGTATTTTTAGTTGTGCACAATTTGTTTTTCTGTTTTATTACTTCATTATGTCTTGATAAAGCTATCTCTCTGAAGACCATGACCAACTTTGATTTCTGCTAAACTTCCTGTGTTACCTTGCCTAAAACCTTATGTATCTATAGGAAATTTTATACAGCTAAGAAAGAAACCCTGATATGATCATGTGATGCATCATACCTTAATATCTAACACTGAAAAATATAAAAGGTATCCAGATTGAAGCAACCAGCTTTGAACAAATGCGGAAGAAAAGCTGGAACATTAGTCCTTAAATGAGTAAAACATGAGTTTATTTGTAGAGTTTACTTTCTTTGGGCAGCTTACAATATCCTTTAGTTCTTGTATGCAGAATATTGCTTGAACCTTCTATATTTGACATTATGAATTTCTTTATATTACTAATGTGTTTATTTACTATTTTATTTAAAGTAATTATGTAATCTCCTGAGATTGTTGCTAAATAATGTCTTATAAATATGACCAGACTGCAATAATCATGAAGATGGCAGTGAATCAGTTTTAGGAGTATCTCTTTAGAAAGTAAGCTAATTTTGCGACTGTGTATTAGAATTCTCTTAATATGAAAAACTAATTTGGTTTTGAAGGTTCAGTCATTCTGAGAAATAAGAAAATTCTATCTTGAGCTTGAAACCAAAAACATTCCCTTCAAATACTTAGAAAATCACTTACAGTAGCCTAAGACGCCAATTGAAGCATGCATGATACATCTATGAAGTCATTCATGCTCACAGAGGAATATGTCTTCCTTAGAATTGAGTAAATAAAATCTCTCCTTAGCAAGTAAATTTCCCTAGTAATAGAAAATGGAAAAAAGACTTTCAAATGTTTTGAAGAATTTCCACTTTATGAATATAATCATAGAAACAGTATAAACCTTCACAGTAAGGTTTCTAACTAGCTTCTTCTAAAGAAAATGTAGATGGTTGAAAAAATGTTTAACTTCTTCATCTAAGAGGCTATATTTTACTATATTTACTAAACTATTTACTAAATATTTCAGAAACTACCTCAAAGCAGTATTTGGCAGTGATACTTTTTTTAAATAGCAAATTTTTGTGATAATAATAAAAAACTTCTGGATATTATTTCATCATTTTAGTTTTTTAAAGATAGAAGAAAAAGTGTTGTATTTTCATTCATTCAGTAAATACTTATTGAGCTCCTACTACATTCTGCTGTGCTAAATGCTAGAAATAGTTGAAGAACACATCTTATAATATAAGGGTGTTTCTGATTCCTGCCCTTGTCACCTTCTCCAATACCTTAATTTCCCCACCATAACTGTGACTTTTGTAACTTCATGCAGAATTTGTAACTGGAGAATGCATACTTAACAACTCGAGCTTACATGTTGTTGCAATAATCTAATGAAAGAAGAGGGCACAGAATTGAACACGGTAGTATTACAGCCTAGAAAGTAAGAACAGGCCAGAAAATTATCCACTCAAAGTCATAAAGGTTAAACCTGCTTTTACGTATAAACTACCTTTTTTTTTTTTTTAAATCATTGACAATATAGCTGTTCAAAGAAATCAGAAAAACCTGCTGGTAAAGTTAATTAGGGAAAAAGTTTTATGTTTAAGTTGTTATATCTTTTATGGTGCTGCTTCTGACACACATTGACTTTGGTCCCTTCTTCAGAGAATAAAGTGAAAATATAAGTAGACTTATCCTGTAAACAGTTTCACATGCAATTTCCTAGTGTCAAACCAATAGCATTTGGTGTGATACCATAGAAAAACGTTTCTAGTGCTCTACTTTCTTCCATAAATAGGCATCTTTCTCAGCAAGGTAATACCAGATTCTGATCAAAGAGCATCATCTTTGTCATGGATTTTTTTTTCTTTTAAGCAAGGTGTTTGTTTGTTTGTTTGTTCGTTTTAATCACAAGGTTCTCCTTCAAATAACTTGAGCCTTGAGATGTTATCAAACTCAAGTGTCTACTAGTAAGGCCGTTATATGACAAATGTGTTGGTGATGGAGCCATCTAAACCTTCTGAGACCCTTTTTCCTATTCTATCATTTCCTCTTTAACAGTGTTTTCTTTTCCCCACTGCAAAACCAGGCTCGGCTTCCCTCGTGCTCATCTACCTATAGTGTGTCTGAGGTACATTTTGCACGTATTTTCTTACATGGTCAACAACATGCTCGCCCCCTCACCATTTATCTTATTTTATTTTCCTTTTGCCTTAATTTATTTTGCCTTGCACTTTGCACTTGGCTGAAAGGGATGAGGGTGACAAAGGGGGGAAAGTCACGTGTTTTAGGGGGAAATTTCTATTTTTTTTTAATGTACTGTTTTCTGAATAACCTTTTTTTTTTGGCAGTCACTGTATCATATTAAAATGGCTAAAGCCCAAATGGCCAATTTGATTGTTACTACTGCCTTAACTCCAAAAAGATTCCTTTGAACCAGATAATTTATTATGAAGCTCATTTTGGCTGAAGACAGAGATTCCAGTTTGCATACCTATATGTATCTCTTTGATAGCTGAAGAGTTGCATTAAATCAGTGATAATCCTGTCCCTTTAACCACAGACGTAAGAAAGAATCAACAAAATTGATTGTTAAGTGAAAGTAAGTATAATTCCTCTATCTTTAAATAAAATAGAAGATTCATTCTCTTTTTTAAAACTAATTAGGTTTCTTAAATAATTTCCTTCACACTTGTATTGTCATAAGATTCTTGTAGTCTAAAAAAGATTATCAGCCATGAGTCATGTTCTTTTAACAAAATAGTTTACCTATGTTCTATGCATTTTGGGTGTTTTCATTCTTGCTCGTACTATGTTAAACCATAGCATAAATGGGTTTTCTTACGTTTGTAAAGCAGATTTTTTGAAAGATTATTGAAAGACTTTGAATACCCATTAAGTCTACTTCCAAAGCAGGATTACTTCCAAAGCAGGATTGGTAGAGTAGCTGAGGGGGAAGAGCCTAACTAAAATATGACTTGTAAATAAAAGGACTTTAGAAGCATACAGATGTTAAGATCATAGTTTTTTACTTTAACTATCATATAGTTGCCAGTACTGTAAACTTAATTCTTATTATAGAAATATTATCGTGCAAATAAAAAATCAGAAAGATCATGGTATTACCATCTAAACTACCAGGTAGTATATGCAGTGCCACAGCCGAGATATCCTTAGACTTCAAATTTTTAAGAAAAATCTTTCAAAGAAGTAGTATAACTAAACTCATAGCCTCACAAAGTTGAATTTGTTTAATCAATAGGCATCTAATTTAATTTTTATTGTGCAAGCTGTGACTGTCACAGGTTTTTTCTCTAAAATCTGATTTTGTGAAGTGTTAATTTCTTTTTGAAACATCTGAGTAAAAAGATGTGAATTATGAAATGCAAATGAACTACTTACAATGTAAAGAAAGACTTTTAAATGAGGAGATTGATAACATCTCATCACTACATTTTCCACAGGTTCTTTCTTAATTCCCCATGATTATGACTCCTAGTATAAAAGATATATAACCCATTTCTTTCTGCCACTTCATCCAGGCAATTCTCCATTTCCCATGAGAGTGTATAAGAAGTCTGCCATTGGCATCATCCTCAATCACAGCCCACAGCATCCATCAGGGTATTACTGTCTCTGTGACAGCCTGTGTACAGGAGGGCTCTCAGGCTGGAATATGGAACTGGTTTCTCGGGACTATCATGTATGCTGTGGCATTTGCTCCATGGCACTCAGCTCGCAAATGAACTCTGGCTTCCTCTGGGTTTGTGTCTTTCATTGTGTCATGTAGACTTTCTTTGTCATGAAGTGTGTTTCTCTAGTTTGTCATTTCTGGTAGGGTTTCTGTATTCCACTCAGTGCCACGTTTCTGTGGTCTCCATCGGTGGTGTTTATGTTTCATTTATGATGCTATAAATACCAGTAAAATGAAGAGCTCCTTAAAGAATTTAATATTCATGATAATTGTTTGCACAGAAATAACCTCCCATAATTGTTTTCAATCTTAAATTAGTAAATGTCCATTTCACAAAAGTTTAGACTTATAAACCTTATAATTTCAAAGAATATCTGCATTTCAGTTTTTCATTGGAATTGTCTTGATAGGACTATTAGTAAAGTGTACTATTTATTTTATAGCATCACTATGGAGGTAGTCAAATCTTCCATGGCTTGAAATCTTTCCCTCACATTTAATCTTCACCTACCTATGCTATTAAAGAGATAAAGTCTCCAACCCAAATGTAGCATATTGGCTTTAGCAGTTGTACCTCATTATCTTCTGTGGCATTCATAAAATGAAAACAATAAGCCATGTTCAAAGGTGAACCTATCCATGATTTGTAAAAAGATAAAATAATTTGTAACCTCATCTAACTAATACTGCTCAGCCAGTATTACTCCTTGTAATTTAGGGAACAACCTTTCTTAAATACACACTTTTCTTACAGTATGACAGGTTCTATGTATGATATCTCATTTGTCTTAAATAATAGTCACAATAGCTGTGTTCAGAAAATATACTATTGTAATTTCATTTATAAGACAAAGAAACAAACTCAAAGAGGTTCGATATCTCTCCTAAGTGATAAAGCTAGGAAGGAAGTGGCAGAAAATTATTTTTTCTTGAAAACCATGCTTCTGTTCAGAAATTTAAAGTCATGAGCTCTGTTACTGCCATGTAGCAGTCTTGTATTTTCAAAGGATTGTATTTGCCTTGTTCAGATTTACTATATTGTTTTGGGTTATATATTATGAGAAAATGTATCTATAAGATACAAAACTGAATTCAAAGAAATATTAGAAAGATGTCTCTGGGTAATTTATTATTGTTATTTTTCTCTTAGTAAGTGAAGAAATAGTAATTATACACCTGTTAGATATTACTTAAATATAATTATAATCTACTAGTTGTTTTCTGTCCTTTGGAATTAGTTTCAGATTTGGAATTCATAAAAATAGTATGAATAATGAGATCAGTGTCTCAGGGAGAAAATCCCATAAAGCAAAAATGGAAAATGAAAGGAACTCAGCTTCCAAATTTCTAACTGATCTTCAACTTTGTTGTAAGAGCATTCATCTTTGTTTCAGAATTCTCTTAGTTTAAACCAAACTAAAATAAGTATTACCTCCTGGTAGAAATAATACTATTTATGATTTACCTGAGAAATAAAAATATATACTAGATATAAATCTATTGTGATTTGTAACATAAAATCTTTTTTTTTTTATTTTTGACAGGCAGAGTGGACAGTGAGAGAGAGAGACAGAGAGAAAGGTCTTCCTTTTCCTCTGGTTCACCCTCCAATGGCCGCCACGGCCTCTCTCTCTCCTTCTCTCTGTCTTAAAATAAGTGAAAAATAAAATCTCACTTAGAAAATCTCTAATAAGTGATTTATTATTTATTTAATCTGTGATATTCTACTCTCTTTTATCATTTCTGTATTTTTCCATACCATTTTATAAACAGTAGTTAAGGAAACTACAGATATTGTGAAGAAATCTGTTAGAAATAACATCTGTTGAAAACATTGCAACTGCTGCTATTAAAGTTTCTTGATTCTTCACTTTTGAATATTCAGAAATGAATTTAAATATAAGAGTTTTTAAGGTCAAAATAAGAAAATTAAGTTTGTGGCCCACGTTGTGGCATAGCAAGTAAAGGAACAGCCTATGCTAGCATCCCCTGTAGGCACCAAATCTTGTCAAAGCTGCTCCACTTCCAATCTGGCTCCATCCTAATGGCCTGGGAAAAGCAGCAGCAGATGTTTGGGCCCCTGCCACCAGTGTGGGAGACCAGGATTAGGGTTCTGGCTCCTGCCTTCAGCCTGGCCCAAAACAAGCCATTTGCAGCCTTCTGGGGAGTGGAGCAGCTGATGGAAATTATCTCTTTCTCTCTCTCTCTTTCTGTGTAACTCTGACTTTCAGATAAATAAATCTTTTTTAGAAAAAGAAAATTAAGTTCATACAGCTCTTTTGACTTCCAGATCAGTGACTTACAAAAGTAATGGAAAAACCCATACATTTTGATATGTATATTTGATAAATCTGATTAAATCATTCTTGAGAAAGAATTGATTGATCATTTTTGAAATAAGATTATGATAGATACTTCTGTCTATTTGGACATACTGTTTTTAATATTTTTTTCAATCTTTTTAAAAATTTTTATGTATTTATTTATTTAATTTGAAAGGCAGAGAAAGATCTTCCATGTGCTGGTTCACTCCCCAAATGCTTATGACAGCCAGTCTGGTCCAGACCAAAGCCAAGAGTCCAGAACTCAACCCAGGGATCTTCCATGGGTGGCAAGGACCCAACTACTTGAACGCTGATTAGCTGCCTCCCAGAGTCTGCATTGACAAGAAGCTGGAGTTGGAAGCAGAGCTGGAACCCAAAACCAGGCACTCTGAATTGGGATGTGGACTTTCTCAGTAGTGCCAAATACCAACCTTGGACATAGTTTGAAATTTCCTTAATAAAGAGAATTTTGAAAACACGCTGTTATAGTTAACACTAGTGAACTTCTGTTTATCCTTGAATACTGCCACATATACTGTGATTATTTATTTTTAAAGATTTATTTATTTATTTATTTGATGTCAGAGTTACAGAAATAGAGAGAGATCTTCTATCTGCTGGTTTACTCCCCAAATGGCCATAATGGGCTGGTCTGAAACCAGAAGCCAGGGGCTTCTCCAGTTTTCCCACATGGGTGCAAGTGTCGAAGGACCTGGACCTTTCTCTGCTGCTTTCCCAGGTGCATTAGCAGAGAGCTGAATTGGAAGTGGACCAGCTAGGACTCAAACCAGTGCCCATATCTGATGCTGGCACTATACCTGGCAGTTTAACCTGCTACTCCACAATAACCAGGCCTGTGGTTATTAAAGTACCATAGAGAGGTCATCAATGAAAATGAGGCAAGAAAAATTTAAAGGCTGAAATGAAGAAATACTTATACATGGATAACAAGTTATGAAGTTTTTGAGCTAAGTTTTTCCAAAGATTATAAGCTGTGTATATTTGAGAGGGAAAAATGAGATATAGATATATAAATATATATTTATAGTTATATATTAGATATATCTCTCCTTCACAGAAATATATAATAGATAATATGCACTAAAGTAACATAGTTTACATGCATTCATACTTACATTTCCTGCTACTGTTTGTCTGACTGAAACTCAGTATGTCCCATTCTGCTTTGTAATGCCTTCTATCAGAGGTCATGTTTTTACAGTTTCCTAGCATAGAAAACTCCTAATTATCTTTCCCTCTCCCTTGTTTTTCACTAAAAATATTTGAGAAATGAACAAATGAAAAAGCTTTTATAATGTTTCCACATTTATGTTTCCAGGAGAATTGATAGATAATTTATGTAAAAGAGCTAGTATAATACCTAGTATAAAATAGTAAGCATTAAATAATTCTTTTTCTCTTCTGAGATGAATGCTTAATTCGTAATTATTCCAGACTTAAATTACTCCAATAGCTAAATAATGGAGTTCCTTTTATGTTGTCCTTCTTTCTCTGTTTAAAGATCATTCAGTGGCTTTCCGTGATCCCTAGGGGTTGATGTTTACCAGCCTTACCATCCTGTTTTCCTCCTATGATGGGCTAAAATTATTTTTAAACATACTTTTAGGAGTTTTCCAGTTGTCAGCATTTCTAACATCATGAGTTGCAGTTACCTTTTTCTCTGTGACATTCCTCACTGGGCTAAATTATAATTGTACCTTAAGACTGCTCATATATGCCAGCTCCAGTATGTCTTTCCTAATAATCTCTCAACAAGTCCCACCCTAGCATGAGTTAGGAACATCTCTTACGTATTCCCATAGCAAGTTATACTACTTCTGTCATAGTACTTATGATATACATATATATATTTACTGTTTTCCTTTATTGGGTTCAAAGCTACTAGATACCAAAATGTTTAGTGTTGTGATGTAGCGGGAAAGCAGAGCCTGTGATGCCAGCATCTCAAATGGGAACTGGTTTGAATCCCAACTGCTCTGCTTCCAATCCAGCTACCTGTTAATGGCCTGGGAAAAGAAGTGGAACATGGCCCAAGTGCCTGGGCCCCTGATACCCATGTAGAGACCTGGACTGAGCTTCTGCCTGACCCAACCCAGACCATTGAGATCATCTGAGGAGTGAACCAGCAGATGAAAGATCTCTCTGTCTCTCCCTCTCTATAACTTTCTGGTCTTTGTTTTTAAGTATTTGTAGGTTTATTTATTTGAAAGAATTACAGAGAGAGGAAGAGATAGAGATCTTCCATCTGCCATTTTACTCCCCAAATGGCCACAATGGCCAGGGCTGGGCCAGGATGAAGCTAGGACCCAGGAGCTTTGTTCAGGTCTCCCATGTGGCTACAGACACCCAAGGCCTTGGGCCATCTTCCATTGGTTTCCCAGGCCATTAGCAGGGAGGTGGATCAGAAATAGAGCAGCTGGGACTCAAACCAGCACCAATATGGGATGCCAACGCCACAGACAGCAACTTAACTCACTATGCCACAGTGCTAGCCCCACTCTGACTTTCAAATAAATAACAACTAGGAAAAAAAACATGTATGAAAAATCATTCTCATAAGTTCAGGTGAGAATTCATGTGGAAATCAAAATTGGTACACAATTGGCGGGGTGGGGGGAGCCAGTAGTAAAATATTTGTTACTCAACTTTCAACACAACTGAAGTCAGAATCTGTTGTTGATGATTAATAAATTATATATAGGCTTCTGATTGAAGAAGCAGACTTACAGTTCATCTGTTACCAAGATACCAAGATACAAAGGGATTATTGGAAGCTAGTTTAAGTGAAAAGAAGGATCAACATATAAACTTCCAGTGGACATTTTTCATTGTTCTCTTTTCCAATTAGTGAAAGAAATTGACTTCAGAGATTTTTATTCCTCATTGGACTTACAGCTAGCATTCCTTTCCTTTGGGTGCCTATGCACTATAGGTCAGCACTTTGTACCTCTGTACCTCTGTATCTCTTTGTCTTTTTTGTTTTGGAAGCAATCCTGATGCCTTTTGCCTAGTTTTGTGTAAGTTTCAGAGGTTTTATGTATGCTGAGCAGCTCATGGTCATATCATGCTGTGATTCATACTTATACATTTTCAGACAGGTTTGGTTTACCACCAATCCCAGTATAATTTTTAAATATTCACACAAGTATCTTCTTGACTAACGGCAATGTAAATTTTCTTTTGCTTGTTCACATAAGTACCCATTGGGGTGTAATGGAATGTACAGCCTGGACTTCAGCAAGTAGATCTTTCCATTTTCTCTAATCACCCTTTTTTTCTCTTTCACAGTATTTCCTTTTCAACCAGGCTCCTAATCTGAACCACAGAGACAGAAAGTAATTTGTGTAACTGTTCTCTTAAGTTCCTATCAAGAAAAGTTTATTCATTTCATACAATGAACGTTCAGTGCACTGGAATTCAGTTCTTTCCCAGAATTGAAAAAGATATAATAATTCCTTCTTTTTAGTAGCTCTGTACTTCTTGAAGCCATTTGTTATTTGAAGCTATACTTAGGATTTCTTCTTTTTAAATTCTCCATATTATCTTTTTTCTTTGGATAACTAATGTCTCTAAATAGCCTATACTTACTATGTGAATTTAGGGTTTGAGAGTTTGGGGCATGTTTTTATTGGGAGTTTTGAACAATATCCTCTGTAATCAGCTTGTAACCATATTAAAAAGATTGTCATGCTTTAGTAGCTCTTAATATTTTATTTGTTTTCTTACAGTGTTGAAGTAGTACAAAAGATTAAATCAGCATAGATTTTTCTTTTCCTCGGTAGTGGGAGAGTTTCTGTAAAATTGGTATTATTTATTCCTTAAATGTAGTGAGGCCATCTGGGCCTTCTTTGTTAAAAGGTTTTAAATTATAATTCACTGCTTAAAATAGACACAGGACAGTTCAGATTATGCAATTTTTGTGTAATTTGTGTCATTCAAGAAATTTGCCCATTTCATTATCTGAATTTTTGTCTATAAAATCAGCATAGATTTTAAAAATTGGAGTGTTTAAAAGTTTGAGATTTGAGTCCCCGTCCTGGATTTGAAACCCAACCATGCCCCCAACTATTTTAACTCTGCAAATTTTTATCAATATCTATTATGTTAAAGGTCAAAAGGTAAAGGAATGTTCTGCTACACCTTTGATGAAATAAATTGTTTTCTTTTTTTTCTTTGGTATATAACAGGTAGCCATGACCTGGCTATAAGATTGTTATTAGCTCCACTATGAACTTTACCTTACATCAACACCTCTACTACTTCTGCCTGTTACTTTTTTTAAAATCATGGTAAATTATATGGATATGAAATATATGGACATCTGTTTAGAAGATGGTCTTTCCATTCTGCCAGTTGACTATCTTTTCCACTTTTGTTATGGTCTGTTTTCTCCAAAATCACTTTCCTCTTTGATGTCTAGATTATTATGCACATATATAAACCCTGAAGATGATAGGTAATATGAATAATGCTTTTTTATTTCCATTGCTACATTGTCCTTGAAACTGACTGTCATACTCTACAATCATGAACTTATGATGGGACAAGCAGCTTCTCATGGAAATAGCTTTTAAATAATGAAAAGATTTCTAGGCTAGTGTACAAAAGTTTATAAAACCCTTAGTAAGCTAAAGTTATAGTTTAAATGGATTGAGGGATAAATGGACATATTTGGATTAATGTAGGACTCTACCATTTATAATATTATTTATTAGAAAAATATAGTTTAACTTCTATCAGAACACACCCTGCTCTCAGGCATTTTTTAAAAAGCTCTGTTTATTTGTAAGGCAGAGTGATAGAAAAAGAGGGAGAGATAATCTAAAATTTTCTGTGCACTGGTACACTCCCCAAAAGGCTTCAGCCACCGGGCCTGGGTCTGGCTGAAGCCAGAAACTAGGAAATACACCAAGTATTCCACGTTGGTGACAGGGACCCAAGTACTTGGGCCATGTTCCACTGCTTACCCAGATGCTTTAGCGGGGAGGGAGCTGTATGGGAAGCCCAGCAGCCAGAACTTGAACTCAGATATGGGATGATAGCATTACAAGTGGCAGCGTAATCAGCTGTGCCACAATGCCCAGGGCATTTTTTTTTAACTTCCAGTAGCAACCAGCTCTACCTTCCATTGTTTTGCTTTTTTTTTTTTTTTCAATTTTTTTTTTAACAGGCAGAGTTAGAGAGAGACAGAGAGAAAGGTCTTCCTTCTGTTGGTTCACCCCACAAAGGGCTGTTGTGGCTGGCGCGCTGCGCCAATTCGAAGCCAGGAGCCAGGCGCCTCCTCCAGGTCTCCCATGCGGGTGCAGGGCCCAACCACTTGGGCCATCCTCCACTGCCCTCCTGGGCTGCAGCAGAGAACTGGACTGGAAGAGGAGCAATTGGGACAGAATCCGGCACCCCAACCAGGACTAGAACCTGGGGTGCTGGTGCTGCAGGCGGAGGATTAGCTGAGTGAGCCGGGGCACCAGCCTCCATTGTCTTTCACTGACAGTTGAATCTTCATTAGAATACTCATTATGATGAATAGGAAATTATATTCCTTACCATGTTTGTTGTGGTAGAAAATAAACAGGCAAAGAAAAATTGAAATTTGGGATAAGGGTTTCCCCCAGAGCATTATCAATTTCTGTTGAATAAATATATGAATTAGATGTTTATATTGGTGACTTATGTTACTCCCATTTTGAGGGGCCCTCATTAATATGAGGAGGAACCCTCATATAGGGTCCTTTGTCCATTCAGTGTCATAAAGCAGATAACATAACTAGAGCTGAGCATCAGCAACACCAGAATGGACAAGTGGAAACCTAGCTCACAAATCAACTTCTCAACCTACTGAGGACTGAGGAATCCTAGATATATGAAGCAACAGGAATGAGGGGGATGAATATGCTAATAAGAGGGAGGAATCAGGGAGCTGTCCGTCTATGGTCTAGTCTGGTGGTTGTCATGACACCATTAGGAGTGTTATTTAACGTGCAAATTAGATTATAATGATGTTTAAGGACTTTCAAAGGTGGCCTAAGCAGTCATATTGGGTCTAACTGATATTCGCTGGTTAGCTTGAGGGGTTACTGTTGACTGAAAGGCATTTTGTTCTCAAAGAGAAACTGTAAGACAGGGGTTGAAACTTACTAGGATGTGTAGAAGTTGTCTTAGGTAATACTTACACCTGTATGGTTATATTTCAATAACTTCTGCTTAGTATGGTATTTCTAGACCTATAGGATATATGTTACTTTCTCAGGCACATTAACAGGGAGCTGTATCACAAGTGGAGCAGCTGGTACTCAAACCAGCACTCATGGGATGCTGGAGTCACAGGTGGCAGCTTACCACATTGCACCACAATGCCGGCCTGAACTGCACTGTTACCAAAGATTGTACTATGCAGGTAAAGTCTCTTGGGTGGCAGTCCTCGGTAAAATGGATAGTGTATTTAGTGTAAATAGATGGAGATCTTTCAGTCTTCTTTTTTATGTGTTAACCTTCTCTGGTTAATGAGATTTTAGGGAGAGAATCCCTTTCATCAATCAGAAGGGAACTTCAGAGAGAGCCTCTCTCTCTGTTAAAGTGGAGAGAAACAAGGAAAGCTTAGAGAGACCTTGATTCTAAGATAGATTTAAGATCTTCTCAATCCCTTAATTCAAAGTGCTCAGCATGTCAAAGCATCTAGTTTGGGGTATCATTTTTTTCAGACACCCCAACAAAAACATGCTCTGAGCTTAAAAGGATTTTGATGCCTTAAGTAAAAATTAAAATGATGTGATGATGTTATTTTTACTTGGTAGTATATGTTTTCTATTTAAATATATATTTCTATATATATTTTTATATACACACATATACATTCATACATACATATATTTGAAAGGCAGAGTGAAAGAGAGGAAGAGACAGAGGAGAGAGAGGTTCTCATCTGCTGGTTCAATTCCCAAATGCCCACCGGGGCTGGGCTAGGCCAATGTAGCAAGGAACTGTGTCAGGATCTTTCTTTTTTTTTTTTTTTTTTTTTTAATTTTTTTTTTTGACAGGCAGAGTGGACAGTGAGAGAGAGAGACAGAGAGAAAGGTCTTCCTTTGCCATTGGTTCACCCTCCAATGGCTGCCGCGGACGGCGTGCTGTGGCCGGCGCACCGCGCTCATCCGATGGCAGGAGCCAGGTGCCAGGTGCTTCTCCTGGTCTCCCATGGGGTGCAGGGCCCAAGCACCTGGGCCATCCTCCACTGCACTCCCGGGCCACAGCAGAGAGCTGGCCTGGAAGAGGGGCAACCGGGACAGAATCCGGTGCCCCGACCGGGTTTAGAACCCGGTGTGCTGGCGCCGCAAGGCGGAGGATTAGCCTGTTGAGCCTCGGCACCGGCCAAAAAATTACCATTCTTAAGTCCTATATTCACAAAGTAGTCATGGAGGTGTTATTTAAAAATTCACCAAATTATTGTTAAGTCCCAAAAAATAATTTACTGAAGGCAGATTTTCCTTAGAATAGATTTGCATTTTTGGAGCCTTATTAACATAACATGTAAATGCCATACTTCGGGCTGGCGTCATGGCTCACTTGGTTAATCCTCCGCCTGCGACACCAGCATCCCATATGGGTGCCAGTTCTAGTCCCGGCTGCTCTTCTTCCAGTCCAGCTCTCTGCTGTGGCCCAGGAAGGCAGTGGAGGATGGCCTAAGTACTTGGGCCCCTGCACCCACATGGGAGACCAGGAGGAAGCACCTGGCTCCTGGCTTTGGATCGGCGCAGCACGCCGGCAGTAGTGGCCCTTTGGGGGGTGAACCAATGGTAGGAAGATCTTTCTCTTTGTCTCTCTCTCTCTCTCTCACTGTCTATAACTCTACCTGTCAAATAAATTTTTTAAAAAATGCCATACTTTGTTAGGTCAGATTTTCCTCTATTGGAGATGTATCAGTTTTTCTAAACTTGGTCATGAGGCTTATTTAACTAACTTGCCATGCACAGACCTCTTTGAAAAGGAGAGGTAAAAGCAAAGCATATATTACTCTTTATAAACATATTGGAGGAAAATGCAAGTTTTTATTCTTTAAATCCTTTCTTCTGATTTCCTGAGTTAATACAATTGAGTAGTATAAGATGAGACCCAGAAAGAAAGAGGAATTCAGTAAGCATTATGGGTAAGAATGATTAATATATGCACAGGAAATAACAGTTTGCAAAAGACATTTAATCTTTCTTTAGAAGTCCGCTAAGGGGCCAGCATTGTAGTGCAGCAGGTTAAGCTGCAGCCTGCAGTGCCAGCATCCCTTATTGGAATACTGGTTTAAGCTCCCAGGAGCCACTTCCCCACTATGCCAAACACCTGTCTCTCTAGCATTATAGAGATAGGGTTCCCCACATCCCTGCAACCTGCACAGGGTCAGTTGTAATATGAAAACTGGCTTTTTAAAGTCACTGGTACAGGGGTGGGCTTTGGACCTAATGCTTAAGACTCCAGTGTCCCACATCAGAATGCCTAGGCTTGATTCTTAATTCTGCTGCTTACCTGCTAATGCAGACTCTGGGAATGCAGGTGATGGCTCAAGTAACGAGGTTCCTGCCACTCATATGGGAGACCTGGTCTGTGTTCCTGGCTCTTGGTTTTGGCCCCAACCAGAGACTGTTGTGATCTTTTGAAGAGTGAACCAGTGGATAGGAGCTTTGTCTGTCTTCCAAATCAATCCTGGAAAATTTATTTGAAATGTATGGTGACAGATGGAGAGAGAGAAAACATAGGCGTCCTATATTAGAATGCTGGTTTGAGTCCTGGCTGCTTCCCTTCCAGTCCAGCTCTCTGCTAATGCACCTAGGAAAGCAGCAGAACATAGCCCAAGTGCCCCCTACATGGGAGGTCCTGATAGAGTTCTAGGCTCCTGACTTCATCCTGATTCTGTGGCCATTTGGGGAGTGAACCAGCAGATAGTCTCTCCCCTTAACCAACACTCTACCTCTCCCCCACACACCTCTGTCACTCAAATAAAAGAAAAATAAATAAATAATAAAAGTCCACTCAGTTGAAATTTTTTTAAAGATGTTATTTATTTATTTGAAAGTCAGAGTTACACAGAGAGAGGAGAGGCAGAGAGAGAGAGAGAGAGAGAGGTCTTCCATCCGATGGTTCATTCCCCAATTGGCCGCAACGGTAGGAACTGTGCTGATCCAAAGCCAGGAACTAGGAGCTTCTTCCGGATCTCCCACATGGGTGCAGGGGCCCAAGGACTTGGGCCATCTTCCACTGCTTTCCCAGGCCATAGCAGAGAGCTAGATGGGAAGTAGAGCAGCCGGGTCTCGAACCAGCTCCCATATGGGATGCCGGCGCTTCAGGCTTGGTGTTAGCCCACTGCACCACAGCACCAGTTCCCACTCAGTTGAATTTAAGGGCATGTTTTAAATCTTACTGGAATCCCTTTTAGCCATATTGGTAGTCTTTCCATGTGTTTTTATCTACTTGTGTTGTATAATAAATGTTTGTTTCCTTTACATTCAGCTGTTATTCTCCAAAGTAGAGAAAGAGGCAGAGGTGGGGACCAAGTTCTTGTAGCTGACACAGGAAGGAATTTGAGGACCAGATACAATGGCGAGTAAGAAGATAAAATTTATTTTGACAGAGCAGAAGTTCACACTCAAAAGTGAGTACAGGCACACTAGATTGAGAATGAGTTGCTGGGTGCCCTTGTCTTAGGGGCCTTTGTGTCTTAATCTTCATTCCGGGTTCTTGCCCCCACAGAGATAAGAATTTAAGCAGAGGCATAAATATAATGCACAATAAGTACAGTCACAGCAACATTTAAAAGAGAGAGTGAATATGCAATCATGTGTGAGTGTGGGCTGTCCCACAAAGAGAAATACCCGTCATGAGTGGGCCAGAGAGTTTCCTCTGAGGAGAGAGAGTAGTAGGAAACCAGAGAAAGACCCATAAGTATGGTCCCAAAGCCAAGAGCAAAAGAAGGGGACCTCCCATGTTATCAGTCTGTTAGGAGATAGGGGGTGATACCCTAGCTGAATGCACAAATAGGGTGGTGTTTAGAGTACATGAGGCTTTCTGGGGATTTCATGCTGCCTCCACATGGAATTTAACCTCCACTTGGCCATCATGGTATCTTCCTGCTACCTAATGCCAGATTAGACACAGATGCATCAAGGGAAAGTGAGCATATTGGCTTGACAGATAAGGGGGTAGAGTTACGATGTAGGACTGGCAGAAATTCTAGCTTACCTGTTGATACCTAATCTTGCCCAGTTCCCCCATATCAAATGCATTTTTTATCCCATTGGATAATAAATTAAAAACTCATACCTTCTTTGAAATTATGTGGCTGCATCATTTATGAATCTACCTTTTATTGTGTTTTAACTTAATTTCCATGTGACTTCTGTTACTAGAAAAAGCAAAGAACTATGAATGACAGTGGAGTTTATTATATAAAGTCTAATTTCATGATAAAAGTTGGATACAAATTATACTTAAGACTAATGTTGAATTTACATCTTAGAATTGAGAGGGGAGAAAAAGTAGGTATGTTGGTACTCAAGTGTTTTCCATTTTAAGGGAGGAAAATCATGAAAGCAGCAGGGGAGTTAGAGGGCAAAGGGTAGGATTGAGGAAGGGAAGAAGGCAGGAAACTAGCCCCGGTTTTTCATTCCCTTTTCTGCTTCAGTAGTCATAGAGCAGCTCACTTATTCTGACCTCATATTAAATAGTTGCAGAGCATAACAGCAGCTTAGAGAATAAAGGTGAATTTAGAAAAACCTTAAAGATATTTTGAGGTTCATGTTCCATGAAGCCCTGAATGGAATTCAGATTTAAATGGACTTTTTATAACCATAGTTTTCAATTATACTAGCAATTTTTTTGTCCTATTTATAAGTCTGTATTGAGATAAGAAAAGAAGGAGCTATTTTTTGAAATTTTGTCCGCACCATCCTGCCTGGAGTCACTATTGCCTGGAGTCATGAAAATTCACCTTGCAGCTATTTTTTCTCATTGGCTACTCACTGCTGTACCAACACATTATAATTAAATCTAATTCTGTTTGGGCTTACAATTCTTAAATGTTGTTGAGAAGCATGACATGAATTCATGTGTGGCTCTTTAAGGAGGCTGCTATGTTCTGTGTGCTTCTGCACTGAAAGAAAGATTCCTGTAGCAATCCAGCCCATTTGAATTTAATATTGAAGCTGCAGAATAATGATGAGCTTCTGTGTAGTGCTTGACAAAGACAGGAATTCCCCAGGAATAGAAGTGAGAATTGAGTCTGCAGTCACATGCTGCTACATTAGTCACTGCAACTCCTCATTTGCAGAGCTTTGGCATCCCTTCAAAGACTGTATTTTGTTTGGAGGGTGAAAAAGAGAAAAAAGGGATTCCAGTGAGACCTGAAGGAGCTTGTATGAGGAAATGTTGACTCAGTTCATTTTTATGCTGTCTAAAATGTTTGGCTGAGGGTATGAAATAGTTTGAGTCATATTGACTAATTTTAATCAGTTCATCATAAAATTTCACTGCCTAATCACCCAGCTTGAAATATATCAAATATAACTTAATTTCTTCATATTCATAATACTCCCAAGCTTTTTAAATAAGCTTTATAGTTTCCTTTTAATATTTTAAATGCTCATTAACAGCATTGGTTTAGTGATCAAATGATCAGCATCCTTCATTGGTCTCATTAAGTACTTATCTTTATTTCATATATACATTTTTGTGTTAACACAAAATAAATTAAACCAAATATTTTTGTTCCAGTAGGGGGGAAAAACTTTCTTCCTTTCATATTCATCTTGAAATATATGGGAAGCAGACAAATAGTCCTTAAGTTGGGAATTTTACCTTTATATTCCTAAAGCATTTCTATGGGCCATGAGTTAATCAATTATGCTTCATTTATATAACGATTTCCCCAAAAAATAATGCTAGTACAACAATTCAATCACACATTGTCAATTATTCCATCCTTTGATATGTAGGCTGATGAAGTCTAAGCAAACAAAAGTAATATAACCAGAAACTCAGAATCACTGAATTAACTCATTTTTATTCATTTATTTATTTATTTATTTATTCATTTTTAAAGATTTATTTATTTAAAGATAGAGTTGTAGATAAAGGTAGAGCCAGAGAGAAAGAGAGGTCTTCCATCTGCCTGTTCACTCCCCAGATGACCACAAGGGTCAGAACTGAGCTGATCTGAAGCCAGGAGCCAAGAACTTCTTCTGGTCTCCCTCATGGGTGCAGGGGCCCAGGGGCTTGAGCCATTTTCCACTGCTTTCCCAGGCCATAACAGAGAGCTGGATTGGAAGTGGAGAAGCCGGGACTCGAATGGGAACCCATATGGGATGCCAGCACTTCAGGCTGGGGCTTTAACCCTCTGCGCCGCAGCTCCAGCCCCTATTATTTTATTTATTTAAAATATTTATTGTCATTTATTTGAAAAGCAGAGAGAGAAGGAAGGAGAGACATCTTCCATTTGCTGGTTTACTCCCAAATGCCAGCAACAGCCAGAACTAGGCTAGATCAAAGTCAGGGGCATGGAACTACATCCAGGTCTCCCCTGTGGGTGGCAGGGGCCGAAGCTCTTAAGCCAACATTTTTTGCCTCCCAGGATGCATCAGCAGAAAAGTGGATTGGAAGTGGAGTAACCATGGTGCTTGCCCCTACATTACCTCCTTTAGTTTATGTTCCTTTCCACATAGCAATTTCTATAACCTCACCATTTTGTTAGTTTTAAAGGCATGTCGTACAATACAAGAGTTCAAAGGACAAGTCAAAATAATCTAGGTTCATTCATTCAACCTAAACTGCTGTTTTATAGCAAGGATCTTTGTAGCCATTCTGTCTTTTATAGGTCAAAGATAGAAGCATGTCTAAAATATTCTCCAGTGTGTATATGTGTGTGTATGCACCACTCTTGCAATCTACCTATGTAACTCTCCTTTAACTTGGAATTATCTAACTTTGAACATAACTGAACTCTACTTCAAGGCTGTGGTCTGTATACAAAGGCCCAGTTATCTTCTGGGCCTTTGTATACAGTTTTAAATCCCTTAAATATAGTCATAATGTGTCATTGATTTAGGCTGTGTCTGAAATCACTTTGACTTCCTTTTAAACATTCAGTCCATACAGAGATAAATAACTGCTGCTCTTAAGAATAGCCGCAGGGGTTGCTACTGTGGCGTATCAAGTTAAGCTACTGCCTGCGACACCATGGGTGCTGGTTCAAGTCCTGGCTGTTCTACTTCTGTTCCAGGCTCCCTGCTAATGCACCTGGGGAAGCAGCAGAAAATGGCTCCTGAACCCACATGGGAGACCTGGAAGAAGCTCTTGGCTTTGGCCTTGACCCAGACTCAGCTGTTGTGGCCATTTGGGGAATGAATCAGTGGATGGAAGATCTCTCTCTCTCTCTCTCTCTCTCCCTCTCCCTCTCCCTCTCCCTCTCCCTCTCCCTCTCCCTCTCCCTCTCCCTCTCCCTCTCCCTCTCCCTCTCCCTCTCTCTCTCTCTCTCTCTCTCTCTAACTCTGCCTTTCAAATAAACAAGTCTTTAAAGAAAAAAGCAGAATAGCCATGATAGGGACCAGCGCTGTGGCACAATAAGGAAAGCCACTGCCTGCAGCACCAGCCTCCCATATGATAGCCAGTTGGAGTCCCAGCTGCTCCGTTTTTGATCTGACTCCCAGATAACCCATCTAGGAAAGCATAGAAAGTGGCCCAAGTACTTGTGCCCCTGCCACCCATGTGTGAAACCAGGATGGAATTCCTGGCTCCTGGCTTTGGTCTGGCCCCATCTCAACTATTGGCAGCCATTTAGGGGGTGAACCACTTGATGGAAGTTATCTCTCTGTCTCTCTTTCCCTGTTTCTCTCTCTCTCTCTCTCTCTAACTGCCTTCCAAATAAATAAATCTTTAAAAAATAGTCATAGTCATAATATAGGTCACTAACTATCTTTTCTCTTACACTCATATACCTTTTTAAATTTTGTAAGCTTTGCCTTATAGATGTTGCCCATTTATTTTAAAAGACAACTTCAGGAAAGGGGTAACATTTGTATTTTTACATTCTGCCATGTGTTTGGAAGATTGAAGTAAGAAATGTGAAGAGAATAATAGTCTGTATAAAAATCTCCGTTCCATTATTCATTTCCTCATTTACACTCACCCACATTCTACTACAGTTTTCCACTCTTCATTTTGTTGTATGCTTTTTACCCTTTTTTTCTCCTTTTGTGTATATGTGTATGTGTGTTTTCACTAGAAATCACCAACTTTCTTTATCTCTAGCTGTTTTTTCTTTTCCTTTCCCTTCTCAGTGAATCATACCTAAACCCCTTTCAGGCACTTGGAAAATATATGAACCTTACTAATTGATTTATAGTGAATTTGCTTTGAAGGAACAAAATGAAGTGTACATAGCTGCCTTAGGGTTCCAAAACACTGTGCCTAAATTCTAGGCCATTTAACTCATAGGAATAGAGTCTCAGTTAGACTATCATAAATAAATTAGGTATACTATATCTAGCTGAAAATTCTAGGTCGGGCTGGCGCCATGGCTCACTTGGCTAATCCTCCACCTGCGGCGCCAGCACCCCAGGTTCTAGTCCTGGTTGGGGCACCGAGTACCAGTCCTGGTTGCTCCTCTTCCAGTCCAGCTCTCTGCTGTGGCCCAGGAGGGCAGTAGAGGATGGCCCAAGTGCTTGGGTCCCTGCATCCGCATGGGAGACCCAGAAGAAGCACCTGGCTCCTGGCTTCGGATCAGCACAGCACTGGCCATGGCAGCCATTAGGGGAGTGAACCAATGGAAGGAAGACCTTTCTGTCTCTCTCTATCACTGTCTATAACTCTCTCTCTGTCTCTCTCACTATCTAACTCTGCCTGTCAAAAAATAAAATTAAAAAAAAAAGAAAATTCTAGGTCAACAGACTTTATAAATAGGATATAGATCCCTTTTTCAAGTTCCTTTAGTTAAAACATAGTGTTAACGAGTCCAGGCTTACAGATTTATAAGCTAGTTGGCTTCACAACTGTTTCGTGATAATGGACTGAAAACTGATAACAAGTGTACCTTGTTGCAAGGGAAAGATGGAGGAAGAATATATTGAAGGTTCAGAATAAATCTATCAACAGTTGAGTAAGACTGATTTCAGCAAATAATATAATGGTCAGTATATAGTATACTAAAGGGTTTAAATTTTAGGATTGTTTTAAATCTTTTTTCTTTGTTTTCATTTCATTTTATTTGAAAGGCAGAAAGAAACAGAGATCTGCCATCGGAGACTTAATTCCCCAAATACTGGCCAAAGGTGAGGCTAGGCCAAGCTAAAGCCAAGAGCCCAACACTCAATCTGGGTTTTCTGCATGGTAATTGGGCCATCACCTGATACCTCTCAGAGTGTACATTAGTGAGAATCTGGATGGAAAGCAAGTGGAGGGAGGCTGGTGTTGTAGCACAGCCAGTTAAGCTGCAACCGCCTACAATGTCAGCATCCCATGAGTGCGGATTCAAGCAGCTGCTGCCCTGCTTCCATCCAGGTCCCAGATAATGCGCCTGGGAAAGCAGAGGAAGATGGCCTAATTCCTTGGGCCCCTGCACTGATGTGGGAGACATGGATGACACTCTAGCTTCATCCTGGCCCAGCCCTGGCCACTGTGGCCATTTAGAAAGTAAACCACAAGATGGAAGATTGATCTCTCTGTGTCACATTGCATTTCAAATAAATAAATTTAAATTTAGTTTAAATTTAAAAATCAAATTTTTTGGCCGGCGCCGTGGCTCAACAGGCTAATCCTCCGCCTTGTGGTGCCGGCACACAGGGTTCTAGTCCCGGTTGGGGTGCCGGATTCTGTCCCGGTTGCCCCTCTTCCAGGCCAGCTCTCTGCTGTGGCCCGGGAGTGCAGTGGAGGATGGCCCAAGTGCTTGGGCCCTGCACCCCATGGGAGACCAGGATAAGCACCTGGCACCTGGCTCCTGCCATCGGATCAGCACGGTGCGCCGGCCGCAGCGCGCCGTCTGCGGCAGCCATTGGAGGGTGAACCAATGGCAAAGGAAGACCTGTCTCTCTGTCTCTCTCTCTCTCACTGTCCACTCTGCCTGTCAAAAAAAAAAAAAAAAGAAAGAAAGGAAAAAAAATCAAATTTTTTGTTTTCAATTAGAGTTTATATTTTTCATCTTAAATAATGTGTGTTCTACATGTTCTGTGAAGAATGTAAAAAGAGAAAATAAAAATATTTTTGAACTCCTCCCAACTCCCGTTAACAGTTCAGAAAAGGAGGGAGCTGGCACTGTGGCACAGCGGGTTAAAGCCCCAGTCTGCAGCACCGGCATCCTATTTGGGTGCCAATTCGTGTCCCAGTTGCTCCTCTTCCGATCCAGCTCTCTGTTAAGGAAAGCAGTGGAAGATGGCCCAAGTGGTTGGGCCCCTGCACTGGCATGGGAGACCTGAAGAAGCTCCTGACTCTAGGCTTCAAATCGGCACAGCTCCCGCCATTGTAGCAAATTGGGGAGTGAACCAGTGGACAGAAGACCTTTCCTTTCTCTCTCTCTCTCTCTCTCTCTCTCTCTCTCTCTCTCTGTAACTCTTTCAAATAAATTTTAAAAAAGAAAAAAAAAAGGAAAGGAAAAATAAGGGGAATACATTGGAGAAGAAAGCAAAAAGTAGGGAGGTCTACAAATAATCTAAGATAGATAGGAAATAAACATATATAAAACAAAGAATTTTCATTGAAGAATTCCTTTTGTGGAAGAATTTCAAGAAGAGCCAGTATATTAATTTTAGAGTTGGAAAATTCTGGGAGATGAGTTTCTGCAGAGTATGACTTGATTGTATTCCTCATGTAACACCCGAGAAACATACGAACACCCTGAAAAGAGTAAAGAGAACAAATTGTTCAATCATGAAACTGTAGGAAGAGTGGTTATAATTTAACAACATTCTCAGTTCAATAATACTTACTGAAGGAAAACAATAATGAAAAATATTTAAGTGAACACATTGTCATTGTGTTTATTCTTAGAATACAGAATTCAAGAGAATACTAAATGATCCTAAGTTCTAAATTTTAGAATTTTGAAGTAAAGGATTTATGAATATTGCCAGACTCATAGCTATATCCTGTGGTGAATCAGTTTGCTTTTTTTTCTTTTTCATTTCCTGTTTTTAATGAAATATTTCAAATATATACCAGGAACAGATAATATAACAAATACCCAAATGCTGATCACCTAGAAGTAATAAATGTTAATGTTTTATAAATCAAATATTTTAAGCAATTGGGAATTATGACAAAGCTCAAGTTTTCTTTACATAGAGTTGTCTTTACATAAGACCAATATATCATATGGTAGAAAATTAGAATTATGTTCTTTCGTATACATAGAATGTTTTTTTTTCTTTTATTTAATAAATATAAATTTCCAAAGTACAGCTTATGGATTACAATGGCTTTTTCCCCCCCATAACTTCCCTCCCACCCACAACCCTCCACTCTCCTGCCACTCTCCCATTCCATTCACATCGAGATTCATTTTCAATTCTCTTTATATACAGAAGATCAATTTAGTATATATTAATTAAAGATTTCAACAGTTTGCACCCACATAGAAACATAAAGTATAAAATACTGTTTGAGTACTAGTTATAGCATTAATTCAAAATGTACAACATATTAAGGACAGAGATCCTACATGAGGAGTAAGTGCACAGTGACTCTTGTTGTTGACATAACAATTGACACTCTTGTTTATGGCGTCAGTAATCACCCTAGGCTCTTGTCATGAGTTGCCAAGGCTATGGAAGCCTTTTGAGTTTACTGACTCTGATCTTATTTAGACAAGGTCATAGTCAAAGTGGAAGTTCTCTACTCCCTTCAAAGAAAGGTACCTCCTTCTTTGATGGCCCATTCTTTCCACTGGGATCTCACTCCCAGAGATCTTTCATTTAGGTTTTCTTTGTTTTGTTTTGTTTGTTTGTTTGTTTTGCCAGAGTGTCTTGGCTTTCCAGGCCTAAAATACTCTCATGGGTTCTTCAGCCAGATCCGAATGCCTTAAGGGCTGATTCTGATGCCAGAGTGCTATTTAGGACATCTACCATTCTATGAGTAGGCTGTGTATCCCACTTCCCATGTTGGATCATTCTCTCCCTTTTTGATTCTATCAGTTAGTATTAGCAGACACTAGTCTTGTTTGTGTGATCCCTTTGACTCTTAATCCTATCATTATGATCAATTGTGAACTGAAATTGATCACTTGGACTAGTGAGATGGCATTGGTACATGCCACCTTGATGAAATTGAATTGGAATCCCCTGTCACGTTTCTAACTCTACCATTTGGGGCAAGTCTGAGTGAGCATGCCCCAAATTGTACATCTCTTCCCTCTCTTATTCCCACTCTTATATTTAACAGAGATCACTATTCAGTTAAATTTCAACACCTAAGAATAATTGTGTGTTAATTACAGAGGTCAACCAATAGTATTAAGTAGAACAAAAAAAAAATACTAAAAGGGATAAAGTATTAAGTTGTTCATCAACAGTCAGGACAAGGGCTGATCAAGTCACTGTTTCTCATAGTGTCCATTTCACTTCAACGGGTTTCCCCTTTGGTGCTCAGTTAGTTGTCACCGATCAGGGAGAACATATGATATTTGTCCCTGTAGGACTGGCTTATTTCACTCAGCATGGTGTTTTCCAGATTCCTCCATTTTGTTGCAAATGACCAGATTTCATTGTTTTTGACTGCTGTATAGAATTCTATAGAGTACATGTCCCATAATTTCTTTATCCAGTCTACTGTTGATGGGCATTTGGGTTGGTTCCAGGTCTTAGCTATTGTGAATTGAGCTGCAATAAACATTAATGTGCAGACAGCTTTTTTGTTTGCCAATTTAATTTCCTTTGGGTAAATTCCAAGGAGTGGGATGGCTGGGTTGTATGGTAGGGTTATATCCAGGTTTCTGAGGAATCTCCAAACTGACTTCCATAGTGGCTTTAGCAGTTTGCATTCCCACCAACAGTGGGTTAGTGTCCCTTTTTCGCCACATCCTTGCCAGCATCTGTTGTTGGTAGATTTCTGAATGTGAGCCATTCTAACCGGGGTGAGGTGAAACCCCATTGTGATTTTGATCTGCATTTCCCTGATGGCTAGTGATCCTGAACATTTTTTCATGTGTCTGTTGGCCATTTGGATTTCCTCTTTTGAAAAATGTCTATTGAGGTCCTTGGCCCATCTCTTAAGTGGGTTGTTTGTTTTGTTGTTGTGGAGTTTCTTGATTCTTTGTAGATTCTGGTTATTAATCCTTTATCTGTTGCATAGTTTGCAAATATTTTTTCCCATTCTGTTGGTTGCCTCTTCACTTTCCTTACAGTTTCTTTTGCCATACAGAAACTTCTCAATTTGATGCACTCCCAATAGTTAATTTTGGCTTTGACTGCCTGTGCCTCTGGGGTCTTTTCCAAGAAGTCTTTGCTGGTGCCAGTATCTTGCAGGGCTTCTCCAATGTTCTCTAATAATTTGATGCTGTTAGGTCATAGATTTAGATCTTTAGTCCATGTTGAGTGGATTTTTGTGTAAGGTGTAAGGTAGGGATCTTGCTTCATGCTTTTGCACATGGAAATCCAGTTTTCCCAGTACCATTTATTGAATAGACTGTCCTTACTCCAGGAGTTGGTTTTAGATCCTTGATCAAATATAAGTTGGCTGTAGATGTTTGGATTGATTTCTGGTGTTCCTATTCTATTCCATTGGTCTATCCATCTGTTTCTGTACCAGTACCATGCTGTTTTGATTACAACTGCCCTGTAGTATGTCCTGAAATCTGGTATTGTGATTCCTCCGGCTTTGTTTTTGTTGTACAAGATTGTTTTAGCTATTCGAAGTCTCCTGTGTCTCCATATGAATTTCAGCATCATGTTTTCCAGATCTGAGAAGAATGTCTTTGGTATTTTGATTAGTATCGCATTGAATCTATAAATTGCTTTTGGGAGAATGGACATTTTGATGATATTGGTTCTTCCAATCTATGAGCATGGAAGATTTTTGCATTTTTTGGTATCTTCTTTTGTTTCTTTCTTTAAGATTTTGTAATTCTCATTGTAGAGATCTTTAACATCCTTGATTAAGTTTATTCTAGGTTATTTGATTGTTTTTGTGGCTATTGTGAATGGGATTGATCTTAGAAGTTCTTTCTGAGCCGTGGCATTGGCTGTGTATACAAAGGCTGTTGATTTTTGTGCATTGATTTTATATCCTGCTACTTTGCCAAACTTCTATGAGTTCCAATAGTCTCTTAATAGAGTTCTTTGGATCCCTAAATAAAGAATCATATCGTCTGCAAAGAGGGATAGTTTGACTTCTTCCTTCCCAGTTTGTATCCCTTTAATTTCTTTTTCTTGCCTAATGGCTCTGGCTAAAACTTCCAGAACTATATTTGTTTTTTGTTTGTTTGTTTGTTTGTGGGTTTTTTTTTGTTTTTTGTTTTTTGATTTTTGTTTTTTTGACAGGTAGAGAGGACAGTGAGAGAGAAAGACAGAGGGAAAGGTCTTCTTTTTCTGTTGGTTCACCCCACAATGGCCGCCGCGGCTGGCACGCTGCGGCCGGCGCACCACGATGATCCAAAGCCAGGAGCCAGGTGCTTCTCCTGGTCTCCCATGCGGGTGCAGGACCGAAGGACTTGGGCCATCCTTCACTGCACTCCCGAGCCACATCAGAGAGCTGGACAGGAAGTGGAGCGACTGGGACAGAATCTGACGCCCTGACCAGGACTAGAACCCTGTGTGCCAGTGCCACAGGCGGAGAATTAGTCTATTGAGCCGTGGCGCTGACCTCCAGAACTATATTGAATAGCAGTGGCGAGAGTCGCATCCCTGTCTGGTACCAGATCTCAGTGGAAATGCTTCCAACTTTTCTCCATTCAATAGGATGCTGGCTGTGGGTTTTTCCTAAATTGCTTTGTTTGTATTGAAGAATGTTCTTTCTATACTCAATTTGCTTAAAGTTTTCATCATGAAAGGGTGTTGAATTTTATCGAATGCTTTCTCTGCATCTATTGTGATAATCATATGGTTTTTCTTCTGCA
The DNA here is from genome assembly GCA_949820135.1 of Sylvilagus floridanus. Classification (NCBI taxonomy): domain Eukaryota; kingdom Metazoa; phylum Chordata; class Mammalia; order Lagomorpha; family Leporidae; genus Sylvilagus; species Sylvilagus floridanus. Next base: position 11,952,234 of record OX463228.1, on the reverse strand, counting down.
GTTTGTTAATGTGGTATATCACATTGATTTGCGAACGTTGAACCATCCCTGCATACAAGGGATAAATCCCACTTGGTCTGGGTGGATGGTCTTTCTGATGTGTTGTTGCATTCTATTGGCCAGAATTTTATTGAGGATTTTTGCATCTATGTTCATCAGCGATATTGGTCTATAATTTTCTTTCAGTGCTGCATCTTTCTCTGGCTTAAGGATTAAGGTGATGCTGGCTTCGTAGAGAGAATTTGGGAAGATTCCCTCTTTTTTGATTGTTCTGAATAGTTTGAGAAGAATTGGAGTTAATTCTTCTTTAAATGTTTGGTAGAATTCAGCAGTGAATCCATCTGGTCCTGGGCTTTTCTTTGCTGGGAGAGCCTTTATTACTGTTTCAATTTTTGTCTCAGTTATGGATCTGTTAAGGTTTTCTATGTCTTCATGGTTCAATTTAGGTAGGTTGCAAGTGTCCAGGAATCTATCCATTTCTGATAGATTTCCTGTTTCCTGGCATACAACTCTTTGTAGTAACTTCTGATGATTCTTTTGATTTCTGTGGTGTCTGTTGTTACATTTCCTTTTTCTTCTCTGATTTTATTGATTTGGGTCTTTTCTTTTTTTAGTTAGTTGGGCCAATGGGGTGTCAATTTTGTTTATTTTTTCAAAAGACCCGCTCTTCGTTTGGCTGATATTTTGTAATGTTTTTTTGGATTCAATCCTGTTTATTTCTTCTCTGATTTTAATTATTTTTCTTCTCCTACTAGATTTGGGTCTGGCTTGCTGCAGTTTTTGTAGATCCTTGAGATGCATTGAAAGCTCATTTATTGGTGCCTTTCCAATTTCTTGATGTAGGCACCTATTGCTATAAACTTTCCTCTTAACACTGCTTTTGCCATATCCCATAAGTTTTGATATGTTGTGCTATTATCCTCATTTACTTCCAGAAAGTTTTTAATTTCTATTTTGATTTTTTCTATGACCCAGTGTTCATTCAGGAGCATGTTGTTCAATCTCCATGTGTTTGCATATGCTCTATGGATTCCTGAGTTGCTAATTTCCAACATCATTCCACTATGGTCTGAGAAGCTGCATTGTATGATTCTAATTCTTTTGAAGTTGCTGAGACTTGCTTTATGGCCCAGTATGTGGTCAATCCTAGAGTAGGTTCCATGCACTAAATAATATGTTTTTATTCGACTTATAACTGTAAGAGTTTTTGATATGCACTAATGGAGAGAGGTTACACAGACACATGTATAAATGCACTAAATGTGCATATATGTGTGTATTCTGTGTATAATTTCAAGTCATATATATCCATATATCCTATATTTTATCATTTTACTGTGATTGTGCTGAAAGAGCAATAAATTTAGCTGGCTAGTAACAGACAAGATATTTCAAAACTACTTTGGTGCACCCCACCTGAGCCACTGTACCTTAGATATATACTGGATATATAAACACTGACTAGTTTGACAGTTATTATATCCCTTGTGGTATGTTTTTCCATAAATTTTGAAAATGCCATAACACTTTGAAAGTACAGGGCCAGTTTTTCTCTTTTTTTAAGATTTATTTTTATTTACTTGAAACAGAGTTACAGAGAGAGGTAGAGACAGAGAGAGATCTTCCATCCACTGGTTCACTCCCCAAATGGTCACAATGGCCAGAGCTGATCCAATCCAAAGCCAGGAAACAGGGGCTTATTCCGGATCTCCCACATGGGTACAGGGGCCCTGGGACTTAGGCCAACCTTGCCTGCTTTCCCAGGTACCTTAGCAGGGAGCTGGATCAGTAGTAGAGCAGCCGGGACTTGAACCAGCACCCATATGGGATTCCAACACTGCAAGCTGGCGCTTTAACTCACTGATCCATAGCTCTGGCCCTGAGACTCCTGATAAGTATAGTAGATATTATGAAACAATAGCATGCTGGTATCACAAGAGCCTTTATGCAGAAATTTGGATTTTTAAAACTTCATTAAACAACAACAAAGAGGTATGTATTCCCTTTTAGCAGAGGCCTTCATTGATTTTGATGAAATACCACTTTTTCCAAAAGACATTTTTGTTTTGCTTTAATGGAATCCTAAGTCTTAGCACCTTGTGTCTCTTTGTATCACCAATCTTTTGCCCTTGTAAACGATTACAGCAGTTTTCTTTGGTTTGGAAGAGGTTGCAAATAGTTCTAGACTAGGAAAGATTGAGGAAAATAGATCCAGTGCCTGGATTTTGGTAGTTGGTGTCATAATCATAGCCATAATCATTTTCATTCACAGTCTTGTCATCAGAATAATACATATTCTTTATTGAATGTCAGTAATAGTGACAAGTGCTCTATTTGCATTAGTTTATTTAATCCTCACAATAATTTTTTTGGTAGGAACTCAAATCATTTGGGCCTTTATATGCTACCAGCTATTTCCTCTGCTTGGAAACTTCTTTTCTTCGATCTTCATCTGACTGTTTTGAGTCTTAACTAACAATGATACTTATTCAGGAAGCCTTCCTTATTCGTTTTATCTGAAATAGCTAGTCCATATTACTACTCACTTTTTCTTCCATTACTATGTATTTTTTTAGAATATCTAATGCTATCTAAAACTGTCTTATTTATATACTAGTTTAAATTGCAAGTTTTCAAAGCCCTTGTCAATCTTATTCATGCTTTATTCCCTATACCTAGGTCAGGGCCTGGCATTGGGTAGGTGCTCAAGAAGTATTTGTTCAATAAATGAATAGTATTCTTGTCCTGAATTTTCTAGAGATGGAAACTGATGCTTTAAATATTACATAATTTAACCAAATTATATAGGTAGCATAACTTTCTGTATTTTGTCTGCTTACAGAAAGATTCATTTACAGGCATAAGTCTCTAGCTTTAAATAATCAAATTTGCACGTGTTAAGAAAAAAAAAGTATACAAATCTAAAGTAATCTGACCTGTCTTGCTCTTTTAAGAATGTGAGGTTTGTGAAGGTGAATTTATACTAGTATGAGGGAGGAGAACCAGTAGTATGGATGAAGCAAATGCAGATTTTATAAGGCTAAGTGGACTGAAACAACTCAGACTACTATATAAACCTAAATTTAACAGGTTCTAAGAAGAAATATCCTGTCTTATGACTTCCTTATATAAGATTATTTAGCTGCCTCATTTTTTAAAAGGCATTAAAATGAAATGTCACCAATAAAATATAATGCCTGGTTACATATTAATACAAATTCAAATATTTATCTTATATAATATACTATATCACATTATATTTCTTTGATGGTATTACTTTGTTCTGTCTACCTGGGGACTTTTTCATAATTGAATCTTTACAAGATAAGTTAATCTACAAATTGGGTTTTCATTAGACTTGGACGAAAAAGAAAACTATAAAAATCTACTATGTATTAAGCCTTTGGAATAATATAATATAATAAAATGCATTAGATAAGATTTTTAAAAGAAATAATGTAATTTTAAAATAAATTTATTCCAGTTTTGAATATGGTAAACTACTGTTTTAATACTATAGTAAAAACAAAATGTGCAGTCTAAAGTAGCCACAGCAGGAATTGCATACAATTGCATATTAAACTGAAGATATAAACTAGGGTTCAATTAAAATGAGCATTTGAATAACAGACATAAATTATGTTAATAGGTGCTACCAGGCCATGAAATTATCAGGTAAACTTGGTAAGGAATTTGTTATAATATACAAATGATAATGTAAATTATTCTATATAATAGAAATAATTCTATCCAACTGATGATTCAGTTGATTTTTTTTCTTATGAATCAATTGATCTGTCTGCAAATTCATTTCAACATTCATCATGGTGATAACGAATTCCATTCTTATGTATGCTCTGCATGTTATAATATTCTCTTAAAGAACAGATAAGGAGCTCACCAATTACTGATATATGAACATAAATAATATTTGCTTTCCAATGGTCATTATAATTCAGTATATCTCTGTGTAACCTGCCAGTTTCAGCTTCCTTAAAAGAGTTCAGCACTTGGGGGGGAAAAAAAGGAATTCTTCACATTAACCAAGGCCTTAGGAAAGCTCAGTAGAATTTAAGACAGTACAAATTCATATGACACTGGGAAAAGCATTTAAGAATTGTCCTCTGGAAAAGATTTATGAGATTATTTTCCTTATAAATTGTCTGTATGCCTACAAAGACTCATATTACACATAGGTAATAGATCATTTGTTGGGCTCAATCTGTAAGCAACAAGTTGACTAAGAGTTCAAAGAATAATTAATTATGGATGTGTGTGTGTGTGTGTGAGAGAGAGATCGCTTTTGATTATAGGGTTTTAAATATGATGACTGTTAAATAATTATTCTACTTAATTAATCATCTAAATCGAGGAGAAAAGAGCTAGTGACTCAGAATTTTACTTATAACTTTTCTAAGTAATTATGTTCCTTTTTTGTTTCTTGTTCTGGTCTTTTAAATGGGCAGCTGCTTAATTCTGTAACTAATTTTTTCCAAAAAAATGGATGACTCCTTTAAATACATCATTGGATAAAAGATAGCAAATGGAGGTGGAAAAGGTATCTTAGAGCCACATAATCCTACAGATAAAGGAATCTTGGAAGTTATCTTGTTCAGAAGCTTTTAACCTTTTTTCTGCCATGGAATCAATTGCTACTCTGTCAAATCCCACAGAAATCTTTTTACAAAAAAAAACAAGTTTAAATGTATAAAATAAAAATACATGGGATTACAAAAAATAACAAATTTAAATCATGATGAAATATTTTTAAAAATCAAATTGTGATTTAATTATGCTTGCCTCTTTGGAAATACATTAAGTAAACTCTAGATGCAGGTCTGGTATCTACTATAATTTAAAATCATGGTAAACACAAATAGATATCCATAACCACTTGAAGTAAAAGCTTCTGTTCATATTACTATGGTTTGTTTACTAACCTCATAATGAAATAAAATAATAAGTATTAGTTAGATTACTGAATATAGGGCCGGCGCCGTGGCTCAACAGGCTAATCCTCCGCCTTGCGGCGCCAGCACACCGGGTTCTAGTCCCAGTCGGGGCACCGGATTCTGTCCCGGTTGCCCCTCTTCCAGGCCAGCCCTCTGCTGTGGCCTGGGAGTGCAGTGGAGGATGGCCCAAGTGCTTGGGCCCTGCACCCCATGGGAGACCAGGAAAAGCACCTGGCTCCTGGCTCCTGCCATCCGATGAGCGCGGTGCGCTGGCCGCAGCGCGCCGACCGCGGCAGCCATTGGAGGGTGAACCAATGGCAAAGGAAGACCTTTCTCTCTGTCTCTCTCTCTCACTGTCCACTCTGCCTGTCAAAAAAAAAAAAAAAAAGATTACTGAATATAAAGATTGTAATTTTTATTTCTCTATCCCAGTGAATGGACCCTTTACTTTTATCCACAGATTCTCTCAAAGGACCTATCAACTTCATTTAAAACCTCTGGAAATATCCTTATTTTGCACATGAGGAAACCAGGATTTGTAAAGAAAAGATAACTTGGTTAGAGTCAGACACCGCAGAACTTGATTAAACCTTGCAGAGCTGCCTTAGACCTCTACTGAGCCATTTTCTGAAGCCCCAGTCTAGAATTGGCAGTTAGAGCCCATTACTTGTCATTGATTCATAGTATGATCTGGAGTAAATCTTTTTTTAAATTTTTTAAAATTTTATTTAAGGTATACAGACTTTATATCCCTCTCTGCCCCAGATTATACCTGTATAGACTGTAAATGTTTTAAAATCTACATAAGAATAATAATACTGACTTAGATTTTTATTGCTCTTTTCATTTCACATACATTATCCTATTTAATTTTCTCCATTTTATGGAGAAGGAAATTAAAGTTCTGAATGTTGAATGTCATGTTGAAAGCCTCACAGGAAGAGTAAAAATCAGTATTGGAAGCCATACCACTGAATTCCCAAGGACATTTTTCCTCTATCCTGACACCCTTCATGTCATGAATAAGCCAGAATTCTTTTAGTTCTACAGTTGAATATGTGTTGTGATATCATAAATCTAATTAAATACCATGTTACCATTAGGCTCAAATGAGCCAAATACTTGTATCTTAATTTATTCTAGTAAAGTGATGAATGGAACCACGGAAGAAAGCTTTTCTAGACCAGTTCTCCATTTCTGTGTAAGTGAGAAGTGAAGTGAACTGGAATTTAAGAGTCTAAGATTGTATAGTTATTGGCTTAGTGTTATTTAAATCAAACCTTTCTTCTGTTTCTGGGTTGTCTAAAGTAGCATATCTTGAGTAAATGCCAATGGGCCTCTTTGCTCTACCCTCTTATGCTTTATTTCTATGAGTTAATGTTACTCAAAATGAAGTTTTGATAAAACTTCATAGCCAAATTATTCTTGAATAACTTTAGTTAAGGTATAAAAATTCAAAAAGGACCATAAGACATCAAAAAATTTTTATCATCTGTAAATCTCATATCTGTGTCATTCTTAGTGACCTGGACCATATGAAATGTCGAACATTCTGTTCTTTTAGAAAATAAGAAATCTTAACCTGACCTGAAATTTTGGCATTAAAAAAAAAACTTTTGTTGGACTCTAAAGATTACTATTTAATTAGCCTTAAGTAATATCAATAGTAATGTCTTTTCTAAATTCTTGAAATCATTCTGAGGATATTCAAATAACCCATAGCTATAATCTTTACTCTTTTAATATTCTCTTAACTACATTCAAGCCCAAATAAGTAAATACACCTTATAAGCTGATGAAACAGCTTTGCATGGTCCAGGGATAGGTATGATCATATATGTATCATAAAAAAATTTTAGTCTGCTGAGATTAAAAGGGACAAATAATTACTGTAAAAAAACCTATTGGATTTACCTATTGGTAAATATTTCTTTACCCTGACAAAGCATTATAATTGACATACTAAGAAATATAAAGAGAATTAAGGTCATGGTCCCTTCTCTCCAAGAACCAAGTCTAACTGGGGACCCATAACAGTAACTGGAGTATGAGTAACTGATAAATCCTATAACAAGATTTACTAAGATACTTTAAGAATTTAGGGAAACATCCTAGATTGTGGTGAAGGTTATACAACAGTGTAAATTTATTAAAAATCATCAAATTATGCAAAATGAATGAATTTTATGGTAGATAAATTGTTATTTCAAGAGTTTAGAGAAAGAAGATATTATTTCTGATTGAGAAACACAGGAAATATTTTTGCAGCTGGTGCAATCGAAATCTTAAAAGACAATTCATATTTGGATGAGAAAATAAGCAACAGAGTATTCCAGAGAGAGGAAGCAGCTTTCTAATGTCTAAAAGCTCAAGAGTCCAAGGCATTTTCTAGAAGAGCTAGTTCAGACTTTGCTCCATACCTTACATTGTATGGTTTACATTCCTACTATACACTTGGACTTATGGCTATGACCTTTCTAAAAATTTTGGGCCAGTTCCCATGGAGTAAACATAACTCTAAATGGATTTTTCTCCCTTCTTTTTGGGTCAAGAATAAGAGCTTGCTTCTTATGATGAGAAAGTTGTGTAATCAGAATTTTCTCAAAACTGTCATTGATGCCAGTGATCATAACAACTACTGATACTTATTTCCATCTTTATAGCTTAAAAACCACTGATGCATGTATTATCTCTTTTGAGTCACAACATCTATTTTTTTCATGAGGAAACAGATTATGGGAGGACCCAGAGCCTGAAATACTAAAGCCATGCTAAAGTGAAGGTCAAGCTATTCTGGCCTGGCCTGCTAAGAATAGAATGGAGGAGAGAAAATGATAGTGTAAGTACATGATCTTTGAATAGTTACAAATCTGCCAACAAAATTGGAGATGCCACACATGAATCAAAATTCATCTCATATATAAAAAAGTTAGATGACGTTAACTAGTTACTGTCATCAATAACAGGAAAGCAATGTAGACATTTTTCCTAAGTTGATATGATCCTATTAACAGGAACAGCACATGTTAAATAAGTTTTACTGATAGTATAGAAAAGTAAACAGAAAACTTAGTTTCTAAGTAGGTAGCCTTTTTTGTTGTTTGCTTTCAACAATGCAAAAAAATTAAATTTAGAATTGTATTTTTTAACCCATAGAATTTCTGGTTACTTATGTAAGCAGATGTATAGAAACTCCATGTCTAACATAAAGCTCCGTGTCTAACATAAAGTCATGCTAAAAATAGAATTTTCTTTATGTCCATCAAAGAACACTTCTTTTGTTTTTTACTTAGACCCCATCTGAGCAACTACTCAGGTTTTCAATATGAGCCATTCTAGATAGCATTTACTGGAGAGAGAATCCAGTTAGCCTGGTGAGCAGCAAAATAGAGGAAGTTTTTGAGAAACCTCATTTGTGTTAACCTACAATCAAATGTAACATCCATCTTAATAGTTAGACATCCTTATATTGTTCTGAACCTATCCTTAACATGGGTTTGATTCTTTGTCTCTCTCCTCCCTTACTTCTGTGACATGCAGAAGGGAAAGGATGTGTGTTATTCACACATTCATACCTCACTAACTGATGTTACACAACCGGCTTCCACTGGAGAGCCCCTGACATCGCAGGGAACGGTGATCAAAATTCCACACACTAGCTTCAAGCTGGGGGCTCGTAGCTACTGCAGCTTTGAAAGGGAATCTTTTCCTGGCTTCTTTAAAATAAGCATGGTGATGGGATGGTTTAAGGGAAGAACACCTCTCAAATCACATGACCACTGCTGCGCTTCCGTGTGTCCTGCTTTCTTCATAACAGCTTGGCACTACATTCTTTCCCTGTATCTTAGTGGGCTTGTGTGTACAAATGGGGTAGGAGGTGGGGAGGTCCGTGGATAATTATACATTATGCATGCATCTTTCACTGTTAGAGTAATGTGCCTTCCTTTATTTGTCACAAATTATGGTCACAGATGAGATCTGTGTCCTAAGAGACTGGGCTGTCTCTCACTTTTTGACGTGAGAGTTGTGTTTTGGTGTGTTTTGATGTTTACACCCACAGTTCTTCATGTTCATTACATGTAAGTGGAAATGTTCTCCCATAAGAGTTAGCTTTTCATGTTGGGCTGAAAAAGTCTTCATTTATGTGTAGCAATTCATGTTATTATAACCTATGGCTTTCAATTGTACCTCCCATAATGAAGAGCTGACTTTAAACACTGTGCTATTCTTGTTATGACCTAAGCATAAGGTAAGTGATTTCTCTAACTGTATTTAAAGATTGTGGTTGTTTGTTAAAATTATCTCACCTTTTCAAAAGGCATTTTCACTTTTGTTCCTCACCATTTATTATGTGCTCTCCCTTCTGTTCTCTGTCTCATATCTTAAGATTTTTTAATGGACAATGTGATCTTCAGCGAAAATTACATTACACGTGTAAACATATGTTGAAATGAATTATTTGATGTTTCAAAGAAATCCTGATTAGTAAATGAATACCTCTGTCTTTAGTAAATCTCTTGTGTTTTTAATTTCCTCCTTTGGATTTAATATAATATACTGTTTATACATTTTATTTTACTTTTGATCCAACTGAAAAAGTAATTAATTTGCCAACACCATAAAGTTAGATGTTAATTATAATCAAATAACATGTCCCAATAGAATAAAATAGTAAGTAATTTTATACCATATCATTCATTCAGTCCTTCATTTTAATCCTTGACAACTTTTATAATAGGTCAAAATCTAGTTTTATTTTGTTTACAGGCTTTCCTTTTTTTCTCATTAAGTAAAGCAATGGTAAGAGAAAAACAAAAAAAACTTGAGACAGATTCTGTTCTCTTCTTTATATTCCATATAAGTGAGAACAATAATTATAGTTATATTTCAGTTTAATTCTCTGAAGTAAGTACCATTACATTGTGAGTTAGGTAAAATCTTTATATTGAGATTTAATGCTGCAATGAAGTGTTGTAAAGATGATTAGTTTCATAGTACAAGGTAGAAGTTCATTTGTTACATGCATAAATAGTAAACAAAGTTTTTTAAAGCTTGTTTTCTTTAATGGATATAAATATACTCAAGATGACTAAAGTAAAGTAAATTTTACAATTAATTGATTTTAAAAGTGATAAATAATTTCCTCAAATCCGATTCACATAGCCAATGTAATATAAATGGGAAAACATTGGTTATACTGTTGTGAATTTTGTTCAGTGCCCAGATTCAAATAACAATTTTCGTCACCCAAACTTCTCTAAATAAAGCTGTTTTAAGTATATTTATTTCTAAACTAAGGTGCCACAAAGCAACCCTTGGATGTCTTTATTAAATTCATGTTATGAATGTTTCTTTTTTTATTTTAAGCCACTTAAGGTTGTTTTGCTGTTGTTTTGGTTTGGTTTGGGTATTTTTTGGTAAAACCAGCTAGGTCCTCACTATCATCTCAGTTATATACATTATTCAATGTATATAATAAACATATAAATCTGTTGGGACATTTTATAAGACAATTTGAACTACTCATCTGAACTGCTTTGTTCATTATAAATCTCTTGTTTCTATCCATACACTAGCTCCACTCTAGATTGGAAGGGCTTAAAGATGAACTCTGGAGGAATAGAGGCTACGACTTAAGAGTAACTATTACTGATCAAAGGAGCTACTTTCCATTCGCAAACATTGCTTTGCGCTATGGGTTTGGGCTCCTTCTGTTTCTACATCTTGTTGAAGACTTTCTTGACTTCCATTTGACTTCTTTGAACACTGTTTTTTGTCTTTCAACATTTTCCTCTTTTCTTTTCTTCTCTCTCTTAGATTTTTCTCTTTTAGCTTTTCCTTGTGTTCCTTAAATCACTTTTTAAAATGTAGTTTCTCTATTAAGCTTGTCTATTAATTTGTCTATTAGTGTTTGTTTCTTTTCTCCTTTAAGGCTGTAGTAGTATAGTTACACTTATTTTCATTCCATAGTATGCCAACTTGCTTATTTATTTTGCAGCAAGTTCATTAGTCATCCTTACCCTCTTGGTATGAATTTTCAATTAAAAAAATAGCAGAACATTTTCCATGTACATATTATTCCCTTCTGTAAGCCCATACTTTCTTTATACCATCTAGATTTACACCCGCAAACTTCTTTCTCTTCCTTTTCTTTTCCTTACTCTCATGTCTTCTTCCCTGTATTGTTTTCTTTAACTGGTCATTGAATTTATTCCCCATTTGGCCCAGAATTGTTCTTTAATATGACTTCTGAGTAAAAAGCATGTAAGAATCTTTTATTCTAGTTTAAATTCTTCATTCTAGTATATTTAAAACTAGTTGAACAATCTGGGCCAAAAGAGAATAACTTAAACATTTGATATTATTTTGTACCCCCCCACTTTGTTGGTGCGTGTGTTTTTTCTTGTGTGTGTGTTTGTGACATTTTTATTGTTGTTGTTTATTTAAACATTAACAATTATTTTTTTCAGGGAAGGACAACCATAACTCACCCTAAGTTGCAACATTCCTTTCATAAATTGTTTCATTATAATAGTAGATTGTGTTAAACTATAGAAATTAATTTGTTATATATAGATACATCCATTTGGGGCAAGCTGCTGGGGAATGGGAAGAGGAGGTATGGAGCTTAAATACAGTTTCCACTGAAATTAACAACAATGTTAATGCTATCCAGCATGGCCCTTGAATACAATAGTTTTACAACATTCAAAAAAATGTTCCATATTGACCTAAATACTTCAACCAAAGCACAAGGATTTCTGATTATGAATTAATAAATTAATAAATTAATGAGTTCAATTTAATGGATTTCCAACAAAATCTATTTTTCATAACCAATGTTATAATAAATCAATATAATCAATAAATGACAAAAATCGTTAGATCAAAAATAAATATTGCCTATAAGGATTTCTCTATTTTTCCTTCATTAACATATACACAAATATTGCTGTAATAGAATATTTGAGTATAACTTTGTTACTTGAATTTCATTATTATTCTAGTCCTGAGATATACTAAATACCATGATTTTAAGGGTATATATGCAAAACTTAATATGCAATAGCTTGAATTTTTTTCCATAAATAGTCATCCCTTGGTTCCAAGACCCCCATGACACCAAAATCCTCAAATGCTTAGTCCCTCATATAAAATGATATAGTATTTGCATATAATGTGCACACATTCTTCTGTATGTTGGAAATAATCTCTAGATTACTTATAAAGCCTAATGCAATGTAAATGTTTTATAAACAGTTGTTTTACTGTATTGTTTAGAGAAAAATGTCAAGGAAAAAATAGTCTGTATATGTTCAGTGCAGAGACAAGTGGTTTTCCAAATATTTTTGAGCCATAGTTAGTTGAATCCATAGATATGGAGGACCAACTATACTGAACTCAAATACACATGAATTTTTAAAAAGTTACCTTTGATTTTTATCTCTGTCTAATTTATAATATTGCAACCTACATTTCTTTTTCTGAAAATAATTTATTTCTTTAAAGAAAAGATAAACTAACATATATGGAACAAATATAATATATCTGTATTATTTGTTATGAGAGCTGAGGTATATAAAGCCTTTACTCCCAGACCTCAGGAGCTTGCCCATTAAGTACGCGTATCTGGCTGTCCATGTTTTGAGCCCTACATTACTGAGTGAATGCTCTTTCTGCAGGTCCAGTCCAGATGCAGCAGCAAGGAGAACATTCTCAGAGCCAGTAAGTATCTCATCATTTTAGAGCGGACTGCAGAACTAGAACTTGTGGTTCAACAGAAAGTAGAACTGCAAATGAAATTTTAGTGAAATGGTGAAAATTGATGAGAAAGTCTTTATCAAAAGTTTTCAACTTTCAAAAAATATTAGCATCATTATTTTAATGAGTAGTTCCTTTAATCACTTTTACGGGATGATTACAGAACTTTGATACACTCCTAGGGCAGGAATAAACTTCTCTGTGATTCTAAGTGAGCCCACTTTAATTTCCACACTGCAAAAATGTTACTTGAAAACAGAATAGCTGGGGGCTGGCTCTGTGGCGCAGTGGGTTAAAGCCCCAGCACCAGCATCCCACGTGGGCATCAGTTCAAGTCCCAGCTGCGCCAGCCTCTGACCCAACTGTCTGCTGTGGCCTTTGAAAGCAGTGGGAGATGACCCAACTCCTTGGGCCCCTGCACCTGTGTGGGAGACCTGGAAGAGGTTCCTGTTCCTGGCTTCAGATCTGCTCAGCTTTGGCTGTTGTGGCTATTTGGGGAGTGAACCAGTGGAATGGAAGACCTCTTTCTCTCTCTGGATCTACCTCTCTGTGTAACTGTCTTTCAAATAAATAAAATAAACTAACAAAAAAAAAGTAACTGAAAATAGTAATAGTGCAAATCCATTAAAGGAGGCTAAATTAGGGAGAGAAAGAATATGTGTGTCCTAAGAAGGCTACATCATAATCATTTTGTCACTGAACTCCAATAAAATCCTACCTTCACAGGCAGCATGTTTTAGAACAAAATGTGCTGAACAAAGAGTGAAAAATTATTGATTTTTTTTTTTTTTGGTTAAGGAGTCACTTAACTTTGTGTTTTATTCATTCTACTGGTTAGTTTTTTTTTTTTTTTTTTTAAGATTTGTTTATTTACTTGAAAGGCAGAATAACAGAAATGGGGGCGTGAGGGAGAGATCTTCCATCTGCTGGTTCACTCACCAAATGGCTGCCAGGGTCAGGACTGGACCAAGCTAAAACCAGGAACCTGGAGCTTCTTCCAGGTCTCCCAAGTAGGTGTAGGGGCGCAAGAACTAGGGCCATCTTCCTCTGCTTTCCCAGGCACAGAAGCAGGGAGCTATATTGGAAGTAGAGCAGCCAAGACTCCAGCTAACACCCATATGGGATGCCAGCGCTACAGGTGGCAGCTTAGCCCTCTATGCCACAATGCTATCCCCCATACTCCTGTTTTATAAAAAACTAATTAAATAGCTTCTCCTTACTTGTATCCTTGAAATGATGTCAAATTTAAAGTTGTGCCTTAAAAGTTTTGGTATCCTAAAAGTGCTAACTAAATTTTAATTACTTTGTTGCTATTCTTTGTCATGTAATAGCTTATTGCTCTCATACCTTCTTCTTCTTGATCTTTATTAAAAAAAAAAATACAAGTCTTCCGTTTTGGAATGGGTCTACTGGGTACACTACTGAGCGATTTAGCAAATGGAACAATTTATATTTCCAGTAGAATGTCAGTATTATTTAACAGTAAAAAATTAACTGGAGATCCTCAAATAGGTAAAAAACATAATCCATGTTTATTTTAAGTAGTATGAAAATTTCTCATTTCTGTGTTGTAAAACTATTAACTCTTGAGCAAGCACACTATAATTGCTTGCTCAAGACATTTTTAATAGAGCTATATAAATTACAAATACAAATATACATGTTTAATTTGTGTACTTTTCTGATTTTCAGTAACATTTGATAGACATGTGAATCTTAGGGGGGTTTTTCACTAGTAAAGGGTATAAAATCATGTACTACCTTACTAAGATGTAAGACTGAGAAACCTAAAAATCAGAGGAGCAATGATTGAATATTCATTAAAGCAAAAACAACAAAAGATAAATGTACTTAAAAAGTGACATTTTGCCATAATTAGTATAAAATTTCCATTTATTATTAATCTCAAGGTAATGACTGGTCACTAATAGTGAGGATGGTGATTAGGAACAAAAATAAATTCTTAGATATCTTTGGACCTTCCTTCACATCTGTCATGGATCTTTGGGTTATAAGGACTGTCTTTCATTTCATTTATGCTGTTAGTGGCTTGTTTACTATTAATGACCTTGGATGGACCTCATAATGGCCCAGGTTTTTCTGATCATATATTTCTTAGGGTATCATGTAGATGGCCCAGAAAGCCATTTGGGTCTATGTAAAGGCACATCAAGCAGCATATCCTCTTCATTCTATGAGTTCTTTAAGTTTATGGTCCTTCTTCTCAATAACACTTTTTTTCCCCAAAGAAACCTTTTATTTATTAATAAGCATAAATTTCATAAGTACAACTTTAGGAATATAGAGATTCTTCCCACCACACCCACTCTCCCACCACCACTCCCACCCCGTCTCTTCCTCCCTCTCCGATTCCCAATCCCATTCTCTATTAAGATTTGTTTTCAGGCCGGCGCCGTGGCTCAACAGGCTAATCCTCCACATTGCGGCGCCGGCACACCGGGTTCTAGTCCCGGTCGGGGCACCGGATTCTGTCCCGGTTGCCCCTCTTCCCGGCCAGCCCTCTGCTGTGGCCCAGGAGTGCAGTGGAGGATGGCCCAGGTGCTTGGGCCCTGCACCCCATGGGGAGACCAGGAAAAGCTCCTGGCTCCTGGCTCCTGCCATCGGACGAGCGCGGTGCGCCGGCCGCAGCGCGCCGGCCGCGGCGGCCATTGGAGGGTGAACCAACGGCAAAGGAAGACCTTTCTCTCTGTCTCTCTCTCTCACTGTCCACTCTGCCTGTAAAAAAAAAAAAAAAAAAAAAAACTGTGTGAGAACAATTTTTACTGTTAATTCTCATAATACAACTCACCAGGACAGAGGTCCTGCAAGGGAACTGCACAGTTTTTGCTAATTTAACAATTAACCCTCTTATGGATGATGTCAGTGATCACCCAGGGCTCTTGAGATGAGCTGACAAGGCTATGGAAACCTTTTGAGTCCACAGTCTCTGTCAGTATTTAGACAAGGCCATAAGCAAAGTGGAAGTTCTCTCCTCCCTTTAGAAAAAACTACATCCTTCTCTGATGGCCCCTTCTTTCCACTGGTGTCTCACTCACCAAGATCCTTCATGTAAGACATTTTTGTTGCCAGTGTCCTGTCTTTCCATGCCTGAAATGATCTCATGGGCTTTTCAGCCAGACCAGAATGCCTTAAGGGCTGATTCTGAGGTCAGAGTGCAATTTATAGCAATTTTTATTCTAAGAGTCTGTTGTGTGGGCTGCTTCCCATGTTGGAACATTCTCTCCTTTAATTCTATGTATTGTTATTACCAGACACTTGGTCTTTCAATACCACCTTAATAACCATATCATGACACTATAATCAGCAAGAGATATTCTACATCTGATTTAACTTCAATATTCCATTGCTTATTTAGGTTGTTTTAATTTTTTCCCTTTTTTTTGTTTTTGTTTTTGGCCACATAATACCATTCTGCAATCACATAGAAACGATATTACAGTACCCCTATTGTATTTATACTGTATTCTGCCTCTATTCCTTTAAACCTTTTCTGCCCTATCTCCCTTATAAGTTTTCCATTCCCTTGGTTTCCTTGTAAAATATACTTACCCTTCAAGAGTCAGTTCAAGTATAAGCCCCATGTGACAAATGTGGGTTCTCCTTAGTCAAGGTGATGAGTCCTTCTTATGTTTACTATTCCTTCTACTTTAAACATTTTTTCACTTGTTTGTTGAATTGACTTCCCTCAAGAAAAACATCTCCAAAATGTATTCTTTTTAATATATGTAAAAATGTGTCAGCACAGATCAGTGGATTGTAGAGAAGGGGAATATGTTAGAACCTAATACACTTTATCTAGAATTATCCAGGGAAAAGTGAACTTTGGAAACTTTGTCAAATGAGGAGCTAATTGTCCTTTTGCTCCTTAAAAATATCAGCACATTTTGTTGACAAAAAAGAAATTGAATGTTTTCTTATATTAACAGAGAATGCTACTGCAACAAAGTCTTAATCTCAGGGTCTCAGTAAAAGAAAGAGCAAATTCAGGACATTTATGAGATTTGGTTTAAACTATATGTTTTAATGTGGAAGGTTGAAAAGAATTTGGTAAAGATTACAGTATAATCATTTAGTTTTGATAGATATAGCAGGGCAAGGGTTTCTGAGAAACTTGGTATTTAAACTGTCGGGATATATTTCATTTAAGAGTTGATGGCTGTTTCTAAAAGTTTCTTGAATGAACTTTCAGGATTCTTATAACTCATAACTTCAAAGAAAGAGTTTTCCACAGTACTAAGGTTGTGTTTCTAAAGACAATGGAATAGGAATTTTGTGCTAATAAAATAATAAAGCTCTGTTGCTATAGATGGTTGCAGCCACCGGAGTTTTCCATGGTCATTCTTCAACCTGAGCTGACTTGTAGTCATTAACATCTTGGGTGTGGTCAGTCCAAACTTTTACACCTACTTAAGATATGACAATGGTATATTCAAAAGAAATTATGGTACATATACACCATGGAATACTACATAGTGGAAAAAAAAAAAAAAACAAATCCTGTTGTTTGCAACAAAGTGGATGCAACTTGAAACATACTTAGTGAAATAAGCCAATCTCAAAAGATCTGTAAAAGTGAGATAGACTCAAAATAATATACCATTGTTTTCTATTCTCTTACATGTTCTATTTATGTTGAAATTTGGCTACAAAAACTAGTTCCTACATAAAAATCACTAAGTATTATCTCAGTGGAGATAAACTCCTTCCCCCTGTAGGTTTGACCTAATCTGAAGCTTTGAATTTCCATATGAAGTTGTCATTTGAAAAGTCACTTAATAGTCGAGTGACGTTACACAAGAAACCTACAGATTCACTACTAAGTGATGTGGTTGGCTACCAAAGAAAAATGTGTTCAAAATGTATATAAAATTATTTTGATTGCTTGCTTTAGCTAGTTCATAAATAAGTAACAAGGTACTGAACACACACCAATGAATGATTAGGGATTAAAACAGCAATATTAATAATACGAATACAAATAACATAGTTAAAAGAAGCCTTCATTGGGAAAAAAATAAGAAAATAAAGAACAAAAGAAAGCAAATTAAAGTGTGGCCATCGATCTTGTTCTGTGTATCTTGGATGGAAGCTCTATACCTCTCATGTGGATACAAGTCTTACATGGAAGAGAGCTCTTTCAGAGCACTGTATATCTAGAAAGTTCCTTAAAATTCTCAACTTGGTATTTTCCATAAATTCAAGAATGGATCATGTCTTTTTAATTGAGAGATATGTATCCTATGATCAAACTATTAGAGTTTCGCTGCTGTGGTAACTGTGAACTATACCTGATGGTTTTCCAGACCTGTGTTTTTCTGATGTATTTCCTGGAAGACCAGGTTTTGGGTTTTAGGTCATGCAAACATTGTTTAAGTGATTGTTGAGGAAAGTGTGCCATGCTTATTGATAATAAGATTGAGAATGTTGCATAAATCTCTCATAATATTTGCTTTCACTAGTGTAAAATTTAGAATCAAAGGTGGTATTTCTAGTTGTGTGGGCTGTCCTATTACTAATTCATGTAGAAGAGTTGATGAACTTCAGAGCAATATGATCTCATTGGCATTAGAGCCAATATTTTGGGCAGTGGAGATTCAAGACTCTCTGAGCATTTTGCTACTTTGATACTCAGAATTACGTTTATCTTTCTACCTATCCTGAAGATTGAAGTGATAGGGACAGTGAAGTGTTTCATAATTGTTAGAGCTTTGTGTAATATTTTAGTGATAGGCCAAATAAAATGGGGACCTCTATCACGAGAGAGAGTGAGAGGTCAGAATCATCAGAATAGGAACACAAAAAAATCAAGTAATTTTTGCTACTGTTAGAGTTGTAATTGTTTGTCAAAGAAAGGCTTCAGTCTATCCCAAGAATAAGCAAACAATGACCAAGACATATTGTAAACCCACTGCAGACAGTTGTTTTATGACATCCATTTGGAAGAGTTCCAGGGGACTCTTGTCTTGTCACACCTTTCCACTCTTACCAAGATTGCTGGTGACAGATGAAACATAGTAAATTATGTACAGTGGCAAAGTGTTTGCATTTGTCTTAGCCTATTCATGCTATGGTAACAAAATACCACTAACTGGGTGATTTATAAACAAGAGAAATTTATTTCTCATAATGCTAGAGTATGCAAAGTTTAAGATTAAGGCACCAGCAGTTCATTATATGCTGAGGGCCTTGTCACTGATTCCAAGATGGTGTCTTGAATACTGCTTTCTCCAGAGGTGATGAATGCTGTACCCCACCACCACATTGTAGAACTTACTCCCTCTATCTCTCATATAAAGCACTAATCCCATCCATGTTAGAAAGCGCTTGTGCCCTAATCACCTCTTAAATTTCCCCACCTCCTAGTTCTATTGCATTGGGGATTAAGTTTCTATGTGAATTTTGAAGGGGACCCAAACATGCAGATAGTAGCAGCAGCAGTGGAAAATTTCATGCAAAATTTTTGCAAGATTCCATTTGGGTCTTTTGATGTTGCCAAATTGTCAACAAAACAGTTTACATCTAAATTTCTCCTAATTTTTACTCTGAACTGTGGTATTCTACGGTAGCAGCTTTGAACTGCTTTTGAACCAAAGATTTAGTCTCTCTGGATATTCTAGAGTCTCTAATCTTAGTGAGAGCTGTCTACTTGGCATGATGATCAGTCAGAGCATTTCTTTTCGTCTCCATAGTATCTCCTTGTATTTAAATTTCTACTTTTTAATAGTCACTATCTTAGGAAGCATTAGTGTACCTAAAAGTTCTATAAATTGCTAACCATAGCTAATTGGGGTTTCTGTTAAGGTCAGGATCCCCTTCTTATTTCCAAAGCATTCCGAATCATGGACTAACCCAAAAGCACTACTCTGTCGATGCATATACTAACCCTCTTAATTCTGCCAACTGACAGGCTCTGGTGAAGTTATTGAGGTCTGCCACCTGGACAAATTTAGCTGCTGGCAAAGGATCATGCTCTAGGAATAAAGTTTTATGATAATTAGGTAGGGCAAGAGTAGGAAGTTATTTAAGAGCTAGTATCAACTCATAAAAAGCCTGTTCATTTTTGGTGCCTAGGAAAAGGTTCAATTTCTAAGGACTTGATTAAATCATATAATGGCATTGTGGTTTGAATGCTTGTTTTTCAGACTCAGGAGCTTAGTCTTCAGATTTTGTGTAAATGGTACAAAGAGGGTGGAAACCAAATCTTGATGGTTTTATAAGAGACCACATAGTCCTAGATACACATATTCCATGTTCCTTACCTTTGAAACTCTGTACCACCACCAGACTCTGCCAGCAAGAATACCATCACCTAGAGGCCAAACAAAAGGAGTCCACCTGATCCTGTACTGTAAACTTCCAAAACAACAAGCCAAAATAAAAAACTTAGCCTACCTTACATATTTTATTTTAGTAACAAAAAACTAATGCAAATGGCATGGCAGTTTCAGAGGAGTTGGGAACTCATTGCCTGTAATAACCACTGAGAACCAGGGATCTTCTTAATTATCTCTTAGTGATTATTCTGGAATGTTATAGTCTGTAGTTTGTCAAGAGGAAGAGATTTACTTCCTTGAGATAAATCATATTTTAGGTAATGAAATTTACTTACACAAAATTTGTAACTTCTCTTGGAAATTTATGTTCTTTGTGAGTTAACACAGTAGACAGATGGAGTCAGTGTCACAGCTCACTCTATCTTTAGAATACAACAAAAGGTAATCCCTTCTGAATAAAAGTGCAGCCACATGGATGTGTAAAGTGTAAGGTCCTGGTTGAGGACTGATAGAAAGCATGCAGGTAGACCATTGAATCATCGCAATTCAGGCACGTTACAGGTTTTCTCAGGAAGAAGTAAATGAATGTGGACTGTTTTGACTTAAAGAATTACTAAGAAAGCAACTCTTACTTATGTAGCCTCAGTAGGCACTAAAAATAAAGAGGCCTGAAAAATACTACAATGTGGAAGTAGAAAGGACAACCCTGGTTATTGTCCTCATGTCCTAAACAAATCTGCATCCCACTCACTGGACTCTTTGAAAGGGAGGACAGAAGTGTTGTAAGAGCAGGTACAACATTCATTGAATCTCATATTTACTTAATTTACTGATTGACTCTGTGCAGTCTTCGCTTCTGGTTTAAAAATATAATTTGCACTCTGGGATAAAGGTTTCTGTGGGTGGATTTGAAACTTAATGGGTTGTACCCCAGTAATCCTGCCTGTATTCATAGAAATTTTGCCTACCAAAAAAAAAGAACTGTGGCACTTCTTTGAGTTCTACTTGGGCTTAATCTAGATGCAAAATAAATATTCAAATTAGCTGTAATCTCTACCAATAGGAAAATCCTTAGAAATTTTAAGGAAGAGACTATAAAGATAATATTTATTCTTTTTTTTCATTTAATCATTTACTTTTTTTAATATATAAAGCTTTTATTTAAAGAATATAAATTTCCAAAGTACAGCTTATGGATTACAATGGCTCCCCCACACACAGCTTCCCTCCCTCCCGCTACCCTCCCCTTTCCCGCTCCCTCTCCCCTTGCATTCACATCAAGATTCATTTTCAATTCTCTTCATACACAGAAGATCAGTTTAGTACATATTACGTAAAGATTTCAACAGTTTGCCCTCACATAGAGACACAAAGTGAAAATACTGTTGGAGTACTAGTTATAGTATTAATTCACAATGTACAGCACATTAAGGACAGAGATCCTACATGATTTTTTTAAAATAATTGATTAATTATCTATGCAATTTCCAATTTAACACCAAGATTTTTTAATCATTTGCAATTATCTTTATATACAGAAGATCGATTCAGTATATACTATGTAAAGATTTCATCAGTTTGCACCCACACAGAAACACAAAGTGTAAAAATACTGTTTCAGTACTAGTAATAGCATTATTTCACATTGGAAAACACATTAAGGACAGATCCCTCATGAGACGTAAGTACACAGTGACTCCTGATGTTGATTTAACAATTTGACACTCTTGTTTATGGCGTCAGTAATCTCCCTAGGCTCTAGTCATGAGTTATTCCATTTGTACAATGTACCCTGCTGTCACATTCACATATCAAAGAATGATCCTCTATTAAACATCCAAGGGTTACAGTTATGAATTGTGAGATACCCATTAGTGTGTAGGTTTTTTTTTTTTTACTCTAAGGAAGAGTTTTTTATAATGTCAGTAGAGTTTAAGGTTAATATGATACTTTTATGTGCTTATTGATAAAAAAAATTTACAGGATAGTCCTTTAATATTTAGAGAAACTTCCCCTTAGTGGTTCAATAATAAAACAAAAATTTGAGTACTTGATTCCCCCTCATAAGCACTTTCATTAATATCTTACTTTCTTTTTCTTCTTTAGTTTCTTAGCTAATATAAGACAATTCTTTTTCCAATGTCCTTTTTGTATTTTGTGTCTGCAAGTCTTTTCATCAAGGAATTCCCTCTTTCAGTACTTACTGATACTAATAGGAGCATCTAATTGTTTTATTATAGTCAGTCAATCTGTGTCTTTCAAAATATTTATCAAGGCTCATTCATAGGTTCTTCTGTTTAGTCATTCATGTGGAATTTTTTACATCTGAATTTTCCACTAACATGAAATAATTATTATAGATCTAGAAATCATGGATTATATATTCTTAAAACAATTCTAATTTCCTCTGCAATTCCCACTGTTTTCTTCCTTGGCTTTAAAAATGTCACTGATAGGCTGGTGTGGTACAGTGGGTTAAGCTACCACTTGTGACAATGGATCCCATATCAAGCACCAGTTCAAGTCCACATGCTCCACTTCAGATCCAGCTCCCTGCTAATGCACCTGGCACAGCAGTGAAACATGGCCCAAGTACTTGAAAGCCTGTGTCCATGTGGCAGACCAGGATAAGTTCCTGGCTTCTGGCTTCTGCCTGGCCCAGCCTGGACTGTAATGGCTTTTTGGGGAGTGAACCAATGGATGGAAAATCTCTATTTCCCTCTCTACTTCTCTATCTCTCTCCATTGCTCTGCCTTTCAAATAAATACATCTTTTTTTTTAAGTCACTGATAATGATTCTCCTCTCAGAGAAAGAGCAGTGCTTAAATCAGCCACGAAGGGTTATTCTTCTTTGAAGGCCTTCACATCACACACATTGCCATTAGTATTTAGGCATGTCTTTGAGGACAACAGTCCTGAATGAGTCCATATTCTTTTTGCATTGAGATCTTTTATAGTCTGAGATTATGACTGTTTCATGGAAGATAGAAAATCTCAATAGCATTTTGGGTACTTTCCTTGTAAAGATTCTGAAATAAAATATAGACAGTGCCATGTCTGGACTGAACCAGAAAATATGAGAGAGGCAAGTTTTACTATAAAATCCTGTGATTTTTAGAGAAATATCCAGCATCAATTTTGTTTTTTTAGTTTTTCTCTATTTGACAGGTAGAGTTATAGACAGAGAGAGAGAGAGAGAGAGAGAGAGAGAGAGAGAGAGGTCTTCCTTCCGTTGGTTAATTCATCAAATGGCTGCCACGGTTGGCGCACCACACTTAACCGAAGCCAGGAGCCAGGTGCTTCCTCCTGGTCTCCCATGCAGGGCCCAAGCACTTGGGTCATCCTCCACTGCCTTCTCGGGCCACAGCAAAGAGCTGGACTAGAAGAGGAGCAACCAGGACTAGAACTCAGCACCCATATGGGATGCCAGCACCTCAGCCAGAGGATTAACCAAGTGAGCCATGGCACCAGCCCCTCCAGCACCAATTTGTAACCACTTTCAAATAACTTTAATCCTATAAATCTATCTCAGAAAATTAAACCCATGGCTGAAGGTTGCTAACAATTTAGATGTTATAACAATTCAACTTGTCACTGTAGTTAAGACAGCTACTAGTGGAGAGGATATCTATACTCTCTCCCTTACCTCTATTCCCATTCCCATATTTAGATCCCATATCTTAAAGTTCTTTGTAGTTTATTTTGCCAAATTAGCTACAGTACCTTCAGATTATCTACAAGAACCCTAAATCACCAGGTAATTTTGTTATTATAATTAAATATTCCTTTGAACACTGTGACCATCTTGGTAGGACATATGTTTGCTTTTTTTTTTTTTTTTTTTTTTTTTGGTCTTATCCTATGGCTGAATTTAGTGGAGCTGATGCTTTAAAGATTTTCTTTTCCACAACTGATGTTCACTTACAAGGTAGCTCTCAAATTATATTTGTAGCCAACATTTTGGTTTAATAGGAAACTATTTTCTCTGCTTTCTTGTCATTATAACCTTCTTTCCTATTTAAAAGTGCCTTGGCTGGTGCCGCGGCTCACTAGACTAATCCTCTGCCTGTGGTGCCGGCACCCTGGGTTCTAGTCCCGACTGGGGCACTGGATTCTGTCCTGGTTGCTCCTCTTCCACTCCACCTCTCTGCTGTGGCCCGGGAGTGTATTGGAGGATGGCCCAAGTGCTTCGGCCCTGTACCCGCATGGGAGACCAGGAGGAAACACCTGGCTCCTGGCTTCGAATCAGCACAGCACACCGGCCGTAGCAGCCATTTAATGAGTGAATCAACAGAAGGAAGACCTTTCTCTCTGTCTCTCTCTCTCTTACTGTCTAACTCTGCATGCCAAAAAAAAAAAAAAAAAAAAAAAAAAGGGCCTCATTCCTCCTTTCCTACTTCTGCCTAAATGGATTTTAATAGCCACTGGCTACGAGGCTATGAGGCACGTTTTGCCTTAAGAGGCTAAAAAGCTGATTGTTCTTCCTCATTTTTTTTCTCTTCTATCAGACTGGATTCAAAAACACAAAGAGGGTTGATTGATAGGCAAAGCACTTTTTGATCCTTTTTTCCTGCTGATTGACTTTCTAGTGACCCGAGATAGTAAGAAGTGCTTTCAGTTGTAATGTACAAAATAAGAGAAACCAAAGATAGCTACTATAAGGTTTTCTGAAGCTTTTTCATTTTAAAACGCCTTATCAATCACTGGCGTCAACAGAAGATAGTTATGCTTCTTTTTAAAATGTAAACAAATGGGCTGGCACCGCGATCAATAGGCTAATCCTCCACCTTGCAGCGCCAGCACACCGGGTTCTAGTCCCAGTCGGGGTGTCAGATTCTGTCCTGGTTGCCCCTCTTCCAGGCCAGCTCTCTGATGTAGCCAGGAGTGCAGTGGAGGATGGCCCAAGTGCTTGGGCTCTGCACCCCACGGGAGACCAGGATAAGTACCTGGCTCCTGCCATTGGATCAGCATGGTGCGCCGGCCGCGGCGGCCATTGGAGGGTGAACCAACAGTAAAGGAAGACCTTTCTCTCTGTCTCTCTCTTTCTCTCACTATCCACTCTGCCTGTCCCCCCCTCAAAAAAAAAGGAAACAAATGGGCTAGCATTGTGGCATGATGGGTTAAGCCACCACCTGTACTATCGGCACCCCATATAGGCACCATTTCCAGTCCCGACTGCTCCTTTTTTTTTGGACAGGCAGAGTTAGAGAAAGGTCTTCCTTTTCTGTTGGTTCACCCCCCAAATAGCTGCTAGGTGCTTCCTCCTGGTCTCCCATGCAGGTGCAGGGCCCAAGCACTTGGGCCATCCTCCACTGCCTTCCCAGGCCACAGCAGAGAGCTGGACTGGAAGAGGAGCAACCGGGACTAGAACCCAGGGTGCCGGCGCTGCTGGCGGAGGATTAGCCTAGTGAGCCACAGCGCCGGCCGTGACTGCTCCACTTTCAATCCAGCTTTCTGCTAATGCACCTGGGAAAGCAACAGAGGATTCCTAAGTCCTTGGGCCCCAGCACCCATATGCGTAACCCAGATGAAGCTCCTGGCTTCTGGCTTCAGCCTGGCCCAGCCCAAGCTGTTGAGGCCATTTGGGGAGTGAACTAGCAGATGGAGATCTCTCTCAATCTCCTTCTCTCTCTAAAACTCTGCCTTTCACTTAAATTTAAGTAACAAAATGTAAACAGACAAGAAAAGTAAATGTAACTATTTGCTTACCAGATTTATTTTGGAAATGTATGCCTTATAAAAATGAGCTGCCCCCGGAAGAGCCTTTTGAGGCTTCAGTAAGATATGCTGAGCTGAACTCTTCAGTGCTATGCATTCTTAGCTTTGGCCTTCTGCTGCTAGTGCTCTCTCCTATGTATTTGGTCTGTTGTGTATTTTATTTGCTTTGGCTTTCAAAATGGGAGCATTGGATCCCCTAGATCACTGGTTTTCAAACTTATTTAGGTACAATCTTTCTTTAAATGGACTCTTAGGGGCAGGCATTTGTCCTACAGGTTGAGATGTCCGTATCCCACATCAGTGCCTGGGTTTGGTACCAGGCTCTGACTCCTGATTTCACCTTCCTGCTAACGTGGACCCTGGAAGACACTGGTGGTGGCTTAACAAGCTGGGTCCCTGCCACCCAACTGGGAGACCTGGATTGAGATCCTAGCTCCCAGTTTTGCTACTGCTCTTCCTCCCCTCCCCCCACCATTACAGCCGCAGGTATTTGAGCTCTTTCCCCAGCCCTCCCTGTCTCTCTGCCTATCAAACAAAGAATTAGAATCTTACATGTCCATATAGTCATCCTGCATGTGATGAGGGATAGAGCAGAACTGGATATGTTAATGTTACCATTTAGGTGTTCGTTCCTTTTACTTAGGAAGAGCAGTTGTCTGTTTCATTCATTTTATTCTTAGGTAGACAAAGCAAATTACAAATCCTTTTTTTCCCTCGTAGTTATAGGACCAAGTTTTTCTTTATTGGTGAGTTATCTGACTATGTGATTTTGTATGGGTCGTGAGTAGGAAGAAGCATTTTGACCATTTGTTGAAAACACATACACACACATTTCCATGCTCATGCACACACCCCTACCTGCTAATGTATCCAAGAATTTAGATATTCTTTTGAGGTATTCCTTCTAATTGATTTATTGTACTCATATATCCCAAAGGCCCCTTGTTAACATGCAAGTGGTATAGTCAGAAACCAATATTAACCCATTAACATCAAAATGCATTGATTTGTTCAGCTTATCCGTTCTGTATTATGTATGTATAAAAATTGTAAAATACCATATCATATACCATAAATATAATTACCAAAAAATAATTAACAAACAGAATATATAATAATCCTTATCAAATTAAGTAGTCACTTGCTGACACAGAGTTTTAAATATTATAGGGCTTAGAGAATTAAATGGACAAAGTAGAAAGCTCCACTTGACTTTTCATTTTCCCACTCTTGACTTTAAAATATTTACCATTCATTCTTACCTCAGGCACTATTCCAAATGTGGCAAATGATACAGATTAGTAGATATAGGGTCTCCCTTCAAGGTGTTAACAATCAGCTGACAGAGGTAGGACAGACATTTCAGTATTTATAGCATAAGATGCAGAGTAATAGATGACAAGAAAATTATAAACAACATACGAAAAACTAAAACACACAACTACCAATATCTACAGTTAGAAAGCCAGCAGGAAATTTACTGCCCTGTTGTTATTTATTTGGCATGTCTTTCTTTTCTGCTGGACTGTAGTGTTGTTCATTATAGAATATATGTTATTCCATGTATCCCATGTCCCTAAGGTATGCCTAGGTCAGAAAATAGGCTCTAGGCAAGTCCTATGGCATGGCATGTTAAATCACTGTGTAGGACACCCACTGTTCATCCAAGTAAGCTTACTGCTAATGCGTGTGAGAGGCGTCAGTGATAGCCGAAGTTCTTGGGTTCTTTTCACCCACATGAGAGACTGGGATGAAGTTCTTGGCTCTTGGCTTTGGTCTGGCCTAGTGCAAGCTGTTGCAGGTATTTGGGGAGTAAACCAGCGTAAGGGAGATTCTCTGTCACTTTGCCTTTCAAATAAATAAATTTTAAAAAAAGAAAATATACTCAGTAAATATTTGTTAATGGATATATGTATCATGGGTAATCCATGCTGTCCAATAAAAATTTGTTTTTACTTATGATCACTACCCATCATGGAAATGCAAATAAAAACCTTAATGAGGTTTCACCTCACCCAAGTCAGAATGGCTATCATCCAAAAGTCAAAAAATAACAAATGTTGGCAAAGATGTGGGGGGAAAAGGTACCCTAATACACTGTTGGTGAGAATGTAAACTGGTACAACCATTATTGAAGACAGTATGGAGATTCTTCAGAAATCTGAAAATAGATCTACCATGTGACCTAGCAATCAGCATATGAAATAATTTTCTGTACCCCCATGTTTGTAGCAGATCAACTCATAATAGCTAAGATATGGAATCAACCCAAATATGCCCCAGCTAATGACTAGATAAAGAAATTGTGATATATATACATGATGAAATACTATTCAGCTATAAAAAAAGAATGACATGCTGTGTTTCACAACAAAATGGATGTAATCAGAGACCATTATGCTTAGTGAAATAAGCCAGTCCCAAAAAAGACAAATATGATATGATTTCCCTTGTTTGTGGTAAATAAGACAGAAAGTAATATATATGAGCGAAATTGACATTTTGAGATTTGATTATTATTTATAGCCCTTGTCTGTACCCTTGAGGAACAATGCTTTTTCTACTTCCTAGTGGTTGAAATCTGTATTTAGTGGAGGATTAAGCTTGTGATTATAAAGTAAATTGAAAGTTTGTCATTGTAAAAATTAAAAGAAAAATAAGAAAAGGAGCAGGAGGGAGAATTCAAAGGAAGGACAATTAGGTGGGAAGTATCATGCTCTTAAAACTGTAAGTATGAAATACATGAAATTTGTTCCCTTTATATAAAGTTTTTGAAAGTTAAAAAAATCCGGCGCCGGCACACCGGGTTCTAGTCCCGGTCGGGGCACCGGATTCTCTCCCGGTTGCCCCTCTTCCAGGCCAGCCCTCTGCTGTGGCCCAGGAGTGCAGTGGAGGATGGCCCAGGTGCTTGGGCCCTGCACCCCATGGGGAGACGAGGAAAAGCACCTGGCTCCTGGCTCCTGCCATCAGACGAGCGCGGTGCGCCGGCCGCAGCACGCCATCCGCGGCGGCCATTGGAGGGTGAACCAACGGCAAAGGAAGACCTTTCTCTCTATCTCTCTCTCTCACTGTCCACTCTGCCTGTAAAAAAAAAAAAAAAAAGAAAGTTAAAAAAATCAGAAAAAAGCCAAAAAAATGTTTTTATTCTGTTAAAAATTATATTCAACAGATAAACCATATACAATTAAAAAAGTAAAATTTTCTCCTCAGAAACTAAGCATATTTTAAAAGGACAGCTTTTATAAAATCATATGCATCATCATACAGCACATCAATGAAAAGATCAGATCTGAGACCAGTAAAGCTGAATTAAAAGCAGATACAGGCCGGCGCCACGGCTCACTAGGCTAATCCTCTGCCTTGCAGCATCGGCACACCGGGTTCTAGTCCCGGTTGGGGTGCCGGATTCTGTCCCGGTTGCCCCTCTTCCAGGCCAGCTCTCTGCTGTGGCCTGGGAGTGCAGTGGAGGATGGCCCAAGTGCTTGGGCCCTGCACCCCATGGGGAGACCAGGATGAGCACCTGGCACCTGGCTCCTGCCATCGGATGAGCGCGGTGCGCCGGCTGCAGCGGCCATTGGAGGGTGAACCAACGGCAAAGGAAGACCTTTCTCTCTGTCTCTCTCTCTCACTGTCCACTCTGCCTGTAAAAAAAAAAAAAAAAAGAAAGTTAAAAAAATCAGAAAAAAGCCAAAAAAATGTTTTTATTCTGTTAAAAATTATATTCAACAGATAAACCATATACAATTAAAAAAGTAAAATTTTCTCCTCAGAAACTAAGCATATTTTAAAAGGACAGCTTTTATAAAATCATATGCATCATCATACAGCACATCAATGAAAAGATCAGATCTGAGACCAGTAAAGCTGAATTAAAAGCAGATACAGGCCGGCGCCACGGCTCACTAGGCTAATCCTCTGCCTTGCAGCGTCGGCACACCGGGTTCTAGTCCCGGTTGGGGTGCCGGATTCTGTCCCGGTTGCCCCTCTTCCAGGCCAGCTCTCTGCTGTGGCCTGGGAGTGCAGTGGAGGATGGCCCAAGTGCTTGCGCCCTGCACCCCATGGGGAGACCAGGAAAAAGCACCTGGCACCTGGCTCCTGCCATCGGATGAGCGTGGTGCGCCGGCTGCAGCGCGCCGGCTGCGGCGGCCTTTGGAGAGTGAACCGACAGTAAAGGAAGACCTTTCTCTCTGTCTCTCTCTCTCACTTTCCACTCTGCCTGTCAAAAACAAACAAAACAAAACAAAACAAAAAAGCAGATACAATATCTATCAGTTATCAATAATGGTCAAGTTACACTGGTTTTGACAGTTTATTTTTATGATGGTTTTTAATAGCTAGGCCAGAATCTAAACGAAAGTGAATTATAAATAAATTTCTATTTCAATTTTAGTCCATGATAGATCACACATAATCCTTTTTAAAGTATTTACCTACAACTTTGAATAGAAAATGCTATTCAAATTTAACACTAAATACTATATAAAGTCTTTCAACTTTGAGAATTTCTTTTTTTTGATTGCCTGTAAAGAGAAATGCCATACTAAGAGTATAAGCAAATTTATATATTTTTCTTTGAGTACTTGTGATAATGCCATTAGTCTTAGAATGGAAATTATTTTTTTTAAGATTCATGTGAAGGGTAGAGTTACAGAGACGGAGAAGGAGAGGGAGAGGGAAAGAGAGGTCTTCCCTCCACTGGTTTGCTCTCCAATAGCCGCAATGACCAGAGCTGGGCCGATCCAAAACCAGGAGTCAGATGGGTGCAGGGGCCCAAGGACTTGGGCCATCTTCTGCTGATTTCCTAGGCACATTAGCTGGAAGATGGATGGGAAGTGGATCAGCCAGGATTCAAACCGGTGCGCATGTGGGATGCTGGCTTTGCAGACAACGTCTTAACCTTCCACACTACAGTGCCAGCACTAGAATGGAAATTCTTCAGTGCAGAGCCTTTAAGTCAGTTTAGTCATGTCTAGAATGCTGTTAGAGCTAGGATAGATGTGCTAAACTTACTAAAATGCAATGACTAGAAACTCAGGAGAGTTTATTTATCTCACATATTAAAAATCTGTACACAGGTGACAGTCTATAGGGTTTGTTCATGAGCTTGACAATGTCATCAGGGCCTTGGGCTGTTTTTTCTCCAATGCTTTCATTGCTGTTGGGCTTGCATTCCCATGGTGGAAAAATGGCTTCAGCACCTCCCAGGATCATGTTCCCCGTAGAAAGAAGGTAGAAGAGCCAAAATAGTTCTTCTTTTTTTTTTTTTAAGATTTATTTATTCATTTGAAAGAGTTACAAAGAGAGAGGGAGGGAGAAACGGAAAAAGAAAAACATCTTCTATCTGCTAGTTCACTCCCCCCATGGCTGCAATGGCCAATGTAGGGCCAGGCTGAAGCAAGGAGTCCGGAGCTTCTTTTCAGTCTCCCACATGGACAGCACTGGCCCAAACACTTGGGCCATCTGCTGCTTCTTTCCAAGGCCGTTAGCAGGTAGCTGGGTTGGAATTGAAGCAGCTGGGACTCGAACTAGTGCCCGTATGGGAAGCCTGCATCAAGGTGGCTGCTTAACCCAGGATGCCACAATGCCATTCCCATTGATTTATTGATTTATTGATTTATTTTTAACTTTTATTTAATGAATATAAATTTCCAAAGTACAGCTTATGGATTACAATGGCTCCCCCCCCATAACTTCCCTCCCACCCGCAACCCTCCCCTTTCCCGCTCTCTTTCCCCTTCCATTCACATCGAGATTCATTTTCAATTCTCTTTATATACAGAATATCAGTTTAGTATATATTAAGTAAATATTTCAACAGTTTGCACCCACATAGAAACACAAAGTGAAAAATACTGTTTGAGTACTAGTTATAGCATTAAATCACAATGTACAGCACATTAAGGACAGAGATCCTACATGAGGAGTAAGTGCACAGTGACTCCTGTTGTTGACTTAACAAATTGACACTCTTGTTTATGGCATCAGTAATCACCCTAGGCTCCTGTCATGAGTTGCCAAGGCTATGGAAGCCCTTTGAGTTCACCATTTTTTTAAAGATTTATTTATTTATGCATTTAGAAAGAGCTATAGAAAGAGGGAAAAACAAAGAGAAAGAGATATTCCATCCACTGGTTCACTTTCCAGATAGCTGCACAGCCAGTGCTGGGCTAGGCTGAAGCCAGGAGCTTCTTCCAGGTATCCCACGTAGCTGCAGGGGCCCAGGTACTTGGGCCAACATTTACTGCTTTTCCAGGCATATTAGCAGGAAGCTGCATTGAAAGTAGAGCCGTCGGAATCAAAATTGGCACCCATATGGGATGCCAGTAGCGGCTTTACCTACTACCTAGCCCCAATTTTTACCTCTTAAAGCTTCATTGCTTTATCTTTTCATTTGTAATAGGAAGGCTGCCTTATAGAGTTATTCCTACATCTCACTGGCCAGAGTTGTATCAGGTTACTCCTAGCTGCAAAGTGGCCAGAGAAGAAAGGCTTTGTGGGTAGCAGTTAGGACAGTCAAGCATCACTGTTTGTGTTATTCCTATTCTGTCTACTATTTGGGCTGTATATTTATAAGGTGCCAAGGGTATGATGATGTTATTTATACATAATGATATAGTACTCCAAGAAATCCTTTTTTAAAAAGGACTTATTTATTTATTTATTTGGAAGTCAAACTTTCAGGGCAGGGGGTGGGAAGAAATCGAGAGAGAAGAGAGAGATATCTTTCAGACATTGGTCACTTGATCACTCTCCAAATGGCCACAATGACTGGAGCTTGGTCAAGCCAAAGCCAGGAACTATAGAGCTGCATCCAGGTCTCCTATATGAGTGGCAAGGGCCCAAGCACTTGGGCCATCTCCTACTACTTTCCCAGGCACATTACCAGGGAGCTGACAGGAGAAAGAGCAGCTGGAATTAGATCTGGCACTTATATGAGATGTCAGCATCACCGGTGGCAGCTTAATCCACTGTGCCACAACCCTAGCCCAAGAAATCCCTTTTTCTCATTAGATAATTTATTTATTAATTCAATAAGTAATTATTTTATGTATGCTATAGACATGTGATGATACATGTGTGTGTGTGTGACCATGAAGAAAAGTAAAATAGAGTAAGGAAAATAAAGAATGACGGTAGGTATTATTCCACATAGCGTATTGGCAAAGAACGGGATGTGAAGTGGAGCATCTAGCACTCGAACTGGTGCTCATGTGAGATGCTGGCATCACAGGCAGCATCTTAACTGACTCACCAAGTGCTAGCCCTAATAAATAAAACCATTAAAAGTAAAAAAATTGAAAGATCACTGTAACTACTGTGTGGAAAATA
Organism: Sylvilagus floridanus; assembly: GCA_949820135.1. Classification (NCBI taxonomy): domain Eukaryota; kingdom Metazoa; phylum Chordata; class Mammalia; order Lagomorpha; family Leporidae; genus Sylvilagus; species Sylvilagus floridanus. The sequence goes on along the minus strand of OX463228.1, from coordinate 11,919,179 downwards.
AGTTAAAAATGGGACAAGAGTGGAAGCAGGTAGACCAGTCAGGAGGTGATTAAGTTTCTCAGGAAATAAGTGGTAGTTCTTTTTTTTTTTTTTTTTTTTTTGACAGGCAGAGTGGATAGTGAGAGAGTGACAGAGAGAAAGGTCTTCCTCTACTGTTGGTTCACCTCCCAATGGCTGCTGTGGCCCGCGCACCGCACTGATCCAGAGGCAGGAGCCAGCTGCTTCTCTTGGTCTCCCATGCGGGTGCAGGGCCCAAGCACTTGGACCATCCTCCACTGCACTCCCGGGCCACAGCAGAGAGCTGGCCTGGAAGAGGGGCAACCGGGACAGAATCCGGCGCCCCGACCAGGACTAGAACCTGATGTGCCAGCGCCGCAGGTGGAGGGTTAGCCTGTTGAGCCACGGCACCAGCCAATAAGTGGTAGTTCTAAGTGCAATAAAATGGAAGTGGTAAGGAATGAACAGATTCTAGCAGTGTCAAATGCAGTTTACATTTGACTCTGACAGAGAACAATCAGGGATGTCTCCAAGGTCTTAGTCTACTAAGTGGAAAAGTTGAATTGCTATTTACCGAGATGGGAATAGAAAGAGACTAAGACATCATATGAGTGGGATAGGAAGGTGGAGAACTTAGAGTTTAATTTTGGACGTATTAGATATTAGCTGTCTGTTCCATGTCCAGATGCAAGCTAGATCATTGTAAGTCTGAAAATAAATATTATCTGTTATCTATTGGATGATATAAGAGTCTAGAGGTGGTGTTAGTTAATGCTGGAAGTAAGTTAGGTTTAGGTTATGGGTAATATTAATACCATGGAACTGGAAGAGGTCCCACAGGGAGTAGATAGCTAAATAATAATTTTTCCATAACCTCTCTCAGAGGAAAGAAAATTTCCTATGAAATCCTAAATAAATCTGAGTTTGAGAATTTCATTTTGCTAACTAATCTGTTAAGCATTCAGTGTTGAGTATGCTAGCTAAGGACATGAACTCTGAAGCCAAAACTGCCTCGCTTTGAATCCTGGCTCTTTTGTCACTAGCTCTGTGACTTAGGCAAGATATATACCTCTCTAAACCTCTCTTTCCTCATCTTTAAATAAGGTTAATAATGGTGCCTCATTATAATATTGTTAGGAAGATTAATGAGTTAATTTAGAGCAGTGCCTTGACACATAGCATTCAAATAGGATTAGCCTGTAGCATCATTAAATTTCATCAAGTTTTGACATATGATGTAATATTGCTATCTTAACTTGCTGTTCCCCCAGAGTAGGTTATATTTTAGAAGCAAGAGAAATAATTTTTCACCTGGTAATATTTATTTGGGGACATTTGAAATTTGGAGTCACTGTTATTTATAAGTCATTTCACTTTTTAATCAATGCTTCTGCATCGTATTCTCAGTTAATTGTTTTTCTTTTTAGGTCACAGTGCTGTCGATATCACCAAGGTGGCTAGAAGACACCGAATGTCTCCTTTTCCTCTGACATCTATGGACAAAGCCTTTATCACGGTCCTGGAGATGACTCCGGTGCTTGGAACAGAAATCATCAATTACAGAGGTACTATTATATTCTCCCATTGCCCTTTATTTTCTTCACTTTTTTCCCAAGCAAGATTCACATAACATTAATGCACAGTTTCCTCAAGATTAAGCATTCTCACAATTATCATCATTCTTGTTATTCTTTATTTCTACTCAACTGTAGAAACAACCCTAACAGTATACAAAGTATAATATCATAAAGCTTCCTTTTCATAAAAAAATGGGGGAAAATCATCTGTTTCTGCTGTCTATCACAATACCAACACTATAAACCAACGAGAGCACTTTCAGCGCTGGGTGAGGAAAGCGGTTACCTCTGAGGCTATGTGACATTTTTTCTGTCTGAATTGGGGAACATCTAATATATCTTGTTAACCACGTGGAAAATCTCTGACTTAGGATGTTTCAGCGTTGCAATGGTATGAAAGTCATAGTAGAAACTGTACTTTGAATTTTGCCTTTTGATCTTTCCTGAGTTTACCCTACATTCTTGTACTGCATAGCCCTCTGCAAGCCATATGATCACGAAGGTAAACAACTAATACTCTAGGGTGTGCTGTGTTGCTAAATTACAATGTTCAGTAGGTTAAATGTAAGACATGCAATTTTGACATGATATTTTCAATTCATTATGGCTTTCAGAATATAACCCCATTGTTGAGCAGCATCTGTATTTAAATATAAACTGTAAAAAATACATTGATTTATCTGTGGAAGACTAAGCAGTCCATCTGTTCCTAGTTTTTCTGCTTCATCTGTCTTCATTTTCTTCTCAGAGTCTAGTAGAGCATTCAGAACAGCTTTTAGAAAGACAATATAAAGGTAGTATTCTCCAGTGCTTTCAGTTTTTAATCAGCGATTCTCATTTCTAAAACTTGAGCATAGATGTTGTATTTAGACATTCAATCCCAGCAGACCAAGCTGCTGGAGAGACACACCAGTCAACAAATCTTATGGTCCTCGCCCTACCCCCACCAAAAAAAGAGAAGTTATACTTAATATGACCTCAATAAAATGTAATTTCTTAATTGTTTTTATAATGTAGATAGTAAAAACAAGAAAAATAAGTTTTATAAATAAACGGTAAAGTATTCAGACTATAATGACCACTAGAGAACATCTGTACAAACACCCTAAACTTGCCGCAGGGTAACTCACAGTACAAAAAAGCAGTAGGATTCAAGATCTCCAGAGTTATATGCCTCTTTTCACTATGTGATAGTGCTCTTCTTCGACCATTAAAATATTAAAAATAATGGTAAATGACAAAAAATTATGTTATTTCATAATGCTACTGAAGTACTAGATGCTAGATTTTAGCTACCTACTCTGCGATTCTACTTGGACAAAATTTTCTTATATAATTTGCACCTACCTATATCTTTAGACTCACATTCTTCAGATGTGCACACATGTCAATTGGCTTAAACTTTTGTTTGTGTTTTACTCATCAAAGGAAATAAAAATTAGAAAATTCTTGGGGCCAGGGTTGTGGCATAGTGCTGTCTCTAAGGCCTTAGTCTACTAAGTGGAAAAGTTGAATTGCTATTTACCGAGATGGGAATAGAAAGAGACTAAGACATATGAGTAGGATAGGAAGGTGGGGAATTTAGAGTTGAATTTTGAACATATTGGATATTAGCTGTCTGTTCCATGTCCAGATTCACGCTAGATCATTGTAAGTCTGGAAATAAATATTATGTTATCTATTGGATGATACACGAGTCTAGAGGTGGTGTTAGTTAATGCTGGAAGTAAGTTAGGTTTAGTTAGGGTAGAGCCTCTGCTTGCAACACTGGCCCCCCTGAGGGTGCCATTTCATGTCCTGCTTCCCTGTTTCCAATCCTGCTTCCTGCTGGTGACCTGGAAAGGGCAGCAAAGAATGACCCAGGTGCATGGGCCCCTGCCCTGAACGTGAAAGTCCTGGAAGGGACTTCTGGCTCCTGGCTTTGTCTTGCCCAGTCCAGGTCATTAATGCTACCTGAGAAGTGGACCAGCAAATGGAAGACTTCTCTCCCTCTCTCTGTAATGCTGACTTTCAGATAAATAAATCTTTTTTTAAGATTTCTTCATCAAATCGGTTGTCACTTGTAAGTGAGCAAACTGTTAAATGGTCATGAACTTCCTTGTCAAGTATTTCCATTTGTGATAATGAAAAATAATAATGAAGTTTGCATTCAACCTTTTAGTAAGATAAAAATCAATTTTTAAAAAATATTTATTTATTTATTTGAAAGAGTCACGGGGGGTGGAGTAGAAAGGAGAGACATATAAAAATCTTCCATCCACTGGGTCACTTCCCAAATGGCCACAACGGCTGGGGTTTAGTCGATCCAAAGTGAGGAGCCATGAGCTCTGAGTCTCCCATATGGATGCAGGGGCCCAAGCACTTGGACCATCCCAGGCTGCTTTCCCAGGTATATTAGCAGGGAACTGAATCAAATAGAGCTGCCATGTCTCGAACCTATGCTCATATGGGATGCTGATGCTGCAGGTGGCATTTTTATCTGCTGTGCCACAGCGCTGGCCAAAAACAAAAAATATCAATTTTTAATGCAAATAATTAGATATTCTAGGCACTTTAGTTAGGTATTTAGACAACATAATATATAAAACATAATTCCGTTTGTTGAAAAATATTTGTTAAACATCTGCTAAGTCAGGTACTCTGTTAAATCCTGTATATATGAAGATGAGTAAAAGATGTCTGAGGCCAGCATTGTGGCCAAACAAGTTAAGGTGTTGCTTGCAACACCAGCATCCCATGTTGGAGTGCCAGTTCAAGTCCCAGCTGCTCTGTCTCTGATCCAGCTTATTGGTAAAGTGCCGTGGAAGATGGCCCAGGTGGTTGGGCCCCTGCCACCCACGTGGGAGACCAGATGGAGTTCCTGATTCGTGGCTTCGATCTAGCCCACACTTGGCTGTTGTGGCCATTTGGGAAGTGAACTAGCAGTTTGAAGAGCGATCTCTCTCTGTCTTTCCCTTTCTGTCTGTCACTCTGCTTTTCAAATGCTTAAATAAATAAATCTTAAGGTAAAAAAAAGTAAAGCTCCTGCCTGGTGGATCTTAGAATCTCATGCAGTGGAGAGAGAGAATCAGTGTGGTAATTCTCTCCTTTATTGGCTTTCACAAGTTTTCCCTCCATTGTCAGTTCTTTACAGGGAGCTTCCTTTAGTCTTTTTTTCTTTATCCTTTTATGCTTTGCTTCTTCAAGTTTTAAAAATTATTTTATTATTTAAAATGTTTATTTACATGTAATATTTGTACATTTTATGGGGTTTAATACAATATTTTAACATTGTTTATGGCATAATTTGATCAATTCAGACAATTATGTTTCTGTTACCTTATGTTTTCATTATGCTCAGAGCCTACCAGCAACTTTCTCCCATGTCTTCCTAGAGTATGTAACACATTGCTGTGACTATAGTCACCACACTGCACTGTGGAGCACTAAAACCTATTATCTCTCTCTGAGTATATTTTGGGATCCCTTATACAACTTCCCTCTATACCCTCCCTGACACTTTCCTTCCTCTGTAATCAATATTCTAAGTTCAGATCAACTGTTTTTTTACTTCTATATATATATACAATACACATATATGAGCATCTGGAATTTGTCTTTCTCTGGTTTATTTTACTTAAATATAATCCACCCATTTTATGCAAACATCAGGATTTCATTATTTTTAGGGCTGAATAAATAGTCCACTATGTATATTACCACATTTTCTTTATCCATTCATTCGTTGATGGTCATGTAAGTTGATACCATACCTTGACTATTGAGAATCGTGCAGCAGTAAACATGGGAGTGCAGCTGTTTCTTTAATATGCTGATTTCATATCCTTTGGATCTATACCTGGAAGTAGGATAGCTGGGTCATTTGGTAGTTCCATGTTTAGTTTTGAGATGAACCTCCATAGTGTTCTCTATAATGATAGCTCCAGTTCTCATCCCCACCAGCTATGTATAAGGGCTGGCTTTGCTCCACATTCTTATCAAGTATAATTTTTTTATTCTCTAATCTACTCTTCCCCATATAAGTACATGACCACTCTCTGCCACCCAGTTTCTGAGAGCAAAATCTTTGATATTATCCTTGATTCCTTTCTGCCTTTAACAACACCCTCTTCCTTGTCAGTCAAATCATCCGTTATTATCCCTTCTTCCTACCACTCAACTCAACATTGAGAACATTTCATTTCTTGTACATTTACTTCAAATACTTCAGGCATTCCAGATACCACCTATAAAATCATTTCTAAATCCATGTCACTGCCCAGACCTTACTTGAATCACTCGCCAATCATGCGTCAAATGTACTACATATCTGCTGCTAGTAAATTTCATATGACAGATGCTAAACTGATTTTCTTACCCCCATAATACTTATTTCTTTTTTTTAGATTTGTTTATTTATTTGGAAGGCAAAGTTACAGAGGGAGAAGGAGAGAGAGAGAGAGAGAGAGAGAGAGAGAGAAAGAAAGGAAGAGAGAGAGAGATCTTCCATCTGCTGGTTCACTCCCCAGATGGTCGCAACAGCCAGAGCTGGGCCGATCTGAAGCCAGGAGCCAGGAGCATCTTCCGGGTCTCCCCCATGGGAGCAGGGGTCCAAGGACTTGAACCATCTTCTACTGCTTTCTAGCAGAGAGCTGGATCAGAAATGGAGCAGACAGGTCGTGAACAGGTGCCCATATGGGATACTAGCACCTCAGGCAGCAGCTTTATCTGCTACGCCACCACACCGGCCCCTATTTCTTTTTTGTTTTCTGGAATCTATTCCTTATTCTGTATTCTCACTGCTGCTGTTTTAGTTTAGGTCTTTGTTTTAACTTCCTGTAGTACTGTAACAAACTCCCAAGCCATATTGATATCCTCCTTCCAATCAGTCATCCAATTTGATGCCAAAGCAATCAGTTCAAATGGCCAATTTGGGTTTTTTTTTTAAAGGATTTATTTATTTGAAAGGCACAGTGATGGGAGGGGATGGGGGGAGAGACAGAGAGAAAGAGATGTTCCATCCATTGGTTCATGTCCCAAATGACCATGACAGGTAGGTCTAGGCTAAACTGAAGCCAGGAGCCAGGAACTCCATCCAGGTCTCCTATGTGGGTGGCAGGGGCCCAAGTATTTTCCATCTTCTGCTACTTTCCAGACACATTAGCAGGGAGGTTAATTGGAAGGAGAGCAGCCAGGACTCAAACCTGAGCTCCCATTTGGGACGTCAGCATCACAAGCATGGCTTAACCCACGCCCACAATACTGGCCCCGCCAGAGTAGCTATGAGCACTCCCTACATGCAGCTCCTCAGAGGTGTGAAGAGAACCATCGCCTCAGGATTAAACCAGACAACTTGACACTTCACATATGGTCCCTTATGATAGAATTTCTGCTATTTTTTTTTTCAGTTTTTTTTTCTACCTCCTTATCAGAAATTGTGTCTCCCTTCTTATGTTTTTTTCCATTTTACTTCTGAGCCCTTACTCATACTATATTTTTGCTTGGGGCAGCTTTATGTGAACTCCCTGCCTGGCTAACTACGATGGAGTCTTTAAGATACAGCTTAGGCCGGCGCCGTGGCTCAACAGGCTAATCCTCCACATTGCGGCGCCGGCACACCGGGTTCTAGTCCCGGTCGGGGCGCCGGATTCTGTCCCGGTTGCCCCTCTTCCAGGCCAGCCCTCTGCTGTGGCCCAGGAGTGCAGTGGAGGATGGCCCAGGTGCTTGGGTCCTGCACCCCATGGGAGACCAGGAAAAAGCACCTAGCACCTGGCTCTTGCCATCGGATGAGTGTGGCGCGCCGGCCGCAGCGCGCCGACCACGGCAGCCATTGGAGGGTGAACCAACGGCAAAGGAAGACCTTTCTCTCTGTCTCTCTCTCTCACTGTCCTCTCTGCCTGTCAAAAAAATAAAAAATAAATAAAAATAAAAATAAGATAGAGCTTAAGGGGCATCTCCTCGATGAAGAATTTCCCAGTGTCCACTTCTCCCTCTTCCTAGCTGGGATAAATAATGTTCCTTCATGTTTTTGTAACACCTTGTTTATATGCTTCATAAAAAAACTGACTGGCATATTTGTTCACTGTCATAAATGTCCTAATGAATAACACAGACCTAAAAATGTAGAGTGTTTTAAGTGCGAATCACTATAAATTAATTGTCATGAGTCAAGTATGACCTGTAATTCTTTTCCTGAAGGGTAGAGAATTCTCCCCAGACAAAGGATTAGAAGGGCAAGTATTTGATCTACCAGTTAGGACTCCTGTAAGCCCTACATCATAGTGCCTAGGATCAGTTCCTGGACCCAACTCCTCACTCCAGATTGCTACTAAAGCAGACCCTGAAAGGCAGTGCTGGATCAAGTAGCTGGGTCACTGCCACACGTAGGAAACCTGGCTGGTAGTCCCAGCTTCTTCCCCCAACCCCTGCCCCACCATTGTGGTCTTTGGAGAGAGAACCAGTGGATGAGATAACTCTGTCTCTGTCTCTGTCTCCCTCTTCCCCTCCTGCCCTCCCTGTCCCTTCTTACCCACCTCAAATAAATTGGAAAAAAAATTTAAAGATTAAAACTCATTCTCCTGCAGTTTTTAAAATGTTAATTTATTTTACATAAATTGAAAGGCAGAGCAACAAAGAGAAAAAGAAAGAGAAAGATCTTTCATCCACTGGTTCCCTCTCTAAATGCCTGCAGCAGCCAGAGCTGAACCAGGCTGAAGCCAGGAGCCCAGAACTCTATCCGAGTCTCCTACATGGGCAACAGGGGCTAAAGCTCTTAAGCCATCATCTACCACTGCTTCTTAGGTTATGTTAGCAGGATGCTGGATAGGAAGCAGAGTAACCGGCACTAGAACCTGCACTCCAGTATGGGATGTGGGCATCCCAAGTAATAGCTTAACCTGCTGCACCACAATGCCCACCCCTTTCAGTGCACTTTTTTTTCTTTTTTATTATTTATTTGACAGAGCTAGACAGAGAGAGAGACAGAGACAGAGACAGAGAAAGGTCTTCCTCCCATTGGTTCATTTCCAAAATGGCCACCACGGCCAGCTCTGTACTTTTAAAATGTCATTTTTCCCATGAATATTTGATGGTAATGAGCAAACTTTTAAAGTTCATTTTGAATATAAGTAGATTCCACCTCAAAACTATTTAATTTCATTCATTAACCACTGAGTAGGATTAAGAATTTAGGGGGCAGGGATGGACAATGCCTTCACAGTTCTCTAAAATCCCAAGTATTTTATCTCTGCAATTACTCTGATAGCTACAAACTTAGAAGCCCTTAAAGGAAAGCACATATTTTATAAAATAAGTCCAGAAACACCGAACTTGTGAGCCAGTCTAGAGCTATAACATCTCTATAATGATTTCTTTTTTTTCTATAGTGAAACACAGAGCCAAACCAAGCTCCCAACTGCAGACTCACTCTCCAAATGCCCACAATGACCAGGGCTGTGCTGGAGCCGGAGCCAACATGGGGATCACAATCCCAGTTCTTCCATGTAGGTGGCAGGAACACATTTTCCTGAAGCCCGTCTGCTGCCTCCCATGTCTGCACTGAGGAGAAGCTAGAGTCAGGGGCCAGAGCTGAGGATTGAACGCAGGTGTACCATTGTAATATGCAGGCATTTCAACTGCCAGGCTAAATGCCCACTCTCTAAAAATGATTTTCTATGTCTGATAATGTTCAGTATTAATCCCAGAAGACTACAAATACAACATGTGCAGAAATTCTAGAAGTGATTACTGTACAGAATATCCATAGATATAGGATAACTCTATTAAGGGATTTCAGAATATGTACATGAAAAACTTAGGGAATTTGCAGATAAAGTACTCTCTTATTAGGCCGGCGCCGTGGCTCAACAGGCTAATCCTCCACCTTGCGGCGCCGGCACACCGGGTTCTAGTCCCGGTCGGGGCGCCGGATTCTGTCCCGGTTGCCCCTCTTCCAGGCCAGCTCTCTGCTGTGGCCCAGGAGTGCAGTGGAGGATGGTCCAGGTGCTTGGGCCCTGCACCCCATGGGAGACCAGGAAAAGCACCTGGCACCTGGCTCCTGCCATCGGATGAGCGCGGTGTGCCAGCCGCAGCGCACCGGCCGCGGCGGCCATTGGAGGGTGAACCAACGGCAAAGGAAGACCTTTCTCTCTGTCTCTCTCTCTCTCACTGTCCACTCTGCCTGTCAAAAAAAAAAAAAAAAAGTACTCTCTTGGAATGAAGAGTTGTAATAATGTTCTTAAAATACAACAGTTAGATCAGAACAAGCAAGTAGAATCCAGAATTCTTTTTTTAAAAAAAGACTTATTTATTTATTTGAAAGGCAGAGTTACAGAGAGGCAGTGACAGAGAGAGAGAGAGAGAGAGAGAGAGAGCGCTCTTCCATCTACTAGTTCGCTCCCCAGATGGTCGCCACGGCTGGTGCTGCACAAATCTGAAGCCAGGAGCCAGGAGCTTCTTCTGGTTCTCCCACATGGGTGCAGGGGCCCAAGCACTTGGGTCATCTTCTGCTGCTTTCTCAGGCCATACAGGGAGCTGGATCAGAAATGGAGCAGCCAGGACCTGAACTGGCACCTGTATGGGATGCTGGCATTGCAGGCGGTGGCTTTACCTGCTATGCCACAGTGCTGGCCCCTCCAGAATTGTTAACTCCTAGTCTGATATCCATACTGTAACACACAGATTCTCAAGTCAATATGAAAATTATTCTAATAAAGCAAGTGCCTTTAATCTCTGTTAATCTATTTTGGCTGCATATGAATTTTCTCTATTGTCTCTGGCTTGTACTTTAGCATATCCACTATTTTCAGCTCCTGTTTACAATCAAGGATTTTAAGGAACAAGTGTTCCACTAATAGAAACAGCTTTCCTTTTATTTCTTAGGCAGGACATTTCTGGCAAAAGCGTGGATGATAATATTTGTAAGACTACCATTTATGATTCCTCTTCTTATAATACTGACATGGATGTAATAATGACATGAATAAATTACAACTTCACACATACTATGATATTAGCTATTGTACAGCAGATTAAAATATTCTGATGCTATTCTCTGAAATTCCAAATCTTTTCCAGTAAACAGTGGAAAACCTGTGAACTTTCAGTAGGAAGGATTCTGCTGTCTTGGGAATTTTATTTCAAATCACAAGCTCTAATATAATATATAATAGTGTATATAATATATATTCCTATATAATATATTTCCTATATAATAGTGTATGATCAAAGACTTCAGCGTCTCTTATCTGGGTTATTTTATTTTTGCACAAAAGGCTTCATAGTTCTACTCAAGGAACCTTTAAGCTTTGCTTTGGAACTCACTATACTTTAAAGCACTAAAGTATCTCTTTTTAGAACACTGACCACAGTGGCACATATTCTGGTTCTTGACTTGTGGCTAGTTAGCTGTCTGAAATAGACAGTTATCTGAAGCATGGATTTCCTCCCCTCAAGAAGAAATTCCTAAGTTCCTGGTTCTAAGCAGTAGGAAGTACTCACCAAAGTAATTTAAAAGTCTTGTTGGAGCTTGGTAGTTCCTGAGAGTTTAGGACTGTCAGAGAATAAGGAAAAAGAATGTATTCATCTTCAAAGGACTTTTGCCATTAGACACCTTTCATGTTGTGCCCTTGGACAAGCTACATAACCTTTCTGAGTCTTATCTCACTCCTTCATAAAATGGAAATAACATCTACCCAATATAGGGCTGTTGTGGGATACTGTTCAAGCAGATAATATATGGCAATAATCAAGGGGTTTTTTTAAGGTTTATTTATTTATTTGGAAAGCAGAGTAACAGAGAGAGGGGGAGAGACAAAGAGATCATCCATCTGCTGGTTCTCTCCCCAAATGGCTGCAATAGCCAGGGCTGGGCCAGACTGAAGCCAAGAGCCAGAAATTCCATCTGGGTCTCCCAAGTGGGTTGCAGGGACCCAAGCACTTGGGCCATCTACTGCTCCCCAGGCACATGAGCAAGGAGCTGGATTGGAAGTAGAGCAGCCATGACTGGAACCAGTGCTCATACTATATGCAGGTGTCACAGGCAGCATCTTAAACTGCTGTACCACAATGCTGACCCCTAATATAGCTGTTTCTAAGTTGCTATATTTGAATTTAGTAACTGATTCCCTTCTCTCCATTCTTCCCACATGGGCATTCTAAGATAATGGGGCTAAGCATTTTAAATTAGAAAGTCAGAATTCCTGGACTCAATTCCATGTGTTGCTCACATCAGCAGCAATCTCTGGGTCCCACATGCATTTTAATGTACTCAGATTTACATTCCACCCTCCCAGGTCATCCAGGCATGTGCTGCCTCATTAGAAAATTTAATTAAACAGCAGTTTTCATTGTTTTTCTGCTTATCTCTGTTGGAACTTTACACAATTGAAGTAAAGAATCGAGATATACTTCAAGTGAAAATATATATTTTTATTCTCTAAATTACTGCCTCCAGTTTCTACTTCCAGTGTAGTATGGTCTTCAACTGGAATGATCTTGTCTACTTGCAAGTATCTCCTGGGATACCATTCTATGTTAGCATTTGCTGTAGAATTTTCCATTTTTCCATGAATATGGCCACTTGAACTCACTCCTAATTCACTTCAGGTATTTTTATCTCTTCAGTCCATGAACTTCATTACACTTCCAAAATATGTACATCTCATTATATCCTTTTCTTCATCTTATTGCATCATTACCTTTATACTCCTTCCTTCATTCTTCCAAAGGAACATCTCATTAAATTTCTTTGTATAGTAAATTTCTTTGTATAGTATACACATTTCTCTATATAGTATCCCTTTTCCACATGGGATGTGTTCCAAGACCCACCACGGATAGTACTGGAAAAAAAGTATATATTATATATTTATATAAAACTATATATAGTTAATAAAACTATATATAGTTATATAGTTAATAAAACTATATATAGTTATATAGTTTTACTATTATATTAAATATATTATATATAACATACAATTTTATCATATATATTATATAGTATAATATAATATATATTTTATATATATACTATGTTTTTTCCGATATGCCCAGCATTACAACATAGAACCAAAGTTAATCTGCTTCTATGTCTTTATCCCCTGTTGCCTCCTTTGCATCACCACTCTTGTGCTTTGGGGCCATTATTAAGTAAAATAAGAGTTACTTGAACACAAGCATAGCAATATCACAACTGATTTGATAAGGGGCCACTAACTGACTAACGAGTAGGTAACATACTAATGAGTAGATAACATGGAAGGTATTGACAGTGGGATGATTCGTGTCCCAAGTGGGATGGCACAAGATTTCTTCATGCTGGGGCCAGCGTTGTGGCAGAGTGGATAAGGCTACTGCCTGCGATGCTAGCAGCCCATTTGGACACCAGTTCAAGTCCCAGCTGCTCCACTTTCAATCCAGATCTCTTCTAATGGCCTGAGGAAAGCAGCAGAAGATGACCTAAGTATTTTGGTCCCTGCCACCCACGTGGGATACCTGGAAGAAGCTCCAGGCTCCTGGCTTCTGCCTGGACCAGCCCAGCCATTGTGGCCATTTGGGGAATGAAACAGCAGATGGAATATCTCTTTGTCTCTCCCTCCTGTATCTCTGACTTCCAAATAAGTAAATAAAATCTTTAAAAAAAAAAAAAAAAGATTTCATTGTGTTTTCTAGAGTGATATACAATTTAAAATTTCTTAATTGTTTAGTTTCTGGAATTTTCCATTTTCAGATCATAGTTGATTATAAGTAACTGAAATCACAAAAAGAAATCACAGGTAAAGGGGCCTGCTGTATTTATGTTTGTGAAGTGATGTGTGTGTGTGTGTGTACAGCAGAATCCTAAGTATTTATGATGGTCTCCATATCCAACAATCATATTACCAATCAGCTTTCTGAATATGTACTTTCAGGTACCTTTTTCCCCTCAGTATTTTGGATACCACTTGTGTGCTTTTACACATTAAGGAAGTGCCTTTGTTTGGGAAGAGCTGACTTTTATAGTTTGTAATTGAGTCAGATTAACTTAGACCTGTGACCTTGTCCTGATCGCCCTATGTGACAACTAGGTACAATAATCTTCCTATTTCATACTTCTTTTTACTTATACCATTATATAGTTCCATATATATATATATATATATCCCTTCTTTTTAAAAACTAAAGCATATTATAAATATATTTTTAAAAGATTTATTTCTTTATTTGAAAGGCAGAGTTAGAGAGAGGCAGAGGCAGAAATAGAGAGGTCTTCCATCTGCTAGTTCACTCCCCAAATGGCCTCAATGGCTGGAGTTGGGTCAGTCTGAAACCAAGAGCCAGGATCTTCCTTTAGGTCTCCCAAGTGGTTTCAGGAGCCCAAGCACTTGGGCCATCTTCTGCTGCTTTCCCAGGCCACAGCAGGGAGCAGGATTGTAAGTGGGATGTTGGTGCAGCAGCAGCAGCTTTACCTGCTGCACCACAGCACTGGCCCCTAGATATATCTTAAGTAAAGTGAAGTCAATGCTGATATTAGCAATAAATTTCACTCAGTACACTTACAGTTTTCATCAAATTTGTGTAATTTTAGCAAAATGGTTGCCCATGTGTTTAGGGTTCACTTTTTTTGTCACCTATCTGAGCTTTCTCTGAAAGCAATTAGAATATACCAACAAAAATAGCCACTTTAGCACACATATTATCTAGAGATTGAGATTATTATTTTGAGGCAGTTGAGATTCAGATGATACAGAAAGAGATTTCTACCAGCCTAAAAGGAAGGTGTGGAATGTCCTTTGAAAAAGATGCCCCCACTGCAAATTGGTAGCTGACACCAGGATGACCATGGATAAATGAACCTTGATAAAATAGCCCTTATCATCCATTAATTTACCTTTGTGTTTCCATACTTTAGTCACTTGAAGTCTGTCTTTTTAGAAAACACACAATTACAAAAAAATTTAGATATAATTGGCTTTTTTTTTTAGAATTATTTCAAAGTTAATTTTCTCACAGGATTAACACAGAAGGAACTTCATCACAAGGTAATTGGTCCCTTCTGATTGACTGTTGTAAATCTTCTGGCTTTCAAAAACCTCACCCCCCCCCCACCTTTTTTTTTTAAGATTGATTTTATTCATTTGAAAGAGTTACAGAGAGAGGAAGAGACAGAGAGTGAGGTCCTCCATCCGCTGTGGCCACACACCCAGAACTGAGCCAATCCAAAGCCAGGAGCCAAGATCCTCCTCCGGGTGCAGGGGTCCAAGCACTTGGGCCACCCTCTGCTGCTTTCAGCAGGGAGCTGGATGGAAGTGGAGCAGCCAGTGCCCACATGGAATGCTGGCGCTGCAGCCTGGGGCCTTAACCCGCTGTCCACAGCGCCGGCCCCTAGCCCATCTTTTTATTTTGTTCGATTACTACATTACTCTTTTATGTTTAGTCAGCCCAATTGATAGTCTCCCATAAACATTGTTAAATGATTTCAAACCCTATTGCCTTTCATTAGAGGCCTATAAGCTCCTGAACTAACTTTCAATCCTAACCAGCCCATTCTCTGTGAATTCTAATGCTTGTAAACATTCATAAAAATTATGTCCCTTTTTTCTTCACAAGAAAGTAAGGGGAAATTAATTTTTTCAATAATGTTTTTTCAGATTAATTTGCACAACTTTTATTGAATATATCTGTGGTTAAAACAAAGTACTGTGGGGGCCCGTGCAGTGGCGCAGTAGGTTAATCCTCTGCCTATGGCTCCAGCATCCCATATGGGTGCCAGTTCTAGTCCCAGCTGCTCCTCTTCCAGTACCACTCTCTGCTATGGCCTGGGAAAGTAGTAGAGGATGGCCCAAGTCCTTGGTTCCCTGCACCCCTGTGGGAGACCAGAAGAAGCTCCTGGCTCCTGGCTTCTGAGTGGTACAGCTCTGGCTGTTGCAGCCTTTTGGGGAGTGAACCAACAGATGGAAGACCTTTCTCTCTGTTTCTCCCTCTCACTGCCTGTAACTCTACCTCTCAAATAAATAAATAAAGTCTAAAAAAAAAAAGTACTGTGGGGCCAAAGCTCTGATTTAAGATTTTTTAGTTTTTCCATTCTTTTGAGGCATCTCATATTTTCACATTTTCAATATACATATCTTATTTTGTATAGTTTATTTAGCAATCTTTTATTTTCTGATTAATTTATTTGAAAGGTAGAGACAGATTAGATCTTTCATCCACTGGTTCATTTCCCACATGCCTGCAACATCCAGGGCTGGACCAGGTCCAATCCAGGAGCCCAGAACTCAGTGTGGATCTTGTTGGTGGGTGGCAGGGACCCAAGTTCCTGAGTCATCACTGCTGCCTCCCAGAATGCACATGAGCAGGAATCTGGAATTAGAAGCAGAGTTGGGACTGGAGTTCAGCACTCTGATATGGCATGTGGGCATCCCAACTGACATCTTAACTGCTGCCCCACATGTTTGTTTGAAATGTCATAGTCTGAGGGCCGGTGCTGTGGCGCAGCGGGTTAAAGCCCTGGCCTGCATTGCTGGCATCCCATATGGGTGCCAGTTCTAGTCCTGGCTGCTCCACTTCTGATCCAGCTCTCTGCTATGGTCTTGGAAAGCAGTAGAAGATGGCCCAAGTGCTTGGGCCCCTGCTCCCATGTGGGAAACCTGGAGGAAGCTCCTGGCTCTTGTCTTTGGATTGGCACAGCTGCAGCCATTGCAACCGTTTGGGGAGTGAACCAGCGGATAGAAGAACTCTCTCTGCCTCTCCTTCTCTTTCTGTGTAACTCTTTCAAATAAATAAACAAATATTTTTTAAAAAGTCATAGTCTGTATTAATAGCATTAAATTAGGATTCAGAAAGTAAGCTATGGAAAAAATTGAGTTAAAATGGAAAGAAAATAGAAAATGTCTGAGGAAGAATAGCCTCAAAATACCCTATTTCTGAGGGCCAGAGCTGTGGCTCAGTGGGTTAAAATCCCAGCCTACAGTGCCAGCAACCTCTATGGACACTATTCGAGTCCTGGCTGCTCCACTTCCAATATCCAGCTCCCTGCTAACGTGCCTGGGAAAGCAGCAGAGGATGGCCCAAGTGCTTGGGCCCCTGCACCCACTTGGGATACCCAGAAGAAGCTCCGGGCTCCTGGTTTTGGCTTGGCTCAGTCCTGGCTGTTGTGGTCATTTGAGGAGTGAACTAGTAGATGGAAAATCTCTCTATCTCTGTAACTCTGCCTTTCAAATAAATAAATAAAACTTTAAAAGGGAAAATAAAAAACCCTATCCTATAGTGATGAAACTTCTGAGACAGGACTCAGAATTTTATAAATGATAACTTCTTCTTGTCTGTTTGCAATGCTATAAAGATTAGGTAAGAATCGTGAAAGCTAATGCAAATGAAAAGAGACAAACAAGCGTCAGCAAAGAATTTTCCAGTACTAGCAATGAAATTTGGCAATCACTTTTTAAATTTTAATTATTAGCTTTTATTAGAGCATACACTGCTGCAGTAGTTACCTTTCTGACTGATTTCTCAAGTAAAGACTTTGCGGCTTCTGAAAGGCTTTTGGCACCAAATCCTGACCAGCAGACTAACGCCTTGGACATAAGACCATTTGACACTCTAATCATTTGACCTGTGTATGGAATGACTTCCATCACTAAGTACAAAAGAGAAAGAGCATTTGCTGTCAATTAAAGCATTTTCTT
The DNA here is from genome assembly GCA_949820135.1 of Sylvilagus floridanus. NCBI lineage: Eukaryota > Metazoa > Chordata > Mammalia > Lagomorpha > Leporidae > Sylvilagus > Sylvilagus floridanus. Next base: position 11,901,958 of record OX463228.1, on the reverse strand, counting down.
TGACCTTATGGACATTTTAGATATTTTTAAAAATATATTTATCCTAAATGCCATCTTTCATTTTGATTAAATACTTTAATTATTATATAGTTATTATTTTTCAAGCTTACTATTTTATACATATAATTGAATATGTGTAACACAGATACAGTAAACCCCAATCTGGGGCCAGTGTTGTGCCACAGTGTGTTAAGCCACCGACTGCAGTGCCAGCATTCCATATATGTGCTGGTTTGAGACCCAACTGCTCCATTTCCAATTCAGCTCCCTGCTAATGTACCTGGGAAAGCAATGGAATATGGTTCAAGTGCTTGGGCCACTCACTGCTGCCCAGGTGGGCTGCACAACTGGAGTTACAGGTCCTGGCTCCAGCCTGGCGTAACACTAGGAGTTACAGAGCATTTGGGAAGTGAATCAGTGGATGGACGATCTCTCTGTCTCTCTCTCTCTCTCTCTCTCTCTCTCTCTCTCTCTGTCTCTCTCTCTCTCTGTGTCTCTCTCTCTTTCTGTAATTCTGCCTTTCAAATAAGTACTTAAGAACTAATTCTCAGGGCCGGCGCCGTGGCTCAACAGGCTAATCCTCCGCCTTGCGGCGCCGGCACACCGGGTTCTAGTCCCGGTCGGGGCGCCGGATTCTGTCCCGGTTGCCCCTCTTCCAGGCCAGCCCTCTGCTGTGGCCCAGGAGTGCAGTGGAGGATGGCCCAGGTGCTTGGGCCCTGCACCCCATGGGGAGACCAGGAAAAGCACCTGGCTCCTGGCTCCTGCCATCAGACTAGCGCGGTGCGCCGGCTGCAGCGCGCCGTCAGCGGCGGCCATTGGAGGGTGAACCAACGGCAAAGGAAGACCTTTCTCTCTGTATCTCTCTCTCTCACTGTCCACTCTGCCTGTCAAAAAAAATAAAAAATAAAAAATAAAAAATAATAAAAAAAAAGAACTAATTCTCAGAACATAAAGCCTTAACTTAGAATTTAATTATGTTTTAGAATCATCATTGCCTTAATGTTCAAACATCTAAAGCCCTCTAGATGAAGGAGAAATGCATGTTCGTTCATGGCTTTTTGTAAATAAAAATGTAGTGATTCATCTTTGGTTTAAAAATGTTTTGTTTGTTAATTCAGCCAATTTGCTATTTACAGAAAAATGGTTCTTCATGGACAAGAACTGAATTATCCTAATATTATTTGTAAAACCAGAAATTCAATGATTAAAGAGAAGTTAGCATTCTAAAAAAAAAAAAAAACTAACTCATTACCAATTCTGTTGTATGTTTTTGTGTTATTAAATCCTGACAATCTTTTCTGATAATCATAGTCTTTGTAATTACTCCAGATTCTATAGTCCTTCATAAAACTTGCTTTATTTTAGGACACTAGAGCTATAGTTGTTCCCCTTACTCATCACCTTGGAAGATAATGAGCCACCTTAGTTGGAAAAATACAAATGTACAACACAATGACTGTTTGAATGATATATTTTAAAGGTATGTGAATTTTATTGCATTAGTCCATAAACTTGACTTTTAGAATAACTACAGATTAATTCATGTGCTGGTTTTCACTGAAGGAGAATACATATGCATTCAATGCCTATAAATCATATTTAACTTTAGAAATAATTCCCTGTCTTAATTTCCCTCATAAGTGTGTTCACTGTAGCCATTTGAATCTGAAATATTCTTTCTAAAGATATTTTTAGGTTACTTAACTCAATTTTATAATGCTAGCACTCCAACTATTAGAGGATTTGTTAAACACTATTATCATATGGGAAGCTGAATTATTAGGGTGCTAATCACAACCTGACAAGTCTACCCTGACTCACCACTCTGCCACCTTTATATTACAAGTAAATGAACTACATAAAACAATGGACCACACAGTCTTTTCTGCTTCCTTCTTATTAACCTCTTTTTTTTCCTCCAGAAACCTTTTATTTAAGGTGTACAAAGTTCTTCCCACCATACCCATACTCTCACCCTTCTTTTTCCTACCTCTCCTATTCCCATTCTTATTTTTCACTAAGATTTATTTTCAATTAATTTTATACACATAAAATTAACTATACTAAGTAAAGAGTTCAACAAATGGTGAAGGAAAAAAACTGTTCATCAACAGTTGAGACATCATCGCATCTGAAAGTATCAATTTTACTTTCATAGATTACCTTTTAGGTGCTCTATTAGTTACTACAGATCAGGGAGAACATATGGTATTTGTCCTTTTGGGACTGGCTTATTTCACTAAGTATGATGTTTTCCAGTTTCATCCATTTTGTTGCAAACGACAGGATTTAATTTTTTTGTACCACTTTGTAGTATTTTATGGTATACATATCGCATAATCTCTTTATCCAGTCTTCAGTTGATAAGACATTCGGGTTGATTCCATATCTTTGCTATTGTGAATTGAGCTGCAATAAACATGGGGGTACAGATAACTCTTTCATATGCTGATTTCCTTTTGCTTGGGTAAATTCCCAGGAGTGAGATGGCTGGGTCATATGGTAGGACTGTATTCAGATTTCTGGGGTATCTCCATACTGTCTTCCACAGTGGCTGTACCAGTTTACATTCCCTCCAACATTAGATTAGGGTACCTTTTTCCCCCAAGTCCTTACCAACATTTGTTGTTTGTTGATTTCTGTATGAAAGCCATTCTAACAGGGGTAAAGTGAAACCTTATTGTGGTTTTGATTTGCATTTCCCTGATGGATAGTGATCCTGAGCATTTTTCATGTGTTTGTTAGCCATTTGGATTTCCTCTTTTGAAAAATGCCTGTTTAAGTCCTTTGCCCAACTCTTAACTGGGTTGTTTGTTTCGTTGTGGTTTTCTTGAACCTTTTATATATTCTGACATAAACCTCTTGAAATCACTTAATTGTCTATATGACCCAGTGTCCCTAGTGATACATAGCCCTGCCATTAAGATTTCTAACACTACAGAATGAAGAAAGAAGCAAGTATATCATATCATCTTCATCTCCATCAAATTGAAGCCATTATTTAGAACTTATAGGTTACAGTGTGTGGAGGAAAGTAGGACAGAATAGATATTAGCTCCTCAATTCTGAAAGCAGGACTGTAACTTCTTGGCACACAGCCTAACTCTCAACACAATAAAATGCTCACTGCAGCCTGTAAAAAGCTACCAACTCCCACCACCAAATGTTCCTAAGCAAGCATATTAGTTATACAAATTACATATTGGAAAACCACCTTTTGCTTATTTTAAATGGGGTTCTCATTAGAATGAGGCAGCTGGGGAAAAGGAATTTTGTTCATGTTTTCCTGAAAATAAATCTTACATTACGTCATTTGGTTTCCACTGCTTCAGCTGTTTACTGTTGTTTCTCTACCAAGTGTTAACCTAAAACAGTCATTGTATCCAGGTGAGAGTTACTGCTGCCTGGCTCCTATTTAAGATCGGAACCTAAGGCTGCCTTTCTAAAAATCATATGAGGGCAGGCATTTGGCGCAGCAGTTAACATGCCACTTGGGACACCCACATCCCATATTGGAAAGTCTGGATTTGAGTCCCAGCTCTGCTCCCCATTCCAGCCTCCTGCTAATACATACCCTGGGAGGTAGCAGGTATTGCTTCAAGTGCTTGGGTTACTGTCATCCATGTGGGAGACCTGATGGAGGCTGCTGGCTTACAACAAAGTCATTAAGAGCTTTAAATACATTTGGATAAGAAAACCATGGGCAAGAAAAACCAGATAAATTTATAGAACTTAATGTTAGAGTCCCCTGGTCCCACTCTCAGTGCTAATTTCTCTATTATTTAAGGTTCAATCAGGGAACAAAATTACTATGAATAATGTAATATAAATGAATTATTGGGAGGTGTGTTGTGGTACAGCAGGTTAAGCCACCACTTGGAATCCCTTATCAGGCCTGGGATCAAGTCACACCTCTGATTCGGATCCAGCTTCCTGGTAATGCACCTGGGAAGCAGCAGATGATAAACCAAGAACTTAAGTTCCTGTTGCTGTATGTATGGGAGACTTGGGTGTAGTTCCAGGCTCATGGCTTTGGCCTAGCATGTGAGTGAATCAGTGGATGGAAGAGATCTCTTTCTTTCTCTTTCTCTCTCTCTCTCATAATAATAATAATAATAAAATGAATAAATATTATGAAAGCATATTGCCAGATTTATTCAACACTAATATTTGGGCTGCTATAGGCAAAGGGAAGGAATGATTTAACATCTATGCAGGTATCAGCATGCATGCATGAGACACTCCCATGTGATGAAATAATTCGTAATACTACTGTATCCTTTTTGATATTCCCATAGGGATCCATCTGATCAGCCAGTGAGTACAATATAACATTGACTGCATGGAAAAGGTATTCAGCTCTTTAGTCCCAAACTCTGTTGAGAGATTTGGGTATGTTTGCTTGTGTAACAGAGTTATATCCAACATTCATTCCTTCAGTTCTTTTGTATCTGTGCCAACTGGGATCCCTTATGATTTTCCACTTGATCGCATATTTCTCTGCAAAATTTTTCTCTTCCCTTAGTCTTTTAGATGAAAACTTGATATAATTCATGCTTCTCACTTTTAAGAGACAAACTCTATTGGTAAGTGAACTTGATACCAATGCAGAACTAGGACAGGTATTCATCCTAACCAGCTAGGTCGCTTATATCTCCCATGATAGTTCCTTGGTTTAATTCCTGTCTCCTGATTCCAGCTTCTTGCCAGCCTAGACCCTTAGATGCAGCCGTGATGGCTTGAGTGCTTGGGTCCCTGCCACACATGTGGAAGACCTAGACTATGTTCTTGGCTTTAGCCTACCCCAGCCATCGTAGGCAGTTGGGGAATAAACTGGCAAACAAGCACCTTCTCTCTCTTTCTCTCTCTCTCTCTCTCTCTCTCTCTCTCTCTCTCTCTCTCTCTCAAGTATACAGATAAAATAAAAGGCAAGGACAATCCAGTAGGAACAGGTCCTATATTTAGCATTAGTTGAAAATAAGAAACTCAACAGTTACATATATTATTAAATTTATATTAATAATCTTAACTAAGTATAAAGCATGTTTCTTTCTAGATGAATTTTTTTTCTTTTTCCATGATGTTTGAAGAAGGTCTTTAAAGACCAGATGGTATATGTGTTACAATTATGACTTTTCTAAATACAAATGTATGTTGAGATGATTTTTTAATCTTTTGCATTTAATAAAAAATTTTGTCAAAAGTCATTAATTGGGGCTGGCACTGTGGCATAGTGGGTAAAACCGCCGCCGCCTGCAGTGCCAGCATCCCATATGGGCGCTGGTTCAAGTCTCAGCTGCTCTACTTCAAATCCAGCTCTCTGCAATAGCCTGGGAAAGCACTAGAAGATGGTTCAAGTACTTGGGCCGCTGCACCCATGTGGGAGACCCAGAAGAAGCTCCTGGCTCCTGCCTTCAGATCAGTGCAGCTCTGGCCTTTGCAGCCAGTCAGGGAGTAAACTAGCAGATGGAAGACCTCTCTCTCTCTCTCTGCCTCTCTTTCTCTCTCTGTGTTATTCATTCATTTACAGTACACAGTTCAAGGGGTTTTAGTATGTTCACAGATATGTGCAAAATCACCACAATCAATTCTACAATATTTTCCTCAGCTTACAAAAAACTTCCATCTTTCATCTGTCATCCTCTTGTCCTCTCACCACCCCCTATCCAGCCCTAAATAACCACTGGTGTGCTTTGCTTATTCTGAATTATTCATATAATTGGGATCTTATTAATATGTGGTCTTTTATGAATTGCATTCTCCGCTTAGCATAATATTTCATTCATGTTGTAGCATATATCAGTATTTCATCCCTTTTTTTAAGAAGTGATTTAAAAAAAAAAGTACCATCTTAACCATTTTTAAGTATGCCGTTCATTAATGGCAAGTATATTCACATTGCCGTGAAACAGATCTCTAGAAGCATTTCATCTTTTTTTTTTTAATTTTATTTAATGAACATAAATTTCCAAAGTACAGCTTACGGATTACAATAGCTTCCCCCCTCATAACTTCCCTCCCACCCACAACACTTCCCTCTCCCACTCCCTCTCCCCTTCCATTCACATCAAGATTAATTTTCAATTATCTTTATATACAGAAGATCAATTTAGCATATATTAAGTAAAGATTTCAACAGTTTGCACCCACTCAGATACACAAAGTGTAAAATATTATATGAGTACTAGTTATAGCATTAATTCACAATGTACAATACATTAAGGACAGAGATCATACATGAGGAGTAAGAGCACAGTGACTCCTGTTGTTGATCTAACAGAGATCACTTTTCAGTTAAATTTAAACACCTAAGAATAATTGTGTATTAATTACAGAGTTCAACCAATAGTTTTAAGTAGAACATAAAAAATACTAAAAGGGTAAAGTATTAAGTTCTTTTTTTGTTGTTTGTTATATAGTTATATTTTTATTTAATAAATGTGAATTTACAAAGTGCAACTTTTGTATTGTTGTGGCTTCCCCCTCAACCTCCCTCCCTCCCTCCCACCCTCCCCTCTCCCACTCCCTCTCCCATCCTGCCCTTCATTGAGTTTCATTTTCAATTACCTTCATATACCTAAGATCAACTTAGTATATACTAAGCAAGGATTTCAACAGGCTGCACTCACACAACCGCACAAGGTATAGAGTATTGTTCGACTAGTAGTGTTGTTTTTAAGTTTCATAGTAAAACACATTAAGGACAGAGATCCTACATGGGGAGCATGTACCCAGTGACTCCTGTTGTTGATTTAACAACTGGCACTCTTATTTATGACGTCAGCAATCACCCGAGACTCCTGCTATGAGCTGTCTAGGCTATGGAAGCCCCTTGAGTTTAGTCAAGGCCGTATCGCAGTGGAGGTTCCTTCCTCCCTTCAGAGAAAGGCGCCTCTCTCCATGATGGCCTGTTCCTTCTGCTGGGGTCTTGTTCACCAGGATCTTTCATTTAGATTGTTTTTTGCCACCGTGTCATGGCTTTCCTTGCCTGTGAGACTCTCTTGGACCTTTTAGCCAGATCTGAGTGTCCCAAGGGTTGATTCTGAGGCAGGAGTGCTGTTTTGGGAGTTTGCCATTCTATGAGTCTGCTGTGTGTCCTGCTTCCCCTGCAGGATCATTCTCTCCCTTTTAATTCTATCCTTCATTATTTGCTTACACTGGTCTTATTTGTGAAATCTCTTTGACACATACCCTATCTTTTTGATCGGTTGTGTATTTATCACTTTACCAAGTGCGCTGGCATTGGTACCTGACTCCTTGGTAAGATTGAGTTGAAATCCCCTGGCACATTTCTAGTTCTGCCATTGGAGGTAAGTCCTAGTGAGCATGTACCAACCTATAAATCTCCTCCCTCTCTTATTCCCACTCCTATGTTTAACAGAGATCACTTTTTTGTTAATTTTAAATGCCTAAGAATGATTGTGCATTGATTACAGAGTTCAACCAGTGGTCTTATGTAGAACAAACAGAGCAACAACAACAACAACAAAAATACTAAAAGGAATAAAATAGTAAGTTGTTCCTCAACAGTCTAGACAGGGGCTGATCATGTCATTGTCTCTCATAGTGTCCATTTCACTTCAATGGGTATCATTTTAGATGCTCGTTTAGTTGTCATCGATCAGGGAGAACATATGATATTTGTCCCTTTTGGACTGGCTTATTTCACTCAACATGGTGTTTTCCAGCTTCTTCCATTTTGTTGTAAATGCCCGGATTTCATTGTTTTTTACTGCTGTATAGTGTTCCATAGAGTACATATCCCATAGTTTCTTTATCCAGTCATCCGTTGATGGACATTTAGGTTGATTCCATGTCTTAGCTATTGTGAATTGAGCTGCAACAAATATTGAGGTGCAAACTGGTAAAGCCACTATGGAAGACAGTTTGGAGAGTCCTCAGAAACCTGAATATAGCACTACCACAGGACCCAGCCATCCCACTCCTTGGAATTTCCCAAATGGAATTAAAGAGGTGTGTTACTGTGCTGAGTGTTGCTACAATGTGTCGCAGTGAATTTCTCTTCTGGTCTACCCTGTTCAGAATCCTGGCTATCTGTTGAATTTGCCTATTGTTATTTAGCTGCCTTTATTTGAAGTTTTCTGATATTATTTCATTGAAAACACCTTCCAATCCATTCTCTCTTTCCACCCAGTCAGGGACTCCTATTATCCGAACATTACACCGTTTGATTGAATCTTGTAGGTCTCTGACCGCATTTTTTAATTTTTTAATTTCTTCTTCCTGCGTTTGAACTGACTGTATTATTTCTGGAAGTTTGTCTTCAAATTCTGATATTCGGTCTTCTATTTCATCTGTTCGATTTCCGAGGGATTCCACAGTGTTTTTTATATGGTCAGTTGAGTTTTTCATTTCCAGTATTTCATTCTGGCTTCTCTTTAGGATCTCTAAATCTTGGGCTTGTTTTTCATTCAGCTCTCGACACTGTTTCTCATTATTTCTAAGTAATCTGATTATTAATTTTCTGAATTCTTTTTCTGGCATGGTTTCAAATTCTTCTTCTTCAGCCTCTGTTATGGTTGGTTTAGCCTGCTCCATTGTCGAGTTTATATGTTCTTCTATATTATTGTGGGTTTTTGTTTTGTTTTTTGGCATTCCATCTGGGTAGTTTTTCAGGTTGATTTCCCTCTGCTATAGGCTTTTGTGAGTCTGTACCAATATCCAGTGTAAGCAGGCTGCTCTGCCTTCTAGAGTTTGTTTATTTTTTACTTATTTATTTGTTTGTTTATTTTTTGTAACTTGAGTGGGCTGGTGTCAGGGCTTTGAGGTGCCAATCTCCACCCCTTGGGGGCCGGTTTCCTTGTTCCTATGTTCACCCTTACGTTTCTGTGCCTGGGGTTCATTGGTCAGCCACTCTCTCTCACTGCGCCTCCTGCGTGAAGAGTGTCAAGTAGCTCCAGATCACCTTTGGACTCCGCCCCTGCTGCTTCCACCTTCAGAGCAGAGGCCAGCCTCCTTTAAGCCTGAATGTAAACAAACAGGATGGCTGCACGCTGCACGCTGCACTCTGCCCGCTGCAGCTCTGAGTGTGGGTTGTGCAGCTCCTAAGGATCCTGGCATTTTTGATCCCTCAGTTCATCCCCCTGGATCCTGCCCTCTTCCCTATTCAATTTTTTTTCTGGTTACTTGAGTAGACTGGTGTCAGGGCTTTGAGCTGCCCTCCCTTGCTGCCCACCCCTGTGCAAGGAGTATCCTGTCGCTCCACTCCACCTTTGGGCTCCACCTCCGAATATTAGTGCAGAGGCAGAGGCAGTTCTCCTTTAAGCCCGAATGTAAACAAACAAGATGGCTGCTTCCCGCCCGCTGCAGCTCGGACTTGGGGGAGGCATCCTGGATTGTTTAGTCCCTCAATTAGTCCCCCTGAATCGCGCACTCTTTCTGCAGGCGCTACTCACTCTGTTCCCTTTTCTATTTCCTCCCCCACTCAGTCGTGCATGTCTCAGTGTCTGTCCCAGGGTGAGTTGGGGGAGGGGCGGCAGTGGCTGTTACACCTCGAGCGCCCTGTCTCACCTCAGCATCCAGCGCTGGTGCGTACACACTCCTGCTGGTGTCCTGTGCTTCAGGCGTCCGCGTCCTCCTCGCAGGTCCACCCTGTCTCCCCAGTTTCGGAAGAGCTTCCCTTTCCCCTCTGTGTACCTTCCCTTCCCGGACCATTGGTGTGCTCCCTCCCTATTCCGCCATCTTGGAACTCTCCTGGCATTTCATCTTCCAAATCCAAAACTCTGTACTCATTAAACAGTTCTCCTTTTACCTCTAGTCCCAGCACATGGTAACCACCATTTTTGCTGTTCCTATTAATTTGACTACTTAAGATACCTTATGTAAGTGGAATCATGAAGAATTTGTCTTTCTACTTATTTTACTTAACATGTCTTCAAGTTTCATCCTGTTGTATCATGTAACAGGATTTCCATCCTTTTTAAGGCCAAATGATATTCCAGTGTTTGCCTATGACACATTTTTTATCCGTTTAATTCATGGGTAGATATTTGAGTTGCTTTTACCTCTCAGTTTTTGTGAGTATTGCTTCTGTGAACATAGGTGTACAAATATTTCTTCAAGATCTGTAGTAGTCAGCCTAATGGCTATAAGGTGATACTGCATTGTGGATTTGATTTCCAGTGCTGTGATGATTTTTGATGTTGAACATTTTCTCCTATCCTTGCTATTTGTATATCATGTTTGGAGAACATTTGTTCAAGTTCTTTGCCCATTTAAAAAATTTTATGGCTGGCGCCATGACACAGTAGGTTAATCCTCCGCCTGAGGCGCTGTCATCCCATATGGACACCGGGTTCTAGTCCAAGTTGCTCCTCTTCCAGTCCAGCTCTCTGCTGTGGCCCAGGAGGGTAGTGGAGGATGGCCCAAGTGCTTGGGCCCCTGCACCCACATGGGAGACCAGGAGGTAACACCTGGCTCCTGGCTTCGGATTGGCACAGCAGCGACCATGGTGGCCATTTGGGGAGTGAACCAACAGAAGGAAGACCTTTCTCTCTGTCTCTCTCTCTCACTGTCTATAACTCTACCTGTCAAATAAAAAAAATTATTTATTTGAGAGGCAAAGAGACAGAGAGAGCTCCCATTTGTGAGTTCACTTCTCACATGGCCTGCAGTGGCCAGGGAGCTGAAACCAGGAGCCAGGAATTCAGTGTAGGTCTCCCACATGGGCAGAAGGAACCCAATTACTTGAGCCATCACCACTGCCTCCTAGGGTCCACATTAGCAAGAAATTGGAATCAGAAGCCAGAGCCAGGGATTGAAACCAGGTACTTTGATTTGGGATGTGGGCATTCCAACCAGCACTTAACCAAATACCGTTGCCAAGTTTTTAATTGGGCAAAACAAACACTCACCTTCTTTGCCCACATACTTTGCCCAGAGGTAGAGCGCAAGTGTTAGTGATTAACAGCAAAATATCCTTCTTCACTTTATGTCCTCTTTGGTTGCAATTTGTTGGTTTTATAGAAAAGACCATTTTCTCTGCAAAGCAAATATTTTTCTCTTTACTTGTAATCATGAATTACATTGACTCAGTCATTCAACAAACATTTATTCAGCACCTTTTTTGTAATGTGCCAAATACTGTGCTTCATACTGTGTATACAAAGATAAATAATACATGCCGTGACAAGGAATTCACAGTTTGAATAAGTCAATAAACTTTCACAACCTCAATACAGTGTGAAAATATATAATAAGAGATACAAACGTTTTGAAAATATTAAGACTAAATGTAGTGCTTGCTTTGGCAGCACATATTACTAAAATTGGAACAATACTGAGACAATGAATTTGATCCCTGAAAAAAAATGGCACACAAATTCATGAAGCATACCAAATTATTTTTAAATACCAGATGAAAGGATTTGAATATTTTCTACATAAATAAAATTGTTTAATGAGCTATATTTACCCTGATTGTACGTTAGCAGTGTGTATACATATCAGAACATCAATGGTATACCCCCATGAATTTGTACAATTTTCTGCGTCAGCTAAAATGTTTTTAATTGTTTTTTTAAAAAAACAGTAAATGTAGTCCCTCCAAACCATTCTTTATTCATATCTTGTCACTAGGAATATTCTTAAAAAACAGACTTAAATTCTGTTGACAAGTTAACTTGAAGTCATTAGCCTGCTTAAAGTCCCTTACTGGGGTCAGTGTTGTGGTGCGGCACATTAAGCTTCCGTTTGGAAATCCTGCATCCCATATGGGAGTGCCCAATGAAGTGACAACTACTCCACTTGTGATCCAGTTTCCCACTAATGTGCCTGGAGGTCAGCTGATGACAGCCCAAGGGCTTGGTTCCTTGCCATCTCCAACCTATGTTGGAGATGCAGATGGCGTTCCTAACTCCTGGCTTCAGGCTGGCCTAACCCTGTATGTTGGGTAATGAGCTCCGTGATAGGATATCCATCTCTCCCTCTCTTTCTCTGTCATTCTACCTTTCAAATTAATAAATAAACCTTTATTTGAAAAAATAAAAGCCCCTCATTGAATTTCTACTTTTGCAGAATTGAGTTTAAACTCCTGTGTCCTGTTTCATGTATCTAAAATGCTCTCTCCTTTCTTTCCTGGTTCTCAATTATCCTCTGAAACTCAGCTCAGGCATCATCTCATCAGGAAACATTCTTAGTGCTCCATAAATTCTTCGTTAGGTAGTTTCTGTATGTCTCCCATTTTCACCCTGTGAATATTTCTGTCATTGCCCATACAATACTGTCTTGTCATCACTTCTTTGTTTATCCATCTTCCCCTTCCTAACATGTGCTACATATGTGAATTCCTTGAGCATGTCACCTAGGTACTAGTGATATTTTTGTCCCCAGTGTCTAGTATATAGTACATTCCCAATAGATGATGAACTGCTCAATAAATTAGTCAGTGAACTAATTTACTTTGATAAAAAACAGAAGACTGAAGAGATGACATCTGAAAGTTACATGAGATTTTCCAGAAGAAAAAGGAAAAGAAAAATGTTGGGACCAGTGCAGCGGCATAGTAAGTACAGCCGCAGCCTGCATGCCAGCATCCCATGTGGGCACCTGTTCAAGTCCCAGCTACTCCACTTCTTATCCAGCTCCCTGCTAATGTGCCTGAGAAAGCAGTGGAAAATGGCCCAAGTGCTTGGGCTCCTACTCTCGTGGGAGACCCAGAGGAAGCTGGCTCTGGCTTCTGCCTGGCCCAGCTCCAGCCATTACAGCCATTTGGGGAATAAAGTAATCAATTGAAGATCTCTCTCTACTCTCCCCCCCCCCCACTCTGTCTCTGTAATTCTGCCTTTCAGGTAAATAAATAAATCTTAAAAAAAAAAAAAAAGGAAAAAGAAAAATGTCCTTCCTATTCAAAGGAATGCCCTTCCTACTCTGTTCATTACCTGCAAATGCACAGAGACAAGTAAAAGCCCAGCATGTTTAGATGTAGCAAATCATACTTTGTGTCAGAAACTGGACATTTGTCAGAAATGAAGATCAATTTCAATATAAATATTTCATGTGTTGTGCTAGACATATCTTAAACTAGCAGTGCAGAATTCTTAGGATACGATTTTTTATTTTGTGGACTAATGAAGTTTGGATTGTTTATATCATATAAATCACTCCATTATTCCTTGCCATACATACATTTCTTTCACTCCAAAGTTATTGAGATTTCTCAAAAATTTGAGGGTTATTTATGTATATGTTAGGATAGGAGATACTTACTATTGCAACTGCTAGAACAAAGTTTTTACTTTATTTTCCATAATCAAATTTTATAAAATTATGAGTGAGTAGATTCTATGGAGAATATTCCAGAATGGAATTACACAATAAGATGTAAGTCAGGCATTAAAAGGAGAAATTGTCAACTTTTCTCTAAATTGACTATCACTGAGTTCTTAATCAACTTCCTTTTATTTCCATATGTCCAAATCTTGCAAAAACAAAAGATAATCATTATTCCTAGCCTCAGAGAATTATGGTAATGCATTCATTTACATTTTAAGCCACTCTGAGATTTACAGCTGTCTGTGTCAGTAGTCTTTCAGATTTGGCATACTAAGTGGTCAGCTTCTGTCTACTTGGAGTGTGGAACTAAGGAGAGCCATACTGACCCCGTACTGTTTCTTTTGGGCTACGAAAAAGGAACTAATGTGGACAGATGACTGTGTACTGCCATGCTTACGGCCAACAGTTCTTACAAGGTTTATTTGTTAGTGTCGGTGGTGCTAACATAAAATTTATTGGTTTAACCATTTTTAAGAATACGGCTCATTGGTATTAAGTATATTTACATTGTTCCATCCATCTCCAGAATGTTCTCATCTTCCCAAGCTGAAAACTCTGTACCAATTAAGCTCTTAATTCCCATATCCCTCCTCCTCCCAGCCCCGGCAACTACCATTCTATTCACTGGCTCTATGATTTCACCTATTCTAGATGTTTCATGTAAGAGGATTTATACAGTAACAGTATTTGTCCTTTTGTGACTAGCTTATTTCACTTAGCATAAATTCTCCAAGGTTTGTCCATGTTGTAGCAGATACCAGAAGTTCCTTCCTTTTTAACTGTAGATGATATTCCTACATGTATACACCACATTTTGCCCTCCATTCATCTGTCAATAGGTGCTTCAGCTGCTTCCACAATTGACAGTTATTAATGATGCTGCTGTGAACATGAGCATAGACAATAGACATATCTCTTCAAGACCTTGCTCTCAATTCTTTAGATCATATACCCGGAAGTGGGACTACTGGATCATATGCTGGTTCTATTTTTATTTTTTTAAAGAATTTCCTTTTTTTTAATATTAGGAAATAGAGAAAAATCATTATGTAGAAGGAATATGAATGGGTATAGTTGTTGCTCTTGTAATGTGGCTTGAAATCTCTTAAAAATCTGTGGGCAATCCTAGCAGTTAGCCTGACTGCTGGCAGGTGGCAGGAGGCCCAGGCACATTTCTCCCCACCTCCGCCTTCTGCCAATCAGGTAAACTGCTCTCAGGTGTGGCCCAGGCCCTCCTGGAAAGCTACCTACAAGCTGATTGGAGAGGCATATTGGCGCCATTGTCAGTTCTGCCCTATAGTTAGTGTTCCCCTGAGTTAGTTACGCCCTTTCTCCCTGCCCTTTAAAAGTGTAGGCAGCTGTGAATCAAGTCAGACAGGTTTGCTGAAACTTGCCTCGGGTGCTCCTTGTGGGAAGGACACTGTCACCCTGCTCTCCCCGACAGTGTGGCATTGAAGTATGAATGGTTATAGTTGTTGCTCTTGTCGTGTGGCTTGAAATCTCATAAGATCTAGATTCTCTACCCTACCTTTACCTATCTATCCTGTTAAACCTCTCATTCTTCATCTGTAAAAATGAGCAAAATGTTGCTTTTGGGGATTAAATTATATTGTAGATGTAATATTACCTAGTAGTTTATAAAATGTCAGTAAACCTTTCCTAGATTAACAGAGCCAGCTGCCAGAAGAACTGAGCTCTCCTGCTGTCTTTAGTGATTAACCACTATTGGTGAGTTCATCATAATCCCAAAATATTCTCTGGGATCTTGGCTGCTATAGAGTTTCTGTTACATGATCGATATCCCTGGCCAGATTGGTTGGAGATAAGGAAGCATGCCATGAGTTTTATTTTGATCCTTGTCAAATGCCACAGGGCTCAATACCATGGACTACCTTATAGCTTCAGGTTTATTGGGAAATTAATGTTGTGTATGTGAATACAAACCAGGCCCTCTAGTCCCACCACTTCCCCTGTCTTAACAAAATTCAGTCCAAAGCTCTGGAGTAGCTCCAGAAGAGTTTCAACCTCCTGGAAGAACCTGATTTAGAATCTGTAAATTCTCTCAATGCAAGTGTCCCTTCTCAATTGCAAAGGATCAGTGATATCACTAATGCTGTGGATCAGAGTACAAAATTTAAAATCTCTGGGTGCTTACTTCTAAATCCTGGGATATAGAAAACAGGCCCTAGATGGCTAAGAGTCGAAGTCCAAAAGCATAAATTCACTTATTCATCTCAGGAAACAATGGGATTTCCTAAATTATACAAACACCTCAAATAAATCAACTCCTGTTATTTATCTTGATTTTTCTCTTCCATTTTACATCTCCTATTTATTTTTCTTTTACTTATTTTAAATTATTATAAAGACAGGTTCTTATCAGAGGAACAGCTCTTGAAACTTATTCTTGCTACCACTAGTTCAAATTCCTGAGCCAAAAATGATAGATACTCAGGTTAGTCTGAATATGCACTACGCAATAGGTAGTGGCACCTATTACTGTCAGTAAATCACTTAGGTTAATGAAGCCAGAATTAAAGGCTACAGTTCAAAGGGAATGATTCAGAGCTCCTTCCTTTTCTTTACCTTTCTTTTTTTTAAGAAAATAAAAACATTATGACTAAAAATACATGTGCTCATTATGCAAAACTTGGAAATTTTCAGAAAAGTGTAGCAAAGGAAATAAGTCATAGATAATTTTAACATTTTGAAATAACAAATGTTTTCTACTTTCATGTATATCCTTTCCATCATTTTTTTTTTTTTGACAGTGAGAGAGACAGAGAGAAAGGTCTTCCTCTCCATTGCTTTACCCCTCAAAGGGCCGCTGTGCCAACCCAAAGCCAGGAGCCAGGTGCTTCCTCTGGGTCTCCCATGCGGGGCAGGGCCCAAGCACTTGGGCCATCCTCCAACCCTTCCAGGCCACAGCAGAGAGCTGGACTGGAAGAGGATCAACCAGGACAGAAACCGGCGCCCCAACCAGGACTAGAACCCGGGGTACCAGTGTCGCAGGCAGAGGATTAGCCAAGTGACCCGCGGCGCAGGCCTGAAAGTGAAGTCTATTCTTAAACATCTTCCTGCAGGAATTACCATGAATTGACTGAGTATAATCTTTTATTATAGGCACCAGAATGCATCTCATCTTTCTGTCTCCTGTTCCTTGGAACACAAATTAGGAAGTCTGACTGAGCCCATTTACAAAATATGTCATTCCTAGCTTGTGTATAACTGCCTACTGCTATCAATATTCACATTTCCTTCATTTCTTTCAGATGGAATGGGGAGAGTCCTTGCTCAAGATGTGTATGCAAAAGACAACCTACCCCCCTTCCCGGCATCGGTAAAAGATGGCTATGCTGTCCGAGGTAAATATTTTGGTGTTCTTTAATTACCATCAGACACACTGCATCGTTTTCTAATTTTTGGCTTATCCCAGAAACCAAATTACTGGTACTTCCATTTCCCCCATGGCTGTCAGAATAACTTCATTCACAGATAATCATGATATCTGTAAATTCTTTGTACAATCTTAATTAAAACTTTTCAATGAGAGTGACATTGAGGTTTTCAGCTGGAAAATTTCCAGACCAAGACTGTCTGTTGTCTGGCATGTGTAGGAGATGAACAAGTAAGTTATGGTATGGTGCTTTTATTTTATCCCTATATGTTACACAGAAATTCTTGCTTAGAAATAAATATAGAGTGATCAAGTGAAAACACTGTGCTATTCTTTCAATGCCTACTCGTGCCAGACAGCAGAAACAGTATTGGTCTGGAAGTTTCACAAATGTTTTCTAGCTGAAAATATCTCTATGATCCCAGAAAAAAAGAGTAGATTTCCAGCAGAGGGATAAAGCAAGGTATTCCATTCTGCTTTAAATGCAGACATCCGTAAAAGGCTTCTTGAAAAAGAAGCATGACAGAAACTTCTAATTCTCTCTCTAAAAAAAAATGCCATATGTCAAAGTCCTAGAACCCAGATGGTACCAGCACAGTTGCCTGAGATTGTGAGAATATTAAAAGCAAATACTGAATAGCATTTGACTGCCTAAAATCTAATCTAAGAACACAAACTAAAAATGCAACTAAATTGCTTAGAAACCATTTGTTGTTGTTTTTTATTCCATGTACAACATGTTTTAAAATATGTACTTGCATATGTGGAATGGGTCAGTCAAGATACCTAACACATGTATTACCTCACATATACTTATCATATTATTGGAAGAATACTTCACATTGGCCTATGCTGCGGCTCACTAGGCTAATCCTCCGCCTGCAGCGCCAACACACTGGGTTCTAGTCCCGGTTGGGGCGCCGGATTCTGTCCCGGTTGCCCCTCTTCCAGGCCAGCCCTCTGCTGTGGCCAGGGAGTGCAGTGGAGGATGGCCCAAGTGCTTGGGCCCTGCACCCGTGTGGGAGACCAAGAGAAGCACCTGGCTCCTGCTTCCTTTTTTTGCCATTGGTTCACCCTCCAGTGGCCACCGCGGCCAGTGCACGGCACTGATCCGAAGGCAGGAGCCAGGCGCTTCTCCTGGTCTCCCATGGGGTGCAGGGCCCAAGCACTTGGGCCATCCTCCACTGCACTCCCTGGCCACAGCAGAGAGCTGGCCTGGAAGAGGGGCAACCCAGACAGAATCTGGCACCCCGGCCGGGACTAGAACCCAGTGTGCCGGCGCCGCTAGGTGGAGGATTAGTCTTTTGAGCCGGGGCGCCAGCCTCAGCTTGCTCTTACTAGACTAAAACATCTCTGAAATTAGCAAAACCAAACATAAATAAAATTCCTCAATGATTCCTTTTTTTTTTTCAAACTATTTCCTTCTACAGTGTTTAATGATTATTATTCAGAAAGTAAATTATTCTATTCATCTGACTGCCCCATTGGCTCTTCTTATTTTTCACTTCTCATCTAAAACGTTTATTCTGTTTTGGTCTTATAATTTGTAGCCATACAGGATTACTATGAAATGACTAAGAATTTTTACTTCCAAAGTAGAACAAAAAACAATAGCAGATGAAATAACAAAGACAAAAAGTAGGGGGAAACAAGAAAATGTTTGAGGCAGAATTACTCTCAAAAAGAATGTTGTTCAGTGATTTTACATGAGGTAGCATCAGCTCAATAAAAGACAGTATTGTTCTTAGCTTTAGAAAAGTACATGAG
Organism: Sylvilagus floridanus; assembly: GCA_949820135.1. Taxonomy (NCBI): domain Eukaryota; kingdom Metazoa; phylum Chordata; class Mammalia; order Lagomorpha; family Leporidae; genus Sylvilagus; species Sylvilagus floridanus. The sequence goes on along the minus strand of OX463228.1, from coordinate 11,883,501 downwards.
CCATAAAAATCTTTCTGTTACTATAGACTCCATCAAAAGAGGTTTTTTTACTTTTTATATTAACTTTTAATTAGGATCAAAGAAGTTTTATGTGAAATTACCATTTAGTACTTTCTTTATTGTTTTGTTTGGAATAGTGTTATTTTAATTTATTTCACACACACACACAAGGAATCTAAAATGATATCTCACAGCACAAAAATCTAAGGGATTTTCTGCTGTGCAGCCAATTCATATTACTTTCTTTCTAAACAGTGTTGCTAGTTCTCTAACAAAGATATAACACATAACAGATCATTGTGAGTATGATTAAATCTTAAAGTAGTGAGATAGATAAATAGGTAGGTAGGTAGGTAGATAGATAGATATGTAGATAGATCAGCATTATAACTGAGGCAGCTAGAGTCATCGGTGGATAAAGAGGCATGGTCTTATAATCACACTGAATTTCTCAGTCTACACCACCTCATCTTTGTCTGTAGTTCAAGAAGACAAACTGTGAATCCTGGAAGTCTTTTTTCTGTATCCATTAATTAAAGGGATTCTCATTTCTCCAAAGGGAATTCCCCTTTAGTCTCTGCAGTGCTATCATTTCACCCACGCAGTGTCTTGATGGAGAATGTCCTTGAGGCAGTTGTCATGGCACTCTACCACACTGCAGCTCCTCTCCACCCGCCTTCCTTTACTTGGTCCCTTTCTCCCCACTCCCTTTATTCTCCCTTTTTTCTTCTCCTCTGCCTTTGCCTTAGGCCCTCCGGTAATAACCAGTGGCACTCGTGATCATTGCTAATGCTCTAGGTGTAAAGAGGTTGCTAACTTGCTCTGGATCACTAAGCATTAGCCAGTATCCTTCAGAAACATGTGGGATAAAACTCCAAACCAGTTGGAGGATCACTTGCTTAAAGGTATGTGGGTTGAAAAATTAAAACCAGTAATACAGTAATTAAGAAAAAAAGAAAGAAATAGAAATAACTTTCAAAAACCGTAAGAGATAATAATGTAATGAAGGCAGAAATCAAGTTATGCTAATGTAAATAATATGCAGACCTATAACCTAATAAACTTGAAACTACTTCAGGAGGCAGTGAATTTAAAAGATAGAAGTAAAGAAAAGAAAATGAAAGTGGCATACAGATTAAGAATTGGTAAATAAATAAATCTTTAAAAAAAGAATTGGAATTGATAGTTGTAATACACTGTTTTTATTCTTCATGTTTTTGAAGTATTATTTCCCCTTTATACTGATTAAACTAATCTTCCTTTTCATGCATTCTCACCAAGTTCTATTGTGTCACAATTGCTTAGACTTTAATGAAAGCAAAAATATCTTAGGATCCTAAGATCAACTTTCTTTAAAAAGTTTAGTTTGAAAGGCATATCTCTGCAGATCTTGTTTTGAGATTGCATAGAAAAAAAGCCATTTTGAATAAACAAATTATTTGGTGAATAATGTATAACATACAGTTCTGAAAAGATATATTAAGAGATAGCCTTGCCATTTGGGTAAAGTGAATCTTAAGATTTTTTTCTCCTTTACATTCTGATTTGAAATAATTTTAGAAAATATAGAAAATCAAAAATAGTGTGTTAAAACTAATTTTTTTAAAAAAGATTTATTTATTTTATTTGAAAGGCAGAGTCATAGAGAGCCAGAGGCAGAGAGAAGTTCACTCCCCAGATGGCCGCAACAGCCGGAGCTGTGCCCAACCGAAGCCAGGACTTTCCTCCAAGTCTCCCATGCAGGTTCAGGGCCCAAGGATCTGGGCCATCCAGCGCCACAGCCATCTTGGGAATGAACCAGCAGATGGAAGACCACTCTCTGTCTCTTCCTCTCTCTGTAACTCTCTCAAATAAATAAAATAAATCTTAAAAAAATATTTTCTAGGATATCTGAAACTTATGCTTTATAATAGGTCTCAATACATTCAGCCTTCAAACGACAATGGTGAGATTCCTTATTCTTGAAAATAAGTGAATAACTATACAATTATACAGAGGCTTAAAGAGGTAAAAGATGGCTGGAAAATGTAAATGATGGATGATTCTTTGGCAAATTGAGGACAATAATTTACAATGTTTTGCTGCAGTGAATAGTCATCTACTGATATCAATTTTATATCACATAATATAATGTAAAATCCTCAAATAAACAGATAATACTAGAAATGATACCTTAACATTTAAAAAGAGGGAAGAAGAGAGAGCAGCTTCAAGGTCTAGCATGAAGCATTATGAAATGCTTGCATAATACAATTGCTGTTAGGGTTTGGTTTATTTTGCTTTTGTCATTTCCATCTAATTAAATTCTACAATTACTAAGCAGAAAAGAAAACTCATTAGCAAGTATGTCAGAACTGGGAAGCAAAAAATATTTTAAGTCTTGACAAAAATCTTTAGAATCCAATAGTTTTTTGTTTTGTTTTGTTTTTTTGACAGGTAGAGTTATAGACAGTGAGAGAGAGACAGATAGAAAGGTCTTCCTTCTGTTGCTTCACTCCCCAAATGGCCGCCATGGCCGGTGCTGCACCGATCCAAAGCTAGGAGCTAGGTGCTTCTTCCTGGTCTCCCATGCAGGTGCAGGGGCCTAAGCACTTGGGCCATCCTCTACTGCCCTCCCAGGCCACAGCAGAAAACTGGACTGGAAGAGAAGCAACCGGGACTAGAACCTGGCACCCATATGGGATGCCGACACCACAGGCAGAGGATTAACCAAGTGAGCCACGGCACCGACCCCTAGAATCCATTAGTTTTTTTCTAATGGCATAATATGACTTAGTTTATTTTCTTTCCAAGCTTTAGGTTCATGTTACATCATCCCTCCACTTCTACCTCTCCCATCAAAGCTTATGGAATTTATCTTGGAAATGACAACTTTTAACGTTTTTTTTTTGACAGGCGGAGTGGACAGTGAGAGAGAGAGAGACAGAGAGAAAGGTCTTCCTTTGCCGTTGGTTCACCCCCCAATGGCCGCTGCGGCCGGCGCACTGCGCTGATCCGAAGCCAGGAGCCAGGTGCTTCTCCTGGTCTCCCATGCAGGTGCAGGGCCCAAGCACTTGGGCTGTCCTCCACTGCACTCCCAGGCCATAGCAGAGAGCTGGACAGGAAGAGGAGCGACCAGGACAGAAGCCGGCACCCCAACTGGAACTAGAACCCGGGGTGCTGGCACCGGAGGCGGAGGATTAGCCTAGTTAGCCACAGCACCGGCCAACTTTTTAAATTTTTTTAAAATATGTGTTTATTTATTTGAAAGTCAGAATTACAGAGAGAGAGGGAAAGACAAAGAGAGAGAGAGGTCTTCTATCAGCTGGTTTATTCCCTAAATGGCCACAATGGGCAGGCCTAAGCCAGAAGCCAACAGTTTCATCCAAGTCTTCCACAAGAGTAGCATGGGCCCAAATACTTGGGCCATCTTCCACTGTTTTCCCAGGCCATTAACAGGGAGCTGGGTCAGAAGTGGAACAGCTGGGACTCAAATCGGCACCCACATGGGTTGCCAGAATTGCAGGTAGTGTTTTTATTTGCTAGGCCACAATGCTGGTCCCCTGAAATTCAGCTTTTTAAAACGGTCTTTTTAAGATACTTTAAAATAAGAATCAGGGGACCAGCACTTTGGTATAGTGAGTTAATCCTCTGCAGTGCTGGCATCCTATGGGTAACAATTTGACTCCTGGCTGCTTAGCTTCTAATCCAGCTCCCTGTTTATGTGCCTGGAAAAGCAGCAGAAGATGGCCTAAGTCCTTGGGTCCCTGCAGCCATATAGGAGACCCAGAAGAAGCTCCTGGTTCCTGGCTTTGGCCTGGCCTACCCCTAAGTGTTGCAGCTACCTGGGGAGTGAATAAGCAAATGGGAGATATCTCTCTCTCTCTGTTTCTCCTCTTGTAACTCTGACTTTCAGATAAACAAGTACATCTTTTATAAAATTGTTTAAAAACGTAAGCAATTTACATGGATTAATAATTATTTTTTCTGTCTTCATAAGTAATAATGAGCCTTCATGATAACACAAGCTCAGAACTTCTGTGGTTCACTAATTTTTTTATCAATTCAGCTTTTCTTGGTCTTAATACATCTGTATTAATGTTGACGTCATAGTGCTGTGCTTCTCAAAAAGGGTGGTTTATGGTTTCTAGCAGCAGCAGCAGCTTCTTTAGAAATGCAGAATTTCACACCCTACCCCTGATCTACTGAATCAGATTCTGTGTTTTTTACTAGATCCTCAGATGATGTGTATGCAATTAAAGGCTGAGAGAAATATTGTTATGATGGCAGTCATAGCAATGACTCCTCTGTCAGTACTAAGAGCCTTCCATACTGTTGGTTGATTTAACCTTCCTTATTCAGCAACATGGAGATGTATTTAGCAGGTGGAAAGGTTCAGCGTAAGGTAGGGAACACAGATAAGTGAGCACATATTCTCTCAGTGAGTGCACCTTCTCTCCGACAACAAAGAACCTTGCTTCTTTTATTTTTAAGATTTAGTATTTAATTGAAAGGCAGAGGAGAGAGAGGGAGAGAGAGAGAGAGAAATAGAGAGAGAGAGAGAGGTCTTCTATCCACTGGCTCCCTCCCCAAATGGCCACAACACCTGGATCTGGGCCAATCCGAAGCCAAGAGCCAGGAGCTTCTTTCAGTTCTGCCATGTGGGTGCACGGGCCGAAGTACTTGGGCCATATTCCACTGCTTGCCCAGGTGCATTAGCAGGGAGCTGGATTGGAAGTGAAGTAGCCAGGACTTGAGCCAGCATTACATGCAGCAACTTTATCTGCCAGCCACAGCACCCCCCCCCCCAGAACCTTGCTTCTTAGAATGCATAAGAGCTCTGAGATTTTGAACCCCTGAGTCTCTGTACCATGCTTGCTGCTGTACTACCTTGGATGATGCCCAGCCACTTAGTGGCATTTATTTAGAACATGTGTACATAACACTGATTTAAGCATTTTAAGTGTATGTGTGGGTCAGCGCTGCTCCTCACTTGGCTAATCCTCTGCTTGTGGCGCCGGCACCCTGGGTTCTAGTCCTGGTTGGGGTGCCAGATTCTGTCCCAGTTGCTCCTCTTCCAGGCCAGCTCTCTGCTGTGGCCCAGGAGTGCAGTGCAGGATGGCCCAAGTGCTTGGGCCCTGCACCCCATGGGAGACCAAGAGGAGGTGCCTGACTCCTGTCTTTGGATTGGCGCAGAGCGCCAGCTGTGGTAGCCATTTTGGGGGGTGAACCACCGGAAGGAAGACCTTTCTCTCTCTCTCTCTCTCTCTCTCTCTCTCTCTCTCTCTCTCACTGTCTAACTCTGCCTGTCCAAAAAAAAAAAAAAAGTGGATGTGGGGCAAGAACAGCAGAAAAAAGGAAGATTAAAGAGCAGAGGGGTTTAAAACAGAAAGAAAGGAAGTGGTCTCTATTTCTAAGGCGCTCATGTTCTAGCTGAAGAGATAAAGTATATACACATTTATGGAATTCTTTAAGAAATTTTACAAAGCACAATAATATTAAGCACAGTTAGTTCACAAATTTCCCACCTAAATGTTACAGGAGTGCCAAATTCATTTCTGTAATCATTTTTGTTTTAAATGATCAGAATGGATTTTTGTTTGTTTGTTTCACAGGTAGAGTTATAGACAGTGAGAGAGAGAGAGAGAGACAGAGAGAAAGGTCTTCCTTCCATTGGTTCACTCCCCAAATGGCCACTACGGTCAGCACTGTGCCAATCCGAAGCCAGGAGCCAGGTGCTTCTTCCCAGAAGATTTGTGTATTTATTTGAGAGGCAGAGAGAGAGAGAGAAAGGCCTTCCATCTGCTGGTTCACTCCCCAAATGACTTGCAACGGCTGGAGCTGCACCGATCCAAAGCCAGGAGCCAGGAGTTTCTTCCAGGTTACCCACTTGGGAACAGGGGCCTAAGGACTTGGGCCATCTTCTACTGCTTTCCCAGGCCATAGCAAAGAGCTGTATTGAAAGTGGAGCATCCAGGATATGAACCAGCACCCCTATGAGATGCCAGTACTCCAGGCAACAGCTTTACCCATTACGCTGCAGCTCCGGCCCCTTCTGTATTCTTTTAACAAATATTTTATGAGCAAACTGCTATTCCAGATAGAATAATGACATAATCTAAGTTATATAGAGTTAATCAGTGCAATCTTTCTAACATTATTAATATGGTGACTCAAGTCTTAAAAGAAAACATTATATATGGATCAACAGAAAGTGTATACAGCTGGCCTTCCATATCCACAGTTCCCATAAATGTGGAATCAATCAACCTCAGTTTGAAAATAATTTTTTTTTTTAATTTTTGACAGGCAGAGTGGACAGTGAGAGAGAGAGAGACAGAGAGAAAGGTCTTCCTTTTGCCGTTGGTTCACCCGCCAATGGCCGCCGCGGACGGCGCGCTGCGGCCGGCGCACCGCGCTCCTCCGATGGCAGGAGCCAGGAGCCAGGTGCTTTTCCTGGTCTCCCCATGGGGTGCAGGGCCCAAGCACCTGGGCCATCCTCCACTGCACTCCCGGGCCACAGCAGAGGGCTGGCCTGGAAGAGGGGCAACCGGGACAGAATCCGGTGCCCCGACCGGGACTAGAACCCGGTGTGCCGGCGCCGCAAGGCGGAGGATTAGCCTGTTGAGCCACGGCGCCGGCCTGAAAATAATTTTTTAAAAATCCACCTGTAGGGGCCGGTGCTGTGGTGTAGCAGGTAAAGTTGCCACCTGCAGTGCTGGCATCCCCTTTGGGCGCAGGTTCAAGTCCTGGCTGCTCCACTTCTGATCCAGCTCTCTGCTATGGCCTGGGAAAGCAGTGGAAGATGGCTCAAGTCCTTGGGCCCCTGCACCCACATGGGAGACCTAGAAGAAGCTCCACACTCCTGACTTCAGATCAGCCCAACTCAGTCCATCCCTTGCAGCCATTTGGGGAGTGAAGCAGCAGATGAAGATATTCCTCCTTCTCTCTCTCTCTCTCTCTCTCTCTCTCTCTCTCTCTCTCTCCGCCTCTGTGACTCTGCCTTTCAGATAAATAAATAAATCTTTAAAAGAAAACTGCACTTGTACTGAACATTATAGACTTTTTTCTCATCATTATTCCTTAACAGTACAGTGTAACAGTATTTACGTACCACTTACACTGTAGTAAGTGGTGTGAGTAATCTTTAGATGTTTTCAAATATACTGGAAGATATGTAAAGGTTATATGCAGATACTGTGCCATTTTATAAAAGAGACTTGAGTTTCCACAGATGTTGGTATACAGCGGGATCCTGGCACCAGGACTGTTTTATAGCAAATACAGAACTTTGTGCTGGGAAATAGTATTTATTTGTTCATTTATATATTCCTATTTCTAAAATGGTTCCCCCGAGTTACACCCATTGATTTATTGGACATTTTGAATACTTCATTATTGAACATCTATTTAATATCAGTTGTCCAGCAAATAGTAGGGATTCCCCTGAATCAAGCAAATTAGTGAAAAAGATGTAGAAACTGTAACTAGAGTTAATTCCGGCCACTCTGAGGAAGAAGAGGCAAAGCAGGTTACTCCTGAGGGGAGGGGCATCAGCTGTGACTTTGAAGAGAAGGTGAGCTGAGTCTTAAAAGCAAAAAGTCTTTAATCAGAGGCAAGAATAAAGGATGGACAGTGCCAATAGCAGAAGTAGGGTATGTCATGGAGCTGAAATACGAATCATCACGGTACTCTTAGAAAACTAGATAAGGTCTAAGCCAGACATGAACCAGAAGCCTTTAAACATAATATTATCTTTGCACATATTGATAAACCATTTCTACTTCATCTCCCCCACCATCACCCTCTCTCATGTATGCACATGCTCACCTGTGCACATGCGTGTGCACACATACACATACTTACTCAGCTCTTAATTCTTCTTTCATACTGAAATCAGAAATCCTTTTGTCAAGATGGTTTTCCCAAGGCCTCCAGAGTACCTCAGGTACTGTAGTTGTGTCCTCTCATAAAACCATGTTCTTTCCCTTTAGTGTGGCTTTAAAAAATTGTGTGTGTGTGTTTTCATTAATTTGATTTCTTTTATTAGTATGTATCTTCCTCCCTATGTCAGTGACTTTAGGAGTTTATTGACATCCATGGAAGAAATACATTAAGTACATTATACCTCACAAGTCAATGGTATACACATATTTCTATAACATATATAATACATATAAGCATATATTTTTAAAAACTGAGTTTCATGAAACAATGGTCACCCTTACCATACATGTGAAATATACTTTCTATCCTTTTTCATTAGAAAATTCCTTATAAAATGATTTTATATCCCATTCCCATTTATGATTCAGAGTTTGTAAGCCTTACAACAGATGAACACTGCATTAGAATAGAACAATGTCCAGTTTTACTCTGTTTGGTTCTCAGCTTCTAGTGATATACTTGGGGTTTATAAGACACTAAATAGAAGTATACTGAATGAATAAAATGAATGAAAAGTTTAACAGGTATTATTTTAAAGTATTATTATGATCCTTATTCTTATCAGAAAAAAAAAACCCTGAAAATTAGAGAGGTTTAGTAATTCTGCTGACAGCCCTGAGACTGATAATAGGCAGAACAAGGATTCAGATTCAGCTGCTTTACTTTAAAACCATGCACATTTCCCCTGTGCAGGAAACAAAAAGAGAAAATACGTTGGTTTCTTTAAGAGGTGCAAGGTGATTATTATTTGTATAGATGATGAATCAGTAAAAATCAGTTTATTCATATTTGAGATGCAGTTAATATAGAATCTGAAAAATCACTGATATATTAAATTTCTATCGTAGGAAAAATTTTAAAAATTGGAAAAATAAGTAAAAGGAATAGATGAAACAAGATCAGAAAAATGTTAATAACTGTGTCTGTTTTAAATCTTTCCTTAAAAAAGAAATAACCCATGAAAGTGGCATAAAATGCATTGAAGGAAAACTCTTTAGTCTTTATATATGAATACTAAAAAATAATAGGATTAAAAAACACAAAAATTCAGAAGATTATTTAATGAGATAATATTTATAGAGTACAAGATAGAATATCCAGTGATAGAAGAGACTCAATATTAATTTTGTCCTTTCCACATCAGGTTAACCAAAACTATGTGTGTAAAAAAACTGATTTATTAAAACAGTGCTCGAGTTTGGGGGTTTTTTAGATTTATTTGTTTGAAAGGCAGATATACAGGGAGAGAGAGAGAGAGAGAGAGAGTGAGTCTTCCATCCATTGGTTCACACCCTTAATGGCCTCAATGACCAGGTCTGGGCCAGACCAAAGCCAGGAGCCAGGAGATTCTTTTGGGTTTCCCACATGGGTGGCAGGGGTCAAGGACTGGGCCATCTTCTGCTGCTTTCCCAAGCACCATTAGCTGGGAGCTCTATCAGAAATAGAGCAGCTGGGACTCAAACTGGTGCCCTTATGGGATGCCAGCACTGCAGGAGGCAGCTTAACCTCCCACGCTACAGTTCCAGCCCCTACAACAGTTTTTTGCAGAAACCTTTGAAAAAAAATATTGCTCTGTAGTTGTATAAAGAGACAATTTCATATACCCTTTTTAAGAGGGAAACTGGTTCTGCTATTTATCAATGTGATGGTAGACATAATTAGAATATTCACATATAGTATTATTTTTTCAGTATATACATGCCCAAAACCTTGTTGCATGTAGATATCATACAGTAATTGGTTATGACCATGAAACTCATTTGATAGGCAGTGCCTCGTCCACAATATTGGTCTGGAAGCTATGTTCAATCTCCAGAATATTTTTGCCTTCGGCCATTACTATACTGTATATAGGGGGAAAAACATAAATGATAAGAAGTTTTATCCATCTAAATTCTAAAACTTTTTTTCTATCAATTTTAAGATAAATAGCTGGGGCTGGTACTGTGGCCTAGCAGATAGAGCTGCCCCTTGCAGTGCCAGCATCCCATATGGGCGCCCATTGGAGACCCAGCTTCTCCACTTCCAATCCAGCTCTCTGCTGTGGCCTAGGAGAGCAGCAGAGGATGGCCCGGTTGCTTGGGCCCCTGCACCTGCGTGGGAGACCTGGAGGAGGCTCCTGGCTTCCGATCGGCTCAGCTCCAGCCATTGCAGTCATTTGAGGAGTGAACCGGTAGATGGAGGATACCTCTCTTGATCTCTTTCTCTCTCTCTCTCTCTCTGCCCCTGCCTCTCTGTGGCTCTGCCTTTCAAAATAAATAGTAAAATAAATTTTAAAAAAAATATAAATAGCCAATTGCAAATGTAATATAGTTATGCCTATGTATTTTTTTCAGAAATAGAATTTTGACCCATTATTTTAAAAAACACTGTGTCGGGAACTAAGAGACCAGGGGCTACATCCTAGCTCTATTTGAGGTTCTTAACCTTTTCTGCCTGCATTCCTTCATTCTGTAACTCATTTCCTTCAACTGTCAAATGAAGAAAGGAATATACATTCTTCCTACCTCACTGGATTATTACAAAGACCAGACTGGGAGATAAATAAGAAAATAATATGAAGTTAATTAAATTTTTGTGTAAAAATGGAAAGCCTCAGAGTTAGTGATATAAACATAGATATATTATTCTACACACAAATCACATACACACATGAATAAGGTAATATTTACTTAGGAGGACAGATTTAAACAACTTCCTATTAGAAAAGCCCAAGCATGGGAACTGTGGGGTGACAGGAAGGCCATGTTCTTGAAACGATGCTTTTACTGATACTTGGGAGTTGTGAATACCAAGAATCAAACCAGTTGTAACAAAACACAAAGCCATTGCATAGTCTAAGAGATCCGAAAAATATCCCACTTTTATTTGATTCAAATTTTAGAGTTCCAATACTAGATTCTTGTTCCTTGCTATAGGTCCATACTGATGTTTGTTCTTGGCTCTGTTCCATCTCACAGCTGCTGATGGCCCAGGAGACCGTTTCATCATTGGGGAATCCCAAGCTGGTGAACAGGTGAGATTCATAGGCTTGAAAAACACTAAAGATTTCTTTTCCCTGGACTCTGGTCATCTAACTCTAAACTTCTCCTATCAGTGTAGTAGAAATCTTAGAGAAGGATTAGTCAGAAGTTATCAAAGAAATGAAAGAATGGTTCCCATGACGACCAAAAGAATCATTTCTTCAAGAATCCACAACTATTAAAATATGCTATAAAGTTGTTGGTATAGCTCAAAGATATGCCCTACAAGCTCTTCCCAGCTCTGTATTTGGGTGATTCTCTCTTCCCATAAAAAGTAAATGGATAAACATAATAAAATAAAAGCTGATGTTCTGATAGAACCACATGGATCTCCTCAATGCTTGGATGCTGAAACAAAGGAGCTAGTATTACCACAACTGGCACCATCCTTCTAGCTACTTCCTTAATCCCTTTCTATGTCAGTGCACATACAAGTATAAGATAAGTGAAGGAAGAAAAGTTTGAGATATACCTTTTGCCAAGACTACCATCTTTTTGGAAAAAAGAATTTGTTTGTTTTTTGCCACTTTTATATTTAGATAGTGTTTTTGAGTGCTTGGTAGCAGCAGTTGGGTATCCCACTTCAGGAAGAGGAAGCTAAGCCTGGCACTGCAGTAATAAGATTCCTGTTCGTGCTCCACACAGGCTGGCTCTAGGCTCCAGGACCTTTTTCCTTTTTCCTGACAAAAACAAGAACTAGGCTTCATTCTTTTTTATGAATGACTCACCTCATAATTAATTCAACTTCTTGATCCCCATTTCCATAAGACACAGGCAACTAAAGCATCTATTTTTGTGACAAAGTGATTTTGTAACAAAGTCACAAAATAATAACTGTTCAAGGAGTACTTGTCTGATCTTCTATGAGTCTAGCATTTCTTACCTGCACCCATTGTATATGCCAGCTGCTAGATTCTGGAGATATAGATTGAATTAAGGCATAGTTATGCTCTTACATAGTTTATATCAAATGGAAAAAATATCTAAGTATAATATATTAGATTTTATGCTAATGATATCAGTCAAAAGAGAGAAGTTAGGCATTTCAGCATGGCAAAGTTAGGGAAGTGACATTGTAGCTGGACCTAAGAGTGTTTTGCAAAAGCACAAATGAGAAAAGGACATTGTGGACAGAAAGAACATTGTGAGACCCAGAGATGTTTTTAAAAATTACTTGGAATACTTAGAGAACTACAAATAGTTTGTGGCAGCCACAGCCTGGTATATGTAGGGATAAAGAACAGATCGTTGAGGATCTTATGGAGCTCTGAAATCTTACTTACTTAAGAGCACTAACTGTGGTAGCTACAAGCACACAAAGAAATGTAAAATTAAACCGAAAGTTGCTAACTTCTTATAAATCCTCACGAAAGTCCAATAGTGAAAAGATCAAAATGATACAAGGTTTTTTTTCCCCTCACACTATCTGTAATGGCCTTTATCTGTGCCTTATGTGTCACATATACTTTATAGCACTTTAAAAGAATCCTGCAAGAGCCAAGCTGCTACTTGCTGAAAGAACACACATTCAAGCATTGGGTACTCATGGAGGAAGTGATTTACTATGTGGTTTCTTGGAATACTAAAATACTTGACATTAAATGTTACTGATAAGCACAGTTCATTCTGAGTCATTGTTAGGTAATTAATCATTAAGTGATATCATTGGAAAGAAATCAAAACTAACTCAATACTTCCATTAAGCAAAACTTAAAATTGGAACTTTTTTTACTCTATATTTAGCATATAGCATATAGCATATATCGGTAAACATTAAAAGGAGAGAATAACTACTAATCTTAACAGTCTAAGGGAAGTACCTCACAAATTGCTACAATATACTGTTTCACTTGATTCAGATCAGTCGCAGTTTATATGTGTACTTTACAAGGATATATAAATGTTTTTATATTGGAAAGAATCCTTCACCTACTATTTAGAATTGCTGATCTTTGGGAAGAGCCATGTTATTTTTAATACCCACACAGATAAAATGGTCTAAACAAAACAAAACAAAAGTCCAACTACAATAAAACTTGAAGTAAATTTACAGAATACCCAAATATATTGAACCTGTGTAAATTAATACAGGATTCTAGGGTAACACAGTTCAGTTTAGAAGGAACACTCCAGGGGCCAGGGTTGTGATGCAGTGGGTTAGGCTGTCACTTGTAACACCAGCATCTCATATTGGAGTGTGAATTCAAGTCTCAAATTCTCCACTTTGGATTCAGCTCTCTGCTAATGCATCTGGGAAGGCAGCAGAAGCTGCCCAAGTGCTTGGACCCCTGTCACCCACATAGGAGACCCAGATGAGGTTCCTGGTTCCTGGCCCAGACCCATCCATTATGGCCATTTAGGAAGTGAAGCAGAGGATGGAAGATTCATATTCATTCTCTCTCTCTCTCTCTCTCTCTCTCTCTCTCTCTCATTTTCTTTCTCTTTTTTCTTCCTATCACCATCTCCCTTTGTCACTCTACCTCTCAAATAAATAAATCTTAAAAAGAAGAGGAAGAAGCAACTGCCTTGAAATTCACTTTGGGATTAACTTTCCACTTTAGTCAAAAGGCATTTTCACCAAAAGAAGAGTCTCCTTAGACTTACATTAAATGCTGCTGTTCAGTATGCTCAAAGGCTAGTTTTGACATTAGTACATCCATAAAAACACGTATATTGGGGCCAACACTGTAGCATAGCTGGTAAAGCTGCCACCTGAGGCTCCAGCATCCCATCCCATATAGGTGCCATTTGGAGTCCTGGCTGCTCCACTTCCAATCCAATTTATACACACACACACACAAACACACACAAAACTCTGCCTTTCAAATAAATAAATCTTTTAAAAAACATATAAAACTTTAAATGTTTTTCATTAAAAATCACTGTAGTACAAAATGATCATGTTGAGTGGATTAAGAGATGGCCCACATTATAAGTACTATCAGAGATTGAAAATTATATATATTTTTTAAACTTAAGGTGAACCAGTTTTGTTTTGTTTTGTTTTGTTTTGTTTTGTTTTTTTGACAGGCACAGTGGACAGTGAGAGAGAGAGACAGGGAGAAAGGTCTTCCTTTGCCGTTGGTTCACCCTCCAGTGGCCGCCGTGGTCGGTGCGCTGCGGCCGGCGCACCGCGCTCATCTGATGGCAGGAGCCAGGAGGCAGGTGCTTCTCCTGGTCTCCCATGGGGTGCAGGGCCCAAGCACCTGGGCCATCCTCCACTGCACTCCTGGGCCACAGCAGAGGGCTGGCCTGGAAGAGGGGCAACTGGGACAGAATCCGGCGCCCCAACCGGGACTAGAACCCGGTGTGCCGGCACCGCAAGGTGGAGGATTAGCCTGTTGAGCCACGGTGCCGGCCGTGAACCAGTTTTAAGTAATTCATATGTGCAGATTTAGGAGCATAGTGATACATTCCACTGTACCCTCCCTCTGCCCCATGCTCCCACCCTTCCTCCTCCTCCTTCTTATTCCCTCTCAATTTTTACAATGGTCTACTTTCAGTTTACTTTATACTCATAAGATTAACCCTACCTTGGATAAACAGTTCAACAAATAGTAAGAAGAAAAACACCACCATTCCTCAAAAGTCAAGACAAGGGCTATAAACAATCATTGAATCTCAAAATGTGAATTTCACTTCTGTACATTACATTTTAGGTACTCTATTAGTTACTACAGTCAAGGAAAATATATATTTGTCTTTTGGAGACTGGCTTATTTCAGTAAGTATAATGGTTTCCAGTTGCATCCATTTTGGTGGCAACAACAGGATTTCATTTTGTTTTACCACTGTGTATTCCATAGTGTATATAGACCATAATTTCTTCATCTAGTCCTCAGTTGATGGACATCTGGGTGGATTCCATATCTTAGCTATTGTGAATTGAACTATAGTAAACATGGGGGTACAGATCACCCTTTCATATGCTGATTTCATTTCAGTTGGGTAAATTCCCAGCACCAGGATGGCTGGGTCATATGATAGGTCGATATTCAGATTCCTGAGGTAGCTCCAAACTGCCTTCCACAGTGGCTGTGGCAGTTTACATTCCCACCAAGAGTGGATTAGGGTACTTTTTCCCCACATCCTTGTCAGCATTTACTGTGTCTTCATTTCTGTATGAGAGCTATTCTAACAAGAGAGGTGAAACCTCATTGTGGTTTTGATTTGCATTTCCCTGATGGCTAGTGATCCTGAGCAATTTTTCATATGTCCATTGGCCATTTGTATTTCCTCTCTTAAAAAATGCTTGATCAAATCCTTTGCCCATTTCTTAACTGGATTGTTTGGTTTTTTGTTGAATTTCTTGAGCTCTTTATAGATTTGGATATTAATCCTTTATCAGGTGCATAGTTTACAAGTATTTTCTCCCATTCTGTCAGTTGCCTCTTCACTTTGTTGAGCATTTCTTTGCAATGCAGAAACTTCTCAGCTTGATGTCATCCTGTTTGTCAATTTTGGCGTTTATTGCCTGTGCTTCTGGAGTCTTTTCCAGAAGTCTTTGCTTATGCCAATGTCTTGCAGAATTTCCCTAATGTTCTCTTAATTTGATGACATCAATTCATAGATTTAGTTTCTTGATCCAATTTGAGCAGATTTTTGTGTAAGGTATAAGGTAGGGGGGTGTTGTTTCATACGTCTGCATGTGTCGATCCAGTTTTCCCAGCACCATTTGTTGAAGAGACTCTCCTTATACCAGGGATTGATTTTAGCTCCTTTGTCAAAGATAAGTTAGTTGTAGGTGCGTGGATAGATTTCTGGAGTTTCTATTCTGTTCCACTGGTGTACACATTTTTTTTTGCTTGTTACCAGGCCATTTGGATTATAACTGTCCCATAGTATGTCTTGAAAAACAGGTATTGTGATGCCTCCAGCTTTGTTTATGTTGTTTCAGATTGTTTTAGCTATTCAGGATCTCTTCTGAATGTTAGTATCATTTTTTTCTAGATCTGAGAAGAATATCATTGGTATTTTGATTGGGATTACATTGAATCTGTAAATTGCTTTTGGCAGTGTGAACATTTTGATTATATTAATTCTTCCAATCCTTGAACATGGAAGGTATTTCCATTTTTTTAATGTGGCTTCTTCTATTTTTTCTTTAGTGTTTTGTAATTTTCTTCATAGAGATCTTTGATATCCTTGGTTAAATTTATCTCAAGGTATTTAAATTTTTGTACCTATTGTGAATGAGATTGATTTTAGAAGTTCTTTCTCAGCCATGGCATTGTCTGTGTATACAAAGGCTATTGATCTTTGTGTGTTGATTTTATATCCTCCCACTTCTGATAGTCTCCTGGTGGAGTATTTTGTTTTCCCTATATGTAGAATCATGTCATCTGCAAATAGGGATAGTTTAACTTCCTCCTTTCCAATTTGTATCACTTTGATTTATTTTTCTTGCCTAATGTTATGGCTAAAACTGCCAGGACTATATTTAATAGCAATGGTGAGAGTTGGCATCCCTGTCTGGTTACGGATCTTACTTGGAATGTTTCCAACTTTTCACCATTCATTGAGATGCTGTGGGTTTGTTGTCTTGATTGTGTAGAGGAATGTTCCTTCTATATCAGATTTGCTTAAGGTTTTCATCACGAAAGGATGTTGTATTTTATTAAACATTTTCTTTACATCTATTGAAATAACCATGTGGTTTTTATTATTCAGCTTGTTAATGTGATGTCTCACGTTGCTTGATTTGCAAATGTTGAACCCTCCCTACCTACCAGGAATAAATCCCACTTGGTCTGGGTGATTGGTCTTCTGATATGTTATTGGATTTGATTAGCTAGTATTTTGTTGAGGACTTTTGCATCTATGTTCATCAGGGATATTGGTCTATAGTTCTCTTTCTCTGTTGTATCTTTTTCTAGCTTAGGAACTAAGGTGATGCTGGCTACATAGAATGCATTTGGGAGGAATCACTCCCATTCAATTGTTTTGAATAGCCTCCTGTAAATGCAGCTGGGAGGCAGCGTATGATGGCCTAAGTATTTGGGTTCCTTTCACCTACCTGGGAGACCTAAATGGAGTTCTTGTCTCCTGACTTAATTTTGGCTCAGCTCTGGCTGTTGCAGGCATTTGAGGAATGAATCAGCAGATGGAAGATATTACTCTCTTTCCCTCGCTTTCTCCCTCCTCTTCCCTCACACCCCTCCCCCCTCTCCATCTGCCTCCCTGTCATGATCACTTTGCCTTCTAAATAAATGAATTTTTTAAAAAGAGATTAATGCAGAGAACTTTTCCAAGATATGGACAAATGTAAAGGAAACTAACAAATGGCTGTGAAGTACCCAGCTGCTAACAGTGAGGTTCCATTACCACCTTTCAGTCTGGAAAAAAGCAGGGAGAAAATAATACCTGAAACTTACGAGATTCATAGCAAGGGGAGATGTGAGCCAACAGGAGCTGTGTCCCTTAGCTGTGAAGATGCCCTAGTCATCACCAAGCCACAGCTAAGCAGGAAAATAGCACAGGAAATGAAAACCCCTGTTTTCTCTCCCTGTCCCCTTCCACCAACATGTAGTGCCTGCATTAAGGTCCTGGTTTCTGGCCGTGGCACCCAGCCCAGCCTCAGCCATTGCAGGGATTTAGAGAGTGAGTGAACCAGCAGATGGAAACTGTCTCTCTCTTTCTGCCTCTCAAATAAATATTTGAAAAAAGGCACAAAACAGCCACAGAGATCAGCCTTCTGAACCACGGCGCTAGTTAAAAAATGATGATGTGATCTGAAAAGGCAAACAGCAAACACAACACATCTCTGCTTTTTTCACAATATATAATGTCCTCACACTGTACCTGGTATCAGAGGTATATTCAATAGTAGTTACTGTTCTTGTTTGTGGAAACAATAATCATGGAGAAAAATTTTAAGGCTTTTCTGGTAAACAAATTTCCAGTTTTACCTGGATTATACTTCCAATGGTGGAATATTTTTCCTTTGTTATTTCCTAAAGGAAATGTGTATGTGCATGTGTGCGTGTGTGTTTGTTTGTCTTACTTATTTAATTTAGGTGGTAAAAAATAAGATTAAATATACTATTGTAAACTTTTTTATTATTTATTTATTTGAAAGAGTTACGTAGAGAGAGAGAAGAGAGAGAGAGAGAGAGAGAGAGAGAGAGAGAGAGAGAGAGGTCTTCCATCCTCTGGTTCACTCCCCAATTGGCCGCAATGGCACAGCTGCGCCTATTGGAAGCCAGGAGTCAGGAGCTTCCTCTGGTCTCCCACACAGGTGCAGGGGCCCAAGGATGTAGGCCATCTTCTTCTACTGCTTTCTCAGGCCATAGCAGAGAGCTGGATTGGAAGTGGAGCAGCCACGTCTTGAACCATATAGGATGCGGGTGCTTCAGGCCAGGGCGTTAAACCACTGCACCACAGTGCCAGCTCCTATTGTAAACATTTTTAAGCATAAAGCTCAGTAGAGGTAAGAATATACACATTGTAGTAACCTAATATTTTAAATATTTATGAGGCAGACATCTTTGGAAAATACCTTTTACACTAGGGAATTAATAGTGCCTCAGGATTTTCTTTTGGGGGATGTCAAAACTTCCTTTTCTAATTCTGACCTAATTCCCTTAATAAATAACTCTCCTGAGGTTAGATCAAACCTATTAGATGACAGATGATTCTTACAGAAACATGCTTTTCCCCATGCTGGGAGAAGTTAGCAGGGTAGGACTTGCATCATTTATCATCCATATATGAGTTCAGACAATAAAAATCTTGTTCTTCATTTTCAAAAATAATAACCCAAATCAGTAGAAACATTAAAATCATTTTTAAATTAGATTTTTTTTATTAATTCATAGATGAGTTAATGTTTTAGAAAGATTTTCAAAGATTTTTCTGGCTTGCTTTTATTTAAACAAAAAGTTTAGTTAATATATAGTACATTTCTGATATCCCAGAACTTCAGTAAATTACCAAGGTACAGACTTTTCATAAGTTTCAGTCATAATATCATATGGCCTAGTTTTTTTTAATTAACTCACGTTTTATATATTAAGACACTTCACATTATTAGAGTAATTGTGGCAAATGTCAGGGGCATTTCTTCAAAAAGGGTAACAGCACACCAGGAAAACACATCTAATAGTCATTATCTTCAAGTACACGTAAAGTCAGCTTCACTCAAGTTAAAGTCTCTTTGGTATGAGTGCATGTGTTTGTCAGTAGCTTTTACTACATTGGCCCAAAATGAGTAACTCTTAAGAGTTTTTTATGGTTGTTTCTAAAGATGTTCTATCTCCTGCAGACTTTTCCTTTGCAACAGCCAAGTAAATCAACTGTGTCTTTCATGTTTGCTTTTCCAGCCAACTCAAACAGTAATGCCAGGGCAAGTCATGCGAGTTACAACAGGTGCTCCAATCCCCTGCGGTGCTGATGCAGTAGTACAAGTGGAAGATACGGAACTTATCAGGGAATCAGATGATGTACGTCATTACCAGGTCTAATGGTACCATTGTTCCTGTGGCAATATTATAAGTCATTCCCAATCTGTGCAATGTTCATGAAATTAATCCAGTGTTTTTGATTATGTTGAGATCTTTCAGTGCAAGGCAATAAATAAAATTTGCTTTAGGCTTGAAAATGTTTTGTTATAGGTGGAGTTTTTATGATCATTGCTGTCATGATTGCAGAATTTGAAACATGTTTGACCCAAGAAGTTTTACATGCAAACAAGGAAGAAAAGTCCTGTAAAACAGAAGACAGATATTAATTGTTGATATAACTAGTAGCTGAGAAATTTGTCACTAAGAAAAACTTCTAATAATGTAAAGGAATTTATGAAATCAGAATTTAATAGAGAATAATTTAACAGAGAACACAGGCTAGTTCTTGAATATTAGCCTAAACCAAACATATGAATCAAATGACCCTTTCACTTCTGGGTTGCTATGATTCAGGGAAAACCTGTACTACCAAATGACAGCCTGGAAATATTACACATGTGGCTTTTGACTTCCATTCCCTCAAATAAAGAACTCTAGGATCTAAGGTTCTAAGTAGTTTTTATCTCACTGAAACTAGTGACAATCATTGAAACCTAAGTATCATACACTAATAAAAGTTATAGATTCAACTGAGGTTTTAATGGCTGGCTGTCTTGTTTTGTGAAGAACTTCAAAAATATGTTTATTTTAAAAGTTGAGGTTAAAAGTAAATATAATTTATCCTGGATGTAGATAATGAAAATCTGCCATGCTGAGGAACAGCTGCAATTTTTGATCTGGAGGTTTTCTTTTTAATCACCTTCCCACATGTAGGGCTTATAAAAATTAATGCATGGCATACAGATCACATTGCCTGCTATTAAAACTGCCCAAGCAGATTTACTGGCATCAGGAAAGTCAGAAATACAGAACACATGGATCCACAAACTCTGCCAGATGACAAGACACAGTTCCAGTGTCATAATATTATTCATAGCCCATAAATACAAAACTGATGATCACCATTAATTTACAGAAGTTTACTACCAGGCAAACTATAAGTTGATCATAAAAATTTTTCAGGAATTTGGGGACTGTGCCATGGTATTGAACCCATGATTCATGAGGACAGAAGAGAAGAGATTACCACCATACATATTCATTAGGTTTGAATGGATGAATGGATAGATAGATTTCTTGAGAATGCTACTAACAAAATAAATCAATATTTGAATGGGTCCATTTTTAAGAAGACTAAAAATTAGAGAAAATATTTATTTATGTATTCATTTTCATCAAATATTTTTAGGATCCTATGTTAGAAATTCATAGTATTTCCAAAAGGTCTAGCAAATGGTTTTTTGTTACTCTACATTTTTATATGTCTGGGCCTTTCTGATTAGATAAATTCTACTAATCAGAAATCCTGTAAGGTTGTTCTGTTTGAAATTACATGACTTGCTATTATTATAGGGCACTGAAGAACTTGAAGTACGAATTCTGGTGCAAGCTCGGCCAGGCCAAGATATCAGGTGAGTTCATAACATATATAATGTACAGCCAACTTTTGTTTCTACATAGTCATGAACTAAGGAGACATTAGCTATTATAAATCTATAGCTGTCAGTCAACCCTTAGCTTATAGGGATTTGACAAGAAAAAAAATTAATTTTCTAAATTCTGAATCCCAATTCTGCCCTGCCTACTTTTTAATGACAATCATAAAGACAAGTGAAATAGTTAAAAATATCATAGAAGGAGGAAAAATTATAAGCCTATGTAATCTGTGGTTAATTGTAACCTTGAATAATCCAGAATTATACAACTCCATCCCTAGGTTAACTAGAATTTGGTATTAACACAAATAATCTCAAAATTGGGTATGTATATAATTAGCTGATAGCACATTCTTTGCTGACTGCCAATAATAATGGAATAACCTGTTTTTCCTTATACACAAAAATGAGGCTACTGTCCTACCATAAACAGTGTGTATATTTTATTTTTCTTATGATAGGATATTACATCCCCTCGTAATTAAGCTACACTTCTCCCACCCTGTGGCAGCAGGCCAAGGTGAATATACATCTGTGACCATAGAGCAACACCAACTTAAGTAATCCAAACTGAAATTACTTCTATGACTATAACCTAATTAGCACTGTTCCTCTTACCAGAAAGGTACCCAGTTAAAGACTTCATTTAGTGCTACTAAATATTTTTATACAAACTCTGGCTCTTTGCAGTTGGGGTATATGGATGTGTGTGTGTGTTCGTGTGTTTGGGAGACAGACAGACAGACAGAGATACAGAGCTCCCAACCACAGGTCTACTACCCCAAATGCCCACAACAAACCCCAAGTAGGGCTGAAGCGAGAGTTGGGAAACTCAATCCAGGTCCCCTACATGAGTGGCAGGAACCTAATTACTTAAGATATAACTTCTGCCTCCCAGGGTCTGCATTAGCAGAAAGCTAGTGCCAGATAATGAACTCAGGTAATCCAACATGGGATGCAGGTATGTTAACCAACATCTTAACCACTGGGCTAAATACCTACCTCACAGATAACTGTAATATAATAAAAGCTATTTGTAAAATAGTTTTCAAATATGAAGTAACATATTCCTATTTAGCAATAATATACACAAATTCTGCTTCTGTCTTCTCTTGTGTGATTTTACTTTTAAATTAAAAAATCCATAGAGTTGGGGCAGGGATTTTGACATAGCAGGTTAAGCCAGTGTTTGAGATGCCCACATCCTATTTCAGGATGTCATTTGAGTCCTGACTACTCCATTTCCAATTCAGCTTCCTATTAACACATCCTGGGGACAGCAGGTAATGGACTGAATGCGTGGGCCCCTGACACAGCATGGGAGATCCAGATGGAGTCTCAAGCTCCTGGCATTCACCTGGCCCAGCTCTGGCTGTTGTGGGCCTTTGGGGAGTGAACCAACAGATGACAGGTTTCTCTCTCTCCTCCCTCTCCTATTCTCATTCCCTCTCCCTTTCCCTCTCTCTTTCTCTCACCCCCACTCTTGCTCTCTCTGTTGCCCTTCCTTTCAAGTAGAAATAAACATTTTTTAAATGCATAGTTTTTACATTCTCTTCATTTTATTATTTTGTTCTTGCCTCATCTTTTGACTTTTTTCTCCCCTTGAGTGTCTTCCTTCTCTGACACTAAAGTTTCCGTCTGAGTTGAGAAAATATTATTCTTAGTCATACTGCTAATGGTTCTGCTTTGACTTTCAGACCCATCGGCCATGACATTAAAAGAGGGGAATGCGTTTTGGCCAAAGGAACCCACATGGGCCCCTCAGAGATTGGTCTTCTGGCAACTGTAGGTGTCACAGAGGTTGAAGTTAATAAGTTTCCAGTGGTTGCAGTCATGTCTACAGGGAATGAGGTAAAACAAACAAACAAACAAAATGTGGGAGGGAAGGGCTTTCAGAAAAAGGTATTTCTGGCATCTGTTCTGTGTTGAAAATAGAACATGTAGATTATAGATTTTACCAGTTTGTCCACATTGCTGCGACAGAGATATTTCCAATAAGTTGGCCTCAGGATAGTTCAAGTACAGAAGATGAAAAGAACCAGAAATTATGTATTAAGAAATGTTCATTCCATTGATTAGAATGAAGTGTTACAACCTTTCTACACACTCAATATGCATATTAGCTAGCAGCTATAGCTATTAAACTGTGGTATTAGCTTTTCATTACAAGATACCTGGTGAAGGCTATTTTATTTAATAAGTGCAGAGTAGCTGCTGGACTTCTTTCTCCTGTTCCTCCTGTCCATTTTGTAAGACTCAGGTGTTCTCTCCTCAAAGCGCCTGCATTTTCTGCACTCCTGTCCCCCTGAACTAGGAGTAGGCCTTTATTCATTTTCTATGGCAGCTGTAACAGGTTACCACAGATTTAGTGCCTTAGAACACAAATTTATTCACTGACATTTCTGGAAGTCAGAGGTCTGAAATGAGTCTGATGGGACTACAATCAAGGTTTTATCTGGGCTAGTTTCTTTTGGAAACCAGGTACAAGATCTAGGGTCCTCAATGATGATGACTTTCCTGATGGTAGAGTCCTGAGGTAGCAGAAAGATGGCACATTGCCAGAGACAGAAACTGCATGTATCTGTCTATATCTGTGGTCTCTTTCCCTCTCCTTATAAAGCAGGGATAGGGAACCTTTTTTATGACCTGTATCATTTAAGTATTTATAACATCATTCTGCGCCATACAAAATTATCAGCTTAAAAATTAGCCTGCTAGGGATTTATTGAATTTCAGGTCCTGCCTGCAGGGCCAAACCAAATGAAATCAAGGGCTTTCTAAGGCCTAAGGGTGGGACATTCCCCACCCTTGTTATAAAGTCACCACAGTTTGGCCAGCACCGTGGCTCAATAGGCTAATCCTCCGCCTGCGGTGCCGGCACCCTGGATTCTAGTCCCATTCGGGGCACCAGATTCTGTCCCAGTTGCCCCTCTTCCAGGCCAGTTCTCTGCTGTGGCCCGGGAGTGCAGTGGAGGATGGCCCAAGTGCTTGGGCCCTGCACCCCATGGGAGACCAGGAGAAGCACCTGGCTCCTGCCATCGGATCTGCGCACTGCGCCTTTCTCTCTCTCTTTCTCTCTCTCTCCCTCACTGTCCACTCTGCCTGTCAAAATAAATAAATAAATAAATAATGTCGCCACAGTTCAATCATGGAACTCTGACCCTAATTACCTAATCTAATCCAATCAATTTCCAGATACCCTATCTCTGAACACCATAGTCTGAATAAGTTTCCCTATCTTCTTAATCCAATTAACATAAAATCTGGGAGATTGAATTTCTGCATCAATAGGGTTGGGGTGACATCATATTCAAATCATAGCACTATGCAAACTCTGTATTTAGTCTTTTAGGACAATGAATTATGCCCTTTGTTCTGCTGAAATGTTGGGCAACCTCTGGGAAATAAATCAATGAATTAAGATACTGTGGCTAGCTTCTTGTTAAAAGTCCCATATGATCTTTAATCACCATGAGGGATTTGACAATCAAGGTTTTGTCCTCTAAAGTTAAAAACCTCTGTAGTAGTATCCTATTCAAAATAGGTCACAATTTCATTGCAGGCATGTTTTTAAAAAGGGAATTTGAGAAATGTTAAAAAATCTTGTTTCCTGTTATACTTACATTGTACAAAATTTTTCTAGATGTTAAAATGCCGAACTGGGAATACAGAAAAATTAATCTGCTGTAAATTTAGAGCCATATAAGCAGAATCAGAAACTATTGAAATTTTTAAGAATAATTCCTTTAGACCTTCCTATTAAAGAAAAGATTACAGAACTTTATTGTTTTCTTCAATCTCTAACTTTCTTTTGAAAAGAAGTCCTTTGTTACCATTATTTTTAATTTCTTGAAGTCTTTGACATAGAAAATTTCAAGGGTCTGTCTGTGACACTTGTTTTTGGTTTTTTTTTTTTTTTTTTTTTTTGACTAGGGTAAAAGAGAAGAGTAGCATATTTTGTTTTGTTCATGAACAGCTAAGTTAGCATTCCATATTTGCTTACTTCTCAGTATAAGTGCATTAGTCATCCCCTAAAACTACTGAGTGGCCCAAAACAACATTTCCAACTTGATCTATACAGTGATGATTGCAATATCCTTATGATCAACTGATATTCTACTTAACATCAGAAAGAAAAATCTATTAAACTGATTCCATGAACCATCCTTACTTGTGATTTTACTTATATGCTTTGTGTATCTAATTGAGCTTATGGGTAAGCCAAATAGAATTAGCATACTCATAACCATTTAATAGAGAACTTTGTTTAAGCCGTATTGCTTATATTCTCTCTAATGTTTTTATAGGGTTTGATATTCTGTTATTCCCTAAAGTATATTCATAGTATTTTTAAGCTACCTTTTACACTATTGAAACCATTAACTGGCAATAGGGAAAGGTGATGGGGTAAGAGTAGAAATGGTACTTATATCATGGCATCTAAGAAAGAATTTGGAGTCTTAGTTCCCTGCCAGGCAGTATATTGGAAATTGATGGTAAAAGAATTAAACAAAACATAGTATCTTCCCTGAAGGCTTGAGATCCTCAGATACCTGGAAACCAATAGGAATTTTGAGAATGGGCCAAAAGACCTGTTATCTATTAATGTGGCAAAGGTATAATTAAGCCATCACAGTTCAAACTCCCCTTAAGTGTTAGTGTTTATGTATCTTGATATGTTTCACATATATCTACTTTGTAAAAATTTTGTACATACTGTTTGAGAAAGAGAGAAGCAGGGAGACTGGGAGGAAGAGGAGTGGGGGAGAGAGAGAGAGAGAAAAGACTCCTACTCTGGTTCACTCTCCTAATGCCCACAACAGCCAGGGCTGGGACAGACCCACACCAGGAGCCAAGAACTCACTGTATCTCCGCATTTATCTTCCTCTTTTTCCGAGCCTTTCTATTTCCCAGTTTTTCTACCTTAAATGGTATCGTCTCTCTATTTCATATGAAAACTGTTCGTCCTCATGAAACTTTAAATAGTGACCTCCATGACTTAGACTGGACATCAGTCAACCAACTGCCATTATCTTCAGAAGTCTGCCTTGTATGTTTATTATCTAGTTACTCAAACTACTAGCTATAATTGTTTCTTCTCTAGTTGCTGGAATCTCTGCTAGTCTTGTAGATATTGTTTCAGGCACCTTTAGCCATGTTCTGTCACTCATATACACCCATTCATATATCCTACATCTTCTATATCTTTGTCTTCTCTCTAGTGGTTTCTCCTTCTACATCCAAATTTACAAAAATTAGCAGTAGAATAAGAAAATCTATACCTAAACACTCTGTTATCTCCTTGAGCTGCTACATTACTCCCCTCTTAGTCACTATTAAATTTGTTGAAAGAGAGATCTGTACCTGTTGCCTTTCCTTGCTCACTATCCACTTTCCCTTAAAACTCCCCACTCTAATTAGTGCTTCATTACTACACAAACTGCTTTCCGACATGTATTAATAACCTAATCTCCACATCCCCCTTTGATGTTCATCCTCTTTAACCTGTACCACTCAACAGCAATGACATGCCTCACCTACAACCTCAAAACAGTCTCTTGTCTTCTGTGACTATTCTATTACTTCTTTTTCCCTTCTATTGTTCCTTACCTTTCTCTTTCTCCTGTAACCTATGTGAAATATCTCTCAAGATTTTGCCCTCTGCTCTGTCTTCAACACTTTCTAAACTCTCCCTTAGAGTTTTCTTCTCATGTCAAATATATAAAGTTGGTTTCTGTATCTGTAGCCCTGACCTTGACTTGTTTTGTAAGATCAAACCTTCATTTGCATCTTTTTGTAGGCTTCCACATAATATTCCACTACCTAATCGCCTTCACCATCTTTCCCTTACTGCCACCCAAACTATACCTTTTTCCTGACTTGCGTCTTTTTATAATGGCATCAATATTCTCTGAAACTATTTTTACCAAGATCATCAATGACTTTTTTATAGAATTTTATAATTGTGGTAAAATACATATAACATAAAATTTATCATCTTAACTATTTTAAATTTATTTTTATTTATTTCCACTTTATTTGAAAGGCAGATACAGACAGATAGAGACACATACATAGAAAGATCTTCCATCTTCTGTTTCACTCCCCAAATGCCTGCAACAACCAGGCCTGGCCCTACCCAAAACCAGGAACATGATACTCAGTCCAGGTTTCTGGTAAGAATGGCAGGGACCCAAGTACTCCAATGGTGTGTATTAGCAGGAAGCTGGATTGGAAGTACGGGAGCCAGGACTCAAACCAGGCACTCCTATACAGAATGTGGGCATCTCAAGTGGCAGTTAAACTGCTGTACCAAATGCTTGCATGGATTTTAACTGTTTCTGAATGTCAGTTCAATGGTGTTGAATATACATTGTGCAATTAATCTTTAGAACTCAACCTTGCAAAACTGAAACTCTGTATTTGTTAAACAACTCTTCCATTCTCCCTTCCCACCACCTTCTGGAAACCACATTCTATTTTCTGTCACTATGAATCTGACTACTCCAGGTACCTCATATAATATAACCATAAGGTATTTATGTTTTTGTAATTGGTTTATTTCACTTAACAAAATATCCTCAAGGTTGATCTGTGTTTCAGGTTGTTTCAGAATTTACTCTTTGTAAGGCTAAATAATATTCCATTGTATGTATGTATGTGTGGAGATTACATATTGGAGATCACACTTTGTGTATCCATTCACCTCTTGAGGGATATTTGAGTTGCTTCTGCCTTTTGGCTATTGTGAGTAGTAATACTATGAACATGGGTGTTGAAAATATCTCTTCAAGACCAAATTTCTACTTTCTTATATATATTTAGCCTATTTTATGTAAAGAAATTAGATTGCAGCAACAGGTTAGTGTGCAGGAAAACTAGAAAATGTAAGCAAGCATGCATTCACATTGTTAGTTAAGTTCCAAGTACTATTTTAGTTGCTGGGGATACAATACTGAACAAATACAACTATCTTTATCCTCATGAAACATGTTCCAGTAGAATGCAAAAAGAAAAAGAAACCACTGCTAGCATTTTGAATATAGTTATTGATATGCCATTTAAATATCTATTTATTTGTAAAACTGAGACAGTACTATTTTATGATCTGTGTTTTTTTACATAAGTAGCATATGACAAATATCTTTTTCAATAATACATTTTACAGGTTTCTCACAATTAATTTAGTCAATTCACTTTTGTTAAGTATTTGTTGACCATTTTCGACACTGATATAGACATTGTCATCATGAACCTATTTATTTGCATATTTTTATTAAATTCAAAGAATTGCTAGGTCAAAGGGTATTCCTTGTTTATCTTAAGATTTTGGATTATATATTGCCTAATTGCCTCCAGAAATATTAGTGATTATCCCTCCATTGCTTTAATACTGTAAAGTACCCATTTTTCCATATTCTCAGCAAAACTGTGTGAGTCACCTTTTCATGAATAATGAAATGCCTGAGGGAGGCTACTCTGTAAGGAAAGAAGCTTGTTTTGGCTCGCAGTTCTGGAGGTTAACAGTCCGGGATCAAGCAGGCTTCACTGATGCATCCTCTGGTGACGGTGTTCCCGATGGCAGTCCTGAGGCAGTGCAGAGCATCATGTGGCAAGAGAGAGCATACTTGTCTGTGTCTATGTCTGTCTTTTCTGATTGCTTTCCTTCTTCTGCTACAGCTACCACCTTAGTGACCTTATCTAATCACTCTCCAAAGATTCCCACCCTCTTAATACCTTATAATGAGGATTGAATGTCAACCCAAGAAGTCTTGGGATATTCTCAAACCATGGCAAACACTGCACACTGTAACTGTTTTTTTAATCTCTGTGCCAGCAAACCGAGAGTGTTGGCCTACTTTTATTCTCATTCATTAATTTGGCCTTTCAGTGAATTTGTTAACATTTTCCAAATTTCAGGCCATTTTCATCATATGCCATCTAGCTAGATTCCATGTCTATTCTTATCTCTTCTCATTAAAATTCAGTCACTTTCAAATCTTCGAATTCAGTTCAGATGTTTCTTCCTTACATGAGGCTTTCCATTGATACATTCACCACATTTATTCTCTCTATGTTCTGGACACTTATAGTAAGCTTTATTTGGATCAGTCACATTGCATATATCATATAATGCTTTGGACTGTCACCACACATACATTTTTTAAACACCTTTTGTTATCATCAGATATTCTGAAGCTAGAATAAAGGCAAAAAATCAACTCATCATGCTTTAACTCAAACATGTTAACCCTTGATTTCTTTTGATGGTTATAGATTAATATTGGTTTGTTATTATATAGCTGTCATACTATAAATACCATTTTATGTCATCTGAGAATTTAACAGATATTAAAGCTGTCTTATCTCCTTAAATGTTTTATTAGCTGCCTAATCTATTATGTAGACATGTACCCTTGTACTTGTGGGCATCATCATATCCACTTAAGAGTACACTGTAGTTTTTTAAAAAAATACTGCCTTAAGAGTCTGGTTGCCCAGTTGCTGTGTTTGAAAAGTGAATTAGGAGGAGTCAGGGTGGGGGAGTCTCTTCAGACAGGCTTCTTATGTCTTTTATCACCCACTCCTCATCCGTACCATCTTTTTTTGAATTCAGTAAGTTCTATTTTGTTCATTCCTATTGACCCTCCATCTTGCATCCCTTATCTCAGCTCTCCACTTTTCTTTCCCAATGCTCAAGGAATTGACAGTAAATTAACTAGAATGTGCTCTCATTAATAATGAGAGATTAATCTTTGCTTAGATATCTTATTTTATTATAAGAATACTTGAAAATGATCTTTAAAAATATTTTCACCCTTATACTAAAAAATAGCAGCATGTACTCATGTAGTACTTCCCTTCTAGGGATTTAACAGGGCCTAATATTACCTCACTAGTCTTTACTATACCCCCTAAGGTCTGTAGGTATCAAGTGATATCATTCATTTTTATATGATAGTGATAAATATTCTATCTGTACTTTCTCGAAGGAAATAGATTAACTGCCTGGGGGCTTTCAGACTAAGGAATTAAGGTGTAGTCGGTATCAGAATGCTAACAATAAGCAATAAGCCAGTGGTAGGAAGAGCCTCAAAGTCTGCCTTTTAAAACTCCTTGTCTGTCCCTCAACATTTCCCTTAAAGGCAATTGAGAAGAGAGTCCCCTGCTTTATTCTTAAACCTAAGAACTTGATCCTGGACTTAATATTTTATAGATATTTACAGATTATTTGTCATCAGCAAAGCACAGGTAATGTAAGAATTTTTAAAAGGATGGAAAAATGTTAATATGGAATAAGCTTATAATCTCTCTCTTATAATGTAATATCTATAAGCTACCACTAAAAGGTTATGAAATACAGTCACAAACACTAGAATAAATCAAAGTTGAATTCTTTTAAAAGTTCAGTAGTCCACAGGAAGGCAACAAAAACAGAGATGCAAAAAAAGAGGGAACATTATAAAATGAAAGACATAAACCCTAGCACATCAATAGTTACATTAAATATAAATGGTCTACTTTATTTGTAATAGCCAAAAACAGGAAATAACAATAAAAAAACACAATTTATTCTACTACACGCAGCAACCTGGATGGAAGTCGAGGGCATTGTGCTAAAAATCTGATAAAGGGTTACTATGCAGGATATATAAGGATCTCAGAAAACTCAACAGCAACAAAACAAACATTCCAGTTAAATAATGGGCTAAGGATATGAACAGACATTTTTCAAAGGATCAAATTCAGATGGCCAGTACACATGAAAAGATGCTCAGGATCTCTAGCCATCAGGGACATGCAAATCAAAAACCACAATGAGGAATGACTGTCATCCAAAAATCAAAAGCGAACAAATGCTGGTGAGGATGTGGACAAAAGGCACCCTAATACACTGTGGGTGGGAATGTGAACTAGTACATTCCCACAGACTGGAGATTCTTCAGGAATCTGAAAATAGATCTACCACATTACCCAGCCATTCCACTTCTGGGAATTTACCCAAATGAAATGAAATCAGCATATGAAAGAATTATCTATACCCCATATATATAGCAGCTCAGTTCACAATAGCTAAAGTTTGGAACTAACCCAGATGTCAATTAGCTGGTGACTGGATAAAGAAAATTTGGTATATGTACATAATGGAATACCACTCAGTCATAAAAAAGAAAGAAATCCTGCCTTTTACAACAAAATAGATACAATTGGAGACTATTATGCTTAGGGAAATAAGCCAGCTCCAAAAAGACAAATGTCATATGTTTTCTCTGATTTGTGGTAACTAGTATACAGAGTACAAAAAAAAGTATATGGGTGAAATTGACATCTTTAGGTTTGATTATTGTTTATAGCCCTTGTCTACATTCCTGAGAAACATTGGTCTTTTTATTTACTACTTGTTGGATTCTTTATTTGGAGGAAGATTAAGCTTGTGATTATAAAGTAAATTAAAAGTATGTCATCACAAAAATCAAAAGAAAAATGAGAAAGAAAGGAGGAGGGAGAGTGGGAAGTATCATTATGTTCATAAAACAGTATATATGAAATACATGAAATCTTTTTATATAAATTTTCTAAAAGGTCTCATTTAGAACAAAATGTTACATAGCTTCCATTTATGTAACATTCCCAAAATGACAAAATTGTAAAGGTGGAAGCATGTTAATGTTTCTAGTAGGTTACAGATGGGAGGGCAAAGGAGACATCACTTTAAAGGGTCACCATGAGGAATATCTTTGTGGTGGTTGAATAGGTCATTTCTTGATTGAGATGACTGTTACACAAATATACACATGTGGAAAAATAACAAAGAATTATAAATATATATTAACACTAATATAAGTGGCTTGGTGTTGATATTGTACCATAGTTACATAAAATGTGACCATTAAGAAAACTGGGTAAAGGGTACAGAAGACCTCTTTGTACAATTTTTACTACTTTCTGTGAATTTATAATTCTTTTAAAATAAAAGGGTCTTAAACATGCATATGTAAAAATTAGGGAGGAGAAGCAATTAATGATAGTATATTTGTATTAGGTATATATATATAAGTTCTAGAAAAATACAACTGCATGAAAATTTTTTGAAAGTTTTATTTCTTTGAAAGGCAAAGAGACATTAAGGAAAACACAAACAGGTGGACAGAGAAAAAGCTTCCATCTGCTAGCTTACTCCCCAAATGCCTGCAGCAGCACTGGGCAAGCCTGCAGAACTGAAGCCAAAGACCTGGAACTCAGTCAAGACTCCCATGTGGATGTCAGGAACCACTTGAACCATCTCCACTGCCTCCCAGGGCCTGAATCAGCAGGAAGGAGCAGGAGCAGGTGTGGAACCCAGGCACTCTGGATATGGGACACAGGCACCATATCCAGCATCTTAACTGCATAGCCAAACACTTGCCCAAGACAAAAAATTTTAATGGCAGTTTCTTAAAGGAGGCAACTCTTGATTCTTCGGCATACTATTTAAATACTAGTTCAATGTCATTGACTGACAGATTGGGAGACAAGTCTGAGCAAAACTGAAGGGGAGAAATGGCATGAAACTGATATTTGAGAAAGTAATCTCCTTAATTGTGTGTTACTGACCTACAGACATGCCAGTTACTTCTTACATACAGATAAGGGAGATCTAGGTAGGGCTTGGTCAGAATTTGTAACCTAGGCAAGTTGCTAAACAGTCAATAGAGTTATTTTTGGAATATCAGAGTCTATGTGGAGTTACCCACAAATTGTTCCTTCTCTTATCTTAGAACATATGGTCTGAAGGAGCTAGTGTTAAAACAATTTAAGTTAAGCTAGTTTGTGTTCCATGTCATAGTTTGGCACAGTTTATCTGTTTTCAGTTTACAGTTTTATAAGTCATAATTTCAGTTTCAATTCTCACTTCTTCCACTTTTGGTCACTTTTCAGACTAAATTAAACTGTAATCTTATGCTAATATGATTAATCTACATTTGTACCATTTTTGATGCACTGTTGTTTTATATTAAATTTTCTGTGGTTATTTTGATATCTACAAACACCATGTCTTCATATTTTCTTTATGTCATGATAATTTTTTAAGCTAAAAAGCTTAACAGCAGATACACAGCAACACTTAAGGGTCCAGAGATTACACATTTATCCACTGCCATACAAACACTGACACAACATTATTATCAAAGTGTGCATGGAACCTCCAAACCATGATTCTAGATTTCCAAATCTGGATATGAAAGTATGTCAAATATTTTAGCAATCTTTCTTTTATAGAGAAAGGACCAAGTTGTAGTAGCCATTCAGGAAACTCAAGTATAGCTGAGGTATAAAATAAAGTCTTAGTGGCTTTATCATCCTGAATTTGGACAAGGCAATGTCAAGAAGAGTTATTAGAAGAGACAAGATATTAATATGTCATAAGTAATGGCAAGAAATAGTTATAGGCCATATTTTTAAATTAGTAATAAGTAGCCATGATTATTAGAAACTTCTTTTGAAAATGGTTTAAGAGACAGCCACCTGGGAGATACCTGCCCCCCCCCCACACACACACACACAGTGTCTGGGCTGTCCCAGCAAGTGCAATGTTCAAGACATCTGCCAAGCTTTTGAGGTCACCTACTCAGATATATGGGATTGAAGTCGCCGTATCGCTCTCTTGATTCAATTGCACAAACTGAAACAAGTAGAAAAGGAATTGTTGCGAGTAGTACAATTCCTTAAATAACGCAAATTGGCTGCCTCTATTCTGAATTCATATATTAAGGATCCCATTAAAGTGTAAAGCCTAAATTACATCACAGCAAGAGAGATTTTCTCCCTTCACACCCAACCTGATCAGTTTGCCTGCTGACACTGGTGGGTGAACATTGCTATACCACAGTGCCCACCCTGAAAAGAGATGAATTTTTATAATGTTTCTAAACTCCTAATATCTTATACAAAAGTAACTGTTAAATCCTGTATCCTTAGCTAACTCGAAGACCACAAGTTAATATTAATTTGAGCAACTGATAAATAATCTTGGGTATCTGGACAATATGTTTTGTATACCAAAGTTCCTATTAAAAACATTATAAAGTGCATATCAGTAACAAAATCAAAAAGAATATATCAGAGAAATGCTTTTGTAAGGTAATGAATATGTTTTGTTTATTTTGAAAAAAGAGAATATTTTTCTTAAAGTAAAAACTATCTAGTGGCCAGTATTACAGTGCAGTGGGTTTAGCTGCTGCTTGCAATGCCAGCATCCCATATCAGATTGCTGGTTTGAATCCCAGCTTCTCTGTTTCTAATCTAGCTCCCTGCTAATGTGCCTGGGAATGCATCAGAGGATTACCCTAGAGCTTGGGCCCCTGCACCCATGTGGGAGACCCAGAGGAACCTCCTGACTCTTGGCTTCAGCCTGGACCAGCCCTGGCTGTTGTGGCCATTTGGGGAGTGAGCCAGCAGATGAAGATCCCTCTCTCTGCCTCTCCCTCTGTCTGTGTAACTGACTTTCAGATCTTTAATAAATAAATGTATAGAACTGATCTCTTTTCACAGATATATTCCATATAATCATCTAATTTAGATTAATGAAAATTTGTTATTTTCTAGCAAAACCAGTGAAAGATATCTTAGAATATTCAAATTGGTATTTTTGTATGGAAAATAAACCCAAGACTTGCACAACTAAAATAGTATTCTAATATAATTTTTCTGACATGGTGGTAAAGTTAAGAAAACACAGAATAATTTTATAACCAAAATTATTAAATCAGTCTCATGTTTCCAGTCATCTTAATAGAAATACATGAATTTTTTTAAAGATTTTATTTATTTATTTGAGAGGTAGAGTTACAGACAGTGAGAGGGAGAGAAAGAAAGAAAGGTCTTCTCTCCATTGGTTCACTCCCTAGATGGCCTCAATGGCTGGAGCTGTGCCTATCTGAAGCCAGGAGCTAGGTGCTTCTTCCCGGTCTCCCACGTGGGTGCAGAGACCCAAGGACTTAGGCCATCTTCTACTGCTTTCCCAGGCCATAGCAGAGAGCTGGATTGGAAGAGGGGCTCCCAGGACCAGAACTGGGACCCACATGGGATGCCAGCACCACAGGCAGAGGATCAACCTCTTGTGCCATGGAGCCGGACCAAAATACATGTATTTTTAAATACAGTTTGTAAAGCTCAGTAATAAACCAAAATTTTAAAGACTTCTTAAATTAAGTTTAAAAACTCTGTATGCTCCTCTTCCCTTATCTTATACCATAGTAACTACAACAATTAGCTTGGCTCTCAGTTAAACCTTTTTTCCCCCAGAGTTTAATGAAAAGGTATTTTGAGAAGAAACATACACATCAGAATTCATAACTCAACTCTTCTCTCTCTTTTAGCTATGTTTGTTTATCTGGGTGTTCCAAAGTATGCTCATGATGACCAGAATTGGGTTTTGATCAGTTGATAAAGTAAAGTTACAGAGGAGGGTTAAAGAAAAATGAGAACATATGAGGGATTGGTTATGTTGGCTGTTGAAGGAATTAATATAAAAGCATTAATTAATATAAAAGAATTAATATAAAAGTCTGATCATTGTTCCCTTTGTTTAGAAGGGAAAAATCATAGAGTCCTGCAAACACACTTCAAACTTGAAACAGAGAAAGTAGGCCATTGCAACCAGTTCAAACCACACCTTAGGTTCTTGATGCTGTGTCAAGACTACAGGAGTAAATCTCTACACGAAGCCCAAGGTTTGATAGTAAGTTAAGTGATTAATCTTTTAGACATACAAGACAAGGAACATACTCATTAGAGTTTAACAAAAGAACTTTTTTAACATGTTATTCAAATTTCTTTTTGAATCTTTACATATAGTAAAAATGTTAATCATTTATATCCAGAATTATATTACTCTTCTGTTTCAAAAATGATTTCAAGTGGACTGGCATTGTGGTGTAGCTGATAAAGCCACTGCCTGAGACACCAGCATCCCGTGTGGGCACCAGCTTAAGTCCCAGCTGCTCCACTTCCAATCCAGCTCCCTGCTAGTGCACCTGGGAAAGCAGTGGAGGATGGCCCAAGAGCTGGGCCTTTGCGACCACTTGGGAAACCCAGAAGAAGCTTCTGGCTCCTGGCTTCGGTTGCCATTGCAGCCATCCTGAGAGTGAACCAGTGATGAATACTTGCTCGCTCACTCTCTCTCTCCCCCCTCTCCTTAACTGTGCCTTTTAAATAAATAAAAATAAGTCTTATTTAAAAATACTTTCAAATGAATAATGTTAGTCTTGTGAAACATAGTCCAGAATAGCTACTGCAATTCCAAGTTGTCTTGGTAAAGTAATGAAAGGAAAATAGAAGCCAGAGTTATGCCAGGAGGTAGCACAATTTTATTATTTAGTGTATCTGTGAACTCCTTAGCCAAAAGTCAAAGTGGGAAATATCACTTACATTAAGAATCTTCAAAAAGTTCATGGAAAATGTACGTTCTCTTTTAATTTCATTTTTCCACAAACTTTTTGAAACCCTCTCATATATTGTGTTTAAAGTTCTCAATGCTAAAGTTAAGTCCCTGACAGCCGACCCTAAAAATCAACAGGCCAGAATGGTTAGAAAAGAGTTCTCTCCCAAAGCCAATTTCTCAAGCAGATAAAGCTGCAAAAGGTTCTTATAGATATGCAGCATTATAGCCAACTGACAGTGTATGGTTAATATCAAACCCATGCTTTAGCAAATCAAAAATTAGTACAAATCTCATGAGATAATTGAAAGTCCTGGGACTCTTATTCTTTTGACACACAAAAAATATCAGCAAGCTTTTGGAGTGCCACAAAAATTAAATAAATAAAAGACCAGAGCTGAATGTAGGCGTGGTGGTGTAGCAGGTTAAGCCACTGCTTGGAACGTCTGCATCCCATATGATTGTGCCTGGGATCAGGGCCCACCTCCAATTCTGATCCAGCTCCCTGCTAAAGCATACTTTGGGGGAGGGGGCAGCAGATAATGGATCAAATACGTGGGTACCTGCTTCCCATATGGGACACCAAGGTAGAGCTCCTGTCCCCTGGCTTCAGCCTGGCCCACCCCAGGCGTTTCAAGCCTTTAGGGAGTGAACCAGCAAATAGAGGATCTCTTATATCTCAGAAATGATAAATGCTTGTTTTATTTTAAATTTTTTATGAGGTAAACAAATTTCTTGCATTTCATATAAATAGATTTAAGAGCACAGTGATACCACCCTCCCTCTCCTCCCTCCCGGCCATGCTCCCTCCATCCCTCGTCCTTCCTTCCTTTCTTATTTTTCTTGTAATTTCACAATGACATGCTTTCAGTTTATTTTATAATCACAGGCTTAACCCTCCAACAACTGAAGAACTCAACAAGTAATAAGTAGAAAAATCACTGTTCTTCAAGAGTATAGACAAGGTCTGTAAACAATGATCAAATCTCAGAATGTCAGTTTTACTCATATATATTACTTTTTTTGTACTCTGTATATTAATTACCATAAATCAGGGAAAACATACGATATTTGTCTTTTGGGGACTGGCTTATTTCAGTAAGCATAATGGTTTCCAGTTGCACCCATTTTGTTGCAAAAGACAGGATTTCATTCTTTTTATGACTTAGTAGTATTCCATTGTACATATCTACCACATTTTCTTTAACCAGTTATCACTTGATGGAATCTGGGTTTATTCCTTATTTTGCCTATTGTGAATTGAGCTGTAATAAACATGGGGGTACAGATGACTCTTTCATATGTTGATTTCATTTCATTTGGGTAAATTCCCAGGAGTGGAATAGCTGGGTCATATGCAGATCTATTTTCAGATTCCTGAGGAGTCTCTATTCTGTCATCTATAAAGGTTGTTTTACTTTACATTCCACCAGCAGTGTATTAGTACACTTTTTCCTCCACATCCTTTTCAGCATTTGTTGTTGTTGTTGTTTCTTAGGGTGGTAGCCATTCTGACCAGAGTGAGGTGAATCCTCATTGTGGTTTTATTTGCATTTCCGTGAAGTCTGGTAATCCTGAGCATTTCTTCATGTGTCTTTTGGCCATTTGAATTTTGTCCTTTGAAGAATTGCTTTTCATGTCTTTTGCCCAGATCTTAACTGGATTGTTTCTTTTATTTTTGGTGAATTTCTTGAGCTCTTCATATATCCTGGATATTAATCCTTTATCAGTTGTATAGGTTGCAGATATTTTCTCCCATCCTGTCAGTTGCCTCTTCACTTTGTTGAGTGTTTCCTTTACAGTGCAGAAGCTCCTTAGCTTGATGTAATCTCATTTGTCTATTTTTACTTTTGTTGCATGTGTTTCTGGGGTCTTTTCCCAGAAGTCTTTGCCTATGCCAATATCTTATAGAGTTTCCCCAGGTCATAGATTTATCTTCTTAATCCATTTGGAGTTGATTTTTGTCAAAGGTGTAAGGTAAGGTCTTGTTTGATACTTCTGCACTTGAAGATCCAATTTTCCCAGTACGATTTACAAAGAGACTGTACTTTCTCCAAGAATTGATTTTAGCTCATTTGTCAAAGATAAATTGGTTTTTTTTTTAATTTTTTGTTTTTTTTTTTGTTTGTTTTTACAGGCAGAGTGGACAGTGAGAGAGAGAGACAGAGAGAAAGTTCTTCCTTTTGCCGTTGGTTCACCCTCCAGTGGCCACCACGGCCGGTGCACTGCGGCCGGCGCACCGCGCTCATCCAATGGCAGGAGCCAAGTGCTTCTCCTGGTCTCCCATGGGGTGCAGGGCCCAAGCACTTGAGCCATCCTCCACTGCACTCCCAGGCCACAGCAGAGAGCTGGCCTGGAAGAGGGGCAACTGGGACAGAATCCAGCTCCCTGACCGGGACTAGAACCTGGTGTGCTGGCGCCGCAAGGCGGAGGATTAGCCTAGTGAGCTGCGACACCAGCCGATAAGTTGGTTTTAGATGAGTGGATTAATATATCAGGGTTCTATTCTGTTCCGTTGGTCTACATGTCTATTTCTGTGCCAATACCAAGCTGTTTTGACTATAACCGCCATGCAATAGGTCTTGAAATCTGGTATTGTGATACCTTCCACTTTGTTTTTGTTGACAAATAATAAATTATTAAAGAAGTGACAAGACAGGACTGATGCCATGGCTCACTCGGCTAATCCTCCACCTGCAGTGCCAGCACCCTGGGTTCTAGTCCTGGTTAGGGCACCTGATTCTCTCCCGGTAGCTCCTCTTCCAGTTCATCTCTCTTCTGTGGCCCGGGAGGGCAGTGGAGGATGGCCCAAGTGTTTAGGCCCTGAACCTGCATGAGAGACTAGGAGGAAGCACCTGGCGCCTGGCTTCAGATCAGCGCAGTGCACCGGCAGCAGCACACCGGCGTGGCTGTAATTTCTGGGGTGATTCAACAGAAAAGGAAGACCTTTCTCTCTGTCTCTCTCTCTCTCACTGTCTAACTGCCTGTCAAAAAAAAAAAAGTGACAAGACAGGAAAAAGACATTGAGTCTCTACGGACAACAACTTGTGGGAAGTCAACTGAATGATAGATAACGCCTGATTAGTAAAGTCTATAGATTCCTCTGGTACCATCTCCAGGCTGGTAAGGTGTGAAGTTTTGTCCTTCCTGATAGGGAGATGGGACATGTTTGTAAACTTATGTTCTGCTTTTAAACAAACAGAGGAAGACAGAGAGCTTTTCTTGTACCTGTTTCTACTCAGCTTCACTAGTTTAGAAAATAATCTAACAGCAGGTGCTCAGCCTACCAGTTAAGACACCTCTGTCCCAAATCTGAATATCTTGGTTCCATACCCAGTTCCAGCTTCTGACTCTAGCTTCCTGTAATACAGATGTTGGGAGACAGTGGTGTTAGCTCAGGGTATTGGGTTCCCTCCACCCAGGTGGAAAATCTGGATTGAGTTTCTTTGGCTGTTGTGGGCATTTAGGAAGTAAACCAACAGAAAGGCGCTCTCTCTCTCTCTCTCTCTCTCTCTCTCTCCCTCTCCCTCTCCCTCTCCCTCCCTCCCTCCCTCCCTCCCCTCCCTTTCCCTCTCCCTTTCTCTCTCCCCTTCCCAAATAAATAGAATTTTTTTAAAAAAGAAAGAACTAGGCCAGCGCCGTGGCTCAACAGGCTAATCCTCCGCCTTGTGGCGCCGGCACACCGGGTTCTAGTCCCGGTCGGGGCGCCGGATTCTGTCCCGGTTGCCCCTCTTCCAGGCCAGCCCTCTGCTGTGGCCCAGGAGTGCAGTGGAGGATGGCCCAAGTGCTTGGGCCCTGCACCCCATGGGAGACCAGGATAAGCACCTAGCACCTGGCTCCTGCCATCAGATGAGCGCGGTGCGCCGGCCGCAGCGCGCTGTCCGCGGCAGCCTTTGGAGGGTGAACCAACGGCAAAGGAAGACCTTTCTCTCTGTCTCTCTCTCACTGTCCACTCTGCCTGTCAAAAAAAATAAATAAATAAAATAAAAAATAAAAAAGAAAGAACTACAAGTAACTGATTTAATATAAGTTGATATAATAATTATAGCAAAGTAGTATTTGGGGGATTGGCATATTCTGTTACCCTTCAACAGAGGATCTCAGTAGGGTCTCAAAAGGACGAAGTTACAGAAGGGTACTCAAAGGATTTTGAATATGGTGGTTGGTTATGGGGTGTTTTTAAGGTAAAATTAAATAGGGCCCATCAGAATTTGTAAAATAAGTTTGTCCCTGGAAAAATCAGCTTTATCTTTGGAGTACTGTGTTCATGTCGAGTTACTGTTAAATCAGTTATCCATGTCTTATCTTGGAGTCTATAGGTCTAAATAAGCTTATGTTGAAAACAATTTGACTTTGGGCCTATGCTATGACACAGTGGATTAAGCCGCCGTCTGTAGTACTGGCATCCCATGTGGGTGCTAGTTTGAGCCCCGTCTGTTGTATTTCTGATCCAGCTCCCTGCAATGACCTGGAAACAATAGCAGAAGATGGCCAAGGTACTTGGCACCCTGTACCCATGTGGGAGACCCAGATGAAGCTCCTGGCTCCTGGCTTCAGCCTGGCCCAGCCCTGGCTGTTGACGCCATTAGAGGAATGAACAAGTGGATAGAAGATCGCTATCTCTTCTGTCTCTTTCTCATTAATTCTGACTTTCAATAGGCCCAGAGCTGGGCCTATCCAAACCCAGGAGCTTGCTGGAGCTTCATCCGGATGTCCCACATGGGTTCAGGAACCCAAGCACTTGGGCCATCTTCCCCTGCTTTTTCAGGCCATAGCAGAGAGCTGGATTGGGAAAGGAGTAGCCAGGACTCAAACCAGCACCCATATGAGATGGCGGCACCACAGGAGGAGGCATAGCCCACTACGCAGAAGTGCCAGCCCCAAGTTTATGTTTCTTATTTCTTAAAAGTTAAGAGCGTTAGGCAAGGCAGACCGTTAAGAGGCTATTTTAAAAATTCAAGAAATAAAGAATGCCTAGATTTAAGGGCTTTAGCTATTAATGTAGGAATGAGGAATCAGGTAGTAACAGTGTGACGAAAAAATAAGGTGAAGAAGGTGATGGATTAGAATACAGTGAATAATTGAGGCCTTTGGGATGAGTGGGCTGCAAAAGAAGAGGTGAAAATCAAAAGTCAAATGTTTGGAAGGTGGCAAGATGGTGATGTCACTGATGTAAAGAAAATAGGAATTGAAACTGAATATGTGGTAGGTAGGAAAGTAACAAAGTATGGAGATGGTGAGTTAGATTTTGTTTCACTTTGTATTTTCTTTTTTTTTATTTTTACTCCAATAAGATTCAGGCATTGTTCTCTAGATTACTTGAAATGTAAGATAACAGAAAATAGTATTCACTTATAACGAGAAAAATTAAGTTTAATCTAGTATATTCAGCCTCATAATCTTCCCTTTAGTGTTACATGTCTTTTTGAACATACACTGTAAATCCCACACCCTCATTTAACTAGCTATTATTTCTTTATGTCAGTTTTACAGACAAATAATAGGTTCATCAGTGATATCTAATTGTTCTGTTATTTCTGGAACTGTTTGCAGCAGAATAGCAGAGAGAGATATAAATGGCAAAGAAAACACCCTAACAAAAGGGGAATTTTACTTACCTGGTGGTCAGTACCCTGCTGTGAAAAAAAATTACGTAACTATACTTTTCTTTCTGAAGCAAATTGTGTGATTATTATAGAGTTTAAGACCTGTAAGCCTTGGCCTTTATAAAATTATAAGTACTTCAATGACTGTGTTAATCAAGATCAGAAAATTATCTGTATTAGCATTATAATAGCAATTTTCCAAGCGCTGCCAGTGACTAAGGCTGGAAGGGGGTTGCAGTGTCACATGGCGTCTAAGTTCAGTTAATGCCGCATTTGAAAGGAGGCCTTGCAGAGGACACTGACTAATGATGCGCAGAGTTTTTCTCCAGCCTTTTTAAGGGGACAGCTGGTCGCAAAACTGTGACTTTTCTAATATAAAGCCAATCTGGCCATGTAGTATCAATAACAAATCAGAAAGAAAATTAAAGGGGCTTGCGGTTACTGTTTGGAAGAGCAGTTATATGAAGCCCCGAGTATTGGCCATAGTAACAACGTAAGGTTCTGGCATGTGCAGCTTTCCTTCAACTTCCTGAAACAAGATTTCAGATTTTCTCACTTCAAAGAAGTATTTTCTTTTATATTTCTGAATCAACTGTATCTTACAATTGATATTTAATTAAAGCTGTAAGGTGCAACTGTGTGTCTTTGGATGTTAAGGACCCACTAATATTTAGTACTTATAATCTGATAGTTTGTGTTTACATGATAAACTGATTCCACCCATACTAGCACCTAAGAGTAACAGTGTAAGAGCAACTGGGTAGAAAGCAGATGTTCCTTCAACAGAAAAATCATGAAGAAAGGAAAAGAATCATTTTTACTATATTCCTAATCTGCATAAATTGTGTTCATTATCTCAATCCTAACAACTACCTTACCAAGTAGTTAATATTATCATACCTTATAAAAGAAAAAATTAAGACAAAGAGTTTTGGAACTTGAATTTGAACCCTGCCTTAATCCAAAGTTCTGCCTTCTCTAACTGCCACATTGGAACATCCTAATATTGACCATCCCCTCCTTTTCTTCATAGCCATAATTATAGTAAGAATCATATAATAATCTCTGAAGATCAGTTCAATTCAGAGTAATGGAACTGTGGATATATATAGCTAAGTATTACTTGTTTAAGTTTGTTAGTATTAAAGACAAAAAATATCTCTCCTTCAGAGAAGTTTAACTCCTTTAGTACTGTTAATTCCACTTGAGAACAGAGATCTGAAACCTTGAAAGAAAAAAATAAGCCATTGTTCCCTTCGAGCTTGAGAATAGCATGTCATGCAATGTCTACCTCAGGTATTCTCAGTGAAAGACAAATTGGAAAATAACATTGGGAGGAAAAAGGTAATTGTTTTAGTTGGTTTGGCTCAGTTACCAATTATGAAGAAGGCCCAGTATCTCCAGGGCACTGCTACTATTTTGTAGCCAAATGTGTATGATATTTGGCCTGTTATTCATTCACTGTTTTCTGGAGACCCCAGGAACATTTTCTCATCTTTCCTATGCTTTCAGTATTTATTCAAAGATTCTTTGAGCATATAGCCTAAACATGCCTGATACCATTATAAGTGCTAGATATGCTAGTAGATATGTATTTCTTTTTCCATACACATTAGGCAACATTATCCTAAGAAAATAACTTCTGGTTTTTGGCCTTGTAGTTGCTAAATCCTGAAGATGACCTCTTACCAGGAAAGATTCGAGACAGCAATCGTTCAACCCTTCTAGCAACAATTCAGGAACATGGTTATCCCACAATCAACTTGGGAATTGTGGGAGACAAGTAAGTATTAGATTTTATTTTGAAAAGATTTTCTTGTACAAATGTGAATTTTTGGAGTACTAACTAGGTGGGATTGATGCCAAAGAGAAACTAATACTATAATTTTTACTGATTGCATTCTTCAAAAGCTAAAAAATTACAGAGGTCTATATATTCTTTAGGGATTGACACTTTCCTGGAGTGTCTATTACAACAGAAGAAATATACTTTCCTCTCCTAAATGTGTAAGTCCACAGAGATCATTTTGATACTATTGGTTTTATCCCATAGGAAGTAATGATGATGTTGTTACTTCTATTCACACTTATACTTGTTTCAAGAAAGACAAGAAAAACACAGATGAGAAGAGTAAGAGAGATTGTCAAAATTAGCACTGCCTAATTCTTTGAAGTTTAAGTACAATTGTTTTCTAGGACTTTTATAATGATATTTTCTCCTTATATAACCCTAGTAATCCCTCTTCACCCAGTTGAAAGAACTAAGGGAGGTACATTGAATGAAACTGCCATCTTTAAAAAAAAAAAATGATTTATTTATTTATTTGAAAGGCAGAGTTAGAGAGGCAGAGGCCGAGAGAGAGAAGTCTTCCATCCACTGACTCACTGCCAAAATGGCCACAATGGCTGCAGCTGGGCTGATCTGAAGGCAGGAGCCAGGAGCTTCTTCTGAGTCTTCCATGTGGGTATAGGGGCCCAAGCCCTTGGGCTATATTCTACCGTTTTCCCAGGTATCTGATCAC
This sequence comes from Sylvilagus floridanus, assembly GCA_949820135.1. Lineage (NCBI taxonomy): Eukaryota > Metazoa > Chordata > Mammalia > Lagomorpha > Leporidae > Sylvilagus > Sylvilagus floridanus. The sequence continues at coordinate 11,839,006 of OX463228.1, read as the reverse complement.
ATCCAAGGAACCAGGAGCTTCTTCCGGGTCTCCCATGTGGGTGCAGGGGCCCAAGGACTTGGGCCATCTTCTACTACTTTCCCAGGCCACAGCAGAGAGCTGGCTCAGAAGTAGAGCAGTCGGGACTTGAACCAGCACCCATATGGGATGCTGGCACTGCAGGCAACACCTTTACCTGCTATGCCACAGCACCGGCCCTTGTAACTCCCATCTTTAAGAGCATATTACAGGCTGGCGCTGTGGCGCAGCAGGTTAAAGCCCTGGCCTGAGGCACCAGCATCCTATATGGGTGCCTGTTCTAGTCCTGGCTGCTCCTCTTCTGATCCAGCTCTCTGCTATGGCCTGGGAAAGCAATAGAAGATGGCCCAAGTCCTTGGGCCCCTGCACCCATGTGGGAGGCCCGGAGGAAGCTCCTAGCTTCAGATCAGCACACCTGGCTTCGGATTGGCACAGCTCCGGCCGTTGCAGCCATCTGGGGAGTGAACCAGTGGATGGAAGACCTCTTTCTCTCTGTTTCTACCTCTCTCTCTGTAACTCTGTCTTTCAAATAAATAAAATACATTTTTTAAAAAGAGCGTATTACCCCCATGTACTAAATTAATTCAACTCTCTGTGAAATTCTCTAAGTATTTCTGAGAATTTCCAGCAGTATCTCACATGTGATCAAAAGCAGGTCCATACTTTGAGACCTCAGCCATCTTTTACCAGGTACTGTTTTGCGGGTCACCAGAGTACACTTGCTTTTAATAACACTCATACATTAGCCTGGTAGACACAAGAGCCAGGAAACACTTTGAGTGATGGATGCCTTGACATATCTGCCACACATAATCACCCCTTTCTCCCTTACCACCGCCTTACCACTGAGGGAAGCTCATCCTGCATGCATGCTTCTTGCCTTCAGAAGAGTACTTTCCTGGAACCCCAATGGGATTTCAGAGAGGCTGCGCCCCAACCACTTCACAATGTACTTTCTAACAAGGTGTGCTGTGGACACCATCTTGTGCTCAAACTGGACACAATTCCAACCTGGGCACAGCATCTTCCCAGTAACCTAATGGTGGTAGCTTTTATGTCATCTCACCTTTTAAAGTTTTCGTCTTTTTCCTGATTTTTTTCTGTCTCTGAGGACATTGGAGTCAAGGCTGTTTGATGTGTTTTCAAACAGAATTCCTTTTAAATTTTCACCATTTGTATTTACCTCTATGTTTAGTTCTAAAGAAGTTTATAGCTAAGTAAGCAGCTGACTTAGAGCCCATGCTGATGAAGTGAATGTACTGTCACCCTGACTCAGGGTCCCTAATCCTGGGCACATAGTAAAAAGAACCCATTTGTGGGGGGAGGGCAGTAGCCAGCTATTTGAATTTGGACCTGAGCAGTAAACTGTCCTGTAATGTAAATTTCAAGCACCTAAAAACTATGTAGATATACCCTTAAAGAAGACAAAAATCAAATTATGAAAAGAGGTGGGAGTTTTAAAAGCAGAGAGATGGGGCCGGCGCTGTGGCACAGAGGGTTAACACCCTGGCCTGAAGTGCGGGCATCCCATATGTGCGCCGGCTTGAGTCCTGGCTGCTCCACTTCTGATCCAGCTCTCTGCTATGGCCTGGGAAAATAGTGGAAGATGTCCCAAGTCCTTGGGCCCCTGCATCAGCTTGGGAGACCCGGAAGAAGCTCCTGACTCCTGGCTTCAGATCAGCGCAGCTCCAGCCATTGCAGCCAATTGGGGAGTGAACCATCAGATGGAAGACCTCTCTCTCTTTCTCTCTCTGTCTCTTGTCTCTGCCTCTCCTCTCTCTGTGTAACTCTTTTAAATAAATAAATAAATCTGAAAAGAAAAAGGCAGAGAGATAAGGAGAGCAGGCCTTATACTCCAAGGAACAAACTCACCAGATTCTTTTTTTTTTTTATAAAGATTTATTTATTTATTTGAAAGTCAGAGTTACACAGAGAGAGAAAGAGAGGCAGAGAGGGAAAGAGAGAGAAGAGAGGTCTTAGAGAGAGAGAGAGAGAGAGAGAGAGAGAGAGGTCTTCCTTACATTGGTTCACTCCCCAGATGGCTGCAACAGCAAAAGCTGCACCAATCAGAAGCCAGGAGCTTCTTCTGGGTCTCCCACATGGGTGCAGGCGCCCAAGGACCTGGGCCACCTTCTACTGCTTTCCCAGGACACAGCAGAGAGCTGGATCAGAAGAGGAGTAGTGGGGACTGGAACCAGTGCCCATATGGGATGCTGGCGCTGAAGACGACAGCTTTACCTGCCAAGCCACAGCATCGGCCTCTTTCCAGATTCTTTAGGATTGTTTCCTACCCAGCAATGCCTCATGTTCTACATCCAAGAGTAGTAATGAGCTCTAAAAAGTGTTATAAAGTAATGAGCTTTTTAAGCCATTAAAACTGTTCTTATTTTAAATTTTATTTATTTGTAAGAAAGACAAGGAGCTAGAGAGATCTTCCTTCTACTAGTTCACTCCCAAAAGGCCTGTAACAGCCAGGGCTTGGACAGACCCAAGCTAGAAGGCCAGAATTCAATCCAGGTGTCTGACATAGGTGTCAGGGACACAAGTACTTGAGCTACTACCTCCTGCCTCCCAGGGTCTGATTAGCAGGAAAGGAAGTAGAGCTGGGACTTAAATAAACCCAGACATTTTAATATGAGATGTGGGCATCCAAAACAGCGTTTTAACTGCTGCACCAAATGCCCATCCCTTCCCTAAACTGTTCTGGGCCATAATTCTATCCATTCACCTTCCTTATGGTGTGCTTTTTTATTTAAAAAAAAAAGTGACCTAACAAAAATACTGTATGAGGGAACTTAAAAAGTTTGTAGAAAAATGAAATTAAAAGATATTTGTTTTGATACAAAAATGTTTTAAACACATGCATAGTTTTTCATATGCGTGAACTTTTTTCCATAAACCTTTTTTCCATGTACTTTCTGAAGGTCCCTCATACACTGCCATTATGTTACTATAAAAACTGAAGCACCATTGGAAGTTTCATTTATTGAAACTAATATTTAATTGTCTTGAGATCCACACTGTTGTTTTGTGATAAACATTTCTTAATAATGCTGACATTACAGTTCACACTAAAACATACCTTGAAAACAACATAAAGAACTGAACTGTAAGTGTAACAATTCTGACTGCAAATCTATGTGCTATTTATATATACTCTTTTCACTTTGATAATGATGCCTTACAGTAAATTAAGAACAATTTTTTGAAAATCTAATGATGCAGATCTAGGCTTTGTCAGTCTTAGAATGCAAGAGGCCCAGAGTGAATGGTTTAGAATGCAGAGGCGGAATGTAGGAGGAAAGAATTTATAAATGTTCTAATGGAAATCTGTGCTGAGAGCTTAGCAAAAGAAACAAGGTACACACAATCTACAGCCTGTGGTATGCTCTGAAGGCTGCCACCCTCTTCATTCTTTTTCCTATATGGTCATTTGCTAATGAAAGTAAATTTTTTTATACAGAAGCCTCTCTGTGCATCTCTCCAGGGAAACAAGCAGAGCCATGGGAGAAACACTAACTGTGTCTAAAGCAGAGAGAGCAATAGTTCAAGAATGTCAGCAGACACAAACCCTTCCTCAGCTATGACAGATAAGGGGAGGGAATGACAGTTCTATTCTCACCATTTAAAAAAGGTTACAGTTTAGTTCCTAAATGCTATGTGATTCTACTTCTCAGCCATTATCCGTAAGACCTACCATTTGACAATCAATGTAATGCAGAAGAGTAAGACTTTGTAACTGATTTGGATTGAGTTGGGCTAAAGTTGTCTTTGCTTATTGTAGCTTTTACTTAAAAGGGGATAATTTAATAATACAGTGATGATTATGGGAGGTGTGCTTCAAATATCCGAGAATTAACAACCATATTTGAGAAGTATTCTGTCCCTCTTGCCTTTCAAATAAATAATTTTTAAAAACACATTCACCAGAAGTTGTCATTGTCAAACAATTAATTTTCATTTGCAGCAAATAAGGAGACTTACAAAGAATAACATGTTTCCAAAGAGATAGGTCCCAGAGCAAGGAGAAATGGGTATCTTTTCTTTTAGGGGAAAATAAATATGCAAGGAGGGAAAATTCTTGTCATTACATGTAAGGGTGGACACAAACTCACACAGGCACAAGTTCAGAAACTGTCTTTACAAACATCGAGGCTTAAGGTCCTCCTGAGGTGAAGATCTTAGCATTAAAATGAAGCAAAGCGTGACCTTTGGACATTTTTTGACACATCTCCTATAGGAATTGCTTTTGTGGTAGGGTCTGGACCAATTCAGGATGGTTGGTGTTCGTATCTCTTCCTGGATCGTGGCTGAAAAAAACACTTTGGGAAACATCAGATGCTTTGGAAGCTTTAGGGTCCTGACATAGAAATGAGTTCCAGTAAAGACTTCAGAGCTACTGGGAGCATTAGCTGATGACAACACCACCTGGACTGATGATGGATAGAGACTAGAAATAAGACCAATACAATTTGGTTATTCATTATGTAGTCCCAGGAGGTACTTATTGTGCTCCTATGCAAATCACCTGAAGATCTTACTGAAAATGCTGGGTGTGAATCAGCAAATCTGGGATGAGCTGATTTTGCATTTCTGTTTTTTATTTTTATTTTTTGAAAGGCAGAGTTACAGAGAGAAGAAGGGAGAGACAGAGAGAGGTCTTCCATGCTCTGCTAGTTCACTCCTCAAATGGCTGCAAATGGCAAAAAGCCAGGAGCCAGGATTTTCTGGTTTCCTATGTGGGTGTAGGAGCCTCAGCACTTGGGCCATTCTCTGCTGTTTTCCCAGGCACATTTAAAGGGATCTAGATGGGAGGTAGAGAAGCCTGGAATCTAACTGGTGCCCATACGGGATGCTGGCGCTGAAGGCAGCAGCTCAACCCACTATACCACAGTGCCAGCACCATAATTTTGCATTTATAACAATGCTCCCAAATGATATCAAAGTGCTTGCTGGTCAGTGGATCACAGGAAGTATCAAGGAAGTAATAAATTCAATCATGCATCGTCTGAATTTTAAGCCAAAGTTACTGAAGATAAAAAGTTGAAACAAATATTGATCCTTCCCTTAAGGAATTATAGCTTAGTAGTAAAAATATTTTGGAAAGTTCTAGAGCATAACCTCAGATTTGGAAGTAGAATTTAAAAGAAACATATTAAATCAAGAGAAATTGCAAAGGCTATTATATTAACAAAAACAGTATCAGGATTGATTTATCTTTATGTAGATTATAATCTGTCAAAATATGGTATTTATATATAAATACAGAATGCCTGCAAAAACCAGCTGTTAGGCCTCTTTACCACAATTTTATATTCCTCTCTACCAATACACTATTTTTACATCTTCATCCTCCATTTGCAATCCTGTATTGCCATTAATAATACTTCATTCTGCTCATTCCCTAAATATAGGTCTCCCTGTAATTCACTCCTGATTTTCTGTCCTAATCCTTATGCTCATGACTCCCAAATTGTGTGTCCCCTACCCAAATATGAAACTAATGAAACCTAGATATTCCAAATTGGCACAAAATTTTATGATTTTATCTACTTTGAGATACCATCCCATTTTTACCTTGAATATGGAATAGTAGATGTCCTAGTTTTTCCCATAGCTGGCTCAATAACCTGTTAGCCTCTTTCTGTCCTCCAAGGCAGCATGAGCTGCTATTGGAAAAGAGTCTAAGACAAATGAGAACGTTTGGATGCATAAATAAGTACAGAGTGCTACATCTCAGCCAAGATAGTTGTGGCCAGAACTTGATTAAGATATTGATCATTTGGATGCATATTCACATGGGCCTCTCTGATTTTTCCCCCTTTTCTCTCAGTCTCCTATAAAAATATATTTGAGAAATTGCTATCTTGTATGGCTTAATAAACAGGGTGAAAAAGAGGATTTGTTCATGTTGGGCCAGTGTTGTTTGCTTTCCTACCAGAAAGTAATAAGCTCCATGAAGACTGGGACAAGGTGTGTCTTGGTAACCACTATGTCCACAGCATTTTAATTAGGGGTTACATCTCCTGAATTAGACAGCACTTTTCCTATACCATCTTCTCTTTCCATGGAACCTGGAAACTTACACTGTATAACTGCTGAGAAGAATTGTAGGCCGGCGCCATGGCTCACTAGGCTAATCCTCTGCCTTGCGGCGCCAGCACATCGGGTTCTAGTCCCAGTCGGAGTGCTGGATTCTGTCCTGGTTGCTCCTCTTCCAGTCCAGCTCTCTGCTGTGGCCCGGGAGTGCAGTGGAGGATGGCCCAAGTGCTTGGGCCCTGCACCCCATGGGAGACCAGGAGAAGCACCTGGCTCCTGGCTTCGGATCAGCAAGTTGCGCAGGCCGCAGCAGCCAGTGGGGGGTGATTCAACAGAAAAGGAAGACCTTCCTCTCTGTCTCTCTCTCTCACTGTCCACTCTGCCTGTCAAAAAATAAAAATAAAAAGAATTGTACAGAATCCCTTCCAAGTAAGTCCAAAATCCTCAGCCATGGGAGCAAGCCAAGAAGTATGGTACTGACATACTTCATTGCATGAGCTGCATCAATAAATGAATGAATTACATTAATAACTGAGACACATCCCCCAGATAATACACTGTGCAAGACTTTGTTGCCGGAGTGATTCATTTATATTTCTGAGGAAAATAATATTGGTAAAGGAAAGGAGGGAGGAAAATCCGAATGAATTTAGGCAACTTTAAGTTTTTATTTTTATGTATTTGAAAGGCAGAATGATGTGATAGAGGAAGGTCTTCCATCCACTAGTTAATTCCTCAAATGCCTGCAACAGCCAGGACTGGGCCAGGCTGAAACCAGAAACCTGGAACTTCAACCAGATCCTCCCACGTGGGTACACATTAGCAGAAAGCTGAGGGGCCGGCACTGTGGCGCAGCGCATTAACACCCTGGCCTGAAGCACCAGCATCCCATATGGGCGCCTGTTCTAGTCCTGGCTGTTCCTCTTCCGATCCAGCTCTCTGCTATGGCCTGGGAAAGCAGTGGAAGATGGCCCAGGTCCTTGGGCCCCTGCACCCATGTGGGAGACCTGGAGGAAGCTCCTGGCTCCTGGCTTTGGATTGGCGCAGCTCCAGCCGTTGCAGCCAAATGGGGAGTGAACTATCGGATCAAAGACCTCTCTCTCTCTGCCTCTCTTCTCTCTCTGTAACTCTGACTTTCGAATAAATAAATGAATAAATAAATAAGCAGAAAGCTGAACTGGATGCCAAGGAGCTGGGACTTACCAGGCATTCCGATATGGGATGTAGTCCTAGCAAGTGGCAACCTGCTGTAACCTATAATAACGCAGCCCCCCACCCCCCACCCCCATTTAGAAGGCTTTAATTTCAAAAAAGGGAAATCTGCTTTCTCAATCTTATGTATTTAGCCCTTGAACATACCAGGCAATAATTATGATCCAGATACATGGAATCCACTTGCTTTATTTTTTTCTTTAACGAACTCAGCAATAAGTACATTTATATCATTCCTAAACTGATTTTAACTATTGAGTGTTTACATCTTATTAAGTAAGTTTTAAGACAGCTCAGTAACAGAGTTTCTAAACTGCTGACTTGTGGCTCCTAGCCTTTCAAGGACTGAAGGACTAAGAAATCCCCACAACTGAAAAAAGGATTCTCCCCTCTGGAAAGTAGCCATCAAAGCAGCTGCCCCACTCAAGTCGTGTTGAGCTTGCTTGGCTCTGTCATAGACTAGTGTTTTGGATTTGAATCGCTTGCCCTTGCTGCTGCCAATTTGTGGAGCTGCGTCTTCACATGAAAGCCTGAAGCAGAACAGAAGACATAGCAAATTGGGCTCTTATAAAATTGGCACATTTAGCAGAAATTATCAAGAAAGATTTAACAGTACAGTGATTATTCAGACAAAGCCAGTGTCTTAAAACTTGTACGTTCTGAGCCAAATAAACCCTAACTTCTTAGTGCTTACCTAATGTTCTTTTTTTAAAAAAAAAATTATTTGTTTATTTGAAAGTCAGTTACACAGAGAGAGAAGGAGATGCAGAGAGAGGTCTTCCATCCACTGGGTCACTCCCTAATAGGCTGCAACGGCCGGAGCTGCACCTATCCAGAACCAGGAGCCAGGAGCTTCCTTGGAGTCTCCTACATGGGTGCAGGGGCCCAAGGACTTAGGCCATCTTCCACTGCTTTCCCAGGCCATAGCAGAGAGCTGGATCAGAAGTGGAGCAGCCGGACTTGAACTGGCACCTATATGGGATGCCAGCACTGCAGGTGGTAGTCCTACCTGCTCTGTGCCACAGGGCTGGCCCTAATGTTCTTGAAGTAGGAAAATTTACATCTGAATTTGGTTCTTCTCATCTTTGCATTTTTATAAACTGCCTTTTTCTCTTATGGGATATACACCCTTTTCTGTTCAAAGAGAACAGAAAACCACACTCATTCCCTGACAGATTTATTTGAGGTATGCTTTTTTATTTGAGTGTGACTTTCAAGATGAGCATCATATTTCAATGCTCAACTCGGTTTTCTTCCTTTGTGCTTCAGTCTCTGAGAAAATAGTCATTGTATTTATTTCCGTAGGCTCACACAATCAGAATTAAAAGGAACTTTGGGCCCGTGTTTTGCCAGGTTAAGCCACTGCCTAGCAATACTGAAATCTCATATGGGTGCTGGTTCTAGTCCCATTTGCTCAACTTCTGATCCAGCTCCCTGCTAATGCACCTGGGAAAGCATTGGATGATATTGCCAAGTACTTGGGCCTTATATTTAAAAGTATTTATTAGAATCAAGGACCTCCAGCCAGAGCAGAGTGGAAGGGACTTTCAAGAGAGGAAAAACCCAAAGGGACTGGTGGCAGTAGGCTTTTTAAGTACAATTTCAAAGGGGAAAAAAAAAAAAAAAAAACCTTAACAATCAAATTGGCATTGGGTTACTAGGTGGGGACAAAAACCATCAAAAGACCTCATTTACAATTCTCCATCCCCATTAGGTTTTTGTTTGAATTCTTGTAGTAAGAAAAATCTTATTACTCTCTGAGGCAGCACATCCTATTATTAGATGGCTATTACAACAAGGATGTTTTACCCATTACACTAAGCCAAAACCTTTCTCCCTGTTATTTCTGTCCACTAGCCCAAATTCTGCCCTCTGAGACACCACCAAATAAATTGGCTCCCTCTTCTGCATGATAGCCATGGAGATATTTGAATACACAATCCTGTCTCAGCATCGTCTCTTCTCAAAGAAAATACTATTTGTGATTATATAATTTTTAAATTTTTATAAACATGAAGAGAACAAATTTCATGTATTTCCTGAGTACATTATGAGAAGATAACTATCTCCTTCCTCTTTTTCTCCCTCTCTCAACCCCCATTCATTCTTCCTTTTTTTTTATAATCTTGCAAAAACAAAATTCCAGTCCACTCTGTAAAGATTATTTAAATGTTAAATAGTTCTTTTTTTGAATCTCTAGACAGTATTATTTGCTGATAATTTCATTCTAGTTAACAATAACTAAACACTGTTCATATCCAATGCTACTGTGGAGAGACTGATTTGAAGTCTGATTTGAGTCATTCAGCTCATTTGCCAAATGCCTACAATGTAGATCTGGAGGAAAATCACAGAGCCTGGGTGAAATAGGACACCCCATCTTGTGTGACAGTTACATATTGCTGTGTCCTCTTTACAAATTTCCCTGTTGCCACAGCTGTTTTTCTCACTTTATTCTTTATAGTGCTTTAACTTTAAATCCCATTTTAATATTAATATTGCCACTCCTTTTTTGCTTATTTACAGTTTCCTGGTGACTTTTTGTATTACCTGTGATTTTAAGTCTTTCACCTCTTTAAGTACATCTCTTATAAATAACATTTAAAAAAATCAACAAAAAACAAGGGGCTATGTTATGGCGAAACAAGTTAAGCCACCTTAAGATGCCAGCATCCCATATGGGCATTGGTTCCAGTCCTGGCTACCCCACTTCTGATCCAGCTGCCTGATCAGTACCTAGCAAAGCAGTAGAAGATGGCCCAAGTCCTTGGGCCCCTGCACCCACATAGGAGATGCAGATGAAGCTACTGACTTGGCTGTGGCCTGGTCCTGGCCACTGTGGCCATTTGGGGAGTGATCCAACAGATAGAAGATCTCTCTGTAACTCTGCCTTTCAAATAAATAAATAAACCTGTTAAAAACAACACCTCCGGGACCAGTGCTGTGGCACAGTAGGTTAATCCTCCACCTGTGGCGCCGGCATTCCATTTGGGCGCCGGTTCTAGTCCTGGCTGCTCCTCTTCCAGTCCAGCTCTCTGCGGTGGCCTGGGAAAGCAGTACAAGATGGCCCAAGTCCTTGGGTCCCTGCACCCACATGGGAAACCAAAGGAAGCACCTGGCTCTTGGCTTCAGATCGGCACAGCTCCAGCTGTTGCAACCATTTGGGGAGTGAACCAATAGACGGAAGACCTTTCTCTCTGTCTCTCCCTCTCACTGTCTATAACTCTACCTCTCAAATAAATAAGTAAAATCTTTAAAAAATAATAAAAATAAAAACACCAGGGGCCGGTAGTATGGTATAGTGGGTGAAGCCATTGCCAATGAGGCCGTGGCCCATTTGGGCTTCCCTTCCAGTTTCTGATACCTCAATTCAAATACACATTACTCCATTACTGTGTAAGAAGGTGTTAAGTATGTCCCTCCTACAAGGCATTCCCATGTCTCCCTTGTATCCCCTACACCAATAAGATGAGACCTTCAGAATACTTTTTTTTTAAAGATTTACTAATTTATTTGAAAGTCAGAGTTACACAGAACAGGAGAGGCAGAGAGAGAGAGAGGTCATCCATCCCGTGGTTCACTCCTCAACTGGCTGCAATGGCCAGAGCTGCACCAATCTGAAGCCAAAAGACAGGAGCCTCCTCCAGATATCTGACGCAGGGGCACTTGGCCATCTTCTACTGCTTTCCCAGGCCATAGCAGAGAGCCTGATTGGAAGTGGAGCAGCGGGACTCAAACCAGCTCCCATATGGGATGCCAGCACTGCAGGCAGCGGCTTTACCCACTACATCACAGTGCCAGCCCCCAGGATACTTTTACTTTCCCCATCTCCTCCCACTCCTTCACCTTTTAGATAATGCTGACAAAGTGCTTTTAATTCTACCCTATTATTAAATTTTCTTTTGTAGTGTATCTCTACAACAGCAGGAATCCTTATTTAGTACACAAATATAGTTCCTTAGTTTATCCGATCATTATCCATTAGGACATGGCTGGCTATTTTTATAAATGGGTATGTCGAGGAAGGGGGCTACATTACACTACTGTTTCCTCTCTCCTATCTTCTCTCATCTTGAGGTCTCTATTTTTCTTTCAAAGATATATTGATGTTTAATTACTGTTTTCTAGTTTTGAGTATTATCAGTAAGAAGTCTGAAACCAATACTATTTTTCCTTTGATAGTAACCCAATATTTCTGTCCAGCAGCTTGTAAGATTTTTTCTTTATCCTTAAAATCAACAAAAGTTTACAAGACTATGCTTAGGTGTATGTTTTTCATCAGTCTTGTCTAGAAGTCAATAAACATTTTAATCTCCAAACCAAACCCTTTTAAAAACAATGAATTTTTTCTGTTTCCCTTCCATCTATTCCTTTCTTTCTTTATGTGTTCCTATTGGTGATATCTGAATTTCCTTCTCTTTCTTCCAATATTCTTAGTATTGCCTACATGACTTCCACCTTTTCATATTCTTGTACAATCCTTGAAAAGAAATCTACCATTTGATCTTGTAGGCTACTAAGTGAATTTTTAACAGGAACTATACTCCCCTTCACCTACAAAATTTTTTAATTTGAAACCATTTTTTTGGTCCAAGACCATGCTTTAGTGTTAGAAGTGAATATCCAGCCGGCGCCGTGGCTCAACAGGCTAATCCTCTGCCTTGCGGCGCCGGCACACCGGGTTCTAGTCCCGGTCGGGGCGCCGGATTCTGTCCCGGTTGCCCCTCTTCCAGGCCAGCCCTCTGCTGTGGCCAGGGAGTGCAGTGGAGGATGGCCCAGGTGCTTGGGCCCTGCACCCCATGGGGAGACCAGGAAAAAGCACCTAGCACCTGGCTCCTGCCATCGGATGAGCGCGGTGTGCCGGCCGCAGCACGCCGTCCGCAGCAGCCATTGGAGGGTGAACCAACGGCAAAGGAAGACCATTCTCTGTCTCTCTCACTCACTGTCCACTCTGCCTGTCAAAAAAAAAAAAAGAAAGAAGTGAATATCCATTAGTATTGTGTTAGTTTTTGCTATTAAAATTATCTATTCCCCCACAGTTCTATTTCACTAGGAGCCATCCAGAATAGTGTGCTTATTTTTTACCCTCTAGTTGTTGGCTTCTTAGATTACTGACACAGATTGAGTATATTTCATCCAAAATGCTTGGGGCCAGAACTATTGCAGATTTTGAATTTTTTCAGATTTTGGATTATTTGCATAGACTTTACCAGGTGAGCACCCCCAATCTGAAAATTGGAGCACTTTGGATTTTCTTTTGCCTACTACGAGCTCTGCTTACCTTTGGGGCTCAGGAATCTGCTAGGGCATTTTGGACCTGATGGGCATGGAGTTATAGTGGGAAAGAGGGTTAACAGCTGCTAAGAGGCACAGACATCTGAACTCCCGAACTGTAGTCATCTGTTAAAGTACCCCCAAAAAGGCCTCTGTACTTCCTGAACTGTTTAGTTGTAACTAGGGATATGGCAGTGTAGTGTTTTTTTAAGTAGATATCTGGGTCAGTCTAAAAATGACGAGCATCAAATGCTCAAGTCAATGAACGTTAAAGAAGGAGAGGACTGTGGCTGGCCTTGTGGCATAGCTGATGAAGCCACTGCCTGTGATGCTAGCATCCCTATGGGCACCGTTTCAAGTCCTGGGTACTCCACTTCCAATTCAGCTGCCTGCTGTTTGCCTGTGAAGAGCAGCAGAAGATGGCCCAACTGCTTAGGACCCTGAACCCACATGGGAGACCTAGATGGTGCTCCTGGCTCAGCCCTGGCTGTTATGGAAATCTGGGGAGTACACCAGCTGATGGAATATCTCTCTGTCTTTCCCTCTCTCTAACTCTGACTTTCAAATACATAAATAAACAAATCTTTCTAGGAAAAAAAAAATCAAGTAACATAGGAAAGGACCCAGTCTATGCAAATATCCTCATTTTACAGATAAGGAGAATGAGACAACTTCCTCCACACACATGCACACCTTCAGGGTTAGCACTGGAGATAAAACGGGATTCTAGACTTTATGACAGTAAGGCCTTCAGTGAATAGTTCTATTTTCTCTCATCTAGTACTTACATTCTTAGCATTTACAAGAACATCTCTCACGTAGAATGTTTTCATATAATATTTGTACTCTAAGAGAATCATGGATAGGTACTTAATAAGTCAAGTGAAAATGAATAGATAGTCTTGAAAAATCAGAATTAATGCTGGGGCCGACGCTATGGCATAGCAGGTAAGGCCACCGCCTGCAGTGCCAGCATCCATATGGGCGCTGGTTCTAGTCCCAGCTGCTCCACTTCCAATCCAGCTCTCTACTGTGGCCTGGGAAAGCAGTAGAGGATGGCCCAAGTCCTTGGGCCCCTGCACCTGCATGGGAGACCCGGAAGAAGCTCCTGGCTCCTGGCTTCAGATCAGCTCAGCTCCGGACATTGGGGCCATCTGGGGAGTGAACCAGTGGATGGAAGGCCTCTCTCTCTCTCTCTCTTTCTCTGCCTCTCTGTTATTTGCCTTTCATATAAATAGATAAATCATTTTAAAAATTAATGCTAGTATTTCTTTTTCCTTCCTATTTAATTTTTTATATAAGGGGAACAGATTTCATGTATTTCATATACACAGATTTAAACACATGGTGATACTTCCCACCCTTTCATCACTCCCTCCCTTGATTCCACCCTCCCTTCTCCTTCCTTTAATTTTTACAATGACATAGTTTGAATTTTCTTTATAATCACAAAGCTTAACCCACCACTAAATAAATAATTCAACAAGTAGTAAGTAATGAAACCACTGTTCCTCAAGAATATAGGCAAGGGCTATAAACAATAATCAAACTTTAAAATGTCAGTTTCACTTATATACATTAGATCTTTTTTTACTCTGTGAATTAGTTACCACAAATCAGGGAAAACATGTGATATTTGTCTTTTTTGGGACTAGCTTATTTCACTAAGCATAATGGTCTCCAATTGCATCTGTTTTGTTGCAAAAGACAGACTTTCATTCTTTTTTACGGCTAAGTAATATATGCCACATTTTCTTTATCTAGTCATCAGTTGATGGACATTTGAGTTGATTCCATATCTTAGCTATTGTGAGTTGAACTGCTATGAAATGGGAATGCAGATAACTCATATGCTGATTTCATTTCTGCCAGTGTCATATGATAAATTTATTTTCTGATTCCTGAGGAGTCTCTATGCTGTCTTCCATAATGTTGTACAAGTTTACATTCCCACCTTAGTGTATTTAGGGTACCTTTTTCTCCGATTCTTCTCCAGCATTTGTCATTTTTTAATTTTTAGATGATAGCCATTCTAACTGGGGTGAAAGTATACCTCATTGTGCTTTATATGGCTAGTGATCCTGAGCATTCTTTCATGTGTCTGTTAGCCATTTGTATTTTGTCCTTTAGAAAATGTCTGTTTGTACCCTTAGCCCATTTCTTAATTGGATTGTTTATTTTGTTGTTGTTGAGTTTCTTGAGCTTCTTGTTTATCCTAGATATTAATCCTTTATCAGATGTCTAGTTTGCAAATGTTTTCTCCCATTATGTTGGTTGCCTCTTCACCTTGTTGAGTGTTTCCTTTGCTGTACAGAAGCTCCTTAGCTTGATGTAATTCCATTTGTCTATATTTTCCTTTATCACCTGTGCTTCTGTGGTCATTTCCCAGAAGTCTTTGCCTATGCAAGTGTCTTGCAGTGTTTCCTCTATGTTTTCCTCTAGTAATTTGATGGTTTCAGTTCTTAGTTTAGATCTCTGATCCATTGTGAGTTGATTTTTATAAAAGGTGTAAGGTATAGGTCTTATTTCATACTTCCACATATAGAGGTCCAAATTTCCCAACTCTATGTCTTAAAGAAATTGTCCTTCCAGTGAGTGATTTTAGTTCATTTGTCAAAGATTATTTGTAGATGCATATATTAATTTCTGGGGTCTCTACTTTGTTCCATTGGTCCACATATTTTCTTCTGCCAGTACAAGGCTGTTTTGATTATAACTGTCCTGTCATATGTCTTGAAATTTTATATTGTGATGCCTCCAGATTCATTTTTATTGTTTAGTAGTACTTTAGCTATTCGAGGTCTCTTGTGACTCCATATGAATTTTACAGTTATTTTTTCCAGATCTGAAAAGAATGTCTTTGATATTTTGATTCAGATTACATTGAATCTGTAAAATTTTTTTGGTTAATATGGACATTTTGATGATATTAATTCTTCCAGTCCATGAACATGGGAGATTTTTCCACTCTTTTGTGTCTTCTTCTATTTCTTAATGTTTTGTAATTTTCATTGTAGAAATCTTTCCCATCCTTGGTTAAATTTATCCCAAGTTATTTAAATATTTCTGTAGCTACTGTGAATGGGGACAGTTTACAAATTCTTTCTCAGCCATGGCATTGTTTGTATGTACAAATGTTGTTGATTATTGTGTGTTGATTTTATATCCTGAAACTTTGCCAAATTTCCAGTAATCTCTTAGTGGAGTTTTTTAGTTTCCCTATGAATATGATCATATCATCCGCAAACAGGGATAATTTGACCTCCTCCTTTCCCATTTGTATCCCTTTGATTCCTTCTTTCCTCCCTCCCTCCCTTCCTCCCTTCCTTCCTTCCTTCCTTCCTTCCTTCCTCTCTCTTTCTCTTTCTCACTTTCTCTCTCTTCCTCTCTTTCTTTCTCCCTCTCCCTCTCTTCTTCCCTCCTTCCCTCTATCCCTCCCACTCTTCCTTCCTTCCTTCTTTCCTTCCTTTCTCTGGCTAACATTTCAAAAACTATATTTAATCGTAAGAATGGACACCCTTGTCTGGTTGTAGATATTAAGTGGAAATGCCTTCAGCTTTCCACCCTTCAATATGATGCTATCAAATTATTGCCTTGATTGTGTGGAGGTGCGTTCCTTCTACACCCAATTCCTTAAGGTTTTTACCATGAAGGAGTGTTATATTTTATCAAATGCTTTCTCTGCACCTGTTGAGATAATCTTGTGATTTTTATTCTTTACTTTGCTGATGTGATGTACACATTTATAAATTTGTGTATGTTGAACCAAAACTACATAACAGGGATAATTCTCCCTTGGTCCAGGTGAATGATCTTTTTGATGTGTTGTTGAATTCAATCAGCTAGTATTTCATTGAGGATTTCTGCATCTGTGTTCATCAGGGATATTGATCTATAGTTCACTTTCTTTGTTGTATCTTCTTCTGGTTTTGGAATTAAGGTGATGCTGGCCTCATAGAAGAAATTTGGAAGACTTACCTCCCTTTTAATTTTTTTGAATAGTTTGAGGAGAATTAAAATTGGTTCTTCTTTGAAAGTTTGGTAGAATTCAGCAGTGAATCCATTGGTCATTGGCTCTTCTTTGTTGAGGGTCTTTATTACTGAATCAACTACATCTTAGTTATTTGTCTACTTAGGTTTTCTGTGTCTCATGACTCAATTTTGGTAAATTATATGTCTATAGAAATCTATCCATTTCATCTACAATTTTAAATTTGTTGGCATGTAGCTATTTGTAGTAATTTCTGATGATTCTTTTTATATTTGTGGTATCCATTGTAACATCTCCTTTTTCATCTTTGATTATATTAATTTGGGACATACCTCCTTTTTTTTGTTAGTTGGGCCAATGATATATACATTTTGTTTATTTTTTTAAAAAAATAAAGCAGCAATTCATTTCACTAATCTCTTGTTTTTTTATTTGGTTTTGTTTATTCTCTAACTTGTATTATTTATTTCTTCTTACTAATTTTTGTTTTGGTTTGTTTGTTTTTCTGGGACCTTGAGATGCATTGATAGATCATTTATTTCATGCCTTTCCAATTTCTTGATGTAGGCACTAATTGCTCTAAATTTTCCTCTTAACACTGTTTTTGCTGTATCCCTTAAATTTTGATATGTTATACTGTCATCTTCATTCATTTCTAGGAATTTTTTAATTCCTTTTTTCTTCTATGAGCCACTGTTCATTCAGGAGCATGTTGTTCAGTATCCATATGTTTGCATATTTTCTCATTTCTTAAGTTGGTAATTTCCAGCTTCATTCTGTTGTGGTCAGAGAAGATGCATGTTACTATTTCAATTTTTCTGTATTTGTTGAGACGTGTTTTATGGCTTAGTATATGGTCTATCCTAGAGAAAGTTCCATGAAATGATGAAAAGGATGTGTATTGTATAGCTGTGGGATTAAATGTTCTGTAGATATTAATTAAGTCCATTTGGTCAGTACTGTAGATTAGCTCTGTTATTTCTTTGTTGATTTTTTGTATAGCTGATCTGTTCATTAATGAAAGTGGGGTGTTGAAGTCCCCAGTTATTTATATATTGGGGTCTATGTCTCCCTTTTGATCCATTAACATTTGTTTTAAATAGTCAGGTACCCTAGCATTGGATGCATATGTGTTTATTATAGTTACTTCTTCCTGTTGAATTGATTCCTTAATCATTACATAATGCCCTTCTTTGTCTCTTTTAACAGTTTTGTGTTAGTCTATTTTGTCTGATATTAGGATAGCTACTCCTACTCACTTTTTATTTCCATTATCATAGAATATCTTTTTCTATACTTTTACTTTCAGTCTTTGTGCATCTTTGTTGGTGAGGTCTATTTTTTTTTAATTGATTAATTTTCTTTTTTTTTTTAACTTTTATTTAAAGAATATAAATTTCCAAAGTATAGCTTATGGATTCCAATGGCTCCCCCCCTCACAACTTCCCTCCCTCCCGCTACCCTCCCCTCTCCCGCTCCATCTCCCCTTCTGTTCACATCAAGATTCATTTTCAATTCTCTTTATACACAGAAGATCAGTTTAGAACATATTATGTAAAGATTTCAACAGTTTGCCCTCACATAGAGACACAAACTGAAATTATTGTTGGAGTACTAGTTATAGTATTAATTCACAATGTACAGTACATTAAAGACAGAGATCCTACATGATTTTTTTTAAAGAATTGATTAATTATCTATGCAATTTCCAATTTAACACCAAGATTTTTTAATCATTTGCAATTATCTTTATACACAGAAGATCGATTTAATATTATAGTATGTAAAGATTTCATCAGTTTGCACCCACACAGAAACACAAAGTGAAAAAATACTGTTTCATTACTAGTAATAGCATTATTTCACATTGGATAACACATTAAGGACAGATCCCCCATGAGACGTAAGTACACAGTGACTCCTGAAGTTGATTTAACAATTTGACACTCTTGTTTATGGCGTCAGTAATCTCCCCAGGCTCTAGTCATGAGTTGCCGAGGCTATGGAAGCCTTTAGGATTCGCCAACTTCGATCTTAATCCGACAGGGTCATAGTCAAAGTGGAGGTTCTCTCCTCCCTTCAGAGAAAGGTACCTCCTTCTTTGATGGCCCCGTTCTTTCCACTGGGATCTCACTCGCAGAGATCTTTCATTTAGGTCTTCTTTTTTTTGTTTTTCAGAGTGTCTTAGCTTTCCATGCCTAAAATATTCTCATGGGCTCTTGAGCCAGATCCGAATGCCTTAAGGGCTGATTCTGAGGCCAGAGTGCTATTTAGGACATCTGCCATTCTATGAGTCTGCTGTGTATCTTGCTTCCCATGTTGGATCATTCTCTCCCTTTTTCATTCTATCAGTTAGTATTAGCAGACACTAGTCTTGTTTGTGTGAACCCTTTTACTCTTAGACCTATCAGTGTGATCAATTGTGAGCTGAAATTGATCACCTGGACTAATGAGATGGCCTTGGTACATGCCACCTTGATGGGAATGTATTGGAATCCCCTGGCACACTTCTAACTCTATCATTTGGGGCAGTTCCGATTGAGCATGTCCCAAATTGTACATCTCCTCCCTCTCTTATTCCCACTCTTATATTTCACAGGGATCACTTTTCATTTAAAATTTAAACACCTACAGCTAATTGTGTGTTAGTTGCCAGATTCAACCCATAGTACTAGAACGAATACAAACAACAAGGGGAGATACTAAAATGGGTAAAGATTTAGATTGTACATCAACAGTTCAGACAGGAGCTGATCATGTCTTATTTTCTCATAGTGTTCATTTCGTTTCAACAGGTTTCCTCTTTGGTGCTCAGTTAATCATCACCAATCAGGGAAAACAAATGATATTTGTCTCTTTGGGACTGGCTTAATTCACTCAGCATGATGTTTTCCAGATCCCTCCATTTTGTTGCAAATGATCGGATTTCATTGTTTTTGACTGCTGTATAGTATTCTGTAGAGTACATGTCCCATAATTTCCTAATCCAGTCTACTGTTGATGGGCATTTGAGTTGGTTCCAGGTCTTAGCTATTGTGAACTGAGCTGCAATAAACATTAGTGTGCAGACGGCTTTTTGGTTTTCCAATTTAATTTCCTTTGGGTAAATACCAAGGAGTGGGATGGCTGGGTTGTATGGTAGGGTTATATTCATGTTTCTGAGGAGTCTCCAGACTGACTTCCATAGTGGTTTAACCAGTTTGCATTCCCACCAACAGTGGATTAGTGTCCCTTTTTCCCCACATCCTCTCCAGCATCTATTGTTGGTAGATTTCTGAATGTGAGCCATTCTGACCGGGGTGAGGTGAAACCTCATTGTGGTCTTGATTTGCATTTCCCTGATTGCTAGGGATCTTGAGCATTTTTTCATGTGTCTGTTGGCCATTTGGATTTCCTCTCTGGAAAAATGTCTATTGAGGTCCTTAGCCCATCTCTTAAGTGGGTTGTTTGATTTAATGTTGTGTCGTTTCTTGATTTCATTGTAGATTCTCGTTATCAGCCCTTTATCTTTTGCATAGGTTGCAAATATTTTTTCCCATTCTGAAGGTTGCCTATTCACTTTCCTGACTGTTTCTTTTGCAGTACAGAAACTTCTCAGTTTGATGCGATCCCAATAGTTAATTTTGGCTTTGAGTGCCTGTGCTTTTGGGGTATTTTCCAAGAAGTCTTTGCCAGTACCTATATCTTGCAGGGTTTCTCCTATGCTCTCCAGTAATTTGATGGTGTCGGGTCGTAGGTTTAAGTTTTTGATCCATGTTGAATGAATTTTTGTGTAAGGTGTAAGGTAGGGGTCTTGCTTCATGATTCTGCAGGTGGAAATCCAGTTTTCCCAGCACCATTTGTTAAATAGACTGTCTTTACTCCAGGGGTTAGTTTTGGGTCCTTGATCAAATATAAGTTGGCTGTAGATGTTTGGATTGATTTCAGGTGTTTCTATTCTGTTCCATTGGTCTATCCATCTGTTTCTGTACCAGTACCATGCTGTTTTGATTACAACTGCCCTGTAGTATGTCCTGAAATCTGGTATTGTGATGCCGGTGAGGTCTATTTTTTATATGCAGCAAATATATGGGTCTTGTATTTAATACATTCAGCGAGTCTGTATGTTTTTGTTTGAGAGCTTAAGCTAATTACCTTCTAGATTATCATTGATAAGTAATGGCTTGGTCCTGCCATTTTTCTAAAATATTCCTATTGTTTGTTTTAGATTTCCTTTGTACTTTTACAGCGGGATTTTCTGCTTTCACATTCTTTCATGATGCTATCTTTCTGTTTCTGTTTGTAGCACATGCTTAAGTATCATTTACAAGGCTGGATGAATAGTGACAAATTCTTTGAATTTCTGATTGTTTTGGAAGATCTTCATTTCACCTTCATTTATGAATGAGAGCTTCATTGGGTACAGTATTCTGAGCTGAAGTTTTTCTTTCTTTTAGGACTTGGACTATGTTTCTGTATTCTTTCCTAGCCTATAGGGTTTCTGATGAGAAATCATCTGTCAGTCTAATTGGAAATATTTTGAAGGTAATCTGGCATTTCTCTTGGGCATGTTTTACAATCTTTTCTTTATCTTTTACTTTTGAAAGTTGGACTATAGGCCAGCGCATGGCTCAACAGGCTAATCCTCACCTTGCAGCGCTGGCACACCGGGTTCTAGTCCTGGTCGGGGCACCAGATTCTGTCCCGGTTGCCCCTCTTCCAGGCCAGCTTTCTGCTGTGGCCCGGGAAGTGCAGTGGAGGGTGGCCCAAGTGCTTGGGCCCTGTACCCCATGGGACACCAGGATAAGCACCTGGCTCCTACCTTCAGATCAGCGTGGTGCGCCGGCCACAGCGTGCCAGCCACGGTGGCCATTGGAGGGTGAACCAACGGCAAAGGAAGACCTTTCTCTCTGTCTCTCTCTCTCTCTCTCTCTCTCTCTCACTGTCCACTCTGCCTGTCAAAAAAAAAAAAAAAAGTTTGACTGTAATGTGACGTGGTGAAGATCATTCCTCATCATGTCTATTAGGAGTTCTGTGTGCTTCCTATACTTGGATGTCATATATCTTTTTACAAATTTGGGAAGTTTTCTGCTGTTATTTCACTGTACAGGTCTTCTAATCCATTCTGAAGTTCCGTACCTTCAGGAATTCTTAAAACATGCACTTCCAGTATTTTGATAGTATTCTATAAATCTCAAACACTATTTGAATTTTTTTAATTTTTTTCTTCTTCCTCTTCTTCTTTTTGTCTGATTAAAATATTTCCAAAGATTAGTCTTCTAAATCAGACATTCTTTGTTCTGCCCCACCACATCTGTCATTAAGACCTTCCTCTTGACATATTGAATTCTTCATATCTCTTATTTTAGTTTGATTTCTCTTCAATATCTCTCTTTCTCAGTGGAATTTCTCATCTATGTCACTTGTGGATCTCTTTAACTCCTCTTGTATTTACTATCTGTGTTTTTGAGTAATCTTATGATCATTCTTTTGATTTTCTCTTCAGGAAATCAAATCTTCATCTTCATATTCTAATATTGAAGTTTGGTTTGGAGTCATATTGACATCTTGTTCATGTTTCTTGTATTTACATTTATTTTTAGGCATCTATGGAAACACTTGCTGGGCTATACCTCAGAGGATTTTTATCTTAGAAATATGCCTCTATGGCTTACTGGCATGCCTGGTCATTCAGATGATATCCAGAGGCTGTAATGATGGGGCCAGTGATCAAGGGTGCAGTAAAAGTCGAGAATGATAACCAAAGTGGGTGTGGTAGATCTCCTCTATCGTCAGCAGAGGGGAGGATATGATTACATCAGCTGGGATATTCATAGCCAGCCTAACCCCTCTCTGCCAAGGTGAACCAACTGCCCTGGGTGAGCCCACAGTGCCTACACATCCCACCCACTCAGGCACATGAACCATACAAAGGATCTGTGTGTTCCTCAGTGTGAATACAGAGCCCTCTGTGATGACCAACCCAGCACTCAGTTAACTCTGAGCATCTAAACCCAGCCCCAGTGATTTCCCAGAGACAACCACACCTCACGCCCTATCACACAGTCACAGGATTTGCACAGTCACAAGGCACAGGGCCCCCACAGTCACGGGGAGCAACGGGTCAACTCCCAGCCCTGTGAGCCTCCCCACCCATGGAAAGAGCTGCAGAGTTTCCAGAGCCAGCTGCCTGGCTGACTTGGCAATTAGAATCTGAGTGCCTTGATAGAGTGAGGGGAGGGGAGCACTTCATGGGCCTAAGAGGGTGCCCCACCGCCCAGCCACCGTCCAGGTTACTGGAGTTTGCACAATCAGTGGGGCCAGTGGATTTATCTCTCCAATAAAATATCCCTGTTGCACCCAGGCAACATCAGCCTCAGCTCTTCTTGCCTTATTAAGATGGCATTTCCTCCCCACTGGTCACTGGGCACCTTGGTGGGGGCAGAAGGGAGGCGATGTGCTCTCCCTTCAGGGGTTAGGTAGGCACCCTGCCCCTGCTAGTTCTTCAGGCTTGACTCAAAGTCAGTAGCGACCTCAAGGTTCTTGCTTAGGCAGTACCACCAGTGGCACATGCTGCCACGGGTTCCTCTCATCTCACTCCAAGAAGATGACCTGGAATTATCTTTAAAGAAATGGTTATATGGTAGATCTATTTTTAGTTTACTGAGGAATCTCCATACTGTCTTCCATAAGAATTTTACCAGCTTATATTCCCAACAACAGTGTATTAGGGTACCCTTTTCTCTGTATCCTTGCCAACATTGTTATTTTTTGATTTCCGTATGAGAGCCATCCTAACTGTGGCGAGGTGAAACCTCATTCTGGTTTTGATTTGCATTTTCCTGATGGCTGGTGATCCTGAGCATTGTTCTCATGTGTCTGTGGCCATTTGAATTTCCTGTCTTGAAAAATGCTGCTCATGTCCTTTCCCCATTTCTTAACTGGAATGTTTGTTTTCTTGCTGTTGTTGAGTTTCCTAAGCTCCTTATATATTCTGAATATTAATCATTTATTAGATTAATAGTTGGCAAATATTTTCTTCCATTCTGTTGGTTGCCTCTTCACTTTGTTCAGTGCTTCCTTTGCTATTGCAGAAGCTTCTTAGTTTGATATAATCTTATTTGTCTATTTTTGCCTTTTTTTTTTTTTTTGGCCTGTGCTTCTGGGGTCTTATTCAAGAAGTCTGCCTATCCCAATGTCTTTGTTTTTCTCTAGTAATTTCATGTCTTAGTTTTAGATCCTTGATCCATAATATATATCTACCAATATGACCTAGCTATCCCATTTCTGGGAATATACCCAAAGGAAATAAAATCAGGATATGAAAGAGTTACATGTACCCATGTTTATGCAGCTGAATTCACAATAGCTAAGATATGTAACCAATCTAGTTGTCCATCGGTTGATGACTAGATAAAGAAAATGTTGTACATATGCATGATGGAATACTACTCAGCCATAAAAATGAATGAAATCTTGACTTTTGTAACAAAATGGATGCAGCTAGAGATCATTATGCTTAGTATAATAAGCCAGTCCAAAAAAGGGCAAATATCACATTTTTCTGATGTTTAGTAGCTAATATATGAGTATAAAAATGTAATATATATTAGTGAAGTTGAATCATTTGGATTTGATTATTGTTCATAGCCTTTGTCTATATTCCTGCTGAACAGTGCTCTTTCTGCTTTTTACTTGGTGAACTCTTTATTTACTGGAGCATTAAGCCTTTGCCTGTAAAGTACATTAAAAATGTATCACAAAAATTTAAAGAGAAAGGAAGAGGAAAGGTAAATGAAGGGAGAGAGGAAAGTATTGTATTCTTAGAAATTGTATCTGTTGGCCGGCACTGCGGCTCACTTGGCTAATCCTCCACCTGTGGCACCAGGACCCCGGGTTCTAGTCCCAGTTGGGGTGCCAGATTCTGTCTCTGTTGCTTCTCTTCCAGTCCAGCTCTGTGCTGTGGGCCAGGAAAGCAGCAGAGGATGGCCCAAGTGCTTGGGCCCTGCACCCACATGGGAGACTTGGAAGAGGCACCTGGCTCCTGGCTTCAGATCGGGGCACTGTGCCGGCCATAACAGCCATTTGGGGTGTGAACCAACTCAGGGAAGACCTTTCTGTCTGTCTCTCTCTCTCTCACTGTCTAACTCTGCCTGTCAAAAAAAAAAAGAAAAAAAAAAAGAAATTGTATGTGTGAACTGCATAAAATCTGTTTTCTTTATATCAATAAAATATAAATAAATAATTTTAAAATAAAGAAATGGTAAATCACCATCCAAATCTAATTAAAATTATAATTGTTACTACAGATCAGGGAAAACTTTGGTATTTGTCTTTCTGGGAATGGTTTATTTCACTAAGTGTAATGGTTTCCAGTTGCATCCATTTGCTTGCAAAAGACAGGATTTCAGGCTCTTTCCTTGTTTTTCCTTTTCCTTCTTTCTTTTTTTTTTTTTTTACAGATGAGTAGTATTCCATAGTGTATATATACCATAATTTCTTTATTCAGTCGTCATTTGATAGACATTTGGGTTGATTCCATATCTTAACTGTTGTGAATTCAGCTGCAGTGAACATGGGGGTACACATAACTCTTTCATATGCTGATTTCATTTCCCTTGGATAAATTCCTAGGATTGAGATTGCTAGGTCATATGGTAGCCAATAGAGTATCTAAAATGTAATGTATAGGAGTGAAATTGACAGTTTGAGATTTGATGACTGTTTATAGTCCCATCTCTATTATTGAGTAACTGTTTTTTTTCCCTCATACTATTTGTTGAACTATTTGCTTTCTGTATGGTTAATCTTATAAATATGAAGTAAACTGAACTTTATAAAAATTAAGAGTGGTTATATGAGAAAGTAGAGGAAGAGGGTGGGAGCACAGGCAGGAGTAGAGAATATATATGTTCCTAAATCTGTGTATATGAAATTTGTATACCTTAAATAAAATTTTTAAAAAACTATTGTGTTTAGTGAAGGAATGTTCAAGTGGCATCACGATATCCCTTCAATATCTGCCTCTTTCTAAGAAAAGGAAAATCACTCATATATACCTAAAACACTTAATCTGCTTAATCCAACAGCCCCTCTAGTAACAATGCTAAGAAAATATTTCAAATTTCAAAAGTATAAATTTTTCTATCATCATCAGTATTTGTCATACACAAGTAAGATTTTTAAATGTTTATATATTTACTTTATTTGGTTTTTATAACTTATTTCAGAATAATTTTATATTTATAAAACAAAAATTGTGAAATAGTACAAAGAATTCCGATATGCTCCAGGGTCTTCTTCCAGGTTTCCCATGGGGGTAGCAGGGCCCCAAGCACTTGGGCTATCTTCCACTGCCTTTTCCCAGACCACTAGCAGCGAGCTGGATGAGAAGTGGAGCATCCGGGACAGGAACCAGCACCTAGATGGGATGCTGGCACCACAGGTGGTGGCTTTACGCACTACATCACAACGCTGGTCCCATCGCTGCTTTACAAAAGGAATACTGAGAAAAAGAGAAGTTAAGCATCTTGTCCAAGATTATAAATCTAAACTGATAGTGGCACCAAGATTTAAACTCAAGTAATCTGACTTTATAGTTCACAGTCTAACCTCTGTTATGCCACTCCAAACTAGCTTATCTCTCAGAGGTGCTATACCAGTGATGTCTCTGGTAGATCTCAAGTTCCTCTCTTTACCTCCGTCATGCCTGCGTGAAAGTGAAATGAAAGCCTAGTTACAAATCTTGCCATGTGAGCCTCTGACTTTCCTTTTTCTCCTCTCGTCAAGTAGTGCATTAAGATAAAGTGACATGAATTGACTTCAGAATCTTGAAAGATTTGGGAGAACACATTCTCTCTCATTGAGAGATTACTTGGATTCAAGTTAACAGAAAAACTTTCTAAAGATAGCTAAAGCAGAGGAGGGGTTTATGGGACCATGAGGGTTGTTATCTCATGGAACCCAAGACCAAGAATACAGTTGAGCCTCAAGAGGTTCTAAAATCAAGTACTAGAACGTTAGAAGCCATGATTATTTCCTTTTTAGATACCCATGTTAGATGTCCACGGAGGATAAAGAAAAACAAAAAATCAGGTAATGTAAAGGGAAACAACCCCTACTCCAAAGGGAAAAATTTCGCAGAACACAGTTTACCATTTGTGTATTCCGTTCAGTTGAAGGGAAATGCCTGCAAGTCACCTTGCCCAGCTGTGTGTGGATTCAGCTGCTGCCTACCATCCTGTCCATTCTTAGGTCCCTATGTTTGGTATTTTGTTTATATCACGTGATAAACCTCAGTGAGGCCTCTATAACCCTCTCGCAGCCAGAAGATAAAACCTTCGATTTCTTTCCAGTCTTCTCTCCAGGTCTTTGATCTATGTGAGGGTTGGGGTGTGTCTAGCCCACAGGTCATAGGAAATTATTTTATCTGTCCCTGCTAAGGAAACTGCAGGTGTACTTGAAATTCAGTAAATCTATAGTAAGCTAATTTTTAAATTTATAATTTTGTAAAGCCTGCAAATGATGTTATAAATATCCAGATGTCCATTCAGAGAATAAAGGTCACCCAGCCTGATCTGTGCCATCAGAGTCGGATCCAGATGTCCATTCAGAGAATGAAGGTTACCCACCCTGATCTGTGCCATCAGAGTCGGGTTCCCTTGCATTTTCAGTTGAGAGCCAGGAACATACCTACTTTCAATCCCTAATATTCATCCTGTCTTTTTACCACTCGGGATATTTCATACTGTTTCTGCTTCCATATTCTTCAGCTACTCTTTTCTCAGCAAACATCTCTGGCTCTTCATATTTCCTGGGATCTCCTTCAATTTCCTAGTAGGCTAAATTCAAATTCCTGAGTTTGAAAGTCCTCCAAAATCATGTCCCCTCCACTCTGTCCCAGCTATTTCCAGTGAAGTCCTTCACTCGTGTTAGGCTGTTGCCCTCTCTGATCTAGAAATTTCACAGACTGATGCACTGTTCCAAGCCATTGCTTGTATGGATCTCTTTTTATTACAAAGCCCTTTTCCATTCCTTCCACCTGTCAAAGTTTGGCCCTGTAAGTCATTCCCTCCAAAGAGTCCTATGTGATCTTTTTAATACCTAGGGTGACCAACTGTCCTGGTTTGTCTGGGATATCCTAGGACATGTGTCTTTCAGTTCTAAAACAAGGATATTCCTAGATCAACCAGGATGGTTAAACATCCTACTGACATCTCACTGTCTCTCCTCGTTATACCGCCTCGTTGGAATAAAAAGTCCTGTGAAAGCAGCAGTAACCACTGCTTCAGCACTTAGAAGATCCTTTCTCTACAGAGAGAGTTATGCTTCAGTTAGGCTGAGACCTGTTCGATCCCATTTCATATGGAATATACTGCTGTACTCAAGTCAGTGTCTACTCAGCTAATAAGGTGGGTTCATTTTAAGTTGGCACTATATGCCAAATATTTCTTTATGTGCTAATGTATTTGTCTTTTTTTTCCAGCCCAGATGACTTACTCAATGCCTTGAATGAGGGAATCAGCCGTGCTGATGTCATCATCACATCAGGGGGTGTCTCCATGGGAGAAAAGGTATAAAAAGCTGAGGTTCATGAAGAGGCAGCTACTGTGATGCCCCTGCATATGGTCAGTAAACTGTGGTCTGGGAGGTGTCTGTTGTTCATAACCAGGCATCCACAAAGCTGAAAATCCGTGGTGTTTCAGAAATGACTGGTCTCTCTAAGGTGGGGATGCAGTGTGGGTAGGGCAGAGAGCCTATCCCAAGAGAGCCGTTACGTAGGGTTTTCGCTGTTCTGGAGACTTCTGGCTTGCTTCTCAGTTTTATCGTACTGTCTCTTCCTCTATATGTGATATTCACACCCAGGGTAAAGCTCGAAGGTCCTTCCTTCTACCTAAATCTAAACGTGACTTGTCAGAGACAACCAAGTCACCGACCACATATTCCAACCTTATAAAGAACACATAGGTCCCCTCCTCATAGGAATGAAAGAGATTAGGCATCCCTTTTGATCATATTTGTAAAACGAGTAAGTTATAGTAATACTGAAAATATATAAATACACAATGTGATTTTACCGGACTAAATACATTTGTATATGATACTAGTTTTATAAAAGTCCCAATTTGATATTTCAGTATAATTAAGTTTATGTTCTCATATCTTCATGAAATGTGTGAGTTCATCCTGATATTGGGTTCACTGAATAACGTTATTAAAGTAAAATATATTTGACAGTAAACAACTTTACATTTTGGCTCAAAAAATAGTGCAGATCACAGAATATTTTGTCAGCCTATAATTCCTTTCTTTGCTTTCTTTTACCTCATTTAATGACTAAATTGAAAAAATATAACAATATTATCATAATAGCAATTTTTACTAAAATTCATGTTTTCCAAGAGCTTGCTTATTTTAAACTAGATCTTGTATAGATATGATTGTTTTTGAAACCTGCTTTCTCTAACTGTAAAGCTGCCTAAATTCATAATCTCACTCTTTAGACAGTGAACTGTATTTTCTCTAAGTGAGCCTGAGCAGACAGTGCCTGCATTCCATGCACAAACTTTAGTTTTAGAGTGTTTAGGAATAGCACTTAGGCTGCCAAAAATCCATAAGAAAAAGAATCTCAGTCCAAGACTACCATCTTAAAGAACATTCAGGAGTGAAAGATCTGAAGGTTGGGTAGGTGTTCTTGGACCAGACAGACTGCTGGGTTAATCTTCCCTCGAAGTCTCCCAGGAGTCTTTAGCACCAGGTGAAGCAAATTGCTGCGGGCCTCTCCTGAGATCGCTAAGGCCGGGGATGAGGTCTGCACTGTGTGTGTAATGTGTCTCTTTCATTACCTTCAGACTCTCTGTGGTACTGTCAATATCACAAGAGCAAACCCTTAAGTTGGGCTGTGTAAATGTTAAGTTTGTTATCTCCAGGAATTTTTTATGTATAATTTATCTTCATTCCTAAGGAACTTAATTGTGGGGTAATGTCTACTTGGAAGGCCTAGTTTGTCTTTTTAGTACTCTCGAAGAAGAAACAACTTACAACATACATAGGCTTGGCAATTGTGGCTCAGCCGTGGTAAGGACAGAACACTTTGCAATCTAACCTTTTTTTTTTTTTTTTGGACAGGCAGAGTAGACAGTGAGAGAGAGAGAGAGACAGAGAGAAAGGTCTCCTTTGCCATTGGTTCACCCTGGCCGCCGCTGCCGGGATGCTGTGACCAGTTCACTGCACTGATCCGAACGCAGGAGCCAGGTGCTTCTTCTGGTCTCCCATGGGGTGCAGGGCCCAAGCACTTGGGCCATCCTCCACTGCACTCCCGGGCCACAGCAGAGGGCTGGCCTGGAAGAGGAGCAACCGGGACAGAATCCGGCGCCCCAACCGGGACTAGAACCCGGTGTGCCAGCGCCGCAAGGCGGAGGATTAGCCTAATGAGCCGTGGTGCCGGCCACCTTTTTTTTAATTATTAACAAAGTGTTAACAAAGATGTCAGTTATCATAAAGATTTGCTCACAAGTAAACAAAGCCAAGATAGTTAAGCATTTTGGTTTTATTTATTTGTTGTGTAGTAAGGCACACTAAGGCATTTACTGAGAAGGAGATGTTAGGACTTGGGCATCCCAAGTGTTCCCTAGGAGCTAATCATTGTCCTTCCCACTTCCTTGGGATGATGTAATGAGATGACACAAGAACCAGGAAGAAAGAAGCAAAACGTACATGAGCAAACTCCTGCCAGCCAACAAACTGAATCCCAAAGACATTTCCAGTGTACTTCACCAGCAGAAAAAAAGAAAATCATAAGAGATAAATCATTTGCTTCAGCCCAGGAACTGAGCGTGAAAACCAGTCACTGAAAAGACTGGAGATTAAGGAAAGGTCCAGAAGCATTATGTAGCAGGCGTAAATGTTACATGCAAAAACTTGAGTAGGCAAGAAATGTACTTATTTATTTCTATTTGAATCATACCTTAAGCACTTAAGCTACAAGATTGGCAGCAATTTTTGTTTAAGCTACAACTGAGGCTCGTTTCTTCCAAGAATTATGCCAAGGAATCTGGAGGGACTTAAGCAGAACCAAAACATCGGAGAGATGCACCTAGTTCACTGGTCTACACTGGATACATCTAGAATATTCTTACAGTGCCATTAGACATCAGGTCTTTGCTCCTTTGAGCCTCCTAGCAACTCTGGGGTGGTGGGGAGACTGGGAACCTTAGGCTGCCAGTGGGCATGTTTCTCAATCATACTTTCTGAAGTCTGTCCACCTCCCCAAAATATTGCCTGCCAAGCAGAAGGGAGGGAGGGGCCGTTGCTGTTTATGGGAACGACACTTCTACCCTCGAAGCAGCCCAGGAGAGACATTCTTCCACCATTTGTTCCCTGTAGATCTCTGCCCATCTCTACTTCATGCTGCCCCAACTGGCCTCTTCAAAGAGTTTCATTTTTGACTTTAATAAATACTTTTAAATCTCAAAAAAAGCTTCATTTTTATAAGACAGTGAACATTTCATTTAAACAGCATTTGCTTTTTGCCATGTATTACTGTATGTTTTCCATAACAAAACATCTCCATAACATTGTTCAAAGACAAAAGACTCCAGTAACCCAGAAGGGTACACTACACTGGACACTAGTAATCTTTTTTGCCCATTTTAAAGTCTCTTAATTTCTCCTGACAGGGTCTCCACCACCCCATGTGATCAAAATAGGCATAAAAAATGATTGATCACAAAATCTGGGCTCACTAAGTTTGCCCTGATTATTATTATTAGTGAGAGAGCTAACTACCCATTTAAGTGCCATTGAATTTGTTTTTGCAAAGGTAGACCCATGCAGCCACTGAATATTTAAAACTAACGAGCAATATCCCAAACAAGGAAACATAATAAAATGTCCCTTATCATTACAGTCAGTCCTTATCATATATCTTCTGCTAGATTTTGGGTTAGCAGTCTGCTTTCATGAAACCATCTGCTTCCAAACTAAAGAGATCTGGAATTCCTGACTCGTTCTGGCCCACTGATAAGATGAAAGTTATCTGAATTATATCACCTCAGAGGCCTGTCTTCTTAGAAATGTCAGTAGTTTTAACTACCTATTACAATCCTTTTCCCTGGTGTTCTGCAAACAACTGGTTTTTGCAAACAAAAAAGCTTTTGTCCATAGCTTAGAGTAGAGCCTGAAGGCAAACATCAGAGTAAAAGGAAGCTTTCTAGAGATGACAGACACTCAGTGGTTGTGCCTAATTCACTGCCGAAACCACTAATTTCGAAAGAAAAGAAAAGCAAAATTGCCTATTTGGTTCCTATGTATACCTATTTCAAAAAAGATTAGATCACTATTTCTTCTGAAAATTAAATAGCAAGAACATTGTCCCTGGAGGCAGGGACTTCCCATAGGCTGAAAAATTTCTGCAATATTTATATTAATTACATTTACCTATAGGAATCTAACCTCGGGCAAACTGAACATCTCTTCTCAGATATGACAGCTCCTCTCATAAAATTCTTAAAATAGGGCCGGCGCCGTGGCTCAACAGGCTAATCCTCCGCCTTGCGGCACCGGCACACCGGGTTCTAGTCCCGGTCGGGGCACCGGATTCTGTCCCGGTTGCCCCTCTTCCAGGCCAGCCCTCTGCTGTGGCCCAGGAGTGCAGTGGAGGATGGCCCAGGTGCTTGGGCCCTGCACCCCATGGGGAGACCAGGAAAAGCACCTAGCTCCTGGCTCCTGCCATCGGATGAGCGTGGTGCGCCGGCCGCAGCGCGCCAACCGCGGCGGCCATTGGAGGGTGAACCAACAGCAAAAGGAAGACCTTTCTCTCTGTCTCTCTCTCTCACTGTCCACTCTGCCTGTAAAAAAAAAAAAAAAAAAAAAAAATTCTTAAAATAGTAACATATTAGACAAACCTAATAATTTTCAACATCTCTTTTTATAAGATGAAAGAATAAATCTGATTTTCTAGAGACCCTCTAGTAAATTTCAAGGATAACTTTTGGTATAAAGAATATTCTTAAATGTTTAAATTTTTTTTAAAGTTAGGGCTGATCTTTAGAAGGCAAAGTTAAAAGAGTTACCGCCAAAAAAAAAAAAACATCTGGGCACTGGATTAACATAAGATCATGGGTATTTGAGAAATAAGACTGGTTACCTAATTTTTTTTTTTTTTTTTTGACAGGCAGAGTGGACAGTGAGAAAGAGAGACAGAGAGAAAGGTCTTCCTTTTTTTGCTGTTGGTTCACCCTCCAGTGGCCGCTGCAGCCGGTGCACCGCGCTCATCCAATGGCAGGAGCCAGGTGCTTCTCCTGGTGTCCCATGGGGTGCCTCCTGTCCCCTGGGCCATCCTCCACTGCACTCCCGGGCCACAGCAGAGAGCTGTCCTGGAAGAGGGGCAACCGGGACAGAATCCGGCGCCCCGACCAGGACTAGAATCCGGTGTGCCAGCGCCGCAAGGCGGAGGATTAGCCTAGTGAGCCATGGCGCCAGCCATCTAATTTTTCAAAGTAACAATAAAATATTTGAAAATGAGTATGATTAAAAGTAAGTTTTGCGGGCCGGCGCCGTGGCTCAACAGGCTAATCCTCCGCCTTGCGGCGCCGGCACACCGGGTTCTAGTCCCGGTTGGGGCTCCGGATTCTGTCCCGGTTGCCCCTCTTCCAGGCCAGCCCTCTGCTGTGGCCCAGGAGTGCAGTGGAGGATGGCCCAGGTGCTTGGGCCCTGCACCCCATGGGGAGACCAGGAAAAGCACCTGGCACCTGGCTCCTGCCATCGGACGAGCGCGGTGCGCCGGCCGCAGCGCGCCGGCCATTGGAGGGTGAACCAACGGCAACGGAAGACCTTTCTCTCTGCCTCTCTCTCTCACTGTCCACTCTGCCTGTCAAAAAAAAAAAAAAAAAAAGTAAGTTTTGCTCATTTGTAGATGAAGCAATTTGTTCTTTGCTTTTTTATTTCTTTTTTTATTTCATTTTTTTTATTTTTTGCCAGGCAGAGTTAGACAGTGGGGGGGGGCGGTTATAGACAGTGAGAGAGAGACAGAGAGAAAGGTCTTCCTTCTGTTGGTTCATCCCCCAAATGGCTGCTACGGCCGGCACTGCACTGATCCAAAGCCAGGAGCCAGGCGCTTCCTCCTGGTCTCCCATGTGGGTGCAGGGCCCAAGCACTTGGGCCATCCTCCACTGCCCTCGCAGGCCACAGCACAGAGCTGGACTGGAAGAGGAGCAACCGGGACTAGTACCTGGTGCCCC
This sequence comes from Sylvilagus floridanus, assembly GCA_949820135.1. NCBI lineage: Eukaryota > Metazoa > Chordata > Mammalia > Lagomorpha > Leporidae > Sylvilagus > Sylvilagus floridanus. The sequence continues at coordinate 11,805,253 of OX463228.1, read as the reverse complement.
AACCGGGACTAGAACCTGGGGTGCCGGCACCTCAGGCGGAGGATTAGCCTAATGAGCTGCGGCGTCGGCCGCTTTTTTATTTCTTTAAGTAATCAAAAGTAAACATAAAGCACACAAAAGGGCAGATTATACAATAAGAAAAAAGTTTCATATTATATGGAAATTATTAATCAATATAGAAATAAGCTCTCCAAACCTGAATTCAATACAATTTTAACATATTTCTCATTTTAGACAGGTATTATAAACCAAGGCAAATAAAGATCACCTTCAAAATTTTGTCCTTTATTGTGCTCTTTTATAACCTAGAGCAAACTGACATTTAACTTTAGAACAGAGTGGTTTCCCTGTAAGGGTCCTTGAGACCTTGTAAATGGGTCTGCAAGGTCAAAACTATTTTCATAATAATATTTGTCTCTTTTTTTATTATCCTTCTCTTAACAATGGAATTTTTCCAGCAGCTAAATGATATCTTATCAGATTGAATGCAGTAGATATGAGAATAATTAGCTTCTGTAAGCCTCCTACCTGACTCTGGGTTACAGAATGTCAGAAAAGACTTGTTGCTTCGATGAGTGAACCAAACTTAATAATAAAGATAATTCTCAGCCTTGGACACTCTGTCTGATAGAAGCTCTCCCTTTGTCCCAAGGAGCATGAAGCACTCCTTCCTGGTCAAATGGAATGAAAAGTAAAATATGTTCACTCATTTAGAAAATATATAATAAGCACCTGCTCTCCAAACTCTGGATCATAACTTTAAGGCTCTGCAGATGTGGCCTCTGCCTGTCTGCAACCTTATCTTATGCCTCTCTTACTCCACTACTTCCACTGCCTTCTTTTTTTTTTTTTTTTTCAAGATACACTCTTTACTGCATTACTAGCTTTCATATGTGTCCTCTTTCTGGAATTCTCTTCCCTCCGTAGTTCACATGCGTGAGTCCATGTAATCCTTCAGGGCTTAACTAAGATATCATCACCTAGTCTAAAACGAACTTTCCTTATTCTTCACCCCACCTCGTTATTCTGTATCTTGCCGTCTGTTCCTTTCTTTCATAGCATGTACCACAAATTGTAATTACTTGATTTGCTGGTTACTTCCTCCTCACTCAATAAAATATAAGAGGATATCTTTGTGTTGGGAAACAAATCTGCCTTGTTTACCATAAAATCTTCAGCACATATAGAATTCCTGATGTTTAATAGTCACTCAAAACTCTGAACTAACAAGTGGACGAGTGAACTCCATGTGCTAGTCCGTAGGGGTTCATTGCATAGATATATAAAAGATTCATGGGGCAGGCATTGTGGCGTGGCGGGCATCCCAAGCGGGCACTGGTTTGAGGCCCGGCTGCTCCTATTCCAGTCCAACTCTCTGCTATGGCCTATGGCGGAGAAGGGGCAGTAGAAAATGGCTCAGGTGCTTGGGGCCCTGCACCTGTGTGGGAGACCAAGAGGAAGCTCCTGGCTCCTGCTTCAGGACAGCCCAGCTCTGGCCATTGAGGCCATTCGGGGAGTGAACCAGCAGATGGAGGATCTCTCTCTCTCTCTCTCTCTCTCTGCCTCTGCCTCTCTGTAGCTCTGCCTTTCAAATAAATAAATAAATATTTTTAAAAAATTTAAAAGAGATAGATTCATGTACCCACAAAATTTATAGTCCAGCAGAGGATATATACCCATTTTCAGGCCATCGCAGTATAGTCCAAGTACATGATGTCAGGACATAACACTATCAAAACACCTAAGAAAGGTCTGGAGATTTCTCCTTCTGCTATGATGAAATAGCATAATTGGACCAACCCTCCCACCAAAAATATCTATAGAAGCTATACAACCGCTTATTGGCCTTTTGGCTAAGATCAAGTGTAGAAGCTATATAAAAGTCTTTAAAGAAGAAAAAGAAAAGGCAGATGTATGAAGAGATCAACCAAGACAGCCAGAATTGAACTCAGCAAGATCACAGAGAAATGTGAATCACTGAGGTAAAACTGGAATTCTTCTAGCATTTACCAGTTCCTCTTGGCTTAGGAGAGAGGTCAGGGGAGAGGTGTAATGGTCATAGAGGCCAAGAAGCGAAGCATCAAAGAGTAGCAAAGAAGCAAATAAAAGAAGCAGAATTTTCATCCATCTCAGGAGTTCAGCACCTGCCATGGAATAGGGGCTCTAGCAGATATCTCAGGCTTTCAGTTTAAACCCTTGCAGAGGTTCCAGGAATAAGATCAAACTGGAAATAAGCTAGCCTAGAAGGCCTGAAATCCAGCACCAAATTATCTCAATTCCCACTTATCCCAAGATAAGCTGAGTTTACTTTAACTGCCAGAATAAATTAAATCCCCTCTGGAGGAACTTGTCATTATCTGGAACCTCTTTTCATTAGGGCTTCACTTTTTAAAATTATCAGACACATCAGAAATAGAACAAAATGACTAAAAATTCAGACAAGAATGAACTGATAAAATAGCCCTAAAAGTGATCCTGTTATTTATATTGCTTCATATATACTTTACTTTTTGTATGTTTAAGAAAAAGAAATGGGGGCCGGCACCGTGGCTCAACAGGCTAATCCTCCGCCTTGCGGCGCTGGCACACCGGGTTCTAGTCCCGGTTGGGGAACCGGATTCTGTCCCGGTTGCCCCTTTTCCAGGCCAGCTCTCTGCTGTGGACCGGGAGTGCAGTGGAGGAGGCCCCAAGCACTTGGGCCCTGCACCCCATGGGAGACCAGGAAAAGCACCTGGCACCTGGCTCCTGCCATCGGATGAGCGCAGTGCGCCAGCCGCAGCGCGCCGGCTGCAGCGGCCATTGGAGGGTGAACCAATGGCAAAGGAAGACCTTTCTCTCTGTCTCTCTCTCTCTCTCACTGTCCACTCTGCCTGTCCAAAAAAAAAGAAAAAGAAAAAGAAATGGGGCCGGCGCCGTGGCTCACTTGGTTAATCCTCCGCCTGCGACACTGGCATCCCATATAGGCACCAGGTTCTAGTCCAGGTTGCTCCTCCTCTTCCAGTCCAGCTCTCTGCTGTGGCCCAGGAGGGCAGTAGAGGATGGCCCAAGTGCTTGGGCCCTGCACCTGCATGGAAGACCAGGAAGAAGCACCTGGCTCCTGGCTTCGAATCAGCTCAGCGCCGGCCATAGCGGCCATTTGGGGAGTGAACCAACGGAAGGAAGACCTTTCTCTCTGTCTCTCTCTCCACTGTCTAACGCTATCTGTCAAATTAGAAAAAGTGAAAATTATGAGAATTTCACTAAAAAATTGGAATATATTTATAAGAACCAAAGTTTTAGAAAAGGGTTAGTCCAACAGAAGGAAGACCTTTCTCTCTGTCTCTCTCTCTCTCTCTCTCTCTCTCTCTCTCTCTCACTGCCTAACTCTCCCTGTCAAAAAAAAAAAAAGAGGGTTAGTAAGTATGGAAAAAAGCATAAAGGACATATGGAGTAGGATGAGTGGTCCACATATGTGTAATTGAAATTCAAGAAGAAAAGAAAAAGACTGAGAAGAGGAAATATTTAAGAGATTCTGGATTAGAGTCTTGCAAAACCTATAAAATATCAAGCCAGAGATCCAAGGATCTCTACTAATCTCAAGAAGAATAAATACAAAGAAACCCTGCCTTACATAATCATAGTCAAACTACTAAAAACCAAAGACAAAGAGAAAATCTTACCACAAGGACACATTACCTTTAATAAATAAAATTAACAGAGATGACTTAAATGAAAATGACAGAACCCAAAAAACAATGAATAATCTTTGTAAAAAGAAGGAAAAAATCATTGCCAATATGGAACTAAATATCCAGAAAAAAAAATGCCTTCAAAAATGCAGGTGAAATAAAGGCAGTTTTCACCATATGAAAACGGAGCAGACCTATACTCAAGGGAATTTTTTAAGCAGAAGGATTATGGAAATGTGGAAAGGAACAAAGAGCAAAATAGCATTAGAAGTCGGTAAATGTAAATGAATGTTGATAGTATAAAACAATAATATCTTGTAAGGTTTAAAATGTATGTAAGTATTATGTATGAAATATATAGATTTTATATAGTATATGTGGGGAAATATATAATAGAGTTAAAATATATTTAAATATATGTACAAATGAGTATTCATTCAAAATGTATGTAAAATATGTAATATATACAGCATAAAAAGAGGAATAGAGTTAATGTTGTTTAAGGTTCTTATATTACCTGGGAAATGATAAAAGGATGCATTTTGTAATCTCTAAAATAAACACTAAAATAATATAAGAATATGTAACTGGCAAGCTAACAGAGGAAAAGGAAATAAAGGGACAGATATTTGATGACTCCTAAAGATGTAGAAGAAGAAAAAAGGGAAAACAGAAGTGACAAATAGAAAACAAATAGTTTAGTGATAGTTTAAAACCCAAATATAGCTGTAATCATGCTAAATACAAACTAAGTCCTACAACTAAAAATTGTCATTCTGGGTTATCTTTAAAAAACAGCCAATTATATGCTGCTAATAGACATACTTAAATATAAGGACATAGAAAAAAAAGTAAAAGTTTAGAAAAAACAGTTATGACAAAAAGTAGCTGGTATAACTATATTAATATCATAGAAAATTGAAAGGATTACTAGATATTAGAGGGGCATTTAGTCATTTTAAATGGTTCTGTTCACCAGACATATATCACAATTCTAAATTTAGCATATCTAATAATATAACCTCAAAATAAAAATAAATAATTTATCATTCCAGCCTTGGGAGTTGTGAGGAGGCTGGAAAGACAAATGAGGCTGAAATAAGGGTGGGATGGGGGGTAAGCAGAAGGAAGAACGTTTTTCAAAGATTGAAGGCAAGGGAGTTTCAGAAACTGAATGCAGGGGAGAGCATTTGGCACAAGGCTAAAACACCCTTTGGTATGCCCACATCTCCTAATGGAATACCTGGGCTCAAATCCCAGTTCCACTCCTGATTCTAACTTCTTGCTAATGTACCCCCTGGGAGGCAGGCAGCAGGCCATGATTCAAGTGGCGGAGTCTCTGCCATTCACGTGGGAAATCCTGTGAGTTCCATGTTCCTAGCTTCAGCTTTGCAGCCCCAGCCATTGTGAGCACGTGGGACATGAACCAGTAGTTAGGAGATCTCCCGCTCTCTGAGTCTCTCTGCCTTTCAAATAAGTTTTTTTAATTTTCAAGAAGAAGCTGAGTGAAATATAGTTTTGGTTAAAATATAGAAAGAAAGACTGGCTGAGTGGGAAGAGAGTTGCCTGATGAGAACAATGATTTGTAATGGGGACTAGAAAGTGCAGGAATATTAGCTGTGATTAAAAGATGCAGCTTTTTCCTAAAAAGCAGGAAGTTATTGAAGTGTTATATAATGAGTTGCTCAGAGGCCCTGTCTCACTGCTGAACAGAGAATGAATTGGAGGAGAGTGGGACCACTGGCAGGGAGACCTGTTGCAATAAACCAAGAGACACGATGTTGGCTAGAGGTGTGAGTTGGAGAAAAGGGAACACATTTTTTTTTTAAGTAAAATAAACTGTTTCATAGATTGTGAAATATTTAAAAGTTTGCCAGGTTACTAGGCTTGGTTTTAGGTTAGTGAGTAAGAAATTCAGTAATAGACCTAGAGGCTGTATCTCGTGAGAGAAGATTTAAAGTCTGCAGTTTTCCCTTTGTGTCTAACCACAGGACAATGTAGCTTTTCATTTCTAGAGGTCACGTTTTGTCGGATCTCTCTAGGTTGGTCATTGCTGCAGGCTTTTATTTACAGAATATAAGCTAGAGTAATCCAACTTCCTTAGCTTTCTGTCTTAGAGTTCCCTCCCTGTTTTTCATTTTAGTTGACTTTTTTTTATGTTTGGCAACCTGTGGGCAATTATCCATGTCTCTCTTAAAGAAATGTATGTTATTTGAAATCCACTAAGCAGAATTATGTAGGGCACATACAAGGGTACTTCAAAAAGTTCATAGAAAAAATGAATTAAAAGATAAGTTTATTTTGTTACAACACATCTATGAAATCCAGGCATAGTTTTTTTCTTTATACACATTTCCATGAACTTTTTGAAGTACACTAATACTTATGGCTTCTCTGCCTAGGCACAATATCTTAAGGCATATATTACTTAGCATCTTTTCTCTGCCTGAAACAGAGCCAGCTACTTACAGGCAGTGGTATTGTACATGAATGTATTTAAATTGTTGCTCTAAACCTTACTGGAAAGCACTTTGTTCTCTTTTGTAGAAGGCTCTACCCCCTGTACCTACCAGGTTCTCAATTCATATTTATTGAATGAATAAATGAATAAGGGAAGAATGAAGGAATGTTAAACAAGTGAACTTCACTAAAATTAAATTTTTTTCATTTCAGTCTTATCAGTTCATTTCATTGTCATTTAAAGTGTTGGAAGTCTGATGTTAAATGTTTGAGAGTAAGACGATCATTCTTACTGTTTGCAGGACTATCTCAAGCAGGTGCTGGACATTGACCTTCATGCTCAGATCCATTTTGGCAGAGTTTTCATGAAACCAGGGTATGAAAACAATATTGTTACTTCATATATGGGTTAGTTTGGCTTGCTTTAACTAAGTTTTAAATGCTTTCCTTCTTTGCACTTTCTATTATGGACTTTCTAGCCCAATGAAATAAATTTTATCATATCAGAATACTTTCTTAAGTGCAACTCATTTGAAGTAAGAAGTCATCTTCTTTATGCATCATTGAGTTTGATATAAAGAAAGCAACTCTCCAAACTTTTTCTCCTTTTTAATTCCCATGTATAGTTCCTTCTTTCTCATGTTCTCTTTCTCCCCATACTGCTTTCTCTCATTCTTTAACAGTGTGCATGAAAACTCTCAAATCTATACAAACATTGGAAACACAATCAGCACCTTCACTTACTCATCCCCCAGCCTCAGTTACTGTGAACATTTTCCTGTCACTGTTCCATCAATCCCCTCCCCCAACCCTGCCTTTCTTGGGGGAGGGTGGGCTGGATTGTTTTAAAGAACATTCTAGGTATCATGTCATTTTGGTACACATCTCAAATAATAGCACCATTCTCTTGTATAACTATAATGGTGTTACCATACCTAACAAAATAAACAATAATACTTTAATATCTTCTAATACTCTGATCATATTCAGATTTCTCCCAAATGTCAAGAAAAAGAATGTCTTTTTATAATTGTTTTGTTTGAATCAGCATTCAGGTAAGGTCCACTCATTGTATATGGTTGTTAAGTCTCTCTTAAATGAAATATTTACTCTTCTCTCCCTTTTCTTTGGTTATACCACTGACTTGTTAGAGAAACTGGATTACATTTCCCAATGAAAGGATTTGGTTCACGCTTGTATCTAACATGTCCCCCTATCTCTGGTATGTTCTATAGATTGAAAGGTAGCTCTAAAGACTTAATGAGATTCAGATTCCATTTTGTTTTCCTTTGCAAGAATACTTCACAAGTAGGGTTTCACACTGCCTCCTGCTGCCTCCCAGATGAAGGAAAATTAACCATATACCAAGATCTGCATGTCTCCTAAAACTAAGAACCCCTAAGTAAGGGTGAATGGAGGGAGGTTCTGTGATCCAGTGCAAATACTCAAAGAAGGCCAAACACTGGTGTTGATGAGATATGTCTTTAAGCAGTAGCTTGCCTGGCCATTCCCCTGCCACTCTGAATTTGTGATCCCTGTTCAAAGCGCTCAGTGTATGGGTGAGTGTTTAGTGCACCTCCACACTGTCAGCAACAACAGTAGTGGTGCTTTGGTCAGAATTATAATCTAATCATGCTCGTGAGAGCCCCAGTAGTGAGGAGGAAATTCCCAGCTGTTTAAATCGGCGCCGCCGTCAGCAGATTCTAGAATCCTTGTAAATGTTGCAATGCTCCTCCTCGTATCTGATTTATTGGGCACTTATGTCAGCTGTAGGACAGAGACCAGGCTTTACCTTTATGATGCAGCCGTTTTCTAGGATGGAGTTAAGTTTATGCCTCATGCTGTGTGCCAAATCTGATAGAGTTAGAATTCTTGGCGTTATATTTCTGCGGTTGCCTGTTGAGTGAGCACCAATATAGCTGCTGCTAACAAAGCCTTTTGGTTATTGAAACTGTGGGATTTGGATCATTCTTGTCAAGGAAAGTAATTTGTTATAAGCAAATATTACAATGCTACATGTGTGCAGGTTTGTTCCCTCCTATCTCTATGGCATTACTAATTTGATTAGAATACAGAGGACAGCCATGTCACCATGCTTTTCACTAACCTCAGAAATTGAACTGACAGTTCCCTTTGCAATGGCAATGAAGCTGATACTACTTGCCCTCACACCTAGAGGAGAATTATTTGTGTGATATCAATTACTTAAAATACTCTCAGTACCTATAATGGTATTCTTTATACTTTTTTTTTCAGTCTATTCTTGACCACTTGCTTCAGCTTTAAGAGGGCCTCAATTCCTAGTGTCACAACACTCTCTTGCCTCAGTCATTGTATAAATGCTGTTAAATTCTAATCTAGAGAGGAGAATTGAACAACAGGTGTTTTGCTGCAAGGAAATGGCCTTCCAGAGCTTGAACAGAAACTTCACGTCTAGCAATAGGACACTCGTAATGGTTATGCAGAATGACAAAATGTTTTATTGTAAAAGGAATATTTTAAAATGAATACTTTTAAGAGAAATCATATTACTTATGTGCGAGATGCTGAAGATGATTTAAATTGGCCTTCTAATTTAAATTGACTTTAAATACAATAGAAGGAAAAAGATATTATGCAATTCCTTCTCACTCTTATTATCTGTGGGTTAGTTTGCCATGGTGAAGTGGTTTAGAAATTTAAGTGGGCTTCCTTTAAATGGTCAGAATTTTATACTCTCTAAAGGTAATAACTTAAAGCTAATTGCTACTTAATACTAGAACAAAAAGAAATATAAAAAGCTCAAATACAATTTAGCTTTGCTCTTCAGACACACAGTGCATTGAGAATGAAATTAACCTTTTATTTGAAAGACAATGATACTCAGAAAAGCATTTGTTGTATTTGGAACCAGATGCACCAATTCCTGGTGGGTTTTTTTTAAGATTTATTTTACTTATTTATTTGAAAAAGTTACAGAGAGGTAGAAACAGAGAGAGAGAGAGAGAGAAAGAGAGAGAGAGAGAGAGAGAGGTCTTTCATCTGCTGGTTCACTCCCCAAATGGCCACAAGGGCCAGAGCTAAGCTGATCCAAAGCCAAGAGCCAGGAGCTTCCTCCAGGTCTTCCATGTGGGTACAACGGCCCAAGGACTTGGCCTTCCTCCACTGCTTTCCCAGGCACATCAGCAGGAAGCTGAATTGGAAGTGGAGCAGTCGGGACTTGAACCTGCACCCATATGGGATGCTGGCACCACAGACCGGGGCTTTAACCTGCTGCGCCACAGCACCAGCCTCACAGATTCCTGTGTTTGTGGATCATCTACAGTGAGCAAAACTGTTCTCAAGAATACATCCTGGAGATTATTTTTATCACACAATAACAGTAATTGCCTAATAATCCATCCTTAAATCAATAGGACAATGCAATCTCATTCCTATAAAACATAATAAAAAATTAGGAAGTAAGCAAAACAAGCCTCAGAGTAGCCAAAATAGATGTCACCAAGTCCATCTATCACCACTTCACTTCCCATCCTATGAGAATTTTATCCAAATATAGAGCCATCAAGTTAGAACAACCATGGGTCAAATCTTGGTTCCTGCATCTAAAACATGGAATGATAGTTACCATCTCATGAGATTGTGCTGAGACGTAGTGAAATAATGGGAGCAATGCACAGATGTTACTTGTAAAGCAGTGATTGTTGTGGTGCAACAGGTTGAGCCACCGCCTGTTACACTGGAATCCCACATCAGAGCACCAATTCAGGTCCTGGCTGCTCCGCTTCCAATCCATCTCCCTGCTAATGCACCTGGGAGGCAGCAGAAGATGGCCCAAGTACTTGGGTGCCTGCCACCCATGTAAGACACCTGGATAGAGTTCCTGGTTAACTTCACCCTGGCCCAGAAACATTGTGGCCACTTGGGGAGTGAACCAGAGGATGGAAGATCTCTTTCTTTGTGTCTTTCCCTCTCTCTCTGTCACTCTGCTTTTCAAGTAAATAAAATAAATCTTTAAATGAATAAAATAAAATAGTTCCATCATTACTATTTTCATCATTCTACAATATGACAATTACCCTGGTTCCCATACCTAAATCAGCATTCAGGGTTGAGAGGATGGCAGGCTGGCATTATAGGGGAGTCACGGGTAAAACTAGGGTGAAAAAGACAGAAGCAAGAAGGACAGCAGGACGGCACTAAGGGAGTGTAGTGTAGAGTGAAAACAACCCACAGTACCCTCGTGACCTAACATCACTGCATATGGCAGGATCACGTATAGCAATAATGATAGCAATGATATTAAAAAAAAAAGTCAGTGTCCCTGCATTATAACAAAAGGGAATGAGGGAGTGATCCTTTTTTTTTTTTTTTTTTGACAGGCAGAGTTAGACAGAGAGAGAGAGAGAGACAGAGAGAAAGGTCTTCCTTCCGTTGGAAGGCGCACTGTGCCCATCCAAAGCCAGGAGCCAGGTGCTTCCTCCTGGTCTCCCATGGGGTGCAGTGCCCAAGCACTTGGGCCATCCTCCACTGCCCTCCTGGGCCACAGCAGAGAGCTGGACTGGAAGAGGAGCAACTGGGACAGAATCTGGCGCCCCAACTAGGACTAGAACCCTGGGGTGCCGGTGCCACAGACGGAGGATTAGCCTAGTGAGCCGTGGCACATGCCAAGAGTGATCCATTTTTGAAAGATCAACCTGCAAAAATAAATATAAATACAGTTTGGATGCTTAAAAGTATAACTTTCCAACTATATGGAAATTTCAGCATTCCCTAAAGATGCTTCATCACTCAAGTTTCATTAATATAAGTTTTAGCTAAAATTCTACATAAGATGTAATAGGGGGAAAAAAATCACTATTCTCAACCACTCACTCCCTCCTTGCAGATCACCCTTAACCCCCCCACAATAAGAGTTCTGTCAGAATTATAAGGAAATATAATTTGATCATTTTTAAAAATTATTGTTGCATTAGTTTTGTTCTAGTCAGGATGTTGTATTTATTTGGATATTTCAAAAGTCTCCCTTTATAGGGAGCTTTTATGTGTATTGTTGAGTATAGTTTTATACAGATAAGAAAGATTCATCTTGAACAATAGGGAGATATATATTATGAGGCAGTCTTTGACAATAAGAATTATTATAAATCTGCAGTAAAAATAGTAGACTATTAACTGTAGGGATGGAAAACTTGGGAACTCCAGGATTCAGAGTACATTTTTATAATACTAGCAAGAAAAAAAAAATAAGGTACACAAAACCAAGAAGTTTGATTACATGAAAACAGAAGATGCTAAAAAATATATTTAGGTACTCTTGAAATATTTCAGAGTATCAAGGTTTAAAGGTGAATCAACAAACAAGTATTTTTATTTAAGTGATCTGTATGGGTAGCCACATACAAGAAAACTGGAGTACTTAATTGACTCATACCATTTTGGTGATCACTAACAAGTTACCTCTTTTTTCTCTAGCCTGCCAACAACGTTTGCTACTTTGGATATCGATGGTGTAAGAAAAATTATCTTTGCACTACCTGGTAAGAATAATTGGAATAGATTTTTATGGAAAAAGTGATCAAAGACTTTTGAACTGCTCACATTACCAAGTCCCCTATCAGATCACTTGACATGGAATCTGAAAGACCTGGGCTCAAGTCTCAGCTTTACTAACCCACAATCATTTAACCTCTCTGAGGCTGTTTCTTTACCTGTCAAAACAGAAATAATACCTATGTCATAGGGCTGGTATGAAAATAAAATTACACATCATCTTCCAAAGCACTTCCCAATCCCTAAGGTGATAATCGAATGTTAGTTGTCACATCATTCTGGAGCACCTGCCTTTTCCTCACAGGAAATTGATTGTGGTTAGCAGTCCAGTCACTTCTCACAATGGAAATATTGTGCTCAAGGATCCAAAGGGCCTTGAGTCACCTATGCAAATACTAGATCAAAAAACACTAAACTCCCTCTGGTCCTTGCAAGGTTGGGGTTAGTTGAGGGGAGAGAGTCCAGGGAAGATGAGGTTACTGGTAATGGTGTTTCTCAGCCAGATCCCCCTCGTGGGTCTGACATCACATCACTCCCTACCAGCTTCCCCGTGAACAGGAACTCACAGGATCAGAATGTCGAAAAAGCAAAGTGATTCATTCACAAAAGATTTTTAGTCTTTTTTATTTGCAGCCATGCATTTAAAGTCAATATGAACCTTGACCAGTTTTTAAGCAGTTTGGAACTTTTATGTATCTACTTGTTATTTTTTTACTTTTAAAATTATCCTCTGACAATTCTGCCCAATTCCCTATTGTTTGGTACAGATTCCTTCAGAAAATAACTGATTTATTACTTTCAGATTCATAAGCCTCATAGCTTTAGACTACTTGCTTGCTTTGTATATTAAGTAAATCTCAAAGTAGAGATATAAGGAAGAGAGGCAGGCAGAAAAATTCTGAACTTTAAAAGCAATTTTAAACCCATATCAAGAGGGACCAGCGCCATGGTGCAGTAAGTTAATCCTCCACCTGTGGTGCCAGCATTCCACATGAGTGCCGGGTTCTAGTCCCAGCTGCTCCTCTTCCAGTCCAGCTCTCTACTATGGCTTGGGATAGCAGTGGAGGATGGCCCAAGTCCTTGGGACCCTGCACCCACATGGAAGACCAGGAAGAAGCACCTGGCTCCTGGCTTCGGATCAGGCTAGCTCTGGCCATTTGGGGAGTGAACCAACGGAAGGAAGACCTTTCTCTCTGTCTTTCTCACTGTCTGTAACTCTGCCTGTCCAATAAATAAATAAAACATCTAAAAAAAAAAAAAAAAAAAGAGCAAAGAGCAAAGGCCAGCACGGATGCTCGGGGCTTTTTTTTTTTTTTTTTTAAGATTTATTTTATTTGAGAGGGAGGGAAGGAGGAAAGAAGGAAGAGAGAGGGAGAGAGAGAGAGAGTCTTCCGTCTGCTGGTTCACTCCTCCAAATGGCCACACCAGCCAGGGCTGGGTGAGGCCGAAGCCAGGAGCCCACAAATCCATCCAGGTCTCCTATGTGAGCGGCAGAGGCCCAAGCACTCAGGCCATCCTCCGCTGTGTTCCCAAGTGCACTAGCTGGGAGCTGGATCGGAAGCAGAGCAGCCGAGAACTGAGCTGGAGCTCACATGGGGTGCGATCATCACATCACAGACGGCAGCCTAACTCGCTGAGCCACAACACTGGCACCCAGAGTCGTTGTTGATGGCCACACCTCACAGGTGCTCCTGGCACGTGACAGATGGGAGGCCAAGGACGCTGCAACACGCACAGCAGCCCAACCTTCCCTCAGGGCTTTAAAAAAAATAATAAGCATAAGAGATTTCATTTTCATCATATAGGAAATTTTTAAAAATTTTTAATTTAGCTTATTTGAAAGGCAGAAAAACAGAGATCTTCCATTTTCTGGTTCCCTCCCCAAATGCCCACAACTGCCAGGCCTGGACCAGGTGGAAGCCAGAAGCTGGGAACTCGATCTTGGTTTCTCATGTGGGTGGCAGGAACTCAACTACTTGAGTCATCACCTGCTGCCTCCCAGCATGCCCGTTAGCAGGAAGCTGGACTGGGCACTTGAAGTAGGCACTCAGTATGGGATACAGGCATCCCAGGCATACTTCTAATCACTATGCCAAATACCCACACCCATATAGAAAATTTTGAGAGAGAAGACATGTAATTAAAATAGTCTTCAAATGTACCTATAACATGAAACTTCTTAGGGCCTTTAATATTTCTTTGAATACTCTGAACATTATCATCTGTGCTCCATGCCTTAGCTTTGGCTTGCCTAAAAGAGACTCTATTTTGTCTGCTGAAGTTCCTATTTAAACTACAACAGGGACAGTGCTGTGGCATAGCAAATAAAGCTGCCACCTGCAGTGCTGGCATCCCATATGGCTGCTGGTTGGTGTCGGGCTGCTCCACTTCTGATCCAGCTCCCGGCTAACATGCCTGGGAAAGCAGCAGAGGATGACTCAAGTGCTTGGGCCCCTGTACCCCCGTGGGAAACCTGGAAGAAGTTCCTGACTCGGCTTAGGGTTGGCCCAGCCCTGGCTGTTGTGGTCATTGGGGTGTGAACCAGGAGATAGAAGACCTCTCTGTGTCTCTCCCAATCTCTCTACCTTTGCCTTTTAAATAAATATAAATAAATCTTAAAGAAAAAAAAATCCCTGTCTCTCCCCATCCCTGTCTCTCCCCATCTCTCTCTCTCTCTCTCTCTTCCCTCTCTCTCTGTCACTTTGCCTTTCAAATAAATAAATATGTTTAAAAAATAAACTACAGCCTATCAATGATAGTATAACAAAAAATGTTATTCTGGGAGCCTATTTCAGTGTTACTAATGAAGTATTGTTGATCTACTTAAAAAGTTAAAAAATTAAAATCTGTTTTCAAATTGCTACTTTAATTTGAAACTTCCTTTGATCAGCCTAAATAAGCCAAAAGAGGGCAGTATATGTTCAGATTGTTGAAACAGCTAAGTGGTAAAATTTACAAGGATTTTCAATTTCTGCTGTCCTGAGGGCCATGCGTTTAAAGCTGTCAGTAACCTTGAAAAGTTTTAAAGCAGTTTAAATGTTTACTGGGGCAAGCACGTGGCCTAGTGATTGAGACACCTGTTTCCCTATCATAGTATGTGGGTTCAATTGTTGCCTCAAGATCCAGATTCCAATTCCTACCAGGGGAGACCCGGGAACACAGTAGATGGTAGCTCAAGTGCTTGGGTACCTGCCACCCATTTGGGAGACCTGGATTGGGCATGGCCCAGTCCTGGCCACTGTGAGTATCTGGGAAGTGTACCAGCAGACAGGAGCTCTCTGTGTTTCTCTGCATTTAGAATAAGAATAAATGAATTACTTAAGAAAAATTTTAAATTTTGTGTACTTACTTGCTATATTCTTAACTTTAAAATCACTACAGTAACACTTGTTCACTATTTGTTACAAAATACAGAGAAGCATAAAGAAATATTACTGTAGTCGCCCATCCACCCATAAATAACTGCCATTTACAACATTTGGGTTTTTTTTTTTTTTTTAAGATTTATTTTATTTATGTGAAAAACAGAGTTACAGAGAGAGGTAGAGACACAGAGAGAAGTCTTCCATCTGGTTCACTCCCCAGATGGCCACAATGGCAGGAGCTGCGCTGATCCAAAGCCAGGAGCCAGGAGCTTCTTCTGTGTCTCTCACATGGGTGCAGGGGCCCAAGGACAGGGCCATCCTCTGCTGCTTTCCCAGGCCATAGCAGAGAGCTGGATAGGAAGAAGAGCAGCCAGGACTAGAACCGGCACCCATATGAGATGCCGGCACTCAGACAGGGCTTTAACTTGCTGCGCCACAGTGCCGGACCCACCAGGTTCTAGTCCCGGTCGGGGCGCCGGAGTCTGTCCCGGTTGCCCCTCTTCTGCTGTGGCCCGGGAGTGCAGTGGAGGATGGCCCAAGTGCTTGGGCCCTGCACCCCATGGGAGACCAGGAAAAAGCACCTAGCCCCTGGCTCCTGCCATTGGATGAGCGCGGTGCACCGGCCGCAGCGCACCGTCCGCGGCGGCCATTGGAGGGTGAACCAACGGCAAAGGAAGACCTTTCTCTCTTTCTGTCTCTCTCTCTCTCACTGTCCACTCTGCCTGTCAAAAAAAAAAAAAAAAGAACTTGAGTATATGAAGTGGAAGGAATGGGTGGAGACAGTATTCATCTTCAAGTCCTTTCACATCTTAAACCATTTTGTTTCTTTTTTAATTTAAAGTAATTTCTGGATAGGGAAGATAATAGATAAATTTCCTGTTTTCACCTGTATTTTCCAATTTTGGAATAACAAACATTACTATAGTAATTTTATTTTAAAATGCTTTAAAAATAGCAAGTAGATATATAAAACTTAAACTACTTTAAAACTGAAGATTGGCAGTGACTCTCAGGAAAGCAGAAATAGTGTTAAACAGCTTCTGGGTATCAGAAATCTCTGTTTTACTGGAAGATCCAAATGTTTGTGCCTTCTGAGGCTTTGGTTGTCTACACCTGTATTCTAGCACCCTGTTGGGTTCAAGGCGACTCAGAAAAGGAAGACTAGTAGCTAGTCACTCCCGTTATACTCTGTGATACCTGAAGGTATAGACAGACACAATGATTTGGCAAATCTGTATGTGGTGCATGATAAGTAACTGTTTGGTTGACTTTCAGGGAATCCTGTATCAGCTGTGGTCACCTGCAATCTCTTTGTTGTGCCTGCACTGAGGAAAATGCAGGGCATCTTGGATCCTCGGCCAACCATCATCAAAGCCAGGGTAATGTTGCCTAATAATTAAAAACCACAGCTGAATCTCGGTAAAAGTGGAGAATGTGATTTCCTAACTTAACCAAAATAAACATCCAGAATTTTATATTAATTTTTATGGAAATTGTGATTATATTCTCCCCTTCATGATAAAAAATGGAGGGACAGGGTCACTTTTAGTCCTCTCCTACGTGACTCCATATAGGAGTTCAGAGAGCAAGGCTTAAAAGTTTAAACACATGCTGAGCTGAATGGAGCAAAGGACAAGAATTATCTCCTCTCAGGTAAAGACAGCAGCAATTAACCTGGTTACTTTTTTGTGACCTCAATGATAAATTTCAAATAATTCAGAAAGAAACAACCAAAAAACGCGGGACTCCGGTGATTCAGGTGGAAGGAATAACCATACTTCTTAGGAAAAGACCATTAAGGCTGGGAAGTACACCTGTGGTAAAAGTCACTTGGACGTAAAGAATCCCCAGCCCCACAAACACTAACTTTAATCTGACTTAACTACTATTCAACTAATTTTGTTATACACTTTCTGCACTACTCATGAAAAACTCAGCAATATAGACTTCAGTATCAAACCGTTACTTTTCAAGAGCTCTTATACAAATTTAGAATTTACAATTCTAAGGTTAGCTGACGGGAGGGATATAAAACATAGAACAGAAAATATTAATGAAATGTTACTCTGAGGAAACACAGGATAAAAACATTTTTAAAAACCCAGGCATTAGATATTTTTAACATTGACCTTCTAAATGAGGAATGGGGAATGCCTGGCCTGCGGGCTGTGTAAGACCTGCAAAATCATTTGGCCTATCCCTGCCAAGACAGCTGCAGGCAGGACTTGAAATTCAGTAAATCTACAGCAGGCTAATTTTTAAGTTGATAATTGGCCTGTGAATGATGTTATTAAATATCCAAATGACCCTTGGCAGAAAAAAGGCTCCCCACCCCTGTCTAAACTGGGATATAAAGAGGTCATCTTCATTTCTTAAATTCACTTAAATTCAACTAGAGTTTTAAAAATAAACTTAATTGAAATTGAGTGAGCAAAGGAAAAAAGTCATCAATGAACAAAAAAGTCAGGAGATCAGATATGTGCAGCTTGGATTTAGAGTCACATCAATAAAAGGCAAAAGATTTATATGATCTGAAGAGAAACCAGAGTATTAGAGTCACATCAGCAACACTGAATTTACTGTTTTCATATTTGTTAAATAAAGAAAACAAGGAAAATCCACATTGTTATGAGAGAAAGAGGGACTTTCTTTGACTTTGCAAAGCTTTTATAAATCCTTTCATATCTCATTTTAACATCCACCTTCCCTTCTTTAAAACTGACATGGTGATGACTGTCTATTCTGACAATAGCAAGGTGATGCCATAGAATCAAACTGATGCTTGATACGTTGTTCATGATGCTGCCCATTTCCTATCCGCTCCAGGAATTGAGAACTGGTTCCAGAAGAAGTCAGACACCATTCACCCATAGCTATGTCACTGGAACTGCAAGTGTGGGTCATCAGTGTGCTTGGCTGCTTGGCTCCTATTTTTCCTCCCCTTAATCACCTATACACCTTTGCTGACAAAACTGCCACTTTGGATCGTAATCATGTTCATCACTTACTTGAAACAGTAAATCTTAGTATCTCTATTTTCTGACCACACAAGATGCAGCTTACACAAACCATGTATTACTGTTCTCCAAAGCAGATGCCACACTCATTGCCTGCATCAGTTTTTTGAGGAAGTAAAGTGGATGTTAAATGCTGGTGCTGATAACTCACTACTGTACTTTGATGTTACCATGCTATGGATAGTGTAATCCTGCATTATTTTTTTATAACGCTTTTATTTAAAGAATATAAATTTCCAAAATACAGCTTATAGATTACAATGGCTTCCCCCCCCATAACTTCCTCCCCACCCGCAACCCTCCCCTTTCCCACTCCCTCTCCCCTTGCTTCACGTCAAGATTCATTTTCAATTCTCTTTATATACAGAAGATCAGTTTACTATATATTAAGTAAAGATTTCAACAGTTTGCCCTCACATAGCAACACAAAGTGAAAAATACTGTTGGAGTACTAGTTATAGTATTAATTCACAGTGGCTCAACAGGCTAATCCTGCATTATTTTTAACAAGTCAGCACAGAAACTGTCATTCTTTTATATCAAAGCATTCAGAAGAGCATCAGTTTAAAATATTTTACATATTTCCTTAATCATTCATGGTTGAAGGTGAAACACTTGATTTTCAGTACATAATCAAAAATATAATTCTAGGCCAGCGCCGTGGCTCAACAGGCTAATCCTCCGCCTTGCGGTGCCGGCACACCGGGTTCTAGTCCCGGTCGGGGCGCCGGATTCTGTCCCGGTTGCCCCTCTTCCAGGCCAGCCCTCTGCTGTGGCCCAGGAGTGCAGTGGAGGATGGCCCAAGTGCTTGGGCCCTGCACCCCATGGGAGACCAGGAGAAGCACCTAGCACCTGGCTCCTGCCATCGGATGAGCGCGGTGCACCGGCCACAGCGCGCCATCCGCGGCAGCCATTGGAGGGTGAACCAATGGCAACGGAAGACCTTTCTCTCTGTCTCTCTCTCTCTCACTGTCCACTCTGCCTGTCAAAAAATAAATAAATAAATAAATAAATAAAATAAATAAAAAAACAAAAATATAATTCTAAAAAAATTATAATTCTAGCAATTAATCAAATATAATTATTGGCCTAGTCTTTCAAGGACAGTCTATCATGTGTTTGCTCAATATCCCATCAAAGCATCCTGTACCGCGCTGGTTCTCTCCATTTTTCTCTAGGAACATCACTGAGGTAATCCCTTTAATATTAACAACTTGCCTCATGAAGTAATTACAAGATGAAAAAATAGGGAGTGAACCAATGGATGGAAGCTCATGCATGCTCTCTGTCTCTCCCTTTCTCTCTGTAATTCTTCATTTCAAATTACAAATAAACCTTTCTATAAAGAAATAAAGACGAAGGAAAGGGAAAATACCATCACCTCACATGCTCCCAGAGCAGGGGGAGACTGCATGTTATAACCACCAGTCTTTTTTTTTTTTTTTTTTTAATTTTTGACAGGCAGAGTGGACAGTGAGACTGACAGAGAGAAAGGTCTTCCTTTGCCGTTGGTTCACACTCCAATGGCCGCCGCGGATGGCGCGCTGCGGCCGGCGCACCGCGCTCATCCGATGGCTGGAGCCAGGTGCCAGGTGCTTTTCCTGGTCTCCCATGGGGTGCAGGGCCCAAGCACTTGGACCATCCTCCACTGCACTCCTGGGCCACAGCAGAGGGCTGGCCTGGAAAAGGGGCAACCGGGACAGAATCCGGCGCCCCAACCGGGACTAGAACCCGGTGTGCCGGCGCCGCAAGGCAGAGGATTAGCCTGTTGAGCCATGATGCCGGCCACCACCAGTCTTTTCTAACCTGTCCACCTTGTCTCTTCACTTGATGAGTGCCTTCTGACCAATGTCATAGTAAACTACAGGCATTGCAACAAATGTTATATTGTTTGAAATTGCTAAGGTGTTTGTAGTTGTAGAAAGAAATATTATTTAAGATTGATCATTGATCATTAAAAGATATTATTGGATACCTTTTAACAAGAACATTGTGGCTTATGAATTTTAAAAAGAGGTATTTAAAATGACAGAACTTTCTATAACGTATAGAAAATGTAAATTATTTTACTTATTAGGAAATGAGGAATATAACTAGGTTTTAGAAGCTTTGGAAACAGGATTTGAAACTGTTTCATGTTATTACATACAAGGATTTTCTAATCCTTGTGAAAGGTTGTATGTTCAGACAGATGACGTACAGGGTAAATATGCTCAATGCCTTCACTAGTGTACTGATACAGATAGTGCCAAATTTTTATAGCACCTACCAAAAATAATTAATGTAATAAGGCACCTTTAAATTTTTTTTCATAGCCTCTTCATAAATTCCAACCAGATCCTGCAGTGGGTCTGAGCCCCACTCAGGGCCTTGAGTGTGTCATCTTGAGACTCTTTTTCTCACAAAATCTCCTGCCTTCCTCCTAACTCCTGTCAGCCACTGATCATTTTATTCCCTGCAGTTTGGCTTTTTCCAGAGTTTCATATGGAATCAGACAGTATATATAGCCTTTTCATATTGACTTCTTTCATTTGAAAATATGCATCTAAGTTTCTCTTTGTCTTTTCATGATTTGAGAGCTCATTTCTTTTTAGTGCTGCAGAATATTCCATAGTCTGGATATACCACAGTTTGTTTATCCATTCACCTACTGAGAGACATCCTGGTGCTTTCCAAGTTTTGGCGATCATGACTATAAAGGTGCTATAACATTAGCATGCCGGTCTGTGTAGACTTAAGTTTTTACTTCATTTGAGATACCAAGAGCATGATGGATGGGTTGCCAGGTAATAGCATATTTCATTTTGTAAGAAATTGCCACTCTTCCAAAGTGGTTGTACTATGTTGCATTCCCATCTGCAATGAATGAGAATTCCTATTGCTGTACATCCTTGCCAGCACTTGCTATTCTCAGTGTTTCAAATGTTGACCGTTCTAATTAGGTGTGTGGTGGTATTTCACTGTTGTTTTAACTTGCAATTCCCTAGTTACACATGATGTTGACTATCTTATCATATGCTTATTTGCCATATGTATATTTTTGATAAAGTACCTATTGTGGTCTTTTGCCCATTTTTTTAAAAATTAGATTGTTCATTTTTTTATTGTTGAATTTAAGAGGTCTTAGTATATTTTGGATAATGATCCTTTATCAGATAAATCTTTTTTGAAAATATTTTTCCTCAGCTATGGCTGTGTTCTTGGTCTCCTCACTTTTTTAAAAGTCAATTCTCTCCCCTGCACATTTACATATAAATAATACCAGATAATGCTACAGCAAATAATACAATTTTCATCTCTTAAGTGGCTGCTATGTGCCAGGCCTATGTTAAAACAGTTCTAGTCCATGGCCTACTGCCCAGTTTCAAATGAACAAAAGGAATCATCAGAAGTGAAACATAAACTATTTGTGATGCTTTATTCAACAAAAAGGGCTGTTCTAAGTTTTTATCTCTGGTACATCATTCTTTTAAACACTGAAGTTCATGGTAAACAAGTGCTTTCTTAAGTAATGTAATATTCTAAAATTATAATGTCAGTACAAATAAATATACTGGTTAATACAGAATTCTGCATTTCAGTAAAATGCCAAATTTTAAATGGTTTCATCTCTAGCTACAAAAGGAACCACTATTTGGTTTTTTTTTTTGTTTTTTTTTTTTTGTTTTTTTTTTTTTTTTTGACAGGCAGAGTGGACAGTGAGAGAGAGAGACAGAGAGAAAGGTCTTCCTTTGCCGTTGGTTCACCCTCCAATGGCTGCCGTGGTCGGCGCGCTGCGGCCGGCGCACTGCGCGCATCCGATGGCAGGAGCCAGGTGCTAGGTGCTTCTCCTGGTCTCCCATGGGGTGCAGGGCCCAAGCACTTGGGCCATCCTCCACTGCACTCCTGGGCCACAGCAGAGGGCTGGCCTGGAAGAGGGGCAACCGGGACAGAATCCGGCTCCCCGACCGGGACTAGAACCCGGTGTGCCGGCACCGCAAGGCGGAGGATTAGCCTGTTGAGCCACGGCGCCGGCCCAAGGAACCACTATTTGTGAAGAGACTATGAAAAAATTTCCTTCATTTCAATTTGATGCAGCTGACTCCTACAATTTTACATAAGCATCTTTCTTTAAGACAAAATAAATTTTCATTTTTAGGTTAGCTATAAAATAATAGTTTAAATTTTTAGTATTATAAAGCTTGAAGATACTTTAACCATTATATAGTTTATATTTAACTATTTTTAGATGAATAAACAGACATAGAAAATCAAATAACTTGATAATACAACACACCAGTTAGCTGTAAAGCTGGCAGGAGACCTAGGTGTCTGATAGACCCCCCAGTCCAGTTCTCTTTTCATTATTTTTCCATGAACCAATCAGTGTAACTGCTAGGGAAAGGCTTTCTGATGAAACACTAGCAAATACAACAGCCATGTGGGTACCTCTTATAGTTTAGTACTGGAAAACAGACATACTCAGACTGAAAGGGAGAGAGATTTTTTTTGTCCTCAGATTAGCACAGAATGATTTAGGAATAATGACAGGTTACCCAACCAGTAGATAAAGACTATAAACACATGCAACATTAACTGAAAGAGCTGGTGTAATTTAATCAAGCAAATACACAAGAATTGGGTTTCACTTGGATTCCAGGAGAAAAACGTGTGATGTGGCTAAATCAAAACAGTGTAACTCTAAGGGTTTGATAACTGTATTAGATCACTAGGAGAATGAATACTCAAGAGAAAAAGAAAGCTCCTTTCACCTTTATGTTGAAGATAGGCACATGAATGGGGAGCTGAATGAGGCCCAGCACATGTTAGGTCCTGAGTTAACATTAAGTTGACGGATACATGGATGGATGAATGGAGGATGGATGAACATTGAATTCGTTTATTTAGATCTCCCTCATTTATTTTCAATGTCAACATACCTGCTTCAATTTCTCAATTTACAGGTGTCCATCTTCTTAATCCATAAAAACAGACTTTATCTTTTTCATCTGCCTTTTCCCCCACTATGACCACCATGAAGCTGAACACCAGAACAACTCAACTCCTGGACTTCCTGTATTAAGAACATAAGATGGCAGTGATATAAATAAGAGTGACAAGGCTGTTTCCCATATCTGCTGTATTCTCTGTGCAGTTCCCACCACCCTGCAGTTTTGTGCAATTATCAGGTGACCATGTTTGCTTTCCTTTTCTCTTTATTCTGTAGTTATCATGTGATGTAAAACTGGATCCTCGTCCAGAATACCATCGGTGTATTCTCACTTGGCATCACCAAGAACCACTGCCTTGGGCACAGAGTACAGGTAGGTCATTCACATCTGTTAAAACACAATTTATATATAATCTTAATTGGTTATACCTAATTTTTTAATTATTGTATATTCTTCTTTTTAAAAGTTAAATGAGTTAAATTATTCCTAAACAATATAGCATAACAGAACAAGAGTTAAAAAAATAAAAATTACTTCATTGAGCCATATTTTCTAGGTAAACCTTTGAAACACAAATCTAGCACTATAGAACATTTGGATATGTTTGTTCAACTGGTAAATTTTGAATATAACTATAGTTGTAGGAAAAGGAAGAAAGTATGGCTATACCACCCTAAAATGTGAGATTAAAAAGGCTTTCTGGTCGGGCTGAAAGGCCCGCGAGAGTATTTCAGGTATAGAAAGACAAGATTCTGTGACAAAAAATACCCTACACGGAGGATCTCTGTGAGACCTCACAGGAAAGGAAGGGTCATCAAAGAAGGAGACACTCTTCTCAGAAGGGAGAGGAGAACATCCACTTGGCTTATGGCCGTGTCCAAATACCGACGGAGTCTGTGGTCACAAAAGGCGTCCATAGCCCTGGCAGCCCATGACAAGAGCCTTGGATGATCACTGACGTCATTAGAAAAAAAGAGTGTTAATTGTTAAAGGAACAACAGTAGTCACTGTGCACTTGCTGCCCAAGGAGGACCTCTGTCCCTATTGAATTGTAATATGAGAATCGACTGCAAATTCTCTCCCCTTAACTGTACTCTGTATGTTGTGTGTGGGCGTGGGGGCAAATTGTTGAAATCTATGAATAGCATAGAATTGGTCCTCTGTATATAAAGTCATACTAAAAATGAATCATAATGAAGAAGGAGATGGGAGAGGGAATGGGAGGTAGGATGGGAGCTGGGGGGGGGGGTTATTGGGGCAAGAACCACTGTATTCCTAAAGTTGTATCTATGTAAAAATGCATTCATTAAATAAAAATTTGTTGAAAAAAGAAAAAAACTCAATATAGGGGCTGGCATTGTGGAAGAAGGTTAAACCATCATCTGTGATGCCAGCATTCCATAGCAGAAGCTCCCATTCAAGTCCCAGCTGCTTCACTTCCAAACCAGCTGTCTGCTAACATACCTGGGAAAGCAGCAGAAGATGGCCCAAGTACTTGGGTACCTACTATTTGTGTTGGAGACCTGGATGGAGTACCTGGCTCCTGGCTTTGGCCTGGCTCAGCCCTGGCTGTTGGCAGCCATTTGGGTAGTGAACTAGCAGGTGGAAGATTTTCTCTTTTTGCCTTTCAAATAAATAAAATATTTTTTAAAATAATAACAAAGTTCAATTTTTTTTGAGATTTAAAATCAAGATTTATTAGAGTCAAAGACCTTCAGCCAGAGCAGCATGGAAAGGGGTGTCAAAAGAGGAAAAAACCAAAGCAGCACATGGTACTGCCATTTTTAAGCACAATTTTGGTGAAGGAAAAAGAAAAACTTATCAGCTTGACATTCAGTTACAAGGCAGGGACAAAACTCATCAAAAGACCTGATTTGCCATCTTTTATCCTATCTGGCTTGCTCATGATAAAAACAAAGCAGCATCAGAAGGGTGGGACAGATAACTTGTTTACAGTAAATGGTGAGCTAAGGAGAATGGAGTCGCCACTCCCATGATCGCTATGGCTGACAAAGCTCGATTTATGATGTGATTATCTGTGGCCTCAGCCATGCCCTAGGTATTGCTGAGAAATCAATCTTGATAGTTCGACTTCCATATGTATTACCTTTAGACTTCAAAAATTTCTCCTCAACTTCTCTATTCCTATTTTGCCCAACTTTTATTGCAAATCCTGAAAATTCTGTATTACTCTTTAAACAAAGGTCCTATCAAGTGCAAGCATCAAGAGACTAAGTGCATGGGCTTTGCCATCAGAGAGACCTGTATTCAAATTGGACACTAAATTAGTTACTAAGACCCTGGGCAAATTACCTAAGACTCTTTTGGGTATTTTGAGAATTAAATAAGATACTTAAGTAAAGTACCTTGTACCTAGTGCAGCATTTATGATCATTATTATTTTAATCGGTTTTTAAAACCTTCCTTTTTGGACACATGTAACACTTCAGTTTGAATGAAGAAATTCTGTGGTATTTTGCATATTTATTTAAAAACCTGGTTACATATTTTTAAGCAACAATTCTAATGTTTGTTTTAAAAGCTGTAGTGAGAGGGGTGAGATACAGTAGTACCACTATCTAAAAAAGGTACTGGGCATATGATCTCTCTTCCTCTTGAAGACCTGCATTTCTACTTGTCAGTTTTCATTCTGAAAAGGTTGCCCAAGGCTGTGTCATATTTACTGTGCTGCTTATATGCTGCTGTAATGAGAGCATTTCTTTCTAGGTAATCAGATGAGCAGCCGTCTGATGAGCATGCGCAGTGCCAATGGACTGTTGATGCTACCTCCAAAGACAGAGCAGTATGTGGAGCTCCACAAGGGCGAGGTGGTGGATGTCATGGTCATTGGGCGGCTATGATGGTCACCAGCAGGAGAAGCTCTGATGCATGTCCACATATCATTGACTGTATCCTGTAATATGCAACGGCACAGCTAGTTTTTCTGATTTGGATGAAAGTTGATCTGTATAGTCAACATCTTGAACTATATTTCAAATGAATTTAAATATCTTTTAAAGAACAAAACACCTAAAAATAAATCTTAACAGACAACTCTATTCTGATTATATCAAAGCAAATTTTTCCTTTCTTGCAAATTGCTTTGTGTGTTCAA
Source organism: Sylvilagus floridanus (assembly GCA_949820135.1). Lineage (NCBI taxonomy): Eukaryota > Metazoa > Chordata > Mammalia > Lagomorpha > Leporidae > Sylvilagus > Sylvilagus floridanus. The sequence goes on along the minus strand of OX463228.1, from coordinate 11,779,165 downwards.
TGCTAGGTCTGATAGCGATAGCTTTTAGTAGACAGCAGTAGGTGCCTGCAGAACTTGTGTTTTTCTCATCTTTAAAATACAACTACTTATGCTCTTAAATCAAGGCTGTCTGCTTATTTATACTAGCGTAGGCAACACTTGGATTTCCCTTCTTAGTATGCTTCATAACCGCTTTCCAGAGCGCTTCTGCTTGTTCTTTACCATGTATCTCGTGTTTATGTGCACAGTGCCAAAAGAAGAGGGACGGGGTGGAGGCCCTGCCCTGCCTCAAGAATCATCCCCTGTGGAACATCTGGGGAGGTTTCTCACCCCAGCAGCCTCACGGCACAGTCCTCGTGGGCAGTAACTGGATACCTTTTATTTGAACAAACTGGGGGATGGGGAAATGCTTCCTTAAGTGCTGACAGCCTTTTTAACCAATACATTTAAAAATTGTACAGAACAAAAAAATAAAATCAAAGACTGATCTTGTACAGATATTAGTGTTACCAGCATTCATGTGGAAATCAAGAGCAAAGACAAATAATGTTGAAACAACTCTGTACCATACATTTTCTGTAATGATACTGAAACTTAATGAATAAAAAAACCTTGATCATTATTTAAAATCTTACTGTGTTGGCCTTGTTATTTAAAAGAGAGAGAGAAGCTGTCATTGTGGCACAGCAGCTTAGGCTGCTGCTTGTAACACCAGATTGACTGTTCCATTTCTGATCTAGCTTCCTGCTAATGCACCTGGGAAGGGAACAGATAATGGCCCAAGTTCTTGGTTTCCTCTACCCATGTGAGAGATCCAGATGGAGCTCCTGGCTCCTAACTTCATCCTGGCACAGCCCTGGTTGCTGCAGCCATTTGGGGAGTGAACCAGCAGGTGGAGGATCAATTTCTTCCTCTCTCTTTCTCTCTATGTCTCTCTCTCTTTCTCTCTCTCTCTCTCTCTCTTTCTGGCTTCTCCCCTCCCTCCCCCCCCCTTCCCTCTCTCCCTCATCTGTTTCTACCTCTGTCTCTCCCTCTCTCTCAGGCTCTGCCTTTCAAATACATAAATAAAATAACTCTTTAAAAACGGAAGATTGTCATGCCATATGAGGGGTCTGCCTGGATAAAAGCAATAACTAAGGTGACCTAAGGTTAAATAGTAGAGAAGAAATTTAAAATGCAGTATCATGCAGTACAGTGTCTTACTATAAATGGGGGGAATAGCATTATGATCTATAGCATCACTGTATTAAAAATCAGAAAGTAAGAGAACATGTAGTTAGTCTGGTCTTTCTGGTCATAGCTAGAGAATAATTTAATAATAGTGGCTAGAAAATTTAGAATATACTTAATGACAAAGAAAAATAACAACTCTTATTTTAGATGCTATAAAAGCAAATTTCAAACACATACAGTTCTTTGGGACAGGGGAAAATAAGTAATAAACTAGAAAATTACAGATGAGTCCCTGAAAATTTTTTATCATGTTAAAAAAAAAGAAATAGGGAAAATCTGTGCATGCCACAGACAATACAGCAAATAAAATATACTTTAATAAAATTACTCCTTTACAGTGTTGTGGTGCAGCAGATTAACCCACTGCCTGTAACACCAGCATCCTGTATGAGTGCCAGTTCAAATCCCAACTACTCTACTTCCTGTCCTGCTCCCTGCTAATGTGCCTGGGAAAGCAGCAGAGAATGGCCCAAGTGCTTGGTCTCCTGGCACCCAGAGAGGAGACCTGGATGTAGTTCTAGGCTCCTGACTTCAGCTGGCCCAGCATTTCAACCATTTAGGGAGTAAACCAGCAAATGTAAAATCTCTCTCTCTCCCTCCTTCCCTCCTCCCTCCCTTTCTCTCTGTCTCTCCATCTCTCTGTGTAACTCTCAAATAAATAAATCTTTAAAGAATTATTCCTTTAATTAAAACTTGGGGTACTTTTCAAATGGTGGTTACAGGGAATCATTAAATATGCTGAATATTGTTCTTAATAAAGCAAACATGCAGGACCAAATAACTGATAAAATCAAGTAATAAAACATTTATATTGATATTTTATATTTTCAAAATTGGAAATAAAATGCTCTATTTTAAATTTTCTTTTGTACTTAAAATTGAAGATAAGGTTAGTTAATAGAGGTCAGATGAGCCAGCATTGTTACGCAGCAGGTGGTCTACCACTTGCAAAACTGGCATCACCTATTGGAGCATTCAAGTCCATGCTGCTCTACTTTCCCATCCAGCATTGAGCTAAAGTGCCTGGGAAGGCAGCAGAAGTTGGCCCAAGTGCTTGGGCCCTGCCACCCATGTGGGAAATACAATGGGGTTCCTAACTCCTGGAATTGGCCTGGCCTAGCTCTGGTGGTTGCAGCTTTTTGGAGAGTGAACCAACAAGAAGATACCTCTCTCCCTTTCTCTCCTTCTCCCCTCCTCCCTCCTTCTCTCTTTCTCTCTCTCTCTCTGTCTGTGTGTGTCTCAACCTCTCCCCACCCCCCTACTCTGTCCCTTTCACCTCCCCCATCCTCTCTCTCAGTCTGTCCCTCTCTTTCTGTTGCTCTGCCTTACAAATAAAGTTTTATAAAAGAGGACCAATGAAAGAACATGCAAAGATTTCTTTAACGACATTGACTCAACAAACATTTATTAAGAACCTACTATGTACTTAGGTACAGAGCACATTGTGCTACTACTTATACATATAAATAAGTCAGGGTAGTTGATGTTTTACCCAATAAGGGAGATACCAAAAACATGCAGAAAGCTGTAATACTTGAGACTACATGGTAGAGTGTGTAGAATGTGATACATGCCATAGTACAGATTTGAAAGATTAGAGGTTTCAAATGAGAACTTCCTACAAGGTAAGATTTTAAGGGGTAAGCTGGAATTTTAGTGGGTCTTGAAGGAAGCTGGACTTGAAGATGATGGAAGAACATTCCAAAACAGAGTTATGGACAATTGATAATTATAATTTTTTTTTTACAAGCAGAGTGGACAGTGAGACAGAGAAAGGTCTTCCTTTTTGCCGTTGGTTCACCCTCCAGTGGCCGCTGCGGCCGGTGCGCTGCAGCCAGCGCACCGTGCTGATCCGAAGGCTGGCGCCAGGTGCTTATCCTGGCCTCCCATGCAGGTGCAGGGCCCAAGCAGAGAGCTGGCCTGGAAGAGGGGCAACTGGGACTAGAACCCCGTGTGCCGGCGCTGCAGGCAGAGGATTAGCCTATTGAGCCGCGGTGCTTAATAGGCTAATCCTATTATAATCCAATATAATTTTTATTACATAATATAAGCTTCATAAAAGCAGGAAATTTTTGTTTCTTTTGTTCATTTATTTTCCTCAAATGCTTAGAAGAATTACTGGCATATGTACGAATTTGTAGGCACCAATAAATATTCTTTCAATGAAATACATCATGTAGAGCTTACTGTATGGCAGGCATTGTTCTAAACACTCTTCATGTGTTTAAATTTCATAAAAACCTTATAAGAATGGTTATTACTATATTACAGATGAAGAGACTGAGGCACAGATTTAAGAAACTTTTCCATGTCACACAGAAATTATACAAGAGGAGTAAGGATTCAGATTTGGAAATCTTAAACAGTAGCCTGTTGTACAAACAAAATTTGATAAAAGATATTGTAAGACAAAAAAAAATACCTCTTTAAGGCTCAAACTATAAAGTTCTTAGGTAACAATGAATATAGATTTATTCAAGATAATAAAACTATTGGAGACTCTTGACCAGGGAAGTATCATGATCAGAGCTGTCCTTTTAAGGAAAATGCCCTATCAGCATTGAGTAAGGTAGGTTGGACTGAGGTAGAGTGAGAGACACCAGTAAAGAAGTGAATGGGATGGCGTTGTGGTGTAGCAGATAAGCCACTGCCTGCGACAACAGCATCCCATATGGGTGCTGGTTTGAGTCCCGGCTGTTCTATTTCTGATCCACCTCCCTGCTAATGGCCTGGGAAAAGCAGCAAAAAATGGCCCAAGTATTTGGATCGCTGCACCCATGTGAGAGACTCGGAAGAAGCTCCTGGCTCCAGGCTTCAGTCTGGCCATTGCTGCCATCTGGGGAGTGAACCAGTGCATGGAAAATCTATCTGTCTCCCTCTCTCTGTGTAACTCTGTCTTTCAAATAAATAAAGAAATCTTAATAAAAAAAAAAGTGAGCATGATTGTGTAGGTGACGGATGGAGGTGGTGATGGAAATGTCAGAACACATGAATGTGCCTCGAGAAGAATAAGAAGAATTCTCTGATTGCAGGTTTTAGAAAGGAGGTTAGAGGAATGAGACATGATTCAAACTCTTCGGCCTTGACCAAGAAAATGTTTAAACTACTAACAAAAGAAAGAAAAATGGGCTTGGGGAGGAGCTGGTGAGTTTGGACATGTTGTATTCAAGGATACTAAAGGACTGTCCTGTCAGCCTTTGAAAGTACAGGGTAAGAGATCATAAAAGCAACACTGACTGGATTCAAACTTGGGAGTCACTCAGATGGGTAACATTTGAAATGTCAAAATAGGAGGAAACGACTGTCAAGGAAAGGCTTGCCAAGAGACAGAGCCTTGAGGTGCTGCGAGAAGCAGCCGTGACTTTAAAGAGGGAAAGGACAGTTTGGTAAAGAGAAGAAATCTGAGTGCAGCGTCCCACAACCAAGGACTTTGAAATCGCAGAAAGGAAAGATAATCAGCTGCCAAATGTAAAGGGAGTGTGAAGGACAGAGGCTCGCGGTAATTCACTGATTAGGCAGTCGTGAACTGTAATTTCAATAACCGATTGTCAGCAAAAGCCACATTACGAAATAGAAACGGAATGTGAATTCTTTGGAACTTGTGCATTAGAAAAGAAAGAGACAGATGGAAGCTTGAGCCAATAGCAAGGTGGAGGGAATACTGTTGTGTGTGGATTTTGAAAAAGGAGAAACAACAACAGTGAGCATGTTAAACATGCAGGCATTTGGCACAAGAGCTAAGGTGCAGGTTGGAACACCCACATCCCATATTCGAGTGCCTGGGTTTGAGTCCTGCTCTACTCCAAATTCCAGCTTACTGCTAATGCATAACCTGGGATGATGGCTCAAGTACTTGGGTCCCTGTCACCCACATGAGAAACCTGGATTGAGTTCCCAGCTACTGGCTTCAGCCTGGCTTTGGGGCATTTGAAGAGTAAACCAGTGGAAGGAAGACTTGTCTCTCTCTGTCTCCCTCTGCCTTTCAAAAAAAAAAAAAAAAAGCCCTATGGAGAAAGAAAGGAAAGAAGGGCTGGATTTGAAGATCCTGGTGGCCCAATTAGCCTGGGGGAGGAAAAGGGACAGTTTTCTCTCTGAGTTAGAAAAGGGAAAAGGTATTAGTTCATTTGGAGCAGATAAGAGAAATATAATATTAAAAAGGTTTGGCCGGCGCCGTGGCTCAACAGGCTAATCCTCCGCCTTGCGGCGCCGGCACACCGGGTTCTAGTCCCGGTCGGGGCACCGATTCTGTCCCGGTTGCCCCTCTTCCAGGCCAGCCCTCTGCTGTGGCCCGGGAGTGCAGTGGAGGATGGCCCAGGTGCTTGGGCCCTGCACCCCATGGGGAGACCAGGAAAAGCACCTGGCTCCTGGCTCCTGCCATCGGATGAGCGCGGTGCGCCGGCCGCAGCGCGCCGACCGCGGCGGCCATTGGAGGGTGAACCAACGGCAAAGGAAGACCTTTCTCTCTGTCTCTCTCTCTCACTGTCCACTCTGCCTGTAAAAAAAAAAAAAAAAAAAAAAGGTTCAATAAATGATTCTACTTGGCACAGTAGACATCAATGACATCTATTTGCATTTCTTTGAACAAAATTATTTAAGGGTTAAGCATATGTGACATATTAGAAGTCGTGGGGGTGGGGTGGGGGGCCAGTGCTGTAGCATAGTGGATTAACGCCCTCACCTGAAGCACTGGCATCCCATATGGGCACCGGTTCAAGACCCAGCTGCTTCACTTCTGATCCAGCTCTCTGCTGTGGCTTGGGAAAGCAGTGGAGATGGCCCAAGCCTTTGGGCCCCTGCACCCACGTGGGAGACCCGGCAGAAGCTCCTGGCTCCTGGCTTCAGATTGGTGCAGCTCTGGCCATTGCAGCCATCTAGGGAGTGAACCAGTGGATGGAAGACCTTTCTCTCTCTCTCTCTCTCTCTCTCTCTCTCTCTCTTTCTCTCTGCCTCTTCTCTCTCTGTGTAATTCTGACCTTCAAATAAATAAATCTTTTCTCTTTTTTAAAAAAAGTCTTTGTCCTTGCAGTTGATTCTCAAATAAAAGAGTAGAATATGTTTAAGGTTTTTATTTACAGCTGTGCAGAAGTTAAGCAGTTCCTTTAGAAGTAGATTTTTTGGCTTTGTGTTTCAAAACATCACACAATTAAAAAAACATATTAAGTTTACCAAGTAAATTTTATTAAGTGTTGTTGCAAGTGGATTCTTTGAATAGATTTCATTTATTTTTAAGATTTATTTATCTGAAAGAGTTACATAGGGAGAGGAGAGGCAGAGAGAGAGAGGTCTTCCATCCACTAGTGCACTTCCCAAATTACAGGGGCCCAAGGACTCTCTGCTTTCCATGGCAGAGAGCTGGATTGGAAGTGGAGTGGCCGGGACTCAAACCGGTGCTCATATGAGATGCCTTACCCACTACGCCAGAGCACAGGCCCCTGAATTTCATTTTTAAAATTATTTACTTACCAATAAAGCTTTGTAGATCTACTCATTACCAACTCTTAACCTTAACAAGTGATTATCAATTCTAGTTGAAGAAAATGGAGTTTTATGTAAGTACAGAATTCAAAGCAAATAACCTATCATTTCTCCAATAATGGTGGGTCTATATTAACTAATATTTTCCATTCTGAAATTTTTATAAGCATACTTGGCCTAGAACTGAAAAGTTAAAGTGTTACTCAATTCTGGCCATTTACAATTAGCAGTATTTCTCCTGTAGTCTTTTGTAATAATTGAATTTATTTAAAAGTATTTATTAAGATTCTACAGTATGCCAAGCTTCATGCTAGACACCAAGGCTACAATGATGAATGATATAAGATCTCTGATATCCAAGTGGAAGAGATAGATTATGAGAAAGAAAAAAATTAAATACAATTATGAATAAATGAAGAAAATCCAATGTTAGAAATGAGTGCAGACCTAAATCAGATTCAGTGGTTGTTTCAAGGTACAACCATTAAAAAAATGGCAGAAATCAGACTAAGTATTTTAATAGAGAGGCTTTAAAATAAGAATAAGTTAAATAGATGTTGGAGGGCTGGATATCAGAGATCATGACTAGAGGAAGCACCTACCAATAGCAAGGATGTGGGGATTGGGAAGGACAAGGTAGGGGAATCAGAACCTAGAAGCTCAATATTCAGACCCATGTGTGCGGTGACTCCACCCTCTAAAGCAAGGGCAATGCCTAGCTGCTGATTCACAGAGTGCCAAAAAAAAAAAAAAAAAAAGTAGGCTAGAACCAATTACTGTTGCCAGGATGACAATGACAGAAACGATAAGCCCTGCTTCTGTCTTCTGCTCTCCAAGCTCCCTCTAGTATAATACAGCCCAGTGTTGAACCGAACAGAAAGCCAGTTAGTGGAAGAAATGTAATTGCTGAGTTCCAGCCCCAGTACAGTGTACGCAATGATGGATTCGAACTAAGAGATGATCACTAGTCAAGTGATCAAGAAAGGGCCCTCTAAAAAGGTGACATTTGAGCTGGTTACTGAAAAATATTAAGCCCCAAAACAATAATCCACTTAAGAGATGGGCCAAGGACCTCAATAGACATTTTTCAAAAGAGGAAATCCAAATGGCCAACAGACACATGAAAAAATGTTCAGGATCACTAGCCATCAGAGAAATGCAGATCAAAACCACAACGAGGTTTCACCTCACCCCGGTTAGAATGGCTCACATTCAAAAATCTACCAACAACAGATGCTGGCAAGGATGTAGGGGAAAAGGGACACTAACCCACTGTTGGTGGGAATGCAAACTGCTAAAGCCACTATGGAAGTCAGTCTGGAGATTCCTCAGAAACCTGGATATAACCCTACCATACAACCCAGCCATCCCACTCCTTGGAATTTACCCAAAGGAAATTAAATTGGCAAACAAAAAAGCTGTCTGCACCTTAATGTTTATTGCAGCTCAATTCACAAGAGCTAAGACCTGGAATCAACCCAAATGCCCATCAGCAGTAGACTGGATAAAGAAATTATGGGATATGTACTCTCTAGAATTCTATACAGCAGTAAAAAAAAAAAAAAAAAAACAATGAAATCTGGTCATTTGCAACAAAATAGAGGAATCTGGAAAACACCATGCTGAGTGAATTAAGCCAGTCCCACAGGGAAAAATATCATGTTCTCCCTAATGGGTGACAACTAACTAAGCACCAAAAAGGAAACCTGTTGAAGTGAAATGGACACTATGAGAAACAGTGACTTGATCAGCCCTTGTCCTGACTATTGATGTTCAATTTAATACTTTATCCCTTTTAGTATTTTTTTTTGTTCTACTTAATACAATTGGTTGAACTCTGTAATTAACACACAATTATTCTTAGGTGTTTAAATTTAACTGAAAAGTGATCCCTGTTAAATATAAGAATGGGAATAAGAGAGGGAAGAGATGTACAATTTGGGACATGCTCAATCGGACTTGCCCCAAATGATGGAGTTAGAAACGTGCCAGGGGATTCCAATATAATCCCATCAAGTTGTCATGTACCAATGCCATCTCACTAGTCCAAGTGATCAATTTCAGTTCACAATTGATCACACTGATAGGTTTTAAGAGTCAAAGGGATCACATAAACAAGATGTGTCTGCTAATACTAACTGATAGAATGAAAAAGGGAGAGAATGATCCAACATGGGAAGTGGGATACACAGCAGACTCATAGAATGGCAGATGTCCTAAACAGCACTCTGGCCTCAGAATCAGCCCTTAAGGCATTTGGATATGGCTGAAGAGCCCATGAGAGTATTTTAGGCATGGAAAGCCAAGACCTAAATGAAAAAAAAAAAAAAAAGACCTAAATGAAAGATCTCTGCAAGTGAGATCCCAGTGGAAAGAACAGGGCCATCAAAGAAGGAGGTACCTTTCTTTGAAGGGAGGAGAGAATTCTGGTCTGGCTGAAAAGCCCATGAGAGTATTTCAGGCATGGAAAGCAAAGACACTGTGGCAAAAAAAAAAAAAAAATCCTACATGAAGAATCTCTGAGAGAAACCCCAGTGAAAAGTAGCCATGAAAGAAGGAGGTACTTTTCTCTGAAGGGAGGAGAGAAATTCCACTTTGTTTATGGCCTTGTCTAAATACTGATAGAGACTGGATTCAAAAGGCTTCCATAGACTTGGCAGCTCATGTCAAGGGCCTTGGGCAATCACTGATGTCATAATTAAGAGTATTAATTGTTAAATTTTTTAAAAAAATTTTTTGGCCGGCACCGTGGCTCAACAGGCTAATCCTCCGCCTTGCGGCGCTGGCACACCGGGTTCTAGTCCCGGTCGGGGCGCTGGATTCTGTCCCGGTTGCCCCTCTTCCAGGCCAGCCCTCTGCTGTGGCCCGGGAGTGCAGTGGAGGATGGCCCAGGTGCTTGGGCCCTGCACCCCATGGGGAGACCAGGAAAAAGCACCTGGCTCCTGGCTCCTGCCATCGGATGAGCGCGGTGCGCCGGCCGCAGCGCGCCGGCCGCGGCGGCCATTGGAGGGTGAACCAACGGCAAGGGGAAGACCTTTCTGTCTGTCTCTCTCTCTCACTGTCCACTCTGCCTGTCAAAAAAAAAAAAAATTTTGACAGGCAGAGTGGACAGTGAAAGAGAGAGACAGAGAGAAAGGTCTTCCTTTGCCATTGGTTCACCTTCCAATGGCCACCGTGGCCGGCGCGCTACAGCCGGCGTACTGCGCAGGAGTCACTGTGCACTTACTTCCCATGCAGGACTTCTGTCCTCAGTGAGCTGTATTATGAGAATTAACTGTAAAAGTTGTTCTCAAATATTGTGTGTGTGTGTGTGTGTGTGCAAATTGTTAAAATCTTTACTTAGTATAGAGTTGGTCTTCTGTGTTTAAAGTTAATCGAAAATGGATCTTAGTGGAGAAAGGGACTGGGAATGGGAGAAGGAAGAGGAGGAGGGGTGGGAGGGCGGGTAGGGTGGAAAGAATCATTATATTCCTGAAGTTGTACTTATGAAAATTGTAGTCATTAAATAAAAGGATTCTGTGGGGAAAAAACAGTCAATTATTTACTAGTCACCTGTTGACTACAAGGTGCCATGCTAAACAAAAGTTCTGACAGACATGCAACTGCTTTTCTCTGCCTCCTACACCTGTTCCTCTGTCTATATTTTGTTTCCTGGTTAATGGCACCATCATTCACTGCTTCCCAACCCAGAAACTTTTGAGTCATCTTACTTCTCACTCCCCCAATCCACTGAGTCACCAAATTCTGAGTCTACCAATAGTTCCTAAATTAACCCCCTCCTTTCCATTCCCACTCGTTAGTCTTTGTGCTTCCAAGGTTGTCCTCTCCAAATCTGTCCTGCACACTGCTATCAGAATGATCAACTCAGAACATAAAACCTCCTGTAAAACTCTACTAGAAAACCACTGCAGCTGGTGAGGTCCCAGAGTCCAGCTATGACATTCAACCCTCCCCCCCACCCCATTCTAGTCTCTCCTTCCTCCAGCTTCACTTTTTTCTCTTCTCCTGTTTTATGTAACATCAGACCATTGCAGTTACCACCTCAAATCCTGTCATTTTATGCCTCTGTGTCCTTGTTCAGACTGGGTAATCTTTCAAGGTTTGACTTGAGAACCAAAGTTGTGGCACAGCATGCTGGGTCACTGCCTGTGATGCCATCACCGCATATTAGCACTGGTTCAAGTTCCAGCTACACCGCTTCCTATCCAACTCCCTGCTAATGCACCTGGGAAAGCAGAAGATGGTCCATGTGCCTGGGTCCTTTCCACCCACATGGAAGACCCAGAAGGAGTTCCAGATTCCTAGTTTCGGCCTGGCCCAGCCCGTTGAGGCGTAAATCAGTGAATGGAAGCTCTCCCTCTCCCTCCCTCTCCATCTCTCTCTCCCTCTTTTTGTAATTCTGCCTTTTAAGTAAGTAAAATATTTTAAAATAAATTGACTTGAGTCTAGAAGACTTCACTAAATCCCCAGATTGAACAAAGTGCCCTGCTTTTGTGTTCCCAGAGTCCCCGTGCACACTCAATCTCATTACTGCATCACATCACATTACTGATTTCATGATACGTTCTCTGAGGGTAGAGACTGTTCCTCTTTGAAGTCCATCTGGCATACTGCCCAGTAAGTAGTACATGCTCATTACAGAACTGGCCAGCAGCACTGACCTGGCTGGCATAGCATCCGGCTATGGGAGCCAGAGATAGAATGTGGCAGGAATCCTTCCTGTTCCAAGCTTAGCACATGCAGCAGGGAGATTCCTATGCAGGCACAAAGAACCCTCCCAGGAGGGATAAGGACAAATTCTCAATTCCCTCTTGCATTATAGCTGTACACTCTGATGTATCAATTGCCTCAAAAAAATGAAAGATAATACTAAAGGATTTAATCAAGACACCTCAGAATCAAATCAATATTATCAATACTGAAGAAGTGATATCAGATTTATGCAAAAATGTTTCCTGGTCCTTGGCAGGAAGAATAGAAACATAACAAGTGGTGGTCATGCAATAAATTGCTGAATGAAGAAATGGATGGCTAGAAACCTAGTAGATTACCAGGGCATGACTGGGAGAAGAATCTGCCCATCAAAAAGGTGGTGCTCTGCATATAACATGGGAATCACAGCATCTGAGACAAAAATAACAGAAGAACCCCTCAGGCCTGCATGGGGACAGGCTTCCCTTGCCTTCACACTGAACCTGCTATATGCACTGAGCTGACACCAGAGACAGATATCACTAAATAGCCAAGCTACATACCCTGCCCTCAACTCTGCTCCCAGGAAAACTTCCTGAAAGACATACTGTAGGAGAAGGTGCCATGGTCTCCTGACATTCATACCTGGCCCCAACTGGAAGTTACGGTTCTTGAGACAATAGGTATGTTACCATCCTTCCAAAACTGGTATTTCATGTCTAGTCTGCAACAAATATTTCTGGACCCTGTTATAAGAAAGTGTTTGAATCTAGAATACAGTGACCCCAGATGAGTAGATTCAGCAAAGTAATGCCCTCCCTAATTCTGAGTGGTCAGCTAGTATCCCCCTGTGTTCTTCCATCCTTGTGCACAGACAAGGAGGTAGCTAGACCTCCTTGATGGTAAGTTGTAGGTAGGTGAGCATCTGCAGACTTGACTGAAACACAGAAGTGAAGAAGGATACTATGAAAGGGGAGAATCTGGAACACACCAAAGGGCAAGGACAAGGAACCAAATAGTCTCAAGAGAGAGGATACCTCCAGGGAGAAGCTATCCATATTCATTCATTCATCCAACAATTACTGAGTGCCTATGACAGAACATGTCTAGAACACACTGGATGCCGTAGAGATGAAGATAAAATGGGTAAGCTAAATGTCCAGCCTTCATTGTCTTTCTTTTTTTTCTTTTGACAGGCAGAGTGGACAGTGAGAGAGAGAGACAGAGAGAAAGGTCTTCCTTTGCCGTTGGTTCACCCTCCAATGGCTGCCGCGGCCAGCGCGCTGCGGCCGGTGCACCGTGTTCATCCGATGGCAGGAGCCAGGTAAGCAGAGTTGCCTCAAATAATACTATATTCTTTTAAAACCTTTTTTCACAGAGGCTCAAAGTGCCTTAAACATGTTAAATCAATAAAAACTAGGATATAGGGTGATTGAATAATGTATTATCAACCGAATGATATGTGATATAAAGTATTTTTAACTTTTTCTGTGTTATCTTTTCCGTGGTTCTATTGCTAAATTGACTTTTCTCTCTAAGGAAGCCCCTAACAACTCTACATTGCTAGAACTGCCACCTGAGCCCAGGAAATGCTGAGGACACCACCTCAGTGGCTACTCTCTCTGGGTAGACTATGTCACCACATTGTGATGCAGGAGCAATAGAACAATGCCCAGGGCAGCCTGGCCTGCACTTATTTTACCACAGGGTTAGTTGCCTGCCCTGAAGACAGAAACACAACCTGCTAAAGAAATGTGAACAGAGTGGAGACGTGCTATTTGGAGGTTATTCTCCTAGTTGAGCAACATCCAGGAGATTCCCAGAGATCTATTTCAGTCTCATCTTTAAGTAAGTGGTTGTCTGGTTACTGCAACTTGGCTATGAACCCGAGAGAGAAGGATACTTAATTAATTAATCAATCAGTTAATTCTGATAACTTGAGGGCAGAACGTCTGTTTTTCTTCCCTTTTCCTCTTTTCCTTATAGTTTCATTTCTTGTACCTCAACCAGAATAACCAGGAAAGCTCAAGCACTTAATACGTGGTGACTGAATTTCTTTTCCTTAACAATAAGCTCATTGACAGGTTGAGTCTGAAATAAATATTTTATGGATTATGTTTAAATCCTGATTTTTCCTGTCACCCCAATTTTCTTCCATAAGTGACTGAGAATTGAGTAAATTTGTAGGAAGATGGCTATTTTTAATTACTGAAATTGGACAGAAAAGATCCTGAATGCAGAGAGCCCTTCTAAAAAGTTCAAGCTAGAACTCTGATGGACCTGTCTGTCCTAAAAATACGTTTATTAGTGTGTTAAGAATCATGGGAAAAATAATTTAGGTAAATGCTGTACTTCAAAGTCCCATGAAGAATTACCCTCAAAGCACCAACTAGCGTAGAGAAAAGTTTCAACAGTGACAGGTAAATTGTCTCATTTAAGAAATATCATGTAATTACAGTTAAACATTTTTAAAATCACATAAGAATCTAGATGTTGGATATGCAGATGTTACTATAGAATTATTTCAACTTTGCCATAGTTTTGAAAAATGTTTATAAAAATATTAGAGGGAAAAGACCACTTGAGAATGGTAAATAGCAAACATCTATAGAGGGAGCTGGGATTATGGTGCAGCAGGTAAAGCCACCACTTGCAACACCAGCATCCATGTTGAATGCCAGTTTAAGACCCAGCTACTCCACTTCTGATCCAGTTTCCTGTTAATCTACCTAGTTAGGCAGTGGAAGATGGCCCCAACTGCCTTCCATAAAAGAGACCAGGTGAGAGTTCCTGGCCCCTAGCTTGAGCTTGACCCAGACCTGGTTGTTGCAGTCATTTTGGGAGTGAACTAGTTGATAGAAGATCTCTTTCTGTGCCATTCTGCCTTTCAAATAAATAAATAAATCTTTAAAAAACTTTTTTTAAAATAGAAAGCAGTTTAGGGACATTTTTAAACATCCCTCTGAATAAGACATACAGAAAGCCATGTGGAATAATTCAATGCTGGCTTTTCCCAATTCCTACTAACACTCAGCCATCAAATTTCCAAACAATTCCAGATTATTGCATTTATTCCTGGGAAAATAAACACAGCCTAACACTACCAAATGTGAACATTCTCCATTCTCAGCCTTCAAAAAGTTCATGGGAAATCAATATTATGAAAAAAACTAGCCTGGTTTTCAAAACTTGTGTGTGTGTGTGTGTGTGTGTGTGTGTGTGTGTGTGTGTGTATGTTTTCATTTGTTTGAAAGGCAGAGAGATAGAGATTTTCAATCCAATGTTTCACTTCCCAAATGCCCACAATATATAGAACTGGGCCAGGCCAAAGCCAGGAGCCAGGAACTCAATCCAATTCTCCAATACATGGGTAGGGACCCAAGTAGGTTAGCCATCACCTTTTGTCTCTCAAGGTGTGGATTAGCAAAAAGGTGGAATTAGAAGCTTAGCTGGAACTTGACACAGGTACTCTGATATGAAATGTTGGCATTCCAAGATGCTTCTTTAACTGCTACACCAAATACCAACCTGTTCAAATTTGTTTTTGAACCAAAATAACCTTATCTTATTTTTTTTTCCATTTGAGAGGCAGAGAGACTGACAGAGCTCATATTTGCTGATTCACTCCCCAAATGGCTGCAATGGCCAGGACTGGGCTGGGCTGAAGCCAGGGGTTGGGAACTCAATCCATGTCTCACATGTGGGTGGCAGGAACTCAATCAATTGATCTTCCAAGGGTCTGTATTAACAGGAAGTTGGAGTCAAGAGCCAGATGCAGGTAATAAACATAGGCACTCTGAAATAATACACAAACATCCTAGTCAGCATCTTAACCACTAGGATAAATGCCCATTTCTAAGTTTATCTTTTGGTTCTTTATCTCTACCAACGTTTTGAAATACCATGGGAAGTTCTGGGACGTCATGGGATGTCTAGGGCAGAGGGAGCTCCACTCCTGGAAATCACACACTACACTGCTTCTTGTGCTTGGTTTCCATGTTGCACAACTGGCATCGGTTTCTGGTCTACAATCAGATTTAATATGGAATCTCTGTACCTTTTTTTCTTCTATTAAAAGTAGCCAACAAACTTTTCCAAATGAAAATTATACTGCAGGGGGGCCAGCATTGTGGTGTAGTGGTTGAAGCCACTGCCTGCAATGCCAGCATCCTATATGGGCACAGGTTTGATTCCCACTTGCTCCACTTCTGATCTAGCTCTCTGCTAATGTGCCTGAGAAAGCAGCAGAAGATGGCTCAAGTTGGGCCCCTGCACCTGAAAGAAGCTCTTGGCTCCTGGCTTCGGACTGACCTCAGCTCCACTCATCATGGTCATTTGGGGAGTGAACCAGGAGATGGAAGATTCTCTCTCTCTCTCTCTCTCTCTCTCTCTCTCTCTCTCTCTCTCCCCGTCCATCTCTCTGTAACTCTACCTTTCAAATGAATAAATAAATCTTTAAAAAAAAAAAGAGCAGGAAAGAAAAGTATATTGCAAATCTGCAGAAAAGTACAATCTAAAGAAACTATCTGCTAGTTCATTAATTAAATGATAGATTTATTTTTGGTTCAAGTAAATCCATTCAACTGAAAATGGAAAAATCATAGATTTTACTAGACTAAAATGAGGGGCTGGTGCTGTGGCATAGCTGCCATTTGCAGCTATGTGGTAGAGCTGCCATTTGCAGTACTGGTATCCCATATGGGTGCTGGTTCAAGTCCCGGCTGTTCTACTTCCAATCCAACTCCTTGCCGATGAGCCTGGGAAAGCAACAGAAAATGGCCCAAGTCCTTGGGCCCTTCTACCCCTGTGGGGGACCTGAGGAGGCGCCTGGCTTCAGATGGGCCCAACTCCAGCCTTTGCAGCCATCTGGGGAGTGAACCACTGTGTGAAAGATTCCCTCTCTCACCCTCTTGCCCTCTCTAACTCTGCTCTCAAGTAAATGCATCTTTTTTAAAATATAAAATGATTGAAGCTACTGCAGGAGAAAAAAAAGCACTAGTTAAGAGAAATAAGGACAAGGGCAGCATTTAGCTGAACAGTTAAGATGCCAGTCAAGCCATCCATGGCCCGCATCATAGTACCTGGGTTTGTTAACTGGCTCTGGCTCCTGACTCCAACATCCTGCTAATATAGACTTTGGAAAAAAGTGTTGATGGCACAAGTAATTGGGTCCCTGCCACCCACACAGGAAACCTGCATTGAGTTTCTGGCTCCCAGCGTTAGCCTGGCCCACCCCCAGCCATTACAGGTGTTTGGAGTATGTTCTGTGTGTGTGTGTGTCCATGTGCCTCTCAAATAAATAAAAACTTAAATAAATTAAAGATATATCCATGTCTAATCATGAAAATTTTCTGAAGTTGGATTATGGTGATGGTTATAAAACTGTGTAAATTTACTAAAAATAATTAATTGAATTGTACCCTATAAATGAGTGAATTTGATGGTATATGAATTATACCTCAATAAGCCTATTTTAGAAACTGATTTAAGGATTAAATTATTATGGAAACAAAATTAATATTCTAGTTCATATAAATAAGAATTATTTTTAACCATAAAAATTAACCTCAGTGAACATAAATCCCTAAATAAGAGGGCTGAGCTGATTCTCAGGCTGCTCTTCTCTACCCTTCCCCAAAGAAAGCAAAACCAATACAAGGAGTTGTCAGAGTGAGAACCCTGTGCCAATTTGCTTCCTTGAAAAGAAAACCATTTCTCAAACATCATTTTAACCATTGTGCACAGTGGATGTTAGCACACATCATACAAGAGATTTTGATGTTTCAAAAAGCTCCACATCTTGATTAGTAATAGCTGTTTTTAAAATTATGTAATGTTGGGGTGGAATTTGCCTCAGCAATTGAGATCCTGCTTGGGACGTCCACATCCCTTATTGGGGTGCCTGGATTCAAGTCTTCACTCCATTTCTAAACTAGCTTCCTGTTGATGTGTACCCTACAGGGCAGCAGGTGATGGCCCAAAGACTTGGGTCCCCACCACCCACATGGGAGATGGAGATGGAGTTCTTGGCTCCTAGCTACTGCAGGCAATTTGGGCAGTGACCAGCAGACAGAAAATATCTGCCTCTCTCTCTTCCCCTTCCGTTCTCCCCCCCTCTTTCTTTCACTCTGTCTCTTTGTGTTATAAATAAATAAAAATTTTTTTAAGGAGCTGGCGCTGTGGCGTAGTTGGTAAGGCCAGTTCGAATTATGGCTACTCCACTTCTGATCCAGCTCTCTGCTATGGCCTCAGAAAGCAGTAGAAGATGGTCCAAGTCCTTGGGTCTCTGCACCCACCTGGGAGACCTGGAAGAAGTTCCTGGCTCCTGGCTTCAAATCAGCCCAGCTCTAGCCATGGGGAGTGAACTAGCGGATGAAAGACTTCTCTCTCTCTCTCTTTCTCCTCTCTCCTCCCTTCTGTATTCTCTCTCTCTGCCTCTGTTTCTTTGTAACTCTTTCAAATAAATAAATATTTAAAAAATTATTTTAAAAAGAAAAATATTTAATGTTATGATAAAATTTAATACATTATATTTTATGATTTGAATATATCATACACACAGGTATTTCAAAAAGTACATAGAATATATAACTAAAAGATAAGTTTAGGGGCCAGCATTGTGGCATAGTGGATGAAGCCTCTGCCTGCAATGTCAGCATCCCATATGGGTGCAGGTTCATGTCCCAGCTCTCTACTTCCTATTCAGCTCCCTGCTAATGGCCCAGGAAAAGTAGCAGAAGATGGCCCAACCACTTGGACCCCTGCACCCACAAGGGAGACCTAGATGAAACTCCTTATACCTGGCTTCTGCCTGGTCCAGCCCCAACTGTTAATGGCCACCTGGGAAGTAAAACAGTAGATGGAAGATCTCTCTCCCTCTGTCTCTCCCTCTCTCTCTGTAACTCTTTCAAAAAAATTTTATAAAAACTTATAAAAATTTACTTACTTTTTTTTGACAGGCAGAGTGGACAGTGAGAGAGAGAGAGAGACAGAGAGAAAGGTCTTCCTTTGCCGTTGGTTCACCCTCCAATGGCCGCCGCGGCTAGCGTGGCCTGCGCACCGCGCTGATCAGAAACCAGGAGCCAGGTGCTTCTCCTCGTCTCCCATGGGGTGCAGGGCCCAAGCACTTGGGCCATCCTCCACTGCACTCCCGGGCCACAGCAGAGGGCTGGCCTGGAAGAGGGGCAACCGGGACAGAATCTGGTGCCCCGACCGGGACTAGAACCCGGTGTGCTGGCGCCACAAGGCAGAGGATTAGCCTATTGAGCTGCGGCGCTGGCAAAATTTACTTATTTTTAAAAAGAGGTAAGTTTGGCCGGCGCCGTGGCTCAACAGGCTAATCCTCCACCTTGCGGCGCCGGCACACCGGGTTCTAGTCCCGGTCGGGGCACCGGATTCTATCCCGGTTGCCCCTCTTCCAGGCCAGCCCTCTGCTGTGGCCCAGGAGTGCAGTGGAGGATGGCCCAGGTGCTTGGGCCCTGCACCCCATGGGGAGACCAGGAAAAGCACCTAGCACCTGGCTCCTGCCATCTGATGAGCGCGCTGCGCCGGCCGCAGCGCGCCGACCGCGGCGGCCATTGGAGGGTGAACCAACGGCAAAAGGAAGACCTTTCTCTCTGTTTCTCTCTCTCACTGTCCACTCTGCCTGTAAAAAAAAAAAAAAAAAAAAAAAAAAAAAAAAGAGGTAAGTTTATTTTGGTATAAAAATTTTGAAATTCTTGCATGTTTCATATGAACTTTCCTTGAATTTTTTGATAAGCCTCATATATATATATATATATATATATATATTAATTAAGTTAAAATCTCTTTCTAAAACTAGAAAGATTTATACCAAAACTTTAAAACTATCTCCTATTGAGAATAAATGAAGTAATAGTTAATTTGATAGACAATCAATAGTTTAACTTGAACCAATGACATAGTGTGTGGTGGTGTTGTGTGTGTGTGTGTGTGTGTGTGTGACCAAAATTCTTTTTACAGAACTATTTGTCTGTCTTAAGAACAGTGCCATCTCCACTAATTAACTCAGATCATTGGAGAGGTTGCAAGACAGTGGTGCAGTGCACAAATCACATCAAATTAGTTACAACAAAACTAGTGAGAATCAGCATGCGTTTACAATCTATAAACACTCAACCCAAAAGTGTCAAACTAATTCTAAGACAAATATTCAGAAACAAACATCACAGCAGATGTAAGATGTTAAAACAGCCTGTTAAATTTTCTGCTCTGTAGCTGACTTCACCTTTCTGTTCAAAAGGGATGAGGAAGCCAGACCCAGGCATGACTGCAAATCCCCCTGAATCCCTTCCTTTCCTTAATTTCTTCCTCCCCACTGTGTTTCCTGAATCCACAGCTACACCTGCTCTCCTGGAAGATCATCTGCTCAGTGCTTTCCAGAGGACCTCTTCTCAGATCCCAGGGTTTCTAGAGGCCACATCAGGGAAGGGGTGCTGAGAAGAGCATTCCCTAGTCCTAGTGGCTATGTAGGCATCTAAAGATCAGCAAGATCCTGTAAATATTAAATACACCCTCTCTTATGGTTGTATAATAGTCTGTAGGCCCATGTATTGGGGGCTTAGTCCCCAAAATCTTATGCTAGTGGTTAATGGATTAGGGATGGAGACTTGATCTAACTATGATAGCTAGAAGATAAGCCCAGTGGGAATTCCTTAGATTACTGAGGGCTTGTGCTTCCAAGATGGCTGTCTTGAGGGGGTTGGTTATTTAAGCTGAATTCAATCTAGCTTCTCTCTCTACCTCCTGATTTACCATGTGATCATCCCTCAGCAATCCCTTGACCTCACCAGATGCTTGAACTAATAGGCCACCCCATCTTGGACTGTGAATCTCCAAACTGTAAGCCACTATCCTCTGATGTATGGATATTTTTGCTTTGTTAGAATGATTTTTTCCTCCAAAATATGCAATCTGTCAATCACCTCTGGATGAACAAGAGTTGATTGCTGCATTCCCTCAAATCTAAGATCCATCAATTTTAAGATATGTAATTATTTTATGTACCATCAAGAAAGAAAATATACTGCTAGTTACATAACTCAGTGCTTTCTTATGACAGAATTTCATCCCCAACATCTGCCTATTGTCCTTCTGTGCATTCCTTAAAGGTGTACTCTAGTCTCTGAGACCTTTTTCCAAGTCTCTGATATGTATTCCACAGGTTTTGTGTGGGAACTTTCTTACTTTCTTAATCTTACCAGAAGGCACCAACAAACTTTTCCAGGTAATGATAAGGAAAGTATTTTAAGTGGCACTTAAACACATCTGCTGTAGTACAATCTGTAGTACTTCCTTTGCAATATTATCACATATCCTCATTAGCCACTGGAGCCCAGGATTACTATGATTTGGCAGTTTCAGGTCAATTATGAGCTGCGGACTTAAGATCACAATGAAGAACATCAACAACAACTCAACACAAACAGGGATAGCACCTCATTTTGTTAGAACTCTACTTTTTTTTTTTTTTTTTTTTTTGACAGGCAGAGTCGACAGTGAGAGAGACAGAGAGAGAAAGGTTCCTTTTTCCATTGGTTCACCCCCCAGTGGCTGCTCCGGCTGGCGCACTGCACTGATCCAAAGCCAGGAGCCAGGTGCTTATCCTGGTCTCCATGCAGGTGCAGGGCCCAAGGACTTGGGCCATCCTCCACTGCACTCCCAGGCCACAGCAGAGAGCTGGACAGGAAGAGGAGCAACCAGGACAGACTCTGGCGCCCCGACCAGGACTAGAACCCGGTGTACTGGTGCCACAGGTGGAGGATTAGCCTATTGAGCCTCGGCGCCGGCCTGTTAGAACTCTTTTTACACATGAACCTAACATTTGAAATAAGGGTAAGAATTAGGATTGAAATTAGCTTCCTATATACATTATCAGTTTTTCATTACTTTAACTGAGATCCTGAGAGGAAAAGGTTTATTTTGTCGTAGAGTTTTGGGAGGCTCATGGTCCAAGCAGGCAGCTGCAGAACATGCATCGAGAATGGCTACTTGTGAGTCACGAAGCAGAGCAAGAGTAGCTAGGTCCAACTCCTAAATAACCAACTCTCTCATACAAACCGCCTTCCAAGGAGAAGACCCCAATGGCCTAAAGACCTCCCACTGGGCCCACCACCTAAATAGCAAAATTATTATATCACCTTTAATACATTAACCATCAACCTAAGACTGTGGGATTTAAACATCTACGTGAGTTTGGGAAGCTAAATCCTCTTCAATCCTTTGTATATACTCTTTTTGTTTCTTTCCTAAAAGACTCCATCATGAAAAGGAGGAAGCCCAAACTGGAGTGAGTTAAAAATTTTGTCTCCAACAGAGGATTGTGGCTCAGCCCTGAGTTGAGGTAAGATCTGATCATATGTGTGGATGAAACCATTAGGAGCTACAAGACCACACCCTCTCATGCCCTTTCCTCTCTTCCTTTCTCACGCCCTCTTCTATTTACTTCCCAAGCTTTTCATCTTTCTCTCTCCTGGCAATCAGTATACCAAAGAAGATGCTTACAGTGATGAATTTCTCTAGATTTCAGGAGGTGACTTGTGAACTGGTATGAGAAACTCAGCTGAAAAGGACTTAGGTGTAAGGAATTGTAACTGTTCTTCCTTCCTTGGGTTCTGAGCTATGGCTCTCCACTTCTCACAGTACAGATTCCTACCTCTTTCTGTCCCACCTAATCTCTTCATGACTACTTTGTTCAGGAAGGAAAGGGAACCGGAAGCAGAGTGGAAGAGCACTTACATATTATTTTGCTCCTCTTTATTTTCCCTCGTTACCACCTCTCACACCCATATTTTTAAGCACCTGGGGCAGGACTGAGCATTCAGCAATAGCATGAGCATCTCTGGTCAGGCTCTAAGGGTCTGAATTCCTGGTTTGGGAATTTATAAGCTGTGTGAGGTGGGATACATAATTTTTCCTTACAAACCTCAGTTGCTTGGTCTATAAAATGTATATCTGGCTACTTCAAAGTATTATCAGAATTAAATGAGATAGTTCATGAAAAGTGTTTGGTGCCTGCCACTTAACACTAAATAAATTTTATTGATTCTTACTTTAATTCTCTTTGTTTTAGGTGGTTGTTTTTGTTTTTTCTCTCCTTTAAAATGAATGCTCCCTTTTTGGTCTCATTCATTTTACATTTTAGTTTCTGTGGACTATATGACTTTCTTAATTTTCTTGACTCACTTTACTTTCCCTGTGTATAACTGTAAGAGTGCTAATGGAGGCTCTGTGCCACAACAAGCAGGTTTAGTGGAAATAACTGTGGTCAGAGTTCAGATTTCCACTACACTGTTTTCCACGGCAATTGTACCATTTTACATTCTTGTCTATAGGACAAAAGGTTTCAAGTTTATCCACATCCTTACCAATACTTGTTATTTTCTGCTTTTTTTAATAGTAGCCATCCTAAAGAGTATGACATGATATCTCATTGTGGCTTTGCTTTGCATTTCCTTAATAATTAGTAATTTGAGCATCTTCTCATGTGCTTATTGGTCATTTGTATATCTCCTTCAGAAAAAGATCTTTTCAAATAAGAAGGGTAATCTTTTGAATGTTCTGAACAGACTGCTTTCTGGGCCCCTGTTTCTCTCTTGAATTGTCATTTCTAATAGATGAAAGGTGAAATCTAATGGCATAGAATCATTGTTTCCTACTTAGCGATTTTTCAGAGAGACAGAGGGAGATAGCAGGGAACGAACTGTCACTAATTAGATAGGTATCCAATATTTATCACCCAATCAAGAGTTATGGCACAGTCATGGGTGAATAGTCTGGAAGAAGTGTTCTTGGTTTAATATAGTTTTTTAAAGCACTGTAGTTTTATTTTTAAAAGTTGAAAATTGAAAACAAACAATATTGTGCTAAAAAATTGAGGTTCTCCTAAGTCTTGTTCATATTCTACAATTAAAACTATTCCTCACAAAAATTATTAATAGCATGTAGAAATTAACTATATTTTCTAAAGAAAGATTGAGAAGATTTTTGAACTGTTCAAAAATGTGCATATGACAATATTAAAAGTCATTCCCCATAATAAATCATGTTTTCCTCATGATTATAATTCAAACAAAGCATCAATGACTCCTTATTGCTAAATCTAGGAAGTGTTTTTACATCTCATCTTATTTACCATCCATCAATTGTTGAATAGTGTTCTCTGTTTTCCTCTTATTGAAATATCTCAAAATTGCACCACTTTAAAAAGCCATCCTGATTTCTCTTTCTTTATTCATTATGTCTATTCTTCCCCTCCTGACTCCCCTTCTCTGACAGTTTAGCATAGTTTTAATACCTTACTTACAAAAAAAGGATTTAAGAATCCTGCATGATGGAAATGGTACCTGTACCATTAATTAGGGAAAGAAAAAATAATTTGTGAAGCTAGGGAAGTATATGTTGAGAGATCTCCTAGAGAGGCCTCTCCTAACCATTCCAGCCATATACCCCAGTCACTTTTATCACATGCATCTGTTTTAGAGTCTCTATGGTCCCTAAAATCTAACTTTTTTTGTTTGCTTACTATCAGTGTCCTCACAGAATATAAAGTGCATGT
The DNA here is from genome assembly GCA_949820135.1 of Sylvilagus floridanus. NCBI lineage: Eukaryota > Metazoa > Chordata > Mammalia > Lagomorpha > Leporidae > Sylvilagus > Sylvilagus floridanus. Next base: position 11,755,209 of record OX463228.1, on the reverse strand, counting down.
GGGAAGGGATCTTATCAGTCCTATTTAGATGTATCTACAGTGCCAAGCATATACAGATGTTTGCTGAATCAATGAATAAATGAGACAACTGTCAGATAAATTCTCTCTGTATCCATTAATTATATTTCTGTTCTCTGCATTTTCTGGTGTTTGAATGTAAGCACAATGAAGAAGAACAACAAAAAGTTGACTGATGAACAAGATGCCCTCTGTGTCCCACAGTCTCACGATCCAGGAAATCTTCAAAATATGTTGGACAAAGGAGAATATGACCCATTTGTGTCTCCTCCCATGTTAGAGAGCAATTTTATTCAGGTAAATAATACATGTGCTCTGAATTAAGTTCCAATAACTTCAGTAACTAATTTTCTCTAAAACAATGGAGGAGGTTGGGAAAAGAACTGTGTGGTATCTTTTATTTAAAAAGTATTTATTTGCTTATTTACTTACTTATTTGAGAGGCAGAGAATCAGAGAGACAGAAATACAGATGGACTGAGTTCCTAGTGGCTGGTTCACTCTGTAAATGCTCACAAAAATGAGGACTGGGCCAGGGCCAAATCCAGGAGCTGGGAACTCACTCCAAGTCTCCCATGTGGGTGGCAGGGACCCAACATCTTAAACAATCACTGTTTCCTCACAGGGTCTGCCTTAGCAGGAAGCTGGAGTCAGGAGCTAGAGCTGAGTACTGAACACAGGTATTCTGGCAGGAGATGCAGGGGTCTTAACTGGCATTTTAACCACTAGGCTAAACATCTACTCCCAGAATTATGTTTTAAATGTGGTGAGGGAAAATGTGATACCATTAAAAGAACAATTTTTAATTTTAAACAACCTGAAAGCATTATAATGTTAAAGAGACATTCAGCGCCAATGTTCCCAACATACTTTCATAACAGAATTCTGTTTTAATTCTACCATAATTATTGTTCTATCATAATCTTCCCAAAACTACACTAAGTGATTTTGAAAATATCCTGTCGTAGGAAAGGATTCAGATAATTTCTTTCTTAGACCTGAACAACATTTTAAAGAATAACATCTGTGATAAGCTGTGGATTAAAATGAATCACAGCTCTTAGTTCCGAAGATAAAACATAATTGTCAGAGAGTGTCAGGGAGAGCTTGTAAGGAAGCTTTTCATTCATATATTATGAATGAAACTGTTGCTGTGCGTCTCAGAGCAGCGCTTAGTTTCCTCTAAACATTAGACATTTAAATATTCCAACAGAGAAATGGGAAAATGAGTTCCATTGGTATAAGCCACACCTAATGTTCATGGAAACACCACAGTAGTGTCTAACACCAAACACAAAGCTATTAGCTCTACCTCCAACACGTTCAGGAATCTGTACAGCTGATTCCACTGAGGGGTGACAAGGAGGACAGCAGATACTTCAAGAGGTAAGGACACTTCCTCCTCCACATGTTCTCTGCACTAACACCAAGCACCAGCGTGACCTCTCCACCTCCAGTGTACCAAAGGCAGCAGGTGAAGCCTGCAGAAACATCTCCTGTTTCAGTGATACCCCAGGACATATGTGTCAAGTCATGACATGAAGTACTTTACCTTCTACAAAGCTCTTTCCTACTAATAATTTTTTTTGACAGGCAGAGTGGTCAGTGAGAGAGAGAGACAGAGAGAAAGGTCTTCCTTTGCCGTTGGTTCACCCTCCAATGGCTGCTGTGGCCGGTGCACTGCGCTGATCCGAAGCCAGGAGCCAGGTGCTTCTCCTGGTCTCCCATGTGGGTGCAGGGCCCAAGCACTTGGGCCATCCTCCACTGCCCTCCCGGGCCACAGCAGAGAGCTGGTCTGGAAGAGGGGCAACCAGACAGAATCCGGTGCCCCAACCAGGACTAGAACCCGGTGTGCTGGTGCGCAGGCAGAGGATTAGCCTATTGAGTCATGGCGCTGGCCTCCTACTAATAATCTTACTTTGTTGTTTCACTTTTCTTCTCACGACATTTCCATACTACCTCTTGCATGCTCTAATGAAATTACATAGCATGTGCCCTACACTGGTAGAGACAGCTAGCAGTCTACAGCTCAGACACAGCCCCCTATTATAATTTGGGAAGTCATATCCTTCAAGAGCCACAACCAGGGCAGGTGTTTAGCCTAGAAGCTAAGAAGTCAGTTAGGACTTCATGCCCATGTCCCGTGTCAGAGTATCTGGGTTTGATCCTTAGCCCTGGCTCCTGACTCCAGCTTGCTACTAATGCAGATCCTGGAGGCAGAGGGTCAGTGCTCCCTGCCTCCCACATGGGAGATCCAGATTGAGTTCCTGGCTCTATTGCAGGCATTTGGGGGAGTGTATCAGTATATGGGAACTCTGTGTGTGTGTGTGTATGTGTGTGTATGTGCCTGTGTGTGTGTGTCTCCCCATATGGCTGACAAATAAATTTTAAAAATTAAAAAGCACATGGGGCTGGCGCTATGGTTCAGTAGGTTAATGCCCTGGCCTGAAGCGCCAGCATCCCATATGGATGCCGGTTCTAATCCTGGCTGCTCCACTTCCCATCCAGCTCTCTGCTATGGCCTGAGAAAACAGTAGAAGATGGCCCAAGTCCTTGGGCCCCTGCACCCATGTGGGAGACCCGGAAGAAGCTCCTGGCTCCTGGCTTTGGATCAGTGCAGCTCCGGCCGTTGTGGCCAATTGGGGAGTGAACCAGCAGATGAAAGACCTCTCTCTCTCTCTCTCTCTCTCTCTCTCTCTCTGCCTCTCCTCTCTCTGTGTAACTCTGACTTTCAAATAAATAAATAAATGTTTTTTTTTTTAAAAAAAGCACAACCAATCCTGGTTAGCACATTTTTGGCAGCAAATTACTATGATTCCTGACTCAACTGGCTTAAATGAAAATGAGAAACAATTACTTTTAATAGAATGAAAGAGCCCCAGAGAACTAGCTCATCCCTGAGAGAGCCCAAGTCCTCTCATTTCACTCTGTCACCCTCAAAGCATCACAAACAGGACAACTGTAGCTGCTAGCAGTACATGAGATAGATCTCATCCTAGTGTCTCCTAAGGTCACCTAGGATGACCTCCTTTAAGGAAATCTGTTCCAGAGCCACCAGGAGGCTCCACCTAGGTCTCATTAGACAGGCCTGGGTCACATGCCTCTGCTGAAATCAGTCACTGGAGAGGAGGAAAATGGGGGTTGGAATCACTCCCCTTTCAGTTAATCAGGATTTAACCCCTGATCTGGATCACTAGCCACCCTGGACAAAACCAGGGCTGTGTTACAGAAAGGAAATGGCTCTGTGTAAGTAATCAATAATGTATGCTACAACCTCTTTCTGAATGGCTTTGCTTTTAAGTGATTGGTTTTTTATTTTTATTTTTTTTCTAAATTTTAAAATAATTATTTTATTTCTTTGAAAGAGTTATAGAGAGAGGTAGAGCCAGAGAGGGAGAAAGGTCTTCCATCCACTGGTTCACTCCCCAAATGGCAGCAACAGCCAGAGCTGAGCTGATCCAAAGCTAGAAGCCAGGAGCTTCTTCTGGATCTCCCATGCAGGTGCAGGGGTCCAAAGACTTAGGCCATCCTCCAATGCTTTCCCAGGCCACAGCAGAGAGCTGGATCAGAAGTGGAGCAGCCAGCACTGCAGGCCAGGGCCTTAACCTGCTATGCCACAGCGCCAGCCCCAGTGATTGGTTTTTTAATAGAACCAGTTTTTGCACAGCTGAGAAACCAAAGAATAGCTCCTTTCTGCCTTCCTTTCCATCTCTCTATACCCATCTTCCAGGCCTTCCTTCCACCAGCTGACAGAGATTTGATTACCCAAGACACTTGGACTTTGGGTATTTTATATATGCTGTTCCTCTGCCTGAAAACCTCTCCTTTCTACCCACCCAGTTTATCTCTCACATTGTTCAAGTGTCAGTTAGAGGTGCCTTCCTCAGGGAAGACTTCTGTGACCCCCATAACCAGGGGTGTGCTGAAGCCAGCCAATTGATAATTGTTCAGGAAGTTTGCAAGTCATTTGCTAGACAGCCAGCATTAAAAAGTAAATTATATAACAGGGCTGGCTTTGTGGCAAAGAGAGAAAGAAGTAGATCTTCCATTTAATGATTCACTCCTCAAATGGCTATAACAGTCAGTGCTGGGCCAGGCTGAAGCCAGGTGCCAGGAGCTTCATCTGAGTCTCCCATATGGATGCAGGGACCAAACACTTGGGCCATCCTCCACTATTTTCCCAGGCACATTATCAAGGAGCTGGATCAGAAGTCGAACATCTGGGACCCAAACTGGTGCCTATGTGGGATGCTGGCACTGCAGGGGAGATGCTTTACCCACTGCACCACAACCCGGACCCTGAACAGTAGCTTTTAAAAACAACTTACATGTAAATGCATCTTCTGAGAGCTGGCTGTTTAATGTTTACCAGCATCATCTCTTATATCCCCACTCTATAAACTAAATCAGTCTCTTTTTACATGCTCCCATAGCATCCTGATCTTGTACTTGATAACACTTCATATAATAATTATTAATTAGTCAAATCATATTACTTAAATCATATGTTTGCTCTCCATGGTTTACCCCCATGGATCAGGGACTCTCTCCTTGTTGTGTTATCACAAGAATGCATAAGCATAAGTAAAGGAACAAACACATGATGATTCATGTCTCCTTTATTTCCTGTCCTCCATCACACTGCTCAGGTAAGCCAAGTTGTTGGGACCATGCGTTTTATCAAAAAACTTCCTGTTCTCTGCACTCAGGTCAACAGGAGAGGTGAATCCATTTACCTTCATAACCGAGCCAACTGGGTGACTGTAGGCATCTGTTCTTCTAGTTCCACCCAGAAGACTCCCAATGTGATGCTGCTGGCACATCTGACACCTGCTGCCCAAAAAGATACAGAAGATACAGAACCCCTGTTTGAAAGTCTCCTGACATGTCCTTCCACAGAGAAACTGGTGCTCACAAGGTGAGTTAGAAAGAGGTTAAGGATCTCACAGAACATACACTTGACCCCTGTGGGGCTGCAAATGGAAACACTGATGACAGTTGTTCCAAAGGAGCACTTCACTTGTACTTCCTGCTGCCAATGACAAACAGTAGTGTCCTTAAAGTTGGGGAAAATAGTTTATGGTAAAGGCAGTCAAACAGGTGGTTGTCTTTAAAAAGTGAAACCTAAGCAACAAGAACTGAAGCTCAGAGGCATGCTTCATCTTCCCACAATGTCCCAACTCCATCAGCATTAGCTCTGGCCTTGTCTCAGCAGCTAACTCCACTTTGATTTTGAGTATATCATTTAACTACAAGCTTCAACTCTGTAATTAATTAAAATGGACAATTTCCCATGGTAAATAGTTGACATCCGAGAGCAGGCATTTGGCACAGTGGCTCACTTGGGGAGCCATCATTGTGGCATAGTAAGAACCAGATGCTCCACTTCCAACCTGGCTCCCTGCTAATGAGCCTGGGAAAGCAGCAAAAGATGACCCAAGTACTTGGACCCCTTCCACCCATGGGGGAGACCCAGAAGAAGCTCATAACTCCTGGCTTCATCCTGGCCCAGGTCCAGCCCTTGCAGCCATTTAGGGAGTGAACCAGTGGATGGTGTCTGTCTATCTGTCTGTCTCTCTCTCTCTCTCTCTCTTTTTCCTGTAATTCTGCCTTTCACAAAAAAAAAAAAAAAAAAAAGACACCACCCTAACATCCTGTGTTAGGGTACCTAGGTTACAGTTCCAGCTCTGTTTCTGATTCCAATTTCCTGCTAATGTAGAACCTGGGAGGCAGCAGGTAATGATTGAAGTAATTGGGTCCTTGCCACCCATGTGAAAGACCTAAGTTGAGTTCTAGGCTCCTGGTTTTTGACCTGGTCCAGCCTCAGCTTATGCAGGCATTTGGAGACTTAACCAGCAGGTGGGAGAGTTCTTTCTCTCTCTCTTCCTCACCCCTTCAAATAAATAAATGAATAAATTTTTTCTTCTTTTTTTTTTTTTTTGACAGGCAGAGTGGACAGTGAGAGAGAGAGACAGAGAGAAAGGTCTTCCTTTGCCGTTGGTTCACCCTCCAATGGCTGCCACGGTTGGCGCGCTGCAGCCGGCGCACCATGCTCATCCGATGGCAGGAGCCAGGTGCTAGGTGCTTTTTCCTGGTCTCCCATGGGGTGCAGGGCCCAAGCACTTGGGCCATCCTCCACTGCACTCCTGGGCCACAGCAGAGGGCTGGCCTGGAAGAGGGGCAACTGGGACAGAATCCGGCACCCCAACCGGGACTAGAACCCGGTGTGCCGGCGCCGCAAGGCGGAGGATTAGCCTGTTGAGCCACGGTGCCGGCTAAATGAATAAATTTTTTAAAAGTTGACATTCCAATATTTTAGTACATCAGTCTTAGGAGACAATCCTGTTGCCCTGAGTCTCACTCTTTAAGTTACTATAAAATATAAGAGAAAAGGCCTTTTATAGGTCTCTTAATAGTTCTCCATGATAAAGCTACCTTTGCATTTGTTTGCAGGTTTCTCCCTCTGCAGTTTGTGACTCTTTCTGTGCACGATGCTGAGAACATGCGCCTCAAAGTAAAGCTGGTGAGTGGTCGAGCCTACTACCTACAGCTCTGTGCCCCTGCAGACAAACAGGACACCTTATTTTCTCAGTGGATGGACCTCATCTCCCTCTTGAATCAGGAGAAAGCCAGAGCTTCCAAGGTGTCAGAGGTCTCAAGCCTCTCAGAAATCACCAACAGCACAGAAATCACAGAATCCATGGACATCATGGACATTGCAGCATTCTCAGCTGTATCAAGCCCACACATGTACTCATACACAGATGCCATACATGTCATGGACAGCATAGATTTCTCAGAATTCACAGATGTCACCGACGTCACTGATGTCACAGATGTTCCAGAAAATGTGATCCCAGAAGTCCCAGATATAAGAATTGTCACAGAAGTCACAGAAGTCACTGACAACTTTGATGTCACAAGCTTCTCAGGGGTCACAGTTGTCTTTGAAAACGATGACATAATCAAGGCCAAGCAAGAGGAAAAGGTAGGTGACCCAGAAGACTTTCAGTCTTTGATAATCAAGAATTAGAGCAGTAACCATGTGATGCTTCCTGGCTAGCTGATACTGGTTATTAAAATGCTATGGAACCTACTCAGAGTAAGCTAATTATATTTGTCAAAATTCATTAATAGATGGAGAGAGAGAGAGAGAGAAAGTGAACAAATAAGTCTGTCCCTATCTGCTGGTCCATTCCTCAAATGCTCACATTGACCAGGGCTGAGTAAGACCAAAGCCAGGAACTGGGAATGCAATTAAGGCCCCCAGTGTGGGTAGCAGGAACCCAATCCCAATCCCCACTGCATCTCAGAGTCCACATTAGAAGCAAACTGGAGTAAGCAGCCAGAGGCAGGTAATGAACCCAGGAATTCCAATGTGGGACACAGGTTTCTTAATCATCAGGCCAAATGCCAGCTCCTGAATAAGTTAATTTTAACACTGAGGTCTGAATGCTGGTATAGAGGAGTTGTAATATGACTCCTGAAATACGCAGTGACCCTCCTCACCACTGCATTTACCCCTATCAGAAAGCAAAGGTATAATGGAGAACTCTGGAGTCAGACCAGAAGACCCAGGTTGTGGTGCATCAGGTTAAATGGCTGCTTGGGATGGCGACATCCCATATCAGAGGGCTGGTTTGAGTTCTAGCTACTCTGCTTCTGGTCTAGCTTCCTTCTAATGTGCCTGGGAGACAACAGATGGTAGCCCAAGTGTTTGAGTTTTTGCTACCCACAGGGAAAACCTGAATGGAGTTCCTGGATCTAAATCTTTTGAAAAACAAACTCCTTAGAATTATAATGAACCCCCAAATCTCATATTATCACATGCTTTTAATTAAGAACAACTTCAGACTGGGGAGTAAGTAGCAAGGCATTTCCAGAAAATTTTTCCTGCTCCAACAACTCACAGAGAGGAGGTACTCTAATTAAGTGCTCATTGTCTTGTGTGAAATTACACTGGTGTGCATGACAATATGAGCTTTTGAACATGCTATGTCAGGCTATAGTAGGTTGGGTTCTGCTTCCACCACCTGTTTCCAGTGCTTAACCTAGTGGCCACTCAGCCAACACTAAGTCTCACTCCCTCTTTATTGTGCCTGTGTATTGATGGGGACTCGGAAAGTATGAATGAAACAATTACTCTATTACTTCTCCATAAACAATCTATTTCTGTATGGTGCTCTTCTATTACCTCATTTCCTGCTATTTTCTATTTTCAAAGGAAAAAACAGAAAATGTTCTGAAGCCGGGGTGTCTACGAGATACAAAAAGTAGGAATGAATTCAAAGAATCCTCAAAACGAGTCACCATCTCAAACATAACACTGACTTTCCAAGGTGAAAGATGTTTTCAAACTACTTTGACTCCACTAGAAAGTGAAGCAAATACATCCAAAGAAGTGTATGATAAAACCTCTTCCAAAAAGATGACTAATTTTAAAAACAGGGCTCTCAAGTTTGTTGAATCCAGGTATGTGAGGTGGGAAAATGCTGAAGGGGATTCTAAGACAGGAAGCAATGTAAATGGAGACATGTTTTAAAGTCACTGTAACTCAGGCATAGTGTTGCTAGATGATACTCTGTAAAAGCCAACTTTCATCTATCCATATTTGGTTCCACCTTAGCAAATTTTTATTTTCACACTATCTTCTCACACCACTCAGTTGGCATTCTGGGCTGTGTGCTCAGATGACCACTGTTGTGTGCTTCAGAAAATACAATCATATCATTCACGTTTTGAAGTTGAGGCAATGATTTCTAGAGTGAATATGGAGACATTTTCTTTTATCGTTATACTTCTCTATATTTTCTTCTCTGTATAGCCTTTCATTTGTTTGTCTGTTTTAGGATTTATTTATTTTAAATATTTGTTTGTTTGTTTGTTTGTTTACAGAGAGAGAGATAGAGATAAAGAAAGAGGGCTTTGATCCACGGCTTTACTCCCCCAAAAGGCTGCAATGACCAGGACTAGGACAGGCCAAAACCAGGAGCCTGGAACTCCATCCAGGTCTCCCATGTGGGTGGCAGGGACCTAAGTATTCAGGCCATCCTCCACTGCTTTCTCAGGCACATTAGGAGGGAGCTGGATCAGAAGCAAAGCAGTCAGGACTCAAATAGTGCTTTTAATTGCTTCTCGGCCTTTTGACTAAGATCAAGTATAAATGGCGCTCACAGGGGATGCTAGCATTGCAAGCAGCAGCTTAACCCATTGTGCCACAACACAGGCCTCTCTGTATACCCTTTATATAGTGATCATACTTTTCTATACTTCCAATGGATAACTTAACAATGTGAGAAAACTATTTTCATAGTTCCAATAGTTCTATCACAAGTTCTCTGTGAGTGAGTATTGGAGTGTTAGGAAGATAAAAGTTAAGCTGATCAGCCGGCACCACAGCTCACTTGGCTAATCCTCCGCCTGCGGCGCCAGCACACCGGGTTCTAGTCCCGGTCGGGGCACCGGATTCTGTCCCGGTTGCCCCTCTTCCAGGCCAGCTCTCTGCTGTGGCCCAGGTTCTGGCAGTGGAAGATGGCCCAGGTCCTTGGGCCCTGCACCTGCATGGGAGACCGGGAGGAGGCACCTGGCTTCTGATCAGCACAATGCTCTGGCTGCGGCACACCAGCCGTGGCGACCACTTTAGGGGTGAACCAGGGGAAAAAGGAGGACCTTTCTCTCTGTCTCTCTCTGTCTGTCTAACTCTGCCTGTCAAAAAAAAAAAGTTAAGCTGATCATTCTGGAAGAACACTGCCAAGGACACCAGATCTAAATGGTTCTATTAGTAAGACAAAAAAAAAAAAAAAAGAAAGGAAGAAAAGAAAAAGGAATGTAATGAATTATGTTTATTGAAAAATAAGCAAATAAAACTGGGAAAAATCAACTTAAAAGTAAATTAATCAGGGGCCGGCACCATGGCTCACTTGGTTAATCCTTCGCCTGTGGCGCCAGTATCCCATATGGGTACCGGGTTCTAGTACCAGTTGCTCTTCCAGTCCAGCTCTCTGCTGTGGCCCAAATGCTTAGGCCCTGCCACCTGCACGGGAGACCAGGAAGAAGCACCTGGCTCCTGGCTTCGGATCAGCGTAGCTCCGGCTGTGGTGGCCATTTTGGGGGTGAACCAACAGAAGGAAGACCTTTCTGTCTCTCTCTCTCTCACTGTCTAACTCTATCTATCAAATAAAAAAAAATTAATCAAAAAATTTTTGAATAGTTTGAAATGCCAGAATACTATGGCTGAGTCTTCAAAAAGAATAACAAAACTGGTAAACCATTGGAATGGCTATTTTTTAAAAGGGTAGAAGGGAAAATTAATAGGAAGATTAATACAATGTTATGATTAAGATTATATACAACTGTGCTTTAATAACTTGGAAATACTAAAGTAAACAAATGATTTTAACAAAAATGAAAGACAAAACTGGCACAATCAGAAATTGAGAACTTAAGAAAATAGAGAAAATTTGTCAGAGTTCGTATTAAAAACATAGTTCTGACTTTTTTGAACAGTTTTTGAGATACTATAGTAATTATCTCTAAGCTATGTATGTTTCCTTTTAAATATAGACACACAGAAAAAAATACTGTTTAATTTCCCTAATTATATGAAGCAAATAATTTAGCAGGCAAAAACAAAACAAAAACAAAGAATTCTAGACTAATCCTACTTGTGACAATAAATGCAGAATTCTTAGAATCTTAGCAGACAAAACATAGCAAGCTTAGTATAAAATTAAGGAAAATTTTTAAAGATTTATTTTATTATTTATTTGAATGGCAGAGATACAGAGAGAAGAGAGAGAGATTTTCCATCCACTCGTTCACTCTCCAAATGGCTGCAACAGGATGCCAGGGCCTCAGGGAGAGGCTTAACCTACTACACCACAGCACCATATGGATGCCATTTGAGTCCCAGCTGCTCCACTTCCGATCCACCTCTCTGCTCACGGCCTGGGAAAGCAGTAGAAGATGGTCCAAGTGCTTGGGCCCCTGCACCCATGTGGGAGACCCAAAAGAAGTTTCTAGCTCCTAGCTTAGGATTAGCCCAGCTCCGGCCATTATAGCCGTTTGGGGAGTGAACCAGTGGATGGAAGATCTCCTTTGTCTCTCTCTCTTTGTCTGTAACCCTACCTCTCAAATAAATGAATAGGTCTTGAAATTAAAAAAAAAAAAAATCTCTCCTTCCCTCTGTCTCTCCTCTCTCTCTCTCTCTCTCTCTCTAACTCTACCTTTCAAATAAACAAATAAATCTTAATAAAAAAAAAAAAGAGCAGAAAAAACTATGGCACTTTAAGCACAGTTGATAGATTTTTATATTTTTGATCAGAGAAAAGATTCACATAATGGTGTTTTCCTTTAATACATTAAAGAATGCTTACTTCAAACTAGAGCCAATATTGTTTTTAACAAAGAAATTCTAAAAGTGTTCTATTAAAAACTTAGAATAGGGACAGAGTTCTGTGGAACAGCAGCATCCCACATGAGGTACCTGAGATGGAGTCCCACCTCTACACCTGATCCAGCTTTCTGCTAATTTGCATCCTGGGAGGCAGAAGATGATAGCTCAAGTACCTGGCACTCACATGGGAGACCTGGATAGTGTTCTTGGCTCATGTTTTGGCCAGGCCTACCCCCAGCTGCTGCAGACATTTGAAGAGTGAACCAGCACATAGAAAATTGATCTCTCTCTCCCTCTCTCCACTTTTCCTTCTCTGTTTCTGTCACTTTGACTTTCAAATAAAAATAAATAAATAAATAAATAAATAGGGGCCGGCATCATGGCATAGCAGGTTAAGTTATTGCTTACAACAACACTAGCCATGAGTTAATATTTAAAACAATACTAGTTGACATCTCAAAATAACTCATGGAAATTTTAAAACTGTTAAAAAATCTGCAAAAGACAGGGTAAGACTCTCAAGGAAACTATTAGATGGAAAATATCTACAGGAGGGTTGGTCCTATAAAATCTTAAGCCATGTTATAATTAAATGGCCATTAAAATCACTAGTGCCTAATTTAGAATTAGAAATAAAGATACAAAAATAGATTCAAACTGATACACATTCTAAAGAAGCTTGGGAAATTCCAGGAAATACTAGTAAAAAAAAAAATTCATACTGTATCCTAGGAAAAGAATAAATTATTTAAATTAACTACAATGAGCAAGAAGAAAATGGAATATCACTGCCTTAATTACAGAAGAAAGATCTTTTCTCACAGGCTGAGGTCACTGAGTACCTCCTGTGCCACGTACTGGGGATATAGAAGTGAAAGTAATTAAATTCCTATCTCATGAAGTGCTTTATTCTAATAGAGACAGATAATAAACAAAATATATTATGCCAGCTGGAATGTTCTATGATTTTTTTAAAAATAATAAAAGAGTAGGGAGTAATTTGAGGAAGGCCAGGATATTTTATAGAGTTTCTAGGGCAAGTTCTCTGAGGAAGGGATATTTCAACAGAGACTTGGGGAAGTATGGAGCTCTGGGGCAATTGAGTCCCAAACTGATTGCATAACAATTACAAACATCTGCCAAATAAGTCATTTTAAATACATGCATACATACATCATGATTGTTCACAATTGAATGCGGAAAGAATAATAATAGATTACCTCTCTATATAAATAGCTGATGGGAATTTGTAAAGGATCTAATTAACATATGCTCTAAGGACACGAATAGAAAATTTACTCCAAAATACAAATACTTGTGAGGGGTCAATCTTGCTAATAATTAAAGAAATACAAATTCAACAATAACCAATTTACTTTTCATTAGATGTCAAACACTCGTGGTGTCACTGTAAATGGTAGAGAGTTTTCTGCAGAGTGACTTGGCAATTCACACTACAAATAATTATACCACTGACATACAGGAACACGTGTCAAAGAAATAACTCAAAAGGGAAAGTAACTTATTTGAATATAGCGTTTCACAATTAAAACCTGTAAGTAACCCAAATGATCACTGGCAGGGGAATGGCTAAGATATTTCATAATATGTTACTTTAGTAAGACTGTAGGTCCCATTAGGAAAAGAAATAGGCAGAATTACGGGAGTGAGGGTTCAGCCTAATGGTTAAGTTAAGATGCCTGCATCCCAGATCACCTAGGTTCAAGTCCTGGTTTGCTCCTAACTCCCACTTCCTGCTAATGTATACTTGAGCAGTGACAGCTCAAGTAATTGGGCTCCTGCCTCCCTGTGGGAGATCTGGACCGATTTCCTTGTTTCTCTGTTTGGAGAATAAACTAGCAGATATGATCTTTCTTTCTCTCTCAAATAAATAAATAATTTTTTAAGATATTTATTTTATTATTTGAAGGGCAGAGTTAGCAGAAAGAGGGGAAAGGAGAGAGAGAGAGATCTTCCATCCACTGGCTCACTCCCCAAATGGCCACAAGGAGCTTCTTCCCAGTCTCCCACGTGGGTGTAGGGGCTCAAGGACTTGGGCCATCTTCTCACGCTTTCCTAAGCACACTGCAGCCAGAACTCGAACCAGCACCCACATGGGATGCTGGCATTGCAGGCAGCGGCTTAACCCATTAGGCTACAACTCTAGCTCCAATAAATAAATGTTTAAATAAATTGTCAATGAAAGGGCTACATGACCAATAAGGAATCACAAGCTAGAAAAGTAAAATTCAAAAAAAAAAATGTACTCTTACAATAGTATTCTATTTCTACATACAGAAGGGAAGATACTACTGTTTTGGGTATAACTGATTAAAGAAACTGATATTTGTTCTAGCTATTAGTAAGTTTCTATTAAAATTTATACAACTGAGTACATATATAATTTAAAAGCAAACTCATGCTGGATATATGGGAAATAGTTTAACATAACTAGAGAATGAGGTTTTGATTCAATTCCTGGTTTATCTATCTTACTAGCTTTGTGATCTTGTGCAAGTTACTTAACTTCTTCAGGTCTTAGTTTCTTCATTTATAAAACGGGAATAATATGTGCCATGTGGATCCATAAAGAGATTAAATAGCTGATTTTAAAAAGTTCACAGTGCGAAGCACTTGATAATTGTAAAATAATATAAATCTAAAATATAAGGTGGGAGGGAGAAAGGCAGGTTCAGAATCTAGAATAGTTTGAAAAAAAATTGAAATTGAAATCACATTGAATACAGTGTAGAGATGGTCCTATACTATCCAATAAACTGAACCTAGGAAGAAATAGTGAAAAAAACCACAAAACTTTAAAAATATGTTTAATGTAGTAAAAAAAAAAACTGGAGCGATAAGTAAGTATGAATTAATAGGAGACAATGACCATATTCCAATGTGCAAGAAAGTTCACAGAAGGCTAAATTTTAAAAGTGGACTTAAAGTAAAAATTATTTTAATACAAAGGAAAATACTATAAAGTAATATAGTGATATAGCAATTAATCGATCAATTTAAAACATATATATAATAAATTAGATACTGGTAAACAACAAAACCAGTTTCTGTAGGTTGGGGAGTCTTTATCTCCAGAAACCTCTCAAAAGAAAACATTAAGCCATTTGTCCTGAATTGACGTTAGATGGTCTCCCACCAGGTGTCTTAGACACTTTCCTATTTCTTATTATTTGATTTAGTCACTGGGAAGATCTGCTAAAACAAATGACTGATACTGCTAAAATTATTTCTAAAGTGAAATTGAAGAGTGCTCTGGAGGGTTCCTTAAAAGAGAGTGGTAGAATGAAAACAGTAAGCACATCTGGTATATTGTAGGTTTCCAAGAAAGAAAGAGACAAAGAAGTATATAAAGGACTTAGAACATATTAGGTACTCAGTAAATTATTGTCACTAATAATTCATTTTCAATTACATAAAGTTGGCTAGTATGTAAAAAATACATCATACTCAAAAATATCTAAATCAACTGAAGATTAATTACTCAAGGCTGGCTTGCTTTTTAATCTTCTTTCCCAAGAAAGTAAGGATGGCCAAGGGAAGCAAAAGAATAATGTTGACTCTTAGGAGAGCCATAGAATGATATTTGTTTTAGCTCTTGGGCACTGAATTTCTCACAATTCCAGAGCTGTTAGATTCAGATGCCAGGACGTTCAAGCTGCTGGGTCAGGACTATCTGCTCAAATACACTATCATTTGATACCTTGGTTCCTATACCAGTGGTTCTTTTTTTTTTCTTTTAGCTTTGCCAAAACAAGGCCTCAAAAAACTGATTTAAGCCTCAGAATTGTTTCTCTCCACAGGAATCCTTAGTAAAAGGTGAAAGATTTAAGCTATCTGAAGAGAAATCAGAGACTCTTGATTCTTAGGTGTGGCTGCCAATCCGCCAGCAGCAGTAGCAACTGGGAACTTGTTGGAGTTGTAAATTCTCAGGCCCCACCCCATGTTACTGAATCATGAACTCTGAGGGCAGGGCACAGCATTCTGTGGATTACTAGACCTCCAAGTAATTCTCACACACACTCAAGCTTAAGAACCTCTGCCTTAGGAGAAGCCAGTCCTATGTGCAAAGTCAAGGGTTAGCAAGGATTCTTCTCTTCTTGAGGACAGAGAAAATAAAGTATTGCCTATTACAGTCATGGGATGAACTACCAGCTCAAACTCAAGAGAGCCTGCTTCCAAAAATCTATCCTATATAACTAGGAGCTCAAAAAAAGAAAAAAAAAATATATGGTTTGATGTGGGAATTGTACTTATTGCCCCAAAGAAACGTTCCTGCTTCCTACAGAGGGTACACAGTAGCTGAAATAGATAAATTTTACCTAAATCCCTGTTTTGCTATTTCTTAATGGGAGCCACTGAGTTTTTTCAGTGGAAATGAACAATGACCAGGAAAGCCACTGCTAAGTCTGACATGTTAGAGGATAAAAAAGGACAAAGATTAAAAAAGAAAGGAAGAATAAAGAAGCAAGCAAGAAACATAAGCCATTGGTCAGAAATAGATAAGGGAGAGAATAATTCAAGATGCAGGGGGCTAGAAGATAAGTATGGCTTTCAGCATAAGTCTAAGACAGATAGAACAATCAAATTTCTCAATTTGACCTAAATAAAAATTGATCAGGTCTGGTCACTCTGATGCGTTACTTTGTTTTATTTCATTATGTCTCAAAATCACTGTCCCCACTTATCTAACACTTCATAAACACACTACAAATCAACATCTCACAAGGTTACTGTAAATCATTTCAGCTTCTTCTTTCCTTGCTCTTTCACATGTAATGAATGCCTTTAACCACTGGATTAGCTTTTAATGCCTTTTTTAAAGCTTTTAAAGGTTAATTAACAAACTATTTTTAGTACAGTGTGAGTTATAGAATTAAACAACTGGTACATAGACTTAAAAATCTTATTTGTATGAAAAAAGAAAAAAAAATCATGTGTGGTACGTTTTGTTATAATTAATGAGTTAATGATAACACATTATTAACCATAGTCCATAATAGTCCATAGCTTACACTAAGGCTCATTCTTTGAGTTGTAGTTCTATTGGGTTTTGACAAATGACAAATGCACATTGTCTTCAAAATCAGTACTAGACTAGTCTTTATTTATTTTTTTTTTAAGAGGCAGAGAGAGATAGAGTTCCCAACCAGTGGCTAGCGGCTCACTTCACAAATCCCCACAAAACCTAGGGTCAGGTCAGTTGCAGAGCCAGGAGCTAGAAACTCAATTCGGGTCTTCCAAGAGAGTGTCAGGAACCCAATTATTTGAACCATCACCCCTGCCTCTCAGGTTCTCCATCAGCAGGAAGTTGGAACCAGGAGCCAGAGCCAAGAATCGAACTCAGACTCCAGTGCGGGATGTGGGTATCTTAACTGGCACCTTAAATTACTTGGCCAAATGCCCATCCCTAGACTAACTTTTAATTGCTTAATAAGATATTATAAAAACTATGAGGCTAGGTTACATTTTTTGAAAAATGTGTTTGCAGATGCTAAATTTTGTCATTGACATTATTATAATCACTACTAGAGATGGTGAGAAAAATTCTTATATAAACAGCAAAAATGATAGAATTTTAAAGATTAAAGGATCTTGAAAATTAGCAAATCTCAAATTCTTGAAGGCTGTGCTCTTCCACTGCCTCAGCTTTCTGTGCCATTAATCTGCTGACTCTTCTAGGAAGAAATAAATAGATGACAAAACCAGAAAGATATATTTGGTTCTAAGTAATCTTCTTAAGCCCAATCAATTTAATAAAGCACAGATTCCTTTTTATTGCCTATTTGCATCAGGGGCAGAATTACTAGCTAGAGTCTAATTTGAGAATGTTAATTATGAATGAAAGATGTAGTAGTGTAAGAACTGAAAGGAATTCACTGACAATTTATTGCAGGGCCATTTGTAGGATTTAGTCAGGACTAGGAGGTTGATGAATAGTTCCATATTTTGTTTTTCTTCTTTAACACCATTAATTTCAATGACACTTTATAACTGTATACTTTGGAACACTGCAAAAATGTTGAACAATGACCTTGTTGGAAATTCTGCATTCAGCTTCACTAGCTATTAAAATGTAAATTGAGCAATGTTAATATAGACATGTGAAAGATAATAGAGATTTAAACTTTTCTCTACTGTCACTTTAGGTCTTTTAGAAAAGGAGGATGTACTACATAAAGCATTTATAGTCTTCCTTTTCCTCGACAATAATGCTGCCACAACTCTGCTCTTTGCTTTAAAGGCAGGCTTTATCTTAATTTTCATCTATTTTTTGAACTTTTCATTTATTTATTTCAGAGAGAGAGAGAGAGTGCTCCCATCTGCTATTTAACTCCCCAAATGATCCAGCCAGAGCTGAACCAGAGTGAAGCTGGGAGCCAGGAACTCAATTCAGGTCTCCCACATGTGTGGCTAGAAAACCTAATCACTTGAGCCATCACAACTGCATCACTCAATCTGCATCAGTTGGTAACTGGCCTCAGGAGTCAGGAGCCAGAGCCAGATATCAAACCAAGGCACTCCTATATGGACACAGATTTCTTAACTAGTAGGCCAAACGCCCTACCCTGGACTAAAAAAGCTGGGAGCTCAAGGGTAGCTGGCAAGCCAACTAGCCGCCCCCTGAATCTATTTTGGAAGGTACATTTACTTGATATTTCTCAGCCTCTGGAAAACTTTCATCATTAAGATCAACTTTCATTTAATTCAAGAAATCTATTTGGTAAAGGTTATATGAATATTTATTTGTAAAGTCTTCAGAAAATTACTACTACAAATATTTTAACTTTTACTCCCTGAAAGATTCATTGTGGAACTTGGTAACTTGGGGGTATTGCCAGACCTCTAAGAAGATCATAATAGGAGTGGGTATTTGGTTCAACAGTTGTCAGCACTTGGGATGCTCACTTTCCACATTAGAGTGCCTGGTTTCAGTCCCAGCTCCTTGATTTTTTTTTTTTTTTGGGGGGGGGGCAGGCAGAGTTAGAGAGAGAGAGAGAGAGAGAGAGAGAGAGAAAGGTCTTCCGTTTTCCGTTGGTTCATCCCCCAAAATGGCCTCTACGGCCGGCGCACCACACTGATCTGAAGCCAGGAGCCAGGTGCTTCTCCTGGTCTCCCATGCAGGTGCAGGGCCCAAGCACTTGGGCCATCCTCCACTGCCTTCCCAGGCCATAGCAGAGAGCTGGACTGGAAGAGGAGCAACCGGGACAGAATCTGGCGCCCCGACTGGGACTAGAACCCGGGGTGACGGCGCCGCAGTTGGAGGATTAGCCTAGTGAGCCGCAGCGCCGACCATCTCCTCGATTTTTTTTTTTTTTTTGACAGGCAGAGTGGACAGTGAGAGAGAGAGACAGAGAGAAAGGTCTTCCTTTGCTGTTGGTTCACCCTCCAATGGCGCACCGCGCTCATCCGATGGCAGAAGCCAGGTGCTAGGTGCTTTTTCCTGGTCTCCCATGGGGTGCAGGGTCCAAGCACTTGGGCCATCCTCCACTGCACTCCTGGGCCACAGCAGAGGGCTGGCCTGGAAGAGGGGCAACCGGGACAGAATCCGGCGCCCCGACCGGGACTAGAACCCGGTGTGCCGGCGTCGCAAGGTGGAGGATTAGCCTGTTGAGCCACGGCGCCGGCCTCCTCGATTTCTTAATGTAGCTCCTTGCTATTGTGCACACTGGGAGGCTGCAAATGATGGCTCTTACGTACCTGGGTCCCCGACACCTATATTGAAGACCTGGATGGAATTCCTGGCTTCTAGTTTCCAGCTGGCCCAGCCCTGGCAGATATGGACCCTTGAGAAGTGAACTAGCAGATGGAAGATCTCTGTCTCATTGTCTCTCTGCCTTTCAAATAAAATGAAAATAAATAAATAAAAATTTGAAAATCTATGTACATTTATCTGGGAAGATAATATCTCTACTTATAGAAATAATATCTATGGAAGATAGTATTGTTCTTGGATTCTTAGTTTCACTCATGTAGCAGTACTTCCAAAATATTTATTGAACATGTAGTCAAGAAACAAGGATCTAGTGAAAACTGACTTAAGCTTGTTTTAGCATGCCAGTGAGAATAAGAAAATAAGTGTTTTAATTTTGTTTTTAATTTTAAAAAACTAGGGATACAGAAAATAATCTGCATTATTCAAAGACATTTGTAAAAGTAAAATAATCTGAAAAACTGCTAGTCTCCTATTTTATCCAATAAGCCACAGGAAAGTAATAAATGTAAATAAGGTATATTCTTTGCCTACAAAATTCCTAACTGTTGTCATCCCCAACAGAGCTAGAGAGATGGCAGGGAAGAAGCTAGAAGAAGTTGGCAATTTCTCTTACCTAATCATTCCAGAATTTACTCCCAGGTCTCTACCAGAACCTACATACTCAGTACAATTGACTTTGTTTACTGGAGCCTCTGAGCAGTGGCAGTTAGCTTCCCTTAGTTTCTGTTCCAGTAGAAGGGCATGGAAGAGGTAGGAAAGCCCACAGCCTCACTGAGTGGCTGGTGACAAATGTAATAAAAAATATATTGTATGTTATTACACACAATTCACTTTTATGGGTTTTACAGACTGGATAGCCAGCCTACATGTTACATAAGTTTAGGTAATTTTATCTATTGTCATAATTAATAACAGCCTAGGCTTGCTAAATATGTTTCATCACTATTCACGAGGCATTTAGAGAATGACTGGTTATCTCAGATGTAGTGATTCTTTTCTAAACACTTGTGGTAACACAGGCAAATTTTTGAAATGTACTGTTTATTTTCACAGGAACGTGAAAACTGATTCAGACACTTCAGGTATGGAACAAATTCCACTGCATGTTTTATTGTGATCCTTGGTATTCAGTAGTCATCTCTGGTTCCTGGAACAGTAGATAAGAGCAAAGGAATCCAGGAACACTTTTTAATGCTTTCCCTTTCCTGACTTTGCCCCATTTAAGAGCCATACACTGTAGAAACTCTTTTTCAAAGTCCATCCCAGATAGCTTTCAAATGATAAGCGATACTTCAGTTTTCTTTTTCTTTAGTTTGTTTTCCCAGTTCCTTGAATCTAACTCAGTCACAAATCACTCCACTGCTAGTTGTAGGAGTAGAATCCAAAATTACAACTATAATCAGGACCTCCTGTCCTTGCTAATTTGTAAAGGAAATGGTTCACAATGAAATTTTTAGTAAATCTAAAATCATCCTGATCTGTATCCTTCCTGCTTACATCTTTTGCTTCTGCCTCACTGTTAGGTAACAATGTTTCATGAGGTGTTCACTTGGGATGGGGGCCAGAGTTTGGGGAGGATTGTAATATTTTTTTCTTTGCACATTCCCAAGTCTAAGAATCTTTGACTTGTAACAAGATTTTAAAGTGTCTTATAGGCACCTAGGAAATATCTCCCTATACTAGCAACTGATTCACATCTACATTACTTTCTAATCTGGGAGATGAAACAGACCTTAGCCTCAGCACTCAAGAGAAAATTACGGAGGGAAGAGAGAACATTTAACTTGGCTTAAGTGGAGAGGGAAAAAAATGAAACACAGTACTTCAACAAACCAAGATACTTGAAGACATTTTTAATCACATTTAGTACCAATAAACCATACTGTAATGTGTTTTGGCCTATATTCCGATCTATAGTATTGAATTTGAGAATATTGTGGGGAAATACTATTATAGTTACAAGAAAAATGCAAAAATTTCCTTTGCAACCTTTGCAGTTTATAGAATTTCACCAATTTCCCGGTTGCCCCTCTTCCAGGCCAGCCCTCTGCTGTGGCCCGGGAGTGCAGTGGAGGATGGCCCAGGTGCTTGGGCCCTGCACCCCATGGGGAGACCAGGAAAAGCACCTGGCTCCTGGCTCCTGCCATTGGATGAGCGCGGTGCGCCGGCCACAGCGCGCCAGCCGCGGCGGCCATTGGAGGGTGAACCAACGGCAAAAGGAAGACCTTTCTCTCTGTCTCTCTCTCTCACTGTCCACTCTGCCTGTCACCAAAAAAAAAAAAAAAAAGAATTTCACCAATTTCTACCCCAAATTGTATTTCGTAAAGAAATCACACTAAATTTATAGAAACTTCAGAGATGTCTGGTACAGGCAAATTTTTTCCTTTCATTTGCTAAAGGAAAGGATAAATCCTAGTGGCAGCCCTACTATAATATCATATATAATTAGCACATTCAGAGGCACTCAGTTATTCATGGAAACTTGAAATTTATGTAGGGCTTTGATGCTGTTACTTCACCCTTTATGTGATTAATTCTTTCACCTGTCTTCTGGTACAAACTCAATTTTGTTCAATGGAACAAGCATTTGATGTCTATTATATATGAAGCACTGTGGAAGGCTCCGGAAATTGAAAAAAAAAAAAACTAATAGAACATGTTACTTGCCCTTGAGACATGTGCACAAATAACATTAATCAGAATGTCATATCTACTTTAAAAGAAAAGAACTCATTTTTAGCTCAGGAGAGGAAATCATGAAAGATTCTATGAAAGAGGCAGTTTTTTTTTTTTTTTAAATGTGTATGTTAGGCAAAAGGGAGAGACCATGATGGAGCTTCTTTTTTCTTTTTTTCTTTTTCTTTTTTTTTTTTTTTTTTTATTGGACAGGTAGAGTTATAGACAGTGAGAGAGAGAGAGAGAGACAGAGAGAAAGGTCTTCCTTCCATTGGTTCACCCCTTTATAGCCACCATGCCGATCTGAAGCCGGAAGAAGGAGGCAGTTTTAAATTAGGAAAGGGGACATGAGAATATCCTCCACACAGGGAATGATATGAGTAAAATCAAAGAAATGGGAAAGTGCTGGGCATGTTCAATTTAGCAGTAACAAGAGATGCAGCTGGAAAGCAAAACAGGGGCCAGATTTTGGAAATGTGGGGTTATGTTATAAATTTGATTATAGCTATTAGGTAACTAAAGAGGGATGTCTAAAAAAAAACCAGGGAAATGATAAAATTAGTGTCATCTTGTAGGATGATACTCTGACTGTAGTCTCTGTGAGAAGCTGGAGGTGGCTAGAGGCAGGAAGTCCAGGTGAAGGGTGCCAAAGTCTTGAACCAAGTAAGGAGCAGTCAGAAAGAACAAGGACATGATTCCCCAGTCAACAAGCAATACCCACTGACTACCTGTGGGGCAGGGGGAAATGGAAGTTTGGGAGACAACATGTAAGAAGTAGTTTCCATGAAACAAGCTAGGAAAAGGAACTGGAGGAAATTTGAAAGGAAAAGATGAAGAAATCAGCTATTAAACCGAGTCAAAAGTATAGGCTTCAGTTCTAGCTAAACTTCCTTTGTTACATGTACATGTCATTTATCTCCCTAGGCCTCAATTTCTTCAACTCTAAAACGTGTATACATAAGGTTAAGTGGGGAGATGAGGACACAATTAGCTGTCTCCAGCCCTCTTGGCAGTTGTGATCCTATAGCTGATATGTTTGTGGTCCTGGTGGCCGGTCTTTCTAATTCTGGCAGGCAATTTGAAATACGAAGCAAAGGAAATCGGGAGTTAAGCAAATGAGCAGCAAAATCCCACTGGAGCTTATTAAATCACAAGGATGATACAATATATAAAATTGGCATGCAGTTTTCCACAAAGTATTAATTATTTTCCCTATTTGTTTTCTTTCATGTACTTTGTCATTTCTTTTCTTTCCTCTCTCATGTCTTCCCATTTTTTTCCTGACTTAGGCTTGTATAGTTTTGCAGTTTTCCCCCTGATTAGCATTTCTTTACCCTTTTTCACTCTCCTCTAAATCATTTCCCTTTTCACACACTCTTATCCTTAATACTTTTTACCTCCAAGAAAAGCAAAGGTTAGTCTAATTTTAATCCCAAAGTCCTTTTAACTTGATCTGAGTGAAGAATAAAAACCGAATCGGTAATTCCACTATCTATTCTAGTTAGAAAGCCAGAATAACAACTGCTTCCCCCGGCAGTAAATTAAATTGCTGGTACTATTAAGCTCATTTGATTCACATTCACCCAGCTCTGAGCCAAAGCTAGTTGGGGACCATGTTCTCAATTCATCTCTCAAACATCTGAGCAGTTTGAGAAAATTACACAGACTTGGGGTAAAGTGGCACTTCAAATGTTCTGTTTTTATGACAAGGCTTATTATGTACAAGGCAGGGTGCAGGTTAAACTTGTCTCTCAAGATCTGAGTCCATCTCTCTCCATTCTTGACTTAATTTTTTATTTTTCTAGGCTTTTTCTCCTAACTTTTCTGATTTGCTGTGATCCCAAAAATAGGCTTTATATAATCCTTCAGTACTTTTTTCCCAGATGGAAAGAAATTAGACCCAAGATAGAGATTCAAGAAATGAGAAGGGAAAGTCACTTATGAAACACTGGGAGTGTCCATCCCATCCCCTGCCCACCATCTTTGCTTTCCACTTATGAAATATTACAAATCAAATTCCTTAGAATACAAAGCAGCCAGATTCATTCCCTGTTGTAAAACCCAGGCTAGTAAGAAAAAGGGAGGGAAGCCCCTAAAAGGGAATGTGTTTATGAAATCTAACAATGAATTCCATGGGAAACAATAACAACAATTGTTACAAGGTGGTTAGAACATGATTTGAAGACCCAAATTAAGTTCTCTCTCCCTCTGTGCTTTTTTTCTCTCCTGCTTTTGGCTTTTTCTCTTTCTCACTTCCTTTCCAACCATCTCTCTCCCACTTCTCTCCATTCTTTTTCTTTTGTTCCCTTGGCTCTCTCCCTTCATATAAAATCTTCTAATTTCCTCAATCATGTACCTATCTGTCTCTCCCTTTCTCATCTGTCTCCCCCCCCATTCTCAGGGGGATGGATATGAGAAAAGAAAGCAAAGTAAAACAGAAAAAGACAAAGACAATGGAAAACCATGAAAGACAGCTTAAAGGTAACTTTTAAAGATTATGTCTCCATAGATATAAATCATACAACACTTTCACAAAAAGTTGTTAATAAATTAAATCTCATAACATTGAGATAACATCACATTTCTTCTATTGTAATAACAATATATGTGGAACAGAATGTAAGGAGTTGTGGTTTTGGCTGGAGAACCCATCAGGGGTCAAAAGATAACATCAACACAGGGAGCAGAGGGAGCTTCAGGTGAAGCCCTGGAGCAATTACGTGCTGCTGCTGCTGCTGCTATAGTAATTCCTCTGTTTCTCATTCCAACACTGCTCTGCTCCCTCATAAAGTTCTTTCCAACCTGCTTTCCCAGATTAGCCAACACAGCCAAGACCTCTTTCTTTCATACCAGAATTATATAAATATTTAGACAGTGCCTGTAGGGCTGTCATGTATGGCAGTGGTTTGTACACTGCATGAGGCTGGATGCACCATTTGCCTTGTATTTTATGTGCAGTCCTTAAGCTGAACAGCTGAATGTAATGATCCTGGCCTGCTATCAGAAGTTTTGTTGAGACACCAACTTTGCAGTGAATTGCTAAAAAAAGAAATTTCTCTCTCAGCAATAGTACCACCACCTAAGGGCATTGCATTTTCAGCTGCCTCTTCCATCATAGCTCATTCTCATTCTCTCTCTCTCTCTCTCTCTCTCTCTCTCTCTCTCTCTCTCTCGTGTGTGTGTGTGTGTGTGTGTGTGTGTGTGTGTGTATGTGTAAGGTCTGAGTTGACAAAATTGAGGGGAAGATTGGTAAACCAGGGCTGCCCTTGACAGGAACCACTTGTCCATCTTATCAGGGTTCTGCTAATAGAATTGAGGTACCCACCCTTTTGTCACTCTGTCACCAAGGCTAGATTAGCATTTGGGCATTTAGTTCATTAACAGGATCCCATTAAGATGTACACCAAATGTACCAAATGAGAACAATGTGACCCTAAACTAGCAATGTCTATATACATACACATAATCCCCTGGCCTCCACAAATGAGAGGTCTTCAAAAAGTTCATGAAAATGCACAATATGAAGAAATATGCATGAATCTCAAAATTTTTTGCATCAAAATAAATTTATCTTTCAATTTCATCTTACCATACTTTTTGAAGTATTCTCACATATTCTTTACTCTGTGCCTATAGTCACTTCTTTTCCCTCTTAAGAATGCTCTTAATATTCCCTTTAGCTTGTTCTATGGTGGTAGCAGACAATGATAAGGAGGAATACAGGGTGACATGTGCAAGCTCCTACATCTACCACAGAAGAAAAAAAATTCCTTTAAAGATAATCCAATATTTAATGATGATTTCATCCTTCAACTGATATATTCAATAATCATGGAATTTCAAACACTGAGATCACCTTAAGGGAGACTGGCAAATGCAAAGAATGATACACACACAAAAAGATATACATGCCACATCTAAATTTTTACTTCTAACACTAAAAATGTAGCTCCCAAATGCTTACATTGTGAACGGCTAACATATAGGAAAAGATAGATTATTCCAATGGTGAAAAAATGTTTTTTACTAATAAAGACTTCATATTATTGAAAATAAAATAATGTGAAAGACTTCATCTTGTCATAACCAAAACAATGTAAAGGTTACTTGGCCCCTATTTACAATTGGCATATTATGGTAACTGTAAATCTCATGATCAAATTTCAGGACTCATTTCAGCACAGATTGAGTACTTGCAAATAATTCAATGTCATGTATATAAATCTTAAAGAGTATAAGCCCATATCTTCAACCTAACATCTTGAATGATTAAGTTCTTACTTGTATAGAAAGTTTTTAAAAACACTTTAGAAAATTAATAGATTCTTTTAATATTGGTATTTCAACCTTTAGATTTGAAAAATGAGATATTATCTGTCTAAAGAATATTTTATATTAAGAAGAAAAGCTATATAATTTATTTTACTTGTGTTGCATTTGTTTTAGTTTTAGTAGTAATAACTTCAAAAATATCCTTCATTTCAGACTCTTGAGTTAAATAAACTGATTTCTCTATCTTCATCTTTTTTTTCTTTTGTCAGATAAATACAAACCACTAAACTAAAAAGAAGCACATCTCAGGAAAACACAATGCAAGAGAACAAAGCAGTGTCTTCCATGTGGCAGAAATAAAAGCTACAACTAATCATTAAGAATTCAAATCCATGTCAATCTAATTTCTTAAATCTTAATTATTTAGTTGTGAATATCTATTTTAAAAGAAGCTAGAAACCATGCAAAACTATAAGATTTTTAATTCATAACCTCAGTTTTTACATATATGAATTCTGTTTTTTGGAGGGCTTTTGGAAAACTCGTTACTGTCTTTTATTTTTCTCAATTGGACATTAGCCCAACATTGTGTTGTTACTAACATTGGACCCTGTGGGGTCACTGGAAGTCTTTCAATAAGATAAAGATGCTATTTCAGACTCATGGAGTGGCAAATGCCCTGAACAGTACTCTGGTCTCAGAATCAGCCCTTAAGGCATTAGGATCCGGCTAAAAAGCCTATGAGAGTTTCCCAGGCATGGAAAGCCAAGACACTGTGGCAAAAAAATGACCAAAATGAAAGATCTCTGTGAGTGAGTTCCCAATGGAAAGAACAGGCCATCAAAGAAAGAGGTACCTTTCTCTGAAGTGAGGAGAGAACTTCACTTTGATTATGGCCTTGTCTAAATAAGGTCAGAGTTTGTGAACTCAAGAGGCTTCCATAGCCTTGGCAGCTCATGATAAGCACCTCGGGTGATTACTGACGTCATAAATAAGAGTGTCAATCGTTAAATCAACAACAGGAGTCACTGTGCACTTACTCCCCATGTAGGATCTCTGCCCTTAATGTGCTGTACTATGAGAACTAATGGCAAAACTAGTCTTCAAACAGTACTTTATACTTTGTGTGTCCATGTGGCTGCAATCTGTTGAAATCTTTATTTAGTATATACTAAGTTGATCTTATGTATATAAAGATAATTAAAAATGAATCTTAATGAAGAATGGGATGGGAGAGGAAGTAGGAGATGGGATGGTTTGTGGGTGGAAGGGTGGTTATGGGGGGAAACCGCTATAATCCAAAAGTTGTACTTTCAAAATTTATATTTATTAAATAAAATTTTCTTTAAAAGTAAAAGATGCTATTCCATGTGAATGGATAAATGAGAGGTATATAGAAATATCAGATGTAAATGTTGAGTGTAGCTGACCATCGAATTAAATGGAATAGACTCAATAATGCTATTTCTGAAGAAAAATTCAACAAAAGATCAATAAGCTAATCACATGACTATTGCAAGTGGATGCCAAGTGTTACTTTTCCAGGAAGTAATGATCTCCATGATTTAGATATAAAGTCAGTCCTCAAATATAAAACAGTTGGGAGAGAAGAACCCTTGAATACAGACTAAGATATTAGCAGTGCACACTCTTCCTTGGTCACTACTTCTGCTATACAAGCATGCACCACAAAGAAAGTACTTACCTGTCCAGTTACTAGAAATAATGCTGCTACCACTATCTGGGACCAGGAGAAAGTAGGAGTGTCCTAGACATTCCAGGTAGATAGCTAGCATGAGTGGTATAGAAAGAAATTCCTAGTCTGAAGTTTCAACATTTTCAAATAGGCTGGCATTAAAATGCTAAAGGAGCTATATTATAGATCAAAATTTTTTTGGTTCATATTTGTTTTTGAAACTCACATAAGATCATTACTATCAGGGCTGGTATTGTGGTGCAGTGGGTTCAATTGCTGTGGGGACCCATGGATAGGCCTGCCATGGGACACCCCCCATGCTGGGCTTGGCTTATAGCAGTAATGCAGATGTAGCAGCTGATTGAAATTTCCATCTAGCTGAGGATTGTGGTAAACAACAAGAAGGTGCTGATGCCCTGCCTGCTGCGTGACTCCACAGCTGATCGTGATCAAGTGCCGGATTGGAGAGCTCTGTGCATGGACTGTGATTGATTGACTGTGATTGGTTGAATTCTGTATATAAGCGGACCGCAGGAGAGGGAACGCGCACGCCAGCTTTCCCCCTTAAGGAACGTGCGTGCCATCTCTCCCCCTTCTCCCGGTCCCCCACTCTTTTCCCCACTCTTTCTAAGTAAAAGTCTACTGAAGACTGATTAACTGCGAGCAGCGTCGTTCCTTTTGCGGCCGAAGGAGCGACAAATTGCCACTTGGGACACCAGCATCTTGTATTTGAATGCCTGAAACGGAGTGTTGCTACTGCTTCTAATCCAGCTTCCTGCTAATGTGCACCCTGGAAAGAAGGAGATGATGGGTAATTGGGTTCTGCCACTCATGTGAGGGACCCAGATTGAGTTCTTGGGTCCTGACTTCAGGGGGCTCAGCCAGGCTTATGCAGACATTTAGGGGAATGAATCAGTAGATAAGCTTTCTCTTTCAAATAAACAAGCTAATTATCATATCATAGTTTATTCAGGGATCCATGGACCTTTAAATACATCAAGCAGTTTTAGAGTCTGAAGAGCACAGAGTATCTATGGGTCACTGAGCTTATAAGCAAATTTACCTTACTAGGACAAAAGCAACCCAACTTCTAAAAGGGAAACATGCCATAGGACTCTACTAAACTTTGTTGGAGTCTAAATTAGAAGACAAGGGCAACTGCATAGAATTTTGGAGTATGAATTTATTTGAACTTTCAACACCTTCTGACAAAGTGCCACAATAAAAAGGTTTAACTATGGATTGTGAGAGTATGGTATTTCCTATATTCGTCATAAGAAAGGAATGGATAAGGACTGCAAGAACTGGAATAGGCAGTTGGGTGGGGTTGGGAGGGTTTAGGAAGGAAATAACTAACACAGCTATTATTATATTGAATTTGGACACAATGTGTGATAATGGTTTGAACATTATTTGATTTTGTATATTTAACCCTAGTCTCATTTGCTCAGAGGGAAATAAAGCTTTAAAGTCACAGAAAAAATATTCTTCAGCCTAAATATGGTAACATGATAATTTGTTGGTGTCTAAAGTAATTATCTAACATTTGATTATCTGGTGATTTAAAAAATATGTTCATAGATACTTGATAGTCCTCTCTTCAAGTAGAACCTAATTTCCTTACCCTGGGTGCACACTGGACTTAGTAACTTGCTTCTAATTAATAAAATGACAGAGGTGGTGTGTGTTTTTGGGAACTAAAAAGGTCCCCTCTCCCTCTCTCTCTCCCTCCCTCTCTCTCTCTGCTCTGGGAAGTTGTTACTTTCTGAAAAGAGGGTCAAAAGACAAGAAACGGAGGCCTCTAGCTAACAGCCATGAGTGAACTTTCTTAGAAGCAGATTCTCCCACACCAGTTACGCCTCAGATAACTGCAGTCCCAGTTGACATCCTGATGTAACCTCAGAAGAGCCTCTAAGACAAAACCACCCAGGTAAACTACTACTGGTTTCCTGACCCACAGAAATGAAGAAATTACATTTGCTTGTAATTTTGCATCACAAAATCTCATTTATCCTTAATACTACTATTAGAATAGCTTGCCCTCCAGGTTATAATTTATATGAAAACTTCCAAATGTTTCATGAAATAATTTTTTAAAGATCTTTTTATTTATTTGAAAATCAGAGTTGCACAAGAGAAAGGGAGGCAGAGAGAGAGAGAGAGTCTTCCATCCGCTGGTTCACTCCCCAACTGGCCACAACGGCCGGAGCTGCACCGATCCAAAGCCAGGAGCCAGGAGCTTCCTCTGGGTCTCCTACACAGGTACAGGGGCTCAAGGGTGGGCCATCTTTCACTGCTTTTCCAGGCCATAGCAGAGAGCTGGATTGGAAGTGGAGCAGCCAGGACTAGAACCGGTGCCTATATGGGATGCTGGCAATGTAGGCAGAGGCTTTACCACGGCACTGACCCCAAAATAATTTCAGTGGAAGTTATGGACACTCTTTGCAACTATTTCATTTTCTTTTTTTTTTTTTTTTACTTTTTTTTTTTTTTGACAGGCAGAGTGGACAGTGAGAGAGAGAGAGAGAGAAAGGTCTTCCTTTGCCTTTGGTTCACCCTCCAATGGCCGCAGTGGCCAGCGCACCGCACTGATCCAATGGCAGGAGCCAGGTGCTTCTCCTGGTCTCCCATGGGGTGCAGGGCCCAAGCACTTGGGCCATCCTCCACTACATTCCCTGGCCACAGCAGAGAGCTGGCCTGGAAGAGGGGCAACCGGGACAGAATCCGGTGCCCCAACCGGGACTAGAACCTGGTGTGCGGCGCCGCAAGGCGGAGGATTAGCCTGTTGAGCTACGGCGCCGGCCATAACTATTTCATTTTCTTAATGAGAGAATATTTACATATATTTTATTTACATATATTTTATACTAAGGTCCTAGAAATATTAATTTCCTACATTTATTCTAAACTTCAAAGAGAAAAAAATCAGTGCATTTTTATTCCTGTTCTCAGCTTTCCAGTGCCCTGAACTGACATTACAAGGCTTGGGACACTCTTGTTTGCTGTTCTGCCCTTCTGCATTTGCTTGAACTGTTACCCAAAGGTCATGAAGCTTGAAAACTTTTAGTCTAAGTACTTGGTTAGTCAGGCTCTGACAACAACTACACATTGTTTACATTTATTGGATTCAAAACAGTTTATATTCTCAAATATGGTTTGAAAAAACTGCAAAAATCACTCTGGAAAAAGAAAACTATTTTCTTCTTGATGGCTCTAAAGGAGTCCACACGTTTTAAAATCTGGTTAAGGGCCAATACCTATTCCAGTTCTGATATAGTCTATCACAGTGGAAGGTTAGGGCTTTTCCATGAGAAAGAAGTTATAAAGGTTCGTTCATCTGCTTCCAAGGACAGTTTTTAGAAGTTTCTAACTAGAACTATATAGTCTGTAATTTCCATCCAAAATTTCCTTCCTTAGGCTGATTTCCCCCAGTCTGTCTCATGAGAAAAATGTATGCCCTGAACTGACACATCCAGTAAAACATCACATATTTGATAAGCCTTTATAATTTATGTGTCACACATAAGATATCTAAACTTGCAAGAAACTTGTGTAAATTCATGAGTAAAAATTAAGTACAATTAGTCGTATCTTTTGTTATTTGAAGGCACTTTTTCTCAGCTGTATCAATTAGTTGACTTAATATAGTAGTAGATCCAACAAGCATAGAGAGGAGGTGATAAAATACAAATAGTTTTCTCTTTGCGTTTGCCTGTTAACTTCTCTCTCCACACAGAAACAGAAAAACAAATCATCCTTTTATAAAAATAATTCGTTAAACGGGATAGTCACAGGCCAAACATTTGACAGAGCTAAAGTCTCTCTTTGATATTTTCATCATCCCTGTTCTACCTGCTCATGTCTATTTCACACATTCACTTATTCAACAAGTATTTTTTTAGTATCACCTATGTGTCAGGTACTATATTAAAAACTAGGAAATCTAAAAATACATAGTGGTGAATAAAATAGACAGTCTTTGCCATTAAGGAGCTTACATTCCAGTTTGGGAATCTGTAATACATATAGTACAGAGTATATCAGATCGTGAAGAGGTACAATGAAAAGTAAAGTTGGGTAAAGAGATAAGGAGTTCTAGAAGGTAGAGGTAGGAAATGTTGCTGTTTATCTAGGGTGCAACAGGTGGTAACATTTGAAATGGAACCTAAAGGAAGTGAAAGAGTAGCCCATGGAGACTGGATATTTTAGGCATAAGAAATAGCAAATGCAAAGGCTTTGAGGCAGAAGCTGCTGGAAGATATGAGAAGCAGCAAAGGGGTTAGTGTGTTTGACATGAAATGAAAAAAGGAAAGAGTAGTAAGCTGAGATCAGGGAGGTCAAGACCATGTTGCGTCATTGAGTACTAAGCAGAAAGTGACTTGATCTCAATTGTGTTTTAGCGGTATAACTCTGGCTGCTATATTGAGAAAGGAAAATAGAAGCAGGAAGAAAGATGTTATAGTATTTCAGGCAATAGATGATGATGGTTTGTAGTACAGGGGTCAGTATCAGTGAGGTTGGTAGCAGCAGAGTTGGGGATAAATACTTGTGAGACAGAATGGAAACAGGACTCACAAAATCAAGCCTCTCCTTACCAAAATGTATTCATCTCCAATCACAGATCACTCCACACAGCTCCAAACCAATTAGGAATAAGGAATGTCCACATGCTAAGCACAAAGACTACCTACTGACTGCACACATGCCCAGAGTAGTCCTTCCTGGAGTGGTGTGTGAGCAACACCACCATTTTCAGTGTGTTGTGCACAAGAGAAACAGTATTTGCATAGTACACTGGGCCAGGTGCAAATCAAAGTGCCACATGCCAAGGGGGATGAACCAGAACACAGGACGAGGTGCAGACCAAAGTGCCAATCACAAAGAGGGTTCTACTCTGCCTCCCCAGTTGATAAAACTTCCTGCCCAATTCCCTTCATTGAACCACTCAGTGGAAAACCTCTACCTACTGTGCTGTCTCCCTTGTGTTTGAGCATTAACCCCTAAAGAAATTTCTCAGTTGCACGCTGGTCTCTTATTAATTTCCACTCCAAAGGAGTCAGAGAACCTGGGGTGAGTGTAAGCTGTATTCTGGATATGTTTTGAAAGTAGCTATAACAAGATTTACTGATTGATTGGATGTGCAGTCTGAAAGAATGCACAACTGGAAACAACAAAAATCAATAATTCTGAAAAGTTAAATTTCAACATTCATTAGAAATTTAGATGGAGATATTGAGCTGACAACTGAACATAAAATTCTAGAGTTTAGGACAGAAGTTCAGACTAATAAAAATGTGGAATTAACAGTGTATAGATGGGATTTGAAGTCATGAAATGAGATGAAATCATCTGGGGAATGAGTTATAAAAAATATGATGGGCAAAGCTGCCACTAACAAGTGGCAGGGCTGGTATTCAAACACAGGCAGAGAGAAATAAATTATCAATGTTAGAGCTCTGGGACACTCCAAAGTTTAGCATCAGAGGAGATAAACAGCCAAGAAGACTGAGAAGGAGGTTTTAGAGAGACTGGAAGAGAAGCAAGAATGGTGTTTCAGGAACCTGGAGAAGAAAATGGAGAAAATGATCAAATACTGCTCACAAGTCATGTAAAATGAGGACTGGCCTTTGAATTTAACAAAGTGGCTGAAATTGGTGACCTTAATGAAAGCTGTTTTGAAGCAGTGATGGAGTTAAAGTTCAATTAGAGTGAATCCAAGAAAAAAATAGAAGAGACATTAGATTTCAACTCCTTGGAGTTCAAGCCAGATGCCATTATGCCATTCCGACTAGTGTAATATTTTTATTTATATTTATTTGAAAGACAGAAAGACACACACAGATTTTTTTATCTGCTGCTTCACTCCTCAAGTGCTCACAATACACAAAACTGGGCCAGGCTAACACCAGGACACAAGAATTCAAATCTGGGTTTGTCATGTGCATGACAGGAATCCAAGTACTTAAGCCATCACCACTGCCTTTGAAGGAGCACATTATCAGGAAGCTGGAATCAGAAGCAGAGCTGGAACTTGAACACAGGCCCTCTGAAATGTGGGCTATGCCAGCATGACATATGGGCGCTGGTTCCACTCCTGGCTGCTTCATTTCTGATCCAGCTCTCTGCTGATAGTGCTTAGATGGCCCAAGCACTTGGGCCCCTGCACTCACACGGGAGACCCAGAAAAAGCTCCTGGCTCCTGGCTCCTGGCTTCCGCCTGGCCCAGCCTTAGCCACTGTGGCCATTTGGGGACTGAACCAGCTGATGGGAGATATCTCTGTCTCCCACTCTGTCTCTGACATTTTTCCTTTCAAATAAATAAAATATTTATTTAAAAATTTTCAAGTTCCATATTTAACCTATCTCTTCTCGCTAAAATTTCTCATGGACTATGTTTTATTTCTCTAAACATCCCAGCCTGACACAGGACCACCCAAAACGGTACAAATAAAAGTGTGATAAGTGGCTGACATCCTAAATATTGTATATCCTACACTGATGTTATTGTTGACCCTGTTATTCCCACAATAAGCCCAAGCTGCTTTTCTCTGTGTACCTCACTCAGACATTAAAGTTTAGAAAAAGGTTTATGTTTTTTTATTTTAAATTTTAAAATTAAAGTTTTATATTGACAAAAGCTGTATATACTTAACATGATGTTTCGAAATATGTATTCATCATGGAATGGCTAAACAGAGCTAATTAACATTATCTCACATACTTACAATTCTTTTGTGATGAGAATACCTAAAATATACTCTCAGTGATTTTCAAGTATACCATATGTTAACTATAGTCAACATGTTATACAATAGACATTGAACTCATTCTTCCTAACTGAAATTTTCTATACTTTGACCAACAGCTCTCCAATACTCCTCACCTCTCATTTCTATCTTATTAAAAGCATGTATAAAATCTTGGTTTTTCCTATTATTATACATACTTTCACAGCAGTTTAAAATCTGAGCCCACCCTCACCCCTAGTTGGAGAGTAAAGTTCCTCCTGGTATAAGAC
Organism: Sylvilagus floridanus; assembly: GCA_949820135.1. Classification (NCBI taxonomy): domain Eukaryota; kingdom Metazoa; phylum Chordata; class Mammalia; order Lagomorpha; family Leporidae; genus Sylvilagus; species Sylvilagus floridanus. The sequence continues at coordinate 11,720,400 of OX463228.1, read as the reverse complement.
CATGTCTTTCCTTGGTACACAGATGGTACCTTATTTTCATTTACTTGTTTTTATTTTACTTATCTTGTCCCCACTTTATTGTAAATTCTTCTAAGATGAGAACTGTCACGCATTTCATTGCCCACAACACAATGTTTAGCACAGGGGATGTACTCAGTATATTTTTTACTAATAAGTGGATATTTGTTAAAAAATAATACTGACGTATACTGAATTATACTGATGCTAAGTGAAGACAGTGAGGCCTACTATCAAGACAACTGTATGAGCATAATATTCTTAGCTTAGGGACATAATATTTTTATAGAGATTTTTGAAAGGTTAAATACTACTATAAAACATCAAAATAATAATAACCAAACCTAATTAAGTAAGAAAAGCTTATGGTTTGTTAAACTGCTTTCTGTTATTTGTTATTTTTAAATTTTAGATACATATTTACTAATTAATGTACCCACCAATTTGTTGTTTCATAACTTCTCTTATGGGAAAGGTGGCCCTAGGGCATTTGGTGACAACCCCAAGCTAAAGGCCTTGCAGGCTCCCCAGCTCCACCCAGAGATGCAAATCACTTTACCTGGGAAAACCTGTTGGACCATAGGAAACACCCTAACTGAGAAAAAAATGCAGTTACAAGTATGCTTCTTAGATCTTAGTCCATAGTGCAACCACTGCCCCCTTGCAAGCATATGGCAATAGTCACCCTAAGAAGGGTCTGCTGCTACAAGTATATCCCTCAGATTACAGTCCGTTTGCATCAATAGTCACCTCCTACCTATCCTGTTTGCTCACTACTTCCTTGCCATGTGTTCAGTCAATCTAGCTCTGCTCCAGTGAATTCTTTCACCACCCCCAACATCAGCCTGCAATATCTTTTATGTGAATCACTGAATATCATATTTTTAATTCATTTTATCTCTTACCATTTGGTTTATTCAATCATAAAGTGACTAGGCTACTAATTCAGTTATGAAAACTCAACTTTCACTTGCACAAAATGAAAACCTTAGTCAAGAATACAAATCATATTGAATGATAGAATCTTGAAAACTGAAATTTCAAATCTATTATAAATGGCTGAGATGAGATGTTAACACATTTCCCCAAAACTTTCAATGAAATAAAATAGCATGACATTTTATTAGATGAGCATGTAATGAGGAATATTGACAGATGATGAGTTAAACAGATGCCAAGATGAGAAAAGAGCAAAGATTTTTACTATGGTTATTCTCTACCTTACACTTGATTTGGTTTTCACCATTCACCCATAATACTTAGTTACAAATTTGCCAGGGTGACTCAGCAGATGAACCACCTCATGACAAGTATGAACAACCCTTCTGACAGGGGATTTTAAACCATAGATTATCTATTTGATTTTTGAGATGAATATTATTTTAGCCCCCTATGCTATCCATATTAGAGTCCTTATGCAGAGGTTACCAGAATCTTGAAGCCAGAAAAATAAAAATAGCAGTTCATTCTTTTTATTTTACAATTGAGAAATTTTTAATCCCAGGAAGCTTGTCACACATCCAAGTCACAAAACAAGCTAGTAGCAAATCGAATACTTAAATCTAATCACCTTGCCTCCAATTTTGGTCCCTTCCACTCTCCCAGTTTCCCTTCACTTTTTGCATATGAAGTCAGTAATTTCTGTGATTTGGGGATTCTGGGAATGGCTCCAATCACGAGACAATAGATTTCCTATTTGCCATAGAGTCTGTCCTCTTTTAAAATAAAAGTATGTTTAAGAGCTAAAAATAAAAAAGTCACATTCATCTAGCACTTGATTAAGAAATCTCCACATATTTTGAGATCAGCAGCTGCTAGTGATCAGCATTTTACTGGGGTGAGGTCTTGTAACAAAGAAATGTAAACAGCTGAGGAAGCGAGGCTAGGTAACTGGAAGGTTCATTTTGGTGAAAGTGTTGTGGAAAACTGCCTTGTTCCACGCTTTTACAAGGTATGGATAAACAGATACTATCTAAAGAGCCCCATCTGTTTAACCAGTTAGATCATGATTTTTAACTGAGGTGATTTTGTTTCCCAGGGGATCTCTGGCTATGTCTAGAGACATTTTTAATTGTCACAATGAGGAGGGGGCAGTGCTACTACCATGGGTAGAGGCTGCGGATGCTGCTAAACATCCCAATGTATGGGACTGCCTGTCTGCCCCCCCAGACCCAATCCCAACACACCAGAATTGTGCAGCCCAATGTCAATAGTATCAAGGTTGGGAAACAGTGAGCTACAGGGAGAAAAATTCATTGAGGAACTGGAGGGATTGTCTGGAACTAATGCTTGTTTTTTTTGTTTGTTTGTTTTTTGTATATAAGGACATAGAAAAGGAATTAAGCTACACACACTAACCTTTTTTCCTTTTTGGGTATGGCTAACAGTTTCTAGGAATCCTGGAGACTGTTTATCTGGATTTCAGTTAGGCATTTCACAAGTTCTCTGGCATCTTTGTGGAGAAATATAGGGCACGAGGACAGTTCAGTTGTGTAGATTTGAAACCGGTTGTCCCTTTGTTTTCAAAGTCTACTGAGAAATTTTTGATGGCAAGATTAAGATTTCTTGTCGTGGCATGTAGCTTTGTCCTTGGCTCTATCTTATTAAACACTTAGCAACAACTTGCATAAAATGCTTATCAGATTTGAGGATGATTTTTAAAAATATGTGTAAAGTAGGGATTCAAAAAGATCTTCACTACATGGTTCGCTTAGTCAGGGCTCCATAGTTGACTGGGAACACTAGCAACAATAGGCTGAAGTAATAGGCAAATTTTTGCCTAATAAAAAAGACTAACGAACATTAGAACTGTTCAAAGATGGGATAGGATGCCTCCGAAGGCAAAGTTCAAACTGTCAAAACAGAGCCCATATGGCGGCTTGCAATCAGAAGCGTTGAGGCAAATTCGCTGGTGCGGTATTTGTACCCCGAACACATTTCAGTCTAGCTCTGCATTCTGTCCGCAACGGATCTTACTCTCCCAGCACCTGCGCAAGTCCTCCCAGTCAGAGGGTAGCATATACAGCTGCCCAGAGTGCCGGCCTTGCCCTGGGCACGCGTTGGCCTAAGAAGCGCGAAATCCATTTGAGAGCGTTAGATGACAGAGCTGTGGCCCCTTGGCATCTTTCGTGTCTCGCTTCCGGAATTCGGTCCCAGCTGCTAGCTTTTTGGAATCTGGGACTCTCTGAGAGAATTATCCTGTGGGACACTACGTATATCCAGGTGTTCCTGTCACGGCTATCTTCCCAACGTTAGATTCTGTGAGGTGCCTGACAGGGCATGAGGAGTCGGGATTTTTCTTCAGGAGCTGTCATCCAGGGTAGAAGAGCCAAGGGCTGTATAACTTGAGCCTGTTCCAACTCCGCCTCAGGGAAACTTGCGTCCCCAGGACACCTAACTCGCAACGCGAACCCCAAAGTAGCCCCTCAGTGCGTGCGAAGCCGGCGCGGTTCGCCTTTTATATTGAGAGGCCCGCGCGAGCGCGTGACCGACAGCCCCAGGGCTACACAACGGACCAATGAACGGGCATTCCCTTCGCGCTGGCTCGGAATTGGGCGAACCGCGCCGGCCTCTCGGCCTCGTAGTGGGCGGGGCGCTCTAGGGCGGGACTGGGATAGGCGCGCCCGCTGCGCTAGAGTCCCGGGGGCGCGTGCGCGGTCTCGCGGCAGCCGCGGGGGCCGGTCTCGCGCGGTCTCGAGGTGGAGTCGCAGGCGGCGGCGGCGACGGCGGCGACGGAGGCGGCTGGCGGTGGGGAGGGGGCGGGGACTGAGGATTCTGAGGTGGGGAACCGGGAGTTTCTGGATTCTTGACTCGGTGTTTTAAGGGCTGCCGGAGGGCTGTCGCGTCTGCCGTGTCTAGGAGCGGCCGCGGCGGTGCGGAGGTAAGAGGCGGACCCGCGGCGGCTGGGCTGTGGAGATCTTAATCAACAGGTCCCCGGGAGCGCGGCGGGGGAGGGGCGGCAGCTCGCCCCCTCCCCCACGCGGTGCGCTCGGGCCCGGGCGGGACCGTAAGCTGCTCCGCGGGCTGCCTGGAGCCGCGGGAGCCGCGGTGGCGGCGGGTGCGAGGCCAACCTTTGTCCCTCGGAGGGGAGCTGCCTGCGTGGGGCCGCCTCCCCGAGCCGTGGCCGGGGACGCACCTTGGCGCAGGCTCCCGCCCGCCCGGCCCGAGTCGCTGGGGGCGCGGCAGGGAGCCCCGTGTCCTGCGGCCGAGGCGGGGACCTCGGCGTGGGGAATCCTGTCCCTTGGAAGACGGGACGTGCAGTGAGTTACTCTCTGACTCAGCTCCTGCTCCTTTAGACGAATAAACAGTTCCTGCTTCCTTGTGACCACTTTTAAAGAAAAGCCTGATTTCGTTACTGGTTTCTCGTGATTTACTCTCAGATTCCAAGTTGAACTTTGAAGCCTGTAAAGTGTAAGCTGCTTTCAATGAAAGGCTCTTTAAACGATCTTTGTAGCCAATTATGTAACTTCCTTCATGGTATCAACTCACCTTCTGTTTCGGTGATTGACGGATACTTGTACGGAATTTAGGTTTTGGTCAAAAGATTTTTCCTGGCAGTTCACGCTAAAATTAAAATCGGAGAGCTCCTTGGTTTCTACAAGGTAGTGTGTTTTGTCTTCCTAATCGCTTAAAATTTTAAGAATTCAGATTTGGAAAGCTTGTAAGAAAGAACACGAATTTTGAAATTTTGATTTGCTTGATAAGATGAAAGATCAAAATGTCTTTTTTTTAAAAAAAAAAAGGCAATTACCATGTTTTAATGATGGTATCTTAATTATGCTTTTAAATTATGCCAGAAGTTAATAACCTATTAAATCTGCAATAGGCACAAATGACGTGTTGATTATTGCTGTCTTTGAAGTGTAAGTATTGGTGGCTATGAAAATTATTAAATAAGCTTTGCTGAATTATGAACTACTGAGTTTTTACTGGGTCTGTGTATGGACATAGCGTATTACAAGTTTTAAGAGGCCATCTAAACTATTGTAGCAGGCTGAAGCTATAAAAATTCAAGTGCTTGAAAGGTGAAACAAGCAAAAGTGAAAAAGACAATTCGTTATTTTATCTTTGTTAAAAAATTTGAGTAAATCTTACCATGTTGCTGAGTGACTTTTGCTAGACAGACTTGAACTTGATGAGAAATAGAGGACTTATTAACTTGTTTTAGATTGTTAAAATGGGAGAGTTCATGTAGAATGTAAGTTCTACCTGAGGGTGACCCAAGTCAGTATGGTGAGTTTAGGTATTTATGATCCTAAGTTATGAATTATGATCTTAATTAAAAAAATCTCATCACAGACATACTCGATCTAATTGATGTATCAGAGCATTAAGATGTGCTATTTCTTTGATATTTTCTTGGGTTTCAGGGTGTCTTGATAAAATAGTATCTTGATATATGTACATTAGAATATGTTTTTTATTAGATACTTACTAAGTCATTGAATTAGAGGTTATATACTCTATGCTTTTCATTTTCAAGGAGAAATAACATGAGTTTTATAGTCTATAGCTAATTGTCTGTGGCAGAGTTGGAACTAAATGCTGAAATGCATGTTTCCTTATTCTAAATTCAGCGTTGTTCTCACTATTGCTTATTGTTAAATAAACCTATAGGTTACCGTCTCCAAACCGTGTAAATGACTGGCAGGGTTGATCTTTCCTTTAAGCGTGTTTTTCCCTTTTCTTTGTAAATAACCACTAACCATAGTTCATTCCTTTACTGAAGGGTTGTTTTCAGTTTGTCAAATTTCAGATAATGTCTAGTGAATATCCCTGTGCTTGTCTCCTTGAGCACGTGTGCGATTTCTGTAGGATATATACCTACCTATTAGTGGAATTGCTGGTAATAGGTTGATATGCATTTTCAGTTTTACTAGTTATGGCCAGACTACCCTCGCAAGTTGTAATAATTTACATTCTTGTCAACAATTTATGAATGGCAGTGATTTCTCATCCTTGCTAGTTCTCTGTCCAAATGCTTCCAGCAGCTGTGACATGGTCAGGCAGAAGCCTGCAGACAGAACTCAGTCCAAGTCTCCCATGTATGTGGGTGGCAGGGACTCAAGTACTTGGGCCACTACCTGCTGCTTCCTTGGATATGCATTAGCGGGAAGCTGGAATTGAAAGCACAGCCACCGGCTTAGTGGCACAGTGGGTTAGGTCACTGCCTGCAACTCTAGCATCCCATGTGAACGTTGATTCAAGTCTTGGCTGCTCCACTTCTGATCCAGCTCCCTGCTGATGTAGCTGCTGGGGAGTGAACCAGGGGATGAAAGGTCTGTCTTTTTCTCTCTGTCATTCTCTCTCTTTCTGTAACTCTGCCTTCCAAATAAAAAAATCCATACCCACCCTCCACTCCCCGTACCCCACCCACCCCCTCACACACACACCTGCTGCCAAAAAATAAGGCAGAGCAGGGACCCAAACTCACGCATTCTAATACAGGTTGTGGGCATCCCAAGCAGCATGTTAACCATTATGTCAAAAGTCCACCCCAATGCTCTTTTTTTCTGAGTATATTCCTTTATGAAAAATGAGTGCTCATTAAATATGTTTTGAATTGTGAAACTTTACCCATTCAAATTACAGGAGACTATTTAACTGTGAAGAATAACATTTCAGTAACTTCATAATTCAATTTATCAGCAACAGAGAGAGAGAGAGAGATCTTGAGCTTCTATCTGTTGGTTCACTGTCCCTCCCCCCAACCCCCACCCCCAAAAAAGCCAAAACAGGGCCAGGCTGAAGCCAGGAACTAGAAACTCCATTCTGGTTTCTCACAAGGGTTGGAGGGGCCTAAATACTTGGGCCATCCTCTGCTGCCTTTCCAGGTGCATTAGCAGGCAGCTGAATTGGAAGCCAAGTAGCTGTGACTCCAACCAGCACTCTGTTATGGGAGGCTGTTGTTTGCAAGCATTGGTTTCACCTGTGCTGCAATGCCAGTCTCAATTTAGCCTTTTGTCTCTCATGATTTTACACTCCTGCCTTAAAGACTGTATACATGGAAAATGTTGAGGCATGTTAAAGTCCTTGGATTTTTTGATCCTTTAAGATAGGTCAACTACTTTCTGTAAATAGTTTAAACTTTGTAGGCTATATGGTCTCTTGCAGGTACTCAATTCAGCTGTTAGTAGCAGAAAGGTAGGGGTCTACGTTGTAGCACAGCGGGTCCAGCTGCTGCCTGAGATACCCACATTCCAAATTGGAGTCTGTGTTCCAGTCTTGGGTGTTCTGCTTCCAATCCAGCTCCCTGCTAATGTGCTGGGGAAGGAAGCAGAAGGTGGCCCAAGTGCTTGGGCTCCTGCTCCCCTCATGGGAGACCCAAATGAAGCTCCTGGCTGCTGGCTTCAACCTTGCCCAACCTAGGCAGTTGTCGCCATTTGGGGAGTAAACTAGCAGATTGAAAATCTGTGTGTGTCCCTCTCTCTATCACTCTGCCTTCCAAATAAATACATTTAAAAATAGGTAAAGGTAGCCAAACAAGTGAACATGATTGTTCTAGTAAAACTTCACAAACATGCGTTTCTTAATGACTGGTAAAAGATGTCATTAGATTATTTCATTGATCTGCTAACATAACATCAAGGAGTATACTTACACAAACCCAGATAGTATAGCTCATTCTGCGAGGTTTCTTTAAACAGTATATGAGACTGCTGTCAGCTTCACATGGAGTATTTTTTTACAATAAACTTTAAGTATGGGTACATTCTAAAATAACAAACTATTTAATATAGAATAATAAATACATAAACCAGTAGCATCTTTATCATCAACTATTAAGTACTGTACATAGTTGTACATACTGGACTTTTATACCCTGTAGGTTTGTTAATATCAGCATCACCAGAAATATGTGAGTAATATGTTAAGCTGTGACATAAGTAGTTGATAGGAGTTTTTCCATTCCATTCTAATCTTATGGGTCTGTTGTTGAGGGAGTATATGACTGTACTTGACAAGGACAGGGCAGCCTTGATTTGACCTTTGGGCTTTAGCTTGTGTGCCTCTGCCTGAAGGCACAAAAAAAAAAAAAATTAGTAAAGGAATTGACAGTAATTGTAGTAATATAATGGGAAGGAGCCTTGAAGTAATGATTCCATGCTGTAATTCCGGGCAAAGCCTCATTTACCCTGTCTGTGATATGTAGCTACCTTGGAAGATGATTGAAAAGATTACAATAAGGTATGGAAAGCACCTAGCAAAATGTGTGACACACAGTAGATAATAAGTGCTATATTCACTTCTCCTATTTTTGTTTTCAGGCTTCTCAGCTCTTTGTGACAGATCAACAGATGTGTAATGTTTAAAGAGAGTCAGTTTTATTTTACAGTTTGTAGTGTCTGAGGGTATGCCAAGAAGTTAATGGAGAGTGGGCATTTAGCGTAGGGTTTAAGGCACCACTTGGGACACCTTCATCCCATATCAGAATGTCTGGGTTTAAGACATGAGGGGAGGGCCAGCGCCGTGGCTCACTCAGTTAATCCTCTACCGGCGGCGCCAGATCCCATATGGGCACCGGGTTGTAGTCCCGTTTGCTCCTCTTCTAGTCCAGCTCTCTGCTGTGGCCAGGGAAGGCAGTGGAGGATGACCCAAATGTTTGGGCCCCTGCACCTGCGCACCTGCGTGGGAGACCAGGAGGAGGCATCTGGCTCCTGTCTTCAGATTGGTATAGCTCCGGCTGTAGCGGCCATTTAGGGGGTGAACCAATGGAAAGAAGACCTTTTTGTCTCTCTCACTAACTATCTGTCAAAAAAAAAAAAAAAAAGACGTGAGGGGAGTGAACCAACTAATCTAAGACCAATATCTATCTCTGTATATGTCCCTCCCTGTCTCTCCTTCACTTTTGAAAAACAAAACAAAAATTTTTTTTTTTTACACAGGCTTTCTGTATTTTGCTTATGTTTTTCAGAAGTGCCTTTAAAGGGTTGGTGTTGGGGTGCAGTGGATTAAGCTGCTGCAGAGACATCCACATCCCATTCTGGAGTACCAGCTACTCATGTATATCCTGGAAAGGCTAGGGATGATGGCTCAAGTGCTTGAATCCACTCACATGAGAGACCCAGATGCAGTTCTAGGCTCCTGGCTTTAGCCTGGCCCACCCCTGGCTGTTGGAATTATTTGGTGGGTTAACTGGAGGATGGAAGATAAGATCTCTTTCAAGAAAAAATAAATTTCAAAATTAAGCTGTTTTGGGGTGGATTTGTGGTGCAGTAGATTGTGTCACCACTTGGGATACCTGCATCCCATGTGGGAGTGCCAATTCAAGTCCTGGCTGCTCTGCTTCTGGCCCATCTTCTGCTAGTGCATCCTGGGAGGCACCAATGATGATTCAAGTATATTGGCCCCTGACACCCACATGGGAGACCTGGATGGAGTTTAGGGCTATTGTCTTTGGTCTGGCCCAGCCCTAGCTGTTGAGAGCTCTTGGGGGAATGAACCAGTAGATGGAAGATATCTCTGTCTTTGTCTCTCTCTCTCTCTCTTTCTCTCTCTGCCTTTCAAGTAGATGAAAACAAACATATAAAACATGTCAGCATTTTTTTTTTTTAGAAATATGTTTTCTGGCATGGGCATTTATCTTATTGTTTTAAGATTATTTATTTTTATTTGAAAGACAGAGCTAGAGAGAGAGAGAGAGGTCTTCCATCCGCTGGTTCACTACCCAGATGGCCGCAACGGTTGGAGCTGAGCCGATCCGAAGTCAAAAGCCAGGGGTTTCTTCCAGGTCTCCCACACAGGTGCAGGGGCCCAAGGACTTGGGCCATTTTCTACTGCTCTCTCAGGCCACAGCAGAGAGCTGGATCGGAAGTGAAGCAGCCAGGTCTTGAACCAGCACCCATATGGGATACTAGCATTGGAGGCGATGGCTTTACCCGCTAAGCCACAGTGCCAGCCCAACATTTTTTTTTAAACCTGTGTTCTTTCAAAGATTGGAAGCAGAGATGCCAAATGATGACTATTGTAGTAATCTTGCCCTCATAGTGAAAAGCAGAACTGAGGTTGAATGTCAGCTACTAAATTTCATACAGTTTAGACCGTTTGCAGTACAGTATTGCCTGGTATGTTGCCTCTTGTTGCCTGGCTGCACTCCCAGAAATCTAGTTTTTGGTTCTTACATTCTGTGTCTTCTAAAACCTTAACAGAAGCTGTGGCAAAGTCTTAGACATTTTAGTTTAAAAAATGTGTTGTTCAACTACAGTTAGAACCTAAACTGTTAAGTGTGTTATGCTTGACAATGCAAAAGAAGACTTTTGTTATTTATTTTTTTTAACAGGCAGAGTTAGACAGAGAGACAGAGAGAAAGGTCTTCCTTTTCCGTTGGTTCACCCCCCAAATGGCTGCTATGGCCGGCACTGCACTGATCAGGAGCCAGGTGCTTCCTCCTGGTCTCCCATGTGGGTGCAGCAGCCCAAGCACTTGGGTCATCCTCCACTGCCCTCCTGGGCCACAGCAGAGAGCTGGTCTGCAAGAGGAGCAACCGGGACTAGAACCAGTGCCCATAGGGGGTACCAACACCGCAGGCGGAGGATTAACAAAGTGAGCCATGGCACCGGCCCCAATATTTATATTTTCAATGTGCAAGAAAGACTGAGCAGAATGCAGAGTAGTATTAAATAAAGGAACTGCCCTCAAAGATCTGGCTGTGAAGTAAGTATAGTGGAGCTGGTGTTGTGCCATAATAGGTAAAGCTCCTGCCTGTAAAACAGCATCCCACATGGGTACCAGTTGGAGTCCTGGCTGCCCCACTTCCAAACCAGCTCCCTGCTAATGGCCTTGGGAAAAGCAGCAGAAGTTGGCCCACTTGCCACCCATATGGGAGACCCAGGTGAAGCTCCTGGCTTTGTCTTGGCCCAGCCTTGGCCATTGTAGCCATCTAGAGAATGTACCAGCAGGTGGAAGATTTCGCTCCTCTCCTTTCTTTGTAACTCTGTCAAATAAATAAATAACTCTTAAAAAAGAAGAAGAAGAAGTGAGTATAGGCAGTCCCTAAACAATTAGATTGTACTGAGACAATTTGCTAGTTGTTTGAAACTCAAGACAGAATCACAGAATTGTCCAAATGGTATGCAAATGAATTTTAGGAATGTACTTACACTGTTATAGAACCTATCTGTTGGGGTTATTGTTAAAGTTCATTTTTTAAAAAATGCAGTTTGGTTATTTTAGTATTGGTAGGCCTGTAAATTATTCTTAGTTTTCAGTTGTTATGAGTAGTGTTGTATAGATATGTACCTTTGTTTCTCTAGGGCTGTGCTCTCTGGTGCTAGCCATCAGCCACATACAACTTTTTCAGTGTAAATGGACTGAAAGTAAATTTTTACTGAGTTGCACTAGTCATATATCAAGTTCTCAGTAGCCATATATAGCTAATAGCTATGTTATTGCACAGAGTAGATATAGAATATTTCAATTAATATAGAAATTTTTATTAGTGTTCTAAGATACATGTTTTGGAATGAAATCCAATGGAAAACTTTATTATTATTATTATTATTATTATTACTTGAGAATCAGGCAAAGAGACAAAAAGCTCTCATCTGCTTGTTTACTCTCCAAATACCCGCAATGACTGGGGCCAAAGCTGGGAGCCAGGAATTCTATCCAGATCTTGTATGTTTGTAGCAGGAACTCAATTACTTGGACAATAAGCTGCTGCTTCCCACGGTCTGCATTGGCAGGAAGCTCTCAGGACCTGGGAGTCAAACCCAGATACTCCAGTGTGTGTCTTAATGCCAGGCTAACCATTGTCCCTCTTTTTCTTTTTAAAATAATGCCAAACTCTTTCACCATGATTCATTTTATTAATATATAATTTCAGCAACAAATTGAGTTTAATAGATTCGTAGGAAGCGAACCTACAGAGAGGTTCTACTTATGTCTCAAACTTTTTTTTTTTTTAAGTTTTATTTCATTTGAAAGGTAGAGTTAAGAGAGAAAGGGAGAGATAAACTTTTTCCTAATGGTTATATTTACATCTAGAACAATATTAATAGCAGGAAGTTGACAATAGTACAATGCATGTATGTATAGATTGGTGCTTTCTTATTGGAAGTAGATTTGTGTAACTACCATCGTAATCAGTATAACTGTGAACCACTGGGTGGGAGCTTCCTCCCTCCCTCCCTCCCTCCCTCCTCTCTCCCTCCCTCCCTCCTATCCATCCATCCATCTATCCATCCATCCATCCATCCATCCATCCACCCACCCATCCACCCATCCACTGGTTCACTCCCCAAATGATGGCAATGGCCAGAGCTGGACCAATCCAAACCTGGAGCCAGGAGCTTGTTCCGGGTCTCCCACACACGTGCAGGGGCCCAAGGACTTGGGCCATCTTCTACTGCTTTCCCAGGCCAAAGCAGAGTGCTGGATCAGAGGTAGAGCATCCAGGACTCGAACTGGCACCAATATGGGATGTCGGCACTGCAGGTGGTGGCTTTACCCACGTTGCCACAGCACTGGCCTCATCTCTGTTTTATAAATGAGGAAATTGAGGCTCATTTTATCCTAGGTTCCATTGCAACTGATAGCAAGGATTTAATTTTAGTTTATTTGACCCTAAATCCCTGAGTTTTTTTACTTTGTTATAGCCTGCATTAAGATTTACTTTAACATTCTTTTTAGTAATATTAAAATCATTTAGGGAAAACCATTTTCAGTGTTTAAAATGTACTTGAAGTGAAGAACCTTGAGCTTTAAGATAAACTCCTTAAGGATAGGACCTGTTTCTTTTTGTCTTAAAGTTTTTAGAATGTTTGTTTGATTTTATTTTATTTGAAAGGCAGATGTTTTCAAATGCTTGTGGTGGCTGAGGCTGAGCCAGGCCAAAGCCAGGAGGCCATAACTCAATCCACATCTCCTTTGTGGGTGGCAGGGATCCAAGTACTTGGACTACCATCTGCTGCCTCTCAGGGTACATATTAGCAGGAACCTAGTATAGGAAGTGGAGCTGGGACTTGAACCTAGGTTCTCCAATGTGGGATGCAAATATTCAGAGTAGCATCTTACTGCTGACCCACACATCTACTTCCACATTATCTTATTGTCTGTGTTTGATGTGCCTGTGATACAGTAAAAAATATGTATTTTGGTCTTTCCCTTCAAGTGTCCTTAGTGATAGGAGTGATAAGTGTGTCCTTTGTCCTTTGCTCCAGTGATATACTGCTAGGGGGTGGGGTGGCTAAATAATTTCCAGTTGGAGCTTGGTAGCCAGAGAACCCAAGACATGATTAGAGGGTTGGAAAGCAAGAAGTGTTAGAAAAAGTCTTGCATGGCTAATGATTTAGTCAGTCATGCCTATGTGATGGAATGTCCATAAATGACTCTAAATGTTGGATTTTGGGAATCTTGTGGATTGGTGTATGTGTTAACAAGGTGCTGGGAGGGTGGTATGCCTGAAGGCCTGGAAGCTCCAGCCCCACACTTTGCTGCATACCTCTCTTCCATTTGACTATTTTTGGTGTTTTTAAAGTTTTTATTTATTTGAGAGGCAGAGAGACAGAGACATTGATTGACTCCCAGATGCCCACAATGGTTGGTGCTGGGTAGAAACTGAAGGTGAGAACCAAGAATTAGTCCATGTCTCCCATATGTGTGGCAGGAACCCAGTCACTAAAGCCATACCCAGTGCTTCCCAGGGTCTGCATCAGCAGAAAACTGGAGTTGGGAGCCAACCCCATACTCCAGTATGGGAAGCAGACATCTTAACATCTTAACTTTTGTCTGAACTACTAGGTGAAACACTCTAGGCCATTTGGCTGGGTTTTTTTTTTTAGTTAACATTCTTTGTAATAAACCAGTAAGTAGGCCGGCGCCGTGGCTCAACAGGCTAATCCTCCGCCTTGCGGCGCCGGCACATCAGGTTCTAGTCCCGGTCGGGGCACCGGATTCTGTCCCGGTTGCCCCTCTTCCAGGCCAGCCCTCTGCTGTGGCCCAGGGGTGCAGTGGAGGATGGCCCAGGTGCTTGGGCCCTGCACCCCATGGGGAGACCAGGAAAAGCACCTAGCTCCTGGCTCCTGGCTCCTGCCATCGGATGAGCGCGGTGCGCCGGCCGCAGTGCGCCGACCGCGGCGGCCGTTGGAGGGTGAACCAACGGCAAAGGAAGACCTTTCTCTCTGTCTCTCTCTCTCACTGTCCACTCTGCCTGTAAAAAAAAATAATAATAAATAAACCAGTAAGTAAAGTGAGCTGTTCTAGCAAATTATTTAACATGAGGGTGTCAAGGGACCCTATGATTAATAAGATTGGCAGTCAGAAGTTCTGGGGGGCTCAGGACTTGTGTTTGACATCCAAAGTGAGGACAGGCTTGTAGAAATGAGCCATTAGCTTGTGGTATCTGTTACTTAACTCCATGTGGTATCAGAATTGAATTGTAGCACACCCAGTTGGCATCTGGTTAATTGGAGATTAGTTGGTATAAGGAAAAGACCCACCACAAATGTTGAAAGTGAAACACAGCTCAAAGTGGAACATAGTAATCTCTGGTTCCACTTTTATCATTTCTTTTAAAGATTTGCTTATTTGAAAGGCAGAGTTATAGAGAGGCAGAGAGAGAGAGAGAGAGGTTTTCCATCTGTTGGTTCACTCCCCAAATGTCCACAGTGGCCGGAGCTGGGCCAATCCAAAGCCAGGAACCAGGAGCCAGGAGCTTCTCTGGGTGTGCTTGGGCCATCTTCTACTGCTTTCCCAGGCCACAGCAGAGAGCAATTCAGAAGTGGAGCAACCAGGACACAAAACGGCGCCCGTATGGGATGTTGGCACTGCAGGTGACGGCTTTACCCACTACGCCACAGTGCTGAGACCTATCATTTATTTTTTTAAACTTTAGCTTTCTTTGGTTGTGAACTTAATATGAGAGTCTGCTTCATCCTAGTCACCTGTTAACTGAGAAAAATTGAGCTTCAAAACATGATTTCATTTATTATAAATCAATTGGGAAAAAATCAAACTTTCACATGTTTTGGGTTAACTTTACAAAGACAGTAACAGTTAAATTTGATAATGTTAGCTCTGTCTTGTTTTTCCACAGGCACTTACTGACAGCCATTACAATGCATTTATAGCACTTGCAGTGACTTAAAATACTCACAGACTCTAGAGTCAGACTTTGTTATAATATCTTCTAGATATTATGTGTGACTCTAGGCAACTTGTCAGAGTCTAACTCCTTATCTGCCAAATGGGGATAATATTAGTGTCTTAATTCAGAAGGTCTTCTTTTAAGAACTGAGATAATACATTAGGATATAATAATGTATTAGACATAATATATTAATCACTCCATTACTATTAAATAAGACATAGATAAAATACAAACTTGGCTTGTGATATTCAAACTAATAGTGATAAGCTATTATATGTTTAAATATATTTTAAATACATTGTATGGGTTTGAATAATTTGATTAAGTAATTTTATACTTGTGTGAAGTGGTTGTTGTAGTGAGTAATTGTGACTGTATGTTAAGGTCAACTTTTTCATCTCTGAAACAATACTGAAAGTCTGTGGGGGAAAGCAATGTGTCGCCATACTTTAAACAGCTCACTTATGTAGTGAGAACAAATTCTATTTAGTATATTTGTGTTAATATTTGTTTACTTTTTTTCCCTTTTGTATAATGGATGTCTTTCGTATCGTGGCCATATTCTGCTGCTTTCCCAGGAATATTAACTGGGAGCTAGATTGTAAATGGAGCAGCCTAGACATAAACTAGTGCCCATATGGATGTTAGCATTGTACTCTGCAGCTTAACTTGCTGCACCACAATGCTGGCCCCACTATCTAAGATTTTGTGTCAAGTGAGTACCTGACATTGTTAAATGAAAGTTTAACTAGCTCCCCCCCCTCTTTTTTAGAAGATGCATTTATTTATTTGAAAGGCAGAGAGAGTGTGTCCATCTCCTATCTGCTGGTTCACTCCCCAGATGGTCACAACAGATGGGGCCAGGCTAAAGCCAGAAGCCAAGAATTCCATCTGAGTCTCCCCCATGGGTGACAGGAACTCAAGTACTTGAGCCATCATGGACTGCTTCCTCGGTGCACTAGCAGGGAGCTAGATCTGCAGCACAGCAGCTGGGACTACTAGAATCAGCATGTCTATATGGGTTGTGAGTGTCTACCACAATGCCATAGGATTTGCTATATAGTAATGGTCTACATTGATTTTAGACTATCCCATGTGTTTTTCTCCCCTCTAAAATTGGTCAAATTCACCTTATTCATAGCTTTAGTCAACAATACTACTAAAATTTATTGAATTCTAAATGTGGTGATGTTTATATTTTCACTAGTCTTCCTTGAAAGATTTTTTTCCTTTCCAGTTTTGGTGACTCAACTCTACTTCTGGTCCTGAAAATACTGTGTGGATTGTCATTGCATCAGTTTTATAATAATGCCAAGTATGAGTTTTATTCATTTTAATTTTGATTAATGATCCTGTTCTGTTCTGACCCTACCCTCTTCCCAGTTCTAGCCAGGGTTTTTGATTTACATACCAATAAACCATTTAGGTAGAGATAATCATCTACTAATTTGATGACCTTTGGAGCATATTTTTCTCTCTAGTAAGCAGTAAATCATTTGGAATCAGAAGTTGGAATCTCTTGTAAAGCTTTTTAGAGGCCCAAAAATTTAGCTATAAGTGTTTCAGGAAAAAATAAAGGGAATGGAGAAGACCTATATGGAATAAATTGAGAGCAAAACAGTAGCTATGTGAGTTTAGTAATTAGAATTCTTCTAGAGTTTGTCATTGTTAATTTTTTTTTAAATTTATTTATTTATTTGAAAGGCATAGTTAGATGGAGAAACACACACACACACACACACACACACACAGAGAGAGAGAGAGAGGGGGGGGGGGTTATCTTCTATCTGCTGGTTTGTTCCCCAAATGGCCGCAACAGCCGGAGCTGGATGGATCCAAAGCCAGGAGCCAGGAGCTTCTTCTGGGTCTCCCACATGGTTACAGGGTCCTAAGCATTTGGGCCATTCTCTGCTGCTTTCCCAGGCACATTAGCAGGGAGCTGTATTGGAAGAGGAGAAGCTGGGACTTGAACAAGTGTCCATATGGGATGCTACTGCTACCACTGCTGGCGGCAGCTTTACTGGCTACACCACAGCGCTGCCCTAGAATCTTTTTTTTTTTTTTTTTAAGATTTATTTATTTTATTTGAAAGGCAGAGTTAGAGGGGGAGCGGCCGAGAGCTAGAGAGATTTTCCATCCATTGGTTCATTCCCCCAAATGACTGCAATAGCCTGGGCTGGGCCAGGCCAGGGCCAGGCCAGAGCCAGAAGCCTGGAGCCTCCTCCAGATCTCCCACATAGGTGGAGGGGCACAAGTACATAGCCCAAGCCCTGGCTCCTGTTATTGTGCATTTTAAAAAAATATTTATTTACTTACTTGAAAGGCAGAGGGAGAAATCTTCCATCTGCTGGTTCACTCCCAAAATGACTGCTGCAGCCAGGGCGGGTCTGAGCCCAAACCAAGAGCCTGGCACTCCATCCAGGTCTCCCACGTGGGTGGCAAGGGCACAAGCAGTTGGGCCATTTTCTGCTGTTTTCCCAGATTGCATTAGCAGGGAGCAGGGTGGGAACTGGAGGTTCCAGTACTGGAACTGGCAGTCCAGTAAGAAATGCTGGCAATGCAGGCAGCAGCCACAACTCTGGTCCCTGTCCTTGTGAATTATAAACATGATAAAAGAGTCAGTGCAAGGGCTGATGTGGGTGCCAGTTCAAGTCTTGCCTGCTCCACTTCCGATTCAACTCCTTGCTGATGCACCCGGAAAAGCAGCCAAAGATGGCCCACATGGGAGTCCCAGATGAAGCTCCTGTCTCTTGGCTTCAGCCTTAGATACATTTCTCAGAAATATCTGTCATTAAGAGATGCATGACTATACTTGATTTTCTGTTTAGATTTTATTAAATTTATGGTTGAGAAAAATCGATTAACATCCCTAACTTGTTACAAAAATATTTAAAAGTTTTCCCAAAAAAATAGAATCAAGGATCGGCTTTTAAATTGACATTAATTAAAGGACTAGTGTTGTGGCATAGCAGGTAAAGCTACTGCCTGCAACACCATATGGAACTGGTTCATGTCCTGGCTGCTCCTCTTCCATTCCAGCTCCCTGCTAATGACCTGGGAGAAGCAACAGAAGATGGCCCAAGTTTTTGGACCCCTGCCTCCCACGTGGTAGACTTAGATGAAACTCCTGGCTCCTGACTTCGACCTGCCCCCAGGTTGGCCGTTGCAGCCATCTGGGTAGTGAACCAGCAGATGGAACATCTCTCTCTGTCTCTTTCTCTCTCTCTCCCCCTCTTCTGTCTATCCCTCTTTCTCTCTTTTTGTAACTCTTTCAAAATAAATAAATCTTTTTAAAAAATTAAAATGAAATAAAATTTAAAGCTCAGTTTCTCAGTTATTCTTGCCACATTTCAAGTGCTCAGTATCTGTATGTGGCTAGTAGCTACCATGTTTGACAGTATAGTTTTAACAGCTTCACCATGTTGCATCGTGTGTATTTACTGTAATTTATGTACTCAGTTTCCTGCTGATGAATGGATGGTTAGCCATCCTCTATTTTTGCTATTACAAATAATGCTACAGTAGATTATAGAATTATATTGCATAGGATATAAATATATTGTTTAGGATAGAAGATGAATTAATACATCAGGTTCATTTTTAAAATTTGGTAAATATTGGAAAATTGCCCTCCAGAAATGTTGTAATGTTTTGTAAAATCAACAATACATAACATTTCCTGCCCTTTGTAGTTTGACATTAGGCATTATTGGTCACTCACACAGATGCACATGAACCTTATACCAAAGCATTTTTTTTTTTTTGGACAGGCAGAGTGGACAGTGAGAGAGAGAGAAAGGTCTTCCTTTTGCCGTTGGTTAACCCTCCAATGGCTGCCACAGCCGGTGCGCTGCGGCTGGTGTACCGCGCTGATCCAATGGCAGGAGCCAGGTGCTTCTCCTGGTCTCCCATTGGGTGCAGGGCCCAAACACTTGGGCCATTCTCCACTGCACTCCTGGGCCACAGCAGAGAGCTGGCCTGGAAGAGGGGCAGCTGGGACAGAATCCGGCGCCCCGACTCGGTGTGCCAGCGCCGCAAGGCAGAGGATTAGCCTATTGAGCCGCAGCGCCGGCCCAAAGCATTGTTTTACATATTTATGCCACCTTTTTTACTCTCTGCATAAATATATATCCTTGGTGAGAACAACAGAAAGGCTGGGCTAGAAGCCATTAGAAGCTGTAATAAATTCAGGTTGGGGCAAGGAAGCAAAAGTATATTTCAGAAAGTATGTGGTCAAGGTCTCAGAAAATTTACCCACAGGGACCCTTTCTCTGGAAGCTCTTAAAGGACTCTCTCTAGAAGAGAATAACAGATAAAGAGAAGCAACGTGAAGAGAATTTCCTAGGATAAGGATGAAGGAATGATGATGTCTCTAAGTTTGTGGCATGTCTCTAAATGTGTTTAGGATTTCAGATTGGAGCATGGTTATGTCAGATTCCACACAGGAAACAGATGGCAAAAATCAACATGAGTAATTGAAGAGCCTTTAGAGAAAAGACTGTTAATAAAGATGTGGGCAAGGATCAGAAATTAACAAAGGAGAATGAAGCATACCAGATTTACCAACAGCAGAAAACCTAAGCCTAAGCCTGAAGGAGCAAAACAGCAGAAATTACTAGAATTTGCCAGAGCTATAGCTATAGAAGTAGGGTTACTGAATGGAATCTGTGGCCTTAAAGGAACCTAACCCCTGCCAAATTACAGGAGGATATTGGGAGAATAAAAAATCCTATCGTTCTTCCTTCCAGTAGGTTTTTCCTACTGTCTGAACCCTTTAAGAGCTGGAGAGCAAAAAAACATAGATACTGCAAACTTCTAAGTAGAACTTGAGGCAAATGGAAGAAGGTCAGGGATAGATTTGGGCAGAAAGATGTCTAGCATAGAGCTGAAGGGTAGAGGGCTTCAGAAGCTAAGTCTCACAAAGATGAAACAGATTTTAATGTATATATTTAAAAATATATTAATTCTTCTACCAGAGAATATAGGGATATATTAGTAATTTAACTAAAAAGTGAAACTTATGGGGAGAAGGAAATATAAGAGAGCTAAATTTTCATCTTAACGGTAGATGATCATTAGATAATGTTATTGAAAAAAGAAAACAAAAAATGGCGGTGTGTGTGGATATAAAATACATAATATGTAATATATACACACTTCCCAAACATGTTACTGGAAATATGAAAGTAACTTCAAGATGAAACTGTTGAAGGAGTTAAAAGTCATCCTCTCTAGACAGAACTTGGGTTCTGTGAGTAAGGCACTGAATTGTTTTTTCTTATAGTAAGTTTATGGAATCATTTGCTGTTTTACAAAACCTCATTCATGCCCACACATAGTTATATGTCATACAACTACACATACAGCACATATACACTTATAGTTTTTTTTGGGGGGTCAATTATTTAAAGTGTTTATAAAAAACATTGCTGTGATTATTTGTATCACTCCTTTTTCATTATGATTATCAAAGAATTTGGGAAAATTTCTTTCTTGGGTTATTAAATGTTTTGCAATAGTTGGATATATAAATTTAAATACTTGGTATATATACTATCTAAATGCTCATTCAAGTTTGATGCGGCAGGTATTGAGTTTCTAATATGAGCATACATAACACTGTACAGGGCCTTAAAGACCCACAACCAATAGGTTGAAAATTGTTAGAGTATTTGCAGTGTAGCTGAGAAGATAAGATATTCCTACATGAAAATTTTATAACAGGGCCACATAGGACAGATTAATGACAGAGAAAATAAGTACTTTAAGACTTAATGATTAAGTTAGAACCATCAGTAAATCCTTTAAAGTATTTTGTTTTTAAATTATTTGCTTTAATGATTCTTTTATTTTGATGGGGGAGTAGGTTTAGGTCATTTTAACTTTTAACATTGTCATAAATAGTACCCTAAATGTGTGTGTGTGTGTGTACACTTTAATATACATTTTTAAAAAATATTTGCTGTATCTTTTTTTTTTTTATTTAAGATTTATTTGTTTGAAAGAGTTACACGGAGAGAGGAGAGACTGAGACAGAGAGAGAGAGAGAGGTCTTCCATCCACTGGTTCACTCCCCAACTGGCTGCAAAGGCCAGAACTGAATACACTTTTGCTTTTATAAATGCTTCTGTTTGTTATTTTTTTTTTGTTTTACTTTAGGCTAAAATGAATAAAAGTATAAAAAAAAAAGGACTTGTTTTTTTTAAAGGGACTGTTCTTTAGAGTCCTTAATAATCATTAAATATTCTTTTAATTTTTTTTTTTTTTTAATTTGGAAGGCAGATCAACAGAGTGTGAGCTTTTTCATCCACTGGCCAGGCTAAATCCAGGACCCAGGAGTTCATCCTGGTATCCTACATGGACAGCAGAAGCCCAAGGACTTGGGCCATCATCTGCTGCTTTCCCAGGCACATAGCAGAGAGCTGGATTGGAAGTGGAGCGGCTGGGACTCAAATCAGTGCTTCAGTGTGAGATGCCAACATCACAAGCTAAAGTTTAACTTGCTGGGTCACAAAGCTGGCTCAGATGTTCTTCTAATTCACATCAATTTAGGAATATTTGTATTTTATAAAAAATATATTTAGTCCGCCTTGCGGCGCCGGCACACCGGGTTCTAGTCCCGGTCGGGGCGCCGGATTCTGTCCCGGTTGCCCCTCTTCCAGGCCAGCCCTCTGCTGTGGCCCAGGAGTGCAGTGGAGGATGGCCCAGGTGCTTGGGCCCTGCACCCCAAGGGAGACCAGGATAAGCACCTAGCACCTGGCTCCTGCCATCGGATGAGTGTGGTGCGCCGGTCGCAGCACGCCGTCCGCGGCAGCCATTGGAGGGTGAACCAACGGCAAAGGAAGACCTTTCTCTCTCTCTCTCTCTCTCACTGTCCACTCTGCCTGTCACAAAAATATATATATATATATATATTTAGCTCTTAAGTTTCTCCTATCTTAACCTGTGTATTTCTTTCTTCTACCAGAATTTATAATTCTTTTTTTTAAAATTTTTTTAGTTTTTGACAGGCAGAGTGGACAGTGAGAGAAAGAGAGAGAAAGGACTTCCTTTTTGCTGTTGGTTCACCCTCCAATGGCCGCCACGGCCGGCGCGCTGCGGCCGGCGCACCGCGCTGATCCAATGGCAGGAGCCAGGTGCTTCTCCTGGTCTCCCATGGGGTGCAGGGCCCAAGCACTTGGGCCATCCTCCACTGCACTCCTGGGCCACAGCAGAGAGCTGGCCTGGAAGAGGGGCAACCGGGACTAGAACCCGGTGTGCCTGCGCTGCAAGGCAGAGGATTAGCCTATTGAGCCTCGGTGCGGGCCCATAATTTATAATACTTGCAGTCTTAGGAGCATTGTCCTCAGAAGAGATATTTAATCACACAACTAATACTGTTCTTCATTACTTTAAAGGAAGTGTTCATTTGATGTAAGAAGAAAGGCTATAACTCACTTTCATATGCATCTCTCTCATAAATAGCTGTCTGTCCATAGAATGAATCTTAAGTGTAAGGCCAGCCCAGCATCTCCCTGCAATCCATATTGATTTAACTGTATTTGTAAAATTATAAATAGGGACATTTGTCATTTGTACTAAGAAAGTCCAGCCACTTCACCCCACCATAAGTAGTTCTTTGGCCAAAAAAGATTTCATTCATGAAACATTTGTGTATATAGCATAATATACTACAGCCCCCTTATCTGTGGCAGATATATTCTGTGTCCCCCCCCCCCCCAGTGGATGCCTGAAACCATGGATAGTACCAAATTCTGTATATAGGAAAGTAATTAAAATTGGTTTTGGAAAAATGAAATTATGCATGGTTTAATTATATTTTCACAAAGTTTTTGAAGTGATTTCCTCATACTATGTTTTTTCCTGTACATACATTTACATGGTAGACTTTATAAATTAGGCAAAGTAAGAGATTAACAATAGCTACAATTATAACAATATACCATAATAAAAGTTATATGTATAAATGTGTGCTCTCTCAATATTTCACATTAAACTCTCCTTTGTTCTTATTGACAAGGAGTAACAAAACATAAATAAGGAGAGATAACTATATTGCACATAGTATGAGCTCATCAAATTAGAGCTCATTAAATTCTACCTTAAAAAATTTGCAGTATACTTGAATTGATAAATGTTCTCTATTCAAGGTAGAAAATAAATGCTATGGAAGAAAATTAGATTAAGTTCTCTAGAAGAATAGGTTGTGGAAGGGAGCAGACAGGATTAAGTAACATTTCATGACACTTGCTGGAAAAGAAAAATCAACAATTAATAATATTGAACAGAGAGGAATTTTTCTGGGTATAAGAAACAATATGTTATCTGTGGAGGTGGAAAATTCAGGGCTTGTATGAGGAGACTTCAAAAAAATATGGAAAATTCATGTTATGAAAAAGTAAATGGATTTCACCTTTTTGCATCAAAATAAACTTAATTTTTCATAAACTTTTTGAAGTCTCTTCCTGTGAGAAATACTGAGTAACCTGATTTGGAAGATGGAGGATGGAGAAACAGAGTGGGAAAAGTATTCTGGTACAAAGTCAAGTATGTCAGGCTAAGAAATCTGTAATGTTTTCTTGTTTTTTTTTTTTTTTTTTAAGTGTCCTAGCAGTGCCATTTAGATTTCTCTTTCTTTCTTTCTTTCTTTCTTTTTTTTTTTTTAGAAGTAGAGAGCCAGCACAAGCTCTCACGCATTGATTGACTCCTCAAATGATTGCAACAGTCTGTCTAGGAACAAAGCTAGGAACCTGGAACTCAATCCAGGTCTCCCACATGAGTGATAAGGACCCAGCTATTTGAGCCATCACTACTGCTTCCCAGGTCTGCATTAGCAGAAAACTGTAGTCAGAAGCAGGAGGTATGTACTAAACCCAAGAACATCACTAGGAAACTGGAATGTTGGTAGCTGAGTTTCCCTTTTCATAGGTAGTAGGAAAATTCATTCACATTTCTACCCATGACTTCTGCTGTTTGGTTAGCTAAGTGTTTGTGCTACAATAAACATGTAGTCTTTTAACATATATAACAGTGAAGTTAATTATCATATTAATATTTATTTTATGAAGCAATCAGTTGAAGGAAAAAGATGAGTTTTCTCTGATCTGGTATAATTTTGTGGTTTTTGAAGGGAGTATGTGTCAGCATATGTGATTTTACAGAGATGTAACTAACAAATCACAGAAGCGTTCACCCCTTTGGAGGTTAGCTCTTGTCCTTTCAGTTTAACTTTCAGTTTTTCCGTGTTTGGCAAATGGGGACATCTGACTTACCTACCTTTCAGGGAAATTGGGAGATTAAACTACATAATGTGCTTGATATGGCTGTAGAAGCTACAACACTTTACAAATGTAAGATAAGGATTTATGAGAAGTAAATTCTCATACTATGTTGAAGAGTTATATTATAACTATGATATATTATATAATGGTTTTGTATAATGTTGAGTATTATAATACATATATTATGTATTTCTATCCTTTCTCCTTGGTGTCCTATCTAGTATTTAAGAATTTGCTAAAACTCTCTCTTTAAATGCAATACTTGTAAGAAGGAATTTATAATAAATCTCCTTTCCAGCTCTTGTCTCCAGACTCCTTCCACCCAGGTGATAAATCTTATTCTCTAAATTTTCCTTTTTTAAAAGTTCCAGAATTCTCTCAGCTTTAATAGTCAAACAGTGTTTTAGAATTATATTTGGCTGGTCTCAATCCTATCACATCTATCCTTTTGTAAAACCATTGTTTGAAATTATCCCTTTCCATTCCTTCTACTACTCTCTATGCTCTCATGTGCAAAGTATTAAAACGTTGATTTCACTGGCTACTCTATTTTTATTTCCTTCCTAGTCAAACTCTGGTTACAGTATAGAATAGATTTTGCTTTCTGAAAAGCCATGTTTATTTGCTAACTAGAAACCTATACTCTCCCACTGCTTGCAGGAGAAAATTCAAACAATTTAGTTTAGCATTCAGAGTATCCTCTGGTTTATCTTCTATCTCTTACACTGTCCCTTATCTACACCATTCTTATTCTGCAACTAGGCCATATACATTCTTGATTGTTAGCCACAGAAAAGCCATATTGCTTGTAATTTCAAACCACATGTTAAAAAATGCATTTCTAGCTAGTTTGAAAATGTCATGAATTAACTTTTGTCCTAGTGCCTTTTTAAAAAAAACTTGTTAACCTTTTGGGTACATTTAATCTTTTATTACTAAGGAATTGAAGGTGATAATGGAGCAGTTCAAGTAACCAACCATTTGATATCTTTGATACTCTTTGGCTTCCAACCAATTCCTGCTATGAGCGTGTGGTCTTGAATATCATCCTAAGACTTTCAGCTTTGTCTTTGATACGAACAAATAGAGAATTTCCCACAGATTGAAAGCAAAACACTTTCCACTTCAGGAAATGTCATCTGAAATATATAGGAAGGGTCGGCATTGTGGTGTGGCAGGTAAAGCTGCTGCTTGTGACACTGACAGCCCATGTGGATGCTGCTCAAGTCCTGGCTGCTCTACTTCCAATCCAGCCCCCTGCTCCTAGCATGGGGAAAGTGGTGAAAAATGGCCCAGGTTCTTGGATCCCTGCTACCCAGGTGGGAGACCTGGATGAAGCTAATACCTAAAATATATAGAGAACTTAATTATCTGGCTAAAAGAAAGAATCCCAGTGCTCTCTTGTCCCCTCATAATATGATTATTTATATTGCAAGGTACTTCTGTTACAGTTGTATCTACATGTGTATAGGAAGGTGGTAAAGTAGGATCCAGTATGCAACCCCAGTGTTCCCTGGGGATACTTAAGGCCATGCCTAAATTTTAGGCATAACAAAAGCAAAAAGAGTCTGGTAGGTGTTTGGATTTGCAAATATGTTTCTCATAAAGTCTCCTTGTTTAAAAGAGAGAATCCCTATGGAAAAGTGAAAGAAAATCTTAAGAGGGCCTGTGTGTTGTAGCGCTTCAGATTAAGCTGTCATCTGCAATGCCAGCATCCCATGTGCTGCTTTCCCACGCCATTAGCAGAGAGAGCAAGGTTAGAAGAGCAGCCGGGACTCGAACTGGAGCCCATATGGGATGCTGGCACAACAGGCCAAGGCTTAACCTATGGTGCCACAGTATACATGAGAAACCTTTGAATAATATTGAAGACTGAATGCTGCAGGTTACGAGTTATATTAGAAAATATTAGTTAATATTCTCGTGTTTAACTCAAGCTGTCTCAGCTTTGGCTGAAATTTATCTTCAATTATCTCCTTAGTACTTTTGAAACATTTGTGGATACTAACGGTTTCTCAGCCAAGGTTGATTTTTGCCATTCATCATCCCCTCTCAGGAAATTTGACAATGTCCAGAAACATTTTCACTGCTGTAACTTGGGAAAGACAGTTGGACTAACTGCCATCTACTTGGTAAAAGCCAGAGATGCTACTAAAAATGCAAAGGACACTGCCCACAACGAAGAGCTATCTAGTCTAAAATATCAGTAACCCACTGGTTCACTCCCCCAATGGCTGCAGTGGCTGGGGCTGGTCCAAGCTGAAACTGAGAATCAGGATCTCAATCCCGGTCTCCCAGAGTGGCAGGGATGCAACTATTTGAACCATCATTGCCCTCTGCCTCCTAGGGTGTGCACTAGCAAGAAATTGGAATTGGGAATGAAACCAGGACTTGAACCCAATATGAGATGTGGATATCCCAAGTAGTATCTCACCTGATAGGCCAAATGCCTCCTCAAGTTGAAATTTTCTTATATGATGTGAAATAATGGTCCATTTTCATTCTTCTGCATGTGACTATCCAGTTTGGAAATAAATCTTTGATGAAATTTTATAAATAAGTATTTTAGAATATAAATGGCAAATTGTAAATGCAGCAGTATTTTTTTCCAACTGTTTTGT
This sequence comes from Sylvilagus floridanus, assembly GCA_949820135.1. Lineage (NCBI taxonomy): Eukaryota > Metazoa > Chordata > Mammalia > Lagomorpha > Leporidae > Sylvilagus > Sylvilagus floridanus. The sequence continues at coordinate 11,693,392 of OX463228.1, read as the reverse complement.
CCATGTTAATCTTATTTTGTCTCAAGGCAATTGTATGGCCTACAATCTCAAGGTGAGAATAGGAACTTGTAAATTAAATCTTTCAATTGCTATGTGTTTTTTTTTTTTAAAGATGGATTTATTTATTTATTTATTTATAAGTCAGAGTGACAGAGAAAGAGAGATCTTCATCTGCTAGTTCATTCCCCAAATACCCACAACAGCCAGGAGTAGACAAGGCTGAAGACAGGGCCCAGGAACTCCATCTGAGTCTCCCATGTGTGTGTTAAGCACCCAGGTACTTGAGCCATCATCTCCTGCTTCCCAGGTGCTTTAGCAGGAATCTGAATCAGAAGCGCAGAGTAGCCAACACTTGAACCAAGCATTCTCATATAAGATGCAGATATTCCAAGCAACAGCTTCACATGCCACGCCTCAGTGTCTCCCCCAGCTGTGTTATATATATATATATATATATGTATATATATATACATATATATATACATATATATATATACATATATATATATTTGGCAAGGAATAGAAAAGCTACCAGATCTCTGAATGTTTGCATCTGAAAAAGATTTAACTTCTAATCTAATGATATTGCCTTATTGTTATAGAACTGAATCAAGTGTTTGGAATCGTGTGGGTTTTTTTCTGCCCATAAAAGCAGATGATTTGAGTGACTTTTAAGTTGTTACTTATATTGCCTTTATTCTCCTTTGAGATCTTTATTTATTAGATTTTTACTTTGAAGACTCTTTTATTATGAGAAGTTTGCTTCTATTCTTTACAAATTTAAGTGCATAGTGCTTTTTAAATGCAGTTTTAAAGCTATGAGAAGAGCACTGGCTTTTTTGGAATGCCGTTATCTGAATGATACTATCTGAAACCTGAAACAGGAACTTTGTGGAATTTTAGAAATGTCCTTATTGTAGGACTTGTCAGAGTATTCCATTAAAAACCAAACACAGGACATTGCACTTGGTCTTTTAGGGGGCCTGATTTGTCTGTTTTATGAATTTGCTTAATAGTTTTTAAAGTAATTTTTATTTTGTACTTATAGAGTTAAACAAATTCAGTTTGTCAAATATGTGGTTTAAAATTTTCTTAATATTAAAAGTTTTTTAGTTCTGTAATTTAAGAAGTAATTTTTCAATTAAATATTTACTTTTGTTTAAATTGTGCCTTTTTTACTAATAATTTCTGAGGAAATACCCTCCATGACTAGCCCCAAATATATTTCCATTAAACTTCTTTTCACTTAGTTTTGTGCATAGCTAAATTCCTTCTATAAATATGTGTGGCCTGTTCATTGTTAGAAAATTAAATTTATTCAGAGTTAAACATTTATTGGGTAAATAGGGTCATTTATGTGATGCTAGTATATGACTTGTTTTTGGAATATACAGTGGTCTTTTTTCTTTTTAAAGATTTATTTATTTAAATTAAGCTAAGAGAGATCAATGTTCCAGCTGCTGGTTCACTCCCCCAGATGGCTGCATGAGGCTGCCAGCTGAAGCCAGCAGCCTGGAACTGAAGCTAGGATCCCTTATGTGGTTGGCAGTGATCCAAGTACTTGGCCACCTTCTGTTGCTTTCTCAGGCTCATTGGCAGGGAACTGGACCAGAAGTGGAGCAGCTGGCACTTAGTGCTCTGATAACTTGCTGCACTACAATACCAACCCCCCAATGATGGTCTTTTAATCAGTCTCTTTGAGATACAGTTTCCATGCAACAAGATGTCTTCTAAACTGTGTGATTTGAGGTTTTGGTTTTTTTTAAAGTCAGCTAAATATATAACTGCATTAAAATTCCCTAATTTTAAATGTTTGGCTTAATGAGTTTTTAAAAGCATCATTGAAGTATAATTTACATTCTATAAAATTCACATTTTTTATGGATATGGTGTGAATTTTGGTAAATTTATATAATATTGAAATTAATTTTTGAACACTAGTTTCACAGGGAAAAAATTTCCTCATGTCCTTTTAAGGTGACTCTCTACTCCTACCCTTTGCCCCAGGAAAACACCAAACTGCTTTCTGTTACAGTATTAATTTTGCCCTTTCTAGAAATTCCATATAAATGGAATCATACAGTGTGGACTCTAGTATTTGGGATTATGTTTTTGAGACCATCCATATTGTTGTGTATATCAGTAGAACATCTTTTTTATTGCTGAACAGAATTCCATATTTTTTAATTAATTATTTTGAGAGACAGATACATAAAGAGAGGTCCTATCTGTTGGTTCACTTTCTAAATGCTGTGACAGCCTGGGCTTGGCCAAGGTCAGAGGTGGAAGCTCAGAATGCAAGGCTCTCACATGGGTGGCTAGGACCCAACCACTTAAGCCATTGCTGCTTCCTCCCAGGGTCCAGCCTTAGCAGGAAGCTGGAGTCAGGAGCCAGAGCTCATCATTAGACACTGATATTGGACTCAGGCATCCCATCCAAAGTCTTCACTGCAGAGCCCAAGGCCCACCCTGTGACTGGCTTCTTTAACTTCTGTTTTCCAGATTCAGCTATATTGTAGGATATGTGTGTACTTCATTTCTCTTTATTAAATAATACTACTTCTGGCCAGTGCCATGTTTCACTAGGCTAATCCTCTGCCTGCGGCACCAGCACACCGGGTTCTAGTCCTGGTCGGGGCGCCGGATTCTGTCCCTGTTGCCCCTCTTCCAGGCCAGCCCTCTGCTGTGGCCAGGGAGTGCAGTGGAGGATGGCCCAAGTGCTTGGGCCCTGCACCCCATGGGAGACCAGGAGAAGCAGCTGGCTCCTGCCTCCGGATCAGCGTGGTGCGCTGGCCACTGTGGCCATTGGAGGGTGAACCAACGGCAAAGGAAGACCTTTCTCTCTGTCTCTCTCTCTCACTGTCCACTCTGCCTGTCAAAAAATTTTTTAAAATAAATAAATAATACTACTTCTTTATGAATATACACCTTTTGGTTTATTCATTCATCAGTTGATAGGCATTTTGATTTTTTCTTTTTGACTGTTAATAATGCTATGAATGTTTTTGCATGTACTTTTACCTGTAAATGTATGTTTTCATTTCTGTTGCTGTATACCTAGGAACAATTGCTGGGATGTAGGATAACTATGTTTAGCCTTTTGAGGAACTGCCAGACTTTTCAGTGTGGCTGCATCATCTGACATTCCCAACAGCACTAATACACACAACATTGATTGTAATTCATGTCCCTTAGAGACTGGGGTGGTGGTGGTAATGGTGCATTTTTATGACTGTATACTAAGAAATTTTACCTATCTGTAAACAGACTTCGGTGTTATATTGAATTAAGCTTTCTTTTTCCCCTCAAAGACACTACAGACTTCTTTACTTGATTAAGAGTTTTGTTTTTCTATTTTATAGATTAAGAAAGTTAGCCTGAGTTTTATGAAAAACCAGAGAAGAGAAACTAAGGACAGTAGACAAGGTTTTTCCAGTTTGCACAATGTAAGTTCTTTTCACTGTTCTTGGCCTGAGTCCTGTGTTCGCTGACAAAGCTGTTTCTATGGAAACAAGTAGTCCAACCTCTTAGAATGTCAGAGGAATGCTGATGACTTAAAATGAGACATCCCAGCTGCTGGTTAAAGGGCAGTATTTGTTGTAGAAGTGGGAGAAGGATGAATTGAAAAATATTCTAGAGTTCTGGACTCTAGTATATACTGAAGATGGTTATGCATATCCATTTCTCTTTGCCTAAAAATTAGAGTAGTAATTATATAGAAAACTGTGTTTCTGCTAACTTTCTTGCATCCCAGCTCTTACGTAAATGATTCTGTTGTTACCAAGTTTTATTGGGCCTGTACCTCTTAAGCTATTTTCAGTTCCCTTAATCTCAATCGTTTGCACTTATTGAAGCTTGTTTAGCTTCCTTTTACAGAACTCTGTCTCCCATAACCAAAGAAAACCTTTCTCCATCTTTTTACTATGCTGTGTGAAATAGACACTAAATTCTACTGATTCTATAACTTAAATATTTCTTCATTATCACTTTTCTTCATTATCACTGTCTTAGTGTTCAGGACCCCATTTCTTTATTTTTATTTATTTATTTATTTATTTGAAAGGGTTACACAGAGGAAGAGACAGAGCAGTCTTCATTCGCTGATGTTCAGGACCCCATTTCTTTCTTTCTTTCTTTCTTTCTTTCTTTCTTTCTTTCTTTCTTTCTTTCTTTCTTTCTTTCTTTCTTTCTTTCTTTCTTTCTATTTATTTATTTGAAAGGGTTACACAGAGAGAGGAAGAGACAGAGAGAGAGCAGTCTTCCATTTGCTGATTCTCTCCCCAAATGGCCGCAGTGGCTGGTGCTGGGCCAGTCCAGGCTGAAGCCAAGAGTCAGGAGCTTCCTCCGGATCTCCCACATAAGTGCAGGGGCCCAGGCACTTGGGCTGTCCTCTGCTGCTCTCCCAAGCACATTAGCAGGGAGCTGGATCAGAAGTAGAGCATCTAGGTCTCCAACTAGCATCTGTATAGAATGCCAGCATTGAAGATGGTGGCTTAACCTGCAACACCATAATGCCCGCCCCAGGGACTGTTTCTTATGGGTGCTTTCAAACTGATCTCATTGCCACCCTACGGTCAGTCTTCTATGCTTGGACACTTCAGAGTGATATTTCCGTAAGATTGCATATGATCACAACATTTTCTGCTTAATAACTTTAATGATTCTTACCAATTTCAAGATAAAGGTCTTTAGCTCTAAAACTCATCTCAATCTGATCTCCTGCTTGTGTTTCAATTTTATCCTTTTACATGCTCCAATTTGTCCCATCCAGCTTGATTATCTTCTATTCTGTTTTCTGAAAGTACCATTCTCACACTCTTCCTTCCTGTTGATCATGTGATTTCATCTGCCTGGATCATATTCTATTGTCTGTCTGATTTTGAGTTGCCTATTGAAATACAGTCCATAGAAATGTATCCTTATGGTTTGAGTATTTCCAAATGTCCTTTACCACAGCATGTTTAGAGTCCATTGTTTGTATATTTATGTTCTGTGAATTTATGCCATTCTAAATTTAGTTGAACAAATATTTATAAGGCAATCCTTATATGTTGTGTATTACCTAAGCACTGGGAGTAAAAAATTAGAGTTATTCCTGTGTCTAATAAATTCTTTGCTGTCTCCCAGTAGAATGTGAATACTCCAATGCAGATAACCAAAATGAAATTGTAATTGGATTGTTATCAGGTTGCAGAAGTTTTTCTGAGAGTTAAAGATTAGATCTGCACAGTTAGTCATGACGATAGTCCAAGCATCAGAATTCTGACCCAGATCACACCTGGCTCAGTCTCTTGTACATGACTTTCATTTTTCCCACATGATTTAGTGCAAAGAATAACAATAAATAACCTAAGAGCTTTATTATCAATTCATAAGTTTTATAGACTAGCTTATGTTTTTTTACTAGCATAAGTAAAAATGCATGGTTAATTATTAAATTTTATTTTATTTTATTTTTTTGACAGAGTTATAGACAGTGAGAGAGAGAGACAGAAAGGTCTTCCTTCCATTGATTCACTCCCCAAATGGCCTCTCTGGCTGGAGCTGCCCTGATCCAAAGCCAGGAGCCAAGTGCTTCTTCCTGGTCTCCCATGTGGGTGCAGGGCCCAAGCACTCGGGCCATCCTCCGCTGCCCTCCCGGGCCACAGCAGAGAGCTGGACTTGGAAGAGGAGCAACTGGGACTAGAACCCAGCACCCATATGGGATGCTGGCACCGCCAGCGGAGGGTTAACCAAGTGAGCCACGGCGCCGGCCCCAAATTTTATTTCATTTTTATTTGTTTATTTTTTTTTGGACAGAGTTAGTGACAGAGACAGACAGAGAGAAAGGTCTTCCTTTTCCATTGATTCACTCCCCACATGACCGCTATGGCTGGTGTGCTGTGCCAATATGAAGTCTGGAGCCAGGTGCTTCCTCCTGGTCTCCCATGCGGGTACAGGACCCAAGCACTGGGGCCATCCTCCACTGCCTTCCTGGGCCACAGCAGAGAGCTGGACTTGGAAGAAGAGTAACCAGGACAGAATCCGGTGCCCCAACCGGGACTAGAACCTGGGGTGCCGGCGCTGCAGGTGGAGGATTAGCCAAGTGAGCCGCACTGCCAGCCCCAAATTTTATTTTTAATACATAGTAATTGTTGTAATAGTAAAGGTTGAGAGTTTTAAATTTCTGGAAATATATATACTCGGATTATTAAAATTAAGCATAGCACTACTATAACTCCTATAGAAGTCTCTGCTCACTCGTAATGAAAATATTTTTAAATAAATTTGAATTTGCATTTGTATATGATCAACGTATAAAATTTAATAATTGCTGGCGCTGCAGCTCAATAAGCTAATCCTCCGCCTTGCGGCACCAGCACACCGGGTTCTAGTCCCGGTCGGGGTGCCGGATTCTGTCCCGGTTGCCCCTCTTCCAGGCCAGCTCTCTGCTGTGGCCCGGGAGTGCAGTGGAGGATGGCCCAAGTGCTTGGGCCCTGCACCCCATGGGAGACCAGGAGAAGCACTTGGCTCCTGCCATCGGATGAGCGCGGTGCGCCGACCGCTGCGGCCATTGGAGGGTGAACCAATGGCAAAGGAAGACCTTTCTCTCTGTCTCTCTCTCACTGTCCACTCTGCCTGTCAAAAAAAAGTTAATAATTGGTTTAAATCTAAATGCTCTCATTTTAATGCAAAAGAAGGCAAGCTACTGTCAATTAAGTACTTATGTGTAGATCACATAGTTAAAAAGAAACTAAAATTTGAATGGAAGACAGAATAATCTACCAAAGTTTTTATAAAAATGTAATTCATATGGCTCATGTGACATACATCCATTTATCTGATTGGTGGCGTGGTAGTCTTCCTCATAGTCTAGAAGAATTTGTCTTAAGCAGTCTATCTTCTGTCCCTATTTTCACTGTGACCTGAGATATTTGAGGAAGATTGGTTGGCATTTGAAATATTGTCTGGAAAAACTCAGATTTTGCTTAGTTGGCATTGTACTCTAACCAACCTATTTATTGAAATAATATTCAACTCAAGGAGGTAGAAGGTTTATTATTGTAAATATTTTTAAAGTCTTGAGTGAATGAAGACTAATTAGATTTAATGTGTGGGTTTACATACACACAAACAATCTGCCTATTTATGCCTGAGAAATGGCGTGATGCCAGTGTAATCCAGCACAAATTTTTTTTTTTTAAAGATTTATTTATTTGAAAGAGTTACAGAGAGGCAGGGAGAGAGAGAGAGAGATCTTCCATCTGCTGGTTCACTTCCCAGATGGCCGCAACTACTGGAGCTGGGCTGATCCAAAGCCTGGAGATTCTTCCAGGTCTCCTACCCAGGTACAAGGGCCCGAGGAGTTAGGCCATCTTCAGTTGCTTTCCCAGGCCGTCACAGAGAGCTGGATCAGAAGTGGAGCAGCCAGGAGTTGAACCAGCACCATATGGGATGCCAGCATTGCAGGCATGGCTTTACCTGTTACATCACAGCACCAGCCCCAACAAATTTTTTTTTTAAATGTGTTGAAGGGATTTTTAAATAGAATCAAATTAATACTAATAATATAAGTATATATTTTTGTTTCATAACTTGCATATATTGTTTAAAACTCAGAACAATTCTGCAAATAAATTTTTTTAAGTAAATCTGAGGTTCTGAGGGAGAAATTGGTCTTAAATCAGAAAGCTAGAAGAAGTAGTGGAGCCAGAATGAAAGTTCAGTTTTTGGGGCCCTGCATCCATATGGGAGATCTGGAAGAAGCTCCAGGCTCCTGGCTTTGGTCTCCTGGGGTGCAGCCCTAGGATTTGGGAAGTTAACCAGCTGATGGAAGACCTCTGTCTGTCTCTCCTTCTCTCTTTCTCACTCTCTCTCTAACTCTGCCTTTCCAATAAATAAAAAAATCTTTAAAAAAGGAAAAGAAAATTCAGTTTTCTCTTTACAGTATGGCTTCTAAAACTTTTGACTTGAACAGATACTACTGTTTTCTCTAAATAAATCTCATAATCATTTACCCCAGTTCCTTCTTTTAATCTGACTAGTCATAAAGATAACCCAGGAAGACCTTTTCTGACTTCGTATGGTTTTATCCTGTAGATGCCTTAATGGTAATTGAAGTTGGGTTCTTCTTCATCTCAGAAACTCCTAGAAATTAGTGAATTGTTACCTGAAATACTGCCTGTTTTCAAGTGAGCTACTGACATGGCCTCGCTATATGCTAGATCAGTTGATTAAGTTTCTTTACAGTAACTAGGAAATTATTTCAATCCCATGGATGTTAATTGAACATAAAATACAATGTTAAAACTACAAAAGATGATTAAAACACCTTTTTATGAGCAACTTTCTCTACCAAACTAGTAACCAAAACTGTCTGTTTTCTCACTTTGCTATATATAATTTTTCTTAGTATGCTTTAAATTCTTGAGAGAAGACTTTTTTCTTTTGTGACACATTGATTTCCAGAGAATTATCTGTAAAATGAAAGTACTTAATCTACATAGTAATGTAATATTGTATGCTTATTAGATATTTTCTATATTGTGTGAAGATTAGAAGTAAGCTTTGTAAAATCTGCTTTTATAATTCTTATACTCCTCCCCCATTTTTCCCCTTAGGTTTCCTTCATGGATACTTTTTCATAGCTTTATTATGTGATGTAAGAATTTTTTTTTGAAGTAACATGGATTTTATACTACCCAATCTAAGAGAATTGCCTTCATAGGAAAAATTGATTTATAAAAATTGGTGCAAGTTCATATAGATAACCATGACAACATCCCATATGAATGGGCATGTCACAGAGGAATCAGACAGTGAAGTAAAAAATGTTGGTCTTGCATCACCAGAGGAGCATTCAAAGCACCGAGAGATGGCTGTGGACTGTCCTGGAGATTTGGGCACCAGGATGATGCCGGTTCGGCGAAGTGCACAGTTGGAGCGTATTCGGCAACAGCAGGAAGACATGAGACGTAGGCGAGAAGAAGAAGGGAAAAAACAAGAACTTGACCTTAATTCCTCCATGAGACTTAAGAAACTGGCTCAAATTCCTCCAAAAACTGGAATAGATAACCCTATATTTGATACAGAGGAAGGAATTATCTTAGAAAGTCCTCATTATGCTGTGAAAATATTAGGTAAGTAAAAATAGCAGAATTACAGAAAATGTTTTGATTTAGTTCATTTGTGTCTTAATATAAATGTGTTTGGAAAAGAAGAGGGATTTAAGAGAATATAAGTAATGGCAATTTAAATTCTAGGCCAAGAACACCTCTTTTTTTGGAAAGGCTGTATGACTGATTGCTTACTATTAGCCACATAGAGCTAAAGCTTATGGCATAAATGTTCAGTCACTATGTCATGATTTTTAGATACAAAAAGATTTGCATGTGGCCTAATATTTGAAGTCCTGAAATGTACCTTTTATATCAAACTCACAAACTGTTATATCAAAATACTGAAAAGCAGTTTTCAGATTTTGAATTTCTGTATGTCATAGTTTATAAAAGTGATAAAATTATTAACTAATGTTCTGTTTGGTGTCTTAATAAGATGAGTTAAGATGAGCTGGTGCTGTTCATATGGCATCAGACACATAAAGCACAGCTCAGATTTTCCTGTACTGTTCCCAAATTTTAGTCTTGTGGGGAAAAAAAAACAAAACCAAAAACTAGTCCAATGAGATATTAATAGAAACAGGCAAACAAAGAGAGTTCTGTGACTAAATGCATTTTGAGAACTCTGAGTTAAATGAATTAACAGTTTCTTATTACAGCATTTCTTGGAGTGTTTTGAATGTTGCTAGGCTTGAATCTATATGAGAGATTGATACAGAATGCAGGTTCCCAGACTTAGAATATTTGGTCATTGAATTTACTGTCCATCCTCCTGCACCTAAGTGCTTACAGAACTGATGTTAAGAGTTGGTAAAAGTCAATTTGAGAAATGCTGCCTTATATGTTAATTTCTGCTGCCTTTTTAAACTAGGCCAACTCAAGTGTAATATTTTATTTCTTGGTGATTTACTGGTTTTTAGATGTGAAAAGGATTATAATTCATCTTTTCTGTGAAAGGAAAGAATTTTTGTTTTATTGTCATCATTTTGCCATTCATTTAAGTCCCACACTTAGGTGCTTTAACAAACACCATTCTATAAAATACCTGTTACAATCCTGTTAACAGACAATAATCTTAATTTTGTTGATAAAGAAATGTAAACTCAGTTAAATCACTTACTTAAGATGCCGAGCTAGTAAGTGGTGGAAACGAGTTTGAATTTGCCTGATCAGGAGTTGATATACAGCACAAAGCGGAAGAGTTTGAGTCAAGGTGAGATTCAGCCTGTCCTGTACTCATAAGGCTAGGGATGTGGGTACCAAATTTTTTCTAATTTATTCACAACAACCAGGTATACATTAAGTCTTTCAAGTTTGGAACAGTTTCTACTACATTACATCTGTTTTTGTTTTGCCTCTGTGTCTTAAGAAATCATAGATACATGTTCAGTGATAGTTTGTCTTCAGATGGATATTGTAATTTCAATGAAAACTTTTGAAATTACATATTTTGTCAGTATAATTATATGAATGGTTTTGTTAGAGTAAAAATACTTTATTCCTGATTGCTTCTTAATAGCTTTCATTTCCTGCCACTCCATTATTTATTTATTTATTAAATACTCTTTAAAATTCTTTATTGGAGAAAGTTTATGTTGTTATATATTCAGCCCAAGCCTAAATTGAATCTTCTGCTTTTCTGTGTAAGTTCCTTTAAGACTAACATAATTGTTATCAGCGTTACGTAGAATCAACACATATGTATTGCTTCTGGGCCTTTTGGCTAAGATCAAGTGTAGAATCAACACATATATGCTTATCACAATAAAAAAACAAATCTAAGGTTTCTTCAGAAAGTTTGAGGAAAATGAAATTAAAAGATGTTTATTTTGGTGCAAAAAATTTGTAAGACCATGCACACAATAAATCTTCAAAAATTTTATGAAACTGTATTATGAAAAATTATTCATGGATTTCAAAATTTGTACTAAAATGCTCTATTTTTTCCCCTGTATTGCTGGTTTAAACTTGTAATTCAATTTTTTCCATGAAAATCTACAATGTAAGCCAGATTGTCTTAAGGGAAAACTAGGGTTTTGTTTTTGTTTTATTTTTGCCTGAGTCTAGAAAATGGAACCTATTTGCCCATTGCTGACTTTTCTGCAAGTTTAATTTAAAGGACAGCTGTATTTTCTTCCAATCTGTAATCCAATGTGGTTTTCAAAAATACCTTCATATGATCCTTGAACTTAAGGATGTTTTACATTTTTTACTTGAGTAATTTGAAATGTAGCAACAGCTATTTATAAGTAATTTCTTGGACATGAGAAAATTTTGAGAAATAAGTGATAGATTTAATATTAACAGACTCAACACAAATGTCTGCTTAGAGTTAACATGAAAAGCTAGAATAAGCTGTTTTCTGTCAGTCACAACCACAGTGTTTGAATATACTCAATTTGAAGTTTTAATTTATAAGGAAGCGTAATGGCTTTTGACCAAACTTTTTTTTTCCTGTTTATAATGTGCTAGCACATCAAACTGTAATGGAAGTACTCCCTTGCAATTGTATGTGTCTCCTTGCCAGTTTTTGATTAGTGCACACACTACAGGAAACAACTCCTCAGCCTTTTTCACAGCCAGAAACAGCAGCCTTGTTTGAAAAGAGGGAAAGTTGGGGCAACTGATTTATTTCTTTGAGAGGGAGCCTTCGGTTTCCAAGTGATACATCATTTACCTGTGAGTAGAAAACATACTCCTGAAACTGTACTTAGAAATGTTAGGTGTTTTAATTGTCAGGGGTTTTCTTGAATGAAAATAATTGTAAATTTGGCAGTGCTTAATAATAAAAGTAGGGGGATAGAATTGATGGAAAATTCTCAGAAGATAACTGAAGTGTCTTGTTTAAAAGCAGTTTGAATTGGATTGAAAATTAGAAAATAGTGATATAGCAATTTAGTTCCAGTAATTATTATACAGTGTAAAAATTCTGAGGCTTCCTTAAAATTGGCATTAGTTTTTAGGACTTGCTTTGCTACAAGTAAAAAGTGTTGTCTTTGTTCTCTTTCAGAATCAAGGCAAATTTACCTTCTGAGAAAAATACTGAGAAAGGAACAGGATACGGGGTTAGAGTGGGATGAGGTGTACAGTAGGGTAGTTCATATATTTCTAGATGTTAGATTTCACTGTGTTTGTGCTTACAGATAACTAATTTTGGGCCAGTGATGTAGATAAGTAGATGCAGTAGATAGAGTATTTAGAAAGAAAGCCATCTATCTTAAAAAGAAAAATGAAAAGTATAAGCTTATTTTGATGCAGAACTTTTTTCATAATACATGGTAAATGCATATTTTGAGAAAAAAATTGTGCATGGATTTCTCTTTTTATACCAAAATTCTTAATTTCATTTTCAGTGAACTTTTTGAAATACCCTCAAATGTGACAGTATGTGTGGTTATTATATCCTTGATGAGACATAAGAAAAGCATACACATCCACCCACCATATACCCATGGTTACCTGTTTTCTGGTTAATAAAGAGACTATCCTAATTTATAATTAGGAGTTTTCCAATCTAAGCCATATTAGAAGAAAATTTAAAAAAGGAAGAAAGCTAGGATGAATACAGTTAAAGAATAAAACATTTCATATTATTAATAACATTTCAGTCTTGTTTAATGCCTATATATTTGAAAGTAAAATAGCTTTCCTACAGTTCTATCATTAACTGACTTTGATTGACTATATGATATACTGGAATTTTGTCTGATCATGTGATGAGCTTTTTTTAAGATTGGCTTTAAAAAGTTTAGGGGCCGGCGCCGTGGCTCAACAGGCTAATCCTCCGCCTTGCGGCGCCGGCACACCGGGTTCTAGTCCCGGTCGGGGCGCCGGATTCTGTCCCGGTTGCCCCTCTTCCAGGCCAGCCCTCTGCTGTGGCCCAGGAGTGCAGTGGAGGATGGCCCAGGTGCTTGGGCCCTGCACCCCATGGGGAGACCAGGAAAAGCACCTGGCACCTGGCTCCTGCCATCGGACGAGCGCGGTGCGCCGGCCGCAGCGCGCCGCCCGCGGCGGCCATTGGAGGGTGAACCAACGGCAAAAGGAAGACCTTTCTCTCTGTCTCTCTCTCTCACTGTCCACTCTGCCTGTAAAAAAAAAAAAAAAAAAAAAAAAAAAAAAAAAGATAAAAAGTTTAGGGGCAGGAATTTAGTACAGAGGTTAAGGTGATACTTGGGAAACCTACATCCCTTTTAGGAGTTTATGATCCAACTCTGCTTTAGATTCCAGCTTCCTGTAATGCGTACCCTGAGAGGCAGCAGGTAATGGCTGAAGTGGTTGGGTCTCTGCCACCCATGCATGAGACCTGGATTGAGTTCTGGGTTCCTGGCTTCAGCCTGGCCCAGCCATGGCTGTTTGAGTCATTTGGGGAATGAACCAGCAGATGGGACCTCTGTCTCTGTCTCTATCTGCCTTTCAAATAAATGAAAATAATAAAATTGTAAAGTGTGGGTAGAGTTTACAAAAATAAAGATAGAGCTTATTTAAAGCTAACAAAATTCTACTGCCAATAAATCTTGAGATTTAGTTTTTAGCCCCTCTAGGATGGTAATTATTTTTGCTATCAAATTTTTCTTTAACTGCTGTAACTGCTGTAGATATTTCCAAACAAATTTTATTAGCTGTTCTTTTGGAGACGACTTCTGGACGTGAAATGATTAAACTTGTTAGTACTAGGTTTTAATATTTAAAGTGTGAAGACTATTGGAGAGTTTTAGTTAAATGGCTAAAATTAGTGCTAACCAAAAAAGTAAAAATTAAAAAATTCAGGGGCCAGTGTCATGGAGTAGCAGCTTAAGCCACCACCACCTGCAATGCCAGCATACCATATGAGCACCAGATTCAAGCCCTGCTACTCTATGTCCTTTTTTTTAATTTATTTATTTATTTTTTTTATTTTTTTACCTGAGAGGTAGAGTTATAGACAGACAGAGAGAAAGGTCTTCCATCCGCTGGTCCACTCCCCAAATGGCCACAACGGCCAGAGCTGAGCCAATCCAAAGCCAGGAGCTTCGTCTGGGTCTATCACCTGGGTTCAAGGGCCCAAGCCTTTGGGCCATCTTCTGCTTTCCCAGGCCACAAGCAGAGAGCTGGATCAGAAGAGCAGCTAGGTCTCCAACCAGCACCCATATGGGATGTGGTCATCTCAGGCGGAAACCTAGCCCCCTACGCCACATCGTTGGCCCTGCTACTCTACTTCTGATCCAGCAGCTCCCTTTTAATTTGCATGGGGAAGGCAGTGGAAGGTGGCCCAAGTACTTGGGCCCACGTGGGAGATCCTGATAGAGTTCCAGGCCCTTGGCTTCAGAGCTGTTTGGAGAGTGAATCAGTGGATGGAAGATCTTCTTTCTGCCTTTCAAATAAAATAAACCTTTAAAAATAAAAATTCATAGTATTATATCTATAATTGTATAAATTGTATAAATTTTGGTTAAGTATGCATAACTAAAAAAATCACTACATCAGTATTTTACAAAATACTTCAAATTTTCTTACTACTTAGCAGTAGATTTTAACTTTTCCTTCTTTCTTTCTTTTTTTTTTTTAAGATTTGATTTATTTATTTGAGAGGTAGAGTTACAGACAGTGAGAGGGAGAGACAGAGAGAGAGGTCTTCCACCTGCTAGTTCACTCCCCAGATGGCTTCAACGGCCAGAGCTGTGTTGATCCGAAGCCAGGAGCCAGGAGCTTCTTCCCAGTCTCCCATGTGGGTTCAGGGGCCCAAAGACTTGGGCTGACTTCCACTGCTTTCTCAGGCCACAGCAAAGAGCTGGATTGGAAGAGGGGTAGCCGGAACTAGAACTGGCACCCATATGGGATGCCAGCACCGCAGGTGGAGGATTAACATACTGCTCCAAGGCGCCGGCCCCAACTTTTTCTTCTTTCAAAGAGTTACTTCATCATTTTGTAGCACATTCAGAAATGTATGTCACAGTTGTATCAAAAGTGCAGGAACCTCAGAGTCAGAACTAGTACTTTTTAAGATTTTCTTTCTTATTTATTTTGAAAGGCAGAATTACAGAAAGAGGGGGAGAGACAGAGAGAGAGAGAGATCTTCATCCAAGAGTTCACTCTTCAAATGGCCACAGTGGCCGGGGCTGGGCCAGGCTGAAGCCAGGAGCTAAGAGTTTCTTCCAGGTCTCCCATGTAGATTCAGGGGCCCAAACACTTGAGCCATCTTCCAATGCTTTTTCAGGCACATTAGCAGGGAACTGGATCGGAAATGGAGCAGCCAGTCTTGAACTGGTGCCCATACGGGGTGTTGGCAGTGCAGGCTGAGGCTCCACCTGCTACACCATGATGCCGGCCCCCCAGTACACTTTTAAAAAAATGCTTATATATTTGGAAGGTCTATCTTCCTTTGGTTCACTCTCAAAATGCCTATAATAGTAGGCAGGCTTTTGGCAGTGGCCAGGAACTCTCCATCTGGTTCTCCCATGCTCCCATGTAGGTGTATATTAACAAGAAGCTGGAACAGAAGCAAAGTGGGATTTGAACCAGACACTCTGATGAAGGATGCAAGACATCTGAAGTAATATCTTAACTGCCATGCCAAATGCTGGGCCTGCGCTTAAATACATTGTATTATCACTTAAATCCTATAGACCTTGGGCAACTTTATTTTTCTGAGCCTCAGCTAAAGGGTTTCCTCAAAAACCAAATGAAAAAATATATATGTAAATGACACAGTATAATTTGAAAAAATTTATTTTTGCAAGATCCAGAAGCTACCAGAGAGATCATCTACCCTTTAATACATAGTTAATTTGTGCGTCTTACCCAGTAATTTTTAAATTTCATTTTAAAGTAACAGCTTTATTAAAATACAATTCTTTTAGAAGTGTAAAAAATGTAGAATTCATTTTTAGTATAGTCACATGGTCATGCAACCATCACCATCATATAATTACAAAATGTCTTCCTCATCCTAAAAAGAATCTCCATATCCATTAGCAGTCACTGACTCCCCATTCTCCCTTCTTCTGAGCCCCCTTTCAACCACTAGTTTATACTTTCTGTCTTTTGGGTTTGCTTATTCTGGAATTTCATTACGAATGGAATCATGAAGTGTGTGCCCTTTTGTGATGGGCCTCTTCTCAGACGTTTTTTAAGGTTCATCCATTGTTGCAGCGTGAATCAGTATTTCATGGGTTTTTTAGAACTGAATAATATTCCATTGTATAGCTATACTACTTTTTGTGATATTTTGTTTATCCATTCATTTATTGGTGAAAGATTTGGATTATTTACTTGTTTTCAGTATTGTGAATAGTACTGTTATAAATATTCATGCATAAGTTCTTGTTTTAACACCTGTTCTCGGTTTTTTTGGATCTATGTCCAGAAGTATAGTTGCTGGGTCATAAGATAATTTCACATGCAACTTACTGAAGAACTGTCCTATTCTTTTCCATAGTAGTTAAGCCTTTGACATTCACATCAGGAATATGTAAGAGTTCTAGTTTCTGTGCATACTTGCTACCACTTGTTAGCCTTTTAAATTTTAGCCATCCTACTAACCAGTAGTTTCTTATGATCCAGAATAAAATAGAAAATATTAAAATATATTGTACTTGAGTACAAAATTTTTACTTCAGATAAGTACGTATATACAAGATTGAGAAATAAAGTATATTTTTAATGACTATCCAACAAGAATTTGAGAAATAGTGTTCTAAGGAAATCCTTTCATTTTATAGAAAGGCCCAGAGATTTGAGTTTGGTTTTCCAGACATTAAAATACAACTAATAAGAGGCCAGTGCTGTGGCACTAGCATCCCATACATGTGCTGGTTTGAAACTTGCTGTTCAATTCCCCTCCAGCTCCCTGCTGCTGGCCTGGGAAAGCAGTGGAAAAGCCCAAGTGTTTGGGCCTGGCACCTGCATGTGAGACCTGGAAGAAGCTCCTGGATCCTGGCTTCGGATCGACTCAGCTCTGGCTGTTGTGGCCATTTGGGGAGTGAACCAGCGGATAGAAGACCTCTCTCTCTCAGTCCCTCCCTCTCTCTGTCTGTAACTCTGCCTCTCAAATAAATAAAATAAATATTTAAAAAGTTCCTCAGGTAAAAGGATGAGGAAACTTTTTTAAAAAAATATAACTAATAAGTGATCAAGCTAATATTACTAGGAACCAGTTATTCTGACTCCAAATTTGGGTTTTTTTTCTCTTTCTCATTAAGTGCCTTTCAGTATTTGTTTTTAAAGATTTTTTATTTATTTATTTATTTGAGAGGCAGAGTTATAGTCAAAGAGAGGGAGAAACAGAAAGAGATCTTCCATCCTGTGGTTCACTCCCCAATTGGCCACAACAGCCAGAGCTGGGCCAGACTGAAGCCAGGAGCCAGGAATTTGACCCCGGTTTTCTATGTGAATACAGGTGCCCAAGCACTTGGACCATCTTCTGTTGCTTTCCCAGGCCATTAGCAGGGAGCTGGATCAGAAGTGTAGCAGCCAGGACTTGAACTGGCGACCATATGAGATATCAGCATCACAGGCAGAGGCTTAGCCTATGATGCCACAGCAGCGGCCCCAAGTGCCTTTCAGTTTTATCCAGGGAAAAATCATGACCCTTTGGTGCTTAACTGAATAGTAGTTACCTCAAAACAATTTTCCATCATCTTGCCACATTTAGGGGCAAGAATTTTTCTCTGCTGTCTCTCAACTTTGTTCTGTACTTGTCTAGTATTTGTTTTTAATTGTTAACCCTTTATGTCAGTGAGTAATTACTATTTAGGATCTTTCGTGATTATTTTTTAACAAATTCATTTTTGGCTGGCGCCGTGGCTCAACAGGCTAATCCTCCGCCTTGCGGCGCCGGCACACCGGGTTCTAGTCCCAGTCGGGGCACCGGATTCTGTCCCGGTTGCCCCTCTTCCAGGCCAGCCCTCTGCTGTGGCCCAGGAGTGCAGTGGAGGATGGCCCAGGTGCTTGGGCCCTGCACCCCATGGGAGACCAGGAAAAAGCACCTAGCACCTGGCTCCTGCCATCGGATGAGCGCGGTGCGCCGGCTGCAGCGCACCGGCCGCGGCAGCCATTGGAGGGTGAACCAACGGCAAAGGAAGACCTTTCTCTCTGTCTCTCTCTCACTGTCCACTCTGCCTGTCAAAAAAAAAAAAAAATTCATTTTTACTTAGTCCACTCAATACCAAAGTTCAGGTATCTGAAATTTATATTCTTAAATTTAGAAGAGGTGCCAGTGTTATGGAATAGCAGGTTAAGTTGCCACCTGTGACACCAGTATCCCATATGTGCACTGGTTTGTGTCCTGGCTGCTCCACTTCTTATCCAGCTTCCCACTAATGGCCTGGGAAAAGCAGCAAAAGATGGTCCAAATATTTGGGCCCCAGCCACCCATGTGGGAGACCCAAAAGAAACTTCTGGCTCCTGCGTGTGGCTTGCTCCAGCCCTGGCTGTTGTAGCCATCTGGAGAATGAACCTGCAGATGGAACATTGATCTCTCTGTCTCTGTCTCTCCCCGAAACTCTACCTTTAAAATCAATAAATAGTTTTTTTAAAATTGAAAAGGAAAAAGAAATACTTCCTATTATTTAAGCAAAGATATCCTGAATGCATGTCCTAATTTTGATTCAACAGGTAGATATACTAGAACTGTCATGATTTTCTTATGCTCAGTAGTATTAAGTCCCTCATGTAAATATTATCTGACTGTATAGTTTCAGGGGAAAAGAAATCTTAAATGTCTCAGAAAAAAACTATTAAGCTGGTTGGATTGAGATTCTTGCGTGTAGGTTTGTTTGTTTATTTATTTATTTATTTATTTATTTTTATTTTACACAGGCAGAGTTAGAGACAGAGAGCAAGGTCTGCCTTTTCTGTTGGTTCACCCCCCAAATGGTTGCTACAGTCGGCGCTCTGTGCCGATCCAAAGCCAGGAGCCAGGTGCTTCCTCCTGGTCTCCCATGAGGGTACAGGGCCCAAGCACTTGGGCCATCCTCCACTGCCTTCCCGGGCCACTGCAGAGAGCTGTACTTGGAAGAGGAGCAACTGGGACTAAAACCCGGGGTGCTGACACCACAGGCAGAGGATTAGCCAAGTGAGCCATGGCACTGGCTGAGTGTAGGTTTAAAGAACTGGTATTATTTATACAATGAAATGGAAGAATCTTAATGCTGGAATAGATCTAAAGAAACTGTTTTTATGGGGGGTAATGTGAGCAATAAGTAAAAATAAAGTTAATCCAATGTAAGTGGGTGTCTCCATTGCTTTGAAACATCTCTGGAGATGAAGATTCCTTAGCTTCCTTAGGTAATTTTAGTGTTTACCCTTATAGCCAATTCTATCACCTATTTTGAGGGTTGGTTTGTTTGTTTTGTTTTGTTTACATTTTAGACTACCAGGTGAGGTTTAACAGAAGAGGACAGAGTTCAGGGAGGTGGATTTATGGACTTATGTGTATATTTCTTTTGTTCTGATTAATTGTGTCTCAAAACAGCAGCCAGTCCAGGCTATGGAATAAGCCTCACCTGATAGAACCTTTGTTGTTGAGGTTTTTTTTTTTTTTTCTTTAAAGATTTATTTATTTATTTAGAAGGCAGAGTTACAGAGAGACAGAGTCATCTGGTTCACTCCCCAGATGGCCACAAAGGCCAGAACTGGGCCAATCTGAAGCCAGGAGCTTCTTCCAGGTCTCCCACACAGGTGTAGGGGACCAAGTTCTTGGGTCATCTTCTACTGTTTTCTCAGGCCGTAGCAGAAATCTGGATCGAAGTGGAGCAGCTGGGACTCAAACCAGTACCCATATGGGATAAATGCACTACAGGCAGTGGCTTTACCTGCTGTGTCATGGTGCCAGCTCCAATGCTTCATATTTTAAGATCGTATATCCTCTCGTTTATTATAGATAGTCAAGATCTAAGTGTAGAGAGGATGATGGAAACTTAGAACACTTTCTACTGAAAATCAAATGACAGGGCAAGGAATTTAAACTAGCTATAAAGCATTTGGAGGAATGTGATTAGGATTGATGACCAAAGGCAGATTTGCTTTGCCTACCTCTGACTTCCCCTCTGTAAAGTACTTCCATCCTGCCTTGCTCTGGGTATCTCTCTACTTCAGTTCTGTTGTGTCCACTCCCCGTCTAGCACTTAGGTCAACCTGTGGTTGTTCATTTCTTTGTTTTCTCTGTGCATGTATTTCTTCATCCTTGTCTGTTGTCTGTAGATGGGATTGAGGAAAGGAATCTCTCCTTTTTGTACTCTTTTTTTCTCTCTTGTCTGTATGTCTTCACCTTTTTTTTTTTTTTTTTTTTTTTGACAGGCAGAGTGGACAGTGAGAGAGACAGAGAGAAAAGTCTTCCTTTGCCATTGGTTCACCCTCCAATGGCCGCAGCGGCCGGCACACCACGCTGATCCGATGGCAGGAGCCAGGTGCTTCTCCTGGTCTCCCATGGGGTGCAGGGCCCAAGCACCTGGGCCATCCTCCACTGCACTCCCGGGCCACAGCAGAGGGCTGGCCTGGAAGAGGGGCAACTGGGACAGACTCCGGCGCCCCAACCGGGACTAGAACCCGGTGTGCCAGCGCCACAAGGCGGAGGATTAGCCTGTTGAGCCACGGCACCGGCCTGTCTTCACCTTTATTACAGAATATTGTGCATTTCCTGCAGGACTGATTTAGTTATATCTGATTGGATTTTTTGCCATTTCTTTTGGGATTTACAGAATCTCAAAGAATTTAGGTGGATTCTTGTTAAGAACAGAAAATTTCTTAGTGTAGGAAATTAACATTGGTAAATAATATAGGTTTGTGAATTCTTTTAAAGTTGTACCATTTAGAAACAAAGCTTTTATAAACCTACAACTAAATACACTGACCTTTGAAATTTTTGTATAAACTAAAACATGAATGAGACTGTGTATGTATCAAAAAAAGAATCCTTAAGTTAATGTTGCCAATAATTAATTTAATATTCTGTAAATTGGTGTTTCTAAATTCTTGCTAATTTCATCAGAGGGTTTACTATTTTGTATTTTCTCGGGTGTTCATTTTTTCCAGTTGCATGTTGTTTTGATCACATCTGCTTGTTCAGCTACATGTATTTAGTAAAATTTTGAGAACTTTTAGTGCCTGATAAATTAATCTGTTCATCTTATTCATTAGATAATTTTAATGGAAACATTTGAGCCTGAAGATAGCAGAACTATAGGCAGCTTTTCTTCCTAAGAATATCGAAAGTTTCCACACTAAATTGGTCATGATAAGCAGCTAAGAAATTTATCTGAAAGTTTAAATCATAGTGAAGCAGTTTTGCTGCACTGGTTGGTTGCCCATTATCAAAGATACTTTTTAGCTTCTGTGTTCACAAAAATTGCAGCTTTGATTTCTATTTCTAAACTTTTCCAGTGTACTACCTTAGCTTAGTGTTGTAATTTCAGTTATGAAATAGGATACTCTGAGAAAATATTTAAAGACAAGGTAGGCATTTGACCTAGTGGGTAAGATGTGCATGTTCCATAATGTAATTCCTGAATTTGATACACAGCTCCACCCTCCTGCTGATGCAGACTTTGGGAGACAGCAGTGATGGTTCAAGTAATCGGGTCCCTGCCACCCACCGAGGAGACCTAGATCGAGTTTCCTGCTCCCAGTTTCAGTCCTGACCCTAGCTCTGGCCTTTGAAGGCATTTGAGGAATGGACCAATGAATAGGAGCTCTGTCACCTTCTCTTTTGCCTCTCAAAACAAAATTTAATATAAATACTTGGTTAAAATATCAGAAGAAAAATGCAACAGTATTTTGAAAGTAATATTTGGAGGGCAAATTGAAATACTGGTCTAGACTGTATATATGTGAGTATGCACAAACATTATTGGAGGAAATTCCTCCTAAGGCTATATGGTGATAAGTGTAAGCCCCTCAAAAAACTAGTTAGTGTACATTCCATGTTGCTGTATTAGGCAGAAAGACAGGTTACTTGTTCTAAAGCAGATAAATGACATAATTAAGCCCTAGAATCTGCAAAACCAGTGAAATAGAAACAGACTCTGATATATGAACCTGGTAGATCATAAGTCAGTTGAAAAAGATGGATTATTCAATAAGTGGTACCAGAATTTTTAAAAAGTTAAAATTTCACCTCAAATCTTTGCCAAAATAAATTTCAGATGGATTAAACAGTTAAAATGAAAAAGAGGCTAGAAGAAACATTAAAAGAGACCACACAAGAAAAGGTGGTTCCTTCTTAATGCATGAGGAGTTGAAAACTTCTGTGATAACAAATGCCCTACAATAAGAATGTCCACATGGTCGGGTGTTTGGCTAGAGGTTAAGTTGCCAGTTAAGACATTAATCCACGTCCAAGTGCCTAGGTTTGATTTCTGGATCTGGCTCCTGACTCTGGCTTCCTGCTACTGCATTCTGCTGATGGGTTCTGACCACCCATATGGAAGACCTGGATTTAGTTCCTGCTTGTAGCCTTGGACATTTGGGAAACCAACTCAGTCGATGGTATCTCATACTCTCTGTCTCTCAAATATATCTTTTTACAGATTTATTTATTTATTTGGAAAAGTTACAGAGAGAAAGGGAGAGAGACACAGGGAGAAAGAGACTTTTCCATCCGCTGGTTGATCCACTCTCCAGATGGCTACTACAGTTGGGGCTGGGCCAGACTGAAGTTAGTAGCCAGGAGCTTCTTCCTGGTCTCCCACATGCCTGCAGGAGCACTTGGGCTAATCTGCAGCTTTTCCCAGGCCACTGTCAGGAAGCTAGATCGGGAGTGGGGCAGCCAGAAAGGACTCAGCTGCTTTATTTGATAAGCCACAACTCCGGCCCCATCAAATAAATTTTAAAAAGCCTTAATTGATTTTAAAAAATGACCACAAATATATAAAACTCACACACACCCCCTCACATCCCTCCTCTCCCTGTTGAGGAACTGGGAAGAGAATCGAAGTTGTTCTTAATCATTTTGGAATGTATGTGCTGTATGTACACAGTAACAGGTACAATCTATAAACACATACTTACAACTTTCAATACAATTTTAGGAAATGAATATGTTCATTTCAAGTGTTATAGACCACAAAGAAGTCCCTTGTAAAATGAATAAACCTAAACCTCCCTATTAAAGAAATTGAAGGTTTTTTTAAATGATAATATTGGTGAAAATTTGTTAATAGGATGTAAATTAGTAAAAACTCCCTTATTTTAATCTCAGAATCTTGTTTAGAAGTTCTGTTTCTGGAAGTTATTCTAAGAAAACATCAGAATATCAGACATTTATATGCAGCAATGATTTTTATGCAGTGAAATGTTTATTATTATTTACAGAAGCAAAAACTTGGAAGCAACTTAAATGTTCAAATTTAGTGTTCTCATTACCATAAGTATGGTTTAGCTGTGTAATAGAATATTATGGAGCCATTACATATGTTTTAAAAGTCTGTTAAGTAATGTGGGGGAAATAAATACAATGTATAGTTATATGGGAAAAGGAAATATCCTGATGTTAAGGGAAAAAAATTGCTTCTAGGTGATGGAATTATTGGTAGTTTTAAATTTCTTTATTGCTGTTTTCCTCGTTTATTTTTATGATGATTAGTTTTATAATTAAAAAAACTTTCAAGAATGTAAGTTATTCTGTTGTATAAATTTTAAAGAGTCTTATTCAAAAATGTAAAGTGACATTGGTTGATACTGAGATATATTTAAGTTTATTTCTGAAAACTTTGTTACTGTTTTATGAAATTTTATCTTAAAAAACATGTTGAATTAAGGCAAAGCAAATTAATTTTAGATACCTTTTCCTCCTACTAGAAGTGGAAGACTTGTTTTCTTCACTTAAGCATATCCAACACACTTTGGTAGATTCTCAGAGCCAGGAGGATATTTCACTACTTTTACAACTCGTACAAAATAGAGATTTCCAGAATGCATTTAAGATACACAACGCTGTTACAGTACACATGAACAAAGCCAGTCCTCCATTTCCTCTTATCTCCAATGCACAAGATCTTGCACAAGAGGTATGTATTCTAAGCATCATTCTGATACCTAAATGTAATATTAGTGCTAGTAAATCAGTATACTATGTGATGTGACTTTAAAGCTTGTTTGTATTAATTACTATTATTAATGTTAATAATTTATTGTATCGGAAAACTTTGCTATATGTATTTTATCCTGAAAAAAAAATATATATATATTCAAAGAGTTATGTTTCATAATGAGTTCATTTTATAAATAAAAGTATAAATTTGGATACTAATGGAAATCTTTGAATTACTGGAGGGCAGTTTTCTAATGCTTTTAATATAATTTTAGAAATTATAGTAATTATAAATATTTTATATTATAAACTCATAAATGAGTACTAATGATATAAAGTTATAAGTATAATAAATATGAATGTATAACTCCTAAGATTAATTACTTATAAATATTTTCAAGATTTTTCCTTTATTTTTTTAAAGATTTATTTATTTATTTGAAAGTCAGAATTACACACAGAGAGAGGAGAGGCAGAGAGAGAGAGAGAGAGAGAGATCTTCCATCCGATGGTTCACTCCCCAGTTGGCCACAGCAGCCAAAGCTGCGCCGATCCAAAGCCAGGAGCCAGGAGCTTCCTCTGGGTCTCCCATGCAGGTGCAGGGGCTCAAGGACTTGGGCCATCTTCCACTGCTATCCCAGGCCACAGCAGAGAGCTGGATCAGAAGAGGAGCAGCTGGGACTAGAACCCGTGCCCAAATGGGATGCCGGTGCTTCAGGCCAGGCACTGCGCCACAGTGCCAGCCCCAAGATTTTCCTCTATTAAAAACTGTATGGGAATTCCAAATTATTAAATTTTAATGTACTGTGATATATGCTTTTTAAAGAATATTTATTTTACTTATTTGAAAGGTAGAGTGACAGAGAGAAGGGTAGAGACAGAGAAAGAAATCCTCCATCCACTGAGTCACTTCCCAAATGGCTGCAGTGGTCAGAGCTGGGCCAAGCTGAAGCCATACGCCTGGAATTCCATCTGTCTCCCAAGCGGGTGGCAGTGATTGGGCCATCTTCCACTGCTTTCCCAGACACATTAGCAGAAAGCTAATCAGAGGAGTATTAAATCTGATAAGCTTTCTAAATTTTAAGTAGTCATTGTAGGTGCCAGTTCTGTGGCATAGCAGATAAAAGCTGCTGCCTGCAGTGCCGGCATCCCATATAGGCACCAGTTTGAGTCTTGGCTGCTCCAACTCAGATCCATCTCTCTGCTACAGCCTGGGAAAGCAGTAGAAGATGGCCCAGGGCCTTGGGCCCCTGTACCCATGTGGGAGACCCAGAAGAAGCTCCTGGCTCTTAGCTTCTGATTGGCCCAGCGCTGGCCACTGGGGCCATTTGGGGAGTGAACCAGAGGGTGGAAGACCTCTCTTTCTCTCTCTCTCTGCCTCTGCCTCTCTGTAACTTTGCTTTTCAAATAAATAAATAAATAAATCTAAAAAAAAAACTGAAAAAACAAAAAACAGTCCCATTGCCTTTATTTTACTGGAAAAAAATTTGCAATCACCTAATCTGTCTCCTTGTTTTATTTATTGAATATTGAAACTAGGTAAGGCTTTGTGGGTGGTATAAGATAAACTAGGCTGCTCTTGTGCCCATGTTTTTGCTTTTTTAAACATTCATATTTCTTGCAATAGGAAGTATTTGATAAAATAAATCACCTCATACTTTAATTATATCATTTTTTAAAAGATTTATTTATTTGAAAGAGTTACACAGAGAGAGGAGAGGCAGAGAGGGGGAGAGAGAGGTCTTCCATCCGAAGCCAGGAGCTTTTTCCAGGTCTCCCATGTGGGTACAGGGGCTCAAGGACTTGGGCCATCTTCTACTGCTTTCCCAGGCCACAGCAAAGAGCTGGATTGGAAGTGGAACAGCTGAGACTAGAACCAGTGCCCATATGGGATGCGGTGCTTCAGGCCAGGGTGTTAACCTGCTGCGCCACAGTGCCGGCCCCAGCTGTATCATTTTTAATAGAAAGTTAATTTAACTAAGTAAATAAAAACAGACCCAAGGAATTTAGTGAAACATTAGGAAAATGTTCTTTATTTTTATAGCTGAAAATATGTTGGAAATTAAGTATATAATAATAAAACTTTTTGGTGCCAACACTGGGGCATAGAGGGTTAAGCCTCTGCCTGCAGTGCCGGTATCATATACCCATTTGTGCCCCTGTTTAAGTCCCATTGCTCCACTTCTGATCCAGCTCCTTGCAGGTGTGCCTGGGAAAGCAATGGAAGATGGTCCAAGGTCTTGGGTCCCTGAACCCACATAGGGGACCCAGAAGAAGCTCCTAGCTCCTGGTTTCTGCCTGGCCCAGCCCCGGCTGTTGTGGTCATTTGGGGAGTGAACCAACATATAGAAGATCTCTCTCTCTCTGCCTTTCAAATAATAAATAAGTCTTAAAAAAACAAAAAGGGCTTATGAAAGCTTCAAATATTAAGATACAGATTAAATATTTGATGATCTAGGATATTTACTAATAGAAAACAAAATTTTTGGTTATTGCAGTGCTTTTTTAAAGATTTATTTATTTATTTTTGAAAGAGTTGTAGAGAGAGACAGAGAGAAATCTTTAATCTGTGGCTCACTCCTCATATGGCAGCAATGGCCAGCACTGGGTCAGGCCAAAGCCAGGAGCCAAGAACTTGCAAATGTCCCCATGTGGGTGGCATGGGCCCAAACACTTGGGCCATCTTCTGCTCTTTTCCTGGGCCATTAGCAGGGAGCTGGATTATAACTGGCACAGCTGGGACATGAACTGGTGCCCATATGGAATGTTGGCATCAAAGACATCAGCTTTATCTGCTATACCACAGCACTGGCTCCTATAGTGATTTTTATTTTTTATTTTTATTCTTTTTCTAAGATTGATTTATTTGAAAGGCAGAGGAGAGAGGGAGAGCTGTCTTCCATCCACTGGTTCACTCCCTGAGTGGCCACAACAGCCAGGTTGAAGCCAGCAGCTAAGAACTCCATCCTGTTCTCCCTCATGGGTGCCCAGAGCCCAAATACTTGTGCCATCTGCAGCCATCCCCAGGTGTATTAGCAGGAAGATGGATTGGAAGCAAAGCAGCTGGGGCTTGAAGTGGCAGTCTGAATAAGGAATACCAGCAAGCAAACAGTGACTTAACCCACTCTACCACGGTGCCAACCCCATTATAAAGAATTATAACCTTTTATAAAGAAAAAACATTATAACTTTTTATAAAGAAAAGGTTAGGAACTTAGACTTCATTAAGTTTTTAACTTTTGTTTACTCAAAAGCACTTTAAGAGAGTTTAAAAAAATGATTTTTGATATTGAAGTGTATATGTATTTATGACAAAAACTGTATCCAGAATATATCAAGAACTCTTTAAAATTAATAATAAAAGACTACTTAGTTTTAAAAAATTGCCGAAGAACATTTCAAATTTAAGAAAAGGGAAATCCAGGTGGCCCCATAAGCATGAAAAAAGGTTTAGCATCATTAGCCTACATAGAAATTAAAAGAAAATGAAAGAGTGCTACCCAGAATAACTATAATTAGAATTTAAAAGCTGCTAATACCAAGTGTTAGTGAACTCATGGAACAACTAAAACTCTGATATCTTGCTGATAGAGTATAAATTGGTACTGTCACTTTGGAAAGATGTTTGGTATTATCTGTTAAAGCTAATTATCATAGACTCTAACCTAGCAATTCCACTCCTAGATGTAGACTGAAGATAAATGAAAAATACATCCACACAATGTTCATATGTGGATATGAACCTAACAACCTGGTAGTAGTCACAAATTGGAAATAATCCAAGTGCCCATCCGCCTCTGAAAGTTAAACTAGGCTATTACCAAGGAATAGCAATGAATGAGTAAATTACAGTCTACTGAGAAGAGCTATGATGGTGGTGTGAGAAAGATGCCAACTGCATTATGAAATGTGCCCAGTACTGTGTTTGTATAAGAAGGATGGGAGAGTTTGGGGGAAGAAGAAAGACACATAGAAGGAAATTTAATTTGCTGAGTCTTGGGAAAGGACTGGGAATTCATCAAGAAGTTGAAGAAAAAGACATTCCATTGTCAAAAGACAAAAAGGCAGTAGTAACTGAGAAAGCCTAGCGTATTTCTTAAATAATGAGTAAGAGATAGGAAATGGTCTTAAAAGATACAGTCCAAATCCTGAAGGCCAAGTGAGCCATATTAATGTTTGAATTTATCTTATGATGAATCCATTTTTGGTAAGTATTTAAAATACATTATGTGAATAGATGAGAGGAGAAAAACCATATAAATAGATTGGTGCAGAAGAAAAATCTGAAAAAGTATTTCATCCTTGATGATTAAAGTTCTAGAAAGCTAGGTGCATTTTGCTGACTTGTTTATGGATACCAGAAATTAATAGCATCTTACCTAATGGTGAAACACCTAACATGTTTCCATTTAGGCTGCAATGAGATAAATAATCTCCAGACGTTACCATTGATTTTCAGTATTTTTCTGGAGGTATTCACTAGTGCAATAAAACAGTAAAAGTAATGAAATACAAAGTTGTAGAGGGACTGGGAAAATAGGAATTTATTCTTACTTGAATTTATTATGAAGAACAAAACAAAATCTTTTGATTCAACTATCATTGGCTAGTAATTCTCTTATTTAGATCTTTTTATGTTTCTCTAAAGAAAATTTTAAATAAGTTTACTCTATATGCGATTACAGACCTACTTGAGGTTTTTGTTTTGTTATTTAATTAGAGAGGTTGCTTGTATCACTGACAAGTTTCCCAGATGCCTGCACTGACTGGCCTGGCACTGGAGCCAGGAGCCACAATCCATCCCAAGCACCTGTGTGGCAGGGACCCAACTACTAGAACTGTCAACTGCTGCCTCCCAAGATCTGCATTGGTAGGAAGAGAGGAAACGAGCTGGGCATTGAATCCAGGAACCTCTGATAATGGGGCATAGGCATCTTTCTGCTAGACCAAAGGCCTGTCTCCTAGTGAAGGTTTTAAATAGAAGCGTGATAAAATGGACTTCTAATTTAAAGTAGTATTCTGATAATATTATGGAAAATGTGTGAGGTGATAAACACAAACATTCTTCCATTGGAGGCTTCTATAATTGTACCAGATGTAAGATTTTGGGGTTTTGTTTGTTCGAAGATTTTATTTATTTGAGAGGTAGAGTTACAGACAGAGGGAGAGACAGAGAAAAAATTCTCTATCCACTGGTTCACTCCCCAAATGACCGCAGTGGCAGGAATTGAGCTGATCAGAAGCCAGGAGTGAGGAGCTTCTTCCAGGTCTCCCACATGGGTACAGGGGCCCAAGCACTTGGGCCATCCTCTGCTGCTTCCCCAGGCCATGGCAGAGAGCCAAATCGGGAAAGGAACAGCCGGGACATGAACTGGTGCCCATATGGGATACCGGAGCCCATTACGCCACAGTGGCAGCCCCAAATATAAGATTTTGAATAATAATTAGGCATCAAATATAGAAAGTTAAGAGGACATATTACCTGTGGGGAATAAAGGTGAAGGAGACAATAAGAATAACTTCCTCTCCTTTTTTCCTTTTATTGAGTTCATCAAATACTTGAGTGCTGTTTGCCAGACATTCTGCCAGTAGAGACAAAGCTGAATGAGACATGGTTCCCTCTTTGATGAGTTCAATCTAGTGGGCTGCAGTACCACCAACAGTTTAAAATCAGACGTGTGTAGTCTTATGGGTATATGTTATCTAGACAATTAGAATGGGGCTGTTTAGGTTGCTGAAACAACTAGCATAATCACTGTCATCGTATATGCAGAGAAAAATGAGCAACTTTATTTCTGGACAAAAAATATTGAGGTCTGAGGAATACAAGATAGGGCCAGGAAAGGGCAAAAATCGGATGATAAAAGTCCTTATATTCTCAGGGCTTAGTGCAGTGGCGTAGCGGATAAAGCCACTTCCTTCAGTGTGGGCATCCCATAGGGGAGTCAATTTGAGCCCTGGCCATTCCACTTCTAATCTAGCTCCCTACTAATGCACCTGGGAGAGCAGCGGAGCATGGCCCAAGGCCTTGGGCCCCAGGACCCACGTGGGAGGTCCGGAGGAAGCTCTTGGCTCCTGGCTCTTAGCTTCAGATCGGCTCAGCTCCAGCCATTGCAGCCATTTGGGGAGTGAACATTTGAAAGACCTCTCTATATATAAATCTATACCTCTCTGTTTTGAAAAAACTGTTTTTGAATTGACTAGTTACCTTTTGCATACCTATGGTACATTTTAAGCACAAAATTTTCTTTTTTCCTGAAGACTTTCTCCAACTATCAAAAAGTATGTCTGATCAGGCACTGTGGATTCCATTTTAAATTAGTGTAGATTTGATAAATAAGGGAAACATTTGGATCACATCCTCTGTACATAAGTAACACCATGATAGGGTTCTTGAAGAAGGTAATATTTGCTATGCTATCCTGTTTATCCTTGTTCATATGGGACTCTACAATTAGAAGCTTGTTTCTAGGTACCAGAGGCAGAGGACAGATTGATTTTGATCTTGTCATTGCTTTGATCCACTGTTGTGGTAAAATTAGTTAATCCCAAAATTATCTCTTATCAATTCAAAAATTATCTCCTCTTGATAGGGGAATTACTGATAAAATAGACAAAAGATTTGGTACCTATTTTAGTAAGTTCTTATTTGAAAATTCTATATATTTATTTGTATCTTTATTAAAGGTGATAGTTCTGGTTTTCTACCTATTGCAAAGTACTGTTTTGGATGAGCAGTTGGGTTTGGGTATAGAAAAAGGAAGAAAATCAGAGGTTTTGATGATGAGCACACATAGTATGGTTAGACTTTAGGGAAGTGTAGTCTGCAGAGCAGAATCTTTTACCTTTAAATATTTATGGTAGGGGCCAGCGCTGTGGCACAGTGAGTTACCACCCTGGCCCGAAGCACTGGCATCCCATATGGGTGCCTGTTCTAGTCCTGGCTGCTCCTCTTCTGATCCAGCTCTCTTCTATGGCTTGTGAAAGCAGTGGAAGATGGCTCAAATCCTTGGGCCCCTGCACCCATGTGGGAGACCTGGAGGAAGCTCCTGGCTTCAGATTGGCCCAGCTCTGGCTCTTGTGGCCATCAGGAGAGTGAACCAGGGGATGGAAGACCTCTCTCTCTTGTCTCTACCTCTCTCTGAAACTCTGTCTTTCAAATAAATAAACCTTTAAAAATAAATAAATAAATAAAATATTTATGGTCGAAGAGAAAAGATTGAAAATAAATCAATTGAACAAATAAACATGATTGGCCAGTGTGGTGTAGTGGGTTAAGTCACTGCTTGCAACACTGCATCCCCTAATGGGCGCTGGTTCAAGTCCTGGCTACTCTACTTCTGATCCAGCTCCCTGCTAATGTGCCTGGAAAGCAGCAGAAGATGGCCCAAATGCTTTGGCCCCTGGACCCACATGGAAGACTAGGATAAAGCCCCTGGCTTTGGCCTGGCCCAGTCCTGGCCATTTGGGGAGTGAACCAGTGGATGAAGAATCTCCGTGTTTCTTCTTCTCTCTCTGTAACCCTGCCTTTCAAATAAAGAAATTTTAAAGATAAACTGAAAAGAAATTATTTAAATGTAAGGAACAGTATATTTAATAACATTAAAAGATAGCTACCTCTTTGAAAAGAACAAGACTATAGATAAACCTTTGATAAATTAGATGAAGGAAAAAATACCAGTAACATTAAGGAATAAAAGGAGCATGAATGCAGACATATTGGCATTATCTCAGTCTCTGAATAGACTTAATCGTAGGTGTCATTCTACAGATAAAGCAAGGGGTTAACAAAAATCATCATAACCCTGGGCATATTCTAGAAATGCAAGGACTGTTCAACCTTGGATAATTTTAAATAGAATTTGCTGTGTTACAATGATTATTCTATTTCATTCATATAGATGTTTTTGTCTAACAATTGTCAGGGGCCAGTGTTGTAGTTGAGCAGGTGAAGCTGCTGCCTACAATGCTGGCATTTCATAAAGGTGCTGCTTCAAGTCCCAGCTGTTCCACTGCCAGTCCAACTTCCTACTAATGTGCCTGCGAAAGCAGTGGAATATGGCTCAGGAACTTGGGCCCCTGCACCCATGTGGGAGACCCAGAAGAAGCTCCTGACTCATGGCTTTGACCTGGGCCAGCACTAGCCGTTGTGGGAGTGAACCAGCAGATAGAGGATCTCTCTCTCTTTCTCTGTCCCTCTCTGTCTGGAACTCTGCCCTTCAAATAAAATAAATCTCTAAAAAAAAATTGCCATTTCTAATGCTAAATGTGGTTACATAAATAGATTAAAAATATAAAGTAGCAAGATAACTGTTGGAACAGTTTTTCTTCCCTTACATAATCACTATTAGTGTGTTTTAATGGAATGTTGAGAGAAACTTTTGAAATGGAAGTAATTCATTCATAGGCATAAATACCAAAATGCAAGGACTTTTCATGTTACTTATGATAACAAAACTGAAACTTTTGTGAGAAGAAATACTCTGATTTTTTTCCACAGTTCTTTGGAGTATTTTTCTTTCTTTTTTTCTTTTTTTTTTTTAAGATTTATTTTATTTATTTGTAAGAGTTACAGAGAGAGGTAGAGACAGAGAGAGGTCTTCCATCCACTGGTTCACTCTCCAGTTGGCCGCAACAGCTAGAGCTGCATCAATTCAAAACCAGGAGCCAGGAGCTTCTTCCAGGTCTCCCACACAGGTGCAGGGGCCCAAGGACTTAGGCCATCTTCTACTGCTTTCCCAGGCCACAGCAGAGAGCTATATGGGATGCCAGCACTTCAGGCAGGGCGTTAAACCGCTGCGCCACAGGGCTGGCCCTGAGTATTTTTATTTCTCTCTAGTATTTTTCACCATTTTAACTTGTATTTTAAAAATGCTACCCTGGATAGGTGTTACTGATTTCCTGTAACCTAGGAAGAATAATCTGTTTTTTCTTTCTTAGGTACAAACTGTTTTGAAACTGGTTCATCAGAAGGAAGGACAAGAATTAACTGCTTTGTTGAATGCTCCACATATTCAGGTAAAAAAAAGACACACATGTGGTTTTCCAGGTTTTTCTTTCTTTCTTTATCAAATTCTTTTAGGGCTGAAAAAGACCTCAGAAATTATCTAGCTATTTTAGTTGTTGTTTTAAAGACTTATTGATTTATTTGAAAGGCAGAGTGGCAGAGAGACAGAGATATTTCATCTGCTGGTTGACTCCCCAGTGCCTGCAACAAGCAGAGCTGGGCAAGGCTGAAACCAGGAGCCAGGAACCCCATCTGAGTCTCCCACCTGGGTGACATGAGCCCAAATATTTGGTCCATCATCTGCTGCGCCCAGGCACATGAACAGGAAAATAGATTGCAAATTCACAGTAGCTGGGACTGTGATATGGGATGCAGTTGTACGAAGCAGCAGCTTAACCTGTGTGCCACAGTGCCTACCCCCGTGTAGCTTATTTTGATGTTTACAACCTCATCTGCAGAAGTAATTCTTAGATTATATATTCATGTTTAGAACTAAACAATATTTTTGAAATACCTCTTACTATAATAATTGGATACTGTCTTTCCTTTTCTTTCAATGTATATTTTACCTTTCAAAGAAATCTCTTATAAAAATAAAAATTGGACAAAAATCATCCCTTTTGTTATTTTTCATACTTTTTTTAGATATTTATTTATTTGAAAGAGTTACACACGGAGAGGCAGAGAGAGAGAGGTCTTTCATCCACTGACTGGTTCACTCCCCAGTTGGCCACAATGGTCGGAGCTGCACCAGTCTGATGCCGGGAGCCTTCTGCGGTCTCCCACATGGGTGCAGAGGCCCAAAGTCTTGGGCCGTCTTCTGCTTTTCCAGGTCATAGCAGAGAGCTGGATTGGAAGTGGAGCAGCTGGGACACGAACCAGTGCCCATATGGGATACTAGCACTGCAAGCGACAGCTTTTCATACATTTTTAATTTATCTAGGGTGTTTACACCTCTTAGATTGATTTTGTTTTTATGAAGTGTAGTGAGCATGTAAGATACAAGTTTGGATCTATACATGATAAATTTGAAAGCATGCCATGTACATCAGGAGATTAAAAATAACTGTATAAGAGTGAGTTGTGCTGTTACTTAAAATGCTGTGGATTTCTTTGAAACAGGCTCTTTTGTTGGCCCATGATAAGGTTGCTGAGCAGGAAATGCAGCTAGAGCCCATTTCAGAGGAGAGAGTTTATGAAAGCATTGGCCAGTATGGAGGAGAAACTGTAAAAATAGTTCGTATAGAAAAGGCTCGTGATATTCCATTGGTAAGTGTCCCACATCTCTTTTATTTATTTATTTATTTTACGATTTATTTTATTTATTTGAAAGGCAGAGTTACAGAGAGAGAGGAGGAGGAGAGTTATAGAGATCTATCCATTGGTTCACTCCCTAAATGGCCACATTAGGCCAGGCTGAAGCCAGGAGCCAGGAGCTTCATCTGCATCTCCCATGTGGGCGCAGAGGCCCAAGGACCTTATTCTCTACTGCTTTCTCAGGCACACTAGCAGGGAGCTGGATCAGAAGTGGAGCAGTTGGCTGGCGCCACAGCTTACTTGGCTAATCCCCCGCCTGTGGTGCCAGCACCCCGGGTTCTAGTCCTGATTGGGGCACTGGATTCTGTCCCGGTTGCTCCTCTTCCAGTCCAGCTCTCTGCTGTGGCCCGGGAGTGCAGTGGAGGATGGCCCAAGTGCTTGGGCCCTGCACCTGCATTGGAGACCAGGAGGAAGCACCTGGCTCCTGGCTTCAGATTGGTGCAGTGCGGCCGCGGAGTGAGCCAACGGAAGGAAGACCTTCTCTCTGTCTCTCTCACTGTCTAACTGTACCTGTCAAAAAAAAAAAAAAAAGAGTGGAGCAATTGAAACTCCAACCAGTGTCCATATAGGATGCCAGCATTATAGGCAGTGACTCAACCCATTATGCCACAACGTTGGGCCCCTCTGTCCCACATCTCTTATCTGAGATTATTTCTACACAAAGATCTTGGGTGTGGCAGATGGTTGAAGACCCCATTACCTCGTTGGTTGTTTTTCTCTTTTAAAGCTTATTTGTTGGAATTCTGTGTTCTTGCCTGTACCTATTATAGTTGAGAAAAGTTTGTTCATCATCTTTTCTCATATAATATCATTAAAACAATAGGTTATTTATATATGAGGAAAAAAAGAATAAGTAATTTACTTCATTGTTCCCCCAACTTCCTTAATAATTAGAAATTCTGATCTTTTCATGCAGTTGTTTATTGATATAATTACTTAGATTTAATTAAAAGTCTGTATTCTGTAATTCTTTAAAGTTTTTGTATGTTGAAACTTTTTTCAATCTCTTAGTCTCTTTCCTTAAGTTTCTTTATTAGAAGAGAAATATTCTTCAATCCTGGTGGTTCAGATTGTACCTTGAATAACATGGTATATGGAATAAGGAATGTATTTTATAGACAGTTTAACCCTTCTTCCCTTCCTCAAAAATAGAAATTAGGAAAGTCATGGCAATGTTTTTAAATGAATGTTTAGGAAAAATATATTACAAACTCTTGTCTGCTTTCAGGTGTTACTCTATATCTTGTATTTCCAGTGTCTGAGCATACATTTTTAATTTTTGCTTCCAATTTGTATAATATTAATGTTTAGTACATTTTAATGTAAATTGGATGCAGCTAATAGTTAACATTTGAATAACTAACCAGATTGGTATTTGTCATTTTAATTTGAAAAACCTTTTTGTAAATTAAGAGTCATTTTCACTAACCACACCAAAATGCAGTATAATCATTTGAATAGGATCTGGCGTGTGGAGAACAAACTTGATTATAGGTCTTGTTTTTAAGCAAATGCATTCTTCTGCTGGTGTATGCTTCAAAAATCTGCTTCGTTTCAGAATTCTAATGAGTAGAGTGTTTCTGAAGCAGAAAATGTTGTGAGAAAATGGTCAGCTTTCAAATCTAATTACAGTTACTACTCTGTGTAAGTAAATTTTTTTCTCAAGATTATTGAAGACAAGTGTTTTTAGTTTTTGTTGTTTTTAAAAGATGTATTAATTTGGAAGGCAGAGTTTGTACACAACAGACACACACACACACGCACACGCACACGCACACAGAGATGGGTCTTCCATCTGCTGGTTCACTCCCCAAGTGACTGGGCCAATCCAGAGCCAACAGCTGCTTCTTCAGGTCTCCCAGGTGGGTGCAGAGATCCAAGAACTTGGGCCATCTTCTGCTACTTTCCAGGGCACATTAGGAGGGTTAGTATTGTTGAATAGAACAAATTAGAACTTTATAATGAAGAAATATTTTAAAAATTGCATTTTTATTTTAAAATTAGATGTTATATTTTATTTTTGTTTTTGTTTTTTTAGGGTGCTACAGTTCGCAATGAAATGGAATCTGTGATCATTAGCCGGATAGTAAAAGGTGGTGCTGCTGAGAAAAGTGGTCTGTTACACGAAGGAGATGAAGTCCTGGAGATTAATGGCATTGAAATTCGAGGGAAAGATGTCAATGAGGTTTTTGATATATTGGTAAGTTGACAAAGGTGGAAGAATAATTGACTTGTTGCTACACTTTAGAATAAGTTATTTTTGAAGCATTTTAAAAATAGCTGATAAGAGTACCTGATGATTTCTAGCCTGATTTTTACATGATTTAATTGTTCCACAGTATTTATTAGTAGAGAATTTTTATGTTTTATTTTCTGATGGATACCGCTGAGTTTATACACACACACACACACACACACACACATATATGTAAAATTTTTTTACTTTTGGCTTTATTACTAAAAGCTATATTGCTTTGTGCAATCAGTAGTAATATAACTCATTAATTCAGTCAATAATACTGAGTTCCTACTATGTCCTAGACACTGGGGAAGTATTAACAAAACATTTTTAGGTTTTTTTTTTGGGGGTAAGATTTATTTTTTTGAAAGAGTGACAGAGAGAGGGAGAGAGAAAACAAAAGAGATCTTCCATCTGCTGGTTCACTTCCCAAATGGCTGCAAAGCCAGGTATCCAGAACTCCATCCTGGTCTTCATGTGGGTGGCAGGGGCCCAAGCACATGGGCCATCCCTTGCTGCTTTTCCAGGCATATTAGCAGGAAGCTGGATCAGAAGTGGAACAGCCAGGACTCCAGCCAGCGCTCACATATGAGATGCCAGCATTTCATGCAGCACCTTAACCTTCTGCCTTTGCTTCATGATTTTAATTGTCGTGTTTTCTTCAAGTGCTGAAGAGCAATATATGTCCAGTGGCTACCATATTAAGATGCAGATTGATTGCAGAAAGTTCTCTTGAACAACGCTACTATAATAAGCATGTTATTTACAGTCATCTTCTGAGGACAGTTTATGATCACTCTGTACGAACTCAGAGACCAGATCTGTATTCTCATTTCCTTAGCATTGGTTGTTAGAGTTGTAAATTGTAGAAAACATCCTCATGTTCTGTTCTGTTCCGTCCTCTCTCCCTCCCTCCCTCCCTCCCTCCCTCCCTCCCTCCTTCCCTCCCTTCTTTGCTTTGGTAGAGCAAACTACCACTGATTATGATCATCATTTTTAGCCCTCTTTTATTAGCTGGTAAAT
The DNA here is from genome assembly GCA_949820135.1 of Sylvilagus floridanus. Lineage (NCBI taxonomy): Eukaryota > Metazoa > Chordata > Mammalia > Lagomorpha > Leporidae > Sylvilagus > Sylvilagus floridanus. Next base: position 11,655,704 of record OX463228.1, on the reverse strand, counting down.
TTAGGTTGAGCACTCTCTTCTGCGATATTAGTACCAGAAGTTGTGATGATTATTTTGCTAGAGGTTTCTATACAAAGCAGTTAATGATATACTGGGAAATAATAGTGAAGCTGGCAGTTAGATACACTACAGTTAAAAATCAGAATGCGGGGCCAGCACTGTGGTATAGCAGGCTGAGCCCTCCATCTGCAGTGCCAGCATCCCATATGGGCTCCAGTTTGTGTCCCAGCTGCTCCTCTTCCCATCCAGCTCTCTGCTGTGGCCTGGGAAAGCAGTGGAAGATGGCCCCAAGTCCTTGGACCCCTGCACCTATGTGGGAGACCTAGAAGAAGCTCCTGGCTCCTGGCTCCAGATGAGCCCAGCTCTGGCCATTGCAGTCATTTGAGGAGTGAACCAGCTGATGGAATACCTTTCTCTCTGTCTCTGCCTCTCTCTGTAACTACCTCTCAAATAAATAAAATCTTCAAAAAAAAATTAGAATGAGTGACAAAAACAAGGCATCTGGGAGTTGAGAATATTTGTGCTGTTTTTCTCATCCCAGTCACAATTTTTCAAATTTTGTTTTAATCAGAGTAGATAACCCATAACTGTTACAGAAGTACAGCATCTTTCAGCGCTTCATTACAGGATCTTCCTAAACTTAACTTGAATAAAAAATAAAAACCCAAGATTTGTAGGCTAAATGGCTTCCCCCAAAGGACCAGAATTAATTAAAGAATGCCATAATCTGGGATAACTAATATAACAGAATCCATGAAGCATTAAGTTACATTTCCTGATGAAAAGTAGCTCATCTTTATTGATTTTTTTTTTTAAAGTTTACAAAGGGGTTCTTGAGTAGTCTAGGTTGGGAAATACTGATCGTAAGATGATGATGGAATGATTTAATAAATGCAGATTTTAAAACTAACTGGATCTTTCTATTACAGTCTGATATGCATGGTACTTTGACATTTGTTCTGATTCCCAGTCAACACATCAAACCTCCTCCTGCCAAAGAAACTGTAGTAAGTGTTTTGTTTTTTTTTCCCCTTAATGTTCATTGGTTTCTCCACCCCACCCCGTGGCTCTGTTTATTTCTCTGTATCAGAAATGGCACTCTAAATATTTCTTACACTCATGTAAAAAGAGGTAAATTCAGTAGTTTTTAAAAAATATATAAAATTACAAAATTTCAAATTGAATAAACTGAACCTTTTTCAAATAAAAAATAAAAAAGATTTGATTTTTTTGTGATTTCTAACATTGAACTTTCATTTTTGTAGTTATAAGTGAGCTTATTTAACTTAAACATATTTCGTATAGGGGGAAAAAGAGTTTTTAGAGAGTGTATTGCTGTATCTTAGGCATTTATTCAGCTAGTTCTATTAAAACATAAACTTCATTACTGACCCAGTAATTCCACTCCTAGGTTTATATCCAAGGTAATTGAATATATATAAGGGTATGTCAAAAACTTAATTTAACAGTTATTTAAAGGTATTTATTTTGGTGGAAAAAGGTTTTGAACTCTGCATAATTTTTTTTCATGATAGGCCATTTCTATAAACTTTTTGGTACTTTTGTACATCCTCACAAGGACTTGGAGTCCTTGTTCGTAGGAGCATTATTCATATAATATAGCCAGAAAATACAGTCAAATGCCCTCCCAATGATGAATGTATATATATACCATATTTTATTTTCCGATGGGATAGTACTTGGTAATAGGAAAGGCTAAAGTATATACATGTGCTACAACATGCATGAACCTTTAAAAAATTATGCTAAGAGAAAGAAGCCAGTCACAGGAGGCCATGAATTAGTTAACTTATATGAATTGTCCAGCATAGGTAAATCTATAGGGACTGAAAGTTGAGTAGGAGTCCCTTGTATGTGGAGGTGGGGACTTAGGAGAAAATGGGAGTGATTAATAATCGGAGTGATAGGCCGGCGCCGTGGCTCAACAGGCTAATCCTCCGCCTTGCGGCGCCGGCACACCGGGTTCTAGTCCCGGTTGGGGCACCAGATTCTGTCCCGGTTGCCCCTCTTCCAGGCCAGCTCTATGCTGTGGCCCCGGAGTGCAGTGGAGGATGGCCCAAGTGCTTGGGCCCTGCACCCCATGGGAGACCAGGAAAAGCACCTGGCACCTGGCTCCTGCCATCGGATGAGCGCAGTGCGTCGGCCGCAGCGCGCCGACCGCTGTGGCCATTGGAGGGTGAACCAATGGCAAAGGAAGACCTTTCTCTCTGTCTCTCTCTCTCACTGTCCACTCTGCCTGTCAAAAAAATTAAAAAAAAAATAATCGGAGTGATAACAGTATTCTAAAATTGTTTGTAGTGATAGTTGTACAACTGTGTATACATTGAGAACCACCAGTCAAATACATGGGTGACCTATATAGCATGTGAATTATGTCTCAGGCTGCTCAAAAGAGAAAAGATAGACTTTGAAATGCAGGTTTAACATGGAAGCCTGATGTGTTGCATCTGTTATGATTCTTAACTTTTATAAAAGTACAACAGTTTAAGAAAGAAAATTTTCATTTTTTACTCAACATTCATGTTTAATATTTTTTGTTTTGGCCATCATTTTCTATTTTCCATTATTCTTTATGGAACATATTGATGTTGGACCTGCAACTGTCCTTCTGTTTTTAGTTCCTTTCTTTTTTTTTTTAAAGTTTTTTTTATTTTATTTGAAAGAGTTACATGGTGTGTGTGTGGGGGGGGGGTCTTCCATCCGATGCCCACTCCCCAATTGGCCTCAACAGCCGGAGCTGTACCTCTCCGAAGCCAGGAGCCAGGAGCTTCCTCCAGGTCTCCCACACGAATGCAGGGGCCCAAGGACTTGGGCCTTCCTCCACTTCTTTCTCAGGCCATACCAGAGAGCCAAACAGGAAGTGGAGTAGCCGGGTCTCGAACCGGCGCCTTATGGGATGCCAGCGCTTCAGGCCAGGGTGTTAACCCACTACACCACAGTGCCGGTCCCTGTAGTTCCTTGCAGGAGGAGGAACGAAAAAATAATTTGGCTTTGAATTCAAACAGCTTGATGTTCTGTGTACTGTGCCTTTCCACATTTCTCTACTGTAGATAGACCCTGAACTTCAAAAGGAGCCCTGCAAACTAAGGAAGCACAACAGAGCAGGGGTAGAATATGCCTTTTTGTGTGTTGATAATGATCCATCCTTCCTGAGTAATGACTTCTGTTTTTGAGAATGAATTCCAGAGATTAAGACATGTTTTATCAGCATTTCTTTTCCACTATTCATGTAGAGGCTGGAATTCTCTAAAAGAAAGGTCATTTCTTCAGTAGATGAAATTGATCTAAATATTAGGCTGGTATTTGCTGCTGTTTTCACTATATGAAAAATTAAAACTGAAATTACTTATTTAGAATTCAGATTGCTTAAGCGTAAGAATAGAACATTATTTATTAGGAATTATTTAACTCCTGCTTTTCATTGCTGATACAGAATAAAACACTAGTTTATTCCAAAGACCAAAGGAATATCTGTTACAGGATTTATGGAAAAATATAACTACAAGGTAGATAATATCAGCAGCTGTTTAATTGAGAAATGAAATAGCTTAAAAGAGGCAGGAAACAGGAATAAGGAGAGAGAAAGAAGAAAAAATGATGTCAGGTTTATTCCTTTGAAAATACAGCATTTGATTAATAGGGATCTCTTCAAAATAGAGAGATGCCTGATATTTTTCTTTCCCTTTCCTCCTTTTTATTATTAAGAACTGTAAATTGCATTATCTCACAAAAATTTCATTGAACTTGTCTTTTTTTTTTTAAGATTTATTTATTTATTTGAAAGAGTTACACAGAGAAAGGAGAGGCAGAGAGAGAGAGAGAGGTCTTCCATGCTATGGTTCACTCCCCAAGTGGAGCTGCGCTGATCAAAAGCCAGGAGTGTCTTCCGGGTCTCCCATGTGGGTGCAGGGGCCCAAGGACTTGGGCCATCTTCTGCTGTTTTCCCAGGACACAGCAGGATGGGAAGTGGAGCAGTCTTGTCTGGAACCGGTGCCCATATGGGATGCCCGCGCTCCAGGTCCCGGCAATAACCTGCTGCACCACAGCACCGGCCCCTGTAATTGTCTTAAAATAAAACTTGTACTGAAGCTGTCCACAAAAGATTGAGAAGGAATCATAATTTGGATTGTCCTATGCAGAATAAATATCTATGAGATTAGTGATCTTCAATCTAAAACAGTTTATTGAGGATCATTAAAATACAGGTCAGCATTTGACAAGAGCAGCACAAGGTATCTTTCTGATGTATGTTTTGTGATGTTAGAAAGAAACATGTATTTTAGATGTAAAAATAGGCACTCTCTGCTCCAACATAAACACCTAACTGAATTATAACAGCAAGAATAAGCTAGTCAGGAAAAGTACTGAATTGTTATATGTCTTTGGTTTCCCAGTAACAGGCGGTGTCTGCTCTGGCAGAGGTCTTAGTACCTTTCTAGTTCACTTCCTGGGTGACTGGCACATCTGTCCCAGAAAAAAGAAATTTTTGAAACTTTACATTTTCCTTTTCTCATAAAGCCTTAAAAGCAAAGGTTGGATTTCCCAGACTGCTGTAAAACTTTAGATTATTCCATACAATTTAGATTATTCCATACAATACAAACTTTAGATTATTTCCATATAATTGAAATAATATAGAAAGACATAGTAGATTATTCCATACTATAATTGAAATAATATAGAAAGACATAGTAGATTTTTGGAGTTGAAAGGGACTTTTTTCATCTAGTCTAATGCTCAAGTATAGTAAGGAATTCATTAAAATTAAAGGGGATAGCACAGTGATGGAATAGATACCAGAAAGTTCAAAGATTAGGTTATTAATTTTTTAATAAACGTAAGCTATAATAATATTAATTGCAGAGATAACTGTGTTCTAAGGAATTAGAGAGCCACTGCTGTCCAATACATGTACTTTATTGTTAGAGGAATAAGGTGTATTACACAATTGTCATCTTAGTATCTTCTTATTTTTAAGAAGATCTGGAATTTTATAATACAGTAGGATTTTTATGAATAAGCATATTATCAGAAGAAAATGTCTGTCTATTCTATTGGATGTCACTTTTTAAGTTAGGGCAGTTCCTCTATTAAGTTTGCTATTGCCCTCAGGTTCATATTTCTACCTGCCTAAAACATCAGTTGACTGTCCTACATACACCCTAAATTTCTCTCCTGTAAAATAATGGAAGCAAAAATAGTAAAGATGTTCTTTTTCGGTGAATAGGGGAGAAAGGGAATCCCAGGATTGGGCGAGGATTTGAAGACTAGTGCTTGATGCCTCAAAGGCTTTTCTTGACCCACTTTCACTGTTTTCTCTTCTCCAAGTGATGAAGAGTGAAAGATAAACCTGTAAGAAGAAAAAGTATAAAGAAAAATAATGGAGGCACTGAATTCTTTAAGATATGTGGAAATAAACTATTGACTCATTATTTCTTTATCCTGTTCCCATTTCATTATTAGGATTTCAAAGGTGAACAGATTATAGGTACTAAAAAAAATGTTGGGCCAGAAGGTAACTCTGTCCAAACAATTCTATAATTTGAAATTTAACAGATTGGTTTAGAAACTAAACACTGTTTTGGTCATATTCACTGTATTAATATAGCATTGTTAAACCCTCTGGCTTCCCTGTGGGGGTCAGCTTTTCTCCTTGAAAAGGGCTTTATTTCCCTGTCTCTCCTCTGTAACTCTGACTTTTAAATAAATAAATAAATCTTAAAAAAAAAAAAAAGTGGCTGGTATTGTGACGTAAACCCACCACTTGAGATGCCAACATTACATATGGGCACCAGTTCTCTGGCTGCTCCACTGCCTATCCATCTCTCTGCTAATGCACCTGGAAAAAGCAGCGGAAAATGGCCCAAGTGCTTGGGCCCCTACTACCCTTGTTGGAGACCTAGAAGAAAGTCCTGGCTCTTGATGACCATCAAGAGTAAACCAGTGAATGGGAAGATTTTTCTTTCTCTCCCTCTCTCTGTAATTCTGACTTTCAAATAAATAGATCTTAAACATCCACCCCAGTACTCACATTTTAACTAATTCAAATGGTTAATTTCTCTGATGTGAAATAAATTTTCCTTAGGAAAATTAAGAACTTTTGCTTTTGTTGTTAATTTTAGGGTACATTTTAGATGAGCTAATACATTTGTCAGGTAATGAATGTCCTTTAGGTATTTGGCACAGTAATTAAGACTCTTGGGACTCTCGTATCCCATTTCCTGGTGCCTAGGTTTGAGTTCTGGTTTGGCTCCTGATTCCAGCTTCCTGATAATACACAGCCTGTGGAAGCAGCAGGGGATGGCCAGAAGTTATTTGGAATCCATATGGGAGACCTGGATTGAATTCTAGGTTCCTGGCTTTGGCCTGGCACAACCCCAGCCATGGCAGACATTTGGGGTGTAAACCAGTAAATGGGAGATCTCTCTGTGTCTATCTGACTCTGCCTTTCAAATAAACCATAAATAGTTAGATGTAGAGATAAATAACAATGTCCCACTTCTCTTCCCAGCCTACACAGAGAGAAGTGGGTCCCATTTCAAGCCCTTTAAATCAGAATAATTAGGAGGTAAGAACTTCCAGACAAGAATAGAGGGAAAACCATCTGTAGGTGATTTTGTTGGCTTCTAATAAGGATCATAAACCTAAGTACTCCTTCCTCCCTAGTCTTTAAATTTTCCTCAGGTGATAATTCTGTCAGGTTTCTTTACCTAACAATTACCCAAGGAACCTGATTAAAATGCAGTCTAAAAGTCTGAGGTGTGACCTGAGAATTCAGCATTTTAAATAAATATCCCAAGCAGGTGATCTGAGCAAAACATCCTCTAACAACATGCTGGGTATTGCTTTCAGAAAACGATTTATCTCTGAAAAGTTTGGTAAAAATTCAGTACTTCAAGTGACACCCAAAATTCCCATTTTCAGATTTCCAAGGTTTTTTGGCTAAAAACTGAGTCTGAAAGCATTATTAATTGACTGGGATAGTACTCAAGCAGGTTTTTGGGAAAATGTTTCTAGAACACACTACAAATTAGAGGCTTTTCTTATACTATCCGAGGCTTATAAATTTACATATATAATCTTTTTAAAATTTTTTCCCATTTTACTCTGTCCCACATAACTTTCTAAACTTCATTTTTATTCTGATGACAACCGTTTTGAAGATTGTAATCAAACCACATTAAGAACAAGGCTCTTTAGGGTACTGTTCAGTTGAGATGCAGCCTAACACTGTCAAATTAGATTAAGTATCTGAACCAGATTTGATGCAAGACAATGTATTATGCAGTTCCATTCCATTTATATGAAGCAAAATACAGAGGAATCAGTGTTTCTAGAATTAGTTTTTCCCCAAAGGGCGTCTGAGGTACTGGTGATATTCTGGTTCCTGATTTGGGCACTGGTTAGCTAAATGTGTTCGGTTTATGAGAATTCATTGTACAGCACACTTATTTATATTTTCTGTTCATGTAAATACATCAATGGAAAGTTACTCCTCAAAAGTGGACATTCTCTACTTCCTAGTTGTTTTACATTTTTAACAGAATCACTTATTTTCACCTCAGTTTCACGGTTTACTGAGATTTAGCTTTCCTTATTTCCTACTTACAGTACTTTGGAATTTAGAAATATTCTTTGCTGACATCTTGGGCCAAATTTATCAGAGACTATTGATTTCATTCAGATTTTAGGTTGTTACAGCATATAATGGGGAAACATCTACACATAGGTCTTTATTACTTAGTATATTACCACATTTCATATAGTCTGTTCTCATTGATTGAGACTAGGCAGTTTAGTCAGTGTTTTAAGTCCTTAAAAAAGATATATTCTCTAAACTCTTGTATGTGTGGCAGCTGGTACTATCTTTGATACACAGCCTTAATTATGATGTGGGTAAAAGTCTTAAGGTAAACCAAATAGAAATGGCCTCAGAATTACAAAATTCTTAGGTTTTTAGTCTTTTGCCTGGTTCATTGTGCCTGAATTTGAAATTAAGTCTGCATGGGATGGAAATACTCATTGCATATAGGTGTTAGATTTCATGAGATTAAGGTAAGTTTCTTTCAGACATTGGAAATGCCTTGAATCCAGATTAGGTAAAAATTAGACATGGCAAAATTAAAGAGAAGATTCATTCCTTATACCTTCTTAGGAGTAAGAATACTTTGTTATATTTTATAGAGTTACATTGAAGGAAATGGCATAGGAAATTAGTTTTCTATAAAGTTCATGAGTTTTTACCTGCCTTTAATGCTAAATCACATAGCATAATTCCTTGATTTATTTTGATACATGAAAACACATTGTTAACAAAACTATAACTTGAGCCATAAATAATATTTTGAAGCCCACGTAATACTCAAATAGGAATTGCTTATGAAATTGATTTAGATAATTTTAACAATTTGGGGTGACCTATTCATGAACCTAACATTTTAATAGAAACACTGAGAGAGATTAAGGTGTGGTTGCACTGACAGTGGAGTCAAGAGACTAACATCCCAGGAAAACAGACACACCTGCTTATATAATGAGCTATAATGAGGTTGAAAGTTGGTCCTTTTTGATAGCAGTGGTTTAGAAACTGCATACCTTATTGCAGAGTCATTGTTTTCACATGCCAGGTGGTTTCTGTTTCTTCTGCTTAACTCAAGCCCTTAGGCCACCTTTGTGTATACCAGCTTATTAGCTGCTAAAAATAAAATGATTTAGGTACTCTATGTGTTCACACTCATCATAGAGAAGACAACAACTGAGCCTGGGCAAATACTGCCCAAAAATACAATTACTTAAATGAACACCCTTTTTTCAACTCATAGTTTATTTGCACTAATGAAAAATCCCTAACATTTAAAGTATGTATCTGTTAAATATTTTATATTGCCATTTTACTATTATTTTATTTTTTATTTTATCTTTTAGATCCATGTTAAAGCTCATTTTGACTATGACCCCTCAGATGACCCTTATGTTCCATGTCGAGAGTTAGGTCTGTCTTTTCAAAAAGGGGATATTCTTCATGTGATCAGTCAAGAAGATCCAAACTGGTGGCAGGCCTACAGGGAGGGGGATGAAGATAACCAACCTTTAGCTGGGCTTGTTCCAGGTAAGAGACAATGTAGTAGAAAGTACCTGGTATAAAAAAAAAGTGAAATCCAAACCTTCACAAAGAAAAACTTACTTTTTCATGCTTTGAAACAGATTTGCTTTTTCATGTAGTTGTATTGTTTTCCCCACCTTCCTGTTCCCACTTCCCATGTAGTTGTGTTTTTATGCAGTACCTGTCGGATGTATTATCTTGAATGGCAGTGTGATCATAAGAAAAGTAACACCACCAGATTTATCATAGCTAAAAATCAAGATTTTTTTGGGTGGTGAAAAATTTCAACATAATGCTTTTTTGTTCTTTTATGTATATGAGGTCTTTTCGCTCTAAAACCCTAAAGCCAGGATAGTAGTTTGCACAGTGGTTGAGGTACTGCTTGGGGTGCCCACATCCCATTAACTGGAGAGTCTATGTTTGAGACCCAGCTCTGCTTCTAATCTAGTTTCCTCCTAATGTGCATTCTGGGAGGTGATAAGTACTTGCATCACTGCCACCAGGTAGGAGGCCCAGATTGAATTCTTTGCTCCTGGCTTCAGCCTGACCCATCCCCATCTATGGCAGGCATTTGGGGAGTCAACCAGCATATAGATGTCTCTCTGATTCTCTGCTCCTCAAATAAAATGAAAATAAATAAAAATTAAAACCTCAAAGCTGGAAACAGATTTTGTCTGTAGTCAGTCATATTTCAAAGAGAAAAGGGCTACAGAGAATGCTGTAATCTTTGATTCTTCAGAGCAGCAGTTACAGGATATCCTCTGGAATCCTGGAATGTTAGGCAGCCATCATGCTTCTATGTATTCGTTGTGTCAGATGTCAATTTGATATCTTAACATACGAGCCTTAGCCCATAAATATTTAGAGCTAATGTTGACGGATTGATTTTTTGAATGTATATAGGTTTCAGTGACATTTCTAAGTCTTTTTAGAGGACTACTAAATGGACCCACCTTAGTTTGACAGTGGTTTTCAATAATCAGAAGGATTTTTAAGTGGCCATTATAAACATCTTACAATGTTCATATCATGAAAAATAAATGCCACAGAAGTACATAACTGTAATGCTTTTAAACATTTTAATATGTGAATGATTCTTAAAGGCTATGAAATATTTATTTAAAATTTTGAATGCTCTTAAAAATTTTCTGTAGTCATAGTTACTTGGTTTACAATGAATACAATGCAGAGTTCCTGGAGATAATCAGGTTTCTTTTAATGCTTCTTACATGTTTCACCCTCATTGTTTTTGCTTGTGCTCTTATGAAATGTACTAAATTCTACAGGTTATACCAACATACATAGAATTTGCTTCTTAAAGAACCCCTGCTTGAAGAATTTGATATAAAACTAAAACTCAAGTGTAAACCAGAATTTTCTAAGAAAAATCTCTTTGTCCTTCAGAAAAAAATTACATAGTAAGGTAGAGGTCTGAAAAGTAGACAGAAACTTTGAAAGCCTCCTAAAATTAATGCTGTGGCATCATAGGCAAAGCCTCTGCCTGCGGCACCAGCATCCCATATGGGCACCAGTTCGTGTCCCAGCTGTTCCTCTTCCTATCTCGCTCTCTGTTTACAGTCTGGAAAAGCAGTGGAAGATTGCCCAAGTGCTTGGGCCATTGTGCCCGTGTGGGAGTCCTGGAAGAAGCTCTTGGCTTCTGATTAGCTCAGTTCCAGCCACTGCAGCCATTTGGAGAATGAACCAGCGTATGGAAGACCTTTCTCTCTGTCTCTCCTTTGACATAGAAAATGCTCACTGAGAGCTTTTAAACAGTTGAGCTATTAAATTTTCTAGTATTTGTTTTTATTTGTATTTTCTAATACATAATATATGTTCCAGTAATGCATATCAAAGGATTAGTTGAATAGAGTTGAAACAATACTTTCAACAAATGGAGGTTTATATATCAGAGCTAGCATTACTTTCATAGGGTGCAGGAAGATTTGGAAGGAAATATAAATGAAGAGTTAACATGGTATTTTCTCCTGATTGAAAAAATACTTTATCTTAACTATTTTACCCTTTTCTTTCTTTTTGCTGTTAAGGCAAAAGCTTTCAACAACAAAGGGAAGCCATGAAGCATACCATAGAAGAAGATAAGGAGCCAGAAAAATCAGGTTAGATAATGTTTGTCCTTAGTAAGAGGTTTCTTGAGTCTTCGTCTATAATCATGTTTAAATTTGTGTATCAGAACTTTTAAGAAATAAATTTGTGAAAAGAGTGATGTGAGAAACAAAATTGATTTCCTTAGGACTGTAAAGAATGGACCACAGGGCTGATGTAATGTGCCAGGTTAAGCCACTACTTACAGTGAAGCTCCACTTCCAATCAGCTTCTTGTTTAATGCACCTGAGAAAGCATGGAAAATGGCCGAAATGGCCCCGTGATCACCTGTGTGGAGGACCCAGATGGAATTTGAGGCTCCTGGCTTCTGCCTGGAGGAAGGAACCAGCAGATAGAAGATTCATTTCTTTCTCTCTGTCTCTCACTCTTTCAAATAAAATAAATTGTTAAAAATACAAAATTTAGATATTAAAGATTATTTATTATGTGCAGTTAATGGAAAATTAGACAAAACTTATCTATGAACAATTTAATAAGAGTAGATACACTTAAATTAATTGGGGCAAGCATTTGGCACAGCAGTTAACTTGTTGCTTGAGATACCCACCTCCCATGTGGGAGTTCCTGGGTTTGAATCCCAGTTCGACTTCTGATTCCAGCTAATGTGCACCCTGGGAGGCAGCAGACAGAAGTAGTGACTCAAGTACTTGGGACCCTGCCACTCATGTGGAAGACAAGGTTGAATTCCTGGTTCCTGGTTTTGGCTTGGGCCAACCCAGATGGTTGGGGCATTTGGGGAGTGAACCAGCACATTGAAGGGGTGTGTGAGTGTGTGTGTGTGTGTGTGTGTGTGTGTGTGTCTTTACCTTTCAATTAAATGAAAAAAATTTTGAAAAACTTGTTAAAAAACAATTTGAATTATTTAAAATATGTACTTTGTTCAAGAAAACATGCCATATTTATTATTTTGTTTGATTGCCCAACAGGAAAACTATGGTGTGCAAAGAAAAATAAAAAGAAAAGGAAAAAGGTTTTATATAATGCCAATAAAAATGATGGTAAGTTCTACTCTCAGGTGTAGGTGGAATTTATATCTGAAGGGGTCTGAATCTAATAATACTTGAACTGATATTTTCATGAAGTTTTATTTCTAGTCCCATTTTGCTGATTAATGGAATATGTGCTTGAGAAAATTTTTGAGTAGAAATTTTCTTTTGGAATCCCATGAGTAATGCAGTATATAATTGGGGGAAAATAGTATAAACATTAGAGTACTATATAGTATATGTATATGTGGTATAAAATTGATGGTTTCCATTTTTTTATTATTTAAACCTGTAAAATTAACACTTGCTTCTAACAAATTCTTAAAAAACAGATGTATTTGAAGTAAAACATAACTCACGTTAGAGAGCCAATCCATTCCACAGAGCCCACTAACCTATTGACTGAGTGAGGCACACTCTTTAATTGACTATTAAGATTAAAAAGATTTAGTCATTGCTGCCCTTAAAATCAAGAGCTCTTATAACCCTGGGCTTGTATTCCCAATGACAAGTCCCCTGGACCTGGCAGATGGCTATTGCCTTCCATTGGGCACCTTTTATTTAGTCAAATAGTTTCCACCATTCCCAGTTTCTTATACCCTAATGAAGATAAATGTTATGGATGGTTGAGATATTACACACAAAGCTAAATCTGAGATTTGAACCACTTTAATAAGCAGCATATTTAATTCCTTTCTCAGCACATGTTTCTCTGAAAAATACCAAGTTTCTTCCAATATTTATAATCAGACTGTGGTAACATGTTGATTTACAAACTTGGTTTGTGTATCTGTAGATTTGCCAGCACTCTGCACAGAACCTGTGAACAGTTGCTTTGAACACCTACTCTGGGCCAGGCTCTGCTGAGCGCTGACAAACCTAAGATGGGTCTCTGCCCTGTGGAATCTAGTGCTGACTGGGTCTCATACATGAGGCTGCATCCCAGTCAGGTGAAGTAATAGGAGTGAGGGCAAGGCAGACTGCTGGTTGTCTGCTTTTTTTTCTTGCCACCTAACAGCTCTGATTTCATCTGGATGATGGGCTTTAGGAATGTTACCCCACCCATTATGACTCTAGGATAGTGTTCCAAAATAAAGTAAATATAAATGCAGAAAGTATGAATAGCATGAGTATGACCTGTTAACAAGTTACACAACTACAGGAAAGTTTTCCAGCTTCTCTGATAGCTGGTTATATCAGTGTGTAAATACCTGTGTCAGCTGTTGTACTCAGTGTGTACATTCTGTCTGATCCTTGAAACTACCCTTTTGAGTGAAGTATCTGCATTGTACAAAAATGACATAATTTTTCTCATTTATATAAGGGTCAATGCAATTTTGTTAGCCATTCAAAAATATGAAACAAGATAAGCTGTAAAAAAAATTCTCAGAAGATTAGTAGTATATTGTTAGATTCATTTTCTTAGTGTCCTGGCAAAGCTCTAAGGACGTGGGAAAATGCTCATGATATAGTACCACTATTTACTACCATCTTGATCCAAAAAGTTAAGCATTTTAATGATAATAAAGTGTCCATAATTGGGGGTGGGTGAGGAGAGACAGATCTGTGTATCATTATATGGCAGTAATCTAATTTGTCTGAAGGGCTATCTTTTCTTTTCCAAAGATTATGACAATGAGGAGATCTTAACTTATGAGGAAATGTCACTTTACCATCAACCAGCAAATAGGAAAAGACCTATCATTCTAATTGGTCCACAGAACTGTGGCCAGAATGAATTGCGTCAGAGGCTCATGAACAAAGAAAAGGACCGCTTTGCATCTGCAGTTCCTCGTAAGTTTGGATGCGCTCCCATTTTCCTGTCTACTCAGTTTACCTGCACCCTCGGAACTTATCACTGTGAAGGGAGATATTTCACCAAGGTTGTCAGTGAAAGAGGACGTTTGTTTAACCAGATGTTTGACAATTTTTTAAAGATAGTTGTTCTTGAGAAATAACTGGAAGAAGCTCTTGGCTCCTGGCTTCAGCCTGGCCCAGCTCACGCTGTTGTGGCCATTTGGGAGTGAACCAGCAGACAGGAAATCTTTGCCTCTCTGTCTATAACTCTGCCTCTCAAATATTTGTATATGTATATATGCTTTTTAAAGTGGAAGCATAAAACATATTAAGATAATTAGGGGAGGGTGATTGCCATAGAAGTTAAGGTGCCTTAGATACTCATCCCATGTCAAAGTCCCTGAGTTCAAATTCTGGCTTTAATCCTGATTCTTCTTTTCTGCTAATTTGCAGAGGCAGCAAGTGATGGTCAAGTAGTTGAAGTACCACATGGGAAACCTGGATTGAATTCCTGGCTCCAGGGCTTTTAGGGAGTGAATCAGCTAGCTGATGGGAGTTCTGTCAGTCTCTGCCTCTCTAATTAATTTTTAAAATGGAGGGCTGGTGTTGTGGCATAGCAGGTTAAGCCTCCGCCTGTGATGCTGGCATTCCAAATGGGAGTGGGTTCACGACCCAGCTGCCCCACTTTCGATTCAGCTCCCTGCTGACATGCGTGTGAAAACAGTGGAGGATGACCCAAGTGCTTGGGCCGCTAGACTCCTATGGGAGACCTAGAAGTAGCTCTGGGATCCTAGTTTCGGCCTGGCCCAGCATTGGCTGTTGGGGCCATTTGGGGAGTGAACTGTGGATGGAAGACCTCTTTCTTTTTCTCTTTGTCTCTCCTCCTTTCTGTAATTCTACCTTTCAAGTAAATAAAAAATGAATCTTAAAAAACATATTAGGGTAATTAAATCTAACTGTTAAGGTAGTACACGCACATTTTTGTTCATTCCTCAATGAAGAGTATAAATACGCTAGCTCTTAACATTTTCTCAGTTCATGCATTATTTCATAATCTATATTACAAAATAATTCTAACTAGCAAAATAATCCTGCATCTTCACTCTGATTCATGTCCATTATTTTTATTTGATTTTATTTGCCTAGATACAACTCGGAGTAGGCGAGACCATGAAGTAGCTGGTAGAGATTACCACTTTGTTTCACGGCAAGCATTTGAGGCAGACATAGCCGCTGGAAAGTTCATTGAGCATGGTGAATTTGAGAAAAATTTGTATGGAACCAGCATAGATTCTGTACGGCAAGTGATCAACTCTGGCAAAATATGTCTTTTAAGTCTTCGTACACAGGTAAACCTAAAATTTTGATCCAGGGAGTGAAAATTAGAGGACAACATAATTAGCAGAAACTATTTTTGGTCTAGTAACAATAAGGCATAATTACATTCTGAACTATTTTCTGACTGATTTGCTGTGTAAAATCAGACAGGTTGCTAAGTTTGTTTTCATAGAAGGGAAAATACATACATTCTTATGTACAATAACATTTTCTCAAAATACAGTAAATACAGGAGTTGGTGTTGTTCGTAGAGCAGTCACACCACAGCTTGCCATTTTGGATGCCACTTGGGATGCCTGCATCCCATCTCTACTTCCAATTCCAGCTTCCTGCACTATACCTCAAGTACCTGACCCCTTGCTAGCCAGATTGCGTTCCAGGCCCCTGACTTTGGCCTAGTGTTGGCTGTTGTGGACATTTGGGGTGGGGGAGTGAACCAGCAGGTGGGCAGTTGTCTGTCTCTGCCTTTCAGAATAATGAATTGACTCTGAAATGGCTATCCTAAAATATTAGCTAGGTGTTCTTAAGTTTTTTTTTTTAAGTGGATAAACACATTTAGGCTGTACTATGAAAGGACTTCAAAAAATTTATGAAAAAAATGGAATTGAAAGTTAGCTGTTTTGGTGCAAAAAAATTTTTTTTAACTCCATGCATACTTTTTCCATAATATGTATTTTTTAACTCCATGCATACTTTTTCCATAATATGCATTTTTTAACTCCATGCATACTTTTTCCATAATATGCATTTCCATGAACTTTTGAAGATCTTTCATATTTTAGTTACATACATTTGATTTAAGAGAAGGATAAATGGTTTTACTAAATTATTTCAGAATGGCTTATATTATTTGGGCTGACAGATTTTACCAAAGAACTCAGGGTAGTTAAACATACTGTTTTAATTATCTTAACATTGTACATAGAAAAGGCCATTTCCCTATAATCTGCATTTGGTGCAACATTTCAGTTTGAAGACACACTGTGATGGAGTGAAGACAAAGTGAAAACTACAATCTCCTAATTGAAAGCCTTTTTTTTTTTCCTTACATGTGCTTTTTCAGAATTTTCTTTGCATGTGTATATGAGGTTTTTCTGGTTGTATTTGTACTTAAAGGCAGACAGACATCTTGATCCTAACTCCTGAAGTAGATTTTTGAAATATGGTTATTATAATCTGTATGTGATCTTATTTTAGTTTCGCATGGTTGTCACGCTTGAATGTCATACTGTATCATTCACTTAAATTTCATTACATAAAAGAACAAGCCATATTTATGTAAGTATATATATACATACACATATGTATGTAAGTATATATATACATATATATGTTTTATACATACACAGATACATACATGTATGTATATAGCTACACAGTATCTTCTTGCAGTGAATGATTTTATGTTACAATATTGAACTTGTTTGTTCTAAAGTATTTGGGAACACTCATTGACAATACTTTTTAAAATTACATTACTGTATTACTGAGAAATATTTAAATGATGGAAATTGTTTTTAAAATGCAATTATCTTTTCTTTGCAGTCTTTGAAGACCCTCCGGAATTCAGATTTAAAACCATATATTATCTTCATTGCACCCCCTTCACAAGAAAGACTTCGAGCATTACTGGCCAAAGAGGGCAAGAATCCAAAGGTAAAGTTGGATGATCTTGTACTATTCCATTGGAGAGAAACACAGTTTCATCCTGATCTAATCTGTCACAGTGCTTAAAAGTGGTATCAGCTTGGGCTTTGAATTTGAGTATTCTTGTGCAATAGCATTTATCCCAAAATTGCCATGTTTGCCACCAGTAAGACTATGGCAGCTCTCCAAAGTAGAAGTCTTCTCTTTTCCCCACACATTCCCTGTTGTTACCTGCAAATGTATGGTAGTCTTTGAGATAGGATCCTTAAAACGTCTTTAATCTTCTTGTGGTCTGTGACATTTCCAGGAGGATTATGCGGACCCCACCAAAATTCTCAGCAAACTCTCATACATTACACATTTTTTTCCCTTAGATAGTTCACATTTGCAGGGAGCCAAATTTGAGTGTTTTTGCTTTTCTCTTTTTTTCATATTGAAACATTTATGTTCTGTTTTTCTTCTTCTTTTAGTCTGATAGACTGCAATCTGATAGATAAAAGCAATTGTAAAAAGTATTTTAGATCTGTGCTAGATGTGGAAGAAATAGTCCATATGGTATGAAAACTACTTAGACCAGAAGTACCATGGTTGATAAAGGAAAAGGATGTACACAAGGGACCAGGGAGGACTCCATTTTCCTTTTCAGTCTAATTTTCTGTTTTATGATATGCACACTTTAAAAAAAAAAAAAGATTTATTTATTTATTTGAAAGCAGAGGCAGAATGAGAAGTCTTCCATGCTCTGGTTCACTCCCCAAATGGCCGCAGCGGCCAGAACCGGGCCAGTCTGAAGCCAGGAACCAGGAGCTTCATCCAGATCTCCCACGCGGATACAGGGATCCAAAGACTTGGGCCATCCTCTACTGCTTCCCCAGGCTATAGCAGAGAACTGGATGGAAAGTGAGTCAGCCAGGACTCAAACAGGTGTCCACATGGGGATGCCAGCACTGCAGATGGTGGCTTTACCTGCTACGCCACAGCGTCGGCCCTGACATTGCACACTTATTTATTTTTAGGCTGAAGAGAACATTGTTATTTTCTCAAGAACCATAAATAGGGGCCAGAACATGTTAAGCAACTTCCTTTTGGTTCATCTCTGGCAGTGTTCTCAAGGAATTTTAGCTTCTTCATTATTTTGAATTAGGCATCCTAAATTAAGCAGAATAGAAAGATGCTGGTTATGTTTTTGAAAACAGGAACTCAATTACTACCAAAATGTTTTAACAATATACACTTTGCTTGATTTTCTAGTTAGAACTTACTAATTTATTTAACTTTACTAAGATGTACTTCTTTACCTCACTATGCATGCATTTTAATTAACTCATAAATTCTATAATTCAGTGAATTTTGACATGTAGCCAACACAACAATTAAGATTTAGAACATTTCTAACATGGTAGATAAAGTCCTTTATACTCCTTTGAAGTTAAAACCTCTGCATTCTTCCCTGGGCAACTGCGAATCTGCTTCCTGTGATTATAGATTTATTTTGTCTGTCAACAAAAGTGCATATAAATGGAACCATACAGTATGTTTAAGTTTGTGTCTGGCTTTTGATCAGCATGTTTTTGAGATTCATCTATATTGCATCTAACAGTTCATTCATTCTTAATGTAAAATACCACAATTTGTTTATTCTCCAGTTGAAACTATTTGGATTTTTTTCCCGTTTTTAACTTGTCTAATTAAAGCTGCTCTGAACATTTACATAGTGTTTTGATGGTCCTATGTTTTCCTTTCTCTTGGCTATATAACTGGAATTGCTGTATCAAATAGTCTGTGTTTTAACTGTATTAAAACTGGGTGCAGCGTCGTGCAGTAGGTTACACTGCTGCCTGCAACATTAACATCTCGAATCAGATCACTGGTTCAAGCAGCCTCTGCTAATGCGCCAAAGAAGGCAGCCAGAGATGGCCCAAATACCTGGACCCTTGCCACCCGCATGGGATACCTAAATGGGGCTCTGTGCCTGCCATTGCAGTGATTTGTGGAGCAACACAGCAGGTGGAGGATCTCTTTTTGCCTCTCCCTCTGTTTCTGTCACCCTGCCTTTCACATAATAAAAGAAATCTTTAAAAAATCTGCTAAACTCTTTCAAAAAGTTTACCATTTTACTGTCCCCACCACCACCACCAGTGTGTGATGGTACCAGTTGTCCAAATCTTTATCAACTTTGGCTACTGTTGGTTTGTAATATTATTTTATCATTGGAGTAGGTGTTTAGTAATAAATATTATGGTTTTTATTTTCATTTTCCTGATGACTAGTGATAATCTTTTCATACAGCCATTTGGGCATATTCTTTTTTTTTTTTTTTTTTAAAGGCAGAGTGGACAGTGAGAGAGAGAGACAGAGAGAAAGGTCTTCCTTTGCCGTTGGTTCACCCTCCAATGGCCGCCGCGGACGGCGTACCGCGCTCATCCGATGGCAGGAGCCAGGTGCCAGGTGCTTCTCCTGGTCTCCCATGGGGTGCAGGGCCCAAGCACCTGGGCCATCCTCCACTGCACTCCCGGGCCACAGCAGAGGGCTGGCCTGGAAGAGGGGCAACCGGGACAGAATCCAGCGCCCCAACCGGGACTAGAAACCGGTGTGCCGGCGCCACAAGGCGGAGGATTAGCCTGTTGTGCCATGGCACCGGCCATTTGGGCATATTCTGTGAAATGCCTCAGGCATTCTCATTTTTTAAAACTGGGCTGTTTTTCTTACTGAGTTACAAGACATATGGATATATGAAGCCATTATCAGAAGTGTAAAATGCAAATAAATCAAGTATTTTTAATAATACCTTTAATTAATAAGATTCACTTTAATTTTTCTTATGGTTAATGATTGTTGTGTATGTCTAGATCTATAATCTATCTCAAATTCATCTTTGCTTTCATGTGAGGTTTGAGTGAAGTTTTGTTTTTAATTGCAAGTTGATATCCAGTTTCTCTATCACTGTTCATTGAAAAGACTGTCCTTTTCCCTTTCCCCATTATGTGATATTGGTATGTCAAAAAGGACCCAGCGGATTATTTTTGAACTCTCTTCCTGTGTATACTGATAACCACACTGTCTTGATTACCATAGCTTTAAGTCTGAAAAACAAGGCAATAAAAGGGAATGAAATACTGATATTTACATGCTGCAGTATGGAACTTTAAGACATTGTGCTAGGTGAAATGACACCAAATACAGTAGATCATATGTTATTATTGCATTTATATACAGTGTACAGAATGGGAAATAGACCTAAAATAGATATGGTCACTCACAGCTAGGGCTTGGGAGAAAAGAGTGACTGCTAGTTAAGCTTCTTTTGGGTGTGGGAAATAGGGAATGGGTGAGGCAATGTTCTAAAATGGATTGCAGTGTCAGTCACACCACTCTGTGACAATACTAAACACTGCTGAATTATATACCTTAAATGGATACATTGTATGGATATGGATAAGTTAAACATAGCTCAATAATGCTATTAAACAACAAATCCCAGCAGACTTTTCTGTAATTTAAAACTTGATATGGAAATTAGAAGTTTTAACCATAAAACTTTAGAAAAAGAAAGGAGATGACTTTGGTCTTTATGTTTTTCTGTTTAACCCCCCTCTGTTCATTTCTCCTTGTTTAATTTGCAGTTGCCATAGTTTCTGAAGATAAACACTTATAATCTTTCTTTTTAAATATATTTTTTAAATATATTTCTTTTAAATATATTTTCCTCTAAGCAAAAGCAGTTCTCTAATTACATACACCTCAGAAGTTTTGTTTTTTTTTTTTTTAATTTTATTTATTTATTTGAGAGTTAGAGTTGCATATGTGAGAGGGAGAGACAGAGAGAGAGAGGTCTTCCATCTGTTGGTTCATTCCATGAATGGCTGCAACGGCCGGAGCTGCGCCAATCCAAGGCCAGGATCCAAGTGCCTCTTCCAGGTCTCCCACACAGGTGCAGGGGCCCAAGGACCTAGGTCATCTTCTGCTGCTTTCCCGGGCCATAGCAGAGAGCTGGACCGGAAGAGCAGCAGCTGGGACTACAACCGGTGCCCATATGGGATGCCGGCATTGCAGGCGGAGGATTAACCTACTGCACCACAGCACTGGCCCCTCAGTAGCTTTTAAATAATATTTTTATTATCATTTTGTTAGAAATATTTTCTAATTTCCCTTTTCATTTTCTTCTTTAGCCCAGGAGTTATTTAAAAGTATGTTATTTCCATTTTCTGCTTCACCACACTTCCACCTGTTTGGGGACTTAAAAATTTAACACCTTAATGATTTATAGTTCCATTGTGGTCAGATGATAGACCCTCTGAGTTTCAGCTTCATCAGTGTGCCATGTACACCTATAAAAAACATGTATTCTGTATTGGGTAGAGGATTGGTGTATCAAATTCTTTTTATTTCACTTTTGTTTTTATCTCCTTTAGTATTTCTCAGTGTTTTATTACTCACACAATCGAAATGCTGAATGAAAACAAATCTTCCATTTTAATTATGGGCTTGTGTTAAGAAAGTAGTGTAATTGGATAAAAAAGTGTAACTACTCATTTAGTTACCTAATTGTGCACTGAATCTATTCTGCTGGTGCAGAAACTTGAGGGTGGTTAATTGAACAGCATGAACTGATGATCAATTTTGGCTGTTATTTTTGGTTGTTTTTTATTACAAAGTATTTTGAACTAACACATTTTACTTCATCTTAGTCTTAGATTGTAATTTGGAAGAGAAATTCAGACATAAATAAATTGTGATTATTTTAGCATAAGATGAAGTAATGCCTTGAATTTGATTAACACGAGGTGGAGTGGGGCTTAGCATTTACATTTCAACTCTAGGACCACAAATTTTCTATCCTGTGGAGTCTTATAATGTTCTTTCAATAATATTGAGCTTTGAGTAGACATAAATTTTAGCTAAAATGTCAGTGTGTTCAGTTACAATGGTGAAGTAGAGCCCCTGCTAAGGAACAAAGGATTCTGTGTTCCATATTCAGATGCACAACATTCCAGAATGAAAATTAAAGAGCCATGTGAGAAACTGCCTCAGGACAAGCCAGAATTGTCTTATCTTTAATAAGTTTCATACTGTCAGAGTTCTGTTGAATGAATCAAATTGTTTTGTCCTGTGGATTCAGTACAGTATATGGCTTACACCTGAGACTTTTTTTTTTTTTTCAAAGATTGATTGATTTGAAAGGCAGAGTTACAGAGAGGCGGAGGTAGAGAGAAGGCTTCCAATCTGCTGGTTCACTCCCCAAATGGGCAAATGGCCGGAACTGGGCCAGTCTGAAGCCAGGAGCCAGGAGCATCTTCGGGTCTCCCACGCAAGTGCAGGGGCCCGAGAATTTGGGCCATTCTCTGCTGCCTTCCTAGGCCATAGCAGAGAGCTGGATCAGAAGTGGAGCAGCAGGGTCTCAAACTGCCGCCCATATAGGATGCTGGCGTCTTTACCCACTATGCCACAGCACCAGCCCCAGACATTTGGCCTTGAGGTTAATTAGTTATCTTCCTTGACAGTGATTTGGGGGCTGTTTCACTTTTTTGAGTAACACCTATGCCTCAAAATCAGAGGAATTAAGTTTTGCATACAGCCTTGCCACCTGGTTGGCTCTGTGAACTAGCCCTTCCCTTTACTCTGTATTTTAAATAGAGTACTCTGTTCTGCATGGTTTCCTAAATTGGTAGTTTTTTTTTTTTTTTTTTTGCCTTTTAACGACTTCATTTGTGTTTTGAAACACAGCAGCGAGTGTTTTCCCCAAAAATATATATTAGTTTGTTATATTTTGGGCTAACCAGCAATGTTTTCATAGAAAAAAATACCCATTCTTTAATCCTTTTCTTTTCCCATGGTGTTTTCTCTACCTAACTCTGCCAGATATAAAGAGCAGGGGTCTTTACAAGATCCAAGAGTAGATGATGTCCTTGCTTCAAGCAGAAGGTCCATTCCAGGTTACAAAAGATGTTACTTTTGGGAAGAAATTATTATTCCCTAAAATGTTTGGAAACAAGTTTATAGGGAATTCACAGTAACAGTCTGCATTCTGTGATGTAAGCCACCCTTTGTTCTTTGGCTCTGACTCATCCTATATTTTGGTAAAGAGAGGAGTTACCTCACAGATTTTATTCTTCTTTGCAGCCTGAGGAGTTGAGAGAAATCATCGAGAAGACTAGAGAGATGGAGCAGAACAATGGCCACTACTTTGACACAGCAATTGTGAATTCAGACCTTGATAAAGCCTATCAGGAATTGCTTAGGTTAATTAACAAGCTGGACACTGAACCTCAGTGGGTGCCATCCACCTGGCTGAGGTGAAGGAAACATCCGTTCTACAGCATAATTGGATTCGATCTATCAAGCTGTCAACAGGAAGATATCCTGATACTTCAGCAAGATTGAAGATAAGGTGGAAGGCAGCAGTGTAAGCTGTAGACCTGGTTTTCGTCCCTACATCCCTTAAACTAGTGAAGAGAGTTCCCTTAGGCAACTTTGTGCACAGCTTTCTTCATTCTCTGCAAATGGCTTTTGAAAGGTTCTTGCCTCACTTTGGGATTCTAAATGGAAGCTTTCAACACAGCAGTTCCATTTTATCCTCTTAAAACCTTTTGTTTTCACCGAACTCTTTTCTGCTTGGCTATATTTCTATAAAAAAAAACTTGTATGTATGTACACAATAGTCCATGTCTCATGTACTTATAAATATTGATGTCATTTAACACTTAAATGACTTCATGGAAATATTTTGAAGGGACTGTGCTTTTCTGCATTGGGCAAAAACAGTATTGGCTTAGGAGACTGGTTTAGTCAAAAGAAGTACTTTCCTGAAAAAGAAAAGAAAAAACAAAATGTTGCCACTCTGGTTTGGAGCTACTTTGTTTAGGCTTGAATTTATTTGTATTGTCTTTTTCCTCTAACAAAAAACAAAAAAGCATTCTGTTAGAAGCACCAGCTTTTTAACCCAAGCTTAGTGGCTCAGACTGCACCCCCAGCAGACTGTAATCCAGTTAAAGGCTTACAGATTATGCTGATCTTTTATCATTTGATTTTTTTCTTAAATTATTACAGTGATTTGATAGCCTCACTTCCTGTCTTTGATCTGCATAGTACAAGACTATTAGATTTTTATGAATGGCATTAATATAAAACTGTGTTGACTCTTAAAAAAGTTTCTTCCTCATGATGCAAATAGTTTTTTATATACATGGGAGGACATAACACATTTGACCATTTTTGCATTTTTATACATGAGCACCATGGCTATGCTATATATGTAGGTAATAAACTGGAATTATGTTGATGAATATAGCTGCTGTACTGTATACTAATTTTAACAGATCGATAAATGGTCATTGATAACACTTGTTCAGCATTGGAATAAAATTTTATATACATATAATTACATACATATATATCTTAGGGAAATACTATGACAATTGACTTTGAGATCAGACGGAAAGGAAGACCTGAAAGTCACTTGAACATTTTAGGAAAATAACATTGTGAGGGGGCGGAGGGCATTTCTTAAGCACATAGAAATGAGTTTTTATCCCAATAAGGTGTGCCTGTGATGACGAGAATGGAACAGCTTGCTAAATCATAAAAGCAATGTTTAAGCTTAAGCTAATGGGATTTTTGTACTGTCTGTGTAGTTATAGCTCAACATTTATTACTGGCATGGAAAGTTGTAATCTTTTCAGGCCTTTAAGGATAGTGTGTGTGACAAACCTCAAATGTGAATGTTTTGATTTTATTTTTATGATGACTTTAGCTACAGCATTTCCTGCTCCCAAGCTAAACACTGGAATATACTGACTTATCACTTAATTTAACATAAGAAGTTGTTTGTTTTTAATGAGTATTTTGTTTCAGTATGATGTATATATTTGATTTTTTTTCTCTTCCATATAATTTTATTTGAACAAATGTAAACAGTTACATGTTGCCTTTTTTGTTCACATTTGCGTACCTTTAGTTGGCTAGAGAGTGTGTCTGTCTTATTGGGAAATATTTCAAGATAATGTTCCTTAGGAAGAAAGTATCCTGGGGTTGAGGGAAGGAATATCATCTATATGGTCTCTTCAGATCTGAAACACTCCAATTTAGGTCAGGAAAATGCAATGGTCACACCAATGATTGGCTTTGAAAACCAAGGCATATACTTAGCACTTAACCGTCTCAGTTTTCCAGCTTACATTCTCTAGGAGTGACAGGTAGTCTGGCCAGCAGAATGGTCTCATCTGCTTTGAGTGTAACTGATGAGTGTTTTCAGCAGTCCTGGTAGAGAGGTTTCAGGCAGTGGCAGTGAGCGGCTGGTGTGCCCCAGCAGACAGGGGCTTTACTAGGGCCAAGTGCTGTCAAGACTCAGACACACAGTTTAACAAGCAGGTTTTATACCAAGGTCCCTGCCATGCTATGCTTTTAGGAAGTACAAGGTAACATATTTTCAGGGTCATTAAAGTCCTATAATTCTCTCCTTCCATTGCATAGAAGAAATGTCTGTGTCTCAAACTTCTTCTAAGGGATATGGATATGCTGATATTCAACACAGCCCCTAAACAAAGTGAAAACCATTGTTGCTGCCCTCCTCAAAAAAAAAAAATGAGGATAAAAGCACCTTGTTGTGTACCTAGTTGTACAGCAGGTCTGGCCAGTTCCATTTCCTGTCCCTCTATGGTTTTGATTGGAGACCCCTGTGCAAGGGGGAATCTTAACCACTGACAGAAATGATACTAATAGCTAAGAAATATACTTGGAAAATCCAAGTAAGGAAATAGCTTCATTTCCAAATTTTTGTTAAGTCAGAACAAATGGAAGGAGAATAATATTTAAACTAATCCAGATTTGCTTTCTATGAAAATCTAATGTCTGGATTATTCCCCTTTTTTCATGTTCTAAGAAATAAGTAGTGATAAGGAATGATTTGAATGTAATTTTGCAAATGTGTGTGGAAATATAAACCAGGGATTTAGCCTTAATAAAGGTGACCTTTCTGGCATCTATTAATCTGCCTTGTACTCTCTTGCCCTGCATCTGCACTCTTGTTATTTCGAGATGTCATACTACATGCTGTATTGTACAAATAAAAGGAAAAATATATTGCAAATTTTAAAGCCACTGAGTTCGTTCTCTAGCTGTTTATGTCCTCTCCCATTCAAGGTTTCTACACAAGTGAAGACCACCCTCCTCTTCAGATTTTGGCCAGAAGCAAGACCATCAGACGCTCTGAGGTGGGAGAGTAGGGGCTATTTAATTTGTTCTTTATGTGGGGCATGCCCCCTCTTGGCACAGACTTAAGTAGTTACTGTTTCTCTCTTGCTCTTTTTTTTAAGATTTAATTATTTATGTGAGTGGCAGAATTAGAGTTGGTATAGTGGATGTCTTCCATCGACTGGTTCACTCCCCAAACAGTGGCATTGAAGCCAGGAACTTCATCTGGGTCTCCCGTGTGGATGCAAGGCCTCAAGTGCTTGGGCCATCTCTCGCAGCTTTCCCAGGCACATTAGCAAGGAGCTTGATCAGAAGTGAAGCAGCTGGGACTTGAACCAGGGCTCATATAAGATGCTGGCATTGCAGGCAGTGGCTTAATCTGCTGTACCACAACACTGGCCTCACAGTTTTTTTGTTTTAAGATTTATTTTATTTATTTGAAAGAATTACAGAGAGAGGTAGAGACAGAAAGAGAGGTCCTCCATCTGCTGGTTCACTCCCCAGATGGCCACAACAGCTGGAGCCACACCATCTGAAGCCAGGAGCCAGGAGCCTACTCTGGGCCTCCCACATGGGTGCAGGGGCCCAAGGACTTGGGCCATCTTCTATTGCTTTCCCAGGCCATAGCACAGAGCTGGATTGGAAGTGGAGCAGCTGGGACTAGAACCGGCACCCAAACGGGATGCCAGCGCTTCAGGCCAGAGCATTAACCCACTGTGCCACCACACTGGCCCCTCTAATGAAGTTTTAACAATTGAAAAACGAGGGCCAGCAAGGTGGCACTTTGTGTAACTCAAATCTTAAAAAAAAAAAAAAAAAAAAAAACCACTTTATTAGAGATGCACAGCTTAAGGCTATGAAGCCGAAAGGTTTTTGTGGGAGGAAGAATGTAATACGTGGACGGATTTTACCTCAAAGCAGCCAGGGACTTGAGAACACTGAGGACAGCATGATAGTTGTTGAAAATATACAACTTCAGCATATTTCATGCCTCTATTCATATCCCTCCTTTTTCCTACACTACCACTCTGAGGACACAAATCATACTCAGACATACCTGCTTCACCCCAGTCCAGCTTTCTATTCCTGTTCCTGATCTGGTCCCTCCCCTTGTGGATCAGATTACTTCAACTTCATACAGCAAATTACCTGTCCATGTTTGCTCTTGATTTCATTTTAACAAATGCTAAACTGGGGCCGGTGCTGTGGCACGGAGCTTTATAGCCCTGGCCTGAAGCACCGGCATCCCATGTGGGAGCAGGTTGTAGTCCCGGATGCTCCTCTTCCCATCCAACCCTCTGCTGTGGCCTGGGAGGGCAGTAGAAGATGGCCCACATCCTTGGGCCCCTACACCCACTTGGGAGACCCAGAAGAAGCTCCTCCTGGCTCCTGGCTTCAGATGAGCGCAGCTCCAGCCGTTGCGGCCATCTGGGGAGTGAACCAGTGGATGGAAGACCTCTCTGTCTCTACCTCTCTAACTCTGTGTTTCAAATAAAAAAAAAAAATGCTAAACCATAAGGGCATCTGCACTTTCATAGGCAATTTAACCAAAGCCAATAAATATTAGGGCTTTTAAAAAACCACAGGGGAAATCTAAAATACTTTGGCCCATGCTTTAAGGTGAACAATGAGTTTACCTAAATGAAAAATCTCTAAATCTTTCTACCCCCTCTCACCTTCAAGCTAATTTTGCTTCCTGGAAAAGCAGTATATAATGCTTGACATGAATTTTAGCTGTGCTATTTGATCTATCCAAGCCTGTTTCCCTAAAAGTTTCCTGTAAAAACAGGACACAATTTATACCTCACCAGGATTTTAGCAGGATCAGATGTTAATTCTGTGTTAACGTAGTTTTTAAATATTTGTAAACTTAGTTGTTCAGCTTATAATTACTATTAAATATACAATGTGAGCTTTAATTCTGCAAGTAGCAACAGCATTTCCTGCAATCAGCTCCTCCAAGTAGCCCTATCTTACCTTTCAATATCCAGTATAGGGGAAGCAAGAAAGATAAAAGTTGAACTTCCATCATGTAAAAACTTTGAAAGCAGAATGCTTAGAATTAAATCCTGGATTTACCACATTAGCTTTTGAAGGTAGGACCAATTACTCAAGCTCCTTGAGCCTCACATGGTTATTAGATAATATCAGTGAAATACTTAAAATAGTACTTGGAACATAATTAATGTTACTTTAAATAGTATAAGTGTATGTGGGGCCAGCGCTGTGACACAGCAGGAAAAGCCACCAGCTGCAG
The DNA here is from genome assembly GCA_949820135.1 of Sylvilagus floridanus. Taxonomy (NCBI): domain Eukaryota; kingdom Metazoa; phylum Chordata; class Mammalia; order Lagomorpha; family Leporidae; genus Sylvilagus; species Sylvilagus floridanus. Next base: position 11,627,242 of record OX463228.1, on the reverse strand, counting down.
GGCTGGCATCCCACATAGGCACCAGTTCAAGACCTGGCTGCTCCACTTCCGATCTAGCTCTCTGTCATGGCCTGATGGAAATGGCCCAAGTCCTTGGGCTCCTGCATTCACATGGGAGACCTGGAAGAAGCTCCTGGCTTCAGATCGGCCCAGCTCCGGCTGTTGCGGCCATTTGGGGAGTGAACCAGCAGATGGAAGATCTCTCTTACTCTCTGCCTCTGCTTTTCTATAACTCTGGCTTTCAAATAAATAAATCGTTTAAAAAATAAAAATAAAAAATGTATGCATAATCATTTAGTGCTTTAAAGAGGTAGACTGTGGTATCAAATATTAATAAGGGTGGTGTCAGTTTCTTAACTGTTCCATGACCAAAATGCCTGGAATTGGATGCATGCCAAATCAAACAGTACTAAAAACATCAGCTCTCCTGATAAGTCTGTTCAAATACCTCATCTTCATATATGAAAGACATCAAGTTGTTATGTTACCTTATTACTTACTCCAAAAGAGCAGTTAGTATTTTCCTTAGATGAGGAAAGAAGTATTACGAAGCCCTGTTAACTCACTGACAATCATTTATTATTATCCCAGAATGCAACAGTTGTCTCAGCCTTTTAGTTTACTGATGAGGGAATTCTATCACATTTTCTTTGAAGAGAAAGTTCTGTGGATGACAATACTGTGTACTAAGCATAAGAACATGACTTATTCAGCAGTAAATAATTTGGAAACGAACAGCTTATTTTTAAATAATTTTACTCTATATCATAGTCACATTTAAATTGGCATAAGTGCTCCCCTGACAGACAAGATAAGCACCTGTCATGCAAGGAAAGGTAAGTGAGGTACCATGGCAACACAGGGTGGCTGCAGCAATCTGACAACAGTGCGGGTTTGCAGGTGGGTAGGAATAAGGCCTGCTGCACAGTAGTTGGCCAGAGAACACTAATGTTTCTTAAGGGTGCTTCCTAAAATGCCTGGCGAGCAACTCACATACAACAGAGATAAATGGAACAAGTGACACTGCTGCGGAGTAAATTCTGTGAGTTCCTGGACAGGTTTCACAATTCTCATTCACTTGTGCTAAACGGAAGAATTATGAGTCTGCAAAGTAATCTCATCAGTGAGCATCCAGGTAGATGTTACAATCAGTGAAAGTCTTGGGCCAAAAACAGAAAACAGCCTACACACCACAGATTAACATGGAGCCAGCTTAGGGGTTCTGAAAGAACCGGAGCAGGAGATTATTCAAACAGAAGATCTTCATCCTTCTCCTCAGCCAGAAGATTAGCAGGCTCCATCACCTCTCCTGCTGCTCTCCGTTGCTCCAAATCTTTCTCGGATTTTTCCTTCAGAATTTTTTTCTTCTCCTGTATTTTCTTTAGCCTGCAAGATTAAAGGGGGTATCTTCTGAATGCTATTTGTTCTGAGTAGACTTGACTGCTTCTAGTTTTGTAACAAGGATAACAAACACAACTAGAACAAAATTTGGTATGCCCATAATTTCAGTTTCAGTAATTTATTGATAACCCCTTTTTGAAAAAAGATTTGAGGAAGAATACACTCAGCTAACAACTGATTTCAGAAGCTCCTATCCCAAATTGATTTTGAAATCTTCCTAATAGAATAGATTCTGAGCATTAAGATATGTATTAAAATCCTCAGTCACCACAATTCTGAATATCATTGGAGGGCAAAACTAAATAATCTTTGATAATTATCATTATAAATCATATTGATATGGTATGAGTCTAAGACCTGTATGTCACCCCTAAATACTCCTGTTTTCACATACCTTCCACTTCTCTACACTGGGTGTATCAACCCTGACACACCACTGATTTAATATTTGTTTATCCCTATAGCTCTAACATCATAACCAATTCACAGACATGCAGCTAGCTATTCTCTCTTCAGTTCTGTGCTAATTCTCTAATGGTATGATTTACACTATTTGGTAATGTTCCCAAGTACTTTACACCTTCTCCTGAACATATTCAACATGCCATGCATATCTGCCTAGTGACTAATTTGTTTCTACTCAAGTTTTCTGTAAAAGACACCCATTGTAAATCATAGCTGTGCTTAAATAATACATCACTTTTAAACATGTGCAAGACACAGCATGGATTTGTCTCCACAGCATCTAGCAACACCATTCTCCTTCCTTAGCCATGAGGGACATGTTGCAAGACCCCCAGGGGGTTCCTTAAACAGAACAATTCCAAACTATATATAATTTTTGCCACATGTATATATATATACTTCATATATATGTTGGTTTCACATGTTCAAATTCAACCAAATGCAGATCAAAAATCACTACAGATAGAAAATAGTGTATATACATGATAATTGTTTATAGATTGGGTACAGTAAGAACTATTTTTTTCTAAGTTGAGAACTTTTCACCTTCACTTAAAGGAAGCACTTTGCAGCTTCTCTTTGGCCTATCTAAATCGCCAACACAGCGATTCTTGTGCATTGGGACCATTATTAATGAAAATACACGTTAACTGAACACATGCACTTTGATGTTGCTACAGGTGGTCTGATCAACTAATTAACTAATCAACTCTTAACTAACAGGCAGGTAGTATACAGCTTGGATACGCCAGACAAAAAGATAATTCACATCCCAGATGGGACAGAGCAGGACAGTGACATGGCATGAGATTAATCATGCTGCTCAGATGGCCACAATTTAAAATGTATGAACTGTTTCTCAAACTTACATTTAATATTTTCAGACTTTGGTTGAAACCATAGAAAGTAAAATAGCAGATAAAGGAAACTCCTGTGTTTCTTCTGATTTACCAGAACAGAATATAAGCTGTGCTAATTCTTAAGAACATAAGCCAACTTATGAATTACAGCAAATCAAGCCTTTGAAATATGGAAAACAGAAAAAAAATGATCAATAACTTTCCAATTTCAACAAACCTATAGAACTCTTCTCGCTCTCTCTCATCCAGCTCTGTGATGATATAAGCAAGGGTACGTTCAATCCGAGGAATGATGACTAGAGTTCAAAAAAATATATATACATGAGAAATTCAAACTCCCTGTTTTCAAATTTCTAGTGCTCACCTGTGTAATACTTAGTTCTAACTGTAAAATTAATGTAAATTTAATGCACAGAACTTAGAAGAAAAAACCACAAAGAAAAAATTAAGCATCACCTAACCACCCAAAGTAATTACTGGGAATATTCTGTATGTGCCCTACTAGTGTCTTTTCTATGCACAGATAATATATTGGAACAAAACAGATACTAAATTGAATAGATATGAAAATATGGCATTGAGCCACAGATGTTAACTTAAATATAATAGTGATTCACTGTTTAAAAAATGGAGCAGGGACGGTGTTTGGTGCAGCAGGTAGGACATCATTTGGGAAGTCTACATCCTCTGAGAGCGTAGGTTCCAATCCTGGCGCTGATCCCAATTGTAGCTTTCTACTAATGTGCACCCTGGAAGGCAACAAACAAGGGCTCAAGTGACTGGGTCTCTGTCACCCATGTGGGAGACCTGGATTGAGTTCCAGGCTCCTGGAGTGAAGCAATCAATGAAAGATATTTCTGTCTCTTTTTTTTTTTTTTAAAGATTTTACTTACTTGAGAGGTAGAGTTATAGACACAGAGAGGGAGAGTGTTGGTTCACTCCTCAAATGGATGCAATATCCACAGCTGAGTTAATCCAAAGCCAGGAGCCAGGTGCTTCCTCCCAGTCTCCCACGTGGGTTCAAGGGCCCAAGCACTTGGGCCATCTTCTATTGCTTTCCCAGGCCATAGCAGAGAGCTGGATCAGAAGAGGAGCAGCTGGGACTCGAACTGGTGCCCATATGGGATGCCAGCACTGCAGGTGGAGGTTTAGCCTAGTATGCCACAGCACCAGCCCCAATGTCTCCGCCTTTTATTTATTTATTTATTTATTTTAAGATTTATTTATTCATTTGAGAGTTACACAGAGAGAAGGAGAGGCAGAGAGAGAGAGAGAGAGAGGTCTTTCATCCGCTGGTTCACTCCCCAACTGGCTGCAATGGCCAGAGCTGCACTGATTTAAAGCCAGGATCCAGGAGTTCCCTCTGAGTCTCCCACACAGGTGCAGGGATCCAAGGATTTGGGCCATCCTTCACTGCTGTCCCAGGGCACAGCAGAGCTGGATTGGAAGTAGAGCAGCCAGGATTCAAACTGGTGCCCATATAGGATGCCAGCACTGCAGGCAGTGGCTTTACCCACTATGCCACAGCGCCAGCCTGTCTCTGCCTTTTAAATAAAATTAAAATAAAAAATATTTTCTTAAATGTAGCAGAGAAAATGCAATAAATTTTTTATGTCAGCCACTGGGCTCCACAGACTTTGCCTATTTTGATTCTAGAATATAAACTCCTTGAGGGTGAAAACTATTACCCTTATGCATTTTGTTTTGTCTGTAGCCATGCTTGGCACTAGCAAGTGAGAAAGAAATATGATTTTGAGTTCTTAAAAAATGAAAACTTTTGGGGCTGGGGTTGTGGCATAACAGGTTAGGCCACTGGCTGTGATGCCAGCTTCTCATTTTCTATCCAGCTCCCTGCTATGGCCTGGGAAAGCAGCAGAAGACAGCCCACGTCATTGGGTCCCTGCACCCACGTGGGAGACTCAGAGGAAGCTCCTGGCTCCTGGAGTTGGCCTGGCCCAGTCCCAGCCCTAGAGGTTGCAGCCATCTGGGGAGTGAATCAGCAGATGGAGGTTCTCTGTCTTTCCCCACTCTGTCTGACTCTACCTTTCAAATAAAAAAAAAAAAAATCTTAAAAAAAAAACTTTTAATACTAATGTAAACCTAATCAAAAGAATTTATTTCATTCAGTTTTTGCTCTTTAGCTTAAAGTTGAATGTTTCTTGAGCAAAAGTATTGTCAAAAGTAAACAAATAAACATACATTTTTTTTAAATAATGAAATAAAAGATAATAGAAAAATTTTGTTTTTAGAAATCAAGGAGAATGGCCTAAAGGAGAGGAATGTAAAGTTAAATACTGAATATATTAAAAAATACTTATCACTGAACCGTTAGAAAGAATGAAAGAAAACACTAACGCTCTTAGGAAGTTTCCAGCCTTTACCAACTGCATGAACAACAGCAACAGAACATTCTGTAACTCTTAACTCTTCACTTCCCTCTGTAACTCCCGCAAATCACATACCATACATCTCTCTCAACACCTGCTTGCAGTGTTGACACAGCCCTGCACTGCGCAGGGGCAGTGTCTCTCTCCTTTCAATCTGCAGCACAGCGCATCTCCCTGGCAGGTGCGAAGCAGATGAGGATGGGCAAGTGGACCAACAAAGTGCCTCACAGCAGCTTAGACTCACCATGCTCAATGGCATTTACACGCCTGTTGGTTATCTTAATAGCTTCATCCAAAGTAACAAAGGAAGTCTAAAATAAGAAGATACATTAATAAGGCGAGCACAAAGTCTTTCTAATCATACTCTGTCCACCTGGCTCCACGCAGACTGCATTAGTAAAATCGCTGGTGAGGGAGATGCAGCATGGAGGCTAAGGTGCCGACTGGGACACAGCATCCCACATCAGAGTCCCTGGGTTCTAGTTCCGACTCCACACCTGGGAGGCAGCAGTGATGGCTCAAATACCTGGGTTCCCGTCACCCATGTGGGACACCTGGATTGAGTTCCCAGCTACCAGACACTGGGAGTGAACCAGTGTCTCTCTCTTTCTCTGCCTTTCAAGTAGATTATATATCTTTTTTTAAAGAGAAAGAAAAATATTTGGGAACCAAGACAGCTTCTTTTCCACATGTTTGAAAAACAAAATTTGTATGAGATTTCCACAGAGCTAACACATGCTATTATAATTTTTACATCAGACTAAATAAAGAAAAATGCCATCAGGAACTAATCATGCAGTCATAAACCTACATCTTAACTAGTCACAAAAGGAAAAACTGGCTTTCCTGTACAAACCAATGCTGTAGCTCCGATTAAATCTAGTATCAACTTCACTGTTCTCATCTAGCAAAGAACGTAACTACCACAACACATACATTTGATTAATAATAAGAAACAGGGACAATGATACAGAAGTCACCATTTCAGAAACAGAAACATTAGGCTTGCTCCCCGTAGGATCATGGGAACAGTTCCAAGTACATGGTGCAGTGATCTGGTGCAAGGGCTAAATCTCCTCACGTAACCCTTAGAAACCAACCTGCAGGGGTTCTCCAGCTCTGCTTGAGACTCACCTGCAGAGAAGCCAGTTCCACCAGTAGTTCCACTGCTTTGGCATAATTCCTCTTTAATTTAGCCAACTGTTCCCCACCTCTGGCCAAACCGGTCAGTTCATAACCTGAGAGAACCAGTCACACGACATTTGTAATTAGAGAGTAAATAATATTTCCCCATAACGTTCCCCAAAGGAAGAGAATTCAGAATAATACCAAACATGGTAAGACAAATTCACCAACCATGGTTAAATGCAAGCATGGAGTGTCCATCACAATCCCCAACACTGTAGGAACACGCTGTTCAATGCAGTTTACAGGGGCCGGCGCTGCGGCGTGGCGGGTAAAACTGCTACCTGTGGTGCTGGCATCTCATATGGGCGCAAGTTCGAGACCCGGCTGTTCCACTTCCAATCCAGCTTCCTACTAATGCACCTAGAAAAATCTTTGGGCCCTTGCACCCATGGGGGAGACCTGGAAGAAGTTCCTGGCTTCAGATCTGCCCAGCTCCAGGTGTTGTGGCCATCTGCAGAGTGAATCAGCAGATGGAAGATCTCTCTCTCTCTCTCTCTGCCTCTGCCACTCTGTAACTCTGCCTTTCAAATAAATAAATTGTAAAAAATATACAGTTTACACACAACACACACTATTGTGAATGTAACTAGAAGAGAAACTTTATTTTTAAAGATTTACTTATTTATTTGAAAGGCAGAGTTACAGAGAGGCAGAAAGGTCTTCCATCTGCTGGTTCACTCCCCAGATGGCTGCAACAGCTAGCGTTGTGCTGATCTGAAGCCAGGAGCCAGGAGCTTTTTCCAGGTCTCCCACATGGGTGCAGGGGCGTAAGCACTTGGGCCATCTTCTACTGCTTTCCCAAGCCATTGCAGAGAGCTGGTTTGGAAGTTGCCGTGGACTGTCAGCTCGGAGACTTTACAGACCGAGGGAGAACAGGATGAAGGCGTTTAGGGAGACAAGGAATCGGCGAGGAAAATGACAGACAGACACCAGTGTAGTACTAATGTTGTTGCGTTTATTGTCTGTTAAGTTAGGGTTTTTATAGTAAAACTTCTAAAGTGTGAGGGAAAAGCATCATCATTGATTAACAGAAGAGTAAAGGTTAACATGGTTAGAGCAGTGCGGTAACAATGAGGGAATAGTGGTAACATTTTAACCGCATATAGGCCTCATTCACCCAGGTCACGTATGCCAGAAAGATATTCCTCTCCTATCTGTGCTCAATCATGAGGAACATGCCATTGTTTGCCCACTGCCTTAGCCATTTTTATAGTTTCCCATACCTGTTGTCTTTTCTGCCTTGTCAATAATACACCACGGGATTTTGGACCTAGCTAACCTAGTCATAAAAGGCAATCGATCCCAATGCTGCCTTTTCCCGTTCATGATTAACCCGTCTGCAACCCATATCATCATAGGCACCCGTGTAAGGAAGCGGATCTAACATGACAGAGGGATTCTATCGCGGGGGAGTTTACCATCTACCATTAATTAGGTATTGTTTATATCCTCCGGGAAGAGTCCTTTTTGGGATTGTTGCTAACAATTCCTTTTGCTTTTAGTTTGGGTCTGAATGTGGATTCCCTATGAGCTGTTTGACCCGAGTTTCCTCAGGGTTATTTTTGCTTTTTTTTAGCAATTTCCGTTGCTCCATAGCGTTCAAGAAGTCTCCCAGAGTCCGATTGCTGATTGCTAAGGCTTCTTCCAGGAAGGCTTTTACAGCTGGCGGTGCAAACAGCGTGATGTTTTGAATTGCTTCTTTAGGAATGTTAAAGGAACTGTTTGTTATGATAATGGGTTCCCGGTAATCCTATTGTTGTTCCGTGTCCATGGGGGCATAAGCCCAGATCAAATACAGGCAGCAAAGGTAGATTGCAATCATTTCTAACGTTATGTACAGAGGGCAGAGCAAGCACAGAAATCAACACAGGAAGGGCTTTCGGCTTCCACTATGTAGAGACAAGATCATTACTGACCTCTATCTCTACCGGAGGTACTCGAGGCCCCTCTCCAAAGAGATCCCACCTCGGCCCTTTAGCCCGTGGAGGTCTCTGGCGCAGCTGTTTTTGCTACGCAGATGTTACCACAGCTGTAGGCGTAGCAGGAAGTGGAGCATCCAGGACTCAAACCAGCGCCCATATGGGATGCTGACGTTGCAGACTGGGGTCTTAACCCGCTGCACCACAGCGCTGGACTCGAGAGGAAAAACTTTTAACCAACTTTCATTTCACTAGCTGAACTTGCCAATGCCCCCTATTCCTTTTAGATACCCACTGTATAATGGCCCTGTTAATGGGTGGTCCTCTAGAATGCTCTATTTTTTACATGATCCCTAGATAATATTCTATATGATTTAATTAACTATTACATGAACAAATGAAGTCAGTGCCAGCAGAACATTGCTTCTATGAAAAAAAAGTTACTTTACCTTGGAAATACTTAATATATTACAACCCATTAAATGCTGTCAAATTAGGAGTGGAGTGGATAAGACATTACAAAATATTGGGAGTGAGCTATAAATATCTAGAAAGATCCAGCATTCAGGTTATGTCATAGTATCGAAGATCTTATTCCACTTTAAAGAAAACAAAACTGGAATTTATAAACAATGCATTATGGGTATAGTTTATGCAGAAAGATAACAGAGAAGTCTAGCCAGGGGTTCATACTCAAAGAAAAGGCCTTATATTTTTAAAGTGGCAAATGACTATATGTTGATGTATTTCTAAGTTAAAATGAAATGCAGGGTATAATGTTTTATGGCTTTTGGCCATTAGACCTTTTTGATGAACTGGTAACTATTGCCCTATCCGATCAAAGGGCTTCTAACACTGAACCTCTAAACTCCAGGGTCTACCTAGCACCATTGTCCAGAACAAAATTCATTTAAAGAGCAAGCAGGAGATCCTAGAGAAACCTACTAACATAAAAGTTTCACACTTACTATCAGTTCCTTCATGGTAATGTTCAAACACTGGCAAAGTAACACCTGTTGAAAGCAAAACATATGTGGATTAACAAGCATGGCCATGAAAAAATACTCAAAAGTCAAAAATTACAATTGGTTTTAATGAACAATATAGGACCCTTCCTTTGTAAGTGTTCATTTTAATCCAAAAGTCAAATTATCCTGGGTAACAGGGACCTGACTGCTAATGGCTTTAACCTACATGTAAAGCCAAGCTGTTGTAAAGAGAAGAGAGTAGTCTACGACCACACCACTCTGAACATGCCCGACCTCATCTGATTTGGGAAGCTAAGCAGAGTCAGGCTTGATTAGTGCTTTGATGGGAGAGAAGAGAGTGACAGGGACATCAAGATCTTGGATAAACAGGGTAATTTTTAAATGGCACCTTTTCTCCTCCAAGGATTCTAAAGGGTTGAAAAGTTACCTGCTACGTTATCTTTCTTTGCTCGAATCTTCACCTGGGCTTTATTTACATTCTGGATAACCGTGGTGCTGCAGAAGAAAAGGCCTTTATTTGTGGTTTTAGAAATAATTCTACAGGGACTCACTGAATAATTTCAACATTACATGATACCAAGAATGAGAAGTCACAGTTAAGTACGTTTTGTAAATTATCTTTTTGTCACAGAAAGAGAAAAATCACTGATGCCAGAAGAGGGCCTCAGAGAGCAGAGAAAGAGCAATCATTAAACCATTAGCCACTAACATTTCACAGTAGGTGTACTGTTTATATTTTCAGTCAGGCGTGTGGTGCACGGATATGACTTCACAGATGCTGATTCTGCTGGTGTACTCTGGAGAAAATGTTCCTTCTAAGTTTGCTATTAAATTGGTTAAGCTGGTGGAACCTGTGAAACTTAATCTGACTCTGGCTCTCCACCTATTATTATAAGATTATGACCCTAAAACACACTCCATACCACCACTTACACACTATTGATTTCTTCCCTCTACTGCAAAAGTCGTGCAAGCTGATATCCACCAGCACTGGCAAAAAATTAAAAGTCTACCACTTCAACTGGCCACGTGGTCCTTGGATTGTAACCCTGCCACCAACAAGAGCTCCTAGAAAATGACCTAAGAATGGAAGCATCATGTTATTGGGGAAAATCAAACCCCTGAACACCTTACACTTCTGTCCTTAACTAGCCATGTGACTTCAGGAAGACATTTAACTTAAACTAAGAATAACAATTTGAACTGCTTGCTTGCTTTTCTAATTTATTTTTAGGGTTTTTTTTTTCAAAGACTTATACAATAAATTTTAAGATGAAACAGTGGTTTTTTTTCCTGGTAAACAGAGCATTTAATTGACTATTTTACCAAGATTAATTTTTTATATTTGCTAAAGACTAGTTCTTTAAGCTATGACATAAGATAAATCCCAAAAGGCAATACCTCATTGTTTGCTTATCCTTTGTTCCTATATTTTTCAGAGGAAAATACTATAAATTGTAAATAGTCAATATGTAACTATTGCATGCAAATCTGTGACTGCTGGCAATGTCATCTAGAAGGAAAAGATAAAGTTTATTTACTATAAAAAAAGAATAACAATGCTTGCCTTAACTATCTCACAGAGTTATTTGGAGAATCATATAAGATCTAAGTTGGCATAAGCCATTGTAAACCATCTGTTGGTTCATTCTTCAAATGCCCACAATAGCTGGGTCCAGAGCCAGGAGCAGGGAACACAATCTAGGTCTCTCATATGGGTGGTAAAAACCTAAGTATTTGGGGCCGGCGCTGTGGCAAAGAAGGTAAAGCCATTGCCTATAGTGTTGGCATCTATATGGGCACTGATTCTGGCTGTTCCACTTACGATCCAGCTCTTGTGTTAGGGCCCAGGAAAGCAGTGGAAGATGGCCCAAGTGCTCCATGGGCCCCGGCACCCGCGCAGGAGACCCGGAAGAAGCTCCTGGCTCCTGGCTTCAGATCTGTCCAGCTCCAGCCACTGCAGTCTTCTGGGGAACAAACCAGCAGATGGAAGACCTCTCTCTGCCTCTCTGCCTCTGCCTCTCAAATAAATATAAATCTTAAAAAAAAAAAAAAACACCCAAGTACTTGAGCCATCACTGCTGCAGGAAGCTAGAATTAGGAGTGGAGCCAAAGACTAGATCCCAGGCACTCTGATAGGGGTGCTGGTATCCCAACTGGCACCTTAAGCTAAAGTCAGGACTCAGAGCCAGAAATGAACCCATATACTATGATGCATGATGACTGTGTTTTAACCATTAGACCAAAAGCCTGTTCCATACAAATCATTTCATATGCTATGTAACACATAGAATGATATGGCAACCCATACAACTCATGCCTTTTAAACAATCTATTGCATTCTCAAAAATTTATCCTAAGGAGGGGCAGGCATTGGGGTGCAGCAAGTTAAACTGCCACTTAGGATGCCTGCATCTCATATTGGAGTGCTGGCTAGAGTACTGGCTACTCTGCATCTGATGCAGCTCCCTAATGCAACTGGGAAACAGCAGAGAATGGATCAATTACTTGAATTCCTGCCACCCACATGAGAGACCCAGAAAAAGTTCCTGGCTCCTGGCTTTGGCCTAGCCCAGCCCCAGCTGTTGCCAATATTTGGGAAATAAACCAGAAAATGTGGGGCCAGCACTGTGGCATAGCGGGTGAGGCTGCCGATGTAGTGCCAGCATCCCATATGGGCACTGGTTCGAGTCCCAGCTGTTCCACTTCTGATCCAGCTCTCTGCTGTGGCCTGGGAAAGCAGCAGAAGATGGTCCAAGTCCTTGGGCCCCTGCACCCACGTGGGAGATCTGGAAGAAGCTCCTGGCTTCAGATCAGCACAACCCTGGCCGTTGCAGCCAACTGGGGAGTGAACCAGCAGATGGAACACCTCTCTCTCTGCCTCTCCTTCTGTCTCTGTGTAACTCTGACTTTCAAATAAATAAATAAATGTTAAAAAAAAAAAAAAGAAAGAAAGAAAGAAAGAAAGAAAGAAATCAGAAAATGAAAGATACTGCTTTCAGGACCAGCACTGTGGCATAGCGGATAAAGCCACCACCTGCAGTGCCAGCATTCCCATTTGGGCACTGGTTCAAGTCCTGGCTGCTCTACTTCAAATCCAGCTCTCTGATATGGCCTGGGAAAGCAGTGGAGGATGGGTCAAGTCTTTGGGCTTCTGCACCCACATGGGAGACCTGAAAGAAGCTTCTGAGGCCGGCGCCGTGGCTCAACAGGCTAATCCTCCGCCTTGCGGCGCCGGCACACCGGGTTCTAGTCCCGGTCAGGGCACCGGATTCTGTCCTGGTTGCCTCTCTTCCAGGCCAGCCCTCTGCTGTGGCCCAGGAGTGCAGTGGAGGATGGCCCAGGTGCTTGGGCCCTGCACCCCATGGGGAGACCAGGAAAAGCACCTGGCTCCTGGCTCCTGCCATCGGACGAGCGCAGTGCGCCGGCCGCAGCGCGCCGACCGCGGCGGCCATTGGAGGGTGAACCAACGGCAAAGGAAGACCTTTCTCTCTGTCTCTCTCTCTCACTGTCCACTCTGCCTGTAAAAAAAAAAAAAAAAAAAAAAAAGAAGAAGCTTCTGGCTCCTGGCTTCGGATCGGCTCAGCTCTGGCCATTGCGGCCAATTAGGGAGTGAACCAGTGGATGGAAGACCTCTCTCTCTCTCTGCCTCTACTTATCCCTCTGTGTAACTCTGACTTTCAAATAAATAATCTTTAAAAAAAAAAGGAAAAAGAAAAAAGAATGGAAGATATACCATGCTCTTCTTCCCCTACCCCATCCCCCATCACCCTTTCAACTAAGTAAATTTATATTTGAGAGGTAGAGTAACAGAGAGAGGGAAAGACAGAAAGGTCTTCCATCCACTGGTTCACTCTCCCAAATGGCTGCAACAGCCAGACCTGAGCCAATCCGAAGCCAGGAGCCACAAGCTTCTTCTGGGACATCTGGGGACATCTTCCACTGCTTTCCCAGGCCATAGCAGAGAGCTGGATTGGAAGAAGAGGAGCCAGAACTCGACGAACCAGTGCCCATATGGGATGCTGGCACCTAAGGCAGAAGTTTAGCCTACTACACCACAGCACTGACCCAAATATACAATTCTTTAAAAACAACAACAACAAAAAAGTACGGAGTGGGCATTTGGCACAGCCATTAAGATGCCACATAAGACACCCACATCCCACACTGGATAGCTCTAATTCTATATTCCAGCTTCCTGCTAATGTGCACCCTTGAGGCAGTGGCTAATGTCCCAGGTATTTGCATCCCTGCTGCCTACATGGGAGACACAGAACTGAGTTCCTGGCTCCTGAATTCAGCCTGGCCCAAGCCCCAGCTACTGCAGGGATCTAAAGACTGAACCAGCAGATGGAAGAGCTCTCTCTGCCTTTCAAAAAAAAAAAGCATGGATTTTCCATGAATTTTTGAAGCCTCCTAATATTAATGTAATTTCTTTAATGCTTATATAATTTTATATTAAAATGATCTTTAAATGAAAATTAGGGGGGCTGGTGCTGTGGCACAGCAGGTTAAGCCATCACCTGCAACTTGGCATCCCATATGGGTGCTGGTTTGAGTTCCAGCTGCTCTATTTCCTATACAGTTCCCTCCTACTGCACCCGGGAAAGCAGGGGAAGATAGCCTAAGTGCTTGGGCACTGCTACCCACGTGAGAGACCTGGATAAAGCTCTTATCTTTAACCCCAGCTATTGCCCCAATTTGGGGAGTGAACCAGATAACAGAAGATCTCTTGTCTCTCCTTCTCTAACTCTGCCTTTCAAATAAATCAAAATTAAATAAAAATTAGGGGAAAAAAAAGGAAAATTATGAACTTGAAAGCACTTTTTTTTTTCAAAACACTCACTTTAGTCTGCTTACCTGAAGTCTCCTGCTGTGAATTTGGCCTCAGCTAGTGAAAAGGCAGCTTCTCTCATGACTTCACCCATCAACATTTTAGTCTGAAAAAGCATTAACCAACAAATTCAACCAAGATTTCTATAGAGAAAAATCATATCAAATAAAGTTTCCTTAATAACCACCAGTATTTTATGCTAGGTGTGGATATAAATATTTAATAATGATAAAGCAAATGAAAACTTCCAATTATGAATAATTTGATTATGACCACTAACAATGTTGCAAAATCATAAGTTTTTTTTTTTTTTTTGAAAGTAGAGTTGTAGACAGTGAGAGAGAGAAAGGTATGCCTTCCGTTGGTTCACCCCCCAAATGGCCACTATGGCCAGCACGCTGTGCCAATCTGTAGCCAGGAGCTTCTTCCTGGTCGCTCATGCGGGTGCAGGGGCCCAAGCACTTGGGCCATCCTCCACTGCCCTCCTGGGCCACAGCAGAGAGCTGGACTGGAAGAGGAGCAACCGGAACTAGAACCCAGCTCCCATATGGGATGCCAGCGCCATAGGTGGAAGATTAACCAAGTGAGCCACAGCGCCGGCCCCCAAAATCATAAGTTTTATAATTACAATGTTAGAGGGGCTAGCATTGTGGTATAGTGGGTAAAGCCACTGCCTACAGTGCCAGCATCCCATATGGGCGCCAGTTTGAGACCTGGCTACTCCACTTCTGATCCAGCTCTCTGCTATGGCCTGGGAAAGCAGTAGAAGATGGCCCAAGTGCTTAGACCCCTGCACCCATGTGGGAGACCCGGAAGAAGCTCCTGGCTCCTGGCCTTGGATCAGCTCAGCTCTAGCCATTGTAGTCATTTGGGGAATGAACCAATGGATGGAAGATTCTCTTTCCCTGTGCCTTTGTCTCTCTGTAACTCTCTAACTTTCAAATAAATAAATAAATATTTAAAAACAATAATTAAAATATTAGAATAAATGCATTAAGAAATAAAAAACTGAATCTTTACTCACAGGCCTCCCTATTTTATTTCTGATTTGGTCAAACTGATCTCTTAATTTAAAAAAAAATTTTAATCCAAATATGTTATAGATAACAGCTTTCAAAAACCTGTAAAGTAACCAAGACAGTACAGGAGAACATTTTCTTAATCTCTTTAGACCTTCCTTAGCCTTATATCCAACTTCGAAACTATATAAAGACTAATAGATTAGATCAAATAAAAATTAAGACACCTTTTCTGAAAGTCAAAAGATAAGCTGTTCAGAAAATCTGTTTAGCATGTTACACATAAATCAGATTATTTATAGAATTTTCACAAAAAAGTTCATCAAGAAAATCAAATTACTGCAGGCTGGCATTGTGGTACAGCAAATTAAAACTGCCTCTTATAACCTCAGCATCCCACATAGAAGGAAGGGACAGTTGGAGTACCAGCTCCTTTGCTTAGGACCTAGCTCCCTATGTGCTTGGGAAAGCAATAGAAGATGGCCCAAGGCCTTAGGCCCCTGCACCCACATGGGAGACCTGGGGAAAGCTCCTGGCTTCAGATTGGCCCAGCTCTGGCCATTGTGGTCATCTGGGGAGTGAACCAACAAATGGAAGATCTCTCTCCCTCTGCCGCTGCCTCTCTGTAACTCTGCCTTTCAAAATCTTTTTTAAAAAATCACTTAAAGGAAAATTAGGAGTGGGTGTTTGTCCTACCAGTTAAGCCATCAATAGGATGGCTTACTGCTAATGCACACCTGGGAGAAAGCAGATAATGGCCCGAATATTTGGGTTCCTGTCACCTATGTGGGAGACCCAGATGGAATTCTGTACCTCTGAATTCAGCCTGACCTAACTCAGCAATTACAGGCATTTGGGAAGTGAAGCAGCAGATGGACCAACTGTCCCTTGCTATCTCAGTCTCTTGGAATTTCAAATAATTGTTTTAATGGATCATTTATTTTAATAAAAAAGAAAAATGCCAAGGGCCAATTTTCCTTATTAGATATTTCTAAATAAATACTGCTGGGGTTGGCCTTGTGGACAGTGAGTGGATCAAGTCACTGCCTGCGACACTAGCATCCTGTATCAGAGTGCCACTATGAATCCCAGCTGCTCTGCTTCCAATCTAGCTCCCTGCTGACACACCCAAGAAAGCAGCAGATGAAGATCCAAGTGCTTGGGCCGCTGCCACCCACACAGGAGACCCAGATCAAGTTCTTGGTTCCTGGCTTCAGCCTGGTACAGCCCTGGTAACTGCAGCCATCTGGGGAATGAACCATTGTGTGGCAGATTTCTTTCTTTCTCTGTCTCCCTCTCTCTGTCACTCTGCATTTCAAATAAATTCAAATAAAACTTGAAAAAAAAATACTGCTCCAAGCAACATTCATGCTACCTCTATTATCTTCTTTAGGATTTGTCGAAATCGAAGCGTTAAGGCATCGGATTTTTTCTTCAGGAGGTTTCGGCCCGTCTGTGCTCCTTTTAATCGAGCCTTCATGATGGTCTGTGCCCTATACAAAGACATAGAATTAAAGACCTTTATTCTCATAGACTCATTGTGTTTAAGAGACACAAAAATACCTCCTTTATGTTTTGAGGTAGTGACATCAAGAATATACAGCATTTGCAACTGACAAGTTAAAATGGTTTCTTAATACAAAAGCTTTCTACCATGAGTGTTCCATAAATGAAGTTTATTTACTTACATCACAAACAACTCTGCAGTCAATGATCTGGAGTAAGTATTAAGCCATAATAAAAATTATCAGGGCCGGCGCCGTGGCTCAACAGGCTAATCCTCCGCCTTGCGGCGCCAGCATACCGGGTTCTAGTCCCGGTCAGGGCGCCGGATTCTGTCCCGGTTGCCCCTCTTCCAGGCCAGCTCTCTGTTGTGGCCCGGGAGTGCAGTGGAGGATGGCCCAGGTGCTTGGGCCCTGTACCCCATGGGAGACCAGGATGAGCACCTGGCTCCTGCCATCGGATGAGCGCGGTGCGCCGGCCGCAGCGCGCCAGCTGTGGCGGCCATTGGAGGGTGAACCAACGGCAAAAGGAAGACCTTTCTCTCTGTCTCTCTCTCTCACTGTCCACTCTGCCTGTCAAAAATAAAAAAATAAATAAATAAATAAATAAAAATTATCAGGAGACTTATTTCCTAATACCAGTATAGTTCAAGTACTTATTTGATTTTTAAGTTAAAATAATGCAAATTATGGTTCAGTTGCCATTACAGGTATATTAAGACAAAACAAAAACAAATTGATCCAGGCCAGCATTGTGGTGCGCTGGGTTAAGCCACTGCCTGCAACACCAACATCCCATATGGGTGCTGGTTCAAGCCCTGGGTCTCCACTTCCTATCCAGCTTTCTTCTAAAGTGCCTTGGAAAGTAGAAGATGTTCCAATGTGGGAGACCCAAATGGAGTTCCAGATTCCCAGCTGAAAGAGAATCGGAAAGGCAAATTTTACCTTCCACCTGCTGGTTTACTTCCTACAAGCCCACAACAGCCAGGGCTGGGTCAGGCTGCAATCAGTAATCTGAAACTCAGCTGGGGTGGCAGGGACACAAGTACAACTGGAGCCATCATCTGCTGCTCCCCTGAGTTACACCAGCAGGAAGCTGGGTCAGACTCAGACCCAGGCACTCCAAGCATCATTTTAAACACAAGCCACAACTCCTGCCCTACTGCATTTTATAATACCCATTTTCTAATAAGATGCCAACTGTTTTATTAATTTGTAAATGACTCTAGGTAACAAATGACATATATAAGGCTGCTGAGAAGTGACAAGCTGAACTTACTCAATTCTCCCTTCTTTTTGATTTTTTCCCCATCAGAAGCCCCAAAACTGAAATTATACTAAAATTGACATTTCTATTCTTGCAACCATTGCCAGATAAAATATGGGAAAAAAAAGTTCAGGTAATAAAATTCAACAAGAGATTGTACAAACTAGATACACAATGACTTAAGTATCTAAGATATATTGTAACATGCTATAATCACTGCAAAACAGCATGTAACAGTGGACCTTTTCACCAGTCTTATTATATATACTGAATATTACTCTATGACGAAGGTTATCGAGACAATCCTATAGCTGGAAGAGACTTTAAGCATTAACAAAGATGAAGAAAATAAGGCTTAGAAAAGTAGAACAACATCCTCACACTCAGTGAATAAGGCAGGATAGCAGTTTGAACCAGATTTTTTTAAATTTCTTTTAAGGATATATTCATTTATTTAAAAGGCATTGTTACACACAATTTTTTCCATCCACTGGTTCACTCCCCAAATAGTTGCAACAGCCTGGAATGGGATAGGCCAAAGCCAAGAGCTGAACTCTACCTGGTTTCCCACATGGCTGCAGGGGCCCAAAGATTTTGGGGGTCATTCTCCACTGCCTCCCCAGGCACAGTAGCAGGGAGCTGGATCAGAAGTGGAACAGCCGGGACTTAGACTGATGCCCATATTTATTTGAAAGGTGGAGGCAGAGAGAAGAGAGATGGATCTTCCATTCACTGCCTTACTCCCTAAATGGCCACAACATCTGGGGCTGAACCAGGCCAAAGCCAGAAGCCTAGAACTCCATCCAGGTCTCCCACGTGGGTGGTAAGGGCCCAAGCACATGGGCCATTTTCCACCTCCTTCCCAGGCACATCACCATGGAGCTGGATCTGAAGTGGAGCAGCTGGGACTGGAGCCCATTGCATCACAACATCTACCCCTCTTTCCTGCCTCTTTTGTTTCCATTCTCAATTTGTTGTTTTCTCTGGTATTTAAGTGGGTGAAAAGAACATGTCAGATGATAATACTACAGTCTGGAATGTTTTAACCCTGTTATCCTTGTTTGTGTCATTTTTGTTTCTTTGTTTTTTGAGAGGCAGGGACCATCACTTGCTGTCTCCCAGAGTCTGCATTTACAGGATGCTGGAGTTGGGGCTAGGAATCGAACCCAGGCACTCCAATATGGAATGCAGGAGTTTTAATCTGTACCTTAATCTCTAGGCCAAATGCCTGTTCCCTAGTTTAGCATTTTTTTTATGGTTTATTTATTTGAAAGGAAGAGTTATAGAGAGAGAGAGGAGAGATAGAGAGATGTTCCATAGCTTAGGATTTTTTTTTTAATGATTTATTTATCTTATTTGAAAAGCAGAGTTACAGAGAGGCGGAGAGAGAGAGGTTGGTTCTCCATCCGCCAGCTCACTCTCAAAATGGCCGCAACAGCCAAAGCTGGGCTGATCCAAAACCAGGAGCCAGGAGCTTCCTTTGGGTCTCCCACGTGGGTGCAGAGGCCCAAGGACTTGGGCCATCTTCCACTGCTTTCCCAGGCCGCAGCAGAGCTAGTCGGAAGTGGAACAGCCAGAACTCGAACCTGCGCCCACAAGGGACTCCAGCACTGCAGGTGGCAGCTCCACCTGCTACACCAAAACACTGGACCCGGCTTACAATCTTTAAAACCTGTTCTTGTACATGTTTCAGAGCTGCTCAGAACTACAAAACAAAGTTTGACCTTCAGCTAGGACAATGACTTTGTTTCCAGCTGAATCAAAGACATATGACTATATGACAAAGAAACTGCTGTCGGGCCTTGGGGAAAATATTTACTTCCTGCACCTGATTTTCCTCTCAAGCAGCAAGCTGAGTCGTCTCCAATAGTAGTTTTCTCCTTCACAAACCAATTATTTTTCTTGTCTAAGCCTGAAAAGGTCAATTTTTGCTTTTTAGTCTCCAAATAAAAGTTCCAAAGTAAAAAGAAGAAATGTTAACATTCTGACTCCTGTGGAAGATGAACGCCAGACATTATTTACAAGAGTGATAACACGGCCGGCGCCGTGGCTCAACAGGCTAATCCTCCGCCTTGTGGCGCCGGCACACCGGGTTCTAGTCCCGGTTGGGGCGCCGGATTCTGTCCCGGTTGCCCCTCTTCCAGGCCAGCTCTCTACTGTGGCCCGGGAGTGCAGTGGAGGATGGCCCAAGTGCTTGGGCCCTGCACCCCATGGGAGACCAGGATGAGCACCTGGCTCCTGCCATCGGATGAGCGCAGTGCGCCGGCTGCAGCGCGCCATCCGCGGCAGCCATTGGAGGGTGAACCAACAGCAAAGGAAGACCTTTCTCTCTGTCTCTCTCTCTCACTGTCCACTCTGCCTGTCAAAAAAAAAAAAAAAAAAAAGAGTAATAACAGACTTTATTCAGTAGCCACTGATAACCAGGGAAAGAAGAGAGCTCCTTTCTGATTTCTATGGAGGAGAGTGGGCTTTTTAATGGGTAATTATCTTTTTAAAGAGCAGAATGTAGTGGTGCAAGCCCCAAATAGTCAAAGAAATGAACAATTACAGAAGGGTGGCTGTGCAAATATGCTTAGGCCATGGATGTCTGCTAGCTGGCAATTATGAAAGTGGGAGTCCACCTTCCCAGAGGCGGGGAGACCCTCCTTCCTGATGACCGATTTCACCCGGCCCAGCCCTGCCATTGTGGCCATGTGGGGAGCAAGCAAATAGATGCAAGAGCTCTCATTCTGCCTCTTCCTCCCCCTCTCCTCCTGCCTCTCAAATAAATACATGCATAAATCTGATTGTTACCCTTCTGCCCAGTAATAGCTATGTATTCATGATTGTGAGCCCTTTGTAGTAAATCTAAGAATGGGAAATCAAGGGTCTATCAATCAGGCATTGACTAGAACAAATAGTAAATTCTCTTTGCTGTTTTTTTTTTTTTCATTTATTTGAAAGGCAGTTACCAAGAGGGAAAAGAAGAGGGGAGGAAGGGAGGGAGAGAGATGTATCTTCTATCCACTGGTTCACTCTGCAAATGGCTGCAACAGCCAGAGGTAGGCCAGGCCAAAGCCAGGAGCTGGGTCTCTTATGGGAGTGCAGCGTCCCAAGCACCTGGGCCACCTTCTACTGCCTTTTCAGGTGCATTAGCGGGGAGCTGGATGAGAAGTGGAACAGCTGAGACCTGAACCAGTGCTCACATGGGATGCCTGGGTCTCGGGCAGCACCTTAACCCACTGTGGCACTGCCGACTCCCTCCCAGCTCTTCTGAACTCATTTAGGCAGGTATTCTCGTAGGGGGCCGGAGGGCCATCCTAATGACCCGACTTGATGCCGCTGGAAGCCATGTTACAGCTCCCTGGTCTCTCAGCCAGAGGTTTGCGTGGATTCCGCAGTCCTCACCACCCCGGAGTAGTCCTAATGGCCCCTCTTTCACAGGCACTGCTTTCTCCACACCTGGCTTGCTTTCCGCCTAGTACTGCAGCTGTTACAGAGGCAGCAGGGAAGGGAAAGCACACGTCTACGGCCCTCTCATTCCACCAGGAGCTGCAGTGGTCCTGGCAGACGGGGATCAGGGGTCTGCAGCTTGCATATAACTGCTTTTACTTGAAGCATCCTCAGACCCTCTGGGAAAAAGACAGGATGAGGAAAACCACACCTCCACCAAAGACATGGGGCCACAAAGAAACGTTCAGAATGTCACATTCACAGCTGATTTTCTGCTTTCTCAGTGGAGAGGGGGAGGGGGAGGGGGAAGACGAGGAGGGGGAGGGTGAAGGAGGGAGAAGAGAGAGAGGGAGAAGGAGGGGGAGAGGGAGAAGAGGGGGAAGGGGAGAGAGGGAGGAAGAGGGGGAAGGAGGGAGAGAGAGAGAGGGAGAGAGGGGGAGAGGGAGAGGCAGCACACAATTGCAAACGCTTTACTCTCCCCATAACTGTTAGGCCCATTTGAGGAGACGTCCAACTCTTCTTACAAACTGGCCAGACACCTGCGGAGCTAAGTCGTTTCTCCCGACAAAGTGTTCTGCCCACAAGAGAAGGCGGCCCACCAGTGAGCAGATCCCAAGGGAACTTTGGGGCCCTTCTATGAGCTCATAGACACGGGCGTCTGGTGGGAGAGCCTGACATGCAAACTTGGCAGTGTGGTGAGCGGCACGGAAACACGGGCCATCTTCGCATAGCAGGTGCCGCCAGGTCAACGAGGATGGTACTGCAAGATCCAAGCCAGCGTCCAGGCCGGCGCAACTCCCCACTCTGGTATACCAGTCCCTTCTCTCTGCTTCCCGTGGCAATCAACTTGCCTTCTCGGAGCCGATTTACCAAACCTCCTTTTCTCTCTCTAAACATACACTGAGTTCTGTACGCGCAAGAGGTGGCGACGGTGCAGTCACTTAGAAAATTAAAAAAAAAAAAATCCGGTGGACCACTGAATTCAAAGATGTGTGTTTGGCTGCACAGAATTTCTGAATCTCGTGCACAGTTTTGCATAACATGCATCTTCCCCGACGCTGCGTAAATCCAGTGCCCGGCCCAGTGAGGGTTCGCGGAACACCGAACGGTTCCATTAGGGAGTAAAGACAGCGGACCTTCCCACGATCGGCAGTGCGGCCGCGCTTTCCTGCCCAGCCTGACTCATTCAGAAGGAAAGTGAGGGACCCCGACTCTCAAAAAGAGCCTGGGACGGGCCTAGAAACAAGGACCCTCCGCGCAGGCTTTCCCGACCCTACGAGAACGAAACACCGCTCACCCCCCTTTTACTTACATTCGCGAGGGGAAGATTTCAATTCGGTCTTTGCCAGACATTCTGACGATGGCTGACCGGCTCCGGTACCCCGCCGGGAAACCGTAGCTGCAACAGCTCCAGGACTGGCCGGCCCAGCGCCTTCCTCTACCGGAGTCAGCTGGTTCTGTCAGATGACCCTTCGCGTTGCTAAGAGGCAGCGAGGATACCCATCGCTCACTTCCGCTTCCGGTTGTCAGGGCGAGGAGGAGGTGGGGTGCTGGACGAGGGCAATGCCCGGATGTGGAGGCGCGCGCATCGCGGAACTGCCTCTCACTTCCGGTTCTCCCCCCCACACTCCTCCTCCGCCCAACTCTCCCGCGACTGCGCAGATCGCAGCACGCGCCGGGGTTGGGAGAGCGAGGAAGGAGAGAAGAGGACACTCTGTCTCTGCTTCCGTTTTACGTCGTTGGTCACAGCGCCATCTCATGGTTGGTGAAAACATTGAGCGAGGATTCCTACTCCAAGGGCAAGGAATTAGGGTCCCACATCGTCCCCGGGCCTTGAAAGTTACTTAGCAAAAATTAAAAATCCTGAGAAAACGTGCTTTTCAGGATCTCCTAGGAATCATAGTACTCGGAGGACCCGCGCTCTATGGTCAGTGGTGAAGAGCGCCGCTAGTCTGTCGGCGCCTGCGCGGGACAAGGCGGTTCCGCATGCGCGGTGGAGTTGAGCGAAGCGCACGCTGAGGTTCGGCGGCTGGTGCGGCTGGATCAAGTCCGATCTCTGCGATTGGAAGGCGCGACGCGGGACCCCGGTGTGGGATTCACACGCATACTTCAGGTCGCTAACCGCGTGGCTCGGTTTCTCCAAGATCTCGCTTTGGGTTGTGTCCGCTGACATGGGTGGTCAAGAGAGGGTAGGCCCCGGGCCGAAGCCCCCACCCTTTCCCGTGCCTGCGCGGGAAGTGTGGACACCGCGGCCGCCACCCTCGGGCTGCGTCCTGGGCCGAGTGGCTTGGACAGCCTCTGCAGTATGCCCAGAGTGGGGCTCCCCCGAGGTGGGGCGCTGGCCACCCCGCCCCCGCCCCCGGGACGCCCAGCTCTGCTTTTTCCGGCTCCCAGCGTTGCATCTTTTTTTTTTTTTTTTTTTTTTAAATCAAACCAATCTCTTCTCTAAGGATAGGTGTTGAGAACATTTGGGCCCATAAGTACTTTATTAATCTGATTTTTGAGAACGTAGCCTTATTGCCTTTTCGCTCTAGTTGTGCATTTCTGTAGGATGAGTCACAACTCGAACTGAAATAAATGTTGGGACCCAGGAGTCTCTCACTGTTACCGTCCGTTTGCAATATCTTGCTAACGATGGATCTTTGTAGTATTCTGGTCGTACAGTTAGTCGTAACGAAGAGCTCAAGGTAGGGAAAGACTTGAAGCTTAAATACGAATTCGCCCTGAGTCCTTGTATCCCTGAAACTTAGCCTGCCTTATAAAGTTCTTGTTCAGCAAGGAACACTTCTTGGAGAAGTAATACAGCGGAGACGTCTCGATTTATTTTTTTCTCCCCTCCATTGAGTTGTTAAGGGAGAAAAAAAAACTTGTAACTGGCTCTCTCATGGGCTACTTAAATAGAGTTTCCTACCTCGGTTTGCTTCCCGTCAAGTGACAGTTACCGATTCTCAGACTGCAGTTGAGTGGGACTCCCTGTATCAGCTGCAGGTAAGCGTGCAGCACTCCTGTGTCCAGAACTCGCAGAGAGAGCGCGGCTGCTGAGTGCTGGAGCTGACAGAATCGCCACATAGCACATCCTACCCTGGAGAGGACTGTCGGCTTCCTGTACCCCTTACGGCGCCTGAGTGTGCGCTCATGTGAGGAGGCAGCTCTGGGCCAGGCATCTAGCATGGGGCTCAACATGCTGCCTGGGATTCCCGCGTGCTGGAGTGTGTGGATTCAAGTGCTGGCCCTGTCTCATTCCAGCTCGTGGGCACCCCGGGAGACAGCAAGTGATAGGTCAAGTACTGGGGTCCCTGCTGTCCTTGTGGGAGACCCTTGGGGCATTTAGAGGGTAAAGTAAACACTTATAAAAAGTCATATGGCAAACAGACAATGTGAGGTGTTTGGAGTTGGGTTAAGATATTTTGAAAGAGGGATTTTTTTGCATCAGAACACCTAACAGTGTTGTCCTCTGTCACACTGAGACTGAGAAGCCCTGAGGGTAAGGTCAGAAGACTCACATTGAGGAAGACGTTTAGTATTTCTGTTCTTGCTTCTTTGATAATTGATTGCTTCACTGTGCTGCTTTCTTAGTACTCTGTATTGTAATTACTTGCTTACTAGTTTGTTTCCTACTCTATATTTACACCTTAGGTACAGGGGGAAAAATTGGTTAATGAAGTAAATTACAAAATGGAAATAATACTTCTTTTTTTTTTTTTAAAGAGAGAGGGAAAGAAAGCATTCACTAATTTCACTCTCTAAACTTCCAAAATGACTTGGGGTGGGCCCAAGCAATCCAAGTCTCCCATATGGATGACAGGAACCCAATAACGAGCCATTCCCACTGCTTCCCAAGGCCTGTTACAGCAGGGGGCCGGACTCGGCAGTGACAGCCAAGTATCTAACCGGAGCATTCCGGTATGGGTCACAAGCATGTTAATTAGCATCTTTAAGGTTAGGCTAAATGCCTGTCCCTCCTTTGCCTTTTAATACCTTATGTTTGTGTGACACGGTACACTTTTTAAAATGTTGTTGCATACATTTTATTGCATTGGATAGACCCATCACATCTGTGAAGTATATGGCACATAGGAGAAGCCAGAGTTGAAAAGGGACAGGCGCAGGACTGGAACCCAAATTTAGAGCTGCTCCCAGATTTCACCATGATGCTTGATACTTGTTTGACTCAACATTGTTTTTGGAGACCAAATAAAATAAGGCAAGATGCTCTGAAAATAATGAAAGGGCCAGATAAATTACCTTGTGTGATTTCAGCTAAGGAAAAAAAAAAGGTTTAAAAATAAAACTTATAAGAAAATTATCCTTTTCTTTCAATTTTTTTCTTTATTTGACAGAGTTAATGAGAGACAGAGAGAAAAGTCCTCCTTCCGTTGGTTCACCCCCCAAATGGCTGCCACGGCCAGAGCTACACTGATCAGGAGCCGGGTGCTTCCTCCTGGTCTCCCATGCAGGTGCAGGCACCCACACACTTGGGCCATCCTCCACTGCCTTCCTGGGCCACAGCAGAGAGCTGGACTGGAAGAGGAGCAGCCGGGACTAGAATCCAGCCCCCAAGAAAATTATCTTTTCATAAAAGCAGTGCTTTCAAGATCTGTCAGACAATATGCAGGTGCTTTGTGACGTGTCTTCTTGTGCTTCCTGAATGCTGCATTGGTGGTGTTCCATTATTCACCCTGCATGTTGCAAAAACACTCCTGCCCCTTAAAGTAATATCCCTATCTCCCGCCAGGATTTTTTTACACTGTGTGTATGTTCTTTAATCATCAGATTAAGCCTTACAGGGCTAGGGTTTGGTTCAATGGTTAAGAAGCCCACTTCCCCTGTCAGAGACCCTGGGCTCGAGTCCTGCTTCCACTTCCAGCCCAGCTTCCTGCTAATGTGTATCCTGGGGACCGGCGCCGTGGCTCACTTGGTTAATTCTCTGCCTGCAGCACCAGCATCCCATATGGGCGCTGGTTCTAGTCCCAGCTGGCTCCTCTTCCAGTCCAGCTCTCAGCTGTAGCCTGGGAGTGCAGTGGAGGATGGCCCAAGTGCTTGGGCCCTGCACCCCATGGGAGACCAGGAGAAGCATCTGGCTCCTGGCTTCGGATCAGCATAGCTCCAGCCATAGAGGCCATTTTGGTGGTGAACCAACAGAAGGAAGATCTGTCTCTCACTGTCCATAACTCTACCTGTCAAATAAATAAAAAATTAATATGTATCCTGGGAGGCTGCAGGTGATGGCTCGTTAGTTCCCTGCCATTCACGTGGGAGATGCCTTCAACCTGGACTTTGCAAATGGCTGCTGTGTGCATTTGAGGAGTGAACCAGTGGCTGGACAATCTCTCTCTGCATTTCAAATATATAAAAATAAATTTTAAAAAATTAAGCCTTGCTTCCACGAAAGTATCACCCTCACTATCTAGAGAAACTTGGTTAAGTGAATGTGAGTAACTCCTGTTAAAATGCATAAAACTGTACTACATATTTCTGTGATTTATTTTGATACCCAATTTGAAGGTTTTTTTAGCTCTCAAGTGTGAGCACGTCACATATAGGTATATGACAGCAGTTGTCCACCACTGCCTCCCAAAAGGCCTGCTTAATGAAACAGCCAGCTCAGCTGTTTGTTGGTGGGTAATTCTGGCCATTGACCAACTCCTTCCCTTTATTTGCTAAATCCCTATTCTGTCAAGCTACACCAAAAATACCTCTCCACTGTTTAGTTTGCTGCTTTTTATAGTTAAATAGATTGTTACTAGTAATTTCCACTAGTTTGAGACATGTTCCAGTACTGAATATATTAGCAGTGCTTTAGGCTTATATAAGATGTTTCTAATTATAATATATCTATAATATTAAGAGAAAAATACAGCCAGATTGATAGGAACACACTCTGGATCCAAACTTCTTGAGTTCAAATCCTGACTCTTTGTTTTAAATATTTATTTAAAATGCAGAGTTGCAGAGAGAGAGAGAGAGAGAAGGAAAGTCAGAGAGGTCTTCCATCTGCTGCTTTACTCACCAGTTGTCCAAAACGGCCAGAGCTGGGCTGGGCTGGTCTGAAGCCAGAAGCTAGAAGCTTCTTCTGGGTCTCCCATGCAGGTGCAAGGGCCCAGGTATATAGGCCATCTTCAGCTGCTTTCCCAGCGCATTAGCAGGGAGCTGGATCGGAAGTGGAGCAGCAGGGATGCCAGTGCCACAGGCAGTGGCTTTACCCACTGTGCCACAGCGCCTGCCCCCAAATCCCGACTCTTTACTGCTTCTTACCTAAATGAAAGAGACTGCTTAACCTGTGCTTCAGTTTCTTTATAAGATCGGGGAAAGTGACACCCCAAAGAGATGGACAGGAACCAAATCATATGGACCCTGTAGATGATGAAGCGATGTATAGATACCTGCCTCTTCCCAGTAGGTGGTACTTGTGGGTGTCAGGTAGCACTGGAGCAGAAACTCATGTTCAATGAGCTGGTTACCTCTAAGGTCAAGTACTAGCAGCATTAATTACCCAATTAAGTGATTTTTTAAAAATTTGTTAAATGAATTTTCGCTAATTCTTTTTGGGCCTTTGGGTTCTGTTACTGCCTGTCTTCTGAGCTCTCTCAATAGTAAAAACGTTAACAGGAAAACATGAAAATCATCAGCCAGAGCCCAATGTTGTGGTGCAGTGGGTTAAGCTGCTGCTGTTTGCAACGTCAGCATCCAGTATCAGAGTACTGTTTCTAGTCCTGGCTGCTTCATTTCCAATCCACCTGCCTGCTCATGTGCCTGGGAAAGCAGCAGACGATGGCTTTTAAGACCTGGATGAAGTTTCTGGCTCCTGACTTTGGCCTAGCCTGACCCAGCCCTGGGCCATTAGAGCCATTTGGGGAGTGAACCAGTAGACGGAAGATCTCTGTCTCTGTCGTTCTGCCTTTCAGATTAATAAATCTTTTAGAAAAAGAAAATCATCAGCCAGACCATTGTTGGTCTGAGAGCTTCCTTTTTAAAATGCACTTCAGGCTTGTGGGTCATGAAAGGTTTGGTGCTAAAAATATCTAGTGCCTAGAGGTTAAGAGCAACTTGAAGGTAATGAAGATGTATGAAACCATTGTCAGGATTAGGTATACCTAAAACAAAAAATGGGAATAGTAGTATGAGAAGAGCATATATACTCATTAAACAATGTTTCATGATTAATAAAATGTTAGCTTTTGTTTCCTTGACTCGTGATATCTTAGAACTTTGGCTATAATAAATGATAAAGTGTATCATTTTTAGATTAATTGAGACTTGGGAAAATTAGAAGATTCTTTTATACAGTGGATAGCATAAATAGTCTTAGCTAACTTGGAAAAAGAGTAACTTTGGGGATGGCACCAGCATTCTGTATGGGCGTTGGTTCAAGTCCTGGCTGTTGCACTTCCGATCCTGCTCTCTCCTAATAGCCTGGGAAAGCAGCCGAAGATAGCCCAAGTCCTTGGGCCCCTATACCCAAGGACTATTGGGGGAGCCCAAAAGAAGCTCTTGGCTTGGGATCAGCCCAGCTCCAGCTGTTGCGACCATTTGGGGAGTGAACCAGCAGATGGAAGACCTCTCTCTCCATCTCTTCCTCTCTCTGTAACTCTGCCTCTCAAATAAATGAATCTTTAAAAAAGAATAGCTCGAGTTTTGCTGAGAGGTTTATAAGAGTGGTGATGCTTCCCGTCATTCAGTGCTCCTGAAAGTGGTGGTGTTGAGCAGTGCTTTACTCCTGAGTATCCCTTTAATCCTCCGTCTCAGTGCTTCAGTAGCTAGTCATTATGTTTTATGATTCATCTGAAACTGGTGCCAGAGAATTGCCCAAGCCTTTCAGCAATGTGGAGCAAAACAAATTAAAGTGACCTTCTTGAACATCTGTTTTTTCTGGTGCCATTTAAGAGATGAGAAAGGGGCCAGCACTGTCGCTCAGGGGGTTAAGCTACCGTCTACAACCCCGGCATCCCCTATGGGTGCCGGTTCAAATCCTGGCTGCTCCACTTCCCATTCAGCTCCTTGCTAATGTGCCTGAGAAAGCAGTGGAAGATGGCCCAAGTCCTTGGGTCTCTGCACACGTGTGGGAGACCTGGAGACGCTCCTGGCTCCTGGCTTCAGCCTGACCCAGCTTTGGCCATTGTAGCAATTTGGGGAGTGAACCAGCAAATGGAAGATGTCTCTGTTTCTCCTCTCTCTTTAATTCTGCCTTTCAAATAAATTAAACCTTTAAAAGAAAGAGGTAAGAAGACTTATTTTCAGTTGCAAGATGTGGAAAATTCACAGGCATTTCTTTATTTTGATCTGAACTAAAGGCATTGATTTTATTTCTTTGTTTAAATTGCAGAATGCCAGGTCTAAGTTGTAGATTTTATCAACACAAATTTCCTGAGGTAGAAGATGTAGTGATGGTGAATGTAAGATCCATTGCTGAAATGGGGGCTTATGTCAGCTTGTTGGAATACAACAACATTGAAGGCATGATTCTTCTCAGTGAATTATCCAGGAGGCGTATTCGTTCCATAAACAAACTCATCCGAATCGGCAGGAATGAATGTGTGGTTGTCATTAGAGTGGACAAAGAAAAAGGTACGTGAAGAAAAAAATCTAAAATATAAATTTCAGACTTCTGTTTGCAAGTTGTGAAAGCTAATTCTTTCTGTACTTAAACTCTTCATCGTGCAAAGTTGTTAGAGAAGGATGCCGATGAGCCATCCGAATAAGACCTCACCTCTTTACGTTAGTAGTAGTTTAATTAGTACAGCCCAAGATTCATTTCTCTGGGCCACATAACTTGAATTGTATTCCCAGGTTTTATAAGGATCTTGGTGATGCACTCACACTGACCAAACTTAGGAAAGTTATTAAGTAAACCAGAATAGCAGTTCATCCATCTGCACAGCAAGGTATGAATGTATTGGTTGTCTTTTGCTTATTTAACAGTAAATTAATAATAATTAGTAATTAGATTATTGGGTGAGCATGAAAACTGGGCAAAGGTAAAGGGTTTTAGGAACATTTCATAAGCTTTCACAAAGCAGTTTGCGTGTACACACACCTTAAATCCAGTATTGCATTTCTGTCCCCTAGACAGTGTTGAGTATACAGTGGGTATTCAGTTTTTACTCAAGCAGTGCCTTTTATGTGGACCCCATGTAAATCATCACCTTTGTGAACACTTTATTTTCTAAACACAGTGTATAGTACCATTAAGTGGGTTTTGGTTTCAACCATCTCACTATAATTTATTTGGTGTTAGTTTCAGGTAAGTAATTACCATCATGCTTGAAAGATGACATATCAGTGACCTTGACAGAATTTGTCTTTCTGAATCTCCCCAGCCTTCCAGCTTACTGATGCTTTCTCATTTCTGCAAGTAATCATTGTACATACTGACATTTTAATTTTTTCCTGAGTATAATTATAGATATTACACTTAGAGGATATTTTATGTTCTCTAGAAAGTAGCACATTGTTGGTAATAAATATTTCAATATGACTTGCTTGTAGCTTGACAAAATTATTAAACTATCTGAATACTGAGACTTCCTTAAACTTGGGTAAATCTTCACATCACTGCCCTAATATTTTTCTACTGTATAAAGCATATACAAAAGAAGGAATCAAATATATTTTCGGGTATATTCAGAAAAAAAATGGAAAGGTATACTCATATAAGTATAATGGCTACATGTAAAAATATTCCCATGGTAGCATTTGAAGAGTATTAATTAAAAACAAGAAACAGGCTGGCGCCGCGGCTCAATAGGCTAATCCTCCGCCTTCGGCGCCGGCGCACCGGGTTCTAGTCTCAGTCAGGGCGCCAGATTCTGTCCCGGTTGCCCCTCTTCCAGGCCAGCTCTCTGCTGTGGCCCAGGAGTGTGGTGGAGGATGGCCCAAGTGCTTGGGTCCTGCACCCCATGGGAGACCAGGAGAAGTACCTGGCTCCTGGCTTCGGATCAGCGCGGTGCGGCAGCCATTGGAGGGTGAACCAACAGTAAAGGAAGACCTTCTGTCTGTCTCTCTCACTATCTGTTCTGCCTGTCAAAAAAATTAAATTAAAAAAAAAAAAAAAACAGCCAAAATGAGGACTGGCTAAATAAATCATGGCATAGCCACACAGTGCAGTTTTATACAGAACAGAATCTGGTTCATGTAATATGTTTAGTACCAGGGACTCAGGTCCTGTTGGATAGAAACAGCTGTAAACCCTGGGCAAATTTTAAAATACCTACCTAAAAACAATGAGAACAAGCAAAAGCAGGCTCTGAAGTCTTGCAGGCTTGAGAACCAGAGACAAGAGCTCTTGACAACTACAGCAGGTGGAAAGTGATGGTAATTACAGGTTTTAGAGGAAAGACACACAAAACGAGAGTCCCAAAGTCCAAATATAAGTTGTGCCCAAATCTGTGGCTGGCCTCTGAACTACTGATACATAGGTTAGACTCCAGCCAGCCCAGCAGGATAAAAAGGCTAACCAATTTCAGTTGTTTCCTCCCTTGGGAGACAGAGTTCTAAGTTCAGACAGTTAACTGGCCTCCTAAAATAAAACATCCGATGTTAAGGAAAGCATACATGAATCCAGAGTTCTGTCAGATATTCGTGGTGTCCTGGATACAGTCCAGAACTGCTAAACATACAAAGCAGGAAAATATGAACTACACAGAAAAGAAGGCAGGCAGTAAAAACTATCCCAGAGATGACCCAGACATTAGAATTAACAGACAAGGCTTTGGGGCTGATACAACCAGTTAAAGCCTCTGCCTGCAACATCAGCATCCCATATGGCTCTGTGGTGAATGGATGCCAAATAGATAGGAATCTCACAAAATAGAACCTTGTTTAAAGCAGGCTTAATAGATTTGACAACTAAATATGAAGGCCAGGATGAGGATGATAAATAGAGCTATATAACTTACATTCTACATGGAGAAATACAATTTTGATTCTAGAAAAGAAACTTTAGGATATATTTTGTATTTCCTAGAATAATCACTGATAAAAAGAGGAGTAAGCAAAAGCCAAGGTTAAATTTAATTGAAGTTGTAAAAAAAAGTCAGTTAAACTAAAGTCAGGAAAGGGGAAACAAAACCAGAATGAACAAATAGAAAATAAATATTTAAAATATAAATCTGAATCCAGGTTTATCAATAATTAAATATAAGCCAAACAACAAGTCAGAGATTGTTAGATTAAAAAGCAGGCCCCAGGTGGCAGGCAGAGCAGTAAAGACACTGCCCGGGATGCCCACATCCTCTGTCAGATGCCGAGGTTCACTTCCCGTCTCCACTTCCTGTTCCGTATTCCTGCTGATAGTGCGCATGGGGGAGGCAGCCAGTGAGAGCTCAAGTAATTGGGCCTCTGCCACCCACATAAGAGTCCTGCACGGGGTTGCCAACTTTTCCTTTGGGGAGATTTTCTTTTTCTCTTTCTCCTTCTCCCCGCCTTTGAAATAAAATAATAAAATGATTTTTAAGTTTTTTTAAAAGACCAAGAGTCCACAGTGTTGTCTATGAGAAGTATACTTACTTGCAAATAAATGGGTAGGGGGCCTGCACTGAGGCGCAGTGGGTTAAAGCCCTGGCCTGAAGCGCCAGCATCCCATATGGTTGCCAGTTCTAGTCCCGGCTGCTCCTCTTCCAGTCCAGCTCTCTGCTGTGGCCTGGGAAAGCAGTAGAAAATGGCCCAAGTGCTTGGGCCCCTGAACCCGCATGGGAGACCCGGAAGAAGCTCGGGGCTCGTGGCTCGTGGCTCCTGGCTTCAGATCATTGCAGCTCCAGCCATTGCAGCCATCTGGGGAGTGAACCATTGGCTGAAAGACCTCTCTCTCTGTAACTCTGTCTTTCAAATGAATAAAATAAATCTTTTAAAAAAATAAGAAATGTATAAAAAAATACATTCTTCACAAACAAAGTAGAAGCCAGCTAAACAATTAGACTGGGACTGTTACTACAGAAGCTGCAGGCATTAAAAAGGGCTGAGCAAATATCACCAACTGTATGCCAGTAATTTCAGCAAATGAAATGGGCAACTTCTTTGAAAAATTCTACTCACTATAACTGATACAGCATTAAAGGAAAAACTTAAATACTGCTGTATCTTCTAGAGAAGTTGAACGTAAGTTTTCCATCATGAAAACAGCAGGCCCAGATGGCCTCACCAATGAATTATCTCAAACATTTAAGGCAAAGATACTAAGAATCTTATATGAAAGTACTCAGAAAGTTCATGGGAAAATGGAATCAAAAGATGAGTTGATTTTGGTACAAAAAGAAATTGAAATCCACATGTACAGGGATTTCAGAAACCTTGTGAAGGGGCTGGCATTGTGGCACAGTAGGTTAAGCTACTGCCAGCACCAGCAGCATCCCATTTGAATACCAATACCAGTCCCAGTCATTCCACTTCTAATCCCACTGCCTGCTAATATCTGTGAGAAAGCAGTGGAAAGTGGACTGGGTAGTTGGGCCTGTGCATCCTCCTGGAGCGCTCAGATGGAGTTACAGTCCCCTGGCTTGGGCCTGGCCCAGCCCTGGCTGATGAGACCATTTGGGAAATGAATAGGGAATAGACATTGTGTGTGTGTCTGTCTCCCTCTCTTTGTAACTGCCTTACAAATAAATAAATAATCTTTTTTAAAGTTTTTGGGAAATAACTATGGAAAGAAATTCGTGGATTTCAAAAATATTTTGCACCAGAGTTTTTCTTTTAATTCCATCTTTCCACAAACTTGAGGATGTACCCTTGTATGAAATTTTTAAAAGGTGAGGAGGTAGGGACACTTCCCTGATAATTTCATGAGTCCATCATCATAAGCCTAGTAAGAAAATGACCCAGGCAGACACTTGGTGCAGCAGTTACATTGGTGCTTAGAACACCTGCATCCCATATTGGGGTCCCATTCCCACTTTTGATCCAGCTTCCAGCTGTCCACATCCTGAGAGACAGAGGATGGTCCAGTAGTAGTGTCCCTGACACCCACTTGGGAGACCCGGATTGAGTTCCAGACTCCTTGTATTCCAGGTGCCTGGCCTAGCTCCAGCTGTTGGAAACATTGAGAAGTAAACCAGAAGGTACACAGTATCTCCCCACTCCCCTTTTCAAATATTAAAATAATGATTCTTACCCTTTAAAATAAAAACTAAGACATTATTTCTAAAACGAGAAAATTACCAAACCTATGATGAGCATCAGTGTCAAGATATATGATAAAATATAAGCTTAGAAAATGCAGCAATATGTAAAAAGGATGATAAAGCAGGACCAAGTGAAGTGTATGGAATGCTGATTTTGTTTAACATTTCAAACTTTATGTTTACTTAGTTGATTATCAACAAAGGTACAGAGGCAGTAGAGAATTATTTATTTTGAAGGAATGGAGGGAGACACAGGGAGCTTGTATCCACTGGTTCACTCTCCAGATTGCTGCCGCTGCCTCTGCCAGCATTGGGACAGGCCAAAGCCAGGAGCTTCATCCAGGTCTCCCATGTGGGTGACAGGGGCCAAACTCTTGGATCATCTTCCGCTGTGGTTCCCAGGCCATTAGCAGGGAGCTGGATCAGAAGTGGAGCAGCCAGGATGTGAACCGGGGTCCATATGGGATGCCTGCATCACAGGCAGTGGCTTTACCCACTACACCACAATGCCTGCCCTAAAGAATTGTCTTTCTGACAACTGGATGTCCATATGTAACAAAAGAACCTTAGGTTATCTCCCATTTTACAAAGTTAACTTAAAATGGATCATAGACCTAAATTTAAAAATTTAAGACTATAACACTTTTAGAAGAAAATGAGTAAATCTTTATGAACTTGGGTTAGACAAAGATTTCCTAGATACAACACCAGAAAAGTGTTGAACCATAAATGGAACAATAAACTGGACTTCAAATACTATTTTAAGAAACTTAACAGAATTAAACCAGAAAATTTAAAGAATTGTTTAAATATATGTATATATATATGAATATATATTAAACCTAAACTATCCTTTAAAAAATGAGCAAGATTTGAGTAGGGGCCAGTGTTGTGGCACAGCAGGCTAAATTTGCCACCTGCAGTGCCAGCGTCCCATATTGGAGCACCAGTTTGAGCCCCAGCTATCACACTTCTGATCCAGCTCCCTGCTAGTGTGCCTGGGAGGACAGTAGAAGATGGCCCAGATGCCTGCCACCCACACGGGAGACCCAGGTGGAGTTCTGGTTTTTGCCTGGCCTAGCCCTAGCAGATGGAAGATCTCTCAATCTCTGTCCATTCCATGCTGTCATCTACCTTTCAAGTTAAGCAAAATCTTCAAAAAAGATTCAAACAGACACTTAAGCAAAGAAGATAAATGGGCGCCAAGTGTACGCATGAAAAGATGGTGAACATCATTAGTCAACAGAATGCAAGTTAATATCACAATGAGATGCTACTGCATATCTGTTAGACTGACTTAAAACAGCTGATAGATGTGGAGCAGTTGGAGTTGTTCCTCACTGCTTATGGTAATGCAAGGTGGAATATCCACTTGAGGAAAGAATTTGGCAGTTAAAATCAAACATACCTACTCTACAACCCAGAGATGCCACTTCTTGGGATTTAACTCAAGTGAAATGGAAATTTTTTTTCACGAAGGAATCTATACATGTTTGTTTATGGTGGCTTGAAGGTTGATGGATCTTGATCGTGGTGGCTACATGACTTTTTCAAGTCATAGAACTATGTAAGTGAATTTTGTTATATGTAAATCATATACCAGATACCATGGTGGTATTTTTTAGATTTACTTATTTATTTGAAAGGCAGAGAGAGAGGGAGAGACAAAGATCCTCCATCTACTGGTCTACTCCCCAAATGGCCATAAAGTCTGGTGCTGGGCCAGGCTGAAACCAGGAGCTCAGAGCCTTTCCAGGTCTCCCCACGTGGGTGCAGATACCCAAACATCTTCTACTATTTTCTCAGACTTTCCCACTGTGATGGATAGGAAGTGGAGAGGCTGGGTCTCAAACTGGCACCCATATGGGATGCTGGCATCATAGGCAACGGCTTTACCTGCTACACCACAAAACCAACCCCCAAATACCATATTCTTGTACTTCTCATACAGCATTTTGTTAGAGTGATTTTAGGTGGGGAATTGCCACTTGTTATATGGACACCTGAACAGAGAGAATTTTATTTTCAAAATTTCTCATAGGATATATTGATTTGTCCAAAAGAAGAGTTTCTCCGGAGGAGGCAATCAAATGTGAAGACAAATTCACAAAATCTAAAACTGTAAGTTCATTTTGGGATCACATTAGTTCACTGTGTGTGTTTAATAAATAATAAGTTTAATTGTTCCTGACAGAAAAATGAAAAGCAAAAACTGATGATAAGGATGTGCGTGTGTGTGTGTGTGTGTGTGTGTGTGGATGCATGTGGTTTTGTTTGTTTTGCTTTGTTTTTGTAAACTGTGCTATTTTCTGTCATATATTACCTGGAAATACAATTGAAAATTTTAAATTCTAAAACAGTTCAACTCTACAGTGTGTTTTTATTTCAAGAGACTACAACCTTAAAGTATTGCTTGCTAAGATTTAGTATTCGCGAATGAGTTCTGGAAGGTAGTGTTTTGAAGCCATTTCAGGTCCGATTAACTGATCTCAGCTGGCTTAGTTCATTTCTCATTGGAATGTCATAACACCATTCTTGATTGTCAGCTCTGGTGTGGGATAAGAGGAAGGAACTACCAGCTGTTGTGTGTGAAGAATGAGCAAGTTTTCAAGATGTCTGAATCCATGAAAAGGCAGCCGCCTCTTAATAGGATTTTTTTTTCTTCCTAGTTTGTTAGGATTATTTCTTTTCCTTTTCTTACTATTTTTGCTGTAATTTTCTACTCATCCACAGTAAGTGCTAATAAATCAAAATCAGCCCTTTTATTCATATTTCTTCTATCATATTTCTCTGTTCTTAGGTCCTATTTAAATTATCCTTTGCTCCTTGGATCCTCAGTTCTTGATGATACTGTTTCCATTGTTTTTTTTTTTTATCTTTGCCCTTTCTCATGTCTTTTGTCCTCTTCTTCCATGCATGTTCTGTCCTCAGGATAAAATGCTAAGAAAATAATATTTGAATAAAGGAAAGATTTTTAAATCTTGCTTAATCCAGTTAGAGTAAAGGTCTGAAAGCCAGCAGAGTGTTACTCAGATCTTTCTCTTTGTTTTACAGATGTATTTGTTACTGTTACTGCAGTGTGGTTTGCACATTTGGAAACACTATCTGTAAAATCTCTTTCTGATAGGTCCTTACCACTCAAAATGTAGTCTCTGAGCCAACAGCATTGACATCACCTGACTGCTTATTAGAACTGTAGAATCCTGGGTGCAATCCAATTTGAGAAGCAAGCACTGCTCTAGGAAAACTGCGTGTTTTTTTTGTCTGCTTAGGATGCTGTTAAAATGACTGTGTTAACAGATCTTATCTGGATTAGATGGTGAAATTAAACAGTCACTGTTAGTACCTTTCCTTATTAATTTAACTAATCTGAAAACCTCCTTTTTAAATAAAGTAAATAAAACTTTCTCTTCTATAAACCCTGTATTATTTTTAGGAGGTTAGAAAAGGAGTTTGGCTATTGGGTAAGATGTATTACTTCTACTAAGAATACCAACTTGGGTTCATTATGATAGTGTGAATCTCTCTCTGTGGAGAAAGAACAGCTCTTTTATTGTTAACGAATTACTATAGTCAAATTACACCATCTACCAATGTAAAAGTACCTAGTTTCATAGATTTCCCATCTTGGAATTGTTGAGCTCTTCATTTTGTTTCTAGGTGTATAGCATTCTTCGCCATGTTGCTGAGGTGTTAGAATACACCAAGGATGAGCAACTGGAAAGCCTGTTCCAGAGAACTGCGTGGGTCTTTGATGATAAGTACAAGAGACCTGGATACGGTGCCTACGATGCGTTTAAACATGCAGTATCGTAAGAACACCTTTCTTTATGTCATTTTCTTAGTATTTGAAAGAAAGAGTTCCCATCTGCTGGGTCACTCAGTTCCTTTGGCCTTCAGTCCACACTGCCAGCTTGTGTTTAGATAGCCCCTCACCTTGGGTCTTACCACCAGAGTGTGCTTTGCCTCTGAAGCCTTTACTTCACACATTCTGTTATTTTACACAGCCTTCTTTCCTTCCAGCTCCCACGGAGTTAGATTTCTTCTTGATTTCGCTCTAGTTCCAAACCTTTTTTCTGCCTGGGTTAGTTTGTTTTTGTTTTTGCTTTGTGCTCTTCCCTGACTTATCCAGCAGAGGCACACTGTGACCTATCGTTTCAACAACTTCCTTACAAGTATCATGAATGTTTGTCCTGTTTTTCCTTCTGTTACATCTGGTCTTGGGCACTGCTAGGAAAGATTAGTCTTGCATGTTGATGCTGCCGCATATTCACGGTCTTAGCTGGGCCTTCGTAGCTGCCACACATTCTCTGTGTTCCT
This sequence comes from Sylvilagus floridanus, assembly GCA_949820135.1. Classification (NCBI taxonomy): domain Eukaryota; kingdom Metazoa; phylum Chordata; class Mammalia; order Lagomorpha; family Leporidae; genus Sylvilagus; species Sylvilagus floridanus. Next base: position 11,588,547 of record OX463228.1, on the reverse strand, counting down.
GCTCCGTTCTTTCTCCCGTTTTGATAGTGTCTGTTTTAGAGCTTCATGCTCTTGCACTTCTCACTTTATAAGGAAAATAGAACCCATTGCACTAGTACTCCTCTGCTTCTTTCACTGAACAGACTTGGCCCTGTTCCACCTCTCATTTCTTCCTGAGTTCCTGTCACACTGAAATTCATATCCTTCCTGCTCTTAGACTAATCTTACCTAATGTGCCCAACTGCTGCTGAGGGATCTCTTGCATCCATTAACTGCCTCTCTTGGTTCTTAGCCTTTAGCTTTATTGCTTTTGCACCAAGAACATAAAAACATTCTCAGGTGGAGAGAGCATTTGGCTTAGCGGTTAAGACATTACTTGACATCCACATCCCTTAATCAGAGTGCCTAAGTCTGAGTCCCAGCTCTGCTCCTGATTCTACCTTCCTGCTGATGCACACCCTGGGAGGCGGAAGTTACAGCACAAGTGGTTGGACTCCTGCCACTCACAGGAAACGTAGTTTGAGTTCCCAGCTCCTGGCCTCAGCCCAGCTCCAGCCATTGTGGGCATTTGAGGAGTCGAAGCAGTGGATGGGAGCCCCTTTCTCTTCTCTCTTTCTCTCTCAAATTAAAAAACAAAATATTACATTAGTTTCCTCAGCTCATACCAAAAAACAAACTTCTCAGTCTTCCCCCTGCATTGCTTTGTAGCAAGCACCTACGTTCTCTCCTTTTAACAGCCAGACTTCTTCAGTTCTCTCCACTTGCTGTCTTGGCACCTTCACCTTCCTAGATGTTCACGTTCCGTGAGCAGCCTTAGCCCACACTGAATTCATGTCCAGCCTTGTGCTGCCAAGATATGGTCCCTGTGGTGCTCAGAATAGCCAGGTGGGACCTGGGAACTAGAAGCACCAACAAGCCGACCCTCCAAGGTGCCAGATCTCTTCTTGTCTACTACCCTTGTGCAACACTGTGGGAAAGGTGGGAGTAATGATAATAGTTAACATTGGAGATTAAGTAATTTGTTCAGGTCATACTACTAACAAATTGTGGAGCCAGTGTTTTAAGCCCATTCTGACTCTATGCACAGTCTGCTACTTACCATTAAGCACTGCTTAATGTGTCTGTCCTGCACTCCTTGGTCAGTGCATTTCTTAGCTTCGCTTGCAGTCATCTGGCCCCAGTTTACATTGCAGGCTTCTGTCTCCTGCTCCCCCTTGGTTGCCAGTACGCTGTGGCTTGTGTTATTCCCTTTGTTGTAACACTCTTCTCTTGCTTTACCACTCTATCACAACTGTCCAAGTTTATTTAACAAATACTAACTCTTTGCCACATGCTCTCAGTATTTTTCTTTCAGTTAAATTTTTTTAAGGTAGAGAGACCTTCTGTCTAGTGGCTCACTCCCCAGATGCTTTCAGCTGAGAAAGGGCTGGGCTTAAGCCAGAAATTTGGAACTCAGTCTGGGTCTCCCACGTGAGTGGTAGTGACCTAAGTCTTGGAACCACTGCCTGCTGCCCACTAGGGTACACATTAGCAGGCAGCTGGATTGGGAGTGGAGAAGCCTAGACTCAAACAAGGTACTCCCCAGTAGGAGACTTGGGCATCCCAAGTAGCATCTAACCCACTGTGCCAGTTGCCTGCCCCGTTAAAAGAAACTTAGAGGCCAGGCATTTGGTGCAGCAGTTAAGATGCCACCTGAGATGCCCATATTTCATCTCTGAGTGCTTGGGTTTGAGTCCCAGCTCTACTCCCAGTTCCAGCTTTCTGCTAATGCACACTCTAGGAGGAAGCAGGTGATGGCTTATATAGTTTGGTCCCTCCCACCCACATAGGACACCTAGGCTGTTTCTTCTGCCTGGTTCTATCCCAGTCAGTGCAGGCATTTGGAGCGAATCAGTGGATGGAAGCACCCTGTCTCTGCCTTTCAAATTAAAAGAAGAAAAAGAAAAACTGTACTTTGCATGTCAGTAAACTACCAAAAAGAAAATCACCTTCATGGTCTGTTTATAAGGTAAACATGAAACATAAACTTCATGTTTGAACTTGTGTCCTATGCCTAAGATAGTTCATGACGTGTGTGTATGTGTGTATGTATGTATATGTATACATACACACACACACACTATTCCAGACTCCAAAAAAATCTGAAATCCAAAATGCCTCCTGTCCCAAGCATTTCAGATAAGAGATCCACATCCCAGTTTGGAAAGCCTAGGTTAAGGGTAGCTCCACTTCCAATTCCACCTTCCTTCTGTGCATCCTGAGTGCCAGTAGGTTCACTTGGATTCCTGCATCACCCAAGGAGGGAGACCTGGATTGAGTTCCTTGCCCTCAACTTCAGCATGACCCATCTCTACCTGTTGCAGGCATTCAGGGGGTGAACCGGTGTTAGAGAGAGAGCTTTCTCTCTCTCTCTGCCTTTCAAATACATGAATAGATTTTTAAATAAGCAGATTTGGGGGCAAATGTTGTGGTGCAGCAGGTTGCCTTAGATTAAGTCCTGCCTTCGCTTCCCATCCAGCTTCTGCTAATGTAGCTGGGAGGCATCAGAGGTGGCTCAAGTACTTGGGTGCCTGTCACCCACACGAGAGACCTGGATGGAATTCTAGGCTCCTGGCTTTAGCCTGGCCCAGCCTTGGCTGTTGTATGCACTGGGGAGTGAACCAGCAGGTGGAAGATTGATATCTCCCTCTCTGTGTCACTCTGTCTTTCAAGTAAGAGAGTTATGGCCAGAGATAGGGAAAGACAGAGAGATAGCTCTTCGATCCACTGGTTCACTCCCCAAATGGCCACAACAGCTAGAGCTGGGCCTTTCCGAAGCCAAGAGTCAAGTACCATCCTTTGTTTTCCCAGGCCATAGCAGAGAGCTGAATCTGATGAAGAGCAGTTGAGATAGGAACCAGCGCCCATATGGGATGCTGGCCTTGCAGGTGGAGGCTTAGCCTACTGCACCACAGTGCCAGCCCTTGTATTTTCACTTACAATGCTGTTATGGAGCAGAATTTCTCCAAATTGCTATCCATATAGCAACTTTATGTTAATTTCTGTGTAGTTTTTCATTGTGAGAATTGTTTTATCTCTCTTCCCCTTTGAGAGATATTGAGGTATTTTTCCCTTACATCCTGTTTTTCAAACAATGCTATGTTGAATATTCTTTTCGTGTCTCCATGTGTACATGTTTGAGAGTTTCTAAAATAAATACTTAGGAGTGGAATCCAGGTCGTTGGGTTGATTGTATTGTCTTTAAGCTGACATGATTTTGCCAAAGTATACTTCAAAATTCTGCAATTTATATTCTCTAGCACTTGGAAAGGTAGTCCATTTCCCCCATTCTTGCTAACATTTTATGTATAAATGTATAGGGTTTTGTGCTTTGGGGTTTGTTGTTTTCATTCTACTATCTGACTACAGCAGGCATTTTGTGATTCTGTACACTCCTAATTATTTTGTGCACTCCTAATAACTTTCCATGTTTATTGAAATATTATTCATACTAACTATTTCTTCTGTGAAGCATCTGTTTGCCCATGTTCTGTTCATTTGCCTTCCTCTCTCTTGTTGCTTTGTGGACACATATGTTGGCTATCGTATTACTTTGGAAAGTTCCCTTCACCTGAATTTTGTTGCCGCTCATTCTTTACCAGGCCCCGTGGCTCAGCCCTGATGCTTGCCCACGCCGTTCCTTTCTTACAGTGATTCTGCCCGTGCTTGTGAAAGCACCACTCTTAGTCGTTCGCTTGGTCAGCAAACGTTCTGTGACTGAGACTCTGACCCCTGTCGGTGGCACGTGGGAGGAGAGCCAGATAAAGTCCTGCACAAAACCCTTCCTAACTGCGCTAACTAGAAGTAGCACTGTCCTCTCCTGGTTGGGTTCTATAAGTTTTTCCTTGTTTTTATTCTTTTGAAGCTAGATTACAAAGTCTTTGAAGCAGAGGCTGCTAATTTTATAGAATGTCAGATGTGATAGGAGACATTAGGTTTCTTGTTTTAGTCAGATCTCTAATTTTCTTCTATTGGTAATTGATTATATTCTGTTTGTCATCCCCTGCTAAGTGCTTTACTTGCCTTATCTTATTTAGTATTCACCATGGTCTTGTGAAATTTCCAATTTTCATCTCGATTTTACCATTTGAAAAGGCCCAGTGCCACAGTTATTAAAATCCAAAACTAATATTTCTGACCCCAAAGCCCATGCGTTTCGGTGTGTGCATTATTTCATGGTATAGTATGTTTTGTTTTACACTTACCGGTACTATAACCTTGACCCTTTGTTTTATTTTGTCTTTTAAATTAGAGACCCATCTATTTTGGATAGTTTAGATTTGAATGAAGATGAACGGGAAGTACTCATTAATAATATTAATAGGCGTTTGACCCCACAGGCTGTGAAAATTCGAGCAGGTAAATGATTTTTTAAATACTTGTATGTACCAGAAAAACTGTTAAATGTTTGCTTTTACAAAGATTGGGTCATATCATACAGAATTTTTTCAAACTACCTTTTTCCACCCAGAATATCATGGATACCCTTCCATGAGAAAGAACATAGGGATCTTTCTCATTCTTTTTCATGGCTGGGAGAGCGGATGAGCTTTAACAAACCAGTCCCCTTTTGACCTTTTGTTAAGTGTTTAAGTTGTGTTAGTTCTTTTTTCCACAATGATGAACAAAAGAAATGCGGGGGGGGGGGGGAGCGGCACTGTGGCGCAGTAGGTTAATCCTCCACCTGTGGCGCCGGCATCCCATATGGGTGCCGGTTCTAGTCCCAGCTGGTCCTCTTCCAATCCAGTTCTCTGCTATGGCCTGGGAAAGCAGTAGAATATGGCCCAACTCCTTGAGCCTCTGTACCCATATGTGAGACTGGGAAGAAGCATCTGGCTCCTGGCTTTGGATTGGCACAACTCCAACCGTTGTGGCCATTTGGGGAGTGAACCAACAGAAGGAAGACCTTTCTATTTCTCTCTCTCACTGTCTGTGACTCAACCTGTCAAATAAATAAATAAAATCTTTAAAAAAAAAAAAGAAAAGAAAGAAAGAAATGCACTGGGAGCCGGTGCTATGGTGTAACTGGTAGAGCCACTGCCTGTTGTGGTGGCATCCCATATGGGCACCAGTTCAAGTCCCAGCTGGTCCTCTTCCAATCCAGCTCTCTCTGCTATAGCCTGAGAAAGCAGTGGAAGATGGCCTAAGTGTTTGGGTCCCTGCACCCATGTGGGAGACCTGGGAGCAGCGCCTGGCTCCTGGCTTTGGATTAGTGCAGCTCTGGCCATTGAGGCAATCTGAGGAGTGAACCAGCAATGGAATACCTCTCTCTCTCTCTCTCTCTCTCTCTGCCTTTCAAATGAATAAATCTTTTTTAATAATTACCCATTTATACAAGAGTTTTCAAGACCAATTCCCAAAAGTAGAATCACCAAGTCAGAGGGGCTGCAGTTTGTAGACACACTGCAGTGATTATTTCACTCGGCCTTCACACCCTCCTAGTCTCTGTCTATAAACAGGAAACTAATTTCAGAGAGGTCGAAATCGGTACTTCAACCCAGTCATAACCAGAATTTAAAGTGTTTATTAAATATCTTTATCATTTGTAATTTTGTTATTAGGTGGCTTGATGTGGATTAAAAGATACTATTTTACTGTATATTTAGATTTTTTTCATTGTAAAAATTAATAACTGGGATTGATTGCTAATTAAAAGGTGGTAAAAGCCTGTATAATTATTTGAATGCTCGTGTATCTACCTCATCTCTTGATATCTTTTAAATCTTTCAGTGTTCCTTCCTGGGTTTTTTGTGCTAGCGTTTGAATGTTTGTGATTCTAGATATTGAGGTGGCGTGTTATGGCTATGAAGGCATTGACGCTGTGAAAGAAGCCCTGAGAGCAGGCCTGAATTGTTCCACAGAGACCATGCCCATCAAAGTGAGTCCTCAGTGCTCCCTCTCCCTGGGCAAGTGCTGACGCCAAATGCGATCCTTCTCTGTGGTCGTGTTTCATAACAAAAGTGATTTGTCCTTGAAATTGAACCGTGATTCTTGGTGCTATTTCTAGGGAATGTGTAGGCTTTCTGTGATGACTGCTGTCACAGTAGATGGGAATCCTCTTGCTAACTTCAGTAAAGAGATGTAATGCCCACATGTTCTTAGCACCTTGAAAAGGCTAGCCTTATCTCTCAGCTACACACAGACAACCTCTATGAAGTTTGTTCTGGCTCTAGCAATAAGCTGGATCGCTGTTACTCACAATCTTTTAGAATTCCTTCTGTGGGTTTAGCTTAGAGCCAAAGTGTGCATGTGCTGGAAATGACTAGTTTAGCCACCAGTGCCAGTCAGAAGCTATCATTAATTCTTCATAGTCTGTATTGCAATGGACTCTCTATGCTACTGGACTAGGTTACTGTATTAATTATTACTACAATGACAAATGGTCCCAAATTGCACATCTGTGGGGTTGGGAGTTTTGAGGTGATTTGTTAATGCCACAAATTAATAACAATTTTTAGACATCCTAATTGTTATGTTTTGAAGATAAACTCATAATTGGATTTTATTTCTCTTTTAGATTAATCTAATAGCTCCTCCTCGATATGTGATGACTACAACAACCCTAGAGAGAACAGAAGGTCTCTCTGTCCTCAATCAAGCTATGGCTGTCATCAAAGAGAAGATCGAGGAGAAGAGGGGAGTGTTCAATGTTCAAATGGAGGTGAGCTTCACTTTGTTCCTGAAGTCTTTATAAAATTTAGATCATGGCACATAATGTGCTCTCTAGAATACCTAATCACTGCCCTTTAAAACATCAAATACAAGAGCACTTCAAAAAGTTCATGGAAAATGGAATGTTAAGTATGAGTTTAGGGGCTGGCAAATAGTGCTGCAGCAAGTGAAGCCACTGCTTACAATGCCAGCGTCCCAAAGCTGTGAGGAACCTTTTTTCTGTGAATGTCCATCTGGGTATTTATAATTTCATTCGTGGGCTGCACAGAATTATCAAGTTAAAAATTAACCTGCTGTAGATTTATTGAATCTCGAGTCACACCTGCAGTTGCTTTGGAAGGGCCAGGCCAGATGATTTCAGGGGCTTTATACAATTCACATGGACCAGATACTCCCCATTCTTGCCATGTTGCAATGCCCATTCAAGTTCCAGCAGCTGGCTTCCAATTCAGCTCCCTACTAATGTGCCTGGGAAGACACTGAAGATGGCGGAAGTGCTTGGGCCCCTGCCATCCATGTGGGAGATCAGAATGGAGTTCTTGGCTCCTGGCATTGGCCTAGTCCAGACCTAGCTATTCCAGCCATTTCAGGAGTGAACCAGTGGATGGAAAATCATTGATTTCTACCCACACACCCCCACCCCCAAAATCATACTGCCTTTCAAATATTTTTCTTTCTTTCTTTCTTTCTTTCTTTCTTTCTTTCTTTCTTTCTTTCTTTCTTTCTTTCTTTCTTTCTTTCTTTCTTTCTTTCTTTCTTTTTTTTTTTTAAAATTTGGAAGGGTTAGAGGGAGAGACACAGAGAGAGGGATCTTCCATCCACTGTTTCACTCCCCAAATGTCTGCAATGGCCAGGGCTGGGGCAGGCCCAAGACAGGAGCTTCATCTGGGTCTCCCAGGTGGGAAGCAGGGGACCAAATACTTGGGCCATCTTCTGCTACTTTTAAAACAGGCCATCACATGAGCAGGGAGTTGGATCGGAAGTGGAGCAGCCAGGAACCATATGGGATGTCAGTATTGTAGGTGGCATGGCTTTTACCCACTGTGCTACAAATGCTGGCCCCATAAATTAAGATTTTTATTAAAAAAAAAAAAAAAAAGCCTGAGATTAGGGCAGGCATTTAGCTTAGCAGTTAAGGCGCCACATCCCACTTTGGGACATGTGAGTTTGATACCAGGCTTCTACTCCTGACTCCAGCTTCCTGCCAGTGCAGACCCTGGGATGCAGCACTGTTGGCTCAAGTAATTGGGTTCCTGCCACCCGCTTAGGAGATCAGGACCATGTTTCTGATTTCTGGCTTTGGCCCTGCCCAGCCCCAGCCACTGAGGGAGTGAACCGGCAACTGGGAGTGCTGTGTAGGTGTGTGTGTGTGTTTCTCTCTCCTTCTTTCAAATAAATAAATTTTTAAAAAATAAGTAGGGGACCGACATTGTGGCATGGCCATTAAAAGCCACCACCTTCAATGCCAGCATTCCATATGAATGCTGGTTCAAGTCCTGGCTGCTTCACTTCCAATCCAGCACCCTGATGATGGCTTGGGAAAAATAGCAGAAGATGGCCCAAGTACTTGGGCTCCTGCCACCCCCATATAAGACCAGGATGAAGCGCCTGGCTTCAGTCTGGCCCAGCTGTGGCCAGTGCAGCCAAATGGGGAGGGAACCAACAGCTGGAAGGTCTCTCTTTCCCTTTCTCTCTCTCTCTCTCTTTTTTTTTTTTAAGATTTATATTTATTTGAAAGAGTAACAGAGAGAGAGGTCTTCCATCCAATGGTTCACTCCCCAATTGGCCGCAATGGCCAGAGCTGCTCCGATCCGAAGCCAGGATTCAGGTTCGTCTTCTGGGCCTCCCATGCAGATGTAGGGGCCCAAGGACTTGGGTCATCTTCCACTGCTTTCCCAAGCATACTAACAGAGAGCTGGATCAGAAAAGGAGCAGCCGGCACCCATATAGAATGCCAGCACTGCAGGTGACAGCTGTACCCACTATGGCACAAAGCCAGTCCCCTATCCTTTTTTTTTTTTAAGTTATTTGAAAGATACATACAGAGCAAACTACTGTCTTCTCGTTCACTTCCCAAATGCCCACAGTGGTCGACACCAAAGTCAGGAGCTGGAAGTGCAATCCAAGTCTCCCTTGTGAGTGGCAGGAACTTAAGTCCCTGGAGCCAGCAGTCAAATCCAGACACCCTGGGGCTGCCACTGTGGCATAGTGGGTTAAACCACCATCTGCAATGTCTGCATCCCATATGCGGCTGCTCCACTTCTGATCTAGCTCCCTAGTAATGTGCCTGGGAAAGCAATAGAAGATGGCCCAAGTCCTTGGGCCCCTGCACCCGTGTAGGAGACCCAGAAGAAGCTCCAGGCTCCTGGCTTTGGATTGGTGCAGCTCTGGCCATTGCAGATGGAAGACCTCTCTCTCTGCCTCTCCTCTCTCTCTCTGTAACTCTGACTTTCAAATAAATAAGTAAATCTTTAAAAAAAAAAAAAAACTCATTAATTCCATAAAATCCATGAACTTCTTGAAGTACCTCCATACATTTAGGATTACAATCTGCCGGGCATAAATTAATTGATGACTTGGGGCCCCTTTAGGGGTTTTCAGTAGGTAATTAAAAATTGTCAGTTCTAGAATATCAAGTTTTGCAATGGTTATTCAGGCCTGTTGCCCCCAATGGTGTTAAGGCATTCTCCCCACAGGGAGAAATGTTTTACTGTCAGAATTGATATGTGGTATGCTTAAAGTTTGATGTCAAGATTAGAAGCAAGAGTAGTCTCCTATGTTCCCCTCCTCTCTTCAAGAATGAAGCCTAATTTCTCTGTGTCTCTACATACATGTGTGTGCACGCATACATGTGTATAATGAGACCTTTAGAAGAGTATTTTGAGGCCAGGTGATGCATTTTTTTACTGGACATCTGATGTGTCTGCCTCTCAAATAATAATGCATCAACTTTTTTTGAGTGAATAAAGTTGTTAGAGAATTGTTTACAAGTTAAAATTAAAACACTAGGCAGTAGCAGTACTGAAATTGAATTTGTACGCTATTTAACCACTTCACTTTGAACTTACACCTCTGTTTCACAGCCCAAAGTGGTCACAGATACAGATGAGACTGAACTTGCACGGCAGCTGGAGAGGCTCGAGAGAGAAAATGCGGAAGTGGATGGAGATGACGATGCAGAAGAAATGGAAGCCAAAGCTGAAGATTAACTCTGTGGGAAATAGTCCAGTTTAAGGAACACAAAGCAGCCCTTCCTGGCTGCAAACCCTAGACTTGAAAGTTTTCCAGTATTGAAAACTTCAAAGCTGAATTTTTTTATTTCCAAGTATTTAAATTTTCCAACAGACCAGAACATATGAAATGCCCTCCTATTTGTCTGCTGTTTTCACACAGTACCTCCAACAGATTGAGCGTTTTTTAAGGGAGTGGCCTGATTTCACTAGAGACAAACCTTTAAGCTGAGAACAGTCCTAAAATTGGGCTTGTGATTTCCATTTCTGATGTCTCCAAATCAGCACCCCTTTGTAATTCAGTGCCTCCATGTGATTTGCCAGGGGCACCGAGAGTAAATGATAATAATCCCAACCTTTCTATATAAAATGTATTCAAGCAAACATGAAATAAATCTCTGGGATATTTACCTATAGGTTTCTTCCTTCGTGTCACCAGTTGAGAGCATTCTGAATACTAGAACCCTCATTTTGTTACCTTCATTTTAGTCTAGATAGAGAAATATAAGGACAGGTGAACAGTGGGTCTATTTAACAGCTCCTGTCAAAAGGAGAGTTTATAGAAAACTGCAGTGAAAGTTGATCCTTAGGGGGAAAGAGACTTAACAAGCACTTGAAGAATTACACTAGGTGCATGCCTTTTACCTACTTGAAGCTGATGACAACCTGTGGTGTGAGAGAAAATTGGTTCCTTGGTGTACTAAGCTCCTTGCCTTGCATTTGTAATTTGGGGTAGTAGAATTTGTTCTACCTTTTAAAAAAAATGCTGCTGCCTTGATTTAGCTATTTTGGGTATCATCACCCAACTTTTGATCCCCCCTCCTCCTCAGAATAAAATACCCACTAGGGTCCACATAGAGCTTCAGTTTTCTAACAGAACAGGAATCCGTTTGAACACAATCAGCAGTTTCTCCATTGCTGTCATTTTTATCTTAAAGAGATAGTTATGTTAAGCATGGATAGGGAAGGTCCAGCCTATGGGCCATAGAAGGCCCATGAAATTGTTAGGCCTCCAAATTCAATCTATAGCAGGCTAATTTCTTTTTTTTTTTTTTTTTTTTTTTTTTATTTGACAGGTAGGTAGTGTGTGAGAGAGAGAGAGAGAGAGAGAGAGAGAGAGAGAGAGAGAAAGGTCTTCCTTCCGCTGGTTCATTCTCCAGATGGCTACCACGGCTGGTGCACCGCGCTGATCTGAAGCCAGTAGCCAGGTGCTTCCTCCTGGTCTCCCATGGGGTGCAGGGCCCAAGCACTTGGGCCATCCTCCACTACACTCCCGGGCCACAGCAGAGAGCTGGACTGGAAGAGGAGCAACCGGGACTAGAACCTGGCACCCATATGGTATGCCAGTGCCACAAGGCAGAGAGAATTAACCAAGTGAGCCACAGTCTTAAGTTGATAATTTTATATGACCTGCAAATGATGTCACAGATACCTTTTTTCTGGCCCTTGGCAGAAAAAAGCATCCCTACCCCTGTGTTAAAGTATATGCACAGTTTCATAGGTAACACAGTTTTCAGAGTTAGAGCTGCAGCAGTCAGGTGCAGAATAATTTGGTCTGCTTGTCTTTGTAGATTTAATCTGTTAGGATTCTGAAGGTGCCAGTCATACTTATTTTTATTAGCCCTAGGAGTAGCTTGAAATACTTAGAAGATTAAATGCAAACCACTATGGTCAGTCCATGGTTTAGACGTAATACTAAAGGGACTGGAGAACAGAAGTGAAAGATGTGTTAGAGTTTGTGCCAGTTATGAAGCTTGATCCCTATAATGTGGCAGCAACCTATACCAGCTTTTTAAATCCAGAAGTTTAACTTCAAATGGCCAGTTTCCAAGAGGTAATGAAGACTGCTCCCAGTTTGCTACACTGGGAGTATTTAGAGAATCTGAATGTACTCAGAATTAGCATGTAATGTTCATGCCCCCCCCCCCTTTTTTTTGAGATACCAAAATTTATAAAGCATATAATATCAAGAATGTCATCAAAGTGCTCTTTTGCTGTGAGCCAGGAGAACTGCGTTTTCTTTTTATTGTCTTTGTTTACTTGCACTTTGGAAAAATACTGGTATCCTCAATGATAAGTTTTTTATGTAGGCTTTTTGCTAAGTTCCACAACAATTTTTGTAAATTGATGACCCTAGCCATAGAAAAGACCAGTATTTAACTGATGCCATGAGGAAGAAGTTAACAGACTAAAATTATATGCAAAATACAGGAGGACAAGATACATACCCTACTCTGAATAACAAGCAGAATTAAGACAGTTGAACACCTTACCCAAATGGGTTTCCCACCAAAGCCTTTTCATTTAAAATCTTAACAGTTTCATGTCCTTACTCTGTCTTGATTGAGCTCAAGTGGTTGTCAACTCATAACTGGAAATTAGCAATACCGTGTGTCTCATTTTTGCATAAATTGAAAATCTATAATGGCCAGAGGATAATAGCATCCAGATCATTTTCATATCAAGTTTTTAGCAAAACAAGACAAACCAATTCTGGTGTGGATAATGACTTAGTGGGAACTACAAAGACATGCTAAGCAGGAACATTTCGACCATTCATGATCTACCTATTTTACATCAAGAACAACTAAATGGTTAGAGATGCCTTCAAGTGCCAATACCTTGCCACCACTTGTTCATTGGGTTACCTCAAACTCATGGTTGTCCACTTGGGAACGCAGGGAGTCCCTGACATCTCCCATAGAGTGAGGCAGTTATGCAAGTTTGAAGGCAGGAAGCCATCAAACCAAATGTAAGATTAACACTTGCTGATAGTCAAAAAGCAATAAATTCCAGGAGCACTAGACCTCGGTGAACCGCCATATGGGAAATGGGTGCTGTAGAAGGCAGTCTCACGACCTAAAGAATAAACCACTTGCCTGGAATTCCTTATTAGTTGGGTCAGGTATTCCAGGCAAGTTTAAGAGGAAACAGTTGAAACTGTTAAATTCTTTACTTAAGCACTTTGGAAATATCCATTCCCCCCTTAAATGTAAATTACATATTTTATCTCCTCATTAAAGAAGTCCAAGCACTTGTACTTGGCAAGAATGCTGGCAACAGCTTGTGCCAGATTACTGTATAAACTTGAAAGTAATAAAACTGTTCTTTTAAAAATGCTGTATGATACAGACTTTTCACTACTTCAGATTAACCACCCAGCTGGGAGAATTTCTTGGGACCAATTTGTGTCAGTTAACGTTCATTTTAAAATCAACATCCCATGCCTTAACTCTTTCCTATTCACATCTTTCTCTAGGCTCCCGTGCATCTTTGCAAGGGCCCATGTTTCATAGAAAAGCTGTAATGTTACTCTTTTTATTTATTTTGGTATGCTTGACTGTTACGTCCAACTAAGTCTGTGACTTCTTATCTGCAATGTATAGTTCTACAGGCCTGTTTTCCTAAGCAAGGCAATATTCTCTGAATGTCCAAAGTCTGCCGCCCTCCCTACTTTAAGAAGGGGGCCAGAGCTGTGGCACAGCAGATGAAGCTGCTCCTCGTGATTAAGCGGACAATCCCCACTGTACTGCTGGTTTGAGTCCCAGCTGCTCCGCTTCCGGTCCAGCTCCCTGCTAATGTGCCTCAGAAGGCAGTGGATGATGACTGAAGTACTGGAGTCCCTGTCACCCATGTGGGAGATCTGATTGGGGTTCCTGGATACTGGCTTTGGCCTAGCCCAGACCTGGCTGTTAGGGCCATTTGTAGCTTTTTTTTTTTTAATCTATTTTTTAAGATTTATTTATTTGAAAGTCAGTTACACAGAGAGGAGAAGCAGAGAAAGAAAGTCTAATAATTAAGTCCCTGCCACAAATGTGGGAGACCTGGGTTGAGTTGACGCTTCCTGGCTTCAGCCTAGCCCAGCTCCGACTGTTGGTGGGTATTTGGGGAGTGAACCCATGGAGGACACCTCTCGTTCTGTCTCTGCCTTTGAAATAAACTTTAAAAATATTAAGAGATGAGGCCGGCGCCATGGCTCAACAGGCTAATCCTCCACCTTGTGGCGCCGGCACACCGGGTTCTAGTCCCGGTCGGGGCACCGATTCTGTCCCGGTTGCCCCTCTTCCAGGCCAGCCCTCTGCTGTGGCCTGGGAGTGCAGTGGAGGATGGCCCAGGTGCTTGGGCCCTGCACCCCATGGGGAGACCAGGAAAAGCACCTGGCTCCTGGCTCCTGCCATTGGACGATCGCGGTGCGCCGGCTGCAGCGCGCCGTCCACGGCGGCCATTGGAGGGTGAACCAACGGCAAAAGGAAGACCTTTCTCTCTGTCTCTCTCTCACTGTCCACTCTGCCTGTCAAAAAAAAACAAAAACAAAACAAAAAATTAAGAGATGAAGTATGTCTTAGTGACAGAGATCACTTGAAATGGTTCAGTAACCAACTTGAACAATAGAGTCAGGAACTGGGAAACCTGGGAAAACTATAAAACTGTACAGGAATTCTGATAGCTAAAAATAAATGTCAGTCTTTATTCATTCTAAAGGAGTTAAGCTGTTGACACCATTTCAGAGAAAGCCGCGTGAGACCAGAGTTAGATCTAATGTTACGGCGTGGCCAGTGTTAGCATTCAACAAAAGGAGCCAAGGAATGGCTGTCGGGGGTGGGCAGAAGTCCAGCTGCTGTTCACGCCTCTCCTCGCTGCAGACATTCTGAAGATGGGGAAGGAAGCCGCACCACTGCCGTCGGAGACCCAAGGGACTCCAGCAGTCTCCCTCCAGAGCAGTACAAAACTTCCAAACGTGAAAGTCTCCACATACTCCCGTTCTCCAGGAAATCCGGATCACTGGGAGGAAGCTGACCCTGTTCCATGAGTGCTGTCATGTTAGTTTTTTGATAGCTTCAATCCACTCCGCTCGCTCAGCCTTGCTGCTGGCCTGGATGTAATAGTGTGTGTCATCCTTAGTAATCACTTTGAAGAGGTTTCCCTGGACATTCCCTTTAACTCCTGGGCAAAGAAAAAAAAAATCAGTGGTTTATAGCCTTGCCACTTTCAGCTTGAACTGAGACAGGAACAGAAGTAATACAAGGAACTATTTCTTAAATAGAAACTATGTGCTTAGAAACATCCCCCAGGTGCACGCCCTCCCCTTTTCTCCCTCGAATTCAGGCCTGGCCTGTCTGTTCCTAGAAACCCTCTTGTCTGCCCTCTGTGCTAACCATAATCTACAAATTCATTTCCATCAAAATGTTAAAAGCAAGCACAGAATTTTGGGGCTTGACTTCAAATTATGTCTTTGAACCTCAATTTCCATATCCATGAGATGGGGATAATATTCTCTTCCTGCTATAGCTGGTGCTATGGTTTAGATAAGGTGTGGTTGGCTCCCACGGGTCTAGATGCTAGAGGATCAGTTCAGGGTAGTCGTACTGGTACCATAGAGCCTTTATGAGACAGAACCTAGGGGCTGGTGTTTTGGTGTGCAGTGGGTTAAGCCGTAGCCTGAAATGCCAGCATCCCATATCAGAATGCTGGTTCAAGTCTAAGCTACTCCACTTCTAATCCAACTCCCTGCTAATGTGCCCAGGAATGCACCAGAAGATGGCCCAAGTGCTGGTGCCCCTATACCCATCTGGGAGACCAAGGTGGAATTCTGGGCTCCTGGCTTAGACTTGGCCCAGACCTGGCTGCTGGTGGCCATTTCGGCAGTAAACCAGAGAACAGAAGATCTTTGTCTCTCCCCCTCTGTCTGTTGCTCTGCCTTTCAAATGAATAAATAGGTCTTCGAAAATTTTTTAAATCTTCATTTCTTAAAAATAAATAAATAAATAAGTGGGACCTAGTAGGAGGCACTTAGATCCTCAGGGGCATGAGGCAGTTCTTGTACGACTCCTTGGGAGTTCTTGTTCTCTGCTTCAGTACAAGCTCCTGCCATCATATCTGCCATGACGTCCCACAGCCAGGGAGCAGCACTTGCTGAGCCCGTGCCATGTGGTATGGGCTCTGAACCTCCCAGACTCTTCATAAATGTGTCTGCCTCAGGCCCTTTGTTATAGTGCCGAAAGCTGACACAGCCAGCTCTTGGGAAATTATTGAGCTAACGGGTACTAAAGTGTGTTGTTAACCCTACAGCACTGTGTGGGACTTAGCTACTATTCTTAGGTGGAAGTTTATGGGCCATCAGCACACAAACTGAGGGGAAACTACATTAAAAACATGGAGTATTTGCTTGTGTGCTTAACACACCATGCCCTTTTGCCTAACTTTTGAAATTGTCTTCTACACTCATGACATCCTCTCACTGAGAGAGCCCTACTCAGCTTCCAAAGCCTAGACTCTGAAAGGACTTTGAGAGGAGTGGACGTTACTGAGGTGAGAGAGGGCCCTCAGATCTCCAGGCCAGGGCCAAAGTTGCACCTTACCAGTGGGAACGCCGTTATCCTCCAGGGCAGACACAAGGGAACCACGAAGGGAAAATCCACCCACTGGCCTGTTCTCTTCCTGCAGAAAAAAGGAAACCTAATTAGAAATATTGTGAATGTACCAAAGGCAAGAGCGGTTGTCCCTACAGCTCTCCTTGATCAGGCCAGCTCAAGTCAGTGCAAGTCGTAATGGAAGAAGCAGCTGAACTTGGACGTTGCATGGCCAAGATCCATGCACCAGTAAGGAGGTCTGAGCCTCTGTTTCACAGCCAGTAGCAACAGTGCCCACCAGTGCTGCTGTCAGCAGTCTAGCAGACTTGAAAATCAATCAGCACGCAGGCGTCTGGTGCAGCAGTAAGACACCATGTGGGCTGCCCGCATCCCAAACTGAAGTACTGTCTGAGTTCCAACCCCCATGGCACGTTCAATTCCACCTTCCTGGAAGACAGCAGCTGACGGCTCAAGTATGGGTCCCTGCTCCCCATGTGGAAGACCCAGATTAAGTTCCTGGCTCCTGGCTTCAGCCTGGCCCAAGCATGGCTGTTACAGGCATTTGGGGAGTGAACCAGCAGATGGAAGGTATCTCTCTCTCTTTCCGTGTGTGTGTGCATTTGCCTTTCAAATAAAATAAATAAGTAAATGTTAAAAAGAAGTTTTATTTTTAAAAAAAACCCGGTCTGCTTTTCATGTCCAGAGATGTCTCAGAGCCTCTGACCTGCACTATGCCAGAAGCAGCATGTGCCAGACTCCTTAACCCTCTTGTGCATCTTGCCAACCAACAGAAGTGACACATAGTGATAGCTGTCACTTCTGCAAAACCAACAGACACTCCTGCACCTTGTACACTGTTACCCAAGTCTCCATATGTGCCTGGCAAAACAAAACTGTGGTTTGCCGTATCTCAGGTTACTCAGAGCAATTAGCATACCCCAAGTAGTGCCTCAGGCCCCAGCATCCTCTCCATTAATCAATAATCAACTTCATAAGACAACAGCAAACAAAAAGCAGTTAAATAACAACACCAGAGATGTTGACCCGTGAGACGCCCAAGGAGGGAAGGTTGTGGTTCGGTGCAGAATTCCAGGGCAGCCTCAGGGAAGAGACTTGAGAAACAGCTCCTTGGAGGGGCCAGGGCTTGCAGCCAGGGCGGGATGCAGAGCAAGCGCACAGCCAGGGAGCAAGGAGCCAGGATGCCTGTAGGGTGGCACCTGGGCTCAGGCAGTGGACTCAGGGCACAAGGGGAGTTCGCTGCCTGGGCACACAATGCAATGCAAAATGCAACCGTCCATTGCATCCATTTGTGTATTTTTTTCCTTACTAACCACCGGGGGTTTCAACTCTGTCCTGTAGCTAGACCGCCACACTGCCAGGGTGCTTTCTGGAATTCCTTGTGTCACCCCTCAGGCAGCCCTCCTGCCATGCCTCTCCCCGACGCTCAGCCCTTCCTTGTGGCCTGGTGGGGTCTCCCCTACCTGCTCTCAACTTACAGCAGGGCCTCCCGAAACTGCCCACTCCTCCCTATTTCAGAAAGTGAATCATACATTCACCAAGATGAGACTGAACAACCCAACAAAAGGCCACTGTTCTCTTCTTTTGATCGGAATTAATTCAATAGGCAGTCACGCTTATTATCTCAAGTTCAGAAGAGCAATCCCTTGGTGAATTCTTTTAGAAACAAGATGATTAGTGAATTATAGCTCGAAAATTACATGGTAAAAGAAACTCCTCCAAACGTAGGTGGGAACTACAGGTTAACGGAGACAGAATTAATGGGATGTTTAGATAGAAGAGGATGAAGAGCTGGGAAGAGCCAGTTGGGAGCCTGATCAAAGCAGGCTCTAGGGAAACTAAAAGATGCTTTCTTGAAAGGGGGCGTTTAGCCTAGTGGGTAAGACACCAGGTAAGATGCCCAGGTTTGATCCCTGGTTCTGGCTTCTGACTCCAGCTTCCTGCTGATTGCAGACTTCCGGGAGGCAGCAGTGATAGCGCAAGGACTTAGATCCTGGAGACCTGGATTGTGTCCTAGGCCCTGGCTCAGCCCTGACCCCGTCCCAGTGGCTGCAGGCATTTGGGGAGTGAATAAGCAAGACAGATTGGGTTTTTCTGTTAAAATAAGGATGCTGCCTTGCCACAAGAAGTGAGTGGACATGGAAGAACGCACTTGCTGATCAGGGAAGAGCAGCCTGCGCGGCAAGGGACAGACTTAGAACGGCAGCAGCTTTGGTGGGGAAGCTGGGAAAGGCAGTGCCAGGTGAGCTGCCGCACGCACCTTAGAAGGGTCGTAGTAATGCAGGAAAGCGGGGTCCTTCCTCAGCACAAAGCGACGCACCTTCCAGTTCTTCCGCTTGTGCCCCTGTGGGGGGGAAAGGGCTCATCAGCGACAGCTCCACGTCCCTCCTTCCGCCTCCACGCAGCTAATGCCAAAGCCCACCAAACCAGCCTGCGCCAGCGGACTGCCTTCTCAGAACAATCCGGGGAAACCCTGGGACTGCACCGATGGGTCCCGGACTTGCCCTGACATCAGCCCCTGCTGCGTGACACTTCAGCAAAAACACCGTCAATACAGACAATTGTTACCTGTCAATTTTTAAACAGCCTTTAGTGTAAATATTTATTTTTTAAGGTTTTTTTATTTATTTGAGAGGTGGAGTCACAGATAGTGAGAGGGAGAGACAGAAAGGTCTTCCATCCGTTGGTTCATTCCCCAATGGCCGCAACAGTCAGAGCTGAGCCGATCTGAAGCCAAGAGCCAGGAGCTTCTTCCTGGTCTCCCATGGGGGTGCAGGGGCCCAAGGGCTTGGGCCATCTTGTACTGCTTTCCCAGGCCACAGCAGAGAGCTGGATTGGAAGAGGAGCAGCCAGGACTAGAACCGGCGCCCATATGGGATGCTGGAGCCGCAGGCGGAGGATTAACCTACTGCACCACAGTGCCAGCCCCATATTTACTTATTTTTGAAAGTCAGAGTTGCAGAGAGAGGGAGAGACAGAAAGAGAGGTCTTCCATCCACTGTTTCACCCCCCAAATGGCTGCAATGGCTGGGCTTGGGCCAAGCTGAAGCCAGGAGCCAGGAGCTTCTTCCAGGTCTCCAACAGGGGTGCAGGGGCCCAAGCACTTGGGCCATCCTCCACTGCTTTCCCAGGTGTGTTGGCAGAGAGCTGGATTGGAAGTGCAGCAGCCAGGACTCAAACTGGCACCCATATGGGATGCCAGTGTCACAGTTGGCAGTTTAACCCGTTATGCCACAATGCAGGCACCCAGTTTTTAGTTTAAAAGAACCAGAATCAGTATTAATAAAATAGTCCTTTAAAAAAAAAAAATAACAAACCACTGTCACATTAGTCAAGCAGACAGAGCCAAAGGAAATTACCACTGAGGGAAAGGGAATGTGTTACCCAGACACCACTCCATAAAGGAGAGCAGGGTGGCAGCTGGACTGGGCGCTCACAGGCAAACCTGAACCCACCAACACCTGAAGGGTCAGCTTAGTCCAAAAACCAACCTGCAGCAACATGTATGTGTACACACGTGCACACATATGCAGAAAACTTCTCGAACATTCTGCATTTGCGAAAGACCAAGAAATAATTCATTATATGATAAAACCTAAATGAGGGGCCAGCATTGTGGTACAATGGGTTAAGCTGCCACCTGCAACATTGCTGTCCCATGACTGTGCAGCTTTCAGTCCCAGCTGCTGAACTTCTGATCCAGCTCCCTGCTAATGCACCTGGGAAACAGCAGAAGTTAACTCAACTACCTGGGAGGACCTGCATGGAGCCAGGCTCCTGGCTTCAGCCTGGCCCAGTCCCAGGCATTGCAACATTTGGAGAGTGAACCAATGGATGGGAGATCTCTCTCTCTCTCTCTTTCTCTCTCTCATCTTCCCCATCACTCTGCCTTTCAAATAAATAAAATAAATATATAATTTGTAAAAACCTTAAATGTGAAGACATTAGTGTGTGTGTGTGAAAGAGAGACTTCATTAGCCCCACATTCCGGATCACACCCTCAGAGCCTCTCCATGTTCTCCCAGGGGCCGCTCTCCTTCCCCTCACCAAGGACCCATGTCAGGCCCAGTAGAAGCAGAGTCCGTGGGCCAAACAGGCAACTCCATGGATGATAAATAATCTAAGAGCAGCTGAGGATCCTTACATGCAAGACACAGGTGACAATGACAGTGCTTGCTCAGAACCACAATGGGGATGGTGCGGAGCTGGATACCTGCCCATTGTACAGACACGCACATTCACAGGACTTGGGCAAAACCGCTTCCACCTCCAGTACCAGGATGCGGCTTTGTTCACACAATAGAACTTTAGTTACGCACAGGTACAGGATGACTGGGAGACGGTTTGCTTCCAGTTTAACACAACTGCTGTCCCACCTATTTAGGAGCAGCGGCCGTGGTCAATTTTTCAGCCCTGAGCTTACCCTGAAGAATTTGATCTTCACCCTATGGACTTGGATGAGGAAAATCATTAGCTTTTGTTCAGAGAGTGTTCCAAGGGGACATGTAGGGCCTCACAAAGGAAGGCAGAGCCCCCACAAAGCCCCAGGAGGCTGAAGGCCAGCAGGTGCAAAACATCAAGCCAGCCAGCCGTCCATATCTTCTGAGAAAAGTAAGTGCAAGTGGGCAATGGCGTGGAAGTTCTTTCTCAGTGTTGTGAGGATTCTGTGTGTGCACATTTTTCTGGAGCTGGTCCACACACATGTGTGAAAGAGTGAGCACATGTGTGCGTGCACTGCTCTTCACCTCGCTTCCCATGGCTGACCCAGGGCCCTGCTTTCGCAGATTCTGCTGGTGGGCAGTGCGCCACAGCATTACCAGTCTTCCCTCTCTCTGGGCTCCTTCCTGCCCACTGACCCTCGACCCTGGGGTCTGCCAACCGTCCTGCTCCTCCTGCTCGAAGGCAGCCATACCTGCTTGGCCAGGTAGCCCTGCTTTACCACCGTGCCACTTAACTCCACAGTGCTGAGACTGAGTTCTTCCCTGGAGCTTATCTTCTTCTTGTAGCTCTCAGCCTAGTGGGAAGGAAAGAGCAAGCGCTGTTAGAAAAGAGACCCCGGCCCAGGCTGCAGGGCGCTCTCGGGATGAAGCTCTCCCTAAGACTGTGAAGCCCCCTGCACCCCCTCCTTTGCCTCTCCCTTCCCTCAGCCCTGGTGGCAAGGGGAACCCCCTCCCTAACTCACGAAAGTGTACAGGGCCGTGGAATCATCCAGAAACTGGTCCGCCAGATCCCCGGAGCGAATGGCTCCCGTGCTCCGGACACCTACTGGCCTGAGGAAGTTCTCCTCCATGAGCATGGAGGCCAAGGTCACGGCCTCCAGACGGTTGGCAGCGAAGCTGCTGGAGATGAGCCAGTCCACCAAGGAGGAGCCTGTGTCAAGGCAAGGACAGCGCCCATCAGATGAGAGACCACAGACCAGCCACGGGAAGCGGTGACCTCACCGACTTGGACCCCCTGAGCAGCCCTGGGGAGCTCTGTAAGAGCTGTGGCCATGCCCACTGTCCAGCAGGCAACTCTGGCCAGCTTCCATAGGAGCCGGTCAAACATGTGCCTGAGCCTCGATCATCAGCTCCCGGGTTTCCAATGCCCAGCTCAGCCCCTGCGCGGGGAGGGGCAGGCTCACCTAGAAAGGTCTTTTTGTAGGTGCTTCCTTGCTCCATGTTGGGGCTTGACCGGATCCCATTGCTGCTGTCACGCATCTTGTCCACAATGTGACTGCAGGGAAGGCAGGCAAAGGAGAGAGGACTCACATCAGCACCCCCAGGCACTGCCACGGGTCCAAACCGTGGGACACCCCAACCAAGGAGCACCCGGTTATGCTCCAGAATCTGAAAGGCAGGATTTGCAGACCTTTCTTTCCTTCCCTTGGGTCCTCAAAATGTTCTATTCTTTCTGTGCCAGACAGGTAGTACTTTGGGAGTAAGAGCAAGGACTTGTGACTTTTACCTTAAACAGGAACGTGCAGCATCCAGGTGATTCTCACTGATTGACTGCATTCAGTCCACGCCCCTCCAGCGACTTCTCAAGGGCACACGCCTCTGAGTCCTCCCCTCAGCCACCCTCTGCTGCTCTTCCCAGCACTCAGTACAGTGTAGCAGCTCCTACGCACGCAAGGTGCACAGTCTAGATTTCAGTGCCGGGGCTGGAGCTTGGCAGAGCCCAGGACTGCACGGATACCACATTGTTGATGGGCACAACAGTTCTGCTGCTTGGGAGGTCAGCAGCTTCTCCTGCAAACCAGAGAGTTTCCAAGATGGGAACTCCTTTTGCCCGTCGCTACCTCACCGAATCACTTCCGCCACGGACCAGCTTTCCCTCTGCCCCGGAAGACAATTACTACCACCACTGGAAGACGCTTTTTTCATTTCTTGTTTCTGTACTCGGGCTGGATGAGACTTTGCTCATTTGTATTTGCATCTGCTGAGCACCCGGCTCCATGCGTGGCATGCAGAAGGCACTCACTAACTGCTTGATGAATGAATGAAAAAACCCCGATGAGGAAGCAGCCAGCTGCTCCCAGAATGCATCGTTCTCACCACCAGGCAGTAAGCAAGACCAACGATTTGGTGGGTGGTGATTCCTGGGGAGCCGTGACGTGGCTCTGATCTCCCTGGCTGAAAATGGAGCAAGGTGTGCAATTCATTCACCTGCGGTGCCGGCATCCCATATGGGTGCCGGTTCGAGTCCCAGCTGCTCCACTTCTGATCCAGCTGCCAGCTAATGTGCCTGGGAAAGCAGCAGAAGATGCCCCAACTGCTTGGGCCCCTGCACCCATGTGGGAGATCCAGATGGAGCTCCTGGCTTTGGTCTGACCATTGCGGCCATTTGGGGAGTGAACCAGTGGATAGAAGATCTCTCTCTCTCTCTCTCTCTGTAACTCTGTCTTTCAAATAAATCTTAAAAAATAAAAACAAAGAAGAAGAAAAGCAGCAGCAACCAAGAGAGTACACAGAAGCAGGGTGGGTGCACAAGGCCACTTCCAGGCAGAGGAAAAAAACAACATAAACCGGACAGGGACCGCTGAGGGCCCTGAGCAGCAGCCACAGCCCCCAGCCGGGCCTGGTCCCACCGCCCACAGGCAGGAGAGGCTGCAGCGAGGCCGGCCGGGCGGTGTGCAGGGGCGGGGTGGGGGGCACTCACTGCAGGCTGATGTGAGGCGGCAGCTTGAACGAGTTTTTCAGTATGTGCAGTTGCTGCACCTTCCCCGGCTGCCCTGCGTGAATAGCCCCTGTTATCTCAAAGGCCCAGGCGTCCCTCTCCTCTCGAGAACACGCTTCCAGGAAGTACTCCGTGGATGTCCGAGTCTTCAGCTTAATGAGCAGCTGTGGGAAGAGACAGAGGCAGAGCCGGTGAGAGAATGCTGCACAGAAGATACCACAGGGCCACTGCAAACCTAGGAGACGGTGGGAGCCCAGTGACTGCCTGTGGCCCCAGTTCCTTGCCTACATCCCAGCAGGTGGTTTTTAAAGCTTCACTTGGCTGGGGGTGGGGGGTGGGGTGGCGGGGGGGGGGGGCACCGCTGTGCTGTTGCCTGCAGTGCATATCCCACATGGTCGCCAGTTCCAGGAGCTCCACTTCTGATCCAGCCCCTTGCTAATGCACCTGGGAAAGTAGCAGAAGATGGCCCAAGTGCTTGGGCCTTTGCACCCACATGGGAGACCTGGAAGAAGCTCCTGGCTCCTGGCTTTGGATTGCCCCGGCTCCGGCCGTTGTGGCCATTTGGGGAGTGAACCAGTGGACAGAAGATTGCTCTCTTTCTCTCTCTCTCTCTGCCTTTCAAGTAAATAAATATCTTTTTTAGAACATTTTTTTTAAGATTTTATTTATTTATTTGAGAAGTAGAGTCAGACAATGAGAAGGAGAGACAGAGAGAGAGAGAGGTGTTCCTTACATTGGTTCACTCCCCAAATGGCCACAATAGCCGGAGCTACACCAATCTGAAGCCAGGAGCCAGGTGCTTCTTCCGGGTCTCTCACATGGGCCCAAGGACAGGGCCATCCTCTGCTGCTTTCCCAGGCCATAGCAGAGAACTGGATTGGAAGAAGAGCAGCCGGGACTAGAAACAGTGCCCATATGGGATGCTGGAGCCGCAGGCAGAGGATTAACCTACTACGCCATGGTGCTGGCCCCAATAAAATTTTTTTTTAAATAAATATTCGTAGCCAACGCGGTGGCTCAATAGGCTAATCCTCTGCCTGCAGCGCCGGCACCCTGGGTTCTATCCCGGTCAGGGCGCCGGATTCTGTCTGGGTTGCTCCTCTTCCAGTCCAGCTCTCTGCTGTGGCCCGGGAGTGCAGTGGAGGATGGCCCAGGTGCTTGGGCCCTGCACCTACATGGGAGACCAGGAGAAGCACCTGGCTCCTGGCTTCGGATCGGCGCAGCGCACCGGTCGAGGCGGCCATTGAAGGGTAAACCAACGGAAAAGGAAGATCTTTCTCTCTGTCTCTCTCTCTCTCTCACTGTCCACTCTGCCTGTCAAAAAATAAATAAATATTCGCGTTTGGCGCTGCAGCATGGCAGATAAAGCTGCTGCCTGCAGTGCCAGCATCCCATACGGGCGTCAGTTCAAGTCCTGGCTGCTCCACTTCTGATCCAGCTCTCTGCTATGGCCTGGGAAAACATTAAAATATAGCCCAATTCCTAGGGCCCCTGCACCCATGTGGCAGACCTAGAAGCAGCTCCTAGCTCCTGGGTTCAGATCAGCACAGCTCTGGCCATTGCAGCCATCTGGGGAGTGAATCAGTAGATGGAAGACCTCTCTTTCTCTCTGCCTCTGCCTCTCTGTAACTTTGCCATTCAAATAAATTAATTAATTAAAAAATAAATAACTCTTCACTTGGGGAGCTGCATTGTGATGCACTGGGTTAAGCCTCCGCATGTGACGCTGACATCCTCCCAAGAGGATTGGTTCAAGTCCTGGCTGCTCCACTTCAATCCAGATCCCTGCTAATGCACCTGGGAAGGCAGCAGAGAATGGTCCAAAAAGCTTGGGTCCTTGCCACCCATGTGGGAGACCAGGATCTGGATTTATTGGGGCCAGCACCGTGGCGCAGGTGGGCAGGCTCCATTAGTTCAGTATGAAGGAAGGATCTCACATGGCAAGCCAGGAAGCAGAGAGAGAACAGGCACACATTGTCTATGGCTGTGTGGTCCCCCTTTTAAAGCCACCACGATTTGATCCTGGGGGTCCCACCCTAAGGATCTAATTCAATCTAATCACCTCCCAGAGGCCCAGCCTTCAGCCACCACAATTAGATTATGTTTATGCCCTTAATCCATTCACCACTTACCTAAGACTGCAAGAACTTGGGCTGGTGCTAAGCCTCTGTCTGCAACACTGCCACCCATATGAATACCAGTTCGTGTCCTGGCTGCTCCACTTCTGATCCAGCTCTCTAGTAATGGCTTGAGAGAGCAATGGAAGATGGCCCAAGTGCTTGAGCCCCTGCACCCACAAGGGAGACCCTGAAGAAGCTCCTGGCTTCTGGTTGCCCCAGCTCTGGCCATTGCAGCAATTTGGGGAGTGAACCAGCAGATGGAAGATTTCTTTCTCCCTCTCTCTGTCTGTAACTCTGCCTCTCAAATAAATATATTAAAAAAAAAAAAAAAAAGACTGCAAGAACCAGGCTTTTAACACATGAGACACCCAAACTTTATCAACACCAGACCACTGAGCTTTGCGAGCTTGTCCTGCGAGGCCCACGCACTGCCAGGATGGTGGGGTGACGGCGTTTGTTTTATTAACAGTCTCAAGCTTTTAAACAGCAGGCAGAGGGGGCGTGGCTAATTCAGGGCAACACTGATTCTATAGGATAAAGCCAATCTTGGTGCCAGTGTGTTTCTCCAACCAGCTTGAAGGTCACGTAGGCTATAGTAGCTTTCCAGGTGGTCCTAATGGGCCTGGGCCACACCCAGGAGCTGTTTGTCAATTACAAGACCCTTCAAGGGTAGGGGGCAGAGGAAATGTACCTGGGGCTCCTGCCACCTGCCAGCAGTCAGGCTGTCCAGGGAGGCATGGTGTGCCACGCCCCCTAACCTCCTGCATGGGCTGGGCAGGCAGCCCCCCAGCCAGGCACAGGATCACACACACAGCTTAGCTTCTCGTTTCAGTCTTTCTGAGAGGGTTTTCATCAGTCCATCCAACCTCTCTCATGACCTTCAGTGGCTCCACATTACCTTCATTTGCCCCAGCTAATCTCCCAGCTCCACTTTCTCTCCTATGGCTACAGGGGCAGCCCTTCTCCCCAGATTCCATTGCAATCTCTCTCCATGCACAGTCTTCTCCTTTTTTAAAGTTTAACTTAATTTTATTTATTTGAAAGTCAGAGTTACAGAGATAGTGAGAAAGAGAGATCTTCCATCTGCTGGTTCACCCCTCAAATGGCCGCAATGGCCAGGGCTGTGCCAGGCTGGACCCAGGAGCTTCTTCCAGATCTCCCATGTGGGTGCAGGGACCAAAGCACTTGGACCATCCTCCGCTGCTTTCCCAGGCATATTAGCACGGAGCTGGATCAGAAGTGGAGCAGCTGGGATTTGAACAGGCGCACTTTGGAGATGCCCTCACTGCAGTCGGCGGCTTAATGCACCGTGTCACAGCACTGGCCCCCCACCTAACTTTTACTCAAGACATACCACCTTCCCAGAACTTCTGTGTCTCTCCTCTTTCAATCTGTGCCCCAATCTCTACTCCTGGAGCCATACCTAACCCAAACAGATTAGGATGGCTTCTTCCTCTTCTTCAGAAATAGAATTTTCGCTGCAACTGCAGACTATGTATCAACGAACCATTTGCTTTCCCACTAAGATTATCCACTCAAGAAGAAAAAAAAACTTACCGTTTTCTTCCTTGGATCACACTGAGCCCTCAGTAAATGACTGCTGGAGATATATATATAAAGAAGGAGCTTCCACCTGCTGATTCACTCCCCAGTTGCTCACCATGGCCTGGAACTCAATCCAGATTCCCCACATGGGTGGTATGAACCCGACTAGTGGAGTCATTTCCACTGTCTCTCAGCTAAGCAGCAGCAGGAATGCTGGGTGCAGGTGTCCTAAGTAGCATCGCAAACCCTAGACCAAACAACCATCCCTAACCTTTTTTGATGGTAACGTTGAAGCTGCCCTCACTTCCGGAGCACGTACCCCTTGGGGGATGAAAACCAGCACAATGGGCCGGCGCCGTGGCTCAACAGGCTAATCCTCCGTCTTGCGGCGCCGGCACACCGGGTTCTAGTCCCGGGTTCTAGTCCCGGTCGGGGCGCCGGATTCTGTCCCGGTTGCCCCTCTTCCAGGCCAGCTCTCTGCTGTGGCCCAGGAGTGCAGTGGAGGATGGCCCAAGTGCTTGGGCCCTGCACCCCATGGGGAGACCAGGAAAAGCACCTGGCACCTGGCTCCTGCCATCGGATGAGCGCGGTGCGCCAGCCGCAGCGCGCCGACCACGGCGGCCATTGGAGGGTGAACCAACGGCAAAACAGAAGATCTTTCTCTCTGTCTCTCTCTCTCACTGTCCACTCTGCCTGTCAAAAATTTAAAAAAAAAAAAAAAAAAAAAAAAAGAAAGCCAGCACAATGCACAATGAACCCCAAGACAGCGGTAACAACCCACATGGGTGTCGTGCCTGCTTCCTAGCCTGCAAGTGTTTCACAGTGCATTGCCTTGATGATCCTCATCACAACCATGTGTGATATCATCCCACTTTTCAGCCTAACAAACAAAGGCACAGAGAGGTTTAACTATTTGCCCAGTGTTACACACCCAGCACATTGGGATGCCAGGATCTGATCCCAGGCTCCATGGATAACTCTTAGGTCTTCCTGTTACCCACCTTCCTTCCCCAGAGAAGCCCGAGGTGTGTGGGGCAGGGAGGAGCTGGGCAGCCGGGCCTCACTTACAGGGCGGTTCTCATAGTCCAGGCAGGGACAGGTGATGGTGCAGCCGTCCAGGAGGATCCGGCCCTTGGGGGGCATCACTCTCCGACCCCCCTCCAGCTTGTAGTACAGCAGTGTGTTCTGCCGAAGGATGAACCATCGAGCCTTCCAGTTGTGGACGATGTGACCCTAGAATCAGACAGAAAAACCCTGAGGCGAGGTGGCCAAGGGCAGGCTGTCACGTGGAGGCAGCTGTCCCTGCACACGGGGAACCACATGGAAAGTACTCTCCGGCAATGATGGGGAGAGCAACATCTTTGTTTGGATCTTTGGTATGAAACAAAGACCTTTGGCATTGACCTTCTAACTCCCATTTGGCCTTTTTCCTGCTTAAGAACCTTGAAAGAAACTGCAAAGAAGAGGGGGCCTGCACTGTGGTGTAGTGGGTAAAAGCCACCGCCTGCAGTGCTGGCATCCCACATGGGCGCCAGTTCCAGTCCCGGCTGCTCCACTTCCAATCCAGCTCCCTGCTATGGCCTGGGAAAGCAGTAGAAAATGGCCAAAGTCATTGGGCCCCTGAACTCACGTGGGAGACCTGGAAGAAGCTCCTGGCTCCTGGCTTTGGATCGGGGCAGCTCCAGTTGTTACAGTCAACTGGGGAGTGAACCAGTGGATGGAAGACCTCTCTCTCTCTCTCTCTCTCTCTCTCTCTCTCTCTGCCTCTCCTCTCTCTGTGTAACTCTGACTTTCAAATAAATAAGTAAATCTTAAAAAAAAAAAAGTATGCATGCTAAGTGTTAAAAAAAATAAAGAAGAGGAAAAAAAATCACTTAGCTCTAATCCCAGTGACAAGAGATAGCCGTTGTTAGCATTTGGCATCCCTTCCAGACTTTTTTCTTTTTAGGTTTTACTTTCTAATTTTTATTTATTTATTTATATACTTATTTATTTATTTGAAAGGCAGAGTTACAGAGAGGAAGAGGCAGAGAGAGAGCAAGATCTTCCATCCGCTGGTTCACTCCCCAATTGGCTGCAATGGCTGGAGCTGTGCCGATCCGAAGCCAGAAGCCAGAAGCTTCTTCTGGGTCTCCCATGTGGGTGCAGGGGCCCAAGGAGTCGGGACATCTTCTACTGCTTTCCCAGCCACAGCAGAGAGCTCGATCGGAGGTGGAGCATCTGATACTCAAACCAGCACCCATATGGGATGCCAGCACTGCAGGAGGTGGCTTTACCAACTATGTCACAGCGCCAGCTGCAGTTTTTATTTTTTAAAAAATTATTTATTTGAAAGACAAAGTTACAGAACTCCAACCCATGTGGGTGCAGGAAGCCAAGCACCTGAACCATCTTCCACTGCTTCTCCTGTTGCATTATCAGGAAGTTGGATCAGAAGTGGAGCAGCCGAGACTTCAACAGGGGCTCACACAGGATGCCAGCACTGCAGGCAGCAACTTAACCAGCTGTTCCACAGTGCTGGGCCCCCAGAATGTGGGCAGTTTCTAAGTTGAAGCCACAACTGTGGTAGGCATTAAAGGAAGAGTAATTTTGGGAGTTCTTAGGTGGGAGAACCCCAATTGACAGGGTAGGCAGGTGAAGGCAGACAGCCTGTTTCCAGTATAGACCCATGGATAGGATAGTGTCAGCTGAGCCATCAGAAAGACGCGGGTCTGGGACCAGCACTGTGGCACAGAGAATTAAGCCACTGACATCCCACATGGGCACTGGTTCGACTCCTGAATGCTTCACTTCCTGTCCAGCTGCCTGCTGTACCTGGGAAAGCAGCAGAGGATGGCCTAAGTGCTGCCATCCACTCAGATGGCATTCCAGGCTCCTAGCTACAGCCTGGTCCAACCCCCGCCATTGAGGCCATTTGGGGAGTGAACTAACAGATGGAAGATCTGTGTGTGTGTGTGTGTGTGTGTGTGTGTTTGTGTAACTCTTTCAAATAAAATAAATCTTTAAAAACAGATAGAAAAGGCCTGCACTGCGGCTCACTAGGCTAACCCTCTGCCTGCGGCGCCGGCACCCCAGGTTCTAGTCCCAGTCGGGGCACCGGATTCTGTCCTGGTTGCCCCTCTTCCAGGCCAGCTCTCTGCTGTAGCCCGGGAGTGCAGTGGAGGATGGCCCAATGCTTGGGCCCTGCACCCCATGGGAGACCAGGAGAAGCACCTGGCTCCTGCCTTCGGATCAGCGTGGTGTGCCGGCCGCAGCGGCCATTGGAGAGTGAACCAACAGCAAAAAGGAAGACCTTTCTCTCTGTCTCTCTCTCTGTCCACTCTTCCTGTCAAAAAAAAAAGAAAGAAAGAAAGAAAGAAAGAAAGAAAGAAAGAAAGAAAGAAAGAAAGAAAGAAAGAAAGAAAGAAAGAAAGAAAGAAAGAAACAGAAAGAAAGAGGCTGGCACCGCAGCTCACTAGGCTAACCCTCTGCCTGCGGCGCCGGCACCCCGGGTTCTAGTCCCCATTGGGGCTCCGGATTCTGTCCCGGTTGCTCCTCTTCCAGTCCAGGTCTCTGCTGTGGCCTAGGAAGACAGTGGAGGATGGCCCAAGTGCTTGGGCCCTGCACCCACATGAGAGATCAGGAGGAAGCACCTGGCTCCTGGCTTCAGATCGGTGCAGAGTGCCGGCTGTAGCAGCCATTTGGGGGGTGAACCAACAGAAAAGGAAGACCTTTCTCTCTCTCTACTCTGTCTAACTCTGCCTGTCCAAAAAAAAAAAAAAAAAAAAAAACCCAGAAAGAAAGAAATGGTTTTGGTGTGCACTCATGAAAGCATATTCTTGGGGCCAGCATTGTGGCACAGCGGGTAAAGCCACCACCTGTGACACTGGCATCCCATATGGGCACTGATTCCAGCTGCTCCACTTCCAATACAGCTCCCTGTTAGTGTGCCTGGGAAAGCAGCAGAGGATGGCCCAAGTGTTTGGGCCCCTGCACGCATGTGGGAGACTGGGAAGAAGCTCCTGGTTCCTGGCTTCGGTCTGGCCCAGCCCTGACTGTTGCAGCCATTTGGGGAGTGAACCAGTACATGGAAGATCTCTCTGTCTGTCTCTCTCTCTCTGTAACTCTGCCTTTCAAATAAATAAAATAAATCTTTTAAAAAATAATTTTAAAAAGAAAGAAAGCGAGCACATTCTCAGCATATTTCCAAGCAGGGATCCATTCAAGGCTAGGTTCTGACACGGTTGTGCTTTATCTGAATCAAGGACACTGAGCTAATTCATTTCCTTCCTAGGACCTATTAATATCAAAGGCCCCTGCAGTTCTCACATCCATGGTGCAACTGACATGATTCTTCCCATGCTCAGCACATACTGACAGCTGTTAGGGAAGAAACATTATAGAAGGAATTGCCGGCTGAAAGTTATTTATATGTAAATATGCTTCAGGAGCACTGATTTGTCTCCAAATAGAAGTTACTATGGCAACCAAATAACATTTATAGCAGGAACAGGTGTTTGGCCTAGCAGTTTAACAGGCCCATGTCCCACAACAGACAGCCTGGACTCCACGCCCAGTTCCAGCTCTGGACTCCAGCTTCCTGCAATTGCACACACTGGGAGGCAGCAGTGATGGCTCAAGCAATTGGGTCTCTGCCACCCACAGGGGAGGCCTGGATTGTGTCCCTGACCCCTGGCTTCAGCCTGGCCATTGCAGGCATTTGGGGGGGGGGGGGGTGAACCAGCAGATGGGAAAGCTCACACTCTCTCCCTTAAAAATTAATTTTTTAAAGAAAAATAAGGCCGGTGCCGCGACTCAATAGGCTAATCCTCCGCCTGTGGCACCGGCACACTGGGTTCTAGTCCCTGTTGGGGCACCGGATTTTGTCCCAGTTGCCCCTATTCCAGGCCAGCTCTCTGCTGTGGCCCGGGAGTGCAGTGGAGGATGGCCCAAGTCCTTGGGCCCTGCACCCCATGGGAGACCAGGAGAAGCACCTGGCTCCTGGCTTCGGATCAGCGCAGTGCACTGGCCGCAGCGCACCAGCCGCGGCAACCATTAGAGGGTGAACCAACAGCAAAGGAAGATCTTTCTTTCTGTCTCTCTCTCTCACTGTCCACTCTGCCTGTCAAAAAAATAAATAAATAATAAAAAATAAAGAAAGAAAAATAAAAAAAAGAAAAAGAAATTTAGAACTGAGCTAATCTGACAGTTTACTAACACTTAGTAGTATTCATGGTGTCCCCTGAATTTGACAGTTTTTAATCTCTTCACTTTGTTCCTTGCTTAGAATATGCATGTGGCCTCCTGAGGGGTGACAATTTTATCTGACACGGGGAAAACTAGAAACAACAACAAAACCAGGGTCTTAGCCCTCAGCTCCTGGTGTTCTGTAGCCCAGCCTCAGCTCCCCACCCCCATCCAATCCCAGGCAGCAGAGCGGAGCTGGCCTGGGGCATCTGGGTGCTGAAGAACTCAAGGCAGTAAAGGCTGGGGGACCAGGCTGTGGCCCGTGTAGGGAGAAGAGAATGCAACCTAAACTGATGGTCTGAGGGCTGGTGTGAGGTGCAGAGGAGGAGAGGGCAAACTCTCTTCAACCTGAAAGCACAGGTACGTAAGCAGATACTCAGTCTAGCAGCTAAGAGGCCTGCATCCCACATCGGAGTTCAGAGTCCTGGCTCCAGCTCTTGGCTCCAGCTTCCTGCCAGTGCAGACCCCGAGAGGCAGGGGTAATGGCTCAAGTAGTCGGCTCCCTGCCACCCACGTGGGAGACCCCAATTGATTTCCCAGCTCCTGACTTCAGCGTGGCCCAGTCCCAGCCATTGGGGCTATTTAGGGTTGAATCAAACAAATGGGAGCTCTCTGTCTTTCTCTATGTCATTCTCAAACAAAAACAAAAAACACCAAAGGTATTATGAGATGAGTTCTGTTGCCTCCAAAATTCTTATGTTGAAGCCCTAACCCCAGGACCTCAGAATGTGGCTGTGACCATAGTTAGAGACAGGGCCCATCCAGAGGTGATTAAGATGGCCCAACAGGGAGGGCCCCGATCTGACCTGACTGGTGTCCTAATAAAGACAAGCAATTGGACATGCAAGAGCCACCAGGGAGGCCTGGGCCCAGAGGAGAGAGGGACCTCAGAAGAAACCACCTTGGACCTGTAGCCTCCAGACTACGGGAAATGAATCTCTGTTGTTGAAGTCACCCCAGTCTGTGGTTTTTTCTTGGGACAGTTCTAGCACACTACTCCTACAGGGAAAAAAGGAAGGGGACTGGATGTGCAAGGGGGCAAAAATGTAGCCAAGAGATGTCGAGCAGAAAAACACACACACGGAGCTGCTATGAGGTCCTAGACAAAAAACTTACATTTCCCAGAACCCCTGGCATGTAGGGGACAGACAGGTGACCAAGCTTCTGCCATCCTACTCACAGAGCAATAATGCATGATTGACAGCAGCCACAATGGGGAAACTGGCTCTGTGGCAAGGGCAGCAGTAGAAAACAGTCTAAATATAGGAGAATTTCCAAAAGTTCCTGGAAAACAAATTAAAGATGTTTATTTGGGGGCAAAAAATTTTTAAATGTACGTACAGGTTTTTTTGTTTTTTTGCAGAGAGACAGAGAGAGTTATAGACAGTGAGAGAGAGAGAGACAGAGAGAAAGGTCTTCCTTCCATTGGTTCACTCCCTAAATGGCTGCTATGGCCGGCGCACTGCGCCAATCCAAAGCCAGGAGCCAGGTGCTTATCCTGGTCTCCCATGTGGGTGCAGGGCCCAAGGACTTGGGCCATCCTCCACTGCACTCCCGGGCCACAGCGGAGAGCTGGCCTGGAAGAGGGGCAACCGGGACAGAATCCAGTGCCCCAACCGGGACTAGAACCCGGTGTGCCGGTGCCGCAGGCAGAGGATTAGCCTAGTGAGCTTCGGCGCCGGCCTAGTTTTTTCATAATACACATTCCCCACAAACGTTTTTAAGTCCCTCATATGCATGCATTTCAGAATTTTTTCCCACCAAAATATATACCTCTTAATTGCACTTTCTAGGAACATCTTTTATCCCCCTCGTATAACAAGATGGTACCTGGTGTGGCTGCAGTGGGGGTCCCAGTCCTAAGGGGTGGCGAGTCCTGCCAACACCATGATTTTGGACTTGTAACCTCCAGAACTCCTTTCCTCTTGTATGCATATTTTTTTCTTTCTTCATACCTTTTATCATTTGAATCTGTGCATTCTGCTACTATAAACATTTTAACACCCACATAACCATAACCTATCTAATAATTTTTTTTATTTGGGAGGACAGATAGGTAGTTTCCAGTTTTTTTTTTTTTTTTTTTTTTTTTTTTTTTTGACAGGCAGAGTGGACAGTGAGAGAGAGAGACAGAGAGAAAAGTCTTCCTTTGCTGTGGGTTCACGCTCCAATGGCTGCCGCGGATGGCGCGCTGCGGCCGGCACACCGCGCTCATCCGATGGCAGGAGCCAGGTGCTAGGTGCTTTTTCCTGGTCTCCCATGGGGTGCAGGGCCCAAGCACTTGGGCCATCCTCCACTGCACTCCTGGGCCACAGCAGAGGGCTGGCCTGGAAGAGGGGCAACCAGGACAGAATCCAGCGCCCCGACCGGGACTAGAACCCGGTGTGCCGGCGCCGCGAGGCGGAGGATTAGCCTGTTGAGCCACGGCGCCGGCCATCCAGTTTTTTCCATGCATGAATAACATGGTATTCAGAAAGCGTTTACAGTGTTTCCTTGGAATAGAGCCCTACAGATGAAATTCCCAGGCTAAAACGTGTGAATACCGCTCTGGCATTCACGCTGGGAACCCAGGAGCAAGGCCTCCAAGTGCTTCTGCCTGGACAGAGTGAGAGCGAGCGAGCGAGCAGGTGCAGGCAAGAGAGCTTCCATCAGCTGATTCACTTCCCAATTGCCCTCAAGGAGGAAGCCACTGCTGGGAGCCAGGAGCTCAGTCCAGGAGTCCCATGTGGGCGGCAGGAACACTGTTACTTCAGCCATCACCACTGCCTCCCAGAGACTGAGTTAGCAGGAAGCTGGAGTCAGGAGCTGAAGCTGAGGGCCGGTGCTGTGGTGTACTAGGGAAAGTTTCCAGTACGGGTGCCGGTTCAGGTCCCAGCTGATCCACTGCCAATCCAGCACCCTGCTAATGCACCTGGGAAAGCAGCAGCAGATGGCCCACGTCTTTGGCCCCTGCACCCATGTGGGAGACTTGGAAGAAACTTCTGGCTCCTGGCTTCGGATCAGCCCAGTTCCAGTCATTGTGGCCATTTGGGGAGTGAACCAGTGAATGGAAAATCTCTCTGTCTCTTTAACGCTGTCTTTCAAACAAATAAATAAATAAATCTTAAAAAAAAAAGAACGAAAGAAAGAAAGAAAGAGCTGAAGCTGAGTATCAAACCCAGGCACTCCAAAGTGAAACGTAAGCATCCTAACAGTTGGCTTAACCACTAGCCCAAATGCCTGCCCCATTCTACCCAGAAAGGCGGTCCTACCTGCAGCGGATCCAAGCCTCCTCCTCCCCCACTCTCCTAGCAACCAGGCCCAGTGAGCTCCCTGCATTTCGTCTGGAATTATGCCGATTTCTTGTCTGGGCGGATTCAAGCCCATCGTGCCCCTGCCTGCCTGTCTGCAGCTGTGCCCTGCCCGGTGACCACTATTCTGCTGTCTGCCTTCCAGCGCGGGGTGGGGGCCGGCCCCACCTTCGAGCTCTAAACCCTCCTAAATCTGCACAACCCACCGCGGCAGACCTGTACCTTTTCAGGCAGTCACAGCGGTTGCTGCTGTCACCCAGGAGGAAGGGAAACTGGGGTGGAGGAGAACAAGTCGGAACTGAACGGCTCAGTAGGCGGAGACCACAGCCAGGGCAGGGGGCCACTCTCTCACCTGCAGTGAGGGGCGTGGCTTCTGCTTGCGTCAGAGGAGGGAACGGAGTTTTGGGTATCTCAGCCAAGTCCCCTGGTCCTTCGGGCCAGACCTGTTGACTCTGCTCACTTTGCTGCACCCTGGATTCCCTGCCCAGGCCATCTGGTGGGTAATCCTCTACTTTCCCGGGGATGTCCCCGGGAGCCCTGTAGCTCCAGCCCTCTGACACTGCAAGGTGGTGGTAGTGGTGGGGGGATCATGTATGTAATCCCTGGGAACAGGAGGAGGCCCTCAAAGTCCCATCTGAGGGGGGTGGGGTCTGTCCTTTGTATTGACTCCATTCTTTCCTAGGCCCCTAGCAGGGGCCACCCAAAACCCCTCTGTCCACCTCACACACTCTCTCCCCTTGCAAGCTGCATAAAAGGACCCGCCTACCATTGTAGCCACAAACTGGGTGTGCAATTGTGGACTGTGTATGTCCAGTGTGACCCTTGATCGGCTGCAGCCTCCCACTCTCCTTGTGTGCAGTTTTGAGCAAATAATCCACCCTCCCTCCTGCATCAAATAACGTATAACAAAATACAGATGCGTTACAGAGGGAACAGGACAATGATTTGAGCTTTCAGGGGCCAATGGGGCTGATCTGGCCACCAGGGGAGGTCACGGAAGGGAAAGCTCCTTCATCTGTCGTTATCCTCCCCCAACACACACACACACACACACAGAACTGGAAAGCAGTGGAAGAGTCCTTAGGCTGGTCCCCAGGCTTCGCTACCCGCGCACACTGCTGTACGTTAGCATAGACGCTCATGCTAACCTGAGTACGAACATCAAACATAACTGGGAAATACCAAACTTCCCCTTGACACTGCTCTCATTCAATTTCTCATCCTGCTTTTGTCTGGACTGCCGCTTGCTTGCGGTGGTAATAGGGAAGGGCTGGGCATGGAGGGTCAGAACCGGGCCAGGACCAGCTCTGGACCAGCCACCAGCGTTCTCACCCTCCTGTCCTCACCTGTAACAGTGATCACGAAACCCACTGCGCACAGCACTGGGCAGACAGGAAGGGTCTGGGGGACGACCCGAGGGGGGCTGACTCTGGCCCCATCACTCACCTCCTCTATGACCCTGAGTAAGCCACAGACCCTCTCTGGGCTTTGTTTCCCACGGGGTGAAAGGGGCAAGGGGGTACCACTGAGAGTTAAGGCAGCCAGCCTCCCTGGCCCGCCAGGCACGGTAAGTGCATTCCTCCCTTCTCACTGGTTGCAAACCATGGAGCCTATCTATGCTACCTTCACAAATTATATTTAAATACACTCTTCACCACGGCTCAGTAAGTTACTTAAAGTCAGGCTTCTGTGCCCACACCGCACCCACCAGGCGGGGCTCTCACCGGGTGCCCGTGAGTGGCCCCCGCTCTGCCAGCTGAAGTTTTCCCTGAAGTCCATTCACTGTCCTCCTCCCTCCCCTGCCCCGCCGTCCCCACGCTGCTGGACCCCACTCCGGGCACGCCCGTGCCAGGGCGCGCGTGCACCCCGCTCCGGTGAGACGCAAGGTCCCCCGGCCCCGGGCGCGCACTCACCCGCTTCACGAGGAAGCCCTCCTTGAGCACGCCGTCCTCCATGTCGCCGAGGCCAGCCCAGGTGCGCCGTCCCGGCGCCCGCGCAGCCCGCGCTCAGGAAGCGGCTCCGACGCGGCGGGGGCGACGCCTCCCTGGCGCGGGTCCAGCGCCCGCGGCCGCGGAGCCTCCCGGGCAGGAAGTCGAGCCGGATCGGGGTTTCTGCCCTAACTTTCCCGGCTGGAGGGGCTTCGGGGCCCGCGGTGCGTCCTCAAGGTTCGGAACGTGGACGCCCCGGCCGGGCAGGGCGCCGCATCCAGGTGCACCGTGCGCCGCCTGTCCTCTTCCAGCTCTGTCCAGCTTCCTCCTTCGCCGCCCCGAACCCGCGCCCGCCTAGCACTTGGCCTATTGCCCGAGGTTAATACGGGAACGAAGCGGAGCTGAAAGGACTGTGAAGATACGGAAACATCTCTGAGATCGGTGCAAGCATGGGCAGTGTGGACCTGGACTGGGAACTTTTTCCCTGGGCCTCTGGTGGTGGTGTTGGTGGGGGTGGGGTGGGGGTGGAGGTGGGGAGGCGGGGCAGAGAAAAATTCCCAAGAGCCAGAAGGGCACAGGTTTAAGGAGACAGGCTCAGTGTCTGCAAGGACCTCTGCCCCGGAAACACCCCCGACCCCAAAAATGCTAGACTAGCCAAGGATTCCATCGGTAGGAGCAAAATTTAAAGGAGTGCCAAGAAATTCAGCCATTTAGGTAAATAATATTTTAATGCAATCGTTTTTTAAGTACCAAAATATCCACGGTGGGCAGCATCCACAATTTGAACAAAGGATTAGCAACAATGGCCTGTAAGACCATGGCGGAAGCTGAATTACGAAGTACTGGTCCAGGCTAGTAATGCGTGGGCCAGGGTCTCCTTGTCCCTATCTGCACTCCCCTGCAAAGGGCCCTGTCCCGACTCTTCACCAAGCAGGGGAGAGACGCTCAGTGGCCCCTGGGATAGAAGGCTCCCCAGGCTCTGGACAGCCCAAGGCACCTTTCACAGCCTAAAAGGGTGACCCCCAAACCATCCCAGGTGCCCAGGCTTCAGTTCCGGCCACTCTGCTGCACCTATGTGGATGGCACAGGCATAGACCGAACAACCTAGATAACCTGGCAGAGTTCACCACACTGTGTTACCTGGGTGATGGCTCAGCAGGTCTCTGATCTACCAGCAAGTTCAAAAGCAGTGGGGCTTCTATTCTATTTCAGAATGAACATCGACCCTGCACCTTCCGAAGCCAGGCCTGTAGTTTTTACTTAGGGCAAAACAACTCCACAAGGTGAGTTTATTATTTCACATTTATTTTCGGTCAAGGGAATGGAAACGCCAGGAAGTTCTCCAGCTTGCCCAGGGTCACCCAGCACCGGGGCACTGAAAATACACTCTCCTTGCAAGAAAACTCCCCAGCCCTACAGACAGGCTGGGCTGCAACCCAGCTCCTGCGAGGATGGGCTGGGCAGCTCTGTCCAGGCCTATTTTCTTCCTTGTGGAGTTGTCTTGGCTCTACCCAGGCACAACCTCTGGGGCTTAGAAGGGATGGAATCTTCTTGGACAAGAGGGATTCGTGGATAGGAAAGGGAGATAGATGGGTTCTGTGTCTGCCAGGACACCTTCCTGCCCCCAGAGGAGCCCCCGGGCCGGCCCACCTGCCTGACGCAGTGGACTTGGGCATGAGTCACACCCCTTCCTTTCCTAGGCTGCGGTGGCTGAGCCACCAGCCACCGGGGAACCACGCTGACATCAGCCTCACTCAGCCACAGGGAGGTGGATGGAGACAGAGGAAGCAGACAGCAGTGAACAGCTGAGGCTGGAGGCAGGGGACAGGAAAGGGAAGGGAGCTCCACACCCAGGAACTTGGCTTGCTCCTCCACGCACACGTGTCCTCCTCCCAGGGCACTGACCGCCCCAGTGCTCATCTCCGTCTGGTCACCATGGGCCAGATAACACCTAGACGGTGAGCTGTGTGTTAAAAGCTGTTACATCAGTGTTTGGGTGTAGGTGATTCACAGTCTGATGTGAATTCCACCGTTAGCCATTCACTTAGCTTTAGACACATACCAGTGCTGTGTTTCAGATCTACACAGTCAGAAGGGTCACTCATGGAGCATTATTTACCTCAATACATTATCTGAATCTCAGAAGCCAATTAAAGATCCTCCAATCAGACGCTTCATTTTATAGAAGACAATGCCCTAAGTCTAGAGAAATAAAACGTCTGTTCAAGGTCCTGCAGCCAGGTTCAGATAACAGGGTAAGAGGACGGTCTAGCGAAGCTGGCTCCTGGCAGACACAGGGCGGTGACCTGCCTCGGAGCCTCGGAGCCTCGGAGCATCGGCCAGGAGAGGGTGCTGTGCAGGCTTAGAGGGCTCCATCTGCAGAAGGCTTCAGAAAACATCTCTAGGTGTTTTTTCTTTTTAAAGATTTATTTATTTATTTTAAAGAATTACACAGAGAAAGGAGAGGTAGAGGGGGCGGTCTTCCATCCGCTGGTTCACTCCCCAAATGGCCACAATGGCTGGAGCTGTGCTGATTCAAAGCCAGGAGCCAGGAGCTTCTTCCGGGTCTCCCACATGGGTGCAGGGGCCCAAGGACTTGGGCCATCTTCTACTGCTTTCCCAGGCCACAGCAGAGAGCTGGATCGGAACTGGAGCAGCCGGGGCTCAAATCGGCACCCATATGGAATGCTGGCACTGAAGGTGGCGGCTTTACCAGCTGCACCACAGCACCGGCCCCTCTAGGTGTTTTTTCTGATCGTGAAGATAAATTTGTGCTCATTGGAGAAAATTTAGAAAATACCAAAAAGGATAAAACCACCTAAATCCTATTACTCAGATACATGATTAATAATAATATATACATAACACTTCTACCAAATTTTATTAAAAACTTGAACTTTGACTGCCTTTCTTCACTTGTAATAGCTTATAAGCTTACCAGATCATTAGAAATAATTTTAATGACTTCATAGAATTGCATCATGATTGTATTATAATATATTTAATCATTTCCTTTTAGGTTGAATTTCTTTTTTCACTATGTAAATAAAATGTGATAACTATCTCTTTATATAAACATTTTTGCCACATCTCTGATTACTTCAGATAAATGTTTAAAGATTTACTTATTTGTTTGAAAGGCAGAGTTAGAGAGGCAGAGGCAGACAGAGAGAGGGTCTTCCATCTGCTGGTTCACTCCCCAGATGGCCACAACAGCTGGAGCTGGGCTGATCCAAAGCCAGGAGCCAGGAGCTTCTTCAGGGTCTCCATTCAGGTGCAGGAGCCCATGGACTTGGGCATCTTCACTGCCTTCTCAGGCCATAGCAGAGAGCTGGATCAGAAGTGGAGCAACCAGGACTCAAACTGGCACCAACATGGGTTGCCGGCACTGCAGGTGGCAGCTTTACCCACTACACCACATTGCCAGCCCCCAGAGTGCTCTTGATTTGGGATCTCAATTCAATTCCAATCCTGTGAGGCTAGTAGGGGTATTGGTAATGAGTACCTCCAGAGTTATGGAGCTGGGGAGGAATTATCATAGGGACAAATATTCACTGTGCTCCCACTTTAGTATGCCAGAGGCGTCACCTGTACCATCTCATTGATCTTCAAAATTACCATGTGAACTAGGTATTGTTCCCATTCTGTAGATGAAAAACATTCAGAGAAGTTAAATTAATTGGCCAACATTAATCTAGACCTGTCTGTTCCCAAGCTTCAATCTCTCTACCACACCGTCTCCTGTGGCCAAGTCATATTCTCTCTTCCTGAAAAGGAATCTTTCAGCCTATGTCAGGAGGCCCACTGTGGTAGGTTGCAATACTGTATCTAACTATTCATTGCCCTATGCCTGTAGGGATAGAATTCTGTCTCCCTGACCCATTGACCAACTTCTGAGCCTGTGACTTGCTTTGAACAATGAAACAACACTTGCATATCCCAGTGGAAGCCTTCTTAAAAACAAATCTTTAAAAATTATTTTTATTTTTTTAAAGATTTATTTACAAGTCAGAGCTACACAGAGAGAGGAGAGGTGGGGGGGGTCTTCCATTTGATGGTTCACTCCCCAATCGGCTACTATGGTCGGAGCTGTGCTGATCCAAAACCAGGAGCCATGGCCGGCACCGTGGCTCAATAGGCTAATCCTCCGCCTTGTGGCGCTGGCACACCAGGTTCTAGTCCTGGTCGGGGCACCGGTTCTGTCCCGATTGCCCCTCTTCCAGGCCAGCTCTCTGCTGTGGCCCAGGAGTGCAGTGGAGGATGGCCCAAGTGCTTGGGCCCTACACCCCATGGGAGGCCTGGAGAAGCACTTGGCTCCTGCCATCAGATCAGCGCGGTGCGATGGCTGCAGCGCGCGGGCCGCGGCGGCCATTGGAGGGTGAACCAATGGCAAAGGAAGACCTTTCTCTCTGTCTCTCTCTCTCACTGTCCACTCTGCCTGTCAAAAAATAAATAAAAATAAATAAAAAATAAAACAAAGCCAGGAGCCTCTTCTGGGTCTCCTGTGTGGGCATAGGGGCCCAAGGACTTGGGCCATCTTCTACTGCTTTCCCAGGCCATAGCAGCAAGCTGGATCGGAAGTGGAACAGCCGGGTCTTGAACCGGTGTCCACATGAGATGCCGGCACTTCAGGCCAGGGCATTAACCCACTGTGTCACAGCACCAGCACCTTACATTTATTTTTTATTTACTTCAGAGGCAGAGAGAGAGAGGGAGGAAGCTTCTATCTCTTGGTTCACTCCTCAAATGTCCACAATGGCCAGGGCTGGGCAGGCGCCAGAGCCAGGAGCCAGGAACTCAGTCCAGGTCTCCCACATGGGTGGCAGAGACCCAATTACTTGGGCCATCACCATTGCCTCCCAGGTGCATTGGCAGGAAACTAGAATGAGCAGCCAGAGTTGGCAATTGAACCCAG
Source organism: Sylvilagus floridanus (assembly GCA_949820135.1). Taxonomy (NCBI): domain Eukaryota; kingdom Metazoa; phylum Chordata; class Mammalia; order Lagomorpha; family Leporidae; genus Sylvilagus; species Sylvilagus floridanus. The sequence goes on along the minus strand of OX463228.1, from coordinate 11,546,077 downwards.
ATACTCTGATATGGACACAGGTGTCTTAACCACACTAGGCAAATTGCCTACTCCCCTAGTGGAGGCTGGAAGCACCATTGCTTCGCTCTGCCATGTTCTTTGTCCTGGCCCCAGGTCCAGCTTGGCCCGGATAGGTCCAAAAATGCAGCTAATTAAACCAGGTAAGAATGCTGCTGCCAACATGAGTGAGCAGTAATGCCTTGTGGCCGTAAACACCAAGGTTGGGGGAATGTTTGTTACCACAGTATAACTTTTGTTTTTTAAAGATTTATTTATTTTCCCATACATTAAAAAAAAGATTTATTTATTTATTTGAAAGCCAGAGTTACACAGAGAGGAGAGGCAGAGAGAGTGAGAGAGGTCTTCTATCCGAGGGTTCACTCCCCAGATGGCAGATCCAAAGCCAGGAGCCAGGAGCTTCTTCCGGGTCTCCCACGTGGGTGCAGGGGCCCAAGGACTTGAGCCATTTTCGACTGCTTTCCCAGGCCCCAGCAGAGTGGATCGGAAGTGGAGCAGCAGGGACTCCAGCCGGAGCCCATATGGGATGCTGGCGCTTCAGGCCAGGGCATTAACCCGCTGTGCCACAGCACCGGCCCTCACAGTAGAAATCAGGAAAGCTGACGACTACACTCACTCCTCCATTCCAGCTGCCTCTCCCACCATGATGCTGCATGGAAACCCAGAAGGGCTACAGGGCTTGGGACATCTCCCATTAACACCCTCAAGCCCACCTCTCTATTCTGGAAAAGCTGCAACAACTTGGGCGGGTTGTTGTCACTGTCCCTGGGGCACCCCAGAGCCCAGATTCCGTGATCCCCACCAACTCTGCCCACCCTTCCTCCCCCAGAACCCAGCCAGGGAGGAGAAATGCCCCTTGGCACTAGGGAGGGTGGGGGTGAGGCAGGATGATGCTGTGACTCAGCCCTGGGAGTGGCAGGGCTCAACCTGTAGGGTAGAGATAAGGGCCCCTCCCCTCCTAGTCCTCCTTGACTCCCTTCCCTCGAGGTTTGCTTTCTTTTGGACTGCTTTGTGTGCAGGGAAAAAATAGAGGAGCAGGGCCTCGGGTTGGAGGTGTTTGGGGAATCCCAGTGCAGGAAGCGGTGGCCAGGGGGAGTCCCCAGCTGATCAGCTGATGCTGTGGGCCACCTCTGGTCGCAAGGCCTCAGGGGCTCGCACCTGGTGGTCAGAATCACTTAGACGATTTTCACCAGCGCCTCCCAGGGCCACCCCTTACAGCAGTGCTGGTTGTTTACTGCCGGAAATGCAAAAGAATCCCGTAAATCTGCTCACAGGGGCCAAAGTACAGTCCGCGGTCCAAAGTCCAAGCGGCACCTCCCTACAGGGCTGCGGTCCCCAGAGAGAGGGGGATTCGGCACCATGCAAACGCTCTAACCACTTAGGGAGCCACAACCCGCGAGACCGCGGCTACCCAGAGAGGCGAGCGCTTTTCTTTGACGGAAATGTAGCAGGGACCTACCCGTTCTGTCACGGGCAATCCCTTTTACTGGGTTGGGGAATCCTTCTAGGAAATCTCTCCAAGCCTCTTGGAAGGCGCACGGGCTCTGGGGACCTCGGCCGCGGGCTAGCGCTGAGCTTCTGAACGCTCCCAGAACTCTGTGCCAGCCGAGGACCCGCGCATCCTTGCAGAGCTGGAGCCCGGAGGTGAGAGTCTGCTGCTCGCCGGCTCCCAGGTGTTGAGCCTGGCCCGGGGCTGCGCTCCGCGCGGAGCAGCCAGTGTCCCTCCGGGCGCCCACCCACACTCCGAAACAGGCATCAAGGCGTCCCCAGTCCCCGCGCTCCGCCCACGGGAGCCAAGCTCGTTGCTAGGTGGAGCAGTTTGCTATGGAGAGGCACAGAGGGGTGAAGCCAGCCCCAACTACCTCCAACGCAGGGCTGTGCGCTAAGGAGGTAGCGAGAGGCTGCGAGCTTCCTGGGAGTAAAATGGGAAGAGATGATAGGAGGAACTGAATTCTGATTCCGAGCAATCACAATCATTCCTGGCGTCCCCAGTACAGGAATTCCCTAGCGGGGAGCCTAGCGAAGAGCCCCGAGCTGTGGCGCAGCGTGGGCGGGTGCCCCAAGGGCGGTCAGCTGCCAGGACCGGTGGAGAGACTCCCGCCTCCTCCCGGCGCGGCAGGACGTGGCAAGCAAAGAGTCTTGGGCGCAAAACTTAAGGAGGCGCGTGCTCCCAGGATCCTGCAGGTGCAAAGTCGAGCACGGAGAGTGCAGGCTTCCTTAAGTGTGCACCCGCGGCTCCCCGCTTACCTTGCCTAGAGGTGGGGCAGGCCTCAATTAGCTGGCGCTTCTGAACGCCTGTGGGGCGCCCGCTCACTTGTGCTGCACCTTCGGGCCCTTAAAAACTCATCTCCTCTAAGTAGGGTGAAGGTGATCGCTCTCGGGAGGCTCAGAAACGGAGGTCTTTCCCTTGCAATTAAGGATACATTTCCAGTAAATGCAGAAACGTCTGGGTCTGAGCTTGGTCAAGTGCGGATCTGGCTCTGGGGGTCTGTGCCAGGTCTGAGTGGCACTCCTGGTGAGCTCTGAGTCCAGGCTGTGGTGTATGCCTGGGTCACCGAGGACACCTGGAGTGGCAAGGACTGAGATGACCTTGGACAAGTTACTCTGCTCCCCTAAAGGTCTCCCACCATGAGCCCTGGACCAGCTTTCTAGTTTGCAGAACCTGGTGCAAAATCAAAGTGTGAGAATTTCAAGACACTGACAGCAAAGCCATTAAAACAAGCGTGGGGCTCTTTGGAGCACAGGAGACCCTATGCACCCGTTGGAGCCGCACAGGGCTGTAGAGAGGACAATCCGAGTGTAGGGCGTTTCAAAAGCACCTGGTGCATGGTGAGTCTGGACATACGAGTGGTCATTGGCCAGCCCCAGAGAGCCTCTCCCTGTATGACTGGACCATCAGATGGTGAGCTTATGCAGACCAACATAAAAGAGGAAATAAAACTCCATGGCAGGGAATCAAAGAACAAGCTGTCTCCCCAGAAGGAAAAAAAGGGTGACAATAGGGAGGTAACACCACATCTCCCAGATGTGCTGAGAACAGGAGCCTGGACAGATGGACAGAGGCACAAAGTTAACTGGCACTGAAGAAACAGCAGTCCTAACCATTGGATCATTTGCTCAATGCACTTGCAGAGATGCAGAGCCTGAGCCGTTGGCAAAGGTGTGGAATCACCCAGGAGCTGCAGGGGGAGGCCCCCAAAACATCTTGTGTCTGAAAGGAAGCCGGGTTCTTGGGCTGTGAGGTTCTTGCTCTGCTTCTCCTGTTTTTTTCTCTCTCTTAGTGCCAGCTGCCGCTTCTAATTGCTGTCAGGGTGCCCGTCTCCCACACTCACTTAAATTGCTCACAATCTAATAGACTGAAACAAATAACTCGGGTTATTAGAACAATACTTAAAGATAAGTCATATGTGACTGATGACAGGCGGGGGAGGGAGCGTCCCAGCGATGTGCATATATTTTGTGCTCTGCATGCTGACATCTTAAAAAAAAAACCCCGCCAACTTCTCCCTGAGTGAGCTAATTCTTAGAGATAGCAAGGGTTTGGCCTGGAACATGCCTGTGATATCTGAACTAACCAATCCAGAGCCATGCCTCTCCTATCTGGCCCACACACCCCAGGGAGAAAATATTCCTCAGCCTTAATCATCCCAAGACCAGGTGCCAGGCAACAAGGGACCACCCTTATAGCTTAGCTCCTCCCCCTCCCCACCCTGCCCCGCCTCTTAGTCAAAGGAACTGATCCTAAGATGTGCATTAGCAAGAAGCTGGAAAATGGATCCGAACTAAAACTCAAATGCCCACCCCAGGGTTTTTTCTGTCTTTTGATCATGCAGTTGTCCAATCCCTCTATGGAAGAAGGGGGAGGGACATTGGGAGGGTGGTGAGTTCAAGGTGGAACCCCGGAAATGGGGAGCTTCAAAGATCCTTGAGGATGCAAGGTTCCTGGGGGCCAGTGTGGGAGGAGCCAAGAAGCAGGGCAATGGGTGGGAAATGCTGGGAGACCAGATTTTGGAAAGGCATCAGAGGACAGCTTTTCTACCAGTTCAACTCCATTCCCCTCCTCACAGGCTCTCCAGCTGGCTCAGTTCTCTCTGTCCCAGGGCCTTCATATGTGCGGCTCCCTCTCCTCTACTGCCAGCCCACAATAGCTTCTGTCTCACTCACTCCCCTTCCTCCTCCTTCAGCTCCAGCTGAAAGGTCACTTTCTAGCTCCTGGCTTGGCTTCAGAGTCCAGCTTCCTGCCAAGATGCACCCTGGGAGACGGCAGATGATGGCTCAAGTAGTTTGGTTCCTGCCATCCACGTGGGAGACCCATACTGAGGTCCTGGTTCCTAGTTTCAGCCAGGCCCAGACATTGCCCTTGAGGGCATCTGGGGAGTGAACCAGCAGAGGAAGTGTTACTGACCCCAGGCTCTTTGACTCACTTGCAAACAGCACTTGACAAGAGGCCAATGTGCAAGCCAGTCAAGGTTTATTGGGGGCTTATGCTTGGGCACAGGGAGACAGCACAGCGGGAGGAGGTTCCACTGACTGGCTGTCCGTCAGGAGCTGAGCAGGTGCTTTGATGGGGTCAAAGAGGTGTAGTGCACTTCGATCAGCATCTGGCCTGGATTTCCAGCTCATCTGTACCTGGCTCAGTGTTCTACGCAAGTGCTGTTTGTTTATTATTTTGTGCAAGACATGCTTCAAATGGCAGTGTTGCTCACTAGTACCACTCCAGGAAGGCCACACATCAGTCACATTGCGCTATTCCAAGCATGCCTGCAAGTAGGGGTGGGAGAAGTGGGGGTGTAGTCCCCAGCAGGGCAATAGGGGCCTCTTTTTTTGTTGCTGTTAAGATTTTATTTATTTATATGAGAGGCAGAGAGATATATATATAGAGAGAGGTTTTCCATCCACTGGTTCACTCTCCAAATGGCCATAATGGCCAGGGCTGGGCCAGACCAAAGCCAGAAGCCAGGAGCTTCTTCCAGGTCTCCCATGTAGGTACAGGGCCCAGGTACTTGGGCCATCTTCTGCTCCTTTCCCAGGCACATTAGCAGGGAGGTGGATCAGAAGTGGAGTAGCTGGGGCACAAATCAGCACCTATATGGAATGCCAGCTCCACAGGCAGTGGCTTTACCTGCTTTACCAGATATGCCACAATGCTGGTCCCTAGGGGGTCTTTTTGTGAGGTTCAGGTCTGGAGAGGCTCCTTGCTGCTGATTGGCTTGGAGCTGGAGCTGGATACGTAGTCTGGTAAGGAGACAGATGCATGGGCAGGTCTGGCGGAGTCAGCTGTGGGCTTGAATTTGCCAGTTGTCTGACTTTCTTTCTTCTTCTTCTTCTTCTTCTTCTTCTTCTTCTTCTTCTTTTTTTTTTTTACCAGATTTATTCATTTGAAAGAGTTTCAGAGAGAGGGGGAGTGGTTAGGAAGGAGAGACAGAGTGTTTCCGTACACTGGTGACACTCGCAGGAAGTTGGAGGCAGGCATGGAGCCAGGACCTGAAGCCAGGCACTGTGATATAGGAAGCTCATGTCCCAAGCGGACATGCTCCATCAAACACCCACTACTGTTCTTGATTTTAGCAATGGCAGCTCCCTGTGAATCTTGGCATGTGGGAGCCAGTCCATAACGATCAGCTGACAGTTAACTGAATGAAGGCGAGGTAGGTCCTTCCACCGTAGGAATTTCTGCCCCTTTTCACAGGGAAGTGGGGCCTGCCCAGAATAATCACTAGAACTGTGATTCATGCATCCCGGGGACCATCCTTAACCTTCTCTTACACACGGAAGAAAATGAGTATTAGAATGCCTTGGCTCCAAGTAACTGAAAAGTCAATGCCAGGGAGAGGTTGGTCTTTACGTAACCAGAAGTCCCACGCAGGCGATTGCGGAGTTGTTCCAGTGGCTCAAGACTGCCCTCCAAACCTGGGCTTGTCACTTCTTTCTGCTCTGTCATCATCCTTGTGTTGGTTGCCACAGCGACAGACATCACATTCTCTCCAAACAGTGTCCCAAGCAGAAGAGACAAAAGGGAGGTAAGGGAGAGCATGTGTTTGCAAAATTGAATTTAAAAAAAATTTAAGTAGCCCTCTGTGGAAACCATGAGGATGGTGTCATGACTTGGCTTTGTAATTATTTCTTTTTAAAAAATGTTTCTTTATTCATTTTTAAAATATATTTGAAAGAGAGAGAAGGAGAGAGAGAGGAGAATCTGTCATCTACTGGTTCACTCCCCAAACGCCTAGAAAAGCAAGAGTGTGTCAGGCTGAGCCAGGAGCCCAGAACTCCATCTGGGTCTCTCACTGTGGATGGCAGGGACCAAAGTATCTATGTGTGCCTTAGCAAGAAGCTGTATTGGAACCAGAGTAATCAGGACTCAAACCAGGCCCTGGGATCCCGGACGCTGGCGTCCCATGCAGCATTGTAACAGCTGAGCCGAAAGCCCCCTCCCCTAAAGCTTTCTCTCCCCGGAGCCACCCCTTCCCTGGGTTCTGCACAGCGCAGGCCAAATTGCAGGGCTTGGCTTCGCAGGATCTAGCGTGGTGCAGGGATCTCTGACCTGGCCTAGAGTGGGCGGGCAGGCGGGCAGGGGCCATGTCTGCAGCCGGAAGTGGGGGACTGGAGGGAATGTGGGCCAGGGCGTGTCCGCAGCACAGGGAAGAGGAAGTGGTAAGTCTGAGAAAAAATGGGGGAGTCGTGGCAAGCGGGCTGAGACAGAGCGGTGAGCACCTGAGGTTGGTGTCTGCCCAGCTGCCTTGAGGCCCCCTCTCAATGGGGGTTTTTCCTCACAGCCCTGGCGAGTTGGGGCTGGCACCTTACCTAGAAGTGTGCAAGTGAGCCAGGGTGGGGGGTGTCGCTGATGGGACTTGAAATCGGCCTGCCTCTCTCCAGAATCCAAGGCTCAATGCTTGGCGCTTAAAAAAAGGTCGGGTAGAGACGGGGCAGGTTCAATATGGAGGGTGAAAGAGGAGTTGGCAGTGGGCGTTTGGCACAGCGGTTGAGAAATTTTGTCTCTTGTATCCGGGTGCCTGGGGCCAAGTCCAAGCTCCACTCCTGATCTGACACCTGGATTGTGTCCCTGGCGGGACCTGCTGTTGTGGACATCTGGGCAGTGTACCAGCAAATGGGGCTCTCTGCCTCCCAAATGAAAAAAAAATTATTTTATTTTGCTTATTTTTTAAATTTTTATTTATTTGAAAGCCAGAGTTACACAGAGAAGGAGAGGCAGAGAGAGAGAGAGGTCTTCCATCTGCTGGTTCACTCCCCAGATGGCCGCAATGGCCGGAGCTGCGCCGATCCAAAGCCAGGAGCCAGGAGCCAGGAGCTTCTTCTGGATATCCCATGTGGGTGCAGGGGCCCAAGGACTTGGGCCATCTTCTACTGCTTTTCCCAGGTGTAGTAGGAGGGAGCTGGATCAGAAGTGGAGCAGCCAGGACTCCCAGGCGACAGCTTAACTCTTTACGCCACAAATACCAGCCTCATATTTAATTTTATTTTTAGAAAACATCCATCCAGATCTCAGCGTCTTTCCTGGGGGGTGGCCTGGTGAGCAGGGTCCCTGCTGATGCTTCTTGGAGGGGAGCCCTGGGGTTAGGCTGGCCTCAGGACCCCGTGCTCTGATCCTGTCTCCTGCCTGAAGGGGGGCTCTCCTAAGGACCCCGCCCAGCTCTTGCCCACCAGAGAAGGCCCAGCTGCCTCTGTCTGCTCCTCCGAGAGGCTGACCCTGGGTGGCAGGGCTCCCTTCTCATGGCTCTCATTCTTCCAGAGTTCCACTGGGAAAGGAAAGACATCAGCCCTGTTGGTCCAGCGGCTTTGTCTGGCTGGGGAAGCAAAGTGTACCAGAAATTAGGAAGGCCAGCACTACCTGCTGGGCGTGTGCTGCCCAGGAGAAAACATCTCTAGGTGGTTCACTTAGATAACACACGAGAAGCCCAGACAGACTCCATAGCTTGCATTTACAATATTCATGCGACTCTCAGGCTTCCTTGTATAGATGATCACAGCAGCGGTCCCCAGAGAATACGAGGGAGCTTGAGAGAGTTAGTGGGGGATGGGATGGAAAAGCAGTTCATTTGGGTGAAAAAGAAAAAGGAAATTCATGCATAGTTTTTTTTCATAATAAGCATTTTCCATGAACTTTGTGAGGTCCCCTCCCATGTTGGGTCTGACAGGCTGTCTGGTGGCACTGCTGGGGAAGGGAGACGAACGAAGCCGCACCCTTAGGCTCTCAGTGATGATCTCAATAAAGGAGTTAGGAACAAGATGAGGGACTGTGGCTGATGCCTTTAAATGCATGGAGGCAGGGGCCAGGCATTGGGCTCGAGAGTTGAGATGCTACCTGGGAGACCAGCATTGTGGTGCGATGGGCTAAGCTGCTACCTGCAATGCAGCAGCTCACATGAGCATCGGTCTCAGTCCCAGCTGCTCCACTTCCTTCCCATCCAGCTCCCTGCTTATGCACCTGGAAAAGCAACAGAAAATGATCTAAGTCCCTGGGTCCCTGCCACCCAGGTGGGAGACCCGGATGAAGTTCCAGGCTCCCAGCTTTGGCCATGACCAGCCTTGGCCATTGTAGCCATTTGGGGAGTGAACCAGCAAATGGGAGGTTCTCTCTCTCTCTCTTACTTATTTGGTGCCTTTCAAATAAATAATATTTGAGAGAGAGAGAGAGAGAGAGAGAGAGAGAGAGAGAGAAAGGTCTTCCATCTGCTGGTTCACTCCCCAAATGGCCAAAATGGCTAGAGCTGAGCCAGGCCCAAACCAGAAGCCAGAAGCTTTATCAGGGTCTCTCACATGGATACAGAGGCCCATGCACTTGGGCCACCCTCTGCTGCCTTCCCAGGTGCATGAGCAGGGAACTGGAATGGAAGTGGAGCAGCCAGGACACAAACCAGTGCCCATATGGGATGCTGGCATTGTAGGTGTTAGCTTTACCTGCTATACCACAAAGCCAGTCCCAATTAAATACATCCTAAAGGGGGGGGGGGTCACTCTGGGTGCCCACATCCTGCAGCAGAGTGTCGATTCAAGTCCTGGCTCTGCTCCTGATTCTGGCTTCCTGCTGATGTGCACCTGGTTAACAGCGGTAGTGGCTCAGGTAATGATGGCTCCCACCCATGCGGAAGACTCGTAATGAGTTCCTGACTCCTGACTGGCCCTGGCTCTGGCCTGGCCATTGCAGGTATCTGGGGGATGAAGCAGTGAATGGGAATGCTCTCTTTCTCTTTCTCGTTCTCATTCTCGTTCTTGTTCTCATTCTCTCTGTCATTCTCCCTCTGCCTCTTAAATAAATAAAACAGAAAGTAGTGGACCTTATAACTTGCCCTGTTGGAAGTTTTATTTTCTACTGTTCCCTTTGCTATAGGGACAGTCACCACCTCCTTTTAAAACACAAATGGCCGGGGCTGGTGCTGTGGTGTCGTGGGCTAATCCTCTGCCTGTGGTGCTGACATCCCATATGGGCACCAGTTCGTGTCCCAGCTGCTCCTCTTCGTCCACTTCAGCTCTCTGCTTACGGCCTAGGAGAAGCTCCTGGCTCCTGGCTCCAGCTGTTGCAGCCATTTGGGGAGTGAATCAGCAGATGGAAGACCTCTTTCTCTGCCTGTAACTCTGCCTCTCAAATAAATAAAAAAAATCTTAAAACACACACACACGGCCAGTGCCTTGGTTCACTTGGCTAATTCTCTGCTTTGTGGTGCCGGCACCCCAGGTTCTAGTCCCGGTTGGGGTGCTGGATTCTGTCTCGGTTGCTCCTCTTCCAGTCCAGCTCTCTGCTGTGGCCCGGGAAGGCAGTGGAGGATAGCCCAAGTGCTTGGGCCCTGCACCCGCATGGGAGACCAGGAGGAAGCACCTGGCTCCTGGCTTCGGATCAGCGCAGCGCGCCAGCTGCAGCACACCAGCCATAGTGGTCATTTTGGGGGTGAACCAACGGAAAAGGAAGACCTTTCTCTCTGTCTCTCTTTCTAACTCTTCCTGTAAAAAAATACATCTTAAAGGAAAAAAACCCATCCCATTCTCCCCAGGCTTCTCCAGGCTCCAGGCCCTGTCTTCTGCCCATTAGGAGAAACTAGGTAAGCGGAAGGAATGGGAAAGCTGGCATGTTGGAGGTGGCCAAGGTGGATTGTGCTGCGTGGGGCAGAAGCGCTCAAGCAGGCCGATGACTGTGAGAAGGTAGGTGGCACCGTCCAGTGGACAGTCCCTTCTAACGCTAAAGCACTGCCCTAATGATATTAGAGAATCATCCTGTTGCCAATTTCAATAGAACTTCTGCACAGTGACCACTAGGGGGAGGCCAAGTACCACACAATTCACCAGGGTCGCTGGCAGGTCAGATCTTTGGTCCCCAAAGGGGGAGGGGGCAGAGAGGGCAGCCCCAGCTGTGGCCTGGGAAAACACTGCCAAAGGCAGATCTCCAGGGGGCCTTCCAAGGAGAGGCTCAAGCCGGCCACCTTTGCCCAGTGCTACACTCCCTGATCTCTGTGCCCAGCACATTCAAACAGAACTACTGTGCACTGCCCAGGAGCCCATCTGCCTGGTGTCCAGTGAGCTGGGTACTAAAACATACCCTGAACGTCCGCTTTTCATTCTTATTCCCTTAACTTGCACTAAAATATTAGCTCATCGGAGGAACCGATTTTCACGGAGGAATGAAGGGCACGCAGCTGTGTTTTCTTTCTGCAGAACTCGCGTTTGAGGGGATTTGACCCTGTAGCACACAGTGAGGTCCTCTTAGCTTCCTGGGGTCCTGCCTTGGGTGGTGATGTTCACTGTCAGACACAGTATTATTCTGGTGTGTTCTGCCACTGCTCGGGGACCATCCGCAAAAACTCTTGCACACATTTCCAAGACTCCTCAGGTGCTGTCCCCCAGAGCTCACAAGCGTAGTTTCAGCCTTCACCCATACCCAGACTTCCGCAGTCAGCTCTGGGACGCCGCTGACTGCCACCAGGGAAATAGTAGCGGCGCCATCCCTTCATGCCCCTCCCTGCCAAGGTGGCCTCAGTGCCCCAAGCCCAAAGCTGTATGTTGCTCCTCAAATCCTACCATAGTCACAGGCAACACAGCACTTCTCAGTGGCCTAGCTCTTCTCTAAGGGGATTTCAAACGTGCCTGGAAAGTAGAACTGAAGGGTGAGTTTAGGGGTAGGTATTTGGACAAAGGGTTAGGACACTGTGTGGGATGTCCACGTGCCCCACGGTGGAGTGCCTGGGTCTGAGTCCCAGCTCCACTTAGCATCCTGCTAGGAGGCAGCAGATGCTGACTCAAGTAGTTGGGTCTCTGCCACTCGTATGGGAGACCTGGATCGGGTTCTGAGCTCCCAGTGTTGGTCTGGCCCAGGTCTTGCTGCTGTGGGTATTTGGGAAATGAACCAGCATCTCTCTCTTTCTCTCTCTCTCTCTTTCAAATAAATAAACACTATGCATATACTATATATAATGTAAACACATACATACGCTACATATAATATAAACACGTACATATACTATATATAATGTAAGCTTATTTTAGTACAAACATTTGAAATCCATGCATAGTTTTTTCATACAACACATTTTCCATGAGCTTTTTGGCCACCCCTCCTACTCACATTTATTCTTCACTACCCACTGGGAGGAGCTATTGTTATTCCTGTTCCAAAAAATGAGGTGAATGACAGAGGTGAAGTACTTTGAGCAAGGTCACACGGCAGTACAGTCCTCAGCCTGTACACCCACCACCTCTTTTTATTTCTTTAATTAAGTAATTTATTTCAAAAGCAGAGTTACAGAGAGAGAAAGAGAGGCAAGCGAGAGAAAGATTTTTCATCCTCTGTTCACCCCCAAAATGGCCTGTCAGGAACTCCATCAGGGTCTCCCACATGGGTGGCTGGGGCCCAAGCACTTGGGCCATCTTCTACTGCTTTCCCAGGCCCATTAGCAGGGAGCTGGATCGGAAGTGGAGTAGCTGGGACTTGAACTGGTGCTTGTATGGGATGCCGAAGTCACAGGCGGCGGCTTAACCCGCTGCACCACGGGGTCGGCCCCACCATCTCAAGGGAAACGGAACAAAAAGTTAGGTTTATTTTGGTGCAAAAATTTTTTCTTTGAGTTAGTTAACCGCAGGAGAGTCTGCTAGGGAGAGGGAGAGAGAGAGAGAGAGAGAGAGAAATAGAAATAGAGAGAGAGAGAGAGAGAGAGAGAGAGAGAGAGAGGCATGGACTTTGGTGTTGAGGAGCTGGGTGGGCTTTGACAGCCTGTCTTCCAGGCCCCGTAGGCAGTGAGTCACCTCAGCTGATGATCTTAGTGTTGACAAGTAGAAGCCCAGAGAAATGAAACAACTTGTTCAGGTTCATTGAGTTCAGCGGGTCTGAAGCCATGACTAAACCCGGATCATTCTGTCAACAATAACAACGATGGAAGCAACAACTTTTATTGCGAGTTTACTCGCTGCCAGTACCAGCGTCGAGCCCTTCCTGGTGTCTTGTCTGGTTCAGTGATTCTAACAGCCCGATCACCTGGCTGTGGCTATCCTCATTTTACCAATGAACAAACTGAGACTCCCGGAGGTTAAGCAACTTACTCCAGATCCCTCAGCTTGCAACCTGTGGAACTGGCATTGAACCCAGCTTTGTCTTTGACATCCATCACAGCTGAAGCTCTTAATGATGAAGGTGTGAAATCCATGTCTGCGAGGGGCCTTCAAAACGTTTGTGGGAAATGTGTATTATGAAAAAGACTGGGCTTGAGTTTCAGAAATTTTGCACCAAAAGAATCTTCTCTAGGGTGGGTGTTGTGGTGCAGTGAGTGAAGTGACCCCTTGGGATCCCTGCATGGATAGCTGCTCTGCTCCTAATCCAGCCCTCTGCTACTGCACCTAGGAAGCCCGGCCCAAATCCTTGAGCACCTGACACCCACATGAAAGACCCAGATGGAATTCCAGATTTCTAGCTTTGTCTGGCTCAGCCCCAGTCATTGAGGGCTGAGTGAACTAGGGTGTGGAAGATATACAGACTCTCTCTCTCCTCCTCTCTCTCTCTTTCTCTCTCTCTTTCTCTGCCCCCCCCTTTCTGTCACTGCCTTTCAAATGAGTGAATAAATAAGTAATCTTTTTTAAAAAATTACATTTTAAATTTAAAAATAAAGTACTTATTCCTTTTCACTTTATTTGAAAAGCTGAGAGACAAAGAGACATCTCAACATCCAAAACTGGGCTAGACAAAAGCCAGGAGTCCAGAACCCAGTGTGAGCCTCGCTTGTGGTCAGCAGGGACCCAAGCACGTCAGCCATCCCCTGCTACCTTGTGTACGCATTCGTGGGAGACTGAATTTGAAGTGGCAGGGCCTGGACTCACACCCAGGCACGTTGAGATGGGACGTGGGTGTCCCAAGCGGCATATTAACCACCACACCTAATGCCCGCCCACTCCGTGGACTTTTGTATAAGCGAGTCACAAGCACCCTTGAAAAACTCTTGTAAGAAGAGATCCTGGCTATAGCTTGGTGGGAGCTAAGACACACAATGGCACGTGCAGACAGGCCTCAATCACACAGTGCAGCCCCCTCCTACACGGGACAAAAGTGTACACCTTGGATGACACAGACCCAGGGTCCCCTGGGATGGAACAGGAACCCTGTACACAGTCTGAGTTTGTCTAGACAGGGCAGGGGCTAGGGAAGTGTAGGTTACAGGAAATAGCATCAGGGCTCAGGGAAGACAAAGAGACTTGGTGTGAATGAGGGGCCTCCTGGCCTGGGGGCGGATGTTACACTCATGGTGGGTACCTACGGGTCAGGAAGGATGGAGTGAAAGGCTGGTCGTGTGCTGGACCCACACCTGGCCCCTCAGAGTGCCCACAGGCTCTCAGGGAGGGGCTCTATGACAAAGCTGAGTGAGGATTCCCCTTGGGGCGCCAAGTGGCTTTGCTGGAAGTCCCCCTCTCCCAAAAAAGGAAGGAGGCTGGTTGGCAGGGAGGACTGTGGCATAGAAGGTTTAGCCTCAGTCTACAGTGCCGGCATCCCATATGGGCACTGGTTCATGTCCGGACTGCTCCTCTGCCAATCCGGCTCCCTGCTAATGGCCTGGTAAAGCAGCAAAAGATGGCTCAAATCCTTGGGTCCCTGCACCCACATGGGAGACCCAGAAGAGGCTCCTAACCCCTAGCTTCCATCAGCCCAACTCCAGCCATTGTGGCCATTTGGGGAGTGAACCAGCAGATGGAAGACTTTCTCTCTCTCTCTTTCTCTCTCTCTCTCTCTCTCTGTAACTCTGCTTCTCAAATAAATAATTAAATAAATATTTTTTAAAAAGGAAGGGCTTGCCTTTTTCTCCTAGCAGAGAGGTAACTGAGCAGAGAGTCTTACAGACCAGGGTGGACAGTCCAGAGGGGTCGAGACCCAGAGGAGGTGAGGGTGGTGACAGAACTTGAAGAGCAGAATCTTGGCAGTGAATGTGGGAGGCTGAAGCAGGGAACTGTAGAATTCAATCCTGGTGTCCCACGTGGGTGGCAGGAGCCCAGGTCCTTGAGCTGTCACTGCTGCCTCCCAGGGTCTGCCTTAGCAAGGAGCTGAAGTCAGGAGATGGAGGTGAGCATCAAACCCAGGGACCCTGGTGTGGGACACAAGTGTCTTAGCTAGGTCAAGTGCTCGCCCAACGTATCATTTCAGCAGGAGAGTACTTCAAAAAGCTCGTGTGTGGAGTCTTCAAAAAGTTCGTGGAAAATGTGTATTATGAAAAAACCATGTGTGGATTTCAAAAAAAATTTTTTTGGTGCCAAAATAAGCTTATCTTGTAATTCCATTTTCTACAAACTTTTTGAAGTCGCCTTGGATGTGCAACTAACACATGGGACAAAGAAGAATATTCTGTGGGAAGTGTGTGTCCCTCCTACCCTTTCACCCTGTTCTTCCTGCTCACAGGAAACCACTATTGATTGTAACATCTGCTCAGTGTTTTACAGTTTAAACATTTCCCCATAGTCGTGTCATCAGGTCCCAGCAACAACTCCCTAAGATGTGTTGTGCATAAATGACTCGTGTGCCCATTTACAGAGGGGAGCCCAGCACCAGGAGGTTACAGGATCTGCCCCGAGTTAGGCTCCACGAGGGTCGGAGCCCAGTGGTCACAGCTCAGCTACTAAAGGCTTTGAATCCTCCACCCTGCCTGCCTTGGAGAAAGAAAAGAGCGCTGGGTGCTTAGAACCTGCAATGTGCCATAAATAGTTCGCCTTCTACAAAGAGACTTGTGGTCAGCCAGGAAACAGGAAAAATCTCATCACGTCTTGAGTGTTTACATTCCGGAGTGAGCTGTTCACTCTCTGCCGGGGGCAGGCTCCCGAGGACACCTCTCCTCTGGGTTTTAGATAATCCTACAGTTAAAAGCCACAGCGGGGAGCTTTCCGGCCAGACAGGGGCTCCCAGGTGGACTGGATATTTAAAGCCTGCTTGACAAATCACCACCAATTTGGTGACTTCAATCTCCAGACGTTTATTCTTGCAGTTCTGGAGCCAGAAGTCCGAAATCAAGGTGTCAGCGCAGTGTTTCCTTCTGCGGGCTGTGATGGAGACTCTCCGGGCCTCTTGGCCACAAGGAGGCTGCTGACGGCCCTTGGCGTTCCTGGGTTTGCAGGTGCATCACCGGGTTCCTGCCCGACCATCACGTAGTTCTCCAGCTCTGTGTCTGTTCACTCTCTGGCTCTATTTTTTAAAAAGATTTTATTGGGGCTGGCATTGTGGTGTAGCTGGTAAAGCTGCTGCCTGTAACACCAGCATCCCTATGGGCTCTGGGTCATGTCCCAGCTGCTCCCTTTCTCATCCAGCTCCCCAGTAGTGACCTGGGAAAAGCAGCAGAAGACAGCCCAAGGTTTTAGGGCCCAGCAACCCATCTGGGAGACCTGGATGAAGCCCGTGTCTCCTGGCTTTGGCCCGGCTCAGAGCTGGCCATTGTGGCCATCTGGGGAGTAAACCAGCAGATGGAAGATTCTCTTTCTCTCTCTCTCTCTGAGTCTCTCCCTTTCCCTTATTTATTTATTTTTTTAAAAGATTTATTTATTTTATTTGAGAGGCAGAGAGAGAGAGAGAGTGAGAGAGAGAGATCTTCCATTCACTGATTCACTCCCCAAATGGCCAGAATGGCCAGAGCTGCTCTGTGCCGATCCAAAGCCAGGAGCCAGTAGCTTCCTCTGGGTCTACCACACAGGTACAGGGGCCCAAGGACTTGGGCCATCTTCTACTGCTTTCCCAGGCCATAGCAGAGAGCTGGATCGGAAATGGAACAGCCGGGTCTTGGACCGGTGCCCATATAGGATGCCAGTGCTTCAGGCCAGGGAGTTAACCCACTGCACCACAGTGCTGGCCCCTCTCTTATTTATTTAAAAGCAGAATGGCAGAGTGCTGGTTTTCTTTCTTTCTCTCTCTCTCTTTCTTTCTTTCTTTCTTTCTTTACAGGCAGGGTGAGTGAGGACAGTGAGAGAGAGAGAGAGACAGAGAGAAAGGTCTTCCTTTGCCGTTGATTCACCCTCCAATGGCCGCCGCGCTGTGGCCGGCGCACTGCGCTGATCCGAAGGCAAGAGCCAGGTGCTTCTCCTGGTCTCCCATGGGGTGTAGGGCCCAAGCACTTGGGCCATCCTCCACTGCACTCCTGGGCCACAACAGAGAGCTGGCCTGGAAGAGGGGCAACCAGGACAGAATCCAGAGCCCGACCGGTTACTAGAACCTGGTGTGCCGGAGCTGCTAGGTGGAAGATTAGCCTATTGAGCCGCGGCGCCAGCCAGAGTGCTGGTTTTCTTCCCCAAGCTGGTTCCCCAAATTCCCATAACTGCTAGGGCTGGGCCAGGACAAAGCCAGGAGCCAGGAACTCCATGTGGGTCTCCCACAGGGGTGTCATGAACACAAGTACTTGGGCCATCTTCTGCTGCTGCCCTGGTGCATCAGCAAAAAGCAGGATTGCAAGACTGGGGCTGACACATGGTAGAAGTTAGCAAATATGTCATAAAATTCATCTGGGCTGTGAGTGGACAAAGCATCAACAAAGTTCGATGAGGAAAGAGAAACTAGGCGGTCAATTTAAATTGATTGGTCATCACTGGGGTGAGGACAAGATGGGTCAAGGGACTGGAATAGACTCTACAGAAAAGTGATCTAAGGGCTTGATAGAAGACGAGTGAACAGCAACACAATGAGGAACTGTCATCTAAATGTAGGATGTCCGCATAGATTAGAATTACTTTATTTATTTATATATTCACACCATGCACCTCAGTACATTTCCAATGGATCACAAAAAGCCAGAGAAAGAAATGGAAAAACAAATGTGCTTCAGCTGTGATGAGCAGAAAGCATTCTGACTATTGATGAAATAGATACCAGAGACAGGATGGATGGATGCAAATATGGTTTTAAAAGCCTTTGTGCCACAGAATGTAATAAAGCAAACACAAAAATGAAAACCACCAAGCAAAGAGAGCGAGAAAAGAAAAACCCAAGAAGGAAGAAATATATGTGACAGATCAAGCTTTCTGTACAAAATAGCTAAAGAACAGATCCAAGTATAAAAGACCAGTCTCCTGCTCCCTTTGATAAGTAGTCAAAGGAAACAAGCAGTTTGCACACCAATCTTTACATAGAAAGATGAGCAGTACCACTGTAAATCTTGAACTTCCAGTTTAAACAGCTTTTATGTTGTAAAAATCAACTGAGATGTAGAACCTAACATGTGTTCAGATTCCCTGGATACTGATTTGGTGAAATGTACAAAACAGTTCCTGTCCTTTGATTCCTTTTTTTTTTTTTTTTTTTTTGACAGAGTTAGTGAGAGAGAGAGAGACAGAGAAAAAGGTCTTCCTTTTCCATTGGTTCACCCCCTAAATGGCCGCCACGGCCGGCACGCTGCACCGATCCTAAGCCAGGAGCCAGGTGCTTCCTCCTGGTCTCCCATGCAGGTGTAGGGCCCAAGCACTTGGGCCATCCTCCACTGCACTCCCAGGCCACAGCAGAGAGCTGGACTAGAAGAGAAGCAACCGGGGCCGGCGCCGTGGCTCAACAGGCTAATCCTCCTCCTTGCGGCGCCGGCACCCCGGGTTCTAGTCCCGGTCGGGGCACCGGATTCTGTCCCGGTTGCCCCTCTTCCAGGCCAGCCCTCTGCTGTGGCCCAGGAGTGCAGTGGAGGATGGCCCAGGTGCTTGGGCCCTGCACCCCATGGGGAGACCAGGAAAAGCACCTGGCTCCTGGCTCCTGCCATCGGACGAGCACGGTGCGCCGACCGCGGCGGCCATTGGAGGGTGAACCAACGGCAAAGGAAGACCTTTCTCTCTGTCTCTCTCTCTCACTGTCCACTCTGCCTGTAAAAAAAAAAAAAAAAAAAAAAAAAAAAAAAAAGAAGAGAAGCAACCGGGACAGAATCCAGCGCCCCAACCAGGACTAGAACCTGGGGTGCCGGTGCTGCAGGTGGAGGATCAGCCAAGGGAGCTGTGGCACCAGCCTCGTCCTTTGATTCCATAATCACACTTCTAGGGAAGTGGCTAGAGAAAACAGGGACAGGGAAGGTATCTGTTGTGGTGGGTAAGCCACTGCTTAAGATGCTGCCAGTCCGTATTGGTGTGCCTGGGTTCCGGCCGGGAACTACACCACAATGCTCATCCCTATGAATTGTTTTTAAAACTCATTGTGATCGGATGATTTTTTTGTTATTTGTTGAACTCCCAGGAAAGTCACCTGAAAAGCTAACAGGACACTCACAAAGATGCCCCAGAGTCTTGTCTCAAGTCATCTTTGCCTCTTCCCTCCTTCTCCCTCGGCCCCACAGTCCCCAGGTGACTTTAAGGCCATTTATGCCTTGAAATCTGTCACAGGACTGCGAATCCCATATGCATCACCCCACCGTGTCCTTGGCAGCTCTTCGGGGGGCAATGCCGGCTGGGAGTGTAGTCCCTTGCACCAGGACAACTCACCGACCACACATTTTGGTACTGAAAAAATTTTTTTTGAAACGAACAAAGCATGAGCCCAGCCGGCAGCCTCCTGGAGACTGTTGACTATTTCCTTTTCCAGATGGGGAGGGGACACAGGTCTGATGAGACGAGCAGCTCTGAGCTGCTTTGGCTCTGCAGGGCTTCCTTCCCCAGGGGCTGATCTGAGCCACCCTTGCTTCTTCGCTTCCTCTTTCCTGGAACATACAGACCACTCTTACCCAGAGCCCTGGGGCTTTTTGCCAGAATCTCTGGCTGTCACAAGATACTATTGTCCCTGTGCTAGGTTGGCCAGCTCCCCCAGGACCCCAGGCCAGCAGACGCAGGTAGCTAAGTTGATGGGGATGTTGCGGGAGCCAGGCCTAGCCTGCAGCCCCGAGGGCTCCCTTCCAATCTCCCGTCCCTTGGCTCTGAAATACTGGCTGTCACCCTGGGTATCCTAAAGCTCCTTGCTTAGGTGGCACCCAGTCTCCGACAGCCCTGTAAAGTCTAGCAGAGGGAGTCCCTTCAGGATCACTCGCCCCCAGTCTCCCTCTTATAACCCTCATAAGCACCTCAGAACCCACGGTCACCTTCTACCATTTTGCAGATCCTTCCTGCAGGGTCAGACACCAGCCCAGAGAGCAGGTGCAGCACTCCTTCAGCCTCTTGTGCAGTGACCTGGCCTCTGGAGGGAGACAGCAGAAGGGAGAGGGTGGGCAAGATGCCTGGCAGATGGCCGGGGCCCCGCTGCGCTTTGCATAATGGGCCTTTCATCTTTCACCCAAATGTTACTCAAGCGCCCACCAGATGACAATCGCTGTGCTAGGAAGGTGCAGCCAGGGACAGCCAGCCGTGACCTTTACCCTCCTGGAGGCTGCAGACCAGGGGAAGGGGCAGATAATCAGCAGGTGAGCGATGTCTGGAAGTGACATCATCAGACTGTAATGAGTACTCAGAGGGAAATAAACAGGGGCTGTGACAGAAAATAAACAGGGTTCTGCAGCAGAGAAGGTTCCCAGGGAAAGGCCTCTCTGAGCTGATCCTGGGTGACAGGGAAGAGCTTTAGGCTTGGGGAACACAGGTGCAAAGATTCTGAAGAGCAAGGGTCATGGTGTCCAGGGAACCCAGGTTCAAGGTGGCAGAGTGCAGGGAGTGATAGGCAAAGCCTGTAGCATGAGATGGTTGCAGGGGTGGGCAGGGGCCAGATCACGTGGACCTAGTCTGGAAGTCTGGAGATCTTGATTTTTGCCTGAATCACTGGAATTTTTTTTTTTTTTTAAGATTTATTTATTTGTAAGGCAGAGTTACAGAGAGGCAGAGGCAGAGAGAGAGAAAAATCTTCCATTTGCTGGTTCACTCTCCAAATGGCCACAACGGCCAATCTGAAGTCAGGAGCCAGGAAATTCTTCCGGGTCTCCCACGTGGGTGCAAAGGCCCAAGCACTTGGCTTTCCCAGGCCAGAGCAGAGAGCTGGATGGGAAGTGGAGCAGCCAGGTCTCAAACCAGCACCCACATGGGATGCCGGCCCTGCAGGCAGTGACTTTACCCACTACGCCACAGCGCCAGGTTTTAAGCAAGTCACAGGCATCACTGTGGCTTGCGGGGCTGAGAACAGGCTGTTGGGGCAGGGATCGGAGGCAGGAGATCATGTGGGAAGGTCCACAGCATCCAGATGAGAGAGATGCTGGCACAGACCTGCTGATGGAGCAGAAGGAGGGAGATGGGGAGGTTTGAGGCCCATTTGGAAGGTTGGACAAGGGTCCTCCAAAAAGTTTGTGGGAAAGTGAAAAGTAAGTTTATTATGGCACCAAAAAAAAAAAAAAAAACAAAACAAAAACATAATCCTGGAGCGGCTGTTTGGCATAGCAGTTATGTGGGTCCAAGTCCTAAGTAGGAGAGCCTGGGTTCGAGTCTTAGCTCTGCTTCCGAGTCTAGTTTCCTGCTAATGTGTGTCTAGGAGGTAGCAGCTGACAGCTCCAGTCCTTGGCCCCTTCCACCCATGTGATTGAGTTCCAGGATCCTGGCTTTGGCCTGGCCCAGCTGTGGCTGTTGTGGCCATTTAGAGAGTGAAGCAGGAGATGGTCTCTCTCTCTCTCTGTTTGTCTCTCTGCATTTCAAATAAATAAAAAAAATTAAAATATTTTTAAATCTGTGCCTATGAGGAGTCTTCAAAAATTTTTAAACTGCAGTTTGAAAAGTCTATGCATAGATTTCACAATTTTTGTACCACAATAAATGTACCTTTTAATGCATGTATTGTATTGTATTTATTTGAAAGGTAGAGTTACAGAGAAAGAGAGATTTTCCAACTGCTGGCTCACTCCCCAAACAGCCACAATGGGCTGGATCAGGCTGAAGCCAGAAGCTAGGAGCCTCATCTGGGTGAGGGGTGCAGGGGCCAGGGACTTGGGCCATCCTTCACAGCTTTCCCAGGCGCAGTAGCAGGAGCTGGATCAGAAGTGGAGCAGCAGGGACTTGAACCAGCCGCCTTATGGAATGCCAACACTGTAGGCTGTGGCCTAACCTGCTTCACCACAGTACTGGCCCTAGCAAATGTATCTAATTCCCTTTGCCATGAACTTTTGGAGCCCTGCTACCTAGAGGACTTCCTGATGGGCTGGTGAGTGCGGAAGAGGGAGGAATTGGGGCAGAACCTCCATTTCCAACTTCAGCACCAGCCTTGGAGAAGACTGGTGAGAGGGAGGGCTGCTAAGAATGAGGGTTGGGAGCCGTGGTGCCCATCTTCTCATTCCAGAGTCAAAGAATGCATGATCTTACGCTCCATCCCAGCCAGTCTATGAAACCCTCAATTGATAGGCTAAGACAAGTGTGGTTGAGGCCAGGGAGTCAGGGCTGAGACAGGGCAGCCAGGAGTCAGTTTTCCAGGCAGGATCTTTTCTGCTCAGTCTAGCGCCCCCTGCCGTACCTCTCACCAAGGCCCCTTCAAGCCATCTTGGCCACAGCCTCCAGGTCTCATCCCTGAGCTCTCTTGAACCTCCCTGGTTTTCCCAAAATACTTTGTTCCGGTGCCCTCTCCTGGGTTAGCTTCTAGAAGATGCAGGGGCATGGGCTGGGACAGGAACTGGAAGAGGGGCTGGGCCTGGTGCTGGCTTCAACTCCTATCTGATCTGGAATCATTTCTTCGCTCCCCTTATTCTCTGCTTTCCTTTGTTAAAGGGCTTGATTGATTTTATTCTGTGATTCTAGATTGGGCAACACTTCATTCCAAAAAATAGAGAGAGTGTTCCTGGAATTGTATATTTCTGACTGCAAAATAGGACATAATCCTCCTTTTTTAATTGTTAATTACTGACGATGATTCCAGTATAAATCACAGTTGCTTCTCTATCAAAAAACTACATTTGTCTACTAATGAGTCTACCATGTCCTTGAAGACTCTTGTGTACATTTCCATGCGATAGTTTCATTTGCTTTAAAATGAATTCATCTGGAATACTAGTTAAAAATTTATCTCAAGTCTCGGGTGCGAATGAAGACTTCGAGTGGGGCACATGATGCTGGACGGCCCTTGGAGGTTCCTGCGTTTTGTCCGGGCTCCTTGCCCATGGTTCCCAGCCTGTTGGCCCAGGAAGGACTCCCAGGGGCCCAGACCCTCCCTTATGCCCACGGGTGGTGCTCACTACAGGAGGGGAAGGTAGGAATGGCTCGCTGGGCCAGATACACGCAGGAGAGAGGCAGAAAGAGGCTTAGGCTGTTTTTGCCAGTGAGGATGCTGCCTAGGACCAATGCAGGGCAGACTTTCTGTGCAAGACCACCAAGCTCTCCAGAGAAAATCCTTTCCATAAAAGCACCAGCCTGTGCCCCCCCCCACGCCCCGCCCCGGAAATGCAGGAAGAGAGGGTCTCCCTCGGGTACCGCTGCTCCATCTCGGGCTCCACTGCTCCGGCCACCCAGGCCCCAAATCTCTCCTTTGTTTACTGGGTTAGGAGTAGGGGCTATGGAGTTAGGAGGACCTCAGTCCAAATCCTAGCCAGCTGGGTGACCTTGGGCACGTGACTCCTCTAATCTGCAGTTATGTCGTCTTACAAAATAGAAAGAATAGTAATCCCCTCTCCTAATGGACTCTTGTGAGATTTTGGTGGTGGAGTGCCTCACACTCAGAGCGTCAAGCCAAGGGTGGCTCGGGTTGTTGTTGACAACACGAGGAAGCAGGTGGCAGGCTTCAGGCAACAGCACAGGTGGGAAATCATAGGATCCGAGGTGTGGACTTGCTTTGCACGTCCCAAGCCTAAAACACACGCATCCACTCTAGACTGGCCCCTGCGGAGTTAGGCAAGCCCAAGGCGACTGCATATGGTTTTGTGGCTTCCTCATTTTGTCTCTGTGCCTCAGTGTCCTCATCTGTAAAATGGGGTAATAATTGTGCCTGTCTCCCTGGGTTGCTGTGAAGCTTAAGTGGGTTAGGTTTTTGTTTTTTTTTTTTTTTTAAATCTATTTATTTATTTGAAAGGTAGAGTTACAGAGAGGCAGAGGCAGAGAGAGAGATGGGGGGGCGGGTCTTCCATCCACTGGTTCACTCTCCAAATGGCTGCAACAGCTAGAGCTAGGCCAATCAGGAGCTGGGACAATCTGAAGCCAGAAACCAGGAGCTTCTGGATCTCCCACACAGGTTCAGGGTCCCAAGGACTTGGGCCATCACCTACTGCTTTCCCAGGCCATAGCAGAGAGCTGGATTGGAAGTCGTGCAGCTGGGCTTGAACTGGCGCCCATGTGGGATGCTGGCACTGCAGGTGGCGGCTTCACCTGCTGTGCCCCGTGGGTTAGCTTTTTAACTACTAAACTTGTAAGGGATTTGGAGTTGTGTCAGGAATGGGCTGGTGTTTGTGTTGGAGCAGGTTTTCAGGACGTTTTCTTCAATACGGTTCCTTTAGTGGGGAACTTCTCTTTAGTGTAGCAAGCACTCTGTTCTCTCAGCTGGGGAAGAGGAAAGTGTCGATCCTTCGGCCGCAGAAGGCACGACGCTGCTCGCAGTTAATCGGTCTTCAGAAGACTTTTACTTAGAAGGAGTGAGAAAGAGAGTGGGGGAACAGGGAGAAGGGGGAGAGATGGCAATGGCACGCACGTTCCTTAAGGGGGAAAGCTGGCGAGCCCCGCTCCTTCTCCCGCGGTCTGCTTATATAAGAATTCAACCAATCACAGTCAATCAATCACAGTCCATGCACAGAGCTCTCCAATCCGCCACTTGATCACGATCAGCTGTGGAGTCACGCAGCAGGCAGGGCATCAGCGCCATCTTGTTTTCCACGATCCTCAGCTAGATGGAAAGTTCAATCAGCTGCTACATCCACATTACTGCTATAAGCCAAGCCCAGCATGGGGGGGTCCCATGGCAAGCCTATCCATGGGTCCCCACAGAAAGGATGGGTAAGGGTTAATGACAGTGAAAAAACTAACAATTTTGAGAAGAAGTTTTAAGAAAAGTTGCAAAGGTGAAAATTAATCTCATCCTACTGGAGTTTGAAATGGACCTAGGAGCTCATGAAATACAAGAGGAGCCAAGTCTCCGCTTACGACCCCGCGTGCCTTCCAGCTCCCTGCTGGTGCACCTGGGAAGGCAGCGGAAGAGGGCCATTGCTGCCCGTGTGGGAGACAAGGATGGAGTTCCTGACTCCTGGATTCAGCCTGCTTCAGTCCCTGGATGATGTGGACATTTAGGGAGTGAACCAGCAGATAGAAGCTCGCTCTCTCTCTCTCTCTCTCTCTCTCTCTCTCTCTGTCACTCTGCCTTTCAAATAAACAAATCTTTAAAAAAAAATCCTATCTTTCATGGAAATATTGGTGATCACTTAGTGAAGTGGTTATTTATGGTAATTTATGATGACTTAAAGGGATCTAAGTCAAAATCATTTTACATATGGGCTAATTGTGCCTAGAAGGGATCTATGATCACTCAAGGTCACAGCCAGGCTCCGACAGAGCCAACGCAAAAACCTAGATCTGCTTTAGGTCTAATCCTCCTTCTGTTGGATTTTCCATGGCTTGATTAGAACCTTTTCACTAGCGGGCAATTGAAACCCAACTGAAATTGGCTTAAGAGGGAGGGAAATTCAAGACGAACTTTAACCAGAAAGAGAAGTAGATTCTTGACAGAAAAAAAAAAAAATTGGCTGCCCATTAAGCCTCTGGAAACAGACCTCATCAGGGCCAGGGTCTCCCCTTTCTGGTTCAGAACCCACAAGTAGGCTTCCCTGGCCTCGTCCTTGTTAGTCACCACTATCTCCCGCCCTCCCCCATACACACACACACACACACACACACACACACACACGCATACACAGTCATATTCCCTTTTCCGAGCAGGGCCCTGAGAATCCATTCTTTGGCTCATTCCACACTGGCTCAAGCCTTTTCTCAGAAAGCCCTGGAATTATTCTCAGAATAACCAACCCCCAGTCCACCTGCTCTTCTTGTTCCTCATAGACAGAGCATCTTCCCTGGCAAAGGTCATCAGAACACACTGTGCCCAGCAGCTTTTCAGCCAGAATTTATTAGTTGGGTAATTATGGAAGCATCTGCATTGTCTTTATTGTCTTGCTGGTGATCTGTACACATCCAAAGAACTAAAAATAAATGGCCGGAGATCCAACTGGTTTCGAGATGGGTAAATTTTTATTTTTATTTATTTTTTTTTTTCAAGGATCCAACTTCCTTGATATGGATGTAAGATCAAAGGAAATGTGCCTGCAGACTGTGGCCTGTGATGTGAACATGTAGGAGGTTGGGACAGACATGGAAACTCCCAGCTATCAGGTTTCTGCCTCTCACCTTGCCCCACTGCCAAATCGTGGCTAGGGCATGAAGACACACCCAGCTCTCCTTGTCGCTGCCCTGATCTGTTTCACCACTGGCCTTGACACATGGAGCAGATGGGCTCCATTCCCTGTGTTCCACTTTTCTCCATCTGACCAGTGGGAGGGAGGAAGAGAAGGTAGGGGACGAAGGCAGAACATTGATCATAACAGTTGTCCTGTCACTGGTGCCTCATGATGAGCCCCAGGCCTTGCCTTTTCTCCACTCTTATGTTCCTACAGGTAGAGAGCCGGTATCACAGGGTATTGAGGCCAGGGGATAAAAAGGAAGCATCAACTTTTACTTCAATATTTTGCAAGGAGTAAATATGAATATCATGGGGTATAGAATGCAAAATTTAGATGAATATTTTTTCAATTAAAAAATTCTATTGAAAAGGCATTTCCCTGTGATGGCTGTCACTATTGATCAAGCTAACTGATCTAGGGTCTAAGTGGGTTTCTCTGGCTTAGAGGAAGCTCTGTGCCTTCAAATTCTGCTAGGCAAACTTCAAATCCCTAGGGGCTTGACATAGACTGGAGATATTTGTCAAGGGATGGAGATGGTTTGTGACAGAAGGCAGATGAGTAGTCCATCCTCTGAGGCCTTGGCCTTTTTCCTCTCCCCACTGGAGATTACAATGCATTGGCCACCAGCCTTCAAGAGCCCCCACAGTGAGACCAAGTAAATGCGTGTATACAATCAACTCTTGCACAGTGCTAACGCCAAGGAAGGGGTTGAATGTAATTTACTCCCTAATGTTCAGGGATGACTGCTGTATTAGGCTCAGTAGACACAGCTTTTTAGTTGCTTTTTTTTTTTTGAGAAAGGCAGAGAGAGATATCAAGATCTCATCTGCTGATTCATTCCCCAATTGCATGCAACAACTGGGCCTGGACCAGGGCCAAAGTTGGGAGCTGGGAACCCAGTCCCGCTCTGCCATGTGAGTATCAGGAATGCAATTACTGGTACCATCACCCCTGTCCCCAAGGGGTCTGCACTGGCATGAAACTGGACCCAGCAGCTGGACCAGATGTCAAACCCAGGTATTCTGATGTGAGTCACGGGCACACTGATCACCAGGCTAAACCCCCACCCCTGTGGCAGTTAATTTTACGTGTCAACTTGATTGTCCAGAGAGTTGGTTAAATATTATTCTGGTCTCTCTGAGGGTGTTTCTGAAGGAGCCTGACATTTGAATCAGCAGACTGAGTAAAGCAAGTTACTCCCTCCAATGTGGCTGAGCCTTCTCCAATCTTGGAAGCTTGACTAGGAGAAAGGAAAAGTGCAGTAAGCACAGATCAAGCTCTTTCTGCCCGACTGTCTTTGGGCTAGAACATCGGAGTTCTCCCGTCTTCAGATTTGAACGGCAGCTTCTCCATTGGCTCCCTGGGCCTCCAGTTCGCCAGCAGTGGATCATGGGACTGTTCAGCCTTCGTGGTTTTCAATCTCGTGTCTGTGGCTTCTGCATCCAAGATTCAGCCACTTATGGATCAAGCATACTTGGGGGAAAAAAAACTGCACCTGTACTGAACAGGTACCAACTTCTATTTATTTATTTTTTGCCATTCCCTAAACAGTAGAGTATAACTATTTATCTAGCATTCACATCGTATTAGGTATTATAAATAAGCTAGAGATAATTCAAAGGATACAGGAGGGTGTGCATAGGTTACATGCGAAGACTACACCATTTTGTACAAGGGGCTTAAGCATCCAGAGATTTTAGTTTCTCTGGGGCAGTGGGCGTTCCTGGAACAAATCCCCCTCTAGATACTGAGAGATGACTGTGTACATGCAGAGTCATCAAAAAGTTCATAAAATGCAGATTCAAAAAAACTATACACGGATTTCAATTTTTTTGTGTGTGCCAAAATGTTTATATTTTAATTCCACTTTTTCATGAACTTTGAAAGATTTATTTATTTGAGAGGCACAGTTACAGACAGAGTTAGAGACTGAAGCCAGGAGCTTCCTCCAGGACTCCCATGTGGGTGCAGGGGCACAAGCACTTGGGCCATCCTCTGCTGCCTTCCCAGGTGCATTAGTAGGGAGCTGGATTGGAAGCAGAGCAGCTGGGGCTTGAACCAGTGCCCACGTGGGGTGCCAGCTTAACCCACTGTGCCACAGCACCAGCCCCAAGTTTTATCTATTAATAGAATTATAAGTGTGTGCAGTGAGATCAGGTCGAGCAGAAGGCAGAGTAAACCAGAAGCAGTAAAACTAAGAGCTTCTCTTTCCAAAAAGGGTGACTATTGAGGAGCATCGGTCCCTGCTTCCACCGCCAGTTTACCCCTGTGTCCTGTCCTGTTCTTGTCTAACGAGGTTGACCTCTGTTCTATAGACCAGGGCCAGCTATTGAGTGAGCATCCATGGCGTGTAGAGATAAATGCAGGCCGGCGCCATGGCTCACTAGGCTAATCTTCTGCCTAGCAGTGCTGGCACACCAGGTTCTAGTCCCGGTGGGGGCGCCAGATTCTGTCCCAGTTGCCCCTCTTTCAGTCCAGCTCTCTGCTATGGCCTGGGAGTGCAGTGGAGGATGGCCCAAGTGCTTGGGCCCTGCACCCCACGGGAGACCGGGAGAAGCACCTGGCTTCTGCCTTCGGATCAGCGCGTTGCGCCGGCCGCAGCAGCCATTGGAGGGTGAACCAATGGCAAAGGAAGACCTTTCTCCCTGTTTCTCTCTCTCACTGTCCACTCTGCCTGTCAAAAATAAAAAAAAAAAAAAGAAAGAAAGAAAGAAATGCAAATTAGAGTACCATGTTGTAGATGACCTGCCGTGGCAATAAAGTGTTTTCTGCCCCACAGCCTTTTTAATCACCTGCAGTCTGGATAGGAAAAGAGAGGGGCTGTGGCATAGTGGGTAAAGCCACTGCCTGTGGTGCAGCATCCCATACTGGCACTGGTTCAAGTCCCAGCTGCTTTACTTCTGATCCAGCTCCCTGGCTGTGGCTGTCTGGGGAGTGAACCAGTGGATGGAGACCTCTCTGTCTCTCTCCCTCTCTGTCTCCCTCTTTCTCGCCTGCTCTTTCTCTATAACTCTTTCTAGAAAGACCTGGCAACGGCAGGTAGTTAAGCATGGAGTGGGGGATGCAGGGGCCTGCCTTGTGGACCTGTGACCCCAGCACCCCATTTTGGAGCACCAGTTCAGGCTCTGCTGCTGATCTAGCTCCCTACTAGTGCACCTGGGAAGGCAGCAAGATGACGGCCAAAGTGCTTGGATCCCTACCACCCATGTGGGAGACCCAGATGGAGTTTCTGACTCCTGGCTTCAGCCTGGCCATTACAGCCATTTGGGGAATAAACCAGCATATGGAAGGTCTCTTCCTCTATTTCTCTCTCTCTCTCTCTCTCTCTCTCTCTCTCTCTCTCTCTCTGTCACTCTGCCTTTCAAATAAATAAATCTTAAACAAATAAAAATTTTTAAAGACATCAAAATGTATTTGCACCAGAATAAAGTTAATCTTTTAATTTTATTTTCCACAACCTTTTGAAGGTCCCTTGATTGTGGTTCAGACTCTTGTTTTTTGTTTTTGTTTTTGTTTTTGCCTCTAACCTATGAACATCCTAGATGACAGGAACTGTACAGTTTAGTGTGGTCTTCTACAAATACATGTTTGGTCTTTGTGCTGGGTTCCAGGCACAGAGCTCCTAACACCGTTGGGATTTTTTGAGTGATAGGAGCCTCTTTTGAATACACCTGAACTTATGCTAATGATGTGGGGCCCATAAGAAGCTTCAGGATGGGTGCTGTTCACCCAAAAGGCTCAACATGATTAGAAGATGGGAACCTTCAGCCTCACCTCCTGACCTCCAAGGGTGGGTGAAGGGCTAGAGATTGAGTTAAAGAAATTCTTTGCTTTTTTCTGTTTTTAAAGATTAGTTTTTTGAAAGGCAGAGAGACAGAGGAATATTCCATCCGTTGGTTCACTTCCCAAATGGCCACAGCAAGCAGACCTGGGCCAGGCCAAAACCAGGAGCCAGGAATTCCATCCTGGTCTTCCACATGGGTGGCAGGGGTCCAAGCACTTGAGCCATCTTCTGCCGCTTTCCCAGGTACATTCACAGGAAGCTAGATTGGAAGCTGAGCAGCTGGGACTCGAACTGGCACTACAGTACAGCAGATGGAAGACCTCTCTCTCTCCCTTTCAAATAAATAAAAAGTAAATCATGGGGCTGGTGCTATGGCATAATGGGTAAAGCTACCACCTGCAGTGCCAGCATCCCATATGGGCACCAGTTCTAGTCCCAGCTGCTCCACTTCCAATCCAGCTCTCTGCTATGGCCTGGGAAAGCAGTAAAAGATGGCCCAAGTCCTTGGGCCCTGCACCGTGTGGGAGACCAGGAAGAAGCTTCTGGCTCCTGGCTTCAGATCAGTTCAGTCCCTGCCATTGCAGCCATTTGAGGAGTGAACCAGCAGATGGAAGACTCTCTCTCTCTCTCTCTGCATGACTCTGATTTTCAAATAAATAAATACTTTAAAAAAATCTTAAAAAAGAAACTCAGAAGGAACAGGTGCTGTATGACAAGAGCTAGTGATGGAAGAGAAAGAAAATATGTGCATACTTAGGGGCCAACATTGTGGTGCAGTGGGTTAAGCCGCCACTTGCAATGTCAGCACCCCATATCTAAGTGCTAGTTTGCTGGTCCAAGTACTTGGGCCCCAGCCACACACGAGGAAGACCAGGATGGAGTTCCTGCCTTCTGGCTTCAGCCTGGCCCAGCTCCAGTCATTGTGGCCATTTGGGAAATGAACCAGTAGGTGGAAGCTATCTCTGTCACTCTGCCTTTCAAATAATAAATATTTTTTCAAAGGAATATGTATGTAAATATATATTCAGCATAAATATCCATGAAAACTGAGTCCAATAACCTGTCAATCACCTTGAGTCTCTGGGCACAATGTGTTTGCCTGTTCTAGAAGTGTGCAGTCAAAGGGTAGAGATAACCAAGTCCATGTTCCGGCCAGGACGCTGCTGCTCCGCATGAGGCTGGCTCCCTACCGGCCTCCACTGTGGAAAACCCCTATAGTGTTGCTGCCATCATGTTTCCCTTTTTCTTTTCTCTGTCCCCATTTCCAGGCTGCATCTCCTGGAGGGGGTACCACTGTTCCTCACATGGCTGAAGAGGGAGGAGAGGGAGCCCACTCGGAAAGACTTTTTTTTTTTTTACTTTTAAACAAGTTTTATTTGTTTTCATTTTACTTCAAAGTCAAAGAGACAAAGACAAGAGAGATCTTCCATCTGCTGGTCCACTCCCCAAATGCCTATAGTTGCCAGCTCTAGGCTAGGCCAAAGCCAGGAGCCAGGAACTCCACCTGGGTCTCCTATGTGAGTGGCAGGGACTCAAGTACTCGAGCCACCCTCTGCTGCCTCCCAGAGTGTGCAGGAAGCTCAATAAGAAGCAAAGGAGCCAGCGCCACTGATCACCTGGCTAATCCTCCGCCTGTGCGCCAGCACCCTGGGTTTTAGTCCCGGTTGTGGCACCGAATTCTGTCCCGGTTGCTCCTCTTCCAGTCCAAGCTCTCTGCTGTGGCCCAGGAGTGCAGTGGAGGATGGCCTAGGTTCTTGGGCCCTGCACCCTCATGGGAGACCAGGAGGAAGCACCTGGCTTTTGGCTTCGGATTGGCGCAGCGCGCTGGCCGTAGCAGCCGCTTGGGGGGTGAACCAACGGAAAAAAGGAAGACCTTTCTCTCTTTCTCTCACACTAACTCTGCCTGTCAAAAAATAAAAAGAAAAGAAAAAAAAGAAGCGAAGGAACCAGGACTCAAACCAGGTGCTCCGAGATGGGAGTGTGGATGTCTCAAGACGCAACTTCACAGCTGTGCTAGATGCCCACTCCCTAAAGCCTTTTTTAAAAAGGCTTTAAACACACGCGAGGACGTAGCCTTCATGGCCCAAATCACCTCTTCCAGGTCCACCTCAATTCTGTTACAATGGCAATTAAATTTAGGGTTTTTAAAATATACATTATGAGGGTTTTTTATTTATTTATTTATTTATTTATTTATTAGAAAGGCAGAGTGACAAGAGAGAGGGAGAGAGATCTTCTGTCTGCTGGTTCACTCACCAAATGCCTGCAACCAGGTCAGGGCCAGATCAAAAGCAGGAGCCAGGCTGGCTTCAGATCAGCCCAGCTGTAGCAGTTGCGGCCATTTGGGGAGTGAACCAGCAGATGTTTTTCTCTATCTCTCCCTCTCTGTGTCTCTTTGTAACTCTGTCTTTCAAATAAATAAATAAATCTTTAAAAAAACAAACAAACAAACAAACAAAAAACCCAGGAGCCAGAACTCTGTCCCAGTCTCTTATGTGGTGGCAGAGTCCCAAGTGCTTGGGTCATCATCCATTGCCTTCCTGCCTCCCAGGTGCATGAACAGAAAACCAGATCAGAAGTGTCATGGCCAGGGCTTGAACCAGCACTCCAATATAGGATACCAGACGTGGCTTAACCCTCCGCACCACAGTGCCCGCATCAGCAATTAAATTCCAAATGATTTTGGAGGGAATATCAGATTGTTACACCAGGAAAAACTACACCTTTTTTTTTTTTTTTTTTTTTTTTTAATTTGAGAAGCAGACAGACGAGAAAGAGCTACCATCTGCTGCTTTACTCCTCAAATTGACCAGCAACAGCCGGCTGAAGCTGAGAGCAAGGAAATCAGTCACGTGAGCCATCACCGGCTGCCTCCCAGGGCGCTCATTAGCAAGAAGCTGAAATTGAGAATCGAGCTGAGAACTGAGCCCAGGCATTCTGATATGGGATGTGGGTGTCTAGCTGCTAGGTCTAGTGCCCATCGCAATCTTCTGTTCATTTTAATGGCAAGCTGGCCAGCACGTTTCCCTAGCCCCCTGTCCTCCTTGCAGCCAGGCTGACGAGGGGGCCCCCGGGATTGCATGGCACAGGACCTGGATTTCAACCTGCTTCTTCCCCTGATGTCCTCAGTGCCTTTGGGCAAGTTGCTCCCCTCTTGGGCTTCATTTTTCTCCCCAATGAAGCAAGGGGGTACTGGACTTGATCGCTAAGGTACACCCAGCCCAGAGGTCACAAGAGGATACAGTAACATAGCCAGATCTAGGGCCGTCACCCTGAATCACAGAGGGTGCTGACTAAAGCCGGCAGGAGATGGCATCCCTGAGTCTGAAGCCAGGGTGCAGGCCCCCGCCAGCAGCAGAGGCTGTGTGCTGCAGGGGGTGAGCAGAGCGTCCTGTGGGGCACCCCGCCCACTGCAGCCCTGGGCTCCCCCCACAGTGCTCTTGCCCAGGAGAGCAGCACAGTCACCCCCAGGTACCTGCTTAGCAACTGATGGCCCATTAAGATAGGAGAGCTCATTCAGTGTGCACTGAGCTGCTGTGCTGGGTGACAGACTCTGGATACGAAACAACACCGCTGAAGCTCACAGATTGGGTTTAACAAGGAGAAATGAGAATCCGAGTTTGAGAGCCAACCAGACCAAGAGGTGACAAACTACAGTCTGGGTTCCAAATCCAGGCTTCTGCCTGTTTTGTGTAAAATCAAGTTTTCCTGGCACACAATTCTGTTCCCTAGTGTATACACTCTCTGTGGCTACTGTCCTACTACTAGGCAGAGTTGGGAGTCACTCTGACCCACGAACTAGACAAGGAGGCCCTGAAGGGAAGTGTCTTAGTCTGTTAGGGTTGCTTAAGAATTAGTATAAGCTGTGTGGCTTAAAAACAATAGAAATTCATTTCGCACTGACGCAGATACAGGGAAGTCCAAGATCGGGTGCGTGATGGGGGCCCCACTTCCTGGTTCCAAGATGGTGCCTCCTCACTGTGTCCTCACGTGGCAAAAAGGACAAGGGGTGGGTGGGCATTTGGCCCAGCAGCTTAAGAGGCTTCTTGCAATGCCGCACATCTACTTCCAATTCCAGCTCCCTGGTCTTGCACGGCCTGGGAGGCAGCAGGTTCTGGCTCACGTACTTGGGTTCCTGCCTCCCACGTGGGAGACTTGAGAGTTCCTGGCCACACCCCCCCCCCCCCAGCTTCGGCCTGGCCCAGCCTTGGCTATTGCTGGCATTTGGGGACTGAACCAGCAGATGGAAGACTTCTCTGTCTCTCTGCCTTTCAAATAATTTTTTTTTTTCCTAAAAAGGTACAAAGAGGTCTCTCTTGAGCCTCTTCTCTCGGGGCACGGATCTCGCTCACTAATCCTGTTCACCAGGGCTGCATTCTCATTACCTGGTCACCTCCCCAGCCCTCCACCTGCTGACTTTGTCACCTCTTGGGTTAGGGTGGCAACACAGGAACTTTAGATAAAGATTTGAATGGTAGCAGCTAAAGTGAAAAAGATTTAGCAAGCAGAAAGGACATAACTAGTTAGCCCACATTAACAGCATCGTAATGTTGAGACAAAGGCATTAGGCAGGTGGGTCTGTTTGGGATACAAGTGACCAATGGTAGCACTAGGCAGCTCAGCGCAGGAGGGGTGTGTTGGAAGGATGCTGGGGTATCTCACCAAGCCCTGCAGAAGACAGGTGCATCTGAGGAACAATCTCACCAGGCCCCGGGGTTGAGTCCTGCCTGACTCTCCTGCACCCTGAGAGGGGCAGGTGCTGGCTCAAGTGCTGGGGTATGTGCCGCCCCTGTGGGAGACGTGGACTGGGTAACTTGTTCCTACGATCGGCCTGGCCCGGCCTCAGGCCTTTCAGGTATTTGAGAAATGAACCAGTGGACAGGAGCTTTCTTTATCTCAAATAAAAATTTAAAGAGAAAGAAGCAACTTGGAGGCCAAGGTATTATGGGTTGGGTTTGGTCCTAAATTAATTTTCCAGACTCTGTCTTTTACTTAGAGAAGAATTCTAAGCACAGACCCAAACACAGCATGCGGTGTGATAAACTTTATTTACAAAGTGAGAAAAATACACAGGCCCTATAGGGCTTTATTTAGGGAGAATGGGACAAAAGAAAGGGAACTTTTTTTATTTTATTTATTTTTTATTTTTTTGACAGGCAGAGTGGACAGTGAGAGAGAGAGACAGAGAGAAAGGTCTTCCTTTGCCGTTGGTTCACCCTCCAATGGCTGCCGCGGTTGGCGCGCTGCAGCCGGCGCACCGCGCTCATCCGATGGCAGGAGCCAGGTGCTAGGTGCTTTTACCTGGTCTCCCATGGGGTGCAGGGCCCAAGCACTTGGGCCATCCTCCACTGCACTCCCGGGCCACAGCAGAGAGCTGGCCTGGAAGAGGGACAACCGGGACAGAATCCGACGCCCCAACCGGGACTAGAACCCGGTGTGCTGGCGCCGCAAGGCAGAGGATTAGCCTGTTGAGCCACGGCGCCGGCCGAAAGGGAACTATTATACCCTGCCTGGCTTATCCTGAGCTCACGGGAGGAGAGATGGAGCTTTTTATGCACTTAGGAAAAACGGAAGTGTTTATGTGGTACCACCCCCACGTCCAGGGTAAGGGGAGGTACTTCCTGGGGAGGGGTCCACTGACTGACACGAGATGAACATGGCAACATGGAGCGAAGGAGGTGCGGCTTCCAGCCTGTGAACCTAAAATTATCTATCTAAGCTACACTACATCAGATGTAGTGCTACCTGTGTAGCATCAAGGTCTTCGCCCTCATTTCAGAGTTGAGACCCCGTGGCCATGTGTCTCAAGTTCCTGGTAGGGGCCAGGCTTGGAATTCTGCTCTTCTGGCTTTCCTGGGAATCGGGGAAGGGTGGGATAGTGACTAGGAGCACAGACCGCGGTCGGACTACCTAGGTTTGAATTCTGCCTTTGCTACTTAGCAGCTGTGTGACCTAGCAAGTGAATTTCCCTCTCTGTGCCCCCAGAGACAGTACCTATCGCAGAGGGCTGGCTGGAGAGCAGACTGGTTATTGTTCCCAAGGCTCAGATACAATAAATTTGCCCAGGATCATACAGACAGGAAGAGGCAGGTGCAGAATTTGAACCCAGATCTGCCTGATTCTGAAACCAGAGCTCCTCCTGGCCCTCATCCTCACCAGGCTGCTACCCTCAGCCCACAGAAGGTTGTTTTCTGTTACTGTTTCAGGGAGGCCTCATTGGTCAAACCGGTGTGTGAAATATCTATCCTCACAGGTGGGGAAACTGAGGCACAGTACAGCCCGAGTGACGTCATCCCCAGGGAGCGGTACTCAGGAGCTGAAGCCTGTACCAGGTACGTTTTGAATTGAATTCTTGAGGTTGAGAATGACCAAATTGTGTTCAAAATTTCTTCAGTTATCCCTAGGGGTCGGCTTGGCCCTAGGGCTGCGTCCGGGAAGCTGGGTGAGCTGTAACATTGCCCCTTTCCCTGGTTTCGGGTGCCTCCTGAGCCAGTGAGAGGGCAGGGGTGGGGCAGAACCAACAAAGGCACCTATCATACAGGCAGGGAGACAACCCACTCAGGGACTGCTGACTCGCCAGATCCTTGAACAACCTTCCCTTCGGTCTGGCTATCATCTTCCTGCCTATCAGGGATGTATAAATAGATTCCAGCTGCACCTATCCCCCCCCCCCCCATCCCACCAAAGTTGCTGTTCCTGATCCCTGCCAGGTCAGGGTGTCCCTGTCTGGGGTGCGGTGGATTCAAGGTTCAGAGCTGACAACAAGGGAGGCTGGGGAGAGGAGAGGTCGCCGAGTCAGCGGTGTGCAGGGCGAGCGACCATCTGCCGGCCCTTGGTGGAGGTTCCCATGCAGAGGAGACCTGGGCTGAGAGCTCAGCCCCCCGCCTCCTGCAGGCCCTGGACACAGAGAGAGCGGCTGCAACTGCAGATTCTGGCCCTGCTGCTGGTCAGCTGGCTGAGCTGTGACCGTCTCTGAGCCTCAGCTTTCTCCTCTGCAAAATGGGAGAAAATCATATCTCCATCTCTCTAAGAAGATCTTGAAAAAGAAAAGAAAATCGAGGCCTGAGGGAGCACTGGCAGCAGAGCCAGTGTGGCTGGAGGGCAGCACAAGGCGGGGGTGAGAGCCTTCACAGATTGGCTACATCCCTGTGGGTGGGGGTGCGGATGTGTGTACTTAACCTCTCTGCCCCTCAGTTTCCTCATCTATAAAATGGGCGTGGTAATAGAGCATAGCACAGCTCTGTGTAATTGTTAGGAAGATTTTAAATGGCTTAATACTTGCAAAGCACTTAGGACACGACACAG
Source organism: Sylvilagus floridanus (assembly GCA_949820135.1). Taxonomy (NCBI): domain Eukaryota; kingdom Metazoa; phylum Chordata; class Mammalia; order Lagomorpha; family Leporidae; genus Sylvilagus; species Sylvilagus floridanus. The sequence goes on along the minus strand of OX463228.1, from coordinate 11,509,225 downwards.
TCATAGTTCACGAGCGTCTATTGATTTGCACAGCTGATGATCTTGTTCATCCCTATAAACTCGGGCAGCTCTGCCTGTTGACAGTCCTTGCCAGCACCTTGAAGCTGTCATCCCTCCTTCCTGCCAGGGATGGCACCTCATGCCCTTATTTCCTTCATATGGCGCCAACTGCATACATCTGACCTGTCTCTCCTCCCCACCCCCCCACCCCAGTTTTCTGGTTCCTTCTCCAAATATCAGTGCAAACCCTGTCCACACTCGCTTGTGGGCATTCTTGACTTGGCTGGGGCTCCCTGGGTGTGTGGAACTCCAAACACCTGTCCGATGTACTGCTTGACCCACAGGGACTCACTCATTCATTGATCCAGTGTATACTTTGATAAGTTACAAAAATTCCATGACCAATGTATATATGAGAAAATTATGCCTAAGTTTCAAAAATTTATGCACCAGGGGTTGGCACTGTGGTGCTCATGTTCCATATTGAAGTGCCAGTTTGAGTCCCAGCTGCTCTGCTCCTGATTCAGCTTCCTGCTAATGCACCTAGGAAGCCTTTGGATGATGGCCCAAGAAGTGGGGCCCCTGCCAACCATGTGGGAGACAGGATGAAGTTTCTGGCTTCTGGCTTTGGCCTGGCCTAGCCCTGGCTGTAAACAGCTATTTAGGGAGTGAACCAGCAGATGGTAACCTACTCTCTCTCTCCCTTTTTCTCTCTGTTGCTCTACCTTTCAAATAAATAATAATTTTATACATATTTACAAAATAGAAATATGGGGTTGGTGTTGTGGCACAGTGGGTTAAAATGCCTCCTACAACACCAGTATCCCCTATGAACACCAGTTAAGTCCAGGCAGCACCACTTCCAACTCAGCTCCCTATTAATGTGCCTGGGAAAACAGCAGAAGACGACCCAAGTGCTTGGGCCTCTGCCTGAATGGAGTTCCAGGCTCCTGGCTTCAGCCTGACCCAGCCCAGGCCATTGTGGCCATTTGAGGCGTGAACCAGCAGACAGAAGATCTCACCCCACCCCGTCTTTCCCTGTCTCTAACTCTGCCTTTAAAATAAGTAAATCTTTTTTTTTTTTTTTTAACCCAGGCCTTCCAGTATGGGTTGTGGCATCTTTTTTTCTTTTAAGGTTTATTTATTTATTTGATAGGTAAAGTTACAGAGAGAGAGAGAGAGAAAGTCTTCTATCTTTTGGTTCACTTCCCAAATGGCTACAATGGCTGGAGCTAGGCCAGACTGAAGCCAGGACCCAGGAACTTCTTCTGGATCTCCCAAGTGGGTGCAGAGGCCCAAGGACTTGGGTCATACTCTGCTGCTTTCCCAGGTGCATTATCAGGGAGCTGGATCAGAAGTGGAGCAGCCGGGACTCACTCTGGTGACCATATGGGATGTCAGCGTCAGGTATGGCAGTTTTACCCAGTACACAGTGCTGGCTCAAAAATAAATTTTTAAAAATATTAATAAATGAAATAAAAATATATATCAGCCCATTTTGGTGCATAAAATTATTTTAAATATTTATTTTATTTATTTCTTTGATAGGCAGAGTGACATGAAGAAATTGAGGAAGAGAGAGATCGTCCATGTGCTGGTTCACTCTCCAAATGGGTGCAATAGCCAGAGCTGGGCCAAGCCAAAGCCAGGAACCAGAAACTCCTTCCTGATCTCCCTCGTGGGTAGCAGGAACTCAAGTACTTGAGTCATCACCCATTGCCCCCCAGGCACATTAGCAGGAAGCTAGATTATAAGTGGAACAGCTGGGACTCAACAGGTACTCCGACATGGGATTCAGGCATCCCAGTGGGCAGTTTAACCTGCTGTGCCACAACACCTGTTCCCCACAGCTCCCCAGACTGATATTTTAATTCAGTTTCTCCGTCAACTTTTTGAAGTGCCGTCATATAACAAAGGGAATTTCTGAGTCCCGTGGGAATACAGAGGGGAGGCCCTCATCCAGGTTGAGAGACTGAGAACAATGTCTTGGAGGAAGTGACCTCTCCTGACCCAGGGCAGCTCTACTGGACACACCTGGATGTTGCTGCCCAGCTGCTGCTGTTCTGGCCTCCCCGAGGGACCTGCCCAGTGCTGACTGCAGCTGCCTGTCCGTTCTCATCCTGCCCAGTGGCACCCTCACCTTCCTCACTCCCCGGCTGCTCCTTGGCTTCTCCCCTACCGACCCTGTCTGTGCCGTCCCCTTTGCCTGCAGGGTTCTCCTTCTTCTACATCTTGGTGCAGTTGTGACTTCCTCCAGGCGCTCTTCCCCATGTGCCCAGTGGGGCCAAATCCCCCATTGCTTCTAGAACCACGTACCCCAATTTTGTAGTCCTGACACACATGTCGTATGAGTATCCAATTCGCATCTCTCCTACAGATCAGAAGCAGAGTTGAAGGGATAACTGAATGGATAAATTAACAAACAATAAATGGAGGAAGCAGGACAATGTACATGTTAATTCCGAGAGCCTACGGGGATGACCATTTCCTTGTAAAGCCATTTATAATAGGCATTTATTTATAACTTGTTTATCCCATATAATAACATGCAAAAAGGTTCATTTGCTTATCCACTCATTCATTTACGAGCGTTATTAAGTGCCTGCCTTGCATCAGGCACAGTTCCCCGCACGAGGCTGAGAAGGCACTGCACATGAGCCACACTCCCTGCCTCCTGGAGCTCACATTGGGGTGGAGGAGACAGAGAATAGACACACAAATGCGTAAGGAAGAAGTCAGAGACTCTGGAAAGTGTGTCGTCCCAGCCCCACACCTGCAGGAGAGACCTTCGGAGGGTGTCCTGACCACTAAGAGCTCACAATAAGAATCACATTGGCAGGAAACCTCTTTGGACAAGTCCAGCCAGCGAGCCAGGCTCTGGCCACTTTGAAATAAGTCCCAGTGTGGGCTGAGGAGTTCCTTGTTGGCGCCAAGTGGCGCAAGATCAGCAGACTGCAGGGCTGAGAGGCGACAGGCCACCTGAGGCCCTGGCTGGGAGCGGATGAGGGCACGGCCGAGGCCGGCTCCGGCCGTCGAGTGCTGTGCTGGCTGGTGACATTGCCTGCCTCAGCAGCCAGGAGCGGGAAGTGAAGGGGCAGCCCTTGAAACCGGAGATGCACAGATCTCGCCTCTGCTCTCCTGTCCTGGGCTGAACCTCAAGCTTTGGATCTTTGATGTCTTGAATGAAGGAACTGTTCTGGGGGACTCAGGGTGACAGGGTCAGGATGAGGACTGCCCTGGGGAGGATGGCTTTGTGGGGTAAACAAGAGTGTGTCCGATCGACTTAATGGCATGTGGTGCTCTGTCCTGTATGGAGGGTGCTTCAAAAATTCATAGAAAACGGAATTAAAAGACAGGTTTATTTTGATGCAAAAAGTTTTGAAATCCATGCACAGCTTTTAAAATTATACACAGCTTCTGTGAACTCTTGAAAGACCCTTTGTACTGATATAAGCCAGCTCTCTGGTACCTTCAACAAATGTTTATTGAACACATACTACGTGCCAGACCCACACCGTGCTGGGGCTAGGATATGGCAGAGAATGAATTCCCAACCTTCCCCAGATCATTTGAGTAGCTCTTTGTTCTTTCTAAAGTACTCGTTAGGGCCGGCGCTGTGGCACAGTGGGTTAACGCCCTGGCCTGAAGCGCCGGTTGGAGTTCCGGCTGCTCCACTTCCGATCCAGCTCTCTGCTATAGCCTGGGAAAGCAGTAGAGGATGGCCCAAGTTCTTGGGTCCCTGCTCCCACGTGAGAGACCAGGAAGAAGCTCCTGGCTCGTGACTTCTGTCTCCTGGCTCCTAGCTCCTGGCTTCAGATTGGTGCAGCTCCTGCTGTTGCAGCCAACTGGGGAGTGAACCAACAGATGGAAGACACCCCCCCCCCCCAACTTCTCTTCTCTCTGTGTAACTCTTTCAAATAAATAAGTAAATCTTTTAAAAAAAATACCCAAAGCTAATAAATAAAAAACATTTTAAAAAATAAAATAAAGCACTTGTCAGGTTCTCAGCTGATATTTGGGACAATCCTCAGTCCGACTCTCCAGCAAGGAGAGCAAGGGAACTGGTGTTGTATGTTGATTTTGAGTGGCCCCCTCTGAGCGCTGGCCTGATAGTCAAACTTGATGGAGCAGATCAGGATCCACGATCCGGTTTTCTCCATTCACCATTCCATCTTCAGCACCTTCTTGTTAAATGGAACTAATGCCCTTGACTGGCAAGAGGCTGGCTCAGGACCTATTTAAAGTTCTTGCTTTCATCACGTACATCATCCCCTGGTGCCCATCTTAACAACCCTGCTTAGCAGGCCTGACGGCCTGGGCACAAACACAGCTTGATCTGGAGTCGAAAGGCCTTCCTGGCTACACATGAGCTCCTTGAGAGTCAGAGACGAGACATAGTTTATGCGTCTTATGTCTCCAAGCAGCACAGAGCACGCTGTACCCTGCTTAGCGCTCAATAAATGCTAATTGATGAGCTGATTGGGAACAACTGTATAGTTGGAGTGCCTGGAAAAATGATCCCCCAAAGGCTGCCAGCCAGCCGGGGGCCCAAGGGACAGGTGATTTCAAATCCATGTGCTTACTCATCCCCGAGGCAAAGTTGAAAGTGAATGACCGAAGCATTATTGTAGAACAGAGCAAAACTGCAAACATGCAAATGCCAGCAAGAAGGGAATAACTAAGATAACAGGGTTATATAAAGATTTTGGAAGATTGCAATTATTTAAAGAGCAAGTGTGTTGTCCAGAGTAGAGACCAAATTAGGAAAAACAATCTTAAAAGAAAGTAGAAATACGAGACAAGAGAACTTGATTATGTAGTGGCAACTTTTGTTTTGGCAGGGGTTGGGGTGGGGAATAAGGTTCACCAAGCAAGGGGATGGTTAGAACAGGGTGTTGTCCATCACCCTCTGTGGTATCCCAGGAGGAGTCCCTGGGCCACGTCACCAGAACCCACTCTCCTAACACCGTCCTGCTAGCTGTGATGTAGGAAATACAACGCTTGTCCTGCCTGTCGCACAGGCTGTGGACACGAGGTGATCCAGTCTTTAACCCCATGTACTGTGATATTCATGTTTCAGTGTAGAATAGTACGAGTAACGTCTTTGACTATAGGGTGCTGACCCACACCTGACTTAGGAATTACAAAATAGGCAGCTTATATATGTTATTTCCTTTCTGGAACCCAAAAAGTCTTGCAAATTCCCATTGGTTTTGGGCAAGGGATCATGGACCTGTAGCAAGCATGTTAGATAAGTTATATTTTTTTTAAGATTTATTTTATTTACTTGAAAGAGTTTCAGAGAGAGGTAGACTCAGAGAGAGAGAGGTTGTCCATCTGCTGGTTCACTCCCCAAATGACCGCAACGGCTCTGATCTGAAGCCAGGAGCTTCTTCCGGGTCTCCCACAAGGGTGCAGGTGCCCAAGGACTTGGGCCATCTTTTACTGCTATCCCAGGCCATAGTAGAGAGCTGGATCAGAAAAGAAGCAGCTGGGACTAGAACTGGCGCCCATATGGGATGCCGGTGCTTCAGGCCAGGGGGTTAACCCTCTGCACCATAGCACCAGCCCCTAGATAAGTTATTTTTTAAGATGTATTTACTGGGGCCAGCACTGTGGCATAGTAGGTAAGACTGCAGTACCAGCATCCCATGGACATATTTGGGTCCTGGCTGCTCCACTTCTGATCCAGCTCCCTGCTAATATGCCTGGGAAAACAGTGGAGGATGGTCCAAGTCCTTGAGCCCCTACATCCACATGGACGTCCAGTGGAAGCTCCTGGTTCCTGGCTTTGGTCTGGCCCAGCCCCAGCCATTGCGGCCATTTGGGGAGTGAACTAGTGGATAGAAGATCCCTCTCCTCTCCTCTCCTCTCCTCTCCTCTCCTCTCCTCTCCTCTCCTCTCCTCTCCTCTCCTCTCCTCTCCTCTCCTCTCCTCTCCTCTCCTCTCCTCTCCTCTCCTCCTCTCTCTGTAACTCTGCCCTTCAAATAAATAATAAATAAATCTTTCTTTTTCTTTTCTTTTCTTTTTTTTTTTTTTACAGGCAGAGTGGACAGTGAGAGAGAGAGACAGAGAGAAAGGTCTTCCTTTTGCCGTTGGTTCACTCTCCAATGGCCGCCGCGGCCGGCGCGCTGCGGCCGGCGCACCGCGCTCGTCCGATGGCAGGAGCCAGGAGCCAGGTGCTTTTCCTGGTCTCCCCATGGGGTGCAGGGCCCAAGCACCTGGGCCATCCTCCACTGCACTCCTGGGCCACAGCAGAGGGCTGGCCTGGAAGAGGGGCAACCGGGACAGAATCCGGTGCCCCGACCGGGACTAGAACCCGGTGTGCCGGCGCCGCAAGGCGGAGGATTAGCCTGTTGAGCCACGGCGCCGGCCTAAATAAATCTTTTTAAAATTTTAAAAAAACCATGTGTTTATTTGAAAGGTAGAATCACACACACAAATATATATAGAGAGAGATCTTCCATCTCTCAGTTTACTCCCTAAATGCCTGCAATAGCCAAGGCCGGGTCAGGCTGAAGCCAGGAGCCAAAAACTCAGGCCTAGTTTCCCAGGTGTGTGACGGGGCCCAAGCATTTGGGCCATTTCTGCCTTCCCATGCACGTTAGCAGGGAGCTGGATTAGAAGCAGAGTAGCTGGACTTCAATCTGACACCCTGATAGGGGACGCCAGCATCACAAACAGTAGCTTAACCCACTGTACTACAATGCCAGCCCCTAGGAAAAAGTACTTCATGTAACTCAACCTTTCAATAATCCTATGGAGCGAGTTCTTCATCCCCATTTTATAAGCGAGAAGACTTATGTGTAAATAGGGTAATTTGCCTTCCTATTAGTAATAGGTGATCCAGGCTGGATCAGCACCATCCCCGAACCTAGCAGGAAGCCAGCATGCTTGCTGAAGTGACATCTGTGAGCCTAACACAGGAGATTTCTCCCAGTGTATGACATCGATTGCATGCTAAGCTCTCTTGTCTCATTCAATCCCAGCGCTCCCGGAGGCCAGACTGTTATCAGCCCCACTTCAGATGATACCTCGTCGGTCACGTTACAAGCCCAAGTGAGTCAGAGACCCGTGAGTCAAATTCAGGTCTAGTGACCCCTACGCCTTTGTTGGGCAACGTGGACGTTCCCAGAAGTACACGGAGTGTAGACGGCCACATTCCAGCAAGATTGGGAAAGGGGCTGGTTGCAAAAAGAGTTATGAATATGGAACAGTGTCTCCTTCCATTTCCTGGTCTTTCCCCTTTCCTTCTCCCTCCCTAAACCTCACCCTCCCTCTTTCTGGACAACAAAGGCAGCTGTTATCTCAAGGTGATGAGTGCAAGCCAGGGCTGGAGGTCAAGTTCAGCAGATCCACGTGAGGGAAAAATATACAAGCGACCAGGAGGGATGCAGAGATTCGTCCGTCAGCAGATGACAATGCTCTGTTCCTCAGGATTCTCAGTGCTCACGTGAAAGCAGAGACAGTGAGATAGTCCTGCAAAGGGAGCCATCTGGTCCTGCTGGCCAGCAGGCCATTGACCATGGGGGGACAGATTGAGTGCAAGTCAGCAAAATAACACCTAATGTCATCGTTTTCATACCTAAAGGGATCCAAGGAAGAGGCTCACTTTTGATGTTGAAGAGGTCCTCTTGGTAGGTCAGACTGGCCCAGGGGCCACCAGTGGGCAAACCATGGAGGGCCAGGCCTGCCCATCTCCCAAGGGTGCCACATCCAGTGGCAGAGGGGTCACTCTGCAAAGTCAGAACCAAATCCTACTTCAGTTAGTAAAGGCATTGTAAATGTCCACTAAGCAGGGAACTGAAAAAGTCCCCTGCCCTGAGAAACCCCTTTGTCCCAGGCGAACTTGGATGGCTGTCATCTTGCAACTAACAGGGTGTTGGGCCAAAGTTAGCCAATAAAAATCCCCCATGGGCAGTTCCAACAGCTCTGTCACTAACACGGGTGTCTAATGTTCCAGTTCTGATGCTTGCTGTGCCCAGCGGGCATCTGTGCCCCCTCGGTTGCTTGAAAGCTTCAACATGCTCACTTTTGCACTCAGCTTGGGGGAGGCCACAGTGTGCTCCCCGGAAACTAAACCAGCTAAAGTTGAATTAAAGCCACTGAACTGAGTCTCCAAGGGACTCAGTGTCTTCTCAAAAGTCATACAAATGCTAAATGACAGAGTCAGGGTTGGACCGGTTCTATTTTGAGTCTGATTCAGTCCCTCGTCTTCTCCGCCCTCACCTGCTCCAGGACGTCCTAATATTGCCAAGATCCCTGAGACTCCAAGGGTTCTGTGGGAAGGATGGAAACTTGAATTTCCAAGTGGCTTCAGGAGGGTCTCAGCAGGCCCATCTCATGAAGGTCAGGTATAGTGTGTGTGTGTGTATGAGAGAGAGAGAGAGCGCGCGAGAGACTGCAGCCCTGCAAAGCCCAGCCTGGTGCAATCCACCCCAGGGCAGGAGAGTTTGCAGAAACCACACAGGCCCACATTTCCATCATGCTGACCTCAATCCATGATGTGGCCTCTGGAAGAACAGGCTTAGCCTGCAGCCTTCCCTGGCCTGGTCACATCCCTGGGAAAGGAATCCTGGTTTCAGACTAAATCTCCTGTAGGCCGGCATTGTGTTGGAGCAGGTTAAACCACTGCCTGTGATGTCAGTTCAAGTGCCAGCTGCCCCACTTCCAATCCAACTCCCCGCTAATGCACACGGGAAAGCAACAGATGATGGCTCAAGGGCTCGCGTCCCTACCACCCATGTGGGTGACTTGGGTAGAGTTCCAGGCTCTTGATTTCTGCCTGGCCCAGCTCTGGCCATTTGGGGAGTGAACCAGCATGAAGGAGATCTCTCTGTAACTCTGCCTTTCAGATAAATACATCTTTAAAATATATAAGTAAATAAACATCTCCAAAAGACATTATGGGCCACCCAACCTGAAGCATCTCCCTGTTCCTTTGCACATTGTCTTGTTTTAATGCATAGCAATCTGGTTTTGTTTTTCTTGTTTGTTTTTATCTGGATGTCCCTGCCTTGCTTTAAAAGGGATTCCATTGTCTGAACCTGGCTTCTGTGGGCTCCTCCATCTGTGGCTGGAGTTATACTTGCAAATGCTCCTGTTTCTGAATCCTTAGCCTTCACACATGGCATCCTTCCCCCCACAGGTGCTGCTCGTCAACTGCGCCCCCATCCTGGTTAAATCCAACCTAGAAATAGTTCCTGATCTGCTGCTGTGATCTGGTGCTGAATGGCCCTCAAAGGCCCTTGCACTATTAGTGTGGTGCCAGGGTCACGCTGTTGAGACATGGTGGGACATTTAGGAGGAGGGCCTCGTGGAAGGCGTGGGTCATTGGGGGTGTGCTCTTGGAAGGGAGTTCTCTCAAGGGGGTTGCAATAAAAGCCTGACTTTGGGCCCAGCCTCTCTTCTGTCTGCTTCCAGGTTCACCCTGTGAACATTTTCCTGCATGTTCTCAGTCATCTGCCATGGAGCCCTCACCAGAGTCTACATTAAGCCATTTGGCTTTTCAGCCTCCAAAACTGGGAGCTTAATAAAACTCTCTCTCTTTCACAAGTAGCTTGCTTCAGGTAGTTCAGTGTCACAGTGCAAGCTGACTGATGTATCCTCTACATCTGGGTGAATTCCGTTCCCCTCCAAGCCAGCCCATCAGAATTCTTAGTGCCTTGCAATTCGGGTGAAGGCACCATGTGGTAAGGACGGAGACCAAGTCTGCCTTCTTCAGTGATAGTAGGGGGAATGGAAGAACTGGGCTACCACTACTGGCCACTGTCACCTTCTGAGTCTCGGGGATGGAGGCAGGGACAGATCCCGTGCTGAATGTTCCTGAAGTTTCTTGAGAGCTGGGCCAGGGTGGGTGCCAAGTAAATGGAGACCAACCACGCTGGCTTTGTGGAGCTCATCTCCAGTCTCCAGTTGGGCTAAAAGAAGGAGTGAGCGGGCTCTAGGGAGAGGGGACTCTCAAGGCTGAAGACCCAGAAGCAGTGAGGCAGTCAGCCTCCCCGGATTGTGCAAGATTGGGGGGGAGGTGAGAAATGATGCTAACCACAGAGGGTTTTGTAAGCCTCACTGGGGAGGTGAGCCCATCATAAGGACAAATGGAAATCATTAGAGAGCCCAAATTAGAAGCAAAATGATCAGATCTACTTTAAAGAGGAAAATCACAACCACTCTTGAGAGTATCTTCAGATGCAGAGCGGCATCCTTATCCTAAATTCGTAAGTGCTCACCTGGGTCACCCTACACTGTACCTCTAGCTCTTGCTCTTGTTGGAATTCCCAAGTGGGTGTAGCACGCGAGGGCTTCAACAGATTGAATGGCCCCACAACTATATCCAAAATCCCAGAACCTGTGAATGTGACCTTATTTTGAAAAGGGTTCGGCTGGCGCCGCAGCTCACTAGGCTAATCCTCCGCTTGCGGCGCCAGCATACCGGGTTCTAGTCCTGGTCAGGGCACCCGACTCTGTCCCGGTTGCTCCTCTACCAATCCAGCTCTCTACTGTGGCCCAGGAGTGCAGTGGAGGATGGCCCAAGTGCTTGGGCCCTTCACCCCATGGGAGACCAGGAGGAAGCACCTGTGTCCTGGCTTCGGATCGGTGTAGTTCCGGTCGTAGCGGCCATTTGGGGGTGAACCAAAGGAAGGAAGACCTTTCTGTCTGTCTCTCTCTCTCACTGTCTAACTCTGCCTGTCAAAAAAAAAAAAAAAAAAAAGGAAGAAAAAAAGGGTCTCTGAAGACCTCTGAAGATCTGACTAGATTAAGGATCTTGAGATGAGATCACCCTGGATAAGCTGGGTGGGCCCTAAGTCAATGCTCACACAGAGGAGGAGGAGGAGGCCATGCGAACATGCAGACAGGAGTTGGGGTGATGCTGCTACAGGCCTAGGAAGTCAGGGGCTGCCCAGAGCCATCAGAAGGTGGCAGAGGCAAGGGGCGATTCTCCCCTACAGCCTCTGGAAGCAACGTGGATCCGCTGAAACCTGCATTTCACATTCCTGGCTCCCAGAAATGTGAGCAGATAAGTTTGGAATAAACTACCTGTGGCAATTTGTTACAGTGACCCTAGGAAACTAACATGAGGGATCTTCAATGTGCATTATGAAAAATATATGTGGATGTCAAACAGTTTTTGCATCAAAATATACTAGCTCTTCATTCCGTTTCTCCATGAACTTTTTTTTTTTGACAGATAGACAGTGAGAGAGAGACAGAGAAAAAGGTCTTCCTTCTGTTGGTTTACCTCCCAAAATAGCCACTATGGCCGGTGCTGTGCTGATCCGAAGCCAGGAGCCAGGTGCTTCCTCCTGGTCTCCCAGGCCAGTGCAGGGGCCCAAGGACTTGGGCTATCCTCCACTGCCTTCCCAGGCCACAGCAGAGAGCTGGACTGCAAGAGGAGCAGCCAGGACTAGAACCCGGTGCCCATATGGGATGCCGCTGCTGCAGGATTAACCAAGTGAGCCATGGCGCCAGCCCCTCCATGAACTTTTGAAGTTCCCTCACACAACCCCACACTCCCAGCAGCTTCAGGACGTCTTGCCATCTCATGGACCCTTAAAAATCAAATTCCTTTCTGTTGAGCAGGTGTGTTGCAACAGAGGCAAAGAGCCCAATCAGACCATCCATGGGTGGGCACCAAAAAGGCCACCTTTGCCCAAATCATGGAAATGCACAACCACGAGGAACCAATGGACAGATCTTTGGCCAAGGCCTGAAGGCTCTGAGAAGGGAGCCAGGATGTGGGCTGGGCTCTGCAGGGACCCGTGGACTGTGAATTGCTCTACTGGGGTAGGCAGAGATGATGGCTGTGGATGTTGTCTAAGCAGACGTCTAGCTTCAGGGTCTCCGAAGAGCCTGTGGAGCTCTGAACACTCGGCCTGGCTTTAGGATGGACTCACTGGGGCTGGTGCACAGTAAGACTTTACTGATCAAGAGTTTCTTAAAGCATCCACTATGTGCCGGCATTGATCTGCATTGAACCTGGCCAGGTACCTTTCAAATAATCATCTGTATACTCTACCCCCTCCTTTTAAAGTTGTGTTAATTATTTATTTATTTGAATGGCAGAGAGACAGAAAGAGGGAAAGACAGAGAGAAAGAGATTTTCCATCTGCTGGTTCACTCCTCAAATGGCTGCCAACAGCCAGGGCTGAGCCAGGCTGAAGCCAGGAACCAGAAACTCCATCTGGGTCTCCCATCTGGGTGGCAGGGGCCCAAGCACTTGGTTCATATTCCGCGTTTTCATATGGCCCAAGCACTTGGTTCATATTCCGCGTTTTCCTGTGTGCATTGGCAGGAGGCTGATTTGGATGCTGAGCTGCTGGGATGGGAACCCAGTGCTGTGATACGGGATGCCAGGGTCCCAAGCAGCGGCTCAACCTGCTGCACCACAATGTGTGCCTCCACATCTGCATTTCTGAGCGTGAGAATCCAGCCCGGCTCTGAAAGCATAACTAATCAGCCTTTGGGTCTGCGCTAAGTATCTGCTCCCTGGGAATCCTTACCTATCCCTGTGGAAGGTCAGGCCCCTCTGTTAGAGCCTCCCCTTGGGGGTGTGGCCTATAATAACGTTCCCTTCAACCTTTCTCCCTGATGATCCCTCAGCGTCATAGTAACTGGCCTGGTCTCTGGCTCACTGCAGGTGTCCAAGAGGGCATTGATGGACTAAACAGCTCGCTTCTCAGGCCTGCTGGAGTCTTCAGAAGGGGCCTGGCAGAAGGCTCTTATTTCTAGGAGGAGAAAGGACTGGCCTGGTAGCTCCAGACCCTCTGAGAGTAGCTGCAGCCGAGGCGGCTCAGGCTGCAACCCACATAATGACAATGGGCCCAGTGCTCAACCCGGGAGTATCACAGGCCAACATTTCGCAGCCGTCCCCCCTGAGAATCCCTGTGCCAGCTGTTGTAAGTGGTGGCTACAATGCCATCCTCTACCTCCTTCCTCACAGCCCGTTCGCTCCCCCACCTCCCCACCCCCAGGCACTTTAACTTCTCTTTGCACACAGGACTTCCTCGGGCTGGGCTGCGAAGGCAGCCAGAATCTCTTGGGACCATGAGTCAGTCACTCTCTTTTCCTATACCTGCTTCTCTGCCCACCAAACACAGGCCATCCCCTGTCCGTTGGCTTCTCAGGGAGCAGTGTGGAGCATGGGGCCTCAGAGAAAGACACCCTGGGACGACCAGGCAAGGTCATGGCCATTTACTCACAGCTGTTAGTTAATCACTCAGCTTTTGCAAAGGCTGGGAATATTTCAGAGGACACAGCCCAGGTTCTTGGCATTAGCTCTCCCGGGCCTTTTCTCTGCTCTTGGAACGTGAGTGGGGTGAGGCAGAGGAGGGAAGGAAGGAAAGGATCGAGAAAGGCGGGCAGGGGCTGGTGCTGTGGCCTAGTGGGTAAAGCTGCCGCCTGCAGTGCCAGCATCCCAAATGGGCACCTCTATGGGCTCTACTTCTTTTTCTTTTTTTTAATACTCATTTATTTATTTGAGAGGCAGAGTTACATAGAGGCAGAGGCAGAGAGAGAGGTCTTCTATCTGCTTGTTCACTCCCCAGATGACTGCAATGGTCAGAGCTTTGCCAACCTGGAACTAGGAGCCTCTTCCAGGTCTCCCATGTGGGTGCAGGGGCCCATGAACTTAGGCCATCTTCCATTCTTTCCCAGGCCTTAGCAGAGAGCTGGATCAGAAGTGGAGCAGCTGGGAGTGAACCAGCACCCATTTGGGATGCCGGCACTGCAGGCAGCAGCTCTACCTGCTACGACAGCGCCAGATCCTGCTCCACTTCTGATCCAGTTCTCTGCTATGGCTTGAGAAAGCAGTGGGAGACCAGGTAGAAACTCCCGGCTCCTGGCTTCAGATCAGCCCGCTGTGGCTGTTCAGGCCGTTTGGGGAGTGAACCAGTGGATGGAAGACCTCTGTCTCTCTCTACCTCCACCTCTCTTTAACTCTGCCTTTCAAATAAATAAATCTAAGGAAGGAAGGAAGAGAGGAAGAAAGGCATCCACTCTACAGGGTGTAGAGGGGTCTTGAGTCCCCTCCGTCTGCTCACTCGGGGCCTGCCTCCTCTGAAGCTATAAAGCAGACTTGGCGTTTCTATAACATTTGGCTCTGAGAGAAGCACCTTGAAGATCTGTTCATACGGGGCCAGCATTGTGGTGCAGGGGTTAAGCCTTAAGCTGCTGCAGGTGCTGGCATCCCATATCAAAGTGCCAGTTCAAGTTCCAGCCACTCTGCTTCAGATCCAGCTTCCCGCCAGTGCTCCTGGAAGGCAGTCGAGGATGGCTCAAGTGCGCAGGTCCCTGCCACCTGTGTGGGAGACTTGGATGAAGCCCCTGGCTCCTACCTGGTCTAACCCTGGCCCTTGTGATGGAAGGTCACTGTGTGTGTGTGTGTGTGTGTGTGTGTGTGTCTCCTGCTCTCTCTGTAATTCTGCCTTTCAAATAAATTTTTTAAAAAAAGTTAAAAAATTTGTTCATAGTAACATGTGAATGACTGTTGGGACTTTATGCTAGCTCATTTTTATGAGAAGAGAAACTTCCAGTCAAACAAGTGAATGCCTTCAAGTAAGCAGAGAAGGTAGAAGAGCCACTCAAGTGATTTAGAAAGCACACTGCCTATTCCATCCAGAAAACCATTTGGGTTTAGCTGAACTGGCTGATCAAGCACTGAGCCCTCCACCCTCTTCCAGGGAGTAGGAAAGTGGGCGGAGGCGTGGAGGTGGTGATGGGGCAGGACAGGGGAACTAGATGGAGCAGAGGAACATGAGGGGAGGAGAGAGCACTGTGCCCAAACACATTTCTCAGGGACAGCAGAGCTGCCAGAGCCTTGTCCAGAGCCTTGTGTCCTGGGACCAGATTATTCTGAGGGCTGCAGAGTGTGGGGTGGATCCAGGTTACCAGAGAGGGTCAGAGTAGTGAAGAGGACTTGGCAGGGGGTGCTCCCTCCCCTCCCCACCCAGCAGCCCCCCTTGGTTCAGGATAGCCTAGCACCAGGATGTCCTGGCTCCCAGCCGCCCTGGGACAATGGACAGCAGAGATGACTCAGAGGCAGAGCTGGAACACAAACACCAGTATATTTTATGTGCACGAATGTGAAAAGGAACAGACAGAGAGACCAACGGAGACACAGAGCAGGCGATGGGTGCACACCAGCCATGGCCTTCTCAGGAGCTGCCCAGTTAGGAGCCAGTCCCACCCCCTTCATGGCTCCTAGGCAGAGCCAGAGCCTGCAGCCCCTCCAGGTCTGGGGTGACCTCAGGATAGAAGGCACTGTCCCTGTCTCAGCCAAAGCTCCTTGAGCCACGGGCCTGTCTGCCTCCCCGATGGTGGTGAATGCACAAGCCCAGAGCTCCCTAAAGGCAGGTTCTCATAATCCGACTGGCTCAGTGCCAGCCTCCCCAGGAGACCCATGCAGAGCAAGGGGCGAGCACAGAAGGCTTCATGGACACTCCCTAGGTATTATTGCTGTGAATAAGCATAGGCCATTGTGACTCACTGGCATAGAAAAGGGGTAGGGTTAGGGACGTGGGGCGGGATGCCTAGCTGACATCAGAAGCAGTTCAACCATGCAGGGCAGCACACCGTGACCTGTCACTCAGAGGTGCGCTGCATCTGGCAGAGGGGCCGAGGACACCAAAGGGTCACGAACAGCCAGCGGACTCTGCCTACTAGCACCCTGCTGCTTGGCAGGGCTGGCACTACTCCAGATGCTGAGTCTCTGGGCACGGAGGGGTTGGGGCCTTGAAGATACTCCCCCGGAAAAGCAGGAGTTGAAGTCTGGGCTACCTCTGGTGAGACAAGCTGCAGATCAGGCCACTGGCAGCTGCCTCCCCTTTGTGGGCTCTGTGCCCTGCAAGGGGCCAGAGAAGAAACGGCTGCCGGGCATGGCAGGCTCGCTCCAGGGACTCCTGCACCTGAGTGTTACCGGGCCCAGAAAGAAAGTGGTGCCAGGGGATGCCCACAAGGCATCCGGAATGGTGCAACCCAGAGGGCCGTCCAAGGGTTTTGCTCTGGCCAAGGACCGTGGGGGCCTCGTGCTGGGAGACTCAGGCAAGCTGGCCACTGGATTCGGTTTAGGAGAGGAGTGAGAACATGGATGGTGTGGTCAAGGGGCCCACATGTTGAGGTCCAGGAGACCAAGACATGGAATTGGAGAAGAGGACTCAAAAAAACAACTGTCAAGGGAGAACAGTGAAGCCAGACAGTATGCTCCTTCTGGAACACTCCACCTGTAGGTGGGAAGCAACCCACACCCACAGGAAGCCCAACTCCCCATAACTCCTGGCACCCTGGAATTGGGACCACAGTGAAATAAAAGGCAGGGCCAGCACCCTGCAGAATATAGCTCATCCCTGGACTCCACGGGCCTGAGCGGGAAGTAGGCTGGCAAATGCCCATCATCCTGCCCTGGCCATGGCCGGCTGCAGGGAGATTCTGTCAAAGGCTCCAGGCCGGTCTCCTGAGCCAGCGTGCCACCGCCATGCACCACGCTGCAGACCAGCCAGCGGCCCAGCTCGGGCTGCCTGCATGGTCAAGGAGGAGCAGCCAGCAGGGAAGGGGTGTTGCTCTGGAGGCGGCATTCCCACTTTGCAATGACCTACAGAAAGGGAAAGGCTAATTTCCACCTACGAGTTCTAGTGCACTCAAGAAAAGACCATGACCATGGGTCGGGCCACTTCCTCAAGCCGAGGGGAGAGCAGAAGAGAAGTGGGCTGGAATGAGGCTCCCAGCTGTCCACTGCCAGCAATGGACCCGTCACAGGGAAAAGGGGACAACCAAGGTGACAATGCCCATGACAGTGCAGGGTCAATACTGTTTAAGGAGTAAGCACACAGGGTCGGCCTTGCTGGGGGTGGGAGGCAGAAGAGCAGTCCTGAGGTTGTGCTGCAGAGCTGGGGCTATGGCAGGATCAGAACTGGTACCTCCCCATGGGGGGGGGGGTGCCCCGAAGAGCCAAAGCTGACAGGTTGTCATCTTCCTCCTCATCTTCCATGGGTCTCCAACACAGGAGATCTGCTCCTCCAACCCCTAGAAAGTGAGATTCCCTGATTGACATGTGAATATACCAATCAAGGCAAATGCAACCTTCTCCCCAGCTGATTTCCCTCTGTGTTCCCACTCTGGATCCACAGGGCCCATCTTGGCCTGACTGTGCAGGGAGTGGGGGTGAGGTGGGGTGTCCTTTGTTTTAGCCTGGGACCCTGCAGGGAGTAGATGCAGGGACAGCCCACCAGACTAGGGGTGTGGAGGCATAGCTCAAGGACTGCCCCGTCATCAGGCCCACACAGGAGTGCAGGCAAAGCTGCAAGAGGGTGGCGGGGTGGGGGCAGGGGGTGGGGGAGGTCTGTCCCAGGCTTTTACATCTGGCAGCGGCTGTGTTGGCCAGGGAGCTGGGATGGGAGTGGACATAGTGATCAACATGGATAAAAGGGCTAAAGTGGTCAAGGCCTTGAAAACAAGAGAAAAGGGGAAACGCCACCGAACGCACGGGGATTGATACCTCCAAAAGCCCAAGGTTGGTGGGAATCCAGCACCACATGGACCCCCAGAAGGCCGAAGGAGCAGCGAAGGGCCCTGGGGGAGGGGAGAGGAGCCAAGGGAAGGTGTCCCAGCCCTCCCAGACCAGCCTGGCCACGGCGCAGCCTCCTGGCTGCCCAGTCTCTCTTAGGCTGTAGCTCAGCAGGCCCCTGGGGAGGTATTGGTTGCAAGCAAGCACCTGAATATTGCCTAATGGAGCCAGCCAAAGCCCAGCTAAATCCAGGTGAGAGGGAGGGACACGGCCACAGCAGCAGCCCAGAGCCTCCTCTGGCCTTGCCTCCCACCTGCGGCCCCAGTGTCAGCATCCCTTAGCCAGGATGTGGCCTGCTGCTTCCAGAGTCATCCATGTGGTCCATTCGCTGCTCAGCGACAGGCCTCCTGCTTCCAGCCTCTGAGCTAGGTGCAGACCCGTGGCCCCTTCCCAGTGCTCCTCTGCTGCCTGGCATCCCCCCCACCCCCTGTCACCATCTGACCGTACCCCACAACAGTGGAGAGGGCAGAGCTGTGGGTGAGGCCCAGCCCGGGCAGGGCTTGTGCTGTGCAGAGGGGACAAACCACCAGCTTGGTCTCTTTGTCCACGGGTTCCGCAAGAGACCCCCGGGCCCCGCCGCCAGCCCCCCCCACTCAGTCGGTCTTGACGTGGCCATTGGCCAGGGCCAGGGCACTGCCAGGCTGGCCGGGCTCGGCGTCCCGGTCGAAGCGCAGGCGCAGAGTGTTGCGGATGATGAGCTGCTCCATGATGAGTGCGCCACAGAACCAGGGCACCGCGTACTCCAGGGTGATGAGGCCCATGAAGTCAAAGTCGAACTGGGAGTAGTCCCAGGGGCAGGCGTTGAACTGGCGCAGGATGAAGCCGGTAGTGAACTCCCACAGGTAGGTCCAGAGCGTGTAGATGAGGCAGCGCAGCAGCAGCGGGCAGCGGCCGCGCAGGTGCAGGTACATGCGCTCCACGATGAGGATGGACGTGCCGTAGATGAAGAGCGCCCACACGCTCGTGACCCCTGGGAACTTCCAGTTAAAGTTCACCACGAACTCCCAGGCCGCCGTGAACATCACCTCGCAGAAGTAGCCATGGATGGCGTACAGATACCAGCGGGACAGCGCCGTCAGGGGCTCGGCGGACGCCATGGCGCAGACAGGGCTCGGCTGCTGGAGACAAGGTGACAGGGTGAGGGCGGACCCACGGCTGCCTTCATATCACCCAGCTCATGGACCTGTCATGGGGGAAGGGGGACAAGCTAGAGGGATTTCAATCTGGCTTCTGTCTTCTCTGTCCAAACCTTTTGTTGATTCGAGAGGCAAAGAACCAGAGGTCTCCCTTTCACTGTTTCACCCCTAGATGTCCGGGACAGTGGGGAGTCAAGAACACAATCTAGATCTCCCATGTTGGCAGGGACCCAACCACTTAGGCCATCATCACTTGCCGCCTACCGCAGTGCACATTAGCAGGAAGCTGGAATTTACTGGAAACGGTGCTAGGACTCCAACCCAAGCACCCCAATATGGGATGCGTGCATTCAAACAGCAGCTTGACCACCAGGCCAAATGCCTGTCCCATAATTCTTGACCTGATTCCCTGTTTATTGCTTCATTCCACATACCAGATGGGCATAAGAAATGAATGCAATAAAACAACCCAGCCCACTGGGTGTCTCTGAGCATCGCGGATGCTACTTGGTGGGCGGTGTCTACTACATTCTCTATAACTTTTTTTTTTTTTCTTATCTGTGGTCCTTTGAAGAACTGGTTCTCCTGGCCCAATCACCTTCATTTCTAAGCTACTATGTCTCACCAAGCCCATCCACCATCTCTTCTCCCACTTCTTCCCAGACAGTTCCGTGTCATGCATATCTTAGCCATTTGCAAGTATACAGCTCAGTGGCTTTAAGTACACCACGTTGTTAGCGCCCATCCCCACCATCTAGCTCCACAATCTTTTTATCATCTCAAACTCAAACCCTGTACCCATTAAATAGTAACTTCCCCGTTCTCCTCCCTACTGCTCCCTAGGTATGGAATCATACAGTATATGCCTTTTTGTCACTGGCTTATTTCACTGTGTTCATAGTTCACCCATGAGACAGCTTATGTCAGAATATTTTGCCTTTGGAGGCCAGTGCTGTGGCATAGTATGTTAAGCTTGGCCTTTGGCGCCAGCATCCCATATGGGTGCTGGTTCAACTTCCAGCTGCTCCACTTCTTTTATTATTATTATTATTTATTTATTTGAGAGGTAGAGTTACAGAGGGAAAGGTCTTCCTTCCGTTGGTTCACTCCCCAGATGGCCACCACGGCTGGAGATGCACTGATCTGAAGCCAGGAGTCAGGTGCTTCTTCCTGGTCTCCCATGCAGGTGCAGGGGCCCAAGCACTTGAGCCATCTTCTACTGCTTTTCCCAGGCCACAGCAGAGAGCTGGATTGGAAGAGGAGCAGCCAGGACTAGAACCAGCACCCATATGGGATGCCGGCGCCACAGGCGGAGGATCAACCTATTGCGCCACGGCACCGGCCCCTACTCCATTTCTAATCCAGCTCCCTGCTAATGTGTCTGGGAAAACAGTGGAAGATGGCCCAAATGCTTGGGACCCTGCACCCACATGAGAGACCCTGATGAAGCTTCTGGCTCCTGGCTTTGGATCGGCTCAGCTCTGGCCATTGTGGCCATCTGGGAAGTGAATCAGCAGATGGAAGATTCTCTTTCAGTCTCTCCCTCTGTCTGTAACTCTATCTCTCAAATAAATAAAATCTTAAAAAAAGACTCTCTGGCCTTTGAAGTCTAATACTCCATTGTATGCACAAGTCACACCTAGTATATGTGTCCCTCTCTTGACGGATACCCGGGTTGTGTCCACCTCTTACGATTGTGAAGCAGGCCGATGGGCCCATTTCACCCCTCTGTGTTGGAGGCTGGGTTTTCAGGATCTTCCTGGCCTATCTAGTTCTTTTCAGGCCACGTTGGAGTAACTAGAGTCCAGCACATCTTTCCCTGGGATCTAAACACCAATGAGCTGAACGTCACTGCTTTGGCTACCTCCCCCTCCCCCCCCCCCCCACCAACAAAAGCTCCACCCAGCCTTGAGCGGGCATCCTTTTGGATGTCCACTCAAGGAAATTTTCAGATTCAGACTTTCAGTCCGTCTGCCCAGAAATGTTAACAAAGGCCCTTAGTACCATGACTCAACCCTGCTACCAAATTCCTTTCCCCTGTGCCAGAAGATCCATCCCATCAGCCTGACAGATGTGAGACGATGTTGCAGATGCCCAGCAGGAGGAGAGGAGCAGGGACACTGTTATCTGAGTGGAGAGACACTTCTTAATGATCAGATATTCTCAGCTTAAAACAGAACACAGAGACATTGGCCTTAAAGAAGTCCAGAGTGAATCAAATGAGCCATTCAAATGTAGCTGCACAGGCTGGCGCTGTGGGTAGCAATTTAAACCTCATCCTGTGGCACTGGCATCCCATATGGGCACTGGTTCAAATTCCCAGCTGCTCTTCTTCTGATCCAGCTCTCTGCTAAGGCCTGGGAAAGCAGTAGAAGATGGCCCAAGTCCTTGGGTCCCTGCACCTGCGTGGGAGACCTGGAAGAAGCTCCTGGCTCCTGGCTTCAGATCAGTGCAGCTCTGGTTGTTGCATTTGGGGAGTGAATCAGTGGATGGAAGATCTCTCTCTCTCTCTGTGTCTCCCTCTCACTGTCTGTAACTCTACCTCTCAAATAAATAAACGAATATTTAAAAAAGTAGCTGCACTCACTGCCTACATCATGAAACAGGATCCTTCTGAGCATGTTGCTGTAGGAATTGATGGTGACACAGAGATAGCTTAGGCTTAAGCCTTATTCTTAAACTGTTCTTGCTCGTAATTTTACATAGTAGATAGAGGAAGCGATTCTATGCTGATAGACATGTATGTGAATAATTTTGATAAACTATGACCTGAGTTCTGTGATGTCTTTCTCTTGATACCAGTAATTTATAAGCGATCTGTAGTTTGTATCTCAATTTACTTTAGTTCTTTTTGATTTGACCCAACAAGTTTCAAGAATCCCTGTGTGTTTTAGAAGACTGAAGTCAAATAGATGAAACCCAGCTCCAAGAACCGACATGCAGAGTAACTCCTGGGAAAGGAATGTAAAGAAAACACTGGATATTTTGGCTAGAGCATACTAAAGGCAGATAATTAGATTTTCTGGTTTTCAAATGTTTGAATTGCAATAAAAGGAAATTTTGAGGAAAAGAAAAAGAACACTGCTGTGGAAATGGGTGTATAAATATCTCTTCAAGACTCTGCTTTCCAAAAGAGGAACAAATACCATTTTGCCCACCTCTGGGTATTGGGATTTTGGAATAATTGTTTGTGCCTTCTTATTATATTTTTTTGCATGTGCTGAATTCAAAATAATTCACATTTAATATTCTAGAGTTTAAAAATTTTTTTAAAGGCTTTGCTTTCGATTATTTTGGGCTGCTAGATTCCATGGTAATTCTCTGGTTAACTTGTGAAGAACTGCCTGACTGTTCTCCATGACAGCTGCACCATGTTACACGTGCACAAGCAATGCACAAGGTTCCAGTTTCCCAACATCCTTGCCAATTTTTTACAGTTTATTTTTAAAAAATGTATACAATGGCTACCTTAATGAGATACCTAAAGTGGTATCTCATTGTGGTTCCATTTGTCTTTGCCACGTTAAGTGGGGTTTTGGTGTTTAGTTTCAGCATCTTCTCCCCCTGTTCTCCCTTCTCCCTTCCTCTCTGTTGTGACCCCCGCTAGCCTTCAAGGCTCAGCTCCCAGCCTGCTTCCCCAAAGCCTGCCCCACCCCACAGGCCTCTCAGCTTTTCCCTTTGCCTGCACCAATGACTGTGTGGATCTCTCACTTGGACGATTATCAAATGCCACTTCCTTAACATTTTTTTCTTATTTAATGACTATTTTTATTTGAAAGGCATGAAATAGAGACAGAGATCTTCCATCTGCTGGTTCATACACCCAAATGCCCACAGCAGCTAGAGCTAAATCGGGTCAAAACAGGAAGCCCAGAACTCCACCCAGGTCTCCCACGTGGGTAGCAGGGACCCAAGTACTTGAAGCATCACCTACTGCCTTCCCAGGGAACACGTTAGTGATGCTGGCATCAGAAGCTGGGCTGGGACTCCCAGCCACTCAGATGTGGGATGCAGGCATCAGAAGGGATGTCTAACACGCACCCCCTTATTTTTGATGTTTTGGTGTCCATGCGCTCTTTCTGAGGGTCTTGGCTGTCTCACAGTCATCTGCTCTGCAGCCGGGGCCCAGGCCTGTCCTGAGCAGATCCTCTCTCACTGACATGTACGGGCCGAGCAGTGTGTCAGGGCTCAGAGCTGCATCAAGAATGGGAAGATGGGGCTTGAGATCACAAACCTCAGCTCTGCCAGCTGCCCATGGACCCCCAGCTTGACAAGGTGGGAGAGGGGACGGAGGCGAACAAGACGACACCTGCAAGTGCCCCCCTGACAGGGAATCCCAGCGGATCTTCCAGCCTCAGCAGGTGTAGTCGCAACAGCAGCCCCCACCCTGCGCAGTGTCCTGTGGTCTTCGCAGCACTGTTTCCACGTCCTATCATTGGTTCTTACACAAATGAGAAGAGCTGAGACTAGAACCAGTATTTCTTGCTTTCTGCTTCATAACTGTGTACTACTGACCCTCTCCTGGACATGTCTCATGTCCCCTCCCTGCTCAAAGATATTCAATGGTTCCCCATTTCCCAATGAAACACTATAGTTTCCTTGGCCTAGCGTTTGAGACTCTTCACACTCTCTCCCCAGTCTACTTTCCAGCCTGATTCTCACAGTCCAACACTTGTAGTCTTGCACTTCCCGGTCTTGGTAGATGCCTGCCTTCTTTTTGGTGTGTCTTTCCCCTCTCACATCCACAAGTTCGAATCCAGCTCTGGTCACCTTTGAAACAAAACCCCCTCAGCCGCGTTTCCTCTCCAAATTTGCACAGCACGTCCTATGTCTCTCTCAGGTACATATTCCTTTTGTGATATATTACGTTGGTAACGTTCAGTTCCTAGTCAGACCTCTCTCCTGAATTCTACACCCTGTTCTTTCCTGGACAGCTCCACCTAAACATCCCTCACATACCCCAAGTTCTTTTCTTAAATCGACCTCATTCTCTTTCTCCCAATACCTGTTCCCCATCTGTGACCCCATTCTGAAGAACGGCACCATCAGGCACACAGAAGGCTCTGGAGTCAGCCTCACATCCGCTTTCACATCCCCACTCTATTGTGTGTTCCTGAGCTCAGCTCTGGCTCAGCACCGTGTCTGCACAGTGTCCAGCACACAGAAAGCACGCAGTCTAAAATGAAGACATTTCTTAGTAAATGCCACCTAACAGATCATCCCCTCTCTACAGCTCGCATGTCTGTGGTTGGGCAGATCTTGGGAGACTGCAGGAGTCCTCTGGGGCTGCCTTGGCTGGGGCAGTTCTGCTGGGGTGGCTTTGCTCCACCCATCTCTCATGCTCCTCTTGAGCTCAGAGGACAAGCCCGGGCATATTCTTCTCACAGCAAGGGCAGAGACACCACAGTAAGGAAGCCCGACTGCACAAGGACTTTGGAAGACTCTGGTTAAGGGAGGGGGGAGAAGAAGAGAGGATGGTTCATGAATGCAGGAGAGCTTCTGGGTGGCAGGAACGGTTCTAATCTTCTATATCCTAGTACGGTAACTATGGCTGACAAGAGCTAGTCATATATTTCAAAACAGCTAGTAAAGGGGCCAGCGCCATGGCTCACTTGGTTAATCCTCCACTTGCAGTGCTGGCATCCCATATGGGCTCCAGGTTCTAGTCCCAGTTGCTCCTCTTCCAGTCCAGCTCTCTGCAATGGCCTGGGATGCCATAGCATATGGCCTGGGATGCTATGGCAGTGGAGGATGGCCCAAGGGCTTAGGCCTTGCACCCGCATGGGAGACCAGGAGGAAGCACCTGGCTCCTAGCTTCAGATCAGCGCAGTCCTGACCATAGCAGCCATCTGGGGGGTGAACCAATGGAAGAAAGACCTTTCTCTCTGTCTCTCTATATCTCTGTCTATAACTCCACCTGTCAAATAAATTTTAAAAAATAGCTAGTAGAGAGGATTTTAAATGTTCCTAACACCAATAAATGATAAACGGGGGCCAGTATTGTGACACAGTGAGTTAAGCCACTGCCTACTACACTGATACAGGTGCTGGTTTGAGTCCCAGCTGCTCTACTTCTGATCCAGCTCCCTGCTAATGCACCTGGGAAAGCAATGCAGGATGGGCCAAGTCTCTGGACCCCTGCTACCAATGTAGGAGATCCAGGAGGAGTTCCAGGCTCCTGGCTTTGGCCTGGCCCAGCCCCAGCCATTCTGGCCATTTGAGGAGTGATCTAGAGGATGGAAAATCCCTGTCTCTCTTCTCTCTCCCTTTCTTCCTCCTTTCCTCTCTCCCTTTGTAACATTGCATTTCAAATAAACAAATCTTTTAGAAAATATAAAAGCAACAATAAAGACAATCCAGTTAATTGGTAAGCTTTGTGGAGCAGCAGGTTCAGCCAACCACTTGCAACACCCCTGCTTTCAATCCCGCTTCCTGTTAAAGTGCACCCCGGAAGGCAGCAAGTGATGGCTCAAGTACTTAGGTTCCTGCCACCCACGTGGGAGACCCGGATGGAGTTCCTGGCTCCTGGTGTCAGCCTGGTCCAGCCCCAGGTGTTACAGGTATTTGAGGAGTGAACCAGTAGATAGAAGATATCTCATTCTCTCTCTCTCTCTCTCTCTCTCTGCTTTTAGAAAAAGTAAAAATAAATAAACTTCTTAAAAGCAGCCCGATTTTTAAAACTTCACTGGTTAAGGCACATCGACAAGCAACCCAACAGCCAAGGCAAGTCATGGCAAAGCCATCAAGCTGTCAGCTAACTCCTGCCCCTTCTGCCTCTTACAGTCCACCTTCTCTTCATTCCTCTCTGCTCAATGCTACTGTGCTGGCTGAAGTCTCTCATGTCACATCTGATGACTCCAAGTCTCCTAACCTCGCACCTCCCACCCCCAGTGCAAACCACAGGACAGAAGCATGTGCAGGGGGCCAGCACTGTGGTGTAGGGGGTTAAGCTGCCATTTGCATCCCCTATAGGAGTGCCAGTTCAGAGTCCTGGCTTTTCCATTTTTAATCCAGCACCCTGCTAATGCCCATGTGAAAGCAGCAGAAGGATGGCCCAAGTCCTTGGGTGCCTGCCACCCATGTGGGAGTTCCTGGCTCCTTGGCCCAGCCTCAGCTGTTGTGGCCTATTGGAGAGTGAACCAGTGAATGGAAGATCTCTCTTCTCTGTCTCTCCCTGTCACCTTGCCTTTCAAATCAATCTCTTTTTAAAGAAAGCATGCAACTCATGTTTCTCCTCACTTCCAGCCCATTAGCAGATCGTTGGTCTAGAGAGTAAACCTCAAACTGCTAGGGATGGCTGGCAAGGCCTTCGGGGACCCCCCTCCACGTCAGATCCTATCCTTGGAATTTCTGCATTGCTGTTTGCTTCTGTTACTGTTATCCGCCCCCACCCCGCCCCCTTCTCCATGACCCATTATCCCCTTTGAGAGGCAGAACTCCAAAACGAACCACTGTGCTGTCTGCCCAGCCCTGCACCTCTGTGGAGACAGCACTGTGCTTTGCTGTGATCCTCCGAAGGCCAGGAATAGTAGTAACACAAGCAGTGTTCGCTGAACACAGTATAAAGAGAGAAAAGCAGGATTCCAAACAGAGTAACTTAACATGACTTCGATTTTCCAAAAGTTCACATGCATGTAAATAAAAAAGAAATTTAGCAACAATCACCTCTGGATGGTGATATCTATCATGTGATTTTTCTTTGTATTTTTCTGTATGCTCTTAAAGTTTTTTAATTTTTTTAACTTAACAAGAATGCTTAACTTCTATAAAACCAAAATCTTATTTTCAAAATGCTTGCTGAATGAGTAAGTGTTAATTCTCTTAGAGCTTGTAGATGATGCTCGGTGAGGGGACAGGCATTTAGCCTCGCTGCTAAGATGCTCACCTCCCACCCTGGAGCACCTGAGTTTGATATCTGCCTCCTGACTCCAGGTTCTTGCTAGCACAGACCCTGGGTTCCGGTCTCCCACAAGGAAGACCTGGATTGAGTTCCTGGTTTCTGGCTTTGGCTTCACCCACTGTGGACAACTGGGGAGTGAACCGGCAGATAGGAGCTCTCTGACTCTACTTGGCGAAAAGGGGGATTGGACTTGTGGTGCAGTGGATTAAACTGCCTGGGACACCAGCATCCCACATGAGCACTGGTTCGACTCCCAGCTACTCCGCTTCTGATTCAGCTCCCTACTGCTGTGCCTAGGAAAGCAGTGGAAGATGGCCCAAGTACACAGGCCACTGCCACCCATGTGGGAGATGTGGATGGAGTTTCAGGCTCCTGGCTTTGGGTTGGCCCAGCCCTGGCTGTTGCAGCCATTTGGGATGGTGAGCCACAGGATGGAGATCTCTCTCACTCACACTCACTCTACCTTTCAAATAAATAACTAATTCTTAAAAAAAGAAAAAACGATTCTCGATATGCTTGCTAAACAAATGGTCCCAAGGAACTCTGGAGCTACATAAAGTTAGTGCAGGTTTTTTCCTCTTGAGCCTTCCCCAGAATGAGCCACGACCCACAGCTCTGAACGTGGCACAGTGGTTAGGCTGAGGGGTGCTGGATCCTACACAGACCAAGGACTGGAGCCCTGGCTGATCCTTGACACCTGTGGGATCTGAGACAGGTTGGCTGACTGCTCTGCAGCCCAGTTGCCCTGCAGGTAAAGCAAGGGTACTAAGAATTCCTACACAGAGGGTTCTTGTGAGAATGAATGAGCTAGCACCCATTAGGTGAATACAGCAAATGATCCACAAAGGGTGACCGGCACTGGGTTCTGGATACCCCTCCTGCTCTGGGCACCTGCTCCCACCCCAGGCACAGGTACCCTGACCCTGCCCTCGCCAGCCCCCGAGCCACCTCCCCTGCCAAGCCAGGAGCCCAGAAACCCTGAGGAAATGACACTGTCACGTGCAGCCCTCCCTCCCACACCATGGCCGTCGGCTGGCTGTGAGCTGAGCTTCTGGCTTCAAGGGCAAGGGCTCAGAAGCAGAGCTCTGAGGGGCAGGCTGGAACCAACGGCAGAATACTGGTGGGCCTTCCCGGCACAGCCTCTCACACCCTCACTTTCTCCACTGCAGAAGAAAGGCCAGACTCAGGCTGGGCAGGGGCCGATGGCCCTGAGGGTGGGCGGCTCAGGCACAGTGATCAGACACCACGTGGCCTCCTGATTCAGGCCCCTCAAACTTCGCTTGGGCCCCTGGGCTCGGAGACTCCAGTCCCTCCATCCCATCCTAACAGGCAACTCAGAAGAGCTGGACCCCCAGCCCCTGTGGGCCGAAGCCTGTGATGAAAGGAGTAGGTGTGAAAAGGAAGAGAAACCGCATAGGGGGAGACCACAGCCGGGTCCCCTCTGCGGGCAGCAGGAGGCTCTGGGGAGATGGAGGGGAGCATACCTGGGCAAGGTTAGCCCTTGTCCGAAAGGCGGTGCCAGGAGAGTGCGGCTGGTCCAGGCGCAGGGAACAGGAGACAGCTGAGAGGCCTGGCTGGGGGCGCAAGAACGGGTGTAGACAGGGTGGCGGGCGTTATCAGCTGGGATGCAGTCCAGTGGGGGAGGTGCTCAGACTAAAGGCAGGCCCAGGGCTGGGCTGCAGGTTCAGAGCGCCATTTCTAAGAATCACCCAAGGGCAGGGCGTGTGGCGCTGGAGTCAAGTCACTGCTTGGGACCCCCTCCCCCCACCGCATCCCACATCACAGTGCCTGGGTTTAAGTCCTGCTCCCCTGATCCCTTTTCAATTCCAGGTTCTTGCTAACGTTCACCCTGTGAGGCAGCAGGTGACGATTCAAGTACTTGGGGCCCTGCCACCCACACAGGAGACCCAGATTAAGGTCTGGGATCCTGGCTTCTGCCTGGTGCCATCTTGGCTGTTGCAGACGTCTGGGGAGTGAACCACTGAATGGGAAATGGATCTCTCTGTCGCTGGGTGCATGTGTCCGTCTGCCTTTCAAATAAATAAAGAAAAACCTGCCCTGGCCTCCCCCTCCCCCAACCTGACTCCCTTTACCCCCAAGCCCCGTCCAATACCTCCTTGCTCAGCCCCAGGGAAACTTCAGCAGCAAGAACCAGCGGCTCAGTGAACGTCGCCTCTTTGTCCTGGTGACAGACAGAATGGACTTGCGGACCTCGGCCGGAAGGTGGAGTTGCACCGGAAAGAAAACTCAGGGGAGGAGGGCGCGGCGGGACCAAGGCCGGAGGACCCTTTTCCGAGTGGCGGATGCTTTCACCTGCAGGATCTAGGGAACAACACTCACATCGGAGAGCCCTCGAGCTTGTTGACCGACGGGCCGGGAACGTGGAGTCCCAAGAGAGGGGCCACGAAGGAGGGTGAACTCGAGGGTGGGGAGCTGTGCTGTGAGGGCGCAGGGGACGGGCAGGAGGAGCGGGCCCTCACCTGCTCCCCAGAGCGGCCAGAGGGCAGGTGGACGGGGTGAAGAGATGGCAGTAAAGGCCTGAGATAGGCAGGAAGCAAAGCCAGGTGAGTGCCCTGGGGCCAGCTGAAATCTCCCATCCAGGAAGCAGAGGTGCTGATGACTGAAAATGTGTGCCCAGAGAAGCACTGTGCTAGGACACTGGGAGAAACGCCCTCCAAAAAAGACCGGCTCAGGGAGGGAGACACACAGCCCTTCTAGGAGGCTCCCAAGGCAGGGATGGGGGATGGGGCAACTCCCGCAAGCTTGAGCAGTCACCTTCGAGGCTCCAGTCTGGGTGGGTGGAGTTACGGAAGGGAGGGCACTTGCTCCACATCCAGGGTAAGATGTAAGGTCTAGGGGCCACTGCTGTGGCGTAGTGCGGTTAAGCCACCGCCTGCAGCGCTGGCATCCCATATGGGCACCAGTTCAAGTCCTGGCTGCTCCACTTCCAATCCAGCTCCCTGCTAATGTGCCTGGGAAAGCAGTGGAAGATGGACCAAGTCCTTGAGCCCCTGCCACCTACATGGGAGACCCAGAAGAAGCTCCTGGCTCCTTGCTTTGGCATGGCCCAGCCCTGACCATTGTGACCATTTGGGGAGTGAACTAGTGGATGGATCGCTCTCCCTCCCTCTCCCTCTCTCTCTCCCTCTCTCTCTTTCTACCTTTGCTTCTCCTTCTCTGTAACTCCATCATGCAAATAAATAAATAAATAAATCTTAAAAAAAAAAAAAAAAGGTCTGAGACCACCCACCTTCCCCTGTGGTTCTGAAGTGAGTGGGGAGAAGGGAAGCAAGGGGCAGGGTACCCCAGTGGCCCCAGCTGGCTCAGACACCGGAGTTCCATCCCCCGGGACAGCCCCTACGACCTGTGACACTGGAGGCCTGGAAGGAGTCCTCCCTCTGCATCCCAAGGCACAATAAGAACACAGCCAGGCACTGTCCTCAGTCCTCTCTGTGTGTGAACTCAGATAACCCTCAAGCCCATCTTACAGATGGGGCAAGTGAAGCGAAGGGAAGCTCCACTCTCAGCCTGTGCTCTCCGAGCTACAGAAGGCAGGGCTGGGACTCAAACAGGGCACGTCTGACTCCAGAGTTCTCACTGCTGCTCAGCCCCTCCGACGGCACTGTCACTCTTGTCACTCGTGCGTTGCTGCTTCTGGACGGCCAGGGTCATGCATGGAGGAAGCCAGAAGGCCATGTGCCTCTGGGTGGATCATCACGGACCTGGGTGTCAGTCCCCAGGTGAAATCCTGGCAAGATCCGCACACAGGTCCTGCAGCCTCCACGCTGGCCCTCCCACGGCCGCCTCTCAGGCTCTAAAGGCACGCACCATTCAAAGACCAGGACACACATTCCACAGAGCCTCCCCGACTGCCAGCCAGTCTGTCCCGGCGATGCTGGGCATCTCCAAGGGCGCAGCCCAGACGAAATGCCAGCCAAGAGCGGCAGCCAGTGGCCAGGCTGCCCGGTAGCACCAGCTGCTCAGGGTGTCAGGAGCAGCTGCTGCATACAGAGAGGATTTGAGGAGGCTTCAGATACCATGCAAATCCCAGCTGGGAGGTGCAGGGGGCAGGTGGGCTCCGGGAATGGAGTCAGTCCTGGCCCAGGGGCCCTTGGGGTAGGAGAAGCAAGTACCCACAGGGCCCACAGGCTGGGCATCCTGTGTGCCACCTGCTCTGCTCCTCCTAGGCCTCTGCCCAGCTCCCACCCCTCACACGTCTGAGTTCACTTTGTTCATGGCAATTGACTTGTTTTGCTCCTTGTGTATCGTCTGCCTCTCCCCGGTTAGAACGAAAGCACCATATGGTCAGGGGTTTTGTCTTGTTCATTATTGGACAACCACTGTCTAGAAAGAGATTAATATCGAACGGAATGATGTCTAAAGAATGAATGAGTGGGGGCCGGTGCTGTGGCATAGTGGGTAAAGTCTCCGCCTGCAGTGTTGGCATCCCATATGGGTGCCAGTTCGAGTCCCAGCTGCTTTTCTTCCAATCCAACTCCATGTTATGGCCTGGGAAAGCAGTAGAAGATGGTCCAAGTGCCTGGGCACCTGCACCCTCAGGGGAGACCCAGGAAGAAGCTCCTGGATTCTGGCTTTGGATCAGCGCAGCTCCAGTCATTGCGGCCATCTGGGAAGTAAACCAGCGGATAAAAGACCTCTCTCTCTCTCTCTCATTCTCTCTCTCTCTCTCTCTCTCTCTCACTCTGCCTGTGCTTCTCTGTAACTCTGCCTTTCAAATAAATAAATAAGAATGAATAAATGAGTGAAGGGGTGAATGGGCCCAAACAGGCCCAGGCCCTTAAATACTGAGGAGCGCAGGTACAGACAGCTTAGCCGGCCCAACGTCTCTCGTCTCCCCTTTCTCGGGAAATATAGCCTTCGTGAATGTTTAATTCTAGTGTCTTAAAATATCTTTGTTTCTTCTAATTACACAAGTAACATGTGTGCACAGTTGAGGTTTAAACATTACTGGAAGGAATGACTTAGCAAAAACTCCCCCTGATCCCACATCTTAAAGTCACTGTTAACGGTGTTGTCAGAATCAGTTCTGTTTTAAAAGAAGCCAATCTGTGCATCAGAGAAAAGCAAGCAGTCACAATTCCACCAGACTAACAACTATCATCATTTCCCCTTTGTCATCTTTTCCTGTGTGTGTATTTACAGGTTAACCATAATGTGCTTATCCTGTAACCTGCCATTTTCACTTTTTATATCATAACTGGTATTCCAAGTTATATAGCCATCTGCTCATTATTATAATGGCAATGTAATATTCCACCAAGTGGAAAACTGTAATTTACTTAACTTAGATGTTCAACAAAGGGAGCATTTACTTGCCATTTCCACTGAGACGGATGATATCATAAAGAATGTCTTTTATGCTTATAACAAAAGAATTCAGTGATTTCCTCATTGAGACTGATTCCTAATGAAAGATTTCTTAACAAATAGACCCAGGAGTGGAATCACTGGGCGAAAGGGGATAGTAGCCTTAAGGCTGATGATGTAGATGGCCACGGGGAGCTGTGTCACGTGGGGAACAAGATTGCCACCACGTTCCTGTAGTCGCCTCTGTGGCCATCTCTCCATTGTCTATACCCCTCCCACGGGCCGGGCAGCTCGCTCCACTGCAGGTACAAATCAACCCAAGAACACCACCGGAAAGGCCTTCTAATCCCAAACTGACTTATCAAACTCACGCTGAGTAGGAAACAGATTCCAGGCCTGAGCAATCAACTCTCATCTGGGCAAGTCAAGATCTACCTAGAGCCGGGGCAGGTGTTTGGTGCAGGGGCTAAGATGCTGCTTAGAGGACCAGTTTTGTGGTGCAATGGTATTAAGCCACCACTTGTGACACCAGCATCCCATATAAGCCCCAGTTTCAATCCCGGGTGCTCCGCTTCTGATCCAGCTTCCTGCTAATGTGCCTAGGAAAGCAGTGGAAGATGGCTCAAGTGCTTTGGCCTGGACCAGCCCTGGCTGTTGGAGCATTTTTTTGAGTAACCAGCCGATAAAAAATGTGTGTGTATGTGTGTGTGTGTGTCCCTCTATCTCAGTAACTCTGCCTTTCAAATAAATAAATAAATTTGATTTATTTGAAAGCCAGAGTTACAGAGAGGCAGGGGGTAGAGAGAGAGAAAGAGAGAGAGAGGCCTTCCATCCGCTGGTTCACCCCGGATGGCACAATAGCCAAGAGCTGTGGCCAATCTGAAGCCAGGAGCCAGGAGCTTCTTCTGGGTCTCCCACGCGAGTGCAGGGGCCCAAACATTTGGGCCACCTTCTACTGCTTTCCCAGGCCATAACAGAGAGCCAGATCAGAAGAGGAGCAGCCGGGACTGGAAATGGCACCCATATGGGATGCTGGTACTGCAAATGGTGGCTTTACCTGCTATTCCACATCACTGGCCCCAATAAAGAAATCTTTATTTAAATCTTTATTTATTTGAAAGGCAGAGTTACAGGCAGACAGAAGCAGAGAGAGACATACACACACACAGAGTAAGATCTTCCATCTGCTGGCTCACTCCCCAAGTGGCCATAATAGCCTGGGCTGAGCCAAGTCAAAGCCAGAATCCAAGAGTTTCATCCAGGTCTCCCACGTGGGTGGCAGAGGCCCAAGCACTTGAGTCATCTTCTGCTACTTTTCCCAGGCATGATAGCGGGGAGCAGGATCAGAAGTGGAGCTGCTGGGGCCCGAATCAGTGCCTATATGGGACGTGAGCATTGTAGGCGGCTTCACCTGCTGAGCCAGAGTGCTGGCCCCAATACATCTTTTTTTTTTTTTTTTTAAAGATGCTACTCGGGACACCTGCATCCCATAGTAGAGTGCCTGGATTTGAGTCCTGGCTCCCCTGCTGACACCAGCTTCCTGCTAATGCACACCCTTGGGAGGCAGCAGTGATAGTGCAATTACTTAGGTCCCCGCCACCCATATCGGGGACCCAGTTCCAGGTTTCAGCTCGGCCCAGCCCTAGCTGCTGTGGGCATTTGGGAAGTGAGCCAGTGCATGAAAGATCGCTCCCTCTCTCTACCTTTCACAACAAATAAATAAACAAACAAATCAGGAATACTTTAAAAAATATCTCCCTAAAGCTGATTAGCCTTTTTCCACACCCTAAGGCTCCCATGGACCAGCCAGGAGCCCCTAGCAGTTTGTCCAGTGAAGCTCTGCCCAAGTGCCACTCTGTCTGCCCTTCCTGCGGGGCCTCTCACCCTGCCCTGAGCTCGTCGGGACAGACAGACAAGGAGATGCTGCTGAAATGAGGCAAAAACAAGAGGACTTGCTCCTCTGGGGCTCACTTCTGCGGCAGCGAAGCCTCCAACAATTCCCTTACCTCCCAGGGCCACAAACACTTCACTCAAGCCTCCCCCCCACCCTTCCCAGCCAGCACCACTTGACTTGTTTGTGGTGTTGAGCTGGGTCAGGAGCTCAGGTAGAATGCCCTTCCCACTGCATGCATGGAGGCCCAAGGCCCAAAGTACCCAGGAACCTACTGGTAGAAAGGGAACGTGGGAAGATGCTGTCTCCCACGTGCCGGCTCTCTTGCCTCACTTACGTCTACCAGTCTGCATCTGGCCCAGTTTTTAGAAGCCATGTGTCTCTAGGATGGCTCCAGCAGTGACATGCCTGTGACTGCTGAACACTCCCACCACTTCAGAACCACAGTCCCGTGATGGGGCTTGGATAGGAAGCTGGGTAAACCTGGAACCTCCAGAACCAAGCCAAAGAGGCACTGCGCAGGCAGGCTGGGCTGGGGACCCCCTCGGTGCCCATAACATACTCACTTCTCACACCCTGGAGTGCTCGGCTCCGAGCAGACATCAGGATCGGTGTCCAGGAGTGTCCCGGGCTAACCTCTGTCCTGGTTTCACACTGGAGCTTGATGCCATTCTCAGCAGTGTGGGCAAGCATCAGCCACGGGATTCAGCTGAGCCCTGGCTGGTGGGCGGGCCACCTCCATCACTTCCATGTGTCCCTTGGGAATGTAAGAGGAGGCCTTTGTTAGCTTCATCTGTCCCCTGCCCTGAGCCACCAAGTTAAGCTGGCTGAAGGGACAGCTCCAAGGCGAACACTGCAAAGGCCTGGGCTCTGGGCCCAGTCACCAGGGCCACTCTCCTGGAACCGGCCACCTCCCCTCAGCTGTTCTGTCTGCTCAGGTCTGGTCAACCCAGCCATGAGAGCCTGAGATGGTGCCGGGACAACCCACACCATGGGGACAGGACCTGGGGCTTCTTGCATCACGAGTGAATGAGTGCACACTTGTCAATCTGAGCGGAGATATAATTTTAGAACCTAGCTCCATCCTCAGTTAGCTTCAAATTACACTCTCACCTTCACCCTGCAGTGGGGACATCTGTCGTCAAGGGCGGTCAAGAGCCTCACGGGAGGCAGACAGGGTGGGGCATTTGCTGCAGCATTTTGGACATCAAGCAGAATCGCACACAGACAAACAAGCAGTCTGCTCAAACCTTCCACCCACAATTTCACGACTGTGATACATATTTATCTCTCTTTATTACTTTGTGATCGTTACTATTATTTTCTCATTGGTATTATTACTCTTAACATCTATAACTGGCTATAAGTTGTTATCAACCTTACTTTATAACACCCTTTGCCAAGTTCATATGTTTAATAACGTTGCCAAGACTTGTCCATTTGATGGAGATCCCAGCGTTTTTTGCTTTACAATGAAGGTGCTGGGGCAGGTGCATGGCACAGCGATTAAGCTCCCACTTAGCTTGCATCCCAAATCACAGTGCCTGGGTTCCACTCCTGGCTCCTCCTCTCCATTCCAGCTTCCTGTTAATGTGCACTCTGGGAGGCAGCAGGTGATGGCTCCAGTGGCTGGGTCCCTGCCATCCATGGAGGGGATCCGGATAACGTTCCTGGCTCCTGGCTTCAGTCTGGCGAGCCCTAGTCATTACAGGCATTGGGGAGTGAATGAACCAAGGTATGGGAGATTCTCTCTCTCTCTCTCTCTCTTTGTGTGTGTGTGTGTGTGTGTATGTGAAGCTTTCCTGAAAGCCCCATACAACACAGTGCACAGCTGCCCAAGGATAGTATTGAGGCCTAACAGAGCCCCGTGGAGAATCAGATCAGTCTCTCGAATGTTGATCTCAGTATACGGCTGGGGTGGGAGTGGGCACCATCCCCACATGGACAGCCAAGCACAGTGTATCACAGGCACAGTCCCACCACGCAGCAGACGACACTCACCTCCACTTCCTCCCTGCCTCCACCGGCGGGCTCTGAGCAGAAGTAACTAGGTCTTTGCTCCCCAGGCTGACAGTCTGTGAAGCAATCACCCAGAGGAAGTGAATGCATAGGGCTCGGAGATTGGAAACGCACTATATGAAGACAGACTTTTGGGGGGTGGGGCGTGTACCCCTTGCAGCTCCCCCTCCGGGCTCCTGGCTTCAGTGTGAAGTACACTGGGCTGCTGGACTCCCCTTGCCTCTGTCTCTCCCCAGCTCCTTCACCCCTCACACCTGTCTATCCTCCCTCCCCCAGCCCGCCGATGGTGGACAGGGACCACCTGGCGTGTACCCATCAGCTAGAGGAAAAGGCCGCAATGGCTGAGCACGTCTGATACCCACCCAAACACACCAGCAGCACTGTGACCCTGTGCCTGGGGAGTTCAATCCCACCCGTGAGTACTTCCCCTTCCCTGGCCCTGAGCAGGCCACAGCAACAGCACAAGCCCAGACCAAAACAGAAACAGAAACCAAAGACCACATTCTGCCCGCCCAGCCTGCCGGTCGCTGGCTGCCGTTGGCCCAGAAACTGCTGCCGGCCACGCCTTCTGCTTCCTATCTGCAGATGGTCCCACCCCTGCCCCCAAGCTGTCCCCAGCCCTCTCCAACACTCCCTGGCCCCCAGGAATAGGTCCCTGAGGACAGAGGACTGGAGGCCCCTTTGTGGACCACTTGGGCTGCACCATCAGTGTTCGGAACAGATGAACGGGTGAAGAGCTCACGTGCAGGTGGACTTTTTTCATGGCTCTGCCCTCCGTGACTCTCCAGGACTCCTATCCACACTTTGGATTCAACTTCTGTCCTCAGGCTCTGAGTTGTCCCCCACCCCGCCCCCCATAGCAAACCTTCAAACTGCCTCCCACCTACATATCATCCTTAAGGCACACATCTGCGCCCGCGCAGCACGGGTCTTCCATTCAGCATAATCTACTTAGTCTGTTCGCTAAGCTGCTTATTTTGCAAACACACAGCTGAGTTTGGCCACCAGCTTTTCCATCAGCATGCTTGGGGCACTCCTGGGAGCTTGAAGAAGCAGACCATGGCCCTGTCCTCCCTTCCTGCCCTCCTCCGCACTCACCCGCCCCCACCACCCCTTCCTCTGGAGCCTGCTCCCACCTCACGCCTCTGTGAGACTGTCCCCACAAGCCAGGGATCATCCTTGTAGTGAAACACCTTGTTCCAGCCTAAAACTATCTGTTTCCCCCACCAGACAATGCAGTCCTCGAGAGCACAGAACTCCTGTTGGATGCATGCACCAACAAGGTAGAGAAAGGCCCAGTTAAATTCCTGGGAGATAGAATCACCCAGTGTTAGTAACCAGGCAGAGTCATGTCTGGCGCCATCATGGAGGGCGCCTCTCCCACAAAGCACCATGAACGTAGGCTTGCGACGTCAAGGCTCTACCAATCAGAGAAGACAGGAGGCTGCCTGCTTTTCTTCCTCACATCTCCAAGAGCCATCACACAAACTGAGAGGTGAACAGGGCCAGAGCGGTGGCTTGGATCTGGACAACACCCCAAGTCCCGTCCAGTATCACACAAGGATGGCTGGGGCAGGGACAGAGCATCCCAGACAGCCTGGGGGACAGCACAGGCCCCTGCAGGAGCCAGAGGCCAAGCCCTGGTTCAGGTGAGAATAGCAACCGCCTGTTCTGTTGTTCCCACAATGCACTGGCACTCGCAAAAGGCACATCCAGTGCTCACCCACCCAGGACTCGTTTCCCAAAGAGGTTTAACCAGCAGCTGCTGGGTGGAAATTCCCTCTGCATCAATTTCTCTCCACCCCTGTAACTATTTAGGGTGAGCTGGGCTTGCAGGCTTGAGCCTCAACTCCTCCTACAGCAAACCAAAAACTAGATCTCTCCCACCCCGTCGCCACGGTGGGAACCTAAGACTGGACCCAGAAAGGCTGCAGCAAACACCATCCCTTTTCCTTCCCGACTCTCCTCTTCCTTAACCCTTCCCAGATTCCCTTGCCCTTCTGTGAGCTGACGGGTGGGGTCTTCCCACCTGCCAGGCGGTTCTCCAGCAGACACCAAGGGGCGTCCTACAGTTCATTTCAGTTGCCACCTGGGTCCCACATGTCGAGGGCTCAGACACACGAGACTGGCCCAGCTCAGAAGCCAGTCAAGCCCTTGTCACCTGTACTTCTGACCACCTGGCTACAAACCACGGTTCCCAGCCACCTCCCTCTTCTCAGGTTCCATTGATTTGCTAGGAGGACTCACAGAACTCGGAGAAACAGTCGCTAATCTTTACTGGTTTATGATCAAGGATCCAAAGGAACAGCCAGATGAGGACAGATGGGGCATGGTGGGGGTGGGGGTGGGGGAGCCGCTTTCCAACACCCCGTGTTCTGCCACCCAGAAGCTCCCCGAGTCTTGTTTGAGTTTTCAAGGAACTTAATCTCTAGCCCTCCACACCTTCCCAGGAGATGGGGGTAAGGCTGCAAGCTCCAGCCCCCTAGTCCTCAGTTGTTCTTTCTAGCCCTCCACTAGCCCCATCTTGAGGCTACTTAGGCTCCCCGCCCCCAGGATGTCATCAGCATAAACTCAGAGGTTAATCAAAGGGACTCGTTATGAATGACAAGATAATCCTGCCACTCAGGAAATCCCAAGAGTTTTAGGATTCTATAACTGAGAGCCTGGGACAAAGGGAAAATATATTTCATGTTACACCACACACACACCCCCACCCAGGGGTCCATGGAATACAGAGAAAATGCCCCCCCCCCCCCGGAGCTCTCTGCTTGCTCAAAGCACCAGAGTGCTTCCCCATAATTCAGAACGATTGCTTTTACTTATTCAGGAGTAAAGCCAACTCTGAACGCCAGTGGGTTAGGCACTTTCCAAACCCAGGACCGATCGTGCTCAGCTACAAAAGTGACTGGTATTCCGAATCCTGGGGGCGGGGAGTAGCAGGGGGGCAGTGCAGGGAAGGTGGGTGGAGGCAGGCGCTGAGCCCCCACTGCTCTCGACCTTGTCCCGCCTCCCTGGCTTGCAGTCTAGATTTGCCTGGCCGCCCAACATCTCCCCATGCCCTCCTCTGCTTCCGTTGGAGGCCACCTTGTCTGTCACCCTCCTCTCCTCTCTTCTTCCCTGCATCTGACCTCTTATAAGCTCCCGCCTATCTCCCCGCTCAGAGCCAACTCCTACTCCTTGGAGGGCAGTTTCTGAGTTTCTGGCTCCAGGGCCCCCTCCCCCCTCCTGCTACCATCCCACCTTCTGGCACTGGGTAACTGCTGCTCACTGCCTGAAAAGCTGGACAGCTGCTGGGCTCTCTAATTAGCCGCCTGGCCGCCGTCCCAGCACGAGGCATGTGTTACAGTAAAGAGCTGCCTCACCTCCCCTTCACCAACAATCCCCTATGCAGATCCAGACAGACAGCAGCCAGAGCCCTGGAATCCTCGTCACATGACACCAGCAGGCCTCCTCCCAGCCGGCCAGGAAGGAGGGGGCACTGGCCTCCCAGCCTCACTAACGAAGTGACCAGGACTTTGTCGGCATTCTCTCCATAACTGCCTGTGTCCTTCGGGTGTCGCCCAGGTCAGCCTGCCACACAGCAGGGACTCTGCCTCTTGGATGTGTCACCAGTGCAGGTGGAGAACAGGCTGGCAGGTCCCTCAGTGGACAAGCCTGGACCGCCCCACAGCGTGACACCTGTGCCCTGAGGCCAAGCCACCCTGGATGCTTCCAAACAACCAACAGAGCTGCTCCAGGAAGGCTTGCAGAAGCTGGTTGGTTTGTTCATGGTGTAGTATTCCAGCGGCCCACGAATATTTATGGGGTACCCGCTGAAGGCCAGGCACAGTGCTAGGTGTGAACAAGACAAGGAGGCCAGGCATAGTGCTAAGTGTGAACAGGACAATGTTCAGGAGCTCACAGGCCGCTGGGAGACAATACCCCTTGGGCCAACACGCACAGGAAAAAGGCCTGGGAGGGGACAGAAAAATGGATGCTGGAGGGTGAGCCTTAAATAGAAGGAAGTGGAAGAAGCCACGCAGGGAAGCGGGAAAACCCCGCGGTCAGAGAAAGCTGAACAGCTTGACTTGAGAAGCAAATATAGTGGGCATTCAGGCTGCAGAGACCCTGCCCCGGGCGAGGAGGCGTGGACCCCAGCCTGGCCAATCGCAGCACCACATTCCTCTGGCTCAGGGAGTGGTCCAGGAACAGACACCTGCTCCAATCAGAGCCAAGGCTGGCACTTTTGCTGCAATGACCAGAAAAGAGTGCTACATAAGAAAAGACAGGAGGCCTTGCTTAGGGACTAAGTCCTGTATTGGGCCCCATAGACAGGCTACAAATTAAAATGGAGTCACCCACACTAATGTTACAAGTGACTAAGCTGTTTATCTGACCTTGCGAGAAATCAGGATTAGAGTGATAACAGTTGAATTTCCCAATCAGGCCAGTTTCAATTGGCAGATAAAGTCCCTTCTGCCTTAATCCTTACACAAAGAAAGACAGCCTAACACCACCTGACTGAGGCAGGAATTCGACATAAAGCTTAAGAAGCCTCTAGAGGGGCCAGCACTGTGGCTTAGCAGGTAAAGCTGCTGCCTGCAGTACCAGCATCCCATATGGGCGCGAGTTTGAGTCCTGGCTGCTCCACTTCTGATCCAGGTTTCTGCTATGGCCTGGGAAAGCAGTAGAAAATGGCCCAAGTGCTTGGACCTCTGCACCTGCGTGGGAGACCCATAAGAAACTCCTGGCTTCAGATGGGTGTAGCACTGGCCATTGCAGCCATCTGGGGAGTGAACCAGTAGATGGAGGACCTCCTTTTCTCTCTGTCTGTCTCTCTCTCCCCTCCTACACCCCCACCACCACCTCTCTGTAACTAAAAAGAAGCTTCTGGGGTTGAGGTCAGCGCTGTAGTGTAGTATGTTAAGCCTCTGCCTGCAGCGCCAGCATATGGGATACCAGTTCATTTCATGTCCTGGCTGCTCCTCTTTTAATCCAGCTCTCTGCTAATGGCCTGGGAAAGCATGGAAGATGGCCTAAGTGCATGGGCCCCTGCACCCACGTGGGAGACCAGAAGAAGCTCCTGGCTCCATTGAGGCCATTTTGGGGGTGAACCAGCAGACTGAAGATCTCTCTCTCTCTCTCTGTCTTTCAAACAAATAAATAATGATTTTCAAAAAGCCTCTAGGAACACCTGCATCCCATTCAGAGTGCCTGCTCTGCTTCTGATTCCAGCTTCCTCCTAATGTGCACCCTGGGAGGCAGCACAAAATTGAGTCCCTGCCACCCAAATACTTAAACCTGGGGCTGAGTTTCAGGCCCCTGACTTTGGCCTGGCCTAGCAGCTGTAGCAGGCATCTGGGGGAGTGAATCAGAATATAGAAGTGCTCTCTTTCTCTCTCTCTGTCTCTCTGCCTTTCAAAACAAAACAAAAAAATCAATAAAACTTAAAATAACCTGATATTAACCAGTCCCTTATTTTTCTATTAATCTGTTCCCCATCATACAAGGAAGGTAACCTGGAGAAAAACAATCTACTTTTTGTTCCTTGTTTTGCTTTCTGCAGCCTCTCTTCGTCTAGAAAACCAACCTCTCTTGCTCAGCCCAGCACAGCACATTTATTTTACAGAGCAGCATTGCTTGGTGCTGGAATCCAAAATACAAGCAATTGAGGGTGCTACATGAAATTGCAACGTTGTCCTTCGAGAAGAGGCACTTCCTTTCCACTGGACCTGAAAAGACGTAAATCTGCAGGTGAACGGGTGCACATGGAAGAAGTTTGAGAGAGAGAGAGATGGAGCAAGTCCCAGAGGCAGCTGTAAGAACCCCGGATCAGGCTTTATAATGATTTATTTATTTATTTGAAAGGCAGAGTTACAGAGAGACAAGAACAGAGAGAGAGAGAGAGAGAGAGAGAGAGAGAGAAATCTTCCATCCTCTGGCTCCCTCCCCAAATGGCCACAACTGAGCCAAGCTGAAGCCAGGACCAAGTGCTTCATCCAGGTCTCCCACATGGGTAACAGGAGCCCAAGCACTTGGGCCATCCTCTGCTGCTTCCCCAGACTCATTAGCAGGGAGCTGGATTGGAGGTGAAGCAGCTGGGACTCGAACTGGTGCCCATATGGGATGCCGGCACTGCAGGCAGTGGCTTTACCCGCTGCGCCACAGCACCAGCCTTGGGACCATCTTTGAGAAACCTCTAAATAGAGCCTGACAGCCCCGACACTGCCGAGTCTGAGCTTTCCCTGCAATGGGAAGCGCAGGGTATTAACAAACTGGGGCCTTTGGCTGCTATCCTGTTTCTTTTTCCCAATCTTAATTGACTTTATTTTGGATTCTAGCATCCGGTAATGCCTCGCTCCATAACACAGAGAGAATGTCGTGGTGAGCTGAGCAGCAGGGCTTGGTTTTAGACAGCGAAAGCCTGAGAAAGCAGAAACAGGGAACAAAAAGCAGATTGGTCACTTCAAAATCATTTTCCTTGTAAGGTCAGGATGCTGAGACAGAACAATAAAAACGTAAGGGATGGGTTGATATAGGGTGACATTTCTTTTGTGTAAGGATTAAGGGAGAAGGAACTTCTTTCCCATGCCAATTGAAGCTGGCCTGATTGGGAAATTTGGCTGTTTATCTCTGTGATCTTGATTTTTCAGAAGGTCAGAACCAGCTGAGTTTCAGCTTGATGACATGGAATTTTAGCATGAGTGACTCCATTTTGATTTTTAGCCTGTGCTGGTGGGGCTTGGCGTAAGAACTGAGCCCATAACAATGGCTCCTGTAATTTTCTGTTAACCAGTTCCTCCTGTTGGCCAGGCCCTCTGAGAGAGCCCCACCACTGCCTTCAGTCACCAGCACATTTCAGCCTCATCACTCACAGTTCCCGGGGTCCTGATGATCATGCATTTCTTTGACTTTTTTCATGCCAGCCAAAGAAAGATCATTTGACAGTCAACAGATAACTGCAAAACTTTTTTGAGGGGCCGGTGCTGTGGCGTAGTGGGTTAAAGCCCTAGCCTGCAGTGCCAGCATCCCATATGGGTGCAGTTCAAGTCCCAGCTGCTCCACTTCCGATCCAGCTCTCTGCTATGGCCTGGGAAAGCAGTAGAAGATGGCCTGAGTCCTTGGGCCCCTGCACCCATGTGGGAGACCAGGAAGACACTCCTGGCTTCAGATCAGCACAACTCCGGCCATTGTGGCCATCTGGGGAGTGAACCAGCAGATGAAAGACCTCTTTCTCTCTCTCTCTCTCTCTCTCTCTCTCTCTCTCTCTCTCTCTCTGTAACTCTTTCAAATAAATAAAATAAATCTTAAAAAAAAACTTTTTGAGAGAATAGTTCTATTCTAGTTGTCATTTGCAAACAGGAAAACTGTGATTAGCACGGATGATTCTCCTCTATCTGGAACATACTTGGCTGCCTCAAGGATCACACACCTGAAGGCCACTTGCCCCCTCTGCTGCTATAAAAACCAATGGCTCTTCTCTGTGCAGACAGAAAGGCAAAGAACTGAGAACAAGCTATGTCAGACTCCTAGCAAGGTGGCTCAGTCTCAGCACACAGCTGTAGCTCTGGGAGCTCCAACGCTCCCTCCTGGCCGCTGCTCAGACTTAGTCATTTCCCCTAGGTTGGGAGAGAGGATGACTCAGCAGACAGTTGTCAGCAACCTAGCACCCCTTGACCATCTCCTCCCAACAGCA
Organism: Sylvilagus floridanus; assembly: GCA_949820135.1. Classification (NCBI taxonomy): domain Eukaryota; kingdom Metazoa; phylum Chordata; class Mammalia; order Lagomorpha; family Leporidae; genus Sylvilagus; species Sylvilagus floridanus. The sequence goes on along the minus strand of OX463228.1, from coordinate 11,465,719 downwards.
CTCATGAAGGCTGGAGACCAGGCACAAGTCAAAAACAGGTAGTTCACACAGAGATTATTCTTACTGTCCCTCTCCTTCAAGTAATAGCCCACAGGGAAGGCCTGCATCCACTTGACTGGACACTGACCCAAGTCAGACTTGGCACTTCCACCATGTGGCTTAATCCGAGCAACCCTGGCCCTGGCTGAGTCTCTTGCTGGACAGCTCCATCTATGGAGAAAACACCAAGCCTTGCAACATCCTCAAAATATGGCTCCCAACAGCAGTTAGGCAAGAGTAATTAAAGGGAATCTTAGCTCAGTCAGTCTCTCATTAGCCATGTAATTAGCCTGTTGAAAATAATTAACATTCCTTTTGACAAAGGAAACAGAGGACCCATTACATTCATTAGCACAGCCACAAATCAGCCTGAGGAAGGCCGTGAAGTCATCGCCTCCTGGTCTTGCAAAGGATGGAGATAGCATTAGGTGACTCAGACCAGGTGGCCAGCCCCGCCCTGGGCCAGGCTCACGGGTGAGCTGACGCATATGAGCATGGATCCATTACAGATAAGAAGAATACACCCATACCTACTCAGACAGAACTTGAAGGAAATGCCTAACTGTACCAAGACAGCCAGCCAAGGGCCAAGGCATGCCTCCCCAAAGGCCCTGAAAATGACAGAAAACCCATCATCTAGGGAGAATAAATGCATTACCAGCAAGCAAGAGAGGAATTATATGAACCCCTGCAGATGGAAAGCAGACGGGAATGAGGGGAGAAACCACAACCTTCAAACATAAAACCGTAACAGTAATCATAACAACAATAGCTTCATATATGTGACAGACACGTTCTAAGAACTTAAGCATATACTGTCTCATTTAACTCTCACACAAATCTTTTGCGATAGACAGGGACTATTATTCTCCCCAAACAGGTGAGCTAGCTTTCTCAAGGTCACAGGACCAGTAATGCCAGGACCAGGATTTGAACCCAGCAGTGTGGCTATGGATTCTAAGCTCAACAGAAGAGCAGCTCTGGGGGCTCCATATTCGGATCAGCAGATCCAGGGCACACAAAGGAGACCCCAACCAATTTGGAGCAATGAGGCTGGCAACCTCTTCCCCACCTCCCCATCACAGTGTGCCCCAGGTTCCCACCAGGGCTTAGCAGCCACATCCTACCCTCCTGCGTCCAGCTAGCTGCAGCTGGCTCCCATGTGCAGAATCAGCATTCACACAGAGGTGTTCAGAAAACCTCAAGACACAACGGAGGGCCTGGTGCTGTGGCACAGTAGGTTAATCCTCTGCCTGTGGCTCCAGCATCCCATATGGGCACTGGTTCTAGTCCTGGCTGGTCCTCTTCCAATCCAGCTCTCTGCTATGGCCTGGGAAAGCAGTGGAAGATGGCCCAAGGGCTTAGGCCCCTGTACTTGCGTGGGAGACCCGGAAGAAGCTCCTGGCTCCTGACTTCAGATCGGCTCAGCTCTGGCCATTGTGGTCATTTGGGAAGTGAACCAGCGGATGGAAGACCTCTCTCTCTGTCTCTCCCTCTCACTGTCTATAACTCTATCTCTCAAATAAATAAATAAATCCATTTAAAAAAAAGACACAATGGAAGGAGTGCAGAGGGTTCCCCCAGCATTTGACAAAGAACAATGCTGTGAAAAAAGTGTCAACTATTTAAAAACAGAAGTTCTAGGAGCCAGCATTGCTGCTCAGCAGGTTAGGCTGCAGCCTGGCACACCTGCATCCCACACGATCCAGCTCCCTGCTAATGTGTTGGATGATGGCCCAGATGTTTGGGCCCCTCTCACCCCATGGGAGACCCAGATGGAGTTCCAAGGTTCTAGTTTTGCCATGGACCAGCTCAAGCCATTGTGGCCCTGTGGGGAGTGAACCAGCGGAAGGGATCTCTCTCTATCTCCCTCTTTGTCACGCTGGCTTTCAAATAACTTTGAAATAAAATTTGCTGATGAACTACTTTACCAAACAAAAGGAGGTAGATGCTATTTCCTGCACCAGCCGATGGGCCTCTCCAGTCTGGTTGGTCATTCCTGTCCCGTAGTCACTCCACATCTGTCTATGCTCCTGCCTAAGGTCTCTGCTCACAAGATTCCTCCACCAGAACGCCCTGCTCTCTCTTTTCTGCTTACCCACATTTGCCTCTCCTTCCCGGCCCACTCAAAGATCATCCTGCTTAACGACAGGCCTGTGCATCCCACTTAACCCGCCACGACCCCTCCCCACAGACTCCTCAGTGCACCTAACTCTCCAGCTCTGGTTGAGCTCTCCTGTGGAGCACAATACTGACGACTTACACGTCCTTGATCTCTCAGTGAGTCCAAGTCTTACCTGTCGTAGGCTGCTCAAAGACACACCGAGAGAGCATTAGGCCTTTTCTTATACCCCAGTGTTTCACAATAACGTCCTCATAGGTCAGCTGAGTAAGTGATGAGTGTGCTTCTGCTTCTCTTGGAAGTAGGAAGAGGAAAGCAACCATGGGGTTATACTTCAACAGGGCTGGGCCCAACACGCCCCACCCTCTCACATGGGCCATGACCTCCGAACTAGGCTACCTGGCTCTAGAGAGCCGGGAACGCCCTCTCCTTGGGCTGGGATCCAAAAAAAAAAAAAAAAAAAAAAAACACCTGCAAACCCCAAAGGAATAGTTGGTAAATCCAGAGGCAAAATACTCAAGAGGAGTAGGGTGTTCAGATGCTCTTTTTTTTTTTTTTTTAAGTATTATTTAATTTATTTGAAAGACAGAGTTACAGAGAGAGGTAGAGACAGAGAGAGAGAGGTCTTCCATTCCGCTGGTTCACTCCCCAAATGGCCACAACAGCCAGAGCTGCGGCTGATCTGAAGCCAGGAGCCAGAAGCTTCTTCAGGTCTCCCACGTGGGTGCAGGAGCCCAAGGACTTGGGCCAACTTCATCTGCTTTTCCAGGCCATAGCAGAGAGTTGGATTGGAAGAGAAGCAGCTGGGACTCGAACCTGGTGCCCATATGGAATGCCGGCACTGCAGGCTGGGACTTTAACCCACTTCACCACAGCACCAGCCCCTCAGATCCTCTTAAGGTGCCTCCCTCAGATTGTGTTAGCAGCCAGGAGACAATGGTAAATACCCAGAGGAAAAATTGAATAACACCCTGACCAGGTAGGTGATCAAACTTAACATCATGTCCAGGGGGCACCTGGACACCTAGTGCCTATGGATGCAATGTCCTAAAAAGAACACAGCGTTACTCATGCGTGCACCAGCTGGGAATGGAACCTAAACACGAGGCAGCATCAGACAAGTCCCAAAAAAATTCTATTTTTAAAAAAGGGGAGGAGAGGGGGGAGACTTGTATTTGTCAAATATGTCAACATCTCAAAACACAAAGACAGGTTAGGAACTGTTCTAGATTAAAGGTGACTAAAGAGACAGGACAACCGACTGCATTGTGTGACCCTTTGTACTGGAGGAGAGAAAACACTCCAAAGGACATTGGGTCAACCGACAAAACTGGAAAACAACCAGCAGGTTAGATAACGTATCATATCCATGTTCAATTCACTCAAGGTTATGTAAAAGAATACCTGTATCCTTGTGAAATCTACACTGAAATATTTAGAGATAAAGGGCCCCACTGTAGGCAACTGTTACGGGTTGAATATGATTTGTCTCCTAGGGAAACTTGTTGAAATTTAATCCCTGTTATGAGATATTAAGAGGTGGGACCAGGGGCCGTCATTGTGGTGTAGCGGGTAGAGCTGCCTGCCACCTGCAGTGCCGGCATTCCATATGGGTGCTGGTTTGAGTCCCGGCTGCTCCACATCCAATCCAGCTCTCTGCTATGGCCTGGGAAAGCAGCAGAAGATGGCCCGGGTCCTTGGGCCCCTGCACCCCTGTGGAAAACCTAGACAAGGATCCTAGTTCCTGGTTTCAGTCTGGCTCAGCCCTGGCCACTGTGGCCATTTGAGAAATGAACCAGGGTTTGGAAGATCTCTCGCTCTCTTGCTTACTCGCTCGCTCTCTCTCTCTCTGCCTCTGCCTCTCCGTAACTCTGCCTTTCAAATAAATAATCTTAAAAAAAAAAAAAAAAAAAAGACGTGGGACCAGATGAGACCTTTAAGAGGTGATAAGAGCTTTGTCATCATGAGTAGATTAATGGATTAATCCACTCATGTGATTGATAGGTTAATGAGTTAAGAATTATCTGTAGAGTGAGTCAGCTACAAAAGCCAGACACCCTGTCTCTTGCCGTGGGACACCCTGGGCCATCTCAGGACTCTGCCTGCAAAAAGCCACTACCAGATGCAATCCCTCAACCCTGGACCGAGACCATGAGCCAAAATATGCCTTTCTTTAAAACTTACCCTGGGGGCTGGCTCTGTGTAGTAGGTTAAGCCTCTGCCTGTGGCGCCAGCTTCCCACATGGGCCCCTGCACACTCATGGGAGACCCAGAAGAAGCTCCTGGCTCCTGGCTTCCAATCGGCCCAGCTCCAGCCATTGCAGCCATTTGGGGAGTGAACCAACGGAAGGAAGACCTTTCTCTCTGTCTCTCCCTCTCTGTAACTCTGTAACATACATTTTAAAAAGAATCTTTAAAACATTCACCTTAATTAATTAATTAATTTTATTTATTTATTTTTTATTTGACAGGTAGTTATAGACAGTGAGAAAGAGAGAGAGAAAGGTCTTCCCTCCGTTGGTTCACTCCCCCAATGGCCGCTACAGCTGGCGCTGCACCAATCTGAAGCCAGAAGCCAGGTGCTTCTTCCTGGTCTCCCACACGAGTGCAGGACCCAAGCACTTGGGTCATCCTCCACTGCCTTCCTGGGCCACAGCAGAGAGCTGGACTGGAAGAGGAGCAACCGGGACTAGAACCCGGTGCTCATATGGGATGCTGGCACCACAGGTGGAGGATTAACCAAGTGAGCCATGGCGCCAGCCCCAAAACATTCACTTTAACAAACAAACAAACAAACAAACTTATCCAGGCTGTAGTATTGTGCTAACAGCAACAGAAAACAGAATAAGACAGATGCTTGCTCTTAAATGGCTCAGAAAAACAATTATCCAGAAAGAGAGGGGAGAGAACACAAAAGGCAAAGCAAATGGGGCAAAATGTTGACACCTGGTGCACCTGGATGCCAAGCACGAGAAAGTGCTGCCTATTCTGTAAGTGTGAAGTTTCTTGCAAATAAAAAGTTTCAAGGAAAAAAAACAGAAGACAGGGCGAAACTCTTGGGCCCATTCCTCTATGTAGTTAGCATATTCTAGAGACGTCCTGGCACCTCTTTTGTTCACCAGCCCATAATAAGGAGTCAGGCTTACACAATATTTCACTCACATAAATAAATAAATAAATCGGTGAACACTGCCTGGCCTTGGCCGGGGGGACCACGTTCCTCGTTCCTCCCTTCTGAAATGTCATGCAGAATTTCTAGAGGGAGGGGCCCCATGTCCAATTCCTCATCACCATCTCTTCTCAAAGTAGACCTGCACACAGGTACAGCCCCCCTGTCCCAGGTTCACTGTCTTAGGTATATGTGGCCACTCTAAATAGCACAAAGGGATGAGTGTTTGGCCTACTTGTTAAGACACTGGTTAAGAACCCGCATTCCAAATCAGAATGCCTGGGTCCCAGTCCCAGCTCTGCTCCTGATTCCAACGTCCTGCTCATGCACACCCCAGGAATCAGCAGGTGAGGGCTCAAACACGTAGGTCCCTGCCACATATCTGGGAGATCCTGATGGAGTTCCTGGATTCTGGTTTCTCCCTGGCTCAGCCCCAGCTGTTGGGTACATTTGAAGAGTGAGCCAGCAGATGAAAGGTCTTTGTCTGATTCTGTCTCTCACTCTTTTTTGAATAAATAAAAACATTTAAAAGAAAAAAAAGAGTAATTAGATTTCTGCCATGTGGGAGATTTAGACTGCATTCCTAGCCCCTGGCTTCAGCCTGGCCCAGCCCTGGCCATTGGAGACATTTGGAGAGTGAACCAGTACATGGAAGCTCTCTCTGTGTCTGTCTCTGTATCTCTCTGCCTCTCTGCTCCTTGATAAGTAAAATAAATACATAAATTGTTATATAAAAATTGAATTAATTTTTGTCTTTTTGTATTAATTTTTAAAATGTATGTAATTGACAGAAAATCAGTATAAGCGTACTTCCAAAACTTTGCAGAAAACTAGAGTTAAAGAATAAGGTTTTATTTTGGGGACAGCACTGTGGCACAGTGGATTAAGCCACTGCCTGCAACGCTGGCATCCCATATGTGTACCAGAGTCCCAGCTGTTCCACTTCTCATTCAGCTCCCTGCTAATGCACCTCGGAAAGCAGCGGAGGATGGCCCAAGTGCTTGGGCTCCTGCCATCCATGTGGGAGACCCAGATGAAGCTCCTGGCTCCTGACTTTGGCCTGGCCCAACCCTGACTGTTGTGGCCATTTGGAGAGTGAGCCAGTGAATGAACTTTCTCTCTCTCTCTCTCTCTCTCTCTCTCTCTCTCTCTTTCTCTTTCTCTCTGTAATTCTGCCTTTCAAATAATTTTTTAAAAGATAAGTTTGTTGATGCAAAAATTTTGTCTATGCATAGTTTCTTCATCATACACATTTTCCATAAACATTTTGAAGACCCCTTGTATTTAATTTCAGTATTGTTTGAAAAAATATATATACCTTGTGCGGTGACTAAGTTTATATAGTTAACATAAGCATTACCTCACGTAGGTGTCATTTTTGTGATATTCAGCCTCTTGGCATCTTTTGAGACTACAGTATTTTGTTATTAACACCAGGTTTTACTTATTCCTATCTTCATGAAACTTCCTATCCTTCAACCAACATCCCCTCAAGCCACCCCAGCACCTGGTAACCACCAGAATTCCGCTCTAGCTCTGTGCGATCAACTTTCTTAGACTCCACGTGAGACCTGAGTCATGTGACAGATTGAGTCATGGGAGTCATTTAATATCTGACATAGCTCCACATGAGTGAGATTATGTGGCATTTGTTTGCCCATGCCTGGCTTCACTTATAATCTCCTCCAGATCTATCCTTGTCACAATGGCAAAGCTTTCCTTCTTTTGTGTAGCTTAACAGCATTCCACTGTGTATATGCTCATATACCGCATTTTCTCTTATATCCAGTCATGTTTTTGTTTTTTTTTTGAAGATTTATTTATTTTATTTAAGAGGCAGAGTTACAGACAGAGAGAGGGAGAGGGAGAGGGAGAGGGAGAGAGAGAGAGAGAGAGAGAGAGAGGTCTTCCATCCATTTGTACACTCCCCAAATGGCCGTAATGGCCGTATCTGAGCCAATCCAAAGCCAGGAGCTTCTTCTGGGTCTCCCACACTGGTGCAGGGGCTCAAGAACTTAGACCATCTTCCACTACTTTACAAGCAGAGAGCTGGATCAGAAGAGGAGCAGCCGGGACTCGAACCGGCACCCATATGAGATGCTACACCACAAGTGCCGGCCTCCAGTCATCTGTTAGTGGACGTTTATGTTTAGCCAATACTTTGGTTACTGTGCATAATGCTGCAATAAACACAGGGGTGCTTCATTTATTTTTACTTATGGAACCCTAATACTGTCAGTGCTGAGGGCACCCACAGGTCTTCCTCCAGCCCAGATGGTAAATACAGAGGCTGCAATCCTAAATGCTAAGAAGCATTGAGCAGTCAACCCACCACAGAGAAGGCTACTGAGACAGAGTTGGTAAAGAGTTGTTCAGACATGCTGGGTGCTTCCCGGGTGGCAGACTGAGAGAGAGGAGTGGAAGGCGACACCTGACTTCAGGCTTGGGCAAGGCGGTGCACTCCTTGAGAGAAGAGGACACAGGAAGAGACATGAGCCAGGGACCCAGCATGAGCTGCACCTTGATGCTCAAATTCTGCAGTGTTCACAGGACATGGGCAAGGCAGCTCCAGGCTGGAGATGGACTTGGGACCCCAGTGGGGTGGATCACTGTTGCAGAAGAACACGCCGGTGACAGTGCAGGAGGTGACATGTGGGGCTCGCAGAAGCTGAGGTGCTGTTTTTTGTTTTTAAAGATTTATTTTATTTTACTTGAAAGAGTTACACACACACACACACACACACACAGAGAGAGAGAGAGAGAGAGAGAGAGAGAGAGAGAGAGAGAGTCTTCCATCTACTGGTTCAGTCCCCAGATGGCTGCAATGGCCAGAGCTGCGCCGATCCGAAACCAGGAGCCAGGAGCTTCTTCCTGGTCTCCCACGTGGGTGCAGGGGCCCAAGGACTTGGGCCATCTTCTACTGCTTTCCCAGGCCACAGCAGAGAGCTGGATCGGAAGTGGAGCAGCTAGCTCTTAAACCAGCGCCCATATGGGATGCTGGCACTACAGACGGTGGCTTTACCTGCTATGCCACAGTGCCGGCCCCCTAGGTGCTGTTAAACCAGCTCCCTGCTACTGCAGCTGGGAAGGCAGTGGAAGATGGCCAGGTGCTTGGGCCCCTGCCATCCATATAGGAGACCCGGATGGAGTTCCAGGCTCCTGGCCTCAGTCTGGCCCAGCCCCAGCCAATGGAAGATATTCTCTCTCTCTCCCTCTCTCTCTCTCTCTCTCTCTCTCTCTGTCACTCTCCCTCTTAAAAATAAATCTTTTCTAAAAATACTGAAATACTATAGGGCAGGCCTAAAGCACAGGCATCCCAGGTCCTGGCCCCGGGCCCTTCTGTCAGTATGTGGCAGGGGTGGGGGCTGGTGGAAGGGGGCAGGCTTGTCAGCACCCTGATGGGTGGGCAGTGCTTCAAGCACCTAGAGGTGGGACCTGGAATCCCCCACAGTCTGCAGTTCCCACACAAGCCACAAAAGAACTTTCTTGTGTGACATTAGAATGTTCCACTGGACTTTACAAAGGTAAAAAGCCCACTTGTAATTATGCGTGCCTGTAACTCGACTTTCTTTCTGAAATAAGCACAGGGGATTTTGCATGGTTTTAACACTGGCTGAATTTTCCAGGAAGCTCATTAGCATGCAAATTGAGGGGACACTGTACTTTATGTTCTTTGACACTTTACCAAGAATGGTCCAGGATTTTGGAAAATCCTGTCGGCACCCGGAGTACTTCTCTGGGTACTGGAGCCACACAACACAACTGTAGCTTGCGGATCTTTGTGGAGATTACATCCTCTGTAGTGCTGTGTTCAAACGTCTGACTGCATGCTTCCATCTTTTGTGTGGCCATGAACAAGCAAATGCCTAACAGAACATAGGATGTTGAGCCAGCACTGTGGCACGGTGGGTTAAGCCATTGCCTGTGACACCAGCATCCCCTACGGGTGCTGGTTTATGTCCTGGCTGCTCCACTTTGATCCAGCTCCCTGCTAATGCGTCTGAGAAGACAGCGGAAAATGGCTCGAGTGCTAGGAGTCCCTGCTACCCATATGGGAGAACCAGATAGAGTTCCAAGCTCCTAGCTTCAGCCTGCCCCAGCCCCAGCCATTACAGTCACTTGGGGAATGAACCAGTGGATGGAAGATCTCTCTCTCTCTCTCTCTCTCTCTCTGTAACTCTGCTTTTCAAATAAATAAATATGTCTTAAAAAATACAAGGGGGCTGACACTGTGGCATAGCAGATAAAGCTGCCACCTGTGATGCTAGCATCCCACATGGGCACCAGTTCGAGTCCCGGCTGCTCCACTTCTAATCCAGCTCCCTGCTAATGGCCTGAGAAAGCAGTGGAAGATGGTCCAAGTCCTTGGGCCCCTGCACCCACGTGGGAGACCTGGAAGAAGCTCCTGGCTTCAGCCCAGCCCAGCCCAGCTCAGGCCTGGCTGTTGTGGCCATGTGGGTAGTAACAGTGGATGGAAGACCTCTCTCTCTCTCTCTCTCTCTCTCTCTCTCTCTCTCTCTAATTCTTTCAAAATAAATAAATCTTTTTTAAAAAACATGATACTATATTATTACTAACTTTTTATTTCTTTTTCAGATTACAGTTGAGGCACTGTATTGCCTTTAAACATTTCATGTATATAGAGAGGTCGTATTTTCTATGAATTTTATTCAGAGTGAGTAGCAGGCATTACAAAAACACAGACAATAAAAGGGGAGTTGCCATTGCAGATCGTGTGCCCCCAGAAGCAAGGGGGCGATGTCAAAGGGGGCGCAGGGGTGGGCAGACTCGGGGTGGCTTAAAGGGATCAGTCCTGGAGAAGGAAGCCCGGGCTTCTGTTCTGATACTGACATGAAATTCCCCGATGACGGGAGCACAATGGGTCAACCCACAGGGCTTAGGAAAAGTATTCCATGGGGCAGGATGGGAAATTTCGTTGCCCCGATTAATTCCAATCGTCTTGGGGCCAGGGAACTATGGCTCCACGTCTGCGGGCAGAGATGTGTTCAGACGAAGCCCACGCAACAGGTGCCAGGCGTGGTCTGGGGAACATCGTCCTTAATGGAGGAGGAGATGAGTAGACAGCATCTAAGAGGATGCTTGAGAGTATTTATGGAAACTGTTGTGTCGCGAGGAATCAGAGACAGGAAGTGAGGATCTCGGGGGATCGCCAATAGGTTAAAGCGGCGAGGCCGCAGATACTACTGCTCAGACTCCGCGCAGCCGGTTATTTAATGGTGGGGAGAAGCTGTTCTAAGTTCCCACAGGGAAGGCCATCACTGCTAAACGGGGACGAAGGCCGGCGCCACGGCTCACTAGGCTAATCCTCCACCTACAGCGCCGGCACCCAGGGTTCTAGTCCCGGTTGGGGCACCGGATTCTGTCCCGGTTGCTCCTCTTCCAGGCCAGCTCTCTGCTGTGGCCCGGGAAGGCAGTGGAGGATGGCCCAAGTGCTTGGGCCCTGCACCCACATGGGAGACCAAGAGGAAGCACCTGGCTCCTGGCTTCGGATCGGCGCAAGACGCTGGCCACAATGCACTGGCCGTAGCGGCCAGTTGGGGGGGTGAACCAAGGGAAAGGAAGACCTCTCTCTCTCTCTCTCTCTCTCTCTCTAATTCTACCCGTCAAAAAAAAAAAAAAAAAAAAAAAAAGATGTTCCCTTCAGTAAAGAGGGGGAGGTGGACTCATGCATTCTGCACTATCCAGGGACACCTGGGGGCTGAGGACAGAGGAAGGGAGTGGGGGCCTGTGCTGTGGTGTAGCGGGTAAAGCCGCCGCCTGCAGCGCCAGCATCCCATATTGGCGCCAGTTCGAGTCCTGGTTTCTGCTCTTCTGATCCAGTCTGCTGATGACCTGAGAAAGCAATAGAGGATGGCCCAAGGCCCTGGGCCCCTGTGCACTGGCATGGGAGACCCGGAAGAAGCTCCTGGCTCCTGGCTTCAGATCAGCCCAGCATTGGCCATTGCAGCCATTTGGGGAGTGAACCAGTGGATGGAAAACCTTTCCCTCTCTGTAACCCTGCCTTTCAAATAAATAAATAAATCTTAAAAAAAAAAAAAAAGAAAACAAAACAAAAGAAAGAAAGGAAGGGAATGGGCTCCTACCTTGTAGAAAGGCCAGAAATAGGGTTCTCCTAGCCTAGCCAGAAATAGGGTCCTCTGACACTGGAAACTCTGGGTCACCACTGCTCTCACTTCTCGTTGAAGAAAATGAATAAGGTGCAGTGGAACACTTTGGACTCTGCTTATATAGTTTTGCAACTTTTTAAAAAATGTATTTATTTACAGACTACAGAGAGAGAGGAGAGACGGAGATCTTTCATCTGCTGGTTTACTCCCCAAATAGCCACAAAGGCCAGGACTAGGCCAGGCCAAAGCCAGGAGCCAGAAACTTTACCCAGGTCTCCTATGTGGATGTAGGGTTCAAGGATTTGGGCCACCCTCCGTTGCTTTCCCAGGCACATCAGTAGAGAGCTGGATCAGAAGTGGAGCAACTGGGACTCGAACCAGCACCCACTAGGATGGCAGATGGCAGCCTAACCCACTGTGCCACAGTACCAGCAATTTTTAAATGTTGATTTATTTATGTTAAACAACTTGAAAAGCAGAGCAAGCGCAAGAGAGAGAGAGAGAGGGAGGGAGGGAGATCTTCCATCTGGTCATTCACTCCCCATATGCCCCCAACAGCCAGATGTGGGCCAGGCCAAAGCCAGGAGCCTGGAATTCCATCAGAGTCCCCATGTGGGTGGCACGGATCCAAGCACTTGAGACACCAGTGCTGCCTCCCAGGATGCATTAGCAGGAAGTTGAAGCAGAGTAGCCAGGACTCCAATGGCATTCTGGTATGGGATGTGGGGTCCCAAGTGGCCACTTAACCTACTGTACCATAATGCCTTAAATTTGCCTTTGCAAATCTAAAACATCAGGTCACAGCAAATGCAGGGATTAAGGAGCAAACTGACTCTCCAATGAGTAGCTGCATTTCCCAGATGGAGATATGAGGATATATCAAATAGCGTGTAGAAAAACAGAATTAAAAGTATGAGCTGACTTCAAAATAGTTTTTTTTTTTCCCATAATCAATGTGTTTTATGGGGAATGGGGCTTTGATCTCGTGGTTAAGCTGCAAGGTGGGACACCGGGCATATTGGGGATGAAGGCCAGTGCCACGGCTCACTAGGCTAATCTTCCACCTACAGCGCCAGCACCCAGGGTTCTAATCCCGGTTGGGGCGCCAGATTCTGTCCCGGTTGCTCCTCTTCCAGGCCAGCCCTCTGCTGTGGCCCTGGGTTTGATTACCAAGTCTATTCCCATTTCTAGTTTCCTGCTCCTGTACACCCTGGGATGCAGCTGGTGAGGGCTCAAGTACTTGGATCCCTGCCACCGCGTGGGAGACCTGGATTGAATTCCCAGCTCCCAGCCATAGCAGACATCTGGGGAGTGAACCAGCAGGTCAAAGTGCTCTCTCTCTGTCTCTGAAATAAATAAAAAGTTTTTAAAAATGTGTGTTGTGGAAAAATTTTGCATGGATTTTATTTATTTATTTTTTTGCACCAAAGCAATCTCGTATGTTGAATTCCATTTCCTTTGACCTTACTGAAATGTCTTCAATAAGAAAACAAGGCTCAGTTGGCCTCCAAAGAACCAGATATAGAAAATGCCTCCAGGAGCCAGGCTTAGCCGTTCTTTGTGAGCTGCTAATTCAGCTGAGGTGAGGGGATTACAGAGACTCCTCTCTGTTAAACCAAAATGCCAACCTCCAGCAAGTGCCTTGCACCCTGAGGGCACCCGGCCCGTCTCAGAGCCTCTGCTGTGGTTGGGAGAGGAAGAGCATTCCTGGTTCAGGAGTCCTGAAGGGACTGATCCCCAGGCAAGGGTTAGGGTGAGGGAGCACACACACCTGCTCGGGTACCAGAAATTTAGAAATCAAGATAAATGAGATCTTAATGCAATCAAATCTTAGGAAAAAAAAATCTAATTGGTAACACAGCTGAACACAGAAGTTGTGTTGGAACCAGGCTCGGGACTGGGGGAGGGGCCAAAGAGGCAGGGATCCGTGTGGAGGTGCCATGTCTGAAGAGCCCAAAGACCAGCCCACCCTGGTGCCAAGGGCGCCTCTGTTGAGAAACACCACACAGCACCACAGTCCCTCACCCGAAACCCTTGCAACTGGAATGGTGTTTGATTTTTGTAAAGACCATGTAGCACACACATTGTCAGTTATGTGACCCCACAGCAGAGACTGCCTGGGGACACGCCTTCACCCTCTGCGGTGGGTTTCCGCCACCCCGCTTGAATCTTTCTGATCTTAATTTTTGATTAGCCTGTAATAACTACATACTTCTGGGGTACAGGGTGAGCCGGCACCACAGGCAATCAGACTGATTCACCTTTCCATTTCCTGATCACTTCCGTAGGTCTTTGGTTTCAGGACATTCCAGATTGCAAAACAGCAGATCAAGATCTGTGGCCCTCCCGAATGTTACAGTGGGTTTCACAACAGACATGACCTCACACGTTTGTCATAAACTAGTGCTGAAAAGACAACAGCCAAGTCCTGACTGGTCATCTACCAGATGCCGTCTCCAGAAGTCGGTCAAGGTCAAGAGCCGACTTCACGCAGTATTTCCCACCTGTCAAACACCTCGCATTATGAAATACTTCCTGTGAGTAAAAGCTGGTGCAAACTGTCCTGGCACGGACTAAAACACACAAGAGAATGTTCCAGACGTCAGGTCAGTGGGGACAATCAAGTAACACAAAATTACAGAATATCATAGATGGAAAGGATTTAACCCACATCCACTTTAAGGGCGAGAGGCCAAGGGGCTTGCGAACATTAGCAACAGGCAGTTAGTGGCGTGGAGAGACCAGGATCTGCCCCTGCTAACTGCCCATTGCTTAAGCCATGTAATAATTGCAACATAGTGATGAAATGACCGGCGCATTAAGAGGTCCCAGCAGAACTGGCTCTGGTCAGATACACCTTCGCAGCAGAGTGGGCTCTGACTTTAGAGAGATGATGGCACTCAGGCAGACGAGTGGGCTGGGACACGATGAGACAGGAGGGCTTGTGCACGGCTCGTCAGCCTGTGCTTTGGTGAAGGCCAGAGGAGGAAGTGAAGGAGGCGAGGAGAGCGAAGCCTGGAAATGCAGGTAAAGAAAGGGCAATGCACGGACAGTCTGAGGAATCCACAGTGGAGCTGACCTCCTAAGGTGTGTCCCACCTTCACGACGACACACGGCTGCCCACCAGCCTTGTGCGAAGCAGCACAGCATAGTGCTTTAAAGGGGCCCACTCTTCTAAAAACCGACGGAGTCTGTGGACTCAAGAGGCTTCCATAGCCTTGGCAGCTCGTGTCAAGAGCCTCGGGTGATTATTGACATCATAAATAAGAGTTTCAATGGCTAAATCAACAACAGGAGTCACTGTGCACTTATCCATGCTGGATCTCTGTCCTTAATGAGTTGTACTATGAGAATTAATGGTAAAACTAGTCTCAAACAGTACTTTATACTGTGTGTGTCTGTGTGGGTGCAAATAGTTGAAATTTCTCTTTAGTAAAGAGTTGATCTTCTATATATAAAGTCAACTAAAAATGAATTTTTTTTTTTGACAGGCAGAGTGAACAGTGAGAGAGAGACAGAGAGAAAGGTCTTCCTTTGCCATTGGTTCACCCCTAATGGCCGCTGCTGCCGGCGCGCTGTGGCCGGCGCACCGCGCTGATCCAAAGTCAGGAGCCAGGTGCTTCTCCTGGTCTCCCATGGGGTGCAGGGCCCAAGCACTTGGGCCATCCTCCACTGCACTCCCTGGCCACAGCAGAGAGCTGGACTGGAAGAGGAGCAACTGGGACAGAATCTGGCGCCCCGACCGGGACTAGAACCTGGGGTGCCGGCGCCACAGGCAGAGGATTAGCCTATTGAGCTACAGCGCCAGCCCTAAAAATGAATCTTAATGGGAAATGGAATGGGGGAGGGAGTGGGAGGTGGGATGGGAGTGGGGGTGGGAGGGCGTGTATGGGAGGAAGAAACACTATATCCCTAAAAGCTGTACACATGAAAATCTGTATTCATTAAATAAAAACCTTCAAAAAATAAAAATAAAAGGGCCCACTCCCAGGTCAGACTCCTTCCCTTTGAACACCAGCTCTGATGCCAGCCTTGTGACCCTGGACAAGGTGAATAACCTCTCTCTGCCTGTTTGCTCACTTGTAAAATAGAGAAGGGGCTGGCGCTGTGGCATAGTGGATAAAGGGCACTACCTGCAGTGCTGGCATCCCATATGGGCACCGGTTCAAGTCCCAGCTGCTCCTCTTCCGATCCAGCTCTCTGTTAAGGCCTGAGAAAGCAATAGAAGATGGCTCAAGTCCTTGGGCCCCTGTACCTGCATGAGGGACCCAGAAGAAGCTCCTGGCTCGTGGCTTCAGATCAGCACAGTTACGGCCATTGCAGCCAATTTGGAAGTGAACCAGCGGATGGAAGGCCTCTTTCTCTCTTTCTGCCTCTCCTCTCTCTGTGTAACTCTGACTTTCAAATAAATAAATAAATCTTTTAAAAAAGAGATAATACAACTACCTCCCTATGAGGATTAAGTGAGGGAGCACATTTACTAAAATCAGTACTTGGCATGACAAGTACTCCATAAATGTTACTTGTTGTCCATAACCTTCTCATTGTATTGATTTTCAATGTGATCGATTTATCTTATTTATTTGAAGGACAGAGAGGCAGAGACAGACACAGAGAAAGATCTTCTATCCATTGGTTCATTTCTCAAATGCCTGCAACAGCCAGGGCTGAGCCAAGCTGAAGCCAGGAGCCAGGAACTCAATCCGGAGCTCCCATGTGGGTGGCAGGGGCCCAAGTACTTCACGTAGGTTTATGCATCAGCAGGAAGCCAGAAGAGGAAAGAAAGCCAGGACTCCAACCAGCCACTCTGCTAGCGATGTCTCAGACACTGTGCCCAAGGCCCACTCCAGCCTTCTTATTTAAGTGAGCTTCTACTTAGTTAAATATATCCTAGAGCCTTATCCTAAACAATATATTCATGAAACCATGGCCTTATTGTGGCAGGTATGGTTTTGAGGATATTCATATGGAAGATGCTAAGTCTAAAGTCTGACTAAGACACTGAACTAGAACAGATACAATGCTCACAAGGGTTGGAGCCGGCACCGTGGCACAGTAGGTTAATCCTCCACCTGCAGCGCTGGCATCCCATATGGGCCCCAGTTCTAGTCCCAGCTGCTTCTCTTCCAATCCAGCTCTCTGTTGTGGCCCAGGAGGGCAGTGGAGGATGGCCCAGGTCCTTGGGCCCCTGCACCCACATGGGAGACCAGGAAGAATCACCTGGCTCCTGGCTTCGGATCGGCACAGCTCTGGCCATTGCAGTCATCTGGGGAGTGAACCAATGGATGGAAGAGCTTTCTCTCTGTCTCTACCTCTCACTGTCTGTAACTCTACCTCTCAAACAAACAAACAAACAAAAAATGTTCACAAGTGTGGCGGGGACAAGGATACACATGTCCAAGAGACCATAAGAGAATCCCTCCCTCTCGGTGAGACATTGAAGGGTTGGAATGCACACACTGGGGGAGCATCACTGGGGGAATCTGGGATTGTTGGAGGAGGGAGGCGAATCCGCCCTATCCTACGGGACACTAGCCTTCAAGCTGATGCGAGGGCTTCAACAGGACTCCCCAGGAAACACAGAGAGTGGATTGGCTCTAACCACCACTTCAGACGCCCCAAAGGCAACACACAGGCTGGACACCTGCTGTCAGCGGAGCCCAGGGAGCAGCTCCGTGGGGGTCAGCCTGCATGCCGAGGGACACTGCACCAAAGGAAGTGTGAGTGTTTCCTTAATGACAGCCATCTACAAGAGAGGGCCGGTGCAAGGGCAGAGCAGGTCTTGTTCTACAAGGCCACTTGGACAGACAGAAGCACCTTAGCCAAAAGAGACAGGAAGTGTAGTGCTGGATCTAAGGCTGAGAAAGAAGCCAAGATCCAGAATAAAGCAGGATTTGCTGTTTTAAGATGACTGGAATCGAGACATCCAAGCATGGGTTTCTCTGAGAAACCCAGCAGCAAGTACCTGCCAGGCCCAGAGAGCTGGAGGCCACTGGGCAGCAGTGCTGGCTCTGGGGCCCTTTCCAGGCCCTCTCAGCCCAGTGACAAAGGAACAGGTGTAGTAATCACCGAAATGAGACTGGGTCTGTGTCTTAAAGCGACCTTAAGATTTTCTTATGCCTATGACTGACCAAGTTTTCATCCCGGGGCTAAAAAAGAACTAATCCCACTGAATAAACACAGAGGGACAGTGGGAGGCTAAATTCAATTGCTTTGTGAGTACATCCCAATGAGTCATGTTTCTTCAAAAGCACCTGCAACACAGCTATTTAAATGAAATGTCTATTGGGCTAAGCCTCTGCCTGTAGCACCAGCATCCCATATAGGCGCAGGTTCGAGTCCCAGATGCTCCCCTTCTGATCCAGCTCCCTGCTGATGGCCTGGGAAGATAGTAGAAGATGGTCCAAGTGCCTGGGCCCCTGCACTCACACGGGAAACCTGGAAAAGAAGCTCCTGGCTCCTGGCTTCGGATCGGCCCAGCTCCAGGTGTTGTGGCCATTTCAGGAGTAAACCAGCAGACAGAAGACCTCTCTCTCTGTCTCTTCCTCTCTCTGTAACTCTACCTCTCAGATAAATAAATAAAAATCTAAAAAGAAAAAGCTGTGCCCGTACCAACTAAAATGGTCTTTCTTACCACCACCACCCCCCAGCCCATAGAAAGGTAACAGCCATAGAAATGAGTGGTGTAGGACCATAGGAGCTAGGGGAAAAGTGCAGAAAGAGGGACAGACAGGGACTCGGCATCTAAAACTCAGGGGTTACACCCCATTGCTCAGTGTAGGAGACAAAAACCAACACTAAAGTCACTAGCAATGGCAAATAACCCTCACCGAGTATTTGCTCCTTAACTTTGAATATGATGAAATGAAAACAGAAGATGTGGCAATGAATGAGAGAACCCCAGGTCCTTAGAGCTTTGTTAAAGGGAATTCAAGATAGCTCACATCCTTGGGGCTGGCGTTGTGGCATGGTGGGTCAAGCCACAGCTTTCGACACCTGCATTCCATATCGGAACACTGGATGGAGTCCAGTGCGGCAATCCTCTAATTTGCCTGGGAGACAGCAGGCAGCGGGTGGCCCAAGTACTTGGGTCTCTGCCACCCACACGGAAGACCCAGATGGAGTTCCTGGCTCCTGGTTTTGGCCTGGTCCAGCATTTGGGGAGTGAAGCAGTAGAAGGAAGGTCACTCTCTCTCTCTCTCTCTCTCTCTCTCTCTCTCTCTCTCTGTGTGTGTGTGTCTCCCTGTCCTCTGTCACTCTGCCTTTCAAATAAATAAATATTAAAAGAAAAAAAAAATCTCAATTCCACGAACAAAGCAGCTAGGACTTGAGTTCCTGTGCTGAGCTGACCTGACGGTTTGGTCTTGCCCTTCTAAGCAGCACAAGGGCAGCAGAGGGACCATGTTCCCACCAGCACAGAGTCACCCGGAAGGCATCAGCTGAAGTTCCCAAGCCCTGGAGACCCACGGCACAAGCTTATCACTGCCTTCACCTGGGGCTTCTCCCCCCAGAAACTGTCAGAAGATGAAAGGAGGAAGTGTTGGATTGTGGTTCTTTTAAGTTCATGTATTTATTTATTTACTTGAAAGAGTGACAAAGAGAAAAGGAGAGACAGAAGAGATCGTTCATCTACTGGTTCACTTTCCAAATGCCTATGACAGCCAGGGCTGGCCCAGGCTGGAGCCAGGAATCTAGGACTCCATCTAGGTCTCCCACATAGGTAGCAGGGACCCAAGTAGTTGTGTCATCACCTGCTGCCTTCCCAGGCATGAAAGTTAGCAGGAAGCCAGCACCACGGCTCACTAGGCTAATCCTCCACCTTGTGGCGCCGGCACACCGGGTTCTAGTCCTGGTCGGGGCGCCGGATTCTGTCCCGGCTGCCCCTCTTCCAGGCCAGCTCTCTGCTGTGGCCAGGGAGTGCAGTGGAGGATGGCCCAAGTGCTTGGGCCCTGTACCCCATGGGAGACCAGGAGAAGCACCTGGCTCCTGGCTTCGGATCAGCGCGGTGCGCTGGCCACAGCGTGCCGGCAGCAGCGGCCATTGGAAGGTGAACCAACGGCAAAAGGAAGACCCTTCTCTCTGTCTCTCTCTCTCACTAACTCTGCCTGTAAAAAAAAAAAAAAAAAAAAAAAGACTGCTTGGAACACCTGCCTTCCACAGCAGGGTGCCTGGGTTCCAGTCTCACTCTGCTACTGATTCCAACTTCCTGCTAATGTACACCATGGGAGATAGCAGCTAATGGCTTCAGTAGTTATGTCCCTGCCACCCATGTGGGAGACCTGGATTGAGTTCTCAGCTCCTGGCTTCAGGCCTGGTCCAGCCCTGGCTGTTGCAGGCATTTGTGGAGGGAACCAGCAAATGGAAGATCTCTTTCTCTCTCTCTGCCTTGCGAATAAAATCACAATTAAAAAAAGAGTCCACATTTCCATCTCCCCTTTTTTTTAAGATTTATTTTTTTATTTGAAAGTCAGTGTTACACAGAGAGAAAAGCAGAGGCAAAGAGAGAGGTCTTCCACCCACTGGTTCACTCCCCAATTGGCTGCAAAGGCCGGAGCTGTGTCAATCCAAAGCCAGGAGCCGAAGCTTCTTCCAGATCTCCTATGTGGGTGCAGGGGCCCAGCACCCGCATGGGACGCCGGCACTGTAGGCGGCAGCTTTACCCACTACACCACAGTGCTGGCCCGTTCCATTTCCCTTTACCAGCAGTGCTTAATCCACATCAGTTTTCCTTCTTACACTCCTGGGGAGCTTTCAAAAAGCTCATGGAGGGACCAGTGCTGTGGCATGGTGGGTAAAGCTGCCACCAGCAGTGCCAGCATTCCATGTGGGTGCCAGTTTGAGTCCTGGCTGTTCCACTTCCGACCCAGCTCTCTGCTATGGCCTGGGAAAGCAGTGGAAGATGGCCCAAGTCCTTGGGCTCCTGCACCTACATGGGAGACCCAGAGGAAGTTTCTGGCTCTTGACTTTGGATCCACACAGCTTTGGCCATTGCAGCCATCTGGGGAGTGAACCAGCAGATGGAAGACCTCTCTCTCTCTCTCTCTCTCTCTCTCTGACTCTCTGTAACTTATTTTCAAATAAAAAAAATTATTTAAAAAAGCTCATGGAAAATGTGTATTATGCAAAAACACATTCCAAAATGTAGATTTCAAAATTTGGAGAACCAAAATACGCTTTTTTAAAATTTCCATTTTTCCATGAGCATTTTTTTCTTTTGGAAGAGCAAGAGAGAGATAGCTCTGGGGAGTGTGAACACTGCTGGTTCACTCCCCAAATGTCTGCAACAGCCAGGGCTGAGCCAGCCCAAAGCCAGCACCCCAGAACCCCATCTGAGTCTCACATGTGGGTGGCAGGGACCCAAGTACTTGAGCCATCACTTGTGTGCTGCAGACGCACGTTGGCGGGAAGCTGGATGGTAGAAGAGGCAGAACTTCTCAGACAATCCAGTGTGGCATGTGGGTGTCCCAAGCAGCAGCTTAATCCACTGCACCACAACGTCCACCTCATCCACAAAGCGTCTCAACCAACACTCCCTCCACTTTTACCCTTTCCCCAGCATTTACTCCATCGCCCAACCCAAGGCTGTAGAACAGACTCAGATGGATCTCGGTTCAAATTCCAGTTTGGACACTTAACAAGCGGTATGATATAGGCCATCATGGCAAGTCATATGCAGTCTCAGTTTTTCCAGCTGTAAAATGGGGGTAATTAATAGGAGCTATTTCATTGCTGTGGGAAAAAGCAATCATATGTGAAGTGCTTAGCCCAGTGGCTGGTACATGTAAGTTCCTGGTAATAGCGGCTGTCACTGTCACCGCTGTGATCACTGATGTCAGCTGAAGCCTCCTTTGTCACAAGAAGTCTCAGAGGCCTGAAATGGGCTGTCCAAGGTCACACCGGTAAACAAGGCAGGAAGAGATCCCAGCTTTCCTGATTCTTGAAGTCTTTGCCAACCATCAGTTGCCACACAAATGACATCATTGCCCAGTGACCTAGAAATCTGGATATCTGATCACATCCAAGGAGCCAGGAGCTTCTTCCAAGTCTCCCATGTGGGTGCAGGGGCCCAAGCACTTTGGGCCATCTTCTACTGCTTTCCCAGACCATAGCAGAGAGCTGGATCAGAAGTGGAGCAGCTGGGACTCGACCCGGCACACATATGGGATGCCAGCACTGAAGGTGGCAGCATTACCCACTGTGCCACAGCACCAGCCCTGACAGCTGGTGATTTAAAAATGTTCATCATCTGCTGGAAACTGCAGCTTTACGGTATCTACAGGGGGCAGCAATGTAGCATAGCAGGCTAAGCTGCCACCTGCAGTACCAGCATCCCACGTGGGCACCCATTCTAAGTCCCAGCTGCTCCACTTCCAACCCAGCTCCCTGCTGGTGCACCTGGGAAAGCAGTGGAGGATGGCCCAAGCCCCTGGGCTCCTGCACCCTCAAGCAGGACCTGAAGGAGGCTCCGGGCCCAGCCCAGCCGTTGCAGCCATCTGGGGAGTGAAGCAGCAAATGGAAAGTTTCTCTCTCTCTCTCTCTCTCTCTCTCTCTCTCTCTCTCTCTCTCTCTCTCTCTGCCTTTCAAATACATAAAAAATACATCTTTAAACAAAAAAGGTATCTACAGGTTAGTATCAGGAGATCATCCCATGACTATGTTAACAACAGCACAACAAGGGGTCTGGAGGAAGGTCATGAAAATGTATATTATGAAAAAACTATGCCTAGATTTCAAATGTTATGCACCAAAATAAGCTTATCTTTTACTTCTGGTTTTTTTTTTATGAACTTTGTGAAGTACCCTTGTATAAAAAATCTGGGACTGCATTTGTCTTAACACGGTCAAGTAAAGTGAGACCAAAGCCCTGGCTGCTTTACTCCTGGCTTTGGAGAGACTTTTTGATCAGGAACAAGGGGGAGGTTGCTCCTAAGTGTTAGGCAATCTAACGCATCCTTGCCAAGGACAGCATGGAAAAGGACATGGGGAGGGGCTGGCATCCGAAAGGAGCACGGTTCGAGTCCTGGCTGCTCCACTTCCAATCCAGCTCCCTGCTAACACACCTGGGAGAGCAGCAGAAGATGGCCCAAGTGCTTGGGTCCCTGCACCCATGTGGGAGACCCAGATGGAGTTTCAGGCCCCTGGCTTCAGTCTGGCCCAGCCTCGGCTATTGTGGCCATTTGAGGAGTGAACGGGCAGATGGAAGAGCTCGCTCGCTCGCCCTTTCTCTCTCTCTCTCTCTCTCTCTCACACACACCCTCTCTCTGTCACTCTGCCTTTCAAATAAGTAAAAAAGAAAGCATCTTTTAAAAAAGAAATAAAAAAGGACATGGAGGTTGCCAGGGGGTTAACAGCAGTTCCCTGAGAGTGCTTCAAATGATGGCAGTTACTGTCTACAAGGTGGGCTCCTGGCTGCCCCAGGCCCGTCCCTCCGCTGACTCTGGAAGCAATGAAACCGTGGAGCGCCAGGAAGGACGTTTTCTCTGGAAGCATGAACCGCCCCTCTGGAGTTCAGCAAAGAATCCTCTCTTTGGGGCCCTACAGTCTCCTTGGCTGGCATCCCTAACTCCTCGGGGCCGGTGTCAAGGCCCTACTAAGACGCACAGTGAGTGACCTTTCCGAGAGGACTCACGGGCCACTCCAGAAGCTCAGAGGACAGCGGTGCCCCTTGAAAATGAAAACAGTGAAGGACTGAACCAGCTAGAAGGCCTTCGTCCTCCAAGGCCAAGTGTGAAAGCAGCCGGAAGCAGATAGTGCAGTACGTTCTGAACGTGGAAAGAACAGTGTGTTCTGGGAAGGAAAAGAGTGGCAGAGAGCGCTCTCGCTGATGAAGTCCTCTTATCTGTTCAGGCGGGCAGGATCGGCAGGATGGAGCAGTAACCTGAGGACACAAGAGCTGTCCATGCAGCCTGCTGCCCCTCATTTCAAAGATGGCACCCCTTCTGCCACACCAGCAGTAAGGGGAGCCAAGAGCTCCCAAAGGTCCCTATTCTCCCTGGGAGGCAGCAGAGTTACGGACCACGGAGAGGACCTGGGTGCTCAGAAATGGAGATTGGCCAGTGACTGGTTGCTCCTGAGGTTGCCAGACCGGACTACAACCTACCCCAGAGCCGAAACGCCAGCACCAGAAGAGGGTGAAGAGCTGCCTTTCAGCACTGTCCTCCCAAGGAGCGGGGGCCAACATCTCACTGTGGCGCCAACCCCGCTAAATGTACACCCAGGGGAACTGCTTTAAAATGGACATGGAATTCAGCTCCATGGCGGAGGAGGGCAGGCGTCGCCATCTGCAGCCTGATGGAGGGGAAGGCCTGGGAAGGGGCCGGGGCCTCCTACGCATCCTGGGACCCTGACGGACAACTTCCTCAGCCCCGCCTGTGTGTGCACGGGTAAAACCCACCTTTTCCCTCCTCCAGCCCAGCAGCAGGGAGCAGCCCACAGCTCAGAGTCTGAGGCCAATGCGCATCTTGAACCAAGCACTCAGGTGTCTGAATTCCACCAACGCATCTTTATCTCACAGCGAACAAGTGTGACCCTCCAATTAGGGTATGTGATTCTAAATACTCTTAAATCCCAGGGAAGGAAAACTTCCTGAACACATGCGTTCACCAACACCACAGCTAACGTGTAACTCTCAGTGTGACTCAGTTTCCCTCAAGGGGCGGGCACTGTGGTGCAGCAGGTTAAGCGACTGCTTCAGATACCACATCCCACACCAGCATTGCCAGCTGGAGTCCTGTCTGCTAGGCTGCTTGTCCAGCTTCCTGCTAATGCACCGTGGGAGGCAGCAGGTGTGGCTCAAGTGCGGAGGGCCCCGCCGACCAGTGGGAGACAAGGATGGAGTATGTATGGCCCGACCCAGCCTTGGTGGTTGTGAGCATTTGGGGAGTGAACCGGCAGATGGAAGATAACTTCTCTCTCTCTCTCTCTCTCTCTCTCTCAAGTAGATGAAAGTAAATAAGTAAACATTAAAAAAAAAGAAGAAGAAAAAAGCAGGGAGGGGGCCAGAATAAGCAATCATGCCCTTCCTCCAAAGTCAGCCTACATCTCCCTCTTCAGATACAAAGGCTCTGAGTCCTGAGAAGCTTTCAGGGGCAGGGAACCCAGCCAAAGGCTGCCTTGAACTTCAGAATTCTCCCAACACCCCCTCCTCGGACAGGTACTGCCTAAAGGACGGGAGCTGAGGTTTTGCCAAGTCATAAATGATCCACACCTTACAAGGAAGGTTCTGAGATTAAACAATACTACTGCTAATAAAACACTACCCACCTTGTGTGTGACTGGGTGCGGGGAGGGGGGTGTGAATCGATATTTGAGTTCACGCTGGCAGTGGGAGAGTCAGCCGTCCCTTCCCTCCCCTCAAGGACAGCCAGATCTGATAGGGCTGCTGGGCAGGACCATGTTGCTTCACTGGACTGTCCCTCCCCAGCTCTCCTTTAGCAACACTGCAGACCCTGCTCCAGGCTCCAAGGGTAACTGTCACTGATGCCCAGCTGGACAACCATCTGCCAGATAAACCCCCACCAGGAAGGAGCTCCAAGATGTCCCAGAGAGCAGAGAGAAACACATGGCTGCCTACGGCTGTGGCAGGGCTCCTCTACACTTCTAAAGCCAACACCGAGCTTCCCCTATCTCAAAAGCTGTAATTTAGCCCCTTCCCGTAAAAGGATACCCTTCCCTTGAAAAAACAATACGTAAATCTGATACAACTGAAATAAACAGTTTAGTGCTCACTCACTCACTTAAGATCTTTCCGCCAAGGACCCAAGGCTCTTAAATCACTTTATAAGTGCAAAAAATTCATGCCTCACCACTTTCAAAGAGGGGGTCAGGGGAGTTATGGGGTTCTCCATCATCGCACTGTCAGAACCTGTAGGGTACAGCCAGTCCGCAGAAAAGCCCACTCTCTCATCACTGCAGGAGTGGGGGGCAGGTGTCCAGCACCTGGCCTGACTTTAGCCACGCTTTCCAGGGCCACAGATCTCACTCAGCTCAGGGGACGCCGCCTTCACCTGCTACGCGTTTCTGGTCCTAAAACCTCCCTGGAGCCTGCTTTTCAAGTTGCCAAAGTCAACATTAATCAGCTCCTCATTCCCTCCAAGGACCAGCTCCCCCCACCGGCCTCCCCATCTTGCCAGTTGCTATCTCTGTCTCCAAACTCAAAGCTTCATTTCAGCCCACCCTCTCGTGTCTCTAGAGCAAGGTGTCCTGGCAGGCCCGTCCTCAGCCCCTCTACTCATTAGCTCACTCTTGGGAGCAGCCAGGAGAGACACGGGGTAGTCCAGAGCCTGACTCCAGAGGCACACAGATGAATTTAAGTTTCCAACCAGGATAAACCTGAGCTCCGAAGGGCATCCTGCCCCATGATGGGACCACTGGTCACAGGCCAGCCAGCCTGGAGCGGGCGGCACCTGCAACCTGGAGACACGGGGTCTAGCTCTTGGTTTTCTTGCAAGAAAGACCCTGAAGCTGTCCCAGGGCAGGCCACTGGTCTGGGCTCCTCTTCGTAGTACAGCAGGGCCTCTGTGTGACCCGAGTCCCGGCTCATTGGTTACTAGGGTGGTGAGAACACAGAATTAGTGAGCGCAGTCCCCAGGGGGGCGCTGGCAGACGCCTCCCTGGGGTCCTGCTCTTATCCTCTGGGAAGAACCTTGAAGTAGTATCTGACCTGCACCCAGGCGCTGCACCTCGGGCAACCAAACATATCCCCAGGGAGACCCTGGAGCGAGAAAGGAGCCACAGTCAGCCGAGGAGCGCAGGGGGTCGGCCTCTGGCTGGGCACGCACGGAGGGGAAGGAAGACACCTGGGAAAGCCGCCAGAGCCCGCGTCCTTGCCAGGAGCAGGGCTGTAATGCTCTCCATCCCAGCCCTCCAGCGCCCGGCGAGGGCAGGTGGAGAGTGGCAGCCCGGGGGCTGAGCCAGCCCTGGCATAGACCTGGGCAGAGCAGGACGCCCAGGTGCGCAGTCCCCCAGCTTCGCCAACCTCCGCCGCAGAAGGCAGCAGGGTCATTTTGACGGCGCCCCCTCCCCTTCCGCGAAGTCCTCAGCCTCAAACTCAGCAGGGGTCGGGCTTCCAGCGCCAAGCCCTGGCTCCCCAGTTCCACCCAGACGGGCGCCCTCCTCCGTCCTCCCGAGGAAGCCTGCGGGGTGCTCGCCGCCGGGGGAAGAGGTGTCTACCCTCCGCGGCCGGCGATCCCCGGCTTTGGCCCCTTCCTCCTCGTCTCGCCCCGACACCCCTTTGTTTCAGGCCGGGAAAGTTGCCAACGTGCACCCCCTTCCCCAACACGCCCCCCTGGGCGCCCATCCCCCGCAGGGAAGCCAGCCTCGGGCGCACCGAATCATCTGCAGCTCGCTCTCGGGCCCGGGGCAGCCGCCTCGAAACCGAAAGCAAAGAGAGGAAGCGAAATCCGGCAGCGCCCCCAGCCCGGGCGCCCGGTCTTCCCCATCACTGCCCCCATCGCCCGCGTCCCCCCGGCGCTCGGCGCTGCCCGGCCGGCGCGGCCACCTCTCCAGGCGGCCGGCGGAAAGGCCTCTCTTTCCCTCTCTCTGCGGGCATCGAGGACACCTACCGGTGCGGGGTCGGGGCGGCGGGCAGGGGCAGGGGCAGGGCAGGGCCGGCCGCCCGCCGGGCGCAGGTGCCGCCAGGAGCGCCGTCTCCCCGGCAGGCTCCGCTCCTCCTCCCGCGCCGGGACTCGGGGCGCTCTCCTGCGCCGCCTGCTCCCCGCCCCCACGCCCGGCGCTCCGGCTCCCCCCGCGCCGACTTGCGGGCCGCCCCCCCCCCCCCAGCCGCCTGGCCCTCGGCGCCGCGCCTAGTCCCGCAGCGCTCGCCGGCGCGGGGGCCGGGGGGCTGCAGCCGCCGCGGCTCGGGAGCAACGGAGCCCCTCGCTGCGGCGGCGGCGGCACTCACCCATAGTACGGATGCGGTGCAAACTGCACATGCTCGTGTCTGACAGGCGCTCTGCCCCCGGCCCGGCTTAACTCCTTGCTCACCCGCCGGCGCCGACCTGGCCGCTTCCTGCAGCAGGGGGCGCAGGCCCTGTCCTCCGCTCGCTCCGGGCCGCAGCAGCGCAGGTGGGGCTGTAATGCAGGGCTCCCCGCCACCCCGCCTGCATTTAAGGTGTCCGCAGGGGGAGGGGGCACCTCCCAGCTCGCAGGAGTCGCTGGGACCGCGTGTATAGCTTCTACTGTGGGTGTCCCGCAGGCCTGGGCTCCCTGAGAACCACCCGTGCGCTGGTGTTGCAGGTCCACTGTGCACCGGCCTCGTGAAACAGCCGTGCAAGGTCTTTTGTTTTTTATGATCCCCATCTCCAAGATGGAGAAACTGAGGCCTATGAAAGTGGAGGAATTTGCCTATGGAGAGACCTGCGCCTCCAACGTCCACGATTTCATGTGTGCCGCCAAGATAAACGGAATGTGTTCCTTATGAGGTCAGTCTGCATTCCTGTATTGGGAGGTGAATATAATGGCTGTCATCCTGCAAGCCTGCGGGTTCCATGATATGGAATGTGGGAAATACCATGCAGGAATACCCTGCGGAGAGGATGGGCTGGGGTGGGAACGAAATCCCCATTCCCCCGCAGAGCCTGGGTCCTGGCACTGGCCGCCTTGGCCGAGAAGAAAGGACATTCTATTTATGCATTTATTTTAGATTTATCTATCTATCTATCTATTTAGCTATCTATTTATTTGACAGCAGAGTTACAGAGAGAGAGAGAGAGATCTTGCATCCATTGGTTCACTCCCAAATGGCCACAATGGCCGACGCTGGGCCAGGCCAAAGCCAGGATCCTGGAATTCCATCCAGGTCTCCTATGTGGGTGGCAGGAGCCCAAGTACTCAGGCTATTTTCCTCTGCCTTCCCAGGCATGTTGGCAGGGAGCTGGCTTGGAAGTGGAGGAGCCCACACTCAAACCAGCCTCATATATGGGATGTGTTGCAGGGAGCGGCTTAAACCACTGTGCCACAGCACCAGCCCCCGGGAATGCTCTTTTCTGATTCTCATGCAGACTCACTGTGTGTCTGGGCCTGATCCAGGCATCAAGACTGCTTCTCAGTCTCCAGGGAGAGCAAATGGGGAGAGGGAAGACAAGAGAGATTGCAACCTATACCCCCTCCCTTTGTTTAAAATATTTTTTTATTGTTTACTCAAGAGACAGAGAAGAGAGGGTTCCCATCCACTGGGTCACTTCTCAAGTGCCCATGGAACTCAATCCCAGTCTCCCACATGGATGGAGGAGCCCAGTCGCTTAAGCTGTCACCACTGCCTCCCAGAATCTGCAGGAAGCTGGTGTTAGGAGCCAGAGCTGGGAATTGAACCCAAGCATTCCAATGTAGGACATGGGCATCTTAACTACTGTGCTAAAGGCCTGCCTCCTTATCCCTTTTTAAACCTTAAACCATGCCACGGTGACAAAGAGCCCTCAGAAGTTCAAACCAGAGGCCGGTGCTGTGGCATAGTAGGCTAAGCCTCCACCTGCTGTGCCAGCATCCCATATGGGCACTGGTTCAAGTTCCCAGCTGCTCCTCTTCCAATCCAGCTCTGCTATGGCCTGGGAAAGCAGTGGAAGATGACCCAAGTCCTTGGGCCCCTGCACCCATGTGGGAGACCTGGAAGAAGCTCCTGGCTCCTGGCTTCAGATTGGCTCAGCTCTGGCCGATGTGACCATCTGGGGAGTGAACCAGAGAATGGAAGATCTCTCTCTCTCTCTCTGTCTCTTCCTCTCACTGCCTGTAACTCTGCTCTCAAATAAATAAATAAAATATTTTTTAAAAAAAGTTCAAGGCAGCATGGAGTCTTCTAAGAAAAGGAACCTAAGATTCATCCAGCTGTTCTTGTCCCACTCTGGGGACATAATTGTCTGATGGGGCCCTGAGTCTTCCCTTAACCTCCTGTACCTGCCCAGAGTGTTTAAAGATCAACAAAGGTGCATCCCAAAACTGGGGGTAGACAATGAGGACAAGGAATTCTAAGCTTATTCCAATATATACCCTGCTCTTGGCTGCCCAAGCCACTCTTACGGAAAATACTGGGTTTCCGGCCAGCGCCGAGGCTCACTAGGCTAATCCTCCGCCTTGCGGTGCTGGCACACTGGGTTCTAGTCCCGATCGGGGTGCCGGATTCTGTCCCAGTTGCCCCTCTTCCAGGCCAGCTCTCTGCTGTGGCCAGGGAGTGCAGTGGAGGATGGCCCAAGTGCTTGGGCCCTGCACCCCATGGGAGACCAAGAGAAGCACCTGGCTTCTGCCTTAAGATCAGCATGGTGTGCCGGCCGCAGCGCGCCAGCCGCGGTGGCCATTGGAGGGTGGACCAATGGCAAAGGAAGACCTTTCTCTCTGTCTCTCTCACTGTCCACTCTGCCTGTAAAAAAAAAAAAATACTGGGTTTCCAACAAGGAGGAGTTACATTGTGTTCCTCAAACCAGTATAGGAAATACATAGCCACGTGGAGCCAGTGGCAAGAGCTCCTGACTTTCACAATCTTCCTCTGTATAATGGAGAGAATATGCCTTCTTCATAAGCATTCTGTGACAGCGTAATGTCTGTGAAGTCCTCAGCACACAAAGGTCGTTCTATAACAAGGATCTGTTTTCTGTGGGAGCAAAGACTGGGAGAAGGAAAAGGGGTCAGCGCTATAGGCAGGCATTAGGCTGTCCCCGGGACATTGTCAGAGAGGCAGAGGCCCCATCTCAGGGACTCTGGTGAGAAGCAGCAAGGTTTGTCTGATGAAGCGAGACACCCGCTAGGCTCCCCACCCGGGGGGCCTATTGCACCTGCTCTTGTTCTCTCACTGGGCCTGGGCTGACGCGGCTCTCTCCCGGGCTCTGGGAGGCAGCACTGTGCAGAGGAAAGCAATAAAGAGATGGAAAGGCAGAAGGTCTGAGTTCCCGGCATCTGATCCATTAGGCATAGTAGGCGCAGTGCTGAGTGCCAACAGTATTTTTAGGGGCCCACAGAAATGAATTTCTTATAAAATCAGAGGCAAAAAATAAACCTTGAGGTCAAAGACAATGTTTTCATATATAATATTAATATTTTCTTCCTTTGTATAGAAGCTGTGGTCTAGAAGTTGAGATGCCAGTTACAGACTCAGAAGGGAGGGTTAGGAACTACAGCACAAGGCTGCTGTCATCTGGTCTCTCCGCTTCATCCTTGTCTCTTGTGGGCTTCACTACGGGATCCGAGTTTCCTCCCTTCCTCCCTTAGGGATATTTCTTCCTACCTACAGTTTATAGTTCCTGCCTTAAAGTGGACGTATCTTCTGTTTAGGGGTAGGGATCAATTATTTTATCCTTTTATCATAAATGAGGAAGTCAAGGCTCGTAGAGGGTGTATGGTTTGGTCAAGGTTAGACTGCTAGTGAAGACAAAATGCTGTTCAGACTTAGGTCTTCTGGCCTCCCACCCTAGGTCCCTTCCATCTGCACCAAGAAGAAGTCAAATAAAATCAGGTGTGTAGAGGACAGAGCAGTCTGCTGCAGCAGAGGCCCTAAAAATAGCATCTGGAGCAATGAGTGGGTCCCCTGGCTTTTCTCGGGGAAAATGTCGCGTGCCGCGTTGCGAGCAGCGACGGGAAGGTGAGCGCAGGGGAAAGTAGGCATGGAAATTCTAGCTGTGGTGATTCAAGTCCAGATTGGCGATGGAGGGACCCAGAGTCTGAACAAGTGTGTTGCGGTCACACACACTGAGGACTGCCGGCCTCCCTCGCCTTTTGTCCTCTCTAAGCAAGGGGAGCAGGGCAGAGCCACGGGCCATTGGTACACTTGGTGCAGGCAGAACTCGGTTTGAGTTCAGACTCTTCATCCTCATTTATTTATTTGAAAGGCAGAGCAACCAAGAGAGAGACCTGGAAGAGAGAGAGAGAGAGAGAGAGAGAGGAGAGGAGAGGAGAGGAGAGGAGAGGAGAGGAGAGGAGAGGAGAGGAGAGGAGAGGAGAGGAGAGGAGAGAAGGGAGAGGGAGGGGAGAGGGGAGAGGAGAGAGAGGAGAGAGGAGAGAAGAGAGAAGAGAGAAGAAAGAAGAGAGAAGAGAGAAAAGAGAGAAGAGAATCCATTTGCTGGTTCCCTCCCCAAATGCCCTTAACAACAGGGGCTTGGCCAGGAGTCAGGAACTTCTTCCAGGTCTCCTATGTGGGTGACAGGGGCCCAAGTACTTGAGCCTTAATCTGCCGTTTTTCAGATGCATTAACACGAGGCTGGATCAGAAATGGAGGCGGGACCAAATCCTAGGCACTCCAAACTAGGATGCAGGCATCCCACGTGGCATCTTAACTCGCTGCACCACAACAGCCATCCTTGGTTGTCTTTTTTTTTTTTTTTTTTTTTTTTTTTTTTTTTTTAGATTTACTTATTTATTTGAAAGGCAGAGCAACAACAGAGAGAAGGAGGAATCTTCCAGCTGCTGGTTCACTCCCCGAATGGGCCAGGCTGAAGCAAGAGCCTGGAACTCCATGCAGGTCTTCCACACGGGTGGCAGGGATCCAAGTACTTGAACCATCACCTGCTGCCTCCCAGAGTGTGCATTAGCAGGAAGCTGGAGTCAGAAGCCCAGTAGCCCAGCCTCAAACCAGGCACTCTGATAACGGATGCTCGTGCCCCAGGCAGCAACTTAATCCCTGAGTCACATGCCCACCCCTACGTTGGATGTCGCAGGCAGCTCATTTCACCATTCTCAGCCCATTGCCTCATCTGCCAGATGGAAAAGGCAATAACACCCAGGTAGCTGCTTGTTGCAAGAAGGTGGTGCAGTGAGATGCTTCGCACGGCAGGCGCATAGTACACCGGGAGTAAGTGGCAGGAGTGCCATACTGACATGGAAAGCCCCTCCCACATTTAGGCAGTTAATGGTCATTCTCATCACACCTTTTGTCCACCACTGGGCAGGGAAAAGAAGAGTCTTCCAAGCATCCTTTTAGCCGCTATGGTGCCTTGAACATGTTACGTGCTTGGACAAATTTGAGACAAGATTTTTCTGCCTTTCCTCCCAAGCAAACCATCCATAAAGGGGTTGCTCTTGTCCTCCACCGTAAGTAATTTTCTTGATGACTTTCAAAGGGAATCAGAAAGATCTCTTTCTGCTTGTTAGAGAGGATTGGTTCCCTGGGGGTTGCCCTCTGACCGAAAGCCAGGAGAGATGTGGCTCAAGAGAGTGATTCCGCGGAGGGACTGGCCGGCAGCCAGATCAGAAAGGTCTGGAGGGAGCTGGAGCGTGGAAACTGGAGATCAGGAGGAGACCACGTCCAGTCTGCTGCAGATGCTGTGATAAGACAGACAGGAGTGAGGCAGAAGCAGGAGAAAGATCGCAGGCAAAGGCAATCTCAATGTTGAGATCATTCGGATCTGCTTGATGGGAAACAGCTGATCGGAGAGAACTGGGGAATGGGGATGTGTGGCTGTTGTCTTGGTGGGAGGAGGTCAAGGTAATAGGCTGGCATTTGAAAATAGGGGGACTTTGTGACAGCCCCTTCTTGAAATAGGGAGGAAAGGAGACACCAAGATGCTAAAGGGTTGAACCTCTGTCATTTAGAATTCTGTGACCGTAAGCTACAGAAATTGACTTGAGCTAACTTAAGTCTAGAAGGAACTTTCTGGAAGGATATGATTCGGTGGCTCACGTATTTGAAGGGAATGCTGGAGTAAACAAGCTTGAAAAGGCAAGGATCGGGCCAGCTTTGGGAGGCGTTGAGAAGCTCACCAGGGCTATGCTGCCAGAACCAGCAGACCCTAGTTATTCTATTTTTTAATCACTTCTGCTCAGTGTAAAGAGCCCAGTTGGCTTCGTTCTTGACCAGGGAAGGGTCCAGTAGGAGTCCCCTAGTGTAAGCCCGGCCAGCACTGCACATCTTGAATGAAAGAGAAATCGGGGATGCAAAAAGACCCCAAAGAGCACGAAAAAGGCAAACAAGTGCTCGGGCATTCACAGCGCACTCAGAGCCCCTGGAAGGGTCTTCTTTCTTTTCTTTTTTTTCAGACTTTAGTTTGCAGAGCGGTTTGAGGATTACAGAAGAATTGAGTAGAAAGTACAGAGATTGCCCACGCACCTCCAGACCCCACGCGTGCACAGCCTCCCATAAACAACATTCCCTACCAGAGTCTTTGTTACAGTTCTCCAGCCTGCTTTAACACTTCATTATCACCTGAAGCCTGTAGTTCACATTAGGTTCACTCTTGTTGTATACTTTATGGTATACAATACTTTATGGTATTGGGCAAATGTATAACGGCATGTGTTCACCATAATAGTATCATACAGAATCGTTTCCTAAGCAAGTCTGGTGCTGTGGTGCAGCAGGTTAAGCTGCCACCTGCGACCCCAGCATATCTCGTATTGGAGCGCTGGTTGGAGTCCTGGCTTCTCCTCTTCCCATCCAGCTCCCTGCTACTGCACCTGAGAAAGCATCAAAGATGGCCCAAAAACCTGGATCCCTGCCACCCATATGGGAGACTCGGATGGGCTTCCAAGCTCCTGGCTTTTGCCTGGCTCAGCACCAGCTGTTGCAGCTCTTTGGGAAGCAAATCAGCAGATGGAAGATCTCTCTCTCTCTCTCTCTGCCATTCTTCCTTTCAAATAAGTAATTTTTTTTTAATAAAAGGCTAGTTTCAGGGTCATAAAAATTCTCTCTGCTCTGCTGATTCATCCCTCCCCTCCCGCCACCCACCCCAGGCAGCCACTCATCTTTTCACTGTCTCCGTAGTTTTGCCTCTTCTGGGATGTCATGCACTTGGGATCAGACAATTTACAGTCTTTCCAGATTGGCTTCTTTCCTGTCGTAATACGCACTTGCATCTTCTCCAGGTCGTTTCACAGCTTGGTAGCTTATTTCTGCTAGCACAGAGTTGTGTTCCATTGTCTGGATGTACCACAGCTTGTTTGACACTCAGGGACATGATGGCTGCTTCCACGTTTCGGAAATAAAGAATACAGCTGTTGTAAACTGGGGCAGGTGTAGGTGTTTGTGTGCACATACGTTTTGAGCTCCTTTGGGTAAATATCAAGGAACCTGAGTGCTGAACTGTATGGTGAGAGTATATTTAGTTTTATAAGAAATTTGCAAACTGTTCTCCAAAATGACTGCACCACCTTTGCATTCCCACAAGTAATGAACGGGGCGTTCCTGTTGCTCCACATCCCCGCCAGCATGTGGTGATGTCAGGGCTCTGTAGGCCAGCTCATTCTTCCTTGTAACCTTCTTGGCTGTGAGAAATGGTGAAAGGACCAGGTGAGCCCCAAGAAAGCAGCAGGAGGCTCTACAGCAACAGACAGAAAGACAAACGTTGCTGGACAAGATCACTTCTCATGCCAGGGTTGGTGTGTAAAGCCAAGTGACACTCCCTTGTCACCCAAAGTCTGTCATTTACATGAGGGTAAATCCATATTGCATTACAAGGGCAGACTTTGTGTGGATTTTTTACAGCTATGAGCAGTGCTCAGGAATGGGTAAATTGTGCCGGGGAAAGAAATGCAAAAGAAAAGATATCCTTGAATGTTTATAAAATGTTGCAGAGGGATGGAAAGAGGTACCAGTGTAGGGAGAAGAGGCATTAGGCCTTGGGGAAGTAATTCAATGACTGCAGGTTTACCAGAAGGTTTGATATCGACATGTCCATGTGGGAAAAGGAAAGAGCTCTCAAAATAATGTGTCCTGCTACTTTGGGGATATTTAAAAGTCATGTCCTCTCCCCTCTCTCTCTTTCTCTCTTTCTTTTTTTTTTTTTTTTTTTTTTTTTTTTTTTTTTTGTCATCAGAAAGAAAATGCAGTGGTTAGGGCTTATGCAGTGACTCACAAACACCTTGAGTCAGAAAATAAAGAACTCACGATTCAGTGATTATGTGAATTCATCCATAAAGCATCAAGACATTAATGTGCGTGCACCCGGACAGCCCAGGAAATCAGCGCAGGTTCAGGTTCATAGACCAGCGATCTATCACAGGGGTAAAGATCTATCACAGGGGTAAAGGCCCGTGCTGAAGAAGTCAAAGCAAGAACATGAACACACATTGAGACCACACCACACTGTTGTGACTCTTAGGGAATAGAGTTGGCTCTATTCCCTAAACCCTGGGGAGAGCCCAACTCCACCCCCACCCCTGACTCTGCTGCTCCCATTTCCAACTCAGCAGTCAGCCCAGATGCTGGGCAAATGTAAAAGAATTTCTGCCTTAGAGATTAAAACCCGAAGTCCAAGCTGGTCACCTCCCGTCTGTGCCTCCCTTTGCCGGGATACAAGGAGCTTAGCAGTCTGAGGAGGGACAAAGGAGTATTGTTAAGGCGCCCCTGGTTATGAGAAGGCTTTGCAGCTAAAAGCTTTTATTCGGCTATCTAAGCCGTTCTCCCCGGGGGGACACTGTGTGCCTGTCCCAACCTCACCATATCGGTTCAAAGAGAAATTTCAGCCAGACGCAGCGATTGTACCGGATATCTTGGGACTTGGCAACATTATTAAGTTAAGAATTTCTATCGCAACGTCTCATCCAAGCCCCAAGCCCCAGCCCCACTAGATCTGGGATTGGGTAGAGAAGAAAACTCTTTTTTGGTGAGTTGAGTCCAAACGTTTCTCCCATAGAAGCTGGCAAAGAAGCAGCCTAGGGTGTGGTGCAGTGGTGTGAGGACTGTCACAAGGGTGGTGGGCAGGGGGTGAAACCTGTCCCAGCTCCTTTTGCCTTCTGGGAGAATTCTGCCACCTTCTGGAAGGGCTGTATCAACTCAGGTTGAGAACCCCAACCATTCTACCCCATCCACCCATTATTGTCTCAGATGCTAATTTACTAATCAGTGTGTGTGTGGTGTCTTCTCTTGTCTAGTATTGTGCTGTTTTGAGGGCTCTCAACTTCAAGGAACTTGTTACTCACATCAACAGCCTTTAAGGTATCAAGAGCTGGGCTAAAGTAACAAAGATTGAGACCTATACACAGAAGAGTACTTAAAAAGTTTGGGCCGGCGCCGTGGCTCAACAGGCTAATCCTCCGCCTTGTGGCACCGGCACACCGGGTTCTAGTCCCGGTCGGGGCGCCGGATTCTGTCCCGGTTGCCCCTCTTCCAGGCCAGCCCTCTGCTGTGGCCCAGGAGTGCAGTGGAGGATGGCCCAGGTGCTTGGGCCCTGCACCCCATGGGAGACCAGGATAAGCACCTAGCTCCTGGCATCCTGCCATCGGATGAGCGCGGTGCGGCAGCCATTGGAGGGTGAACCAATGGCAAAGGAAGACCTTTCTCTCTGTCTCTCTCTCTCTCTCTCTCTCACTGTCCACTCTGCCTGTCAAAAAAAAAAAAAAAAAAGTTTGTTGGGGTGTGGCCGGTGCTGTGGCTCACTTGGCTAATCTTCCGCCTGCGGCGCCGGCACCCCAGGTTCTAGTCCCAGTTGGGGCGCTGGATTCTGTCCTGGTTGCTCCTCTTCCAGTCCAGCTCTCTGCTGTGGCCCGGGAGTGCAGTGGAGGATGGCCTAAGTGCTTGGGCCCTGCATCCACATGGGAGACCAGGAGGAAGCACCTGGCTCCTGGCTTTGGATCAGTGCAGCATGCCCACCATAGCAGCCATTTGGGGAGTGAACCAATGGAAAAGGAAGACCTTTGTCTCTCTTTCTGTCTAACTCTGCCTGTCAAAAAAAAAAAAGTTTGTTGGGGTGCAAATTTTGGAAGTCTATACAGTTTTTGTTCAAAATATGCATTTTCCATGAACTTTCTCGTGCCTCCTGCGTGCATGGATTTCAAAGATTTTGCACCAAACTTATCGTTGATTTGTTTTCATTTTATTTGAAAGGCAGAGAGAGAGAGAAGGAGGGAGAGATCATCCATCCACTGATTCACTCTCCAAATGACTACAACAACCAGGATGGGGCCAACATAAAGCCAAGAGCCCAGAACTTGATCCGAGCATCCCACACACACCATCACCTGCTGCTTCTCAGGGTGTGCATCTGCAGGAAGCTGGATGGAAAGTGGAATAGCCAGGGCGCTAACCAGGCTCTTGAATGGGAGATGCAGGAGTCCCAAGCAGTACTTAACCACGGTGCCAAACGCCCACCCCTAAGCTTATCTTTTATTTCCAGTC
This sequence comes from Sylvilagus floridanus, assembly GCA_949820135.1. Lineage (NCBI taxonomy): Eukaryota > Metazoa > Chordata > Mammalia > Lagomorpha > Leporidae > Sylvilagus > Sylvilagus floridanus. The sequence continues at coordinate 11,428,232 of OX463228.1, read as the reverse complement.
CTCATGAACTTTCTGAAGTATCCTCATGTGGCGGATGAGACCCATACAAGATGGTCTAGAGTGAAGTGCTACCCCACGCTCCAACTGGTGCCTTAAAACTCCACATCTCCCACACGAGGTCTCTGATGATCTGTGTTCTACAACGAGGCCAAGTCCACGGCCAGGCTTTATTTCCACCATACTTTATTTGTAAATTAAACTCAGGCTTTGGCTCAGAATTGACCAGTGGTTATAAATTTACCCCCTTCTTTCTGTCAAAAGACTCTAGCCCCTCCCTCTTCTTATCCACAGCTTAGGTCAAAGCCTGCTTTCTCTTATGTCCTTCAGCAAAGGCCAGACATGGGAAGGAAACAATGGCATCTTTGGCAGAATTTTTTCATATTTGTGAGCAGGGTTGTCAGTTACAGAGTTATGACTTTCCCAGGGAATATGAAGGGGACTTCAAAAAGTTCAGGGAAGATGGAATGAAAAGATAAGTTTACCCAGGTGCAAATAAAATTTCAAATCCATTCATACCATATGAAGGATCTTGAAAATTTTCAAGGAAAATTATATTTTGAAAAAAAATACGTGAAATTAAAAATATTTTATACCTAAGTAAACTTTCATTCCATTTTTCCACAAACTTTTTAAAAATAGATAAGAATAGTTTTTAAAAGATATTTATTTATTTTGAGAGACAGAGACATACAGACAGACAGACTGACAGAGATCTTCCACCTGCTGGTTCACTCCTCAAATGCCCACAACACCCAGGGCTGGGCCGAGTGGAAATCAGGGGCCTGGAACTTGATCTGGGTCTCTCACAGATGGCAGCCAGGGCTGGGCGAGGCTGAAGCCAGGAGCCCAGAACTCCATCAGGATCTCCCATATGAGTGGCAGGGACCCAACCTCTTGAGCCACCACCTGCTATCTCTCAGGGTGAGCATTAGCAGAAAGCTAAGATTGGAAGCAGAGCTGGGACCAGAACCTAGGCACTCTGGTATGGACTGTGAAGGTCCCAGGAGTGTCTTAACCACTTTACCAAATGCTTGTCTCTTTTCACGAACTTTTGAAAGTATGTTCTTGTGGAGTAAAAGGGCCAGGGTGCAGGGAGGAAAGAATAGTGGGGTCTCCAATGATGCAAAGGAAGTTCTCAGAGGGGATGAGTTCTTTGTCCTGGACCTGCATGTCTGTGTTCATAGTGGACAGGCTAAGAGGGGAGTAGATTGCTCAAGGGCCCATTTTGAGTAAGGTGCAGTGTATGAGTGCCCTGTGGTTGTATCATGGGAGATTAATACTCTGTCACATCCTTGGACTCTTACCATTGAAGTCCAAGTTCATGTTCTAGTAAGAAATTGGGCCCATTGGGTCCCAATTCCTACCCTAACGGCTGACTGATCACCAGGCTGAATTGAGCTGGCCAGTGCCCCAGTATTCTCTAAGAAGGTTCAAGGAGGTCCTGGTGCTGCATTTAGGAGTGTGGACACATGTGGTAGCTGTGGAGGAGTGACCAGGAGTAGGGAGAAGGAAGACAGGCAAGACTTGCCTCTCGAAATCACTCGCGATGTTGCTCCCACCCAGCACAGTCAGGCCTCTGGACCACACCAGCTCTGCATTCCTTCTTTCTTTAAGTGCAGAAAAATGGCTGAATACATCATTTCCCTTGCAGGATGTGAAACGGGCTTGGATTAGAAGTATGGGCCCAACTTAACTCTGTCCCTAGACTTGTGTCTGTTCCTTCAAGACTTGGGCAACTTCCAGACCACAAGAACATACTGTATAATAGGAATCCGGTAATGCTCTTGTGGTCATCACTTAATTGCTTTGAGGAGGGATATATATATATATATATATATATATATATATGGAGATCCAGACAACATCAAGAGCATGTGTGTCCTCTCTGATCTGAACACCTATCCCCCAACTCCCCTCAGTCCCTACTGCCATATCCCTCCCCAGTATCCTAACCAGGGGAGGCAGGATTCAAAGTGCTGGCATTCAACTTGAGGGATGGGTGGGCATAGTGGCACAGAATGGCCTTTGCACTTGCAGGTTGTGGTTTTATTGAGTTAGTTGTCAACTTCCCTGAGTCTCAGCTTTCTGCCTTACTCATGGGATCAATACTTTTAAAATATTTTAATAGTGTTATTAGAAAAATGATTCATACTCCTTGTAAAATGTTTACATAATATAGAAAAGAACCAAGCAGAAAATGAAAATGTTCTACTAAATCTCTACACCCAATGATAGTCACTGTTAATGTTTTGAAAAGTAATTTATTTACATACATAATTATATGTATATAATTTTATATAAAATAAATCATATGTTCCATACTTTTCTTTTTAAAAACATTTATCTATTTGTTTATTTGAGGGGCAGAATGACAGAGACAAAAGAGGTCATCTATCTACTGGCCCACTCCCCAAAATTCCTGCACCACAATGCCAGCCCTCGTTCCATAATTTTCTAGAAATTATTTCAGTTGACATTAAGTAGTGATATCTTTCCATGCCCATAAAATGTAATTCTTAATCATAATTTTTTAGATTGCTATTTATTTGCTTAATTTCAAAGACAGAGATTTCCCATCTACTGGTTCACTCTCCAAATGCAACAACATCCAGGGATGGGCCAGGCTGAAGTCAGAAGCCAGGAGCTCAATCCAGGTCTCTCATCTGGGTGGCAGAGACCCAAGAACTTGAGTAACCATCACTGCCTCTCAGGGTACGCATTGGCAGGAAGATAGAATTGTGAGTGGGGCCAGGACTTGAACCCAGGCACTCTGACAAAGGACATGGCATTCCAAGGGTGCATATTAACCATTGTGCCAAATGCCCATGCCAGTTCTTCGACATAAAGTTTAACAGCTGCATAGTATCTTATTCTCTAGATGAATCATAACAATAATACTTTACTTACTAGATCTCAATAGGTAAACACTTAGGTTCTATACTTTTTTCCCCTTTATTTTGTCATTATTTCTGCTTTAAATATTGGGGGCACAGCTTAGCCTTCTCCTAACATGGATGGTGAAAAATATTCAAAGATGTTACTCAAGGAAGGACACAAAAGTTCTAAAATGAGGATGGATGGAGAGCCTAGTTAGGATGTCCCCCATCCCATACAGAGTACCAAGGCTCGATGTCTGCCCTCCACGTCCTGACTGGAGTTTCCTGCTAATGTAGACCTGAGAAGCAGTGGTGACGCTCAAGTAATTGGAATCCTAATACACATGAGGGAGGCCTGGACTGAGTTCCCAGCTCCCGGCTCTGGCCAGGCCCAATCCCAGCCTGTGTGGGCATCAGGGAATGATTCAGCAGACGGGAACTCTGTCTGTCTTTCCGTTTCTCTGTATCTTACTCTCTGTCTGCCCAATAAATAAAAAGCTTTTAAAGATTTCATTATTTATCAGAGATGCAGAGTGACACAGAGAGAGGGAGAAAGAATCTTTCAACCTCTGGGGCCGAGCCTGGCTGAAACCAGGGGCCAGGAACTCCACACAGATCTCCCATGTGGATGGCAGAGACTCAAAGATTTGAGCCTTCATTAACTGCCTCCTAGGGCGCACATTAGTAGAAAGCTGGATCCAAAACAGAGGATCCAGGACTTGAACCAGGCACTCCAAAACAGGATGTGGGCATCGCAAGTGGCAGCTGAACCAACTGTACCACAAAGCCAGTCCCATAAAACAAATATCTCAAAATTGGGGCCGATGCTGTGGCATAGCCTCAGTGCCAGCATCCCATGTGGGCACCCGTTCAAGTCCCGGCTGCTCCTCTTCTGATCCAGCTCTTCGCTATGGCCTGGAAAAGCAGAAGAAGATGGCCCAAGTCCTTGGGCCCCTGTACCAATGTGGAAGACCCGGAAGAAGCTCCTGGCTTCTGGCTTTGGATCAGCCCATCTCCTGCTGTTGCGGCCATCTGGGAAGTAAACAAGCAGATGGAAGACCTCTCTCTCTCTCTCTCTCTCTCTCTCTCTCTCTCTCTCTGCCTCTGCCTCTCTGTAACTCTGCCTTTCAAATAAATAAATAAATCTTTAAAAAAAAAACCAAATATCTAAAAATTTTAAAATCATAAAATGTCATGTAGGGAGGGTGCTGTGCTGTAGTGCACTAAGCCTCCACCTGCAGTGCTGGCATCCCTTATGGGCACCCATTCAAGTCCCAGCTACTCCTCTTCCGATCCAGCTCTCTGCTATGGCCTGGAAAAGCAGCGGAAGATGACCCAAGTGCCTGGGCCCCTGCACCCATGTGGGAGATCCGAAAGAAGCGCCTGGTTGGTTCCTGGTTTTGGATCAGCTCAGCTCAGGCCATTGTGTCCATTTGGGAAGTGGGCCAGCAAATGGAAGACCTTTCTCTGTATCTCCCTCTCTCAAGATCGTCTTGTTCTGGAGGTCCTGAGTCCACACCAGCAGGATTCCCTAGGCCCTGGAAACTTGTCCCCAGGATCAGCTTGTTCCAGAGGCTGGGAGTCGCCGACATGGCCAATGATCAACAGGAAGTGTTTGAAAGGAGCAGGGACCCTGTGTCACAACCCCTCCCCCCAGCACTGTCTGTTAGTTTTCCTGTCTAGGAATCTGCCTGTTGTGCCTCATCACCAACCTCCCCCGCCATTTTTTAAAAGATTTATTTATTTATTTGAGAGGTAGAGTTACAGTCAGAGAGAGGGAGAGTCAGAGAGAGGGGTCTTCCATCCACTGGTTCACTCTCCAGATGGCCACAAGGGCTGGAGCTGGGCTGATCCAAAGCCAGGAGCCAGGAGCTTCTTCTGGGTCTCCCATGTGGGTGCAGGGGCCCAAGGACTTGGGCCATCTTCTTCTGCTTTCCCAGGCCATAGCAGAGAGCTGGATCGGAAGAGGAGTAGACGGGACTCAAACCGACGCCCATATGGGATGCCTGTACTGCAGGTGGAGGCTTAGCCTACTGCAGCTTAGTGCCAGCTCCCAACCTCCCTTCTTAGGCATGTGATGTGTCTATGTGCTCTACCTGCTTGCCTCGGGACCCACTGCATAGAAGGAAAAGGACTTGTGTTCCCTCATATGGACCTGGACCTGGATATGCAGAAATTCCTTTTTGGGAGATTACAATGTCCCAGTCACCTCTCTGAAAACTTCTAAGCTTACGTCTACACACAGAACAGAGTCACAAAGTGAGGTTCCAGCTCCGTGGCCCACTACTTCATCTGTGGCAGAGCACAGATGATCCTTAACCTGCACCTTGGACACTGTTAGAGGAGTCTCCTTCTGCCTCCAACTGGGTGACGTGGCCCGGCGAGGTGTCTACCTGCAACCTGTGCCTAACTGATAGGCTGTGCACACTGCTTTGGGTCTTGCTTGCACAGTGCACAGATGGTATGCATTGATTGGAGCCAGGGACTGGGTGGGGTGGGGGAGCAGCGGCGGTGTTCTTCCCATTTGCCCTGTTACCCTAGTCTTTTAGAGTGAACATGGATGCACAATCTCTAAAAAAATAAATTTTAAAAATTAATTTAAAGAAAGAGGGTTGGGGCTGGCATTGTGGCACAGGAGGATTAAGTCACTGCCTGCAATGCCAGGACCCCATATGGGTGCCGGTTCAAGTCTTGGCTGGTCCATATCAGATCCAGGTCCCTGCTAATCTGGCTGGGAAAGCAGCGGAAGATGGCCCATGTCCTTCCCATGTGGGTCCCTGCCACCCACATGGGAGACCCGCATGAGCTGTTGTGGTCATTTGGGGAATGAACCAGCAGATGGAAGGTATCTCTTTTTCTCTTTATCTCTCTTTGTATCTCTCTCTCTCCCCCTGCCTTTCAATTAAATAAAACCATATATTTAAAAAAAGAAGTAAAAGGGAAGTTGGTGATGGAATGAATAGACAAGGTAGATTCCTAGGGCTCAGGGTTCTGGGAAACAAAACAAAACAAAACAAAAACCCAAACCACCCTGACCACCAGATGGCGCTGAGAGACAGCTTCCCACCCCCTGGTGCGACGTGCCCAGGATTTCGAGGGGTTGTGCTACCTGGATGAACCCACTCACAGGGAGGAGCCTGCAGAGACTTCCCACAGGTAGGAGGCCTAACACCCCTCCTGGGAATCCCGAGGTTGGGCGTGGCACAGTGAATTCCTGAAGGGTCAGAGGAGATAACATCGCTGATTTCTGGCCAAACCACTGTGGGGAAAGAGAGAGGGGAGCTGACGTGGCCAGGTCCACTCATTCTGTCCACTTTGCCCTTCTCCTCTTCTGTGAGTCCTGGGGATCTTGGGGCTCACTAATGGTGACCACTCGGCCTGGTAGGTGAGATGCAGGTGAACACTTGCTACAAACAGTCAGGAAGAACAGGGTCAAGTCCTGACTTGGTCGCTTATTTTCTTCCTGAGCTTAGTTGTGTCACTTGGCCTCAGTTTACTCATCCATAAAATGGAGATTAAAAAGGAAAGCTTTGGGGCAGGCCTTGTGGCACACCAAGTCTAACCCCTGCTGGGGATGGGTGCCTCCCATCACCAAGAGCCTGGTTTGAGTACCCCACTCCTCCACTTCTGATCCAGTTCTTACCTAGGTGCACCCTGGAAGGCAGCAGATCATGGCTCAGACACTTGAGTCCTTGCCACCTACATGGATTGTGTTCTTGGCTCCTGGCTTCAGCCTGGTCCAGCCCCTGCTGTTGCAGGCATTTGGGGTGTGAATTGGAGAGTGAACCAAAGAATAGAAGTTCTCTCTCTCTCTACTTCTCTATTGCTCTGCCTTTCAAACAAATAAAAATAAAGACAATTTCAAGAATCAAGGCGATCCCTTATAAAATGTCCAGCATGTTCCAGGACAAAGCCAATGAACACTGGCTTTAAATGCTTCATTTTTCAGTTAAGATGTTGGGGAGTTTTCACTTGTCCACAGCACCGTGCAATGGCTGGCTGCATCCCAGGTATGTTTGGTTAATATGGCCAGGTCCTCTCATGCTGTCCACACATTTCACTTCTCCTCCATTCCTGTCCCACAATTCAGACATCAGCCAACCAAGCCAACCTTGTGTTCTGCATGGTAGCAGCCCCGTGTCCCAGATCATGGACGTTGCGAAGCGTCCATCGACTCTCTAGCCCCAGGCTGAGGGCAGCCACCATGCAGGCCCTGCTCCTGTTTTGGTGTGGAGCAAACAGAGGCACCAGGAGCTCCTAGACCGTCCTCAGACCACACAGCAGCGCTCAAGCAAGAACTCACACTCACTGCCCCTGACACTGCCTCTTTCTGTTGGGGAAGTAGCTGTCTGGAGCGGGGCAGTTCAAGGCCCTAGAAGAGGCTCTCTAAGGTCCAGATGCCCCGGCCTGAGCCACCTGCTCCTCTACGCTCCCCCTCTTCCACACTCTGGCCCACAGCAGACATGCAACACACATGTTGTCCAACCCAAGATGTCCCCTGTGGGGACACAGGCACAACCGAGTTTAGGGATCAAGTCAGGGTAGCAGAAAGACTTTTTTATTTCTCTCAGCCTGGATCTGTCATGAGCTGAAGAGGAAATAATAATGGCCAGCATCTACGGAGTCCTTACTAAGAACTGAGCTAAGTGCCACAGCTGGAATCTGAGCTTTGGAAGTGGGACCCCAGAGGCCACAGCTGGCCACCCTGAGTACCCGTGTGTCTAGAGCGGCCATGCACATGCAGCAGAGGAGGAACAATGCCCTGAGTGTCTCTGGCTTCTTGGAACTCCCCAGTCTCCTCACACTGGCTCCCCAGGTTACCAGAGGACCTGCCACCTGCTGGGAGCTGGTGCCTGCTCGGCTCCTCCCTCCCCTGGTTGGGAGCAGCCACTGTATCCACCTTTGATGAAAGGAGAAATCAGAGGACTGGATTAAACTGATGATGTTATGATGTTATGTAACATCATGTTATGATGTTACATGATGTTATGATGTTGCATGATGTTATGATGTTGCATGATGTTATGATGTTACATGAGGTTATGGTGTTACATGATGTTATGATGTCGCATGATGTTATGATGTTACATGATGTTATGATGTTGCATTATGTTATGAAGTTACATGATCTTATGATGCAACATGATGTTATGATGTAACATGATGTTACAAATTCTCCAACACTCTGAGACAGCTGGACTAACCAGGTCCTCATTTCCCAAGCTCCACCAGCTCCCAACTTACCCTCACTTTTCCCTCCCTCTCCTGCTCCCATCCCTTTGCTACATACTGGCACAGCATCCGTTCCACCCTGTGCGCCCCTCTGGGGCTGTTGCTCCCAAGAAGATCGCCGAGCTGCCTGGCACACCGGTCAATACAGACCCCCTGTAGGTCCTAGAGGGCATGAAAACACAGACCTCCAGGCCTGCTGAGCCCAGTGGCCAGGGGTGCAGCCTGCACTGCATATTTTCAATCAGTGCCCTTGGGATTTTGCGATGTGAGGGTCGAGTGGAATTGCTGCCTGCCACTTCACCGGCGTCCTTGCTGACCAGGCCCTCCCACTGCCCGGCCCCTCCCTGTTAGCTTCCACATCCCTAACCTTCAGGCACTCAGAAAGCCATTTACTCCTTTATAGCTTCCAGTGCCTTCCTTATTTAATAATAATTCCTAGGTGTCTACAAACTGCTTGGCCCCCTTTATAATAACCCTCTAAGGAAAGAACTCCAATTACTGCTTTACCAAGGAAAAGCCACCTGCTCTGCACAGCTCTGACTCCACAGCTGCCATGAGCTTGCGTGTATGTGATACGTGTGCTCACAGCCTCATGTCTAGCCCTCTCTGGGAAGAGCCAGGAGTCCAGGGAAGGCAAATCTCTTTGTGTGGATTTAATTCACTACATCACACTCACCACACTTTCCTTCCAAGCACAAGGCCTGGTAAACAGCAAACAGTAACTATTTGGCAGCCAGTAACTGAATGACTACATGAGTGTAGTTAAGACATTATCCCCGGCTGATGCCGCAGCTCACTAGACTAATCCTCTGCCTTGCGGCGCCGACACACCGGGTTCTAGTCCTGGTCGGGGCACCGGATTCTGTCCCGGTTGCCCCTCTTCCAGGCCAGCTCTCTGCTGTGGCCCGGGAGTGCAGTGGAGGATGGCCCAAGTGCTTGGGCCCTGCACCCCATGGGAGACCAGGAGAAGCACCTGGCTCCTGGCTTCGGGTCATCGTGGTGTGCCGGCCGCAGCGTGCCATTGGAGGGTGAACCAGTGGTAAAGGAAGACCTTTCTCTCTCTCACTGTCCACTCTGCCTGTCAAAAATTAAAAAAAAAAAAAAAAAAGACATTATTCCTCAACCCAGCGGTGTCTGCCTCTAGGCTGTCTCGTGTCCTTCCTTCTGCACTTGGACGCGGCCTCTGAGACCCTGAGCCTCTGCACCCCAGCCCAGGGTAACCCCGCCACTCCCACACGCTGCATGGTCTGCACGGTAGGAACGGCCTGACTGCCCTGACAGCACAGGGGCTACAGAGCTCTCCCTGCACTTCTGACGCAGAGGCTGGACTGGGAACTCCTGGTGTCTGAACCCCCTCCCTGTTTTCCTCTCCCCTGCTCCCTTCTTGTCTGTCTATCAACAGCTAAGAACCAGGCCCAGAAGGAGAAGAAGGGGTGCTTTAATTTGGGGGAGTTTCGCTGAAGCAAGAGGGGCCATTCTAGAGCCCAGGGCTCTGCTCAGAGAAGAGAGGTGAGGTGGGGAGGTGGGGTCTCTAGAAGGAATAGGCGGAGGTGAATTGCCAAACATTTCGCCCCTTCTCCTGGAGTTAATCCTGACATCTGTTTATCCACTGCAATCGTGCAACAAAGGGACCTCCTGGAGAGCAGATACAGTGTCTAGGCCATCTTCTATCCCCCAGGGACCTCGCAGTGTCTGGCAAACATCAGACCTCCAGCAAATATTTGTTCAGGGAATGGGTAACAAAGGCTACCTTTTGTAGATCACTTGCTACGTGCCAGACACCATGCAGTGTCATTCACAAGGTGGGTTTGGCACACACATAGCCCTGGATCAAAAATATTTGGAAAAAATTTTAGGAAAAAAGTTGCATCTGTATCGAACAGGTAGAGATATATTTTTCTTGTCATTATTCACTAAGCAATAGAGTAGAACATCTTCAAAACAGTATTTATTTATTTATTTATTTGAGAGACAGAAAGAGTTCCCATCTATGGGTTCACTCCTAAAATGTTTGCAATGGTTGGGGGTGGGGTAGGGTGGGGGGAAGCTAGGAACAGGGACAGTCCAGGTCTCCCATACAGGTGGCAGGAACCCAATCACCTTAGCCATCACTGCTGTCTCCCAGGCCCTGCATTAGTAGGAAGCTGAAGTCAGGAGCCTGAGCCAGGAATTGAACCCAGGAACTCTGACAAGCATTCTAAGGTGTCTTAAATGCTAGACCAAATGCCCATTTTTAAAAAATATTTTATTTATTTATTTATTTATTTGAAAGTCAGAGTTACACAGGGAGAGGAGAGGCAGAGAGAGAGAGGTCTTCCATCTGCTGGTTCACTCCTCAATTGGCTGCAGTGGCCAGAGCTGCACCAGGAGCCAGGAGCTTCTTCCAGGTCTCCCATGTGAGTGCAGGGGCCCAAGCACTTGGGCCATCCTCCACTGCTTTCCCAGGCCATAGCAGAGAGCCGAGTTAGAAGTGGAGCAGCCGGGTCTCGAACCAGCACCCATATGGGATGCCGGCACTTCAGGCCAGGGTGTTAACCCACTGTGCCACGGGCGCTGGCCTCTAAACACCCATTTCTATAACAACTATTCAGAGTATACAAACACTACTCCACATTATATAAGGGACCAGAGAATCTGTGGGTTTTGGTATCCACAGGGCAATCCTGGAACCAAGTCCTGCCAATAATGAGGGCTACTGTAATTCTTTCCACAAACCCCAAGGGACAAGAATAACCACTATTGTCATTTTATATGTAAGAGACTAGTGTAGAAAGTGTAAGCACTGACAGCAAACTCACCTCATAAAGCTGGACAGGTCAAGTCCAGTTCCAAGGGACCCTTTCTTTCCCACAGCACTGCCCAGAGAACCAGGCCTAAACCAGGATGCTGTTTTACTGACTGTATAGGAATTTAAAGTGTTTACTTATTTATTTATTTCACTTATTAAAAGGCAGAGAAAGAGAGACAGGGACAGCCAGAGATCCTCCATCTGCTGATTCACTCCACAAATCAACCTATAACAGCCAGGGATGAACCGGGCCTAAGGCAGGAGCCAGAAACTCAATCTGGGTCTCCCACATGGGTGGCAGGGACCCCAGTACTTCAGCTGTCACCCACTGCCTCCCAGGAAGTGCAGTAGCAGGAAGCTGGATCAGGAGAGGGGCTGGGACTCAAACCCAGGCACTCTGAGATAGAACGTGGACGATGCAAGGAGGGTCTTAACTGTTGTGCCAAATGCCCAGTCCCTTAGCTGTTTTTTAAAAGATTTATTTATTTATTTATTTGAAAGGCAGAGTGAGTAAGAGAGAGGGAGAGAGAGAGAGAGAAACAGAGAGCGATCTTCCATCTGCTGCTTCACTCCCCAAATGGCTGCACCGTCTGGGGCTGATATGGGATGCTGATGTACAAGCAGTGGCTTAACTTGCTGTGCCACAGTGCTGGCCCCCTCTTAGCCATTTTTGATATCCCACTTGTAGAAGGTTGTAGGCAGGAGGACATAGGGCCTGTGCTCACCTCTCAGGCCCTGTGACTGTGAATACAAGACCCTGCCCGTTGCCGAAGGGCCAGCTTGGTTCAGACCAGTTGACAATGGGCACCCACGCAGGCCTTACCTCCTCTCACAGGAGTGCCCTAACTGATCTTCAGCTCAGAGCACAGGAGCGCTTTCTCCCCATCTTTCCACTCCATCCTCTGTTTTCCATTGTCAGACCACTTGCTATAAGCTTGTATGGTTTTAATGTGACTTGGCTCCAGAGCCGGGGCAGATGTTTAAACTCCAAAGATATAAGTTAATGGTAATCAGAGGGTTGAGTTTTAATCCAGTTATGGTGTTTAGGAGGTGGGCCATGGGAGGTCCTTAGATCACTGGGGGTGCACCCTTGGAAAGTAGTTCTTGCCAGAGGGTTGATTATAAAAGCTAACTTGGGTCCAGCCTCTCTCTCTCTCTCTCTCTCTCTCTCTCTCTCTCTCTCCCCTCTCTGTTTCCTTTCTGGCTCATCGTGCAATCATTCCTCCACCTAGACTCCTTCTTGCCATGTTTGGCTCTGTGGCACCTTGGGACTCTGTCAGCAAAGAGGCCATCCCCAGAGCCAAACCAATGGGGCCGTCCAGTCTTGGACTGTAAGCTTTCAAAACTGTGGCCACAAGAAGAAACCTTCTTTCTTTCTTTTTAAAAAAGATTTATTTTATTTATGTGAAAGGCAGAGTTACAGAGAGGTAGAGATAGAGAGAGAGAGAGGTCTTCCATCTGCTGGTTCACTCCCCAAATGGCCACAATTGCCGGAGCTGCTCCAATCCAAAGCCAGGAGTCAGGAGCTTCTTCCAGGTCTCCCATGCGAGTGCAGGGGCCCAAGGACTTGGGCCATCTTCTACTGCTTTCCCAGGCCATAGCAGAGCTGGATCAGAAGAACAGCAGCCAGGACTAGAACTGGTGCACGTATGGGATGCTGGCGCTTTAGGCCAGGGCTTTAACCTGCTGTGCCACAGCGCTGGCTCCCAGAAACCTTCCTTCATAAGTAGATTGTCTTAGGTATTTTGTTGTGACTAATACATAAGCTAACATCCCGCAGAAATGACCTGTAGGTGTTTGGGGGCCTTTTCCCCTGGGATCCCTTGAGGATTCTTGGGGCCTATCCAGCAGGTCTCTGAGGCCTCCAGTCCTACCTGCTCTCCTCCCTCTCCCACCATTGCTCCAGCCAAAGATGGTGCCCAGCACAGATATTGTGGTGACTCACTTAATCCTACCTGCTTCTCCAGCTCTCAAATGCTTTGACCTCAAAAGTTGCCATGCTGGGAAATAATTTTCCCATTTTTCATTAGGACAAACTGAGGCAGGAAGCAAAGGGCCTACCCCACTTACAGTCAGGGGCATCTAATAGAATACTTGATGGAACAACTTAGAAGTCAGTTACGGTGAATGAATGAATGAATGGAAGGGAAGAGGAATGAATGAATGAGAGAGATGACTGTGTCATGATGCTATTACCTGAATTTGGCCCGTGGCCACCGTAACCACAGTGTGACCCTCATTCTCAGTTCCATGGGCAGGAGGGAGCTACACAGAAAATGCCTTAAGACAGATCTATCGGGGAAGAGAGTGCCTGAGACATCCCGATCCTTAATCCTAGGGTTCAGCTGGAGGTGGGCCAGCCTGGGGATCCATAGGGAGTCATCCCTGGGGTGGGTTGCTGTGGGGGGCTATGGTTGAGGGGCCCCCAACATCAGGCTTTCCCAGAGCCACAGCAGTATCTGCTGTTTGGGGACCAATGGGGTTGGGGGTGGCGGAGGCACCAGAGACCTTAGCAGAGAGGCAGGCGGGACCCTTCCTGGGTTGCTAGCATGGGGTGGTCAGGATCAGGCAGAGGGGACAACGTCAGCCAAGAAGGCTGGTAGGACAACCCCTATGTTCCGTGGGAGGCTCCATTCTGCCCGCAAGTGACCTGGCTAGTGGCCTGGTTATGCCAGGATTCCTCATTGTGGAAGTCACTCTCCCTGAAGCAGGCGGGAGGGGGATGGCCCATTCTCCTCTCCAAATCTATTCACTCTGTGAGCACTAGGCTGGGGCTAACAATAATAAATAGAGGAGCTACAACACAGGGCTACAGAGGACACTATTGGGACAACCAGGGAAACTTGAATATGACCCATGTATAAGATGACAGTATTCTATCCATGCTAAAGTTCCTGACAATGTAAGGACACTCTTGTTCTTAGAATGTTACCGCTGAAGCACTCAGGGTACAGGATCATGGTTTGTACAACTAACTCAAATAGTTGAGAGAGATGTGTGTGTGTGTAGCAGACAGGAGAAAGAGAAATTTGACAAAATGTAACAAGTGGTAAATCTAGATGAAGGTTATATGGCTTTTTAAATACTATTTTTGCAACTTCCGTAGGTTTGAAATTTTCAAAATAAAAAGTTGGAAGATCACTTATTGAACAATCATTGGATCCTAAAATTTAAGTAACTCTATTATCTGACTTAATCTTCAAACCAACCTACGAGACCTTGTGATTCTCACATTGCAGATGAGCAAACTAGAACTTCAGAGAGACTAAGAACTTGCCAGGTTTACAGAACTGGGCTTAAAGCAGAGCCCAGGGGCAAGCATTGTGGTGTATCGAGTTAAGCTGCTGCTTACAACGCTGGCATCCTATATGGGTGCCGGTTTGGGTCCCGGCTGCTCCACTTCCCATCTAACTCCCTGCTAATGCACCTGGGAAAGCAGTGGAGGACAGCCCAAGTCCTTGGGTCCCTGCATCTACATGGGAGACCTAGATGAAACTCCTAGCTCCTGGCATCAGCCTGGCCCAGCCATTTGAGGAGTGAACCAGTGGATGGAAGATCTCTCTGTGTAACTCTGTCTTTCAAATAAATAAAATAAATAATAAAAAAAAAAAAAGAAAAAAAGAAAAAGAGCCTAAAGCAGGAGAGGTCACATAAGGATGGCTATTGGGACATTGAGGGCCAACACTTGCTTGAGCCCTTCTGTGTGCTAATGGTATTTAAAAATCTTCCATGAATGTGAATTCGTTTAGTTTTCCTTTCCTAAAAGATTTGCACTTTTGTGATAGATGATTTTGTTGGTGCAGGTTGGAGGGAAGGAAGGGGAGCTTAAACACGGGGATGGGAGTGTCACTTGGTGCAGTCTCTTTTGCTGGCCATTTGGCAGTATCTACTGAAATTTAAAATTCACAATGTGTGGGGCCAGCGCTGTGGCATAGCGGGTACATCTAGGGAGTGAACCAGCAGATGGAAGACCTTTCTCTTTGTCTCTCCTCTCTGTAACTCTACCTCTCAAATAAATAAATAAATAAATCTTTCCAAAAAAATTCACGTTGTGTTTAGAGCCAGTGATTCTACTTCTAAGGTTTATTTTGTTTAAGATTTATTTAGGGGCCAGCGCTGTGGCTTAGCGAATAAAGCCGCCGCCTTAGTGCTGGCATCCCATATGGCGCCAGTTTGAGTCCCAGTGGCTCCACTTCTGATCCAGCTCTCTGCTATGGCCTGGGAAAGCAGTAGAAGATGGCCCAAGTCCTTGAGCCTCTGAACCCACCTAGGAAACCCACAGGAAGCTCCTGGCTTCGGATTGGCATAGCTCCAGCTGTTGTAGCCATCTGGGGAGTGAACCAGCAGATGGAAGACCTTTCTCTCTCTTTCTTCTCTCTTTCTGCCTTTCAAATAAATAAACAAATCTTTTTAAAAAAAGATTTGTTAGGCCGGCGCCGCGGCTCACTAGGCTAATCCTCCGCCTTGCGGCAACCGCACACCGGGTTCTAGTCCCGGTCGGGGCACCAGATTCTGTCCCGGTTGCCCCTTTTCCAGGCCAGCTCTCTGCTGTGGCCCAGGAGTGCAGTGGAGGATGGCCCAAGTGCTTGGGCCCTGCACCCACATGGGAGATCAGGAGAAGCACCTGGCTCCTGGCTTCAGGTAAGCGCAGTGCGCCAGCCGTAGCAGCCATTTGGGGGGGGGGGTGTGAACCAACGGAAGGAAGACCTTTCTCTCTGTCTCTCTCACTGTCCACTCTGTCAAAAAAAAAAAAAAAAATCTAACTATGTGCACGACCTAACCTAAGTGAATGAATGAACGGGTGGGTATCCCTTAGCAAAACCCAGAGGACTTGCTGGTGGGCTTCTTAGGCGACTCCTGGACTGGTCAGTGTCCCACCGAATGGGGCTAATCTATCCCGGAGGTACGAGGTCTTGGTCTCCCGTTGGTCCACCCTGGGCCTCCCACACCAGCAAGAACAGCTCTCCCGAGGGTCTGGGAGCCTGTCAGCTGTGCAAGTCCCCCAGCCCGCGCACAGAGCTTCAGTTTCCAACCTGGGGTGGGGGCAGGGGACGGAGGATTCCTCACCGGTGCTTGGGGTGAGTCTCACCAACGCCCACTTGGGGAATGGGGTTTTGCTTCCCTGGCAGCCTGTGCTGAGAGGGGCCTGCAGGACTGGAGAGAGAAATCTCAGCGCTCACTGCCCTCCTTGGGCATCTAGCCACCTGAGCAAGTGCTGAGTGTCCCCAGGCCCTCCGGGTGTGGGATTATATTGGAGGAACAGCGAGATAAACACTCTCTCTCTCTTACAGGTTCTTCCAAAAACGTGTAAGGATCTCAAAATCAGTTTCACACCAAAATAAGCTTATCTTTTAATTCCCTTTTCCCCCTGTCTTCGCAGTCCCCTCCGGACGGCGGGGACTTTTTTCTTCCCCCCTTTTTTTCTCCTCCAAATTACAAAGCAGAACGTTTGGCCTCCCAGCGGGACGCAGTGAAAACAGGGGCTGCCAAACATCCGGGCGTTACAGGTCTCGCAGGTGGCCTCGAGGGGGCGGGGGAGGGTCTGCTTCGGCCCTCCCCACCCTGCGAGGGTCCCTCGCTGTCGGCCCGCAGGTTCCCTAGGGCGCGCGGCCCGAAGCAGCCCCCGCAGAGAGCTCGAGGGCTCGGCCCGGGGGCCGCTGCCGCCCCCGGGGACCCCGCAGCCCTCCACGCCGGCCGCAGCTCGAGCCCAGCGGTGCGGAGAGGTGGGAGGCTGGAGCCTGCTGAGGTCATTTCCTGTGCCTGTCCGCGAGCCCAGCCCGGCGCTCTGCCTTTAAGGAGCGGGAGGGGAGCCGGGGGCGGAGGGAGCCCGGCCCGGGCGCTGCATGGGGCGCTCGGAGGCACGGCCGAGCTTTGTGCAGCGAGCCTGCGGGCAGCCCCACGGCTCCAGCCTCGCCCCGCCCCGCCCACCGCGACCCCTGCGGCCGGGGAGCGGAGACCCGGCGGCCGCTCGGGACGCCAGCGGGAGCGACGCAAGGTCAGCGGCGGCGGCGGCGGCGGCGGCGCGCCCAGGGCGCGCGTGAGCCCGGTGCGCGGCGGGGACGCACGCGAGCTCGCGGAAGGTGAGCGGAGCCGGCGGGCGTGGGTGCCTGGCGGGGCGGCGGGGGCCGGCTCCCGCGGGTCGGGAGGGCAGTTCCGGAGCAGGTGCCTCCCTACCTGGGAGCGAGCGCCCGGTGGCGGGGAGCGCCGGGAGCCGCGCTGGTCGGGCTTGCGGAGCCGGGAGCGTCCGGGCACCCGCAGGAGTAGCTCTGCGGGGAGAGGGACCTGGCGTTGGGGACGGGAGTTGCTCTGGGAAGCAGACGCGCGGGCTTCCACCTTGTGGGCGCTCGCTCACTTTCAGCCCTCCCGCCCCTTCCTCTCCTCCGCTTAGGTTATTTCTCATGTGATTTCTGGATGGTTCTCTCAGGGGTCCTTATGGGTCAGGCTGGACGCCTAGGGGCAGGTCAGCCGAGCGGAAGAGAAAACAGGTTGGGCGCCGAATGACATCAGGGCTTTGTGCCCTTTGATTTGGAGAGAGGAATCGGTCGCGGGGGCGGCAGAGGCAGTGACGCCCCCACCCCTGCCAGGACGTCCCCGTAAGCTTTGCTAGGAGTCCACCTCGACAGAGTCCCGTGGGCTGAGCCTGGGCGCTGCGGACAGGGGTGGAGGGTGACCGACGGAGCTCTTTCTGTTCAAGACTCCTCAGTTCCTTCGTGAAACTTTTTGGACTGGTTCTGCGCTCCAGGCACAATGGGGGATGCCGGCTTCCTAGAACATCAGTGTATCACTGTTCCCCTCTTAAAAAGAGGAAACTGGGACTCCGGAGAGTTGCGACTGGCCCAAGGTCATTACAGCCGAAGAGAGAAAGAGGCAGGACTCCAGGAGTCCTAAAGGCGGACCTGGGTCCACTGCCTGCTCAGAGCTGGCTAATGGTCAGGTGCTCCCTGTGGTGCCAAACTGGAAACTAACAACTGAGCTGGGAAAGTGGTGGCCCTTTGCCAGCTATGGGGGAGAAGTGTGCCCTCACCACTCCCCTCTCCCCTGGTGCATTGCTGTCTACTATTCCCTCCCTCTCTTTCTCTCCATTTACTTAAATTTGAGAGGCAGAGTTAGAGCGAAAGAGATCTTCCATCCTCTGGTTCACTCCCCAGGTAGCCACAAAGGTCAACACTGGGCCAGGCTGAAGTCAGGAGCTGCTTCTGTGTCTCACATGCGGGTAGCGGGGGCCTAAGCACTTGGGCCATCTTCCGCTGCTTTTCCCAGGCCATCAGCAGGGAGCTGGATGGGAAGTGGAGCAGTCGGGACTTGAATTGGCATCCATAGGGAATGCCGGTGTCGCAGGCAGCGGCTCAACCTGCTTTGCCACAACACCGGGCCCTGCGTTCCTGTTCTTATCTCTGTGAGGCCAAGCACCTGTGTGTTGAACTCTGTACTGCTTATGGGTTGGAGAACCCTTCATACCTGTGGTGGCTACTGTGCCGGGATTCCCTGGGCCCCGTTTCAGTGGGCTTCCAGCAGGCTAACTGTTTAGCCGACACCCTGCCTTTTCTGGGCAGTGCAGCCGAGCCATCTTGGCCTTCTATCCAAAGCTGGTTCAAAACTGACCTCTACCATGGGGAAACCAACGCTGCTGGCCCAGGTGTGACTTAGGATGGCCTCAGGGGAGGGCGGCTTGGCTTCCCAGAAATGTGAAATGTACATCACTTAACCCTGGATTTCCTTTCTAGGACTGTCCTTTGGGTACCCTCTGGTGTACTGAGAGGATGTATATTGGTGGATGTTCACTGCAACATTGTTTATTTTAGCAAATGGCTGGAAACCACCCAGCTCTCTGTCAGTGAGGGAGCCTTAAATAAGACAGGAGAGAATACATCACAGCTGTTACAAAGCCTTCGGGGTAGGAGGTAATGGCATTTGCCAGAGTGGTTAAGGTGCCACTTGGGATACCTGCCTCCTATCAGAGTGCCTGAGCTTGAGTCGCCTGCTCTGCTCTGCTCCCAACTCCAGCTTCCTGCCAGCGTGCTAGCTTCCTGCCAGCAGGTGATGGATCCCAGCCACCCTTGTGGGAGACCTGGATGGAGCTCCTGGCTCCTGGCTTTGGCCTGGCCCAGCTCTGCTTGTTGTGGGCTTTTGGGCAGTGAACCAGCAGGTGGGAGATCTGTCTCTTAGTGTCTCTCTGTCTTTCAAATAAACTCATTAATTGCTTTAAAAAAAAAAAAAGACTTAAAAACCGCTTGACCTCCTTTCCTAAGTGAAGCTGATAGTGTACACATCCGTGGGCTGTATCTCCTCCATGCCCAGGTCGTGGTTGGTTTTCCTTATGTTCGCTGATAGTCGCAATACCTATCTTTTATTGAGTGCTTACTGTGTGCCTGGCTTTTGTAATATCTCCTTTATTTCTCAAAATAATTCTGTATGATGGAGTCCATGAAATTGTCATTTTTGAAGCTCAAAGAAGTGGCGCCATGCTGGTGTTTTTCATATGGTTCCGGCGAATACCTTTTGCCCTCATTTGGAAACATTGCCCTCCATTTCTGACCTGAGGGTCGGAACAGTAAAAGAGACGGTGCAAGGTCATGGGATTATGTAGTGCCTGAGCCAGTGTTCACGTCAGACCTGTTGGATGCCTGAGTGTGGGGTCGTAGGTCCTACACGCTGGTTCTCTGCTGTGTTTATTCTTGAGGGATGCTGTTTCTGGTTGTCCTGACTCCTTTTGTGTCCTGGGACACACTTGATGTTTCCTTTGTCCCTTTCCTGCGTTGTGTGCAATGTGTCACTGACCCCCAGTAGAGGTGGAATGTGACAGTGGTGAATTCAGGGGCCCTGCGCATGCTCTCCTCCCTGCCCAGAAGTAGGCTCCTTTCCCAGCACTGGGGCAGGTGGTCAGCCTCGTGCAGGTGAGCACTGTTAGAAGATGCGGGGAGCTCAGCACTAGCAACGTGGCATAGCCAACAGGTGCTCACACTCAGGGCGTGAACACCGGAGAGCGTGCTGGGAATTGTAGGGTTGTACCCACCTGGAAGCCCTGTGACCGGCTAATGCCCCCTGTGTCATCCGAGTGATGTGCTGTCCTGGAGCCTGTCTGTCCCTCTGCAGGGAGATCCTAGGATGTGAAGACTTGGACTTGAGGCTCGTGAGCCGAAGGGTCTTTATCCATCATTTGTATCTTCAACCTTCCTTTTTGGAATCACTTAACAAAAGCTGCTTGAATTAAATTGAATTTCAGCTTTTTGTCAGTTTCTGGTCAGAGAGTTCCTAGGTCAAGTTTGTGTTTTGCTGATGCGCTCTCCCCCCCCCCCCCCCAGTGTGAAGTCACATCCTTGCTGACCTCAGTGGCATTTCAGTCTGGGTGCTAGAGGATTTGGGGAGCTCCAAAGCCAGTGTCACAGCCCTGGCAGTCGTTTGATTTCACCTGCCAAATGGTGTAGCGTTCTGGGCATCACAGGACTCCAGAGAACGGGGATCACAAGAGTGGCCATGAGTTGATGAGCGCTGGGGCTGGCCAGGGGCACGGAGGGATTTATCGTACTATTCTCCTGACTTCTTGTGTGGGTTGGAGCTTTCCAGAATCAAAAATTGGGGGGGGGGGATCTGTTGAGCTGTGTAACAACTTTGTTTACTTGAGGTGTAGAGAAACAGAGAACTCCCGTTTGCCAGATCATTCCTCAAATGCTTTTATTGACCGGGGCTGAGCTCAGCCAGAGCTAGGAGCTGGGGATTCTGCTGGCAGGGCCCCAGTGACTCGCACCATCACTGCTGCCTCCCAGGATCTGCGTTAGCAGGAAGCTGGAATCAGGAGCTGGCGCTGGGCTTCAAACGCAGGTGCTCCCCAGTCGGGTGTGGGTCTCATTTCCCCATCTGGCTGTGCCTTTCGTGTTCTGTTTGTGATAGGCTCGCCTCGGGGCGTGAGACATCTACCACTGCAGCAGCAGCAGCATCGGAAACAGGACAGTTCTCCATAGCAGGAGGTCAGATTCACGGCCCAGCTCCGCACTCTCCTTTGCTTTATGGCTCTAAGTGGGTCACAGATGCAGTGAGTTTTCCTCACCTGTTTGTCCTGAACGCAGAACTTATCCTCTGTCTAAAATCGCACACACGTGGCAGTGCTTTGTTTGAAGTGTCAAAGCCTCTGCAAATGGAAGAGTTTCCCTCCCACGCACCCTTGCATGTCTTTGTGGGAGGTCGGAGGGCAAGGTGCCTTAGCAGGTGAGGTTCGACTTAACTGGCTTCTGCCCTTAATATCCCTGGTTTTATAGCTGTTGCTCTGACCACCTGCAGCTGTCGGAAGAGCCTCTGGGCCTTGGGCTTGGCAGCAGGCACCTTACTCCAGATCTGTTTCCAAACCACTCGGCTCTCCCCACATGCCGCGGCAAGCCGTGCAGCCTGCCAGCACCTCCAGGGCGGGCAGAGGATTAACCAGGCCACTTGATCGGTTCAGAAACGTGAGGTCATGCAGAGGCTTGGCTGGAGAACATGCTCCCTAAAGCCCGAGTGTCAGCTAAGCTGTCAGGACGAGGCAGAGACCAGTGACAGATCTTATTTCCAGAGACCCACCGAGATTTTTGCTAACTTGGGTTTTCCCTCTGTCCGTGGAACTTGGGCAGCAGCTTTGGCCATCAGTGAGAGCGGATTACGGTGAATCAAACTTAGCTCTGCATTTCCCGGCCCTTTGGTTTCACTGGGGTACTTGTATTGGGATTTCTTAGCCCTGGGGTTAGGTTGCAAGGTCCCAGGTCCTTGTCTCAGATCTCTAACTTCTTCTGTTTATGCAAGGAAAAGCAAAGTCTCCTTGAAGGATAAAGAAAATCAAACATGGAGCTTCCCCCCCAAGGCTTTGTTTTGTCTCTCAGCTGTGATCCTAGCTCAGAAAAGGTCGTGCTTTGTTTTTGTCTTTTGTCTTCCTGTCTGTCCCAGTTGGTCCCAGTCTTTTGAGGTGGGGATGGCCAGGAGGCCACAATGTCGGGATTGTTTGGGATGACAGCGCTGGGAGAGCAGGGCTGAGGTCATGTGTCCAGTGTTCGGAGGAGCCCAGAGCTGAGTGCCTCAGCCACCAGACCCATCAGTGGCTTGATTGTTGGGCTGTTGTGTTCAGGCCCATGGGTCCTGTTTGCTATTTTGGTTTTATTTGATTAATTTTGAAGCTTGTGATTTTTATTTTTAAAATTCATTTACTTATTTGAGAGACAGACTTAAATTCCCATCTGCTTGTTGGTTCCCTGCCCAGATAACCACAGTGGCCTGGGATGAGCAGGGCCAGGCTGAAGCCAGGAGCTGGAAACACAACCCAGGTTTCCCAGGCCAGTGGCTGGGGCCTGAGTACTTGCTGAGTTCTGGCATTATTAGCGGGAAGGTAGAAATGGGAATGGAGCTGGGACTTAAACTCAGGCACTCTGATGTCCAAGAGGCATCTTAACCACTAGGCAGAACATCCACTCCAATAGACCTTCTATTATTATTATTTATTTTATTTGTTTGAAAGGCAGAGTACAGAGAGGCAAAGGCAGAGAGGTCTTTCATCTGCTGGTTCACTCCCCAGATGGCCACAACAGCAGGAGCTGGGCTGATACGAAGCCAAGAGCCAGGAGCTTCTTCCGGATCTCTGTAGGGGCCCAAGGATTTGAGCCATCCTCTACTGCTTTCCCAGGCTGTAGCAGAGAGCTGGATTGGAAGTGGAGCAGCTGGGACTTGAACTAGCCCCCATCTGGGATGTTGGCCCTGCAGGCTTTACCCATTACGCCGCAGCGCCGGCCCCGACCTTCTGTTTTAAGCACAAAGTCGAGATATGTGCCGAGTGCCAGTGCTTGGTGGAGATGGTGTTGTTAGAATTTTCTAGCCCAGCAGTGCTGTGGCACAGCGGGTTAAAGCCCTGGCTTTCAGATAAGTAAAATCTTTAAAAAACAATGTTTGAGCCCAGGATGCTGCCCAAGGTCTGCAGCGTAGCTTTACCTTGAGGCGAAGGCTCTGGAAGTTCCTTTTTTTTTTTTTTTTTGACAGGCAGAGTGGACAGTGAGAGAGAGAGACAGAGAGAAAGGTCTTCCTTTGCTGTTGGTTCACCCTCCAATGGCTGCCGCGGTCGGCGCACCGTGCTCATCCGATGGCAGGAGCCAGGTGCTAGGTGCTTTTTCCTGGTCTCCCATGGGGTGCAGGGCCCAAGCACTTGGGCCATCCTCCACTGCACTCCTGGGCCACAGGCAGAGGGCTGGCCTGGAAGAGGGGCAACCAGGACACAATCCGGCGCCCCGACCGGGACTAGAACCCGGTGTGCCGGCGCCGCAAGGCGGAGGATTAGCCTGTTGAGCCACGGCACCGGCCTGGAAGTTCCTATAGAATGCTCCTCTCTTTAACAGTCCGCCTCGCCCTTTGTGAAATGAGAACCCTTTCTGGGTTTTGAAGGGTGAAGAGCACAGTGGCTGAGAACAAGGACTTTGGAGTCCCAGCCCTGGGAGTAGGCAGTGCCCGTTACCTAGGCTCTCTGTCCCTGTGAGTGTGGACCACAGTCCTGACCTCTTGTCTCATAGGCTGTCGGCAGCATGGACGCTGTGATAGCCACGTGTAGTGGGACAGAGATACTTGGAAAGCTCAGATGCGAGGAATAGTGTGGGTGATTAACCCATCAGCTCCGAGATAACATCTGGAAATAGCACAGGAGGTGAGGGTCTTCAGCTGTCACAGACCTCCTGATGAGAGACAAGGGGATTTAAAACAGCTTGGGGCTGCTGTTGCGGTATTTTCTTTTTCCAGTCCAGCTTACTGCTAATGCAGGAAAACAGCAGGTGATGGCCCAAGTTCTTGGGCCCCTGCCGCCCACATGGGAGACCCAGATGGAGCTCCAGGCTCCTGGCTTCTGATTGGCCGTACCCTGGCTGTTGTGGCCATTTGGGGAGTGAACCAGCGGGTAGAAGATCAATCTCTCTCTCTCTCTTTCTGCCTCTTTTTCTCTCTGTCACTGACTTTCAACTAAATAAAATCTTAAAAAAAAAAAGGCACTAATTTTTTGATAGATCAGTATAAAGAACTTCTGGGGGCCGGCGCTGTGGCGCAGCGGGTTAAAGCCCTGGCCTGAAGTGCCAGCATCCCATATGGGCACCAGTTCTAGTTCCGACTGCTCCTCTTCTGATCCAGCTCTCTGCTGTGGCCTAGGAAAGCAGTGGAAGAAGCCCAAGTCCTTGGGCCCCTGTACCCACATGTGAGACCCAGAAGAAGCTCCTGGCTCCTGGCTTCGGATCAGTGCAGCTCTGGCCATTGCAGCCAGTTGGGGAGTGGACCATTGGATGGAAGACTCTCTCTCCTTCTCTCTCTCTACCTCTGCTTCTCTCTCTCTGCCTCTCCTTCTCTCTGTGTGTAACTCTTTCAGATAAATAAGTAAATCTTTAAAAAAAAATCCTGCCAGCAAGTGAGCTCTTTGCTCAGTTCACACCTGTATCCCTCTGTCTCACACACTGTGCATTCCTCTTTTCCCATCCTCCACCCAGTGTGTCTTCTCTGAGACATATCCAGAGGGTGTCTGGGTAAATCTCCCTTCTATTTTCTTTGTGTTCTTACCCCAGCTAACGTGTCTGTTGCAGTAGTAGGGTCGGAAGTACGACCCTGAACAATTCTGTTACCCACCTCGAGCCTTCCCCAAGCACCACCCCCAGCACACTCAGCCCCCTTCCCTGCTTCCGTTTATGACCAAATTGTCAGGACCAATTGTGGCGGAGTTGCACTTGCTTATCTTGTCCTCTCTCACTTCGCTGGTTCCTAGGCCTCCCTGAAACATCCAGAAGTTGTTTCCATCATGGCGGAAGTCAAGGTGGAGTCGTGGGCTAGCGTGGACTGGCAGAAACGCTGCCTGGCCCTGGAAACACAGCTTTTCCGGTTCCGCCTACAGGCCAGCAAGATCAGGGAGCTGCTGGCTGACAAGGTGAGTGCTGGCGAGCAGAGCGCTGCCTCATCTCCTTGCAGAGGGGGCCGGAGCTGGAGGGGAGAGTTGGGGAAATCAGCTTTTAATAAGATGCTTTTGCACACGTGCCCGTGAAACCCGAGGTGGGGCTTTGGTTTGAAGAACAAACTCTTGAGTGATTTGCCAAGCTGTCATCTTGCATCTTCTCTGCTCTGCCTCTTCTTGGGACACACCCAAGAAATGAAATAGATCTGAGGCAGGTGTTTGATGCAGTGTTTGAGATGCCAGTTTCCATATCTGAGTGCCTGAGTTCAATGCCCGGCACCGGTTCCTGACCGCAGCTTCCTGCTGATGCAGACCTTGGGAGGCAGCAGCTCATGACTCAAGTAATTGGATCCCTGCCACTCGTAGGGGAGGCCTGGGTTGAATTCCCAGCTTTGGCCCCGGCCCTGTCCCAGCCGTTGCAGGCATCTGGGAGTGGGCAAGTAGATGGAAGCTCTGAGTCTGCCTCTCAAATAAAAAGACTGAAAATAATTTTTGAAAAAAGACACAGATCATCTTGGTCTTCTGTCTCCTGCTGAGTGGCTGTGGCTCCAGCAGAGGTTCTGTCATTCCCTTAAAGTTTCTCCCTCAGTGCGGGGCAGAAGAGAAATCCTTACCCTGCTGCTTGCCCATTAGCATAGCAGGACACGTGACAAGGACACAGGCTTCGGAGCCAGGCCTAGCAGGCCCTGCTGCGTGCCAGACCCTGCAAGTCCCCTTGCCTCTAAGGCAGGGAGACAGAAGTCTACCTCTCAGAGTTATGTTGAGAATGAGATCAGACCTCGTATGTAAGGGTCCTGGAGTGGAGCAGGTCTTAAAGGGGACCGTTACTATCTCGGCATGCCTGGATGGGCGGTTCTGGCACATGGACCCCCTTCTGTGTGTTTCTGTGGGGAACTGCTTTCTGAACAGCTACCTGCAGAGTAGCTGTTGGAGAATAACCCATCTAGAGAGTGGAGATCTGCTCTTAAAGGTATGTGCATACCCACAAACAGCCTTCACGAAGTTCACAGAAAATGTGTACTACAAGAAAAACTGTGCATGGATTTCAAACGCTTTTTTGCAAAAAAAAAAATTTACATCTTTCCATTTCATTTTCCCCCGAGCCTTTTGAAGTTCTCTCACAAATACGTCTTAAGTGAGTCACCCATTCTCTCTCTGGTTTCATGGTATCCATCTGCTTAGTGAGTTTTTCGCAGTGCAGCGGTAAAATTGAGCTCGCTCCTGTCTGCAAGTGGTATCACTCACCCTCAGTAAAGCCTGAGTAAATGTTTGATTGCTAACTGGAGGCCAGGATGGCAAGGCAGTGGCACACCTCTGCTTTCCTACAGCCACGGGCGTGGCCCTGGACTAGCCTGGGCCAGAGCTGTTGAGCCCTGAGTCTGTTGGCGTTGCTGTCCCCTGGGTCAGACTCTGCCAGAAACATGCAGGGTTCCTGTGGGTGGCTTCCGGGGACCGACAGTAGAAAAGGAAGAATTCAGATCCCCTGGGACCGGGGCAGCAGGCCTCACACCCTGGTGCCGACAGTCTGCCTGTCCAGGAAGCTGTAAGAGCCGAGGACTTGCCTTGATCATGGTACTGGGGGAGGAGGGGGGGAGGGAGAGGGTGAGTGTGGATCCACTCAGCCAGGTGGTCTGAGACACACCTCAGCAGGAAGAGACTTGTTTCTGATCACATGGGTGACAATTCATGGAAAACAATTTTTTTTTTTTAATTTATTTTGAAAAGCAGAGAGAGAGAGAGAAACATCTCCCGTTCGCTGGTTCACTTTCCAAATGCCTGAAATGGCCAGGGCTGGGCTTGGTTGGAGTGAACTCTATCTGGGGGCCTCCCTCATGAGTGCAGGGACCCCGCTACCTGAACTGTGACCGTCACCTCCCAGGGTGCACATGCAGGAAGCTGGATTCGCGCATGGAGGCAGAGCTCTCCCCACGCCGCCTGGTGTAGGATGTGGGCGTGCCATACGGGTCATTTACATGAGAGAGACGTGAGGAGAGCAAGGAGGGTTCTGGAAGAAATCAAAGGATGTGCAGAAGCCACTTAGTGCCATAAGACGGTGTAACCCTAGGGTGGCCAGATTGAGTGAGAGAACACAGCGATGGAGAGTTAGCTTTTTCCCCCTGCCTGAGTGTGGAGAGAAGTGGGCGTTGGAAGTGCTCAGCCATGCGGTCATGGCGGGGCCAGAGCAGGTGGGTCCATCGCCGATCTGTTGGAGGTGCTGCAAAGCCTGTGTGTTTTGAAGATGTACGAAGGTTGTGACAAGTGTTTCACAAACCCCTCACACGAGAGGCTGTGAATAAACTTGGAGAACCCCCCGAATGTACTGAGGTTCCAAGAGTTCGTGTTAAGCATATGGGTGGCTGCAGGTGAATATTTAGATCTTTGGCTGTTGTGGTTTTTTTTTTTTTAAGATTTATTTATTTATCTGAAAGTCAGAATCACACAGAGAGAGAAGGAGAGGCAGAGAGAGAGAGAGAGAGAGGTCTTCCATCCCATGGTTCACTCCTCAATTGACTGCAATGCCCAGAGCTGCACTGACCTGAAGCAAGGAGCCAGGAGCTTTTTCCAGGTTTCCCACGCGGGTGCAGGGGCCCAAGCATTTGGGCCATCTTCTGCTGCTTTCCCAGACCATAGCAGAGAGCTGGATCGGAAGTGGAGCTGCCAGGACTCAAACCAGTGCCCATATGGGATGCCGGCACTGTAGGCTGTGGCTTCACCTGCTACACCAGAGCTCTGGCCCCATGGCTGTCGTGTTTGAAAGTACTTCATTGACTCAAGTGTGGCACGCGACAGTTTGGAAGAGGAAATGAAGAAGTGGTCGAGAAAGCAGATGAACAGAAATGAATGATGAAAAATCACACTTGATAATAACTTCATAGTACATTATGTAGAAAAATGCATACTTTTGATTGCTGGGCAATAAAGTCTTAAAACAATTGCCAAAAATAAATAAATAACCAACCAACCAACCAACCCGGAAATGGAGAATTATGCGTAGGATCTGGATTTTCACGTGGCAGGTGAGATTTGGATGTGGAGGCAGGGGAGTGCCACGGCTAACCCCACCAGGGACTATCCTGGCTGTGAATCTCACTGTGTGGCCTGTGACCTGTGACCTCACCTCTGTGCGGCAGTGTCCTGATGGATGCAGTAGGAATACATGTAGCACCTGCTTTCTGGGATCATTGGGACATCTTAGTGGTTAGTACGTCTAAAGTGCTCCCAACAGCAGCCCCTCGGGCTCTACGCACAAGTCTTTCCAGACCCTCTCTAGGCTTGTGGTCAGTATCCTCTGGCTTGGACTTTTTTTTTTTTTAACATTTATTTATTTATTTGAAAGTCAGAATTACACAGAGGAGAGGCAGAGAGAGGTCTTCCATCCGATGGTTCACTCCCCAATTGGCCACAATGGTCGGAGCTGTGCCGATCCAAAGCCAGGAGCCAGGAGCTTCTTCTGGGTCTCCCATGTGGACTCATGGGCCCAAGGACTTGGGCCATCTTCTACTGCTTTCCCAGGCCACAGCAGAGAGCTGGATCAGAAGTGGAGCAGCCGGGTCTGGAACTGGCGCCCATATGGGATGCCAATGCTTCAGGCCAGGGCATTAACCTGCTGAGCCACAGTGTCGGCCCCTTGGACCCATTCTCTCTCGAGGTGAATCATCAGTGGGATGACCATGTGATCTGTCTGCTAAACCAGGACACTCTGGAGAGAAAGGGAGAGGAGGCTCTGTCACTCATTATACCGGGATAGCAGGTGAGCAGCAGGTAGTCTCTGGCCAACTGGTCTACCCCCTTCTAAGTGTCATCTTTCTGTAGGAACAAGTCAGCAGGCAGCTGCTTATGAACTTCAAGCCCAGGCCTGGGGCATCACATGTCACGTTCACGTCAGCCCCAGGAGGGGGATGCTACCTTGCTCTTCTCCCTGGTGTGGGAACTGAGGCACAGAGAATTGAAGGGGTTTCTCTTGAGCCACAGAGTAGTGGAGTCAGCGAGGTCCCGAGCCTTCGTTGTCACCTGTACCATTCTCCCCAGTGGGTGCCAGGCAGTGGGAAGACATTGTACCCCCTTGCAAAAGGGAGAGTTGAAACCCGGGATGGCGTGGCTCTAAGCTCAGGCCCCTGCTTGGCGTGACAGGGCTCTACTGAGAGGTGTAGGAGAATGCCCGCTGCTCCTGTCACCGTGGGGCTGATGATTCACAGCGTGGCCACATGTGACAGGGAGCTGTGGACATGGGGTTAACTGCCAGGTGGGTGCCAAGGGCCTTTCATCAGGTTGCTGCAGCCAGTTCTGGGGCGCTTGGGAATCTGCTGTGCAGCTGGTGAAAGTGGATCCCGGTCAGCCGCCGGAACCTGCCACTCCCTCGGCTGGCACGCCGCCCCAGACCCACACGCCAGAGGACAGCTGAGGACGCGGTCCTAGGGAGCCCTTTGAAGGAACCCAAACAGGGCAGCCCTGGCCATAGCACCAGTGTCTCAGGGCTGAAGGCGTGGCTCTTTGTTTATTTATCTAAAGATTTACTTATTTGAAGGGGAGAGGGATACACACACACACACACATATACCTGATGGTCCAGGCCAAATCCAGGAGTCCAGAGCTTTATCCAGGTCTCTCACTTGGGTGGCAGGTGCCCAGGTGCTAGGGCCATCCTTTACTGCTCTCCCAGGCACATTAGCAGGGAGCGCGATCAGAAGTGGAGCAGCCGGGACTTGAACTGGCACTCTGATAGGGAATGCCAGTATCTCAGGTGCTACAACATTGGCCTCCAGGTGTGTGGCTCTTTTTTTTCTTTTTAGGATTTAAATTAAATAATTAAATTATTAAATTAAATAATTAAATTAAATAATTAAATTAATTAAATAATTAAATTAAATAATTTAAATTATTTGAGATGAAGAATTACAGGGGCAGGTGAACATGGACAGGGTGAGACAGAGAGATCTTCCATTTGCTGGTTCATTGCCCAGATGGCCACAATGGCTGGAGTGGAGCTGATCTGAAGCCAGGCAGGAGCTTTTTCTGGGTTTCCCACGTTGGTGCAAAGACCCAAACATTTGGACCATCTTCCACTGCTTTACTAGATGCACCAGCAGGGAGCTGTTCAGAAGTGGAGCAGCTGGGACTTGAACCAGTGCCCATATGGGATGCCACCACCACAGGTGGCAGCTTTACCCACTATACCAGAACACTAGTCCCTGGGTGTGTGGCTCTGTAAGCAAGGTTACAGAAGAAAGATCTGCCCTTATGGCGAGTGCCTGCAGTGCCAGTATCCCATATGGGGCCAGTTCACGTCCTGGCTGCTCTACTTCCAATGCCACGGCCTGGGAAAGCGATAGAAGATGGCCCAAGTGCTTGGGCCCCTGCACCCATGTGGGAGACCTGGAAGAAGCTCCTGGCTCCTGATTTCCGATCGGCCCAGTTCCAGCCGTTGCAGCCATTTAGGGAGTGAACCAGCGGATGGAAGACTTCTCTTTCTCTCTCTGACTTTGTCTCTGCCTCTCTATAACTCTGCCTTTCAAATAAATAAATACGCCATTTAAAAAAAAAAAAAAGAATACTTCAGCTTAAAAATGCATACAAGTGGCAGGCATAGGAGTTAAGACACGTGGTACGTCTGCATCTGTATCATATATCAGAGTGCGTGAGTTCGAATCCTGGCTCCACGCCCAGTTCCAGCTTCCTGGTCACACAGACCCTGGGAAGCAGCAGCAGATGATGGATCAGAGGTTGTGTTCTTGCCTCCCACATGGGAGACCCAGATGGAGTTCCTGCTTCCTCGTTCTTTCTTTTTCTTTTTAAAGGTTTAATTATTTACTTGAAAGGGGTGGTAGTGCTGGGTGGTAGGGGAGAGGGAGAGTGTCCATCTGCTGATTCACTCCCGAAATGGCTGCAACAGCAGGGGTTGGGCCAGGCCGAAGCCAGGAGCCTGGACCTCAATCTGGGTCTCCCATGTGGGTAGCTGGGACTCGATTACTTGAACCATCATCCATTCCCTCCCAGGTGCGTTAGCAGGGAGCTGGATCAGGAGTGGAGGAGCTCGGACAGGGAAGGGCAGCTCCCCGATGGGATGTGGACGGTATGGGTGGCGTCTGAGCCTGCAGTGCCGCGATGCTGGCTTCTCCTCCATTCACGGACTCTTCCCACCCCCGTCACTGACTTTCAAATAAAAATAGTCTTTATTTTTAAAAGAGCAAGTGTCTTTTGGTGCAAGTGTTAAAAAAACTTATTTTGAAAGCGTCTTCAAAAAAAAAAAATCCATGGGGAATACATATGATAAAAAAACTGCAGAAATTTCAAAATTTTTCACCAAAATGAAATTACGTTTCATTTTTCCCCTAGTGCCCTTTTCCTGGCCTAGGATCCCACACACTACATTTTCATGTCTCCTTAGGTTTCTCTGGTCTGTGCTAGTTTTCTAGACTCCTTATTTTTGTCATTGTCACTGTTTTCCCAGGGCCTCGACGGGTTTTTTTTTTGTGGAGATCCCATCTGCTAGTTCATTCCCTAAGTGCCCACAATGGCTGGGGCTGGGCCAGAGCCAAAGTTGGAAGCTGGGAACTCAGTTTACATGGGTGGCAGGAGCCCAGTTACTTGAGCTATCAGCAGGGCCTGCGTTAGCACAGAGCTGGCGTCAGGAGCCTGAGGCAGGAATTGAACCAGACACTCTGATGGGGGACATGGTATCCTAGTCACTAGGTTAGCCTCCTGCCCCATCCCATTTCCCACAAGTTTTTCTGAAGCCCTTTCTCACCAACCAGCATGCCCGACGCCACCCGGCCCACCACCGCCAAGTAGAATTCTTTTTGCAGCGGGCAGCAACCCCTGTAACCCTAAGATTGGTTTGCACTGTGCTGTTATCTGCCCTGTAGCTACCTAGCAACTGTGTGAAGGTCAGGAAACTCTTCTAGGGCAGGCCCAAGAACTGTTTGACCTGAGAAAGTCCACCTGCCACTGATGGATGCATGAATCTGGCCAGTCCCAGCATAGCCCTGAGCGGGAGCTGGGAAGGGACCCTAACTGTGAAAACCCATTGAGGAAGGGGAGGAGAGGGCAGGCAGGTGCACACGAGTGCCTGGCAGAGGCGGTCTTGGCTGTCGGGAGCGCCAGGGGCGGTTTGTCCCAGGAGTTCTGAGCCTCGAGTTTTACTTGGGATCTGCAGATGAACTTGGCTCCAGCTGTCTCTTAGAGGGATGTGAACAGAAGCTCCTGTGTCTCCCCAAGCCCAGCAAGGAAGCAAGGGACACAGGACGTTACCCTAGGAGAAGAGCTCTGAGACCTGAGGTGCCGCTGGCCCTCTGTTGACCAGCACCAGGCTCGTTCCCCCCCCCCCCCCCCATCCAGGAAAGCAGGATTGCAGCTGAAAAGAGAGCAGGACTTGCTCTTTACCAGTGAACCAAGGCCTGGTGCGGGCCTGGGGGGAGGCTGAGGAGCTGGCGAAAGGCCAAATCCACAGAGACGAGAACTGGGCGGGAGCTGGCACAGCACCGGACTCTGGCCCGTCCAGCTTGGCGGAGGACTAGGCGGGAATACTGTGCTTCTGGTACCGGGGCAGTTCAAAATTGTATGGAAACATGAATTTAAAGATGTTAATTTTGTTACAAAATTTGGAATCCATGCATGCATATTTTCTGTGAACTTAATTTTTTTTTAAAAATTATTTATTTGAAAGAGTGAAAGAGAGGTAGAGACAGAGAGAAAGAGAGGTCCTCCATCTACTGGGTCACTTCCTAGATGGCCACAATGGCTGGAGCTGGGCCGATCCAAAGCCGGGAGCCAGGAGCCAGGAGCTTCTTCCAGGTATCCCACATGGGTGCAGAGCCTTAGCTCTTGGGCCATTTTCTCCTGCTTCCCCAGGCACATTAGCAGGGAGATGGATCAAAAGTGGAGCAGCTGGGACTTGAACCAGTGCCCACATGGGATGCTGGCACTGCAGGCAGTGGATTTTTCCTGCTATGCCACAGCACAGGCCCCTTCTGTAAACTTTAAACCATTCATTCATTCATTCATTCAAGAGGGAGAGAGACAGAGATCTCCTGTTTACTGGTTCATGCCCCAAAAGCCTTCAACAGCTAGGACTGAGCCAGCCAAGTGGAAACCAGAAGCCAGAAACTCAGTCTGGGTGTCAGGGATCCAAGTACTTGATCCATCAGCTGCTGCCTCCCAGAGGTGTGCCTTAACAGGAAACTGGGATCAGGAGTGGAGTCAGGACTCGAACTCAGGTTCTTCAAATGTGGGAAGTGGGCATTGTAACCACTGGCTTAGTTGCCAGGTCACATGTCGCTCCTTCATGAACTCTTTGAAGACCCCTCGTGTGCATGGATTTCAGAATTGTTCTACACGAAAGTAAACTTAGCTTTTAATTTCGCTTTCCACAAACGTTTTAAGTAGCTTTTTATATGCGCGAGGTGTACATGGTGTTCTGGAACAGGGCTGGGAGGAGGAAGCGGTGTGGCTGCCGTGAGGCCAGGAGTTGGCTATGGACTTGCCCCACCTGTGCAGGGCCGCCATGTGACGTTGTGCAGCACAGGCAGCACATGCTGGTGGCCTGGCAGCAGGAGGACGGCGCTGACGTCCAGCCCACATTCCACCCACCCAGCCATGCGCTCCTGAAGCTTACAAGAGATGTCGTGTGCACTGCGGGCTCCCGAGCAGCCCTCAGGGCTGCAGCTGAGGTCTGGTCTCTGGAGCCTCCCTGTGCAAGGCCATCGCTGCCTTTGTGTGGGCTGTGTGATACGAGAGCCCGAAACGGCCAGGCTCCTGCGGCCTGGAGGCCACAGCTCTCCTGGCAGCAAGGTGGAATTCTTTTGAAACAGGTCTTGAGCCTCTTTCGTTTTCTGTAAGATTATAGACATCAAATGAGGTGGCCCCATGCAGTGACAGGCAGCAATGTCTCAGAGTGGTTGAGGGAATATTTGTCCCAGCCACTGAGATACTCTGAGCGAAGAGGAACTTTTCTTTCAAAAAACATCTTTGTTTAAAAGGCAGAGAGAAGGAGATCCTCTATCTCCAGGCTCACTCCCCAAATAGCTGCAACAGCCAGGTCTGGGCCAGGCCAAAGCCAGGAGCCAGGGATTCCATCCTGGTCTCACACATGAGTGCAAGGGACCAAACACTTGGGTCATCCTCTAATGCTTTCCCAGGTGTGTTAGTAGGGAGCTGGATTAGAAGCAAAGCAGCCAGAATTCAAACTGGCACTTTTTTTTTTTTTTTAAGATTTAGTTATTTGAAAGAGTTACACAGAGAGAAGCAGAGGTAGAGAGAAAGAGAGAGAGGTCTTCCATCCACTGGTTCACTCCCCAGGTGGCCACAATGGCTGGAGCTGCACTGATCCGAAGCCAGGAGCTTCTTCCAGGTCTCCCACGCAGGTGCAGGAGTCCAAGGACTTGGGCCATCTTCTACTGCTTTCCCAGGCCATAGCAGAGAACTGGATTGGAAGTGGAGCAGCGGGACTTGAACCGGCGCCCATATGGGATGCCGGCACTGCAGGCGGTGGCTTTACCCGCTATGCCACAGCACTGGTTGCTTGAACTACTTTGGTAAGGGGTACCAGTGTTGCAAGCAGTGGCTTACCCCACCATAGCACAACACTGGCCCTGAAGAACATTTATTTACCAATGACTTGAAGTGGACTCATGTAAGAGCGTGGTCCACGGTGGCACATGGGCGAGCAGTGGCGTAGCGCGGCCTGCGACCTGGAGCTGAGAGGAACAAGCCCTTGGGGACAAGAGGCCGAAGGCAGCATTGGGACTGCAGTGCTCAGGAAGCATGGCCACCCCGCTGCCCTGCACAAGGTGAAAGCCAGCAGCATGGGCAACAGCCATGCGCATCCTCCTGCCCCAGGAACTCGGCGTCAGGGAGCCGAGGAGTGCGTGGAAATCCTTAGCCTAACACCCCCGAGTCCCTGCAGACAGGTGGTGGTGGAGCCTGGCTATGTGCAGCGTCTGCATGGTAGATTCTGGTACACTTGATGACGTGTCCACAGGGGGGACACGGCACCTCCAAACCCCTTTCTCTCTGTCTGAGCAGATGCAGGAGCTGGAGCAGAGGCTGCTGGAGGCGGAGCAGAGAGCAGAGAACGCGGAGACCCAGGTAACAGGGGAGGGAATCGGCAAGACACGCAGGCGAAAGGACTGTCAGCCTCTCCTGGTCCTTCCCTGGGATACACGTGCACACATGCATGCCACGGAGGTGCCCCTTCGTGGATGAGAAAAAGCAGCATTCATGTTAGATCTGAACAGAGCAAGGTGCACAGAGCTTTCTGGGGGAATGAGGAGCCTTTGCATGGGAGTCAGTGCCGAGCGGCCGTGGGAGTCCAGGTGGGCGGGGCTACGCCACCGTAACAGATGGAGCTGAAACCTCAGTGGGTTATCCTGCTCCTTCTCACTCATGGTACCTCTCCACCGAAGGTCAGCTGGTGGAAGATGAATTCTTTCTTTCTTTTCTTTGAAAGGTTTTATTTATTTATTTATTTATTTTGACAGGCAGAGTGGACAGTGAGAGAGAGAGAGAAAGGTCTTCCTTTTTCCATTGATTCACCCCATGATGGCCACTGTGGCCGGCGCACTGTGGCTGGTGCACCACGCTGATCCATAGCCAGGAGCCAGGTGCTTCTCCTGGTCTCCCATGCAGGTGCAGGGCCTAAGGACCTGGGCCATCCTCCACTGCACTCCCAGGCCATAGCAGAGAGCTGGCCTGGAAGAGGGGCAACCAGGACAGAATCTGGTGCCCTGAACGGGACTAGAACCTGGTGTGCCAGTGCCGCAGACAGAGGATTAGCCAAGTGAGCTACGGCACCGGATGTAAGGTTTTATTTGTTTGAGAGGTAGAATTACAGAAAGAGGGAGAGAGAGAGAGAAAGGTCTTCCATCTGCTGGTTCACTCCTCAGATGGCCACAACAGCCAGAGCTGCACCGATCTGAAGCCAGGAGCTTCATCCAGGTCTCCCATGTAGGTGCAGGGGCCCAAGAACTCAGGCCATCTTCCACTGCTTTTCCAAACCGTAGCAGGGAGCTGGATTGGAAGTGGAGCGGCCAGGACTCAAACCAGTGCCCATGGGGGTGCCGGTGCCGCAGGCAGAGGCTTTGCCCAGTATACCACAGTGCCAGTCCTCCTTTTTTTTTTTTTGTTGTTTAGATTTTATTTATTTATTTGAGAGGTAGAGTTACAGGAGTTACAGACAGAGAGAGGGAGAGATAGGAAGGAAGGATGAATGAATTCTTCCAGTCAGGGGCCTGGGCAGGGGGATACCCCATCTTACAGCAGAGCACGTGGAACTCACAGCCACGTGGTTACTGTGGCAAGGCAGGAGCTGTGCGCATGTGTCCAGGTGTGGATACTTTCGCCAGAAAGGATGTACCATTTCCATCCAGAGCCCATTGGTGGGGTGAATGACAGGGCCTCGTCTAGTGATAATGGGGTTGGGAAGCAAGGGGCAGCCCGTGGATAGCCAGCGAACAGCAAACATCTCACTACAGCAGGGCTGGAAAGCCACCCGGGAGGCTGCTGTTTGTCCTGCTCAGCTCATCCCAGGCTTAGCTGGTTTCTGTGGAGTAGCCCCAATGAGTTCCTTCTATTGCCCAGATAAGGGTTTACTAATTGCCCAGACCGCCCCCGGTTAGGGCTCTGCCTGGGAGTCGCGGGCTGGGGCAGCAGGAGTCATCGTCCCTTTACTGGCCACAACCCCCACCGCAGGCATGGTGGGAGCCCCTTGTGACGTCGCGGGTACTTTACAGGTGGGCGTGATGGAGGAGAAGCTGAAGCTGTGCAGCCTGAAGAACGTGGACTGCACAGGCAGCCTACCCCGCAAGTACCAGGAGCTGCTGAAGGCCGTGCAGTGCAAAGATGAGCTCATCCGCCAGCTGCAGGCCGAGCTGGAGGCGCAGGTAAGGGCTGATGGGAGTGGGGCGCCAGCCGCCTCTGGCAGCCACACCAGCTGGCCCCCAAAGTCCCCCTGCTTGCGCTGTCAAGTGACGGGGAAACTCCCTGTCTCGGGCGCTCTTATGTGGAGATGGAAAGCCATTCCTTCTCACATCTGTCCTGTAGAAGCAGGGCAGGGGGTGTGGCAGGAAAAAGGCCTTGCAGGCAGACCCCCCGGGCCTGGATCCCTGCCGCTGTCTGGCTGTGGCATTTGCTAAGACACTGCTGGTCATCTCACACACTTATAAAATAGGTTCTAAAACTTCATAGAGAGTTGGAAGCGGTCACCCAGGTCCGCAGCGTGTAGTGTCAGCCATGGTCAGTGCTCAGCAGGGGGAGCCACGCTGTGCCCTGCCAACCTGTGGCACACGAGGCTTGTCTGCTGTATGTCCAGAGCAGCACACAGCTGGATGGCCAGACTGGGTCATCTGGTTGACCAAGTTTCTCTGTGAACCTGAAAAGGCAGAGACCAGACTTGCCACCTCTTCTGGGATCTCGACCTCTCTGAGCGAGTGGGAGCCCAGAAGAGGCCGCCAGCCAGTGTTTGAGCGCCAGTCAACCCCTCTGCTCCAGTGAGGACTTCTGACCTTGGCCTCTACCCAGCCTTCTGGCAGTCTCCTCAGATACCTGCTGGTTCCGTCCCATCCCCCTGCCCCAGGTTTTACCTACCCAGGTCTTCCCTGGGGCCAGAGCCCCATCTGTTTCCAACAAGGGGACCCAAGGTATGGTCAGATGACTGTAATCACTTAGTTTATTTGAATGACAGAGACTGACAGTGCATTCCCCAGATGGCTGTAAGAGGTGGACTGGACCAGACCAAATCCAGGGCTCCCACCTGGGTGGCAGGGACCCAGTGATTTGAGCCATCACCTGCCGTCTCCCAGGATACGCATCAGCAGGAGGCTTGAATCAGAAGCTGAGTTGGGACTCCAACCGAGGCAGTGTGGCATGGGATGCTATGCCAGGTGCCTGCATGGTCAGGTGATCTTTAAGTTCCCATGTAAGTGTTCTCCATCCTGGCAGATTCATGAGCACTCACTGTGCATTCCCTCGGAGGTTGTGCCATTCTGTGCTACAGAGCACTGTGTATTCCTTAAAAATCATGGGGGAGTTTCAGCCTGCGGAATCTCTCCTCAGTTTTCTTTTGTGATTGGCTCTTAGAAGTGGCAGCATCCTGGGGATTGGTGGACAAAATGACTCCTGCTAAAGCGTCTTAAGCTAGGAAAAAAATCATTTTATAGTTGTCACCAGTAGATCAAGATTAGAAGGGAAGGAATGCTGAAAACATGAATACAAAAGCCCATGAATACAAGGGATCTTCAGAATGGGTGTGGGGAATGAGTGTCATGAAGATACTATGCGGAGATTACAAAATGTTTTTTTTTTAAAGTAAGAGGGAGAGGCAGCTGCCATCTGCAGGTTCACTCTCCGCAGATGGCTGCAGTGGCTGAGGGGCCAGTGCTAGAAGGCAGGAATTCAACCCAGGTCTCTTGTGTGGATGGCGGGGACCCAACTACTTGAGTCGTCACCACTGTCTCCCAGGGACTGTATTAGCAGGAAACCGGAGTCAGGAGCTGGTGCCTGGGGTTGAACTCAGTTACTCCCATGTGGGGTGCAGGGATCCTAACCATGAGGCTGAACCCTTTCCTGCTATGAATCTGTTCAAGTCCACTCATTGTGGAACTGATAGCACTGTGCTGTGCATTTGCTTTTTAGGGGTGGCCTGGAGGCTCCCGGGGATTAGATTGCTTTCCCAGCGTCCCACAGCGAAAAGCCCCATGTGTAGGATCGAAGTCAATGTCCCACTCTGTCCTGGGTCACACTCTTTCTCTTCTAACCCCCTTTACAGTCATCTTCCACCCTCGGCTATCCTGAGGGACGTACTTCAGGATGTGACCATTGAACCTTGTTTTTACTTGTTGTCTGTACAGTTAATACAAAGGTTTTGTGCCTTTCAAGTAAGAAATCAACATTGTTTAAAAGTTCATGCAGAGGCCAGCATTGTGGCACAGGGGGTTAAGCTGCCACCTTGCAATGCCAGCATCCCTTATGGGTCCTGGTTTGAGTCCTGGCTGCTCCACTTCTGATCCAGTTCCCTGCTAATGTACCTGGGAAAGCAGCAGAGGATGGCCCAAGTGCTTGGGCCCTGCACCCATGCGGGAGATCTGGATGGAGTTCCAGGCTCCTGGCTTCAGCCTGGCCCAGCCCCAGCTGTTACAGCCATTTGGGGAGTGAACCAGTAGATAGAAGATATCTTTTTATCTCTCTCCCTGTCTCTGTAATTCTGCTTTCCAAATAAATAAAATAGGCAAATCTTTTTTAAAAAATCAAAACTGATTTATTTTTCTATTGGGTCACTTCCCCCACCCCAGTCACTTGATGGTTCTTCCCAGGACTTCCCACCTGCAGCCCTTCACTCTGCTGGTGGCTCCTGGCTAACTCAAGGCCCTCTCTTTCTTTGCAGAAGCGAATGAGAGCTGAGGAAGCAAAAATCGTCCAAGAAAAAGCTGCAAAGATTAAGGAGTGGGTGACACTAAAGTTAGCAGAGGTGAGTCCAGAACTCCCCTGGGGGCCTGGCCGGGGAGGGTGAGGAGGCTGCCCCTGGCCCCCAGGGCTCCCTGCCGCCCCCTGCTGGTGTTCAGATGGCCTTTGTGTTCACCATCGGCCCTCAACAGCCTGGACACAGAAGCTGTCCTTTTGTCTTGATTGGGTTTTCCTGTAGCTCCTGATGCACTTTGTGTCACATGGAAGCTGACCGTCCTTTGAGTACACAGACGCCCCCACCCACTCCTACTTTCTCCTCCATCTTCTTCATCTTTTTTTTTTATTTATTTTAAATAAATGTATTTATTTATTTATTTATTTATTTATTTGAAATGCAGAAAGAGAGAGAGAAAGAAAGAGATCTTCCCACCGCTGTTTTACTTCCCAGATGGCCGCAAGGGCAGGCTCTGGATCAGGCTGAAACCAGCAGCCTAGAACTCCATCCGGGTCTCCCATGTGGGTGGCAGGGGCCCAAGCACTTGGGCCGTCTTTTGCTGCTTTCCCAGGTGATTAGCAGGGAGCTGGATCAGAAATGAACCAGAGCTGCAATGTGGGATGATGGTGTTGCAAGCGATGGTGTCACAGCACCAGTCCCTCGGTGAACCTTGTGAAATACTCTTCTGTACACAGTTTGCCATTCTGTATTTCAAGTGTACGCCCCGGCCAGTGGCGTGAAGTATGTTCACAGTGTCCTGCGGCCGTCATCGCTGTCTGCCTGCAAAACTCTTCGCCCCATGCAGACACTCTGTGCCCACCAATGCTGATGATTCTCCATTCTTTCTCCCCACCAGCTCCCCAGGAACCTCTGTCTCCCTTCCCCTCTTTCTCCATTCATTGCTTTTTTTTTCCCCTCTCATTTTATTTTTTGAAAACTTTTAAGTTGGCCAGCGCCACAGCTCAATAGGCTAATCCTCCGCCTGCGGCACTGGCATGCGGGGTTCTAGTCCCGGTCGGGGCACCGGATTCTGTCCCGGTTGCCCCTCTTCCAGGCCAGCTCTCTGCTGTGGCTCGGGAGTGCAGTGGAGGATGGCCCAAGTGCTTGGGCCCTGCACCCCATGGGAGACCTCTGTCTCTCTCACTGTCCACTCTGCCAGTCAAAAAAAAAAAAAAAAAAAACTTTTAATTTGGCCAGTGATGCAGCTCAGCAGGTTAAGCTGCAGCCTGAAGCACCTGTATACCATATGGGTACCAGTTCAAGTCCTGGCTGCTCCACTTCCGAACCAGCTCCCTGCTAATGTGCCTGGAAAAGCAGTGGAGGATGGCCCAAGTCTCTGGGCCCTTGCACCCATGTGGAAGACCTGAAAGAAGCTCCTGGCCCCTGGCTTTGGCCTGGCACAGCCCCGGATGTTGCGGTCAGTTGGAGAGTGAACCAGTGGATAGGAGAGCGCACTCTCCCTCTCCTTTCTTTCTCTTCATAACTCTACCTTTCAAATAAATCAGTCTTAAAAAAATAAAAACTGAATTATGGGGCTAGCATTATCCATTTGAGCACTGGTTCGAGCCCCAGCTGCTCCACTTTGATTCAGCTCCCTGGTGATGTGCCTGGGAAAACAACAGGCAATGGCCAAGTGCCTGGGCCCCTGCCACTCGCATAGGGGAACCCAGATGGAGTTTCAGGCTCTTGGCTTTGGCCTGGCTGAGTCCTAGCTGTTGCGGCCATTTGAGGAATGAACCAGTAGATGAAAGATTTTTCTCTGTCTGTGTGTGTATCTATCTGTATGTGTGTATCTTCCTCCTTTCAAATAAATAAATCTTAAAAACCCATTGCAGTTAACGTGTAATACTTACATATTTGTACAGTACAGTGTTCCAGCGTTGTATAAACAATGTAAACCACTCAGACCTGGCAGCCAGCCTTTCTAGTTCCTTATCTTTTCTCTCTGTGTGGAGCCTGCCAGCCCCTCTCTTCCAGTTGCTCACACAGAAGAGAATGCATCATTGTGAACCGAAGTCTCACATAGCACTTGTTGCTTCTTTCTGACATTGTGGTCCTTGTTGTCCAGCCTCCCTCTGTCCCCCTTCACTCCTTCCCACCGCTGGTGATTGATTTTCTAAGTTCAGGGACCCAAGTACTTAACATTTTTCTAACTTCTGCAGCTGAGAAAGAACAGAGAGTGGTTTTCTGTGTCTAGTGTATCTCATTTAATGATTCAAGTTCCATCCATTTTGCTGCAAAAGTCAGATTTTTGTTCTTTTTGTGAGTTGATAACAGACTGCTGTGTTTATAACTGCATTTCCCTGATCGGTTCATCCTTGGGTGGACACATAGGCTGATTCCATATCTTGCTGCAGTGAATGTGGGAGTGCAGTGCTATGAACAGACAGACAGAACAACGTGTTTCTGGAGTGTGCATTTGGGGCAGCAGTTAAGGCACCACTGGAGATACCCACATCCCTCATTGGAGTCCTGGGGTTGGAGTTCAGCTCCTTTCCCACCCAGCCTCCTGCTAGCGCACCTGGGAGGCAGCAGATGATGGCTCAAGTGAGCCCCTGCCACTCCAGCCACCTGGATGGAGTTCCTGGCTCCTGGGTTCAGCCTGGCCTCGCCCCAGCTTTTTTGGGCATTTGAGGAAGAAACCAATGGATGGGAGATCTGTCAGTCATCTCTGTCTTCCTGCCTTTCAAAGAAATAAAACTAAATAAACAAAAACAACCAGCCTCTTTCTAAACAAAAGGAAAAAGATAACAAGATGGGAAAAGGAGCCACGTGATTCTTTGCTTCCTCTTCCTCTTGGTCAGGTGGTTTGCACCTGCAGGGGGCGTGGCCCACATTGCTGCCCAGTCCTCTCTTCCAGTGCACCTCTTAGGTCACCTGCTAGAGTGCAGATTCCTGGGGACAGAACTGACACCTGCTTTGCCTCTGTATTCCCTCAGCACTGACTCTTGATACTCGATGCTCAATAAAGTGTTAGATTTAATGTAGAGGAAACTGCAGGCAAGGCAATGAGTCCAGTAAACTTAGAAGCAGGCTGCTGTTAGCACGGAGAGAAGGACCTGTGATTGCGCAGGGGCAAGGCAGGGAGTTATCTTGGCTGCTGGCGAATTTCTTGATGTGCCTGTGATCATACATTTCAGAGCCACTTAAGCTATTCATTGATGTAGGGTGCAGTTTTCTGTGTTATAGGAGGGTTTTCCAAAAAGTTCGTGGAATATGGAATTCAAAGATAAAATTATTTGATGCAAAAAAATTTAGGAATCCATGCAAACCAAGGATCTTCAAAACATTCATGGAAGCAGATAAAGAAAAGCTATACAAGCATTTCAAAAATGGAATTCCAGTCTCCACCAACTTTTTGAAGTACTCTCATATAACACAATTTTATTAAAGGTTAAAAATAGCTAGAAAAGGAAGTGTGGGGGCTGCCAAATGGAATTCCGTCCCCACACAAACCAGTTGGCAGAGAGGGAGGGAGGAGGCCAAACTCCCCTCAATGATAGGGGGGGTGGGGACACCACCTGTTTTGTTTTAAAGACTTGGGCTTTTAACCCTATTTTGAATTATGTGTCTGAATTTGTAGGATGGGTATTTCTTTTTATTTTTTAAAGATATATTTATTCATTTGAAAGGCAGAGTTACGGACAGAGAGGAAGAGACAAAGAGAGGTCTTCCATCTGCTGGTTCACTCCCCAGATGGCCACAGCGGCTGAAGCTAGGACGATCTGAAGCCAGGAGCCAGGAGCTTCTTGGTTTCCTACATGAGTACAGGGGCCCAAGTACCTGGGCCATCCTCCGCTGCTTTCCCAGGTACACCAGCATGGAGCTGGATCAGACGTGGAGCAGCCAGGACATGAACTGGTGCCCATACCATATGGGATGCTGATGCTGCAGGTAGTGGTTTTGCCTGCCACGCCACAGCACCAGCCCCAGGATGGGTATTTCTAAATCTTCATTTTTCTTTTTGTTTAGCTTGAAACGGAGAATCAGCACCTGCAAAGTTGTAATCGGCACCTGGTGGAGCAGGTGGGAGCCCTTCAGGATGCACTAGAGGGTAGGTGTGTGTGCCGTGTGTGTGTGTGTGTGTGTGTGTGTGTTGTGTGTTCAGGATGCACTACAAAGTAGGTGGGCCAGGGTGTGTGCCTGTGTGGGCAGGAAGCACTAGAAGGTAGGTGGCCGAGTGTGTGTGTGTATATGTGTACACGTGTGCAATGTGCACGCACACACAACAGGTGGGGTGTGGGGCTGAATCAGAGGAGCTCTCAATATGCCTGGTTTTGCTCCAACCACAGCTCTTCGGATGGTGCCTTCAGGGAAGCTGATGTCCTCCCAGGAATCCCCAGAGCAGGATTTTGTCCCTTCTGAGCCAGGCCCCCAGCCTGTGGGGCAGGACCCTGATCCCCAGGCTCAGGGTTTCAAGGTGTCTGTGCCTGCAGATTCTCCAGGGTCCCTGCAGAGCAAGGACCTTGTTTGTGAAGCAAGAAGCTCCTCGGATGATTCTAGTCCCAGTGTGATCCAATCTGGGAAAACAGCAGAGGCCCAGACGCTTCAACCCCGTCTGGAAAGAGAAGGCTCTCCCAGTCTGCTGTGCGTGAAAGCTCGCGCCCCGAGACGCGGCTCAGCCTCCTGGGGTGAGGGCCTGCTCTCAGCTCGGGGAGGGCTGCTCCCTGGGACCAAGACCTCTGCCAGGGAAG
Source organism: Sylvilagus floridanus (assembly GCA_949820135.1). Lineage (NCBI taxonomy): Eukaryota > Metazoa > Chordata > Mammalia > Lagomorpha > Leporidae > Sylvilagus > Sylvilagus floridanus. Next base: position 11,384,329 of record OX463228.1, on the reverse strand, counting down.
GTGGTCCTGGCAGCAGCCTGACCCTCCCAAAGGCACGGGCTCCCGGCACCCCCCGGGACAGCATCCAGCTGGCCAAGAGGCACCACAGCCAGCCCCAGGTGGGCCCTGGACACTTGGACCACACGGTGCGCATTGAGATCGGGGTCCTCCCGGTCTTGCACCCTTCTGGCCTTCCGAAGCTGAAGACTCCAGCTCAGATCTGGGAAGAGCCAGAGAAGATGGAGATGGAGGAGCCGCTGCCAGCAGGGAAGAAGGAAGTGAGAGCGAGCCCGAAGGCCTCCGGAGCCGAGCTGGAGGAAGTGGAGCTGGGGAGCAAGCCGCCCACGCCGCCCCTACACCGGTTTCCATCCTGGGTAAGAGACCACCTTAGGGCTGGGCAGCGGGGCAGAGCCGGCGACGGGAGCACCATGCCTTGAGCTTGTCCGCACGCTGGGCACATGAGGCTTCCGTCCTCACATGGTCCCGGGAGGTGGGGCGTGGGACCTGTCCCTGAAATGAGGTGGGCAGTGGCAGCTGTCACTTCCCGAGTGCTCATCGGGTGCCACCCATCGAGCTGCGTCCTCATGGACTGTGCACCCTTTTTTACGCAATTCATGTTCGCAGTTCTTTTGAGTGGGGTAGTGTGGTGGTGAGCGCAGGTTCCAGGTGCCACCTCTGGGGCTGAACTGCTGAGTGACCCTGGGCTTGTTATTGGACCTCTGTGCCTTAGTTTTCCTTGCAACAGCAGTTCCCAGTGAGTGGTCTGTACACGCTGGCTGTTTTAATTTCCTTACTTTTAGCATTGGTTGAAGTGACACTCGGTGGAATTGCTTCAGAATCATTGAAGGGGGTTGACGCAAGGGAGATAGGGATGACCTGACTGGTTAAACTGGGCATAGTCACATGAGGATGTTCTGACATCATTAGATGTCAGCTGCTTTCTTGCTTGTGGTCTGTCTTGAGCTCCAGTAGCATCAGGCAGTACCGCAAGGGACATTTGAGTGCCTACACCTGGCAATACAGCAACTGGAGCAGCCTGGGGGAATGAGGGTTGCAGCATGAGGCACCACCCCACACTGCTGCTGGGAAGTCTGCATTGCAGCAGTACCCTCGGGGCCTTACCTGGAAGGGCTGCTTCGGGGACACTCTTGGCCCCTGTAGGCTTGGGACATGGGAGAGTGCAGTGGCCCCCAGGGCCAGCTAGTCTACAGGCTAGTCTACAGTCTGCTGGCCAGGCCAACTGCTTTCATGGTCAGAGTCCTAAAGAAGAGACGCAGGTGAGCCAGAGACCAAGGATGTGGCAAAAGGGCCATAGTTGTTGCGTTCTGTCGAGACAGAATAGGATGTGGATAAAGGTCTATGCAGGTGGGTTTATTGGAACTGGCTTGTGTGATGGCAGGGGCTAAGAAGTCCCACAACAGGTTCTCCCTAGGCTGAGACTGTGTCTCGGACCCAGCCAGGGCCTCAGAGCCGGGAAAGCTGAGGTGTAACTGGGCGTTCAAGGCCAAGGGCCTGCCTCCAGGAGTGGGCCGCTGGTGCAGGACTTGGAGCCCAAAGGCCAGCAGCTGCCGTCCAAAGCAGGAGTCGAGCGAGCCGCAGCTGCCGGAGTATTTATTCTCTCCTGACCAACCCCTGCCTGTCCACGGGGTCGCCCATGTGAGGCCGGGCCTCCCACCTACTCCTTATACACTAGTCTGTCACACTGGGAAACACCCTCACAGACACTCCCAAAACAATGCATTTCCAGATTCCTAGGTATGTCTTCATCCAGTAAGATGACAGCACAAAATTAACCTCACGAGGGCGCAGCGGCTATCACCGGAAGTGTGCTGCTCCCGGCTGCCATTTTGCCGGAAGTGGAGCTGGTCCTGCCCTGTCGGGTTCAGAGCTTGGGGTTGGGGAGGAGAGAGAGAAGGACCCGCATAAATGTTTTGGCGAGGCAGCGTGCTTGAACATCGGCCGCCACAAGGGGCAGCGTCGAGCCTTGCAGTCGAAGGAGAATTTGTCTCCTGTTTTTGATATTCCGTTTGCCCCTGAGGGAAAACCTGAGGGCGTGGGTAGGACAGCCGGGTCCCTGGGGAAGGATCTGAGCCCAGTGGGTCTCTCGGGCAGCACCGGGTGCTCCCCAGCACCAGGGAGGCAGGTTTAGCCGGTTGTGGACCCTTTGTTCTGAGGGTCCTTTGTTTTGCTTAACCTGAGCCCCTCATTTCCTCTGCGAGGTCAGAGGCCTGCCCTGAGTTTAAGGGCAGAAATCATGTTTTTGATGCCCGCTTCCGTGCACTGGCCCACGGCAGGATGCCCTTCCTCTGTCCGGTCTCCTGCCCCGAGTTACCTCCCGGTAACGGCCCCCAGCTGGGAGGACCCGTGCCTCCGGGGCCTAACCTCCCCTGTGTGACTCACCAGTCATCTGAGCAGGCTTTGTTTTCCTGCCCAGAGAAGCCTGGATGGTCTTTGCGGGCTGTTTGGGAGAAAGCTCCCTGGGGCTGTGGGCGGGGTGTGGAGGGAAAGATTCTCTCATAGAAGCATCCTCTATGTTGGGGCTCTGGGGTCCCTAGCTTGACCCTAGGACCCAACCAGAGTGTGTTCTGGATTCCAAATAGCCAGTTCCCAAGGGAACCTCGACCTCCTAGCCATGAGCACCCCCAGCAGCTGGAGTGGCACCTGCTACTCCCGGTCCCTGCGGTTGGTGCGATTCCGACCTGCTTGCCTCCTGACCTCTTTATTATTTTTTTATTTTAAAATTTTATTTGAAAGGTAGCATTACAGAGAAAGAGGGAGAGACAGATTTTCCACGGGTTTTGTAAAGTACCTGCGTGTATCTCGGGTGTTGGATGACTGCTTGTTCTGTTTGACTCTCACAGCAACCCGAATGAAGGGTCAGTATTGTTGCCTGTCTTAGAGGCTCAGAGATGACAGAACTTGCCCAAGGTTCTTCTGCTAGGAACTGGCCAGGCCTGGATGTGCACTCACTTCTGCCTGCCTCCAGAGCCAGGCTTTAACTTCCAAGTGCCAGATGGGGCCAGGGCCTGACCCTCCTGGGGCCTCTCATTCCAGGAGAGCCGGATCTACGCTGTGGCCACGTCGGGCATGCAGCTCTCGGATGTGTCCCCCAGAAGTAATGCTGCCTGCTGCGGTGAGTCCCAGTGAGGCTGGGAGGGACTGTGCTGGGCAAGGTGGGGAGATTCTGGAACCTACTCCCTTCCCCAGCAGGTGCAGTCGCACAGCAGGGGCTCCCTGGGAGGGATAAGGAAGGCAGGTCCAGCGTCAGTGACTCTCTGGGATGGGGAAGAGCTGGGGGGACTAGGGCAGCGATCCGGGCTGTAGCATTCATGGAGCTGGGAGGTGTCTAGGAGGGTGGGGGTCCTCCAGCCCAGCTCCCCACCTGCAAGGCTTCCCTGCTGCAGGGCAAAAGGTTGTGGGGCAGGAGGAGCCCCAAGTGCCTGACACAGGTGAACCCCAGCCTCTGGCCACGGTGGTGGGAGTGCCCTATGGGCGCAGCATTTGTAAGTCACCTCAGAGAGAGACCCTGTGCAAGCCTCATACAGAGAGCAAAGTGGTTAAGGGACAAGACTTGTGGAGTTCAGTGTGGTAGATCCTTAGCTGTCTGGGGACTATCGTCCCCTAAAGAAGTCAGTGGGGAAGGGAAATAGGGAGAGAAGGCCTTGGCCCCTTTCTGAGGTCTGCCACCCGGGGTGCTCCTGGGGCCCCCTGGCAGTACCAGTCCGCCAGCCCCTGTCCTCTTACTGGGTGACGCCTTTGAGTTCATCTCTCCCTCTTTCCCCACCTCAGCTTCCAGCCCTCCTGCCCTCACGTCTCCTGGGCCTTTCTCTGGCCTTGTCTACAAGAATGTCACTGTGCCTGTCTACACAGCTCTGAAGGGGGTAAGAAGCCACTGTACAAAGCGGGGCGTCGGGGCGGGCGTTTGGCATAGCTGTGAAGACACTCACTTCCCATGTTAGAGTACCTGGGTTAGAGTCCCAGCTCCTGCTCCGGGCTCCAGCTCCCTGCTAATGCAGACAGACCCTTGCTCAAGTGATTAAGTTCTTGTCGCCCATGTAGGGATCCTGGGTTGGGCTTCTAGCTCCTGGGTCTGGCACAGCACAGGTTGTTGCAGGCATTTGGGGAGTGAACCTGTGGTTGGGAACTCTTTCTCTCTCCCCCCCAAATACATTTATTTAATTTTTTGAAGATTTATCTATTTATTTGAAAGGCAGAGCAAGAGAGAGAGGGAGAGAGCTAAGCAAGCAGGCATGAAAGCTTCCATCTGATGGTTCGTTCCCAAACACCTGCAATGGCCAGGGCTGGACCAGGCTGAAGCCAGGAACCCAGAATTCTATCCAGGTTGCCCACGTGGGTGGCAGGGGCCCAAGCACTTGGGTCATCTCTCATTGCTTTCCCAGGCCCGGTAACAGAGCTGGACCGGTACTGGCTCAGCCAGGACTCAAGATGGCACTCCCATCTTTTGTGCCATAATGCTGTAATGACAGGTGGGGCTCAGGGGGTCAGGCTTCTGCAGCTCAGTCAGCCACCATGTGAGTTTTGCTTTGCTGTTTGTTAGATTTGTATTGTAAAAATTGTACCTTTGGAGGGTGAACCAACGGCGAAAGGAAGACCTTTCTCTCTGTCTCTCTCTCTCACTGTCCACTCTGCCTGTAAAAGAAATTAAAAAAAAAAAAATTGTACCTTTGAATCAGTATGAACATGGGCAGAGAACTCCCCTCCCATCTTCTCTCATGTCTATGGCACCCCTGGGTCCCAGAGGCAATGTGGCCCCTTCCGAGCTTATTCCTGTGTGTGCAAACACAATTCCAGACATCAGCTATAACCACAACACAATGTTTTCATACACATTTTTGTTTTCTCATTATTGGGTTTTGAATCAAAATAGTAATACTTGATACAACTCTTCATATAAGAATAGAAAAAAAAACAAAAGCAAATGTCCTCTCACATTGCTTTTCCCTAATTCATAACCCCAGGGGCAACTTTATGAATGGCTTGGTGCTTCTTCTGTAGGCCCCCTGATGCGTCTCCAAATACGCTGTTTCTCTGTCACGCACACGGTGTGTGTTGGGGGTGTCATATTATACATACAGTTCTGTTTATCAGCTGTTCACCCAGCCATGTGTCAGGTCATCCTGTGACTATCCACACACAGCCCTGCCCCGTCCCTGGTGTATACACTGCTTGCTTTAGATCCAGGGTAGGGTAGTGAGCATCCAGCCCACAAAGTCATTTGGCCTGACCCTGCCAAGGTGACTGCAAGCAGGACTGTAAATTCAGTAAACCTATGGCAGGCTAATGTTTTAAGCTGATCATTTGGTATGGCCCATGAGTGATCTTATCAGTGTCCAAATGGTCCTTGGCAGAAAACAGGTTCCCCATCCCTGTTCTAGATGCACCATAGCTACTTTGAGCTTTCCGATTACACCGATTACAATTTCCTGTTTCTGTCTAAAACAAACATTGCAGGGGAGGGCAGAGAAGAATAAGTGGGTTATTGAACGTCGTGCACATATCCCTGTGCACGTACATACACGTGTTTCTGCAGGACAGTTCCAGAGGTGGACCCCAGGGCAAATCGTACAGATGTTTCAGATGTTGACAGGTGCTAACAAGTTGCCTTCTAAAAACACCTTGTTTCCCTGCAGTATCCTGTTTGCCACATTCTCCAGTTACCCTCCCCAGCGTTGGCATAATTGACCTTTTTAAGTGTTTGCCAATCAAGATGGTCTCTCACTGTTGAATTAGTCCCCACCCAGTGGTAAAGCTCCTGCTCCACGCTTGGCTTGGCTGTCTGGCCCCCTAGTGACCAGGAGTAAGGGCCACAGCCATCAGGTGTTCAGTCTGGATGGGGCATTTCCTCTGGGGATGGCAGCAGAGGACATGTGTGGGAGGCAGGCCCGGGGAGGTGTAGACACAGGAGTGAGGACAGGAGGGGGCCCGTCGCTGTTTGGGACAGTTGTGTGGCAGTGCTCCAGCAGGAGGGTGGCCTTGATGCACCTGCAGGGTGGGAGGGGCCTGTCTTGCAGCCTGGGCTGCAGCAGATGAGGAATCTGTCTTGCAGAGAGCCATGCAGATCAGCAGTGTACCCTTCATGGATGAGTCCTCTGGCTCCGACGATGACTGCAGCTCGCAGGCGAGTTTCCGGATGTCTGTCCCCTGCTCTGAGTCCCGGAAGACCAGTGGGCTGGGCAGCCCTCGGGCCATCAAGAGAGGTAGAGAAGGGGAGTGGGAGGGGAGCTACCGGGGGCTCCTCGCTTCTTCCCAAGGGCATTTGTACACGTGGTTAGGGGAGGGGTCCATGCTAGATCTGTATCCAGGACCCCCAGCAGCTCCAGCCTCAGCCCTAGCCTGGGTGATGCGATGGGGGAGGGGCAGGACCTGGCCTTGACGCCTCCTCCTGTGGCAGGTGTCTCTGTGTCCTCACTGAGCTCCGAGGGCGACTATGCCATCCCCCCTGATGCCTGCTCACTGGACAGTGACTACTCGGAGCCTGAGCACAAACTGCAGCGCACCTCATCCTACTCCCCCGATGGGCTGGGCCCAGGCACGGTGAGCTGGGGGCACAGCCCCTCCTGGTGGGCAGGGCAGGGTGGAGCAGACCATGGCTCCGGACACTGGTGGCAGCTGCGTGCAGTGGGGGCTCCCTAGGGTGGCCGGTGGGAGGGAAGGAGGGAAGGGGTATGGGGTAGCCTGGCTGTGCCCCACACCTGCCTGTCCTCGCCCCCTCCCTCCTCTCGGCTCATCCTGGAAGAGAGGCTGACCTTCCTTCCAGAGCGCTGTCCTGAAGCCTGCCCAGGCCAGCTTCTCGCAGCCCCTGGCGCGGTGACCCTTACACTGCAGGTCCCCGTGCTTTGTTGGTCCTCTTTATGGCAGGGCACAGGGCCCTGAAAATGCACAGCAGGTGCTCAGGCATTTTTGAAAAACTGATGACAAAGACAGGACTCTGCTGGACCCTTGTGGCCAGGAGCCCCAGGTGATGTCTCTGTTCTGCGCCCCTGGCCCCCTCTCACCCCTCAGGAGTCGCTGGAGAAATCGGGCTACCTGCTGAAGATGGGCAGCCGTGTGAAGACATGGAAGAGGCGCTGGTTTGTCCTGAGACAGGGACAGATCATGTACTACAAGTCCCCGGTGAGACGCTCCAGGCCCAGAACTGTGCGAGAGGAGTGGGGAGGCAGGAAGCCGGCGGGCAGAGGTCTGCAGGTGGGAGAGCAGCTGCACACGGGCCCAGCAGGCAGGCAGCGAAGGCCGTTCCAGGCCGGTTGGCCCGGCTCCCTCTCCAGAAGCTGATTCCTGCCGTGCCTGGTGCTGTGTGAGAGCATGGCTCTCAGGCCGCCCTCCTGTCGTCTGGGTTGCTCCAGCAGGCAGGGCCGTTGCCCCTGGACCTCCCTCCCCTGCTGTTTGGAATTAAGGAGGCTTGGAAGCTGGCAGCTAGTCTGACAGGACCCCCCTGGAAAACCAGTTTTAGTGTCTTAACAAAGGCAAGAGGGCTTGTCTCTTGTGCAACTCCAGTTAGTTGGTAGTGGCTGTCTCCAGTGCCATACTATAGATTCTCAGTCTGTATTGCTCCTTGAGAAGTGTGCCACAATTGATTAGTCATGTCTGTAACGGTGCTGGAAAGAATCACTGAGATAGATGAGAGAACTTCAGAGATTTCATGGAAAATGGAATTAAAAGGTGTTTGGATGTGAAAAAAAATTTGAAACCATACATGTGTTTTACTTAATACATGTTTTCTGTGAATATTTTAAAAATACCTTTTGACATATCACTTATTTTCGATAACTTATATGAAAGATATAGTAGAAAATTTAATAGCTTTATACTTCAGTAATAACTTGGTGACTTCTGACTCAGTTTTTTGTTTATCTTGAGAGAGAGAGGCAGAGAAACTCACAGAGAGACAGCTCTCATCTGCTGGTCTGTTCCCTAAACACCCACATCAGCCAGGAGGCTGAGCCTGGAGCTGGGCCCTCGGCCTAGGACTCCCGCGTGGGTTGCAGAGCCCCGGCCACCTGAGCCATCCCTGCTGCACCCAGGCTGTGCGTTCTCAGGAAGCTGGAATCGGGAGCAGAGCCAGGACCCAACCCGAGGCACCTGATACGGGATGCTGGCATCCTAATTGGTGTCTTAGCTCCTAGGCCAAACGCCTCCCCCGGCCCCCGACCCAATTGTGAAGGCTCACTCTGTCCTCTCCGTGCCTGTGTCGGGGAACTCACGTTTCTAACTGTGGCTCCATTCAGCTAGACCCGGAATCCAGGGCAGGTTGTCCACCACACCGTGACCTTTCCCCTTGCCTGTGACCTGGAGTGTGACGTGAGGGCAAGTGACACACACTGTGTCCATGCTCTAGCTGCTATCCCCGGTCCTTCCTTTCCAGAGTGATGTCATCAGGAAACCACAAGGTCAAGTGGATCTGAACTCCCGCTGCCAGATTGTCCGAGGCGAGGGGGCGCAGACGTTCCAGGTGAGCGTGCCCCTGGCAGCCAGCGTTGCTGCTGGAAGAGGTGCTGGTTCTGGCCTTGGCTGTGGCTGAGACAAGGATGGGTGCACGTGATCAGCACCGGTTTGGGAGTGAAAGGGGGATGTGACGGGTGTGAGAGAGCACGGGGGGCAAGGCAGGGAAGGACAGGTGGAGGGGGAAAGGGAGAGAACATTGGGAAGCAGGAGGGCCCTCCCCATGGGTCCCTGACTTGCGCTGCCCCAGCGCCCCGTCTGCTATCTCCCTGGCCTGATGCCTCCCCCCGCACAGCTCATCTCCGAGAAGAAGACTTACTACCTGACGGCGGATTCGCCCAGCCTGCTGGAGGAGTGGATCCGCGTGCTCCAGAGCCTGCTGAAGGTGCAGGCCACAGGGCCTGCAGCCCTGCCTCAGGGCGGCACCAAGCCCACCGTGAAGGGCTGGCTGACCAAGGTACGGGGTGGGGGCCACGGAGGGCTGGGCTGCTCTCTGCAGGAGCTCCCTCCTGGCAGTGAGCCCGTGGGCCTCAAACACGGCCGGATCCGGCCGCACGAGGTGACCGAGGGTGATTCCCAGCAGCTGTGCTAACGGGAGGGGAAAGGACGCCTGTGCCCACGGGGGGCTCATTGCAGGCCGCCCGCCAGCACAGCACAGAATTCATAGCGGGAAGGAGAGACCTAGGTGAGAGAGGGAGGGGCACTTGAAGACTTGGCGTATCCCAGGCCTGCCCTAGAGGCTTTTTATTTAGGGCCCTTCTGGTTGCAGAGTGCAGAGATGCACTTGTTATCCCTAAGGAGAGGGAAGTGAACCAGGAAGCACCTCAACTAGACCAGAGCACCTGCAGGAACTCGCGGGCTCTCCGCCACCCTGTCCCCCGTGCCACCAGTGCTCAGGTCACCACTGCCTGTCTGCAGCTTCTGCTCCCTCTTGATCTCCGGCTGCCCTGGGGCTCAGCTTCCTGGGGCCCCGCCCACCCTCTGGGCATCCTGAGATCTGTGGCCTCCACCAGCCAGCAGGTTCCTCCTGTTTTCCTATTCACAGAGGGGCCATCTGATTGGCCTGGTTTATCTTTTTTTTTTTCTTTAAGATTTATGTATTTATTTGAGTTACAGAGAGAGAGGGAAAGACAGAGATAGATCTTCCATGCACTAGTTCACTCCCCACATGGCCACAATAGCTGGGGCTAGGTGGAGCTGAAGCCAGGAGCCCAGAATTCTCTCCAGGTCTCCCACGTGGGCACAGGGGCCCAATCACTTGGGCCATCTGCTGCTGCCTTTCCCAGGCCATAGCCAGGAGCTGGGTCAGAAATGGAGCAGCTCAATCTCCAGTTGGCCACCATATGGGATGCCAGCATCGCAGGTGGTGGCTTTACCCACTATGCCACAGTGCCAGCCCCTGGTTTACCTTTTAATTTATATAAAGTAATCACGCTTATCTGTTGGGCACAGTGTGACATTTCAGTGCTGTGTACTGTGCGTGGTGATCAGATCAGGGTACTTGGCATATTTATCGCCTCCGATTCGTCATTTCTTTGTGTGGAGAGCATTAAACGTCCTCTCTACTAGCTGCTGTCAGCCGCAGGTATCCTGTCAGCCGCAGGTATCCTGCTGTGCTATAGAACACTGGGGATTATTCCTTCTTTCCGACTGCGCCCCAGGACCTGTTCACTAACCATCCGTACTCCTACCCTCCCTCCTGCAGCCTGGAGAATCTTTTATAACTCATTTTCCATGAACTTCAAAATCTCTTATTTATTTTCCATTTTATTTGAAAGGCACAGAGGCAGACACAGATGGAGAGAGAGCTTCCATCTGCTAGTTGATTCCCCACATGCCTGCAGCAGCCATGGCGGGGCCAACCCAAAGCCGGGAGCCTGGAGTTCAATCTGGATCTCCCACACGAGTGACCAGGACCTAAGTATCTGGCCATCATCTGCTGTCTCCCAGGGTGTGTGTTAGCAGGAAACTGGATCAGAAGCAGGGCTTGAACCAGGCACTCCACTGTGCACTGTGGGCATCCCAAGTGGCAAGTTAACCACTGTGCCAAATGCCTGCCTCCCAGCCCATCTTTTAACAGCAGATCATGGGACACAGAGTAGCCCAAGGAGAGCTGGGGTGCCACGTGGTGCATGCACGGCACCCTTGTTGTGAAAGGAGGTTCCGGGTTGCACGTTTGGCCTAGCGGTTAGAATCCAGTTAAGGAGCATGCGTTGGGTGCGGTGGTTGATGCTGCTTGGGATGCTCACACTCAGTGTTGGAGTGCTTAGGTTCAAGTCCCAGCTCTGCTCCCACCACTGTCCTGCTAACGTGCACCCTGTGAGGTGATGGCTCCAGTACTTGGGTTTCTGCCGTGTACATGGGAGACCCGGATGGAGTTGTAGCTCCTGGCTTTAGTCTGGCCCCAAATGTTCTAGGTATCTGGGGACTGAACCAGTAGGTGGGAGCTCTTTTTCTGTCTCTATTTCTCTGCCTGTCCAATAAATAAAAATGTTTTAAGGGGCTGGTGTTGCAGCACAGCAGGTTGGGCCACCACCTGCAATCCTGGCATCCCGTGCAAGGGCCAGCTTGAGTGCCAGCTGCTCCACTTCTCTCTCTCCCTCTCTCTCTCTTTTTTTTAAAGATTTATTTGAAAGGCAGAGTCACAGAGAGAAAAAGAGAGAGACTGAGAGACAGAGATCTTCTATCTACTGGTTTATTCCCCAAGTGGCCACAAAGGCCAGGGCTGGGCCAGACTGAAGCCAGGAGCCAGGAGCTCCTTCCAGGTCTCCCATGTGGGTGCAGGGGTCCAAGAACTTGGGCCATCTTCTACTGCTTTCCCAGGCTATAAGCATGGAACTAGATTGGAAGTGAAGCAGCCAGGACACGATCCCACACTGGGATGCCAGTGTCGCAGGCAGTAGCTTTTACCCACTATGCCACAATGCCAGCCCTTCTTGCTCCACTTCTGATCCAGCTATTAACGCACCTTGTAAGGCATTGGAAGACGACCCCAGCGCTTGGACCCCACTCCCCATGTGGGAGACCAAGATGAAGCTCCCAGCTTGGGCTTGGCTCTGCCCCTGCCATTATTTGGGGAAAGAACCAGCAAGTGGTTCTGTCCCTCCCTCTCTCTAACTGCCATTCAAATAAATAAGTCATTTTTTAAAGATTTATTTATTTGAAAGTCAGAGTTACACAGAGAGAGAGAGAGGCAGAGAGAGAGACAGAAAGGTCTTCCATCTGCTGGTGCATTCCCCAATTGGCCACAATGGCCGGAGCTGTGCTGATCCAAAGCCAGGAGCCAGGAGCTCCTTCCAGGTCTCCTACGCAGGTGCTGGGGCCCATGGACTTGGGCCATCTTCTACTGCTTTCCCAGGCCATAGCAGAGAGCTGGACCAGAAGTAGAGCAGCCAGGTCTCAAACCGTCGCCCATATGGGATGCTGGCACTTCAGGCCAGGGCGTTAACCTGCTGAGCCACAGCACCAGCCCCAAATAAATCATTTTTCAAAAAAAGTTTTAAAATCCATGGGGCTGGCACCATGGCTCACTTAGTTAATCCTCCACTTGCGGCGCTGGCATCCCATGTGGGTGCCGGGTTCTGTCCCAGTTGCTCCTCTTCCAGTCCAGTTCTCTACTGTGGCCCGGGAAGGCAGTGAAGGATGACCCAAGTGCTTGGGCCCTTGCACCCACGTGGGAAACCAGGGGGAGGCACCTGGCTCCTGGCTTCAGATCAGCACAGTGCCGGCGGTAGCGGCCATTTGGGGAGTGAACCATCGGAGGGAAGACCTTTCTCTTTCTCTCTCTCTCTCACTGTCTAACTCTACCTGTCCAAAAAAAAAAAAAAAGTTTTAAAATGCAGAGTGTCCTGTTAGGAGCCGGGGGGCATCTCCACAAAGGACTTGAGTTTGCCTATAAGTGAATTCTCTCCTGTGGCTCCTCTTCCCTGGTCCTGGGTTAGTTCCAGGGCCATGAGGTTCTGATAAGGCCAGGTCGTTTCTGTCTTGCAGGTAAAGCATGGCCACTCCAAGCTCGTCTGGTGCGCTCTTGTCGGGAAAACCTTCTACTACTATCGGAGCCACGAAGACAAGGTAGCCCTCGGCCTCCCACCAGCACCTAGTCTCCTGCTTGCCCCAAACCACTGGGCTGCTCATCCTGATGGAGACGGCCGGCCTCACCCCGACCCAGTCCCACCCCACAGAGGCACAGAAGCCAGCCTTCTGGACATCTCCCCTCCCCCGTCTGCATGGCCCACGTGTGTGGCCTGACAAAGTGCCACAGTCATGGTCCCCAGCCCTACAGAGCCAAAAGAGACTTCCCCATCCCGCGCCAGCTCTCTGTTCACAGAAGGCTGTGTCCACAGCGACCCCTGGGCCGTCTGCCCGTGCGGGATGCGCGCATCGAGGAAGTGGATCGCTCGTGTGACTCAGATGAGGACTACGAGGCTGGAGGAACTGGCCGGCTGCTGTCTTCCCACTGCACACTGGTGATCCACCCCCCAGAGCACAGCCCCACCTACCTCCTCATAGGCACCAAGCATGAAAAGGTGAGGGAGGGGCTGGGCCTCCACAGCCAGGCTTGGCCTGTGGTTCTCTTCTTCCTTTCTCTGTCTCCCGAGCTCCCTAGAATTTGAGTTTATTTGCCTCTGAGACACTTGGGCAGTTGATATTATTATTTGAATGGGAATGTTCCTTTATACTGAGTTCTCTGCATTGAGTAGCATCTCTTCCCTGGGGCCATGAGAAAGAACCACAGACTTGGAAGCTTGGGTATATGTTCCCCTGGAGACCGATGGCCTTGACTCGTGCCCCGCCCCGGGAGGCCTCCCTGGAGCCCGTGCCTGCACTCTTCCCGCCCTGTCCCCATCCTGTGGTTCCCTCCCTCTTCCAGGACACGTGGCTTTACCACCTCACGGTAGCTGCAGGAGGCAGCAGCGCCAAGGTGGGCACCGCCTATGAGCAGCTCATTGGGAAGCTGATGGATGGTGAGGGGGACCCAGGTAAGGGGAGGGTGGCCATCCCTGCTGGGGGTGGAGGAGGCTGGCTGTGTGCTTGCTGCTTCAGAAACCAAACAAGGCACTATTGCACCCTGAAGCTGCTTGAACAACATCTGAGCTGCAGAAGGAAGTTCGCCTCCCAGGCTCCAGGGCCCTCTGTCTGTGGCCAGCACACGGAGGTCACCCTGCATGGGGCGGGCGGGCTTGACCCGGGAAGCAGATTCTCCAGTGACCTGGGTAAATGTTTTACTTTGTTCAGCCAGCAGCTTCGCCAACTGGGCGGAGGGTTGAGCAAAGATGGTAGCTGATTAATCTGCAGTTCGAGTTTGTTAATCAATAAATGAAGCATGCATTGGGATCAGGCTAACCTGGGCCTGGGATGTTTGGGCTCTTTATTTCACTGCTGATGTCTTGGGGCCCTGAGGAGCTAACCTGAGGCCCACCCCCACATGCTCCCCGCTGCTGCTCCCGGGCCTGTTGGCTCCAGGCTGAGCTCGCTCTGCTCCAGGCAGACGTGGTGCTGAGAGGAAGCTGCTGGCCCTGCACACACATGCATGCACAGACACTTGTACCACCACCCCCCAACTGCAGCTCTCTGTGCAAAGCAGTGGCTGCCTTCCCGTGAGCCATGCCATGTGTGTGCCTGCTCACTGCAGTGCCCACTGCGTAGCACAACCCAGCTGTCCCAGCCCTCCCCATGGTGTGAAGCGGGGCCGGGGGCCGGGGTGGCAGCGGGCTCGCTCCTCTGCAGTAACTGCGCCTGGCTTTGGCAGACTCCCCACTCTGGAGGCATCCCACGCTGTGCTACACCAGACACGGGCTGGCCGCCTCCCTCACCACCCTGCCCTCCGAGGCCCTGCAGACCGAGGCCCTCAAGCTCTTCAAGGTAAAGTGGGAGCGTGGCCACGCCCCCCGGCTGGCAGCAGCCTCGCTGTGTGTCCTGACTCTGCCTGCAGGGGCCGTGGGTGCCCCAGTGAGACGCGGGTGGAGGAGACGCACGCGGTGAGGGGCAGCCTACAGGGAGCTCTGGAGAGGGTGGGAAGGAGAGTCCCGCAGGGAGCCTCGAGTGCCGTCCTCCCACTGGAAGGTGTGGGGCACCTCTGCCTGGGAGCCCGCTCCTCTGTGGGTAACAGCAGGGGAGGCCAGGTCCGTGTTGCCCTGGACACAGATTCTGACCTATTTCAGAATGTTCTTTGTACCCATCTGAATTTTCTATTTTTTATTTAAAAAAATTTGCTTATGTAAGCATGCTTATGTCTTACTTATGTAATGGAACCATTTAAAGAAGGGAAGAGTCTATCCCAAAGCAGCCGTTTTCAGCAAGCACAGATGCTCCCCAGCATGAAGGGGGCTGGCTCTGAGGGGGCTGTCTGCCCGTGAACTTGAGTCCCAGGGTAACGGCCTCCTCTGCCCCCCCTCCCCTCCCGGAGCAAGAGACCCCATTCCTCTGTGAGGACGACAGCAAGGGGTGTGGGTCTGCCCATGCTCACTGTCGCCCCCCTGCCAGTCTTGCCAGCTCTTCATCAATGTGCCCGTGGAGGCTGCCTCGGTGGACTACCACGTGTCCCTGGCCCAGACGGCGCTGCAGGTGTGCCTGGTCCACCCCGAGCTTCAGAGCGAGATCTACTGCCAGCTCATGAAGCAGACCAGCTGCCGGCCCCCTCAGAAGTACTCCCGCATGCAGGTGCGCATCCCCCGGGCACGGCAGTGGCATGGGCTTCCCAGGAGGCGCCTGGGGCGTGGTGCTCTGAGCCTCGCCAGTGGGCAGCCTCTGTGCCCCGGGCTGCCCCAGTGCACAGTGAGAATGTGCATTTTCCATCCTGGAAAAGCCTGACCGATGACAGAGGTGGCCTTCCCAGAACCCAAGAGGGTCAGGTGGAAGGCTGGGGGCACGCGGCCCCGGTGCTCACCCCCGCTTCATGCCCTGGCAGTGCTGGCAGCTCCTGGCTCTGTGTGCCCCCCTCTTCCTGCCTCAGCATCACTTCCTGTGGTACGTCAAGCAGCAGCTGCAGCGCCACGCAGACCCGCGGTGAGTGAGCACCGTTCCCCTGCCTCGCCAGCACTACAGCAGGGACGGGCGGGGCCAGCCTGTGGCACAGCAGGTTCGGCTGCCACCTGCAATGCTGGTGTCCCCCACCAGTGCACCAGTCTCAGTCGCAGCTGCCTCGCTTCTGATCCGGCTTCCTGCTAAGGCATCTGGAGGACAGTAGAAGGTGACCCAAGTATTGGGCCCCTGCTGCCCATCTAGGAGACCAGGATGGAGTTCCTGGCTTCAGCAAAGCCCAGCCTTGTGGCCATTTGGGGAATGAACTAGCAGGTGGAGGAACTCTGTCTTTCTGTCTCCATCTGACTTTCAAGTAAATAACTAAACCACTGGAGAGCCAAGAGGGGCCAGGGAGACCAGGACAGAGCAGACTGCTCATGTCTGCTCAGGGTGCAGAGACTTCCCCCAGGGGTGTGCACAGTAGGGCATGTGGAGATGGGGTGTGCCGAGGGGTCACTGCATACCTACCATGTGTCCATGAGTGTTCTGTGGGGCCCCTCGGGTGAAGCCACGTCCTAGAGTATCCCCAAATATTCGTTCTGTTGCCATGTTCTGGCTTCTGGAAGAAAATGATCCAGGTCAGCAAGCTGCTGCATACGGGTCCTGCGTGGCCAGTCAACGCCTGCAGAGCAGAGTCTTCGGGGCTTTGCTCATGGCCTGTCCCAGCTAGTTTTGTTCTAGCTAAGTCTGGGTGGAGACCTCAGTGCCTTGGTAGAGACTGCAACATACCCCTCTTCCCGTCCTGTGTCTTCAGCAATGAAACTGGCCAGTATGCCACCTACTGCCAGCGGGCAGTGGAGCGGACCCTGCAGACCGGGGAGCGAGAGGCCAGGCCGTCGCGCATGGAGGTGGTGTCGATCCTGCTGCGGAACCCCTTCCACCACTCCCTGCCCTTCAGCATCCCCGTGCACCTGGCCAACGGGACTTACCAGGTGAGGGCTGGGTGCACCCCCGCCCCACACCCTCCCCTGTCACTGCACCAGAGGAGGGTAATTCTAGGCTTCGTGGGTGCTGCGCCTCCTTGGAAGTGATGGGTTCTTCACCGGCAAACCAGCAAGAGTGACAGGCCTGGGTTCTAGGCCTGGGAGTGGGGAGGTTGGAAGAAGAGCTTGACACAAGTGTGTCGCTGCTGGGTGCCCTGGAAGTAGCTCTTCAGAACCCATTGCGTGAACAGAAAAGCAGTGACAGTGACCACGGAAGGGCCCCCACAGACTGACAGCAAGGAGGAACCAAGCCTAAGTCCGGTCCAGGGCGGGCAGGCTCAGGCTCCTTGCGTGCTGGCCCTCGGCGAGAGCGTCCGGAAACCAGCTTGCTCCGGCCTCTCCCAGTTGCCTCCGCTCCTGCCTGAGCTCAGGGCCCTCCACGGCCCTGTGGGCTCCTCGGGAGGCCGGCCTGGGTCAGAACGTCTCTCTCACCTCCAGGTGGTCGGCTTCGACGGCTCCTCCACCGTGGACGAGTTCCTGCAGCGGCTGAACCAGGAGATCGGCATGCGCAGGCCGTCACACTCTGGCTTCGCCCTCTTCACGGACGATCCTTCCGGCAGGGACCTGGAGCACTGCCTGCAGGGCAGCGTCAAGGTGACAGCCTCCCCGCCGGGCGCAGGGACCCACATGGCGGGTGGGGACAGAGCCTGGCGGACAGGCGCCCTGCTGTGGAGCAGCCCTTGTGGCGCTGAGCCCAAGGTGCTCCCTGGGCCAGGACTTCTGTGCCGTCCGAAGCTGCTGTGTGCTCTTGGCTTAGGAGACGAGCTCTCTGTGGCCCTGCCTCCCCCGAACGGCTCTGTAGCACCCAGGGCATAAGTAAGCCCCTTTCAGCTCCAAGTATGGACAGGCAGACCCCACCGAGCCTGCCGCCCGCCCCTGCTCCCCAGCGGAAGCTCTAAGCCTAGACCCATGGGCGTGGCGCTGTATGCGGGCCCCTCCCCTCTGCCCTGCCTGGCCCGTGCTTACAGGTGCAACCGTGTTTAAGGAGGTGGGTCTTTATGGTTCTTCTCCCTATGTAAAGGCCTTGACCGGGATGTAAGGCTGATCTCGAGTGTGGCCTGGGAGCTGGGGCCGTGGAGGGTGCCGAGTATTGGTGGGAAGGTTCTGGCGGGTGCATTTGCATCATCTGCCTTCTTTCCTGCAATGGGACAAAGCCTTCTATAGTCTTCCTTGCCTGGAAAAACCACGCCCCGTGTCTTCTGAGTGCCGGGGGCATGTGTCAGGCTCTGCTGCATGGCAGCCTGTATGTACGTCTGCTGAAGCGGAAACTGGCGGTCAGCGGGACGGAAACGCCCCGTGAGCGGCCGTGGTTCCTGACTGGGGCTGCCCCCTCGGCCAGTGGCAGCCGCCTTCCTCGCTTTGCTGCTCCCCTGCCCAGGGCTCCCGCCCCCCGTCTGTCTGCAGGCAGCCCGGGTGGGATGCTGGAAGCCTGAGCCCTGTCAGGCAGCGCACAGGCCAGCCCTGCTCTCCCACCCGCTCCTCTTATGAGGGACTTTTCCTTTGCCTCTCCAAGGTCTGCGACGCCATCTCCAAGTGGGAACAAGCGCTGAAGGAGCTGCACCCCGGGAAGACGGAGGGGGGCACGCGCGTGGTGAAGCTGATGTACAAGAACAGGTCCTGAGCACTCCGGGGGGGGCAGGCATGGGGGGCCGCTTCTGGGTGCCAGTCCACCTGCCTGGATGGACGGTCTCCCCTGCGGGCTGAGGGGCCCACAGATACCTGCTGCACGGTGGTCACAGGTGGGGCCAGGCTGGCCCTGCTCCTGAGCCCCGCGCACTCCTGGGCAGACGTCATCTGACTTCCGTGTGCTCTGCATGGCCGCACCCATGCATGTGTGCACACATCTGCCAAGGAGACACGCTGTGTGTTACCTTGGGAACACACGAACCGCGCGTGAGAAGGAAACTGGGAATGAGCACCAGGTATTTACGGCTGAGTCAACAGCTCAGATTCCAGGGGAAAATGAGAGGTCGTCAAGAGTTTATGGATAAGTGTGTATTATTAAAAAAAAAAAACTATGTTTGCATTTCAGGGTTTTTTTCCACCAAAAACCTTATCTTTTAATTCCATTTTCCACCAGCTTTTTAAAGTACCCTAGTAGGAAGTAGACACCTTGACTTTCTATCAATTAGAACGGAAAATTGGCCATCGCCGTGGCTCAACAGGCTAATCCTCCGCCTAGCGGTGCCAGCACACTGGGTTCTAGTCCCGGTCGGGGCGCCGGATTCTGTCCCGGTTGCCCCTCTTCCAGGCCAGCCCTCTGCTGTGGCCCGGGAGTGCAGTGGAGGATGGCCCAAGTGCTTGGGCCCTGCACCCCATGGGAGACCAGGAAAAAGCACCTAGCACCTGGCTCCTGTCCGCGGCAGCCATTGGAGGGTGAACCAACGGCAAAGGAAGACCTTTCTCTCTGTCTCTCTCTCTCACTGTCCACTCTGCCTGTCAAAAAAAAAAAAAAAAAACGGAAAATTCCATCCTGGTGTATCTAGGCAAGTAATGTCCATTCGCCTGTTGGATCTGCACGCCTGCAGTGCCCTGCTGGGCTGATCCACGCACATGCTTCCCCGCAGCAGGTGCAGCAGTCCCGTGGTGTACACAGAATCAGCCCCGGGAGCTTCACGGCCCGTGTCGCTGTCACCCTGTGTCCCAGCAGCAGCGGCAGGAAACAGGCTGCTTGTGTACATCGGGGAGGCAGAGCCCTCATCCAGGTTCGTGCCCATAGGGGTCCTCACCGCCCCGCTCCTCCCCGCAGGCTGTACTTTCGGAGTCAGGTCAAGGGGGAGACGGAACGAGAGCGGCTGCTGCTCGCCTCCCAGACCAGCGGCGAGATCGTGGCCGGGAGGTTTCCTGTCAACAAGGAATTGGCTCTGGAGATGGCTGCCCTGATGGCCCAGGTGAGGAGGCGGGAGGTCAGGACCGCCTCTGGGGACTGAGTCCCTGTGGGGAGTGCACCTCCCAGGCTCAGACGGGCGGCTCTGCAGAACCCACGGTGCCCAGGAGAGGGCGGTGTTGCCCCTTAACCCTGCGGGGGCTCCTCACCCGCTGCAGACAGATGCGCCCCACGTGCGGAGTGCTGGGCCTGGAATCCAAGCGCGCAGTTTGTGCTAGCCACCTTCTGCTGAGAGAGCTTCGCCACATCACCTTAGGAAGCCCTACATACTGAAAACAGACTTCCCTGCCCGCCCACGGGGTTGTCCTAAGTATGATAGTTGGGTAGTGTGTGTCGCATGTCTGTTAAGCTGCATAAACCACCCAACATCACACGTGGAATTAGGAAGGGGCACACACATGCAGCCTGTGCCATGCCCTCTGTTGCCCCTGGGAGGCCATGTTGTCACAGGTACCTTCGAGGTGCCTCTACGGGAGTCTGGATCGGCCTGCTGCAGCCAGGGAGCTAACAGTAGGCCTTCTCCCATACAAACACCGATAGGAATCACCTGTCACAGCCCTGCGCTAAGAAGCCGTGTCATCCAGGCACTTCTCATCCCCAGTTGACAGACAGGGAAACTGACACTCGGAGTTTAACTCCGTCAGGCACACAGAGCTGGGATTTGAGCCACGGGTCTGCCTCCAGAGGCCACACGGGGAACACTGCTGTCCACCAGGATCGGCAGCATCCTTCCTCCCGGGCCCCTGTTTTGGGGTTAGAACCCAGGATCACCAGTGTCTCCCTCACCCGTCACTGTGTTTGGATGAGGCCCTTGACCTCAGCTGTGTAGGCAGGTTGGTCTAGACACTCCCTGGTTCCCCAGGACTGCCCAGTTGTCTGGTATCTGTGAAACCTGAGGTAAGGGGTCTCTTCACAAGCGTTTCCCATGTCCATTTGTAGCCCACCAATGGGGTGGCTTATTGCAGACCACCGGCACCGTCCACTGGTGACTCCTGACCACTCTCCTCATTGCTTCTGCCACAGGTGGAGTATGGAGACCTGGAGAAGCCCGTCCTGCCGGGCCCCGGGGGCACACCCCCAGCCAAAGCTCAGCATCTCCTCCAGCAAGTCCTAGACAGGTTCTACCCACGGCGCTACAGACACGGGGCCCCCCCTGAACAGCTCAGGTAGGGGGGCCGCAGGGCCTTGTGGGGAGGCCTCAGACCTGCCGTGGAAACACGCAGGCCCTTCACTGGCACCTTTCTCTCCTGCCCACACCAGGCACCTGGCAGATATGCTGACCACAAAGTGGGCAGCCTTGCAAGGCTGTTCCGCTCCTGAGTGCATCCGCATCTACCTGACTGTGGCCCGGAAATGGCCTTTCTTTGGTGCTAAGCTCTTTGCTGCTCAGGTAAGTGCCCGTGGGAGAGGGGTTCACATCCCCCACCCCATGTCCGGTTTGTCAACACTGTAGCTCCTGGCTTCACCACAGTAAACCACAAGGGGTCGCTGTCCCCACTGTGACCCGTTTTCCTCAGTCTGTCTGTAGCTCCCGCCTCCACCACAGCAACCACCAGGGGTCGCTGCCCTACTGTGTCTGACTCCAGATTTCCATGGTGCAGAGCAGAGTCGTGATTCATTGCTTATATTGACGTCTTAGTGTTAGCCCTGAAAGAAGAAATAGGAACAACTAGCTAATTTACACACCAGGATCCATCCTTATACATCCCTCTCAAGATTAGTGCTTTAGGCCGGCGCCGTGGCTCACTAGGCTTCGAATCAGTGCAGCGCGCCAGCCATAACAGCTATTTGGGGGGTGAACCAATGGAAGGAAGACCTTTCTCTCTGTCTCTCTCTCTAACTCTGCCTGTCAAAAAAAAAAAAGGGATTAGTACTTTATTTATTTTTAAAGATAGAACAATGTATATCCTACAAAATGTGAGCACATTTCCACGGTGTTGGGGAAAAGTTCATTTCACTTCTGCATGGAGCTTTTCCTTATGGGCATGTGGAGTGCATGAACTTGACGTAACCATAGGCATCATCCTGTGCTCAAGCTGGATCAAGAGCCTGTTCTACTGAAGCGACAGATCAGAACATGGACATTCTCTCATACACCCAGAAAATGGTGGTTAAGCTCCTATTCTGTCTGGTGGTAGCTGAGGTTATAATGGGTGAGTGGTTCAATCCTTGCCTTTCGGAAGCTTCCCATCAAGTTGGGGAGATACACGTGCATCAGATAATGGTATAGGACAGTGCTTCAGAAAGTTCATGGAAGGAGCTGGAGCTGTGGTGCAGCAGTTCAAGTCCCAGCTGCTCCACTCTGGTCTTCCCACAACTGCACCTGGGAAGGCAGCGGAAGATGGCCCAAGTCCTTGGGCCCCTGCACCTGCGTGGGAGACCAGGAAGAAGCTCCAGCTGTTGTGGCCAATTGGGGAGTGAACCAAAAGATGGAAGATATACTCTCTCCCCCTCCTCCTCCCCCTCCTCCTCCCTCTCTTTCCCCCTCTTTCCCTCTGCCTCTGCCTCTCCTCTCTCTATGTAACTCTGACTTTCAAATAAAGAAATAACACTTTAAAAAAAAGTTCATGGAAAAGTTGGGCACTTGCCTAGTTAGATGCCTGTGTCCCATATCAGAGTCCTTGGGCTTGACACCTGCCCCAGCCCCTGACTCCAGCTTCCTGCTGATACAGACCTTGGGAAGCAGTGATGTGCAGGCAGTTGGGTTTCCGCCATCCACGTGGGACTGAGTTTCCAGCTCCTAGCCTTGGCCAGGCCCAGTGGATATGGGTATTAGGGAGTGGGCGTTCTTTTTTTTTTTTTTTTTTTTTTTTGACAGAGTGGACAGTGAGAGAGACAGAGAGAAAGGTCTTCCTTTGCCGTTGGTTCACCCTCCAATGGCTGCCGTGGCCGGCGCACCACTCTGATCCGAAGGCAGGAGCCAGGTGCTTCTCCTGGTCTCCCATGGGGTGCAGGGCCCAAGCACTTGGATCATCCTCCACTGCACTCCTGGGCCACAGCAGAGAGCTGGCCTGGAAGAGGGGCAACCGGGACAGAATCCAGCGCCCCCACCGGGACTAGAACCTGGTGTGCTGGCGCCGCAAGGCGGAGGATTAGCCTAGTGAGCCGTGGCGCTGGCTGGGAGTGGGAGTTCTAATAAATATATAAAACTTTGGAATGTTCATGAAAAATAGAATTAAACGTGTTTATTTTGGTGAAAAAAATTTTTGAAACCCATTTGTAGTTTTTTTTTTTTAATAAAGATTTATTTGTTTATCTGAAAGGCAGTGTTACAGAGAGAAAGAGGAAAATCTTCCATCCACTGGCTCACTCCCTAGATGGCCACAGTGGCTGGGACTGGACCAGGAGGAAGCCAGGAGGCTCAGGAGCTTCTGCTGGGCTCCCATGTGGGTAGCAGGGGCCCAAGCATTTGGGACATCCTCTCTTCCTTTTTCCAGGCCATTAAGGGGGAGCTGGATTGGAAGTGGAACAGCCAGGATTTGAACTGGTGCCCATATGGGATGCCAGTGGCACAGGGCATCACAGACAGTGGCAGCTTTACCCACTGTGCCACAACACTGGCCCCGTTTATAGT
This sequence comes from Sylvilagus floridanus, assembly GCA_949820135.1. Taxonomy (NCBI): domain Eukaryota; kingdom Metazoa; phylum Chordata; class Mammalia; order Lagomorpha; family Leporidae; genus Sylvilagus; species Sylvilagus floridanus. The sequence continues at coordinate 11,361,426 of OX463228.1, read as the reverse complement.
TTCTTCATAATACATATTTCCATGGCTTTTTTTTTTTTAAGGTTTTTTTTTTTTTTTTTATTTGAAAGGCAGACTTAGAGATCTTCCATCTGCTGGTTCACTCTCCAAATGGCTGCAGTGGCCAAGGCTGGGCCAGGCCAAAGCCAGAAGCCTGGAACTCCATCTGGGGCTGCAGTGTGGGTAACAGGGGCCCAAGCACCTTGGCCATCCTCTGCTGCTTTCCCAGCTGCATTAGCAGGGAGCTGGATTGGAAGTGGAACAGCTGGGACTTGAACTGGCGCTCATGGGATGCTCATGGGATGCAGGCAGTGGCTTAACCCACTGTGCCACATTGCAGCCCCTCCATCATATGCATGGATTTCAAAAAAATCTTGTACCAACATAAACATCTTTTAATTGCACTTGACACACATTTTAAAGTACCTTCATGCATGTTCTGCCCCGCCTTCCCTTCTTAGAGAAATTGTTTTATAAGCTGTCACAGGCGGTGCAGGGACAGTACAGGGGTATTGTAAAGACATGCAACAGGTCTCACTTGGTCTGGGCATTGGGAAAAGCTGCTAGACTCGGTAATGTGTCCGTCTCTCTCCCCAGGAAAAAGACGTGGATTCTCGTGCTGCAACCCTAGCAGGGAAAATTAGGCACTGCAGGGAATGCCCGCCCCGTAGTCTCTGTCTCACTGCTGGGACCCAAAGTCCTTAAGTGTGCATTCTTGCTTTCCCATGTAGTCTCTAGGAAATTGGCTGAAACAAGATGTGCTTCAGCCAGGAGAAGCCGTGGGTGGAATTCAGCCCAGAGCAGTCTGCCTGTTCCCCACGCCCACAGCAGCTGCCGGGCTGGCCTCTGGTAGCCAGAGCCCCCAGGCCGAGTGCTCCTGCCACAAGCAGACATGTGTATTTCCGATGCTGTACAAACGCCATTGTGTTCCCCAAGATGAGGGCTCGCTGCCTCAGGTCCCTGCACACGCCTTCTTCCTCAGAAAGCTCTTCAGAGTCAGAATCTCTGGGCATGACTGATGGCGTTTTTTTGTTTCCCCAGCCTGCCCAGCTGTCTTCCAAGGAGGAGAGCCCTCTGGTCTGGATCGCTGTGAACGAGGACGGGGTCAGCATCCTGGACCACAGCACCATGGTAAGGACGGGTGGCTGGCCGCCTCTGCCCCTGCTCCTGAGCACTGCCTGCTCTCTGGACTCCAAAGCCCCTACCCCCGCCCGCCCAAGCCCTGCTGCCCTCCCTCTGGACAAGCTCCTTGACCTTCAACACGCAGACCTCAGAGTGAGGACCACTGTGGGTTCTCCCTCCTGGTTGAGGGTGCCTGTGCCTGGAAGAGACGGTGATGGCTCCTTGCTCAGGAGACAGGTGGGAAACTGCCCCGAACTCACTGGTTCCTCTCCACAGCAAGTGCACGTCACTTACCCCTACGCTGCAGTGACAACCTTCGGTGGCTGCAAGGATGACTTCATGCTTGTGATTAGATCCATTCCAGACCAGAGCTCTGGGAAAGGTCACATTGAGAAGTTGACCTTCCGGATGGCTGCTCCCAAGGTGGGTCTGCGGCTGCTTAACCATTTTACTCTGCTCTGGGGTGGTGGGCGGGGCTTTGGATGGTGCTGACGAGGGCCCTGCCCCCCTAGTTTGTGACCTGGTCTGTAACCAGTACTCAAGGGTTCAGGCAGAGTTCCCTCTGTGTCACTGCTGAGCTGGTAGGGAGAGGGGCTGGTGGGGAGGAGGTAACTCTGGTGCAGATACTGCACTGTCTTTCCTTTGTTTTTGAATTCAAGCCCCTGCACGTGCAGACCTGAGCTTAGCGCCCACTTGCTCTCCTCCTTGCAGCAGGCCCAGGGCAGGGTAGCTTCTCTTCAAGGTGCTGGGTTCTGCTGCGCCAGCACTGGCCAGACGGGCTCCACACTGTTCCTTTCTTTGTGGCCCCAAAGACAGCAAAACGGCCTTTGCTTTTAGTGCTCTGTACAGGAAATGGTGACCAGCAAAATTACAAAGGCTCAGAAACCGAAGTTCTGATTGCTTGTTCTCTTCTGAGAGCAACTAGAAACTTGTTCTCCACTTTTATTAACTTGTTTTTGTAACCATTTAAAAATTTTCTGTATATGAATTTTATGTGAAAGGCAGAGACAGCATTCTGCCATCAACTGGTTCATCCCCCAAATACCTGCAACAGGTGGGGAAGAGCCACGCTGAAGCCAGCAGCCCAGAACTTCTGTACGGGTGGCAGGGAGCCAACTACCTGAGCCCACACATAAGCAAGAAGCTGGGATCTGGGGCGAGCCAGGGCTTGAGTCATGCCATGGGATGCAGGAACCCCACCCAGTGTCTCCACTGCTATGCCAACACCTGTCCTCCAGCTCCACTTTATTTGGAGAGAGGAAGCTGGTTCATTCCCCGGATGCTGCAATGGATGGGGCTGGGCCAGGTTGGAGCCATGAGTCTGGAACTCTATGTGGGTCTCCCACGTGCACACTCGGGCCACCTTCTGCATTAGCAGGGAGCTGGATCACTGGTGTTCTGATGTGGGGGTACCGGGGGTACCAGTGTCGCAAGTGACAGCTTAACCCATTGCACCGCACCACACCACCCCCCTCCCTACTTTTAATTCTGAAGTTTGTCAGACCTCCTCCCTGTAGTGCCCCCTTGCTGTGAGGGAATGTGGTTCTCTTTACCTCAGGAGGGCTCTGTGTAGCTCGGAGGGCCTCCAAACAGGTGTCCAGTTCACTGGGCCTCTGTACCTCACAGGAACGGTCCCTTTGGGCTTTGCTCTTGGATGGCTATTTTAGACAGGAAGATGATGCACCTTGTAAGTGAAAGCCCAAATTTGAGCCCAGGTTGGTTTACTTCCTTCGCTCTGCTCTCTCCTTAGATTGCAGAAGCTACTTTCATCATGGCCAGCTACATGAACCATCACTCTACAACTGTGAGCGCCCCCACAAACCCCGCTGCCGTCCACCAGCCCTGGGACCTGGATGGACGACAGCTCTTTGCCTCTGTTCCCTGCGCCACCAAGGGGCCAACGTTGCTGTGACTGTTTCTCCTGCCTCCTCCCCACCACCACTGGTGCCTCTGGAATTGGAGACGTGTGTCCTGGGGTGCGATACTACTGTGAGGGGACTCACACCCGGCCTCACTTTGTTGTGTGACCTGTGTATGTCGTGTCTGAGAAGCCTTTACTCTAGGTGCCTTACTTGTCTGAGCCCAGCTTTTAAAAATCCAGACCCAGTGTGAGAACCAGCTAACCTTGTAGTCCCCACGAGAATACTGACTCCGTATGCTGCCTCAATAGAGACCTCGACAGGCCGGTGCACCGACAGCCAGGCCTCAGTGCCGACATCCGGGCAGCTGGTATTTCTCATGCAGGTGGTCGTTACGTAGGGGTTTATACTTGAAGTTTTCTCAACATCCCTGAACAGAATAGGACTAAAACTCTGATTGACCTGAACTGACAAAAGCCTGGAACTCACTAACACTGGACTTTCTTCCCCAAGTGGGAAAGGGCCAGCAGGGCTGGAGAGAAAGGAAAGCACTCCCTCTCCCCCTTTCCTGGAGCACAGGCCGCACCACTCCACTCAGAGGGAAGCGCCTCCCCCGGCCCCACTGTCCCCAGTGCCACACGGCCAGAGCGAGGGCAGGGGCCGGCAAGCCTGGCCTCATGCAACAGCTGCACCGGGCTCAGTGCTGCAGGATGAGGTGGTCAGTTTCCTGCCCTTCTTTTGCTGCTCTATGAGGCTACTGGACACACAGACTCACTGCACTCAGGGGCCTCGAGACTTCCAGTGAACTTGCGCTGGGAATTAGTTTCCGGGCAGGGGCGTGTGCGTGGTACCTGCACACGAGCATCAGGTGAGGAAGCCAAGTTGCTTTCACCTTTTCCCTTCCTGACTACACTGTGACCTGAGTGCAGAGGAGATGGTCTTTGTTTACACCCTCCCTGACAAAGGAAAAGAAAACGAGGGTTCATGCTCGGATTTTCCAGCATCGGAGAAACAGTTTTATTTCCAAGCCCTAAGAGAGCCTTAGCATTTGTCAGTAAGGTGCTGGAAACTGTATGGGTTGGCAGTAGCACCCAAGAACCACGCTTTAGCCCCATCAGTGTGTGTGTGTGTCTGTCTGTGTGTGTCTGTCTTTCTGTGACACTGGCTGGAAGTTGCTTCCGTGAATGCCTCCGCTGCTCAAAGCTCCCTTCTCACCCACACACTGACCAGGCAGATGGAAAAAGAAACGCGCCACTCTGACTCTTGTACATGACCCTGACTTTGCAAGACGGGTGGTTTTAAGGCCATCTTTGTTCCCATCTTTCCCTCTCAGGATTTGGGGATCTAGCTGGGACATCTCTACCTCGAACAAGGCACATGTTCCACTGGCTCCCAGATAACCCCCTCCCCCAAAGCCAGAGTAAAAGGCGACGGTTCTGATTTTATAGTATCGTGAGTGTTTCTTAGGCCAGCAAGGATAATGTTGTATACCTATGGAGTTTCAAATCCAGGTTTCCAAAGATAGGGCAAACATAAATGAGGCAGTGCTCATGCTGAACTTGGGGGCAAACTGTTTCTCCCACCCTCTGCTTCCCAGCCCTTCAGGAGACACTGCCTTGGAAACAGAGGCTTCGACTGTTTGCTTATTTATGCAACTTTGACGCAAGGGTTCCACGTCAGGAATCCAGAGTCAAATTTCCATCTTGCCTTTGTCTCCCCTCTCTTGGCAAAGCAGCTTTCACAATGGTAAAACATGCTGAGTAACAGAAAAGCATTAATGTGCTTGACACCCATGACTGAAATGCCAGGGTCATGTCTGTCAATAAAAAGCTGTCTGTGACCCAGGCGATTGTGGTGAATGTTTTGAACAAAGCTGTTTATTAAGAAAATCACGAGGTAACTCGGCCCAGAACACAGGAGCCAGGTGACAGGGTCATGTTGGAGGACATTGCTTCCTGCTTTTCCCCCCTTAACGTCATACAGGGACTATTACGAAACTAGCAACTATACCTCTCTCCAGAGATCTGATCAGCTTCCCGTTGTCTTTACAAATCTCAGCACAAAGTAAGATTGAATGTGCTTAGGAATTTCACAAAGTGCTCTTTCCTGAAACTGCTTTCGCCATACCACGTCGGAATTGAGATCTCCCCTGAGCTGGTAAAGCGGGCAGCGCCTCACCAGGGGAGCACTACGAAACACAGAGATACCCGAGCGGTGTCTGCTGTCACTTGCTCTACAGCGAGCGATCCACTGCGTCCATACTGTTTCCGTGGGCTGTGTCCACTTGATGCTTTGAGGACAGAAAACACAGTAGCCAACCTGGCTTAGGAGTCTGCCCGTGGAAGACAAAGTGGCCTTCTCAATGCTGGGACTCACGGGCCTGTGGCTTTCTGCTGTGCCAGGATCTCCTGGCAGCTCCTGTACACCTCAATCAAGCAGTCAAGACGAGGTTTGGCGCTCTGAAATCCAAGGGGAGAAATGCACAGTGAAATGGCCCTGCATGCCAAGCGGTGGCCACCTGAGTGCTGACAGGTATCCTCTGCCCTTCAGCCAGCACAGTGTCAGCTCAGAGACAGGAGTGCAGGCCTTGGAGAGTCAGGCCAGCAGGGGTCCCAACGAGGCCCCCAGCCCTACCTGCAAACTACAGATTAAAAGAAGCTTTTTCAGCTGATGTCATGACCTCCATCTTAAGAAGCAAGCAGCCATAGTAACAGGGATGGACCCTTGAGAAATGTCATAAGTTGTGAAGTAGTTCTGAGACAAGACGTGCATTTTTTTTTTTTTTACAGGCAGAGTGGACAGAGAGAAAGGTCTTCCTTTGCCGTTGGTTCACCCTCCAGTGGCCGGCACACCGTGCTGATCCGATGGCAGGAGCCAGGTGCTTCTCCTGGTCTCCCATGGGGTGCAGGGCCCAAGAACTTGGGCCATCCTCCACTGCACTCCCAGGCCACAGCAGAGAGCTGGCCTGGAAGAGGGGCAACCAGGACAGAATCCAGCGCCCCGACCGGGACTAGAACCTGGTGTGTCAGCGCCGCTAGGTAGGGGATTAGCCTATCGAGCTGCAGCGCCGGCCAAGAAGTGCAGTTTTACATGTCACTATTGAAAAATATTTTACACAGTGAAATAAAGTTAAAAGCCACAGAATGGGAAAAACAAATGTGGAGAGTGTATGCAGTAAAAGTTTGCTGCCCAGTATACAGAAAGAATTGTTACAGGGGGTACAAGGATAATACAAGTAAATTTATCATTTGAAGAGAAAAATTCAAGTCCAGCATCATGATGTAGCAGGTAAAGCCCATGATGCTGGCATTCCCTATGGGCACTGCTAGTTCAGGTTCCAGCTGCTCCACTTCCGATCCAGTTCCTTGCTTAGGGCTTGAGAAAGCAGAAAATGGCCCAACCACTTGGGTCCCTGCACCCTTAAGGCCCAGATGAATCTGACTTCAGCCTGGCTCAGTCCTAGTGGTTATGGCCATCTGGGGAGTGAACCAGCAGATGAAAGATGTCTCTGTTGGTTTTTTTTTTCTCCTCTCTGTCTCACTCTCTGTAGCTCTTTCAAATATACAAATAGGTCTTCTAAAAAGAGATATAAATTTAATAACTTTACAATGCCTTTCCTATTAACTGTAAATCCAGTATTAGCCAAGACAGTAGAAAAACAAGGACATTCTTAGCAAAAGTACGCTGAAGTTGTCCAATCTCTGAAGCCCAATCTCACACGTGAAAAATTTATAAAGCTGTTTGTTAGCTGTAACAAATTTTGAACAATAATGCAAAAGAGTTTTTTTAGCTTAGCAGTCTTAAATCATCTGTGAGAAAGGAAAGACAATAAGGTGAGGTTAACTATAAATGCCTACTGTGATTTATTATAATCATGTTTATGTGTTTTTTAATAAAAACAAAAAACTAATCTGGACATGATGTTAAAAGGCCAGTCACAGGAGTGAGCACTTGGCATAGGGGTCAAGATGCCACTGGAGACACCAGCATCCTACACCTAAAGGCCTGGATTTGAGTCCTGGCTCTGCTCTCAATTCCAGCCTCCTGCTCATGTGCACCCTAGGAGGCAGCAGGTGATGGCTCAAGTACTTGGGTCCCTGCCACCCACATCGGAGACCCTGACTGAATTCTGGGCTCTTGGTCTCAGCATGACTTTTAACCCTGGCTGTTGCAGGCATTAAGTGAATGAACCAGTGGATAGAAGCTCTCTGTTTCTTCCTGCACATCAAGTGAAACAGATAAGCCTTATGGGGGGAAAAAAAACTAGCAATAGTATAGCTAAATAAACTGATATTTCAACATGATGGAATGAAATTTATTTAAAATAGTATAATGGCCTTTGTGGAAATATGCATATTAAATGATTTTAAAAACCATAAAATAGCATATAATTATACATGTGGAACAATAACACCAATGTAAAACTATATGTTGGTAGACAGCAAATTACTGTTGAGTTGCAGGCAGAGTTATATATTTTTCCCTAAAATGTGGATTCATAATGTTTTTGAGAGCTTATATTTGCCTCAGAGAGGAACTTCTAAAATAACTAAACATCTGATTTGCACTAAAAATAACTGCCCAGCACCTTACATGCTCTGAGCACAGAGATTTCCATCTCTACCGAAGAGAAGGCGCAGTGGACAAACAGAACAGGCGGAGGGTTGCGCTGGAGGAAGGGAAGGGGCTCTGTGCTCACCTGGAAAACAGGCACGACTTGGGACACCCCTTGCGGCTCCACCGGGTCCTTCAGCAAAATGCAGAGGTAGTAAATCACCTTCTGCTGCAAGACAACAAACAGCTGACAGAGGTCTGGGGGAGACGCACTGGTGCCCCTTTTCTTCCACGGAAGCCTCAAAACCTCACACACGCTTCTCTCGAAATAGGCCTGCACTCAGTAGCTCTTGAAGTGGGGGATAAGCATATGCTCATCCTTTAGATAAAAAATGGCAAACCCGGCCGGTGCCGTGGCTCAACAGGCTAATCCTCCGCCTTGCGGCGCCGGCACACCGGGTTCTAGTCCCGGTCGGGGCGCCGGATTCTGTCCCAGTTGCCCCTCTTCCAGGCCAGTTCTCTGCTGTGGCCCGGGAGTGCAGTGGAGGATGCCCAAGTGCTTGGGCCCTGCACCCATGGGAGACCAGGAGAAGCACCTGGCTCCTGGCTTCAGATGGCGTAGCTCCACCCATGGCGGCCATTTGGGGAGTGAACCAACGGAAGGAAGACCTTTCTCTCTCTCTAACTCTGTCAAATAAAAAAAAAATAAAAGTTAAAAAAAAAAAAGACTTAGTTTAGATCCAGGATCAACCATGGGCTGGGGACCCCCGAAGGAGCCTGGACACCTAAATACTCACCATGTAAATAGCCTCATTGATGACAATGTCCTTGACCTTGCTCATCTCTATGAAGGTGGTGCTTTCTTTGCCTGAAGCATAGGATGAGGTCATCTGGATGCCAAGGGAATCGATGATTAACAGAGTCTCCTGATCGATCTTCACAAAATGAAGATAACCGAGCAAGCCTGCGAGGGTGATGAAGATGGCGGCAGAGAGGATCATGCTGTTCTGAAGACAGAGCCAGACACAGGCATAAGATCACCAAGCAGTCTTGGCATATACTCGTATTTGTGCTGTACAACAAGTCAGCTCTAGGCAAGGCGGGAGAAAAGCCTTTGTTCTGTGCGCTGGGCTCTGAAGTGCCACAAAGTGACCCAGAGCAACAGATCCACAGGATAGAAGAATAGGTCTGGAGAGAAACTCCACGAGCCAGACTTTCACCGTCACACCAGTTCAGACCTGGTCTTCCAAAACTGCAATATAAAGACCCGGGTCTTCTCCTCTCTCACTCTCAGCAGAATGTATACTACAGAATCATAGCCCGAACAAGTGCAAAGGGTTTACAACGAGCAGATACTACTCTTACCTGATACACAGCCATCCACCCTCCCTAACAGAACCTGGATGAGTCACCACTGGTTCCCACTCCTGCCAACGACTGGTTTAGAAACTGGCATGTGGGGCCAGCGCTGTGGTGCAGAGGGTTAACGCCCTGGCCTGAGCACCGGCATCCCATATGGGTGCCAGTTCGAGACCTAGCTGTTCCACTTCCTGTCCAGCTCTCTGCTATGGCCCAGGAAAGCCGCAGAAGATGGCCCAGGTCCTTGGGCCCCTGCACCCATGTGGGAGACCCAGAAGAAGCTCCTGACCCCTAGCTTCGGATCAGCACAGCTTCGGCCATTGCAGCCATCTGGGGAGTGAACCATCGAATGGAAGACCTTTCTCTCTCTCTCTCTCTCTCTCTGTCTCTCTCCTCTCTCTGTTTAACTTTTTTTTTTTTTGACAGGCAGAGTGGACAGTGAGAGAGAGAGAGACAGAGAGAAAGGTCTTCCTTTGCCGTTGGTTCACCCTCCAATGGCCGCCGCGGTCGGCGCACCGCGCTCATCCAACGGCAGGAGCCAGGTGCCAGGTGCTTTTCCTGGTCTCCCATGGGGTACAGGGCCCAAGCACTTGGGCATCCTCCACTGCACTCCCGGGCCACAGCAGAGAGCTGGCCTGGAAGAGGGGCAACCGGGACAGAATCCGACGCCCCGACCAGGACTAGAACCCAGTGTGCCAGCGCCGCAAGGCAGAGGATTAGCCTGTTGAGCCACGGCACCGGCCTGTTTAACTCTTTCAAATTAATAAATAAAAATCTTTAAAAAAAAAAAAAAAAAAGAAACTGGCATGTGACACAACCCTGGCCAATGAAACATGAGGGGAAGTCTGCTTGGCACAGCAAACTTAGTCCACCTTAAAAAGAGACCCAAGGAAGAGAAGTTTCCCTCACTGTGAGGTTTAGATGTTTGGAACTATTGCCCTGGCCAGACCAAGTGGAGAGCCATGCTGAGGACAGAGTACACTGAGAGGGTATGGGGGAAAAATCATTGATGACCTATAATTAAAGAAATTCAGTAATTCTGCCACACATCCCCAGAGGGCAGGGAGTGTGTTACTATTCTTTAAACTGAAAAGATGCTCCTCTAAGCCATCAACTCTGTCTGTTGGGCCTTCACTGCCCAGATATAGCAAGAACCTTGGTTCTCACTAGATCTTGGTGTCAGATTACCCTGGCCTGCCTTCAGCAAGAATCCTGTCGAGTCCTTTCAGCTAGAATCCCACCTTGTCCTCTAAGGCACTGTAACCACATTAAGTTTCCAGCCTCCTATCAATTCATTCAAGACTTTTGGATTTAAACTTACTGGTTTTAGGGCTTTGGGTAAATTATTACTCTTCCAGAGTCTTGGTTTTCTTCTAAATTGAAGTAAGGAATTCAGTAAAGAACCTGGCACTCAGTGGACACTTAACAAATATCTGTTCTCTCTTCCTCACTTGATCACATACTAGCCAGGACGCAGGCTAGTATTAAACTTTTAACTATATCAAAAACTCCTGTGTTGGGGGAGGTACTGTCAACTTAACCATCATTTTAACTGACTTATGAACAAACCTTTAGATACAATTTGACACGAAGCTGGGCAGTCTTAATTCTGTGTATTTTTTATTAATTTTTAAAAATTTATTTCAGGGGCTAGCACTGTGGCGTGGTGGAATAAACCGCCGCCTGCAGTGCCAGCATCCCATATGGGCACTGGTTCGAGTCCCGGCTGCTCCAGTTCTGATCCAGCTCCCTGCTGATGGCCTGGGAAAGCAGCAGCAGATGGCTCAGGTGCCTGGGCCACTGCCACCTGAGAGGAGACCTGGAGAAAGCTCTTGGCTCCCGGTTCAGCCTGGCCCAATGCTGGCCATTGAGGCCATCTAAAGAGTGAACCACAAACAGAAGATCTTCCCTCTCTCTCTCTCTCTGTGTGCATGTCTCCCCCGCTCTCTCTCAAATAAATAAATCTTTAAAAAATTTTATTTTTTTTTCAGAGACACAGAAGAGAGGGAAAGGGAGAAGAGGGCAGAGACTGAGAGATACTGGTTGCCACCTGATGGTTCACTTCCCAAATGCCCAGGACAGTCTGGACAGGGCAGGAGGGACTGGATTCAGGTTTCCCACATGGGTGGCAGGGACCTGAGTACTCAGCCACCATTGTGACATCTTCCGGAGAGTGAATTAGCAGAGAGACGGAATCAAGAGCCAGGCCTGAGACTTGAGCCCAGGTACTTCCATATGGGATGTGAGCATACCACGTGGTGCCTTCACTGCTGTGCCAAACGCCTGCCTCAATTCTGTGTTTCTGTGTGAAACTACCATGCTCTGAAATATGCTTTGATAGGGGGAAAAAAAAATGGAGGCAGCAATGGAAACAAAATCCAAATTACAGAAATAATCAGGCTTGCAGTACTTTGCCCTGGTCAGATCACTGCTGAATTAACATACGCAGTTCAGAGCCCTACAAGGGGAAGTCACCCTGCAAACGCCAATCAGGATGCTCCTTTGGAGCCGAGGGCCGATCCCACTCTGTGAAGCTGGCATGGCAGGAACTAACTCCACTCCAGAGAAGTGAAAACGGAACCTCGATGAGTCTGGAAATTGGGCATAGACAGCATGCACACAGGGCAGGCCCTGTGCAGCCACGCGTGAAACTGTCCTAGCATCCCATATCAGAGCGCATGCTCAGTCCAAGCTCCAGCACCTCAGACCCGGCTCCCTGCTGAGCGCCTGGGAGGCACTGGGTGAGGCCCAAGTACTTGAGTCCTTGCCTCCCACGTGGAATGGCCCAGTCTGGGCTGTTGCAGGCATTTGGGGAGTGAACTAGCAGATTGAAGATCTCTGCCTCTCTCCCATCTCTCTGCTTCTTGAATAATAAATCTAAAAGCAAGCATGCATGTCTCAAGTTTAATAATTCTTTAGAACTTGAAATTGGAGGGAGGCGCTGGGAGGAGGAAGGGTTAAACTGCGTTGAAACACAAGAGATTAGGAAGAACTAGAATACTCCATTCACACAGATGCACACGTGCTTTGGGGACAATGACGTGAGTGTCGGCAGTGACACCTCTGGGCGTGACCGATGAGAGCGAGCCCTGCACAGGCTGCACAGTTCTGGCAGCTGTCGGAACTTAATCGCCAAGGACACGCACCACACAGGGCGCGTGCGAGGTCAAGTTCCAAGCTTTGGGACCAGCTGCGGGCTGGGGGGCCCCCAGAGCACAGCGATGTGGGAGGGAGCAGGGACCCCAACACAAGGTTCACTAGACGCCAGCGAGTTCCCGCCCTCGACCCCTAGGAGGGTCAGACCACAGGCCCGAGCTGCAGCAGAGACCCATCCAAAGCCGATCCCAGCTTCCGAGCGGCCGAGCCGCCGTTACCTCGCAGAGGGTGAAGAGCGCGTAGGCCGCCAGCCACACGGAGCAGGTGACAGCCGTGAGCGAGCGCAACGAGAGCCGGGGACAGCTGAGGCAGAACTCCCGGCAGGACGGCGAGTAGTAGCGGCGCTGCAGGGCCAGGCGGCCGCCACAGATATCCGAGAAGCTCTGCTCGTCCTCCATGACGCGACCGCCGGGACCGGGCAGTCTCGGGGCTCTAGCCCGCCCGCCAGTCCGCGGCGTCCCGACGGCGCCAGGCCCACTTCCGGGTCGCCAGGCCACGCCCCCAAGCTCTGCGCAGCCGCAGTCGCGCGTCGGCCTCGGTGCGGAGCTCCCGGAGGTCGTAAACTGCGGATCCCGGCTCGGCCTGCGTTCCGCGCTTGGTTCCTGCAGGAGACTCTTAGGGAGCGAATTCGGCGGGCAGAGGGGGTGAAGGACCACGCTGGTTTGGGGGGGGGGGGCCTGAGGGAGGGGTTTGCCAAAAAAGAGGACCGGGAAAACCAAAGCCGCTGAGACCGGAAGAGTGGGGCAGAGAGTTGGAAATGGGGAGCAAGTTAGGGGTCAGGTCTAGAAGGTTCTTCAGGGCCTGGCATGGGGCTTGGGTCTCGCTGCCTGGGCGTTCTCGCCCCAGACAGCCGCCTGGAGCAGTAACGGGGCGGAAGGTGCGGGGAACGGCGCTCGGGACCCGTAGCACCAGCGGTCTAGGGGCTCAGGGCTGCGAGAACCGTCCAGTGGCTTCAGCCCCGTGGCGGCGCCTGTGCTCGGTCCATCTGTGTGGAAGAGATCCGTGGCAGCTTTCAGTCTCTGCTACAAGGTTCAAGTTGTCCATCTTCCTGCAGGAATCCTTTTTCCTAATGGATTTTCTAGAAGCATTTGTTTTTCCCATTCCATCTTTCGGGCCCTGAATCGGATCACATGATATACCCCTTTTGTTTTTGGTATATACCATTTAATATGTTCTTTTAAGTATAAAAGTCATAGGTGCTTGTTGTAGGAAATTTGAAAAATACAGATCCGTTTTTAACCACCTGTATTTCCACCTCTTAGAAATAAACAGTTAATGTTTTGGAGAAACATTTTATTCTGTAGTTTCTTAACTTAAAGAACATGAATAGAATCAGAGTTTTGTCTTTGGTTTTTTTAACTTGTTCTTTTTTCAAAAAAATTATTGATATTCATTATGTATCTGAAAGGGAGAGAAACAGAGAGAGCGGTCTTCTATCTGCTGGTTCACCTCTCAATTGCCTGTTAACAGCCAGGGCTGCGCCAGGCTGAAGCCAGGAGCCAGGAACTCAGTCTGGGGCTCCCACATGGGTGGCAGGAACCCCACTGCTGCCTTCCAAAGTCGCATTAGCAGGAAGCTGGAATCCATCAGAACTGGGTGGAGGCCTGGAACTCAGGTACTAGGAGATGAGTCGTAGGCATCCCAAGCATCTTCTTAACTACAGAGCTAAGTCCCTACCCCTCTATTCACTTCCAATTGAAATTCAACATTTCTTTGCATTATGAATCAACAAACTAATTAGTATTGTTACAGTTAACTCAAAATTGTAATGGTTAACTCCAAATGTCATTTCTAGTCATCACTACTTCAAAATTGCAGTAATTATCGGACCCATTCCTAGATCTTTTTAAAGTGTCAATCAAAAGATATGTATTATGTATTTTTATTTGAAATGCAGAGAGAGAGAGAGACCTTCCATCTGCTGGGTCATTCCCAAATGCCAGCAACAGCCAGGGCTGCGCCAGGATGAAGCCAGGAGTCCAGAATACAACCTGGGTCTCCAAATAGGTAGCGAAGATGGAACTGCTTGAGCTGTCATCTGCTGCCTCCCAGGATATGCATTATCCCGAAGCTGGAAACTGGAGTGGGGCCAGGACTCAAACCTAGACACTCTGATATGGAATGTGGGTATCTTAAGGGGCATCTTTTTTTTTTTTTTTTAAGATTTATTTATTTATTTGAAAGGCAGAAGTACAGAGAGAGAGAGAGTGAGAAGACACGGGCACAACCAGCTTTTACTAGAAAATATCATCATTATTTTAATGTAACCTAAAGTGTAATCACATTAGCTTATTAGGCAACTAGTAGTAATAATAAGCAATGCTAAGTGTCCTTGACTTTATATATGTATTATGTTGGATGTTGAGCTAAGTAATCCAGTAACTACAATAAGTTGATTGTTGTACAAACCGCACCACTGCCTGTTCCTGGCCCTTGCTATCCTATACTCCCCCTTTCCTCCATCTGGCCAGACGTGACTCTACCCTGACCCAGGTCCAGGAATGTAAAAGGGAGGTTTAAAGCTTGAGATAACAACCAGCCCTTACCCTGGAGTCGGCAGCAGGTGTCTTATCAGAAGTGTCAACTTGACCTAAGCATTCCCCTAAAGCCTGCTTGTACATGATAATAAAAGCTCTGTTAGAATTGTGCTCGGGGCTTCTCCGGGGGCTTCCTCTTCTGGAGGTACTGAGAGGCCCGGGTTTGAACTCGCAATAAAAACGACCCTGCTAATTGGCTTCAACTTCGGTCTCTGGTGGTTGATTTCGGGGGATCACGGACTGCGGGCATAACAAGAGAGATTTCATCTGCTGGCTCACTTTGCAGTTGGCCGCAATGGCCAGAGCTGTGCTGATCAGGAGCCAGGAGCTTACTCCAGGTCTCCCATGTGGGTGCAAGGGCCCAAAGACTTGGGCCATCTTCTACTGCTATTCCAGGCCATAGCAGAGAGCTGGATTGGAAGTGGAGCAGCCGGGTCTCAAACTGCCACACATATGGGATGCCTGTGCTTCATGCCAGGGCATTAACCCTCTGCACCACAGTGCCAGCCCCAAAATAAATAAATCTTTAAAAAAAATTTTTATCTTTAGTTTTTACAAATCTGGCTATGATATATTGGCATACATTTCTTTGGGTTCATACTGTTCAGTGTTTAATCAGCTTTTTAAAATTACTTTTTCTTGTTTATTGGGTCCAGCACTGTGGTATAGCAGGTAAAGTTGCTGTCTATGATGCTGATATCTCTTATGGGTGCCATTTTAAGTCCCAGCTGCTCCACTTCTGATCCAGCTCCCTGCTAATGGCCTGGGAAATCAGTGAAAGATGGCCCAACTGGTCGAGATCCTGCCATCCATGTAGGAGACCCAGAAGAGGCTCCTGGCTCCTGACTTTGATCTGCCCCATCCCTTGCTGTTGCGGCCATTTGGGGAGTGAACCAGCAGATAGAAAACCTCTCTCCCCTCTCTCTCTGTCACTCTGCCTCTCGCATAAATCAATAAATCTTATGTGCTGTCAAACTTGAGGAAATTTCAGCTAATGTTATTATTAAAAAGATTTATTTTAGGGCCGTCATTGTGGCATAGAGGTTAAGCCACCACCTGCTACCATACAGGTGCTGGTTCAAATCCCAGCTGTTCCACTCCTGATCCAGCTCTCTGCTGTTGGACCTGGGAAAGCAGTGGAAGATGACCCAATTACTTAGTCCCCTCCCATCCATGTGGGAGAACTGGATGAAACTGGCCAGCACCGAGACTCACTAGGCTAATCCTCCACCTGTGGCACCGGTACTCCAGGTTCTAGTCCCAGTTGGGGCACTGGTTCTGTCCTGGTTGCTCCTCTTCCAGTCCAGCTCTCTGCTGTGGCCTGGGAAGGCAGTGGAGGATGGCCCAAGTGCTTGGGCTCTGCACCTGCATGGGAGACAAGGAGAAGCATGTAGCTCCTGGCTTCGGATCAGCGCAGGGTGCCGGCTGTAGTAGCCATTTGAGGGGTGAACCAATGGAAGGAAGACCTTTCTCTCTCTCTCTCTCTCTCTCTCACTGTCTAACTCTGCCTGTCAAAAAAAAAAAAAAAAGAACTGGATGAAACTCCTGGTTCCTGCCTTCAGCTTGGCCTAGCCTGTTGTAGCCATTTACAGACTGAACCAGCAGATGTGAGTTCAGACTTCCTCGTCTCACTCTCTCCCTCCCTCTTTGAATATCTTTCTGAATATTTTACTTATTTGAAAGGCAGAGTTAGAGGGGGAAAGACAGACAGACAGACACACACACACACACACACACACACACACACACAGAATGTGTTTCATCTACTGGTTCACTTCCCAAATGGATGCAACAGCCAGAGCTAGTTCAGACTGAATCTTGGAGCCAGGCACTCCATCTGGGTCTCCCACATGGATGCTAGGGGCCCAAGCAACTCAGACCATCTTCTACTGCTTTCCCAGGTGCATTAGCAGGAAGCTAGATCAGAAGTGGAGCAGCCAGGAGTCAGACTGGCGCTCACATGGGATGCTGGTGTTGCAGGTAGGTGGCTTAACTGTGTTACAGTACTCGACCCATGAATTTGTTTTCTTGAGGCCTACTTGCCATTCAGTAAAATGCAGTCTGTATGTTACCTTTTTATCTTGTTGATAGTGTCTTTTGATGAAGAGGGGTTTTAATTTTAATGACTTACAAATTATCAATCTTTTATGGTTAGTGGTGTATTTTGTTAAAGAAATTGGGGCTGGCATTGTGGCATAGTGGGTAAAGCTGCCACCTACAACACTGACATCCCATGTGGGTGCTGGTTCATGTATTAGCTGCTCCACATCCAATTCATTATCTCCTTGCTAATGGCCTAGGAAATGCAGTGGAAGATGGTCTGATTGGGCCCCTGCTACCCACATGGGAGACCTGGATGAAGCTCCTGGCTCCTGGCTTCAGCCTGACCTAGCAGTGGCCATTGGCAGCCATCTGGGGAATGAACCAGCAAATGGAAGATCTCTCTCTCTCTCTCTTTCTCTCTCACTCTCTCTCTTTCTCTCCCTTTCTCTCTATAATGCTTTCACATAAATAAATATATCTTAAAAAAAAAAAACCTTTGTCTGCCTTAGAAATTTTGCTTGCTTCAGGGTTGTAAAAATATTCTATTCCTTTTTTTCAGAAATTTTATTTTTTACCTTTCATATTTGAGTCTGTGATCCATTTTGAATTAATTTTTGCTTGTCAGGGTTTAGGACCTTTTTATTTCCCAGCAACATGATGATAAGACCACTCTTTCCTCAATTGCAATGATGACATTGCTGCAAATTTTGTAAATCAAATGACCATTAAGAGTGACTTCAAAAAATGCATGGAAACTGTACATTGTTTTGAAAAGTTCATGGAAAATATGCATTCCACTTTCCACTAACTTTTTGAAGTCCCCTGTATTATGTATCAGTCTGTGTCCAGACCCTGTATATGACCTGTTCTGTTTTGTCTTTCCTTCTGTTGTTAGCAACCTGTCTTAGTTATTGTCACTTTGGTAGCAGTCATATTTGTCCCTGGGCTGCAGGCTGGGCTGCCAGAAATGATGGTGCCCTGGTCTCTGTAGTCATCTGGAGAACTTAGGAAACCTGAAGAGGATCTGTCCCTAAATTGGAGTGTGTTTGCAAGTGTGTGGCTGCATTGGCCACATGTTAGAAGGATCCTGATGAAATTCCTAGGGGTTGTTATTCAGAATCCCCAAGGATAGAAATTTGTTTCCCCGTGGGAGTGGGCCCTACACCTCACTCAGTCACATTATAGGAGCCAGTTTAGCTGTGAAATTTTCTGAGGAACTCAAGCTTCCAAAATCATTCATGTACTGAAAGCTAGGAAAAGCAAAAAAAAGTGATATTTATTTTTTATAGTCACTAATAAATGTTTTGCTTGGCAATGGTCAATCGTGTAATGTGTCAGCTTTTTGTTTTTGTTCTGCTGATTATTTTATTATTTATATTTCAAAAAAATCTAAATAAATATTTTGATTTTAACTTTGAAAAAATAATTTTTGAATTTTGAGGTGCTTTGCTCTTTCTCGCAAGACCTGATTGCTCTCTGGAACTTTGGGGAGAGACGTGAGCCCTGGAATCGGAGTCTGCAGCTCTGGAGGTGAGGAAGGAGGTACATTCAATTTTTTTTTTAATAGAAGATTTATTTATTTGGAAGGCAGAGGAACACACACACACAGAGGGATTTTCCATCTGCTGGTTCATTTCCCAAATGGTTGTAATAGCCAGGATAAAACCAAAAACCTGGAACTCCATATGGGACTTCCATACGGGCGACAGGGGCCCAAGCACTTGGGCCATTTTCTGCTACTTTCCCAGTCCCATTATAAGGGAGCTGGATTGGAAGTGAAGCAGCTGGGAACCAGCACTCATATGGGTGCCAGTGTCACAGGTGGCTGCTTAACCTGCTGCACCAAAGCGCAGGGCCCTCATATGCATCACTCTAGAAGGACAGCTCTGTGAAGCAACTGCTGAGGACAGGGCTGGACTTCAGCTGGGCGCTGTGGATGGGGCCAATCTGGCTAGGACTGGTGCATCAGAATACAGGGTGGGGGTTAGTGGTGTTTGTAGTTGGGAACTTTCATTTCTGTGTGAGGGCTGAGTTAAAGAGAAGTATTTGTTCCAGATTTCAATTCTGAATGGTACTCTATCTGATGTAAACTGTCTGGTGAATTTGTTTGGACACTTAACCTAGAATAAGATTTAGGTCTTGGCCGGCGCCGTGGCTCAACAGGCTAATCCTCCGCCTTGCGGCGCCGGCACACCGGGTTCTAGTCCCGGTCGGGGCGCCGGATTCTGTCCTGGTTGCCCCTCTTCCAGGCCAGCCCTCTGTGTGGCCCAGGAGTGCAGTGGAGGATGGCCCAAGTGCTTGGGCCCTGCACCCCATGGGAGACCAGGAAAAAGCACCTAGCACCTGGCTCCTGCCATCGGATGAGCACGGTGCGCCGGCCGCAGCGCGCCAACCGCGGCAGCCATTGGAGGGTGAACCAACGGCAAAGGAAGACCTTTCTCTCTGTCTCTCTCTCTCACTGTCCACTCTGCCTGTCAAAAAAAAAAATGATTTAGGTCTTTGCATTCTCTACAAGTTGATGTCCTGACTCTAGTGCATTTCAGGAGGTTCTGGGCATCAGATGATCAGATATTTGCAAGGTCCTTAAGAGGCCGGGAAGGAAAGGATAGAACTGTTGCAGTGGACCCTAAATTGGATAGGGAGGAGATATCCTCAAGGTTCATATGTCGTCTAAGTTTATTTCAGAAGACATAAGTATTTGAGGTCTAACCCCTACCCTGTGTCGCTCCTTCGGCCGCAAAAGGAATGACGCTGCTCGCAGTCAATCGGTCTTCAGTAGACTTTTACTTAGAAAGAGTGGGGAAGAGTGGAGGACCAGGAGAAGGAGGAGAGGTGGCGCGCGCGCTCCTTTTCCTGCGGTCTGCTTATATACCGAATTCAACCAATCACAGTCAACCATTCAAAGTCCATGCACAGAGTTCTCCAATCCGGCACTTGATCACGCTCAGCTGTGGAGTCACGCAGCAGGCAGGGCATCAGCGCCATCTTGTTGTTTTCCATGATCCTCAGCTAGATGGAAAGTTCATTCAGCTGCTACATCCGCATTACTGCTATAAGCCAAGCCCAGCATGGGGGGGGGGTCCCATGGCAGGCCAATCCATGGGTACCCATACCCTGTTTTTTTTTTTTTTTAACGTACCATGTTAATAAAAGTTTCCATTTGATTGGGAAAAAAAAAGAAAAGAAATAAGTACCCAAAGACCATATATTTTTATGTTTAGCATCAAAGAAGGATGCACGGCTGTGTAGAAATGTGATGGCACCAAAGCAATACAATCTGATGACGATATACTGAGGGTAGAAACCCAGCAAGGCCTCTCCGTGTGGGATTCCTTTCCTGTTTGCATGGAACAGAACATTGGTCACATAAAGTCTTCTGTGGAGAAGTTTTATGGCTTGCTTTGGTGAAGAAGAGACTAGTTTCTGTGACTCACTTTCAAAAAGAAGAATTCTGATTTCTTTTTTATTTATTTATTTATTTAACAGGTAGAGTTATAGACAGTGAGAGAGAGACAGAGGGAAAGGTCTTCCTTCCATTGGTTCACCCCCCAAATGGCTGCTACGGCCGGTGCTGCATCGATCTGAAGCCAGGAGCCAGGTGCTTCTTCCTGGTCTCCCATGGGGTCTCCCACTGTTTCACTCATGCAGGGCCCAAGCACCTGGGCCATCCTCCACTGCCTTCCCAGGCCACAGTAGAGAGCTGGACTGGAAGAGGAGCAGCTGGGACTAGAACCCAACATTCATAAGGAATGCTGGTGCTGCAGGCAGAGGATTAACCAAGTGAGCCACAGCACCAGCCCCAGAATTCTGGTTCCTATAACTCCCTGTGGGAGTTGTACTTGTCAGCTTCTCTTTACTATAATGAAATTCCTGAGACAAGTCATTTATTAAGATTAGAGGTTTACTTAGCTCACAGTTTTGGAGGTTCAAGGTCATGGCACCTGCATCAACCCAGCTGTGGTGAGGGCCCCGTGGCAATGGCAGATGGCACTGGCAGGAACACATGATGGTTGCAGCCAGGAATCATTTAAAGTAAGGAAGAGCAATGAGGAGAAAAAGAAACTAGACATGAAAGGAAAAATAGAAATTTAAAGAAACAAATACTGGCACTTCAAAAAGTTCATGGAAAATGGAATTAAAAGATAAGTTTATTTTGGTGTAAACAAAATTTTGAAATCCATGCATACAAGGGGTCTTTAAAATTTATAAAATGCAAGACCAGCATTATGGCGTAACAGGTAGAGCTGCCGCCTGCCGTGCTGGCATCCCATATGGGAGCCGGTTGGAGACCTGGCTGCTCTACTCCCGATCCAGCTCTCTGCTATGGCCTGTGAAAGTAGTGGAGGATGGCCCAAGTGCATGGACCCCTGCTTGGGAGACCCAGAAGAAGCTCCTGGCTCCTGGCTTCAGATCGGCCCAGCTCTGGCCATTGTGGCCATTTGGGGAGTGAACCAGCAGATGGAAAACCTATCTCTCACTCTCTCTCTGTGTCTCTCTGACTCTCTTTCTCTCTCTGTGCCTCTAGTTCTCTGTAACTCTGCCTTTCAAATAAATAAATAAATAAAATCTAAAAAATTATTATGGAAAAAGTTATGCATAGGTTTCAAAGTTTTGCACCAAAATAAAACTTATTTATTTATTTATTCATTCTTTCATGCATTCATTCTTGCTTGAGATCTTTATTCACTGCTTCACTCCCCAAATCCCCACAACAGTCAGGGCTGAGCCAAGACAAGGTCAGGAGCCCAGAACCCACAAGGGTGATGGGTGGAGACCCGTAGTCAAGCCATCACCTGCTGCCCCCAGGATGCGGATTAGCAAGATGCTAAGTCAGAACTGAAACAAAGATGTGAACTGAGGCACACCAATATGGTGTCCCGTGCAGCCTCTTAACTGTTGCACCACAATGCTGGCCTCAAACTTAGTGTTCTTTTTTCTTTTTTTTTTTTTTAAGATTTATTTATTTATTTGAAAGAGTTACAGAGAGAGAGAGAGAGAGAGAGAGAGAGAGAGAGGAGAGAGGCCTTCCATCCGCTGGTTTACTCCCCAGTTGGCTGCAACAGCCAGAGCTGCACCTATCCCAAGCCAGGAGCCAAGAACTTCTGTGTCTCCCATGTGGGTGCAGGGGTCCAAGGACTTGGGCCATCTTCTACTGTTTTCCTAGGCCATAGCAGAGAGCTGGATTGGAAGTGGAACAGCCAGGACTTGAACCAGTGGCCATATGGGATGCCAGCACTGCAGGGGTGGTTTTATCTGCTATGCCACAGCACCAGCCCCAGGATATATATTTCATAACCTCCCAGGTACTAATACCATTCATGAGGCTCTACCCCCATTATCTAATCACCTCCCTAAAGGCCCTACCTGCTGACAGCATCACTTTGGCAATTAGGATTTCAACAAATGAATTCAGGCCATAGCCCTTACCTTAACTGTCGCCTAGTGTTAATTCTCCCCAGCTCCAGTATCAAAGAGCAAGAAAGAAGGGAAGTTTTACCAAGTGCTCAATGTGGCTTCAGACTTATTGTTCTTCTGACTATGTGTAAAAAATTCACACTCTGGGACTAATGTTGTGGTACAGTGACTAGAGCTGCTCCTGTAACACTGACATCCCGTATGAGTAGTGGTTCGAATCCTGGCTGCTCCACGTCCAATCCAGCTCCTGCTGCCTGGCAGGCAGTGGAGGATGGCCCATATGCTTGGGCCTCTGCCAACCATGTGGGAGACCCAGATGGAGTTCCTGGCTCCTGGCTTCAGCCTTGCCCGGCCATGTGAGGAGTGAACCAGTGAATGGAAGATTCTCTCTCTCTCTCTCTCTCTCTCTCTCTAACTCTGCTTTTCAAATAAATGCAACAAATTATTAAAAAAAAAAAAAAAAGTCGCCCTCTGAAGTTCACGCTCTTTGGTGTTGCCTCGGTGAGCTGGTGGCTTCCTACCTCCCTGACTCCCCCCGTACCCGCCTTTGCTCTGCGTGTTTGGGCTACACTGGTATTCTCGTTCTGCCTTGGATCCACGAATGCACTTCCACCCCAGGGCTTGTGATTTGGTGGTGTTCCCTTGGTCTAGATGTCTCTTCTCCCAGATGAGCTGGCTCCTCATCCTTCAGGCCTCCGACCATTGTCATTTTGGAGAGGCCTTTCTTAGCATCCCATTGAAAATAGCATCTCCTCTCCCATCACTCTGCTTTGTTTTCCCCATTGCATTTACTATGGGTTGAAATTATTCATCTGCCTGACTGTCTTACCCACTAGAATGTAAGCCCTGTGAGTGATGAAGTATTATCTGCCTTTGTTCCTATCCACAGAACATATAGAACAAGGCACACTCTAGGTGCTTGGCAAATACTGGCAATGAGTGAATGAATACTTTTTTTTTTTTTAAAGATTTATTTGAAAGGCAGAGTTAGAGAGAGAGAGAGAGAAAGACACACACACACACACACACACACACACACAGTGGGGGGGGGGGTGGAGAGAGAGAATGTTTCTATCCACTTGTTCACTCCCCAAATGGCAGCAACGGCCAGAACTGAACCAGACCAAAGCCAGGAGCCAGGAGCTTCATTCAGGTCTCCCATGTGAATGCAGGGCCCAAGTACCTGGGCCATCTTCTGCTGCTTTCCCAGGCACAATAGCAGGGAACTGGATCTCAAGTGGAACAGCCAGGAATCAAACCAGCACCTAAATGGGACGCCAGCGCTGCAGGCAGTGGCTTAACTTGCTACACCACAGCACTGGTGCCATGAATATGTTTTTAAAATGAAAGAAAGGCTTTCAACTTTAGATCTAAAGTTGGGATTGATATCAGAGCCGTAGAACAAAGACCGTGGGTCTTCTAAGACTGGAAGCTTTGTGTAGTATTGACCAAGTTCCTGCTATGTTCCATGCACTGTCCTTGGGACTTGGTAAAGTGGAGCTCAGAAAGAGTCATGGTCCCTGCCTTTGAAATGTTGCTATTTAGACTTTTCTGGGTTCCTTTGAATTTGCAGTAAACAATGATGTACTGCTGATGTCTGTTCTTAGCACTTTGCAATTTTCAGGAATTTTGCCAGCTTTCATTAGAAATCAGATTATAGGGGCCAGCGCTGTGGCACAGTAGGTTAATCCTCTGCCAGCATCACATGTGTGCAAGGATTCTAGTCCTGGTTGCCCCTCTTCTGATCTAACTCTCTGCTATGATGGCCTGGGAAAGCAGTGGAATATGGCCCAAGTTCTTGGGCCCCTGCACCCATGTGGGAGACCCAGAAGAAGCTCCTGGCTCCTGGCTTTGGATTAGCTCATCTCCGGTCGTTGCGGCCATTTGGGGAGTGAACCAGCGGATGGAAGACCTCTCTCTCTCTGTCTCCCCTTCTCACTGTAACTCTACCTCTCAAATAAATAAATTAATTTAAAAAAATCTTTTAAAAATCAAATTATATAACCTTAAACTAAATTATATTAAAAACAAAGATAGCATACTCAAAACTTAGCACTGCCTAAATAGTTTACTGTACTTACTTTTATGTATGCCCTTGGGGCTATCTATGGTGACTGGATTTATACAGTGGAAGTAGTCCATGATGAGCACCTCTCCCCAGCTTCATGTTCAACGCCATCGTGATGGGAACTGGAGTCAGCCCTGGGGGTGGATTTACTTTCATTCCTTCGCAACCTCCCTACCACCATTCCCAGCAACATACCAAGGGATGAGGAAGGGGGAGGTGTTGCCAGCCTCAGAGGATTGGAACCCAGGCACTCCAATATGGGATACAGGTGTCCCAAAGCAGCATGTTATCTGCTGCACCAAACTCCCACCCCTAATTTGAATTTTAAAGAATACTACTGTTGGGACTCTGTACCTGAAACTCAAGAGCATAGCACCTTGGTAAGCCAAGTAATTTGAATTGGAGGGACTTTGGGAGGGCCTTTGAAGCAAACTTTCTCTCTGACCATCTTCTGCCTTTCATTCTCCCCCGAAGCAAATCATGGAAACCGGAATTCCTATTCCTCAAGGTGAGTCATAAAAACTAGAAATCCGGGGCTGGCGCTGTGGCGCAGAGGGCTAATGCCCTGGCCTGAAGTGCCGGCATCCCATATGGGTGCCGGCTCAAGACCCGGCTGCTCCACTTCTGATCCAGCTCTCTGCTATGGCCTAGGAAAGCAGTATAAGATGGTCCAAGTCCTGGGGCCCCTGCACCCATGTGGGAGACCCAGAAGAAGCTCTTGACTCCTGGTTTCGGATTGGCGCAGCTCTGGCCATTGCGGCCAACTGGGGAGTGAACCATTGGATGGAAGACCTTTCTCTCTCTCTCTCTCTCACTCTCTCTCTCCTCTCTCCTCTCTCTGTGTAACTCTGACTTTCAAATAAATAATAAAGAAAACAACACCTAGAACTCCATCTCCAAGCAAGCCATACAACCCAGAAACCAAAGCAACCACTCCTGTTAAGAAATCCAACAAATATATGAAAAAAGACTCAATACCATCAGAGAATTCAATTTCCATCAGGGAAATGCAAGTCAAAACTACAATGAGATGTCACCTGATCCTTGTCAGAATGGCTGTTACGCAAAAGACAGCTACAACTGCTGATGACGTAGAGAAAGGATAACTCTTACGCACTGTTGCTGGGAATGTAAGTTAATGCAGCCACTGTGGAAAACAGTATAGAGGGCCGGCACTGTGGCATAGCGAGTCAAGTGGCCACCTGCAGTGCCGGCATCCCACATGGGCACCGGGTCAAGTCCCGGCTGCTCCACTTCTGATCCAGCTCTCTGCTATGGCCTGAGAAAGCGGTGGAAGATGGCCCAAGTCCTCAGGCCCCTGCACCTGCATGGGAGACCCGCAAGAAGCTCCTGGCTCCTGGCTTGGGATTGACTTAGTGCTGGCCATTGCGGCCATCTGGAGAGTGAACAAGCGGATGGAAGACTTTCTCTCTCTCTGCCTCTGCCTCTTTGTAATTCTGCCTTTCATATAAATAACTAAATCTTAAAAAAAGAAAGAAAGAAATAAAACAGTATAGAGATTTCTTAAAAAACTAGAAGTGGGCCGGCGCCGTGGCTCAACAGGCTAATCCTCCACATTGCGGCGCCGGCACACTGGGTTCTAGTCCCGGTCGGGGCACCGGATTCTGTCCCGGTTGCCCCTCTTCCAGGCCAGCCCTCTGCTGTGGCCCAGGAGTGCAGTGGAGGATGGCCCAAGTGCTTGGGCCCTCCACCCCATGGGAGACCAGGAAAAGCACCTAGCACCTGGCTCCTGCCATCGGATGAGCATGGTGCGCCGGCCGCAGAGCGCCGACCGCAGCAGCCATTGGAGGGTGGACCAACGGCAAAGGAAGACCTTTCTCTCTGTCTCTCTCTCTCACTGTCCACTCTGCCTGTCAAAAAAAAAACAAAAAAAAACAAACTAGAAGTGGACCTGCCATGTAACTCAGCAATCCCACTACTTGGTATAGACCCAGAAGATCTGTACCACTATGTTTATAATAGCACTGTTCACAATAGCCAAAATATGGAATCAACCAAGGTGTTTGCCATCAGATGAATAAAGAAAATGTGGGGGCCCTTGCTGGCATCCCATATGGGCACTGGCTACTCCACTTCCCAGCTTTGCTTTCTGCTCGTAGCCTGGGAAAGCAGCAGAGGATAGCCAGGCACTCGAGACGCTGCTACCCATGTGGGAGACCCCAAGGAAACTCCTGGCTTTGGCCTGGCCCAGCCCAGGCCGGGCTGTTGCAGCCATTATGGAGTGAACCAGCAGATGGAAGATCTTTGTCTCTCTTTCTTTCTCTGTCTGCATCTCAAATAAGTAAATCTTAATCTTGAGAAAACTGGCACATTTTTTTAAAAAAAAAGAAAGTGAAGTGTATGTGTGGAATATTATCAGCTATAAAATAGAATATTATTCAGTTATACAAAAGGCTAAAATTCTATCATTTGTAGTAAAATGATTAGCACTGGAGGACATCATGTTGAGTGAAATAAGCCAGATATGGAAAGACAAATATCACCTGAGCTCCCTTATATGTGGGAGCTTAAAAATAAAAAGAAAAGCAAAAAAAACTCACACAGAAAAGCTTTGTATGAGTTTTACTGCAAATACAGTGTTTTGTCAAACTTCATTTAAATATTTAGCAAACAAATTGATAAGAATTATATACTACTGTAGTAATAATGATTTTGTATTTTAGAATTTACTTTATATGGGGGCTGGTGCTGTGGTGTAGTGGGTAAAGCCACTGCCTGCAGTGCCAGCATCCCATATAGGAACCCATTCGAGTCCTGGCTGCTCTACTTTCAATCTGAAGTAACACCTTGATAGTAGGGACTCCATTCTGGGAAGGTGCCCCCTTCCACCATGAGACTCTGATCTGAAACTATGATCTAAAACAGTTGGACAATAGCAGTCCACTACACCACACTTGGCAGAGCATAGAAACTCCCTATTATGAATGCTCAAGCTTGGAAGTGGATAGGCTGCACCTGGGTTAATGATAAAAATGTAATGTGTCTATGTCCTACATGTGATTAAAACCAGTACCTGGGTTAATGTCAGGATTATAATTGGAATTGTTAAGATTGTAACTGGTATTGTCAAGATTATAATTGATACTAGTTTCACATAGGTTTTAGGTCAGCTTGACCCCAGTAACCATGTATTCCTCCCCAATGCTAGCAACCGTGAATTCCTCTCCTGATTTTGTGTTTTTTTACCTTTATAAACCCTGTTGCTTTGGGCTTCAGGGTCAAGAGTTCTTTAGGGCAAGAACCTACTCTCCACTGCCTGCAATAAAGGACCATCAAATTTTATCAAAGTGTGGTGCTCCTTTGTTTACACTTGCTCAGGTACAACAAATCCAGCTCTCTGCTCTGGCCTGGGAAAGCAGTGGCAGATGGCCCAAGTCCATGCCACAGCACCAGCCGCTGCTGAATATATTTTCATTTGGTTATTATTTGTAGCCTGCACCTATTTTCCTGTTGGACTATAGTCTTTTTATTTGTTGAACTCTATTTATTTAGTTGAGCCATTAAACCTTTGACTATAATGTAAATTAAAAATAGACTAATATAAATGAAAATGTTATTTCAAAAAATAAATGCTAAAAAACAAAACAAACCAGAAATCTCACTCTCTCCCTTCTCCCATGAAGACCCTCCACTCTGCCCCATATGCAGAGAAGTTGAGAAGAATCTGGACAGGCCTCACTGAGCTCCCCCTCCATCTGTGCCATAGAGCATACCCTTTTGTGCAGGCACGGTCTACACAGCTGTCCATTCTTCATCGAATCTAAGCAGAAAAACAGGTGGTTTTCCTTGTGCCTTTTTTTTGGTGGTGGGTGAGGGGATGTCTCCATTTCTGAAGGCTCTCATGTCATATAGAACTTTGACTAAATAAATTTTCTATGATTTTTTCTCTTTTTAAAAATATTTATTTATTTGTGAGGCAGAGTCACAGTGAGAGGCAGAGACAGAGAGAAGTCTTCCAACCGCTGGTTCACTCCCCAAATGGATGCACTGGCCAGAGCTGGACTGATCCAAAGCCAGGAGCCAGGAGCTTTTTCCTCATCTTCTATGTGGGTGCAGGAGCCCAAGCACTTGGGCCATCTTTTGTTGCTTTCCCAGGTGCATTAACAGGGAGCTGGATCGGAAGTAAAGCAGTCAGGACTCGAACCGGCACCCATATGGGATGCTGGCACTGCAGGCAGAGGCTGAACCCACTGCACCAGAGTGCTGACCCCGATTTTATTTTATTAACCTGTATTTTGCTTTAGGAATGTCAGCTATGACCCTTCAATGAGTGAGGAAAGGTATCACATCTCTGTTCTTGCGGTAGTAACAACACAATCTGCTGTTCACGGCTCCTGGGCACAGTATATGGAACTAGCTGCTTTCCACTAACTAAACTACACATTGTGGAGACCACGGAAAGTGATATGCATGATTAATATAGTGTTTTGGAAAGGCCGGTGTGGGGACCCATAGTAGGTGCTCAAAAAGCAAGAAGGAGGTGGGCGTTTGGCCTAGTGGTTAAGACACACCTCCTACATCAAAGTACCTGTGTTCAATACCTGGCTCTGGTCCCTTACTCCAACTTCCTGCTGATGCAGACTGTGGGAGGCAGTGGTCATGGCTCAAATAACTGGGTCCCTGCCACCACATGGGAGATGGACTTCCTGGCTCCTGGTTTTGCCCTGGCCCAGCCCAGGTCGCTGCAGGCATTTGGGGAATGAACCAGCAGATAGGAGCACCTGTGCATTTCTCTCTCTCTCTCTCTCTCTCTCTGCTGAATGAATGAATATAAAAATTTTTTGCAATAAATGAGGAGGGCCTGAGACAATCAGTATCAGTTTTAGAAAACACAGTACATATAGTAAAAGGGAAAAAAATCAGAAGTGGTAACAGACAAGAACGAGAAAAGTCCCAAGATAACAAGTGTGACTGTATCAGTGACTGAGTCTTGGACCACACCCTCACCCATCCTGTTCTGGTACCAATTCAGCATATTTGGGGGTGGGATACGAGAATTTGTATTTCCTTTTTTTTTTTTTTAAGATTTTATTTATTTGAGAGGTAGAGTCACAGACAGTGAGAGGGAGAGACAAAGAGAAAGGTCTTCCTTCCATTTGTTCACTCCCCAAATGGCCACAATGGCCGGAGCTGTGCTGATCCGAAGCCAGGAGCCAGGTGCTTCTTCCTGGTCTCCCACATGGGTACAGGGGCCCAAGCACTGGGGCCATCTTCTACTGCATTCCCAGCAGATAGCTGGCTTGGAAGAGGAGCATCCAGGACTCAAACCAGTGCCCATATGGGATGCCGGCGCCGCAGGCAGAGGATTAACCTACTGCGCCATGGCGCCAGCCCCAGAGAATTTATATTTCTAACAAGTATCCGGGTAATGTTGCTGCTGCTGGTCGGAGAGCACAGCTGCCTCACAGCAGTACTATGCTTATTTTGTTAAAGCCACAAAGACATCTTTGTTAAAGCAGTAGGAGGAAAGAAGTATACAACACACTCACTAAAAATAAACTGCCTCAGAATACCAGTGCTCCTTGGAGATACGGTATTGCCATGGAGACATCTGAGCTGTGTTGGAGAGCAGCCTGAAAACTGGCATCAGGTGAATTCAATCTCAGTTGTTTAAATGCAAATTTCTTTTGGTAGGAATAGCATCTCCATGCCTGCATACCTTAGTGTCACCATCAGGAAACTAGAACATGAAGTCAGACAGCCCTGCCACTCACAAGCTATGTGACTGTGGGAAGGATGCTCATCTTCTCTGGTCTTGTTGTCTCCCGCGTTAAAACAGGTGGCCATGCCTCACCAACTGTCTGCTATTCCCGCCAGGAACTGTTGTACCCGAGCAAGTGCAAACAAAGGAGCACTTAACATTGATAAAATTTGATGGTCCTTTATTACCAGCAGTGGAGAGTGGGCTCATGCCTTAAAGAACTCTTGACCCTGAAGCCCAAAGCAACAGGGTTTATAAAGGCAAAAACAACAAAATTGGGAGGGGAATTCATGGTTACTGGGGTCAAGCTGACCTAAAACCTATGGAAAACTAGTATCAATTATAATCTTGACAATACCAGTTACAATCTTAACAATTCCAATTATAATCTTGACATTAATCCAGGTATTGGTTTTAATCACATGTAGGACATAGACAAATTACATTTTTATCATTAACCCAGGTGCAGCCTATCCACTTCCAAGCTTGAGTGATCATGCTAGGGGGTTTCTATGCTCTGCCAAGTGTGGTGTAGTGGACTGCTATTGTTCAACTGTTTTAGATCATAGTTTCAGACCAGAGTCTCACGGTGGTGGTGGTGGTGGGGCATCTTCCCAGAATGGAGTCAAGGTGTTACTTTAGAACAAGTAGATCAAGAAGCTGGGCCACGGCCATGGCTTTTCTTTTTTAAAATTTTTTGACAGGCAGAGTGGACAGTGAGAGAGAGAGATAGAGAGAAAGGTCTTCCTTTTGCCGTTGGTTCACCCTCCAATGGCCGCCGCAGACGGTGCATTGTGCTGATCCAAATCCAGGAGCCAGGTACTTCTCCTGGTCTCCCATGGGGTGCAGGGCCCAAGTACTTGGGCCATCCTCCACTGCACTCCCGGGCCACAGCAGAGAGCTGGCCTGGAAGAGGGGCAACTGGGACAGATTCCGGCACCCCAACGGGGACTAGAACCCGGTGTGCCAGCGCTGCAAGGCGGAGGATTAGCCTAGTGAGCCGCGGCACTGGCCACGGCCACAGCTTTTCAACATACCAGAAAGACGCCCGTGGACCCAGGTTCACCCAATTAGGACCACCCTGAGCAGCCATAACATCAAATCCCTGAAGAAGGTGTGTGCTAGCTCCATCAGAGGAAAGGAAAAGAATCTCAGCATGAAAGGAGCAGTTCAGATGTGTACCGAGACTTTGAGAAAATCACCGAGGAAAAGAACGGTGTGGTGAAGGCTCTCAGAAGGGGGATGGGTTCCAGGTGAGATTGCTAAGCAGATTACTTGAGATGCAGATGCCTAAGCCAACTACTTAAATATTTTTAAGCCAACTATTTTTTTTTTTTTTACAGGTAGAGTGGACAGTGAGAGAGAGAGACAGAGAGAAAGGTCTTCCTTTTGCCTTTGGTTCACCCTCCAATGGCCGCCGCGGCTGGCGCGCTGCGGCCGGCGCACCGCGCTCCTCCGATGGCAGGAGCCAGGAGCCAGGTGCTTTTCCTGGTCTCCCCATGGGGTGCAGGGCCCAAGCACTTGGGCCATCCTCCACTGCACTCTCGGGCCACAGCAGAGGGCTGGCCTGGAAGAGGGGCAACCGGGACAGAATCCGGCGCCCCGACCGGGACTAGAACCCGGTGTGCCGGCACCGAAAGGCGGAGGATTAGCCTGTTGAGCCACGGCGCCGGCCATAAGCCAACTATTTTAATACACTATCTATTGTTAAATAACAGATGGTGTGGGGAAATTAGGCACTCAAGGCAATTCAAAGATGGCGCCCAAAGGAAGTAAGGTGAGCAGTACCCATAGTCTTTTACCACCAAAGCTGATTGGCTGCACAGCATCAGGGGAGGTGACGACAACTGATGATGCGTGTACAGACATATGGCTGGTCCTCTAAAAAGTCAACCCATAAAATGACCTTTTAAGTAATTGGTTGGTCCTTCTGCCCTGCCCCAGTAATCCTGCAGTCTGGTGCTTTAAAAGGCTTTGCTATGCATGCAATAAATGAGTTCTTGCTTGCTTGACTTGACTCCCCACTGCCTCTGACTGTCCCCGGGATGGGGGGAGGGGCTGGGGAATGGGCAAGTGGCGCACTTACCTTCGGACCCAGTCCATCCTCGTTTGGGTGGACTAAGACCCTTCAAGATGGCCCTACTTTACAGAATTATGGGAGGGATAAGTTCTTAGAACTTTAATTGGTTATTATTAAAGTGTTGTTAAGGGCTGGTTTCCTGGTTTGGTCAATTTATGCCGTGTATGTGCTGAAATATTCCACTGTAGCCCATAAAAATGGACAGACATTGTATGGTAATCACTTTTTTTTAAAGATTTATTTACTTGAAAGGCAAAGTGAGAGAGAGAGAGAGGTTTTCCATCTAATGGTTCACTCCCCAAATGGCTGCAGTGGCTGGAACTGAGTTGATCCGAAGCCAGGAGCCAGGAGTTTCCTCCAGGTCTCCCACACAGGTGCTTTCCTAGGCCATAGCAGAGAGCTGGATTGGAAGAGGAGCAGCTGGGACTCGAATGGGTGCCCATATGGGATGCCAGCATTGCAGGTAGCAGCTTTATGCGATGAGCCACAGTGCAGGCCACCATCAAATTTTTTTAAAAAGGAATTTTAAGAGATAAACATTATTATTAAAACTAATTAGTGGGGCCTGCATTGTGGCACAGTGGGTAAAGCCGCTGCCTGCGATGCCGGACATCCCATATGGGTGCCAATTCTAGTCCTGGCTGCCCCACTGCCAATCCAGCTGCCTGCTAATGCACCTTGGAAAGCTGCAGAGGATGGCCCAAGTGCTTGGGCCCCTGCACCTGTGTGGGAAACCAGGCGGAAGCTCCTGGCTCCTGGCTTCGGGCTGGCCCAGCCCTGTTTGTTGTGGCCGTTTGGGGAATGAACCAGAAGATGGAAGATTTCTCTTGTCTCTTCCTCTGTGCAACTCTTTCAAATATATATATATATATATATATATATATATATATTTTAAAACCTAACTAGTTACTTAGTATGTTTAGCCCTGGAGCCTCCCTAAAATTTTGAAATAGTCCCAGTGTCACTGTATTTGTTTTTCGGTGGCCAATATTCCCGTTTTCCAGGTATATAATTGAAAACATCTAGTCTCCCGGCCAGCAAACCTAAGGCAGGTGGATCTTTATTAACTTGCCAGTGCAGAGGGTTCTGATCTGCATCTGACCTCCCAGATGTCCACGCCCAAAGTTAAGGCCACAGTTTTTTCCGGACTTTGAGCTTTGAGATGGAACAGAGCAGATAGATGGTCCTGGCCTTGTCTGCGCCGCCGGGCGCGCACCTTGGGGGCTGGCCCGCCCAGCAGTCCGGTGGTGGAGTTAGCACCTCCCGGGGTGCACGATCGGAAAGACTGAGGGCTCTCGCGTTCCGAGAGCTCGCCGACTCGGTACGGCGTGGAGACACACCTGTCCGTCACGGCATTCCCATTGGCCAGACCTCGCCACCCGCCTCCCGGCCTCAGCCAGCGGCAGCGACGACACCGAGCGCCCAGCCCCGACGGTGACGCCGGCGGGCGTGTCCCGGGCCCGCGGCCAGGGGGCGGGGCCTGCGGAAGGTGTGCCGGGGGCCGGCTGGGGGCGCGGGGGGCGGGACCTGGCGGTGACGTCACGGGGCGGGGCGGCCGCTCGCTCCGGTAGGTAAGCGGCGCGGCTGGGGGCCGCGCTCGCACTCGGGGCTGCGAGCCGCACGGAGCTGGTCGTGCTTCGGCGTCCCCGCGCGCTGCTAGACCATGTCCTACGGGAGCTGCGTCTCGCGTCTGCTGCGGACGCGAGTGCAGTCGGTCCTGAAGAAATCCGTCCACTCTGTGGCAGTGATCGGAGCCCCGTTTTCTCAGGGACAGGTGAGAGGCACCGCCAGCCCAGCCCCGACGCTGGAGAAAAGGGCGGTGGGGTGCGGGGGACCGGGGCCGAGGGGAGAGGATGGCGAGAAGCGGCGCGGGGAGGGAGCCGGTCGGCGCCGGGGAGCAGGTGGGGTTCCCGGGGTGGAAGACGGGCTGGGAGGGCGCGGTGCGCGGTGCGGGCGGGAGCGGCCCGGGGAGGACCGTGCGTGATGGAGCGGCCCCGGGAGGACCGTGCGTGATGGAGCCGAGGAGGAGGAGAAGGAGGCCGAGCCGGCCGCAGTGCTCGGAGCGGAAACCCACGGGCTGCGGGAGCAGGACTGGGAGCACCCGTTTTGTTCTCTCCTTAAGGAGAGGAACCCGCGGCGGCGCACGAGGCGCTCGCCGGCCCCGGCGCCCCCCGCGTGGGGCCTCTGCCCGCTCTTCTCACAAAGAGGGGCCCTGAAGCCGGAGTCCCCGGCACGCCGGCTTTGTTCCCTCTCCTCTCCCGCAAGGGTTAGCTGGAACGGCCGGGCCTCCGCGGGGAGGGAACGCGCGGGCTGATGCTGCCGCACGTTTGCACGGGCTGCGAGCTGAGCGCCGCCGATTGCTTTATGGGGGGGAGGGGGCTGAACTCCCCCGGGCCCCCCGTCGTCGTCCCTCACCCCTGACTGTGTCGTTTGTGTGGCAGAAACGGAAAGGAGTGGAATGTGGACCAGCTGCCATTCGAGACGCCGGCTTGGTGAAAAGGCTGTCGGATTTGGGTAAGTGGCCGCGGTCCGGGCCGGGGGTCGGGAACAGGCTGCCACGTCTCCCCTTCTCCTCTGGGTTCCAGCTGCAGCCTAAGACCCCCCGGAGGCTCCGGGGAAGTCTTCCCGTGGAGAGAGTGGCAGGTCGGGCGGTGGAACGCGGCGTGCGAGCCCTGGCTCGGGCTGGGTGCAACACCCCCCCCCCCCCCCCCCCCCCCGCCGGAGTCTTGCATTCCTGGCTCACTCCTGAGGTCCTTGTGACTCATCAGTCTCGGTGGTTTCCGCTCCTGACAGCGTTCATTTCCCCGACAGGGTTGACAGCTGTAAGCAGGGCTTCCATTGGTGGCTTTCAAACCTGTGGTTCATGACAGTCCCATGTTGCTTGTTAAAAATACAGGATTCCTGGGCTCCTTCACTGGGTCTGAGGTAGGACCCAGTAACGTGTGTTTTTACAGGCATCCCAGGTTAGCCAGAATCGAAGTTGCGTTCTTGTAATTAGGATCTTACACTAAGTTTTCAGAACTAGAAGTAGATAAATGCCATTTCTAAAATAACCGAGGGGGCTGGCGCCGTGGCGCAGTAGGGTAATCCTCTGTCTGTGGCACCGGCATCCCATATGGGTGCCAGTTCTAGTCCCCGCTGCTGCTCCTCCAATCCAGCTCTCTGCTGTGGCCTGGGAAAGCAGAGGATGGCCCAGGCTCTTGGGCCCCTGCACCCACGTGGGAGACCCAGAAGAAGCGCCTGGCTTCGGATCAGCGCAGCTCCAGCTGTTGTGGCCACTTACTAGTGAAAGGACGACCTCACTCTGCCTCTCAAAAACTTTTTTTAAAGTAAAGCTGAGACCCCTTTTAATTACTTGAGAGAATGTGAGAACACTCAAGAGAGTGCCGCCATCCCTGGTTTACTTCCCCAAAGCTGCCGTGGCTGGCTGGTCAGAGACTCAATCCAGGAACTCAATCCAGGTCGCTCACGGGTGGCAGGAATCTCATTACTGGAGCCATCACCACTGCCTCCCCGGGACTGCATTAGCAGCCGGCTGGAGTCAGCGGCTGGAGCGGGGCGTTACACCCAGGCACTCCAGTGTGGGATGCAGGTATTAACCATGGGCTTCCGACCCCAGGGAACCCTTCTTAGTAACAGGGCACCACTTCTCAGTACGTGGATAGGAGGAAGGCTCTTCCTTAGATCCAACCCACATGTTTCTGGCTGCAGTACAGCGCTGTTTCCTCCACTCGGCCGTGTATTTGTTTTGGCACTGTAAGTACAATGCCTGTGGAGGCAGAGATTGTATACAGGATCAAGGTGAATGGCAAGCTCCCTTCCCACTGGCTCTGAAATCTCCATCCTAAAAGTAAGTTATCTCCTTCCAAAAACCACAGGAATAAGGAAGTCATTGAAATCACCTTGAGTTGAGGTTTTTTGTGTTTTAAGGCTTATTTAATTGAAAGGCAGAGTTAGAGCGCGTGCCTCGGAGTGCTTCTATCTGCTGGTACACCCCCTGTGAAATCGGGCATGACCCCTTAAAATCTATACAAACATGTGGCCCTTTAAAGTTCCCCAGAAGCACCATCTGGGGTGCTACATGTGCTGTTAGGAAACTGGTGCAGTTTTATCTATGGCGCGATCTACACCTTGATCTGCATCCTAGGCCCTAGCCCCTGCCGCCATTGCTGAAAGCCAGGTAGCCACGTGGCCCAACCACCGGTTGCCAAGCTCCACCCCTAACCTAATGGGATTGGCTATTCCTGCTTCCTTGCCCGCCCTCCGGCAAAGTTTTAAAAGGGCCTGTTCCTGAACATGTGGCTCTCTTGGCTCCTCTCCTCTGTCCCTCTTATACTCTCCTTCTCTTCCTTTTTCGCCCCTTCCCTCCGGTCTGCTGGATTTTCCCCCCATAAACCCTTTCCCTTACTCCGGTGTTTGGTGTGTTTTGTGACGGCATAACACTACTGGAATTTGGGGTGCCATATAATTTCACCATATGCTTATTAATAAATCCCCAATATTAATAAGCCCAAGAGGGTTCTTGCCTAATATTTAGAGAAGAATTCTAAATACCGGCACAGATAAATGAGGCAGCATGGTACATTTTAAGCTTTTATTTAGTGTGAAAGGTATCTAGGAAAGTGAGGGCTTTAGTTCAGGTTGGAGAGAGGGAGAAGTCTGGAAAGTAGGGTAGCGTCCATACCAAGCAGAGAGCAGGTCAAAAGCCAGGTGCAGCCAGCTCATCAGGCAGTCTTTTGCGACACGCCTTGCCTTTTTATATATTTTCTACAGGGGCGGAGCTTGTGGGCAGGTGGGTGCTCAGGTATGGTCAGGTAGAGCCTGATGTCACGTGGGGGTGTGGTGAAGGTATTGGGTAGGGCATGAAGTCACACAGGGGCGTGGCAAAGGCATGGTCTCCCTGCTCACAAACCTAATCAATTTTAACCTGTATGCCTGCCTACTTCACCCACATGGCTGCAACAGCCAGGGCTGGGCCAGGTGGAGCCAAGAGCTTCATCAGGGTCTCCCACGTGGGTGGCATAGGCCCTAGCACTTGAGCCATCTTCCTGTGCTTTCCCAGAGGGAGTGCATGAGCAGGAAGCTAGATCCCAAGTGGAGCAGCCAGGAATCGAAATGGCACTCCCATGAGATGCTGCTGTCTCGCACGGCAGCCTAACCCATCTTGCAACACTGGCCCCAGCTTGAGGTGTAGTTCACGTTTGTCCGCTTACACGTGCGTATGGTGACTTGGATTAAATACTCAAACCTCTTGTCTCTGATAAATTAACTCCTTCAACAGGGCGTTTCTCAGTCATTTTAGTGCCTCTTCAAATTCGCCAGCAGAGATCAAAGATGAACTGCTAGGATACCATCATCTATGAGTGTGTCACAAGTTACCTAATGGAGGTTTTGTTCGCGCTTAGTAAAGAAAATAGGACTATGGCCCCTTAAATAGCTTGTACGTTCTGCCTATCTGAAAGAATCATTTGACACTGAAGACAACAATCTCTGTAATCACTATTTTTAAATACTGGACCAACGACTGTGGCCCACTGATGAGCTGGGCCAGGCACTGCTCAGGTTGTCTCTGGCTTCTGCCTGAAGCAGCCTCAGGCTTTTACAGAGGGGACTTCTATACCGGGCAGCTGAGGCCGAAGAATGTGGGGGGTAGGGGAGAGCGGGAGGGCGTGTTCCCAACAGCTTCTCTCACTCCGGCTCTCCTGTCACAGCTCTTGGTAATTTTCCACTCTAACCTGGGGGTAGCCACGCTCCCTTACAAACTATCGGTCTTCCTCTTTAAACCCCCAGCCTAGCGTGATGGTGAAGCTTCAGCTTATCCCATTGTCCCTTTTTTTTTCCCCCAGATATTTCTAGTTGTGCATTTATAGCTTCACCCTGTAGCTGATTGGTCGCCCAGTGTCCACAGCTGTTTGAAATAGAATCTCATTGCATATTAATAAGATCGCGGCACTCAGCCGATTTCTAGCGTGAGGTTTTGGCCGAATCTTCTGGAATATGTTGGAGAAAGGTACCAAGAGAAGTTTCCATCGCTCTCTTCCCAAACAGTACCAAAATAAGTCCTTCGAGCACTTTCAAATAGTAGCATGGGTCGGATTTCAAGGGAGAGAAAGCCCACAGGAAGGGAACTCTCTCTTGCAAGTCTTTGCCTTTATTCTTTGCCCTGCTACAGAGGCTGAGGTGTTGCCATGGCATCGGTTAAGCTTCCTGTTCTCCTGCATGAATGTTTTTAATTTGTGACTGGGCTTGTTTTTTTCCATCTCCCTGTCCTTGGTGAGGACTTTCCGTGGTTCTCTCAGGTAACTGTTTGTTTTCGTTATGTAAAGAGGGCCTAGGAGGCTCAGGAGCAGTCCATCTGCTGAGTGGTCAGCCCTGACAGCCACGGCCACTGGCCCTTTCCCCTTGAGAAGCAGAATGCCTGCTCTTTGGGTGATGAGCAGCCCTCACCTGAGATTCGCACTTTGAGGTCTTGATCTTTGATTGCGGTCACTTGACTCAGCCGTGGTCCTGAAGAAGCCCCAGTTACTGGGACCGGGCCAGGGCTGTGGGGTTCAGGAAGCCATTGGGAGCTGTTCTAGTTCCTCTCAACTGCCCTGAGCACATGGATTCTTCCATTTGGTGCTCTGTCGGATAGAACAGGAATCCCCTTGGTTGAGATCCAAGAATCTGCTTGACTTCCCAAGGACTGCTGATGGAGGGCCTGAGGAGGTTGTTTACACTTAGGATCTTCGGTGAATAGATCAGCGCGTGAATTCAGGGATCTGTATTGGCTTTTGGTGGCTGGGAGAGACACGTTCGGAGTCGCGAGTCTAGAGGACAGAAGAGGAGCAGGAGAGGATGGACAGTGGTGCTTTAGCCTGGCTCCCGTCCTGTCGTCCCACTGACATTACCTTGAGCGGGCTCACTGATTTGCAGCCTTTGGCTGGCTGGTCTTCATCACACAGCTGTGTTCCTGCTGTGTTCACTGCTCCTCAGTGAGCCAAGGCTCAGCTCCTTCCTGGGCTTCCTTCCTGGACGCCTTTGTGGGATCCTTCTCTTCCTGACCCCCAAATGTTAACGTCTCCAGTGTCCCATCACTGGCATCTTCTCACAGATGCCCTAGGTGATGGAGCTCATCCACTCCACTTCTACAGCGTTGCTCTGACCTTCAACTAGGATGCCATGCGTGTTCCTCCATCTTTGCCCTAAGTAGCCTGATCTCATTCTCCCACTTCAAACTTATGCGCAAAACAAAGATCATTTTAACTTCCTCCGATCTTCCTCCTGCTCTCTCCCATGTTGCTAACACTGTTGCCCATGATCTAGTTACTCTTAGTAGAATTCAGACCATCAGCCTCTTCCCTTTCGTCCCTTACATCTGTTGCTGGGAAGGCTTGTTGGTTTTACCTCCTAAATGATTCGAGTTTTTTCGATAATGGAACTGCTCTAGTTTTGTTCCTCTTCTCATATCCAGTGATAACTTTCAAATGATATCCTTTCCCTTAATTCACTTTTTAAAAAAAGATTTTATTTTATTTGAAAGGCAGAGTTAGAGAGGCAGAGAGAGAGAGAGAGGTCCTCCATCTGCTGGTTCACTCCCCAAATGGCCGTAACCGCCGGAGCTGGGCCGATCTGAAGCCAGGAGCCAGGAGCTTCTTCCGGGTCTCCCATGCGGGTGCAGGGGCCCAAGCACTTGGGCCATCCTCCACTGCCTTCTCGGGCCATAGCAGAGAGCTAGATTGGAAGTGGAGCAGCTGGGACTTGAACAGGCACCCATATGGGATTCCGACATCACAGCGCCAGCCCCTAATTCACTTTCATTGCCACCACAGGGATCTTTCTAAAATGTTAATATGACTATATTTTTCTATTACTTAAAATCTTTTCAAAATTTTGTTTTGAAAGATTTATTTGAAAAGCAGAATGACAAGGGGGTGAGGGGGAGAGACAGAAAGAAATATATTTACTGGTCTACTTCCCAAATAGCCACAGCAGCCACATCTGGGTTAGGCTGAAGCTATGGAGTCCATCCAGGTCTCCCACATGGGTGTCAGGGGCCAAATCCCTTGGGACACCTTTGCTGCCTTCCCAGGCACATGAGCAGGGAGCTGGATCAGAAGCGGAGCAGCTGGGAGTCAAAACCGGCATTCTGATGTGGGAGACCAGTGTGGTGAGTGGTGGCCTAACCCACTGTGCCACAACCTTGGCCCCCATTCTCAAGAACTTTTTTTTTTTTTTAAGATTTATTTTATATATTTGAGAGACACAGAGAAAAGTAGAGACAGAGAGACAGAGAGAGAGAGAGAGGTCTTTCATCCGCTGGTTCACTCCCCAGATGGCTGCAACGGCCAGCCAGGGCTGAGCCTATCCAAAGTCAGGAGTCAGGAGCTTCTTCCAGGTCTCCCATGTGGGTGCAGGGGCACAAGGACTTGGGCCATCTTC
Source organism: Sylvilagus floridanus (assembly GCA_949820135.1). Taxonomy (NCBI): domain Eukaryota; kingdom Metazoa; phylum Chordata; class Mammalia; order Lagomorpha; family Leporidae; genus Sylvilagus; species Sylvilagus floridanus. The sequence goes on along the minus strand of OX463228.1, from coordinate 11,321,093 downwards.
TTCTGCTTTCCCAGGCCACAGCAGAGAACTGGATCAGAAGAGGAGCAGCCAGGACTAGAACTAGCACCCATATGGGACACCGGCGTTTCAGGCCAGGGCTTTAACCCACTGCGCCACAGTGCTGGCCATCATGAACTTTTGAAGTTCTTGTGTTTGAACACTAAGTTCTAGGAGAACAAAACAAATTCCTGTTGTAGAACGCCGATTCTAAGGAGACAGAAGTGAAACATACACGTATGTCAGATGGTAATGAAGAGTGCAAGCCAGTGACAAGTGCTGGACGGTGCGAGCGTTGCAGATGTAGACAGGAGTCCTGGTGACTGCTGCTCTGGGCATACCTTGGGAGGGGAGGAGCCTTGTGTATCTGAAAGAAAGGCATTGCAAACAGAGGGAACTGTACATGCAAGGGCCGTGAGGCAGAAATGGGCCTGGATTGGGAATAAAAACCATGACTGGGCTTTAGTCAGTCGTCGCTGTCCTCTGGGAACCGGTGAGCCTTCCCATCTCTGCTGTTTCAAGGAAAACCAGAACCTGCACGTTCGTGGGAAATCCGAGTTGCTTTAAATTAAATAGCAATGTTTGTGAAAATGATGGAGCAAGATTGCCTAAATTCTCTGTCATGGAAGGAATGAGAGAGAGAATCAGCTTTTTCAGAACTCTGCAAAACAGTGAAAGGCTTGCAGCAATCGGGGAGCGTTTATCAAAGAGGAACAGCTGAGCCTAGAGAGAACAGCAAGCTTTGTGGGATCTGAACTTGCTCTCCCTGTATGTCCCCAGCCCAGCTTAGCTGCAGCCTAGAAGCCCAACAGCCTGTAGGCACAGGGCAGACCAGGAGGGGAGGAGCTGGTGTGGGGATGGGCGGGTGTGTGCCTTCGAAGAGGAAGACAAGAGGAAGAGGAAGACGATCCCCAGGGAATGTCACTTGGCTGGTGTGGCGCTCCTGCAGCAGGCCCCACTTGCAAGGCCAATTCAAGTCAACAGGAAAGAATGCTCTCAAGGGAATGGTTCTGGGACGATTGGAGATCCACTTAGAACAACTGAATGGGATACTGGCCTCGTACCGTATATAAAAATTAAAAATGGATCAAAGTCCTAAATATGATGCTAATAACCATAACATTGTTTCTAAAAAGTAGGAATGAATCTCTGGGACCTCGGGTTATGCAGCAGTTTCTTAGATAACCCACCAAAATCACAAGTGACCAAAGAAAAATTGTACTTTTGTCAACATTTCCAACTTCTGAATTTCAAAGGACACTATGAAGAAAAGGGATAGCCCATAGAGTGCAGAAAATATTTGCAAATCATGTCTGCTAAGGTTCCAGTGTCTTGAATACTTAAGTAATTATAATAATCTGAGTTTAAAAATCAGTAGATTTTAATAGACATTTCTCTAAAGTGATACAGGTGACTGGTAAACAATCATTAGAGAACTGCAGATAAAAAGCACAGTGGGATACTTCACAGTTAGCGGGAGGCTGTGAGGCACACAATGCCCTGTGCTGGTGAGAATACAGAGGCTGGCACCCTTGGGCACTGCTGGTGGCAATGGAAAACTGTGGCCATCTTGGGAACCGGTCTGGCAAGGATCCAGCAATTCCACTCCTATGTTTGTACTTAACAGAACTGAAAACATGAAGGAACTCCACAAAGTTCATGCAAATAGAATTAAAAGGGAAGCCTATTTTGGTACAAAAAGTTTTGAAGTCTATGCAGTTTTTTTTAATGGTATTCATCTTCCGTGAACTTTCTAAAGTCTCTTATGCCTGAATTTCAAAACTTTTATACCAAAAGTAAACTTTCCTTAAAAAATCATTTGAAAGAGTAGCGCAGAGGAGAGAGAAAGCACAACCTTCCATCTGCTGGTTTACTTCCCAGATGACTGCCATATTAATATGCACAAGGGATCTTACTGTGAGGGTGAGGAGGAGACAGGTTATTCTGTTAGGAGAGCCTTCATAAAAGGTTTAATGCTATCAGCCCCACCTGTTAACACTGTGGAGTTGGATTAAGTTTCCAACAGGTGCTCTTTGAGGGGACATATTCAAATTACAGCAGGGATCCAAAGAATGACCAAGCACGCCACTGCTTTGGGCCTTGCCTGTGCTACACTCTCCTTGGGGGATGGGCACCTGTTGGGGAGGAATAGGAGCTGAGGCCTGAGCTGGGAAGTGGCATCTTTTTTTTTTTTTCTTTTTTAAAGATTTATTTGAAAGTCAGAGTTTGAGAAGGAGAGGCAGAGAGCGTAGAAGTCTTCCATCACTGGTTCACTCCCCAAATGGCTGCAACGGCTGGAGCTGTGCCGATCTGAAGCCAGGAGCTTCTTCCGGGTCTCCCACGAGGGTGCCGGGGCCCAGGGACTCGGGGCCATTTTCTACTGCTTTCCCAGGCTACGGCAGAGAGCTGGATGGGAAGTAGAGCAGCCAGGACTGGAACTGGCACCCATATGGGATGCTGGAACTGCAGGCGGCAGTTTTACCTACTGCAAGTGGCGTGTCTTTAGGCCTCCATCCTCAGTCCCACCTGGAAGGTCAGTAACAGTGACCTGTTGCATTGGACTTGGCTTTGTGTTCCAGGCCTCCTTTATATTGCAGATTCTTTTTAGAAGAATGTTCAGTAATCTCCCAGTGCCGTAGAAAAAGCTTCCGTCACTGATGATGTACCTGGGACCATGCTGGATCCATATCAGGCTCTGTTGGGATTTGGCAAACTTCAGTGTCTTTGTTTATAAAGGCAGCGAAGCAGTTACCTTACCCCTCTTAAAAGTTACTTAATATCTGACATTCACCATGTTCCAGATGCTGTGCTAGACACTGGCCATTATCCCATTGTATAATTTGCAAAAAGCCAATTATGCCTACCTCACAGGCATTAGGATGGCTAATTCAAAACAAAACAAAAGTCATTGTTGAAGTGTTGAGGATGTGGAGAAAGTAGAACGCCATGTACTGTGGTAGGAATGTAAAGTGGGGCAGCTGCTACAGACCACAGTGTGGTGATTCCCAGAACATTAAACACAGAATTACCACACGGCGATCCCACTTCTGGGTCTCTACTCCAAGGAGCTGAATGCTAAGCCTTAGAGACTTGTACACCCAGGTTCAAAGCAGCACGACTCACAACAGCCAAAAGGTGGGAGCAACCGTGTCCACTGAGGCGTGAAAGTGTACACACACTGTGGCACGTTCAAGGGAGTATTACCCAGTGTTAGACAGGAAATTCTAAAATGTGCTCGCTAAGGGTGAACCTTGGCCATTGTGCTGAGTGGAATATAAACCAGTCTCAAAATGACAGACACTTCCCTTTTCTATTCACTGGGGGTCTCTAGAGACGGTAGAGTGGTGGTTGCAGGCGGGGGGGGGGGGGGGAGGCTGGCAGGAGGGACAGTGAGGAGTTACTGCTCCATGGGGACAGGTTGGCTTTGCCAGGGGAAGAGCTCTGGAGGTGGGTGGCGGGGATGGCTACTAAGAACAAGGGTGGATGGTCACTCGATGATTGGGTTCCTTGGGGACGTGACAGCGCTATGGATTTGGAAAGTTCTTTCTATTGTGTTTTGGCATGTTGTTTTGAACTGTAAATAAAAGTGAGACGTGAGAAAGGTAGCCTAAGACGCGTTCCAAAGTTGTGGAGGTGGTGGACAGCCCCGCTTCCTGCCATTTAGAACCTGCACGCTGGCGTGGTGCAGACGGCTGGGTCCTCGGCTCTGACCAGGACTGTGGCTACTCGGAGCAGCGCTGGCTGACTGTGAGCGGTTTCTTGTTAATTTTTTAAAGATGTAGTGAGAAGGAAGCACAGATATTCCATCCACTAGCTCACTCCCCAAATGGCCCAACGGCTAGGGCTGGGCTAGGCGGAAGCCAGGAGCCAGGACATTCTCACACGTTGGTGGCAGGGGCTCAAGCACTTGGGCCATCATCTGCCTTTTCAGTCATGAGCTCGACTGGAAGCAGAACAGCCAAGACTTGAACTGGTCCTCCGACACGGGATACTGGCATCCCAAGAGGTGGCTTAGCCCGCTGCACCACGTCAGCCCCAAAATATGTGGTCCTGAACTCCCCTGCTTCAGAAGAGTCCAAACACCTGCTTAGTGTCTTCATCTTCACCTTCCTCATGGTGGCCCTTAGAGATATTTTCCCATAATCCTCAAGTCTGTTTTTCTTTTTTTTTTTTTTTTAAGATTTGTTTACTTAAAAGGCAGAGTTAAAGGGAGAAAGACACACACACATATCTACATATCTTCGATCCTCTGGTTCACTCCCTAAATCCTAAATGGCCACAACAACAGCCAGGATTAGGCTAGGCCAAAGTCAGGAGCCTGGAACTCCATCCAGGTCTCTCATGTAGGTAGTGGTTCCAAGTACCTGGGCCATCTTCTGATGCCTTCCATGGCACGCCAGCAGGGATGCTGGGTCAGAGGAGGAGGAGCTGGATCCAATGTGGATGGGCCAGGACTCGAACCAGCACTCAAATGGGATGTTAGCATCGCAGGCAGCAGCTTAACCTGATGCACCATGATGCCCCATCCCCAGTCTGCATTCTTTCCCACTCCAGTGTGAACTCCCTTCCTGTTGTCTCCTGAATTAGTTGTGTCAACAAAGCATACCCTTCTCCAGTCTCCTTTTAAGATCGCTAATCGGAGTCCAAAGTGATGATGGGTTATGGAAAACGGATCATCTCCCTCTCAGGTAGCCGGCAGAGGGATCCAGAGCTGTTTGGGTGGCTCTGTTCCTTGAAGTCCAGGTCTAGATCCTTGTGCACCTTCAAGGCCTCCCGCTTGCTGGCAAAGTTCCCTTCCCAAGTTGCTGCAGGGCACCTGTGCTTATCCTGTTGGCCACAACTGGTCACGTGGCCACTTCCGCTTGAATTTAGTTTATTTTACATCATGTTCCACTTAAACATCTTGTCTCTGCAGAAGAACAGATAGTGAACGATTAACTTTCAGCCACCTGAGGGTACTTCAAAAACTTCGTGGAAGAACAGAATTTAAAGATAAGCTGATCTTGGTGCAAGAAAAGTTGAAATCTACACTGACAAGGGTTCTCCAAAAAGTTCTTGAAAAATGAGTATTAAAAATTACACATGACTGGTACCACGGCTCACTTGGCTGATCCTCTGCCTGCGGTACTGGCACCCGGGGTTCTAGTCCTGGTTGGGTTACCGGATTCTGTCCCTGTTGCTCCTCTTCCAGGCCAGCTCTCTGCTGTGGCCCGGGAGTGCAGTGGAGGATGTCCCAAGTCCTTGGGCCCTGCACCTGCATGGGAGACCAGGAGGAAGCACTTGATTCTTGACTTGGGATTGGCGCAGCACATTGCCGTAGCAGTCATTTGTAGGGTGAACCAACAGAAGGAAGACCTTTCTCTCTGTCTCTTCTCTCTCACTGTCTAACTCTGCCTGTCAAAAAATAAAATTATACATGGCTTTGAAAACTTTTTAATTTTTATATGACAGAGCAAAGGAGCTTCTGTTTGCTGGCTCATTCCCTAAATACCCACGATGACCCCCTGGGACAAAGCCTGGGGCTGGCAACTCAGTGCAAGTCTCCTATGTGAGTGGCAGGGACCCAAGTACTTGAGCCATCACTGCTGCCTCCCAGGGTCTACATTAGCAGGAAGCTGGGATCAGGAGCCAGAGCTGGGATTTGAACCCAAGCACTCCGTTAAGGGATGCCCATGTCCTAGCTACTAAGCTAAATGATCGTTCCTCAAAATATTTTTGCGAGGGCTACACTGTGGCACAGTGGGTTAAAAGTCACTGCCTGTGACACCGACAGAGTGCCAACCGGAGTCTTGGTTGCTCCACTTCTAATCCAGTTCCTGCTGATGTTATCAGGAGAGCAGCACAGGCCTTGACGCCTTGCTTCCCATGTGGGAGCCCTGGCTGGAGCCCTGGCTGTTGTGACTAAAGAGTGCACCAGTAAATGAAAGATTTTTCAAATAAACAAATCTTTAAAAAATTTGTGCCAAAATAAAACCATGTTTTATTTTTGTTACTTTTCCTTTTATTTGCAAAGTAGACCATTGTCTCCCACGTGGGTGGCAGGGACTTGAGCCACCACCTGCTGCCTCCCAGGGTCTGCAGGAAGCTGGGACTCAGACATGGGAAGCGGGCATTCCACACAGCATCTTAATCACTAGGGCGCCCCTTTCCTCCTCCTACAGTTTGATTTGGGGTTCAAATAGAGTCCATATTGATTGATCTCCCTTCAGTCCTTTCTAGGTTATCACCCCCACCCCCATCCGTGCTTCTATTTTCCTTCTGTGCAGTTCATTTGTAAAGGAATTGATCTCACCTGTCTCTGTTTGGGTTTTGCGTTCGCAGATGTCCTGGGACGTTTGTCTTCTCTATTTCCTGTAAGCTGGTCATGAGATCCAGACCTCTGCTCAGGTTCAGGTTTGTGGGTTGGCTGTTGGCAATTCTGCATCAGAAGGCAGCAATGTACGCTTCCATCCGTGATCTTATCGGCCACCAAGTATCACCTAGAGTTGGCCCGTTCACGGTCTCCATGTGTTTTCAGTGGGATCGACCTAACGCCTCAATGCCAGTGTAGCCAAATGTGAACTTAGCATCTGTTCCACTCCCTAGCCAGGCCAGAAAGCAGAAGGGCAGGCCTGGTGTCTTTCCCCCATGCCCCTCCCTGCTGCTGTCTGCTCTACTGTTTGATCTAGCGCCCCGTGGAGCTCCGGGCCTGTCCATTCCTGCACTGTTCTCTGGGTGGCCTGTCTGAGATGCAGATGATCCACCACTTCCTGACCTGACACCCTTAGCAGCTCCCCAGTGCATCTGGGCCCTGCCTGTGTCCTGCCTCACCTCTCCAGCCCTCTGCAAGCCGCTGGGCTTTGTTCTGCAGGGCTGAAGCTACCGTGTGCCTCTTTGGCAAGCACTCCTCCTTCCCCTTTCCTTCTTGGCTCAGATAGTGCCTCTTCGGAGAAGTCCTAGCGCTTCCTTTCCTGGTCCGTCCCCACCATTCCCTGTGCCAACGGTGGCAGAACAGTTGGCACTGGACTATTGGTTTCCCACCTGTCTTCTCCCACCCGTCTGCTCCGTGACGCTGCCACCAGACCTTGTCTCTGGGTCCCTCGGACTGGGCAGCACACAGCAGCCTTTGTTGAGGGACCAGAGGGCAGAGCTCACTCCTGAAACCTCAGTCACTTCCTGACTCCTGGGACCCCCCCCCCCCCATATGAGTTCTTTTCTCTCAAAGTGATTTGCTACTTAGAAGCCACGTGGTTTCCCAGATATTTAAGAATGAATGCCTCCTAGGGTAACTGTCTCATTTCCAACTTTAACTCTTGCAAGGTGACTGGCTACCTGCTGACAGATCCAGGCTGGATGCTAGTGGGATAATAATGGCAGTTATTGCCCCTTTTTGAAACATGTTTTAAAGCCAGGGCAGGACTAAGGCTGACTTCTGGTCACTTCCCACAGATGCTGTGTCATCCCTTCAGTACCCAAGCTAGCACCCTTCAGAGACAGACAGAACCTGAGTGCTTGGTTTAAATAATTCAGCCTTTGAATATATTTACCTGTCCCCCTCTATTAATGACCAGACTCTTGTGGCGTCTGAGGATATGTGAAGTGTGTATGGGAATGCTCAGATGTGGAGAAAATTGTTACCTTCCTGGCTCCCTCTCTCTTGCAGAGAGAAGAGAAAAGGAAAGTGTGTGACCTGGGTTGAGTCCCAGCAGGGAGTGAGTGGCCCTGTGGCTGTGTTAAGAGAAAACTGTCCCTAGGGACTGCTGCAGACTCAAGTCGTGAGTAACAGCGGGACTCTAAGATTTATTTTTACGTATTTGCAAGGCAGAGTCACAGATGTCGTCCATCTGCTGGTTCACTCCCTGAATGGCTGCCAGGGCCAGAGCTGGGCCAGGCCAAAGCCAGGAAGCGGGAACTCCATCTGGGTCTCCCATATAATTGCAGGGGCCCAAGCACCTGGGCCGTTCTCTGCTTCTTTCCCAGGCGCATTAGCAGGGAGCTGGAGCAGAAGTGGACAGGCAGGACTTGAATGGCACTCTGATTATGGGATGCCAGTGTCACAGGTGACAGTTTAACCTGCCATGCCACAACGCCAGCCCCTGAGGGCTCGGCTCCTGATGAGCCGTTTCAGTGAAATCAGTGGGCTTAGAGTAGTACTTTACCCCTAAGTTGCTGCTCTCTCTCTGGTTACATACTGGAAAAAGGAAGTTCTGTCACTGTGTTGACACTAGTAGGCCTTCGGTTTTCAGAGCCGCTCAGCAGTCTTGTCCTACTGACTTAGAAAGCCAGCAAAATCCTCCTCTTGCCTCCATCCTGCCTGTGCCAGAAGCAAGCTGCTCAGCTGTCAGTCGAAGAAACTGCCCTGGCTCAAGTAAGTGGTCCAGAGGGCTGGCACGGGTGTGGGTCAGAGGGCCACCTGTTCCAGAGCTCATCTTTAGAAGATGACACCACCTGATCGCCTGAGGCCAGGACAGATGTAGCTGGAGAAGCAATCAGTAGAAAATATAACTGATGGACATTCCAGGCCCTCTGTTACTGTCTTCAACTAAATCCTCAAGTCTGGTTTGGTTTGTTTGGGATTTGTTTAAACTCAAGGATCAGAGTCATGCTAAAGCATCTATGGACACCATGTTTATATCCGCTCCTGAGATGAACTTTGGTGTATGTTACACAGAGAGATCCTAAGAGACTGGCCTGGATCCTCAGGTCCCCGTCCATCCTGGAGCCCCCAGTGCCAATCTTTGCCTCTCCTCCTCAGTCATGGTCTTTGCTGCCTCCAGGAGCGCCTGCCTGGTGCGGAGACAGGAAAGCAGAGCAGGGAGGCAGGGGTTACTGAGCCGGCCCCATCGATTCTGGGACTCTGAAGAAGTGCGCTGGAGCGAATGTGTCTGCTTCCTGGCTGCGCTTTCCTGCCCTAATGCACCTCGTTTACTCTGGAGACAGGGCTGGGGAAGCAAAGCGCTGACTTGTAGATCGTTCAGAACACCTGGTTCTTGGGGTTGTACAGCCTTCGGATGTTAAATGCCATAAGTCTAGATCTCTGCATTTTGGTGGTGGTATCCAAATGAGTGCACCTAAGTGACAGTTATTAACAGAAATGTTAGAGATGAGACAAATTCTGGTCCAAATTAATCCTGCGTTTTTCCAGGTTTAGGCCTCCAGTAACACTGCAGCTGTTCTCAATAAGCTGGTATTGCAGGCTCAGCTTTGACATTCTAAGAATTAGCAACGCATCCCTTAAATGAGCAGGAACTCTCTACCTAGGGCCCTATGTTCCACATACGGTAGCTGAGTTTGTAACTTTAAAAGCCATCGGTACCTCTCGGTACGAAATGAGATCAGTCTTTTTCTTCAGGTTTGATGCTGTTACTATCTGTGACAAGTCGGAAACATTTCTGTCCTGAACCAGCTGCACACTAACAGGCACCTTGCTTGTCTCCTAAGCTGTTACTCTGCCCGTGGCTCGCTCTCAAGACGGCCACTTTCACACCCAGCTTTCTTAACTTGCTGAGTCTCGGTAGCAACCGGAGCCACCTGTGAAAGTCAGCGCGGTAGTAAGAATGGGGTACACTGATGCTGTGGGAAACTCCTGCTCATAACACTGTCTTGTGTGGGTCTCTAACAAAAGAGTCATTCAAGCTTGCCCTAAATAGCTGGGGCAATTTGGCTTGTGGTTTCCTCTGTAACGTGGAGGATGAGGACGCTGACAGCGTCTGTAAGGTGCCCAGCATGGCGTGGCGTGGTGTGATGTGTGGCAGTGGACCCCTATGACGTCCCCTTTCTTTCCTGTCCCTGGCATCTTTCTGGGACTCACTCGCTGGCCCCAAAATAGAAGTGCCAGTCATGGATACTGCTAAGGTCGGGCAGGGCTGTTTTGATTCCTTCCCCACCGCCTGGTTGCATCATTGTGTCATGTACCTGTGTTCTCTTTCCACTCCACTGGATCCCGGAGAGGTTTATCAAGGCCAAAGACAATGTCTGGGCCAGGAAGAGCAGAGTAGTAGTTGGTGTATTTCATTACCAGACTTGAGACAGGACTAGTGAAGCTGTGCCAGTGTATAAACAGCAAGTGAGAAACAAGAGCCCTTTCAGATTGGTGCCAGATCTGACATGAGAGCTTCCTTGGTTTCAGGCTCATCTGGTCTTAGAAGAAAGAACAACTATGGAATACCAGGTCCTACCTGTCCTGTATTCGCCAATGCGTTGGGCTGAAGCAGAACTAGAAGGCACAGCTTCCCCAAGCGTGACAGGAGACACCAGGGTTCCCTCCCTCTTAGTGCTGGCTTTCATTATGGCTCCAAGAGTCTACATCAGTGAGCCCATTGCTTATGCCCCATGGACCAGAATTTGCCCTAGTGTTGTGGCCAACAGGGTCCCCAGGTGGGCTTATTCTAGGCTCTTGTGTACATATGTGAAAGAATTGAAGTAGATGTAAGGTGTACAGGAAAGCAGGATTTATTTTCACTTATTTTTTTGAAGATTTATTTTACTTGAAAGAGTTAGAGGGAGAGACAGAGAGAGGTCTGCTGGTTCACTCTCCAGATGGCCACAAAGGCCGGAGATGCGCCAATCCAAAGCCAGGAGTCAGGAGCTTCTTCCGGATCTCCCACGTGGGTACAGGGGCCCAAGGACTCAGGCCATAGCAGAGACCTGGATTGGAAGAGGAGCAGCTGGGACTAGAATCGGCGCCCATATGGGATGCCGGCACTGCAGGCAGCAGCTTTAAGGACCGGCCCCAACAGGATTTATTTTTAAAGGGATAGCACACACTCAGATGTGAGGGTGGACAACCTCTTCATGAGGAAGGAAGGATGACTGCCCCCCACCAAGCTAGGGCCATCCCTTTATAGGGTAGGAGGTGGTACCCTAATTTAATATTCAAATGGGGCAGAGTTTGGTGGGGTGTGAATTCCACTCACCTCTGTGTCCCCTTTTTTGGGAGGAGGGGAATCTGGAAAGGAAGTTTCTTGGTGTTTTCAAATGGGGCTGCAGCATACACGTCAGTCACCCCGGCACCTTGGGCGTGATGGGGAATGGGTGTGCTGAGCCTGCAGCTGTGTTGCATCAGCATGAAGTGGGTGGGGTTGGTGCACCTGCTGGCCTTCTCCCAGCTCCTCTGCTCTCTAGCTCCTTGCCTGCCCACATCACCAGCACTCTGATAAACCAATACCTTTTTTTTTTTTAAGAAAAGATTTATTTATTTATTTATTTGAAAGTCAGAGATACACAGAGAGAAGGAAAGGCAGAGACAAAGAGGTGTTCCATCTGCTGGTTCATTCCCCAGTTGGCCACAACAGCTGGAGCTGTGCTGAGCCGAAGCTAGGAGCTTATTCTCGGTCTCTGATGCGGGTGCAGGGGCCCATGTACTTGGGCCGTCTTCTACTGCTTTTCCAGGCCACAGCAGAGAGCTGGATTGGAAGTGGTGCAGCCGGGACTCCAACCAGTGCCCATATGAGATGCCAGCACTGCAAGCAGCGGCTTTACCCGCGATGTCACAGCGCCGGCCCCAAACCACTACCTTTAACATTACTCAGTTCATCCTACTCTTAGAAAAAACCTCCCACCAGCCTCCCTACTCAAAAAACTAGCCTATTGGTTACAACTCACGTTCTCAGCAACCTCATACATATCACATTGTTCTAATATTAAAACATTTTATCAGTCGGCTCAATAGGCTAATCCTCCGCCTTGCGGCGCCGGCACACCGGGTTCTAGTCCTGGTTGGGGTGCCAGATTCTGTCCCAGTTGCCCCTCTTCCAGGCCAGCTCTCTGCTGTGGCCCGGGAGTGCAGGGGAGGATGGCCCAAGAGCTTGGGCCCTGCACCCCATGGGAGACCAGGAGAAGCACCTGGCTCCTGGCTTCAGATCAGCGCAGTGCGCCGGCCACAGGGGCCACTGCGGGGCGAACCAACAGAAAAAGAGAGACCTTTCTCTCTCTCTCTCTCTCTCGCCGTCCACTCTGCCTGTCAAAAATAAATAAATAAATAAATAATATTTGTAAAATCTTATCCAAGAGGGAGAGAGAGAAAGGAGTGAGCTTACTCCTCAAATGCTCAGAGTGGGGCTGGGCCAGGAGCCAGGAACTCAGTCCAGGTCTCCTGTGTGGGCGGCGGGGACCCAACCACTTGAACCATCACTTGCTGCCTCCCAGGGTTTGTACTGATAGGAAACTGGAAATGGGAGCGGAACTGGAGCTCAGACCCAGGTGTGGGCTTCCCAAGCGGCGTTGTGACAGCTCTGCCAAAGGCCACTCCTCCAATACTCAAACTTTTCATTCCTATTAAGTTGGCCAACTCCAGTCTTATGGGTGTCTCAATGCTGTTGGTACAGGGAGCATTGGAGGAGCAAACTCCTGAGAGCTCCATCACGATGGTATAATGCATTTGGCAATTCAGCTCTGTAATGAACTAGAACAGTTAAAAAAATAGTAAACACTGGTAATCCTGGAGCAAGCAAGTTGTTAATCACTTAAAGAGTTATGGCATAAGAATTAAACAGTCCTCATTGGGCCAGAGTTTTTGCCTGTCCACCAAAATCCACATTCTGCCTCTTCTGGACATAAGCTAGATCTGCATTTGCTGGCCAGTGCCACATGAGCAGGGGCAATGTGCCACTTCAGGCCACCAATGCTTTCTTCCCCTTCTGCTGCTTTGAACCTGGGAACACCTAGCCTTAGCCACGAAGCCCTAATCATCAAAGCCCGGCTGATCTGGAATACCTGCCCTGGGTGTTCGATGAACAGGAAACAGTGTTTGAGTCGACTCTGGGGTGGGGGTGCTGCAGCCATTCGCCATGTGTTGTGTTTACACATAAAAGTCTGTGAGAGAGTAGTGTATGGGGAGCAGGACAGGGCTTTCCACCATTACATATTCAGTTTCACAAATAATTCCTGTTGCCAGTAACGAGGGTGGGAAACAGCAAAACAGCCCTGATAATAAACTTAGCTGGCTGTAGGAGTCGTCACCCGACACTTAAAATTATGGCAGTTGCAGGACAGATGGAGTCATGTAGGGTGGGCTGCTCAGCCAGGCCTGTCAAGATAATCCCTCAGCTTTGTGGATCCAGAAACACAAGGCTTGCTGTGTGCAGGGGTCATCAGGTGTGCAGAGCCCAAGGCTTGCGCTGACCGTGCTGCATAAACCCAAGTCCCGTGCATAGCTATGTGCAGCAAATAGCTCTAGCACCCGTGGGCTGGAAGCTCTGCTTGGTATGAAGGCATCTGGGAAATAAAGCTAATAACCAGAGGCTGTGTGGTGATGGTGAGAAGGAACCAGAGTAAATGGGGTTGGATCTTGGGGGAATCCACCATCCAACCTGTGATTCATTTGGTGAACAACCCCAGGGTAGGGTTGCACATTAACTGACCAAAATCCTTTATGACACTCTCCTGTGGAGAGTTTTGACCATGAGACGACCAACTCTCTGGAGACTCCTTTTTAGGCTTTGTGCAGCTTCCTTCTAAGTGTGACAGAAGACGGTACTCGGCTAACTTGTTTTTTACTTATCAGAGTTTATATCTTAGTATCTGTGATTGGACTTGAGTGTTCCCCAAGTTCTAGTACTTTTCTTATCACTTTAATTTCCCTGCATTTCTTATTGGTCATGTGTGGTTTAGCAAGTTCAAGTACCTGGAAAGTGGTTCTGAAAAGTTAATATTAACAGTATTGAATTAGATCATAAAGTCTTTTATGACTGTAGATCTAGAAATATTACAACACCGCAGACATGCTCTGGTGTCTTCTATCTAGTAAGACCTCAGTGCTTGATCTGGTCTAAGGAGACTGCTGATAACTGGAAGCAGGAACGCCAGCGGTGAGCTCCACTGTGCAAGATCTGTCCAGCCCAGGAGCGTGTCGTCAACAGAAGCAAGACCTGATAGTGACTTGAAGTTAAAGCTTCTCTCTCTGAAGTCCAAAGTTTCCTCCCAGATTTTAAGACTGGGGAAGTCTATAATGACTTATACCTTTTTTAATGTCTTAAGAATATTTTTATAGATGTTTTATTTGGTCATTTTTCTCTAGGTACCCCATGTCTTTGACCTGTTGTCATATTCTCCCACCTCCTCCCTCCCACCCCCCTTCTTATTTATTTAGTTCTCGGGATCTTTTCTGGTTTGGGGCCTTCCATATGATTATTTCTTACAATGCACTGACAAAGACTGCAGCTGTAGGTGTGTCCTTCCTTCAGTCAAGAACAGGATAAGCATTTCTATTTTGCTTCTAAAATTCCTTTTGGTAGCAGTCACCTGCTTGGGTTTACATTCCTTATTATTGCTTCTCAATTTGTCATATACCTTTAGAAGTTTGTTTCTGGACTCAGTTTGGGTTCAAGAGTTAGAGATCAGTCTGATTTACATTCATGATGAGTTCCATGCTAGTTTTAACCCATTACATCCCATCCTTTATATATATATATATATATGGACACCCATAAAAATTTTAACTGAGCAATAAATATACCACCTACTACTCTGAAGTACTGTTTTTAGAATTCTATTCTTTTGAGAAAAGTGATAGGTGAATGATTATAGCATTTGAAATTTAAAATTGATTGTGACAGTGACATAAGCTATACTGCAAAAGTTAGGGATATAATCAATGATAACATTTCCTGATAATTCAAATCCCTTTCTGATACAGCCGAGTTATTTATACTTCTACCTAAAAGTAGCAGCCAAACTGGGTAGGAAAATATTCAAAGCTCTCAGAATACGTATTAGTTCTTAATGTGCTGGAATCAGGAGGGATTCTTCGGGAGACAAAACATAGTAAATACGAACTCTGAAGCCAGCTGGCCTAGGTGTAGATCCCTGTTCTGGCACCTCGCAGCTCTGTGTGACCTTCAATTTTCTCACTTATGAATAGGCATATTTTAGTGCTTATACAACTGTCCATAAGATAAGAGTTCGTTGAGGGGCTGGCGCTGTGGCATAGTGGGTAAAGCCACCACCTGCAGTGCGGGCATCCCTTATGGGCATCGGTTCGAGTCCTGGCTGTTCCACTTCCGATCCAGCTCTCTGCTATGGCCTAGGAAAGCAGTACAAGGTGGCCCAAGTGCTTGGCCCCTGCACCCGCATGGGAGACCTGGAAGAAACTCCAGCTGTGAGGCCATCTGAGGAGTGAACCAGCAGATGGAAGACCTCTCGCTCTCTCTCTCTCTGCCTCTGTGTAACTCTACCTTTCCAATAAATGATCTTTAAAAAAAAAAATCTGTTGAACAGAATAGTGCTTTGGATGATGTAGTTAGGTGAATGTTAAGATATTTCTCTTCTACAATGCTTTAGGTTCTCAGATTTACTTTTTATTTAAGAAACAGTGTATAAGAATTTGTGTTTTCATAGTAAGTTCATAGTAAATTCTTCAAGTCCTGTTTCCTCTTGGTATTTTACTTCCACTGTATAACTCTGGGGTATCTGAAGTCCAACGCTACTGATTTCATGACTGTTGTCAGTTAAAATCTCTGGTTTCACTTTCGAAAGCCTAGGTTCTTTTGCGAAATGGTGTTCACAACAGGATCTACCTCTAGGGATCGCTGGGAGGATCCAGATGCTCCTGCTGCCGTCATGGGCCATTCATTACAAAATGAGTCTGTCCTGCGCTTTGCCACAAGTGACTACTTGTGGTCCAGGCCCGTCGTAGTTGGAATAGCACATACAATTCATCTTTCCTTGTTTGTTTTCAGGCTGCCGTCTAAAAGACTATGGAGATTTGAGTTTTACTCCAGTCCCCAAAGATGATCTCTATAACAATCTGATAGTGAATCCACGCTCGGTGGGCCTTGCCAACCAGGAGCTGGCTGAGGTGGTTAACAGAGCAGTGTCGGGTGGCTACAGCTGTGTCACTGTGGGAGGCGATCACAGGTAAGCTGAGAGCTTGGGCTAGTGGAGGGCTGGCTCACAAGATGCTCTGTCACTCAGATCCTTTAGCTGTTTCTTCATGTGGAGGAAATACCCCGTGGAAAGCTTAGGTAGGGTATGATGTACAAGTATATAATAGCATTTTGAAGAAAATTTGTTTGAAAGGCAGAGCAAGGGAGGGGAGAAGAATCAGGCCTTCCATCCACTAGCTCACTCCCCAGATAGCTGTCATAGCCATGCCTGGATCAGGCTGAAGCCAGGAGCCAGGACTCCATCCAGGTCTTCCACTGGGTGGCAGGGGCCTCGACTACTTGGACCATCTTCCACTGCTTTTCCAGAAACATTAGTGATCACAAGCAGTGGCTTCACCTGTGTGATAGCATTTTTTTTTAAACTACTTTGAGGGGCTGGCACTGTGGTATAGCGGGTAAAGCTGCTGCTTGCAGTGCTGGCATCCCATTGGCCACCAGTTCAAGTCCCGGCTGTTCCACTTCTGATCTAGCTCTCTGCTATGGCCTGGGAAGGCAGTAGAAGATGGCCCAAGTGCTTCAGCCCCTGTATCCGAGTGAGAGACCTGGGGGAAGCTCCAGGCTCCTGTCTTCAGATTGGCCCAGCTCCAGCCATTGCAGCCTTTTGAGGAGTGAATCAGTGAACGGAAGACCTTTCTCTCTGCCTCTGTCTCTCTGTAACTCTGCCTTTCAAATGAATAAATCTTAAAAATCTACTTTGAAAGAGAGACAAATGGGGAGCTCTGATCTGCTGAATCACTCTAAGTATCTGCAACTGCTCTGGTGCTTGGCTGGGATGAGGCTGGGCCCGAGAATTTAATCCGGTGTCTCATGGAGGTGACAGGTGCTCAATTACTTCAGCCATTATGGCCACCTCTCAGTCTGCATTAGCAAGAAGTGGAGTCTGGATCAGAGCCAGTTAGCAAATCCAGGAACTCTGATGGGGAGGGGGGCATCCTTACTGGTTTTAACCACTAGGCCAAATGCTTACCCCTATAGTAGCATTTGTTTTTAAAAGAATTTTTATTTGCAAGGCAGAGTGGCAGAGAGAGGGAAAGAGACAAACATATTTTGTATCTGCTGGTTTACCCTCCAAATGCCTGTAATAGCCAGGGACAGGACAGGCAAAAGCCAGGGAACCAGGAATTCCATCAGTCTCCCATGTGGGTGGCAGGAACCCATATGCTTAGGCCATCATCCGGTGCCTCTCAGGCACATTAGCAGGAACCTGTACCAGAAGCACAGAATTAACTGGGACTCAAACCAGACATAGTGATATGGATGCTGGTGTTCCAAGTAGCGCCTTTACCTGGTGCACCACAATGACCCCCAGTAATGGTATTTTTATGCCCAAGATGATGAGCTACTGAGACACAGTGGTTTTCCCTATACAACATGTTGTATCCACAGCAAGAAGATATGCTGTGTTTGTGCTTATCTAGTGGAAAGGTTTCTTAGGACTTTCACCTAGCCCTTCTGAAAACTTGGCAGTATCCATCAATAGGCTAAATGTAGGCATTTTTGTTGGCATTTCTGCAAATTAGTTTTTTAAAGATTCCCTCTTGGCGTGTAAAAAGATTTTCTACCTCCACAATATGTCTCCTAAGTGATTAATGCAATCCTGCGTTCCTTGGTCTCTTAGTCGATCAGTGTGTACTTATCGAGCACCGTTTTGTTTTCTCAACAGTACTAGGGATTGTGGGAAACTGTGATCTATTAGAACTAGATGAAATAAGTCCATATGGAATGAGGGGGAAAAAAATCCCTGATACTGAGTTCTACAGAATTTGAGAAGGGATCAGTAAGACTTCACAGGGGAGTGTGAACTGAGCCAAGTGATGAAGATTTCTGGTAGAAGAGGCACTGAAGTAATGAGTACTTCTTACATACTTTATTATCATCCTAACAATGCCATGAGGTAGATGTGGTTTTATCTAATACATTTGTTAGATAACTTATCCAGGGGCTATAGCCCAGAAGTAGCAAAGTGGGGAATTCAAATCCAAAGTGTCCCCCATGGCAATTAACTTCCTATTCCAGATCCAATTGAGCCATTTCCACTGAAGTTCTCAGAGGTTTCCAGATCTCTAAATAGAAGTCAAATCCTTGTTAGAACTGGAGAGGCAGGCAGATTCCTCATTAGGAATACAAATCAGGTACACTAAGTGCTCAGACCCAGCTGCAGTATTACTGTCTCTGGGAATTTATGCAGTCTTTCTTCTGATCAAGTCTCTCACCTGGGGATCTCTCAGCAATGTGATTACCACAGGCCTTGGTTCTTTTTTTTGCCTGCAGCTATCTGTACTGTAGCCATGTGCTATAGATTGGATAACTGAGTGTGCCTCAAAGGTCCATGTGTTAAAGGCTAGGCCCCAGCATCTTATGGTACTGGTACTAGGGGTGGAAACTTAAATTCAAATAAGGGTAGAGCCTTTGGGAAGTGACTAGGTTGAACTAGGTTAAACCGAGCACAGCCCCAATGGATCGAGTCCTGGTGGCTTTTCAAGGAGATCACACAGACACAGACACAGAAAGAAGACACTTGCTCCCTCTTTCCACTCCTGGTTGATCCTGTATTCCTTACTCTGCATACATTCTGCCAGTTTCTATCCTCAACAGGTGTCAGCCCAATGGGGTACTCAATCTTGGACTGTCAACCTCAAACTGTGAACCAAAAGAAACCTCCTTCCTTCATAAGTAGCCTGTCTGTGTCAGGGATTTAATTAAGCTGACCAATACACCATGTTACTATTTGCTTATTTCCTATTCAATGCTAAAAATTAGACAATTGAAGATCTAAAGAGAAAGGGGTAAGTATATAACTTGAACAACTGTTAAACATTTTAAAGGAAGACATCTGTAGGTTACTGCTGCTTTTACATAGTAAGTATATACTGTCACCTTAATCATCAAATGAGCTCTGACTTTATCAGGCTAAAAGTTTGATTTCCCTACCTTACAGAAGGGGAAACTGAAATCCAGAGGAATTCAGCGTCTTTTAGCACACAGCTCTTCCTGGACCAAAACTCTAATCCACTGCCTTTAGTGTTAGATGGTAGTACCCCTGAAAAAGGCCCAGTGTGGGGGGCATGGATCCTAAAATGCTACCTCATGCTATATGGTCCAAGAAGGATGGCTGCAGTTAGTTCCTAAGTTGCTTAAGCTACATTTCTTATCCACGTCCCATGTATTAGCTTCTGTTACAATACCTCAGGCAACTAACTATAAAGAGAAGATTTATTTATCTCACAATTTTTGGAGATTGGAGTCCAAGACAAGGTGGCGCCACTGGTTGGGTACCCGGCAGCAGACAGCGATGGCAGAGCTCGCACAGAGGAAGCATCACAATGGTGACCAGGAAGCAAGGAGGCTGAGCCAAACTCAGGCTCTGATAATGACCTTCTCGTGCGAATTATCTTCTGAGGGCAAACCCCCCATGACTGAAGGACCCTGCTACTAGGCGTACCTCCTAAACATCATAATAGGGTTCAACATCACCACCTTCCTCCCATTATTTTAGGACTTTGGGGTTCAAATATCTGTAAGACTTCAGGAACCAAATCACAGCAATCTAATTCCTTGGTTACTAGGAAGATGGACAGCTTGCTAATGTAGACCAGAGTCCAAGGACAAAGAAAGGCAAAAACAGACACTTAAAAGATGTTTGAATGTTAATGCTAATACACAACCCAATAAACTTGTGTTATTCAGTGTAATCTTTGAGTTGTCCTGTTGCTTTCATATCTTTACAAGCCATTTCAGGTTTAAGAAGTATCACATAGAAGCTTCCCTAAAACCTGTAATGCTTTCTTGTTTTATCCTTAAAAAGCTAATATAATTCATTGTTAGTAAGGTAGGTCTTCCAGGTTTCCCTTAATATGTTGTAAAGACTCCTCATTTTTAGGGGCCAGCAATATGGTACAATGGGTTAAGCTGTGGTCCATGGTGCCAGCATGCAAATGGGTGCCAGTTCGTGTCTTGGCTGCTTTACTTCTGATCCGGCTCCCTGCTGATGGGCCTGGGAAAGCAGCAGAAGACACCAAGTTCCTGAGCCCCTGCCACCCAGGTGGGAGACCCTGAAGAAGCTCCTGGCTCCTGGCTTCAGCCTGGTCCAGCCCTGGCCATTGCAGCCATTTTGGGAGTAAACCAGCAGCAGGAAAATATCTGTCTCTCCCTCTCTCTGTAACTCTTTCAAATAATTTTTTTTTAAAGCCTCATTTCATTTGAAAGGCAGAGTGACAGGGAGACAGAACTTCGATCTGCTGGTTCACTCCCCACATGGCTGCCTGCATTGGAGCTGAGCCAGGCTTGAAGCCAGGAGTCAAGAACTCCATCTGGTCTCCAATGTGGATGGCAGGGGTCTGGGTAGTTGGACCATCCTCCACTGCTTTCCCAGGCACATTAGCAGGGAGCTGGATTGAAAGCAACCAGGACTCAACCAGCTCTCTGATACGGGATGCCGCTGTCCAAGCACCAGCATGACCCACTGTGCTACAGCGCTGCCTCCCCACCTCACCCTCCAACATGCTTTAAGTACTAATTTTTGCTGTTGTTGAGTTGCTACTTATAGACTACATCATTTAACTGGACTTCATTCACTGAACAAATACTTGGTTCCTTTTCTAGGACAGGGCTAACGGATGACAGTAGAAAGATTTGGAGGCAGCATTCGCATGTGTCAGGCACACTGCAGGGCAAGCATCAATCAGCTTTGAATCTTAAGAGCTGTACATCTTGTGCCCTCAAACTTGCTCAAGGTTAACCTTTGGGAACTACAACCCCCAGGACTTTTGTCTCACCCAAACCCAGCCTCAATTGAGACCCTGACTTTGCCCTAAGGACAGAGTGTAAGCTGTGTACTGCTGATGTTTGCCAAGCAGAGGACCTTGAAGACTGTATTTGTTCTTTACAGCCTGGCAATTGGTACCATTAGTGGCCACGCCCGGCACTGCCCAGACCTTTGTGTTGTCTGGGTTGATGCCCATGCTGACATCAATACACCCCTCACCACCTCATCGGGAAACCTCCATGGCCAGCCAGTGTCATTTCTCCTAAGAGAACTACAGGACAAGGTCAGTGGACTGAAATAAAAAGCAGGGTGAATGACTTACAGGGCTGTCCTGGGCCTCTGGGGGTCTAGTTCAGGAAGACTTTGGGGAAGGGTGGGTTGAGTGTAGCTCACTGCTCCTTCATTGGTCATTAAATGCTAGTAAGGGCCAGCCAGTCTGCTAGATGCTAGGGGCATAAGATCACGAGGACAGGGCCCCTGTCTTGGGGACTCAGTATCCTTTAAGAAAGGCAAGAGAAGATAGTAGCTGTAGTGATTGCTACATCCACAGGACTTCCTGGCTAGAGCTCCCGGGCCACCATGTCAGACAGCTGGGTCTAAAAGACAAGTAGGATCAGGATTGCCTGTGGGTAGTGTTTTCCTGAGCTGTTTGTTTGGAATATACTGGGAATCCATGCTAGGCACAGCCTAGAATCTGCACTAGGACCATACAAACTTGTGATGTTGGGGTTGGCAGGTGGAGGCGGCAACTGAATTAGAAAACTCACTAACGTTCACAAGGACGGAGAAGGGGTATGCAGCAGTACTCATGCTATTAGGTTACTTAATGGGAAAGCGAGACAACCTCAGGAGAGACTGTTTTATTCTAGAGAAAGCTGCCCTTTGGGAATATTTCCACTCCTGTCACTTCTCATTCCCAAATCAAGTGTTTTCCTTGAACACATCCTCTGGATAAGATGAGAACGCAGACTATATACCCTGGGAAGAATGCATGCCTAAGAATTCTTGATTAATCTTGTTCATTCCCCTCTTCATAGGTACCACAACTCCCAGGGTTTTCCTGGATCAAACCTTGTATCTCTTCTCCAAGTATTGTGTATATCGGTTTAAGAGACGTGGATCCGCCTGAACAGTAAGTTGCTGCCTTAGGATTAAGTCTTGGGTCTGTCTATATTAGCTACTTATGTTCCTGTTTGAAAGGACCATAATTTAATGCTTAACTTAATGGGCTGAAAGTCACTATATAAAAGTAAATTTCTCCTAAATATACATTTGTTACAAATGCTTTATTTATTTATTTTTTATTTTTTATTTTTTTGTGACAGGCAGAGTGGACAGTGAGAGAGAGAGAGAGACAGAGAGAAAGGTCTTCCTTTGCCGTTGGTTCACCCTCCAATGGCTGCCGCGGCCGGCACGCTGCGGCCGGCGCACCGCGCTCATCCGATGGCAGGAGCCAGGTGCTAGGTGCTTTTACCTGGTCTCCCATGGGGTGCAGGGCCCAAGCACTCGGGCCATCCTCCACTGCACTCCCGGGCCACAGCAGAGGGCTGGCCTGGAAGAGGGGCAACCGGGACAGAATCCGGCGCCCCGACCGGGACTAGAACCCGGTGTGCCGGCGCTGCAAGGCGGAGGATTAGCCTGTTGAGCCACGGCGCCGGCCTTATTTTTTATTTTTTGACAGGCAGAGTGGACAGTGAGAGAGAGAGAGACAGAGAGAAAGGTCTTCTTTTGCCGTTGGTTCACCCTCCAATGGCCGCCGCAGCCGGCGCACCGCGCTCATCCAATGGCAGGAGCCAGGTGCTTTTCCTGGTCTCCCGTGGGGTGCAGGGCCCAAGCACTTGGGCCATCCTCCACTGCACTCCCTGGCCACAACAGAGAGCTGGCTTGGAAGAGGGGCAACCAGGACAGAATCCGGTGACAAATGCTTTTTAAGGGGGCAAGTGCTGGGATGCAGCAGGTTAGGCTGCTGCTTGGGACTCTGCGTTGCATACTGGAGGGCCTAGTTCCAGTCCTAGCTACTTTGCACATGCATCTGATCCAGCTTTCTGCTAACGTGCAGATGATGGCCTAAGTACTTGGGTTCTGCCATCTACTGGGAGACTCAGAGGTCCTGGCTTCAGCCTGGCCTGCTTCTGGCTGTTGTGAGCATCTGGAGAGTGAATGGAAGACATTTCTGCCTCTCCCTCTCTGTCATTCTGCCTTTAAATAAATAAATTTTTTAAAAAGAAATGCTATTTAAGCTAAGGAGTCTTCCTTCATCTCTCACCACAGTTTTATTTTAAAGAAGTATGATATCCAGTATTTTTCCATGAGGGACATCGATCGGCTTGGTATCCAGAAGGTCATGGAACAGACGTTTGATCTCCTGATTGGCAAGTAAGTAACTACAATGGCTGTCTACTTCTCCATCCCAAAGCCTGTCCTTGAGAACAGCTCTGCTTTTAAAATAAAAGCAAAACATGTCTATAGAGAAACTCCAGGTAGTTCAGAAAGGCAGAATGTGAAACTCGGGTCATTCTTCCTCCTGGGCTGTGGGGAGGTTTCCTTTCTGTTGCTGACTGGATCCTCTGTCTCCCAGGCGTTTCTTTTTATCTCCACTGTAAAGCTCATCTTTTGATGTCGGTCCAGCTGTCCCATTCTTACAGTCTTGCTATTGCTTGAGTTTTTATATCAAGTAAATCCTAGTAGCACAGAAAGATGGCAAATGAATGCTACAAAAAAAAACCTTCAGTCTCTGCTTCTGGGTGATTAATGTCAGAACTGTCATCTGTTAGTATGTCATTTCTTAATTAAGCTGTTAACAAATCAAGTTACTTGGCAAGTAGATGTTGTATGCTAGTTTCAGCCACTGGAAACCTGTGTTAAACTCAACTCGGAAGATAAGATGCAGACATAAAATCAGAATTAAGTCCAGCTGCTGTTATATTAGAGAACAACTGCACCTAGAACCTAGATCAAGCCAACTTAAATTAGAATGTGTCAGGCCCCAGTGAAACATGGAAGTAAAGAAGTCTTTCTCCTGACAGTTATTAATGTAAAAGGTTCCAATGCCCAGGGTAAGCCAGAAATACACAGTTTGAGGCATGTGAAATAGTATCACAAAGTGGTATACAGAAGCAAATATGATAGTACTAGGAATATTAATAGTAATTAATAGTGGCCATAATTAATAGGAAACCTGGAAATAAGCTGCAATAGCAGCAAAGTACCAGGACCAACAGCAACAAACGTAAGGTGCTGAAACCATGGGAAGAACGTGCATCCAAGCACAACTGAAGTATTCTCATATCCTCTTCCTTCCCAGAAGACAAAGGCCAATCCATCTGAGTTTTGATATTGATGCATTTGACCCTACACTGGCCCCGGCCACAGGAACCCCTGTTGTGGGGGGGCTGACCTATCGAGAAGGCATGTACATTTCTGAGGAAATACACAATACAGGTATGTAGCAACTAAGTCTGAAGCCTAGTAACCATGATGTAAAGATGCTGAAGTCTCCCAGCTGCAGGCCCTCTTTTCTAACACTCCGTGCCACTGCAGACTTTTGTTTTTCTCGAGCTTTTATAGATAAAAATCCTAAGGCCAGGCTAATAAAGGATATATTTAGTATTTAGAATCATGTTTGAATCTGAGCTATACCAAAAACTCCTATGTCTACTTGAACACTTTTTTAAGATTACTGATTTGAAAGGTGAGTGACAGATATCTTCCAGCTGCTGGTTCATTCCCCAAATGGTCACAACAGTTAGGACTTGGCCAGGCCTAAACCAGGAACAGAATTCCATCTGGGTCCCCAACATGGGAGGCAGGGAGCCAGGTGGATGGGCCATCATCTGCTGACTTCTGGCACATTAGCAGGAAGCTGGATCAGAAGCAGAGAAACCAGGATTCACCCTAGCACTTTGGTATGTGATGCAGGTGTTCTAAGCAGCAGCTTAACCCACTGTGCCACAGCACCCACCCCTACTTAAACACTTTATTTTTAAAGATTTATTTTATTTGAAAGGTAGAGAGACTTTCATTTGCTGATTCCTTCCCCAAATGGCTGCAGGGCCCAAGCACTTGGGCCATCCTCTGCTGCTTTCCCAGCTGCATTAGCAAGGGGCTAGATGGAGAGTGGAGCAGCCGGGACTTGAAAAGGCACTCGACTACAGGATGCCAGCGCTGCAGACAGTGCCTTAACCTGCGACGCCACAGCACCAGCCCAAAAATATTTTTTTAAAAAAATACTGATTTACTTGAAGGCACATAGAGAGAGATCTTCCAGCCACTGGTTCACTCTCCCAGTGGTCTCAAGGACACCCCTAAACACTTCTTTTAAAAAAGGTTTATTTCAAAGGCAGAGTTAGGGAGAGACTGAGAAGTCTTCCATCTGCTAGTGCACTCCCCAAATGGCTGCAACAGCCAGGACTAGGCCAGGAGTCTAGAATTCCATCCAGGTCTCCCATGTGGGTGCAGGGGCCCAAGTATTTGGGCCGTCTTCTGCTGCTTTCCCAGCACATTAGCAGGGAGCTGGGTCAGAAGTGGAGGAGCTGGAATTTGAATTGGCACCCATGTGGGCTGCCAAGCCGTGCATGCAGGTGGCAGTTTAACTTGCTGCACCATAGCACGAGCCCTCTAAACACTTCCTTCTTTCTTTAAATTTTTTTTTTGACAGGCAGAGTTAGAGACAAAGAGAAAGGTCTTCCTTTCCCATTAGTTCACCCTCAAATGGCCACTACAGCTGGTGCGCTGCGCTGATCTGAAGCCAGGAGCCAGGTGCTTCCTCCTGGTCTCCCATGCAGGTGCAGGGCCCAAGTACTTGGGCCATCCTCCACTGCCTTCCCAGGCCACAGCAGAGAGCTGGCCTGGAAGAGGAGCAACCGGGACAGAATCTGGCGCCCCGACTGGGTCTAGAACCCGGGGTGCCAGCGCTATAGGCAGAGGATCAGTCAAGTGAGCCGCCTCTAAATACTTCTTAAACCCAGCGGTGAGGTCTTTGCCACCCACGTGGAAGACATGGATAGCATTCCTGGATGCTTTGGCTCCTACATGGCCTCTGGTGAGTGAAACAGCCGATAGGTACTCCCTCTCTCAAAAATCAAAACAAAGAACGTAAGACCAAGTAGCTGTATTTTTTTTTTTTTTAATCAACAGCCAAGAGCTTGGTTTATTGGGAGTTGGGGATTTAGAATTAAAGCTGGTCTAAAAATTTGCAAGGTGGACTGTATCTTGGATCTTTTCATGGATTAATATCCTATGAGGGTACTTCAAAAAGTTTTGTGGAAACTGGAATTAAAAGGTATTTATTTTGTGCCAAGAGCTTTAAAAATCTATGTATACAGGAGAGGTCTTCAAAAATGTATGTTAGGAAAAAAACAATGCATGAATTCATAATATTTTATACCAAAATCTTTTCCATTTTTTCCCCTAAATATTCTGAAGTACCCTTGACCTATGCTTATTTGATGGGAGCTTTAATTAAGGCAGATAGGTGAGCATTTGGCACCCAGAATCCCAGCTCCACTCCTGATTCCAGCTTCCTGCTGATACATACCCTGGGAGGCAGCAGGTGATGACTTGAGTAGTTGGGTCCTTGCTATCTACACAGGAGACCTAGAATGTGCCTCTTGACCCCTGGGAATTTGGGGGAGTGAACCAGCAGAGAGGAGCTATTTCTCTCTCAACTAACAACATTAGGTGACTGGCTGAGACAGAGCCAGTCTAGGGTATTTCTAGGGTAAACAGAAGGATAATGCACATTTAAAGGTTTAGGGCTACAGGGAGCCCTTGACTTATGAGAAATGGTCTCCCTGACTCTGGAGCCTGCTAGAACTGAAAAAGCAACACACAAAAGGAGACAGTATTGGTCCATCAGATGGGATAGTGGCCAGTCTAATTCTGAGTCACAATCTTAAAGTGCTGCCAGTGATCCTATGTTTAGTGAGCAGATTCCAAGAGTTCAGTGTCACACTTTGTTTCCAATAACCACTCAGAGCAGGGGTCAGGCCTTGGCCTTCCCTTCCCTTGCTACAATATTTTATTCCAGAAGACTGTCGCAACACTGTCGGCTAGATACACACAGCAGTTTGCTTAAACTAATTTAAAGGGTAGCAGTAATCTGGAATCAGGTAATACATATAGTACAAACATTCTGATTAGTTTTAAGATATGTTTGGTTTAACCAGTGGAAATCCAGAGTGACAAATCATCAGGGACACAGGTCCATGTGCAAGAAATGATAGAAACCTGCTCATCCTAAGTTTACACAGTACACTCGAGTATGCACTGCTAATAAGGGAAGACATTCTGACACTGAATGGATGCAACGGCACTAAGCAGTGGGGAATGTCTGGTCCATCTGGTCTTTCCCTGCCAAGGCAACAACAGATGGAACTCAAAAGTCAACAACTACACAGCAGGTTAAATTTTAGGCTGATAATTTTGTATGGCTTACGAATGATGTTATAAATATCCAATGGTCCTTGGCAGAAAAAAGGTTCCTCACCCCTGTAATAATGTGATGTCAATAAACCATTAGGGACACTTAGCCATGGTTCTAGACTTTGATGCTACCCTAAATACTCTGATACAGTACTTCTTCAAATTACTCTAGAGGTAGATTAGCTTTACCCAGAAAACCAACTAAACACAGGAAGTAGAACATGTAGGGGACAGAGGACAGGTCTAGTTAGGTTCTGATCTAACCTTTCCTTCCCCTCGGCGTACCTCAGGCCAAAGGAATAGTGCTGGGAACTTGGGCACCAGTCTGCAAAACCTCATAGGAGGTAACTGGAGTCCAAATTAAACACATGGCTGAATCCCAACCAAGTGCAAGATACTGGATCAGTCTGCCAGGAGAGCCTGCACTTAGAGCTCAGGCCTGCAGGGGTGAGAGTAAGGTTTGTAGTAATGACCGTGTTTCAGGGCACATGGCCTGGCGCTGTAAGAGATACCGGTACACCACTGAGTTCCCAGAATGAGATTCCTCTGCCTTGAGACTCAGAGGGCATCTGGAAGGTTTTTGGTCATGCTGGAAACAGGAAACACCATTCTGTCCCCGCCCTTTCCTCATTCAGAAAGCCTAACTGCTACACTACTCCGTTAGCAGAAAAAGAATGATTTATTTCCTTATTTTAAAGTCATGGCCAAGAGGATGAGGCCCAAGAGGTGACCTGACAGTAGAAAATGCTTCTCGTTTCCCCGGGCTTTTCTTCCTGCCCAGGCGCGATGACCCGCACGAGAGTGGCAGCGAGGGAACTTTCTGAGGCTCTGTCGCACTTTGCTCTCCCAGGGTTGCTGTCAGCACTGGACCTGGTTGAAGTCAATCCTCGGTTAGCTGCTTCAGACGAGGAGGCAAAAGCTACAGCTAGCCTGGCGGTGGATGTGATTGCTTCAAGTTTTGGTCAGACAAGGGAAGGAGGACACACCGTCTATGAGCAACTTCCTCCACCCAGCTCACCACACGAATCGGAAAACGCAGAGCGCGTGAGAATTTAGGAGACACTGCACTGACGGTCTTTCACAACGGGCATTCCAGAACCGCAGGCACTTGAGGGGACAGACTGACAGGGTTGTCTGGGTCAGCATTGCCTTAATGAGTACATCTGCGCATTCTCACAACGGTACAGGTGCCCCTCTGCATTTTGGTGACCAATAATCCTACTGCAAATGTATTTTTCCCAGTGCACAGGTATGAACATGTTATGGTACTATGTATATTCAAAGGGGTCATAAACAGCATTTATTACCTTGGTATATCACTCGTCTTGCCGCTGTTCTTCCCCCCTCCTCCCACACTCCGGCTACACAGCATGTTCACAGCAGCAACATGCTTCATTCACAGGGTCAAAGTTCTGGTCCACACTCCTCCACTTAGAAAGTTCAATGCTTGTGAAAGAATTTGTAATAGATCAGGACTCCCAGGATGACCAGCTCCAGCAGGATGACAATGGAAAGTAGCAGCTTGTTGGTTATCACTCTGAGAAGAGAAGCCAGAGGGGAGTAGTCAGAATCCTCATAACCTTTTTTCTTCCTATCTGAGTATTTTGGGGTTGTAAGGCCCATCGAATTTGATCATGCAGCCACTTAGCACTAAGTACTTCAAAGGTTCTTTAACGAGTAGGCAACACCTCATGAGGCTTGTTAGCCATAACTTAGGGATAACTTGTCATGAGGTAGACAGCATTAACAAAACACAAGAATGTCTTTTTTTATATAAAAATTCTAGGAACTTTAACTTAAAAATTCCTTTTCTGGCGCTAGCATTATGGCATAACAGATTAAGCCACCACCTGCAATGCCGGAATCCCATATGGGTGCCCGGTGCTACTCCACTTCTGATCCAGTTCCTGGCCTGGGAAAGCAGTGGAAGATGGTCCAAGTGTTGGGCTCCTGCACCCACACTGGAGACTAGGAAGAAGCTCCTGGCCCAGCCCTTGCCAATTGGGGAGTGAACCAGTGGATGGAGAATCTGTCTCTCCCTCTCAAAATCTTTTTTAAAAAATTGCTTTCCCGTAGGGTTCTGTTTTAAAGTCTAGTTCTTGCTCATAAGGCAAAACTTTGCGAAAAGGGGCCAACTCTCATGAAGGGCAAGCAGAGCCAAAAACAAGGACTTAACAGTAGCAATGAACGCTTTTCTAATCAAGCTGTCAAACATACAGAGCTGTTATTCCCAAGTGCCATCTTCTGTAAGGAACATAAACTGGGATTTAAGTCCCATCAGCAGTCAACATGTACACTGCTCCAAGTCAGAGTGGATTACTTTTAACACAGGATTTTATCCTGGGCTAGTAGACTGCACAAGAGCACAGCCCCTACTTTCTCATGAACTGCTGGGTGGTACTCAGTAGAGGGAACTACATGGCATCCAGTCCTGAGATGTTTTATTTGGGACCCTTTCAAGTAAGTTACTGTTTTAAGCTTTCTTGGTTGGAAGGTAAGAGTTAAATTGTTACTCCTTACTTTAAAACTTACTTTCTGGACATTGAACGGAGAATCTTTCGACTTTTGCTCAGGTTTTCACTTGTGTTTACCAGCTGAGAAGAGAAAATAGCAATTACTTCCTTTTCAAAAGTGTGTGCTGTAGAACTGAATATTCCTAAGCTAAGAGTAGGCACTACAGGATTTATGTTGAAAAATCCCACCCCCCAAAACAAAAATAAATGCATAGCATGACTGCCTCTGAATACTGGCAGGAACACCTGAAAAGGACAAGCTGCTCTAGTGCTCATCAAGCAGATCCCAGTGTTGCTGAGGGGATGGACTAAGCTAACCCCGTGCCTTGGCTCTTCAGAATAGGAAGGCTTTGAATGTACCCAGCCAGTGACTGATGCAACCTGTGAGCAATTTAAGATTTGAATTTCATCAGCCAAATTCCAGGAAAGCCTGCTGAGTGATGTTTGTTTTTATAAGTTGGTGGGCTACCACTTTTGGAATCTGGTTTTCCTTTTTTTTTTTCTTTGCCCCTTTAAGATAAAGGTGCATTGAACTATAAAAGGAACTGGCTCCAAGAACCTTCCCCTTTCAGCTTCCATTTCTAACCTAGAGAGCAGGAGGGTATTTAAATGGATGCCATTTGCCACCTGTTCCCATTCCCAGTAGCTTTGGTAAGTTGATCTCTTAGCCAGTCCACACAACCTGTAAGCAAGCTGCATTCTCCAAAGCTTGCTTGTGAATTTTCACTGCTCCAAGAATGGAGAATTGTAGGTAGGACGGAGATATTTTCCTGTCCAAATCTTGGCTACAATTATGTTTGTTTGAATTTTTCTCTTGCTATTAAAGATTATAGCATTCCAGTGGCACTAGTTAACGTTCTGTCGGGATTAACTCGTTCATGGAAAGGAAGAAACAAGTTAATTTTCAGAGCTTCTTAGAGTAACAGATTAGAAGTCCCTGAAAGTTTTTGCACCAAAATAAATTCATACTTTGAACTCCCTTTTTGTTAACGATTTTATTTATTTGAAAGTCAGAGTTAAAGATTCTCCATCTGCTGGTCACTCCCCAGAGGGTCACATTGGCCAGGACAAAGCCAGGGGCTTCATCTGGGACTCTGGTGTGGGTGGCAGGGGCCAAACACTTGTGCTGTCTTCTGCTGCTTTTCCCAGGCCATTAAGCAGGGAACTGGATCAGCAGTGGAGCAGCTGGGACACCAGCCAGTGTCCATATGGGATGCTGGTGTTACATGTGGTGGCTTTATCTGCTACTCCACAATGCTAGTCCCCTTTTAATTCCGTTTTCTATGAACTTTTTGAAGCACCCTTGTAAAGTAGATGTCTTCATAATAGCAGATTATACCATCAGATGTATAAGAAAATAAGGATTCAAAGCTACCAATCTGAGATTTTTAAGTACTTTTTGACATTCTTGTCAAAGACAGACAATACAGAAACTATAGATATAGATGGAGTGGCTAAGATTTTTATAAATGCAGAATCGGGTTCCTTCCGTCTTTTTCCCCTTCTATAAAATGATTTCCAATGACATCTAAACATTAGGGGTAAAATTACTCCTCAACTAAACAAAGCCAAGTTGAAAAATTAGTACCTAAAAATTACTCCCTAAATCTAGAAATGCTGTAGCTGCTGGCCTCAGCCTGGCATCCAAGTGTACTGCGCCCACCCTACATTCCCCGTCTGCCCAGACTTACTCTGCCTTTGGTACGTTCCAACTGCTCTCGTTGCTCCCCCAGCTCTTCTATGATTTCCGAGCCAATCTGGTCAGTCTCTGTGGCAATCCGATGAGAACGCTCAATACTGTGGGTGGCCCGGTTCAGACTTTCAGTGCCTTGCAGAAGCAATGCCCTTTGAGACTGAAGCCGATTCTGACAGGAGTATGGGAAAGAAAAGTTATACTTTTTCCATTATAAATTAATGCCAGCACATTCCTTATGACCTTCCTTCTGTAAGAAAGGATACAGTGAACAATAATTTTCATTACCCTGACGATGGAATTCAAGATGCTGCTTCTAATGAACTATTAAGATCCTGTTCAAGGTCATAGCTAAAGCAGAACCTGGAATCCAGTCCACAGGATCATAGTTATCTGCCATTCCACTTGTTACACTTAGGTAAGGGAAAGTGGATTATGGCCGGCGCCGTGGCTCAACAGGCTAATCCTCCGCCTTGCAGCGCCGGCACACCGGGTTCTAGTCCCGTTGGGGCGCCGGATTCTGTCCCGGTTGCCCCTCTTCCAGGCCAGCTCTCTGCTGTGGCCCGGGAGTGCAGTGGAGGATGGCCCAAGTGCTTGGGCCCTGCACCCCATGGGAGACCAGGTAAAAGCACCTAGCACCTGGCTCCTGCCATCGGATGAGCGCAGTGCGCCGGCCGCAGCGCGCCAGCTGCGGCGGCCATTGGAGGGTGAACCAACGGCAAAGGAAGACCTTTCTCTCTGTCTCTCTCTCACTGTCCACTCTGCCTGTCAAAAAAAAAAAAAAAAAAAAAAGAAAAAGCTGAATTAAACACAACACAGCTGTGTCTGTGATGAGTCTGAACTGGTTCATGTGTCGCCTGGACCAGCACCTTCTGAGAGATAGCAGCCAGATCACAGAGGTACAGGAACTACCTGAGAATGCATGGAGCCTGTTAACTTTAATGGTGCCATAAACAAACCAACTAAATTCTGCAGCCCTAGAAAAATAATTCACTGAGGATCCCATGGCCACGGGTGAATTATTCTCTCGCACATAAATCATTCAGAAGTCTGGGACACTCCCATATTCTAGAAAATTATGTGGATACACTCTTGGTGTGCTCAAAAGTTTTACCTCAGGCCAAACAACAACAAAAACTTGGGGCTGCCACTGTGGTATAGTGGGTTAAGCTGCTGTCTGCAGAGCCAGCATCCCATATGGGAGCTAGTTCAAGTCCCAGCTGCTCCACTTCCAATTCAGCTCCCTGCCACTGCACCTGGGAAAGCAGTGGAAGATGGCTCAAGTGCTTAGCTTGCACTCACATGGGAGCCCTGGAAGAAGCTGCTGGCTCTGGCCTGGCCAAGCCCTAGGCATTGTGGCCATTTGGGGAGTGAACCAGAGGATGGAAGACCTCTCTGTAACTCTACCTTTCATATAAATAAATCTTAAAAAAAAAAAAAAAAAAGGAGTTTCAAAGGCAGAGAGAGATCCTCCATCCACTGGTCCTCTCCCCAAATGGCCAGAACTGCCGGAGCTGGGCTGATCCAAAGCCAGGAGCTTGCTCTGGGTCTTCCATGTGGGTTCAGGGGCCCAACCACTTGAGCCATCTTC
The DNA here is from genome assembly GCA_949820135.1 of Sylvilagus floridanus. Taxonomy (NCBI): domain Eukaryota; kingdom Metazoa; phylum Chordata; class Mammalia; order Lagomorpha; family Leporidae; genus Sylvilagus; species Sylvilagus floridanus. Next base: position 11,288,248 of record OX463228.1, on the reverse strand, counting down.
CACTGCTTTCCCAGGCCATAGCAGGGAGCTGGACCCGGAGTGGAGCAGCAGGATCTTGAACTGGCACCCATATAGGATGCTGGCACTGCAGGCAGCAGCTTTACTTGCTATGCCACAGTGCTGGCCCCTCAAATAAATCTTAAAAAAAAAAATACAACAAATTTCAAAGCTGCCAAACAGTGGACTTGTAAGCTCACATAAGTTTCCCCAGCTGTCCTAATTTCTCCAGTGCCCTCAATGAAAATTTTCTCTACCTATAATCCAAAACAAGGGGAAGCAAGAAGACAAAAGTAGCCTTTGTCAGCCAGAATTAACCACTGACCAAAAAGGGTGCAGCTCTAAGTCTTTAGCTACTCAAAGTGCAGTCAAAAGGGGCCCAGCTCACAGGGCCTATTACAGAGCAGGTGACATCCAGCTGCACACCATCTAGAAGCCAAAAGTTAAGCTCCCAGAGCAGAAGGGAAAAGCCACTTTCACACAGGAAAGTACACAGACCAGTGGACGAGGAAACCACTGCATCAGGTCCAAATAAGCCACGTTATGTTAGCTCAGAGGAAGAAAACATTTCAATGAAAGAGACAGATTTGGAACAGTCTTGGGCTGGCATTGCAGCACAGCAGGTAAAGCCGCTGCCTGCAGTGCTGACATCCCATATGGGTGGCAGTTTGAAACTCAGCTGCACCTCTTCAGATCTGACTCTCTGCTGTGGCCTGAGAAAGCAGTGGAAGATGGCCCACACCCTTGGGCTCCTGCACTCATGTGGGAGACCCAGAAGCTCCTGGCTCCTGGCTCCTGGCTCCTGGCTTCGGATCAGTGCAGCTCTGGCTGTTGTGGCTATCTGGGGAGTGAACTAGTAGATGGAAGACCGACTTTTCTCTTCCCCTCTCTGTAACTCTGCCTTTCAAACAGAACCAAACAGTACCCCTACTACTAAACCTATGTCTACCTAAATTATGTCTTTACAAAATTTCTGAAGCTAATTTTAAAGAAAAGTTATTGTTTGGACTTATTCTCCCTTTTTTGGGCTAATAAATTACCAAAGTCACTTTAACAAGTCATACTTGCCCACCTCTTCCCAGTTTCCTAGGTCAGCTGCTGCTGCCTTTTAAAAAATTGTTACTTTGAGGGGTTGGCACTGTGGCACAGCAGGGTAAGCACCACCTGCAGTGCTGGCATCCTGTGTCAGCGCCAGCTCCAGTCCCGGCTGCTCTGCTTTCCTCCAGCTCCCTGCTAATGCATCTGGGAAGGCAGATGATGATGGCCACACAGTTCTGGGCTCCTGGCTTCAGCCGGGGCTGTTGCAGCCATTTGGGGGTTAAACTAACAGATGGAAAATCTGTATCTTTCAAGTAAGGGCCGGGTTGAAGCTAGAAGCCAGGAACTCTATCCTGATCCCCTGTGTGGGTAGCAGGGACCCAAGTACTGGCTCATCACTTCTTGCCTCCCAGGGTGTGAATTAGCAGGAAACTGGGCTGGAAGCAGAAGCAGGACTCAAACCCAGACATCCAAGATTGACAGCTTAATCCATTGCACCATAATGCTCATCCCTCTAGTGTCAGCGTGTGATGCCTTGTGCATCCTCTTAAAATTTTTACATCATTCTCATAATGTCTTTAAAAGTGTATATATTTTGTGGCCGACGCCACAGCTCACTTGGCTAATCCTCTGCCTGTGGCGCCGGCACCCTGGGTTCTGGTCCTGGTTGCTTGTCTTCCAGTCCAGCTCTCTGCTGTGGCCTGGGAAGGCAGTGGAGGATGGCCCAAGTGCTTGGGCCCTGCACCCACATAGGAGACCAGGAGGAAGCACCTGGCTCCTGGCTTTGGATTGGCGTGCTGGCCGTAGCGGCCATTGGGGGGGGGGGGTGAACCAATGGAAGGAAGACCTTTCTCTCTAATTCTGCCTGTCAAAAAAAAAAAAAAAGTGTATATATTTTGAAAGATTGAGAGAGAGAGAGAGAGAGAGAGAGAGAGAGAGAGAGAGACTGAGACTTCTACCTGCTGGTTCACTCCCCAGATGGCCTCAACGGCTAGTACTGGGCCAGGCTGAAGCCAAGAGGTTCTTTCAGGTCTCCCACGTGGGTGGCAGGGGCCCAAGTACTTGGGCTATATTCCACTGCTTTTCCCAAGCACATTAACAGGGAGCTAGATCAGAAGTGGAGCAGATAGGACATGAACTAGTGCCCATATGGGATGCTGGCATTGCAGGCAGAGGCTTTACCCGCTATGTCACAATGCTGGCTCCACAATGTCTAGTTTTAACAATAGCAGTGTCAAGACAGTATCATTCTGAATGTCTCAAACTATAATCCAGATGCATTATGAAATGCAATTTGTTTATAATTATATTACCAGCCTTTCTACACATGTTCAGTCTGCATTGGTGGACCCCCTTTTCCATTTCTACTCCATGCTACTTGCCAATTTCTATCTTGTACTGCATTTGTAGAAAAGAATCCAACTGTCCAGCATCTCTGGATGGTTTTAGAATACAGATTTTTCAATGAGTTCAATTTTATAAGAATCTTGAAGGCAAGAAAGGCAATCTGGTTCACTTCCCATTACAACAAAACAAAGTGTTAGTCCCTTCTTAGGAAGCATCCTGCATTCTCCACTCTATGTGTCATCGTGATATTAATGTGAAGGAAGGCTTGGATTAGTTTTATAACAATACTCTGATAAAAACCTAAATGAAGGCAGGTGTTTGGTGCAGTGGTTACAATGCTGTTTGGAATACCCATATCCTATATCCAAGTGCTAGATTTGAGTCCCGACTCCCCATTCCAACTTTCTGCTAATGTACACACGGAGGCTAATGCATGAGATGGGTTGTGTGCTTGGGTTCCTGCCACCCATATGGGAGACATAGATTCAGTTCCTGGCTCCTGGCTTTGGCATGGCCCAGCCCCAGCTGTTGCCAGCATGGGAGATCTCCGTCTCTCTGCCACTCAAATCATTAACATAAGAGAAAAAGTCTAACTGAAAATTTTTTGGCATATTTGAGACAGTGACTCTAAAACTCATTTGAAAACATAAAAGCTCAAGAAGATAAGAAATTACGTCAATGGGTCAGGGATACAGAGTCCAGATATAATAACAGGTAACACATGCTGCTACACACAAAGCATTGTTTTATATATATATATATATATATATATATATATATATATGTCTTCAAAAAGTTTATGGAAAGCACGTACTGTGAGAAAACTAAGAAAACTTTTATTCATTGGGGGCCAGCACCGTGGCTCACTTGGCTAATCCTCTGCCTGTGGTGCCAGCATCCCAAATGGGCACCGGGTTCTAGTCCTGGTTGCTCCTCTTCCAGTCCAGCTCTCTGCTGTGGCCCAGGAAGGCAGTGGAGGATGGCCCAAGTGCTTGGGTCCTGCACCCGCATGGGAGACCAGGAAGAAGCACCTGGCTTCTGGCTTCAGATTGGTGCAACGCCAGCTGTAGCGGCCATTTGGGGAGTGAACCAACAGAAGGAAGATCTTTCTGTCTCTCTCACACTGTCTAACTCTATCTGTCAAATAAATAAATAAAAAATAAATTTGACTATTATATTTTACAAAAGGAAAACTTTTATTCCTTTGAAAGGCAGAATTAAATCTTCCATCTGCTGGTTCAATCCCCAAATGTCCCTGTCAGCTGGAGTTCAGATAGGCCAAAGCCAGAAGCCAGGAACTTCATCAAGGTCTCCAACATACATGGTAGGGACCCAAACACTTCAGGCATCATCTGCTGCTTCCCAGGGTGTGCAGGTAGCTGGGTCAGAAGCAGAGCAGCTGGGACTAACCAGGCACTCCGACACGGGACGCGAGGCCTTCACTGCACCACCACTCCACTGTTCATGAACTTGCTGGAGATCCCCTCATACATGAAGCATGGAGATTAATAGATATGTGCAAGGTTTAGAAAGATTTGTTTAGGTGGGGACCCGTGGGGAGCAGGAGACTGGATACAGGAAAAAGGAGAAGGGTATACACAAGACAACAATCTAGTTCACATAATGTAGGCTATGCTCTACAACGAGGTTCATTCTTGTCTCCCAGGCCCTGATAAAGAACAGCTGGAGCTTACCATGTGCTCGTTCTCTACGGCATATGTACCATACTTCATGTCTCCTCGGCCCCCAGGCGTGGCTGTCAGAGGTGTGCTTCTCACTTCCCGATGGAGTTTGGCAAGGTCTTTCCGGTAATTTCGAAGCTTAGACATCATCGGGTTACGGAAAGACAAGGGTGCGTAACGTAATTCCTCTTCCATCTCTGCCAGCTGGGAAGGCAAAAAGCAAGTCATGAGTAGATGGCCTGGTTCGAGGGATGTGCCTGGTTTAATCAAACCACAAAGCGCCCCAAGTAAGTCCTCAGCCAAACGCTTCATGAGACATGTTTAACTCATCTGAGTATCTCACAAGCATTAAAAAAAATCTGATGGGAGCTGGTGTTGTGCCGCAGCAGGTTGAGCCATCTGCAACATCGGCATCCCACATGGATACCGATTCCAGTCCTGGCTGCTCCAGTTCCGATCCAGCTCCCTGCTAATGCACCTGAGAAGTCAGAAGAGATGGTCCAAGTGCTTGGATCCCTGCCACCCACATGGGAGATGCAGATGGAGTTCCAGGCTCCTGGCTTCCGCCTGGTCTAGCCTTAGTGGTTGTGGCTGCTTGAGGAGTAAACCAACTGATGGAAGATCTTTCTATCTGTTGCTCCCTCTAACTGTGCCTTTCAAGTGAATAAATCTTAAAAAAAAATCTGATGAGAAAACGAAACAGAAGCACCTCAAATGGCCAAAATGTTGGGCTGGGCCAGGCCGAAGCCAGGTGCCCAGAACTCCATCTGGGTCGCCCACAAAGGTGGCAGTGATCCAAGTATTTGTGCCATTTTCTATTGTGCTTCCAGGCACATTAGCAGCAAGCTGGGTGGGAGGTGGACTGGCTGGGATTGGAACTGGCATTTCGATATGGGATGAGGCATCGTAAGTGGCAGCTCAACCACTGTGCCACAACGCTGGCCCTCCTACAGCTTACTAAATATTTACATTTTGTTATTTTATCCTTAATAAATCGATTCAATAGGAAATACTCTCTCCATCTCACATATAAGACTTTAAAAAAACCTGCTCAAGATTACACAATAAGAGGAGTCAGGAATCAAAAAGCAACTTCTTAGCTCTTCTCAATATACTAGTTTTCAGCCTGGTTGGCTCAACAGTGCTGCCAAGAAGTCCTGTGAGGACTGCCTTGAGGCGCAGTGGGTTAAGGTGCTGCTGGCAATGCCGGCATACCATACCAGAGTGCCAGCTCAAGTCTTGGCTGCTCTGCTTCTGATCCAGCTCCCTGTTAAGGTGCCTGTGAAGACAGCCAAAGATGGCCCAAGTGCTGGGGACCGGCCCCGATGTGAGAGACCAGGATGGAGTTCCTAGCTCTTGGCTTTGCACTGGCCTAACCTGTTTTGGCCATTTTGGGGGGTGGGAGAGGTTCATGAACCAGCAGATAGAAGACCGATCTCTCCCTCTTGCTCTGCCTTTTAAAAAAATATTAAAATTAAAGAGAAGCACTTTGAGGTCTACAGTAAAAATGACAGGGTTTGGCATCTGCACTATTCACTTCCTCCTGTTTCTGAAAAAGTTATGTTTGTCTTCAAGTAGAAGATAACCAGGGACCACAGAGCAGGCTGCTTTCCCCTTTGTGGGATAGATAAAACACCTAGCTAGGTTCACAAGAGGGCCTATATTATTCATCAGCCTGGGTGACCAGAGTAGCTTTGTTAATTTTTCTGAGAAATAAAGCATCTAAGCACCAAACAGAACAGTGGCAGGGAAAAGATTTCTTTTTTTTTAATGCTACCAAGAAGACTGGTCACAAAACAGGTATTACGGGTATATTCACCTGTACTAGGAAGGTATTACGAGATTCTAGTACTCCCATTATAAAGGAGATGGTCTCCACAGCCTGGTGGCCTGGTCCTTTTTAAAACTGATTCAGTGATCCAACATGGGAAACAGACCACACAGCAGACTTACAGAATGACAAATGGCCTAATTAGCACTCTGACCTCAGGATCAGCCCCTAAAGCATTTGGATCTGGCTGAAAAGCCCATGAGAGCATTTCAGGTATGGAAAGCCATGACACTGTGGTAAAAAATGATCTACATGAAGGATCTTTGTGAGTGAGATCCCAGTGGAAAGAAGGGGCCATCAAAGAAGGAGGTATCTTTCTCTGAAGGGAGGAGAGAACGTCCAGTTTGCTTATGGCCCTGTCTGAATACTGATGGAGTTTGTGGATTCAAAAGGCTTCCATAGCCTTGGCAGCTCATGACAAAAGCCTTGGATGATCACTGATGTCATAAATAAGAGTGTTAATTGTTAAATTAATAATGCTGTGCACTTGCTCCACATTTAGGACCTCTGTCCTTAATGAGTTGTACTATGACAAGCTTTGGCTCCTATCTGGGTATTCGTCCTATTAAAGAACCACATCTGGCTACTACTTTGTCTTTCAGGAAAGGATGGAACATGGCTAGATCCACCTGTGGGCCACAGCTTCTGTGACGGTAAAAGTTTAACAAAGAACAGTAACTGTGGCACACTGGGTTAAGCTGCCACTTGTGATGCCAGGATCTCATACTGGAATGCTGGTCTGAGTTTCAGCTATTCTGCTGCTTCTAGTCTAGCTTTCTGCTTATGCTCCCATGCCACCCACATGGGAGACTCAGATGGAGTTCCTGGTTCTGGCTTTGGCCTGGCCCAGTCTAGCCCTGTTTATTACAGCCATTTGATAAACCAGAGGATGAAAGATCTCTCTGCCTTTCCAATAAATCAATTAAAAAAAAAAAGCACAATAACAATGTTAAGGGGCTGGCACTGTGGCATACTGGGTAAAGTCACTGCCTACAGTGCTAGCATCCCATATGGGTGCCAGTTCAAGTCCTGGCTGCTCCACTTCTGATCCAGCTCTCTGCTATGGCCTTGGAAAGCAGAAGAAGATGGCCCAAATCTTTGGGCCTCTGCACCCACATAAGAGACCCAGAGGAGGCTCCTGGCTTTGGATTGGTGCAGCTCCAGCCATTGCAGCCATCTGTGGAGTGAACCAGCAGATGCAAGACCTCTCTCTCTCTCTCTCTGCCTCTGTGTAACTCTTTCAAATAAATAAATCTTAAAAAAAAAAAAAAAACAACCAGTCACCATCTTAATGGCTAGAGATTTAAAGAGACCATGCACATAAAAGCTTGAGAATACCCTTACTACTCACATTAGGAAGATGTTATCAAACTCTACTTCAGGAGAGTATTCAAGCTTCACCCATTTGTGTTTGTCAACTCCTTGACACCCACCCCCTTTAGTTGCCTAATACAGTAAGAAATAGTAAAAACCAAAATCAATAAACAGTGACAGTTCATAGCATCACTTCTGGAAATACCACGTATAAAAAGAAACAAGGACTTGTTCTTACGGTTTCATTTGCTTCTTGCTGCTTTTCATCAAAATCTCTGATCAACTTCTTCTTCTCTTCTAGAAAAGACAGGTAAGTTTCTAAGTCTCATTACTGCTTCCATACATTTATAAAAGCCATTCCTTTAGCTTAGAATAAACTTCCCATTCCTGACCTGGTGGGGGTAGCGGTATTTATTCACTCCAAAGGCATTTAAAAACCTATGATTGGGGCTGGTGTTGCTGCGTAAAGCCACCCCCTGCGATGCCAGCATCCCTTATGGGTGCCAGTTTGAGACACAGCAGCTCCCTGCTATTGCACCTGGGAAAGCAGCAGAAGACGGCCCAAGTGCTCGGGCCCCTGTACCCACATGAGACAAGGAAGAAGTTCCAGCCTCCTGGCTTTGGCCAGGCACAGCCCTGGCAATTGTGGTTATTCAGGGAATGAACCAGCAGATGAAAGACCTCTCTCTCCCTCTGCTTCTCCTTCTCTTTCTGTGTAACTCTTTCAAATAAATAAATATTTAAAAAACAAAAAACTCTGAGTTAGTGCTTTTCTGCAAGTCTGCTCCTTTGAGAGGCTGCAGTGTGTGGTGCTTGGCTCCCCCTGGTGGTGGCATGGGTAATGAATGACATGCACCATGAATGTCATTCCCTTTTTCAACCCTACACGTTAAGTTATTTTGGTGCTGGTATGTCATTATATGTAAAATTATTAATCTACTTTAACAAATATAGGTTCCAGCTCCAGAGAAGTAACTAAGTAAAACAGTGTTCTTTTGCTTTCACTGTAATTTTTCTAATGATTATACAGATTTTCCATTTAAAATATGATACCATTTCCTTCTAACTTTACATGTTAAATAGATGTGTTTTACGTTTAACTTTATGTAAAGAAAACAATTAAAAGTGAAAATAGTACTTGGACATGGCAAAAATACGAAGAGGATACTAGAATACTGTTACCCAGGAAACATCTGGGGAGAGCGATCAGTAGTGGGCTTAGGTTCTGGTACTAGCTTTGGGCCTGCCTCAACATGTAAGCTTGCACAGTTTTCTTCAGCACTTTGGAACCTGACCTCTTTCCTTGGCTATAAAATGAGAGGTGGGCCATCTCTTTATTCATGGGCACTTCAAAAAGTTCATGGAAAATATATATTATAAAAAAACTATTCATGGATTTAAAATATTTTTGCACCAAACTTTTTTTAAAGATTTATTTTATTTATTTGAAAGAGTTACAGAGAGAGGTAGAGACAAAGAGAGAGGTCTTCCATCTGCTGGTTTACTCCCCAGACAGCTGCAACAGCCAGAGCTGAGCTGATCCAAAGCCAGGAGCTTCTTCTGGGTCTCCCATGCGAGTGCAGGGGCCCAAGGACCTGGGCCATCTTCTACTGCTTTCCCAGGCCACAGCAGGGAGCTGGATCAGAAGTGGAGCAGCCAGGTCTTGAACCGGCGCCCATATGGGATGCTGGCGCTTCAGGCCAGGGCTTTATCCTGCTGCACCACAGCACTGGCCCCTAAACTTATCTTTTAATTCCATTTTCCCATTTAATTACTGATGTACCCTCATATTAACAAAAATCAACCCCATTGCAACAGGTGTTTAGCCTAGTAGTCAAGAAGCCCATTTCCCACACTGGAGCATCTGGGTTCAACTCCTGACTCCAGCTTCCTAGAAATGCAAACCCTGAGAGGCAGACTCAAGTGACTGGCTTCCTGACACAGTGTGGGACACCTGGCTTGTGGTGCTGGCTCCTGGCTTTGTGTCTGATCCAGCCCAGCATCACTGTGGATATCTGGGAACCAAACAGCAAATGGGAGCCCGCTCTCACCTTCTGTCTCTGCCTCACAAGTAACAATAATAAAAGCAGCCCCATTTAGAAACAGCTTGTGTTCTTTTTTAAATGTATACATTCAAATCAAAGTTCTTCCTGGAAATCTACCCACAATCTACTTATTACTGCAAAGTCACCTTTGCTTACAATGTTTTTTGAACTCATCCTTTGGAATTACCCTCACAGGATTTAATTTTCTAAATGGTAGTAAGACTGACCACTATGACCATTAAGTACATAACTCAGTGCAACTGAGTACACATTTCTGTGCAACCATCCCCAATTATATCTATCTCCAGAACTTCTCACCATCTCAAACTAAAACACTACACCCATTAAACACTAACTATCTACTCTATGAAAGACTAACCCTAGGTCCAACGTATTAGTGGAGTCATTGAACTTGTCCTGAGTGTCTGACTCATTTCATTTAGCAGATACAGGATTATAGTCTTTTAAGTTATGGATTTTTCTTCCAGTGTGATTCCTAAACACATGCCAGCCAGTACAGTCACCAGCTGAGGAACAACCTTTTCTAATACTAAAGAAAGCAGATGAGCTGGGCTTATGGAGAGATGCATGTGGGTAATTGTTCTGCTGTCCTGAGACTTTTCTTGGATAGTTTTGCCTATCCTGATTTCCATCTGAGGCCCTTTTGAACCCAACCCTACCTAAGAAGTAATGCTTCATACGAGTTTACAATGTGTTAGTCACAACAGCGACTAACAGGCCAGCTGTCTGCTTTTCAAATGATCACAAATTCTTTTGGGTATATTTGTTTTATATTCTCAACTTGACATCAGACTCCTCCAGAACAGGGACATTTACTCTGTCCATAGTTCTGGAACTTTAAACCTCCTTAGATGCTGCTGCTCTGCGAGAGAGCCTTTCGCCCTGTACTCTGACCCGCTCATTCTCACGTGACGCTGCCTGCACACACACGAGGCGCTCCAGGTGTACTATCTCTTTACACTGCTTACAAACCCATCGCTTCCTGTTTTTTTTTTTTTTTAAGAAAACAGAGAACGTTCAGCCAAGGCAAGTGGTACCCCTCCTGACGGGGCGGGGTCCTCCCCACCAGCCATGAAACAGCAACACCTGCAGTCCCGAGTGGCAGCACCCCAGCGTTCTGCAATAAGCTGTCCCGGAGCGAGGCTGACTGCCAGCACTCTGAATCAGCACACCTCCCAACTCCAGCAGTTGCTCTCCCGACCCAAGCCGATCAGCACGAAGCAGTGCTGCACACACACTCTCCCAGGCTCAGTCTTCTACAACTGTTCCTGCGAAAGTCTCCTTTATCTCCTTTGTTAATGGATAAGAAAATCGGCATTCCACAAGGCAAATTCTAGAAACTCTCCTTGACTAGCCGCCCTGTGCCGTCTTCTGAAAGTTGGAAATATTCCACTTTCTGATTTTACAGAACACACACTTCCTCCTCTGAAAACAACACGAAGAACGTCACATTTATGAGATCCTTTATAGGTGCCTAAGATTTAAAAGAAAAAACAGATGGCAAACCATCTTGAGTTTTGTGCCAAGGAGACTCGAGCTGGAGAAACAAAGTGTTGTGGCCACAGGAGTGAGTCTACAGCAGCACTGGCTCTCAAAGGAGACTCTCCTGACCCCCACACCCATGTTTCTCCACACTACAGCCCACAACTGACAGGCACGTCTGTGCTTCTGGGATACGGCTTTTAGAAACTGGTATAATTTAATAAAAAATAACATTAAAGAACCGTTTACTTTTTTTTTTTTTTTGGACAGGCAGAGTGGACAGTGAGAGACAGAGAGAAAGGTCTTCCTTTTTGCCGTTGGTTCATGCACCAATGGCCGCCATGGCCGGCGCACCGTGCTGATCCGAAGCCAGGAGCCAGGTGCTTATCCTGGTCTCTCATGGGGTGCAGGGCCCAAGCACTTGGGCCATCCTCCACTGTACTCCCTGGCCACAGCAGAGAGCTGGCCTGGAAGAGGGGCAACTGGGACAGAATCCGGTGCCCCGACCAGGACTAGAACCCGGTGTGCCAGCGCTGCAAGGTGGAGGATTAGCCTATTGAGCCGCGGCGCTGGCCAGAACCTTTTACTTTTTTTAGAGAATGAGAATTAAGGCTGCAATCAACTTCTAAACAGCAAGACTCCATGCTGGGTAGCATGGGCCACTCCAAACAGCACTGTCTCCTGCCCATAGGCCTGGCCAAACCAATTATGTGTGAGGGACTCACCCTGGAACAACTACCTTGTTTGGTAAGCTGGGTGCATGGTGGCACCATCTCCTGGACCTGGGATAAAGGAATACAGCCAGCTCTGAAAAACAGAGCTACAGAAAGCCTACCTAAGGCTCGACCACGTAGGCAGCCTGTCTTCCTTGTGGAGATTCGAATTCCCCGCTCAGAAATGCTCTCGTCCCTTTAGACTCGTGGAAATAACTTCAGTTCCACAAGGATCTCAAACATACGTATTTTTGCTGTTGGTGCCCCACTGGGCATTTCTAGGGCCTACTTCCTCTCTGTAGACCACAGAGGTCACTTGATCTCTCCCACTACACAGGAGTTGAAACCATCAGGTCTTTCTTTTGTTATTTTTTGACAGGCAGAGTGGATAGTGAAAGAGAGACAGAGAGAAAGGTCTTCCTTTGCCGTTGGTTCACCCTCCAATGGCCACCGCGGCCGGCATGCTGGGGCTGGCGCACCGCGCTGATCCAATGACAAGAGCCAGGTGCTTATCCTGGTCTCCCATGGGGTGCAGAGCCCAAGCACTTGGGCCATCCTCCACTGCACTCCCTGGCCACAGCAGAGGGCTGGCCTGGAAGAGGGGCAACCAGGACAGAATCCGGCCCCCCGACCGGGACTAGAACCCTGTGTGCTGGCGCCGCAAGGCAGAGGATTAGCCTAGTGAGCCACGGCGCCGGCCTCCATCAGGTCTTTCTTAGCCTGTTTCCTTAATCAGTAAAAAGGGAATATAACAAGGTTATATAATCCTGACCTTACAGGGTTGTTTGAAAGGGTTAAAAGAGAGACCACACATAGCAAGCACTTATCAAGGGCCAGGCATGGTAAGGGTTCAATAAATAGGAGCCACTGATTTTGAAAGTACATCTTGAGGGGCTGGCGCTGTGGCGAAGCAGGTAAAGCCACTGCCTGCAGTGCCGGCATCCCATATGGGTGCCAGTTTGAGACCCGGCTGCTCCCCTTCGGATCAAGCTCCTTGTTCATAGCCTGGGAAAGCAGAAGATGGCCCAAGTGCTTGGGCCTCTGCACCCACATGGGAGACCTGGAAGAAGTCCCTGGTTCCTGGCTTCAGATCGGCCCCATTCCAGCTGTTGCAGCCATTTGTGGAGTGAACCAGAGGATGGAAGACCTTTCTAACTCTACCTCAATTAAAAAAAAAAAAAAAAAAAAAGAGGCTGGCGCCACAGCTCACTTGGCTAATCCTCCGCCTGCAGCGCCGGCATCTCGGGTTCTAGTCCCAGTTGGGGTGCCAGATTCTGTCCCGGTTGCTCCTCTTCCAGTCCAGCTCTCTGCTGTGGCCCGGGAGTGCAGTGGAGGATGGCCCAAGTGCTTGGGCCTTGCACCCGCATGGGAGACCAAGAGGAAGCACCTGGCTCCTGGCTTTGGATTGGCGCAGCGCTCTGGTTGTAGCGGCCATTTGGGGAGTGAACCAATGGACGGAAGACCTTTCTCTCTGTCTCTAACTCTGCCTGGCAATAAATAAATAAATAAAAATTTTAAAAAAGAAAGTGAATCCTAGGCAGCAAGACTCAAGAGCAAAAACAAAATTCACCAAAGAGAGCCGGCCCTCTCCCCTCTCCCCGGGCAGAGAGAAGTCTTCAGAAACTGCAAAACCAAAACTAGAAACCATGACTATAGGCACTTAACCTATTAATTAGATTAGAGCACTGGGGCCGGAGCTGTGGTGCAGTAGGCTAAGCCTCTGCCTGCAGCACTGGCATCTCATATGGGCGCCGGTTCATGTCCTGGCTGCTTCACTTCTGACTCAGGTCTCTGCTTATGGCCTGGAAAGCAGTGGAAGATGGTTCAAGTGCTTGGGCTCCTGCACCCACATGGGAGACCTGGAAGAAGTTCCTGGCTTTGGACTGGCCCAGCTCTAGCCGTTGCAGCCATTTGGGGAATTAACCAGCAGATGGAAGACCTTTCTGTCTTTCCCTCTGTAACTCCACCTCTCAATTAACTAATTAAATTTAAAAAACCAAAAAAGTGCAGGAAGAAAAACAAAAAATAAGCACAAAATTAAAAAAATAAATTATAGCACTCAGATATATGAAGGGATTTCTCAGATGTTGCAAAACACCAGAAATGACAGCTATCTGTGCTTACTGTAATAGTAAATGGACTGATAATTATCACGTTAATGGACTGGCATGTCACACTGTGTCTTTCAAGTGAAGACAACTTTAAGACAGAATGGGAAGGGGAGGAGGTTAAAGAGAGAGTGGGGGTGAGCCTGCCCGGGCAGAGGGTTTGAATCTGGGCTTCATTCCCCAGTCTTAATTATCCTTCAAAGGCGGAAATGAACGTACACTATGGGGAAAGAATCTCTCCTGTGGTTTTAATGGGTTTAGATGTCCATCTTAAAAGTAATGAAACGTGGGCAGAAATAAGTCACTGAGTCTCAACAGTCATAAATGAGTACCTTCTTTGCAGCAATTATATAATCAATCGTTCAACAGCTATTTATGGAGCACCCAGTAGGCAACAGACACTACTTTAAGTGCTTAGGATACATAACACACAACACACAGCACTGACTTCATATAGTGACTCAGTGGTTTTCAAACAGGAGCTTCCACCAGAGCTCACCCAGCGGGCCTGCTCCACCATGCTCACACAGCAGCGTTCACAACAGACAAAATAACGACTCAACCCAGGTGCCCGCCATCGGACGAATGGATAAAGAAAATGTGGAATGGAAATACACTGAAACGTCACTTTTAAAAAAGAATGAAATCTTGTCATTTGTAGCAAAATGGTTGGAACCTGAGGACATCATGTTGTCTGAAGTAAGCCAGACCGAGAAAGACAGATACTGCCATGTTCTCCCTTGTATGTGGGAGCTAAAATTTAAAAAACCATCAAAACCAAACCTCTCAATCTGAACACAGAATGTTGATTACTAGAGGCTGGGTGTGCTGGAAGAGATAAAAGGAGTTTGGGTTTAAAAACAAGGGAAACTGGGTGTGAGCTCTTCAATTCTGACAAATATAGTAATAAGACATGTTCATAGGGAAATGGAAATGGAGTGAGAATATGGTAACTTCTTGGGGGTACTACCTCCCAATTTTTCTTTTGCAAATTTAAAAAATATCTCCAGGTGGATGGTTAAAACAAACTGCTTGTAAAAACAGTTTCTGGGGGCCAGCGCTGTGGTGCAGCAGGGTAATGCCCCGGCCTGAAGTGTCAGCATCCCATATGGGCACCTGGCTGCTCCACTTCTGATTCAGCTCTCTGCTATGGCCTGGGAAAGCAGCAGAAGACAGTCCAAGTCCTTGGGCCCCTGCACCCACATGGGAGACCGGGAAAAAGTTCCTGGCTCTTGGCTTTGGGTTGGCACAGCTCCAGCCGTTGAGGCCAGTTGGGGAGTGAACCACTGGATGGAAGACCTCTCTCTCTGCCTCTCTTCTCTGTGTAACTCTTTCAAATAAATAAATAAATCTTAAAAAACAGTTTCTGGGGGCCAGCATTGTGGGGTAAGCCACCACTGGCCACGAATTCCAAATGAGCACGGGTTTGAGTCCCGGCTGCTCCACTTCTGATCCAGCTCCATGCTGTGGCCTGGGAAAGCAGTAGAAAATGGCCCAAGTCCTTGGGCCCTGCACCCACGTGAGAGACCCGGAGATTCCTGGCTTTGGATCAGCTCAGCTCTGGCTGTTGCGGCCATTGTGGGGGGAGTGAACCAGCAGATGGAAGACCTTTTTCTGTCTCTAACTCTGCCTTTCAAATAAATTAAAAAAAAAAAAAAACTACTCTGGGGAAGGAAGACAACATACTGTAACTATCACAAATATGCGGAGTGTCTAGTACACTGTTAGAGAGTAAGCGATCTGGGGGAAAACGCAGAGCAAGCTAAGAGAGCTTGTATACAGAGCTGGTAGTCTCGTCTTTCACTCACAAGAAACACTCAGTTTCCCACGTATTAATAACAACAAACTGCCTACTATCGTCGTGGGCGTTATCCTGACTCACGCATTTATTCCTCACAAAAACCCTAGAAGCAGATAGCACAGTTTGGTTAAAGAAACGTGTCCGCGGTCACACGGCTGAAGTGGACCTGAACCCCGGGCAGCCTGGCTCTAGGATTCCTGCTGTTAACCGCTGCCTCCCAGTTCCCATGGTCAGTTCTTCCCAGCGGCACGCCGAGTCAGGCTACCACGGACGCGACCCCGTGATGTCGGCTGCACAGGCGCCCCCCAGCAAGTCGGCGTCCGGGCGGCGCCCCGACCCCTGCACGGCTGCTCCTCGCTCCCCACAGCCGCTCCTGCCTCCGAGCCAGCTCTTGGATGCAGAACTCTCCAGAAACCCACGCACCCCGGACGCCCGCCACCAGGGCTCCCAGCCCGGGCCCCTCACTCTCTCCTCTATGCAGCCACCAGCACCCTCTTTCGAAAGTAAAATGCGCATTAACCAGCCGCCCGAAACGCTTCGCCCGACTCTCCACACCAAGCGCAAGTGTCTGGCGTGGACAGTCAGATCCGTCCACGTCCTGGCTGACTCCCTCTCCCCCACGTACCCCCGACCCCACAGCGGGGAGTATGCGAGTCCGCGCTCCCTCGCAGCTTCTTCCCCCTTTTCCCCTTCTCTTTGCAAACGCCCGTTCCACCCCCCTACTGCCAGACTGATAGAAACGACGGGCCGCCCCCAAGAATAAGGCCTTTAAATGCGTAAAACAGCGCACAGGGAGCTACGAAAGAAGCCCATGCCCCAGAACACAGGAGCACAGATTTAAAGACCTCTCCCCTCCACCCAAAATGCGAATTTTAAGAGCCACAGGGGGGGGTCCCCGGGAGGCGCGTCTGATGAGGGGCGGCGAGACTGGCGCCCGGTCCGCACGGGGTTGCACTGCCCACGGTCTGTCCCGCCCCTGCCTCACCGGTCCCTGCCGTCCCCAGCAGCCGCCCGGGCACCCCGAGGAGGTCTTCATGGAGGCCCCGGAAGATCTCGTGCAACTTTTCGAAATGCTCCGAGGAGGTGGCGGAGGTAGCCATCACGCAGGCCGAGCTACGGCCGCGGCCGCCGAGCTTCTGGGCTCTGAGTTTGCTCCCGGCCCGGCGGTCAGCCGCCCAGCCGCACGGCCATCACGGCGACCGCCGCGCCCCCGCCGCCGCGGACGAGGCGCTTCCGGGGCCGCGGCGGGGTCCTCCCGCGCCGGAACGTCCACGCCCTCCAGCCTAACGCTGTGGGAGCGCCGTGCGCGAAAGCCTGACGGAAAGTCGGGAGGGTTTCGCTGCGAGCGGGTCCCGAGGGACAGCGGCACCGCGCGTTAGAGAGCGACATTCCCGGAGCGCTTAGAATATCCGGTTCGCTGTTGGGGGAAGTTGTCACAGCGGAAGGGCCCGACGGGCCCGCGGGTCGGGCAGCTCGGCCGCCTCCTTGACGGCCCTGCCCGTGAGGGCGGCGCCGCGGCGCATGCCGGGAGTTGTAGTTCGGCGCAGTGGACGCGCCGGCTCGGGCGTCACGTGTTGCTTCAGCTGGCGTCTCCTCGCGCCCAGCTGCGCAGCGGTTTGGTATTACTGGATGTAGGGTCTGCACGTTGCTGTGCTGCCCCGGCTTCCACAATTAGTGTCCTCATCAGGTGTTAGCTCTCAGCCTGGGAAAGACAGCGGGCCGGGTCCTGCCTGCCCTCGGACTGGGGAGAAGTTTTATAGGTGGCTAGGGTCACGAACCACGGGGCAGTGGACCCCAAAGTGTGCGTTCTTGGTCTCTAGGCTGGGCTCGCCTAGTTCACTGGGCACGTGTTGGTAAACAAAACGGACTTACTCTGCCCCGAAGGCGGGGCTTCCTCAGCTGGTCCAGCACTAGGTGGACAAAGCCCTCCTGCACTGCGTGCGTACAGGTGCCCCTTGGCTTCGCTCTCGCTTGCCTGGGGGCCCAGTTTAAATCACGCGAATGCTGAGAGGATAATGTTGGTGACTTGTGTCTCCCGGGCCCTTATTTCTAGTAGATTTGAGGCTTGATTTAACTGACACTCGCTGAGCTCTCAGTGCGTGGAGGTGACACCCAGCACGGAGATGACGGGAGCTGAGGGTGGCGGTGGCAGCGCACTGTGCTACGGCGCAGAGATCCACAGCACGCCGCGATCAAAACACGAGGACAAAGTGACCTCCAGCTGTGTGGGCAATGCAGGCAATGGGCGAGCCGTCTAATCAGCACACAACCCAGGTTACTATCATCTGCAGATTGCAGCATTACAGCGCGACTCCGGGCT
Source organism: Sylvilagus floridanus (assembly GCA_949820135.1). Lineage (NCBI taxonomy): Eukaryota > Metazoa > Chordata > Mammalia > Lagomorpha > Leporidae > Sylvilagus > Sylvilagus floridanus. The sequence goes on along the minus strand of OX463228.1, from coordinate 11,270,549 downwards.
AAACGGCCCTTAACATGAGAAATAACCGCCAAGCTGTAACGACGAAGTGTTGTCTTCTTTCGACTATAAGTAAGCTTGTGCTTAACTCTTACGGTTTTTATTCTCATAAGTAAAAACATGACAAACAACTGAAAAGGATTTTTATTTGTTATTGCATGTTCAATATAAATTAAGTAAAATATTAATTCATCTGTTCTACCGTATTATCAAAAGTTTGCCAATTTTCCTATAAAATGACCATTTCTAAATATATACAAGATTAGCGGTCAAAACAAGTGCAACCGAAGATTTATATTTACTTACAGACAGAAGTGAAGACGGTAGTCTTAGGACTCTTTGCCCTACCAAAGTTAAAATTCTCAGTCCAAGAAAATCACGAACTCTGTTAGAATGACATACTCCAAACAGGAGATGGCAATGTCACCAATTCTTTAGACTTCCTTGAGCAGCATTATTCTAAAAAATATTTATTTATTTGAAAGGCAGAGATACAGAGAGACAGAAAGAGAGAGAGAGGTCTTCCATCCACTGGTGCACTCCCCAAATGGCCCCAATGGCCAGGGCTGAGCCAGGCCAAAGCTAGGAGCCAGCAGCCTCCTCCAGGTCTCCCACATGGGTACAGAGGTCCAAGCACTAGGACCATCCTCCACTGCTTTCCCCGGCCATAGCAGAGAGCTGGATTGGAAGTGGAGCAGCTGGGTGGTGAACTGGCACCCACAGGGATGCTGGCACTGGGGGGGGGACTTAACCCCCTAGGCCACAGTGCAGGCTCTGCAGTATTACTTTTGTTAAAAGTCCTCCAAATAAAACACAGAATGTAAGCACATAATCATTTACATCTTGTCCAGATACCATAAGGAAATGCCCTGGAAGGCTGTTAGACCGGCTGGAATTACCAGTCGGAGGCTTTAAGACACCACACTGATGGACTGGTGTTTTTAACACAGTGCCTCATCAGCCCTGCCAGCTCCAGTGCTCACCTCAATGCTGTCTGCCTTCCATTCATTTCAGTCCTTACCCGATTCCCCCCCCCCAGCATTTCATGCATTGTTCCCTAGATGCGGGTTTGAGGATGTCCTCCCCACAGGGCATGCGCTTCTCGGTGAGTGGTCACCAGCATCTGTGAGCACGGAGTCTGCCTCCCTCTGCGGCTCCGCTCACTCACATCAAAGACTGGTTTGCTCCATCCCTGATCAAATGGCCTGCTTTCATACTGTTCCTTTGTGGCAGCGTGAATCTTCTGCAAACACCACCAATCAGGCAAAAACACAAGGAAACACGCAAAAGATACACACAATGACAGTGACCAAAAAAGCCCGTCCTTTCTTTGTCTGGTCTTCTAAGAGAAACTACGGCACAAAAGGGAGGCCTCTGGGGGCCTGCAGCAGCCATGGAGGTGGCCCGCCTTCTCAGAGTTCATGGCCTCTGAATTGATTTGAGAAACAGCAGGAAAATGAGCTTGATTTTTTTTTTTTTTATTTCTGCCTTCCCAAGCCCCATACATATCTTAGCAGAGGAAGCCCCTCTGCAGTCCAGACGGGGAAGGCTTTGGGCTGTCACGGACAAGGTCGTGCCACAGTCCTCCAAGAATCCAGATGCTGGCGCCCTGACAGGTGACGAGACGAGGGACGAGCCGCGCTCTGCACCACGGCACTGCAGCCATGGTGTTGGGCAGAGGCTGCGGCGTGGCCCTCTCTGCGCGGGGATCGGGTGGAATGGGAGGAAGGACGCTGTGAGCGAGCAGGGTAAAAAAACAAGTAGCTTAGCCTCCCCGGGGTAGGAGCAGCTCCAGTGCAGGTCACATAAGGGTCCTCACGTCCTGTGATACAGCCAGCAACTCTGCTAGCCGAGCCAGTCCAGGCCATGAAAGGTGTTTAGGCAAATGCGGCAGTGGATGGGGTGTAACCGGACGCCAAGCGGGGAAGGCTGGAAAAGCTTTGCTCTCTCCGTGTTCAAGGCCTTGGTCACCTTGAAGGAGAATCATTTTGGCAGGAAGTACTGCACAGTCTCCCGCAGTCTTCTTTTGGGTCCAAATGCCCTACCTGTCAGTCCGTGGGGAGGCCCAGCAGGTCACAGCTGACGTCCCACAGCCGCCTTCCTATCGTCTCGTTTCGAGCCTGGGCAGAGACCCATGCCAGATGGCAGTCGCTGCAAGGGAAACAGAGAGGCATGAAGCAGAGGGTGAAGGAGAGAGTCTGCTCTCAGCTGGGAATAAGAGATACGACAGAAATAAAACAAAACAGAAACCCCGGGGTCCCAGGGCCTCCAGGGCTGTACAGGGCCACTGCTTGTCTTGGGCCTTCCTTCTCCTATCTTTAGGAGACAGATGCCTCCTTAGATCTGCAGTGTGTCTGAGATGTGCCTGTATGTATTGAGCTCCAATATCAACACCTGCTGACACCTGCGCAAGTCCAAACTAAGTCCATAATGTCCATTCTACTTGGCCTTGAACAGCGTCGCGTTAACTGAGATCCTGCATTGGCCACACAAATGCTTGGAGTAGAAAGAAAACACCAATTAGTTCTGGACTATCTACACTCATAACAGTTTAAACTCATATTGATAAGCTGGCGTCATAAGCCAAAGGCGCTAAACGTAATAGAAAAGATGTGGTAACAAGACACCACATGTGTCTTAGTCCCTTTTGTGCTACTGTAACAGTACCACAGACTGGGCAATTTATAAGAAACAGAAGGAATTTGCTGGTCCACCCTTATGGAGGCCGGGAAGCCCAAGATGCAGGGGCCAGCATCTGGTGAGGGCCTTCTTGCTGAATCATCACGCGGCAGAAGGCATCGTGGGCCACAGAGAGAGGGGGAAGGGCCCAACTCGTTCCCCGATACCCTCTGTTTATTTATTTGAAAGGCAGAACAACAGAGAAAGAGCGAGAGACAGAGAGATCTTGCATTTGCTGGTTTTCTCCCCAAATGGCCACAACAGCCAGGGCTGGGCCAGGGCAAAGCCAGGAGCCAGGAACTGCATTCTGGTCTCCCACATGGTAGCAGGCACTCAAGCACCTGGGCCAGCTTCTGCTGCTTTCCCAGGTGCATTAGCAGGCAGTTGGATCAGAAGTGGAGAGGCTGGGACTCAAGCCAGCTTTCTGATAGGGGATACCAGCATCACAAGGGGCACCTCAATCCACGGGCCACAACACTGGCATCCCCAACTCATTCTTGTATAAGGAACCCCCTCCTGAAATAACGGCACGCGTCCATTGATGAGGCTGCCCTCGTCACCTACTCACCCGTCTCAGCTGCAACACTGCGTGGGCATTAAGTTTCCAACACGTGAACCTTGGGAGATGTAGCCAAACCATAGCAAGGCGTTTCATGTGCCCCTGCTTCGTTGTTGTAATTCAAGTATTGAATGCAGGAGGGCTATCCCAACTCCACACCACTCAGAAAATTCTCTGACTCATGCTTTACTTTTCTGTATCTAGCACACAGTAGGTATTCCATGAAGGTTTTTTCTTTTTTTAATGACTGAGTGGACCAGTCTTTGAAAGTCATGTGAGAAGCCATTTTTAAACATACACTATTTCAAGGAAGCTGTGACCTGGATATTTTAAGCAAATTCTGAAGGCAAAAGGAGACTGGACAAGTCTTAATTAATCATATAAAGCAAACTCCTAACACTATGTCCATTAAGACGCTGTTACCCTGTGGTGTCCTGCAGAATCCCTTCTGTGGAATTGCGTGCTCTCCCTGGATGTAGTTTCATGAGACTGTTAATCAGGTGTGTTTCTTCCTTTGGCCAAGAGAGGGGAGGCAACGCATCGCCCTTGGAGAGTGACGGTAAGCAACAAAACCAAACTAAACCGGGGCAGGTGTTTGCCATACAGTGGAGACGGCACTTGAGATGCCCACATCCCATCCGGGAATGCCTGGGTTCAAGCTCCTCGACTTCTGCTCCAGCTTCCTGCCCACGAACACGCTGGGAGACAGCAGGTAATGGCTCAAGTACTTGGGTTCCTTCTACCCACGTGGGACATCCAGGGTGGGTTCCAGGCTCCTGGTTTGGCCTGGTCCAGCCCTGGTGGTTACAGGTACTTGGGGAGTGAAGCAGAAAAAGACCAAAGACAGCTGGCACTCACTCCAGGAAAAGTGCCAGAGTCAGCTGACTGGCCAATCCAGTCTAACATCCCTTTGGCTCTGCAGGCATCCTTCTAATCAAATTTTGATACATTTTCTGTTAAGTTACCCAGAAGCCATCCCTACTACTTTGGAATCACCTAAGCCACATTATTTTCCTGTGTCTGCTGGTGACTCAGGTTACCAAATCCCTCCCCCACCCTCAATTAGTGATGAGCCAGGGATACAATGGCTGCCTCTTCAGGACCTCTCTCAAACCATGACTTTTATCTAAACAGAGTCACCCAGGAATGCTTTGCTAAAGCACTGATCAGATTAGGTCTCTGCCCTGAAACTGTGGCTTCGCCCTAAGTCTGCCGGGATGAGTCTTCCATACCAGACTTGCCAATCCCAAGGCTGCTACAGCCCTACCTCCAAGACTTCGGGTCATTTCAACAACATCTTCAAGGTAGAAATCAAAACATGGTAAAATTTTGATTTTATGTGACGTGTGGGCTTTGCTTTGAAATACAAGAAAAATACGAGAGGGTGTAGGGTCTAGGGATGGAGCAGGACTAGATATGTTGGCTGAGGCTGGATCATCTGACATTTTCTCCACAATAAGAGGTTTGAAGTCCTGGGGTGGTAGAGTGGGACACCTGCATCCCACATCTGAGTGGTGGTTTGAGGCCTGCTGTTTCACTTCTTCCTTTTTTTTTTTTTTTTTGAGAGAGATTTGAAAGGCAGAGTTACAGAGAGAAGGACAGATAGAGATCTTCCATCTGTTGTTGTTAGTTCACCCCCCGAAATGGCCCGCAACGGCCAGGGCTAGACCAGGCAGAAGCCAGGAGCTTCATCTGGGTCTCCCACGTGGGTGAGATGGCACTTGGGCCATCCTCCACTGCCTTCCCAGGCACAGTAGCAGGAAGCTGGATCAGAAATGGAGCAGCTGGGACTTAAACCAGCGCTCATATGGGATGCCGGCATCACAGGCAACGGCTTGACCTGCTGGGCCACGATGCCAGTCCCCCGCTGCTGCTCCACTTCTGATCCAGCCTTCTACTAATGCATCCTGGGGAGCAGCAGGTGACACTCAAGTGCTTGGACCCACCACCCATGTGGGAGACACAGGTGGCGCTTCTGGCTCCTGGCTTTGGTTTGGCCCAGCCCTAGCTGTTGTGGGCATTTGGGTAGTGAACCAACGGATGGATGATCTTTCCCTTCCTACCCCTGCCACCCCACCCCAGTCAATCTGCTTTTCAAGTACAGGAAAATAAACATTTAAAAATATTTTAAGGGGCTGGTGCTGTGGTGTAGTGGGTTAGGCTGCCACCTACAACGTCAGCATCCCAAATGAGTGCTGGTTTGAGTCTCAGCCACTCTGCTTCCAATCCAGCTCCCTGCTGATGCGCCTGGGAAAGCAGCAGGGGATGGCTCAAGTCCCTGGGCCCCTGCACCCATGTGGGAGACCCAGATGGAGTTCCAGGCTCTTGGCTTCAGCCTGGCGAAGCCTCAGCCATTGCTGCCATCTGGGAAGTCAACCAGCAGATGGAAGATCTCACTCTTTCTCTGTGTAATTCTGCCTTTCAAATAAATAAATCTTAATAAAATAATTTTAAGTCTTTACTTATTCAAGGCAGGAAATGCATGTAACATTTCAATCTTGAAGACAAGAAAAAGATAGAGATTCAAACTCTTTTTAATATTAAAAAAATAGAGCTAAGAATCCCGAAAGGAATAAAGAAAGTTAGACTAACAAAAAAAAATTGTTTAAAAAAGAAACAAACAGAAAGCAAAATTATCAGTATAAAAAGACAACATGAGGGGCTGGTTCTGTGTGTAGCAGGTTAAGCCTCCGCCTGCAGCACTGGCACCCCATATGGTCGCCGGTTCGAGACCTGGCTGCTCCACTTCTGATCCAGCTCCCTGCTATGGCCTGGGAAAGCAGCAGAGGATGGCTCAAGCGCTTGGGTCCCCGCACCCATGTGGGAGACCAGGAAGAAGCTCCTGGCTCCTGGCTTCTGATCAGCCCAGCTCTGGCCATTGAGGGGAGTGAAACCAGCGGATGGAAGACCTCTCTCCCTCTCTCTCTCTGTAACTCTACCTCTGAAATAAATAAATAAATCTTAAAAGAAAAAGATGACACGAGAGAATCCAACCTTAGTTATCAGAAAAACATGAATGGGTGAATGGATCAGTTCCGCTCCCAGTGATTCCACCACTGGGCTCAAGCCAAGGGGAAGGAAGTCAGCATGTTGGAGACACCTGCACCCTCATGTTTCTGCAGCATTATTCACAGCAGCCAAGATAAGGAGCTAACCTCAGTGTCCTCAAATGGGTGAGTGGACAGAGAAAACATTGCATAATATACACAATGGAGCTCTAGTCAGCCATTTGTGGCAACACGGGGAAGCCTGGGGGACATAATGTAAGTTAAATACTCAAGACTCAGAAAGACAGCACTGCGTGTCCTCACTCCTATCTGGAAGGTAAAGATGTTGACGTCACGCATGCAGAGGCTGAGGTCGGTGAGGAGGGAGACAGGCAGAGGCCGGATCACAAGGCACACGACTGCATTTAGATGGGAGGAATAAATTCTAGTCTCCAACAGCACAGTAGGGTCAGTATAGTGAGCTACAACTTACTGTATGTTTCAAAATAGCTACAAGAGAGGGCTTTGCTCCCAACACAGAGCCGACACGCGCCTGGGGAGACGGCTGAGCTAATGACCCTGATTTGCCCGTTACACATTGTGTGCATGTTGCAAAATATCACCCTGCACCCCACAAACAGGCACAATTCTTCCGCATCAATGCAAAAATAAAAACCCTAGAGTCAGAGACAAAGCTCTATTAGGCAAGGTACTCTTCTACCAGACAGATCCAGATGATTCCCCAGGGCCACAGCATCCCCTCTTCGGGAAGAGAAACGCCCCTACCTGAAATGGTTCCCATTGAGACTCTCCAGCCCTTCGGTCAGGGCGCAGTACAGGCTGGTCTGCGCCCCCTGCTGGGGAGTCTTGATGAAGAAGGAGAAAAGCCGCCACATCCAACCCATGAGCGCCGAGTGCCGAATCAGCTCCGAGTTGACCGTGCCAGGGTGCACAGAATACGCCGTCACGCCAGAGCCTGGGGGGGGGGGGGGGGGGGCAGGGAGAGGCGAGGACACGCCTTGATGTTTTGCTGAACAGCCAATCAGAACGAAGGATGTGAATAAAGCGGTGACCCCCACCCGCGGCAGCACTACTCTCAGGGGCTGCTACAGAGCAGCAGAGCCGGGGGCCAGCCTCCCAGGGGCACGTTACACAGCTGTGGCTTTAAAGACTTCTTTTCTACTGGTTTCCACAACCCCACCCCCTCCTGGTGTTCCTAACCTTTCTGGCTGCTTCGTCCATGTCCCGGACAGTCCATTATTATTTATCCAAGTTTTAAATTAAAAAAAAAATTTATTTATTTTCATCTAATTTGAAAGGCAGTCAGACAGACAGAGGTCTTCCATTCGCTGGTCCACATGCCTGCAGCAGCCGGGTCTGGGCCAGGCCAAGGCCAGGAGCCCAGAACTCCATCTGGGTCTCCCACATGGGCTGCAGGAACCCAAGAACCCAGACCATCACCAGCTGTTTACCCAGGGTGTGCATCACAGGAAGCCGGACTGTGCGGGTAGCCGGGGCTCAAACCAGGCTCTCAGATGTGGGGTGCTGTCCACCAGAGATTTAAGGGCTGCACCAAACGCCTGCCTCTCTACCCAAACTTTAAATGCTGGGTTCTCATGGCGCACTATACACACTCTCTCTAAGTTGACGGTTCTCTCATTTTTATCTCACTTGTCTGAATTCTGGGCTCTGAGAACAGGCATAATGTGATGGTCAAGGGTATGGACTTTGCAGCCAGACTGCTCAGTGTCAAGTCCCAGTTTCACTTGTCAGCCGTGTAAGCCTGGGCAAGCTCCTGTTTTTGTGACTCAGCTCAAAGATGAGGACGTTTGACACAGCAGCGAAGCCATCCATCGGTGGGGATGCCAGCACCCCCTGCTGGAATGCCCGAGGTCAAATCCCGACTACGCCCCCAATTCTAACCTTCTGCTGGGAGGCAGCAAGTGATGGCCGAAGTATTTGGGTGCCTAACACACACAGGAGACCCAGAGTGAGATCTGGGCTCCTGGCTTCAGCCCGGTCTAACCCCAGCTACTGCAGGCGCCTGGGCAGTGAACAACAAATGGAAGTCTTCCGTCTGTCTCTGCCTTTCAAGTAAATAAAAACTAAATTAAAAAAATAAAATGAGGATAATCGTAAGAGTTGTTCTGAGGGCTAAATGGGCTCACTTGTGTCAAAGAACTTAGACTGGCAAGAGGTGTGTGGTGAATGCGAGGTGCCGCTTTGGGGCCCGCTATTTCAGGCAGGCCACCCTTGACTGAAACCTTGGTGCCAGAAATGCTTCAAAGTGTTTCTGATCTTAGAAAGCTAATAGGAAACACACACCTAGAGCCTCCATCATCCAATCCCCCCAGCTAAGGGAAGGTTATGCTGCCTTAGTTGTGGTGAGGAGCTTGCGAAAAACCAAAACTCCCAGGTCTTTGTGGGTTTCACAACCGCAGACAAAGGACTGAGGGCCTGAATGGCGTCAGGCCATCTACTTGACCCCTGCCCTGGATGACCCGCAGTAATGCAGACCCAGGGTCCACGTGGAAACCCCTCCCTTTCTCTGCAGAGCATCCATTATAGTTCCTTGTCCTTCTCCTTGATAACACTTATCACACTTCCAATTAGCCAGCAACAACAGACAGGAGAAAATCTAGGGTTGCTAAGGAAACTGGTACATAAACTAAGCAACCCCTTACTATGCAACCCCTTACTAAGGCTAAATCTGTTTGTGCTACTTGGAAAAGCTGGAATTTCAGTTCCTCTGTGTGATGCACACATGGAAATGCATGGAAACGAGTGGAAAGGGGCACAAGAAGTTGCTGATGGTGCAGAAAGAAGTGGAAAGGGAGAAATGAGGAGAAATGAAGGGGGGGTTCACCTTTATCTCTGCTTCCACACTATTTGTGCTTTCTACAGTGAGACTTGTTCATGGATTACTGGACTGGTTTTACATGTGACACTTAAAAACATGACTTGCTAGTTAAAGTGAACAAATCCAGGGACTGATTGTACCTGTCCTGTTCACTGTCTCATCACCAGTCCCCTAACCTGGTGCACGGAATGGCATGGGCGCTGACCACGTGCCTGCTGGGGAACTGCATGAGTTTCCACCATGCCTGGGTTCTTTCCGGCACCATGGCTATCTTGCACCTGGTCCTCACAACTCAGCGAGCTACCTCCCTCGTGTACAGCCTGCTCGGATCTGCTTCTCACAGCTGGGCCCACCTTTCCACCTCCAGATGGCCCTCGTTCCCCCATCACCTGCGGGGTGGGTTTCATCCCTCAGTGACCGTTGTCTGCTCTGGCCAGACAGAAGATGCCATGGCCCGGACACAGACAGGGCTATCAGCGGCCTTGACCACCAGCTCCCTTCCTCATCTTGCAGCTGCCTGTGTGGCCCGGAGGCCTTTTTCCAACAGTGGCTCTCCTGTGCCTGATTCCTTGACCATGACTTTTGCCTTGATTTCCCTTCTCTTTATTGGAAACCCAGAGGAGGCCATGCTAAGGCCGTCCATTTCTGACAGGAGACTCCCTTCTCAAGCATACGTTTCCCTCTATTCAGCCCTTTGCTACTGCTTAGCCTTCCACATGGGTCCAGAGTTTTAGGCTAATGGCTGTGATGGTGCCATTCCAGGTTCCCCCCCCTCCCTTCCACTCAGTCTTGCTAGGAGTAAAAAATCCCCTGTGTTGCATACAAGACTTGAATTAATTATGACAATAACCCTTCAGATAGTCTAGTTTTATATATAAGAACTCATAGAAAAGTAAAAGTTTACTCTGTTTCAAAAAAAAGGGGGGGGGAATTTGTATCAATGAGGGGATCTTCAAAAAGACCATGGGAAATGTGCATTAAGAAAAACCTGCAACACGTCTTCTCCCTCCATTCTCTGTGGACCTTCGAAGCACCCGTGCAGGAGGACGGAAGCCTGGAAAGCTAAGCAACTTGCTGCAGGTCACGCAGCTACCTGTGCCTGTCCCCAGTCGGCCACCTCCTAAAACCACCTCGCTAAAACCATACCCGCTAACAGTCACGGGCGCAGGTCCTGCTTCCACTCCTGTGGCTTCCAGCGACCCCCCACCGCCTCCCGGTCTCCACGCGCGTGCCCTGCAATCCCACCTTTCAGCCTCCGGGCCAGCTCCCGGGTGAAGAGAATGTTGGCCAACTTGCTGTGGCAGTAGGCCAGACCCGCATTGTAGAATTTCTCGCCCTGCAGGTTATGGAAGTAGATCCTGCCCAGGTGATGTGCCAAGGAAGACACATTTATGACCCTTGATGGGGCCGATTCCTTCAGCTTTGCTAACAGCAGATGGGTCAGGAGGAAGTGACCTGTTGAGAAAAGCCAGAATTAATAGAGTTCAGGGTCAGTGTGGAGGTGTCAGGAGTACTGGTGAGCGGGGCTAGGCTCCGGGAGGCAGAGAACCCAGGAGTAACATCTTGGAACTCAGCTTTTCATTGTCAACTCGGGAGTAAGTTCAGGGAGGGTTTGGGGAAATGGGAACAGCCAAAGACATGAGACACCGTCATACGCGGTAGCTCTGGACTGTGTGAGTATGAAGTCCTATCTTATTCCAGCTTTGGTCAACATCACGTGGCCTCTGACTGGCCACAGGATCATTACTAAGAAAAGCATCCCAGCGCCAAATCCAGTAAGACTGTTCAAAATGTCCCAAGAATGCATTTGGCTGGTTCAGGTGCCTGCACCCTGTATCAGAGTGCTTCGGTTCAATGCCGGGCTCCAGTCTCCAATCCTAGCTTCCTGTTAATGCAGACCATGGGAAACAGCAGGAGATGGTTCAACTAGGCGGGTCTCTACCCACATTAGAGACAGGACTCAGTTCCCAATTCTTGGCTTTGGCTCAGCACAGTCCTGGCTGATGCAGGCATTTGCAGAGTGAACCAGTAATCTGTCTCTTTCTTTCTGCCTCTTGAATAATTTTTTTTAAAAACATGCTGCCAGGTAAACTGAACCTAATCACCGATTAAAAAGTGGGCAGGATCTGGGGTAGCCCTCATTTATTTCTTAGCTTTCCAGCAAGACCAGACTACTTACTATTCATCCATGGTCTGTTAGGGGCCTGATGTCCAATCACACCATAAAGAGGTCCCAGTGTGACCCTAACTTTTCCAAGGAGAACTTTAGGCCCCTCTAGCTTTGTGATGGGGCCAGATTTCTTACCCAAGTGGTTGACACCCATGTGCATCTCAAAGCCATCTGCTGTCTTGGAGTAAGGACACATCATCACTCCTGCATTGTTGATCAAAATGTGCAGGTGCTTCTCTTCTGCAGGGAAGAGAAGAAGGAGCGTGGAGGTGGCGAGCCACAGCCGTCCCATCTTAAAAACCTGCCTCACCCAGGCCAGCACCGTGGCATAGCAGGTAAAGCCTCCGCCTGTGAGGCCAGCATCCTCCATGGGCACCGCTTTGAAACCCGGCTGCTCCACTTCCAATCCAGCTCCCTGCTAATGTGCCTGGGAAAGCAGTGGAAGATGGCCCAAGTGCTTGGGCCCCTGTACCTTGGAGATCTGGAAGAAGCTCCAGGCTCCTGGCTTCAGCTTGGCCCAGCCCCAGCCATTGCAGCCAGTTGGGGCATGAACCAGCAGATGAAAGATTCTCTTTCTTTCCTCCTCTCTAACTTTGCCTTTCAAATAAATAAAAAATAAATCTTTTTTTAAAAAAAGTGCAGGGGCTGGCGCTGTGGCACAGCAGGTTAACACCCTGGCCTGAAGCAATGGCATCCTATATGGGCACCAGTTCAAGACCTGGCTGTTCCACTTCCGATCTGGCTCTCTGCTATGGCCTGAGAAGGCAGTGGAAGATGGCCCAAGTCCTTGGGTCTCTGCACCTGCTTGGGAGACCCGGAAGAAGCTCCTGGCTTCTGACTTTGGATCAGCTCAGCTCTGGCTGTTGTGGCCAACTGGGGAGTGAACCAGCAGATGGAAGACCTCTCTCTCTCTCTCTCTCTCTCTGCCTCTCCTCCTCTCTCTGTAACTCTGCCTTTCAAATAAATAAATAAATCTTAAAAAAAAAAAAAAGTGCAGAGGCTGGGCTTTCATCTTTCCTCCACTTCTCCCTCACCCTTATTCTGTGGTGTTTCTCACTGTAAGACTTAAGCTGAATCCCATCTACTTTTACTACAAAAGCTCATTGTCGACTACCGAGTGGCCTCTCCAATCCTTCCAGTCCTGGTGCTACTTACGGACTGTTTGGGGAAGTGTTCTGTTTACCTCTCCCAACAGAAAGTCTCATTTCTTGCCAATGATTATTTATCTCTCTCTGTCCTGTAAGCTTCTATGTCATGTCCCTCAGCTGGTGGCTAGGATTTATTTTTTGGCCACTATACCATGGACCAGATGGTTCCTTGTGAATCTCAAGCTCACAGGAAGCCTCAGATGGTCATAGTGAGTTCAGCTAGGTCTCCAAAGTGCTCAGGTGTATTTTATTCACCATTTGTATGTATTAGTAGTAGGAGAGCCGGGTTTTTCCTTTTAGGTGGGCCTGCCACGCCGATCACGGCTCACAACACAGTCTGGCTCTACACTCACCTGCTAAGAAGTCCTCAGCAAAGGCCCGGATAGACTTCGTGTCAGCCAGGTCCAGTTTCCGCACCAGCACCTGCTGGTTCCCTGTGGTGCTCTGGATCTCTCTGGCCACCAGTTCCCCCTTCTGCACATCCCGGCAAGCTAGGTACACGCGGGCTCCTGACAACCAACATTCGAGAAAGAAAACTGTCAGCTCCGTTTTTGATTTTTCTTGTAGGCTCGTGGTGAACATTATCTTCTACTGATTTCTTAAAAGAATTTTTAACCCCTACTTTTATACTAGAGGTATCTAAATGGGCAAATCAGGGAAGAAAAAGAAGTCAATCTTCTCTGTAAAGTGACAGTGTTATGTAGAGCATCGGACTAGGCTCAGACTAGCAAATCAATGGGACATTTGGAGTGTTCTTGAATTCCGAGCCTGGGAAGACACAGAACAGTCCCTGTGAGGGGTATGATGGCAGTAGCAGGAGAGGGGCAGAAGCACACGACTTGCCTCTTTGAGCCAGCTCCTTGGCTGTCTCCTTGCCGATGCCCGTGTTAGCTCCGGTGACCACCACCACCTTCCCGGGAAGCTGGACGGTTGATGTACACACCCCGCTCGATAGCATTTTTCTGCAGACAGAGGAGAGCTCATCAGTTCTTCATTGCTCAGCTCAGCCGGGCCCTTCTGTAAAACTCCCTGTGTCTTCAGATCCCAAGGCCCGGGTTTGCTTTAGTTCCTCCCACTGTCGTCCTTTGTTTAAGTGGATGCAAGTTTAAAAAGAGTGGTTTTAAAAGGCGATGACAGTCTTCTGCTCTTGCTCAAAGACAAAACTAATACTCTATTGCAAAGGCAATGCCTAGAGGCCCTTCTTGCAGTACCAAAACTGGATGACTATTTCATTATCCAGGCACCTGACTTTGGTTTGAGCTCCCCATAAAGCACTTTGGCTTAGGAAATCACAAGACTCAGCTGAGAACAAGAAAGAACTGGCCTGTGCAAAGTCAATCTGCCCACAATCGGCATGAGAAGCCTTGAGAGTTGCTAATGTAACACACAGAGTGAAATTATGAAAGTTTGGGGCCAGCGCCGTGGCGTAGCAGGAGAACCTGCGCCTACAGCGCTGCCATTCCATGTGGGCGCTGGTTCGAGTCCTGGCTGCTCCTCTTCCAATCCAGCTCTCTGCTATGACCCGGGAAAGCAGTGCTTGGGCCCCTGCACCCATGGTGGACACTTGGCAGAAGCTCCTGGCTCTTGGATCTGATCAGCCCAGCTCCGGCCATTGCGGCCACTTGGGGAGTGACCCAGTGAGATCTCACTCTGTCTCTTCCCCCTCTCTAACTCTGCCTTTCAAATAAATAATCTTAAAAAAAGAAATTATGAAAGTTTGTAAACCTGTGACAAAACATACAGAACCACCTCTCCCCAACACACACTCACACACACACACACACACTTAAAAGTTAGATAAAGGGGAAGCAAGTGTTTAGCCCAGCGGTTAAGATGTCAGCATCCACAACAGAGTGCCCGGATCCGATGCCTGCATCTGGCTCCTCACCCAGCTTCCTACTGATATGCACCTAGGAGACAGCGGTAACAGCTTAAGAAACTGGGCTCCCACCACCTGTGTGGGAGACCTACACTGAGTTCCGGTTCCCAGCTTAACCCTCAGCCCCTCCGTCACTGCAGACATTTGGGGAGTGAACCAAGCACCTAGCTTTCTCCTTGCCTCTCAAATAAATAGTCTAAAAAGAAGAGTTAAATAAGTACAAAGGGGGACTGGAATCCGAGTCCTGGTTCGTCTGATTAGCCCTTGCTCCTCAGCACTCCATCTACCACACTGCCTTTCCAAGCGAATGAATGCAGATACGAGGGAACTTCAAACACTTCATGAGGGCTGGTGTCGAGGAGCAGCGAGGTCAGCAGCCGCTTGCGACGTCAAAACCCCACATCCCAGCACTCGTTCAAGTCCCGGCCGCTCTGCTTCTGATCTAGCTCCCTGCTAATGCACACGCCAAAGCAGCAGCTGATGGCCCAAGTACTCGGGCCCCTGTCACCCACGTGGGAGACCCAGATGGAACTCCTGGCTCCTGGCTTTAGCCTGGCACAACCCTGACTGTTGAGGCTGTTTGGGGAGTGAATCAGAGGATGGAAGATCTCTCCCTCTGTCTATCTGTCTTGCCCTCTCTGTCACTGCCTTCCAAATAAATCTTTAAAAAAAATAAGAATTGGCCAGCACCACGGCTCAATAGGCTAATCTTCTGCCTGTGGCGTCGGCACACCAGGTACTAGTCTGGTTGGGGCGCCCGATTCTGTCCCGGTTGCCCCTCTTCCAGGCCAACTCTCCACTGTGGTCCGGGAGTGCGGTGGAGGATGGCCCAAGTCCCAAATGGGAGACCAGGAGGAAGCACCTGGCTCCTGGCTTTGGATCAGCGCGATGCGCCGGCCGCAGCAGCCATTGGAGGATGAACCAACGGCAAAAAGGAAGACCTTTCTCTCTCTCTCTCTCTCACTCTGCCTGTCAAAATTTTTTTTTAAAAAGTCATGTTTTAAAATCTAAGTTTAAAAAAGTTCATGAAAAAATGGAAGTAAAAGGTTTATTTATTGGTGCAAACATGTTTTGAAACCTGTGCGGTCTTCTTACCACACATTCTACAAATATATTAGCTGCCCACAGCTGTCCTTTCTCTTCTCTGCAAATTTGGGTCAGAAGCTGTTAACCAGGAGATGCTTTAAAAAAAAATTTTTTTTAAATTTATTTGAAAAGCAGAGAGGCAGAGGCAGAGAGAGTGAGAGAGGTCTTCCATCTTTTGGTTCACTCCCTTCATGGCCACGACGGCTGGATCTGTGCCGATCCAAAGCCAGGAGCTTCTTCCAGGTCTCCCACATGGGTACAAGGGCCCAAGGAATTGGGCCATCTTCTATTGCTTTCTCAGGCCATAGCAGAGAGCTGGATCAGAAGTGGAGCAGCCAAGATTTGAACCAGTGCCCATATGGGATGCTGGCACTGCAGGCGGCGGCTTTACCCGCTACGCCACAGCGCTGGCCCCCAGACGCCTTTTTAAAAGGCATTTCGGTCTTTTTCACTGAACTTGAAATTGCATGGTACACACAGCTAGCCACTGCTTAATGCAAACAGGCTCACAAGGACGCAAACAAACTCACAGGGCCCATCAATCCGACCGAAACCCCTCTTCCCAGGGCTGCATCACTTCCCTTCAGCTTGAGCTCCCAGACCCACGGCCACATAGAGGGACCTGTGCTTGGCTCCTCCTCCTTGACCAGCAGGAACGAGAGGGAGACACTCAACTGCACAGTCCAGCTGGGGCCAGCTCCCATGACCCAGCTCCCACGATACAGCCCTTGGCATAGGATCTTTCTCCGAAAAGGCTCCCTGGGTTAGGAACACTCTTTTCGGTTCAGCTTCAGCTCACGTGGTAAGAGGACTTCGTGGTGAAAAGAGAAAAGTTGGGGTTTTCATCTGAGGGTGCGCACCAGCGTGTGCCTGGTGTTGGGAGTAGTGAGTCTAGGGGGGTTGGGGGGGGAGTACCAGGGAGGGAAGTAGTGAGTCTTCAAAGAGAGAGGGAGAGAGCGGGGAGGTGCGTACCAGGGAGAACAGAGCGTGATCCAGCCACGATCCACCCAGGCTACAAGCTCCATGTGAACCGTGACCCCACCTCCCGGTCCACCGTCACTCCTGGTGACTCACTCAGCACCAACCAGCCGGCGGCCCGCCGAGCAGGCGGCCGCTGATTGCCTGCCGAGCAAGGGCAGCCTTGGGCTGATCTATCGCCTGCTCCGCAGACCCCACCCCAACCCGGTTCTCCCACGCGGTTCCCCTCCCGGGCGCAGCGCGCAGCTCAGACCCCGCACGCTCCAGTGCGGAAGGCAGACCCGGCTCACCATCACACACTTGCCCTCTTTACTTCTCCCCTTCTCGGCGCCTAAGCAAATCCAATAGCACGCAGTGGGGCCGCCCCTTCGTAACCCCAAAGGCCGGAAGCCAGAAGAGGCTGGGTCAAGGCGCGGGGGGGTTGCGGGGAACGCAGTGTCGGGAGCCGCATCCCACCCACTCCAGGGTCTGAAACGCGCAAAGCTGCAGACCCCAGCATTTGAGGCAGTCTTGCTACGGGGTTCCCGGGAGCCAGAAGCAGAGGGCGCTCACAGAGGGGCTACGGGGGTGGGACCCTGAACTCGCGGTTAGGACGCTCGCATCCTGTGCCAGAGTGCCTGGGTCCGAGTCCGGCTCCCACCCGACGCCAGGAGGCAGCAAGTGATGGCTCGTGTGCTTGGACCCCTGCCACCCACGTGCGAGTCCCGAGGGAGCTCCTGGCTCTGGCTCGGCCCAGCCCTGGCTGCTGCCGGCATCAGGGGAGTGGAGCTGCGGATGGGAGCGCTCTGCCTCTCAGGTACATATATTTTTAGAAAAAAAAAAGAATTTAAAGGAGAAAGGGGGGTCAGGGAGAAGCAACAGCAGGATGCCTCGGGCTGCAGCCCCTTCCCACGGCCTGGGGCCCCTGGACTCGCCCTCCTCGCATCCAGGATCGCTACACTTGGCCTCCAACCCCCCCAGCTCCCGGCCTCGCCATCTTGGAGCCCCCCCAAGGGAGTTTTCCCTTTCCCTGCTTTTGAAACACGAAAGCGCGTCTGTGAAGATTCGTGTGCCTCCGAGATCTTGCAAGAGAAGGCAATGCATTCGCACAGACCTGATATGCGGCGCCGCCAAGAACAGGAGCAAGGGGACAAGGAGGAGCAGCAAGAGGAGCGCGACCATCTCTGCCGGCAGCGGCTGCAGCAAGCAGAAGCCCAGGCGAGCGCCGCGGACTATGGCTGCCCCGCCCGGCCACGCCCCTATGCAAATAGCACGGCCCCGAGCGATGCCCTCTGGGAAATGTAGTCCCGGGCTTGGCCGGCGACCGCCAGGCTCCGGGGAGAGCCTCGTGAGAAGCTCCGACCAAGCTCCGGACAAGGGTCTGGGGGCTGTGGAGTCATCCAGCCAACTCTCCCACAGCCCCAGGCCACCAGCGGGTCTTGTGAAATCTTCCCTGTTCTCTCTCTCCCCGGGGCCCAAGTCCCGTCCCCGGGTCAGTTTCCCCCATGGTGACCAGGCAGTTACCGCATCGTTTCTGCTGGAAATACTGGCATCTTGGGGAATGTTCTAAGGTCGATGGCACCGCAGGGGAGCCGTTGGAATCTGTCGGTTGGTGACCCTTCTCCGCAGGAATTCCTCGATCCAATGGAGAGGAAGCAACCTTTGGTCCCTGAAGACATTCCCAGGACTCACTTTGTGCTGCTGTTTTTTTTTTTTTTTTTAAATTTTATTTGTGCTACTTTGAATTATGATGGCCACTGCCATCGTTTTGCTGGGGTTTGATTGATTGGTGGTCGACTACAGTTTTCCTCATGGCTTGGCTCACTTGTATGCTAAGTGCCAGGATAACAGTGCCTTGCTCAGATTGGCACCGTTGGTTTCGTCAGCTCACCAAAGTATTTAATCCTGTCTTGAACGAAAGCCATGAACACGGTCTCTGGGAACAAGCAGATGCCTGCCCAATTATTCCTTTCATCTGAGGCCTCTTATCTGGGGGTGAATGTGGAGGCTGTATTATTAAAATATTGTCTGTGATTCCCTGAAAATATACTGTAAGAGTTGGGGTTATTTTTGCCTACCTCTTTTCCATCTGATTGAATGACACATGTTCCAGTATATTTTACAGCAATTAGGGTTTCTTTCTTATAATAGAATTTCCTATTGTTTAAACGTTAGGTTGTCTGGTAACCATAAGATTTTGTCACACTCTTATGATTGCTACCTAAACTTTGTATAGGATTTTACAACTTTTTTTTTTAAAGATCTATTTATTTATTTGAAAGAGTTACAAAGAAGGAGAGGTAGAGACAGAAGTCTTCCATCTGCTGGTTTGCTCCCCAGATGGCCTCAACAGCCAGAGCTGCGCTGATCCAAAGCCAGGAGCCAGGAACTTCTTCCAGGTCTCCCACACAGGTGCAGGGGCCCAAGCACTTGGACCATCTTCCACTGCTTTCCCAGGCACATTATCAGGGAGCTGGATTGGAAGTGGAGCAGCTGGGACTCGAGCCGGTGCCCATATGGGACGGCTGTGCTGTAGGCGGCGGCTTTACCTGCTACCACATGGCACCAGCTCCAGGATTTTACAACTTTATAAGTGCCTTTAATCTGTTTTTCTCCTTAGTTGTGTGACTAGTGTTTCTACTTTTACTATGGTGTACTGGGCCCTGTGCTAGTTCTGGGGTCCAGTATGGAGCCAGGAGGACACTACCTCTGCACCCCCAGAGCTTCTGGGCTCTCAGGGAAAATCTTAGATGAGAGTCCACTGTAAATAAATCATGATGAAGAAGGGCAACAGAAAGCATTGGCAGTTAGAGCAAGGAGGGCTCTCCCGGTCCAGAGTTCAGGAAAGGCTTCTTAGAGAAAACAGCATTTGAGCTGAGGCCGGGGCAAGCTCAGGAATTAGTGGACAAGGAACGCACAAGGCAGGAGTGCTCCGAGCAAAGAGCCCCTTGAGGGCGCAGTCAGAGAGGGCAGGTTTGGTAGAGCATCAGGTACTATTGGTCCAGCTGGGATCTAAGGGCAAGAGCGAGAGCCAGAGATGACAACAATACCAACCCCCATATATTGCTTTTTGTGTGCCAGATCGTGTCCAAGTGCTTTCCATATTTTAACTTGCTTTATCACCATGACAGTAGGGTGAAGAAGGAATTCTGCTTTTCCCTTGTTTTATTAGACACAGTGAGCTTAAGCAAGTAAGTCCAGTCATAATGGCAGACTTTAGCAGGTTGTCTGTCACCAGGGTCTGTGCCCTTAACTACTAAGCCATATTGCCAAAGGATGAAGCAGTGGAGAGAAGGCATGTAACCTAGTGATTGGGACACCCATGTCCCACATCAGAGTGCCTTGTTTGATTCCCAACTGCTAATGTGGACCCTGGGAGGCAGCAGTGATGGCCCAAGTGGGTTCCTGCAGCCCTGTAGGAGACCTGCGGTGCGTTCCTGGCTCCTAGTCTCAGCCTTTACCCAGTCCTGGCCATTGTAGGCATTTAGGGAATAAACCAACACACGGGAGCTCGGTGTTTGTCAATCTGTTTCTCTCTCTCTTCTTTTCTTTCTGGCTTTCATTTTTTTTTTTTAAGATTTTGTTATTGTTGTTTATTTATTTGACAAATAGAGTTACAGACAGTGTAAGAGAGAGAGACAGAAAGATCTTCCTTCCTTTGGTTCACCCCCCCAAATGGCCACCACAGTGGGTGCTGCGCCGATCCAAAACCAGGAGCCAGGTGTTTCTTCCCGGTCTCCTATGCGGGTGCAGGGGCCCAAGCACTTGGGCCATCCTCCACTGCCTTCCTGGGCCACAGCAGAGAACTGGACTGGAAGAGGAGCAACCAGGACAAGAACCTGGCACCCATATGGGATGCCAGCACCACAGGTGGAGGATTAACCAAGTGTGCCACGGCATCAGCCCCTCTTTCTGGCTTTCTAATACTATATATATATATATATATATATATATATATTTTAAGATGAAGTAGGTGCCAGCACTGTGGTGTAGCAGGTAAAGTTGCTGCCTGCAGTGCTGAAATTCCATATGGACACCGGTTCAAGTCCTGGCTGCTCCACTTTTGATCTAGCTCTCTGCTATGGCCTGGGAAAGCAGTGGAGGATGGCTCAAGTCCCACAGACCTTGCACCTGCGTGGGAGACCTGGAAGAAGCTCTTGGCTCCTAGCTTCAGATCGGCACAGCTCCAGCCGTTGCAGCCAATTGGGGAGTGAACCAGTGAATGAAAAGCCTCTCTCTCTCTCTCTGCCTCTCCTTTTCTCTGTGTAACTATGAATTTCAAATAAATAAATAAATCTTAGAGGAAAAAAGAAGATGTAGTAGGGGCTGGCTTTGTGGTGTAGCAGGTTAAGCCTCCATCTGGGACACCAGCATTTCATATGGGCATTGATTCAAGACCCGGCTGCTACTTCTGATCCAGCTCCCTGTTAATGCACCGGGGCAAGCAGCAGAAGATGGCCCAAGTCCTTGGGTTCCTGAACAAACGTAGGAGACCTGGAAGAAGCTCCAGGCTCCTAACTTTGGTCTGGCCCAGACCTGGCCCTTGTGGCCATTTGGAGAGTGAACCAGTAGATGGAAGACCTCTCTCTCTCTCTCTCTCTCTCTCTCTCTCTCTCTGCCTTTCAAATAAATTTAAAAAAATGATTCTTAAAAAAAAAAAAAAAAGAGATGAAGCAGGGACCTGCCTCAGACATGGCATCCCATATGGACACTGCTTCAAGTCCCAGCTGCTCCATTTCCAATCTGGCTCCCTGCTAATGCGCCTGGGAAAGCAGCAGAAGATGGCCCAAGTGCTTGGGCCCCTGTACCCATAGGGGAGATCCAGATGAAACTCTTGGCTCCTGATTCCCCGGCCCAGACTGTTGCAGCCATTTGGGGAGTGTGAACCAGTGGATGGAAGATCTTTGTCTCTATAACTCTGACTTTCAAATAAAATAAATCTTTAAAACAATGAAGCAAAATACCTTATTCTAAGACATATGCATATTTGCTTCTCTACGGGAACTCTCTATGTAATTTCAGGTGGTTTGTTGACACATTGGAGTTATCCACAGAACAAAAAGCCATTGGTTAAGCCCAGTAGTTGAACACTGATAAGTAGGTGTTTAGTGAAAGCAAAGGGAAGAGTCTGAGGAGGACTGATGCTGTAAAATAGAAGAAGGAGGACATGAATATGGACTGCGAAAAAGGGGCCACAGGGGGTCGGGATGGACCTGACTCTGTTCACCTTGGGAGAGAGACCTCACAGTAATCTGAATAGGGATTTAATATGAAGAACTACTAATTAACACAGGGTGTTGTCCTCATGAGGGGCCGCTCACACAGGAATTGCTAAACTTCTTCTGTAAAGAATAATAAGTATCTTGGGCTTTGGGGGCCATATATTTCTGTTGCAATGACTCAGCTCTGTGCTCATAGCATGGAAGCCTCCAGAGGTGAAATATAAGCAAATGTGTGTGGTTGGGTTCCAATAAAACTTTATTTAGGAAAACAGGCAGTGGGCAGGATCTGGCCCGTGGGCCATGGTTTATCAACCTATGGGCTAGGAAAGAGAAAAGAGAACTCTGAAGAAGATACAGGAGCAGACAGAGGTGGAATGCCTGGGGTATGATTAACATGCCTCTTGAGACGCCTGATCCTATATCAGAGTGCCTGGGTTCAAGTCCTGGCTGTTCCAGCTTCCTGTTTATGCACGCCCTGGGAGGTAGCATGACCGTTCAAGTACCTGGCTCCCTGAGCCCACTCGGGAGACCCAGATGGAGTTCCTCACTTCCAGATACGGCCTAGCCCAACCTGGGTTACTGTGGCCATTTGCGGAGTGAACCAGGGGATGGAAGATCTCTCTCTCTCTGCTTTTCTAATAAAAACAAATAAGGAAAGATGACAGCAACAGGTTTTTAAAAAGAACAACCAAGTAACATATAATAGAGCAGACGCTCCTGTCGTGTCTCTCCAGCGCCATCTATTGACAAAGTTTAGCATTGCGCCAGATGACCATCTACGGACAAGAAAGACTTGGAATTGAGAGGCACATTAGGCAAACTGGAAAATGTGGTGCAATACAGTGCATTTAAAAACTATCTCAAGAAAGTAGGTACTTACAACGCAAAAAGAAGAGTCTGCAGAGGAGAATATCAATAAGCTAGAGTGTAAAATTAGTAAGTTCTGCTCTTCAGAATGTAGTGGAAAGAAACCGGACTAGTAGAAAATATTTGAAAATCATGTATCTGAGAAGAGCTTGTACTCAAAATATATGTTAAAAAACTCTCCAAACTTGGGGTTAAGAAAATAAATAATCTGGTTTTTCTTTTAAAAATATTTATTTATTTATTTGAAAGAGTTACACAGAGAGAAGAGAGGCAGAGAGAGGTAGAGACAGAGGTTTTCCATCCGATGGTTCACTCCTCAGATGGTCACAATGGCTGGAGCTGCGCCGATCCGAAGCCAAGAGCCAGGAGCTTTTTCCGGGTCTCCCACATGGGTGCAGGGGCCCAAGGCCTTGCGCCTTCTTCTGCTGCTTTCCCAGGCACATTAGCGGGAAGCTGGATTGGAAGTAGAGCAGCTGGGACTCAAACCGGTGCCCACGTGGAATGCTGACACACTGCAGGTAGTGGCTTAGCCTGCTACGCCACAGTGTCAGCCCCAGTCATCACTGAGATTTAAACACTCAATTTTTTTAATTGGTCAAGTGATTTGAATGGATGCCTTGCTCATGCTAGATGGATGATGAATAGGTATATGAAAAAAAAATGATGAATACCATCAGTCATTAGAAAAATTCAAATTAAAACCACAGGAAGATACCCCTGCATACCCACAAGAACTGCCAAAATGAAAAAGACTGACCATATCATGTATTGATTGACAAGAATGGCAAGGGTGGGCAACATTTTTTCTGCCAAGGGCCATTTGGATGTTTATCATGTAATTTGCAGGCCAAACAAAACTATCAACTTAACAATTAGCCTGCTGGGGCTGGCATCGTGGTGTAGCAAGGTTAAACCATCACCTGCAATGCCTGCATCCCATATGGGCACTGATTCATATCCTGTCTGCTCCAATTCTAATCCAGCTCCCAGCAAATGGCCTGGGAAAAACAGCAGAAGATGGCCCAAGTGCCTGGGCTCCTGCTACCCACGTGGGAGACCTGGCTGAAGCTCCTTGCAAGCCATCACGGGAATGATCCCATGGATGGAAGACATCTCTCTCTCTCTCTCTCTCTCTCTCTCTCTCTCTCTCTCTCTGTAACTCTCTCAAATAAATCTTTTATTTTTATTTTATTTTATTTTTGACAGGCAGAGTGGACAGTGAGAGAGAGAGAGAGAGACAGAGAGAAAGGTCTTTCTTTTCCGTTGGTTCACCCCCCAGTGGCCTCTGTGGCCGGTGCGCTGTGGCTGGCGCACCGCGCTGATCCAAAGTCAGGAACCAGGTGCTTCTGGTCTCCCATGCAGGTGCAGGACCCAAGCACTTGGGCCATCCTCCACTGCACTCCCGGGCCACAGCAGAGAGCTGGCCTGGAAGAGGAGCAACCGGGACAGAATCCAGTGCCCCCACCGGGACTAGAACCCGGGGTGCCGGCGCTGCAGGCGGAGGATTAGCTTATTGAGCCGCAGTGCCAGCCTCAAGTAAATCTTTTAAAAATTAGCCTGCTATAGATGTACTGGGTTTCGAGTCTCATCTACGGTTGCCTTGGCAGGACCAGACCACATGATTTCGCTGGGCTTATTCAGCCCCTGGACTGGATGTTCCCTGCCCAGGTATAGAGCAACTGGAACTGCCAACACTGCTTCTGAGCATGTAGAACGACACAACCAGTTTGGAAAGCAGTTTAGCAATTTCTTGAAAAGTTAAGCCTAAGTTAAATATATACCTACCATATGATTCCAGGTATTTTCCCAAAAGAAATAAAAGTTTATTTATGCAAATTATTGTATATAGATAATCATAGAAGTTTTATTTGTAATAACCAAGTGTTAAAAACAACCCTAATGCCGGCGCCATGACTCAATAGGCTAATCCTCTACCTTGCAGTGCCGGCACACTGGGTTCTAGTCCCGGTCGGGGTGCCGGATTCTGTCCCGGTTGCCCCTCTTCCAGGCCAGCTCTCTGCTGTGGCCCGGGAGTGCAGTGGAGGATGGCCCAAGTGCTTGGGCCCTACACCCCATGGGAGACCAGGAGAAGCACCTGGCTCCTGGCTTCAGATCAGTGCGATATGCCGGCCACAGCACACTGGCCGTGGCAGCCATTGGAGGGCAAAGGAAGACCTTTCTCTCTGTCTCTCTCTCACTGTCCACTCTGCCTGTCAAAAAAAAAAAAAAAAAAAAAAAACCCTAATGTCCATCACCAGCAAATAAACACATCGTGATATATACGTATAATGAAATGCTACTTAGCAATCGTGGGGTTAGCATTCGGCCTAGCGGTTACAATAACTGCATACCTGCATACCGCATCAGAGTTCCTCTGCCTGAGTCCTGGCTCCAACTCCAGTTCTGGCTTCCTGCTGATACACATCCTGGGAGACAGTGGTGATGGCTGGAGTGGTTGGGTCCCTGAACCCATGTAGGAGGCCTGGACTGGGTTTCCAGCTCCTGGCTTTGGTCTGGCCTAGCTCTGGCCATTGCAGGTATTTGGGGAAGTGAGCCAGTAGATCGAATGGCAGCTCTTTGTCTGTTGTCTGTCTGTCTGTCTCTCCCTGTCTCTATGCCTCCCAAATAAAAATGCAAACAACAAAAAAAATCCTTTTAAAAAAAGGAGTAGAATTTTTTAAAAGTTTTATTTGAAAGGCAGAGAAATAGAAGGAACCATATATCTTCCACCCAACTGTTTCACTCCCCAAATGCCTACAACAGGCAGGGCTGTGCCAGGCTAAACCGGGGAACTCCATCCAAGTCTCCCACGCGGCTGGCAGGAACCCATGTCTTGAGCCGTCAGCGGCTGCCTTCCAAGATGTACATAAGCTAACAGGAAGCCAGAGTCAGGAGCAGCCCTGAGCCTCCAACCCAGGCATGTGTCTCAAGCAACACCCTTATAAGAAGGGGGTATTCTGTAAATACGTAACAGCCTGGATGAATTCCCAATCACCACTGTTATGCTGAGTGCAAGCAGACAGACAAAAGGGAGCACATACTGTATGATTTCATTTAAATACACTTTTAAAAGTGCAAATTGTAGGGTGTAGATTGTGGTGACAGAAAGCAGATTAGAATCTTCTCCAGGACAGAAGTGAAGAGAGTTGAGATGGTGGGGATTACCAAGGCAAGCGAGGAAACTCTTGGAAGTAATGAATTTGTTTATTGTCTTGCCTGTGGTGATATTTTCATTAGTATATATAAATGTCAAAGCTCATACCATTGTGCTCTTTAAACGTGAAAAATATTACACATCAATTCTATACTTCAATAAAGCTCTTAAACATCTAATATTAATTGTTGTCATGAAAACATAAATTTGCAAAACTGGTGAAGGTAGGGCAGGCTGGCAGCCAGCACAGGGGTTAGAGCACTGATTGGAACGCCCACAGTCCATATCAAAGCTCATGGCTTCCAGTCCCAGCTCTGATTCCAACTCCAGCTTCCTGTGGATGCACACTCTGGGAGGCAGCAGGTAATGGTCCAAGATGTTGGGTTCCTGCCACTGACATGGGAGACCTGGATTGATTATTGGGCTCCTGGCTTTAGCTTGGCCCAGCCTCAGCTGTTGCAGGTATTTGGGGAGGGAACCAGTGGATGACAGATCTCTTGGTCTCTCTCTCTCTCTCTCTCTCTCTCTCTCTCTTTCAAATAAAATGGAAAATAACCCACAGCAACTTAGTGAGTACAAAATATAATCATTCAAAAAAGAAAAGGAAGTGATGGTAAGAGGGGCTTATAGTGGTTCTGAGCGCCCCTGCGGCTAAGGTAGTGCCATGTTGGATTCTCGTCACAAGAGCAGGGTGTGTGGTCCCAGTGTGGGACGCCGGCTCCAGATGCCGACAGACTGGGGGGCAGGGATGAGGGCAGGACTTAGAGGAGAATTTCCTGGACCTGGGGCTCCAGTGAGCTTCTGGCTTGTTCATGAAGGCAATAAAGTCACCTGTTGCTGGCAGGTCTGGGATGAGAGGACTGAGCACTGGGCACCAGAACCTGCAGTGAAAGAACGTGAGAGGGAAGTGAACACAGGAGCTGGGCAGGGAGAGCTGGCCTCAGGACTTGGGCCTCCAAGGAGCAGGGTGGGATGGACGCTTGCACTGGGGTTGAAGATGCTGCCTAGAAGGCCCGCATCTGGGAGACAGCAGGTGATGGCTCAGGTACTGGGGTCCCTGCCACTTACCTGGGAAACTTGGATGGAATTTCTGTCTCCTGGCTTCAGGTGCCCAGCTCTGGCCACCTAGGAAATTTGGGGACTGAATTAACAGATGGATGATCTTTCTCTCTCTTTTTAAATTTTATTTATTTATTTATTTGAAAGTCAGAGTTATACACAGAGAGAAGGAGAGGCAGAGAGAGAGAAAGAGAGGGCATTCATCTGCTGGTTCACTGTCCAATTGGCTGCAATGGCCAAAGTTGCACCTATCTGAAGCCAGGAGCCAGGAGCCTCCTCTGGGTCTCCCATGCAGGTGCAGGGGCCCAAGCACTTGGGTCATCTATGCTGCTTTCCTAGGCCACAGCAGAGAGCTGGATTGGAAGTAGAGCAGCCGGGACTTGAACCAACACCCATACGGGATGCCGGCACTGCAGGTGGTTGCTTTACCCACTATGCCACAGCCCTGGCCCCTAAAACACTATTTTGAAAAGAAGCAGTGGTTTCATACAAGGTTGGATAAGGGCTCAGAAGCAGGAGCGGGTTGTGGAGAGAACAGGGAGGCAGCCACTGGAGGCTGAGGCATGCCGGGCGTGGGAACAAGCAGCCCCCATTTCAGAAGCTGCAAACAAAGTGGTGTCCCCAGATCTAAGCAAGTTTCAGCTGAGGCCAGGAAGTGCAGGGGATGTTAGATACAAAGGTGAAGATGTGCTGGAATTTACTATTCACACAACGGGGATTCCAGTGAGAAGTCTGGGAGAGGATTGTAGGCTTAGTTGGAGAGAAGACAGGGTGTCCGTCTGGTTCACATAGCAGCCCTGAGGGCAGGGGTGTGTTTGCTCTTTGACTGGCCGTGTTGATGCAACATGATAGCAGCTGCAGTTCAGACAGCACAGGGCACTTGGGGGCCAGAGAGGAGCTGAGCACTCCTGGGAAGGGGCACACAGCTCCAAGTGATGCAGGAAAGAGCCAGGCAAGGGGTCAGGAGGGAGAGATGACCCAAGTTAGCCGGCAGATGAGGTGCAGGGGGAACCCAAGCATTTCAGGCACAGACGCAAGGCATGGCGAGGGGCGGGGCTCCGACTGAGAACTTGGACGCGGGTAGGAATGGGTGAGGGTCGGTAGACAAGGTCAGAGGCACAGGCAAGGGTGGGCGTTCAGCCTAGTGGTGAAAACACGAGCGAAGACGCCTTTGTGCCACATTGGAATGCCTGGGTTCAACCCCCAACTCTGGCCCCTGACTCAAACTTCCAGCTCCTGTAGATCCCTGGAGGCAGGAGGCGATGGCCCAAGTTATTGGGTTCCTGCACCTGGATTGAGTTCCCACCTCCCAACTTCAGCCTGGCCAGCCCCAGCCATCGCAGTCATTTGGGGGAGTCATCAGGCTGATGGGCATTTTGTTTCTCCGCCTCTCAAAATAAATAAATAAATAAATAGATTAATTAACTTTTTTTTTTTTTTTAAAAAGAAACACAGTGTTTGGATTATGAAAAGCCTTACATGCCAGGCTGGAGTCCACATCAAGCCAGTGGAAAGTTCTAAAGCTGAATGAGACAGCTTTATGCCCTGCTTCATCTCCCAATCAAATCAAAGTGATGAATAAAGCAATCTGACCGCCCAGACTTCTTTGAGCTGCAGATATACGCAAGGGTACTCAGTAAGATAATAAGTCACCACTTGGGGCCGGCACCACAGCTCACTTGGCTAATCCTCCGCCTGCGGCACCAGCACCCCGGGTTCTAGTCCTGGTCGGGGTGCTGGATTCTGTCCCGGTTGCTCCTCTTCCAGTCCAGCTCTCTGCTGTGGCCCGGGAAGGCAGCGGAGGATGGCCCAAGTGCTTGGGCCCTGCACCTGCTTTGGGAGACCAGGAGGAAGCACCTGGCTCCTGGTTTCAGATCTGCATAACGCGCTGGCCATGGCGGCCATTTGGGGGGTGAACCAACGGAAAAAGGAAGACTTTTCTCTCTCTCTCTCTCTCTCTCTCTCTCTCTCTCTCACTGTCTAACTCTGCCTGTCCAAAAAAAAAGTCACCACTTGGGATGCCCCATCTGCTGTCAGAGTGCTTGGCTCCAGTCCCAGCTCTGCTTCCCACCTAGCAGGAATTCCTGCTTATGCACACCCTGGGAGGCAGCAGGTGGTGGCTCAAGTACTTGGGTCCCTGCCACCCATGTGGGAGACCCAGAGGTGTTCCTGGCTCCTGGCTCTTAGCTTCAGCTTAGTCCAGCAGATATTTGGGAATGGCAGATCTATCTCCCTGACTCTTGGCCTTTCAAATAAAATGGATTTTTAAAATTGTGCAACCAAAATATAAGAAACAGATATCAATAAGAATGCCTAGGGGCTGGCGCTGTGGCATAGTAGGTAAAGCCACTGCCTGCCGCATGGGTGCCAATTTGAGCCCTGGCTGCTTCTCTTCCCAACTAGCTCTCTGCTATGGCCTGGGAAAGCAGTGGAATATGGCCCAAGTGCGTGGGTCCCTGCACCCACGTGGGAGACCTGGAAGAAGCTCCTGGCTTCAGATGGGCACAACTCTGGCCATTACAGTCATCTGGGGAGTGAACCAGCGGATGGAAGACCTCTCTCTCTGCCTTTGCCTCTCTGTAACTCTACTTTTCAAATAAATAAATCTTGGTGTTTTCTTTATTTTTTTTTTAAAAGAGCACCTAGTACTTGGTTAATAAAAACCATAATGTCATTTTCTGGTATTTGTGGCAATTGTTAGATATTTCAAATGTGTAGAATGTATTGGCTTTTTTTTACTGGTAACTGATTTATATTTATATTTACTTTTTCTTTAAAATAGTCCCTTAAATTTAATGGACTTTGGGCTGCACAATGTCTAAATTCACTTCTTTTTTTTTAATATTTTATTTATTTATTTGAAAAGTAGAGTTACAGAGAAGCAAAGGCAGAGAGAGAGGTCTTCCATCCGCTGGTTCACTCCCCAGATGGCTGCAATGGCCGGAGCTGCGCTGATCCGAAGCCAGGAGCTTCTTCTGGGTCTTCATGTGGGTGCAGGGGCCCAAGGACTTGGTCCATCTTCCACTGCTTTCCCAGGCCATAGCAAAGAGCTGGATCAAAAGTGGAACAGCTGGGACTTGAACCAGCACCCATATGGGATGCCGGCACTGCAGGTGGTCACTTTACTGGCTATGCCACAGTGCTGACCCTAGGAAGACATTTTCAAGTAGTCCAGGAGGCATTTGTTTTCTTTATCAGTCCTCATCCTCATATCTGTGTCCTTGACTTTGTTAATTGCCACGGGCACCGGGTCGACAGAAGCTTTGGGCGGCTTGGCCCCATTCAAATTTGATACTTCATTTCAGTGCAGGTCTAAGCTGTGGGCTTATTGGCTCTCTGAAAAAAAAAAAAAAATCCCAACATTTATAGCAAAAGCTCCTGGTACCCAGTCTGTTCTTTTTTTAAAGTTATCCTCTGTAGGAACGAGTCACAATGCACTTCTATTGGAACCAAGATTTTGCAGTGCTCACTAAACTGTGTCAACCGAAATAACAGTCAGAGAGATTTTCTCCAAAGAGGAACTAAGTTTATTCGAGAATAGAATTGCATTGTAATGGGAATACACTTGCCATAGTGAACTGTGAACTGTTCAAGGAGGTTAAGGCAAGGGAAAGTTAAAAGGGGAGATAAAGAGGATTACAAAAGATATTTTGAAACAGTAATCCTTGGCCACAGGGATTCAGTACAAGGCTGATGCCAGTCTGAGGTTGAGCACAGTTGCTGGCCAGGTATCCTTGCAGAAGTATTTTTTGTCAAATGGCAGTGGTCTTTGTGAATAGCTCTTGTTATCAGACACACGTGTGTGAGTTCCTCTCCTTCATAGCCTTCTTGTTTTGTTAATGTTTTTGTTGGGGGGGCCATGCTGTGGCGCAGCAGGTTAAGGCACCAGCCTGCAGTGCCAGCATCCCATATGGGCGCTGGTTCTAGTCCCCGGCTGCTCCTCTTCTGATCCAGCTCCCTGCTATGGCCTGGGAAAGCAGTAGAAGATGGCCCAATTCTTTGGGCCCCTGCATCCACGTGGGAGACCTGGAGGAAGCTCCTGGCTCCTGGCTTCAGATCAGCTCAGCTCTGGCCGTGCAGTCATTCGGGGAGTGAACCAGTGGAATGGAAGACCTCTCTCTCTCTCTCTCTCTTTCTCTCTCTCTCTGGCTCTACTTCTCTCTCTAACTCCTCTGTCTTTCAAAATAAATAAAATGATTCTTTAAAAAATGGTTTTTGTTGGGGTTGACACAGGTGATCCCATTCTGATTCCAACAACTTTTACAACTGCAAAAATGAAATTACAATATTCCAGAGTGTCATGATCACAGGGCACTTATTGTGGACTGAGCCATGCTGGTCACTCTTTACTGCTGGTCAGCTGTACGTCCTCTCAGCACCACGAGTACACCAACATTCAGCTCCAGCTTCTCCCCATGAGCGGGTGAGGTAATAATTTGCATAAGTAAGCTGCAAGTCAAACTGTGGTGACTTTCTTGCAAGAGGGACACATAGCGCATGGGAGCCAGAGAAGGTGATGGTTGATTTGGATGGGTGACAGCTTCCGAGAAGAGCTCAGATTGAAGCCAGGTCCCCAGCGAGGATGGCAGGGACCGATGACTTGAGCCATCACAGCTGTCTCCCATGGTGAGCGGCGAGAGGAAGCTGGACTCAGAAGCAGAGCCAGGACTGGAATCCAGGCACTCCAACACGGGATGCAGGCATTCCAAGTGGCACATTAACCATTGTGCCACCTCCCCCACCCCAGCTTTCCATTCTGAAATGTAATGATCTTGCTTGTCCATGACAGAGATGTGCATGTGTGTTTGTGTGTATGCATATATATTTCCATTGTGTTAATCCGAAAATTTTCAAGCTTTCATGAAACTGAAGAATTTGACAGTAAACATCCATATATCCATCACTTAGATTCTAGAACTGTACATTTCGCTATATTTGTTTTATTTCACATATAATGCCCATTGCATTTTTTTGTCATTCCATCTTATTAATATCCTTCAAAGTACATTGTTGCATCAGTACACTTTCCCTCTAAAAACTTCAGCATGTATATCAATAACTAGACTCCAATATTTATTTACAGTGCTTTCCTTTTGGTGTAAAAGTACATACAAGGAAATGCACAGGTATTATGAGTGTAACTGCTGTTTTGACAAATGCATAGCCCCATGTAACCCAGACCCTCACCAAGACATGGAGCATTCCCACACCCCAGAAAGTCACTCATGTGAGCTATGTTTCTGAAGTATATATGTGCACAGATCCCAGCCATAGTAAACTAATAGAGTCACCAGAGGAAAAAAGAATTAAGCTTAGATAAGGAAGGTGAGATTTTTGAAGGTCAAGAAGGTTAACAGATGGCCAGAGGCCCTGAGAAGGTACTCACAATTTACTGTGGACAGTAAGCAGATTAGCTTGGCTGGAGCTGTGTCAAAGGCGTGGAGCACCGAGTGAGACATTGCTGTGTAGTAATCCTTTACAACACCACACACACCAGGGTTACCCTGTAGGCCGCAGGCCTGGTGGGCAGTGTTTCCAAATGGGGATGACGTTGTCCCACAGCGGAGACTGGCAATGCCTGGAGCTATCTTTGGTTGTCCGAAGGAGGTAGGATTGCTACAGGCATCTTAGTGGGTGGAGGCCAGGGAGGCTGCCAGCCATCCTCCAACGCACAACGAAGAACCATCTGGCCCAGAGGGTCAGTAGTGCTCATTGTAGGTTAAAGGTGAGGGTTGCTGACCTCTAGGGGGAAAAACATCAATGCAAGTGACACACTGGCAGCCAGCTTGTTTCGTTTTCAGAAAGGTGATGTGTGTACTTCGAGACAGGATAGAAACGGCACTCACAATCAAGCACCTCCCTACCAGAATGAGTAGTACCATGTACCCCCTCCCCCGGCTTCCAACCAATAAGGAACTCCAGGCCCTACCTGCAAGTGAGGTTGCAGAACCACTGTATTTTTCTTAAGATTTGTTTATTTGAAAGTCAGATTTACACAGAGAGAAGGAGAGGCAGAGAGAGAAAGAGAGGTCCTTCATCCGCTGGTTCACTCCCCAATTGGCCACAATAGCTGGAGCTGTGCCAATCTGAAGCTAGGAGCCAGGAGCTTCTTCTGGGTCTCCTATGCGAATGCAGGGGCCCAAGCACTTGGGCCATCTTTGCTGCCTTCCCAGGCCAAAGCAGAGAGCTGGATTGGAAGTAGAGCAGGCAGGACTCGAACCAGCGTCCATATGGCTTTACCCAGTACACCACAGTGCCGGTCCCAGAGCCACTGTATTTCCTTTTCTGAAAATCGTTACTTCAGTAGGGTTGTTCCGTTTCTTTTTGATGTCTAAGAGCTGCTTGCATACCAAGTAAACTAGACTCTTGTTTGTGATATGTGTTCTGAATGTTCCCCCAGTTTCTTGTTGCCTTGCCTTGCTGTAGATGGTGGGTTTTGTCAGGAAAAGTTTTTTTCCTTGGTTTCTGGGTTTTGCATCTTACTACAAGTTCTTACCATTATTTTAAATTTTAAAAAAATTTATTATTTTAAAATTTGTCCAATGGTTCTCCTCAGTCATTTAATGGTTTCATTTTTCATGTTTATAACTTTGATCTGTTGGAATTTTGATGAAAAGCATACAGTAAGTATCAAGTTTATTTTTTCCTAACTGGACACCAGGGTATTAGAATACTTTATTAAATAATCCATCTTCCCCCTGCTGATCTGAAATGACATTTTTTCATATCTAAATGCCCATATACATGAGGATCTAGTTCTTGCCTTTCCATTCTGTTCTGCTGACTTGTATATCTATTCACCTACCTGTACCTCATTGTTTCAAGTCATTACAGCCTTAGGCAGCATTGGTGTGGTGGTTAAGGCACTGCCTGGGATGCCTGCACCCTATATTGCAGTGCCTGGGCTTGAGTCTTGGCTTCACTCTCCATTCCCGCTTCTGCTAACGCACACCCTGCAAGGTGACAGCTCAGGCAGCTGTGTCCCCAGTATCTACCTGGGAGGCCTGGGTTGAGTTTCCAGCTTCTGGCTTCAGCCTGGCCAAGCCCCAGCTGTTGCGGGCACTTGGGAAGCAATCCAGAGAATGGGAACGCACTCTCTTTCCCCTCTCCCTCTCTCTCTCCTTTTTCAAATCAATAAAATAAGTAAATTAAAGACAAATTAGTAAAACTTTGTAATACTCATAGATTAACATTTTGGTAGCTTTATTCAATGATCTGATGGTCATCTTTGGGATTATAATATTTAACATTTGTTTCTAGAAAACTATTTGTGTATTTCCATAATTCTAGATGCCTTATGCTCCTTCTAATATCTTCTCTGCAAAAGACTGCATGAGATTCTTTAGAGCTCTCTGCCTCCCAGACAAACTCAAGACAAGTTGAGGGCAGGGCATCTTGGATCTGAGTCAAGAGAAGTTCCCCCTGGGAATTATCTGATGGCTCCTTGTTCAGTTGATCGGGTCCAAGGGACAGGCACTGTGCCTTCCTCGTACTTGGTGCAATGCCTGGCGCTGAGACGTGCTCACATGTTGCTGGACGGGTGGATCGATGAGCACAGGAGTGAACACCTGCTGCCCCGGGAGCCTTCTGTCATGCATGAGTCGTCTGCAGGCTCCTCTGCCTTCACAGCAGAGCACACAAATGGGGCAGGATTCCTGGGCCCATTTCCCAGCTCCTTTCCTGGAGAGCAACGAACCCCACTTCTCCTTCTCCCATCCCCTAACAGGCAGCCAGAGGCTCAGAGCTTCTGCTACTTTTTTCTTGTGTTTTCCCTCATCTTTCACAACATTCAACTGAAACCTCACCCTCCTTCATCACCTCTCCTTTTTCTACACCACACTGCTGGGGAAAGCAAGTGGGATGTTAGGGAAACGGACGTCGGTACAGCTGACCCGAACAGCTGACTTACATGCTCAGTACACACTAGCATCCGTCTCAGATCTCCTATTTAATTACGGTATGCTTGAAACAAGTGGGCATATATTTTTTCCTATCATGCCCATTGTACAAGGGAGGGAAATGCGCTTTAATAAGTTGCCGAGGGTCACAGGGCTTATAAGTAGGTGACCTGGAATTTGAACCAGGAAGTCCGGCTCTAGAGGCCAGGGTACCTACACTCCGAACTCTTTCCTTGGCACGTGCAAGTGTGTGTTAGTTTCACTGAAGTGCGAGATAACATGCAGAAAAGAGCACAAACCGACAGATTTGTGACTCAACAGATTTTTTTCCCCCCAAAGTAACTACAGGAGGGTGTGCTAGCACCCACTTTAAGGATCAGGACACTGCCCGCGCCCCAGGCGCTCAAGCCACGCCCCGCCTAATCACTCTGCCAGCTTCCCTAAGGCAGACCTCTCTCCAGACTTCTCCCACCATTCCTCTGCGACGTTCTTCCTCATCCTGCTTGAATCACGCTTGTATTTCACGCATCACGGAGTCTGTTGCTAAAGTTAAAAATGTTCTACCTGCAGGAGTAGAGGCGGGGAAATCGTTGATGGTGTGAGAATTAGGAGGCAGGCATTCCGGTTTCCCCCACATTCTCTCTGCCCGCGAGTGTCAGGTTCTAATCTTGCCTGCAGCCCCTTCCCACCAGGACTACATCTCCCAGGAGGCTGTGCTCTGACAGCCTTCGGATTTAAATAGGATTCTGGGCGCTGCTTGGGGCCAGGCTGTTGCTGAGCACCAGGCAGGCAAGCAGGCAGGCAGCGAGAGGACGAAGAAGCAGCCAAGAGTTGGAGCCAGACCAGGAGCCTGAGCCAGAGTTGGGGTGGAGGCTGGAGCAGCAGCAACTGAAGAAGTTGAAAAGATGTTGGTTGTCTTGGGACTGCTCACCTGCTTCCTTTCTGTTTTGTACGTGACAGCTCCGTCCATCAGGTTTGTCTTAATTCAACAACTCCTAACAATTGCTTGCAGAGTCCTGCGCAGGGAGCCTGTTCTCGGCTGCTGCGGGAGGAGAAAGGGAAGGGAGAGAAAGTCAGGGAGAGGAGCACAGGAAGGAAGGAGGGGTAATGGACACCATGGTGGAAGATAAGAAGGAGGCACCTGGGGCTGAGAGGGGTGAGGCTGATTTGAATTCTGATGCTGGTGGCTGGTGAGTGGTTGGCTTTGCTCAAAGTAGCTCAACAGGCAACTTAGGTGGAGCCCTGGCTCTTTCACTCCATTGCCTTGGGTTCTCTGAAGAGCTCTCTTCTGTCCCTGACCGAGGAGGTGACTCTGCTGGGTTGTCATGGGTGGCCTTTGTTGAGGGACTAAGCTTGAACAACAGTACCAGGCACTTTGGGAAGGAAACAGACAAGCTGTGTTCCCCTTGCGACGACCCTCAACTGATGTCCTGAGATGGCTCTTTTCCTGTGGGGTTTGTGGAGGTGCCAAAACCACGTGTGTTCTGCAAGGAGAATTTAAAAAAATGGCTGATGATAAAGGAAGCTAAAGGGACACATGAGGGACAAGGGGTTCCTTAGGTCCTGGCATAGAGACCTAAGTTCAAATCCCAGTTCTGTCACTATTAGAAGTGACTCGAACTTCTTTTTGTTCTTCTCCACTCTCATGTGGAAACAATACTGGCAGGTGCCTAGCCCAGTGCTTGGCAGTCAGACAGTTCAGAAATGTCAGCTCTGCTCCCCTCTGGTCTTCTTTTTTGGAACCTGTGATGCCAACCTCATGTAAAGGAATGCCACACGCACAGAGGTCTGAACGAGGGAGGTTTTTCTCTGTGTGCTGATGGCCAGAATAAAATCTCTGGTATGATGGTACAGGGTCTCAGAGGATGCCCCATCATCTAAAACTAGAGAGGCAGCCCAGGGTGGATGTCGACCCCCCCTCCAATCCCCCGAGTGCTGTTGATCAGTTACTCCCAAGGATGCTTTTTGAAGACCTAGGACTCCCAGGGCTGTGCCGTGGCTCACTTGGTTAATCCTCCACCTGCAGCTCCAGCATCCCATATGGGCTCCGGGTTCTAGTCCTGGTTGCTTTTCTTCCAGTCCAGCTCTCTGCTGTGGCCCAGGAAGGCAGTGGAGGATGGCCCAGGTGCTTGGGCTCCTGCATCCGCGTGGGAGACCAGGAGGAAGCACCTGGCTCCTGGCTTCGGATTGGCGTAGCTCCAGCTGTGGCAGCCATTTAGGGGGTGAACCAATGGAAGGAAGACTTTTCTCTCTGTTTCTCTCTCACTGTCTAACTATCTGTCAAAAAAAAAAAACAAAAAACAAAAAAAAAACCTAGGACTCCAGACCATTGAAGCCACCAATGTTGGTCCACATGTGTCCTGGATGTCAGCTGGAGGAGGAGGCTGACCTCCAAAGACCTCTGGAGAGAAGGGCCAGATATGTCGGGCACCTAACAAGGGAGGTCTCTGTTGGCCTTGGCTCAAGAGCACTTACTAATTTGCCTAGATGATCGTTTGTAGCTTCTGGGCACATGACCGTCTAACTTGTGCTGAAGAGCTAGTGACAGCCGGCGCTGCAAAGCGGAGGATTAGCCTATTGAGCCGTGGCGCCGGCACACTGGGTTCTAGTCCCAGTCGGGGCACTGGATTCTGTCCCGGTTGCCCCTCTTCCAGGCCAGCACTCTGCTGTGGCCAGGGAGTACAGTGGAGGATAGCCCAAGTGCTTGGGCCCTGCACCCCATGGGAGACCAGGAGAAGCACCTGGCTCCTGCCATCAGATCAGTGCGGTGTGCAGGCTGCAGCACGCCAGCCGTGCCGGCCATTGGAGAGTGAACCAATGGCAAAAGGAAGACCTTTCTCTCTGTCTCTCTCTCTCACTGTCCACTCTGCCTGTCAAAAAAAAAAAAAAAAAAAAAGAGCTAGTGACAACCTTGTCCAGTGGAAATCCTTGTTCCAGGGGCTGGTGTTTGGTGCAGTGGTTAAGTTGTCGCTTATGAGACGTCTATGTCTCTTCAGAGTGCCTGGTTCCAGTCCCAGTCCCTCCACTTCCAGTCCAGCTTCCTGGGAGGCAGCGGATGGCAGCCTAGGTGGTTGGGTCCCTGGCACCCATGTGGGAGAACTGGAATGAGGTCCTGGCATCTAGTTTTGGCCTGGCCCATCTCTGGCTGTTGTGGGCATTTGGGAAGTGAACCAGTGGATCAAAGATATCTTTGTCTCTCTGTTTCTCTCTCTCTCTCTCTCTCCTCTCCACTTCTCCTTCTTGTTGCCTTTCAAATAAAGTGAAAATAAATACATATATAAAAAAAAGTCTTTGTCCTATGAAGATTAGCTTTTTTGGGCCTCCTTGATCTACCTTGAAGATAGCACTCTTTGAGCCTGGATGACTTTATTTTATGTGTCTCAGTGTGCCGCTGGGGAGTGAGATACGTGATGCTCTTGTTTCCCTTGCTGCTAGGAAGTTCTTTGCTGGTGGAGTCTGCCAAACAAACATACAGCTTCCCGGGAAGGTGGTGGTGATCACTGGCGCTAACACGGGCATCGGCAAGGAGACAGCCAGGGAGCTCGCTCGCCGAGGCAAGTCTCCCCTCCCGTCTCTGTGGGGTGGTGCCTCTCACCCTTCTCCCTGCGGCCTCGGCCCACGTCTCCCTGTCTTCCCTCCTGGACTTGGAGGTTCTGATCAGGAATTGCAGGACCCTGAGGATTCAGGCTCGAAGCTGACACCAGCTCACTCTGTGGCCCGCAACAAAGATTCCTTCTTCCTTCCTCCTTCGCTATTCGATAAAGTCAGGAAAGCAGGGACGCGTGCATATGCAGTGACACTTCAAAAAGTTTGTGGAAATCGGAATTAAAGGCAAATTTATTTTTGGAGAAAAAAGATTTTGAAATCCATGCATATCGGAGTTTTATTTCCCATGTGCATTTTCCATAAACTTTTCAAGATCCCTTGTAATATTGGTCAAGTCAGTTATTCTAAAAGGAGACACTAAGCAATGTGAGATACTGGAGTATAAAACCAGGTTGCCAGCATGACATTAAGCTGCCAGTGAGAATACTGAGCTGGGCAGGCGTGGGGGCACAGCAGGTTAAGCTGCTGCCTGCACTGCCCACGTCCCATAGCCGAACGCTTGTTTGAGTCCTGGCTTCTCTGCTTCCAATCCAGCTTTATGCTATTGCACTCTGGGAGGCAGCTGGTAATGACTCAAGTGCTTGGTGTCCTGCCACCCCTGTGGGAGACCCAGATGGGGTTCTGGGTTTCTGGCTTTGGCCTAGCCCATCCCTGGCTGTTGTAGGCATTTGGGCGGAGTGGACCAGTGGGTAGAAGATTCTCTCTCTCTCTGCCTTTCAAGTAGCTGAAAATAAATAAACATTCTTAAAAACCCAGAATACTGAGCAGTCCTTCCATGAGAATCCTGCACTGAGAATGTGGCTACTCCACAGCTCTAGGGATGGCTGCTAGAACGCGCAGAGCGCCAGTCCCAAGCCGACTCACTCACGCCCACTCTGTCTAGGATCCGAGCACATTGTCCTCTCTTTGGCCGCAGGAGCTCGAGTGTACATCGCCTGTCGAGACATACTGAAGGGGGAGTCTGCTGCCAGTGAAATCCGAGCGGATACCAAGAACTCCCAGGTGCTGGTGCGGAAATTGGACCTCTCTGACACCAAATCCATCAGAGCCTTTGCTGAGGGCTTCTTGGCAGGTGAGGCCCTGGTGGATAGCTGGAAAATCAGGAAACTGGGCAGGGGAGTGGCCACCCCACCCTGGACTATCTGCAGCCATCATCAGAACCGCTGTGGATCCCACGGGACAGGTTCTGCCACATGAACCTGCAGGACAGAGAACTGGCAAGGGCAGGGTGGGTGGACGAGCTGGGCAGGATCCTTATTGCCTCTTTTTGCCTCTGCAGTGGGAATGTCGGAGATGTCAGCTCCCTGTCTGAACTTGCCCCCTTGGCATCAAGGTGTGGCCCTGGTGCCACTCACTTTTATTTTTGTTCTCAGAATCAACCCTCTGTGGCCACAGGCACTAGACGAGGTTGTGCTGCTCCCAAGAATTTTCTGGCTCTTAGAAAATGACCAGCTTCTACCAGGAACTATGAAATCCATAGAGCACAGGGACCATGTCTGCCTGGCTTTACCATGGGGTTCCCAGTGCCCCAACAGCGTGGTCTGGTCCAGAGTCAGTAATAAGAATGTATTTGCTGAGAGCATAAATTGGATGAACAGTATCCTGGAAGAGATGAGCAACTAAGATTAGAAGCTAGTGACAATGGTTATGGAATCCCACCGAGTGTGAGGTCCATGTGGGGACGGTTACTGATGGTGGAGGCGGTGATACCTAGCACCCCCACAGAGAGCTCACCCACAAAGGCAAGGGGTAGACACTCAGCACTGTGACAGGCAGCTAGCGGGCTCCTTGCTGACCACGGGGTCCCCTTGGTTGTGCTCCATAGAAGAAAAGCAGCTCCATATTCTGATCAACAATGCGGGAGTGATGCTGTGTCCGCAGTCCAAGACGGTGGATGGCTTCGAAACCCACCTGGGCGTCAACCACCTGGGTAAGTAGCTCTGGGTGACTGAAATGTGAGACAGACCCCACCTCAGTCTTTGGAGGAGATCCCCGTATCCGTGTGGAGAATCTCCAGGGGTCCTCAGAGGGCTTGCCGTTCACTGTCCCTCCCCTGAGCAGTCAAAAATAGTGACAACCTACCCATGCCATTAAGAAACCCAAACCTCAGGGGATGCCAGGGAGGAGAGTGTTGTTCTTGCACGGGGCAGCGGCAGTGCAACATGTTCTATTCTGGGCCAGACCCAGGGGCATGCAGGAATCTGGGCATGGCTGGAGGGGGTCACATCCGGATGAGGGCCAAAGAAGCCCAGGGTTGGTCTGTGAAGGTAGACAAACCTTGAGAACTTAGAGTACAAGACATGCTAGGGTTCAGAGAGGAGAGCATGGCACATATTCCCCTCCCTGGGTGTGAGTGTGCCTGGTCCCACAGTTGTGCAATCATGGCCCTACAGGGGAGCTGGAAGCCAGCAGGTGGGTGTTCCTCCTGACTGGGGCAAGGGCAAATAATTATAGATTAGGTATTGTTGCCTTCCTTGTAGTCTAGATCTGGCCCTCATCTTGGGGAATCTGAGACTAACTGACCGTTAGCACTCTGTTACTTGTGGCAGCAAAATTTGTCCACACCCAGAAGATAGTGAGCTAACACTGAAGTCCTGCCGAGAGCTCCCACACCCTGAGCCCAGGCTGCCATCTCCCCCTCTGCTTCTCCTTGTAGGCCACTTCCTTCTCACGTACCTGCTCCTGGAGCGGCTGAAGGAGTCTGCTCCCGCACGGGTGGTGAACCTGGCATCGGTGGCCCACTATGTTGGCAAGATTCGATTCCATGATCTTCAGGGTGAGAAGTATTACTGCAGCGGTTTTGCCTATTGCCAAAGCAAGCTGGCCAATGTGCTTTTCACTCGTGAGCTGGCCAAGAGGCTCCAAGGTAAACTTGAGGAAAGGACCAGGGTTAAAGTAGTAAAAACTGGGTTCCCTGACCACACGAAAGGTTCATAGACACTTCTGAACACACTGTCAGACACTCACCCCTCTGCACTCTACGGAGAATGAGGTTATAAATAGAATACAACAATGGAGTCCTTGCCTTCTAGGAAATCGATATTGAATGGGAGTTAGGAATCTCATTGTGACTTTACATTTACGGATTTATGGCACATCTTATCTCATAACTTTTACCTCATTTAATTTTCACAGTCTTAGTAAAGAGCAGAGAGGGATTTTTTAAAAATTGTTATTTATTTGAAAGGAAGAGAGAGAGAGAGAGAGAGAGAGAGAGAGAGAAACAGAGATTTTCTAGCCATTGTTCCATTCCCTGAATGTTCACAACAGCTAGGGCTGAAACTGGGATCCTGGAACTTGATCCGGGTCTCCCACATGGGTGGCAGGGACCCAACAACTGGAGCTGTCACCTGCTGCCTCCCAGAGTGCACATTAGTCGGAAGCTGGAGTTGGGAGCAGAGTAGGGACTTGAACTCAGGCACTCTGGTATGGGATATGGATGTCCCAAGCAGTGGCTTAAATGCTGTGCCAAATGCTGCCTCTCAAGTGGGTGTTTTTATTCCTGTTTAGTAGGTCAGTACTGAGGTGCATGGAAATAGCTCAGGGTTATACAACAAGAA
Organism: Sylvilagus floridanus; assembly: GCA_949820135.1. Classification (NCBI taxonomy): domain Eukaryota; kingdom Metazoa; phylum Chordata; class Mammalia; order Lagomorpha; family Leporidae; genus Sylvilagus; species Sylvilagus floridanus. Next base: position 11,228,861 of record OX463228.1, on the reverse strand, counting down.
CTGAAATATGGGTGCTCTGCTTCCAGTCCATGGTGCGTGCAGCCTTCTGTGTTCCATTTGCTGAGCTCCACGTAGTGAGCTAAGCTACAGAACTGCCAGTGCCTGATTTCAATTCCTAATACTTGGACCATCACCTGCCACCTCCCAGGATGCACATTAGCAGGAAGCTGGAGTCAGAAGTGGAACCACGGGGCTGGTGTTACGGCACAGCAGATTAAACTACTACTTGCGACGTTGGCATCCCATATTGGAGTGCTGGTTTGAGTCCCAGCTGCTCTATTTCCAATCTAGTGTCTTGCTAATGCACCTGGGAAAGCAGCAGAGTATGACCTAGGTACTTGGGCCCCTGCCACCCATCTAGAAGACCTGGATGGAGTTCTGGGCTCCTGGCTTCAGCCTGGACCAGCCTCAGATGTTGCAGCCATTTGGGAAGTCAAACAGCAGATAGAAGATCTCTCTCTCTCTTACTTTGTGTGTGTGTGTGTGTGTGTGTGTGTGTGTTCTCTCTCCCTTCTCCCTTGCTCCTCCCCATCACTCTTTTTTTTTTTTTAAAGATTTATTTACTTATTTAGAAGTCAGAGTTACACACAGAGAGAAGGAGAGGCAGAGAGAGAGAGAGAGAGATCTTCCATCCACTGGTTCACTCTCCAATTGACCGCAATGATCAGAGCTGCGCTGATGCGAAGCCAGGAGCCAGGAGCTTCATCCAGGTCTCCCACATGGGGGCAGGGGCCCAAGGATTTGGGCCATCTTTTACTGCTTTTCTAGGTCATAGCAGAGAGCTAGATTGGAAGTGAAGCAGCCAGCACTTGAACCAGCACCCATATGGGATGCTGGCACTGCAGGTGGCAGCTTTACCTGCTACACCACAGCACTGGCCCCATGAATAAATCTTAAAAAAAAAATAAAAGAGAAGTAGACCCAGGACTTGAACCTCTGACATTCTGATATGGAATGCAGGCAGCCCACACATCCCGCACCAGGTGTCTTAACTGCTGTACCATATGCTCACCCCATGAGGCTAACTCTTAATCTTTTATGATTCTATGGTCCTCTGCAGTTTTGGGGGAGCGACTGGCTCTGTGATAACTGCAGATCTGGGGGATCATTTGCTACCATAAATAAGCCAGAGTTTGGGAATAATGATTTTTACTATCAGAATGCCAAAGTTAGAAGAATAAGGTAATCATAAAAAGAAATAATAATTGTAACAATAACCAGGAGTTTTGTGCGTGCCATGAACTATGCATCTTTACTCATTTAATACTCATCACATCGCTGTGTGGTAGGAGCTATTATTTTCCCACACTTTATAAATGAAGATACAGGCCCAGATATAAAGAAGTAAGTCCAAGTAATTTCCTGCCTGGGCCAGGATTCAAATCTAGACCATCCAGCTCCAGAGTATTCAGACTTTTTTCTAATTGTTTTTTTTAATTTGACACACACACACACACACACACACACAGCTCCTGTGACTGGGGCTGGGCCAGGGGCTGGAGCCAGAAGCTTGGAAATCAATCTGGGTCTCCTACATGGATGGCAGGAACCCAATTCCTTGAGCCATCACATCCCAGTGTCTGCACTGGGAGGAAGCTGGAGTCAGGAGCTGGGGCCGGGAATTGAACCCAGGCAGTGTAATGTGGGAGGTGAGTGTTTTGGCCCATGTCTTCTCAACTAGGCCCAATCCTGCTTCAGGAATCTGTTCCCTTTACTCTGCATCAGGGTTGGCCCTGCAGCCTGCTAGGTCTGGCCCTAGGCAATTTATTTAACCTCTCTGTTTTGTTTTTTAAAGCTTTATTTATTTATTTGAAAAGCAGCGTTACCAATAAGCAGAGGCAGAGAGAGAGAGAGAGAGAGAGAGAGAGAGAGAGAGAGAAATCTTCCATCCGCTGGTTCACTCTCCAATTGACCGCAATGGCCGGAGCTATGCCAATCCAAAGGCGGGAGCCAGGAGCTTCTTCCGGGTCTCCCATGCGGGTGCAAGGCCCAAGAACTTGGGCCATATTCTGCTGCTTTCCCAGGCCATAGCAGCGAGCTGGATCAGAAGTGGAGCAGCTGGGGCTTGAACCGGCGCCCATATGGGATGCTGGCACTGCAGGCAGAAGCTTTATCAGCTACGCCACAGCACCAGCCCCTATTTAACCTCTTTGTGATCCAGGTTCCTCACCTACATCACAAACCTCTTTAAGAGTTAAATGAGACGGTGCCTGTCAAACAGGTAGCATAGCCCTTGCACAGAGTAAGAACTGAAAACAGGTGTCTTGGGGTGGTGGTGGGGGCAGCATATTAACCTCTCAAAGTCTCCGTCAATGCCCCTCAATCTATACCTCATTAGATGTGCCTGCCAGGCAAATGCAGCTCAAAACCAAGTCCTAGGCCTGCACTTTACAAACAGGTTGCTACCTCTAAGCCTCTTCCATAGAAAAAGCAGCGGCACCACTGTCAGCACTTGATAATGCTACCTCCAGCCTGGTTACGGAGACACAGAGAGAGAGGTCTTCCGTCTGCAGGGAGCTAGATGGGAAGTGGAGCAGTCAGGACTCAAACCAGCGTCTGTATGGGACATCAGCATTGCAGTCTGCGGCTTAACCCACCACGCCACAGCGCCGCCCCCCTCACCTGTGGCTTTGATTATTAGTACTTAAGCCACAGTCCAAAGATGATATTGAAGCAGAAGGACCTTGAACATGACACTCTTTCTGGAGCATAGGAGTCTGGAAAGGCAGATTCTGGGACCTCCTAAGCCCCGGGGTTAGCTTTCCTGGCTCCCTCGTGTGTTTGCTGTAGAACTGTTTTCCCAGGCTCCGAGTGGATTCCTGGTCTCACTGTGCCCTCTTCGCCCTAGGCACGGGGGTCACCACGTACGCGGTGCACCCAGGCATCGTCAGCTCTGAGCTGGTGCGCCACTCCTTCCTGCTGTGCCTGCTCTGGCGGCTCTTCTCCGTCTTCGTCAAGTCGGCGCGGGAGGGGGCGCAGACCAGCCTGCACTGCGCCCTGGCTGAGGGCCTGGAGCCCCTGAGCGGCAAGTACTTCAGGTGCGTGGGGGCAGCGCGGGTTCTCTGCACCACCTGAGCACTTCCACGGGACACCCAGGGCCTCAGTCCCCAGCAACTCTGTGTCTGCTGGCGGAATTCAGGTTTGACCTGGGCCCATGATCCGAATGCTGTTACTTTTCCAAGTAAACTTACGTTGTCAACTCATGTTAGAAAGAGTGGTTTTATGGTTGTTTCACGTCCGTGTGCCAGTTTCCTTATAACCGATAGTTTTCTGAGAGCTGTTCAGACCGCCAGTGGCAGCATGCTGTGCAAAGACCATCAGCACACCCTCTGGATCTGTTTTCTCCTTCTTCAAGCTTCTGGCTGACTTGAGCCATGAAATTTTTTTTTAAAAAGATTTATCTTTTTGAGAGGTAGAGTTACAGAGAGAAACAGAAGGAGAGAGAGAGAGAGAGATAGAGAGAGAGAGAGATAGAGAGAGAGAGAGAGAGAGAGAGAGAGAGAGAGAGATCGTCCATCCACTTGTTCACTCCCCAAATGGCTGCAGGAGCCAGGAATGTCCTCCGGGTCTACCATGTGGGTTCAGGGCCCCAAGCGTGTGGGCCATCCTCTGCTGCTCTCCCAGGCACATAGACGGGGAACTGGATCAGAAGCGGAGCAGCCAGGATTTGAGCTGGTGCCCATATGGGATGCCGGTGCTGCAGACCATGGCAATAACCTGCTGAGCCATAGCACCAGTCCCAAGACATGAATTCTTTAATACCACCTAGCACAAAGTGCTGGGGAGGTTTCCCAGTGTGCACTGTCTCCCATTGCTGTCAAGATTGCCATTGTCAGCCGGTGCTGTGGCTCACTAGGCTAATCCTCTGCCTTGCGGCAACGGCACACCGGGTTCTAGTCCCAGTCGGGGTGCCGGATTCTGTCCCGGTTGCTCCTCTTCCAGGCCAGCCCTCTGCTGTGGCCCGGGAGTGCAGTGGAGGATGGCCCAAGTGCTTGGGCCCTGCACCCCATGGGAGACCAGGAGAAGCACCTGGCTCCTGGCTTCGGATCAGCGTGATGCGCTGGCCGCAGCGCTCCAGCTGTGGCCATTGGAGGGTGAACCAATGGCAAAGGAAGACCTTTCTCTCTGTCTCTCTCTCTCACTGTCCACTCTGCCTGTCAAAAAAAAAAAAAAAAAAGGTTGCCACTGTCTGTTAGAATACAGGAATAGAAATTTCAGTGCTGAATATGTATATACTTATTAAAATATTTTAAAATTATTTGTCTATTTGAGAGGCAGAGAGAGCGAGCTCCCCTCCACTGATTTCCTCTCCAAATGGCCACACAGCCAGGTCCGGGCCAAGGCTGAAGCCAAGAACTGGAAACTCATTCCAGGTGTCCCATGTGGGTGGCAGAGACCCAACTCCTTGAGCCATTGGCACTGCGTCCCAGGGTGTGCATTAGCAGGAAACTGGAGTCAGGAGACAGAGTCAGGCATTGAACCCAGGAAATCTGATAGGGGAAGAGAGGACGTCTGCCGGTAGGCTAAATGTCTGCCACCCCAAATATTTTTAAAAAGAGAAAGATATCCTCACCCTACTAGAGACTGTATGATGCCATTTTTATATAAAGGACAGACTACGTATCTGTTTGTATATAAGCAAACAAGACTGCAAGGAGGGGCTGGCGTTTGCGGCAGCTTGCAGCGCTGGCATCCCTTGAGTGCCAGTTTGAGTCCTGGCTGCTCCACTTCTGATCTCTCTGATAATGTGCCTGGGAAAGCAGCAGAGAATGAGCCAACTGCTTGGACCCTTGCCATGCATGTGGGAGATCCAGATAAAGTTCTGGGCTCTTGGCTTTGGCCTGGCCAAGCCCCAGCTCTTCCAGTCCTTTAGGAAGTGAACCAGCAGATGGAAAATGTTTCTCTCTCTCCCCTTTCCTGTCTCTCCCCCTCGCTTGGTACCTCTGTTTTTCGAATAAATAGAAATAAGTCTTTAAAAGAAAAAGACAATTAAGAAAGCAGCTGGATCATAGGCTCATCTTCTTCTCTTACTGGCATTTTCCAAATGCTATACAGGATTTCAATAATTTTTAAAAATGCGATTAACAAGCTCCGCCATTAGAACTGTGTTCTCTCTCCACTGCATTATCCCCCCAGACCCCAGTTTCCCCCAACCCTTGTGCTCATTGCAAAACAAGGCAGGGGTACTTGGTCTGAGGTTCATGACACACAAGCAGCTCTGTGCATAGAATATTCAAGGGGTCTGTGAACTTGGGCGGGAAAATAATTTCGTCATGCCCAACAAAGCATTTTCTTCACTTATGAATGTAGGCAATGAACTGCAGCAGTGGCAGTGATTCCTGGGACTTCGTCACAGTAAAATTTAAATATTTTCGTATCACACTGCTGTTGTTGCAGACATTTCAAACTGCATTTTCTACTCACTACTACTTTGACTATGGTTAGTCCTGGTGGTGGATCTTATTACTGAATATATTCATAAATAAGTCTATATATTGCTGTTTCACAGATCTGTTCTTAAAATATTTTTAAGGTTTATTTTATTTATTTGAAAGGCAGAGTTTCAGAGAGAGAGGGAGAGACAGAAAGGGAGAGAGAGCTTCTGTCTGCTGGTTCATTCTTCAAATGGCTGTGATGGCTAGGGCTGTACCAGGCTGCAGCCAGGAGTCAAGAGCTTCTGGGTTGTAGGGACCCACATACTTGGGCCTTCGTCTGCTGCTTCATCAGGCGCTTTCCTTGCTAATGCAGCCACTTTACCTTTACCCGCTACTCCACAATGCCAGCTCCTTATTTTTAAAAATATTTTATTTATTTATTTGAGAGGCAGAGAGAGAGAGAGAGAGAGAGAGAGAGAGAGAAATCTCTTCCATCTGCTGGTTCCTTCCTCAAATGTCTGCAATGGCCAGAGGTAGGCCAATTTGAAGCCAGGAGCCAGGAGCCTCTTCTGGGTCTCCCACATGGGTGCAGGTGCCCAAGAATTTGGGCCATCTTCTACTGCTCTCCCAGGCCATATGCAGAAAGCTGGATTGTAAGAGGAACAGTCAGGACACAAGCCGGCGCCTATATGGGATGTTGGTGCCATACATAGGCAGAGGCTTAGCCTACTACGCCACGCGTCATCTCCTACCCTTAAAATATTTTTAAACTAGGTGAGTGTGGTGGCACTGCACTGCTGCTTGGGAAGCCTGCATCCCACATCAGAGAGCCAGCTGTTCCACTCCCAATCCGTCTACATCAGAAAGCCAGCTGTTCTGCTTCCAGTCCGGCTTCCTGCTAATTTGCATGCTGGGAGGCAGCCAATGAAGGCTCAATTACTTGAGCATGGGAGACCCGGAATGCGTTCCAGGATCCTGACTTAGGCCTGGGCCAGCAGTCCTGGCTGTTGCAGGCATTGGGATGTGAACCAGCAGATGGAGATTCTATCATCTACCTGTTTATCATCTATTTCACTTTTCCTCCCTCTGTTGCTCTGCCTTTCTAGGAAATAAAAAAAAAATTTTTTTAAAACTGCATTTCAAGATACTTCATTTCTTTAAATGCAGCATATTATATGTACATTTAGAAACATATAAACAAAAGAGGCCATACATGTCTCTAGGCTGCCGATTCTCACTCAGCTACTCACCCTCTTTCTCTGCCCTGCAGTGATTGCAAGAGGACCTGGGTGTCTCCGAGGGCTCGAAATAACAAAACAGCCCAGCGCCTGTGGAATGTCAGCTGCGAGCTCCTAGGGATCCAGTGGGAGTAGCTGGTGGAAGGGCCACGTCTCTATCAGGCCCAATCCGAGAAGGCCAACTGGCTGGCTGCTGCTGTGGGGCCTGCCTGCTCAGATCCTCCTCACCTTTCTGGAAACCTTTGTGCGCCCAACGCTCTCATGAGGCTGACTCATGGCGTGTGATATTCACACATACAGAGCATTCTTTGCCAGGACTTGGAGAGTTGGCAACCCTCTGTGGGCAGCAGGACTGGGAAGAGTCCAGGCTGGGCATGGGGGTGGCAGAAGAACCCGGGAGATGGGGTCGACTTCCTACCACACATCAGACCAGCCTGAACGTTCAGCCAAAGTGACAGGAGCATCCGTATTAATAATTTTGGGACCATGGACTCCAGCTCTCGATGGATCACTTCCTTTTTAATGCTAGACACAACCCTGGAGTCTGGACCAAGGCGGGAAGATCTTGGCTAGCCCTGGCCACAAGCAGTTCCTTCGACTGAGCGTCCTGGAGCCAGTGTGTGAAGCTGGGTCTGATCGTGCAAATGGTTTCTTTCTCTAGAGTTCTGTCTAACTCGGCTGTTAAGATAAAGAGTTGCATTCTTCTCCTTGCCTTATTTGTTTTCTTTGGGAAGCAAAGGGACAATGAAGCACAGAGGAGAAGCCAGCCTCCTGGTTTAGTGAGTAGTATCTCATCCTGCCCACCCACGGCCTACTTGGAACACAGCATCTGGGGACAAAACAAATTGTCTGGTTGCCTACTTTTTCAGATTTCTCCTAGTGCTAGCCTTTTGTTGTCAGAGAAGTGGCAGGCGGGGCTCAGCTTACAGACTCTGAGCTCCACCATGGATGAAGGCCAGAGGTAGGAATTTGATTTGATACATAAATGCAGAAAATTCAGATCCTGAACATCTCTCCACAGAAATGCATAACTCTTCTCCCTTCTGGCCTCCCTGACCTCCTATGCTGTGGCCCAGGCAACCTGCTCTTTGCACCAAGCGGGAAGGGCACCAGAAAGAGGTGGGGAGGTGCTCCTCACCTTTCAACCAAGTGAACTGACCCAGTTCTAAGCCACTCAGTGGGCAAAGGTGACGAAAATGCTCCTATGCTCCTTTCTTCAACAGTAAACAGACTTAAACAAAAAACTCTTTTATTCTGGAAATTTTCAAATAGATAAACCCAGAGCAAATAGTGTCACGAGTCCCCATGTATGCATCATCCGGCTTCAACATTATTATTTTATAAATATATATTTTAAAGCTGGAGTCAGAAGTGGAGCCAGAACTAGAACTCATGCGCTCCCGTATAGGACGCGGTCATCCCAAGCAGCATCTTAACCCCTGCACCGAGTGCCTGCCTTCTGCTTATTTTAAAATATTTACAATGGTAGTTCCAGGCCTTACCACAGACTCACATTTAATTGTTCATCTTGGGAAAGTTTTTTTTTTTTTAATATTGGAGGTTACTTTAACAACTTAATATATTAACTAATTTTTTTAAAAACAAAGATTGTTTTATTTATTTGAAAGACACAATTACAGAGAGAGGGAGAGACAGAGAGAAGTCTTCAGTTCACTGATTCACTCCCCAAATGGCCAACAATGGTTGGAGCTGAGCTCTCCCAAAGCCAGGAGCCAGGAGATTTCTCCAGATGTCCCATGTGGGTGCAGGGGTCCATGCACTTGGACCATCCTCTGCTGCTTTCCCAGGCGCATCAGCAGGGAGGTGGATCAGAAGTGGAGCAGCTGGGACTTGAACCAGCGCCCATATGGGATGCTGGTGCTTCAGGCCAGGGCTTTAATATTTTTTAAAAAAGATTTATTTTATTTTATTTTTTGACAGGCAGAGTGTACAGTGAGAGAGAGATAGGGAGAGAGAGACAGAGAAAGGTCTTCCTTTGCCGTTGGTTCACCCTCCAATGGCCGCTGTGGCCGGCGCACCATGCTGATCCAAAACCAGGTGCCAGGTGCTTCTCCTGGTCTCCCATGCGGGTGCAGGGCCCAAGCACTTGGGCTATCCTCCACTGCACTCCCAGGACACAGCAGAGAGCTGGCCTGAAAGAGGGACAACCGGGACAGAATCCGGTGTGCCGGTGTCACAGGCGGAGGATTAGCCTAATGAGCCGCAGCACCAGCCTTATTTATTTTATTTTAAAGGCAGAGTTACAGAGAGGCAGAGAGATAGGTCTTCCATCCACTGGTTCACTCCCCAAATGGCCACAATGTCTGTAGCTGGGCTGATCTGAAGCCAGGAGCCAGGAGCTTCTTCTGGGTCTCCCATGTGGGTGCAGGGACCCAAGGACTTGCTTTTCCAGGCCACAACAGGGAGCTGGATTGGAAGATGAGCAGCCGGGACTCAAACCAGTGCCCATATGGGATGCCGGCCCTGCAGTGGGGGCTTAACTTGCTACGCCACAGCGCCAGCCCCAGGCCAGGGCTTTAACCTGCTGTGCTTCAATGCTGGTCCTGGGACAGTGTTTTTGAAGGTCAGGAGATTCTGACATGCTGCTGGGTCCAAGGTAACCTTAATGATCGTATTGCCCTTGAAAGTGACTGGTCACAGAAAAGAGATGGGATGGAGGCACAGTCAACGGATGTGGAAAGTGTCCCTGGTAGTTTCTGGAAGAGGTTTCTTCATTGATTAAAAAATGATGCATAGGGGGAAATTTTCTGCCTTCTGTTGGGAGCTGTCAAGGTTGAATGTGACACCCTACACTGGCACAATCATCTTGCATCCACAAGCAAGAAGCTGAACTGGCCCAGAGACTAAGCTCACATGCTGAGCATGGGGGAGGGAGAGTTAGCAGGAACCCGGCTTACTGATGATGCAAGAGTGAGTCGCTGCATTAACCAAGACTGGAGCTGCCTTCCCTTGAGCCATCGCGTTAAATGGCATAATAAATTGTCCTCTGGTGTTTATAGCTATGCCCTAACTGATACAATAGCATTATGTGGATCCCTTTATACAGTGCGATCATCTAACACTGCTGCTCTCAACCACTTTCGACCCATTTTATTCACCTTTAATGCTTGTCTAAGGCAGATTTTTCCCTGGCCTACTTTCATCACCCTCATTTCCTCCTCTGCCTAGAGAAATGTTGACATCTGCTTTGTTTTATTTTTCCTCCACCCACAAGACCTTTCATCTTCACTTGATTTCAGCATCCACTGGAATAACTGCCCCTATATCCCAGTACAGATAATCTTTTAAAAATTTTTTAAAGATTTATTTATTTATTTTAAAGACATGGTTACAGAGAGGCAGAGGCAGAGGTGGGGTGTCCTCCATCTGCTGGTTCACTCCCCAGATGGCCACATTGGCCAGAGCTTGGCTGATCTGAAACCAGGAGCCAGGAGCTTCTTCCAGGTCTCCTTGTTCATAGCCTCTTCATCTGCTCAGGCCACTCAGCTCACCAGTTCCCCTTAAACTGCTAGCAGGTGGTTTCTCCTCTGACTTCATGACAATACATGAGAGTATGTCAGAAAGTCTGTGGGGAACTGGAATAGAAAGATAAGCTTATTTTGATGCCAAAACTTTGAAATCCATGCATAGTTTTCCCATGATAAGCATTTCTCTATGAATTTCTTAAAGACCCCTCATATGCATGAATTTATAATTTTTGAACCAAAATTAACTTAAAAGACTTATTAACAATTATTTATTTTTATTTTATTTGAAAGGCAGACAGAGAGAGAGAGAGAGAAACAGAGAGACAGAGATAGAGTTATTCCATCTACCAGTTCACTCTCCAAATGTCTGCAAAAGCCAGGGATGGGCCAGGCTGAAAACAGGAACCCAGAACTCCATCCCATATGGGTGGCAAGAACCCAAGTACTTGAGAGCCATCATCTGCTGCCACCCAGGGTGTGCATCAGCAGGAGGTCGGACTTGAAAAAAGAGCTTGGACTCAAACCCAAGGCACTCTGATTTGAAATGCAAGATTCCCAAGTGGTGAGTTAGCCACCGGGTCAAATGCTCACCCCTAAACTTATCCTTGAATACTGGTTTTCCATAAACGTTTGGAAGTACCTTCGTAGAAGTCAGCAGATGTAAACTCCTTCAACTTTTTATCACCAAACCCGCACAGTTAGCTGGGTCCACTCATCACGTCTTCCTTTCCATATCTCACAGCAGCAGAAGGGCCACACCACCCACTTTTTAGTCTTCTATTGTGAATCTCCCTTACCAATTGTCTCCTGCTGTCATCAAAGATGGACTTTCTGTTTCTGTTTCTGTTGATATTTGTTGGCCTCGCTGGTTTTTAAGAATGAAAGGAGCCGTATGGAAACCAGAAGTCAACACTTTCTCAGTTGGCTTCCAGGGCCTCTGTTCTCCTGATTCTCCTCCTCCCCTTGGGACCTCCCTTCAGGTTCTTCTTCCTCTGCCTGTCTCTTAAATTGTAGATTTTGGGGCCAGCACCTGCAGTGCTGGCATCCCATATGGGTGCCATTCGTGTCCCAGCTGCTCCACTTCCGATCCAGCTCTCTGCTGTGGCCTGGGAAAGCATTAGAAGATGGTCAAAGTGCTTCAGCCCCTGCACCCACGTGGGAGATCTGGATGAAGATCCTGGCTCCTGGCTTTGGATCAGCACAGCTCCAGCTGTTGTAACCATTTAGGGAGTGAACCAGCAGATGGAAGACCTCTCACTGCATCTGCATCTCTATAAACTCTGCCTTTCAAATAAATGAATAAATCTTTTTTTTTTTATTTTATTTTTGACAGGCAGAGTGGACAGTGAGAGAGAGAGACAGAGAGAAAGGTCTTCCTTTGCCGTTGGTTCACCCTCCAATGGCTGCCACGGACAGCGCGCTGCGGCCGGCGCACCGCGCTCATCCGATGGCAGGAGCCAGGAGCCAGGTGCTTTTCCTGGTCTCCCATGGGGTGCAGGGCCCAAGCACCTGAGCCATCCTCCACTGCACTCCTGGGCCACAGCAGAGAGCTGGCCTGGAAGAGGGGCAACCGGGACAGAATCCAGCGCCCCGACCGGGACTAGAACCCGGTGTGCCGGCACCGCAAGGCGGAGGATTAGCCTGTTGAGCCACGGCGCCGGCCAATGAATAAATCTTTTAAAAAATTGTAGATTTCCTGGGGGCCATCATCAGATCACTCCTTTATTAAAAAAAAAAAAAAAAAACTTAGTAAGTGCTGGGAATTTGACCCAGCATTTAAGATGCTGGTTAGACACATAGGTCGTGTACTGCAGGGTCTGGCTTCAATTCCCAGCTCCGTTCCTGACTCCTGCTTCCTGCTGTTGCAGACCCTGCGAGGTAGCAGGTGACATTTCAAGTCTAGGTTCCTGCCACGCATGTGGGAGACCTGGATTGAGTTTCTGGCTCCCAGCTTTATCTTGTCTATGCTTTGGCCATTGCAGGCATCTGGGGAGTGAACCAATGGATGGGAACACACACACACTCTGTCAATAATAATAACAACAAGGGGCAGGCATTTGGCCTACTGGTTACAATGCCAGTTGAGAACCCCCATTCCATATCGGAGTGCCTAAGTTTGATTCCCAGCTTGGGCTCCTGACTTCAACTTCCTTCCATGCACCTGGGAAGGCAACAGAAGATGGAACACGTGCTTGGTCACCTACTACACATGTGGGAGACCCCAACAGAGTTCCAGGCTCCTGGCTTCGGGTTGGCCCAGACCTGGCCGTTGAGGATATTTGAGAAGTGAACCAGTGGATAGAAGATTTGTCTCTTTCTCTCTCTCTCTGTTGCTCTGCTTTTCAAATGAATCCTTAAAAAATAGAACAATTATAATAATGTACTGCAATAGAATTTATGTGAGGGGCCAGTGTTGTGGTGCAGTGGGTTAAGCCAATACCTGCAATGCTGGCATCCCACATGGGTGCTGGTTCAAGTCATGGCTGCTCCACTTTCGATAAAGCTCCCTGCTAATGCACCTGGGAAAGCAGTGGAAGATGACCCAAGTGCTTTGACTCCTGCACCCATGCGGGAGACCCAGAAGAATCTCCTGGCTCCTGGCTTCAGCCTGGCCCAGCCCTGGCAGTTGTGGCCTTTTGGGGAATGAACTAGTAGGAGGAAGGTCTCTCTCTCTCTCTCTCTCTCTCTCTCTCTCTCTCTCTATATATATATATATATATATATAAATTCTGCATTTCAAATAAGTGAATAAATAAATCTTAAAAAGAGTGTATGTGAATGTTGTCTCTCTCAATACATCTTGTACTATACTCGCCCCTTCTTTATGTGATGATGTGAGACCATGCAGTGCTTATGTGGTGAGATACATTAAGTGAGGTGACTGATGGAGCCTCTGTGACATCATGTTAGGCACTACATACAGGCTAAAAACACAGCCATACAACAAGTCCATCTGGGAGCAGGCAGGTGCTATAAACAGTGTGAGTATGCTGGACAAAGGGACGATTCCCATCCTCGGCAGGACAGCGAGATGGCAGGAGGTTTCATCATACTTACTCAGAATGCAGTGCAATCTAAAACTTGTGATCAGATGGGGCCAGTGCTGCGGTGTAGAAGGTTAAGCCTCTATGGGGCGGTGGTCTCGCCCCAGACCACCAGCTGAGGGCTCTTCCCTGCCTGATGGGACTCCTTACTCCTTGCCCCCATCCCTGTCGCTGGCCCACACCTGTCCCTCAAGCCTGGAGGGTGGTGGTGGCACAAGCTGCCTTCTTCCAGCAAGGATTTATTTATTCGTGCCCATGCCCCTGCTTTGCCTGCCAGGGGCACCTCACCATGCCCCTGCCTCCCCGCAGCCTGAGGTTTCCAAATCGAAGGGCATCTGTACCAAGAAAATGTAACTTCATTTTTGGTCAATTTGTTTTAAGCTCTTTGTCACCAATAAAATATCGATAAACAAACAGAAAAAAAAGTTAAGCCTCTACCTGCAGTGCCAGCATCACCTATAGGTGCTGTTTTGAGTTCCCACTGCTTTACTTCCAATCCAGTTCCCTGCTTATGTGCCTGGGAAAGCAGTGGGAGAAGCCCAAGTACTTGGGCCCATGCACCCACGTGGGAGACCTAGAAGATCCTGGCTCCTGGCTTCAGATTAGCTCAGCTCCAGTCGTTGCAGCCATTTGGGGAATGAATCAGTGGATGGAAGCGCTCTCTCTCTCTCTCTCTCTCTCTCTCTCTCTTCCTCCCTCCCTCCCTCTTTCTCCTTCTATTTCTGCCTTTCTTGCTTTGGTCTGGCCCAGCCCTGGCTGTTGCAGCCATCAGGGAAATGGATGATCCTTTTCTCTCTCTGACTCTCCTCTCTCTATATAATTCAGACTTTCAAATAAATAAATCTTGAAAAATTAACTTATGAGCTATTTCTGGAGTTTTCCATTTAATCTTTTCAGTCTATAGTCGGCCAAGGGTAACTGAGTGCACAGACGGTTCAACAGCAGATTGGGGGAGGGGAGGGCTCCTGCGTGTCTGTCTGGGGTGAACCACACCCTGGGAAAGACTTCACTGGCCTCCCTGAGCCCTCGTTACCATTCTCACTTCCTGCGATAACATTTACTATATAGGACTACATGTGACCGGGTATTTGCCACCACTGTAAAACATATGAACTTTGTATATTTGATCATCTTTCCATCTCCAGTATGCATAACACAATATAACCTTAACCAATACTTGTTGAATAAATAAGTGGATGAAAAAATAAAGTAAGGCAGGTATTCCATGGACTCTATGATCACTTCTGGCTCAAAATATCTATGGTTCTCTGGAGGTCCTGTCTGATGTAGGTGGCTTATGAATGATTTAACAAGTTATGAATGATTTAACAAGTTACTTATAAGAAGACAGCAGGAGGGCCGGCGCTGTGGCTCACTTGGCTAATCCTCCGCCCTGCGGCTCTGGAATCCCATATGGGCGCTGGGTTCTAGTCCCGGTTGCTTCTCTTCCAGTCCAGCTCTCTGCTGTGGCCAGGGAAGGCAGTTGAGGATGCCAAGTGCTTGGGCCTCTGCACCCGCATGGGAGACCAGGAGAAAGCACCTGGCTCCTGGCTTCAGATCGGCACAGTGCCCGCTGTAGCGGCCATTTAGGGGGGTGAACCAATGGAAGGAAGACCTTTCTCTCTGTCTCTCTCTCTCACTGTCTAACTCTATCTGTCAAAAAAAAAAAAAAAAAAAAAACCAAAAAACAAAAAAACAGGAGTCCAATTTCCATTCTGGGAATTCCTCTTTTAATTATGTTGCAGAGAAGTGTGTGTTGTGGCTCAGCTTTTCTTAGCATCATTTTTTAAAAAAAATATTTATTTATTTACTTGAAAGAGTTACAGAGAGAGAAGGAGAGGCAGAGAGAGACAGAGAGAGAGTGGTCTTCCATCTGCTGGTTCACTCCTCAATTGGCCCAACAGCCAGAGCTGCGCCGATCCGAAGCCAGGAGCCAGGAGCTTCTTCCGGGTCTCCCATGCGAGTGCGGGGGTCCAAGCACTTGGGCCATCTTCTACTGCTTTCCCAGGCTGTAGCAGAGAGCTGGATGGGAAGTGGAGCAGTCGGGACTGCAGCCGGTGCCAATATGGGATGCCGACACTGAAGGCGGTGGTTTTACCTGCTACACCACAGTACCGGCCCCTCAGCTTTTCTTTAAAAGTGTTCCATCTTACCCATTTTCTGTACAGAGAAACTTTTCTGTCCTCCCAGGAAATCACTTTTCTATTGGGTGTTTCCTTAAACAAGCTGCTCCCAGACCGGCGCCGTGGCTCAACAGGCTAATCCTCCACCTTGCGGTGCCGGCACACTGGGTTCTAGTCCAGGTCGGGGCGCCGGATTCTGTCCTGGTTGCCCCTCTTCCAGGCCAGCCCTCTGCTGTGGCCCGGGAAGGCAGTGGAGGATGGCCCAAGTGCTTGGGCCCTGCACCCCATGGGAGACCAGGGAAAAGCACCTAGCACCTGGCTCCTGCCATCAGATGAGCGCGGTGCGCCGGCCGCAGCGCGCCATCCGCGGTAGCCATTGGAGGGTGAACCAACGGCAAAGGAAGACCTTTCTCTCTGTCTCTCTCTCTCACTGTCCACTCTGCCTGTCACAAAACAACAACAACAACAAGCTGCTCCCATTGGTTCAGTGCGCTTTCATGGTTCAGGTACAGTTAACTGAGAGCCAGCCATGTAACAGGTTTAGCCCTGGGTATATATAAATGAGATATGGTCCCTTCAGCTCAAAAATCTTCCAGTCTGGTGGTGGAAAAAGGCTCTTAGATAACTTTAAAGTATTTCACTATTTATGCTCTGGGACATACTACATTCAATACAATGTACTTCAGCAAATCTTTGCTTGCTGGGACGGTGTTAGGAGCTGGTTCTTGACTTTAAAGAGCGTATGGTCTATAAGGCAACCAAAGGAAAGTAAAACTGATGTTAACAAGGACACAGAAGGGTTAAAAGAGTAAGAACCCATATCCAGCAGAGAGAGGAGGAGAGGGAAGGAAAGGAGAAAACTGACAAAATAAGATTTCACAAGGAGCCTTGCATATCTGATGGAATTGCTGGCATCTATAACATCTTTGCAAAGGAGGGGAAGGATTGACCAAGAATGGCTGGCCAGTGCCAGGAACCACCAAAAGCCCTGCACCTGTACTCACTCACTTGCCCCTGGGCACAGGTGTCATCGTCCTCTTCACAGATGAGGACAATTAAGGGATATAAAGTGACCCAACCAGGGCCATGGTTCCTGGCAGGACAGTGATCGGAATGTGTGTTCTTCAGGCTCCCTGGCTTCTACCCGCAGTCACTCTGTCATCCTCTGTATGTATCCCCATTCCCACAAACACTATTTCTTCTTGCAGAACAGTAACAAAGAGAAAAAAAACCCAGCTTATAATTCTCTTGTCTGGCAGGGGTGGGGAACCTTTTTTCTGCCAAGGGCCATATGTGTATTTGTAACATCAGGCACAGGTCACACAAACTTACAAATTAAAAAAAAATAGCCTGCTAGCGCACTGGCCGCAGCGGCCATTGGAGGGTGAACCAACGGTAAAGGAAGACCTTTCTCTCTGTTTCTCTTGCTGTCCACTCTGTCAAAAAAAAAAAAAAATTAGCCTGCTAGAGATTTCATTAACTTTGAGTCCTGCCTGTGGGCCTTATATGGCCTGTGGCCTGGACATTCCCCACCCAGCCAGAGAATCCTTGTTAGCGTAGACAGTTCAGTATGTATACAACCAAGGCTGGAAAATACACATGGTATGGAAAAACAAAGCAAATAAAGTATAGAATGCAAAGTGAACCTCTCTATCATCTCACTCCCAAAAGATAACTATGGTGAACGTGTCTTATGATTCCAGAAAACTAAAGAGGTTTACATGAGCTGGATAAAATCAGTGCAAACAGTTAAGCCTTTAACTTCCCTTCCCCATTAACCCCCACTATTTTTCTTGATTTTTTCCCCCTAAGATTTATTTATTATTTATTTGAAATGCAGTTACAGAGAGGCAGAGGCAGAGGCAGAGAGAGAGAGAGGTATTTTCCATCTGGTGGTTCACTCCCAAAATGGCCACAATGGCCTGGGCTGGGCCAAGCAGATGCCAGGAGCCAGGAACTCCATCCAGTTCCAACGTGGATGGCAGAGACCCAAACACTCGGGCCATCCTCTGCTGCTTTTCCAGGCACATTAACAGGGAACTGGATTGGAACTGGAACAGCTGGGTTCTAATTGACATTCATATAGCTTGCTGGCATTGCAGGCATCCATATAACCTACTATGCCAGAATGCCAACCCCTGTTATATAGAATTTAAGGTTATATATCTGCTTATTATACTTCCAGTGATGAGTCAAGGCATGGACTGTACTTCACGACCATTTCCCCATGTTCTTCTGTGACAATGTTAACAAACTTTTGATCTTTACCAATTGCTGATAAATTGCATTTCATGTGGCTCTTATTTCTTTTATTATGAGTTTAACTCTTCCCATGTTTGTTGGCCAGGCATTTCTTTTTCTAGAAACTACATGTACCCACAGTTCCCTTGTTTTTCAATTGGATTGCTGCTACAACTGATTTGTAGGAATTCTTGATAAATTATGGAAATTAGACCACTATTAAATAGGCTGCAGATATGCACTCTAGGCTTTGATGATCTTTTTATATTATTACAGTGCTTTGAAAATTTCTTAAGCATTACATTTGGAGACATAAAAATCCTTTCCATTATGCTAGAAGAGACACAAGAGGAAAATATGCAAGGATTCCACTTCTATGAACTACCTAGAAGAGTCAATTCCAGAGGCAGAAAATAGAGAAGTAGTCACCAGAGGTTACAGGGAGGGGGAGATGGCCAGTTGTTGTCAAATGGTTACAGGGTTTTGGTTGGGCTGATGAAAGCCCTGGAGATGGGTGGTGGTGACCGTGGCACAACATTGTGGATGGACTTACCACCACTGAGCTGTACACTCTAAAATGGTTAAGATGGGGTCCAGCGCTGTGGCATAGTGGGTAGTTGCCGCCTGCAGTGCTGGCATCCTATGTGGGTGCTGTTTGTGTCCAAGCTGCTCTGCTTCTGATCCAGCTCTCTGCTATGGCCTGGGAAAGCAGTAGAAGATGGCCCAAGTCCTTGGGCCCCTGCATCTGCATGGGAGACCTGGAAGAAGCTCCTGGCTCCTGACTTCGGATCGGCCCAGCTCTGGCTATTGTGGCCATCTGGGGAGTGAACCAGTGATAACTGGTCTCTCTGTCTCTCTCTCTCTCAGCTTCTGCCTCTGTGTAACTCTGTTTTTCAGATAAATAAATCTTTTAAAAAATTTTGTACCAAAATAAACCTACATTTTAATTTCCCACTATCTTTTAAAATATTTATTTTCATTTTATTTGAAAGCTGGAAAAACAGAGAGAGAGAGATGTTGATTCTCGGGTCTCCCTTGTGGGCGGCATGGACAAGTACTTGAGCCATCATCATGCACCTCCCAGGGTTCATACAGCAGGAAGCTGGAATGGGGAGTTGAGTCAGGACTTGAATCAGGCACTCAAACTTGGGATGCAGCTGCCTCTTAACTGCTGTGCCAAACTCAACTCTGGCCCCTCCATAAACTTTTTCAAGAGCTCTCATATTTCCTGAAGAGGAAAGTGAGGTTTGCAGGTGGACTAGCAATTGGACATGCTACTATTGTTAGGTCCAGGTCAGCTATGTCAGTGGGTTTCAGTTGGCAGTCAGAGGGCTAGTGTGACGTGGCAAAGAGTTAAGGGGGACCAATCTGGTTTAGAACTTAGCCAGTCAAGATGATTACTGAAGCTATGGGATTGCATGGGAGCATTTTAGAGTGTTGAGAGGGAATTTCTAGAACCTTGAGGAATTTCAGTCTCTAACTGGGAGGAAGAGGGAGTAGAGTATATATAGAGAGAAGCAAATAATTTCAGAGGAGATGGCTCTGGATGCAGGGTTGAAGGAAAAGTTTTGGGAATGGAACACTGGGAGAGGGTGGGGCTGTAGGGTGGTGAAGGATTCCAAGCAGAAATAACAGGAAGAAACAGGGGGCAGGAAGATATTTTTCCAAAGAAGCTATTTGATGACCAGATGTTGAATGAGTTTGTTGTAGAAGAACTGGGCGTTTGAAGGAGGGGCCAAATTTTTCACGGTGGAAGAAATGATAAAGACCAAGAAAGGCCCGTGTCCCCCGGAGCTATGTGACTACTGATGCTTGGTTGCTTCGGCATTGAAAGTCTAATGGCCTTTGATCTACTTTGCTCACACTCTGAAGAGATCAGTAGCCCTCTGGTGTCTCAGGTTTCCAAACACAGTCAGCAGTCACTACCCTAGATTTAGAATGAGTGTTCTAGTTTACTGTTGTGATGCCTCTCTGTGCCTCGTTCATTGCGGGTGGTTTCCAGGTTCTGCTTTTACCATGACTGCTCGTTTGTTGTGTTCGTTCTTAAAGTTGCTTTGTTTTCCTTTTAAAAGCAATTGGATATCAGGTTTCTGGGGGAAAGAAGATAACGACAGTGATATCCCTGTACACAGCTCAGGTATCAAACTGCAAACATATGCCCTAGGAGGGTGCCGAGAAAACAGTTTAAGTTTGAGCTCTGCTTTCCCCAAAGACCCCAGAGTTGGTTTCGATGATTAACAGCGGCTGGTGCTGTGGTGTAGCAGGTAAAGCTGCAGCCTGCAGTGTCAGCAGCCCTGTATGGGCGCTGGTTCAAGTCTCGGCTGCTCCACTTCCTATCCAGCTCTCTGCTGTGGCCTGGGAAAGCAGTAAAGATGGCCCAAGTCCTTGGGCCCCTGCACCTGCATGGGAGACCTGGAAGAAGCTCCTGACTCCTGGCTTCGGATTGGTGCAGTTCTAGCCATTGCAGCCATCTGGGGAGTGAACCAGTGGATGGAAGACCTCTCTCTCTTCCTCTGTAACTCTGACTTCCAAATAAATATTTTTTTTAAAAAGATTAACAATTTTGGTTGACATTAAATGGATATACTGAGCTTTAAAATGACAACTAGCTTTTAAAAACGTTCTAGAGTAGCATTTTCCACCCATTAGATTGGCAAAGATCTAGAAGGTTTTTTTTTTTTTTTTTTAAGACAGGTAGAGTTATAGACAGTGAGAGAGAGAGACAGAGAGAAAGGTCTTCCTTCCGTTGGTTCACTCCCCAAATAGCCGCCACGGCTAGTGCTGCGCTGTTGAGAGCCAGAGTGTGGGAACAAGGCATCCTCTACACTGCTGACGGGAGAGCTAATTGCTACCACCTCTGTGGAAGGTGCTATGGCTTGAATAGACAGGGCTCTTGAACCCATGCAGAGGTATACCATTTAACCCCCAGGGTCTTATCATGTCTGCTACTTACAGGGGGCAGAAACAATCCAATAATAGCATTTAGAAGGTGGGCCTACTGAGGTCCTTCTGTCACTGAGGGCGTGCCCTCAAGTTTTCAGGAGAGGGCTGTTTGTCAAAGCCAGTTTGGGCCTCACCACTCTCTGCTTCCTGGCTCACTCTGTGATCATCTGCCGCTGTCACTCAGCCTCTGGCCTCACCAGACTGCTGAACCAGTGGGGCTCACCTGATCTTGGACTAGTAATCTTCAAAACCATGAGCTGGGCCGGCGCCGTGGCTCACTTGGCTATTCCTCCACCTGTGGCGCTGGAATCCCATATGGGCTCCGGGTTCTAGTCCTGGTTGCTCCTCTTCCAGTCCAGCTCTCTGCTGTGGCCCAGGAAGGCAGTTTAGGATGGCCCAGGTGCTTGGGCCTCTGCACCCACATGGGAGACCAGGAGGAAACACCTGGCTCCTGGCTTCGGATTGGCGCAGTGCCGGCCGTAGTGGCCATTTGGGGGGTGAACCAACGGAAGGATGATCTTTCTGTCTGTCTCTCTCTTACATTGTCTGTAACTCTACCTGTCAAATAAATAAATAAAATCTTAAAAAAAAAAAGAAAAAAAAACACCATGAGCCACAAGAAACATCCTTCCCTATCTTAGGTACTTTGTTACAGCGATGAGAAGCCAATACAGAAGGTAACTGGTGATACTTACCAAATGCATATATGCTCTGGCCCAGAAATCCTGGTCAAGGTAATGCACTGCAGAATTATTTGTAGTGGCAACAACCTGTGTCCATCAGTAGAGACTGGTTAAATAATTCAGGAATATCTTCACCACAGAACACTTCTGTCATTGATGCTTTTTTAGGCATCACACTAGAGACTGGCAGCCTCCAGGAGCGGACCGGGCTGAAGGTAAGGGATGGAGGGTCTTTTTACTCACTTTTCATACCTTATGAGTGTTATCTTATTTTCACCTACCAGCTCAGCTGAAGCCAAAATAAATGTTCTGGTGGAGCTGGCATTGTGGTACAGCAGGGTAAGTACCAGTTTGAGTTCTGGCTGCTCCACTGCTAATGTGCACGGGAAGGCAGTGGGTCCCTGCCATGCACATGGGAGACTGGATAGTGTTCCAGGCTCTTGGTTTTGACCTGGCCCGGTCCCAGCCATTGTGACCATTTTGGGGAGTGAACCAGCAGACAGAAGCTTGCTCTGTCTCCTCCTTTCCATCTGTAACTCTGCCTTTCAAATAAATAAATAAGAACAAAACCAAACAGTTTTCTGCTGATACAGGATACATGAATAGCTTTTAACACATAGGAGACTTGACATAAATTCCAACCAAAGAACCATCAGTCATGATGGGAATCCTTTAGAGCAACTTTGAGATTTGAAGGCCATCTGATCTTTCCCACTCACCCTTTTTAATCTGGAAGGCAGAGACAGATCTCTTATCTACTGATTTCACTCCCCAAATGTCCTCAATGGCTGAGGCTGGGCCAGGCAGACGTCAGGAACCCAATCTGAGTCCCTTACATAAATGGCAGGGATCAAACTATCAGAGCCATCATCTGCTTCCTCCTAGACACACACTGGCAGGAAGCTGGAAGTGGGAGCTGGAGCTGGGACTTAAACCCAGGTATCAGCTATGGGATGCAGGCATTCCAAGCAGCGTCTTCCTCACTAGGCCAAATACCTGGGCTACACCCCAAGCCTCTTTTCTTTTTCTAGAGGACACAAGGAAAAAGGATAGAAAGGGTAAGAACAAGGCAGCCCAGAGAAGTCGGGAAGCCGAGAAACTTGTAGGACATTTTATTGTGACTTGCTTGTAAGACATTGAACGCCTCAACATGTACAGTGGATTTGGTGTTGCTGTTGTTTGCTGGAGACTACAGCATAATGCTCAAAGTTCTATTGCCTCATCTTATGTCAGTCTGGCCAATGGTTGCCCATTTCATAGCTCAAACAGAGAAAAAAGTCAGAAAAAAAAATCTGGTCTTAATATCCCAAATTAAGGGCTGCAAGAGTTGCAACTCATTCATAAAGTGCTTATGTTCAGTGCAAAAAAGGCAGACTGAGGAGGGCAGGCTGCTGCCCGGGGAGTGGACGCGTTCTGTGGCCCAAGGAAGGGAAAGCTGCTTGTTAAGCTCCACCCCAAAGGGATCTAGAATTTTCCTTACAGCCTTTCTCCTAATAGGGCCCAAACTTTTAATGTGACAGCTGTCCACAGCAGTTGCTCATTTTACTCCTAAAACTCTTGGTTCAGTGGGAAATCCACAGGGTTTCTAAGCACCAGGAACACTGACTTCAGCTTCAGTCCCCGCTTGTCTCAGCATCAGAGTGGACATCAATAGGCTGAGCTCCGGCTGGTGGGAGGCTCAGGCTGCTCAGCTCAGTTGCAAATCCACAGCACTGAGTGTGACAGACCCTTTCTCAAACACTGTCCCATCCTGGGCAGGGAGACAAGCCAATGCATATCACAGGAGCGCCCTTGCTCGTTTCTTGCCAGCTGGATGCGACCTAGTCATTGGCCCCTTTCTGACTCCTTCTTACGAGCCCGATTCTGAGCCGAATGCCTGAATGCCACGGTTCAGACAGAGCAAAGATGTGCTGTGCCTTCCCACTGCCCCAGTGTGGGTGTCTGCGTATTTCTCCCAGGGTCAAAAAAAAAAAAAAAAACAAACAACTGAAGGGAAGCAGGCAAGACCAGGATCGGTCAGTTTCCTAAGGAACTGAAGGGCACCACCAGAGCTGGAGCTCCAGCGGGCAAGGTCTAGCCTTTCAGTCCCGGGACCCTGGCTGCCTTTTCACCCCCTGCACCCTCCCGAGGGAGCTGTGCTTTCTCTCCGCACAGCACTACGGCAGGGCCATTGCTGAGGGCCAGCCCGTGCTGTGCGCCACGCCACTGCACACCTGCTGGAGAGGCTCAGCTTTCACTCCGCTCCCCTCTGGACGAGAGTGCTGGGGATCGTCCTGCCCACGGGTCTGCCTCCCAGACCTGATCGCGCACACACGCAGACTTGGCTTTCAGACGCCAACCCCTGAAAACTCTCCCAGTCAGCCGACCTTGCAGAGCCTCTCGGCTTGACCCCTAGTGCCCGTGAGAGCAGACTGCTGGCAAATGGCGCTACTCCACAGGTGGCACGTGCCCCAAAGCCACGTCTGAACTTGGGCCAGTGAAAGAAGGGACAAGAGGCAATCTTTGTGGTGTTGCTCTATGCTAAGAGGGTCCACTAAAGCGTCTCCACGTGGAGGGGGCTGTGTATAAACAGGACGACCCGGGTTAAGAACCAAAACGCAAGGGTTGGGGTCAGACCGGCCAGAGCCTAAAGTAAAGTGCCTCTCTTCAATGGGGCGGGGTTTCATTTGTTCAGAGACGCTTGGGCGTAAACACGAGTGCGCAGGCGCATGCACACACGTGTGCACGGGTGTGCACACACTCACTCTGAGGTAGAAGGAAGTAGCCATCTCCAGCCCAACACAGAGTCCACAATGCTGCGGAAACACGGCACTTGTGTGAAAGGTCCTGTCCTTGCCCAAGAAGGCAGGCAGGCCCCGACCCAGCTCTTTCCCATCTCGGGCAGAGCCAGAGAAGTCCCAGTCCGCTGGAGGATGGCGGTGGGGGGCGTCAACCCCCACTCTTGTGGCCACAATTCCCAGGCTACGTTTTGCCGGCCCTGCTGGCTCACGGTCACTTCCTGGAGCCTGAGCCATGGGCACTGCGGGTGTGGCTTGTCAGAAGCCACTGGGCACAGATGTCCTGCACGACCGCGTCTCCACTGCTCTTGGCAGCCTGCTGCACCTGCTGGACGAGCGTCGTGGCCCGTGAGTGCTCCTGTTTCACGGCAATCAGGTAGGCAGAACGCAGCTTGCAACACGTCAGGTAGGCCTGCACCTGGCGATTGAATACAAGGTCACCATCACCGAATCACCAACCAACGAGCGGGCTGCACCCGGGAGCTCAGGCAGAATGACATCACTTCTCCCCTGCCAAATGAGGAGCTGGGGGCTTGCCTGTTACTATCCCATGCTGCTCACAAATAAGCTAAGGCTTTAAAAAGGAAAGCAGGCAGGCTGAGCCTTACCTCTGTCCACTCCCCAAAGCTCTCCTCCCGCGTCTGTCCACTCCCCAGAGCTCTCCTCCCGCGTCTGTCCACTCCCCAAAGCTCTCCTCCCTACTACCCCAGGTTCCCAGCCTCCTCCTGGCTTCATGGTCAGCACTGTCACCACCCCCAGGCTGTGCTTTTACAGCTGTCTGGCTGATTATTTGATTGATACATGTCTCCCTAACTAGACTCTAAGTTCCATGAAGGGCAGGAATAGTGTCTGCTTTTCCTACCCCTCAGATTCCTGGAGCCCCCACCCCCCGCCTGGGACTGGCACATAGTAGATGCTCAATAAATACGTCTTACATGGAAGAAACAATGAATAAACACACTCTCATGTCTCCCTTCCCCCCAACAACAGACACCCAGATCTTCCTTCTCTATTCTTCCGGATTCAACCTAATGAATTTAAGTTTTTTTAACGTGAAATTTGGGGAGGAAAACACATACACCATCAGGAAAGCTGAACTTGGCTTCTCTTGTTTGGACTGGAGGCATGGGTATCTCCCACGCTCTCCGTCTCAAGAATCCCAGCCTGGTGGAGGCGAGAGCCCCTTCCTGCCCTGGCCTGGTGTCAGCAGCACGCCCCTGGGGAGCCGTGCTCCGGGATGGTGAACAGTGAGGCCCTCATGGGCTGCCACAGACCTTTCCCTGGCCGCACAAGTCCCTCTGGGTTAGCAGGCGGGACTCTGCTGGCTTAGCATAGCAAGGCTCCATCTGTCTTTTTGTTGTTGTTGCATTTTTTGTCTTCATCCCCCAAGTCTTTCTTTCTTAAACTCAGTTACACATGGGCTCCCAACAGCTCTTGGTACGGCAGGTCCTGAGCCCAGAGAAGTGACCCCGTCCTGCAGTGTGGGTATCTACTTGATGGGTGCTCACAGGGGCCATCAGCTCCACCTGGCATCTTGGTACTACACAGATTTCACAAATGGGCAGGCAGAATTCCCACCCAGAGAAGAAGAATTTGCCCAGAGAGTCTGGAATGGAAAGTGGCTGGAGCTGGTTTTTGGCAAGACTCTGGTCTGAGATCACTTCAGGGCTGCTGAAGGGAAATAAATAATCTGAAAAAGGGATGGTGATGGCCTAGACTTGAGTGCGTGTCTTTCCCAGGCTCCAAGCCTCTGTTGACGGGAAGCTCAGTGAAGGCTGGGGAAAAGAACCACATCGTCTGGGCATCAGGAGAGCTGGGCAACCGTCATGCTGTCGGGGTCTCACTGTGTTCTAGAAGAGTAATTCTCCACCTTCCCTGGCTCCTCCCAGGCTGCTGCAGTAATAGCAAAGGAGCATTTACAACACGCGCTGCTTACTCCCTAGGCCGCCATCCCATTCTGTCCAGGGATCTCTAACGGGGAGTGGCCCTGCGCTCGTGGGAGGAGCTGTCTGCCTGACATCAGTTTTCATCGTGAGGGACTCAGCTGCCAGCTCATCCCTCTGCAGACAGCCGGGGCCCTCAGCCTGGCTGCGCCTCTCCTGGCCTGGGGGTTTTCCTACGGACAGGAAGGCGCTGATCCTGTGGTCGGCCACAGATGGAGACGACTGAGAGTGCTCTGAGTCTGGCTGGCACTCCTCACAGAGGCAGTGGAAGCCAAGGCTGGCCAGTTTCCAGGACAGGGAGGAGTTCATGGACCCCGGGGAAGAGGCTCATTCTGGAGAATGGGACACCAACGGACACTGTTGGCCTAAGGGGTGGCTGGTTTTTTTGTTTTTTTTTTTTTTAAAAAAACCACTGTACCCTTGCTCCTTCAGGGAAAAGAAATGCCTTTCTAGTCTGGGAACCCATTCATTCAGTCAACCTAAGGATGGAAGTGAAGGATTGCCAGGGGCTCTCTGTGGAAAGATCGTGGTAGACAGAAGCTCCAGAGTGGCCTGGGACGTGCTTGTCTTGGGGAGGAGGAAGTGGCAGCCATTGTTCACCTGGTTCCCATCGACTCCCTCCCTTCTGCACCCTTCTATCCAAGCTCAGCTCCACCTCTGGACAGCAGAGACACTGAGATCCAAAGTTGGAGTGAACCATTGTAAGGACCTAGGGATCATGGGCATTGCTAGGGTAGGAGACACTGGCTCACCTTGTTGTCATCATTATGTATTGCCTGGATCAGGCCCTCCAGCTCCTGTGCAGAACAGAAACAAAGCAGTTAAGAAAGGGAAAAGGGTCTTGTCCAGTCTCAGCCCAGCCATCTGACTCCAGGTAGGTGAGCCTGCCTGACTCCTTTTTTTTTTTTTTTTTTAAGATTTATTTATTTATTTGAAAGGCAGTGTTACAGAGAGGGAGAGAAGGGGATACAGAGGTCATTCATGTGCTGGTTCACTCCCCAAATGGCTGCCACAGACAGGGCTGGGCTGGGCCAAAGCCAGGAACCAGGAGCCAAGAGCTTCTGCTGGGTATCCTAGGTGGGCGGCAGGGGCCCAAGGACTTGGGCCATCCTCCGCTGCTTTCCTAGGAGCATCAGCAGGGAGCTGGATCAGAAATGGAGCAGCTGGGACTTGAACCGGTGCGCATATGGGATGCTGGCATGGCAGGTCATGGCTTTAACCTGCTGAGCCACAGCACTGGCCCCTGACTCCTCTTTTTTAGTTTTTCTTTTTCTTTTCTTTTTTTTTTTAATCCATTTATTTATTTAAAAGGTAGAGAGACATGTGGTGGGAGGGTATACAGACAGACAGATTTCATCTGCTGGTTCATTCCCCAAATGGCTGCAATGGTCAGGTCTAGGCCAGGCTGAAGCCAGGAGCCTGGAATTCCATCTAGGTCTCTCATGGGTGGCAAGGGCCCAAGCACTTGAGCCATCTTTCACTGCCTTCCCAGGTGCGTTAGCAGGAAGCTGGATCAGAAGCAGAGTAGCTGGGATTGAGCCAACACTCTGATAAGGGATGCTGGCAACCTAAGTGGCAGCTTAACCCACTGTGCCACAAACGCCAGTCCCTTCCTTTTTAGACTTAGTCCTGCTGGAAGAGCCACAGAGGGAAACTAATGGTAACAGTGAGCTCGGGAATTTGTAGAGCAGAAACAGCTCCCAAGAGGCCTGCCTTTGGCCTTCCCTAATGGATGTGGCTCTGCTCACCCCATGAAGAAATCACGGTGGGAGAGAGGGCGTGGTTTTGCAGGCAACCGACTTCCAAGGTCACCTGCTAGCGTACCCGGACCTCTACGAGGTCAGGGAGAAGCACAACTCCATCAGCAGGGACACGTGCAGGCACACATCACATCAGACAAAGGGGCACTGAGGGACACCATCTGGGGACAGAGGGTCATCACCATTAATTCTCTTTTCAGGGAAGGGCTGATCAGAGTGAGGCCATAATTACTGAGGAGGTACAAAGATAAAGGCATCTTACAGTGTTTCAGGCACAGTATGGGGAATGGCAACATAAGGAGGGGGATAGTGGCTGGCACTGTGGCATAGTGGGTAAAGCCGCTGCCTGCAGTGCCAGCATCCCATATGGGCACTGGTTCGAGTCCCAGCTGCTCAATTTCTGATCCAGCTCTCTGCGATGGCCTAGGAAAGCAGAAGATGGCCCAAGTCCTTGGGCCCCTGGCCCCATGTGGGAGACCCAGAGGAAGCTCCTGGCTCCTGGCTTCAGATCGGCACAACTCCTACTGTTGCTGCCATCTGGGGAGTGAACCAGCAGATGGAAGACCTGTCTCTCTCTCTGCCTCTCCTCTCTCTGTGTAACTCTGGCTTTCAAATAAATAAATAAATAAATAAATAAATCTTAAAAAAAAAAAGAGAGAGAGAGGGATGTGCAGACACCGTAACAGAGGGAAGGGACACGAGGCAGGGGACAGAGCACCTGGGGCGGAATTCTCCGGAATGCGTCCAGGCAGTTGAGGAGGATGGTGTCCCCGTCACTCTTGGCCGCCATGCCCGACTCACTGACGCACTTGAGCAGCTGCCGGATCTCGCTGTACTTCTCCTTCTCCACCAGCTGCCGGGCAGCCCTGCAGTAGGTGGCGGCAGCATCCAGCTGGAAGTCCTAGGGAGGAACGTGGGAAGACGGCTTGAGGACGATGGTGGTGGATGGCAGCCGCAGGCAGGGAGTTGACGTGTGCAAACTCCTCTGAGACACGCACGCTGCACACAACGCCCAGTACAGCTCCTGAGGTGTCTGTGTGGTGACGGGGGCTTGGGGGAACCACCCCTTGGGGTTCTAGTGCCTGTTCCAGCTCCTGCCCCAGTGCCACGGCCCCTTGTTCCTCTTATCCCAGGAACAGAAAATGTACTTCAGAGCCAGCTCCTGTGCAGAGGACTGAGGGGGAGGCGTTGGGGCCAGTGGCAGCCACACTCTCCTGTGAGGGTGAGCAGTGGTTCTGCAGGGCAGTAATGGTAGGAACTGTCTGAAAGCTGGCTTCGGGGATTCATCTGATAGCCTTTCATCAGTTTGTCACTGGTTTTTGGCGAGGTGGCCTAGAGCCATGAATTTGACGCAGTTCCCTAACATCCATCTCCTGGATTTCCCCCTTAAGAGACGTGTAAATCTGCTTTTCTTGGGATAAAAATTTTCTGAGGAATAATTCCTCATAGAACAGTGGCCAGGCATTGACGGCCCACGGCGTAATCCTGGATAAGCTTGGTCATACCTGCAGAACACGGAATGCGATTCCAAAGCCATCTTCCACGTTTTTCCCCCCGAGCATGACCTGAAAAGCAGAGGGGGACACGCTCAAAGATGCAAGAGTCACTGCAGTAAGCCCTGGAGCAAGGCCAAGCACGCCTATGTGTTCAATGAGTCAACCAATATGTACTGAGTCCCTACTCAGTGCCAGGTGCTAGGGATCCAAGAGCCAGCACGTGCATTTTATATCTATATATATTTTAAAGAATGTGGCCAACATGCAATACTTGTAGCTTGTTATGACTGAGAATAACTACAACCAGACTTGGTGCATAGTTAAAAAACAAAAATGCTTCCAAATTAAATCAAAAGCCCCACGTGAATGATAAAGCACCTACACACTGAAGTATAAAATGCATCATGAAAAAAATGAGAACCATAAAATTTAAAAAAAAAAAAAGGGCTTGGTCGCAGCTTTCTGTGGCTCACATTCCAGTGGTGAGGAAGCCACCCAACAACTGAAGCGGGGGCGAGGGGCTGGCAGGTGGGGAACAGGCTGCTTGTGATGCCTGCCGCTCGTACTGGAGTGCCCGGGTTCAAATCCCAGCCCCGCTTCAGATTCCAGCTTCCTGCTGATGTGCACCCTGGGAGGCAGCAGTGAGGGCTCAAGTCCTTGGGTCCTGCCACTCACGTGGGAGAGCCAGACTGAGTCCCAGTCTCCTAGCTTAGCCTGACCCGGTTCTAGCTGTTGCAGGCATCTGGGGAGTGAACCAGCCAGATGAAGATCTCTGTCTGTCTGCATCTTTCTCTCTTTCAAACAAAACAAAAATAAATAAATACAAAGTTAAAGGAAAGCACACAAAATCCTACTGTAGTAATTCCCGGACAATCACAGTTGCGGTAAACGTTCTGAAAGATGAGAACATCTGCCCGGCGTCTGAACCTGAGCCATCGCACGCACCTTGCGGCGTCTGAACCTGCGCCATCGCACGCACCTTGCGGCGTCTGAACCTGCGCCATCGCACGCACCTTGTAGCGTCTGAACCTGAGCCATCGCACGCACCTTGCGGCGTCTGAACCTGAGCCACTGCACGCACCCTGCGGCGTCTGAACCTGAGCCATCGCACGCACCTTGTAGCGTCTGAACCTGAGCCATCGCACGCACCTTGCGGCGTCTGAACCTGAGCCATCGCACGCACCTTGCGGCGTCTGAACCTGAGCCATCGCACGCACCTTGCAGGCAACGTCCATCTTCATGTGGTTATTTCCAAACAGGGTTGGCAGAGGCAAAGTGGTGACTTCAGAGGTCCCTGCACTTTCGCACCGATGTAAGAACCTGGTCACCTCCATCTGCAGCTGAAGTGTATTCATGTGCCTGTGGTGACAGGATAGCACGCTCCAGCCTCATGAGGGGCTTCCGGGGTGGGTGATACAGGCTGGGTGACCGAGAAGTCGTAAGAAGCTGATGGGAAAGGGACCCAAACTACCCTTGCAGCGGTTATGACAAGAGGAAAAGAGGTGGCCTGGTGCCCTGTGTAGACAATAGTTAAGGTGCTCCCGCCACTGGATGCATCGCTGTCTACTGAGCACCTAGAAGCCAGGACAGCAGCAGAGGGCAAGACAGATATGCACCCAGGGGAGAGAGGAACTGTAGACAAACACCAAATAGGTAGCCATTCAAACTCGGGGTGTGGGGCAATGCGTGGGGTGGAGAGTTTTCTTTAGATCCTGTGCTCCAAGCAAGGGGCCAGCCAGCATGAAAGTCAAGGACAGACTGTGGCGCTGCTAGTGACTGAGCTTAGCAAGGGAGCATAGAGCAGCAGGAGGCAGAGATGGGGACCGCCGACGCAGGGTACTGGTGGGAGTCTGGAGTTCAGTCTGCTCCACGGCAGGCTTTCCAGCTGTGCCAGATGCCGCAGCTGGCCCACGATTGCTCCTTCTAGACTCTTCTTATTTAAGGGTTCAGGGAATGGGCCAGAGCAGCTTCACCAGCGACTGGGACACCACGAGCTCCCCGAGTACCTGGACACATCAGCTGCTGTCATCTTCTTTCGGAAGAAGGTCGTTTTCTTCCTCCCAGGGCCGCGGGATGTTTCTTGGAGGTAGATCTTCAGGTGGTCCTTGGCCTTCAGCAGCCATGAGAGCTTCTCTCCCAGTTCCGTGTATGACTTCGCTTTGTGACTGAAGAACCGGATGCAGGTCATGGCGGCCCGGACTTGGTCCTAGACAGGAAAATGAAGGCTCAGGTCAGTGGAGATCAGGGATGCCAGAAGGCGGGTCATGATGGAAATTCTGATCTGCCTGCCAGCCATGACACCTGTTTGCCAGTACCCACTCTGAGCCCAGCTGAATTGCTATTTCGGTCAGTCACTCCAAGGCCCAGGCAGTCCTAACATGAACTGATTGGCTGGGCTCTTGGGTAGGACATTGTTCCACCACCAAAGAGATCTGAAACAAACATACTTTA
Source organism: Sylvilagus floridanus (assembly GCA_949820135.1). Taxonomy (NCBI): domain Eukaryota; kingdom Metazoa; phylum Chordata; class Mammalia; order Lagomorpha; family Leporidae; genus Sylvilagus; species Sylvilagus floridanus. Next base: position 11,197,299 of record OX463228.1, on the reverse strand, counting down.
CAAACATTTAAAAATATTATTTGGAAGGCAGGGAGACAGACACAGACATGGAGAGAACTCTCATCTGCTGATTCGCTCCCAAATGCCTGTAAAAGCTGGGGCTGAGCCAGGTGGAAGCCATGAGCTGAGAACTCCATCTGGGTCTCCCACCTGGGTGCTCGAGCCATCACCTGAGCCATCGCCACTGCCTCCCAGGGTGTGCAATAGCAGGAAGATGGAAGGAGAGAGGCCAGGACTTGAGCCCATGCACTCTGACGGCACATGTGGGCATTCCAGGCAGCGTCTTAACTGCTGTGCCAAACGCCTGCCCCTGCCAAAAGGATCTTTCTGGCACTCCATCTAAACAGCTTCCCTCTCACTCTGGCACGGAGCACCTCAACCTCTCTGATTTAGGATGGGCAACCCTCGGGCAGATTGGGAGGAACTCGCTCCTTCTCCCTCTATACATTTTCTCCAGAGATACTTTCCCATCATTCCTCGTGGGGTCCGCACTCGTGCTGTCCCCTCCTGAAACTACCAGACTTCTTTTTTAACCTTGGCATCTCCCGACTGCTGAAGAATGCCACGAGTGACAAGATGACAGCCTGCCTTAACATTTAGGATGAAAATGCTAACTCTATTCAACAATGCTACAGAGCAAGGTGGATTTACTCTGGGGTCAGTCACATTGCAAGAACAGGGACCAAGTGATAGCCCCAGCTCCCTCATCTCGCACAGCTCAGCCTCCCACGCACGGCACGGCATCGGGGACACGAGACGGGGCCGCTGTTACCTTCATAAACTGCTGCAGCTCATACAGAATGTGATAGTAGTTCTTCTTCTGCAAATGTTGGCAGGCAGCGATCAAGTACTTTCCCCAGCTCTCCAGTGTCGGATCGATGGATTCCAGCAAGTTTTCCAAAGTGTGCAGTTTCCCACTCTTATAGCTTGGCTGGAAAATGCCTTCTATGAAGACTTCCGGAGGACTCTCCTGGAGCAGGCCAAGGAGAGAAAATGAGGTGTTGGGCCCGGCTCTGGCACTGTCTGGGACCCTCTCCAAGTTTCCTTCCACTCATGCCCCTCCAGCGTCCCCTCCAGCAGTGCTTCTTCACCTTGAGGGCAGCACAGGAACCTTCTAGAAACCCCCTCTAGTGTCTGCTGCTCCCCTTCCCTCCTTCCTCCTACTCTCCAATCTCTCTGCTGGGACATTCTCCTGACCTGACTCCAATCTAGCTTCTTGTGCCTATAGCACCACTGAAACTGCCCCTCAGGTCACCAGTGACCTCCAGCCGGTTAAATCCAACAGGTAACTCTTGGTCCTCAACAACTGAGGATCTTGGTCTATTGGCAGCTTTTGATATGGGTGATGGTTTCCTCCTCCTTAATACACTTCTTTGTGCTTTTTTGTTTTTTAAAGTAAATTTTAACTTTTTAACTGAGAAAAACATTCTTTACTTGGCCTCCAGGTTCTCTCTCTATGTCTCTGGCTGCTCTTTCTCAATCTGCTTTGCTGATTCCCCCAGTGTCCCCCGGGGTTCAGAGGAGCCTGCCCCCTTTGCTGTCTGTGCTCACTCTCTTGGTGGTTTCAACCAGTCTCACTCTCTGTCAGCTGATGACAACGCAATCCCCATCTCCAGCCGGTTCCCTCCCCCTGAACTCCAGAGCTGCATATCCAGCTTAGATCAAGTGACCTCCTCAACGTGTCCTCTTGGTACCTCCCAGACTTAATATACCAACAACTGCCTTCCTGGTTCTTCCTTGAAATCTGCTTTTGCCACGGTCTTCCCCTTCTCAGATGGGAACTCCATTCTCCCAGTTGTTCAGGTTAAAAACCTTGGCCTCATCTTTCCCTGCACACTCCAGCATGAAATCCACCAGCAGAGCCTAGTGGTTCTACCATCAAATTACACTCAGCCTCCGACTACTTCTCACCACCTTCACTGCACCATGCCGGCTCACGCCAGCACCACCATTTGCCAGGATTAGTCCAGGAGCTTCCTCTCTGGTCCACCACCTTCTGCTCCTGCCTCTTTTCTAAGTTTAACGCCAACAAGTCAACCTGAGCAGTTCTGTTAAGACCTAAGTCAACTGCTCCTCCTGGGCTCAGTCTTCCAGTGGTTCTCATGCTCAGGGCAACATCCAAGTCCTCCCAATGTCTATAAGCCCTGCGTGTTTGACCTGTTACCTTCCTGACCTTGTCTGCTATTGCCCTAGCCCCAGCCGTCCCTGCTCAGCCAGCCTGGCCTTTGCCCTGGGCACTCCTTCTTGCTGGCCTGTGCTCCACCTGTCTGTATGACTCAGTCCTCACAGCCATACTCTTGACTCTGGTGTTGCCTTCCCCGAGTTCTCCATCAATAATTTCACAACCCATCCTTGCCTTTGCCTTCACTTTATTTTCTTATTACCCACCAGCTACACAGTATATTCTATTTACCTCATTTAGTGTCTTTCTCCCTACCATATTGGGAGCTTCGTGAGGGTAGCTATGAGCATACCTCAAAAGCTTTGTGGAATATGGAATTAAAAGATAAATCTATTTGAGCGCAAAAAGTCGAAGCATACAAGGAGTTTTAAAAAGTACATGATGAAAGTTCATGATGAGGCCGGTGCCGTGGCTCAATAGGCTAATCCTCCGCCTTGTGACACCAGCACACCGGGTTCTAGTCCCGGTCGGGGCGCCGGATTCTGTCCCGGTTGCCCCTCTTCCAGGCCAGCTCTCTGCTGTGGCCAGGGAGTGCAGTGGAGGATGGCCCAAGTGCTTGGGCCCTGCACCCGCATGAGAGACCAGGAGAAGCATCTGGCTCCTGCCTTCGGATCAGCGCGGTGCGCCGGCCGCGGCGGCCATTGGAGGGTGAACCAACGGCAAAAGGAAGACCTTTTTCTCTGTCTCTCTCTCACTGTCCACTCTGCCTGTCAAAAAAAAAAGTTCATGATGAAAGAAGCACACATGAATTTCAAATTCATGTCTTTGAGGCTGGCATTGTGGCATAGGGGGTAAAGGTGCCACCTGCAATGCTGGCATCCCATATGGGCACCTGTTCATGTCCAAAGCTGCTCTACTTTCCATCCAGCACCCTGCTAATGGCCTGGGAAAAGCAGTGGAACATGGCCCAAGTGCTTGGGACCCTGCTAGTCACATGGGAGACATGGAGGAAGTTCCTGGCTCCTGGCTACAGCCTGGCCCAGCCCTGGCTATTGTAGCTACCTGGGGAGTAAACCAGTGGGTGGAAGATTCTCTCTGTCTCTTCCTCTCTCTAATTGTGACTTTCAAATAAATAATCTTTTTTATAAAAAAAACTTACCATTTAATTCCATCTTCCACAAACCTTTTGAAAGATTTAAAAAATTTTGTATGCCCCTCTGCCTTGCGCCCCAGTGCTGTAAGCCTTCCTACTGCTCAGAATAGTCCTTGGCTATTTAAGAAATACTTGTGAGCTGAATGGATAAATGATGAACACTCCAGAGCAGCCCCTCAGGAAACTGTGCACACACTAGCCTTTCTGCTTCTGAGGCCCATTTGTCACAGAGACCCTGCGTCCTAATTCCTAATCCACAGTCACAGTAAAGAAAGAGAAATCATCTCGGCATTGAGGCTTTTAAGGACAGGAGGAACTAGTGGAGACTACAGGATGACTCGACTCAACGGCAGTACACCACGCCGGCCGAGCAGCACTGGGATTGCGGAGCTGTTTAGAAGTGGGCAGGTCTGGGCTTTGACAACATCCACAGCGGGTGAGGGTCATGTCTCTTCCCTGATGTTGGCTATTCCTCCCTGAGAAGCTCAGATCTAAGCCGAGCATTGCAGGCCACACTTTAAGGAACAGGGGTGTCAGCTAAGCAGGAAAGGCACAAGTCATCAGACAGTAGCACCTTAAGAACTTCCATTTCATCCACGCATCAAGCTGCTGGGTCATTCATCACTGGGACCAGGCCAGGGGCCTCGATGCACAGATAGGTAAAATGAGGGCCTTCCCTGGTCCAGCTGGGAAGACTCAGTCATGAACGAATAGCTACAGTCCTTACACAGTGGGACAAATACAGTAACAGATACAAAGGCAGTGCACAGGAAGACGTGATTACTGCTATCCCAATGTTCTGTGAATGTTCAACAGGGACTGAATTAAAGGATCTGAGAAGGGGTCAAACAGGAGTTTTCCAAGAAAACCAGGAGGTGTAGGGAAATCTGGATAGGCAAGAGAGCACATGAAGACATGCGGAGATAAGATACTGCATGGCACAATCAGAAAAGTGAAGTAACTGGATGAGCCTGGAATTTAGGATTTGCAGTGAAGATAAAGCGCAGAAATAAGGGACAGCCGTGCAGTGAGTTTAGGAATATGGACTTTGTGCTGTGGCCATGGGGATCCACTGCAGGTCTCTGAGGGAGGGGAAGACCATGAGTGTATTTACGTGTTAGAAAGTGTGGGCCAAGAAGCAATACACAGAGGGAAAAGGCTGGCTCCAGAGACCTCCCACGCCCTTGGCAAGCAGGTGCAGTTTTACAATGTTTTTATTCCTGTGTCTACTTGTTTAAGAATAAAGTAAGATACTTCAGCTCAAGGGTAACTGTGATTACAGGAGATAAAAGGAAGGCTTCATTCCTAGCTCTGGCCAAAGCAAAGCAGGGCAAATGCTGTTGTCAGCTTCTACCAAGATAAGCAAGTAAGCAGCTTAGCACCGCCCGGCAGGTGCCAGAGAGAAGACCGGGCGATTTCCATTCTCCATTTGTGTGTGAGGGAGCATCTTTACCTCTAAACTCATTTAGAAATTGAGGAAAAGGACATATGTTAGTAATTAAACTCCAAACAACACGGCTTCCATAGTGTTCTTGAGAGCTGGCTAGTAGCTAAGAGAAGGCAGCTGGGCATTCACTGACTTGGAGGGGGACGGTTATCGCAAATCTGAGAGCTGTTGATTTCACTTGGAGCAGTCCTACAGGATAGGTGGGTATCACAAAAAAATTCTTGGAAAATACAACTAAAAGATGTTCATTTTGGTGTAAAAATATAATTGAAAATCAATGCACACCTGTTTTATAATATGCATTTCCATGAACTTTTTGAAGACCCCACATTTGCACAGATTTCAAATGTTTTTGTGTGTCCAAATAATATTTTCATTCCATTTTCCACAAGTATTTTTGAAGTCCCTTTGTAAGGTCAGTCTGTAAACTTTTGGTGGCTGCTGTTTTGATTTAGGGCATCTGAATGATACAAGTTTACCTGGAGTTCCTTGCTGTTTTCTATGAGATCTTATATGCATGAGCAATTTCTCAGAAAGTTATGGAACCTTCAGGGAAAAATGGAATGGCCAGGGTCACTGACTGCTCACCAGTGGCTCTCAAGAACGTTAGTGGTGTCTGCCTCCCGTGGGATGGCAGAGGATGTGAGAGGAAAAAAACAAACAAACAGTGCATGTTTTCCTTTCACCATATATATGGGGCTCCAATGTGAGATCTGTGCCTTGGGTACTTTCTGGCCCTTGAGGTAATGACTCTGGACGCCGTGCCTGGCCAGGTGAAATACAGTGTGGTCACACAAGGTTATGCTACACGCCCGAGTTTATAGAAGGCACAGATGCCACACTGGATTCCAGAGAACACACTCTTGACTACTATTGACATCAACGGTCGAAGACTGAATTTTGGAGCATTTCAGAGATCAGATTTCTAGATGAGGAATGTTCAACTGAGGAGGTCTATGCAAACATTTCCAAAACCCACAACACTCCTGGTCCCAAGCAGTTCAGATCAGGGCGACTCAGTCTGTACTCTGTTCTGCTCTATGTTATGAGAAAGGATGACGTTTGCCCTTGCCAGCCAGGGAGGGGATCTGGGATCAAGGTCAAGACTTCACACTCATTGGATAACAGTTTCGTGGGCAGTTTTCCACCGTGACCCGACTCTGCCAGAGCTGCTCTCATGGCCTCACACTGGATTAGGGTTGAGGGGGTTCCCAGCTCCCGGAGCGCAGGGCAGGTGAGTGCGCCGGGTGCGTGGGGGGGGAGGGGCCCACCTTGTTGAGCAGGTGCAACAGGGCTTCTCGCAGGCAGCTGTGCCTCATGTAGAAGCTGATGATGGCCAGGTGGGTGCTGTAGTTGTGCAGGTAGAAGAGGCATTCTTGGTAGTAGGTGTTGTTCATGAGCTTCCCCTCAGGAATCACCTCCAGGGAGAGGCTCTGGGTCCGAAGGGTGGCCTCCAGCTCCCTCAAGGTGGCGAAGTAGTCGTCGTCCTGCTGAGGGGACGGCAGAGAGCAAAAGGGAACTTAGCTTTCAGCAGCCACTTCCAGAGAAATCTAACGATGTGCACAGGCACTCACAGCCCCGTTCTGAGGATGGGAAAACAGGCAGAGCTACAGAATCCTGTATGCTATAACCCCGATCTCATTCAAAATCCTAACACAGAAAACTCATCAAAATCCTAGTATTGATTAGTCTGGGTATGAGACTGTGTGTATGTGATTTTCACCTTTCTAAAAATGTTTTTTGTCACTTCTTTTTTGGTTTTCAATTTGACTTCATTACATCTAACCACATACAGCTACTTCTCTAACTGTATATAATGAGAAAGGACAAAATGGAAGCCTGGCAGCTGTGAGCCAGGACCAGCACTGTGTGCTGGGTGTAAACTGATCCTCTGTCCAGGTCATTACTGTTCCTGGGTCTCTCTCCCAGAGCCGGGCATCCTGCCGGCTCTGCTCTTACCAGGGCTATGAGTGGCCTCACTGTGGACTCCAGGTACTCAACCACATCCTGTACCAGCCTTGAGCCATGACTCAGCTGATTGAGGTCAAAAGGGGGCTTCAGACAGCGACTGAACTTCTCCCGTGCGGCGGCGAGGTTCCCGGCTTTGAGGCAGGCCATGCCCCAGGCATGCCACGCTCCTGTGGAATCAAGCCCCGTTTTTGCGGAGACCTGGAGGAAGAATGACTCGCTTTAGCAAAAGGCATTTACATCCAGGCCTGGGAGTCCCAAGGTACAGCCTATCCCCTTGCTGCCAATCACCTTCCTGTCTCCCCTCAAGGCTCCCCCCGACCCGGCCCAGCACACTGGTTATGCCCTAGATACCTCCCCATGGTCAGGCCTGTGAGACTTGGCAATATCTGTTTGCAAGGCTAACCAAGGGCAACTTCCTGCAGAGGGCAGAAGCGACTCTTGCCTTTGCCTCACCTCAACGCCCAGTTGGTAGTACTCAGCCTCCAAAAGCTGGTTCCTTAGCCTGGTGACCGCAGCCGGCTGCAAGATCTGCTCCAGAGATGGCACGTAGCGATAGGCAGCAGCAACTAAGATACTGAGCACGTCAACCTTGCTGATGTAGCTACAGGGGGCGAAAGGGCAACGAGGTGTCACTGGGTTGCTGCTTGAAGGTTTTCAATTTCATTTCCCATGTGAAGTGTGACCGGGAGAACTGACAGGTGCATGGCACACACACTGTGGGTGAAGGCTCTGAAGTCATGACCCCTGACTCTCAGCTCCGTCACTCAGCAGCTGTGACCTAGGGCAAGGTAGTGTCTGTCTCCCCGTACTCATCTTTAAGAAATGAATATAACAGGGAATTTCAAGGATAAAATGAAATAACCCAAGTGAAAGTGCTCTGGAGAGTGGCTGGAATGTTTTTGGCATTCGTTAATGGTTAGAGATTACTGTTTGGTGTAGGGGTGCCCTGAGCAGGGCTTCTATTTGAAGGCCTCTAAGTTCAATACTGGGGACTCACATGTTACCCATCTGCTTTCTGGTCCTTTGGGGCCCTGCTTGCTTGAGAGAGCACAGATTCTGTACTGATGGCCTCTAGTTCTTGTTGGTACAGAGGTCTTGGAGGTGCTGTGGGGCAGGGATGTCCTGGGCCTCTGCTCAGATTCTAGTCTCTTGAACTTGACCTTCTCTCCCTGGGCTAAGCACTGGTCTTCGTTACAACCCACTAGGATTGCCTTCTGTGATCACACTCTTGACACCTGATGACTGTAAAAACTCACCAAGACAGAGCACCCAGAGGGCTGGGTCATTCTGCCTGGTGTTTTCTGAAATAAGCCTTCAACCAAGGTTCCTGATGTTGTCTGATAATTGTAGCAAAAGCCCCTGTGGATCCCGACTTGTCCACTGATAACCCTGGAAAGGGGTCATGTACCTTAGTGGTTATTATTTATTTGAAAGGTAGAGTGACAGAAAGAGGCAAGGAGGGGGTATGAGTTTATGTAAATGCCAGGATGGAGAGAAAGAATGTGGAATGTGGAACCGCTGCTGTCAACTGTCAAAGAACCAGGACAACTGTCGTGGGTGAGAATCCTACTGAAGTGCTAATCGCCCTCATTTCTGCCATCTGCGGCCTCTCTGTGTATTAGAATTGAAGGAAGGCACTGGACTTGATGTTAAACTGTGTTCTCCGCAATCTGAGCACCCTTTTCTTTCAATAAATAGATTTTTAGCTGATTTACATGGTTGACATTTGGAGTATGCTTGGATATATTTTTACCTTTGCCTTAAATCGTTCCTCATGTTTCCTTTGCTTTCTACCTCTCACCAGATTTTCAAGTTTTTATTTTTCTCCTCTCCTTCCACTTCTTCCTAGATTTTTGATTCTTCTGATAGTTATTTAGAAAACCTGACTTAAAATACACCTATTTCTTCATTATCACAAAAGACACAAAAGAGCAGCATTGGCTCCTTTTCTTTGCCTTCCACTTCCCATGCCATGTCCTGCTTTCCTGACTTCTTGCTTTTGTTAGTAAAAAAAAAAATCACTAATACTTTGGGCATGCTTGGAATGTCCCAGGCTCAGTTCTCAGCTCTTTGTTTGGATGATCTCATTTCATCTTTACCACGGCCCATTATTTTTAATCCCCATTTTACAGAGGAGGAAACTGAGACCCAGAGGGGTTAACAGACTTCTCCAAGATTTCAGAATTAGGACTCGGGGTTCTCTGCACTCCAGGCTGCCTAGTGAGTTTACAGACAACTCCCAAGGTAGGCATTTAGACTTCAAAGACAATTACACTCCCTGCTCCCAAATCTGGTTAGGACTGAGAGCTGGGGACACATAACCTGAGTCACGAATCTGGGTGGATTAGCAGGGAACTGGGAGTTTTCATTGCTAAGTTAATGAATGGTGCTGCGTAGGAACCTGCAGGAGGCCTAAATCATGCCTTTCTCACATGTGCTTCCACTTTATGACCCAGATTCCTACCTGGACCAGGGGACAGACCACTCCCAAAGGTGCTTTTATAGATCTAGTATCCAGAATTCCCTGAGGTCAAGGCCACGCTGGAGTAGAGTTCCTACAAAATTAATTACTGCGCATTTGGGGAGGATACATTTTCTTTAAAAGGCAGAAAGTTCTACAGACACTAGAGGCACTTGCCTAAACTGATTCTAATTTCAAACTAACAAAAGTCTGTCTTCCCGACAGGGTACAGCTAGAGGAGGTCTGCTCCAAGGACAGACCCTGGGAAAGAGGACACCGACTGTCAAGACAGGGTGTGCAGGATCCCTTGTGATCCGGTCACAGCGTGCCACCAACATCAAACTGTCCTGCAAAACTTTTGCAGCACGCTGTGTCAGGCTGGGGAGCTGAACAATCAGAGTGGGGTCAGGAAGAGCACTGGACAGAAATCACAACCACAGAAATGCACCTGTCACACAGGGCCAAGTCCTGGCTCCGGCCGGCCTTGACGAACATCATCTTGGCACTGAAGAGCAGCTGCTTCATGATGTCAGTGAGCAGCCCTGCGTCCACCTCTGGGTTGCTGAGGCCCTTGGACAGTCTGCAGCAGTGCTCAATCAGCTGGTGACCGCACGCGATGCTGTCCCGGTGCAGGTTCAGGATGGCAATGCACAGGGAGGCACTGGGGGCCTGGCCGTGGTAGAAGGAGGGAAAACCACAGTGACTTCAGGGACCAAAGCATTCTGGACGAATGCAGCTGGGTAGTAGGAATTATCCTTCCTGTTTAAGAGACTGGAAAAAGACTGGAGGAAGGAGCCACAAATTCCACGGTGAGCAGAAGTGGAATTAAGTGTCGGGCACTGCCAAAGCTCTGGCTGCTAGGTTTTGTCATGTAACTGGGAGGAATGTTGCCATGACCAAATGCTCCTAACATTTTGAGAATGTCCACAGGTCTCCTCCTTTTTATGGTCTACTGTCCCACTAGACAAGTTCCCCTTATTGCCGGTGTGGATTGTAACAGGCCCCTTGCTCATCTGACCACCTGGAGGACTCTTGCTTCAGGCCCCAGACACATTGCTGCTGAATCACTCTTCCAAAAGCATGCTGGGAAACCCTTTCGCAGGTCCTGGACACCTACCAAGCCGATGTTCCCTACTGCAAAATTCAAGGCCCAACAGACCAGCAGGCTTCCTCAATCCTACTTTCTACTACCTCAAAGGAAACATTCTGTTTCTTCCATTTTAAACAAGGCCTCAGTCGTCAATCATGCCCTGCTTTTTTATTTTTTTTTTAGAGAGACAGAGAGACAGAGAGGGAGAGAGCTAGTCCCATTTGCTAGTTCATCCCTCAAATGTCCACAATGGCTAGTGCTGGGGATGGACTAGAGCCAGAGCCAGAAAACCTCAATCCAGGTCTCCTACACGGGTGGCAGCTTGGCCCATCACCACTGCCTCTCAAGGTCTGCTCTGGGAGGAAGCTGGAGTTAGGAGCTGGAGTTGGGACTCAAGCTCAGGCATTCTGACATGGGATGTGAGCATCTTAACTGGTGTTTTTTTTTTTTTTTTTAAAGTAATTATTTATTTACTTGAAAGGTGAAAGTAAAGAGAGGCAGAGGCAGAGAAAGAGAGAAGTCTCTCATCTGCTGGTTCACTCCCCAAATGGCCACAATGGCTTGGGCTGTGCCAGTCTGAAGCCAGGAGCCAGGAGCTTCTTCTGGGTCTCCCATGCAGGTGCAGAAGCCCAAGCACTTGGGCCATCTCCCACTGCATTCCCACGCCTTAGCAGAGAGCTGGATCAGAAGTAGAGCAGCTAGGACTTGAACTGGCTTCCATACGGGATGCTGGCGCTATAGGTGATAGCTTAACTCACTATGCCACACTGCCAGCCCCTTATCTGGGTCTTAACTGCTAAGTTAAACACCTGCTTCCTGTCCTGCAATTTTGCACACTGTTTTTGCTCAGACGTTTTAGCTTTGTACTTTCTGTTCTTCCCCTCTCTTCACACTCCTTACAAACCCTAAACCTTTCCTTTTAGGTGTCTGCTACTCTTCCAAGCCTTCAGTGCTGCCTGGTCCGTGAAGCCTTTCCTGATCTCCACCTAGGCCTTTCCCTACATGCTCCTACTCTTGGTCCACTCTCAGCTCCCACGTTATGGCGCTAACAGCAGGTGGAGGCCAGGCTGTCTCCCCTGCCCCCCACCTCCGTCTCTCCTGTTACACAGCATGAAGAGATGGCAATGACTGTTAATGCAATTACCTGCTCATAGTAAAATTCACTCCGCACCAGCTCGTTTTCCTCTTCACTCAGATTCAGAATCCACTCCACCTCAGCTGCCTTGGGGACCCTCACCACAGCCGAGTATGGTGGGCTTTCACTCTCGGAGCTGTCTGGTGCTGGGAAGACAACAAAACTGCCATTCACACGTGTCACTGATGAGCAGCTCAACCTGGTCTCGAACAGTGGGTTGGTGTGAGTTGAAGGCAGATGCTTCCCTGCTGCTGGAGGGCCCCTTTCTCCATCCTTGGTCCCTCTTATTTCCTTTAGGAGGCTCCACTAATTGCTGTACATCCTCAGGCATACAGCTGGGATGAGTGTTTGTCACACAACCCCGTTGCTTCACCTGAGACCCCTGAAAAGTGCAGGCTTCCCAAATGGATGGCAGGGCCATTGAACACGCCTAGAAACTAACCTGCGGCAGAAGGATACAGGCCAAACTGTTATCCGTGATGCCCTAAGGGAAGGGATGAAGCGTTGGGATGCAGGATGGTGGGGAAGAGGAACGGAGGGGATACAAAGAGGAACGGTCTACTAAAAGCTGAAGACCAAACTCTTTGGTTGCTGGTCTTCTCGATGCTGGAAGCAAACGGGTCCATGTGATAGCTTAATAGGACGACTGTGAGAGGAAACAGGCTGACAGAAAGGCTGAGAATTTTTTGGCAAGCAAGGTGGATAGAGTTGAAACGGAGTGTGTCCGCTGCAGCTGATACACTGAAGGCAGAGCCTACCTGAACGTATAATCAGGGGTGTGGACCCTTTTGTCTGCCTAGGGCCATTTGGACATTTACAACATCATTTGTAAGCCATACACAATCATCAGCTTCAAAATGAGCCTGCTGTATGTACCTTTATTGAATTTTGAGTTCCATCTGCAGTTGCCTTGGAGGGCCAGATCAAATAATTTTGCAGGCCTTAGATGGCCCACGGGCAGGACCTTCCCCATAAAGTCAGAGAGAACGAGATTCAGCCTTACCTTCGGATTGGCCTGGATTCTCCTCTGGCGCACTGGAAATAGAAAGAAAAATGAATGCTTTGATCACGTCTGTTTTTGTTTCGGGCTTAGCACGCAGCGTCGACATCCACTCTGTTATCTGAGTGAAGTATCAGGGGGTCATCCGTGGTTCTTTTCTCTCCCTCACCACGTCCTGTCCCTTCCCTCTCCTCACATCCCATGTTGCTTCATCCCTGCCTAGGGAGAGCCACCATCATTACTGCTAGAGGCGGCACTAGCTTCCCAACTTGTCTCAGTCAACAGCTCTACTCTGCAGCTGCACCAAACTTCAAAAACTGCCAATCTGGTCACATGCTGCTCTTGCTTAAAATCCCTGGGTAGCTCCTCAGGGTAACGATATCCCACATTCACACAGTTCAGCAGACAAAGCCTTTTATAACTTAGCCCCATTATCTCTTGAGGCTATCTCCTGTCACCCATGATCTGCACTCAAGCTCTAATACCCTGACCTACTCTCCACGGGCTATGGTCAACTTCAGCTGACACCACGGTGCACTAAGCCCCAGTGCCACAAGCCAGAGCCCAGGCCTCTTACCTGCATCAGGCGCCTGCTGGTTAACCCCAGCTCCTGACACCAGAGCAAGCCCCAAGCCTTTGTGCCACTGCCCACGTCCTCCTGGCTTAGACACCAGCAGCTGGGTCCAGGGTATGCTGGACAGACCCTTGGTCTATTCCCAGTCCCTCAGACAGCCCACATCTTTCCTGTCCCTATCTTTGCAGTTGTTCCTCCCACCTCTGGCCTTGCTTGTTATTGTCCTCATTTCCTATCAACTCCTCATCTTCTAAGGCCAGTCCTCCAAGAGGAGTTTTCCCTTCAGGATCATTGGACCACTACGTGTATGCCTCTACCACTGTACCTCTTCAACGGCCTTGTGGTCTGTTTGTGGGCTGTCTCCCTGTTATGATGGGGGTACTTTGAGGATAAAGTGGTCATTGTTGAATGATTGTTGCTGAAAGAATCCCCATCAATACGAACTACACATTTCAAATCTCAGCAACCCCTGTCCCCAGCCCCAGGGAGGGAGGCAGCGGAGTCCCAGGTCATAGAAACTAGAGTTGGCTCAAGATGTCTTCCTTTCTATGAGATCAGTAATTATCATGATGAATGTTGACCAAAAAGGTTCAGATTAAAACAAATCTGGGGAGGGGGATGTTTGGCACAGTGGTGAAGACACTATTTGTGAGGTCCACATCTCATACGAAAGTGCCAGGGTTTGAATCCCACCTCCACGTGCAATCCAGCTTCCTGCTAATGTGCATCCCAGGAGGCAGCAGGCACTTGGGTCCCTGCCATCCATGTGAGACCTGGATTGAGTTCCAGGCTCCTGGCTTTGGCCTGGCCCAACCCTGGCTCTTGTGGGCATTTGGGAAGTGAACCAGCAGATGGAAGATCTCTAATCTCTGTCTTTTTGCCTTTCAAATAAAATAAAAATTAATTTAAAAAAAATGAACATATATCTATTCAAGTCAGTTAATTAAACATGGAGAATCAGCAATTCTGTGTTCGGATGGTTGCTTTGGCTCATGTTCCCAGATGCTCCAGGAGTCCTGAATTTACACTCTTTAGGAAAAACTGTACAACACTAAGCCAGCAAAAATGGTCTTGTTCTGTTTGCCAGAGGAATGAGCAGTTTCTAAAGCCCCTAGGTGAACCCTTTGCAGAGAAGTATAAGGGCTCTTTCAATTGTGGCTAATAAGCCAGGACAACTATCTAGCTTAGAGCTGATGCAAGTGTTGTACAAACACTCAGTAGGGGTGAACTGGTCCCCTGGGTCCAGATGAGAACAAATAAAGAGAGAGAGGCTGGAAACAGGTGAGCAGGCAAACTCAGATGAATGGCCCCTGCTACGGGGAGAGCTGAAGAGCCACATGTCTTGGTTTCAGAGGAACATCATATAAGAACTTTGAATACCACTTCCTCTCGCCCCTACTTCCTCTCTTGGTGGTTTCTCTGCCCAAGGTTGGTCTACAAACAGTTCACCGTGGAGCTGATGGTGATTCAGTGTGAATATTGGATTATCCAATCTGGGGAGTGTTTCACATTTGAAACGGAGTGTCAGGGCAGGCGGCAGGGGTCAACAACAGTGACACCCTGCTGCAGGACACTCACTCTTTGTGGAAGTAGCTGTAGCACTGGTCACACACGCGAGCGGGGTTCTCTCTGCAACCTTCCACCACCATCTTCTTAGTGGAGCAGGAGCTGCACACGAGCCGGCCACAGCGGCGACAGTGGTGCCGCCTGTTAAACTGAGGAAGGCCATGGAGAGAAGAAGGGACAGAGGTGAGACTGCAGGCCTGTGAGGACACCACCATCAATCCATTTACACTTGGTATAGCCACTTGTGGCTTATTCAGAATACCGACTGCGTGGGGCTTTATTGAAAAGGAACACCTGGTCCTTAACCTTAAGACACTGACATCTTTAAGATATTTCTTGGGTGATGGCAAAAGTGCTGAGTCCTAGGCAATTTTGCAGTAACTCCTGACAAGCTCCATCATGCAGGGAGGCAGTAAAAAAAAGCAGTAGGGAAGAAGAGACTTTCTCAGCCAGGGAAGATGACACTTCTACATCGTATTGCTGCTGCTAATGATGAGCAAGTGTGCTTCTGCAAAACACTTCTGTGCGTACTGCCGCATTTCGTTATGAGACAGTGGTAGAAATCTTGCACTTCTTTTACAGAAGGGGAGGAAACAGGCCAGAGAAGTTACATCACCGCTGTTTTTATTAGCACTAAGCTCATATGCCAGGTAGGCACTGTGGTAACATTTATGACTGATAATAGCTCATCAGAGAAGCAATATGCATTTCATCCCTAGTTTACCTATGAGCATATGAGAGGGAACAGCTGACAGTCACTTTATTGTTAGGAGGCAGAGCCAGGATTAGAACCCAGGTCCTCTGCCTCCTGAGCCAGCGCCCACAACCACTGCCAGCTCATTTCCCTTACTGTGAAGACACAGGAGGTAGAAACAAGACCCTCTGATGCCTCCTGTCTCTTCCCTCATTATCTCGTGAGAATGGCAAAGACTTTAGAATTTAAGGCTATCCGAGGGGTATCTACTACCTGTCTGAACCCACAGAAAGTGTTCTGTTCAGGTCAAAGATCAACCTAAGTCTTGGGTAGGGCAGTTCTTCTGGAAACATCACTACACTTTTCGAGACAGGAGCTCCTGAGCTAGGGCAGGTGCGCTAGGGACAGGTGCTGCTTACCATGGTGAAGTGCTCCCTGTGGCAGACCATGCAGATGCTCTCAGTGTCATCTGGTACCCACTGGTGCCTGGCAGGGGGCACTGCTGGGGGCACAAATTCCAGTGGAGGCTGACTCTGGGGAAGGCTCCTCTCCCTCGGACTGGGGGAACGCACAATGGAGACAGCTGGGAACCAGAGGCCAGAACCAAAGGTGATCAGTATTCCAAATCACAAATGAAGAGGGAGTGATGGCATTTCACCACTTTATCATGCCCTACTGAAGCATTCGATCTAGGTAATGATCATCAATGGCTGTTTAAATTACAAAAGCGATAAGTGGAAGGCAACTGCATGCTTCCTGGTGGGAGTGGACGCCGCCTCTCAAATACACTCAACACAGATCAAGTTTCTAGATCTGACCAGCAGCACACTGGAAGTTCACAGGACAGAGAGCCAGATGGCCACCAGGCAGCAATAGTGAGTGGGACGCTCCATGGAGCAAATGACTTGGCTTCCTCCACAAATAAAAATCAGGTGTGTGTGTGTGTGTAGGGGGTGGATAAAAGACATTAGAAGAGATTTAAGGCGGCCGGCGCCGTGGCTCAATAGGCTAATCCTCCGCCTTGTGGCGCCGGCACACCCGGTTCTAGTCCCGGTCGGGGCACCGGATTCTGTCCCGGTTGCCCCTTTTCCAGGCCAGCCCTCTGCTGTGGCCCAGGAGTGCAGTGGAGGATGGCCCAGGTGCTTGGGCCCTGCACCCCATGGGAGACCAGGAAAAGCACCTGGCTCCTGGCTCCTGCCATCGGACGAGCGCGGTGCGCCGACCGCGGCGGCCATTGGAGGGTGAACCAACGGCAAAGGAAGACCTTTCTCTCTGTCTCTCTCTCTCACTGTCCACTCTGCCTGTAAAAAAAAAAAAAAAAAAAAAAAAAGAGAGATTTAAGGTATGCCAAAAGCCATGTGCAGATATTATTTAGATCTCGATTTTGAAAAAAAATTGTAAAAAATCTTAATAAAACAGCTGGGGAAACCTGAATACTGACTGTTTTTTAGTTATGATAATAGTGTTACGGTTTTAAGGAAGTTCTTAACTTATAGAAATTTATAGTAAAATATTTATAAATGAAATAATATCTGGGATTTGCTTCAGACTAATCCAGTAGGATAGGCGTGTAGACAAAACAAGAACAGTCATGAGATGACAATTATTGTAGTTGGATAATAACCATGTAAGGTGCTACTATATTCTCTTGTAAAATGCTTACACACACACACACACACACACACACACACACACACACACACGCCCATGGCTGTCCAGGCTGCCTGACGCAGAAGCATGAAGCTACTCATGAACCTGCAGATTTAAGCCTTCCTCTCAGGTCTGTGGATTACCATGAGTCATGACTAATTATCAACGTATGACCAGGGAATGCCATGGTCTTTGCTTTAAGGTATCTAGGAAACTTTCTTGTTATCTAGCAGAGCAGTGTTGGTTGTCACAGAAAAAGAGAACTGAAAATGCAGTGATTTTTAGCGATACCCATAAGCGAACCTAGAATCCTGCTCCCTTGACCATTTGGCAAAACAAACACTTATTGAGCTTCTCCTGAAGGAAGGCCACTGTGCAGGGGGCTGGAGAAGGGTATGTGTCTATATACGGGGTGGTGGTGCTGTAAAGGGTGACCAAGGCCTGGCTGAGGCCTTCAAGGAGTGTGTACCCTGTGTGAGTAAGAGCATTAAAATGAGAGCTAAATAGTAGGTTAGCATTAGTAGATTCCATAAGTCACTTTAAAAAAATTAAAGAATTTATTTTTTATTGAAAGGCAAGAGAGAGAGAGAGAGAGAAAGAGAGAAAGAAAGAATGAATGAATGTCAGAGACCATGTACTGGTTCACACCCCAAATGCCCACAACAGCTGGGGCTGGACTAAGATGAAGGAATTCAATCTGGGGCCCCTACAAGGGTGGCAGAAATCCTACCAGTTGAGCCATTATTGCTGCTTTGCAGGGTGCATAAGAGCAGGAAGCTGAAATCAGAAGTGGAGCTGGGCCTTGAACTCAAGCACTTTGATTCGGGATGCAGGCATCCCAAGTGGTGTAAGTAACTGCTGTGCCAAACACTCGCCCCATGAGTCACTTCTAAATGCCTTCCTCTTTTGTAGAATAAAGAAAAACAAGGATACTTCAAAATATTTGTGGAGAGTGGAATTAAAAGACAAGTTTATTTCAATACAAAAAATGTATAAATTCATGCATATGTGAGGTCTTCAAAAAGTTCACAAACAATGTGAACTGTGAAAAAACTATGTGTGGATTTCAAAAACTTTTTGGCACCAAAGATAAACTTATTTTTTAATTCAATTTTCCATGGACATTTTTTTTTTGACAGGCAGAGTGGACAGTGAGAGAGAGAGAGAGAGACAGAGAGAAAGGTCTTCCTTTTGCCGTTGGTTCACCCTCCAATGGCCGCCGCCGCCGGCGCGCTGTGGCCGGCACACCACGCTGATCCGAAGGCAGGAGCCAGGTGCTTCGCCTGGTCTCTCATGGGGTGCAGGGCCCAAGCACTTGGGCCATCCTCCACTGCACTCCCGGGCCACAGCAGAGAGCTGGCCTGGAAGAGGGGCAACTGGGACAGAATCCGGCACCCCGACTGGGACTAGAACCTGGTGTGCTGGCGCCGCTAGGCGGAGGATTAGCCTATTGAGCCGTGGTGCCGGCCTCCATGAACATTTTGAAGAACTCTTGTAGAATCTGCTAGGGTGAGTTGTTTTTAAGATTAATATCTGGGAGCCAATGCTGTGGCATAGTGTGTTAAGCCATGGCCTGCAGCGCTGCCGGCATCTCATATGAGTGATGGTTCTAGTCCCAGCTGCTCCACTTCTGATCCAGCTCCCTACTAAGGCACCTGGGAAAGCAGCAGAGGATGGCTCCAGTCCTTGGGCTCTGCACCCACATAGGAGACCCAGAGGAAGCTCCTGGCTCTTGACTTCGGACTGGCATAGCCTGGCCATTGAGGCCATTTGAGGAGTGAACTAGTGGATGGAAGATCTCTCTCTCTTTTTCTCTCTCTGTCTCTCCTCTCTCTAATTGCCTTTCAAATAAATAAGGCTTAGATAATTATAATCTATGTGAGTAAGGTACGTGTGTATACATATTTCCCCTATAGGCAATAGTTCAAGATTTGTTAATTCAGTGTTTGTAAAGATTTTATAGATGCATTACTGCAAACAATGACAGTTGACTCTTCCCTGGGATATACAAAGCTGAGATAAACCAAGAAATACAGCTGATAAGAATGTCGTAAATGGAAAAGAAAAAAGAAGCAAAATAATCAGAAAGTGAACTGAAAAATGCTGTTTCTCAAATCCAGTTCTTACCAGGAGCAGTAGCAGGAGAGAACTCTGCTGACGATGATCTAGACAGGGTTTCAGGGTCTGAAGCCTGATGGACAATTTCCTGGAGGTGAATCACAGAATCTGTAGGGAGGGAAGATGCTGACAAAACATCATCCTACCACAGGCGCCCTTATTCACTGTGCTAAGCATTTGGCTCAAAGCTCTATAGGCTTGGCTGATTTTTAGTGGGAATTCGACTATACCTAAGAGCACAGTAGAAGCACTTCCACGCTAAGAGCATGCATGTTTTGTAAATTCTTTAAAAAAAAAAAAAAAGAAAGAAACACCATGTTTAGGTGCATGAAATAGTGAAGCAGTGTTAGGATTTTACAACATTTATCTAAAAAGTTCAAGGGACTTGGAAGACATGTAAATGACACCCCTGGAGGGTAGGGAGTAAGAAGAAGGGTATCTGGGCTCATCAGCTCATTCTGCTTTACTTTCCTCCATTCTGAAACAGGCTGAGTCAGCTCATGTTCAAGCGATGTCTGATGGGATCCCGGGAATGTGGCAAGCTCTCAGTAGGAAATGACACTTCATCAGGGCCACAGCCCATTCCCAGAATGTACTGTTTCCCAAGCCTTCACGTTATCATGCATGCAGTGGGCATCTAACCGCCCTTAATTCTGGTTGGCCTCGTTTCACTACCAAGAGTTGCCCTCTATAACAAAGAGCTGTCTCCCCTGAAGCATATTCCAAGCCAAGAAAACAAGAGGAAGAAATTAAAACTAAGAATGGTGTTTCTTCTTCCACGTAGAATCCCCATCCAGGAAGCTGGCAGGTGGGTACCTGATCGTTTCTCCCTCAGAGAGTATGGGAAGTCCAGGGCCTTCCCTGCGTATGTGGAAAGCAGCGAGTCGACCTCATCCATGGTGAAGCCGATGTCCTGGTCGGTCAGCAGCTGGTGCAGGGTCTGCACCGCCTCGGTGGCCCAGTCCACTTTCATGTTCATAAGCAGCTGCTCTAGCATGAGCAGGGGGTTAGAGGACAAGTGGGAATAGCTGGCCCGGTGCTGCTCAGGCAGGGTCAGCAGAACCTATGTGTGGGGTAGATGCATAAAGGGAATAGTACATTGACATGGCGGTTAACATACTGGGGTGCCCACATCCCGTACTGCAGTGCCTGGGTTTGGGTCTCAAATCCAACAGTTGCTGATTCCAGTTTCCTACTAATGCGCAAAATAGGAGGCAGCTGGTGATGGATCAAGTAGTTGTGTCCCTGCCACCTACATGGGGAACCTGGACTGATTCTCCAGCTCCTGGCTTTGGCCTGGCCTAGCCCTGGCTGCCTGTGGGCAATCTGGGGAGTGACCCAACAGATGGGAGATTTCTCTGTTTCTTTCAGTTTTTCTGCCTTTCAAACAGATAAAGTAAGTAAATGAAAAAAAGTTTTTAAATATTTTTTTTTATTTGACAGGTAGAGTTATAGACAGTGAGAGAGAGAAAAAGAGTGAAAGGTCCTCCCTCCTTTGGTTCACCCCCCAAATGGCCGCCATGGCCAGCGCTGTGCCAATCCAAAGCCAGGAGCCAGGTGCTTCTTCCTAGTCTCCTATGCGGGTGCAGGAGCCCAAACACTTGGGCCATCCTCCACTGCCCTCCCGGGCCATAGCAGACAGCTGGACTGGAAGAGGAGCAACCGGAACTAGAACCCAGTGCCCATATGGGATGCCGGCGCTGCAAGTAGAGGACTAGCCAAGTGAGCCTGGTGCCGGCCCCCGAAAAATTTTTAAAAGAAAATAGTACATAAATTTCAGAAGAAATCTGAGTTCATAAGCTTTTCCTATGAAGTGTCAGATAGTAAATATTTTAGGTTTTATGACCCCTAAGGACTGTGTTGCAAGTATTCAACTCGCCTGTGTAGCATGAAAGCAATCATGCAAATATGTAAGAGAATGGATGTGCCTGTGTTCCCATTAAAACTTGACTTACAAAAACAGGCTGAGGACAAGATTTGGTTCACAGGCAGTAGTCTGCTTACCCCTAGTCCAGAGCCTCCAGGTGTGCTTGAGTTCTGCCTGACCTGCCCCCCACTTTTTTTTTTTAAACACTTATTTATTTTATTTGAAAAGCATAGTTACAGAGAAAGAGGGAAAGACAGGGAGAGATTTTCCATCTAATGGTTCTCTCCCCATATGGCTGCAACAATCAGATTTTGGCCACACAAAGCCAGGAATCAGGAGCTTCATCAGGGTCTCCAAAGTGGGTGCTGGGGCCCAAGGACTTGGCCCATCCTTTGCTGCTTTCCCAGGTGTGTTGACAGGGAGCTGGATTGGAAGTAGGGCAGCAGGGACTTGGCAGCGCCCACCTGCCAGCACTGCAGGTGGCAGCTTAATCTGCTATGCCACAGCGCCAGCTCCCTGCCTGAACCTTAACCTTAATCTTAACCTTAATGCACCATTCTATTTTTGAAACTTTACTTAGAATGAGCAATACCAGATGCAATGTCAGTGGGTTACTCAAACCTGGCACCTCCTGTGTCCCACAGATAAATGATAAATCTAAACTCTCTTTATGGGGCTGGTGCTGTGGTGTATAAGGTTAAGACTCCACCTGTAGTGCCGGCATCCCATATGGACACTGATTTGAGTCTTGGCCACTCCACTTCCAATCCAGCTCTCTGCTCATGTGCCTGGGGAAGCAGTAAAAGATGGCCCAAGTCCTTGGGCCCCTGCATCCATGTGGGAGACCCACAAGAAGCCTGGCTTTGGGCTGGCACAGCCCTGGCCATTGTGGCCATTTGGGGAATGAACAAGCAGATGGAAGATACCTATCTCTCTCTCCTTATTTCTCTTTCTGTATTTCTGCTTTCAAATAAATAAGTAAATCTTAAAAAAAAAAAATTCTCTTTAGAGGTCCTAGTGAAATATGTTTACTAGCTCAGCTCATTGCCAGTTTTTAAGGATTCTCTCACTTAGGTACAGTGCATCAAATGGAAAAAAAAGGTGTATCTTATTTAGGAATATTTTATATGGTTTAACTCTTAGCAAGGATACCTGTGGTTTTACTCATTGCATTCTCAGGACTCAATTCAATTTTGGGGCAGTATATATGATGGCCAGTAGAATAATGAGAAGAATGCCAGTGAACCCAGTTTCTCCCCAACCTTCCTTCCTTAGATTGCTTTCTCTAACCCTTAATTTCTTCTGTTAGTGTCTCCAAGGTTACACACTGAAGGAAGGACCAACCTTATCTAATGACCTAGACAGAATTCCTTTCCATTAGCAGAGACCAGTTTATGAAGCAGTAGTTTTAACTCCCCACATCAGAATCCCTTTGGAAGATATTCAGTTCCTATTTTGAGACTAGTTTTGATTGAGCTGGGAAGGGGTCAACTACTGGCATTTTTAATTAATTAATTAATTTTTAAAGATTTATTCATTTATTATTTGAAAGGCAGAGTTACAGAGAGGCAGAGGCAGAGACAGAGAGAGGTCTTCCGTCTGCTGTTCACTCCCTAGATGGCCACAATGGCTGGAGCTGGGCCGATACGAAGTCAGGAGCCAGGAGCTTCCTTTGGGTCTCCCACATGGGTGCAGGGGCCCAAGGATTTGGGCCATCTTATACTGCTTTCCCAGCCATAGCAGAGAGCTGGATCATAAGTGGAGCAGCCAGGACTTGAACCGGCGTCTATACGGGATGCTGCCACTGAACGCTGGGGCTTTACCAGTTATGCTACAGTGCCACCCTGAACTACTGCCATTTTTAAAACTCCAGGCATATCCGGTGAGAGCTGAGAAGCACTGATCCAGCAGACACCCCAGGAAGCCTAAGGACAACTTCAGAGGACCAGGTACAACTGAGCCTGGAGGCAGGCAGTAAGAGAATGACACATTTCTAGAGACTCAGCTAGCACGTGGTGAACTGCTAGGGTGAAGATTCTGTATGGCACAGGCTGAGGAGGGCAGGGGCAGGCAGAAGAGCTCCGAATGCTGTAAGCGGGAGCGGGGCCACCAGTCCCCCGGGGCATGCTTTCCCACTGCCCTCTTTTCCTCCTTACCTTGGAGCCCATGTACAGCGCCTGGATTTCTTGGTGTCGGGTGGCAGTCAGTTGTCCATAGAAGTGGGTGGTGAGGTAGTTGGCCAAGAAGTGGGAAGTGGCCAAGCTAGGGTGCTGGTCGAGGGACTGCTCTGTGACTTCAAGGCACATGGTGGGGTCAGGGATTCTTCGCAGGAGCTGTTGGAGGAGAAGGGTAGGAGAGGAAGGCGAGGCCTCTAGAAGAATTTTTAGGCCGGCTTTCCTTTGCTTTGGAAAGAAACATGTACTACATAATGATATTTTGATCTACAATGAATCACATCTATGACAGTTGTCCCGTAAGATTGCACAGTCCAGTGACAGTGTGGCTGTTTTTAGTTTGTGTAAGTATACTCTGATGTTCACTAACAAACAAATCACAAGTGACACCTATCTCAGAACATGTCCCTTTCAGTAGGCAATATGCGAGTGTATTTAGGTTTTCTCACTTTGGACTAACTCTTTCTCCATACTCATTTTACCACCCCTGCGGCTTCACAAATGAGCTGTGGGTTTGATAGGACCATCTGGTACCTCGGGTAGGCCTTGGTGCCTTCTGCTCAGGTTCACTTTAACTGGCTCCTAATGGACACAAAGGGGCTGATAGGAGATTGTGAACGCTTTGCGTGGGATTCAGCATGAAAAAACTCCTCTGATTTGCCTCATCCTCTTGTCCCTCAGCAAAAGAAAAATGGGAAGAGTTAGAGGCTTACCTGTAGAGCTTTTTCATGATCTCTTCTTTCTAGAAGGTGGAGAAGGTGCTTTTGATGGAGGCTGATTAAGTGTTCTCTTGGAATGGGGTACAGGCGGCCCCACTCCTCACACAGTTCATAGTCCTGGAAGGAAACACACTCATCTTCAGTCTTTTTAAATTACTGGCCTTGTCACTCATCAGCTTTGGCATGGTGTTTCTCAGCAGTCCAGAGTCTGCTAAGCCCCGGGGATGTTTGAGAATTGCTAACGGGACTTCATTCTGGGATTAAAGTGAGATCAGACACTCAGAGGGGTACGGTGGCAATGTAAGGCATGACAACAATGGAAGCAGGCTTACTGTTACCATCATTTTCCTCTTGGGTCTACCATAACAAAGACAAGTAGAAGACGTGGAGACTGACGCTGCAGTTAGCTGCGGGAGATACTAAGGAAGTAGGAAAGACTGAGGAGTGAGGCTGGCGTTTTGGTGCAATGGGTTAAACTGCGGACTATAACCCATAGGAGTGCTGGTTCCAGCCCGGGCTGGTCCGCTTCTAATCCAGTTCCCTGCCTACGAGCCCGGGAAAGCAGCACAAGATGGTCCAGGTGCTTGAGTCTCTGCCACCCACAAGGGAGATCAGGATGGAATTCCAGGTTCCTGGTTTTGGCCTGGTTCAGCAGCTATTTGGGGAGTGAACCAGTGGATAGAAGATCTCTGTTTCTCCCTCTTTGTAACTCTACCTTTCAAATAATCCTTTTTTGTTTTTCAAGATTTATTTATTTATTTGAAAGGTAGAATTACAGAGAGGCAGACGCAGAGAGAGAGAAGTCTTCCATCTGCTGCTTCACTCCTCAAATGGTGGCAACAGCTGGAGCCTGACTGATCTGAAGCCAGGAGCCAGGAGTTTCTTGTGGGTCTCTCATGTGGGTGCAAGGGCCCAAGCACTTGGGCCATCTTCCATTGCTTTCCCAGGACATAGAAGAGAGCTGTATCGGAAGAGGAGCAGCCGGGACTAGAACCAGCGCCCATATGGGCTGCTGGCACTACAGGTGGTGGCTTTACCCACTATGCCACAGTGCCAGTCCCTCAGATAATCTTTAAACAAAAAACAAACAAAAAACATTATCTGCTCAGCTGATTGTAGGCACATACATGTGAAGACCTAGACTTAAAAATTAAAAAACATTTTTTTAATTAAAAATTTTTGGCACATGCTGGGGGCTGGACTCTACCCGTGCCCTCTATTTGCAATCCTTCATCCTTATTCTGTGAACTCTGGATTGACATTTCAGAGAATGGAGTTCCAAGGGCTTTGTCTAAATATCCTTGGTGGTAGTGTGTGGGATGCCCTCCCTACCACTCTGCCAGGGCTGCCTTAATGTTTCTCAGCTCTATTAGGTGCCTGGCTTGGGCTCCCACAATCTAGGCTTTTCCCATCACTGGATATATGAGGGTATGTCAAAAAACTCATCGCAAAGTGGAATTAAAAGGAAAATTTGGAAAAAACTTTTGAAATCTCATGATACGTATTTTCCATGAACCCTTTAAAGACCCCTGCTATGCTGCAATCACCTACAGATGTGTCTCACATCACTCCTCTCCCCAAAATGTGAGCTAGTCCTGGGCAAAGACCAGATTAATTATTATTGTTTCACTATCAGCAGAGAGACTGGAAAATAGCAAGCACTCAATGAATGTTTCCTGAATGAGCAAACATTTGAATGAACATCTGCATTTTGAACTATGGTGAATCAGCTACGTAAAAGATAGGTAAAATTCTATTTAGCACTTAAATGGACAAAACACCCATGAAACAGTATTTAAATTCATTAGTAATCATGGAAATTTAAATGAAAGCAACAATAAGACACCATCCTATTGGTAAAAAAAGGAAAAGACGGACAATAAAAAAGCTGTCATAGATATGGAACAGGAACTGTGAAAGGGAGGGTAAGAGGGGACTGCAAAAATTCATGGAAAAATGAAATGCATGCATGTTTTTCATAACACACCTTTTCCATGATTGGAAGACTCCTCTTATGCATGGATATCAGAATTATTATTTTTTTTGCAGCAGAATTAAATCTTTTAGTGCCATTTTGTCTATGAACTTTGCGAAGTATCTCTGTACCTGGGACAACCTTTTTGAAGAGCAACTGGGTAACATCTTAGTAAAGCTGAGGCTGCTCCCACCTGGTGACACAGCAATTCCATTGTAGGTCTACATTCCACACCTAACGTATCCCGTGTAGATAATCTTAGACACGAATGCAAGGGTGACAGCACAAAAGTGTCAACAGTATTATTGTCTATACTTATCTGTATGTTGGTGAATTTCACAATTAAAGAAAACAGAATGTGGTACAGTTATTAAAACATACAGACATTGCTCCGTGGAAAGGGGTCTACACGGCAGCTAAGGAGCTGCAGCGCTGGGAAGGAGGATGAAACGAAATGCCACCGAGGAAGAGTACCTGCGCTTCCAGGATCATGTTCATGACAGCGGATGGGTCCTCCACACAGCAGCTCCTCAAGGCCTGCCAGTCACACCATGCTGGAGGAGTGTGCAAACCCAGAATCTGAGAAGAGACAGGGAAATCCAGCAAACCTCACTGCAGCTTCTCCCTCCAGCAGCAACTCAGCAGTGTCCACAGCCAGCCCGTCCCAATTTGCCAGGAGAGAGGGAGAAGAGACCAGGTGGGACAAAGATCGTTTAGAGAGAATAAGCCTGCCTGCCTGCCTGCCTGGGAAGTACAAGAGGACTTCAAAAAGCTCATGGAAGATGAATTCAAAGACAAGTTTTTTTTACTGCAAAACATTTTTTTGAAGTCCATGTATTTTTTTTCCCATAAGATGCACTTCCCACAAACTTTCTGAAGATCTCTGGTATAATTAGGGAGCAAAGGTGAGGCAGACAGCCAGGGTGGAGGCCTTTCACTGATGAGGATGGTTCTCAGAGGCTTCCATAATGTGTTTTTTTTTAAAGACTTATTTATTTGAAAGGCAGAGTTAGAGAGAGGGAGACACACACACACATACACACACACACACAGACAGATAGGCTGAAGTCAGGAGCCTGGAACTTGATCCAGGACTCCCATGTGGGTGGCAGTGCCCAGGCACTTTTGGCCATCTTCTGCTGCTTTTCCAGGTGCATTAGCAGGGAGCTGGATTGGAAGTGGAGCAGCTGAGGCTAGAAATGGTGCCCATATGGGATGCTGGCATTGCAGGCAGTGGCTTAACCTGCTGCACCACTATGCCGGCCCCTTCCATGCCTTCTAAGGTCACTTGCACCATGCTCCTCCATCTCAGAATTCGACCTCAGATATCCTCACATTTCATGGAGCTCTGCATGAAACTGCTGAGAAGGAATGAGAAGGACATCTTTCCCACTTGCCATTTTCACTGTGGCTAGTGGGGCTCTGACACACGGGAAATCGGCACATCTTTCCCGCATGTTATTTAGCTGTGCCTTTTGAATCTGTGAAACACATCCCGTGAGAATCTCACCCTTTCAGGCATCCTTTCAAAATGGCTCTGCAAATTTATGACAGTCTTCAAAAAAGACAAACACACATGTGAAGAAGCCGCTGTGCATGGCACAGCACCACTCCAGTGTGAATTTTGCTACTTTTACCCTTGCTTAATGCACACATATTTAAAATCCTAAGAAACTGATAGGAGGCCTCCTTGCTGTCCATCTCAGAACAGAAGCAGAGCAAAATCCAGAACCAGGTTTCTGTTTCTTTAAATCCTCCTTTGTATGAAGAGGCTGTTTCCTTCCTCTCGATGCCATGGCCCTTACCTTCTGATACACGCGCAGCTCCGCCAGCTTCCTCTGCAGCTCGCACTTCAGTCCCTCTTGAACAGCTGTGTCTGAGATGCAGTAGGCCAGGATCTCCAGGCAGAAGTCCAGAGGCCACCTGTCCACAAACAGGAGGGCCAGCTGACTTCTCAGAGCTGCATCCTTCACAGCAAACAGATAATGCCAACCTTCTTTGTCTGTAAGACAAAAAAGACACCCGGAGGCACAAACTTGGTACCAGGACAGCTCAAGGACTCATGTTAACTTCTTAGAAGGGCTTGGTGGCACAGTGTGTTAACCTGCTGCCTGCGATGCCAGAAGCATCTTCTGCTTCTGATGCAGCTCCCTGCTAACGCACCTGGGAAAGCAGCAGAAGGTGGCCCAAGTGACTGGGCTCCTGCCACCCACATGGGGGACCCAGATAAGAGTTCCTGGCTCCTGGCTTCAGCCTGGCCCAGTCCTGGCTGTTGTGGGCATTTGGGGAGTGAATCAGCAGACAGAAGATCTCTCTCTCTCTCTCTCTCTCTCTCTCTCTCTATATATATATATATATACACACACCTCTGCCTTTTAAATAATTTTTTTAAAGAGCAGGGCTTTGTTCAATTTCATAAAATGGAAGCTTGGAGGATCCTTAAGATCCATGTGACTGTCTCTTGTTTTTGCACCTGGGACCATTACATGACAAGGGGAAATGCTCTACCTTGTGTTTCCCTTTGGTGTAAACATGAGTCTAGAGATTTCCATATCAGAGGGCCTGGGTTCTCGGCTGGCGCCATGGCTCAACAGGCTAATCCTCCGCCTTGTGGCGCCGGCACACCGGGTTCTAGTCCCAGTCGGGGCGCCGGATTCTGTCCTGGTTGCCCCTCTTCCAGGCCAGCCCTCTGCTGTGGCCCAGGAGTGCAGTGGAGGATGGCCCAAGTGCTTGGGCCCTGCACCCCATGGGAGACCAGGAAAAAGCACCTAGCACCTGGCTCCTGCCATCGGATGAGCGCAGTGCGCTGGCCGCAGTGCGCCGACCGTGGCAGCCATTGGAGGGTGAACCAACGGCAAAAGGAAGACCTTTCTCTCTGTCTCTCTCTCTCACTGTCCACTCTGCCTGTCAAAAAAAAAAAAAAAAAAAAAAGAATAGGAACACACTTCAACGAGCTCATGGAAAAATGGAATTGGTAACTTTGTTTTGATGCACAAAAATTTTGGAAATCATGTAATATTTTCATAATGCATATTTCCCATAGGTCTAAATAAAGATCCCTTTTATGCAAGGATTCCAAAATTCTTTGTGCTAAAATAAGCTTATCTTTTAAAAAATTTAGTTTACTCATTTTTATTTATTTTTTTTTACTTATTTTTATTTATTTATTTTTATTTATTTGATAGGCAGAGGGATCTCCCATCTTCTGGTTCCTTCCTTAAACGTCTGCAACAGTGAGGGCTGGGGTCAGGCGGAAGCTGGGAGCCAAGAAATCAATTTGGGTCTCCCATGTGGGTGGCAGAGAGTCAAAAACTTGGGCTATTATCTGCTGCCTCTAGGGTGAGCAGTAGCCGGAAGCTGGAATTAGGAGCAGAGCTGGGACTTGAACCCAGGCCCTCTGATATGGGATGGGCCTCCCAAGCAGCATCTTCATCACCGTAACAAATGCCCACCCCAAGCTTATCTTTTATTCCGTTTTTCTGTTAACTTTCTTAAGCCCCCTGGTACTGGTTGTCCGTTGAGTGCCCACTGTAAAGTTAGCCTTAGTTCTAAGCTCCAGCCCACCGCAGCAAGTTCCCTGCTCCCTCTAAGCCTTTGTCACATGAGCCTGTAGTGGTATTCTTCTCTAGAGTGACTGTGAGGGCTGCACGCAGTGCTGGACATGGTTTTTCCTGCCTCTAGGGGAGGAGGGAGGCACAGCTTTCTGCTCACCACAGGCCGCGGCACAGCTCAGCACGGCATCCTCAATGCTGCTCAGATCGTCCGAGTCTCGCCCATACACTTCCGTGAGCCGAAGGGCCCGGGGCCAGTCTCTGGCCACCAGGGCTTCCTCGAAGGCTTCAGAGAGTACATCCAGGGCAAGGGGAGAATGCAGGCCCAGGAGGACAGGAGAGAGACTGGGCCGACCACAGAGACTCGCTGCCAGACTCTGTCCCTGCTCGGAGGACCCTTGTAGGGGCTCCCAGGCGGCCAGGAGTGCGGCCTCCAGCATAGGGAACTGTTCCAGAAGGTGCTCACACTCCCGGGCGACCTGCTCTGCGGTCAGAGGCACCTCCCTGCGGCCGCGAAGTTCCTTCCAGGACAAGGTGGGCTTGGTGACCTTTAACCCCCGGGAGGCCCCCAGGCAGGCCACCGTCGCCAGGAGCTTTGAGCGGGACTTAAGGAAGGCCAAAGTGGAGGAGGTGAGGGCTGAAGGTGAGGAATCCTTTGGGGAAGAGTGAGGCTTTCTCTCCAATGGGGGGTTCTCGGCTGGCTTCGGGGAGCTCGGTGTGGGCAGCGGGAGATCACCCAGGCAACGGGAGGTGTGCTGCTGGGCCAGGACGCCCAGGTGGGTCAGGAGGTTTGACGTCTGCTGGCTTTGCTGGGAAGAGCAAAGAGCGAGGGGCTCGCAGCAGCAGCTGAGGATGACCTGCGGCACACTTAGGCTGAGACCTTCTCCGGCCAGAAGGGCAGCCAGCCTACAGGGAGTGAAGCAGAGGGCATGCAAGGTCTGAATACGCAGGCACAATCACCCTATCCTGCAATTTCTTTATGATTACACAAGCAAATGACAGTAAGTGCTCTTAAGAGTTCTTATAAAAGTTAATCTATTAAACACATCTTCTGGCCCTTGCTTTTTCATTTAATGACAAATCTGGGAGACCCATTCATGTCCCTCTACAAAGAGGATCTCCATTTGATTTTATAGCTGTGTAGTACTCCATCATGTGGATGAAAAATAACTTGTTTCCAATTAGTCAACAATGGATTTTCTGATATAAGGCTGTAATAAAATGATTTTGCACACACCTCACTTTTCACATTCATAATCAAACTGCACGATAAATTTCCCAATATGTAATGGCAGGTAAAGGGGCACACGAGTTTATAATTTTAGCTGATATTGACAAATTGATTTCATACAGGGGCTGTAATAATTTATACCCCACCCTCCATCCCCCAGCAATTTCTGGGGAATGCTGGTTCTCCTACAGCTTAACCACCTTTGGTATTATCAAATGTTTGAATTTTTGCCTATCTTGATGTGAAGATTCACCTTTGATTATCTACAACACAAATGTCAGAGATGGCAAGAGAGACAAAGAAATGAGGCAAAAGCAAATTATGGAAGAAACCCAGCCTCTGTGCTGGCCCCAAGCACAGCCCCACTGAGCCTTTGGGATTACTCCATAATGGAGAAATCAGGGAGGCCCCTGGCCAGCTCCTAGAGGGGTGGCTCCTACCTGTTTGGGGGAACTTGTCTTTCGAGCAGGAGATGTGACACCAACTGGGAGGAGCTCTGTTGCAGGAGAACAAAGGGATTTCCTACCTTGACCTCCACGTGACCTGTAAAGGCAGACAAACTGACCTTGTTGTGACAACACAGATTGATTACCCAATCATGATTAATTAGAATCAATTAACAAAAAGTGAGCCCTTCCGTTGATTCATTCTATGTTGAGGGTGCTTTCAACATGACCCTGACTATAAGTTCATGCACACCTTACCACTGCTCTGAGGACCTCCCAGCTAGGTGGCCTGTGGTGGGCATGTATGGCCACTGACAGCTCACTCTTGCTTTCTTGAACAGGACTGAAGTGCATATAGTGCAGGCTGAGTATCCCATATCCAAAATGCTTGGGAACAGAAGTGGTTTTGGATTTCAAATGTTTTCAGATTTTGGAATATTTACCTATACATAATAGGGTAGCTTGGGGATGGAAGCCAAAATTAAACATAAAATTCATTTATTTTTTAAACACACATTGTATGTGAGTACTCCAAAAAAAAAAATCTGTGAAAAATGGAGTTAAAAGGCAGAACTTTTCAGTTAAACCTTTGAAATCCATGCATAGAGGTCGTCAAAAATTTCATGGAAACGGCATTTTAAGAAAAGATGGTGGGGGAGGGGCGGTGCTGTTGAATAGGGGGGTTAAACTGCCGCCTGCAGTGCCAGCATCCCGTATGGGTGCCAGTTCTCGTCCTGACTGCTCCCTTTCTGATCCAGCTCCCTGCTAATGCACCTGGGAAAGCAGTGGAAGATGGCCCAAGTACTTGGGCCCCTGTACGCATGTAGGAGACACGGAAGAAGCTATTGGCTTCAGACTGGCCCAGCCCTGGCATTATGGCCATCTGGGGAGTGAACCAGTGGATGGAAGTTTCTCTCTCTGTCTCTCCCTCCCTCTGACTCTGCCTTTCAAATTGATGAGTAAATCTTTAAAAAAAAAAAAAAAAAAAAGAAAAGAAAGGAAAAATATGGGGACTGGCTTTGTGGCACAGTGGTGTGGCATCTGGCATCTCATGTTGGAGTGGCTGCTGTTTCCAGTCCAGTTCCCTGCTAATGCACCTGGTAAAGCAGTGGAGGATGGCCTGAGTACCTGGGCCCCCTGCCACACACATGGAGTTTTTGGCTGCTGGCTTCTGCCTGGCCCAGCCCTTCCCATTATGGCCCTTTGGGGAGTGAACCAGTGAATGGAAGCTAACTCTCTCTTTCTCTGTCACTCTGCCACTCAAATAAATAAACAAAGCTTTTTAAAAAAGAAATCTAACTTTAAAAAAAGAAAAAAAAACTACACCAAGATTGCAAATTTTTGTGTACCACAATAACATTATCTTTTAATTCTATAGCTTTTAATTTTCCATGAACTTTTTGGAGTTCTCCCATACACATAGCCTGAAGGTAGTTTTATATAATATTTTATTTATTTAAATAATTTGAAAATCTTATTTGAGAGGCAGAGAGATAGAAAGAGACAGACGATGATCTCCTTTTCTGGTTTACTCCCCAAATGCCCACAACAGTTGGGCATTTCTTCTGGGGCAAGAGCCAGAAGCTGGGATCACAATTCACATCAGGGTCTGCATTAGAAGGAAGCTGGAATCAGGAGCCAGAGATGGGAACTGAACCCAGGTTCTCCAGTGTGGGATGTGAGTGTCATAACAGTTGGCTAAGTGCCTGTTCCATCACATGTCTATAGTGCACCTGTGTTTTGATTGTGACCCATCCCATGAGGTCAGGCATGGAATTTTCTGCTCATCGCATCATATTGTCATTCAGAAAGTCTGGGATTTGGGAGCATTTCAGATTTTGGATTTTCTGATTAGGAATGCTCGACCAATACTTGTTCTGTGGATTCAAGGAAGCATCTGGTGCTCGCACCAGAGCCTGCATTCCTCCGCTGGGTCTTCAAACCCATCAGGGTCCCCAAGTCTGACAGACAGCTTTCAATCACCAATTCCATCAGAATTGCTGACTACTCTTGTGTGCCGTACAAGCGCACTTAGTGCAAAGCCGAACAAACAGAGCTGAGTAACGGGGGGAGGTCTCACAAATCTAGTGTCCTTGGCTGCTGCAGCACGCAGGACCTCTGCATCAAGCACTTGCTCTTCCTTGCCCTAAGCACCTGCAGCACACTCATGACTCCTTCTCCTCCTTCTTGCTACTTACCAGGCTCAGAGCTCAAACTCCGCAGGAGAACGGCAGCCAGGGTGCTGCAGTAACTGAAGAAGGTGCCCACGTAGTCAGTCTGTCTGCTGCCCACTTGGGTCTGTTTGCCCAGGTTTTTCTGGAGGAGCTGAGTCTGGACACGCACAGGGTGGGCCTCGGCTTCAGAAGCTTTTTGGGCTGCCTGCTCCACCAGGGAAGAGAGTGGAGTACCCCTGGGCTCTGAGAGGAGTAACAGCAAAAGCGACATAAGCTTTTGTCTGAGCAACCAGCTTTGGGTCCATTTCTGACCTGCTATGTGAACCAGGCCTCCTACACACCCCACAGACCATCTTGGGAGCTACACTTACAAGGCAGATAGAAAACCCTAAGGTGGTTCTCGCCCAGGCAGAACTTCCAGTCTGGAGAAATCAGAGTGCATGTTCTGTTTGCACCCTCTGGTGTCTCTGGTGTGGAACAGTTTTTGGAAGAGGACAGCCATCTTTGGGGGTAACTGTTGATCAATAGCTACCATGTGCCTGCTGGGTGCATTTCTCATTATGAATGAGAAAAATGAATCAGCAGATGGAGTGAGAGGTGCAGAGCCGGGTGAAGCTACGAGCTATGCTCTGGCTGATGAGAAGGCTGGCCGAGTCCGGTCCTAAGCCTCCGTCCCCAGTGCTGCTTCACTCTCGGGTGTTTGTTCTCCCCAGTGCAGCCCTTAGCTGCTTTCCCGTCTCCAAGCCACTGCCTTGTACCTGGCAGCTCTAGGGCCTCTCGCAGCGACTGCAGGCCCTGATCCAGCTGCTGGGACACGCTGGTGTGGCTGGCAACACAGTCCTCGGCGAGGCTGGGCCAGCACATCTGAAGCAGTTCCATGATGCTGTGCCGTGGGGGGCCTCCCCCCTTTTCTTCCGGGCTCTCTGTGGAAAGCAAGTGAGAAAGGCACAGTGTGGTCTGCTGCTGGCTTTTGCATTCCAAGTCCGGGGGTGGGGGGGTGGGAAGAAATAAGGGAGCAACGCAGCACACCTGACTTAGCTTGTCCAGCTGACAGAAGTGGGTAGTTGAGAATCTTACTGATGTGCTGAAGGACAAGGGGAAAACCTCGAATGCCATCCACGTTGAGAACGTGGTCTGGCCGTCGGCCTGGAGACAGATGAGAGACAAAGGGATGCAAACAAAAGTAAGTTCCTTTCAGAGGCAGATACTCAGTCCTAGATTTTTGCTAGAAGAGTTTATCCATCTATCTGGGAGGCAGAGAGACACAGAACTGCCATGCACTGGTTCACTCCTGAATGCCTGTAGTGGTTAGG
This sequence comes from Sylvilagus floridanus, assembly GCA_949820135.1. Lineage (NCBI taxonomy): Eukaryota > Metazoa > Chordata > Mammalia > Lagomorpha > Leporidae > Sylvilagus > Sylvilagus floridanus. The sequence continues at coordinate 11,162,868 of OX463228.1, read as the reverse complement.
ACTGAGCTGGACTGAGGTTGGGAGCCAAAAATGCAATACAAGCCTCCCATGTGGCTGGCAGGGACCTAGCTGCTGTCTCCCAGGGTGCACATTAATAAGAAGTGAGAATTGGAGTGGAGCCAGGACTTGAACCCAGGCACTGTGATATGGAATGCAAGTGTCTTAACTGCTAAGCCAAACACTTGACCCTCTGTCCTGTCTGTGATTATCTTGTACTGTATTGAGAGGAAATGGATGCTCCATTTTGGGTGTCAACCACCACACCTGGCCTACTTCATGCTTGAGGTCCCAGGATTACCTCTGGCAAGAAAACCCACCAGTCAACTGGAGCAGATTCAGACTCTCTGGCATCTCCATGAGATTGCTGCCCCCAGCAAACTGGGCATTTTTTTTTTTTTTTTTAGAAATGAGGTTTACCAAAGAAAGAACATATAATCTAAAGGCACAAATTCCACTAATGTGATTTTTAACGTATCTCATTCTTGTACTAACTTATATACTGGAAAAGAGCTTTCTCAAATCACTGCAGCTGGCTATTATTTTCTATTAAGAAACTGGGGGTGGAGTGGAGTGGCAGTGCTGTGGCACAGTGGGTTAAAGCCTCGGCCTGCAGTGCCGGCATCCCACATGGGCACTGGTTCGAGTCCTGGTTGCTCCACTTCTGATCCAGCTCTCTGTTAGTGGACCTAGGAAAGCAGCGGAGGATGACCCAAGTCCCTGGGCCCCATGTGGGAGACCTGGAGGAGGCTCCTGGCTCTCCTGGCTCCAGATTGGCTCAGCTCCAGCTGTTGAAGAGTGAACCAGCATATGGAAGATATCTCTCTCTCTGCCTCGGCCTTTCAACTAAATAACTAAAACTTAAAAAAAAAAAAAAAAAAGCAAGCAGGAAAACAAAATGGGGCCAGCGCTGCGGCACAGTGGGTGGTTAAGCTGCCACCTGCAATGCCAACATCCCATATGGGCACTGGTTCATGTTCCAGGTCTGCTCCACTGCTCCACTTCTGATCTGCTCTCTACTAATGTGCCTGGGAAAGCAGCAGAGGACAACCCAAGAGCTTAGGCCTCTGCATCCATGTGAGAGACCCAGAAGAAACTCCTGGCTGCTGGCTTTGGCCTGGCTCAGCCCCGGCCATTGTGGCCATTTGGGGCATGAATCTACAGATAAAAGTTGATCTCTCTCTCTCTCTCTCCACCTTTTAAATAAATAAAATAAAGAAAAAAAGAAAGAGGTGCTCTCACCTTCGCATGAGAAATTTAATTGATCCTTTCTCCTTGTCCTCCTACCCCCCAAAACTACTTCCTTCCTGTACGAGCTGGCAACTCTCAGACACCCACTCCCTGTCTGAGAAGTAGGTGCAGCCGGAGCAGCACACTCACCCCGGCTCTCGAGGCTGCTGCTCAGGCGCCGCTCGGCTGTTTCCAAGAGCTGCTTGCAGGTTTTCCAGAGCTGGCACTGACAGCAAGCCAGGTCAAAGGCAGCCATGGCGGGGGGGCTGAGATCCTCCAGCACCTCTCTCAGGGGAGCACTGGGCTCCAGCAGAGTGGTGCTCACCCAGAAGTCCTCTTGGAGCGTGGGGATGGGGTCTCCCGAGGTGCTGAGCAGCTTGTCGGTCACATCAGAGATGGAGTAAAATACCATCCCTGGACACCCAGCAGTGGAACAAAAAGCAGGGGGTTAGAATGCCTCCACCTCCCGCTTCTGTCAGGAGAAGGAGTTGCTTAGCCCTGCCATGCCAGCCCTCTCTCCCAGCCTCAGAACAGCGGCATGGCGAGGAAGAGCAAGAGGGGCTCAGTGGTCAAGATGGGGGTGCAGGGACTGCTCCCCTGTGATGTGGGCATTTCTCCCCTCCCCCCGACCCCAGGTGGCAGTAGGGAAGCCTGACCTGCGGCTGCCGCGCTGCCAATGGCCTGCAGGGTTGAGCGGCCACTGCCAGTTCTCCGAATGGTGCTGCTACCCCCATCTGAGCTGTGGTTTTCGATCTTGTGTTCTACCCGGGCCAGCTCCTGGATCACCTCCTGGTAGCGCTCCATGAACATCAGTTCCCCCGAGCTGGTCGAAGACTTCAGGTTGAACATGAACACCACCTGTCACGGGATGAGGAGGAGCGTGGGGAGGATTGGAGAGCTTGCCAATCATTAAACCCTGGTCGGTCCTACGCTGTCTATTTTATAGGGCCAGGTGGGCAATGAATGTTAAAATAGTAGGTCAGTCATAAAAATAACTCATAAAGGGCAGTAGGAAAACCCCCAAAAGCCTGGTGGAAGACAGGCAGATGCACAGGTGATTTTAGAGGAAATTCATGGTACATTAATGAGAAACTTACATAACCAGTAACCTAGGAGTGTAAGGACAATACCATTTTGCACTTATTACAATAACAAAGTGTCAAAATAAATTCTGGGGTCCCATGGAAGGAACTGTCCCAATTGTGTGAAAGGCTATCTGGTAACCAAGAAAACTTTAAAAATGTTTCTATCTTTTGTCCCAGTAATTTTTAAAAAAGATTTATTTATTTGAAAGATACAAAAAGAGAAAGAGAGAGCGAGAGAGAGAGAATAAGAGAGAGATCTTCCATCTGCTGATTCACTCCCCAAATGGCTGCAATAGCTGTGGCTGGGCCAGCTCAAAGCCAGGAGCCAGGAACTTCTTCCAGGTTTCCCACATGGGTGCAGGGGCCCAAGCACTTGGGCCATCTTCCACTGCTTTTCCTAATGCATTAGCAGGCAGCTGGATTGCAAGTGAGGCAGGCAGCATTTGAACTTAACACTTTGGATGCCAGTACCACAGGAGGAGGCATGACCTTCTATAGCACAGTGCCAGCTTCTTTCCCAGTAATTTTTAAGGAACTCAATCCAGTTCTCCCACGTAAGTGACAGGGACCTATCACTTGCTGTCTCCAGGGTGTATATTACTAGGGAGCTGGAATTGGAAGCAGAGCTGGGACTTGAACTCAGTCACCCCAGTGTGGAATATTCGTGGTTTGAATGGTGTCTTAACTGCTATGCCAAACAGCCTCCCTCACCACCAGTAATTTTGTGAAGAATGTTTTTAAGGAGATAATCCAAAAGCCATATGCTTAGAGGTCACCACTTTGGCATGAATTACTCCAACTATTAAATGGCTGAAAACAACTTAAATGTTGAGTGGTAGGAAAAGGGTTAAAAACAGCTATTTGATCAAACTATTATAAGGTTACTAAATTCGAAGTTATAAGGCAAATATTTATAACATAATGTAAAAAAAAGCCACAATATAAAGTTTTTGACTTAGCTATACCAAAAAATCTTTAAAAAGTTCCTGGAAAATGCATATTATAAAAAACTCTGCATGGGTTTCAAAATTTTCTTGTGTAAAATAAACTTATCTTTTAATTTCCTTTTCCCAGGAAGCTTTCAAAGTCTCTTTGTATATATTTTGGAAAAATATTGGCCAAAAATAAACTTTATCTTTAATATTGGTTGTCCTATAGAACAGAATTTTAAAAAACTCTTGATTTCCTTGTTTCTATTTTCTGGAATTTTCTCATAACATGCACAAATTATTCTGTAAACGGCTAAAAGATGAATTTTTTATTGAAAAAAAAAGAGAATAAAAGCCCCAGGAAAGGTAGAGAAGTAGAGGACACTTGGGGAAAAAGAATCATGGGAGTCCAGTCAATTTCCTTTGGCTTTGGGTTCCAGAAAGGTTGGGGAGGTCCTGTCTCTGCAGAGGATAACAACTAATATTATCATCAGAGTATGAGATCTAAAATGATCAGCGGGAGTTAAGCGAAGAATATCCTATCATCCAAGTTTCTACCAGATTTATTTCTCAACCACTGAATTCATATGACAGGAAATGTTTTACCTACAAGTAAAGGGACCAGTGAAGTGTCATCAATACAGCAAGAGGGTTTTCAGAATTAGAAGGGTGTTATTTCATGTGATTAAGTTAAAACAGCAGTAGATAATTCTTGTATTTCTCAGAACTTGCATATATTCCTCTTGGCAGTATCACAAGGCAGGAGAAGCAGGTATTATATTCTATTTCACTCCGGTTTCAAAGGTGGATATCAGAGCTCAGAGAGGCTATGACTCATTCTGCTTACTGCTCTGGTGCTACTTTCCCAACACAACACGGACATCCTAGCTCACAAGATTTCTTTTTTATTTTTTTTTATTTTTTTGACAGGAAGAGTGGACAGTGAGAGAGAGAAACAGATAGAAAGGTCTTCCTTTTTGCCGTTGGTTCACCCTCCAATGGCTGCCGCGGACGGCGCACCGTGCTGACCCGATGGCAGGAGCCAGTGCTTCTCCTGGTCTCCCATGCGGGTGCAGGGCCCAAGCACTTGGGCCATCCTCCACTGCACTCCCGGGCCACAGCAGAGAGCTGGCCTGGAAGAGGGGCAACCGGGACAGAATCCAGTGCCCCAACCAGGACTAGAACCCGGTGTGCTGGCGCTGCAAGGTGGAGGATTAGCCTATTGAGCCGTGGCGCCAGCCCACAAGATTTCTTGTATATTGCCTGAGTACTCTACTGACCACAGAAAATGGTCTTCATCATGAATTTTACCATTATAAAAACATGTGAGGAGGAGTACAAGGAGAGAAACAAAAACAGTCCAATGTTTTGAAGTGGTAGGATTCCAGCTGAATTTTTTTTAATCTTGTTAAAAGACATTGTTTATATAAACAACACCAACGATTCAATGTCCCCGAACCTGCAGTGCTGAGGACTGGGCCTGCGCACACACACTCTCTCCTGCTCCAGGTGGCCCCTCGAGTGCTCCCAATGGCCCTGGCTGCACATGCACCCAGTTCTACGGAGGCCCTGGCTGCACATGCACCCAGCCACAGCCAGCAAGGGGCGGGCTCAGCAATCGTCACTATGACAAGAGCCGGGTGAGGGTTCTCTTACCTGATGGGCTTCTGCAAAGTTCCCGCGAAGGATGCAGGAGGCGAGCAGGGACTCCGGCGGGGAGAACATCATGGGGAGCAGTGAACTGTGAGGTTGGGGCTGCAGCCGGCCATCCAGCTCATTCCGCCCACTCGCGGCACTCAGACTTCCCTCTGTGGGGACACAGGTTGTGGGGGGACAGGGAAGCTACAGAAATGGAGCAGACACTATACTTTTACCACCCCCTGAAGAGCGCTTATCTCCTCTGACTCCTTCTAAGAGGTCTGTAAATGGGTCTTGCTTCTTTTCCCCCTCCACATGAAGGGAAAACTCATGCTGCCATGTTTGGAAACAAGACTTAAGTTCCGACTCCCACCCTTGGCTGTCCCCTTTCTCTCTGAAGATGGCTAACTCCACTGGGAGTGAAATAGCCCTTTCCCTTTCCCCAGCTGGTCTGCTGGGTCACCCCAGCACCAAGCCACTTGAACACAGACACGAGCTGCTCAGTTCTGGCTTTACATCTTGGTGCGTGGCACCTCTGTTTCAGGGCAAAGATGCTGCCAGGTGGCCGCTGGTGGGACCTGCTCACCCGAAGTACTGGTGCTCAGCTCACTGCTTGTACTTTCCAGGGATGGGTTGGAACTTCTGTCTCGGCCATCTAGACGTATTAGAAAGAAGAAATCAGTTACCACGTCTTTAGAGTGTAGGAAGCATGAAGCTGGCTTCAAGGCCAAGATCTGGGCAGAGTGAGAGACTAACAGGTGGTTGTATACTCACTGCTCCTTCCACAGCAAGGGCCGAGGGTAGATTTAACATGGCCCCAGTGCTGACCGGGCTTAGCCTATACCAGTAGTTTCCAACCTAGGGGTCTCAAACCCTGGCAGCCTTCAAATGATTCCTACAAGTCAGCAGCTATCCTCTGCTCACTAAGTGCTAGGAATATTCTAAAAAAGAACAGCACAAACACCACCTTCTGACCCAGAAGATGAGGGCAGGCATTTGGTCTTGCAGTTAAGATGCCTGCATCCCTATCAGAGCACTTGGGTGAGTCCTAGCTCCGCTCTTAATCCTCGCTTGCTTGCTGATGTGGATCCTGGGAGGTGGTGGTGATGGCTCCTGTGCTGGGTCTCTGCTGCCCACGTGGGAGACCTGGATTGAATTCCTGGATTCTGGTTTTGTTTTAGGCATCTGGGGGTGCAAACCAGTGACTGGGAGCCCTCGCTAGTCTTTCTGCCTCTCAAATAATTAAAAAAGTTGCATTTATTATAAAAAAAAAAAACAAGACTAATGATTATGTTCACAATGAAATGAACAAATAAACCATACAGAAAACAATGTTTTCATATTTGAAAAAGTGGAGAATGAAAGTTCAAATCCCACCCTGCCAAAGACCACAGAATTCAAAGCCCTGGAGAAAAAGTTTGTCAACATCAGTTTTCCTTAAGTGCTAGGAGGCTCATTTTCCCTTGCCACGGTCATGAGGGCTAGATTGCCCATGAGTCCCCTTGGCTCACTGTTTGGGCTGCTTTTCTTTTTCTTTCTTTTCTTTCTCCTTCTCCTTCTCTCTGTTTTTTTTTTTTTTTAAAGATTTGTGGGGCCAGCACTGTGGGTGGCATAGCGGGTAAAGCTGCTGCCTGCAGTGCCGGCATCCCAGATGGGTGCTGGTTCAAGTCTCAGCTGTTCCACTTCTGATCCAGCTCTCTGATATGGCCTGGGAAAGCAGTAGAAGATGGCCCAAGTCCTTGGGCCCCTGCAGCCGCTTGGGAGACCTGGAAGAAGCTCCTGGCTCCTGGCTCCTGGCTCCTGGCTCCTGGCTTTGGATTGGCCCAGCTCTGGCTGCTGCGGCCATTTGGGGAGTGAACCAGTGGATGGAAGACCTCTCTTTCTTTCTCTGCCTCACTGTAACTTTGCCTTTCAAATAAATAAATAAATCTTTAAAAAAAGTGTATATACTTTCACCTATATTTAAAAAGCAGATTTATTTTACTTATTTGAAAGGCAGAGATACAGAGGGTGGGGGGGGAGGTCTTCTATCCGCTGGTTCACTCCCCAAATGGCTGTAATGGCCAAGGCTGGGACAGGCTGAAGCCAGGAGCTTCTTCTGGATCTCCCAAATGTTTGCAAGGGCCCAAGCACTTGGGCCATCTTCTGCTGCTTTCTCAGGTGCATTAGCAGAGAGCTGGATTGGAAATTGAGAAGACAGAATTCAAACTTGCGCCCACATGGGATACTAGCATTATAGGTGGTGGCTTTACTCACTATGTCAGTGTCGGCCCCTAGCCTGCCCTTTAGAGGGAAAACTGCAGGAGAGAGATGATAGGTTGCATATTCTTAGGCTGGATGGGTCAAGTGGATGCAAACATTGCCTTCTGACCCAAACCTATGAACTCAGCAGTTTAAGGATCTCAGTGACTGAGCCTTGAAGCTTCCCAGGTTTCTTGCAGGGTCTCTTCCACTCTACCCAGTGTGATCCCCTTTCTAGTCGCCATTTAGCTAGAGCCCACTTAGGCTTCAGTGGGGTTCAAGTGTCAACTCCTTCGCAAAATCTGTTTCCCTAACTTTAGGGAACCAGGCTAATATCCCCTTCCCAGAGATTTCTTCTGTTTCAGGCAGTGCCTCAATTCAGGGTAAGTTTTTCATGTTTACTGGTTATAGAGGTAAATTACAAATTCTTTGAAGGCAAAGGTTTGGTGTATGCCTCATGTACCTCCTTTGAGAGACTTAATAATGCTTAGCACATAGGAAAGGAATCATTTAGAAGGTCAGCACCAAAGACCAGAGCAGAAATGTGATTATCTACAAATTTAATACTGTACTCATGCATAATGCTCCTGTATTAAATTACTTTAGGGAAAACCCATCAACAGTCAAAAAGTAAAACAGGGAAAAACTACGGCACATAATCACAAAATATTTTCCTTACTGTATATAAAGACGCTTCTGTAATGCAACAAGAAAACTCAAAAAAAAAATGGTCCTTAGACGTGATCAGACCGTTCACAGAAAAACATAAATGCCCAATAAATATAAATGTCCAATAACATTCATTCTCAATCTAAAAAAATTATTAATGCAATATTGCAGGATTATTGTGTTAATGATACTGGCAATGACTTAGAAAAATCTGACACTACTCATCGATGATATATATGGAAATAGACAATCATACACACACAGCTGGAGAAATATAAAGTGTCCCACCGTTTTCAAGGCATCTTTGAATATCTATTTATATTTTATACCTACATATCATTGACCTATGAATTCTACTGCTGGGAACCTATTCTATACTCATATAAGTTTGTCCAGATAGGTACAAGGTTGCTTACTATAGCACTGTTTATAGTAACAAAAAGCTGGAAACAACTTAAATTTTTTTTTTTTTTTTGGACAGGCAGAGTGGACAGTGAGAGAGAGAGACAGAGAGAAAGGTCTTCCTTTTGCCATTGGTTCACCCTCCAAGGGCCGCCTCGGCCGGCGCGCTGCAGCCAGCACATCACGCTGATCCGATGGCAGGAGCCAGGTGCTGCTCCTGGTCTCCCATGGGGTGCAGGGCCCAAGCACTTGGGCCATCCTCCACTGCACTCCCTGGCCGCAGCAGAGAGCTGGCCTGGAAGAGGGGCAACCGGGACAGAATCCGGTGCCCCGACCGGGACTAGAACCTGGTGTGCTGGCGCCGCAAGGTGGAGGATTAGCCTAGTGAGCCGTGGCGCCGGCCAACTTAAATGTTCATGCACAAGGTATATATGATAATGGAACACTAAAACTTTAAAATGATAAGTGAAAGAAATTCTCAATATTTCATATGATACACCTGTAAATAGAAGGATACTTCAAAAAGTTCATGGAAAGTATAAAAAAACTATGGATTTTTGTATTTTTTCACCAAAATAATTAACTTATAAAATTGAAATTTAAAAAGAAATAGAGAGGGGCTGGCGCTGTAGCTCACTTGGTTAATCCTCTGCCTGTGGCGCCGGCATCCCATATGGGTGCCGGGTTCTAGTCTCAGTTGCTCCTCTTCCAGTCCAGCTCTCTGCTGTGGCCCGGGAGGGTAGTGGAGGATGGCCCAACTGCTTGGGCTCCTGCACCCGCATGGGAGACCAGGAGGAAGCACCTGGCTCCTGGCTTCAGATCAGCGCAGCACCAGCCATAGTGGCCATTGGAGGAGTGAACCAACGGACAGAAGACCTTTCTCTCTGTCTCTCTGTCTATATCTCTACCTGTCAAATAAAAAAATATATATATAGAAAGAGAAATAGAAAGAGATAGCCAGCTAGCTAGCTACTTAGATATTCTGGGATATCCTGGTTTACTCCTACAAATGCTTGCAATGGCTGGGCTGGGCCAAAGCCAGGAGTCAGAAAATCAATCCAAGTCTCCCCTGTGGGTTTCTGGAACCCAATTATTAAACCTACCTATTGGCCAGCGCCGCGGCACACTAGGCTAATCCTCCACCTGCGGTGCAGGCACACCAGGTTCTAGTCCAGGCCGGGGAGCCGGATTCTGTCCCAGTTGCCCCTCTTCCAGGCCAGCTCTCTGCTGTGGCCTGGGAAGGTAGTGGAGGATGGCCCAAGTGCTTGATCCTTGCACCCGTATGGGAGACCAGAAGAAGCACCTCACTCCTCCCTTCAGATCAGCGTGGTGCGCTGGCTGCAGCGCGCTGGCCGTAGCAGCCAATGGAGGGTGAACCAACGGTTAAGGAAGACCTTTCTCTCTGTCTCTCTCTCTCTCTTTCACTGTCCACTCTGCTTGTCAAAAAAAAAAAAAAAAAAAAAAAAAAAAAGCTACCTATTGCCACTTCCTCCCAGGGTATGCCTTCATAGGATGCTGAAGTCAGGAGCTGGAGCTGGGTTGCAAACTCAGGTACTCTGATATGGGAAACAGGTGTCTTCACTGCTTGACTAAACGCCCACGGCTCAGAACTTGTCTTCTAATTTAATTTTTCCAGGAATACCTTGAAGTAGCCTCATATAAAGTAAGTGAGTGAAATGAGTTCTTGATATTTATAGAATGATGCATCTGTACAAATAAAAGGATATGAGTGCATTGCCTGGAAACTCTCTGGAAGGGTAGGTTAAAAATTAACAAGGTGTGGGACTAGGGTAATTTCACAACACTTTTGTTTGTTTTGACCATGTGTTTGTCTTACAGAACACTAGCCAAGTGGCAAAAATATACCACTTGTCTAGGGTATGGGAGTGAAGCATGACAAGATTACCTGTCCGGTTCCTCCTCGTCCGACGACCCCGGCGGAGACTAGGGTGCCGCGTGGCAGTGGGCCGGTATCTTCGAGAAGGTTGCTCCTCTGAAACAGCAAACCCAGTGGAACATAAGGAGAGTGGTCAACTTTGATTGTACCTGCCTCTTGGGGGAGCTAGAAGGAGAAGATCTACACTGGACTCTGGGCTATGAGCTCCCTGGGGATCTGACACTGGTTGCCATGATGAAAGCTCCTGAGTTATGCTGGTACCCGCGTGAAATCCTGGGATGTTTGCCCCTCCCCACTGTCTGCACCCACCAGTGTGGCTCCCTCCTCTCACCTGAGCCCAGGTTGCTTGTTACCACCTTGTATCTCCACTGGGCCTCGGAGAGAACCTTGGAGAAGCGGTGCAGGCGGCTCTGCAGTCCGTCTCTGTTTCCAGAGCAGCTCTGGCCTTCTGGCATCTGTGGCTTCTCAGGGGGCCTGCGACTGCAGATCTCATCCAGCTGCTCCCGGAGAAGCCCGAGGAAGGCCCCTATTGCAAATTCATCCGCAAGGAACCCACTGAGCCCACCGGTAAAGTGCTTTAGGTCCAGGAAGCTGTGGCTCTGAGGCCCTGGGTGACTGTCTTTTGGCTCTGCCTTCAGATAGCTTGGTGTCGTGCAAGCAAGGCTCCTGGGGCCTCGCAGGGAACCTCGTTCCAACTTCCTCTCGGGCTGTTCTGTGTGCTGGGGGCTCTCTGATGGGGACCTCAAGTCCAAGGGGCCCTTCCCCTGCACATCATCATCCTCAGCATAGTCTTCAGGCAAGTGAGGCTCTGGGTGGAGATCAGTGGAGGTGATGAACAGCAATGAGAATATGTTTTCTAGCAGTTCCAGGCACAGAACGTCAGGAATGCTGCGCAGGTACTGTTGACACCTGGCCAGGTATGTTGAGAACAGGTTGGAGGCACCTAAGGAGGCATGAAGAGGCCAGCGAAAGAGAAGAGAGAGAACGCAAGCATGAGAAACAGTGCTTGCCACATTCGAACATTCCCACAACATCAGTTCATTTTTTTAGCCTTTCATGACTAAATGGTCTTGGGTTACAGTTTGGAGAACAGAAGAGAACACTCAGCCATGTCTCTTTGTGACTGGCGGAAAGATTTTGTTTCTTTAACTGAAACTCCACCTTACTGGGCACTTATTTTGTTTCCACTTTTTAAATATTATATTATTTCTCGTCTCTGACAAACACCCCATATATTTCAGCTCCAGGGATGAAGACAGCACAGAGACTCCTCACTCCTCCATTCTCTTTTCACTTATTATTACATGAAAGGTGATCACAGCCTACCTAGATCTCTTTAAGAAATACTCAATAGTCAAAAAACAGGATGTGGGCATTTGGCCTGTGGTTGACATTTAAGTCCCACATTGGAGTGCCTGGGTTAGATACCTGGCTCTGGCTCCTGACTCCAGCTTCCTACTAATACAAATCCTAGGAGGCAGTGGTGATGGCTCAAGTAATTGGATTCCTGAAACCCATGTGGGAGACCTGGATTTAGTTCCGGCTTCTGGCTTTGGCCCTAGCTGTGGCACATTGTGTGTATATGGAGTGTGACAGTCACACGCAGAGGTAGAAGTCTATCCCAAAGCTAGAAAAGAGAGAGAACTGAATGCTAATTACAGAAGGCCATTTAGGGAGTTACAAGTTATTATGAAAAATGAGAGAGGACACAATATTGGGTTGGTATTTTTCACACTGTAGGCTGTGCCCCATCAGGATGACTGAACGGGCTGCATTAAAAGAATCAAATTGAACTAAAAAATACAGGACAGTACACTCCATGTAGACAAGTAAATATTGTTTCTTAAACCTAGTTTCAGTTTACATATCACATATATACTCATACACATCTAATATATAAATAAATACACAAATTATATACTTAGCAGCAAACTGGAGTGTGGATATGAAATACCATTTTATTTTTTTTGACAGGCAGAGTGGACAGTGAGAGAGAGAGACAGAGAGAAAGGTCTTCCTTTTTGCCATTGGTTCACCCTCCAATGGCCGCTGCGGCCGGCGTGCCACACTGACCCGAAGCCAGGAGCCAGGTGCTTCTCCTGGTCTCCCATGCGGGTGTAGGGCCCAAGCACTTGGGCCATCCTCCACTGCACTCCCGGGCCATAGCAGAGGGCTGGCCTGGAAGAGGGGCAACTGGGACAGAATCCGGCGCCCTGACCGGTACTAGAACCTGGTGTGCCTGCGCCGCAGGTAGAGGATTAGCCTAGTAAGCCATGGCGCCAGCCCTGAAATAAGAATCAGGCAACTGAAATTACCAAAACTGAATGTATGGAAGACGTTGCAATAGGTGATCAGACTCCATTAAAACTTGGGTTAGGCCGGCGCCGTGGCTCAACAGGCTAATCCTCCGCCTTGCGGCGCCAGCACACCGGGTTCTAGTCCCGGTCCGGGCGCCGGATTCTGTCCCGGTTGCCCCTCTTCCAGGCCAGCCCTCTGCTGTGGCCCAGGAGTGCAGTGGAGGATGGCCCAGGTGCTTGGGCCCTGCACCCCATGGGGAGACCAGGAAAAGCACCTGGCTCCTGGCTCCTGCCATCGGACAAGCGCGGTGCGCCGGCCGCTGCGCGCCAGCCGCGGCGGCCATTGGAGGGTGAACCAACGGCAAAAGGAAGACCTTTCTCTCTGTCTCTCTCTCTCACTGTGCACTCTACCTGTAAAAAAAAAAAAAAAAAAAAAAAAAAAAAACTTGGGTTAGTCACTTGTTGTCTTCCTTGGCCCTTTGATTCATGAAGGCTGATAAATGGGTGAAATGATTCCTGGGCATCATAAACCAAGTAAGCCCCCCAAATCCTAGTGCAAAAAGGGTAAGCACACAGCATTCTGCCAGGGATGAGGGGAGCTCCGTACCTGGGGGGGAGACGGTGTCATTCGCTGGCTCCGTGGCTGAAGCCAGGTCCTCAGAGGGGCCATCTTTGCAGTCCTGGCATGAGGAGTGCTGGTGTGAGTTCACACAAAGGGCATAGATGGCATACTTCATGGCACAGAAGCCCTGGTAGAGGTTCAGGTTCTGACACCGGCTCTGGTGCTCAGGAAGTGGAGCATCAGCTGAGTCTGCATTGTGGAGAGAAACGGGCAGACCTTCAGAGTGAGTCTCTCCTGTGTGGGCTCCCAGATGGCTAAAGAGGAGATGCCATATCTGGAGGTCCAACTTGCAGCTTCTTAACCTCTCTTCTTCCTGTCAGTCTGACTGTATCCCTTTCAGGCCTTTCCTTCTAGTTAGCATCAGCCTTCAGCCCCCATCAACTTCCTTTCTACATATCTCACGACCTGTGCAGGGCAGTACTGGGAAACTAGTCAGGCCTAGGTTTGGCAAGCATCAGAGTGAGGGTCTCCTTCTATTTTGCACCCTGAAATGTCTCTCCTGCCTCACTCTAGTTGCGGCCTTGTTAATGCTCTTCTTTTGCCTCTTCCAGTTTAGGAACCAAGCGTATCTCACTGGGTCACCAGGGGTTAGATTTAAAACATTGGAAGGGGTTTTTTTTTTTTTTTTTTTAAATGTAGAAACCAGAAATCTAGGTCCTTAAGGCAATCTGTTAATGAGTTGCCTGTCTTTCTGGAAAAATATATGGAATATGGTATAACACTGGTTTCCGGCCGGTGCCGTGGCTCACTTGGCTAATCCTCCGCCTGTGGCACTGGCACCCCGGGTTCTAGTCCTGGTCGGGGCGCTGGATTCTGTCCCGGTTACTCCTCTTCCAGTCCAGCTCTCTGCTGTGGCCTGGGAAAGCAGTGGAGGATGGCCCAAGTGCTTGGGCCCTGCACCCGCAGGGAGACCAAGAGGAAGCACCTGGCTCCTCACAGCGGCCATTTGGGGGGTGAACCAATGGAAGGAAGACCTTTCTCTCTCTGTCTCTCTCTCTCTCACTGTCTAACTCTGCTGTCAAAAACAAAACAAAACATTCATTTTCCAATTAGTGGTAGATCCTCGTAAAAGTCAATCAAAGCACTATGTAGGCTGGGAAACATCTATTGCCAAATGAGAAAGATTATTTTTCTCAATGGCAAAACTCCCTGGCCTGTGTGGCAGGTTGTGGCTATTCAATGATGGGATTTTTTTAGAAGCACAAAGGGCTTGCTGATGGGGTCTTGAATTTGATGCAAAGATCTCAGATTAAAACAAGGCTTCGTTATTGGTTGAGGCAAGTCTTCAGTGTAAATCTTCATCTCTTCATCAGAATACGAAGAAGACATGGGAGGGAAGAAAGGTACAACAAGAGCAAAGAGAGAGTTTAGGAAGCATGACGCACCTCACTAAGAACTTACCCTAAAACTGATGATGACAATGCTGAGAATTCAGAGGGCAGCTCTTAATTCTGGGTCGCTGGGATGAAGATGTGCTCATGGTTCCTGAGATGGCTCAGGACAAAAGATATGGATCTCTGTTCACAGGATTCCCTGAACCTCCCCAAGAAAAGAGGGGGAATACCCCTACATCCTAAAGTCTGGTTGGGGCAAACAGCCCTAAGTTAGAGGACACTTGCTGGACCACCCTCTTGACACGTCCCAGCAATCACAATAACATCCAGATAAACCTTGATGCTGGAAGAGACACATGCAAGACAGTGCTGAGAGGGACTCCTGGCCAGGTCATTCCCTCACCACTCACCAGGCTCCTGCTGGAGGTCCTTGGCTGGCACCTTCTGTAAGAGTTTGAGAACCTCCTCCTCCCTGAGGGCTGGAAGGTTTGTAAGGTGATGGAGAGAGTAGAGCACTGAGTGGCTGTCTCCAGCATGCAAATGACACAAGAGCTCTCTCTTTGGTATGGGGTTGCTGAAAGGGAAAGTTAGGAGGGTAGAAGGGGAGAGAGGTTCTTTTATTTCCTTGAAGAGACACATTTCTCTTCTTTTTTGCTCTTTTCTGGCCCGTACACCCCAGGTTTCACTTCCCCAGATACCACGTTTAGTTAGTCTGGAATAGAGCGTGACATTTCTCTTCTCTCAGGGAAATACATCCATCAAGTCAGATCTACTTATCTAGAAAGGACCAGGAAGTGGCCTGACTCCACACTTTTCTGGCTTTACTTTGAGTAAGGGGCCCTTGCTCTCCTCTCTCTGCCTACTCTACTTCAGGAAGTACTGGCAGGGGAGATAAAGAACAAGGTAGATCAAGGCTAAGTTTTCAGGGACACGCATGGCCTTGCATATGGTTCAATAAGCATTTGTTGAATCAAAGTGTGATCTGGGATAACATACAACGTAAGAACACAGATGACGCTTAGCTGGGTGACCTTGGACAAGTTACTAACACCCTCGGGCTTCAGTTGTTCCATCCTTAAAATGAAGGTAATATTGGCATCCAATCACAGTGTTACTGTGAGGATTCAGTGGTATTATTCATGTAAAGAGATAAGAGTAATGCTGACATCCAGGAAACGGGAGCTATTATTCTACTGGTGTCCTGCAATTATCCTCTAGTTCTGACTCAATGGCCAGAGCAAAGATAAACCATTATTCAGGTTTCTTTCCGGGTTTAACAGCTGGTCAACTAAAAACATGTGTGTGGGCCGGCGCCGCGGCTCACTAGGCTAATCCTCTGCCTTGCGGCGCCGGCACACCGGGTTCTAGTCCCGGTCCGGGTGCCGGATTCTGTCCCGGTTGCCCCTCTTACAGGCCAGCTCTCTGCTGTGGCCAGGGAGTGCAGTGGAGGATGGCCCAAGTGCTTAGGCCCTGCACCCCATGGGAGACCAGGAGAAGCACCTGGCTCCTGCCATCAGATCAGCGCGGTGCACTGGCCGCAGCGCGTCGGCCACGGCGGCCATTGGAGGGTGAACCAACGGCAAAGGAAGACCTTTCTCTCTGTCTCTCTCTCTCTCACTGTCCACTCTGCCTGTCAAAAAAATAAATAAATAAAAATAAAAAACATGTGTGTGGACAATGTCCTGAGAAGACCACAGGGCCAAGGCCAAGCACGTCTGACGGCAGGAAGGGGGCTCACTGCACAGGGCCATACCTGCTCTGCTGTACACACCAGTCCAGGACCTCCAGGTGAGCACTGAGTCCATCACAGGCATCCCTGAGGAGCTCATCACAGCCCTGCTCCTGTGTCGATATGGGAAAAGACAGAGATGCTGACTCGGGCTCTTGGGGTGAGAGGCTATGACCAACTTTAGGACTCTGACTTCTGCCTACACCCAAAGCCACAGGCCACTCACTTCCCGGGCAGCCTGGAGAACAGAGTGAGAATTACCTGGGTCCCGTGGAGTGTCTGCAGCAGCTGCCTGGCTGACTCCAGGCTCTGGCAGTGCGTCCAGCCCAGGAGCACGAGCAGGTGACGCAGAGGCCTGAATTCTCTATCCAACAGGCAGCCAAGACTTGGGAAGTCCTCCTCTTTGAGCAGTGTTAGTGCTGTTACCTGTAAACCAAAGATGGTTGCTACAGGCAGCCGTGTGGATGAGAGGGAATGAGTTCTAGCTTGCTGCTCATTAGGGAAAGAGCTTCTTAGTACAGCAGGGAGATTTCTGACAATGATAGAAGTGGCCAGCTGAACAAAACAAGTGTTCTCGACAACAGCAGGGTATAAACTCCCTAAAGGAAGCCACTGACTTTGGTTGTTACCACAGCTCCTAGCACAGCCCATGGCACACAGGATGAGGCTGATGAACCTGCTAAATTAAACTCAGTTGCAATCTGGAAGGAAAAGTGCCAGTAAATAAGTTCCCTGTCAGCCAGGCCACACATAGCTGCCATTGTCTTTTCTTTCTCCCACCCTCCAGAAAGCTTGTACACATTCAACGTTTTTGTTCTTGCTAAAGGACTGTCACAAAACGATGGCAGATATAATTCTGAATGGTTCTGTTTGCAGAAGTTCCTCTCTCCTGGGGCTGCAAGATGGACAGAAGCAAGTGCCTCGCCACTAATTAGACCGCTTTGTGAGAAACGAGAGTGAAAGAAACGGGGAATGAAGGCACCTAGAGAGCCCCTGGATAGTCCTATGCGGAGAGTTTTAGGCTTGACTTACCAGGATCTGCTCGAGGAAGTGCTTGCTGCTGCTCAGGCAGTAGAAAAATGTCACTTTCCAAGCCTGTGCTGGGTCAGGGTCGGAGAACAGGGCTAGCATCACCCGCTCGGGATCTGCATGATCTGGGGAGACTGAACATCAAACCAGATAGGGTTGTTGGGAAACCAAGAGTTCTTCTTTCCTAAGCCAGTGCCCACTTGGCAAACCAACTGCAGGGCTGATATCTGGTCTAGTGGTTAAGACATACACCTGTATCTCAGCAGCGTGCTGGGGTCGGGGTCCTGGCTCTGCTCCTGATTCCAGCTTCCTGTCAATGAGCACCGTGGGAGGCAGCAAGTGACTGGATTCCTATCATCCACATGGGAGACCCAGATTGGGTTCCTGACTCCCTAGCTCAGCCGTGGCTGTTGTGGGTGTTTGAGGAGTGAACTAGCGGACGGCAACTCTCTCTCTCTCTCTGTCCCTTTCTCAAATAAATAAAAATTACATTAAAAACAAAACAACGACAAATTGAGATAAGAGTTTGCTCTTTAAACACTTAGCCCAAGTTCTCTACATTTTATCTTAAAGACTCTTCTTTCAACCTGCTGTTGCTGTCACTTTATTTTCCCCCATCGCCCCTGTCTGACATTAGGAATCTGTGCTTTTACAAAAGAACATCTTTGGGCCAGCGCCATGGTACACTAGGTTAATCCTCCACCTGTGGCGCCGGCATCCCATATGGGTGCCGGTTCTAGTCCCGGCTGCTCCTCTTCTGGTCCAGCTCTCTGCTGTGGCCTGGGAAAGCAGTGGAGGATGGCCCAAGTGCTTGGGCCCCTGCACCCGCATGGGAGACCGGGAGGAGGCACCTGGCTCTGGCCGTTGCAGCCACTTGGGGAGTGAACCAACGGAGGGAAGGCCTTTATCTCTGTCTCTCTCTCTCACTGTCTGTAACTCTGCCTGTCAAATAAATAAATAAAATCTTTAAAAACAAACAAACAAAAGAACATCTTCTCCATTTTTCTTGGCTTCTGCTGCTAGATGTCCTGAGTGACATGGGAGGTGCCTGTCCAGAGGCACTTCAGAAAGGCTGGGCACCCTGGAATCACCGAAAGACCAGGAGAGGTAGCAAAGGAACCCACCTTTTCCCGAGGCTGTGGTCCTCAGTGGCTTCTCTGTGACCTTCTCCGCATACGTATGGCCGTACAGGGACACCAGGCCCCGGCCAGCCTTGTGCAGCAGGCAGCTGAGCAGCTGCTCCTCTCGCAGGGGACTCCCCTCGGTCCTGCAGGCCTCCAGTAGTTCCTCACACAGGAGACGCAGCTCAGCCCCGGGTGGCTCTGCAGGGCAGCGCAGAGTCCGCAGTGCTCCATAGATGGCATCCACCACACCAGGAGGCCCGGAGTCAGGGCCTCGCAAAGTCCGCAGTGCCTTGCGAATGAGGTCCACCAGTGCCTTCTGCAGAGGCCAGTGCCAGAAGCCAGTGCCGTCACCCTCCCCCAGCAGGAGCTCCAGCAGGGCCTGTGCTGGCTGGGGAGCCTGCCTCAGAAGGTCCCAGAGCACAGAGACAGCTTCGCAGCTGAGCCCAGGCGTCTGGCTCGCCCACCTCTGCTTTCCATCAGGGCCTGGGTCCACTGCACCTTGTGCTAAGGTCTCATACAGCTCCTAGACAGGGATGAAGACAGGAATGGCGGAGGGCATTTTCAGAATGGTATCACTTGTATGTGGTGCTGGTGTCTTCTTTCCCAGCCTATACATGCATAATGATGGCAGGAGAGGACAGTTCTGTGGTCATTACTCTGGGCCAGACCCTGTTCTGGGTCCTTTGCACAGAACTACTGAACTGATCCTTGCAACAACATTAACAGGAAGATTCTACCATTATCCCTATTTTACAAATGAAGAGACTGAAGTTGCAGAAAGATGAACTCAACTGCCCAAGGCCTCCAGACTCAACCTAGTTCCAGCCCGCTGTCTCTGAAATATACACTGGTGGCCTGAATTGGGCCTGCACACTCACAGACCAGGCAGGTCCAACAGTATGTCTAAAGGCATTTATATTCAATTTTTAAAAGAACATCACACACTAGTTTTTAACCCCAATTTAAATCTTAGCCATATATTTTATGGTATAGGTCATATCCTACCTTTCTATAAAACCTTCTGTTATGGTTTGAATGTGTTCCCCAAGAAGTTCACATCTTGGAAACTTAATCCCCAAATTTACATGAATGGTATTTGGAGGCGGTGCCTTGGGAGTTTATTAGGATTGGATGAGGTCATGAGGGTGGGATTCCCCTGATGGCACTGGTGGTTTTAAAAGGAGAGACCTAAACTTGTACAACTGCTCATGCCCTGTTATGTGATACCCTCCGCCATGTTATGACGTAGCAAGATGATCCTGATCAGATGCCAAGCAGAGGCCAGTGCCATGCTCTTGAACCTCCCAGCCTCTAGAGCTGTGAACCAAATAAATCACTGCTCTTTACAAATGACCCGGTCTGTGATATTCAACTATATAGCAACAGAAAATGGACTAAGCCACTTCCCCAATATCTCTAATCCTTAAAATTAGTTCATGTAGTTTAGCACATAATTGTCTCATGTGTGTATTTGTCCTTTCTTTTCAGCTGGACCATAAGCCTGTAAAAACAAGAACCTCTACAACGTATCCTCTGTTTGCAGGGCGAGAGTTGTGGGAGGAAGGGGGATGGGGAAACAGGTTATTTCCCACATGTTAGCATCATTCCCATACATGGTTTTCAGGGACATCTCTTCATTAACTGACTCAGAGATGGACTATAATACCATGTGTCCTTGACTTAATTCAAGTGAAAGTCCTCACTTAAGATTCTACTGTAGGGCCGGCGCCGCGGCTCAATAGGCTAATCCTCCGCCTTGCGGCGCTGGCACACCGGGTTCTAGTCCCGGTCAGGGCACTGGTTTCTGTCCTGGTTGCCCCTCTTCCAGGCCAGTTCTCTGCTGTGGCCCGGGAGGGCAGTGGAGGATGGCCCAAGTGCTTAGGCCCTGCACCCAATGGGAGACCAGGATAAGCACCTGGCTCCTGCCATCGGATCAGCACGGTGTGCCAGTCGCAGCATGCCAGTCGCAGTGCGCCGGCCGCGGCGGCCATTGGAGGGTGAACCAACGGCAAAAAGGAAGACCTTTCTCTCTGTCTCTCTCTCTCTCACTGTCCACTCTGCTTGTCAAAAAAAAAAAAAAATTCTACTGTAGGGGCTGGCATTGTGGCATTGTGGGTAAAGCCACTGCCTGAAATGCTGGCATTCCCATATGGGTGCTGTTTCTTGTCCTGGCTGTTCTACTTTTTTTTTTTTTTTTGGTTCCACTTCTGATCCAGCTCCCTGCTAATGGCCTGGGAAAAGCAGCAGAAGATGGTCCAAGTGTTTGGGCCTCTGCCACCCACGTGGGAAACTCACATGAAGCTTCTGGTTCCAGGCTTTGGCCTGGCCTAATCCTGGTTGTTGACGTCATCTGGGGAGTGAAATAGCAGATGGAAACTCTCTCTGTTTCTTCTTTCTTTTTAACTCTTTCAAATAAATAAATCTTTAAAAAATCCTCCTGTAAATATGACTTTTTTTAAAAAAACATTTTATTTACTTATTTGATAGGTAGTTACATACAAAAAGAGGGAAAGGTCTTCCACCCACTGGTTCACTCCCCAAATGGTTGCCATGGCTGGAACTGGGCCAATCCAAAGCCAGGAGCCAGGAGCTTCTTCTGAGTTTCCCATGCAGGTGCAGGGGCCCAAGCACTTAGGCCATATTCTACCGCTTTCCCAGGCCATAAACAGAGCTGGATTGAAAGAGAAGCAGCTGGGACATGAATCGAACTGGCACCACCATTTGGGATGCCAGTGCTGCAGGCAGAAGCCTAGCCTATTATGCTACAGAGCCGGCCCCTGTAAATATGTCTTTAATTAACTAATGGCAGCTCATTAAGAAAAGAGCATTGAGCCTCAGGGCATACTGCAGGCCCTTAAGTGGTAAGTGATACTTGCTATAGACACATAGTTAAGACTGAGTTTGAATTTGCTCCCAGAAACTGGTTGTGAGGATTAACTATATCGCATTCAGTGCATATGTTATAGAGAAGCTATTCAACAAATATTAGTACCTTTCTCCCTTCACATTCCCTGCTGTCTACTGGTAAAGCCAACACTTTAGTTTAAATCTAAGTTATGGGTTCCTTCTACATGAAATGAAAAATATCTTTAATCCCTAGCTAAAGTATTCTGGATAACCCAACTCAAAATGCTAAAATCCTACAAATGTACTCCAACTCTACACTTCCCTTAGAGGGGCCTCCACCTTGCCTTGCCTCAACAAAGTACAGGCAACATCTCCCAGGGTCCTGGGTCCCGGGAAGCTGGGCAAGCTGAGTGACCCCAACCCTGGGCAAATGGCCCCTTGAGGGCTTCTCACCTTGAGGATGTTCTCTGGAATGTCACCTTGGAGATCTTCAGACAGTAAAAGAAACTCAAGCTTTCTTCGGAAAAAAGCTGGCAGTAACTTCTAGAAGAATCATAAGAAGGAAGCACAGAGATTAGGCATATGCTTTAAGTGAACAAATTATAAGTACACATTTCTCTCCAGTTAGTCAGGTTTCTGCAATTTCTCTAAGATAAAATACTCTTAACCACTCAATTCCTGGGTATGTTCTAAGATACTTTCTTTATAAACAAAACCAGCTAATTGTGTCCATAACACTCTTCTTTGATCCTTGTTTGGTCCCAACCTTCTTTTTGATATTCATTATCCTTTGGAGGCTAGTTGGAAAGGAAAAATGTGAGGGATACAAAGTTTATTAAACATTTATTATATGCCACTATGTGCTATATATTTTTAATCTTTTTTTAAAGATTTGTTTATATATTTGAAAGACAGTGTGACAGAAAAGGAGAGGCAGGGAGAGAGCAAAGAGAGATCTTCTGGGGCTGGCATTGTGGCCGAGAAGGTTAAGCCTCTGCCCGCGATGTCAGCAACCTGTATATTGGACACTGGGTTGAGACCAGGTTGCTCCACTTCCAGTCCAGCTCCCTGCTTATGTGCCTGAGAAAAAAGAGGAAGATGGCTCAGTGCTTAGGCCTCTGAACTCACATGGGAGACACGGAGGAAGCTCCAGACTCCTAGCTTTGGCTTGGCCCAGCCCCGGCAGTTGCGGCCAGTTGGGAGTGAACCAGAGGATGGAAGATATTCTCTCTCTCTTTCTCTCTCTCTCTCTCTTTCTGTTTCTCCTCCTCCCTAATGCTGCCTTTCAAAGAAAGGAAAATAAATCTTAAAAAAAAAAAAAAGAGATCTTCCAATAGCTGGTTCACTCTCCAAATGCTTGCAGCAGCCAAGGCTAGGCCAGACTGAAGGCAGGAACTCCAACCAGGTCTTCTGTGTGGATGGCAGACACTCAAGCACTTGGGCCATTATGTGTTGCCTCCAGGCACATCAGGAGGAAGCTGGGTCAGAAGCACAGAGTCCTCAGGATTTGAACCAGGTACTCTGACATGTGATATGGTGTCCCAAGCAGTGGCTTAACCAGCTGTGCCACAATGCCTCCCCATCATTGCATTTCTAAATCAAACAAACCTGGAGCACAGAGCTCTGCATTTTCAAAAAATTTTTGGTAGAGATGAAATGGTTAGGAAGCCTTTCCCAATTGTTTCAAACATCAAAATGAAAACAGGATCCTGATGTTTGCTCACGAGACATCCCCAAGGTCTAGTGCACAGAGGTAGAGAATGCTCTGACTTGCTGCTCTGGTCTGTTTCACAGGAACTTCCTTTCACTGGCTCCTTAAACCTCCAGTGAGTCTTCCTTTTTCCAGACCCAGATAAACAGGATTAGAGTTCAGGACTGATCCTGATAAATACTACTTTAAAACAGAGATTTCTGTAACTAGAGAGGCTTCTGGTTAAAGCTTCCCAAAGATGAGTTTTACTGGAAGGCAAGGGGTACCTGCAGGAAGGGGAGGGGAGGAGAGAAAGAGAGACAGAGACACACACAGAGAGAGTCTGTGATGGGGTGGGAAGTTTAGAACACAAGATCATACTTTCTCCATTGATGTGCCATTCACCACACCAGATTATTAACCTGCTCTAATGCATTCTGGGTCTAAAACCTTATTTCTTCTCACCATGCCCCTCCCTATTAAAGGGCACACCACCACATGAGAATGCTAGTATATTGCCTGTGATAGGAAGCTTAAGGTTAGGAGCTCTAATGAGGATTAAGAGAAAACAAAGAGATCTCTCATTTTAAGGTTCGTAAGTAGCCTTTTTTTTTTTTTTTTAAAGATTTTAAGGTTTGATCTAGAAATCTAAAGACTGAATAGCTTAGGGGCCAGCACCGTGGCTCACTTGGTTAATCCTCCGCCTGTGGCACCAGCATCCCATATGGGCACCGGGTTCTAGTCCTGGCTGCCCCTCTTCCAGTCCAGCTCTCTGCTATGGCCCGGGAGGGCAGTAGAGGATGGCCCAAGTGCTTGGGCCCCTGCACCTGCATGGGAGACCGGGAAGAAGCACCTGGCTCCTGGCTTTGGATCGGCACAGTGCCGGCCGTAGCAGCCATTTCTCTCTGTCTTTTTCTCTCTCACTGTCTATATCTCTGTCAAATTAAAAAAAAAGACTGAATAGCTTAAATTTATCTTACCAGTGAAATTATTACTTTTTAAAAAATTTTATTTATTTGAGTGGTAGAGTTACAGTGAGAGGGAGAGACAGAGAGAAAGGTCTTCCTTCCAAAAGGACAAATATCATATGCTTTCCCTGATCCCTGACAACTGAGCACCTAAAAGGAAACCTGTAGAAGTGAAACTGACACTATGAGAAGCAATGACTTGATCAGCCCTTGTCCTGACTGTCAAGGAACAGCTTACTATTTTATTCTTTTTATTATTTTCTTTTTCTACTTAATACCATTGGTTAACTCTTTACTTAAGACAGAATTATTCTTAGGTGTTTATATCCAATTGAAAATTGAACCCTGTTAAAAATAAGAGAGGGAATAAGAGAAGGAGGAGATGTACAGTTCAGCACATGTTCCCTCAGACTTACCCCTAAGGGTAATGCTAAAAACGTGCTATGGGACTCCTAATCCCATTAAGTTGGCAGGTACCAATGCCATCTTACTAGTTAAAGTGATTAATTTAAGTTCATAACTGATCATAAAGACAGGATTAAGTGACAAAGGAATCACATGAATAAGACCAGGTGTCTGCTAATAATAACTGGTAGAATTAAAAAGGAAAGAATGATCCAACATGGGAAGCAGGCCACATAGCAGACTCATAGAATGACAAATGCCCTAAACAGCACTCTGGCCTCAGAATCAGCCCTTAAGGCATTTGGATTTGACTAAAAAGCCCATGAGAGCATTTTATGCATGGAAAGCCAAGACACTGTGGCAAAATATGACCTAAATGAAATTTCTCTGTGAGATCCTGATGGAAAGAAGGAGCCACCTTTCTCTGAAGGGAGGAGAGAACGTCCACTTTGTTTATGGCCCTGTCTAAATAATGTCGAAATGTGTGGACTCAAGAGGCTTCCATAGCTTGGCAGCTCATGACAAGAGCCTTGAGTGATCTGACATCATAAATAAGAGTGTCAATTGTTAAATCAACAACTTGCTCCCCATGTAGGACCTCTGTCCTTAATGTGTTGTACTATGAGATTTAATGGTAAAACTAGTCTTCAAACAGTACTTTATACTTTGTGAATCTATGTGGGTGCAAACTGTTGAAATCTTCAGTTAGTACAGAGTTGATCTTCTATATATAGATAACTAAAAATGAATCTTAGTGAAGAATGGGATGGGAGGAAGAACTGCTATAATCTAAAAGTTGTACCTATGAAATTTATATTTATTAAACAAAAGCTTTCTATATAAAAAAAAAGAAAATAAGGGTAAAATTAACTCTTTTAAGAAAGTGATTCTTCTGAGTATAAAGTGGATTAATGATGTAGAGTTTACTAAGACAGTGCAGGGTGCCTACTAAGCCCTGAGTACATGTTAACTACTAGAAGCTTTACTACTGGTGTTTAAAACCTGGTGAGAAACAAAGACTTGCGCTGAAATGTAAGAGCTTTATGGAAAAGACCAGGAAGTAAAGGTAATAGAAGATAAAAATTAAGACAATAGTAAAAATAATCCTGGGTGCTTTGACAACATTCTGAGGTTCCCATACAGCTTTCACTTCCATTTCCTCATGGGATCCTGATAACGACCTCGTGCAGCAGAAATTCCCCTTTTATTAGGAGAGAAACAAAGCTCAGAAATGATCAAAGACTTTCTGGAGGACATGAAGCTGTGAAATGTCAAAGTGCAGAGCATCTAAATCCTAGTGCAGGCCAAGGGTGCAGTGTGGTAATTAGGGCTCCTGATCAGAAAGTTGGGTTAAAATCCCAGGGATACTGATGAGTGCGGGGGTAAAGTTGGCAAACCGGTTCACCTCTGAGCTTTAATTTCTTCCCTAATTCCGCAGGGATAATAACAGTGCTAACCTCATTGGGTTTTGTAAAGAGTAAATGGAATAATCATAAAAATCTGAGATTAAAACAAAAAAATAGCAAGACGCAAGGGCAGGCATTTGCTGCAGTGGTTACAGTGGGATGGATTGAGTTCCTGGCCTAGCCCAGCTCCAGTGGTGTAGGCATTTGGGGAGTCAGTCAGTGAATAGGAGATCTCTGTATGTCTCTCTCTGCCTTTCAAATCCATAAATTAAATGAATGAATCAATTAATGAAGATTTCTTTTGAAAAAGCAAAGTATGTTCAATGTAGAAACATTAGAATATGGAACTAAGAAAACCAAATATGTAGATCATCATTTTCCCATTGAAGAACTATTAATTCTATGGTCTAATGATCTGAGACCATTTTCTTTGCATATCTATTCATATATATCAAAAGTACTCTTTTCTAAACTGCTTTTTCCCGCTACATAGCAGAGCATAAGCATCCTGAAAATTCACTTGCTGCATACAGTTGGATAGTGGCACAGTATTTTACAAATAGATCTACTGCCATTTGTGACCCAGTCCTGTATCACAGACATTGAGTTGTTTCCAGTTTTCCTCTATTAGAAGCAGACTAGCAATGAACATCTCTATAGCTTAATCTTTGCACACCTGCTTATGCAGGTTGAGAGAATGCACTATGACATAGAAAGGCTGAAGGCAAAAGTGAATAAAGGAGGGACAGGCAACTGGCACAGTGGCTGTATCCCACACTGGAGTGCCAAGGTTTGAGCCCTGGCTGCTAAATCCACCTGCTGCTGCTGCTTCTGCTTCTCTTCCTTGTTTTTAAAGATTTATTTATTTATTTGAAAGTCAAGAGTTAGAGAGAGGGAGAGAGAAAAGTATTCCATCCGTTAGTTCACTCCTCATATGGCCGCAGCAGCCAAGGTTGGGCCGGGCTGAAACCAAAAGCTTCCTCCAGGTCTCCCACGTGGGTGCAGGGGCCCAAGCATTTGTGCTATCTTGTGCTACTTTCCCAGGCCATTAGCCGGGAGCTGGATCAGAAGTGGAGCAGCTGGGAACTGAACCGGTGCCCAAAGGAGATGCTGTTGTCCCAGGTGGTAACTTTACCTGCCATGCCACAACAATGGCCGCCATCATCTTTTTCATACACCTTGGGAGACAGCAGTGACAGCAATGATGGCTCAACTGGTTGTGTTCCTGCTAGCTACATGGGAGTACTGGATTGAGTTTCAGGCTCACATGTTTGGCCTGGCCCAGCCCCAGTTGTTGCAGGCATTTGAGGCGTGAACTTGAAGGGTTAAAAGCTTAAAAGTAAAGCCCTAAAACTAACAAACCAACAGATGGGAGAGCTCTCTCTACCACTTGGTCTCTTTCTGCCTTTCAAATTAAAAAAAGAAAAAAAAGAAAAAAAAAAAAGATGTTTTTGGCAGATGCTGGAAATCTGGAAAAGACAGGCAACCAGGAAATTCTCAGAAGAAAAAGGTACCTCTAGGATAATGTCTGGCCTTGTAGAGCCCATCAGGGAAGGTGCTCAAAGTCCCAGGACTCATAACACTTTAAAATTCTCAAAGGAACACAAAATATTCCCACAACTGTTACAATAAGCAAGGCACTGGAGATCTGATATGTCAGGAAAAATAAGAACAACTCTTAGTCTAGGCTGAGGATCCAGAGAAGTGAAGTCCACCGCCTGATGGGGTTGAGCAACTACACAGAATGGAAGCTACCAATCAGGCATAAAGTAAGCAAGCAGCCTCCTTTTGAGGCAAAGTTCATTTGGTTTGACACATTCCATGTTTGTACTAGGGAGATCCTTAATCAGTAACAAAATCTGTCTCCTTAAAGGTTCTGTGGGATTACAATTGGAGCTCAAGTTTCCTCTACTAAATCTGAAACCATAGCCAGCGCTCAATTATCTCGTGTGTCACTGTTTTTCAGTCTTGCTTTTCTTTCTTCCCTCTCTGGCAAGTCTTCTAGTCATTTCTCTTTGCTATACTCTTGGCTAAAGCCTGAGTAAGTGATACAGTTAGATCAGTAATTTCTGTGAGTGTTTGAGAGCCATGAGGCTACTTCAGAAAGCTGGGGAAGACAATAAAGTTTGTTATGGTACAAAACATTTTTTGAAATCCATGCTTACAAGGGGTCTTCAAAAGGTTCATGAAAAATGCATATTGCAAAGAAATGATGCATGGATTTCAAAATTTTTATGCCCAAATAAACTTATTTTTTAGTTCTATTTTTTCATGAACTTTTTGAAATCCCTTCATGTGTGAAGAATAAATGTTATGCAAACATGGAACTAAAGACAAAATGGATTCTGATGGACTAAGAGAAGCAAAAACAACAAAAAATCGGAAAAATTATAGACATTTAAAAAACAGAATTTGAAGTGTTTTACTTTAAGTCCATACGGGCTAAAAAAAGGATGCTGAGGTAGAAACAGCAGAGGACTGGGAGTCAGGAGACCTTGGTTTCAGTTCCAGTTCTGCTGTATTACTTAACCGGATGTTCTTGGGCAGGTCATTTCTATTCTGAGTCAGAGGTTCCTGACTTAAATCATAAGGTCTCAGGTTCACTATGAAATTGTCTCCGAGAAACTCCTCTAGTGAATATCAATTCCTGATGATTAACATATACTTTTTTTTTTTTTTTTGACAGGCAGAGTGGACAGTGAGAGAGAGAGACAGAGAGAAAGGTCTTCCTTTGCCGTTGGTTCACCCTCCAATGGCCACCGCGGCCGGAGCGCTGCAGCCGGCGCACCGCGCTCATCCGATGGCAGGAGCCAGGTGCTTCTCCTGGTCTCCCATGCAGGTGCAGGGCCCAAGCACTTGGGCCATCCTCCACTGCACTCCCGGGCCACAGCAGAGAGCTGGCCTGGAAGAGGGGCAACTGGGACAGAATCCAGTGCCCTGACCAGGACTAGAACCCAGTGTGCCGGCGCCGCAAGGCGGAGGATTAGCCTGTTGAGCCACGGTGCTGGTCTAACATATACTTCTAAAAGGGCTTATAGAGGAAATTTTCTTTAAAATAAAAAGCATGAGACTGGCACTGTGGCAGGTAAAGCTGCTGCCTGCAGCGCCGGCATCCCTTATGGGTGCTGCTTCGTGTTCCGGCTGCTCCACTTCCAATCCAGTTTCCTGCTGTGCTTCCTCCAGGTCTCTCACGTGGGTGCAGGGGCCCAAGCACTTGGGCCATCCTCCACCGCCTTCCCAGGCCATAGCAGAGAGCTGGATTGGAAGTGGAGCAGCCAGGACTTGAAGTGGCGTCCACATGGGATGCTGGTATTGTAGGCAGCATTCTTTACCCACTATGCCACAATGCTAGCCCCTCAGTGGCATCTTAACAATTATGCCAAATACCTGTCTCACTCTCTATGATTCCACAGTTGGTAACTTTCATGTGAATTCTGAAGTTACTCTTTGGTGGAGCTAAAAGCGATATGAGGGCCATCACTGTGGTATAGTGGAAAGGGCTGCTGCCTGCAGTGCCAGCATCCCGTATGGGCGCCGGTTCAAGTCCCAGGTGCTCCACTTCCAATCTAGCTCTCTGCTATGGCCTGGCATAGCAGTAGATGGCCCAATTCCTTGTGCTCCTATACCCACATGGGAGACCTGGAAGAAGTTCCTGGCTTCTGGCTTCAGATTGATGGAACTCCAGCCATTGTGGCCATCTGGGGAGTGAATCAGGAGATGAAGACCTCTCTCTCTTTCTCTCTCTGCCTCTGCCTCTCTGTAACTCTGCCTTTCAAATAAATAAATAAACATTAAAAAAAGCTATATGATTTCACTATATTGGATAATGAAAATAAACTTGTTAGAAGGAAAACTAAGTATCAGATCAGCCCGTTCTTTTATTTGGGTGTTGACCAGATCCCAATGCTATGGGCTCATTATTATTTGCTATCTTGTCACTTCTACAGAGTTCTGCAAAGTTCCCTTCAGGCACAAGACTCGTCGTTGTATTTAACAAAATGGAATCACCTTAAATGGTATTAAATGCTAATGTATGTTAGTGAATTAATGAATTAATGTAAGGAGACAGCAATAAAAACTTAAGCACTTCTCACTGTCAGTACTGAGAAAGTATGACCAATTTCATAACAGAGGAAGTGCCAGACAGAAGGGAAATCTCATAACTACTTCTCAGTCCTGGCCTCGGGAAAATGTAAAAGCAAAATTGCTTACCTTTTCCTGGGCCAACCATTTTTCCCATACAAGAAGCCAGAACCATGCTAATCTTTGAGGGTTAATATCTTGGCCACACCTGAAAAAGGTGAAAAGAAAAACTTTGTAAGAAAGAATTCCTCTGACCTTTTCTTGTTGTCCATGGTTTATGCTTCACTGCTCAGTCTATTTTAAATCTGAACAAGCAAGTTCTAATGAGAAATTCCAGAAGTATATGACAGTTCAATAAAACATTACAACCAGGACAAAGCTACTGGACTTCATTAAAGGAGAAAAAAAAAAAAAAATAAGATCTCACCCAGATGGAGCTCCTGGCTCCTCGCTTTGGCCTAACTCAGCCTGGGCCACTGTGGCCATTTGGGAGGTGACCTGGTGGAGAGAAAATTTCTCTCTCTGTCCCTCCCTCTTTCTCTGCAAATCTTTCAAATAAATAAGTCTTAAAAAACAGGTCTCTATCCCTCCTTTACTTCCTTATCTGCTCTATTTTTAAATAAAATATAGAGAAAAATCCATAATAGTTGATGCTATTTAAAATATATTATTGCATAGAAACCAAATCAGTCTTAAAGGAAAAAGGAATTTTATTTTAAAAAGTTCTAAACGATTTATTTATTTATTTACTTGAAAGGCTGAGTGATGTGGCGGGGTGTGGGGCGGAGAGAAACAGACAGAGAGAGAATCTTCCATCTGCTGGTTCACAACGCAGATGCTCCCAACAGCTGGGGCTGTGACAGGTCAGCTGGAAGCCAGGAGCCTGGAAACTCCATCTGGGTGTCCCACATGGACGGCAGGAACCCAATCAGCTGGGCCAGCATCCTACCCTTCTAGGTGCATTAGCAGGAAGCTGGGTAGGAACTGTCTGGAAGCGGCACTCCAGTGTGGGATGTCTGATCTGCTGTGCCACAATGCCTGCCCCATTCAAAAAAAAAAAAGAAAAACTTTTTTAAATGTGTACTGAAAATAGGGTTATAAAAATTCGTAAGATTTTCTTTGAAGTTAGAAATTTAGACAATAACTAATTAGAACCCAAACTTAAGGGAGAAAAAAAAGCTAAAAGAAGGAATCATTTAAGTTTCTCTCGTCCATATGTGCTAACACAGAACTTACACAGTATAACAGAACAGTCAAAGTAAGGACTAGCCAGGGAAAGGCTAAAATAGTGAGTGTGACTCCCAAACCACTAGTTAATAGCACTGCTCGTTATCAATCTAGGATGGAGAACTGTGGTTGCCAGGAGACAAGAAGGGATTGTAGCACAGACTAAGAGGGAGCACGAGCAAGTGAGGCAGTTCTTTTGTGGTGACGGAACATTTCTGTGTCTTTATTACAATTGGATTGCATGAATCTATGTATGGATAAAACTATATAGAACTGCAAATAAAAAATAGATGAAGATTTTTTAAAATGGTGAAAACCAAGTGAGGTTTGTAGTGTGGTTAGCAGTAATACACCAATGGTAATTAGTTGGTTTTGCTACTGTATTTCAATGTCATAATCAGGGAAGTTAGGAAAGAGTATACTGGACTCCATTATTTTTGCAATGGCTTGCGAGTCTATAATTGTTTCAAAATAAAAAGTTGCCAGGAGGGCATTTGGCATAGTGGTTAAGATGTCCCTTGGGATGCCCGCTCAAATACTTGGGTCCCAGCCACCTACACGGCAGACTTGGAATACGTTCTTGGCTTTGGCTGGCCCAGCCCTGGCTGTTGTGGGCATCTGAGGAGAGATCTTTGAGTTTCTGCCTTTCAAATAAATAATGAAAATAAATAAGTAAAAAATTTAAAGCAAACAAAAAATTTAAAAAGTTGTAAAGAATTCACTTTTAGTTCTTTGCTAAAGTTACAATATTTGTAATAAATTCATAAGGAAGAAGAGAGCAGGGTGTACTTTTTTTTTTTGGAAGGCAAAGAAAATGCATTTCAAAGCAACTCCACCATCCACTTCAAGTGACAAAACAAAAAGGTGGTTTCAGGCACCTTCTGGTGGCCAGGCTCAAATCCAGTTCCGGATGATAGCCTCAAGCCAAGGCTGACTAAGTAATGGGCCATTTCACATACGGGAGATACACTCTGCCTCTGCTAATTCTTCAGAGGGGCGCTTGATCAGAGCCCCAGTATCCAAGAGGTGTCTCCTGCCCTGTGACTCCCCGGCAAAATGAGAGGAGAGTCCTTACCTCAGCAGATTTGGACACACAACCAGCGCCTGAAGTATGTCTTCTACCCTCTTGGGGACATCCCCTTGTCCCTCGTGCAGTTGAGGTACGCATGCCCGTGCCAGCTCCCAGTCTCCTCTCCGCAGGCACTCGCAGAAAAATCCAAAAAGCTGTTTCTGGGAAGCAGCTTCCTCTTTTCCAAAGGGATGACTCATTTTTCCCAGCACAGAGTGCAGGGAGATTAAGGGATGAGTTACGCCAAACACATTTTCAATGTTCTCATTCGTGGAGTACCTCCTAGAAACAACGCACACACGAGAGTCAGAGGCAACGGAAGGAACTCCATGTAGACAAACCAGGAATTACTGGCCTGCCTGGGGAAAGGCACCGTTCACTTCCCTCATTACCGTTTTAAGTTTAACTTGACACGCTACTGTGTCTTTTTGAGAAGAGCTACTTTCTCTAAGGGGTGGATCCCGCCTCTGTGCGAGCATACTTATATTGATTAATATTAGTCGTTTTATTAGCCTGAGGCACAGACCTGCAACCCCATTTCCGTAATCCCTCCTCAACTTTACGCGCAGTCTGGCTCCGGATCCCCAGGTGGTCGCCTCCGTAAGCAGGGACCTCCCCAGGTTGAGCCTCCCGTTAAGGCAGAGGACTGAAAATCAGGAGAGGCGTCTGTTTAAAACTGGAGAGAGGTGGAGGGAGTGGGGTGCAGGGACGCTCCCCAGCGAGGGTCTTGGGGTGCGCTCCCGCCTGCTCAGGGTGTCTGACACTCACCTGTTACCGGCGCCCAAAGAAACAGAGCTCCCAGCGCAGCCATGTTTGAGCCCAGTCAGGTGACCGCATCCAGCTCGGTAAGGTGGTGTGGGGGCGGTGGTGACGACTGAGATCGCCACTCCTATTGGCCGAATAGAGCAAAGATGCAAATAAGGTGCCATATTTGTTTGAATCACGTGACTCCGCCTCTTAAGACCACGGAACTCTGAGCTGCGGCGGCGGTAGGAAACTGTCCCTCCCTCTCTCTCAGTCCTGACTTGGCTGAGCAGGTGGAAGGGAGGACTGAGTCCTTTCGTTTTATTTTTTCTCTTTTTCACCCCTAGCATTTGAAGCCAACATTTAGCACCGAGTAGGGACGTGGCTTGGCCAGGCTCTGGGGACACCAGGCAGGAGGCCTGGGAGCTCTTTCCGTATTCTTCTGTCAACTCGGCGCTCTTATAATCCCCGAACTCTGCAATCCGAATTCCGTTCGTCTTCTGCCTCATTCTGTGCTTTCATTTGCTCTGTCACCCGACCACTGCTAAGTGAACGGTGTATTAGACAAGTTGAATAAGAGGCGGACCCTCTCCTCAAGTGGGGGGTGCGGGCCAATAATTAGACACAGTAGGCTGGGCGGGCGCCCTGGCTCACTTGGTTAGTCCCCCGCCTGTGGCGCCGGCATCCCATATGGGCACTGGGTTCTAGTCCCGGTTGCCCCTCTTCCAGGCCAGCCCTCTGCTGTGGCCCGGGAGTGCAGTGGAGGATGGCCCAGGTGCTTGGGCCCTGCACCCCAAGGGAGACCAGGAAAAAGCACCTGGCTCCTGGCTTCAGATCGTTGTAGCTACGGCCGCGGTGGCCATTGGAGGGTGAACCAATGGAAGGAGGACCTTTCTCTCTGTCTCTCTCTCTCACTGTCTATAACTCTACCAAAAGAAAAAAGAAAAAGACACAGTAGGCTAAATGATAAGATATAGGTATACACAGGGGGAGACATGGGCAAAGGCTTTTCACAAATGTCATCGTCTGAAACCAAGGCTTAAAGCAATGATTTATAGATTTCTTCATCATAGCTGCCTTCCATCAAATTTTGTTTGGTTTTGATGGTCTTCTTCAATTACAATTCTGTTTTCCCTAGTATGTTTGTTTCAGTTTGAGCAGTGTCTTTAAGTATTTCCAAAAAATGATTTTGTCTGCAAAAAGGCGGTGAGAAAAGCAAATTAAAACAAACAGAAAGCTCTCTTCTAAAAACTTCTATGGCAGGTGGCTGTCATTTATATCCTAGAAAACTTAGAAGATTTTGTGGTTCATCAGAAAATTAAGTACTGTTCTAAGAAAGGAGAAAATGCCAAGCGAAGGTTTCTCACGCTTCACACTCTCCTTGACAATCCCCCTATCAAAATCCCACAGGATTTTGGTAATCACTGCCTTGAAGAACTGACTTGGGTTCCCAGCTAATAGGCCGATTCTAGAGCGCGAACTACATTTCCCAGCAAGCAGCGGAAAGCAACCCGGGCCAGTGTCTGCTTCTGATTGGACAGGATCCGAGGGGAGCGACCAACCACTGCCCCGCTTGTTGCTTTGCGGCCCTTTCCGCGGGAACTCTGTGAGGGGCGGGGGCAACTTTGAAAGTTGGATGCTGCAGACCCGGTACTGGACAGTTTGGTGTGTGTGTGTCTGTGTGTGTGTGTGTCTGTGTGTGTGTGTGTGTGTGTGGAGGGGCAGGTGTGGGGAAGTGGGGCGCCCTCGTTATTTAGTGCTCGCTCCTTGGGCCCCTGGGTTTTGCTTCAGGGGAACGGGGAGTTTCTCTTGGGCACGCCCCCTCCAGCTCCTGGGACTCTTCCTAGAACGCCGCCGCGGATTCGGGACTTCGGGCTTTTTTGGGGATGGGGGAAGATAACGGGAAGCTGCCGTTTGTTGGAGAAAGAAAATCTTAAAAAGTTGGAGGACTCTAGGTGATGTCCTCGCCTGTTGATCCCCAGCTTAGCCCGTTTCCTGTTTGTCGCAGTTTGGGGACTAAGCAGGGGACTGGGTCAGGACAGGTTTAGGTTCTGTCCTACTCCAGGAGGTTAAACAGCGTGGAATCCGGAATCCGGCCCCTGGACTCGACTATGGGCTGCACTGTTAGCGGCAGCCTGACTTTGCACACGTTTCTCAGCTCAGTGCCCGAGGATTCCGATGCCAACTACTGGAAGCCCTCGGAACGTGAGGAGGCTCACGCAAGATGAGCTGTTAGTGTTGCTTGACAAGTTTCGTTGCACATCTAGCACGAAGATTGTTCTTTTTCTTCGTGGTGGGGGGGAGAGTATCTTCCCTCACTTCACTATGCGCGTTTACACGTTCTAGTGGACAAGACAAACCTGCAAGCCGTGATAATACGTTAAGATTCTCCAGCAGATGTGACCGAGTGTGATGAGAACCTTGGAGCTGGAGCGGGGGACTCTGGCAGGCAGTGTGGCGGGGTGGGTGCTTGACCTGCCTGGAACGCGGGTCCTGCTTGCTGAATGAATCGTTAGCGGTCATGAGTGCTGTGGTTGGGCCCAGTGTGCCTGCCACCACCCCGCAACCTGAGCCCTTATTTCAATCCTGTGTAGTGGGTATTAGGACCATCCTTGTTTTATAGACGGGGAAGGAGGATGCCAGGGGGTAAAGTAACTCCCAGGAAGGCTGGGATCTGAACCTTGCAGTCTGATGTGTGAGTGTCAGGGGGGTGAGGGGTCAGTACTTGAAGGGTTCTGGTGTGATCGAAGGAGTTTGGAATGTATCCTAGTGTCCAGTGGCTCCACGGGAAGGGTTAAAGGATGAACTTGACTTCTGGTAGGATTGTAACTCTGCTGGTGTGAGGCCTGCTCCCACTGCACATTGAAACAGCACTTACATACGTATTGCGTGGCTGTAGTAACTTGTGTCTGTATCTCTCTGCATCTTGACTGGGAATCCCTAAAAGGGAGGGGATCTGTGTGTTTCAGAGATGTCTGTGGAAGGAACAAGTTAAGGAACGAATGAGTGGAGAATGGATTTCTTTCAGTGGGGTGGGGAGTGATGAGGAGCAGTGTACAGTAGGTCAGGCAGGTAACGGAGTGGTGCTAGTAAAGCAGAGACGGCAGGAATTGTTACTGTAATTTTGGAATTTACAATTCTTTATTTTTAATTGAATTTATCAGTTTAGGTGGTGTCGCTGCCCAGAACTAAAAAAAACACTGTGCAATGCTCTAGCAGTTGTCACTTGATCAACCATCTGTTGGGGAAACAAATCAATACTAGTGAATTCCTGGGGCGCGCCATTGGCACAGCAGGTACGCCTTCTCTTGGGACCCGCGCATCCCACATGGCAGGACCTGGGTTCCACTCCTGGCAGTGCCCCTTGCTCCAGCTTCCTGCTAATGCAGACTGGGAAGTGGCAGTGATGACCAGTGATCGGGCTCCTGTCATCCATGTGGGAGACTTGAATTGGATTCCAGTGGATGGAAGCCCTTTCTGCCTCTCAATAGGTGAACATGTTACAACACAGTAACAAAAGCTGCCAAATTTCCATTGAGAGGAGTGAGTGAGTTTTGCTCTGATTCTGAGTGCTTAGGCATTAAATGGAAATTTGGGCCATAGTGTAGGAACTAAACAACTCTTTACACTCTCAGTGTGCACTTTTGTTCCAAATGTTACTTCTTTGTTAATTCACTCCATTGCCTGGACCAAGGAACAATTTTTACTCTTTGGGGAAGATACTTTGCCAGCTGAGTGAGGCCCACAGCCTCCTGTTTGAATACTTTATTAGGGGAGTCCTGGGGATTCTGTTTTAGTTCCCTAAAGACAAATATTTCATGAACCTCATTTGCCATTAGCAAGTACCACAGCAAGGGTGGAATGTAATTGCATGTGGGAATGCAAGCAGCTGGTATAATAAGGAACACTGTGGGTTTATAAATAACTCTGTAGTAATAAAATCTCATTTCATTCCGAAGGTTGGTTCTGACTCCTAGAAAAAGGCAAGGTTAAATATGATATGCACTTGCAGTAGACTGTGATGGTTAAGAAGATGGCTCTCAGAGCCAGGCTGTCAGGCTTCAAGTTCTGAAACCTCTTCTGGTTTTCCTTTTTCTGAGTAATGATAGACCAGTTAATCTTGACCAACTTTTAGTTTTTCATTTTATGTAAAAAAGGGATCAATAGTGTATTTTCCTATGAGGCTATTGAGAAGATTAAATGTGATAATTCAGGTGATGTTTTGGAACCATGGCTGGCATGTAGTAGGTGTTCAGTAAATTTAGCCACTATTGTTACACTGCAAAGTAACAGGGGAATTGTTTGGAAATATGCCCTGAAGATTCATTACAGATTCAAA
Source organism: Sylvilagus floridanus (assembly GCA_949820135.1). NCBI lineage: Eukaryota > Metazoa > Chordata > Mammalia > Lagomorpha > Leporidae > Sylvilagus > Sylvilagus floridanus. The sequence goes on along the minus strand of OX463228.1, from coordinate 11,125,867 downwards.
AAAATTTATAAATACATTGAAAATATTTTTAAAAAATTTTATTTATTTACCCAAAAGGCAGAATTACAGAGAAAGAGGGAGAGACAGAGGGAGTGAGAAAGAGATCTTCCATCTGCTGGTTCATGCCCCAGATGGGCTGCAAGGCCCGGGGCTAGGCCTGGCTGAAGCTAGGAGCCTGGAGCTTTATCCAGGTCTCCCACATGGGTACAGGGGCCCAAGGACTTGGGCCATCCTCTTCTGATTTCCCTGGCGCTTTATCAAAGAGCTGGATCAGAAATGGAGCAGGAGCCGGTGCTGTAGTGTAGCAGGTAAAGCTGCTGCCTGCAGTCCTGGCATCCCATATGTGCGCTGGTTTGAGACTTGGCTGCTCCACTTCTGATCCAGCTCTCCACTATGGCCTGGGAAAGCAGTGGAAGATGGCCTAAGTCCTTGGGCCTTTGCATCCGTGTGGGAGACTGGGAAGAAGCACAGCTTTGGCCATTGTGGCCATTTAGGGAGTGAACCAGTGGATGGAAGACCTTTCTGTCTCTGTATACCTCTGCCTCTGCCTCTCTGTAACTCTGCCTTTCAAATAAATAAATAAATCTTTAAAAAAAATTGTGGAGCAGCCAAGTAATAAACTGGTGCCCATATGGGGTGCTGGTAGCTTAAGATGGTATACAAATGTGAAGTGGTGTTGTATTCATGGAATGTGTATCAAAGAATTGTGTGAAATGTGTATTCTGAAGTTGTCTGTTTCCCTGTGGGAATGTTTGACAAACCCTTGCCTCTCCTACTTAAATCATTTGAAAGAATTCTATAGCCTTCCTATATTTTTTTTTTTTTTTTTTTTGACAGGCAGAGTGGACAGTGAGAGAGAGAGAGACAGAGAGAAAGGTCTTCCGTTGCCGTTGGTTCACCCTCCAATGGCTGCCGCGGACAGCGCGCTGCGGCCGGCGCACCGCGCTGATCCGATGGCAGGAGCCAGGTGCTAGGTGCTTCTCCTGGTCTCCCATGGGGTGCAGGGCCCAAGCACTTGGGCCATCCTCCACTGCACTCCTGGGCCACAGCAGAGGGCTGGCCTGGAAGAGGGGCAACCGGGACAGAATCCAGTGCCCCAACCGGGACTAGAACCCGGTGTGCCGGCGCCACAAGGCGGAGGATTAGCCTGTTGAGCCACGGCGCCGGCCTAGCCTTCCTATATTTTACCAGTAATGTTTTAAATACTGTATGATTCCTTTTGCATATGAAAAACTTTGAAGAATTTTTTTTTTTTTTTATTACAGGCAGAGTAGACAGTGAGAGAGAGAGAGACAGAGAGAAAGGTCTTCCTTTTTCGTTGGTTACCCCCCAATGGCCGCTGCAGACCCAATGGTGCGCTGCAGCCGGCATACCGCGCTGATCCGAAGCCAGGAGTCAGGTGCTTCTCCTGGTCTCCCATGCGGGTGCAGGGCCAAAGGACCTGGACCATCCTCCACTGCACTCCCAGGCCATAGCAGAGAGCTGGACTGGAAGAGGGGCAACCGGGGCAGAATCTGGTGCCCCGACTGGGACTAGAACCTGGTGTGCTGGCGCCGCAGGTGGGGAAATTAGCCTATTGAGCTGTGGCACCGGCCGAATTTTTAGTTTATAAGGTATTTTCAACAGGCCAAACACTATGGGTTATGTTATTTTTATGTTTTTTCAGGGTTGATTTTTTTTTTTGCTGGATCCGGAGGCATGGCTAGTAAGAAACTAAGAAGAGTGGGTTTATCCCCAGAACTGTGTGACCATCTCAGCCGGCATCGCATTGTCACCTGTCGGGTAAGATTTACATGATTTTTTTCACTGAGAAATTTTATGGACAAATTAACCATTCCTTAATGGCTCTTAAAATGGAAATATGAAAACATGTTTATAAAAAAATAAATGATACTGCTTTTCCATAGGCTGATTTAATTTTTAAAAATGTTTACTTGGACAAATTAACCATTCCTTAATGGCTCTTAAAATGGAAATATGAAAACATGTTTATAAAAAAATAAATGATACTGCTTTTCCATAGGCTGATTTAATTTTTAAAAATGTTTACTTGAGAGACAGAGATATACACACACACATATACGGAGAGAGAGAGAAAGAGAGAAGGGGGAGAAAGAGAGTGAGAGCAAGAGAGAGTGAGTGCTCCCACCTGCTGGTTCACTCTCCAAATGCCCACCTCGGCTGGGCCAGGGCTTGAGCTGGAAACTAGGAACACAATCCCGGGAGCCCAAGGACTTACCGTCACTACCGCCTCCCAGGATGCACATTGGCAGTAAGGTAGAATCAGGAGCAAAGCTGGGACTTGAACCCAAGCATTTGGATAGGGGATGCAGGGATCCCAAGTTGTGGCTTAACCATTAGGCCAAATGCCTGCCCCAATTACATTTTTTAAAAGATTTATTTATTTACTTGAAAGGCAGAGTTACAGAGAGGCAGAGGCAGAGTGGGAGAGATAGAGGTCTTCCATCTACTGGTTCACTCCCAAGATGGCCATAGTGGGTGGAGCTGTGCCCATCTGAAGCCAAGAGCCAGGAGCTTCTTCCAGGTCTCCCAAGTGGCTGCAGGGTCCCAAGGAATTGGGCCATCTTCTACTGCTATCCCACGCCATAGCAGAGAGCTTGATTGGAAGTGGAGTAGCCAGGACTTGAACCGGCACCCATATGGGATGCCGGCACTGCAGGCAGTGGCTTTACCCACTATGCCACAGCGCTGGCTGCCCCCTCCCTGTTTGCATTTGAAACATAATAATGAGAGCAAATTTCTCTTAGGACAAATAAGATTTGAGATTTTACCTTAGGATTTTATCCTTAATAAAACAGATTTTTCAGGTGCTGTTTTAAAAAATTGCAGTGTGCATTAAAGGTATTTTTGGTTCCTCTGTTCCTAGAACTATGAAATTTAGCATTATGTTCTGTGGTCAGTTTTATTCTCTCATATATCAAATTCCTTGTCTGAGTGGGTAGCTCTTCGTTTAAAAAGGAACACATTTTGGCCCTCTAGATGTGTATCTGGGCCCGGACTCTGTCCTGAGTGCAGTGCTCGGATGAACCTGGCTGCGGCTGCTCTGGGGTGTTACTGGATGTGTCCTGTGTACACACCAGCTCAGCCAGAATTAGCGGGCAGGGCCATGCTGTCCTGCCTTTTCTAGTTAAGGCATATTTGGGAGGAAATACGTTACAGGACACATACATCCTTGACTTAGAATTATCACACTTTATTTACTCACAGATGGTATCAATATCTTTGTTACACATGGGTGTTTAAAATATTCTCTTTGTGTCTGTTTAGGACTTTTTATGTCTTTCTCCGCTGGAGCTCATGAAAGTGACTGGCATGAGTTACCAAGGTGTCCATGAACTTTTGTGTATGGTCAGCAAGGCCTGTGCGCCACAGATGAAAACGGTATTTATCTATCTGTCTATTAATCTATCAGTCATCTATCTATCATTTTCTTTCTTTCTATTCTATTCTAATATGATTTGATTATGATGCTGATTTTGTCGCATTTAAAAACTTTTTGGGATGAGGCAAAAACAAAAAATAGATGAGCACCTCAGAAATAGTTGAACTTTCTACTATAGTATATAGTGATAGTATGTGTGATAATATAATGATAGTATATTTGAAAAATTCTTGTAGTTTATAATCTCATGGGAGATAGTCTAAATATGGGAATTAGCAAACAATAGGAAGTTTTGATTTCTGTAGCCAATAGTGATATTTCTTCCTATTTATTTACTTGTTTGAGAGGCAAGGGACAGAGACAAAGATCTACAGATAAAGAGATCTCTCATCTGCTGGTTCACTCCTCAAATGCCCACAGCAACCAGGAGCTGAAGCTAAGAGCTAAGAACTTAATCCAGAGCTCCCACATGGGTAGCAGAATCCAAATATCTGAGCCATCACTGCTGCCTCCCAGGGTCCACATTAGCAAGAATCTGGCTTCAGGAACCAGAGCTGAGAAGTGAACTCAAGTACTCCATCATGGGACATGAGTATCTTAAATGGTGGCTTCACCCTGGCCAGACACCTAGTAGTGATATTTCAAACGAATGCCCTTTACCTATGTTTGGGTAGAATTTGAGTGCTTCATGATTAAATTATAATATTCTCCTTTTTTTTTTAAGATTTATTTTATTTATTTGAAAGGCAGAGTTACAGAGAAATAGAGACAGAGAGAGAGGTCTTCCATCCACTGGTTCACTCCTCAGAAGACTGCAATGACCAGAGCTGTGCCGATCCAAAGCCAGGAGCCAGGAGCCTCCTCTGGGTCTCCCATGCGGGTACAGGGGCCCAAGGACCTGGGCCGCCTTCTACTGCTTTCCCAGGCCAAAGCAGAGAGCCAAATCGGAAGAGGAGCAGCCGGGACTAGAACCAGTGCCCATATGGGATGCTGGTGCTTCAGGCCAGGGCTTTAACCTACTGTGCCGCAGCGCCGACCCTGTATTCTCCATTTTTTAAATCTTAAATATTTTTGAAACTTATTTTTGTTTGTTTGAAAAGCAGAGGGAAAGAGAGAGAAAGAGAGAGAGAGACTGAGAGAGAGCGCGAGCTTCTGTGTGCTGGTTTTCTCCTCCAATACCTGCAACAGCTGGGGCTGGGCCAGGTCAAATGTAGGAACTTGGAACTCAATCCAGGACTCCCATGTGGGTGGCAGGGTACAAGCACTTTTGAAATTTAATGACAATGGACATTACTTAGTTTGGGAGTCCAAGAAGCCTCCCTGGGAAGCCACACTTCAACTACAATGTGAAGAATGAGTAGGTAAGAGATAGAGAAAGGCATGGGAGGGAGACTGGGAGGAGATTGCGGGTATTGGGACCAGCGACTGGAAAGGCCTGTGCGGGGAAAGGGAATGCTGCTTGTTTGGTGAAAACATTAAGCTGTGTGACTGGAACGCAGCCACGAGGAAGAGAATGGCAAAAGAAGCCAGAGTCAGATCCTTGGGGCCTTGCAGACCATGTGAAGGATTTGGGACTCCATTCCTGGAGCAATGGGAACTCTTATCAAAGAGCACAATCTAATATGTGTGTGTTTTTTTTAAAAAACAACAAGAAAGCAAGAACATATTCATGAAGACTAGTCAGATATTTTATTATTCCAGACAGAAGGCCCTGTGACTTGGATTATTACTGTAATACTGATGCAGAGGATATGATATCAGTTAATATGAGAGAGATTTAGGGGGGCAGGATTAATAGGATTTGGTGATTGTTTGGCTGTAGGTGGTTACATACAGGGAAATGTCAGAGATGACTCCCTGATTTTGCTTTGGGAAACTGGGTGCACCTTTACCGAGGTAAGAGATACGCATGAGGGAGGCATCATGGATTCAGTTTAGTGGTTGAGCAGGTGCTGTGAAACATCTGGTGGAGCTGTGAGGTAGGCAGTTGACTATATGGTCCTGGACCTTGAAGGGGTGGCCTGCTCTACAAGTGTGCATCTGGGACTTGTGTGTGAGTGGGGTTGCTGAAGCTGTGGGAATGGGTGAGGGATTGCCTAAGGCCAGTTCCTGAGTGATGCCAACATTTAGAGGTCAGCTTAGACAATGCTGAGTGTGAGAAGCAGCTAACAAACCAGGAGAAAAACTAGGATAATATCATATTCCAACCCTCCTTTGTCTCATTTATGAATGTTCTGTTATATGTGGATATTGCTATATCTGAAGTCTTTTCTGAATTTTTTTTGATATGAAGAGAACAGATTTTGTATTTTTCATATATAGAATTCTAAGATAACCATGCTTTCCTTCCTTTCTCCCTCAATCCCCTCTCCTTCCTTTCTTTTTTTCTTTAATCTTTGCAGTAAAATACTTTCAATTTACTTTATAATCACACGCTTAATGCACCACTAATCATAATGTTCAACAAGTAAAAAGTAGACGACTATTCCACAGAATAGACAAGGGCTGTAAACAAAAATCTTAAGATGTCAGTTTCATTCATACATTTTTTTTTGTATTAACTATCACATATCAGAGAAATTATGATATTTGTTTTTCTGGGACTAAGCATAATGGTCTCCAGTTGCATCCATTTGTTGTAAAAGATAGAATTTCATTCTTTCTTTGTGGCTGAGTAGTATTTCATCATGTATATATACCACATTTTCTTTATCCAGTCACAGTTTATGGACATCTGAATTGATTCTGTATCTTAGCTATTGTGAGCTATTCCTTTCATTTATTTATTTTTTTGAGAATCACCAAATCTAATCAGGTAATTATACTTATAGTTGAAATGAAATACTTTAGTATTGCAATATTGGATTGCTTTGCCATGATTGATAAAGTGTTTCTAAATGTACTCATGTTGCCTGATGGTAAATTGTAGATAAAAATGTCTGTGAAGGCACACTCACTGAAGTAGTTCTTGGATTCAGAATATCAGAAATAGGGGCAAGCGTTTGGCCTAGCAGTTAAGATACCATTTCCTTCATTAGATTGCCTGGATTTGATTCCCAGGTCTGGCTCCTGAGTGCAGCTCCCTACTAGAACCTGGGAAGCAGTGGCGATTGCTCAAGTAATTGGGTCGTTGCCTCCCACATGGGAAGCCTGTACTGAGAGTTTCCAGGGCTGCCCAGACATTGTGGGCCCTGGGGAGTAAAATGGGAGATTAAAAAAAAAAAATGGGAACAACCTAAATAATCCACAGTAGTGAAGATAAATTTTATTATGTGTGATGAAATATTATGTAGCCATTAAAATACTTGAGAAGAATTTTTTTTAAACATTTATTTATATTTGAAAGTCAGAGTTACACAGAGAGAAAAAGAGAGGCAGAGAGAGAGAGAGAGAGGTCTTCCATCCACTGGTTCACTCCCCAGATTGGCTCAATGGCCGGAGGTGTGCCGATCTGAAGCCAAGAGCCAGGAGCTTCTTCTGGGTCTCCTACGTGGGTGCAGAGGCCCAAGGACTTGAGACATCTTCTACTGCTATCCCAGGCCATAGCAGAGAGCTGGATCGGAAGTGGAGCAGCTGGGACTCTAACTGGCGTCCATATGGGATGCCGGCACTGGAGGCGGAAGCTTTACCTGTTACGCCACAACACTATGCCCCATTGAAGAATTTTTAATAACTGGAAATGCTCAGGATATACATACTTAGCAAAAAAAATAGGTTATGAAATTGTAAATGGTGTACATGCCAATTTTATAAAAAATAAAGTCATATATGTGTATGATTATACATATACATACTTTGTTATTATTAGTGGTTATTCCAGTTATTCCAGGATTGTAAAAGTTACTGACTTATGTTTCAAAATTTTTAAAAAATATTTATTATGAAAGGTAGAGTTACAGAGCAAGAGTGAGAGAGCGAGAGAGAGATATCTTTCATCTGTTAGTTCACTTCTCAAATGGCTGCAGTGGTTGAGCCTGGGCCATCCAACGTTGAGAGCTTCTTTCAGGTCTCCCATGTGAGTGCAGAGGCCAAGGACTTGGGCCATCTTCTGCTGCTTTCCCAGGCACATTAGTAGGGAGCTGGATCAGAAGTGGAGCAGCCAGTACTTGAATCAGTGCCCATATGGGATGCCGGCACTGCAGGCAGCAGCTTTACCTGCTACACACCACAGCACCAGCCCCTCAAAATTTTTTTTAGTGGTAAGTGTGATAAGAAAGTTTAATTAAGGGGAGAACACATGACAGACCAGGTGGGCATTTCAGTGAGGAACTGAGAGCCTCAGCTTTTGTTTCTTTCCAAATTTTCCATAGGCAAACTGTGTTCTCTAAATATGAAAAACCTAGCAATAGTTCTTGCTGACCTCCGTGGCAAATCTCCTAGATTCAGTTTCTTAGCCTCTTGAAAATGGAGAAAATTTTAACTCTGTGAAGTGAATGGATAGGGTGCCTGTGTGGAGGAATGTCAGGACTAGATTAAACAATATATGTAATGTACAATTTAAAAAGCACATGGTATATGGGTGTTGGCACTGTGGCATAGCGGGTAAAGCCGCCGCTTGCGGTGCTGGCATTCCATATGGGAACCGGTTCGAGTCCCAGCTTGCTCCACTTCTGATCTAGCTCTCTCCTATGGCCTGGGAAAGCAGAAGATGGCCCAATTCCTTGGGCCCCTGCATCCACGTGGGAGACCTGGAGGAAGCTCCTGGCTCCTGGCTTTAGATCAGCACAGCTCCAGCCACTGTGGTCATCTGGGGAGTGAACCAGTAGATGGAAGACCTCTCTCTCTCTCTCTCTCTCTCTTTCTCTCTTTCTCTCCCTCCCTCTTTCCCTCTCTCCCTCATTCCCTCCCTCCCTCCCTCTCTGCCTTTGCCTCTCTGTAACTCTGCCTTTCAAGAAAAATAAATAAATCTTAAAAAAAAAAAAAGAAGCACATGGTATAGACATGCACGAGATGTTCATTACCTTCCTGTCCTTGTCTTTTCCTGTTCACAATTCTTGAATCGCGGCATTGCCTGGTAGAAGTTGGTATCATTTGCTGCACATCCTAGGGTAGTGATTGTACGGGTGAAACTAGACTGAATTGTAAAACAGACCATTACAAATGGGAGATGCTCTGTAAAACTCTTGTAAAAAAAAAAAAAAGGAAATTAGAAACTAGATATCTTTTTAGAATTAAGTAAAAATTTTAATGTTCCAGAAAATTAATTATGGTTATGTTAAAAATGATTTTCCTGGACTAATGTGGTGCAATGGGTTAAGCTGTTGCCTGTAATGCCGTATCCCATACGAACACTTATTTGAGTCCTGGCTGCTCCACTTCTGATCCAGATCCTTGCTAAAGTGCCTGAGAAGGCAGTGGTGAATACTTGGGCCCTGCCACAATGCAGGAGGCCCAGATGGAGTTCCAGGCTCCTGGCTTCATCCTGACCCAGCCCTGGCTGCTGAGGCCATTTGGGGAGTGAACTGACAGAACACCTCTCATTCTCTCTCTTTCTCTGTAATGCTGCTTTTCAAATAAATAAATAAATCTTTAAAAAAATTTTCTTTGTAGAGTATTAAATTGGATTGTTCTACATAAAACCAACAAATAAAATCACCAGAATCTTCTGCATAATTTCTGTGGATAAATGCCTAGGATAAGAAAAAGACTTTCAGATTGTTATTGTACCAGGAAAATCTTCAGATATCCCACATACCTGGCTTGGATACATTCGCCAGTCCCGGAAGTCCGGAAGTTCTCATCCCCACCACTGCCACCCTTCTGCAGCCATTGCTCTCTGCCTTTGGAGTGGTTGCAGCAGCTTCCAGCATCACCCCCCTTCAATCCATTGTTCACAGACCAACCCAAGCATCTTTGAAGTGAGGATTAGCTGTAGTGTTAGGGTTCCTGAGGCAGCTCTAACAGGAATCACCGCAGCCTGGGTGGCTCCCAACAACAGCAGTGCACTCACTCCCAGTGCTGGAGGCTGCAGCCCTGAAATTGCGGTGTGGGCAGAGCTCGGCACTCTCCAGAGGCCTAGGGTTTAATCCATCCCTTGCCTGTCACCCCTTTTGCCTTAGCTTGTGGCTGCTCCTTCCTCTGCTCCACCTTCAAATGCCTTTTCCTTTCTATGGAGAATCTCCCTGTGCCTTTCTTTATAAGGATTCTTCTGGTGGCATTTAGGGGCCCCCAGGATAATCCAGGATTATTTCTTCATCTCAAGGTCCTGAATTTCATTGCATCTGCAAAGACTTTTTTTTTCTCCTTTGCACAAAAGGTGATGTTCATAGAGGTTCCAGAGGTTTGAGCCTGCCATACCTGCCTTCCGACTGTTCTTCACAAGCCAACCTGAGCTGGAAATGGTGACATGGTCATATCATGCATTGGCGCTGTCAGTGTGAACTGCACGTTTCAGCAAAGCTCTGGACAACGAGGCTTCTGCTGACAGCTGCGGCCCGTTGCCTGCCTTTCTAAACAAACTCTGTTTACTTAGAGCGATTTTCTTTGGTTTCCATTTCTTCTCCTTATTGTTTCTTGACCTCTCTTTGTACATTCCGTCCTCTGTCCTCCTGTTTCCTTTGCTAATCTAACAGCTGTTGCAGATTGTAGCTCAGTCATGCAGCTTGCTCCTTTCTAGAGCCTTCCTGGATCAAAAAATCCGGATCAGGTATACTGACGTCTCCACTCTCCCTGTCACAGTCTCTCTTGTTAACTGTGTTGTTTTGCCCAGTTTCTAGTCCCAATTCCGTAGTTGACTATAAGACCAGGGGGAGAGGGGCTCTGTCATATCACATCCCCATGGTCTAGCATAGTCCTTGGCACAGAGTAAATATTAAAGTGGGGGAAACGATGGATTTCGGTTACAGGTGCTACAGTTTGGAGGCTTGGGGCTTATGTTTTCGAATAGCTGCAGAGGTTGAAAGAAGGTGATCTGCTTCTTGTGTAGGCGTACTCGATGAAGACACAGAGGTGTGCCGCCCTCTCGCCAGCTTTCCTGCCTACGACCCTTCCTGCTCTGGACGAAGCCCTGCGTGGCGGTGTGGCTTGTGGATCCCTCACAGAGGTAAAGGAAGAACTTTCCACACCTCCTTCACTGCTCTGTAGCCTTCAGAGCCAGAGGGAGAAGCTCAGTGGAAACATGTGGATTCGTTCATGAACGCTGATCTGAATTAAATTCCAAGTCCTTCAAGGGTGTGCTTTTCCACTCAGAGCCTAGTATCATTGTTCTGCAAATGAAGGTATTAAAAGAAAGTCCTTGCTGACTAAAATCTGCTTGGTTTTTTTTAAAATTAGAAAGCAATGAGTATTGTGAAATAATGTTATGAGATATTTAAATTAGATAATTGAAAAAGTAATCATTCCTTACTGTATTAAGAAGGAAAATTTGAAATGTTGTTAACCTGTGAACAAACCATAGTGTGAAACCCAAGCTATTTTTACTTCCTGTTGTAGATAAAATGTGGATTCTTAGAAGTAACATATTGTTACTTAGTATTGTTACATAATGAATTATCCCCAAACTAAGTGCCTTTAAACAACAGTGGACATACTTTACATCTGTTTCTCTGGGAGTGGCTTGGCTCAGCAATGTTGGGGAGGAAGGTCTCCATCTGAGACTTGGTTGTGGCTGGAGGATCTGTCTCCAGGGGGCTCACTCACAGGACTGGCGGGTTGGTGCTGTTTGTTGGTGCTCACCGTGCTGGCTCTGCACAGGCTGCTTGGGTCTCCCTTGCCACGATGGTCCACAAGAAGGCAAAGCGGATGTGGCAGTGCCTTTGATAACTGAGATTTGGAACTTACACACCACTGCTTCTGCCAGGTTCTTTTCATTGGAGTCATGCCATTAAGTCCTGTGCGTGTTCAGGGAAAGGGAAATTGAACTTCAGTCTTTGAAGGAAGAAGTGTCAAGAATTGGAGGACATTTACCAGCCACCTAGTCTTTCCCTTGAAAACTGTGTTGCTGTGCTTATGGATGCGACTACTCTACAGACTGCATTTACCAGTACACTCCTGAGGACTTCCTGCCTGAAGGTCCTAGCGACAGAGAGAATTTCAGCACATGTCCAGATAAGAGCAGACTCTTGGGGCTGGTGCTGTGGCGTAGTGGATAAAGCCGCTGTCTGCAGTGTTGACATCCCATATGGTGCCGGTTTGAGTCCTGGCTGCTCCACTTCTGATCCAGCTCTCTGCTATGGCCTGGGAAAGCAGTAGAAGATGTCTCAAGTCCTTGGGCCCTGCACCCATATGGGAGACCAGGAAGAAGCTCCTGGCTCCTGGCTCCTGGCTTTGGATTGGTGCAGCTCCGGCCATTGTGGCCAATTGGGCCCCTGCACCCGTGGGAGACCCAGAAGAAGCTCCTGGCTTCAGATCGCTCCAGCCGTTGTGGCCAACTGGGGAGTGATCCAGCAGATAGAAGACCTCTCTCTCTCTCTCTCTCTCTCTCTCTCTCTGCCTCTCCTTCTCTCTATGTAACTCTGACTTTCAAATAAATAAATAAAATCTTTAAAAAAACAAAAGAGCAGATTCTTATCTTACATCCTGATAGTCATATTTAACTGTAGATTGGGGTGGGTATTTAGCTGCATCTACCTTCATATCAAAGGGCCTGGGTTAGATTCTGGGTCTTTCAACTTACTGCCGGCACAAACCCCGGGAGGCAACAGGTAGTGGCTCTAACAATGGGTTCTTGCCACCCACATGGGAGACCTTAGTGGGGTTCTTGGTCCTGGCTTAGGCTTAGCCCTTTCCTGGCTATTTCCAGCATTTGGGGAATGAAGCAGTGGGAAACTCTTTTTGTCTCTTTGTTTCTGTTAAAGTAGTTTTTTCCTCCCTCCTTGGTGATAGACTCTTTTTTTAGACATCATACCTTATTTTATTTTCTATCTAATAAGAAATATTTAAAGACATATATGAGATGTTTCAAGAAAATGCCTATTAAAAAGTTAAGTGAATCAATGAATTGAAACGTGCGCGCGCGCGCGCACACACACACACACACACACACACACGCAAAGACTGTTGTTACAGTGTACTGCCACCAGGTGGTGTCACAACCATATTATCAAGTTGGAAGTGCTCAAATAGAGTTTATAACAATATGATACAACTTACATAAGTAACAAAAATTATACTTAAGAAAAGCTAAATACTTTTTGTTTTGAAACTTTTGGGATAATTTTCAATACTTTTCACTTAACTTTTATTAATATTTTCTGAATCCAAGCAGAAGTTTAAGGTTGGTAGGTGTTTTGTCATGATCTACTTGGTTGACCTGGAATAGATGGTGATTGGATTTTCTTTCTATTCTATTACCAGGTGGCCTCCTTAATATTTGTGAATTTTTTCAACTGAGTGTGGGAGGTTCTCAGTTTACCTTCTATTCAGAAACAAAGTTTTGAGGTGTATACACACACACACACACATATATTATTTATTTGAAAGAGTTAAAGAGAGAGGTAGAGACAGAGAGGGAGAGGGAGAGGGAGAGGGAGAGAGACAGAGATCTTCGATCTGCTGGTTCACTCCCTAAATGGTCACAATAGCCAGAGCTGAGCTGATCTGAAGCCAGGAGCCAGGAACTTCTTGTGGGTCTTCCATGTGGGTGCAGGGGCCCAAGGACTTGGGCCATCCTCTACTGCTTTCCCAGGCGCATTAGCATGGAGCTGGATCGGAACTGGAGCAGCTGGGACTCAAACTGGTACCCATATGGGATGCTGGTGCTGCAGGCTGGGGTTTAGCCCACTGTGCCACAGTGCTGGCCCTAAGGTATATTTTATGTACATAAAATTAATGATAACCTGCATGTATAAGTTATGAACTGTTATGAGCCTATGACCCAGCAATGCCAAAAACCTTTGAAGCTAATTGTGGGCTTTTCCTTGAAGCTACCTTTGACTTTTTTTTAGGGAGATAATCTTTCTGAATTTTAATCATCCTGTATAATTCTGATACCTATAGTTTTCTTATTACTTTACACATACTTACATAGGAGATCTAACAACCTTTTGTGTCATTCTGCTTATTTTTGGGCTTTATTACATTGTACATCTGTGTTTAGATTCTATGTCATATATCTTCTATGAATTGCTATTGTCACTTAGACTGTTTCTTTTCTTTTTCACCCAGAAACCTTTTATTTAAGGCATACAAACTTCATGAGTTTCATAAATACAACTTTAGGAACACAGTGATAGTGATAGTGATTCTTCTGCCATACCCACCTCCCACCCCCACTCCTACCCTTCTTCCTCCTCCCTCTCCTGTTCCCATTCTTATTTTTTACTAAGCTCTATTTTCAGTTAGCTTTATACACAGAAGATTAACTCTGTACTAAGTAGAGAGTTCGACAACTAGTATAAAAAAAAAACTGTTCCTGGACAGTTTTTTTTATTTCTTTTTTGATTTCTTCCATGACTGTTCACTCAGGAGCACATTGTTCAGTCTCCATGTGTTTGCATATGTTCTAGAGATTCTTTTTTTTTTCCAACCAAACTGTATCCAGCTTTATTAAAGATTCTTTTCATAACCAATCCTGGTATTTCAGGCAGGACATGGGCAGACAATCATGAACAGCGTACAACTTTGAATTCCCTTCTTCAGTGGACTTCCAAAATCAGAAAGCTGCTATAAAACCCAGTGAAGTCCCCAAGTGATGCTCTGGCAAGGGGAAGTTTAGAGTGAGGGCTGACAATTCACATTTAGCATGTTGTTTAACAGCTTTTCACATTTCCTGACTTTCAGGAAATGAAATGAAATGGCAGAATGATCAATTCGAAGATCCACAATCTAGAAAAGGAACCGCTGCTCTTTTCAGGAGCCCCATCTCAGGGGTGTCACTGTGAAGTCCAGATTGCCTGTTGTACTGGTACCGAGTTGTCTGGGGTCAGGTCCCAACAGGTCTCTGGGTTTGAGGGAGTTAAGTCTATGCTGAAGGCAGACAGGGAGGAGGAAGAGGACATAAAGTCAGATTTAGTTTTTCCACACCACAGGGTGTGTGCCCTGGTGGCTGTGTCAAAGGCAGGAATCTTTCCTGGGAGCCGAGAGGAAGTCTCCCAAAACTACAAGAAGGTGTTTTCCCATCAGTCCAGCTCCGGAGACCTGTTAGTGACCTCTGCCCCTTCCCCCAAACAACAATGAAGTGTTCTGTGTGTTAACAACATAGATGAAAAAAAAGTAAAACAAAATTCTGCTTTTTTATAAAACTTGATAAGAAATAGTTTTTCAAGCTGTACAGTCACCAGAAGTACAGTTAGCAAAAATGCACCCCCTTCCCTTGGTGTCTCCAGCATGTCAGCTTTCTGGGCCTGGTCTGTGTTGGCATCTCCATTTTCTGCAGATGATTCCCGTCCGGGCCAGCATCGGCTTTTCCCTTGTTCCCTCTGGGCACCTTCTCTCCCTTTTTGCAGGGGCTTGGGTTCTGGCTTTGGAGGAGCAGGTTTAGCAGACATCCGTGCGGATCTTTTGTGTGGTTCGTCCTGCACGTTGGCCTTATCTCCTTTAGCATCCCCTTCAGCCTTTCTCCTGGACTTGGTGGCTGCGGGGGTGGCGGCGGCGGAAGTGGGATGTAGGCACTGGGCGTGGGGATACAGTGGCTCGTGGGCTTTGTTCAGTCCAGGGGCCGTTCTTGCCTCTTCTTCACACTGCTCTGAGATTCTTGAGTTCTTGATTTCCAGCTTCGTTCCATTGTGGTCAGAGAGGGTGCATGGTATGATTTTGATTTTTTTGAATTTGCTGAGACTTGCTTTATGGCCTGACCTGTGGTCTATCCTAGAGAAAGTTCCATGCACTGGTGAAAAGAATGTGTATTCTGCAACTATAGAATGAAATGTTCTGTAGATATCCATAGGTCCATTGGGTCTATAGTGTTGAGTACCAGTTGTTTGCTGATTTACTGTCTGGCTGATCTGTCCATTGCTGACAGTAGGGTATTGAAGTCTCCCATTACTATTGTATAGGAGTCTATGTGTCCCTTTAGATCATTAACATTAACATTTCTTTTAAATAGCCAGGTGCACTGTAATTAGGTGCATATATATTTATTATAGTCACATCTTCTTGTTGAATTGATCCCTTAATCATTACATAGTGCCCTCCTTTGTCTCTTTTAACAGTTTTTGTGTTAAAGTCTATTTTGTTTGATATTAGGATGGCCATACCAGCTCTTTTTGGTTTCTGTTAGCATGGACTATCTTTTTCAATCCTTTTACTTTCAGTCTGCATGTATATTTGTTGGAGAGATGTGTTTCCTATATGTAGCAAATTGATGTTTTCTTTGTTTTTCCCATTCAGCCAATCTGTGTCTTTTAATTGGAGAGTCGAGGCCATTTTTATTCAAGGTGACTATTGATAAGTAACAACTTGGCCCTGCCGTTTTTCAATAAATGTTCCTATTTACTTTGGATTTCTTTTGTACTTTCACTGGGAGATTTTCTGTCTTCATTTTCTTTCATAGTGATGTCCATGTTTCTGTGTTTCTGTGTGAGGCACATCCTTAAGCATCTTTTGTAAGGCTGGATAAGTGGTCACAAATTCTTTCAATTTCTGTTTGTTATGGAAGATCTTTATTTCACCTTCATTCATAAATGAGAGCTTTGCAGGGTAGAATATTCTGGGTCAACAGCCTTTTTCTCTTAAGACTTGGGCTATATCTCGCCATTCTCTCCCAGCCTGTAGGGTTTCTGTTGAGAAGTCAGCTGTGAGTCTCATTGGAGAGCTCTGACAGTAATCTGGTGTTTCTCTTGTGCACATTTAGGATCTTCTCTTTAGTTTTACTGTGGAGAGTTTGACTGCAATGTGTTGTGAAGATCTTTTCTAGTCATGTCTGTTAAGAGTTCTATATGTTTCCAGTATTTGGATGTCCCTTTCTCTCTCCATATTAGGGAAGTTTTCTGTAATTATATCACTAAAAGGCCTTCTAACCCTTTCTCTCTTTTCATGCCTTTAGGAACTCGTAAGACCTATATGTTGGGTCATTGGTTAGTATTCCTTAGATCTCCAACACTTTTTTTTAGATTTCTAATTTCTTCTTTTTTCTTTTTTTCGGTTTGACTGGAAAATTTCAAGAGATTTGTCTTCTAACTTGGATATTCTTTCTTCTGCCTCACAGAGTCTGTTGTTAAGGCTTTCCATCACATTTTTTTATTTGTTTGATTGAATTCTTCACTTCCAAGATTTCATTTTGATTTCTCTTTAAAATATCAAAATTCATGAGAAAAATTTTCTTTTCTCTCTTTTTTTTTTAACAGGCAGAGTGGACAGTGAGAGAGAGAGAGAGACAGAGAAAAAGGTCTTCCTTTTTTTTTTTTTTTTTTTTGCTGTTGGTTCACCCTCCAATGGCCGCCACGGCCGGTGCACTGCGGCTGGCGCCTTGCGCTGATCCGAAGCCAGGAGCCAGGTGCTTCTCCTTGTCTCCCATGGGGTGCAGGGTCTAAGGACTTGGGCCATCCTCCACTGCACTCCCTGGCCACAGCATAGAGCTGGCCTGGAAAAGGGGCAACCGGGACAGAATCCGGCGCCCCCACCGGGACTAGGACCCAGTGTGCCGGTGCCACAAGGCGGAGGATTAGCCTAGTGAGCTGTGGCGCCAGCCTGCTTCTGATTACTTCTAAGTAATTTTTTGAATTCTGTTTCTGGTATGTCTTTGATTTCTTCATTTTTACATTCTAGTATTCAAGTGTTGTTATGTTCCTTTGGGGGCATCATGTTGCCTTCCTTATTCTTGTTTCTTGAATTGCTGCATTTATTTTTCGGCATTTGTGGAGATGCTTTTGATTTTTTATTATTTTTTCTCTGTGATGGCTTTTATCTTTGGACTGTCCCTCTGTGGGTTAGTGGAATGTCCGCTTGTTCAGTGAATACCTTGAGGTGTGTGCTGGGTGTGGCCTGGGAGCACTATGCAGTGCTCCAGGGTGAGGGGAGTGTCCAAGGTGACTCCCAAGTTGGGCATGATAAATCTCTTCTTTTTTTCAATCAGAGAGGAGATTCGTTCTATCTTCCCCTAGACTAGAGCAGTAAGCTCTCTCCCTCTTCTGCTTTGTTGAGGTAGTCTCACATTCACCTCTTCTCCTCAAGGGAGACCAATGCTTAGGTGCTAGCAGTACCAGTGGGTACAATATTCATCCACGCTGCCACAAGAACCACACAAAGGATCCATGCAGCCCTCGGTGTGAGCACAGATCTGCAGCAGTGACCCTCACCAGGGAATCAGGGAGCCCCCAGCATGTGGACCTGCTCACAATGATTGTCCAAAGTCCCAGCCACACCCTACACTCACACACAGCCACAGTGTTTTCACAGTCCTAGCACACAAGACTCCCACAGTCACCAGCACCCAGCTCCTGTCAATTGTCCCGGCCAGACTCAGGTGTCTCCTCTTGGCTGGTTGCTGGGCGCACTGGCGCAGCTGTTACATATGTCCAAAATTGTGCCCACCCTCTCTCAGCTAGTTATAGGACACCAGTGCCAGGTGGTGGGGGAGAGAGAAATGTGCCCCCCCCCCTTTTCTCTAGCTTGGCAGGTACACCGTCCTCAACAGGGCTCTAAGCCAGACTCACGCCAGGCTCTTTCCACAGCTTTATCACCAGTGGCTTGACCTGCTGCAGTCTGGTCTCACCTCACTCTCCAAAGCTGGTGCAGAGGCTCTCGGCTGCTGGGGTCCTGAGTTGTACACGTCCACACCCTCCATGTAGACCCACAGTGTCCTTCAAATTTGTGTGAAGTTTCCTCTGCCGTTTTCTGCCTAATTCTTCTTTCCACTTTTTTTTTTTTTAAACTATCTTCCCCTAGACTAGAGCAATAAGCTCCCTCCCTCTTCTGCCATCTTGGTACCTCTCCTTAGTACTGTTTCTAAGACTTATCCATGTTGCTGCAGGTGACAAGAGTATAATTCACTTTCACTGCTGTACCATATTCCATTCTGAAAATATGCCACAGTTTATGTATCCGTTTTCCTGGTCTATATTGGGTTGCTTCCAGTTCGCTGCTAACAGGAACAGATCTTGTAAAACTCCTGTACTCGTCTCCCAGGTCTTATGTACACGTATTTCTCTAGAGCAGGGATTGGCAAACTATGGTCCAGTGGTCACATGTTCACTGCCTGTGTTTGTAAATAAAGTTTTATTGTAACACAGCTGTGCTCATTTGTTTACATTTTGTGTTTGGCTATTCTGTGATACATGGGCAGAGTTGAGTTAGTTGTGACATAGACCAGGTGACTCACAAGCTGGCTGTCTACCTTGCAGTGACTCAGTGGTGACAGGGTGTCCACATGGGTTACTGCAGAGTCAGGACAAATTGTGTTCCACAGTAACCACTGTGTCCTTTCCCACTGGTGGTGCACGCTTCTCCTTGCCCCATGACTTCTTGCCTTGGTGTTATCAGACTTTTGCTTATCTTTGTGATGATAGTTTTCCTTTTCCTGATTACTAATGAGCTAGAACATCTTTTCACAAGTCATTTGGGTAGTTTAAAAACAACTTTATTAGGGTTTAATTTAACCACCATAAATTTAACCATTATAACCGTATAATTCAGTGGTTTAAATAAATTTATAGTTGTGCAACCATCACTACCAGTAAGTGCTAGAACGCTTCCATCATCCTCCAAGGTTCCCTTGTGTGCATGAGGAGTTAATCACTACCTCCATCGTCAGCCCTAGGCAACCCCTGATCTACTGCTTTCTGTCTATGAATCTGGATTCTCTAAACATTTGGTCTAGATGAAATCATACCACACATAGTCTTTTGTGTCATTGAGGTAAGCACATGTTGAAGTTTGTTCCTTTTAGTTGAATAATATTCCATTACATGGATATATCAAATTGTGCTTATCAATTACTTACCTGATGGATATTTAGATTATTTCTGGTTTTGGGCATTCATGGACATGTCTGTGTAGAAATGGCTTTCTGTTCCTCTGGGGCAGATTCCTAGGAATGGAATGACTTGAACATGTAATCATATTTTAAAAAAATATTTATTCATTTTTATTTATCTGAAAGCACAGGAGAGAGAATGAATGATATCTTCCATCCATTTCATTTGGTTCATTCCCCAAATGTCTACAATAGCCAGGTTTGGCAGCCCAAAGCCAAGAGCCTGGAACTCTATCCCAGACTCTGATGTGGGAGGCAGGTACTCAGTACTTGAGCCATCATCTGCTGCTTCCCAGGTGCAAGAGCAGGAAGCTGGATCTGAAGCAGAGGTGGAGGTGGGACTTGAGCACAGGCACTTCAAACATGGGATGCTGTGGCTTAACCCAGTATGCTACAGCACCACTCCTATGTCTTACATTTTCAAGAATCTACCAGACATTCTTACCAGCAATACATGATGGTTTGCTTTTCCCATCCTCATCAATGATTCTTATTTGTTTATCTTCTTGATTTCTGCTTTTCTAGTAATGATGTTTCATTGTTGGTTTAAGCAGTTTATTTGAATTTATTTTTATTTATATGAAAGGCAGAGAGGCAGAGACAGAGAGATCTTCCATCTGCTGTTACACTCCCCAAAGCCCACAACAACTGGGGCTAGGTTAGGCCAAAGCCAAGAGCCTGAAACTCAGTCTGGGTCTCCTGTGTGGGTGGCAGAGACCCAACACTGGAGCTCGCTCCTGCTGCCTGCATAGGATGTGCATTAGTAGGAAGCTGGAGTGGGGAGTGGATCCAGGACTCTACTTCAAGCACTCAGATGTGGGGTGCAGTCATCCCAAAGTGGTGTCTTAGCTTCTGTGCCATTGTGGTTTTAATTTGCATTTTCTCAACAATCAATGATATTGAACATCTATTCATGTGTTTATTAGCCAGTCTTATGTTTTCTTTGCTGAAATGTCTATTCAAATCCTTTGCCTGGGCGGGCCAGCACCTCGGCTCACTAGGCTAATCCTCTGCCTGCAACGCCCGCACCCTGGGTTCTAGTTCCGGTTGGGGCACCGGTTCTGTCTCAGTTGCTCCTCTTCCAGTCCTGCTCTCTGCTGTGGCCCGGGAAGGCAGTGGAGGATGGGCCAAGTGCTTGGGTCCTACACCCGCATGGGAGACCAGGAGGGAGCACCTGGTTCCTGGTAGCAGCCATTCAGGGGGTGAACCAACGGAAGGAAGACCTTTCTCTCTGTCTCTCTCTCTCACTGTCTAACTCTGCCTGTCAAAAAAAAAATCCTTTGCCCAGTTTAAAAATTGATTGGTTGTTTTCTTGTTGTTGGATTGTGAGAGTGCTCTATATATTCTGGATACAATTCCTTTATCAGATGTATGATTTGCAAATCTTTTTCCTCAGTCTGTGGCTTGTCTCTTTATATCCTTAATGATAACATTTGAAGGGCAAAATTTTTAAATTCTAATGTAGTCCATTTATCAGTTTTTATCTTTAAACATGTGCTTTTGGTGTTATCTCTAAGATTACTCTTTGGCTAGCCAGGGACGTGGAGATTTTTGCTGTTTTCTTTTAGAAACTTTAAAGTTTTGGATTCTACATTTAGGTCTGTGATTTATTTTAAATTAATTTGTATGTGTGGTGTGAGGTGAGAGTCTGAATTTTTTGTTGTTGTTGGCATGTGAATGTCTAATTGTCTCAGCATTGTTTATTGAAAAGACTAACTTCTCCTAATTGAATTATCTTGGCTTCTTTGTCAAAAATGAATTGGCTGTAAATGTAAAAATGTGTTTCTGTACTCTCAATTGTTTTCTGGTGATCTATATCAATTTAAAAATATTTTCTGCTATTTTTATTTTTTGTACAATGCTTATTCATATTTGTTCAATTTTAAAAAGTTGGGTTTATCTTTTTTTGGTTGTTTATATGTGTTGCAAATATATTTTGCAAGTCTTTCTATCTTCTCTTTTTTTTTTTTTGATTGATCAGTGTTATTTTTAATGCAGTTGAGTGAATCGGCTTCATGATTAATACTTTTGGTGTCCTATTTCGGAACTTCTTCCTTCCCCTAAGGTCATAAAGATAATCATCTGTGTTTTGTCTTCAAAATCTTTGAAGTTTTACTTTAACATTTTAATCTTAATCTATTTAGAATTAATTTTTTATTTGGGGTGAGATAAGGATTTCTCCTCTCCCCCCATCATTAGCAACTCCATCTGGCATGACGATAATAATCTCTCCAGTGTTTTTCAAAGTGGGATCTCTTTAATACTTGTATGTACTTTTTTTTTTTTATTATGACAGATAGAGACAGAGAGAGAGAGTGAGAGAGACAGATAGACAGACTGAGCTCCCATCCTGTTGTTGAATTCTCCAGGTACCTACAATGGCCAGGGTTGGGCTGGGCTGGAGTCTCCCTTATTCCTTCTCCTTTCAGTGGCAGGAACCCAACTACTCGAGCCATCACTGCTGCCTCCCAAGGGTCTGCATTGGTAGGAAGCTGGAGTCAGGAGCCAGAGCTGGGAATCAAACTCTGGCACTAGGAAATGAGATATGAGATGTGGATGTGTTAATTGCTAAGCCAAATTCTAGCCTCTGTTTATCAAGTTTTGGCATAAGTGGCTCTGTGTTGGATGTTTGTCTATCCCTGTATCTTTAATTTATTTTTTTGAATTTTAATTGTATTATTAACCTTCCCATGCTGACTTAATTACAATAATATCATATAATATGTCTCAATATCTGATAGAGCAGGTGTTATCAACTTCTTTTTGAGTGTTGTGTGTGTGTGTGTGTGTGTGTGTGTGTGTGTGTGGTTAGCTAGGTTGTTCCTCTTTGGGAATTTTAGAAATACCTTGTCAAATTCCATAGGAAGAAAAGCATATTGGGATTAATATTGAAATTTACTTTTTCATTGGTTCAATAGATCAATTTGCAGAAAGAAAGGATATGTTTGTATGTCCACAGTAGTAACACTTATAGAAGATACTTAATAAATATTAGCTGAATACATGCATTTGCTTTTATTTATTTATTTTTAGCACTGACATAATACTTGCTTACTAAGGTTTTTTGGTTCCTGCTGCCTTTCCCCTTTGGTCCTGGAATAAACCAGGCTTTACGACTTTCTAATGTTAGTGCTAGTCCAAGGAATAATAGTTAGTTTTTGAGTATTTTCACTTTTATGTCATTTTAAAAAATTATCAAAATGCACATTCAAGGAACTTCATTTTCTGCCCAGTTGATTTTTTATTCATTTCTATCACTGGTGATTCTTTTAGTTTTTTCTTATGTTCCTAATGCTGTATATCTCTAATATCTAAATATTTATATCTAAATTTTTATTATCAGTTGTTTAACAAATCATCCCAAAGCTTAAAACAACAGTAAATATTTATTATTTTATGTGGTTTCTGTGAGTCAGGAGTTTGGGAACTGCTTATCTGGGAGTTTCTGGTTCTGGTCTCAGGAGATTGTAGTCAGGATGTTGGCTGAGGCCTTGGTCAGCTGAAAACTCATGTGGAGCTGGGAAACTGCTCCTAAGGTGACTTACTCAAGTGTCTGGGAAGTCAGGCTGGGCTCTTGGCGGTTCTTTGGTGCGTGAATCTCTCACAGGACTGCTTGTATGTCTTCATGATGTGACAGCTGACTCTCCCTGGAGAACACGATCCAAAAGGACAAGGTGGACATGGCGATAATCTTCTATGGCCCAGTCTTGGAAGTCACATGCCATCATTTCTACTGTTTTCCACCTGTCACACAAACTTGATATCATATGGAAAGGGACTACAAAAGGATATGAATACCACAAGTGGGCATCCTTGGCTCCATCTCAGAGGTGGCCATCACTAATATATTTATATAATAATATGTGTCTGTATAATTTTTGAAAAACCTTCATTTATTACCACTCTATTCTGTGGTAGCAGAATTTTAGGATAGCCTCTCAATGATGTTCTGTCCTGTATTTGTTTTTTTACAACTATAATGAAATACCTGAGGCAGGCTAACTTTTTAAGGAAGGGAAATTTACTTAGCACACAGTTTTGGAGGTTTAAGGGTGTGATTCTGGCATTGACTCAGCTCTGGTGAGGGCCCATTTGGCTATGTCACATGACAAGAGTGTTATGTATGAGGAAGAGGTCATGTCACTCAACAGGAAGCCAGAGAGAGTCGGGGGGCGGAAGCCAGAGAGAGTCCGGGGGCCCCGGTCTCTTCCAAGGGTGGCAACTCCAATGATTTAAGGGCCTTCCACTTAGGATCCACCTCTTTAGGGTTCACCATCTTTTACCACCACACATGAACCTTTGGGGGATGAACTACATACAACCCTCATGTGTCCTAATCCCTGAGACCTGTGACTGTGATGAGGCGGCACTCCTGTGATTATGTTGTATTATATGGCACAGCAGACTTTATGCAGATGAAAGCACATGAACACTCAGAGGCGGTGAGCCTTCTCTGGCTGACCAGAGGGGAAGATGGCAAGATTCAGAATATGAGGAAGACTGAAGATGTGGTTGTGGTTGCTGCTTTGGAAAGGGTTGGCGCTGAGTGAGAAAAGTCATAGGGGCCCCTGGAGCAGTGAGATGCCCTGAGGTGATAGCAAGAAGGGACTTCAGACCTCCACCTACAGAGAAGTCGATTCTGCCAACAGCCTGAATGAGTGGGGAGTTGGTTCTTACTCCCATCCTTCAGGTAAGAGTCTAGTTCAGCTGATTGACACCTTGGCTTTAGCCTTGTGAGACCTTGAGCAGGGAACCTAGCCAAGTCCATCTGGACTACTGACCTATAGGATTTTGAGATACTAAATGATGTTGTTTTAATCTGCTAAGTTTATAGCAATTTGTTACACAGCAATAGAGAATTAATAAATGTATTAGTGAAGTATCTAATTAATTGCATTGTATAATCTTTGTAGTTGCAAGATCAAACCTAGCGTCCTAGATATCAGGTAGATCTGGTGAAGGTAATTGGTTGAATATACTTAGGCTGGGTCTGGAGTTGATTGGAATTAAAGAGTAAATCTGGAAACATTCTGCTGTCATTTTTGTAGTTGCTTTTTCCTGACATTAACTTCAAAATTCCCTAATTTATTTATCATCAGTTTTGATTTATATGCATGTCACTGGATGTGGACATATTTACATATTGGGTTATGGCACCAAGATAAAAAGTGAGATTAGAGAGCTGCTGCTCAGGCCCAAAGCAGAAGCAACAGAGAAGTCAGAGACAGCAGCTCTGCAGAATTGCTAAGGGCAAAAGCTGCAGGCTTTGTCCTGTTGCTGGGAACATTAGCTTCCTCACTCAAGGAATATATATGTAAGCAGATAATTCTGAATCTATTGTAAATGGAAATTAGTAGTAAAGATATATATATATATATATATATATATTTAGGATTTATTTATTTATATGAAAGTTGGAGTTACACAGAGAGAGAAGGAGAGGCAGAGAGAGAGAGAGAGAGAGAGAGAGAGAGAGAGGTCTTCCATCTGCTGGTTCACTCCTCAGTTGGGCACAATGGCCTGGGCTGTGTCGATCCAAAGCCAGGAGCCAGGAGCTTCTTCTGGGTCTCCCACGTGGGTGCAGGGGCCCAAGGACTTGGGCCATCTTCTACTGCTTTCCCAGGCCATAGCAGAGAGCCAGATCAGAAGTGGAGCAGCCAGACTCGCCGGCACGCCTATGGGATGCTAGCGTTGCAAGCGGCAGCTTTACCCGCTACACCGCAGTGCCGGCCCAATGTATTGGGTTTTAAACTTTAAAGGTTTCTATTACATGGAGATCTAACCAGTTAGAGCCTTTTCATACAAGATAATTTATGTTTGGTGTTTCTCAATTATTTTTTCCTTATTATTCTTGAATCTTTTAAAACCTTTTTTTTTCTCCAGCCCTCCTCCATTCCTACCACCCGGTGATATTTTATCACAGATATACTGTTTTTAACTCTTTATTTATCATCGTTAAAAAATATTTATCTAAGGCCGGCGCCGTGGCTCAACAGGCTAATCCTCCGCCTTGCGGCGGCGGCACACTGGGTTCTAGTCCCGGTCGGGGCGCCGGATTCTGTCCCGGTTGCCCCTCTTCCAGGCCAGCCCTCTGCTGTGGCCCAGGAGTGCAGTGGAGGATGGCCCAGGTGCTTGGGCCCTGCACCCCATGGGAGACCAGGGAAAAGCACCTAGCACCTGGCTCCTGCCATCGGATGAGCGCAGTGCGCCAGCCGCAGCGCGCCGACCGCGGCAGCCATTGGAGGGTGAACCAACGGCAAAGGAAGACCTTTCTCTCTGTCTCTCTCACTGTCCACTCTGCCTGTCACAAAAAAAAAAAAAAATTATCTATTTATTTGAAAGTGAGAGTTACAGAGGGAGAGGGACAGAGAGATAGAGATATCTTTTCTTCCCTGGATTATTCCCCAGATGGGCACAGTGGCCAGGGCTGAGTCAGGCGGAAGCCAGGAGGCAGGAACTTTTTCTAGGTTTCCCACGTGGGTGGCATTTGGACCCAAGCACTTGGGCCATATTCTGCTGCTTTCCCAGGCCATTAGCAGGGAGCTGGATTAGAAGTGGAGCAACCAGGACTCAAACCCACACCCATATAGAGTGCCAATGTTGCATTACTTTTTATGCCACAACACTGGCCCCTATGTACACTATTTTGTACTGGGTCTGTACCTTTAGCATAAGGACAAAATTCTACCCCTCTTCCCCCCAAATCAAGTTTCATTCTTGGAGGGTCAATGTCACTATGGCAGAGAATGTGTAAGACAGATGCCATTGAGACAGATGTAATTAAAGTTGTATTTACAGGGATCATCAGAAGAGGTATTTCCATACTGTAATCTGGAGATTGCAGGACTTGAGAACTGGCCAAACTCAAGTTAATACAAAGAGGTGATACACATGTAGCATCTGCCTGTCTTAGTTGAACAGCGTGCCCAGGAGAGTAGACCTGTGAAACCTCAACAACACCGAGATGCTTGCTCTGTGTAATGAGAAGTGACAGCGCATGTCTCCTCATTACTTGTATTTCCTGAGTCTGTGAGCCTGTTTTCGTATGCTTCATTATGAGTTAAGCAGACGAGCTGTTCTCCTTGACTGAGCAGTTTTGCTTTGGGAGTGACT
This sequence comes from Sylvilagus floridanus, assembly GCA_949820135.1. Classification (NCBI taxonomy): domain Eukaryota; kingdom Metazoa; phylum Chordata; class Mammalia; order Lagomorpha; family Leporidae; genus Sylvilagus; species Sylvilagus floridanus. The sequence continues at coordinate 11,099,501 of OX463228.1, read as the reverse complement.
CTCCTGTCCCAAAAAGTACACAGGAAGCCAGTCCTATTTTAGGATTCTAGGTTTTCTTTGAAGCGATTCATATCACAGTTCTGTTTCTTTCTCATTGGCAGGGTTCGCTGTGGTCTACAAGATCACAGGAGGTAAGAAAGGCAGAGGTTGTAAATGCACATGCTCTTAAGGGCCAGGCATATAATAGAAATGCAGGATGCTGTGAAGTATAAGACATAAATGCTTTGGTAGTCAAGTTGAGCCCCTGACAACAGCCGCAAGCATTTGTTTTTCTTGTTCATGGCTCTGCAGGTCTGCAAATGTCTTATCTTTTTCAGGCTGTGGTCAGGTACAGATCTGTCCCACAGGCAGCAGCAGTACAGGGAGAGATTTCAAATGGGCGTTTCTGGAATTTAATCTGTTGACATGTTTTGTTTATCCTGCCCAATGTTTTGAAATGCAAGATAACCAGATCTCTGTTTAATATAGGAGTTTAACATAAATAGTTGATTAGATCAGCGTTCCCCAGGCTTCACTCCTTAATTTAGAAATGAACATACTTCTCCATGACATGGTTCCCTAGGGTCTTTTCTGTGGCTTGTGCTGGGTAAATGCCATTAAAGGAATAATTATCTTCCTTGATACTGTTTGATTCTTGTTCTCTGTGCAGCTTGGGGTATTTGTCATTTCTGTGTCCTCTTGCTTTTTTTCTGTTTTGTTCTCCCATCCCTCTCTCCCTCCCTTCCCTTTTACATTAAAAAAAAAAAAATGGCAGCTATCACATGTGAACTAGGAGGCAGTGATGGAGAGAATCCAAGAAATAAACTCTTCCACATGTTGATGTAAAGTAATTTAAGATCAAAGTTCTCTTCACAGGGTAAAGTGCAACCTGGTCTTTCTGAATTTTTTTTTCTTTTTGCTTTGTTTTGGTTTGGTTTTAGGATTTAGAGAATTATTTTCGAGACCAGTTCTGTAGGTCAGAAGATCTAATCATATTTCTACATAATTGAGCAAATGGGGACAAGTAAATGCTGGGGGTCATTAAAAAATAGAGTCTTCACACGCTGTCTAGTCTCAGACCAGAGCCAAGCAGGTTTTGTTGGCTTGCAGAACTGCCGCATCCCGTTGGCCCTGCCTTGAACTTGGGGAGAGCTAACTTGCTAAGATCTTAGATCCTCACAGGTCCAGGTTTCACATTCCTCTCACTTGCAGTGAAAATGAGTAGGCTTTGTTCTTTACTTTAGTACCATTAGACTTCTTTTTCTTGGCAATAGTTCTTTTTTTCCTCTTCAAATCAGTTCTTAGTCTTTGCTTCCATGCTGATATTTGAGTGATCTTGACTACTGGTTTTCATTCAGTTCATATCCATTTCTCAGGCTGGATTGGTGAAACTTCAGCTCAGACCCTATGAAGCTAATTGTATTTCACTGGTGTTTTCCGTGTGTAAAGGTCGTATTCACTCTGCGTTTTCAAGAAGCAAATAGTGCACACTGTCCCAGTGTGGCATGTCCTTTCTTTATAACCACCACTGGGGCTGAAGCTGAGAACGGAACACAACTTGAAATTTTGTGGTTTAGGTGCTAGAATTCAGAGCTAAACTATCTGAAGCTAAAAATTACTAATAATGAAATGTTTTCATCCACTAAGTAAATATGAAAAAATAATGAAATTTAACTCCAGGCAGTCCATAAAATTGTACATGGTATAATTTTTTTTGAGTCTAGGAAGAGAATATTTATGAAGTTCTGAGATGGCTAAATAATTAGAAACTATTATAGCTTAAAATAAATGTTACTGGCCAGTGCTGCGGCTCACTAGGCTAATCCTCTGCCTGCGGTGCTGGCACCCCAGGTTCTAGTCCCTGTTGGGGTGCCAGATTCCCTCTTGGTTGCCCCTCTTCCAGGCCAGCTCTCTGCTGTGGCCAGGGAGTGCAGTGGAGAATGGCCCAAGTGCTTGGGCCCTGTACTCCATGGGAGACCAGGAGAAACACCTGGCTCCTGGCTTTGGATCGGCGGGGTGCCCTGGCTGCAGCGCACTGGCCACAGCGGCCATTGCGGGGTGAACCAACGGAAAAGGAAGACCTTTTTCTCTCTCACTGTCCACTCTGCCTGTCAAAAAAATAAAATAAAATAAATGTTACTACTCAAACTGTAATCCAAACTAAACAGGAACACAAATTCAGAAATCAATGTTATTAACATGATGTTCTGCTGTCACTAGTGAATTAATTGATATATAAAAATAATAAAATAGAGAAAGTGCCAGTTGTATTTTTTTTTTTTTTAATTTATTTGACACGGTAGAGTTGTAGACAGTGAGAGAGAGAGAGAAACAGAGAGAAAGTTCTTCCTTCCATTGGTTCACTCTCCAAATGGCCACTACGGTCGATGCTGCGTTGATCTGAAGCCAGGAGCCAGGTGCTTCTTCCTGGTCTCCCATGGGGTACAGGGCCCAAGCACTTGGGCCATCCTCCACTGCACTCCCAGGCCACAGCAGAGAGCTGGACTGGAAGGGGAGCAACCGGGACTAGAACCCGGTTCCCATATGGGATGCTGGCACCGCAGGTGGAGGATTAATCAAGTGAGCCACAGCACCGGCCCCTGTAGTTTTTTAACTTTTCAGATTTTTCCCATGTTTTCTCTAAGGATTGATTATTAAGTGAGTACCTTACACATTCATGGTACTTGATACTTTACTGAGTGCTTCTTCCTGTGTTTTCAGTATGTTGGATGAATTGCAGGTCAGCATGTACCTAGTTAGGTGGATTTATGGATTTAAGTTAAGCAGATCTCACAAAACAGACTTGTGGCATAAAAAGATTCCTGCAAAGAAATTGTAGATTGAGGACAGTACTAATAATGTAGGCAAAAGTGAATCACACACGTGTAGAACATCAGAGATGATGATTTCCTGTGAGCAGTGAAGTCAACATCAATGGCCATCTAAGAAGACGTCCAAGAGATTGAAGTTATAAAGAAGATAATTTGATATATGGAATTACATCTACTTTTAACAAATTTTTTTGGCCTTGAAATTCTGGCTTATGATAGTAGAAAACCATCATAATTAGCAGACCATATGGAACAGGAAGACAAACTTGTATCAGTTTTTCACTGATACTTTAAAGTCATGTGATACATGATTCAATATCCAGAAAATTTCATTGAAATTCATGATAGATATGTAAAATCCTCTTTTGAATTTTCTTAGTGGAAGACCAAATGTAATATATCAGTAGTAATCTTAGGGGCACAAAGTAATGAAACAAAACATAGGAAATAGTATGACAACAGCTTATGGATTCTTTTTTGAACAAATACTTTCAGAAGATGTATAGAGATCATTGCAGATCATGAGCTAAAATAAATTATTCAATATGGGAGGTTGATATATACTGGAATTTAAAGCACAGATGTTTCTAATTGAAGCCCAGATGATCTTAATAGCTAGGTTGTTTCAATAATGAAATACATGAAGAGCTAATTTTTTGTGCCATTGAATATATCATGGAAGAGAAATGCCTTAAAATAAGTGAATTTCTGAGTGTAAAACAGTGCATGTGAGGGAATTTCTAAAGGTGCTGTTTTAACTTGATAGGATTTTAAAGTATATACATATATGAAATTGTTGGAAATGGCAGACTTAAGATTTGTACATTTCATTGTGTATAAAATTTACCTCAAAAGGAAAAAAGAAAACCATGCAAATAAAACACAAGTTAATGATGTGCATGGTGTTTTGTTAGGGGAAAGTATACTGATATCTTTGACTTAACCTTGACATATATGAAAAAAACCCTTGAGATGAATTGATGAATTGATGATTATAATATAGGGTATTAGTAGTATATAGTCTAGTATAATAACTATAGGAAAAATTTCAATTGGTGAATCTCTATGGTAGGTATGTGGATATTCCCCATATAATTCTTAGATATTTTCTATTGCAGCATTCCTAGGAAATCTGTTGCAACACAGAAGTTGATATCACATATTCAAAGAGTATTTCAGGATGATATTGCCATTATTTTATGAAAACCTGATTGTTAAAGTAGAGAAGCTTGATGGTACTCTGCAAGGAGAAGAGGAGTAACCATGAAAATCATTTGAATCACAAGAGCTTCTCTTATAATATTGTAAAAGATTATTGAACTTAAAGACAAATGAAGCATTTGTTTTTTATGAAAAGAAAAATATGCCAAAAATTTTTTTAATGAGAAGACAAAATGAGTCAAATCTGCTGACCCTTTTTTGTATATATAGCAGATTAAAAGCCAATCAACCAGGGATAGATATTTGGCCTAGTGGTTAAGATACCCTCAGCCCAAATTAGAATGCTTGGATTTGAGCCCCAGTTTTGCTCCCAATTCCAGCTTCCTGCTATTGTGAACCCTGGGAGGTAGCAGGTGATGGCTCAAAGAGTTGGAGATTTGGATTGAGGTTCTTGGCTCTGGGCTTTGGCTGGCCCTTCCTTATCATTATAGGCATTTGGAGAGCAAACCAGTGGATGGAAACTCTCTTTACTTAAATAAATAAATAAAAAACAGATTCCTTTTTAAAAAAATATTTATTTATTTATTTGAACGTCAGAGTTACACAGAGAGAGAAGGAGAGGCAGAGAGAGAGAGAGAGAGGGAGGGAGGAAGGGAGGAAGGGAGGAAGGGAGGGAGGGAGGAAGGGAGGAAGGGAGGGAGGGAGGAAGGAAGGGAGGAAGGGAGGGGGAGGGAGGGAGGGAGGTCTTCCATCCAGTGGTTCACTCCCCAATTGGCTGCAACGGCTGGAGCTGGAACTGGTCATATGTGATCCGAAGCCAGGAGCCAGAAGCTTCTTCTGGGTCTCCCATGGCGGTGCAGGGGCCCAAGGATTTGGGCCATCTTCTACTGCTTTCCCAAGCCATAGCAGAGAGCTGGATCAGAAATGGAGCAGCAGGGCTGGAACTGATGCACATATGGGATGTGGGTGTTGAATGGGACAGTTTAACTGGCTGTACCACAGTGCCTGCCCCCTAACAGTTTTTTTTTTCCTTAAAGATTTATTTATTTATTTGAAAGAGTGATAGGGGAGGGGTCAGGGAGATAACTTTTATCTGCTGGTTCACTCCCCAGATGGCCAATGTCTGGGCTGGTTCAGGTCAAAGCCAGCAGCCTGGAACTCCATTTGAGGCTCCCATGTGGGTGGCAGAGGTCAAGCACTTGGGCCATCTTCTGCTGCTTTCCGAGGAGCATTAGCAGGAATTTGAATAGAAGTGGAGCAGCTGGAACTCAGATTGACACTCTGATCTGAGATGTCAACATCGCAAGCATTGGCTTAACCTACTGTTACCATACTGATCCCTGTTAGTGCTCTATGGTACTGCATGGTGACTGTAATTAATAATAGTGTATTGCATATTAAAAATTATTAAAATAATAGATTTTAAACATTCTCTCAGAATAATCTGTGATCTGATTGTTGTTAGTTTCATTTAAAACATCACATTGTACCACATAAACACATATAATTATTACTTGTCAATTATAAAATCTTTTTAAAAACTGACACACATCTGGTGGCACCTAAGTATCTTGGTAAAATTTATCAAACTGGTCCTATGTGATTTGTATACTTTTTTGGATGATTCTATTTCAGTAAAAATAAATGTAACCAGAAAAAGAAGTTCCAGTGAATTTTTGAACCAAGTATGTATGTGTATATATATATATATGTATGTATGTATTTGTCAGAGAGCTCCTATCTACTGGTTTACTCTAAATCTCAAAAATGGCTGTGGCTGGGAGGGGTTACTCATGCTACTTCTCTGGGTGGTAGGAACCCAATTACTTGCACCATGATTGTTGCTTCTTAGGGTTAAGGTCTACATAGGCAGGAAGCTGGAGTCAGGAGCCAGATAAGAGAGTAGAACCCAGGTAATCTGATATGAGATATGACTGACTTAACCAATAGGCTCAGTGCCTATGCTTGAGTTGTTAAAAATGTTGGTGCTGTGGCGCAGCAGGTTAACACCCTGGCCTGAAGTGCCAGTTCAAGTCCCAGCTGCTCTACTTCCGATCCAGCTCTCTGCTATGGCCTGGGAAAGCAGTAAAAGATGGCCCCTGCACCCATGTGGGAGACCCAGAAGAAGCTCCTGGCTTCAGATTGGCTCAGCTGTGGCCAACCATTGGATGGAAGACCTCTCTCTCTGCCTCTTCTCTCTTTGTGTAACTTTGACTTTCAAATAAATAAATAAATCTTTAAAAAAAACTGTTAAAAAGCTATATCTTTTGATTAGTTTGTAAGAAGAATCCATTGACAAGAGGGAAAATGGAAATTTATTCTCCCTTATTCAACAAAATTTTGTTAAAAGATTTATTATTTGGAAGGCAGAGTTACAGTGAGAGACAGGGAGAGGCAGAGAGAGAGAGATCTTCCATCCATTGGTTCAGTTCCCAAATGGCCACAAAGTCAGGAGCCATGACCTTCATCTGGGGCTCCCATGTGGGCACAAGAACCCAAGCACTTGGGCCATCTTCCTCTGTTTTCCCAGGCACATTAGCAAGGAGCTGGATTGCAAGTGGAGCAGCTGGGATTTGAACCGGTGCCCATATGGGATGCTGGTGCCACTGGCAGCAGCTTTACCCTCTACTCCACAGCACTGGCCCCTCACCAAAAACTTTTGATAACTGCTGGGAGTATTGAAATTAAAATAGCGATTAAGTCCAGCCAATGATGTAATTATTCTCCTCCCCCTCCCCTTTCTCCTGCCCCTTCCCCTCCTTCTCGTTTTCCCCCTCCTTCTCCTCTTTCTTCTAAGATTCATTTATTTATTTGAAAGAGTTACATAGAGAGAGAGACAGAGAGAGAAACACGAGCGTGATAGACCTTCCGTCAGGTAGTTCACTTCCCAGAAGGCTGTAACAGCTGGGACTGGGCCAGGTTGAAGTCAGGAACTTCATCTGGGTCTCCCATGTGGGTGGCAGGTACCCAAACACTTGGGTCATCTTCTTAGTGCTTTTCTCAGGCCATTAGAAGGGAACCAGATTGGAAGTGGAGCATCTGGGACTTGAATTGGTGCCCATATGGGATGCTGGCATTGCAGTAGAGGCTTTACTTGCTATGCCACAGTGATGTATTTCTTTAATTTCAGTCCCTGCACCTTTACAATTATCCCTCTTGGCCAGTGCCGTGGCTCAGTAGGCTAATCCTCCGCCTTGCGGCGCTGGCACACCAGGTTCTAGTGCCGGTCGGGGCGCCGGATTCTGTCCGGTTGCCCCTCTTCCAGGCCAGCTCTCTACTGTGGCAAGGGAGTGCAGTAGAGGATGGCCCAAGTGCTTGGGCCCTGCACCCACATGGGAGACCAGGAGAAGCACCTGGCTCCTGGCTTCGGATCAGCGTGGTGCACCGGCCACAGCATGCTGGCCGCGGTGGCCATTGGAGGGTGAACCAACAGCAAAAAGGAAGACCTTTCTCTCTGTCTCTCTCTCTCTGTCCACTCTTCCTGTAAAAAAAAAAAAAAATTATCCCTCTCAACTATGCAGTCATTCTAACTGAAATATGAATTAGGATTTACGTGTTGATCACTGAATTGAAAAAAATTCAACCAATATTAATTATTGTAATTTCATTTTAAGTATTATCATTGCTCCACTAAAAATATTAACAAATTTTTTTTGAGAATTAAAAATCTTTTGTATTGTGAAAAATAAAATATGAAACTTTTTGATATTTATAATCTTTTACTTATTTTTAATTCCTGTTTTGTATATTTTTATTTTGCATAGGCTATATTAGTAAAATACTGTGCATATAATTAACGGGCATATATTGGAGGATGATACTACTTTTTGTTTTGTTTTGGTTTGGTTTATTTGTTGAAGTATCTGATGAAAGGAGTTTGGAGATCTCTTCATTTGTCACCCATGATCTGGCAAACTATTATTGGTAGCTTATTTATTTATCCTTGAAGTCTAAAGACATTGTTTTAGATCTTACAGGCCAGTGCATAGTTTCAAAGATGTGAGCATTTGTTCTCTAAGGTTGTGTTCTTGCTAAGTGAAATTGGCCTTCAATCTGAATTAGAACACAGTGGTTCTCAAAGTAGAGAGCAGCACCTGCCTGTCCTGGGAACTTACTAGAAACGTGGGTTCCCAGGCCGGATCCCAGACCTGATGACCCAGGCACATTGGCCAGCAGGCTGGCCAGGTGGTTCTGATGCTCACTCAAGTCTGAGAACCACTTATGGACATGCAGCCTCGCTGGCCACCCCTTCTTTCTCCTTCCTACCTCATCACGCATCTGAGATGCTTTCTTTGAACCTATAGTGTCCACATCTTGGCTCATACTTTTTTTTTCACCTCCACCTCAGATTTTCTTCTCATTTTCTTCACTCTTCTTTCTATTGTGAAACATTGCTCATTAGCGGGATGCTTACAATGTCATTTAACAATGCAGATGTATGTATGAATTAATGAACCCTCCAGATGTTTTCGATCAAAGTTTCTCATCTGAACTGTGAAACAAAGAGGATGATTTGAGTGAAGGTTTTCTCAGCTTCCCCAAAGGTAGTACATCACTAGTATCAATCCAGATATGCAGGAGAGGAGTTCGTTCAGTACACACAATGGACGTTCTGTGGTCAAATTCTCTCTGGGGAACCCAGGGTTATTTGAACTGTGTATGCGGCAAGCTCGTAAAAGTTTTTGTGTTAACTGGCTTGTGATAATTATAAAGGTAATATTTATTCATTTATTTTAGATTACAGGCCCACCAGGTTGTGGAAAAACTCAGTTTTGTATAATGATGAGCATTTTGGCTACTTTACCTGCTGACATGGGAGGATTAGAAGGAGCTGTTGTCTACATTGACACAGAGTCAGCCTTTAGTGCTGAAAGGTAAGTTTTATCACTTTCCACTATAATCCTTCACTTTTGTGACATATACAGCATGGGATATTTACAAATAGGTTAACATTCTGGGTTAAAAGAATTATTTGATTTGAAAGGCAGAGAGACAGAGACAGAAAGAGGTCTCCCATCTGTTGGTTCACTCCCCAAATGTCCACAGCTGTGGAGTTGGGCTGGGCAGAGCCGGGAGCCAGGAACTCCCTCGAGTCTCCCCTGTGGTGGCAGGGACCCAACTACCTGAGCCATCATCGCCTGCTGCCTCGTGCATTAGCAGGGAGCTGGAATTTAGAACAAAGCTGGATAGGTAAAGCTGCCACCTGCAGCATCCCTTATGGGCACCAATTTGAGACCTGGCTGCTCCACATCCAATCCAGCTCTCTGCTATGGCCTGGGAAAGCAGTAGAAGATGGCCCAAGTCCTTGGGCCCCTGCACCCACATGGGAGACCCAGAAGAAGCTCCAGCTTCCTGGCTTTGGATCAGTGCAACTCTGGCCTTTACAGCCGTTTGGAGAGTGAACCAGCGCTGGAAGACTTCTCTGTCTGCCTCTGCCTCTTCCTCTCTCTAACTCTTTTAAATAAATAAATAAATAAATACATCTTAGAAAAAAGAACAGAACAGAGCTGGAACTGTAACCTAGGCACTTTGATAGGAGATATGGTGTCTCAAGGCCAGCTAAACCACTACATCAAGTGGTGGCTCCCATCATTACAATCTTGATGCGTTGCCTGGGCTTGGCTGATACTGCTGCCTGCACAAAACTGGGACTCTCATGACAGCCTAATGGTTAAGTTGCTAATGGTTTGGTTTCTGACTCCAGCTTCTCGCTAGTGCAGACCCTGAGAGGCAGCAGTGGTGACTCAAGAATTGGGTTCCGGTTACTCACACAGGAGAGCTGGATTGAGTTCCTGGTTCTCAGTTTCCGCCTGGCCCAGTCCTGGCCTTCATGGACATTAGCAGAGTGGGCTTGGAGATGGGAGCTTCTGTCTGTCACTGTCCCTCTTCCTCTCAGATTAAAAAAATTTTTTTTAAAGATACTGAAAAAATAAAATTGGAGGTCCCCTGGCAAGGAAGAAGTGGAAGTGGCTATTGGGTTGATAATTCACAGTGTCTGGCACAGCTGGAGCAGTCTCCGCCTTAGAGAAGAGGTGGAAGGGACACATGGGGCCTAAAAAAAGAGTATGTTTTATTTTCTGTGTGTTTTAGTATCACCTTCATTTTGTACTTAGAAATCAAACTACCTGATCAGCACAGGAGAGAAAGTGCTTGAAGGAATAATATGAGGAAGAATTAGAGAATATAAGGTAAATGTTTAAAAGTAGAAGTAATTTGTAAATTTGTAGATTTTTTTTCTCAAGAAGAGAGAAAATGGAGAGTAAATAAAAAACTACTTTATGTTTAAAATGCATAAAGAAAAAAAAAACCAGGGCCGGCGCCGTGGCTCAACAGGCTAATCCTCCGCCTTGCGGCACCGGCACACCGGGTTCTAGTCCCGGTCGGGGCACCGGATTCTGTCCCGGTTGCCCCTCTTCCAGGCCAGCCCTCTGCTGTGGCCCGGGAGTGCAGTGGAGGATGGCCCAGGTGCTTGGGCCCTGCACCCCATGGGGAGACCAGGAAAAGCACCTGGCTCCTGGCTCCTGCCATCGGAGGAGCGCGGTGCGCCGGCCGCAGCGCGCTGTCCGCGGCGGCCATTGGAGGGTGAACCAACGGCAAAAGGAAGACCTTTCTCTCTGTCTCTCTCTCTCTCACTGTCCACTCTGCCTGTTAAAAAAAAAAAAAAAAAAAAAAAGAAAAAAAAACCCAAATTTCTGCTTGTGATATACTTTAGAAAGATTAGTTACATAAATGTATATGTATTTAAGATTATTTATTTGAAAGGAGAATAATAGAGAGAGAGATCTTCTATCCACCAGTTCACTCCCCAAACAGCTTCAACCGCCAGGACTGTGCCAGGCCGAAGCCAGGAGCCAGGATCTCCATCTGAGTCTTCCACATGGGTATCAGGGACTTGAAGCTGTCATCTGCTGTCTTCCAGGATAGGTTAGCAGGAAGCTAGGTCGGAAGTGGAGGTAGGACTTGATCCCAGGCCCTCCGATACAGGATGCATGTGTCTCCAAGATTGAGTGTATTATGAAGACCATGAACTAACTAGTTTATTTTCCATGTCATTTAGGAAATAATAATGAAATCTGTATGTTAGTCGTGCCTGTTCATCATAGACTTTGGTTGTGTCTCTGGGCTGTTTAACAGTTAGGTATAGTCTGGTACTGATCCTGGGGTGCTCAGGAACTGCACTGGTCAGGGAATGTGAATCAGGCAGAATTCTGGATCCTCTATGGGGTGTTTCACAAAAGTTCTCTTTTGATTTGTTTTGCCTGTTGGACTTCTACTTAAGATATCATACAATCTTAGATAGCATATACTTATATATGTTGAGGATGTGGATAAATAGATTAGTCCAGTGGCCATCCCCATATTTTACTCTATGGAAATTTTGGTATCCATGAGGACTCTAGTATGTATGGATTGAATGAATAATATGTTGTTTTTACAAGAGATAATTAGAAAAAGATGGACTTGGGGGTTGAGAATGATAAAAAAGGAAAGCAATATGGATGGGAAATAGTAATAGAATTTTTTAATGATATATTTTATTTATTTGAAAGACAAAGTTATATATAGAGAGGGAGAGAGAGAGAGAGAGAGAGAGAGAGAGAGAGGTCTTCTATCCACTGACTTACTTCCCAAATGCCTACAATGGCTGGGGCTGGGTCAGATCGAAGCCAGGAGCCAGGAGCTTCTTCTGGGTCTCCAACATGGGTGAGAGGCCCAAGTACTTGGGCCATCTTCTGCTGCTTTCCCAGGTGCATTAATGGGGAGCTGGATCAGAAGTGGAGCAGAAGGAAACTGATGCCCACCTGGGATGCTGGCATTGTAGGTTGTGGCTTTAGCAGCTGCACCACAATGCTGAACCCAGTCAAGGAGGTTTTTGAAATAAAGCTTTGGGAGAAATAAAACTGGTAAAGAGAAATAAGGCTGGGTCTTAGAATGACCAGTGGAAGAGAGTCCATAAATGTGTGAGGAATGGCCGGATCCTGGGAAGCAAGAGGTAGGGCCCAGAACCCTGGAAACTGGGGACCTGAGGGACTAGGATGTAGGACTGGAATTTTAGGTGGTGAAGTGGACGTTTCTGAGTATAATGAAATCAGAAAAGCTTTGAAAACTGGAAGAGAGATACAGTTCAACAAGAGAGGAAGGCATTGATAAAATAAACACTAAAATATAAAATGATAACTATCATAAATAGGTATACAAAGGAGAGGTACATATTGTTTTGGTAGGGAGTGGAAGCCATGTCTGACCTTACATCTGCAGAAGCTGCTGTATTGGTGTGCATGTCACCTCTCAGGATGCCGTGTTGCCCCACAGTAGTGCTGTCCAGTCCTACCAACCGCTTAGGATGTCTTGCTTTCTGAGGCAGAGCATAAAATAAAGATGGAGGCCTGGCAGGCAGTGGTGCTGGCCAGCTGTGACTTTGACCGACTCTGAAGGCCACACCAGTGTGTTCTCAGGACCGCTGGGAAAAATTCCCTCTTCCCATGTTTTTGAGACGGTCCCTATTGTGGGTAGGCTTTCCTGCCAGTTCTAGCTGCCTTGACATTTGTGAATCTAGGTGAATTAGGAGGGAAGGGGTTGCCTGAAAGTTTTGTAGGATAAAAATTAGTCATAAGAGCTTGTTATTATAATAAAAGATTGTAATTTTATGGAATTTGTAACTCATAGGTTCATAGTATTTTATTTAGTAATGCATAGGAAATGAATGAACAGGAAAATAGTATGTATATATGTACAAGAAACATTGATAAGCCATTAATTTACATCTCAGCACAATTTTAAAAGATTTATTTATTTATTTGATTGGCAGAATTACAGAGAGAGAGAAAGAGAGAGTCAATCAGAGAGAGGGAGATCTTCATCTGCTGGTTCGCTCCTCAAATGACTGCAATGGCTGGAGCTGGGCCTGTCCAAAGCCAGGAGCCAGAAGCTTCTTCTGGTTCCTTTACATGGGTGCAGAGGCCCAAGTACTTGGGCCATCTTCTGATGCTTTTCCAGGTGCATAAGCAGGGAGCTGGATTGGAGGTGGGACTAGAACTGGCACCTAAATGGGATGCTGACACTGCAGGCAGTGGCTTAACCCACTATGCCACAGCTCTGGCACATCTTAGCACATTTATGATGCTATATCTCAACTGAAATTTTGGAAAACATAAGGGTTACTGAGACAGTAAAGTTGAGAGCCACTGCTATAAATAACATTTTATAAGTAAGAACATTTTCCAGTGTAGTACAATTGACATTCATCACCCAACAACATTGTGAGATGAGCAAGGTGGGTGTTATGATATCCTCCTAGAAACAAGGAAAATAGGACTCAGAAATGGTTCAGTTTGCTCAAGATCATTTGACTAGTAAGTGAGCGGTGAACTCACATCCTTTTTCTTCTTTTTTTTTTTTTTTTTTTTTTTTTTTTGACAGGCAGAGTGGACAGTGAGAGAGAGAGACAGAGAGAAAGGTCTTCCTTTGCCGTTGGTTCACCCTCCAATGGCTGCCACGGTCGGTGCGCTGCGGCCGGCGCACTGCGCTCATCCGATGGCAGGAGCCAGGTGCCAGGTGCTTTTTCCTGGTCTCCCATGGGGTGCAGGGCCCAAGCACTTGGGCCATCCTCCACTGCACTCCCAGGCCACAGCAGAGGGCTGGCCTGGAAGAGGGGCAACCGGGACAGAATCCGGCGCCCCGACCGGGACTAGAACCCGGTGTGCCGGCGCCGCAAGGCGGAGGATTAGCCTGTTGAGCCACGGCGCCGGCCTTTTCTTCTAAACTATGCTTGGAAATAATGCTTGACTCTCAGAAAGGATTCAGATATGTTTTCTTTTCTTTCATTCATTCATTCAACAACACTTGTAGACATGTGAACTTTCTATCTGTGAATCCATCTTTGCCTCATTTCCCATTGGGCATTAGTCTTTTTCTTCTTAACGTCTAAGTATATATCTTCTGGATGATGTTTGTCATTTTTGCACATTACAAATGCCTTTGTCTGTTCAGTTATTTGCCATATTTATCTATGGTGTCCTTTGTTCAGCAGCTATTTGTAATTTTCAAGTTGTTGCCTTACAGTTTTGGTTTTTGGATCTGAATTAAGTTTCCCATATCATTAGATAGAAAAATATTATCATACTTTTTAATAACATATTTATAGTTTTCTTCTTAATTATATCTTTGATCTGTCAAATCCATTAAAGATGCAGTTATATCAAGTTTTTGTATAACTACATTTTCAGCCATAAATGCTGTATACAATACTGTAAATATTGCATATTCCATCAATTGTAATTTAGAGCCTTTAGCAACATTTCATGTTTTTAGCTTCCTTCTTCAATTTTTATCATACTCATGGTAAAAAAAGTGATCTATCCTTGTTTTAACTATTTTGGGCCAGCATGTTTTCATGTATTCATTGTCCATTTATATTTCCTTGGCAAATTTCCTAGAAATACACTTTTGCTATTTTTCTTTGTCTCTTTTTCTTATGGGTTTATAGAAACTTTTTGTGATTTTTTTTCTGGCTTTCTTCTGCATTGATTTATCCTCTTTATTATTTCCTTTTCTTACTTTAGGTTTAATTTGTTTTATAGCTAAAAGCTTGGTCATTGGTTTTTGAGCTTTCTTCTTTTCTAGTACAAGCAGCTAATGCTATATAATCCTGTTTCTCAGTACTTCTCCAGCTGTGTCCTGTACATCTTTATGTGCCGTGTTTTCATTTTCATTTAGGTAAACATATTTTCTAATTTTATTTGTGATTTATTCTTTGATTGAAGTGTTTAGATGTTTTAAACAGTTTTCAACTGTTTGAGGTTTTTCTGAATATCTTTCTATTGTTAATTTCTATTTTAGTTCAAAGGTCATATTCTCCATGATGTCAGTTTTTAAAAATTCATTCTATGGCCCCCATTATGATCTATGAGGGTGAATATCCCATGTGCACTTGAAGAGGGTATGCATTCTGCTGTAGTTGAGTATTTTATAAATGATAATTAGGTTTAGTTGGTTCATTGTGTATATTCTTACTGATTACTCTGACTAATTTTCTGTCACTTACATAGAAAGGAGTACAATTTCTATGTACAATTTTGGATTTGTATTTTTAAATTTTAGGCTTCAGGGCCGGCGCCGTGGCTCAACAGGCTAATCCTCCGCCTTGCGGTGCCGGCACACCGGGTTCTAGTCCCGGTTGGGGCGCCGGATCCTGTCCTGGTTGCCCCTCTTCCAGGCCAGCTCTCTGCTGTGGCCCAGGAGTGCAGTGGAGGATGGCCCAGGTGCTTGGGCCCTGCACCCCATGGGAGACCAGGAAAAGCACCTGGCACCTGGCTCCTGCCATCAGATGAGCGTGGTGCGCCGGCCACGGCGGCCATTGGAGGGTGAACCAACGGCAAAGGAAGACCTTTCTCTCTGTCTCTCTCTCTCTCACTGTCCACTCTGCCTGTCAAAAAAAAAAAAAAAATTTAGGCTTCAGGTTTTTGAAGCTCAGTTTTTTTTCTTTGGTACATAATGAGGGTACTTTTTAAAATTTCATGCAAAATGGAATTAAAAGATACGTTTATTTTGGTTCAAAATATTTTGAAATCCTTGCATAGTTTATGTTTATAATATATGTTTCCATGTGCTTTTTAGAAGATCCCTAGTATAATAACAAATATTTTACACTTCTTTTTTTTTTTAAAGATTTTATTTATTTGAGAGGTAGAGTTACAGATGGTGAGAGGGAGAGATAGAGAGAAAGGTCTTCCTTCTGTTGGCTCACTCCCCAGATGGCCAAATTGGCTGGAGCTGTGCTGATCTGAAGCCAGGAGCCAGGAGCTTCTTCCCCGTCTCCCATGTGGTGCAGGGGCTCAAGCCATCCTCCACTGCCCTCCCAGGCCACAGAAGAGAGCTGGACTGGAAGAGGGGCAGCCAGGACCAGAACCAGCACCCACATGGGATGCTGGCGCCACAGGTGGAGGACCAACCCACCGCGTCACAACGCCAGCCCCATATTTTACACTTCTTGGATCATAAATCTCTTGTTTCTTTTGTAGCTACTCAATTCTGCTGTTGTAGTGCAAAAGTAGCCATAAGTAGTACATAAAAGCAATAGTTGTGGGTCTGGCGTTGTGGTGTAGTGAATTAAGCCACCACCTAAAACACCAGCATCCTATGTGAGCACTGGTTCAAGTCCCTGCTGTTCTACTTTGGATCCAGCTCCTGGGTTAATGGACCTGGGAAAGCAGCTAAAGATAGCCTAAGTATTTGGGCCCCTGTTCCCTTGTGAGAGACCCAGATGAAGCTTCTGGCTTCAGCCTGGCCCAGCTCTAGCTGTTGTAGTCATTTTTGGAGTGAACCGGTAGATGGAGGATTTCTTTCTTTCTTCCCCACTCCCCTTGTCTCTGTAACTCTGCCTTTCAAAGAATTTTAAAACAAAAATTAAAAAAAAAAAGGTGTGCCTGTGTTCTGGTAAAAGTTTATTCACAAAAATGAGCAATAGGCTGGGTTTGGCCTACATTCTGTACTTTGCTTTATTTACCTCCTTGAGGAAATTTGTGAGATTAATAATAGCTGCTTTGAGTTTTTATTAATCTATGTAATTTTTAGTCTGCTTTTGTTGATCCATTTTTTCTCCTGGTTTTGAATTTGTGGATGGTTTCAGTATCAAAGTGGAGTCACTTATGTCAAATCCAAACAAACTGGAGCTGGGAGGCCACGGAGGCAGGACCCTTGTGAACATATGCTCATGCTAAGGGCTATGGGGGCAGGGGTAGACGTTTGGCACAGTGATTAGTTAAGTTGTTGCTTGGGTTACTCACATCCCATAGCTGTGTGCTTCCGAACCAGTTTCCTGCTAATGCACACCCTGGGAGGCAGCGCTGGTGGCCCAGTCCCTGCCACTCATGTGTGGGATCTGGATTGACTCCTGGGCTCCTGGCTTTGGCCTGGCCCTTCTCTGGCTGTTGTGGGCATTTGGGGGGCTAAATCAGCATATGGAAAAAATCACTTTGCTCTCGTTCTCCCTCTCTTTCTCTCTCTCTCCTCCTTTCAAATGAGTAGAAATTTAATAATAAAAAAGGAGAACTACTGAAGGACTCTGATAGCAGAAGAAATTCCAGGTACATTGTTTCTGTAAGGACAGAAGCAACAATCAGTGTTGCCAATGAGTAAACTCCAAGTCCTGTAACAAGCCTTGCAGCCCATGGTCTTTGGTTCAGAACAGCTTTTGGGACTTAGCCATTTTTGTCTTTAAAGCCTCCTCTCTGCCCCAGGCCCCTCAGATGTACCTGTAGTCCCCTGTAGCATGTGTGTCCCAAATTGCAATCTGAATTGTCAAATAAGCAATTGCTGAATACACTCTTCCTTTGGGGAGTCTGTCTGTCTCTGTTGTTATTTTAGGTTGACAGATCTTTTCCTCCTTTCTTTATATGTCTGATTTTTTTTGTTAGCTGTTATGTATTGTATTTTGCTTTGCTGGGTGCTGGATTTCATTGTATGTTGTTGAAGAGTGCTAGATTTTGTTTTAAGGTACAGTTACGTATTTGGTTCTTTTGGAGGCTTATGGCAAATCCCACATACTCTAGTTGGAGACTAATTTTTACCCCCCTACTAGGGTGAAGTCCCTCTGAGAACTGTACCTAATGCTTGGACCTTTTACTCTTCACTCTTGTGGAAGCACAAACTATTCCCACCCTGTGTGAACCTTAGGAGTTGTCAGGTTTTTCACTTCTTGGTGGATCATGGGTAGTTTCCTTTCACACATATGCTGATGAGTTCTGAGCCCATCCCTTTGGAGATTTCCACAGTGCTCACCCTGTGCAACACCCTCTTTTCTGGTCCTTTTTCTTGTAAATTCCAGACACCTTGGCCTTCCTAAACTCTGATCTCCATCTTAGCTCACGTTGTCTGTCAAGCTCTGTTGGATTTACCCTTGTTGCAGCCTGGACTCTGCCTTTGGCAACAAGCTGGGAAAATTATAGACTCACCTTAATTTGTTTTCTTTCTCTCAACGATCATAGTTTTAAGCTGTCTGTTGTTCAGTGTCTGAAAACTGTTTTTTCAAATATTTTTCTTTTAATATTCATTTATTTGAAATATGTGTGTATATGTGTGTGTGTGTGTGTATGGGGGGAGTGGAGAGAGATTTTACATCTGCAGATTCACTCCCCAAATGCCCACAACTGCTGGGGCTGGGCCAGTCTGAAGCCAGGGGCCTAGAACTCCATCCACATCGCCTATGTGGGTCCCAGGGACCTCAAGTACTTGGGCCATTATGTGCTGCCTCCTGGTGTGTGCATTAGCAGGGAGCTGGGGCTGGAAGCAGAGCCAGGACTTGAGCCCATGCATTCAGTTGTGAGATGTGGGCATCCCAAACAGTGTCTCAACCCCTGTGCCAAATGACCATCCCTGTTTCAGATATTTTGTCTACTATTTTAGTCATTTATGATGAGAGTGCAGTTCCCACACCAGTTGATCCTTTGTGGATAGAAGTAGAAATTCCTCTTTCTCATTCTCTCTTGAATTCACTCTGGTCAGGCTTTGGTTCCAAGGCCTATACTGAAACTGATTTTTAAAATCTTATACAACCTAATAGCAGCATTTGAAATACAGTCATGCATCATTTTGATGGGGACATGTTCTGAGAAATGCTTTATTAGGTGGTTTTGTCATGCGAACATCATAGAGTTAAACAAACCTGGTTGGTGTATGTCAATCACTGGCCATGGTCTCTTTAGGCAATCAAGAGATGTGGTAAACATGTAGACACATGAGGCTGCTGTGGGTGTCACTGGCATATTGTTTTACAGTAAACTCCTTTTTATCAGTAGGAGTACACTCTAAAATAGTGAAAAAAGCATGGGAAATACATAAATACTAGCACAGTTGTTTATCAATATCATGTTTTAGGTAGTGTACATAGTCATGTGTGTTCTACTGTTACACGCCTGGCAGTGCAGTGGGTTTGTTTACACCATTGTCACCACAAACATGTGACTACTCTGTTGCACTTGGCATTGACGAAGGCTCAGACATCAACAGACGAGAGGAATTTTTAGCTACATTCTTGTTTTTTTTTTTTTTTACTGTTTAAGGAATTTTTATCAAAGCAAGAATTTTATAATCCAAGTTACATTTCCTTGCTCAGTTATCACTTCTGTTCCTTAAAACAGAGCTAAAGAATTACAAAATTAAAGAAAGGAATGCTTTAAATTTTTGTACTTTGCTGAAAATTCTTTTTTCCAGGGTCTATAAAACGTTAATTTGTTTTTATGTTTTACTTTTTTTTTGCTGTTTTTAAATCAATAAGTAATCTAGGACTAGCATTATGCTTGCTAGACCTAAGGGACCACCATCATACACGTGGTCTGTCAGTGACTTAAACATCATTATCTGGCACATGACTGCACTTGATCACTTCCTTTTTCTTGCTAGACTTTCTTCACTTGGCCTCTTGGAACCACTGTCCCTTGATTTTTACCTACTTCTAGACTGGCTCTACTCAGGGGCCTCTGCTGGATCCTCGTCCTCTTTCCAACCTTTAAGCCTTGGAGAACCCCAGAGCTCATTCCTGGGACCTTTCTCCTCCTGTATCTATACTCAGCCCCTGATACCATCTAATCTCATGATCTTAAAACCCTGAATTCTGAACTTCAGATTCATATCCATTTGCCTACTGAGATAGAACATGTATATGCTTGTATACACAGTTGTCTTACTGTGTCCACAAGTGCATTATGGATTCTTTCGTAAGAAACAACAATAAGAACATACAGACAGCTAATAACCAAAGTCCTGATCTGAATCCAGTCTCTTCTCCATTTCAATAAATTATAATGCCATCAGATACTCAACAGATTAGTCCAGAGATCCTGTCATCCCCTCTTTTGAACTATATCTTTTTTTTAAGGATTTGTTTATTTATTCGAAAAGCAGAGTTACAGAAGAGGGTGACACACACACAGTTAGAGAGAAAGATAGATATATATAGAGAGATCTTCCCATTTACCGGTTCACTCCCCAAATGGCTATAACAGTTGAGGCAGGACCAAGCTAAAATCAAGAGCCTGGAACTTCATCCAGGTCTCTCACATGGGTAGCAGGGTTGCAAGCACTTGGACTATCTTCCGCTGCTTTCCCAGGCACATTATCACAGAGCTGTAGTGGAGCAGCTGGGACTTGAACTGGTGCTCATGGGATGCTGGCATCGCAGGTAGTGGTGTAAGCTGCTGAGTCGCAGCACCAGCCCCTTTCAAATAAATAGAGTGACAGAGAGAGAGAGAGAGAAGAAATCTAACCACCCATGTGGAAGACTCAAATGAATGGATGAAGATCTCTCTGTCTCTTACTCTCTCCATATTCTGCCTTTCAAATAGATAGATAAATCTTTTTTTAAAAAAAATTGTTAACTGAATGAATCTTAAGTGCATCCTCTAAAAGGAATACCTTTTTTATAAAAAGATGTCCACTAGATGGCAGTGTTTTCAAACTTTAGTTATTGTGTGGGGGCAAATGATAGGCCTTTCTCTGTTGCTTTCTCTAAACAAACAAACAAAAAAAGGTATCGGTGTTGAAGACTGTCCTAGAAATTACTATGATTAATGCAAAGCATACAGAATACTATATTTTACTTGGTTGTGATTCCTATTTTTTCAGATTAAAAAAATAAAAAAAAAACATTTGGAGAAACTCAGAGAATTGCAGCATGTTGGTGTAAACTACCATCAGTAGAGTTACTGAGTGTGGTGACTGAATGAAGGTGGCCCATGCTCGGATGTTGCCCACTGTTCTTCTGAGAGGCCCTGATGGAAGGAGACCGTAGCAATAGTTCCAGAGCCACTCACCACTCAGGTTACTTGTTGATGCTAGCACTTTACATTTGTCTACCATTCTGCTATTGCCAGTGACTTAGCTACCATTTTTTTTTTTAGATTTATTTTATTTACTTGAAAGAGTTACAGAGAGAGAGAGAGACAGAGATAGAGGTGTTCCATCCACTGGTTCACTCCCCAGATGGCCACAACGGCCGGAGCTGTGCCGATCCGAAGCCAGGAGCCAGGACCTTCTTCTGGGTCTCCCACATGGGTAAAGGGGCCCAAGCACTTGGGCCAACTTCTACTGCTTTCTCAGGCCAAAGCAGAGAGCTGGATCAGAAGAGGAGCAGCGGGGACTAGAACCGGCCCCCGATATGGGATGCTGGTGCTGCAGGCCAGGGCTTTAACCCTTTGCACCACAGCGCTGGCCCTCGACTTAGCTACGCTTTGTCTTGTTGCTGATTCATTGGACACGCAAATGTTGAACAGCTTCCATGGTGGTTTCTGGTTGGTGTTGGCACATCTGTCCTGTTAAAAATTTGTGGGTTCCAGATGCCAGAGCTATCTTTAGCTCACTTTTCTGACTAGCACTAACCTGAACAAATAGTTGCTCTAATCAGAAAATTTACATACTTCCGTCAGATTTTAAGAATTTGGCTGTTTTGCCTCTGTCAATGACAACGTATTTCATCTTGCTTTTCTCGCTCCCCTCATGGCCGTCTGTTTCAGTCTCTGTGCCTCTTGCAAATACTTCTGACTGGTGTTAGATCCATTCTGGGTTTTTGTTACACATGTTTTGATATTGTTTCTTGTTCCTTTTCTTGTTCACTATACTGAATTTTTTTCCTTTTCAAATTAGTCAAAATATACTTTCAAAAAGTTGTTGATTGGTTCTCTTTCTCTTCTCTTTTTCTGTTTTAGATCTTTCCCTTTGATTCCTGATGATAGCATTTGTAAGGAACTTATTTTGTTTATCTCTTTAAAGTTCTCAGCCTCTTCTTGGGGCTCTATTTAGGCACTGAAAACACTGTTCTTTTTGTACTGCTGTGTCTGAATGGAACATAAAATATAGGATGCTTTTAGTGTTTACAGTCTCTCCTCCCAGTCTCCCTGCGATGGTTAAGCACTAGGGCTGATAAAATTTCATTTTAAATGGGAAACAGTTACACTCAAAAAGTTTTTTTTAACCGGAAATGATTGAAATTTCTAATAATGCTCTTTGTGCCTTAGACTATGGATGGTGATCCTTACTTTGTTTCAGCCCTTTGCTCCCCTGTACCTGTTCGAGGGTTCTTCAGAAAGCTTGGGGAAAATATAATTAAAATTGTGAAATCCATGCGGGGAGGAGTCTTCAAGAATGTATATTATGAAGAAAGTGCAAGGATCACAAAATTTTTTGTACCAAAATAAACTTATCTTATTCCATTTTCCATGAATCTTTTGAAGTACACTTAGATTAGTTTTAGGTTTGAGGGAGCAGGTGTTTGGCCTAATGAGTAAGATGCATACATCCCACATCCACATTAATTCTCTGCTTCAGCTTCATGCCAGTACACTACCTGGGAGACAGTGGTAATGGCTCAAGTAATTGGATTCCTGCTTCTTATGTGGGAGACCTGGATTGAGTTTCTGCTTTCTGGCTTTGGTTCTAGAAGTTGTGGGCATTTGGGGAGTGAACCAACAGATAAGAGCTGTGCATACGTGTGTGTGTGTGTGTGTGTGTCTGTCTGTCTCTCAAATAACAACAAAAAAGATTTAGATCTAGCCTTGAGGCCAGAATTCACCATTTAGAAAATGCTTTTTTTGTTTATAAGAAATAATTGGATAGCATTCATTAGCTTAGATAATTTTCTGCTTACTAAGAAACTACTGAGTAGCATTTATTTGTCTGATTTTAGTTTTAATTGAGACAACATATTTTTCTGGAATGAGTCATGGAGACTTATATGATTATATAATTATATATGATTATTAGATATATGATTACTAGAAAGATAATAGACCGTTTTTGTTTAAATATGCTTTTTGTTGAAGAAAATAGAAGTGATTTTCTTATTTACGAAATATATGTTGTGGCTGCTAGTCAAAATACAATTTATGAAAACCATCCTTATTCTCAGAGTTAAGTCTTGGAGACACTGTTGCTTGCTCTTAGGTGAGAGGTCCCAAGCCCTTGCTGGACTCATGCTCTAGTGCTCAGGAAGGAGAGCCCATGTGCGAATCAGGCAGACTGAGCTCTTGTCCTGAAACCTGCTCCGTGCTCAAATTCATGAGAGCTTTGGCAGTGTGGCCCTAAATGTCATTGATTGTTTCCATTTGTGCTCTCTCTCCCTTCCCCAGACTGATTGAGATAGCAGAATCCCGTTTTCCCAGCTATTTTAACACTGAAGAAAAATTACTTTTGACAAGCAGTAAAGTTCATCTTTATCGGGAACTCAGCTGTGATGAAGTTATGCAAAGGTATGCTGTTTCAGATTTTGATGTTTCAGGAAAAACACTTTGAAGATAGCTTTCAGCTTTTTTTGAGTAAAAAAGTATCCTGACATATTACATTTACAGGAAATAATTATTTCCATATTCTTGATTTGCTATAGCCTTTTGGTTGAAGTGTTTCTTTAAAAATGAAAAAATGTTTTCAATTAATTATTGAAGTGGTATATTTATTATATGTTGATCTGTTAACAAAGTACCTCAATGTTTACCAGCTTAAAGTGGCACACATCTATTATCTTGCAGTTTCTGGGGGTTAGGTACAGGGAGTGGCTTAGCTGGGTTTTTCTGGTTCAAACTCACTCAAGAGGTTACCCTCAAGCTATTTGTCAGGGATGTGGTCATCCCAAGGCTTGATAGGGGTGGGGTATTTATTTTCTTCTCTTTCTAAAATTTATTTGAAAGGCAGCGTTACAGAGACAGAAGGAGACAGAGGGAGAGAGAGAGAGAGGGGGCGAGCTCTTCCAACCGCTAGTTCACTGCCCATGGTGGCTGGGTCTGGGTCAGGCTGAAGTCAGCAGCCTGGAACTCTATCTGGGTCTTCCACATGGGTGCCAGGGGTCCAGGCACTCAGACCACCTTCTGCTGATTTCCCAGCACGTTAGCAGGGAGCTGGATCAGAAGTGGAGCATCCAGGACATGAAGTTGTGTCAGCGTGAGGTGCCTGTGGTGACTTAACCCGTCGCACCACGATGCTGGCCCTGGCGCCAGAGCATTTCTTTCCAAACTCACTCATGTAGTTGTTGCAAGGCCTGTATTCCTCGCTGGCTGTTGGCCAGAGGTCTCTTCTTCACCATTCCACTGAATGACAGCATAGCAACTTGCTTCCCTGAGAGAGAGTGGGCAAGGAAGGAGTGCCCAGGATGGAAGCTGGAGTCTCCTGTGGCCTACTCTCAGAAATGGTGTCATGTGTTAGTGGGCACTCGGACCAACTCTGCCTGGTCCAGTGTGTGGGAAGAGACTGTTCGAGGTTGGAGGAAATGGGGGCCATTTTGGAGACTGCTCCCACAAGCAGTTTAACTCTACAGTTGGAGCTTGAGAAGTATAGAGGAATCATGGAATTCTGAAACTACATGGAAACACTTTGCTCTGTTTCTGCAAGAGTACAATGTGTGTACAGGAGCTGAAAATAAGTTACGTTTACTGACTTTTTGCAATCATTCCTGTAACTTAGGGAAGAACATTTTGTGGTTTAAACCTTTGCAATACCCTATTTTTCTACTGTAGCTGAGATTCATCTATCATTTTACACATTCTGCTTTTATAGGATCGAATCTCTGGAGGAAGACATTATTTCCAAAGGAGTTAAGCTTGTGATTATTGACTCTGTTGCTTCTGTGGTCAGAAAGGAGTTCGATACACAGCTGCAGGGCAATATGAAAGAAAGGAACAAGTTCCTGGCCAGAGAAGCTTCCTTACTGAAGTATGTGGCTGAGGAGTTTTCCATCCCTGTAAGTTTTTCTTCTTCCCTGTTTTTTCCTTACACTTCTTTCATGTTAAATTCACTGACAAACTCTGTTAAAGGAAAACATAAAACAAGTGTTTTTTATAAGTAGTGGTTTAATTGCTATTACCCAGTATCACCCTCTTCTTAAATTAGACCATCTGCTGAGATTATTTTATCCTTTTCATAATTTGAACCTGGACAGATTTAAATGTTGTTGTTTTCAAAAGTTCCTAAATTACTCTTTTTCTTCTTTCTTGTTGTTTGCTCTTTGTATATATTTTATATCACATTGAGGTGAACATTAAATACTGAAACTCCATGCAATTGCCTAGGCTGTTTCCAAGCAGCTTTTTGTGTACTGCAGTAGTCGTTGGTTTTCCAAATATTCTGAGGTTGAGCGGCAGTGTAACTGTGTTCAGTGCTGTTTTGTACACAGTGGCATTTGCTTTGCTTCAGATGGCCAGAGAAGAACCATTAAGGGAGGTTTGGTGTGGTCAGTAAGAAAAACCTTGGAACTCTCTTGGCCTGGCTTTTGTTAGTAGGCGTTGTGGTCAGGAAGTGTGAAGACGGTGTTACAAGAATTGCTGGTGTGTGAGCTCCGAGACTCACTCGAGCACTGTCGGGCTTTTCAATTGCAGATGTGCCTCATGTCAACAGGAGAGATAAAATGTGCTTATGGTTTTAGAATTTTTGCACTTGATTTTGGAAAATTAAAACCTTGATCTTTGCAGCATATAGAATATGTAAAAATTGTGTAAACTATCATGCAGCCTTTGAGACTTGTAAAGCCGGGAGAGAAGTCAAGGGGAAAATGGGGCATATGAGAAGTTCTACACATCTTCATGTCTTTTTAATTCATATTTGGATTCAAGGGCAGTGTTGTAAGTTTATCTTGGATGATGCTGATCTCAGGTGACTCCTCTTCCTGACGGAGGAAGGATGTCTACCTCTTGTTGTTTTGAATAGAGCCATCTGAAAAAATAAGTACCTGGTGTTCTTTTTCTTTTTTTTTAGTCTTTTCCTATGCTTTTCTATTTATAGAAATAGCAAAATATGCTATTGCTTATATAACAACTTTGTGGAATTGTTTTTTTTTTTTTTTGTGACCAGTAAGTATTGATTTTAAAAGGCTTTTTTAAAAACTACTTCCTTTAGGAAATGTCAGAATTTTCCTAGCCTAATTGCCACATTTAAATGGAATATCATGAACTTGCAAGTTTTGGTACTCTACTTTGAATACGTGACTTGAGATAGTGTGTTGTGTTCAGGAGTGACTGACCTGGTGCCTGCTTGCGGATCCTCAGACACCCCTGCCTCAAGGGGTACTTGCTGCTCCTCCTCTGGGTAGGCCTGCTCTCAGGTCGCCTTCTAGTGAGGAATTCCCAACCACAGAAGCACTGACCGTGCCCTGCCTCTCCTGCTCTGCTATTGTGCTTTGTGTTTCTCCATCACAGGTTCACCCTAGTGTGTCGTATTTGTGAGTTTATTGTTTGTGTCCCCCTTCCAGTCCACAGAGTGATTACTAGGACTTGGTCTACTTTCAGTGCCTAGCAGACAGCAGGCATTCACTAAATAATGCTGAATGTATGAACTGCAGACACTGCTTTTCTCTTTGATCTTGGGCCAATCTTATATCTATTGGTACTAAACTTATTATTTTTTCAAAAGTCATAGTGTGTGGTTTTAAAAATTTATTTGTGTTTGAGAGAGACATTAACTGTTTGATTCACTCTTTAAATGCACAAAATGGCAGGGCCTGGGCTGGTACTGGATCCAGGATCTTGGAATTCAGATCAGGTCTCCCACGTGGGTAGCAGGGACTGAACTACTTGAGCCATCACCACTGCCTCCCCAAGGCTATATTGGCAGAAGGTGGAATCTGGATATGGTTAAAACGCAGGGAGTGTGATGGGGGATATGGATGTCTTAACCACTAAGCTAAATGCTGGCTTCTGTGAACTCAGTTTTAGTATTTGCATTTAGCCCTAACTTTACCCTGTATTCCCTGAATACTATTTATTTTAATAGTAATAAAATGTAATTTTAGGTGGCAGAATGTCTTATATGTGAATTGTACTCAGATTACACTGGCATCTTATAGGAAGAAAAATAGGCCAGCAACACGGCTCACTAGGCTAATTCTCCACTTGTGGCGCTGGCACCCTGGGTTCTAGTCCCGGTTTGGGCACCGGATTCTGTCCCGGTTGCTTCTCTTCCAGTCCAGCTCTCTGCTGTGGCTGGGGAGTGCAGTGGAGGATGGCCCAAGTGCTTGGGCCCTGCACCCACATGTGAGACCAGGAGGAAGCACCTGGCTCTTGGCTTTAGATTGATGCAGTGCGCCGGCCGTAGTGGCCATTTGGGGAGTGAACCAATGGAAGGAAGACCTTTCTTTCTGTTTCTCTGTCTCTCTCACTCTCTCACTGTCTAACTCTGTCTGTCCAAAGGAAAAAAAAAGAATAAAAAGAATCCTAAAGATATTTAAATTTGGAAAAGGCTTTAGAGACCTACACAGTAATCAGAGAGCAAGGCAATAGAAGAGATTTTGTCTCAGTCTAGCAAAACTATGAGAGGTGAACGTCTGATGGCCTCTGGGGACCAGGTGGGAGGCTATGCATTCCAGCTCCCTTTCCACCCTGGATCTGAGATGGTGGAGAGGACCAGGATTCTGCCTGGCATGTTGACACCCTCCAGCTCTCTCTCCCTTCAAATAAGAGTAGGGAATAAAGCCACCTTGGGTGATGGATAAGTACTTTTTTGAATTTTTAAATTTCTCTACACTGGACATGAACTACTTTTGTATTATGGGAAAGAAGCTTAAGCTTAATTTGTATTTAATTTTGCTTGTGATATTGTATGTGTTTGCATACTCACGTGTGCATATTTATTTTTGTATGCAAGCATGCTTTCATGCATGGAGATTTCAACCTCCCCTCTCAGTGATTGATAGAACTGGTAGATAGAAAGACAGTAAAGATGTAGAAGACCTGAATTACATAGTCAACAAACTTGAGCTAATTGACTTTTTTTTTTTTTTTAAGAATTATTGATTTGAAAGAGGAGTTACAGAGAGAAGTAGAGCCAGAGAGAAAGGGAGGTCTTCCATTCCGCTGGTTCACTCCCCAAATGACCACAAAGGCCAGAGCTGAACTGATCCGAAGCCAGGAGCCAGGAGCTTCTTCCAGGTCTCCCACATGGGTGCAGGGGCACAAGGAGTTGGGCCATCTTCCACTGCTTTCTCAGGCCATAGCAGAGAGCTGGATTGGAAGTCGAGCAGCCAGGACTTGAACTGGCACCAGTTTGGAATTCCTGCATGCAGGTGGAGGCTTTCACCCACTATGTCACAGTGCCGGCCCATATTTATTCCTTTCAAGTACACATGGGATCTTCATTAATATAGACACATTTAAAATGTTGAAATGGTACAAATGTTGACCATCAGCAAATCAAACTATAGATCAATAATAGTAGAAAATATTTGGAAATTAAACAAAGCCTTCTAAATGATCCATGTGTTATAGAATAAATTGCAAAAGAATTTAGAAAATATTTTGAAGTAGGTGAAAATGCAACATCAAAAATGTTGCAATACAGAAAAAGCAGTGGTTAGAGGGGAATTTGTACAATTAAATGCTTATCATATAAAGGAAAAAGATTTTAAATTAATGATTTATTTTCTTGTAAAAAGCAGAAAAGAACAAATTAAATCAAAAGTAAGCAGAAAGAAGGAAATAATAGGTTCAAGTAGACATTAATGAAATTAAAAACAGAAAAACAATAGAGGAAATATATGAAATCAAAGATATATAGAAAAAAATCAATGCAATTCATAAAACTCTCCCCAGATTTATCAAAAATAAAAGGAACAAATTTGCAGTATTAAGAGTGAAAAGGGGGATATTATTATAGACCCTACAGACATTAAATGGATAGTAAGGGAATGTTATATCCAGTAAGTTTGATACTTTAAATGAAATATACAAATTCCTTGAAAGACACAAGCTTCCTAAGTTTCCTGAAGAAGAAATAGATAACCTGAACAACCCTAAATCTGTTAAGGAAGTTGAATTTGTAGTTAAAAACCTTCCCACAAAAGAAACTCTCCGTCAGAATGGCTTTACTGGTGAAATCTAAACATTTAGAAGAAATAATACCAATTCTGTAGAAATTCTTTCAGGAAATTTACAAGAAAAGAAAAACTAGAGGGCAAGCAGCGTAGCACCGCAGTTAGGCTGCTGTTTGGGTCTCTTTCATCCTTTACTGGTCTGCCTGATTCCCCCGCTGGGTACTCCATGCCTCCAAGCTAGATTCTGGCTAATGCACCTGGCGGCAGCCAATGCAGCACATGGTGGCCCTTTCCAGGCTCCTGCTTTGGCCTAACTCAGTCCTGGCCGTTGGGGGCATTGGATTGTGACCCAGCAGATGGAAGATAGATGTCTCTCTCTCTTGCTCTCCCCTCTCCCCCCATCCTTTGTCATTCTGCCTTTCAGACAAATAAATAAATCTGTAAACTAAAAAAGAAAAACTATATCCCCCATGAATATAAACACATAAATCCCTAACAAAATATTGGTAAATCAAATCTTGCAATAAGTAAAAAGGATAATATATCATGACCAAGTGGAGCTTATTTCAGGAACACCAGTGTTGATTTTGAATGCAACATTCAACTATAAAAATAAAAAAAAATTTAAAAAGCCTCCCATCTGACCATATGATCATCTTAGTAGATGCAAGAAAGAAATCAATTAACAGAATTCAAAATCTACTCATGATGAAAACTCCAGCAAATCAGGGAGTAGAAAGAACCTTCTCAACCTGATAAATGGTATTTACAAAATTCTTACAGCTAGCATCATATTTAGTGGTGAATTATTGAACTCTTTCTTCTTAAGATTGAGAACAAAGCAAACATGCTCCACTCTTACCACTAATTAACAGTATACTATAGGTTCCAGCCAATGTAATATGGCAAGAGAGAATTTAAGTACATGCACATTAGAAAGTGAATATGACTATCTTTATTCACAAACAATATGATATTCTTCGTTCAAAATTCCGGAGACTGTATCCCCTTAGCCCCTCCAAACAAAGGCTATTAGACCTAATAAGTGATTTTGTCAAGATTGCAAGATGCAAGTATCAATATATAAAAATCGATTGTTTTTTCTGCGTGTGAGCAAGAACAATTGGAAATTGAAAACAGCTACTGTAAGAGCACTAAAAGATGAAATATTTAGTGATCAGTATAATGACGTATATGTAAGATTTTTATGCTGAAAGCTATAAAACACTGATTCATTAAAGACATGCTAAATAAATGGAGACATACACTATGTCCATGAATTTGAGACTTAATAGTGTTAAGGTTCTGTCCCGATTGCTTCATGTGTTTGATAAACCATCCCCATCAAAATCTTAGTAGGTTTTTGGTGGACGTCAACAAGCTGCTATGAAATTTATATGGGAAATGGAAAGACTGGGAGTAACTGAAACAGCTTCTGAAAGGAATGGGTGTTTGGAAGGCTCACACCACCTGATGTAGAGGTAAAGCCAGAGTCATTCAGATCGTGTTGTATTAGTAATGAGATGGACTCAGTGGAACAGAATAGTGATTCCGGAAGTAAGCCTATGGATTTGTGACCAACCAATGTTCGAATAAAGACGTTAAGTTACTTCAATGCACAAGGGAAGTTTTTCAATAAATGGTGCTGGAACAATTGGATATTTCTATGCTGTTAAAAAAAAAAAAAAAGAAGGATGGGGCGGAGGAGAAGAAGGAGAGGGAAGATGAGGAGCCAGAGGATAAGAATGTTGATCAATTCCTTGCACCGTTATACAAACCTAACTCAAAATGGATCAAATACTATAGCTTGAAGTCTAAAACTATAGAATTTCCAGGAGAAAACATAGGAGAAAAATCTCTGTGGCCTGATGAATGGTAGAGCCACTTAGAAATATTGGAAATAATGGTAGCTTCTTAGAAAGATGTATGTATATAAATATGATTTTTTTTGAAAGGCAGAGTTACAGAGAGGCCTTCTATCTGCTGGTTCACTCCCCAAATGACCACAGTGACTGAGGCTGAGCCTGGGCCTGCCCAAAGCCAGGAGCCAGGAGCTTCTTCTGGGTCTCTCACACAGTTGCAAGGGCTCAAGGAGCTGGCACATTAGCAGGGAGCTGGATTAGAAGTGGAGCAGCTGGGACTTAAACTGACCCCCATATGGGATGCTGGCACTGCAGGCTGTGGCTTTAATCTGCTGCACCACAGTGCTGGCCCCCATGAAGCTAAACATATTTCTGTCTCAGGAATCTTTCTTTCAGAAATGTATTTACTCAAAGAAATGATGGCATATATCCACACAAAAACCTGTATATAAATGTCTACAGTAGGTTTATCCATACCTATCCAACACCAGAAACAACTCAAAGGTGCGTCAACTGGTGGAGTGGATAGAGAAATTGGTATTTGTACAATGAAATATTCATATACTGGAATACTACTACTCAGCAGTACAAAGAAACAAGCCACTGATATAATTGACAGGGATGAATCTGAAGAGTATTGTATTAAGTGAAAGAAACCAGACTCCAATGGCTTCATTTTGTGTGATTTGTTTTATGACATTCTAGAAAAGGTGTAACTACGGAACTTACAATCAGGTCAGTGGTTGCAGGATCTCAGGGTTGGGGATGAGGGCATTGATTACAAATGAGATGGTGGGAAAGTTCATCATTTTGATTTGGTGGTTACAGTATATGTAAGTTTGTCAAAACTTGTTGCACCGTACTCCCAATGAGGATGTTTTGATATTGAACATAAGCTTTACTTCAAGAAATTTGAACAAAAACCAAATAAAGGAGTGGACATTTGGCTTAGCAGTTAAGGTGGCGGGTCAGGCAAGCATCTCCCGTTTTGATGCATCACTCTGCTCCTGACTCCAGCTTCCTGCTGTTGCAGACCCTGGAAGGCTCAAGTGATCGGACTCCTGCCACCCTGTGAGAGGCCTAGATTGAGTTCCCTGCGCCTGGCTTTGGCCCCTGGCCTGGCATGAAGTAAACTAGCAGATGGGAGCACTCTCTCTCTTAATTGAATAAATTACAAAAAAATTTTAGGAAGCAAATGAAACACTGAATGCTAGATGGATCTCTTATGATTCTTATTTATTCTCTGGCTTTAATTCTGTGTAACCTTGAGGGAAGGAAAATTGCCAAGTTTGTTTACACAGTGACTTTATTTCAGCAGTTCAAGGTTTGTCCTACCAGTCTTCTTTTGAAAAAAAAATTACTATTGTCTTTGGAATTTATGTGATAATACCAAATTGTTGAAGTTTATTCCATGTTGTATCATAATAGCCTGCTTCAAAATTAATTTCAAAGTTTCTTTCCCCAGTGAGTTATAGAAGCAGTAATTTGCTGAGGGCTTATATATAGGTAAGAAGCATTGTGTAATTGTTCCTGATCCTCTTGTTACTTGTTGCCTTTTTTAAACTTTTTTTCTGTTTTCTTTCTTAACCAATATTTTTGTTGACGAAGGTCGTCGTATTTGGGCAGCTTGCAGACACAGTGAGCACAGTCAAGGCTGCTGGAAACGCCGTGAGCCTTAGTGAAGACACTGAGGCAAATTTTCAAAACCTGCACTGTTTCGTTTTCACCTCCAGAAGTTAGCCGGAGAGTTGTGTCTGAAGTGCGTGCCTGCTTTCCAGAGATGATTTATCTGCTGCTAGCATCCTTTCTTGAGGTTGAAGACAAATGCACCTTCAGGCTCTTTGCTTTGTCTTGCCTTCATTGGTGGTAACAAGATGTTATAATCTCAGTCAAGATTTAGATCTAGAGACTTTATTTTATTGGCTTTGTGGAAAGTAAAAAAAAAAAAAGAGCTCTTTGGAGTAGTTTATATGAGGAACACTTTTTACTAGTTTTTGTTGTTAAGCGGGGTAGGGAAGGTGTAGTGTTAGCACATAGAATTCTGCATTTTCGGGACTTCCAGGGCCCCCCCAGTCTTCAGGTTCTGCGTCTGGCTGCCATAGATGGTTTGGGTCCTTCCTCAGAGTTCTGAGATGTTCAGGCACTGACCTGGGGGAGGACACCGGCACTTACTTGAGTCACATGGGAGTGAGGCAGGGCTTCTTTCCCTGTCACAGTTTATTATGCTCGTTTATCTTTTTAGAGCTTTTTCTGATGGGATCACATTAGGGAGTTACACAGCTTTTCCTTTTATGATGTTTGTGAAATGTTTGATTTTCAGTGTATTTAACATGTTGATAAAGTTCAAGGATACTTCAAAAAGTTCACAGAAAGTGCAATGAAAAGAAAGTTGATTTGATCACTGATTACTAAAGTAGGTTGTGCATTGGGTGGACCTATAACACTACATTTGGGAACTAGAACAAACTGTTAGTAATACTTTTTTTTTTTTTTTGCAAGAACCAAAAAATATTTTACCCTCAACTATTGAGGATTGTTGTGCTAAATAATTAAATCACAGGGAGACTCTGCCTTGCCTCTGAATGAATGAAAGGACAGAATTAATAAGGCAGAAATTCTTTCTACCCTTCTTCCCCTCTTTTCCTCTTAAAGACGGAATGTAAATGTAAATCCTCTTCTTGGAGACGGCCTTTGTCACCCCAAAAACAGCACCAGCAGAATACTCCAGCAGATCTTAGTCCATTGGTTTCTTCCCATAGTTTTAGTTTTCTTACTTATAAAACCCTGGAACTGCTCTCTCTCTCTCTCTCTCTCTTTTTTTTTTTTTTTTTGTCTTGCCACTCCTCTAAAATTTATTGCTTTTTGTTAAAATACTATTTTTTTAAAGATTTATTTGAAAGTCAGAGTTACACACAGAAAGGAGAGGCAGAGAGAGAGAGAGAGAGAGAGAGAGAGAGAGAGAGAGAGTCTTCCATCTGCTGGTTCACTCTCCAGATGGCCGCAACAGCCGGAGCTGCGCTGATCTGAAGCCAGGAGCCAGGAGCTTCCTCCAGGTCTTTCATGTGGGTGCAGGGGCCCAAGGACTTGGGCCATCTTCCACTGCTTTCCCAGGCCATAGCAGAGAGCTGGATTGGAAGACGAGCAGCCGGTACTAGAACCAGTGTCCATAAGGGGTGCTGGCACTTCAGGCCAGGGCATTAACCCATTGCGCCATAGCACCAGCCTCATTAAAATACTATTTAAGATAGAGTTCTGGGCTGGCGCCGTGGCTCAACAGGCTAATCCTCCGCCTTGCGGTGCCGGCACACCGGGTTCTAGTCCCGGTCGGGGTGCTGGATTCTGTCCTGATTGCCCCTCTTCCAGGCCAGCTCTCTGATGTCGCCAGGGAGTGCAGTGGAGGATGGCCCAAGTCATTGGGCCCTGCACCCCATGGGAGACCAGGAGAAGCACCTGGCTCCTGCCTTCGGATCAGCTTGGTACGCTGGCCGCGGTGGCCATTGGAGGGTGAACCAACGGCAAAGGAAGACCTTTCTCTCTCTCTCTCTCTCTCTCTCACTGTCCACTCTGCCTGTCCAAAAAAAAAAAAAAATAGAGTTCTGATCCACTGCCTTCAGAGAGTTGCTTTTCTCCCACATGTTGTACATTGCGTGCATTATTGATCTTGCTTGTTTTTCTCTTGTTAATCTGTCTTGTGTTACAGGGATCTGTCCTAGCTATGACTTTATGAGGGTTGAGAAAAATCATGTAGTTCTCTGCTTCAACTTTTTACATTATACTTAAGAATTTCTATTTTATATGTATTTTTACTGTATCAAATATATTAGAACTGTAGATACAAATATACATTCACACACACTAATAATAGACTTACGAGTATTTTTTTGGATGTGCGATTGTAGTAGTAACCATTGCCCTTGTTCACAGAATTTCAGGTAAGTAGAGCTTTTTTAAATGTCATTGAGACCTTCTGTCTCTGAAAATCATGCTGTGCTGAAACCTACGTAAAAGACACTTTTTACTTGCTGAAGGGTTTTGGGTTAGAAGAGTTTTCTCCTGAAACCAGGCAGCTCTGAGTTAGCAGACTCCTCCACTTATTACCTCAATCACTGCACTTAATTACTTTTCTGCTTCTCAATTTCCTGATGTATACAATGGGGATAATAATGCTTAAAACAGTGGTGTGGCACCCGTTCCTGAACAGAGGCTTCAGGTGTTAGAGGATGATGTTTCAAAGAAAAGTGTTTGTGCAAGAGAGTGGAAACGGTGTCCTCTCTATTACACTTAGCTTCGTATACGTCTTGACAGGTGATTGATTCCAAAGAGCTGTGAGGGACGCTTATGTCCAATAGTAACTGTCTCACCTCCCTTCTAAAACATCAGTATTTTGTTTCCCACTTGTTGGTTCTCTAACTTTCAGGGCTGGTGAGGCTAGTCTCATTTTGTTCTATTAGCTCATCTGGGCCAGGGGTCAGCAAATGTTTTCTATACAGGGCCAAAAGAGCAATATTTTAGGTGCTGTGGGCAGAATAGTTTCTTTGGCAACTACCTGGCTTTGCCATTGTATTGTGAAAGTAGCCATAGACAGTTTGCAAATGCATGAATGTGGCTGTTGTCCAATAAAGCTTTGTTTACAAGAGCAGATGGAGGGCTGGGTTTCACCCATTGGCCACAGTCTGCCAACCCCTGTCTAACCCATCTACCTTCTCTCTAAACTCAGGATCCCATCGTTTGCTACTATAAAAGCTCAGAACTTTAAGAAATTAGAAAAAGAGATAAGAAAGGAGACTGTTCATAAAAGCAGTGTTTTCTCAAACTAGTTTAAGGTATTGACCCCTTTTAAATGCTAATCCTTGTGGACCACATTACTGACTTCACTTTATTATAATATCACAGAAATATATGTAGCTAATAGCCCTTTACATTAAGTCATACATACAAAATATAAAGGTGGGTTGCATTGATAAGCAACACAGTACTATTCAAATTAATTGTTAATTTAATGTTATGGATGATAATTTGCTAAATTAAGTGATAGCTTATAATATCTGATAGTTTCTTTCCAATTTAATGCGTCCCGACTGTAGTTTCTGGGATGACTCAGCTTTCCCATCTCCTTCGTCTATTTGACCTACCATGAGGCTTTCTTCTGCTGGGGAAGGGTGACGTCGTTTGGACCTCTGTGGCAGGAATCCATTTAAGTTTTAAGCTCGCTATTGCTCTTTTCTACGTGAGTCCCTGACAGCTAAACAGGCACTGACTGATACTTGGTGGAAAACAGATATAATGATATTTTGTAGAAGTTTTTAATTATGCTGTGCTTGTACTAATATTTTGAGGCTCTCAGTAAAATGAAAATATAAACTTAAAAAATTCTTAGAGAATTTTATAAGCCTTTGAATATGTTCAGATTGCTGGTTGAGGAACACAGTTGTAAAGTTTGGTGGAGTCCTTTTCCTCAAGTTTATGGGGATGTATGAGGAACACTTTGTTACTGGGATAGAAGATGCTGAACTTTTGTCTTTTGAAAGCTGTTCACATTAGTGTTGGAAAAATAGCAGGCTCTGAAACTGTTTAGAGATACTTGATGAAAATAACATAAGAAAAGATTCAAATATGCACATCGCCTGTATAAAATAAATTGTGGTTATGGTTATAATGCCTGTTTATCATTGACTTCTAATTACCATATATAGAACAGTTATTATACATATTGTAAATTACATTGTATCAGACTAAAATAATAGGATTTTCTTGCCAGGAAGGACTTTAACGATAACTTAGATTAACCCCTTCATTATACAGATGATCCTGAGGCCTAGAAGTGACTTGACTTATTCAAGGACACTTCAGCCTGCAAGAAGATAGAGTAATGTGTAAATGCAAGGTGTTGTGGTCTGCTGCAGAAATTATTGATTTTCTGAGACCTACAGAGCAATAGTGGACTATGAACTTTTTATTTTTAAAAAAGATTTGTTTATTTGAAATGCAGGGTGACAGAGAAAGAGAGATATACCTCCACATACATGTACACAGAGAAATCTTTAATCTACTGGCTCACTCCCAATATGGCTTCCAGGGGCAGGATTGGTCCAGGTCAAAGCCAGGAGCCTGGAACTCCATCTGAGTCTCCCAGTTGGTGGCAGGGGCCCAAGTACTTGAGCCATCTTCCTCTGCTTTCCTGGGCATGTGAGGAGAGAGCTGGATTGGAAGTGGAGAGGCTGGGACTTGAATCAGTGCTCCAATATGGTATTTGTTTTGTAGGCAGTGGCTTAACCTGCTGTGCTATAACGTCAACTCCTATTTTTATTTTTTAAAAATGTTTGTTTATTTTCATCTACTTGAAAGGCAAAGCGACACACACACACACACACACACACAAAGGGAGAGAGAGAGAGATTGTCCATATGCTAGTTCTGTCCCCAGATGTAGCCGCCAGGGGTGGGCCAGGCTACAGCCAGGAGCTAGAAACTCCATTAGGGTCTCCCACATGGGTATCAGGGCACAAGCAGTTGAACCAACATCTTCTGCCTCTCAGGATGCATTAGCAGGAAGCTAGATTGGAAGTAGAGGTGCAGGAACTCAAATGACCCTCTGATACAGGATGTGGGCATCTCAAGTGGCAGCTCAACCCACTGTGCCACAATGCCTACCTCCCTTTTATCGTCTTTTGACACACAGTAATTGTATATATTTATGGGGTACAGTGTGACACTTTAGTACATGTATACAGTTTATAATGGTGATATATATATCAGGGTAATTGGCATATCTGTGACCTCGGACATGCATCATTTCTTTGTGTATTGACAACATTCAAAATCATTAATCCTTGTCAGTCATAGTTGTTCTACTGTGCTGTGTAACATTAGAAGTTATTCTGCCTGTCCAGCTGCACCCTGTACCTGTTGATGATCCTTTCTCTATCTCCCCCACACCCTTCCCAGGCTCTGGATAACCACTATTTTATTTTCTTCTTTGAGATCAACGTTTTGGCTTCCGCATATAAGTTGAGAGCATCTATGTTTGTCTTTCAACACCCGTATGTCATTTAACATGGTATTCTCTAGTTTCATCCATGTTGCTGCAAACCACAGGATTTCATTCTCAGTGACTGACTGATATTTTATTGTGTATATGTACTGCATTTTCTTAACCCGTTGATCTGCTGATGGACACCTGGGTTGAATGCATATCTTGCCTATTGTGAATAGTGAGTGTGGCACTCGTTGACATACTAATTTCAATTCCTTTGGAAATACTCATATACCTGGTATTGGAATTGCTAGGTCATGTTGTAGTTCTATTTCTAGGTTTTTGAGGAGCTGCCATACTATTTTTCAAAGTGGCATATTGCTTTACTTTCCCACAAATAGTATGAGAGTTTCCTTTTCTCCGAAAACCTCACCAGCATTTGTTATTTTTTCTGTTTCTAATAATATTCATCCTTAGTAGGGTGAGATGGTATCTCACTGTGGTTTTAACTTGTACCTCCCTGATGATTACAGATGTTGAACATTTTTCAGGTACTTGGTTGGCCTTTTGTGTCTCCTCTTTGGATAACTGTCTGTTCAGGTGGCCCCGATTTGTTTGATGCAGTTGTGGGCTGTGACGTTTGCTTGTGTCTAAGGGCTTTGCAGAGATGGGCTGCACTGGTAGACCCAGATAGGGTACTTATCTGTGGGTCAGGGCTGCCCAGGTGACTTCAGAAGACTCTGGGGACCTACCTGTTCAGGGAGCCGTGCCTAGCTTCTTCTGGGGCCAGGAGTGGGTGGACGGGACGAGGCATCTGCTTCTCAAGGCCCCAGTGGGCTCAGCTTTTTCTGACAGCAGCTGCTCAACTGTTTCTTCAGGCCACAGGAAAGTGGCAATGGTTGCTTCTTGCTTTCTGAGGTCCTCAGTGGTTCAGGCCATTCAGGAAAGTCTGCTTGGCTGCTTCCCAGGGTTGTTGGAGGGCTGGGGAGGCCTGAGTGTTGGCTTCTCTGGGCCTGCACGAGCTGAGCTGCTCGGATTAGGCTGCGTGGCTTTGTCTAGCCCTAAGGGTTGGTGGCTTCCTGGAGTGAGGGTGCTGGGGGGCCACGTGACTGCTTCCAGTGAGTAGAAAGTGGGCAGGGCTGCCCACCTGTTTTCTAGAGGGTCTCCTTAGGCTGAGTCGTTCACCGAGCTGCCTGGGTGCTTCTAGAGGCCAAGAGGATGGGTGAGGCCACCCTGGCTGGTTCACAGGACTGCTGGGGCTACTGTCCAGTTGCTTTACAGGACCTGGTTTCAGGACCTCCAGGTGGCTCTGTGCAGCCAGAGGCTGGCTAGGGGAGGGCGCAGTGTAGGCTGGGCTCTTTCTCTGGGTAGAGCCATGGGTGTGATGACCTGGCAGCTCTGCAGACTGGTCTTACTGTGCACAAGGACCCCAGGGTTCTCCTGTGGTAAATGCTTCAGCCTTCTGTGGTATGGGTGGGAACTGTGGGGGGCCTCTTGCTCACCTTCCCTCACTGAGTGAAGACCCTCTCGGTTCAGGGCTGATCTGGAAAGATGGGACAGTAGATGGGGTGTGCCTCGGTCCCTTCCTGGTAAGACCGTCGTGTACCATTGTGCCACATGCCCCCTGAACTCCAGTGCAGGGAAGGAGCTGATGTTTTCCCCTAGTTTTGGTTCTTTGTTGTGGAGGGAAGCATGCCAGTACTTCTGTCTTAGCCAGGATTGTTATCTCTGCCTCTCTGATTCCCAAGATAATATATAGGATTTAATAGCTAATAAAATCACAATTAAGGCTTGTGAAAGTATACTTCCTATCTAAGGCATATTTATATCCAGTTAAATATTTTTAATTATCTTTTTAAGCATAATTTGAATTTTTTATGCTTGTTGTTGTAATGCTTCCATTCTGGGGGCTAGTGCTGTGGCACAGTGGGGGTTAAACTGCCGATGAACAGGCCAATAAAGGTACAATATTTATGTATATACATATGTACATATAACAATATGCCAATATTTAGAGAATTAACAAATTGATTTTAGTTGTTTCTAAATGAGTAGTATTGGAGTTTTTTGTTTCTTTCCCTATCTTCTACTTCTTCAATTTTTTGATTCTGTATGAATGTTTTTTGGTGTAAGGGGACTAATATTAGGTCACAGTATTTAGAAAAGTGGTATCTCAAGAAAAATTTGGGGATGTTATTAGACATTCTAAGAAGCAAAAAGCCCTATGTCCATTGAAAGTTGTTTTTTAAAATCCTAATTATTTTACTCAGATGTGATTATAACCAGTGCTTCTGCTGTTGCCATCAGTGTTCTTGATTATGTGGCTTTTGAGACTATTCATTGCTCTAATTTATTGCTTATCAAGATTGCCTTTGAAACATTCATACTCATTTTTATGTTTAAAGTTATTTAGGCAAATGAATTAAAATATGTGTATTTCTCATTTGCTGTTTTAAAGGCATGAAGGTTTAAAATCATTAACGAGTAGGAACTATTTGTTCTTGTTTTTGTTTTAAGTGAGGAAAATATTATAAACTTTTTATGTTATTTGACAAAAGCATCAAAAATGCTTTATTTTCTCAGTTTAATGGTAGCTTTAATGGTCCAAGGTTTAACTTTTACCTTTAGCTGTCCTGTCATACAATGTGGGTTTAATATTGTAGGATGACATCTTAGATACTCATATTTTAGATATTGATATATCTTATTTAGATAAAAAATATTTATTTATTTGAAAGGCAGAGCGACACAAAGAGAGAGAGACAGACATCTTGCATGTGCTGGTTCACTCCCCAAATGTCCGTAATGACTGGAGCTGGGTCAGGCTGCAGCCAGGAGCCTGGAGCTCCATCTAGGTCTCTCACATGGGTGGCAGAGGCCCATGTACTTGGGCCATCTTCTACTGATTTCCCAGACACAGTATCAGGGAGCTGGTGTGGAGCAGCGGAGACTCACAGGCTCTAACAGGCACTCGTATAGTATGCTGGTGTTGTAGGTGGCAGCTTAATCAACAACTCCAGCCCTACAATTTTTCTATTCTGTAGGTACATTCCGTTTGCCCATTCATATTTCAAATCAGATTGTATTCAAGCTGAACTTTTTTCTTTTTGATAGGCAGAGTGGACAGTAAGAGAGAGAGACAGAGAGAAAGGTCTTCCTTTTCCTCTGGTTCACCCTCCAATGGCCGCCGTGGCCGGCGCACCGCGCTAATCCGAAGCCAGGAGCCAGGTGCTTCTCCTGGTCTTCCATGCGGGTGCAGGGCCCAAGGACCTGGGCCATCCTCCACTGCACTCCCAGGCCACAGCAGAGAGCTGGCCTGGAAGAGGGGCAACCGGGACAGAATCCGGCACCCCAACCGGGACTAGAACCTGGGGTGCTAGCACTGCAGGCGGAGGATTAGCCTATTGATCTGTGGCGCTGGCCTGAAAACATTTTATATGCATGATTTTCAAAAGTATTTTTGTGCCCAAATAAATATTTTTTAGTTCCATTTTCCTTTTGAAATGTTCTTGTATTGTCAAAAT
Organism: Sylvilagus floridanus; assembly: GCA_949820135.1. Lineage (NCBI taxonomy): Eukaryota > Metazoa > Chordata > Mammalia > Lagomorpha > Leporidae > Sylvilagus > Sylvilagus floridanus. The sequence goes on along the minus strand of OX463228.1, from coordinate 11,058,394 downwards.
GAATGAGATAGCTGAGGAAGGCATCCAGAGGTTCTCCAGGAGAAGGGTAACTCAGCTGGTTTGGGTTGCTCACATGCAGCGCATTGCCAAGAAGGGACTCTTCAGGACTGATCCTTGGCTGGTGTCTGGGTGATGAACTCTGAGCCCTTGAAATATTCAGCTTGAGAAGAATGTTTTTGTATTCTGGAGGCCTTGGGTCACAGGTACCAGTTTGATCAGGTGTTTTGTTCTGGGGACTAGAGCCTAACTAATTGAGGTCAGTCAGGTAGGTGCTGCATACCTTATTATTAAAAAAAAAAAAAAAGCTAGACTTCAGGGTGTGGGTAAATTTGCCTGGTTGAAGTTTCTTTGTCCGTATTATACACATCGCTGCTGGCACACCAGCATCCCACTGCAGAGGAGCCCTGGAAGCTTGCGCCTGGTTTCTCCTGGACTTTACTACTCCTCCTTTTCTCTTTGCTGATTTTATTCTGTATCCTTTTTGCTGTAAGTCATGACTGAGTGCAAAAGCTTTCTTGAATCTTATGAGTCCTTCTAGCAAATCATTGGCTCAGAGGGTGAGCTTGAGGACCACTGACTGGGGGGGGGGCACCAATAGATATGATGCCAAGAGTATCAGAGGTGGCTCTATTTTTTTAAAGTTTTCAATTTTTATTGTATATTGATAATTCATAATTGTATTCCTGGGGTACAAAGTGATGTTATGATAGCTGTGTTTGTAGTTGTTCAAAACTGGGAAGATTTAATTAATAGTATTATATCAACCCTTTAAAAACATTTATTTCTATCATTAAAAGGCAGAGATAGAGGTGGTGAGGGGGAGAGAGAGCTAGCAGGCCTTGATTCGTTGGTTCACTCTCCAGTGCCTGTACCAGACAGGGCGGGGCCAGACTAAAGCTAGGAGCCTGCAACTCAATCTAGGTCTCCTACATGAGTAGCAGCTGCTTGAGCCATCATCTGCTACCACCCAGGGTGTGTGTTAGCAGGAAGCTGGAGCAGTAGTAGAGGCAGGTGTTGAACCCAGGCACTCTGTTATGGCATGCAGGCTCCCAAGTGGCATTGTAACCACTGCACCAAATCCCAGCCCCCAAATCCTAATTCGTTGCATTGATGATTGTACTCTGGTATGTAAGAAGGTATCTTAGGAGAAACTGAGAGGAGCGTATATGGTAACTCTGTATTCTTTTTATAACTGTGGTAATTAAAATTATTTCAAAGTACAAAGATATAGATCTATAATATATCTGTAGATTATCTATCTGTATGATGAGTAGGGTGGTGCTTTTTTGTGTTCAAATTGGCTCTTGGAAGCTCAAAGAAACTCCACTGGCTATGTGCAGGGAAGGGGACTTGGTTGTCATACTTTGGCCCTCCTCTGTTTAGTCATCTGGTCCCATAGCTGTTACCCAGTAAATCCTTAATCTAAGTACAGGTCTTCATCTTTCAACAAATCCTCTTTGACCCACTTTCAAAATGTATTCAATACCTGATGATTCCCCACCATCCCCAGTGCTGCCACCTTGGTTCCTAGTGGGTGAGACTACCATACTGGCTTTGGAGTTAGATGTTGATTTGAATCATAGCCAGCCCTGCTATTTGCTAATTTTATGACCTTGAGTAAGTTATTTATCCTAGCTCTAACTCTTAGTTTCCCTTTTTGAAAAATGGGGATAATAATACCTGACTCATGGGGATGTGAGGATTAAATGAGATAATGTCCATGATGTTCCTCACACAGTGTTTGGCACGTTCTGTAAGAGAGAGCCTTTAATTATTTATTTTGGTAGTTACCTCATTGCAGATGCCTCTCTCCTCCTGATATTTTTTATGACATGGCTGGAAGTCCCTCCAAAGGGAAAATGACATCTTACTTGCTGTTGTATCCCCAGGTCTCTGTTTTGGTGATGGATGCTGTTACTGCTGAAACCTCTTGTACTGCTTTAACTCATATTTATTCTTCAGATCTCATACTCCTTTCTTTTCCTTTTTAATTCCATCTTCAGCAGTTGTGTCGAAAGCCCCATGCTAGGTACTCTGAGATCATCAAGTTAAGTAAAATTTAGTCTTTGCTTTGTATAAATAAGTTAATCGCAGATACATATAGCTTTCTGTGTTCCAGTGGAGAATAAATATCTTGTCTACTATTCTTTTTTCTATTCCTAGTAAATATGTAAGTAGCCCGGTACCTCCTCTCTGTCCTGTAATTGGAATAGTAGATTACACAGAATTACAAGGAGGTGGCACAGACCTTGCCAGTCTCTAGTTAAACCCATTGTTGTTTGTAGCCTTGACCCTTACTGTTCCGTTCTTATTCAGAGAGTAGTCTCCTTTTGGAGACAGATAGGGAGTGGTGAAACTGATAAAACACAGGTATCATTCTGAAGCTGTGTTGCTAAGAAAAGGTTAGCAATGAAAACAAATTGTAGCTTTTAGTCTTTAGTGTTGCTGTATATACATCAGACAGTTGCCTTGATGTGTTGTAGTTTTCCATTTGAAGTTGTGCCCCAGGGGCTGGTGTTGTGTTTCCGTATAAGCCACCACCTGCACTGCTGGCATCCCATATGGGCGCCAGTTCATGTCCTGGCTTCTCCACTTTCTATCCTGTTCCCTGTCAATAGCTTGGGAAAGCAGCCAACGATGGTCCAAGGGCTTGGACCCTTACCACCCATGACGGAGACCCAGAAGAAACTCCTGGCTCCTGGCATCCACCTGACCCAAGCCAAGCCATTGCAGCCATTTGGGGGGTGAACTAGCAGATGGAAGATGTCTCTCTCTCTCTCTAACTCTGCTTTTCAACTAAATAAGTAAATTTTTAAAAAAGATTTATTTAGTTGAAAGGCAGAGTTACAGAGAGAATGAGAGAGAGATCTTTCATCTAGCGGTTCACTCCACAAACATGTGCAATGGCCAGAGCTGCGCCGATCCAAAGCCAGGAGCCAGGAGCTTCTTCTGGGTCTCCCACATTGGTGGAGGGGCCCAAGGACTTGGGCCATCGTCCGCTGCTTTCCCAGGCCATAGCAGAGAGCTGGATTGGAAGAAGAGCAGCCAGGTCTAGAACTGGCACCCATATGGGATGCCAGCACCACAGGCAGAGGTTTAGCCCATTATGCCACAGCGCTGGCCTTAATAAATACATTTTTTTTTTTTCTTTTTCTTTTTTTTTTTTTTTTTTTTTTTTTTTTTTGACAGGCAGAGTGGACAGTGAGAGAGAGAGACAGAGAGAAAGGTCTTCCTTTGCCGTTGGTTCACCCTCCAATGGCTGCCACGGTCGGCGCGCTGCGGCCGGCGCACCGCGCTCATCCGATGGCAGGAGCCAGGTGCCAGGTGCTTTTTCCTGGTCTCCCATGGGGTGCAGGGCCCAAGCACTTGGGCCATCCTCCACTGCACTCCTGGGCCACAGCAGAGGGCTGGCCTGGAAGAGGGGCAACCGGGACAGAATCCGGCGCCCCGACCGGGACTAGAACCCGGTGTGCCGGCGCCGCAAGGTGGAGGATTAGCCTGTTGAGCCACGGCGCCGGCCTAAATACATTTTTAAAAATAAAAAAATACAACAAAGTTGTGGCCAAATGGCATCCTTCAATTTTTCCAGTGAGAACAGGGATGCAGGGAAAATGAGGTGATTTATCTAAGACTGTGTGAGAGCTCATGGGGATAACTGAATATCATTTGTCACTTCTATCCTGGACTATTATTAGAGTATCTTTTTTTTTTGACAGGTAGAGTGGACAGTGAGAGAGAGAGACAGAGAGACAGAGAGAAAGGTCTTTCTTTGCCGTTGGTTCATCCTCCAATAGCCGCTGCGGCTGGTGCGCTGTGGCCGGTGCACCACGCTGATCTGAAGGCAGGAGCCAGGTGCTTCTTCTGGTCTCCCATGGGGTACAGGGCCCAAGCACTTGGGCCATCTTCCACTGCACTCCCAGGCCACAGCAGAGGGCCGGCCTGGAAGAGGGGCAACCGGGACAGAATCCGGTGCCCTGACTGGGACTAGAATCCGGTGTGCTGGCGCCGCAAGGCGGAGGATTAGCCTGTTGAGCCACGGCGCCGGCCTATTATTAGAGTATCTTATAAACTTTTTCCAATTTATTTTTTGAGTGGCAGAAAGAAAGAGAGAGGGATGAAGGAGGGAGAGAGGCAGAGAGGGAGAGAGAGACCCCTTATCCCCTGAGAGAAAGCAAGAGAGCCCAGGGGGAGTGCTCTCATCCACCGATGTATGAAAATGGCCTTGACTGACGCTAAAGGGCTGAGAAGTAGATCCAGTTTCCCATGTGGGTGGTAGGAACCCAGTTACTAGAGCCATCACCACTGCCTCCTAGAATCTGTTACATTGTTTTAGCTGGCCTTCTCTATAGCCTTGTAAATTCTCTGTCCAAGACTAGACCTCTCCTTTCACTTTTTCTTGTTGTCTTTGGGAATCATACTTGGAAGACTGAACATTTCGTAGACATAGTATGATGCAGTAGAAGTTACCTGGAATTTCAGACCAGAAGGCGAGAGTTTAAAATCAAACACACTACTCTTAGCTATGTGATCCTGCAGCAAACAGTTCTTTCTGTAGAAAGGTATAAAAGTACCCACTTCATAAGGCTTGATATTATCACTAATAACCATATTAATAGATGAATAATATATTGCTAAGTTACCAAATTTTATAGAGATTTTATAATTTACAGTGTACTTTTATATACGGGATAACTTACAATAATAAAAATGGAATTTAAAGGTAAATTTATTGAACTGGAAATTTTTTGAAATCGATGCATATGAGGCATCTTCAGAAATTCATGGGAAATGTATTTCATGGAAAAAATATGTATAGATTTTAAAATTGTTTTACAGCAAAATCAATATGCCATGTAGTTCCATTTTCACAGAAGTTTTGAAGTACCCTCCTATCTTATAGAGTGATATCTCTCTCTCTATCCATCTGATCTATCTACTTCTGAAAGGACCCTGTAAGTTCTGAAATACCATATGATTATTAGCTGGTAGTTTCATAACCAGCTAAACCTGAATTTATGGCTATTTTCATCTTTAGTTATTTGAATGATCAATCAGTTTTCTAGCTTGATAATGTACTTAACCCAGTTCTTGTTAAGCTACAGTCAAACTGTTAGATTTTTTAAAAAGATTTATTTATTTATTTGAAAAGCAGAGATAAATAGGAGAGAGAGAGAGAGAGAGAGAGAGAGAGAGAGAGAGAAAGAGAAACCTTCTGTGTGATGCAAACACTTGGGCCATTTTCCTCTGCTCTCTTCAGGTGCATTAGCAGGGAGCTGGGTCAGAAGGAGAACAGCTGACACTCCAACAGGTGCCCATATGGGATGCCAGCACTGTAGGTGGAGGCTTAACCCACTGTGCTACAGCAGTAGCCCTGCTTTTTTTTTTTTTCTCCTTGATTGCTGTCTTAAAACTCAGTTGTGCCGGCGCCACAGCACAATAGGCTAATCCTCCACCTTGCGGCGCCGGTACACTAGGTTCTAGTCCCGGTCGGGGCACCGGATTCTGTCCCGGTTGCTCCTCTTCCAGGCCAGTTCTCTGCTGTGGCCAGGGAGTGCAGTGGAGGATGGCCCAAGTGCTTGGGCCCTGCACCCTATGGGAGACCAGGAGAAGCACCTGGCTGCTGCCTTTGGATCAGCGTGGTGCGCCGGTTGCAGCGCGCCGGCCATGGCAGCCATTTGGAGGGTGAACCAACAGCAAAGGAAGACCTTTCTCTCTGTCTCTCTCTCTCACTGTCCACTCTGCCTGTCAAAAATAATAATAAAAAAAAACTCAGTTGCAATAACATCTAGTTTCTATATATTATTATTGTTGTTATTGAAAGGAACAAATTGTGACCCAGAAAAAAATCATGAGTGATCAGGAGTTGGAGACTAATGTCCTTTGGGGGAGCTACAATGAGTTTCCCTCACCACTAAGAGTGAGTAAGATTATCAGGTAGTGATAAACCAGTGTGGTTATTTAGAAAAAAGGAGGGGCAGGTGTCTGATGTAGTGGTTAAGAGACACTTGGGACTCCCTAAGTCAGAGTGCCTGGGCTCAAGTCCTGGTTTTACTCTCAGTTCAGCTTTCTGCTAATGTGTACCATGGGAGGCAGCACACTTGTTGTGGGGTGGCTGGGTCTGCATTCTTGTCTTTGGCACAAGAAAGAATTTGTGGATGAGATGTAGGTAAAAGTCCGCAGAGGAGCAAAGTTTATTTGCTTGTGAGTGAAGTGCACACTCGAGGGAATGTGGGCACACTTGAAGATGAGCTACACTCAACAAGGTTCAGGGTCTTCCCTTTATATAATCTGGAGGAACAGGGGGTGGTGTCTGGGATGGGGCTTGATTGAATATCCAAAAATGGTAGAATATGGGAGTGGAGTTTGAGTACTTCCCATTTCCTTGCCCCTTTTTGGAAATCTCAGAAGTGTCATGGAGTCAGGTACATGATGGGAGCCTGAGTGTCAACCATAGTAATTTTATTATAATGACATTATAATTAGTTAAAGGTCATTTTGGGGATACACCTGGCAGCCATGTTGGTTATTTTTGGCTAGCACTGGTTCTCAGTGGTGTTTCTGAGGAAACTGGTTTGTTTTCTTTCACAATGCAAGGTGGGGATTTGGTTAGAGGGGATGAGGGTGCAGGAGGGGCTGGTGACTTCAGCTCACTGTTGCTAGCTGCCTTCCTACCTACATGAGTTGAGTTCCTGCTTCTCATATGGGAGACCCAGACTGAGGTCCAAGCTGTTGGCTTTACCTGTTTCAGCATTGGCTGTTGTGGGAATTTTGGGAGTGTTGTGCCTTTCAAATAAAAATAAAATTAAAAATGTTCAGTACTTTATGTTTCCAGATCATCTGATAATAGCCTTGTATAATAAGTTGTCATATACCACTATGATTTTGAAATAAGAACTTTTCCTTTACAACATTAGTACTGAGTAAAAGATAAAATCCTTATGAAATAGTGAACCCAATATGTAAATTACTTATACTCCTAAAAAATATTTCATCTGTTAGTGATTTATAACTGAGGCATTTACCATGACTTTTAAGAGGTGTCTGTTGTGCAAGCTTTGAGCCCACAGAGTTGACTGCAACCTTTGCTTTCTGTTTACCGAAAACATTACATTTCCTAAGCAACATTAGTTTTGGTGTTTCTTATAGGGGTCTCTGATACAGTTTATATAGCTGTGATTTTTGTTTAAGCTAAATAGTTGGTGTTTGGTATTTGTGACATATGTGATCATATGCCTTTTAGACATTTCTCTCTATATATTATTCCCTGTTATCAAATGAAAAGATTTTATTGTTATTATTTTGCTTATTTGAAAGGCTGTGTGACAGAGAGAGAGAGAGAGAGAGAGAGAGAGTCAAAGAGAGAGGTCTTCCATATGCTGGTTCACTTCCTAAATGGCCACAGTGGCTAGGGCTTGGCCAGACTGAAACCAGGAGCCAGGAGCTTCTGGGTCTCCCATGTGGGGGTAGGGGCCCAAGCTCTTGGATTTCCTCTGCTGCTTTTAGCCGGGAGCTGGATCAGAAGTGGAGCAGCTAGGACTCAAACTGGTGCCCATATGGAATACCAGTGTTGCAGGCAGCAGGTTTATCCGCTATACCACAATGTTGGATCCCATGAAAATAATTTTTTAAAAGATTTATTTATTTACTTGAGAGGCAGACTTATAGAGGGAGAGACAGAGAGAGGTCTTCCATCCATTGGTTCACTCCCCAAATGCTGGGCCGAAAGCCAGGAGCCAGGAGCTTCTTCCAGGTCTCCCACATGGGTGCATGGGCCCAAGCACTTGAGCCATCTTCTACTGCTTTCTCAGGCCATAGCAGAGAGCTGGATTGGAATAGGAGCAGCCAGGACACAAACTGGTGGTCATATATGATGTCAGTACCACAGGCATGGATACTTAACCTACTAAATACAACCCTGGCCCTGAAAAGATTTTTTTAAAAATGAGTTGTTTGACTTTATTGAAATATAATTTCCATACCATAAAACTTACCCTAGGGGCTGATGCCGTGGCTCACTAGGCTAATCCTCTGCCTGCGGCACCGGCACCCAGGTTTCTAGTCTCTGTTGAGGCACCAGATTCTGTCCCGGTTACTCCTCTTCCAGTCCAGCTCTCTGCTGTGGCCCGGGAAGGAGAATGGCCCAAGTGCTTGGGTCCTGCACCCCATGGGAGACCAGGAAGAACCACCTGGCTCCTGGCTTCAGATTGGTGCTGCGTGCCAGCCGTAGCGGCCATTTTGGAGGTGAACCAATGGAAGGAAGACCTTTCTCTCTCTCTCTCTCACTGTCTAACTCTGCCTATCAAAAAATGAAATAATAATAAAAAAAAAACTTATCCTAGGAAGAAATTTTGCTTCCATGAAAAGATCAAGAAATTTAAAACCAAATCCCACATTTCTTCATCCATTCACTTATATATCTCACAATATGAATTTATTTCTTATTTTACTTCTGGGCTACTTGATGCTGCTGTTATTCTTATGCAACAATTTTATACATTCTAAAACAATAAACTTTTCTGAAATTTTATATTGGCAAAGTATTTCAAAGTTTTTCTTTAGTTGTCCTCTATGAAGTCTAATAGATGAAGGAACTTGAAAAAGCCAACTTATAGAAAACAGTAAAGATTTTAAAGATGTCTGAATACAATGGGATTTCCAAAAGTAGAGACAAGTGATGCAGTGTATTCAGAACTAAATGACAGCATTGTTGGGAAGAGGGAAGATGTTGTTTACAGCCTACAGAGCATCTATCCCCCTTCCTTCCTTCCTGATGGACTCTTTTTTTTTTTTTCCCCCAGAATTCTTTCATTTCCTGTAACCAATGTGCTTTAAGAAAGCTGATCCTACTCTCAGTCTGGAGATGGGCATGATTACTTCAAAGGTTATCCATCTCCCTAGCCAGTCAGTGGTTCAGGGCTTTAAAAACACGATCTAATTGTGGCAAATGGGATGCAAGGAAAAGACTTGTAAGCATCTGGGAAGGTTCTCCCTTGTTCTTGAAGAGATTTATGTCAAGTCACTGTGTATCTTTTGTATGACATAACCAATAGCCCTGTTTACTGTTATCAGCAACATGGTAGCCAAGAAGATGGAACCAACCTTAGGATAAAGCTCCCATTTTGGAAGGTAGAGCAAAGAGAGAGAAACACTATGGATCCTTGATGAAATTATTAAACAGCCTTATATGTGCAATTCCAGATACATTCATCTAAATATTTTCTTGTGGGTTTTGTCCTTGGTGAGGAAGTGTGGTCTAGGGACTGCCGGTGTCAGCACCAGTGGGGAGCTTGTCGGAAACGAGCAGTTTCAGGCCCTGCCCTGGTCCTACTGAATCAGAATCTTCATTTGAACAGATACCAGAGGATTCGAATGCATCAAGAGTTTGAAGAGTGTTATTTTAAGCCACTCTGAATTGGATTTTGATTTACTTGCAACTTGAAGTATCCTGATATGACATTTTAGGATTCCTTCCTATACCCACCTGAGAAGGTACAACTCTGTTATGTATTCCGCAGAGAAATAATGGAGGAGATACCATTACTGTTTGTAAAGAGACACTATTTATTGGATCATCATACAGAGTTTAAAAAATTATCCTACTTTGATAAATAGGTTTTTTTGGGGTTGCTTTTATACTTATTTTTAGATGACAACTAAATCTGTAGTCCTTACTATTTGAGTTCAAAAAAACCCTGTTGTTTTTGGCTAGTCAGGAGATGTGGGTTTAGCAGTGCTGGTTGAAAGCCAGATCTGAGAGTGCATTTTACCTCCCTAGGATCCTGCCTTCCTGCTCTTTCCTCGGCTGTATTCCTAGTTCAGCCAGTTAGAGTTTTACATTGTACCTCCCTTCCAGAACCAGTAACCTCTGGGGACTGACTTTTGCAAACTTATAGACCAGATGTGTGTTTCTGAGACATGCATAGAGAAAAGAATTTCGTTCCCTAGTTGTATCTGTGTGTATGAAGTCTAAAAATCACATGAATAAATTCAGTATGCCAGCAACCTCAGAGCTTTGAGAACTTTTTTACTTGGGAGTGAAACTCCCGAGATGCCTCATTCTAAAAAAGCATAACATATTTAAAAACTTGGGGCTGGCACTGTAGAGTAATGGATTAAGCTGCGGCATGCAACACCAGGATCTCATTTGGGCATTGGTTCGATTCCTGGCTGCTCCACTGCCTATTCAGCTCCCTGCTAATGCACCTGGGAATGCGGTGGAAGATGGCTCAAATGCTTGGGCCTCTGCACCCATGTGGGAGACCTGGATGAAACTCTTGGCTCCTGGGTTTGGTCTGGCCCAGCTCTGGGCGTTGTGACCAATTGGATAGGGAACCAGTGGATGGAAGATCTTGACCTATCCCTCTCTCTTTCTCTCTCTCTCCCAACATCCAACTATGCCTTAAAAATAATTATAGTTCTTGCTTGTCCATTTTTAGAGGCTTTATTGAGTCTGTGATGGAATAAATTGGTTGACTCAATTCACAAGCTAGGTTATTCTTTAATTAATTGAGAATGAACTGTAACTCAGGTTGCTGTACAGTGAGAATTGCCAAAGATCTCTGTTCATTTAGAAAGATCTTAGCTCTAACAGCATGACTTTAAAGAAAGTGAAACTATGGGGGCCGGCGTTGTGGTGCAGTGGGCTAAAGCCACAGCCTGCAGCGCCGGCATCCCATATGGGCGTTGGGTCGAGGCCTGGCTGCTCTACTTCTGATTCAGCTCTCTGCTGTGGCCTGGGAAAGCAGTAGAAGATGGCCCAAGTCCTTGGGCTCCTGCATCCGCATGGGAGATTCGGAAGAAGCTCCTGGCTACAGATCAGAAAGTCAAACAAGGCTGACTGTTTTTATTCTCGTTATCCTTTGAGTTTTTACCATGTGTGAAGGATTACACTAGGTACTATGATAGTTTCTCTCGAGTTCCCATTTTAGACATAATAAAATTAAGGCTGCAGATATGAATAACATGTAAGAACCCAGGAGTGGTTCTGTCATTTAGCCCCTCAAGGAGTTTAAGTTTCACTGAGTGGAAGACTCAAGAGTAAACAGTTCATTGTAATATCCTGTGGATTGAAGTAAGATTTAAAAATAGAGATACAGACAGTGAAAGCATAGAAGAAGAAGGGATGAGTTCTGAAAAGGGGATCAGGACAACAAATTAATATTCTTTCTTTCCATCTCTGATTCCTTAATAGATTTTTCTTTTTTGTCTCATGGTATCACCAGTTTTCAGTAATCAATAGTGATTTGACTTTTTTTTTTCATATTTTCACATTTAATCAATCTATAAAGCCTTTTAGTCCTTACTTAGTAGAGTTTCTTGCTACCTATCTACTTCCATACCTACTGTGATCATGAATTTTAACTCTCACTCTACCTTCTAGGCCAGTGGTTATCAACCTTCAGTGGACCTGAGAGTCACTAAGGATGCTTTGTGAAAGCACCAAGAGGTTTTGATTCATTCGTTCGACACAGATGATTTGAATGCACATGAAAGTGGAAAACTGGGGCCAGCGCTGTGGCATAATGGGTAAGGCTGCCACCTTCAGTGCTGGCATCCCATATGGGTGCTGGTTCCAGTACCAGCTGCTCCTCTTCCAATCCAGCTCTCTGCTATGCCTAGGAAAGCATTGGAAGATGGCCCAAGTCCTTGGGCCCCTGCACCCGCATGGGAGACCAGGAAGAAGCTCCTGGCTCCTGGCTTCGGATTGGTGCAGCTCCGACTGATGTGGCCATCTGGGGAGTGAACCAGCGGATGGAAGACCTCTCTCTCTCTGCCTCTCCTCTCTCTGTGTAACTCTGACTTTCAAGTAAATAAATAAATCTTTAGGAAAAAAACAAAAAAGAAAGTGGAAAGCCACTTCTCCAGGGCAATGATCTTCAAAATGGGACCTGGGGATTACTGGAATGTCTCTGGGGCTCCACCAGGAAGCTGCACAATCAGACTATTTTAAAGTTATATTAAAATGTCATTTTCCCTTTCATTACATTGGAATTTGCCTTGATGGAAAAGAAAATAGTAATAGTGAAAACTTGCAATACCTTAGCATAACTTAAGGCAGTGGTACCCAATTAATCAGTACTTCCTTCATTGCCACACATTTTTGGGGGAAAAAAATCCAGTTTTGTTTAAGTATTTCCTTAAAGAGCCAGTTAAAATGATTAATTTCATTAAATCTTCACATGGAGTATATACTTTTTATTTTCATTGCTTTTTTTTTTTTTAAAGATTTATTTATTTGAAAGAGAGAGAGAGAGAAAAAAAGAGAGAGAGAGAGATCTTCCATCTATTGGTTCACTCCCAAAAGCTTTCAGTAGCTGGGGCTAAGCCTAATCTAGGAGTTTGGGACTCCATCAAGGTCACCCACGTGCATGTCAGGGACCAAAGAACTTGGGCCATTGTGTGCTGCCTCCCAAGCACATTAGTGGGAAGCTGGATAGGAAGCATGACTTGAACTGAGGCATTCCAGTACGGGATGTAGGCATCCCAGGTAGTCTTGTCACCTCATTATGGGATGCATGCATCTCAAGTGCAGGCTTACCTGGCTGTGCCACAGTACCTACCTCCATGCTTTTGAATATTCTCTGTTTGACAGTGTGGAAAATACTCAAAAGGCAGTTGTGCATTCTGCAGATCAGTGATTGCTCAAGGAGTGGTACTTTTGCAGCTGAGCTGTGAACTAAACTCATTTTTTTTTTTTAATGGAACACTATTAAGACAAACTGTGGTTAACTCTGGCTATTCAGACTTTTATATTTGGCAGAAATTTCTCAAAAATGAACAAAAAGAATTTTATCATTGCCAATGATGAAGTTTAAGTTTTCAATAAAAATCTGGAAAACTTCCTAACACTTGAAAATTTTCTAATGCAATTGGTGCTATTTGAAAGGTGATACTATTGGGAGGATCTGTATAACCAACATTTTCCCTATGATTAATATATCATAGTATAAAATAATGCATGGGTAAAGATCCATTCAAACTGCGTGGTAGAATAATGGATTTTAATGTTGCAGAGCATGGAAAGTTCACTGATACAGCTTTACATTCATATTTCAGTTACCCTTTAAAATTAGTACTTGTTGAGTTCTGGTGTACTTTCATAAGAAGAGTAACTATAGTTATTTGAAAAAGCCACTGACACATTTTTTTTCCCCAACTGTATCTGTTTGATGCCAAATTAGATACTTCAGTGCAATACATTGCATCAGATTGCAGAGAGTTATGGATAGGAGAATATTGCTCTTACATTCTGATATACAGATACTTAAAACAATGCCACTCTTTACACTATTTTTATTTATTTATTATTATTTTTTGACACGCAGAGTTAGAGAGAGAGACAGAGAAAAAGGTCTTCCTTCCGTTGGTTCACCCTCCTAATGGCTGCTACAGCTGGTGCGCTATGCCGAACCGAAGCCAGGAGCCAGGTGGTTCCTCCTGGTCTCTTATGTGGGTGCAGGGGCCCAAGCACTTGGGCCATCCTCCACTGCCTTCCCAGGCCACAGCAGAGAGCTGGCCTGGAAGAGGAGCAAGCGGGACAGAACTGGCGCCCCGACCGAGACTAGAACCTGGGGTGCCAGCGCCACGGGCAGAGGATTAGCCTAGTGAGCCGCAGCGCCGGCCTATTTACACTATTTTTTGAAAATACAGCTTTGCCCCCCATAAATGTGTTAAACCAATGTACAATGAGTTTATTACTAGTTATTTAAGAATACTTCAGTTAGTATTTAAGCACTTAGTTTTAATTTCTAATATGGTAATTATCAAGATGTAACCCACATATGTAAAAACTCTTTGGGAACTTCAGTGATTTTTAAGAGTATAAAAGGATCTGTAGTGGATTGAATATCCCTAAAGAAGATGTGTTCAAGTCTTTTTTTTTTTTTTTTTTGGCAAGAACTGAAGAATTCTTTACAGTTTCAGTATTTACAAGAACACAGATCACTGCTGTGCTCTGATTTTCCATTTCTGAAAGTTGCTTTGAATAAAAACTTCTGTTCTTTAAGTTTCTATGTATCAAAGATAATACACAACTTAAATCACAGTATCTTCTCAAAAGGAAGAGAAAAAAATAGTTCTTCAAAGGAGTCTTCCTTTTTTTTTTGTGTCTTAAATGTCAATGATCACAAAAACTTCTGGCTTCTCTTCATTATAAACCTGCATTGCTGAGTATGTTATGGCTTTGACTTCGGTTCCCTGAGGGTGCTTGGACAATGAAAATTCTTCTCCCCACCCAATTGACTGTAACTTAAAATTTCTTTGATCAATATTAAGTACTTTTACTTCCCGGGGTATGAAGAATTCATCAGCACTAAATTTATAAAGCCACTCATCCAAAAAGTGGAAGAGAAGAGACTGCAAGTCATCTCCTTGAGTTTCCACTTCCACGGTTTGGAGGGGTTCCACAGTCCCCGTATCTGTCATGTAACCAAACATGGCCATGGCACATTGCTCAAAGGCTTCCTCCAGGGTGTCGCCCCATGCATGCAACACTCGTGCTTCCGATTGACTGGAGGATACTTGGCCTTGATCGCCTTCTGCTCCTCAGTCAAATTGTAATCTCTAACATCTTCCTCGCCCTGCGCCATGACTGCCAGATTCGGACCGTGTTCAAGTCTTAACCCAGTGGTACGTATGAATGTGACCTCATTTGGAGAGGTCTTGGCAGATGTACTTGAGTTAAAAATAAGGATGTTCTGTTTTAGGATTGGCCCTAAATCTAATGACTGCTGTCCTCAAGAAAAAGGGAAAGGTTTATAGAGACCCAGAGGAGACATATAGGAAGGATGCCATGTGAAGATAGACAAGACTGGAGTGAAGCAGCCACGATCTGAGAATCCAGGGGCCGCCATGAGTTGGGGATAGACTAAGAACGATTCTTCCCTAAACTCTTTCTAGGAAGTTTGGTGCTGCTAATGTTTTGATTTCAGACTTCCAGCATCCAGGCTGTGAGCAGTTAAATTTCTTTTAATTTTAAATCTTCCGGTTTGTGGTGCTTTATTATGGCAGCCCTAGAGAATTAAAGTCATGGTACCAAAAAGTTTGGATGTTTCTAACCTCGACTGTTGTTATTAGCTTCCCATCTCTTTGTTCTTCCAGATTTTGTCATATCGGTATATTCTGCTCACTGCTGCTAGGTTACTTGTCCTAAAACAATTCTTATGCTTCTCTTATTAATATTATTACCTATCAATTAAAGTTCAACCTCTAAGTTTGTATTCAAAGCCAACCATAATCTGGCCCCGACGTATTTTGCCAACTTGTCTCTTACATTTCTCTAAGATACACTCTTTGGAATATTCACTATAGATTTAATTATTTATTTGTGTATTCATTTAACAGACAAAAATGCCTGATCTCATTGAGTTTTTATTCCAATACTGTGTTTTATAGTATGGTAACCACTAGGGACAGGT
This sequence comes from Sylvilagus floridanus, assembly GCA_949820135.1. Classification (NCBI taxonomy): domain Eukaryota; kingdom Metazoa; phylum Chordata; class Mammalia; order Lagomorpha; family Leporidae; genus Sylvilagus; species Sylvilagus floridanus. The sequence goes on along the minus strand of OX463228.1, from coordinate 11,042,978 downwards.
AGCTATTCATTTCAACTTAAATAAGTTTAAATAAAATGAAAAATTCACTTTCATGTCAGTGGCTACATTTCAAGTATTCAATAGCCACCTGTGAATAATGGCTACTGTGTTAGCTGAGATACAGAACATGTTCACGTTGTAGAAAGTTCTTTTAGAGGCCGGCGCCGTGGCTCACTTGGCTAATCCTCCGCCTTGCGGCGCCGGCACACAGGGTTCTAGTCCCGGTCGGGGCGCCGGATTCTGTCCCGGTTGCCCCTCTTCCAGGCCAGCCCTCTGCTGTGGCCCAGAGTGCAGTGGAGGATGGCCCAAGTGCTTGGGCCCTGCACCCCATGGGAGACCAGGAAAAAGCACCTAGTACCTGGCTCCTGCCATCAGATGAGTGCGGTGCGCCGGCCGCAGCGCGCCGACCGCGGCAGCCATTGGAGGGTGAACCAACGGCAAAGGAAGACCTTTCTCTCTGTCTCTCTCTCACTGTCCACTCTGCCTGTCAAAAAAAAAAAAAAAAAAAAAAAGAAAGTTCTTTTAGATAGTGCCATTCTTACAAAAAGTCTAGTCTATTTACCTTTCTCCCAAATAACCTTACATTTTCATTTTTTCTTTAGCATTCCTAATATGCCCTTAATATGCTCTGTCCATCACACCCATCACCCCTTTCCTCCAGGTAACCTGGCATGCTTCCCTTCTTATTTTTCAAAATCACCTTTTGCATCTGACTCAAATACTAAATTACTCTAGCTGGAAGTAATTCTTATTTCTCAAACACTGATTTTACTCTATCATATGTTTGTTTTGTCACCTGACATGTTAGGGCCAGCTACTGTGTCTCTCCTACAAATCTCATTGAAGGTAGGGACCTTGTTTCATAGACTGGTGCATCCTAGCCATCATAATTAGAAGAAAAACACATGAAAAACAACAGGGATAGATGAGGCAAATATTTGATGAATATATTTAAAAATCTTTGTTTATACTAAAACATCATTCTGACATCCCTACCAGATGGTTAGAGTATCTTAGGGAAAAGAATTACATTTCTGTAATTCTAAAAATAATCTATCCAAGGGTGGGCACTGTGGTATAGTAAGCTGAGCCTCTGCCTGTGGCGCTGGCATCCCATATGGGCACCGGTTTGTATCCTGATCTTCTTTGAATCCAACTCTCTGCTTCTGGACTGGGAAAACAGTGGAAGATAGCCCAAGTGCTTGGGCCCCTGCACCTGCATGGGAGACCTGGGAGAAGCTCCTGGTTTCTGGCTTTAGATTGGCCCAGCTCCAGTTGTTGTGGCCATTTGAGGAATGGACCAGCAGAAGGAAGAACTTTCTCTCTGTCTCTCCCTCTCTCTGTTTGTAACTCTGCCTCAAATAAGTGAATAAAAATCTTTTAAAAAATCACTTTCCAATTTCAGAACTTATCCAAGGTGTATCTTCTTGGTTATCCATCCCTTAGACGCCTCACGTTCAGTATATCCCGAAGTGAACTTTAAAGGGTGTGAATGCCTCCTACTGGCCAAAGATGAAAAAACTGTGTCTTAAAAAAAGGGGGGGAGGTACATTGATTAAAACAGATTTAACACATAAAAATATATATTGTAATGATAAAAGAAAAAAATAAACAACATGTCATTGGAAACCCTTGAAGGAATTCTTAGCCTGAAAATTGACAATTTGAGGGAAAGAATTAAGCATTTATTCTATCTTCTGTATTCACTGTATTTCAGAGAAATCAAGTAGTGATCCTTTACAGAAGAATTCCAGCTAAGAATTTGAAAGGAATAATAGATCTCTTTGCAGCCCCGAAAATATTGATTTAGGCAATAATTATCAAGGGATGAGTGTCCTTGTCCATACCTAAATATATATAGTGACTGTTTATCTAGATAGGTCTGCCTGTTTACCTAAGGATGCAACTAGGGAGCAATATTTCCCCCCAGTTTCTTCTCATAGCTTTTCCCCTTTAGTGTTTTCTAGCTATTTGGGAATTTTTATTTTTTTCAGGTGAATTATATGGTTTTATAGCTCCTCAAAATGGTTATTGATATTTTATTAGGATTACATTAAATGTATAGGTTTATTGAAAAAGAACTGACAACTTCATTTATTTTTTTAAAAAAATTATTTGAAAGGTAGAATTAGAGAGAGGAAGAGACAGAGACAGGGTGAGAGAGAGAGAGAGAGAGAGAGAGAGAGAGAGATATCTTTCATCTGCTGGTTCATTCCCCAAATGGCTGCAAGAGCTGAGGCTGGGCCAGATCAAAGCCAGGAGCTTGGAACTCCATTTGGGTCTCCTATGTGGGTGACAAGGGCCCACACACTTGAACCATCCTCTGCTGCTTTCCTAGGTACATGAGCAGGGAGCTGGATTGGATGTAGAACAGCTGGGACTCCATCTGGTGCCCACATGGGATGCCGGTGTAATAGGTGGCAGCTTAACCTGCTGGGCCTCAAGGCTAGCCCCCAAAACTGGCAACTTTGTTGTTATCCTATCTGAGAACAAGGAATCTTTTCTTTTGTTCAAGTCTACTTTGTATCTTTTCAGAGTGTCTTAAAGTTTTCCTTAGGTAAGTTTTGCATATTTCTTGTTAATTTATTCCTTTTTCTTATTTGTTGCTTTAGTAAGTAGGAATTTCTCTATCACTAAATCCTTTAATTGTTTAGTGTGTCTGTATACAAAAGACTATTGTTTTGTGTATTTTAATTTTAGATATTGCAACCCTATTGAATTATTTTATTATTTCAATTTTATCACTGATTCTCTAGGATTCTTCAGGTCCTCTATTCTATCATCTGAAAATAGGAGAAATTTTACTTCTTTATTTTTTTTAAGCCTCTTGCCTATTTCACTGGCTGATACCTTCAGTTCAGTGTTGACTAGTAGTGGAGACAGTGGACATTCTTGCTTACTTTTTTAAAAAAATATTTATTTATTTATTTGAAAGGCAGAGTTATACAGAGAAGCAGAGGCAGAGAGAGAGAGAGAGAAGGAGGGAGGGAGGGAGAGGGAGGTCTTCCATCCGCTAGCTCACTCCCCAGAGCTGTGCCTATCCGGAGCCAGGAGCCAGGAGCCAGGAGCCAGGAACTTCTTCCAGGTCTCCCATGCAGGTGCCCAAGCACTTGGACCATCTTTCACTGCTTTCCCAGGCCATAGCAGAGTGGAACAGAGGTGGAGCAGTTGGGACTTGACCTGGTGCCCATATGGGATGCCGGCACTACAGGCAGCGGCTTCACCTGCTATGCCACAGTGCCGGCCCCCTTGCCTTACTTCTGATCTTAGTGCAAATATTCCTAGTATTTCTTTGTTAAGGAAGATGGCAGTTTTAGGACTAAAGTATATAGTTGTCCCTTGGGATCTGCAGGGGATGATTGCAGTCGCCCCAGTGGATACCAAAATCATGGACACTCAAGTCCATTATATAAAATGGCATAGTGTTTTCATGTAACATACACATATCCTTCTGTGTACTTTAAATCATCTCTGGATCACTTTACCTAATACAGTGTAAATGCTCTGTAAGTAGTTATATTGTATTGTGTAGAAAGTAAGGCCAAGAAAAGTGTCCATACAAGTTCAGTGCAGATATGGGTTTTTTTGGGCATATTTTTGATACGTGGTTGACTGAACTTGAAGATGCAGTTCCCATAGATACAGGGGGGCAACTGGGTATCGTTTAATCATGTTAGTGATGACTTAAATTTGATATGGGAAGACTGGTAGAATAGTTTCCATCTTAGTGTTGAGTAGGGTGTGGTTTCTAAAAAAATAGTGGAAAAAAATGAAGCTGAATGGCAGAGGATGGAAACAAATAAGAATGGGTAAGTCTTTGGGATCATCGGAACCACCGCTTGGTAAAAAGAGGATGCTGTTTTTAATGACGCCAGACTTCAGTGTGCACTTGGATAATCTAAAACTGAATGTCTGTTAGTAGATGTAACAGAAATAGTTCTACAAGTGTCCTTTCTACTCTGCTTCTACTACCACCCTGGACTCTTCCAGAACCTTCGACAAAAGAACTAGTAAATTGGTCTTTGTCTCATTCCTAAACTGTTGGCTTCCAGAAACCAAGTGCTATTTGTAGTGTTTCCCATAATAATAGTGTGTTGAATGCCTTATTTAGAATTATTGCTGAAGGACTTATATTAGAATAAATCTACATGCTGGTATGTGTATGCAGGATGTGTATGTGTTTGTGAATTGTCTGTGAACTATGTAACTTCAAGTGGCATTTCTTCCAGAATGCTCCATTGATTCCATCAAGATGAAATCTTCTGTTTTCTGTCTTCAGTGTTACTCGTATTCTCAAGGTCTACTTTTGGCAAACAGCTGTAGGCCTGTGTTGTCTCTTCATGAGGAAGTGAGGAAATCTAGAGTGCTTTCTCTACACTGTCTTCTCCACTGTCAGACACACTCTGTCATCTGTTCCCACACCAGATGTATGGGACCTTGTCCTCAAAGGCCAAGCAGTTCCCCAGTGGACCTCAGCTGGTGTCCTTTAGTTCAGTTTAGTTCTGGTACTGTCTGCCTTGAGATAGCATCAGATCACACAGGCTGAGGGCTCAGGCTTCAGACCAGTTGTGTGCTCTGATGGACCTTCAATAAACTGAAGTTCCCATATCACCCTCTTTCAGTTAAATTAATTTCCTAGGGTGTCTCATAGAATTCAGGAAAACACTTTATTTGTGTTTACCCACTGATTACAGTTAATGTTTTAAAGGATGCAAATGAACAGCTAGATGGAAGATATGCATAGGGCAAAGAGCGTGGGAAGAAGCATGAAGCTTCCATGCCTTCTCCAACCCTGCCACCCTCCATTTGTTCAGTTATCTGAAAGTTCTCCAAACCTGCTCCTGTTGGGCTTTTCATGGAAACTGCATTACACAGGAATAATTGATTACATCACTGGATATTGATGATCAACTTAATCTTCTACCTGAGGTTGGATGCTGAAGCCAAAAGCCCCAACTCTCTAATTATGCGTTGGTCTTTCTGGTGACCAGCCACCATCCTGAAGCTATCCAGGCACTAGTCATCTCATTTGCACGTGAAAGACACTGTCATTTTAGAGTGTCCAAGGGTTTTAAGAGCTATATGTCAGGAAACAGGGAGGACGACCAAATACTCCTATGTAGTTCACAGTATCTCATTCTTTGTAGCTCCTTACGAGTCTTTGGGATTCAACTGATCAGACTAGCCTGGATCCTTTTTTTTGCTGTGGCGGGGGAATTTGTTGCTCCTGTTGGACCAGCATGACACTCCATTCCTTGTTTTGGGAGATGCTGCCCTTCTCCAAACACATGGCCTGAGGATATCCCAAAAGAAATGGGGTCTCTTTCCAGAAAAAAGGCAGGTTATATGCCAGTCAGGCAGAAGCAACTATTTACTGCAATACCTCAGTAAGGTATATTGAGTAGACTTGGGTTGGCTTAATGAATGAGTAGATGGTGGCATTTCAGAGAAAGGGTCTGAGCGAATTCTTTGGGAAGAGACTCCCTACTGCTTGCTTTCCCTCTGTTTTGGCAATAGCTCACCATGTTTTCAAAACGGATTCCTCTAGCTTCATTGGCTCCTGTCGTCTTTGCTGGAGGAAAATGACATCAGGTAAGTGAGTGTGAAGGAAAATAAGCATCTGGGGCCTCTTTGCCTGCAGCTGTGGTCCTGCCCACCAGACCTGCTGCCAAGGACACATAAAAGGCTTTCCAGCTTTCCTCTTGACTTCAGGGGCGAATGTGTCCTTCTTACATAATACATAGGATAGATATCAAATTACACACTGTACCAACAGAAGGCTGGTTTTCTTTGTTAGTGTTGTCTGAAGTTACAACTTGTAAAAATCCTTACTTTCTAAGCATGCCAATACAAAAGGAAAAAGTAATGTTTTCTTTTGGAGTCTGAAGCTTTTTTCCCCACTAATTCTGATTTAAAGAGAATGTATAATTCAGACTTTTTGAATAGGAATAGGGGAAGTAGCCAAAAACTTTTCAGTAGTCTGGTTAAAATGTGTAATAGCATGTGTTTAAAGTAAGTCTTTGGTAGATCCTGGGTAAGGTCACAGACCATGTACCATCAGAGACATGTGCTGCCAAGTCCAAGCGGGAGGAAGCAGTACACATCCTAGCAGGGGGCTGGGGATTCTTGGGTGGACGTGTCTCTGGCAGTGTTCTTCCTGTCTAGGTAGCTGCTGTCGTTTGTGTTGAGTTAAATGCCATTGCGTTCCACTGCTTCACCTATTTACGTAACACTTTCCATCTGATTTCACACACAGGAATGTGTGTCTTTTTTAATTATTAAAATACATATGAGAAAAACAAAAACCCAACTTGGAAGTCTTTGGAGGATTTCCCTCATTTTAATCACAGACATGGATGAAGAGGAGTCCAACTTAAATGTCTGGGCTTTGGTGCCAGGCCAGTGCAGGTTCTAACAGGTTTTCATATTTTGGATGTGCGACCTTAGATGATGATTTCTCTAGTAGTTATCCACTCATTCATTTAGTGAAGATTTATCATTAGTCACTCTTCCGTTTGTTGAGGATACATTCAATGATGATGGTCTCTTCTTTTGTACAGCTTGCATTCCTGTTTGCCTGGGTGAGAAGAGAGGCAATAAATAGAGAGTGCATGTTAAAAGTAATAGTTGGGGGCCGATGTTGTGGTAGAGTGGGTTAAGCATCCCATGTGGGTTCTGTTTCGTGTCATAGTTGCCTCACTTCCAATTCTACTCCCTGCCAAAGTGTCTAGGAAAGCAGTGTAAGATGGCCCAAATGCTCGGGCTCCTGCCCCTGACGTGTCAGACCCGAAGGAAGTTCTTGGCTCCTGGTTTCTGCTTGGCGGAGCCCTGGCCATTGCAGCCATATGGAGAGTGAACCTGTGAATGGAAGGCATTCTCTCTCTCTCTCTCTCTCTCTCTCTCCCTCTCACTCTTTCTGTCCTCTGCCTTTCAAATAAATAAATATTAAGAAACAATAATAATTACTGCAGGAAGCAGAAAGGTAGAGCAGTGTAGAGGAGATACGGAGTAGTGAGGAGAGCAGGTGCAGAAGTAGGGTCATTAGGATTGGCATCATCAAGAGCAGACTTGAATGAAGCTTGAAAAGGTTTGCCCCAGGGCTGATGTGGTCCAGTGTGTTTGGTTGCCACTTGAAACACCTGCATCCCTACTGGAGTGCCTGGGATCAATTCCTGCCTCTGTTTCTGATTCAGCGTCCTGCTAATGTGTCTGGGAACAGAAGATAATGGCCTAAGCACTTGGATTCCTGCCTCTAATGTGGGAGACTTGGATGGAGTTCCTGCTACTGGCTTTAGCCTGGTCCAGCTCTGGCTATTGTGGCCATTTGGGGAGTGAATCAGTGGATGGATAATCTCTCTGTCTCTGTTTCTCCCTCTCTCTGTGTCATTCTGCTTTTCAAATAAATAAAAGGCTCTCTCTGATGTTGCTAAGTTGAGAGCAGACTGTTGGGGTTAGGAGTAAACTAGGGAGAATCGTTAGGCTTTTGTGGTTACCTGGGCAACAGATGATGTGACTGAACCAAAGTGAAAGTGGTGAGGAATGATTAAATCTTGTATATGTTTTGGAAGTTCAGCCAACAGGATTTCCTTATGGTTTGGATCTGTTATGTGAAACAAAAAGAGGAAACTAGGATTTTGGCTTCTGGAACTGGGTAGATGGAACTGTTGTCAATTGACAAAGGGTGGGGGACTCTGGGCTGAGCGTGTTTTGAGGGGAGGATCCAGAGTTCAGGTCTGTAGACACTAAGTTTGAGAGGTCTGTTAGGCACTCACACAGGAATCATGACACCTGCCAGTAGGCTGATTGTGATGGTCAAATATGGAGGATGGAGATCACTTAGTACAGGACCTGACATACGTATCTCTGTGAGATCAGACAATGTTACTTCTATATGCGATGAGAGTAAGAGATTGCAAAAAGGATATTCAGGGAAAAGAGTTCACAGAACTTGATGGCAGATGTTTTAAAAATAATTGGTTGGAAGGTAAGATTGAGGCTATCCCCTGGAGAATAAAAGTCAAAGAGATGCAAAAATATTAGAGAAATATTAAAAATAGTGGAGGATCCATCCAGGAGGTCCAACTCCTTTTTTTTCTCCATAAGATTTATTTATTTGAAAGACAGATTTACAGAGAGAGAGAGAAAGAGAGAGAGAAATCTTCCATCTACTGGTTCACTCCCCAAATGGCCACAACAGCCAGGGCTGGACCAGATGGAAGCTAGGAGCCAGCAGCTTTTTCCAGGTCTCCCACATGGGTACAGGAACCCAAGCACTTGGGCCATCTTCCACTGCTTTCCCAGGGGCATTAGCAGGGAGCTGGATCGGAAATGGAGCAGCAGCCATAGGGGATGCTAGCATCACAGGTGGTAGCTTTACCTGCTATGCCACAATACCTGCCCCTTCCCAACTCCTTTCTAATTAGATGTTCAGAGAGACAAACCAAAGAAAATAGGAGGGGAGGGATTATCAACCAAACAATATAGGAGCACTTTCCAGAATGGAAGGATTTGTGTTTCTAGAGAAGTGCTCAGCACCAGGAATGGGGAAGAACAGAAGGACACATTACCAGGATGTTTCAGAGTTCCAGAGAGTGCAGTCCAGTCACAAAGGAAGCAGAATTAGCAGAGTGTCAGACTTTTCCAAAGTAACATTGGAAGCTGGTGGGCAAGGGGCAATGCCTTCCAAGTTCTGAGGGAAAACGATCACGTAGGCTTCTGTGTCTAAGCCTAAGAGTCACTTACGAGGCTCGAGCAAAAATATTTTCCAGCATGTCTCCTGTCAAAAATTCTGTCTCCCATGCATCCTTCCTCAGGAAGCTGTTAAAGTATCTACTGCATCAAATGAGAAATAGGACATGAGAGAGGCACGTCATGAAGTCCAGGGAAAGGAGGACCATAACAGTGGAGAGAGACAGACAATCCTGGGGGATGACGAGGGCAAGGCCAGGGTGACAGCTGAGTAGCAGGCCTCAGGGACAACGCAGGCCTGAGCAGGAGGGAAACTGCAGGGAGGATGTGTCCAGGAAGCAAGCTGGTCTGATGGGGGTGTGTCCCACCTTTCCCAAGGAGGTTCCTGCCCGACAGGAGCTCACGCTGTCAAGGGGCTACCTGCAAGAGGGCGATGCCAGTTCTGCAAAGGCTCCCAGTGTTTTCCCTCCTGCTGCAAGAGCTCGGGGCCAACTTGGATAGTCCCAGCCACACTCCAGAAAATGAAGCTATTTTCCCATTTTACAGATTTCCTTGGGGACAAGTAGGTAGAAACCATTATTTTACTTAAAAGAATTTAGTTTGTATTATATGGGCATTTGAGAATTTTAATCTTTATATATATGATACTGTCATCTTTTTAAGAATATCTATCTTGTTTTAAAATGCCTGTGGAGGGGTGGGGGCTGCTGCTGCCTGCAGTGCTGGCATCCATATCCAAGTGCATGTTCTAGTCCTGGCTGCTCTTCTTCCAACCCACCTTTCTGCTAATTCACCTGAGATAGCCCAAGCACTTGGGCCCCTGACACCCACATGGGAGTCCCAGATGGTGTTCCTGGCTCCTGACCTCAGCTTGGCACAGCCCCAACCAATGAAGCCATTTGGGACTTGAACCAGCAGATGAAAGATCTCTGTCTGTATCTCCCTTTCTCTTTCATTCTGCTTTTCAAATAAATAAAATAAATCTTTTTAAAAAGGGTAAAATATTCTCATGGGCTCTTGAGCCAGATCCGAATGCCTTAAGGGCTGATTCTGAGGCCAGAGTGCTATTTAGGACATCTGCCATTCTATGAGTCTGCTGTGTATCTCGCTTCCCATGTTGGATCATTCTCTCCCTTTTTCATTCTAAAATGTTAGTATTAGCAGACACTAGTCTTGTTTGTGTGAACCCTTCTACTCTTAGACCTATCCGTGTGATCACTTGTGAGCTGAAATTGGTCACCTGGACTAATGAGATGGCTTTGGTACATGCCACCTTGATGGGAATGTATTGGAATCCCCTGGCACACTTCTAACTCTATCATTTGGGGCAGTTCCGATTGAGCATGTCCCAGATTGTACATCTCCTCCCTCTCTTATTCCCACTCTTATATTTCACAGGGATCACTTTTCAACTAGTACTCCAACAATAATTTCAGTTTATGTCTCAATGTGAGGGCAAACTGTTGAAATCTTTACATAATATGTTCTAAACTGATCTTCTGTGTATAAAGAGAATTGAAAATGAAAAAAAAAAAGGGTAAAATAAATTACTTTGTGAGCAATTCAGTTACTTTTTGTACCTAAAGTTAAAACATAGAGTAGTGCAAGGAGAAAACAAACCTTGTTGTATTAACTTTAGGTACAAAAAGCAACTGAATTTCTTTTTTTTTAAAGTTATCTTTTTAAATTTTTTAAAAAATTTATTTGACAGATAGAATTAGTGAGAGGGAGAGAGACAGAGAAAGGTCTTCCTTCCATTGGTTCACTCCCCAAATGGCCACTACGGCTGGCGCTGCACTGATCCGAAGCCAGGAGCCAGGTGCTTCTTCCTGGTCTCCCACGCGGGTGCAGGGCCCAAGCACTTGGGCCATCCTCCACTGCCTTCCTGGGCCACAGCAGAGAGCTGGAGTGGAAGAGGAACAACTAGGACTAGAACCCGGTGCCCATATGGGATGCTGGCGCCGCAGGCGGGGGATTAACCAAGTGAGCCACGGCGTCGACCCCTGCAACCCCTTACATAGTGATTTATTTTACCCTCCAAAGAAATGTGCTGTATATCCTGTTATGCCAAAAAAGTAATGTTCTCATATAATGATGGATTTTTTCCTTGTGGAATTCTATAAATATTAAATTATTTTGTTGTTATGGTCAGATTAAAAGCAATTATAATTTTCACTATCTAAAGAATGCTGCCTAATTATAAATCGATTTGATTTAAACTTTGCATTTTTGCTTGTGTACTTTGTAATATAGAATGTGGCAGAATATAGTGTATTGTATCAGTTTTTCTATTATCTAAAAATGGCCTACATTTATGTGTAATTTAATTTTTTATTTGACAAGTTGATATATATACAGATAAAAAGGTACAAAAAATGCAAAGGAAGAAAAGATAATATAAATGAAGATTATTACCGTAAGGTTTTAATAGGTAATATTTTATGGCAGTTTAGTTCCTATAATCCATCAGTTAATTTGATCAACAGGGTTTATGCCATATGTCAAGCTCTGTGCTAAGTCCCAGGAATACAGGACAACATAGGACATCATTCCTGCCATCCAAGCATTCTTGATCCCAAAGAAAGAAATTTGACCTATAAACAAGTCATCATAATAGAATAAAGGGGTAAGGGTGCTGTACATGACCTTTACAAAACGAATAAAGAAAAACATGTGGTGAGAAGAAGGAAATGGGGATATAATAACTTCGGGGAGATGCAGTGTTGCCGTTTGGTTGAGTGTCGAGTAAGAGGGAGGGCACGGGAACTCCAAGAGCTCACAGGAGAGCAGGTCTGCTCCTCTCAGGAGTTTCAGTCAGTTTCTCCTGGAGCAACCTTTCCCAAATTTCTGTAGTAAGAGTCACTTAGAAAGTTTGTAACAAACAGGGGCTGGCGCTGTGGTGTAGCGGTTCATGTGGGCACCAGTTCGAGTCCTGGCTGCTCCACTTCCCATCCAGCTCTCTGCTATAGCCTGGGAAAGCAGTAGAAGATGAACCAAGTCTTTGGGTCCCTGTACCCACATGGGAGACCCGGAAGAAGCTCCTGGCTCCTGGCTTCGGATTGGCATAGCTCTGGGCATTGTGGTCATCTGGGAAATGAACCAGTGGATGGAAGACCGCTCTCTTCTCTCTGTGTAACTCTGACTTTCAAGTAAAATAAATAAATCTTTAAAAAAAAAGTTTGTAACAAGCATTTTAAAAAACCCAAACAAATTCCTAAACTGCACCGCACCCCTGGAAAGTCCGAGTCCTCACAGGAGAGCTAGACATCTCTTTTTCACAGTCACACATGCACTTCTCTGGCGCCCTGTTTCCAATCCAGTGCTTGCCTCTAGAACTCTCTTTCGACAGGTGACCAATTGTAGCTGATTTATTGAACAAGTCCCATTTATTGTAGTATAAGCAAGTATTTTTTCCCCATATCATCTAGTCTGTGTGAGGCCTTGCTTTGGCACCTTTAATGAAAGCAAAGAACTACAACTTTCGTGTGTGTGTGTGTGTGTGTGTGCACATTTATTTGCAGGGTAGTATGAGTGCATGTGCAAATGCCTGTGTATTTTGTTATTAAAACAGTCTCTGCCAGCATAAAACATTGGGAATTGTATTTCCGTGGTCCAGGTCAGAGCTGGGACGCAGGCTGCTTGTGGTCTCAGACATCCTTGTGCTGCTTTTCCCTCTTCAAGAGGGTGACTGCTCCTGCCGATGAGGACCTCTGCCATGACTTCCCTCACTGCTCTCTGTTAATGTCCATTCCTCTTAGGTAGAGTGTGTCTCCTGGGTACCCCCTTTATGCATTCCATATCTTAGCTATTGTGAGTTGAGCTGCTATAAACATGAAAGATAACTCTTTCATGTGCTGATTGCATTTCCTTTGGGTGAGTTTTCAGGAGTGGAATGGCTGGGTCATATGATAGGTCTATTTACAGATTTCTGAGGTATCTCCCTACTGTCTTCCACAATGGCTGCACCAGTTTACTTTCTCATCAGCACTATTACTAGAGTTCATTTTCCCCCATGTCTTGCCAACATGTATTATTTTTTGATTTTTGGGTGATAACCATTCTCACTGGAGTGAGGTAAAACTTCTCTGTGGATTTTGTTTGCTTTGCCCTGATGGCTAGTGATCCTGAACATCTTTTCATGTGTCGTTTGGCCATTTGTAGTTCATCCTTTGAAAAATGCCTGCTCATATCCTTAGCCCATTTGTTAACTGGGTTGTTTGTTTTGTTGTTGAGTTTACTGAGTTCCTAGCATATCCTGGATATTAATCTTTTATCAGATATATAGCTTGCAAGTATTTTTCTCCCATTCTGTCAGTTGCTTCTTTGTTGAGTGTTTCATTTTGCTGTGCACAAGCTTCTTAGCTTGATGTAATCCCACTTGTCTATTTCAAAAATGTATTTGTTTGGGAGTCAGAGAGACAAGGAGAGAGTTCCCATTCACTCACTCATTCAGTTCCCAGATGCCCACAATGGCTGGGGCTGTGCAGGTCACAACCATGGCTGGGAAGGCCTGAAACTGGGAGCCAGGAACTCAATCCAGGTCTCCTTCCTGGGGCATCTATCACGTGCTGCCTCCCAGGGTTTACACTAGCAGGAAGTCAGTGTCAGGAGCCAGAGCTGGGCATGGAAACCAGGTACTTTAATATGGGCTACTGGCCAGCATTTTAACCAACAGAGGGAAAGATGGAGAGGGAGAGAGAGAGAGAATGAGAATGAATTTTACATCTACTGTTTCACTTCCCAAGTGCCTGTGACAGCTAGGGCTGGGCCAAGCCAAAGCCAGGAGCATTGAACTCAATCTGGTCTACCACACTGGTGGCAACGACACCAGCACTTAGAGCTGTCACCTACTGCCTGCCTCCCAGAAAGCACATTAGTAGGAACCTGTACTGCAGAGCAGAGCCAGGACTGGGACCTAGGTACTTACATAGATGCAGGTGTCCCAAGCAGCATCTTAATGGTTGCACCATATGTCCACCCCTGAAGTGAAAGATCTTGATGGAATTTTATCTTTAATTCTGTCACAATTGAATTAATGCACTTCATCCACTTTAGGATAAGGAACAAAGTTGATACACATCTAAAGATGATCTATGTTGATTGTCAAATGTTGTAACTCATATCAGAGGTCTAGAGTTCATTGTGTCTAATGCTGCCATATGATCAAACTGATGCAACAACAGAAAAAGAGCTGGAATTCATTAAATAACTTTTAAGTGTACTAGTCCCCTCAGGATAAAGGGAACTTTTACCACTAGGTGGCGCTTTTTAATTAGAAAACTCAAGTACCTAGTTGCCAACACCATGATCAGCATGGCCTGCTCAGCAAAGTGGTTGCCAAGGAGGACAGCAGGTGGCAGTCCCAAGGCAGGTTTCAAATAGAGAGAAAGGAGACAAGCAGATAAAGAGAGAGAAGAAATATTATAAACAGAAAAGGCATACGCAGGCCCATAGTGAGGGAAGTAGTCAAATGCTGTCAGTAGTTACTGCAGAAAAGTGGAGCCCGCTGCATTTGTTGCTCACCGTCGGTTCAGTTCTTCCTTCGGTCACTTACTTGGCACTATTTGGTGATAGTCAGGAATTCTGGCCCAGGACACTATGGTTATCGTGATGCTGTTCCTGACTGCCGAGCTTTTATAGGTGAATTTGAATTTAGATGTAGGCTTGAGATCTAGCAGCTAAGATTTCAGTTAGGACACCTACATTCTATGTCCGAGTACCTGGGTGTGAGTCCTGGCTCTGCTCCTGATTCCTGCTAATGACCGGGGGAAGCAGCATGATGGCGATAGTCATTGGATTCCTGCCACCCACGTGGGAGACCCGGACGGAGTTCCCAGCTGTCAGGTTTAGCCTGGCCCACACCTGGCTGCTGGGGCATTTGGGGAGTGAACCAGTAGATGGGATTTCTGTGTCTGTCTCTCAGTCTAAAAAAGAAACCTAAACTTAAAATCTCGACTCATTTTCTTTGTAGAATGTGTTAAGTAATATGGGGAAGGATAATTTTATTTCATGTAGATGAGATTTTTCCTGGAATTAAAACAAAAATTCTTACTGACATTCTTTGAAAATTAACTCTTAGAGACCAAGTATGCATTATACAGGAATCTAGAGCATGTAGTTTACTACCTTGGCTCTTGCTAATGGGATGGTGGTGGTAGTAGTACTTGTAGTAGTAACAGTCCATGTGTGTACACATTAATGTGTTGAATGAAAAGTGGGGTCACATGGAGAACCTCAGCAAGACTCTCCTGGTTGTAAGTTACAGCCTTTCCAGATATTACAGAATTCAGGTTTCTGACTCTGAAACCTTTCCTGATAGCACTGTCCTTCCCCCTGCATTTCGTGTATCACTCTGATAGCCTGTTCACAAAGCATTCTGTGTTGTTCTATAATGGTGAATTCTGTTATGATGGAGTCTGCTTCATTTATGCAATCTCAGTGTTTGGTAGTACTCAGTAAATTTTGTTGGGATGAATGAATTTGACTAGTTGTACTGTAGTTGATAGAAGATAGCTTTGTATAGGAATCCCTTCCGAGAGGGTCAATTTTTGGATGTACCAGAAAGATCTTCCTTTAATACTTTTTACATATATTAGAAATTGTAGGCACTTATGATGAAGTGTAAGTTTATAGTGCGTCTTCAAACGTAACCAGTAGATACATTAGGCCTAAGATGGAGATGGATTTGTAGTGGCAATTCTGCAAGGACAACTCTTTTAAATGTTAGCATAGATTCTGTTGCTGCTTCTTACATAAAGAGTGCAGCTGCAGTCTTGTTGTTTATAAAGTGGTAGGGACTGAGGACTTGTGTTATTTCCTACTTCAGGAGGTAGGACCTGCCACAGACTTCATCTTGCAAGGCTGAGTGTTAGACCTTAGTTGAGGTCAAGCAAAGGAGTAAAAATGGGTGGAGAGGAGTTTTCTTGTAGCTGAATTCTACCACACTAGAGGTTAGTGTCAGGAGACCAGAATGTATTTATTGAATGCCAGAACTTTTGATTCAAGAATTATTTCAGTTCTTAAAAATGCTTGCTGTTGTATAAAGAATTATTCCAAAAAGCCTTTAAAAGGATTTTTTTTCAAACAGTTATATTGAGATAGAATTCACATGTCATACAACTCACCCCACTATATACTTCAGAATTTTTTAAAGCATATTTACAGATTGTGCAACCATTACCACTAACTCCAAAATGTTTTCCTTACCTCTTAAAGAAATCCGGAACCAAAAGCAGTCACTTTCCATTTCCAACTCCCCTTCATTTCCAGCCCCTGGCAACTACTATTTTCTGTCTTATAGTTTTGCTTATTCAGGAAATTTCATGAAAATGGATTCAGATAGTACATGCTATTTTGTGACTGGCTTCTTTCACTCAGCGTAATGATTTCAAAGTTCATTCATGTTACAGCATGTTATAAGTACTTAATTTCTTTTTGTGGCCAAATTTTTGTTTGAATATACCTTATATTGTTTATCTGTTCATCAGTTGATTGACATTTGATTTATTTTCACTTTTTGACTATTATGAACAATAAAATTATGAGCGTCGAGGCACAAGTTTTTGTGTGGACATTTGCTTTCATGTTCTTAGTTGTATATTTAGGAGCGGAGTTGCTGAATCATACATTTAACTGTGAATTTAGCATTTTGGGGAACTTCTAAATTGTTTTCCAAAGTGACTTTACCATTTCACATTCCCATCAGCCATGAATTAGGATCCTAGTTTTTCTACATCTTTGCTAAGTTATTATTGTATTTTCTTAAAAATTGTGACCATCTTAGCTGTGGGTGAAGTGGTTATCTCACTGAGATTTTTATTTGTATTTCCCTAATGGCTAATGATGTTGAGAATCTTTTCATGTGCTTATTGGCCATTTGTATTTCTTCTTTGGAGAAATGTCTATTTAAATTTTGTTCCCATATTTGATTGGGTTTTCTTGTTATTTTGGTGTTGTAAGAGCTCAGTATGTATTCTAGATCCCTTACCAGATATTTGAATTTTCTCCATTCTCTTTTTTACTTTCTTGATGGTGTTCTATGAAGTGGCAATATTTACAAATAATGAGATACAGTGGTTTAGAGTTGTTTCAGTGTGTCTACCTGGTTGTATTAGTTGATTTTCCTTTAAGGGGTTAATAATTATCTTATATTAAAACACAAAGTTGTGCCCTAAATCCCTGTGTAATATAATTATAGGGATCCAGGAAGAAGTACACTACTAAGGGTGAAATATGGCCCCTTACCTCTTCACATCCTTTCTTCCTACTGTTTTTGTATTATCCCAGTTATAAGCCAGAAGAGAGATAATAGGAATTGGAATAATGGGAAAAGAATAGTTGTTTCTTCCTTTTGTACCTCAGGCAAAATATACTGTTAGAAAAATAGCTAAAAAATAGGAGCACACAAAAACCAATAAAAGACCAACTGATTCTAACAGGGATGACAATAGCTCACGTCAGCATTATAGAGAAATGCCTTCATAATTGATCAGTGTCTTACTGCTGCAAGCTGTTGTCATTCTTTTACCTTAGGTGTTGTGATAGTAACCCATTGGCAACAAAAATTCACCTTTACATGGAAGGGTAAGGTAGGTAGAGAAAACGGACCATGGTTTTGGCACAGCACAAATGGATATATTTCCTCAGCAGTAACTGAGCAGGTACACTGCTTTTTTGAACATGTAAACACACATGCCCACCTGTTGGCTAGTCTTTCCCAGTATTATTACATTCGAGAACAGTGGTAAAGTGAGGAAATCTTTAATGCCAATTGAGGTAAATTTAAGACCGGATCATATCTGGCAAATTATAGGCACAGATGAGTGGTTTTTGTTTTTGTTTTTGTAATAGGGGTTTGCAATAGAGCACCAATAGCCTTCCACAAAGAAGCCTGTCTCTCAGGCCTGTCCTGGAGCGGCCTGTCAGTCAGTATGCATCCTTGGTCAAGGGCTGCCAGCTGGCACATGGGAAAAGGCGCGGATTTTGTAAAGAAGGCTGGCATGTGCCGCGGTGCTTTCTCACTAAACTTTTCTTTTTCTTTTTTTACAACATAAAAACTAATTCCAGACTATTGATAGCACTTGTTTATGTGAACAGTACCCTAAATTTTGTGCCCTAAACTGTAACTATTAAAACATTGTGGGACTTGAAATTCCATAAATCTATAGCGGGCTCTGGTTTTTAAGTTGATAATTTTGTATGGCCCATGAATGATGCTATAAATATCCAGATGGCCCTTGGCAGACACAAGGTTCCCACCCTGCTAGGTTGTTGCCTTGTGATTGCCATAAATGCTTCCAGCACTTTCTCTCCTGACTCCTCTCCACACCTAGAAAGATATTTTAGATCTTCTTCATCTTAATCCTGTGCTTTGAGCAGAATGAAGAGATGAGTCAGAGAAGTTTTCTAACACTAGAACTTCGGGGGAGGTCATACAGCTTAATTTGGAATCTGAAGCACACTAAATGTCAGTTGTTCTCCTTCAGGCTGATGGACTCGTTTGTAATCACGAGCCTGTTGCATCACTGTGACCTCGCTGAGGGTGTAGGCCTCTCCTGTAGAACGCAGTCCCCGAGAGACTCGCGTAGATGTGTGTTGAGCTGATTGTGAAACTCCTTGCTGTGTGATAGCACGTCAGCTTGTGTTGAGTTTGCCCTGTAGACAGTGCTGTCCTTGAGTGGAAAATAATTGCCATCTCAGTGTGAAACTGGCATCTGTAGTTAAGTTTGAGTAGCAGTAATCAAAACTTTCATGTGTGATAATGTGCTCACGGAGGCTGAGGAGTCAGCTGTGTGATTCTTGAGCAACTCTTGTCATCTGACAACTTTAGTGCCACCTAAGGTTTTCAGCTAGTGTGAGGTGAGGTGATAGAGTGACTGTTGTGTTGATTAGAAGTCTTAGGAGGTAATTGGTGAACCTGGGCCTGGAGTAAGGAACAGTCTGTTATGAAGAAAAGCAGTGATCTAATCCTCCGCCTTGCGGCGCCGGCACACCGGGTTCTAGTCCCGGTCAGGGCACCGATTCTGTCCCGGTTGCCCCTCTTCCAGGCCAGCCCTCTGCTGTGGCCCAGGAGTGCAGTGGAGGATGGCCCAGGTGCTTGGGCCCTGCACCCCATGGGGAGACCAGGAAAAGCACCTGGCTCCTGGCTCCTGCCATCGGACGAGCGCGGTGCGCCGGCCGCAGCGCGCTGTCCGCGGCGGCCATTGGAGGGTGAACCAACGGCAAAAAGGAAGACCTTTCTGTCTGTCTCTCTCTCTCTCTCACTGTCCACTCTGCCTGTAAAAAAAAAAAAAAAAAAAGCAGTGATCAAAAGAGCAATAATTGTTGACTAACTGACTATGAAACGTTTGAGGCATCTGGACTCTTATTTTGGGAGATTAGTTGGCAAAATATTGATGTGACACTTTGCACTAAGCTGAGTCCTGGGAAATTAGCCCAAGATAATTACTTGTTTTTTTAAAGGTTTTTAAAAATATAGGTTTTAAGAAGTAGTCCTTAAAAGTTCTTTTTATTTTATGAGAGAGAGATATTGATTGATTGATTGATTGATTTCATCTGCTGGTTCTCTCCCCAAATGGCTGCAAATAGCTGGGGCTGGGCCAGGTTGAAGCTAGTAGGCTGAAGCTCCTATGGGTTTCCCGTGTGCATTGTAAGGACCCAACAACTTGAGCTGTCATCTGCTGCCTCCCAGGTTTAGCAGGAAGCTGGATCAGAGGTAGCCAGGCCTCCAGCCCGGCACTCCAGTATGGATGTCAGAGTTCCAAATGGCAACTTAACCACTGCTCCAAATGCCTGCCCCCATAATTCCTCATCTAGAGGTACTTAAATTTGAGGGGAGACGATATATAGGCAGGTACATTTAGGGAGAGAGCTGGTGGATGGGAGTGCCCTCTCTCTACCTTCCCTGCCTCTCAAATAAATTAGAAAAAGAAAGCTCCAATAGCTGTGGTAAAATTATTTTTTGGGAAAAGGCAAGAAGGAAATAAATGCACAGTTCAGAATAGTGATGACTACTTAGAGAGAGGGAAGAAGATGGGGTTACAGAGAGGTCTGTGTATATGTTCATGGGATTGTCTCTTAGTTTGGGCTGCTGTAATAAATTATCATAGATCGGGTGGCTTACACAAAACAAAGGCTGGATGTCTGGAGATCAGGGTGCCAGTGAGGTTGGGTAGTGAGTGCCATTTTCCTTGTTATGTTCTTGCGTGGCTGTTCCCATCACAGAGATTCTTCCACCCTCAAAACCCTAATCTCAAAGTCTCCAAGATCAGATGCCATCACACTAGGGATTAGGGTTTCAACATACAATTTTAAAGGGAGACAAACATTTAGTCCATAGCAGATTGGAAATATTCTACTCTGTAAGTGGGATGGCAGGTTCCTAGGTATATATTCTATAATTATGCTTCACAACCTGTATAGTTTTGTGTTTTTCAAATGTTACAAAATTTTAGAAAGTCAAGATATTGCAGTAAGTAAACATTTTCCAATCTGAATTGCTTAAACACTTTTGTTTAAGTTAAGTTGTAGGAAAAGAAAAACTGAGCTCACCAAGTTAGCTAACCCATCTCTATGTCTGCTACCTTTGTACTTTATTAACTCATCCATTAAGTTTTTTCTTTAACTTTTGAAACACAATCAGACAATAATACGGACATCTTTTCACGTGGCCTTGACTGTCCTGTTTCTTTGCCTGTTGCAGTTCCATGTACTCTGTCCAGAGCCCAGCTTGCTGGTCACCAGGATTCTGTCTGGGCTGCCCAGCCAGACAGCTTGGTATTCACCACCTCAGTGTGCGTGTGCATCTGTGTTTAATGATGTTTGTGCTTGGCTTTGCTGGGGATTTTGAAATCTTTGTTGGGTTTCCCCATTTGCTGGACAGTTTTTAAACCAAGGGTCATCAGCAGAAAAAACCCAAACAAATAGAGAAATACTCTTTCATCTGTGTCCCGTGTTATGCAGACGTCCACTGAGAAAAGCTCCAATTTTCTGGGAAAAGCCCTGATGGAGACTTTTCTCACCCTTTACCTCTACTCTCCAATTCATGTTTCTTTCTTACAACATGGTCATGTGCTTGCCCAAAGCCTGGCTTATGAACCGTGTAGAATATCTGTGGGGTTTTGTTGTTTAAGCCCTACAGTGTGCACATGATGCAGTATTTAATTTGGAATGAGCTCTGCGTTTAGTCACACGTGCTCTGTGTGGTGTTTATCTTGGAATCTCCAAGTAGAAGGGAAGTATTTTTGTATTTTATACATCTGGACGTTGTGCATGGTCCCTGTGTGAGTTGGGAATTGTGTGTGGGGCAAAATCCAAAAAACAGTATTAAAAATAAGATGGGAGTTATAACGACATCTGAGTAAAACCCCTCAAGAATAGCCTTTGGATCCCAACAGAGTCTGATTTGGAGGCGGTGAACTTTTTCAATTGTGTGGTTCACTGCTGGCCTGAGTAGATTGCTGGGATTATAAGGTTACCTGACACCCTCACATGTAGGCTATCTGGCTGCCAGACATTCTGAAAGTCTATAGCAGATCTGGTTTTTGAGGGGGAAAGATCTTGCCTTGGTTTTGAATGGGGTAAGATAAGTAAAGTAAATTTTTCTTTGCTGCTGCTATGCCTCTGCCATTCTCTTTTTCCAGAGTATCTTTTTTTTTAAGAGATTTATTATTTTATTTACTTATCGACTTGAAAGACAGGGTTACAGGGAGAGAAAGCAGAAGAGATAGAGGGAGAGATCTTCCATCTGCTGGTTACTCTCCAAATGGTCACGACAGCCAGAGCTGGACCAGACCAAAACCAGGAAGCCAGGAGCTTCATCTGGGTCTCCTACCTGGCTGGAGGGACCTAAGCCTTGCGCTATCCTCTGTTGCTTTTCCCAGGCCATTAGCAGGTAGCTGCATTGGAAGTGCAGAAGCCAGGATGTGAACCAGCATCCATATGGGATGCCAGCTCGACATTAACCTGTTACACCACAGTGCTGACCCCTAGAAGCATCTTAAGAGACCTGTGAGGGTCTTTCCACTCACTTGCTTGATCCTGCCTCATTTCATCCAGTTTAGAGCTGAAAGATGACCGTGAGAATACTGCAGGCTATGTGTCAGGACCGGAGTGTGTGCGTGTGTGTCTGTGTGTCTAGTAAACTTAGCCTTTCCCTGATTTCACATGAGAACTTGTTTTAGACAGGAATGGACATGGTATAGAACTGCACCTCCTCTTTTCTTGGTGAGGGACTGGCTAGAACGGAGAAAGTGGCAAGGGAGGTGCGGAACCTGGCTGCTCTTAGAGTGAGTTTACATATGGACAGGATTGCTTTTTGGCCCCAACCTAGTTTTCTTTTCTTCCTGCATCTCATCTTTTATGCAGCTGGAGAGAGCAGGCTGGGAAAGCAGAACGAAAGCTTCAAAAGGATTTGCACTTGAATAAAGAGTGATTTCTCTTGTTCAGAGTATAGCCCAACTTGGGTAGAAAGCTGTTTGCTTTTTTACTTTCTGGGTAAGGACTGTTTGCTTTTCTCTCTTTAAACGTAATAAAGAGTGGAAAAAGCTAATAAAGTAGTTGGACCTACTGGTTATACTTCATATAGAATTTTCAAGTGTATTTAATAAGCTCTTTCATAAGATTATAACAGAAATAAATAATCAAGGGGAAAGGTTAAAATCCTATCAGGTTTTGAGAATCAGTTGAATATGAGGCAGCATGAGTGCTTAATAGGATATCTCAACTAGGGGGTGGTTCTCATTGCTGATTTTTCTTTTCATTTTTCTTTCTTTATTTGAGAGGCAGAGTGATGGAGAGAGAAGGAGTGAGACTTGTGTGTGTGTGTGTGTGTGTGTGTGTGAGAGAGAGAGAGAGAGAGAGAGAGAGAATATCCTGGTTTACTCCCCAAATGGCTGCAATAGTCAGGCCTGGGCCAAACCTAAGCTCCATTCCACACGGGTGGTAGGTACCCAAGTACTTGGACCATTTTCCTTGGCCTTCTGAGGCACATTAGCAGGAAGCTGGGTCAGAAGCAGAACAGCCGGGACTCAGACTGACACTCTGATGTGGGATGTCAGACCACAAGTGGCAGCTTGGCAGCCTAACCACCCTGCACCACAAGGCCTACGCCCCCTCGTTGCTGATTTCGTTGGCCTTTCCTTTGGGATTTTTTTCCCCTTGTTCTTTCGTAATGCATTTTGCAACTTTCAGTTACAAAAATATCCTTCAAAGTTTAAACTTTTAGCGAATAAACACAACCTCATCCTATGATGGGAATCACAATGAAGCGGGGAGTGGGCTAGGTTTCAGCTGGAGAGAGGTTAATGGTGGGGACCCCAGGGGCTGATACCAGGATCGTGCTTGTGTAGTGCTTTAATGGCTCCAGAAGTAAATGGTGAAATCTGATGACACCGAACTGTTTTTGCTGATCCAAACAGGGGTTTCTGGGAAGCCTCTTCAGAGTATTCGGAACAGTAGAAGAATTGGGCAATGTGGTAGCAAACAGAGCTTGAAGTGAAAATTTATGTGAAGTAGCAGGAGTAACATCAATGCGTTGACTCACAAAGCCAGACAATTCTTCTGAGAGGAAGACTGTGGAGTTTCTGTAAAGGATTTGGCTTTGATTCATTTCCATGAAAGGAACACTTAAGACAAAAAACGTTTTGATATATATAAAATGAGGGGCAAGCCTTACAGCTAAGCCATTGGCTATGATATCGCATCCCAATCTGAGTGTCTGGGTTTGAGTCCTGGCTCTGTTCCCGATTCCAGCTTCCTGCTAATGTGTAGCTAGGGAGGCATCAGGAGATGAATCAAGTGGTTGAGTCCCTGTCACTCACATGGGAGACCTGGACTGAGTTTCTGGTTCCCAGTTTTGACCTATCCCAGACCTGGCCATTGTGGACGTTTGGGGAATAAGTCAGCGGATGAAAGATCTCTCTCTCTACTATAAAGTACACTGATTTTAACATACGGCATTTGAATTTCTTTTTTAATACCAGCGGTAGTGTATCTAAATAGGCATTGTTTCCCTCAAAATAGTCTTGGAATATTATACTCATTCAAAAAATTTTTATTTACTTATTTGAGAGGTAGAGTTAGAGAGAGAGAGAGAGAGAGAGAGAGAGGTCTTCTGTCTGCTAGTTCACTCTCCAACTGGCTACAATGGCCAAAGCTTGGACCTATCCAAAGCCAGGAGCCAGGAGCTTCTTCTGAGTCTCCCATGTGGGAGCGGGGGTGCAAGCACTTGGACCACCTTCTGCTTTTTCAGGCCATAAACAGAAAGCTGGATCAGAAGTGGAGCAGCCAGGACTTGAACCAGCACCCATATAGGATGTTGGCACTGCAGGCAGAGTCTTAACCCACTACGCCACAGTGCTGGCCCCAGTTATACTCATTTTATGTATGCATCTTTTCAAGGGGGACCAGTTCCTATTCTATTTTTTTGACTATTTTCTGTGGTAGCAGATCCTCATTTTGTAGGCTATTTTTGATTTTCGAAAGAGCCAACTGTCATTTCGAGCCAAGTGTGATGAACAAAATGGGTGAGTAAGCTAAATAACAGATTTTAAATATCAATGAAATATAAAGTAATAAAACTAAATTTTCTTTTTTGATTTCAAAGCTGATTCTGAAGAAAATTGCCAATGAGAAAATGTGAAACATATTTGTGTAATAGTAGTGTTAGATTGAGTTCCTGGTTGATATATTTCACAAACATCAGCCATTTAGGTATGTAAATTATAGAGGCTTACTGGAACACCCAATTCATTACATTATAGACATGACATGTTTATAAATGACCCTCTCTTTTTAAATTTCTTTTCACTTTCCCCCAAGTATATTCTTAGGTATGAAGTAATTGGTGATTCCCTTAATATTTTGTGGCTACATTTTATGTGATGAAAAAGGCCCTGTGGGTTAAAAACCGGATAGGCACTGTCACGGGAGGTGTGGACGGTTCTCCATGGCTGGCCATCCAACCATCCATCCATTAATTATTCGTCCATGCATTCATTTATTTCAAAATAACAGTGAGTTGTAGTCCCTTCCCTGAAGATGGTTGGTTTTATTTGCATGGGGCTGTATCCTTGTGAAACAAATAAACAGCAGTCAGTTGCACCAGTGCGAGTGGAGTAAGTCAATGGTTTTCAATCTCTATGTATGGAACCTTTATTCTGATTAAGAGCAGAAGGATGGGAATGTATTGCTTCCTTGCCTTCTCCCCCTATCCTCATGAGAATCCCTGGGGTAAGTTTTGAAAACCAGTAGTACCAAGAATGTTGTCTGATTGGTCAAAAAATAGTTTGTATACAGAAGCAAGAAGGGTGACTTAATTAATTTCTTTCTTGCTCTTCTGAGATTATTAAATGAAAAGTAAAATTTTGCACTTACCAATCCTTTTTTGAAAGTCATTGTAAGGGTACAAATTCCCATAGCTTTTAAGTTTATGGCAGACTTCTGACTTCATGGTTTTCTGTGTTTCAACACAAGAAACAACTTCTATCTAAAAGCAGAGAAATTCCTTTTTCTCACAGAGTGGGCATGTGTCAATCAAATACAGCTCCATGGTTCTGTGACAAGGCCTTAGGCTGCCTCCAAGTCGTCTGGGCGGTAGGGCAGCACTTGTTTAAAAACAAACTCTGGATTCCAGTTCAGACACAGAGAATCAGAATCTCCAGAGGAGAGCCCAGGTATATTTTAATAAATTTTTGTCTGCATAAACCAATACTTTCTAAAAACAGATGCAACAAAAAGCCTAAAAGATAGAATAATGTTAGAATATATTGAAATAAAGTATGCTATTGGGATTGTCTTATGCAGCCCTGGTGGCAGACATGTGATTAATGATTTTGAACCTAATGACAGTAAGGAAGCTTGGTGTCATGGTTAAGAAATGGTTTCTAGAGCCAGAATGTCTGGTTGCTAACTGGCTGTGTTGACCTGCACAAAGAATTTAATAATCCCTCTTATCTGTAAAGTGGAGATGATACCAAAGCACCTTCCTCAGAAGTTTTTGTGAAGATTAAGTGAGACATTGAATGGAAAAGCACTTGAAGACATGTTAGTGCTGTTGAAGGTTAAGCTTCTGCTTGGGACGCCTGAATCCTGTATCAGAACACCAGTTTAAGTCCCAGCTACTGCACTCTGATCTAGCTTTCTGCTAAGGCATCTTGGAAGGGAGCAGATGGGCGCTCAACTGCTTGGGAAGCTGCCACTCACAAAGGAGACCAGAATTGAGTTTCTGGCCCCTGGCTTTGGCCTGGTCCAGCCTTAGCTCTTGCAGGCATTTGGGGAGTGAATCAACAGATGGAAGATCTCTCTGTCTCTGTCTCTTTGCTTTTCAAGTAGATAGAAAAAAAAAAATAAACATTGAAAAGAGAAAAGCACTTGGAACACCATTTGGCAATCAATAAAAGTTTGGTGGCAATCAGTAAAAGGCTCCAATAAAAGTTTGCTATTATTATTAATGCCCCTCTAATGATAGAGGTAGACATTTTGTTCCATATGGTGCTACTTTATGATGAGTTCAGGCCTACTTTAGAAGAAAATGAGAAGAAAACAGGCAAATGGCTGCTCAGATACATGTGGAGTGAATATATATAATTTGTTTGTGTGAGTATGTGTGTGTATAGGTATTTACAACCAACTATATATTGTGTAAAAATATATAATGATGAATGGGTGCTTCTCCTAGCAGGTAAGACGTCTGCATCTCATATCAGAGTGCCTGGGTTCAGGGTCCATCTCCAGCCCCCAATTCCAGCTTCCTGCCAATGAGGACCCCAGGAAGCAACAGGTGATGACATACGTAGTTGGGTTATTGCCAGTCATGTTGGCAATCTGGGTTGAGTTCTCAGCTCCCAACTTCGAACAAACCTGGCCCCAGCCATTGTGGGCATTTAGGGGAGTGAACTAGTGGAATGGGAACTCTGCCTCTTAAAAAGTAAATAAATAAACATTTAAACATGTCTAATGGGAAAAAATGAACACTTTTCTTCGTTTCTTTGAAACAGGACTTTAAAGTGAGAGATTTAAAGTTTGCTGCATTTCTTGTTTCTGCCGTGCTCGGGGTTAAAACCAACAAGCGACAGGAACAACAGACACACTAGATGGCGCCTTAGACTTAGCTTTTATAGAAACCAGTACTAACTGGAAAAAGACAACTAAAGCACATTTTAATGAGTCTTTTTTTCTCACCATTAAAACAGTTTCATCTTAGAGTGTGTGCCTCTAAGAAATAAGAACTTTTTTGACAGAACTGAAGGAAAATTTCAGCAAAAACAAATATCCTACTTGCTAGGTTTGTGCTTGGAAAGTATTAGTTGTGTTTTAAGCCACAAAGGTATAAGGAAGTTATTTTCTTTGAAAACACTGCCTTATTTCTGAGTTTTTTTTTCCCTCTTTGTGTTTGTAATTTTAATATTTCTACTCTTTCAATCTTTTGTTGTTAGTTTCTAAAAATGTGGTTGTAAAGTTAATTTGAATCACATTAATTTTTATTGTAGTCATATTTTAAAACTTATCTGTACTAAAATATTAATTTAACAAGCCAATATTAAAGGATATCATGTGGGTATTTCGACAAGTTCATGGAAAATGGAATTAAAAATTAAGTTTTAGTATAAATATTTTGAAATCCATGCATAATTTCTTTCCTTTTTTTTTTTTTTTTAAGATTTTTTTATTTATCTGAAAGAGTTACACAGAGAGAGAAGGAGAGGCAGAGAGAGAGAAAGGTCTTCCATCTGCTGGCTCACTCCCAAACTGCTCAAAATGGCCAGAGCTATGCTGATCCAAATCCAGGAGCCAGGAGTTTGTTCCGGGTCTCCCATGCAGGTATAGGGGCCCAAGGACTTGGACCATCTTCCACTGATTTCCCAGGCCATAGCAGAGAGCTGGATTGGAAGTGGAGCAGCTGGGACTTGAACCGTTGCCCATATTGGATGCCAGTACTGCAGGCGGTGGCCCCACCCGCTACGTCACAGCACTGGCCCCTAATTTTTCCAAAATATCCAATTTCTTAAACTTTCTGAAGTCTTCTTTAATAGTATTTTCTTTTTTATTAAGTTTATTTTTTATTTATTTGAAAGGTAGAGTGACAGAGAGAGAGAGAGAGATCTTCCATCTGCTGGTTCATTCCTCAAGTGACCGAAAGTAGCCAGGGTGGGGCCAGACTGGAAACCAGGAGCCAGGAACTCCATCTGGGTTTCCCTTGACAGTAGCAGAAACTCATATACTTGAGCCATCATCTGCTGCCTTCCAGGGTGCACATTAGCGGGAAGCTGCATTGGAAGTGTAGTTGGAACTCAAACCCATACTCCAGTATGGGATGTGGATATCCCAAGAGCAGCTTAATTTGCTGTTCCACAGGGTCTGTCTTCTTAGAGTATTTCTGATACTACGGTACCTTGCTTCATGCACTTGGTCTTGTTTACTCTTGCTAATAACTCTACAAAAATTGCATTCATTTTGTCAATAAATAAACTATCGGATATTTAGTAACTTATTAGTATTTATGTGCTTGACTGGTAGTTGCTGCAAGAGTTTCATCAATGCATTAAAATTGTATTTTTTGAAGCACCTACCATGTTCCAGGCTTGCCAAGCACCAGGCAAACTATAGTGACTCAAAGTTGCCCGGGCCCTGCCTACATGGACTTCTTTTTTTTTTTTGACAGACAGAGTGGACAGTGAGAGAGAGACAGAGAGAAAGGTCTTCCTTTTCCAGTTGGTTCATCCTCCAGTGGTTGCCACAGCCAGCGCACCGTGCTGATCTGAAGCCAGGAGCCAAGTGCTTCTCCTGGTCTCCCATGGGGTGCAGAGCCCAAGGACCTGGGCCATCCTCCACTGCACTCCTGGACCACAGCAGAGAGCTGGCTTGGAAGAGGAGCAACCAGGACAGAATCCGGCACCCCAACCGGGACTAGAACCTGGTGTGCCGGTGCTGCTAGGCGGAGGATTAGCCTATTGAGCCACTGCGCCAGCCGCCTACATGGACTTTTATAATTGAGAGATAACTTGACAGAGTTTTTTTTTTTTTTTTTTTTTGAAATCTACCGGTTTGGGAGTGAGTCAAAAAAGATACACAGATGAATTTCATTGTTGGGTAGACCAGGGAGACTTTTCACTACAGAAAGAATGATACCTAGCTATATTCCTGCATTAAAACATTTAATCAGATGTACTCATTGTAGCCAAAGGAGAGGCAGTCCTCCCTTCTCCCTGCAACTCTGACAGTTAAATCATAAATCAACATTTAAAAACAATGTAAACTAAACTGTCTTCTAGATAAGAATCAGATAGAGTAAGGAAAATCTGGCTATGCTAGAATGTCAAAATTTTCCACTGATGAAGAGGTATTAAAATATCTAAAGCAAAGTGTTTGTAGTGGGAGTCTGAGAAGTTAATATAATTTTTGCACAGTCTAAGACCTGGTGATTTCTAGATGGCTTCCCTAGTGCCATTTGTTGATACCCCTAATTGCCACGTGCCCTTTTTATCTTGGGACATTTAACATTTTTTCTTCAGCTGATTTTTCTTTAAAAGCTTAGATTTTCTTATCAAGTTCTATGTTATTGAAGGGTATGTGATGAGGAAACACAGACCAGAGTTTGAAATTGAAGTCCTTGACTGGGCTACCGTAAGTCTATGGAGCTCCTAACATTTTGTGAAATTCATGTATGTATGTGCTGTATTAGTCCAGCTTCAGTCAGCATAACAAAATAACCTGACGCTGGATAGTTTGTAAAGGAGTTTATTTAACTCAGGGGTTTGGAAGTTGAAATTCTAAGATTGGGTGGCCCCATTACCCTCCCCCACAGGCATGAATGTATGTGGAAAAGGTCCCATGGCAATACAGGAAGCCAGGGAAAATCAGGGGCCAGGCTCACTCTTTATAACAACCCACTCTTGTGGGAATTAATGGGGGTCCCGTGAGCCTCACATGAACATCTTCCAAGGGTGAGGCCTCCTAATTACCTTCCAGTAGGCCCCACCTCGAAAGGTTCCAGCTTCTCCCAGCTCTACTACAGTGAGTCCAAGCTTTCAGCCAGGTACCTCTAGGGGATGTGCAAAAACCGTAGCATATGCTTAGTAGTATTTTTTTGGGAAGGAAGTCCATAACCTTTGTAAGGTTCTTTTTTTTTTTTTTGACAGGCAGAGTGGACAGTGAGAGAGAGAGACAGAGAGAAAGGTCTTCCTTTTGCCGTTGGTTCACCCTCTAATGGCCGCCGCGGACAGCGCACTGCGGCCGGCGCACCGCGCTCATCCAATGGCAGGAGCCAGGTGCCAGGTGCTTCTCCTGGTCTCCCATGGGGTGCAGGGCCCAAGCACTTGGGCCATCCTCCACTGCACTCCCGGGCCACAGCAGAGGGCTGGCCTGGAAGAGGGGCAACCGGGACAGAATCCGGCACCCTGACCGGGACTAGAACCCGGTGTGCTGGCGCCGCAAGGCGGAGGATTAGCCTGTTGAGCCACGGCGCCGGCCCTTTGTAAGGTTCTTGATGCGTGTCATGACCCTTAAAATGTTAAGAATTGTTGTAATTAGGATTTTATCCAAAGAGATCTTCAAGATTCCGTATAGTTCAAGACCATGGTTAGAGAATTCTGGTCCCTAACAGGCATCTTGGAGAAGGAGGAATTGTTTTGGCTCCTTTCAAGAACTAGAGTATTGGAATTCTGAGTGAATTTGGGATTTGAAAGTCTATGTTTAACAATAGGGCTTTGGAACTCTCAGCTTTGAGTAGTATATGGTTTTGAGTTTATGGATGCCCTTTGGGGAATTTGAAAATGCTTCTTTCTAATTCAACCTTTTAGTTATCGGAATTATTATTTTTAGACAATGAAATAGAAAGGAGTAGGAAAAGAGAAAAGTTGTTATATTTTCTCAAATAAATAAACAGTTGAAGAAATCAATTTATAAATCTTAAATCTAATCATTTTAAAAAGATTACATAGAAGTCTTTGGTATGAGTATTTTGTATTAATAATACAAATCGATATGGTACTTTTTCCCCCCAGACGTAGGTTGGGAGCTTGGGGAGTAGACATCCTCTGTTGTCCCTTGTCACCTGCCATATCTCAAGTTTTGTATATACTCTGCTGAAGAGTAGGATGGTTATAACTTAAGCCTGCAGCTATATAGTTCTGATTAAGCTATTAAAAATGGTTCCAGATAGAAGAATGAGGAAGTAAAATTTGATATCTCAAGTTGTTGTATTTAAGTTCCTTATTTTGATGTAGGTTGTATTTTTTTGTTGTTGTTGTTATGAAACAGTAGATTTTTAATACTAGCCCTGTCACACGTAGTATTAATACTTGCCAAATAAGGTTATGGTGAGGACTACAAAAAATAGCAAAGTGTTTCTTGCATGTCAAGAACATCACAAGTACTTAATGATATTAACTTATCATCATTAACAACATCCATGTTATCTGGCCTCATGACTGAATGTACAGTGTTATGTATCAGTGATAAATGACCCAAAGACACAGACAAAAGGGAAGATCAAGTTGATTAGACCCTTGCTTAGAGGAGCAGATTATTTCAGAGGTTGAGAGATCGTTTTATGCAAGCATGTTCAGCTTTCATTCATGAATTGATTACAATATAAATAACTCTTCTAGGAGAAAAATATAGTAATGACATAAAATCAGTTGTAAGCCTCATAAGCACAGGGACTGTTTCTGTTTTGTTTACCTTGTATCGTTAGCTCCATTTTAGTGTCTGGCCCATGGAAGATGTTCCATTAAATATTTGCCTTCATCCATCCATGTTTTTTCTCTATCTTCAGTGTAATTTGCTATGTTCTGCAGAAATATGTGTGGGTATATCCCTGTTTCAAAAGGGGGCTCTCATGAGGCCATCTGAGATTGAGCTCAGATTAGGGGACATTTTGACTTCTCTGGTCATAGAAACACTATCTTCCTATTTTCTAGAATATACAATGCACTTTAAACATCTTTGGAATATAGTAAAAACTAATGATGGCCGGCGCCACGGCTCAATAGGCTAATCCTCTGCGGCTCACCTGCAGCGCCGGCACCCCGGTTCTAGTCCCGGTCGGGGCACCAGATTCTGTCCTAGTCGCTCCTCTTCCTGTCCAGCTCTCTGCTGTGGCCTGGGAGTGCAGTGGAGGATGGCCCAAGTGCTTGGGCCCTGTACCTGCATGGGAGACCAGGAAAAGCACCTGGCTCCTGGCTTCGGATCAGCGTGGTGCGCCACCGCAGCGGCCACTGAGGGGTGAACCAACGGCAAAGGAAGACCTTTCTCTCTGTCTCTCTCTCTCTCTCACTGTCCACTCTGCCTGTCAGGAAAAAAACAAAAAAAAAAAACAAAAAAAAAACCTAATTTCTTGCAGCAGGAAGTGTAGTCTGTGCATACATATGAGGAGTCTTCAAAAAGTTCATGAAAAATACATATGAAAAACTGTGTAAATTTCAAAATATTTTGCACTGAAACATGCTTATCTTGCAATTCCATTTTTCCATGAACTTTTTGAAGTACCTTGTATATGCTACTCAGCAGTACTATCACAGTATATTTGTTTAGGTAGCAAATTTACTTAGAGTACATGCGATTGGTAGTCTCTGGTTTAGTATCCAATGAAATATATTGTCACCCATTTGATCTGAATTTGGGTGAGGGTCGTGATAACCATAGTCTGGTAGTCAAAGGGCTTTTAGTATTTTTCTTTTTCTCTGCAGTACTTTGTTATGTCAAGTGAAGTTATTATGATATTTTTTTTTAGGACAGAAGTTGAAACATTAAATGGTTTATCAACCAAAATAAGGCAACTACCTTTCTTAGCCTTTAATGTAGTATCCAGTTTTCCTAAAGTTTATTGTCCTCCTGGTCTAAAAGGCTTAGACTGAGAGGAGTAGCAACATGGTTAAAAGTTCTGAAATTGTAGACTTGGAACCTGTCTACTCTCAATCATTTGATCCTGAGTCACGGAAGAATAGGCAAAAAATTTACTGTTTTACCAGAAGAAAGCTCAAGTGTACTGAGTTTAGAATATTAAATATTTTAACCAGTCTAGCATGTTTTTTATAATTCATATGAGTCAAAATTGACGTTATATGATTCTGTTGTTTGTGATGTGTTCTCATGTGTGTGCAAAGTAGTTTATAGTTAGTCCTGAAGGAACTTCGTTATTATAAGGTCACCCTCTATAGCTTGGTGTTTATTTGCAAAATCAAGCATTTTTTGTCTTATTAAACTAGTGAAATCTTTTCTAGCATATGGAAACATTTCTGTACCTCATATTCTTTTGAGCAAATAACCCCAAGTGACTTAGAAATGTTGAAAAAGTAATAGATTTTTCCAAATGCTATTAGAATAGTTAAATTAATATATCCCACAGTATTGAAAAAAGTTATTCACTAGGACAAAAGAAGACTAGAATGAAGTCTAATCACTGTTTTCACTCCAATTCCAGATTCTTTTAATTTTTGTTGCTTATGCAGCACTAGTATTACCATAAAAGATTCAGAAGTCATGCTAGGTAGCCAAATGTTGCTCAAACCATATGTAGAACATCCTTTCTGGCTTCTTTATCAAGAAAATGATATCTGAAAGTTAAAGACAGTTGTCCAAACTTTTGAAATGTAGTAATCTATCTTAGAGTATCATTGTCCTTAGCAAAATATGTAGCAGTGTGAGATATCAAGCAGTAATAAAATCTGTGCACAGACAAGTCAGTGACGTGTTCCTGCAGTATCAACAAATGGACAGGTAGATGCAGAGAAGTGATACTAAACTTCTCATACATTCTGACAATGTATGTAAGCAGAGCCAGGTGCTTCTAAAGAGGAGTAACACATCCCTTCAATAAAATGTGCAATCTGTGGACAGATTTGTTCCTAAATGACATCTTGAAGTTTGGCCTTTTGCAAAAAACATCTTTTGAGGAAGAGCAGATTATAGCTCCTGTTTTCAAGGGGGAAAACAACATTACAACCTTATATTAAACTTAGCAAGGTGAAATCAGGATGTCCTTCGAAAACTGACTGGAAGGAGAAGAAAGAGTGGGAGGTGGAGAAAGAGCAAGGGGAAAAGCTCTTTAAGAAGTGGAAATAGTTGGATCCCTTAGGATATCTGATACTGTCAGAAGTACTGCATGTAAGAGAATGTTGGCATAGTGCAATTGTAGAGCTCCCTGAAGATTCTAAAAGCAAAAGAAAAAAAGTTTCTTCAACACTTCCTCTTTCTGAATCGTATGTTCTTTGCCATCTTTAACTGAATGCCTGGATTCCCATCAGCTGTTTTGTGAAACTATTAATCCAGTCCTGTGCAGTATTGAACACTATGCTAAGCATAGCAGAAAGAGCAAGATGAGGAAGATACTGCTTCTGCCTTCAGAGAACTTACTATCTAGTAGAGAAGAGAACAGACATATTCACATCTCTGTAGAACAAAGCTGAATGAGTCATCTGAGAAGATGGTATGGACAAGGCAGGACCTAATCTTTGTTTCATACATGAATGTTTCATGAAGGAGAAGCATGTGAACTGGTTATGGCTGTATGTATAGTGTGGACAGATTAATGGGATTGGAGTAAGAGTTTCATTTTTGGCCAAGAAATAGCATGAACAAAGATGGGGTAGAGGTGGAGATGTGGGATTTATTTGGGAAGAGGGGATTGCTGAGTTATGGAGAGTTCTAGATTGTTTTTAAGTTTATGATACCATGAAAAATTATTAAAATTTACTTATTTTTACTTTATTTGAAAAGGAGAGGGAGAGAGAGAGGATGAAAGAGAAAGAGAGGGAGTCATAGAGAGAAAGAAAATGAAAGTCTTCCATCTGCTGGTTCACCTCTGAAATACCAGCAACAACTAGGACTAGGTCAAGCTACAGCCAGGAGCTCAGAACTCTGTCCAGGTCCCTCAAGTACTTGAGCCATCACCTTCTGCTTCCCGGGGTTCACATGAGCAAGAAGCTGGTATTGGCAGTGGAACTTGGACTCAAACCAGGCACTGCGGTATGGGATCCACCATCCCAAGTGATGTCTGTACTGCTGTGCCAAATGACTGCCCAGAAAGATAGACACACACTCACACACACGCACACTCATGTACATACACACACACACAATAAATACTTGGGACTTGGAGATACTTTCAAAGGTTATACGAAAGCAGCATCTTTTTAGGAGCTGTTCCAGGGTGGTAGCTGGAGTTCCACCAAGTGCATCTTCTCAGTAGCACTCAGTAGCACGACAGCACCTGGCCCTTCTTGTTCCTGATTTCTTCTGTTTCCTACGAAAGATCTCTCTCAAGGTTTAGATAAATCAAGAAAGAGCCTTTTATGTAAAAGATGTTTGAAGACTTCTAATTTTCAAAATTTTGTGTTAACAAAATGAAGCACATAGAAATTGCTGATAGTTCAGAAAACTGAGACACATTAACTTCCATGTATCCAAGAATGATTTTATTTCATGGGCTTGGTGAACCTCTAGAGAACCAAGCGATGTTAACCATCAGAGCAGACTGTTGACAAGACAGGTCCTCGTTTTGCTGTTTTGTTAGCATGAATGCTTCATGAGGGAGGGCTGTGAACTGGACATTGTGTAGAATTTGCAGATTAAGTTGGATTAGGATGAGGTTAGGGTTTTGAGCAAAGATGGAGCAGAGGTAGAGATGTGGGACATAAGTAAGAGGCTTCTTTCTCCGTTCCTTTTCTAGAAGAAAGACTTTTCACAGCTACTTGAGAGTACAGACAGTAATGCGTCTAGAAAACGTAACATATTTTTTTCTTGCTTTACTTTGATGTTGGGTGTCTGTTTTTTGGTTTCTGCCTGTTGCTTTTAAACCAGGAAGAAATGAAAAACAGACTCCAGAGTTTTTACATTTGAATGGCAGTGTCTCCCTTCACTGTAACTGGATGTCAAATGTTTTAAAAATGTTTTTAAATACCTGCTATATGTAAGATGGTGACGAACAAGGTAAAATTCCTGCCTTCAAGAAGTGTGTAATCTGTTCAGAGAAACTTCACTTAGGAAATTTGGGTTATTTCCATAAATTATGCTTTCACTATGTAGGGGATAATATAAGTAAACCAAATCATGATTAACATTTTATATTCTCAGTGGGATTTTAGAGCTATACTGTCCAATAGATTAGTTGCTAGTCACATGTGGCTATTTAAATAAGTGAAAATTAAATAAAATAAAAAATTCAAGCCGGCGCTGCAGCTCAATAGGCTAATCCTCTGCCTTGTGGCGCTGGCACCCCGGGTTCTAGTCCCGGTTGGGGCGCCAGATTCTGTCCCGGTTGCCCCTCTTCCAGGCCAGCTCTCTGCTGTGGCCTGGGAGTGCAGTCCTTGGGCCCTGCACCTGCATGGGAGACCAGGAGAAGCACCTGGCTCCTGGCTTCGGATCATCGCAATGCGCTGGCCGCAGTGCGCCGGCCGCGACAGTCATTGGAGGGTGAACCAATGGCAAAAGGAAGACCTTTCTCTCTGTCTCTCTCTCTCTCTCACTGTCCACTCTGCCTGTCCAAAAAAAAAAAAAAAATTCAGTTGCAATGATTACATTTCAAGGGCCCAGTGGCCATACATGACTAATGGCTATCGTATCAACCTGCGTGGATATGAGCATTTCCATTATTGCAGAAGTCGTTGCTGGGAAATGCTTCCCTGGAGGTTTAGAACATATTTTATGTGTTTTGTTCAGGTGATGCCTGCCATGTGCCAGGTGTTGTGCTGGAGCCAGGTGATAAAGTCCTACTTCCTGCCCACATGATCCTTTCAGTCTTGTGGGGGGATCAGGATAAGTAGATGGGTGAATAACATAGGGTGTGATAGTTGCCACTGTAGGAGGAGAAGTACAGGAGGCTATGAAAGAACCTAAGGAAAAGTACAGAAGCAAAATTCAGAGTTTGGGGAGAGATGTGTAGTTGCTTGCTTGTTTAAGTTAGGGAGATGAGTGAGAGAAAGCATGATCCAAGCAGTGTAAAACCCTGGGATGTGAAAGAATACAGCACATGTGAGGCCTGAAAGATGTTTAGTGTGACTGGAGCCCAGGTATTCTAGATCTCTTAGTTCAGAATCTTTCTGTATTATGATATGTTTAATCTGGAAAAAAACCAGAGAGGAAACTGTCCCTGCTCCTTTCCACTATTTGGGGATCTCCTTCTACAAGGGCATTTCAGAAAGTTCATAGACATGCATATTATGAGAGAAGCTTGCATGGATTTCACTTTTTTGCACCAAAATAAACCCATGTTTTCATCCATTTTTCCACAAACTTCTTGAAGCACTGTCATAATTTTCTTATATCTGTGGATTCAATAGTAAGAGAAGGACACGAAAAAGATGAAAAGGAAATTTAGAGAAGGAATATCAAAGAAATGAAGATGGCAGGAGGAAATTTGACAGAAATGAAGCAGGGACATTTGGTAGGGAATGACAGTATCACTTATGACACACAGATTCTCTGTCTCTAATCAGAAGTTCATATCAACCATTTCAAAAGTTAATGCCCTCAAATGATTGACTTGGTATTATAGAGTATGTTATATGAGACTTTTTTTTCCTGAGGGATTTAAAATTGAATTTCTTTTTGACTCAATCAAAAATCATAATAAAATTTACTGTATTGTATTATCATGATTCTATACTCCTCTTCTTAAAAGGATAAACTGTTCATTTATTTGAAAGACAGACAGGCAGAGACAGACAGACACTGTTCATTCCCCAAAAGCCCACAACAACCAGGGTGAATCCAGGAACCCAGAACTCAATCTGGGTCTTTTCCATGGGCAGCAGGGACCCAAATACTTGAGGCATCACCTGTTGCCTCCTAGAATCTGCATTATCAAGAAGCTGGAATCTGGAGTAGAGCCAGCATTTGAATCAGGCACTACAATGTGGGATGTGAGTGTCCCAGTCAGCATCTTATCGTTCTGCTAAATGCTTGTCCTATACCCTTATAATGTATACAACTGGGAAGCTATTTAAATTGCTTTTGTTCCATTTTTGTAGGACAAAAATAGTTACTGTAAGATTAAGACCTGTAGTTATATAAGAAGTCAAAGACAGAGTAGGATCAAGAAACAAAAGAATTATATATCTTCCTTCAACCCCCACCAATTTTGGAGACTGTTATGTGCATTATACAAAATACATTGCACACAATAAATCTCTCACATTTTGTAAATATTTAGCTACAGTTGATTTATTTCTGCTCCACTGGCAGCCATCACGTCTCTGTTCTGCATTGTGAATGTCTGTTTACATGTCTGTGCCGCCATCATCTGCTCCAGTGTGGAGGCTTCTGGAAGGCCGGGATCCTGTCTGTTTATTTTGCATAATGGTAGGCATAGCGCTCTGTGCATGAAGCTTTATTTTTACTTGAAGCTGCTGCTGCTGATTTTCTTTCTGAATTTCTTTTCTTTCCTGTCTTCAGATTGACTGAATCTTCTGATCACTCTTAAGTCTATGAAACACAGAAGTGGAATTAAGTGTTGAAAGCCTTGCTGGGCCAGCCAGCAAGCTTTCTCCCATAGCGCTATGAGGTCTTATGCCACCACAAAGAGCTGCTTTCTTATAAAAAGATGAAAAATGTGGAGCAGCCACCCATGTTGGTTTTCATGAAGAAGTTTGGTATCTAGTCTTACCACCAAGTGCTTGTCAAATAAACCTGGTATGAGGTCAGGGCTGAATACAGTAAACAGGAGACTCACATAAAAGCTACAGTGAAAAATTATTCCTCTTAATTTGCATCTCTATTCTTATTTGGGACAGGCTTTAAGTTTTTAAGAAGAATTATTGGTTTATTTAGGTATTTTATTTGAAAGGCAAGGAGACAAAGTCAAAGACAGAGACAGAAAGATCTTCCCAGTGCTGACCTACTCCTCAAAATGTCTGCAACAGCTGGAGCTGGGCCAGGCAAAACCAGAAGCTTGGAATTCAATCCAGGTCTCCAAAGTGGGTGTTAGGGACTGAACCACTTGAACTATCACCTCTTGCTTCCCAGGGTGCCCATCAGCAGAAAGGTGGAATTGGGAGCTGAGCTGGGACCTGAACCTAGACACTCTAAGACATGGCCATCCTAAGTGGAATCCTAACTGTTACAGCAAACCAGGAGACAGGATTTGGAAACAGTGTTGGGACTGGGGACGGAGTAAATTTGTTGAGGTTGTGCTACAGCCAAATGAATAGGGTCTCAGTGCTTTGTGAAGATGCTTCAGCTCTAAACAGGTTTTCTTAGGGATCTTTCCCACAAAACACTCATCTTTTTTTGTTGTTGTTTGTTTGTAACATGAAATTACAAAACTGGACATCCAGTTCATTCATGTGGAATAACTATTAAGTTTAATTTTCTTTATTAGAATGGCCAGATACTAAAAAGAAACTTCCTAGGTTGATAGGTAGCTTTTTAGCGTTTCCTTTCTGCTTCTGCTTTGCCTATTCTGCCCTTTCTCAAGATTGATCATGAATTTTCTATTATGTTTTAAGAAACTTTAGGGGTGACTTGTCATGTCTTTTATCTTAGTTTTTCCCATCACTTTTTTGTTTTTGACTTGCTATAAATGATACGTTATTTGATTTCTAGATTCCTCATTTTTAATGTTGTATTCTGTAAACTCTTGATGTTTATTCATGTAAATAGGAATTCACTGCCAGTATTATCAATCCTGAAACTTAAATTATGATTTTTTGATGTTCAGAATATTTCTGCTTAATTCTCTTGGTTTTCTTTGATCAATACCTTCTTTGGAAAGTTATGTTAGCATCAAAAATTAAATACAGCCAGGGATAAATATCCTGATGCATCCCTAAATGTTGTTAAATACCTAATGATGAAAGTTTATCAGCCAAAAGTTACCATCTTCTTTCTAATGTGTGTATATATACTTTTTGACAACTCAGATTTTTTTTTTTTTTTGACAGGCAGAGTGGACAGTGAGAGAGAGAGACAGAGAGAAAGGTCTTCCTTTGCCGTTGGTTCACCCTCCAGTGGCTGCCGCGGACGGCGCGCTGCGGCCGGCGCACCGCGCCGGCTCATCCGATGGCAGGAGCCAGGTGCTAGGTGCTTATCCTGGTCTCCCATGGGGTGCAGGGCCCAAGCACTTGGGCCATCCTCCACTGCACTCCTGGGCCACAGCAGAGGGCTGGCCTGGAAGAGGGGCAACCGGGACAGAATCTGGTGCCCCGACTGGGACTAAAACCCGGTGTGCCGGCGAGATTTTTCTTATTAATTATATATTTGCATTATCCTGCCCAGAACAGACATCCTTGTAAAGTACTTTATACTCTATATAATATGCAAATATTTAGCATTCTATATTAGATCTATAAATATACTACTTAAAAACTAGCTATCAATGCTACTTAACAATTATCTTTTTTAAATTAATTATTTAACAGTCAGAGTTACAAAGAAAGTGAGTGAGAAACAGAGAGAGAGAGAAAGATCTTCCGTCAACATTTGCTAGACTCCAAGAGGAGGGGTTTCCTTCTTTTATACAGGTTTGGTGGCGTTTTCTGAGGCCTGTATTTGCTTAACCTCTGAAAGAGAAGAACAGAATTGGTCATGAAGAAAGCAGGAGAGGTTTTTGTCCACATCTCCTCTGTATCTCTGTCTCTAGTGCCTTGTAGCTGGCGGTTAGAATACCAACATAGCTCACTTTGCCATTTTTCAAGGACTGCAGTATACTCATAGCTTAAGGGAAAATATTGTTCTTGAAAACTTAGACATTTGGTATAATTGACATAAATATGTTTAATCCTTGGCTGGACACTTAAGTTCTTTTAAAACTTACAGCTAAACTATCAGACGTGAACACATTGCAAACGATATGGTGTAGTTGAAGGGAACAATGCTACCAACTGACTTGTGTAAATAAAGGATTTAACTTCTCAATTTTTTTTAATCTAGAAATCTGCTTTTTTCAAGAGTTTCAAACACAGCATTTACATATGTTGTGTCTACCTATCAACATCAATGTAGAAGTAATATATATGTTTATTATAAAAAATTAGGAAATTCAGATAGGCAAAAAGGAATCACTGACTGTAGCAGAAAACTACTAACATTTTCATATGTAGCCTTTTAAGTGTTCATAGTTACATATGTTATCCACACATACACATAGAATCACACATATATAAACAATAAAGAAATTTAAAAATCACTTCATGTTGGTGAAAAATGATATTATAGAGCTAAGGAAACAAACTGAAGACTAATTCCACCATTGCAGAATTACTAAGTGATAGAGAACCAGTAAAGACCAGGATAGAGTTGGCTGAAAATTTAATGGCTTGGAACAAAAGCTTGACATAATCACAGTCAACACAGGGGTCAAAGACAAAGGTTAAAGCTTTTTGTTAACAGTGATGGAAATGCCACAAAGACCAGTCAACCAAAAGATCACTGGTGTGTGTGAGGAAGAGGACCCAACAAGTTGCACTTAACAGGTATTTAGGGAAGTGATACAGCTAAACTTCACTGACCTGAAGAACTGACTCAGCAACTCAAAAGGATATATTGAAAATCAGTTGAGAAGTCTCAACATCAAATCATATCCTGGTTGTTAGTGAATGAAATAAAACCTTTGGTTGATACAAGCAAAAGCAAACAGTATCTGAAGGGAGGCTTAGACGGGTCTTATTTCTGGGCCACGGTGTGCAGTACTAGAGGAGCACTGTCAACACAATTCTGATTGAAGAACGTTGTACCCAGCCAGACTGTTGAGGTGGAAAGTCAACAGGTATGAATTCTCAGGGGTGAAAGACCTTTGAAAGGTGAAAGAGTCTAACATCCATGAGACCTCTGAAAAAAATTGTGATTAAATTTAGCTGACCAAGAGAAGAATCAAGTTCAAGACTGTTGTGATATTAAATGCATTTATATATAAAAGTGAGATTTAGAAACTATAGAAACCAACAGAACAGATTCTAAACTATATACAATGCAAAGTAAAACTAATAAATACATTGGAAGATAATTGAAGGGAAAAAGGGATAAGAGATTATTAATCTCTTTATAGCAGCCATTCAATCACTACTGTCTAAAACTTAAAGTAGCTTTTTTTTTTTTTTTAAGATTTATTTATTTACTTGAAAGACAGAGTTACAGAGAGGAAGAGGCAGAGAGAGAGAGAGGTCTTCCATCTGCTGGTTCACTCCCTAGCTGGCCTCAACAGCCGGAACTGCGCCAATCCAAAGCCAGGAGCGAGAATCTTCTTCCGGGTCTTCCATGCAGGTGCAGGGCCCAAGGACTTGGGCCATCTTCCACTGCTTTCCCAGGCCATAGCAGAGAGCTGGATTGGAAGTGGAGCAGTCAGGACTCAAATGGGATGCTGGTACTGCAGGTGGCAGCCTTACCTGCTATGCCACAGCACTGGCCCCAAAGTAGCTTATTTAAAAAAAAAAATTATTTATTTATTTGAAAGGGTTACAGAGAGAGAGGGAAAGACAGAGGGAGGGAGAGAGAGAAAGAGAGAGAAAGAGTGAGAGAAAGAGAGAGAGATAATATCTTCTATCTGCTGGTTCGCTACCCAGATGGCGCAATGGCAAAACTAAAGCAGGCCAAAGCCAGGAGCCGAGAGCTTCATCCAGGTCTCCCACGTGGGTGCAGGGCCCAAGCACTTGGGCCATCTCCTGCTGCTTTCCCAGGCCTATAGCAGAGAGCTGGACTGGAAATGGAGGAGCCAGGACTAAGAACTGGCATCCATATGGGATGCCAGTATTGTAGGCAGTGGTTTTACCCACTCTGCCACAATGCTGGTCCCTTGATGTAGTTTAAAAGTAATATTAAGCCACTCTCTCTCTGAGGTGTTAATTATTTTTCTTTGAGGAACTTTTCACAATTAAGGTTTCCTAAGTGAAGAAGCATTAATCTAAAATTTCTTCGGTTTCAGCTTGGAATGAATTATTTTTAAGAGTTTTTATTTATTTGGGGAGCCGGGGAGAAAGCACACACTAGCGCTTCCCCATCCACTGGCTCAAAAATGCCTGCAATGGCCAGGAGCGAGCTGAAGCTGGGAGCAGGAACAATCCAGGTCGAGCACTGGGTGCCAGGGACCCAGTCACATGAGCCATCACTGCTGCTTCTCCTGGTCTGCATTAGCAGGGAGCTGGAGTCAGGAGCTGGACATGGTACTGACCATGGTGACCATCTTTTATCCCCCCATGCATTTGATTTGAAAGGCAGAGAAAAAGAGATCCAGAGAGACAGAGATCTTCTACATGCTGATGTACTCACTAAATGCCTGCAGCAGCCAGGACCAGACCCAGCCGACACCAGGAGCTGGGAACTCAGTCTGGGTCTCCCACAGGGGCGGCAGGGATCTGAGCCATCAGCTGTTGCCTCCCAAGATGTCCATTACAAGGCAGCTGGGTTAGGAGTGGAGCTGCTGCTTGAGCCCAGGCACATTGACGTGGAATGTGAGCACACCAACTGACTTCTTGACCATCGTGCCAAATGCCCACCCACGTGTGGGGACCTTAACTGGTATCTGAACTACAAAGCCAAAACACCTAACTCCCAGAATTGATATTGTTATTTTAAAAAGTGACTGTAGGGATGGGTGTTTAGTACAGTGGGTGGGTCACCACTTGGGATACCTGCATCCCATATCTTAGTTCCAGCGTTGCGTTCAGCCTCCTTTGCTTTTATTT
Organism: Sylvilagus floridanus; assembly: GCA_949820135.1. Lineage (NCBI taxonomy): Eukaryota > Metazoa > Chordata > Mammalia > Lagomorpha > Leporidae > Sylvilagus > Sylvilagus floridanus. Next base: position 10,999,677 of record OX463228.1, on the reverse strand, counting down.
TATTTTATTTTTTTAAATATTTTTATTTATTTTCTTCAAGGCAGAATTACTGAGAGAGAGAGAGAGAGAGAGGGAGAGAGAGAGGCAGAGAGACAGAGAGACAGAGAGACAGAGAGAGGGATTCCATCAGCTGGTTCATTCCCCAGTGGCCACAGTGACAACAGCCAGGGCTGGGCGAAGCTGAAGTTAGAAGCCTGGATGTGGGCCACAATGTTGGTCCCTATTACTTTAAAATTTTTGTTCCTCTGCTCCTGATCTAGATTTCTGTGAATGCATACCATAGGAAACAGCAGGTGATGGCTTAAGCACTTGGATTCCTGCCATTTGTGTGGGAATTTTGTGTGGAGTTCTGGGTTCCTGGCTACAACTTGGCCATCTGGGGAGTGAACTAGCAGATGGAAGATCTCTCTCTGTTCCCTTCCACCCTCCCTCCCTCTCCCTGTCACACTGCCTTTCAAATAAATAAAATAATATACATTTTTAAAAAAGTGACTATAATCTGTTAAATTATCCAGGGAATAATAAATTTATATCTGTCTACCCATCTATCTTTGTATGTGATTGGTTGTCTGGAATGTTGCTTATTAAATGTTAACACTGAATTTTTTCCCAATGGTGAGATTTTTGGGTAATGTGTTGTATTTTTCGTTTTATTGAATTTTTATTCTGAGAGTTGAGGGGGGTTGCCCCAGGGCAAGAATGTTTTAATCAAAGTAGTACTATGGATTTAGTACTCTGAAACATGAATTTAGACTTAATAGCTTTATATCCTCACTTTTATAAGTTATCATGATCCTTTTCCCGTTGCCATCATGTTTAAGGGCTGCACCTTATTTTATGGGTATGCTTTATGTATTTCTGCTTCCAGTCCCAATCTCAGTTTCTTTGTACTGACAGAGCTGGACTAGATTAGTGCATCACAGTCTCTCTCTAAGCTGTGGAATCCTACAAAAAATACAACAGTTTCCATCTCTTGGCTTAGAAACCTCATGTGGAATAAGTTTCAAAGGTGTGCAGATTAGGTAATTTTGGAGGTTCATTCCGTTTTACCACTGGAAGGTATTTTTCTTTAGGATTTTCTTTTCTTTTTTTAGTGACTGATTTCCTCATGTCAAAAAAAAGGTCAGATAATAGCCATGACCTTAGAGATTCAGAGTTTTAAAGTAAAAGCAGCTCTTGACAACAGTCTACTTTCCCTAACTTTATATGTAAAGAAACCAAATTTAAGTTGCTTAAAACTAAATTATACAGCAGACTGAAATGAGTGGGGCTCAGGCCCGGATCCCTGGCTTTTTTACGCTGTTCTTTGTCCTGCAGTCCGCATACTTGTTTTTAAAGTGACGGGCAAAGAAGATGACAGTTTTATCTCAACCCATTTCACGCTTGTGAGTGTCAGGAAACACACGGAATTTATTAGTGTTTATTGTCTTCTCATGAAGAGAGAGAAGCCACACAGCCCTATTGAGCTCCTGAGCTTGAGTTAGAAAGGAGAGCGAGAAAGATTCTGGTGAGGAGGAAAGCATTTACATGTCAAAAATTTGGAATTTACTGTGGTTGCCGAGATTCAAAATAAAGCGAAGACTCCACTTGGCACAGGATGAGAAACAAGGCCGCTGCAAAGTGTGTGCGCGTCACGGACAAGATGCCGGCGCTCCTGCAGGCACCCACTGCGGGGCCGGGTTGGGGGGGTGTTGTTTCTTTGTGCCTGTTGCCTGAGCTGATTTATTTAGTTATGATTTCAACATGCCTGCAAGGCAAACCCCAGAAAACATTGCACAACAACAGTAACCAGAACAAATGGTGTTTTTTCCCTTACCCATCCCCCCCCCAAGGTTTTTAAAATAAAACAGCAGTGGATTTCTTTTCTATTTTTTTCTCACATTGTTTAAATGGCTCTGATTATGTTTGGCTGTTGGGTGTGTCCAGTTATAGAATCTTAAGTGGCAGTGCAGGTTCCTGAACTAGAAAGAGAATTAGAGGTGAAGTGGCTTGATTATTGGAATGTGTAGAATGTAAAGTTGGGAGAGGTACCTTGGTCTACCGCAGGCTGCACTTGGTAACAGACCTTCTTGTTAAAAAGCCCTATTATTATTGGAAATTTAGTTTGGAAGTTGCTAAAGAAGGAATTTGACAGGAAAGGAAAACAAGTCACCTGGTCTCTTATTTCCTTTTTCCGTGGCACTTTGAAGAGCTATCTTAAGGTCTCAGTCATCCTGGCATGGGTTAATGTCACCATTCTCACAAACTTGAGTTGAATGCACATGGCACTGCACTGGGGGGAGCACAGAGAAGAGGGTTGATATCCTATCAAGCAGGTCAACAGAATCCCAAACTCCTTTTCCCACACATACTCCAACTGCCCGCTGTCTTCATGAATGCCCCCACCTCCTATTCTCTTAGCTTGGAGCTCACATTTGTCTTGAGTCCTTGTATTCCCTTAGTCTCCATAACTAGTCCATCAGCAAGTCCTGCGTCCTCTGCCTCCAAAATCACTTTTGACCCTGTTCATTCCCTTTTCCCCATTCTCCTAGTCCTTTGGAGTGCTACTTGTCTACTACCAGTCTTTTTATTTTCTAATCCGTCTTCCATGCTGCTGTCAAATCTCTTTCTTTAAAGACAAATCTAAACATATTATCAGGCTGAAAAACCTTTGGTGGGCACTCATTAACATGTAAGAGATTCAGTCTAAAGTTCATAGCTTGTCATGCCAGGGTCTCATAGTCTGTCCCCAACCTACTTATTCTTGCCTCATTTTCTGCCGTAATTTTCCTTTGGTCCTACTCCCTGTTTCCAGACACAGATACATATCTATACTGCGTCCAGCAGCTTCCTCATTGTTCTTGGGCTTGCTGTGTACTTATGCTGTCGATCATACTGTTCCCCAGGCCCATGCGCACAGAATCCGTCTCCCTAACTGATAAGTTACTGCTTATATGGAAAAATGGAGGAAGAGAAGATTTTCCCCTGAATACTCTTTGTAAAATAGGACAAAAACAAATGAATAAACAAATCAAAAACCAAGTGTGCAAAGCTCCAAGCAATAAGTATGACTGCTAGGATAGTGTTCAGATTACTTGCCCCTGGGCAAGCCAGGAGGAAGCGCTTGGTTCTGGAAGGTACTGGAGTCAGAGTAGTGATGAAACTAGTTTTTAACAGTATTAAATGACTACCTCCTTCCTATTACTGCAGAGAGTCAAGAGCTAGCTCTTATTTTTATAGCTGGAGGATAGAGGAAAAAGAGGCACAGTCAATTCCTGGTGGGGTAAATAGGTTCATGAATTAAGAGAAAACTCTAATTATCCTTGACTACCTACTACTATGACCATCTCTCACTTTCCAGGGAAGTGAAGGACTGATAGGAATCCACAGGAAACTGGTGTGGTTTACAAACCACCAGGATAGAGTCGGAGTTGGTGGGTTTAAGAGAGTAAACTGAGCAAAGGAAAATAGCAGCTGTCTACTGAAGGTTAATAAGGAACCAGAGGTCTTTCCCACATGGGTGCTTATCATGCTTCTCCCTAACCTTTGCATCTTCCTCCTGCTCAACTTTTGTTCTGTTCATCCATGTCTGATTCTTTACAAAAATTACTTTTCATTACCTAAGTAACATTTAGGTTAATGTATTATCTTCAAAACATTCAGAGTATCTGTAAAGGCTGCTTGGACACTCCCCTCATTGCCATCACCCCTCACCCCAGTAGGTCCCTACCAACACCAGAATTTGACATTGTTTTCAGTTTGGTTTTCTACATCTAAAGCCCTTTTTCTTTTTTTTTTTTCTTTTCTTTTCTTTCTTTCTTTTTTTTTTTTACAGGCAGAGTGGACAGTGAGAGAGAGAGACAGAGAGAAAGGTCTTCCTTTGCCGTTGGTTCACCCTCCAATGGCCGCCGCGGTCGGCGCGCTGCGGCCGGCGCACCGCGCTCATCCGATGACAGGAGCCAGGAGCCAGGTGCTTGTCCTGGTCTCCCCATGGGGTGCAGGGCCCAAGCACCTGGGCCATCCTCCACTGCACTCCTGGGCCACAGCAGAGGGCTGGCCTGGAAGAGGGGCAACCGGGACAGAATCCGGTGCCCCGACCGGGACTAGAACCCGGTGTGCCGGCGCCGCAAGGCGGAGGATTAGCCTGTTGAGCCACGGCGCCGGCCCTAAAGCCCTTTTTCTGTGCATTGATTGTGAGATACGTGTTTGGGTAAATAGGCTTATGAAAGACATATTGTATTTAGGTGTGCAGAGTAACAGGTGCTCCAAGATGGGAGGCCATTGTTGTGAGCAGCAGCTTAACGCAGTCTGCCACAGCACTGGCCTCTGCATTATCTTCTAATTCTATTTTCCATGAGCATTTTAAGCCCTCTCATAAAACTTGCACATCTTTCCCTATTAGATAGGCGATTCATCACATCTTTTCAGCTTGTGACACGTGGTGTCATCATTGAGACTAGCTTTAACCTTTCCTCTTCTCATAGACATCTCATGTGGACAATTAGAAGGTGAGAGAGGGAAAAAAAGGAGGAAGCAAGTGTTGCTCCTGATGCCTGATGACACTTAAATATGAAAAGGGTGGCAATTGCTGGCGTGGAGAAGAATGTTTTCCTTACAATTAGACTGTCTTAGAAACGCTGGTAGACTCAGTTCCCAGGGCATAACTGGCATTAACACTCACATCCTTCCCTAAATTACTGGCATTGCTAGGAATTAATGCCACCAGGGCTTCATGTTATTTAGACATCTCTTTTTCCTGCTTCCCTGTGCTTAAGTCCTTTCTCCTCTGTTGCTTCTACTTATCACTTAAATTACCAGATTCCAGAAGCAAATTTGCTGTCTATAAAATGAGGGGGTTAGGCGATCTTTAAGGGCTTTTACAACTCTCAGGTTTGTTAAATTATTGAGCTAGCATATTTTTCAGCAAATACATTTTTGACAAACAGAAACTTTGCTTGATTTAGGTCATAGTTACTTGTGAGTATAGGAGAGTACTCCCCACAGTTCATGGAAAATGAAAATACAAGATACAAGTTTATCTTGATGCAAAAAATTTTGAAATCCATGTATGGATTTTTCATAACGTATTTTCCACAAACTTTTTGAAGACCCCTCATAAATAATTTAATAATATTAAAATTGATGCAACTTGCACTGTTTATTTGTCATTCTTCCTTGGAGAATATTTATAATGTTCATTTAATGTTTAGAGTAAATTTCTTAAACAACTTGATGACTGTTAAGTATTACTACCACCAAACTAGAGGCTTAATTAGATCAGGCCACTATTATCTGAGCTTCTTTCCTTTCTTTCTTTTTTCTCTATAAAGCTAAGAGTGCAGACTGAGTCAGTGTGAAAGGGAGCCCCTGAGAAAGTATGTTGAAGATGTTTGCACTTATTCTACACTCTGTGTGTTCAGAGATTTAAGAGGTGCCATCATGTGCCAGGAGCAAAGGGTTGGGAGTAAGGAATTAGGGAATTAGTCCCTGCTCATCACTGTCTCCCTTTGTAATTGTGGGAGCACTCCTTGCTCTTAAATCTTCCCATCTATAACATGCAGTCGATTATTTCTGTCTCTCAACTTCCCCAGGGATGTTTTGTGAAACAATAAACTGGTGCCAGTTATTTTGTGCTCCTCAGTAAAAGTCTTGTACAAATTAATGGTAGTGAGAGGGTGGTTATATTGTGTTATTTAATAAAGTTCTTGAAACAGAGAAACAGTACCCAGAGTAGGTCACTTAAAGGTTTTATTATTTCTCTTAGGCCAGCAAAGAATGTTCTGTGTTAGGCAGAACAATGCAGAAAACATAAAAACAAAGGTCTGTAGTGTGGTAGGAGCCATGCCCTTATGCACGTCATTCTTCCCAGCTCTGATGTTCTCCGTCATTGTGACTCTGCCAGAATTCTGACACTGTCTTTGCTGCTGCTCTGCCAGATTCTTTCTAAACTGGGCTTCTCACCTTCTTGTTATTTGTTATAAAACACGTGAAGACTCTTTGCCTCCTTGAAAAATGCCTGTTACTATTTCTGTTGATGCAAAAACACCAGTCAACTTCTTCTTGAAAGGAAAAACAATTGTTGATAAAAGGAGTTATTTATTTGAGGGGACAGATTAAGGAGATTCATTCTTTCCTCATTGTCCTTTTTTTTTTAAAAAAAAAGATTTATTTATTTATTTATTGGAAAGAGTTACACAGATAGAGGAGAGGCAGAGAGAGAGAGAGAGAGAGAGAGAGAGGTCTTTCATCTGATGGTTCACCCCCCAGTTGACTACAATGGCCAGAGCTGCGCCAGTCTGAAGCCATGAACCCAGAGTTTCTTCCAGGTCTCCCATGAGGGTGTAAGGGCCTAAGGACTTGGGCCATCTTCTGCTGCTTTCTCAGGCTATAGCAGAGAGCCTCATCAAAAGTGCAGCAGCTGGGTCTCGAACCAGTGCCATATGGGATGCCGGTGCTTCAGGCCAGGGCGTTAACCCGCTGCGCCACAGTGCTGGCCCTATCTCATTGTCCTTTCCAAGTTGATGTCACCTCAAGTGCTGTGAAAATTCTTTAGAAACTTAGTGTCTGGTTGCTGCATAAAACTGACTTGATAACAGGTAGTCCAGCTGTGTTTTGTGGATTTTCTGTGTCTGGCGATTATTCTCTTATGATGTAAAAAGTATTAAACAATTATAATTTTTAAACTATATAAGTCATTATCAAAGATTTGCAAGCACATACAAAACTGGTTCTAAGCACAGCCTAGACTTGGAATGGATTATGTCTATAGCTCAGTAGGTAAGCTACTGTGGAATGCTTCAGACAGGTGCAGCCGAGGCAGGATATTTTGTTCTGATATTGTAAAGATCCTTTATTCACCAGTTTCATATGAACTTAAAAAAAGGTGACTTGTGGCCGGAACGTGGCTCAACAGGCTAATCCTCCGCCTTGTGGCACCGGCACACCGGGTTCTAGTCCCGGTCGGGGCGCCGGATTCTGTCCCGGTTGCCCCTCTTCCAGGCCAGCCCTCTGCTGTGGCCCGAGTGCAGTGAAGGATGGCCCAAGTGCTTGGGCCCTGCACCCCATGGGAGACCAGGAAAAGCACCTAGCACCTGGCTCCTGCCATCGGATGAGCGCGGTGCGCCGGCCGCAGTGCGCCGTCCGTGGCAGCCATTGGAGGGTGAACCAACGGCAAAGGAAGACCTTTTTCTCTGTCTCTCTCTCTCACTGTCCACTCTGCCTGTCAAAAATAAAAAAATAAATAAAAAATAAATAAATAAAAAAAGGTGACTTGTGTTTGGTTCATTCCAAATTTAAATTTGTTATATTTCTGATGCCAGCAGAATATATTTTTTTTCTGTGTGCTCATTTAGTAGAGTTGGTTGTGGAATATGGTTTTACCAGTTTAAAAAGTTTACTTTTTGATTCTTCTATGTCAAGTAACCAAAAAGGGTAACTGGAGAAGATACCATTGGTTTGTTTTGCGTGTCTGTTGTCTTTCTTTTATTGCCTGCAAACATAGATTGATTTGCAGCTTTGTATTTAAAAATATAGTTTAATAGCATTATAGAAAATTTGGAAAATGGAGAGAGGAGAATGAGCTGGTTCTTGATTACGACATACTTCTTGGATTTCACTGCCCCTGGACATTTTTTGTTCTGTGTGACTGTTGTGTGTTACACAACTACTTAGGCCATTGTGCTTGGTGGATAGACTTGGCTATTTATTCTCTAGTTGCAGTGTAATCTAAACACTTTGTATGAGTCACATCACCATAATTCCTTCATCTGTAAAATGATAACAAATATATAATTTGAGATTTATTTAATTTAGTAGAAACAAACCTTTTATTTTTTTAAACAATTATTTAGCTACTTTAAAAGAGTTAAAAAGGAAGAGACCATAAGGGAGAGAGAGATCTTCCATCCCCTGATTTACCCTAAATGGCCTCAATGGCTGTGGCTGGGCCAGACCATAGCCAGGAACCTGGAACCTCATCTGGGTCTTCTATGTGGATGCAGGGGCTCAAGCACTTGGGCCATCTTCCACTGCTCTCCAAGGCAATTAGCAGGGAAATGCAGCAGCCAGGACCCAAACTAGCAGATATGGGATGCCAGCATCGCAGGTGGTGGGTTAACCCACTATGCTACAACTCCAGCCCCAGAGGCAAATCTATTACAGTTGTGAAGAGGTGCTTTCACTGTGAATGAATTTAAGATACAGGATAGCATTGTCACAGTGGTGCCTTCTTCTGCCTTTAAGAATGATGCTTTATATATATGCGTTGCATGTTTTGCCATAAAACAGTGAGTATGCGTCTGAGGTAGTTTGACCGCCTTCTGCATATTTTAGCTGGCAGTAATCTTAACCATCTTGTACTTCACATCTGGTTTATTCATGAGAGACCTATAATTAATTAGCAGTTCTTCTTGGTCTTGTTGTTTAGGGAAGATTTATAATATACCCTAGGTGGTGTCAGATAGCAGGCAGAAAACTAAATAGCTAAGCCCTCTTAGTTTAGAAAAATTGTGTCTCCTTGCTACCAGTATCGTTCAGACAAAATATGATTTTTAAAAAATAGTTTCCATTTTCCCTTGACACAAATGACAGCTATATGTCTGAGCAGCCTAGGGTGCTTGTTCTTCAGTGTGGCTTCTGAGTTTTAGGACAGCTGGGAAGAACGCAGGCTTTAAAAGGACAGGCTTCTGGAGTGTTCGGAAGGGTTACGCAAGGAAGAATTTTTGGGCCAGGTACCTTTCATGTCTGTATCTGCCAGAGTAAAAACTGTAGAGGCAAGAATTTGAGTGAAAATATGCATATGTTATATTCCCAGGGAAAAATGATTTTTTGATGCATGCAAGAGTCCAAATACTTGATAACCAATATCAAAAGACGGTTGGTGTTTTCTGATTGGTTGTCAAGTTGCTACACACTCCTCTTGCTGTGTTCTACTTGATGTGTCATTATCAGAGAAACCTTGTGAAATAAATTTTCTAAAATGAAGCCTCTTTAATTACATCACACTCTGGTTTTATGTGGAAACTATCATGGCATGAATTGAAAGCAGCTTGGGCAACCTACTCATCTGGAAAATTCTACACTTCAGATCTTTTTTGAGACCTGGCTTCTAATGGAAAAGGCATGGTGAGAGGCTACACTCAATTTCTCAAAATCTAAATTTCCTTAAAAAAGCTTCAGAGGACAAATTGCCTTGTCTGCATAGATCCCAACAAGGGTTAGGTTGGTTTCAGGACATTTTATCTGAACATTCTTCTAGGGGCAGGTCCGGCTAGACCCATGGGAATCAAAATGATCAACCAGTGATGACAGTGTAATTGGCCATCTCTATCAGCAATGGGTAATCACCATATCTAACCAAGACTGCTGGAAGGCCCACTGAGTAAAAGTCTGACTCTTCTCCCTTCACTCTCATCAATGACCCCGAGACTTAGGGACTGCACTTTATAGGTAGGTTTGAACCTAAGTTGAAATCTCCTCTGTGCTTCGAGGCAAACAGTCTGCCACATAAGGAAAGAAGACCAAAGTAAAACTCACTTCACAGCTATGAGAAACCATGAAAACTGGAAGTAAGACCTTTTGGTGAATTGGACCCTCAAAGGAAGCTTGAGAAGTGCTTACTGCCATCAGACCTACAACAACCACTACCGCACACAAACACACACACACACACACAACTCTGTCTAAACTGTAAAGGTGGATTTTATGTAAATTGTTCATGTGAAACATATGCATTATATATTCTTACTCCTTTGTACTTCCCACTTGATGAAGTTCTCAAACTGTGGTTTGCTGGAGGGGGAAAAGAAGCCCAAACCCCAAACCACATAGGACAAATTGAATTACAAACCTGGTGTGGTCCTTTAACTCAGTTTCATCCAATTTGTGTTATTTTAGTCATCCTGGGTGGCAGCTGTTCTGTGTAAATGCCCACAAACATTTTCAATAGAATTTGTCCTGATTACAACCCCTTATGATTTGTGGTAGCCTATTTATATTTTAAGTGGTAAAGTTATAGATTAATTTGGTGTATCAGGACTGTGTTAAAAGTTGAAATTTTAGTTGGTTTCTTTTTTGAATAGACTTAAAAATTGAGCATCCAATGTGTATTTTAAATGTTAAAGTTTTTAGTAACTTCAGTATTTTCTTACTTGTGTGCTTAGGGCTCTTCTAAAAATAGCTTCTTAATTCTCTTATTCAGGCAGTTATCAATTTGAGGGCATGGAAAAAATGGAAGTGTAGATTTTGATATACCAAAATAAATATTTTGACATTCTAACCCCAAATGTGCAATGATCTGGGAAGAGAAACTTGAAGTAATATGAATTCAGTATCGTTTAGTTCAGTATAATTGAGATGGAGGCTTGAGTTAGGATTGAGTTAAAATGCAGTCAGTTTACAGGAATAAAGATCTTAAAACAGAAGCAAGTCATATAAAAATTGACAAGAGTCAGAGGATGTGATTGGTGTCTACTAATTTATCTTCCACTCTACCTTTAATTACTCATATTATTTTCTGGGGTTTAATTTTTTGAACAAAATAACTCATTGAGTATTACAACTTTGCTAGGGAAAGGGTACTTAATGGTGTTCTTTTTCTTCTCTTTTGAAAACTTTTAATTGACACATTAAAAATTGTACTTTTTTATCAGGTACCATGTGATATGCTGATACACATGTACATCATATAATGTTTAAATGTCTACTTAATATCAGAGGGTCCTTGACTAGTTTCCCAAGGTGGACAAATAGGACAAGATTGAGTTTTAGAGAATTACAGCGAAGAGGCGCTGTATCAGTCAACTTTTCAGTACTACAATGAAATGCACAGTAACAAGCTACTTTCAAAGGAAGGAAGTTTATTCAGTTTCACGGCTTTGGAGGTTCATAATCCAAGGTCAAGTAACTCCTTTGCTTTGGTATTTGTTGAGGATGGAGGTTGGTAATGGTGGAGCGTGTGTAGAGGGAGGATCACATGATCCAGGAAGCAGAGAGAGGGCTGCTGGGCCTGATTCAGGCCTTTATAATAAATCCGTTGTGAGAACTACCTTCTGAAGGCATGCCTGCGGCCACCAAAGGACCTTTCAGTAGGCCCCACTCCGAGCACCGGAACTGGATTACGTTTTCACCCTCTTAGTACCATTAAGTTTTTTTTAAGATTTATTTTTTAGGCACTTTTGCATGGTAAGTAAAGCCGCTGCCTGAAGTGCAAGCATCCCATATAGGCGCCTCAAGTCCCGGCTGCTGCTTCCAATCCAGCTCTCTGCTGTGGCTTGAGAAAGAGTGGAAGATCGACCAAATCCTTGGTCCCCTGTACTCACTTGGGAGACCTGGTAGAAGTTCCAGACTCCTGGCTTCGGATTGGCCCAGCTCCGGCCATTGCAAAGAGTTACAGAGAGAGAGAGAGAGAGAGAGAGAGAGAGAGAAAATGAGTACACGAGCGCACTTGAGCTTCCTTCCAGTGGTTCGCTCCCCAAAGGGCTGCATTGGCCAGAGCTGGACTGATCTGGAGCCAGGAGCTTCTTCTGGGTCTCCCACGTGGGTGCAGTGGCCAAGTACTTGGGACATCCTTTGCTGCTTTCCCAGGCATATTAGAGGGAGCTGGATTGGAAATGGAGCAGCCGGGACTTGAACTGGCACCCATTTGGGATGCCAGCACTGTAGGTGGCAGCTTAACCTACTATGCCACAGCACCGGCTCCAGTACCATTAACTTTGACTTTGAGGCTTAAACATATGAGTTCTGCAGCCAAATATTGTTCAAATCATACAAGATACTATTCAATAGAGAGAGAAATGGAATAAAAATATTGATATTGTGAAAAAATCAATAACATGAGCATGTTTAGAAATTCACCTTTTTTTCTCCATTAAATTCAGATTTCTCAGTGACTGAACATCTGCCATGTATCAATTTGATCACCAATTATAATAAACATTGTCTTAGACATTATCAACTTTTAATTAGGTGTGAACTAGACCAAGTTCAATAACGTTTTAAAAATCTTTCATCATTTTTATATCTGAGACTACCTATTTACTACCTGTAGAAACTTTTTTTGCATCTTTAGTGGCAGAGTACTGTTTTGGTTCCTCCCCTACCTTTCTGGCTTTCTGATTTTATTTGGTGTCCCCTTGCCAGCTTCAAGTTTATGTTAGTTATCCATTGTCATAAAAAGTCTTTCTAAAACTTAATGACTTAAGATAATAAACTTGTGTTGTCTCACAGTTTCTGTGTGCCAGTAACGCTGATATGCATGATAGTCATTCAGACACTTAGTGCATATTGCTGAATGTTTAATAATTGCATGCTGCTCTTCAAGTTGAGACTCTTAACCATTACTTGTCTAAATGGCCCCAGTGACTTTTTGCTTCCAGTTTTTACCCCGTTCCGTTTTTTTATTTTTAAATTTTTTGACAGGCAGAGTTAGACAGTGAGAGAGCAAGATAGAGAGAAAGGTCTTTCTTCCATTGGTTCACTCCCCAAATGGCTGCTGCAGCCGGCACGCTGCACTGATCCGAAGCCAGGAACCAGGTACTTCCTCCTGGTCTCCCATGTGGTTGCAGAGACCCAAGCACTTGGGCCATCCTCCACTGCCTTCCTGGGCCACAGCAGAGAGCTGGACTAGAAGAGGAGCAACCGAGACTAGTACCCGGTGCCGCAACTGGGACTAGAACCCGGGGTGCTGGTGCTGCAGGTGGAGGGTTAGCCAAGTGAGCCACGATGCCGGCCTTCCATTCTATTTTTAACACTACCCTTCTGCAGGACATTCATACTTCTGCTCTCTGTAGCAATAACCAATGGAGATTCTCATTAGCCTACTTTTCAAGTTTCTGTTGGTCTCCAGGGCACTCAAAGCCTTCCACGAGCCAGCCTTACTCTGTTTTTTCAGCCTTGTTCCCTAACACCTGGTTCACTTAAACACAGTAGAGCAAATCCCATTGGCACCAATAATACCATGTTTCATTTTACTTTCTTACTCTTGTTACTGCTTTTCCTTCACCATACTTAACCACCTTTATTTGAATCTTACTTGTTTTCTCGCTCTGCTTTAACCTTAGGCTGTTCCTTCCACCACTTTCATAAAGTCACTTTGTACTTTTCTGGTCCCCTTTAATTTTTAATCTTTGAATTCCCCTTGTAGTAATATACAATACCAAATAATGTATATCTTTATTTTTAATTAGTTTAATTGTGTTAATTTCACTATCCAACAGGAATTCCAGTTTTCTGAGTCCAGTTCTTTCATGTCTTGTGTCTCTCTTAAATTGTGCTGTGAGCACATGTTGGTTGATTGAAAAATTAGAAATCTTGACTTTCACTTTCAACAGTTCTCTTTATGATACTGCTCAATGAACTTTAACTCCCAGAGCCATTCATGAGGATGAGCTGGGACTTCAGAACAGTCTGGAACTATGTGTCGTCATTTTCTTGAATAGGCATTGCTGCACAGAAAGATTAATATAAGAAACTATTCGCTCTGGCCAACTCCTCAGAATTGGCTTTTAGCCTTGAACTATCAAAGTAGAGGTTTCAGAGTTGCCTGGAGCAGAACAGGTATTAAATAGCAGTAATTTAAGGTCTCTGATCCCTGGCCTGCTTCAGCCCTGGGGTTGGCCAAGCCCTTTGGCATAGATAAGACAAAAAAGAATTTACTTTTATCTTCTCTTTCTTGAAAGTTTTATGGATTTGATTCACAAAGAGAGGATAATAATTGAAATTTTATGTCAGCATCTTCTCATTACTCACTGAGAAAGGTTAAAGTGAAGTAATAATATTAGTATCAAAATATGAGTACACATACAATCTGAAAGTCATACTTGGCCAATTGTGTTCCATGGTATTCTCCGTGTAGTTTGTACCAGGCAAGGAGAATGAGGCCCGAGAGCTGGTGGGAAGTGAAGATTTTACCTTTTGGTAACTGTGTGCTTTTGCTGAGATATGGCTGTATTCACATTATTGATTTCTACCAGCATGCCCGTGTCTCTTCTGGGGAGTGTGTGTTCTGCCTTTCCCTCTCTTCCTGTTCCTTTCCCTTATTTTCCTCCCTGGAGTCACTGGTGGAATGTTTGGTGGTAGAGCGTGGCTAAATGTTGGGGGCGTTTGGCTTTTCACCGAGTATTACATAGATGTTAGGAGCAGATTTGACTTTTTTGTCACAACCCTATCAAATTCTATTTAGGCTGGATTTTAGGATTATTTGTTATATCAGTCTGTGATTTAGCTTCTTCTTTGCACATTTTGAATCTCTCTGTGGTTAAATCACCAGCATTTATTAAAAATAGTTTTTCCCCCCTGTTATTTGTGTGGGTAGGTGTTTCCTGTAGTGCTGGAAAACTTGAATTAGAGAAATAAAGGCAGTGGAAAAAGTTAAAGCTTTTGATTCTTACTGTTTATCCTTACAACTATTGGCCTTTGGACACCTTTCCTGATGAGATAAAGAATATCAGCTGTGCACTTGTCCGGCTACTGCCCAGATCAGCTTCATGGACGCCTGCTGCTCCTGCAATCCCTGGCCCTACTGCCCTGCACCTGCAAGCCCCCCCCCCCCCGCACCTCCCCACCCCAAACCTCGTGAAGCCCACACTGCCCAGCTCTGCATCCCGAGGCCTCACTGCTGTCCAACATCAGGGTGGAGAGTTATCTCTGCTCCACTTTTTCAAACTGCAGTTCTGATTTGTATATGGTTTAAGGATAATTAAATGCAGCTAAAATACAATGTTAAGCTCCAATTTCAAACACATCCGAGCATTTTAGGGAAGTAAGTAGTTTTGTCTTCGGATTATCTGTGTATCTCAGGCATTTGAACAGCCACTACCCTGGCGTGCGCCCCCAACTCCTTATGCCTGGGTTATGGAGTATCTTCTTCGGATCTCCCTAGCATTACCCATTCTCCCGTTTAACGAATACTACCTGCTGCTACAAGGACAGTCTTTCTTAAATAACATGGTGCCTTTTTTCTGTCAGCTGATCTCATTTTTCCTAATGTCACTAGTATTTCTCTCAAAATCTGACTGACGGTTTCCTTTAAGGAGTCTTCTTAGTAATCTTATCTGGCCCTATTTTCCCACAGCACTTTCAAATGAAGCTCCTCTTCTATTATTTTTACGTTGATTTACTGAAGAGTGTTTTTAAAAACATTGTTTCCTAATCTGCTCTTTTTTCCCCAAATGGATATCAGTATGATAGAAATACTATTTTCTGCTTCCTCTCGCTAGAGTCCAATACACTTCTGAGCACATAATAGATGTTAAAAGTATACTCAGTTCTTGCATGTTATCAGGTTTAAAATTGTGGGTGTTTGTTTAAATCACATAAATTATCAAACAGAAGAGCTGAGTAATGGGACCCGCACAATGCTTAACATAGGGTGGAGACTATAAATCCTGCTGCAGTCTGCACTTGGTCTCCTTTCAAGATTTGTTGCTTGGCTCTTAGAATTGATGGTTTTGTCTTAAATAGAAAAATAGGCTCTGGAGTTGATGTGGTTGTAAACAGAAATTCCTGTATTTCATTTCCATCACTGTAGCATCTTAGAATAAAAATAGAATAAATAAGATAAAAATGATAAAAAGCAGCTTTCAAAAGAAGGTTTCCTTAGAGGATTAACACTTCGTGATTCTAAGATATTTAAATCTAGAGCCATCAAGGCAGGATGGCACTGATGTGAGGATAGAGAAACAGATCAATGGAACAGAATGGAGACTCAAAAAACAGTTCCACTTGTATGTAGGCAGTTGAGTATTGACAGGGTATAAAGACAGCTCACTGGAGAAGAAGCTCATCTTTTTAACAGAGGTGCTAAAATGGTTGGATATCCATGTGAAAAAGATTCATGTCATATACCATCCAAAAATTAACTCAGAGTGAATCAAAGCTAAAGTGTAAATCCTGTAACTATAGCACTCCTAAAATAATAAGTAGAAAGTTTTTGTTACCTTGAGACAGGAAATGGTTTCTTACATATGTCTGCAGAGGCACAGCCCATAATGAACAAATTGATAAATTGAACTTCATCAAAATTCAGAATTTCGGCACTCCAAAGAGAATGAAAAGATAAGCTACAAACAGGGAGATAATATTTGCGAAGCAAATGTAGAGGACTTATGACTATAGTAAAGAACTCTGAAACTCAGTAAGCAACAACAAAAATAGACCGAAGATTTGAGCAGACACATCACCAAGAGATGCCTGGATGTCCAGCACCAGTAAAGGAGCTCTGCATCGTTGATTGCACATTAAAACCACAGGGAGATAACACGATTAGTAGTATGTCTAAAATGGACCACTTTGACCATACAAAGTGTTTTGAATCAATGGAAGAACCCAAACATTCCTTCCTTTGCTGCTGGGAATGTCAAATGGTACAACCATCTTTAACACCAGGTTAGATGTTTCTTAAAAATATTAAACATATACCTACCATATGATCCAGCCATGCCACTTAGCTTTTTGCCCAAGGGAGTTGAAAGCATATGCCCAAAGACTTTGACGTAAGTATCATAGCATCCTTATTTGTACTAGCCAAAAGCTGCAAGTTACCACCTGTTCATCAATTAGTGAATGGATAAGCACATGGTAGTATATCTTCACAGTGGAATATTATTCAGCAATAAAAAGCAATTAATTATTGGAATAAGAGACAACATGGATGACTTTTTAAAAATTATGCTGAGTAAAAGAAGCCAGTCCCTACCCCCCAAAAAAAGAGAAAGAAAAAGAGTACATACTGCATGATTTCACATATATAAAATTCTAGCAAATAAAAATAACCTATACTGACAGGAGATCTGTGGTTGCCTAGGAGTGGGGATCAGGAAAGGAGGAAGAGATTACAAGAGGCACAATGAAACTTTTAGGGGTTAGGGATGGTTCACTGTCTTTGATGCTCGTTTAACAGGTATAGACATAATTTAAAGCTCATCAAACTGTGCACTTTAAATACATGCAGCTTTTTTATTGTGCAATAAAATTATACCTCAATTTTAAAAAAGAAAAAATAATAATTTTGTGAAGTTATTAAGGATAAAACTCACTAGCAAAAGAAACATTCTTTAAAATATATATTAACATAAATTTATATGATATATAAATTTAAGTATGTCCTATGTGTTTATAGATAGGAATAAAGCAATTAACATATATTATTGGAGAGGCACGTATGTTATCTACCATCTTTGTTTTTTCTTTCTTTCTTTCTTTCTTTCTTTCTTTCTTTCTTTCTTTCTTTCTTTCTTTTTTTTGACAGGCAGAGTGGACACTGAGAGAGAGAGACAGAGAGAAAGGTCTTCCTTTACCGTTGGTTCACCTTCCAATGGCTGCTGTGGCTGGCACACCGTGCTGATCTGAAGCCAGGAGCCAGGTGCTTCTCCTGGTCTCCCATGGGGTACAGGGCCCAAGCACTTGGGCCATCCTCCACTGCACTCCCAGGCCACAGCAGAGAGCTGGCCTGGAAGAGAGGCAACCCAGCAGGAAGTTGGGTCAGAAGTAGAACAGCCAGGACTCAGCTCAGGTACTCCAATATGGGATGCTGATGACTTAAGCTGCTGCACTAAATGCCCACCCTTAGGGATGGTTGTTGCTTTCTATCTGTGATAATGTTTAAGAGATACTTGGGATAGGCTTGGCCAAATGGTTAAGATGCCTGAGTCCCACATTGGAGTTCCTGAGTTCAAGTCCCTGCTCCCGAGTTCAGCTTCTTGCCTGAACCTGGTAAGCAGCAATATGGCTCAAATGATTAGGTTCCCATTACCTGCAAGGGAGACCTGGACTGGGTTCCTCATTCCTGGCGTTGGCTGGCTGGGCCTAGTCCCAGCCCTTGAGGGTGTTTGAGGGAATAGCTAGTGATGAGAGTTCTCCATATTTCTGCCTGTCTCTCAAATAAATAAGATGTTTTTACAAAAGGGATACTGCAACTTGATTTAAAAGCTCAGTGATGGTTTGTTTAAGATAAGCGTCCAGGAGCTGGTGTTGTAGTGCAGCAAGCCATTGGCAACACCAGCATCTCACATCAGAGTGTCCATTTGACTCTGAGTTCTAGCTGTCCTGTTTCTAATCCAGCTTTCTGCCAGTGTGCCTAGGAAGGCAGCGGAAGATGGTTCAAGCACTTGGGCATCTGCCACCTATGTGGGAAACCAGGATGGCGTTCCTGGCTCTTGACTTCGGCCTGACTCAGCTCTGGCTGTTGGGGTCATCTGGAAAGTGAGTTAGGGGATGGGATCTCTCTCTCTCTGTCTCCCTTCCTCCCTCCTTCCCTCTTCTCCCTCTCCATCCCTCCCTCCCTCCCTCCCTCCCTCCCTGTCTTTCAAATAAATAAATGTATCTTTAAAAAAAAAGATAAGCCCACATGGCTATTAGTCCTTAGTTTTTTTTTTTTTTTTTTTTTTGGTTATTGTTTTTTAAATTTCTGGATGCTGGCATTGTGGAGTTGCAGGGAAATCCACCACCTGCAATGCTGGTATCCCCTATGAGCACTGGTTTGAGACCTGGATGTTCCACTTCCAGTCCAGCTCAGGGGAGGATGGGTCACGTGCTTGGGCTCCTGCACCTATGGGAGATCCCAAAGAAGCTCCTGACTCCTGGCTTCAGCTGGCTCAGTGCTGGCCATTACAGCCACCCGGGGAAGGAACCAGTAGATGGATCTCTCTCTCTCAGTGTCTCCATCTCTCTCCGTAACCCTTGGCCTCACAATGCTTCAGGTATCCTCTCAACATCAGAACTTCCCTGACATTCTAACTATACTTATTATGTGAAGATCCCTCAGAAAGTTCTTGGAGAGTGGAATTAAAAGATACGTTTATTTTTGTGCAACTTTTTTTGAAACCCCTGCATAGATTTTTTTCAGAATGTGCGTTTTCCATGAAGAACCTTCATATGCAGTTATTTCAAAATTCACTTGCACCAGAATAAACTTATCTTTTGATTCCATCTTTCATGAGCTGTTTGGGGGATGTGCTCATGTGCCTCATTGGGGTTGACTGTGCCATTTGCCAGGAAGATGAAGGCAAGGGGAAGGATGCTTGGGAAGTTCCACTATGGTGCGGGAAGAAAAGGTTAGAACTTGACCTGTGCTTTTATCTCATCCTATATAAATTCTCTCTCTGTGTGTGTTAACAATATACGTGATAAATTAGTATCCAAATAGAAGACATAACATAACTAAAGCACTTACATTGAAAGGGTGTGTGTCCAGAATGTTTACTGATGGGATATGTGCTCAAAAGTCAGGAGGCCATTGATCTATGCTATTAATCATATGTCAAATTGTCAAGTCTGTTTCTTATACTTGTAAAGTGAGGTCTAGGATTGAGTTAGATCATTTCTACAGTCTTTTTAGCTTAAATATACATTAACTTAAAACATCAATTTTGAAACAATTTTGAAGTATACAGAAAAATTGTAAGTATAGTACCATCAGGTCCCATAAGCCATTCAGATAGATTAAAAAAAAGGAAGAGGAGGAGGAGGGGAGGAGGAGGAGGAGGAGGAGGAGGGGGAGGGCGGAATGGGGGGGAGGGGGGAGGAGGAGGAGCTGGTTTACTCTACAAATGCCAGCAACAGCAGGATCTGAATTGGGTCAAAGCCGGGTCCCACATATGTAGGCTATCTTCTTTTGCTTTCCCGGGCTCATTGCCAAGTGTTGGCTGAACCCTGTGCCACAGTGCTTGCCCCTATTCTGCTAGTTTTATTTATCGTTAACATTTTGTCACATTACCTCTTTTCTCTTAAGTACACACATGTACATATTTTTATATTTTTGTTCAGAACCATTTGCTAGTAAATTGCAGAAGTTGTAGCTAAATATTTTAGCATGTATGTCTTTTTTTTTAAAGCAGAAGTTGTTTATTTATTTTAATATTTATTTATATTTGAAAGTCAGAATTAAACAGAGAGATGAGAGGCAGAGAGAAAGGGGGGAGTTCTTCCATCCGATGGTTCACTCCCCAATTGGCTGCAACAGCTGGAGCTGCACTGATCTGAAGCCAGGAGCATCTTCCTGGTCTCCTATGCAGGTACAGGGGCCCAAGGACTTGGGCCATCTTCTACTGTTTTCCTAGGCCGTAGCAGAGAGCTGGATCGGAAGTGGAGCAGCCAGGACTTGAACTGGAGCCCATATGGGATGCTGGGACACCAGGCCAGGGAGTTAACCCACTGCGCCACGGCACCAGCCCCAGCATGTATGTCTTAAGAACAAAGACATTCTCCTACATAACCATGGTTTATGGATGAAAAATAATATTATATAACAAACCAAGTGTCATATTCAAATTTTGCCTATTGTTGCAGTATGACCTTTATAGCAGTTTTTCCCCCCAGTTTAATAGATATTTCCTTATCATGTCTTTTTCAGGTTTATTTAATAGAACAGGTATTTGAAGCTGTTCTTTGTCTCTCCTGACACTGACATTTTTGAAGAATATAGGTTCTTATTTGTTTGGTGCCTAATTTGGGTTTGTATAGCACTTTTCCCTCTACCTGGATTTTTCCCCCACTCTGGGTATTTTAATTCTCTGTGTGTGGGCACCTTCATTTCACATGCTTACGTTAACTCTTCTTTTCTAAACCAGATGATGAATTTTTGTAGACAGAGATGCCTCACCCTGTTACCTTTCATTCACCACATTTCCAAGCACATATAACACATAGCTTACAATAAAAATTTGATAATTTATAAGTCAAAAGTTCTCAGATGTTTTGTAGATTAAGGGGGTGACTTTCAACATACAGTGGAGATACCAGATTAAAGAACTCTCAGAATGCCATGATAGCAGTGGAAGTTTTATGTTTTGAAAGAAATCTCGGGGGGCTGGCGCCATGGCTCACTTGGTTAATCCTCTGCCTGTGGCTCCGGCATCCCATATGGGCACCGGGTTCTAGTCCCGGTTGCTCTCTTCCGCTCAAGCTCTCTGCTGTGGCCCAGGAAGGCAGTGGAGGATGGCCCAAGTGCTTGGGCCCCTGCACCCGCATGGGAGACCAGGAGGAAGCACCTGGCTGCTGGCTTCGGATTGGCTCAGCGCTGGCTGTGGCGGTCATTGGGGGTGAACCAATGGAAGGAAGACCTTTCTCTCTGTCTCTCTCTCTCTCACTGTCTATAACTCTACCTGTCAAATAAATAAAGAAAAAAAGAAGGAAAGAAAGAAATCTCAGTAGTACAAATGTAATTATTATGTACAATATGCACAAAACATGCCAACTCTATACTAGTTTATCTGTATTGTTTCCATCATTCCTCTGAAGATACCTTTTACGATAATATTTGACCTCTTTTCCATACAGAGATCAAAAATAGCATTTCTGTCTGACCTGGTGTTCAGTGGACAGTAAAATTAGCATGAAAGATCTTCCACTCTTTAAGATTCATTTCTCAAGAGTGGAGATGTTCTATCTTTTCAAGGAGAAAAGATCTTTTGTTATATATTTTTTTTGTTAAAAAAGCATTATTATAAGAAAGTGACTCATTCAGAGATTTAAAGGTAGTACAAGTCAGACATTTTCTGTTTGGAAGGCAGCATTTGAAGAGAGCTTTGTAGCCTTGGAGAGACACTGGTTACCTGAAGCCTCCTATTTACAGTTATTTGTAAAGGTCCACAGGAAGCTTGAATTTATTTTTTAAAGATTTATTTATTTATTTGAAAGGCAGAGTTACACAGAGAGAGAAAGAGAGGCAGAGGCAGAGAGAAAGAGAAAGGTCTTCCATCTGCTGGTTCGCTCCCCAATTGGCTGCAGTGGTCAGAGCTGTGCTGATCCGAACCCTGGAGCCAGGAGATTCTTCCAGGTCTCCCACTTGGGTACAGGGGCCCAAGGATTTGGGCCATCTTTTGCTACTTTCCCAGGCCATAGCAGAGAGCTGGATCGGAAGTAGAGCAGCTGGGTCTTGAACCAGCACCCAATGGGATACTGGCACTGCAGGTAGCAGCTTTACCCACTACACTACAGCGCTGGCCCCTTGAATTTATTATTTAGGATTTAAAATAGGCAAGCTTTCAGAAAGTCTTAGAATATTGTTCTCTCCTGCTTCAATGGGAAACATTTACAATAGAGATTCCTTAGTATAGACTTTCATAACTGTCGTCCGAGGCGGGTACTAACCTAGCTGATTATTTATCTCTGACGGCCTATTCTGAAGCTACATTTATCTGGACTAACTGAGTAACTCCTCATTACTCAGCACATACTTCAGTGAAGAGATTCCTAGGAGTAACGGCTGACATTCTCCATATTGTGGTTTTGTCTGTGTGTATGTGCCTGTGGATAACTTGGCAACCACTTCTGCAGCCAGTGTGGTTCAGCCAAAGTTTAGAGGAATATAATAACTGAAGTGGGAGTTTTTTTTGTACAATGTCGAGTGATAATATCCTCCGTGCTTTCTTGTTGAATCACTGTGGTAGTAGGTAGTGTTTCATTGCCATGGTAAGTATTAAAAACAAGGGAAAACAGAACAAAGCAAACAAACAAAACTCAACAACAGTGAACAAGAGGGAAATACTAGATAATTTAGATGATCTACCCTGTTGCCACAGTATGAATCTTAAGATTTCTGTTAGTAACTCAAATATGTATGCTTAGATCACAATCTCATTCAGAGGATGAAAAATAACATCTTGTCTGTCTTTTCCAGGATCAGGTTTAATTGAAAACTAGTGATGTGCAAATTTGTTTAAGGCATGGCTTGAGAATATTTTATATGCTTGACAATTCTTTAAAAATGAGACTCTTTGGGTCTTTATCTCTGCAGCAAAAGTAGGCACTGTGATTCACTAAATTGTGTGAATTAAAGGCTTGATCAAGGGATAGGTCATTGAAAATGAAGGCCCTGCAGTGTTAGAAGTGCTTTGATCTTCTGTTTTGACACATTGAGTTTATCTTTAATTATATGTGATGACATTTGATTACTGTACGCTTAGCCTATTATAATGTGGTTTGTAAAATGTAGTTGGTAGTATATAATAAGTTCAACACCCGTACTTCTGTAGTTTTGAGTTTACAGAGCAATATTTTAGTTTTAAGTGAAAACTATTAGACTTTTGAATTAGCAGACTTGTAAAACGTAAAATATTTAGCAGGCAGACAAAGTATGCAATTCTTGTGCAATCAGAATTAGAAGTGTGCACTGTGAATCTAGTGTCTTATTTTGCAGAGGTTAGCAGAATTGTGTGTGGTGATTCCTTGATCTATCCAGTAACTGGCTGCCTTTCTCCAGGCAAATCACTTACGACGATCTGTGAACGAAAGCCTCAGACAAGGTGGTATTCAGACTTTCGATCCTGAATTTCCATGATTCTTCCATTCTGTGATATCTGCTAATGCACTTGATCCAGTAGAAATTCCTGACATATTTTCAGGAAGGAAGATAGCTTTAAAATATTACATGTGTTAATGATTTTTGACCTTTCATTTTGATATGGAAATGAGATCCTTGACAAAAACAAAACAAAACGAAACAAACCCTGACTTTTCATCTTGGCAGGGAGGAGCAGTGGGTTAGTGAGCAGCTCGGCTGTAGGCCACAATTGTAGAGACAGCTTTCGTGTGGAGTTTCCCGTGTTGTGCCAGTACATTCGCCTTGAGGATACGATGCCTATCTTTGAAATTGTCTGCTTTGCTTGCATTTACATGCCCAGCTCTGGATTTTTCCCCTTTGAGGCAGTTACCTGCCCCACCTATGAAAGGTGTTTAAGAGTTTGAACCTGATCCTCATTCTCCAGGGGAAATTACAAAATTATTATTTCTCTTCCAATGCTACCTAGATCTGTTGATTTTGCTTTTATTTTTTCATAACATGTCTTATTTTATTTTGAGAGGCAGAGAGAGTGAGAGAGAGCAAGGTCCCATTTGTTGGTTCACTCCTGAACTGCTTATAACAGCCCCAGGACCAAAGCTGGGAACTGGGAGCTCAAGTCCGGGTGGCAGGGACTTAATTACTTGAACCTCACTGCTGCTCCCCAGGGTGTTCATCAGCAGGAAGATTGAGTCAGGAGGGGAGCCAGTACTTGAACCCAGCCACTCTGATAGGGGAAGTGACATCCCAGCCAGCACCCCCACTAGGTGAAACACCTGCCCCGTGATTTGACTTTTAGCACCATTGATTCAGTTTTGCCAGTTGTTCCTATTGGAACAGTCAGGCAAAAAACAAAAGCAAAAATGAACAAACTAAAAATCCTACAAGGCCATTGACTTTCTATAGTATCATTAAGAAGCATAATATTTCATGTGTTTTTATAATGAATTTTACTTATGTTTGCCATATGGCTAGTGCTTTACTTGCTGGGAGGCTGTCTTATAAAATATCTGTTCTACACAATTGTTAGGTAAAATGGTTTATGGTTGAAGAACTAAAACAGGGTGCTTTGATTTAAATATTCATAGTATGTTTTAGCTATAGTAAGTACTTTGGTTTTTTTTTTTTTTTAACAAAAGCATACAAATATCTAGTTGGTGGTGAGTACGTGACAGAGTGAAAAGCAAAAACCAGAAAAGTGTGATCCTGCAGCTTCTATTAAGCACCAACACTGTGGTGATTGCAGCTGTAAGAAGATAGTACTATGAAGTGAATGGACACAGGTACATCAGGATAACAGGTTCATTGTTTTGTCTGCTTATTTGTTCTTTTATTTATTCATTAATTAATAAATTTTTATGGCTACCTGGCAAGTGCTGGTCACTCTGAGAGGTGATAGTAGGTTGATGCACTACAATTCTCTGATACTTTGCCTAAAAAATCTGGTATTAGGTCCTATTTCTTATTATCAGCCAAGAAACCTCATTAAAATAATAAGTAAGTATTCCTCTTCATTTTTAATGATATCAACTATAGAAAAGTATAAGAGAAACTCTAGAAAATCCTGATTTTAACTCTGTATACTATTACATTTATTCATGCAAGAATCGCATCATTGTGTACATCTTCAGTTAACATAGCTTTGAAACTGAAAGCAGAGGTAAAATGCAGTTTTTCAGAGTTTTCTTCATTTAGTGTCAGAGTTTTCTATGTTTCCCTTGTTTTTAAATTCTGAATCATGCTTTGAAAGGAAAAATAAAATACTGTGGAAGGAGCTTAAAAATACACAATCACTACTATTTTTTTTTCCCCAGGAAAGAAGCCATTCTTGCTCCCTTGGCTAAGTCTGTTTGTAGCCAGTCTTAATTTTTAATGTGCATCATTGCTGGGTAGACAAGAATGATCATGAAACAGAAAGCTTTTGCAATGTTAACCAACAAAGGCATTGCCTGCAGGATAAGTTAATCATTGAACATAGTCACTGGTTACATGGCCAAGTTTTATCTTTAATTTATTTTAATACAAGATGGTTACTCTCTGTCTTTCATCTCAAGAATATACCCTATTAACACTGGCTTATAAATCATTATCAGGCCCGTGTAGAGTAAAGTTAGTGGTGTCTAGTTTTACAGTTAGAAATGTAAAATGAGAAGTCAGTGCTCTTTTGTGTGACTATAACCAGGCAGGAGTTAAGACAGGGAAGGGTTACCACTGGTTGATCTTCAACTCTTATCTAAACATGCTGAGACCATTGCCCATGCAACATTGTCTTTCTCTGTTTTTTCCAGGGTTTTTTGGGCAAAATGTTAGCTCCTGTCAATCTTTCTGTACCCGGCTCATTGCTCTTCTCTGACGTCTTTCATAATTATCTCAAGGTTGCAGAGAAGTGGAAGACATATTTGTACACCCATGTTCATAGCAGCAGTATACACAGTAACTAAAAGCTGGGATCGACTGAAGCACCCATTCACAAATGACTGAATAAGCAATATTGCTATATAAATATAATGGAATATTATTGAGCTTTACAAAGGAAGGAAATTCTGACAAACACTACAATATAGGTGAACCTTGAGGACATTATACTGAGTTAAATAAGCCAGTTACGAAAGACAATTACTGTATCATTCCGCTGTGTGTGGTATCAGGAGTAGTGAAACCCACATAGAAACAAAGTAGGATGATGCTTTCCAGGGATTGCAGGGAGTGGAAATGGAGAGTTATTGTTCATAGGTACGGAGCTTTAGTTTTGAAAGAAGCAGCATTCTTTACATTGATTGTACAATAGTGTGACTCTACTTAACCCTACCAAACTGTATGCTTTAAAATTGCTAAGATGGCAAATTTCATGTATTTTATACAATATTACTTTGAGAAGTAGTCTAAAAGATTAGCTAGATTAAAGTGATCCTGATACATTAAAAAATTATGGAGAAATGAACCTGAACAGACTGGCTACCAGGTTAGACTCAGTCCATCAGGATTTAGTACACAAACTCATGAAAGGATATAACCAGGACCTGCATTCCACGTGTCCATTTGTCCACTGAACTTGGGGTCTTTTCCTCTCAAATTCAACCTTGTACCTTCTTTCTAGGCCAGAAATATGGATGTCAACCCACACCTCTGTTTTTACCTTTGACCTCCAAAGTGTTGATAGCTGAGTCCTTCTAGTTATATATTTGTCACCCTTATTTTATTGTACATTACTGGTACAATTCATTCATTCAGGGACACTTAGTAAGCAGATACTATGTCGCAGACTATGTTCTACTTGACTGACATGTTCCAGTGAACAAAACAAAGCCCCCTGCCTTCATGAAGCTGTAGGAAACACAATAAAGAACAGATGTAAGAAATACATTAATTACACAGTATTTTAGAAGGCAGTGGTTCCATGAAACAAGAGATATTCCATCCTCTGGTTCACTCCCCAATTGCTACAACAGCCAGGACTGGGTTAGGCTGAATCCAGGAGCCTGGAACTCCATCCAGGTCTCCCATGTGGGTGTAGGAGCCCAGGACTTGGGCCATCTTCTGCTGCCTTCCTAGCAGGGAGCTGGATCAGAAGTGGAGTAGCTGGGACTCAAATCTGCACTCTAATATGGGATGTTGGTTTTGCACTGGGCAATTTAACTTGCTGTGCCACAACACCTGCCCCCAACATGTGTTTCTGATAGATTAGATGTTATATATAAGAGTTGAGGGATAAATTTTTTTTTTATCCTGAGAAAGTGCATTTCCCATGAACTGAGACTGTGGGTAAAACAGGTTTAGAGGGGGAAGAATTGGAGTTGAATTTTGAGACTTGATGACTTTTTTGTTTTTGTTGTTTTTAAGATTTACTTTATTCACTTGAAAGAATTACAGAGAGAGAAGGAGAGACAGAGAAAGAGAAAGACAGAGAAAGAGCTCTTCTGTCCGCTGGTTTACTCCCCAAATGGCAGCATTGGCCTGGGTTAGGCCGAAGCCAGGAACGAGGAGCTTCATTTAGGTCTTCCATGTGGGTGGCAGAGACTCAAGTACTTGGGTCATCTTCTGCTGCTTTTCTAGGCCATTAGCAGGCAGCTGGATAGTAAGTAAAACAGCCAAGACTTGAACCAATGTCCATCTGGGATGCAGGTGTCACAGGCACGGGTTTTACCTGCTACCCCCAGTGCTGGCTCCATGAGACTTGTTAGCTAGATATCTAAGTAGAAGCACTGAGTAAGCAGTAAGATTAGTGTTGAGGATTATAGTAGAAATAAATTGAGTCATATGAAAATAAATGGTCTTTAAAATCAGACTCAGGGCCAGCACTCTGGCATAGCCATATGGGCGGTGGTGCAAATCCCACTTCCAATCCAGCTCCCTGCTAATGCACCTGAGAAAGTGGCAGGAGATGGCCCAAGTGTTTGGGCTCCTGCACCCACATGGGAGGCCCAGGTGAAGCTCCCGGCTCCTGGCTTCAGATGGGTGCAGCTTCAGCCGTGGTGGCCATATGGGGAGTGAACCAGTGAATGGAAGATTTCTCTCTCTCTCTCTACCTATGCCTATGTCTCTCCCTATCTGTAACTCTGCCTTTCAAATAAATAATAAATAAATATTTTGAAAAAATAATAAAAAAGCTATATGGGATCCCCAAGAGAATGAGTAGGTAGAGAAAAGCAACAGGAACAGAGGCTGTGGCACTCCAACAGAAAGAAACGTGGACTGAGGCAGGGGTGGGGCAGAGAGGAAATCAACAAGGGCAGTGGAGAGGAAGCCGCCAGTGAGATTGGGGGACATCCAGAGTGCAGTGTCCTGGGAGGCAAGGGGAGGCAGTGGTCAAGGAGGAGCGTGTGGCTCATCATTGCCCTGTGCAGGTCTTCCCGGTCTTCCTGAGTGCCAGGGGATCTTTTGGTCTCTCAGATTCTAGTTCTGTCCCTAAACCCTTCTCCTGTTAATCAATGTGTTCTTTAAATCTCTCTCTCTCTCTTTCTCTCTCTCTCAAAGATACAAAAACACCAAGAAAATATTATTCTGCAATGAAAAGTTTGTCAGTTACTTCCAGTTGTCTGTGAAGTCCACACTGCATTTCATCCAGATAGTTTTGTGATCCACCCTCCCTGTTTCTCCATTCTCATCTCCATTCCCTTTCTACCTTTTGCTTTGGCCTCACTCAATTATTTCCAATGACAGAGAGAGAGAGAGAGAGAGAGAGAGAGAGAGAGAGAGAGAGATCTTCCGTCTGCTGGTTCATTCCCCATATCCCTGCAATAGCTGTGGCTTGGAAGCTGAAGCTGGGAGTCAGGCAGGTGCTCCATCCAGGTCTCTCACATGGGTGTCAGGAGCCCAAGTACTTGAGCCGTTATCCGTGGCCTCTCAGTGTGCACATTAGCAGGAATCTGGGTCAGAAGCATGGAGTAGCCTGGACTTGAACAAGCACTCTGATGTAAGTTGCAGGCGTTCCAAGCAGTGGCTTAACCTGTTCAACCACAACACTTGCCTTCTTAGATTTATCTTTTTCTTTTAAGATTTATTTGTTTATTTGAGAGGCAGAGTTACAGAGAGAGGGAGAGACAGAGAGGTCTTCCATTTACTGGTTCACTCTCCAAATGGCCACAACAGCTGGAGCTGGGTTGATTTGAAGCCAGAAGCCAGGATCTTCATCTGGGTCTCCCACATGGGTGCAGAGGTCCAAGCACTTGGGCCATCCTCAGAGAGCTGGACCAGAAGTGGAGCTGCTGGTACTTGAACCAGCGGCCGTATGGGATGCTGGCACCACAAGTGGAGGCCTAACCTACTGTACCAGCTCCCCTTAGATTTTTCTTTAAAAGAATTAAATAAATGGTAAAGTAATTATTTTATATTTAATCTCATATTAAGTATTATTACTTAAATTTAACTTATGAATGTATTAAAGTTAGTCTATAACCAGTATTTTAAATAACATTAAATATAAATGAAATAATTTATAAATGATAATTTAACATTTATTCTTAAACACTAAATATTTAAACTAAATATGAATGTTAAATCCTGCATATTTGTCATATTCTTCATTCTTGGGGTAGATGCTGGCTTTTATCTGGCATCAATGAAGTTCATCCTGAAAAACCTCTTGAATTTTGTGCTGCAAATGTGCTTACAGTGAATTTTTTCAGCCTTTGGTTTTCTGAAAAGTCTTATTTTCACCTTTGATTTTGACGGATGTATTTTCTTGGTAGATAACTTTTTAAATGACACATAAAAAATTCACAGGGTTGACAGTGTTCCATGTTTTTTCCACTTAAAGTCATCATTCCATTGTGTTCTGACTTGCTTTGTTCAGTGAGCTCTCAGTGGTTTCCTCAGCTTCATTCTTCTATATAATGTCTCTTTTTATAACTGCTTTTAAACGCTTTTCTCTTTATAACTGGTTCTTACCACTTTGATTATGATGTGCTTGTTTTTGTGTTTTTAACTTGCTTGTCATTTGTTGAGCTGCTTTTAACCTTTTTTTTTTTTCATTAAATGTGGTAAATTCCTGGTTGTTGTTGTTGTTATTATTATTATTATTATTATTTTTTTTTTTTTTGCTGGGCAGAGTTAGGCAGTGAGAGAGAGAGACAGAGAGAAAGGTCTTCCTTATATTGGTTCATTCCCTTAATGGCCGCTACGGTTGGCGCTGCGCCGATCTGAAGCCAGGAGTGGGGTACTTCTTCCCGGTCTCCCATGCAGGTGCAGGGGCCCAAGCACTTGGGCCATTCTCCACTGCACTCCCGGGGCACAGCAGAGAGCTGGACTAGAAGAGGAGCAACCATGATTAGTACCCAGCGCCCCAAACGGGACTAGAACCCAGGTTGCTGGCGCCACAGGCGGAGGATTAGCCTAGTGAGCCATGGCGCCAGACCTGGTTATTCATTTTTCACATACCATCCCTTCTGCCTCACCCACTCATGGTATTCTAATTACATGTATATTAAGCTAATTAATATTGTTCTACAGATCAGTCTTTATTACTTTTGTCTTTTCTTTCTCTTTGCCCTAATCTGGATGATTTCTACTGTTATGCTTCCAGTTCATGATCTTCCTTGCATCTAATCTGCTAGTAATTCTATTATTTATTTATTTTTTTATTTTTTTTTTGACAGGCAGAGTGGACAGTGAGAGAGAGAGACACAGAGAGAAAGGTCTTCCGTTGCCGTTGGTTCACCCTCCAATGGCTGCCGCGGACAGCGCGCTGCGGCTGGTGCACCGCGCTCATCTGATGGCAGGAGCCAGGTGCTAGGTGCTTTTTCCTGGTCTCCCATGGGGTGCAGGGCCCAAGCACTTGGGCCATCCTCCACTGCACTCCCGGGCCACAGCAGAGGGCTGGCCTGGAAGAGGGGCAACCGGGACAGAATCCGGAGCCCCGACCGGGACTAGAACCCGGTGTGCCGGCGCCGCAAGGCGGAGGATTAGCCTGTTGAGCCACGGCGCCGGCCTAGTAATTCTATTATTAGTATGGGTATTTTAAATATTGTGTTGTTTAATGCTGAGTTCTATTGTATTTCTATAAAGAATGTTTGGCTCTGTGCTAGCCAGTAGTTTGAATTAACTCTGAATTTCTTCAACCCTTGTGAAGTTTTTTAGAGTGTGTCTAGGATTGCCTTTACGCCAGTGTGGAGGGTCTCAAAATGTGGTACTTGGACCAACAGAATTGCTGTCACCAAGGAACGTGTTAGAATGGAGCATTGCTCCTGAACTACTGAATCACAAAGTCCTAGGATGATGCTTAGCAGTTTGTGTTTCAACAAACTCTCCAAGTTATTTTGATACATTCTTTTTTTAAAAAAGATTTATTTATTTATTTATTATTTTAAAGATTTGTTTATTAATTTGAAAGTCAGAATTACACACAGAGAGAGGAGAGGCAGAGAGAGAGAGATCTTCCATCCGATGGTTCACTCCCCAGTTGGCTGCAATGGCTGGAGCTGCGCCGATCCGAAGCCAGGAGCTTCCTCTGGGTCTCCGATGTGGGTGCAGGGGCCCAAGGACTTGGGCCATCTTCTACTGCTTCCCCAGGCCATAGCAGAGAGCTGGATTGGAAGAGGAGCAGCCAGGACTCGAAGCAGCGCCCACATGGGATGCCAGCACTTCAGGCCAGGGCGTTAACCTGCTGCGCCACAGCGCCAGCCCCAAAAATATTTATTTATTTGAAAGGCAGAGTTACAGAGAGGCGGGGGGGGGGGGGGGGAGGATTTCCATCCGCTGGTTCACTCCCCAAAATGGCTGCATCAGCCAAAGCTGGGACGATCTGATCTGAAGCCAGGAGCCAAGAGCCTCCTCCAGGTCCCCCACACAGGTACAGCAGAGAGTGGGAATAAAAGTGGAGCTGCTGGGTCTTGAACCAGCACCCATATGGATGGTAGTACTGCAGGTGGTGGCTTTACTTACTTACTATGCCACAGCACTGGCTTTTTTTTTTTTTTAAAGACATTTGTTAATTTGAAAGGCGAAGAAAGAGACAGGGAGAGACACAGAGAGGGAGATGGCTAGGACTGGGCTAGGCCAAAGCCAGGAGCCAGGAACTCCATTCAGGTCTCTAACATAGGTGGTAGGGGCCATGTACTTGGGCCATCTTCTGCTGCCTTCCCAGGTGCAATAGCAGGGAGCTGGATGGGAAGCAGAGCAGCCGGGGAGGACGGCATCGGGAGCAGTTGTTTGATCTGCTGCATCACAGTGCCAGTTCCTGGCATTCTGACCTAAAAAGCCACTATCCTAGAGCTAGTTCAGCTTTACTCCAGGATGTGACCCTTCTGGAGTCTGTTTAATGCTCTGGCTGCTCCCCAGGGTTTCTGTAGCTGGTCAGAATGTCTCACTGCCTGTTGTGGATTCTGGAAATCACTCAGATTACCATTCACGACAATGCTTGGCCTTGTGGATTTATTCACATGCTCAGTTTTAACGCATAGTCTCCAGGGGATCCTGCTCCAAGCTCCGGAGCTCTCCTCTGCATAATGCCCCCCTCTTTAGTCCTCAAGCTTTAGGATTCTGTCCCTGTCCTCCTCTTTAAACTCTGACCCCTGTCACCCTCACACAACGAGACTTCTGTACGCTGCTTGGTTTACAGTCTCTGTGTTGCATTCCAGAAAGATATTGGGAGCAATTCGGGGGCTTACCCTGTTTATTTTCCTTTTCTTAGGGATCACAGTACTACACTGACTTTTGTCCAATGTATGATAATAAGTCCTTTGCATATTTTGTTTAATTTTCCTATTATTTATGGTAGGAGGAGAGGTCTGGTCCCAGTTATTCTGTTATGGCTGGAAGCCCAGCTAATTATTTTTTATGGTCATGAGATCACATAGAGACTAATTGTATGAAGAAAATGGCCATTGTGCTACTTTCTCTACACTATTTCAGGCACCCCTGGAGTGCTATATGGGACATATTGACACGTTGCTAAGACAAACCTTAACAGATAGGACCTTTGCCTTTGAAGATCTCATAACTTCAAGAGTGAACTGGTGTAGAATAACTCATTCTAAGTCAGTCTACAGAGATTGGTGTTCTGGTACAGGAGGTTAAGTCATCCCTTGGGATGCCATCACAGCCCATATGGGGGTGCCTGGTATCGAATCCTGATCCATTTCTCATCTGGCTTCCTGCTAATGCACACCCTGGGAGGCAGCAGGTGGCGGATCAAGTATTTGAGTCCCTGCCACACATGTCGGGGACCTGGACTGAATTCCTAGCTCCTGGCTTTGGCCTGGTCCAGCCCCTACTGTTGGTGGCAGTTGGAGAGTGACGGAAGCTCTCCTTCTCCCGGTCTCTTCCTCTCTTCCTCTCCTTCTCTCTCCCCCTCTTCTTCTCCCGCTCACCCCCCTCCCCTCTGCCTTTTCCATGTCTCTCACACCCAGCTGCATGCCATTCTCACACCCTGTCTCACGGCTTCAGTATCCCGTGTTCCAGAAAGGAATACACGGAGAAGACTAAAATGAAATGCTTGTGTCAAGCACGTGGCACGTAGTAGAGGTTCATCCAGTGTTGGTTTCTTTCTCCTTAGAGTAAACATGGCATGGAGGAGCAGTTATTTTTTTTTATTACTGTAGAATTCTTCAGGGAAGAAATGATATTTTAATTGCATCTTGAATGCTGAATAGGAATTTGACAGATGGTAGATGGTTTCCAAGGAGATTTTACTTTTTTTTTTTTTTTTGACAGGCAGAGTGGACAGTGAGAGAGAGAGATAGAGAAAAAGGTCTTCCTTTGCCGTTGGTTCACCCTCCAATGGCTGCCGCGGTCGGCGCGCTGCGGCCGGCGCACCGCGCTCATCTGATGGCAGGAGCCAGGTGCTAGGTGCTTTATCCTGGTCTCCCATGGATTTTACTTTTAAGTAACTTAGTGAGCAGGGGCTCAAAGGTACAGAAAGTGGAGACACCTGCAGGTAGACTTAAGGAAGGTTAGCATGGTCCAGATCCTTCAGGAAGCTGTTTACATCTTTGGGAAAAAAAAATCCTAGTAGTAGGAATGTAGAAGTGGAACATGAAAGAATCAACAGAAAAACCTAACCTACGGTTAAAGTATAGTTCCTCAGGCTGTTCCTATTTACTGCTGTAACTAATAAATTCAGGAAGGCCTGCAGGAAATGCCTGCGGGCTGATCTTTCCTTACCCACTCTTCCAGAGTGCTTTAAATTGATATTCTAAGCTGGTCACTAATAGTAAACTACAGAGTTGTTCCTCGGTTTCCATGAGCTTACTGCATTGTTTTTCCGTGTTATCTGTTTCCTTGGGTTGCGTCCAGTTTTTTTCTTGGCTTGTAAAACTCAGTTGCCTGGGTTTTCTAAGTGATTGAGAATGTGAGAGTACCACAAAGATCTTAGACTCTGGCGTGTTTGCTCTTAGTACAAATTCGGTGGAGGACTTTGTTAAGTATAGACCTAAGATACTTTCTACAAGTCTTTTAGTGGGGAATTCTAAACTTAAGTATTTTATTTCATTGTCTTGTTAGGATTTTTATTTGTTTTTCAAAGTATTAGGTTTTTTGGCATTATTAGAAATTGGCTGGCTTCCTGATTGAATTTACTTCATTTCTCCAGCAAATAACTTTTATTTGAACTTTAGGTCTGAAATATTTGGTTTGCTTTTGAAGCTCTGCAATGTTTTGAAAAGAATAAGACCCATGTAGAAGAGCCATTCTCCCTAAAAATGATAAGACCAGAAATGAGAACCACAAATATCAAATTTTACTCTTGAAATATGGATTTTAGTTTTTAAAAAATTCTCCTCCGATCCTTATACCTGTCATTAGGAAGTCTATCTCTGCTTCTCTGTGCTCTGCTTCTCTGTGATAAGTTCTTGCAAAAAAATCTTTTTGTATTCATATGAGAATTACATTGACTTAATAAACTGAAGTGAAGTGACATATTAATAATACTGAGTTATCTCATTCATGAAAATTCTTTGTATTATTTATTTATGAATTCTTCCATAATATCACAGAGCTTTATCTCCAATGATCTTACCCATCATTTTTTGTTAAATTTATTCATGGGTTCTTTTAATGGGAATTATTTTTATTGCATAATCAAATTGGTTATATTGTCAGAAAAATGGTTTTTGTATATAGATTTTAAGTCTAGCAAACTTAATTCTACTTGCTTATTAAAATGGTTTGTAAACTGTCTTTTATTTTCCATGGACAGAATCATGATTCATGCTGTGGCAATTTTTCTTCTTTCTTTATTCTTGAATACAAGTGATAGTAGTGGGACTTTGTCTTGGTCATTATTTAAAGATATTCTTTCTAATATTCATTTTCCATGTTAGAAATGAACTTTTGTTACTGAATTGAAGTTTTTCTCTTAAGTAATTAATCAATATAGATTTTATAAATGTTTTTCTATATCTACTGAGATTAAATTATATGGGTTTTCTCTTTTACTGTATTGGTGTGCTAAATTATTTTAATGGATTTTCTAGTGCTAAATCATTTTTGTACTCCCAGATAAACTCAGCTTGGTTATTTCAAAAGGGTACATTTGTGGATTTCTTTTCTTAATGTTTTGTTTAGAAAATCCCTAATATTTTTCTGTGACTCTTCTCATGGGACTCCAAATCCCATTAAACTTGGTGGTAAAAATGCCATCTTAATTGTTAAAGTGATCATATTAAGTGTTAAAGTGAACAAATAAATAGGATTAACTGTTTAAGAGATCATATAAATAGGATCAAGTGCCTGGTAATTATAATAGATAGAATTAAAAAGGAGAGACTGTCCAACATGGGAAGCAGTCCACACAGCAGACTCATGAAGTGATAATTGTTTTAAGTAACACTCTGACCTTGGAGTCAGCCCTTAAGGCTTCCTAGTCTGGCTGAAAAGCCTGTGAGAACATTTCAGGCATGGAAAGCCAAGATACTGTGGCAAAAATTATTCTACATGAAGGATCTCTGTGAGTGAGACCCCAGTGGAAAGAAGTGGCCATTAAAGAAGGATGTATTTTTCTCTAAAGGGAGGAGAGAACTTCCACTTTGCTTATGGCCTCGTCCAGATACTGATGCAGTTTATGGACTCAAAAGGCTTCCATAGCCTAGGCAGCTCAATTCAAAAGCCTTAGGAGGTCACTGATGTCATACATAAGAGTGTTAATTGTTAAATTAACAACAGGAGTCACAGTGCACTAATCCCCTGTGCAGGATGTCTGTCCTCAATGAGATATATTGAGAGTTAATTGTAAAACCAATTCTCAAACAGTGTGTGTGTGCAAATTGTTGAAATCTTTACTTAGTATAGACTTGGTCTTCTGTGTACCAAGTTAATGGAGAATGAGACTGGCAAGGGGAGAGGGAGGAGGAGGAGGGGTGGGAAGGCTGATATGAAAACGAATTACATTAAAGAAACCCCCAAAAGATTTATTTATTTATTTGTTTATTTGAGAGGCAGAGTTAGAGAGAGAGACAGACAGACAGACAAAGAGAAAGATCTTCTATCCGCTGTTTCATTCCCTGAATGGCTGCAATGGTGGGAGTTGTGCTGATCTGAAGCCAGGAGCCAAGAGCTCCTTCTGGGTTTCCCACGCAGGTGCGGGGTGCGGGGGCCCAAGGACTTGGGCCATCTTCCACTGCTTTCCCAGGCCATAGCAGAGAGCTGGATGGGAAGTGGAGCAGCCAGGACATGAACTGGCACCCATATGGGATGCCGGCACCAGCCCCTTCAATGAGTCTTCCTTTCCAGATCATGTAATAAGTTTGGAAACTTTTGCTAGTGTTAGCTCCTCATGATATACAGTAATGCTTATTTTTATCTCTGTACTTCATGGCATTTTTAGATGGGAATTTTTTCCCCAGTTTTAATAATTTTATTGAAGTATATCAAATACGTGGATAATACTCAAGTTATAAATGTCCATCTTAAGGAATTTTCTTTTCTTTTTTTTTAATTTATTTATTTGAAAGGCAAAGTGACAGAGAGAGGTCTTCCATCTGTTACTTCACTCCCCAAATGGCCGCAACAGCCAGGGCTAGGCCAGGCTGAAGCCAGGACAGCTCAAGGAATTTTCACAAACAGCAGTCCGATGTAATGAATATCCAGTTCAAGAAAACAAAAAATTGCCAGCACCCCAGACTCCTGTGTCATGTACCCTTTCACCCCTGCCTTCCACAATTACCACTAGCCCAATTCCTACACCATAGATTCAGGGATTTTTGTTTCTTTTTGAACTGTATACAAATGGAATCAGGATGATTTACCTTTTTTATTGGCTTCTTTCACTTAACAGTGTGTGTGTGAGATCTATCGTGTTTTTTTGTGTAATGTGGTTCCTTGATTCTGTTTGCTGTGTAGTGTTCTGTCGTGAATAGTCACACAGCAGAATACAGCAGTCCCCACTTTACCCTTGAGGGATGTGTTCCATAATCCCCAGTGGATGCCTGGTAACGTGGATGTACCAAAACCTATTATTTTTTTCTACATATATGTACCTATCATAATATATTTTTTTTTAATATAAAGCTTTTATTTAAAGAATATAAATTTCCAAAGAACAGCTCATGGACCACAATGGCTCCCCCCCCCAACTGCCCTCCCTCCCCCCACCCACCCTCCCCTTTCCCGCTCCCTCTCCCCTTCCGTTCACATCAAGATTCATTTTCATAATATTTAATATGTAAAATATGCACAGGAACATATTAGCAATAAAGCCCAATAATAAAATACAAGGAGATGTCTCCATTTTTGTGATTTTCCCTTTACTATTTTCTGACCATGGTTGACAGTGGATAACTAAAACTGTTGAGAAGCCACATTTTACCTATCCATTCTACTGTTAAGGGTTTTGGGGTACTTTCCAGTGTTTAGCTGATATAATTGGGCTCTTTGAATGTTTTTGTGAACATATTTACATGTTTTGTTCATCCTAGGAGTTGAATCATTAGATCATAGGGTAGGTGTATGATTGGCTGTAGTGATAGTGCCAGTTGGGTTGTCAAATTAAGTTACATGCTCACCAGCTTGATATTTAACTGTTCCATTCTAGCCATTCTAGTGGATATGTTTAGTATCACAATATGCTACTATTTGCCTTTCCTTGATGATTAAGTACACTAAACAGTTTTCTTTTCATGTGTTACTTGGCCATTGGTGAAATCCCTGTTCAAGTTTTTGTCCATTTGTTTTTTTTTTCTTCTAATTTTAGAATCCTTTATATAGATGGTCCCTGACTCGATGATGGTGTTCGTTCTAATAATCTCAGCTTGAGTTCAACATATGGCATATGAAAATGCATTTAATACACAAACTCCACGGAATATAAGGTCTTAGGAACCCAGCACACTGTAGAGTGAAAGTGATTTGCACTTGTGATCCTGGGGCTGCCTGGGAGCTGAAGTTGGTGCTGCTGCCCGGCACCATGAGAGCATATTATACCTCATACTGCTGGCTTGAAAAAAGTCTAAGTTCAAACTTGAGTCTAGTTTCTACTGAATGTGTGTTTTTTGCAAGACCATAAAATTTTTAAAAAATCATAAATTGAAACATCTTGAGAATCATCTGTATCTTATAAATACCAGTCTTGTGTTTGATTTATGTACTATAAATAGCTTCTCTTATGGATAGATTTTTTTTTTATTATTTAGCTTTAGTAGTTATTAAAGTTTTCTATTTCCTTTTGAGATCATTCTAATAATGGTTTTCTAGAATGTTGTTGATTTATCCAAGATTTAAGTCTAGTTATGTTAGAGTATAATAAGCCACTATATCTTTAATGTTCTGTATATAAGAATCTATGATTCTGTTTGTATACTTTTAAAATAACTGGTAGCATGCTTTACATATTTTATACGTTTTTTTACTTAACATTTCTTGAAAATTCTTACATTTCAGCATATATGGAACTCCTCATTAAAATTTTTTTTTCTAAAACTTTGTACTATGATATAGTAAGTTACCCAAGCCTGCATTAATGGGCATTTGAGTTATTTTCAGTCCTTTCCTCTAAGAAGCAAAACTCTCATAATGATAAATTTATAAAGTCTAATTTCTGGTCTCATAAGCTCTTGGACTGGTATAGAATTAACTTTTATGTTTATTTTTCTGTTTTCAATTTGTAAAATCTTTTTAAAAATAGGACGTAATTCCTATGCAATAAAACTCACCACTTTAAAGGGTATAGTTTGGTGGTTTTCGTTCACAGAACTGTAGAGCCAGTACTAGTACCTAACTCCAGAATATTTTTATCATCCCAAACACAAATCCTGTACCCTGCCTCCCTGCATCCCTCCAGCCTCTGGCAGCCACTAATCTACTTTCTGTCTCTTTGTATTTTTCTCGTCTGAACATTTCATGGAAATAGAGTCATACAAAATGTGGTCTTTTGTATCTGGCCTTTTAAATTTAGTATAATGTTCATCCATATTAGAACATGTACTTCATTCCTTTTATGTGTGTTCCATTGTGTGGATGTAGTGTATGGTAGTTGATAGGCATTTGTTTCATTTCTACTTTTGGCTATTGTGAATAATGCTGCTATAAATACTTGCATGAAGTCTTTGTGTGCACACTTGCTTTCAGTTTTCTCGGCCTACACCTGGGAGTAGAGTGGCTGTGCTGTACGGTCACTCTGTGTTTCACTCTGTGTGGAACTGCCGAACTGTGTTTTTCAGCAATCCCTGTATTTTACGTTCCCACTAGCAATGTGAAAGGGCTCTAGTTTATCCATGTCTTCATACCCTTGTTAGTTCCCTTTGAAAACTTCGGGACACATTTATAGCTATTGTCCTGATGAATGTGAAGTGATGGCTCGTGGTTTTTGTTTCATTTTCCTGTTGACTAAGGATGTTGGGCAGATTTTCACGGGCTTATTGGATATTTGTGTATCTTCGTTGGAGAACTGCATCTTCATTTTTAAAATAGGTAATTTGCTTTTGTTCTTGAGATGCGAGAGTTCTTTATAAGGATATCTATGGAATGTATGGTGATAAAGTGCAAATAACTGTCCATACGACCTGTTCATTTAAGTCAGTGTGAGGAAAAATGCTGCCTCCTAGCAGAAAAATAGTCAAACTATTTAAAAAATTCACAGAATAAGAAATACAAGTGCCTAATAGTAAAAATAAAAGGAAAAGGAATTTACACTAGTGAAGTAAATGCAGATTAGAAAAGTGACATGTCATTTTTTGCCTATCATATTTTATAAAATATGGATGGGTTTAAGAGGAACTCTGAGATAAAGCAGTAAAAATGTAAATTGGTACCACCTTTGTGGAGGATATTTGGAAACACTTTTAAAATTTGATATAATTAATACTTCTTGGAATATATCCTGAAAAACTGATCATTTTGCATATATTTAAGTACATTGATACTCATCCAACATCATCTTTTGTGAATTTGGAATCAACAGCAAAGGATGGTTAACTTACATGTAGTAGAATTATAACCATTATTTAAATTCATATTTTGAAACATGCACAAACTTCTCTTTAGTTAAATGAAAAATTCTAAGATACACAGTTGTGAAAAAAGATGACAAAAATTTATAAAAAGCTACAGTCACCCACAAAACAATCATCAAACAACACACACTGAGGGCTGGGGAGTCCTTCAGGAAGTTCATTAAAAATATAGATTATGGAAAAACTGAATGAATTTCAAAATCTTTTGCAACAAAATTTACTTGTCTTTTAATTCCATTTTCCTAGAACTTTTTCAAGTACTCTAGTACAAAGTCAAATAAGAGTGGAAAGAAATATGCCATCTTTTTTTTAATAGGAAGTTTTTATTTAACAAATACAAATTTCGTAAGTACAACTTTCGGATTATAGCAGTTCTTTCCCCAATACCTGCCCTCCCACCCCCAAACCATCCTACCTCCTACTCCCTTTCCCATCCCATTCTTCATTAAGATTCATTTTTAATTATCTTTATATACAGAAGATCAGCTCTATACTAAGTAAAGATTTTAACAGTTTGCACTCACCCAGATACACAAAGTATCTAGTTTTACCATTAATTCTCATAGTACAACACATTAAGGACAGAGGTCCTACATGGGGAGCAAGTGTACAGTGACTCCTGTTGTTGATTTAACAATTGACACTATTATTTATGACATCAGTGATCTCCCAAGGCTCTTGTCATGAGCTGCCAAGGCTATGGAAGCCTCTTGAGTTAACAAACTCCGACCTTATTTAGACAAGGCCATAATCAAAGTGGAAGTTCTCGCCTCCCTTCAGAGAAAGGTACCTCCTTCTTTGATGGCCCCCTCTTTCTGCTGGGATCTAACTCACAGACATCTTTCATGTGGGTCCTTTTTTGCCACAGTGTCTTGGCTTTCCATGCCTAAATGCTCTCATGGGCTTTTTAGCCAGATCCAAATGTCTTAAGGGCTTATTCTGAGGCCAGAGTGCTGTTCAGGGCATTTGTCATTCTATGAGTCAGCTGTGTGGCCTTCTTCCCATGTTGGATTGTTCTCTCCTTTTTAGTTGTATCTATTATTATTAGCAGATACTTGGTCTTATTTATGTGATCCCTTTGACACTTAATCCTATCTTTATGATCAGTTATGAACTTAAACTGATCACTTTAGTAAGATATACCATCTTACTGACAGTGATTATCTTTGGGTGGTAGAATTAAAGTTGATATTTTCCCCCATTATACATACTTCTCAGTTTTCCAGATTTTCAAGAATAATTTTTGTGTTAGCTTCTAATTAGAAAAATTATAATGATTGTGAATAGGAATGTTTGCATCTAGATGAAACAGATTATTATGTACAGCATGATTTTCCCCCATGACTCCAGGATTTTCTTCCTTTGGCTTATGAGTAAAAATGTTGACAGTTGTGAGCTAGTTCATTAAATGATAGGAACAGCTTTGAGATGAAATATTTTAAATTGTGAAGATTTACAGTGAAGAAATACTTGAATAAGTAGTGTTGATAAGCCCTGTATGTATTGCTGACTTGTCACTAGTTTGGTTAACATCTATGTAATGATAGTTTTGTTTTTCCTTCTTCTTTGATACGATCTCCCAACCCTCCATTTGCCAAGCCCATGTAAGTGGTTCACTGCTGTAGGTGGGGTCAAGCTCCAGGCCAATTTGAATAGCTCTCTTTCACTCTGATATCCTTCAGAAACCTATTACTTTCACCTTTAAATGACACATTTTATTTATTATGGGAGATTTGTTTTTGTGGGATTTCCCTAAATAAGGAGAGGCATCTCTCTGGTTTTAAGATCATGATTAAATTATCAAGATGAATTATAATGGAGTTTTCATATTATAGCTGGAGTGAACATCTGAGTTAATTCTGCATGCCATTGTACAGATATTAGGGTTATAGCAAAGAATGGACAGGAGCCAGGTGCCAGGTGCTTTTCCTGGTCTCCCATGGGGTGCAGGGCCCAAGCACCTGGGCCATCCTCCACTGCACTCCCGGGCCACAGCAGAGAGCTGGCCTGGAAGAGGGGCAACTGGGACAGAATCCGGCGCCCCGACCGGGACTAGAACCCGGTGTGCCGGCGCCGCAGGCGGAGGATTAGCCTATTGAGCCACGGCACCGGCCCTTATTTTCATATTTTTGAGTTCCTTACCCAATTTGGGGACTTCATCGATGTTCATTGAACTGAAACTAATTATCTTCGGCCATTATTTGTATTTTATTCTCACATTTAATACATTATCAGTTTATGTGTTTATTTCTAGGCCCCCTCAGTCTAGTAATTTGTTTCATTTTCACTTCATCCTCACTAGTTCAGATACCTACCACCTGTTTTATAAACACTAGAATAATCTCTTAATTTTGTTTTGTTTTGTTTTTCCTCTGGTTCCTCAACTCTGACCCAGCCTGCACAAGACCTCTATCTTATTCTTCTCCAAATATTCCTATTATCATTTGACTTTTATCAATGGCTTGCCGTGGTCCACTGAAATCAGTGGTATTCAAAGCTCTTTATGTGCAGTTGGAACCCACTTTTCTCCATCATTAAGGAGAGTTGTAAGGAGGGGAATAGTTGCTACAGGAGCTGCTTAAAACAATTTTAAAAATATAGAGCAAAATAAGAAACTGCTGGGCAATAATGCAAACCAATATTTAATGAACTGTTTGAATGCGATTTCTACAGATTCTCTAGACGTTTAGGGGAAAAGATCCCTGGAACACTGGTCTTCAGATAGAGCCTCACTGGAAGCCGTTAGCTGTTCGAGGGTCTGTGTCATTTATTCATCTGTTCATTTTAAATCTTCAGACCAACTCCCTCCTGTTTTTCCTAATACAAATATTGAGATTTTAGAGTAATGGGTTCTTGGGGATCAGACATTTGACACAGAGTTAGGGCACCACTTGGGATGCCTGCCTCTGATATTGGAGTGCCTGGGTTTGAGTCCTGGCTGCTAGCTTCCTGTTAATACACACCCTGGGAGGCAGTAGTGATGATTAGAATATCCTTGCCATCCATGTGGGAGACCTGGATTGGGTTCCTGGCTTCTGACCCTGTCCCCATTGTTGTAGACATCTGGGAATGGACCAATGGATAGAAGATTCTCTCTCTCTCTCTCTCTCTCTGTATGTCTCAGTCTTTCAAATAAGTAGAAAAAGTAAAAAATTTTTAAAAAGATTAATGGGTTCTATTTTGCCAATATAAAAGCATTTCCTGTGGCGGAAGAATCCAGATATGCTTATAAGTAGATATGTGCTTGTTTTTAAATATCAATATTGTCAATGTTATGATTTCCCTTTCCAGCATTTTGAAAGTATATACAATTGAACTGTTTCTTCTGGTTGGCTTCTACTGTTGTCACTTAGTATGAGGTCATATTAGAAGAATTTGAGGAAAAGTGGAATTTGGCTGATATTATACCATTTAAATATTTATAATAAAATTCATGTTTCAAGGGCGTGTCATTATTTAAGCTCAATTTTTAATAAATACTTGTCAAAATGTAGTAATATGGGTTCAAAAGCTGCTATTTTTATGAGTCACAGATTTGTTTTTCTGTATTTAGCTGTTTTATATTACCTGTATTTATACTACAAAGAAATGTGTTTCTTTGTAGTTTGGATGATCTTTTGGATAAAAGAACTGTAGAGAGTAACATAAAAGTGTAAAAAAAATCAGATGCCTTGAAATAATCTAATTTTTCAAGGTTTCCAAAAATGGAGGAAGTAAATTGACTAGGTCTGAATTTTTAATGATTGGATTGGTTACTTCAATGATAACTGTTTTAACAGTAGTTAATTCTACAAGGCAATCTTTTCTTTCAAAATGGCATGTGTAGAGCCTCTCAGTAATCAATTCCTATGTATTATCAGTCTCTAAACAGGACTGTCTTTTGCTTATATACGATTTTTATAGTTACCTAAAATTTGTGTACTCTTACGTTCCTGAGCAAAGTGAATAAAATGTTTTATGCACATGAGTTCATTTCCTCACTCCCCTGCCCATTCCAGTTTCTAAGGACCTTCTGATTTACAGACTCTCAAAAATCCTTTCCCTTCCAATTTGAGTTTAAGTAATTAGCTTCTTCCTAATTTGGAACCTCCACTTGAACGCACATGTGTTTGATTTGGCATTCGATGGCATATAGTCCTTTAAGTGAGATCGTGCAGCTTTGGTGTAGATGATCACAGAAGAGTCCACTGAGCAGCATCTCGAAGCTTTGAGGAAACAAAAACAACTTTTCCACCAAGATAATGACGCTCTTTGACAGTCGCTTTAACTACAGTTAGGCACTGGCTGTACCAATTCCAGTTTCAACAACTGAACGCGGGACCTGTTTTTGTTCCGATTAAGAAGTTTATTTATATGTTCAGGAATACAGAGGCACAACCTGTTAACAGCTGTAAATTTTGGTGATTAAAGCTGTGTGTAGACAAATTTACTAGGGGGGTACTGTTTCCTAAAAATTCCAGTTCACTTACTTATGAAGGTAGTCTGGCTAACTCTTACTAGTTTCCATCGCTTCCTGCCAAGAATAATAAACATTTCTTGTAGAACATTGACACTAAGGGTTAGAAGTGTTCAGTATCCCGTCAGTCACCATGGGCTGTTGTGAATCTCAGCAAACACACGTGGAGATATCTGCATAGGTGCCCAGGGAAGCAGTTAGACCCTGGAGAGAGATTTTTTTCCAGCAGTGATCCAGACTTCTTCAAAATAGGTTTCAGTTATGAGGGGACATTTGTTGACTTGGAAGTGATGGCTGCTGCATTCTAC
This sequence comes from Sylvilagus floridanus, assembly GCA_949820135.1. NCBI lineage: Eukaryota > Metazoa > Chordata > Mammalia > Lagomorpha > Leporidae > Sylvilagus > Sylvilagus floridanus. The sequence continues at coordinate 10,954,779 of OX463228.1, read as the reverse complement.
ATTTTCACTTACAGACACAGTTCAGGGAAGCTTATGCTTTTAGTGAATAACAATATGCTGGAGCCAGAAAGTATGCTTTCTTAATTTAGCCTATCTGTAAATGCTGTTATACATATCATAGTAAAAATTGGTTCATTAACTTGAACTTACACTATTGAACATTTCCCTATTGTGGTCTTTCAAGCAAATGGTGATCCAAGGGCCAGGTCACAGCATGGTTTTGTAGTACCCACAAGTTAAACATGTTTTTACCCTTGTATTTTATTTTTTTAAAGTTTATTTTCATCTGCTTGAAAGGCAGAGAGAGAAAGAGAGAGAGAGAGAGAGAGAGAGAGAGAGAGAGAGAGAGAGAGAGAGAGAGAGAAGGAAAGAGACAAAATGAGATCTTCCATTTGCTTTTTCAATCTCCATATGTCTAGAATAGCCATGACTGGCCAGGCTGAAGCCAGGAGCCGGGGCTCCCCTATGATCTCCCACGTGGGTGACAGGGGTCCAAGACTTGACCCATTATCTGCTGCCTCCAAGCGTGTATTAGTAGGAAGCTGGATTGCAAGTGGGGCAGCTGGGACTGGAAATGGCTCTGAGATACAGGATGTGGACATCCCAATTCTTAGCACAACACCTGCCCCTATACTCATATTTTTAAATAGTTATAACAAGCAAAAACCAAAAAATAATATGCAGTAAAAACTATATATATAGACTATAAAGACTAAAATATTTATCCTCTGGTCCTTTAAGGACAAGCTTGTCAACCCTTAGTCTACATTAGTAATAGTCATGAAGATGATTTATTACGAGGACCCAAAATGTGTCACCAACAAAGCAAGATGCAAATGTTTTCTTAGTTTTACTGTCAGGGTCTTTTATTCCTTTTTTGCATATGATTTATAAAATAGAGAAAATATGAGTATATATAATTGCTAAATAATGGCTTTTTGCTGTGCCTTACATCTAGAGGACAAGAACTATTAACTGTCGCTGTTGTTACAATTTGCTGGATGCCTGAAAGTTATTTCTGCATTGTTTAACGCTTTTCTGTTTCATCTGTGCCATATTTGCCTTATATCTAATTTTATAAGCCCCTTTTAAAATCTTTTTTATTTTAGTTGAAATATAAACCTTTGGCCGGCGCCGTGGCTCAACAGGCTAATCCTCCGCCTTGCGGCGCCGGCACACCGGGTTCTAGTCCCGGTCGGGGTGCCGGATTCTGTCCCGGTTGCCCCTCTTCCAGGCCAGCCCTCTGCTGTGGCCAGGCAGTGCAGTGGAGGATGGCCCAGGTGCTTGGGCCCTGCACCCCATGGGGAGACCAGGAAAAGCACCTGGCTCCTGGCTCCTGCCATCGGACGATCGCGGTGCGCCGGCTGCCTCGCGCCGTCCGCGGCGGCCATTGGAGGGTGAACCAACGGCAAAAGGAAGACCTTTCTGTCTGTCTCTCTCTCTCTCACTGTCCACTCTGCCTGTCAAAAAAAATAAAAAAAAAAAAAAAAAAAAGAAATGTAAACCTTTAGTTTGGGAGTTTTGTTGTTTGTGTTCCTGTGGCCGTGTAACAAATAACACCAGACTTTAGTGGCATAAACCAGGCCTTTCATGCTCCTGGATTCTAGGGGTCAGGAATCTGGACTGGGATTAGCAGCGATGTCTTCTCTTTGTTCCACAGTCTCTGAAGCTAGAGGCTCAAGGTCTGGGAGCTGGAATCATCTGGAGACTCATTCATTCATTGTGCCTGGCAATTGTCTATGGCTGTTGGCCTTGGTTTCTCTCTGGATCTCTCCTTGTGATCTCTCCTAATGGGCTAGTTCCGGCTTCTTTCAGCTGGGGTGTTTGGGTTCCCTGGAGTAGGAATTCCAAAAGGAAGAAGCCGTGGGGAAGCTGTATTGTTTCTAGACACAGCTTTGGAAGCTGCTAAGCATCCTTTCTGTCCTGCTCTGCTCATCAGAGCAGTTATGAATCCTATTAGGATGAATTTAAAAGAGGTACAGTTTCTAGTAAGCAGTATCTTAAAGAGTGCAGTGATCAGCCTACTAATTCTCTCTCTCTCTCTTTTTTTTTTTTGACAGGCAGAGTTAGACAGTGAGAGAGAGAGACAGAGAGAAAGGTCTTCCTTTTGCCATTGGTTCACCCTCCCCCCCACCCCCCAAGCCAGGAGCCAAGTGCTTCTTCCTGGTCTCCCATGGGGTGCAGGGCTCAAGCACTTGGGCCATCCTCCACTGCCTTCCCGGGCCATAGCAGAGAGCTGGCCTGGAAGAGGGGCAACTAGGTTAGAATCCGGTGCCCTGACCGGGACTAGAACCCGGGGTGCTGGCGCTACAGGCGGAGGATTAGCCTACTGAGCCGTGGCCCCGGCCCTCATCTTCTAATACGTAAAATTCCATTCTCAGTTATTTTTAGAGCTGGTTCAGAATTTCTTTGTGCATCAGAACCCAGATGAAACCTTGTTATTGGGCTGGTGCTGTGGTGCAGCGGGGTAAAGCCCCCACCTTCTGGGCTGGCATCCCATATGGGTGCCGGTCTAATGCCTATCTTTTTTTTTCATTGGTATTGAAATAAGACCTATTTATTGGTAATGTTAGTAATTTGGGTTATCACAATGTATAATTAAAAAAGATAATTTGAAAGTGAGACAGAGAGCTCCTGTTCACTTTTTACTCCCTATGTGCCCACAGTGTCATGGTGAGGCTGGGCAGGGGCCAGAGTTGGATTCAGGAGCTGGGGATTCAATCCAGCTCTCCCATGTGGGTGGCAGGAACCCAACTTGAGCCATCACCACTGCCTCCCAGGGTCTGCATTTGTAGAAAGCTGGAGTCAGGAGACAGAGGAGGGCACTGAACCCACACACTGATGTGTAACTGTTAGGCTGCACTCTGACTCACTGAGTCATCTTGTAGTCTCCATTATCACTAAGGTATATATCAGGGGCACAGACGGATCTTTCCTTCTCCCTCTCAAGCCGCTCCCTCTTTTCTGTCTCTTATTAGCTGTGGATGGGTGTGGATGGGGAAATATAATTTTATGTGGGAGGGAAGTTATGGGGGGGAAGCCATTGTAATCTATAAGCTGTATTTTGGAAATTTATATTCTTTAAATAAAAGCGTTATTAAAAAAATATTAAAAAAATAAAAAAAATATAATTTTATATGGGTGTTTTTTTTTTTTTATTTGCTGATTCTGCTTTGGAGATTTCTCAGTCACCAAGCAAGTTGCTTAAGCCTTTTCAGTCTTGTCTCTCAGAGCCTCGTCTGGTTTACGAGTGAGCCAGTTTGACCTTACCTTGGTGCATTTGTGACACAATTATACTGTATCTTTTGGTCTCTGCATGTAAATGTATAGCAACTACAGAACTCACAGATTAACAAGGATACTCTTGTTAGATTACCAAACTCAGATAGATATCTACATCCTTTTTGAATCTATAAATGATATTTTTCTTCTTTATTGGAAATTTTGGGGTATTTTTTAAAAACAATATTTGATTAGGAGTATATACAGAAATTTGCATCATCAAAACTTGTCAAATATGAGACTCACTTATTTGTTTAAATTTAGGGATCTAATTATGTACATGTTAATACAAAATAATTTTTAATAAGTAAATAAATTTAGAGATCTAACATAGATGTTGTTACTACTCTGAATGTAAATGAACTGATTGCAGTACATAATTTAGAAGCCTGCATTATTTATTCTTGATTTGGAAATAGTATAAACTGAATGCAAACAAATAAAGGAGTATTTTCATTTTCTATCTTGTTAAATCGTTATTTGTTACTTGTTTGCCCACTTTACACAAAGACTCAAACATTTCTCAGTCACTGACAGTCAGCTGACATAGTACTCATCAGAATGCTTTGTAAACATTTACTGAGTGACTCAAGTAGCAAAAATTGATTAAAATAATGAAATCAGCCTTTGCTTCAAATTTTTAAAGGCATAAGTAGGTAGAAAACTAGGCAGTTTGAGGATGAAATAAATGAGGTTCATGTATAGCTCACCAACTTATGAATCTGGGTGATTCTCTGGGGTAGTTTGGGAATCAAAAGCCCCAGTGTAACATCTCCCAATTTCCATCCATGAATATTCCCACCATACTCCCATCACATCCATGATGTAGCTACTTAGGCCACCATTAGGATGTCACTGAATGTGGTGGGGGGAAGATATGCACAGTGGAATACCTTTATACATATTTTATTCCCACCAAATAGGTGACAACAGCTGTAAGTGACCTCAAGAGCAAAGATAATAAAATATAGTAACATAATTAATAATATAGTAACATAATTAATTTGAGTATTTATTATTTTTAATAAAATTTGTTTAAATTTTACATTTGCAACATGTAACTGTTACTGATGGTTATGTTTGGCAACTGGCTTAGAAAATTCTGAAAATGTAACAATCAGCTTACATACACCAGTGTAAGCTGACTCTGCCTTGTCTCTTTCCCCAGGCTCTTTTGTTAGTAATTTCACTGCTGTATTAAATTGGGCTAGATTTCACTGCTGGAATCTATGCTAAGGAATTATCTGCAAGTTATAAAGAGCACAAAGATATTCATCATAGCATCATTCATAATAGCAAAAAGTTGGAAGCAGCCTACTTGTATAAAGTGAGGTGTAGGGGCCAGCATTGTGGTGTGGCGGGTAAAGCCACTGCCCGTGCTGCCAGTGTCCCTGATGGATGCCAGTTCGTGTCCCAGCCGCTCCGCTTCCTATCCAGCTCCCTGCTAATGGCGTGGGAGAGCAGCTGAATCCAGCCCAAGTGTCTGGGTCCCTGCAGGAGGCTCCTGGCTTCTGCCTGTCCCAGTTCTGGAGGTGGTGGCCATCTTGGGAGTAACCAGCAGATGGAAGAGCTCTTTGTGTCTCTCCCTATCTCTGTACCTCTGACTTTCAAAATAAATACGTAAATCTTTTTTTTTTTAAATTGTAGCTAAGTAAATTCATTGGAATGTTCCCTGAAATTAAAAGTGATGTCTTTGAAGGCCTTATAACAACAAAGGGAAATGCCATATGGATAAATGAAAAAGAAAGAATGCTATCTAACTTGTTTATGCACAAAATTTAAATATAGCATATGCTAATAGAAGAAGCAGTCATAGTGTTTGTCGAGTGTAAGGGTGTGACATTGTTCCACAATTCTTTTTTTTTGACAGGCATAGTGGACAGTGAGAGAGAGACAGAGAGAAAGGTCTTCCTTTTGCCATTGGTTCACCCTCCAATGGCTGCCGCGGCCGGCGCACCGCGTTGATCTGAAGACAGGAGCCAGGTGCTTCTCCTGGTCTCCCATGGGGTGCAGGGCCCAAGCACTTGGGCCATCCTCCACTGCACTGCCTGGCCACAGCAGAGAGCTGGCCTGGAAGAGGGGCAACTGGGACAAAATCCGGCACCCCTACGAGGACTAGAACCCGGTGTGCTGGCGCTGCAAGGCAGAGGATTAGCTTAGTGAGCCGCGGCGCCAGCCCTGTTCCACAGTTCTAATAATCATATTTTATTTTCATAAGGAAAACATAATATTTTGTTACAAAGGCAAATTCTAATAAGCAACCCTAATTTTGTTGAATTAAAATACATTATCAAAATAAGTACTTTAGAAATTAAATCTTTTGCTCTGACAACCAATAAAACATAGATAAATTAAATTTACTTTTAACGGATTGGTATTTGATTCCTTTTTGTAGAGGTTACCATGGATTTCCATGGAAAGTTTTGAATTCTTTTTCAGGTATCCTGCATTAAAAAGTGAGTATTAATGCCAGAATTACCTATTTTAAAAACTGCCAAGTAGTTAAGGAGTTAGTTGTCATTTTAAATAGATTGAAGGTATTTTGTTCTAAAATTAAATCTGGGTCCTGTGTGTCCTACATTCCTGTCTAACCTGTCTATTGTTAAAATTTTATTTGTCCTGTCTCTGTTCATTCTGTTTCCTTTTTCTTTTGCTATTATTTATAGCTCGTCTCAGTTTGTGAAGGAATTTCTCAGACCTTCCCAGATTGCCTTCAAACACAGCAGATAATCTAATTTCATACATTTCCAGAGAACTTTTTATTTCCCCGTCTCTGTTTAGTCAATAATCGGTTACGTTTAGTAGACAATTTAGACAAGCTAAGCTTCTGTGTAACTTTTCCCCCCGAAAGATTAAGTTGTGAGGAAATAAATCACCTGCGGCATACCTTGTAGAAGGAAATGCTTTTCTGGTGATTTTGAAGGTATTAATTTAAATGTCAAAGCAAGTCTGTAAGATTTTTTTACCTTTATCCCAAGGTTGTAATACCTCTTGCTTTCTCTACTTGGTGTGCATAGGTTTTTAAAGTTTTCGAAGGGTAGAAGCTGAAGCGTGGACTCACCTCTCCCTCCTAGGATCTTTGAGGATTTCCCATTATTCCTGTTGTTTGTATTTTTGTCATGTACCATTATTGGCTGTTGAATTATTCAGCTTTTTGTGTGTCTGGACTGTCTAAGACACCATGAACTCCTTGAGTCAAAAGACTTGTGTGTGCCTTGCAGTATACCATGAGCAGTGGACTGTGCTGTAAATAAGCAGGGTTTGAAGTTTGGTCCTTCGGCTTCTCAGCTGTGAGGCCTTGAGTAACTATTCTCTGGGCCTCAGGCCCACCTCTCAGCTGAGTGGAATAATTCCTACTCTGTGCAGTTACTGAGAGGATGGGCAAGGTAAAAGATGTAATGTTCCTGGCATACAGTAAACAGTCAACAAATGGTTATTAGGCATTCGGTGATAATTGAGTGAATGACCACTTCAGGAACTCTGATTACTGAAACAGCATCTAAAACATACAAAAACTCTAACTCCTGGTCAAACCAATTTAGAGAGATTGCCAGATTTTCAAGGAGCTTTGCAAGGGAAAGAGGGAATACAGAGATGTGCACAAAGCCTGCCGAGTACCGCCTCCGTGCCCTAGAGAATTTCAGACGAAGGGGAAGTTGACAGAGGTGGATTCTACGGAGAATTCAAGGTTGAGGGTTGGTCATCTTTGGATCTGGTTGTTTTTGTTATTTTCCAGTTTCTATTGCTGTTCTTTTTATAATAGTTGTTGACAAAGATATAGGACTGAACAGAAGACATCCTGGCATGGACATGATTTAGAAGGTAATCATCCTAATTAAGATTAACACAACTGAATATAATTTTAAAAAGAGAGGCATCTTTTTTTAAAAAAGATTGATTTGAAAGGTAGAGTGACAGAAGAAGGGAAAAACAGAGAAAGAGGTCTTCTATCTGCTGGTTCCCTCCCCAAATGGCTGGGCTGGACCAAGCTGAAGTCAGGAGCCTAGAACTCCCAAATGTGTCTCCCATGTAGGTGCACTGGCACACACACTTGAGCCATCTTCCACTGCTTTCCCAGGCACATTAGCAGAGAGCTGGATTGGAAGCAGAACATCTGGGACTCACATCTGCGCTCCAGTATGAGATGCCAGTGTCACAGTTGGTGACCAAACGAGCTGTGCCACGACATTGGCCCTGCGATGTTTATCCTAAGACTCACTCAATCTTAGCCTGCTGCCTCGTGGCCCAAGGTGGCTGAGAGTTCTGCTATTGCATCAGTATTACAGCTTGCAAGAAGGGAGTAGAGCAGAAAGTGTGTGTCCTTTCCTAACGAGGGTGCTTCTGGGAAGTTAAGCACAACTCCTCTCTGGCTAAAATTCAGTCATGTGATCACAATCAACTGCAATTGAATAACAGCCAGGAATGTATCTTTTTCTGGACTTCAATGTACCCAGCTAAGAACTGGGGTTTTGGAGCTGGTGCTGTGCCACATCGGGTTAAAGCCGCCACCTGGGGAACCGGCATCCTATATGGGCTCTGGTTTGAGTTTTGACTGCTCCAATTCTGCTCCAGCTCTCTACTATGGCCTGGGAAAGCAGTAGAAGATGGTCCAAGTCCTATCCTGACCATGTGGGATACCTGGAAGAAGCTCCAGCCCCTGGCTTTGGATTAACTCAGCTCCAGCCATTGCAGCCATTGTGGGAGTGAACCAGCAGATGGAAGACTCTCTCCCTACCTCTCCCTCTGTGTAACTCTAACTTTCCCATAAAGAAATAAATCCTAAAAAAAAAAAAGAATTGAGGTTTTTATTACTAAGAAGGGGAAATGGGGCAGTAGGGTACAATTAATCATCTATGATACAATATTTTTTTCTCTTCAAATATTATGATATTAGGTAATTGATAGTATATTTGTTTCATTCTAAAAATTATATACCAAATTTGAATTACTTGAAATCACTCATGGAGTATGTTTTAGTCACTAGTCTAGATCAAAAGAATATGAGCGTGATACCTTATCCTGTTTTTTTTTTTTAATGTTTGAACTGTCAATAAATGTCTTGTAAAAAATAATTTAATTTATGTAAATTATTTAAATGCACTTGCTTTTGGAAAAAAAATCAGGAAATACAGAGAACTAAAAAAATAGAAAAGAAAAACTACCTAAGTAGAACTTTTCAACATTAATTTTTTTTCAGGCCTTTTTATTAATGCAAAAAATTCATCAAGCCTAATGAATAAGCTTTAGTTTGGGGGAATGAAAAAGTTTAGGAGTCTGGGTGGTAGTATACACTGAACTGTGTACTTGAAAATGATAAATCTTATATATACATATTATCACAGTAAAAAGCTTTCTTTTGAAAATGAGATTAGACTCTGTTTTATATGCTAATTTTTATACTCAACATTGAAAAGAGAACACCTTTGCATATAAATAAGTGTATTTGTGCGGCATGATTTTTATAGCCAAATATTTATTTTATCCTTTGGAGGTACCACCTTTTTTTGACGGGAGGCTGGAGCAAATAAAAAGGAGTATTAGCTCTTTCCTTGTAAAGTGGATTCACAGGGAACTCTGCTGCGTGGCAGAGGACCTGGGGAAATAAGCAGATGTGGAAATTCAACCCCTCCCCCCCAGGCCTTTAAACTATGTCCGCTTGTTCAGAGGACTTTGAAAACTCTTCTACTGTTCTGTTGTCCACAGGGCAGCTTTGCTTTCATTGTTTTCCCCACATACAACTTTTAAATTTGTTTGAAAGGATGTATATTCCAGACTAGTGGTTCACTTGTATTTCTTCCTGGCTTATTCACTGTCATATTAGAATCCAGGCAAGGCCCAGGTCCTTGGGCCCCTGCTCCCACGTGGGAGACCTGGAGGAAGCTCCTGGCTCCTGGCTTCGGATCGGCGCAGCTCTGGCCATTGTGGCCATCTGGGGAGTGAACCAGCAGATGGAAGACCTCTCTCTCTCTGTCTCTACCTCTCTCTGTAACTCTTTCAAATAAATAAAATAAATCTTAAAAAAAAAAAAAAGAATCCAAGCAGAGGAGAAGCATGGATAAGGAACATCCTCACACCCTGAGGAGGGGTTTTTCATACAGGGATCAGATGGCAGCTCTGAGATGCTACTCAACATTTCCCCATACCTGCACTAGCATCATCCTCGCAGGTCCTTCCTGCCACTGGTACACCTGCTGTGACATGTTGTCCCCTAACTGCCTTCCACTTGACTCTCCCTCTTCCTATCCTCCATTTCTCCTGAAATTCATCTTCCAGTACCCACATCTCCCTCTGTATTGTTGTTGTTGTTTTTAACATCTTTCACATATTTGTCTTCCATGGTACTTTTCTATCCATTTTCAATCATTGTCTTTCTAGCTTATACGTCACCTCTTCCACCTTGCAGGGCCTCGTGATTTCAATGGAATAGGTTCCTCACTATCTTTTCTTTTCAGTTTAGATTCCCAGGACCATAATTCTAACATCCTCCTAGTCAGCCAATTAAACTTGTGCTCCCTTATCAGCCATACTTGCCTGATAAATTCCCAAATGTGGGGACTGAGCTTTTTCTGCAGTTGCTTTGAGCAGCTAATTTCATTTGGAGAAAGTAACAGAGCAAGGCAGATTGATTGCACCATAAGTACATGGACACCCACTTCATCTAGCCTCAGCATTGCCAAGAATATTGTTTTGTTCCCAGATAACTCTCCCCAGTCTCCATGATGACATGCTTCCTTGGGGCTCCTTCTGTCTCAGCTCATGTCCCTGCCTCAGAGCACCTTTCCCAGAATTCCTCATTTAAAGTAGTTTTACCTGAACACTCTTGATCCCATGGCTCTGTTTAATTTCTCTCAGTGCAGTGGCACAATGCAAAAGTATCTTGTTTCCTTGTTCATTGTAAGTGTTTCCCTACTGTAACGTAAGGATCATGCAAGCAGGAAGCTTACCTTTATTTTATTTTTTTTTTAGAATTTATTTATTTACTTGAGAGGCATAGTTACAGAGAGAGAAATCGTCCATCTGCTGATTCTCTCCTAAGTGACCACAATGGCTGATCTAAAGTCAGGAGCTTCTTACAGGTCTCTCACACAGGTACAGGGGCCCAAGCACTTGGGCCATCTTCCACTGCATTCCCAGGCCATAGCAGAGAACTGGATCAGAAGTGGAGCAGCCTGGATTCAAACCAACACTCATGTGGGATGCCAGAGTGGCTGTCAGTGGCAGTCAGGTACTTAACCTACTGTGCCACAGCCAAAGCCCCCTTACCTTTCTTTTTTTTTAGTGCTGTAACCTAGTGCCCTAGAATAGAACATAGGACATAGTAGGCACTCAAAATTATTTTTTCAGTGAATGAATGACTTAGTTTTAGTCCTTTTCCACTCTTCTCCAACATCTTACATATCAGTTTTGTCTTGCAATATCTTGTCTTACATATCAGTTTTGTCTCACCAAATGACTACTTCTAAGTCAGCAGAAAGAATATAAAACTTCATATGGAAACCACCTCCCTCATTTCCCATCAAAACTAACCAGCTTCCTCACATGGTTATTTTTCCTTTTCCCTACTATTTGGAAAGAAAATATTTTCCTTCTTTTCCTGAACTTCTTCTGGGCTCCATCTTCTTCCACCTCAGAGAGAGCTTTATTTTTCCCTAATGCTCTCTCTCTCTCTCCTATATCCTATATGTAGCCTAATGGCCAGGAGCATGGATTTTGTAACCAGACATACTTGGATTCAAATTTGAGGTCTATTACTATGAAATCTTTGGCAAATGCTATATATCTCAGCCTCAGTTTCCTTGTGTGTTAGTTGGAGATAATCATATTACCTATATCATAGAATTGTTGTGATGATTAAACAGATATCTTTACAATGCTAAACACTGTGGCAAGTACATGGTAAGTACTCAAAAGAAAGGTCTTGGGGTTGTTATTACAGCTTGAGTGTTCTTTATCAGAAATGCCTGGGACCAGAAGTGTTTCTAATTTCAGATTTTTTCAAATTTTGAAGTACTTACATATATATATCTTGAATCTTAGGCAAATTCATTGGTTTCATATATACCTTAAATATGTAGCTTGAAGAGAATTTTAAGAATGTTTTTAATGATTTTGGGAATGAAATGAAATGTATGGGGAATGCAATTCTATGCTTGTGGTGTCACGTCTGCTCTCAGTACGTTTTGGGGACTAATGTTTGGTACAGCAGGTAAGATGTTCTTGGAACACCCACTTATCAGAGTGTCTGGTTTGGGTTCTGGCTTTGCTCCTGATTCCAGCTTCCTGCTAATGCTGTTGTGGACATTTTGGGAAATAAAGCAGACTAATAGATGGGAGTTCTCTATATTTCTCTGCTTCTCAAATAAAATAAATGAATAAATTAAAATTTAGAGGCAGGTGTTGTCAAGCCATTGCTTAGACATCATATCCCATATTGGAGTGATCCTACAAGTTCCAGCTACTGTGCTTCCTATGCAGCTTCTTGCTAATGCCCTGGGGAGGCAGCAGTTGATAGCACAAATGCTTGGGTCCCATCACTTATGTGGGACACCTGGGTTGAGTTCCAAGCGCCTGGCTTTATCTTGGTGTAATCTTGGCTACTGTAGGCATGTAGGGAGTAAACCCGTGAATGGAGCTTGCTCACTTCTCTCTCTCTGTCTCTCTGCCTTTTGAGGAGATGAAAGTAAACATTTTTAATCATTTAAAAAAGCACTGTAAAAAAAGGGTTTTGAAGCATGATGGATTTCAGTTTTTGAATATGGATGCTCAATCTGAACCTGCTTTCTACTGGCTCCTAACCTTGTTCAGTGTCTCTCCTCTTAAAAATGGTTTTATTTCAACTACATATTTAGCTCTCACTCTCTCTTCCTCCTCCATCATAATTGTTCTCCACTTTTTGTCTCCTACCTATGGCTCAGGCGTCTCATATAGGCACTGTTTCATCCCAGATGCTCCTCTCCTGATCCAGCTCTCTGCTTGTGGCCTGGAAGAGCAGTGGAGGATGGCCCAGGTGGGAGACCTGGAGGCAGCTCCTGGCTTCCAATTGGCCCAGCTCCGCCTGTTGTGGCCTTGTGGGGAGTGAACCAGGGGATACAAGCTCGCTCGCTCTCTCTCTCTCTCTCTCTTTCTCCCCCTCTCCCCCCCCCCCCCGTTTCTCTCTGTAACTCTACCTCTTAAAGAAATAAATAAAATGTTTTAAAAAAAGTCTTGAGATGTACCCAGTATCCTTCAGCTCTTGCAACATTTCATTGGCAAACGTTCTAGTAATTCTACTTCTAAATAGTTTCTGAAATTTTCTATATGTCTTTTTTTGTATGCCACCAGTGTAGGCTAAGGCCCTGTTGTCTCTTCCAGGACTGTGACAATAGCTTTCTACCATGCCCGCCGTGGCCACTCTGTTCTACACCTCACCCTGTAGAGTGGTCTTCCAGACGATGCAGAGCTGAGCTCGTGCTCCCCTTTCTGAAGATTCCTGGGGCTTCTCACTGCCCTGCTGGAGCAGCCCTCCTTGGGGAGGCTCTGTTCACTCCTTTAGCTCTCTTGCATGACTGTTTCCATGTCCCTGTCTTGGCTCTACTGAACTTATTTTCTTTCTGCTTCATTCAGTTCTCTCTCGCCTCTGAGCTTTGTCACATACTGTTCCTCTGCTTTCGTCATCCCTTTGTCTTATTCCTGCTTAGCCTCTGATTTCAACTTCAACTGCGCTTCCTCAAGGGACCTTCTGTGTAGGTCAGGTGTTCTTGCTGATGCTGCATGTTGCCCTGTTGTCATAGTGCCTGTTCCTGTCTCCTCCCCAGATCCTCTCTTTAAAAAATGTGTTTTTTTAAATTTTAATTTATTTCATTTCATTAGAAAGGTAGTGAAACAGAGAGAGACAGACAGAGAGACAGAAAAAGATCTTCCATCCTCTGATTCACTTCCAAAATACCTGCAGCAGCCGAGGCTGGCCAGGCCAAAGCCAGGAGCCCAGACCTCGGTCCAGGTCACCTGTGTCCTCGCGTCATCCCCTGCTTCCAGGATGTGCGAGAGCAGGAAGCTGGAATTGAAGTGAAGCAGGAATTTGAACACAGGCACTCCGATATGGGATGTGGGCATCCCAAGCGGCGTGTCAACTGCTGCACAACCGATTGCTCTCCAAGATCCTTTTTGTCCATCCACGTATTCCTTGTGTTTTCTAGCACAGTACCTGGCCTATGGAAGATACTTGGTAAGATTTTGTTTAATGTTGTTGTCAAATAGTTAATTCAGTTGAGAGAAAAACCATTCTATAGAACAGCATGTGTTAGGCTTTAGCGCTACATGTGGTTTTCCTATGTTTATCTTTGACTATTTCTTTAAACGTAAGTGAATATGGACAGCAGGGCTGCTTTCCAGCACATGCTCCTCCTTTTCTATTCCCACATGTTCCCTTATTTTCAATTAAAAGACTTAAAGTGTTTGTTTTTCTTCTGCACTACAAACACCAAATCTTTTTTTCCCCCAATTTAGATGCTTTTAAGTGTAAAATGCCACTTAACGTCAGCACTTCTGCCAGCTCTCACGCAGTCTTCCAGCTATATTTGGAGGACATTTACAGGAATAATTCTGTGAGGTTTTTTTCAACTACAAATTGGGTTTAAATCATGCATTCTTCGCTTCAGAGCATCCTGAGAGCTTACGAAACCCACTGAGCTGCCTGGTTCTCCAGCAAGCTGAATAGAAAGCCCTGGGAGGGCGAGGACTGTGGCCTGCGCTATTCGGGCCACTTACAGCCCTCTTCCCTGCAGGCTTTTCCAGGCGTGGAGGCTGCCCCAGGGGAAGCTGTTGGTGCCTTCACGATGTTCTTCTTACCCATCACCATTGAGCTAAAGGAGCGCTGGGGTTGAATCATTGTGAATTGTGACTATCAGGGAAAATGGATGCTCTGGACAGACCTGGGTGAATGTCCTCCTGGGCTCGGGAAAATGGAACCGCACAGACTGGAACTCCAGCAGGCTGGGAGGCCCTGGACCCTGCCTCAGAATCAGGCTTCCTCGGACCATCCTGTCCCAGCACAGGAAGAGGCTCTGTGCAGAGTGCCCTTGTCCACCTGCCTGGATCTGCTTTAGAGGACCACAGCTGCCTGCCATCTTCTTACTGAACCTTGTTAACCAGAGAAGGCTGAGCTCAGGTCACAGGAAGAGAGACTGAAGGCCCTTAACTCTCCTGGGCAGACTTTTGTTCCACATCATTATCTTCTGCCTGTTCCCATTCAGTATTCCAGACAGAATCATGTACAAACCATTGCCTGGTCTGCAGGCCAAACAGACTTTGTCCCGATACATTTAATGTTCTCCAAACCCATTGTATTTCCCAGAAGATCATTTGCTATCCTCCTAAAAGTTGCCTATAGTCATACTTCTTTCTCCTGTATAAAAAAAAAAAAAAAGCTCATACGTTTTTTAATTATGTTGGGCTAGTGGGTAATCATGTTTCTGTCATTTTTCTCCCGTGCTGTGATGTTTCCTCTTGCCAATTCATAATTTCAGCTCCCTTTCTCCTATTCCATCCGTCTGTGTCAGTTTATTGCAGCAAATCCTCAGAAGATAGGGAGAAAATGTCCCTTTGCCCATAAATTCAATGTCCTTCCTTATCTGTGGCTTTACTTTCTGCAGTTTCAGTTACCTACATCCAACTGTGGTTTGAAAAGATCGGGGAGAGTTCCAGAGGTAATTCCCACGTGTTAAACAACTTCATGACAGTATGTTGTTATAGTTGTTCTATTTTATTGTTAGTTATTATTGTTGATTTCTGACTGTGCCAAATTTATAAATTTCTATCATAGGTAGGTATAGGACAAAAGATAGTGTATATATAATGTTTGGTACCAAGTGGTGTCAGGCATCCACCGGGGATCTTGGAACAGGACCCTGTGGAGAAGAGGAGCTGCTGTATCCTGTAAGCTAAGAAGCATTTTCTTCAAGTGTATTTATGAAAGGTACTTTATGGAAAGTAGTTAATAGTGTGTATTGTCTGTGAGAAGGCTTTATTTAAAAAAAAGTATGTGTTTATTTTTATTTGAAAGATAGACACACACATACACTTAAAGAGGGAGATAGGTAGAGAGAGAGAGAGAGAGAGAGATCCATCCACAACAGGCAGCCAGGGCTGGGCCAGGCTGAAGCCACGAGGCAGAAACTCCATCCAGGTCTCCCACATGGGTGTCAGAGACCCAACTACTTGAGCCACC
Source organism: Sylvilagus floridanus (assembly GCA_949820135.1). Lineage (NCBI taxonomy): Eukaryota > Metazoa > Chordata > Mammalia > Lagomorpha > Leporidae > Sylvilagus > Sylvilagus floridanus. The sequence continues at coordinate 10,939,292 of OX463228.1, read as the reverse complement.
ATCTGCTGACTCCTAGAGTGCTCATTAGCAGCAAGCTGGATGGGAAGTACAATTGGGCCTAGAGCCCAGCACTGGGATATAGGATGCAGGTGTCCCAAGGGCTGACTTTACAGCTGTGTCACAATACCCACTCCTCCTTTTTTTTCTTCTTTAATCTGAAATACAAATGCATCTCTCTAAATTAGTTTTACTTACATTTCTTCTATGGCCATTGATTGAATATTTGATAATGTAGTTGGGAGATTTTGTTCATTTTTTAGTTTACCTTCAATAAGAAAAATAATTAGAAATATTGCTAATTTTGAAATTGCTGGCCTTTCATACACTGGAATATAGAATTAGAACTTTTACCTGGAAAAGATTACACTTTTGTTTTTAGATCAGTGAGGATTATTGACCTTCTTAAGCCTACAATGATAATGTTGAGAGGACATTATATTTATGTAATCTCATTTAATCCAAAATTGACATCAGAAAGGGTTAATTAAATAATGAATTTTCCTCTGCACCATTTCAGGCAGAACAAGATACCACTTTTAGCAAAAAAATTACATCTCTTACAGTGCCCCAGAGGAAGGGTATGTACATGAAGTTACCAAAGCAAAAGCCTTTTGGAGAGAAAGAGGAGATCATTTCATTTTTTTCCAGTCTTCTGGCAATTGTCTATACCCAGGAAAAACTTGGAGGGTAAATCTGCAGAGCCTAGGATACCTAGTATTGTGATTTAGGCTAATTTACTGTCATGGATTTCAGGCACCTTGGATTTCAAGCAGAAGGAAGAGAGAAGTCACCCTGGGTGTCTGAGGTGAAATAGTCCTGTGGTGTGAGCTCACATCTGGGAGTATCTACTTCTCCCTTGTAGCAGGATCTCTGGTTCTTTTGGACTCTGCTTATTTTAATGTGCCCAGTTCTTTTGCTTCATATAAATTAGAATGTGGAGCATCTATAGTCATTGCTTTATTTCAAATCAGACTTAAAATTTTTTTTTCTCTTTAAAAAAACTTCAGGTAATTGTTTGAAAGATTGGTGGAATATCAGAGGTATAGTGTTCCAAAATAAGCTGTTTTCTGTAAATGCTCAAGTACTCTGAAGACATCAACTAAGACAAGGAAAATTAATTTGGATCTTTACAAAGTGAACTGTTTTCTTGTAAATTAGCATATTCTGAGTTACATTCTTGAGTGAGATCTGAAAATAAGGAAGTGTGACACTGATTCTCCCATTGTTGAGTGCCACCAATCTGCAAAAAAGGGTTTCCCTTGTTACCATTTTACAGCTTTAACATTTCAGAAATGTGATTCTAGCTGCCGTTTATACCCGATTTCTTCGGGAAAAATAAAGCTACAGTTCGACAGGGAGTAGCCATCAGGGCAGTTTTCCTCTCTTACCACTTGTTTTAAATTCTTCCTGTAAATGCAGCTCTGGAGTCATCCAGTTCAGTTACTAAGTTATTAAGTATCTGGCATGTGAAATGTGTGGATATTGTGAAATCAAACTTCTAGGGAAAATAAGAAGTAAGCAGTTGCCATCATTCTATTTCTAATAGTTAAAAACTAGAAATCGGGGCAGGGGTTGTGGCACAGCTGGTTAAGCCTCTGCAATTCTGATTCAGTTTCCTGCTGATGTGCATGCTGGAGGCAGCAGGCGACGGCTCAGGGATGTGGGTCCTTGCCATCCATGGGGGAAGCCGGGAGGGAGTTCCTGGCTCCTGGCTTTCACCTTGCCCAGCCCCAGCCGGTCGAGGCATTTGAGGAATGGACCAGCAGATGGAAGATATTTTTCTCTCTCCCTTTCTGGCTCTCAAATAAATAAAAATAAAATAAATGAACTTTAACATTTAAGAAGGAAAATAAATATATATATATATAAACGTATATAAAAATATATAAACATATATATATATATTACAGACATGGGAGCCTTTAGAGATAAGATTTGATTCACTAGTCCTTTATAACATAAATGCAAATACTGGCAAATATCCAGGAACTAAGGTTCAATTAAGTGCAGTTGTTTCATCTTACAAAGTCATTTTCCACTAAGAAATCTTGGCAGCCATATTGATGACTTCTCATGAAACAGGAAGATGGGGCTATAAAGAGGCCCAAAGCCTATTTTTTATGCTAACCTAATTCCTCTATTTATTTATTTCTTAATGTCAGGAGCCAGGCCTGGAAATCCGGTCCCCTGATTTTTCTTCTGGTTTTCTAATCCGAGTCTAGTTATTCTAGTTGCCTCCTATCTGTTTAGAAGTTATTTTTTGTCCGATGGCCTAAGTGGCTCCTATAGAAAATGAAATTAGATGTGATCTAGATGGCAGTTCAGGGGCTGAGTTTCAAAGACCATTTCTTCCTGGAGGAGTGGCAACGTTTTCCTGTGATCAAGGGTTGGTTGGTTGGTTCTTTTTTTTTTTTTTTTTCTTTCCAAGATTTATTTATTTATTTGAAAGTCAGAGTTACACAGAGAGAGAAGGAGAGGCAGATAGAGAGAGAGGTCTTCCATCTGCTGCTTCACTCCCCAAATGGCCACAATGGCCAGAGCTGCGCCATTCTGAAGCCAGGAGCCAGAAGCTTACTCTGGGTCTTCTCACATGAGTGCTGGGGCCCAAGGACTTGGGCCATCTTCTGCTGCTTTCCTAGGCCATAGCAGAGAGCTGGACTGGAAGTGGAGCAGCTGGGACTTGAACCAGTGCCCATATGGGATGCTGGCACTGCAGGCAGCAGCTTTATTTGCTGTGCCACAACACTGGCCCCCGTTGGTTCTTTGTTCTCTGCCTTGACCATACACTGGTATACTAGGAATCTTTAAACCTCTTTTGCCTATGTCAGAAATCATTTTTTGTCCCCCTAAAGAGGAGCTTGTCAGAGCTTGTGTGCCTCCTTCTTCATCTTTAAAGCCAGGTGAAGAACAGATACATCCATTCACCGAGGTGGCGGCAGAAGCAGACTCCTGGCTCTGGCCCTTACGTTGAGGGGCACTTGCCTGTTTGGCCTTTCTCTGAACAGGCCTTTGGCATTTAGAGCGTGTGGAAAGTATGTGCTCCCATCAGAGCTGTGCTGTGTAGTTATTCTTTGCCTGTTAAAGTAATGACTTAGAGAACTGAAGAAAATACAACACCAAGCCTAGTTTTGTGAGCTTTGGAAAGAGACTGCCTTTATTTCCTGGGAATTACTTTTCAGGCTTTAGAGTTAACTTAGAATTTTTCTGCAGGGGACAACAGAGAGTGGGTATGTGGTAGGGGGAAGGGAATTTTTTTTTTTTATTAAAGCTTTAGATGCAAAACAAAACTGTTTTAAAAAATAGTTAGTTAATTAATTTGAAAAACAGAGTTACAAAAAGAGAAGGAGAGACAGAGATAGATCTTTCACCCCCTGGTTCACTCCCCAGATGGCCTCAATGGCCAGGGCTGGGCCAGACTGAAGCCAGGAGCTGGGAGCTTCATCTGGGTCTTCTGCATGTGTGCAGGGGCCCAAGGACTTGTACTGTCCTTTCCTGCTTTCCCAGGTGCGTTTGCAGAGAGCTGGATTGGAAGTGGAGCAGCCGGAACTCAAACCCACATGGTGTCACAGGCGATGGTGGCTTTACCCTCTATGCCACAACGCCAACACCCAAAACAAGACTTTTGAAATACTATATATTCTATTACCAGACCATGTTAAAAGAGAATCCGGAGGAACAGACATTTAGCCTAGCCTGGGTTTGATTCCTGGCTCCTACTCTTGATTCTAGCTTGCTGTTAATATAGATCCCGGGAGGCAGCAGTGATGACTCAAACAACTGGATTCCTTCCACCCCTGGGAGAGTCGTGGATTGAGTTACCGGCGCCTGAGTACCACTGGAGACATCGTACAGTGGGCATTTGGGAAGTGAACCAGCAGATGGAAGTGTTCTCTCACTCTGCCTGCAAAAATGGATCAAGCTTTAAAATTCACTGAATTTATCAGTCTATTGCCAGAAAGTTTAAAAAAACCCAACTTGTTTGCATTACACTAAATATTTTCTTAACATTTTTCAATTGTGTTTTCTTTTCTTTTTTTTTTTTTTGGACAGGGAGGGTGGACAGTGAGAGAGAGAGAGACAGAGAGAAAGGTCTTCCTTTGCCGTTGGTTCACCGTCCAATGGCTGCTGCGGCCGGCGCACCGCGCTGATCCGATAGCAGGAGCCAGGTGCTTCTCCTGGCCTCCCATGGGGTGCAGGGCCCAAGCACTTGGGCCATCCTCCACTGCCCTCCCTGGCCACAGCAGAGAGCTGGTCTGGAAGAAGAGCAACTGGGACAGAATCTGGTGCCCCGGCCGGGACTAGAACCCGGTGTGCTGGCGCCACAAGGTGGAGGATTAGCCTACTGAGCTGCGGCTCCGACCGTCAATTGTGTTTTCATTTGAATACTTATCACTCAACAGTTATTTTACCTTATGATTTTGGTTTTCTTTTTTTTAAAGTATTCATAATACTTATTTGTAATTTTCAATACAAGACAGGAATTGTTTTTTCTTCTCTCCTTTTTTACAATGCTGCTTCTCAAATTAACCCACATGTCTAAGCCTGTGTTATAATTCAAAAGGAACAGCTGAATCTATACATATAATTTTTCATAAGGCTCAGGTTAGCACCAGTGGCCTCCTGATGTCTTAAACATTGCAATTTTTGTAAACTCTTCCATGTGCTGCCTGTATCTCCAATTTGTGAACGAATCTCTCTATATTTATCCCTGTTGTGTTCCTCCACATGTTTGTTTTGCAGTGTAATGACACTTGACAGCTGTAAATTTTTCCATATGCTCCATCTTGCAGAGATAAACAATGTGCGTGTTGTGTGTTTCCCTCAGCTTTGAAGACTTAACTTTTGAAATAAACAATTCCGTAGGATTTTACAGTAGGTTTTTAAAGCCTTCACATGAGCATATTCTCCATTGATGGGAAGGTAACTGCATCTTTCATCCCTTTAATATAAACTGGTTAATTGAGTTTTTCCAAGGAGCTAAGAACAACTTAACTATTTTTAGTGTTTCAAAGATTTACCAGGGCAGTGCAGACTGTGTTTCTTGAAAGTGCTTGTTAACGTCATAAATTACCATTTCGTGGAATAAATTCTCTAATTCCCTGAGTGGTTTACTTTGGTAGAGGGATTAGTGAAATGGCTTTGGACTTGCTTGTAATTTCCTTTTATCTTTTACAAATTAAAAAGTTGAATTGGCATGTAATGAGGGCATCTGAAGCATTTGTATTGTGGTGGTTGTCTCCAAGAAAGAAGCTTTATGATTCATTTATAAGTGGCCATTTCTTTTATTTTTGGATCCTTTAGCAAATCAAATTTTACTGACCAGGCTTATTTGTGGAAATCAGTGTGAATGTCTTTTTCCTTAGTTGATGTCCTTTTTGTTTTTCTGAGTATCTAATGCCTATCAAGATGCAAAAGTGCTTTTACTATTTGATTTCCCAAAGGCACGAGGGCAAGGGCAGACCTGTTTTATAAATTTTCCATTGTTGGGGCCAGCATTATTGCATATGGGTTAAGTCACTGCCTCCAGCAACAGCATCCCACATAGCTGCTCCACTTCCCATTCAGCTCCCAACTAATGTACCTGGGAAAGCAGTGGAAAATGGGCCAAGTCCTTGCATCCCCGCACCCATGTGGGAGCCCTGGGAGAAGCTCCTGGGTCCTGGCTTTGGTTTGGCCCAGCTCTGGCCATTGTGGCCATTTGGGGAGTGAACCAGCAGATGGAAGATCTCTGTCTCTCCCTCTGTCTCTCTGTAACTCTGCCTTCAAATAAACAAATAAATATAGCCACTAATGACTGTATAACTTGGCTATGTAAACAATACGAATTGCAGTATCTGTAGGCTTAGTTTTCTTGTTGTTATTGTCATTTAACATAACATTTACCACATTTATCAGATTTTTAACTTAGAAAACTCAAAACTGATGTGCATGTCTGGTGGTCTGAACAGCCATGTGTATGTGGTGCTTGGCTGATGTGCTAAAACCAGCCCCTGCCAGCTCCCCAGAGCTAATGATGACATTTTCAGAAATTTTGAGGACTGGTTACCACTAAATATTAAACTATACAGACTTAAAATTTAAATACATTATTTAAAAACAAAGATAATAAATACCCATTAATTCTTTATAATTATTTTTTACTACATTTTATTGTGATCAGTGCTCTTGAGGTCATATATGTCTGCTGTCCCTGGAAATACTATGTAATGTACAGCAGAAACTACTGTCCAACTCTTTACTACTTCATGTTCACGGATATCATGTTGGTAGCTCATACCCATAGTATGAGCACCATGGAAAATGGCAAACACAACAAATCAGGAGTTGATTTATTTTTTTGTTGGTCATCTATACTTTAAAAAGTGATAGAGATAATGTCAATGATGTGCATTAAACTTTGAAGTATCTTGCCTATAGGTATTATATTGTGAATAGCATACCTAAAAAAATATTCTTTCAGAATTTGAAACCTGTTATCCAGTTCACTGGAGAAGTGGTTCATGTCATAGACAAGTGCGCAAGTAAAGTTCTGGCGTATGTTTGCGTTCATTTTCTTTTTACTCAATAAGTAGAACAAACCCATCAGTGATCAACAGCAGAATTGTAAGAATATGTTGCTCCAAGTATATCAGACATCAAATGCTAAATACATGAGGCACCCTTTAATGGTTCTCTTTTGCACTTGATCTTAGCCAGAAGGCCAAGAAGCAATTAATGGTTCTCTTTTTAAAATCATCTACTCAAAACTTGCTGCCTCTTTTCCAACTCATACATGCCCTCAGACTTCCTCTTTGCTGTGGATCTTGCTGCTAAAAGGACAGATTCAGGCCAGCACCGTGGCTCACTTGGCTAATCCTCTGCCTGCGGCGCCAGCACTCCAGGTTCTAATCCTGGTTGGGGGGGCTGGATTCTGTCCTGGTTGCTCCTCTTCCAGTCCAGCTCTCTGCTGTGGCATGGGAGGGCAGTGGAGGATGGTCCAGGTGCTTGGGCCCCTGCACCTGCGTGGGAGACCAGAAGGAAGCACCTGGCTCCTGGCTTCGGATCGGCGCAGCGTGCTGGCTGTAATGGCCATTTGGGGGGTGAACCAACAGAGGGAAGCCCTTTCTCTCTGTTTCTCTCTCTCTCACTAACTGTTCCTGTCAAAAAAAAAAAATGACAGATTCATTTGTAAAGTGCTCACTTGTCCACACCTAAAAATGATATTTAAAACTTTTGTGGGAAAAAGAGAGATATCACAATACTGTATACATGAAGCCATAACTTTCCTTTTCTTGGGGGAATAATTGTATTATTATTATTATTATTTTTAATTTTTGACAGGCAGAGTGGACAGTGAGAGAGAGAGACAGAGAGAAAGGTCTTCCTTTTGCCTTTGGTTCACCCTCCAATGATTTATTCCACTGTTGGAATGTAGTTTAGATTGGTTAATTTAAGTATCAAAGAGGAACTGGCTGTATTCCACAGAACTTATTTTCCTTAGTCTCATACATAGTTAGTATGGGTAAGAATAAATATTAAGATTTATTTATTTATTTAATTTGAACAGGAGAGTTACAGAGAAAGAGAGGAGGAGACAGAGAGAGAAGTTTTCCATCCATTGGTTCCCTTCCCAAGTGGCTGCAATGGCCAGGGCTGGGTCGGGTCAAAGCCAGGAGCCAGGAGCTTCATTCGGGTCTCCCACGTGGGTGCATGGGTCCAAGCACTTGGACCATCTTTTGCTGCTCTCCCAGGTGCATTAGCAGGGAACTGGATTGAAAGTGGAGTAGCTGGACTCAAACCAGCACCCATATGGGATGGTGATGCCACAGTCAGTGGTTTAACTCACTGTATCACAGCTCTGACCCCAAGCATATCTTTTGGGTAATGAGTGGTTTGTAAGACTTGAATGATCAAAAGGTATTGAAATGCGCTTAGAATTTCATCATATACCTGCTCCTTATAATAAAGATAATCTGGCAAAGTCTCTGACTTCAAAGAGCTTGATCCCCTCCGTTGATTTTTCCCAAACATTAGTCAGTAGAACATCACTCATTATTTTTCTGATATCCATATACCTCTTGTATTTTAATTTACTTAGTAAGTTTTTTAATTGACTATTTTTAAACTTAGCTTTGTCCTAAGTGATTATACCCATGGATTATTAGGTCCAAGATGACAGTTATCTAATACCTATTAAAATTTACTGTTCTAACACAAATTTAAAAAGTTTGCCTGTGTCTCACTGTTGTTATGTGTACCACACTTTGGGCAGTACTGTAGGGACAGTCAAAGCTCTACATAAGGCTAAACAGTTTTGTTTATTCCAAATGTCAATGTTGTGCATTAATAAGCATTGCTATTTCCATTTACTAAGTGAAGAACCTGGGGCAAGAGTTTGGCCTAGAGTTAACCACTATTTAAGGTAGTGGCATCCCACAGTCAAGTGTCTGAGTTCCACACCTGCTTCTGGCTCCTGGTTCATTTCCTGCTGTGTAGATCCAGGAAGCAGCAGGGATGGCTCAGGTGATTGGGTTCTGCCACCCGCATGGAAGACCTGGATTGAATTCTCAGCTGCTAACTTCAGCTCCAGCCAGAAGCTCTTGTGGAAATTTGGGGAATGAACCAGTGGAAAGGAGTGCACATACTCTCTCAAATAACTGATCTCTAAAAATAAAAATTAGTGACTAAACTGAAACATCAGAGGAATGACTTGTACTGGGTCATGAGGGAAGCCAGAAGTTATATGACCAAGATCTGTAATAACCCTTGCTACTCTTAGCAGTATTAGCATCACCGGGGAGCTTGTTGGAAACACAAAGTCTCTGGCCCCATTCCAGACTTCCTGAATCAAAATCTGCATTTTAACAAGATCCCCAGATGACTCTCATACACGTTGAAGTTAGAGAAGCCTGACCTAGACCCTGACTTTCTGCTTCCCATTAAAGAGGCCAGTGAGTTGGTCATTGGTTTGGTCTCCTTTTCTCTATGCATGTTGTATTCTTCATGCCGTGCTGTTTTGAGTTACAACTATTTTTAAGAAAGTTGGTATTGATAGGAAGGTAGGAGATGATAGTCTCTCCTAAAGTTATCTTTTGTCTCCTTTCTCCTTTTCTTAATTGCTAGTGTCAAGACTAGGCTAACAGGGTCAGTATTTTCATTCTTTTCTCTCATTGTTTCCTTCTCCAGAAGTCACCGATTAAGTTCCAGCCCTTTGGCACAGCCTGGTCATTCTTTTCTCGCTTACCACACACCTGAGCACTGGGAACAGCCTGCAGCCCCATGGCTAACTCAGTTATTCCTGGATGGTGTTAGTATGAGGCGTGGCATTCTGACTCTTCCTCCTGCGCCCAGCTCTCTGCCACTCAGCTGTGGTCGTGCTTGCTCTTCCTTTTACTAAGATGTGCCTACCCCTGGACCCATGAGAGCCCCGTTTTCATTCTAGCTTGCTCCTCAGTTTTGCTGTTGCTCTCCTATTGAAAGTTCAATGTAAACAGCAGCCTCAGGAGATCCCATTAAGACAATCTCTGGAAATGGTCAACGTGTTGGGAATTTGATGGTTGAGTCTGGTAACATCTGTAATGTCTGTGACTGATGAATGTTAGCTGTCTGTAGATTTCAGAGTATTCTAGTGTGTCCTCAGCATTCCAGCTGTGTGTTGTCTTTGTGGTTTCTTCGTAGAGTTTCCCCGCAGGGTTTCTAGATACTACATGCTGTTTGTACAGTTACAGGCCCCCTTTTTCGGTGTTTATGTGGTTGTTTATTGGGTTTCAAAGGTGGTTAGTTATTTGAGTAGAAGTTGGATATATTTACGAGACCAGAGCTTGCTTTCTTGCTCACAGTGGCCAGATACAGGTTATAATAGTTTTCTATTTTCTTAACTTGGAATGGTTTTAAACAGAGTTGACTCATTTGGATTATAGAAGGTAATAAAAGAAAACTATATTCATCTCATTTTGCAAAGCAAGAAACAAAGAGGAATAGTTGTTTCTTAAAGATTTATCAGCCAGCTCTAGACTCACACCTCTCCTCGACCCAGATTTTTTTTCCTCCCGGTCTTCAATTTTGCAATCATTTAGAAATGAAGGTTTTTTTTTTTTTTTTAAATTTTCCTCCTTTCTGCCACATTTTTTGTACACACCCTTCTCCCCTCCCCTTTGCCATACTTTTGTTTCCTTGAGAAAAGGAGAGTCCCTCTTAGAGTGTAGAATAAACATTGCTTTGTCAAATGTGACTTATTTATGCTGCAGGGGTTGTCAACGTATACACAATAGAGAAGGTGATGGGGGCTGCTAGGCATGCCAAGTCAGCACTCTGTGCGTGTCTGGGCCAAAGAGCATGTTAAGGAGGCCGAAAAAATTTTAACAAGTCAGAACATTTTACAATTTCCATATTTATCAAACATGTCAAGGGCTGGGATCACAAAGCCTTCCAGGGATTAACTGCCTTTAGGATTTGAACTGTTTTATTAAGATGGAGGAAGCCAAGTTCTCAACACCCTGTGATTTGCTCTAATAACCACAATAGTCAGAGTGTAGGTGATCCTTGCTGAATGAAAGGTAATCCTAAGGCTAAAATGCTCTTTGAATGGAAAAAATGAAAAAAAGAAAAAAACTTCTTTCAACAGATGAACTACGTGTGAATCTTTCTGACAGTGCTTAGGAGTTTGAAGTTTATTTACTAAGGGCTTGGTTTTATTAATCCTCTGGTTGTTGGCTCTTGACCTTTGCACCTGAGGACTGAGACTATGGAGCCTGAAGGTGTTCAGGGACAGGCTGGTATTCCCAAACAGAGGTGGCCCATTGGCTTTGGGGGCTGGGTAAAACATCCTAGAGTTATTCTTTGTTTTCGAATGTTTGGCAGATCCCAAGATGCATTTTGCCAAGCTCTTTCATTTGAATCGTAGTACAGGAATAACTTGGGTAAGATTCAGTTGGTGATTCATTCACATTAAACTGATCAGAACGTAGTTTTGGAAGAGATATTTACTTACTGAGAAATATTAGGAGGTTTATAGATTTTTAGTACTAAGGTTTTCTTAGATGAGAAGAAAAATGGAATTCAAGTCCCAGATATTTTCTTGAAGACTTGGAACCTGAAATACTGAACTAAGTAGTCGTTTCCACATTTGTCTGTAGCACTTTCTCCACTGAAGTAGATCAGACTCTGACTTGGTATGCAAATCAAGAGGGGTTGTAGAGCTGATCTGCAGCCTGGGACCAATGCTTAAGTTAAAAATTAATGTTAAAAACAGTTTTCCACAAGGGAGTAGAGGGAGCAGCTCTGTTCTGGAGAAGTAAGTTGGAATTAGGAGAGAGAGAGAGAGAGAGAGAGAGAGAGAGAGAGAGAGAGAGAGAAGAAAGAACTCAAGCATAAGGTAGATCCTTGGCTCTGGAGCCAGATTGCCACAGAGGACAAAACCACGGAGAGGACTAAAGTTCTATGAAGTGCCATGAGGTAGCTTTTCCATTACAGTTTATAGGAAGGCTGTAAAGAAGGAAGCTGCTGAGACTTTACAAATGAGAACGAGGCTGTAAACTTTTAAAAGCACAGGGAAAGGACGTGGCTAAATATGGCACCCAACTCTTGCCCATCAGGCTACAGCAAGGCCTGATGATAAAAACAGGTTTCTTCTTGTTTACTGTAGCTTCTCATCTTTTGTTCCTGGCCCAGAAAAAGCCATACCAGCAACTTGATCGCTTGTGTCCTGGGGAAGACAGCAGTGCAGATAAGCCCCCAGCAGAAGCATTCTAAATACATGCATGAGGACATTCTCCTCTTCAGATGGTTTTGAAACCACCCGGTAGGAATGAGGGGTGAATTCTAGTTCTGAATTCTGTAGATGAGTCCCAGCCCAAGGACAGAGTGATAGTCTTGTGTCCACTGCAGCAGGTGGAACGGAGGACGGTGTAAGCATATTGTGAGGATCCTTGGGCCAGGGCTGGTGGTTTTCTTTTCTCTCTCAATCCAGAAGGTCTTCAAACTGCTTAAAATGCCAAGGCGGCGACATCTGTTTTGAGTCCTCACTCTTATATCCTTACACTGACTTAACTGGTTGGTGAAGACCAGGTGATCTTCAGAGATCCATACCGGTTTAGGTCACCATTGCATGTGTTTCTGTCAGAAGAGGAAAAATTCTTCTTCAGTTTATTGGTTATCTTGAACAGGTACCTTATAGAAAAGCTAGCCTCTTCTCTTTATCCCTGCACCTCTTTCTCTACTTGTCCTTCCTGCCTTCCCTTTCTTCCTGGTTTAATAAGTGGGTGCTTATAAGGACCCGTGGGAACATTGTTGCATGTGATTTTTACCTAGCAGTCATGATGTATTCTGTGTTGCAGCAGGAAAGGGTAGATCCCATGACTCTGATTCTATTGCTTTTTAGAGAATGGAAATGACTTGTTATATTATTGAGGGCTGGCCTGGGTTTGGATAATAGAAAATCTGGGTAAACATTTTAACAGCAGTTCTTATTTTACATATTTCTTATTTCCCACAGAGCCTTTTGCACTGCAAGGGCTGAATAAAATTGTTACCAAATTTAATTTGGTTAGTTTTTGAGTGTGAGGGAAGAGCGTTTAATTCTGTGTCTGAATATATAATCCAGGAGCAGTGGATGGTATTTTCTGCCAAAAACCCATTAACTTTACAGGAAACATGCCAATGAAGAGCATACAGGTAAAAAGGAACTCAATTTAGTTTTTACAAGTTCTCTTTTTTAGAGAGAGAAGCATAAAATGCTCTGCACATCTGCATTTGAAATTAAAATCCGTAAGCGAAGCGCTCTCGGGAGTAAAAATGAAACAATCATTGGAAAATACTGTAGCTCTGTATTTATTACAGTTTTACAGTAGATGTTAGTGAGTTGGGGAGAAGCCAAGTTGTCCTATGGGGTCGGGGAATAGAGAGCAAGGTGAACAGACCCTCAGGGATGATGATTTAACTGCTTAATGTCATTGAAAAAAAATCTCTAAGTCTTTTCTTTTTATAATGCTTACAATATTGTTTTAAAATATAAATATTTGAATGCTTTTTTAAAAATTTGTGTATTTGAGAGGGAGAGAGAGACAGCCAGCCAGCAGCAGAGAGGTCTCCCATTCATTCTGCAGATAGCCACAGCAGCTGGAACTGGATGGACCAGGCCTGCCCCACAGGGTGCACCTTAGCAGGAAGCAGGAGTCAGGAGCTGGGAACAGAGTCAGGACTCGGACCCAGGCACTCTGATAATGGAATGCAAGCATCCCTACTGCATTTAATCACCAGGCCAAACTCCTGCCCCTCGATACTTTAATTCTTTCGGGTGGGAAGTGGAGGCTTTCCTTGATTCTCTCTTCCGGTGCAGCAGCAGGACCTGCGCAGTCCTGGCTCCTCCCCTGGAGATCCCAGAATATCCTGTCGGTCCCAGAGAAAAAGGTTCTGTGGCATGGTTAGTTCCTCTGGTGACCTTTTAGAGCATTGCTCTGCAAAACTTCCAAAACCACCCATGCTTTCAGTTTAAATTGGACTGATTGTTGACACTTCTCCATAAATTAGAGGTCCAGTTTAAGCTCACTGGATGTGTTTATGGCAACTGTACTTTTAATAGTGTTTTTAAAGAAAGGCTCTTAGGGCTCTGGATTTTTCTTTTTTGGATTCTAGCATTTCCCATGTTTCCATTAATAGGCATGCTCACATCATATACTCACTTCAGGAGGCTTTTATTATAATATGGACCACATAAGTAAGGTTTATTTATTTATAGCTATATAAATAAAAAGCTTACTTTTAAATAGAAACCTTAAGTCTTTTTATTACATTTAAAATTTGTATTCTTTTTTTATTAAGATTTATTTTATTTTATTTATTTGAAGAAGAGTTACAGAGAAAGGTAGAGAAAGAGAGAGAGGGAGAGGTCTTCCACCCTCTGGTTTGCTCTTCACATGGTTGCAACAGCAGGAGCTGAACCAATCTGAAGCCAGGAGCCAGGAGCTTCTTCCGGGTCTCCCACATGGGTGCAGGGGCCCAAAGACTTCGGCCATCTTCCACTGCTTTCTAGGCCATAGGAGAGAACTGGATCAAAAGTGGAGCAGCCAGGACTTGAACCTGTGCCCATATGGGATGCTGGTGCTATAGGCGGTAGCTTTACCTGCTATGCCACAGAGCTGGCCCCCCAAAAATGTAATTTAAAGAATTGACATTTTGAGATCTGATGATTTATGTTTATAGCCCTTGTCTCTATGTCGAGCAACAGTGTTTTTTTTTTTTCTTACTATTTGTTGAACTCTTTACTTAGTATAAGGTTAATCTTATGAGTATAAAGTAAACTCAAAGTAGATCATTGTAAAAATTAAGAGAGGGAATAAGGGAGGAAGGAGGAGGAAGGGTACGAGTGTGAGTGGGACAAGGGTAGGGTGGGAAGTATCAATATGTTCCTAAACCTGTATATATGAAATGCATGAAATTTGTATACCTTAAATAAAATAAATAAAAACAAAAAAAAAAGATGGGTAGGCATCTAGCCAAGTGGTTAGATGTCCATGTACCACAATGGAGTTATTGGGTTTGATACCCAGCTCCAATCCTTTTTCTGTTGTTGTTAAAGATTTATTTATTTATTTATTTATCTAAAAGAGCTATATAGAGAGAAGGAGAGTCAGAGATATCTTCTATTTGCTGGTTCTCTCCAGCCCACATGGCCACAACAGCCAGGGCTGGAGAAGGCCAAAGCAAGGAGCCAGGAGCTTCATCTGGGTTTCCCACATGATAGAGGGACCCAAACACTTGGGCCATTCTCCACTGCTTTTCCCAGGCCACTAGCAGGGAGCTGAATTGGAAGTGGAGCAGCTGGGACATGAACCAGAGCCCATATGCTAGTACTGCAAGTGGCAGCTTTACCTACTATGCCACATTGTGGGCCCCCCAGCTCAGCTCCTGATTCCAGTTTCCTGGTAGTACAGACCCTAAGAGGAGTGGTGATGGCTCAAGCTGTCATGTCCCTGCCACCCCTGTGGGAAGGAGATTGTGTCGTAGAGGTTAGATTCCTGGCTCCTGGCTTTGACCTATGCCAAGTCCTGGTTTCAGCCCAGTCCCAGTCCAGGCTATTGGGGAATGAACTAGTAGGTAGGAGCTCTCTCTGTGTCTCTGCTTTGCAAATAAATTAAAAAGTTTTTGTTGTTGTTGTTGTTGTTAAAGAAACCATCTTTAAAACAAAGCGAACAGAGAGAGAATGAAAACTATGGGTTTCCACTAACCAGAGACAATAAATCCTTCTACCACCCATTCTGTTCAGAATTTTGCTAGTGTTAGAAAATTTCAAAGTATAACCATAAAACAAGCAAGTATATTTTGTACAGAATTTGAAAGGAATGAGGTGGCTGGCGCCGCGGCTCAATAGGCTAATTCGCATCACGGCACCGGCACCCCGGGTTCTAGTCCCGGTCAGGGCACCGGATTCTGTTCCGGTTGCCCCTCATCCAGGCCAGCTCTCTGCTGTGGCCAGGGAGTGCAGTGGAGGATGGCCCAAGTGCTTGGGCCCTGCTCCCCATAGGAGACCAGGATAAGTACCTGGCTCCTGCCATCGGATCAGCGCAGTGCGCTGGCCGCGGCGGCCATTGGAGGGTGAACCAACGGCAAAGGAAGACCTTTCTCTCTGTCTCTCTCTCTCACAGTCTACTCTGCCTGTCAAAAATAAATAAATAAATAAAAGGAATGAGGGAAGGAAAAATAAAGAGGAAAGAGCATCATCTGTCACACCTTCACCCCGAGAGATTGACTACTTTTCGTATATTTCTGTCTAATCTTTCCCATGTCTTTGATGTCCTTGAACTCCTATGACAACTAAACTCTTCCTTGGGCTGCTGCTGTTTTCATCAACTAGTACTTTACGTTGTCATTTTGACAATTCTAAAATGCCAGTCACTGTGTTAAATATTTAACAAATATGAAAGTACTTCAGAAAGTTCATGGAAATGGAGCTAAAGGTAAGTTTATTTTCTGTGAACACTGTTGGAATCCACCCATGCGAGAGGTCTCTCCAAAATTTATGGAGAATGTGTGTTATGAAACCCTATATGTGGGTGAGGGTGAATATTCTTTAGGTGGGCTTCAATGTGTGATGGAATGGGGACCACAGTGAAGAAAACCAGAAAGCTTGAGTGTAGGCTCTCTCATGTTTGCTCTGTCTTCTTAAGGTTTTATTTTGGAGGGAAGAAAGAGGAACTTGACCTCTTTAAAGAATGAACTATTTTTAATTGAAATTTTATCTGCAGCATTTAGTGTGTCAACAAGTTTAAAACAGTGAAGTCTTATCAGAGGAAGGGTTGCTTTGAAAATGATATGGAAATATTTGTTGGGTGTTCACTCCTCCAACGCCTAGATGAAATAGACAAGGGAGTGACTGAATTTTACAATATTTAGATAGCTACACCGTGAGTCATCAAAACATTCTTTAGGTGTTCACTAAGAGGTTAAGATCAGCCTCCCCAGAGCTCATATGATAGCACTGGACCTGGACTCAGTGGCTTGGAGACTGTGATGGTGTTAGAGGTCCAGGACGAGGCCAGCTCTTCCCTGTGAAGATGCCAGGACACAATGGAGGGAGCAGAGTTTGCACTGACACCTGCCCAGGAAAACCCATTCAAGTAAGGGCCCCAACGCGCCCACCAGCCCCAGAGCATCTCCCCCAGGCCTCCTCTGAGTCACTCCTTGCCTGTCCTTCACCTTCTAGGTTCCAAGCGAGTCCAGCTTCCCTCCAGGCAGGCAATTGGTGGTGGCTCCAGGGTGGGCCCCAGGCCTTCTTGGAACTGCTATATATTCTAAGATTTTATACCAAGAGTTGCCGAACAATCCTTCAACATACCTCTTGGTTTTGCCCTTGTGTGTCCATTGCCATTAAAAAGATTCCAATCCAGGCTTTTGTGACTGTCAGCCTCCTAATCTGCCCCCTTGCTTCTTCCTCCATGCCTCATCCTCTTACACGCCATCTCTAGCTTTGTCTTTCTAAAATGTTTTCCTCCTGTCACTCTCCTACTGGAGACTTCCTTGAGAATTGGGACTGCGTTTCTCAGCTAGTTCTTCAGGGGCCTCTGTGCTTTGCCTGCACCCTGCTGGTACACTTTAGCATGAAATTCCTTTGCACCACGGTATGTATTTCTACTTGTATACCTTTAATTGTAGTTTCTCACAGGTCTTGAGAATCCTTACTTTTTAATTATTCAAAGCATTCTAGCCCTCAGGTCCTCTTTCTCCTATCACATAATCCTGATTCCGTCCAACTAGGTCTTTCCTTTCTCAGTACTTCCCCCGAAAGACAGTAAGACAGCATCACACAGATGAAGCCGTGATTTTATGGAACCTATTTTCTCATCTGCATTACATACTGTCATCACAGAGGCCATCACAGTAAGGCCAGTATGATTCCTTTGGCTGGCATTGTGGGGCAGTGGAACGCTGACATCTCAAGTGGGTGCCGGTGTATGTCCTGGTGGCTCCACTTCTGACCCAACTCCCTGCTAATGTGCCTGGGGAAAAGCAGCAGCAGATGGCCCAAGTGTTTGGGTCCTGAAATGCATGTGGGAGACCCTGATGAAGCTCCTGGTTCCTGGCTTCGACCTTGTCCAGCCCTGGCTATTGTGGCCATCTAGGGAGTGAACCAGCAGATGGAAGATATCTCTCTCTCTCTCCCTCTTTCTCCATAACTCTGACTTTTTTGAGTGTCCCTATAAAAAATGAAGATTTTTTTTTTTGAGAGGAAATTGACCTTCCAACTCCTTCCTCACTTTCCACCATCTCTTTAGGCATACCCATGAACAAGCTGTGTGTCTCTCTAAATATTTACCAGGTCCACTGAGTCATAGATAAGTATACCATAGTTAGTGATATAAATGAGAAGGGAATATATTTTTCTATTAAAATCCTTCCAAGAGAATGCTTATGGCAACTGTAGGAAAAATATTTTTTAAAGATTTATTTATTTGAAAGAGTTACAGAGAGGCAGAGGCAGAGAGAAAGAGAAATCTTCCATCCCCTGGTTCACTCCCCAAATGGCTGCAACAGCGGGAGCTAGGCTGATCTCCAGGAGCCGGGAGCTTCTGGGTCTCCCATCTGGGTGCAGGGGCCCAAGGACTTGGACCATTTTCCACTGCTTTCCCAGGCCACAGCAGAGAGCTGGATTGGAAGTAGAGCAGCCGGGTCTCAAACAGGCACCCATGTGGGATGCCTGCACTACAGGGAGCAGCCTTACCCATTATGCCACAGCGCCAGCCCTTATAGGAGAAATAATAACAAGGGAAGGGAATTAGTAGAAAAAATTTGATTAGAAGTTGAATTATCAAATATATATATTTACAAATACATTTACAAGTAAATATTTATATATATATAAATAGCTTTTCTCTGCACCATTAAACAACCAGCTATAAACAGAAAGAATAACTGCCTCATTCACAGATTGCCAAAAATCTTCGAAATATTTCAGAGTAAGGTAAAAGGAAGCCGTTACCAGACTTCTAGACTACCAGTTTTCTTAAAACGTAGATAAAGAATGTTAAGGTTTATATAGAAAAATTAAAGCATGAAAAGACCCAAGAAATGTATGAAAAAGATGATCTGCTTTTTAAATTTAAATAAAAATACATATTGAACATTTTCTCTTCAAGTTCTTCTTCAACATGATTTTTAATGGCTGTAAGATATTTAAACAAATTTGCCATCATTTATTTCAGTGTCATTTTTTGAAATTTAGGTTGTTTCCTCCTTTTCAGTACTTTTTTTTTTCTATCAAAGGTGTGCTATAGGGAATGTTCTCATGGGTAAATTCTTATGCACAGCCTCGATTATTTTGGCTGATAAATACCTAGAAGTGAAGTTGCTAGATGGATTTTCACATTTTGAATAGTTTCTTTAAAAAAATTTTATTTATTTTGAAAGGCAGAGTTGGAGAGGAGAGAAAAAGAGAGAGAAAGAGACAGAGAGGAAGAGACAGAGAGAAAGAGACAGAAATCCATCCGCTGATTCACTCCCCAAATGGCCACAATGGCTGAGGCTGGGCCATGCTGAAGCCAGGTGTCAGGAACTACTTCTGGGTCTCCCATGTGGATGCAGGGGCCCAAGCACTTGGGCCATCCTCCACTTCTTTCCCGGACACATTAGCAGGGAGCTGAATCAGAAGTAGAGCAGCTGGGACTCTAATTTTCACATTTTTAAGACCTTTACCACAAGAGTGCTCTTTCCTGCACTTTGCTAATAATGTGAGACTTTGTTATTTTAGTTACTAATGGAATTTTTCTTTACTGGAGAGCGTGAACAGGGTTTTCAAGTTGATTTGATATTTAATCATGTATTTTTCTTTTCTGGTAGCTCAGTGTTTCTTTAGAGTAACGTAAAGGGAGTCAACTTAATAGCTTACAAAATTAAGAAGGAAACTGCTAAGGTTTAAGGCATTTTTAAGGTGTAAATGGTACACACAGGCAGGCAAGTTACAAGAGATGAACAAATTAAGATTCCAATTTTGTTGAAGATGACAGGCAGATCTGGGTTCTCCTCATCTCACTCTGCTTCAGCCTCTAGGGCAATTAGAACATTAACTATCACATATATTAGTTGTCCCATCTTAAGGAAATATGTTATGAGCAGCATTTTGACATCTGGAACATCCTATACCAGAAAGCTCTCAAATTATCATTTCTTCTTAGGTCCAGCTTGGATGCTACTAATCAACAATAATAGTAATAACATTTCCTATGTCTAATATATACTATGTGTTAGGTGCTGTGCTGTGTACCTGAAATGGAATATTACGTTTTTTTAGCTGATGAGGAAGCTCACCTGCTATGCCATCAAGTGAGAGGACGGAACCCAGGAGTCGGCCTCCTTTGTTTCCCTACTCTTGACTCTTTTGCCTTATCACCTTTCGTTACTTACTCTGTTTCTGTGTTGGCACCTTCCTTTTATCTGTCTCCCTGCCATGACTTATGTTACAAGGATAGCAAACTGCTATTTATTCCTTATCTTGTTGCCCATTCGTGTTGCAGGTAGCCATATTTGTATTTAACGTGCATAAGCTTGATCTACATCTTCTGAAAAAGAGAATAAGTTCTGCTGCCCATTTAGTTGGAAAGAATAATTACTTATCTTGATGTTTAATTGAGCTGTGGGCTTTGTGTTTTAAATGTTGATTAGTTCTCTAATAAAACAGTCCTTTCAGAACTGGGAAGCTGGAGGAATGGTTCTTAGACCTTTAGAACACAGGTTCTTTTTTCTTGAGTGGGTCCTTGAGTTAGTTTTCTAATCTATAGTCTCCTTTCCTGCTTATCTGCATCATGGGTGGTTAAGTCATTCACTTGAAATATAAGGTTTATTCATTTGTCCCTGTTGATATTTATTTTTTATAGCATTTACTCCCATCCTTGTTGACTGTGTGTGTTTAAAACATCAACAATTTTGTAAAAATCAGAACTGTACAATAAAGTATACTTAAAACAAGCCTCACCTCTCTCATTCTTTTCCATTCTTGTCCCTACATTTTTTCCACTTATGTCACCTCTAAGTATCCAGTCTCTTCAGTTTCTCTTTTCTCCTTCCTGTGTTTTTTTTCTAGATATTTATGTATTTCGGATTTGAGCATGTACTTATTGTGTTTATTATTTACCCAAAATGGCATAGCATTGATATTCTTCTGCACTTTCTTTTTAAACTTAATGCGTCCTTAAATCATCAGTTCATATTCTCCCCATTTTTCTTTGCAATCACATAGGATTTCATTGTGTTAAAATACTGTGAGATTTCATTTTTGAACCAGTCTTTAATTGTTTTTGTTTTTTTCCCTCTTGCCTTATGACCTGGTTAAAGAGCTAGTTGTATTGCAGTGACAATAGTGTATTGTACTCATCCCCTAGACTCAACAATTTAGGAATAAACTAACATTCCTGATAAGTGAACAGAAAACTGGTCTAAATATGTGATCATTTTAAGCTTTAGTTTACACATTTAGTAAAATGAAGTCATTGTTCCAGGTGTTCTCTAGTGTCCTTTTCATCTCTAATATTTTTTAAAACTATGATTTGTTCAATACAGCTAATTTGAATATTTGAGTGTTAATTTTTAAGTTCTTTTCAGAGCCACTTTTAGGGATAAGTTTTTTCTTTTTTGCCTTTAATGATAAAGTATATAAACTACTACCATTTATTTGCAGATCAGCAAGTATCATGAAGATTCTTGAATATTCTTGTTCTATATCAATGCATAAATAAACCCATGGATTTTCACTGCTGCAGGATTTGTTAAATGAGAACAGTCATCTGATAGTGGTTGCAAAAGTTCAATATGGAAAGATAGATACAGAAATCTTTAACTTTAAATACATATCTGGAGTTTGGTCCCAGTTTCAGTTATCTCTTGCTTGTGTGACACATAACTTCAAAGATTAGTGCCTGAAGACAAGAGGAATATATATCAGCTCTCATGGTTTCTGGCTGGGTGCTTCTGGCAATGACCGTCTCCTAGGGTTGCCGGCTGGCCAGAGCTGCAGTCCTCTGAGGGCTGGCCAGAGGATGGGACATCTTGCATGGTGGCTCATTTTGCAAGCTGGTGCTGGCTTTAGTGCTGGCTGTCCGTAGAGTGAGCCATCAAAGGTCTGGCCCTGGCAGTTGCGCACCATCACTTACCAAGTGGGATTGATCACACAGATCAGCTGGGAGTCTGTGATCAAGAACGACTCAGAGCACGAGCACCCAGGGCCACCTTGAGTCTGGCTTCAAGACCTTTTCTGTGCCCTTGAAATACTGCTCCCATGGCCCTCAGTGTGATGTGTTACCCTTTGCATTGACAAGGATCTCCCTTCCCTCCTCTTTTTTTCTTTCTGCTGAGTTCTAAAGCCTGGCATTATTTGCTGAGAAACATATACATATTTAAATATATCTATTGATTGGGGTGGAATAAGCTCAAAATCATGGATGCTGCAAATGATGCTAGTTGGATCAAATCTGTTTAATCTTATTTAATGGGAAAAGCAATCACTGGGGGAAAAAAAGCCTTTAAAGAGAAAATGTAATGGTTCTTTGCAGAGGTCCTTAGACTTTTTACCACAAACATCAGGGTTGGCTTTCATGATTTTTTTATTTATATAAAGAGAACGATTTCATGTATTTCAGATATACACGTTTAAGGATATGATGATGCTTCCCACCCTCTCTCCCTCCTCTAAGAGTGTATTGTATATTATGTAAACTTAAGTAAATATGTTTTTAAATTGCAGTTACAGACTTCAATATATCTTCAGAGTGGGTGTTTGGTGTGGTGGTTGCTCCACTTGAGGTGCCTACATCCCATCTAAGAGTGCTTGGGTTCAAGCCTCCATTCCACTCTTGATTCTGACTTCCTGCTGATGTGCACCTGGGGAGGCAGCAGGCGATGGCTCAAGTGGTTGAGTGTCTGTTATTCACATGGGAGACAGAGACTGGCTTTGGTCTGGCCAGCTCTGGCTGTTGTGGACATCTGGTGAGGGAACCAGCGGATGGGAGCTCTCTCTAAGCCTATCTGTCTCTCTTTCTCTGTTCTCTGCCTTTCAAATAAATGAAGTTAGTGAAGTAAAAAAAATAAGTAATGTATATACAACTATGAGACTGTTTCAGAAGAAGTTCGTGGAAAGTGGAATTAAAAGATAAATTTAAAATCCATGCATAATTTTTAAAGATAACTATCTTTATGAACTTTTAAAAGTGCCCATGTATATAATGTTGTTCAAAGTTCTATAGAATTTTCTAAAAATTCTTGCACAAGTCAATTTAGATATAGGTGATAGTATTTGAAAATACGATCAGATTATATATAGGCAGTCCGAAGATTTCTATTTAATTTATAAAATGTCGAAATGCATTTGAAAGCATCTGAAAAAAATAACAGAATTTGAGAATCAAAATTCCATCTCATATCAAAATTTGTTCAGTCTCATACATACCCTTTCTTATTAGAAAAATTGCCAGTCCCCCCCCCCCCTTTTTTTTTTGACAGGTAGAGTTATAGACAGTGAGAGAGAGACAGAGAGAAAGGTCTTCCTTCTGTTGGTTCACTCCCCAAATGGCCACTACGGCCGGCACACTGCGCTGATCCAAAGCCAGGAGCAGGGTCCAAGCACTGGGCCATCCTCTACTGCCTTCCTGGGCCACAGCAGAGAGCTGGACTGGAAGAGGAGCAACTGGGACAGAACCAGTGCCCTAACTGGAACTAGAACCTGGGGTGCCAGCGCCGAAGGCGGAGGATTAGCTTCGTGAGCCAGGGCCATTTTCCTTTTAACTTTTAAGTTTGTTATCTAAAAAAAATTGTGCTAATAGTGAAGAAACATTTAAATGATCATAAAATCAGTCATCTTATCAACTTGAAGTTATCTGTGGCCTTTTAGTTCTTATCACATAATTTACTTTTTAATTGTCTTCCTTCTACATTTTTGTAAGCACTAGTAATTGATGGGGGAAAGATATATGCAAAGTTAGCATGGAATTCAACAATTTATGATATATTTAGTTTTAGCTAGAGTGCATTTTTAAGAAAAGCTTCTTTGTTAATTAACTCAATTTGGATAGAATGACTTTTGAGGAGTATAATCTGATCATTTATGCACAATTGATCTACCAGTTTTCTGACTTTTCTGTGCCCTTTGTGTATTTTGTTGTATACCTTTGACCCTTTTAATTTGGCCTTTCCACTAGAGGGCAGCCACAGGTGGGGAAAACATCGACTTCATCAATTGCTTTCCAGTTTAATTAGTAGAAAAGGCAGTCCATGCACATGTTTTGTCTGCTTGTTTTCAAGGCGCTTTACCATGCAATCCCCTAGAGCCTTCTCCAAGCACTGTTACCAGTTTCCAAAGATGCTTCCAAAGGTGTGTGTATCTACTTTTGTTTTACACTCTTAGTTGAATATATTAGTTGCATATCATGCATAATTTTGGTACCTTGGTTTTTTTCACTAATACAGCTGATTTGTTTTAAAAGCTTACACAGTATACTATAGTATCTGTATACGATCACGTATTTAACCTAACTCTATTGGTGGACATTTGTATTCCTTCTAATTTTGGCTATTGATAAATAATGTGTGTATATCCTTTCACTTTTTTGTGTACAGGGTGGTCAAGGTGTGAAGCAACAACCTATTATCAGAGTGCCTGGGTTCAAGGTCAAGCCCTGGCTCCCAATTTCACCTTCCTGCTAAAGCAGACCCTTGGAGGCAGCAGATGATGGCTCAAGTAGTTGGGTTTCTGCCACACGCACGGGAGACCTGGACTGAGTTCCTGACTCTGTGTTTGGTCCTGCCCAGTCCCAGCTATTGCAGGCCTTTGGGAAGGGAACCAGTAGATGGCAGCTCTCTGTTGTTCTTTCTGTCTTTCAGAAAAAAAAATTTAAATAAAATTTTTGTGTAAATATGTGAGTTCTGTGGGCTGGATTCTGAGAAATGGGATTTCTAATCAAAGCACTGTGTGCATTTTACGTTTTGATAGATTTTGTGAAATTGCCTAAGAGGTTGAGCCAATTTATACTTCTACCAGTAATATATAGGTGTATCATTTCCCTCACACTTGGCAATTGAAGTTATTTCTAATGTCAGCATTAGAAATATCATGCAACAGACATAAAACATAGCAGTTAACAAAATAATACTTTGTCTTATCCCAAACAGAGTCACCGTTAATTTCTGAAAGCCTTTACCTTCCCATCTTTTGATTCTCTCACGGGTTCTCTTGGCCAGTATCCTCTTCTAGAGAGCCCGAGTCAGTCTCAGGTTTCCCCTCGACATCAGCTGTGCATGATCCCAATTTGATTTGCCTCTGCCTTTCGTACTTTGTTTCCTGTTCTTTAATTTATTTACTTATTTTGATTTATTTGAAAGGAAGGGAGAGAGAAAGAGAAAGGAGACACAACCACCCGCCCACTCACATACACACACACACACACACACACACACACACACACACACACACAGAAAGAGAGAGAGAGAGAGAGATCTGAAGCCAGGAGAGTGGAACTCAGTTCGTCTCGCACGTGAGTGATAGGGACTCCCTGCCTGAGCCATCACCTGCTGCCTCCCAGGATGTGCATTAGCCAGAAACTGGAATCAGAAACAGAGACGGAGTTTAAACCCAGGTCCTCCACTGTGGGATGTGGGCATCCCAACAACTGCACCAAACACATGCCCACTTCTTTTCCATTTCCAGTGCTCCGGCCCTAACTGAAGTCTAATATGGGCTCCTAGATTGTTACAAAGCCAACTAATCTTCCATGTAAGAATTTCCTCCTACTGTAATTCCATCTTCCAAGCACTGTAGCCAGCTTCACAAGATCTGATTATGTAATTCTAAACTTTGTCTTATCCACGCCTAGACTTTTTACATGCCCTTCAAAATGCAATTGCCTGCCTTTACCTTCCTTTCCAGTTTGTTTGCCACTGCTCTCTGATGCTTGCCGTCTCATGCACATGTCACTGTAGTAATTGTGGATCTGCATCATTTCCTGAAACTTCTCTTTTTTCCAGCGCAATCCCTTTGCTTCTGCTGTTTGTTGCATCTGCCAGTCACCCCTCTGCATATTTGCGAAGTGAAATTCTACCCATTCTTTAAAGCCAAGGCTATTGGCAGGCTCTTCCACGGAACCCTGTTTCCTCAACTCAAGGAGTTTTTTCCCCCGATGTTCTGGCTAAGAATTTATTTTGACATTGTTAGTATTAAACATATTTCTCATGTGTGCTTCACTTGTGCACATCTCGTGTCCCTCGGACCACTGCTGCTTTTCGAGCAGCAACAATATCACGTCTCTCTTGTTGTGCTTCTCTGTCCCAGACATACACTGAGTTGTGAATGCTGAACGTCAAAGCCTTTTATTTTGTAGTGATTTTAGAGTCCTCCTCTTTTTGGTTTTAGATTGCTTTAAAATTTTTGCAAATACAGGGAAGAAAAACCGAATTAAAATGGGATATATCGGCCAGTGCCGTGGCTCACTAGGCTAATCCTCTGCCTGTGGCACCCCGGGTTCTAGTCCCAGTCGGGGCACCGGATTCTGTCCCAGTTGCTCCTCTTCCAGGCCAGCTCTCTGCTGTGGCCAGGGGGTGCAGTGGAGGATGGCCCACGTCCTTGGGCCCTGCACCTCATGGGAGACCAGGAGAAGCACCTGGCTCCTGCCATTGGATCAGTGCGGTGTGCCAGCCGCAGCGCGGCGGCTGCGGCGGCCATTGAGGGGTGAAACAACGGAAGGAAGACCTTTCTCTCTCTCTCTCTCTCTCTCACTGTCCACTCTGCTTGTAAAAAAAAAATTGGATATATCTTGTAGGATTGGTGACAGAAAGGTGGGATATTGTCAGAGGAAGAACAAGCTTTTGGAAGTCATGCAGGTGTAGCCAAATACTCAGTCACTCTTTAAGCTAATTATATAGAACCATAAACCTGTTCTCTTGTCTTTACGGTGATTGGAGTCACAAAACACATACAGGTTGTTACGTGTAAACAAGTTTCCATCAATATACTTAAACTTTGCTGGAAGAATATGAGTCTAATTTGAAAGCCTTAGTTTTAATTGGATTTTACAGTCGCCACAGTGATTCCTGGTGTAGGTGGTGTACCAGGAAGAGGTACGCTGCAGTCGTGAGCTCAAAGAAACGTGAGCCTCTCCCTTGCTTCCCGTGAGCTGCAACTCCTTTCTCTGAATGCCTGTTGGTTAGTGTGAGGTAAATACAATTATACAAACATCAGTCAAAACATTAACAGTATTTTAGTCATTTGTGGGGATAAATTGTGACTTATAATTTATTTTGACACCTGATCTTATCGAATAGACCAGAAGTTCTTAAAGTTCTTTTCCAACTCTTCTATTCTGATTAATTCTCCTTTCCAAAGGATGGCTGGAAATGAGTAGACAGTGAAAGTTTTTAGAAGTTCCTTGTGACCTGGGTTTATGGTAACATAAGAATAGGGAAAACAAAGTTTTCACTTAATGTAATTGAACATCCAATGAGTATTTCCTACGTAGGGCTAAAACATCCCATGTGAAAGTAATTTGGTTTTATGTGAGGATCCTTTCCACCAGATTTATTTTAATCTATCTAATGACCTCAGTCATATCAGCATCGGCCAGCAGCAGGATTAAGAAAGAATTTGAGCAAGACCCTGGAAGGTGCATAGCATTGTATAGAATAAGGAGTTGAGAGTAGGGGATTCAGAACAAAAGAGGATCAATCACCTTGAGGGGACTTGGACTTCTAATATAGCTGTCATCTGACTGCTGGTCTCACTGTGGGAATGAGTCTTAGAGAAAAGAAAGGTGCTCCAGGCAGCTTGTTCTTTGCAGGGAGCAGCTGTCTTTCCCACGCTGTGTAGAATTGTCAGGACTTGTCGTCCCAGGATAGAACAAATGATGGGCCATTCTCCTATGAGTTTTTTCTTTGATGTTAGCTTATTTTATTTACATAAAAAAACTAAGGTTATCTCATTTGAATTTTATCGAACTAACTATAATGACTTTTTTTTTCTGTGAATATAACTTATTAAAGACAAAAGGCAGGATGAATGGTCTGATTGGCTAAGAAATTATTTAGAATTTTATTTTTGGTATTCTTTCATGGCTGTTACAATGATATTTTTTTGGCATTCCTCATTCCTGAAGATGATGGTTTGAAATATATTAGATGGTGCTAGATTCAGAGATAATTTCTTTCATCACCATATTTGTACCAACTCAATTAAAAAAGAATCAGCCTTATTAGGTATAATTCATGTGCAGTAAAATTCCCATTTCAGCATAAATATCATTGACTTTGACAAGTATATAAACCCTTGTAACCATCACCACAATCAGATATAAAACTTTTCCATCTTCCTGGTACCCCTGTCCCCAGGCAGTAGTTGACCAGATTTCTATCAGAGTAGATCGTTTTGTCCATGCAAGAATTTTATACAAATGGAATCATACAGTACATACACTTTTTGTATCCATCTTTTGTTCAGCACAATGATTTTTTTTAAGATTTTTAAAAATTTATTTTTAAGACAGAGTTATAGAGAGAGGTGGAGACAGAGAGAGAAGTCTTCCATCCTATGGTTCACTCCCCAGAGGGCCGCAATGGCCGGAGCTGTGCCGATCTGAAACCAGGAGCCAGGAGCTTCCTCCAGGTCTCCCATGTGGTCAGCACAATGATTTTAAGTCGTCCTTTGTTATTGCATGCATCAGTTCATCCCTTTCTATTGCTAAGCAGAATACCATTGTACAAGTATAATTTGTCCCTGTATCTGCTTTACTGATAGGCATTTTGGCTAAGTTCCATTTTAGAGATATGAATAAAGGTACTTGTAATTTGCACCCATATCTTTCTATAGGGTTATATTTTCACTTCTCTTGAGTGACTATCTAGGAAAAACTGCTGAGTCATATAGTGAGTGAGTAATTTTCCAAGAAACTGCCAAAGTGTTTTCTAAAAGGGTCACACCGTTTTGTAATTCCACCGGCAGTGGAATGACATCCTCTGCCTGCTCTGCCTGCTCTGCATCCTCGCCGACGCTCGGTGTGGCCTTTCTGATTGTGTTCAAGCTCGAGAGTGTAAAGCAGTTTCCTGGCTTCCAGCTTCAGCCTGATGCAGTCATGACTGTTGTGGCCATGTGGGGAGTGAACCAGTCCATGAAGAGCTGTCTCGTCCTCTCTCTCCGTTGTTCTGCCTTATTAGATAAATAAGTAAATAAATAACTACATCTTTAAAATACGTTAATATAGAATATATTTAATTCCAAAGCCATTCAAAACCTAGATTAAAAAACAACATGAAAGTGTAGTTTTTTATTTTTTATTTTATTTTGTTTAGAGATCATGTCTACTGCTGTATATGTGATGGGCACTCTCAAATACCTGTCCCCGATTAGGATTATAAAATAGCATAACTTCCCTGGAATGTAAACTGGTGATACAATAACAGCTTCTTTAAAATTGCCCGTATGGTTTTCCTTATTTCCTAATTATATTATCAGATAAAAAGTCATACATGTATTTAAACACTTACATGCAAATATCAAATATAGTTTTAACCCTATCAAAAAAAGGATCAATTAAAACTGACTTCTTCAGTTCAAACAGTTGTTATCATGAGCCACTTAGAGAGCTTGCCAAAGGAATTCCTAAGTGGGGGAGAATTTGAACTAACAAATCCAAGGACCCTTTTTTCCTTTATAATATAGCTGGGGCCAGCGCTGTGGCACAGCAGGTTAAAGCCCTGGCCTGAAGCGCCGGCATCCCATATGGGCACCGGATCTAGTCCCGGCTGCTCCTCTTCCGATCCAGCTCTCTGCTATGGCCTGGGAAAGCAGTGGAAGATGGCCTAAGTCCTTGGCCCCTGCACCCACATGGGAGACCCGCAAGAAGCTCCTGGCTCCCAGCTTTGGATCGATGCAGTCCGGCTGTTGTGGCCATCTAGGGAGAGAACCAGCGGACGGAAGACCTCTCTCTCTGTCTCTACCTCTCTCTGTAACTCTGTCTTTCAATAAATAAAATAAATCTTTCAAAAAAAATCTATAGCTATTGTATTGTACATGTGTGGAAACTGTTGTTTAGAGATGTAACTTGCCCCAGGTTCTTGCTTAGATAAGCTTTAGTTCATTTCTGTTGCTTCCCCCAAAAGTGAATGTGTTTCCTTTAAGAATATAAGGGATGTGGCCTCTCAGAATTCAAGGAGAAGTTGGACATATTGGCCTCAGAAAGCGACTGGGATATCTCAGAAACTCAGCTGAGCCTTTGGTTTAGTGCTCTGACATTAAAATCTTTACCCCCCAACTGCCAGTCTGCGTGTCCCTAAGTGCAAATTCTAAATGAGAGCGACTTTATTTACTTACCCTTCGTAGTGAGCCTACTATAGATTTAATCAGCTATGGACAAGGAGTAAGGGCCATATTATGGCAGCAAGTTTTTTTTTTTTAAATATTTATTTATATGAAAGGTGGAGTTACAGCAAGGCAGAAGCAGAGAGACAGAGAGATCTTCCATCTGCTGATTTACTTCCCAAACAGCCACAGTGGCCGGAGCTGGGCCAGTCTGAAGCCAGGAGCCAGGAGCTTCTTCCAGGTCTCCCATGTGGGTGCAGCAGCCCAAGGACTTGGGCCACCTCCTACTGCTTTCCAGACCATAGCAGAGAGCTGGATCGGAAGTGGAGCAGCTGGATCTCTAACCGGCACCCTTAGGGGATGCCTGCACTGCAGACGGAGGCTTTCCCGCTACACTGTGGCACTAGCTCTAGCAGCAAGGTTTTTTAAATGGGTAAGGAATAGGTTTTCTCCTCCTGATAGTGGTCAATAGTTCTAAAAGATGGACTAAATTATAAACTATAAATAAAAGATGTTTATTACTTTTCCAAAATGTCAATGGTAAAAATAGGGCTAGGATTTAGGCTGTGTCTGTTTCAAACAACCAGTGTTGTTGTATACCTACTATATGTAAAGCACCATGTTAGATGATGGGCAAAATGAAGGTATATGCTCTGGTTTCTGCCCTTGGGGTTTTTACTGTTTAGACTTCCCCTTGAGAGGACCAATCTACGATTACGTAGAAAGTCTCTGTGTAAACTTTTGAAAAAAAATTCAAGTTGAATATTAGAGGCAGGCATTTGGCACAGTAGTTAAGTCACTATCTAGGATGCCTGCATCCCATATCAGAATGCCTGGTTCAAGTCACACCTCCTCTGCTTCCAATCCAGCTTCCTGCTAATATGCACCCTGGGAGGCAGCAGCTGAAGGCTCAGGTACTTGGATCCCTGCCCCCAAGGGGGGAGACCCAGACTGAATTCTAGTTTCCTGGCTTTGGCCTAACCCAGAGAGAGAGATTTTGCAGGCATTTGGAGAGTAAACCAGCAAATGGAAGATTCTCTCTTCTCTTTCTTTCATATAAAATGAAAACAAAATTTAAAAACGACTATCATAAACTCAAACTCTTAAGATGCAAACAAGAATCCTAATCTCCCTCCCAAAGTTAAAATATGAGTTTTATGTTTTATATTGCTAGAAATTTATTAAGTTAAAATGTGTACTTATTCTTTGCATGTACATAGAGTGGAAGACAAACATGGTACCTATCTGTGAGCTACCCACTTTCCTAGATACGTCACATATGTAGCATAAATATGATGTTCAGATATTTATAGAGTATTGTGCTAATATATTTTAGGTCTACTCTTTATTTTTATTTTTAAGGATGTATATTGATTTCACCTGGATGGTTAAATATTTTTTCCTGCCTCTGTTTAAGCTGCATTTGGGTATGCATGTTTGACAGGCATCATTTCTAGTTTAGATTCAGCTCTTGTACTTTCTCCCAGTGGAACAGTTTATCAACAGAGGATTATAAGATAAAAATAGAATGACATATATGTTAGGCTTTAAGCCCTCTGCCTTTTTATTTCCTTCCAAATAAGGGCAGAGAAGGTTGTCTAGGTACAATGTCATTTTTAAAATCCTATAAAGATAACTACCAGCTGACTTAGCAAATTCCTTGGATATTTCCTAAGGGATCAACTGTAGCTGTGATGTAAGAGGTACTTGATTTGTACTTAAATAGATTATTTGCTTTATATTAAGACTGCATGTTTAACTATAACCTGGTCTACTTAGAATCAGGAGTTTATTTTAAATGGCTTTCTAAATTTTCAGTCTATACTGTTGAGCAAGCATTCAGCACAAAGTTCAGAGGCCCTTGGGACACCAGTGATGTATACCCACTGGGGTGTCTGGGTTTGAGCTCTGCTTCCAATTCCAGCACCCTGGGAGGTATTAGTTGATGATATAAGCACTTAAATGTCTGCTTGTTACACAGGAGGCAAGATTGAGTAACTGTCTCCTGGCTTTGCCCTGGCCCAGCCTTAGCTGTTGCAGGCATTTGGGGAATGAACCAACAGATGAAAATTCTCTGTCTCTACCTCTCCACATTACAAATAATGGAAAGAAATAAATAAAAATTAAATATAAGTGTATATACTATACCTTCTGGTTTTTGGATTCTCTCTGATCTTAGAGCGTAACCAACTTGTTTTGGATAGTTCTCCGAGCTTATCTTCGCAAATAATCATAGTCTTTATAGAGTCTAGTGTACATTTTAGCTGTTTCCCATTGTTCACATATTGTGAACTCTTTTTTTTTTTTTTTTTGACAGGCAGAGTGGACAGTGAGAGAGAGAGAGACAGAGAGAAAGGTCTTCCTTTTCCAGTTGGTTCACCCTCCAATGGCTGCCACGGACAGCGCGCTGCGGCCGGCGCACTGCGCTGATCCGATGGCAGGAGCCAGGTGCTAGGTGCTTATCCTGGTCTCCCATGGGGTGCAGGGCCCAAGCACTTCGGCCATCCTCCACTGCACTCCTGGGCCACAGCAGAGGGCTGGCCTGGAAGAGGGGCAACCGGGACAGAATCCGGCGCCCCGACCAGAACTAGAACCCGCAAGGTGGAGGATTAGCCTGTTGAGCCACGGCGCCGGCCATCATATTGTGAACTCTTGTGCTGTTATGATTTCAGGAAAGAGCACTTAATATATAATTAATGAGGACTTCTACAGATAAATTATTTCTCCTCTCCTTTTTTGTTTCATGTAGTTTTCCTAAGTTATGTTTAAATTGTGGACAGAAATCTGCTTAGAAACTTACTGTTTAATTTGCATTATACTTGTGGCCATTAAAAAAATTGTGCATCAATACTGAGATCTTAAGCTCTAGTTGACACTTATATGAAGCATTCTCTTCTGTCTAATCTCTGTTCAATTTGAGGAGGCAAATGATACCATAGTAGTGCTTTTCCCTTCATTACTAGGTGTAGAATGTATTACTAGCAGTGAAAGTAAATATTTTAGAATTAGAAGAAGCCTACCTATCTCAGTGAAATCTAAGTCTTTTTTTTATTGCACCCAGTATCATCTGAGTATTTCAAGTATATTAACATTAAAGACAAACTTTTTTGGAAGTGTTTGTTTTTTTTTCTGACTATATATGATATTATACCTTATGCAATCTATTTAAAAACTGACTCTCTTCATCCCATTGTTTGCAAAAGGATTTAAGGCAGTGCATGTGATCTCTCTCTCTCTCTCTCTCTCTCTCTCTCTCAATGCCTAGAAGTCAAAGATCATGTCTTTCTCCTCCCTCTCTTACACCTGGCTGAAATTACATTCTGTATGCATGAGAGTGATAAGTAAATATTACCTGGTAGTGATTAGATGGCTCACAAATTTCCTGAGGAAAAACTGAGACTCTTCTGTGATAAGGATTAGGTGGTAGAGTGGGACATCTGGAGACTTGGCCTTCGTGTTCCTACTCAATCATTCCTTTGTAACTTTCCCCCCCGTGTTCATTTTCTGTTTCATGCCTTTCTTCTCCTATTCACAAAAGGAAGATAGAAATGGTTGCTTCCTGTTTTCTTCATAGGGAACTCAAGGATGAACAGGCTAGTATTTCCTTTCCCAGATGTATAACTTAATCTTATTTGTTTATTTTCTGTCCGTACTTCTGATTCCATAATGTCTGTGTGAGTGTGTGTGTGTATGTATACACACACACACACACACACATATATATATATATATTCCATTCCTTTATTTACATTCTTTTCCTTCTCTGGAATTTTTCAAAAAATCAAAGCATGTTAATCACATTTCATAATGCCCTTGAGTACCCTAGATACTCTTCAGATATGCGCAAATGTTTGAATAGCTGCATTTGCTTTTGAGTGTCTATCAGAACTTGGGTCCTAGATAATCAAACACATGACAAGAGGGCTGCCCCAGTCTGAAATGCAGATCAGTTTCAAGGCATTTCAGCCTTTTCTTAAAGCCTCTCTCTGGTCTGTTCGGCTGCCTTCTCCCCATTCCCCTTTTTTTACACCTATATGATCAGTTATGAAGCGATGTTTTGAATGATAGTTGAGTTTGATCAGTGTAGGCTTCTCTTCAAGAGCATTAACTGAAAAATCTACTTTCTCATCTGAGAACCAGATGTTTTACTATGGTTCTCAGCATGCATGTGCCTGGTTTGTCTGATAGTGATTGAGAAAACAAAAAACAGTATAGTAGTCTATCAATAGCTGGTGTCACCATCAATTTTAGATAAACTGTTAAGGGTCAAATTTCAACATTTTAATATGACTCCCACAGAATTAAAAAAAAAAAAGGCCTATAATGAGATGTCTAAAGGATGAAGTTGTTTAATGCTATTTGAATACTAAAGAGAGCCTTCCAGGGACAGGTGTTTAGCTTGGTTGTTAAGATGCTGGTTTAGACTCTGGGGTCCTATATTGGAGTGACTGGGTGCAGTGCCTACCTAGCTTCAGCTCCTAGCTCCAATTGTCTGCTAATGCAGGCCTTGGGAAGCAACCATGATGACTCACGTGGTTGAGTTTTGGCCTCATCATGGAGGACCTTGATTGAATTTCTGGTTCCTGGCTTTAGCCCCAGCCCAACCCTGGCTGTTGTGGGCATTTGGGCATTTGGATAGTGAACCAGAGGACTGTCTGTATTTCTCCTTTCTGTGTTACTCTAAGATTCCCCAAGTGGTGAGCTGACCTGCTATGCCCCAATGCCTGCACTGCGATCATAATTTTTTAAAATAGGTCTTTACTGATAGATAATTATGTTGCCAATCTTTTATTTTTGATAAAATATTACTATTGTTTTCTGCTTAGTTTCCACTTTCAGATTGATTTCCTAGTTTTTGTAAAGGGCTAGACATTAGTGCCAAGAAATGAGATATTTTATTCTGAAACATCTGAGCTTTCTGTGTACAGATGTCTGGATGCATGTGTACACTGCTGGACGGTCTAGTTCCAATGTCTTTTCTGAACATTCTTGCCTAAATTAAAATCTGTCTCTTGGAATCCTTATGATGCACAAGTGCAAGATTATAGCTCCTACTGACTAACTAGAGAGTTCCAACGAATAACCTGTGATTTTGATAACTGTAGTGAGTCTTGTGTTCAAGTAGAAGAGACAGCCCTTATATGGTAATATTCAAGTAGTGTCAATGAAAACTGTATCATTGATAAAAAGAGCTAAGAAAGTAGTATCTGTCCAAGGTCTTAGGATGAAATGAATGGAGATTATCAGAATAGCTTTACTCTTTCCTTATAAAGACTCTAAATATTATTTCAGCCTATATTAGTTGACATAGCTGGTACATTTGATGATCAAAAACTCTGAAGGTAGCAAGCAATGGGTTTTTCTGTTCAATCACTGCGATATTCTTTCCCCATATAATTTGCCCTCTTTGTGTCAAAACTGCTGGGCTCTCAACCTACTCTGATTTTGTGCAATTCTGGGGAAGGTGTTTGGCCTAGTGAAGATTCCAGTTAAGATGCTCATGTCCTCTGCTAGAGTGCCTGGGTCTGATGCCCAGCTTCTGCTCCCAATTCCACTTTCTTGCTAATGTGGACTGTTGGAGGCAGAAGTGATGGCTCAAGTGGATGGGTTCCTGCCACCAACATGGGGGATGTGAACTGAGGGCACAGCTCCCAGCCTCAGCCCAGCCCAGATCCAGCTGTTGAAAGCATTTGAAAAGTGATCCAACAGATGAGAATGCTCCTTGTCTCCTGAATAGTCAATCTGTCTCTTGAATAGATAGATAGATAGATAGATAGATCTTTAAAAAATTGTTCATTCCTTAAAATATGGTCTCTTAGAAAGTTAACAGAAGATAAGCTGTTAGAATTATTATATGTTGACATTGGTTTGATGGTTACTTCTTTAAGATAGAAATGGAAATTGTTTCTTATTTCTTTATGTCAGGAAAAAATTAGTTGCCCTTTGTACAAGCATAACATCTTGATTTCGGTTTTATGTTTTTGTCTTTTTGCTTTCTGAGACAAAGGATCCCACTTATTTATGTTTTAGTTGGGAATAAGGAACACATCAACACGTACAACATGATACTGATCCCAGGTTCTTTGCCTCACTTGCAAATAGCAGTTGACAAGAAGCCAATCTGTAGGGCTTAAAATTGAGCACAAAGGGAGATGGCACAGTGGGAAGAGATTCTACTGAATGGCTCTCAAAATGGAGGTGAACAGATGCTTTGCTTGGGGAGAGGCCTGATACTTCCCTCTCAGAGCGTGGCACTACAGTCTGCAAACAGCCTTGGTTTTGGCTTGTCCTCCTTGGCACCCAACACTTTGACTTGCACCCAGCTTGGTGTTGTGCAAAGATAGTGTTGGTTTTGTTGCACATGACACATCCCAAATGCTGGTGCTGCTACCACCACATCAGGAGGGTTATTTATCCGTCACATGAGGCTATTCTGGGCATGCATGCAGGTTGGAGGAATCCCTCATAGGGCAGTACGTGGTCTTTGCCATTATGATCTAGATGCTCCTTGCTTCTGATTGTTTGGGAAGTGGAAATGGCTACATGCCGGGTTGGGAGTGGCTGGATTTAGTGACCTTTGGTTCTGTCTTGTCTCAGACAGATAACAAAACTTACTCCCTGCGTCATTGTGGCATAATAGATTAAGCTGCCATTTGGCATGCCCACATCCCATTGGATGTGCCTAGGATAGGGTCCTGCCTCTGCTTCCAATCTAGTTTCCTGCTAAAGCACCTGGGAGGCCGCAGATGATGCCACAAGTACCTGATCTCCTGCTCCCACATGGGAGACCGGGAAGGAGTTCCTGGCTCCTGGTTTTGGCCTGGTCTGGCTCTGGCTGTCGCAGACATTTTTGAGAGTGAACCAGTGGATGGAAGGGGTTTCTCTCATTCTCTGTCTCTCATTCTCTCTGTCACTCACTCTGCCTTTCAAATAACAAACAAATAAATAATACATAAATAAATAAATACATAAATACATAAATAAAATTAATCATCAACTTCAGTTAAA
Source organism: Sylvilagus floridanus (assembly GCA_949820135.1). Lineage (NCBI taxonomy): Eukaryota > Metazoa > Chordata > Mammalia > Lagomorpha > Leporidae > Sylvilagus > Sylvilagus floridanus. The sequence continues at coordinate 10,902,490 of OX463228.1, read as the reverse complement.
TAAAGATAAAAAGAGCCAGTATGAGCGAGAACAATCATATCATTTCCTAACACTATGAGAAGCAAAGATAAAACATTGTGTGAGTGCATGTGTGCATTCAGGCACATGTGTGTATTTGGTATTTTGTTTTTGATGGACATGAGTAGAGAAAGAAAGGAACCATCAATAAAGAAGCTAATAAATATTATTAGAACTTGTTATATACTTTTTTTATTCGTAGAATTGGAACGCTAAGTTCCAATCATTATTTAAATTTTTTGCTTCCACTTTTTTAAGCCTGGGCAATCTATTAACTTTTACTATAGAAAGTGGAATGCCTTCCAGCTTGAGAAGATCAGATTCTGGCTTGGTGGCTCTCTGGGTGTAACTGAAGAAAGAGGGTGCAGAGGGGCGAAGGCAATTAAACCCTCGCTCGAGCACTGTCCATGGAAAGTTCCTTCTTAATAAGCTTTACTTCTCTTCTCCCTTTCTAAGTCTGCCCAGTGCATGTGTTTTAGAAAGGACAGAACTTAAAAAACCACGGCTGTAGAAAACAAATTTTAGAAAATGTTCTTAGTTCTTTCTGCCTTTTGCGCTTTGATCTCCCCCTCACCTCCAGCCCGCCCCCCGCCCTGCCTCTCACTGGGACTCTGAAGCCTCCAGTTGTCTGGGGTGCTCATGGAGGCAGTTCAAGTCCCTGACTGCTGAGTGTCCTTTGTTCAGCTGCTCTTGGTCCTTGCTGGGAATGGCTCTGAAAGCTGAGCCAGTGTTGGGCACAAAGTCCAGGGTGTGGGCCCTCCCCAGGAACGCTGTGTGGTTTGTCCCGCCTCCTGTTCACGACTCATTAGTCCCTAAGTACTGAAAAGGTAGCTCCTTTGGAATAAAAGGAATGAACCGGCTCGGAGTCCTCTTTCGCCTTTTCCTGTGTTTTATTTGGGTGCACTCACAGCTCTCCGTCTTCATTAGTGACCCTGCAGGAGGCTGGCACAGCACTGAGAGAGCTGTGCTGGTTCCCTGGGGTGTATTGGAGACCTCAGAACTCAATACCCTACTATAAAAATAACAGTGCAATACCGCGTTCAGCAGACCTTCGCAGGGAGCAAAGCCGAAGGCCCAGGCCTCTCAAGTTGCGTTTTGCTCAGGCCCTCCCAGCCCCTGCTTCTTCTTCGCCATCCTAGGAGTGTGGTTCTTTGGGTAGCCGCTGTGGCTGTGTCGGGTAAATGGCTTTGGCAAGGACCTTTTGTATTTCCAGCAGCCTCCAGGACAGCAGTTTCCTGTGGGAGATGCAGCAGAAGACAGTAGGCTGTATTCCCCAAGTGATATCATTTCAGATTAGAGATGCTATAAAAAAACCAGGCTACCTATTTAGAACCCAAGTTGTTTTTCTTGACTTTCCAGAATGGCCAACTTACTGTCTTATTTAAAACCCAGGCACCTGGAGACCTTTCCTTGCCCCCAGAGCCACTCGTGTGGGTGCACACTGCCGTGAACGTAGTGCCCATCAAGCCTTTCTGTGAGGACTTGAACTCCGCAGACCATTGTGTCTTGTTAAACTGCCAGCCTTCAAGTGCTCTCCATCTTGGGCAGTGGTTACTATGCTTATTTTAAAGCAGCATGGGAAAATAGAAACAGGGACCTCTGGTTGCTGAATGGCTAGCATACCTTTGGAAACCCAACTGTTTTACCCTCTGTAACACATCCTAATACGGGAAGTTCACAAAAATAGAGTAGGATTAGAAGCTTTAATAAATTATTCTGAATACACACTGCTATTACATTTAAATAATACTTTTATGACTGTATGTGATATATACACAGCCTTACCATGCAGGGAGTATTCAGTAATTTAAGAAAAATTCCTTTTGATTCTCTAGGAAAATGATACATGTGCCAGTGTGTGATGTTGCTTTCAATTTATTCTTCAGATTTGCCGGCAGGCCCCCTTTCCCTGGAATACGTATGGTAGACTTTTTTTTTTAAGTCTATAGAGATAAGAAATACATGTTTTCATAGCTTGAGTCTACATGAGTTTATATATTGCTTAAAAAAATTAGATTGTCTCTTCCATCCCACTCCCCCACACTGGTGCCAAGAACATCCTAGTACTCTGTGGGGTGTGTTCTGGGGAGTAGGGTTATGAGGTCATTAAGAACACACACATTCTGAAGGTCAGTAAGTGCTGCCAGATCGCTTCCTGGAGTGGCTGCATCCGTCTGTGTCCCGCCAGTAGTAAGGAACACGCCTGCTCCCCATGTCCTGGCCAACGTTCTTCATAGACTTCATTTTTTTCAAACTGATGGGTGTAAGGTGGTATTTAATTTCTAAATTAAATTTTTAATTTAAATTAATCAACAAATTAAATAAAAATTTAATTAAATTTTTTTGTTTGTTTGTTTTTGGTCACAAAGTTGAGAGGCTCTGTATTTGCTAGTTAGCTGTATGGCTCTTAGGGTCCAGGACAACAGGTCTATTCTCTGGCTTTTTTTTTTTTTCCTTTTTAGCCACCTTTACAGGTAGGCTTTAAATAGCTGGAGGTCATCTTTAGATATTGGGTAAGGTGGCAGATTTACACTCTAGACTCCAAGACAATAGTTTAGTGTGAAGTAGAGGACCATGTTACCCTCTAGTTATATTCTGAAAAGAGCATTTAGTAAAAAAATAAAAGGAAAATGGCTGTGCATAGTACATTTTAAGAAATGATAATACATACACATATACAAAACCACACCTAGGGCCAGTGCTGTGGCACAGTGGGTTGGCACCCTGGCCTAAAGTGCCGGCATCCCATATAGGCACCGGCTCGAGACCCAGCTGCTCCACTTCCGATCCAGCTTTCTGCTATGGCCTGGGAAAGCAGTAGAAGATAGCCCAAGTCCTTGGGTCCCTCCACCCGCGTAGGAGACCCGGAAGAAGCTCCTGGCTCCTGGCTTTGGATTAGCTCAACTTTGGCCATTGTGGCCATTTGGGGAGTAAACCAGCGGCTGGAAGACCTCTCTCTCTCTCTGCCTCTCCTCTCTCTGTGTTCCTCTGACTTTCAAATAAATAAATAAATCTTTTAGAAAAAACCACACCTTATATCTTTTAAGGAAATAATCCCAGTCCAAAGGCAGATGCCAGATGATTGCTTGCTTCTGTAGGAGGAGAGAATGGGGAGTGGAGATAAAAGAGAGAAAGAAAATAACTGAAGTGGCCATCATCAGATGAATGAATAAAGAAAATACGAATACACACGTAGTGGGATATTATTCAGCTATGATAGAGAATGCAGTTCTATCATTTGCAGCAGAATGGTTGGAACCACAGGACGTGATGTGGAGTGAAATAAGCCAGACACAGAAAGACGAATGGTACATGTTCTCCCTTATATGTAGGAGCTAGCATTAAAAGAAAGAAAAAACTCTCCGCCTTGCGGTGCTGGCACATTGGGTTCTAGTCCCGGTCGGGGCGTCGGATTCTGTCCCGGTTGCCCCTCTTCCAGGCCAGCTCTCTGCTATTGCCCAGGGAGTGCAGTGGAGGATGGCCCAAGTGCTTGGGCCCTGCACCCCATGGGAGACTAGGAGAAGCACCTGGCTCCTGCCATTGGATCAGCACAGCGTGCCGGAACGCGGCGGCCATTGGAGGGTGAACCAACGGCAAAAGGAAGACCTTTCTCTCTGTCTCTCTCTCTCTCACTGTCCACTCTGCCTGTAAAAAAAAAAAAAAAGGAAGAAAGAAAAAATTGTGTATCAGTTTTGTAAAATACAGTGTTTTAACAAACTTCTTTTAAAGTCTTTGTCAAACAAAGTGATAGGAATTATAGCTACTGTGGTTCTAATGATTTTGTGAAGGTTTTAAAATTTACTTTATGTGTGTGAAGTTGAGCACTTTTTCATTTGATTGCTGCTGTTAGTCCTTGCCTCATTTCCTGCTGAACGATGGTCTTTTTACTTTTTTTGTTGTTGTTGAGTTCTTTTCTTTCTTTAGTGGAGCCATTATGACTTTGAGTATAATGTAAATTAAAAATATGTTATCTCAAAAAAATTAAGTTTAAAAAAAGAGAAAGAAAAAAATAATAAAACAAATGGAGAGAGGCCTTGCACAGACTGATAATAATAGTCTCCCCTGCTGAGGCCTGTGGTGAACCCAGTGCTCCTGGGGATGAAGTGAACATAATTTAGGAGAGGTAACCAGAAAACAGGTAGTGAAGAGCCAAAAAAGGCTAATGGAAGAAAATAGAAGCACAGGGTTTTAGCGTTATGATTCATAAGCAAAATGCCTGTAAGGAATAAACATGCTCTTAAATAACTACATCTGGCCATTCTTTTTTGGCTTTTAAAGTGTTTTGTGGGAGAAACAGGAATTTCTCTTTTTTTCCCCCCTGAGAGGTGAAGATAAGTGTAAGAAGGAAAGCAGACGTTTCTCTTCAAGTACGTGTGTACACCTGCCATCAGACAAAACGAGTAGTTGCTATTAAGAGCAGGCTCTGGCTATTTTTTATGTTGCTTGTTAAATTAAAATTCTTTTCCTGGCAAGTATAGGTTTATAATTAAGTCATTTATCGTAAGTGTTCTTTTGGCTACGTCTTAAATTTGATGATATACAGAAGCAATATGTGGGTGGTTACTTGGAAATTAGATGAATGAGTTATTTTATTGTCATTTATCATTTGATGTGCAGGTTATTCCTATTTATAACAAACACTGAACACTAATTATATGCAACTGAAGGAAGGCCAAAAAAGGTCTTGGTTTTGAAAATAAGCTGAGAACTGTGTTATTTTCAACCCTCCAGCAGTCTTGAGGAGTAAGTGTGTGATACACTCACATTTACAGAAGTTGTAATCAGGATTGTACTCATTCTGTTTCATTATAAAGAGATCTTTCTTTGCCATATATGATTTCGTGTTACCCTCTCCCTAATTTCAAATATACTTTTTATTTTTCTGAATGAGTTCTGTAGGTACTGGCCCACTCTGTCCCTGTGATTTCTATATCTGTGTACCTGGCACTGTCCTGTCACCTTACATTCATCTGGGTTATTCTCCATTACAAACTGCACGGTACAGATGAAGGAAACAGACTCAAACAGGTCAAATGATTTTTCTACAGCAATAAGTAATAACCAGGATTTGAAGCCAAACCTAACTCTTCAAAGTCAAAGCCCCCCCCTTTAATGACTGTACTATACTTTTTGTGGGCTGTATTCTACAGTATCCATATTTGTGCAGAGTATAATGTTTTTATTTGGCATTTCCTTTTTGAAGGGCACGTTAGCCTCTGCTTTGGCTGTTGATGAAGAATGTAGACACCTTTAAGTCATACCACAGAATCCTCTTCAGGTTCCTTTTAGAGATGAGAACTTTGAATTCTCTTCCAGCCAGTTGCTCAAAAATCTGCTTCTGAGAAGTGGTATTTATAGAAGGTTGAGTGAAATGACACGTTCTCTGTTCATTTCTCTGGCTTGCCTGCATTGTTTTTCGGCCAAGTCTTCCGGTCAGAGAGAAGTGTGAATCCAAGTACTTATCTGTTTGTGCCCCCTTGCAGAAATCAATCTCTCTCCCTCTCTCCCTCTCCCATTTTGTGTTAGGTCACTGGCCTTTGATGGTGAACAGCTGAGTAGCATAGCGGTGGCATTCTTACTGAGGAGGCTACCCAGACACCACGTCAGATCATCTTTGAGACAATGTGGAGATGGAGTTCCTCTCAGGTCTCAGGGTCAGGAAACAGTGATTCACTGAAGCCAAAGTCGCGTTGTGATTATGGATCTCAGCTGCATGTTTTTCTTCTGCCTTGGTTACTGGGAGGGTTAGTCCAGGGTTGCATACCATTGCTACTAACTGTGTTTGAGTGCTTATCGTAACTCCTACCTACTAGTGTTTTCTTGTCCATATTCCTCTATAGTCTCGTGGTTCTTAGATATTCATCTGGTTGAAGTGAATGAATTTTCTTTTTAAAAAAATAATTACTGAAAAAGCAGATATACAGAGAGAGGGGGAGGGAGAGAGATCTTCCATTTACTGGTTCACTCTCCAAATGACCTCAACAGCTAGGCTGGGCCAGACTAAAGCCAGGAGCCTCATTCTGGTCTCCCCATGGGTGCAGGGGTCCAAACACTTGGGTCATCTTCCACTGTTTTCCCAGGTGCCTTAGCAGGGAGCTAGATTGGAAGTGGAGCAGCTGGGACTCAAAGCAGAGCTCATATAGGATGCCATTGTCACTGGCAGCGGAACTGTCTGCTACACTACAGTGCCAGCCCCTAATGAGTGAGTTTTCATAAACTGCCGCAAATCATCCTGCTGTGATGGATATAAGTACACAGATGGCTTGTATGGACATTTAGCTCTCTGACTTGATGGTTGGAATTCCTCCTAGGAATATCATATGCACACATCATCTGCCTCAATTATTTTCCTCTTTTCCATTTTACCTCCTGCTCATTTTCCATTATTTATCATGGGTCTATCTCTTGACTAACACATTAGTAGAATTTCAGAATTATTGAGTAACAATTTATAGAACCATTTTTCTGAAAGAAATTTAGTCTCTTTTTGATTTGGATTTCCCTATTTACATTTTTTAAAGATGTACTTGTTTATTTATTTGAAAGGCAGGTCATCAGAGACACAAGAAAGACAGAGAGAGAGAGAGAGAGAGAGAGAATGAGACAGAGGAGCTAGAGAGAGATTCTGCATCTGGTCAGTCACTCCCCAGATGGCTGCAGTAGCAAGGCCTGGGCCAAGCCAAAGCCAGGAGCCAGAGTTCCATCCTGTTCTCCCATGGGATGGTAGGGACCCAAATACTGGGGCTGTTTTCTGCTGCTTTTCCACTGCTTTCCCATCCACATCAGCAGGAAGCTGGATTGGAAGCAGGGAGACCAGGACTCGAATCGGCACTCCGTTATGTAATCGCAAGCTGCAGCTTAATTGATTGCACCGCGATGCCAGCCCCTCTCTGCTTACATGTTTTAGCAAAGGCGTGATTCTGATTTTTATGAGAACCTTCACTTCGCTAAAGAACTCTAACTAATTTGAATATTTTCATTTGGGGATGGGAGAAAGGAAACTTGGAGTCTCAAATGTTTGCCATTTATAGCGCTTTTTGAGAATTTATCTAGAATGAAGTTTTTCAGTTTGTTCCCATAGTGGTGATGAATTTCCTGTTTAGTGCCTAAAGCACATCTCCAATTAGAAATTCAGCTGGCACTCCAGACCATCTGAAGCTTTACATATCCTCCCCTAACCCTGCTCTGCCGATGTTACCGCCACCATTTCCCCTTCCCCCCGCCCCTTTTCCCATGTGGTGATTGGCCCCACTCTGTCTTGGTCACTCATTCCATACCATGCCAGTCATGTTGGACTCCTGCAGTCAGTCACCCAGTTCTTTGTGTTTACTTACTCCCACTTTTAAAGCTGACCACTTTCCATTCCCACTGCTGCTATTTCAAGTGCCTTGTGTACTGCCTTGCCTGAACAAGCATTAAAAATTCCTGGTCAAGAAAGTGAAGAAAAGAATGAATGGGTGCAGGATTGGATTGTCTTAGTTTCATTGTGTCTCACTGGACTACTGCAAAATTCCTATCTTTCTCTGTTCTGGCTCCTTCCAACCCATGACCTGCAGTGTTCTCAGATTGGTATTCCTGGAGGCAAATCAGATCCTGGAACTCCTCTGCTTAGAATCTTCCATGGCTCCTTCCAGGTTCCGGGATTAATTTAGTGTTAAAGGCCTTCGTGCTAACTGAAAAAGTCCTCTACGGCTTAAGTGGCCTCACCTGCCACCATTTCACTCTACTGACCTTGTCATCCCATCATGTGGCTGCATACTCTGTCCCCCCTCTGATGCTGTTCGTTGTGCAGGACACCCACCTGGAGCTCCACCTGGAAACGGTCACTGACTCTGCCAGTGTGACCCAGAGGCCAGTCTCCTTTGTTCTCACAGCCTTTACACATAGTCTCATGGCTCTTCTTGTGCACCATGACTTCCTCATCCAAAATTATAGCCAGAATCATCAGTAATTAATTATTGACTGATGACTGAGTGAATAAGGAAGAAATAACCCCATAAAGCTATAATCCAGTCTAACCATTCATTCACTTAATAATTGTTTATTGAACACTTACTATATGCCAGGTGCTATTTGAGAGGCTAGAGACAAAACAGTGAACACAATGGTACCTGTCTAGACATTTAAAAGTAAGCAGGTAGACTTACAATGCTGGCTGGCACCAATTGTTTTGAGGAAAATGAAGAAGGCTAAGTGAAGTCTAAAGGGGAGATCTTTGAGTGGAAACCTGAAGGAAGTAAGAGGAGCCATATTCTTGAGCTGGTGTTGGGGAGCAGTGGCTCTGAGCAGAGAGAAAACATTTCTGGGTACCTGTTAGTACCAGGCTCTGTTCTGGGGTCCCCGGAAGACAGCAATGGACAAGACTACTAACCATTCGCATTGTTGATTGTTTAGTTGTGCAGTCTATTCTTTTTCGAATTATGTTTCCTAATTCAAACCCCTCCTTTCGTTTTTATTTTTTAAGATTTATTTAATTTATTTGAAAGAGTTACACAGAGAGGTAGAGACAGAGAGAGAGAGGTCTTCCATCTGATGGTTCACCCCCCAGATGGCTGCACCAGGAGCCAGGAGTTTTTTAGGATCTCCCATATGGGTGCAGGGGCCCAAGGACTTGGGCCATCCTCTACTGCTATCCCAGTCCATAGCAGAGAGCAGGATCAGAAGTGGAGCAGCTGGGACTAGAACCAGCGCCCATATGGGATGCCAGTGCTTCAGGCCAGGGCTTTAACCCGCTGCGCCATAGTGCTGGCCCCCCTCCTTTCTTTAATTGCTTGATTTTCTGAGATTGGAAAAGCCCAATTTGGAAAATACTTTTGTTCTCCCTGATTGCCTATCATTTCCTACTCTTTTCTATGCAGGAGAACCCATGAACTCCTAGTAACACGGTAGGTTACTGGTTCAGGGGACTGCTCCCCAGTGGATCCACATTTAATCATGGTGCTCAGGGTTGCGTGCGATGTAGTAGATGTTTCTGGCTTGGCTTTGACCAGGTGGGGGATGTAGATACAGTTCCCTCCCTATAAGTACTGGCCGAGCTCCTCTCTCCACTCCCCAACCCAGCTGTGGCCCAGAGGAAATCTTCTTAGCCCATTTAGCTTTCGTAACACACAAAAATATTAACTTTGGATCCTCTTCCTTGCCCCATCACCTGCTTTACTGCACTGAAGTCTGCTTGCTGACACAGTTTCCCGCTTGTAAACAGGGCACCTTTCAAAAGTTGCAAAAAATGGTGTTTAAAAAAGTTCCCCCAGGCTGGCACTTTGGTACTGCACGTGAAGCCACCAGCTATGGTGCCGGCATCTCATATGGGCATTGGTTGGAGTCCTGGCTGCTCCACTTCTGATCTAACTCCCTGCTAATGGTCTGGGAAAGCAACCTAAGATGGTCCAAGTCCCTGGGCCCTTCCTTCCCATGTGGGAAACCTGAAAGAAGCTCCTACTCCTGGCTATGGCCTTGCCCAGCCCGGGTCATTGTGGCCATTTGGGGAATGTTCCAGTGGATGGAAGATATCTTTCTCTCTCTCTATCTCTACTTCTCTCTCTGTGACTCTGACTTTCAAATAAATGAATAAATAAATAAATCCTAAAAGAAAAAAGTCCCCAAGCCCTCACAGAATAGGAGGTAGTTACAGAAAAGACAGAGAGACAGAAGCGGGGAGAAAGAAAGGGAGAGAGAGAAAACCAGACACACACACGCACACACACACACACACACACACACACAGAACATTCCTAAGGAAACTGTGTAAATTTGAAAATTCGTTGTCCTCTGATGGCAGCTGACAGGTGGAGTGACAACCCCACTGAATAACACTGGGGCCATTGTGAGGGAGGGAACTTAATATTGTTATTGTTCCGCTTAGATGACATTTGCGTGAGTCCACGCCAGCTCTTGTATTTAGAAAACCCAATCGAGCAGAAGAGTTTTTGGTTTCTGCATTCAGAGCTGCCAAACAAGTGAGGAAAACCGATTAAATCTGGAAGGTGGCAGCTCACTCTGCAGGCTTCTCCAGGCACCTTTGAGGAGAAGCAAAGATAAATAAATACTACATGTTGTGAGAGGAGTGTGGAGTGAGAGGGAGTGCCTGGACAGCAGCTAGAATTTCAAAGGTGAGGGACGTTCTCTCTGACTCTCTTCCTGATCAGCCTCTTGTCTCATGACTTGGTTCACGCCCGGATTAGAGTCTGCCCGTGTAAACACGTGGGAGTCTGATGGGAAAGGAAGAAGACACAAGTGCATTTGCGAAGCCCTTGATTGTAGAGGGAAATATGAGCCGATGCAAATGTCTGTATTAAGAAAGAAAGTGGCTTAAAAACTATTTTACAAATCATATCGGATGCTCATTTGCCTGCTGAGCCTGGAAAAACTCTGGCCTGTCGCACAGAGCTCTAATTTGGGAAGTCTGTAATTTGTTTCCGGACGCTTTAAGGCCTTTTTGTGTGGCCCCTGCCTGTGGCTCCCTGGAGGTCCTGTGGGTCTTGGCTCCTCTTGTTTACTAGGTTTGGATTCTGGTCTCTCCTCCTGCCATTGTGCCTTGTTTTTGTTGTTGTTGTTAACTTTTATGGAAGTTATTTACTTGAGTTTGACATACCTCAATGCAGCTATGGCCATTTAATTGACTAAAGACCAACTCATCATGTTTGTTAATTTATAGAGCCTTAGAGATCAAGTAAGCTTCACTCCCCTCGCTGCCATGTTGCAAAGAGCAGACTATAGGCCAGGGAGCTTCAGCCGCTTCCTTGGGGCCTTCAGCCAGAAATAGGTACTTTGTCCCCCTATTCCAATGCATGGTTTTTTGAGCTGCTTAGGGCCCAGTGTTTACATACAGGAAAGAAAACTATAGTGGTTTACTTTGTTGTCTTATAAACAATGAGTAATAAAATTATTACATGATTTTCCTGTATAATACAAAACTTCCTGAGTCACCTTAATAGTTCTAGTCTCTTTTTCTATCAACTTTTAAATCACAAACGAGGGCATGAATCATCACACTGAGTTTGAATTATTGTTTTTCTTCCTGTCATGGTGGATATGGTGATAACAAAATAAAGACTAAAACCAGCATCAAAGTACCATGGTTTAAGTTGCTGGCATCCCATACAGGCTTCAGTTAGAGTCCCAGCTGCTCTGCTTCTGATCCAGCTCCCTGCTAATGCACCTGGGAAAGCTGCAGAGGACGGCCTGAGTGCCTTGGCCCCTGCCACCCATATGCAAACTTGATGGAGTTCCTGGATCCTGGCTTTAGTCCGCTCCACACCTAGCCATTGTAACCACTGGGAGAGTGAGTCAATGAATAGAGAATCTCTCTCTCTCTCTCTCTAATTCTACCTTTCAAATATATAAACAAATAGTTTTAAGAATTAATGCAACCAAGTGGCTCAAAGGTAAACAACCAGAAGGTAAAAAAGCAAACCAAAGGTATTAGATTATCAGTGCCAATAACTGAGTTTCTAAACTATTACTCCTACAAATACAGTGCGGATCGCTGTGACTCATGTAGTATGTTAAGCCTGTCCCTACAACCTGCAGTTATTTCTCATTGCCTCTTTCCTGGTGTGAAAATCAACTTACAACGTTAACACAGACTGAAAAAGAGAAGCTTCTCTAGATTTGGGTAGAGGAAAGTTGAATAAGGAGAGGAAAATATATTATTATTTTATTAAAGGTTTATTTGAAAGGCAGAGTTACAGAGAGGCAGTGACAGAGAGAGAGAGAGAGGTCTTCCATCGGCTGGTTCACTCTTCAGATGGCCGCAATGGCTAGAGCTGTGCTGATCTGAAGCCAGGAGCCCGGAGGTTCTTCCAGGTCTCCCACATGGGTGCAGGGGCCCAAGGACGTGGGCCATCTTCTACTGCTTTCCCAGGCCAAAGCAGAGAGCTGGATCGGAAGTACAGCAGTAGCCAGGACTTGAACCGGCGCCCATATGAAATGCCGGCACTGCAGGCAGCAGCTTCACCACAGTGCTGGCCCTGCAGATATTTTATTGACCGCCTCTGACAAGGAGCAGACACTTTTGAAAAAGGTAGTTTAGGATCAGGCTTAGTGGCACAGAGGGTTGGGCTGCTACTTGGGATGCTTCATCCAATGTTGGCATGCCTAGTTCAAGTTGCAGCACCTCTGTTTCCTCTCCAGCTTCCTGCTAATGTGCCTACCAAGCAGCAGATGATGCCTGAAGTAGCTGGGCCCCTGCCAGCCACGTGGGACTCCAGGTTGGAGTTCCTGGATCCTGGTCTCAGCCTGGCTCAGCCCTAGCTATTGTGGGTATTTGGGGAATGAATCAGTAGAAGGAAGATATTTTCTCTGTCTCTCTCTCCCTCTCTCCCTCTCTCTCTCTCTTCCTCTCTCCCTCTCTCTCTCTCTCTCTCTCTCTCTCTCCCCTTGCTGTCATTCTCGCTTTTGCTCTCTGTTGCTCTGCCTTTCAAGTTAATGAAAGATAAGTAAACATTTAAAACATTAATTACAAAAGAGTCATTGGGATCAAATAACTTCCCCAAAGAAAGGTGCTTTAAGGGCAAAAAACATACAATTAATGACTTTTATAAAAATGTAAGGAATTTTGCAGGTTTGATCTGCTTTGATTCCTGTTGGGAGAGCGAGTTAGCATTTGTCAGTCTTTGGGTTGCTGGGCCTACCTTCCTGCTGTGTTTGTTTTCCGGACTAGAACTCACCCAGTCCCCATTTCAGAAAGGCTGAGGTAACCTCCATCAATGTGACACTGGCACTGTTTATGTTGGAGACGAATCCCAGAAACTCAAGGTAACCACATACACAGAGTGGAAGAGTATATCCGGGCAGTTTTTATTTGGCATTTTTACTGCTAACAATCTACAGAAGTTTTAGTATTTAGTGCCAGGTCAGGCATAAGGGGCAGCTTCTATTTTTGGGTGATTTCAAAAGCTTTAAAGAATCGGAAAATGAATTCTGTAGTAGAGAATACGGATGAAGATTCTGGCTTCTGTAGGACCTCGCCAGCGTGTGCGGGACGGCAGACAACTGCTTCTGAGTGCGTTGGTGTTTTGTTTTTAAAGAACTCAAGAAAGAAAAACCTAGAGGATTCTTTGCACAGGCGCTTTCATTGACAAAAGCTTCTGAACTCCCCAAACCCTTTAATACTTTTGTGACCAATGGGAGAAGAAGAGCGCTGAGAAGTGAGGCCCACGGTGTCGTGGTGTGACCGAATCAGAAGTCTGTGTCTTGACGCTCAGTATTTAATCTGCCCACTGTGTGACTCTACAGCAGTCAGCCAGGAGAGCACTTTCCAGCGCTGCGAGTCTCAGCAAACAGTGGCCCTGGAACGGGCTATCTCTAGACGCTGCTGACATCATGTCTCTGCTCACATACCAGCTGGGCGAATGCTGGCCCACATGATTCTTCCAAGTGCCTTGCAAGAAATCCACGGTAGATTTCATTCACTTCCGATGAACAGGGACTTTCCCTCTTGAGCGTCTTAATGAGATATTGTTTTCTGTTTATTATGCAGGGTACAGGTTGGGGCTTGTTAGCACTCTGAATTCTTACACATTCCGCCAAGAAAATCAAAGCCATGGGTTTACCATGCTTGCATAGGAATTAGCTAAATTCATAAGGGTCACACTTTATGTGTCCTTGTGTTTTAAGAGTACAGACGTGGATAGGACTGTCCAGACCGGAATAGTCTGCCCAGAAGGCCCTATTGTTGTAGGCAAACCCCACTGACCTCATAGAGGGACAGAAACTTTTAATAGTTTGTAACTTCTTTAAACTTCAGGATTTTTTTTTTTTTTGGCGAGAAAAGTGTTCTAAGAACTATGAGGAGACAGTGATATCTTTGAAATCATGCAAAGAACAAAATACCAGAACTTCCAAGTGGTAAGAGGAATAGCTGTGGTGCTAACTAACTTTGGACAATTTGCCTAATTAACTTAGCATCATATTCCTGAAATACACAAGAAAGGGATCAGTAAATACTCTCCAACTTTACTTCAATCCCCTATGTTCTTTTATTACTCCACTATAATCATATGCTGACAGTAACAACTTTAGATATGTGCATAATTTTGTTTTATATTAAAGAGATTGTTTTCATTTGTCAACAGTAGAATCTGAGTTTCTTTCGTGTATGTATGATTGGTGATCCTTGCTTATGCATGGAAAACTTCAGGTTGTTAATAAGAAACAGTGGTTTCTTTTGGAGAATAGAATTGTAGATCTGTTGGTCAGGAAGGGAGAATTTTATATTCATTTTATACTTTTGCTTGATTATTAAGTCCATGCATTGTTTAAATTTTTAAAAATGGGCTGATTTTATTGTTTTTAAAGATAAAAAGAAGACTTTCAAATCATTACAGAATGAACACCAGGCTAACAATATTTGGAGTTTTATTTCAGACTCCACATATTACATTTAACCCTAAAGAATTGTTCGCAATCATAAATAGACTTTTGCTTCTATTCTAGTAAGAAAGGTTTTATAAACCCTGTCGGTCGGTGGGAACAACCACTTTTGTTGGATGAAACAAGCAGCCTTTAAAGTGTGGAAGCCAGGTTTAGCAATGTTAGTGGTAGGATGAAGTAGTTTCTATTTATTGGATCCTCCAAAAGATCTTACCATTTCTTTATCCTATACATGAGAGTTTTTTAGAACCATCTTTCTTTGATTTGCAACTATGGGCATGAAATAGAAGTGAAAAAAATTGGTTTTCAAACCAATTAGTAATGACCAGTGCCAAGTTTGGAGTGTTTCAGAGTCTTATTGCCATGTCTTAAATGCAAAACAGTAGCTCCCTCTTAATCTTTTTAGAAGATAAAACTACAGGAAATGAGAAAGCAGTCAGCTGAAACACCAAAAGACATTTCTAGGGGCTGCATGTGGTAACTGGACTTGAATTTTGTTTTTTTTTTTTAATTTAGTTTTTGTTCTATTTTCCTATTATTATAGATGTTTCTGTGAAATTTTCAAAAAATATAACTACCCAGAAACTAGATGTTTTAGCCTGGTGTAATTGTGGGCTTCCTTTTCTTTTTGTCTTTTCTATTTTGCTTTAATTTTTTTTTATGATTTATTTGAGAAACAGCAACAGAGGTAGAGAAACTCAGGGAGAGATCTTCCATTTGCTGATTCACTCCTCACGTGGCCACAACAGCCAGGTCTGGTCCAGGCCAGATCCAGGAGCTGGGAACTCCGTCCTGATATCCCACATCAGTGGCAGGGGCCCAAATACTTGGACCATTCTTGCTGCTTTCCCAGGGAACTGAATTGGAAGCAGAGCAGCGGAGACTCAAACCGGCACTCTCATATGGGATGCCGTTATCACAAGTGATGGCTTACTGTGCTTCATGACAACACTGCCCCTACTTTACTTTACTTTTCTTTTCTTTCCTCCCTCCCTCCCTCCCTCCCTCCCTCTCCCTCTCTCTTCCTTCCTTCCTTCCTTCCTTTCTTCTTAAGGAAATTTACAGAAAAATAACCTAAAGAAAACTTATTTTGTTTTTGAGAAATTAGAGTATCCTCCTAACATTGTAAATATATGTGTATCACAATCAGTATTAACTTGACATGGTAGAGTTTTTATTTCCTGTTTTCTCAGGGCGTGAACATTTCTTCTGTGTGGGACCATCTTTTCTAGCCTTTCTCATATTCAGCAATATAAAGTAAGCAGAAGTTAATTTACTGATGAACTTAAATATCTGTGTTAAAGTTCTCCTTTGTTCCTGTTAGAATCGCATTACCTCAGGCTAAACTTATTTGTGCTTCCATCCCACTCAGGGTATAGTACTACAGTAATTCAGCTTATGAATTACTTCATTGGAACATTAGATTATTTATGCTAAAACCAGTAATATGGTGATGATTGCTACCATTTATCGAGACCTTACTTTTGCTAAATACCACATTGGACATTCTATTTTTTTTTTTTTTTTTGACAGGCAGAGTTAGACAGTGAGAGAGAGACACACACACAGAGAAAGGTCTTCCTTCTGTTGGTTCACTCCCAAAATGGCTGCTACGGCTGGCGCGCTGCGCCGATCCAAAGCCAGGAGTCAGGTGCCTCCTCTTGGTCTCCCATGCAGGTGCAGGGGCCCAAGCACCTGGGCCATCCTCCACTGCCTTCCCGGGCCACAGCAGAGAGCTGGAGTGGAAGAGGAGCAGCCAGGACTAGAACCCAGCACCCATATGGGATGCCGGCACCGCAGGCAGAGGATTAACCAAGTGAGCCATGGCACCGGCCCCGACATTCTATTTTTTTTTTTTAAGATTTATTTATTTATTTGCAAGGCAGAGTTACAGATAGGCAGAGGCAGAGAGACAGAGAGAGAGAGAGAGAGAAAGAGAGAAAGGTCTTCCATCTGCTGGTTCATTCTCCAGATGGCCACAATGGCTGGAGCTGCGCTGGTCTAAAACCAGGAGTCAGGAGCTTCTTCCAGTCTCCCAAAGGGGTGCAGGGGCCCAAGGACTTGGTTGGGCCACTTCTACTGCTTCCCCAGGCCATAGCAGAGAGCTGGACCAGAAGTAGAGCAACTGGGACTCGAACTAGCACCCAAATGGGATGCCGGCGCTGCAGGTGGCAGCTTTACCTGCTGTATTATGGTGCCGGCCTCTGGACATTCTATTAATTCATTGGATGAATATGAAATGCCTGCTGTGCCCGACATTGATCTAGGGGATAGGGATGTAATAGTGAACAAGACCAAGGCCTAGGCCTTTAGGAGCTCCTGTGTGTTGTTTCCAATTGGTATAAAATCATTCAAGGTAGAGATTTCAGTTTTACAGATGAGAGAGCTGAGGCTGATGAAGGAGAAGTTTTCTGGTGTTTTGCTGCCTATGAGTGACCTTGTTTTAGTTTGAACCTATTTGATTCCAGTCTACTCTGCTCTGTTCTACCACTTCATGATAGATCATAGTGTTTGTGTGTTTATTAAGATGTTTATAAAATCCAGGGTTGGTCTGAACATGCTTGACTATGTATATAATTAAGCTGACAGGGATATGACCCAAGATATGAAGTCCATAAGTATTTATTCCTTTTTAAACTTGGTGCTTCAAGAGAGTTAAAAGAGACACTAAAATCTAGCTAGTGCTTTGAACTTAAAAAAATACAACATTTAAAGGAATAAATTTAACCAAAATTTCACAGGATTTGAACACTGATAACTAAAACATATTACTCAAAGAAACTAAAGAAGCCTAAATAAATGGAAAGTTGTCCTTGTTCATGAACCAGAAGACAACATTGTTGTGATGGAAATACTCAATTAGATTGATCTACAGAGTCCAAACAAACCCTAACAAAACCTCAATTGAAGCTAAAATTCACTGGGACCCAGATTAGCCAAAGCAATCTTAAAAATACAGAATAAAGTTGGAGGACTCAAACTTTTAATTTCAAAGCCCACTATAAAGCTACAGTAATTTAAACTGTGTGATACTGTCACAGAACAAAAATACAGATAAATGGATTAGAATTAGGAGCTGAGAAGTAAACTTTCCTATATGGTCAGTTGGTTTTTGACAAGGGCGCCAACTGATGAATGGATAAACAAAGTGTGATATAGCCTTACCATGCAGTGTTATTCTGAATTGAGCTCCTGCACCAGCACTTGGGCCACCTTCTACTGCTTTCCTGGGCTGTAGCAGAGAGCTGGATCGGAAGAGGAGCAGCGGGGACATGAACCAGTGCCCCTGTGGGATGCTGGCGCTGCAGGTGAAGGATTAACCCGCTGAGCCACAGCGCTGGCCTCCATGGAATGTTATTTAGTAAGGAATGGAATAAAGTACTGATAAGCTCTTTAGCATGAATGAACATGATGTTAAGTGAGAGAGGCTCGTCACAGACAGACATATTGTATGAAATGTCCAGAGTAGGCAAAGCAACAGAGACACACAACAGACTGATGGGTACCAGCATCTGGAGAGGAGGAGGAATGAGCAGTGACACGGGAGCGAGGTTGCTTTTCAGGGTGATGAAAACATTCTGGAATTAGATATTGGTGATGGTTGCAAAACTCTGGGTATACAAAAAAACCCCACTGAGTTGTATATTTCAAACAGGTAAATTTTATGATATGTGAGTTGTATCTCAATAAAACTGTTACATGTGTTTAAAAACACCTATTACTTTTGCTTTGGGCGTTTGGATTCAGTCTACCACTTCTATTATCTGTTTGTGTCTGGGTTATTTCAATCCAAATACAGTATACTCTAGACTCTTGTCTAAGGCAGCCTATTCTAACTAACTTTATTTTTATCTGTTTTCCTATTCCTTTCCTTTACAATAGGTAGCCCTGTTACATGAAGGCAAAAACTTTACAGAAATATATGATGTCATATTTCCTTTTGGATCCTTCTTAAAAAAAAAAAAAGAAAAGAAAACCGTAGCATTATATTCAGTTTCAAACCAAGAGTGGCATATTGTTGTAATTACATCATTTGGAAATGTGTTTATTTTCAAGAGTACGGATTTGATTTAGAAACTGCTTTTCCTGAATTCTCTGTTATTCATGGCACTTGATGACCACACACTCGAAATGCTCCCTGGCCAGAGCACAAGAGTCTTGGGGGGTCAGTGTAGAAATGATTCATGGCTTGATAGAATGCAGGCAAGTTAAATATGACTTTTATAATGTGGCTGGGAGCCCAGCTTATGGTATGAATTGGTACATGTCTCTTTCTTTTGTAAACACGGACTGAAGTAGGTTTTATTTCTGGAATGCTGTGGCATGGTGCTAGTGAGAAGTATGAGTGTCTTACTCAAAGCCTTATATAACAGGAAGCAAAATTTTCTGAGGGAAAAAAGGAACTTGGGAGAAACAGAAGATAAAATCTTTGCTGGGGACAGTTCTTTTCCATTGGCGTTCCCCGTGCATTTCCCCAGGGTGTGCCTGGGGATTCTCTGCTGCAGTTGCTACACAACATTTCCCTCTTCACTGGGTGGTTGGATAAAGAAACCCGTTATTTGGGGCCTGGGGTGTAGACTGCAAGGAGCCATGGTTCTGAATGTGGTGTTTGGCCTTGGCACTCCAGCTGATGATGGGAACACGGGGTGAAAGGGGAACGAAGGGGCAGTGCTTGATAACAGAAGGTATTGGCGTCATCAGCATCAGGTCTCATCTTCCCTTTTAAAATAGATCATATTTTAGCCTCTCGTCAAAGTGAAGAGTGTAGGTTGCTGCAGCCGATGCCTGCCAAGTTGCTGGCATTCCTGGAGAGAATTCCATAATAGACCCTCATTTTCCAGCCACTTTTGACTGTTAATTTTAATTAACTATTTTATACTTTGGCCCTACTCACCAGCAGCTTTCCAAACTCTCTGTCCCTTAGTCATTTCTGTCCAGTTCCAGGGATAGCAACCTCCAAATTTGGCTACCTTAAAACTGGACTAACCTAGTTGTTGATTTTGATGGCCCCATGGGGAGATGGCATATTTTTAAAAGCAATTTCTTTCTACCTTTCAAAGCAGTTTTGAACTTAGATGAACAGTGTGATCATCTTGCTTGCACTGGAAGAGACTGTTCAACTGTTAAAGGCAGCAGAAGTGGGTATCTTAAATAATGGCCTTCTGTTCACCTGAGGTCATAAGAACAATATGGTTTCATTTTAGAAAACAATTTTTTAAGATCTATTTATTTATTTGAAAGGCAGACTTAGAGAGAGAGAGAGGTCTTCCATCTGCTGGTTCACTCTCCAAATGGCTGCAATGACCGGGGCTGGACCAGTCTGAAGCCTGGAGCCAGGAGCTTCATCTGGATCTCCCAAGTAGGTGGCAGGAGCCCAAGCACTTGGGCCAACCTCCACTGCTTTCCCAAGTGCATTAGCAGGGAGCTGCATCAGAAGTAGAGCAGCCAGAACTCGAACTAGTGCCCATATGGGATGCCAGCACTGAGGATGGTGGCTTTACCTGCTATACCGCAGCTTGAGACCCAGAAAACAATTTTGATTATCACCCCATCTTGGGGTTAAATGGTATATTGAGAAACCATCATCCCCTTCTTCCTAGCAGAAAGCTTTAGCTAAAAACATCCTAAGCAATTAACAATCTTAAGTAATTTTAAAAACCTTAAGTAATTTTAAAAACGAATGACTTACACCCAAGTTCACCCATTTTCATTGTCTGGGCAATTGTGCTTTAAAATTTCCTTGTTGATTTCTTTTGACAGGGTTAGTTTTTCATTAATTTCTTCCCTATTATATTAGGTAGGTGCTGACTGTAGTCACTCTCAATATGAAACAAGTCATTTTCCTCTATTTTACCATATGTATTGCTCCTCCTAAATAAGCCATAAACCTCTTGGACGCGTGAATCTATGGTCACCATTGAGTTATATCCTTCTTGAGTTAAAGTTGTGGCTGAACTGAACATAGGAAGCTCACAAAGAGATCTTCCACTTCGTTACCTGGAAGGTGCTGACATGTCAAGTCCTATCAATAGATGGAAGATGCTGGGCCCGGATTCCCCTGAATTTCATGTCGGACACCTGCCATTTCCAAAGACCTTCATGAGAAACTGGAACGGTGCGTTTAGCATGTCTAATGTGAAAGGTGGGCATTTAAGTTAAGGACAACGCTGTCTGTAAGGGATCACAAGCCAGTTCTTTGTGGCACCCTGTGGCATTCAAGATCGTGTTGGTTTTAAAGCTCAGAAAATATTGCAGTGTAAGAAGGGTGAAGTGCAGGATGAGCTCATAAACTGTGTCAAAAGAAACTGAAAGATGCTCAGAGTGTCCCATAATCCCTTCTTCTTACCATTACTACGTAGGTAAAGGGACAGAACGGAATCTTCCATCTCGAAAGTGTGTCTCAAGCTGTTTCCTGTCTTAATGGAAGGGAAGTAAGGAGGCAACAGAGTGGCTTTTCTTATTCTAGTTTCCTGTTTCAGGTCAAGTGGGTACCAAAGTCTTATTGCAGGAAACTTTGGTTTTTTCATGAACAAAAGTGGGAATAATAATTATTAGTATTTATGGAACACACAAACTGTGCTAAGCACCTTGGGAATGTCATTTCATCTATACAAATAAATTATATAAGCAAGTTTCAATAAATTAATGTATGAAAAGCATCTGGATGAGTGTCTGAAATATACTAAGAGCCAAATAAACATTGTTGTTAATATTCATTTTGAAGACAAAAAGGACTATACTTCGAGTGGCATTGGCAGAATTTGAATTCCTGATTATTAAACGCTAAAGCCCATGAGTTAAACCATCATGCAGTATGTGTCTCTTTCCTTCAAGAATTCAGTGAGGGCCTGGCCTTGTGGCATTATGGGTTAAGCCACCTTCTGCAATGCCAGCATCCCTTATGCGCGCCTGTCCAAGTCCTGGCTACTCCACTTCTGGTCCAGCTCCCTGCTAATGTGCCTAGGAAAGCAGCAGAGGATGGTCCAAATCCTTGGGCCCCTGTACCCATGTGGGAGACCCAGATGAAGCTCCTGGCTCTTGGCTTTGGTCTGGCCCAGCCCTAACTTTTGAGACCATTTGGGGAGTAGATCAGCTGATGAAAGATTCTCTCTCTCTCTCTCTCTCTCTCTCTCTCTCTCTCTCTCTCTCTGTGTATATATATATATATATGTGTGTGTGTGTGTGTGTGTGTGTGTGTGTGTGAACTCTTGCCTTCCTAATAAATCTTAAAAAAAAAGAAGAATTAAGTGAAAAAACCTTCCCTGACATTCTCCCGTACATGCATTCTGGAATCAAGCTAACTTCTTTCTTCTATATTCTGACAAGTTCCAGTTTGTGAGTCCTAAGTAGTCGCCTCCTCTTGCCTCCTTACCCTCCCCCAAGTCCTTATCCCTAGGGGAAGTACATTCTTCAAATGATCAGGATCTGCACCAAATTTATTTAGTGAGAATGTGGAATTTTTCTTAGAAGATTTTAAAAAGACTAGTAAGATAATTACATGAAAGGATCTGTTTAGGCTCTTTTTGCCTGGTATGGGTGGACGAAATAACCTTTGGATCACTTCCACTTGTGTAATTCACCATTTCGGCAGGACAGCAACATGTCAGGCCAAAGTTCAACTTTTTTTTATTATTAAATTCTTTTATCGTCGCCAGGAAACTAGAGAAAATGAATTCTTCACAGTATGTTTGTGCACGCAACTTGAAACGGTTTGCACACTAAATGAAATTAAATGAAAGACAGCTGTTTGGGAAAGAGCTGTCAGAAACCGATTGGGTTCTGTTAGAACAGAGTAGAGGCTAGGGCTAAGTTCAGAAACGGGATATCAGTGTTTTCAAAAGCAAGCACATTTACGTACACAAGGGCTCCCACGTGGTTGTGCTGTTGTATCTTTTCAGCTCATCCAGCCTAAATGATTATTTGCTCTCGGTGAGTAGGTGCCTGCTTCTGAGGCTTCTTTTCACATGTCAGATGGGTGCAGTTCTTTCTTTCCTGAGAAGGAAACACAGCACAACTCCACTACAATGCCGCCTTAAGTTCTCTGTTTTTGGTGATGTTCACCAAATCACTTCTGTGACCCAGTGCCTCTTCTGCTCCTGCTGTAGTACAAAGAGCAAAGGACCACCATAGGCTGGTTGCCAGCTGTGCCCCCATGTCTCCCTACATGGTGCCTGCGTGAAGGAGCATGCACGTCCCGTAACAGACTCAAAGCAGACGGAACGTGCTGATGACACCACGTTCATAAGCCTTTCTTTTCCCCCTAAGATTTATTTCATTTATTTGAAAGGCAGAATTACAGTCAGAGGGACAGACAGGTCTTCTCTCTGCTGGTGTACTTCCCAAATGGCCTCAATGGTCTGGGTTGGGCCAGGACAAAGCCAGGAGCTTCATCTGGGTCTCCTGCATGAGTGCAGGAACTCAAGCCCTTGGGCCACCCTTTGTTGCTTTCCCCAGGTGCATTAGCAGGGAGCTGGATCAGAAGTGGAGCAGCCGGGACTCGTATAGAATGCCAGTGCTATAATTAACCACACCTCCGTAACCTTTGGCTTGTGATTGTGCTTCTTGCTTTTCAGGCATCCAAGCTATGGCACCTGAGTGCCCCCTTCTGCCGCCACGTGTGTCACTGTGGTTTGGCCCTGGCCCTTCTGCTGCTGTGCGGCTTCACTTTGCTCATCTAGTCCTCCTGCAGAGGTGGGGACTGTCCAGCCCGTGGTCGTTTAAGGCCTGTGACATCATTTGGTCTGGCCCTGTCAAGGCAGCTGCAGGCAGGATGCAAAACTCAGTCATCTATAACAGACTAATTTTCAAGTTGATAATTTTGTATGGCCCTCAAATGATGTGATAAGTACTCAAATGGCTCTTGGCAGAAAAAAAGGTTCCCCACCCTTGTGAGGGAAGCTGTTAGTGAGATCTCTGCCAGGCCCTCCAGCAGCAGGGATGCTGTGATGCCTGGAACTGCCTTCAAAGGACTTTTTTAAAAAGTTGCTTTAGGATTTTACTGTTGAAGCAAAGCTAACCACAGCATCGTATGGGGAGGTCAGTTAGTATCAAGGTTAGGAATCCTGCTGCCCTGTTGCATTCATTTAACTTTAGCCCCTGGAGCCTTTCATGCCTCTGAATTTTGATGTTTTTGATTCTATTTAACAATGGTCTTCTATAATTCATCGAGGCCCAATCTCAGACGCCTTCCTTTGAGATCTGGCTTGCTCTTCCCTCTGCACATCCTTTATTTTTTATGATTCAGAATACAGACCCATCATCTCTCCATTGCCCAAGATTAGGAGTCACGTGTTTCACTGGGTGCTCCCCGTAGCTCCCACACTCCCCCTCTACCCTCTAACCACCGTGTAGATCCTATCGGTACTCCCGAAGTCTGAGCCCAGGTCTCCAGGCAATGGGGCAGATGGCAACGTATCCATTCTCACCAGCCAAACACATGGGTACATTTTCAGGCTGAGTCATAAGAACATCCTTAGGGATTCCATAGTCTTCCATTTATAATGCCACCTTTGGAAATAAGAACAAAAGATTGAAATGTCATGAGTCCCTAGTGTAGACCTGGTCTTTGCTGTACCCAGAACAGTGCCAGCAAAAAGGTTCGTCCTGATGGTTGTTGCCCCACCTCTGATGGAATTCACATGTGCTCTCCCAGGGATGACAGCACGCTCTGCAGTCTGCAGCACTTCTGTGGAGCAGGTGAGCAGGGGCCAGGTCAGGAGCACCAGCAAGGTCCCGCTGTTGATACGACATCAGTAATGATGTCAGTGTTGAAAATCAGCTGCAGAATCACCAGTGCTTTTTGTCGGTGAGAATACTTAACTCGGGCACAGCTGCTGCTAACTGAACGCTTTCTTCTGGTTATGCTTGAGATAGACACTGTAAATAGTCGTCTTTTAGCTCGGGGGTGCTCATTCCACAAGCCGTGTGGCGGAAGGGGCAGAGGCCGTGGAAATGAGGAGTCTCCTGTCTCTAACTTTCCCTGAATCATGCAAAGAGTGAAATCACCAGCATTGCCCATTGTCACAACTGTTTGTGTACCTTATTTCATTCACTCCAAAAACATTTACGGAGCAACTGTTATGTGTTGGGCACCGCGCTAAGACAAACGTCAGAAAAATTGGCAAGTCACGGGACTGAGGGTCTGGTGAGCTGTAAGAAGAGCCTTTTTCTGAGTATAGTTCCTTGCTGTTGATGACACTAACAGGCCACTACAGTTCGCTTCTCTCCTGATTTAACCATTATAACCTTTATCTCCTACACACTGTGATCACCCCTTTGTGTCTGATCTAAGATGGCAAAGTATGTGGAGATACAGGAAGACACAGCTCCAATTCTTTATGCAGATAGTTTTTCCAAATGCTTGCCAAGTTTTAATTCTTAATGCTGTGGGCCTTTGCTGTAGTGATTCGGATTTAATTATCATGTGCTCAAGCCAGAGTGCTTGTTTTTAGTACAGCCGAAGGAAATCAAAGCCAGCAGCCGGGCTGCAGCTGTGTCCCAGCTGGTCTGATCTGAGCTGAATTCAGACTCGGCTACAGGCTGCCCAAGCTCCCTCACTCAGGACACAGTCTTCTGTGGTCACGCGAGGCGATACCTGCCACATGCGTTAGAAGCCAGTGTCATTAACACTCAGGAAGTGAGACTACAGTGCAGCGGTATTAAGAACATAGTGCACATTTAGCAGTCATGGCATCTTTACCAATTAAGTAAACTCACCTCATAGGAAGAATATTTACCTTCTATCATTGGGTAATATTTTCCTTCAGTTATAAAGGCATGCTCTTTAGGTTGGCTGTCTTAAAGTTCTCTGAACTCTCATTAAATTTTGACCTGTGATACCTGATTTTTTTCTGAAAATACTTAAAGATTCCATTGAGTAGAATAACATATTTATGTTCAAAGTATATTCAGTTAGGAGTGGTTATTTGGTCTAGTGATGACGCCATCTTTAGGACACCTGTGTCCCACATCAGAGTATCTGGGTTTGTTACCGGACTCCAGCTTCCTGTAATTGCAGGCTCTGAGAGACAGCAGGGGCAGCTCAGGTAGTTTGGTCTCTACCAAAGAGTGCCGGATTGAGTTCCTGGCTCCTGGCTTTGACCCGGCCTAGTCCTGGCCATTACTGGTATTTGGAGAGTGAACCAGTAGATGGGAGCTCTCTCTCTCTCTCTCTCTCTCTCTGCTTCTTAAATAAATAAATAATAAAAATAAAATATATTTAATTGTCCTACTGAACTTATTAATTCTTACTTGAATTTACATCAGCTGCTTTTAACTCTCAGAAGAAATATATTATTTATAACTTAATAGTATTTCTACTATAAAAGATACCATAATGAAAAGCACAAGAAAATTTTTGCCACACATAGCAAACAGTGGCTAATCTCCATACTCTATTAAGAACTCTACAAATCAATGAAAGAAAACAACTAATAAGAAAAATCAGTAGGAGTCTTGGACAAGTAGTCAATAGATGAAAAACTTGGTTTTGCCAATAATAAACTCCCTGATAAAGAAATGCAAATTTAAGTATATTTTACAGAGAGGCTCTTCTTCATGCATTAACTGTCAACATAAAGGTGTGAATTCGATGAAAATGGTACCATAAGGAAAAGTTCCTTGGTGGAGGGCAGTCTGACAGGTTCTCTTGGGAGTGAGTTTTCACAGCATTAAGTAACTTCTCGTTCAAGGCTTCCCCATGGAAAACAGTCATACAATCTCTGCAGAATGAGTCTCTGCTTTGTAATTAGATCTGATGCCTGTGACAAGGCTTTATGACTTCCAAAAAAACAAGTAAGCTTTTTTCTCCCATGTGCATGCTCTGTTGCATGCTGCCAATTGAACATCTGGGTACCGCAGCAACTGGATGGAGCCCCTCGCACAGTCACTGCATTGATGGGCCTTGTCTTAATTATGAACATGCTGGGGCTTTTGCACTTTGACTTGCTAATGCTAGTCTCTCCATAGTTTGTATATAGAGTTCTCTCTATGAATTATATGATGCAGATGATACCAATTCCTAGCTAAAGAGCTCTGCAGTTACTATGTTCATGGGATTTCTCTACAGCATGAGTCTTGTCAGAAGGCCACCAACAAGCAGTACAGGGTAAGAGAAGACTTACTATTTTGGTGAGAATTTTTGCAAAGTGAATACATGTGTATGATTTTTCTCCTGTGGTAACTCACTATTGCCCTAGAAGTTGTGGACCCTACTTGTTTTATTAATCCACTCTGAATACTTGCGTTTATTATTTTTTTATTTTTTGACAGGCAGAGTGGACAGTGAGAGAGAGAGACAGAGAGAAAGGTCTTCCTTTTCCAGTTGGTTCACCCTCCAATGGCCACCGTGGCCGGCGCACTGCGCTGATCCGATGGCAGGAGCCAGGTGCTTCTCCTGGTCTCCCATGGGGTGCAGGGCCCAAGCACTTGGGCCATCCTCCACTGTACTCCCTGGCCACAGCAGAGAGCTGGCCTGGAAGAGGAGCAACCGGGACAGAATCCAGCGTCCCGATCGGGACTAGAACCCGGTGTGCTGTCGCCGCAAGGAGGAGGATTAGCCTATTGAGCCTAGGCGCCATCCACTTGTGTTTATTATTAGTGACAATGACCCGATCCTGACTCAGTAACTTAATGCTTTTTACTTGTTTTTTTTTTTTCATTTTTTTTTTATCAGAATCCATTAAGTGGTAATAGGACTATTTTTATTATATAATTGGAATTATTCCAAATTATATTATTATAAAACCATTTGTTTTATACTGATTACATACTGATTTGCTATATAATAAAACTTTCCATTATGCAATCTGATGTAATACAACTGAGTGATATTTTCTTAACTAATATCATTATGTGATAGTCACTTTTTAAAAAAATATATATTCTTTAAACTCTTTTATTTTTATTTGTTTATTTGAAAGAGTTATAGAGAGGCAGGGAGAGAGAGAGAGAGAGAGAGAGAGAGAGAGAGAGAGAGAGGTCTTCCATCTGCTAATTCACTCCCCAGATGGCTGCAGTGTTAGGAGCTGAGCCGATCCAAGGCTAGGAGCCAGGAACTTCTTCTGGGTCTCCCATGTGGGTACAGAGGCCCAAGGACTTGGGCCATTTTCTACTGCTTTCCCAGGCCAGAACAGAGAGCTGGATGGGAAGTGGAGCAGCCGGGACTCCAACTGGCGCCCACATAGGATGCCGGCACTGAGGACCTGGGCTTCAACCTGCTGTGCCACAGATTCAGCCCCAGTAGTCACTTTCAGTCAAAATTTTTAATAAATAAATTTAGCATTTGTTACTAAACTTATCCAGTTATATCTTATGGCATCTGTATTATATTTTATAGTGCATCAATGTGCTAAAATTGTGATACCTGTTTTCTGTTTTTAAAGTTTGAAAACAGAGACAGAGAGAGATCTTCCATGTGCTGGTTCACTCCCCAAATGCCTGCAACAGCCAGACCTGGGCCAGGCCACAGCCAGGAACCAGAAACTCTATCCGAATCTCCCACATGGGTGGCATGGGCCCGACTGCTGGAGCCATCAACTGCTGCTGCCCAGTGTAAACAATAGAAAGGCTCTGGAATTGAGAGTGACGCTGGGTTTGAACCCAAGCATTCTAGTGTGGGATGAAGGTGTCCCAAGCTGTACCTGAAGCACTGTGCCCCTGTCTGCCCAGGGTTATTTCTCCTTTTCTCTTCTCTTTTCTCTTCCTTCTTCTCTCATCTCTTCTTTTCTTCTTTTTCTTTTCTACTTTTTTTTTTAAAAGGATTTGTCTTTATTTGAAAGTCAGAGTTATATAGAGAGAGGGAGAGGCAGAGAGACAGAGATCTTCCATCTGCTGGTTTACTCCCCAAGTGGCTGCAATGGCCAGGGCTGGGTCAGGCCAAAACCAGGAGCCAGGAGCTTCTTCCGGGTCTCCCATGTGGGTGGCAGGGGCCCAAACACTTGGGCTATCTTCCACTGCTTTCCCAGGCCGTTAGCAGGGAGCTGGATCAGAAGTGGAGCAGCTGGGACATGAGCCAGCACCCATATGGGATGGTGGTGTTGCAGGCAGCGGCTTTACCCACTAAGCCACAACACTGGCCCCTCTTTTCATTTTTAGAAAGATTCTTTTTATTGGAAGGGCAGAGTTACAGAGAGTGAGACACAGAGAGAGATCTTACATTTGCTTTTATACTCCCCACATGGTCCCAACAATCATGGTTGGACCAGGCCACAACCAAGAGCCTGAAATTCCATCTAGGTTTCCTATGTGGGTGGCAGAGGCATAACTAATTACTTGAGCAATCTTCCAGTGCTTTCCTAGGTGTATTAGAAGGGAGCTGGATTGGAAACAGAGCAGCCAGAACTTAAACCAGAGCTCATATGGAATGTCCTTGTTGCAGGCAGCAGCCTAACCTGCTGCACCACAATGCCAACTTCCATATTGCCCCCTCCAGCCCCCCCACAAGATTTATTTATTTGAAAGGCAGAGTGACAGAGAGAGAGGGACACACACACACACACACACACAGAGAGAGAGACAGAGAGAGACAGAGAGAGAGATCTACCATCAGTTTGTTCACTCTCCTTAATGCCCACAAAAGCTGGAGATGGGCCAGGCCAAAACCAGGAGCCACAGACTCCATCAGTTCTCCCAGGTGGTTGCAGGAACCCAAGTGCTTGGACCCTCATGAGCTGTGTCCCAGACACATTCATAGGAAGCTGGATTAGGACTGCACAGTAGCTAGAACTCGACCAGGCACCCCCATATAGGATGCAGGTGTCCCAAGTGGCGGCTTAACCTAGTGTGCCCCAAGGCTTACCTGAATATTTGTTTTCTTAATCTCTCATCATGACAAATTTCATTTCAAACTATGGGCTAAATATTTATCAACTTGTTTCCTTGTCATGGGTTTAATGTATAAATGGAGATACTGGTATTTTTTAAGTCTTAGATAATTTCATGTTTATTGGTCATCAAATGGTTTGTCACAATTTATTATTCCTAATTTCATACTATTTTTGTAAGTTCTATTTGTCAAGCATTCGTACATACCAGAGAATATGAAGAATGTGTCATGTACTATTTCATGAAATCATCTTAGTAATTTTCGGTGTCAAACCAGGTTTTCAAGTTGGCAACAATTTCAGATTTGCTAGGTAGAACATAAGTTGCTACAGTTTGAAATGATTTATTGATAAAATGTATAAAACTACAGCAACAGAGACTAAATTACTTAAATCTTGTTAAGATATAAAATTTTCTTTTAGCCCTCACAGAGTTCTGTCCTTTGAACAGAGCGAAAATATGGCCTTTTGAAGCACAGAATTTGAAAGTCATGGCCTTATTTTGTGAACTTTAAATTTTTGCTGACTGTCTTCCATTTCTCTTGTGTTTCCCAGATGGAAATACTGAATGAATGGGATTAACTATTACCAAGGTTCATTTTGTATGTGCACAGCCTGAGAGCATCTGTGAATATAAGTGGGTTTCTGGTTAGCTGTGTTTATTCCTGGTTCTGTGTCCTATTGGATTGGACTTTGCTGACATAAAGAAAAGTTTGTAAAGCTATAAGCAAGAAATGTTGGAATGTCTTCCTTGGGGAAATCTCAAGTGTAGGGTTATAAGCAAATATTAAGGTTCAAAGTGGATAATATAATGAGCACATTCAAAGAATGAGTAAGTATTTATGTAACACTTCATGTTTGCAAAATGTTTTACAACCATATTCATTAATTTACATAAGTCCCCTTGAAGGTAGCAGTGTTATTACATCTGTTTTATAGGCAAGAAAGGCAAAATATAGGCAAATTAAGGACCAAAAAGGAAGGGAATTAAGACATTGATTCTAAGGTTTAGGCCTATATTCTAGGCCATGCTGCTTCATTAGGGAAATAAAGAAATAAAATGCTTCTGTTTCATTGTAGTCTTAGGCATGGTGCCTACTTGGTAATTGTTTATATATATTTATGTAGTTTTAGATACTACTTTACTTTAGTTTTTGGTTATGGGTTCAAAGGCCTTCCAACACAAATTCCAAGGCCTGAACATCTGAGCTGATTAATTGATAGATAAGATCTCCATAAAACGTTGCAGGTGTCATGACCAAGAGATTGATGCGTATGTCTGGTGGATAGAGTGCGCAGTGAGATAGACAGAATCATGACCTGGGAGCGCTCACCTTCCTGCCCACACAGTGTCTGTAGGCTGCTCTGTCTCTGTCGCTCTGTTTCTCTTGATATTTTCCTTTTCCACTCAGCGAATCACAGATTTCTGCTAAGCAGTAGTAAATTTGCACAAAACCTCAAAAAGGCAGAATGAGAAGATCTTCCATTATAGAAGAGACTGAAAATAACCCAGACTCTTGGACTGGAGAGCAGAGG
This sequence comes from Sylvilagus floridanus, assembly GCA_949820135.1. Classification (NCBI taxonomy): domain Eukaryota; kingdom Metazoa; phylum Chordata; class Mammalia; order Lagomorpha; family Leporidae; genus Sylvilagus; species Sylvilagus floridanus. Next base: position 10,871,741 of record OX463228.1, on the reverse strand, counting down.
GAGACATGATAAATTATTGCATTCAATTAACTTCTTTTTTCACTTACTGAGTGCCCAGAAACTGCTTTCACACCCTGAGGTGTGACCGTAAGGTAATGAAGAGTGATTTTTTTTTTAAATAAATACACCATAAGGTACACTGTTTAAATGAGTCCTGTTCTTCAACACTGCCACTCTACACTAACCCAATGATGCTGTCATTGCAAAAAATATTTTTAGAACTCGTCCTTTTCAATTGCCTTTAGAAACCATTTATGAACTGTAAAAGAAAACAGTCCCACATTGGCTTTGAGCCACACCATACTTTTTTAATCAGCTCCAACCCTGAAAAGAAATTCATAACCCAGATAGATTACTGGCCTTTTCTGCAGCCGTTGTTCTGCATTAATTTTTCTTGTCTTTTTTTGCTTTCAAAATTGATTTTATAATTAAAAAAAACAATTTGCCATCAACAATGATTTTATTTTTACCTTTTAGTTTGGAATAATTTGTTCTTAAACACAAGTTACAAAGATAGTCCTTCCCCCAGCTTTTCCTCAGTATCTAACAGAAACACAATGCAGTTATCAAAATCAGGATAGTAACATCAATAAACTAGGATTTGGTAATCCACAGACATGTGAATTCTCCAGTTCCCCCACCATTATCCTTTTTCTTGCTTCAGGAGCCAGTCCACTATGCCACGTTGCATTTGGTGTTCATGGAACATTGGTCTCTTCCAGCCTGTCACAGCTCCCAGTGAGGACATTAAACACAAAGCACTCCCAACCCCCCACTCCACCACTGCCTGGCCCACCCCCCAAGAGTAGAGAGATTCCGAATATAATTCAGAAGAAAAACTGTCTCCGAGCCAGTCCCATTCTCATCAGTCCTGCCATTAATTTGGCTTGTGGTGAGCCTAACTTCTGTGGGTCACTGCAATGAAGAGTCCCACATGCCCTAGGTACCACAGAGTGTACCGTGCATGGCACCGTGGGCCTGGCCACAGCCATGCTGCAAGTGTGCTCCGTCTCTCACATCTTTTCCTCTGCCATCGTCTTCATTTAAGCTGTCACCACCTCTAGCCTTATCCATTACAATAGTCTCTTAGCTGGCCTCTGTATGTATAATTCTCCTCGCTCTTCCGACACCTGAAACACCTCTTTCTGTGTATCATCTCTCTATGCAATAACCCTGTGTATCTCTTGCCAGGTGAAATTTCATAATACCCATTTTCTTACCTTGGCAGCTCAATATTTCTGTTAAAAATTGCAAGAATTACTCTAATTTCTTACCAGATGAGCTCGTAGCTGCTCTTGTATCCTGTTATTACAGGCAGAGTGATTTTTTTCCAAAGGTGAATCTGGTCACATTGTATTTCTCCATTCAGCAGCTTCTATTGTCCTTAGGTCCACCATCCTAAACCTTTAGGAACACCTTACGTGAGACCTTGCAAGGGCTAAATGTCAGCTACCTTTTCAGTTCAGCTTCTTTTTCTCTTTTCAGTCCTTCCATCAATAGGATTCTTTGAAATCCTCACGTACGCCTTACCCTGTCTCTCCCACTTCAGGGCCTTCACATGCATAGCTTTTTGTACCTGGGGAGTTCTGCAGTGCATACCATTTTCCCTCTCAGCTGTTCTCATGTGAGCTGGAGTGGAACAGTTGTAAGCAAGAAGGGCAAGAGAAACATTTCAAGGATTTACTGGATTTTCTTGATGATGTGGCATGATCAGACAGTTCGATCCTGGGTGTTGAAAACAACCCTCATTTTAGTGTCTTAACACAGAGTTAACTTTTTGTTTACATGAAGTCGAATGAGGATTCTTCTGGTTGATGGCTCTTTACTGCTGCCCTTCTTCTAGGGACAAGCAGGGGTTTGGTTTCCTTCTATTTGTGGCCCAACTTCCAGCTCTTCTGCATTCAGCCAGCTGATCTGAGAAGAGAGCATGGCAGATCATTGTGGGTGTTTTCTTATGTGCCATTTTAATGTCATATATAACTTTTTTTTTGAAGGTTTATTTTATCTATTTGAAAGGCAGACCAGAGGAAACAGGAAAAAGAAGAACTCTGTGTGCTTAAATTTTCCTACTTGAATTGGTTAACTTTAAAGCATTTGTAGAGTATTGGTATATCATCTGGTTGTTATCCTAAAAGGACCTAGAATCCACAGTAGCACTTCACAAATTCTGCTCTCAGAATTGTGCTGTGTGCTACTGTTAAAGTGGTTAACAAAACAGCCTTGGTTCTTGTCACCATGTATTCACGTTCCTGCAGGAAAAAAGATACAAAACAAATAATTGCACAAATAATTGCTAAAATATAGTCATGAAAGTGGTATTAAAATTAATATATGTAAAAAAAATGACTAGAGAGTGAGGGACCAGCCTCAAGATTGACTATTACAGGCCAGCTCAATAGGCTAATCCTCCACCTTGCGGCGCTGGCACACCGGGTTCTAGTCCTGGTCGGGGCGCCGGATTCTGTCCCGGTTGCCCCTCTTCCAGGCCAGCTCTCTGCTGTGGCCAGGGAGTGCAGTGGAGGATGGCCCAAGTGCTTGGGCCCTGCACCCCATGGGAGACCAGGAGAAGCACCTGGCTCCTGCCATCGGATCAGCGCGGTGTGCCGGACTGCAGTGGCCATTGGAGGGTGAACCAACGGCAAAAGGAAGATCTTTCTCTCTGTCTCTCTCACTGTCCACTCTGCCTGTCAAAAAAAAAAAAAAAAGATTGAATATTACAGGTAAATTTTACTCAATATGGATGTGAACATCCTAAATAATATATTAGCAAAAAGAATTCCACAGCACCTTGAAAGAATAGTTGCCACACCCAAATTAGATTCACGGTAGGAATACTCAACACTAGGAAATCTGTTAATATAACTTACCCCAAAAGAACATCAAAAGAAAGAATTATATTGTCACCTCTGGATGTGATGAGACATTTAATAACCTTTCTACCTGTTACTTATTAAAACTTAAGTAAGAATTTACTGTATTTTTATTGACTGCTTACTACATTCTAGATGCTTTCTCAAGTACTTTATGAATGCTCATTTAATTTCTTCAACAACCTTATGTGATGGTATTATTATCTTCAAAAGCATAGAAAGAAAATAGCTTGCGTGTCAAGACCACACAGTTTATATGTAGAATAATTTATGGAGTCTGTACCTTTTTAAAAAAAGATTTATTTTATTTTACTTGAAAGGCAGAGTTACAGAGAGGTAGAGACACACACACACAGAGATAGAGATCTTCTGCTGGGTCACTCCCCAAATGGCTGCAATGGCTGGAACTGAGCTGATCCGAAACCAGGAGCCGGGAGCTTTCTGGGTCTCCCATGTGAGTGAAGGGGCCCAAGGATTTGAGCCATCCTCCACTGCTTTCCCAGGTACACTAGTAGGGAGCTGGATTGGAAGTGGAACAGCTGGGACTCTGGAGTCTGTAGTTTTACAACTATGACCCATTGTCTTCATTGTCTTTCAAATAAGATACTCATATATATGTAAAGTATAAACATTGGAAGGCCAGCATTTTTTTTAAAGATTTTATTTATTTACCTGAAAGAGTTACAGAGAGGCAGAGAGAGAGAGAGAGAGAGAGAGAGAGAGAGAGAGAGAGAGGTCTTTCCCAGGCCTTATCAGAAAGCTGGATTGGAAGTGGAGCAGCTGGGACTCAAACCAGTGCCCATATATGTTGCTGGCACTGCAGACAGCAGCTTTACCCACTATACCACACCGCCGGCCCCAGGAAGGCTAGCATCTTGCTTAATATGGAAATGCCAGAAGCATTTCCATAAATTTGTTAAGACAATGATCACCTTATTTCTATGGTCATGTAATACTGTTTTAGGTGTACTAAACAAAGGAGTCTAACAAGGAAAAGAAATTAAAAGTAAAAATTGTAATGGAGGAGCATTAATCATACCTTCTAGCTTTTATGCTTGTCTAGCTTTAAAACCCAAGTGATACAACTAAAAAAAAAAAAAAGTAAAGAAAATCATAGTAACAAATTCCAAGAAGAGTATTGAGATGTGTTATGTTTTGAATGTGGTTTGAACATCCCAGTGTCCATTGTGGTTGGAGACTTGGCCCATGGGTTCTGGTAATGGGAGGTAGTAGGATTTCTTTAAGAAGTGGGGACTGGGGGCCAGCATCGTGCCATGGTGGTTTAAGCTGTTGCTTGCAATACTGGCATCGCATATCAAAGTTCAAGCTCCAGTGCTGGCTTTTCTGTTCTGGATCCCACTTCCTGTTAATGGCACCTGGAAAAGCAGTGAATAGTGGTCCATGTACATGAGACCCTGACATCCCTGTGGAGACCAGAATGGAGTTCCTGGCTCCTGGCTTCTGGCTTTGACCTACCCCATACCTGACTGTTGTAGCCATTTGGGGATGAACCAACAGGTAGAAGATCTGTTCCTTTCCCTTTTCTCTCTCTCTCTATCAGTCTTTCAAATAAATAAATCTTAAAAGAAAAAACCAACCATCATGGAAAGAAATAATGTTGAACCCAAGCTTTAAGCCTTATCTCAAAATAAATGCCTGGGAATAATAATGATTTAAATATAAAAAATAGTGGGCCGGGGCTGTGGTGTGGTAGGTTAAGCCTCCATCTGCAGCATCGGCATCCCATATGGATCATGGTTTTAGTCCTGGCTGATCTACTTCTTTTTTTTGACAGGCAGAGTAGACAGTGAGAGAGAGAGACAGAGAGAAAGGTCTTCCTTTGCCGTTGGTTCACCCTCCAATGGCCGCCGCGGACGGCACACCGTGCTGATCCGATGGCAGGAGCCAGGTGCTTCTCCTGGTCTCCCATGGGGTACAGGGCCCAAGCACTTGGGCCATCCTCCACTGCACTCCCTGGCCATAGCAGAGAGCTGGCCTGGAAGAGGGGCAACCGGGACAGAATCCGGTGCCCTGACTGGGACTAGAACCTGGTGTGCTGTCGCCGCAAGGTGGAGGATTAGCTTATTGAGCCGTGGCACCGGCCCTGATCTACTTCTGATCCAGCTCCCTGCTGATGGCCTGGGAAAGCAGTAGAAGATGGCCCAAGTGTTTGGGCCCCTGCACGCATGTGGGAGACGCGGAAGAAGCTCCTGGCTCCTGGCCTCAGTTCGGCCCAGCTCAGGTCATTGCAGCAATTTGGGGAGTGAAACCAGTGGATAGAAGATATCTTTCTCTGTCTCTCCCTCTCTCTGTCTGTAACTCTGCCTCTCAAATAAATAAATCTTTTTAAAAATGTTTAAAAATCAATAAATATAAAGAATAAAATCAGGAAAGTGTTAGAAGAAAACATTGGAGACCATTTAAGATAAATCTCTGCATAAGAAAATCTTTTCCTGGAGTGGGTGTTGGGCACAGATTAGGACACTGCTTGGGGCGCCTGTACATACTGGAATCCTTGGGTTGGCATCCCAGCTTTGCATTCAGATTCTAGCTTCCTTACAGTGGACACCCAGGGAGCCAGTAGGTGATGGCTCTGGTGGTTGGGCTGGTGCCGCCCATATAGGAGCTTGAGTCCAGGCTCCTGGCTTTGGCCTAGCACAGCCCAGCTGTTGCAGGCATTTGGAAAGTGAACCAGTGGATGAAAAGATTTCTGTCTCTACCTCTCATATCAATTAAATTAAAATAACAATTTGTATAAAAGAATCTTTCTGAGTATAATACAAAATACAGAAGTCATGAAAGAAGTGATAGCAAAGTTAAGTGACAAATGAAAACCTAGAGAAAATATTTAACACATATCATAGATCAAGACTATTTTCTTTATTTAGTAATGAACATCTTCAAAAAGTAAAGAAACAGTGACCAACAGCCCAGGAAAAAAGCAGGTTAAAGGACAAGGACAAATAATAGAAAAGTAAATACAAATGACTTTATAAAAAGGATTTATTTATTTTATTTGAAAGAGTTACAGAGAGGCTGAGGCAGAGAGAGAGAGAGAGAGAGAGAGAGAGAGAGGTTTTCCATCCACTGGTTCACTCACGAGATGGCTGCAATGGCTGATCTGAAAGCCAGAAGCCAGGAGCTTCTTCTGGGTCTCCCACGCCGGTGCAGAAGCCCAAGACCTTGGACCATCTTCCGCTGCTTTCCCAGCCCATAGCAGAGAGCTAGATGGGAAGTGGAGCAGCCAGGACTTGAACTGGCACCCATATGGGATGTCAGCACTGCAGGCAGCAGCTTTACCTACTACGCCACAGCACCGGCCCCTACAAGTGACTTTTATACTTTAAATATATATATATAGCTTTACTCATAGTGAAACTTAAGTTGCATGGCATTATTTATCTTTTCGATTATTGAGGATAAAGAACTTTGATCAGAGCTGGTTTGTCAAGGGTTTGAGGAAGCAATTGATCTCAAACTTTGATAGAGTGAAAAATTCATTCAATTTCTGTGAAGGGTAATCCATGAAAAACTTAAATATATGTATTGTTGCAAGATGCAATTCTATTTTTAGGAATTTTCCTATAGTTGTATTCTGACTGGAGCAAAATAATTACCATGAGCATAGTTACTACGTTATGATTTCTAATAACAGAAGATTGGAGAAAACCTCAATGTCTTTCAGTAGGGGCTTGATTAGATATGTTATGGATATCGTGGCTTACACAACTTTTAAAATGAATTAGGGAGTTCTCCAGTGTTAACAGAACAAAATCCAACATGCATTGTTAAATAAGGCTTAGTGAGAACGTATCTATCATTTGTATATACTATCATTTGTATGAATTAAACATGCACACATAATTTAATATGAATAGTTTATTGTAAGATTGTTTCCAGAGAGAGGGAGGGATTTGTGTCTCAGAAACAGGAGAGAAGACTTTCACTGCAAATACTCTTATATTTTATATCATATTCAGGCTTTTCCTGATGTACAAAAAAATTAACCATATAAATGTCAGGAACTTAGTCTTCTTAAAAGTGACGTTGTATTAACTCCTGGTTGCGTTTTGAAAATATTGAAAAGAACTTCTTGCGCAGGAAGCTGATGGAATTTCATTTCTCCATCTCGAATGGAAACCCCGTCACTCCTGCCGTGATCTGACTCTGCTTCTGTGGGCGGCGAGTATTCCAAAGCGATGTATTAGCTCTCAGGGCTCTGTGGCTAGCGGTCCTCGGGTCACAGAACGCTATGTGCTGTTTAAATCATCTGGCAAGTGGATGTTTGTGGGTGAGGGCGGGGAGGGGAGAACTCTGTCCTCTATGTCAAACAAAGAAGGTGAATGCTGTAACGGTGACACATCATGCCAGAAGCACATAAGAAGAGTGGAGCAATCAATCTGAAAATGTCTTTCATTAGAGGAAGGGATGGTGAACTCTACACCCCATCCAGCAGTGTGGGTTCTGTTTCATCCCATTTCCCCTCAAGTCTTTGTGTTACTAATGGAAGAGTGGTAGAATTGGTATTTTTCTTTTGCAGAGAGTGGGACTTCTGTTATAGCTTCTTGCTAGCCAAAAATAGGTGTGCACATGAGGCGGTACGATTTGGGCACTGAGAGAGCTCATGCGATGATTCTATTATTTGAGACTGTATAAGATTTTTTCTTAAAATGAAGCAACTGACTAGCTGCTGGATGTCACTGGGTTTGCAAATTGTTTCTGTTCATTTTGAATAATGAATAGGCCTCAAGGTTAATAAGAAACGCAAAAAAGGATAGATTTTTCTTGTTCTCATTTTAATGATGAGAAAAAGGAGCATTTGAAAGACACTGTATAGCTCTCCCAGGTTCTTGTGATAACCAGGTGACATGGCTGCACTTTCCCACATAATGTCATTTTGGATGAGAAACGTATCCTTATTTAAAATGTTGCATCAGTGAGTCATGTGCTTTATGGCGCATTGTGCCAGCAATAACATTGTTAAGCTCTAAACTAGGCACACGACGAAATTGAAAATTAGAGAGAGCCATAGGATTCATTTACACAGCATTCCAAACACAGTTAATTCTGAGTCATCCTACTGGAGCTGCAGCATTTAAGGGGGTGAGACATCAATTGTCTTGTTTTCTTCTTTGTGCAATACTCTCATTTTCTGTAGCTGATCTTCTTCTCAGCTGCCAGAGGCCACTGTTGTTGCCAGACAACTGGGCTCTGCCAGTTCACCCAGGGACTGTGGCAACGCTAGTTTCCATGAGAACTGGCAGAGAAGATGCAATGGAAAAAGCACACGCAGTCGTTGGTTGAGTTGCTTGGCTGTGTGATTCTCTGAACGTGAACTCAGCCTCAGAGCTCTTACAACTGGGGCTTCGTGCATACCAATTGCCATGCGTGCGAGCTGATCTTTAGTGTTTGTGAGCTGTGGCAGAGCCCTCTGGTGAGTGTGTACACATCCAGCTTTGTAGGAATGGTCTGTGAAGTTTGACTTGGGTCAGTGTGGTTGCCAGGAGGATGGGATATTCCTGGGAAAAGGAAAAAGTGCTTCATTTCTGGAGATATTATAACTATTCAGGTATTTAAGAGATTTTTTTTTAGGGAAAATCCCTTTTGGGATGATCAGTCAGTTGGTCTTAAATATCACGTAATCTGCCACGAAGTGTGACGGTAGGCTCTGTTGTTGGAACTGTGGTACCACGGAAGCCCTTTCTCATGGTCTCACTTAGAAGCATAGTAAATATAATAAGGGACCAAGGTCCTGTGGGGTCACATGGAGCCAGGGTCAGTAAAGAGGCCGTCTAAAGGATACCTCTGAAGCCACAGCCTTTCTTCCCAGACCTAAGCTTCCTGACTCTTAGTGTGTTAAGTTGACAGTCACTCATTCATCCTCAGGCTGCCCCATGGTTGCTGGCGGCTAGAGCCAATGTGAGTAACTCAGGTTGGGGTAATTATAATGAAATGGGGTTGAATTATATGCGCACATACGCTGTAGTGATACAATTTCCTTGTGGTGATAATAATGTTTGTCTCATAGTAACAACAACAAAAAGTCATTCTTTTCACCAGCCTTTAAATTTTTACGTTCATACTTAGCGCCTTTCTTAGTTTATGGGGCCTTGTTCCCTGATCACTCTTTCGCCTTAGCTCTGTCGTGGTGTTCTCTTTCTTTCCCTGAGAAAGCCCTTTAGCTCTTGTGTTCTCTGTGCCGAGAAAAACCTCATGTTCAGCGCTCGCAGAGCTACTTTTCATCTTTCTGACTTACTCTCTGTTCATGTCTTCTAGTCCTAAATCATTTAGCACCCAGAGATTCGAAGCAGCAGCTGGAAGTGTTTCTATTCCCTGCAACGGGTGTATCAGACTCTGCAAAGGAGTACAGGTTTTGTGGTGTGATGCCGACGTGAGTGTGAAGTCGCCACTGAGCCAGAGAGGAGGCTGCACGGTGACTCTTGACAGCAGAGGTGTTTTTATCCCTTCGTGCCTAAACTGCAGCATCTGGTCCATACCCAGAAGTGAGCAGCTTGTTTTCCAATCAAAACGGGTTCTTCTGCAACTCGACCTTTTTTGGAAATTAGGTACTCTTTCCAATGTGTATGTCTTGAGGCCCTTGGGTATTTGAACCATTTCCTAGTCTACTTTCCCAGACATAAAAGATACCATGTGTGAAATATGTGAAATGAGAATGTCAAGGTGTTTGGGTGGATTCTTTCTACAGAGAATATATTTGCTTATTGCAGTTTCTCTGTGAAGATTTTAAAGTAACTAAGGGAAAGTCTAAAATCACCTCTTCAGCACTGAAATAATTTATGTCTGCTAGTATAAATAGAACCTTCCAGAGTATGAGCCAACGAGCCACTTCAAATACCACCTCCTTTATGAAGCCTTCTTCAATGCCCTTGTTAAAACAGAGTAGTCATCCTCTGTTTTGCTTCTCCAAAGCACTTTGACCTTCTATAAGAACACACACCTCACATCTCAATCTACCTTGAAGTATATATGCATATTTCATTTCTCTTCATTTCATCTTACTTCTTTTTTTATTCCCCTGACTACTATGCCCAGGCCGTTGAATGTAGTTACAGATCAAGCATCTGCCCCCAACCCACCTGGTTTTCTCCTCTGAGCAGGTCTGCTCACTCCCTCCTTTCTGCCAGGATTCTATGCTCTTAAAAGCCCTATTCACACACTATTCCAGTGATTTGTTTATGTAGCTGTCTCTTCTATTAGACTGCAAATTCCATGGGGATAGGAACATGCCCTCCATCTGTATTTCCCCAGGGTCTAGCATAGTGCTAGAACAGAGAGAGCACTCATTAAATTGCTATTGAATGAATGTTGGATTTATTCAGTGAACCATGACCTTGAGTGTATGAATGGGAAAGCTAGGGGCCCCTTCCCCAAACTTAGCTGTACTGCATAATAACAATAAGGCACAAATAACAACTGCATGTTATGATACATATGCATGTTACATATACCCATGCAATACATACACACACTTTTGATCCCTGGAGAACCACAAGTTCCAATGAACTGTTCTGCTTCACTATGTTTGCATCATGGCAGTAAGGATATGTTACTTATTAACTCGTTATTTTTTATTTTTTTTAAAAAAAGATTTATTGATTTATTTGAAAGAGAGAGAGAGAGAGAGGGAGAGAGAAAGAGTCTTCCATCTACTGGCTCACTCCCCAGATGGTCTCAATGGCCAATGCACTTGGGCCATCCTCCACTGCTTTTCCCAGACCATTAGCAGAGAGCTGGATTGGAAGTGGAGCAGCCAGGACTTGAATCAGTGGCCTTATGGGGTGCTTGACCTACTATACCACAGTGATGGCTCTTAACTCTTACTTTAAAACCTGCAGGTGGCAATCTGTCATCCTTTAGCATGTTAAATACGATTGGTTTTTTTTTTTTTTTAATTTTTTTTTATTTTTTATTTTTTTTTGACAGGCAGAGTGGACAGTGAGAGAGAGAGACAGAGAGAAAGGTCTTCCTTTGCCGTTGGTTCACCCTCCAATGGCTGCCACAGACGGCGTGCTGCGGCCGGCGCACCGCGCTCATCCGATGGCAGGAGCCAGGTGCTAGGAGCTTTTTCCTGGTCTCCCATGGGGTGCAGGGCCCAAGCACTTGGGCCATCCTCCACTGCACTCCTGGGCCACAGCAGAGGGCTGGCCTGGAAGAGGGGCAACCGGGACAGAATCCGGCGCCCCAACCGGGACTAGAACCCGGTGTGCCGGCGCCGCAAGGCGGAGGATTAGCCTGTTGAGCCACGGTGCCGGCCACGATTGGTTTTTATTTCTTATTTTCTCAGATATGTTACCAAATAGACCTGAGTTTTTGAGTTTTCATTGTATTTAGCAATGGAATTGCCTGTTAGTATGTTTCCTGGCAACAGATGAGCCCTTACATGCAGGCTCCGTGCCTTTTATGCCCAGGTTCTGACCACAGTGCATGAAAAACATTGTAGGTGATAAAATAAAACATAACAATGAGTGCATGATATCATTAGAAAAACCTATGGAAATTGTTTATGTAACTTAACGTGAAACTTCTGTTTTACTGCTTGGAAAGGGTTACTGGGCCCAAATGTCTTTTAAGAGCAGTGTTGGGGCTGGTGCTGTGGCATAGTCGGTAAAGCTGCTGCCTGCAGTACCGGCACCCAAATGGGCACCAGTTCGAGTCCTGGCTGCTCCACTTCCGATCCAGCTCTTTGCTACTGGGAAAGCAGTAGAAGATGGCCCAAGCCCTTGGGCCCCTGCACCTGTGTGGGAGACCCAAAAGAAGCTCCTAGCTTCTAGATTTGGATCAGCGTGGCTCTGCCTGTTGTGGCAATTTGGGGAGTGAACCAGCAGATGGAAGACCATTCTCTCTCTCTCCCTCTGCCTCTGCCTCTCTGTAACTCTGCCTTTCAAATAAATAAATCTAAAAAAAGAGCAATGTTTACACCTTATAAAGATGGTGGTATTTGGAAGCCAGAATATGACATGTCTGGTGTTGGTTGTTTTGAGAGTCTTCCTTAATCTTACTTGTTTCACTACCTTTATCTTAGATTCTCACCCAAAGATATAGACCTTCAAAAAGATAATGTGAGGCTGGCGCTGGGGCTCAATAGGCTAATCCTCCTCCTTGCGGCGCCGGCACACCGGGTTCTAGTCCCGGTCAGGGCGCCGGATTCTGTCCCTGTTGCCCCTCTTCCAGGCCAGCTCTCTGCTGTGGCCAGGGAGTGCAGTGGAGGATGGCCCAGGTGCTTGGGCCCTGCACCCCATGGGAGACCAGGAGAAGCACCTGGCTCCTGCCATCGGATCAGCGCGGTGTGCCGGGCTGCAGTGGCCATTGGAGGGTGAACCAATGGTAAAGGAAGACTTTTCTCTCTGTCTCTCTCTCTCTCACTGTCCACTCTGCCTGTCAAAAAACAAAAACAAAAACAAAACAAAACAAAACAAAAAAACTGATAATGTGAGAAGAAATGATTTAGATCACAAGAGTTAAGTTTCTCAGTAAATTTTCTGCAACATTTGATAGAAGTGAATGTGTCATTCATAGACAGTCGTAGATTCTTTTATGTATCTATTCCTGCATGAAATAAACTTGGTAAAGAAAAAAAAAACTCAAATGCAGCTCTTAGCAAGTGATTTCCCTTACTCTTAAAATTGCATTGAATAATTTCAATCTCAACTCTCATGCTAGTTTTGATAATCTACTGTTTTAAAAGATATCATGAGGTTTGTCACTGGCATTAATTTTTCCTTATTTCCAAAGATCTAAAGATGGAAGGGTAGCTGGTATTTCCCTCTTCTTGTAATATACAAACTAAGCCACTGGCTGTGTCCTTTACTGCTATGCATCTTTGTAGCCTAGGGCGCTGGTCTTGCTTCTGGAGGAATCATCATGAATGAGAAAGCCAAAGACAGAGTTAACTGTGGGCTTTTTTATTTTATTTTTTTTATTTATTTTTTTGACAGTCAGAGTAGATAGTGAGAGAGAGAGAGACAGACAGAGAGAAAGGTCTTCCTTTACCATTGGTTTACCCTCCAATGGCCACTGCAGCCCGGCACACCACGCTGATCCGATGGCAGGAGCCAGGTGCTTCTCCTGGTCTCCCATGGGGTGCAGGGCCCAAGCACTTGGGCCATCCTCCACTGCACTCCCTGACCACAGCAGAGAGCTGGCCTGGAAGAGGGGCAACAGGGACAGAATCCGGCGCCCTGACCGGGACTAGAACCTGGTGTGCCGGCACCGCAAGGCGGAGGATTAGCCTAGTGAGCCGCGGCGCCGGCCTCATGATGGGCTTTTTACATTTTACCAATGGGGAAGCTGAGCCTCTGAGCTGTTAGCTGATTTGTTGATGACTACACAGCTAGCCCATGGCAGGGCTTAAACTGAAACCTAGGTTTCTTCAGTGCTTGTTCGAGATGTTTCCTATTGTGCTGTGTGGGTTTTCTTCATAGAGCGAGGATGCTCTCTTCCAGGCAGACACTGACTGCTGAGCTGACTACCAGAATTCTGTGAGTATAGAGTGACAACACATGGCAGAATTGTAACGACTTAACTAGTTCACATTATTTTTGAATTAGACAGTCAAACGTGAGGTACAGTGTAGATGCCACAGAGAACAGCAGTGAGGTGTTCCTCACTTAATGATGAGGGCAATGAAGTTGTTCCCTGGAGCACTAACTAGTGATAAGCAAGCCCTGGATCATGGTGGATACTCACACAATTGTCTTAGAGAAAGTGGTCGGAAAGCAAGAATGACTTGACCACACAACTAAGTAGCAGGTATTAATATGCCCAAAGAAAGTCTGTCATCATGGCCGGTGCCGTGGCTCAACAGGCTAATCCTCCGCCTTGCGGCGCCAGCACACTGGATTCTAGTCCCGGTCGGGGCGCCGGATTCTGTCCCGGTTGCCCCTCTTCCAGGCCAGCCCTCTGCTGTGGTCAGGGAGTGCAGTGGAGGATGGCCCAAGTGCTTGGGCCCTGCACCCCATGGGAGACCAGGAAAAAGCACCTAGCACCTGGCTCCTGCCATCAGATGAGCGCGGTGTGCTGTCCGCGGCAGCCATTGGAGGGTGAACCAATGGCAAAGGAAGACCTTTCTCTCTGTCTGTCTCTCTCTCTCACTGTCCACTCCGCCTGTCAAAAAAAAAAAAAAAATGTCTGTCATCAGAAAAGATGTGGGTCAGCCAGGAAAGTGTAGATGAAGTCAGATCACAAGGCGTGGGTTGCCTGTGTCTGCTGAAGCAGTGTGTACTTCAGCGTGCTTTCAGTTAGCTGGAAGGCCTCCAAAATCCACACTGCTAGGTCCTGCGTTCTCGTGGCCCACAGATTTGCATTTCCAACAGTTTCCTAGATGATGCTGATGCCCATTGGGGTTCTACAATTTGGGAATCATTGTCCTAGAGATGTGTTAGTTCTCTATTGCTGGGTAACCGCAAATGTAGCAGTTTACAACACCACCCACTTGTTCTCTGTTCTGTAGATCAGAAATCTGAGACTGTATGGCTAAGGTCTCTATTCAGACTGAAATCAAGGTATTGTCTGGCAGTGTTCTCACCTCGCACACAGGGTCCTCTCCTAAGTGCATTCCCATGTTCTTGCTCTGGACTGGGTCTGCTGTCAGCCCCTGAAAGTTACACAGTTCCAGGGAGGCCGCCTGCAGGGGGCACACAGGCTGCTCTGGCCACCCCAAGTGTTCTTGGTCCATGTAGCAACTGAGTTTCCCTCAGTAATGAATCAGTCTGTATTTTGATGATGTAAGTCAGCCTCTGTGAACTTATTTAATGTGGGGGGAGCTGTCTCCTCTTATTTAATGGCCTATCTCCTCTTGCCGTATTGACCCAGTTTTGGGACTGATTAGCTGAGATTCAAATCCCGGAAGAAGATAAATTCACCAGGATGCAAACCAACGTAGGAGATGAGAGTGGGCACCCAGTCTACCCTCCCAGGCATCATCTCCCTGTTACTTCAGAACTGTACTCATTCTTCGAACTTCTCGTTGTATAGCATATCCTGGATGAAAGCCACGATTAAAATGAAAATGGGAAAGTTCTCAAAATTCAAACGAAATGTCCGGTGAATTTTTTTTTTAGCCAGTCCCTCCAAACTCTATTTGAGTGGGGATTGTTTCGTTTACTAAGGCCTGGATATCTCTGAGCCATATGAAAGTTCTGAGCTGAAGAAGGGTCCTGAAAATAAAATTTTAAAGGGTGAAACAGAGCCAGCTTCCCTTCCCATGGGAATTCCTGAAGCCATCAGAGCCTAGCTCATGACAGGTGCGGGTGGTCGAGTTATCAAGTAAGGCCCCATGATCTATTGGTTTTTGGTGTCTGGTATATATGCCCAATGTGTGTGTGTGTGTGTGTGTGTGTGTGTGTATGTATTCCTTCTACTCATATTTGCCTAACTTTGTTTCTTCATCCTTTAGCAAAAACCTAGCTTTGTTTGTTTATTACCCGGCTCAGAGGTTCTTTTATACAAATTTACTTAACTGATTCCTTTATGCAATGGGAACTTTCAGATTTAGAGTTGTTACATTCCTTTAGGGAAGGTTAATAAACAGTATCATTCTTAGTTCGTTCCTTTGTCAGTTCAGGATAGTTTCATACTGTCAGAGAATAAAACTCAATCTTGGGTCTGGCACTGTGGCGTAGCAGGTAAAACCACCACCTGCAGTGCTGGCATCCCATATGGGTGGCGGCTCCAGATGCGGCTGCTCCACTTCCTATGCAGCTCTCTAATATAGCCTGGGAAAGGAGTAGAAGATGGCCTAAATACTTGGGCCCCTATACCTGCGTGGGAGACCAGGAAGAAGCTCCTGGCTCCTGGCTTCAGATGGGCCCAGCTCCAGCCATTGAGGCCATCTGGAGAGTGAACCAGTGGATGGAAGACCTCTCTCTCTCTGCCTCTGCCTCTCTGTAATCTATCTTTCAAATAAATAAATCTTTTTATTATTTTTTTTAAAAAAAACCTCAATCTGTTGGAGTTCACCTCTAAAATCAGTGTTAGCTGTATCAGAACATTGTAAAACCTTTGTACATTTAACTGAAGCTACGAAGTCTTATAGGTCAAAATGTAACAGATTTTGAAGAGCCAACTGTATGGGTAGGCAGTTAGTGCACCAGTTAAACACGGCTTGCAATGCCTACATCCCATATTGGAGTTCTTGGGTTTGAATCGTGGCTTCATTCAATCTCAGGGTTCTGGAGTGAACACCCTGGGAGGTCATGACTCAAGTAGTTGGGTCCCTGCCATCCATGTGAGAAACCCAGACTGAGTGCTGAGCTCCAGCCCGGCCTAGGACTTTCTGTTGTGGGCATCTGGACAATGAACAAGAAGGTGGAAGATTGCTATCTGCCTGTCTCTCTTTCAAATAAATTCAAAGATTAAAAAGCCAACTCTGTAATATATGGCAGAAAACATTTGATTTTATAGATGTCAATATGAGAAAGACTGAAATGTTGAGTTGTCTGTAAACTCAGAATCTGCTATCAGTGCCATGTGTTTGTGACAGGATTTGGAACTGCTTTAACAGAAGCACATGTCCAGATCAAAGATGGACTTGGTCTCCCTATCTCTGTTCTGGTCAGACCACTTTTTGTTTGACTTCCATGTGCCCAGAGAGATTTAGATAAATGAGTTTATTTAGGAGGAAACCAATCAGATAACGAATTGAAAATCAAGTCACATGAAGTACAGTTCAACAAACTGGGATTACTTTAAAAAAGAGAAAACTTTTGGGATACAGTTAAGTCAGGATTTTTTTTTTATCGCATTAATTAATTAACTTCAACAACAACACACGTCATCGGAAGGATTTCAGAGAGCTGTAGAATCCGAGGGAAGGTGGAAGAATGAGGCCTGGAAGGCGCAGAGGCCAGAATAGCCCATGAAGTCTAGTGAATCCAGGGATCGCATTCTGTAGGGCCTTACTGCCAGAGTGATCACACTCCTGCACTTCTGTCGAGATCTAAAACTAGTGGGTCTGGCTTGGGTCACATATTCCTCCTTTGGTTAAAGAAAGACTTGGCATGGGACCCACCAGGCTCCATTCAGTATGGCAGAGATAATTTCCCTCAAACCATGGAGGTGCTACTATCAAAATAATAGGGGAGTGTATGCTGTACAAAATGGAGCAAATATCCGCGACAGGTTACCAAATGACCTTCAAATATTTGGGCAAGGGGTGCTACTTGGTAAGGATGGAGGGTAGAGGTTGGAATATCCAGGGAGACTCCTGCATTTCAAAGTGAGGAAGAATATTCTAACAGTCAATGCTGTGTGTAAACCAGCTGCATTGTGAGACATGGGCTTCCCACTCATAATAGGGTATTCTTTTGTTTGCATGTGGTAGGAGCTTAACTTGAACTAGCTTGGTAAGAAGAAAAGAGTGTTAGAAAGGTATTAAGAGTATCTTAGCCATACTGTGGAGAGGGCAGATATGTGCTGGGTCTCAGAAAAAACTAGAACCAGAGCCTCTGATGCGGCGGGACCTTTCCCCCTTATCCTCCCCTCCGCCCCTCTCTGAGTATCAGCCTCTTTTCTGCCTCTGCAGACCATCTGTCACAGACGTCACCTGAAATATGGTTGCCAAAAATGCCCAAGTTTCACTTCTTACAAAATTGCTGAGAAATTCTGCTTCACATGTAGTGTGAAACCGTCTTCGGAAGAGACTGTGGTCCACCTCGGGCCAAGTGCCCAACTGTGGACAAATCAGTGAAGACCAAGGCACAGGAAAATCAGCTTGGTTCCAGTATCTTCTTATGAACTGATCTGGGGTCCGGGAAAAATTGGTTCTTGGTAGAACCACAATTTGAAAAAAAGCAGTTGGCAGAAAAAAAGAGAAATGGAAGGGAATGTGGTGACAGGCAACGCAGTAAGTGCGATTCCATTATTCTGTTACTGCGTGTGTATCACGGTTGGGTGAGTCAGAGCTATTATAGAAAGGATTTTTATGTCGGTAAGAATTTGAACTGGAAGTCCCCCAAGTTCTTTTCAGCTCAGAGGTGCTGTGATTCTAACTCTTTTCCAGGTAAGGCAGGCACATAATGGTTTGGGGTTTTAGTTGATATTTTCTGTGTACTTCAACTCAAGGAATCTTTGATGACTTACTTTGGAAGCCAAGGGATACTTATCCAGATATTTTGGAATTTGAGGATGGAGGAACCGTTTATCATCTAAAAATGAATGTCTGATGAAGAACTCATACATAACTTTTTTTTTTTTGACAGGCAGAGTGGACAGTGAGAGAGAGACAGAGAGAAAGGTCTTCCTTTGCCATTGGTTCACCCTCCAATGGCCTCTGCGGCCGGCGCGCTGCGGCCGGCGCACCGCGCTCATCCGATGGCAGGAGCCAGGTGCTTTTCCTGGTCTCCCATGAGGTGCAGGGCCCAAGCACTTGGGCCATCCTCCACTGCACTCCGGGACCACAGCAGAGAGCTGGCCTGGAAGAGGGGCAACCGAGACAGAATCTGGTGCCCCGACGGGGACTAGAACCCGGTGTGCCGGCTCCGCAAGGCGGAGGATTAGCCTGTTGAGCCACGGCGCAGGGCAACTCATACATAACTTTTAAATGATGATTTCAGGGATTTAAGTTCACATAGATTACCTTAGAAGGGATAGAACACTTTTTAAGTTTGAGTGACCTGCTTTAAGATGATTTTGTTAGTTTTTAAAATTTGTTTATTTTCAAATGCTTATCTATTCATAGCAAGGTACAAAGAAATGTACAGGGAGGTCATGTGTACCCCTCACCCAGTTTCTCCTAATGCTAGCATCTACATGACTCTTACAGTGTCAAAGCCAGCAAGATGACATTGGTAAAATCCATGTAATTTGTTCAGTTTTCACTAGCTATACGTGTAGTCATTTGTGTATGTGTCTATGTGTTTGCAGTTTTAACAAGCTTTGCTTTTTGTAACCACCATTGCCATCAAAGCACTTATTGTACCAATACACAAGACTCTCTGGAACTACACTTTTATAGCCACACTCACCCCATTCCCCATTTCCTAGCCTCTAGCAGCTGCCAAACTTGCTCCCCATCTCTATAATTTATGTTACTTCACAAATACTACAAAACTGGAATAGGATGGTAAGTCTCCTTTTGATATTGGCTTTTGTCACTTAAGGTTCATCCAAAGTGTTGCTTGTGTGAATTTATATAATTCATTCCGTTTTATTGCTAAATAGTGTCTTGTGGTATGACTCCACAGTTTGGTTAAACAAATCATGTTTAAACATTCACCTTTTAAAGGATATTTGGGAGTTGCCACTTTTGGGACTAGTATCCATAAAGCTGCTAGGAACATTTATGTAGAAGTTCTTATGTCAAAGTAAGTTTTCATTTGTCTTGGATATATGCCTAGGTGTGCAATCTGGGGTCGTATGGTAAATCCATTCTCAGTTTTAAAAGAACCTATCAGAATATTTTCCAGTTTTACATTCCCCCCACCAGTGTGTGAATGACCATGTTCTGTTCATCTTCCCTGATGTTTCGAGTTTGTACTCACCTTTGTTTTAGCCCCTCTGCTAGGTACTGACTGATATTTCATTGTGATTTCAATTGCATTTTCCTGGTGGCCAGTGAAGTTGAGTACCTTTCCTGTACTTACTTGCCATCTCTGTTCTCTTCAGTAAAAAGTCTGCATAGTTTTTGCTCATTTTCTAATTGTATTGTTTGGATTTTTAACCTTGAGTCTTGAGAGTTCTCTTCATATTCTGTGTAAAAGGCCTATGTTGGATGTGTGGTTTACAAAGATTTTCTCCCAATTTGTACATGGTCTTTTCATCTTGACAGAATCTCTGGCAAAGCAAAGGTTTTAAGTTTGATGAAGATAACTTTTTAAGTAATGAAGAATATTTGTGATTGATCTAAAAAATTTTAAATTGCCCAATTTTCAGATCTACCTTCTTTTCAAATACAGGCATGTCACCAGTGTGAGTACAGTTAAATTTATGGTGAACAAAATCATCCAGTTTACAGTGTTTAAGTGTAGTAGGATGCCCATGTGTTTGACTCTATCCAAACACCCGTTTTTCTGTTAGTAGTTTTTTTAAATTAAAGGAGAAAAGGCAGGTCCATCTGTATTAGGACATAGTGTCGTTTGATCAAATCAGTGAGATTTCATTACAAACTAGGAAGAAGACCTGCAATTCTACCCCTACCGCTGACTTTTTTAATTGGGTCCCTCTCGTTGCTAATATTTTCCTGTGCGCACAGAGTCGAAGATGGCAGGCAGTACAACCATTCCTTGTGACTGTGTTGATACCCATTTAGCTTTTAGCTTCTCATTTCGGCAGTCCCATTGTTCATTCCAGAAACAGCATCCATCTGTAAGAACTGTGCTGTGTTCAAGGAATAACATGGAACGTGATCGTCAGAGGTACTGCCTTCAGGGAGCTTACAGTTTAGCTCTCATTCCTTATTATCCTAGGCTTGTATTGCCTGTCAAGTGCTTCGTTGATTCAATTAAATGTTCTTGTTTTTCATCTCTGGTCAAATAATTTTTCTTGCTTATCCAAAGTACAGCATGTCCAAATCATAGTGAATGGGTTTAATGCTTTGGGAGTGGTTGCATTCCATTGAGATGAAAACCACGCCATGCAAGTAATACTTACAAGCATACACATGAGAATATGTTATGAGGAGAAAAATATTCATTTTTAGTTATTTTCTTGCCAACAGGGGAAATTTTGGCAGAGCCTTAAGTTACCTCAAGGGTGTTTGAGGATTCTAAGTATGAGAGCCCAAATCCCACCATTCCCTTTGTTCTATAAAGAAGAGGCCCAGCCCTTGGAGTGAGCCAGTTAGCCAATTGACTTTGTCATAGTTTGCATTTTTAAACAATCCTAGTCTTCTATCACTTCTGAAATTTGACTCTATGTTAGTTTTGTGGCATAAGTGAGGCACTTTTCCTTTTTATAAACTGGCTGGCCTATTTGTAGTCTGGTATTAAAAGTGACTTGTCCAAACAGAGAGAGAATTCTAAAACTGGACCTCAACCATGTTATTTGAAATTAAAATTAGCTAAGCATCAACATTCTAAATTGAAAATTTAATTTTGAATTATCCAATAGCATTCAATATTTTGTTCTGTCCTAAGTAGATTCTTATCTGACAAATTATAGATAGACAAGCCAAATATGTCTATTTAAAAGTTTATTGTAGGAAACACATACTTCTTTCCTTGTACATACATGTTTTATGTGCTTTGCAAACATTAACTAATTAAATGCTCACAATAAACCTATAAGGTAGATAGTATTAGCCTCATTTTACAGATGATGAAATGGAGGCACAGAGAGGCTGGGTAGCATAACTGATGTCATACAGTTAACAAGTGGCAGAGCCAATGCTCAACACAAGCCCATCCGGTTCCAGAGACTATGCCCTCAAGCCATTACCCCGCAGTCCCATTGAACTGAGATCTTCCTATCTTTGAGAAAGCATCACAGAAAAAGAAGTAATAGAGGTCTTTGATTTAAGGAGAACAGGAGTTAAGAGTCAGAAGATTTGAATTCTGGGTACAAACTGGGTCATTTGGGAGAAAGCTACTACATTAGTTTTCCTTTTGCCGCTGTCATGAACTAACACAAATTTAATGGCATAAAATACTACAAATGTATTCTTCTATAGTTCTGGAGGTGAACATTTGATGTCAGAGTGTTGGGGTGGGCACTGTGAAGCAGTGGGTTAAGCGGATGCTTGGGACACCCACCTCCCATATTGGCATGCTGGTTCAAGTGCCAACTATTCCACTTCCACTCCAGCTTTCTGCTAACATGCCTGGTGACAGCTGAGGTACGTGGGTCCCCACTATCTGTGTAGGAGACCCAGACAGAGTTCCTGGAGTCTGGCATCAGCCTGGCCTAATCCTGGCTATTGTGGGCATTTGGGGAGTGAAGCAAGAGGTAGAAGATCTCTCTTCCCTGTCTCTTCCTGTCACCCTGCCTTTCAAATAAAAAATGAAGTAGATCCTTAACAAAAAAAAAAAGCCTTGTAGTCCTTTAAAAAAAATGGCAGGGCTGCTTCCTTCTGGGGACATCAGAAGAGATTCCATTTCCCTGCCTTTTCCAGCTTCTCGAGGTCACCTGCATTCCTTGGCTTCTGGTCTCTTCTCTGTCTTCAAAGCACATTACTCCAATCCCTGGTCCATAGTTACATCTCGCTCTGTTTTTCTTTTTTTTTTTTCCTTCTGGTTTGACCCTCCTGCGAGGTTCCTTATAACTAAATCAGGAAATCCCCCCACTTCACAGTCCTTAATTTAACATACCTGCAAAGGTGCATCTCCCTTTGTCTGCACAATGCCATTCTGATAACTGATCCATCTGGGAGGTTCATTTGGAGATAAACCAGCCAATCAACTCAATAAGTCAAACCATGGTGCACAGTAACGATGGCTAAGCGACAGCATCTCCTAGGTGACGGCATAAAGCAGGATGTCATTATATGCCGGTATAAGCCAGCATGTGGCATGGTTGAACTAACAGTGGAGATCTGACTGGGACTTAATTGGTTAGGGACTTAGTCGCCAGTAGGAAGCTGGTTTCTTTGTCAGTGATGTAAACAGAAAATGACAGCTCCAAAGCCTGCCACTCTTGATCGTACAGCTAGGGAAATTTAGAGTCCGCAAAACGTTCTTGGAAACTCTGTATTATTAAAGAAAAAAAAAATGTGATAGGGGCAGGTGTTGTTGCACAGCAGGTTAAGCCACCACTTGGAATGCCCACATCCCGTATCAGCATGCCTAGGATTAAATCCCGCCTCTGCATCTGATCCAACTTCCTGCTCATGTGGCTGGAAGGCAGGAGGTGATGCCCAAATATTTGATTTCCTGACACTCCTGTTGGAGACCCAGATGGAATGCTTGGCCTTGCCCAGCCCCAGCTGTTACGGGCATCTGAGTAGTGAACCAGCTGATGGATGATCTCTCTTGCTCTCTCTTCATTCTCTCTCTCCCTTCCCCCTGTTATTCTTTCAAATAAATTAAGTAATCTGTCTTTAAAAGAAACGATAGATAGATCTCAAAAAATAAACTTATAATTCCATTTTTCTATGAACTTTGTGAATTTACCTGGGAGGATCCATCCATTCAGTATTTCCAAATCACTTGCTAGGCACCATTGCAGGAATTGCAAAAGACAGTGAATAAGAAAAACTCCTTGTCCTCATGAAACTTAGAATTACTGCAAACAATTAAGTAATGCAATTTCAAATTGTGATAAGTGTTAAGAAGAGAATAAAGCAAAGTTATGGCAGAGAGTGAATGAAATAAGCCTTAACAAATGGCTTAATCTGTGCCTGTCTTATCAGAAGTTCACATGATTTCCATGAGGTTTCACCTCACCCCAGTTAGAATGGCTTTCATGCAGAAATCAACAAACAGTAAATGCTGGCAAGGATGTGGGGAAAAGGGTACCCTAATCCACTGTCGGTGTGAATGTGGTACAGCCATTGTGGAAGATGGTATGGAGATACCTCAGAAAGCTGAACATAGATATACCATATGAACTAGCAATCCCTCTACTGGGAATTTACCCAAAGGAAATGAAATCAGCATATGAAAGAGTTATCTGTGCCCCCATGTTTATTATAGCTCAATTCACAATAGCTAAGATATAGAATTAACCTAGATGTCCAACAACTGGTGACTGGATAAAGAAATTGTTCTATAAATTGAATATACTGAATACTACTCAGCTGTAAAAAAGAATGAAATCCTGTCTTTTGCAACAAAATGGATGCAACTAGAAACCAGTATACTTAGTGAAATAAGCCAGTCCCCAAAAGACAAATGCCCTATGTTTTCCCAGATCTGTGGTAACTGAGTACCAAAAATGTAATGTATAGGAGTGAAATTGACATTTTGAGATTTGATGATTGTTGATTGCTCTTATCTCTACTGTTGAGGAACAGTGTTTTTCCCTCTTACTATTTGTCAAACTCCTTACTTAGTGTGGGGTTAATTTTATGAGTATAAAGTAAACTGAAAGTAGATCATTGTAAAAATGTAGAAAGGGAATAAGAGAGGAAGGAGGAGGAAAGGTGGGAGCGTGGGTGGGAGGGAGGGTAGGGTGGGAATACCACTATGTTCTCAAATCTGTATGTATGAATTACATGAAATTTGTTTATCTTAAATTTAAAAAAGGCATTCATTGAGTCAAAAGTAAAGTTGATGATTAAATGAAATACACAGAGAGGCGTCAGTTTTAAATTGCACTGTAACTTCTTCAGCAGTTGAAGAAGTTAAAGCAAAATCTTACAGCAAAATCCATTCAACTATATTTATAGCCCAAGGCAACAGAACTAAACAGACATAATTCAAAAATTTCAGAGTCTGGAAACTTTCCATCTGATAAATTTTTAGAACTTCTTGATTAAGGATATTTCTCAGAATATAGAAATGGTTACATTTTATTTTATTTTGTTTTTACTTAATAAAAACATTATAAAAATATTATTTCTTTTTTAAAGATTTATTTGATTTATTTGAAAGACAGAGTTACAGAGAGAGGTAGAAACAGAAAGAGAGAGGTCTTCCATCCAATGGTTCACTCTCCAAATGGCCACAACGGCTGGAGCTACGCCGATCTGAAGCCAGGAGCCAGGAGCTTCTTCTGGGTCTCTCATGTGGGTACAGGGTCCCAAGGACTTGGCCCATCCTCTACTGCTTTCCCAGGCACATTAGCAGGAGCTGGATTGGAAGTGGAGCAACTAGGACTTAAACCAGCACCCATATGGGATGCTGGTGCTGCAGGCCAAGGCTTTAATAATAGGGGCACCCGCCCCTATTATTTCTTTGATAAATTAAAAAAAAATTCACATGATTTAAGTTTTTCCTATGGAATGAAGACATTTAGTTTATAAGCTTATTTAGTTTCACAACAATAAATAAATAAATAAAGTGTGTTTGTGTTTGCTAAAAAAAAAAAAATAGTTCTTAAGAAGTTCCTATTTTCTCTGCTATTTGAAAATTAAATTTGTCCAGAGAAGTTATGGTGCACACATTGCAAGGCCCAACAATAAGATGACGTTTATTTCTAGTTTGATCATGTTTCCCTAGATCCTTTGTCTTATCTGGAGAACTTTGACTATCTAAAATAAACTTCTGGCCTCCAACTTTCTCAACCATAAAGTGGGATTATTAATAGTAATTATGAATCATTTGGTTCTGGAAAAAAATCTGCCATTAATCAAAATAATTATAAAATGTTTTATAAAGCTGTAGGCCAAAGGAAACATGAAGGTTTTTAAAAAGATTTTCTTTTATTTATTTGAAAGGCAGAGTTACAGAGAAAGAGAGAGAGAAAAAAAGAGGGAGGGAGAGATAGAGACACACACCCAGAGAGAGAGAAAGAGAAAGATCTCCCAACTGCTGGTTTACTCCCCTAATGCCTGCAACAGCCAGGGCTGGGTTAGGTTGAAGCCAGGAGCCAGGAGCTTCATCTGTGTCTCCCACATGGGTACAGGGAACCAAGCACCTGGGCCATCTCCCACTGATTTCCTAGGTGTATTAGCAGGCAGCCAGATGTGAAATGGAGCAGTCGGGAATTGAACAGGTGCCCTTATAGGGTGCCAATGTTGTAGGTTGCAGCTTCACCCACTGCTGCGACAACATTTTTTTTTTTAATTAAAATTGGGCAAGTTAGTTAACTTCTCTGGGTCTTAGTGTCTGTAAAGCTAAAGTAGATGTAGTGTTATCAAAAATTTTAGGAAACAGATCTTTTTTTCAGGGATGGTAGAAAAATGAAAAGGTCTGTCCTTCCTGGAAAACCACTTGGCAGAATAATCACAAATTCTTTAAAATGCACCTGCCTTTTTGCCTCAAGGGATACAATATTTAATCATTGGTTAAAGGTACATATTTAGGGGCAGTCATCATACGGTTGTTTATAACAAACAGCTTAAGTGTTCAACAACAGGAGTTTGGTTTCGTAATGGTACATTCCATGTGGAATTCTGTGCAGCCAATAAAGGCATTGATGATATTAATCAATAGTAATAGGATTGGAAAGGAGTTTACAATGTGCTAGCATTTACAGTGATCTTTGCCTCTTTACTTTGGGGTGCTGCAATCAGGGGTGATGATGATGATTACGTTTCAAAGGCACATCTAGACTTCTCAGCCTGTACTCGTTGAGCTCCATGGTGTCCTAGGCACCGTGCTTCCCTCTGTCCAAGTATTAGTGTACTGAAGTTTGGTACCAGGCCTCCTGAGCAGGCACAGTTTGGAACCTAATTTTGAAGCTGAAGAAATCAAGGCTCTGAGAACTAAATTAACTCACCTGAGACCTTCAATTCAGCGATGGCAGAGTTGGCAGTTTTACTCTGTCACTTGACTCCAGAGCCTGTATCCTGAAACTACAGGCAGCCCAGCTCTCTCCTCCCACACACCTCTTCAGGTCCTTTCCTGTTGTGCACCCTTCTTTGGGAGAACTTTAGCCCAGCTTGGTGGCAGGCCATGAGGCAGCCCACCCTTGAAGACAGAGACCAGCCAGCTCTGGCCTGGGCTCAAGCCAGCCCACCCTTGTTTTGTAAATCCTGCTGGTTCATTTCTCCTTTGTCTGGGGCTGCTTTTCCTTTCCAAGGGCAGCCCTGTGGGGAGCCCGAAGCCTACAGTTGATACTATCTGGTCCTTTACAGACAACATTTGCTGACCCCTGTCTTAATACATCAGAAATCTGGAAGGATGTGTTTCCTTTTACAGTGGCCACTTTTCTTTCCTTGAAGACAATGATTTTTTAAAAGCCAGGCAACAGTGTAAGGGGTATCACCCTGCAGCCGTGGGGGTCGGAGGAGTCCAGGCAGTTGTGGAGGGTTTGCTGAGGAGATGAACAAGAATTGTCTATTTGAGACCTACTGAGGGCCGCCTGTGCCTGGCTGTCAAGCACTTTCCCAGCTCGGCCTTCTGCGTTGCCCTGACATTCTGCCTGTTGCTGCTCCT
Organism: Sylvilagus floridanus; assembly: GCA_949820135.1. Classification (NCBI taxonomy): domain Eukaryota; kingdom Metazoa; phylum Chordata; class Mammalia; order Lagomorpha; family Leporidae; genus Sylvilagus; species Sylvilagus floridanus. The sequence goes on along the minus strand of OX463228.1, from coordinate 10,844,938 downwards.
CTGAAATGGAATGTGCATTCACAAACAAGGCACTCCATTAGTCATGGTGCATTTCCTGGGCCCTGGAGACACAGGCATGACATCACCAAGTGCCACGGAGAATAGGTCCTCTGTAGCACAAGCCCACAAGCCCTCAGACCTCTTGAGAGGACTGTCAACTGTGTGTTCTGCTGCTAGCCCTCAGGGTGTGACTGCGCCCGCCTTCCTTAGGCAGTCCTATTCTGGGCACAGAAGTCTAGCTTGCAGCCCCAAGAGGCCAGGGCAGGCTTGAAAATGTGCAGAGCTGGAGGCAGATTCCCATTGAGTATTTTTTTCCAGGGCTCAGGTTTTTATTCCCAGAGTTTTCCACTCCTAATGACGTTGTTGCTTCATGTGGTGAAGGGTGAAGTCTGCCTTAGATAAAAGACACTTGGCAGTTGAAATTTCTGGATAAGTATAGGTTGGTAGCATAACAAAATCAGAAGTGTATTTTGCTACATTGCTTTTGTGTGTAGTTTGACATAATAAAACAACATCTTTTAACAGCAAAGGCTCCTAGCAAAATTAGTGTGGCTTAAAATAGGGCAATTACCAAAGGAACTTTAGTAAGAGGATAAGTAAGTCATTAAATCTTTCATCTTTAAGAAGAAAAGAAACTTTTTCCCTCTATTCTCTTTTCTTGGGATTTAACCATTTTAGATAAAAATTTCTCTCTGTCACTGTTTCTCTCTCTCTGCTTTAGAATTTGTATATTTACTCATTTATGAAAATGATTTGTGGCATTTAGTTGTAGGGGTAACTGTGAACTCTGTCTACCAGAAAGTCTATTAAAAGGCTTGTTTTCTAATCAGTGCAATATTTGCTAACGAGTCATAATTGTAAAATTCCCCATTTAAAATATTTTCAAGGAAACTGAAGCTCAGAACTCAATGTGGTCAGAAAAAGGACAGATTTTCAGTAAATGAGGCTGGGAAAATTGGATACCACAAGCAAGAGAGTGAATTAACTCCTCCTTCCATCTTTTACCATATACAAAAATTATCTCCAAATGTCTAAGCACCTTACTGTAAGACCTGAAATTATGAAAATATTGGGGAAAAACACTATTAGGACATTGGAGCTGACTAGGATTTTGTGGATAAGACCTCAAAAGCACAGGTAATAAATAAAGCTAAGATAGAAATCAAACTAAAAAGTTTCTGCACAGCAAAGCAAACATCATTCAGATTGAAGAAACAACCTATCAAACAGGAGAAAATATTTGAATACTATGCATCTGACAAGGGGTTACAGACCAGAACATGGAAGGAACTCCTCAGTAGCACAGAAACAAAGGATCCTATTAAAAAACGGGCAATAGATCTGATTAGACACTTACCAAAGGAAGAAGATGTACAAATGGCCAGCAGGTACATGGAAAAGTTATGCACATCACTAATCATCAGGGTAATACAAATCAAAATCACACCAAGATAGCACTTCACTCCTGTTAGAATGGCTGTTATCCAAAAGACAAGAGGTGACAAGAGAGCTGGCGAGGATGTGGAGAAAAGGGGATGCTTGTGAACTGTTGGTGGGAATGGAAATTAGTACAGCCATTGTGGAAAACAGTACGGAAGTTCCTCAGAAGGCTAAAACTGGCGCAATGGGATTGCTGGATATGTAGCTCGAGGAGATAGGATGGATCTGTTAAAGAGAGACCTGCACTCTCAAGTTTGCTGCAGCTCTGTTCACAATAGCCAAGAGATGGAGGCAACTGCAATATGCAGCATATGATGAGTGGCTAAAGAAAATGTGACATATACGCATCATGAGATACTATTTGTTCAGGGTACTGCTCCCCAACAGGGATGAAATCCTGTCATCTGTGATAACTTGGAGGTCATTATGTTAGGTGAAAGGAGCCAGACAAGGAGTGACAGGTAGTATGAGATCTGTCTCATAAGTAAAATCTCTAAGAATTGAGCTCATGGCATTGGAGATGGAATGGTAGTTATCAGAGGCTGGGGAGAGCACGGGATTCATTGGCAGGAGAAAGAAACATTGATTAACGGGTATTGAGTTGTATTTAGATTAGGGAAACAACTTCTGTGTTTGGTTGTGTAGTGGAGTAACTATAGATAGCAATAGTGTACTATACATTTTTAAAATAAAAAACTAGGAGGCCAGGAAGGGGAATTTTGAATGTTTTTATCAAGAAGAGATGATTGATGTTTAAAGAGTTGATGCTGATATTCTCCCCAAAATGAACATTGCAGAATGTATGTATGTATTGAGAGACCACATAGAAACTCATAAATATGTGCAACTTTTGTGTATCAGATAAAAATAAAAAAATTAAAGTATTGAAATCATATTTATTGCACAAAATAAAATATATAGGCATGTAGGTCTAATAAAAATTCTTAAAAGAACAAGATTGGGCATTTGGTTTTGTGGTTAAGTTGCCAGTTGGGATGCCCGGATCCCATGTTGGAGTGCCCACTTTGAGTCCACGATCTGCTCCTTATTCAAGCTTCTGGTCAGTGCACACCCTGGGAGGGAGAAAGTGATGGCTCAAGTGGCTGGGTCCCCACCCATGTGGTAGGTGAGTTCCTGGGTCCTGAACAGCTATGGCTATTGGGAGAATTTGGAATGTGAACCAGTAAATGGGAGCTCTCTGTCTCTCTCTCTCTCTGTCCTCCATCCCATCTATCAAATAAATAAAATAAATAAAACTTTTTTTTTTTTTGGACAGGCAGAGTTGACAGTGAGAGAGAGAGAGACAGAGAGAAAGGTCTTCCTTTTGCCGTTGGTTCACCCTCCAATGGTTGCCGCGGCCAGTGCGCTGTGGCCAGCGCACTGCGCTGATCCGATGGCAGGAGCCAGGTGCTTCTCCTAGTCTCCCATGGGGTGCAGGACCCAAGGACCTGGGTCATCCTCCACTGCACTCCCAGGCCACAGCAGAGAGCTGGCCTGGAAGAGGGGCAACCGGGACAGAATCCGGCGCCCCGACCGGGACTAGAACCCAGAGTGCTGGCGCCGCAAGGCGGAGGATTAGCCTGTTGAGCCACAGTGCCAGCCAATAAATAAAAACTTTAAATTGTTAATTTACACTGAACAGATTTTTATTGTTAAATTAAGTAATTGAGCCCCAAAGCAATTTTTTTCTAATCTTTAGAGGCAAAATACGGTTGATGGGAATGGTTCATGTATTTTCATGTTTGAATCCAGTGTGATAAAGTCAAAGAGAATTGGGAAAAGCAGCCATCATAATTAATTTATCTGTAGCTCTCTGTATACCACCAAAAATCCTAACTCTACCACTTAAAATTTCCTTGTTTCTGCAAGATGACGATGAGCTTTTTTTGTAATTTTAGAGGCTTTTTATTTAAAAAAGATCACTTGAAATCTTATCGATTCATCTTATTTTCTAAGAACTGGTGACTAAAGCAGTTTCTTCTAGAATTGTATAGTACACTATAATAGGGGCTTTTTAGCATGTCAGAGATCCTAAAAAACCTATGCAATTCAAACCGTTAATTTTTAAATTTCAAAACATCTCCTGGAGATATTCTATTGGTGCCTTTTTTTTAAGCTTTTATAGGTGAGGGAACAAGTATAAAAAGATGGATGCTTCTGCATATCATATCGTTCTTGTATTGAAACTCTTATGAGGACTATCCTTTGTGTCTCTGTGAAATTGTTACTGTTTTCCACCTACAGCTTCAAGGTTTGCCTCAATAACAGCAATACTTATTTTTCACCACTCTTTGGAACTAAATAGGCTAGTCTAGCCTAGGCAAAATTGGTGCAAGCCCTGGGTGAGTTCTCTCAGGGGTTGGCAGTAGCGGGGAGCCTGGGCTCTGAGCTCTCCCACTGCCTCGCTCTTGGCAGAGAATTTCATTCTTCTTAATCCTCCCTCCACCCCCAATTTTCTCCCACCTGAACTAATATTTGCCACCTCTCGCCTCAGAGAGTTGTCATGACGACTGATGAGTTCATGTTGATAAAATATCCTGGCCTTTCTGGAAGAAAGGTTTTAGAGAGGTGCACAAACAGCGCTGGCCCCGACACCAGTCCCGAGCCGCAGGAGTGGGCACTGGGCAGCCTTGGATCAGGTTCACCAGATCCCTGATTGTGATCCACTGCAACCTTGAGAGCGCACATCTGGTTTGAGATGTTGGAAGCCAGGTAACCCTTCTAGCAGCCACACAGTAATGTCTCCTCACTGCTTCTGTTTCCTGCTAATCTGAGGAGCAGCAGATGCCTCGCTTGGAAACCCTCCCAGAGGGTTGGCATGCCATGCTGATTATCTCACTAAGCCCTAAATTTTTCCTGCAGAAAAAAATCTCTTGAAAGGCTATTCCAAAATATGACAGTGAGAGGTCATGACAGATAATCAGATCAGTTTATGAAAAGTTAAGGATGAGTCATGTCACTCCTAAAGGGGTTGGCACCAATTTATTACACAAAACCCAACACTGAAGGAAGAAAAATCCTTTAGTCTCATTAAGGAACCCAGACAAAAATCCCACTTAATCCATCTTGCTTTTCCTTTTCCTCCAATTCAGCTGGTGTGCAGGTGTAGGGCCACTTGGCAGAAGCTTTGAACATTTGGAAAAGGGAGTCATTACTGAAAGTCACTGACACACACTTCCCTTGGAATGCTGCTGATGTCATGGAAAACCAGGACCTTAGCAATAACCCCTAACAACCAGAGCTACAGTAAACAGTAAATGTTACCTCCACCAAGGCATTGGGTTTTAAAGAGTTTTAACAGGCAAGGGCTTGCCAGCCACAACTCATAAAAATGTTCTTATAATTTTACCCGACTCTCTGAAAGCACTGGGTAACTTGCTGAGGTTTCCCTGCCACTTGGAGATGCAAAGCCAGATTCACATCAGTTTCAAGGTCCACTGATCAGAATTTAGAGCATTTCTTTTCCAGTCTTCTTCATACCCTCTCCGCAGCCCATGGGGTTAGGTCTGGTAGATTTAACACCTTTGCAAATAAGTCTCTTGTCTTACTAAGTTGCTTCAATTTCTGTTGATGGGGTGAGTTGATGTGCTAGATTTTGCCTGGTGTTTTATTAGTTTAGTGGTTAACCCAGTCTGGTTAATTGGTAGTCTTCAATCTGTACATTACATTCTAACCATTTTTAAACAGTTGGGCCAAAATGACATCCCAGAGTTGAAACTCCGAACTAAGAGCATATCCAGAAAACAACAAGTGTTTGCTACCACCATGTAAAACAGTTCAGAAAACAGCTCCAGGTAGCAAAAGCAGGCATAGCAATCAAAAGGTGTGGGAGCATTTTCTCCAGAGTAAGCTGACTTTGTTTGAAAAGATTGGCTATTTTTTCATAAACCAAACCCAGTGTGGCTTTATTTAGACCTGTCCACGCTGTGGGAAGAGGTAGAAGGCTAGCAGTTCTTTTAAAAGGCATTGTCAAGGTGACTGAATTTTTTGTCATCAAAGCTAGGATACTTTTGAGAATGAATGGGCTCTGTTACTAATCATTAGCTCTGCTATAATAGGAATTAGCTGTGACTGTCGCTAGCAAATGGGGCATATGGCTACCCTCATCATTGTGTCAAAACTTTCCCAGCCCAAACTCTTCACAATGCCAGAGAGACTGGACCCATTCACACAACCCAGTTTGTCTCAGTTACAAGAAAACAAGTCCATTTGGGGTGATGAACTCTGTTACTACAAGATATTTTAAAAACCTCAGAAAAAATAAGTTTGAATTCCTACTCTCCCCAGTTTTGTGCATTGTTATGATTCTTATACTGTGGTCTGGGGACTCCCAGAAAGAGTCTTTGAAGGATTCTGAAAGGTCACATTATTTTCTTCTTCTTCTTCATCATCATCATCATCATCATCAAACATTATTTTCCCTTTTCATTCTCTTTTTCTTACCATCATGTACCACTGTAACACCTTGAAAGCAGAACCACATATCAGAATCCAGCTGTCAGTATTTATGAAATCAGATATTAAGATTTCCAAGAATATAGAACAATGGTATTTCTCACGTTTATTGTTTTAGAAAATACAGTTCTTTTTAAATAAAAATGTTATTTATGATAAGATGTTCTAGGTTTATTAGTATTTACTTGAATGAATTAAATGCTTTCAAAATCCATTGGCTTTCACATCTAATATAGTAAACATAACTTTCATAAATAAGAGCTCTGCAGATCCTATATAATTTTTGAGAGCAAAAAGGGATCCCAAGCCACAAGGTTTGAATACTGCTCCTTGAGTTCTTTCTGTCTCCTTGGGAAGGAATATGTTGATGAATCGAGATGATCAACCCCCTAATAAGAGAGACCAGCTTTTTCATTACTGTGTCTGCTATAGTACCTAGAAAAATGTCTTGTCCATGGTTGGTGCTCTGCATAAATACGAGTAGATGAAGCTCCTATGGTGACTCTGGAATGTGTTCTCTGATGTCTGGGCGTTACATGAGCATTATTATTTGCTTTGTTTCAAACCTTTATCTTTTAATAGTTACTGAGTTCCAGTACTCTTTGTTAATCTTATTTCGACATAACAATAATGATGTCATTTTCTTTGGAAAGTTTTATGGAAAAAAATCAAAAGAAAACATAGTGAGTGATTTTTGTCCTTCCTCTCTGGTTCATTTTCGGTTTGCTCTCCCATGGGCACATTGTGGTTTCTCCCAGTTAATGATGGGTACCTTTATTTCAGAGACAGAGTCTTTAACCTCCTTGTACCAGAATTCAGAGGTCCCCGCTTATCTCAGAGAGTATGTTTCAAGATGTTCCATCGATGCCTGATACTGCAGATGACCGTGGTACTGAAACCCTCGTGTGTGTGTGTGTGTCTGTGTTCCTGTGCAGCCATACCTATGATGAAGTTTAATTTATAAAGTAGACATAGTAAGAGATTAATAACAATATCTAGTAAAAAAGTAGAACAGTTATAGTAATATACTATAATAAAAGTTATTTAAAATTGTTTATTTCTGGAATTTTCCACGTAACATTTTTGGACTGTGGTTGAGCAACAGTAACCATATCTGTGGAAAGCAAAACTGCAGTTAAAGGGGAACTACTGTAGTGTTTGGTAAAGATATTAAAGAATATATGTTAGGTTGAAATGTACAGAAGGATGGAAAAGTTAGGTAATTCAGCTAGTGTTGTTGTTTTTTTAATGTCATAAAATATGGTTTCCGTAGTACTGAACCAAAGGTGTTTTGGAGTAAAAGAAGCCACAGTTTGAGAAGATAATTGCTTTATGGCCTTGCAGGTAGACCAATGTATATTCCCCTACCTGTCTACACTATAAACTCCTCTTCAGAGTTAGGATCCTTTAAGCTCTTGGAAGGCTGCCTTTCCCGAGTGTGTTCCCCTTGATATCAGAGTGTGCTTAGTCATGTAAGTCTCTTAGCTCGTTTCTTTTTTCTGCTTGGTGACTGATTGATTTAGATAATTACTGTCCTTATATGTAAATTTTTTTATCAGAAAGCAGAGAAAGAGAGAGAGAGAGGTCACAATTCTTATCAAGTCCCCATTAAAAACTCGATTTGGGGAGGCTTATTATGTTTTCCGAGAACTGGTTTTTGTGGACAGGTCCCTCGCTGGATGGGAGGGCAGAGTTATGGCAGCTTCAGCAACTGCCTTATTTTTCTTGCCTACTTTACTTTTCCCATCTGTAAAATGAGGCTGCGTGAGATGACCTCTAGGGTCCCTTGCAGCTCGTCTCAATCTGCAGCTCGTTTTGCACTCTGTCAGTATTTCATATTTTCAAGGTCCCTAGCTGACAAACAGGGTGTGGGAGGGGAGGATGCCCAGCCCGGTCCCAGATAACCACAATGGATTTTGCCCACACATATGTGCTAATCCCCAAAGAAGAAGAAAATACAAGTGGGCCAGGGGCCGAACATGAAAAGGGTGACAGTGAGCAAAACATTTCAGCAGGCACTGAGCGCTTCATTTCCTGGCCCGCCTGCCCTGGGAAGGGCTGTGCCTGCCAACTCCTTCGGGCCATCAAGGCCAGAACTGGGGCCAGCTCTTAATTGTGAGCTCCCCTCCCCATACCACACACGCAAACCACACAGGAAAAGTGTCTCTCTCCCTCGTATTTGTGCCTTTTGGCTACACTTCTATTTATGCCAAGTCCTTGCCTAATCCCCTTCCTTCCAGCTGTCTCTCGATTCTGCCAGTTGCTTTCTGGGGGCTTTGAAAAGCAGCTGCAGGCTTCAGAGGAGTCTGGGGGTGGAGGCGTTGGTGGCGGTGGTTGCTGGGGTGTGGGACTCTGTCAGGGCCAGCGGTCACTTACCTGGCTTATGGGCCATCTGAACAGTGTTCTCACTCTCTTTCCTTGGCACATGGTAGAACCAATGGCTTTGATTTTTTTCTCTCCTCCCTTCCTCTTGGGGGAGTTCTTTTCCCCCTTCTGCATTCCCCAGCCTTTTTGCCTGTGAACATCCTGTGAAAGATTTGGTTTGTCTTGGGTTATGTGGCCAGGCTATCCATCATCATCATCTTCTCCCCTCCCCCCTTTCTTTCCACATAAAACATTTATCTATCGAACGAGTGTAAGATGGATAGCCAGAGCCTCTGTACTCTCTCACAGCCTAGAAATTTGACCCTGTCTCAGCTCTGACAGTGCAACACAAATATAGGTCTCCCAAGACCCAGAGAGCTCTGGTCATCTGTGGTCTGGTGGAGAGCTGGGTTTGGTGTCTTTTCACCCCTGGCCTGTGGTGTTTTCCCACAGAGCTTGTCCGCATCCCGCTCTGGATGCCTTTTACTGATGGCAGCTGAGCAAAAAAGCACTTGGTTCTCATCATTTTGAAAACCAAGGGGAAAAAAAAATCGGGAAATCGGGCTGAAGAATCTTGGCTGACTATAAGGAGAAACCATGTGTTAGGAAGGTTTTAAATCCTTCCACTATGTGCAGACTGACTTTGCTGGCCCGAATACTGCAAGTAAAACAAAACAAAAGCCCTACACAGCCATTGCCTTTTGTAGCAGAGCACTGTCTTTGTTGGTGAACAGAGCTTTCTTAGGTACAATGGCCTGTTCTTCTCTGCCACTCTTTGTGGAAACTCCGTGGACTATCCTGCCCGTACCTGACAGTGCCAACCCACACCCCTGTTTATGTCAGAGGAGCTCAACGTAGTCTTCTGAACCTTGTTAAAAAAAAAAAACAAGAACAAACCCAAGGCATGTCTATATTGGGATTTGTCTCATATTTTTTCATGTCTGTATTTTGTATTTTATTTAAATTAACTAAAATGTTACATGGAGTTCAATTCAAACAGTGAGTCTATTTGATAACATTCTTTGGTGATAGGATTCATACTTATTATAGAAGTGTTTTTATTCACCTTGGGACTATGGTACTGTGAAGCCACTTGTCTTTCATTTTGGCCTGTGTAGCTTCCCCAGCCCCTAACATGATAGATTTTTTTTTTTTTTTTTGACAGGCAGAGTTAGACAGTGAGAGAGAGAGACAGAGAGAAAGGTCTTCTTTTTCCGTTGGTTCACCCCCCAAGTGGCCGCTACAGCTGGCGCGTTGCAGCCAGTGCGCTCTGCCGATCCAAAGCTAGGAGCCAGGTCTTTCCTCCTGGTCTCCCATGCGGGTGCAGGGCCCAAGGATCTGAGTCATCCTCCACTGCCTTCCCGGGCCACAGCAGAGAGCTGAACTGGAAGAGGAGCAACCGGGACAGAATCTGGCACCCCGACCGGGACTAGAACCTGGGGTGCCAGCACTGCAGGTGGAGGATTAGCTTAGTGAGCCGTGGCGCCAGCTCCTAACATGATAGATTATGCTGTTGCTAAGGCTAACTAACCCTTCTCCTGCTCTTCCTGCCCCCATTTCTGCATTGTCTACGCTTCATAGAATCCCAGAATCCCAGTGTGGAAAACATCAGAACTGGAAGGGTCCTTATGTGTTAGCTATCCAAGCTCCTCATTTATAGATGAGCAAAATAAAGCCCTACAGAATGAACTTGATTAGGTCAAGGTCACATACCTGCTAGGACCCATGCTCACAAGCCTTTTTTTTTTTTTTTTGTATTTGACAGGTAGAGTTATAGATAGAGAGAGACAGACAGACAGAGAGAAAGGTCCTCCTTCCGTTGGTTCACCCCCCAAATGGCCACTACGGCTGGCGCTGTGCCAATCTGAAGCCAGGAGCCAGGTGCTTCCTCCTGGTCTCCCATGGGGTGCAGGGCCCAAGCACTTGGGCCATCCTCCACTTCCCTCCCAGGCCACAGTAGAAAGCTGGACTGGAAGAGGAGCAACCGGGACTACAACTGGCACCCATATGGGATGCCTTCACCACAGGTGGAGGATTAACCAAGGGAGCCACGGCACTGGCCCCCAGCTCACAAGCCTTTTGACACGTGGCTCAATGTTTTTCTACTAAACCACCCTGGCTGTATGTGTCAGGAATTTTCCAGGGCGCTTGTGATACCTTCTTTAAAATACAGGACGAGCATGCTATTGGAAAAGGTGCAGGCTTTGAAGCCAGATTTAGGTATGAGCATCTTGTTCTGCCACCTACTGGCAGGGTAAATTGGACAGGTAACTAAAGATTTTTTTTGAGACAATTTCTTCCTCTGTAATATGGAAATAACAGCAATAATACTTTAGGGTTATTTGAGTATTAAATTATATAACCTACTTAAATGCTTAATAAACAGTTATTATAAAAATCAGCGAATCAGAGGGGAATGTTATGTATAAATAACTAAATGTGTATTTTATAATTGTGTATTCTGAACCTCTCTTATCCAAAAGTGTTTTTTTTAAACTCAGTATTAGTGTATGAATGGAGTGAGTTGTCTGGAAATGAATTCCTGAAAGTTATTTATACTGTGACTGTGATTCATGCATTTTCCTTTTCTTTATGGCTTTCATCTGTACTTAGCTGCAGTGCCTGTTGTCCAAAAACTTTTGTACAAGTTGAACTCACCCAAAGAAGACATCTGGAGTGTCCTTGGGTTTGGCCTCTGCTTTTCATTTAGCTAAACCCTAGGATATAAATCTAGAATATAATCTGTGGAGAATGTCATATTCACATTTTTTTTTTTGAGAAATCTGAGATGTTTGGTGTTACTCTGAAACTTACTGAACTGTGTGATGAACAGCTTCCATGTAACATTACCTCTACCTGTTTGGAGTATAGACAGAAGTTACCTTCAACACGAAGGGGCTTCCTGTCAAAGGACTACCTTGTTGAACCCAGTGTTATGGGGAGAAGGAATGGGTCAGGAAACAAAAGTAAAATGGAATTAGCAAAGGCCAGAAGCAAGAAGAGAAAGTTGGGAAGCTTCAGAAGCAGAGACTCAGGGGTTTTTGTGGGGAGCTCTCAGCGTGCCTGGGTGTTGCAGGTGACTGGAATGCACTTACACCTGAAGTGGAGGGAGGTCCTGGGGAGGCTGCACAGGAAGAATGTTGCTTCTTGAATGAGGAGAGGGCTCGGGAGAAGAGCTGTGGCTTAGATTTTAGGCAGAAGTACGTGGCACTAGAATGAGGCACCGTATGCCTGTCACAGAGGGGTCCTCCTTGTAGAGTCCCGAGTTGTCAGGGGGCTTTCAAGGTCCTATTGCCTGAGCCATGACTGGTTAGATGAGTACAAGCTACAAACACTGTTAGGGGATTTTGAGTGTTTCTCAGTAAGGTGAAAGTGAAAGGTTAGAGAGGATGAAGAGCGGAATGTATGTTCCTTGTACCTTTTTGTACCTAATGTCATATATTTGATGACAAGTCTTCGGCTAGTGGTTGCTTAAAGATAAAAGCAGGCGTGATTTTGGAGGAATATTGGATAATCAAATATGGCTAGGAAGTAGAAGATCCTACTTTGCTGTATTTTGGGTTCATCCACATAGGATCAGACCAGAAGAATTTGGCACACACTGGGACTCACCACTTAGAACCACACTGAAATAGTTGTGGTGGCTGAAGAATTTCTGAAGGAGTCTTATTCCACTTGAGACAGATTCTTGGCTCTGAGGAGAAATTGCCAAAGTTGATAAATTTTAGAAAAATCAACGGAGACCTGTAAACTCAAGAGGGAGAAGTGGTTCAGCCGAATGGTACTGGGACTAAGTGTTTCTGTAATTTTCATACAGAAGACATGCTCTAAGTAAATGTGTCCTGGAATCCATTTGTTAAAATCAGCTCTTTCCTAATCTCATGTTCTCCCACCAAGATTTAATATATTGCAGTTTAATAAATGAGGAGATTATAAAAGAATTTATCTTTCAGAACTTGCGTTTGGCTTCTTTTGTATTTTGCCTGAAATTCTGACATATTAACCCTGCCATTTCTTAAAGCTCTCTGGCAGGAGCTTTTCGTGAACCTAAATTTGGCCTTCCTGTTTAATCACTCCTTGAGCCTTTTTATATACTAGCAAAGTAAACTCTACCTGCCACTATACTTCATCATCAGTGCTATTATCCCTAGTAATCTGACATCTATCCGATAGCACTCAATTATATACTCTTCAAGTGCCCAAGTCCACTGACTTACATGCATTAGATTTCCAGTAAATATTTTTGATTTAGTGACAAATGAAGAAATATTCTTTATATGTCAAACAACTGACTATTATGAAGAGAGATTTAACAACACAGCAAGAAGAAACTACTATTATTAAAGAGACCCACATTATTAAAGAGACCCACAAATGATAAAGCCAGGGAACTTTAAAAATGTTTCTAATGGCTTTTATTGAGTTATAGCTGCCATGCAACAAACAGCACATGTTTTGTACAGTTTGATACATTTTGATATAAGTTTACACCCAGTAAATCATCACCACAATCAAGATAATGAACATATATATTGTCCCCAAAAGTTTCTACCTGACTTTTATAATCAATCTCCTCTAGCCTTCTCCTACCTTACCCTCGTCAAGCAAACTACTATTTTTATTTTTGTCACTACAGATTATATTGCATTTTTAGAGTTTTGTATAAGTGAAATAATATAGTCTAAACTCTTTTTGGCCTGGTTTTTTATCCAGCTCAGTTGTTTTGATATTGATCCATGCTGTATGTATCAGTACTTCATTCCTTTCTATTCTGAGTACTATTCAATTGTTTGTATATACCACATTTACTTATCCGTTTATCTATTGATGGACATTTTGGGTTCTTTTTGGTTTATGCAGTTATGGTTATTACAAATAAATCCACTATGAACATTTGATCAAACATGAGCATGCTTTGATTTTTTGGGTAAATACCTGGAAGTAGAAGGCCTACATCATAGGATTGATTTATGTATAGCTTAGTAAGAAACTGCTAAATTGCAGTTACCGTCTTGTGTTTCCACCAGCGATGAGTGGTGGTTCTTGATGCTACATGCCCTTACTAGCATTTGATGATATCATTGCTTTGAATTTTAGCCATTCTAATAGGCATGTAGTGATATCTCATTGTTGTTTTAATTTGAAGTTCCCTAATGGAATTAGGAAAGCAGTAGAGGGTGGCCCAAGTGGATTGGAAATGGATCAGAAATGGAGCAGCCGGAACGCTACCTGGTGCCGATATGGGATGCCAGTGTCACGGGTGGTGGCTTAACCCACTTACAGCCTTTGTTTTCAGGTTTTTTTTAAGTTGTTGCTTCACTATATTTTCACCTTCAATGTGTCCAGCTAGAATCTATACTCATCCTTACTTCTGATTCTCTGTACATAATATGATTTTTTTCCTTTTGTTGCTTTTAAGATTTTCTTTTTTCATTTGTTTTGAGCAATTTGATTACGATGTACCTTTGTGTGATTTTCTTACTTATTTATGCTCTCCAAAGCCTTGACCGCCAGCGCCGGCACCACTCGCTAACATTGAGGGACTTCCCTTGTCTTTGCAGAACACCACTGTGTCAGGCAAACCACCCCTTCCTTCAGACTCTCACAGAAAGGTGTGCTTGAACTTTCAGTTAGACTTTCAGAGAATGGCTATCATAAACACTAGAGTTTCATGATTGGACTTTAAATGAATTTTAAACTCATTCAGTTTGTGGTTAATTGACCATGGAATATGTATTCCCTGTGAGTTTTTTTTTTCTTCCTTGTTTTTCTCTCCCTCTTTGGACATTGTGGAAAAAAGAATCTCTTTGTATGGCAGTAAACCATATGATTCATGAATCATGCTTTGACTGTCTCCTTATTTAACCATACAAAGCACCTTGTCTGCCAGTTCCATTATCTGTGTATCTATTTGGAGTCTGTTTCAATTGATTGATTTTTCTTCTCACTATAGGTCGGATTTTCTTGCTTCTCTGTGTGCCTGAATATTTTTGGTTGGTTGTTGACATTGTGATTTTACCTTCTTTGTAATTCCTAACAATCTTAATCTCGGGATGCAATTAAATTACCCAGAAATAGTTTGATCCTTTTGAATCTTGCTCTGAAGTTTTTTTAGGCAAGCCAGAACTATTTAGTTTAAAGGTTATTATTGCTGCCTATCAAAACAAGACCCTTCTGAGTACTTTTGTACCCAGTTCTTCATGAGTTATGAAGTTTCGCAGTCTGGCACTCTTCCCTTGCTCTTTTCAATCATTCTTTTTCTAGCCTCAGTAAATTCCCTCACGTATGTGCCCTGTTCAGTACTCTGCTGAACATTGGAGGGGGATCCTTTCCAGTGTTCTCTGTGATTTGCAGCAGCTGTCTTCTCCCTGGCTCCTCAGCTTCATCTATGCAGCTCAGGGAGTGCACACAATAGCACCTGAGTTCCCTCTCCCTGCATTTCCAGCTGGAAGCTGTTTCACAGGAGTAGGCTGGGCAGTTGGGGAGCTCTCCTCTGTTTTCCATCTCTCAGGGATAACTATTCTTTATTGCCTGATGGTCAATGTCTAGGGGAAAAAGGTTGTTTCGTATGTTTTGTTTCTTTAATTTTTTTTGATTGTTTTAGGAGATAGGGTAAATCTGTTTCCTTTTACTTTATCTTGATTTAGGTTTTCAATGATAGTTATATAATGACCAGTAGCTAAACAGGGAATCTCCAATTGAAATATCCATGATGTTTCACTATAAATTGAGAGGAAAGAGTTTGTTTCAGAATTATCTATTATCAATTATTCTTCCCATTCACATCCTCCACAAACTTTTGCCTATTAAATTTCCTTATATACTTTGTTGACCACATCAATGGGTGTATTATTGAATTTTGGGATGGGAGACATATACAGGTTACTGGAATTATAATTTTTATTGAACATATTATGTAAAAAGGAAATGAAGAGGGAACTGGGTTGATAATATGATACACTATTTTATTAATTTCTTTAGAACGGTAAATATGCGATTTTATTTTTGTTTGGCTTGCTTTGTTATTTGGGCTTCACTGGGGAACCAAATGGTTTTTGGCAAGAAAAGAAGCAAGGAGAATAATAAAAAGCTAGAGAAAAACAGATTATCTCCCTTCCTGTTCTTACAGGCCCTATAATGTCAGCCAAGTCAATAAATGTTTGCAAAATCCAACTAGTCTGATAAGGTAGTTACTGCAACTGCTTTATCCTTTTATAAATAGTTTGAAAAGAAGAAAAGTTCATGGTTAAACAGTAGTGATCAAAAGGCAAATGTGAATCCAGGATGCAATACACAAAGGGTTTTTGCAGTTTGCAAGTGTGAGTTTCTGACTCACTGAGTCCTCAGAGCAGAAAGCAACCCTTCTAAGGTTGGGAACACGCAGACTTGGAGCTCACCTGTGCAGTTTATGTGGCTCATTAGCACCCAGTTTCTCCAGCAGAAGCCAGTGAAGTGAGAACAAGTGGTGTCCTAGAAGATCTTTTTCACTGTTGTTGTGTGTTGGCCTTCTTGGAAGGGGGGCTTACGCTGTTGGATTGGAATGGAACAGTTAAGTAGATTTTAGATTAAGCACAGCAGTGCTGGTTGCTCTGCCTGCTCTTTTGGTCAGTGCTGGTTCCAGGGAGAGAGAATGTTGTGTTTGTTTATTTGTTTCCAGACAATTTCCTGGGTCACCACATTTTTTCGTGAGCCAAATGTTTGAGGCTGGTGATGTTGACGGGATCTGTGGACAAGGAAAGGAGTTTATCCCCATAGGGAAAATTTTTTATGTTTTAAGTTTTAAAATCCCAGAATCTCTTGCTATTTTGTTGTTATTTTTAGTTTTTTTTTTTATGTTTCTCTGGGGAAAATTGGTCTCTTTTTCTAGCTTTTTAGGAGATCCCTCTTTTAAGTCAAAAAAGCACTTTTGGAAATAAAAACATTTTATGAAACTTTCTTTTATTTTTTTTAAAAGATTTATTTATTTATGTGAAAGTTGGAGTTACACAGAAAGAAGAGAGGCAGAGAGAGAGAGAGAGAGAGAGAGAGAGAGAGAGGTCTTCCATCCGCTGGTTCACTCCCCAGATGGCAGCAATGGCCAGAGCTGTGCCGATCTGAAGCCAGGAGCCAGGAGCTTCCTCCGGTCTCCAACGTGGGTGCAGGGCCATCTTCTACAGTTTTCCCAGGCCATAGCAGAGAGCTGGATTGGAGGTGGAGCAGCCAAGCCTCGAACGGGTGCCCACATGGGATGCCGACACTTCAAGCCAGGGTGTTAACCCACTGTGCTACAGGGCCAGCCCCTATGAAACTTTCAGCAACACAATTTGCATGTAAATGTTGAGATACTATGTAGAATTGATAAGATTGAAGGAATGGAGGTTGTAATAAGATTTTTATTTTATTATTTACTTACGTTATTAGAAAGACACACACAGAGAAAGAATGAGAGAGAGACAAGGAGAGACAGAGATCTCCCATCTGCTGGTTCACTCCTCAAATGCCCAGATGGGGCTAGGCCAGGCCTAAGCCAGGTCTCCCATGTGGGTAGCAGAGACACATGTATTTGTGCCATCACCTACTGCTTTCCGGAGTAGGACTTGAACCCAGGCACTTGGATATGGGATGCAGGCGTCTTAACCATTAGAGCAAATGCCTGCAATCTATGTGTTAAAATAATGATTTAAACCTATTTGCTTATTTTTTGTTGGTTGATTTTTAATTTATAATTGGTTTGTCAGAAAACCACAGGAGCCAGGTGTTGAGTGGCTGTGGCTTCTAATACTGCAGTCAGAGTTGGAGAGAAATCACTGGAGAAGAACCCTTTTCTGTAAACTTTAAACCATTCCTTTGAGTAATGAGGGAGTTGTGATCTCAGGTGATGGTCCACTGCTCAAGCCACAGCTGACTGGTCTTGAGGACAGGGAAGGAGGAAGAAGAGCTTTGAAGATGTATCCCGAGAAATGAGTAATAGACAACAATCAGGAGACTAGCCCATGGCAAACTGCTCTCACCACACCCTTCACACAGCCGTTTTTCCCTTCTCTCATCCCATCTCAACCTGCCTTGACTGTAGTCAATGAACGGGAACCATTGTATGAATCGGAAGGAAAAGTCTTAAATGTATGAAGTTATAATGACTTGGTAAGTGCTGTAAAAATACTCAGTAACTGAATTGGAAGTTGCATCATCCACGCCTGTAGCACTATGGCCTGGGCCCAAATGGTATAATTATTCAATGTAATACTGAAGTAATTTTTACATCTGCCAAGTAAATGGTTTAGATTTCAAACCTATGAAATGCCAAGCTATAATTGTTCAGTGCCAGTAAACCACAGGTGCATTTAATTTCCTTCCCTTACTTCTTACTTTCTTCTTTAGGTGAACTACACCAACGAAAGAGTGTCCTTGTGTGAATCTACAGAGTAGACTTGAAAGTCAATCAGTTAATGTATTTGAGCACCTGTGTATTCTACAACACTGTTCTTTTAAATGTTTACCACTCCTTAACAGAACATAAGTCTATTTTATTTAGATAAAGCAATCACTCTCATCCACATATGTTGGAATAACAATAGAGGTAGCATATCGTAATGACAGAACATGGCCGGAATATTTGGATTTATTTTTGCCTCCAATATTGATTCTTCATTCATTTCGTCTGCCTTGAATACTTTTCTTTTTCTGTAATTTATGTATCTGGCAAAGATGAGTAACAATACTTCCATCAGCCACACTGAGGTGCTTGGAAAATGAAAGGGAAATTCTCCCAAAACGCTTTGAACAGCTTAGAAGTAAGTCTTAGAAAAAAGTTTATTCTATTTTCTATCTTGTAGTTCTTACACTCCAATACCACAGTGTTAGATAAGCCTCAAAGGACCTAGTTATTTTTCGTAAATATACGTAAGGAGGTTAGTATAATTGCCTGTATTTTAAAAACAAGGAAACTAAAGTCCTCAAAAGATTTTTTTGGGGCTTAAAATGAGTAGCCCCAAATAGGGGATTTTGGTGGGGGTAAAGATACACTAACATTAGCCATGAAATGATAATTATTGAGGCTGATAATGAGAGTGTGGGAAATCATTTGTATTATCATGCCTACTTTGTGTGCTTTTGAAATTTTACATAATAAAAAATTAGACAATTAATATTGACTTTACAAAAGAATAGTTCCTGTTTTCTTTTACAAAGTTCTTTTTAAAAGCCACTGAGTCAATTTATCTTTCAGGCATGGAGACGTCTTTACTTCTTATAGTTCAGCAAAAACTCGCCAAAATTTTTTTTATATATGTAGACCCTAAACACAGAGATTTTAGTTTTCCATATTCAGTTGCATGTTCAGTTTTTATCATCTGTTTCCCATGCATTCTAAGACACTTGCTACTTCCAGCATTTTTAACTTATTATGCTCTTCTTCAGTTAGTAGATGGCGTTCCCCCCTTTATTTCTGTTCCACATACTTGTCACCTTCTCTTTGCTGTCAGAGTTCCATTTTCCCATTTCTGGAAACTGTTAGGAATTATAAGTGATGACTTATTAACCTGATTCCTTTATGCTTCAGTGGATTTGTCAGTGGGTGGCCATGAGAATTATTTCAGCTTTTGGAGACACAGGTCAGCCTTGCTCCCCTATAGCCACAGCAGAAAGCTGCTGACTTCCCCTTTGGAGGATTCTATACTTGAGTGGCATTTGAAACAAGTGAAAACATCACTGTTTAAAAACAACACGCTCAACTTGAGTTATTGTCATCGGTAGGCCTGAACTGAAGGGTAAAGCTTGTCATTTCATGAGCTCCCAGATAACACAGATGCTGAACTGGAATTACCACATACTTGGCATGAGTTGTTTTTAGACATCAAAGGCAATCCATTTTACATGGAAATGGGAGAACTTTAGAGTCCACAAAGATCTGGTATAGGCTGTACAATTTATTTGTAGAAAATTGAAGATTAAAAAAGCCAAGTAGTCTGCTCAGTGTTATACCCCTTAGTACTGGAAAAGCAGGCACCTGGACTTCCTGAAATTTCGTTTCAGAGTGCTTAGCTAGGTTTCCTCTCAGGTACTTCTGGGTCCTTGATGACGTTTTTGAGCACTGGAATCTGTCTCTACTTCTTCAAACGTAAGGGATCTTGCCCCATTTTGTAATGCCCAGCCAAACCTTATTGGAACCAGAGGCAAAAGGAAAGACTGATGATACTGATCCTGTCTTCTTTTAAAATTTTGATATTTTCTATTTTTAGCGTATTGTATGAAAATATGATTGATCTTGATTATTGAGTCCTCTGTTAGTCGCTGAGGTGAGTGCCTTGCTGGATTCACACCAGTCCCAACCCTGTTTTGCTTTAGTCCCCACTGTAAATCCTTTCTTTCATCCATCTGGCAATAAAATATAATCAACCTATGGAACCTTCATACGCAAACCCGTACTGTTGGCTACCCAACAATGATTGTAGCAGACCAAGCAAGTCAGTTTATAACTGCCGTTCACAGACTTCACTGTAAGCCAAGTTAAAGCATAGTAATTTTTAGCCCCGTGAATTTAAACTGTCTCACAGTGCATAGCAGTTTGTTGAGAAGAGCTCAAAGCTAAGTCGTGGATTCTGTTGTTTGATTGTTCACTGTGTTGTGTTTTCATTCAAGTATAATTGTGTTTATTTAATTATCTATAAATTTGAACTTGGGAAAGGAAGCTTTTTACTGGCCTGTTGCATTCATTATTTTACTTGGTTCTCTCAACAACTATTTGAGGTAGATGTTTTGTTGGATAGAACTGTTTTTGTTCCAGGAGGGAAAACTCAACTGCACCAATTTAAGTTAAAATAAAAGAAATTCATTTGCTAGCATATCTGACAGTTCTGAGGGGGCAGATCTGACTCCAGGTATTATATATCATTTCACCAGAGCTTCGTCTCTCAGCTCTGTTTTCTTCTGGGCTGGCTGTGTTATTGCTTGGGCTTTTCCCACCCAGTAGCTCCAAGCTTTTCCTTTCTGAGCTTAACAAATTTAGCAGAAAGGGAATGAATTTTTCCTGATTGCTCCAGCAAGAATCAGAATTGGGGCTGGCACCACGGCTCACTTGGCTAATCCTCCACCTGCGGCGCTGGCACCCTGGGTTCTAGTCCTGGTTGAGGTGCCGGATTCTGTCTCGGTTGCTCCTCTTCCAGTCCAGCTCTCTGCTGTGGCCCGGGAGTGCAGTGGAGGATGGCCCAAGTGCTTGGGCCCTGCACCCCATGGGAGACCAAGAAGAAGCACCTGGCTCCTGGCTTCACAGAGCACTGACCATAGTGGCCATTTGGGGGTGAACCAATGGAAGGAAGACCTTTCTCTCTCTCTCTCTCTCTCTCTCTCTCTCTCTCTCATTGTCTAACTCTGCCTGTCAAAAAAAGAAAAAAGAAAAGAAAAAAAAAAGAATCAGAATCGGTTTAATCATCCCAGCATGGGTCACATACCCATCCCTGCACCAGACATTAAAGCCTGGGGATGCAGTGATTCCATTGTGAAGCCTGGTTCATGTGCTCAACCAAGGAGCAGGGTATGGAGTGAAACGAAAGAGAGCCATACCCTCTGTGGAAGAGAGCACATCTTAACCCTCTCCCCAGAAAGGGACTCTGGATAGACATGTCTTCTAGAATTTTATCATTCCCTGGTCTTGTATGAGGAAGCTGAGGCTTAGTGGGTTTTCACAAGGCTGCACAGCTAATGAATAATGGAGTTTTGACCCCCATCTGCTGAAATCTAAAGCCTGTTCTCCTTTCTTTATAAAAGGTATATACTATGTCCCTTCTCCTAAATGGGAAACTGTGATGGTTGCCATCCCTTTATACCAGTGGTTTTCAAAAGCTGGTGGGTTTTGCCCCCAGAGGAAACTTGGCAATGTCCAAAGACATCTTTGGTTGTCACAGCCATGCAGGGAGGTAGGAGGAGTGTGACTGAGCTGGGGCCAGGGATGCTTGTGAACAGTCCACAGGACCACCCTTACACGTCATAGCCCTAAGGTTACGAAACTATAGGAGTTTGGGGCCGGAGCTGTGGTGCAGTAGCTTAATTTTCTGCCTGTGGCACCAGCATCTCATATGGCTGCTCCTCTTCTAATCCAGCTCTCTGCTATAGCCTGGGAAAGCAGTGGAACATGGCCGAAGTCCTTGGGCCTCTGCACCAGCATGGGAGACCAGAAAGAAGCACCTGGCTCCTGGCTTAAGATCGGCACAACTCCGGTCATTGCGGCCATTTGGAGAGTGAACCAATGGAAGGAAGACCTTTCTCTCTGTCTCTCCCTCTCACTGTCTGTAACTCTACCTCTCAAATAAATAAATAAAATCTTTAAAAAATATATAGGTTCTGTTGCTAGGCTTTTACCATTAACATAAATTTTGAAAGAAAGAAATAACATAAAGCAAGGTGGAAAGAATTTAACATTGAGGTACAATACGGAAACATTTTCTTTAATTTTCAAAGCAACCAACTTTAGAATATCGAATTTTCATATTTAATGGGTAAGTTGAAATATAACATAAATCCTTTTTTAAAAAAATCATTTTATGCAAGTTTTAGCTAATTTCCCAAGTATAGATTTTCATCCTAAAATAAGCCAAATAACTTCTCCCTTCAAAATATCATTTTTGGGATATTTTGAATTGAATACTGAATTCTTTTGAGACCAGTATATAAGTTTATCATGAAATACTTTAAAACATTTCAAATAAAAGATTTTGTACCAGGGAAATAATTATTTTGAAAATTCTCAGTGAAAGCACTTTTTAAAATTTAGATAGATAATTTTATAATAGGAAATGTACAGAAATTTTCTTTCTGTAAGCAAGTGTTTTATGAATTCCAGTATGAAGATCATGTAAGCACCCAAGCTAAGGCTGAGCCTGTAAGCAAGTGCTCTGTGAGAGTGTAATGAAGACAAAAGAGTGTTTTTAATGCTTATAGATGCTAGTTATTGTGTTTGACACTTCAATAAATTAACCTTCTTGTGTAATGATGTGAGAATAGCTTGAACCATCTACCTCCTTGAAACTGCAGGTGGTGTCTGAATAGTGCATATATGAAGGAATCCTAGGAAAGCCGTGCTTCTATGGTCAAACCACAGGTCGTGTTCCAGTAGAACAGTTGAATGAATAGAGTGATGCTAGACGGGCAGTCACATGAGACATCCTTCACAAGCCGCCAAATCAGATTTGTTCTTGGAGCTGGAAGAGTTCCTCAGAGCATCTCACTTTGGCAGTTTTTTGTTTTAAAGATTTGTTTATTTATTTGAAAGTCAGAGTTGCAGAGAGAGAGAGAGAGAGAGAGACAGAGAGAGAGATAACTTCCATCTGTTGGTTCACGCCCCAGATGGCTACAAAGGCCAGGGCTGGGCCAGGCAGAAGCTGGGAGCCAGAAGCCTCTTCTGGATCTCCCATATGGGAAGCAAAGGCTCAAGTGCTTGGACTGTCTTCCACTGCTTCTCCCAGGTCAGTACCAGGGAGCTGGATTGGAAATGGAGCAGCTAGGACATGAGCCAGTGCCCATATGGGATGCCAGCACTGCAGGTGGTGGCTTTACCTGCCACAGCACCAGTCCCATTTTGCCAGTTTTATATAAATATATTTTCAGTGTTATATCTAAGATCTTCATGATTCTGTGCATGCATGGAATTATAAATCTATTCCTTACTCTGGTTTAAATTTTTTTTTTTAATTTATTTGACAGAGTTTACAGACAGTGAGAGAGACAGAGAGAAAGGTCTTCCCTTCGTTGGCCACAACAGTCTGAGCTACGCAGATCTGAAGCCAGGAGCCAGGAGTTTCTTCCTGGTCTCCTGTGCAGGTGCAGGGCCCAAGCACCTGGCCCCATCCTCCACTGCTATCCCGGGCCACAGCAGAGAACTGGACTGGAAGAGGAGCAACCGGGACTAGAACCTGGCACCCATATGGGATGCTGGCACTGCAGGTGGAGGATTAACCTAGTGTGCCATGGCACTGGCCCCCCAAAATATTCTTTTAAAAATTTATCTTTCCCTTTATTTGAATGGCAGACAGACAGAGAGGGGGAGCCAGATTCTCCCAAATGCCTACAACAGCCATGGCAAGAACAGGCTGAATCTAGGAGCCTGGAACTCCATCCTGGTCTCCCATATGGGTGTCAGGGACCCAAGTACTTGAGCGGTCACATGCTGCCTCCCAGGGTGCACATTAGCGGAAGTTGAGCCAGAAGCAGAAGAGCTGGAACGTGAACCAGGCACTTTGATACTGTATGTGGGCATCCCAACTGATGACTTAGCTGCTATGCCATAAGCCCGCCCCTCTGTTACTTTCAATCTTACCGGACCCAGCCTAGATCAACTAACATTTCCTCTGAGTTCAACTGAATAATTCACACTTGCTTTGCTCCCTCACACAGATGACTCTTCTGTGTCTCCTAACCTGACTCAGACAGTCGTCACCACAGTTTGGACTTCCTTTTTCCCCTGACCGTACCACCTAATCCCATACTCACTGCCTTTTGCATTTCCTCCAGTTTTCTTTGGCCTCTCTTCCCTCTCCTGTATTAAATTTCCTCCTCGCCTATTACTCCTACTTCCTTCTGTTCCCCAAGCCCCTGTTTACTGGCTGCATAGCCATAGACTTCCCTGTTTCTTAGTATAGGTCCTCACATACTGATAGCTGATGTCCGCCCACCTAGTATATTGTGGGAGGCATTTAGATATACATAGGCTGTCAGCGGCTGGATCTCCAGATCATTCAAGGTCTTAATCATTAGAATGCTAGTTCCTTTGCACATTGGGGAATGGCAGGAATACAAGAGTACTTTAAAAAGTGGGAAAAATGGAATTAGAAGTTTATTTTGGCGCAAAAAATGTTTGAAACCCATTCATAGTTTTCTCACATTTTCTGCAAAGTTTTAAAAGACCCTTTGTATTTATCTAACAAAAAGGTAAAAAAAAAAAAAAAACCTAATAATGTGGGCTTACATGCTCTAATTTATACTTAATTTAGTCCTGTTATTTTCTTTGAGAAGAAATGTTTGTGGAGAATTTATCTTTCTATTTACAAACATTTTCCTGGCACTGTCAGAAGTTTACTTATCCCTGCAAGTTTGTGATGTGGTTTTACAGGCGGAGAAATGAGAGGTCACTTGACTACACAAGGGACTTGTTTATAATTTCACAGCAAGCTAATTTTAGAGCCCTGGAGTTTCCTATCTGTTTATTCCCGTGACGTAAATATCAATCAGTGTATTCCTCATTTATATGTATGCCTTTGAGCACTTCTTTCTTTTAAGTGACAGCTACTACCTACTAAAGAAATTGTTAGAATAGAATGGAAATGACTGAGGTACCATGCACCTGAATTTGACTAGTTACCTTTCAACTAATAGGTTTATTGGTTCCCAGGCTCTTCTGAATTGTGAAAATTGTACTCATTTTATTCTATGTTGTAGTTCCTTAATGTCCTTAAAGAAGCAAACAGAATGTAAAATATAAAATGTGATAGATAAATTGGCCCTTGTTTGCACATCTCCCAGTACTTGATGGATCAGGTGATCCCATGGGTGAGCTCATGAAGTGAGGTGGGAACCAGCCATGTCTCAGTGATTTCTAGAGCTATTTTTCTGTTAGTTTCAAGTGGCGAAAAGCTTGGGGAACTGCTTTTGGTGCTTCTATGAGTGTGTTTGGAATAAAGAGTGCATTCCAATAGTATGTTAGGAGGATGTTAGCTGTTCAGGAAAATAACCCTTACCAAAGGTAATGGCTCCCACTAGCATTTTCAGTAACATGTACCAGATGTGGGTAGTTAATTATTCTCAGATCTGATAAGTACCTGCCAGCCAAGGCTAATTTTATTTTCAGTAAACAGTGGCCAAAGGTCTTAGCTGTTCATTTGATAGGATAGGGCTTGTTTGCACTCATCTATTAATAAAAGCACAGCACCCTTTAGTTTTCCTTTCCCAGGGCCAGATAAAACATTTCAGACACTCAACGTATTTGTCTTAGTAAATCAGACAAAGTAAACAAATCTGGTAGATTAACTTGGTAAACAGAGAGTGGTTAAGTGTTACCTTTGGGGTTTAATTCAATGCCATATAAATAGCCTTAATCGCATGGCGTTTTCTATAACTTCGTGGAGTAAGAGGTTCCCCCCGCCCCCTCTTTCTTTTAAACACCAGGGATATATTTCTTAAGTACTTTCAGATGTCTTTCTATAGAGAGATTTGAAAATCACTTTAAAATGAAATGTGTTCTTTTGTCCTGTTAGTAATTCACTGGGAACGTTACTCCAGTTGACAGTGTATAAACCTGGAAACCTCTGGCTTACACTGGCATGCGGCCTCTGCTGGAGAGAATGCCCACCTAGAGGATATTGATTTGGATAGAGCAGTAAAAAAGGGGTCAGCTTTTATGGTGGAAACAGGGGTAAAGAGGCACAAATTCAGGCTTTATTCATCCAGATTTTTTCCTCTTGAGTAAAGGGTCCCAGTAGAGTTAGAAGGGCTTCTTATTTTGTGACGTGGACGCGTATCTTGTGAGGGTTGGCATGAAACAGGCCCGTCATTTCACACTGGCCAACAGAGCATTATGAAATCACAGGAACTTGCAGTCAGTCCAAGGCTGGATTAGATTTGTACTGGGGACCTGGTGGCCACAGGTCTCATGCCAGCTCTCTATGTCATCTTAACTTCATCATTTTACTTTTTTTTTCAGTGGTGATCAAAACCAACCCTTTTAACCAAAGTATGTTATCTTTTGCATTGGCTTTATACTTGAGGTTGCAATACTTAATACAATTTTTTTTAGTTTTGCATGCTATGTAAGAATCTACCTAATCTGGTAAACATAGTACATAAAAGAAATAGCTGAAAGGCCTTTGAGAAAATCCCCTACTCATCTTATTCTGTGGGGTGGTGGCCTGGCACTGTGCCATGAATACCGTGCCAGGTACCCAGCGGTAATATCCTAAGGGTGATTGATAGTGATGGTGATGATGATAAGGCAGGGCAGAGAGTAAAATACAGGAGTTAGGAGATTTGTATTCTGTTTCCAGCTTCACTTTAATGAGTTACTGGGAGACCAGGCACATTATTACTACTTTTATGTTTTAATTTCTGCTGCAGTATCACAAAGATGAAAGACCTAGTCCGTTTGCCTGCCTGATAGGCATGTTGTTAAAATTAATGACAGCAAGTGCGAAGTTCTTATGGTCCAGATGATAAAAGGTGCTATAATCAATAAGCACAAAATACTATTATTATTTAGACAGTCCAGAAGTGTCAAACTTTATAGTAATTTTTCTATTATATTTACTAGTCTTGCTTTTAACAGACACTTGTTATACTTAATTATTTTTCTCTTTTAATTAAACCCAAATTATAGTGAAATTCCTGGCATGGCTTTTAAGAGGAGTTGTGTTATCTGTATCAACTCTTCAATGAAAGACTTTTAGCTGTAAATCAAGTTGCATCCTCAAAGTGTCTTTGATTGTAAATGATAGGAGAATACTTATCTGGTGACATAGGCTAATTGAAGTAATAAAGCAGAGAGTGTCAGAAATGTGTTGAATTTACAGTTGCAATTAGCAACAATCTGCTAATGATTCTCAAATCTGTATTTCTATGCCAAATCATTTCCTGAGCTCTAGACCCATAAATCCAACTAACTAGTCAACTTCTCTACCCCAACGTCTTATAATAATTTCTGGTGCAAAACCTAAGTTAATGCCCTGTTCCTGAATTTCCTCTTTCTGTGAACAGACTCACTAGCCACATCATCTCTTCAGCCAGAAAACCATCACTCCATTCCTTCCATGTCTGTAGATTTGACTTCCTTAGTATTTTATACCCCTTCTCTCTATGCCTGTTAATACCTTTATTAAGCTCTCGCTGTCTGTCTTCCTGCCACAAGTCTTTGTCCTACTGTGATCTACCTTCCATACCATTTCCAGATTAAACTTTCCAAAATGCGTATCATAAAGTATTACTATCTCACTTAAAATTCTTTAGTGGCTCTTTGTGTGGCACAAGACAAGATTTTTTAAAGTTTTTTTTTTTTTTTTTTTTTTTAGATTTATTTTATACACTTGAAAAACAAATTTGCAGATAGAGGTGGAGACAGAGAGGTCTTCCACTCGCTGGTTCACTCCCCAGATGGCCGCAATGGCCGGAGCTGCGCTGATGCAAAGCCAGGAGCCAGGAGCTTCTTTCAGGTCTCCCACGTGGATGCAGGGGCCCAAGGATTTGGGCCATCTTCTACTGCTTTCCCAGGCCATAGCAGAGAGCTGGATTGGAAGAGAAGCAGCCGGGACTAGAACCGGCGTCCATATGGGATGTCAGCACTTCAGGCCAGGGTGGTAACCCGCTGCGCCACAGCGCCGGCCCAAACACAAGACAGGATTTAATCTCTGTGTATCACCTTCTTTCTAGCCTTGGAATCCTCTTGTAGCCTCAGTTCCAGCCACATTGAGAATTTGTGGATTCCAAAATGTGCCATCTGGTGTATACTCTACACTCTCTCCACCCACTTATTTGATAAGAAAACACCTATTTTCTGTTTGAATACTTAATTCCATCAATTCCAATATGAAGTCTTTTGTAACTCAAATGGATTTGATCATTCCCTCCTTGTATCCTATCCTGTATATACTTCTTAAATGGGTTCTATGAAACTATGGTACTTACAAATATTTTACATATATTCCTCTCTTCCTACTTGATTTTTGGAGAGATTGTACCTTGTTCATTTTTGCATTTCAGTGTCCAACTCATTGGTTGGCACACAGATAGGACTTAAGGTTAGATGGCTGGCTGGCTGGCTGAAGTCAAATTCTATGGCTATCTTCCTGTTTAAATTATATTCACTCTTCAGTATTGCATTGAAGTGCAGTTAAAAAGTACTCAGATTAAGATTACATATGTTGACTAGGTCTTTACTTACTTGGTGTGATTGAAGGATTAACAGAAATTTCTCTAAAAAAAGAAAAATAGAAAGATAGAGGGTGGGAGGGAGGAAGGGGATATCATTATGTTCTTACACTTTTATCTACAACTCATTGAATCTGTAAAAAATTAATAAAAATAAAAATTAAAAAAAATTTCTATAACCCATGTATCTACCCGAAGAGGTCACAGGCAATCTGAAATTTTACCATGAAGAGTCATTTATTAGGATATTCAACTTAAGCTCCCTGCTTTCTTGAAAAATTTATAGTTACAAAATCCTTCCCTAAGCATTATCTTGTTTAATTTTGAAAACAACCTTATGAGATAGATTTTTATTATATGTATACTTCAGAGATAAAAAAATATGACTTCATAGCACTTCACAGATCCATCTAAGGTCACTTCATTGGCACGATGGAGCTATGGCTAGAGCCTGGATCCAGCAGCTCTAGCACCATTGTCTCCTGGGTGCCTTACCCAGGAGACATAAATCTATCTGCAATTAAGTACCATAGTGTGCATTAGTCATACAGACAGCTTTCTTCATGCCAGATCACCAAAAGCAGGATTCTCAAGAAATGAGAGTTTTTATTGCTATATTGGGCAGGAAAAATAGTACAGAAAGAAGAGGGAGGATAGTGTTAGATTCTGGGACAATCCCAGAAAACTTTGACTTTGGTTAGATGTGACACTGGACCTAGGATGGACACTGTCATGATATAAATGTACCAAACTAATGTTTCTTCATCCATCACTCCTTTACTAAACTACATTCAAATTTCACATTTGAACGTTAATAGAATGCATAGAAGTTTCTATCATCACTATGTTGATGATCCAGGCCTTATCAAATTATGAGATACTGAATATCAAAAATCATATCCTTACAATCCCCAATGTGTTCTTTAAAAATCTGTCACATAATTGTTTCACTGGGAACATAAGCTGTTTTTATGGTATCATTAATATTGGTGAGGTTATGAATTGCTCTGTCTTTCATGTTGTTGGAGGTTTTCTTCAAAAGAATGGTGATCTTTGATAATCCATTCATACAGAAGAGTAAGAGGTGCATGTACACATGTGTGCACATACACATTGGAAGCTTGGTTTAACAGGACAGATTTGTTGACTGGTGTGTTATTAGACAGTTTTGGCCAGGGATTACACTATTTTGTGGGAGGGTCTCCAAATATCCATATCTGTTGTCATTTCATCTCTGTATCCAGAGAGGAGTCTTTCATTTTTGTTTTTGGGGTTAAACTGTTGGTTGCCAGAGTTTGGAGAACTAAGGGATAGAGGCTGGAGATTGGAATATTTTCTCTCCTGGGATGTAGACTTTTGCCTAACCTTTCATTTCAGTTCATTGCAATTCATTTCAGCACCTCCCCCAGTCTCAACCCTTTCTACATCTGGTGTCTTTGAGGCCGGAACCCCTTTAGATCCATTCCTCCTAAGAATAAACCTGTGAAACATGTGCAGGATGCAACATCTAAACTTAATAAAGTGCGGGTAGGATTTGAACACCAAAAGGTGAGGAAATCTTTCTACAAAAGGGATAATACAACACAAAGACAGGAAGGTGGAGGAGAAAACAGAGTGAATGAGAAATTGCCAATAATTCAGTGAGCACACACAATGAGCTGGATAAATGTCGGGACAGAGCCTGGAACTTCAAAGGCAAAACCAAGAAGCCTAGACTTTTTTATGATGGTGTTAGAGAGTCCACTCCTGCACACACACTTCTTAATTTATTAGACAGTTTCTGAGTCCTCAGGCACTAGTGGCTTGCTGAAGAATGAGTAAGACCAGGCTGCCACTGTCACTTAGACATAGTCCACTATGTTCCGGTTGAGGTCTTGAAATAGAGGAGGCCTAACGCATCTGATTTGGGGGCCCACACAGCCTAAGAAGCTTATCCTGCGTGCAGTCTTGCTGTTCCACTTTGTGACCTGTTCCTCTTTGGTAATGGAACTGCTTTGTTAGGGTGAGAACCTGGAAGTGTCTCCCACTGTTTTGGTTCTGGATGTTCTTAGTTAGAGTACTAACATCAGTTCTTGACTGAATCATGTAGTCATGGAACCAGAGCCATTCAGATAGAAAGGGGCTCTAAAAGACATAATCACTTTGTGTATGGAGTTTTATTAAATTTTACAGAAATGGATTTATAGGATTTTACTCCATCCGAGTGAAGACCAAAATGTGAGACAAAACTTGTGTGTGTTGCCTTTAAGGCTTTTGGTGATGATGGTAGTTAGGATTTAAAAGCCGTTTTTGCACACATACATGTACCATGACAAAGTCATTTTCTCTTCTAACAATCTAGGAGGGACATTATTTTTACAGACCTCAGATACAAATTCTCCCCCCCCCCCCCCCCCAGACTGTTTGCCGGAGCCTTAAAAACGTGGCATGATTACACAAGCGCTCTGGAATTTAGATTAAACAGCATTCAATTTGAAAATCTAATCACATCATCTAAATATCATTAAGTTATAATAGGCTGATTGATAGGGGCCAAAGCTGGTTTTGCCTGGTGCTGCATGCTCTTCACTCAGCCAGCCTTTTCAAACCAAGATGTTGATAAAGAGGTCTATAAATCTTAATAGTTGGAGACAGTTTAAAAGCATAGTTCACTGGGTAGGGTCACACCCACTTAAGTGACCTATTTTGTATACTTTTCAAAAATAGGTTAATTAACTTAATAGAAATAATAGGACTCTCGTATTGATGTGCAATTACTACTAAAACAGGTTTTTTTTCTTTCCAAGTGAACATGAGGTTCATGAAATTGAGGGCATAATCGCTATGACAAGAACCAGGCTTAGCAAGGCAGGTCATGTTCAGCGAGTCTGTTTCGGACTTGCCCTTTAAAAGATCCCCTTGTATTCCAGGTCCCAGGACTTGGGCAGACCTCCACCAAAGCATTCTGTTCCTGGCACTCTCCTGTTTCAGTGTTTAGGAGGGATCGCTCTAGCTGTTGTTGTTTTCCTACTCACTGGAACAGCAGTTTAGAGCGTGTTCACTGAGGCTTCCAGCATGGTCTGGAAGCTCCATGAATTCTCTCTTTTCTCTTCAGTCTGAGCTGGTTTTATTCATTCTTCTAAGAGGTGATTCATCCGCCACCCTGGAAGCAGCCTGGTGTCTGAACAGGATGCAGGGTAGATGGGCAAGTTGGTGCCCAGATCAGAGTCAGACTTGGGACAAGTTTTATTCTCTTAACGTAGCCTGGTTTCATTTATTTGTTTAGTGCCTGATTCAAATTTTCTGCTTTCAAACTATGTTATTCTACTCATAGACCTCTTCTTGATGGTTATAACCTTTTTATTCTATTATTGGTTACTAGCTGCATAATTTAATTTTTCTATTCATTTGTTCCTTAAAACATAACCTCTTCGTGTTGTATGTCCTAAGTTGAGTACCTTGGTGTTTACTATATTATCCTTTGGAACTTTTAAATATGTTTTAAATTGCATATTACATTTAGAAAAAATCAACTGCTTCCCTCCATCTGGTATGTCTCTAGATATTGCTGACTCCTGATGGCTTGAATTTTCCTATGGCCCAGGTGGCCTGAGTGCAGTTAGCAAAACCCTTCCATGGGAGGCAGGTTGTTTTTGCAAGATTGTCAGCGTGGATGTATAGACATGATAGAGGCATGCTGAACTGATGGATACATTTTGAACTAGAGGTTCAGAGTGGACCCCTTACCCACCTTGCTTTTTTGCACTGTCTGGCCAACACATCCTTTTCTAAATGAAAGAAGATGTATTTGCATGTATGGGCATGCGTGCAGAAAATAGCAAGTGTTACCGATGTAGGGAATCTTAGCTGTGGTGGGAAGAACCAGTTAAAATCTGTCTGCTTTAAGTTCCCCACTAGGATGATGCCTTTCTTACAAAGGGCCGTCATGATTGTGAAGGTCAGTTTTCTGACTCTTGGTTGGGCCATCGGCAGATGAGAGGTCTCTCTGGTTTTAGGTTGAGTGGAATTCTGTGTTGAACAGAAGAGCGGTTCACTCTTCAGCACAGGAGGGAAGCTGCTACACTTGAGCTTGCTGTATTCCTCTCTTTCCTGTTAGTGTTGGTGGGTTTTTTCTTCTAAATATTCTCTGTAGAGTTCAATAGCATCTCTTCCTTAAAAGCAAAGACCTCATTTTCTATGTACTTCCGTCCTCTAATTTGCCTAGTTCAGGGTCCAGTTCTGAGCAAGTATCCATTAAAGACATTTTCATTAATTAACTACAAAATATCTGGCTAGAGTTTAGGAGAGAATAAAAGATAGAGTAGAGGAAGTATGGGTACTTAAAATTAAAATCATGAATATACCTATTTTCATTGCTAATTTTTTTCCAATGATAATAGTACTATATATTCCTTGTAGAAAATTTGGGAGTATAAAAGATTAAAAAAAAAAAAACCCATCTGCTTGTAGGTGCGTTTCTAAGAGAACTGAAAATACATTGTACATGAGTGTTCTTGGCAACATTATTCATAAGTAGAAAAAAAAGCAGAAGCAACCTAAATGTCCACCAGCAGATGAATGGGAAAACAAAATGTGACAAACCCAAGGAATGGAATGTGAATTTAACAAGGAAACCAGTTGAAGTATGCATGTATGTTACAATGTGGATGAACCCTAAAAACATGTTTAAAGATATTTATTTGAGAGTGATACAGACATACACACACAAACACACACATAGGTATATACACACAGAGACACACGCACAAAAAGAGAGATGTCTTCCATTTCCATCTACTGGTTCATTTCTCAAATGGCTGCAACTGCTGGGGCTGTTCTAGGTTGAAGCAGCAGCATGAAGTGCCATCTCTCCCTCATAGGTGGCAGGGGCCCAGGCACTGAGTCATCTGCCTTGCCAGGCACACTAGCAGGGAGCTGGATTAGAAACAGAGCAGTAGGGACTCGAACCAGTAGTCTGACAGGTGGCAGCTTAGCTCACCACAACGCCAGCCCCCCAGGCTTTAAAAACATTATGTTAAATGAAGATGCTACCCACAAAAGACTGCATATTACATTCATGTGACCAAGGTCAGTAGTTGCCTACTGCTGAGGAAGAAGGGCTAAAAAGATATAGGTGGGTATGGTGGGAAGAATCACTGTATTTCTTTCTTTTTTTTTTTTTTTGTTTGTTTTTTTTGACAGGCAGAGTGGACAGTGAGAGAGAGAGAGACAGAGAGAAAGGTCTTCCTTTGCCATTGGTTCACCCTCCAATGGCCGCCGCGGTCGGCGCGCTGCGGCCGGCGCACCGCGCTCATCCAATGGCAGGAGCCAGGAGCTAGGTGCTTTTCCTGGTCTCCCCATGGGGTGCAGGGCCCAAGCACCTGGGCCATCCTCCACTGCACTCCCGGGCCACAGCAGAGGGCTGGCCTGGAAGAGGGGCAACTGGGACAGAATCCGGTGCCCCGACCGGGACTAGAACCCGGTGTGCCGGCGCCGCAAGGCGGAGGATTAGCCTGTTGAGCCACGGCGCCGGCCAGAATCACTGTATTTCTAAAATTGTACTTATGAAATGCATGAAGTTTGTGTTCCTTAAATCAAAGATTTCTTTGGGGGAGAAAAAAATAAAAAGATAGGATTTCTTTTTCAGGTAATGAAAATATTCTCAAGTTGATTGTTGAAATGGTTGACAGCTCCAAATGTATTTTAAAAAATTGCTGAAATGTGTTAACAAGTGAATTGCATAGTGTGTGAATTATATCTCAATAAAGGTGTTAGAAAAAATTAATCACCTGCAACCCTGCCCTGAAATGACTATTGTTAATAACATTTTGTCCTGTTTCCTTCTAGTCCAATCTCAGATACATTGGCAGTTTTTGCATGGCTCAGCTTATATTTTACATGCAGCTCTTATGTAGTATTTTTCATTTATCATTTTATTATAAACACTTTCTCATCCTATTACAAACTTTTCTGTAAACAGATCTGCAGTAGCCACAAAGTGGTTCGTATCTCACAGTTGTAACAGAATTTCAAAGCCATTCTTCTAAATGTTGGATATTTAAACTGGATCTGTTTCATTAGAATTGTAAATAACAAGTTGCATTTGGGAAAGGCTATGGAGTTTTTTATTTTCAATCCTAAGCATAAAAGATTGATGTAAAAGGGGTTTAAAAAAAAGCAGATAGAAAATGTTGCCTTCATTGAATTTTAGACCAGGGTTTCTGGAAATAAAAGCTTCATGTCTTGGTTTTGGCCTTTGAGTAGAAAAATGATTTAATTTTAATGATTTATTTATTTATTTGTAAGAGTTAGAGAGAGAGAGAGAGAGAGAGAGAGAGAGAGAGAGAGAGAGAATCTTCCATCCACTGTTTCATTCCCAATATGGCCACAGCAGATAAGACTGGACCAGACTGAAGCCAGGAGCTTCCTCCATGTCTCCTACGTGGGTGGCAAGGGCCCAAACACTTTGGCCATCTTTCACTGCTTTTCCTGGGCCTAGAAGGGAGCTGGAGGGGCCGGCACTATGGCATAGTGAGTGGGGCCGCTGCCTGCAGTGCTGTCATCCCATATGGGCTCCAGTTCAAGTCCTGTCTGCTCCACTTCCCATCCAGCTCTCTGCTATGATCTGGGAAAACAATAGAGGATGGCCCAGGTCCTTGGGCCCCTGTACCCCTGTTGAGGACCTGGAGGAAGCTCCTGGCTCCTGGCTGTGTATCAGCCCAGCTCCAGCCATTGTGGCCAATTGGGGAATGAACCAGTAGTTGGAAGACCTCTCTCTTTCTCTCTGCCTGTGCCTTTCTTAACTCTGCCTTTCAAATAAATAAATAAATCTTAAAAAAAAAAATGAAGAAGAAGAAAAGGGAGCTGGATGAGAAGTGGAGCATCCCAGGTTTGAACCAACACTCATATGGAATGCTGGCATCACAGGCTGTGGCTTTACCCACTATGTCACAATACCAGCCCCAACAAAGTGACTTTTCATCAGGGATCCCTGAGGAGGCAGGCCCCCACCATTCAGGTGGTTCTGGCTCCTCCTCGATACCTCTGGAAGCGGCAGAGAACTCTTGATTTTCTGTGTGAACAGGTGGATAGGTTCTCACCCTGGTTGAATTCACATATGAGATGCTAATTACTGTTACTAATAGTCTTTTTTTTCCTGTAATTTTCTCTGATTTATAACTCTAGAACCTGACTCTGGAAAAGCAATAAGGCATTTCTGCCCAGAATCTTCTATCTATCCCTTTCCCTTAAACCATCCAGTTCTGATAGAGAAGAGGTGAGGACGTGCTTTGTCGGTTGTGGGGCGAAGGAGGTGGGTACTGCATGTGTTTCCGGCATTGCATTCTTAGCCTGTTACGTGTGTATTTATCCTGTCCTCCCCAACTTGGCCTCTGATCACATTGCAAAGAACAAACATATTACTCGGGGAAAGGAGAGCCGGGCACTGATGGCTTTGTCCCCTTCGTTAGCCAGTGCTCAGTTCACAATTTCTTTTTTTTAAAAGATTAATTAATTTATTTGAAGGGCAGAGTTACACAGAGAGAGAAGGAGCAAGGGGGGATAGAAAGAGAGAGAGAGAGAGAGAGAGAGAGAGAATCTTTCATCAGCTAGTTCACTCTCCATATGACTGCGAGAGCCATATCTGAGCCAGGCCAAAGCCAGGAGCCAGGAGCTTCCTTCGGGTCTCCCATGTGAGTGCAGAGTCCCAAGCATTCCCCACTGCTTTCCCAGGCATACCAGTAGGGAGCTGGATTGGAAGTAGAGCAGCTGGGACTCGAACCTGTGCTCATATTGGGGTACCAGTACCCTGGCCGGGACTTTAAACCAGTGAGCCACAGCACCAGCCCCCCCAGTTCATAATTTCCGTTTTCTAACTTGGGAGAATAAGAAGCTTAACTAGATGAAGACACTTTCCTAAATCACATACCTATTTGAAAGAAGCTAAGAACAGCCTGAAGAACTCTTGCCAAACTGTTCTACAAAACTCCATAAGCTTGTGAGGGCTCATTACTACATTACAGAAGAGATGATATAGACCAGAAAAATAATTGAATCTCTAGATATCCATGTTGAACTGAATATATGCCAGATTGCCAGTGAGGAGAGAAAGACGCTAAAAAGAAAGAACTTCAGAAAATTCAAATGATGTGACCCGAACCACGGTTCCTTTCCCATTCAATTATTTCTGTTTAGCCACTGATGGCTTTTTGTGCTTGGCTGGTGTGTTTTCAGCAAGTCAAGCCTGTGTTATGAAAGAGAAACAAGACACTTAATCCCATGAATGATTAACCTGCATTGGCCTCCCTCCCCAGTAGCTTGCCCTTCCTGTATTGTAGTCTGTTTACTCATTTCTGGGCCAAATCTCCAAGGTCTCTTGTTGTCGAGTGTGGGGACACCTGGATCACAGGGAGCTGGTTCCTCGTTTTAGTCTGAAGATGATGGGACTGATTATACAGCTCCAGGCTTCAAAGGAGTTTCTGAGTTTATTGCTTGTGAGAACTGGGTTCATAAAATATCATTTTTAAATTTTACAGATAAGGAAGTTGAACTCAGGCTAGTTTCACTTGCCAAGAGTTCCACAACAAGTCAGTGGAAATATTCAAATGAGTGTACACTCTTATATACTTAGCTCAGTGTCTAACTCATGGAGGCATAGTTTTATTTCTTATTCATAAAGCCAAGTAGCACTGGCTGGAAACATTTGTAGTAATACATTTATGTGTTTTATCTGTTGCTACTGAAGTCTAGATCAGACTTAAAGATAAAATTTTATTCTCTGTATTCTTTGCAAAGAACCAATTGGAAATCTTGTTATATTGTCTTTGGGAGAATTCTGACTTTATTACCCAAGATTTTATTCTCTAAGACAGTAAGTGCCATGAGACCTAAGTGGGGAATTCAGCTTTGGGCTTAACATTTTTAAAAAAGATTTATTTATTTATTTATTTCAAAAGTCAGAGTCATGGAGAGAGAGATCTTTCATCCGCTGATTCACTTCCCAGGTGGCCACAATAGCCTGTGCTTGGAAAGGCTGAAGCCACAAGCCAGAATATTCTTCTGGGTCTCATGTTGGTGCAGGGGCCCAAACATGTGGGCCATCTTCTCCTATTTTCCCTAGGCCATTAGCAGGGAGTTGGAGCAGAAGTGGAGCATTCGGGACTCCAATCAGTGCCCATCTGGGATAACTGTGTCTCAGGCAGCAGCTTTACCCCACTCTATCACATCGCTAGTCCCTGTACTAGGAAGTCCTAATCCAGACCTCAGAGGTGACAAGAACAGAGTGCTTACTCATTGGTTTAGATTCAAGCTGAGTCCAGGGTCAAGCATGCCGTGAGATAAGAATTCCTTAAGGTCTCTGGATGTGAAGAATTAGTTCCTCAATGGGGGACTTAAAGAAACAACCCCCTCACTGCATACTGAAGAGCAGTTGCAGAATATGGGGAAGTATCCACATTTCTTGGCATCTTTCCTCTGGCTGTAACCACAAACTACACAGATAAATATTTACTCACTGAAGAATGCATACCTTCGAAAGAGTGAAGTCTTAAGATGGGTAAAACACACAAACTACTCCTACATAGGTCATTATATTGACATCTGTGGCCACATATTGGTCCATGAAGAGGAAACTTACAGCCACTGAAACCTTAACCACTAGAAACTTACTCCACAGGGCATCTTTGTAATTATGGTCCTGACTAGCCCAAGTCTTAGATTGTTTCATCATGATGTTTCCAGTTTAGGCTCGACTATATTTTGATTAGCAGCTGCCTATTAATTCCTACTTCCTGACCCTTGTCTCTGTAATGGTAAATTTTTAGATTTTATAGTCCAGGATAACCAAGGGATAAAGGTGGTTTTAAGAATGACGGGAAAGAGAACAACATCATTTTGACTAACATAAGGATATATTTGTGATGGACTTCATTGTCTCCCGGCTAAGAACAACTTAGGTAGAGTACCTTGAGCCCTTTCATGAAAACTATTTAAAAAGTGTATGACCATACGTCAAAAATACTACACAATGCTGGAGTTAAGCCAACAGCACGTGGGTGAGATGCTACCTAGTGGGACCGAGACCAGAGAGGCGGACACTGAGTTGGATCAAAGTTGATGAAAACGCTCTTTCCCTGATATCCACATGAGTCACTCCCTCCACCCCTTCAGGTCTTTGCTCAAATGCTACCTTCTCCAGGAGGCCTGCAAACTGATTTGGACACACCCCTTGAAACGTGAAGGGAATTGAGTGGTTTAATTGAAACCTCATGTTGATGAATCCTCTTTTCAGTTACTGTCTTGACTTACACAAGAAAAGTTACCACTACAGATGAAGAGCTCAGAAGTTCAGTGTACATCTAAGTTTTAAGCTTTATTCTTTTTGCAAGTAACAGTATTAAACTAGTATAAATATTAATATTTGTCCATGAGAAAGGAAGAGAATGTTCTCTTCCTTTCTCCAGCTGTCCTTTGATCCTGGGGATAAGTGCTTTCAGGAAGATTAAACTGAAAATGAAATAAAGCACAAGATTAATAGTTGGGATACTGATCTTCTTATCTATACTGATATACCACATTCTCCCTCCATGGTTTCTGTGTCTTGTTTTTCCATCTGAGGTTGGCAACTTCAAACTTTTTTTTCCCCCATTCTTTCGCTGTTATGAAGAGAGAAAAAATTCAAGGTGCTTATACTGACATTAAAGAGAGGTCTATTATAATGTCTAGAATAGACATAGAGCATACTAAAGAGGTACAGTGTTTGAGATTCAGCAATCATGCAGAATATGTTAAGTATTGAGTGCGTCAGGCTGATTATTTCCATTTTACTCACTGACTCTGTAGCTTGTAAAGACTTGGCAGGTGCACCTGTTTGTGGAGGTGAGCTCCTCGCATCTCACACGCATAACTGGCCTGGGATGGTCTTTAGATGGAAAATAGCTAAGAAATACCTATTTTAGGTTACATCAGATGAGCTTATTGCTGACATACTCTGCGAGGCTTTTCTTTCTCAGTGAGTGCTAGGGCATGATACTAAGCATGCCGGTGCTTTTATGGTTCTCCAGCTAGCTTCAAGTTCTGTAATTATGGCGTCTGTTTAAATTCCAGGTGGCTGAGATAAGTTTCTAGTTAACATTTATACATAGGATCATCATCCCCTAGTAAGTACAGTGTATCAGTAAAGTGCAGCTTAATCTGACTCAAGTTCAAATCTTTATGCTAGCCATTATTCTGTGAATTCTGTTGATTGAACCTCTTTGGGCCTGCTGTTGTTCAATTGTAAAACCTGATAGTTCCAAGTCACTGGCTTCATGGTTTCTCACCCACGCATTCACTTTGTAGAAGAGATGCAACAGTTTGCAGTATCTATCCGCAAGATGTTGTCTGTTTCCTTTTTTTTCCCAGAGAGTGACCTAGAGGCTGTTTACTGTGGAGAGGTTGAATAACTTATGTAAGATCTAAAACAGTAAACAGCATTGGGACTCAACTAATTTCAGAACCTGCATTCTTCACCACTATGCTGTTCTCAAAGAATAAGCTTTCAAATCCTCAGTCATTTCTTAAAAAATGAGATAATAAAATCTAGTGCTGAAATAGTGGATTAGGAAATTCAGATTTTACTCTAAACTCTAGCAGTGATTTCACCTCAAGCAATGCCATGATCATCAGATGATTTCCCTATCAGGAAAGGAGGGTCATGATGTCTGTCACACAGGGGTACAGAAAGCATTGAGAACTAAATGAAGTAGCGCCTGTAAAAGCCCTTTGATGTTCAGAGAGTATGCATATTGTATGAATTTTTAGTGTCCATATTTCATGTTGAAAACTTCTGAGCAGGTTCATTTTAAATAAAAAGTTAAATTCTGGACCTCGCATTTCCTGATTCTGGGAATTAAATGGTGACCAGCTCTGAAATAAATAGTTACAGCAGAACCAAGAGACGGTAGGATAATGGAACAAGATCACCCAGGTAACTACCAGAGAAGGCTTCTGGATTGTTTCAATTAGCAGCAGGAGTATGTATTTCATGGACCTGGGGCATATTAATCAACTGCACTATGCCAAGACTGAGTTCTGTTTTTCACTAGAGCTCTGTTCTAAATCACTCTGTTCATAATATTGTCATCAAGTTTGCCATCCACAATTGAGGCACATCACAAAATGAGCAGAGGAGGTTTTTTCCCAGAATGTAACTACCAGGACGAGCCAAGAAAGATAATAATGGGGATTAAGACTTGTTTCTGTGAAAGGTTTTTCTCCCAGACTCCAGAATGCCACTGAATATACAATGCCACATTGACTTGAAGGGCAAACAACATGTAATTTGGTACAGAAGCACACTCACTGATGTTTTTGCCTAAAACTTTTAAAAGCACCACCTTTTTCTGGATGCCAGAAAGGCATTCAACCTATATTGCTGCCTCTACTGGTACATGTATGCACTTGTGTGCCTGCACTTGTGTGTTTGCTTGAGTGTGCACATATAGGCATCTGAGTATTTTATTTTTGGTGCCTTTTTTAAAAATTACAGCACACTTTTCAATTTATTTAAAAGGTAGAGAGGGAGACAAAAACAGAGAGAGAGAGAGAGAGAGAGAGAGAGAGAGATCTTCTATACACTGATTCACTCCCCAAATACCTAAAACAGCCAGGGCTGGGCCAGGTAAAATCAGGGGCCAGGCCAGGTCATAGCCAGAAGCCAGGTGCTCCATCCAAGTCTCCCAGGTGGGTGGCAGGGACCCACGTGCTTAAGCCATGACCTGCTGCCTCCCAGAGCGTACAGTAGCAGGAAGCTGGAGTTGGAAGTAAAGCCAGGACTTGAACCCATCTAATACAGGATGTAGATGCCCCAAGCATCATCTCAACAACTGTGCCAAATCCCCACCCTATTCTTGCCTTCTAGAAGGATCCTTGTTGCTGGCCAGTGCTAGAGTGATCTAATTGTGTGGGCTTTACTGACCCCCATCTGTGAAAATCCATTGTTTAAGTTTAGCTAGGTTTCCTCAGGGAACTTTTCTCACTAGGAAAGAGTTTAGTTTCACTCGTAAGTAGAAAATATGTGAAATTGTTTTAGTTTTTTGCAATATCAGTGTAGCTTTTCCAAGCAACTCTAAATTGATGAGGTGTATATGGAGAAGGAGAAAGACAAGAGAAAAATTGCAAATAGAAAGTAATTAAGCTTTCTAAAAGCGATCTATGCAATCTCCTGGAAACATAAGTAAATTTGCTGTAAGAAAGCCTTCCGGGGCCAGCGCTGTGGCATAGTAGGCTAAGTCTCCTCTCCACCTGCTGTGCCGGCATCCCATATGAGCACCAGGTTGTTATGTCTGGGTATTCCTCTTCCAATCTCTGCTATGGCCTGGGAAAACAGTGGAAGATGGCCCAAGTCCTTGGGACCCTGCATTCATTGGGGAGACCTGGAAGAAGCTCCTGGCTCCTGGCTCCTGGCTCCTGGCTTTGCATCAGCTCAGCTCTGGCCGTTGCAGCCATCTGGGGAGTGAACCCTCGGATAGAAGACCTCTCTGTCTCTCCCTCTCTTCTTGTAACTCTACCTCCCAAATAAATAACTAAGTCTTAAAAAAAGAAAAAAGAAAGAAGGCCTTCCAAGGGTTAAAAGAGTTTAATTCTCCAGCCAAGAGGTTCAAACCTCCGGCCTTTGACTAACCTTTTACCCTGTCTTATCTATTAACCATTGAACCACTGTCAAGACGACTAGATGATCAGGTGCTAAGCGTACTTTAAAGAAAATTACCTTGCCTGGAAACATTTTCCTACTTCGATGTCTTCAACAGCTCAGTGCACATGACCTTGGTATTGCTTGAAAAAGGCAGCTCATCCAAGCAGGCAGAACATCAGGCCAACTCAGCACTGTTTTCATAATACTCCTTTTCTGACATTGAGCTGGTGACCACGTTGCCTTCATGGTTTTACAATAATCAGGGTCTTCTCCTTACTTTCCTGTAGGCGGAAAACCGTATCTGTTTGCAGAGCAAACACCGTCGTGAATACTAGCCTTGTCTAGCATTTAGCCCTTAGACACATGCCATCACAATGCTGTGAGCATTTAAAATTCTTGTTTCCTGGTGATCCAACGATTTGAAATATTCT
The DNA here is from genome assembly GCA_949820135.1 of Sylvilagus floridanus. Lineage (NCBI taxonomy): Eukaryota > Metazoa > Chordata > Mammalia > Lagomorpha > Leporidae > Sylvilagus > Sylvilagus floridanus. The sequence continues at coordinate 10,802,719 of OX463228.1, read as the reverse complement.
TTCTAAAGTCATACGTAGGAGAAAGGCTGTTATTGTTGTTTTATAAGATTTAGCATTAGCTTAGTTATGTACCACTTAAAATCTTGCAGTGTACTGGGCGCACTTTCCTTCCTTCTGTCGTTGTTCCTTCCCTGTTTCTGCCCTCCAGTTTCATGAATGAAGACATGGGGTTAGCTACTTGACAGTAACCATGTGAAGAGCTGGCATGTGATATTGGATTAAGACTTCTATCATCCAAGTAATTGGGCTATACATAGCCTGTTGAATCACATTCCTTCTCAAATCCTTCTTTGTTAAAGTTTGAAGGCCAGACTTTTCAATTTAATCCTTCTTCCTTCATATCCAGAAAAGAATTTATAGGCTGGGTTGAAGGGTTGTGACTTTTTCCCAGTGCAGGCCGATAGCTGGCATATTGGAAGATGGTAGAATGCAGAGTCAAGAGAGAAGAGAGATCTCACTAAAGCACTAGGAAAGTCTTTCCCCTCTTTAGCACGTCGATTTTATTGCCCCTGTTTTATACAGCTGGCAACTGATAGTGTTTGGGTTGTACAAAAATAAAAATTCCCCTAAATCATCTTAGCTCACTCTTCTAGGCAGACTCAAGACAGGATTCTTTGAGGTCAGAGCTAGAGCAGCCTGTTTGAATTTGCTGAAGAGGCTGATAGGGGACGCATTTTGAAGGAGATGTGTAGATAATGTGCTGCTGTGATCTGAATCGCAGCAGATGCTGAGTGTTGGCTGTGGAGTGGATGTGGGAGTGTGTTTCCATGGTGGTATTTTGACATGGAAGCAGGTGAGATCAATGCCACCTTCCTGCACTGTACACTGAAGCCCCTCTTCCTTTAGTAGTTTCCATGTGAAGACAAAGTAGCTGCCTGCAGTATGTGTCAAACATGCCTTTCGTGGTTAAATTACTGTTTACTGTTCTGGAATTTCTTTACTACACCAGTGTGTGCTAGATGTTTTTCATTTAACCCTAAATTTCAGATTTTATATTTAGCATGAAGCTCTGTTATTCTTCCTTTTTTGGTGAGAATCTTATTCGGGATATGATATGTTTTATGTAACAAATTTAAAATAATATTTACATTTACTTTTTCTTTTTAATCTCAAAAGTTCAAAGCACTTACAGCTATAATTACCCTGAAGTCATTCCTCTGACACATATGTATTTATTTTATCCCTCACCTACAGATAGAAATCAAAGCATAGAATATTAAAGGCAAAGAATCACATGTCTTGTATTTAATAGGTGCTCAGTAAAACTTTTTAACTTATTGAATGGCAGATTTCTTTCTAGAACAATGGTCCACAACATTCCTTAAGCCCTGTTGCACGTAGAAATTAGTAATATTCAGGTGGTATGTTGAATGTGATTTTCAAAAATATGTCTAGTATTGACATAATTTAGAGAGGTGTACAAGTTGAAAAATGCTGACTCCCATTACTATTGTATCTGTGGGTAAGACCACCAGAGACAGCATGTGTTAGAGTGCTTGTCTGTGACACAGGTAAAGAGAGGCCACATTCTTCAGGCCATCATACTGGGGACCTGTTAGGCCTTACATCACACAGGAGGGCAGATGACTTAGAAGGGGCCCCAAACTTCAGTCAATCCACATCTTAGGTCGAGACAGCAGGCTCTGGTGCAAATGGTAGAAAAGAAAGTGTATCTGCGTATGTTTGTGAGGATGGGTTGCTTCATAAACTCCCACCTTGTATTCCTACCTAGCATTCTGGGACTACAGTTTGTCCTGCGGCACTGATAATCCCTTGGTGCTAAAGAACATGTGGCCCAGAGCATAGCCTAACTCACAGTGCTCTGAGAGCCGTCCTAATGGTCGAGGGAAGTTTCATTACCAGTCATCTTAACATACTCTACCTTTGAGCAGACTCTGAACTACAGCCAGTGTTTTAGAGGATTTAGTTTGCTGGAGAACAGACAGTTCGGGGAATTCTCTCATTCATCTTTGCTCTGCTTTTGTGCAGCACTTTGCTATAGCGTGCTTGCGAATGACTCCGTTTGCTCTAGATAGTTGTGATTTTGGAGGAAGAGGTCATTCAACCCACTGTTAGGTGAGAGGATTGTGAATGTTAGGGAGGGCCTGGGTGGAGGAGTACCTTTTTTTAGGAAAAGTGCATGGCTTTTGATTATGAAGGTATTGTAATGATCACCATCTTGCTGTTGAGTATCTTTGCAATATTTCAGGCACTGTTCTAAGATCATATATTTAATCTTTACAGCAATCTTATAAGGTAGTACTACCACCATTATACCAATTTTACAAAGAAGAAAGCTGAGGCTAAGAGAGGCTAAGTAACTTTTCCAAGGTCATATGGGTTATGAATTGCAGAGCTCTAGAGAATTGTGGTCTGGCCTTGGGAGGCAGCAGGTGGTGACTCAATACTTGAGTCCTTATCATCCACAAGAGAGACCCAGATGAGTGCTGAGCTCCTGGCTTCAGCCTGGCCCAGTCCTGGCTGTGGTGGGCATTCTGGGGGAAATCAACCAATAAATGAGAGCTCTCTCTATCTCTGTCCCTCTGCCTTTCAAATAAAATGGAAGTAAATAAATAAAAATAATTTTTAGAAATGATACACAATACAGAGATGGAGAAATGTGGGGTGGTGAAGGGTTGTTGTGGGCAGAGGCAACTACCCAGGCCATCGTGGTGAGGTCGGAGCCTTCCTGGTGGCGCAGTGAGATTTCCTCCCCACGCAGGATGGGGGCCACTGAAGTGGGAAGCTGGCAGAAGAAGCCAGCATCCTCTCCACAAGGCAGTCTGAGTGCAGGGAAGCAAACAGCTGGGGCATTGGGTGAGTATGTAGCCTAACAGGAAAATGCCTACGGAAGTACCCTCAGATGCTCTTTGAAAGGCATCCTGGGAGAGATATGAGAATGACTGAGGGTGGGTTTTGGTCTTGACCTTGTGCCACAATAAGCAAAACGAAACTCTCTTTGAGCACCAGGTAATCAAGATGAAAGTGTGTTTACAGAGATGAGCACTGGGATTTATCCGGGATTCTGGAAGGTAATCCCCAGGTTCAACACTCCATGAATACCCTGCCGTGTTCCTAAGCTGGTGAATTACTGTGAGCTTTTATGAGAACGGATTGTGGGAAGCATCTAGATGAAATCCAGCCTGTTTCACCTCCAGTCCAGGGTCCACTAATGCACTCCAGGTGCACAGGCTGCCCGGGCTCTCTGCTTTAGGAGACTCAAAGAACTTTCATCCCCAAGGGGAAGCTTTGAAGCGCACCAAGGGCCTTTCTCTCTCTCTCCTTGTTTTTTGTATTCTTCCTGCCCACTTTCGGTAATTGGAGATATTTGTGGTGTTAAAGCCGGACTTGTTCGTTCTCTGCCTGCCCCTCCACAGTGAAATTTTAAGCCTGTGGCTTCGATTGTACACAGCAGTGATTTTTCTGCAGTGTCCCTCAGATGTAAAAGGAGAGCGGCTGAAATACTAGAAAGCGGGTTATAGGAAATCACCAAACAACAATTTTCCACGTCTATAGATCCTTTCATCTCGAACACAAAAGAAGCTGGAGAGGGCGCCTCCAAAAGGAGGGTGGGGGGCCAGTTGAAATCTCTCTGGTTATAGGCTAAGGAGCTAAAGATCAAAGGGTTGTGCCCCCAGAACCACAAGGCGGGTTGCTGGAACGGCTCTAGTTAAAGTCAAGCATCCTGCTCTCCTGTGTTCCGTGGGTTAAGAAGTGCAACTGACTTTCAAGCCGCGCAATTTTTTCCCCACTTAAATCTAATGCTGTCCTAAGGAAATTGATCATACGTGCATTATAGATTACAGTTCCCAAGGCCTTTCACAGCATTATGGATATTTGCCACCATAACCCAGCGGGTGAGGTGAAAAGTCCAAGAAGCCCTCCCATCTAGTGTGTGGTCTCTGTGCTCCCATGGGATCTTGGTCTCCCATTGAAACCACTGCTCCAGCGCAGGCCATCTTGTGGCTTCAATTTAGAAGTTCTCTTCCATAAGAGAGATTTTCTCCCAAAGCTAAATGAACAGCTAGGCAGCGTCCTGGGTAGCTCTGTGATTTCCCTTTTCCAATGTTAGCTGATGCCAGCATTTCAGTGTGTTCCCTACCAGTTTAAATCATTATGTTGGTTTTTAAGTTTATCTCCAAATGTAATAATGTCACATACGGTAATGTGTTTGCAGAGGTAAGGGCACCAGGATTGGCTTGAATAGAAACTATGTGAGTTCATTGATGTTTTAATATTCTATGCAATTTGGATTCTTTTTCCTGTTTCCTCTGTATTTGTGCCAGTTTCTGATTATGGGTGACCTGGCTCAAAAGTCAGATGACTTGAAGTGAAGATGATTAAATTGTGTATGCATACATGCATACCTGGGTATGCATATGGTAAAAGGAGTTAGAGAGATGCTTAATATTCTTACCACCTGCTAGAAGTTGAAAGAAACATGTACTGTAGAAATTAGTTCTACGCTACCTTCCCTGGGAGGTCAGCTGCCAGGGAAAATATTGAGACATTTGCAAACATGCTTTGTTTCTTTCAGATTTAAGGGGCATGGATTCTGTCATTACACCTAGAGATATGAGACACAAAGAAGTTATCTTTGGGGTAACTTAGATCAGGGAAACTTTTGCGGACCTCTTGAAAGTATGCAAATAGCAAGGTAGTTAAGATACAGTGAAAAGAATTTAAGTTTTGAGCTGAATAGGCTAGGGCTTACTGCTGGCCTCCTTATTTCTTAGATGAGTAACTTAAGGTTGATTACTGAATTGTTGTGAACATCAGTTTCTTCTCTTGTAAAACTGAGGATGGTAATAACTACTACATAGATTTATTATGAGGATTAAGTAAAAATATATATGTGAAAGCTTCTGGGATGTAGTAGACATTCAACAAATATTTAGTTTTGCATTCTCTCTCTTACCTCCTTGCCTATCTGATTTGAAAAACATATATCCAAGTATTTATTGGGATTCCTTTTGATTATGCCTCCCCCACTATAAAACATGAAATCTTAAAACCTTGAGTTGGGGTGAGCACTCTGGTGCAGTGCTGCCCGTATCCTATATCGGAGTGCTTAGTCTGAGGCCTGCCACTCTTTCTGATCCAGTTTCCTGCTATTGTGCATCTTGGGATGCAGTGGTGATGGCTCAAGTGCTTGGGTCCTTGCCACTCAGATGGAGTTCCTGGCTCCTGGCTTCGATGTGGCCCAACCTTGGCTGTTATGGACATATGGAGGAGTAAACCAGCAGATGAAGATCTCTCTCTCTCTCTTAAAATTAAAACAAAACAAAACAAAAAACCAACAACTTGAGTAGGCACTAGGTTTTACTAAGTCTTTTCACTATTTGCTTATAACACATATTCTTAACATAGGTGAAATTTAAATAGAATAAGGGTACATTGACAAAAAAAAATCTAGCATTGATTTTTTTTCACCTGTCTCTTAAAGCCTGCACAGCAGGCATGGCTTTAGATTGATGAAGGCAGACTGATTCAAAACTAGGTAGGACTGGGCCCTGTCTACACTGTATACCCATTTGTCACCTGACAGGGAACCTGTAACACTTGTGCTGTGATACATAAGTCCTCAAAATTCAATGACTTAATAAATACAAATTTATTTTTTGCTCCAGTAAAGTTTAGTTAAATGTTCTTGTTGTTGAGAGACTGTTCTCCAGATAATAATCCAAGACCAGGCTTCTTCTCTTGTGTGGCTCCATCATCTTTAAAACAAAAAAAGACTTCCAAAGTCAGCTTGGAAGAAGAAAGAACAAAAGGGAGGTTTCTAGGAGCCCATCTGGAGGTGTCTCATGTCATTGTCACCCATATTCCAATGGCAAGGACTTACATGGCCGGACTGAACTACAAGGAAGAGGAAAACTAGAAAATACCGTCTAGCTGTGTGTCTAGAGGGAAGAAGAAACAGGTGCTGTGATCAGCCAGCAGTCTCCAGCAAAGGGATTCATTGTTCAGCCTCACCCTTCAAGACTTCTAATCCTTCTTTCACTTGGCTGACCCTTGTTCCAACTTACGAAGTTGGTTTACGATTTTGATTTTAATTTGGTTACCTCCTTATTTGGGGGAGGATTTTAACTTTCTTGGCCTGGCCTGATAGCCCATGGATCCAGATTCTTGACCCCTGGCCACAATTCCAGAGATTAGAAGTGCTTCAGTGAAAGAGAGTTTTTAGAGATGATTAACTTCAACAGTCATTTCTTTATACTAGAGGCACTTCTTTCCAAAGACCATTGATAAATGTACTTGTACATGGAAATGCAGCATGAACAACTCAAAATCAGCATCTTTATAATGCTCCAACATTTAGAACGCAGGATGAGTAAGAAGGAAGGGGTTTGCTCATGTGATTAGGAGTCCATGGCTTCTGTTTAACCCTAGCTTACTACCCTGTGAGAATCTTCTCATATGTTTAAACAAGACATTTATTTGAAAGGCAGCGTGACAGAGAGGGAGAGACAGAGAAGAGAGAGATCTTCCATCTGCTGTTTCACTCCCCAAATGGCCACAATAGCCAGGTCTGAGCCAGGCTGAAGCCAGGAGCCAGGAACTTCACCCAGGTCTCCCCTATGGATAGTAGGGCTCCAAGTCCTCGAGCCGTCATCCGCTGCCCTCTCAGGTGCATTAGCAGGATTGGAAATGGAGTAGCTGGAATTCAAACCAGCCACTCCCACATGGGATGTGGTGTCCCAAATGGTGGCTTAACTCGCTCTGCCACAATGGCCACCCAACATTCTCATCTTTAAACCCATATAATGGAATCTGGAGAATAATTAGAAATGTGGAAAACCTATGTGGGGACTGGCACTATGGTGTAGCAGGTAAAGCTACCGCTTGCAGTGCCGGCATCCCATATGGGTGTCAGTTCAAGTCCCAGCTGCTCCACTTCCGATCCTGCTCTCTGCTATGGCCTGGGAAAGCAGTGGAAGATGGCCCAAGTCCTTGGGCCCCTGCACCCGTGTGGGAGACCTGGAAGAAGCTCCTGGCTCCTGGCTTTGGATCAGCACAGCTCCAGCCATTGCAACCAACTGGGGAGTGAACTAGCAGATAGAAGACTCCCCCCACCCCCGTCCCCAGCCTCTCCTTCTCTCTGTGTGTAACTCTGACTTTCAAATAAATAAATAAATCTTTAAAAAAAAAAAAGAAAAAGAAAACCTATACGCCCCAGGTGGTAATAATGTTGTATCTTGTGGTGGGACCATAACTGATATTTTGGTTTTGCTTGGTTTTACTATTTTTTTAAATACTATTTCCTTTTGTCCAAATGTGATGCACTAGGAAGGTACTCCTTTGTATTTCTCACCCCATTACAAGCCCAATATCTCTTAAAAATGCAGAAATGATGAACAACAAAAAGGATGGGGATGATTTCCAACCCTTGCTGCCTTACAGCATTTCTTTGTGAATCAGATGAAACACTGTGTAAGAGTACACTCTGGGAATTGAAGAATAACTAGATAATGAAGTGTTGCCAGCATGTTATTGCCAGCAGATTAGATTTAGGCTGGAAGAAATTCAGAGTTTCTGATTAGGGTGAGTGGAGTGGCAGGTAGAATTCTTTAATCTCTCGGATTTGCTGCTCCTTCAAAGGGGGAAATTCCACAGACTTCACATGTGTATTTGTTTCTCATAAAGGCAATAACTGGAGATTATTTGCTGCTAAAACAAACAGCAAACTCATCACATTAAAATAATCATTTTAAAGGCCATGGGAAAACCTAATCTTAGCAAGCAAGGACAGCATGTTCTTGGATAAATTGAGGGGGAGAACAGAGAGCAGGTGGGTGAGGTTTGCCTGGCGCTCTCCGGACCCTTCCGTGGCTGTGTTGTATTGACCACAGAGAAATGTGTCCCCGCTTGTTAGTGGTCACCCTCACATGGAAGTGCTTAGTGTGCTTATCGGGCTTTCCCATAGCACTTGTGATTATAGGCCACCATCAAGAGATTTTATTTAAATTGAATTGGTTCTTCATGTGTTTTTCAGTTTTCAGAAGTAGTACATACTCATTAAATTTAGACAAGAACTGTATTATGGATAAAGGGAAAAGGTCCTCCCTAATCTTAGACTTAAGTGCTGTTGGACGATTGGTATCATTTTTCAATGCATGTATTAACATGTTTATTACTCATTTTCTGAACAAGGAATGCAGTTATATGTTATGTATTATTTTGTACACTTCTTCCCTCTTACTGAACTGGACATATTTCATAGGATTTTCAACACCAGTTTTCTTATTTTTCTCATATTTTTTCATAGTCCTTTAGAATATACTTTACCAAGTTAAGAAAAAAACTCTGGATAGTAGTTTTTTTGTCTTTAAAAATTATTTATTTATTTAGAGAGGGTGTGCCAGAGCACTTCCATCTCCTAGTTCCCTCCCCAGATGCCTGCAGTGTCTGCGCACCAAAGCAGGAGCCAGGACCTCAGTCCACATCTCCCATGGGGGTGGCAGGGAAGCAGTCACTTGAGCCATTGCGGCTGCCTCCCAGGGCCTGCATTAGCAGGAAGCTGGAGTCAGGAGCTGGAGCTGGAAACTGAACCCGGATACTCCATGTGGACTGCAGGGATCTTTACTAGAGTCTTAACCACTAATCCAAATACCTGCCTTTTTTTTTTTCTTTTTTTAAGATAAGAGCTTTTTAGAACGATCATTCACAAGCAATTGTTATAAGCAACAGTGTAAAGTTTGGCCCGTGGCTCTACGTTCCTGTTAGCTGGCCCATTACTTGTGGTTGTTGTATTGATGGTGTGAACTGTGAATTAATAAGTTTAGAAAGGTAACCCCCCCCCCCACACACACACACACATTCTGTCTGGCAGTGGGCTTGGGAAAGTGAATTGGATTTAGGGATGATGTTGCTGTCTTCTGGGAAGGTAGAATGAGTTATTCACTTAGAAACAAACATGCTCCAGTATTCTATTCAAAAACCTCTTTCAACTTCTTTTCTACAGACCAGAGCCCAGATTCACTGGAGCCTCAACTCCCAACACTGCCCCAGATGCTTGCCCTGGCTCCTCGCTGTTCCTCACCCTGCGCATTGCTGCGGCTTTCCCCGTGTCAGGATGGGCTAGCCAGCCTCTCTGCCTGCTGCCACTCTCTGGGGATGCCTTGTTAGACCTCCCAGGCAGAGCTCCTCCCTGTTTTCTAGTTCTGTTAGCATTGGTTCTGCTGCTAGGTGGATCTTACCATACCTGTCTCAATCTTTCTTTTAATATTTTATGGTATAATTCGCATACACTAAAGTGCACAAACCTTAAGTATGCAGTTGATAAATATATTATATTGGGATTTTCATCTGCACTGTAAGCCTCCAGAGGGCAGGAACCTCATTTTATTCAACCTTCCATTTCCAGAGGTAGAGAATAAGTGATTGAATGAACACGAGTGGCCACTGGATAATTTTCTCAGCCAATCCAGTGTAGATTTCTTTATGGAAAAGGGAGCATTGTGGAGTACTGCTGTGTAAGTCTGAAACCAAGTAATGTTTTCCTACTTTCTTGTCACTAACCTTACAAATTAAGAGATACAACCTAAAGTGTTGTTTATTTCCTCAGTGGCAATTATTGATCAATCAATAAAAATAAGTTTCATCCATTTTCTACTCATTTCAAAAAGGGGTGGGCACTGTGGCACAGGGTGTTGAACTGCTGCATGAGATGCCTGGGTTGTAAAGGAGAGCTGACTCAAGTCTCAGCTGCTCTGCTTCTGAGCTGGCTCCCTGCTAATGCACCTGGGAGGCAGAAGATGATGGTCCAAGTACTGGGGTTCCTGCCACTCATGTGGGAGATCTGGATGACGCTCCTAGCTCCTGGCTGTTGCCAGCAAGTGGGGAGTAAACCGATAAATGGAAGATCTTTCTCTGGCTCTTCCTCTCTCTGTCACTTTGCCTTGTAAGTAAGTAAGTAAATGAATCTTTAAAGAAAAAAAGAAACTATGCATCTTGAGACTTGAGATATAAAACAGCAAAGATAAATGTTAGCATCAAACTGCCTTTTCTTTACTATTTATTCCTTAGAGAACTAAGCAACTTTCCCTTCTCTTAAATTCCTAAATCTAGATTAGGCTGCTTAAGAAATGAAATGGTATTTAATTTCAAAATTGCTTCTCCTGGTTCCAGTGTCGTGGCATAAAGGATAAAGCCTCTACCTGTGGTGCCAGCCTCCCATGTGGGTGCCAATTCGAGTTCCAGCTGTTCCACTTCCAATGCATCTCCCTGCTAATGCACCTGGGAAAGCAGCAGAGGATGACCCAAGTGCTTGTCCCACTGTCGCCCACATGGGAGACCTAGATGAAGCTCCTGGCTCCTAGCTTCTGCCTGGCCTGGCTGGCCCTTGTAACCATCTAGGGAGTGAACCAGTAGACAGAAGATCTCTCTCTCTTCTCTCTCCCTCTCTCTCTCTCTGTAAACTCTCCCTTTCAAATAAATAGATAAATCTTAAAAAAAGAAAAGGAAGGAAGGAAGGAAGGAAGAAAATAAATCCAGGCCATTATTTTGCACTAATACTGATAATAAACTCTTCTTTGAAAGTATATATGGGCCAGCGCCGTGGCTCAACAGGCTAATCCTCCGCCTTGCAGCGCCGGCACACCAGATTCTAGCCTGGTTGGGGTGCCGGATTCTGTCCCAGTTGCCCTTCTTCCAGGCCAGCTCTCTGCTGTGGCCCGGGAGTGCAGTGGAGGATGGCCCAAGTGCTTGGGCCCTGCACCCCATGGGAGACCAGGATGAGCACCTGGCTCCTGCCTTCGGATCAGCACGGTGATCAGCAATGATCAGCATGGCCTTACCCTGTCCCAGCTTGTCCCACTTTTATTATGCAAATTCCCTTCTTCCATTAATTAACTAATCAGCTCATTTATTCCATAATCTGTCATTGTTTTTGCCTGCTACTTACCAGGTCTCTACACTCTGGAGGTTCGAGATAAAAAGTTCATATTAAAATTTTATCTTGACTCTCTATCTTGAAAAAATTAGGTTTTATTCTTTGTGGTTTATTGGCCCAATTTAGCATGTGTCCATTTGGGATCTACTCTAGGCTCAGTACTGTTCAGGATCATAATCCACAGTCTCTCTAGCATTTTATCCTATTGATTTAAATAATGGCACATGAGTTTTAGATTCTGCTTGTGGTTCATGATACACATTTAATTAGTAATAATGAAATGAAAAATGCCAGCAAATGCCTCTGGCCTGGGAAATATGTATCTGTTTAGTTTTCAATATTAGTTATCTAAATATTACTAGTTAATGCTATATTACTACAGACCTTTAAAAATTCCAGAAAGGATACAGAAAATATTTTTAAAAAGTGCTAGATAGATGTTATTGTTCATTTTTAAAAGAATTGAGTGGTTTGTTGGCAGAGTTGGGAATGGAAATGTGATTGCTCAAATCTTAAATTGGGCACTTATCCTTGGAAACCCACTTCTAATATAGTGTTAACATGTGAATTAGCCATGGACTGTCAGAGTTAAGTATGTGAGCTTGGATTGTGATGTTAAAGCGCCATGCATCTGCTTTAGGGACGCCTGGCTTTCTGTATAATCAGTGTTTCAGTGTTGGAAACCATTAGATGATCAGGGCCTCTGATAGGAAACTGGGTACTGAGAGATACAATTACTTAGCAGTTGACATGAGAAAGGCCAGGCTCTTCCTTTCGTTTTCATCTGTTTTTGGCCATGGGGAAATGACTCTCAGCATTAGATCCTGAACCCAGCTAAAATCTGGGGGGCTCTTGACAGCTTTTGAGAGCATACTTTCTAAGGAGAGAGATAATGGAAGACTTTTTCTTTCTGTTTTCTATGGTCTTTCTTTTGAGAGCCCAGATAGCTCACAGGAATAGGTTCTCATAGTCAGAAAAACTCAGATTAGTCTGTAAATCAAGAGGTGAAGCCTTTCTGTTCTCCTTAAGAAAATGCTGTCCTCCGTAGAGGGCAGAGAAAGAGTACGTGTCGTTAATGACTTGAGAAACATTTGCCACTGCACCTGCCCAGGGCAGGCCATAAAGTTACCTTGGTTGTGTAAGAATAACCTGAGTGGTTTACTTAGACTGTTCCCAAATGTTTGGGCCTTATTCAAGAGCTTCCAAGACTGACCAAATAGTTTTACTTTTCACTGCTCTGTTTAGATTTACCTTTACACCATCCAATCACAGGGAGAGGTGTGGGAGTTGCTGAAGTTACAACATGCCCGACTCCCCAGCCATGTGACATAGCTTTTCAGACACTGAGTTAAACTTCAACCCAGACATATCTCTTCACTTCAGGTCACCTACAGGCTAGACAAAGCCAAGGTCGTCTGTGGAGGCAATATAAGGAGTTCCGTTGGTTGCAATAACTACAACGTTATTCACTGTTTGAAATACTATACCGTGGTTAATCATGTGTCCCTTTATTTATGAGCCCTGAATTGAGAGGACACAGCAAGATCCACTGTTTGAAAGGAGCCTTTCATGAGATCTTCCTTTTGGATGCTGCTTCGTCTTTTGTTGTGAAGAGAAGAGGACTTCGTGTCAGTTGCACAAGTTAGTGAATGGAGTATACTGGCCTCCCTGAAAGCAGGTTGTTCTGCTCCAAACTTGAATGACCAAATTGTAAAACTTATGTTTTTACTAATGATTGTAAAAACACACTAAGTCCCTGATGATTCCTTTTAATTGGCCACAATCTTGATTAAACCTTAATTGTCAGGCATTCAAAAGTTATTTATGTTCTCTCTGAAAACAGACTTTTCTGTCCAGAATTCAAGTTGTCTACTTACAGCTATAGGTTTCTGCTGATGTTTAGGTAAACAGATCCGAGCTCTTCACTCCAGCCTGATGGATGAGATCTGACATGTCAATTGCCAACCCTCCCCCTTTTCTTTTTTAATTTTTTAGTTTAATGTCCTACTTTACTTTGTGAGAAGTCATCTTGTGAGCTACTCTTGTTGAACAAGGGGCATTTCCAGCTTCCTTTTATTAATAAGTTTGGAATAGATTATTTAGATGAATGGATTTCTTTAATCAAAGAATTTAGTGATAGGCAATGTTTTCAGGTCTGCTGATTTGTCACCCTCAGGCCAACCTGGATTTGTCCCACTAAAACTGATGTGGCTCCTTTTCATTGAGGCACTCAGAATGCTTCTGTACTTCACATTCATGTTGACTTTTTAGTGGTACCATTTTTGTGGCATTCATTTCATGCGAACTTTCACTCTTCAGTGGATAATCCCGTGTGGACTGTCCACTGCCACACAGGTTTCATGTGGTTCCTGTAATGCAGTGTGCTTTTACCCACCTTATGCCTTGGAGGATGTTGTTAGCCCTAGCATTCTTCCCTCATCTCCTCCTCAGATACTTGCCATCTTTCAAGATAAGACTTTGTTGTTACTTCCATCATTAAACCCACATCCCATCACCCACCCAGTTCCACTTGGATTAAATACTTCTCATTGCACCGCTTTCTCTGAACCCTAACTGGAGTGCTTAGTTCACTCCCTCTTGTGTTCTAATTGGTTGTGTTTTCCCCAGGACCAGGGGAGACTTATGAAGACCAGGCTGTATCTTCAAGCTGCCTCCAGGTGATCGGCACAAAGTTGCTTACATCTCTTGCTTTCTCGTACATTGATGGGAACAGTGTTTTTTTAGCTTCTTAGAACTGTTATCAAGAAAAGAAACTTATCAAGAAAAGAGACTGACAGTAAAACACTTGGCCAAACTCAAAATTCTCTTAAAAGCAGTGAGCATTGTTCTCTAAATGAGCACCTCCAGTTTCGGTCGACAGATACACGACAACAATCTGCATTGCGAACCAAGAGACCTAAAAACCCAGATAGACAAAGCTGACACACCAACCCTCTATTTCCAATCTGTTCTGACCAAGTCAGATGAAGGCGGAAGTTCTGGGGAGTGAGCTTCTCTTTGTGGAGATGTTATTTAGGCCTCCTTTGAGCTTCCTAACCCCCGACTTCGTCTCCACCGGTGTCACCTTCTCAGTGCTCTCTGTGTGTGCAATGGCAGGTTACTTGTTGGAAATCATTATGCCAGCCATGTCCTAGTGTGGTCACACTCAATGCACTGCTTATTAGCAGGAACTCCAGGGGAAATGGCATGGGACCTTGAAATAAACAAACAAGCTGAAAGGGCTGTCTAGACCCAAAGAAACAGGGTCACTGGATTTGTGGAAAGAATTATGCTTGTATATTACACTTTCCCCCTTTGCAGCCCAGATAAAAATCTTTGCTCGAGGTTCATTTCAACATCCCAGTTGCAAGTATAACTTACAGTGGAAAATGCTTTCTGTTTTGGAAAGAAGCAATTGCCATCCTGTTAGAAGACATGGACAGCTGGAGATAAAACTTGTGTTCGAGACCAACGCAGCTTGAGGAAGGGGGCAGAAGCTAGTTTAACAGCCTCTAAATGAGAAGATCTCCGTTTTAATCTCACTGCTAGTCCAGTCAAGAAATACTAGGCAGCTGCTGTGTTCGGGACTGCTAAGCGTGACGGACAGAGCAGTAACAGTAGAAGACACGCTCTCTGCCTTTGAGGGAGTGAAAAGTGAATAGAAAACCCATATATACCAGAAGCAACAAAAGAATGCTGTTAGTCTGGGTGTAATCAAACTACCACATGGCTAACTACAAACCAGAAGGCAAGGGGGTAGGTTACTGTGGTCTCTGCTGCTAGGTAGCTTTAGGTTTTCTTAGATATTTTCCACGGCCCATTTTTTTTTTTTTTTAAACTATGGATTACCTATCCCTGCCCTCTACCAAGTACACAGCAAAAATCTGAGTAATGTTTACAACTATAAATTAAGAACTTGAGCCTCTTGGAAATCTGTCAACAGAGTGAAAAGGAGACATGCCAATACGGTGGAAAAGCACTTTTGAAGATGTGTGAATATTCTGTAGTGCTTTTGTAATATGATTATAGTGTTAAAGATAAGCTTCCTTTAGTTTTTTTTTGTTTTGTTTTGTTTTTGTTTTTGTTTTTTTGGACAGGCAGAGTGGACAGTGAGAGAGAGAGACAGAGAGAAAGGTCTTCCTTTTGCCGTTGGTTCACCCTCCAATGGCCACTGCGGATGGCGCGCTGCAGTCGGCACACCGCGCTGATCCGAAGCCAGGAGCCAGGTGCTCATCCTGGTCTCCCATGGGGTGCAGGGCCCAAGCACTTGGGCCATCCTCCACTGCACTCCCGGACCACAGCAGAGAGCTGGCCTGGAAGAGGGGCAACCGGGACAGAATCCGGTGCCCTGACTGGGACTAGAACCTGGTGTGCCGGCGCTGCAGGCGGAGGATTAGCCTAGTGAGCTGGCACCAGCCAAGCTTCCTTTAGTTTTATAAAATGTGATTTTTTATTATTAAGCTGCAGCTTTTCAGAAAAACCTGTCCCAAGTTGACTTGCTCTTCTTTGACTTTGAGACAGAGAACACTTCATTTTCTCTAAGACTGGCTACTTTTTCACTTTTATTTTATTGCATTCAAGACATGACTACTGAGCATGTACCAGTTGGCAAGTCCCATAACTGGGCCTGGGGATATAAAGTTGAAGACATGAGACTGCTCTCTAATAAACTTATGCAGACGGGCTGGCACTGGTGTAGTGGACTAAGCCTCTGCCTGCAGCACCAGAATCCCATATGGGTGCTGGTTTGTGTCCCGGCTGTTTGTCTTCTGATCCAGCTCTCTGCTATGGCCTGGGAGGGCAGTGGAAGATGGTTCAAGTCCTTGGGCCTTCACCTGCATGGGAGACCTGGAAGAAGCTCCTGGCTTCTTACTTCGGATCAACCCAGCTCCAGCCATTGCAGCCATTTGGGGAGTGAACCAGCAGATGGAAGACCTTTCTCTCTGTCTCTCCCTGTCTGTCTGCAACTCCACTTCTCAAATAAATAAATAAATAAATAAATCTTGTTTTTAAAGAAAGCTTATGAGGAGAAACCAAGGGTAAAAGTTAGTTCCTTGTGTTTTAAATACTAGGGATAGATTTGTTTTTTTAATAGTTAAATCTAAAAAAAAAAAACTAGCGTGAAGCTAGATTTACTGTGCCGGCTCCACTTACTCACTTGTTCACTCGCCCGTTCATCCGTTTTTCAAGTTAACGGCTGCTGGTAACCTGAGTCTTCCTTGACATCTCCCTTTCATTTGTCCTCCAAAGGCAGGCGGTCACTGTGTCCTTTGGAATGTCTATCTCCAGGGAAAGTGTTGAATCTGTCTACTTCTCAGTATACTTACCATCTTACCTATTCCTGTCAGCCCCCCAACTGATCTCCCCATTCCTACTCCTGCTTTCCTACAACTACTGGTTTTTGAAGTTTATTTGACTATGACCCACAATAAAAAAATTTTCAGTATACCCCCAGTGTGTGCACATGCACACACACACACACACACACGTGTCCTATTAGGATTCTGTAAGTAAATCTGAAATAAAAGATTCACAAAATAATACATACCATTACTCTGTGTGATGCATTTTGATATTTTTGAAAATTCTATGCCATTTCCTTTTTTTCCTTGCTGGACATGCATGATCAGCTAAATTCATTCCATGACCCCATGGGGTAGTTTGAAATACGCTGTTCCAATCCTTCCCAGTGCAGCAGGCTGGGGGATAATTTCATGTTGTTTCCTTGCTTAAAAATCTTCCACTGTCCTCAGATTACACTCTTAGGATTCAACCTAACGATAATAGTGTGGCCTACAAGGTGTCCATGGTCTGCCTCTTACTTGTAGCACCTGTACACACGCTCTTGTTTCCCTCCATGACAGTTTTCCTTCCCCCAGTCTACCTGGCTAACTCCTATTTTCCTTCAGGTTTCCATGTAGAAATCACTTCCTGAGAAAATCAGACAGCCACTTCATTCCTCTTCCCCATACGTTTTCTTCATTATAGCTGTTATAATATTATCGTTGTGTGTTTCTTTTTATTATTTTTTGTTCGATATTGGTGGTTTTCTCTAGATCATAGGTTCCATGATTGTTAAGACCAACTCTGTTCTGTTTATTGCTGTCTCCAGAGGGCCTAGTGCAGGCAGTAAATATTTTGGCTCCTACTTGTTGCTAACTACAGTGCTTGGCCTTAGGAGTATAACGGTGAATAGATTTGGACCCCACCCTCAAGGAGTTCTGCTTTTTGACATATGATATCTGAAGATAAGGTGTCTAAAAGGCAAAGCAGGTTAATAATCATGTTAGCAATGGTATTCGAATCCTGGAATTCCTATAAACCATGATTTATTTTGCTTGAGACTAACTGAAGGGGAGGTTTCTCTTACACTAACTATGAGGCAACTTCCAAAGTTCATGGAAAGCGAGATTAAAAGATGTTTATCTAAGTGTCCAAACACTTTGCAATCCACGCACAGTTTTTTCCTGATGTGCATTTCTAGGAACTTTTTGAAGACCCTGCATACCAGCTCAAGGAACTGCAATGGTAATTGTCAAACAACTGTGAATAAATTGCCCTCTGATAGTATAGAAGGATTCAAGGCAACAAAAAGTAGCTTTTGTTTCTGGTGCTGTTTCTATGTCGTTGTGTAATTCTCAGGCTCGGAATCTTAAATTTGGAAAGAATCTAACAAGACCTTGAGACTAATCTTGCATTTTCTGCTGGAGCTCTCAATTTTAACATCCCTGACAGATGCACATTAGAACTCTTCCAGTGCTGGAAAAATAACCATTCCAGAAAACAGTCTATTTCATTTTGAGACAGTTTGAACTGTTAGACAAATGCTCATTTTGTTGAGCTAGTTCTCTGCCCATTTATCTGCCCTTTGGAGTCCTAGTGATAAGCTGGCTCTCTCTTCCTCGGAGCCACACTCTGCAACCAGCTGACCTCCCAAATCCTTTCTTCTTTCCCAGTTGAAACAATCCCAGGTCTCCACTTATTTTTCATAAGACAGGATTTCCATATCCTTTCTCTCCCTGTGACTCTTTTGACATACTCCAGTTTTTCTGTGTATTCTTTAAAACTTGGCACTGACAGTAGAGCTGAGTCCAGCTGTGTCCAGCTAGTGCTGATCACAGGGAGACAGTTCTTTTCTCCTTACGCTGGATGCTATTCTTCTGCTAATCTGGCCTTAGGATGCGTTGGGATTTTCAGCAGCCAAGACACACGGTTGGCTCATGTAATGTTCACAATCAACCAAAACCCCCAGATCCTTTTCACATGAACTCTGGGGCTGCCTGGTCATTCTCCCATCCTGAACTTAGCCATGGACTCGTTTTCTTTCTTGTATCCATGTAATAGATTTTTACATTTATTCCCATTCAGTCTCATCTCATTAACTTCAGACTAATCTTCCAGGCAGTCTTTTGTGGGGTCTACAGTCTTGGCAAAAGAAAAAAAAAAAAAAACCCAAACTCCAGTGAATACCACAAACAGTTATTTGCTTTAAGTTCAGGAAATGAAAAGTTGTGCTGGTTTTAAATTTCTGGAGTTCGCCTCCCTCCCCTGACCCTTCCCCCAGCCAGCTTCAGTTCTTTGGTCTGAGGCCCAGGAGGGGATATGTGCAACTGGACTCCCTTTAGGGAGGGTCTCACTCTCCTCCTCCGCACTGTGCTGTTCTATGAGAGCTGGGTCTGCCCAGCTGAAGCGCAGAAGCATCCTCTGGTCCCACTGCGCCAATCGCTGCCCAGTGATGTGCCAGCTGCTTGTGCCCCAGCATTGTCTGGAAGTTTTGGCCCATCATCCCCTAGAGGAAACAAAGTCCCACCCACTCCCAATCTCTTTTGTCCCCACAGCCAGCTCTGGAAAATATCTGAAGGCCACAGAAGTGGGAGTGCCCTTTGATGTTTATATTGGCTGGCTCCTTTTCCTTTTTACTTCTTCTTCTTTATTTTATTTTTTTTTAAATAATCAGCGTAGTAGAAAATGTGGAGAATTAACCGCATGACAGCAACAGAGGAATTCATTAGAGAAACGGAGATGAATTCTGCTCAGATTTCAGACTTTCAGGCAGGAGTCACAAGGGAGTAGTCCTCTTCTAGTTGTTTTTAATCATTTCTTCTGTGGCACCTTGGTCTTCCATGAAACCACTCTCGGGGTCCAGCGTGGGGGAGCCTGAGCACACCGGCTGATCCGGTGGTGGCTTGGATCTGGGGATTGCTGAGGCAGGATGAGCCACTTCTTGCTCACTTCCCTCTGTGAAGATGGAACTTGTCCATTTTGGAGAAGGCAATGGATGACGCTATGTCACTGTGTTTATTTAAAGTGTTACTCATTAAAAATATGTCTTAAAATTATTAAAAAAAAGCATAAAATTTTACTATGGAAAATTCTCAAATAGACTAAAAAATGCTGAGGAACGGAATTATGCAAGTGTGTTCTAACTTAACATCCTTAGAAACCACCCCGCCACCACCACCACCTTTCAGGACCCTGAAAGACAGCTTCAGTGGTGATGTGCTGCCCATGGCTTTGTTAATTCATACATAAAGCTTTACTTGAAAAAACTGTGTGCTGTGATTTGAATAGAATATGACTCCTGAACTCCTGCAGATGGTTAAATCCCCAAATCATGAGTGACTAGTGCAGGAGGTGAAGAGGGAGAGGTAAAAATTTGATCCAATATATTTAAGAGGTAGGTGATCCTCAAGTCATTGGGAGTGTGCCCCTGGAAGACAGTTCTCCTGAGTGGGGCCAGTTGTTCTCTCTCTGCTTCCTGGTTTGCTGTGGGATCCTACCTCTGCCATATGCTCTGTGTTGCCTTCATCAAATGGTTGAACAGTTGACATCCACCCGATCTTGGACTGTGAACCTCCAAAACTATAAACCATAATAAACCTTTCACAGGCAGCCTCTGTTAAGTAGTTTGTTACAGGAACAGAAAGTTGACTAATGCACTCTGTAAAATAAAACAATTTTCTCTATAAATGTGTAAAGATAGCAGCTAGGTCCCCCAGAAGCGACCAAGATTTCACTCCCTGACCCCAAATAGTTGAATGCTTAGCTTAGTGGAGTTTCATTACAATTCTAACTCATCATGATTCTTCAAAACAAATAATATTGGCAAGTTTTGCATTGCAATTATTGAAGAGAAAATAAATTATTTTTTTAAGAAAGTATACTTTAGGGGCTGGTGCCATGGCTCACTTGGTTAATCAATCCTCTGTCTGAGGTGCCAGCATCCCATATGGGCACCGGGTTCTAGTCATGGTTGCTTCTCTTCCAGGCCAGCTCTCTGCTGTGGCCTGGGAAGGCAGTGGAGGATGGCCCAAGTGCTTGGGCCCCTGCACCCACATGGGAGACCAGGAGAAGCACCTGGCTCCTGGCTTCGGATTGGTGCAGTGCCAGCCATTGCGGCCATTAGGAGAGTGAACCAATGGAAGGAAGACTTTTCTCTCTGTGTCTCTCTCACTGTCTATAACTCTATAAAAAAAAAAAAGAGTATAATTTAAAAAAAAATATTTTCTTATTTGAAAGTCAAAGTTACAGAGAGGAGAGATGGAGAAATCGTCCATCCATTGTTTCACATCCCAAATGGCTGCAACAACTGGACTGGACAGATGGAAGCCAGGAGTTCTGGGTTTTACACGTGGGTGCAGGGTCCCAAACACTTGAGCCATTCTCTGCTGCTTTCCCAGGCACATTAGCAGGGTGCTGGATTGGAAGTGGAGCAGCTGGGACTCAAACCAGCACCTGCATGGAGTATGCTGTGCCATAGTGCCAGCCCCTACTTTAGCCTAGCATTTTAGATACCCATGTTCCACATCAGAGTACCTGGGCTTGATCCCCATCCGCAGCTCCTGATTCCAGCTTCCTGCTGCCGTGGGTCCTGGGAAACAGCAGTGATGGCTCAAGTAGTTGGATTTTTGCCACCTACACAGGAGAACTGAATTGAGTTCCTAGCTCCTGGCTTGAGCGCCAGCCATTGTGGACATTTGGAGAGTGAACTAGTGGATGGGAGATCTGTGTCTCTATGTTCATTTTTTTCTCTCTCTGTATCTCTCAAATAAATGTTTTTAAAGTTTATTAAAAAATAAAGCTTCATATTCACATATAATTTATTGATCTTATGAATGTAAATTATTTGCCTCTATTAAGCAAATTTTATTTTTTATTTATATATATATATTTAAAGATTTATTTATTTATTTGAAAGTCAGAGTTACACAGAGAAAGGAGAGGCAGAGAGAGAGAGAGGTCTTCCATCCGATGGTTCACTCCCCAATTAGCTGCAACGGCCGGAGCTGTGCCGATCCAAAGCCAGGAGCCAGGAGCTTCTTCCAGGTCTCCCACATGGGTGCAGGGCCCCAAGGACTTGGGCCATCCTCCACTGCTTTCCCAGGCCATAGCAGAAAGCTGGATCAGAAGAGGAGCAGCCGGGACTAGAACCAGCGCCCATATGGGATGCCGGTGCTTCAGGGCAGGACATTAAACTGCTGCGCCACAGCGCCAGCCCCCATTTATATATATTTTTAAAATTTTATTTGAGGTATACAAATTACTGTATTTCATACATACAGGTTCAGGAACATAGTGATACTCCCTCCCTTCTTCCTCCTCCCGCTCCTATTTCCATTTAAAGCAAATTTTATAAAGCCTCTTGTTAGCTACCTTTTTAGCCTAATTCTAGGTAAATACAGTTACCTGAAAGTAATGGAAAAAAAAAAGTTTTGAATCTTTTCTTTAAAAAGATGATTAACTAGAAGAACAGATTCTTTTTTTTTTTTAAAGATTTATTTATTTATTTGTTTGAAAGTCAAAGTTACAAAGAAAAGAGAGGCAGAGAGAGAGAGGTCTTCATCCACTGATTCACTCCCCAGATGGCTGCAGAGTTGGGTCGGGCTAAAGCCAGGAGCCAGGAGCATCTCCCAAATGGATGCAGGCCCCCAAACGCTTGGATCATCCTCTGCTGCTTTCCTAGGCCATAAGCAAGGAGCTGGATCGGAAGTGGAGTAGCCCGAACTTGCACACCCATATGGGATGTCGGCAGTGCAGATGGCGGCTCTACCTGCTGCACCACAGTGCCAGCCCCCGGTTTTGAATCTTAATGATATTTATGAAAAGAAAATTCATTACCCTGAAATACTCATGCATATAATTAATTTTAAAATGATTTGATTTAACATTAGGCTAGTCTCATCAACTTGTACTTTCCTCCGACATTTTGGGCCTGAATGACAGGTCCAATGTCATGAGAAATTTCCCAGGGAATACTCTTCGTATGTCTCATCTTCAGACATAGGCTCTGGAAGTTACTCAGAGACTCAGAATCAGACCATGGGTAGGTAGGTCACACACACACACACACACACACACACACACACCCCTTTTAAGATTTATTTATTAGAAAGTCAGAGTGACAGAAAGATGGGGAGTGGGGAGTGAAAGAGTGAGAGAGAGAGAAATCATCCATCCATCAATTCACTGCCCAAATGCTTGCAACAGCTGGGCTGGGGCCGGGCTACAGCCAGGAGCCATGGAGCTCACCCAGGTCTCTCACATGAGAAAAGCATGGGCTCAGCCAGTAAGTTGCTGCCTCTCAGGTGCATCAGCAGGAAGCTGGATCGGAGGTCAAGGCTGGACTCCATCCCAGGCACTCTGAGAAGGGATTTAGATGTCCCAAGCTGTGCCTCAACACCCACCCCTAAGCCATCTTTTCATGCCTGTTTCCCCTACCTCCAAATTGGAAATTGGAGACATAGGTACTTGTCACCTGCTTGTCAATGAGAGAAAATATATCAGTCCTTTTTGTATCAGTGATAAGCAGGAAGAAGTGATAACGGAGGCCTATGGAAAGGCTCTGTGGAAGAAGAGGGCTTGAAAAAGGCCTGAAAGAATATATAGGATGCTAGCTATCCAAGGACCCTTCTTTAGGAATTCAAAGATGTCTATAACATGTTTCTTGCTTCTGATTTGGATTGGCATAGAGCAGACAAGATGGCAACATGCAAAAGCAGCTAAAAGCATGGGACTAAAAAAGCTAATGGTGTATTTTGTATGTATTAAGTAGATGAGGATGTGATTCATTTTAATTCTTATTTAAAAAGCCATTTGTCCTATGGACATTATTAAGAGATGAGCACAAATACACACATACAAATATTTCATTTGGGTTATTTATAAAAATGAAAAATTGAGAAAAACGAGGAATGATTAAGTAAGAACACAGTGTATTGCCGTATACCTTTTAAAAACATGTTATGGTAGAACATTATTCAGTCATTAAAAAGGATGGAATCCTGTCATTTGTGGCAACACAGAGCTGGAGGGTAGTGTTAAGTGAAAGAATCAGGCAGAGAAAAATAAATATTATATGATCTTACTCATTTGTGGAGGCTAAAAAATTGATCCTACAGAGGTAGAAAGTAGATTAGTGCTCAGTGAAGTTGGAAGGGTTGGGAGTAGGGGTTAGTGAAAAGCTTCTTACGGGATGTCAAAGCACAGAGTATGGTTGCTGTAATGTCATATGGCACAATAAGGTGACTCTGTTCTATATCCATTGACTATAACTTTCAAAAATAACTCAAGGAGATACTAAAGGGTCCCAGCCCATGAAAACGAGTATATATGAGGAGATAGAAATGCCAATTACCCTGAATGGATCATTTCAAGTTGTATGCATGTTGAATTATATTACAGTACCCCACAGATAATATTAATTTAAAATGTAAAAAAAAATGTTATATAAAAATATTCAAATGAAGAAACATTCATGGTATGGTGAGAAGTGAAAAGGTTAAGCATCCCATATTGGAGCACTAGTTTGAGTCCCAGCTGCTCCGCCTCTGATCCAGCTCCCTGCTAAATGCACCTGGGAAGACAGCAGAAGGTGGCCAAAGTACTTGAGCCCCCGCCACACACACGGGAAACCCAGGTGGAGCTCCTGGCTCCTGGCCTTAACTTGACCAAGCCAGGCTGTTGTGGCCATGTGGGGAGTGAACCAGCAGGTGGAAGATTTCTCTCCTTCTCCCTCTGTCTCTCCCTTTCTCTGTTGTTCTGCCTTTCAAATAAATAAATGAATCTTTTAAGAAAACAGGATGAGAAAAAAGTCTACAACATAGTGCTCATTTTGTGAAATCTATTTATATCTATGGCAGGGAAAAAAAACAAGAGATGCATAAATTGTTAGTAGTGATTAAATACACTTCTGAGCCTATGAGGTATTTTGATTTCCTTCTTTAGTTTCTGTGGTCTTTAAATTGTTTTCCCTTTTGAAAATACGTAATTTTACAATTAAAAATGTTAAAGTTCTAGGAAGTCTGGCACTGGTTGACGAGTGGATTTTATGTAACATGGATTCCATTGTCAAAATCTGAATAGATGATTGACAGAATGAAAATAATATTTTTGGGAAACGAATGTGACAAATATGTGTAAAGTGGTTTGGATAGAAAGCGCTTGATTTAGGAGTGACAAATCTGCAGATTGCAGCAGCAGTTTATTGTAAACTGACCAAGTCTAGAATAGGGTGGTGGTAGTGGGAGTTCAGAAGGAGCAGGTGTGATCCCGAAAGAGAAAAGACTAGAGGGTGGCACTGAGTTTTTAGACATTAAGAAGTTATGGTAGAAGAAGAAGGAGATAAATAAAAACAGCCTCGGAGAAGAGATATAGAATGCAAAGACAAAGTAGTACAAGGCAGTCATGGCCATCAAGATTGGAGAGAATTTCAGCCACTACTGCTGTGTGGTCAAAGAAAATTCATGATGGAGACTAGGCCTTTGGATTTGCAATTTGGTTACCAAAAGGTTTTTAAATCTGGATCTAGAAACTCACTTGAAATTTTTTATGAGGCTGTAACTTGAACAACCCAGTTCCCATTAATTAATATTCAGTGTTTCGGGGACATTTCCATTTAGTTTTTTTTTTTTTTTTTGCCCTTTTAGGTATGTTCACCAAATATTATTTTATTCCTAATTGCATGCTAAGCAAGTTATGCTCTGTGTATAAAATGCCCAAATCTAAAAGGCATTGTAGACAGGCTATTTTTAGGGGACTCATGTTTTTCTTTAAAAGCTCAGTTAGCATTTGGAATCGATATACAATATAATATTTAAAAGAAAAACAACATATTTCCTCATCCCCCAAGAGATTTCTTAAAATAGCATGTAATCTTACCTACAGTGGGAAAAGCCTCCATTTTTATAAATCGGGTTGGATCTAACCCAGATTACCTGGCCAAGAGAACCCCCAAGAAAAACAAGGTGTGGTAAAGGTTATAGTCATGGTAATTAAGAAATTTGTGTTGTGCCCGCTGGGCCTCAGTGCTGACCCCGCCTGTGGCTGCTGGCACCATTCCCACTGCTGAGACATGCTGTCTTTTTAGAGAGAAACCCAAACCAAACCTTTGCCCACTTTGAAAGCCAAAATATTCTTCTCCTTCCTTGCAGCCACGGAGAGGGCTGAGCTTGTGCTAATAGGATCCATGTCTCTGTGACCCGTGGATGCATCAACCTGTCTCCCGTGCAGTCTGTAAGCTTCTCAGTGTCGTGGTTTCTTACACATGTTAGAAGCTGTGCTTAGGGTTCTCGTCTTCAAGCCTATGTCTTTCCTAAGGAAAGCATAAAGCAGGCAGTTAGCCTGGCACGGCCCAGGCAACCACAGGTGGAACTCCAAATTCATTAACTCTATAGCAGGCTAATTTTTAAGTTGACCTTGTTGATTGGCCTGTGAGTGATGTTATGAACACCCAAATGGCCCTGGACAGAACGAAGCTTCCTCACGCCTGCACTGAAGGCTCGGAGAGGTGAGATTATGTATCTGCTGCCCCACCATAGCTGAGCTTGGGCTCGGGCCACCTGACCCTCCACCCAGGTCTGCAGCTGTCCCATACATTGTAGCATCTCTATCCAACGGCAAAACCTCTTTAGGGTTGTAGGCACTAGTCCAGATGTTGGGTACCAAATCTGTGCATGACCAGCTGGACTCTGACAGTTGTGCGGTGCCCAGCAGCGGTTTAACAGGCCAGCAGCGGCAAGCGAGTCCCTCAGTGAATGTGCTGGAACCGTGGAGGTTCTTGAGGCGAGTCCTGTCTGCTGAGAAGTTTCCGACGTCTTCTAGGTGATGGCGCTTTGCAGAAGCTCTCTCCTCTTTCCTGATGATGACTCGGTGTCAGGACCCTGATGAGCCAGGAGGACTTTGTGATCCTTCACGTTACAGGACTCGAAGACGTGAGATTCAGCACAGTGGGATCTGCTCTGATCTTCCAGTGCAGAACTGTTCCCCTCCAGTACTTCGGCGTCCAGTTCTCTGAGACATGTAGCAGCCCGTTTCCATTGCACCTGAGCGCACTCAGCAGTTGTTCATAGAACTCCGTGTGAGCCAGGCGCTGTGCTGGACTCTGCGGGGCTAACCAGGCCGTCTGTCCTTCTTCGGTCCAGCAACCACTGCTTTGACCTCTGTCGGTTACACCTCTGGCTCCTGGCACCTTCTGTTTTCACAGCTTCGTCGATCCCATCTCAGGCAGAGTTATTCCTCATTCGAGAAGGTGACTTTTTTTTAAAAAATGAGATTAAAAAAGCTTTTTTTGTTGTTGTTGCCTTGTTCCCTTAATTTTTCTTTACCATCTAATAAAAGCTGAAATGAGGAGAAGGGAAGATATTCCAGTCTGAAAAATGGAAATAAAGGTCTCCTGTGCATCTACTTTTGAGAAGTGATTTTAAAATATCCTGTGCCCTTAGGGATCTACTGCCCTTTGGATACACATGTCTTAACTACCATTACGTTGGAAGACGCTATGCTTAGGCATCAGAAAAAGGAATCGCACTGGGAACTTTGACTGATACTTCTTTGATTTAACCTTGTTTTACTTCCTCCTGGTAATCTTTTAAAATGGACAATGAAAGGAGCTCCTTGTCTGTAGGCCTGTGATATCCCTCCAGGGAGCGGGCCACATGATCTTTTTCCTTATCTGGTATTGATATTTTCCTCAGGCTAAATTAATCTGAGCGACGTATAGTCTAGGAATAGCTTTAGAATAGTTCCCGAGTTAGAAGAGTTGGGACCAGATAATTAGGGTCTGTTGGATAGAGTCACTGTTTTCATACACATCCCTGAACCCAGCACAGGGGGTCAGTACTTGTGTTGAGTATTTGAATACCCAAGGGTCAGACAGTTAGGACTGCCTTATTAATGTTCTTGTGCACATAGGTTTTGTTTTAAAGATGTTGGGGGGGGGGGTCGGTCATAACCAGCTTTCTGTGTGTAAACACAACTAGGCCTTGGCTAAGGGGAGCAAAATGATCATTGTGCATCTTGGTTGCTGTTGTGCTATTTCTGTATGACCTTTATTGTCGCAGTTCCTACTTTGGGCTGCAGTAGCAGCTGCCACTGCTGAGATTTCCTGGAAAAAACACTGAATTTCAAACAGAGTCCTTAACCTGTAGAGAAGCAGTCACGAGTCCTTACCTCCTGAGTTTGTGCATGGATTAAAAGAGAAAATACTTGGGAAAGTGCTTTGAAGTCTCAAAGCACTTGTAAAAGCAAGGAAATGTGCTGTGATCGGTATCACGATGTTACCGAGTGAGTTATTCCCCAGATGTTCATGATAAAGTCCTCCCGGAAGAGTGGGTGGGTCACTTTACCAAACAGTTCTGTCCATGTTACCCAAACTCCCAGTTTGAGTCACCGAGTAAAACGAAAGGTAGTGAGTGCGCTCTATTTAAAGCCTTCATTTCATTTCCACCTTCCACCTTCCACTCTTTACCAACAAAACAGTTTCACTTCGTTTCTTGTCACTTTCACTTTCACGTTCCCGAGCCTCGTGTAGATTCAGTGGTGTTTCCACAGTAAAGCATTTGCATTGTCTTCCTGTCGTTATTTCTCTGAGTGATGCACCGTGGTCAGTGCGGCTCACTGCGTCTCCTGCGCAGAACATGTCAAATCAGCAAGTGGCCTAGCTCAGAACGCTCTCTGTGACCTTGTCCTCCCTCCCCTCCCTGCCCATACCCAGTTACCCTAATTTGCTAGGGTATAGGGCTACTTCAGGGTCAAGGGCCTGACTCCCTATGTGCAGAGAACTCTCAGATCACAAGGGCCTCCCTCCACTCCCTTCCCCATTGAAACTAATATTTAGAAAAGAGAGAGTCATGAAAAGATCATGATGAATCTTGTTTATGTACTATTTTTATTGTTACAGTATTTTTATTACCAACTGAATAATGGTTCACATACCATTAACAAATTTTTTAAAAAATTATTTATTTATTTATTTGAAAGGCAAAGTTACACAGAGAGAGAGGTCTTTCATTCACTCGTTCACACTTCAAATGCCTGCAATGGCTGGAACTGGGCCAGACTGAAGCTATGAGCCAGGAGCTTCTTCTGGGTCTCCCACATGGGTACAGGGGCCCAAGGATGTAGACCATCTTCTGCTGTTTTCCCAGGTGCATTAGCAAGAAGCTGGTTTGGAAGTGGAGCAGCCAGCATTTGAACCCGTGCCCATATGGGATACCAGCGTCACAGGTGGCATCTTTACCCTCTATGCCACAATGTCAGCCCCCATTAGGAGGTTTAAAAATTAAAAACATAATGGGAGAGCTTCTAGCTGTCTTGAGTAAGTTTAAGGCATGGGCCTTAGGCTAGAGTTTATTATATTGTACAGTATATACTAGATGTAGAATTTACTCAAGAATTTAGAGAAAAATTAATACATATATAAAACCACCAGAGAATGTATCAGAGCAGGATACGGGAAAATCACCTAAAGAAAGTGATTCCCTCTAGGTTGAAGACTGGCAGCAACGAAAGTAATGCTGATCTGTCAGAAAGGGGTTGGTCACCATGAGAAGAACCCAGAGATAAATTCTGATTGTCCTCCGCCATCAGTGACTGTCCATAGAAGTGGGAATGTTAGCAGCATGCAGAGTTCCAGTGTACAGGCAAGAATCCTCTGTTGAAAATTCAATTTCATATTCAAAACCTATAGCAAACTCCTCTCAGCCTGGCACCTTGTGTTTACAGTTTGCATCTATAGGTACAAAAGTCTAAAAGGGAAAACGCTCTGGTCAAGATGTTAGGAGTGTCTGGTCTGTGTATATAGATGTGTGACTCCTATCCATCAACAAATTGGCATTCTGCTTTACTACAGTAGCTAAGTGTGAACTTTGTTCAGGTGAGGTACTGTGCCTCAGTCTAGTCAACTCTGGGATATTGTCAGTACTGAGTTTCTGTGCTGCAGGCCTGGGACTAGACCCCAGCTGGATAGTTAATAGCACCACATGGTACCACTTAGTAAAAAGAGGAGGGACTAGTCATTTGATTTCAGGTTTAAGCTCTAGAATCTAATTGACCTTGCTTTGAATCAGCCCTTTGCAAACTGTAGGCCCTACACCCCCTTCCCTCTGTAAAAAGATTATCATAACACCAACTGCAAAGGTTTGTTTTGAAGGTTTTAGATAGTTCATGTGAAATGCTTGGCTCAGAGCCTTTTGTACACCTACTATTACTGTTATCAGCAACAGTAGCAGCAAGATAAATGCCATCTTCTGTGTCCTTTGGGTAGTCAGCAAATTGGTCTGGCCTAGAACTCACTAACTTCTGGGGTTTATCAAACCCTCAAATGCCCATGATGGCCACTGGCTGGGGTAGAAGCCAGAATTGAGGAATTCAGTCCAGTTATCTCACATGGTTGCAGGAACCCAATTACTTGAGCCATCACCACTGCCTCCCAAAGTCTGGATAAGCAGAATGTTGGGAGCAGATCCAGGTATTGAATGGGCCACTTGTGTCTTAACTGCTAGGCTAAATGCCAGTCTCTCTACTAGGGCCTTTTAGTTGGAACCACAGCACAGGTGATGATCACATCACATTATTTATGAGAAATTAGAGCAATAAGACACATTACTAAAAATTGAAAAGGGCAGATAAAGATTTATTTATTTATTCAAAAGGCAGAGTTACAGAGAGAGAAAAGTCTTCCATCCATTGGTTCACTTCTCAAATGGCTGCAGCGACTGGTGCTGGGCTGATCCAAAGCCAGGAGCCAGGAGCTTCTTCCGGTTCTCTCACACAGTGTCGAGGCCCAAGGACTTGGGCCATCTTCTGCTTTCCCAGGCCATAGCAGAGAGCTGGATAGGAAGTAGAACAGCTGGGAATTGAACCAGCACCCATATGGGATGCCAGCACTGCTACGCTACAGCGCTGGCCCCCAGATGCCATCTTAATTTTGAAAAATGAAATAAGGAGAAAGAAGGCATATTTTAGAATTAGAATTAAACAGTATTGATCTTTAGCCAAATTTCAGAATATATCATTAAATGATTGCTTGTGAGAATAATATGATTATTAGGAGCCCACTAATATTTGTGAATTTTTGTTAGTTCATTCAAAACAAAGCATTCCTGTTTCTAATGTCGTTTCGTTCTTTCACAGTTCATCTAGTTGGTTATGTGAATTGATTTTGAGAAGTGTTGATATTTACTTCTGGGAGGAGTTGGCAGATTTTTATGATATTCTTGTTGTCTTGTTGAGGTTGATTAAGGAGGTTCGGAGTTGTTTGAACAAATGTCCCCTGGTGGTTTTTGAGCCAATTGATGGATTGATGTCCATCTAGAAGGAGGTCATCATGGTAAACCTCAGGACCTGCTGGCTGATGTAGTTCTGACCAATAGTCTCATTTACAAATTTTAATGGAAGAACAAAAGATGTACTTTTGAAGCATATGGTCGGCTCAAAGTTGGGAGAGAGGCTAACACAGCTAAGAAGTGGGAGAGGATTTTAAAAAGATCTGTGTATATTGGTGGATTTGCTAATAACAACCATAGATGTGCGCAGTTACAGTGTGCCAGGCAGGATGTTCTTTGTGTTATGTGGATTCCCTCATTAATCCTCACAGTGGTCTTCTGAGTTGTATATGATGAATACTCCATTCTACAGGTAGACATGGGAGTACAGAGATATTGAGCCACTTACTCTAGTCCCACAGCTGATAAGAGGCACAGATGGAATAACCAGTTGTTAACACCAAAACCCATGCTGTTAACCACTGTGTTATGCTACTAGACTTAGTAAGTAAATACATATCCGCAGAATCAGGTTAACAAAGTTAAGTCCTAAAAGGAAAAGGAACGTGGGAGTTTAGCTCAATAGTGAGCAATGAGAACAAAATTTAGGGATGTTAGTTGGTAGGACTCTCAGTATGATTTAATAGTGCCATGTACTAGAGATACACCCCCCCCCACACACACACACCTGGGCAGTGTTGTGGCTGCCGCCTGGGACACCAGATTCCCTTTGGACACCAGTTCCAGTCCAGGCTGCTCCACTTCTATCCGGTGCCCTGCTAATGTGCCTTGTAAAGCACTGGAGGGTAGCCCCAGTGCATGGGCCCCTGTTACCCATGTGGGCAACCCAGAGGAAGCTCCTGGCTCTGGCCTGGCCCAGTGTTGGCTGTTGTGGCCATCTGGCAAGTGAACCAGTAGATGAAAGATTCTCTCTCTCTCGTCCTCCCACCCATTTCTGCTTTTCAAATAAATAAATAATTTTTGTAAAAGGTGACTAGTATGAATCTGAGGGTTCATTATTAGAAGGTAGGGCTATGGATCAGGAATGGCAATAGTTCTTCTCTAATACTCTGCCCAGAAGATTAGATGAGGTCAGTTGTTAAGGGGTCCTTGACTATTACAATCAGGAGAATAAGAGATCTGGGTTTCTATCCTAGGGTGAACTCAAGAAGTTGGTCTGGAAAACAGAAAATCGAAGACTACAAAGATCACCTTCAAATAGTAACAGAGTCATATGAAGTAGGAAGAATAGTCTATTTATGTTTAAAAGTACCAAAGTCATTTTCTCCCCATTCCCTATTGAGAAATAGACTCAAGCATCAGATTGATGTGGAGAGAAAAGACATCAGCTTTATTCTAGTAAAACCATAGTAGAGAAGGGGGCTTGATTATTTTTTTTTCATTCCCTTTCCCAGTTAAACACTCTTGGAGTCCAGCATGGCAGCTAGGCACCTGCAGGGCAGGCCAGTTCCTGTTGGAGGCGGAGGAGAATCCATGTATCCTTAAGTCAGTGCTCTGACTTCTCTACTCTGAGTCAGAGAGAAGAGATCTAATTTCCTATTTGCACAAAAATCCTTGGACTCCTTGAAATAGGCCCCTGAAAAAGGTCAGAAAGTTAACAGGAAGTACCTCACAGAAACCTCAGGGCACTTGTCAGCTGTAGCTCTGTGGGGGCAGCCAAGTCAAGGGGCACGTTGTGTCTGAAGTGTTTGGCCTCTATAAAGAGAATCGTGTGAAAAAGACTTCTAGCTTTGGAAAAATAGAGGTGTGTGTGTGTGTGTGTGTGTGTGTGTGCAGATGTCTTCTGAGGTCTTCCTCCCTAGGATTCTCTTGAGATCAGTTAAGACACACATTGGTAAACAACAAAAACTCCAAGTTGAGCAAGGCCAGTAGTGTAAGGGCGTACAGTTCTGAGGGCTGTGGCACGTTGTGTTCTGGGGGTGGCTTTGCTCCAACTGTTTGTCCGGCAGTGTTTTGAGTTAAAGAGAATAACAGTCTACAAATTTATGCACATGGCACTTCACAGAATGGGAGAGGCCACATTCTGGCCTCTGACATCCACATGCAATAAATATAGCAGTGTCCTTCCCCCAGGACTCAATTTGTAATCCTCTTTATTGCATTGTGCTGTAGTAAGTTTCCCAGTTTTGTGGGCAATCTGTGAAACCAGCCTTGCCTTTATTTCAACTTTGTCGCTCTTATTTGGTCTTTTTACTATGAATTAAATGGATCCTTAGGGGTTCCAATTATATGATGGAAAAAGGAACTTGGAGTTCTGAGAACCTGAAGAACAATTTGTTTTCCTCATCTATTCAAGACCTTTAGGATTTGGTTATCATTTTCAAAAAAAACTTCAAGAGCAATCATCTGTGTCATTTCAAGTGGCACAGGTAGTATCTTCATCTGTCTCCTGGGTTACCATCGTAATAACCCCTTATTCTCATATGATCTTTTACAGTTTACAAAGTGCTGTTTTGCACAGAATAATCATCACAAATAATTGAGGGCACAAGTGAGCACAGGTATTATTGTCTCCTTTTCAGGGACAGGGCATAACAGATGTTTTCTCAGCACCAGCTCTCTGCCACCTCCCTGCAGGAGTACAGCACTCCTGGTTCTTGTTCCGGGAGTCAGACACTAGGAACCACATGGTGAGACTGAGAAGCTGGGATTCAGAGAGTCACCCACCCAGGATCACACAGCAGGGAGGAAAAGAACTGCAGTCGATCCAGGGGCTTTCCCATTCTGCAGTCTGTGCTCTTGATCACTAGATAATGACCAGAGAAGTTATGAACCTGTCCAAGGCCACTGCTGCTTGGTAGTGTAGGCTGGCCAGGACCTTTGTCCGTAGGCAGCTCAGCACATCATCAACATCGGCCACTGCCTCATTGGTTTTCATAAGTTTGGATTTTTAGTACATATACAGGAAACCAATGGAAGGTGAGCCAGGGTTGGCCCTAGGAACGTAGAGGGACCTATCCAGTATCAAAGGGAACTTCAGGCTCTTATGGGATTTTTAAGTGCTGAATGTTCTCTTCGTAGTTTGTTTATTCTTAACCCTCATCATCAACTATCACAGATGGCTCTTGTCCGACAGTGATTCACACGTGGGCCTTTGCCAGGTATACCTATTTTACTACTTTTGGCATTGAGAGAGGCAGTATGTTTCTCAACTGGCTTGGGGGAAATAAGTTCTCATATTACTGCAGCAGAAAAACAAGTCAGCCAGTCACTGACTTGAGTGCAAAGAGCTCAGACTGACCTTGGGCATCAGCCAAGCAGAGTTCACAATCGCCGCTCATCCTCTTCTTGAAAGAAGGGTCTTCAGTGAGTCACTGAATCCCACTGCAAACCTATTCCTGCCTTTTAAAAAGAGGTAACACCTGACTCCTGGATTTGTTAGAATGAATGAAAAAAAAAAAAAACACCAAAACATTTATTGGGAATGAACTTTGTGGTTAGGGCTGTTCATCCATGTGTCTCACTTAATCCTCAGCCCTGGGAGATGGGTTTTATTTTCACCACTTGACAGATAAGAAAACCGAATCTTGGGGCTGGTGTTGTGGCTCAGTGGGTTAAGTCGCTGCCTTGATGCCAACACCCCATATCAGAGAGTTAGCTAGAGTTCCAGACGCTCCACTTCCCATCCAGTTCCCTGCTGATGCACCTGGGAAAGCAGCAGAAGATGGCTCGAGTACTTAGGCCCCTGCACCCACATGGGAAACCCGGATAGAATTTCTGGCTCCTGGCTTTGGGCTAACCCAGCCCTGGCTACTGTAGCTATTCTGGGAGAGAACCAGCAGATGGAAGACTCTCTCTCTCTCTCTCTCTCTCTCTCTCTCTCTCTCACTCGCTCTGGGTGTGTGTGTGTGTGTGTCTGCCTTTCACATACATAAAATAAATCTTAAAAAAAAAAAAAGAAAAGAACCTCAGGGAGATATGATAACTTTCCCAAAATGAACTCTACCTGTTGTTTTGGAAAAGTTTCAAAGGGCATCAAATCAGATATTCCTATTTCAGTTTCCCCAAAGTCATGAGATATCCCTAAATCTTCCAAAAGCTTCCCCAAATAAGGCTGGCAAAGACTTAAAGAACTCTGTTTCAGGGGCAGCAATTTGGCATAGCAGTTAAGACACTGGTTGGATGACCCACGTCCCGTATTTGAGTGTCTGGGTTCAGTCTCCAGCTCTGCTCCAGATTCTACCTTCCTACTAATAATGCACACCCTGGAAGGCAGCACATGATAGATCAAGTAGCTATGTCCCTGCCACCCATGTGGGAGACCCAGATTGAGGTTCTGGCTCCTGGCTTTGGTCTGGCTCAGCCCCAGCTCTTGATGACATTTGAAGGAATGAACCAGTGGATAGGATATCTGTGTCTGTCTATCTCTCTGTGTCTCTTAAAAAAAAAAAATCTCATTTCAGTATCAGTTTCATTATCATAGCAGTTTCTTCATATTTTTATTGGTTGCTATTACATCTAGAATAACAAAGATAGTAGAAGGTATGTGACATTCCTCTGTTGTATGGATTTGTATGTGACCTTCTCCTTCATCAGGGACCAAGAGGGTTTAAAAACTCAAGTCAGACCCCTCATCCTTGGACTTCCTCGCCTCCATCAGCAGGGGTCAAGGAGGAGCCTCGACAGTAATCCCTCTGACTCCACTCCCTCAGCCTGATCAACAGGAATATCCTTGAACAGTCCAATCTCATCAGTTGTTTAGATTAGTCACTGCAAGAAGCCAAACTTGTAGGAAACCCTTTACTTATCAAAGTCCAAGTCCACTGCTCCATTCCTCTTCAAGTTCTCTGTCCCCTGGAATTTCAGAGTCTGTCAGCAGCAAAATTTCCAATGTCCCCAGTCCCTTCTCTCCAAGAAGCAATAGCAGTGTTTTCTCCTACAGTCTCCTGCTGGGGTAGGCCAATGGGTCCTACCAGTTTCCCACTGCTGCAGACCCCTGTTTATCACCTCCCCCAAAACCTCCAGCTTTGAATATCCTTTTAACAATCATGGGTCCGTCTCAGAAAGCTTAGTCCTACACCACAGAAAGACACATGGAGTTTGTAACTCTTTTGTAAAGAAAGTGGATCCTGTCTCCTTGATGAACATAACTTCTATTTTAGTTGGCCAGTGCTAGATGGCAGGACGTGTGCGGGTACAGGGAAAGTGGGCTCAGCAACTGGGAGTTGAGACGTTTACCTTGCTCAGTGTTAGGCGGTGCCGTATCAGAGGAGGGAGATGTTGTCTTAGCATCCTATATAAGGATCTATTCTGAACATTGAAGTAGGACAGTCCCTGCCCTTCAGTGGTATTCAGCAGACTTTTTCCTTGGTAGGACTTTGTGGCTGTGGGCCAAAATGAATGCGATAGGTCTCCCTTTCATAGTCTCAGACCAGGCCAGAAGGCTGCAGGAGAGAGCTGGGCATGCACATAGAAGACTATTTTTTTCTAAACAGAGGGAGTCATGGAAGACTTAGGGTCCAGAGTACAAAGTGTTTGCTTAATTTTGAAAGGACAACTTTGTATAATTTAGCAAGGCCCTCCTGTTTAAGATTAATCTCAAGTAAGTAAGAGGTCCTTGTTGGATTTCTCTATAATTTGCAGTAGTTCCTGGAGGTCAGAACTATTCCTTATCTGTAAGTAATGGGTCTTTCGATTATAGACCTTTGGGGGATATAACTTTAATGTTGCACAGTTAAACCAACCTCACACTATTTACAAGACATGTCATACAACACCGAAAACAAGAAATTAGAGTATGTGGAAACTATGCTACTAAAATTAAGCAGCATGAGGAAAATGAATGTAAGCCTGGAAGTCAGAGCCTCACTTCTGTTTCAGCAGCTGACGCAGGGGCACTGGAGCCAGAAATAATTTTAAGACCTGTTTTGTTCTGTCTTGTAAAGAGTATTTGATGTGGTCCACCCTCTGCCCCCATCCCATTTCCAAGTAAGTAGTGGAGTTAGGGAAAAGATTATAACATTGCCTGGCTCATTTCTGGCCTGACTTTGATTCTGGCTTCAGTAAGGTGAGATGAGATGTCTACTCCTCATTAAACAACATTGGCAGTTGACAAAGTGCATTTCATAACCATCTATGCGGCTGCCAGTTGTATCTGTGATATTCTAAGGATGGGCACTAAGGAAGTATGTGCTTGTTGAAAGCATAATCTCTAAGTGATAAATTAAGTTTGCTGTGACCTGAATGTGAGTGCTGTTGATGTGGCATTAACATTGATTTCATAGCTATTTAAAGAAAAGGCAAATTTTGAATGTATGCTTATGATGACATCAGTATATTGGTCTTCTCTTGGAGGTGAAAAGCGCAAAGTTGGGGCTCGCATTGTGGTACAGTAGGGTAAGCCATTGCTTGTAATGCCAACATCACATGTTGGAATGTTGGTTCAAGTCCTGGGTGCTTCACTTCTGATCCAGCTTCCTGCTGATGTGCCTTGGGAGGCAGTGGAAGATGGCCCCAAAGCTTGGGCCCCTGCCACCCATGTGGGAAACCTGAATGGAATTCCTGGTTACTGGCTTTGGCCTGGCCCAGACCTGGGTTTTGCAGTCATTTGGAGAGTAAACCATTGATGGAAAATCTGTCTCTCACTCTGCCTTTCAAATTAATAAATAAGTCTAAAAAAAAAACCACACTGCTTTGATTATATCAGAAAATTCATACAACTAACATAGTTTACAATATAACCCAAAACTTGAATTTATGGAATTTTCAGTATGAAGATATGATGTGTTGAATGTTGGGTGCACATATATAACCAGGGTACAATATTGCAGTCTGTTTCTTTAGACATGGTAGACTATAGAGAGAGTGGGACATTTTGCCAAGAAGTTAAGATACTCATGTCCCATATCAGAGTACCTGGGTTTGATTCCCAGCTCTGGCTTCTGACTCTATCTCCCTGCTAAGGCAGACACGGGAGGCAGTGGTGGTGACTCAAGTAATTGGATTACATGGGGGACCTGGATTGCATTCCCAGCTCCCAGCTTTGGCCTCAGTTGGTGAGGAATTTGGGGAGTGAACCAGCAGATGGGATCTCTCAGTCTCCCTCTGCCTCTCTGAAAGATAGGTAGATAGACAGACAGACAGATGGTAGAAGTTGCCATGGATAGTCCTGGGGGAGCAGGAGTGGCTCAGTGAAATACCAAGTTGGGTGACAGAGCGATTGGAAAACTTCTACACTATAGCAGACTGGATAGGTTGTTGAAAGGCTCACCTCACAGGTTTCAGAATTAGGGAAAAACTACTAAAGAATGCCGAGATTGGTAAAGAGAAAAGGAACTTCTAAGTAGCTGGACCCCCTGCATGAGTGCTGTTGGCCCAGCACCTGAGTCTTGGTATCTCAGAGCTGCTCAGTTCATTTGGAGCAGGAGGACTTGATAGTTTTTTCTCTCACAGGAAGGTGGCTTTGTGAAGGAAACAAATAGGAAACTGGAATTATTTTAAAGACGTTTGCAGTAGCGTTAACAGCCTGCCTGGACTTCGTCTAGCCCACAGTGTGCCTTTCCCTTTATCCCACTCCGACAGGGCTTTGACTCTCTTCTGGATGAGTCCCAGAGCCTCTGCCTGCCTTTTGGAGATCATCAGCGACGTTGCTTCTCTGTTAAGCTCTCTCTCTCTCTCTCTCTCTCTCTGTCTCTCTCTCTCTTAGGTTACTCTTCCTTGGTCTCCTCTATATCCCTTATACTATCTCTTGAGCCCTCCTCTTTCTGCTGTGTCTTCAGAGACAGTAGAAAGCAGCTGGTTACTATTTCCTGCTTGAGAATCCTCCTGTCCTTGAAGAACCATTATGAGCGCCCCTCTCTGACTTGCAAAGTTTAAGCAGAATCGTTCCCATCACTTTAGTATTCCATATAGATCTGACTTTCCAAGTCTAATCAGCTTTGGGGCCCTTCTTTAAACCATCTGGATACCAGAACTTGATGCTCTAGTCCAAAGGGCCTGGCCAGTTCTTTAATAAAAACATTGTCCCATGATCCCTTCTTAGGAATACTATTGTCTTGCTTTAATTTTTAACTTGTAATTTTAGTTAGGGTACAGTTCACATACCATCAAATATACCTACTTGAAGTGGTTCAGTGGTTATGGCAGCTGTCACCACTAATCCCAGAGCGCTTCATAACCCTCCCCCACCTAAAAAATCTAATTCCTATTAGCAGTGATACCCCATTCCCTCTCTCCCTGGTTCCTGGCAGTCAAGAATCTATTTTCTATTTTATGAGCTCGTAAATTGTGGACATATCCTATAAATGGAGTCACATACAATATGTTGGCTTTTATACTTGATTTCTTTAGCACGATATTTTTAAGATTCACCCATGTTGTAGCATGGATTAGGATTTTCTTTTTAATAGCTGAATAATGTCCCGTTGTATGAACAGCCTGCAATTGTTTATTTTTTGCTTGATTTTTAAAATCAGCGTTACATTAATGCCAAATCCTGCCCTCCAGGAATACTTCATCAAATTTGAGTTTTTGAATCTTATTTAATTTTTAAAATATTTTTTTCTTTGATTAAAGAGGCAGGAAGAGAGAGTGGTGGTGAGCAAGCAAGCTCACATTCACAGGTTCACTCCCTGAATGTCCACAATGGGCCAGGGCTAAGCTGGGGCTGAGCAAGAAGTCAGAAATGTAATCCATGGGCTGGCGCTGTGGCTCACTTGGTTAATCCCATATGGGCACCAGGTTCTAGTCACGGTTGCTCCTCTTCCAGTCCAGCTCTCTGCTGTGGCCCGGGAGTGCAGTGGAGGATGGCCCAAGTGCTTGGGTCCCTGCACCTGCATGGGAGACCAGGAGGAAGCACCTGGCTCCTGGCTTCAGATCGGTGCAGCACCAGCCATAGCGGCCATTTGGGGGATGAACCAATGGAAGGAGGACCTTTCTCTCAGTCTCTCTCTCACTGTCTATAACTCTACCTATCAAATAAAAAAAAAAAAGAAATGTAATCCAGGTTTCCCTCATAGAAGGTAGGGACTCAAATATTAGAGCTGTTACTGATGTCTCCCAGGGTCTGCATTGGCAGAAGGCTGAAGTCGGGAGCCAGAGCCAGGACTCAATCCCAGGTACTTTGATATGAGCCATGGACATCTTAACCGGCATCTTAACCACTAGGTCACATGCCTGCCGCAGATTTTAAATTCTTTATTTAACAAGATCTCTTTGGATCCCCAACTTCACTGAACAACATGATATTATTTACCAACTGAAGAAAAGGCTAGCCTTCAAATACACAAAACATTATGTGTTGAATTTTTAAAAAATCAATATATCAATTATTTCACAGCTATAGACACCCCATTCAATTGATCAGGTTTTAATTCCCCAAAAAGTCAGTTTACTAAATGGACTAAGAGAAGAACACTGAAAGCATGGCAGCTAACTTCCTAAAGTGATCCCTGGAGTAGGTGGAGGTGGATGGAGGTATTTGATGGCAGGTGCCTGGTTATCCTAAACCATCTTTCCTGCCACTGAGGATGATCGTTCCCTGTGCATGAGGAGGGCACAAAAGAGAGCCAGCCTCTACCACTGTGAAGATAAGACAGATTTGGGTCTGTATGTTGGCTCTGCCATTTGCTAGATTGTACTATGATGGCATCTATGCACTAGAGTGGTAGTGACAAATTGCAGGACTGGGGTGAGGTTTCATTGAAGGAATTTCACTAGAGTACTTAGAAGTAATGTCTGGGGGACAGATATTTGGCACATCCCATACCAGAGTGCCTGGGTTCAAACCCCAGTTCTGCTCCCGATTCCAGCTTCCTGCTAATGTGTACCCTGGGAGGCATCAGGTGACAACTCAAGTGATTGGGTCTTTGCTACCCAGATTGAGTTTGGATTGAATTCTCAGCTCCTGGCTTAGGCCTGGCCGAGCCCCAGCTGTTGTGGGCATTTGGGGAGTAACAGCAGATGGGATCTCTCCCCCCTCTCCCCTACACCCTCTCTTTCTGTCTTCCTTTTAAGTAAAATAAATAAAAAATAAAGTTACTCTAAAAAATTTAATGCCTGGCATATGACATGTGCTCGATTACTGAGAACTATTATTCTCATGTAAAGTCTGGAGAATTTAAAAAGAAATAAAGGGTATGAGGGGCTTCTGACTTCAAGGAACATAACATTCTAATGGTAGAGACAGAATTGACTGTTTATAATCCTAAATTTAAGAACAAAATTTAAAAAACGGAAGAAAATGTACTAAGAGGACAGAATATACAACATAGTATTTTCTTGTGTCACTTCAGTACATTGGGGGTGACCATAGTGAAAGTACCACTGATACCATGGAAGGATGCTGCTCACTCAAACACCCATAGGAGCAGGAATCTAGAAGACTGGAGCCCCAGTTTCTCCACCTGTTTCTGCAAGTGAAAATACCTCACAACATCACTGTACAGAGGGGTTACTCAAGAGGCTCTCTCTTTTTTAATATTTTATTTGTTTATTTGAAAGAGGTACAGAGAGGCAGAGGCAGAGAGAGACAGAGAGAGAGAGGTCTTCCATCGGCTGGTTCACTCCCCACATGGCCACAACAGCCGGAGCTGCACTGATCCGAAGCCAGAAGCC
Organism: Sylvilagus floridanus; assembly: GCA_949820135.1. Taxonomy (NCBI): domain Eukaryota; kingdom Metazoa; phylum Chordata; class Mammalia; order Lagomorpha; family Leporidae; genus Sylvilagus; species Sylvilagus floridanus. The sequence continues at coordinate 10,761,709 of OX463228.1, read as the reverse complement.
AGGAGCTTCCTCCAGAGCTTCCCATGCTGGTGCAGGGGCTCAAGGACTTGGGCCATCTTCCACTGCCTTCCCAGGCCACAGCAGAGAGCTGGAAGAGGAGCAGCCAGGACTTGAACCGATGCTTATATGGGATGCCTGCTACGCCACCGCACTGGTCTCATTTTGTTGTCTCTTATGGGATTTGAGATACTATCCTTTGTTCTGTTCTTAAGGTGCCTTTTGCCTGGGCCAGCCCTGACCCGATACCTAGGAAGCTGCCCCTACCCCAACCAGTCTCAGATCTCTCCACCTCCAGCCCAGACTTCTGTCCTAACCTCCAGGCCTAGGTGTCCATGTATCTTCTGGAAGCCTCCTGCTGGACGTTGCGTGGTTACCCCAGCTGAGAATGCCCAAGTCTACACTGTGGGTCTTGCCTCCCTGAATGGCTGTCTCTCATCTTTCCCCCGTGGTGAGGAGTGGGAAAGATCATTATCTACACAGTTGCAGGAGTCACAGTTTGGGGCTGAGAAACTCCCTCTCCCCCCCTCCCCCATCCCTTGACTCTCCTTCCATTGCTTGTTCTCCTTCTGCCTCAGATCCCCTCCGACACTGGGTTCTTGGTCGTCTCATTTCTTGTTATCCCTGCCTAGCCCAAGGCTTACTTAGGATGCATCTGTTTTTAATAAATGTCTAATGAATAAGATTTTTTTGTCTATAGCTTTTCGTTTTCTACTGAGAGGACATACACACGCACACACACTCAGAAACACATATGTGTGCCTGTGAGCACATCCATGTGACAGTCGCAGTAGTCCTGCAGGTTCACCGGCTTCCTGTGCAGTCCTTTAGTGTATTGGTGAGACTGTGTATGGCACAAGCCTCCAGGCACGTGTGAGTGGTAAGTGAGAACTCTGCCGTGATAACCCACACTTCATTCTGACAACTTGAACCACATACTCCCTTCTGCCAAACCATTGTCAGGCATTTCTCAACCACTTTCTTTTTTGTTAACCATTTTCTTTAAGTATAAAAAAAAATTAATGAAAGAAAGAAAAGAAAACTCAACCCTAAGAAATTATCTTGGGCTCAGTGAGAATATCCTTTGGATTTCCAGTTGACCATTTTCCATTCCATCACCAAGATGTATTTAAAGAACAACAGCAAGTAACCCGGGAGCCCTGCCATTGTTTCTTTAGAGTGTAAGTTTCACGCTCTGTTGCTTACCAGGCAGGGAGGGAGGCTGAACCAACAAACCCAACTTCTGTGGCTGTGTTGATATCATCTCCCTCCCAAAGCCACAGTGAAAAATCACAATCAACCTCAGCCACTTTTTGTTTGGTTCGTCTTCTTACTGAGAAATACACATGAATGTATAAGGAAGTTTCATGTTTGCCAAATGAGCACCCCCAAACTTCCCAGTGCGGAGAGAAGAGAAAAATAATGAAACCGTGGAGGGTGAGATTATGGAAACTGTAGAAAGTGAGCGACTCTGTCCCCCTGCATCGGCAGACCGTTAAATCGCCCCCTCTGGCTCAGGCTGCATCCTGTGAGAAGCCTCTGGTGTTAATTAGTTGTTTACTTGTCCTGAGATTGCACCGAAGTGGCCTGACCCTGTTACAGGACTTGGAGAACTTCTCGAGAACAGCTTTTAGTTGGAAAAATTATTGTAAAAATAGCATCTCTCCAGGACCCAGCTCCGCTCTTTCCCAATCCCTTCCTTGGCCAGTGTCTCGTCGGCCGTGTGAGGGTGCTGCCCTGCCCTGCTCCACTCACGCCCTGCCGCTACCTCCTGCAGCTCTGCTGCTCAGTCCCCAGTGCCCCACTGACACGGTACCTGCTCTAAAAGGCCTTTCCACCTGTGTCCTGCTCTGTTCCCAGGTGTCCCTGTGTTTTCTAGTTCCCTAAGCACTGAGTGTGTGCATAGTACAAATCCCATTTGTATTTTTTTTTTAGTTTTTTTTAAAGCTTTTATTTAAAGAATATAAATTTCCAAAGTACAGCTTATGGATTACAATGGCTTCCCCCGCCATAACTTCCCCCCCACCCGCAACCCTCCCCTTTCCCGCTCCCTCTCCCCTTGCATTCACATCAAGATTCATTTTCAATTCTCTTTATATACAGAAGATCAGTTTAGTATATATTACTTAAAGATTTCAACAGTTTGCCCTCACATAGCAACACAAAGTGAAAAATACTGTTGGAGTACTAGTTACAGTATTAATTCACAATGTACAGCACATTAAGGACAGAGATCCTACATGATATTTTTTAAAAAAATTAATTACTTTTCTATGCAATTTCCAATTTAACACCAAGGGATTTTTCATTTTCAATTATCTTTATATACAGAAGATCAATTCAGTGTATAATCAGTAAAGATTTCATCAGTTTGTACCCTCACAGAAACACAAAGTGTAAAAATACTGTTTCAGTACTAGTTATAGCATTACTTCACATTGAACAACACATTAAGGACAGATCCCTCATGAGACGTAAGTACACAGTGACTCCTGATGTTGATTTAACAATTTGACACTCTTGTTTATGGTGTCAGTAATCTCCCTAGGCTCTAGTCATGAGTTGCCGAGGCTATGGAAGCCTTTAGGGTTCGTGGACTTCGATCTTATTCCGACAGGGTCATAGTCAAAGTGGAAGTTCTCTCCTCCCTTCAGAGAAAGGTACCTCTTTCTTTGATGGCCCTGTTCTTTCCACTGGGATCTCACTCGCAGAGATCTTTCATTTAGGTCTTCTTTTTTTTTTCCCAGAGTGTTTTGGCTTTCCATGCCTAAAATATTCTCATGTGCTCTTGAGCCAGATCTGAATGCCTTAAGGGCTGATTCTGAGGCCAGAGTGCTATTGAGGACATCTGTCATTCTATGAGTCTGCTGTGTATCTCACTTCCCATGTTGGCTCGTTCTCTCCCTTTTTGATTCTATCAGTTAGTATTAGCAGACACTAGTCTTGTTTGTGTGATCCCTTTGACTCTTAGACCTAACAGTGTGATCAATTGTGAACTGAAATTGATCACTTGGACTAGTGAGATGGCATTGGTACATGCCACCTTGATGGGATTGTATTGGGATCCCTTGGCACGTTTCTAACTCCACCATTTGGGGCAAGTCCGATTGAGCATGTCCCAAATTGTACATCTCCTCCCTCTCTTATTCCCACTCTTATATTTAACAAGGATCACTTTTCAGTTAAAATTTAAGCACCTAAGAATAATTGTGTGTTAATTACAGAGTTCAACCACTAGTACTAGAATAAAAAAAATACTAAAATGGATAAAGTATTACATTGTTCATCAAGAGTCAGCACAAGAGCTGATCAAGTCACTGTTTCTCATAGTGTCCATTTCACTTCAACAGATTTCCCCTTTGGTGCTCAGTTAGTTGTCGCCGATCAAGGAGAACATATGATATTTGTCCCTTTGGGACTGGCTTAATTCACTTAGCATGATGTTTTCCAGATTCCTCCATCTTGTTGCAAATGACCGGATTTCATTTGCAACAAGATATCCCATACGTATTATGAAGTTGGAGTTAGTAAATGGCCCAGGAAATGGCTTTTATGCTGCCATGGTCTTACTTGGTTATGTAAATAAAAAAATCTTATTTTATTTTTTTAAAATATTTTTGTTTCTTTATTTATTTGAAAGACCAAGTGATGGTGTGTGTGTGTGTGTGTGTGTGTGTGTGTGTGTGAAAGAGAGAGAGAAAGAGAGAGAAAGAGAGAATGCATTCATCTGCTGGTTCACGCCTCAAATGGCCACAATAACCTGGCAAGCCAGGAGCCTGGAACTCCATCTAGGTCTCCCATGTGGGTGGCAGGAGGGCCCAATCACCCACTGCCTTCCCATGCACACTAACAGGAAGCTGGATCAGAAGCAGAGCAGCCAGGACGTGAACCAGCACTGTGATATGGGATTGCAAGTGGCAGCTTAACCCGCTGTACCACAATGCTAGTCCATTATTTTCTTTTTAAGCCTTAACAGCACACATGGAAAGCACAGGAGAGAAGTATGTTTGTGAAATGAAACAAAGCAAAAAAAAAAATAGACATATTGTGCAATTTAGAAAAACATTTTTTAGAAAAAAAATACTATAAATTTGGAGAAATTGGGCAAATAAACAGAAAGCAGTGTAGAGACAATACATGATCGGCAAGTTGTGCCTTGACAAGTTTGCTTCCTTGATGCCAGTGAATTTTCGTACTTCTGGAGGGACAGCAATACACAAACCCAAGACTACTTATATTTATGTTTGACAAACATTTTTAGGTTTCCTGCTCAGCTTATTTACTTTCTCAACCACCTGGATTCTTATTAAAGTTAGTTTTCCCTCACTGCTTGGAGGAGAGGCGGTTAGAAACATGCTGAGAACTGGCAAGTAGGCAGTTCAACTTCACATTTCTATTGAAAAGCTACAAATACTCTTTCAGTCTAAATTAAGGTAGTGCATGGTTCTCCACACCAAAGTGTGTTCCTCGTAGGAGGTTAAGTTAGGGAACCGTGACACAATCAGCTTGCTGGTAGCATTCAGAACCATAGTTGGAAACTGTGCCCAGTTCTATAATTTGCAATAAACAGGGAGGGGTTGAGTCCAGAGGTGGCTGAGAGTTCAGCCACAAAAGTGATTAAAGGATTGGGAAAGAACCAGGAGGGAATTTAAAGAAACCAGGATTCGTCAGCTTGGAGAAAAAGGAGGATAAAGGACAATTTAATAGTAATCTTTATGTACATAAAGATGCTCCATAGAGCACAGTGACCAGTGTTTTCCATTTCACCTGAGGACAACACAAGAGCTGAACTGGAGTATGAAGGATTTTTGGATAAACATAAGGAAGTGTCTACACACAAGCAAATTGCTGTGAGGACTATTGAGAAATATGGTAGAATTTCTGTCTCTGAGGATTCTATTCTTTGAGTGTCTTAAGATGGATCTTGCTCCAGGACAATGCTGTGGACTGAGAGCTTCCTGGAATCCTATCTATTGTGTGGAGTTATTTTTAAAAGGAGTGAGCACACTGCTCAAGCCAGGAGGCCATGTGACGCCCACTGTGGGCCAGCCCTGTGCTAAGTACATGCTTTGCACACATTCTATCTGATTTTCACAATAGCCCTCTTAAGTAAGTAATTTTATTCCCATTTCATAGATGAAAAACATTGAGACTAACAGAGAATGAATGACTTGGTGGAAGTCACCAACTAGTAAGTGGCAGAGGCAGAATTGTGGTTTACATCTAGGACTCTATAGCCCCTTTGTCACCATCCTGGGCAAGACTAGGGCTCTTAGGAGGAGGTGGGATTAGCTTAGTGAAGATGATCCCTATTGTTGGCAAAGCAATTCATATACGGCTTAATTGATGTTGGATCTTTATTATTACTGGGTTTGAACTTAGTTCATTCTCTTGCCTTTACTGAAACAACTGAGAGGAATCAGCTTTAGAAACCGGCTTCTTTGATTTTTTTTTTCTATTTATCACTTTGCTCCTGTACCCATAATAATTTCTGACATATCAGACAGGCTTGATAAATTTCTGTTGAATTGGATGAATGAATCAGAATTTAGAACTGGTTAAAGCCAGATTTATTTTCAAGTACTTGATGTAGTGGTATGAGCTCTGGACACAAGTCAGATAATTTGTACTCTAGATTTTGCCTGGCCACTGACTGCCTGTGTTGTGACAGGTCCCTACTTTGATACTGGCCCTCATATGCAATTTTTCCTTTCCAAAATGATGGAATTTAACCTGTGTGACTGCTAAGGTCCCTTCCATATCTCAGGTTTGTAGCTTTCTATAGACTATGAAAATAGGAATAAAGTATGATTTTCTTCTACTTTTTAAAAAATTTTGTTTACTCATTTTCTTTATTTTTATTTATTTAAAGAGGACATATACAGTGACCTCTCATTTGCTAGTTTATTCCTCAAATGCCTACAACAGCTGAAACTGGGGTAGGCCAAAGCCAGGAGCCTGGACCTCAATCTGGGTCTCCCCATGTGGGTGATAAGGACCCAGCTACTTGAAACATTACCTGCTCCCTCCCAGGGTCTGCATTAGCAGGAAGCTGGTATTAGAAATAAACTGAGGCTCCAACCCAGGTACCTTGAGAGGCTGTGGGTGGGATGTGGGTATTCTAAGTGGTATCTTAACTGTTACACCCAATGCCTGCCCTGGTGCTTAGGGTTTTTTACAAAACTCTTTGTTGGAGGAGCTTTTGTGGATAAGATGAGCAGTACTTTGCATTTAGAATAGTATAAGAAATAATATCTGAGATTTTTGGATAATTCTCACTATAAGTGAGGCATGAAGGTGCCTCTGGCCTACTCATCTCTACTGTAGTAGGAATTTACCATTTTCAAGGTCTCATATGTTGCAGGATAAGAAATAAATGTGGAGTAGACATCTGCAGTAAAAGCTAGGTTAATCTGCTCACTGCCAATTACAGAGTAGGGCTGTCTTCAAGGCGCTAAGAGTAGCAAGAACCTGGTCTCCAGTCCTAGGCCCAGCTGTGTCCCTGCAAGGCCATTGCCATATATTGAACAGTGCTCCTTCTTCAGTTTATCATTTGCCCTGTTTCCAAAGAGGCCCTGAAAACTGGAACCAACTGGGCAATTTCCCTACTCTAATTTGAGGCTTGCCCGTGTGTTTCTTCTTGGGTAAACCAGAACTGTGTCATAGATCTGCTGAATCTTTGTGCCCATGCAGCCCTGACCACTCCCTCACATCTGATTTAGGCTCTGATACAAAGGTTGTGAGCCATTTCTGTGGCCATGGTGGCAGCTTTCTCATCTGACACCAGAATCTCAGCTTGAACTGGGTTGAAGCAGCTCACGATTCCTAGCACATCTCTGCATTCTAACCCTGCTCTTCAGAATCATTGTGACTTTTTCAACTGGTGTCCAGGGCTGAGAGCCACGGAGGAAATCAGATCTGTAGCCAGTGGAGAGATTACAAAGGTAGGAAATTATAAGACTACATAATACAGGTGACTTTCTCTTTTAACATCATGTGGATTTTATTTAAGGCTTTCATTACAATGAATAGAGATTAACCTTGACGAATGTAAAGGAAAAAAGAACAATTTTTGAATGAATATGGAGTGGGTCATGAAATTGAATGAAAAAATGGAAAATAAAACAGATTTCCAAAGCAAGACAACTCCAGAAACACAGAGGACAGAAACTAATAAACAGTCCGATTGAAGAACCAGTGCGGGGATGTAAATAATGCTGACATTTTCAGATCTTTATGGTTTGGCTAGTGATTCAGATTCTCAGAAGAGAATCTCACTGCCTGACTTGGGTGATGAACCAACTCTGGGCCAGGGGAAAGCCCCATGCCTCAGATGACAGTGTAACCAACACTGCCCTTGATGAAGGCTGAGCCAAACCAGAATGTTCCACCAAAAGAAGGGTTGAAATGCAAAGATAGCAGATGCCCGACACCGAACCTTGCCTCTGTAGGGCGGTACTGGGAGGGAGTAAATTCAGCCTCATAGCCAAAGAAACTGGTCCCTGGATAGGCATTCTTCACTCTCTCCCTCCCTCCATCCCTCCTTCCCTCCCTTCCTTTCTTTCCTTATTTTTTTTTTTAGATTTATTATTTATTTGAAAGGCAAAGTTAGAGAGAGAGAGAGAGAGAGAGAGAGAGAGAGGGAGAGAGAATCTTCCTTCCACTGGTTCACTCCCCAAATGGCCTCAACAGTTAGGGCCATCTCCCACGTGGCTGCAGGGACCCAAGGACTTGGGCGATCCTCCACTGCCTTCTCAGGCACATTAGCAGGGAGCTGGATCAGAAGTGGAGCAGCCAGGACTGGAACTGGCATTCGTATGGGATGCTGGCATTGTAAGCGTCAACTTTACCTGCTCTGCCACAATGATAGCCTTTGGCATTCTTTTCTTAACAGTTGTCAAAAAGACCCACATCCAGGGCCAGCCTTGTGGCATAGCAGGTAAAGCTGCCATCGTTGACACCTATATCCCATATGGAATGCTCCGCTTCCAATCCAGCTCCCTGCTAATGGCCTGGGAAAAGCAGCAGAGGCTGACCCTAGTGTTTGGGCTCCTGCCACCCACGTGGGGGACCCAGATGAAGTTCTTAGCTGCTGGCTTCATCCTAGACCAGCCCTGGGTGTTGTGGCCAGCTGGGGAGTGAACCAGCGGATAGAAGACCTCTCTCTCTCTCTCTCTCTCTCTCTCTCTCTCTCTGTGTGTGTGTGTGTCTCCCCTTTTTCTCTGTAACTCTGACTTTCAAATAAATAAATCTTTAAAAAATAAAAAAATAATGACCCACATCCCCCTAGGAGGGTTCTTGACTGTGATCTCAGCATTCTTTTTGTCTCTAATGCCCAGTGTACTTTTAGAATTGAAGTCAGTAATTAGCAAAGAGCATCTTTGATTATTGTAGTTGCCTGCAGTAGAATGCCTCTTAAAAATCACTTGAATAAGATAAAAATCACCATCATCATCAGCATCATCAAAATGTGGGCCAGTCATTAGCAGTAAAGGGTCAGAAGAACCTCCTGGCCACTTTCTCACTTGTGGCTGTATAGACTGACAGGATTTGAGTCTTTGAGGGCTTGACTGGAGTGAGTGACTTCAAAGGCTTAGGCAAGAGGGATATTTCTGCTTCTATAGGCTGAGGGATTTGTAACAAGAAGCCATATTGTGGGGAGTAGATTATAATAACAAAGGGGGTTTTCAATGAGGATGACACATTGATTTGGAATGTTTTCTCATCTGTATTTACTTATTCTTAAATATCCCTTCATGCTTTCTTTTTAAGTGGATAACCAGCTGCATGCCACCTTTTTCTTCTCTCTTGGCCTCTGTTCCTGATTTCTTTCTCTCCCCTAACCACTCCACTTTCCTCCCTCCAATCCTGTATTTTTCTCTAAATCTTTTTCATCTCCCCTTTCTTTTCCTCCTGTGGTTGATTCATCTGTAGCTTCTGTTCCTCTTTCCTCAAATTCCCTTCCTTTTCACTTCTCCTCCGAACTGCCATTTGACTCTCCCCTGTCACCCAAGCATCTTATCTCTTCTGCTGTTGAGCCTCAGTGTGCCTGACCTATGTGCCAAAAGGCAGGATCCCCAGGCCCCCTCCATGCAGTGAAATGCAGCAGCTGTCGTTGCCCAACAAGAGATAAAGAACCCTAGCAGTGGCTGTTTGCATGTGTCTGTTCCTGTGGGTTCATGAGACTTGAGACAGATGACAGTGTTCCCTGGAAGGAGAGGGACTTCTATCCCTTCAGGTCAGGAAGAGAATTGAGCAGAAAGCTTTGCCTAAGCTTATTTCTTTATTAAGTTTGTGGGCAAGAACCTAAGATGTTATATAAGGAAAATAGCCGATATTAAAGAGAGAAATGGAGACAGGAGACCAATAAACAATCAGGCACTAGAATATCCTGCTGACACATTATTGATAGCAGACACGAGGAATGTATTATAAATGCAATGATAGAACAGAAAGCGGCACTAGGATAGAAAGAAGTGGTAATAAAATCCAAGTGATTCATGTGTTTAAATGAAAGAAGAAAGAGAGCAGTACACTTCATGCAGAAGGGCAAGAGAATGGAAGCAGAGGCGTAACTGGGGGAGGAAAATGAAACAGAAATACAGGAAGCCCTCGCATCGATAAAATAGTACCTGTCAAATAACAAACAAAGGAAAATGCAGCCACGCTGCTCAGATGCATCACCGTAGTACTTTGGGTGTAAACACTGGTAAAATACTAGAGTAATGTCTTAAAGACATCAGCCATCAAGTCTCCCAAAAAGGGAATGGTAAGAATTGGATTAGATGAAGTAAGGAAAATGCTATGTGACGCACATCTGAAGGGGGAAAGGGGATTTTCAAGGCACTGGCAGGGTAGCAACTGGCACGGAAGAAAAGCAAGATGGTGCAGCCTACCCCGAGTGCCGGGAGACCAAGCTGGCCTGAGAAACAGCAGACCCACCTAACTGTTTGCCAAGTTCTGTGCTAGGCGCTCTGCATTCACTTCTAATTTAAGCCTCACATACGTAAAGGTGAAGCCAAAGACTGAGAATGATATCCATGGGGAGGAAAAAGCAGAGGGAATTTTCTGAGCCACTTCCAAAGTCACAAGGCTCAGGGGGAATAACTTTGATTTTGTCAAGTCAGAGTGAGCAGCCAAAGGCAGCAAACATAGGATATTGTCAGAGGTAAATCACCCAGCTCGGTCTGTTCTGTCTTATTGCAAGGTCATAGGACCACGGCAAGCCAGCCAAATGTTTCAGCTATGGAAATCCCCTAACTTTCCAACTGCTGCGGTCCCACAGCTCTGAGCTTTTACTCACAGGATGGCTCTCGTCCAGCTTTCAAATCTCTCCAAGTTGATTAATCATTTTCTTGTTCTGACTCATTCAGGCCTCGAGAAAATAGCTGTGGGTTCTGGATAGGCTGTGTAGATCAAGGAGGTCAGATAAATGGCTTGATGTTGGTCTGTAGAAAAACCTAGAAAATAATGCCAGAAAGCTTTTTTAAGCCCACTGTCCTTACATGCTAGTAAGTGGCTCGTGAGTGTGTGTGGGGCAGAATATTTCACGGGTGTTAGCAAACGTGGGCCTATGTGTGTATTCTCCTTCATAGTGTAAGATTAGGTATTCTAAAAGGTCTACTGTATGGTGACAGCTACTTTTAGGTCTTTTTAGCTAAACTATGGGCTGGATCATAAGCCTCTACCAATAGTATCAGCAAGCCCTATGCAGTGCTGAGTATTTACCAGACACTGTTTGCAGGACTGAAGGGACAGCCCTGATTGTCTAAGTCAAGGCTGTATATTGCAGACTACATCTTTTGAGGTCAGGCTAACAATCCTCATAGTTTGTTATAGTTTATTACTGAAGAAGTGTTCACATTTAGAGTCTTCATTATGCTTTTAAGTCACACTGGAAAGTCTTGTCATGCTTTAATCTCATGGTGTATGCACTGAATTCATGGACATAGATGAAGTACCCTAGTGCAAATCATTGAGATAAAGTAGTAAATAAGAAAGCACCCCAGACATTGTATTAGCCACTGTATTAGTGCTTCGTGATTGGTATGAGCAAAATGCTTAGGAAAGCACATGAGAAGCAACAAGTATTTCTACAAAGGAGATGAGGAAAGTTTTGGGTTGGAACTCGTAGAATATAAAGGTGTTTTCCAGATTGACAAGGGTGGGAGGAACATTATCAATACAGGGAACAGCATACGCAAATGCAAAGAGGTGTGGAAAGAGTAGTGTGTTCAAGATAAAGTAAGACATTTCTTAAGGATTTTTGGCAAAATAATGAGGCTCGATCAGTTAGTTGAAGGAGAAATTGTGGTGGACCTTGTATTACATGCCAAGGTCTTACTCTGTAAGACTGAAAGGGCTTATGGTGGTTCTAGAGAGAGCAACTTCATTTGATTACATTTTCAAAAGGAGAATTCTGATGATAACATCGGGTGGGAGAAAAGAATCACACGGGAACCAGCTGGAAAGCTGCTGTGTGGTCTAGAAGTGGTAGCAGGAGGGGAGAGGTGAAAGGACAGATTTGAACAGCGTTTGGGAGTTGGACATTTGGAGGATTACCCCACGTAGGGACTGGGGTTTGGGTGGATCATGATGCCTTCAAGAAACTCAGAGGACAAGCAGCCCTGGAGGGACTATAAGGTCACTGCATAACATGTTGAGCTTAAATTAGGATACTAATGAGATGATACATTCAGGAGTAGCAGTCTAACAGGTGACCATGGTGTGAGTCAAGAAAGACAGCTAAGAAGTACCTAGAATCCTCCAAGTCGAGACAGTGGATTAGGTCAAGCAGTCAGAAGAGAAGGGGGCCAGGGACAGTGGAGGGTATATTCCATCCATACTGTCTATCAAAGAATCCATCATGCTGTGAATAGAGTTTTAGGGATCACCACCTGGTTGTTTGGTTACCATGTTTATTGTTTCTATAGCAAAGCACACTTGATGAGATTTGAAGTCTCAGTCCAAGGCTAGTAAGACGATGACCCTTCTAGGCCGTTACCTTTGTGCCTCCTTTGGGGAGGAGTAGGGGAATTGTTCTCTGAAACACATTAACACATGCTCCTGCTTAGCTCTCCATGGCTGATCCGGATTCCCAACAACTGCTGACGCTATATAGATTTGCAGACGTCCACACAAAGGAGTGTCATTTGTATGCAGCCCCTTAACTGATTGTAACAATCTGTTCCTTAAGTCTCCGAAAGAGCACACAAATTGATTCCCCAGTGCTTGTCCGTTTTCAAGGACACCTGTATGACCCTTCATCAAATCACCTATCCCCCTCCCCTTTTATTCACCTGCTATTTCAATTATGTGAACAGTAATGTGTCTGCCTCCAAAGTCCCTGTCCTGGGAAATTTCTTCATAAGAGAATTGTTGGGAAAATATTCAGCTGCGCAGCCAACTCTGGGATTTAAATCTCTTGCAGCCTGCAGAGCACCTGGATTCAAGTGTCTATTCCCTCCTGACGTTGAAAGAATGAGCTGCGTCTTGCCCTGAAGTTCATAAGCATATTGAGAGGCTGTGAGTCTGTTTCCTCCCGCTGTTCACTGCAGCAATGAAAAATAAATGAACTCAGATAGTCCAGAGCCAGTGTCAAGTATCACAAGACGAGGCCTCACGGTGTTCTGGAACTTAGGAGCCTTTATGCACGCCTGTTGTGCAGGCTGCTGGAGCCCGCCTTTCTCGCAAATGGGCACTCTCCTTTTGGGAGAATTGTGTTGTCCTGGCTCCGGCTCTAGTTCCATGCTGCCCCTACCTTCCAGTGCCTTTCACTGAAGAGTTCTATGTATTTGTTATCAGATTGGGTTTTCTGGGTGGTGGTGGTTCCCTAGTGTTTAAAGCTTTCTGAGCCCCTTGAACATACTTCACTTTATGTACTATAGTGTTCAGTAGATGAAGGAACCGCTGAGCCAGCGCCAGCCCGTACTTACTACAGTATTGACCCTGGGTCATGTGCTAGCAGCCATGGGCTCTTCTACCTCACAGGCATGTTTTACTTGATTCTCCCAATGATGTCTTTTTTTTTTTAAAAAAAAAAAAGTACACACATACATTCATGATTCAGCGTCACCATTTAAAAACTGAGAGAAAAGCCCAGGTTTCTGACTTCTCTTCGGGATTGGAAGAGACATCAACATTGGTCCATATTCTTGCAAAGTTACAAGTCTTAAACCTGAACATCTATAAAGGGTACACTGGACAAACATTTTTTCAATTGGTCAGTGTTCATTACCCCCTATTTTTCTTACATCAGACCCAACCTCATTCATATATGTTATACGTCTTGCCTCTGTAGTCTATTTATAGGCTCTGGTAGCAGAATTATTTAGACACTTACAATTTTAAAATTTTGTTTATTTTATTTTATTTGAGAGTCAGAGAGAAAGAGAGAGAGAGAGTGCAAATGAGCAAGCAAGCTTCTGTCTTGCTGGTTCACTCCCTAAATGCCTCCCAAGAACCAGGGCTGGATCAGGCCAAAGCCAGGAACTGGAAACTCAGTCTAGAACTACATGGCCAGCAGGCAGCCAAATGCATGAGCCATCAGCACTGCTCCTAGGGTGCACATGAGCAGGAGCTGGAATTGGAGGTAGAGCTGCAGCTTGAACCCAGGCACTCTGATATGGGTTCTGTGTGTCCCTTGAGGTTGCTCAACCGTTGTACCACATACCCACACCAGCACTTCTAATTCAACATGACATTTCCAAAACCTTGTAGATAGCCTTATTAAGATATAATTCACGTACCATAAAATTCACCTATTTAGTATGCAATTCAGTGTTTTGTGTTTATTCAGAGTTGTGCTATTGCTACAGTTGAATTTTAAAACGTGTTACCCCAAAAAGAAATCGTGTGCCCATTAGCAGGAACTCCCTGTTTCTAACCCTGAATCCCTGCCCCAGTTTAGGAAATCATCAATCTGCTTTCCATTTCTATGTATTTGAGTTGTTTCTTTGTATTTCTAGCTATTTCATAAGTAATGCTACTGTAGGGGCTGGCACCATGGTCCACTTGGTTAATCCTCCGCCTGCGGCACCAGCATCCCATATGGGTGCTGGATTCTGGTCCTGGTTACTCCTCTTCCGGTCCAGCTCTCTGCTGTCGCCCAGGAAGACAGTGGAGGATGGCCCAAGTGCTTGGGCCCCTGCATCTGTGTGGGAGACCAGGAGGAGGCTCCTGGCTCCTGGCTTCGGATTGGCGTAACTCCGGCTGTGGAGGCCATTTGGGGGGTGAACCAATGGAGGGAAGACCTTTCTGTCTCTCTCTCTCACTGTCTAACTCTATCTGTCAAATTAAAAAAAATAATGCTACTATATACATTTATCTACATGTTTTAGCATGGATATATGTTTACTTTTGGATCATACCTAGGAGTGGCATTGGTGAGTCATATCTTAATTCAGTGTGTCAACATTTGGGAACTGCCCAGTTGTTTTCCAAAATGGCTGCCTCATTTTCCATCCCCACCAGCAATATATGAGAGTCCCACTTTCTCTCCATCCTTGCCAGCACTTCTTATTGTCAGACTTTTAGCCATAGTCATTGTGAAGTGATAGTTCATTGTAGTTGTAGTCAGGAACATTTTTTACGAAATAGAATTCCTCAGTTTTTATAAGAAAATGTTGCTTTGCTAACCCTTACTCATGCCTGGGACTCTCAATTTAGTCTCAGCTCTTGAAGCCAGACCACAAAGTCTAGGTCGTGGTTTGGGTAGCACCTGCATTGAATTCCATCGACTTGAGGTTTGATGTGACGCTTGTTAGAAATTCAGATTCCTGGATCCCACTAGGAATCGGAATGTCTGGGGTGGAGTGTGACCTTGAGCAAGTTGTGCTGCTCCTCTTAGTTCCAGTTTTGAGATCTACATCAGGGCACTGGACACGACGTTACCCACGGTCCTTTTCAACTGTAATGTTCAGTAGCATTCTGTGAGCCACTATTAGAAGACGCTAGTTCTTCAGGAATCTTGGCACCCTAACAACGACAACAAAACGACAAACGTTTACTGAGCAGTCATAACATGTAAGGCACCGTGCTGGCTGCTTGGGCCACGTAGATGACTAAGTGGTGGCCCTCATCCTTGGAGAAATGTGGTCTCTTGGGGGAGCCTCATTGCAGATAAGATACAATAGTTGTCCAGGAAGTTTCCCCGCTCTTCTGTGACTTCCCTCTGGAGCACCTGGGAGCTAAGGGTGGATTCATTACTCTGCTAGGACTCTCCCAATGCCCATTCTCCTGCCCATTGCCTCCCTTTCACAGCCACCCTTGATGGCATCAAGTGTAGCCAACACCAAGGAATCCTAAGTGTATAATGACAGCCTGCTCTGTCTGACTCGGAGAAGGCACAGCTGTTCCCGTCACACCTTCACCCTCCATGGCCCTGCTCCTTCTCCCCGGGTTCTCCTCCCAAAGAAGTTGTACTTCTCTGTAGTCTGATTTCTCACTGAGCCCCGGGCTCCATCCTAGCACTGACTCTAGTGTGTTTTCTTCCCCTCACTGATGTCTTCCTCTATTCACTGCGTGCTATCTCCTTTCCCTACCTCTGACTTCCACATAGCCCAGCCCAGAGGTACTGAGCAATTTCTGAGACCCTTGAGCCTCCTTTATAACCACCACCATCAGAAGAGCCACACAGATGCTCTTAGTCCAGCGGAATCTGGTGTAACCATCAGATGTCCCACTGATCACATTTCAATACTCTGTTTCCTTGTCCCCTTAAATGTGCTTTACTGGCAAGAGCCTTGGTTCTAGTTCAGAAAAATTTGGCTACTCTTAAGTGTAATTCAATATCTGAATTTTAGAAAAAGAGAGAGAAGAAAGGTCTTAGGTTGTATATGAAAAAAACTACATTAGTTTACACTAGTCACACTTCTGACCCAGAATGCTTCTTTATTTTTACATAAACAAGGGCTTCGGAAAGTTTGTGGAAAGCAGAATTTAAAGATAACAGAGTTTACTTTTGTGAAAAAAATTGGAATTCATGCATTGTTCTTTCATATTATGCATTTTCCATGAATTTTTTGAAAACCTTTGTAGTCCATCTGCCCGAGGGCTGGCATTGTCATGTAATGGGTTAAGCTGCCACTTGTGACGCCCACATCCAATATAGGAGTGCTGATTTGGGTTCTGGCTCCTCTGCTCCTGATTCAGCTTCCTGCTAATTCATCCTGGGGGGGGCAGTGGATGATGGCTCCCATCTACATGGGAGATCCAAATGGAGTTCCTGGCTCCTGGCTTCAGCCTGGACAAGTCCTGTCTGTTGCATGCATTTGGGGGACTCAACTAGTGGATCAAAGATATCTCTCTCTCTCTTTCTCTCTCTCTCTCTGCACCCTGCCACTGTCTGTCTGCCTGTCTCTCTCTCACTCTGCCTTTCAAGTAGATGAAAATAAATAAAATAAATATAAAAATAAGTTTATAAAATTTAAAATAAGAACATCCGTGGAGGCATGCAGAGCTGAGAGACTTTTCCCTACCATCTTCCTGACGTTGTCCAGGAACCTTCCCCTCGACCCCTCTGTGTCCGCAGCCCTGGTCTTTACAGGGCACCCTTGGGTATTGGAGCTGCAATGGTCAGGGATGCCTGTGTGCTTCGTTTCAGAACAGACCTCCTCCTCTAGATCCAGAGCCACGTCCCATGCCTGCTCTATCTGTAGCATGGGGGACCAATTCCAACAGCACCCTCCCCTAGGACCTGGAAGCCTGTAACAGCCTCAACTCACTTCCATACACAGCCACTCAGGGGCATATGGACAAGAAACAGGAACTTCTGGTGACTGTCTGTTCGGGGAGAGGACAGAGTTGAAGAAAAATCCACCAGTAGTGGGAGTCTTTCTCCTTCAGGCCAGGGTCATCCTTGCGGCTCCTGATGTGAGTGACCAGAACGCATTTCCTAGCACACGTGTGTGTATAGGACTCGGACTTCACACTGACTCTCTGCTGCTGGGAGGCTGAGTGGTGATGGAGGATGACTGTTCCCCTGAGCAGAGAAGAACACACTGAGGTTTCCACTGGCACAGGAGCTTGCTCTGTGGTGAGTCACCAGCAGAGTAAGACAAAGTGCCCAGCGTACAGGAGCCCCCTGTGTGCGTACGGCCTGAGGCCGGGCCATGTCCCTGCCCTCGTTGACTTCTCAAGGAAACAGCTTCTATTCCCACAGCCCCCTGACTCACTCACAGGAGGCCAGCACGCAGGGACTTCAGCCGGTGACGGCTGGCCTTGGTGTTCCGCTTTCTGCTAGGGCTACTTTCTGGGTTTCCAAGTTGAGTGATCCGAGAAGGAAAGGTGTTCTTTCCTTGTGTTGAGTAGTTTGGGGAAAAGCCGAGAAAGAAACGTAAGGAACAGGTACTTGTTTGTCTCCGGCACTGTACCGGGCACATTACCTACACTGTTAAATGAAAATGAAAGCAGATTTACATGGGACTGCAAAGTAAAGCGAATCCATTGAGCCTGCCATCTTTGCGTGTTTGTCATTTGTTCTATGGGCCAGCAGCTGTTTGTATGTTTTCTTGGCATTAACCTCAGGTACTCTGCCCAGATAGCCTCTCCCATGGCTTCTTGTCTTTCCCTTATAAATGCATTTCAAGGACACTGAAAAACCCAAATCACATTCTCTCCCCTCTTGGAAGCTGCTCTCCAGGGTTGGAATCTAGCATCAAATAACCTCCCCTTTCCCTTTCTTTTCTCTTTTCTTATTTCTTTCTTTCTGTTTTTGTTGTGAGAAAAATCTACTGGGCTGTTTTTAAATTGTCAATCATAAACTCATGATAGCATATTTGGTTTCATCATTTCAGTTTGAATGCTCAGAGTTTATTTTATTGATTTTTCTCGAGTGTGGTTTCTGCTGGCTTCCCCCCCGAGGCAGTCCGGGCTGTGTGGTTTTCCCCCACCAGTCCCAAGATCAGCGTGTGATTCCCCAGCCCAGTCGTGTCTCTGCTTACGCCTCCTGCAGCCTGTCCCTCGGCCCTCGTGTTCTGAACTGCGCAGCCTTGGGCACAGACCGCCTCACTTTCCCCGTGAGAGCGCAGGCTGTTACCAGGATTGAATGACTCTGGCCATGCCCACCCTGCCTCCAGCTCCCCCTGCCCTGGTCCGCCCTGCACACAGCTGTCGGAGCAGTTTGTTGCAGCCCGGCCAGCCTTTGGCTGTGCGGCTTCTCTGGTTTCCACCACCTGTGTCCTGGCATCCGAGGCGCTTCCAGGCTAGTCCACACTGCCCTTTCCACCCCCGCCTCTCGCTGCCCTCCAGCATAAACCCCAGGCTTCCAGGCAGCCGGGGCTCACCACCACTCCTTGCCTGTGCCTTGCTTTCTTTACTTGACGCTTGGCTCAGGCCATCCCGATTGCCCAGAGTGAACCCGGTTCTCTCCTTTGCTGAAGGTACCCTGCCTAGCCAGGGAGTGGCTGGAAGTGACCACCAACCTCTCAGCTCCTGGATGGTCTCTGCTCTGTCTCTGCCCAGACTGGCCTTGGCACAGATGGCCTGGACTAGGAGACGTGAAGGCTTGTTTCCCTTCTAGGATGTCAGCCCTTGAAGGCAGACAGTCCAGTTTTTCTTACGTGTCAATGTTTAATAAATATTTGTTGAGCAAATACACAACAAAGCCCTTTTGGGTCACCTTGTTGTCCCCTCAGCAGGAATGCAGCGGTTTCTTCTCGGGAAGGTAGAACACACAGCCATCAGGACTTGGCCTTACTTGGTCAACATACACTCTTTGGAGTACCTGCTAAGTGTTAGAAACTGCTGATTTTCTGGGTTGAAAATAATAATTATAACTGATTTATTGAACCCTAGGTGCTAAGCACCATGCTAAATAAGCACTTTTCATCCATTTTCTCACTTGGTACTCATGACAACCACTTAGGGGAAGATATGATTATTACTATTAATTAATTATCATTAGCATATTACTAGTAAACTGTAGGTCAGCAAATTTAATCACTGCCCCAGCTCGTCAGGGGATGGTAGAGCCTCTTGATTGTAGGATGTGACCTGTTCCTAGGGAGGCGTAACCTTGGGCAAGGAATCTCTGTGGCCGAGGCCGACCCTGGAGCTGCTGATGCCAGAGCCTGGCTGCTGGTGGAATTCCTGTCTCTGGGCAGCAAATCCTTCCGTGAAGGGGGCTCTGGCCAGTGCATTTAGTATCTACTACACTAATGCCCATAAGTAGTGTCTGTTTCAGATGCATGCTTCCAAATTAATTTACATCCAAATGCTGGGACTATTTATACCACAAAAAAAAAGGATTTTTAAACACAAAACTCTTTTTATAAAATTTTTATTTATTTATTTGAAAGGCAGAGAGCGAAATCTTCCACCCATTGGTTCATTCCCCAAATGGCTTTAATGGCCAGGGCTCTGTCAGGTCGAAGCCAGGAGTGAGAAACTCCATCCTAGTCTCCTACATGGATGCCAGAGACCCAAGTACCTAGGTTCCCTTCACTGCCTTCCCAGGCACATTCGCAGAAACTGGGTTGGAAATGGAGTAGCTGGTGTTACAAGTGGTAGCTTAACCTGGTGCAGCGTAACGCCAGACCCTCAACCTGATCAGTATTTATTGCCTTTCAGTTCACTGATTGCCTTGATTCACATGGGATACTCGTTTTAAAAATATTTTTGATATCACAATGTTTTAGAATTATGATTTTTGGTATTATGAGTTTTTGTCCCAAAAACTCGCCTATATTATCATGCCTGTTTTCTAGTTAGGGACAGATCTTCAAGCTGATTTAACTGTTGCAAGTTTTACGACAAGCTTTTTTCTTTCTGTAAGGCATTATTCTCATTTTTCTTCCTGTTGTAAGCTTCCTTATATCACACAAACTTTCAGCCCAAAATGGCAATGTTCTGCACACTATTTTAGTATTTCTGAGAGTTTATCTTTTCAGTTAAGTCATCCAGCATATAAGAACTGCTGAGTAGCATCACTGTTAAATTGTCACGATTAGAATCATTTTTTATTTTCTGAGGTCTACAACTTGCTGACCGGGGGAGGGGGTGCTCCTGGCTTTTCCCTTCTTGGAGCGTTCAGTTTTCCTTTGTACACTGAGGAATAGTTCAGCTCTGACACGGTTTGGAGCCTTGAATTTTACTGCTTCAGTTGCTCTATAGTAATCATCATACCCATCATACACATCCCAGGCCCCACGTTCTGTTTCTGTGTGGACGCCACAGCTAGACTTGAAGGAATTCTCTGTGTTCTGGGGTAGCTGTGTTGGTCTGTTCCCCTTACGCATGGTACACGCAGCATCACCTATGGGAAACGACTTGTGTTTCTGCTGGCATTTCATCACCATGGGGAGCATCCCAATCAGATTATACGTGGACTTGTAATCAGCAGAGGCTTCCTCTCACTTAATTTTCTGTTGACTTTATATTCCTCCAGTTTAGAAACCTCCAAGATTATTGTATCAATTTCAGCTTCATTAAACAAGTCTCCTGTCATGATGGTCTGCTTTCAGTCAATCACTTTTCTGTTCAGTCACTCTGTCAACCCATATTATCTGTTTTGAAAACAAAGCAAAACATGCTGATATGTTAGTGAGCTCCCCGCTGCCATCTAAAATGGCATGGGAAGAACTCAGTACTGACTTAATCCAGCGGGTCACGTCACCCCGCTAATAGTGAGATACTTGATCTTAGGAGAAGAAAGAAAAACATCTTAACCAGAGTCTTCAGTGGTGTCTGACTGGGGTACAAGGAGAACTCATCAAAAACATAGAAGCTGCATTTCCTAGGAAATCGAGGCTTTTTCCTGTATTTGGGAGTGGTAAAGGATACGCCCAAGAACTTGGAACAGATACAGCATTGACAGACAAACAAAAGATCTGTAGGGCAGGACTTCCTTTTTATTCCCATGAGCTCTCTCTCCTATTGTCTCCAGGAAGATGGAGCAAATACCCATACAGAAGCTGCTTCAGTATTGTCTTGTTGCGAGGCCGCTGTCTTCAGGGACTCCTCTGGTCCACAGTGTCTGCTGGACAGTTGGAGGCTTTTTGAAGCCATTGTATTGTTAGAGAATAATTAGGGTGAGTGAAGCAGGGGGTAGGGGTTAACAACAATTCTTTGTTGCAAGCAATTGCTAGACTTGGCATCAGTATTGGTAACAAGGGCAATCTACTGGAAGGAATGGAAACAAAGGATGGAAAGGTTGCGGTTGGTTTGTCTAATCCATCCAGCAAATCCACCCATGTGTAACCATTATGCCCCGTGAGCTATCTGGAAACGCCTTTGGTCACACTGCATTCCAAGCCACTGGGTGGGTGATCTCTGGGCAGTCTTGTACATGCATTTCCTAGAATGCTTCCCATAGCCCAAAAGGGGATGCACAGGTGTTGCCTTGGCAATTAATCGGCATACTTCACAAAGAAAATAATCTCCTAACACTAGGCATGGCGTGAAAGGCTCACGACCTTTCCCTTGGAGGGAGAGTTAGAGAATGTCCCAACATAAAATAGCCGAGAGTGGTCTCTCGATACCAAGGCAAAAAAACACCCAAGCAGAACCACGGCCTGTGTCCTCACTGTCTGCTCCAACGCCTCTGGACCAGTCAGGCCCTGCCCTGGTGTTCGGAGTTATAATCCTACTTGCGCTGTGATCTACAGGAGGCCCTGCCAGGGTGGAGGCCAGCAAACTGGGATGGCTATAAATTTCCTGCTTCGAAGATAGCTGTGCTCCTTGGAAGGTCATCCCTGTCTCCCCTCGCTGATTTGGGGAGCCAGAAAGGCTGCTAAATCTTGAGTCAAGAAGTCTTGCCACTACGGTTGCTCGGGCTCTTGATGCATTCATAATAGACAGCAGGGGCCTGGGTGCAGTTTTATCATATTGCTGTGGTCCGCTGGTGGGTGTTGCTTCGTAGGTCCTCCTCCCAAATCGGCTTTCCACCAGAGGTTCCCAAACACAGACAGGCCTGCCTCAAATATTTGGTTCAAATGGTGCAACCAAATTGACCCTGTATCTCGTTTCCTGTTGCTTATCAAAAAGGACAGAGACACAGAGACAACTGAGGAAGGCATGTCTCCAGGGAGATTTGTGACCTTAGGTACATATCCCTAAAAGGCAAACTCCGGCTCTCACATAGTGAGGAGAGCACCAGTCTCACAGTGTGGCTTAGACCAAGGATGACTTAGGTTTGAAATCCCCGAGTGGACTGTTCAAGATCAGTATTACCCTCTAAGCACTGCGGCAGAGGTGGGGTTCACCTACACACGATTCCCTGGGGCCCGTGTATGGGGAGTGCTGGTTGTCAGGGAGTAGGGGAAAGAGGTGCGGGAGGGAGGGAGCCAGGGGGACAGCACTGTGCTTATTTTCAGTTTGTCAGCTGCTCTGGAAGGGGGCCAGAATGAATGAGATACAACAAGCCTTCAGAGTGGTTAGGAGCCAAGGACGGGCAAGGCCCTTCCTTTTGAAAAGCTTTGTGGAATTTAAAGTTTCACGTGTATTTGGTTTGGGGAAATGTGAAAGCTTTGAACTTTCCCCAGGAAAATGTTCACCTCGGGGAACACACAGTAGGTCCTCAGGCCCCAGACAGACATGTGCCTTGAGGGAGAAAAGAGAACCCCTACCCTTCCATTTAGCATCCTGGCTCTGCTGGGCCAGTGGAGAAAGATTGATGCAACCTTGATTAGACCTGTCTCCACTGCCTCTGGCACGTTATTGGAAAGACTTCAAAAAATCCTGTTGATGTGAGGGGGTGCAAGTTCCAGTCGCTGAGGGTAAGGAAGAGGCTCCATCTGCAGGACCCCAAGGTGCCAGGATGTGCACAAACAGTAACAGGCAGAGAAAGCAAAGGGCACCAGGCACCGGCATCCTGCAAAAGGCAATCTGGGAGGTTCAAAGCTAGGCGACCTCCGCAGGGGAAGAAGAGCCGGTGACCCTGATGTGCCCGTGGTGTCTGCAGCAGAAATCAACAGTGGGGTTGTGTTTTTGTAGGCATGTGGTATATTCTTTCCTGGCAGTCATACTCCCAGTTTGATCCCTCTGCGTGTGACTGCTCCTACGTTCACTTCATGAAAACTCCAGGCTGTTTTTACTGTACTCCCAAGTAATGTTGACATTTGTTAGGGAGAGGAAATCTGGATAAATAGAATTTCTTTTCTTGGCATTGTTAAAAGTATTACTAAAAAGAGCAAAGGGTGTTTTCAGAGCTAAATGGAAGTAAAGTCTTTCTTTGCAATTTTGAAAGCCCAGGTAGGTGGCTGGGTAAGCGTTTTCTTGCGGCCTGTTTATTTTAGCACACGCTGGCTTCTGAGCAGCTCGAAGAAATTCTGATCGAAGAGACAGACACCCACGCAGACCCTGTGGCCTTCTCTCCCAGGGCTGCCTTTTGCTGCCTGAGACTGACAAAGTGCACAAGTGTTAGGGCTTTTCTGAAGAATTAGCTTATATCTGGTCTGTCCTCAATCTTCTTTGAATTTCACTATCAAAAGCAGAACAACTTTGCATCCCAGAACTTGGAGCGTCTGTTTTGGTTTCCCTCTTTGGCCCATTTGGAAACTGAAATCAAGAGCCACTACGTGACGTGCCTGGGCACACAGCTGGTTAGTGTGGGAACAGAACTGAAAATCCCCCAGTGTGCTGAAGCCTGGTTTGTTACCACAGTGTAAATGCTGCCCACAAGGAGGAGGGTTCGGTTCAGATTCTCTGCAACTATAAGAACTTCCAAAAATATGCCAGTTTTGGTAGGAATAGTTAATCAAGGTAACCTTTTCACTGTTAGTGAAGCATAATTTTAAGGAGAGACATTTAGAGTCACCTAATTTAAACTATAATTTGGGGTGGGCATTTGACAGAGGGGTTATGATACTGCTTTACATATTAGAGTGCCTGGGTCAAAGTCACAGCTTCACCCACTCCCAAATCCAGCTTCCTGCTGGTGCACACCCTGGGAAGCTACAGTGATGGCTCAGTAGCTGGGCTCCTACCACCTGTGTGCGAGACTCACACTGAGTTCCCAGCTTGTGGCTTTGAACTGCCCCAGCCTCTGCTGTTGTGGGCATCTGGGGAGGAACCAACAGATGGGATATCCCTCTGGGTCTGTCTGCTTTTTGAATAAAAATAATTGATTATATTTTAAAAAGCTGTAATGTTCATTCTTCATTAGCTTGGGCAGTTTTTTTTTCATGTTTCATGATCTACTTGAACATTTTCTTACTTGATACTTGTTTGTAGCACTAATACCTGATATTTGAGAGTGAATAAGAGCACTCAAGGATGAATTCAGTATAGAAGCCCTTTCTACAAAGGGTCACACACATGTACGTGACAACCATAAATCAGAGGAGGGAATAATAGATGGGGGGAAATAGGTTTCCTGGTCTCACGGAGTGCTTTGTAATATGGAAAATGCCTTGTCAGGTAATATATATGTAAAGATCCTTCAAAAAGTTCATGAAAATAGAATTATAAGTTCATTTTATTTTAGTTTTTATTTGAAAGGCAGAGTTATAGAGGAAGGGGAGACAAGGAGGGGTGAGGGGAGAGAGCGCTGTCGGCTGATTCACTCTCCAAATGGACCCAGTGGGCAGGGCTGGGCTTGGAGGAAGGCAGGAGCTTTATCTGGGTTCCCCTGCTGGTGGCAGTAGCCCACCCTCCACTGCTTTCCCAGATGCGTTAGCAGGGAGCTGGCTTGGAAGTAGAGCCGCCAGGACTTGAGCCAGAGCTCATATGGGATGCCGGCATCACAGACGGCGCCTAGCCCATTGTGCACAACACCAGCCCCAACAAGAGAAGTTCACTTCAGTACCGAAAAATGTTGAAATGCCTGCATTTCATAACAGCCGTTATCCATGAGCTTTCTGAAGGCTGCTCAAAGCATGGGTTTAGATAAGTTTTGTACTAAAATAAACTTATCTTTAAATCCCCCTTGCCGTGAACTTTTGGAAGGTCCCTCACACAGAACAGTTCTGTGAACGTAGGAAGAGTGCCTCGGCAGATGCCCAGAAAACAGGATCGAAGCCCCGAGATCCCAGAAAACAGCTCAGAGATCCTGCAGTGGCTGCTAGCATGGCCAGGAGGCTGCTGAGTGGGGCGCACACGAGCCCACAGCTCCTTCAGTGCCTCACAATGCTTTTGTCGATGCTTTAAACACCAGTCCCTGTTGACTTTTGCCTCTCTCCTCTCCGCAGTGGCTGCACTTTGCCCAGTTCCAGCTAGTCTCACTTTCTAGTTTGCCTTACTGTGTGCGTGCTACTCACTGTACACATGGAAGGCACGGGCCTCCTGATGGTGGTTCAGAAAGGCTTTTCTGAGGTTCTGCTGCTTCTCTGGTCCACGTCCTGACCTGCAGGCTCAGCGCTCTCTGGAGACCCCGTTGCAACGAGAGGGACCTGTTGGCAGTGCAAGCTGCCAGTGTAAACAGAACTCTGAAGTTTTAGACAAAAGTCCTGATTTTTTCGCTCCCCTCGCACAGCATGCGTTTTTAAAAGCTGTTACCTGTTTTCACCTCCAACACTAGGTGGCAGAATAACTACACCGCAAAGTACCATGTCCTTTGTTTCTTGCCAGTCGGTGGGGAGCAGGGACCAGAACAGTGAGGCATAAACCATCTGTGGCTGCATGAGATTGCAGCAACCGACCTGGCCAATATTTTCTTGACAGGGAACTGGCTGCAGTGATTCTAAAACATATGCTTCCAAGATCCTGTCTTTAAGGTTTCCTCCCCCCCACCCCCTCCCAGCTCCCCTGCACTCTATTTCTTCTGCCCCATTGCATTCTGGTAGCAGAGGGCAGACATGGCCTAGAGGCAGCTGCTCTGAAACAACAGGTTGGGATGAAGGCACCCAGTGGCACGGGCACTCTTGCCTTCGTGTGCCAGAGAGTTTCAGAGGTTCCGGGGGAGAAGCCCCAGAGCCCTGTGTGGCACCGCAAGGCTCTGGGGGTTCAGCTCCAAATGAGCTTGGGCTCACGACTCGGATATGCAGGACAGGTTTTTGTTTTTCAAGGACAGCCTCTTCTTGATTCAGTTCTTTAGCAGTTGGGAGTGTGGCTGCGTGATTGGTGGAGCCGCACTGCCTCCAGTTTCTTCCTAATGATTCGCTGGTGTCTGCGACCCTGGCCGCCTCACATGCCACGGGGCGAACAGCTAAATAAAGCTGCAGCACAGGTGTTGTCCTTTCGTGTTGTGAAGAGAATGAACTTGGGTTACAGAACTACTTCTACACGCGGGGAGCGAGTGGGGGCTGTTGCTCAAAAAGTTCTTGGAAAATGCTTATTAGGAAAAAAAATGATGCCTGGATTTTCAAAATTTTTTTGCACCAGAATAAACTCTTCATTGCAATTTCCACAAACTGTTTCAAGTACCCTTGTGCATACCAACTCGTAATAATACTCTAGTACACCCCACATTAAGGATTGCCAATAAAACCAAGGCTAAATATGTAAAATGGATCCAACAGAAAGATATTATTTTAATTACAAAAGCATTCTTTACAACTGGAATCACAATCAAGTTTCATTAAATAGTGAGTCCCTGATGGGAACGGTAATTGATCCTTCTACAAAAATGTAAAAAAAAAAAATTAAATCTTGAATTTTCAGGGACCTGCTTGTTGCATGAAACAAACACAAACCAACTGGCCTCAGCTGTTCCACGCATGCTCCCTTCACACACTACACCACTTTCCGACTGGTGCGCTCAGGGCTTTTTCTTTAGTTTTTAGCTGGGGTGATAGGTAGTACCCTAATTCTGCACACACAGCACAGTTACATGAAAAGGTCCTGTTGAAGTGACCACGGGTGAATCACGTCATTGGCGTCATCCTGTAGGGTAGGGATGTGGGGGATTTGTTTATTTGTTTGCCTGATGGAGCTGCAGATCTTTCATTAAGAACAAACTCCATGACTCTTGACAATACCCTAAACGTAGAGTACATAAATCAGACCAAGGCCATGAATCGCAGATCACCACCATGGTGATGCTTTGAAGCTGGGAGAGGGTGGGGAGACTTTCTTGTTTGTTAAGAAAGAAATGTCATAAAAATTCCAAAGCAGAGCTCAGATTTCCAGGGGGAGGGGGCCTCTTTATTGTTTCCTCTAATAGCTCCTTTGGCACTTACTGAATAAATGTGTTGCACAAAATAACCCTAGATTCAGTCTCTGAGCTGTAGCCTGGCTCTGCTCCCACTTTTGTGTTTAGCATCCATTCTGAATTATGTATTTATGACAGTTTGGCTCTTGTTTGTCACCCCACCTTCCTCTCTCCCTACCCTACCCCCCATTTGTCCTGTCTTTATTTTCACACTCCTCCAGTTAATTGATATCTTCTGCTCCGAGGGCCGTAGCAAATGTGTGTGTGCATTTTTTCTGCGGATCTTCGCCATGCAGGCCATGCTTTTAAGCGTCTGGAATAGAACGATGGTAAAAATGAGTCACGGCTTGTTTCTATATTTGTTTCAGAGTCAAGAAGCTTAGTTTTCTCACTGTAGTGCCCGGAGTATAGAGCTTTACAGTTTACTTTTAAGGGAAACAACCAAAATTTAGTCAGTGCCTTTAATTAGATGTTTTCAAATGTTACAGAATTCTTGGGATTTATATTTCCAGATTGAACAACACAGTGGAAGTGGTTTCATTACTTCGATCCATAGGGAGAAAATGCAGATCCAGAAAAGGCACAAAGCCTTCCCCCGGTGCTCTGGAAATAGACCTTTTGGGTGCTGTCCAGGCCTGCTCGCAGCCCCAGGACAGCCATCACTTTTAATTCACTGAGGGCCTCCTACCTAAACTAAATGACAGTTCAAACCAGTGACCTGAGGGGCTGGGGTCCAACAGTCAGCAAACAGGAGCGGAGAGCTGGGGGTAGGGACGTGAGCAGGAGGGAGAAGAAAGTTGGCAATTCACAATGGCTGCCTCTGCGTGATGTGATGGTAGGGGACGCAGGCAGTGGTCACCAGGAGTTCTGGTGTCTCCACTCTTAGGCTCACAAGCTGCATATATCAGCTTACTGTGGTTTTCTACATAAAAAAAAAAAACAGATAATGTTCTTGTTTTTAAAAATTATTTATCTGAGAGGCAGACAGAGAGGGTAAGAGAGCGAACTCCTATCCTTATCCACTTGTTCACTCCTCAAATGCTCATGATGGCAGGGGCTGGGCCAGGGCCGAAGCTGAGAGCCAAGATCTCAATCCAGGTCTCCCACGTGGGTGGAAGGAACCCGATTCCTTGAGCATGATCACTACCTCCTAGGTTGTGCATTAGCAGGAAGCGGGAATCAAGAGGCAGAGCCAGGAACCAAACCCAGACACTCCAGGATGGGATATGAGAGTCTTACCCAGCGTGTTCCCCACCAAGCTAAATGCACTCTCCCAGCTAACGCTCTGGAGTGTCAGTTCATTGAGCTTTCCAGTGCGGCCTCATAACTTATATTAATTGGTAGGAAAATACTTCCAGGGAAAAGAGAGATACTGGACAGAACAGCCTTGTCTTTGGTTGTCAAGGCCCTGCCCTTTGGAGTCCCTGACAAGGCCTTGATTCTTGTATGACAGGCCCGGGGCGGAAAGAAGTGATTCATCTTCTTCTGCTGCACCTTTCAAGGAGGAATTTAAAAAAAAAAAAGAAAAACAGATTTTGTTTATGGACTTCACATCACTGGCCAGGGGCAGTGGGCTCCAACCCTTTGTAAGGTATTATTTACTGTTGTGTACCTCCCTCCGAAGTTTGTGCACCTCCAGGAGCGCCGACCCCATTAAAATTCCTTCTTAAAAGCGTAAGGTGAAAGAGCCAAGCATGTGTTGTTTTTGCAGAGGGGAGTGTAGCTGTAGACGGGAAACAGTCCCAGGCCTTTTTCTACTTTAAATGCTGATAAATAACTTGAAACCCGTGAAAAGTTTTGAAAGAATGTAGAGGAGTTGTCCTTTTGACTGTGATGTTCAGGAAAACAAAATAAAGGGAAAAAATGCAGTGGACTGTGTTCCATAGGGAGCTGTGCACTTGTCCCATGCGCCCTTCTAGGTACTCCAGCGAGGTGGCTCCTTCCCTGCCTGTGGGTCCCCGTGTTTGCTTATTACTCTATTGAATTTTTGCACACTTTAATGCTCAGCCCTTTAGAAAATATCAAACACTGTTCTTTTTGACAGTGAGGGAGAACACCAGTGTTTAAACGTGACACACTACCGCGTGCACGTTGTAATGTCGTAGGACAGGCAGCAGCGTCATGAATGGCTGAACACAGTTCTCCCCCAGCAGGTTAAGTGCACACGAAGCTTGCCCAGTTTGCCTTTTGGGGAAGGCTTCATAACCCTCAAGGCGCAGGAAGGAGCTGGCTTTTATTGAGATTTAGAAGGAATGTTTTTCACAGCCAACAGCCTTTCTTTTTGCGTCCCTTATTCCGAGAGGGTCTTTTGCAGCTTCTACAAAAGAGAAAGAGCTCAAATTCCTATTTTAATCCCCCGACCCGCAGGAATCGAGTGTGTATACATATATATCTACCACCAGGCAGCTCAAGCTTGCAAGCAGCAAGATGGAAGTCTCTGAAGATTGCATCTTAGCTGTGGAAAGTTTGAGCTTTTGAGAATGATTATTAGGTCCTGGTTTTCTTGGAAATATCCTGTGTGTGGACCCAAATACAGGTCTTGTCCCTTAGCCCAACTGCCTGAGGATGATATGAATGAATGGGGGAGGGGGAGACATAGGGGCTATTTAAAATAACATACATCTGGCTAGGGTATAAACTTTAAGTTTACAATTAAATATGATACAAGCTTATATTCTGGAAATTCAATATACTCCCTTGGTCTGAATCTGTTTTCTTACTTCTTTACACCCCTTCCCTCACACACACAGCACCCGTTTTTCCAAACAATCAAGAAATATAGACAATATTTTTGATAGGGTCACACTTGCATAAACTGTTTTGCAACTTTTTTCTTTTCTATTTTTAAAAATTAATTATTTTATGTTTATCTTGTTTTAAAGGCAAAGAGATGAGAGAGAGGGAGGGAAGGAGGGAGGGAGGGAGGGAGGGAGGGAGGGAGGGAGAGAGATCTTCCATCTACTAGTTTACTCCCCAAATGGCTGCAATGGCTGGAACTGAACTGATCCAAAGCCAGGAGCCA
This sequence comes from Sylvilagus floridanus, assembly GCA_949820135.1. Taxonomy (NCBI): domain Eukaryota; kingdom Metazoa; phylum Chordata; class Mammalia; order Lagomorpha; family Leporidae; genus Sylvilagus; species Sylvilagus floridanus. The sequence continues at coordinate 10,731,662 of OX463228.1, read as the reverse complement.
GGAGCTTCTTCAGTTCTCCCACACAGCTCAGGGGCTCAAGGACCTGGGTCATCTTCTACTGCTTTCCCAGGCCATACCAGAGAGCTAGATCAGAAGTGGAGCAGCTGGGACTAGAACCGGTGTCCATATGGAATGCTGGCTTTTCAGGCAGCAGCTTTGCCCATTATGCCACAGAGCCAGCCTGGATTTATTATTTTTAAAAACATTTTGAAAAGATGTATTCATTTATTTATTTATAAGAGTAACAGAGAAAGAGACGGGGCTAGGGGAGGGAAACCCAGAGACAGAGCTTCTGTCCTTTGATTACTCCAGATGCCTGCCATATCTGCCTCTGGGCCGGGCTGAAGCCTGGAGCCAGGAGTTCCACCTGGGTCCCCCATGGGCAGTGGAGACTCAGGGACTAAGCTATCACTTGTTGCCTCCCAGCCACAGTAGCCGGAAGCTGGACTGGAAGTGGAAGTAGGGCTCAGGCCTAGGCTTCTGAAGTGAGATGTGGGAGTCCCAAGAGCAGCCTAAACTGTAACCATAACTCCTGCCCCATTTCATTCTTTTTTAACAGTTTTATTTTCTCACATCCTTAAATCTCTCATTTGCAAATGTTTTTATGCATGTTTTGTTTTGTCTTTGGTGACTGTCAATTCATTTCTTTTATTCATGTTTCTATTGAAATGTAAATGTGTGTTTTATATTGATTTGTAAGAACTCTTTACATAGTATGGCTGTTAATAGTTTGTCTCATTATTTGTTCTTTTTTTTAAAAGATTGATTTATTTATTTGAAAGAATTACAGAGAGAGGAGAGGCACAGAGAGAGAGAGAGAGAGAGAGAGAAAGGTCTTCCATCTGGTGGTTCACTCCCCAGATGGCCTCAATGGCCAGAGCTGAGCCCATCCGAAGCTAGGAACCAGGAGCTTTTTCTGGGTCTCCCATGCTGGTGCAGGGGCCCAAGGACTTGGACCATCTTCCACTGCTTTCCCAGGCCACAGCAGAGAGCTGGATCGGAAGTGGAACAGCCGGGTCTCGAACCGGCACCCATATGGATGCTGGTGCTTCAGGCCAGGGCATTAAGGCATTAACCCACTGTGCCTCAGCGTTGGTCCCTCTTCTAATTACTTTCCCCAGTTTTTTATTTGCCTTTTGTTTTGTGTATGGAATCACTGGTATCCAACAGTCTTTTGTAATCAAATATGTTATTTGTATTTTCACTTAAACTATCTTTTTAGATCCAAAAGCATTTTAAAAGATGCCTTAATAAGAGTAATAGACACATCTTCAGGTACCATTCCAAGTGTTTTATATTTAAAAATTCGTATGTCCTCAGTTTACAGCAGCTCTCTGCGACAGGTAGAATTAGCTCTTTTTTCACTGAAGTGGAAATTAAGACCTGGAGAGTCAGACAGTGTCACAAATGAGATTCCAACCAGGCAGCTTGTGAGTCTGTACTCTTGCCTACTCCTTTTAGTTCTGTGTTTTACTAACATATTTGTTTGGTACTGTGCAAGTCCTACTCTGTCTCAACAAATTCCAAAAACAAAAATGAAAAATATTCATGTTTTCTTGTAATTTTCTGAGGAGTTTTTTTTTTTTTAATTTTATTTATTTACTTGAGAGGTAGAATTACAGTGAGAGGGAGAGACAGAGAGAAAGGTCTTCCTTCCGTTGGTTCATTCCCCAAATGGCTGCAATGGCTGGATCCAAAGCCAGGAGCCAGGTGCTTCTCCTGGTCTCCCACACAGGTGCAGGGCCCAACCACTTGGGCCATCCTCCACTGCCCTCCCAGGCCACAGCAGAGAGCTGGATAGGAAGAGGAGCAGCCAGGACTAGAACCAATGCCCTTATTGGATGCTGGCACCACAGGTGGAGGATTAACCTACTGTGCCATGGCACCAGCCCCAAGGAGTTTTTTTTTTTTTTTAGATTTATTTGTTTATTTATAAGAGCAAGAGAGAGAGAGTGAGCGAGAGGACTTCCATCTGCTGGTTTACTCCCCAAATAGCCACAATGGTCAGTGCTGAGCCAGGCTGAAGCCAGGAGCCAGCAACTTAATCCAGGTCTCCCACATGGTGCAGGGATCCAAACACTTGGGTCATCTTCTGCTACGTTTCCCAGGCTGTGAGTGGTGACCTGGATCAGAAGCGGAGTTGCCTGGACCTAAACCAGTGTCATATAGGGTGTCAGCATCGAAGGCAGCAGTTTTACCCACTGTACCACAATGCTGCCCCGAGTAGGGTTTTGTATTTAAATCTAGTTTGTCCAGATCTTACCTTGAGGTATAATGAGAGACGTAGCTCATATCCAATTTTTTCAATTAGCCAGTGTCCCCAATATATTAGCATTCTTAGAAAGTACTTGCCTTTATAATTGATGCCATTTTATATTAATTTCTTCAATTATTTATTTCTCAGAGTTCTTGGTTTGCATGATTTTGGAGAATCTCATATCAATGCTAGATCAAAAGATTCATCAAATTAGAAGGCCTACCTCTCCAAGTTGTTTTACTCTTTATATAAGAATAGGATGGGAAGTTCTTATCCTAGGGTCAGTGGATGCCTGGTCTCCCGATTCCGGAGATCTGTGAATCTGGGTGAGGAGAAAACTCTGTTTTCACTAATCTTCAGTTGGAATTGAGTATTTCCTTTAAATTTTGAATGTAGGAAATAAACCACAGTGTTATTAGCAATATTGAGATCTTTGACATTTCAGCTGTTCCTGATATCTTTAAATATTCACTACTCTGACATTATAGTAGTTATATTAGACTCATTGCTAGATTTGCTGTTTAAAAGCATTAAAAAGCACATTTATTAATATTTCAAATATTCAAAATTACTTTTGAAGCTACATTTCTAAAAACTCATTTTCTTTATAATCCTATGCATTTTTAAAAAATGTATTTGACAGGTAGAGTTATAGACAGTGAGAGAGAGAGACAGAGAGAAAGGTATTCCCTCCGTTGGTTCACCCCACAAATGGCCATTACAGCTGGTGCTATGCCGATCTGAAGCCAGGAGCCAGGTGCTTCCTCGTGGTCTCCCATGTAGGTGCAGGGCCCAAGCACTTGGGTCATCCTCCACTGCCTTCCCGGGCCACAGCAGAGAGCTGGACTGGGAGAGGAGCAACCAGGACTAGAACCTGGCGCCCATATGGGATGCTGAATGAGCCACGGCGCCGGCCCCAATCCTATGCGCTTTATTGTATGCCCTGAAAAACAGTTTTCTGAGAAGGAGTTCTTAGGTTTCACCAAACCACCGTAGGATCCTTGTGAGCAGCCGGCATCTCCCTGAATGCAGGGTGTCCTACTGTGTGTCGTGAATGCTCACTGGGTCCTGAGTAAGCAAGAGGAGAATTGGAGGAGCCGGAAAAGTGGGCAGCATCTCCCGACTCCTTCACGTCTGTGATAACTCCCTTCTGAGTCCTGTCTGCCGCTCTGCCCTCTCCTTACCCCTCACCCCCACCCTCCGCGCGCGCCTTTCACTTGTGCCAGTCTTTCTTCCACTCACCCTCTCTTGTTCCTTTGTTTCTCATTCTCCTCCTCCTCACTTGGTTCTTTGTCCCTCTCTCTTCCTTTTCTTCTCTCTCCCATAAACATGAATATCTTAAGGAATGTTTTGGCTACATTCCAAAAAACCTTTCCTCTTTCTGGTCTAAGAATGAATTCGAGTCCAGGCATAAAACAAAGGGGTGGATAGAAAGAGTTAACAACATCAACAAGAAGTTGAAAGCAAGATTTGCGACAGATAAGCAGGAGGTAATTACCTAGAGATCCTTAAGGACTGGACTCAGTTCTTAAGCACCTGCCTGATTTGCTCACCTGACCCCAGGAAAAATCCTGTACCCTCGTTCTGCTCCCGTAGTTCCAAGTCCTGCTTTCATATTGATTTTCCCAACTCCGTTTTATAAATTGTTTCCCTCGTAACATAATCATTCACCACTTTTCAAAGTACCCACAGGCAGGGTTTTTGAGAGAACGTCATAATTAGACCGTACTGTTGAGTTACAGTCATTTCTTTGGGATTAGTTCAAAAGTGTACATGTTTATGGACAGAAGGTACCACGTGACTTCCTCACATGCAGTAGAACTTTTGAGGCCTGTAGTGAGTGAGCTGTTTTGTTTCTGAGCTGTTCCTATCGCGGGCTCCCCTCTCTGCCACGGTGTGGATGCCTGTTTATGCAATCCGTGTGGCTATAGAATTTTTCTTTCTTATAGTAATTTCAGTGTGTGGGATAATGCCATTTTCCTACAGTAAAAACATTAGCTCGTCTTACAGCTAATATAAGCTGAAAATTAGAGGTGCCTGGGGGAGGGAAATGAGGCCGATGGATTGTTTACATGGGAGCTACAGTTTCACTTTTTATGCACCAGTCACCTTGGAAGAATTAATGCCCTGTAAGTTTGCCAATCAGATTGCCCCAGTCATCTCTAAACATTCCATTTGGTTTATTAGAATAATAAATACTGTGCAAAAAAAGTTCCTCTGGATCCAGGATATTACACTGTGGTCAACCAGAGAAATTATGTGCTACACCTTACCCCCGACTAGATTTGGTCAGGTGACAACAGTGAGTTTGACAAGTGGATACACATTTACCCTATTTGGGTTGAATTTGAGGACTACTCTCTTGGAGTTAAACTGCTTAGAAGTCTTTGTCACCCATTTTGATCCAGTGCAAGTGCCCACCTCTCTGGCCATTCCTGTTATGTCCCTTGTCTTCTGATGTCTGCTGAATGGTGAATTTGGAAAAGATTAAGAGGTGACTCTTCATCCTGCATTGTGGATGTGGGTGTCTGTAGTCACCCTCCCAAAAAGGCTCAGGGAAAAGTCTGTTCAATGCTTCATCTAATCTGATGATTGTGACTCTGGGCTAATGGTAGTTGGGGTAGTTTGTTTTTATGTCTGGCTGTCAGGTCCTTCCACGTCTGTCCCTTCTTGTTGAGGTTTGTTCCTGCTGTTCCCAGCAAGCGGCTCAGCCGTCCCAAGGGATATATGAAGCTCCTTCAGAGAGTTCATGGTGCAGGCATTTAGCACAGCAGCTCAGTGACCACTTGTGACATCCACATCCCCTATCAGAGTGCCCACTTCCAGTCCCACTGCCTCACTTCAGATCCTGCTTCCTGCCAACAGCTGCGGGGGGATGATGGCTCGAGCACTTGTGTGCCTGCCACACGCGTGGGGCGCTCAGATGAGATTCCAGGCTCCTGGCTTCCGCTTGACCCAGCCCTGGCTGTTGAGGACATGTGAGGAAGGAACCAGCAGGTGGAAGATCCCTGTCTTTCTCTGGTTTAGTCCCCGGCTCTCTGCCTTTCAAATAAAACTGAAGGGAAAACATTCATGGAAAAGTAGACTTAAAAGATAATATTGTTTTGGTGCAAGAACATTTTGAAATTCATGCACAATTTTTTGTAATGTGCCTTTTCTGTGAACTTTTTGTAGACCTCTCGTATTATTTACACCAACAGAAACTTAATTTTTATGTCCATTTCCTGCAAACATTTTGACATGCCTGACAGCGGTGGAAGTCACACTGCTCAGCCACTGTGAGTCACCTGGATCGGTCATTACACCTCAGCCTTTTTGTTCACGCCCTTTTCTTTCTTTCTTTTTTTTTTTTTTTTAAGATTTATTTATTTATTTGAAAGACAGAGTTACACAGAGAGAGAAGGAGAGGCAGAGAGAGAGAGAAAGAGAGAGAGAGAGAGAGATAGAGAGAGGTGTTCCATCCACTGGTTCACTCCCCAGTTGGCCACAATGGCCGGAGCTGCACTGATCCAAACCCAAGAGCCAGGAGCTTCTTCCGGATCTCACACGCAGGTGCAGGGGCGCAAGGACTTGGGCCATCTTCTACTGCTTTCCCAGGCCACAGCAGAGAGCTGGATCGGAAGTGGAGCAGCTGGGACTCGAACTGGCACCCATATGGGATACCGGCACTGCAGGTAGAGGCTTTACCTGTTAGATGACAGCTGCGGCTGTCAAGCCCTTTTCTTATCTGTAAAATTTCCCTTCGTGTCTGAGGCCAGTCACTATTCTGCTATATTTCTAAGGCCTGGGGCAAATTCCGCTTCCTTCCTGAGACTTTCTTACTATCCTCATCATTCACCAATCTCTCCTGCTCTAAGCTGCAGATTAGCACTCAGAAGAGCCAGATAAATACCAAAGTCATCCACACAACATTTGATTTTATTTATCAGGTATGTGAAAGAGATCATAAATAAGTGGTATTTCAAAGAACAAAGTTCATACTTTAACATTTTATTCCTGGGGTGTAGGTTCTGAGGAAAAGGATTAAAATCTAAAATTTAGAAAAAACAATTATGACCAATGCACTAACCAAATTAATTATAATACTATTTATAAAGGGAAAAATTCCCTCAGTGTCTACCAGTGGAAGAATTAAACTATGATATGCACACTAAGTAAATTATTTCTACTTAGATTGATAATTTAAAATTAAATATGCCTTTGAAGACTTTGCATTGCTCAGAATTTTTGTATAGCAATAAAAGAAGACTATTGAATTATAAGTATTTATATATGGAACAAGTTGAGAAAGGAACATAGACAAGTGAAAATAGTTGATTTGTTAAGGCAATAGGGTTCAGAATTGCTTAAATTATAAGATTTCCATTGAACAGTATCATATAATCCTAAAGTGTTGTTTCGTTGTTGTTTTAAAGATTTATTTATTTGGGAGGTGGAGTTACAGAGAGGCAGAGAGGCAGAGGCAGAAAGAGCAAAGTCTTCCATCTACTGGTTCACTGCCTAAATGGCCACAATGCCCAGGGCTAGGCCAGGCCAAACCAGGAGTCAGGGAGCTTTATCTGGGTCTCCTGAATGGGCGTAGGACCCAAGGAGTTGAACCAAATTCCCCTGCTTTCCCAGGAACATTATCAGGGAGCTGGCTTGGAAGTAGAGCAGCCAGGACTTGAACTGGGCCAATATGGGATGCCAGCGCCACAAGTGGCAGATTAACCCACTGTGCCACAGTGTTAGCCCCTAAATCCTAAGTTTATCATACAAATATATTAGAGTTTTAAAATATTGTTCTCCGTGAACACTTTTGGCATTTTTTTTTTGAAGGTTTATTTATTTATTTGAAAGGCAGAGAGACAGAAAGATGGGCATGGAGAGAGGGAGAGATTGAGACTCTTCTATCTGCTAGCTCACTCCCCATGACTGTAACAGCCAGGTCTGGGAGCTCCATCTGCAGCTCCCCATGGATGGCAGGGACGTATGTACTTGTGCCATCCTCTGCTGCTTTCCCAGGTGCGTTAGCAGGGAGCTGGATCAGAAGCAGAGTAGCCGGGGCTTGAACCAGCACTGTGATTGGGGTTGCTAGCATTTCAAGTGGCAGCTTAGCCCACTACACCGCACACTGGCCCCCCGTTTTGGCATCTTAACTCATGGTAACCTCTGTTAATGTGGGCTCCATGTCTTTTATTCTGTTCCTCATACTTTAAAATGGTGGAGAATCACAAGTAGATAATTAATGCATTTGATATTTTTGAACATTTACTGAGTGCCAGATACTGAAGTAGGTGTTTATCAGAGTTTATTGCATATAAATATTTATGAAATCTTGAGAGAATGTTATTACTACTCACTTTTTAATAATGAGGTGTCTGAAATTCAGAAACATAAGTGAGCTGTGTGAGATGATTTTAGTGGATTTAGATGATTTTAGTACGATTAGAAACCAGATGTTTGTTTTTGATTATTTTTTTTAGTCCAGAAACATATCTCTTTATCAAGTAAAATATGCAATCCTGGGAAGTTCCCACAGGCTTGGTGTCTTAGTAAAAGTTAAAGGCACTGGATTTGCTGATAAAATCGTGTGTGTGTGTTTGTGCATGTGTGTATGGGGGGGGGGACTGTGAATACTGCACCTCTCCCACCATTCCCCACTCATAGCTTTCCCACAGATGTCCCTTGTTTGATGACAGACAGGTCATGACATCTCCATGACACAATTTACTAAACAGCATTCTTCCTCCTCCATCACTCACTGGTCCTGGTTGAATTAAACCTTTGTGGTTCTGAGGAATAAAGACTCTCTCAAGCTAGCTCAAACGACAAGCAGTTTAACTGCAAAGGAAGAGGAACGTTCTGGAAATCCAAGGACAGGAGCCATGGCCGTGCTGAGCATGGTAGAGGCTGGTCCTAGAGGGTGAATGGCAGCAGCAGTAATTTCTGGCGCCTCATTTAAGCCATGTGTCAGCTTGGATCTGAGCCGATTTCGCCCCGGATCCTCCTTCCACTGATAAGTTCTCCCCTCACTTCCTACCCTTGATTGAGTTGCTAAATTCCCATCTCCTCAGCTTTGACTGGGGATCTGTCACTTTAATTTGAAAAATGGCTGCTGGCTGGGGCAGGCATTGTAACATAGTAGGCTAAGCCTCTGCCTGTGGCACCGGCATCCCTTATGGGTGCTGGTTCTTGTTCCGCCTTTCTTCTTCCAATCCAGCTCTCTGCTTGGCCTGGGAAAGTAGTAGAAGATGGCCCAAGTGATTGGACCCCTGCACCTACGTGGGAGACCCAGGAGCTCCTGGCTTATGGCTTCGGATCAGCGCAGCGAGGGCCATGGTGGCCATTTGGGGGAGTGAACCAGCGGATGGAAGGCTTTTCTGTCTCTCTCTCTCACTGTCTGTAACTCTACCTCTAAAATAAATAAATAAAATATTTTTTAAAAAATGGCTGCTGGCAGTGGAGGCTCCATAATTTTTGCAAGTGAAAGCTTCAGAGCCTGGTTGAGGGAAGGGAGCATTTTAGCCATTGGAGGCTGCATTTAAACACTAAAAACAATGTACAGAAAATTCCGTATGTCTTTGAATCCAGGGCAAAGGAAGAAGTGTACCTTGTGCCAACACTTGATGGAACTGTGAGTAGGTGTCCCCCCTTCAAAGGAGCCAGGGTGGTGGCAGGCCAAGATCAAAGTGTCCGGTGTAGGAAAGAGACTGTCACTTGTTCAGACCTTCAGATTTGTTTTTAATAAATTACTGATACCAGACCCAAATTTAGCCTTAGAGGTAAAGGTTAGGTTCCAGGTAGAGATGGAAGATAAATAAAAGGTCTAACCTGGAAGAAATCAGACATACAAAATGTCAATTTCTCAGCCATAATTACTGATCATATTCCCGTGTTCTGCTAGGCTCCTAACTCAGTTCTCTCCACATTCTTTTTTTTTTTTAAAGATTTCATTTATTTATTTGAGAGGCAGAGTTATAGACAGTGAGAGGGAGAGACAGAGAGAAAGGTCTTCTGTCCAATGGTCCACTCCCCAGTTGGATGCAATGGCTAGAGCTGTGCCGATCTGAAGCCAGGAGCCAGGAACTTCCTCCAGATCTCCCACGTGGGTGCAGGAGTCCAAGCACTTTCGCCATCTTCTACTGCTTTCCCAGACCATAGCTGAGAGCTAGGTTGGAAGAGTAGCAGCCGAGACTAGAACTGGTGCCCACATGGGATGCCAGCACTGCAGGCGGAGGATTAACCTACTGCACCACAGTGCTGGCCCCTCCACGACCATTCTTGATGACCTCATTTTCCATATGTCATCTGTCCAATGTACTGACTTCCCAGAATGAGCCCCAAGCCCTATGGCTCCTTTCTGTCCATTCTACTTCAAAATTCCACTCTTGTGATCTTACCTTAAGCTAAACACTACCAATTACACCATTCCCTCCTCCAAAGTCATGATTTCAAGTATGTTTTCCTCTGACCATCATCTCATATTTATAGTGCATTCATTCTAATTATCTACACTAATGACACTTTGAACACATCAAAATCTCCAAACCAGTGATTATACCACTTTATTTTCAAGTCCTCAGTTTGTCTTCTTATTCCAAATGGAGTCCATGGTTCAGTGCTCTCATCGCTACCATGTGTGTACCCTCAACATCTTTCCTTCATCGTACTCAGCAAGACCTCCATACTAGGTAAACCCAATTCTTTGCCCATTCTGTGTCTTCACTAAACAAAAATCTGGTTTAAATCTATATATTTTTAAAGGCTTACTTATTTATTTTGAAAGTTAAAGATGGAGAGAGAGAGGGAGAGATCTTCCATCCCCTGGTTCACTCCACACATGGCCACAGCAGCCAGTGAACCAGCAGCTTCATCAGAGTCATCTCCCACTGCCTTTCCCAGGCCATTAGCAGGGAGCTGGGTTGGAAGCGGAAAAGCCGGGACCTGAACAAGCATCAGTATGGAATGCCAGTGTCACAGGCAGCAGCTTGACCTTCTAAGCCACAGTGCCATACCCTAAATCTGAATTCTTTTTTTTTTTAAGACTTATTTCTTTTATTTGAAAGGCAAATTTACAGAGAGACAGAGAGAGAGGTCTTCCATCCGCTGGTTCAGTCTCCAAATGGCCACAATGGCCAGAGCTGGGCCAATCCGAAGCCAAGAGCCAGGAGCTTCTTCCGGGTCTCCCACATGTGTGCAGGGCCCCAAGCACTTGGGTCATCTTCCACTGCTTTCCCAGGCCGTAAGCAGAGAGAGCTGGATCAGAAGAACAGCTAGGACGTGAACTGGTGCCTATATGGGATGCCAGCACTGCAGGCGGTGGCTTTACCCGCTACGCCACAGTGCTGGCCCCAAATCTATATTCTTTCTTTCTTTCTTTTTTTTTTTTTTTGACAGGCAGAGTGGACAGTGAGAGAGAGACAGAGAGAAAGGTCTTCCTTTACCATTGGTTCACCCCGCAATGGCTTCTGCGGCTGGTGCACCGCGCTGATCTGAAACCAGGAGCCAGGTGCTTCTCCTGGTCTCCCATTGGGTGCAGGGCCCAGGGACACAGTAGAGAGCTGGACTGGAAGAGGAGCAACTGGAACAGATTATGGCATCCTGACCAGGACTAGAACCCAGGGTGCCGGTGCTGCAGGCAGAGGATTAGCCTATTGAGCCATGGTGCCGGCCCACATCTATATTCTTAATCTTAGTTGAACTCATTCAATCCTGCCCAGGACCAGTTCTAACCTCCCCTCTCTGAAATAATCATTCCTCACCTTTTCCTTTCCCCAACTTCTAGTACTTCCTGTCTGCTTCTCCCGGAAGGCCTTTTCTCATTTCACTAGCAGATGGAGGCAGAGAGTCTCATCGTCCCACCAATAGATCTGTCAGTTCCACCCACATCTACCTTCTCCCTTACCTACCTCAGGCCACCCACTCTCAGACACTTCTTCCCTGTAGTTGTTTCCTTTCTCCCCACATTAACTTATCCCTTTCCCATTTCCTGTTGGCACTGAAACACCCTGGGATAACTTTCCTCTTTAAAATTTACGCGGCATGTCACGTTTCCCCTCTAGCAGATCAACTCAAAGGACTTAAGTCCTCACTCAGCATCTTCGCTTCTGCACTGCTCATTCTTCCCAACCCACTGTGGTCAGGCTTTTGTTCCCACCACTGCCACACAGAAACCATTCTTGTCAAGGTCACTGTATGACCTTTGACCTTGGCCTTGCTGATTCCAATGTCCAGTTTTTATCTTCCATGCATTCTCAGTCGCATGTGGCACAGTCGGTCCTTGGTGCGTTTTCTGCACACTTGTCTTGTGGAACATCGTGCTGCTTGTTAGTTTTCCTCAATGGTTGTACCTTTCTGTCTCTCCTGCTGGCTCCTCCTCTTACAAGCTCAGAGTGTGCAGTTTGGGGCCTTCACTTCTTCACTTAACTCTGTCCCAAGGCTTTAAGATTACAGTCAACTAGACTGCTGATTCTGATTCTGGCTTCTCTTTTGGGTTCTGGATTCAAATATCCAAATGCCTCTTGATACTGCCATGTGAATGTCTGACTTGATTCTTGCATATTCAAAGAGCTCCTAACTACCCTCCAAAGCTGCTTCTGCCATAGTCTTTGTGAGCTCGATTAATGGCACATCATTCATTCAGTTGCTTGGGCCTAAGATCTCAGAGACATCTTTAATTCCTTTTTGCCTTATTCCTCCATGGAGTCCATCAGCAAGTTGGTCAGTAGACCGCCTTCCTGCCTGCCTGCCTTCCTTCCTTCCTTCCTTCCTTCCTTCCTTCCTTCCTTCCTTCCTTTCTTCCTTCCTTCTTTCCTTTCAAGATTTTACTTATTTGAGAGGTAGAGTTACAGACAGAGAGAAGGAGAGACAGAGAGACAGCTCTTCCATCCACTGGTTCACTCCCCCAAATGGCCACAACAGCTGGAGCTAGGCTGATCCAAAGCCAGGAGCCAGGAGCTTCTTCCAGGTCTCCCACATGGGTGCAGGGGCCCAAGTGCTTGGGCCATCTTTCACTGCTTTCCCAGGCCATAGCAGAGAGCTGGATTGGAAAAGGAGCAGCTAGGACATGAACTGGAGTCCATATGGGGTGCCAGTGCCACAGGCGGAAGCAGCCCCTCAATTCTACTTTCAAAATAAGCCCTGAACCATCCAGTTCTCACTCCCGTCACGTCTCTCACCCTAACCCAAGTGACTTTCAAGTGCTCTGAGCCGCTCTGCCAGCCTGGCTTCCTGACTCTTCTCTGGCCCTCTGAAGTCTGCAGCAGGTGCTTCCTTCCGGAACATTCATCATGCCACAGCACTCCCTCGCTCAAAACCCTCCAGTGCTTCTCATCTCCCCTGAATGAAAGCCAAGCTTCTCACCGTGGCCTCCCAGCCCTTCCCTGCTCTCCCATCTTTCCAACTGGACTTCCCTCTGAATTGCTTCTGCGCCTGGCTGTTTGCCACTCTTCCACCATGCCAGGCATGTTCCCACTTCCTAACCTTTACCCCACTATTCTCTCTTCCTCTAAGGCTTACTTCTCAGGTTATGTCTGGGTAAATTCCCTTCATGCTACATGTTTATTCAAATACCATGTCATCCAAGAGGCATTTTTTTGATATCCTATCTAAAATGCACCCCTGTGCTCTGTCCTTTTCCCCTCTTACATGTCCATAAGAATGCGCTTTTATTGCTGGTGAGGGGGCTTTCATAAAAACATTACTTGGTATTATATTTAATTTTTTAAAGATTAATTTGTTATATTTAATTTTTTAAAAGATTCATTTGAAAGTCAGAGTTACACAGAGAGAGAAGGAGAGGCAGAGAGAGAGAGAAAGAGAGGTCTTCCATCTGCTGGTTCACTCCCCAATTGACCACAGCAGCTGGAGTTGAGTTGATCTGAAGCCAGGAGCCAGGAGCTTCTTTCAGGTTTCCCAAGTGGGTGCATGGGCCCAAGGACTCGGGCCACCTTCTGTGCTTTCCCAGACCACAGCAGAGAGCTGTGGAGCAGCCAGGACTTGAACCAGCGCCCATATGGGCTACCAGCATTGCAGGCGGCAGCTTTACTCACTACACCACAGCACCAGCCCCAGTTGGTATTATATTTCATACTTACTTGTTTATTACTTGCTTCTATCCCTGTTATCTACTACTGGGTCACAAAACACCCCCAAAACGGAGGTTTAAAGTGGTAACAATGATTTATGTTACTCAAGAGTTAGAGTTGAGTAGGCTCAGCTAGTAAAGTTTACATACAGGGCCTCCCACTCAATAGCAGCCAGTCAGTGCAGGGGCTAGAGTGTTTTTGAAGACTTCTCACAGATCTGTTGCCTGGGATAAGAAGACTCAAAGAGCTGGTGCTTCTCAGGCAGTTTCTCTCTCTCCCTCTCTCCCTCTCAGTCTCCTCGCTTGATCTCTTCACATGGCAGCCTTAGGATAGTCAGACTTCTTATATGGAAGTTGTAGGTTCCCAGAGTGAGTGTCCTAAAAGAAATCAGCAGTGTTTTTTAAACTTAGCCTCAGAAGTCATGCAGCATCACTTCCACTACATTGTGTGTGTCAAGATCTACCCAAGTTCAAGGGAAAGATGCTTAGACACCGTCTTTTGGGGGAGTTGTGTTATAAGATTTGCAGGCACAGTCCAACACCAACATAATCTATCTACTACAACTGAAGCTCCATGAGAGCAGAGGCTTTTCTTGGCCACTGGCATCATCTCAACACCTAAAACAGCCTGACATGTGGAAGCTGCTCTGTGAATATTTGTTGAATGAAATAAATTATTCTAGAGCCTCTTCTCTAAAAGGGGACAAGGGTGCTAAATGAACATGCAAGTCATCCTTTCAAAGTATGGGATTCGTTTCCCTTTCCTTCTTTTCAGTCTACTGTGCCTAACAGTTGTGTGATTGCAGAGCCCAACCAAAATCCTTGATTTTCTCAAGGAACTTCAAATGTTACTTTTAGACGCTTGTGAGTGGATTTTTAAATATTGGAAATAATATGCGAAGGAAACATCAGGATCTCGGTGGTAGAAGTGAGGTCAGTGTGCTGGTCTTCCCCCGTCTTAATTTTATCCTGTTGAGCCTGTTGAGAACTCTGAACAAAATGCAAAGCAAAGGAAGATGATTTAAAAACTCTCAGAGCACAAATAGAGTTCTTAACAGGCTTTTGCTTGGGTCATCATGTATGAGTCAACAAGAAGGCATTTGCCTTTTTAGAGACTAAGAAAGAACTGGACAAGGTGAAATTTGTAAGACCAGTTGTAATCTGCCATGTGTGGGTGAAAGTGGCCATAATTTTACATGATTTCAAAGTGAGATGGAGGCATATCAAGAGTAAATACAGGTTTCTGGAGAATGCATGCACAGAGCACCGTTAATTTTATTTATTTTTTTATTTTTTTGCCTTAGCTCAGGTCTATTCAAAGACACTGTCAACATATTTTATGAAATAATCTCTGTTAGTCATCGTGGAAAATTTTGGTAAGTGGTCAGTGATTACATTTATTTTAGTCTTTTCCATTTCCAATTAGATATTTTCCAATGGCTATTTAAATAAAAATTTCTTCTTTTAAAAAGGTTTATTTTATTTATTTGAAAAGCAGGGTTATAGAGAGAGGGGGAAAGGGGGAGAGAAGGAGGAAAGGAAGGAGGGAGAAAGGGAGGAAGGGGGAGAGAGAGAGAGAAAGAGAGAGAGAGAGAGAATCTTCCACTCACTGATTCACTCCCCAAATGGCTACAATGGCCAAGGCTGAGCCAGGCTGAAGCCAGGCGCCAGGAGCTTTTTCCAGGTCTCCCTCATGGGTGTAGGGGCCCAAGCACTTTAGCTGTCTTCCATTGCTTTCCCAGGCACGAATGCAGGGAGCTGGATCAGAAGTAGAACAGCTGGGACTCAAACTGGCACCCATATGGGATGCTGGTGTTGCAGGCAGGAGCTTAATCTGCTGTACCACAATGCTGGCCTCTTCAATCAAAAATCTCTCAAAAATAAATGGTATAGCCATGCATTGATGTCATCACTTTTATTGTTATCTTGAGAAGAAATTACCTTCTGGGGTCTGTAGCTTTCCCCAGTTACATCCTTTTTTCGTCCTGTTTGTTTTCATGTTGGAAGTTTATGTGGGTAGAACTCACTGGACGTGTATTTTTCTATCTCACCAGCATGAGCTGTGTGATGTCTCCCTCCAGGAAACGGTTGTGGAGAGAACAATGAGGACTGGACACCAGTGCTCAGTGTTTCAGCTCCAAACATGACGTCCACATCAGATCCTTTTTTTTTTTTTATGATATTTTTTTTTATTAACTAATGGTATTTTATTTATAATTTTTTTTTTTACAACTTCCCTCCCTCCCCCCACCCTCCCCTTTCCCGCTCCCTCTCCCCTTCTGTTCACATCAAGATTCATTTTCAATTCTCTTTATACACAGAAGATCAATTTAGTACATATTACGTAAAGATTTCAACGGTTTGCCCTCGCATAGAGACACAAAATGATAATACTGTTGGAGTACTAGTTATAGTATTAATTCACAATGTACAGCACATTAAGGACAGAGATCCTACATGATTTTTTTTTAAAAAAAATTGATTAATTGTCTATGCAATTTCCAGTTTAACACCAAGATTTTTTAATCATTTGCAATTATCTTTATATAAAGAAGATTGATTCAATATATACTATGTAAGGATTTCATCAGTTTGCACCCACTCAGAAACACAAAGTGTAAAAATACTGTTTCAGTACTAGTAATAGCATCACTTCACATTGGATCCTTTATCTCATCCCTCTGAGTTCTGTGTAAGCAGGGGTGAAGATAGAAATTAGCTGTGGACATTTGGCACAGAGTTTGTGAAGCTGCCACTCGGGACGCCTGGACCCCCTCTCATGGTGTCTGAGTTCAAGTCCTGACACTGCTTCTGATCCAGCTTCCTGCTGATTGTACTCTGGGAGGCAGCACTTGATGGCTCAAGTGTCTGCTCTGCCTCCCACATGAGAGACTTAGATGGAGCTCCCTGCTCCCGGCTCCTGGCTCCTGGCTCCCGGCTCCCGGCTCCCGGCTCCTGGCTCCCGGCTCCCGGCTCCCGGCTCCCAGCTCCCGGCTCCTGGTTTCAGCCTGGCCCCAGCCTGGTCCAGCCCTGGCTGTTGCAGGTGTTGGGGAACTGAACCAGAAAATGAAAGATTTCTCTGTGTCTGTCTGTCTCTGTCTTTTTCTCTCTGTGTCTCTTTACCTTTCAAATAAAAAATAAATACATAAATGTTATGGGCTGATGTTGTGACGTAGAGGGTAAAGCTGCCTTCTGCATTGCTGGCATCCTTAAGGAAGCTGATTTGAGTCCCTGCTGCTCCGCTTCTGATCCAGCTCTGTGCTAATGGCCCGGGAAAGAAGTCAAAGATGGCCTAAGTGCTTTGGCCCCTGCACCCACATGGGAAACCTGGAAGAAACTCTTGGCTCCTGGCTTCGGCCTTGTGCAGCCCTGGTCATTGTGGCCATTTGGGAATTGAACCAGGAGATGGAAGATTATTCTTTCTGCCTCTCCCTCTCTCTCCCTCTCTAACTATGATTTTAAAATAAATAAATAAATCTTTTTAAAAAATGTAATTTCTGTCCAGCTCCATGGCTCACTAGGCTAATCCTCTGCCTGCGGTGCTGGCACCCTGGGTTCTAGTCCCAGAGCAGGTGCCGGTTCTGTCCCGTTTGCTTCTCTTCCAGTCCAGCTCTCTGCTGTGGCCCAGGAAGGCAGTGAAGGATGGCCCAAGTGGTTGGGCCCTGCACCTGTGTGGGAGACCAGGAGAAGCACCTGGCTCCTGGCTTTGGATTGGCACAGTGCGCCAGCAGTAGCAGCCATTTGGAGGGTGAACCAACGGATGAAAGATCTTTCTGTCTCTCTCTCTCTCACTAACCCTGCCTGTCAAAAAAAATGCAATTTTTTCCTTATATCATTATTATAAGAATTAAATAGCCCATACAGGAGTAATTAGGATAACTAAGATTATACCTTAGAAAACATTTGTTTGGGGCCGGCGCTGTGGTGTAGCGGGTAAAGACACCACCTGCAGTGCCAGTATCCCATATGAGTGTTGGTTCGAATACCTGCTGCTCCACTTCCAATCCAGCTCTCTGCTATGGCCTGGGAAAGCAGTAGCCCCTACACCCATGTGGGAAGACCTGGAGGAAGCACCTGGCTCCTGGCTTTGGATCAGCCCAGCTTCAGCCATTGTGGCCAACTGGGGAGTGAACCAGCAGATGGAAGACCTATCTCTGTCCCTCCCTCTCTGTCTGTAACTCTGCCTTTCAAATAAATAAATAAATAAATCTTTAAATCATGATGTGTTACTATCAATGCTAATGTTGGGGCTCATACTTTGGCATGCTGAGTGTTTTGAACTCAAGGAGATTGAATGGCCTCAGAGGCAAAGTCTCTCTGACCTCCTACCCTCCTATCTCCTGTCTTTCCTCTTTCTCTCCCAAAGTGAGCCATAGAAACCAGAATTCTCCTCCCCAAGGCAGGTCATAGAAACTGGAGCTCCTCTCCCCAGAAGCCAGCCATAAACCCAGAGCTATCACCCTAACCTCCCTCCGCCTCTCCGTGTAGAAGCTGGTCACGAAGAAATTATGGCCCGCCTTGTCTGTCTCTCATTCCAGAGGGCCCTGCCCTGCACCTGGGAGGACCAGGAATGATCTGAACAGACAGGCCTTACCGGGTTCCCCCCTTTGCTATCATCAGGTCATACCCTTTCATCCACTCCTGTCCATTCTTCATGGAATCAATGCATAAAACTAAACAGTTTCTCTCTATCTTTGGATCTTCCTTTCGGAAGGCCCTGGGGTCATGTGAAACTTTGCTGACATGAATTGGCTGTGCTCTTCTCTTGTTACCCTTTCTTTTGTTGCAGAAATGTTGGCCATGGCCTTTCTGTCCCTGTACTTCTAAATCTTGGATTCTCCAGTTAGCTATTCCAGAATCATTCATAACCCGGGTTGTAGGTGCACATCAACTTGATATGATTAGATCCATGGCCCGTATATTAGTATCCAAGTGGATAAGTGAATCTGAATGCAGGTGTTCCCTCCAGCCCTGTGTATTTGTTTTGTTCAGGTTGTGCCTCCTGCCATTGTGTTGTTGGTACCGAGCCCACTGACTTGTTCTCACCTCGGTGTCTTCTCTGTAGTACCTTGTGCAATGTCTGCTCTACAGGATGTGCTCAGCAGAGATCTTCTGAGTCGTGTTTCAACAGGTATCATAAAAGGAAGTGGGTGTATTCTCTCGGTCACGGAAGAAAGCGTGGTGAATCTAATGGCTGGGACGTCACCATGCCTGCGTCTCCTATAATTCGCAGGGACCACATCCCTGTGGATTCACTGAGTCTGGCTGGGCCAGGTGGAAGGAGCCTGGATTTTAGTTGATGGCGTGAGGACTGTTCTGATCACAGACCAGGATGTAACTGATGTTTCTGATGGGGATGGTTCTGCGTTTCTGATCTCCATCTTCTGTTTTCAGCATGCAGAAAGGGAAAATGGGACAGAGAGAATCCTCAAACCGATCCATGCTGTGGTCATTCCTAGCTGTCTATAACTTCAGGCTTGCAAGTTGAGTTCTTAAAGTTTTCTTTCCTTCTTAGCCCTTTGCCTGGTGCTGAGGGTGGCAGACACCAGTTAAAACTTGGCCTCAGCCAGAGCAGGGTGGCTCTGGCTCTGTGGCTGTTTTGCTGAGAATCATGTATTCGACCACCAGGTATTGATTGGGCACCTACTGTGGTCCAGGCGTTGAGGAGAATATGGTGAGCAAGACAGTCTCAGCCTCAAGGGACTTGGGTTCCAGTGGAAGGATTCAGACGACAGGCAAAGTTACCAATGTGTGAAGTATTCCCAGAGTGAAAATGCAACAAGAAGCCCAGTGCTGAGGCCTGGTGGCTAAGACTGCTGCCTGCAGTGCTGGCATCCCATATGGGTGCCAGTTTGGGTCCTGGCTGCTCCCCTTCCGATCCAGTTCTCTGCTATGCCCTGGAGAAAGCAGAAGAAGATGACCCAAGTCCTTGGGCCTCTGCATCTGCCTGGAAGACCCAGAAGAAGCTCCTGGCCCCTGGCGTTGGATCGGTGCAGCTGTGACCATTGCAGCTGCTTGGGGAGTGAACCAGCAGATGGAAGACCTCTCTCTCTCTCTCTCTCTCTCTCTCTCTCTCTGCCTCTCTGTAACACTACTTTTCAAATAAATAAATACATCTTTTAAAAAAATGCAACAAGAGAGCTAAAACTAGGGTAGATGCTAAAGAGCGCAGTGGGGGGATTGACTGCTCTGAGATGGTGGTCAGATAAGACCTTTTTGAGGAAGGGCTGAGCTGAGACCTAAATCATGGAAAGATCCCCGTAGTTATGGGCAGAACTGGATCATATATAGTCAGACAGACAGAATAGCTGGTGCAAAGGCCCTGGGGTAGGAGCAAACTGTAAGTATTCCAGAATAAAAAGAAGGCCCTTGGGGCTGAGGCATCGTATGTTCGTGAGGAAGGGAGAAGGAGAGTAGGGGTAGTGAATGTAGGGGAGGAAAAGTAATACCGTTTGTTCACAGATTCACAAGAGAAGAGCACAGTCAGCTTATTTACCCCAAGTTTTATGTGATACAGGGTCCTTCAGAGATGAAGACCCAGACCCAAGGGAAACTATTTTTATGGCTAGGTTTGAGGAAAGAGCAGGCAGTCAGGTAGAAGTGCGATTGTACGAAGAAGGGGTACGAGCTCATGGCAATAAAGTTGGGGAGACTTAGCAGGGCCTGCTTGTTCCGATTCTTCTAAGCCTCTCTTTAACATTCCTTCCTTCTGAGTGCAGGGAGATGCACCTGTCACAGGAGGCGTTCGAGAGAGCAGATCAGAGAGAGCTTTTTGCCTCTGCGGGTTTCTTAATTTCCTTCAACGTGAATCGTGCACTCTGCCAAGATGTCGTATTTGCAGGTAGTAACGGTTAGGAAAAGAGGCGCAGAACAGAGAGGAGGCAGTGTACGAATTTACAGCCAGACCGAATTTATTCAGGGAAAATAAATCTGTAGAGGTGGCTGACCAACTACCTGTGTACACACTGATGGAACATGTGGCAGAAGGCCCCGACCCCCAGGGGCCAGGCCTTTTTATATTTTAGGGGGGCCGGGGATGGGGGTGGAGTAGGGGGCAGCAGGCAGAGGGGGATTCCTGGAACTGGTCTTTCAGGTGGCTGTAAGGGGTGAGGAATGAAAGCAATAGGGTGTGAGGCCCCATTGAGTTTCAAGGGCAAGGAGTACATTCCAGTGTTTATCTCTTTCGGGCAATAAGGGAGAATGGCTGAGGCTTATGTCATTGTTCCGTCAGTATGTCCATGTCCATCATGCTGTAGTTCTTTTTCTCACATTGACAGAAGCAGTCAGTGGTAGCACCATTAGCTGATAGGATACAAGGGTTTAAGGATATGCTTTGCAAATACATTCTTTAAAAGCAGTAAGCACACTTGTAAAAATTGTTAATCTTCTTTAATTCTTTTTTTTAAATTTTTTTGACAGAGTTAGACAGTGAGAGAGAGAGACAGAGAGAAAGGTCTTCTTTCCGTTGGTTCACCCCCCAAATCTCCGCCATGGCTGGTGCGCTGCACTGATCCAAAGCCAGGGGCCAGGTGCTTCCTCCTGGTCTTCCATGTGGGTGCAGGGGCCCAAGCACCTGGGCCATCCTCCACTGCCTTCCCGGACCACAGCAGAGAGCTGGACTGGAAGAGGAGCAACTGGGACTAGAACCCAGCGCCCATATGGGATGCTGGCACCGCAGGTGGAGGATTAACCAAGTGAGCCATAGTGCTGGCCCCTAATCTTCTTTAATTCTAAAGTACACCTGACTTTTAATTTTTACTGCCAGATGTTAGCTAGAGTGCTCCTTCTAATCCAGCCCACAGGGTTTTGTAGAATCAGCCTTCTCTTCGGTATGGCCTGACTTGGTTCAAAGACTTCAGGCCAAGTGCTCAGGAAGGCCCGTGGGCCTCCTCAGGGCTGGGGCTGTGGGTGCCACGGCCACGCGTGGAAGTGATTGCTGCGGGTTGTGCTGGCGTGCTCTTGCAGAAATCTTCTTTTGTTCCTGCCACAAGGCGAAAACAGGAAAAGAGATCTATGTGAAAGAATGCTCTCTCTTGGCCTTTTGTGACGATTGAGTTCCTGGAGCTGTCTGTCTTTCATGTAAATGGGGCCCTTAAGCCTACTTAGAAGTAGGCAAAAAGCCTGTGGGAGTTGAGGTGGAAGATACAGAGAAGTAGCATCCTCGGCCCAAGTAATTTCTTCAAGTTCAACTATGCACACTTTCTTGTATATAGTTTAAAACGTTTCTGCTCTTGTGCTTTTAATTATATGCAATGCATATGACTGCATACACATATTACTATGCAGCACAGGGCTACAAAACCATGTATTTTGTACTGAGAAGCTTCAGGGATTTTCCAGGGTAATTTTGACAATGTAAATTTTGCCTTACATACCAGCTTTAGAATGCAGTCTTCATGTGAATTTAACCCTCTGTATTAGAGTTTTTTTTAACTGGAGAGACAGGCAGATAGGAAGAGCTCCTGTCTACTGGTTCATGCCTCAGATGCCCTCAGCAGTTGTGGACAAGCCAAGAACCTACAACTCAATCCAGGTGGCTGACTGGAACCCGCTCTGCGCCCTCACTGCTGCCCCCCAGAGTCCACATTCACAGGAAGGCAGAATCAGGAGCGGAGTCAGACCTTGAACCCCGGCGCTGGCTGTGGGCATCCTCACTGGTGTCTTAACCCTAGGCCAGACATCTGAACATTAGAGATGCTTAAATCCTTGTTTATCCCCGAGTAAAGGAGTCAGCAGTGAGGCAGCAAGGATGAAAGCCTTAGATCTATTTTAGTCCATTGCCTACGTGACTGAGAGCAGACCCCAAACCCCTGCATTCTTCCTCAACCAGTTCAACCCAGCCCTGGTAGCCCAAAACCCTCCCAGCTATCTCAGGAGCCCGGCCTAAGCCCAATCCCTACCCGTCTGTAAGAGAGCTCTGTGCTCTGCCATGTGTCCACCCTGTGAGCCCCTCTCAGGTTTATCTCTAAGTAAACATGTCCTGGCTGTGAGTTCATGGTTTCTGTCTCCGCCTCGTCTTGCTCTTCTAACCTTGCAAGCAGCACTGGGACTCCTATTTGCCCCGTACCCCAAAGCAGGAGGGGGATAGGGTTTTGGATACTGGAGTTTATGAGACACAAAGAGGTGGTGCAGAAGGAACTTGTGAGACTCAAACAAGGAGGAAAGAACTCCGAGGCAGGAGACCATAGGCCAGGAGTGCTTAGGGCAGGCGAGGAGAGGACTGGTGGGTACTTCCTGGGTGAGGCCATTCCTCTGGTGAACGCAGGGCTCAAAGACATGGCAGCCATGGGGTCCGTAGAGCACCTGTAAGTGGCAGTAACTCCTGCTGGGGGTGAGTGTTAGCCCCTTTTGCTTAGAATCCCTTTACTGCATAGGAGGACTTACGCATGCAGTGTTGGGTGTGAACGTTGCTCTGTGTGTGTGTATGAGAGAGAGAGAGAGAGAGAGAGAGAGAGAGAGAGAGAGAGAGAGAGGCACTGTAGATAGTATAGGAGGGAAAAGCAGTAATACAGGGAACAGGAGACAGGCATGAGGATTTAGGGTCTGAGGTTTTAGAAGCAAGTTCTGCCTTTGTGTGGCTGGGCAGTGTCAGATGGGGGAGCTGAAATACTGAAGCTTAGGGGGTGGGTTAAAGATCAAAGCTCGCAGCCCTTGTCATAACTGCCCTGGAGGACCAGCCCTTCACCCCCTTCCTGCCCAACCCACCACTCCGAGGCCAAGCCTGCTGAATCAGACACAGAAAACATTTGATCTGATCGCAAAGGAAGGTCAACAGCCCATCCCAACACACACCACCCACCCAAGTGCAGCTACAAGGGTGCTCGTGGCCCCCTGCTCTGGGCTCTTCACCACCCTGCTGACGGATGGACTCTGGGGGGCTTCTGCCCGGCTTGGAGTCTTTTACACCAGCACTGCTGTTAGCAGTGTTGTGGCTCAGGACACACGACCCCAAAACATGGCCCCTCGGCTGGAAGGCCACTCCCTTTATCCTCAGCCTTCTACCCTGCTGCATGGCATGAGCCCCTCATCTGAGAGGTGCCCTCCCTGCACCCCAGGAGAGAAGCATCATCGCCTGGAAGACACAGGGATTCGGAAATCAACAGGCAGGCCTTGCTAAGTTCCCACCTGTGTGTTACCAGAAGATCCTACTGTCTTGGTCCAGTTGTGTCCGCCACAACTGTCCACTGTTCATCAAACCGAAGCATCACATTGCATAAGTTTACCTGTTTCTTTGGGTCCTCCTTTCTGAAGATCTCCCACGCCACACAGAGCTTCTGTTAAGTCAACGTGTGCTGCTTTTCTCTTGTTTCTGTCTCTTGGTAGAAGGCCTCAGCTGTGAACTTTGCAACAGGTGAGGAAACACTCATTGGTTTCCTGTGCTACAGGCACTGTTCATGTGTGAGCAGACCCCCAAGCCTCAGTGTCTCCTCTCGTGTTGAGAGAGTAGAAGAGAACCGAGTTCCCACCAGCGCTCCCCGACATTGTTGCTGGACACCTGTAAACAAGCTGCTGCGTAAGAGTGGGTAGACACAGAAATTCTTACACAGAACATAGTGTTTTAAGTCCCTGTCGTAAGTGACAGAAACTCAAATCCAAGCAGCATGAGCAAAAAGCAGAATTTCTTGTTTTGCAGAAGCCAGGCAAGACCTCAGGTGTGAAGAGCGGGTGTCTAGATGTGAATCTCTGCTTAGACGGGGTAGGATGAGAGAGGGCTCCCGGGGCAGACAGTCCCGTGGTGCTTTTACATGTTTTCAGTAAAAAGTCAAAGAAGGCTTTTGAACTGACATGTTAGTTCATGCTAACAGTCATTGTGAATACTCAGCTCTAACTTTACATTTTTAGATCTGTGTTAACGTCGGCTACCTCTCCAGTAAAGAGCAGGAAGCCTGTTTTGCAGTGCTTTTTTGTTTCTGTTACCCGTCCTTGTGTGAACACACGAAGCTAAGCCTCACTGTAAGCAAAAACCAGCTCGTCAAGCTTTCAGTTCGGAAACCTGAGTCAGATCAGCGTTCCCCAGGAGGAGGAAAGCTGTAAGTCCTACGTTCTTTCATAATGGGCTGAGCCCTTCCCCTCGTCTGACATTTTCCCGTGGAAAACATCTGGTTTAAATAAGCCCTAATGGCAGCCTTGAACATCAGAAACCAGAACAGAATGCAAAAATCACAAACAACGTATAGCAGGTAGAAGGGTGCCAGAACCCAGGGTGCTAGGAGAAAGGCACAGTGAATGTATCTGAGATGCAAATTTCACCTTTAGGGGGGCTTGTCTTCCAGCTGCCTTGTGCTCCTCCCTTCTGGGAATAGCCAAGGCCCCCAAAACACAGGGGTGGGTGGTCACCCCTCTGCCAGACCGCTGAGAGGGCTCTGTAAACATGCCCCGTGAGCCAGGCCCTTCCTTGATGCTTCATCAAGACTTGTGGAAAACAGTGGATGGAGCTCGCTCTGGGGCCCCTGCTGCTTAGAACAGGTTGAGCATTGTGCTTCTTTAGGACTGCCACTCCCAGATTAGGCGGGCAGTGGTGACTAGCTATCCTGTGCTGGTAATTAGGGGTGGGGTTGTCATATTGGTCAACGTACCCACCCCGTTTGGGACCACTGTAAAGGAAGTCTGTATGCTTAAAAAGTTCTTAGTCTCCTGGGAATCCTTGACTGGATGTGGATGACTTAGAGGCAGGGATGGAGCGAGTCCTGACAAAGTGGTAGAGGTCTGTGTGCTTGGTAATGGAATTGACTAGAGTGGGAAAGACAAGAAAGTCTTATGCAGAGGTAGTGTCTTGGATGACCAGAGATTTGTGAGAAGATTTTTGGATCAGCCAGTGAGAGTATCTAGAACCTCTTCCATCCATGGGGGGCGCTGGAGGTGCAGGAGGCATCTTCCAGGGTGTTTACAGCTTTTTGGAAGCTAGGAAAAGGCGGGAAGGTTTATGTGGACATGAGTTGACTCCTAGGACTTTTGTGGAGCCGTGAGACAGTTCTCAGAGGTAGGGGGTTGAAGCAGGGACTAGTTCTATCAGAGAAAGGGTTAACAGATACTAGTTTGGAGGGAAGGAATTGGGATGCTGAACAAGATGTCAGAAACTTTCAGGATCCAAGGAAAGTGGGTGACAGAGGGTGAGCAGAGATTAGCTTCATGTTTAATTTCCCCCATTATTTCTCATTTGCATTGCCTGGATGTTATGGATACCAAATTGACAGGAAGTGTATGGTGGTTTATATATATATGCATGCCATGGGGTCTGAAGACCTTTACTTCTTGGAACTATACTTCTAAAGTGGCATATCATATTGACTGCCATGTGTGGTGTTTATTGAGTGGTATAATCTGGGTCAAGTGGATTAGGTAGAATATTGGCCAAATGACCAGATGTCTTGGAATGAGTAGGATAGTGTTAGATTTCAGCTTCCTATCCTGTATCCAGTTCACTTTACTGTTAGGGCTTCCTATTACTCTGATGTCTGATGTCTGCAGTGTGTAGACCCACATGGACCTACATTAACATTTATCAGTGGTTAAAATAAGAATTCTTAAACTACTCAGAAGTAGGATTATAAGTGGCTGAGTTACTGTATGTTTGGGACAATAAGTTATCCTTAGCAAAGTTTTGTCTTCTAAGATGTATCATTCATTGATGGCTAAGTCTATCACAAGTCTATCCTCAAGATCCACTGTGTCCCCGATGCTGTGACAATGGTACAAAGACAAATGAGACATTATCTTTATTTTAAAGATATTACTAGATTAGCAGGACAGTCTGGCGTGAAAGTACTGATATAATATAAAAAATGCTGTCCTGTTGGTATGAGCCAGATAGTCCCAAAGGAGAAAACAGTTCCCTCTGGAAGATCAGGGAAGAACTGGGAGAGGTGAGAGGGGATGGCTAGCATTTTGAGGAATGAACGTGGATGTGCCCGGCAGCATATGAATGTTCACTGTAACAGCGTGAGAAATGCACAATGAGAAGATTTAATGCCACTGATTTGGAAAATGTTCATGCACGGGTATACAAATGGGTAACCCCACACATTTGTTCTTTATCCATTTTCTAATTCATGAAGAAGTCCTTGTCCGAACAAGTGGCATTTGCACTGTTAGAAACAGGCCGTAGGTCCCTGCGTGGACACCAGGAACCATAGGGGAGGAAAACTATTATCTTTTCCTCACCCATTCTGAGGTTCATGGCTAATTCCCCTATATTAATAACAGATTCACAAATGAGCAGCATTGACACATTTGTTTGAAAGTTTTCTGTTACACGGTAGCCTTCGGAAATAAAGACGGAGAGACCCAGGGCAATCTCTGCATTTTTATGGACAGCATGACTGGAGGATGGAAGGGTATGCTTTCATGGTAATAAACGAGGGGGAGTTAGCAGGATCTATTTGCTTAGCTTCTTGTTGGCCTCCAGGTGTAGGGCGGAACCCCCTGGAATAAGGATCTCATGACCTACTCTCAGGAAAAGGGCAGAGAATGCTTTATGGCCTGCTTCAATGGAGAAAGGTGGCTGAAGGGCAGAGTGGCCTTCCAGCTCCTGCAGTTTTCTCAGTTTCTTTTAGCTTAAACTTCTCAGGGTACCAAGGGACCATATTTTGAGGTGTCTTGTTCTGAGCCCTGACACTTCTCTCGAAGGCATACGACTTTCGATCTAAGTGAAGTTATCAGATGCAGTGTGGTCTAAATCAGTAGAGGACAGACTATGCAACCAAATTCTGACACTAGTACTTAAGAGATGAATAGCTTTTGACGTATTACATATTTTACAGGGACACTGATATGTCTGTAAAATGGGGATGCTGGGGCTGTGGGGGTGGACCCTGTGGCACAGCAGGTTAAGCTGCCAGTAGCAATGCCCACATCCCACATCAGAGTTCTGGTTCTAGTCCCAGCTACTCCACTTCCAATTCAGCTTCCTACTAATGCATCCTGGTAGACAGCAGATGATGGATCAAGTGCTCTTGCCCTAGCCACTGATGTGGGAGACCTGGATGGAGTTCCAGGCTCCTGACTTCGGCTGGTCCAGCCCTGGCTTTTGCAGGCATTTGGGGAGTAAACCAGCAGTTGCAAGATCCCCCTTCCTCTCTTTCTGTGGCTCTGCTTTTGAAGTAGATGAAAATAAATAACCATTAAAAAACATTGGAATGATAATACTACTAGCCTCATAAAATTGTGCTTCAAGTGCAGGAATAAATCTAAAGACACTTTGGAAAGTACTGTGAAAATGTTGGTTTAGTTTTCCTTTTTTTTTTTTTTTTAATCAAAAACATCAGCACAGCATTTCAGCAGCCATCTTCTAGGCAGACAGAATCAGAATTCTGCATCAGCCCCACCGGAGGAGCCAGACCAAGGCCAGGAGTTCATGCTGGTGCTGTTGACCCTGAAAAGTGGCCCTGGGAGTCTTGGTCAGCACGGGGCCTCTCTTGGCCTGGTGCTCCTCAGCTGGGCAAACAGCAATTTGAAAAAGAGAAGAGTATTGTGCCCTCAGCAAAGACACTACTCTCTCTCTCCCTCTCTCTCTCTGGAAACTTTTGCTCTTTTGGTTTTGAGCTCTGCAGGTGAACAATTCAGCTGATTCAGATCCCCAGTGTAGCTCTAATAATAGCAACACCGTGGCAGACACAGATATTAAAAACATACCTCAATTTAGGCAGCCAAGGTGAGGAAAATATGTAGTGTATTATATGGAAAGAAAAATTCCCCTATGCAAACCTAGAAACGTAGTTGAATGTCATTGCTGTGATCATCAAAGAGATGATGACAAAGAGAATGTGTTTACCACCAGATGGTTCTAACCAGAGAATTAGTCGTCTAGACTGGGGCAGTAGAATGCGAATAATGAAGATTGGTGATTTCTCTTGCTTAGGGGAGGGAAAATTGAAAGATCACATTAACACCAAATTTTCTAAAATTTAATTTACATGTAGTAAAGTATGTCATTTAGTGACCTTTGGCAAATATGTACACCTACTAACCTTACTCCTTTCACCTCCAAAATATTCCTTGGTGTTGCTCAGTAATCAGTCACCTCTCCTGTCTCTGGCCTCAGGCCAGCAGTGATTCGGTTTTTGATGCTAGGGTTTTGCTAAAGTTTAATTTTAATTTATGTTTTGCTGGCTAATTGAAATTATGATAGTTAAGCATAATCCAGATTTAAGGATGGAATCCTATATCCTTTAGAAAGCAATTCTTGGGGCCAGCATTTTGGTATAGCAGGTTGAGCCACTGCCTGCAAAGCTGGCATCTCATATGGACACAGGTTCAAGCTTTGGCTACTCTACTTCTGATAAATCTCCCTGCTAACACACCTGGGAAAGCAGCAGAAGATGACCCAAGTACTTGGGCCCCTGGACCCCTATGGGACACCTGGAGGAAGCTCCTGGCTTTGACCTGGCCCAGCTCTGACCATTGCAGCAATTTGGGGAATAAACCAGTGGATGGAAGATCTCTGTCTCTCTCTATCTCTCCCTCTCTCTCTGTAAGTCTTTCTTTCAAATAAATAAAATAAACCTTTAAAAAATAGTAAGAATAATTTCAGTAACTTCTGAGCTACAGGTTTCTCACTTGCCAGTGAGGATAATAACAACTTTTCTAGAAATTTGTTGTAACAACAACAACAAAAAAAAATGCCAGAGAAATAATGGGTGAGAATTAGCTGTGTATGAGTTGATGGATTATTTGGCAAATGTTACTGTGAATGAAAAGTATTTCTAGATATGAGCCATTGTTAGAGAAGTTACACCAGAACTCCCACAGTAACCTGTGCAGTCCCTTGAAGGAGAATCTGCGAACATGTAAAAGAAGTTACCCTTGAACTGTTTGGGTTACTGGGCTAGAATTCAGTCTTGTGTCTTGCTAGCTGACGTTGGAGGAGTCTTATCTTTTTGACTGATAATATCTGACTTAACATCAGATCAATCCTATCACTCTGGGTGTAAATATCATATAAAAATGCCCTCAGTGCCTGCTGTTTTCACAATGTTTTATCATAATCAGACAATTAATTTCATGCGCACTCGTCCTGATTTTAAGGATTGTCAGCTTTATGGGTCCCATTTTACACAGATAAATCGAAACTTTTCAGATGTCCAAAAAATGTAACAACACCTTCCCTGTAGTATATCAG
This sequence comes from Sylvilagus floridanus, assembly GCA_949820135.1. Lineage (NCBI taxonomy): Eukaryota > Metazoa > Chordata > Mammalia > Lagomorpha > Leporidae > Sylvilagus > Sylvilagus floridanus. The sequence continues at coordinate 10,702,220 of OX463228.1, read as the reverse complement.
CAACTGCTATAATAAACTGCTGTTGTTTCAAGCAAGTGACCTATAGTCGTTTTTATTGGAAATTGAGTAGAGCAGAGAGACTAACACAAAGCCTCAGATAGAATTCGACTATTTCTCCTGGAGCAGCAAGGAGAGAATCGAGAACTGCACTCCCTGCTAGCCAGGGAAACCAGGTCACATGTATCTCCTGGAGCAGAGGAGAGAATCGAGAACTGCACTCCCTGCTAGCCAGGGAAACCAGGTCACATGTATCTCCCTCCCTGGGAGATGTCCCCGTGGATATTCCATAGACACACCGTACACATGCAAGTCTTGCTGAGCTGTTAGGATTACATATTCATTATTTTGTCTACACACACACACATACACACACACAACAATGCTGCTGTTTGCCTCTCTGTATGCATGTCTCATTGTGTAGCAGGCACATTTTCAAAAAAGACAGCTGACTGCCAGCAAGCCACTCTCACTTCCCCCCGTGTACATTCTGCAGCTTCCCCAGGGGGAAGTGAAACCAAGGGTGTGTTGGAAGAGATCGAATTTGCTGAAGTGGATTCTGCCAAGTGGCTGTTTACGATGACCTTTGTCTTCCTGGGGGTAATCGTGGGCGTTTCAGACTTCAGGAGGAATCCCTGATCACATCCCATCACAGCTAGAATCATGATCCAGGGGCTTTGTGGGTCTGTCCACCTGAGACTGGGATGAACCAGGAGTCAGAAGACCTGGACTTTAGCTGTCTCTGAGTGTCCGCAGGTGCGAAGATGGCTCAGTTGTACCACTGTGGCTCTCTCTCCTTCTCTCTCTGACCTTTTGAGGAGACTTTCAAATCCTCAAAGGCACAGTGCATCTTTAGTTTATATGGTATTCCCTTTATCCTCTCTGTTCATATATACTGCATTTGGTAGAGTTGTAATAAGTACTTGCTGACTGATAGAATGAGACCACAGTCCTGTGTTGGATGACTGGAATTTTACTTAAAAGTGTTCCCAGCTAGAAACACTCTCCCTTGGTGCTGTCTACTATTTTTTAAAAAAATTTTATTTTTATTTTATTTGAAATACAGAGTTACAGAAAGAGATAGAGCCAGAGAGAGAGAGAGAAAGGTTTCCATCCACTGGTTTACTACCCAGAGGACCATAACGACCAGAGCTGAGCTGATCCAAAGCTAAGAGCCAGGGACTTCTTCCAGGTCTCCCATGTGGGTGCCGGGGCCCAAGGACTTGGGCTATCTTCTACTGCTTTTCTAGGTCATAGCGGAGAGCTGGATTGGAAGTGGAGCAGCCGGGACTTGCGCTGTCACCTATGTGGGATGCTGGCACTGCAGGCTGAGACTTTAACCTGCTCGCCCTGGTGCTGTCTACTATTAAGATGCAACTGGAGCAGCCACACCTTCTCCCCTGGGTGTCTGTTGTGCCCATCCTGAGAGGCTGTGAGAACAACCCCCTAGCTCCATCCAGACCCCTTATGGATCTGTCCCCTGCTGTGTCCTTGGGGCCCAGTGTCCCAGTCTCTCCACTTCTCCTGACTCTGGGAGGTCTGAAGAAGAAGAGCTTTGAGAGAGATTTTCTCTACCCCTCTGCACGCCAACCCCAGCCAAAAGGCGCTTGCATAGGCGTGAGTATTTTCAGCAGGTTACACAGAACACGGAAGCTGACCACGCAGATGAAAGGTGGCGCCTGGAATCCCTCAGAACCAGCACACCGGAAAGCATAGCCAGACAGTGTCCGTCTCTGCTTCCAGCCTGCCGGTGGCCTCCCAGCAGCTCGAAAACCCAACCCCGAGCCCTTGTGCCTGCCCCCTCTCTGCCCCCTCGCCTCTCTCACTACCTCGAGCCACACACGCGTCTTCTTTGGGTTCCCTGGAATCCCATGCTTATTTCCTTAGGCCCTTGTTGCCCGTGTCTTCTGCCCTGGGACTCCGTGCCACTCCAGGGTTGTCACTCAGATCTTAGCCTAAGCGTCCTCTCTCAGACAGGCCTACCCTGACCAAACCGTCGCTATCCACACTGTGTTTTTCTTTCCCGTCTCCCTCATGTTGGAAATTGTTTTGCTCATCTCCTGGTTTCCTTGTTTACTGTTGGACCCCAATGTGGGGTCCCACTCCACAAGGGCGGATGGGGGCTGTATTAGTCCTGCTCTGTCGCGTTGCCCCAGTGAGAGCTCAGTGAGCCTGTGGGGTCTCAGCAAAGGATAGAGTCTGAGGTTATGAGCTCCCTCCTGCCTCTTTCTTGCTTCTCCTTCTCCCTTTCCCTTTCTTTCTCTCTTAAATTTTTTTTTCCATTCGTAGAGGCTGTATCATGAAAAGCAGTGTGATCTTGTACTGGAGGCCAGGCCTTGAGTTAGGCCCAGGGTTGACCTACCCACTTGGTCAGGTGCTTCTGGTCACACACAGCTGCCAAATGCAAACAACTGTCACAGAACCATCCTCTTTCTCTTGGGGCCAACCAGTAAATCAAGAGTAGAATTTCATTTCAAATAATTATGTCGTACTTTATTAACATTCGAACTTTCATTACCCACTGGACAGTTCTTTCAAAGAAGTTTTTATTCATTTATTTTCATTTTATTTGAAAGGTAGAGAGAGAAGGAGAAGTACAGCTGGGGCTGGGGCTGGGGCAGGCTGAAGCCTGGAGCCCAAGCCCCCATCTGGATTTCCCACATGGGTGCCAGGGGCCCAGGTATGTGAGCTATCACCTGTTGCCCTCCAGGGTGCAGATGAGCAGCAAGCTAGAATCAGAAGCAGAGCCAGGACTTGAATTCCAGCGCTGTGACAGGGAGTGTGGGATTCTAAGTGGCATCTCAGCTGCACCAGACACCCTCCCTCAACCGGACAGCTCTGCTCCTTCAGTTCCCCGGCTTTGCGACATCCCCCATGACCTAGGAGAGGCCCTGTAGACTAGACATTGCCAGATCCTTGGGACAAAGAAGGGTAATTGCAAGCTGGAAGGGGAAGATGGTTCAACCCAGGGCTATGCACAGAGGAGACCGTGAAAAAAAGTCAGTGTCTAGCCTGAATTCTGCCTTACTAGGACATCTGAGTGGAAGGATGAGCTCTCAGGTCCCCCCAGTAGAAGAGTTCTTGGATCTGGGTGAAGCGAGTGTCCCTGTAGCTTCCCACAGCCTCAGGCTGAACTCCGCGGCGACCTTGTGTCGTCACAGCACTCGCTGGATGGTCCAGGCTTTGTGTGCTCATGGAAAGTGCAGTGCAGCTGGCCCCGCTGGTTTTCCTGCAGATATCACATTTGGGTCACAGGGTTCAGCCATTCTTTGGCTGTTATGGAGTACAGTTTTATGGGAATAGTTGTATAATGTTAACAGCTGTAGACTGAGAGCTTGATGAAGACATCGCCCAGATTGCCTGGGGAAGGAAGGCTGCTGACTTGGGCAGCTGATTCTTGAGGGGTAAGATAATTTAGCTCTCTTTTTACCTTGTCTAGCATAGTCACCTACATGTGGCATTTTCTTCTCCTTCTTCTTTTTTTTAAACAAGTATTTGAAAGACAAAGAGGATGAGAGGGAGAGAGGGAGGGAGGGAGGGAGGGAGGGAGAGAGAGAGAGAGAGAGAGAGAGAGAGAGAGAGAGAGAGAGAGAAGTCTTTCATCCACTGATTCACTCCGCAAATGGCCACATGGCTGGGTCTGGGCCAGGCTGATGCCGGGAACCTGGATCTCCCTTGTGGATTGCAGGGTCCCATGTATGTGGGTCATTGTCTGCTGCCTTCCTAGGTGCATTAACCAGGAGCTGGGTCAGAAGTAGAACAGCTGGGACTTGAACTGGTGCTCCTGTATGGGATGCCAGCGTCACCAGTGGCGGCTAAACCCACACTGGCCATTTTCATCCCTAAGGCAGAGGAGCAGCGGGCGCATTTTCTTATGTCCTTGTTGTATACGTCATAGGCACATTAGGGGGAAGCCAAGACCCTTCACTTTCTAACTTTTCTGCTTCCATGGCATTGACATGAGATATTAAATGGTTAGATTTCTCCTTACAGATTTCTAGTGAGGAAATGTAGAAAGACAGTTCCAGGCCTGCTGGACTCAGCTCTGTCAAGTCTTGCCCATCTCTCCTTTTCTGTGACACCTTCCTTGCCCTCTTCAAAATTGTAACCTACTCCATTCCCTATGCTAAATCCTTCTTACCCTGGTTTATTTGTTTCCCATATCAGTGATCACTTTTTTTTTTTTAAAGATTATTTATTTGAAAGGCAGCATTACAGAGAGAGAAGGAGAGACAGAGAAACATCTTTCATCAACTGATTCACTCCCCAAGTGAGTGCTATGGCCAGAGCTGGGCCAGGCGGAAGCCTGGAGTCAGGAGTTTCTTCTGGGTCTCCCTGCTTGGGTGCAGGATCCTAAGCACTTTTGCCATCCTCCACTGCTTTCCCAGGCACATTAACAGGGAGGTGGGTCAGAAGTGGAGCAGCTGGGACTCAAACCAGCACCCCTATGGGATACCAGCATCGCAGGCACTGGCCCCAGTGATCACTTTCTAATGAACTATATCATTTATATTATTTATATTATGTTTACTGTCTATTTTTTCATAGAACCCCACAAGGCCAGGATTTCTGTTGGTTTTATGCACGGTGTATCCTAAGTGTCCAGATCAGTACCTGGAGTGTAGTAAGCCCTCGATCAATATTTGTTGAATGAATGAATGGATAGTCCAGTGAAAAGAAAGGAAATGAAGTGTAGTAGTGCAGAGCTTGGGGTTTAGGCTGAAACAGCCTTGGATTTGAGTTCCAGCTTTGCCTTGTAGCACCTGTGTGTCTTCAGAAAGTGACTTATGGCCGGCGCCACAGCTCACTTGGCTAATCCTCTGCCTGCGGCGCCGGCACCCCTGGTTCTAGTCCCAGTTGGGGCGCTGGATTCTGTCCCAGTTGCTCCTCTTCCAGTCCAACTCTCTGCTGTGACCCGGGAGTGCAGTGGGCCCTGCACCCGCATGGGAGACCAGGAGGAAGCACTGGCTCCTGGCTTCGGATCGGCACAGCGTGCTGGCTGTAGCAGCCGTTTGAGGGGGTGAACCAACGGAAGGAAGACCTTTCTGTCTCTCTCTCTCACTGTCTAACTCTGCCTGTCAAAAAAAAAAAAAAAAAAAGAAAGAAAGAAAGAGACTTACCCTCCCTAAGAGTCTGTCTTCTTGTCTGTAATGAGGATCATAGCACTGACCTTGTGGGTGTGTTGTGAAGATCAGCAAAGAGAGAGACAGTGTGGCATGGCAGTTAGGAGGCCAGGCTTCTTGTTCCAGTAGCTCTGGCTTTAGCTTCAAGTTCTAGCTCTCCCTTTAGCTTGTGCAGTTTTTATAAACTCTCTAAGCTCACTTACTTTTTGCCTGTCAGATGGATATGATCCTGTGGCCTGCCTCGCTGGGTTAAAGGAGGTGGTCTCTCTGACTTGCTTAACAGACTAACTCACATAAGGGGCTGGGGAGGCAGTCATGTCACGTACAGTACATTCCCTCACGGTGCACACATAGTAACTGCTCACTAAATGTCTAGCAGCTTTGAAAACAATAAAGAACCATTTTATTCAGCCTCTGGGAACCTCCTCATGTTCTTCTCTGCCCTCTTCCTCCTGGGGAGCTGGGTGCAAATGCCTGAGGTTTTCTTGTGGGAACATTGTTTCAAATGGAAAATGGAACAGTAAACCGTTTTTAGGTGCTATTCTCCTTTCTTTGTCCTGCACCAGGGAGTCATGTTTTGACTTCAGGGGTTAATTTTTTTGGCTCAGTTGCTACAGAACTTCTGCACCAGGGGGCCACTGGTGGGGGGACTTCTATAGCCTAGAGGTTTAGCCAGCTGCTTCAGAGCTAGTGGAATTGGCTCATAGTGGCTAAGTGGCTATGGTTTTGGGAGACTGTAACCTCCTGAGGGTCCCATTTCCTCTGGCAGACGCACAGTAGGAGATGAAGCTGCCTCTTCTGGGCTCTGCCCTTTATTGTGTGAGTCCCAGCAAGACAGGCACTGCTACCCAGAACCAGGTCCTGTGCCTGGATGGCTCAGGTGACCGCCTTGCCCCTCTTGCTGTGTGTGTCCCTACCCAACATTGCACTGTCTTATTTCCTATCTTCGTTAATAAATAAATAAATAGGAATGAAAACTAGAGTGGTCCTACACCGTAGGGTTTTGTGAGGATTCAAGGAGATATTACATATTTTCTTTAGAAGAAAATAAAAATGTCCTAGTACTGTGATATTTCAAGTTTATGAGCACTTTCTCTGTTTCGAAAGTTCTGGAATGTCAGCATTTGCCCAGATGTCCTAGGGGTCCTGAAGGCGCCTGGTGGAGATTATCTTGACTTGAAAGAGCCACAGGCAACCCCTGTGTCTTCCTAAATTGGACAAACGCAGTTGCCTCTCAATTGCTTAGTGTACTCTACTATAGGGAAATAACTTGGAGGTATGGTTGTCTCCATGGCAACATGGAGAGGACCCGAGGTCAGGGCAGCACTTGGGGAGAGGGTTGCTAGCTAAGGCCAGGAAGTCCCATAGTGGGAAATTTCTATTTATTTATTTGAGAGACAGGGAGAGAAAGACAGACAGAGAGCCTTCGTATGCTGGTTCATTCCCCAAATACCTGAAACCGCCAGCGATGGGCTCGAGTCAAACCTAGAGAACAGTACTCCAGCCCAGGTCTCCCACGTGGATAGACAGAACTCAATACTTGAGCCATCACTGCTTCCTCCTCAGGTCTGCATGAGCAGGAAGCTGGAGTCAGGAGCCAGAGCCAGGAATCAAACCTGGCACTTTGATTCACGACGCTGGCGTCTTAACTGCTGGGCCAAACACCTGCCTTTGGTGATCCAGTTCGTCATGCTCTAGTCAACGTGACTCTGTTCTAGGTCCCAAAGCTCAGAGGCCAAACTGAGCTATAAAAATAGGATGCAAAGTTACTGATTTTATGATGTAAAATCCAGCTAGTCCGTGCATGGCATAGACACGTCTATCTAAATCCTTCCCAAGCAAAGTTAAATGAGAAAGCAACTTGTTAGGTGGTTGTTCAGTAAGTGTGGAATTTATGGGAGTGGAGTTACGGGATTCAGATGCTCACGGTCTCTGCTGCTCCAGCCCCACAGTGCAGATCTACCTGCCGGGTGGCTCAAGTGCCCACTTGAGTCCCACAGTGCTCCCTGGCAGCCCTGGCTGGCTTTGGACAAGCACTGCCTTCATCTGCCTCTCTGTCCTTTATATGTACAATTCAGCTGACAAACTTCGTGCCCACGTACTCCTGAAATGCATACATCGTAAGATTTTTTCAATTTTAATTTTGTTTTCATCAAAGTAAAACCTGTGTATTGTTTCACACATCTAATCATGGTAGAATACTTAACCGAGAAACAACAGTTCCCTGCCCCGACTCTCCCTCTCCCTTCGCCTCCTCCCCTCTGGAAACGGCCACGTACAAAGCTTTTATTGCTGATGGAGAGTCCACGTTTCTGGATGCTTGAATTACTACTTCCTAACTTTTCTGGTATGTTCTATGGAAGGTGACCCTCAAACACTTATTGCATTTTCTCCTTCAGTTTCACCTTCTGTCTTTTCTCCACTATGGTTAGAGCTTAATATTTAGGTAGGAACACCAACAGCATTCCCATGATGTGACAATGTAGGTGTGCATGGCGGTGCTGCAGAAGGTACCCGTGCTGTGTGCTCTTCTCTTCCCTTCTTTCTAATCTCTCTGCAGCACACATTCTCCACCCCTCCCCCATCTTTAAATCAATAAGGGCATTTGAAACCCTAACAAAGATATCTTTTCACAGTGGGTTAGTTTGGATAAGAATCGCAATGAGGTCTGCTGACTGCATTTGGTTGTTATATTCCCTTTGATTCTGGAACACTTCTCCACCCTTCTTTTATTGGCAGTATTGATTTGGTGGAGGAACTGGACGCAAATGGCCCCACATTCTGGATTTGGCATGGTTTCCTCACCATACCTTTAACTTATTCTGTAAGAAAATGCCCAGACTTCAAAACTTGCCCCCAAAATAAGTTTATCTTTTAATTCAGTTTGCACAAACTTTTTGAAGTACTTTTGTATCATATTTTCCATAAACTGTTGGTTACAGGTAGAAGCATGATTAGATTAGGGCTCAGCCCTTTTTTTTTTTTTTTTTAAGGCAAATTTACTCTATAGGTGGTGCTGTGTACTTCCTATTTGATCATGTCACGAGGCAATAATGTCTGATTGCACCAGCTTTAATGATGATTGGATTGATTGGAGGGCTCAATGGTGACTGCCTGCTCCCTCCATGACCAAGTTCTCGGTCAACTTTTCACCTCCTGGTTTCAGTATCCATTGGTGATTGTTTGGAGCCATTATCTTCTGTCCTGAGCCAAGAAGTGCTGATTACCCAGTAACTCCAGAAAGCATCTAATTTTCCTCATTTGTGAGTCTAGGTTAGAGTCAGGGGCTTCTCTGTGACCCCCTTGCACTGCCTAATATCTGACTTAATTTACATGAAAGTAATATCCTTGTAGATGTATCAATTACATTTTAATTTGAACCTGTACTTGAGCTTTGCTGTTGCCTTTGAAAACAAATGGAAATGTGCAAAACTTTCTTGTCAGTCATGTTGAAAAGTAACTAGCAGCAAAAAATAGACTTTAAAAAAATTGTGGAACAAATAAGGGGACTCTGCTTTGACTTATAATGCCTCCTTTCTCTGAGGTAGGAACTCTGAAATCTAGTGGGGTCTCCTCTGCCTGGGAGGAAGCTAGCGGGGAGCTACCAGGATGGGGAAGGGTGACACAGTCGTCTGAAGGCTTCTTGGTGGTGGTTTTGTGTTAGCTTTTACTCCCCTGGTTTGCTAAGAAATCTCGCTTAAAGATTTTTCCCAAACCCTGTCACAGAGGAATTCTGTTTTTGCAGTTTGAAGCTTGGCTGTGCGCACACTCCTGCCTTATTAGTATTGGAGTTGTGGTCATTCTCTGCAGCTTGTCCTAGGGGACTAACCTCAGTGGCAGGAGGAGATCACGTGAAGCCGTTGCTTGAGCCCGCGGACAGGTTCGGGTGCACAGACGTGAGAGCCTGCAGAGGGGGCGGCCTCTCTCCCATGCTTGTCACAGAGCTCCTTTCAGAGACGGATGGAGTTCTGCTATGAATGCCTGCTCTGTTACAGTAGAAGGAAGCAGATGGGTCAGCTCGTTACTGACTTCCAGTCTCCGGAGTTTAAGGTCCTCTGAAATATTCTGCAGGTCTGTCTTATAAGATTGAGGCCGGGGGACAGTGCCGTGGCTCACTTGGTTGATCCTATACCTGCGGCGCTGGCGTCCCATGTGGGTGCCGGTTCTGGTCCCGGCTGCCCCTCTTCCAGTCCAGCTCTCTGCTGTGGCCCGGGAGGGCAGTGGAGGATGGCCTGGGTGCTTGGGACCCTGTACCTGCATGGGAGACCAGGAGGAGGCCCCTGGCTCCTGACTTCAGATTGGCGCAGTTTTGGTGGTGGTGGCCATTTTGGGGGTGAACCAATGGAGGGAAGACCTTTCTCTCTGTCTCTCTATAACTCTACCTGTCAAAAAAAGAAAAGAAAAGATTGAGGCCTTGGGGCTGGCATTGTGGCATGTGGGTAAAGCCCCTGTCTTCAGTGCTGGCATCCCATTTGGCTACTGGTTCGTGTCCCAACCATTCCACTTCTGATCCAGCTCCCTGTTAATGGCCTCAGAAAAGCAGTGGAAGATGGCCCAAGTGCTTGGGCCACTGCCAGCCACATGGGAAACCCAGAAGAAGCTCTTAGCTCCTGGTTTTGGCCTGGCCCAGCCCTGGCTATTGAAGCCATGTGGGGGAGTGAACCAGCAGAGGGAAGATAGCTCTCTCCCTGTCTCTGTGTAACTCTGCCTTTCAAATAAATAAGTAAATCAATCAATCAATAAATCTTAAAAAAAAAAAAAATAAGATGACTGAAGCCTCTTCTGCCTTTTGTAATGACCTTGAATCTCAAAGGCCCTCACTGGATCCTTTCAAGGCCCAGATACAGTGATGGCTCCTTGTAGTCCCTTAGGGAGCTGCTGCCCCTTCCCATTGCCTGGGCTCCCCTAGCTCTCTTCTCTCTCATGACAAGGGCTATTTTCATTATGATTCATTCACATGCCCCTGTTACTGCTTTATTGTACGTTTTTTGTTGACATTCTAGATTTTAATAAGTCAATGCATTACTCAAATAATTTTGTTTTTATTGGATATTCAGCTTCTATCTCAGCTGTGCTTCAGCTGTCCATGGGATCTCTGTCAGTTAGACTTCCTGTTTCAAAAGAGGGAGGGGAGAATGTGTAGGGAAATCCATATGGATCTGGACCAGGAGAACTAGATTCAAGCCCATCTCCACTACTGCAGAATTGCCGCCTTGGAGCTATGGGCAGGTCGGTAGGGCTGGGCCCTCTTGATGGCAAAAGTCAGGTGTGAGACTTAGTTCATCACAAAGAAATTAGGGAGCAAGGACTGTGCTGGGTTATGGGTAGTAGTAAGAGATGCAGGGATGGGGTCAGATACAGGCATGGGGTCTTGGGCTCCCAAACCCCTTCCAGGTAGTTTTGACTGGGGAAGGAGATCATGGAGGAGTCCCATGTTAGTTGCCCTGGGAAGAATAAGTGTACCAAACCCATGGAGGGTACTCAGGGCAGAGAGGACATGGTGGGTGTTGCTGGGGGAACCCTAAATAGGAACTTTGCTAACTCTCTTGCAATCTTATCCTGAACAAGCACTAGATGCAGCTTTCTCTCCTTTTTTTTTTTTTTTTTTTTTTTTGACAGGCAGAGTGGACAGTGAGAGAGAGAGACAGAGAGAAAGGTCTTCCTTTTGCCATTGGTTCACCCTCCAATGGCCGCTGCGGACGGCACGCTGCAGCCAGCGCACCGCGATCGTCCGATGGCAGGAGCCAGGAGCCAGGAGCCAGGTGCTTTTCCTGGTCTCCCCATGGGGTGCAGGGCCCAAGCACCTGGGCCATCCTCCACTGCACTCCTGGGCCACAGCAGAGGGCTGGCCTGGAAGAGGGGCAACCGGGACAGAATCGGTGCCCCGACCGGGACTAGAACCCGGTGTGCCGGCGCCGCAAGGTGGAGGATTAGCCTGTTGAGCCACGGCGCCGGCCCGCTTTCTCTCCTTTCTTGCGTCCACTGCCCTCTCTTGGGAGCCCCTTGGTTGAACTGGTGAGGGGGAGCTCTTCTAATAAACGAGAGCCAACACACAGAGTGGGCTTTACGTTGGCATGGAGGAACAGCCTCAGAGACAGCATAGGTGCCAGAGTTATTCACGGTGAAGACCACCTAGAGAAAAAAGTGAAGGTCAGATCCAGCATCACAGTACACAAGCAGCTCCTCCTTGTGTCAAAAAGGCATCGGATGTGGAGCTCATTCCTTTATCATCAGTCTGTCGTGAGATCCCCTTCAGGATCGGGGGTGTGAAGGCCATGGGTTTGTGTCCACTTGTGTGCAGTGAGCTTTAGGCAAGTCACTTCTACTCTCCAAGTGCAAAGAGATGAGTTGTCTGCCTCGTTGTTGGTAAGGGGAGGGTTCCAATGAGGTTTTATATTCGAAAATATGTGTGTCTTAAATGGCGCCTTCATATTCTAAAGCGATGTGAAGAATTATTCCCCACTACCAACTTATTTCAAAGGCCACGTCTTGACTCAGGTAAGAACCAGAGTCACATTATGTTCTAACAGCTCTTCTGCCTACTAACGTCAATTCCCCGCACCTCTTGGCACCTTGCTTTTCTCTCCTATGAAATGGGCACCAACACTAGTTATGCTAGAGAGGAAACTTATCTGGAGAAGAAAATGTGCACGGTTCACACAGGGCCTGTGCATTGCCTCTGCTCTTCCTAGTGCTACCCATGTCTTTTCTTGCAGTTGTTCTTTTGGAGCCATGCTTGAACAGGCGTGCTGCAAGCTAGGCACGTTACTTAATACCTTCATCCTTAAAGTGGAGGCAAAATGTCCCCTATCTCAAGGATTGCAATGCTGATGAAGAGAAGTTATGTACAGCCCAAGTGCTTGGGCCTCTGCCACCCACATGGGAGACCCAGAAGATCCAGGAGAAGTTATGTAAATACGGCACTGAGTATGGTGTTGGGTACCCAGTGGGTGCTCAGTAAATGTTTATTTTCTTCCTCTAGATTCTGCATATGGTGTTCTTCAGTTTCATCCTCATCAAATAGCTTTATTTAAAAATGCCAAATAAGACTAAGTGCCGGGTGATTGAACTTTAAATAAAGGAGTGCTAAGAGAAGGTCGGCTTGGGTAGAAGGCCACGGGAGCCGGTTGTATGTGGTTGTTTGTTGTATAATACATGGTGGTGGCTTCTCGTCTCTTCCCCTGGTGTAGAGCCTGCTGAGTCACGCTGGCTGCCCCTGGGCCCACGATCCCTGGCTGTGTCTCTGGAATACAGCAAAACCCACAAGAACCCAGCACTGATAGACGGCAGATCGGTTTGAGGGATTTTTGTTTGCGGTCTTGTGCTTGCTCTCCTGGTGAGATAGGAAACCTTTAATAAGACTTTTCCTAAATGATGCTGCATGTGAAATGTGGATTTTTCCCCGCTCTGTTCTCCTTACAAATGACCATTTCATGAGGTTTCTTTTCATTTTTTTTCTTCTTCTTTCCTGCTTCTCAGTACATTCCACAAAGTGTATATTCCTCTGCTGGTTACTGATTGATGGTTCCACTCTGTGTGCCCTTTAATTTTGCAATAAACCAACAAGGAGTTGAGACCACAAACTTAAAGAGCATTGACTTATTTATTTGACTGGATCCACTGGAGCAACAGGCAGATTTGGTCATTTCAGTGTGGTCCTGGGGAGGGCAGGAGGAGCCCGTGAGAAGGAGCCCTGTGTGGTCAATAACCAGACCAGAAAGAGCTCGCTCGTCCTCTCAGCTCTTCTCAGCAGCAGGCCCTCTCTGGGCCTGGGTGGGAACAGGCAGTCTTTCACAAGACTTGCCCACCGCTCCAGGATTCTAAATTCAGCGGGACTTAAGATCCATGGACATAGATCGTCACTGCCCCCAGGTTTTGTGTCCCTTTTTGCAGATCATGGAGCACCTTCAAGGACTGCGAAAGCAGCCACTCATCCTCCTGCAGTGCATGGGCTTTCAAGCCTGGGCTTTGGGCTGGAAGACCTCAAAGATCAAGGACAAACCTTTGCCCCTACCACCTCCGTGCCAGCGGAGCCTTCAGCAGAAAGTCAAGGGCTCCATCAGGATGCAGAGGCACCGGACACACTTCCTAACTCGATTTCCAAACACTCTAAAGTCAACTAATTTTTTCTTATGTAGCACTACCCTTGTACAAAATAACCAGTCTGAAAAATAAATATAAACATCAGTTCAAGTTAGGAAAACAAGAACAAACTTCTTAAATGGTTCAAGTGGATCCTACGTAAACTACAGATAGCTCTTGTAGGGTGTTTAAAAACATAGATACTATTACCATTTACATTTAAGGATTGCTCCATACCCGGTGCTGCTCTCTGAGGGCTGAAGGGAAGCTGGAAAGAGAAGTGCCCAGATGGAATTTGTCCCAGCTGTGAACTCCTTTCAACAGAGCCTGGTGTTGTTTGTGGCCCTACCACACTGAGGCAGCTAACTGCCGGTCCTGATTCTGTTCTCGTGTAGCAATCTTTCTTCTGAAACTTCGTCATCACATTTTAGCAGAAGTGAAAATATAACAGAGGGCTTCGTGGCCAAGACAGAAATAGCATCCAGGAATCCGAGTCCGTTCCTTTGCCATACCTACTGAAGCATGGTTCCTTCCCGGCCTCGAGACTAAGTGTTTCCAGGCCTACCAAACACTTGACTGGTTTTTTTCTTGCCACTGCAGAAATCTGTTTTGTACTAAATATTTTGTAACATTTTCCTTTCCATGAGATTTTGCATTAAGCAACGCAGGACTGGGATCAGTCTAGTATCAGGGGCTGCCTGGCTCAGAGGAAATTGAGGAACAAGTAACTACCCACTGTCCATGAGTTCTCATGTGGTAGAACTAGTGTGAATGAGAGAGCCAGACAGGCCTGGTTTGAATCTGACTGTCCGTGTGCTAGCTGTTTGATCTCAGAAAATTGCTCAACTTCTCTGAACTAAGTTTGTTCATCTTCAAAACTAGGATAATAATGTTTACCTCCCTGAGTTCCGAGGATGAAGTGAGCTCATGTATGTTAAGTACATATGCATGACTTTTAAAAACAATTTTTTTTGATACCAAAATAAACTCCTCTTTTAATTCCATTTGTCCACGAACTTTTTGAAGTACCAGCATACTTGATCTGAGGTCAGTTAGAATGGGGGCGGGACTTAAGACAGGTGGAAATAGTCACCTGCCCACAGGTTTTGTATCTCTTTAGAATGAGGGTCAAGAATGTAGAAACACACAGACTGTCTTGAAGTGTACACTGTAGGTGGAAAGAGAATAACACACATGACATCATTAGAGGAAAAGGCTGGTACTAAGTAACTTGGTGTTGACTCTAAGAAGTGCTAAGAACTGCGAGCTTAGCTGGGGCGGGAAGAGCTAGGGAAGATTCCGTGGAGGAGGTAGGACTTACACTTGTCTCCGAAAGGCGGGACCCTGCAGAAGAGTAAAGCAGGATATTTTGGGCAGGCACATTTGAGATGGGGATGACAGCCAGAGTGAGTGAACCATGGGAAAAACAGGTTGAAAACGAGAACGTCGCAAACACCAATCTTCCAGTGGAACAACTGAAAAGTACAGAATGAGAGGCACCTGTTAGACACTGGCTTAGGTGCTTTATATACTGACTCAGATGTCCTCACAGTACGTACGGGGTATGATCACTAAACTCATGTATCCAGTTGAAGAAAGTGAGGTACGGAGAGCGGAAATGATCTACCTGAATAGGCTGCTCCACTTCCTGTCCAACTCTCTGCTATGACCCTGGGAATGCAACAGAAGATGGCCCAAGTCCTTGGGCCCCTGCACCCACATGGGAGACCAGGAAGAAGCTCCTGGTTCCTGGCTTTGGATCGGCACAGCTCCGGCTGTTGCAGCCATCTGGGGAGTGAACCATCGGATGGGAAAACCTCTCTCTCTCTCTCTCTCTCTGCCTCTCCTCTCTCTGTGTAACTCTTTCAAATAAACAAATAAATAAATATTAAAAAAAAAAAAGGACTTGTGCCTCAAGTGGGTCTGTAGTGCATGATGAAGAGTTGGCTTTATCGTGACCGTGGTGGAAAACCTCTACTCCCAGGGCATTGCCATTGAAGGAAGCCCGCCCCTACCCCGTGTAAATATTTAACCACTTTAATGTATTTATTCTGGACCGATTCTTCTTGTGTCTCTCCTGTGTTGACTCTGTTTAATTGTAGGTTATTATTGTTTGTCCATATTGATGTCATTTATTTAAGGATGGACACAGCATTGCTTCAGTGCCCTCTCCCTCCTTTTTTTTTTAAATTTTTTTAAAAAGCACAATATTGTCCTTCCTTGGGGACATCAAACAGATTTTTGTTCAGGAGCATATCTGATGAGATATGAGGAATTTGTTGCTAGGTTGACCTTTTGATCTCCTTTGGAATACAGAGTGAATGACCTTTGCTCCCATTTTATGCCCCAAACTCATTCCAGAGATAGAATTGGTTGCACCTGTACAGTCGCGGGGTTTGGTGAGCCATTTGTGTCCGTGGCGTGGAGATACAGGGGGCCAAGGCCAGTGTTGGCTCATCCTCCGTGGGAGGTTTCTCTCAGCCTGTCCTGTGCTTCAGCCCCTTTCCGCCGGTAGCCACTGGCAGTGTTGCTGGGACTGGATGGAGGGCACTAAGATGGTGTTTATCACATTGGACTCCCCTGGGAGCTGTATTTTTTTTAGCACTCCCCCCCCCCCCCCGCCCTCCCCAGGGAGCAAGTGACTCAACAGTGCTGTTTCTTGGTCTCACATGAGACCAAGGAGGGGAACTCAGTTAATTCCAGCCCTCTGTGATGGACGGATGCAAAGCGGGAGTCTTTCTAATCCTCCTTGCAAATCAAAGGGAGGGGAATCCCCAAGCCCCTGTGGCACACGTGAATAGAAAGCACCATCAAGTAACAAAAACACCTACAAAGGTCAGCAGAAACTCAGGGGACTGTTGGAATTCACCTCCCCTGCCTTTCTGTGGGGCGGGTGGGCAGCAGTGAGGGAGTGGGTGAAGGCGGCCCGAACACACTGCATGCAAAAGCCGCTTGGCCACAGAAAGTACACACTATAGCTGGAGGCTGCTAGGAAAGTTTCCTCCACTTCCGTGTGAGCCTCAGAGTCATCTGACAATTGACCTCGATCTGTTCCCAGCCCCGGTTGGCCAGAGACTTGGGAACTGCACACAGTTGGCAGACGCACCCTTGGAAGTCACAGTGACTGCCTTGTCGCAGTTCACCAGTGGTGCGTGGGATTTCCTGCATTCAGGGCCGGGTGGAAGGTGGGGATAGCACACCAGCCTCCTGTTTGTGCCTTCCTTACAACCCTTGGCCCCATCTGAGACCCGGAACTGACATGTGCTAAGCTCAGCCTGTCGGCCTGTGCAACCAGAGCTGTCCACACCTATGTTGACCGCAAGATAGCTGCACCCCCTCCACAGAAGCCACCCCCTGCTCCCCGGAAGTAGGCCACCCTGTGGTGCCACCCAGTTACTCCCATGCATTTATTTTGGCCAAATGGCAGACACAGTCTCCCTCAATGCGTTGCCTTTGAACTTAGTGGCGGAGGCAGTGGTGTCTGCAGACCCTCTGTGACTGAGTGAGTGTAAGTGTGTGTTTGTGCAGAGCTAAGGAGATGCTTCCTGTTCCTCCATTTTCATTGCTTCACACTGAGCTACTCCCGTCTTCCAAGATTCTCCCACCATGCCAAGTGTTCCTCTAGCTTTGGGGGTTGCACGGTGGAATCCACAGAAAAGATTTTTCTTCGCCTGGGTGGGTAAGAAGAGGTGAGCACTCCATTCAGATGGAAGGCGTTCTCACCATAATCACAAATGACTTCCGTTTCACTCCACTCCCTCCTGTGTTGTCTCCTCCTTTCTTGTTCAGCCGCTGCCTGCCCATTGCTTCCAGGTAGGGCAGATTTTCCGAGGTTGGAGGTGACAGCAGTCAATGGCTGTGGTGCAGTGTGGAGTTCAGCACGAATACTAGCGTGAGTTGAGACCCACGGAACGTTTTTCTTAGCTGCCTGCTACATCAGCAGTCACGCTTTCTCTTCATATCTTTTGTGGATTCAACACTTTTAGGTGCTGCCGAGGGGTTGGGGACATTTCCGGAATCGCACAGGAGGTGAGTGAGGGGGCCAGAAACAAAAGGCAGGCTCCCCACTCCCACACCAGGTTTTCTTCAAGCCAAACTGCAGCCTGGTCCTTTCCCTACAAATATTTCAAGAGGAAAATCCCTTACAGTCTCAGATTTTCCCAGGAAGCAGTTGACATACAGTCCTTTGAAATGGAAACAGACTGGAATGGTGAGACCTTATCAGTCCTCCATGCTGTGACTGAGCTGAAGCTAAGATTTAAAAAAAAAAAAGTTTTTTTCTTCATGGAGTGATTTATAATTTTCCAGAGCTTGGCAAAACTAAGCCAGTGAAGAATAGAACCAGATTTGTTTTTTGTTTTTCTCCCAGAAAAGGTAGGGTATTTCTTTCCAGAGCCGGAAGTGATTGGTAGGGGAGTGGGCTTGGGAGCCCTTCAGGTCTGCTCTGGGGGAGACCTCCCTTGTTCTCTCACCCTTTTCCCTCTACCTCTTGCTCTCCCTCCCCTCCCCCTTCCCTCCCTGGCTCCCGGATCCCTCTTGCCCGCGGCTCCTGCCACAGCAGACAGACGGGCTGGGGCAGACACCGTCATGGTTGGGAAGCAAGGGGAGACCATGGGGAAAACCACTCCAGGCCTTTCTCTCAAGCCTTGGCGATGAAAGGACTCAATGAACCCGAACAATTTCTCACAGGAAAGTTCCGGCCTCTGTCGCCTTGAAGCAGGTTGCATTCAGCAAACCTTGACAGAGCCAGGATCTTACCCAAGGCCTCTGTTGGCTAGACAGGCTAGGTCACTGTCGTGTCTGGCAATTAGAATCATTGTAGATACCAAAACACTTTTTAAACTGTACCTTAAGCAGATAGACCATACGAAAAGAAAAAAAAATTAACTCTGCCTTCCAAACTGCTGAGAGACAGTCTTTCATTCTGAGAGTACTAGGCTTAGCAGCAGCCATGAGGCTGTGGAGTCAGCACCCACATTCTCTTCTTGCTGTTCTTTCTCTGGCCAGCAGGTGACCCAGTGGGTGGCCTGCTCCCTGGGGAGCTGGAATGGCCAGGACAATCACTGCACCTCATCCTACTGGCCCAGTTAAAGTGATTTTGAAACTTCTCAGATAATCTGTGTTCGGTTGTGACAGGTTTCTGCCAGAGAGTGGGCAGGAAGAGGAAGTAGGTGATTTTTCATTGGCATAAAAATGCTCCTAAGAGATGCACAGTGGTTAAGATGCCATCTGGACATGCGCATCCCATCTTGGAGTGCCTGGGTTTGAGTCCTGGCTCTGCTTCCAATCACAATTTCCTGCTGATGCACCCTGGGAGGCAGTGGTGATGGCTCAAATGCTTGGGTCCCTCTCAAGACGTAGGAGTCCTGGACTACGTTCCTGGCTTCTGGCTTCAGCCTGGCTGAGCTCTGGCTGTTGAGGGCATTTGGGAAGTGAACTGAGAGATGGATGCTCTCTCTCTCTCTGTCTCCCTTTCAAATAAATAAAAATAATTCATAAACATTTTTTAAAAGAAAAATACCCTGGAATTCCTAAGGTAGTTTCATGATTTCTCTAGTCCAGGCGACCTGAGTTCCATGAAGAGCTTCCATTTCCAAGCTTCCTCTGATCAGAGAGGATGAGCCACATGTATCAGGGACCACTGAAAACTACCAGAAAGATTGACAGAATTTACATAGGATCGCCTCGCACACTTGGCTGTCTTAGAAGTGGAAGCTATTTACCTATGTGGCTTGTGGTTATTTATTGGCATTAGAATTCACAAGGATCTTATTATAGGATTGGTCCTATTACAGTTTCGTGTATTTCTAAACTTTATAGCCCTTTGCTCGTTTATGGATCAAACGCTCTAAACCAGGACATCGAGACCTGGAGAAGTCACCCGTGAGTGGGTATGGGCTGAGAGTCCATCTCCCTTCTCCTCTGCCTGCTGGTGCCTCGGAGGGAGGGTGGGCGGGGAGACCTGCACAGCCCAGTTCTCATCTGCACTGTTTCTCTAGAAGGTGATTCTAGTTCTCTTGGCAGAAGGTGGAGATTACAAATCCCACCTCCCACAACCCCTCCACCCCCCAAAAAAAGCTAAATGATGACATTGGCCATATTCATGGGTCTTGAAATAAATCTTCCTTGTAAATACTGAGTTACTGTTTTGCTGACCATGAATCTTTCTTCTGCTGACCAAACAGGGCCAGGTATCACATTCCAACCTATTCTATCCCCAGCTGACCACAAAGTCCCTCTTCTCTGGGTCACCTTCTAAGAGTCCAGAAAAAGGAGCTTCTTCCATTAAAAGCTGTGTCTTCAGGCCTGGCAGCTCCCCACCTGACTTCTCCAGTGCTGCCTGTTTTCTCTCCTGCCCACTGCATTCCAGTACTCATTGTGGGCTCCCATACGCTAAATGGTTACTGAAGCAGGCACCCAACCCGCAAAGATGCTTCTCATCCGTTAATGTATGCTGGATCAGACTAGATACATAGAGATCCCTGAAGGCAGAATGTACTCTGGGCCAAGGGTGAGTAGGGTGTGGATGTGGCCCTAATGTAGTCTAGTTGTAGCATAGCTGAAGAACAGATGTATTAGGTGAAGCCAGGAAGGTCTGCACTGGACACATAGACCAGCAAAGAGTCAAGCTCAGTTGTCCCAGTCCCAAGATCCTAGAGCCAATGACTAGCTTATTCTGCTTCTACTCTCTTATCTCAATATTTGCTCTGCTAAGCTCATTAACACTTGCTGGAAATGAGTCATATGTTTTTGTTTGTGTAGTGGTTCATCTCATGCCCGGGATCCTCTGCCTTCTGAACAAAATCACATTGATTTCCCAGCCATCTGCCTTTACCAGTTCATCTCATCTTTGATTGGCTTGTTCCTGCCTTTCCATTTCTTTTCTCTAACTTACAAGGCCTGCTCTCTGTGAAAGTAGGACCTTTTGGGTTGTGTATGAATCTGTATGCTAGATGTCCTCCTTAGAGGTCTTAACTGTTCTCTTAGGCAGTACATAGGAGATGTGCTACAGTACTCAGATAGGTTGCAGAAGAGACACTTAGAGAAGCTAGATGATGCAGGGGAAAACTCGGAACCCAGAGACATGTATTAAAAAGAAGGTCAAAGGTCTATGTGACATTATATGAGGGGCCATTTCACAGCCAGGAGTATTTCTTTAAGTATCCTACAGACAAGCAAGCAGCTCAAGGAAGCTTTGGAAGTAAGTGGTCTCTCCATTTATAAAGTTGAGTCACGACAGTAGTTACTTTATACAGTTCATAGGGCTTCTTTTTGGCCTGTAGGTGAATGATGTTCTTCCTGAAGAGTAAACTTTAGCCTGGATTCTGTCTCCTCCTCGTTGTAGATGTAATCACAACCATTGAGGTATCCATATATTAAAAAATACATGTATTCACCTTTCCCTTTGTCTAACAGCCACACTCTGGCCTTTGGATTTATAGTTGGTGGGAGTGGTGGTGGGGAGGGCTTACTGTATGTCTTCGATTATCCATATTTTTAGGGAAATGGCAAAAATAGCAAGTTCCTTTTCAATTAAATGTTATTGCTTTTGAACATATAAACAGCAAATACGCATTCGTTGTCAGCAGCAGGCCGTATGCAGTATGAAAGAGAATCAGGCATAGATTTTCTATCTGAACAAGCAAGAAACAAATTAACAAAGCATAAGCTACTGACAGTGAAGGGGGTAGCATTTACCACCAGCTGGGTACTGTGCTATGGACTTTAAATGTTTAGTTTAATCCCTCAAGCCCCGTGAGTTAAGTATTATCATACTAAGAAAGGTTATGGAACTTGCCTCTTGTCACACAGCCAGTGAGTGGCATAGTTAGTAAGCCCAGGATCTGAACTCCGTCTGATTCCAAAGCCATTGTCCACTATGCAAAATGCTGTCATGCAAACTTAGTACCAAGCATCCCAGCCTTCCCGGTGGAGCAAAGCAGCAGGAAAGCCTCTCTGAAGTACGGGTCAGAACTCTTAAGACTCTGTTGGTAACATGCAGTGGTGTTTTGTTCGTTATTTTGAGAGTATGGCTTTCATGTCCGTAGATTGCCAGAAGCGGAACACATCTGCAGGCTTCTGCCCAAGTTGTGATTATTTGTAACCGATGCTTTGGGAAATGCTTCCAATCTGTCATTTTGGTGAGCATGATTTAGAAAACCACAACAATTCCCTAAGAGGATGTGATTAGCAAACCCCTGAGCTTGGTGGCTGTATCCCTTGGCCTTCAGACTCACAATAACAAGGGCAGAGGATGATCAGCACAGCCACACAGGGGCTCGATCGTTTGCTGCTGGAGAGTGAAAATATTTTCTTCTCTGTCTAGTCTTCCACCGGAAGTGGAAATGAGGATGGGTATCTTTTGAAGTACTCAAATCCGTAGTTTGGTTTTCGGTCCTGCAGGGCATCATTTCATTAGTTCTGTGCAAGAAAGCCATCCTCTCTGCACAAGTTTCCGTTTCAGGACAAGTGAAGTCGCAATCAAATTGAGAAAATGCGGTTTAAATATTTTAGTCAATTCCTTATCATATAATTGGTAAGTTTCTAGAGAAGACATAGAGCCCCTTTGTCTTGCTTCTTTCTCCCCGGAAATGTGGTGCCACATTCCGGGTGGTAGTTTCTGTGTTCGGTAAATTGTCTTTGCCGTTACTGTTACTGTTTCACTGGAGTTCTGGTCATTTTCAACAAGCCATCGTCTAGAAGAATCCCATAAAATTAGAGTTGTAAACTCTAATTAGACTTCTCAGAAGTCTAATTTTTTCCTAGGATATTTTTCCTAGGATAGACAGGTTATTATTTTGTTCATCAGCAGATAAAGCAAATGGTTAAAGGAGACTTCAAGACATTCCTGGAAGGTGGAGTTGAAAGATCAGTTTATTTTGTGCAAAACAATTTGGAAATCCATGCTGTCTTTCCACGACATGCATTTTTAATGAACTCTTGGGGACCCTTTGACTTTTCATAGCAATGTCAATATCTTGTTGGTCTTGCTTTAAATAACTGCTCTCTTTTCTTCCTGAGATTTTTACACAAATTAAATAAACTTGGGAAAGACTGAAATTGGAAGATGTGCCTAGGCATACCAAAGTATATCCTGATGTAGAAGATTGTGATGTAGTTGTATTATTAAAGCCGATCTGAAGTATGTAGTATGTCCCAGTTTGTTAACCTGTACATCATTGTTCTGGAGGAAAGACTAACAGTAGGGACAACAGTGGCTTCCATTTATTGAATATTTACCATGGGCCAGATGCTGCTAAGTATCTCATCTCATCTTGCAACCATTCCATAAGGTAAATATTATTTTACCCACAAACAAAAACTCAAAGGCTCTGCAGCTTTCCCAAGGTATATAGTTTCAGAGTCAGAATTTGAACCCAGTTTTATTGAACTGCAAAGCTTATACCCTACGTTATAAAGAGAGAAGTGAACACAAATCCTGATTGATACTCTTCACTATGAACAGTTGTTTCGTAAAAGAGCAGGGTCTTTGACCATTTCCAGCCATTTTAGTTGAAGACATAGCTTATAAGATTCTCACCAGCCCTTGTGACAAGTGGCAATACAAAAGAATATGACACGCCGAGTGGAACCCTGCAGATCCGAGCATTGCTGCAAAGTAGCTGGAGGCTCTTGCACCCAGCTGACACACAGAGGCTGGAGAAGGTTGTCTCTGCTCATAGAGCACTTCGTTTCTCTGCCTGACCTTGCCATCCTGTTCCCCTCTCAGCCCTCAATTAAGCTGCCACGGGTGCAGGATTTATAATGTGTCACTGGTGCATTCAAGAGGCAGTGACAGAGGTGTGGCTGAAAAGCTGGGTAATGAGGAATGGGGATGATTTCCACTTCTGTTCAAATCAAAGTGGCGAGAAAGCCAGAGCTGATGCGTGGGACAGACAAGAGAGGCAGCCGCATGCGTATTCCAGGCCCGGGGTTGTATGACCAGGAGGGAGACTTCCTCCGAGTGACCGGAATGCTCAGCTTCTATCCTGGTCGGGAATGCCCGAACGTTGGGACAACTGTGGAGTTCATCAGGAACGAGGATTTGTAGGGAAAGGAATGGTTTCTTGACTGTACCAAGAATGGCATTGAACCATGGGAATTAGGTAGTTTTAGAGTCCTTTCCAGGAATCTTAAATATTATGGCCTGTATTTTGTGTGGGTAGGATTATGTTAATTTGTATTTTAAGCGCATAGTGACACTCTGGATTTCTTTTGTATGTAACAGAAAAATATTATCTTTATAGAGGCAAATATTACTCCTGTTTCACAAATTTAGAAATACAGCTCTGACTTTGAGATTTCTAGGAAAGAAGCCACAAGCATCCAAATTTTAAATTATTGCCTTTATTTGGCACCAACAGTATCTTAGGTTATAGATACCATTTTCAAAATTAAAGTTTTATTAAGTGTGTACGTGTGCATCTTATTTTTTAGTTCATGTGATGATATCTTTCAGTTCCAAAGTACTCAGAATTTAGCAAGAATTGATTAGCAGTTAGCCTATGTCCCCAGTGTTCTGGGTTTTGAATGACAGATAGGCCTTGCCCAGAGATAAAGTTGGTGAAAGCCAGAGCCGGGGTTTTCCTACCTGTGTCCTTATCAGCCTTCCCCTAAACCACAGTCTGCCTTTTGATAGCCCTCATAATTAATTTGGTCTCTCTCTTTCTTCTCCCCCCCTCCCTTCTCCCTGTCTGTTCACAGGTTATCTTGACGAATCAAATTACAACCCATCTGAGCGGAGCCCTCACTTCCCAGGCAGACCTGGTGTCTCCAGCTGATGATTTGTCCCTGTCTGAAGGTAAGGGATCTGTCCTGGAGAGGCTGCAACTTGACACTGACGTACAGCCCCGCGGCCTCTCTGCCTCCTGTTGAGAGCAGGGAGACCTGGCTGATAGCCGCTGGTCGGTGAACCCAGCCAGAGCCTGGTGATTTAGGCTGGCCATCTTCGTGGGCCTCTGATCTCTCGCATTTGGAGAGTCTCCCGCCCTCTCCCTATCAGTGAGTCCTCTTTTTCCACTTGACTGAGTCATCTGCATGGGCACCCATCACTCTTCTGGGGGTTGTTCTGGGTCCTTAGGGTAGGGGCTGGCAACTGCTAACAACTGACTCTGTTTTGAGACTAAAGCTCCAAGGTCCACTTCACCAATGATCTCATAGGTGTCTAGCCTTTGGCTTGTGCTGAGTTCCTTTGGATTGGCTGAAAGCATCCACCAGTTCCACATGGCACGCCTGATCAGCTTTGCAGAGGGACTGGGGGGTGGGGAATCTCTACCTTGGTGACTCTGTAGCTCTTACTTCAGCTCTCTGCAGCCAGCAAAGACCTGCCAGGCTATTGTTTTGGTGGCAAGAAGCTTCATGTGGCGGGGGAGTTACAACAGCCGCCAGAGGGTAGTCTCTGGTTTGATTGAAAGTTCTTACTTGGCATCTCTGAGTTCTCGCTGTAGTCTGATTTCCTTCAGGCACCACGCTGTGGGCCTGGGTAGATGTGCGTGACTCCCCTTTCCACTTCCTGGGGATTGTGTGTGACGAAATCTAGGGGACTTTAGCCAGCACAGAGCTCCTGACCGACTGCCCGGCTGCTCGTCCATGGATGGTCTTTGTGTCTGGTCTTAGAAGTTGTTAAGAACCGCAGTGCTCCTTGGTGGTATATTTTGGACTAAGAGATAGTGACACATTGACCTATTGGTAAAGACTCAAGTGCTCAGGGGACCCCCATTCTACATCCAGCGCTGCTTTATCACCTCTCTGTCACCGGAACTAAACCCCCAAATCACCTGGTAGTCCTGCCTTCTCAAACAGCTGTTAGTATCTAATCAGCTTATTCTTTCCAAACCTCTATTTTTGTAATGTATGTTGTGACCAACTGACTCTAAATTCATAATTGCATTGTTTTAATAAAACCAAAATGGCCTTCCCAACTCTAGCCTCTGCCATTTCTGTTCCGCCATATTAACCCAACTAACCTTCCCCGATCTGACTTCTTTCTACTGTGTCACTCTCCTACTTGGAAATCTTGGAATTTGTTTTTCTCTGAGAATGGGCTAAAATAGTCAAGAATTTGAGGTTTGTTAGTTTGAAATCAACCAGAATAGAGGTATTTATGCCATTATTATGGACATCAACACAGGCGAAATCAGAGCTATTTTTGTTATTGTTGTTTATTTGTATTCCTTTTGGGTGGATTAGTTTCCAAAAAAAAAATCACTAAATTTAATTCTTCTTTTAAAAAATATTTTATTTATTTATTTTAAAGGCAATTGGCAGTGGCAGGGGTGGGGGGAGAGCTTCATCTGGTTCACTGCCCAGATGGCCGCAATGGCCAGGGCTGGGCCAGGGAGAAGCTAGGAGTCTGGAACTCCATCTGGGCTTCCACGTGGGGGCAGGGGTCCAAGTAGTTGAGCCATCCTCCACTGCTTTCCAGGTACTTTTTTTTTTTTTTTTTGACAGGCAGAATTAGAGAGAAAGGTCTTCCTTCTGTTTGTTCACCCCCCAAATGGCCGCTATGGCCGGTGCGCTGTGCCGATCCGATCCGAAGTCAGGAGCCAGGTGCTTCCTCCTGGTCTCCATGTGGGTGCAGGGCCCAAGCACTTGGGTCATCCTCCACTGCCCTCCGGGGCCACAGCAGAGCTGGACTGGAAGAGGAGCAACTGGGAATAGAACCTGGGGTGCCAGCGCCATAGGTGGAGGATTAGCCTAGTGAGCTGCGGCGCCAGCCTCCAGGTACATTATTAGCAGAGAGCTGGATATGAAGTAGAACAGCCAGGACTTGCACCTGTGCCCATACGGGACACCAGTGCTGGCCCCCAAGTTAATTCTTCCTAACTCCTCAGTCTATTCTTTCTTTCCAAGCCAACTGTGGTTCCTGCCAGTGCCTTCCATGCTACTCCTGCGCCATGTGCACTGGTTGGTCCTCTGCCCGCCCAATTGCACTCTGGCCTCTGGGCTTCTGCAAAGCAGATGGACGTAATTCAGCGGATTATTTCCCTCTGCCACTTCTGCCACTCTCCCAAGCCCACTCCTTCGAGACCTAGTGACCATGTCTTCCACAAAACCATCTTGTCCGTTCAGTTGGTGTCAGCTCACTTCCTCCTCTGTGGCCTCTCTACCTGCTCAGCTATATAGAGGAAGGGTTTTGAAAAACTAATTTACTTTTCCCATTTTTCTGACTACATCGGTGAGCTTTTAAAAACACAGACTGTGTCTTTTCGTTGTGGATGTGGTAGTGGTGGTGGTGGTGGTGGTGGTGTTGCACCCCAGTGAGTAGAAATGTAGGCACCGAGTGAGCAGTAAATGAATGCTGAGTGACCATCCTAGTAAACACTTTGGAAAAGCAGCAACCATGAGAAGCATGTGGAACATCTCTGAGAATCATTTTTAAAATGTTAGTAAAATGATTACACATATATTTTTTCAGCTCTGGGATGGAGAGCAGAAGTGCCTGCCTTCCTTATTTGATAACCAATAAGTAATAGTACTTTTCTTTGTCTTGGCTTCCTGCTCATTCTTAAGCAAAGCAGAAGAGTTAGACAGAGGGAGGCATCCTTTATAGCAGGTTATGCTTGTCAGTTGGTATCCCTATATCCTACATCAGAGGCCCTGGGATGGAGTCCCACCTTTGATTGCTTCTGATCCAGCTTCCTGGAGAGGCAGCAAATGGCGACCCAAGTCCTTGGGTCCCTGCCACCAGTGTGGAAGACCTGGATAGAGTTCCTGGCTCCTGGCTTTGACCAGGCCCCTCCCTGGATGTTGCCAGCATTTGGGGAGTGAACCAGGAAATGGACAATTGATCTCTCTCTTTTTTTCTCTCTCTGCCACTCTGCCTTTCAAATGCATACATACATACATAAAACTTGTAAAAAAGCAAATTAAAAAAGACTTTTTGGGACTTCAGTGTAACTGCTACAAGAAGATGGTAAGGTTATGGGCATAGGAAAAGGAAAGTTACCAGCTCTTTCTTGGACAACTTTTCCTTATTATAAAATTTAAGAGAATGGAAACAATTGGATTTTCGTGATCTCTTCCTTAAATAGTTGAACAAGTAAAAAGGACATAGAAACACTTTTCCTGAAGCTATAATGACACTCCTTACCAGTTAATTAAAATGGCTAATTTTCTTAAAATATTTATACTGGGCCAGCATTGTGATGTAGCAGGTTAAGCCGATGCTTGCAGCGCCAGCATCCCATATGGGCACCGATATGAGTCCCAGCTACTCCACTTCTGATCCACATTCCTGCTAATGCACCTGGGAAAGCAGTGGGAGATGGCCCAAGTGCTTGGGTCCCTGTACCCACAAGCTCCTACCTTCGGCCTGGCCTAGTTCCAGCTGTTGCAGCCATTTGGAAAGTGGACCAGAAGTTGGAAGATCTCTCTCTGTCACTCCCTCTCTCCTCTCTCTGTAATTCTGCCTTTCAGATAAATAAACCTTTAAAAAAAACACATTTATACCTATTCAAATATATTGCAGATCATTTAACTTCTGTAATGAATACACACAGATGAGCATACATCAAAAAGTTTATGGAAAATTGAAGTAAAAGATTTATTTTGCTGCAAAAAAAATTGAAATTCATTCCTAGTTTTTTCATAATATGCATTTTCCATGAATAGAGACCCCTTTTATATAAAAATTGCTCTGTTATTATTTCAAACATCTGTTCTCTCAGCTTTGCCATTATGCTATTAATTGTGATTTTGGGCAGGTCTTTTAATCACTTTGGGCCTCGTTTTTGTTTTCCTGTTAGATGCTAGGTTGAATGAATTGAAGATTGCTAAAAATCTTCTCCAGCCCTGGACTTGTAATCCAGTGAGGTGAGCCTGGCGTTAAGGAGCGTTCAGCCAAGGATGGGGTTTTAATCCTGCTTTCCAGAGTCCTGTAATAGGTTTCAGCTGCAGAGCAGGGGACCCTGTTTCAACAGTGCTCCCTTGAAGATGGTTGTGGGGTAAGAACATGCAGCCAAGAGCAGCCAGCAAGAAAATGAACCACGCTGACCTGAGAGGGGTCCCCAGCAGGGGCCGACACAGGGAAATGAAGTCCCTTCTGCTCTGATGCAGGGGAGGGAATACAAGTGACCTGGCCCAACCGAGAGAGATCTCGGCTACCCTGGATCCTGTACTATTAATATCTGCCAGCTGCAGGCCCAGAGCATCCCCCTGCTGAGATCAAAGGAGCCCCTATCTTAGCTGAAACGAGGTCATCTGCACAGGGCTGTAAAAGCGAGCCCTGGCGGGCTGCAGGGACAGGCCAGGGGGGAGGAGAATCAGGAGATGGGGAGGCTCTCTCACGCTCCTTTAATCTCGGCTGACCAGCTGTTGCCCTCCCAGTGTTTGTAAAGTTGAGAGTTCTTTGTTTTTGTGTTGCTGGGGTGTCCCCCCTCCTTATTAAATTTGCGGCTGGTTTGTTGCTTGGATCAAGTGGACCCATGTTCACTGCTTGAGTCCATGGTATAATTCCCTTCATTGAGGTTTCCTTCCACTGTTGAGTTAGCCCACCTCCCAGATGGGAGAGCTAGAGAGAAGTTAAGCCCCTGACAAGAGGGCAAGTTAAATTTTCCCTGTTTAGGTAAAATAGATCCTTATGTGTCCGAGGTGCTTGTCAGTTTTCAGGCTGCCTTTTACAAACAAGCTCAGTTGGGAGAATGGAACTTTCAGGAATTATGCAAATTGGCTGGAGTCGAGGTCACCATCCTAGTGCGTTTCTCTCCCTGGTCTGTGCACACTCTAGTTATGTACATGTTCCTGTCACCAAGAGATTGAGAGACAGAAATGTACATGGAGTGAGAAAAAGACAGCAGTCAAGGAAAGGGGAGGCTGCTTTAAGGGTGCCCCTGAGATTTCTGAAAATTCTTCTTACTGTGTTTATTCTAGGGCAACGTCATCAGCAAGGTGATTGTTCCCATTCTATCAGAATTGAACTTCTATTAGTGGGTGTGTACTGCTGACCTTAGACCCAGCCCATGCGCCTATAATGTCAGAGCTGGACGGCTTCAGCAGCCTTCTGTTCATCTGATTCAGCATTTTATAGAAGAGATAAGAGCAGAAATAAGGATTTTTGGTTCTGTAGTCTATATTTTTCTAGAGCAGGCACTGTGAACTCAAGTATTTTCTTCTTTAGTTTTTGTTCTGTTGACAGACTCAGGGGCGTAGTTTATCATAGAGATCAGTGATTGGCATTTTGTGACTGTTCTCTGACCAAGAACGTGTTTCTCGGCACTTGTTAGTTCTTCCTTGTGGTCGCTGAAGACTGTTGGGCCTCAGTCCTAGGAAACATCTCTTTCCCCCATACTGACCAGTAAAGAAAGGGCCTTATCAGTCCAGCTGCCTGGAGATGCCAGATCCTATTTTGAAATCACACCACGGTTTGAGCAAGAGAACTGGCTGAGTCCCCGTCTAACAGAACACACAGTTGGTGGGTGAGATTGCGCTACAGGGCCAGTCAGCCTTGTGCAAAACTGCAGCTCTGCTCCACCTAGACCATTGGCTTGCTTTTTTCTGATGACTTAACAAGGTGGCAGGTTCTTCAGGGTGGGACCGTGGTCCACTTGAGTCCCATCGGGCTTCCTGGGGAGGAAGGCATTATTGGCCACCATCCTGGTATTTGTGGCATCTGGCTTATTAGCACTGTGTGATCCATAGCTTTGATAGTGTTGATAGAACAGAACACATAGAAGCTAAAAATGAAAGATTCAAGGATGGGTCAAGGAAAGAACACAAGAAAAAAAAAAAAAAGCAGAGCTTAACTAGAACCAACAGTGGTTTCTAGTTTTAGTGTTGGAAGTCTTTCTATTCTGGTTGGAGTCAGGGGAATTGATGGCTGATTTCATGTGCAAGAGAAAGTATTTTTGGATTTGGATTCTCCAACAAACCATCCCTGCAAAAAGCTGGAGTCCATTGGAAAGATTATATGCAAGTGCGTAGCTTGTGTCTCTTTTAAAATAAATTCAACAAGCAAGAACAGCTCAGGATGGTTGTGGCGGCTTGGGGACTCGTGGTTGTGAAAGAGGCAGACTTCAAAGCATGGTCTGAATTTTCGAGTTTTATTTCCACGCTTGCTTTCCAGCTGGATCTGCTCTGGATTTACTGCAGGATGTTTGAAAATGTGGCTCCCTGCTAATCTCAGACAGTTGCTATGATCAATGGTTTCTTTCATTTCCGATAAAAAACACTGGTGTTTCTGCTTAAATTGTGTGTACTTTCAGCTTTATTATTATAGTTGTGATTTATTGTCCTGTATTACCCAAATTTGTAATCCATTAACCACAAACGTTGGGATGGGTTGGTCAAGTTAGCAGAGCTCTCTCGACACTCTGACTGTGAGATTCTTCACAGCCCAACCTTAAATGGAGTGTTCATGGGTTTGGGTAGGACCATGTACAAGGGGATATGGGTGCAGCTGCTTTAAAGAGCCGTACCTCGGGGGTGGGGCTGCAGGGTGGCTATAATTAGTGCCTTGAAAACATACCCTGTCACCATGTGACTGCAAGGTTAATATTAACAGCTATGATCAACATTATCAACACTAGCATTTCCGGAGCATTTTAGAATGTTTTTCAAAGATGAATGTCTTAATCCACCTCGAGCAACTGAAGCATGAAGGAGAGAAGAGACTTGCTCAGAGGCCACACAGTGAGTGAGAGGTGGTGTGGGTGGGAGCAGAAGTCTGAGCCCTTCCCAGAAAATCTTGGATTTGGACACTGCTGCCTCCTAGGAGTGAGTTCTGGATAAATATGCTCAGGTGTCCTGGGGACCTTTTAGTGTTTGACTCCCTGGCCCCAGCCACATCAACACACAAGACTCCACATGCTCTCTTCACAAAGACACGTCCACCTAGCATGCCCCACCGTCCTCATTGGTCAGTCCTCCATAGCACTGGACTGAGTGTATGTGACTTTCAGCAAATGTTCAGATGCCATGAAAAGCCTGATTTATAGAAAAAGACTAAAAGCACCAAAGGAGAAAGAAAGAGTGGTATTTGGCTTAGAAAACTCTAAATATTATGTGGGATGGGAGAGGCTGGAGTTGAGAAGCAATGGGCACAGCCTACAGATGTCTGAAAAGCTGTCAATCACAAGGAGAGGAAGTCGCTGAGGATTTTCAGCGGGGAGGGCAGGGGGCAATAGAACCACAGCCAAGGGATCAAAAGGATAGAGGGGGCATTGCAGCCAACTCCAGGAAGTGCTTGTTAGCCAGGAGCTCTGTTTGCAAGTTCTCCTTGGCCAGAGGCAGCCATGCCGAGGCACAAGGGGCATCACAGCCCAGGGGGGTAAGAGCCCGAGTTTTCCCGGGTGACTTTGATTCACATGAGCGCTGGGACAGACGAGTTGAAAGGATTCTCCCCATCACACTCAGACCTCTTTGCCATCTCTGATTGACAGGTCTCCCACATCTGCACATGCTCCTGCTAAGCTCTCTGTGGCAAGAAGTCAGCTTTGTCTGTGGCCTCTGCCACAGAAGTGTCTGGTTAGAGGCTCAGGGAATGGGGTGTCAGGAGGTAGCATGGGCCTGAAGGCCTCAAGCTCGAAGGGTTTGCTGCAAAGAGATGCTTGTTGTCCACCACTGCAGAGAATTCTGTAACAAAAGGAAGAGGCCTCCAGGTCAGAGAGAACATCAGGGTAGAGCCCAGCCAATGACTCAGTTCGTGCTCTCATGCCACACCGAATGCTTTCAGAACACATTCGTGATGCTTACTAGGACTCAAGGGAGGATGGTCACCAGGTCCAGTGAGGCGGTCTGGTCTAAGAATGGCCCAGCTGGGCTCTGACCTGGGTTCTGACATCGTGATGCCCATCCCTTGTAAAGCCACATGCTCAATCCAGCAAGGTGGATGATCTCTCCAGACAGTCAGCCTGTTTTCTGTCAAAGATACGCAGAGGTTGTGTTTTCCCACTGGAACCTGTGTTGCAGTGGTTCGTTCTCAAACTTCAGGATGCATTAGTCCGGCCTGGAGGGCTTATTAAATACACACATTCCTGGGCTCCTCATCCCAAAGTTTTAGCTGATTTGGGGAAAAGCAACAGAATTTATTTTTATTTTTCTTAAAAGATTTATTTCTTTACTTGAAAGTTATAAAGTTACACAGAGAGAGAAGGAGAGGCAGAGAGAGAGAAAGAGAGAGAGAGAGAGAAAAATCTTCCATTTGCTAGTTCACTCCCCAATTGGCCACAATGGCTGGAGCTACACCAGTCCAAAACCAGGAGCCAGGAGCTTCTTCCGGGTCTCCCACATGTGTGCAGGGGCCCAAGGACTTGGGCCATCTTCTACTGCTTTCCCAAGCCATAGCAGAGAGCTGGATTGGAAATGGAGCAGCTGGGTCTCGAGCCAGCGCCCGTTTGGGATGCCGGCACTGTAGGCTGGGGCTTTAACCCGCTGTACCACAGTGCTGGCCCTGAGAGAATTTACATTTCCAGCAAATCCTTAGGAATTGATAACACCATTGGACTAGGTAGCACACTTAGAGAACCACTGGTTTATTCATTGAGTCCCTTTCTGTTCGGCACCACAGATACTGAGATGAATGTGTGTCTAAGAGAGGAGGCATGTAATACAGCAGGCTGCCTTTAACACTCGTGGCAACCATATCCCTCCATTGTGTCAGCAATGGTATTTTCTGTAGCTGTTGTCTCAAGACTGGGATAGAGTAGTTACTGGAAATTTTCAGGACTCCTTTGGTAGCAAGAAACCAAAGCCACTCAAGTTTGCTTTCTTTATTTCTTTTTTAAGATTTATTTATTTGAAAGTCAGAGTTACAGAGAGAAGAGACAGAAACAGATTGATCTTCCAACCAGTGGTTAACTCCCCAAATGTTCTCAACAGCCAGAACTGAGCCAGTCTGAAACCAGAAACCAGGAGCTTCTTCCAGGTCTCCCATATGGGTGCAAGGGCTGGAGGCTTTGGTCCATCCTCTGCTGGGAGCTGGATCAGAAGCAGAGCAGCCCAGACGCGGACCGGCACCCTTATGGGATGCCAGCACTGCAGATGGTGGCTTAACCCACTGTACCACAGTGCCAGCCCCTCAAGTTTGCTTTTAAAAAGGCCTATTAATAAAGGAAGCTAACTTTTGTGGGCCACATATTGTGTGCCTAGTATCCACGTTATCACATTTAATCCTCACAACAACCCTCTGAGGATCTTATGCATTATCCCCCTTTACAGATGAAGGAACTGGGGTGTAGCAGGTGACACAATGAGTGACAGAGCCAGGATTCCAACCCACCGAGATCTTCTGTAAGAGTATGATCAGGATGCTCACAGCTACGTGTAAATAGGAACTAAATCACAGCCACATCCCATGGAATTAGAGAGGCAGACACTCGGGTCGTTCTCCCCTTTTCTCATAGCTGCCTTGGCTTCCATGGTACTGACTCTTGTCCTTTTGATCTGATTGATTCTGCGCATGCATTGTCCTTTTACCCAGTTGGCCACATCCAATAGGTCATATGGCAAAGAACAGGGCCAGTGCACCTCTCCTTTTAGCAGGGTTCGGGGTAGAGGCATTTTCTCCCTAACTGGTTATATATGCAGGACAGATTCATTAGAAAGGAGTACCCATGGGGTAGTGTTACAGCATAATGGATTAAGCGGCTGCCTACAATGCTGGCTTCCCATATGAGAATTGATTCATGTCCTGGCTGGTCCACTTCTGATCCGGATCCCTGATAATGCACCTGGGAAAACAGTGGAGTATGGCCCTTGGTCCCACATGGGAGACCCAGAGGAAGCTCCTGGATCCTGGTTTCAGCCTACCCCAGCTTTGGCCATTGTGGCCATTTGGGGCATGAACAGACAGATGGAAGATCTCACTCTCTGTCTGTCCCTCTCTATTTCTGTAACTCTGCCTTTCAAATAAATAAAATAAATTTTAAAAAAAGAAGGGTTACCTATAGTGTAGGTATCCCAACATATCATCCAATGGAGGACATTGCCCAGCTGAGCAATGTTAGTACAAGTGTCCTCCGTAGGACTGTGTGCTCTGTTGATTCCGTCTCAGCATCCCTTCCTTCCAGATCAAATTGTTGGTATTAGCTACCCATCACTAGTCCACTCTGGGAAACCTATCTACTTTTCTGTTTTGTTTTGTTTTTTTTAATAAGAGTTAGACAGTGAGAGACAGAGAGAAAGGTCTTTACCCCCCAAATGGCTGCTACGGCCGGAGCTACACCGATCTGAAGCCAGGAGCCAGGTGCTTCTTCTTGGTCTCCCATGTGGGTGCAGAGGCCCAAGCACTTGGGCCATCCTCCACTGCCCTCCCAGGCCACAGTAGAGAGCAGGACTGAAAGAGGAGTAGCCGGGACTAGAACCTGGCGCCCATATGGGATGCCGGTGCCACAGGTGGAGGATTAACCTAGTGTGCCATGGTGCCGTCCCCCAATCTACTGGTTTTTTAAATCAAAATTTTATAAGAAAAACATGTTCCTTTTAGCCCCAGCTAACCATCTGGCTCCTCTTTGGTCTAATTTCTTTAAACCCACATCAGTTGTAGAGTTTGTCTTCATGCGGGAAGAGAGGTCTCTTCCGTTAATCGGGAATCCACTGTTGTCTCTCAATTGTGATTCTCTGATGAGACATGAGGCCTGCACTTTGCTACGTGCCGGTGTAAGTTATGTCCCATCCACACATAGAAGCACTTTGGCACAGACAGTATCCTATGACCAGCCTTTGTCTATCAACTGCTTAACAACAACAACATAAACCAGAAGCCAGTGTGGCAGCTGCTTAACAAATGTATGTTGTAGAGAACTCTATCTCCATGTGCTGTCCATAATTTACAATATCCTGGAGCAAAATTACTCTGTACCCTAAGGACAGGGGCTGAGTTTCATGGGTTAAATGCAAATGCGGTGAGTGTGTCTGATGTTTGTGTCTGTGGGGGTAGGGACATGTTCAGTAGAAGACGATATCGTTTTTGGCTGTGATGTCGATTTTCTTAACCACATTGCTCTCAAATAGTCTCATCAAGTGAGCTGAGAGAACCAAATTTCCTGTCAGTGTCCCCTTCAGCTATAAAGGATATATGCTACTTCAGTGGGCAGGGGATTAAGGAGGCAAACTTTCCTTGGTCTTTAAATATGATATGTAGATAAAATTAGAGGGGCTGGCATTGCAGCACAGTGCCTAAAGCCACTACTTGCTGTCCTGGCATCCCATATCAGAGTGCTAGTTTGAGTCCTGGCCATTCTGCTTCCAGTCCAGCTCCCTGCGAACGTGCCTCAGAAGGCAGCGGACAACAGCCCAAGACCTTGGACCCCTACCACACATGCAGGAAACCAAGATGGAGTTTCTGGCTCCTGGCATTGGCCTGGCCCAGACTTGGCTTTTGGGGAGTGAACCAGCAGATGGAAGCTCTCTCTCTGTCTCTCTGTCTCTCTCTCTCTCCTCCTCCTTTCCTCCATGTTTCTCTGACATTCAAATAAATAAATTTTTAAAACAAAAAAACATGCTGGGAAAGTGTCAAAATACATTTCATCTGAGTTGACTGGCAAGGCGAGTAGGTCCCCAGGACAGCTCTAAACCAGAGATAGAATAAACAGTCAAAATCTTTAAAAACTAGGACCGATGTTGTGGCACAGCAGATTTAAGCCACTGCTTGCAAAGCCAGCATCTCGTATCGGACCACCAGTTCAAGTCCCAGCTGTTCTGTGTCTGATCCAGCTTCCTGCCAATGTACCTGAGAAAGTAGTAGAAGATGGCCCCAGTTCCTTGGTTGCTGCTGTCCTGTGGGGAACTTGTATGGAGTTGTAGGCTGCTGGCTTTGACCAGGCTCTGCCCCAACTGTTGTGGCCTTTTGAGGAATGAACCAACAGGTGAAGGATCTCTTTCTCTCTGTTTCTCCCTCTCTCTGTTGCTCTGCCTTTCAAAAAAAAAAAAATCTTAAAAAAACAAATCATGAAAAGTTAGACCTCGGAAACAAAGTTTGGTGAATAAGTGTGTGTCAGAGTCCCAGGCCTAGAACCAAGGCCGGCCAGGAGGAACGACCTTGCTTTTTTAGGGGACCCAGCTGGATCCAAAGGGAGTAGCTGACCCTCCGACTAGGAAACATAGTACAAAATTCAGATCAGCCTGCAAGAAATTCTTTCAGAGTTGTTAGAACATCAGTTCCTTGAGGACAACAGTAGTTGTCTTTTTTTGTTCACTGCTGGGTCCTCAGAACATGGATTGTCAATGGCAGTGGTAGTTACTCGATAAGCATTTCATGAAGGAATGAGGAACTTGCATCTACAAGAGTGACGATCCAAGATTCAAAGCTTCATACCCCCAGGTACCCCCAAAGAAGCAGGAAGCCACCATCGTAATTGTTCTCAGCCAGTCATCAAGTCTGCTCCACAGTCCCCTCACTCGTGTGTGTGATGATTGACAACAGGCTATGCAGGGAGAGTGGCAGAAAGGAAAGAACAGAACCTAATGGCTCAGCTTCTGAAGGAAGAACCTCCCATGTTCACACAGGGTGGTGACTCAAGTAGTTGGGTCTGACCCACAATAAGGATATTTATCCAGCACCTGCAGTCTAGTAGGTCTTGTGCTAGGTGGCTGCCGGAGGTACAGGAACAAGAGCTGGCACGCCTGCTCTTTGGGAAGCTCCGGATCTAGGCTGGGGAAGGGGGAGTGTGACAGAGAGTGAACAAAGTGTGCTCAGGGCCGTGATGGTGCCAGATTCGGGATGTAGCTGGTGGAAGCACATGGGATCTGAGCAGCAAGGAGACACTGGAGCTGGATGTTGAAGGGTCAGCAGGAGTTCCCAAGAGGAGAAGGAGGAGGGGAGGGTGCTCCTGGCAGAAGGAAACATCAGGGTAATGGAACAGAGGCAGGGAACAGATGGTGAAGGTCTCATCCATGATGCTCATCAGTTTGGGACACAGAGAAGTGACAGGGTTATTTCGTAATTCAAGAAGGTTTCTCAGCCACAGCTTACAGGTTACAAGGGCTCATAGGGATAGGAAACTTGGATTTTGACCTCTTTGCGAGGTATCATTTTGGGTTGGGGGTAGCCCTAAACATCTGACAGCAATGAGAACTTTCTAAGGTCCTGGGCATCCAGCCCTGGTTTCAATTTCCTACCTCAACAACCTGGGAGAGAATTCTGTGGTGCACCAGGTTTCTGAATAATGTCAGGTGAGCGCTGCGTTGATGATGGTGCCTTGTGGTTAGAAATGGGGCCAGGCTGTATGCAAGACTGCTAGGAGGTGCAAAAAAACAAATGATTTAAAATGTGAAATGACACTATGGTGATAAATTTATGTTCCTTTTGCTAATGATTACCGGATAATAATATTGGGTATCTCCTGTATACCAGGTGCTATACTAAGCACAGTAAAACTCAAATTTGTGGGGTTCAGTTCTTACCCTTATTTTAGAAGCAAAGAAATGGAAGCACAGGGCATGTACTTAAGTTGCTGATGATCCCATAACTAGCAACTACTTGAGATTCAAGCCTGGAGCCTGGCTTGAGAAAGTCTATGTCTTAGCCGGCGCGCCTTTGCTGGCTCTGCGAGAGGATACTGCCGCTATCTCGGACAGCGTGTGTTCGTGTTTCTGTCGCTGCCAGATTTGAGAGTCCTGTGTTTCCACATGGTCACGGCTGTTCCTTGTGCAACCCTGGACCCTCTCTACAGACAGACCTTGGAGAAGCATGCGATTTAACAGCACTGCATTTGGAATCAGGAGTCTTGTGTTGAAAGAGCCCCTGTGCCACAAACCATATAGTATTCTTTTTAATTTTTAAAAGAGGTTTATGTATTTATTTGAGAGGTGTAGTTACAGAGAAAGGGAGAGATAGAGAGAGACAGGGGTCTTCCATATGCTGGTTCACTCCCCAGATGGCCACAACATCTGGAGCTGGACCAATCTGAAGCCAGGAGCCAGGAGCTTCCTCTGGGTGCCTCAGATGGGTGCAGGGGCCCAAGCACTTGGGTTGTCTTCTACTGCTTTCCCAGACCATAACAGAGAGTTGGATTGGAAGAGGAGCAGCCAGGACATGAACCAGTGCCCATGTGGGCTGCCACAGGCAGAGGCTTAGTCCACTACGCCACAGTGCCAGGCTCACCATGCAGTTTGAACAAGTGGTTCCACTTCTCTGGGCATCATTCCCTCTGCTATACATGTAGGGGATTGCATTTGGTGCTTTTCTGTTGCATTCTGGCTTCGATGAGCAAATTGATAGGTTCTCTGTCCAGCCACAGACAGGCGTCTCTGTTCATCGTGCACAGATTATCAGAGCAGGCTCCAAGCTGGACCAACCGCCCCCTGAGCATTTCAGCATATCCCTTTGTCATTGTTATTATCTGGAACAGCAATATTCACATTTTTAAAATTTACAACTCAATATTTTTGAGCATGTCACCCCAAAATGCATAAAATTGCTACCTGTAAAATATAGTGTTACTAGTCTATGAAGTTATGTAAAACATACCACCAGGAGTAGGCTTTTTTTTTTTTTTTTTTGGCAAGTTCTTATATTTTCTTCCCACATCCCCGTGAATCATCATATGTTTGCCACTGGATATAATTCACATTCCCTCTCTCCTTGTTTGCATTTCAGAGCTTTTTACTGTCCCAAGAAGAGTGAGACTAAACCCAAAATTTGAGCACTGGTTCCATTCATCCAATCATTCATTCACTCATTCAGCGAGTACAGAGCACCTATCGTGTGAGATGCTTGCCAGGTGTTCAGGGGGTAACAAAATCAATATTAGATTCAGCCCCTGCCTTAGAGACCATAAAGGCTGATTCAGAATTTTGTCACCTTTGCCTGGTTGGAAGCCTAGAAGCCTTGCATACTGTAATGAAGCTACACCTTCTGTGTAAACTGGCTGTGTGTTGCTATGACTGCAGATAAGACAGGAAAAAGACAATAAGGAGAGGCCAAGAAATGAGGTCCTCACACATGGAACAGTTAAAAGTCGCACCGTAGTAGCATGGCACCTAGTGAATCTCCAGTTCGAAGGAGAGGGGTTTTCAGTGCCAAATGCACTCACACAGTGGGGAAGGCATCGTGAGCTTCGGGATGGTGACTTGGGTCTACCACCTTTGGATATCAGGTTAGAACCAAACCGGACTCCCTGACTGGCCTGGCCCGAATCACAGTGTATGCAGTGCCTGGATGTCAGCCTGTAGACCACCTCCATCACTGCGTTAGACCTGTTCATAAAGTGGCAGGCTGGGAATCAGCCTGATGTTTAACTGGGAACTCACCGCCACGCGGGCCAAGGTAGCTTGGTGCAGTTCAGCACTTGTGGCCAGCTGTTTAATGAGCACCAAATCAGATAAACTGCTGTTTGGTTCCCATGCTCTCTCTAGACACAAACGATTAGGCATGTCCTGGTGGGATGGCTGAGTTAGGGAGCCTGGCTGTCCTGTGAGGGTCATCTGGTTTTCCTGCCCCTCCAGGCTAGAGGAGGAGGAGCTGTGAGAAAGCTCTTAACCCCTGAGAGCTGATGAGCTCTGTTCAGAAATGTTTGCAGCCAGCGCCCTACTATCTATGGCCGTTCTCAATAATTCTCCAAAGTTTGATTTGATCATTTTCCTCCTCCTTTGGGATTGGCTTAGAGAAGTAGGAGATTGGAACTGACAAGGCTTATTCACATTGCCCTGCTCAGTTCATTTGTCTGTGACCTGGGCAAAGTTGCCCATGACTCTGGTGAAGCTCACAGATGAAATCTTAACCCTGTTGGGTTTCTGATTGTAGGAGGAATGATTTTCTTCATAAGCACATACAGATCAGCTGGGAGTAGCATGACTGATCCTAGACTTGCATTAGAACAAGCCTAAGCTGAGCAGTCCTCCCAGGGAAATCATCTAACAGGGGTGAGTGTGACCCAGGATGGCCTTTGGCCAACCTGCATGAGAACCATGATGGTATGGAGGAAATATAATCTTGACCCTTTGATTACACATGAACACTCTTTTTTTTTTTTAAGATTTATTTATTTATTTTAAAACATTACAGAGAGAGAGAGAGGTCTTCCATCCTCTTGTTCACTCCCCAGATGGCCACAATGACCAGAGCTGGGCTGATCCAGAGCCATGAGCCAGGAGCTTTTTCCGGGTCTCCCATGTGAGTGCAGCCACCCAAGGACTTAAGCCATCTTTTCTCAGGCTCATTAGCTGCTTTCTTCAGGCTCATTAGCAGACAGCCGGATGAGAAGTGGAACAGTCGGGACTTGAACCGGTGCCATATGGGATCCCGGTGCTGCAGGCGGTAGCTTTACCCACTACACCACAGCACTCCCCCCCACCAACACTCTTGCAGTTCTAAGAGTGCCTGGAGTTTGTGATGAGTGTGTGCTGGGGGAAATCTTTGCAATCACGTTAAGTTAGTCATGCTGTTTCTTTGGGGAGAGTTCAGTGGGGAAGGGCTGGTGGAGAAAGAGCCGAAGAATGTGTGTTGATCCCTGAAAGACAGTGTATGTGTGCCAGGCGGTGGGTCACGCCGTCAGGAAAGGTATTGAGAAAGGCAAGGAAACTGATGAGAAAGGAGGTGACTTGTGTTTGCCAGGTCACTGTTGTTCAGACCCAAAGTGGCTGAGAAAGGAAATCCAGAAACCTACATGACAGCTCCTCTTGGATTGGATGAAAATATTGATTTGTTTTCTTCCTAGTTGGAATTTGACAGGGCCAGTTCATGTCTGGGTTTTCAGTACTTCACACAGGGCCCTTTTGTCTTGAGAGGCGGCTGGACTGGTTTTTCCTCCAGGCAGGTGCACAGAGGGTGTTCATTGTAGCCTGAAACACGAACACCAAACCCCTAGGCCCCGATCCACACCCTCCAGCGTGGCTCAAGGAAATAAGGCGGACAATGATTCTTGCGACAAGGCCAGCACTGTAAATGCCACTCCTGAATGAAATATTTCTTCAGACTTTTCTGTCCGTAACCTGATCGTCTCTTAAAACTTAATTATATGTCAGGAGAAAGGAAGCCATTGGCTCCTCCGGCTGCCCAGGTTGGAGGAGAGTGCACAATGGGGCATATCCGATTCGCGGCCTTACTTAGGTAATCAGATGAATATCTCCCGAATTGAATTTACCCTTTTGATACGGAACCTTTCAGCTGCCTTGTTTCACATCTCAAATTCTGACAAGGCTGCACAGCCTTTGAGTCATTTCCCTGAAATCGTCATGCGGGAAGCCTGGGCTCTTTCGAGCACTTTTTGGGACTTGTACCAATTAAATCTGTTTCTGGCACACTTTTAATGGCATACTTTCCCTTGAGTCAGCAATTGCTCCAGAATCTGAGGTCATCTGTTTAATTTAAAAGCAAAGGTTAAGGAACAACCATTCCAGGCTTCGTCAGCCAAGCCCCTGTGGCTTTGAAAGGGGGTGATGAGGTGGGGGGAAGGCTAATAAGCTGGATGTCTTATACACAGATAAGTTAGTTACCATGTTTCTGTTCACTCAGTATGGAACCAGGTCTGCCCATACCTTCCCTGGCTCTCCCTTTCTCTTGTCACTCATCCCTTTGTCCTGGAGCTGTCACGTGCAAGACGGGAACCTCTCCTTCTCCCTGTTCTTGCAAAACAAGCATCTGGACTGGATTTTTGTCAGCTGGGGTTGAGAGAAAGAGAACTGTAAATGATGTGGTGACTTTTAAAATTTATTGATTTTTGTCCTTATTTATTTATAGCTATTCTTGAAGCCAGAAAGCAAGATGGAGCCCTTGGTTGTAGGGTCTGGAAGAACATACAGGGAGTGGTGTTTGCCTCCTATTGTTTTCTAAATCATATCAAGGAGAGAATTACATAATTCCCAGCTTGGGTGTTTGGTTATTGTTGTTGTTGTTGTTTTTCCCTGAAGGACATTCTGTGCGTCAGAATTCTTCATTGTGTTAGCTTATTCAGTGTGCCCTTTGTCACTGAGAGAGAAGGAAATGGGACCGGCGGTGCTGGAGAGTGAGCCGCTGGTTGGTGGAGACTGAACCCCTGGGCTGGGGGGGTGATGACGACTGGGCCTTTGCCAACGGAACACGCCTGGGTCCTGTTCCTGCAGTGCCCACTTGACCTTTCTGATCTTACAAATCCCAAAGACTCCCATTCACTTTCTCATTATTTAAGATAATAGAAGGCTCCATAAGAGGCTTTATGAAATGCTTTGCTGTGCCCTTAGACCTTGCTAAGGACCAGTGCCCTGGGGTTCACGTAATGGTTTCAGAAACACCACCTTCCAGAAGAGGCCCAGTCACACCAGGGCTTCTTGCAGCCCCTTCCCGGCCTGTGGTTTGAGATGATTCCTTGATTTTCTCTCAC
The DNA here is from genome assembly GCA_949820135.1 of Sylvilagus floridanus. Lineage (NCBI taxonomy): Eukaryota > Metazoa > Chordata > Mammalia > Lagomorpha > Leporidae > Sylvilagus > Sylvilagus floridanus. Next base: position 10,659,784 of record OX463228.1, on the reverse strand, counting down.
TGACATTTGTATCTGTGTTTTTTTGTTTTTTTCTTTTCTTTTTTTCTTTCTTTCTTTTTTTAATGAGGCTGTTTGGGAATGAGGTTTGCTGCCCACAGGCATTTTCTTCCCTAGGGAAGAGACTGGTTGGTCGGCTCCCTGCCACCCAAGCCCATCTTCCTCCAGCTGAACAATGGAGCTGAATGTTCTCCTTCTTGCTAAGGGTTAGTCTCCGTTGTGATGAAAATGAATTGGAACCAAATGCATTTTCTATTGGAAAAGCTGCCGTGGATCTCAGCTCTTAGACAAGACTGCGAGGAAGGCTTTGTAAAAACAGAGGGGGGAATCTTTGCTGTAATATCACAACACCAGTTATTTCACTATCAGCTCTCTGAACGTACCTTGAATGCAATGCAACCCTATTCTGTGATGCTCCTGTGTCACTTGAAGATGGGTGTTTCCTGTGAGGCCTTCGGAATGTGAACAGATTCTTTCACAAGTTATCTTGCTGTGACCTGGGGAGCTGTTCTTACAGCAAGACCCCTCATTAACTGTGAAGGCATAAAGGATAGCTCATGTTCTCCGCCAAGAAAGGCGGCTCTGTTTCCATGGGTCTGATAGGAGCATTTGAGACAGAGCAGCCTCATCGAGAGTGGGTGTCTGCTGCCCACTCTCCAGTTGTTAGAGTAAAAGCCAACTCAACGGCACTGATGCTGGCAGTGAAATGAGCCACAGAGAGGTCATTACTCATCACTGTCACAAATCAGGGCTCTGGATCAGGAAGCGGGAGGCCTGAGGGTAAAGAATGTTTATTTTCCAAGAGGGAAGAAAGGAGACTCACAGAGAGGTAGAGAAAGGTGAAGGGCAAAGCATGAATGCAGCCAGACATTAAGCAACCCTGCATCTTGCAAGATCACAAAGCCAAAGCGTTCCTGCTAGACTTAGCTGTAATTAGCGAAGCCATGGAGGTCCCCAACCTGCACTTAGAACCTTCCACAACATAGCCACTGCGGAAACAATAACAACTTTCATTAAACCTCCTTCAAGAAACACCTTTAAATGCAGTGTTGTTTGCTGTGAAACATTCCAACTAATGGGAGAGTCGGGATATTTGCCAAATGTGGCAGGTGAATTGACCCAGAGCGGCTAGTACGGGACCCTGGCTGTTCTTCTAACACAAAGAAATGGGAAACCGTGGGGAACGCTTATGCTAGCCGTGGTGCTTAGGGAATTTCAACAGAACACGAAGTTATTATACAAGGAGTATTGAGAGACAAGCTGGTATGCTGTATGTGAATAAGCTGGCTGGCTATCTTGGAGACACAGCTTAATGAAGGCGTAAGATTGTACGTTGTTGTTTGATTCTGCTTTTTTATGTTAGTTTTTGGTGCCATCGTCGGGCATGTCAGTCCTGTCCTTTCTATTTCTTACACCTCAAAGTCTTAAAGGTGAATTAGTGTTGAAACAGCCAGCAGCTGGTAGATGGCTCTGGGTGAGATCTGTAAAGACTTGTGGGGATGCCCACATGTCCCCTGTGTAGAACTCCTCTTCCTCTGGCGTCTTCAGTCGCGGGTGGTCTTGGGTGCAAGTAGGATCAGATGCTCTGTTGGCTCTAGGGTAGAAGGGATTCCATCAAAGCTTTCTGTGCACTTTTCCCTTCCGGCACCCAAACCTGATTTCCCCTTATCACCGGAAGGATTTTCCATTGTTGCACCTTTTCATTCCCTGTCCCTGTGTTCCTTACAAAGCCACAAAGCCTGTAGACCACCTGACAGATATGGTCCCAGCAGTGTTGGGGGAGAACTCCGTGCTGGCGTCAGGACCTCCATGAGAGGTATGAGTCCTGGAGATGAGACCCATCAGGCTGGAAGCAGCAGGCGAAGAGAGCAGCCTTTTGAAAGAGGAGGTCACCTGGGGGCCCCAGCGTTGCAGTGCAGCTGGGAAAACTGCCGGTGCAGCGCCAGCATCCCACGGGGGCACCGGCTTCTGTCCCAGCTGCTCCACTTCTGAGGCAGCTCCCTGCTAATGACCTGGGGAAAGCAGTGGAAGATGACCCAGGTGCTTGGGCCCCTGCACCCACGTGGGAGACCTAAAGGAAGCTCTTGGCTTCTGTCTTTGGCCTGGCCCAGCCCTGGCCATTGTGGCCATCTAAAGAGTGAACCAGTAGATGCAAGATCTCTCTCTCTCTTTCTCTCTCTGTAATGTAACTTTCAAATAAATAAATAAATAAATATTTTTTAAAAATGGAGAGCACCTTTCTTGGGGTGATTGTTTGGCATGGCAGTTACGTTGGTGGTAAGAGGTCCATGCCCCATATTGGAGTACCTGGGTTTGAGTCCCAGCTGTAGCTCCTGACTCCAGTTTCCTGCTAATGCGCACTCTGGGAGGCAAAAGATGATTGGCTCAAGTATTTGGGCTCCTATCACCCACACAGAAGACTTGAATCGTGTTCCTGGCACCTGGCTTCAGCCCTGGCCCAGCCCTAGCCGTTGCAGGCATTGCAGTGAGAGAGAAAACCAGTAGATAGGAACTCTCCATCTCTCTCCTCTCAAGAAAAAAAAAGGCAGATCATCTGTCTGCTAAAAACTGCCAGTTTGAAACCAAACTGCTGGTTCACTTCCCAAATGGCCACAATAGCCAGGGCTGGGCCAGACATCAGGAACTTCATTCTGATCTCTCATGTGGTAACAGGTGTCTAAGTACTTGGGCCACTGTTTGCAGCTTTTCCAGGCACATTAGCAGGAAGCTGAATTGGGAGTGGAGCAGCTGAGACTGGAATCAGTGCTTCCAGACAGGATGCCAGCATTGCAGGTGGCTGTTTAACCTGCTGTGTGCCAGTGCCAGCTCCCTGCTGAGAATCTTGTCCCTCCCAGAGCGCCTGTCAGCCACTGCACAGCTTATTGATGATAAACCCATTTAGACAGTGATTTTCCTTCCACTGCCTCTTATCTCCTCATCTCCCATTTATCCAACCCTGCCCATCTTGTCTTTTTTTTTTTTTAAGATTTATTTACTTATTTGAAAGGTAGAATTTCAAAGAGGGAGAGGCAGAGGCAAAGAGAGAGAAATCTTCCATCTGTTGGTTCACTCCCCAAATGGCCACAGTGGCCAGGGCTGAGCCAGACCAAACCAGGAGCCAGGAGATTCATCCTGGCCTCCCATGTGGATCTGGGGGCCCAAGCACTTGGGCCATCCTCCAGTGCTTTCCCAAGTGTATCAGCAGGGAGCTGGATTGGAAACGGAGCAGCAAGGACTCGAACCGGTGTCCATATGGGATTAACCCAAGGCTTAATCCAGTACACCACAGCTCCAGCCCCACCCATCTTGTCTTTAAAGGGATGAATCTTGATCTCTCCAGAAGGCTTCTGTGAGTGGAGGATGCAGAACAGATTGTTGGTACCATGGCTACCTTGGTAACTGCAGCCCAACACTTAATCTAGTAAAACAAAGAAAAAAAAAACAATAAAATCAGTTGTAATAGAGTACCCCTAGGCAGCTTTGTCTGAAGAGGAAACTCATGAGAAAATGAGACTTAATAAGCAGGCCATGTGGGAAGCAGGTAGTGGGTATTTTAAAGTCTTGAGGCTTGAACTTAAGAATGCCTCCTACTACCCATCTCTTTCAAATAGAGAATGGTGTATATACAACCTCAGGAGAAAATTTTGGAAAAAAGCCCTTTTTTTAAATTTCTGGGCAATCTGGCCACTGTGTTTCTGCGGCCAGTGATAAATGACAATGCCACCAGCAATGACCTAGGACATCTTGAATTTTTGCTCTTATGAAGAGCTTGAACTCTCTTTCCAAAGGGTATCCTGTTCCCATTGCAACCCTCAGACTATCTCTGCTCAAGATCATCTTTTCCCCTTCTCTTGTCCTACTTAAAACAGCGCCAATGCTGTGTTGGAGGCCTTACCTATGGATGTGGACCTCAGCTGGTGGGAGGCAGGTAGCTGGGTGTGCATTGTACCGCAGTGAATCACCCCTGGGAAGCTGGTACTGTTATTTTCATCCATACGGTGCAAATCCACTCCGTATTATTTTGACCACTTGCAGGGATAGCTTGGTGTTCTTCATCCACAAAGGCCCCAGGAGCACCATGGAGAAGAAGAAATGTGGTTTAGCAAAATCTAGAAAGAAAGTGTTGGCAAGAGGTGTTTAGGTTCTAAACACCAACTACAAAGATGGAGTTAGTCTGCACTGACACTACCTAAGTGGTGGGACAAGCACAATGGACCCTCTTAGTTGTTTGGTGTCCCTGCCCCATCAAAGCAGCATATAGAACTGCTGTCTGCCAGCTGAAAACCCACTGCAAGTTGAAGTCCACAGGGAGCTGAGTTTACTTCTTTACCTCTGTCCCGTCCACCCATCAAGACAAGGTTGGTAGGAAGGATCTGTGTTGGACCACACAGATTTCCCAGTCTTAAACCTGTTATTGTTGGAGGATAGCTGGGTCAACAGGTGCACACCCAGCCAACCTCCAGTTTCCCCGTATCAAGGCAGCCGGACTTTAGAGAAAAACAGAAATCCCAGTCTTGGTAATGATTCCAGTACACAGGTACTTCAGAAAGTTGGGGGAAAATGTAATTAAAAGATACGTTTATCTTGGCGTGGAAATCTTTGGAAATCCCTGCTTGCTTTTTTCAAAATACTCAATTTCCATGAACTTCTCGAAGATCCTTGTAGTTCTCAAGGCCCGATTAAACGAAAATGTCTTGTCAGCAGTTCCTTTGCCTGGCGTATGGGTTTTGCCAGCATAACTAACAACTCCTTCATGTTGCTTTTTTTTCCCCCACTGTCTTGTTCTGTTTGGTTCACTTGGTGATAGCCTTTCTCTCTGAAGAATTAGTGGAAGATAAAATGTTGCTAAGAGCCATTTGGATAGTGCTGAAAATATTTGGAAAGAAATGGAGGGCGCAGGCATTGTTAACAAAACAGCCTGGTTAGAAGTAGTAGGCACGGAAGAGAGGAATTAAGGCCATTTGTGATCCCACAGAACAAACAACCACAGACAAGCCCTTGGTTCGCGAGAACCCGCCGTGGCCGAGAGCAGTGGTTGAGGACGCCGGGGCATGGTGCGTCAGCTACCACATGATTCTAGCTCTCAAAGTTTTGGAGGGAGGGGTGTGCTGAGTTTTGAGGCCTCTGCTGGTTTCTTATTCAAAACATTATTTCAGGCCCAAGCCCCTGATCACACCCGTGGCTGCTTATACCTGGCGAATTCCGCTATGTGTGTGGGAACCGCGCTGCACGTCGGGGGGCCCTTCCATCTGCCTGCTCTGTGACTCTCTTCTCCTTTCAGTGCCTCCAGACTCGGGCTCCAAAGAGGGACACAGCAGCTGGGTGTCATTCTCTGGGGCTGCGGCCCAGACATGCATCTTTCTGGAAGGATGACTGAATCCCCTTCTCAAGTCAGGGCTCTTCTTGATGAGCGGCTCCTTTTGTTTGTTGTTTTTAGCAGCGTCACTGTCTTTCACGGGCAGCTTACAGCGACGTGTCTGAAAGCCCCTTCCAGCTGGGAAGCTGCCCGGCTCCCACCAGCTGAGTTGGGGGATGGCGTCCCTTTAGTTCCGCTGCTGCCTGTGGACTACAAGGGCTCCACTTCCAGCCCTGGCCACAGTGGCCCTTGTCTGTCGTGCAAACTTGGCTCTGTTCTCTGGGTTTTCATTCTCCAGCCATCTGGGCGTTTTGAGCACCCCTCTTATCTCAGTACCTTGGCACTCAGGACCGCATGGCATCCTATCGTGCAGAGGGAAACAAAGACTTGCAGTTCCTCTGGAACCCTCAAGGGTCGAGTGACAGGGGGACTGTGGGGGCTGGGCACAGGGCTGGAGTGATATAAGTAAATGGCTTTTCTGATAGAAGGCATAAGGAATGGGGTGACAATAGCCAAGACTGTTCAGTGCCAGGTTCCTAGTCCCCTCCTTGTTCCCTCAGCTAGTTTGCAGACTATGGAGAAGGAGCACAGAGACCCCCATGGCCCCTGCTGGCTGTGGTCTAAGCTCTGAGGCCAGCAGCTACGGTTGCCAGAGGAGCGACCCCAGCTCCCTATTAAGAAGTTTGTGTTCATCACCAGCTTTTTAAAGTCTTCCTTCCACCTCAACCTGTGCTTTGCGGAGAGTCGATCAGAGTCCTTGACTCTTCAGAGAAGCATCTGGGAAGACCAGAGCAAAGGTGCTGGCTGCAAATTCCCTGTGATCGTCCTGCCTAGAGAAAAGGGAGCATTTGATCGAAGGGCGCTGCAGCTGCCCGGGTCACTCCCACCCCACGGTGTCCTCTCCTGTGCCTCCCCCACCCTCAGCCTGACTCTGCACACTCATCTGATACCTCCCCCGGCCCCGATCTCTCTCTCCGAGGTACTCATCAAGGCACCAGCTAGCCAAAGAAAATGCAGCCAGACAGTGTTCAGTCACTTCTGTTTAGGCTCAGTGGGCAGGTGGGGCTGCAGCTCCTTGCAACATGGACCTCTGCAGAGAATCTGGTTTCACATTTGGCTGATGATCATGTAGTCCCTGGCATTCATTCATATATCGGAAAGACCAGGCTTCCACACACTTGATCCTGCAGAGCAGTGTAATATCAACAAGACCTGTCTTTGTTATGGAGCCCAAAAGATGATTCCAGCCTTCATTTCACACCAAAGTGCCTATGTCTTATTGATTTAATTTTTTAGTTGTCGAGGCAGCAGAGACACAGGGAAGGTCAACACTTCCTTCAGGACCATCCATTGGGTGCAAGTTTTGATCCTCTCATCTCTGTGCCAGGCAATGTTGACACTTTCCTATAGAGCATTTGGCCAGTTTAACTGGAATCATGGGTTCTAAATTATGGCTTCCTCTCCCCCACCCACTACCACTGCCGTCCAGTTTCTAGAAGCCAACTGGTTTTGTCAAAAGGCAGCTAATGACAGTTCGGTGTGGGTTCACCGGAAGACCTTACGGCCTTTGTCTCATTTTGGTTGTGCGTGTCAACCAAGATCAGCTGTCCATAGGTAAAATGAACTTCTGGTTGTCACAGTTTCTTTCCAAGAATGGCCCATTGTGAGTCCTCTGGCAGGCTTCTGAGAAACAATGGGAGTCAGAGTGCAGACTAATTGCTGCCCCATAGCACGGGAGTGATGCATGGATGCGTGATGTATCTGTAAACGAGCAGAGGAGTGCATATTCTCTGGCATGAGCTGGCTCCACCACATGGTTTGAAGTAAATGGCCATTTTTATGTCCCATTGGAAGAGAAACTTGGAGAAGCTTGGCAGCAGATCTGTGGCCGGGTAATTAATCTAAGAACTATAGCTTTCCTCTACATAGGAGATTAAATGCCCGTCTTTGGCCAGATCAAAGCAGGCCTCTTGGACTATCTGATCATGTTGGGCTGGTGCAACAGTTTTGCTCCCTGTGTTCAAAAAGCAGCCCATGTTTAGCTTGGGTAAATAATTAGATCTGCCAGCATCTGTAGCTCTTTAGATTCAAGGTCGAACTTCATTTTTACATTATTATTAGCCTTCTCCTCTAAAGTCATTCTCTCCCAGAGTTGAAAGAGATGTAAATATTAACTAGGGATTTTCTGAATGGGAACAATAGCATTTGTTGTTCTTTGGTGCTACAATAAATACATTCTTAGACTTACATGACATTTTCTTTAGAGCAGTCCCAACCAGATATTATATAACCTATCATTTTTGTTTACTTGCTACCTCTTTGAGACAGTTTAGGTCTTGGTGCTGCGGGCTCCATCTGTCAAAATGGAAAGAACCAAAGTATTAGGTTCTACTTTGATGGATTACAAGAAAGAATGCAGACATTAGTATGACCTGGGTTGCCAAGATGCTGCCTGGAGCTTTTAAATTTTGTAAGCTCTGCATTTCACCTACCCAGGGGAGTCTGAATGGTGTATAATTTGGGCCAGGATACAACAGGCTCACGGCCAGGTTGAACTGGACAAACAAATGGAACTGGTTCCAGTTTACCAACCTGGCACAAATTATGTGCTGGTCAAGGAAGTATTTTTCTAATCCTGGGGAGCCACTAGTGAAAAATCCACTGGTGCTTTGATGGTGGCCTTTGGAGATACTTTTATAATTTGAAACCATTCCCATGGCAGGCCCAGGGAGAGATCTTACTTTAGCCAACACGCAACATTAGGCAGAAGGAACGAGCCTTTCTGGCTGATTTGACCCGTGGGTGGGCCCTCTCCCACATGTTTCTAATTAGGGATGCAAGCGAGAGTAGATACGCTGCTGTGACTCTCCTTCCCTTCTCAGCTAGGAGACGGAACAACAGTGCCTTTGTGATGACCTCTGCAGGCCTGTTTACGTTTGGTGACCTGCGCAGGCCTCCTGCCAGAGTGGATGCACCTCCTGGCTAACGAGAACCAGCCCTGCTATCTGGGACTACGGTAGATCTCGGAGGTCGCCATGAAAAATAAGAAGTTCCCCTGTTGCTGAGTGGTCTGTTAATTTTTCTTGTTTAAAGATTTATTGAGGTGTAACTTACATACCATAAAATCCACCCATTGTGAGTACACAATCCAGTGATTTTAGTAAATGTGACGAGTTAGGTCACCGTCACCACAAATCCAGTTTTAGGATTTTAGTTGGATTATTTTGAAAATACCAAATCATGCTCACAATTGGTATGCAGGTTATGCTGAAGTGCAAGATAAAAATTTGAGGCTATTTTGGGTTAGGTAGGAGGGCCACCCAGGAAGTCAGTTGGGATAGTTAGTCTCAAGCTTCTTAAAGAGCATGCAGTCTTGAGATTTGCACCCTTGCTTAGGAAACTTTTCCATTTTTTTAAAAAAAGATTTTTGTGTTTATTTGAAAGGCAGAGGCAGAGTTAGAGAGAAAAGAGGGAGGGAGGGAGAAAGAGAGAGAGAGAGAGAAAGAATCTTCCATCCTCTGGTTCACTTCCCAAATGGCCACAATGACTGGGGCTAAGTCAAGCCAAAGCCAGGAGCCAGGAGCTTCATCCAGGTCTCTCACGTGGGTGCAGGGGCCCAAGGACTTGGGCATCCTCCACTGCTTTCTAAGGTGCATTAGCAGGGAGCTGGATTGGAAGTGGAGCAGCCAGGACTCAATCTTGTGCCCATGTGGCAAGCCAGTGCTACTGGCCATGCCTTAACCAGCTGCACCACAGTGCTGGCCCCACTTTTCCATGTTTTTACTCACCAAATAGTAGACCTACTTGAAAAAATATCAGAGCAACTGTCAGCTGCAGGACATGCCTCACCTGTCAATGCCAGTTAATATTTCGTGATTGTAAAGAGAAGGTTGGGGAGATAAAAATGTAAGTTTGCCTCAACAGGCTCATGGTCCCCAGTGAAACACCTCGTCAGATATTTGCTCACATGCCCTCCCGTCTTCAGGTAGTAAGTTAGGCACTGCAGACACAGAGATAGGGAAACAAGGTTCCCACCTTTATGAACTAACAGTCCAGCGACCTATGTGATCATTTCCATACAATGTCGCAGTCCTCTGGTAGAGATAAGTTCTGTGTGGTATCAGAAAGGTCATCAGTAAGGACTTGATAGAGGAGGAGATTTTACAAAGATAGAAAAGCGCAGTCAGTAAGTGCATCAGTCCTGCTGACACTGGTTACGTACCTGCCCCTGCACCATTTGGAGGAGGCTCTGGCCGATGCGGTCCCTGCCTTCAGGGAGCTTTAGAGCTGGTGAGAGATACAAGTCTGTCTCTACTTCCAGTTAGAGGTAATAACTGTAAAGATTAAAACTCAAGTGTGCTGGGAATTTGGAGAAGCAAGAAGACCATTTGACGGAAGTCATCTTTGAGCTGCATCTTGACCAACAGGTGGGGTTCCAGCAGGTGTGGCTCAGGATGGGAAGCAGTGCAGAAGAGAAATCTGAGCCAAGACTCAGAGGAGGGGAGCTTGGGGCGTGTTCCGAGAACGCTGAGTAACCCCACACGGGCCAGTACGTCATAGGGTGCAAGATGCTGGGACTTATGTCAGAAGCAGGAACAACGAGGGAATCGCAAGCTCTCTCTCCCCTTGCCTGTCTCAGGAAGGCCTCCCAGGGAAGCACTCGTTCCACTCTGCCCAGCCCGCGTGCTTTCGGCCATGGTGACGTGATGATTAGTTTTCTTCTTCAAGCTCTGCTTTCAGGATTCATCGTGTGGTCCTCACCCACTAGGCCCGTATGGAAGCACCGTGGGTTTTCAGTAGTGATTCCCCATGCTCTCAAAGGCATGTAATCTGTGCTGGTTAGGTAAGTGGAACCACCCCATCTGCATCTGCAGTTCAGTCTGCCCATAGGCCTGTTGTGTAGCCTGGCCTATAGGTTCAATGTAATCCTTTCAAAAAGATTAAAAAATAAAAACCACCCCCTTGAAATGTTGGCTTCTGACTTTTGAAAGGGCAGTGGCTACACCTGAGTAGCCCAGGCAAGTGGATAGGAGATAGGGAAAAACGAAACACAAACAAGACAAAACAATGCTATCACTTGCCTGAACTGCCAGCGTTCCCAAGGTCTGAGGGGGGCAAACTTCTTTCTAAATTTAAGTTGCTAGAGACCTTGAACCTGGTGTTGTTTGAGAGATATTTTGGAAAACAGGGAACACTGCTGGCTTTCCGTCAGAAAGGGAAGAACTCATTTGGTTTTGATAATGGCGAGGAAGAGGGAATTTGCGTGAACAGTCTACCTACAGTGTGGCCTTGTTCACAACATGGCTGGTCGCTCTCTGGGTCAGTGTGAATAGCCAGGCTGCAGCTGGAGCTAAGGACAATGGCCAGCACTGTTGGGCTTTGCCCTTTAAGCCCTGCAGGTTAATTTTGTAGTATTTAGTGGCATTGAACCTGCCCCCCAAAAAATGCTGCTTCATTTGGACGGAACATAGTTTCTGCATTTTTTTTTCTTCCTGAAGAATAAAGAGAAAATTCTGGAAGAACAAATGTAACCTATTGGCCTTTTTAGGCTGAAAAAGCAAGGGGTCAGCACTCTTCCGACTGTCAGTCTCCCAATAATTTTTTAGATGCCACCACAGGGGAAGTCCCCTCCTGTTGTTATTTTTTTTTTCCCTCTAGACTGAGATGTTTAAAAAAAAATTCCTGTGTGGGGAAATGATCTTTAAAAAGCAAACAAAGAAGCCTGTGAATGCGGTTCTGCATTTGCTGAGAAGTAACAGGCCTAGAAACTGTGGGTTTTTTGTTTTTGTTTTTGTTTTTCTGGTACTGTGATTCCCAGTGCAGTACTAATTATGGACAGGGGCTTTGCCATTCCGCATGTTAGAAAGGGCAAGTTCTTGGCCACCATGTAGGGTTGCCAAATGAAACCCAGGACGCCTGGGTAAAGTAGAATTTTGGATAAGCAACAAATAACTTCTTAGTATAAATACATACTAAATATTGCACTGGCACATACTTGTTTTTATTGTTCATCTGAAAATTTAAACTTAATCCAGCATCCTGTATGTCTCTTTGCTCAATCTGGCAACTCTGTGTACCCTCTACAATCAAAGGCCTGTCCCAGGAGCTTCTGTGATTACAGAAGTCACTGTCAGTTTGAAACTAAAGCAGAACAATGCATGAGGTAGAGCTTTGGGGATCGAATCAGGTCAGTGTCACCACCTTTGGCTTCTTGGAGCAAGGGTGCTGTGTGTTGGAAGTGGCCCTCCCAGGTCTCCTGTAGCTAAGACCATCCGGATGTTCCAGCCCTAGCTCAAATGAGCAGGTCAGGCCTGGGGCTCCCTTTGAAATCCGAAGTACTCAGCCTCCCTCCTTAGGGTAGCTCTGGGCCTTCTGAGGCGAGGTCGCACACATGTGTTCAGAATGTTTCCAGAGTGCCTATGATGTGCCAGTGCTTCGTGTGTCACCCACGTCTGCCTATCCGAGTCCAGACTGCCTCCTGGCATTTTTGTCATCTCCACTTTACAAACGAGGGAACAAAGGCCCCAAGAAGCCAAGTCACTTGCATGAGGTCCCGGAGCTGGAGTAAGTGTTCAGTCTGTCTGACTCCAAAACTCCCGGGGTACAACCACGGTGCCCCGACACGTGGTATCCTCAGAGCCCCGCCTCTCCACTCCCTCCCCAACTCCCAGATTGACAGGAGATGAGCCATCCTTGTTCTCTTCTTGTTCCTTACTGCCTGGAGCCGGTAGAGAACTTTCCTCCTGAAATGGGCCCTAACCAGCCTCAGTTCATGGTGTGTCACACCGAAACACGACAGACACGGAAATCTGGGCGCTAGAAGATATTTACTTTGGATGCTTTCTACTCTATATGAAAACGATTAGACCAACGGGAAACGAAAAGCCCAGGAACTTTATGACAACATTTTCAAATGTGGCATCATTTACGATCTTTAAATAGCCAGAAGCTCCGAGATGAGCTTACACAGGAATCACGTGGTGTTGGTATAACCTCGGCAGCTCAGCCAGCCGTCCTGCCAACTCTCCACCCACAGCCTCCTCCGGATAGAAGGAGCAGGAAAATACTGCCCAATGCCATTTGCTTTTTGAACCAACACATACTCTTCTGGGCTCACTCCTTATAGAGGGTTGGTTTGTCAGCATCTCAGTCTCCTTAAGGAAGACGTTTTACTTGCCCCCGGTGGGTAGACACGCCTGCAGCCACTCCATCCCAGAATCTGTAAAATTTCTCCTTGAGTGTGGTCTCCCAAGTATTCCGGTAGCATTACTTGATCGTGGGCTATGGACCCGAGGGTCTGGGGGAACTTGCTCCTTAGGGCCAGAGGAGAACAGTGCTTCCCAGCCTTGCTCCTCCGACTCTCAGCACAGCCCCAGTCCTCCTGCCGCTTCGACGCGGGCAGAAGCAGCTGCTTTTCCTCTGTGCTCTCTTCCCCGGCCTTAGTCCCGTCATGCTACCGTCCTGCTTCCTGTTTCCCGGAACCACTAACTCCCCCACAGTTTTAAAGATCAAGTCCATTCAATTCTAAACTGAAATTTAAAACAAAAAATGGAAAACTAGGGGGTAAAATGACAGCGGGATGCATAATGATATCTTCTTCTCACTTAGCCCTACAGCCATACATGAATAGCCTTGCTCAACTCCCCAAGACTAGGGCAGCCCCAGCCACCCCTTCATGTTCATCCCCTCCCTCACAGTCCCTTCCTTTTCTAACTTGTCTCCCCACTTTGGAGCGAATTCAATCAACCAATATACTCGGTAAACCCCAGACTTTTTGTTTCTCTCCTTTGGGATGGCTCAGTGCTGGCACCATGGAGTCTTTGAGAAAAAGCTTGGTAAGTGGTCATCTTAGAAGGTTTTAAAAGAAGCCCTGGGACACAAGATGATGTGTCCCTACCCTTGGCGTTTCATTGCCTCCAAGGGGCTTGGCAGACAGCAGCTTGGGCTCCATAATCTGCCCTTTCTCGGTACAGGGGAGACTGTACAGGTGTGGTCCCTGAGCATGTTACTTGAACGCTGTGCTTCAGGGCTGAGCGTTTAGTGCAACTGTTAAGTTGCCATCTGGGATGCCCGTGCCCCCTATTCCAGCGCCTGGTTGGAGTCCTGGCTCCTCCACTTCTGATGCAGATCCCTGCTAATGTGCATCCTGCGAGGTGGCAGATGGTGCTCAAGCAGTTGTGCCCTGCAACCTGCATGTGATATTGGATTGAGTTCTGGGCCCCTGGCTTTGACCTGGCCCAGCCGTGGATATTGTGGGCATTTGGGGAGTGAACTAACAGATAGAAGATCTGTGTGTGTGTGTGTGTGTGTGTGTGTGTGCGTGTATGTCTGCTGTTCAAAAAAAAAAAAATGAAAATAAGTAAATTTAAAATTTTAAATGCTAAACTTTTGCTTTTCCATAAAAAGGGCAAAATGATCATTCTGACTTCAGAGGGTTGCTATAAGGATTCAATGAGTTAATATTTATAAGTCATTTAAAACTGTGCTTAACACTTAGTGAGTACTGTATTAAATAAACACACAATATGAAGCAAGAAATAATATCCCACATTGATTCCATGCCTGAAGAACTATATTCAACTTCTGTATTGGGTCCAAGATAAATCTAAGTGACAGTTTGCAAGGACTACGAGATAACAAGTTCCATAATTTCATTCAAGGATTTTGAGAACCAGCTGGGCCTCGATTTACCTCTCCTCACCTGTATTTTGGCCAGACTGATTGATTATTTCCCAGCCCACTCCCCATTCATATCTCCTGCCCTGTCCCCTCTACCCTAATTGCTCTCACTGCCTTCGCTTCCAATTGGCTGTCCACAGGTGTGGCCCTGTATTACTGGGTACTCATTCAAGTACAAGGCCTGTGTCCTCCTCTCGGTCATAAGTGTATTTTAGGTTTCAGATGGTTGTGTATCATTCTCCATGCTTTATACATAAGAGGTTCCCTATCAGTGTGTTTTGATTGGTCGCTGTGAGCTTTCGCAGACTAGGAAACAGCTGGTCCAGAGCTAAGAGGCACCTATTAGAAGCTTGCCTCCAGGCCTCATAGATGCTCTGTTGTCTCCCTTTGTGCTGGAGCAGTTTGGAGCCTCCAGGGTAGGCCTGCATAGAGCCAGCCACCCAAGGGAGGGTTGTGGGGAGGGTGCTAGGATTGGACGCTGATGTGAAAGGAGGAAGCGCCTCTGTACTGACAGCTCAGGGCCTTGCCTCTGCCCAGTTCCAGAGATGTTTTTAGGTAGCACCTTGAAAGGTTGGTTTAAAGGAGACACTTAAAATATGCTTTTCATAATGCAAATGGCTGCCTCTGAGAATGCCCCAGCTTTGCCAGCCTAGGGGGAAGGGGGCCGAACACAGAGCCAGAGAAATCGCAACACCACTGCTGGAACACTTGCAGGTGGAGCAAACCGAGAAACCAGCATAAAATGCGTTAGTGGCTCTCTACAAACCAAACGGCAGTGTACAAGTGTTTGTATCCCGTGCCAGGTTTGATGGCTGGATAAATATCACATGGGAAAGAAGGTTTGCAACGGTAAATTCTGCCCCAGTACATTGGCACGGTCTTTCTTCCTTTCATAAGTATACTTAGGCAGATGCACAAGGCCATGCAGATCTCATATGTTGGACATGAAGTTGGAAAGTACAGTTGGAAGAATCTAAAAAGTACTGTGTTTCCCCCTCCTGTCTTGGGAGCAGCTTTGATGTTTGCTTGGTGTGTTGTCTGGATCACTTTGACCAGGTATCTGGGAGCATTTCCAAAGGCCAGGCGAGGCCCCGGGCAGGAAAGCGTCTCCTGCCTGTAGGGGGCGTTCCTAGCAGCACGGAGCCCTGAGCTGTCTGCCTCCCAAGAGAGCGCAGGAACAAGACAAGTAGACTTTGGAGACTTGGGACCTGGGAGTGGGATCAGACTGAGGGAGAGACTGGTGCTGAGTCTGGGCTGGACACTCAGTCATTCTGCCCGTGCATCGGAGGGCAGGGCCCCGGGGAGACCCAGGAGGTTCGCGATCATTCCTTTGTTCCTTCTTGCTTCAGCAAGCCTTTACTGCGTGCTTATTGTGTATCAGAGGCTGGGCTGACCTTGGCGGCTGAGGGTGGTGTCCTCGGAGGACTGGGAGGCCTGCCAGACAGGAGGCACAGAGCAAACAAGAAAGCACCAGGGAGCCACGGCCCTGCACTGGAGAAAGTGATGTGCAGATTCTCGACACGCCCGAGGGCGGAAGTGGAGCAGAGACATTTGTCTAGAGTTCAGGGTTGACCTTCCACCGTGACACAGAGATCCTAAGAGACCATGGAGAGAGCGTTCAGGGGCCCTGCTGACCAGGACGGACCACTCTGAGCCCTTTGGAAGCTCCACAGAGTATCGGGAGCAACGGGAAAAGCAGTTGAGAACAAGAGCTGGGAGTCAGGTATTCGGAGTTGCTAGTAGTTAGAAGAGTTCGCTGACGTCTTAGAGAGTCTTAAGTAAGACCACATCTGTAGTTTGTTTCATACATGACCGACGTATCAGTCAGTTGTAGGTGGTTTACTTATAGAGCTGTTTTGGTGGCTTTTGAATGTCTTATTTTCTGTTCTAAAGTCCACGGAGATGTATTAGAGTGGACCGCCTGAGCCCAGGTGGATCCAAGGAGCCGTTTGCTTCCGGCTCCGGGCCTCCTCCTTTGGATTCTTGCTCATCCCTCACGGTCATGGGCACTGCACAGTTTTATGGTATGTTGCAGAGTCGTTTGTCTTTTTCCAATAAACCGTGTGCTTCTTGGTGGGCGGTGCCCTCGCCCATCCATTTTTCTGTCTCAGCGCTGGCTCAGGGCCTGGCACTCTGCACTGTCCAGACGGGGACCGTTCCGTTTGGATGTGCTGGCCTCCTGTGGTGCTAGGCCGACGGTGGACCCTGCTTACTCACACGGGCTTCCCAGCTGCAACTTCTCACGATATGAAAGACCTCGTTATCACTTGTTTCCCTTTAAATCATGTAAATAGCATGTTTAAGGCATGAGCGTTAGAGTTTCCTGTTGTAGATTAATACTGGCCAGAACTCTGCCTTTTGTGCCAGTCCCTTCCCGTTTTCCTTCCTCCGCACTAGTTTACAGAGTCTCTGGATTCCTATTCAAGTCGCCTTTTCGTTTTTACCTCTTAGGCTGCCTTGGACCCGTCCACTTAGGCCTGACCCCAGCAATACTTGTGCTCTGCTCCAGTTATTCCTCATCTATGCCAGGGGGATTTAAATGCAAATGAGGCATTATCTGCCCTGCCTTCTCCAGGGAAAACTAACTGTTGTGTATAGCTCTGTTCTCCCATAGCAATGAACACGGTGTCTTATTTTCAGTGAAATGAGTGGTTAGCGGTAGAGATTAACTACTAATGAGGGAGCCAGAGAAGACTAGTTAAGAGCTCTGCCTGAGATGACCTGAGTTCTAATCCTTACTCCATCACTAACTATATGACCAAGCAATCTACTAATTATCCATGTGTTTCAACAGCTTCATCTTTTTGTTAAAAAGATATATATTAGTTTATTTTATTTATTTGAAAGACACAGACAGATCTTCTGTTTGCTGATTCACTCCCCGAACTGTCCTCAACACCCAGGGCTGGACCAGGCTGAAGCCAGGAGTCTGGAATGTAACTCCTTCATGATTGGCCGGGACCCAACGACCTGAGCTGTCATCTGCTGCCTCCCAGGGTGCACGTTGGCAGGAAGCTGGAATCAGAAGCCTGAACTTGAACCCGGGTATTCTGATATGAGACACAGGCATCCTAAGCAGTGTCTTAACTGCTGGGCCAAAACCTCTGCCCCTTTTTCATCTTTCGAAGGAGGATAATGGTAGTAATAGTGCCTAACCAGTGGGAGTGGATGAAGGTCGAATGCGTTAGCCATATCCTATCATTGTCAGCAGCCTCCACCACGGTATTCCTGATCAGAAGTTGGGAATTTGGATAAAGAAAATTCTCTCTCTCAATCTCTCTCTCTCTCTCTCATAAAAATGTATTTATTTATCTAAGAGGCGCAGAGAGAGAGAGAGAGAGATTGATCTAAGAGGCACAGAGAGAGAGAGGGAGGGAGGGAGAGAGAGACTGACAGATAGACATCTTTTTTTTTTTAGTAAATATAAATTTCCAAAGTACAGTTTATGGATTACAATGGTTTCCCCCCCATAATTTCCCTCCCACTCGCACCCTTCCCATCTCCCGCTCCCTCTCCCATTCCATTCACATTAAGATTCATTTTCAATTATCTTTATATACAGAAGATCGATTCAGTATATATTATGTAAAGATTTCATCAGTTTGCACCCACACAGAAACACAAAGTGTAAAATACTATTTCAGTACTAGTTATAGCATTACTTCACATTGGACAACACATTAAGGACAGATCCCACATGAGAACTAAGTACACAGTGACTCCTGTTGTTAACTTAACAATTTGACACTCTTGTTTATTGCATCAGTAATCACCTTAGGCTCTAGTCATGAGTTGCCAAGGCTATGGAAGCCTTTTGAGTTCACCAACTTTGATCTTATTCTGACAGGGTCATAGTCAAAGTGGAAGTTCTCGCCTCCCTTTAGAGAAAGGTACCTCCTTCTTTGATGGCCCCATTCTTTCCACTGGGATCTCACTCTCAGAGATCTTTCATTTAGGTCTTTTTTTTTTCCAGAGTGTCTTGGCTTTCCATGCCTAAAATACTCTCATGGGCTCTTCAGCCATATCTGAATGCCTTAAGGGCTGATTCTGAGGCCAGAGTGCTATTTAGGACATCTGCCATTCTATGAGTCTGCTGTGTATCCCACTTCCCATGTTGGATTGTTCTCTCCCTTTTTGATTCTATCAGTTAGTATTAGAAGACACTAGTCTTGTTTGTGTGATCCCTTTGACTCTTAGACCTATCAGTGTGATCAGACATCTTCTATCTGCAGTTCATTTTCCCAGTGCCCACAGTGGCTAGGACTGGGTCAGATGACACTGAGAGCCAGGAACTCAACCCAGGTCTCCTGTGTGTGTGATAGGAACATGGTGACTGGAGCCATCACCACTGCTTCCCAGGGTTTGCATTAGCAGGAGCCTGGAGTCAGGAGCTAGAACTGGCATCAGACCCAGGCACACTGATCTGAGATGCAAGCATCTTAATAGCTAGGTCAAGCACCCTCCTCAAGAAAGCAAGCTTTTCTAGGTTATGTTCTTATGAATCTGACCTGGAACAAACCTTATCAGATTCCTCATAGAGTACTTTGTGCCCTACCCTTTTTCTACACTGGGGCAATGTCTACTTCAGTATTATTTAGAACATTTTGATTGAGTGTTCTAACCTGTACTTCTTGTCCTATATTTATCTCTTGGTACAGAGCAAGTATTTTATTTCAGTTATATTATCAAAGGGGAAGTCCATGACCCAAAATAGGTTAAAAACCACCGAGGAAGACAGTGATGATATTTAAGAAGAGTGAGAGGGAACTCTCAAAATACACAAGTGTGGGGGCAGGTTTTAGTGCTGTGGCTAAGCTGCTGGTTGGGACAACCCCGTCCCATATCAGAGCGCCTGGGTTTGAGTGCCGGCTTAACTCTTGATTCCAGCTTCCTGCTGATGTGCACCCTGGGAGGCAGCAGGTGATGGCTCCACGTTGTAGGCCTACACTGGGTTCCCAGTTCCTGGCTTCAGCCTGGCCCAGCCCAAGCCAGGGTGAACATTCCAGGAACGAACCAGTAGATGGGAGCTCTTTCTATATTCATGTGTATGTGTGTATTCATGTGTATGTGTGTATTTGTGTGTATGTGTGTATACATATAAAACTGTGGCTACCCATAGACCTTACCATCCTACACTACCTTAGAATTGATAACGTTGTTCATCTCCAGGGCTAGAAAGTGAGTGAGACATGGTTTCTGCTGTTGAATTGCTCAGAATTACTGCAGTCTCTTTTCGTCTGTTATTAAACAACAATTGAAAAATTTTATCATGTGAGACTTATCTCCCCCACTGAACTTACAGTGTACTTCAAACTGTCCCAGACCCTCCTACCTACAATGCTGTTCACCCCAGGGCTACTCAGATACCGATGAGAAGAAAGACTGACAGGCTGTAAGGACTGGTAGGGATTTGGGGAGAGTGGGGAGGAGCCAGAAGCCTGTATCTATGTGATGAAAGCTCAGAAGTTTCTGTTCTATCCCACTCTGTGTCTGTGATTTGATTGCGAGTGGAGGATTGAAGGCCTTTTTGGTCATAAAGCTCCTTACACCTAGGCTTGGCCTGCATTCGACTGCTGTAAAATAACAGTAAATGTTCGCAATAGACATAAACTGAGGTGCAGGATGCCATTAGAACTTTATATATAACCTAATTGCCTTTTCTTCAACCAAATATGCTACATGTCCTATGAGCTAGGACTGCATCAGGAAGGAGATGGTGCACTTTAATTAGGATGATGCGGGGGACTTTGGTGATCAAAGGGGTGCTTCCAGTGGAGTGAGTAGGGCACAAGGAGCTAGTCAGAGTTGGGGCTCCTTTAGGACCTCTAGACTGAGCGTGAGGGGAGGCTGTTCTGGAAGCAGTAGACAGAGGGCTGTATGGCTCAGACTGCCCAGCAGGATCTGAGACCTTCCATCAAGAAGTGCAGCCAGCTCGAGACCCAGTGCCTTCCTTCTAGTCTGCGATGCTCCCAGTGGCCAAAGCCAGGAGAGAGTCCTATGGGTGTGATCCACACAGGCCAGGTTCCAAAAGCTCAGGAAAGATTGGAGAAAAGTCAAGAGCAGATCTGGAGGGACACACCGGAAACACGTTTTCACACTTGATTTTAGAGGTCCAGTTTGGGCAAGCTACATTTTTCATGGCTTATAAAGTATTTCAGCCATGGTTGCTACACCATCAATTTTGTGATATCCCATATTTGTCTCACTTAGCTTAGCTTTCCCCTGCTCTCTTTCTGCACAGAGAACGTTGTGTAGACATTAGTGTGTTTTCCTCCAGAGCTCACAGAGAATAGCAATGCCATGTGCAGAGACTTTTCTTTTTACAGCGAGAGTCAGTTGTTTCATTTCCCCTCTCTGTTTCTCTCCTCCTGCACCTAGGCCAAGGGTATATTACATTTGGAGACATCTACTGTGATGCTTCCCCAACTTTCCTCAGCCAAAGACTCCTTTGGGAATCCAGCTAAATTTCCTGGTTCCCTTTGGCTTTTAATATCAATGCCCATATTGCCCAATGAGGTTATTTTTATTACTCACAAATATTTTTATAATTAACTTAAGACTCAACAAAAAACCAAAGGTAAACAGACTGTAATTATTTCAAGTTCCAACCACGAGAAGTGGATATGAATCTTTGAGAAGGTATTATTATAACACAGTATATAATAGTCATAAACCAAATATCAACTTATAATTGCAAAGAGATATCTGTGACTACAAAAGGCAAAATAAAGTAGAATTTAAAGCCAATCACCACGCCTCAGTCAATATGACTGTGGCACACTTCAGCTCAGTACTTGTAAGTCTCAGAAAAGGATTTGTCTTCTCATTATTCACTGATATGCATTTATTTTGCTCTCATATTTAACAAGAGACCCC
This sequence comes from Sylvilagus floridanus, assembly GCA_949820135.1. NCBI lineage: Eukaryota > Metazoa > Chordata > Mammalia > Lagomorpha > Leporidae > Sylvilagus > Sylvilagus floridanus. The sequence continues at coordinate 10,638,876 of OX463228.1, read as the reverse complement.
TTAAATCACTTTGCAAATGTAGGCAGGTTTCTAGAACAGCTAGCCTGCCTCTGCCTTGAGCCTCATTGGCAGAATTGCCCTGTGGAGACCCCGGTCCCCACCTCCCTCCCTCTTTGTCTCGAGTACCTTTATCCTCCCTGGTTCTGTGGCCACTCTGCTTTCCTGAGATGTCCTGAAGTCACCAAAAAATGTCAATCAGAAGTGTCTTGAACCAGGAGACAAAGACATGATCATTAACGCTAAGTACATGTTCCTTCTTAGATCTATGGGAACAGTTTCCCTCCTTCAAATTACATGGGGAGGACTGTACCTCATCAACCCCTTCCCAGCCCCACCCCCCGACCTCCCTACCCAACAGACGGGCAATGCAGCCATTGTCTTGAAGTGGCTGAGCTCCTGTCCCGGTGATGAGCTGGGGGATGGGGCACAGAGCTAGCCGGCAAGTTCATTCTTTAAGCCTTTGCTGATTCCATCCTGGGTATCACAGCCCATGCCATTTATGGACTGGAAAGCCACAGGGAGACACGGCAGGGGGGTGGGGCTCTGAACAGAGGGATGCTGAGCTTGCCCCCTAGAAACAGCTCCTCGCTTTCCTTGGGGAGCCCGCCATCTTCCTCCCCAGCCACAAGCTCTTCGCGGTGCTGACTCCACCTCCCGCCTCTAAGTACTTGGCTCCGAACCAGACTCAGACCAACCTGAGGTTTTGGGATTGGTTTGAGAATGGGTATGTGACCCAAGCTACAAACCTGAGAACCCTCCAGAAGAATTTGGCTGGGACTACTGAAAAGGAGAGCCTCTGTCTGCAGGGTCACTGTAGCCACACTTCATGGGAGCCTGCCAAGAACATGGCGACACACTGCAAAGCGGAGGGAAACTGGGGAAGGAGGATTCTCACCATCGTTTGAGCACTGAGGTCCAGTTACCTGCCAGTGTGACCTGTGAAACCTGCCCAGCCCTACCCGTTCTTTGGCCTGTTTTGCCAGTTCACGTGTGCACTCCCTCACTTCCTACCCAGATTCCTGAGTAAAACGCTGCACATCTGAGAATCACTGCTTTGTGCATCCAACACTTTCCAAGGCTAATACTGCTTAAAACAGAATACAGAGAGCTTTTTTTTTTCTTTTTGTTAATCCTAGAAAGCCCACTGATGCACATGGAATTTGGACATTCCAGGAAGAATCTTGGGGTGGATAACAGGGTGTGTTAGCAGCTGTCTGGCATCTGTGATTCAGTGTGGCCATCTCCTGTTATCTGAGGGGTTAATTCCCCTTCAGACAGGAACATTCATGATGTGCAAGTCCCTTACATAAAAATGGCACAGTATTTGCATAGAGCCCACATACTTTCTCCCGTATCCTTTAAATGGCCTCCAGATTACTAACAATACTTAATACAAGATAAGTGATGTGTAAAGGTTGTTGTCCTGTATTGTTTAGGGGATAATGACAAGGAAAAAGAACATCTGTACCTATCCTATATGTGTGTGTGTGTGTGTGTGTGTGTGTGTATACACATATATATACAAATACTGCTGAGTATGCATATCTGTCCTCCACAGTAGTTAAATTGGCTGATGCAGAATCTGTAGATTATGGAGGGCCAACTATGTTAAAATACTGTTTTCACAGGGGTCTGTTGTTTGCTTTACAAAGGACCATTCCAAATGATTCGAGGACTTCTCAAATAAATGGCAAAAATGTTTTCTTTTGGATGACAGAGTTCAAAGTAAAGAATCAATTATGTTTGAAAAGATAAAAGTTTCACACTACTGTGGTGCTAGACTACAGGAACAGAGGCCCGGCTCCTGAGTCAGCATTTGTAAGATGCTTCATGGCAAAGCGCTCGCGCAGCCCCAGGCCCAGCTTGGGCTCCTGCAGCTCCCGGGGATGTGGCCAGCGATTGAGATGGTGAAAAGCTGATCCCTGAAGAACGATGGAAGTGGGTGATTTAACTGAGAAGAAAGATGGAAGGGAGAAAATGAGTGGTATTTAAGTAGAGAAAGAGTTTGTGCACAGAAAAAGGTGGCCGGATGTTTTCTTCCTCCACTGAGTACAATAAGAGAAAATTGCCTTTGATATTCCTTGTGTACACAAGAAGTGGCTTGTTCCCCAAGCAGATCGGATCCTGTACTAGGGGAGAGGCTGGCCTAGATGACCTGGAAGACTCCCCTTCACTAAGATGCTGTGATTAGCAGATTGTCGATTTACCTCTCAGAAGCACACACACACACAAAATGTGTGTCAGAGCAGGGTGCAGGGTGTAGTGGCACAGTGACTAAACAGCTGCTTAGGACGCCCACATCCTGTGTCAGAGTGCCCGGTTTCAGTCCTGGCTCCTTCGCTTCTAATCCAGCTTCCTGCTGAGGCACACCAAGCATGGGAGTCAGCAGATGATGGTTCAAGTACTTCAGTTCCTGCCACTCAACACAGGAGACGTGGATGGGGTTCTGGGCTCCTGGGTTTGCTTTGTCCCAGCCCAAACTATTGCAGTCATTTGAGGGGTGGACCAGCAGATGGAAGATCTCTGTGTCTCTGTCGCTGTCACTCTTCCTTTAAAAAAAATACATGAAGCACCTTTTCGAAAAAGAGAAAATCAAAACAGAAACAACAAACTAATGGTAAAGTTATGAAATCTGGAATTTCTACTTTCTGCTCTTTCAGTTTAGCTGTTAGCAATTGACAGTTAGTTTTTCCAGTAACGATATTCATGAGGAAAAGGATGGGCTAGCTTAGCATTCGTGGATGACCATGTCTTTGGAGGAGTAAAATCAGTGTAGGTTCCATATTGAGTCAGGAGCACTGGATGTGAGGTCTCTGGCGTATTTCCCAGTGTCACTTACCTCGATTAATTTGGTATTCACAAACTCCAGGCCAAGTCGCAGGAACATGGATTTTACTTTAGGGAAACAATTCTAGTTCTATGTATGAAAAAGCCTTGCTAAAGAATAACAGTATTGTTACTGCTTAGCTGGCTCCAGGCTTTTTTTTTTTTAAGTTGAAGTAATAAAAGAGAAGCTATATGTTACTGTACATTTTTTCTGTACTAGTTGGGCCATTGCATTCAGCTGTGTGTGACAACTCAGGATGCTGTGGACGAATCTAAGTACCGGCTTGCCTGACGACCATTTTCAGGAATCCACACATCTACTAATTAGCTCCACAGTTGGGTTCTGCAATTTCCTGGGCCACGTGGTGTAGACAGTTTCCACATGCTCCACACCAGCAGTCACTTCCCCACATGGTCGCTTAGGAGTAATTTATCCAGGAGCCTTTCCAATGTTTAAGTGGCTCTGCTAATAATCGAGGGGCACTGACTTCGCATTCGGTTGTTCCATGTGGATTCCAGCGATGATTTCTAGGTTTGTAGCTTGACAGAGAATGCTTGGGAGGGAGAAGCCTTCAGTTCTACCAATGTGATGCATACTGCGGCGAACTTTGCACAGGAGGGTGGTGGTTTTGATGAGAAAAGTTCTCACAATGCCCCGTTCGCACTCACTTTCCAACCAAATTGCGCAAGAAAAAAAAAAACCAGCTTAGAAACAAAATCAAGCAAACAGAACGCCGTCTGTCCCCTAAACAGCAGCAACAGTAAAGAACCTGACCAAGAGAGCTTCCGTCATGAGTTCTCTTCTTAAAACTAATCTGCAAACGAGAAGCCGGTTTCTAAGTTTATTTCCACACTTGCCCTCCGAATGCTGTCTTGCTGAAAGGTTCATGATACCAGATTCTCTCCCATGATTTCCTTTCAACAGAACTTACTGTGTTACCCACCCATGCCCTGAATAGAAATGGCTCTTTCACTCCTGGTTCTACACACACAAACACGAATGAGACGCGCACACACCTATGGATAATATACATCTCTGACACACTTTAGTCATTTATTTTCTTAGCAGGATAAAGGTAATTAATCAAAATATAATTCATTTTAAGAGTTGAAGCTTGACATGAGATCATTATTTCGAGAAAGCCCAAGGAGATTGAACTCCTTTTCACAGTGTTGTTTGCTTTCTGAACCTCTGTGGAGGGTAGGACTCCTCTCCACTGGGGAGGCAGGGAGCAGGCTCGTGGGCTACATGATATAAGAGCCAAGTTCTCTTGGGGCAGGAGCTTATACCCTCTGAGGGTACTTCAAAATGGAATTAAAAGGCAACTTGATTTTGGTGCAGATTTTTTTTTGAAATCCATGAGTAGAAAGGTCATAAAATAGTTCATGGAAAATGTGTATTTTTTTTTTTTTTGACAGGCAGAGTGGACAGTGAGAGAGAGAGACAGAGAGAAAGGTCTTCCTTTTGCCGTTGCTTCACCCTCCAATGGCTGCCGCGGACGGCGCGCTGCAGCCGGCGCACCTCGCTCATCCGTTGGCAGGAGCCAGGTGCTAGGTGCTTCTCCTGGTCTCCCATGGGGTGCAGGGCCCAAGCACCTGGGCCATCCTCCACTGCACTCCACAGCAGAGGGCTGGCCTGGAAGAGGGGCAACCAGGACAGAATCCGGTGCCCCGACCAGGACTAGAACCCGGTGTGCCGGCGCCGCAAGGCGGAGGATTAGCCTGTTGAGCCATGGCACCGGCCGGAAAATGCGTATTATGACAAAAATCTATACGTGAACCTTGAAACTTTTTATAAATATGGTATTTCTCTCTTTAAAAAAAAAGATTTATTTAGTTATTTGAAAGACAGAAAGGCAGAGAAAGACATTCCCCATCCACTGGTACACTCTCCAAATGGCCACAACAGCCAGGGCTATGCCAGGCTGAAGCCAGGAGCCATGAAGTCCATTCAGATCTCCCTCATGGATGGCAAGGATCGTCTGCTGCCTCCTACACATTAGCTGGGCGCTGGATCAGAAGTGGAATAGCCAGGACTTGAACTGATTTGGGATATCAGTCACCCAAGCCATGGCTTAACTTACTGTACCACAAATGCCAACTCCTGAAACTCAACATTTTCTTGCACTAAAATAAACTTGCTTTTTTCTTTTCTTTCTTTCTTTCTTTTTTTTTTTTTTTTGTGAGGCAGAGTGACAGTGAGAGATCTTTGTTCCATAGCTTCACTCCCTAATTGTCACAGCGGCCAGGTCTTGGCCAGGCTGACACATCCTGGTGTCCTACATGGTGACAGGGGCCCAAGTACTTGGGCCATCCTCTGCTGCCTTCCCAGACGCAGAGCAGGGAGCTGGAGCAGAAGCAGAGCAGCCAGGACTTGAACCATGTGGGATTAACCTGCTTAACCTGCTGAACCTGCTGAACCTCAGTGCCCACCCTAAACACAGCCCTTAATTCCGTTTCTTTCCTGAACATTGTGAAGTACCCTTGTCTATTCATTCCACTCTGGGAAGAGAAAGTTTGCATGCATCCATTGTTATTTCCAACTCTTGGACCAAGAAAAGACAAATATTTACCCCTCTTTCTCAGAAGAAAAATAAAGGTAAATAAATATCCTTTTCTTGTTCTAGTTCATGGTTTCATCTGTTCTTTTCTTTAATATTTTGTAAGCTGAGAAGAAACATTTTAAAATCATCTCAGCTGTTAGAAAGCTCAAGAGAGTCCAGGTTTTTTTCTCCTTTGCCATTTCATAAGAGATAATGAAATGACTGGTTTATACTTCTCCTTCATCCTCACTATGGAAATAGATGTGGAGAGAAGCCGAGGGACCAGGAGAGATCGGGGGAGATAAAGATAATCTGAGAACACTGTCTGCAGCCTGCCCACCCCTCTGAGCAACAGCGCAGCTGGTTCCCGAGTGGAGTACCCTCACCCTTTCTGCTGCTCCCTAAAGGCCTGGAATGAAGCCAGCCAGTGGATGGGGTGTTCCCAAGGCCCAGAGGGGTTCTACAACCTCTGACCTTCCAGTCTTTAGATGTTAGGCATAGGCATTCCATAATACGTAAAGAATGCCTGCGAATCAACAAGCAAAAATCGACCCAATAGAAAAATAGGCCGAGGATATAAACTGGCATCTCTTAGATGAAGAAGCCTGAGTGTTCAGTTTTGCCAGTCATTAAAGAGATACAAAGGAATACAAAAATGAGATGCCATCTTTTCTCACCAGTTTGGCAAAACAAAGCAAGAATCTCTCTGTGTTGGGGAGCATGTGAGGAACCAGGAACGCACACTGATGAGAGTCTGCTTGACTGGTTCAGTCACTTTGAGGAGGGCACTGGCAGCCTTCAGTTAGTGTGAAAACAGTAGCATTGTGGCCCAATGAGTGTGTGCCTTAGAGTTGCTCCACGCTTCACAGGTAAGGCCATGCACAGCAAGACAGGCTAGGAGGCAGGCGTTGTGTTGAAGCAGGTTAAGCCACCACTTGGGACATCCACATCCCATATAGGAGGTCTGTTTGGGTCTCTGCTGCCCCACGTCCAATCCAGCTTCCTGCTAATGCATCCCGAGAGGCAGCAGATGATGACTTAAATGCTTGGGCCCCTTCCACCCAGGTGGGACACCCAGATGGAGTTCCAAGCTCCTGGCTTTGACCTGGTCAGCTCTGACTGTTGCAGGCATTTAGGGAGTGAACCAGCAAATGGAAGATCCATCTCTCTCTTGCTCTCTCTCTCTCTTGCTTTCTCTTCTGCTTTTTCAAGTAGATGAAAATAAACATTAAAAAAAAAGAAAAAAGAAAGATTGAGAGGATGAACAGTAAATTCTTGATAGTGGATGTCCCTGGGGAAAGAATTGTGGTTGAGTACTTTGATTTTATATATATGAGATTATTTTTATATGTATAAAATATCAAATATGTATATTTTATTTTTAAAAGATTTATTTATTTATTTGATAGGCAGTGTTACAGAGAAGCAGAGGCAGAGAGAAAGAGAGAGAGAGGTCTTCCATCCGCTAGTTCACTCCCGAATTGGCTGCAATGGATAGAGCTGGGTTGATCCAAAGCCAGGAGCCAGGAGCTACTTCTAGGTCTCCCACTTGGGTGCAGGGGCCTAAGGACTTGGGCCATCTTCTACTGCTTTCCCAGACCATAGCAGAGAGCTGGATCAGAAATGGAGCAGCCGGGAGTTGAACTGGTGCCCATATGGGATGCCAGCACTGCAGGCGGTTGGTTTACCTGCTACTCCACAGCACCAGTCCCCAAATATGTATATTTTTAAAACTGGAAAAACGAATAGGCATGGTGCCTACCATCTTTTTCTCTATTTTTTTCTGTATCTAATCTTTTATCACAAATAAATTAGTAACTAGCCATCCATGCAGTTGACTAGTTCTAATCAGCATATTTGAGTCCTTTGATAATTTTCTGATTTGCATCTTTCCAGTGCCAAAGCCATTGATTTTCCTTTATGGTACTAACAGGTTTCACCAGAACTAATGCACCTGCCCAGGACTGGCTGTAGCCCTGGGAAGGAGGTGCCGCTGAGGACTGACGTCGTGAGCAGTCATGGCAGAGGCCTGGGTCATTTCCTTTTTCCCAGAACATTTTAGAGAGTGGGGCAGGCGCCCCAGGGATCCTCTCCCTTAGTACTTTTCTTTAAATGAGGTTGCTGAGGCCTTGAGAGACGTGTTCAGATTCACCTGCCTGACTGAAGGTAAAGCAGGGACAACTGACTTTCTAGGAGCCAGAGCTCTGCCCTGTGGGAGCGAATGAAGGTGCTGCAGAACCTTTGTAGAGCATTTAGTGTGGCTTGGCAGGCACGCGTTACAAGTTCACTATTGCAGAAACTGCCATTAGGCCAGCAATACGGGAGGAGACCGGAAAGAGAGACGGGACACGTCTGCTTGGGCACTACCTTCAAGAAGCACTATAGAATAGAAGTCAAAAGGGCCGGCGCCGGCGCTCACTTGGCTAATCCTCTGCCTGCGGCGCCAGCACCCCGGGTTCTAGTCTGGGTCGGGGCGCCGGATTCTGTCCTGGTTGCTCCTCTTCCAGTCCAGCTCTCTGCTGTGGCCCAGGAAGGCAGTGGAGGATGGCCCAAGTGCTTGGGCCCTGCACCCACATGGGAGACCAAGAGGAAGCTCCTGGCTTCGGATCAGCATTACACTGGCCATGGTGGCCATTAGGGGAGTGAACCAATGGAAGGAAGACCTTTCTCTCTGTCTCTCTCTCACTGTGTATAACTCTCTGTCTATCGCTCTCTCTCTCACTGCTTAACTCTGCCTGGCCAAAAAAAAAAAAAAAAAAGTCAAAAGGGTTAGCAGAAGCCACACTCACCTATGTGTATCTCGGCTCTTCCACATCCAGCTGTTTTACTTGGATATGTTATTTAACCTCTGGGCCACTGTTCCTTAAACTGTAAAAGTGAAAATAATAATAGTACCTATGTCAGGGGCTATCTGACGGCTAAAAGAGTTCATATAATATGTACCAATGGTGTCATTTATAATGTGTTCAGCGAATGTTAGCTATTTGTATTGCATCATCTGTAGAACAAACTATTGAGGAAGTTGAATACTTAATTATGGCTCTGCCTTCTTTTGCCTGAAACCACACACTTCCATGTCAAAACTGTCACCAATGGCCTCCTTGTGTTTGACTCGGGTGAGTCTCCATTTCACATCAAGAAAGCAGAATCAGAAAGGTAACATTGATTATTTGTCCCAGATTGTCCTAAACCTGTGCTGGTGATTGTAGTTTCTTCTCACTGTGTCCCCTCAGCACTTCCTCATCCCCTTGGGTACACATGGGGCTGCAGATGAGGGATGCAGTCAGTGACATTGACCAAAGCGAGCAGAGGACTCAGGACTCATACTGCTCTCATGATGCATTCCAGTCAGTTTCCAGCAAGTTTTGATGAAGTGCCTTGAACTTTAATGCAAGATGATGACGGAGTTCCACTCTCAGCCAAATTTGCCTCCAGGATACCAGGCGGTTTCTAAATTCCAAATCAGATTTTCTTTCTGAAACTAATGTTATTTTGTATTACCCTGATGTGCCTTTCAGACACAACCCATCCACTGGCAAAGGGTTTACAAGAGAGCCCAAGAGAGCCATCTTTATTTGATCCCAGTGCTTCGTAACCAAATAACGTAGTTCTTAGAAGATGCATTTCGATAGTATTGTGGTTGTTTAAGAACATTTTTTTTACAAAAATTACTGTGATTTTTCTCATCTATCTTCAAAAAGTGCCATGCACCACCCCCAAGGATGAGTTCCTTTGTCAAAGTAACGAGAGGGTGATTTCGCTCTTACTGATGAATTAATCTTGCTGTCAGATGAATACAATCAACTTTTGGACAGAGTTTCTTCCTGTGCAGGGGAGAATTTCTGTACTAAGTTCCCACGTAATTGCCACTTTTACACACACCCACCTCTTAATTTCATTTGGTCTTAGCCTAACCCATCATGACCTATAATTGTCTGGCCAAATATGTTTTTCCCAGATTTGATGCTTCCAGGTACCCAATGACTTAGATGTAAAGCCACAGGGGATTGTTATTATGTGGGAATCCAATCTGAACTTCTTGGGCTCCTGGGAAACTGCCCTCTCTCCTCCCGCTCAACACTGTTGGGTGTGGAAGCTGGGTTAAGATTGTCCTCACAGCAGGCAACGTTGCATCCTGTGCTGCTTCTCCTGTACTTGCCATTGTTCTCTTGGTCCCAAATGTCCATTTTACTTCGGTGCTGATCATTCTGCTGTCCACTCTCGCCTTTCTCTGTCCCAGAGCCCTGAGTTGAGTTTTAAAATGTCACCTACCCTGGGCTCTGTCCCAGGCCTGCTGAGTGAGAATCCCTGAGGGCAGGACAGGGGTGTTTGTGTTTTTAAAAACCTGTTTAGGGCATTCTGATGCTTAACCTGAGCTAAGAACCACTCTCTTACTGCCCAGACTAGAAATCTCCTGTTTGGGGTCAGTGTTCGTGGCATCGCAGATTAATATTCAAGTGTTGATTGGAGTCCTGACGGCTCTGCTTCTGATCCAGTTCCCTGCTAATGTGCCTGGGAAAGCAGTGCAAGATAACTCAAGTGACTGGGCCCCTGTCATCCATGTGCAAGACTCAGATGTACTTCCGAGGGCTTGGCCTGGCACAGGTCAGCCATTACTGCCATGTTGGGTGTGAACCAACGGATGGAAGATCGATTGATCTCTCCCTCCACAAAACAAAACAAAACAAAACGCCCTCTTGTTTGTAAGTAATTGGAGCCCACTCAAATTATTACAGGAATATGATCTTGGTGTTTGTCTTACGTCAAAGACTTTCCATGCAGACAGTGAAGAAAGCGAGATTTACTGAAGTGACAAACCTGTGGCAGCAGCGAGGAGCCGGCTCCAAGGGAGGAGTTGCCAGAGAAGCCTGCAGGTATTGGCTGTCTTCTGCACAAAGGACTCTCTCTGGTTGGCCGTAGGTTTAGCCAACCAGGGGAGGAACAGACTAGCAGCTACCAACCCATCAGGAGGCAGAGAAAAACCCATCAGAGAGCTGGAATTGGTAATCCTGTCTGCCCTGCGCTCATAGAACCAAGTGTTGCTAGAGGCAGCCTCTGGAAGAAGCAAGCAGTTTGTCCACTCCTAAAGGGACTCTGTCCCTTTTCTCATTCTCACAGGGATCTGACCTGACTGCCTATTAGCCCGTCTAACTCCTCACAAAACAACCTTAACAACAAAAAAGAGAAATTTACCGTGAGGCATCAGGAGTCTCTCACGGAACCCAAGGACATAAAATCCCCCCGAAGAGCCTGGCGCTCGCAGTGGAGCACTGACTAGGTCCCGGGCAGCCAGTGCCTGCTCCCTGCACGTCTGTATAATTTGCTTTCTTCCTTGTCTCTTTCTCAGCTGACCACTTTCACTGCTTGGTGCACACACGACCAAATATCCCCAGTGCCCAGGCTCACGACTCCTCAGTTCGGCGTCCCAGCCCAGGTAGCCTGGCGTTGGTGATGTGCTTATCCGTAGTCCCACCAGACAGCGCAGCTTTACTTCCTGTGTGCAAGTGAAGACTGTGGCCCTACACTTGTCCTACTGTCTGTCGTGGCCTCTAACACCTACTCCCCGATCGCTTCGTTGCTGATTTCAGCTTTATTGATGATATTTTCACCTTTAAAGAAGGTGAGAGCAACAGTTGGCACACAGGAGAGGTGATGTAACCTGGCATGGCATGGAGATGAGCTGGGCAGAGACAATGTTAAGGTAAAGCACAGTGTTAAGTGTTAATGAGTAAATTAGAACTGAAAATGAATTTGTTCTTTTTAAAGAACAGTGAGACTGAAGGTGACTGTATTTCAGTAAACTGTGGTGGAAGGAAAATGCGAAAGAGATAAAATAAATCATGGGAGCCTGGTGAGGGCTGAGCTAGAATTACAATAGGAAAAATTACAATAGGGAAAAAAGGGCTGAAATGACTGTGATGAGTGGTACTGTGTCAGAGGAGTTCGTCCCTGGATGTCGTCGATGGGATGCCGGGCCATTCCTGGAGCACTTCTTACTGCATCAAAGCAGTACAAGTCCTCCTCGACTTTTGTGCAAGTCTGGACCTCAGTGTCTTCGGGCGAAGGTACAGTAAAGGCAGTTCATAAGGGGTGTTTTAAAGGAATCTGTAGGTGCATGGCGCATATAAGGAGTGTGTGGGGGATTCCACTGGGTGGATGTAGCCAGACTTCCAATGCCATCATGGTTGTTTCCACAGCTCTCTCCATCTCTTGCTCTGTTTTCCTCCTGTTGGTTTTATCCCTGGCAGGTTTTGCCACAGAGTAGCAAGGCAGCTTCTCCTGCCCTTATTACCTAGAATCTCATCAGGAATGGGGGTCCTTTTTCTTTCTTGTTACAAGTTGGTATCCTCAAAAGGGGCAGGCATTTAGTCTGGCTGTTAGATGCTGATTAAGAAGCTGCTGTTGTCCTGTACGGGAGTACCTGGACGTGGGCTCCTGACTGTTTCTGTGCATGCAGGCGGTGGTAAGGGCTCAAGTAACTGGGCTCCTGACATCCTTGTGGGAGACCTGGATTGAGTTCCCACTCCCAGCTGCAGCCCAGTCCAGCCTTGGCTGTTGCAAGCATTCGGGTCATGAACCAGCAGATTGGCTGGCTCTCTCTCTCGCTCTCTCTCCCCTTGTTCTCTCTCTCTTTTTTCTCTTTCTCTTTCTCTCTGCCTCTTAAATAAGCAAAATTCTAAAAATACCTCCCAACCAAAAGAGTCCCCCTGGCACCCGGGATCACTTATCTACCCCTGAGGCTGAATGACAGAGCTCCAGAGATGGGGCTGGGGCATTTTCCAAGGAAAGGAAGACTTCTGTTATCAGGAAAGGGGGAAGGGACGTTGGTGAGGAGAAAGAACACACACCCACCAGCACAGCACGTCACACAACTGCACATCATATTTTTGCATCCCTCAGGAAACTAAAAGCCTTCCCCCAATGAAAAAGACTGTTTGAAATACTGCGTGTTCTGGGAAGAAAATGTTCAAAGTGCCTTGTGGTATCCTCTCCAGCCCTCCAGATTGCAACTGATTATCACTCTTCCTTGCTCCTCACATATTTTGCCCAGCCTTCTATCCTGTCACAACGACCTTCCTTCTGTAGGCCTCTATACAAAAGATTTGAACATTGAAAGGACTTTGTCTTTCCTCTCTTTAACCTCAATGCCTACATCAGTACCGGGAACAGAGAGGCCACCTGGCACTTGTTAAATGGAATTGACTTCTGCTATAAGTACTGCTTAAGTTAGTTAAAAAATAAAAATGAAATCCACAAGACTAGGGCATTAGGGGAAGCATCCTTATTTTCTATGAGAAAGGGCTTTCCCTAAAACCACTCATGGCCCCTCTCTCTATTGTTTAAGATTTGCTTATTTATTTGAAAAGCAGAGTTACAAACAGGTAGAAGCAGGCTGGCGCCGCGGCTCAATAGGCTAATCCCCACCTGCAGCGCCGGCACCCCGGGTTCTAGTCTCAGTCTAGGCACTGGATTCTGTCCCGGTTGCTCCTCTTCCAGTCCAGCTCTCTGCTGTGGCCCAAGTGCTTGGGTCCTGTAGCCAGACTCGAACCGGGAGCCCATATGGGATGCTGGCACTGCAGGTGGCTGTTTTACCTACTACACCACAGTGCTGGCCCCTGATTAAGGGCTTTGATTCTCATCTCCCCAATCCCCTGGCATATGGTAAACACCATTCTACTTTCTTCTTCTGTGTGTGTGTTTAAGATTTATTTATTTTTTTGAAAGGTGGAGTTACAGAGAGAAAGAGAGGGAGATCTTCCATCTGCTGGTTCACTTCCCAAATGGCCAGAGCTGGGCCAATCTGAAGCCAGGAACTGGGAGCTTCTTCTGGGTCTCCCACATGGGTGCAGGGCTCCAAGGACTTGGGCCATCCTCTACTGCTTTCCCAGGCATTTTGGCAGGAAGCTGAATTGGAAGTGGAGCAGCCAGGACTTGAACCAGCACCCATATGGGATGCCAGTGCTGCAGGCCATGACTTTTCTTCCTTGTGTTCGGGTTTTTTTGTTGTTGTTGTTCCACATGTAGGTGAGCACATGTGGCATTTTGTCTTTCTGTGCCTGTCTGTCTTCACTTAGTACAACATTCTCCATTTCCATCCATGTTGTCTGTCACAAATGACAAAGTTTCTTTTTTTTCCCCTGAGGATGTATTGTTTTCCATTGTTTTTATATACTGCATTTTCATTATTCTTTCATGCACTGATGGACATTGAGGTTGATTCCATGTCTTGGCTATTGTGAATAAGGGTTATACTCATTTACATTTCCTCCGATCATGTGCTCTTGTCTACACATTCCTCACCAACACTTATCTTTCCTGTTTTTATAGTAGCCTCTCTGATAGATGTGAAGTGGTGTTTCAGTGTGGGTTTAATTTGCTTTTTACTAATTAGTGATGTTGAACACTTTTTTATTCATATATCTGTTTGCTATTTATGTCTTGTTTTGAAAAAAATTTATTCAGGTCTCTTGATCATTTTTTTAAATTGAATCAGTTATTTTCTTTCTGTCGAGTTGAGTTTCTGAGATATTTTGAATAATAACCCTTATCAGATGGCTTGCAAATATTTGCACATATTTTCCCCAATCTATAGGTCTTTTCTTCACTTTGTTAACTTTTTTCTTTGTTATGTAGAAGGGTTCTATTTTTTATGTAATCCCGTTTGTCTCTTTTTGCTTTTGTTGCACACATGTTTGGGGTCAAACTTAAAAGAAACATTGTCCAATTAGTTTTTCCATTCCTTGTCTCTTTTGACAGCTTCAAAATTCAATTGTGGAAAAGGTGCACAATTTAATGGTCCCCTCAAACCTCACAAAAGAGTTTCAGAATATATCTATATTTGGATATGTGCAGTGAGTAGACTAAAAACTAAATATTTTGGCATTTTCTATATTATTTCTTTATATCCCATCTTTTTTCAAAACAGATGTAAGATAGCTTCATTTTTAGCGTGGTAATCCAACACATGACATTCAAAACCCACAGGGACAGGCAAAGAATTTCCCCTGAAGCACAACTTCATTCGATACGGTTTCCTAGTCTACAATATAATCAGCAAGATATGGATTCATTTTTGTTGTTGTTTTTGAGCACAGAAAGTCCCCATTCCCCCTCATCTATTCCTTGTCATGATCATCAGCCAAAAACCCAGGAGTCGACTTCCTCTATCCCCTGCCCCTCCTGTCAAAATCTATGCTGTCATCCAGATTGGCTCCTCGAAGCCTTTCAGGTCCAGCCCTCCGTTCAGTGTCTCAGTTCACCCCTGGCTTTCTGTCGCCTGCACTGGGCCAGCACTCTCACTCTTTCCCTCTCTACTCCCCGGCCGCGTGCTCTTTCTCATGTCACAGGGTGATTGTCTTGCTCTTGGACTTGGACTTGAACTCCCTCAGTGTCTTATCACTGTCGAATCCAAACTCCTCAGCTCACACACAGGGACCTCAAGGGTCTGGCAGCTGCTGAGTTTCCCAGCCATGGTCTCTGAATGGTTTCTCTTGGGGTCTCATTTCTCCATCACACCCTCCCCCAAAACACATACTGAAGAGCTGTTGTGAATTTCTCAGAGCTTCTCTTTTGGTCTAGGCTATTTCACAATTTTGGGTTGCTTTATTTGCCTATAATTTACCCCTTCCCATCTTCCTTTCCCTCCAAAACTAGCTCAACTTTCAAGACTCAGCCAAAGTGCCACCTCCTCTCTGAAGTCTTTTCCACAATTCACCCTCATGCAGAGTTAAGCATTCTCTTCTTTGTGTTGCCTTCTGTGCCCTGTAGACCTCAAGACATTTTTTCTTTCTTTTGTAATGCTGCTCTCCCTCATTAAATAAAAAGATCATGGGGGACAAAGCCCAAGTTGTGCCCCTCTGTTGCCTGTAGCATATAGCATTGTACCTGACACTCATCAGTCTTCCATAGATGTTCGTGGGCTGGATGCATGTTTATATGCATGGGAGAGTAGCAGATAAGAGATTTTGCTAGCAGCATTCCTTACTTCCTGTAACTTCAGGGAAACAATGCCAACTGTTCCTATGAAATGGTTGGAGGGGAGGCGCTTGTGTTGCAAAGATTCAGCTTTGAAAAGCAGGCTTGGGGACAGCAGCAGCCTCTGTCTACAGTAGTTTGAGCAACTGATGTTAGCTGCCTTTGTGCCTTGTTGGGTGTAAAGGGCTGTGGGTCACTTTGGGTCTTTGTTGTAACTCCCACACACAGAAAGACTGCATGGGAATCAAAGACAGAGGATGTGTGTGTAATTTAAGAGAGGACTTTAGAGCTCATCTTTCTGGAGTAGTTTCAGAATGCACCTCTCCAGGGCAGGGATGAAATAAATGAATCACTTGATATTCCACACAGGCTCTGAAAATCAGCAGTGCGAGAGAAGTGAAGAAAGGGGGCAGATGCCTGACATAGGGCACCCATATCCTGTATGGAAGCGGTTGGGTTCAAGTCCCAGCTCCACTTCTGATTCCAGCTTCCTGCTAATGCACACCCTGGGAGGCAGCAGATGATGGTTCTTGCTACCCCTGAAAGACCCAGATTGAGTTCCCAGCTCCTGGCTTTGGTGGCTCAGTTCTCGATGTTGTCAGTATATGGAGAGTAAACCAGCAAATGGGAAATCACTCTTTCTTGCTCTCTCTCTTTGTGTGTCTCTGTGTCTCTGCCTTTCAAATGATTTTTTTTTTTCTTAAAACGAAGAATGCTGGATAAGTCAGCAAGTTTCATGTTCTGGGAGGACAGGGATAGAAGTTAAGTGAAAAGGGCATTCCCTCGAAGACTTTATAATTCAAAGCCAATGTCACTTCTGTGACAGGTTCTGATGGTAAATGTAGATCACTTTCATCTAATTTTAAAAAGTATTTATTTATTTGAAAGGCAGAGTTATAGAGAGGTAGAGAGAGAGAGAGAGAGAGAGAGAAAGGTCTTCCATCCATTGGTTCATTCCCCAAATGGCCACAATGGCTGGAGCTGGGTTGATCGGAAGCCAGGAGCCAGGAGCTTCCTCTGGGTCTCCCGTGTGGGTGCAGGGGCCCAAGGACTTGGGCCATCTTCTACTGCTTTCCCAGGACATAGCAGAGAGCTGGATCAGAAGTGGAACAATCAGGACTTAAACCGGCGCCCATATGGGATACCAGCACTACAGGTGGTGGCTTTACCCACTATGTCACAGCGCTGGCCCCTCATTTTTAAAAATTGTAAGTATAAAATACTTTGCAAAGCACAAACAGTTTTCTTAGGCCTACCATGCAACATGATCAAAAAGTGAATAGTCAAGTCAGAGATTAAAAACTAGTGTCTGCTGAGCTAGAATCAGACAATATTGTCAATTCAGGAAATTTTTAAATAAAATTTAAGATTTCTTACTTACTTGTGGTTTCTCTGTGATCTCAGGCCTAAATGGCTCATGCATGACTGGATAGCTTAAGGGAAAACTGTACAAAAAGGCATCCAACTTTGGGATGGGATACGTGGATTCTAGATTCTTAATGCAAAGGGTATTTAACTCATTTGTCAGGTCCTACATGTAAGTTTGCTTAAAAAACAAAAAGTAATTGAAGATTAATACTGCCTTCGACTCCTAGTGAGATCTGGAATCAGCAGATCTTTTCTGTAGAGGACCAGAAAACAAGTTCGTTAGGTCTGGCAGGTCATATGGTCTTTGTTACATCTATTCAACTCTGCTGCTCTAGTGCAGAAGCCGTCAGAGACAATTCATAAACATGGGAGCACAGTGTGTGCCAATAAAACTTTATTTATGGGCACTGAAATTTGGATTTCACATAATTTCCATGTGTCACAAAATATTTTTCTCTTGCCTTTTTTGGGAAGTATTTAAAGATGCAAAAGCTACGCTTAGCTCATGGGCCATATGAAAACAGGGGGCAGACCTCATTTGGTGTACAGTCTGAATGGGCATTGGCCGATTGTCACTGCACAGTACTGGTCTGAAGGTTTTCAGATGTGGTTAACCCAAAAGAAACAAGGGAGGATGTTCTGTCCTTGGTGCAGGGCGAGGGAATTCTCCTGCTCCTACTTCTTCATGTTCTGAGGGAGCTGGGTTGATAACCTGCATGAACGTGGGACAGCCGAGCTGCTCACCTTGTGTTTCCAACGCTTTCAAAGCTGGGCTCCCTTTCCGGCAACCCAGGTGATGAGTGAGCCTTGCGTTTTCCGGGAGGAATCCTATCCCTTAAGCATCTGTATCCCAGTCCTACTTATGCATGGAAAAGCTAAGTAAAAATCTATTAATATCTGAGCTAGAAAGAAAACTATAAAATTACACATATATGCAAGCTTGTGTGGATTCTGCAGTTCAAAGTGTAGTCAGCAAAAAAAGCATACATACTGTTGCACTGGGAGGAAATCGGTGTCTTTGAAATCAAATACCCTGCCATTGGCATATCCAGGCTTGAAGCCCGGCTGCAGCTTTTAGCTTCCACCACATGTTTACATTGGAAATCTCTCTGTACGCATATAGAGTTTGTTCTCTTATGAAATCATGTCTCTAGGGAAGGATAATTTAAAGCCATTTCCGTTTGTTATGTCTGAGCTGAACTAGACTATTAGGGCTTGTTAACGCTGGATAAACTTGAGCCCTACAACTGCCTTCATCTGCAGATTATAGAATCTGTCCAACAAATTGCATTCTGATGTCTTCAGAATGACGGCTAAGCAAGCAAGGGCCTTTTCATTTACATTCTATCACCAGGCTTGCCTTAGGAATCACAGTTTTGACTTTCATGTTCCTTGGTACAGCAGAGGAGCCTTGGCTCTTGAGAGGACCAAGTCCAGGAGTAACTGAGACACTGAGCGACATCTGCACGCTGCCATAGCTGAGCAAGCGAAGCCTGGCAGCAGAAAATTGCTGGCGAAGCATCTTCCTTCAGCACGTCTCCCTTCCCCAGCCCCAGCATAAATCAACGTTGGGTCCACCGAAGTACCGTGTGTGGTCTGCATTTAGAAATTTCATTTGAAAATTATATCGTGGCAACCATGAGACAGATGGATAAGCTGCAACAAGTTTCTTTAGGCTAGTGTTAAATACATAGAAACATGTGGAGATAGATGGTTTCCCTGATGCAGTGAAGGGGAGGTGATGGTTGCCCCAGGATACAGAACTCCTTCTACCTCCATGCATCAAACCCACTAAGCACACTCATGATGGAAGTGTGTGGCTCGGGCAGGATTTGCATCTGTTGGATCTCTTCTCTAGCAAAACTGCCAGTACAGCTTCAGTCAAGTCAGAAGTAGTACGGCCCCAGGCACTGGGGTGACCATCCACATGGCGTTCCCTAATGCTGCCTTCATGGCTCCGGCCTTATTATCAGAGGCATCCCCAAATTCAGTTCTTGCCAGCAAACTTACAGAAGCCACCATTCTAAGCCCTGAGTTTGGGGGCAGAGGTAGTGGCGGGATACAGAGACAAAATAAGACATAGTACCTGCCCAAAGGGTAACTGTCGATATAAATCACCCAAATCCAAACAGGACTCAAAGAATGTCGGAAAGGCAAACAGGACAGTTGCCCTTTTGGATGGGAACCAGGGTTTTAACTGGCCAGAGGAAGAAGAGTCTGCTACATTAAGGCAAGAGCAACACAGCTCCCCAGGTGGAAAAGTACAGAAGAGAACGTTTGGCCTGGTGGCTAACATGCCAGTCAGGGTGTCCTCACCCCACACTGCAGCACCTGGGTTTGCTGCCCAGCTCTGCTCCTGACTCCGGCTTCCTGCTGACGCAGACCCTGGGAGGCAGCAGCGGTGGCTCCAGTGACTGGGCCTCTGCCACCCATGTGGGGGATCTGGATGGGGTTTCTGGTTCACAGTTTCAGTGTACTCCCAGCTGTTGTGGGCATGTAGGGAGTGAACCAGCCAATGGGATCGCTTCTCCCTCTTATATGCAAATACGGGATGTATTGAGGGAGTGGGAGAATAACTCCTTCCTCCCTCCATCTCCTTCCTGGTGGATTCCCAGACGGTGAAATCATCTTCATGGGAGAGGACGCCAGCCAGAGGGTGGCTGTCTGAGGATTTGGTCCCAGAAGCTGAACTGGGCTTCTGTGTATAGATGTAAGTAGGTGAGTGAAGTTGGCGTGAGGATGTCCCCCCAGCTGGTGTGCCTGTCTTTTCTTGCTTCCTCGCTCTACAACCGGATCCTCCATGGAGGATGCAGACTGGCACATGGGCGAGATGGGATCAAGGACCAGGGTTGAGAAAGGTGGCTTTCCAAGGCAGCTACGAGATCAGCATTGGAGCAGATAAAAATCTGAGGTGGAGGTGGAGCCAGGTGGTAACAACAGCACAGATGGGACTAGAGAGGATGGGCCAAGGCCCTTGTCGCCTGGTTGTCACAGCCTGGGGTAGGGAATGCAGTAGTGTCCACGTTTCACGTAGATAGTTTCTGAGAAGCTACCACTATGGGAAGTGGCTCAGGAAGATCTTCCCTGTGTCCACACAGCTATGCTTCTGTTAGAGGTTTTGAGCAGCTCGGGCCACCCAACTGGTAGAACGTTGTGGGGTACCCCCCCCCCAACCCGGAGCCCACAGGTCTCTAAGGGATGTATTTAAATCACATGTGCACACCATAGGAACCACCCATGGTGTTAAGCAAATAAACACATCGCACTTCCTCGTTACCCAGTCCATGAAATGGCGATTTGGAAGTGTTGACTGTAGTGGTCATGTTTGCTTGACAAAGAGATGAACTTGAAACTTGTAAAGGAGAGAACATTAGAGAAAGGAGCCGTCGTGGCTGCTATGTGTGTGCTATAAAAAGGCTGTGCCTATTATAAGAACTTTTGCATTTTCTGGGGCTGGCATTGTAGTGCAGTGGGTTGAGCCCCTGCCTACAACACCAGCATCCCATATGGATGCCAGTTTGAGTCCTCATTGCTCCACTTCTGACCCAGCTCCCTGCTAACGTGTCTGGGAAAGCAGCAGGAGATGGCCCAGGTACTTGGGCCTTTGCCACCCACATGGGAGACCTGGATGGAGTTCCTGGCTCCTGGCTTCTGCCATCTGGGGAGTGAACAAGCAGATAGAAGAGCTCTCTCTCTCTCTCTCTCTTTCTCTCTCTCTCTGACCTTGCCTTTCAAATAAATAAAAATAAATCCTTGAAAAATATTTCGCATTCTCCAGTAAAGTTGTAAACTAGAAAAATGAAGTTTGTCACTCCTGAGTATTCAGGAGCTTAAATGTCCAAGGGTCTCGTGCTGCTTAGTGGGGAAGGTCAGTTAGGCTAAGCCTTGGGAAGCTGTGGACTAGCCTTTTGGTCTTACTCATGAGCCAAGTAAGAATAAGAAAAAATAATGCACTCAAAATGGAATTTTGAACTGAGATCCCCATTTCAAGCTTTGAGATCCAAAATGCCTATATGAAACCCTTTGGCCTCAGAGTGACTTAGTCTCCCTCCCCCCCCCCTTTTTTTTTTAAGATTTTATTTATTTATTTGAGAGGTAGAATTATAGACAGAGTGAGAGATAGCAAGAGAGAGGTCTTCCATCCGCTGGTACACTCCCCAAATAGCCACAATGGCCAGAGCTGGGCAGATCGGAAGCTAGGAACCGGGAGCTTCTCCCGGGTCTCCCACATGGGTGCAGGGCTCCAAGGACTTGGGCCATCTTCTACTGCTTTCCCAGGCCATAGCAGAGAGCTGGATTGGAAGTGGAGCAGCCGGGATATGAACCAGTGTCTGTATGGGATGCCGGCGCTGCAGGCAGAAGCCTATCATACTACGCCACAGCACTGGCCCCTAAAGTTATCTTTTAATCTCATTTTACCACAAACTTCCAAGTACCGCCTCTTAGATTCTCTAATCGTAGTCCACTTGCATGTCTCCTGGGCATTTTCATCCGCCCTCTTCCTTTCCTGGCATTAACAGATCTTCCTAGTATCAGCTGAGCCATGGTTCCCTGTCTAGAAATGCCTCCCCAGCCCCAGATTTAGGAAAATGCATGAGACTTACTGATCACACTTTGAGATTAGCCCAGTGGTGTGAGTTTGTTTTTCCTCCAAAATGAAAGTAGATATATTGTCATTCTCTTCTAACTTTTTAAAAATGCTGAAAGCAAAAAGGAAAAATCAGTTTAAATTGTGCTGTTGAAAAAACATTTTGGTGAGCAACTCTAGAGATCTTTTGGAAAGTGGGTACTGTACTCAGGTGCCACTTTTCAATACTGAGACCATACTGTGGCTTCCTCTAGTCACTCAGAAGTCTGTTGTGGGCAAGTCTGTGTTCATAAAGAATGTGGTGATACTTAATACCCCATTAATTCTCTGTGCCACAATCCATTTATGCATTTCCCGATTTATAGTCAGTTAGGTTTTTTCTATGTTTTACTCTTATGTGAACACTTGGAATGGAATTCCTTTACATGCAGATTTTCAAACTTGTCTAGTTATCCCCTTGGGATGACTCCTGAAGTGCTAAGGATGGGTCTTATGTTTTAATTTTTAGATCTACGAGGATTTTGCAACCCATGCATTTGTGGGATCTGCAAAAAAAAAATCATGTCAAATGTACATTATGAAAAAACTATATGTGGATTTAAAATTTTCCCACCCAAAAGCAAAGCCTTTTAATCCAAGTTCCCATGAACTTTCTAAAGTCCCCCTTTCTGGGTGCTTGCATTCCTGGAGCTCAGGGGCAAGCGGAGCTGGTTCTCATGTAGGGGAGAGAGCTCTGGAGCGCTGGGGACGGGGAGATGGCCGTCACCGGGCAGGGGAGGCGGGAGGGGCTGGGACCGAAGGCTTCTCCCTTCTTGCTTCAAGGTAGCCTGTGGTAGGCACAGGTGCTGCTGCACACACAGGGGCGGGCCCCTGCAGGTGCCCAGCAGCTCCTATGGCAGTCCCCGCCATCAGAGGCCTTGCGCGTGTGCAAGCTCGCTCCCCTTCTGGGCTCCTCATGGCCGACTCAGAGGAATCCTGATTGCTGCTGGCCAGAATGTTGCTGGAAGTTGTGTGTGGTGGGTGGTGCATTTGCTCTCTCTCCAAAGAGGGTGCTTGTTCTGCTCTGCCAAGGGTGCACAAGCTGGACCTGTCAGGGTTTTATTGTTTAAAGACTTTAGAAACCCGTCCTTTCAGATCCTGCAAAGCAAAAGAAAGGCAGAAAATTTCCTGCGGTTCACCTTTGGCCTGGGTACTTTTGCTTTTGACCTTTTGACCTTTTGACCTTTTGCAGTGTTTGTAGGGTGCAGGGGAACGCAGCCCAGTCACTGGCCTGGATTGGGCTCCTGGGTCCCGAACCACAGTTGCTTAGATAACCAAAACCGTTTATTTGGCAGTAAAAGGAGAATCTCCTACGCATGTGTCTGATCTTCCTCGCTTTTGAGCTCCTGCTGGAAGCAGAGAACGTGTCTTATTCTCCCCGCTCCCATCCCGAGACACACTCCTAGGTGAGCTCCATGCCACCCCCAAGCCCACCCTGCACCACCCCAGCCTCTCTGCCACTGCAGGCGCTGCCTCCTCTCCTGGAGTGAGCTCTCCCCATCCTTCTCTGGGGGAAGTCCTCTTGGCCACGTGGGGCTGCCAGGGCACATCAGACCACTGTTAGTCCAGTTGCTTCCTTTCATTGGAAGAAAGCAGGGCCCAGCTTAGGCGCCTGGCACAATGCCTGTGAGAGCCACAGCACAGAACAAGCCACACAGTCGTTAGCAGCTGCGGTCTAAGGTCCTGTTCCGTGTGCTGGGTAGGCCCCGAGCTAGGCGTGTTCCTGGGTGGCGTTTCTCATCCTCGCAGCAACCCTACACCATAGATGATATTGTCTCCACTTTGTATATCAAGAAATTGGGGCTTAGACGCTGAGATACTTACCCAGGGTTCTGTAGTTAACAAGTGGCCAGGCCAAAGCCAACACTTCCACTCCGTTTTAGGACCCTTTAATAGATGCTCAGTAACTACCCACTGAGGGAATGAATGGCGCTGAAATCGTTTTCTGAGCCTTGAGAAACCTTGCCAGGAATGTCAAGAGGCAGAGCTGCTGTGCTCGGTCCGTTAACTTTGTCCCCTGCTGCTACAGCCTCACCTCTGCTGCGCCTGGTGTCGCCTGGGAGTCACCCGTGTCACTGTGTGTTAGCTGGCGGGAGAGGGGAATTCGTCTCCTGGTCCTTGTCCCAGGTAGCTTCTTTCCTGGCCCCGGTCCTTGTTCCTCAGAAGTCTTTGTGGTCACCCCAGAGAAATTAAGCTAACTGAGGTTCCTGCTTTTATAGATCTAAAATGGTTGACTATCAGCCATATCATGTGGTTCTTTTTTTAAACAAAAAAAATTATCCATTTATTTGAAAGTCAGAGTTACACAGAGAGAGAAGGAGGAGAGAGAGAGCAAGAGAGAGAGAGAAAGAGGTCCTCCATCCACTATTTCACTCCTCAGTTGGCCGCAGCAGCTGGTGCTATGCCGATCTGAAGCCAGGAGCTTCCTCCTGGTCTTCCTATGCAGGTGCAGAGGCTCAAGGATTTGGACCATCCTCCACTGCTTTCCCAGGCCATAGCAGAGAGCTGGATCAGAAGTGGAGCAGCTGGGTCTTGAACCAGCCGCCCATATGGGATGCTGGCACTGCAGGCGGTGGCTTTACCTGCTACGCCACAGCACCAGCCCCTCATGTGATTCTAATACTAAGACAACACCTCTGTCAGAGTCCATGAGAAGACGCTACGGTCTTCCCCATGCTATGGTTGGGAGAATCAAACATAATACATGGGGAGCTCTCAAACAAATGTAAATGTTGAGTCTTGCATTATTTCAATTAACCCTTAATGTACTGGGGTACTAAAATTCCTCAATGGGAAGGAGCCAAAATAAATGGATTACTATTCATAACTATTACAGCAGGTAGTGTTTGTTACACCATATCTTCATATATGAGTACTAACCCATTTCATTAATGCTTCTTGCAATTGGATTATGTAAGTATCATCATTTGCTCCATTTTACAGAAAGGAAGTAGAGATACGGAGAAGTTAAGGTGTGGAGCTTGGTTTGCCAGAGCCTACATTCTTTCGTCATAATCATTGCTCTGGAAAGAAAAAAAAAATAAGCATCGGCACCTAAAAGCAACATAATAGAAATGTCATATAAGGGGGTACTTTTAAAAGTTCATGGAGAGATGGTATAAAAAGATAAGTGTATCTGGGGGCACAAAATGTTGAGCACCTGTATACAAGTTGCCTCTCATCCTTATCTCTGGTTTGTATTCTCGGGGCAGATGAGCAAGAGGTCAAGGTCTCTGGTGTTTCTGCCTCATTCCACACCACTGAGGAGGGGGAGGGAAGCCCAGAGCCCTGAGTGTCCTTGGTAACAACTCAAGAAGAGCAAGACCTCTGTGCACCAAAGCCAGCCTCTGTCCAGCCGGTGTTTCCTCGTTCCTGACGTGGCCCCAGAACCGCGTTACCACCGTCGAGGCTGATTTGTGAGGAGAGATTTTTTGGTAGAAGATAGTTTTTCATGTTCAGCAGACCTGCAACCCTTGAGACCCAACGACGCCACGTCTCTCCGTGTTTTTACAGAGACCGACAGAAATTCAGTGGATAAGCAGAATTTCTGTAACTCTAATATTTTTTAGAAATTGACAATGTACATGAAGGGAATGTTGGGTAAATCAACATGGGTCAGTCAACAGTTGATAAAAAAAAGAAATATGGGGCTTCGTGGTGCAGTGGATTGAGTAGCTGCTTGCGATACCAGCATCTGACATTGGAGCAGCAGTTCCACTCCTGGCTGCTCCCTGCTGATGCGCCTGAGAAGGCAACAGATGACGGTCCAAGTGCTTGGGCCCTGCACCCATGTGGGAGACCCGGATGGAGTTCCTGGCTTCTGGCTTTGGCCTGGCCGAGCCCTGGCTGTTGCGGTTATTCAGGGAGTGAACCAGTAGATGGAAGATCTCTGTCTTTCTGTTTCTCCCCCTTTCAAATAAAATGAAAGTAAATAACTAATTTGTTAAAAGTTTGAAAAAAAACCAAATGTTTATTTTAGTACAAAAATTTTTGAAATCCATGCCTGCTTTTTTCATAATATACTTTTTCTGCAGACTTTCTGTGTATGCTGTTTTTCAAAATGTCTATGTACCCAAATAGACTTTTTTTTCTTGTTTTCCATGAATTTTAAAAAGTTCCCTCGCATATGACTCTGTGAGTGTGTGTATGTTGAAAATAGCGATCCCAGCCGGTGCCGCGGCTCACTAGGCTAATCCTCCGCCTTGCGGCGCTGGCACACCGGGTTCTAGTCCTGGTCAGGGCGCCGGATTCTGTCCCAGTTGCCCCTCTTCCAAGCCAGCTCTCTGCTGTGGCCAGGGAGTACAGTGGAGGATGGCCCAAGTGCTTGGGCCCTGCACCCTGTGGGAGACCAGGAGAAGCACCTGGCTCCTGTCATCAGATCAGCGCGGTGCGCCGGCCACAGCGCACTGGCCGCAGCGGCCATTGGAGGGTGAACCAACGGCAAAGGAAGACCTTTCTCTCTGTCTCTCTCTCTCACTGTCCACTCTGCCTGTCAAAAAAAAAAAAAAAAGAAAGAAAGAAAGAAAGAAAGAAAGAAAGAAAGAAAATAGCGATCCCAACTTAGACTCAGAGCCCATCCGCAAACACAGTGCCTCTGCATGTCCCTGGGTAAGAAAGAGGTCATGTCCATTGGTCTGTTTTCACAGGGCTCCCAGAACAAGAATTGCATTAATACCACTGGACCTGTGTTGTGACACAGCCGGTTAAGCCACAGCATGTGACAGCAACACTGGAGACTCATCACAGCACCAGCTCTTCTGCTTCCAATCCAGCTCACTGCCCATGCACAAGGGCAGGCACCTTGTGGGTGCCAAGTACTTATGCAAGCAGGAGACCCAGATGGAGTTGCCAGCTGCTGACCTTGGCCTGACCCAGCCCTGGCCATTGCAGCCATCTGGGGAGTGAACTAGTGGATGGAAGATCTCTCTCTCTCTCTGTGTCTCTCTCTCAATCACTTACTCTCTCTGTCACTTTGTCTCTCTGATTCTTTGCCTTTCAAATAAGTAATTTTTTTTAAAAAAAAGATTTATTTATTTATTTGAAAGGCAGAGTTACAGAGAGAGAGAGAGACAGAGAGAGAACTTTCATCTATTGGTTCACTCCTCAAATGGCCACAAGGGCTGGAGCTGGGCTGATCAGAAGCCAGGAGCCAGGAGCTTCTTACAGGTTTCCCACATGCGTGCAGGGGCCCAAGGACTTGGGCCATTTTCTACTGCTTTCCCTAGGCCATAGCAGGGAGCTGAAGTGGAAGTGGAGCAGCTGGGACTCGAACTGGCACCCATGTGGGATGCTGGCACTGCAGGCAGCAGCTTAATCTCCTAAGCCACAGCACCAGCCCTATATAAGTAAATCTGAAAAAAAAAAAAAAAAAAAGAAAGAAAAAAAAACCCCACAAGACTGTTGGAGTGCACGGGAGGAAGACAGGTTTCCACGCAGTGCTTGCTCTTGCACAACCCAGCAAGGCCAGCCCCCTCCCCACCCCCAGCCGCCCCCTTCTGCCCGGTGTGGCTACTAGCACGAGGAAGCCTGCTCAGTATTTACCTCCTCTCTGTGCCGCTTCTTCCCTCTCCACTGCCTCTGGCTTCCCTGTTCTCTGCCTTGTTTGCTTGTCCCCAGCCCCCAGCCCGCCTGGCCGTCCCTTTCTGCTGCCCCCCTCCCCTCCCTCTGCTGGCTCGGAAGAGCCCTCTCTGGACTCCAGACACCCATGCACCAGAGCGAGCCACGCACCAGCGAGCGAGAGCGCGCGAGTGGCGGCCACTTTGTGGGGAGGGCCAATTAGCGGCCGGCTTGACCCGGGGTGGGCAGCAGGCCGTCCAGAAAGACGCCTTGCTGCTGGGAGTGGGAGCCTAATCCTGTTACAGGCGGGGTGGAGACTCCTGGGGCCTCCAGGCCTCCTTCCCGCTGTGCCCAGGGGGATCCCTGGCTGGGGAGGGCTCCGCGCCCACCGCCCCCTCCCCGCAGCCTCTGGATTCTCTTTTCTTTCGCGGTGACACACACGGCAGTGCCTCTGAGGTCATTTGTTTCCCACAGCCTCGCAGGGCGCTGTGGCAACCAGGGGGACAATGATCTCTCAGAATGATGGGAGGCCTCGCTCTGCCTTACATAAGGCCCTTCAAGGCGGCAGTGAGGCCTGTTGTGTGTGTGGTTTGTTGTTTCAGAAAATCCTCTCGCACGCTGTTCCAGGCTGAAGTACTCCGGCAACTTCAATCGCAGACATAAAGAATCGTGTGTGCGTGTGTGTGTGTATGTGTGTGTGCGTGTGGGGGTGGGGGGAGGGTTTCATTTTAGTTTTATGGCTGCTTAGAGACCAGGACTGTGTTTTCCCTCCTTTTCCCGCCCTGCTCCACCAATTGCACATTCTTGGACTGGCTTTAGGCAGGAGCCAACAGGTGTGGGGGGCACAGGGATGCCCAGGCCTCCGATTCCCCTACATTGGGGAGGCAGTGTGGCAGGCGTGTAGCTCTAGTCTAGTCCTGGGTCTAAGGGAGGGCTTGATTGCGAGCAAATAGCTCAGGGTGCGTCACCTCGCAGCACACCAACCACGGAAACCCCAGGGTTTGGGGGCCTCGGCTCCTGTTTCTAAAATTTATAGAGAGATGGAATTAAAACATGAGTTTATTTGGGAAAAAAAATTGAAATCCGTGCATGAGGTTTTTTTTAGAATATACATTATCCATGAGCATTTTTTTGAAGACCTATACATGGGTTTCAAGATTTTTTTTTTTTTTTTTGCAGCAAAATTAAAATCTTACTGTCCTGTTTTCCATGAACTTTTTGAAGTACCCTTGTGTGCAGAAAGCGAAGGCCTGTGTATGGAATAAAGAGGAGGCAGGTTTTGTGCCAGGCTTAGCTGTTCAGTCGGGAGAGATGCAAGCTTTCTACTGTAGAAAACAGAGCACCGGCCTGTTTGTCTTTCTGTCTTCCGATTCCCAACACCTTGGAGCTTGTGCATGCAAACAGCACTGTGCACGAAGCTTCCTGTGTCCTGCTGCAGCACACACTCTAAACACTTCATCTGGAGAAACTGAGGCTAAGCAGATTATAGTCTTCCCCAAAGCCACACCATGAATTAGTTTCCAGGCTTGAGATTAAAACCCAGATCCTTCAGTTCCCAGATCATTAAGCAGTCTGCGTGATCCAGGGATTCTTTGTCCTTCTTACAAAAGGAAAAAAAAATACAGTCTCTCATCTGAGCAGGACCTGTCAGAAAAATTCATCTCTATAAACTGTCTAAATTTTATTTTTAAGCATATTTTCTCCCTTTTAATAAATAAATCGTAGCTCCAATGATTTACAAAGTTTTGTCAATTCTTTGACCTACCAGGATTCAAAAACTGCTGGTTTTATGCTTGGGACTAGAAAAATATATTTTGCCACTCATCTTTTCATTTCCTGACTTTTGTTCAGTGACAATTTGAATATGTTTGTGAAATACTCAGGCAGGAAGCAGAGCCTTCCAGATGTTTCTGTTGATTTTTGCAAACACAGGACAATTCAAAGACTGGTTATCACTTTTGGGAAAATTAAAGAAGCATTTTTTTTTTAGATAACTAGCTGTCCCTGAGTTTGAGAAACATTTCAAAGATTGGCTCTCAGCAACTTGAGCTTCAGTTAAACTGTTCGCAAGTTATAAGCAGGGGTCCTGGAAGTTTTTGTGAGCGGATTGGCATATTGCCTTATTTCCCCTCGACCACCTGTTAAATGCTTATGTTCCCCTGAAGCTCTGTTCATGAGCTTCATGCAACAAACACACCACAGTCGCCTCCGACCGATCGCCTGTGTCTCTGATGGTGATAGGCCGTTGACCAGACAGCTTTCTCTCTCACGGTGACAGAAATGTTCTCAGCCAAAGCTAGGCTGGCTCATGCTTCAGCATCCATTGTAAAAGAAACGACAACAGCAGCCAAATAAATAAAGACCACGAAAACGAGGCCTGTGCCAGATGATGAGTGGCGGAAGAAAACCCCTGGTCCACGGTCATGAAAGAGCTGATCTGGAAAATGCCTGTCTCTTGTCCCTGCACTCAAGCGCCCTCTCTCTGGGCCCTCCCCTGCCTATCGCCGTCCCCCTGCCCTGCCCCTGGAAGGTTCTTGCCCCCTGACAACATCTCCAGATGTACAGAAGAAAGTTTCGTCAAATCCAAAATGGTAACCAAAAAATGTTGACTAGCAAGAAACTGGCCGTGGTGGCTTTGGGAACTGGTAAATAAATAACAGGCTTGTTGTCCCACACCCCAGCTTAATGCTCTCAAGAGGTTCTTATGTTGCTCGCATTAGTGGGCATGTAAATGAAACCCCTGTTGGCCTTGGCAGATAGTGGCCTCTGCTGTGACCTTGTTTGACTGAAACAAAAAGTCATTGGTGGAACAAAAATTCAGAGCTCTGAACTTGGTTGAAAGAAAAGGGCAGTTCTCTGAATTGGGTAATTGGATCACCCTCCCAAGTGCCCTCAGGCTTATATCAAACATATAAGAAGGGGATTAATAACTGCAGTGTATAAATGAGCTTCAGGCGGCTGCCAACTGTAACGGTTCGCTGTCAGGAGCTTTCGGACAGAGCAGATTTTTTTTTCCAGAGCGTTTTGAAGTGCTCTTTATAGAGCGCAGGAAGGGACTGCAGACGACTGTGGAATCCTGGTAGTTGTGGATGTCCCAGGCATGTCCCAGGCTGGCAGGCGAGGACCCACAGCCTGTGTTAAATGGCCACTGAAGAACACCGCTCATGGGGTGTATTATTGGGGTGAAAGATGATGACAAGTATATATATATATATTTTTCCCCTAATTGTGCCTGATGTTCCCTTCCTTAGGATTTTATGATCTAGACAGAACCAGCAGTAACGTGGAAAGCTGACCATTTTCCTGTCCCTTATGGTTGCATCTAAGGACTGCAAGACTTAGGGCAGACCTAGGTGCTTCTGACTGTGAATGGTTGTAAGGGTTACCTGGAAAACTCATGACTTTGGGGAATTAATTCATGTATTTATTTGCTTGAGGATATTTTAAAAAGCATAAAATAGAGCACGACCCTTGAACAGACATTTGAAAAATAGGTTCATAAGGATTGAAAGAAGGAAGGCATTCCTTCTTAGGAGCAGGGAAGTCCAGAGAAGATGAACAGAGGTTACAAGAGATGAGCTCAGGAGGCAGAAAAGTGGAGAAGAATATTCCAGGCAGAGGAATTAGTTAGATGTTGCTGATTAATCTGGCCCAGTTGAGAGATGCAGGCTACAGTTATTCTTCTCTTAGAGGACAAGTTCCTGAGCAAGTGGGATTCTTGGTGATGGAAACAGACTTCTGAGGCCACAGTAGGTACAAAAAGGAGGAAACAGGAAACAGGAAACATTTATGAGAAGTACATTTTTTAAGATGTATCTTGGGGCCGGCACTGTGGCATTGAAGGTTAGCCTGCTGCTCGCGGTGCCGGCATCCCATATGGGTGCCGGTTCATTCCCAGATGCTCCACTTCTGACCTAGCACCCTGCTAATGTGCCTGGGAAGGCAGTGGAAGATGGCCCAGGTCCTTGGGCCCCTGCTACCCATGTAGGAGACCCGAAAGAAGCTCTTGGCCCCTGGCTTCAGCCTGGCCCAGCCCTGGCTGTTGGAACCATTTAGGAAGTGAACCAGCAGATGGAAGATCTCTCTCTCTCTCTCTCTCTCTCTCTCTCTCTCTCTTTCTCCCTCTCCCTCTCCCTCTCTCTCTATCTACACCTTTCAAATAAATAAATAAATCTTAAAATATATATATCTTTATGGGAGTGGACATTCTGAGACCTCTGGCAACCATATAGAAAAGAAGAGCTTGTGGAGGAACATTCTAGAATTGATTCTTTTTTTAAGATTTATTTTTATTCACTTGAAAAGCAGAGATACAGAGAGAGGTACAGACAAAGAGAGAAAGGTCTTCCATCCGCTGGTTCATTCCCTAAATGACTGGAGCAGTTAGAGCTGAGCTGATCTGAAGCCAGGAGCCAGGACCTTCTTCTGGGTCTCCCTGGGTGGGTACAGGGGCCCAGGCACTTGGGCATCTTCTACTGCTTTCACAGGAGCATTACCAGGGAGCTGGGTTGGAAGTGGTACAGCTGGGACTTGAACCAGTGCTCATATGTGATGCTGGAGCTGCAGACCGGGCCTTTAAATCTTCTACGCCACAGCTCTGGCCCCCCTAGAATTGATTCTTACCTTAAGATCTCTCTGGATGTCAAAAAGATTAGTGGAATCCTGCTATTTACTTATTGCTGCTTCAGTTCAGATCTGCTATTTTTTTAACTAAGGAAATAGTATCCAAGCTAGGGAGCGTTTCTTCTAAGAACTAAGACACCAGAAAGCTTATCAAGACAAAAACTGACTTTAATCCTTCAGTGAAGTGAAAAAGTTAATTTTTCTCCCATAACTTTTAGACACCCTTTGAACCTTTAGACACCTCTTTAAACAGCTTTGCAGGTGTTTTACCTGCATTTTCACAAAAGAGCAAATCACCCCAGAGGAGGTAGGCAAGTCTCTTAGAATCCCACAGCAAAGCCCAGGTCCCTTCCTTCCTCTAGGCTCCCACCCATCTTCACTAAACTTGCACCTGTCCTCCTTGCAGAGCCGAGGCAGCGCACTGGGATTCTCTTACTTCCTGTTTTTGGTTTTGTCATTGACCATTCAACTCCAAATGCTTGCCAGTGGCTGCTTGGGCCGCTGTGTGGGAACTGCAGAGCGGTACTCCCACGTGGCCTGTGATGGGGGAGTTGCCCTCATGCTGCGTGTCTGTCAGGAAGACTGATGTATAGTATTCTCCACTCATTCCTGAAAGTGACGGATGAGAGAAAGCATCCAAAGTCCTGTACAAGAAAGCCATGCCTGTCTCCCAAAGTAGGAAACACTCTAGTGCCGCATAAGGAAATGAAAGAGAGATGAGCTTATAAGTCTTGCAGTGTAAAAATTGAAGAGGGGGTGGGGATGGGCAGTGCTGTGGCATAGTGGGTAAAGCCACTGCCTGCAGTGCTGGCACCCATAAGGAGCTGGTACGAGTCCCCTCTGCTCCACTTCCCATCCTGCTCTCTGCTAATGAGCCTGGGAAAGAAGCGGAAGTTTTCCCAAGTTCTTGGGCCCCTGCACCCACGTAGGAGACCCAGAGGAAGCTCCTGGCTCTTGGCTTTGGATCATCCCAGTTTTAGCAGTTGCGGCCACTTGGGGAGTGAACCAACGGATGAAAGATCTCTTTCTCTCTGTCCCTCCCTCCCTCTCACTCTCTCTTTGTAACTCTGCCTTTCAAATAAATAAATAATTTTTTAAAAAGAAGAAATGAAAGGGAACATTAAGTAAACTATAAACATCTGAAATGTGTCTATAAAGTCAGGTTTGGATTTTGAGGCTCATTTTCAGCATAGTTGCTTGAATCTGTTTGTAGTTGCTGTTCTTTTTTAAGGCTATTGTATTTTTTTTCTCTCTATGTCTAGTGAGATGGCAACCACAAAAAATGAACAGTCTTGGCTGTAAAAATTCTTGGCTGCAGAGTCTTGCCAGTACCCAGCTCTCCTCCCTGCAGCCAATGCTAGCTTGTCCAGAAGAGGCCCAGTGATTCATTCCCCTGGGGACATGGTTCTATGTTGATATCTCCCATTGGGTTGATTGCCTGAATCCTCAGCTTGTTCATGCATTTGTTGACTTTTGGTCTAAAAATAAAAGTCACTTAGGGCAAATAGACTAGTACCAGTGGGTTTGGCTATTTGTAAAATTTGGAAACCACCATCAGAAATTTCATGGCACTGTGTTGGCTTGGGCACATTGCACTTCAGTATGCCAACTCTTGGCACAAATTGGGTCCACCAAGCTGGGTTACAGAAAATCAGTCCTTGGGAAGTAGTACTGGTGATTCACAAAGCACTGTAGTGTCATCTAAAGCGTTCTGGCCATACCATTGTTTCTTCTCGGCTGAAACATGAAGCTAGAGTTCTACCCTTCTCAAGGAAAGAGGGGTTAGCTACTTGGCTTTGGAGTTTTGATGCAGCACAGTCAATGGCATTCCTCTTTCATAAACTCCTTTTCTTTAATAGGGGTACCACGTACTTCATTTGCCCTCCCAAAACAATATATGTGATTTCTGACTGCTCAGCTGCATTCAGTGTCTCTTGCATTTAAATGATAGATGGAATAATCATAATGACTAGCAGAGTGCAAGACGCAGAATTGGAGACCATGGCCTGTTCCTCTCTCTAGGTCACAGAGAAGTCATTTCTGGGCAAAAAGTGCTATACAAATATATATGTATGATCTTTCCTCTACTCTGTGCTATAAAAACAAACTTCGAGGGGATGATTCTCTCACAGGATATGGAAATGGCCTTGGATCATGTCCAAGGTTAGTGGCACAGCTGCTGTTTCCTGCAGGGGACATCCCACATCCAGAAGGGAAAAAGACACAGTTAAATATATAGCAGGAGGATAATGACTGAACCTATTAACGGGAATGAAAGGATTTGCCTGTTGCACAGTCTGTCTGTAATGACATAAAGCCAATGACAGGAATTACAGTTTACCTTTAGAAGTCATGTTTAAAACTCTTTACCAAAGGGCAGATGATCCAATAATAATGATAGTAACAACAACATCTACTTATGGCACCTAATAATTTTAAAGCTGCAGGGTATATCTAGTTTTATATTCACAACAACTTGGCGAGGCTGATACACTGGTTGGTGAGGACTAGGGTATACACAGCATGGATTGAGGTATGTAGAGCCAGGCAAAGAGTTTGTGTTATTTGAAGAACGATGCTAAGTCTTAAATCATGGATGGACATGATTTCATCTCTATTTTAGAAGGATCATTCATTCAGCCTGCTAGATGGATCTGGTAGAAGCTGTGAGACCCATCAGGAAACATAACTCTCACCTAGGAAAGAGGGTGCTGGACCAGGGGATGGTGGTGGCCAGAGTCAGATAATTTGGAGAAAATTATTTTCAAGACTGTTCATGGATTGAATGTGAAGCATGAATATAAAGAAATCAAGAATAATCTCCAGATTTGGATGCCTATATAACTCTGGGCATGGTGTGATATATTTATTTTTTCCATTCCTGGAGTTATTTAGGCCAAAGAATCTAGGGACATTGGGAAGAAGAGCAAGTTAGGGTGAGGGGAACAGGGTACAGATTAAGGTTCTGTCCTGGAAAAGTTGGGTGTGAGATGTCTTGCACTGGAGA
This sequence comes from Sylvilagus floridanus, assembly GCA_949820135.1. Lineage (NCBI taxonomy): Eukaryota > Metazoa > Chordata > Mammalia > Lagomorpha > Leporidae > Sylvilagus > Sylvilagus floridanus. Next base: position 10,604,351 of record OX463228.1, on the reverse strand, counting down.
ACATCAAGGCCATTCAATGTAGGTGTCTGGAACACAGGGGAATGGGAGGGGGCAAAGGGCTAAGAATCTTGGGGTGCCTCCATCAATTAGAAGTGGAGGAGAGGCCAGTGCTGCGGCTCAATAGGCTAATCCTTGCGGTGCCGGCACACCGGGTTCTAGTCGCGGTCAGGGCACCGGATTCTGTCCTGGTTGCCCCTCTTCCAGTCCAGCTCTCTGCTGTGGCCCGGGAGGGCAGTGGAGGATGGCCCAAGTGCTTGGGCCCTGCACCCACATGGGAGACCAGGAAAAGCACCTGGCTCCTGCCATTGGATCAGCGCGGTGCGCCGGCCGCAGCGGCCATTGGAGGGTGAACCAACAGCAAAAGGAAGACCTTTCTCTCTGTCTCTCTCTCTCTCTCACTGTCCACTCTGCCTGTAAAAAATTTTTAAAAAATTAAAAAAAAGAAGTGGAGGAGAGTTTATCCATGAGCTGAGTAAAAACAAGTATGTCAAGAAAGAAGGAGCTGGGCCCAGTGCTGCAGAGAGGTCAAGTGGGATGAGGACTGAGAACAGACCCTTCAGTTTGGCGGTGTGAACGGAGTCCATGGTGACCCTGACAAGCTTGGTTTCTGTGGACTGTTGGAGACATGAGGCTGACTGGAGTAAGGTAGAGAAGCAGAGAGCTTGGGCAGCTCTTAAGGTGATTCTTCACAACAGAGGCAGAAATGGAGTGGTAGCTGAAGAAATTAAAGGAAAACATATTTTTTAAGTTTATTTGTTTTTTTTATTTTGTATTTTTATGTTGATATATGTGACACAGTAGAGAGTGAAAGTGTGATGATGTTGAAGGGGTAAAAGGTTATTACTGTTAAAGACCTGGATGATATAGGAAAAGACTAGGATACAGGCTGACCTGGGGTTGAGGCAGGAATGCTTATCCACTACACTGAAAAGAAGGCAGCCGTGTATAGTCCATACATGCCAGCAGGCTAGTAGATTTGGTGATGTAAGGAGGAGCTAGTTCTCTTCTTAGGGCTTCACTTTGCTGAGTGAAATAAGACATGAGATGGCCAATGGAAGATGAAGAAAGGGTAGGGAACCTTAGAGATCGGCAAAGATACTGCATAGTCATATAATCGTAATATTTTGCCACCACTGCCTTTGACTCCTTAATAATCTCATCAGCAAACAGATCCCAGCTCTGTACTCGGTAATTTACTCAATATAGAAAGAATCCAGAGAAAAGATCGGACTCCAAACTTGGCACCAGCTCTGTGTGCTGAAGGGAGTTAAGTATGTCAAGGAGGGCTAAAATGTTGGCTGTCTCAAGCAAACCTCCCTGTGAGGACCCCCTTGTACCTGTCTGCATCCCCCCCATGCCTTCCAGGATGCCCCTGTAGCTTGAGGCAGGTCCTCCAGCTCTCCTAGAAGCAAAGTTGACCCAACCTGATCCTTTCCTTGCTGTGTTGCTTAGACCTTACCTGACAAAGTAAACCATCACCTTACACACTATGCCTCTTTCATAATTGTGAAAGAGTTCTTCACACCTGCAGGTACTACAGACCCAACAGTGACCGCTGGGGGAACAGAATGTTGACTAGAGGAATTCCCAGATGGTATTCATGTGTATGTTTTCCTGACATATATTTATTTGGATTCTACTCAAATGCTGTTGGTTTACCAGGATTTATCAGAATTCTGAAATTCTGCAGTCCTTGCTTGGTGTTCTAAAACTAGAAAGTTTAAAAAGTTGAGCTTGTAGGTGATTCAGGAAAAATAACAGTGAAATTAAAGGAGGTAGCTACTTTTTCCCCCACTTGGAGTCCCTGAAAGAATGGCAACGTGACAGCCAAAGAAAACTTTCCTGCCTCTTAAGGTGGTGACATTCTTTTTCATGGCCCTTTTCACTGCTTCTCTCCAGGAATCCTGCTGTGATGGACTCCATTCTTAGGATAATGATATTTGCTTTTGTATCTGTGAATCTCACCAGTGAATGGGGAGGGGGGTTTATAAATAGCCAGCTCCCTAGAGTCCGTGTGTGTGTGTGTGTGTGTGTGTGTGTGTGTCCCCATGTCCCCACTATTTGCTGATCAATTCTTATTTGCCATTGCTTCCTACTTGCTGTTTGTATGCCGTATTTATCATTGCATCTAATCCTCAAAACTACTCTACCATTGCCATTTTATAGATGAAGACAGAGGGGCCCATAGGGGCTCAAGGTCACATAACCACTAAGTGAGAGAGTCAAGATTCTGACTGTGGTCTCTTGGTGTCCAAAGGCAGAGATCTTCCCAGTGTATTGCACGGCTTATTATGTAAGCAAAGATAATGATTTGCATTTGTGAAGGAACTTTTATTTGAAGAGCTAAAACTAAGCATTATCTTCCCTGTTTGTGATTTAAAGAGAGGAAGGGAAGAACCAACACTTATTGGACTTTTATATGTGTCAGGTATAATTTTAGGCACTTTGACGTGTCAGACAGGTTATATTCACCGTCTTCGTTTTACAGTTGAGGAAATGAAACTTAGCAGAGAAATGAAATACATTGCCCTGCAGTGGAGTTAAGAATCAACCCGGGCTTTCCCTCAGCAAACTCAAAGCTCCCCTGGAGCAGGGAGCAGGTCTGTCTTCAATCATTGTATCCCTAGTGCCTAGTACAGGATCTGACTCTGGTGCATGGTAGGTGCCCAGGAGAAATCTACTGAGTGAACAAAGGATGGATCGGTTGTAAGGTGCAATGAGAACATTGAACCTTGTGCCCTCCTTTCTGGAGTCTTCCTCGGGATATCAATGTGATAGGAAGAGAAGGTTCTGAGAATTAGTCAGCAAGTGCCTGCATGTTTCTGGTTATAAAACTCTTGTTTTTCTCATAACTGTGCAATCTAAGTGGTGGTATTGCTTTTCTGTTGTGGGGAAGACTGAGACGTAGAAATTACGCTGCCAAGGACTTTGCAGGTCAGGAGATACTTTGTGGCTCAGCTGAAATCTTGAGATTCTCACCTTTGCAGCCCAAACCACTTAACGACCCCGTGGTCCTGGCGGGGTTATAGCTATCTGTAAATCTGGTGCTTAATCATTTAAAGAGATGGCAATTTGTCTTAAATGCATGCCTCATTATAGATGTGACACACTCACTTGCATGGCCTCCCTTACCCTAACAGTATCGAGTATGTTAATGTCAATATTAGCTTTACTGTTTTAGGTAACTTCGGTATGCTTCTCATTAGCTGGAACCGTAAGAGCTCAGTTTTACCTGCGCTGAGGGATCGCTAAATTCCTGTTGGCATCTGCACACGCAGTCCCATGTTGAAAGTGAGGTCATGTTTCTCCTGGATTGTGCCTGTATCTGATGAGCCTGGGCTGGCGTGAATCCGAGACAATGAAATAATCACACCCATTAGCTCACCAGGGCCCTATTAAGATGTGGCCTGGCTTTCCATCCACTTCTCCTGCTTGGAAAAACTGACACAGTCATGGTTTGTGAAGGTTAGTTGAGATGGAACTGCTTCAACAACCAGAATTTAACAGTGCCCTGTTTAAACTTGGGACTGGACTGCTGCCTAATCTCAGGAAACAGCACTTCAGGCGTTCGGGTGCAAGAATCTTTTTAGTCTCTGTGTGTGATGGTAAAGCTGAATTTCCCCAGCACCTCTTATCCTCTCCCTGGTTCCAGGGGCCCAGGGGTCACTCTGGAGCAGTGGTTTTCCAGTTTTATTATATTTCTCTTTCCAGAACCCCACGTTTTGAGAGTTGGGGTCTAGTGAACAAAGAGTAATGGCTAAATAATTATTTCTCACTGACATGTAGGGTCATTATGCCGCCTCTCCTGCCTCAGTTCTTCCTTCTGTGCCTGTTCCTGGCTGCTGACTGCCAGTTATGCTTCCAAAGGGCCAGCCCCTCACTCACAGAGCTCTTCCCACGGCCATCACCAGCTCCTTGTGTCACTGTTTGGTTGTCTGGGCTGTACGGCCAAGTCTATCTTGTCCATGCCTGTTCTCCAGTGCCCCAGCCTTTGCTTGATCCCTACCAGGCATCTAACATTTGTTGAATGAATTAGTGAATGAGCTGATTTAATTCCAATCAAAACTCAAAGAAATTTGACCCTTGACCAGCCTGGGGAAGCTTGGCCTGTGCAGATTTGCTAGGGTTTTTGAAATACTGACAACAGCTTGAATGCAGATCACTAGGTTTAAAGTAAGAAATAACTGGGTGGGAGAAGGGAGATGCTGTTGGGAAGGTTCCAGAATATTGAGAATGTCCTGTTTCTTGAGCCGGCAGGACCCCTAGAGAGCCAAGGACCCCAGACTTGCTCCTCAACTTGAGGGACATGACGAATAAGCTGCCTGATATTCATTTCAGGTGTACCCAAAGCACAGATTTCATCGAAGGGCACATTAAATCAGCCTTATTACTTTACTGCTCTCCCAATTGTTCACCTCACTACCTGTTTTCCCCTGCTCACATGTTTGGAGACATGCAAAACCCATCTTCTCCTCCTGAACTGCATATTGAAACCAATCCAAATTAAAAGCACCTATTGTGTGCTTTGTGTTATAAGAGTCATTAGAATGTCTCAAGTGTTGTCCCGAGCTTCACAGGGCCTTCTGGTGGGTATTCGTCATGTAAATAGGACAAAGTTATTGGAGGATGATCCGATGTCACAGCACTTTCTTCAGTCTTTCCTAAAGATCTGATACCCCCGTGTGGGTCACAGTCTTTGGAAGCATCAAAAATTTCTTGGCAGAGTCACAAGACCTGCGAACCCAGTAGGGCAGAGACCCACATGAGATGACTCGGGCTGCACTGCTCCCTGGTATTCAGAGACCACCTAATACCAGCAGTGTGGTAGGCCCAGCTCTTGGGGAGCTTCCACAGAACAGGCCCGATCAGTCCTCTCATCAGACTGCAATCAAAAGTCGCTTGGTAAATCAGTCAGGCTGAAAACATCCTTGGCAGCTCACACAGGCAGTGGTAAGAACACGCTCTCTGTAGTTACAATGAGTTCATTATCCAAGAGCCGGAAGTGAAGGGAATCGTGGATTGGCTAATTATACGTAATTCAAGGGTCGTAGTGTGGGAATATTCATGGAACACTCGAATTCAGTTCCAACGACGAGGGGCAGTGCACCCAGGGAAATCGCAGGGTGAAAGTCTGGGAATGTAGATAGTCTAGGATGCTCCTGATCTGAAATGCAAGGCTTTCATATATCATTGAGTTTTGCAAACAAACCTTGGAAAACAGATTCCTTGTCTTTCCCCAGCTTGCAGAGGGGATGTAAAACTAGAGGCTTTAACTTGACTTGTGGTTGTCTAAAAATCTCCCCTATTTTTCTTAGGAAAGGGAGTAGTTGCCTCAACACCCTGGCCCGATTCCCCGACATGTACAGGGTGGCCTCTTTAAAACGGGCCTGCGGATGCCTCAGAGTGAGGGAGGGGGTTTGCTGTAAAGCGCCCTGTGTATGTGGGTGTTTAATGAATACGAGCCGATTAAATTGGCCACCCTGATTATAACCTCATACCTTCTGTAGTTCCTCTCCAGTTTTTAGCTCGGGACCATATTCGTCCTATTTTTCTGCCCAAACTTGCTAGGCAGAAATGTTCCCACTATTACATCTGCTTGTGTTTTCCACCCCGAGTTTCTTTGTTTTGATGATGAGCAGAAGAACCCATTCTTGGAAATACCTTCCTTGCAAGTTGCTGGCCCAGCTGCAGGGATGTGCTGCTCGGCCACACCCACCGCACTTCCCCTTGGAGCCTTCTCGCCTCCATCTGCTTCCCTGTCTGGGGGCTGACACAATGCCGGGATCTGTCTGGGGCAAATAGAGAGCTCTGTCACAGACAGAGGCAGCCTTGTGCGAAGAAGGAAAAGGCCCCGCTCGAGAAATCAGGCGACCTGGGCCTCTGGCTCGTTTTCTGCTAAGAGCCATCTGTGTGGCTTCGGGGACTCACTTTGTCATTATAGGGCCCGACTTCCTTTATCTCTAACAGGAAGGGGTGAGACAAAGTCAATATTTCTCAAACCCAGTGAAGGGTCAGGGGGAGGGGTTTGCTGGGCTGCCATGGATCCCTGGGGTCTACTGAATTTTTTAAAATCAAGTGGGAGACAAAGATGGAGACAGAGTTCCTGTCTTCTGATTCACTCCTCAAATACCTGCAACAGCCAGGGCTGGGCCAGACAACACTGGGAGCGGGGACCTCAATCCAGGACTCCCACATGGGCGTCAGGGACTCGGCTACTTGAGCCATGGCCTGCTGCCTCTTAGGGTGCACAGAAATAGGAAACTGGAGTTGGGAGTGGACCCACTGTTTGAGCTGAAGCGTTCCACAGGACGGGATTCAGGCATCCCCAGCCAGCTGCCTTTTGACTCCTAGGCCAAACACCTGCTCTGAGATTTTGAGGGTTTATTTTTTTTTAATGTTTTTTACTCTGAAGATTTTTTTTTAATTACAAAGATAACACTTTGCAATTTGAAGCTGTTTTCAAAAAGTAAGTCTGCATTTTCTGAAATTGTTGATTCTGAAACCTAGTCTAAGGTCTTGCTAGACATTTTAAAATGTGTTTGGAGGTCTCAACTAAAATTTCCCCTTTAAAAAGACTCCTTGTATCATCCGGTTTGAGAAACACTGGACCGTTTCCATATACTCATAAACTGGGTCGAGAAGTGGGATGAAGCATAGTTTTAACTTTCTCATTCTCATCCTTCTCAGCCTAACTACTTTTGGACCACCCCAATTTGCTTAAGTCTTTTAACATATGGGCTTCTTTTGTTTTCATAACTGAAGTATTTCCTGTTTGCAGTCCCTATATATTAAATTATAAAGAGCACGGTACTCCCAACAGCGCCTCCCCTCTTCCTTTAATGCTCAGACCATTTACTTTCTTGGCGACAACTTGGTTGATTGGAGCTGCCTTCCTATGTAAAGGTTTTTGTGCTGGTTGACGTCAAGGGTTGTAACGCTCTTGTCGGTACGTGCAGGGCCGAGCAATCACCACGCTGGCTTATGTGTGCAGTCTGCGTATGTGAAGAGCTTTCATCCACATTACCTGGATTGTCACTGCAGTCTCATCTAGCACACGAGGATACTCAGGCCCAGAAAAGCTGCTTCGTGTCTGCTGCCTCATTCTACCGGTCCCTCCCAATGGGTGCTCCTCATCCCATAGCAGGCATTCCTGCCATTTGCCGTATTGTGTAGGGCCACCATTGTTTGTTCCAGGAAATCATAAATAAGGCTTTTCACTCAAGGGTAGATCAACGTTGCCAGGCCTTGCTCGGCCTAACATGAAGTCACATGCCATTATTTACTAAGACACCTAGTTAGTCTCGCCCAGTCCAGTTCCCAGTACATAAAGGAAGTCAAGAATATTTATTGGATGATGAGTCAATGAGTGAATAAATCTTAAAAAGAAATCAACCATGTGATTCAAATCGACCCATTGCAAATCATGTTTTTATCTTATTTAAGGAGATCATATTTTGTCACACAGATTTTTTTTTTTTTGCTGACACTTTTTTAATCACTAAAGTAACAAGATTTGCTCAATAACTGCTCCATGCTTTAAAGAGGGAGAAAGGTGAGGGCAGTGCTAGGCGAGGGGGAGGCACCAGGTCAGCAGAGGAAATCCCCTGTCCGGCTCTGTCTCCCTTCCGGTCCGTGACTAGCGCGCTCGCTAGGCCTCAGGGTGGGCATTGGAAATGGTCTCAGTGCTGTGTGCCTGGAGCCCTAACTGCTCACGCCCACCACGGGGAGAGGAGGGAGTGGCAAGGCTGCGTGAGAGTGAGTGCAAAGGCAGCCGGCTGTAACCAAGTCGCAAGACTGAGATGGAGCGCAGAGGCGTTGCTGGGGGAGATGGTTTCTGTGGTCAGCACATGTCTGAGTGGCCAGGGGAGAGATGTTTGGCCTGCCCCTCCCATCTTGTGGCTTGGCCCCTTTCCTTCTGCTTCCCAGGAGAACTATTAGTGACCAGGGGCATCACTTTTAATCAAGGCCGCTCTTGCGGGCGGTGAAGCTGGGCTCCCACGGGTGTGGTGAGCTTGTAGCAGGGAGACGGGGCAGGCGGCTGGGCACAAAGGGACCCGCTCGCCCTCTTCCGCCGTTGGCGGCCGCGGTGGTGTCTGTAAACACACAGTGTGGACTCGCATGCTCATAAATGCTAGTTACTGCCATATGACTGCATTGTCTATGAAAGTGGATTGCCTGGAAAAAGTGATTCCAGCTCATTTTTATATACTCATTGTTCCTGGAACCACTTCCTGAAATTCCAGGCTTTTATTTTTCTGTCAGGCCCTTCAATTGCCTCCTTCTCAAAGCCTCAGGGTTCTGGAGAGGCTTGGTACTCCGAGTGTGTTTCTCGCAGCTTCTGGGAACTTTGCTTGGCATGGCCCAGGAGGAGCCGCCTCTCCCCCGGCTGCTCCCGCCCCCGTGCCATCAGTCACCCCTCTCTGACAGGGGTTTGAGGCCGTCTGGAGGGGACCAAAGTGAAACTGCAGAGCACATCCACACAGCCCAGCTGAAACACGCATGATTAACTGACCACACACGTGGTCTCAGGATGATGTCTCCCTTGGGGAGTGAGAGCGAGGGCTGTGGTTAGGGCCCAGCAGGCCCCAGCTGGTTGGAGTTAATAGACACCTATGTTTTCTGCCAGGTAGTTTCCATCAGTTTCCTCGGGATGTCAGTGTGTGTATAATTAAGAGTATTTAATCATATTCTAATTCCCCGCAGAGAGATGGGGGTAGGGAAGGGTGTTGGGGGGGTAGGAAGGGCAAAACAGGAAAAAAAGATCCAAGTCCCTGGGCAGCTGCTGTGCCAGAACTCACTTAGAAGTCTGGTCTGGTCGGCCCCACCACCCCAGTGTCATTTCAAGGCAGATGGCATCCCAGGTCTTCTGTCTAATCTCAGGGTTCTCACTGTGTTGGTATTTGCTCCAGCGCCCTGAGTGCAGAAGGAAAGCCGTGTGTCCACTTAGAGGCAGGGATCTGGGTTCATGCACGTAAGGCGGCCCTCAGTGTGAAAGAGAGATGACTGCAGGCTGTCAGAATGAACCAGGTGGGCACGCCGGTCGTTCCAAGGTGGGTGGGATCAGCAGGTGAGCACAGTCAAGCTAGCCTCTCTACAGAAACCTCTCGATTAAAGAGCAGCATACAGGGCCCTTTGTCTAGGCCATGACATCATGTCCATGCTCATTCCAAATCATTCATTCGCTCTCATTCGCCTGTGTATTCTGTTTTCTGCGTCCTGTCAATCATCAACCATAGCTGCCGGAAGGACTCTGTTAGTTTAGTTGAGGAAACCAAGTCCCAGAGGGCGTCACCTGCTCCTTGGAGTCACACGACTGGTTTGCTAGGAGAATCCGGCTCACCAGAATTTCCGTCTTTCTGCTTTATCAGATCGTCTTCCCTGGGAAACACATTTTCACCTGTTTCTTAGAATAAATGACTAAAATTAGCTTCACTTCATACGATACTGATTTATTTCCTAATTCCCCTAAACCGATCATGCTGAATTTCTGTTCAAAAGCCATACAGCCGAGCTTCTCTGTAATTAAGTTCTAACCCCACTTCTTCCCCTTGCTAGACTGGATGAAGATTTATTTATTTAATTATTTGAAAGTCAGAGTTGCAGAGAGAAATGGAGACACACACACACAGAGGAAGAGAAAGGAAAGGAAAAGGAGAGAGAGAGAGAGAGAGAGAATCTTCCATTCACTGCTTCACTCCCCAAATGGCTGCCTGCATTGGCTGGGGCTAGGCCAGGCCAAAGCCATGAGCCTGAACCTCGTCCCTGTCTCCCACATGGGTGTCAGGGACCCAAGTACTTGGTCCATTTTCTGCTGCCCTTCCAGGTGCTTTAGCAGGAAGTTGGATTGGAAGTGGAGCAGCCCAGACATGAACCAACACTCCCATAATGGAATGCCAGAGTCACAGTGGTGGCTTAACTCACTGTGCCACAACATTGGCTCCAGTACATCAGTTTAGAATGGAAACCACCAACTGAGTCTCTACCCAGAATTCCTTGTTAAATTACTGCCTTGGAGTCATGTGGCTTTTTCTGGGCCAGTTGGGCCCAGCCCTGGGGGCATTCAGGCCACTGTACTTCCGAACACCACATGGCTGTGTTCATGGTCATCATATTTCTTTGGTTTGTTCTGATCCCTCTTCCTAGATAAGAAACCATAACTGGAAAAAATCAGTTGCTTCTTTACTTGCTGTTAACTTCTTTTCAATATTCTTAATCTTTCTGCAAACATGAGAGTTAGATTCTCATTAAATAAGATAAAAATGTATTTTGCAAGCTAATTATTTAACTTTTAAGTACAAAGGTACTTCAGAAAGCTCATGGGAAGGCAATTGAAAGGCTAAGTTTGGGGCTGGTGCTGTGGTATAGTGGATAAAGCCACTGCCTGCAGTGCCGGCATCCCATATAGGTGCCTGGTCTCAAAGCTGGTTTGAGATCCAACTGCTCCACTTCCAATCCAGCTCTCTGCTATAGCCTGGGAAAGCAGTGAAGATGCCCCAAGTCCTTGGGCCCCTGCACCCACATGGGAGACCTGGAAGAGGCTCCTGGTTCCAGGCTTCAGATTGGCTCAGCTCCGGCCATTGCAGCCATCTGGAGAGTGAACCAGTGGATGGAAGACCTATCTCTTTTTCTTTCTCTCTCTGCCTCTGCCTCTCTGTAACTATGCCTTCAAATAAATACATTTTTTTTTTAAAAAAAGGCTAAGGTTATGTTGGCACAAAAAATTTTGAAATTGATGCTGTCTTTCCAAGACATGCATTTTCCATGAACTTTTTTGAAGACACTCCACCCCACCCACCATTGACCACAGGATTATAACATCCCTCATTCAAGCTTTTTCAGAATTTACCTTGGGTATCAGTTGTCCTCAACCTAGAACGTTGTTGCCCCCAGGGGACATCTGGCAGTGTGTGAAGTCATAGGTGATGGAAATTTTATCATAGTGGGGGAAGAAATATCTTTGTAAATGTTGGTGGAGGTTATATAATTGTTAAGATTAAGATAATCTGGCCGGCGCTGTGGCTCACTAGGCTAATCCTCTGCCTGCAGTGCCGGCACCCCGGGTTCTAGTCCCAGTTGGGGTGCCGGATTCTGTCCCAGTTGCTCCTCTTCCAGGCCAGCTCTCTGCTGTGGCCCAGCAGTGCAGTGGAGGATGGCCCAAGTGCTTGGGTCCTGCACCCCATGGGAGACCAGGAGAAGCACCTGGCTTCTGGCTTCGGATCGGCACAGCACCAGCCATGGTGGCCATTTGGGGAGTGAACCAATGGCAAAAGGAAGACCTTTCTCTCTCTCTCATTGTCTAACTCTGCCTGTCCAAAAAAAAAAAAAAGATTAAGATAACGGTGAGACAATTATAGAGAAACGAAATAGATTACTTTGGAGTTGTACCAATTATTTTGGCTCACAGCTGGGGGGGTATCATTGGCATCCACCTAGGAATACTGCTAACTGCCTTCAATGCACAGGGTAGCCTCTCCAGCCAAGACTTACCCAGCCAACTCACTGTCAGCCGTGCCGAGGCTGTGAAACCGTGAGGTGTACGATATACCTACACCTATCAGAGCAGACACCAATGAACACTCTCTGGTGTCGTCTCTTCAGGACTTCCTCCTCTCCTTACAAGGAAGTGTGGCTGCTACTTCCTACAAAAGGCAACTGAACCTTATGCCTGTGTCCATTCCTATCAGTGTGAGTGACAAAAAAATCCACAGTGACTTTCCACTTCCCAGAATGCTCTATTAGGCTCCCTCACAGTGCGACTTGGCACCCAGTGCTCAAGGTCATCACCAGCTTGTGTGACTGCCCCTGATTACCAGACATAGGCTCAAGGGCACAGTAGAGATGTTTCCCCAGGTATCATTTTGTCTAAAGTTGGCCGTGCCTGCAAGGAAGCTGGGGAGTCTTCAAACTGACCACTTTGTCAGTCTCCAAGCAGGCTCTCTTGTACGGGAACAGAAGTGAGGAGGTTACCTCCTCCAGGGTCAGTGGGTAAGAAAGTCCTGGGGGCTGGAGGGAGAGCACACTCTGCCTACAAGTGTCTTTGTGAACGCCTCGGTAGGGTCACATTCTACTGAACAGTTCAATGAACACATTAAATTCCTTCTCCTAAGTCAGCTTTTCACTTTGCAAGTGCAAAACCCATTTGCATCAGTGAAGTTTAGCTTATTTTTAAGTTTCTAATGACCTCATTGAGTGAAGTAACTAGGTAGAACGGGGTGGGGGGGGAATAAACTTTTTACCCAAATGCATAAATCAGGCATTTGTTTTTAACCTTCCTTACTTCCTGAGAGTCTTGTTATTTACATGGCTGGCATTTTATTCATTAACACTCCAAAACCAGGAGGCAGGATTTTGCCCAGTTGCTGTGTCCTGGCCGGCCTCAGTGCCAGGTGAGCCTCGTCGCTGGGAACTGGCACCATCCTGCCACCATGGGAAACGAAGCTGCCGCGCAGGACGGTGGACAACTTGTAAAGCAGTCGCTTGCCTCGCCAAGTGGTCAAGTCGGTGTGCCTGGCGTCGGCGTGCACTGTAACCGTTAGCACGTTCTTTGTGGTGGCGCCTCTCCCAGTAGCCATGTGGAGGAAATGGTTGCACAGTCTAGAGATCTGGCCAAAGGAAACTTGTTTTAAGGTCAGAATAAAAGTTCCTTTTTCTTGTTTTCTTCCCTGGGCTGCAGGTTATACCCCATTTTCTCATTCTCATAGTCCACCTTGTAAGCAACTGTTACAAGGAATTATCTCATAACTATAATATAGCAAGAATTCAGCAAAAATCGCCTGCTTTTCCTCTAGAATTAGAGATCAGTGTCTCTCCAGAGCTGATCTGAAAGTCCCCCTCCTCCACGCCCTGCCATTCCCACACCCCAGGTGCAGGTTACACTTGTGTTTAGAAAGTGGTATTATAGCTCTTTCTCCTGCAGGATGATTACGCTGTGGCCATGACCTTCTGGAATGGACGGAAAGGGCTGGGCAGAGTTAGATAGCACAAGGACAGGGGAGAAGCTTGTGGGAGTGCATTGCAAACAGAGATGGGCGAGTTAAGTTACTCAATCGCCATCTGTCTCTGTTTTGCTAACTCATTAGCTCGGACACCACATTGTGTTAATCCCCACTTCCCCTGGCTGCGAGCTTGATCCAAGTCTCAGGGGAACAGTGGGACTGCTCAGCCCAATTCTGCCGTCAGCTGGGCTGCAGCTTCTCTGAGCTGGGCATCGTGCCAGGCCTGCCACCCCCCACTGCCACATGCCATGGAGGTGAAGGCTTCCCCTTGGTTCCTGCAAAAGAAATGGAAGCCTCTGCGCTTGGCTCCTTCTTCCAAAAAGACTCTTCCAGGCACTGTGATAGGTTTTGCCCTTCACTCCCTAGCACTCCCTCTCCCCCCCAGCACCCTCTCCGGGCAAGGGGCAATTTCAAACTGACCCCCTTGTCCATGGCACCGGGTCCCACCACCAGACAGATGCTCCTCTGTGCTTTCTGTGTCTCTCAGAAGGAGAGTGTGTCCAGCAGCTAAGAACTGTCTGGGAAGCCTGGCTTGTCCCTCGGGACCATCCCAGACGAGCAGTCTTACTTCCAGTGCTCACCTGGCATGAAGAGCTTCACGATGCTGTGTGGGTATAGCTGTGTAGAAACCTCATTCATTGCTCTGCTGCTGAGCTGGCGGGAATGTGCAGATTGTTCCTGTTGACTTCTTGCTCCTCACTTTTCTCACCTGTGGAAGGGTATTTTCTTAGAAGGACTCGATGTTTTTGAAGTCTTTTCCCCTTTAGAAATGAAGGTCTTGTGTACCTATTGATAAATAGATTTGCTAACGTTGACAGGTGTGCCAGACATGGCTCTAGCTATTCAATGTACAAGAACCCATTTAGTGGTATAGATGGATACTACGAGTGTGATATCTCCCATGTACGGATGAAGAAACTGAGGCAGTGAGAGGTTGAGTTGTTTGTTCAAATGTCGTAAGCGGCAGAGCCCAAATCCAAACCCGGAGGTTCGCTGCAGAGCCCGGTCCCCGCCTCAATCCATGGTCACTCACAGTGTTCCCATGATCGCATCATCACTCTGTTTCGCTGGTGTCCTTTCCCGATTTTGTGAATTCTCAGATGTGATCTTATCACCATTCAGGGGGTCAGTATCCTTTACGGGGAGCAGTATCCTTTGGAGGTTGTTAGCACCCCCTTTTAACAAATGGGTACTTTGAGATAAAAGCAAAGACTTACAGAGGCCACCCATGGGATATTGGCAGAACCCAGGCCTCCTGCTTTTGTGCCAGAGGCCCCATCTACTAAGCGTCTCTCCCACTCATAGTTGGGGATGAACAGGAAATTCAGATATTAGAGGTGAAGTAGTCGTTGACCTGGTTAACTCTTTCAACAGGGCAAATCAAGAATGCTTTCATTGTCTGTTGGCTTCAGTTTCCCCATTGCGATGCTGAATGACCTCTGCGGGGTATAAAGGCATTACAAGCCTGTGGCTCATTCAGAGGTAGCAACAACATGCCATTCCCACTCCTCTCTGCTGTAGGGCACCGAATGGATGTCTTTACCTCTCGGGTGCCAGGAAGTACAGCGGTTTCTGCAAACCTCCTCACGTATTCTGCACATGCTTGGCTTGGTGAGGAATTCTAACAGCAGAACTTGCTCTCTCAGGCCCTTGTCCTGATTCTGCCTCATACCCCGGTGGCTGTTCCTTTCTCTTCCAGTTCTACTGGGTTGTGTGGGCCTTTTAGCATGGGAGATTCTGAAAGCCCAGCAAGCGCTCCTCTTCCTGGCATTTAGTATCTCTCTTTTTCCAGTCCCAACAGGTGTAAAGACATCCCAGAAATGGGTTGCCAATGCAATTTAGGTTCCCCAGAGGTTGGCTTTTATGTGCAAGCATTGGAACCATGATGCAACTGGTATCATGTCTCCCATACAGGTCTGGACCTAGTAGAGAGGAATGAACAGCAAAACTGAAATGCCAGACTCACACATGGTACTTAAATCACAAGAATTTGGGGTTTTGGTATCAGTAGTGGCTGCTACTTTTCCCTCAGCAAAGCTGAACCACTGATGCAGTTCCCCTCCAACTCCAGTTCCACGTTTAACCAGAGACACCCAGAAATGGATGTGTGTCAGCAGGCAGACTATGCCTGAGATGAAGCAGGAGGTGTGTTGGCTGATGGGAAGACTACTATTTTAATTTCTTTTACATTGCAGCAGTCTCAGATGGATAGTATCCAGGTAACTTGTAGCACCTGCACCTTATTAAACTCCTGTTTGATCCAGAATTTACAGCTAAAATGCACCTGGAATACTTCAAGTTGGAACTAGACTTCGGTTCATTTTCTTATCAAAAGGGACATACAAATTGATTATGCAATCTGCAACAGGTGACATAAAAACCTTCAGAGTGGCACCTTTTTTCTTGTTTCATAAATTCAGTAATATCAATTTGGGGATCTCTTATTAAATAGACATTGAGTCTTAACAGCAGGATGCACCATAGCATGTTTTCTGTATGGCTCGCTCTCTTTATTGCATATGACAGAAACCATCCTCAAAGTAGCTGAGGCACAAAGTGAAATTATCATAAGGCTACTGGAATGTCTATGGAAACTCAGGACTGGACTACAGCTGGCTTCACGAAGAGATGGAACCGGTGTTAAACACCATCAAGTTAGACAGTCCCTCTCTCTCTCTCTCTCTCTCTCTCTCTCTCTCTCTCTCTCTCTCTCTCTCTCTCGCACACACACACACACACACACCACCTCGCACACACACACACACACACACACACACACACACCACCATCACCACTGCCCAGTGGATGTCCCCCTAGATATGTGCTGCTGATACAATAACCACCAGCAACATGGGGCTATCAAACTCTTGAAATGCTTTGTAAATCTAAGTGCTAGATTCCAAAGACTTAGCATGGGGAAAAATAATGTAAAATATCTTAATTTTCATATTTATTACCCTTTGAAGCAATAATGTTTGGGATATTTTAGGCTAACTAAAATATATTATTGACATTTACTTTGTCTCTCTTTGTATTTTTTTTTTTTTTTTGCATGTGGCTACCAGAAAATTTTAAATTCCATATGTGGCTTGTGTCGTATTTCTTTTTGGATGGTACTGGTCTTCTAGATGGTTCTACCAAAGATCCACGGTAACACAAATCTCCTCATGCCTTAGCCTGACTTAGCTTAGTTGAGGAACACAAAAGGGACGATCAGAGACACCCCTCCCCATCAGGTAGAGGCACATGTGGCCACACCCCATCCTTTGCCCTCCCTTCCTCCCTTGTGGTAACTTCTCCTTGAACTGAAACAATGTATTCCTCTTGAAAGGGGACTCATACACTCACGCACTTCAAAATATTTATTGGGCCCCACTTCTCTGCCATTTCTTGCATCAGGCATTGAGGGTATGGGGTCCCTGCTGTCACCGGGCTTCCTTCTGGCAGCTTCTAGCTCGTCTTCATGAATGGAAGCTCAGAGCAGGAAGTACACATCCCGGAATGGCTGCAGCTGCCCTCGTGGCAGCTCTCATGGACCTCTCATGCCCTCGTGGACCATGAGCAGATGGGCAGAGTCACCACGGGCAGCGCACTGTCAAGGGAGTTGGGGGCGGGGTGCTGACCTTCGTGAGTGAGGCAGGGCCCTTCCTTCCGTGGAATAACTGTGTGCTCATGTTTTCATGGAGCCAGATTCCAGAGCCCTTTTCTCAGATGCAGAGCTGTAGAGACATGGTGTCTCCTTGTCACTGCCTCCACCAGTGGGAGACAACTGCAGGACTGACTGACAGTGCGGCTTGGAGAAACTGACCCACTCCCAAAGGAGTGCACCCTCCAGGCTTCCAGACAGACGGTGTGGAGAAGCCTCTGGATCCAGTTTCCCTTTATTTATTTATTTAGTTTAATTTGAAAGGTGAGAGACAGAAAAAGATCAAGATCTCCTATCTGCTGGTTTACTCCCCAAATGCCCATAACAACCAGGGCTAGGTCAGGCCAAGGAGCCTACAACTCAACCCAGGGCTCCTACGTGGGTAGCAGTGACCCAAGTACTTAAAGCATCACCTCCCAGGGTATGCATTAGCGGGAAGCTAGACTAGGAAATGGAGCCGGGACTGGAATCCAGGCACTCCAACATGGGCATCCAAGGCAGTGCCTGAACTGCTGTGCCAAATGCCCGCCCCATTTTTTAAAAGCAACTTTTCAAATAAAATGAACACAGAATACAAACAAGGGGCTAGCACTGTGGTATAGCAGACAAAGCTACTGCCTCTGGCGCCAGCATCCCATATGGGATCTGTTTGAGTCCTGCTCCACTTCCAATCCAGTTTCCTTCTATTGCGCCTGGGAAAGCAGTGGAAGATGGCCAAATGCTCGGGCCCCTGCACCCATGTGGGAGACCCAGAAGAAGCTCCTGGCTTTGGCCTGGCCCAGTCCTGGCTGTTGCGGCCATCTCAGGAGTGAACCAGCAGATGGAAGATTCTCTCCCTCTCTGTCTCTTCCTCTCTCTATGTAACTCTGCCTTTCAAATAAAGAAATAAATCTTTTTTAAAAAAATTACAAAAAAAGCATATACATCATATGCATACAGCTCCATGGCCTTTTTCATTGACCACACACGCTCAGCTAGCACCCAAATTAAGAAGTACAACATTCATGTTACCCCAGACGTTCCTCTTTCCTGCCTTATCCCATTCCACAGCTCTGTCCTCATCCCAAAGATAACCAACCACCATCTAGATTTCTGCAACCCCAGACCAGTGTAGCCAAACTTTTTACAAATGAAGCCATGTAGCCGATTCTCTTGGTATTGCTCCCTTTTGCTGTTTGTATAGTCTTTGTATGTTGTTTTATGTACCAGTAAAAATAGAGGTAGCCAAAAAGCAAGTAAGGATTATAAATGCACTATAGAAAGACACTCTCAGTGTCTGTGATTTTGGTTACTTTTCTATGTCTACAAACATGTCTTTCTTTTAATTACACTCTAATGTCCATACTTCCTTGTATTCTGCTTTTGTGTTTAATACATCAGATCTATCAGATATCCTAAACACTGGTGTGTCTGAAGGCGGCTGCATTCTGAATTGACCCAAGAGGTAATATGGAAAAACAGAAATTTTTTACTTTTTCTTTTTTAGGTCAGTCACACAAATTCGTGTTTATGTTAATCATTTCTGAGAGATTTAGATTGGTCCCTTCCGGTCAGGCTTCCAGATGTTCAAATAAAGTTGGAAAGTCAACCGCCCACTGTTGCTAGAGAATTCTGGGGTTTGGGCCCCACCTGGGCCTCTTGTTGCTCAATGAATCTTCTGAGTTTCTCTCTACCATTTGACACATAGGTGTTCTGCTAATGTGTAGCACATCAGGGACCGGATAATTCTGAGAGTGGCTCACTGGAGTCCGTTCAAGCCCCAGCTCATTCTATAACCCGAGACAAGTCTGTAAAATGTTCCTTATTCCTCAGATGGGGAGTCCCATCTCCACATCTGTTTGGGATCATAAGAAATAATACTTACATAACATTTTGGAGGCCTTGAATGAAAAGTTCCTTGGAGTTGCTGACTGCTCTTGAATTTTTCGCAGCTAACACTGTGGTACCCGTTGTTGTGGATATAGTTGCTGAGCTGGGTCATAACTAGATTGCAGATCTGGGGTAGAGGAAAAAAATATATCTATGCCTTGGTATTTTGATGATTTGTTTAAAAAGCTGCCCATGTACTTCCTAGAAATTTGCACCATGAGCTTAACCTGTTGTAGGTTTGCTTTGCTTATGAAATTTTGACATTTGGAGGTCTGAGTTCTTACCCACGTGAAACTGTATTTTTCAGCATATCCTAGTGGGTTTTCCTGAGGGAGGGCACCTGGAACACTGCTATTCTGTTGGTCACTTTGCCCTGCAGGAGTGAGAGAATTGATATTCCCGTTAGCCAGTAATGCTCAGATTCCTGACCGAGGAGACTCCTCAGACATTGGCCAGGCCTGTCTCTGCCTCGACCGCAACACAGCCTTCATAGTGCATATCCGAGGGGGAAGGAATCCCAGAGGCCCCCAGTCCCGCATCCTCGTTTTCCAGACAGGGAAACTGAGACTTAAGGAAGTCACCGAACCAAGCTGGAAGCTCACTCTGGTGTGTCACTGCCTCCCCAGATGTCTGCCCTACTGAGGGGAAGGAGGAAGGGTCGGGGCAGCCTCCGACCCCACCCTGGTGCGGCCCTGGTAGGATCCACGGCCTTCCTTTCCTTCAGCCACCTGACAGTAAGTTCAACATCGTGATTCATTCTTCCCCAACTGGGAGACAGAGCGGTTCGGCCTTTTACTAATCAGCGCTGGAACCTTGGCCTCTGCTGGAGCATTCCGAAGTTCAGTTCAGGAGATATGCGTAGGATCCCTTCTTCCAGAGTTATTGGGTGGCAGAGATCAATTGTCATTCGGTCTGCGAGGCTGGCTGGCTGGCTGGCTGGCTTGCTGGCGTTCTTATTGCAACATTCTTTCCTGAACTTGTTTCTGATGACCTCTTAACCCCTGCTTTTCAGTTTTAATTACATGTCTGTTGTCACACACATATCAGTGGCTGAGTCCTTAGCGCACAGAAATGCTGAAGCTCGCCCTTCCAAAATCCTTCCGGGTTCAGCTTACATCAGGCGCTAGGTCCAGGAAATGAGAAGGTCTCCAGCTCACTGGGGACCCTCTTGGCCCGGAGCAGAAGTGGGGTCTGAATCATTCCCTAGGAGAGCTTTGTAGATTGTCACAGTTGGCAGCCTCGGGACTTGAGCTAATCCTGGAAACTCTTGAACTTCCCAGAAAGAAGGTTCCCCAAGGGCAGGCCGAGGTCCTCCGAGAGAGCAGATGGAACAGAGCTTGCAACCAGTTGCCTTTACAGCTGGACGTGGAGATAAATAAAATGCTGCCTATTGTTATTATTTTACCTTTGACTTGCAGGCGATATTTATCCTCTATTCCCTTTACCCTGCATTGTGGGTGGGGGTGGGGAAGCGGGGAACATGCAGTATAATCACCGAAAGAAAAGCAAGCAAACTTGTTGATTCAGTTCCCATGGCGAATGCAAACAAGGCCAGGCCAATAGACACAACTCAATTATTACAAAAATGTGTTTCTTTCTGGCGGCTACACAGTCAGTCCTTTATATTCAGTCACTGCGTTCAGCCCATCACCCAAAACCCTTCCCAAGGTCATTATTCTGGTTTTGCAGACTCCTACAAATAAATGCTGGTTTTACTCAGTGTCCTGTCTCTAACTCCCTTTGTGGCAAATGGAGAGTAGTAAAGCGTCTTTTAGGCAAAGAAAGTCTCAGTCAGAGAGGTGAAATGCTACAGGCTGGTCAGGGAGGTGAAATGCTACAGGCTGGTCAGGGAGGTGAAATGCTACAGGCTGAGGCATCACAATTTGAAAACCATGCAACCATCCCTGTAATCCGGTTTTAATTAACTCCAAGAGGCACATCCCTGTTATTTCATTAAAATGAAATTCTGTTTCAATGGAAAACCACCGCTACAGGGGACATGGGGGGCAGTGCATTGTTCCCATAGGTTTAGGGGTTGGCAGTGAATCCTGAATTTAGCGAATCCCACTGTTTCTCTGAGTCCTTCTTATGCTTTGAGAGAGTTATGGGTTCCATGGAACGTAAGGAGAGCCCTTGTTTAGCATGGGGAGAGGGGAGGGCACAGCCAAGGCTGTTGGCTGCCTGCTCCGCCCTTGATGACCTCTCCGTCCTCTCTCCCTGACCGTGTCAGTCTCTCTCCTTAGTCCTTTGGCCTTGATGCCCCAGGGTTACTGCTCCGCTTTGCCATGACTGATCCTTGCTGAACTCTGGGTCATTCGTGGGCAACACAAAGAGCTCCACAGAGAGACAGGGGTGCTATTTCCTGGCCAGGAGGGACTTGGCCACAAAGGAGCCCCCCTCTTTTGAAACACTCACTGCCTTGGCTCTCTAAAGACCTGGAGGGAACCTTCCAGATTCCGTCATCTAAACACCTCTCTTTCCCTGGAGGGCGCCCCCGGACTCTGGGGCAAGGAAACCTGTCCAATGGACGAGCTAAGACCTTGCTCGAGTGGGGCATCTCCTTCTCTGTGTGCCCTTTGCCCCAGCTCCACAGACCTGTGGATTGCAACACAGCCCAGAGCAGGCGGACCCTGCGCTGTCCGCGCCGTCAGCGGAAAGGCCACGTGCACACTCTGGTGTTGGGAGCATGGCTGGGTTTCCCTTCCAGTCCGGCCTCTGCTCTGCTGGCCTCAACAGGCACTTCTTCTTCCTTTGTTTCCCCTGTTGGTAAGGAAAGATAATGAAGCTTTCCACCTATCAGGCTCACTTGAGTGCTATAAAGAATAATGAGGTGATATTTGTAAAGTGCTTTGAGCCGCTGGGAAAGAGGAGGGCCGAGCTGAGTAGAAACCATTATTAGCTGGAAGCACTTATCAATGGAGCTGTTTCACAATAGTGGAGAGTAAGAATATTCAGAAATGAATTCCAGGGCCTAGCCCTGCTTTGAATTTCGGAGGAGGATTAGTGGGGACCTAATAGGTATCCCACTTCTCCAATTTCTTTAGTGCACCGGCAACCCAGGAAAGGTAATTACATTCTTTCTATGTGGGACCCAGACTGGAGTTTCAATTGGGATGTCAGAGTGTGCTTGTCTTCTGTTCTCTCCCGAAGCTGTGTTACGTCGTGATTGTTAAAGCCTTGGGCATCTTCTGTCCCACAGGGTAATTTCACTTGGGAGCTATACAAAGTAATTCTATGCAGAGCCGGGCCTGCTGTTTATAAGGTTGATTAGTGGAGCTTCTAAATCGAAAGCGCCTGGGGAGCGATTTGGATGAAGCAGGGGAATGAAAGGCAAGGTCTTTATCATGGTTGATCTTTTTTTTTTTTTCTTTTCTGTGCTGCTCCATGGGAATTTTCTGCCTGACTCAGATGTATGTGCAGTGCAAAGTGGGGGCATCCTCTTTCATCCTGGGGAACGAAGACCTAGTCTCAGGTGAAGCAAATCTCCAGGTCACTACATGTAGTTAGAGCCCCTTGTTTTTCCCCCTCGCTCCCACAAAGGGGTCAGGTGAGATGTTGAGGGGCCTGACCCGTGTGGGGGTGCTTCCAAGTGACTGTTCTGACCAGGCTTCTGTTTCTCCAAACCTGTGCCCCTCTGTTGCAAGACCCTCTGCCCCAAGTTCAAGTCTCTCTCATCTCCAGTGCCAGGGAAGAAGAGCAAGGAGAAAATCAGAACCAGAGAAATGTTTTGAGTTTGTGCAGCCCTCTGTGGGCCAACTGGTCAACCAGGAAGAAGGAGGCTCCCTCCCGATGGGTAGCAGTAGCACTGAACTTTCCCATGGTCCTCTCTGAAAGGTGTAAGGCGAGGTCAGGATGCCGTGGGGCATGATCGTGTACCTTCCATGGAGGCAGTACCCTGATTACGTCTTTGTGATCGCTGCTTCTGCGGACTGTACCTGACTGCACCTGTCCTGCAGGCCTCTGTCTCTCCCCGTAGAAAGACAGGCTGACCAGCTGGCCCCAGGTTCCCGAGCAAGTGCTGCCGGCAAGTGACTCGCGTCTCCAGTATCAGCTATCCAGAGGGACATAGCTGCAGACAGCGAGTTCCGTCCCCATGGGCACAGACACAACGCCTGGCGCCAGGGCCCCCTCTGCCCCTCCTCTGCCCTGTCCTGCCAGGCCAGCCCACCTGGAGATCTGCACGTCCCTGGGGGCGAGACCCACCCCTGAACCCCTTCCCGAGTCTGCCACCAACTCATTTTTGCGTTTTCGCCAGCCAGCCAGCCAGCCAGCCACTCCTGTGTCCTGAGACTCCTCGAAACAATAGGGGATTTACTTGGCAGGATTCTCTGACCTTTTCCCGAGCCCCAGGTTTCTTGTTTATTGTAGTTTGAGCCGCTCAGTTCTCTGCAAACATTCGGAGTCCTTCATTTCCCTCTCCCAAGGTTTGTATTTTTTCCCAGACATGCCTCCCCCAAGGGGAAGATGCCGAGACTTCGGGGCCTGGCTCCTGGTCCTTTCACCTCTGCCAGGGCAAAGACCTCCCTGGGCTGGGCTAGAGAGAAGGCTCTGGACCCCGCAGGTCCCCGCTGCCACCCGCAGTGGGCACAGCTGCCTGCCTCCCCAGTGAGCCGCTGGGAACAGAGTTCTGTCCCCCGCACAGAACATTCAGGCGGCAGTGGGAGACAGCGAGATCTGTCAGCACAGACCCTTTCTCAGAGCTCTGAGGGCCACATTCTCCACGGCCATCTGCTCCTTTTCACCTCTCTGGACAATGTTGCTTTTTAAAACCCTCAATTCCTCCTCCTTTATCCCCTCCTCCCCTGCCTCCCCTCCTTGTGTGCGCCCATCCTTTCTCCCTCTCATCTCTCCCCTCTCCACCCCCGACCCAGATCCTATGAAATGAGCCGCTCGGCATAAAACGGGCCCCTCCTGCAGACAAAGCTGTTTTGCAACCACTGGGGGTTTTTGAGGTTTTATTTTTGTAAATTTATTTTTGAAGCGAGGGCCTCCTCCTGTCGGAGTTTGTGATTATCCAGGGGGTATTCTTTTCGTAGGGAAGGGAAGGGAGAGAGCAGAAAGACACTTCCGTGGTGAAAGACGAAAATTCATAGTAATAACGAGTGTTAGGCTGCTACTGGAAGGCCCTGGCCCCTCTGACGAGGAAGCCCATCTTCTACCCACCCCCCACCCGGCCCTCTTAACATCCTCAAAGTCTCTCCACCACTCATCACCGTTATTCTTTTGTTCTTGCTGCCATGATGTCGTTGTGTTGTGTTTTAGGTTTTACTTCAGAGGCGGAGAGAGACAGAGCTCCTACCTGCTGGTTCCACTCACTCCCCAGTTGCCCACCATGGCCAGGACTGGGCTGGACTGGAGCTAGGCTGAAGCCAGGCACAGGGAACTCAGCCCTGGTCTCCCACATGGGTAGCAGGAGCCTAACTACTTGAGCCATCACTGGAGGAACCTAGAGCCCGGAGCCAGAGGCAGGTGTAGAACCCAGGTACTCCCACGTGAGATGCAGGCCTGGGTCAACGTCTCGACCACTAGGCTAAATGCTCACCCCCTTTGTGCTGTTTTGAATTTGGGGCCAGGGCTGCTGCAAAGCTATCCATGTTGAACAGAGCCATAGACAGCATCAGAGGTGGCTGGAATTAGGCAGGAGGGTCTCCAGTGCTCCCTGGGTGAAGCCAGGATCCCAGCTCCAGGTGATGGATGTCGGGGGGTGTTTGTCCCAGTGACTAAGTGACCTTGGGCGCAGCATTTTCCTTACGAATAATGAGGACAGAATCTCTTACTTCCACAATTTCTTAGCACACAGCTCTGTTTCTGTCAAGATGACTCTGTGGCAACGTCATGAACACTTCATAGGCCGTCCTCGGTTAGGGATGCTTCAGTGCTCCATTGTCAAAGTCAAGCTCAGGGGCCAGCCCTGTGGCATAGCAGTTAAAGCAGCCATCTGCGATGCCAGCATCCCATATGGGCAGCAGTTTGAGTCCTGAATGCCTCACTTCCGATCCAGCTCCCTGCTAATGCACCTGGGAAATCAGCAGAAGATGGTCCAAGTCTTTGGTCCCCTGCACCCACGTGGGAAACCTAGATAAAGCTCCTGGCTTCAGCCTAGCCCAGGCCTGGCTGTTGTGGCCATTTGGGGGAGTGCCAATGGATGGAATCTCTCTCTGTCTCTCTCTGTCTCTCTCTCTCTCTCCCCCCCTCTCTCTGTAATTCTGCCTTTTAAATAAATAAATAAATCTTAAAAATGAACAAACAAACAAAAAAAGTTGAGCTCAGCTGCTGACCTGAGGACCGTCTGGAACCGAGGCTCCCAGCCCTGGCTGCTCCTCACGGTCGTGGTTTGCATCCTGTCCCTACCCCTTACGAGCTCTGCCAGTGTAGCCACAACCTTGTCATCTGTGAAATGGGCAAGGATGGTATCTATTTCATATTGTGGTTAAGCTGATGAAGAGCTGCTTGTTTCGAGCTCTCAGAACAGTGATGGCACACAGCGTGTGCTTGTAAGGGTTCACTGTCCCAGTTGCCACCTTGCCATCCCACAGCCACGTCACAGAGGGCAAGATAGGCCAACTGGCTTGGCGGGGCCCTCCTCACTCTGTCCTGTCTACCTTCTGCTGCCTTCATTTGTCATTGTAGAGTTAACACTGATAAAAGAAATCATGTAATTTTCAATGGGGTTATAATGATGATTAACATAGCAATTCTACTTAGAAATGTCATAAAATAAGGAAACGTACTAAGATATAAAAAGATATATAAACGCGGACTTCTGGCAAAGAAAGGAACCAGATGTGGAGATTATAGTCACAGAGGGAAAGGCGGTCGGGATTTTGGCAACTGGGATGATTTTACATATTTTCAGTTGGAGAAAACCTGGAGATTTATTTTTCTTTGGGATCAGTTTCTAGAAGCCTATCATATGACAAAGAGTTTCCCAACAACTGAGGGAGACCATTGTTAAAGTGTGCTTTTCTAGAAAGACAGAGATGACATTGACTGTTACGATTTAATTTAATGAGGAGAAGAAAATGAGTGGGTGTCTGCAAAATGGGGTAGGGGTGCGACACCATGAGGTCGCCCTCCCAGACAGGGAGACCGACAGTCGGTCTTGCAGTGCTTGCTTTTGTTCAGTTTTTATTTATGTATTTGAGAGGCAACGAGGCAGAAACAGAGATCTTCCATCTGCTGGTTCACTCCCCAGATGCCCACAGCGCTCCCTGGGAAGGCTAAAGCCAGAGCAGGAAGAAGGAACCCACTCAGCTGAGCCCTCACCACTGCCCCCCAGATGTGCACTAGCAGGGAGCTGGAGTGAGCGAGTGAACACTGCAGCACTCCAACCCGGGATCAGGGTGTCCCAGCTGCTGGGACTCCCAGATGCCTGCTCCACTTTTTTTTAAGATTTATTTTGTTTATTTGAAAGGAAGAATGAAACAGAGAGAAAGAGGGAGAGGCAGAGAAAGACATCTTCCATCTGCTGGTTCACTCCCCAAATGACCGCAAGAGCCCAGCATAAAGCCAGGAGCCAGGAGCTTCATCCGGGTCTCCCACATGGGTAGCAGAGGCCCAAGTGCTTGGGTCATCCTCCGCTGCTTTCCCAGGCGCATTCACAGAAAGCTGGATGGGAAACAGAGCAACAGGAACTTGAACCCGTGTAGCTAAACAGGATGCCCACTTTGCAAGCAGCGGCTTAACCTGCTGCACCACAATGCAGCCCAAAGAAACAGAGAAAAGAGCATAAATGAGTGAGAGTGCAGGGTTCAAATCCTGGCTCGGCCATTGGCCAGGTGGCCTTGGGCAAATCACTTTCTTTACCGTTCAGCTTCCTCCCCTCACAGAGATAATGTATGTGAGGTGTTTAGCCTAGCTCCTGGAACCTAGTGATTATCCCCCAATGTGACCTTGTAATTCTTCTCTGCAATGTCCAAGACGTGGGACACACTACACCGAGGTGGACGGCTTGATCACTTGGCCGATGCTAGCCGCTTTCACTAAACCCATAGTTCCCTTCCGATTTCTGGATGAACGCTGGCCTTCAAGGAAGAAGAAAACTGCTTGGCTGAAGGATTCATATTTTGCAGAAGTGTCCTGACTGCCTGCTGCCCACCAAAACCAGTTCCCCCGCATTAAAATAGCCCTGCTGGCATCAGCACGTTGTGTTCCTTAGTTCCCTCTCGCACCACGAGGAGGCTGCCTGAAAGTACTTGACTGTACAAGACACTCTTGGGGAATGGTCACTTGGGGGAGTTCGAGGAAGGTCATCTCCATTGCCTGAGACACCTGCCCATCCCTCCCTCCCCCACTGCTGTGGGCAGTATGCAACCTGATGGAACCAGGCGACTCGCGGTCCAGAAGCCGCCATACGTTTCTGTCCCAAGTCGAATCCTCCTCCCTCCTGTGATTGATGTGAACAGCCTTATCGGGGCCTGGTGCCCATGGGGACATCGCGTGTGCGCACACGTGTGTGTGTGTGTACCCACCCACACCCCAAAAAGCAGAAGTCTAGCAGCTTCTAGTCTTGGCTCAGGAAGCCCAGTTCCAGATGTCAAGGAAATCCAAGCCATGCAGAAGGAACTCAGCAGCCAAGAAGAATTCGTCAGCACGGGAAAATGAAGACCTTTGGGGGTTCTTGTCCACAACTCAGGGAGCCCAAGTCACCAGGGGCACCTCCACCAAACGATTTTAGCATCCTACTTCTTCCCTCTCCCCTGTGCAGAGCCTGCAGGGCCCCGAGCTGTGTGCCTTCCATTCCCTCCCAGGCATGCCCGAATATATCCTGATTGCTATCATGATCCTTTACCTACCCAAGGGGGCAGTTGAGCTGGGGTGGGAGGAAGGCAGAGCAATAGTCTTGACACTCTGGGCAAGGTGGGAGTTAAAAGCATTCTGTACCACAATGTGCTCTCTGATGCCAAGAGACCGGAAAGTCCTAGAAGGTCTGGGCTCAGGCCCCAGCTCTGTTGCCTGCAACGAGGTAGGTTTGGGTGGTCAAGTCTCTGCTGTGTCCCCGATACAGGAATCGTGACTGTGCAGTGCGATCAAAGGCAGCCCTCCGAGCTGGATTCCTTAGGTACATGCACATACTTTGGAAGGTTCAAGGTGGCGCAAGACTTCTCTCCCCTTCCCCTTTATCCTCTTTCCTGCCTGACTCAGCTCTGCGCTCAATGAGGAAACAAAGGGGAGCTTGAACTCTGAGGGCCAAGCCATGTTTGGTGTCTTGAAGACGTGCAGGTCAAAGAGCATGAGCGAGGAGGGACTTAATGAGGGTCGTGGAATGAGGCCCTGCCCTGTCACCGGCCCTGGCCTGTTTCATGCCTGGGGCTGTCAGCCACCCCTCCTCCACCAAGCTTTTTGGAATCAGTGTTTGGGTGGCTCCTGACAGCAACTCCAGCCAGATGAATTATGGCAGCTCTAAGAGCATTTAAGTCTCCCCTCTCTGTTCCCCTGGGGAGGAGGGTGGGTGATAAAGTCAGCAGATAGGAGTCTTAAGAACTGGGCAAAGGGCATTCTCCAGCATGACATCTTCCGAGATGAGAGGATGTGGAGTCACACCGCTAGGCACTTCCTGGAGATGTTCCAGTGTGGGAGCGTCCGTGACTGTTCTCGGGTCTAGGGGGTCCACACGTGCAAGCAAAACAGCAAGTGCCTAACACGTGGGTATTTTCCCCAAAACTTTAGTGTAGGTAAGCATCATCAGAGAGAACTTTTCAAAAATGCATATTCCCAAGCACTGCCTCCAGAGACTATGATTCACTGGGTTTGGGAAGGGACCCAGGATTCTGCATTTTAAAAAGTTAACCAGGGCCCAGCACTGTGGAGCAGCTGGTAAAGCTGCGGCCTGCAATGCAGGCATCCCATACAGGTGCTGATCCAAGTCCCAGCTGCTCCACTTCCCATCCAGCTCCCTGCTAATGCACCTGGGAGAACAGTGAAAGATTGCTCAAGTCTTTGGGCCCCTGCCTGCCACTCGTGTGGGAGGCAGGATAGAATTCCAGGCTCCTGGCTTTTGCCTGGCCCAGCCCTGGTTGTTGTGGCTATTTGAGGAGTGAACCAGAATGGAAGATGTGTGTGTGTGTGTGTGTGTGTGTGTGTGTGTATCTATCTGTCTCCCTCCCCCGTGTACTCTGTAACTCTGCCTTTCAAATAAATGCATAAATCTAAAAAAAAAAAAAAAAGACACAGGGCCAAGATTTGAACCCAAGCACTCCCAAGTGCTGTCTTAACCACTGCACTAAACCACCCACCCCTACAAATTTATTTTTATCACGTTAATATATTTTTATCTTAGTTCTACCATTTGAGAGTAGGTTGAACATGAGCTTCTCTTACATAACCATAATACAGTTATCTCACTCAGGAAATTAGCATTGAAACAATACTATTATTTCATACACTGGCAACATTCAATCTTTTCCAGGTGTCAAGACAATGACCTTATGGTAGTGTCTTCCATGATTTGGTCCAGGATTAGACGTTGTATTTAGTTGAAATGTCTCCTTGCATTGATGTTTTTTTTAAGCTATTGAGGCTTTCAGAGAAATATTTTTCTTCAAGAACGCATATCCTGCTAAACAGCAGCATTGCTGTTAATCCACTGTCCTTGCTGCTTGCTGAGAGCCAGTGATCGGTGCGGGCCTGAGGTGAGAACACCCTCCGCAGGCCAAAGTCCACAGCAGCCAAGGCCCTTGGTGGGGGGCAGCTTCCAGTCCTGGTTGTGCCCTGGGACCCGACTTCCCAAAGGCAAACCGCATGACCCACAGTTTGACCCCTTGCTTTCCGGTCCACTGGGCTGTCACCTGGCTTTCCCATTGTCCAAACTTGGATAGGCAGAGCCACCAGATCTTACTCCACTATAGCTGACATCTCCCCAGGAGGAGCGACCAGTGAAGGATATCCCATTTTTCATCCTTGCTGGCTCTCTCTGCGTGCAGTTGGCTGAATGCACACATTGGAGGGTGATTTTTCTTTTCCCAACAGTCAGGGCTGTAGCAATCTGAGACCAGAAGCAGCAGCTGTATGCCTCCTGCCTCAGCCAGTGTCCCCTGAAACAGATACCAAATGGTCAACAGATGAGATGGATGACCATGTCTAAAACACAAGACTCGCTCCAACTCTGGCGTCCTCCTCCTGCCTCAGAGGCAACCATGGGAGAGGAGCGAAGCTCACACCGAGACAGCTGATTGGTATGGTTGGAGGAATTCACAGAGAGCAGACAGAGCACACTGTGGAAAAAAAGAAGAAAAAAACACATCATGTATGCATCTTCCTGGCTTAGCTTGAATGAAGCCTAAATGCAAAAAGAAAATGCTTTGGATTTCTTTCAACGGTTGAGGTTTTGTTTCCTTTGTTTTATTTTTGCGAGCATTTGCATGGTGGTGGTATGGGTTTTCTCAAAGTTTATTTTTTAATTAAAAAGTGCTTTTCAAAGGGTAGGAGACTTAGCTGCAAATCACTATTCAGAGTCCCCCCCCCCCCCCCGCCTTAAATAGAAGTTAGCAGGAGGGAAGTTGATTTATTGGAGAAAAGATTCAGGAGATTCAGGGACATGGCGCCCTGGAGAATGTGGGGAGCTGAGCTGGTGGAAGGAGA
Source organism: Sylvilagus floridanus (assembly GCA_949820135.1). Taxonomy (NCBI): domain Eukaryota; kingdom Metazoa; phylum Chordata; class Mammalia; order Lagomorpha; family Leporidae; genus Sylvilagus; species Sylvilagus floridanus. The sequence continues at coordinate 10,574,261 of OX463228.1, read as the reverse complement.
CTGCTTGCCCCTTCCACTCTCCCTCCCTCCCTCCCTCCCTCCCTCCCTCCTTCCTTCCTTCCTTCCTTCCTTCCTTCCTTCCTTCCTTCCTTCCTTTCTCTTTTCATTTACAGAGAGAGTCAGAGACAGTGAGACAGAGCTCTTCCCTCTACTGGTGCATGCTCCAAAGGCCCACAGCAGCCGGGCCTGGACCAAGCTGAAGCCAAGAGTCAGGAACCCCATCCAGATCTTCCACATGGGTTGCAGAGACCCAGCTACTTGAACCATCACGTACTGCCCCCAAGGGAGCACCTTAACAAGAAGTGGGATCAGAAGTGGAGCCGGGACTCAAACCTGTGCACTCCAGTGTGGGACGTGGAGGTCCCGAGCAGCATCTTAACCACTATGCCAGATGTCCAGCTGCATTGCTGCTGAATATTCAGGTGCTCCAGCTCTCTTCTCCTCAAGCCAGCTGTTGTTCTTAGCTGTAGATCTTGGCTGTCACTGGGGACACGTCAGAGAAGCCCTATGCAGTCACAGAAAGGTTTGCTTAGCCACTAGGATGCTTCCACACTGAGTGTTTTCTTGAAGAGTGGGCATCCTCACTCCGTGATTCTGTGCAGTTTCTACATGGTATCCCTGCAGGGCAACCATATGCTGTGGTTTGTCCACAACGGTCCCAAGCGATCTCTGTTAATCCAGAATACTTATGGAAACGTCCCCATGTCATATTCAAAAGTGTCCTGGTTGGATGATAACTTGCATAATCACTCTAAGACTCTGGGAAACTTAAAGTATTTTCTTCCCATACCAAAGCTAGTGGAGCTGTTTGGATGATTTGTGCTGGTGCATACCAGTCTTTATCCTAGTGATTAGCTCACCCCAACTTGTGCTCCACCTCCTTCTGTGGGAGATTAATCCAGTTCCCAACTCTTGTATTCCGAGCTCCCTGGTGGCCCCCACCTTTTCTTGTCTTCGCTTCGTGTTTCTTACCTTCCTCTGTAATGAGTTTTGCTGAGCCTTGGATTGGCCTGGGTGTGTTGTACAAGTAAAGACTGGACTGTATTCAGCCCCTTTCACCTCTTGCCAAGAAACACTGGAAATGAGGTTTTCTTCTCTACCAAAGGGAAGCAGCAAATACCTTCCCTGGTGGGCAGATGGTGTTGGGTGAGGCAGTTACTACGTGGTTTTATGCCTCAAATCCTTTATTTGTAAATCTCAAAGCAGACTAATAGCTTTAAAATATTTTGAGAATCTCAAAGCTCAGGAGATTATAAATAACAAAAGCTGTATTTTTTTCTCATCTAAAATGGTAGCACAGATACTGCGGTTACTTATTTAATAGATAGCGTGTGGTCCCGGGGCCATTGCAGCTGATGGGTTTTTTCCAGTGCTCTATTTATAGAGCTAGGTCAGAAATATAACTTCCGTTGGAACTTGACCTACAGACCACTGTCAATTTTAGAGACCCAAGGAAGTAGAGTGTGCACTAAATACAGCTGGCTCCCCGTCCCAGTGAGTGAGCTGCAAGCCCCCAAAGAAATTAATTTGCTGGAGGATGGATGTCTGAGCCCATCCCAAACCCTCATTTGATCTCTTTGCCCTGTGGCCTCCTGGAGCGTGTGGATCATCTCAATCCTTAATAGCAGCCTAGCCTAGCCAGTCTCCCTCCTTCTTTTGTAACCTACTCATCTGCTGCACCTTTGATGGCTGAAATTCTGTCTTTTGGCGTTGAATAGGACAAGAGCTGGTAGTCCACCCACAGAGGTAGCATAGACCACTCTGGGAACTCTGGGGAAGAAGAGAGTCCTTTTCCTACTTCCATCATAGGTAACTAAGATTCTAGTCACTTTCCCAGTTCAAATAGTTGACCCAATAATAAACAAATGCTCAGCTCAGCAACCTCCATGACCTGGTTTTAAACAGGAGGAACTGGAGCTGGGATGTGTGGTTCAGTAGAGTAAATTGCTGCTTATGGCGCAGGCTTCTCATAGCAAAGTGCTAGTTAGAGTCCTCGATGCCCAGTTTGTGATCCAGCTTCCTGCTAATGCACCTGGGACGTCAAGGGAGAATGGCCCAAGTGCTTGGGCCTTGGCCACCTACATGGGAGACTGGGATGGAGTTCCTGGCGCTTGGCTTCAGCTTGGTCCAGCCCTGTGGCTCTGGTGGCCATTTCGGGAGTGAACCAATAAATACTATATTTCTTTCTCTTACTGTCTCCCCCCACCCCCTTGCTCTGTCTTTCAGATAAATGAATAAGAAATCTTAAAAAACAAACCGGGAGAATCTGAATTTAATGGATGGATGCTCAGACTCCATCTTTAAACTTTGTCATTAGGAAGAAGTGTTTGCTGGGACATGGCCACTGGCCAACAAGTGTTTATCCATCCTAAGATTTTCACAGGCAGGATGGGCTAAGAGACTCCCTAGTCTAGAAAGAAACCTGCTCCCAGGAAAAGACCCACCCGTCTGAACTCTTACACGGGCGCTGGGTGGGGCAGCACACGAAGTAGAGAATTCCCAAGCTCCCTGGGGAAAGTGAGGTCCTGCATGAAGAACCCTCTGTCATTCAAGTACCACAGATTCAGAGCTTTTAGTACAGGAACTCGGAGATTTTTTTTTTTTTGACAGGCAGAGTGGACAGTGAGACAGAGACAGAGAGAAAGGTCTTCCTTTTGCCGTTGGTTCACCCTCCAATGGCCGCCGCAGCTGGCACACTGCGGCCAGCGCACCGTGCTCATCCAATGGCAGGAGCCAGGTGCTTCTCCTGGTCTCCCATGGGGTGCAGGGCCCAAGGATTTGGGCCACCCTCCACTGCACTCCCTGGCCACAGCAAAGAGCTGGCCTGGAAGAGGTGCAACCGGGACAGAATCTGGTGCCCTGACCGGGACTAGAACCCAGTGTGCCCACGCCGCAAGGCGGAGGATTAGCTTATTGAGCTGCAGCACTGGCCTGGAGATTGTTTTGAACAACTCTCTCTTGCCATGGCTAAGAAAACTGATTCTCAGAGAGGTGACGTACGCCATGAATCCTGGGGCCCACACAGATGTTCTTCATTACCCCGTGCTCCTCTGTCCGCCTGGTCACCGTAGACACCCACGCTGAGTCAGGAGCAGACCTCTCGGATCTTGGACCAGTGCTGTGGTGCAGTGGGTTAAGACGATGCCTGGTTTGCCAGCACCCCATATCAGAGTACCAGTTTGACTCTTGGGTGCTCCACTTCTAATCCAGCTCCCTGTGAACACACCCAGGAGGCAGCAAACGATGAGTCAAGTACTTGGTCCTCTGTCACCCATGGGGGAAACCTGAATAGAGCTCCTGGCTCCTGGCTCCTGGTTTTGACCTGGCCCAGTCCGGGCTTTTGCTGCCATGTGGAGAAGGAACCAGCAGGTGGATTTCTCTGTCTTTCTCTGTCTACCTTTCCTATTCCAGGAGTCACTGCTTTGTTTTCTTCTTCTTCTTCCCTTTTTTTGGAAAGAAAGTGGTAGTAGGTGGTTATTGGCTCCTACAACTAAGCATAGGCCACCATGCATTGCACAGAACAGGAGGATAAGAGATAAGAAAAAAAATGTCCACTCAGTGGTAACCTACCCTCTTAATCTCTGGACTTACGCCAGTTCTGGAAACATTTGTAAGTATTTTTATTCTGTTTTTAAAATTTCCCCTCTCTAGCCCCAATAAGTTGCTTTTCATCTGAAGGGAAAAATATTCACAATATTCAGTCTTCTGTGGCCATGAACTCTTCCTTCCCTTCTGTTCCTAATCCGGGAGTCACTGATTTGTTTTCTTCATTTTTTTTTTAAACATGGAAAAGTCTATTCTTTTAAAGTTGACCCTTTTGCTACAGGGCAAACACTTTTCTGCAATGCACTAGAGATTCAGTCTGACCGCCCAGAAATGCTTAGCACAGGAGTCATAAATTGAGATGTTTTCAGAGAAGGACCTTTCCCATCAAGGGCTCTCCACCAGGCCCTGCTGCATACTGACACAGGATGGTACCAGAGGCCTTGTACCTTGCTGGAAATCAAGGCTACATAGCAACCTGCCTCTCCTCCTACAGTGTGATTACACGAGGACTCCGCCCTGTGTGTACAGAGCGGGGAGGCAGCTCCTTGCCTTGTCAGAGATTCGTCTTCATAACGAACTCCCACCGCAAAGGAGTGGGGAATGGGATCCAAAAGCTATCAGTCAGGGAAGAGTCCAGAATCCAAGGCCTGTTGTTTTAACCACTTCATTCCTAAACTTAGCCGTCTTGCCTAATTCTTGATAAAATGAAAAAATGGAGAAGGTGGTTATTAGACTTCTTTTCCCTGTAGAGTTCCCTCTTGAGTTTTTGATCAGTGCTGCACCTGTCATTTATACAGATGGAGCACCTTCATCTCCGGGTCCGCGAGAACCTTCAGTTGCCTGGAGGCAAGAATGGCTCTTCACATTTTACAGATGGGTGAGCAGACACAGAGAGAGCGTGCTTTGCCTCACCTAAAAGACTCTGAGAGAGCGGGGAATCCATGTTCCCACAGCCTTTGTTAGAGGGCCTCGACTTCAGTGTAAATAAATTAGGTTTGCCCCATGTCACTCAGCGAGACATTCCTGTAGGCTCAATTCAGTGACGAGGAAAAAAAATCCCCAAAACCCGGTTCATTTATTTGATTTTTAAAATTTGTATTAGAATCAACCAAATTCCAGATGATGAAGTCATACTGTCTTGGCAGGTATAAATATCTCAGTCATCCAACAGGAGGGAGGAGAACGTGCCCCAGTTTTTAGAACTTGCACCGAATATGAGCATATGACACATTCACTGATCTGTTTCCTGGCCAATTAGGTCATTGGGCAGGAAATCACCTTTTCAGAAAAATCAGTGAGCAGATTCCTGCGCCCCTAAATTTCCCATAAACTGCATTGTTGATCGTCTATGCCGGTGTTCTCGTAGGTATGCTTGAACATCAAAAGACCACTAAGTTTTCTGGTTGAAAATCTGGTTACAAATTTATACTAAGTGATAGCGCCCCCACCTTCTTCTCTCGGGTGATCCTACTGCCATGATCACCTTCCAGTTATTTTCCCATATCTGAGGCCCTCTGAAGTGAAATGTCTTTACAGTCCCAACCCGGCTTTTTGGGGCCTCCAACCAGAGAGGGTGAGTTCCAGGCCACCTGATTTGTGGGAACACAGTTGCCGGGCCAGTTGAGCAAGGCTGAATAGCTTGCCAAGCCAGGGCATGTGCTGTCTTTCTGGAAACCCCTTGGCCAGGCTTATCACACTGCACATCAGAACAGAGGAAGCTAAGTGTGGGGCCTGAGTGGCACGCAGAGTTCAGATGAGTGATAAGACGTTCACAACATTCCTCCATCAGTGTCAGCCCAGAGGTGGGTCCTTGGGCTCCTTGGGCCCTGTCTAGGCATCCCCCGAGGGCTGGCAGAGGTACAGGCCATTTGCCATGGGAGAAATAATGAGCCCAGAGACGGCTAATTGGAGTAGCGGTTAGGACTCACTTGGCCTGGTTTTATCATTAACCTACCATGTGACCTTGAGAGAGTGACTTAATCTCCCCTCCCCTCAGTGTGTCAATAGGGATGATAATGTTACATATCTCATAGAGTTGTTGTTAGGGTCAAGAAAGATGGCACTAAGATATGAAGCCCAAACAGGACTTAAGCCTTCCCTCCATCAAGGGCTTGCATAGTACCTAGCATATACTACTGGAAAAAAATCCTGTGTTAACTGAGTTGACTTTCAAGGCTTGCTATGCATGCTCCTATGGTGGTTTAATGTTTGTAGGCACTTCTGAAAGCACGTCTCTATAAGCTTGCTCACTCACAATTTCTACTGGATGCTTAGCCCTCATGATCCTCCATTAGGACTGGGGCTTACCTGACCAGAAGATGGTAAAATACCGGCATACTTGTTTAGACTGTTCTCATTTGTTTAATTACATGGAGTTATTTAGTCACTACTGGCCCAAATGTGGCTCCAACATCTGTGCCTTCCTTAAGACCTGGAAATCTCCTATAGTTTTATGATATATATTACGAGTGGTAAAAAGAAAAAAAATACACACACACACACACAAATAGCACACTATAGCATACTATAGGATGTAAAGTGGCAGTGATCTAAGAGGGTGAGATAAAGGATTATGGAAGTTTAGAGGAGGAAAACTCTGTGATGAGTAGAGAGGTTGGCATTTAGGGTGTGGCCTTGAAGACAGCAGAGTTTGTAAGTGTGAACATAGATATTTCAGATGAGGAGGAGACTTGGAGGAAAGATGATTAAGTTTAAGCAAAGGCTAATTTGAAGAGGAATAAAGAGAAGACGTGTGGACAAGCACTCTGTGGACAGGGTGGCAGACCCTTCGAGGCCTGGCTTAGAATTTAGAACTCCTTCAAAGCACTTGGGAGCCACCGAGAGTGTGCTAGTTGTCAGTGCTTGAGTGTGTGCCTGGAGAGGGTTAATCAGGCGGTAAGAATAGAGGATGGGCTTTAGCAGGGAGGAACTGACAGAGCATGGACCCCAAGCCAAAGCCAAAGCTGGCATCCCCAGGTGAAAAGCTAGGGTTGGGGTGGGAGGACTGGAGCGTGGAGAGTGGATATCGGTGAGGGCTTGTAGTTCAGTCAATGGGACCTTACAGTGTATTGGAAGTGAAGAACGTGGGATACGGAGAAATGGGGGTGGCGGGGAGATGAAACCGTTTTCAGACCAGATTTACTTGGAGGGTCAAAGAAAAGGACTACTTTATCTGGGAAGCGAGGAGCTTGATGTGAAGATGGGGAACTCGTGGTGCTGGAGTTCATTTTGATGCAGCTCTTGTGGCTGAAAATGGAGGACAAGTGGTGAGAAAAGTCAGGAGTGGAGTCAGATGCTTAGAAATGATCCTTGTCAGCAGTGAGGCCGCACCAGACAGAGCAGGCACTGCAGGCTTGGGAATGAGGCTCGTTTGGCTCACAAGCATGTTTTTGTGTGTTTTAAAACAATTAAACTAATATTTTAAAGTCAGGAGATTGCACTTAAAATATTGATTTCTGGCTTCTCTTTGAAAACATCAGAAAATGTGGCTGACTACAAACACATCCCACATCACAACAGCAGCTGGAGCCGGTCAGGCGCTGCTCCCTTAAGAGCTCGGATGAGTTCTGGAATTCACCACAGTCCCTACTACCCCCTATCATCTCCTAACAAAGTCAGTTACTAAGCCCATAGAGATTGAAAATGCATTCATTGTTCTGTGTGGGCGGAAAATGGGGTCCTGGGGCCAGGTGGATAAGGGATATGGGATTTTTTTTGGGGGGGGGGGTTGATGAAATGTTCTAAAGTTTATTGTGGTGGTAGTTGAAAAAATTCTGTGAGTAAAGTCAAAGCCATTGAACTGTGTGCTTTAAATGAGTAAATTGATGACACTTGAATTGTCTCAGTAAAGCAGTTTTTAAGAATGTAAGTGTAATTTGCCATTGCCCTTGAAGTGCTGGCTTTCTGATAGCAGGAGATATTTCTGTAGGCGCATGCATATCAGAAAGGGAGAAAATTAAAGTAGACTGAGAAGATTGTATCTTACAAGAAAAATGCAAGAGGCCAGCGTTGTGGTGTAGTGGCCCTAGTTCATGTCTTAGCTGCTCCACTTCCCATCCAGCTCCTTGCTAATGGCCTGGGAACACAGCAGAACATGGTCCAAGTGTTGGGGTCCCTGCACCCACAAGGGAGACCTGGATGAAGCTCCTGGCTCCTGGCCTCAGCCTGGCTCAGTCCTGGCTGTGGCAGCCATCTGGAGAGTGGACCAGCAGATGGAAGATCTCTCTCTTGCTCTGTCTCTCTCTCTGTAGCTCTGACTTTCAAATAAATAAATAAACCATTTTTTAAAAATGGAAGCAAGCACATCTCTTTGTGAGAGTAAAGGACTTCCTCCCTAGCCACTGCCAGCATTTGTCATTAGACAAAAAACTTTGGTCCTCCCTGAGGTCCGTCCCCAAGTAGGAAGAGAGGGAGTACAAAGGTGGAGGAGGGAGAGGAATAATTAATGTGAAAGGGGAGAAGCAGAAGAGGCCAGGAGATGGTTACCAAGGAAGGGGGAAGCTTTATCAACTGCTGACAAGAGGTCAAGGAGTTTGAGGACAGAGAGGTCAGGAGGTCAGAGTGAACCATTCAGTGAGAGGGCTTAGAGAGAGGAAGCCAGGGAGAGATGCAGAGACAGGTGACAAGGGGCCCAGGATGCATTGTTCAGGGGTTAATATTTTATCCTCAGGCACGGAGGACTGTTGAAGGGTTTAAAGGAGAGGAGTGATGTGATCAGATTAGCCGTCCAGATGATTTGTTTTTGCATTATTTTGGACAGGTTTTGAATTGTGTGCATGATGAACCAAGGTCACTCCAAATTTCATTCTCCCTGCACTCAATTCTCCCTCCATCTGAAATTCCTAGCCTTGTTGAAGCCCCAGTTTTTGATGAACATCTAACTCATCCCTGTAGCTCTTGAACTAGGAGAAATACATATGGTTGGTGCTGTGCAACCCACGAATTCTGCATCTCATGACTGTTATATTTGGGAAGGATAACGGTTGTGGAGCTTTCCTGTTCATTATAGAAAGTTCAGCAACGTCACCAGTCTCTACTTACTAGATGCCAGCAGTACTCCTAGTTAGGCATGGCCAAGAAAATTGCCTCCAGCTAAGAATCACCAAACCACGGTGGTGCATGGTAGCATCTGAGCCCAGAAGCTTAAGCCGTATGCATGAGTGGTCCACCCTGAAAGACGACTGGCCTGGGAAACAAACAGGACCAAATGCTACTCCACACTGAGGGGTGCAAATCAGGTGATCCAGTGAGGAGACAACAAACGAGGCTTCATTTGATTTTAGCTAAATCCGTGGATTCAGCCTCTCTGCACTGATTCTTCTCATTGAAAAGTGACGGCATCTGCTCCATATGCTCCAAGGCAGCATAAACGTCCAGCTGTGTCCCTCAAAGGCTAGGATTCCTGCTATGACCAAGGCCAAAGTGGGCACAGCTGGAAACCTCAAGATGTGCTTGATAGGGCAGTGGGAGCTGCTTCTAAAGTGGCTGCCCGAGGGTGGGGGGCGGGGGGCTTGCCTCCCTAAGGTGAGTGAAGAGGAGTGGTGGTGTCAAGGGGATCGGTGAAGCCTCGCAGATGGAAAATGGTAGCTGAAGTGCAACTTGGAGTTGAGTAGGAGCTCAGATAAAGTATCCTTCAGATCCTCCTCCTTATCGGAGAGTCTGAGAAGGTAAAGGAATGTTTCTCTTGGCATAAGGATGTCTGAACCAGATTAGATAGGACCTGTTGAGATCTTCCAGAGTTCTCTGTTGGGTAAGTGTGCATGTGAGAGCTGGGAGGGCAAGAGTGTTTTCTATGTACATGTCCCCATTTATACATTGGTAAGAAAACCTGAGTGAAGACTCTTATCAAGCTAATAGTCTAACAACTCCATCAGACTTTTTCGTAAGTGGCTCTTACTCTGTGGAGTAGCATTGTGCCTGTCTGCCATGGACGTCAAGTGCCTTGATTTGTTACTAGCTGAGCCGTGGCCCCAAACTGCCTTACAGTGCTGCTGCTTGTCTGTTCTGTAACTGCGTCATCGTTCAGGCCAATCGTGGCCACTTTCACAGAGGCAAAAGGAAACCCAGGCTGGTTTTTATTTTGAGTCTCATATTCCTTAACTCCTCTCCTTCTTCCCCAATTCATCCACTTTTGCGGGAATGAACTGAGCTGCGAGTGATAACCGGACTGTGTTCAGTGAAACTCCATCCCAGGAAAGGACAGCCGTGACTATGGCATGGTCTGGTCTCATTTCAGGCTCTTCTGGATCCAGCTGTGTGACAGCTGCACTAGGAAACACCTGGAGTCACAACGTGAACACCCGGCTAATTCTGCAGTACCTTGATTCAAAGAGAAGGCAGGTGAGTGCTTTGATCGTGCGCCAAGCAGGCTGAGCATCTTCTGGGAGCGTTGGCCACACTGTGCTGGGCCAGCCCACATGGCGGGGTAGGGGGGGAACATAAAGAAACCAGCATCCCTGCTTGCTACAACGGCAGTTATGATAAAGTAAAAGGCAAAGCATATACTGGGAAAAAACAGATGCCACAGTTAGCATTCTCCATGGTGTTTATCAGTGGCCAAGTGACCATACCTCTAGGGATCTCACATTTTCCATCTCTAAATGATCGTTTTGCTTAGCTGAATTTTTTTTTGAGGACTGTATAACTTGTGTGTCAATTAAATAGTGATCATGCTTTTTCTTGACCTATGTGTGCTTTGAAAGCCTTAGGTCAGACAGAGCCTGCTAAGTGAATAGACTGTGGCCTAGCATCTGGGACTTGTACATTACTGCATGGCCAGTAGTTTCAAGGATTTAGGGATGCTATTGGGATTTCTGAAAGCAAGAACACCTCTCAAAGTGCCCTGTCTGTGGTTTCTATCCTGGTCTCAAACAAGAATCCCACCTGCCTTCCAGAAAGGCCTGCTTCCTAACACTTGTCTACCCTTCTTTCCCCATTCCTAAGAAAAAGCCACTGAAGTCTGAGCTCTTTGGTAAAATGTGTCATCCTCAGGAGGGTAATTGTTCCTAATGTGGAAACTCAACTCTATCCTGCTTTGTGGCCAGATCTCATCCAAATCTCTCCTGCAAGCAGGAGGAGGAGGAAGGCAGGGTGATCATCCCGATTGTTGATGTTGTTGTTTGGAAGTGGCAGAACAAATCCAGGTTATTAATGAAAGGTGTGAAACACCACATGGTGGTCCATTCTGCAGGAGACAGCAGGAAGGCGTTACTGCTTTTACCTGCGTTAGGTAAGCTGGCTCCTCTTCAAGGAGGCAAGAATCAGCACAGACATGAGCCTTCGCCCGCTACAGACACAGCTTTCCCAAGGCCCTTGGTTACAGACCAGAGGATTCTTCCGGGCTTGTCTGGGTCTGCGTAAATAGCATTCCAGCCCAGTGATGGAGCCAGCTGTGTTGAGATGGAGCCGCTTTGCTTGCGTTCAGGCAAACGTTCCTGAGTTATCCGGCCCTCACACACTCCTCACCTCCATGGGACCTCTTCCTTGATGACGTGCTCTGTCGCTGTCCCTTCTCAGTTTGCTGGAACACAACCAAAAATACTCCTGGAGAACCTCATGACCTTTGGTTGGTACTCTGGTTAGTAAATCATGTTCAGTGAATGGGTGTTCTTTAAGGACTGCTAAGAACTCCTATCTAAACCACCATAGAGGAAGCAGAATTCCTCGTGAATCAGTATTGACTTGTGTAGTTTCATGGATCATTGACCTACTCCTTGAAAACTTGCAGTTTATCTCTGTTTTAGATTTTAGATAGCATTTTTACTGAAATACACAGATCCTGTGATTTTTCCATCACATACAGTATTCAAGGCTCCCAAATCCTACTTTTACTAACTCCAGTTAGAATTTATAGGTAAATAAAGAAGTTCGAGCCACATTTTTCCTTTTTGTTTTTAAAGTAAATTACCCAGTTGTTTGTATTTTTGTTAGTGTCTACAAAAAGTAGCCAGAAGTGCAAACGCTATTATTCCGCATCCCTTTGGTGACTGGGGACTTGGGGGGCTCTTGGCTCTTGGCTGATAAGGTCACATGCAGACCCCCTGGTCACAAGAAGCACCAGGAGCAGGGTGTGGCTGGATCAGTGACAGTCTATCAGCTCGTATCCTATTAGACGGGTCAGTGGTGTTGTCTTAATCTACAAAGGACAACTCGTTACTACCATTACTAATCACTCAGAGGCAGACCTAAATGCCTGTGAGTCAAGTTTCCAAACAATAATTAGAACTCAACATAAAATATGGTCAGTGTTAAAATGGCAATCCCAGGCAAAAGAGGACCTATTTAATTACCCATAGAAATGTACATGCCTTTGGGGACCAGTTGGTAAGTTTGTGGCCTAATAAGTAGGATAAAGTTTGATACAGAAGACATGTCTCTATGTGATGACCAGCCTTACCTCCACAGAGGGTGCTCCTAGCAGTCTACTGAGTCTTCTGTGGTCCTATTTGCATAAGGAAGTATAGAAGCCATATGAGAATAACCCTTTTGGGGGAATATTTGCACAAAACAATTCTATAAAGCTAGCCTTTTTTTAATTGCACTAAATAACACTTTTTTTTATGAACCGAATGACGCTTTTTTATTACACTACTTAGTAGGAGAACATACATGGATCCTTCTAGCATGGTTAGGCTTATGGAATACCAGCCACTGGGAGAAGATACCCAGTTTTTTTTTTTTTTTAAGTGTTCTTTTGGGGGTGGGGTAGGGAGGGGTTTCACAGCGCAAGCAGAGGCTGCTCTCCTGAGGGATCAAGGCTATGGAATGAGGATTATGTTGGATCCTGTTTCCATGACATTGAGCTCTCCGCCAGCGCTCTTGCATGTGAGGCTTAGTCGGAGATCACAGGGCTGGGCGGGGTCAGGTCCAGCTGAGATCTCTGAGCTGATTAACCCAAGAGCTGAATTGTATTGTCAGAGGGAAGGCGTCCTCCCCGGCTGATTATTTTCTTTACACCCTGGAAAGTTTGTAAAATTATATAACTGAGAAAGAAATCTCCTTATCAGGGCACAAGCCAAGTTCATTCTCTTGTTTATCCTGCTGTAGTGTTTGCAGAAACCCTCTTAGGAAGCTGGGAAACATTTTCTTTTGGATTAATTTAGCTTTTTTTCCATTTGACTTTTATTTATTCTTTTCCTACTCTGCCTCAGCCCTGCCCCACCCTTTTTGCAACATTTTTCTTCTTACCAAAGGCATGTCCTTAGCGTAGGATGAACATGGCCTCTACTACAGTTTTGTTGTTGCCGCTGCTGTTTTTAAATCATCGAAAATGTGTTTGGGTCTACTATGAGCTTGGCATGAGGCTGAAAAAAATCAGAAGACATAGTTGCTACCCTCAAGGTCCTCTGGTCTAGGATGGAAGTCTGTGTGTGCCTGTGTGTATGTGTGTGTGTTTTAAAAATCCACAAAAAATTTAAAAATAAGTTTATTTTAGTAAAAAATAAATTTTGAAATCCATGCTTAGTTTTTTCATAATATGCATTTTCCATGAACTTTTAAAAAAATATTTATTTATTTGAAAATTTTATTTGAAAGAGAGAGAGAGATCTATCTTCCATCCACTGGTTCACTCCATCAATAGCTGTATTCGCCCGGTCTGGACCAGACCAAAGCCAGGAACCAGGAACTGCATCCAGGTCTCCCACATGGGTGGCAGGGCACAGGTACTTGGGCCATCATCCACTGCTTTCCCAGGCACAGTAGCAGATCAGATGTCGGGCAGCCAGGACTGGAACCAGCACTCTAGCATGGGATCCTGGCATTGCAAGTGGTAGCTTAACCCACTGCACCACAACAATGAACTTTTTGAAGACCCTTTGTATATATGCATGTGCTTGTACTCACAAAAACACTATGAATAATCAACATGCGATATTAGCACAACACAATATTGGGTTTACTATTTAATAATTGGTTAAAACAACTGCTTTGGATCCAAAGGAAAGTGAAGTCATCAGAGATGCAGCAAGTCCTTTCAGGGTGGGGTGGAACCTGAGTGTCACCTTAACCCAGGGGTTCTCAAGCTGGCTGCACTGCAAATTCATCACAGGGACACTGAGGAAGTACCCACGCCAGGGCCTCGCCCCAACCAGTGCAAAGTCGTTGCAGCAGTGAGTTGGGCCATGGTAGAGGGAAGGCATCTGTTTATTTGCAAAGCTCCCCCGAGTGATTCTACTGTGTAGCCCAGGTCAAGAAGCTCTGCCATAAATAATAGACAGGGTTAGGTTCATCAGAAAGGGGAGATACTGCGGTGGGCGACAGCAGCCGTGGAAGACCATCTCCCACGAGGACGGCACAGGCTGGGTCTGCCTTCTGACAAGGACCCAGTCTGTGCGCTCATTCACCTGACAAGCCTTCGCCTAATCACTTCTGCTAGTTATTGTGTAAGATGCTAGAGATTCAGGGGTGGGCCTTATGGCAAAGCAGATTAACCTGCTGCCTAGGATGCCTGCCTCCCGTTTCAGAGTGCCTGGGATCCACTTGGATCAAGACTGGCTTCAGCTACTGACCCAGCTTCCTGCTGATGCACTTGGTAGGCTGCAGATGATGGCTTAAATACTTGAGTTCCTGCTTCCTGGCTTCTGGCCTCAAACTGGCCCGATCTCAGCTGTTCTGGGTATTTGGGGAATTAACCAATGGGTAGAATTCTCTCTCTCTCTCTCTCTCTCTCTCTCTCTCTCTCTAAATAAAAAATAATAAATAAATAAAAAATTAATAAAAAAATAAATAAAATAAAATAAATAAATAAATAAATAAAATAAAAAAATAAAAAAAATTAATAAGATGCTAGAGATTCAAAAGATGAGTTAGAGATAGTTGATACTGTCTAGGTGTTCACAGTCTACTTGGGGAAACAGATAAATCTGGAACCATTATGTCTTGTAAGAGCATCGTGAACTAGTTAGCTGGGAGGCGATGGAGCCGCCCCAGCCCCCAACCTGCTAAGGAAGGTCCTGGAGCAATTAATGAGCAGCTGCATGCAGAGTGGACTGGCCGGGCCCTTCATCTGGAGAGTTCTTACTGTAACCAGGGACCTTGTAACAATGGACTGGAAACACAGGAGTGAGGGTGGTTATATTTGAAAGAATAATGGAAAAACACGATGAAACATTCATTCTCTTTCTCATCAAATTCTCATGAAGTCTGATCCTACAAGCCACATATGGGATTATATAAATTTTCAAGTGCCCTAGAAGGAGTCATGAAGTAAATTAATCCTGACTAAGCCTCACACCCCCTTGATGAAATAAATATTATGACTCTCTTATTTCAACAAATTGGAAAGAGGTGACTTTTTTCATATAAGAGATTTATTTAAGTGAACTTTATAATAATATTTTCATCTTCTATTTAGAGGGCACCGTGAAGTTACAGAACACTCCAGGGATGAGCGTTACGTCCTCAGTAAATTGTTGACAAGACTGGTCATATTACCCAAGCTCCTGATCCTCCCTGGAGTCCATGGGCTTTGCTCCGAGTCCTAAGTTGTTTTGCATCCTGGAAGCTCCCAGTGTTTCCTTTCTGGGGATCTTCTCTCAATGTCTCTTCTGTATTTTCAAAGACTTGAAGCCTAGCGCTGTGAAGACAGCGTGTTCCCCAGCCTTAATCAGTCCCTCTGCTCAATACCACAGGTGCGCTTGCCTGGTGTTTCCATGCTTCTCCTTCTGAGGTCTGACTTAGAAGCCTCTGGAGGTCTGTGAGTCAGTTTATCAGTGCACCTTCAGAGGCACTGGCAGTGCCTGCCACTTATACTTTCAATACGTTTATTTTTTTTTTAAAGAGATAGACAAAAAGAAACACGCTTCTGTGTCTATATGGGAACCCAGTCTTGAGAAAGAAGGGCATACTGCATATTGAAATCACCCTTCCCCACTGGAACTGAGCTTTGCAGTTGAACAGTTCCTTTAAAGTATTGGTAATTACTCATTGAAAAGACCAACAATCAAATGTTGACAATTATAAGCAGATACCACTATAAATGTGCTGTAAGAATACTTTCTTCTAAACCAGCCTGCTGGGGGCTTATGAGAGAGTGGGAACCAGATTTCCCCCGGAATCCTAATGTGGATTCCTTTGTATAAGCAAGCAGAACACTACACAGACCCAGGGCGAGTGGGAGAGGCTTCTGCAAGGGCTCTCGGGAAAAGGCGGCATGAGGACTTTGGGGGAAGGGTAAGAAGTCTTTGTGGCTTAACTTCTCCCAGCTACAGCTGGAAGGCTTAGCGGGGGGACTAAAGGACCGAGAAAAGATGGATACACAGAAGGGTAGATCTGGGGTACAGCATTCATCCCCTTATCCATATTCACCCAAAGAAATACATCCAAGATGGGGTTTTGCCTGATGTGAGCCATATTGCATGTCTTCCTAGTCCCAGATTCCTCCAAAATGAGTTCCAGGCATAGATGCCCTAACTCAGAAGCGAAGCGCGTCCCTCTCCTTCGCCCTCAGCGGAAGGAGTCCAGGCTGTCGTGTATCCTTGTATTTTCTGCCCTAGTTTATCTGCTGTGTGTGTGTGTGTGTGAGAGAGAGAGAGAGGATCTCATCAGAGGAGAAGTTTGGTTGTGCAGCAGGGATGGGAGAAAGTTCTTTCTGAGCACGAATATCTACCAAAAAAAATAGCCACGGGACCATAGACTGCTGGCCAAGTGCATTCCCCGAGTGTAGACGTTCCCTCCCCTGGGCCACGCTCTGCCATAGCAGCACTCTAACAGGAATTGGAGAAAGGAGCACTCACAAGGGCAGCTTTAAAGGGATTCCTCTTTCAGATCACCAGGTAGGTGATTTAGAATTGAAGGACATCCCACTGGGAGACTGTAGTACAGGAAATGAGTGTGGCCAGTTGCTACTCACAGAACATAAAGACAGGCTCCCCCTGAGAAAGAATAACCCATCCCCAGGTGGACGCGTGATATTTGCACCTCCACATTTGCCAACAAGGTTGATATCTCTCCTACTCCCTACAAACTACTCCCTGGACCTTCCCTTAAAAAAAGGCAGTGTAGGCAAGAAATCAGCGTTTCTGAATGGGCTAAAGTACAACTTCCTCTTACAGAGATTCTATTGGGAATTACCAGTTAAAGATATGTGGGTGTGATTGCTCCCTGGCTTCCTCTGGGGGCTCCCCGTCTTCTAATGCTGTGGCCATGGCAGCCCACATATCTTCACTAAGGGGAAAGCCATCTCTCTCTGTAGAGATTTGCAGTGCTATGAGGCCAATGAAAGTTCAGATATAAATAAAAAACAAGGGTGGAAGAACTGCCATAGAGGTTTCAACATTTTTTATCGAGTAGTCATGAAATTAATTGTTACCACTATTTATAAAAAGAAAAGGCACTTTAACATCAAAGAGTCAAAAGGACATATCTGTTCATAATGAATTCCTTGAATACATTAATTTCTATGGCAAACTTAGCATCTGTCCTTATTTTTCTCCTTGACCATCACAGGCAAAATGATCCATCCTCTCACAGAATGTTGATTTGGTGTTTTTGTTTTTGTTTTTGTTTTGAGAGAGAGAGACAGAGAGAAAGGTCTTCCTTCCATTGGTTCACTCCCCAAGTGGCCGCTATGGCTGGCGTTGCGCCAATCTGAAGCCAGGAGCCAGGTGTTTCTTCCTGGTCTTCCATGCGGGTACAGGGGTCCAAGTACTTGGGCCATCCTCCACTGCCCTCCTGGGCCACAGCAGAGAGCTGGACTGAAAGAGGAGCAACCAGGACTAGAACCTGGCACCCATATGGGATGCTGGCGCTGCAGGCGGAGGACCAACCAAGTGAGCCACGGCACCAGCCTGAGTTAGTGTCTTTAATGAGCCACTTTTTCACTGGTATTTTCTCACCTCTCTCCTCCAGCTCTGACCAGTTTTATTTTTATGTACTGTTTGTCTATTACCAAATCTTCTTATGCAGTGACCCTCTCCCAGCTCTGACTTGCTAAGTAAACCAGGCCAAGTACCTGGGTGAGAAATTTCTAGAGAAATCTGAGCTGTTACAGGAAGTCGAAGAGACCAGGGTTTTGGGACCGCACTGAAGACGCTGTGATCCAGCTAGGAAAGAAAAATGTTTGCCGTTGGGAAACAACATAGGAAACAGCTATGAGGTCTCTTGGACAGGCAATGACCTGAGAGTCAAGGACGTTGAAATTTACTTGGCTCAGTAAAGAATGAAGGCTGGACAGGATGTTGTGTGTTAGCCTTGGTTGGTTAGCCGTGAGTGAGAAGGAAAAGGGGCAATGTCCTTGGCTGGGGGAAGACGCGGGTTCAATGTCTGCATTAACGATGACCTGATTTATGAGTGAATCAGCACTTTGACTAGAACAAAAGCATCTAGAGTATGACAGGGTCCCTCTGATGCCTTCTGGAGATCTTCTTATCCAGTGAGTCTCAACTACAGCGAGCTTAAGAAGCACAAGTGTGAGGCAGATGTTTGGTGCGACGGTTGAGACGCTGCTTGGGATGCTGGTATCCCGTATCAAAGTGCCTGGGTTCAAGTCCTGGCTCTGCTTCCAGTTCCAGCTTCCTGCCCGTGTGCACCCTGGGAGGCAGCAGATGATGGCTCAGGTAGTTGAGTCCCTGCCTCCCACGTGGAAGGTTGAGTTCCTGGCTCACGACTTAAGCTTAGCCTGTCCCTGACTGCTGGAAGCATTTGGGGAGTGAACCAGTGATGGGAGATCTCTTTGTCTGTGTCTCTCCACCTTTTAAAAAAAGAAGAATAGCAGATGTTTGTGAACAATGAAGACCACTGGACCAAGCTCCAGTGTTGGAGTCCATGAGGTCAGGGCCAAGTCCGTGGTCAGCAGTTTTCAGCAAGCACTGGGTGATTCTTACGTAAGTGGTCCTCAGTCCCATACCCAATTTCAGCTCCTTCATTTATAGAGGGAAGTAACGAACTGGTGTTAAATAATCTGTCCAGGGTCACACAACAGTAAATAGCAGAAACAGAACTTGAGTCCCTTCCTCCCAATTCCTCATCTGGTGATGTTTTCACTTCAGTGAATTTTAGTGGGAGGACTCTGGGCAGAAAAAGTCCCCCAAACCTGATCAAACCAGTGAGCTTACAGAGGATATATTTCTATCCCCAAAGATTTTCAGTAGCTCATAAAAAGATTCTACTGAACTCTGTAGAAAATCATTTTTGAAAGGCAACCTCTCAGTCCACACTGCAGTGAGTTACAGTGTAAAAGTCCACTTTTTAAGTGTGTGGGCCCAAACACAATGAATAAGTGACTTTTTCCAACTTGAACTTCCTGGTTAAGTGACTCGCCTGATAGATAGCATCCTGGTCTCCTGCTCATGTTTGTCTGTGCTCAGGAAGGGTCCCTCTTGTACCCTGTGTTCCTGTCACCATCTTCGTAGACTCAGAGGCTGTGATGGTTCGAAAGAACCAGAGTTTTCTGGTCTTTGGTTTTGCAGCATGGGAGCAACTTTGCAATTTTCATCTTCTTAAGTCTGTGGAAAAAAAGAGGCAGGCGGCTGGCTGTATGGGACCCGTTTCCTGCCTTCTCAGGGTCCCGTAGCTGCTTGTGAAGAGTACTCTTGCCCCATTCCTCTGCTCCAGGCAGTGCTAGTGTAAAGCGTCCTTCGTTCTCTATGGGTGGAAGGGAATGAGCCTTTGTCTAGGACCTGCAGAGTTACAGGCGTCATGTCCGACCCTGTCGTATGCATTCTTCCCCTTGATGTCCACACACATAGACCTTATCATCTGCATTTTTACAATGAGAGAAACTGGGCTGTGAAGTTTATTACTGGCATTCAGAGGTAATAACAAGATTTGAAAATAAGTTCGTATTGCTCTGGAGTCTCAGTTCTTCTCACTACACCATGTTCTCTGAGATAGAAGGTTTTGCTGTTGTTAATTTTCTAAATTTAAGAATAAAAGGAGGTGCTGGAAAGAGGAATCCTTGACTCAGTGGAGATTCTTTCGGCTTACAATGACCGGTCCTTGCTGTCTTTCTGTCTGACTTGTCCCCAAGGACGGCTGGCTCTAGAGGGTCATTTAGCTGACCTGCAAAGCCGCTGAGTTATGTGTTAAAGTGGCATCTCCCACTCTGGGGCAAGGACAGGAAAGGAAGGAGGTGATGAGCTGGCTTCTTTCCCTTGCTGATGGCATCATCTGGCTCTGAAATGCTGCCAGTGCTGCTTCTCTGTGTGTGTGATTGGAAAAGCACAGCTGGTCACACGCACGTGGCTGAAGCATCGTCGTCTGCTCACTATTGCTAGGGGAGTGTCCCAATGGGCCTGTGGCCGCTGTATAAAGGCAGAGTTAAGGAAAGAGAAAAAAACAAGAGAAAGAGAGAATCTTCCATTTGCTGGTTCACTCCCCAAATGGCCACAATGACCGAGGCTGGGCCAGGCTGAAGCCAGGTGCCAGGAGTTTCTTCCAGGTCTCCCATGTAGGTATTAGGGGCCCATACACTTGGGCCATTTTTTTTTTACTGCTTTCCCCAGGCCTTTAGTGGGGAACTGGATTAGAAATGGAGCAGCTAGGATACAAACCAGTGCCCATGTGGGATGCATTTTAAGGCCTATCTTGAGGTTGCTGGTTGGAGCAGTAGGTGGAGTGCGCTTCAGGCCCTTGCAGAGCTGATGAAGTTAGGGGTAGAGGAATGGGAAGCAGACAAGGGATTTAGTTCCATGATGGAGGTGTTGAGGGAAAATGATCTGATAAGTCCCTGGCATTCGGTTTGAATTTATGCAAGGCTGATTATGTTACCATAACATTTTATGATATGCTACACATTATCCAATGTATGATTGATTGTCAAATGCAATATAAGTCATTAGGCTTTCTTGATCTCTGCTGCCTTAAATAATTTGAGGTTTTCAGTTACCATAGAGTGGACATACTATACTCCTTCCTTCTCTTAACTTCCCCTCCCTCTTACCCTGTTGGCCCTCTCCCTGCCCCCTGCCTTTCCTGGATTTCAAAATCAGTCAGTGGCTCATGGCAACCATCTCAGAATTAAAATGCTGGAAGCAAAGATTTTTCCACCAAGGGTCTCTTTCTAGAAGTTTCCCCTCCTTGGCTTGGCAGAGTTTAGGAGTTCTGGCATCTCAGACAAAGAGTGTGTGTGCTCGAGTCTTGGACCCTTGTTTTATTGTTACCAAAGGGACTGTGATTTTGAGAACACCTTTGGAGAGCCAAGCTGCAGTGGTTGTACCCTGCTGCCTGTTTTCTGAGTCCTTAACTCAGATTTGGCAATGAGAGATTGAGCTAAGACGATGATCCATGTCCCTCCAACAGAATCCCATGAGTGTCAAGCCTCCAGAGAGAGGTACATCTATGCGAACCTTGGATAATCAGAAAGGAGATGCCTGGTATGTCTCGGAGGGATTGAGGAGAATCTACCCAAAGTCTCCACTTGCCTGGCTCTCTGGTGCTTCACTCTGTCTCTCCAGCCACTCACTGTAGGCTTCCTTAATGCCAGTTAACCCTGCTAAATGCTTTATGGACATTATCTGCGCAAGCCTCACAACAACCCTTATGAGCTAGGTACTACTCAGTATACTTTATGGATGAGGACGTGGACGTTTATAGAGCTTTAAACATTTGCCCTGAGGCCGGCGCTGTGGCACAGCACATTAAGTCACTGCCTGCGGTGCCAGCATCCTGTACAACCACTGGTTTGAGTCCCGGCTGCTCCACTTCTGATCCAGCTCCCTGCTAATGAACCTGGAAAATCAGTGGAAGATGGACTGAGTGCCTGGACCCCTACCAACCATGTGGGGAACCCAGATGGTGGACTCCTGATATCAGACTGGCCATGACCCTGCTGTTGCAGCCATTTGGGGAGTAAATCAGCAAATCCCACCCCTTCTTTTCCCTCTCCCACTCTCTCAGTAACTCTGCCTTTCAAATAAATCTTTATTTTTTTTTTTTGCTCTAATCACATGGCTTCTAAGAAGCAAAGACAGCTGTTCCCTCTTTTCCTCCCCACACCCAACCACACATAAACACCCTCCCTTTACATCCCTGGGTTCTTAACATTTGTCCTGCACCAAACCCCACATTAATATAAGATTATTCCTGCATGTTTCTTGGAATTAACTGCAGAGAGATCTCTTCTTCAACCACTGTGGTGTGTCTACCTTCAATGGTTCTCCAGGAGGGAATGTTCCCTTCCAAGGACTGAATGAGCTATTATCTGAGAGAGCTGTTTAAGTCCCAGTCTAATATTCAATTGTTACTTAGTATCACTGTGTGGCAACAGAACACTTGAAGAAGACTAAGTGCAAGGCAACATGGTCCTCTAAATGTGGCAATTGGGCCAGGAGAAATCTTAGCCCATTCTCTTTCAGCCTCCAAATTCTCATCTTCCCAGCCAGCAGCTTTTCCATGTTTTGGATCTGACTCCAATATCCTAACATTTGTTGTCAGAGAAGAAGCAGAGTGTCTCTGTGGAGTCTGTCCCACGGTGGGGTTAGATCTGATCTCCTGTGTTCATGGTCTCCTCCACTGAGAGTCTACAGGACTTGGGCAGTATCATGGTATACCCCAGAGATGGAGCGCTTCTCCCACGGATGATTCAGAATGACTTAGGACTGATACCTATCCCTTTACTTTCCCCTTGGAATGTACCTTTGTCCACAAAGTAATCAATTCCGGCCGGCGCCGTGGCTCAATAGGCTAATCCTCCACCTTGTGGCGCTGGCACACCGGGTTCTAGTCCTGGTCGGGGCACCGGATACTGTCCCTGCTGTGGCCAGGGAGTGCAGTGGAGGATGGCCCAAGTGCTTGGGCCCTGCACCCCATGGGAGACCAGGAGAAGCACCTGGCTCCTGGCTTCAGATCAGCGCGGTGCGCCGGCCGTGGCGGCCAGTGGAGGGTGAACCAACAGCAAAAAGGAAGACCTTTCTCTCTGTCTCTCTCTCTCACTGTCCACTCTGCCTGTCAAAAAAAAAAAAAAAAAAAAAAAAAAGAAAAGAAAAGAAAAAAAAAGTAACCAATTCCATGGTTTATCTTTCAAGACTTCCTGAGTTACTGGATCTTTTCTGAAAGTTTTATCCTAGCACCCTAATGAAGCTTTGCTCAATGTCTAGCAAAATGGGAAGACAGGCAGTCCTGTGTGCCTTCTACTGGTGCTTCCTTAAAACAAAGAGGTCAGTGGATATTTCTGTGCTTTCTGTTCTCTCTTACGTGTAGCTGTTTAAGACAATGTTGTCTGCATTCACACCGTCTGCACTGCCCTGCACTGGAATGTTGGGCTTTGTTTTGTAGCTGATCTCTATTTCCTACTTAGGGCTCAATTCTAGCACTGGCCTTGCCTTTGTATGCCAACCTTGTCCTTTTCCCACTTAGAAAGTTGCTCCAGGATTCCCCAGATGCCAGGATTCCCGTAACTGACTCTGCAAGAGAGTCTGTCGGCATTTAGACAAGACTGGTAGAATTCTTGGTAATTCTTAGTTTTGGACACCCCTCTTTCCGCTCCATCCCTCTCCTCCTTTTTTTTTTTTCTTCCTTCAGATCTTTGCTGGGTGGATATGTTTGCCAAACACTGGAAATGTGAAGTCAAGTAAAGCCCAAGTTCCTGCCCTAAAGAGCTATACATTAGAGGTGAATACTTAGTAGAAGGAAACAGATGTGTAAATAAATACAAGATGGTACTGAAGGAACTGTGAGAGAGAACAGTATGAGCAACAATACTGAGATGGTCAGGACTCTCGTCAGGGAGAGGATGGTCAGAGAGTGACTCAAAGGAGGGAATGATGCTAAGCAGCGTGAGACGTGTATTTGTATTTGCACGGTGGATGGTACAGGAGACCAAGGAAGCTATATAAGCAAAGGTCTCAGGGTGGAAATTATAAATGGTCTCTTTTTAGTATTAAGGGGGAGGGTATGTGTCTGCACTCACAGGTGGGGGAAGGGGAAAGTGTGTTTGGCACATAGTTACAAAGATAAGGCAAGGAAAGGAGGGTGAACCAGATGTGTTCCAGAAGGTTCTCAGGAGCCCCACCAAGGGACTCCCAGCAAGGCTGCGACATCAGATCTATCCCTTACAAGGCGCCCTGGAGTTGGCAAGATTTGAAATAGCACCGGAAGAAGTGAGAGCCCGAGCTACATCAGGGGGCATTGGAATGGGGAGGAGGAATGTGAGAAGCCATGGGGAGGAGGCAGGATCTACAGCACAGAGGGGAGGGGAGGGCATGTGGGAGAGAGCTGAGAGAGGGGTTGCCTCTGATCTCACTGAAATGGACTAGTGTGGGAGAAAGGACCAGCCTGGGAAGTAAGCAAGAACTGGCCTTTCTTGGGAGATGGGTAATTATGGCACAGTATGTGGCTGCTCCCATTCCTCCACACAGACCCCCAACAGCTGCAGAGTTTGGAGATGCCTTCTGAGGAATGGATTGTAAGAAGTCCAGGGGTGTAACATCAGTAGCTAATTTAGGGAGCTAGTAGTTTAGACCTCGAACTTTTCTAAAAAGTTCCTCATCTACAAATTGGGAATCAGGACTTCTTACCCTAGTGGACAATGCTCACTAATAGCTTATTTGCTCTCAGATACACTCCCTGGCTTTGTCCTGCTCCACTTGGTACCACAGGGAGCTAACCTCTGCAGTTTCTACTTCCCAGGCTCCCTGTCTACTGATTCTGCTTAGTTTGGGGCCCTGCAGGGAGGTTGAGAGAAGCCTCTTATTTCTATCACACTCTTGCTTTTAATGCTGTCTGTGACAATGATACCAGCTTCTCCCCCATGATCCTTTGTTGATTCAGCCCCAATTGAGCAGGTGCAGCCAACAGGCTCTAGTGACAGCCCCTCTTCCAGTCCCTCCAGCCCTAGAGATGGTGGCAGCTCCCTTTGTTGCTAGTCTCGGGGTTACCTCACCCTCCCCTCTTTTCCTTCAATTCTTTCAATGCATTCATAACTAGTTTCCACGATTAAATTCTTTCTCTTGAACTACCTGGGACGAATCTTGTTTTTCTGATGTGACCTTGACTGATACAGTTTTACATAAACTCTCTGGTTGGTAAGTGGTTCATAGAACACCCTAAATCTGTTCTCTAGTGCCTCTGGTTCCCAAACGACTCTTCTGTCTACCACGGTTCTCTGGCCCCAAGAGCTGGGCTGCCTTGGAGGGCAAATGTTTTCCTGTTCACTACTTCCTGAATGGCATGAGAAAAGGCACTCTCTTGGCCTAGCCTCCTTCCTGTAGGATTTTCCAAAACTTTCCAGATGTATCTAAGCTCAGGAAATATTTTAGTGGCTGGAAATAATGTCTCATGGGGATTTGAGGGTTTAAAACCAACAGAAGCTCCTCTGAAAGAGGTGTGTTGAAATATCCCGGCTCTGTGTGTGCTCATCCACACCCTGCCCTCCCCTTGTTGAAAGCATGGCAGGCTCCCATCCTTTAACTGGTTTGGGTCATAGAAAAGTTGGCATTCTTTGGATGCCCTGATGACCCAGAGGAAAAGAACAGCTCTAAAAGCCAGAATTTTCTCCAGGAGGGAAATGATTATTAAGTGGTCAGAGTTGTATTTGTATTTTAAATACGATGCCACCTCAAATTCTATAAGACTCATATAACCCTCTTCTTTTGACCTTGTTTGGCCAATAATTATGGTTACAAGATTGACCAGATTTTTTTTAAATGTTCTTTTTCAAGATTGCTTTATTTATTTGAAAGGCAGTTATAGAGAAAGATAGAAAAAATCTTCCATCTGCTGATTCACTCCCCCAAATGGCTGCAATGGCCAGGACTGGGCCAAGCTGAAGCCCAGAGCCAGAAAATCCATCCTGGTCTCTCATGTGAGTGAGAAGGGCCCAAATATGTGGGCCATCTTGGTGGGTGCATTAGCAGGGAGCTGGATCGCAAATGGAGCAGCCAGGATTTAAAGTGGTACTCTTATATGGGATGCCAGCATCATAGGTAGCAGCTTAAACTGCTGTGCCACAATGCCAGCCCTATAGCAAATCTTTACTAAGGCCATTATTGCTGACAATGAATTGGAACATAGAGATATTTCTGAAGATATGCATCATCCAACCATAGAATGCATTATTGACTCCCCCCCCCCAAAAGACCATGATTTTCACTTTGCTATGTTGCCTACCTTACATGGCAATGTTCAGAAGGGCATCTGTTGGGATGAAGATCATTGCAGTCTTAAAGCATTTATTATCAGGGTGTGCACACCTTCCATATCAGAGTGCTTGGGTGTCGGTCTCAACTCCACTCCAAATTCCAGCTTCCTGCTAACGTGTACTGGAAGGCAGCAGGTGGTGGCTGCCACCTAGATGAGATACTCAGGTTGAGTTCCAAGCTCCTGGTTTTAGCCTGTCTCAGCCCTGGGTGTTGAAAGCATTTGGGGAGTAAATCAGTGAATGGGAGCTCGCTCGCTCTCTCTCCCTCCCTCCCTCCCTCCCTCTCTTTCTTCCACAATTCAAGTAAAAACATAAATAAGTTTTTAAATGCATTTATCAAAGGAAAATAGACGAGGAAGAACTGTACTTACATGCCTCGTTGGATTCTTCAGCATTGGACCAAGAAGTAGAAAGCAATCAATATTTGTAGTCTGTGGGGCAAAACCCCAGACATTGCTAAGAGATTATTGCTCCATCACTACAGGGAACAGCTGAAATTCCATCCTTTTGAAAATAATTTGAATGCAACCCCATCATTAATTTATTTGGGTTGTGTCTAGGAAGTTCCCAGATTCTTTAATCCAGTAGTCATTAGCCAGGATACTTATGTGGTTATTTGATGACGCATGGAACTTTATAGAACGTGGGGTCAGGTATATGTTTTATATTAAAAGAGCAAGCACAATTTTAATGAAAAGGAAGCAGGTGGTGTACAGCAACACAACTGTCGTTTCTAGCGTCTGTAAAATGCTCAGCATCGAAGGCCTTGTTGGCCTCTTCTTCAGATCAAGTCTCCTTCATTAGCCTACAAAATGACAGCCCCAGAAAATGACATGAGAGGACTTTAGTACTTGAGTGTATCAGAAAGCTAGGATGCTTCTTCAATTCTTTCAGAGGTTAAGATTAATTCATGGATTATATACCATAGATATATCAACCAATATATGTATTTCTACATACCTCAAAAAAAGGAGTTCCCACTATGAAAAATAAAATTTTAGAGTTAAGTTCAGCTCTGTCTCTAATTAGATATGTGATGTTAGACAAGGGACTCTGAGTCACATGTTCCTCTTCTATCATAATAGTTGAGTGATCTAGGAGATGTGTGTCTTCCCTGTTTCTATGAAGCAGTGCCGTGCAACACCTCACTTACTTTTTGTACAATGGAACTACTCCTCATTATCTGTGGGTTCTTTGCCACTTAATTTGCTTATGCTAAAGGGCAGGATGCAACCCTAACCCTCCACTCAGTTAGATATTTGGCTGATGATGTCCCTTTATCATGCTTCTTTTTAAAGATTTATTTATTTGAGAGGCAGAGTTGCTGACAAAGAGAGGGCAAGAGAGAGAGAAAGGTCTGCCATCCACTAGTTCACTCCCCAAATGGCAGCAACAGCCAGAGCTGGGCCAATCCAAAGCAAGGAGCTAGGAGCTTCTTTCAGGTCTCCCACGTGGGTGCAGGGGCCTGAGCCCTTTGGCCATCTTTCACTGCTCTCCCAGGCCATTAGCAGAGAGCTGGATCAGAAGTGGAGCATCTAGGACTTGAACGGGTGCGCATATGGGATGCCGGCCCCAAAGGAGGAGGCTTAACCTACTGCAACACAACACCAACCCAGAAGTGCTTCTTGACAAATACAGAAATCCCTCTAGGAATCCAACTGCAGAGCTTACGAAAACATTCAGATTCCTGGGCTTTCCCAGTCTGAATCAGAAGCTCTGGAGGTGAGGCTGGCAGCCTTCACTTCTACATCCCCGCATGATTTTTACAGACGCAAAATCAACCTGAGGTCTGTGGTCACCTGACCTCACATGGAATCTCCTGTGATGTGAGTGAAATCCAGCTTTACTCTCTGTACCCTGTCTGCAGGGTCCTGTCCCCAGGCCTACAGCTGCCTGGATGATGTGGTCACACTCTTCCATCTCTTAGGACTGTTACCTTATTTATAAAGTATAGGGGCTGGAGTATTACTATTAATCTCTAAGGATTTTTTTGCATTCTCATGACCCATCACAATAGTTCCATAGTGACCTGTCAGAGTTAGTGGACCTATCTTAACAAATCCCATTTCTTGAGTGCTACTATACGCATGGGCACTGTGCAACGTCTGTGTGTGTTTTATATATTCTTTATGGTAGCTTATGATATTACTATGATTGTTCATACTTGACACTTAAGGACCTGAGGCTCAGAAAAGTTAAGTGATTTGTCTGAGTCGACTCAATAAGCAGAGATGCAGTGAAGGGAGCTTAAACTGAGGTCGTAAACAGGTAAAGAACTGCCTGGGTTGCTGCTCCCCCAAAGCTGATAAAATGCCAGTGCCTCAGCTGGTGTGCTGCAAATTCACCCTGTGTTCTACTCTCCCAGCAGAGGAGCCTGGCTTGGGTTTCCTGAGATGTTTACTTGGCCTCTTGCTTAAGCCTTTCTTTGCCTTTGCTACTCAATAGCAGTGAAAGCACACCCCCGCTCCCCACCCCCTCCCCCCAAATCCCAGGGCTGGAAACATTTTGTTTCCTACAAAAAGAATATTTTGCAGCCAGCTCTGTGGTTGAAAGTATTTTTCCTGTGGTCTAGGGATGGGTTGGATCCCATCTTTTCTTGGCCAGTGTCTGAGAACCTAGCCCATAGCTTCCCATCAAGTCAGCACACAGCGTCGTTTTTAAGCAGAGTGTCTGATAGTGCTCAATGTATGCACGAGGGGACACATGGGTCTGTCTGGGGGTGTAATAATGTGTGCGTGTGCCTCTGGCCCTTTCACAGCAGAGAGAACCTGGGAGTGGTTTCCCACATGCTGTACATATCAACATAGCTTTTAAGTTTTCATCACTCACTTGACAACCAAACAAATTCAGAGGCTGACAAAACTCGAGAGGAGCGATATGTGAGCCTTGTGTGGATTTGCAAGTAATCAGAAAGCCAGGGAATCTGAGATTCTGACCTGTCACATTTCTTTCCATTTTCAAATGCTCAAAACCAAGACATGGGATTGGTTTTCTTGGATGTCAGGGTGGTCTGATTATAACACAAAAGACAGGAATCGTGGTGTCTGCCTCCGTGTCCCCTGCCTTTCAGAGTTCGGGGTGCTGACCTCGGCCCGACCTTGGATAAGGCTCTTCTTACTGGCTGCCATTTCCTGCATTTAACAAATAGATTTGTTAAAACAAAACAAAATAAAACTCCGTATTTCTAAGAAGGAGAGCTCTTGTCGTGAGAGATGAATTTTGAGCATTCTATTCAGAATTTAGGGATAAGATGCTAGTGCTAGATACCTTTTCTTTACTCAGGACTTAGTTTTTGTTCACAATTGATATGTTTCTAGGAAGGCTTTGCAGTATGTGGTGGTATCTAGAACTCTGCAATTTTGTTCTCTGTGGCCTGCCCTTGGTGATCCCATTCCTTTACCTTTTTTTGTCAACCACCACAAACAGGTGCCTGGTTCTGGGCTCCCACTACACATGGTTTTAAGTGCCCACCTCTCTGTCAAACTAGCTGCTCAGCTTAATGTCCTAGCCCGGTGCCTGGCCAAGAAGAGATGCCCAACATATATTTTGACTTAAGTGAAGTAAACATCTCCAAGGATGACAAGCTCCTAATTGTAACATCAGAATTTCTCTTGTGTGAAGTCCTCTGGGTAACTTTCCAATTGGAGACATTTTTAAGAACTAAAATCATCACAGCTTCCAGGCAGTATAGTCACTGAATTTGAGGGCACCATTTGAAGAAACAAGCAAGTCTCATGTATGCGAAGAACAATGACTCCTTTTGTTTGTGTGTTTGAAGGTAAAAGACATTAGGGAATATCTGAAAAGCTATTGGAATACAAATGAAGCCATCTCTTAGGAGTTTTTCATTTTAGAGAGGCTGGGGTGGAGACAGACTCAGCATTGGCCACAGGCCTGCACCTACCCTGGAATGCAGATGCTGGCCCATCCAAGTGAGCCCTGTGGGAAAGAGTGACCACAAGGAAATCAAGGATCACCAGTAGGGAAAGCTGGGATTTTTGCTGTTGGATCACACAAGGCAACAGAGCTGTTCTCACAGTAGGGGCTGGGGTAGGGCTGATGTCCTCGTAGTGATTTTAGCAAACCAGTTTTCTGATGAGTGGAGAGGAGTTTCTGTTTTTACCTTTTAACAATGAGACAGCAACCCAAATAACAGCTTTCTCAGTGCGTTGAAATGCCAAGGCTAAATGAACTGGTGGAACTTTGTGGTTTTGGCTGTTGGCTTGCAGGCATATCCATGCATTAAGGCCATGGCTTGGCGGTAAACAAAGTGGCTGTGAGGTTCCTGGTGGAGCTCTCTGTCTCCGTGGCTTTCTTTGATATGCAGTTGAACATTGGCAAGTTATTCCCCTCCTGGCTCTGTTGCTGAGGTCCAGAGGTAGGCAGAGAGCTGCATGATGGAGCCCAAAGTCAACAGCCAACTAGAAAGACAGAATGTCTTCTCGTGTTCACACTGTGTGCAGGCTAAAGAGTTGGCCCACAAGGCTCACAGCAGAGGGACAAGTTAGGAGACGAGACCATAGAATTCTCTTCCCAGCCTCCTGTGGCTTGCAATCTGTAAGATCTCTTAAACTCTCCTTCTTTGAGAAAGAATAGACCTCTTACTTGGAAAGGTTTGAACATGACTACTTTCCACGTTTCCAATGCAGTGTAAGAAAAATACTATTTTATCAAGTCCTTAACCATTTGTGAGGTACGAAAGTGATATGGGTATAATAATCCATTTGATCAGCACATTGTTGTAAGATATGTTTTGTTATCCTCATTTATACTTGGAGGAATTCAGTCACAAAGAGGTTTGCTATTGGTTGTTGTAGTTCTTAATTATTATCTGCCAATTTAAGGTGTAATTCTGCAGATACACCTTCAGATTGACTGGCTTTCCTGCACCTGCAACATTAGGCCACAGTTAATAAAAATAACAGCAATCAGCAGTCATGGTTGCTGAGCCACCTTAAGTTATAACTGGGCCTCAGCCATTTTCAAGTCACGTCATTTGTATTTGGGAAACATGGAATTAGGACTTTGCCAAAGTCTGAACGGGTGTACAGAAAGTGATTAACATAGGGAACTAGAGGGACCGTCCCTCCTACCAGACTCATGCAGTACAGCAGAGAACAAATGCCAGGTAGGGCTTGGAAGCGTTTAAGGAATTGGGTGTAAGGATTCTGTTCAAGTGCCAAGATCAAGCTGACTCCAAGGGGCCAGAGGAGTGAGGCCGTGTGCCACGGGTTGGCATCCAAGTGGTGGCCGGGCAGGTCTTTCCTCCTCATTGCCACTGTAGCCTTTTTGCTCCCTATAGCTGTCCCAGGGCGTGCTGACAATAATGCGAATAGCTTCCGGTTTTGTGCCATGGTAAGAGCTATTACAACATCATCTTTACCACATGCTGTGAGGTGGGCTTTTACAATCCTGTTGTGAAGTCTTATTACCCCGAATTCACGGATAGGCAGAGAGATTAAGGGTTCTGAAGCTAAAACAGCTAATAAATGCTAGGAGGAGAAGTCCTGGCTTCTAGGCTGCGTTGCTTCAGCCACAGTGTGGTAGACACCTGGTATCTGTGTTTGCCCTTGGTCTCTGACCCTGTCTTTTAATACCTACACCACGATTTTCCCGTCAGGAAGCACCGCGTTCCAATTTTTGGCCTATGCTGTCTGCGCAGGGCTGATTATACCCACTGGCTCCGTGTCTGGCCCATGGAAGGATCATAGTCCCTTTCTACAGAGAAAGGTTGGTTGGCAGTAGTGGGTTAACGCAAGCAAAGCCCGTGAGAGGGGACTCAGGACTTTGCTGAACAACCAGGGTTGCCAAATCGGCACCGTGTAAGCCTGGAACGGCTGCTGGCTATGATCGCACCACACAGAGAGAACCTGCTTGAGAATGACGATACATCAACCCAAAGTCAGACAAAACCAAGATAGTGAGAGAGGGTGTTCCAGAGGGGAGGAACAGGAGGATTCCTCAAGTCATCGGATGAGGTCCTGGATCTAGCTGTGCCTGAGGTTCATTGCCCCTAAACATTCCAGTTATGTGAGTCCACAAATTCCCTTTTTGATCTCAATTACATCTCTGTTACCTACAACAAAAAGAGTATAAAATAATACTTGCTTTAGATGTTTATAGTTCTCTAAAACGTGGGGCAGTGCATATCTTATTCTAATAATAAGCTTTGTCATTGAATCGGTGGCTATCGGTCTTCCCACTAGGTAGGAACAGGTTTCGATTATTTAGGTCTACCTCTTTCTAGATGATTCCATCCCTTTGTTTCTTCTTCCCCTCTTCCTCATGCATTTTCTTTTTTTCTCCCCGGCTTCCTTTTCATCGTTCACTCCCACCACAGTAGAGAGGAAAAAACAGGAAACTTACATTAAGGAGCTTTTCTGGCTTATGAGGCGCTTTGAAATGGTTCGGATAGTTAAAATACTGACTGAAAAAAGCAATTAAAAAATCATGCGGGAGTTTTAGTTAGCCATCCTATCCATGGCTTCTTTGTCACATTTGAAACTTGATGGAAATCGTTGAAGTCATTGCTTCCACTACAAAAATGCAACTTTTTCTGCCTTGGTCTCAGTTAATCATTAATGATGGGCTGTAAAATATTCTTTCCAGTTCAAAAGTGGCAACAAATAAGTATGATGACATTAATTTTTGGAAATGTGGTCATTTAGCAAGCTGATGTTTACTGATCATCTACTGTGTTCTGGGTTAGGCTCAGGGGAAAAAAGCAAAGACGAATAAAATATAATTTGCAAAATCCAGCTGGATTGGCAAATCCCAGCCACAGGCAGTGTGATGGCCAGGAGGGCAGTAAAAACATTTCATGACTGGCGCTGTGTAGGGAAGGACCAGACAGAGCAAGTGCCAGGCCTGGCAGAAACGGCATCGGTTCTAGAGCTGCCCCCCATATGGCGCCAAGCAATCAATACCCCTTAGTTGCTGGATCATGTAGGGCAGTTGTGGGACAGATGCAGCCATGGGACACCTGGAGGACTCAGGGCAGCAGCTATTTGCTAAATGGTCTTGTATGTTTCTGTATTTGAACACCTGGAATGGCTGACCGGATGCAAATCTATAATGGAGGCTCCTTCACCATGCATAGGGGTGATCTTGTGTGAGACCTAGAGAGCGGTGAAGCACAGCTTTGCAGACAGAGTGACTTTTAAGCAGGGCCCTGTCGGAATTCATCCAGGGGAGAGAGAGTAGTGGTGCCCCTGCCAGCTGTGCTCAGCAGGCTCAGGTTTGGCAGTGTCCTGGAGTGGGTGAGGTGGCAGGTGAACCCAGACTGAGCAGCCCTGCTGATGGGTTTTGAGAGAGCCAAGGATGTTTTTCCAGAAGTTAAAAACATGGTAATCCACTGGTGAGGAGTCCTGATGTCCATGCAGGGGTCTTGCTTGTTTAACAGAGAGAGAACGCTCCCTCTAAGATTCTGTAGTGATGTGATCCATTTACCCTACTGGGGCATCTCTTTTATGTATTAATCGGATTAATCTGAAGAAGTATAGAAGTCCAGGCATTTAAAGCACTGAAGCCTGGGGCTGCTGTTTCTCCCAAGCCCTGAGTGGGGACGGGAGTGTTTTGTAGCAAGTGTCATCGTCTGATGCCCTGGGCCTTCTGGGTTACCTCAAAGCTGGGCCCTTTAGCTTCTTATGGGCAGGGACCTCATCATATTCATCTTTGTTTTCCCTAATGTCCAGCTCAGCACCTGGGGTATAGGAGATACTCAGTAAATATTTGTTGAATTAATATAACATTTAATAAGTCATTCAGTTCTAAGTAATCATTGCTTATACATATTGTAAATATGGTTTTATATAATTGCAAAGTGTGTCTGCCCTTTTTAGGTCTTGTATTTTCACTCTGGCATGAGTGCGTTCAGTGGCTCTCAGCTGTAGTCTCTCCCTGCTCAGCAGAATATCTCTGGCAATAACAAACTGCACGTCCGGGCTTGATTGCTGACCGAGTATGGCAGAGACTCACTCTCCCTTCAACTTGACTTTCCCTGCCTATATAAGGCAGAGGATGTTTTTGTGTATTTTTTTTTATTTTTAAGATATTTGTTTGAAAGGCAGAGAGAGAGAAAGAGATATCTCCCAACCTTTGGTTCTCTCCCCTAAATGCCAATGACAGCCAGGGTTGGGCCAGGTCAAAGCCAGGGTCTCCTGCTTGGGTGGCAGTAACCTAAGTCCTTGGCCATCGCCTGCTGCCTCTGGAGTACACATAGTGGGAGGCTGGAATTGGAAGCAGATCCAGGACTCAAACACAGGCGTCCCAAATGGTATCTTAGTCTTCACTGCTCTGCCAGTGCCCACCTTTGTTTACTTATTCTCAAATGAGGAACAAAAAGTAATGCATTCCAGGTGTGACAAAAGGGATAAGCAATATAAAATAATGGAGCAGGAGAGAAAACGGTCCAGTTATATAACTTCTAGACAGTTTCTGTGCATTTATGGAAAAAATGCATCACTCAGTGTAATGTTATGTCAGCTGCTTTTTAAATGATCCATGCATCGTGGGTAATCTGTCCATGCGAATATCGTGACTGACTCATCACTTTCCAGAGCAGCACCATAGCCCATGGTGTGGACACATAGAAATGCAGTCAAAGCTCCGGCTGTTGCACGAATTGGGGAGTGAACTAGCAGATGGAGGACCTCTCTCTCTCTCTCTCTGCCTCTGCCTCTCCTTCTCTCTACATAACTCTTTCAAATAAATAAATAAATATTAAAAAAAAAAAGAAAGGCAGCCAAGCGGAGGATGCTCTTAATGTGTGTGATACTTTGTGTTCCTTAAATTCATATCACGAAAACATAATGTAAAAAACAAAAAACACCAAACTTGGGATTCAGGTGAGAGAAGTTTCAGTATGGGTTCACTTCAGACATCACCAGCTCCTCCATGGATGCTGTACCCATGCTTCGCTTCACCATTAACCTGGCTTAACCCCTCCGTCTGGAGACGCCAAAGAGCACAGTAAACACTTTACAAAGGGCCCATGAAAGGCGTCTTCTACTGCTCTGCACTGAACAGATCTTTAAATATAATTGCTGTTTTTAAATGTTTTAGGAAGCAGGGCTCGCCTTCATTGGGCTTCTCTGTTATGATCCCGACTATACAGGTGGCTCAGGAAACTGTCCCAGGTCCCTCAATAAATCCCAGTGTAGGGCAGTGAGATGTCTGCAGGCCCATCTCCCCGGCTGTCCCCAAGGCCACGCATCGTCCCTCGCCATGGCACGCGTGCCAGTCAGAGGTCCTGCCCCTGTGCCCAAGAAGACACAGGTGTCCAAGCTCTCACCTGGCCGGGCCTGGTTTGTGCTCTGGGTGTCCACTCTCTGTCACTCTCTTTGGTGTCTCATTCCTCCACATACTGACTGGCTCCCCCTGGGGATGCCTCTGCCACCTTTGTATGCAGGAATCCACAGTGTCGTCAGAGTGGTTGTCGTCACTCCTCCTCCTTACTCTGCCTGAGCGCTGGAGAAAACTCGTCTGGGCTCTTCCCTTGCGGATGAAAGCTTTTGTCCCATGGTAATTAGGCAGAGCTCGCGTTTACATCTAAAATATGATTAACTCCTTGGGAAGGAGGGGCGAAATTGAGAGTTGTTATTTCAGATGGGAACCTTAGCAGAGCAAGACAGGCCGGTCACAGGGCTGCACCTGCTAATTAGGCCAGGCCTGAGGTTGCCGTGTCCACCCCGGGAAGGCGACCGCCTGCCTGGTAGGCAAGCCTAGCGAGTAGTGGACCCACTGAAGCTGACATTAGGAAGGCACCAAAAGACTTTAGGACTTTTTAACTTTTATTTTCTAATTCATCAGATGATTTATTGGAGAGACACAGAGCTCTCATCTGCTGGTTCACTCCTTAAATGTCCACACAGTGGCTGAGGAGGGTAGGCCAGGTCAAACCTGGAAGCCAGGAAACCGTCCAGGTTTCCTACCTAGATAGCACAGACTACTTGAGTCATCACCTGCTCCTTTTCAGGGCGCACATCAGCAGGAAAAAAAAAAAAAAAAAAAAAACAAAGGCAGAGACCGATAGAGAAAGAAATCTTCTATCAGCTGGTTCACTCCCCAAATGGCTGCAACAGCCAGGGATGGGCCAGGCTGAAGCCAGGAGCCAGGAACTTCATCCAGGTCTCCCATGTGGGTGCAGGGACCCAAGCATCTGGGCCATCCTCTGCTGTTGTCCCAGGTGCATTAGCAGGGAGCTGGATCAGAAGTGGAGCAGCCGGGACTCAAACTGGTGCTCGTACCAGATGCTGGTGGCAGTTTAACCCTCTGCACAACACCGGCCCCTTAGCTGGTGTCTTTTTTTTCCTCGAAAGGCAGAGTGGACAGTGAGAGAGAGACAGAGAGAAAGATCTTCCTTTGCCGTTGGTTCACCCTCCAATGGCCACTGCTGATCCGATGGCAGGTGCCAGGTGCTTCTCCTGGTCTCCCATGGGGTGCAGGGCCCAAGCACTTGGGCCATCCTCCACTGCACTCCCGGGCCATAGCAGAGAACTGGTCTGAAAGAGGGGCAACCGGGACAGAATCTGGTGGCCCGACCGGGACTAGAACCCGGTGTGCCAGCGCTGCAAGGCGGAGGATTAGCCTACTGAGCCACAGCGCCGGCCAAGCTGGTGTCTTTACCGCTAGGCCAAACACCCACTGTGAATTCAGGAATTTTTAAGGCCAGATTTTCTGGACTCTTTTCCTGACTCCCCATTTGTAGGGCCCTAGTGAGAGAGGGAGCTTGAACCCCACACTCTGCTTTGTGTTTGCTGACATAAGGAGAAGCTCATTGCTTTATTCCTCATGCCTCCATATTGCTTGACTTACTTGGAGTGAACGTGTGCTCTTTGTACAACCTGAAGTCATGAAGCCATATTCATGGGATAGGGAGGGGGAAGAGAAAAACAATTGCTTGGTAAGCCTGGCATATCCTCTGGTGTAGTCAACATTAACAATAGCAAGGACTGGTTGGATGATGATACTGTAAAAGGGCACTAGGAATTGGTGTGATGGCAAAATGGCAAGACTCCCACTTCCCCTCCTACCTTTGCGATCTCCAGGCCAGGCCATCCTGGGCCCCGTAGGACCTGCTCTAGACTCCTAGACCAGGGCACATTTTCACACTGGACAGTATCTGACCCTTTGATGGTCCATACCCAGCTGTATTCTCAGTGTCAGGCCCTGTGTTTCAGGCAAGATAATCTATTAATTCATTCTACAAAGCGTGCTCCTCTTATACGTGGTAGTACACGTGTGTTAACCAAGAAGAGCTCCTGGACTTACAGATTTTGTCTGTATGGTTCTAATGAGAATTCCAGGCCCTGCCACATTGCGGGGCGGGGGGGGGGAGATCTTGACCAGAGACTTTCTGTCACCCCTCAAATCAGACACCAAATGTGGCTGCCTGATGGTCCCCCTTGTTCTCAGGCTTCTGAAAGTGCATGTCCTAGGTGTGAGCAGTCCTTGTTTGACCTGTGCCAGTTTCCTCATCAGCAGAACAGGGATAATAATAATATTTACGTCATAAAGTTGATACGAGGATTACGCATCTCAGAACAGTACGCCTGGCACCCAGTCCGGGCTTAATTAAGAAATATTAGCTCATATCACTGTTGTTATTATCCCAAGCCTGCCAAGTGTTGTGATGCTCAAATCTGGTGGATCCCCAAAGAGCTAAGGCAGTTCTTCAGCTCCCTACATACCCAGCCTGGTTGCTCTTAAGCTCTGCTTGCCAAGTCCCTTCTTCTTCTTCTTCTTTTTTTTAAACAGGCAGAGTGGACAGTGAGAGAGAGAGACAGAGAGAAAGGTCTTCCTTTGCCGTTGGTTCACCCTCCAATCCCCCTCATGCACATCCTCATCTCTTGAGCCTGTTTCTGTGGGTGAAAGATATGTTCATTCCCCAGCAGTTCTTCAGAAGTGAGTCTATGCGTACGTGGTGGAAAATGTCAGCACAGTCACATTAAAAACGCAGCAGACTGGGCTGACAGCGTCTGGTTGTGCCCTGACAACCCTGCAGAGAGGACGCATACATTTCCAGCTCTCTCCCAGCGCACTGTGCTTGTCTCAGAGACTAGTTCCACCTACCTGTGGTTTGTACTCCAAAAGAAAGGCTGGGACGAGTACCTGCTGTCTCTCTGTGGCACCCCCCACCCCATCTGAAGTCCTACTTGTGTTTCCCTCCTGTGCTTTGCCCTTTTTTTCCACGGCAGGAGGACTTTAGAGAAATAATAAGGAGCCTGAGTAACAGCAGGAATCACTGTGACCGTGCTCTGAAGGAAGAGCGTGTTGATTTCTCACTCAGTGTTGGTTCCTCCACCCATCAGAACAGGGCCAGGGATGTGGTACGTTACACAAACCATTCCCACTCGACCAGCTGTTTTTGGATGTGTCAAGCCCCGATTTCGGCCTCTTTACATAGAAACATGTTGCCTTCCTTGAATCGGTTCCTGTGAGACTAAAGGAAATCCCATGTGGCCCAGGCATGATGTAACAGGGATGTGTGCTTCAGAATTCAAGACACACCCTCTGAGTTCCTGGCATCCTCTGACCGTAATAATCACACAACCACAGCCTTCCTTCTGTGACCCTTGAAGTCCAGAGCTGCCTCGGCTTGGCTATGTTTCCTTGCAGGCCTGGACAAGAGCATCCGGCTCTGCTTCTCTTGGGTCTGTGAACGGTGATGGGACGCCAGGCCTGCCTAACTGGATGCTTAGAGAGCTCAGAATTTACAGCTGGACAGAGCTCCTCAACATCTTGTTTTTCTGGTCATTTTTATACTCCTGGTGTGGGGCAGAGAAGGGAAATGGGCTTCTGTCACTTGGAATTGTCTAGTATTGGTTGCTTTAGTTGGAGCTAGGTTGAAGTTTCTGAATTCAAATGACAATGAAGCTGATTCATATTTATTAAAAAATTGAAATTGGCAATGCTTATGTTAACTTTTTACTTCAAAAATAAATAAAAATAGAGCTTACCAACATCCCTACATTTTTACCACCACAAGATTCCTCCACCACAGTGGACAAAAGCTAACATTTTTTAGTTATTTCTTGTGATACACCACATTTTTTATTAATTTCTTTCATCTAATGAATCCATACAATAAGCCTGAGGTCAGTACTATTGTGCTCATTTTAGAGATGACACAAATAAGGCTTGGAGAGGGTACAGTGCCCAAACTGAGGTGGTATCAATGCAGACTACATTGTTGTAAGTTAAAATGTTGATAGAATTTTCCAGGGAACCACTAAGAAAATAACTCAGAAATGTATAGTAAAACAAACAACATAATTAAAATTACATAGTAGAAAAATATCTCACACAAAAAAGGCAATAATTGAAGAACAGAGGAACAAAAACCAGAGGATACACAGAAAAGGAACAGCAAAACAATAGGCATATATCCTGTCTTATCAATAATTATATTAAATATAAATGGATTAAATGCTCCAATCAAAAGGCAAAGATAGGGTAAAAAGAAGCCATGATCTAACTATATACTATCTACAAGAGACACCCTTCAGAGATAAGGCAAAATAGTAAAAAGCAGAAAGATGGAAAATACATATGATGCAAAGAGAAAGCAAAAGAGAGCTGGATGGCTATAGTAATATCAGACAAAATTGACTTGAAGACCAAAATCGCCACTGGAAACAAACAAACAAAAAAGATATTTTATAATGATATAAAGGTCACTCCATCAGGAAGATTATAAAAATATATGCCTAGGGGCCGGCACCGAGGTGGAGCAGGTAAAGCCACCACCTGCAGTGCTGCCATCCCGGCACTGGTTCAGGTCCAGGCTGCTCCATTTCTGATCCAGCTCTCTACTATGGCCTGGGAAAACGGTAGAAGACAGCCCAGTCCTTGGGCTCCTGTACCCGCACAGGGGACCTGGAGGAAGCCTCTGGCTCCTGGCTTCAGATTGGTGCAGCTCCGGCTATTGCAACCAACTGGAAAGTGAACCAGTGGATGGAAGACCTCTTTCTCTGTCTGTCTCTCTCTGCTTCTGCCTCTCTGTGACTCTGCCTTTCAAATAATAAAATAAATAAATCTTAAATATACATATACATATATATATATATATATGCCTAACAACTGAGCCCCACAACACATGAAGCAAAAACTAAGAGAAAGAAAGGAGAAATAGACAATCAAACAATAATAATTGTTGATTTCAGTACTACACTCTCAATAATGAATAGAACAATCAAATGGAAGTTCAACAAAGAAATAAAAGACTTGGTCAACACTATAAGCCAACTAATTATTTAACAGGCATCTATAGAACTCCACTCAACAAAAGAACATAGACATTCTTCTCAAGCGCATGGGAACATCCTCCAGGAAAACCATATATCAGACTATGAAATGAGTCTTGGAGCTGACGCTGTAGCGTCACAGGTAAAGCCACTGCCTGAAGTGCTGGTATCCCATATAGATGCCGGTTCAAGTCCTGGCTGCTCCACTTCCAATCCAGCTCTCTGCTATGGCCTGGGAAAGCAGTGGAAGATGGCCCAAGTCCTTAGGCCCCTGCACACCCACTTGAGAGATCCTGGAGAAGCTCCCGGCTCCTGGCTTCAGATCAGTGTAGCTCTGGCCATTGAAGCCAATTGGGGAGTGAACCAGCGGATAGAATGCTTCTCTCTCTCTCTCTCTCTTATTCTTTCCTTCTCTCTCTCTCTCTCTAACTCTGAGTTTCAAATAAATAAATGAATATTTAAAAAAAGATAATATATGGGGCCAGTGTGCTAAGGCTTATGGACTAGGTAATAAGTTTAAAAGCACTGAAATCATACAAACTTCTTCACTCACAATGGAATGATTGAACTACTAGTTAGTAATCACTAACGTGAAAATTTGGGAAATTCTAAAATGTGTACAAATTTTAACATGTACACACCCACACACACACACACACACACACACACGCTCCTAAATAAGCAATGGGATGAAGAATAAATCACAAAGGAAATTAGAATACACTTTGAGAAGGACAGGGATTGTGGTACAGCAGATTACACCACTGCTTGGGACACCCAAATCCCGTCTCAAAGTGCCTGGTTCCAGTCCTATCTGCTCCACTTCCAATCCAGTTTTCTTCTAATGTGCACCCTGGGAGGCAGTAGATGGTGGCTCAACCACTTGGGTCCTTGCCACCCACAGGGGAGACCTCATGTAAAGTTCATTTTCAAAAACTAACACAGTTTTTAAAATGTGTGGATCAAGGTTATCAATTGTAAGCCCCAAATGCCACTCTGACCCTAGCTGCTACTGTCTCATCATTGGCTAGATTGATATCCTGCTGATCTGAAGAATTAATGCTTTCGGTAAGGGGCAAGCTGTGTTTTAGGTAATACCTTTGTATACTTTGAGAACTTGATGCATTTATTATAGGCACACATTTGGAAAGCAATCAGCAAAGAGGTTACAAGAGATAATAATGGTCATGTTGGAGGCCCAAGATCTTGTAGCCTCAGAGTCAAACCTTCTAGGCGATTCTTCCCAGGGTCTAGAATTGGAAATCTT
Source organism: Sylvilagus floridanus (assembly GCA_949820135.1). NCBI lineage: Eukaryota > Metazoa > Chordata > Mammalia > Lagomorpha > Leporidae > Sylvilagus > Sylvilagus floridanus. Next base: position 10,533,127 of record OX463228.1, on the reverse strand, counting down.
TCGGGATTCAGGTCTGTTTGTATTCTGACCCCCAGTTTCTGTAGGAAACGTTGTTAGGTTGGCCACTGACAAATCCCTGCCTGCTCAACCACGTGTGCTTTCATGTTTCCATCCTGCTCCTTCCAGCACTGTGTTGCTTCTGCAGATTCTGCTCCCTGTTTGGGGATGGCGGTGTGGATGCCATAAACTCATTCTCTGCTCTCCTTCCTTACCCTGCGATGCCGGTGGTGTTGGGGCTTCAGTGTTCCATGGAGAATGATTTTTCCAAGTGATGAAGCAGATTCTAATCAGTGCAAGATCCAGATACGGACTGAGACCTGGACCTCTGCCACCTTTCCCTCCAACTCTCTCAACACAATGACTAGGGAATTCCTGTAAGAATCACTGGGTCCACTCCAAGCCCCCTGATCCGATGGCCTCCTTCCAACCACAGATCTTTCTGTCTGAAGCATTTCCGGCCCTTCTGTCCTTTGGCCTAAAGAGTTTGGCTCAACCTGGGGAAGGGACAGAAGACTCAAGGTTATCAAAAGGCTGTTGAATTATCTGATGCAAGACTAGTTGGTTTGTTTGCCTCCCTGGCTTTCTTCCTGGGCTTCCAAGCAGCTGAGAAAATAACCTTTCTCTAAGACTTGGACAAGGAGGAAAAGCCCTGGCATGAAGAATTTCTGTTGCAGACGCTTGGCATCACCAGAGGAAAGGTTTGCTTAACTTAGCAATGGGTTTTATTAGCCCACAGTTCTAGTTGAAGTGAGATAATAGGGTGCCTGTTGAAGGACATGTCAGAGTCAGTGGGTTTCCCCCCTAACCTCTCAGCAGGACCCTCACATGTGGATGAAAGTATCAGATGCAATCAAGAAAGGCATCAACAACCACGCAGTCTCACTGGTGGTGGGGAGAGCAGAGACCAGGTTTTAAAATGAGGAGGACAGGAACTTGCAATGAACGCGAAGACTTATTTCTGGGTTATCAATCTCAGAAACTTCTCACTCCCGTAACTTTGAATGCAGAGTCTTTGGGCCCTACATCTTTATGGCAGAGAGCAGGGACCGAAAAAAGCCAGACCTACCCACCTGCATCTTCAACAGGAAATCCTGCTCACCTTTCTCCGCCAGCTCATCCTACTGTGTCCTTCACCCTCAACCACTGTGAGATCTGGGGGAATGAGCGGGAAAGGGAAGACAATAGAAGAGAGGGAGGATTCATGACTGGGGAAAGGAAGCCTTCCTGGCACTGGATTGGGGAAGAGAAAGTGGAAGAATTGGTGCAGCTTGCCCTCGGTGTATGGCTACCCCTTCGTAGCTGCTTTCCTGGGCCACAAGGGCGTAACTCACTGTTTCCTGAAGTTGGGGCTCTATTGCGGGAGCTCATGTAACCTGCCAGGACCAGAACTCCATAAAAGCAGCCTCCAGAACAGCCCAGATTCCAGGTTCCTGACATCTTTCCCTGGGCCTCTGTGGCCACCCATGGAGAAGAGCTGACCCAGGCTCTGCCGGGAAAGGGTCACACCCAAACTCCAAAAGGAAGACACAGATACCATCCCTAGAAGGCGTCACCGTCCTGGGGTTCCCCTGCCCAGCGCCTCCTGTTCTGTGGCTCCTTTTTCACTTTTTGAGCCTCTCACAAGTGGGATCAGGCCAGGAAAAACATGTGACGCTGTAGCGAGCTGAAACCAAGGACTTGACTCTGGGCCTGCCCAGGCTGAGAATCCTGGCAGTGAGTGATGGGCAGCCTGGGGCATCTTCTCCATGCTCTGGCTTTGGGATGGGAGCACCAGATAAGTCCTCAAAGCGGGGATGAGTCAGTAGAGTCTCTGCAGGGCACCAGTGTGTGCGTCCACTCACTCATTCCTTCTTGCATCTCACGGTCGAGCTTCTGTTGTTTGTGTGGCGCCCTACTGTGGGTTGTGGTTCCAGGAGCAGCAGCAATGATGATGAGGGTCCCTTCCTTCAAAGAGCTGAAGGTAAATTCAGGTAAAACAGGGAGCAGTGCAGGAATCATTAGTTAGAGAGGTGCAGATAGCATGTGATCGGATTAGAGAGATGACCCCAGGCTGCAGAAATCCACGTGAGCTCCTGGAAAGGATAGCGTTTACACAGGATGGAAGGCTCAGTAGGATTCTGGACATTCAGTGATGAAGGTCAGAAGGGAGACTGCCACCATGGGAACCCAGGAGCAGCTGAGGCAGAGACAGAGGGAGAGGGAGAGGGAGAGGGAGAGAGGGGGAGGGAGAGGGAGAGAGAAGGAGAGAGGGAGAGTCGGCGCCGTGGCTCAACAGGCTAATCCTCCGCCTTGCGGCACCGGCACACCGGGTTCTAGTCCCGGTCGGGGCACCGGATTCTGTCCCAGTTGCCCCTCTTCCAGGCCAGCTCTCTGCTATGGCCAGGGAGTGCAGTGGAGGATGGCCCAAGTGCTTGGGCCCTGCACCCCCCGGGAGACCAGGAAAAGCACCTGGCAACAGATATTTCATGTTGGTGGTAGTTCTGTGATCTCTCAATCTGGAAATTCCTTCCCAAAAAATAGGGCAGTGGGATTCATCCAACATAACTGATCACTTCCTCTTTTAACTGCGCACAGGTCATCTCTGTGATGACTCATGTTGAACCCAGGCTCCAGTAGGGTGTTGATGAGTGACCCGTCCTGCAAACCCTTTGAGTTCCTGGAGAGGGAGGTCCCTCCAGCTACGCGATCGCTTGGCTGGGGCTCGGGCCTACAGTGGGCAGTAGATGGTCGATGCAGGACTACCACGTTGGAAGTCCAGGCCCAGACACAAATGCTGTGTCAGATCGGAATGTCACATTTCTTTTCTTTCACACTGGAGTACTACAGTCTTTCTCTCTGGGTCTCAGCTTCTGCAGTCCCTAAATAAAAATCGTAGTATAATTTTCAGAAGTATAGTATAGTACTTTGTTGATTTGCATTTATTTGTGCTCTCTGCTTTCATGTGATCATAAAGATCTGAGGCTGTAGATATGTTTGGTTTCCATTTCTTGCCACTCCATCCAAAGGACTTATCATTCTCCTGTCTGTTTCCTTTTCTCCCATTCTTTCTGACATGGTTTAGGCTGTTGTCATCTCATCGCTGACTTAGTGCAATAGCTTCCTGACTGGCTCCAGGCCTCCCATCTCTTGCTGTTCTAGCCTAGACTCTTCAATCAAGTTAATTGCCTGGAACCTGGCTACTCAAAGTGTCGTCCTTGGGCTTGCATTAGTCTGCTTTTTGTTACGTTAATGAAAATACCTGAAAAGAGCTTCTTGGAAAAGGTTTATTTCAGCCTACAGTTCGGAGGTTACAGGTCACGATTGGAATACCCATTCTATAGCATCTGACAGAGGCTGGTCCTGACAGGTGAGGAGGAACTATCACATGGTGATCCAGGAAACCCAGCGAGAACCTAGGCCGAACTTGAACTCAAATAATAGCTTTCTCATGAGAGCCACCCTTGGAGGGCATGCCCCCAATGACCTAAATATCTCCCACTAGCCTCATCTCCTACTCCCCACACCTCACCATCAGTCCATCAACCATTAACATTAACATGTCAGAGTTGAAACATCTGCATGAGTTTTGGGGAGACAAGTCCTGTTGTACTCATAACAGGGCGGCAGCATCAGCCTCTCTTGGGAGCTTGTTAGAAATTCAGACTCTTAGGCTGTACTCAAACTCACCGAGTCAGAATCCGCATGTAAGCAGGACCCACAAGTGATTCATACCCATTTCAGAGTTTGGGAAGCACTGTTCTACCATGGCATCTCCCTCCTCAGGGCGTCCTTAAAGCTTCAAGTCACACTATCCCCAGACTATCTCATGCTGAAAAAGAATCCTCCTGAATTAATGTTTTTGACATAAATGTGTAAATATCCACTTGCACCTTCTAATCACTGCTTCTGAGAATGCTCAGCAGGTTCATCTGGGTAACTTTAGAGCCGTTACAAACATTACCGAGATGCAGCCGGAGACTTCCTCCTGTGAACGCAAATCATATTGGCTTTTTGGTGAGCAAGGTTAAGTTTCACCTGAGAAGCCTATGCGATGGGCTGATTGGAACTGTTCCTGTTACTCGTTGCACACTTCTGTGCAGTTGACACAGTGACAAGCATCTTCTACATTTAATTTCAGCCTCACAATAATTCCTCGTAGGCTGATGTTTGCATCCCCATTTTACATGTGAAGAAACTGAGGCTCCAGAAGCTTAGGTGGCCCCGAGGCACAGTACTGATTAAAGCTCAGGCTGTGCTCTAGCGACAGCCATCTGAGACGCAGTGGTGGAGAAGTGGCGCTGAGTCCACAGGTGACCCTAGGTAGGAGGGACTGTCGCTCTCCGAGGTCACTCAGCTTCCTTTCCCACTTTGCTTCATTGTCACCAGGCTGTTGTCCACGTCCACGTGGTTGGAGCTTGTGCCTGCCCTTGATAAAGGAGAATGGAAAGAGCGTGCGACTTTCTCATGAAAACATTGCCCTGTCATTTGTTCCCTTAGTCAATGATTGGTCACAGAGCCAGAGCCACACCTGGTTGCAAAAGAGGGCAGAGAAATGTCGAAACGTGGGGAGTTATATTTACTAAAAGGAAGGAGGGGAATGAGTGGTGGGGACATTGCAGGCTCTGCCATAGGCACCCCGCGGATTAGGTGGAAGAGCTAGATTCAAACCCCGTGGTGAAAACCTGTGCTCTTCCTCCCTGGCTCATGGTTGACAGTCAGTAAATGTTTGTTGAATTGAGATACCTGATATAATATGTGTGCGCCTTTTGGTTATTTGAAATGATCTCTTCCCTTCTCTCTCTTGCCTCCTGGCTTACCTAAGTGATTCTCTGCCAAACTGTCACTATTTTTGATGATGTTATTTTAATTTGTCAAACAGGAAACTGATATTCATGTCCCTTCGGTAGAAATATAATGAAAGAATACATCGATTCTTCGGTGTTCTATAGAACCATAGGAGTTGTGATCATGGGGGTCAGGGATGATGATTTTTGATTTAATAACCAAATGACCATCTCCTTACAAGTACATGTTGTCTGAGGAGGACACTGTCGTTCAAAACATTTTTTAAAAAGATTTATTTATTTATTTCAAAGGAGGAGTTACAGAGAGGCAGAGGCAGAGAGAAAGAGAGAGAGAGGTCTTCCATCTGCTGGTTCACTCCCCAAATGGCCACAACGGCAGGAGCTTTGCCGATCCGAAGCCAGGAGCCAGGAGCTTCTTCTGGGTCTCCCATGTGGGTGCAGGGGCACAAGGACTTGGGCCATCTTCTGCTGCTTTCCCAGGCCATAGCAGAGAGCTGGATCGGAAGTGGAACAGCTGGGACTTGAACCAGTGTCCATAGGGGATTCCAGCACTGCAGGCAGCGGCCCCACCCGCTACACCACAGCACCGGCTCCTCCAAATATTTTTGATATCTTATTGTGGCTGGTGTGTCAGTCTAGTAGCAGAGGGATGAAGTGACATTTAACTCATGTGCCTGTAGATCTCCGGGCAGGTCAATGATGTAGGCTGAGCCTGGCAGGGCAGCTGTGTTCCAGGTCTCTCTTACCCTCCCTCTGAGATAGCAGACTGGCTTGGACATGCTTTTCACTGGCCATGGCAGAAGCATAGGGAATCAAGTGGAAACGCAGAGGCTCCTTGAGGTCCAGGCTTGGAACAAATAGGTCCAGCCTCTCAGGGAGCCCAAGAAGTCACGTGGCCAAACCCGCAGGTAAGGGCTGTGGAAAACGTGCTGCACCTGCAGAGAGAATGTAGCCATGCGGTAAGGGGGTGAAGACAACACGGAAGAGCTGTACTGGTGAGGGATCGGGGCCAACAAGCAGCAGACCATTCCTCTGCCTTTAGCAACTTATTTTCAGAATTTGCAATGGCAAAAAAAAAATTACAGTAGCTTTTTTTTTTAGTAAAATAATGAGGCTTATGAATAAAATTAGAGAATCAGGCTTTATCTTTGAGCAGAAAGGTAGTTATTTAAGCATGTGACATAAAATAATGAGGGCTCTTGCTAGAAGAATTGGTTCAAGAAGATGTAATTTTGTGTCAGAGCGTTGGTAGTACATGCACAGCCTTCCAAGATGAGCACTTTGGGAGGTGACCACTCACTGGAAAGTCGGTTCTACAACAGCGCTTTTTAATCAGTTTTATGGCTTGCAGCCATGTGCTGCCACTTGTCTCAGAGTAGGAAGAGGATGAGCAGACTTGGCCTTGATCCTTTTGTTAACCTGGGGAAAATGTGATCTTTCTGGTGCAGATCCTCATTGCCAAGTCCCCTGTGGCTCCCTTCGCCTCGTTTGTCTACACCATCAAGGACGAAGGCCTGGTTCTTTAAGGTAAGATCCTTGGTTTAAGCCATTTCTTCAGACTGGTTGTGCTCCGTGCTGCGTGAGCATTGCTAGGGCAAGTTACGGCCGTGATCCTACCAGAAGCAATTTCAGACAGAATCACAGGCCAAGAGGAACCGGCCAGTGATCCAGACCGGCAACTGTGGCAAGGGTTCGACAGAAGGTGGAGGTGAGGATGGAGGAGAGCTACCGAATCCCAGAGCAGGATGAGCCGGCTGAAACTCTGAGGTGAAACACGGAAGCTGGGACAGGACACACGTCTCTGCAGAGGTGCGGAGGAGCCTCAGGGCGCTCCTGCTTAGCAAACCCAAGACCCCTCTGGCCGGGCAGCCCGTGTGCACTGTGCCGTAGCTCCCTGGCCTCGTTCTAGCTACTCCAGTGCCTTTTCCTGTGCTCACACCCCCACAGGGCCCTCCTGCTGGAGAGCAGCCCGCCAACCTGCACCTTGCCATGTGGACCTGGGACCCAGGAGGCACGAAGTTCCTGCTCAGGGTGGAGGACCCCAAAAACCACAGCCTGGAACTCACTGGCGGCTCGTCCCCAGGGGGCCCATACACTGGTGGTTAGGAAAGGCGCCGGGTTGCAGGCCTTTCCCGAGAACAATGAACATGAAGGAGAACATTCAGTCCACCATTAAACCTAGAAAAGAACCAGCCCACGGGGTCCAATGTCAAAAACTGCCCTGAGGATTAAGAAGGGTCCCCAGAGAAGTGCGCAGAATCCGCATCTGTCTGGCAGGAGGCTCTGTCCACAGAGTCGCCCACGTGAACAACTGGCCTGGGCCATATAGGAGCATATTGGCCCTTGCTGTCTGTGGGAGGCCTGTCTGCCTTGTAGAGTGTTGTAGGCTGAGCGTTCTTCTCAGGCCTGCAGTATCCCCAGGGAGACTCTGTTTTGCAGAGCAGGGATTCTCTGGGGGCAGCCTGGAGGGTCCTGCCCCTGCTTCTCACCCAGGAGCGGGCTGTAGCCTTCGCCTGCCTTCCCCGTCTACAACGCCGGCTTCTCAATGGGCTCGCAAAGCAGCCTGTTTGGTGCAGCTGATCCCCTCCTCCAGGGACTCTCAGGTCCACAGAAATTTGGGGTAAGAACGACTGACCTTTGACTCTTAGCCTTTGACTTCTGCAATCCAAGTTCCTGGGTAAATATTATTTTTTTACAATTGCAAATATTGTTTTCTGACAAAGCAGCAGCGACTTGAAGACGAGATTAAGCAAGGCAAACAGTAGGCCCCTTTGTTCCGCGCTCTCTAAGGGTGTGTAACTAACAAGCAATCAGAAAGCCAGACTTGTGTTTACCCAGTGCACAGTGCGGCTCTGAGCTCTTCATTTTCAGAGGCTGTCTTAAAAGATTAGAGGTCTAGCAAACAGCCAACGTGGATGAAGGTCTCAAGAAATTCTATGGAAGATAAATGCAGGAGGCGAAGAGGCAGTTCCACCCACCCGGCCGTGATACGATTCTTGTGCCTGGATCGCTGGCAAACAGCCTTTCTAAGCCTGGTCTGCTTTGAGTAACCTGGGAGACAATGTTTGCAGGAACAAGATGCATTGAGTTCCCTCTCTGATGTCCATTGCTAGGATCGTGGTTCTGACAGGGAAGAGAAAGGAGAGACTAGAAATAAAACCAACTGGAAGAGGTTAAAAAAAAAAAAAAAAAAAGGACAAGAAAGGAGTATCAGAGAAAAGTCAGAAAACAAAGGAGAAAATGGGTTATTAAGGGAGACTGACGAGAAGCTGTGTGCCCAGGAGGGAGATTCAGGAAAAGGTCTTCTGGTGCAAGAACCCCAACCTGGAAATAAAATTGCCTGGGAGACCTGGGAACCTCGCCTGGGTGCTGCCTGAGCTCTTGATTCCATTCCCCGCCCCCACCCACACCCCTCTCTGAGAGCTTGGACACTCAGCCTGCTCTGGCACAGGGACCTCTGCCTCCCCCCACCGCACCCTCTTGCTTTGTGCCGCTAAAGAGTTTGGGGGAAACAAGAAAGGAGTTCTACCCCAGAAAAACGAGGGTCCCTGCTTTATCCAAAAGAACCAGCTCTGGCAGGATCTTCAGGAATCTCCCAGGACCTAGTTTTGTCAGCTTGAAAATGCACATGGTCACCTTGATTGGAGGAGTTGCAACCCCTCAGTGGGTTGAAATGAAATTGATGAGTCACCGCTGGCATTTGGGGAGGTAGGAAGGAAGGAAGAGGAGGAGTCGGGGGAGGGGAGGAAGGAAAGGAGAACAGAAAATCTCAGATTAGATCCCACACGTTGTGTGGCTTCATAGAGCATCGAGTGTGTGTGTGTGTGTGTGTGTGTGCGCGCGCGTGCGTTCTGAGTCTGTGTCTGGGGCTTCAGTGTTAAATGTTCTTCCTGCTCGGACTGTAGTAGCCGGCCTGGGTGATCTCTGTCCCCCCCCTCAGCTTTACCTGCCTCCCCCAGATGAGGAGCCCACCCTTCTCCCAGCTCAGTACACTGGTGCCCTTGAGGTGTCCACACCGGAACATAAAAGCCGATTCCCCACCCATCCCTCTGCCACCACCCCATTCTTGCCAGATGACCCAGCTAAAAGACACCTGCACCATTCCCCAGGTTTAAAGTAAAGAAACCCTTGAACTCTGGGTGGTGGACTTGGAAAGGCACCAGCAGTCAAGGCCAAGGAGCTTTCCTGGCATGAGAGCCGCGGGCTGGCGGGGAGGCTGGTGCGGCAGCCCTGGGTGGGGTGGGGAACGCATGTCTGAGGCGTGTGCAGGCTGCGAGGGGACTGGAAGGGGACAGGCAGCTCCTGGGCGGGCGAAGAGAGACACTGCCCGCCTGCCTGCCTTGACATCTGTTCTTTGTGATAGGGCCTAGCGGGAGTGAGGAGAAGGAAGGGTCTGGAGGGCGCCCTGGGGGGCGGCGGGGCTGTCAGGGAATGTGGGAATGCTCCCCGGGGTCTTTCATCCCCAGCGAGCCCCGCCATGCCAGCCGCCTGAATACCTGAAGAACTCTTGAGTGCAGGGCACAGGCAGGGGATAAAAGGTGAGGGCGGAAACTCAATTCACGGGCTCCCCAGGCCATTCCCCCTCTCCAGGATTAGGCTGCTGAGAACAGGCAGCAAGCGGGCCTTCCTCCCTCCCCAGCCTTTGTTCCCTGGGAGGGCAGGGGACAATAAAAGGGCGAGCCGGGGAGACTGAGGGGCTGGCTGGAGATTTCTCAGGCCAGCTTTTTGAAACACTTGAAGGAGCCGGCCCATGCTATTGTCATAGTAAAATAGGAAGTGAACTATTCTCCTTGTGCAAAAGAGAAGAAAGAAAGAGAGGGAAAGTAAAAGAAAGTAAACCCAGCCTTCCAGCATCTTCAGGAGGCCAGGGACCCGGGCCATTAACATGGTAATAGGGTCGCGTGGGCATCTGCTTTGTCTGGCCCCGCTCCTGGGCAGGTCCTGGCCTTTCTCAGCTGGGCCCAAGGCCCTGGAAATACTTGGTTCCCAAAGAAGAGGGGAGCAGCTCATAGCCGCCAGCTTCCCAGCGAATCGGACTCAGAGAGGGGCTCAGGTCCCAGGCAGAGGCAGAGTTCAGCCCTTTTGTGCATCCCAAGTGGGAGAGGGGTGCGTGGGAGTATGGGGATCCCATGAATCCATTCTCCCTTTTGCCCGCTGGGTTCAACACAGAAGTCCCAGTGTCCACCAAATGGAAACTTCGAGGGCTGGGAGGGGAGCAGGGCCAGACAGTGAGGGAAGAGCAGGTGTAGGATTTGGGGGACGGCTTTAATGGGGCGGCATGCCTACTGGGCTGCAGAAGGGAAGCAAGTGTTCACAGGGAACCCCACAGCTGTGATCGTCATATCTTTTGTTTCCTCAATGAGCCCCAAATGTTGTGCCACCAAAAATCCAGCAGGGGCTGCAGGCCGGGTTGGTTGCTGATGCTACAGGAGGCCTAGGGGACACCGGGGCCTGTGCTCCCAGAAGGAGCCAGACTTCCATGGGGCTCAAGGGCCGAACACCTGTGGACTAGGTGCAGCGGGCCTAAGGAAGGGACCGCCCTGGAGGGTGAGCGATTGGTTCAAAGGGCCCCTTGCTGACTACTTATGCTTTTCCTCAGGAATCTAGGGGAGCATTTGAAAAAAGAGAAGCCAGGCGCCGGCGGCGTTTGGCTAGGCCGCTGAGATGCCTGTCGCATATCTGAGTGTGAGGGGTTGAGGCTCCACCTTCTGAGTCCAGCTCCTTGCTAATGCAGAGCTGGGGAGGCAGCAGTAATGGCTTAAGGAATTGGGCCTCTGCCACCCACATGGGAGACCTGGGCTGAGTTTCCAGGTCTCAGCCCTCTGGGGCATTCAGGGAGTGATCCAGCAGATAGGAGCTCTCTTTGTCTCTCTGTATGCCACTCAAATAAATAAAATTTTATAAAAATCTATTTTCAACAGGACAGGAGATATCTTAGCTTGAGACTCCAGTGGATTCTGGTGCTAGGTTTAGGTTTGCATGAGCAGCGTGAACTTTGGGATGGGCCAGGGAACCTCAGAGGAGACCAGGGCACCTTCCAGAGAAGGTTCTAGAAATGAAGCTAATTTCTTCTTTCTAAGGCCACTCAGCACAGCAGAAAACCAAAAAGCAGTGATGTTTTGGAGCTGGGAAGCTCTGTGCCTCGTCTTTCTGGCTTTGCCTTTGGGGTTTGTTTGATCACCTTTTGAAGCATGTTGGGGGGGCATTAATCTCCTCTGTTTGTTCCCTTGTCACAAAGTTGCGGCAAATTCTTCCACCCCATTTTCTTAGTTTCTAAGCCAACTGGGTGATTTATTGAGAAATTCTTTCCCCCCAAATACCACCCTCTGAGCTCATCCGATTTCAGTGTTTTTGCCTCGGGGATTCACAGTGACCCAGGAGATGCCAGTCTGTTTTTCCGTGCAGGTATGGAGGAGGAGTCTGTATGGTAAATACACCCCCACACCCCCTCACACACACCCCCGCACCCACCCACAGCTGGCACCTGTGCGGGAGTCAGGACAGAGAGCCCTGGAGATCAGTGAAGCAGAGAGAGGGAACTCCTCTCCCAGAGATCACAGGGAAGAGGCCAGAGTGCACAGCTCATGTTGTCCCCAGATGACCAGGTGCCACTGTAGCCCCAAAACGCTCGTCCAGGCTACGACTTTGTCCCTAGCTGCTGCCTCTTGGTGTGAGGTTTCTCAGGGGAAGTGAGGAAGGGCTCCCACCTGCCCAGTGCTGGCTCCTCCTTGTTAATTTGTTTTAAGGTTAATTTTATTTATTTGAAAGGCAGAGCAGCAGAGAGAGAGAGAGACAGAGAGAGGGAGAGCTATTCCATCAGCTGGTTCACTCCTCAGATGGTTACAATGGCTAGGGCTAGGCCAGGCTGAAGCCAGGAACTCCATCCTAGTCTCCCACATGGATGGCAGAGGCCCACGCACTTGGGACATCACCTGTTGCCTTCCCAGGTACATTAGCAGGGAGCCGGCTGGGAAGCAGCGCAGCCTGGATTCTAATTGGTACCGTGATATGGGATGGATGCCAGCATCACACTTGGTGGCTTAATCCACTGTGCCACAACGCCAGCTCCGGTCTCTTCTTAACACTCCCTTTCCATCCCCTCTCCAGGACGTCTTCCCCCGCTGGTCTTACACTTCATTTATTCTTTATCCTCTGGCTATTAGCCTCAAAGAGATTTTGATATCAGTGTGGAAAAGTAATTTTTAAAACAGTTTTTTTTATTTTCATTTTTATTTGAAAGGCAGAAGACAAAGAGAGGCAGAGATTCCCTGTTTGCTGGCTCACTCCCCAGATGCCTACACCAGCCAGGGCTGGGCCAGACTGAAGCCAGGAGACAGGAACTCGATCCAGGTCTCCCACATGAAGCGGCAGGGACACAGTACTTGGGCCATCACCACTGCCTCCCAGGGTGCTCATTAGCAGGAAGCTGGGTCACAAACAGAGCAGCTAGGACTCGAACCAGGCACCCTGATTGGGGATGGGAACATCCCAATCTGTATCCTAACCACAGTGCCAAATACCCATCCCAATATAGGAAAATAATTTTAGTATAGAACAGTACAGAATACCATAGGACAGGAATTTTACAGGAATTAAACTCCCAGAATTAACAAATGTCAAAAATTTTGTCCTAATGGCTTCCTATTTTTTTTTAATTACAGCAGTAAAACTTGACAAAGTCTAAAACCCCTTTGTACCTTTCTCTACTCCATGTCCCTCTGCCCTGCCACACTGCACAGAAGTCACAGCTCTCCAAGGCGTGGTGTGTCTTCCCCTCCATCCTCAAAACCTGTTCTGCGTCGCTGTGAATGCACACATCGGAGCAGGGTTTGTTTAGCGTGCACTCTGAATCTGCACAAACGGTTTCCCATGCACACCCTCTCCCAGCTTGCCTCTGTCACTAACCACAATGTGTCTGTGATGTATCTGCATTGATCCCCACATTGATCTTTCACTTGACTGAGGGATCCACGTCCATTGTATGACTACACCACACGACACTCACTCTCTGTGTCTGCAAATTCTGGTCATTTGTAACACTGAATTCCTACATGTGCACGTGGCTGTGAGGGTTTCTTGAGGGAACTCTCAAAAATGGGATGGCTGGTCAGAGGACGTGCCCACTCTCACCTTGACTGTGTATTCCCCAGATTGTTCTCCCAAGAGTTTTACTAATGGACACTCCCTCTGGAGATGACAGACCAGTTTCTTTCTTTCTTTTTTTTTAAGAAAGCTTTTATTTAATAAATATAAATCTTATAGGTACATGGAATATAAATATAATTTATATATTATAATTTATATAATATACATTATAGTATAGCTTACATATAGTATATATTATAATTATATATTATAATTTACATAATAAATATAAATTTCATATTCATTGGAATAAGCGGTTCTTCCTTCCATACCCACTGTCCCACCCCCAAACCATCCCACTTCGTACTCCCGCTCCTATCCCATTTTTCATTAAAATTCATTTTGAATTATCTTTATATACAGAAGATCAACTCTATACTAAGTAAATATTTCAACAGTTTGCACCCATACAAGGTATAAAGTACTGTTTGAAGACTAGTTTTACTGTTAATTCTCATAGTACAACTCATTAAGGACAGAGGTCCTACATGGGGAACAAGTGCACAGTGACTCTTGTTGTTGATTTAACAGTTGACACTCTTATTTATGATGTCAGTGATCACCCAAGGCTCTTGTCCTGAGCTTCCAAGGCTATGGCAGCCTCTGGAGTGGTAGACCAGTTTCTGTGCCGCCATGTGTAACTGCAGGTTTATGACCATGCTTCCATGGATGACATTCTAATGCATTCTTTATGGATGCCTCTTTTGTCTCCACCTTCAGAGCTTTCTGTAGCCTCATAGCTCTAGAAAGAGCTTCTGCACAGTGTGTGTGCTTTATGCATGTACTTCGGGGATTAATTGATCAGAATCACTTTGCTTGTCCCAGGGTTAACATATATACTCCTCCTGGGGCCAGCGCTGTGGTACAGTAGGTTTATCCTCTGCCTGCGGCACTGGCATCCCATATGGGCACTGGTTCAAGTCCCAGCTGCTCCACTTCTGATCCAGCTCTCTGGTATGGCCTGGGAAAGCAGTAGAAGATGGCCCAAGTCCTTAGGCCCCTGCACTCACATGAGCGACCCAGAAGAAGCTCTGGCTCCTGGCTTTGGATCGGCGCAGGTCCGGCCATAGCGGCCATTTGGGGAGTGAACCAGCGGAAGGAAGACCATTCTCTCTCTGTCTCTCCCTCTCACTATCTGTAACTGAACCTCTCAAATAAATAAATAAATCTTAAATATATATGCACAGTCCTCCCAGAAAAAGGGAGTCTCCCCCAACACCCTGGTTTCTAAGTGAAGGACCTGAGTTCCAGAAAATGGACTGACTTTCACAGCCTTAAAATCAGATTTGTAGCCCTTGTCCAAGTATTCGACCTGGTCCCCTAAGATCTTAGAAAATCATAAATGCTTTGGGCCCCCTCCTTTTCCAGCAAGGCAACTTGTCTTTCAGGCTCCATGGACCTCGACTGAGATATTTTAGTCGTCCTGAATGTTGAATCTTGGGATTCTAGACTAAAACGTATGTGTCACACTGATAGAATGATCCTTCAAGAAACTCCCTGACGGGGCCAGCACCGTGGCTCACTTGGTTAATCCTCCACCTGCGGTGCTGGCATCCCATATGGGCGCCAGGTTCTAGTCTTGGTTGCCCCTCCTCCAGGCCAGCTCTCTGCTGTGGCCCAGGAGTGCAGTGGAGGATGGCCCAAGTGCTTGGGCCCTGCACCCGCATGGGAGACCAGGAGAAGCACCTGGCTCCTGGCCTCGGATCGGCATACCTCCAGCCATGGCGGCCATTTAGGGGGTGAACCAGCGGAGGGAGGACCTTTCTCTCTGTCTCTCTCTCTCACTGTCTAACTCTGTCAAATAAATAAAAAAATAAAATAATAAAAAAAAGAAACTCCCTGAGAATACCTGGGTTGTACATTTGGCTGGTGTTTAGATGCTATCAAAACTAACGGTGGCATATGAGATAGAGAGGGTGACTGCTTCCTTACATAGCACCGTGGAAGAACACAGCCAGTCCAGAGCTGGCATGGCAGCTCAGCTCTCTGTGTTTGTCCAAGGATCCAAGCTATTGGCTTGTGGCTCCATCAGGCCTGGGGTGTCGCTCTTGTTGTCATGGCCCAGGATGGCTCACATCCCAGTAGCAGGATTTGTGTGAGATGCAGAATGGTGGTGGGAGGGAAGTCATCAAATCATCCTCCTCCCTTTAAGGTCACTGACCAGAAGTGACACACATTATTTCTGTTTATATCCTGTTGGCCAATCTGTATATTTGTAGCAAGAAAGACTGAAAATGTAGTTATTAATCTAAGGGGCCGTGTATCCAGCTGAATTTGAGGGAGTTCCGATACCATGAGAGAAAGGAAGAAAATGGATATTTCGTGGTTCAGTCCTTGCTGAGAAGCGCAATGTAGAGATTAGGCCCCAGGGTGCAATAGTACAGACCCTAGGGCTGGGCTTGTTGTGCAAGAGAGTGATAACTCCTGAAATGCAACAGAAATGCTGTGTGTGTTAAAAATGCTGTCAGGACCCTCCCTCTTGGTTCCAAAATGTAGAACAGAGAAGCAGGCTATCACAGCTCAAGGATCAACACCCCAAAATCTTGTTCCTTGCTCCAGAATAGACTTTCCTGTAGATCAGGACTTTACGTGTGTTTTGCTGTTATGCAGTATGCAAGAAAGAAACTTGGATGGGATCCACGAGTGCTTATGGCATAAGGCAAGGTACGAACTAGTATCCAAAGTCACAGACTAAACATATTTTTTTTTCCAAAGTGTTTTTTCCCATCTGCACTTTTATTTTTCAACATGGAACAAAATGTTATTTGGAACAAGGTCCTAGAGAAAAACTTTATTCCATGGCCTGAACCGTCATGAGCTTGGAGTCACACTGCTCTCTCAGAACCTGGAAGCCATTTGGCTATCTTTGTAGAGTTAACAATTTGCATTTGTGAAAATGCCCAGGTAATAATAATACGAAAACATGTTAAATCGATTCAGGTTATGGATTTCCTTCAAAAATCTCTTCCAAAAAGGACTTGGTGTTCTTTCTGGAATATGATTTAAGCTCCATTTCAGGGAGTTCAGCTCAGCAAGTATTTATTGAGCATCTACTGTTTGCAAAGATTAGTTCTCAGAGGCGAGGTTGGGGAGGGGAAAGAAGGGTCCTTTTAGTAACTCAAAAATCTAGTTGGAGACTATCCAGTTGTATAATCAAGTGCCAACAGTGCCAGGTCATATCGAGGTTCAGAAATGGGATATGGAAAGAGAACGTTCCGTCCAGGGTGGCCGCGAGGGCTCCCGAGAGTCCGCAGGACTTGACTCGGACTTCAGCTCCGGAGGACGGACAAAAGCCACAATTCCATTGTCCCCTGACACAGGCCAATTTCTTTCACCATTTGAGGATAGATCTGGGGACCCTGGGGAATGCTGATTAGTTCCATCACTAATGCTGATTAGTGACAAATGTTGAATCATGCTGACTAATGTGTTCTAAATGGATTGCATCAACAATAAAGGGAACATTGAGAGTCAAGAGTTCAGATCCTGAATTTCACCGTGTGACCGAGCGTAAACGAGTGCTCCGTTTAAACGAGGAGACTCCAGTAAGTTCCCTTGACTAATAAGGTGCTTTACGGACCCAGAGGATAACAGAAATGCTAAATAACAGCCACCATAACGGGCCTGTGCAACCTCGGGTTATTCTCAGCACGCACTGCATCGAGCCATCCATCAGGTGCCTCCCGCCAGCCCTGAGAACCGACACACAGCGAACTGCGCTCACAAAAAACTGACGGATCGAGAAGCTTTTGAAAAACAACAATCTTCCTTTCTACCTACTGGGGCGTCCTTGTCCCCACAGGACCACGAGCTGGGCCGTGCGCACGCTGCCCTTTCTCTCTGCCGACATCCGCCCTGCTAGGCTGCTTGAGAACCTGGCCTTCCGCGTCCAGATGTTTGCTGAATTCTGAAGCCCCACCCCCCCCAGGGCCAGCTTCTTTTGTCGCTCTCCAAATCATTCCCCACAGCGACTGACCCATGTCCTGAAGGCGCCCTTCTATGCGAGGATAAATGAAGGCCAGGAAGACATGCCCCCCAGGGCTTGCCCACAGCCTCGCAGACAAAGGGCCGCTACGTCTCTCCCCTGCAGAGCAGCTTTCAATGGCAGCCATCCTCGTGGCAGGCTCAGGCATTTGTGAAGGGCCCCGGTGCGCTAGGTGTAGCACAAAACATCCAACTCACGGGCCGGGGCGGCCTTTGTGAGCGCTTCCTGGCTGCGGAGGGCAGCTGCCTCTCTCAGGAAAAGCCCCAGAAGAGCTCCTGGATGACCTCTTCCTCCCGCCTTGTCCACGCTCTCAGCAGTCAAGCCAGGGCTGCGGGGCCTTAACCCATGCCCGTCCTGTTTCTGGGCGGCTGTGGTGTGGGAGGCCATTGGCTCTGCAGGCCATCAGCATGGAGAGGGCTGCCGCTGCTGTAGATTGCTGGCAGGAAGTTGGGGCGATTCATGACAACAAGTTTTTCAAACTCACTCTCTCTCTCTCTCTCTCCCAACAGAGGCCACAGGGATGCTGTGACCTTTGTCTAGAGCTGCCGGAGCTTGATTTGTGAAATGAAACAGGACCATGCTGCTTAGAAGAGGGACCGGAAGCCAACATAATGGGGATTAATTAGTTGGTTGCTGCTGAGATGGTAACAGATTTGCTCCTGGACCATTGAGCCTGCGATTTCAGACCTGGCAGAGAAGGTGAAGGGGAAGAAGCCTTTGTCTCTGGTCTCTGGTGTGTAGGGCTGAGGGCTTTGTGACCCTCAGCCACGTCCACCAGCATAATAATATAATAATTTGCACTTACATAGCACCTTTTAGCCAGGCACCTCAAAGCAGTTTAACCCCATTAATTAATTAAAGTCCCCAGTCCCCCTGGGGAGAGGAGGAGGAGAACTAACAAGATTTGTAATTACAGGAGCAGACATTTCCCAATAAAGTATTGTCCGCCAAATAAAAAAGAGTGGGTGTAAAGGAATTGGGGGTCTCCAAAGAGTAACCAACAGATTCAGAAAGGAAATCGTGGGATGATAGGGAGAGCGGGGGTGGGCATGGGCGTGGGGTCTGCTGTTGTGTCAGAGGGAGGTCAGAGCCTCAGAATTCATTGACAGCTTCAGAGCCAGTGGAGAAGTGGAGCATGTATGGTGTTAGCGGCATTTGGAGGGTCATTAGTGCCATAACTATTGTAGTGTAAATTCAAGTTTCATTGGTATATTGTGCACCCTGCAGAACAAAGAGTGAGATTCAATAAGGGATGATTTAATAAAGGATGAAATGATTTCTTTAGATTTAAAGCCCAAAGCTGGGCCAGTCAATTAGCAAATAAATCAAGTGTTGACCCGTAGGATAATTTAGTCGTTTCCAGTAGAACACCCTGCCTACCCGCTCCTCCTGCCATGAGGCTTGTCACTGAGGCATCGGGCCAAGTCTGGGGCTTCAAGCCAGGGATGAAATCATCCCAGCCTTTGCATTGGGACCCCCCCCCCCCCCAGGATCAGGTCCTTGCTATGTCATGTCTCCTGTTCATGCTCCACGGTGCTGTGCACTGTCCACTTTGATCGCAACTGAACAACTGATTCCACTGGCTGTTTCCTCGTGGGTCCCATTTCCTTGTTTGCGTCCCAGTAACTTAACTTTCTGCTTCTCAGGGTTTCGCTTGAGCAGGCAGGCAGCCTCATGTTGGGCCCCCCAGAAATGTAAGAAGACAGAAATGGGGGTTGTACCCCCATTCTAACTGTTTCCAGCTTTAGGGGAGACCATGTGTCCATGGTTAAATCATAAAAGCCTTACTGGTTTGGGTTCTGAGCTGCTATCAAATGGGTCCCTCTGGTTTAAAAGAAGAAAGAGTATCATATGTGTATATGCTTTTCTATTGTGGCTCCATCTTTTGTTATGGGGTCTCCGCCACAAAACGTGTGATGAATAAAGAGAAGATATTACTCTTTGTTCTGGGACCTCCTACTTCAGTCCGTCTCCACGTTCATCATCGGCCAAGAAAGCAAGCTAAAGAGGTCACACGATAGAATGTGTCCGTGGAAAGTGTCTAACAGAGGTAAGACGAGTGCATACGTCCATCTCAAATGTCCAGGGTTCAGTGGCTTCCCCCCGCCCTGATACTGCTCCTTTGAGCCCGGGAAACACGAGGCCAGTGCTCTACCCCGTGTGACTGACACACATAGACCTAGTCCTCTCCTGCTGCAGGACAGGCCTCGCGGACCAGGCACGTGGCCGCCTGTGTGTGCTGAGCGTGTATTTTTTTTAACCCATACGATGCCGTGAATTCACGAGACTAGCTCCCAGCAGCTCCGGCTCCTTTCTCCTGGCTCGGGCAGGGCAGGCTGGCACTTGCCTGGAACCCAGGTACCTTCCTCTGCAGCGTCCTTCTTTCCTGACATCGTCCTTCTCGCGGTTCAGGAAGCTGTCTCGGCTCAGAGTGCTTACACACTCAGTGCTCACATGCATTTTCTTGGCAAGAACCTTGTCCTTGTTTGTTTACAGAGCCAACAGCATGCTGGGTAATGTCGCAGCCTCTTCCGGTGTTACCAGAGCAACCTGTGCATCCCCTCAGTGCCCGTAAGGCCACCTTCCTTGCAGACTCACACGCACGGAGCGCTTCAAAAAGTTCATGGGAAGTGAAATGAGAAGCTTATTTGGGTCTAAAATATTGAAATCTATGCATATGAGAGTCTTCAAAAAATTATGAAAAATGAATATTATAGAAAAACTGGGCATGGATTTTGAATATTTTTTTTGCACCAAAATGAACTTCTCTTTTAATTCTACTTTTCCCTGAGTGTTTTAAAGTCCTCTCGTATGTGGCAACAAAACAACTCCAGGTTTCCTACAAGGCCTAGAGAATGTGTCAGGTGCCTCCTCTCCTTCCCTTTGTGGGCATCATTTTGCCAAATTACTGGAGGATGGCAGTTCTGGCCAGACACCTACTAAGGGTGTTTCTTTTTCTTTTAAAATTTTAAACCATTATTTATATGATACAGAGAGATCTCCCATCTATTCATTCACTCCCCAAATGCCTACGACAGCCAGCAGCAAAGCCAGGAGCCAGCAACTCAATGTGGGTCTCCCACGTAGGTCACAAGGGACCCGACCACTTGAGCCCCCGACCACTTGAGCCATTACTGCTGCCTCCCAGGATCTGCATTAGCAGGAAGATGCAATCTGGAATGGAGCGAGGACTCAAACCCCGGGCGGAGGGGTCCCTACCACGGGGTTATCTGTGTGCTAAACACTCACCCCCAGAGGCTAGCGTTGTCTCCCCTACTCTGCCAGCCTCCTGTCTGTCCCATTGAGGTCCCGCAGTCTTGGGGAAGACTCAGAAGCACTGAGACTCCCTGCCAGCCCACAGAGTGAACATTTCTGGATCAGCTCAGTGATGCTGAACTCGATACATAATGTCTTTCAGGTTCCCTACTGCACCCATCACAGTTACTGCTCAGAGTCAGGACTGTAAAGGTTTGGCCAGCAAAACCAGGTTTGCCAAGTGAGAATTCTGGAAATGGAAGAGAAGGATTAGGTAATGGAGGAGAAGTCGGCGAAGGCAAGGGAAAAAAATGTGGCCTGAGAATGATTTGGCAGGCTCGTTTTTTCCAAGCTCTGGTTTCGGTATCGTGGCCATCACTTTTGTCCCGTGGAAGGATTTTCTTATTCCCACTACAGAATCCAGAGAGGCAGCTCTTTCTCCAGGCAAGGAAGGAGCCCATCACCCTCCAGGTGAACCCACTGCACCTGCCTCTCTGAGTTGCAGGGAGGACGGCGTTGGGATGAGAACAGACCTTCGAGAACTCCAGACAGACCAGGGAGGAGAGTCAGTAGATCCCTCGGTATAGGTCAGGATGCTCCCCGACAGACAGCCCCTTCCCAAATCCCACGACTTCGGGTGAAGTCTGTGCACGTCTCAGAGATGCTCCAGGCTCGCCCGCTGTGTAGGGACACAGCCTTGTACTCCGGGACGAGCTCGCACATCCACAGCTGCTACAGCAGGGAGAGCGATGGAGTGTGGACAGTTAAACTCTCCCCTCAAGAAATGACCCGCGCCGTGTCCACTGTCATGGCCGAGCCATCACATAGCCCCCACCTAACTTCACACTCGTCCTGGATTCAGAAGGCAAGTGGAGCTAGGTAGTAGTGAACCCTTGTTGTGCCTGTCATATACGAGGTATTTTAAAATGCTAGTGGGAAAATAGAATTAAATAGAGTTAGAGCTGCCATTGTGGCATAGTGGGTAAAGCTGCCACCCACAGCTCTGGCATCCCATATGGGCAACAGTTTGTGTCCCGGCTGCTCCACTCCTAATCCAGCCCCCTGCTGGATTAGACCTGGGAAGAGCAGCAAAAGATGGCCCAAGTGTTTGGGCCCCTGCTACCCACATGGGAGACCCAGATGCAGCTCCTAGCTTTGACCTGGCCCAGCCCTGGCTGTTGCAAGGATCTAGGGAGTGAACCAGTGAATGGAAGATCTCTGCTTTCTGTGTGTATGTTTGTCTCTCGCTGTAACTCTTTTTTTTTAAAAGATTTTATTTATTTATTTGAGAGGTAGAGTTACAGACAGTGAGAGGGAGAGACAGAGAAAAAGGTCTTCCATCTGCTGGTTCACTCCCCAAATGGCCGCAACAGCCGGAACTGCGCTCATCCGAAGCCAGGAACCAGGTGCTTCCTCCTGGTCTCCCATGTGTGTGCAGGGGCTCAAGGTCTTGGGCCATCTTCTACTGCTTTCCCAGGCCATAGCAGAGAGCTGGATTGGAAGAGCAGCATCTGGGACTAGAACCGGCACCCATATGAAATGCCAGCTCCGCAAGCGGAGGATTAGCCTACTGTGCCACAGCGCCGGCCCCAACTCTTTCAAATAAATAAATAAATCTTCTAAAACTTTTTAAAATATAGGTTTATTTTGGTACAAAAATTTTTTTAAATTTTTGCATCATTTTTTCATGGTATGCACTTTCCATCAACTTTTTGGAGATCCCTCGTACTGCTGGACCCAACAAGCTGGCAAATGTTTTCTTCTTTCATATTTGCATCTGATTTTACCTTTCCCTTAGCTTACCTGGTCTACATCAAAGGTCTGTGGGGTAGTGTGAGTTGTGCAGCCCACTGTAGTCCAGAGGAGACCTCCTTGGGAAAGAGGAGGGGCCAGGAAAGATCAGTTAACCTTGCGGCTTTCCCCTTGCAGCTACGCCAGACAGGACGAAAGCTGTGAAGAGGAAGCGTGGCCCAATCCCAATAATACATTTAAGAGGGAGTAACTAGTGGGTTTTTTAAAAATAGATATTTGTATTTATTTGAAATGCAGAATGACAGAGAGAGAGAGGGAGAGACATAGACAGAGGTCTTCCATCCACTGGTTCACTCCCCAGATGGCTACAATAGCCTGGGCTGGGCCAGGCCAAAGTCAGGAGTCCTGAATTCCATCCGCGTCTCCTACATGGGAAGCAGGGGCCATCTGCTGCCTCCCAGGTGCCATTAGCAGGAATCTGGATCAGAAGTGGAGCAGCCGGGACTCGAGCCAGTGGGATCCCTGCATCGAAGGTGGTGGCTAAACCCTCTGCATCACGACACCGGCACCAGGAGCAACTAGTTCTGAGTTGCCAGGGACCATCATGCTTTGTCTGAAAAATCTTCCGGAAATTTCTCCCCGTGTTAACAGATGTGACTCAAACTCCCTCTAAGCCCTTCGACGTTTCCTGCAGCTGAGAGAGAGAGATAAAGGGATTTGGGGGAAACTCGTTCCTTTATTGTCCCTGCATAATGGATTCCTCCTCGGAGTGGGCCGGCCACCTGCGGGTGTTGTCAGTCAGGTGCCGACGTCGGCCTTGCGGGGAGGCAGAGTGGAGTGGGGGAGTGGGACATCTCCAATGGCTGTGCACATATAGAGGAGATCCTGTATTGACACGAGCTGCTCTCTGTTTCCCTCCTGGTTTAGCTCCTCAGAGAGGAGCAAGAATTCATGAGATCTTGCTGGTGGCTGCTACACCCCTGCACTCCCTTCAACTAGGGAAAAACTGGCAGTTTGAAAGCTCCCCCTGGGCCACCCGTGGACCTGGATGTTAGTAATTAACAAGGGACTTCATTTTCTCAGACCAACGCTTGTACAAGCCAAGACCTCTTTTCTTTCTTTTTTTTTTTTTTTAAGATTTTATTTTATTTGAGAGGTAGAGTTACAGACAGTGAGAAGGAGAGAGAGAGAGAGAGACACACAGAGAAAAAGGTCTTCCATCTGCTGGTTCACTCCCCAAATGGCCACAATGCCGGAGCTGCGCAGATCCAAAGTCAGGATCTTCTTACGGGTCTCCCACGTGGGTGGGAGTCCCCACCCACCAGGGGTCCAAGGATTTGGGCCATCTTCTACTGCCTTCCCAGGTCATAGCAGAGAGCTGGATTGGAAGAGGAGCAGCCGAGACTAGAACCGGTGTCCATATGGGATGGGGGCGCCGCAGGCAGAGGATTAATCTACTGCGCCACAGTGCCAGCCCCCAAGACCTCCTTTCTTCAGGGTGCAAGCGTAGTCTCGGCCCACTCTAACATCTTAAGAATAAAGGGAGAAATGAGGTCACGCCACTTCCTGCCCCGGTCTTGTACACAGGCTGCTTCCATGTGAGCTGGGGGCGGGGGCTGTGTTGGCTGAGAGATCGAGCACCGGTCTCTGTCGCTACCACAAGTGGCTTTTCATGTTCACTCTGTTTCCTGCCTACCTACATGGAAGTGGCACCAATGCTCACTTAACATTGTGCTCTTTTCACGGGGAAGAGGAGACCCGGTTAGCTTGGGTGAAAGGTGACGGCTGTTCAGGATACAGGTAGCAGAGGACGAGCCAGCCTGTAGAAGAACCCTGGGAGTTCATGATCCCGGCGTCTCTGCCTGGCTGCCCAAGGCTGCTCCCTCAGCAGACTTGTCCTGCATCCCACAGTTCTGCTTATGGAAAATTCCAGAAAGCCTTCGGCTCATCCTGGTAGCTCGAGCTCCCCTCTCCTCTCCACCCCTCTGTCTTTTTTTCTTTTTAATTTGACAGATAGAGTTACAGAGAGAGAGGTCTTCCTTCTGTTGGTTCACTCCCCAAATGGCCGCTACGGCCGGCGCTGCGCCAATCTGAAGCCAGGAGCCAGGTGCTTCCTCCCAGTCTCCCGTGCGGGTGCAGGCTGTGAGCTGAAGACGCCACGAAGACACTGCCTAAGCAGCAGAAGTCATGGGCAAGGCAGCTTCTGTCGGAGAGACTGCGCGGGGTGAGGCCGTGACAAACACTCGGGTCGCCTCACCGGACTCCTGTAGGGATACCCATTCTCTCTCCTGCTTTTCTCCCCTTTCATCTCACCACAGAGCCCGCCCACTCCTACACCCCCGCGGGCTAGGCAGCTCCCACCTCTGCTCACGACCCAGCCCTGACTACAGTACCTCCTTCTTGCCCTGCTGAAGTGCCCGGGCACAAGGGTGTAGGCCTAGCGAGGGGGAGGAAGCCCTTGGGACTTAGTTAAACTGTGAAGAGTGAGGAAGGCGTGGCATGGGAGGATGAATGGAAATACAACCCTCTCTGCTAAAGAAAACCACGCTCCCACCGTAGGACAGACAAGTCTTTGGAGCAGTTCTCCTTTCCCCAAAACCAGGCACCAGCAGACGCAAGAGAGTCTTCCACCAAGGACCCCTGACCCAGCAGGTCCCGGAGGCCTCTGATCTCGATGAAGATCCTTAGGCCCCTCCCCTCACACCTGCCCTTCCCCAGCAACCACCCTCGAGCCTGATGGAACGCCAGTCCCCGGTTCTTGACCAACGAGTCCCAAACAATTTACTTTCAGACCAAGGTGAAGAGCACAAAGGAAGGGCTCGGTGGATAGAGGTTTTGCACTGCTGTTCCCCCAAGGTGCCCACGGCGCGTTACTGGACGCTATTCACACATCTTCATGATGGTTTTAGATGATAAATCATGGGTAATGCCATCCTGTTTCAGATGAATCAGAGACTGTGCCTTGTCTGAACTCTGACGTCAGCCAGAAGACAGGGATACGGTGAGTTGTAACTCTAGGCTTGACCACTTATGCATTAATGCACTACCTCTGTACCTTATCAGGTGGTTATAGTCTAACCCAAACCACCTGCCTTCAAGTGTTGGGATGTCCATATTCGATGGAGTGGACAGGAGGCTAGGAGGGAAGTAGAGGCAAATCTAACCAAGTCTGTGTTTCCCTGTCCTTTCCTGCACCCCGAGTGCTTCCACATCAGTTAAATCATTGGCCCCACTTTGTCCCATGACTGCCACTTTTATCTACTGACCAAAATCGCAATGTTGCCCTCTGAGCCTAGCGTGGCAGAGAAGGTAACTCTGACGGCGCTTTCTGAGCCTGCTGCTGGGGGATGCGCGAGTCGGTTCCTCTGGCTCACTTCCAGATCCCTGCTCATTCCATTTAGCATCTACGCTTGAAGTCTATTGCCATTGGCTGTCCTCTGGGGCCAAGAACCCATCTGGGGTTTGTCCAACCTCTCACGCCAACACCATCATTCAAACTCCACAGTCATTACCAATCTGACAGCTTGAGAGTTGATGCGAAAATGAAGCAGGAGTCAGTTTGGCTTTGTCCCAGTTCTCTGGGCCCCTCTGGGGCTAATCAGCAACCACCTATCTTTGTGTCAATAGCATAAGCCTCTCTAACTCAAACACCTGGTGGAGGCCCAGAGGAAGGCTTAAGATGAAGCAAATTTTGCAGTAATTATTCTGACCATCGCTGTTTAAACCAGACTCAGAATCTCTAGACCCCCCCCCCCCCCAAAAAAAAAGCTTGTTGAACTCAAACAACTAAATGGATGGACAGATTGCTCTCAATGCTCCTTAAGCTATCTTGGGCTTTGCTGATATTTTTCATGCCAATATTTCGGCTCCACAGTCTCCTTATGCTATGAACTTTAACTAGTGTCTCCACGTGGCAGACCCACAGTGTTTTGTGCCATGACCTGAGTTCATTTCTTTGGTGGAATTCTTCAGTGGCATCTGCCCAGCCCTTTCTCCACCCTCACAGCCCACCGGGAGGCAGCCATCACACTACAGGAGCGCTCACAGACCTTCTGAATGGAATTCATGACAACATCTCTGGGTAGCTAATCCAGGCTTGAGTGTTAGGTGATTGCCTACACGAGGAGAAAGCGGGGGTGAGAAATGCTGAAAGGTGGGGAGGAGCACATGGGAGAGAGCTTCCTGCTCTGTGACTCTGCTCAAGCTGCCTGAATGGTATGGCACAGACTGAGTGGCTTAAGCAACAGACATTTATTTTCCAGAGTTCTGGAGATGGAAATCCAAGATCAAGGTGCCTGTAGGTTTGGATTCTCCTGAGGCCTCTCCTTGGCTTGTTGATGGCCACCTTCTCTGTGTGTCTCCACAGGGCCTGTCTTCTCCCAGTATCGCCTTCTCTTCTTAGAATGACACTAGCCCTGGGGCCGGCACTGTGGCGCAGCAGGTTAATCCTCCGCCTGTGGCACTGGCATCCCATATGGACACTAGTTCAAGTCTCGGCTGCTCCTCTTCCAATCCAGCTCTCTGCTATGGCCTGGGAAAGCAGTAGAAGATGGCCCAAGTCCTTGGACCCCTGCACCTACGTGGGAGACCCGTAAGAAGCTCCTGGCTTTGGATCGGCGCAGCTCTAGCCGTTGCTGCCATTTAGGGAGTGAACCAGCAGATGGAAGACCTCTCTCTCTGTCTCTACCTCTCACTGACTGTAACTCTACCTGTTAAATAAAAAATAACATCCTATAAGGACACTAGCCCTACTGATCAGGAGTCCACCCTTATGAACTCATTTAACCTTAATCACCACAGTTTAAAGGCCCTTTCTCCAAACACAGTCACATTGGGAGTTAAAACTTCAATATGTGGATTTTGAAGAGACACAGTTCCATCTACAACATCTGCCATACTGTTTTTCTCTGTAGGTCATCTCCCAGCCTCTGATGCTGCCCTTCTAGACTGAGTCTGAGGAATGTAGATGTTGGTCAAGAAATGCAGATGGAACTCTGCAATCTGAGAATGGCTGAGCCAGGTGGAGAGGGTGCATGAGCTGGGAAGAGTGAAAGGTTGTACGGTGGTGGATGGCTACGAGAATGCACGGTTGGATGGCTGCATAGATGGATGAGTACATGAGTTTGGTAGTATGTCGATCACACCAGGACACAAATGATCTGCTTCTTTGACATTGTAGTTTCTTATTGTCTAGGGGTTGAAAACGCAAATGTCCATGCAAATAGGTAACAAAGATGTCAAAAGAGCCAGGTGTAATAATGAATGGGAGTAGTGGGGGGCTGACAAAGAGGAAAGTGAGAGCTTATTACAGTCCCCCCCCCCCCCCCGGGTGGCAGCAGTTACTCAGGCAGGCTTGCTCCTTGACCAAACTTGAGTCAGGCTCCTCTGAGCTCTCTTTCTGATGACGCCCTGACCTTGGGCTCTGTCTTTGGCCAACTTTGTCCATTTATTTTTTGTTTTTAGCAAGACTCCTGCTGAGTCAGCTTATCAGAAATCCCCAGCCTTGGTAGCTGATCTCCCTCAATATCTGATGAAACTCCTTATCGCCCACACCAAGATACGATCATGCTGGCCTGCCATTAGTAAGGATCATGTCAAGTGTGTTTAGCCACAATGCCCCCAGCCTTGATGTTTCCTCTTAGTAATTTCCCATCCATGATCCCTGGCTGTGACGTCTCGATTTTCCTTCCTTTTTTAAAAAAAAAAAAAAATTTATTTGAAAGTCAGAGTTACACAGAGAGAGAAGGAGAGGCAGAGAGAGAGAGAGAGAGAGAGAGAGAGAGAGAGAGAGAGAGGTCTTCCATCCGCTGGTTCACTGCCCAGTTGGCTGCAATGGCCAGAAATGCACCGATCTGAAGCCAGGAGCTTCTTCTGGGTCTCCCATGTGGGTGCAGGGGTCCAAGGACTTGGGCCATCTTCTACTGCTTTCCCAGGCCATAACAGAGAGCTGGATTGGAAGTGGAGCAGCCAGGACTCGAACTGGCGCCCATATGGGATGCCAGCACTACAGGCAGTGGCTTTACCCACCTGCCACGGCGCTGGCCCCTCACTTTTCCTTTCCTTCCAATATTCACAATTGAGTCCAATCTCTCACCTCTACTATAAAACCCCATTGCAGTAGCTCCTTCTTGAACAAAGTGTTCCTTAATGTCTAACAAGTGTCATGAAGAATTGTTCTTTAACAGTACTTGACTCCAGCCAATTATTACCTTGGGGGATGGTGACCTTATCTTGTCAGAACTTTTGGTTTTTCTTTTTTTTTTTCCTTTTCTTTTTTCTTTTTTCTTTTTTTTTTTTTTGACAGGCAGCGTGGACAGTGAGAGAGATGGAGAGAAAGGTCTTCCTTTGCCATTGGTTAACCCTTCAGTGGCCGCCGCGGCCGGCGCACTGCACTGATCCGAAGGCAGGAGCCAGGTGCTTCTCCTGGTCTCCCATGGGGTGCAGGGCCCAAGCACTTGGGCCATCCTCCACTGCACTCCTGGGCCACAGCAGAGAGCTGGCCTGGAAGAGGGGCAACCGGGACAGAATCAGGCGCCCCGACCGGGACTAGAACCAGGTGTGCCGGCGCCGCAAGGCAGAGGATTAGCCTAGTGAGCCGCGGCGCCAGCTAGAACTTTTGGTTTTTCAAGGAAAGCTAGAAACTTGATTTTTAGATGAAATATTTCTTTTTTTAAAATATTTTTTACTTATTTATTTGACAGGTAGAGTTACAGATAGTGAGAGGAAGAGATAGAGAAAGGTCTTCCCTCCATTGGTTCACTCCCTAAATGGCCACAACGGGCAGAGCTGCGCCAAGCTGAAGCCAGGAGCCAGGAGCTTCTTCCAGGTCTCACATGCAGATGCAGGGGCCCAAGGACTTGGGCCATCTTCTACTGCTTTCCCAGGCCTCAGCAGAGAGCTGGATCGGAAGAGGAGCAGCCGGGACTCAAACCGGTGCCCATATGGGATGCCGGCACCACAAGCAGAGGATTAACCTACTGCACCATGGTGCTGGCCCCTGAAATATTTCTTTAAACAGAACTTGAAATTTGTTTTAAATTATAAAATATATAAAATACTGTGCACGTCAGATAAACACATTTATAATCCAGATGCACCCTCAAGATGGCCAGCTTTCCACTCTGGGATACTAGAAAGATGCCTCTGATATCATCACATGAGGATACGGGTGTTTACAAGTTCAGGCTCATGAACAGACTGCCTGGGTGCATATTCTAGGCCACCACTTACTAGCTTTGTCTTCTTGGGTAATTACGCATGTAACTCAGAGTCGTGTTAAGGATGAAGTTAATATCTGTACATACCTAGAACCCTGACAGCCACTTAGTAACAAAGCAGTAACTATGCACTATATTATTGGCTAATATCACAAAACCTCGTAGTTCCTTCCTCTGTAAAACTCAACATGTGCCTTTCCTATCCCCTAAAAGAACTATTGTAAAGAGAAAGAAAGACTGTTAGGAAAGACGTTGGACAAGTACGCACATTACTAAGAAATAAACCAGGCATTCCTTTTGCTACTCTCCCTCTAAATGAGGCACAGTCCTTCCCAATCCAGGACAGGGAATCCCTAGTGAGAACAAAGTGCCCCTCAAAAGCCTGCAAAGCATTCACGAGAGACTCTGACTGAGCCCGGCTGGCGCGCATCCCGCAGACGGATTAACCTGACCCACCAGGTCAGTGTGACTTGGGTGATGTGTACATGGGGTCTGTTTCGTCCTAGCCATCTGGAGCAACCTTGAGCAATCCATTGCACTTCCTTTATACATTCCTGTCTGTTCCCAGCTCGCCTTTCTGACAGTGACTCAGTGGCCTCTCTGTGGAGCCAGTGGCCTCCCCTTCTCTGAAATCCCGTGGAACCGCTCATGTTTGGAGGAAGGAAGGTGAGAAATCTGCCCCAGCTTCAACAAAGCCCACCTGTCCGTGCCACGCCAATGCAGATTCACCGCTGAATGGTAAATGAAGCTTACTGTCCCAGAGCACACAAATCTGGACTAGAATTCGACCCCTTTGAAACTCTTGCCCAGACTCACTGCAAGTCAGCGGGCTCGCGTCTCCTGGGCCTAGGCCCTCACACTCTGCCCCGAATACACCTCATCTTCACCCCTGGACAGCGCTCGCTGTTTGTCCCGGCACCATGAGGAGGACGGCAGCTGCTAGACACACCCCTTACATTCACGCAACGGTCCATTCTGTTGTGCTCTTCTTAGAGTTTGGTGAATTTTTGTTTCTGCTGTAAAAATGTTAAAACTTCAGAAAAGTAGAGGAAATAACACAGCAAACACTCAGACACACATCTCTAGATTTCATCATGGCTTACGAGGGCCCCAGGGGCAAGGCTGGCTGACTCTGGATTATTCCAGAGGTGTGGTGAGACGTGGGCGCCTGGGGCACCCTGGGCTCACGTGGAAGACTGAGAAATTTGGATCCTCAGTCAGTAGTCGTTTTTCTTTAAGATTTATTTATTTATGTGAAAGGAAGAGCTAAAGAGGAGAGCAGGGGTTTCCATCTACTGGTTCACTCCCTAAATGGCCACAATGCCCATGCAGAAGCCAGGGGCCTGGAACTCCATCCAGGTCTCCCACATGGGTGGCAGAGACCTTGCAAGCGCTTGGGCCATCTTCTGCTGCCCAGGGGCACTAGCAGGGAGCTGGATTGGAAGGAGAACAGCGGGACAGGAACTGGCGCTCCAGTATTGGACACCAGCATTGCAAGCGGTGGCTTAATCTGCCGTGCCTCAACACCACCTCCACTAATTATTTCCTTTTTTAAAAAAGATTTATTTATTTATTTGAAAGTCAGAGTTACACAGAGAGAGAAGGAAAGGCAGAAAGAGAGAGGTCTTCCATCCACTCGTTCACTCCCCAGATGGCCACAATGGCCAGAGCTGCACTGATCCGAAGCCAGGAGCCAGGAGCTTCTTCCAGTTCTCCCATGTGCGTGCAGGGACCCAAGGACTTGGGCCATCTTCTGCTGCTTTCCCAGGGCATAGCAGAGAGCTGGATCGGAAGTGGAGCAGCCAGGACTTGAACCAGAACCCATAAGGGATGCCAGCATTGCAAGCAATGGTTTTACCTGCTACGCCACAGCGCCAGTCCCCTAATTATTTCTTACAGACAACAAAACCCAGTCAGGTGAGTCAGGACAGGAGTCCAGAGAAGGGATTCAGTGCAGTGTAGTCTGTCACAGGAATCTACTGTTGCTATGGCTTTATTATTACTAAAATTGAAATCCACTGTGAAAGTTTTAATTCTTTTGCAGAGAAGAGTCTATGTCTGCATTGCTCGTCAGTGAAAATGGAAAACATTTCCAGAGAGACTTTCGATGTGGCAATGTCTCTGTGACCAGAACGGAGGAGCTGGGTCTGGGGCGAATCTGTGAACGAAACGAAAGGTTTCCAGAGAGGGAACATGGCCCTCACAGAAAGTTCACGCTAATTATAACTGGCTCCTCTCTGCGCAAGCCAGAGCGCCTCATTTCGCAACCTCTGCTCTTAGGGCATTTCAGGGCTAGGGCTTCTCCCAGGAAAGGATGTCTCGCCACGGGACAGCGAGGCAACTTCGCTTGGAAATGCGATTGTTCAGGCTCCTCATTCATGTAAGCTGACATTCCTTCTCAATTGGGGCGCATCATCAAAGCTTTGTTGTATTGAGAACCTTGAATTCAGCAACCAACAATGTGGGGGAATGGAGGGAACATGAGGATGAATGGAGGGAACATGGTATGAGAACGGAGAGAGAGTAGACAGTTCTATGTGATCACTTGCAAAGTGCACTGGCATAGACACTGCCTAGCGCCCAGTAGCTGCTCAACCAATGTCAGTCCTGCTCCCCACTTTGCACCTATGCCCAATGGCACCAACTATGTGCAAACCGCTGTCCCAGGCCCTTGGACCAGACATTCACAGCACTTTACAGCTTCAAAACCAGCTCCCTGCGTCAAGGACAATGTCAGGAGTTTTCACACTTGGTCACTGGAGCCAGAGTTCTCTCATGGAGAACCCGTGGGAATGGTCCGAGGGAATGGTCCCACTGACGGGAAGAGCTCTGTTTTCAGTTTTATGTCCTGGATCTCAAGAAAGACCCAGCTTGTTTGTTGGGTGTCATTGACATGCCTGACACTGCCTTGGGGACTTGGGATACATCGGTGGACGAATCGGATATGCCTGCCCTTCCAGAGCCTTCTTGTAGTGGGGAAGACACCCAGTGAGTGGTAAACCGGGTGAGCGACCTGGTGTGCTGCATGGGGACAGGTGCTTGGGGAACATAGCAGCAGTGCTGGGGGTGGGGAGGAGAGTGGGCTGAAGTGTTAAACGAGGCAGGGTTGGAGGAGGTGGACTTCCGGGAAGGGAGTCACACAAATATCACCAATATCTGGGGGAAGAAGGGGAGGGGCCAATCCTGGGACTCTGGGGAAAACATTGGTGCCAAGAATTAGGAAGTGCCACGGCCCCAAGGAAGGTGAGCCTGGTGGTAGTGGAAGAGGAAGGAGACAGCATGGCTGAGCAGGAGAGCAAGGGTGGGGGCAGTCAGATTGGAGGCAGGTGCTGCTGGATGCGCAGGGCTTCAAAAGCTGGGGGTGGGACTTGCTGTCAGTCTGGGTGAGAAGGGGTCACTGCAGTGTCTTGAGTAAAGAAATGGCATGGACCATGGCTTGCAACTGGAGAATCGGTCGCTGCAGTGTCCGGGTTCAGCCTGGGAGTGAGAGTGGGAAAACTACCCATTTATGCAATCTGCTGCTGATTCCCTCCCCAAATGCCTGCAACAGTCAGGGCTGGGGCAGGCCAATGCAGGAGCCCAAACTCAATCCACACCTCCTTCCTGGGTGGCAGCGACCCAAGGGCTTGAGCCATCACCTGCTGCCTCCCCGGGTCCGCATTAGCAGGAAGCAGGATCGGAAGTAGAGGAGCCGGAACTAAAAGCAGGCACTCTGATATGGGATGCCAGCACAACAGATGCCTGCCCTTAGGCTGATCATTTCTTCTGCCATTTTACACACTGGGCAAGAGTGACTCAGGAGGTCACAGATGTTTTTTGAGAGCCTAGGGCTGGGGCTGGCGCCGCGGCTCAATAGGCTAATCCTCTGCCTTGCGGCGCCGGCACCTTGGGTTCTAGTCCCGGTTGGGGCACCGGATTCTGGGTTTGAATTCTTGCGACCCCGCCTGCACCTTGGTCTAGGCTGGTTTGCTGGGCAGTAGGAGCTGTCTGCCTCCTCGTGTCCGTGTGGGATTCTTGTGTGCTCCAGGATTGTTCTGGAGTGCAGAAAGGACCATCTGGGACTGTTGTGGTGGATGCTGAGAGGCAGCATCCAAATCTGTGGTTCCCAGAGCTGTAGCCTCTGGCCAAAGCATCTCCATGAAGCTCCTGCAGGTTACATTTTCTCTTGGAAAGTGGCATGTGGCACAGTGGGCTAAACTGCCACTGTGATGCCACATCCCCTATCAGAGTGTTGGTTTAAGCCAGAGCTGTGCCACTTCTTTTTTTTTTTTTTTTTTTTTTGACAGGCAGAGTGGACAGTGAGAGAGAGAGACAGAGAGAAAGGTCTTCCTTTTTGCCGAGGTTCACCCTCCAATGGCCACCGAGGCCGGCGCACTACGGCTGATCCGAAGGCAGAAGCCAGGTGCTTCTCCTGGTCTCCCATGGGGTGCAGGGCCCAAGCACTTGGGCCATCCTCCACTGCACTCCCGGGCCACAGCAGAGAGCTGTCCTAGAAGAGGGGCAACCGGGACAGAACCCGGCGCCCCAACCAGGACTAGAACCTGGTGTGCCGGCGCCGCAAGGTGGAGGATTAGCCTATTGAGCCGCAGTGCCAGCCAAGCTGTACCACTTCTAAGCCAGCTCCCTACTAATGTGCTTGGGAAGGCAGCAGAAGATAGACCAAGTGCTTGGACCCCTGCCACTCATGCAGGACACCTGGATGGAGTTCCAAAGTCCTGGATGTTGCAGCCATTTGAGGAGTGAACCAGTGGGTAGAAGACCTCTGTGTCTTTCATTTTCTCTGTCACTCTGCCTTACAAATAAATAAAATAAATCTTAATAAATAAGTTCAATTAAAAAATTCTTTTGGGAACTTTTGAGTGTGTTTCAGAATTGCTTTTAGAGGTGAAGAACTGTGGGATCTTGCTCTGCTAGCAAAAGGCGGGGTAGTTCTTCATTTGCATGGGTCTGGCCCATGTGCTGGAAGACATTCATCCTTCCAGCCTCATCTGGGCAATGCCTTCTGCTACCCCCAGTCACTGTAGCAGCCACAGCTACCTGTGTGCAGTGTCCCAGGTTCCCGTGGGTGAAAGCACCAGTGACACAGTCTCTGAAAGCTGGGGATCTGGGGGACAAACAGCACTCAGTCCTGCCACCAGGGAGAGCGGCAGGCACCTCTCCTCCCCGTGGAAACTGCCTCCCACCCCTGCTGACCTTGCAACTTTTGCATTTATGTCCCCTCCGATTTCTCCCATATGCAAAGCCAAAGAAAATACTGACATTTTGCCTGGACCCATCTCCTCCTAAGAGGGATTCTGCTCTGTGGGATGACTTTGAAGTCTTTGTCAAGTTGATGATCAGGAACACTTACTAAATGGAGGTTCACACAGCCAGAGAGTGGGGTAAGAGACGGAAAACAACGGACTCACCAGGACCCAAACCAACGGGCCATCTCCACCTCCGCCCCTCATCAGCTCCAACTTGCCACTCCACTGCCCCCCACGGCACAGAGATTTCTAGAAACATCAACATACGCTGCGAGGCCAATGGCCAAAGTTAGGATGGATATTTTGTAACTCCTTGGGCCCTGAAAGAGCCTGCCAGTCTATCAGGAACCATCCAGGGAGGCCGTCAGGTGGTACCGCGTGTGTTCTCTTGCTCTGCCTCTTGTTTCTCTTGGGCACAATGGCCACACCTGCCGACGCCCAGGCTCCCAGCCCAGCATCCTGCCTGGCCCTGGACTGGGCAGTGCTCTCTGCAGCGCTCAGAACATCCTGTTTGTTCAGACCCCTTTGTCTTCTACTGCGGCAGCCAGGAGAGAGGATTCGTCTGAGCGCCTTCGCTTTTGGCTTTGAAATCAGATCCTGGCGCACCTGACTACGCTCAATAGCTGGAAACAGCAAGGATGTCCGATGGCCGAGGGCCCTTGTTCTGAGCCCTGCACGCCAGGAAGGCAGGGGCCGGGGTCTGCTCGTGGGGGCTGCGCTGGAGGGGGCAGGATGCTCCAGCAGCAAAAGCAAACAGTGTTCCTGAAGGGAAACTCAACTGGACGGGGACTCGGAATACCGCCCTGTCCGTCAAGGGCCTTCCGAGCCTCCCCGAGGCACAAATGGGCTCAGACTTCTTGCTCTCTTACTTCCGGGGACCCTCTGCCCAAGGGGCCCAGGAGGGCCAAGCCCACCTCTGCTGCCTCTGAGGCAGTGACGAAGTGCAATAAATAGCAATTTACCCAGCATCACGGAGAAAAACGCAGTAGGATCAGAGCAGCACTAGAGAGCAGCTCCAGTGTCCCCAAGCCGCCTGGGCCTCCACCCACTGCCCCCTCCTCCACACAGTGGCTCCCCTACGCCCTACGTCATTGTGAACACTTCACACAAACAGAACGGCCGCAAGACCACCCAAGTGCCCGCACCCAGCTTACAAACTGACCCCCAAGCCTCGTGGGGTTTCTTAATCCCAGCCTTGCCCTCCCCAGCAGTAACGGCTCGGTCACAGCCATCGCCTGAGAGTGCCCGTTCCAGCAATGTGTGGTGCCCTTCTTTGGGGTCATTGCTTAACCTTTTATGAACCTCACTGTCTTCATCTGTTTAAAAAAAAAAAAAAAAACACTGTAGCAGGGATTAAAGGAAATGATTTGTGATAAATATTTAGCTGTTGTTGTTACGAAAAGGAAAAAGTCAGCAGAAAGAACTGGGTCAAAGGTGAGGCCCTTCCCAGCCTGCTGCTCTGTGCAGCGATAGGCCCAGATAGGCCCCCGTATCCGTGCCCCGGGCCAGTGCCCACACTCGGCTTACTAGCCTGCACACCTGGGCTTCAACGTCCCCAACCCTAGGAGGCCTCTCCCAACGCCCAGACAGCGACTCCGTGGCACTTCCACAGCCCAGGAACTGTGCCTGAACACTGTGGCCACCATGCTCCTGTGTGCCTGCCTGTCCAGCCCAGCCCACTGCCTGCTGGCCCGTCTTCACGGAGTGAATGAGTGACAGCCTGAATGTATGACAGTTAACAGACTCCAACTCTCCACCCCAGTTAACACAAGGTGGTCTCCATGGCCCTACTTCCCATTAATAGGCATTTTTCTCTTCAGTGTTCCATAAGGAAAGAGACTGGAACAAACAGGGCAGGAGGAGCATGGACTGACATCCCCTTTAACTGACAGCTTCAAGGAGGCCGCTTCGTGCGTATTGAGCATCTTCTTCAAGGCCTCTCGCCACTCAGGTTCTCCCACTCTCAGCTGTAGAAATTCTTAAGGACAGAGAAATGGGCAAACCTGGTCCTCCTGCCGAGAAAACCTGCTTGATTGCCACAGACACAGAATATCGGGCAGCAGCCGTCTGCTGTTTGGTGAGCTCCCCCACCCCCGAGCTCTCTGCTGAAGAAGTTGGCGGCTGCTGCGTGGCCCCCGCTTCAGTCACAGACCTCACAGGATGCATTTCAGAATCAGGAGCTGGTACCATCAGCCAGTTTGTTTCCACGGCACTGAAAGGGGCACTCGGGCTTGCCCAGGGAGGAAATGGAGAGTGGGAAGGAGAGCAGGGCTTGGGTTGTGAGTGCGAAACACGCAGGTCGGGTTTTGTCTTGTGCTTCCTCTCTTTTAACAATATTTTCAGTTGTATCAAGGTGAAAGTCACATCACGTGAAATGAGCCATTTGAAAGGGACTGAGTGGTGACTAGTACAAGGACACTGTAAAACTTTGGCAAGAATGGAATGAAAAGGTAACTTTACTTTGGGGCAATGGTTGAAAGCCACACGTCCAGATGCTCTTCAACACGTTCATGATGTCACTTAAGACTCCTGCGACCCTCATGAGAGTCTCTGGGTTCTACTCCAAGCTCTGGCTCCTGACTCCAGCTTCCTACCGGTGCAGACCCTGGGAGGCAGCAGGTGTAGGCTGACCAAGAACTTGGATCCCTGACACCCACAGGGGAGACTCACAGACTCCGGTTCCTGGTCCAGCCCCAGCTGTCGCAGGCGTTTGGAGAGTGAACCAGGGGACAAAGACCTCTCTGTGTCTGTCTCTGTCTCTTCCTCCCTGCGTCTCAAATAAACAAAAACAATCTCCTAAAATTGTGTACTATGAAAGACCTCTGCGTGGATTTCAACTTTTTTACACCAAAACAAAATTATCTTCTGTTTCCTTGAACTTTTTGGAGGTACCCTCTTATACTCACTACATTCACAATGCTGTGTAATCCCCACCAATATCTAGTTCCAAAACACATTCATCACCCCAAAAGGAAACCCCATACACACTGCTTCCCTTCCTCCCAGTCCCTGGAAACCACCAACCAGCTCTGTTCCTGTGCATTTACCTATTCTGGATATGTCACACAAATTAAATTGTATAGTATTTAACACGTTGTGTCTGGCTGCTCTCATTAGCATGTTTTCAAGGTTCACCCACATTGTAGCAAGTGTCAGCACTTCATTTCTTTTTCTCAAAGAGTTATTTATTTATTAGAAATTCAGAGTTACAGAGATGAAAGGCAG
Organism: Sylvilagus floridanus; assembly: GCA_949820135.1. Taxonomy (NCBI): domain Eukaryota; kingdom Metazoa; phylum Chordata; class Mammalia; order Lagomorpha; family Leporidae; genus Sylvilagus; species Sylvilagus floridanus. Next base: position 10,495,518 of record OX463228.1, on the reverse strand, counting down.
AAGCAGAGAGAGGGAGAGGCAAAGAGAGAGAGAGAAAGAAAGAGAGAGAGAGAGAGAGAGAGAGAGGTTTTCCATCTGCTGTTCATTCCCCAAATGGCTGCAATGGCTGGAGCTGGGTCGATCTAAAGCCAGGAGCCAGGAGCTTCTTCCAGCTCTCCCACATGGGTGCAGGGGCCCAAGTACTTGAGCCATCTTCCACTGCTTTCCTAGGCACATTAGCAGGGAGCGGGATCAGAAGAGGAGCAGCCAGGACTTGAACTTGCACCCATATGGGATGCTGGCACTCCAGGTGGCGGCTTTACCCACTATACCACAGCACCGGCCCCACTTCATTTCTTTGTATGGCTGACTAATATTCCGTTACAAGGCTATAACACCTTATGTAGTTTATGCATTCGTCTTGCCGCGGGCATCTGGGTTGTTTCCACCTTTGGGCTGTTGTAAATAGTTCTGGCTGTGAACCTGCACATCCAGGTATTTATGTGAGTACCCGTTTTCAGCTCTTTTGAGCTTATACCGAGAAGTGGATTAACAAAGCCACATGGTGATTCTGTTTAACTTTTTAAGTCACTGCCATACCATCCTCCACAGTAGTTAACCCATTTTTACCTTTTCACGTGCAGTGTGTGAACAATGGCCACATTTCCATCTGTCTGGGAAGCGCAGCGCAGTACGAGGACTTTCTGAAGGGCTGTGTCCCACACACACAGAACGCATGGTCTGTATGTAAAGACACAGGTTTTGCACAAACTCACAAAGAAAGCAAAGGAAGTGGAGTCCTCAGCAGACAAGTTGAAGGATGGTTCAGAGAAGTAGCAGACTGCCCCCTCTCCTTGCTCTGCTCTCCTTAGCTAAGCACGGACACACGGGAGATCCACTGTCTACTCCATCTCATTTTCACTTCTTTCCAGTTTGTCTCCATTCCTCTTCTATGCCCAGGACTGGAAGGTCACAGTGACTTTCCCACCCATGGCCAGGTTCCAGCAAACACAGCGGACTCTGTTAGCAGGTGATATAGTGCATACAGCTCCCAAGTCTGCACACACTGAACTCTATGCAGGCCACTTGTCAACACTCATGAGCCAGAACCAGAAGGAATACCTTTGCAAAGAAAACTACAAGCACGACGTTATTAATAGTAGCTGTGGAAGAGAAAAACAAAGCAGCACCAGAGCCCCATGCAGTGAGACTCAGCTAAAGGAAAGAGCCCGACGCTGACTTTTTGCTTAAAACCATCTGGAAGGGAGCTGAGATCCATGTTAAATTCATATTTCAGGGGCCAAAGCTGTGGCGTAGCGGGTAAAGCCACTGCCTTCTGAGGTGCTGGCACCCCACATGGGCACCCGTTCGAGTCCTGGCTGCTCTACTTCTGATCCAGCTCTCTGCTATGGCCTGGGAAAGCAGTAGAAGATGGCCCAAGTCCTTGGGCCCCTGCACCTGTGTGGAAGACCGGGAAGAAGCTCCTGGTTCCTGGCTTCAGATCAGCCAAACTCTGGCTGTTGTTGCCATTTGGAGAGTGACCCAGCCGATGGAAAACCTCTCTCATGCTTTCTGCCTCTGCCTCTCTGTAACTCTGCCTTTCAAATAAATAAATAAAAATTTTTTAAAAATTCATAGCTAAGTGTTCTTTGGCTAGAAGAAGGAAAACTACTACTGTCTTTTGTCTCCCCTCCCTCACCGTTGGAGAGCTGCAGAATCAGCCGTTTGGGGGCAGGGGAGACACTCAGGAGCAGGCCCTTTCTTTTGGACATGACCAAGGGGCTGAGGGTGGACACAGACCAAAGGGCTCTGGCAGCAAGGCCCCAGGAGGCAGAGGCGAGACAGCGAGGCAGGGGCCAGCGCTGTGGCACGGCGGGGGAAGCTGCCACTCCTGATGCTGCCCAGAGCAGAGTGCTGGTTTGAGTCCCAGCTTCTCTGCTTCTGATTCCGCCTCCTACTGACGTGCCTGGGGAGACAGTGGAAGATCCTGCCACCCACTCGGGAGACCTGAATGGAATTCCAGGCTCCTGGTTCAGCCTGGCCCAGCTACATTTGACTGTACAAATAAATGTAGTCACTTGGGGCATGAGCCAGTGGATGAAAGGTCTCTCTCTCTCTCTCCTTCTCTCTCTGTTTCACATTAATAAATATGGAGAGAGGGAGGGGGAGAGAGAGAGAGAGAGAGAGAGAGAGAGATGTCAGGTCTCCTGGACATTTTCAGAGTTTGGGGCCTCAGGGGAATGACAAGAGGAGAAGAAGAAGGGCTTGCCCATGGGAAGAACTGGGCTCCCCATGGGCTTCGCAGGAAGGAGGCTCATCCCACAGGATCCTCCCAGTTCCCTCATAAGCCTAGGCGGCAGAGTGGGTTTTAAAATCCCAGTGTATCCGGCTACAGACAGGGGATCCTGGCACTCAGCACACATCTGAGCCCTATCATTGCAAACAAAGGGGTCACGTCTTCACCCAGGGAGAAGAACGCGTCTTCACTCCCTGCCAGTAAATACGACTGAAGAGCCAGACTTCCCCTCGAGGGCGGCAGATCGCGAACTGTGATGTTGTCACTTAGAGAAGCGAACTCCCTCACCAGCCACAGGTCAGGGTGCCTGTCTTAGCTTCTTAGTCATGATCCGACAGGACATTCTACAGGGTTATTGGGTGTAGTAGATGGAGCGGCAGCCCCCACAAATATATGTACCAAATCCCTAGAACTTCGGAGTCTGAGCTTGGTTGTAGAAAGGATCTTTTCAATTGTTTATTTACTTATTTATCTGAAAGGCAGAGAGAAGAAATCTCCCACCTGTTGGTTCACACCCCAAATATCTACAAGAACCGACGCTGGGCCAGGCAAGCCAAGAGCCAGGACTCAAAGCATAGGTGGCTGGGACCAACTACTTGAGCCACCACCTGCTGCCTTCTACAATGTGCACCAGCAGGAAGCTGGGAGCAGGACTGGAATGCAGACACTCCAGGATGGGATGTGGGCATCCCAAGCAGTGTCTTAACCACTATGTGCACCAAATGCCTGCCACGGAGCACTTCGCAGATATCATAAAGGATCTTGAGGTAAGACCACCTGGGTTACTCAGGTGGGCCCTAAACCCCTTGGAGGAACAAGTATTCTTATCACAGCCGCATCCGTGCGAACACAGTAGCAGAACCGGCAGCCCTGAGCCAAGGAACACACGGAGCCACCAAGAACTGGAAGGGGCGAGAAGGATCCTCCCCTGAATGTCCCATGGGAAGCACAGCCCCGCCGAGGCCTAGACTTTGCACACCTGCCAGATGGGACTGAGACTGAATGAATCTCTGTTTGAAGCCGCCTTCTTCGTCACCCAGCGAGGCTGGCAGAGCGGTGACGAGGCGGCACAGACAGAATCGGGTCATCTAGAAAACCGAGCTTGGTCCCTGGGCTCACCACTGGCGTCCACAGTGAACCTTCTTATCCTTTGGACTCCTGGGTCAGTTTCCTGTGGTGATCCTCACACGTTCACTCCTCGTGGCAGAGGGCAGAGCTCACCGTTCCACCATGACCAATGTTCTTGTTCCCATCTTACAGAAGAGAAAACGGAGGCTCTGAGAGGTCAGATGACCTGTTCAAAGGCACTGAGACCTGAACCTTGAACACAGGCCTATGCTCCAGCCACAGCGTTACAAAAGCCTCAAGCCCCAGTGCCCCATGGGGCGTGGCTGCCTGATGGGAAAGAATTGATTATTGATCTGCTGAGGATAGCAGCACTGGCAGGGAGGGTTGGAATGAAGGACTGATTAACACTCAGCTGGGCGAACAAGGAGGGCGGAGCTTGCTGACACCAGGTGCATGACAAAACATGGGCACCAGGAGCCAATGTTCCCAGGACTGGAGCCCACGGTTCCTCTCAACCCCAAGGCCTTGAGTTCCCTCTCCTCACCCAGCTTTGTGAGGACAAAGCAGGATGTGTCTGCAGAGGCCGGAGTGGCTGTCCACCGCTGCATCTGGCCCCTGCTGCCGCATGCAAGGGACCCATCCTGAGATGACCCACGTGTCCAGCCAGGCCAAGAAGAAGGGACACAGGCTGGGCAGCAGAGCTCTGATGAGGTGGCGCCTGGGGCAAGCTGACGTCATTTGGAGTAGTCCCCTCCGTAGGGATGGCCTCAGGCATGCTCTGACAGCCAGGGTTCCCCCTGTCTCTCAAGGAGTCCGCTTTTCAGAGCTTGGGGAGACCCAGGCTGCAGCCCTGGCTTGGGCTGGGGTGTAGACAGCTGTCAGCTTCTTCCCCGTCCTCCCCCCACACTCCCACCCCGTCCCAGGTTGGAGGGAGTTCAGGGGCAGGGAGGCAGCCGCCAAACAGCCTGCCACATTTCCTCCTAGATCAAGTCCCGGGAGGCTCGGCCACGGGACAACAGCACAATAAACCCCCTCCGCCTCCTCCCCGGCTCATTGTTCTACACGGTTGTTTTGAGTACGATCAAAAGGAAGGAAGAGCACTGCGCTATCAGGCCGAGGAAGAAGGATGTTCTCCTGACCGCTCCCGCTGCCCTCGGCCACCCTCGTTTTAAATGCGAGGAAACCAAAGGGCAACATGCAGGCTAACCCCGACACCGCGGGAGGAGAGCGAGCCCCGGCCTTCGGGGGAGCCTGCAAGCTCTGTCCACACTCGCCGCCCCTGGCACGCTGGGTGGACAAGCCCTGTCCCTTAGGCCAGGCCAGGAGGGCGTGGAGACTGCGCACAGGAGCAGCAGCCGGAAGTAGGCCTTGCAGCCACCGGAAGTAGGCCCTACAGTGGCCGGAAGTAGGCGCTGCACCGGCAGACCTGTTTGTTGTTTATCCCTGGCGCTGCCAGCTGAGGCGTGGGGTTAAAAAATAGGCCTGAAAAGGAGCTGTCCGTGCCCGCCTGGCCTGGGCTTGCTTCTGGAGACACCGGACAGCCCAGGTTCCCTGGGGAAATGTGGTCCCCCTGGGCACTCGGGGCCTTTGCTGTGCTCAGCACCGGGTTCAGGCACTGGCGGGGACCGGTTTGCTTCGGGAGCAGTCAGCAGGCCTTGCCGGAAGCTGGCACCTCCGAGGTGGGCAGAACAGGGCCGAGGGTCCCTCCCGCCGGGCCGGCAGCAAAGGCTCAGTGGGAGTGGAGGTCAGTGTGCTTCCTCAACCAGAAAGGTGGCTTCAGCGCTGCCCGCGCAAACAAGCAGACGCCTGCCAAGGGCGGGCTGGGGCTGCGGGGAGCTCCCACTGCAACAAAACGGGGACCATTATCAGCGGCGGCCCAGCCCCGAGGAGGGCGAGCCTTTGAAGGCGCAGCCGGGCTGTCCGGAACTTTCCACCTGAGAGACGCTGGGGCCTGGGGGTCAGGCCGCACGCAGCCCTCACAAGGCCTGATCAAAGGCTGCTGCCGAGGGGAGGGGACCCGCAGCTGCGGCCCGGCCGCCCCCACGGAGCCGCCTTTGCAGGGGCCTGTGGGAAAACCCAAGCACAGATGCGCCGTGCGTGCGGCCGGCCGAGGCCCGGCGCTCTGCTGGGAGAGGGAAAACCCAACCCCTCAGTGGTCCTGAAAAGAAAGGGCGCACACACACACAGATGCAAAGACCACCCACCGGATGCGCGCCTACCTTTCCGAAACAAATGGCTCCTGGCTTCCAGGGCCCACTTGTGAGAGAACAAACGGGCTGAGCGCTCCCACTTTGGCTGCAAAGCTGCGTGCACGCGTTGTGGGGGTAGCATGAAGTGCCTATTCAAGGGCTTCCTTGCATCCCCTTTCCTCCTTGGGAACCTGGGAGACAACAAAAATGAATCCTCGTTTGGCGAAGGCTCACGGCCTTATGTGGACGCCGTTAGCACGGTACTCCCAGAATGCACTGCCTGACGCACCAGGGAACTGTACCCGGAGCGGAGCGGCTGGCGGGCACCTGCGGGCGGGCTCCACCCCAGCCGGCTGTGCGTCCTGCCCCTCTTGCGCTAGGTCAGCCTCGGCCCTCTCTGCCCTGCCCAGAACCCCGCACTTCATGGAAGCTGCGGTGTGATCTTGCCTGCAGTGGGTCCAACAACGCAAGCCACTTCCTCTGCACTCCTTCCTTTTCAAAGGACTGGGAGAGCTCGTTTCTTTGCCTTCTTGGGGATGGATTTGGAGAGAGGGTGGTGGCCATGGACATAAGTGGGTGCAGAAATTGGGCTGCCCAGGAGCCCTGGGGGAAACCAAGAAAGTTCCAGAACCGCGGACATGCAGCTGAGAAGGGGGCACCCCCTCTCTGCCTTCTCTGCCTTAGGGACTGTCTAAGCTCCCAGCCCAGAGATTTACAGCTTATTGCTTTATCATGTGACATGGATGGGGTTGACCCCATTCTACAGATGAGAAAACAGAGGTTCAAAGGGGTGACCCAGGTTCTGCAAGGCCACGTATGGCCCCCGTCCAGCTGGACTCCAGCTGGCAGGGAGGCCGACTCCCCAGTACCCAGTCTTTCCCACTCGTTGCAGCCCTGCCCTGCCTCTCAGGCCCAGGAAGATGTGAGTCAATGTTCCATAAATATTTATTAAATTGAACAGGGCTGAGCCGCCGAGCACACGAGGGCCTCCTCCACACTGACCGGCAGGCATTCTTTGAGGGTCCTGGTTATGGAAAGAAACTCTCTGAAGCACCAAATAAAACTCTACTCGGAGGTGCAAGGAGGCCATTTTGGAAATTAATACCTAATAAAGTTTATGCGGACCCCCAAAAGGAGAAAACACTGGAACAATAAAAGAAGCAGAGTAGGTGTATAATGAAACTCCACAGTGCTGTCTTTCATCCAGGAAGCACAGAGCATCTGCAGGCTTTAATCACATCTCCATCCCTTCCCGAGTCTGTAGGCGCCCGCTCATGGTACCCCTTGTCGTCGGCATGGGCCTATTCGGCAAACAATGCTTTAGCACCTCAACATGAGCGGAGTACAGAACCGGACCTGACAGCGCAGCCTCGTCCCTCAAACCAGCACGGGGGGCAGCCTGCAGCGCCGTTTCTTGGCTCGGCAAAGGAATCCAAGGTTTTTGTTGAGGGGGTGTGGGTGGGGGTGTGGGGTGTAGGAAGGTGGGCACAGCCATGGAATTAGGCTTGCAGACCTTGGTCTACACGCCGTATACACCCACCTCCATGCACACTGATGAATTTACGCAGCCTATGTGTGGACGCCTCCGTGGGTGTGCTCCCAGGAGGGCCTCTCACGCCACACCAGACAGCAAGTGCCTCTGATGATGAAGGCTGCAGGAAGGTGTCCAGGCAGGTGTCCACCCACAAAGGTTGGGAGGGAAACTGTTGCTAGTGGTCCGTAAGACCCGGATGTGGAGGCTCAGCCAGCCAGAGATGGGAGAGGCAGCCTAAATTGCAAACAAGTGATCCTGTTAGTTCATTTCCAATCGAGTCAATCAATCAACCGACCAACCAATTAGCAATCAGCAAGCATATGGTTTTTGACTAGCTCTCCATTGCCAAATAGCATTAGGCATGCATTCATTCATTAGCTGCTGGAGCCCACCGAGATGGTGGCTCCACCTGGGGGCCCTGGTCTTATTTCCTGCTCCTCTCTTGACTGCTGTGCTGTTATTTCCAGTGTGTGAGCTTCTGTTCTGCAGGAGGCTGTGGAGTTATAGCAAGGAACCCCGAAATGCATATGCCCAACTTCAGACTCGCTTAAAAAGAGCTGTCAGAGTTCTAGCAGCCACTCGTCATTGTGCATTCTCCTGGGCACTAGAACTTATGAGAAAGGGCCTGCCTTGTGCTGCTTTTATCAGACTGGACACTGGGCTCTCTAGTAAGATTTTATCTGAAGGGCTCTGGAGGGGAGGAGAGTAGGATGTGGAGGTGGACAAAGTCCACAGACTCCTAGCCAGCCCCTTGCCACTGTACTGTGGGACGTGGCGAGGAACCTGTCCACGGCCACTGTGTGTGCACCGAGAGAACTGTGTGTGAGTGACGCCACACCAGGCATTCTCTCTACCCAGGCCCACCCAGCCAGAACCCTGGGCTTGTTAGAGTTGTAGATGCAGTAAGTCCATCTGGCTGTGGGAAATAAAAAATGAGCTTGTCCGTGAGCCAATCTTAATTTCAATGCAAAGACAGCATCCGCTTTGCACGGGTGCTCTGGAGACACTGAGAGCGTTTGCAGCTGTGGTGGTGGCGTGGGGGAACCCTCTATGTATCCTGTGGGCCAAAACCCCCAGATGGGGTAGTGGCCTGGGGGCCCCACTTTTGTCTCCTGAATTTTTTCCCCTGGTTTGCCTTTGTTTGTCCCCACAGCCTGGGCCTAAGATAATTGGAGCCACGAGAGGCTGACAAACAGGTGGCTGAGATGGGACTTCCAGAGAGCCTTTGGCTGAGGCTCTGTCCTCCCAGTGCAGCCCCAGACAGGGCAACAGATAAAGAACTCCCATGAACAATCCCGAACGGTGCTCATTAGCCAGCGAAACTCAGGCAGGGGATCGGAAGGGAGGCCTTTGTCCCTGCGCTTCACCCTGCCACCCACACATGATTTTAAAAAGCCACCTTCCCAACACGCATGCCCAGGATAAAGCCTACAAAAACAGGGTGGCAACCCTCTCGTGACCTCCTCTCTGCGCCATGAATGCCCTGTTACAGGCGAATGAAAAACAACGGCAAACAGACCCAAGCCTGTCAGGACTGCGCTGGGGCCGGTTAGAGGGTGACTGTGTGTGCATTTGTGTGTGTGCATTGTGTGTGTGTGTGTGCATGCGTGCATACACATGGCACTGTAAGCATCTTTGGCTCCCAAGTTCCTTCATGCTGGGGCTCAGGGCAGGGAAGAGGGGGCAATGGTCTGAGAGGGGGATGGGGAGCACAAGTGCATCTCAGTTCTCACATTTACAAAGGGGGAAGGGGAACGATACGGTGGAGGTTCTGGGACTGGGGGTGTGTCCTTGTAGGGGCAAATCCCTCCGCTGGGACGGGCATTCGGTGCTGCGGTTAAGTCCTGGCTCTGCATTTTTTTTAAAAAAGATGTTTTTATTCAGGAGTGAGGGGAGGGGAGAGAGGAAAAGAGAGAGAGATCTTCCATCCATTCACTCTCCAAAAGGCCACAACAGCTGTGGCTGGGCCAGGCCAAAGCCAGGAACCAGGAACGCCATGTGAGTCTTCCACATAGGTGGCAGGAGCCCAGCAGCAGCTGCCTTCCCAGGTGCAATATGGCATTGCACTCAGAGGCTTAGCTCCCTGTGCCCCGACACAGGCCTCCCCTGCCACCAGCTCCTGCCGTGCTTCCGAGTCCAGCTTCCTGCTAAAGGGTTCCCGGGAAGGCAGCAGGCAATTGCTCAAAACCTGGGCCGCTGCCACCCACATGGGAGACCTGGATAGAGTTCCCAGCTGCAAGCTTTGGCCTAGCTGTTGTGGCCATTTAGGGACTGAACTAGTAGATAGAAGATCGATCTGTGTGTGTGTGTGTGTGTGTGTCTGCTTTTCAAATAAAATGAAAAATGAGAAAGTTTAAGCCTCTGCGTTGCTGGGGGAAACTGAGGGGTGTGTGGGCACGCATGGCGGGCGCCCACGTTCAAGCTTGCAGAGTGGAAGGTGGGGGCGAAGCTAATGGGAGTCGTCGTGATTCTATGAAAATCCCCGTGCCCCAGGCTGGTACATGCTGGACACTTGTGAAGTTCACATCCTGTACTGGTGAAGAGCCCTCGCTCGCTCTCGCTCGCACAGGACCCCCTATACTGAAAGCCAAAGTGCAGGTCTCAGAAGCCAGGAGGCGGAGCGTGGGTTGCCCTGGCGGGAGCCGCTGCCCTATTCATTCTTTTTTTTTTTTTTTTTTTGACAGGCAGAGTGGACAGTGAGAGAGAGAGAGAGAGACAGAGAGAAAGTTCTTCCTCTGCCATTGGTTCACCCTCCAATGGCCGCCGCGGCCAGGGCGCACCGTGCTGATGCAAAGGCAGGAGCCAGGTGCTTTTCCTGGTCTCCCATGGGGTGCAGGGCCCAAGCACCTGGGCCATCCTCCACTGCACTCCCGGGCCACAGCAGAGGGCTGGCCTGGAAGAGGGGCAACCGGGACAGAATCCGGCGCCCCGACCGGGACTAGAACCCGGTGTGCCAGCACCACAGGCAGAGGATTAGCCTAGTGAGCCGCGGGGCCGGCCACCCTATTCATTCTTGAACAACAAATGGAATCAATTTTCAGTAGAATCCACAGTCCTCACGTGCATGTGCTCAGAGGGGAGAGGGGGCAGAGCCCTCGTTTAAAATTCTGCCCTCCCCCATTGCTCCGAAGGCCCCTCAGCACCAGCTCGGGGCGGCGGGCCGCAGCTGAGCATTCTGGTGGGCAACACGAGGCCTTGCTCGGGTCCGAGCCCCAGCCTGGGAGCCCAGCCCCAGGAAGCGTTCACGAGCTTTCGCACGTGGCTTTCTCCTGGCTCAGCTTTGCCTGGTGGCATGGAAGGGTCAAGCTTGGCTGACATGCTGCATCCTCTGTGGGGGCCCCTGTTGCCCGCAGTCCTCCGACCACATCCCACAGCCAAGCAGGGGAGTTTGGCCAGGCGCAGGCACTCGGGCAGGTGCTCCTGAGCACCTGGACAGGAGGAGGAGCTGAGTGAGCAGATTCCTTGGCACATGACCTGCTCAGAGGCCACCTTGCCGGTACCAGGGTTTTCCAAAAGTTCATGAAAATGCGTATTATGAAAATTACATGTAGCATTCATTTTTTGCATCAAAATAAACCTTTTAGTTTCATTTAATGTGAACTTTTTAAAGATTTATTTATTTATTTGAAAGGCAGAGTTAAAGGTAGAGGCGAGAGAGAGAGAGAGAGAGAGGTCTTCCATCTGCTGGTGCACTCCTCAAATGGCCACAATGGCTGGAGCTGCACCAATCCGAAGCCAGGAGCCAGGTACTTCCTCCTTGTCTCCCACACGGGTACAGGGGCCCAAGGTCTTGGGCCATCTTCCACTGCTTTCCTAGGCCATAGCAGAACGCTGGACTGAAAGTGGAGTAGCCAGGACTTGAACCAGCACCCATATGGGATGCCAACACTGCAGACAGTGGCTTTACCTACTATGCCACAGCACTGGCCCTTAACATGAACTTTTTAGAAAAGATGTGTTTATTTATTTGAAAAGCAGAGCAACAGAAAGAGATCGTTATTTTTATTTACTTGAAAGGCAGAGTTATAGAGAGAGGAGAAACACAGAAAAAGAGAAAGATCTATCCACTAGTTCATTCTCCAAATGGCCACAGTAGCCAGGGCTGGGTCAGGCCAAAGCTAGGAGCCCGGAGCTTCTTCCAAGTCTCCCAAGTGGGTACAGGGGCCCAAGAACTGGGTGCTGTTGGAAGCAGAGAGTATGGGGGAGGGGAGGGGGGCGGGCACCGGAGGCTCCCTGGGAGGCTGAGGCCAGAGGTGCCACTGTACACTCTCCCTTAGGTCAGGTCTAAGCAGGATCACTTCCCAGCTTTACCCTGGCTCAGCGCAGGACTCTGGGTCTTCACAGTGCTTAGGGTTTGCCTTATACTCCATCTCCATCCTCCTCAAGCAACTCACCATCTCTAGTCACCTGGAGACAACAGCAGGTTTCTAAAGATCAGAGCCCATGACCCCTGGATGAATTCTGAAACTCCTTGTGAAGTTCAAGAAGCCAGACAAGGAATAGGACCGGGGGACAGCAATGCAATTGGAGATAGTGAGGTTCAGACCGTTGTCCTCTCTACCAAGGTTAAGCTGCCCTTAGCCGGAGACTAACTTGGCATGGCGCTACCTTTCTACGACAGCTAGTGAGGCCCTCTGCTGCCCTGTGGCTCTGTTCAAGGCCCAGACATGGCCAAGTCTCCAGGGAGCTGCAGCCGGCAAGAGGTCCTGCCTTGGCTGGAAGGGTGTCCACCTGGAGGTTTTCCTGCGGGGAAAACCCTGCTCTTGCCGCTTCTGCTCTGTGCGGCAGTTCTCTCTGTGTCTCCGTTTACCTGAACAATTCCTGGAGGGACATCGGTTTCTCTTGTCCCCCCGCCTGGCCCCCAGATGATCCCATCATTTAGCACTGAAAACCCTGGAAGGGTGCATTTGCATCGGTCGCACTTCACAGGGCGGGAGTGGGGGCTTTCTGGAAAGGGCAAGTCTCCCCTGCTTTGTCCCCCCAAGCACCCCTGTGTGCCCTGCCACCACTGCGCCTGCCACCGAATCACAGTCCCCCAGCTTAGAAGTGCCTGAAGGTCAAGAGCTGTCTTCGAGACACACTTCGAGGGAGATCTGAGGTTCAGACAGGGGTCTGGGTCGAGAGAGGGCCAGCCTGGGACCCTGGAGGCTGTTGGGTGCCGGGTAGGGGTGCCCATCGAGGGGTGCGTGTAGGCTGACTCTTCTGATCCTCGTGCCCACTCCCTGATACTCAGTGTTTTGCCCCCCAGGGCCCCTTGCTGGATTCTTCACAGAACCACAGGGGTAAGGAAGGGCCTTGTAAAATGGCCAGTGGAACACGTGTAGGGAGGGGCGTTGGGTGGAAGCACCTAGCAGCTCTCATCACGGTCACCATTGTTCCATTGTTCTGGTACTCAGGGGCCTGCCTCTTCCTTTTTTAAAAAATTAAGATTCTTAAAAATGTATTTGGAAGATATATTGTATGTGTGTGTGTGTGTGTGTGTGTGTGTGTGTGTGTGTGAGAGAGAGAGAGAGAGAGAGAGAGAGAAAGGAACGTATTCACTTCCCACATGCCTACAACAACCAGGACTAGGCCAGACCAAAGCCAGGAACCTGGACCTCTTGAGTTGGTCCCAGCTGCTCCACTTCTGATCCAGCTCTCTGCTATGGCCTGGGAAAGTAGTAGAAGATGGCCCAAGTCCTTGGGCTCCTGCACCTGCTTGGGAGACCCGGAAGAAGCTCCTGGCTTCCAGGGTAAGATTCAGAAGCAACCTAGACTTTGTACCAGGTGAACCTGAGTAAATCCCAAGTCTGCCCTTCACTGTCTGGGTGGGAATGCCTGCCCAGTGGGTTGGGCATTGTTCTCTGGCTCAGTGCTCTGCAAACTCACACCATAGAGGGGCAGAGAGTAAGTATTTTCGGCTTTGTAGGCCATAGGATCTACTAAGGCAGCCATGGACAATACATAAACAAATGGGCACGACTGAGTGCCAATAAAGCTTTATTTATACAATCAGGCTGCAGGCTGGATTTGAGCAGTTTGCTCTGGTTTGTTGACCCCTGCGTTAGCCTACAGTGGCTGTGGTCAAACGGCTTGGGAGATTGGGGTTAGGGGTGCAACACAGCAGGTTAAGCCCACACTTGTGACACCAGCATCCCGTGTCAGAGTGCCAGTTTGAGTCCCAGCTGCTCCACTTCCCATCCAGCCTCCTGCTAATGTGCCTGGGAGAGCAGTGGAGGATGGCCCAAGTGCTTGAGCCCCTGCACCCATGTGGGAGACCCGGATGGAGTTCTGGCTCCTGGCTTCAGCCTGGCTTTGCACCAGTTGTGGCCATTTGGGGCATGACCAGTGGATGGAAGATTTCTCTCTCTCTCTCATTCACTCTGTCTTTCAAATCAACAAACAAATCCTTTTTGAAGGGAGAGAGAGAACATCGGAGAAACTGACTTGTTGAAGGTGGGTGAGCTGCAGCCCTCACTCTCAGATTCTTGAACTCCATGTACACAGCACCAGGCCCCGTGTTGCTGCCCCGGGGGGTCACAACAGACACCCTCACTTCCTCCCACTCCACCCACAGCCTGGAGAGCTCACAGCTCCCCTGGAAACTGAAGAATTTTTGTGCCTCTCAGGGTCTGTGGTCCCGCCCCGCCCCTCCATCCCGTTTGTGCGCCATACAATTTGTAATCTCCTTAAAACCAAAGAAGCAAAGTTTCTGATTTGTGTAGATGAAAATCAGCTGCGACCTATTAATGGCCCAGAGTCCAAGACAGAGTTTAGGAAACACAAACACTGGACCAAATTAGACTGAACCGGCCTCTGTCTCCAGGGGCGAGGGGCGGGGATGCGGAGGAGGCTGGGGGCGGGGGCGGGGTGGCGGCCATGTGGTTTCAATTCACTTGGATTCTCTTCCTATCGCTAATTCCCCCCAACACAAAGCATGTGCAGCCGGGCCCGGCCCCCGCGAGCCTCCTCGGGAGCCCCAGCTCTCCCTGGTGGCAGCCTGGGTCCTGGTGAGGGGCCGGGGCTGGTTGTGTGTCTGTAATTAACAGGTTTCAAAGTGGTTATTTTGGAAAAGAGAATTTCAGTGGCGCGTTAAAGTCCTTTCATCAGCCATCAGCTGGCGGCCCAGGGGCTGCGCGAGGCCCTGGCCACTTAAGGCTTCAGAGAGCTGTGGATTCCCAGGGTCTCGTTGGAGAATGCGGAGGCTTTTTAGCCATGGGTTTTATTAGGCCGATGGTTGCCATGATTTGCATTATGTTGTTTGGTTACCAGCATCATAAAAATGTTTCCCTCGTCCTAGAGTACCTCGGATCATTAAAAAGGAGAAGCAAAGACAAGGAAAGCCCTGGCCTTGGTAGGAGTTACATAACAGCCAGCCGGGTCGCCCGCGGGGGAGTGGGGCGAGGAGGGGGCCCGGCGCGGCGAGGGGCGGGCAGTGAGCAGTGCCCCCTCCTGCCCTCTCCCCAGGCCTCCTTCCTCCTCCTGGTGAGCCGAGGGCTGGGAAAGCCGCAGAGGGAGTCTGGACTAGGGCTTTGCGGCACTCCTAGGAGTTGAGAGAGGCAGCCTCAAGTCAGGTGGCCTCTGGGTTGGGGCTGGGGGTCTCCTCAGGGGCTGATTGCCTGCACCGAGGCCCCGCGAGCACGGGGTGGGGAGGGGGCGTCCCTGGAGCAGCCCGGAGCTGTGGGAAGAGTGGAAACACGTATGGAATCCTGCAAGCCACAGAGACCTTTTCCAGCCTCTGAAACCTGCTGGAGCTCCCAGAAGTGCCGCAGCGGGGGACGGGAACTTCAGTGAAACCCGCATTATCTGATGAATGGAGCACCAGCCGCTGTCTTGGCTTCCTGTCTTGATGGTGGCTAACTTCCAGAACTTTCTTTCATGGTGGACATGAAAAATATTTGGGGAGAATTGCGACTGGATCACCTCTGGTGCTTCCAAACAGTGGCCGAGCCGCAGCGCGGCAGGCTGTGCCCTGGGCGGGACACGCGTCGGAGTGGGGCCACACAAAGCTTGGGGCGCGTGTTCAGAGAACCAGAGCGCCTCAGTGCTGGGAGGGGCATCGCAGTCCTGCTGGGCCAGGCTCTCTGTGCACAGCCTCGGGCCCAGCCAGATTCCATAGCTGGAGTGGGGAGTCCAGCCCAGGGTTCCCGACTTGAGGCCAGGGTGTGCTTGACTGTCTCGTTTGTCACTGGACCACTGGTGCCCTTTTGGCTTCGCATTTCTTCCATCCATTCAATATTTACTTTTTTCTTTCTTTCTTTCTTTTTTAAGATTTATTTATTTATTTGAAAGACAGAGTTACAGAGAGCTAAGGACAGAGAGAGGGAAAGAGGTCTTCCATCTAATGGTTCACTCCCCAGATGGCTGCGCCAATCGGAAGCCAGGAGCCAGGTGCTTCTTCTGGGTCTCCCACGTGGGTGCAGGGGCCCAAGGACGTGTGCCATCTTGTACTGCTTTCCCAGGCCATAGCAGAGAGCTGGATTGGAAGTGGAGCAGCCGGGATTCGAACCAGCACCCAAAGGGGATGCCGGCGCCTCAGGCGGCTGCTTTGCCTACTATGCCACAGCGCCGGCCCTGAGCACAGACATTTCTATGAAGTGCATTGAAGAAGAGAAAGAAAATTCTGCCACCTTCTGCCCTCCAAATCCAGGTTTTAGGAGAGTTGGGTGGCCTCTGGGAGCCTGGGACTTCCTTGAGAAACACCTGCCGTTCTGGGTGTACCTTTCAGTGTGAAATATGGTCCTATAGGATGAGACTTACCTAGGCTGCCACCACCTGCAGCAACACTCTCACTCCCAACAGCCACCAGGGCAATGTGGCCCAAAGGATTCTGGGAGTGGAAATCAGCAGGGCCTCTCTCAGTTCAAGTTTGAGCAAGTGCTGGTGGGAATGCAGGCCAAACTGGCCTGCGTGTTTGCTCGGCCCCTCGTCTGTTTCCCATCACTCTCCTCCTACGGTTCACTTGTCAGTCCTTTGCTCTTGTTTACCCCTGAATGAATTATTCCTCCATTATAAATCAGACAACTTGGCACTGAGCTTTGGATTATCTGTGATCTTTAACTTTCCCAAGGCAAAAGAAATGAAACTAGCGAATCTCTCTGCTCCTCATGGCCCAATATCCAGATCATGGAAGTGCTGATCTGGAGGGGGTGAGCCAAGCCAGAGCCCCACTCCCTGCCCACGCACCTTTCCCCTTCCTGCCTCCCCCCCAACCCCCCACCCCTGCACTGGAGGGGAACAACGCTGCAACCCAACAGCTATGCAGGGAGCACCTAGGCAGATTCTAGTCCAGAACCAGAGACACAGGGTAGAAGACACTGTTCCTCTTGATCCTGTTAGCATCTGAGTGTGGGTGACAGTAAACCAACCACATACAGTGTGCTTTGGCATCCACAGGGGAGTTGGTTCCAGGACTCCCCTGCTCATGAATACCAAAATCCAGAGAGGTTCAAGTCCTTCACCCACAATGGCATAACATTTGCAAAGAACCCACCCACATCCTCCCTTTTACTTTCAGTCATCTCTCCAGTAACACAATGTAAGTGCTAGGTAAATCGGTGTTACACTGTATTGTGTAGGGAATAATGACAAGGAAAAAAGCCTGCATGTGTTCAGTACTGATGCAATTTTTTTGTTCCAAACGTTTCCCATCCACGGTTGGTTGACTATGCAGATGGGGAACCCACAGCTGCGGAGGCCCCATGGAGCTAGGGCGAGGCCTTGAGAAAAAGAAGCAGAGTGGGAGATGGCAGTGAGGGGTGCACACCATTGACACTCACGGGCGTCAAGAAGAGGCAGCTCTCTGAAGAGGTGGCATTGAGCAGACAGTGGATGAAGGGAGAGCAAGCCATGCTCAATCTGGGAAGACGGCTGCAGGCAGAAGGAATCCCAAGCGCAAAGGCTAGGGACAGGGAAGTGTTTGAGGTACAGTGAGTGGAGTGTGAAACGGAATGGGGGGTGGGGGGCAACCATGGGCCCTAAGGTCAGGCAGTGGCCCGGGCCAGCCATGGAAGCGCCCATTTGGGTTTCACCCTGAGCATCCCGGGATGGCCTAGGAGGCCTCGGAGCAGGGAGGAACCTGCCCAGGCTGTGCAGAGGCCGAGGATACACAGAAGGCCCAGCTCAGCCTCGAGGTTTGCGTGGAGGCACAGGGCAGAGGGCAGGTGCACCTCTGGGGCGGAGCCTGCCGTGGAGACCTTTGTGAGTGACCTGTTTTTGGCAGGGTGGTGTGGGCCCGGGAGTGCACCACCTCTCCACCAATGAGCCTTAAGCCCAGAAAAATGAAACATTGGTGTTTACTCAGGAGGGCTGGGACCTGTGCGTCAGAGAACCCTCGGCCGGCTGGGCCAGCGTGGGCTCGGGCAAGTTGCTGGCGCAGGGCCTCAACCCCCCAGCTGGGCTGCTTGTCTACCCATTGGGGCCTCCTTATGGACCCCCAGACACACTCAAGAAGCAGGCTTTAGGGGTCTGGCTTTATTTGTGCCTGGCTGTGTCCTGTCTGGCTGGTTTCCTTCCCAGGGCATTTCACTTTGCAGAAGTCAGGCCCCCTCACTGGGGAGCAGAGGGGGAAAAGGCAAAGGAATGGCCCACGATGCATCTCTCACCTGCTCCCTTCACTAGCGTTTTTGGAAACCTGCTAATCCTCTTGGAACTATGCTGCCCAGCACAGGAGCCACTGGCCACAAGAGTGGCTATAGAAATGTAAGTCCATTGAGATGAAATAAAAGAAAGGATTCAGATCCTCAGTCTCGCTTGCCACATTTGGAGCATTCCATAGCCACATGGGGCTGGCTGGCGGTCACCGGATTGGGCAGTGCAGAAATAGAACAACAGGAAGTTTGGTTGGGCAGTTTCACTTCTTCAACAAGAAGGCGGAACACGTTAAAATGCACACAGCACAGGGCTACTTGGCCCGTCTCATTCTAGGTGCTCAGTAAATGGTAGCACCAAAATTTATTCCAGCCATCTCCATCCTTGCTTTGCCACCTGCTAACTGTCCCTCGACCTCCCTGAACCGTCCTTCTGTGACAGTAGTGTGCTCGGTGAATAATTGCTGTGTAATTCCCCATAGCATCGCAGGATCCTTCTTTTTCTGGGCCCTCTGGAACCATGAGAGCTTCCTCATCAGCCATTTTCAAGAGCTTGCCCATGGTCACTGGCGTGCACAGGTCAGATGAAACAAATGAACAAGTTTGATCAAGAGAAAGAATCGCTGTGACTCAAGCCAGCTACCTACCCTGCCCCAGTGCCCTGGAAGAAACCGTGGCCTGGGCCCCTGCTTCCACGTTCCCTCTGTGCAGCTCTCCCAGAGGCCCCCTCAGCTGATTGGTATCTTGGTCTTCAATCAGTCTTCCTTTTTCCACTTGGGCGTTTTGTTGTTGTTTAACGTTTATTAACTACAGGCGTTTGGTGGGTGGAGGCTGGGCTTTGCCTGGGGCTGGAAGGAAGCTCTCTGCCAGGCCAGGATAAGGTGTGGTTTTTCAAGTCTAAGTTGGAATCCCCTCCACCTGCTTAATGCATTTCAGGAAAGATTTGTTTTCAACTCCCAAATTACCTGCTGGGATTTCTAGGCCTGAGATCCTATCTCCTCTGCTGTTTTCTTTCATTTCCGATAAGAAAGACAAAGAGAAGAGAGAGGCCCAAGAACAACATTCTTGCACTCCTTTGAATAAAATTACACGCAGGGAGTGATTTTCTCTGTTGTTTTCTATCAAACAGGCAGCAAAAGGATCTACCAGCCTCAGAAGCTCTGCTCCTGGGGAGGCACCGGAGGAGAGCAAGCGAAAAGGGTTTTACCGAAAACTCGCGGGGAGCAGCCCCTACTCAGCGAGTCTGATGGAACTTTCTAAACCTCTATAGTATTCCAACTGCTCTGCCTGCGACTTTCTTTTCTCAAGCAATATCAACCCCAGCCAGCTAGCGGGGTGACTCACCTTTCCCATGCACCCCACTGCTACACTGCTGGGGAACTCTTTGGGCTCTGCCCTTGCACAGTCAGCTTGCACCACGGATAAGCCATGGCCGGCTCTTCTCTGGTCAGCTGCACCCACCTCCTGACTGTCCTTCCACCAGGTCAGATCACATTCCCCCTGTTCTTTTTTAAAGATTTATTTATTTATTGGAAAGGCAGAGATACAGAGATGGAGGGAGGGAGGGAGGGAGGAAGGGAGAGAGATTGATCTTCCTTCTACTGGTTCACTCCCTGAATGGCTGCAACAGCCAGGACCGGGCCAGGCCAGGGCAAAACCAGGAGCCAGGAGCTTCTTCTGGGTCTCCCACATGGGAGCAGGGGCCCAAGGACTTGGGCCATCTTCCACTGCTTTCCCAGGTGCATTAGCAGGGAGCTGAATAGGAAGTAGGCAGCCAGGACTTGAACCAGCATCTATATGCGATGCTGGTGCTGTAGGTGGAGGCTTAACCTTCTACGTCACAGCATCGCCCACCCACTCAGACCCCTCAACATGACCTCAGTGTGGTTCCCATCTCATTCAGAGTCAAAGCCACAGCCCCTATTGTGGCCTTGGGGGCCCTACGTGGTCGGCCCCTGTCAACGCTCTGACCTTCCCTTCCTCCTCTCTTCTCCCCTCCCCCATTCCTCTCCAGTTCCCCCGGCCTCCTTGCTGTCTTCAAACTCACCAGTTGTGTGTCTACCTCAGGGTCTTGACCATGACCATTCCCTCTGGCTAGCTCCTTGACTTTCCTAAGTCTTCACTCAAATTCTCACTTCTCAGTGAGAAGGCCACTGGTGAGTGGCCACTCAGGTTCATCTCTAAAGATTTCCATACCTGCAGTGCACCCCACACCCACCCTGACCCCACTCTGCTGTGTGTTTCCCATGGCAGCCATCACTACCCACACATCAAAGAGCTTGGTTATTTATGCTGTTGCCTCTCTCTCTCTCTCTCTCTCTCTCTCTCTCTCTCTCTCTGCCTCTTCCCATTTCTAGAATCCTACACCTCAAGAGGACAGGGACCTTGCTTAGTTTAACTCATGGCTCCCTCTGTAGTGATTAGAAGCACTTGGCTCAGATCTGTTCTTCTGTGCCCATTATGAGTAGATATCGGGAGAGAGCTACATGGAGAAGAACCAAGGTCTCCTATCAACAACCAGCAACACTGGCCAGGCTTGTGCGTGCTACCTTGAAGGCAGGTACTCCAGCCCCCATCAGACTTTCCAATGGCTACGACCTCATAGGAGATCCTGACCCAGCCCAGGCACTTCTCAATTCCAGAGCCACAGCAAATGGAGATAGAACAAATGACTATTATTGTTTTACTCCAACAGGATTTTGGACTTCATGGCAATAAATACTTCAATAATTTACCGTTTTAAAGATAAAAACAAAAATACTTAATATGTATTCGCTAGTTCATTGAATAATTTATTCATTTTATGAATAAATTAATATTTAGAAAGCTATTAAAGTGCATTACTTCACTTTAAAGTTTTAAAATAACATATTCTATTGCAAAAATAGCAGTGCTTTCCAAAACAAACAAAATTTAATGAGAAGAGTGACAGTGTTTTACATTTTTTGCAAATCTCTTTAATGTCTGGCTTAATAGAAGACAGCTGGATTCTCATATCTACTTCTGCATTCAATCAGCTGTGATAATGTTGTTTTGGTTGAAGTATGCGAAGGAAATCCAGCCTCAGAGAGATAGGTTGCTGGAAAAGAGAGGAATGTATTAATAGTCTTTTCAGATAATTGTGGTTATTCTTCCCTGACACTATACCAAAACTCAACAAATGCGAGTTTATGAAAGGTTACTTGCAATGTGGAATCTGAAACTATAGCCATGAACTTTTTGTACTCAGTTATGTTAAAATCCATTTGGTCTGGCTTGCACTTGGAATGATCTTTTGCCCATGCTCGATTGTGTAATACTGTGCATGGGGTCATTTGGAAAATATTGCTTCACCGAGTTGTGCCGATCTTCTGAATTTGGTTGGCATATGTCACGAAGAAAGCCGAAAATTCACATTTCTTAATAGCACCACTGAGCTCATCAGAAACTTCCGTCTGTCTTGGGAAGGTGTCAAGCTCACTGTGCCAGAAACAAGTTTTCAAAACTCCGGATTGGTTCTGGAAGCTTCTATCTTGGCCATCAAAAGTGTCAGTTGTCTTTCTTGACGTGACAGGCTCAGTTTGTTCGGTTTTGAGAAAGTCCCCAGCCTGAATAACGAGGCTGTTTGGTCCTTTGGAGTTAGCACAGTGTCCCAGGAACGTGGCGAGTTCAGCGCACGGCTCGGGCGCCCCACGCGGGTGCTTTTCCTGCAGGTGATCGCACACTGCAGGACGCCCTAGGAGGGCCGGATGCCTCTTCTCCGATCCATCATGCAGAATGGAAAAAAAAAGTGTATATTTGGGGCAGAGTTTCATAAAATTAATGATTTTGCCCACTTAATCCAGGACATTGGTAAGTGAAACTTGCTCCTTTTATTTTTTCCTGTGAGTTTGTGGTGAACAATACTGTGACTGCCAGTCTAGTCTAGTGCCAGCAATTTGACCCAAATGTCCACACAGCAAAGAGGGCAAAATAACACCTTGGTATTGTGCTGCAGACAAGGGTCGGCCTACCTCACCTGCTTTAGGAAAGCGAGAACCGTTCCACGACTGGGTGGTTTATAGGAGACTGTGCTGCAGGCTGGCACATAGGTAGCACTTTGTGCAAAATCATAATGGCCACCATTGTTGCATGAGCTAGAACACATATTATTAGACATCAGCTCTTCTTGGGGCGGGACTAGGTATAGGATGCATTGTTTGATGAAGGGCTATTAAGATAATCTCTTTATGCTTTTGTCTGAGTTGGAAGGCTCTGAGAAATTCATCAGACTTTCAGTGTGCATAAATGAAGTAAACGAGGAAGCTTAGACGTGCCCCACTTCCCCCGAAATCCTCCTTCTTCCTCTCAGTCAGCAGAGAGCTCAGCGGCCCACAGAAGAACAGTGGATTTTCTTCAAGCTCCAGACTAAACATGGACAAAGCTCTGGCATCGTCAGTACCTGCGGTGCAGGGCCCAAGACACCACGGGCCCAGGCTGTGTTTGTTCCAATGGCCCTGGCCCCTGTGAGTCGAGGGCTCGGCCTTTCCCCCAAGTGCCTCCGGATTCCTAGAATGCTTTAGCAAGCTGAGACTCCCGTGTTCCCTCTTAGGGTACCTGGGTTCGATTCTCAGCTCTGGCTCTGATTCTGGCCTCCTGCTAATGTCCATCCTGGGATGCAATAGGTGATGGTTCAGATAGTTGGGTCCCTGCCACTCATTTTGCAGACCTATTATTATATTATCTATATCATACTATGTTATATTATTATTCATTATCTGCTCCTGGCTTCAGCCTGGTCCTGGTCCCAGCAAGTATGGGCATTGCAGGGGTGAACCAGATAATAGGAGATCTCTCTCTCTCTCCACCCATCCATCTCTCTCTCTCTCTCTCTCCTCTTTCTGTCTCTCAAGTTTAACAATTGAAAAAAAAAAGAATTTTTCTGACGTGGACTTAGAGCAGGGAGGTAGTTGTTTTCCCCCTGCCACATCCTCTCGCTGCAGAAAAAGCAGAGTAGCTTGGGGCCCCCACCTGGCTGGGCCCGGCTGCACGGGGAGTGAGGGCAAAGCTGCTCTGACCGGGACAGCAGGACAGCAGGCACCACTCAGAGCGGCCCGTAACGAATGGTTATGTCCTGGGCCCTGGGAACTGGAGACCTCGCCACATCTGTTCACCCAGTCGGGGGCGGGAGGAAACCGCCGAAATCTTCATGGGGCCGGTGTGTGGAGGCAGAGGGGCAGCCTAAAGCCACAGCTGACCTCGGGTCTGTGACCACTGCTAGGTCCTCCCCCACCCCCTTTCATCCCTTAAGGCCCCCAGCAGGCAGCCTCTCCTCCTCCTCCAGGCCAGTGGGGTCGGGCGGACATGAGCTGGGCAGAAGCTTGTTGAATGAAGGCAGAGGCAGGTGTCTGGAACCCCATCTGGCTCAATGCTGGGCTGAACCAGGTGGACGTACGGCCGAGGCCCACATCCTACTTCTGTTTCTGCTTTGTAACCCAGGGAGGTCTCTGGGAACCGGTCACCAGAACAAACTTTTCAAAGAGCTAAGGGTTTAAGGTGGGGAAGGCAGGGAATGGGATATCCTAGGCTAAAGAGGAGCCTTCCGTGCCGTGGTCCCCATGCCAGCATTTGGAGGCATCCAGAAACTTCCACCCAGTGCTGTGCTGGAACCAGTGCCTTAGGGGAATTGGTTTCACCATTTATTCCCAACTTCACAGTCATGATGCCACGTGAACAGCTTGACCATGGTGGGAATATTTACACCATTGAAGTCGGCAGAGCTACAAACCAGGCCAGCCTTGCTCCAGGGCTGGTTGCTAGGCATTTACCAGCTTACGGATGCCTCCCCTGTGGCAAATATCACTGTAGGGTGAGTCGCAGACTAATCACACTGGATTTCCCTGGGAAGGGGTGGGGTGGGGGAGGGTGGCGGTGGGACAGGTGTGCAGTGACCAAGCGTGCAGACTATAGGACCTGGCTTACCTGAGCTAACTGAGTCAGATTCTCTGGAAGTACAGCCTGGGGCAGCGCGTTTTTAGCAAGTCCCTGAGGTTATTCATCAATTCGATAAAGTTTGAGACTTCAGGCTTGGGGATGGGAGAGACGAGTGGGTGTGCTTCTGGCTCTTGGCATCTGGAAGCAACAGCTGGCTTCAGTCCCAGTTGGCCTGAGAATGGACAGCTGTTTTCCCTCGAGACAGAAACTTCATGGCAGGAAAAGGAGGTGGGAACTCTGGGGTCCCAGCTACTCCCTGACAACATGATTGGTTTTGCCTGGATCTCAGGATGTCTCCACTTTCTAATCTCGAGACATTGACCCCAGACAGCAAGAGCAACTGCCCGGATGTTTGCATCAACGGGAACAAAGTCAGTATCATTCGCACCACCAGCAGGCATGGTAGAGCTCCGAGAGGGGCCACAGCCAGTGTTCCACATTAGTTTTCTCGCGACAGCATTTTACTCTGAGATGTAGACATTAGCAGGAGCTTGCACGGCGAAGCATGATTTGCGAAGCAAAGTCCTTGTTGTTTTTTTCCCACTGAGCCTGGACGTGAAGGTCCTTTAAGGCAGGAAGTAAAAAAGAAAAGGAAGAGAGAAATGATCCTTCCTCCAAAAGTGAAACGGTTTGTAGGGAGCCGACTCACTCAGGCTTGTTTGCACCTGCCTGGGCGAGTGGTGCGGATGAATTTTTTCCCGAGAGCTCAACTGTGTTAGGTAACAGTCCTGGGAGGTAGGTATTGATGAGAAAACAGAAGACCATGCCAGGTTCTGTGAACGCAGAGGTGGTAGGGAGAAGAGCCGGAGTTCGCACTCTTAATTTTTGTAACCAAAAAACCAATGCAGTTTCCCCTCCAGCACGATGCAGCGTTTTCTGCTGACTGTAGCTGGAGCCCAGAGGAGTCCATAGCAGGCAGCCGGAACAGTGACTCTGGACTTATGAACTCCAAGTACTGTGAACTCCTAAACCACCAGAGCTCTTTAGGTCCTGCTGCAAATTCAGATACGTAACCCAAAGCTACCTCTGCACCTTGCCAGGTTAGAAACCTTAAAATCACAACTACTCAATTCTTGGCCGTTAGACCATCTACCGGAATGGATATGCTTGTGCATAGACTTTAGGCCCTCCCATATTAGACATTTAAACTTGCTGCAGTTCACTAAGTTCAAGATCACAAGCTGTGTTTGTCCTAACTGTTCAGGGCCTTTATTTATTTATTTATTTATTTGTTTATTTTTATTTATTACACAGAGTTACAGACAGTGAGAGAGAGAGAGAAAGAGAAAGGTCTTCCTTCCACTGGTTCACTCCCCAAATGGCCACCACGGCCAGCGCTATGCTGATCTGCAGCCAGGAGCCAGGCGCTTCCTCCTGGTCTCCCATGCGGGTACAGGGCCCAAGCACTTGGGCCATCCTCCACTGCCCTCCCGGGCCACAGCAGAGAGCTGGACTGGAAGAGGGGCAACCAGGAATAGAACCTGGTGCCCTTATGGGATGCCGGCGCCACAGGCAGAGGATTAGCCAAGTGAGCCATGGCGCCAGCCCCCAGGGCCTTTATTAAACATGAAACTTCATTAAACAAGAGGAGAAAGAGGCCAGGTGGCCAGCTTCAGGAAAATAAGATGTGATCGCAGATTTTTTTCTTTGTCAGGTGTCCTGGCCTTCTTTTTGATGTGTGTGTTTGCCTAGAACTGCTCCTCCTGGTCCAGGACCTATCTCTACTTTGAAATCATTCCTCCAGCAAATATATGTGAGTACTTAAGTTCCTGGAAAATGCATATGGTAAAAATGTATACTATGCATGGGTTTCAAAATACCTCGCACCAAAATTAACTTATCTTCAAATTCCATTTTCTTTTTGAAGTACCGTCTTTAGTGAGGACTTCCTGCATGCATCAGGCGCTGGGCTGTGTGCGGGGAAGCAGAGGAGACAGAGAAACCTCATCCTCGAGTTTACAGACTCCTGGGAAACAGCTATGCTGCAAATACGTGCCACAATAAATATGTGATGGTGCACTGTCCTCAAGGCTATGGGGGAAAGTGCACGGCACAAGCCAGCCCTTCGCAGCAGGAGCGTCCCCAGGGAGGCTGTGTAGCTGGGTTGGTTTTGGTGGCTTGGCTGGGAGGAAGGGGGCCCTGGGAGCTCTGATTGAGATGCTTGCAGGGGGATGTCAAGTGTGAGACTGAAGAGGGAGGTGGGTGTGGAAGTGAGCCTGGGGGCGGGGGGACTCACCTGGATGCCGTGGCCTGAGCTCTGCCGACAGGGAGGCGCTCCCAGAGGGGCAGGCATCCCGGAAGCCATTTCTAGAAGGTGCCTTAGGAGAGACCAGTGTGGCACCCCCAGGGCAGATCTGACAGTGCACTCGGCTCTCCGCCTGCCTGGGGCCGGCTGGGAACCGGGCTAGCTCTCGGGCTGAGCAGCTGGCCTGGTCCCGCACACACAGCTTGCAGGCTCTGAATTCTGCCTTTCAGCTGAGCGTGCAGGAGTTAAGAAGAAAGCAGGCAGACCCACTCACAGGGGCACGCGCATGGTGTTTGAGCCCTGAGTTCTGGTCGAGATGTTTTGTAGAAAAGGAGCAAACCTGCCTCTCTAATCTGTGGAATTCAGGCATCCTGATAAGGGCCAGCGATGGCTGGCCGTGGCGGGGACGACGCCCTGTCTCTTTCCGGATGCTTCCTTCCCGGCTCCTGGGCGGCTTCTCCTGGGCAGTTATGAGTGGTTCCGTGGCCGGGGGGCGTGCCTCTGACAACCGCAGTCGCTAATGTGAATTCAGCCCCAGCTGGGTTCTGTGCCGAGCCCTTTGCTCGGGGCTGGGCACCGCATGTGGTCTTCACAGTCACCCTGTGAGGTTGGCTGCATGACTGCTTTCATTCTCTGGGGGTGGGGAGGGTGGACACGGAGGACACGAGAGGTTAGGCCACGGCCTGTGGACACCTGGCTGGTGGGCTGAGGTCTCCAGTGGGGTCGCCCTCCCGAGTCCCCGTCAGGGCAGTATGGCTGGGCTGGAAGCCTGAGGGCACCCACGTTTGAGTTTGTTGCTAGGTCTGGGGCAGTTTGGGCCATTCTGAGGCTTATGGTTTGTTTTGTGTTTTAAAGATTTATTATTTATTTGAAAGGCAGAATTATAGAGGCAGGGAAAGACACAGAGAGAGAGATCTTCCACCTGCTGGTTCACTCCCCCAGTGGCCACAACGTCCAGAGCTGGGCCAGGAGCCCTCTCTGTGTCTCCCACGAGGATGGCAGGGGCCCTATCGCTTGGGCCATCCTCTGCTGCTGTCCCAGCCGCGTTCGTAGGAAGCTGGATTGGAAGCAGAGTCGCTGAGACGCTCATGGGATGCTGCATTGCAGGTGGCAGCTGAACCCGCTATGCAGTGCCAGCCCCCTCTTCGGAGGGGTCAAACCGGCAGCAGCTGTTAACAAACAAGATGAGGGGAATGAGGTGTCCGCTTCAGTCTCTTGAAAAACACAACTGCGATACGCCTCCAGGATGGTCATGTTTCCAGGCCAAACCTCTTGGGCAGACTTAGAAAGTCTGCCCAAGAATATGGCACTGTTTCTGAGATGTCTGAATTCTTCTTTCCCCAGAGCAGAGCTGTGGAAAGTTCCAGAACCCTCCCTCTCCCCAGCTCAGAGGCCCAGCTGCCTCTATAAAATAACCAGAGCTGTCTGATTGGAAGCTTGTCCCGGCTCGTGTGTGCAAGACGGTAATGACCTCCAATGCCAGTTAGGAAAGCTGAGAGCTGCCTCCTTCATGCCTCAAACGATGACCGAAGTGCCTGTTGAAACTCTAGATAGCAGAGCAAAGCAAAACAAACCAGAGCCAGTTGGGGATCCTGGGGGTGGCTTAGTTTTGTGCAGTGGGACTTGGGAGGAACTGTGGGAGAGGGTCAGAGGTCAGCCCAGGTCTCAGCTGCCAAGTGGCTTTTGACTGTGCCAAAAGAGCCAGTCCTCTGCGCATGAAATCAAGGCCCCAGCCCCTGGCTCACCGTGTGCAGGAACAGCCCCCCTGCATCAGCTGTGAGGAAGGTTCCCGGATTAGATAAGGCCTGGAATGCATTTGATGTTGAGAAAAACAGTTCCTTACTTGCCAGGAGAATGTTGGCCCCTCAGCTGAAATGCGGTGATAGAAACGGAATCCCTGGGGACTGTTTCCCTCTCCCCTGCCCCGGGGTGCGTGTTTGAGGAAGGTGTGTGGCCCAGGTGTCATTTGGACTTGAGTTTCTTGGGTCCTGAGGCTCCTCTGGGCTTGCTTGGTGGTGGGATCTGGTGATTGGGAGGCAGGCTGAGTGCTACCAGGAGAGTGAGAAGCAGAGTAGCAGCCTGAGGTCAGAGGGCAGCAAGCCATGGGGGGGCTGAGGTCAGAGGGCAGCAAGCCATGGGGGGGGCTGAGGATAGAGGACAGCAAGCCGCTGGGAGGGGGCTGAGGTCAGAGGGCAGCAAGCCACTGGGGGGGCTAAGGTCAGAGGGCAGCAAGCCATGGGGGGCCGAAGGCAGGAGGTTCGGCTCTTGTTTGATCCGTTGATAATCGCAGCAGCAATGAGGTATCACACCGTGCGTTCTGACTCACCGCCCTGCTAGATAGCTGGCTAGACATGCCCACGGGCTCGCCTGGTTTTCCATAAGTCCTGCCTGACAGATCCAACACACATGACTAAGGAGCGGTCTCAGGACCAGCTCTGTGGCACAGCAGTGTAAGCCCCTGCCTGTGGCCCTGGCATCCCATATTGACACCAGTTTGAGCCCCAAATTCTCTGCTTCTAATCCAGCTTCCTGCTAATGTGCCTGGAAAGCCTGGAAAGATGGTGGCCCAAGTTGGGGCCCTGTCACCCATGTGGGAGACCAGGATGGAGGATGGAGCTCCTGGCTCCTGGCTTTGGCCTCACCCAGACCTGGCTATTGCAGCCATCTGGGGAGTGAACCAGCAGATGGGAGTGCACTTGCTCTCTCTCGCTCTCCACCTTTGAAATAAATTGGGGGAAAAATAAAGGAATATTCTGGATAAATCCTTTTGAGATTTTCGAGCTGAGTGACAGTGGCGAATGTTCATTTTCTCTAACAGACTCCTTTAGGAACAGTGCTAGGGAAGATTCAGGCTGTCTGCGTCAATGGTCTGACCCTGCGGGAGTTCCTTTCCAGATTCTAACAGGGCTCAGACATGTGCCAGCTCCGGACTTTGGCGTTTTCTCAAGAACACGAGTGCATCTGTGGCTCTCTAAAATCCTTTGATGTGGTTTCCCAACCTTTCCTGTCAAGCAGGTTCCGAAGGATTCTTCTCCAGCCTGCACCAGAGACCACCAGCTGCTTAGCAGGTCCTCAGGTGGGCTGAACACGTCCACAAGAGGGGCTCTCAGCCTTTCCGTGTGGAGAATGTGATAGAGAAACGGACCCCCAAAGATGTCCACATCCCAAGCCCCGGCGCCTGTGGCTGTGTTTTATGGCAAGGAGGGGTTAAGGTAGTGGGAAGATTCAGGTTGCCAGTCAGTTTACTTTAGCATGGGGGATGGGGACGTCCTGCACTAGCCAGGTGGGCCCAGTGTGGTCACAAGAGTTCTTAAATGTGGAAGAGTGGCTGTCTGGGGGATGGGATGTGAGAAGGCCTCAAAGGGGCCATAGGCCAAAGGATGTGAGGAAAGACAGAGGAGTGCATCCTGCCCTGGAGCCTCTGCTAAGGGGCACCTGCCTGCATCACCCAGGAGACCTACGTGCGACTTCGTGTGGGGGTGGATGGGACACAGACACACAGAACTCCCATCCGCTGGTTCCCTCCCCCGATGCCTGCAGTGGCTGGGGCTGGGCTGGGCCAGTAGGTCTAGATGGACCTCCCACTTGGAGACAGGGGACCCGAGTGTTTGAGCCATCACCATTGCCTCCCAGGTCTGCATGAGCAGGAAGCTGGAGTCAGGGACCAGAGCTGGGACTCTAACCCAGGGCTGCAGTGTGAAGCATGGGTGAAATGCTGACTCCAGAGCTGTGCGCTAATGAATCTGTGTTGCTCTCAGCTACTGCATCGGTAGCAGCTTGTGATAGCCCCCACAGGAAATGGCTTTGGAATTATCAGCATTTTCAACCCCTAGCTCACAACCTGGGTTTGGAAACTATGATGGCGCCTCAGCATTCTCTGAGGACCATGCAGAATCTCTGCCCAGCCTTCTGAACCAACTCCATCTACATACGGGCACCTTTGGGCTGGGTCTCCTGCTGATAAGCCACATTCTGCTCATAGAAGGGTTGCCCAGGCCTCCCCTCTGTGTGGACCAGACCCTCTATGATGTTACAATGAGCTCTTCTTCAGGCCCACCTTGAATACAAAACATTCTGCCAGCCCAGGGTCCAGGGCACTTGTCTCCCCTCCTGGGTGGCAGCCACAACCTCTGTGAGCTCTGGACTATGGAGTTCACATGGCAGAACCATGGGGCTGGCACTGTGGAGCAGCTGGTTAAACTGCTGTCTGCAGCACCAGGATCCCTGATAGGCGCTGGTTCGAGTCCTGGCTGCTCCACTTCCTGTCCAGCTCTCTGCTATGGCCTGGGAAAGCAGTAGAAGATGGCCCAAGTCCTTGGGCCCCTGCACCTGCGCGGGAAATCCGGAAGAAGCTTCTGGCTCCTGGCTCCAGCCTGGCTCAGCTGCAGCTGTTGTGGCCATTTGGGGAGTGAACCAGCAGATGGAAGCCCTCTCTCTCTGTCTCTCCTTCTCTATCTGTAACTCTGCCTCTCAAATAAATAAATAAATCTTTAAAAAAAACTTGTCATTCCATTTTCTATGAACATTTTGCAGTCCTCGAATATATGTCAAGGGCTTAGAGAACTATCTAGTCCACGTTCAGTGCTGTGGAAGTGTGCATTTATTGTTGCTCATCGTCCTTGCTGCTGTTCCTATTAAATGAGTCTCCAACCTCGGGGCAAGGTGTCTGGCTCATCGGGAAAAGGAGCTGCTTCTTCCTGGCTCCGCCTTTTCTCGCACTTGGAGCCGCTGGGCGGAGTCGCCGGCGCGCAGCGGGCTGGGGCGCAAGGGTGACAGCCTCTTCTGAAACTTGTCTTCCCACGAACATCCCCTTCAGGAAGTAGGCTCTGGTGTGCCACGGCCAGATGAGTAATGGTTGGGGAAGACAAAGCCCGTGTTGAGAGTTAGGCAAGCGCAGTGGGGAGTGAGCGTCTCTGCTGCTGACTCACGGCCACTGGCAGCCCAGCCCGATTCTCCCAGCTGCGGGCTCGGGCACCGTGGCTCAGAGCGTCTCCGCTCGCCGGCTGGCCCAACAGCAGCCTTTGGCATTCAGTCCTCCTGGTTCTTGATGACATAGATCCTAAGTCCCTGAAAGTGGTGCCGGAGAGGAGAGAAGGTGGGCTCACTTTTGGCCAGCAGGTGCCCCCGGCACCCAGGGCACAAAAGCTGCTCCCTGTGGGTGTGGCAGCCACCCTGCCCTGCCCACTGTGTGGCCTGGGTCTGGGCAGAGGGGGCAGCTCTCAGTGGCTGCTGCAGAGCAACAGCCCATGACTTGGCCAAGAGAGGAGTCTGGGGCAGATCAGGAGGTTCAAAGAATGTCACATCTGCACCAGGCGTCAGCTGTCAGCTACCGTAAGCAGGGCGCACACGTGTGATTCGCCACGTCCTTCAGTATCACTTGGGACCGAAAACAACAGCACTGGGTGTCTTGACTTGATCCCCATGACAGAGGTTTGAGTGACAATATTTTATCACAGCAAAAACCATCAGAACAGCTGCCGGAGCTGATCTGGGAACCTCAGCAATTTGCCTTCTTGATCCCTAGCATGTGGGGAAGGGGAAAGAAGGAGAGAGGAGAGGGAGTGTGGGAAAGAATCTGCTCCTTCTGTTTTTTGTGCTGGCCTTCTGGGGCCTGGGGGGGCCAGCTGCACCCCTGTCAGGCTCAGGCACTCCCCCCCGTCCAGGGGGGGCAGAAGAGCCTGGGGTCAGGGAGCGGCCGGGTTGCGGGGAGCCGCCGCTGCCGGCTTGCACCTCACTGCATATTTCTGCTCCTCCTTGTGCTCTGTGTGATTTAGACAGATTGCGTAACTCTCTGCAAATAGGGAAAACTTCCTTGTGCCTGTTGATCTTGGAAGGCCTGGAACCACACAGTGCCCCAGTACCGTGTCTGGAATACATCAGGCGTGTGATGATGTGAGCGGGGCTATTTTTATTATAAATACAAGCGTGCTTAAAAAAAAAGTTTATGGAAATATGTATTATGAAAACAACTTTGCATGAATTTCAAAATTTCCTTTGTAGCCAAATAAACTTACCTTTTAGCTCCATTACTCCACAAAGGTGTTGAAGCGCTCTCATATAAATATCACAGGCACTCGGGCCAAACGCCACCAAGTTTGTAGAATCGTCTAGCTAGGAGACACTGCACACTGAGTGTGCGTGAAAACCAGCCTGAAAGGAACCTTATTAAGCATCGCCTGCTTCCAAGCAATGGGATTAGGGGGATATTTGTGTTTTCTTCTTTATACTTCATGGTATTTTCTAAGCCCCTTTAAATACATGTTTTATACCTGAAATTTTAAAAATTCTATTTAAAAAAATGTCTTTGGTCTCAGTGTGCTGGCTCTGCCCAGAGTCGCACTAAGGCAGCCACAGCGAGAGCCGTCCAACCTGTTGCTAAAGCCACGGGAGGGATTCTACAGCCGACCTGTAAACTATTCTTTCCTCTTTTGCACCACGCAGCTTGTGTGCAGCGTGCACTCGAGTGTCTTCCAGCCCCTTACAACCTCCTGCTCCATCCAGGAGTAAAGCTTCAGCCATGGCTGTTATGTCGCCCTTCACATTTCCTTTCTTGCCTTTAGCTGCCAGGAAGCCTTGAACAAATTTAAAGCTCAATCACTGGAACAATTAACTCAGGTCTTTGGCATGATTATTTTCCCTTCCTCCTCTATGGTTTAAATTTCTCCTTCTTATTCAGCTAACTTACTGTACATGTGTCTTTTATTGTAAACTGCCTCAAGTACACTTTGAACATAAATCATAAAGTATAAACAAAATAAATGAAGTTTTACTCAATCTCCAGTGAGAACCTGTGGTCAGTCTGAGCATTCCTGTTGCCAAACATCTCAACCCGTAAGTGCCAGCAGGGCCATGTGATGAGCAGGAAGGAGAAGGCCTTCGAGTCAGGGTCCCTCATTTTAGTGGAAAATGTATCCTGGCCAACAGAGATTCATTTGGAACTAATTATTTCACCTTTTAATGATTGCACAATTACTCATTCTGATATGTGTTGTGAGCCTCTATTGGGTGGCAGACATTGTTTTAAATTTTATCTCATTAATCTTACGAGGTAGGTATCATTCCATGTTTTTCTTTTTTTAAAATATTTCTTTATTTGAAATAGAGAGTTACAGAGAGATGGGGACAAAGAGAGAGAGAGAGAGAATCACTAATCTGCTGGTTCACTCCCCTAAATGGTCACAGAGCCCTGCCTAGGTCAAGCTAAAGCTAGGAGCCTGGAATTCCATCTGGGTCTCCCACTCCAGCCTAAACACTTTGGCCATATTCTACTGTTTTCCCAGGTGCATTAGCAGGAGGTTGGATCAGAAGTGGAGCAGCTGGGACTTGAAACAATGCTTATATGGGATGACGGTGTTGTAGGCAGCAGCTTGACCCATGGAGCCACAGTGCTGGCCCTGGTATCTCCTTCTAGTTGATGAATGAGAAAACTGGGTCTCAAACATTTAGATCAGTTGCCCCCAATCTCCTAGCTAGTTAGTGAAGGAAACCCTGTTCGTCCAACTCCCAGAGAATCCCCCACCCTACTCTGCGTCATCAAAGCCAGCTGTGCATTCTCTAGGTGGGTTTTGTTGATCAGGTGGACAGATGAAGCCCCTGGTTGACTGAGTTCCATATACAGAAGCAGGACAAGAGGCTCCTGTAGAGCCTGGGGTTACTGCTGTTAGACTCACTGCTTGAAATGAAACGCTGGGGTGGAACTTTCTCATCAGGAACAGGAGGTTGAAAGAAGCTGCCTGCCTGGGGCTGTGGCATCTACAGAACTACAGGCTGTGGAGGCAGGAGGAAGCAGTCACAGCCCAGCAACCAGAAGCCGGCATGCTTTCACTTCTCAGGGAGAGATCACAGATCCGATAGCCTGGCAGGTTCTCAAACCACCTCTGGGTTCTGAACCAGAGACCTCTACAAAAGCTAGGGCGTAGAAAACCATAAGAAGGAGGACTTCGCTCTCCAGATGAGCAACAAAGCAAAGGTACCCAACAACTAAGAAAAGAGGTCAACGACATCAACATGTTGGATGAATTTTGTCCAAAAGAAATGAAAATAATAGAACAATCTGATAAAGACTTCAAACTAAGCATGTCTAAATACTCAAAAAAGAATAGCAGCTATTTTAAAAGGGGGATTGGTAAAATAGAGCAGGCAGAAATTAAATAAGAACTGAAAAATTTTTAGGAAGAACCAATTAGGAAAGGAAAGGAATATGTATAGGTTGGATAAATTCTAGACAGGATGTGGATGAACAAGGGATCGATGAATGGGAAAGTAGATTGAGGAAGTTACAAAATGTAGCCCAAAGTCAGAGTGCAGGGCATGGAAGATAGATCCAGAAGTTCCAAGTATATGTAGCAGGAATTCTGGAAGAAGAACCTTGAGGACATGATACAGAAGTAACATTCAGAAATTTTAAATACTGAACAAGATAAGTAAAAATAAATCCATTTACATATGTGTGTATATATTTACATATATAAAATGCTGAAACTATGCAAATTCTAGGATAAAAAGGACGATATTTACAGTCTTCAGAGGGACAGGTCTCTCTCCTAGTGGTTAAGACACCACTTGGGTTGCTCACCTCTCGTATCAGAATGTTTGGGCTTGAGCCCCAGCTCTGCTTCCAATCCAGCTTCCTGCTAACGCGCATCCTGGGAGGTACCAGGCGATGGCTGCAGTAGCTGTGTCACCCATGTGTGAGTCTGGATTGAGTTCTCAGCTCCTTCCTTTGACCTGGTCCAGCCCTGCTGTCCCTTGCATGTGAGGAGCAAACCAGGGAGTGAAAGATCTCTCTTTCTCTCTCCCTCCCTCTCTCTGTCTCTGCTTTTCAGAAGAATTAACTTTTAACAATTTCTTAAAGAAATAAAGTTATCAGAATGAAAAGACAGGTTATTTATAAAGGAATGCCAACTACATTGATAGTAGACATCTTGTTAATAACAGTACATTCCAGAAAACAATGGAGTAGTAGCTTCAAAAATCTGAGGGGAAAAACTGTTCATCTAGAGTTTTAGACCTAACTAAACTAATGTTTAAGAGAAAGTCACAAATAAAAGGCATCTTTAAAAATAAAGAATAAAATTTGGGACTGGCATTTAGGCTGCAGTTTGCAACACCAGTGTCCCATATGTTGCAGTACCAATTTGAGTCCTAGCTTCTCGTCTTCTAATCCAGTTTCCTGCTAATGTACCTGGAAAGGCAATAGAAATTGCCCCATGTACTTGGTTCCCTGCCACACAAATGGGAGCCCAAGATGGAGTTCCTGGCTCCTG
Organism: Sylvilagus floridanus; assembly: GCA_949820135.1. Taxonomy (NCBI): domain Eukaryota; kingdom Metazoa; phylum Chordata; class Mammalia; order Lagomorpha; family Leporidae; genus Sylvilagus; species Sylvilagus floridanus. The sequence continues at coordinate 10,460,421 of OX463228.1, read as the reverse complement.
GATTCAGCCTGACCCAGATGAGGCTGTTACCGCCATTTGGGGAGTAAACCAGCAGGTGGAAGATATTTCTCTCTCTCTCTCTCTCTCTCTCTCTCTTTCTCTCTCTCTTTCTCTCTCTCTCTCTCTCCCTCCCTCCCTCCCTCTCCTTCTCTCCCCCTCTCTCACTCTACCTTTCAAATAAATAAATAAATACTAAACATGAATAAAGTTTATTTAAATATTGAATCCTTTCTAAAAGAACCATTGAAATATGTATTATAACAAGATGAAAACTGAGTCTCAAGGTAGGATACAGCAATCAAGGAACTATAACAGGTACAGATACATTCATTAAAATGCCTTTATTAGAACTGTATAAAAATAGCCATTTCAAATAAAAGTTCAATCAACACATTAGTTGAGGTAGTGTTGTGGGAGCGGTAATGTTCACTGGGTGGTTAAAGTGTGCTAAGAGTGTTGCTTTGTTCGAGAGACAGATAAGATAAATGAAAATTTTTAGGCTTTGAAACACTTATGGCTGAATGTGTACAGTAAAACTTCAGGGTAATTATGAATAGAAAGGAACTTCAGTGTATTGCTTCCAAACCAACAAAGAGGAAAATAAAGAATACAGAAAATCTTATCAATCTAAAAGAAGACAGGAAAGAAAAATAAATAAAGAGAGGACCACAGAAGGAAGGCAAATAGAAAACTCTAAGTAAAATGGAAGAAATAAATCAAACATGACAGGAACCACAACTGAGAGAGGGTTAAATGCATCTATTAAGAACCAGAACTTATCAGATGATAGTTATTTAAATATACAGCTATAGGCTATTTTCAAAAATTTACACCTAGGGCCGGCGCCGTGGCTCAATAGGCTAATCCTCCACCTTGTGGCACCGGCACACCGGGTTCTAGTCCTGGTCAGGGCACTGGATTCTGTCCCGGTTGCCCCTCTTCCAGGCCAGCTCTCTGCTGTGGCCCAGGAGTGCAGTGGAGGATGGCCCAGGTGCTTGGGCCCTGCACCCCATGGGAGACCAGGGAAGCACCTGGCTCCTGCCATCGGATCAGCGCAGTGCACCGGCTGCAGCGCGCTGGCAGTGGCGGCCATTGGAGGGTGAACCAACTGCAAAGGAAGACCTTTCTCTCTGTCTCTCTCTCTCTTTCACTGTCCACTCTGCTTGTCAAAAAAAAAAGCTTATTAAAGACATAAAAATATAACCACAAACTGATAGACCTTTTACTCAGAATCCAACAGTAGAGAACTTACATTCTCTCGAAAGACCACATTGAACATTTACATAAATGAGACAATAGGCCACACAAAGGAAATATGAACAAATTTGTAAGAGCTAGTAATATTTAGAGATTGGACTCTAAATATCTTGTAAACTGTCTTATAATTTTTTAAAAACTTGATTCCAAAAGACAGTTTACAATATGGTTAGAGTCCAATCTCCTAATTAACTAATGTTAAAAAAGAAATCTCAATGGAATTATATCAAAACGTACTGCCTGCAACACCAGTATCGTATGTAGACACTTGTTCAAGTCCCACTGCTCCACTTCCAATCCCGCTGCCTGCTAAAGATCTTGGGAAAGCAGTAGAAGATGGCCCAAGTCCCTGGGCCCCTGCACCCATGTGGGAGGCCCGAATGGAGGTCCAGGCTCCTGGCTTCAGTCTGACCCAGCTCTGGCCATTGTAGCCATTTGGGGAGTGAACCAGCAGATGGAAGAGTCTCTGTAATTCTGCCTTTCAAATGAATAATTAAATTACAAAAAAAAAAAAACATTAAAGATATAGCTAAAGCAGTACTTAAAGGGAAATTTGTAACCTTAAAATTCATTCCTAGAAAATAGTAGGGTGACTACAAGGGAGCTAAGTGTTTGAAGCTAGGGAACAAGGAAGTGTGATGAGAGATGTTACAGGGACAGAGACGTCTGGGAGCAGAGATCGTGAAGGATGAGCGGGAGAGTGAGAACAGTGGCTGGCACATGACAATTGCAATCTCCACGTGCAGTTGGCAGGGACAAGGCCTAGCCCGTGGCCTGTTAACGTAGCTGAGGACAGTGGACGGACAGATGGTTGGAAGTGAGGTGGCCGGGCAAGTCAGCAACAGCGATGCCAGTGTCGGCTGTGGGAGTGAAAGGGAAGAGGGTGAGGCGGGCTCCCGAGTGTTCAGTAGGAGGTGTTGTTGCTGATGGCAACAGAGCTGGCACAGGGCCGGGGAGGCCACAGGGGGAGCAGCCAAACAGCCGGCTTCTCCCAGGACACAGCAAGGGAAAGGGCTTGGAAGGAGCAGAGGGGGGTGAGGAAGCCAGGGAGCCTGGCTTCAGCTTCTGGGCTGTGTGGCAAGTGGGGGGCAGAGCAACCCCCCCTTTTGGGTGCTCTGCGGGAGGTGGCATCCTCAGGACCAGCCAGGGTTCCTTGACGGCACACAGAGGAGCCGAATGAGGATTTCAGCGAGTTCCAGTAAGTTCAGTGGAGTAGATGGATGTGAGGCCAGTTACAAATAACACTGCCACGCTTGCTGTCCATCACCACTCCCACCCCTACAGGGACATACAGTCCACCAGGGCGGAGCTCTGTGTCTGCTGGCCCAAGAACGTACGCCAGGGACCACAGCCGAGCCTGCGTGCCCAATACACCGTGGATGCTCCATAAATACCCTCAGGTCAAATAGTAGTAGCTAATATTTACTGAGAAACAGTGTGCTAGCGATAGGAATAAGTGATTTAAATGTGTTACTATTACGCCCATTTTATAGTTTAAGAGCAGTTAAGTAACTGGTTTAAGGTCATGGGGCTAGTAAGTTGCAGAAATCAGGTGCACTGAAACTGTGCTTTGCTGTAGAGCCTCTGTAGCCTTACTTTCTTTTTTTTTTTTTTTTAATAAGATTTATGTATTTGAAAGTCAGAGTTACACAGAGAGAGAAGGAGAGGGAGAGACAGAGAGACAGGTCTTCTATCCACTTGTTCACTCCCCAGTTAGCTGCAACAGCCAGAGCTGTGCTAATCCAAAGCCAGGAGCCAGGAGCTTCTTCCTGGTCTCCCACATGGGTGCAGGAGCCCAAGGACTTGGGCCATCCTACACTGCTTTCCCAGGCCTTAGGAGAGAGCCAGATTGGAAGTGGAGCAGCCAGGACTTGAACCTGCACCCATATGGGATGCCGGCACTGCAGACAGCGGCTTTACCTGCTATGCCACAGCGCCAGCCCCTGTATCCTTAATTTCTAAATCAGCCCACCTTCCTATGATTAGTAGGAGTACAAGAAGTCTCCAGGTAGGAGCCCAGGTGTTGGTAGGTGACCAAACAGGCTTAAATGTTACACGGCATGCACAGGAGGACAACTATAGCTAACAATAAGGAACTGCATATTTCAAAAGCTAGAAGAAAGGATTTAATATTTTTTTATTTATACATTTTCACTTTTTATTTGAAAGGCAGAGAGGTAGAGACAGAAGACAGAGATGTCTATCTGTCGGTCCCCAAATGCGTGCAGGTTGAAGCCAGGAGCCTAGAACTCATTCCAGGCCTCCGACATGGATCTCCGGGACCCAGCAACTTGGCGGTGACTGCTGTCTCCCTGGGTGTGCATTAGCAGGTCGCTGGATGTGACCACAGCGCTCTCTGATACGGAACTCAGGCAACCCGAGCGGCACCTTGGCCGCTGGGCCAACCGTTTGCCGTGAAAGCTAGAAGAGAGGATTTTTAATGTTCTCACCACAAAGAAATGATAGACATTTGAGGCGATGGGCGTGCTGATGACTTGAATTGATTACACAATGTATACGTGTGCGGAAACACCACAGAGAACCCTTCATCTGTATAATTATATGTCTGTCAAACAATTTCTAAATGCTTTTAAGTTGAACAATAAATATGAACGCTAATTCCGAAAGCGTCTATACTCTCATCCATTTCTCATTGACACCCAGGCACCTTCTATCAGTTCCCAGAACTTTTTACTTCCTTCTACCTCATCTTCACTCCCTGCATCATCTCCCTTCTTTGTTATTTTTAGTTTCTCCGTATCCCCACCCAGACACCTGGCAAACCCTTGGCTATTTCCCGCTAACATCTTTCAAGGGCAGGCAGGTGCACCAGGACCGTGTGAGATTGACACATGGGTCTTACAGCAGACCCCGGGGCACCAGGCTGACTCACTGTTGCACTGATTCCAAAGAAAAACTCCTTCTGGGAAAGCTCTTTGAAGTGCTGGAATTCTCCTGACCTTTTAAAGGATGGCTCAGGCTATGACGTGGAACATGGAATGCACGTTTTAGTGTTTCAGGAACAAGAAGACAGAAAGTGAATATGTGGACCTGGGTGGAGGAAGCCTGGGCTGGTGCCCGCGTTTCTGAGCTAAGCCTCTGTCACGCCCCACCGTGAGACAGATGTCCGCTCCCCAGGTCTGGGCACATGGTCCCTTTGGTGAGTTGGACCAAAGATCAGTACCCACAGTGCACTGGTGCTCCTACATCCATCTGGGTTCTCTGGATGCCTCCAACAGCAATACCTGGCCAACATAAGCCAAACAGAGTTTAAAAGAAGGAAGTTGGGGCCTCACTGCATGAAGGCAAGACTGGAAATGGGTAGAAGCAAGCCAGCTCCAGAAATTAGAGAAACAGGCGCACAAGGAGGGTCTGGTCAGGATACTGCACTTCGCATTAGGGTTAAATGCCTACACGGCCATTCCCTTTGCCACACTACTCATGGTTCACTTTCGGCTGAAGGAGCATCTGATGGGCTTCACTGGGGTCACCAGCTGCCTGATCATACAGATGAGATCCATAGATGGTTCCCTATGGGGGAAAGATAACCCCCCAAAGGGAAATGAGAGTGATGGGAGGAAGGCGATATGGGTGCTAAGCGTTCTGGTGCAGCATGGCCCCTCCTCCTCCATGAATCGTGACGAAGACCCAAAACCTTGCCTATCCTTTCTTTTTTTTTTTTTTTAAGATTTTATTTATGTGTTTGAGAGGTAGCATTACAGACAGTGAGAGGTAGAGACAGAGAGAGAGGTCTTCCAGCCGCTGGTTCACTCCCCAAATGGCCGCAACAGCCAGAGCTGCACCAATCCAAAGTCAGGAGCCAGGAGCTTCCTCGGGTCTCCCATGCGGGTGCAGGGGCCCAAGGACTTGGGCCATCCTCCACTGCTTTCCCAGGCCACAGCAGAGAGCTGGACTGGAAGAGGAGCAGCTGGGACTAGAACTGGCACCCATATGGGATACCGGCACCGCAGGCGAAGGATTAACCTACTGCAACACGGCGCCAGCCCCTGCCTGTCCTTTCAAAGTCAGTCCTGGATTGCCCTGATTAGGATGCCTTTGGGTGTCAGGCCAGGCGAGCTTGCACATAGTTATCTCCAGCAAACAATCTTTCTTTGGGAGGAACTCGTCAATTTACTGTGGGGTAAATGTTTCCTGCCAGCCCAAGTTCCCCTTCATGCAATTTTATCTTCCTCTATGGTTTGAGTTTAATTTTCCTTGAGTCTTAAATAATTCTGGGCTTGCTGTGGATTTAGATCCTTATGGAAATTTTCATGAGTTCTTCCTCTTTTCAGTAGCCTTATTGCCCTTTGCTGCTTTTCCCATTGGTCTCCTTGTGTTAAAAATGGAGACCCAACATTTCTAGGACTGTCACAATGATCCACGTGGGTCCCTAAAATGAGATCCCACCTTTGTGTCGAGCTGAAGGGATGGAAAGGTGTTCTGAATCACTGGCATCTACAAGTTTTTTGTTTGGTTTTGTTTAACGTCTGAAATATCGTCCTAAGATCAGTAGGATAGATGGCCTAGCCTTAGAGAATTGTTGGAAAAGAGGAAAACTCCTCAGTTGAAAGTATTATAATTCCTGTTCTTCCAGACTAAGCCCCTATCTTGGTATATTTAATGAGATATTTTAAGTGAAACTTTCATAGTCAAGTGTACCTCAAAAGGTTCATAGAAACATGGAATTTAAAGGTACATTAACTTGAGTGTAAGAAGTATTGAAACCCTTGCATAACCTTTCCCTAATATGCATTGTCCATGAACTTTTCAAAGTCCTCTTGTATGTGTGCCCTTTGATCGACAGTTATTTTGTTAGTCGTCCTTTTTATTTCACTGTCTAGTTATTACTTTTCAAAATATGTTCACATGCATAATTTCAGGCTGTTTCTCGGATGAATTGGTTTAGAAGAGGTATTTTGTCTCCATCTTATTCATGTAGAAACTGAGTCATCAAAAAATTATTATTTCCACCTAGGTCACAGAGCTAGTTTAATTATAAAACTACACCAAGAACCAAGATGTCTTCACTTCTAGACATTGGGTTAGTGAAGTCCACGGGTAAGACACCCAGGTCTCGTTAAGAGGGCTCCTGCCCTTGTACTGCACACGGACAGGGCCTTATTCTGACCTTTTCTAGTCTCATGAGCCAAGGAGATGTGACCACCCAGAACCCATGCTCCCGGGACCCCAGAATCCCTTCAGATGTGGCCAAGTCCATTGGAGTGTGTCCTCATAAGAGCAGTCTGACTTCCGACGTAGTCCTAAGCCAGAGGAGCAGCCATGGGTAGCTGTTGGCTGCTATAGGGAAATAGAGCTGGCCTTGTAGACTGAGATGTGCCCCCCGGCCATATAGGCTGGAGCCAGGGTGGGAAGAGCAGGCCTGGGGGCAGGAGCAGCTCCCTAAGGTGTCCCAGAAATCAACATTCACACCTGGCTTCCCAATCGTAGCAAAACATATTTTTTCATTGTAGGCAGACAGAGCATATTTTGTTTAACAGTCAGTGAGCTTGATTTATACCTTTTAAATATTTAGACATGTGATACGGAGCCCTCCATTTCTGCTCCTGCCCCGGGGCCCTGCAAATGTTGGGGGTGGGCGTGCAGTGGATTTTGTTGGACCATGCTGGCATTTTTAAAATCATAGCTTGCATTAGTTTCCAGCCTTAACAATTGGGAGGTTTCATAGAATAGAGATGTCTGGTTTATCTTGAAAAGCAAACATGGAAAAGAGAGACTCATGCGACTGAGGGCCCGCCTACCCGGACAGCCAACGGGAGCTGGGCTGAGCAGCACCCACCGGCTCCAGATGGGGCAGAACTGCTGTTTTCTAATTGGTCACAGTTCCCACCTGTCTCCTTTCACTCACCCCGTGACCTTCGACCTCTGTGACCCCTGGGGGCGCTTGAGTTTGTCACCCTGATTTAAGTCCTGTGTTAGATACTTCTTTCCACATAAAATCACCCTGCTATTTCACATTTAATGCACTGCTTTTGCCTCTTTTCTCAAACTTCCTTCCAAGACAGTTTTTTTTTTTTTCCCCATTAGCTGAATCTCAGTCCTGAAATGCCCATGGAGGTAAATGCATATCATTTGGGCATCTTCCTCCCTGACTTCGGAGTCTTGGGAACTCATTAAAACCACAGTAAGGGATTGCAAGAGAGCAGTCTGAGACCCATCCCCCGCACCCCCCGCCAACCAACGCCTTTCACCAGCCCATGCCAACTGGAAACCCGATGGAATGGATTTTCTTGTTTTGGCCCCTGGTGAGGGAGGGAGATTTTTGATACCCAACAAAGAGCCTTTGTTCAGGTTTGCGTCAGGACAGAGAGCAGTGCCCCCCCCCCCCCCGAACTCGGCCCCTGGCTTCTTCCAAGTCTCATCTTCCCTTTTCTGCCCCAGAAAAGCACCCAGCCCTCCCTCCACTGGGGCCTCGCCTTCATGTCGCCGGCACTCCACCCCCGCCTCGGCCCGCCTGTGGCTCTGGAAGACAGCTTTGCACGTTAACCTCCAGGGGCATTCACTGGGTTTCCTACGGGGTCTCCAGCCCCATGGGGCTGCCAATAGGCTCTTTACACTCCATAGATGGGAGAGAGAAATCTGCTTGTTCGGTTGCAACTGTCAAGCAAAGGGCGTGCTGAGCTCAGATAGAAATAGCAGCAGGGTCAGGGCAGGGCAAGGCCCCAGCATTTCATTAGCTCGCCCAGCTAAGGGTGATTAAATGCACACAGTGGCCCAAGAATGGGGCCATGAGGGCAGCCACACAGTGCAGCACAGAAAAATCATTCTTTGGCCGCTGTCAGATGGCTGAATGGGACTTAATTATCGGGATAATGAGAACTGATTTTCATTGTTTTAATTTGGGGGAAGGGGTGAGAAAGGAGGAACTTTTTTCCCTCCTCTGAGTAAAAGGATGCTAAGCTGTAGGCTGCAGCGGGTCCCACATCCTCCTGGCTGGGGTTAGCTGAACTTCCTGTTTGCAGCCCTTTACCGAAGCAGTAAGAAAGAGTGATAGGATTGTCTTCTGTGCTGGGTTTTCCTCTAGGCCCTGTAATCCCGGCAGGATGTGTCCTCATAAGAGCGTGTCTGTGCTGGCATCCACCCCTAGCAGCTGCACCAGAGCAGCATGGACACAGAATCCCCTGGACAGATCTGCCTGTGCTCGGCCCCTTCGGATGCTTCCAGCTCATGAGCAAATCCTGCCCTGCTCCTGTTTTGTTTTGTTTTTAATACAAGATCTAGAACATTAAAATGATCAGAACTTTGAATTCCTTGCAGTCTGTTTGAGGTTCAAGAGCCCAACACTGTAGGGATTATAAGACTTGCAAAGCCAGAAGCCCTTGACAATCAAGACAAGCTCTTAACTCTCTGAATCACAAGAGTCACTCATCCATCTGCCATTTCCTCATTATTCAACCCAATTCACCTGCCACCCTCCCAAGGCCTTGCTGTTCATACAGAAATGAGAGAGTTATTTGTTCTCTAACTTGATGGCTCATTGCTCTGTGTAACACATACCATTAGTTGGATGATCAAATAATAAGTATTGGTTAAGTTGGGTTTGACATGGCTCTAGGTGCTATGGGAAAACAGGACACACCCACCCAAGAAAGACTGCTGGGGTCACCAGGAGCAATTCGAGAAAAATGCAAGGGATCCCTAATTTAACGTGAATTCCTGGTTAACCAGGACAAGGAAGAGAGGGTGGAACAGTGAGAGATGAAGGCTTGCAATGTCGCCAAAGTCAAGTAGAACATCAACCAAGGGTGATCAACAGAACAGAATGGTGTTGTCTGAGACAAGGAAGGTAACATCATTGAAGAATCTGGGTGGGCCATAAAACTGAACCACAGAGGGGCCTGTGTAGTGGCGTAGTGGGTAGAGACATCACCTATGACATCAGCATCCCATACGGGGCCAGTTCGTGTCCCAACTGCTCCATTTCTGATCCACATCCCTGTTAAAGGCCTGGGAAAAGCAGCAGAGGATAGCCCATGGGTTTGGTCCTCTGCCACCTAATGAGAGACCTAGAAGAAACTTCTGGATCCCAGCTTTGGCCTGGCCTAGTCCTAGCCATTGTGGCCATCTAGGAAGTGAACCAGCAAATAGAACATTCTCTCTCTCTCTCTGACTTTTTTTTTTTTTGACAGGCAGAGTGGACAGTGAGAGAGAGAGACAGAGAGAAAGGTCTTCCTTTGCCATTGGTTCACCCTCCAATGGCCGCCGCGGCCGGCGCGCTGCAGCTGGTGTATCACGCTGATCCGATGGCAGGAGTCAGGTGCTTCTCCTGGTCTCCCGTGTGGGTGCAGGGCCCAAGCACCTGGGCCTCCTCCACTGCACTCCCAGGCCACAGCAGAGAGCTGGCCTGGAAGAGGGGCAACCGGGACAGAATCCGGCACCCTGACCGGGACTAGAACCCGGTGTGCCGGCGCCGCAAGGAGGAGGATTAGCCTAGTGAGCCGCGGCGCTGGCCTCTCTCTCTGACTTTCAAATAAACACAATTTTTTTTAAAAAAAAAGAAGACTGAACTGCAGGGAGGGCCAGATGCAGTGGAGCCATGAAAACCAGAGTGTGCTTCTCAGCTCTGTCTTTGGCCATAAGAAGTGGTCATTGCTGTCATCGCTTTTGTTCTCATCTCTTCCCTGCAAGTTCTGCAGAGAGACAGGCGGGAAGGAAGAGCAGCTGCCCTCCTGCAGAGAACTTCCTGATGCCTACACGGGCTTAGCTTCGGGCTCCAGACCAGTGCTGTGCCCTCTCTGGGGCTGCCCCGGCTGTGCCTTCAGGACCTCCCATGGATCCTCCCTCTGTTCAGCTCAGTTGAAGCTCATTTTGCTTGAAGACTTGACAGGACATAGGTTAAGTTCTTCAAACATGGCAGTCGGGTTCCTTGTGGCCAAAGAGAAGCAGCTGTAGTGGGTTAACGGCCTGCCTTGGCCCCTGTCCAAAGAGACAAACTCTGGTCCTTTTCAGGAGCCACATCCTAAACACAGCCTTCACGGAAGGTGGCTGCCCATCAGAATCGATTAGCCATGCCTGTCAGGAGTGGGAATGGCCTCTCTGGCCAAGACAGGGGCTCCATCCCTCGGCTCCTTTGCCCTGGAAACTCATGTGGGTCATAGGGGAAAGGTGAGTTTCTATGGTGTGCAGTATGCCTAGGGTATGCTCTTCTCACCCCTGACTTTTCTGTGACCCAACGAACTGCTCATTGCGAAGTCAAAGCACTCCTTTGGGTTTTTGCCTGGGCCTAAAGCCATTCAGATCCGAAAAAAAGAGAGGGCTGGCAGCTCTTGGTATCTTAGTAGTTGCACCATTTGTTTTAAGATCTATGGATGCTTAAAAATGGCTGGAAGGAGTCACGCCAACGCCTATCTTTTCCTCTCCCGTCTGTCTTTCCCACGGCAGCCAGTGGGGGTCTTTCTTAGAAGCAAAACCCATCTCATCTCCTACTTTACTGAGATCCCTATTGGTTGTCTACTGTCTATAGAAGTGCTCTCCACATTTGCTTGCGAGAACTCCCCGTCAGTGAGCCATTTTTGAACAGGTACTCCTAATATACATGGCTCATTTTTACAGGATGCACATGTACTCATTCACTGATATGTCCATCATAAAATCCTTCTGCTACTCTCATTCTAGCTCTCTCTCCATGATTGTTTGCAAACACATCTCTCCCAAAGTTGTCCTTAAAGTCCATGACTTTTATTCCTTTCAAAGTAGCTTGTAAAATGTTTGCGGCTTTTGAGTGTTCCTGACACAAAGAAGCGATAAGTGTGTGAGGTGCTCACTATGTCAGTTATTGTGATCTAGTCATGACACACATGTGTTGAAATGTCTCAGTGTATAAATATATGCAGTTAGTATGTGCCAATTAAAAATAATAGTTTTTTTAAAAAGATTTATTTATTTATTTAAAAGGCAGAGAGGCAGAGGCAGAGAGAGAGAGAAATCTTCCACCTGCTGGTTCACTCCCCAGATGGCTGCAATGGCCAAAGCTGTGCCAATCCAAAGCCAGGAGCCAGAAGCTTCTTCCAGATCTCCCATGTTGGTGCAGGGGCCCAAAGACTCGGGCCATCTTCCACTGCTTTCCCAGACCATAGCAGAGAGCTACATCGGAAGTGAGCAGCCAGAATTCGAACTGGCGCCCATGTGAGATACGGCGCTGTAGGCAGTGGCTTTTCCCCCTATGCCACAGTACCAGCCCCAAGAATATAGTTTTTTTTTTTTTAAGAATATAGTTTTAAATAAGGTTCTTATTTCTATTCTGTAGAAACTAGAACTTTGGGACATAGAAACCATTCGATAAATGTATATTGCTGAATGTCAACATCTTGTTCCTGGTGGGGAAATGAGTTACATCTAAGAGCTATCTAAAATGAAAGATGGCAACACAATACTAATTAGTGAGACTGAAGCATTTAGCTGGAGTGGAACGCTGGCTGCCATTAGAAAGGCTGGTTCCAACTCCAGCTAAATGCTTCAGTTGGAACCAGCCTTTCTAACGGAAGCCAGCGTCCCACTCCCATGGCCACTGTGTTTGCCTCTTTGTCACGTTGTTTAGCCCACAGCTTTGATAGAATCTGAAGAATCATTTCATTTTCATGCACACAGCCACTGCTGAGGCCAACCCCTTCCTGTGTTTGTATGAGGCTTTATGGTTTTCAAAGCAAGTAGCGTGACTCCTCTTCTGTAGATAACTTAATGGAGACACATTAAATGACCTGCCCCAGAATGATACAGCTGGGACTTCTGATGCCCAGCCTAGGACTCTGCCCAACACCAGACAGCCTCTCAGAGGGTTAGAACGAAATGACACAGCACAACGTTAAGTCAAAGAATAAACAAATGTCATTGGAAATTCCAAGGAGACCTTGGGACCAATGTCTACCAGAATTTCAACAGCATTTGCTGCTGTCGGCCCCGTGGATGTGTAGACATCCTGCCAACTTTGCACAAGATACACACATCTCAAAATCAATTTAATGAACTTCCATTTATCTTGGAAACACACATGTAGACTAGAACTTGGCTTGGATCAAGAGATTCACACCAGGCCCACAGCCCCGCTACTCTTGTAAAGTGTTTCCCGAACCCCAGTGTCGAAGACCTCGCTGTTTTGTTTGACTGCGCAGGCCGCCTACACATGCGCCCTGCCAGTGAAAGGTTAGTCCTGACTCAGAAACAAGAGGATCAGTGACTGAATCACCCCACTTACTATAGCCTCTGCTCTGTATTCCTTGGAAACCTCTTGCCTCAGTTTGGGCTTGACCCAACCCACTTAGAAGGAGAGAGAGCAATTTTATAGCCCGGCGTGGAGTGACTCCAAGCCAATTGTATCTATTTCCAAATGATCTGACGCAGCAAGTGGATCATATTTCCCTTGGAGGCTTGGCTGAGAATGGTCAGGCTGGTGACATTGAACCAGAATGAATAAAATAAGACTGTCAAGAAAAATCTGAAAATGGCCCCTAAGGAGGTGGAAGGAATGAAATGCGCAGGGGTGTGGTGCTTTCGGGGGAGATGGAACAAAGGGAGGAGGGCTAGGTGATCCTGCAGGAAATCCGAGAGCGGCAGCAACGACGACTGCAGGGAGCCAGGAGATTGGCACATGCCCAGTGCCTTTATTGGGAGCAGATCCCAAATTTCAAGCCTAAAATTATTCACAAAATGTGCCTCTTAGTTTTGCTTTGACCTTTAATCAGATTTTTTTTATTGGCATTTTTATGGTTGGTTACCTGTCCACTTTCCCCCCATGTCACCAAAGGAGGCTGGGACTCCGAATGCATTTGTCAAAGTCCAGCTCATCCCTGCATTCAATTATTCTGGTCTTAGGGAATAGTGATTATGGAGTTCCAGGAACGGGATGTGGGAACAGCAGAGAAGCTAGATTTCATTTAAGGTTTCTGGAAAAAATAAATACCCTGTTGCTACGATGAAAATAGAGTTGGTTCTTCACAGATCACGGACAGGGATCAGCCAAGCCCTGGAGCTAACTCCTAACCCAGATGAGTTTCTGTTTGGATAGACAAGGGCACATCCCCCGAGCACCAGATTCTGTGCACACACATCTGGTTCGTTGTTCTCTGCTTTGGTTGTGCAAAACATTTTCAAAGGCCAAGACACCGTGAGAGCTGAGCTCTTTGAGGCTGGCCCTTGAGCGAGAAGAGGTGTGTGCCTCTGGCTGTCCGCGTGGCAGTGGACGCCTCCCTGCTTCTTTCCACCCAAATATTATGGCCATTGGGCTTGTTAGCAAGAAACAGTCTTAAAAGGGCCCCAGTTGCTTCCCTTTGCTTCATGCTCTTTGCCGTCATCTCAACTGGCATGTGTCAGGCACTTGCTGTGGGCCAGGCACTTTTTCAGAATGGAACAAGCCTGCCTTTGCTTGTCCTTAGTGTCTCAGCAGCCTAGCAGGAAAGGCAGTGTGGTTAAGTGCCAGGGGCAGAAACAGCAGTGCCAACCACTGTAGAGACTCAGGGGAAGGAGCCATGGCATGGAGCTCCATCGAAGAGTAGACACGAGAAGGGGGAGAGAGCCTACCTGCTACTCACAGTCCCTGTAGCCTCTCCCCAAATAGTTGTTATCTGCTTGTTACTTGCCAGGAACGAGGGGCTGGGATCAAAGAGGAAGAGGACATGGAGCGTAGGGTGGGTGGCTGAGAGGAAGGAGGTAGCAGCAGGAGTAGGGGCTGGAGGTAGACGAGGCCTCCCAGGGAAGGGTTTTGCTTGCCAAGCCAAGTTTGGTCTTTGTTCTATAGATAAGGGCTTTATGGAAGTGGTGGTGGAAATCCCTGTCCCATGCCTTGACTTCCTACCCTATGAATTAGAAGTATGTGGTGTGTGTGTGTGTGTGTGTGTGTGTGTGTGTGTGTGTTCTGTGCTTCTTCCCCGTCTGGTTTCTGAGCTGCAGTGGGAGCCTCCTGAGGATGGAGAGCCTACTGGTCATAGTCACTATCAGATCTGGAGGGGTCTACATTGTGGCACACGTGCTAAGCTACAACTTGTGACACTGGCTCCCCATATAGGAATGTAGGTTCTCAGCTGTTCCACCTCTGATCCAACTCCCAACTGATGTGTCTGGGGAGGCAGCAGATGATGGCCCAGGTACTCGGGCCCCTGACCCTCGTGGGAGATCCAGGTGGAGTTCTGGGTTTCCTGGCTTCATCCTGGTCCAGTTCTGACTCTTGAAGCCATTTGGAGAGTGAGCAAGCAGATGAACGATCTCTCTGTCTCTGTCATTCTGCATCTCAAATAAATAAATAAATCTTTAACAGCATCAGATATGTGTGGGGGTAGCTGTACAGTCTGTACAGTGGAGGGAGATCCGAAGCTGGGTGGCCCCGTAGGAGGGATTTGCAGTAGCAGAGAGGCGCCAAGAGCCTAGCCTGGGCAGGAGTGGCACAGATGCACAGCAGATTTAACAACATAGATGGAAGTTGGTGAGGGAGAGGGAGTCACAGGTGGCTTTCGGGCTTCCATTTGGGGGTCTGAGTGGCTGGTGGTGGCACGGATTGAGAGAGCAAAGATAGAGGAGCCTGTCTCACCGTGGGAAGCTGGAGAGCGTAGCTAACGAGATCAGTTTTGGACATGTGTGGCTTGAGACAAATGCGCAAGGTCCAGCTGGAAGTGCCCACCAGCGGGCAGTTGGAAATCCATGTGGGCAATTGGGGAAGATGGCTGGGGCTCAGGTCACAGGATTTTGGTGACAGCAAGGAGCGCAGGCAGAGTTGAGAGAGAAAGCAGAACTGTGACGCTGCAGGAAACATCATGTGACGGGAGGTGGGAGATGGGAGATGTGACCAGTCGAGATGGGGGAAGATGGTGTCAACTCTTGAGAGATCTTGGCCCCATCCAGGACAAGGCAAAAGTCAGTGGGAGTGGGAGCTGCCATCTAACTCCTCTTGGTTCTTTTCTTAAGATTTTGTTTATTTATATGAGAGGCAGAGTTATAGACAGAGAGAGGGAGAGACAGAGAGAAAGGTCTTCCATCTGCCGGTTCAACCCCTAAATGGCCACACTGACCAGAGCTGTACCTATCCGAAGCCAGGAGCCAGGAGCTCCTGCATGGGTCTCTTACACGGGTGCAGGGGTCCAAGCACTTGGCCCATCCTCCACTGCTTTCCCAGGCCACAAGCAGAGACTGGATTGGAAGAGGGGTAGCCGCAGCAAAAGGACTAGCCCACTACACCACAGTGCCGGCCCCCTGCCTGGTTCTTACCCCATCAGTGTTCACGGGGACTCATTCCAGGTGAGGGAGAAGAGCAGAGAACGTGACTGAAGGTGGCTTCTGTTTCCAACTCCCAGAGGGAAAGAGTCTGTCCAGGGGGGCTGGTTCTAGGTCAGTGCTGGTCTCGGCCCCTGCTCAGGTTGCACCTGCTGCCTGGCTTCCGCTGCCATGTACAATCCTATGTCTACAAACAGCTCGCTCCGCCTGCCCTCCAGCCTCCCCCACACCTCCGTCCCTTCCTCTCCACTGGGGCAGGCCAGGGCTGTCTATCCTTATTTTACTAAAAATGTTTGGAAATGAAATAGAAACTTAAGGAGACACCAGTGCACAAATCAAAGTGGAGATGCTCCCGCGGAAGGAAGGGGTGGTGGGGTCCAGGCCTCACATCCCTCTCACTCCTCATCCCCCTGGGAGCTCCTTGGAATCTCTAGTGGGCCCCAAGAAGGGGAAGCCGCCAGGGTCTTGGGCCTGCGAGCCTCGGCTCCTCGGCCCGCTCTCCTTCCCATGCTGTGTGGTGCTTTGCCCCCCACCCCCCGCAAGCTCTACAAGCCTGGTGGATACAGTCAGTAGATCAGAGGTTCCTGCTGTCTTCTCCATTCACTCCCAGGTGAGACAAAGCGGTCTGGGACACCCTGACACAGAGCCCCATCCCCATCGCCCCCATCTCCTCCAAACCCTCAGGCTGTGCTTGGGAGCAGAGTCATTTAGTCCCTGTGGGTCGACCCCTGGCGTGCCTGGAACAGGCTGCTCACAGAGGGGACTCCCAAGACGTAGGCGCCAACCACGGGGAGAGGCCCCAGCTAGATCCCACTGGAGACCCCCGCTCCCACCCCGATACACACAAGGGACCCTGTCTGGGAGTCCCGAGGTTTCCTCTTGGAGAGCTCAGGAGGAGATGGTAGATTAGGAAGGGGCAAACGCCCTAACCCGTGGTGCGTGCCATTAATGCACCTTCTAGAAGGCTGCTCAGCTCGCGTCCTCCTGGGCCAGGTGGATCCTGTCCATCAGGAGCCTGTCTGCCTCTGTCCTTGCCCTCCCCCAGGGGCTGCCTGGCCCCAGTGCCAGCCCAGCCCTGCCCTGCTGCATGCTTGCGTGCCGGCTCGTGCGTCACGGCTATTCATCTTGTTTAGTGCTTGGCTTGGCTGCGGATGCTGTAAATACGGTAATTTTAGACTCTCTGATTGGAAAGGATTGTGGGGAGGGCGGGAGAGGAGCGCGGATGGATTCCCTGTGGTGGAGCTGGCTCCCAGAGGGCTCTGCCAACCTGTGCAGTCCTATGTAGGCTGCTGCGGCCCTCAGTGTTCTGTGCCTCTTTCCTGGGGTCTGGGGCCGAGCGAGAGCCACAGAATTAATGTCTCTGGGCTCTTGTCTGGAGAGCTGTGGGTTAGCAGCTGGCACTGCAGCCGCAGGGCCGGAAGCATGGTTGGTGATGCATAGAGTGGGGGTCCTGGCCCCACCGAGACAATACTGAGGGCAGGGCTGATGGGCTAAGGTTAGCCCCCCACCCAGGTCCGCCTTTGGTGTGTGCTGGGGATGAAGCGGGGGTGCCCAGGCCTCTGACCCTTTATGAGCTCCCCCTTCCCCTCCCCTTCTCTCCTGACCACCCACACAGGGCCACCTCTCCCCTGGGCCTGCAGCCTGGCGCTCCCAGGGTTGTCAGCTAACCCCTCCTCTCACCCCTCTGCCGCATAAAGACCTCATTTGCATCTGATGACAGGACCCTGAGCACTGGTAGGGAAAGATTCCAAGCCCTAGGGAGTGAAGGCAGCCAAGCTGGCATCTCAGAGCTCCAGGGACATGTCACAGCCTTCAGAAGCCACCGGTCATAGGCCTGGCTGGCTGTCCCACCTCTGCAGATCAGCCGGCTTGCAAAGCTCTGGACCGAGGCAGACTTGGGACCATCCCCAGCTGTGAGCCACAGTCGTGGCATGTTGCAGCCTGGGGGAGGTGGAGAGGGACCGACTCCGATTTCTTTGAGCCTGAACCTTCACTGGACCAATGAGAAGTGGGCCAAGTCCCAGGTACAAGTAAGCACAGGATTGTTAGCCTGGAGCCGGTGTGTACCCCGTGCCTGGACATATTTTATATAAGGACTCAGAAGATGGAAGGAAAGGTCTAACAGGTATTTCTTGGCTATGTGAGTCACGGAGATCACCTTGTTGGAATCCTGCTGCTGTTTCCGTCCAATGATGCTGAGCTTCTGTGTGGTGGCCCCTGGTGACAGGAAGCTTGTCACCCACAAGGCAGCCTGATGAAACTGTGGCTGGCGCTGTCACCTAATAACTCTTGCTGTTTTCGTGGTGGGTCCGGCCTGGAGGAGGCTAAGTGGGACTTGGAGCCCTTAGCAGTGTAGGCTGTGCTACTGCAGGACAGGGACTACAGGGCCTCTGCACAAAGGCACGACAAAGCGAGGTCGTCCCACCCCTCTAGAGATGGGCCTGCCCTCCTTCCCTGCGAGCCACCCCGCTTCCTGTGCACAGCTGCAGGGGCTCCCTTCTGACCCAAGGAGTGCCAGCCACCACACTTTTGCATGAGTTGAGTTTTCCTTTCTGGAAATCTGGGAGTACTTCAACAAATTCACAGAAAATGCCATTAAAAGATAAGTTTATTAGGCCCCCCCCAAAAAATTCTGAAGCCCGTAGGTTTATTTTGGTGCAAATGTTGTTGAGATCCATGCAAAACTCTGTTTATGGGTGGATCTCAAAATTCTTTTGCACCAAGACAAATTTACCTTCGAAATCTGTTTTCTACGAACTTTGGAAGCACGTTCCCGGGCACAGGGGGGCATTGTCTGTTCCTGAAGGAGCCAGTGGGCCTGAGATGCACGGCCCCTGCTAAGAGTTGTCGTGTAGCAGTTGTCTGTGGGCGAAGGGCGGGCGATCACAAGGTGGCCTCGTTCCTGCTCACGATGCGTTGCTGTGAAATTTCTCTAGTTTGGACTAATTTAGGTGATGGTCTGAAGAACCTCAGGCATCCAGCTTCCCCAGTGGCATGGTCTTACTTCTTTCCATCCCATAAAATCCATTCGCATCACAGCTGCCTCCCTGGGAGAGGTGTTCCCTGTAGAACCAGATGAGCCTCCTGTGTGAACCGTGTTTCACCTGTTGAAATGTAAGTGCGTGTGGAGTAGGATTCTGTATCAGCAGGGACACAGGGGTCAAAACTCTAACCTCGTAACCCTAGCAACGACCTCTGTTCCAGAGAGGCAGGGGCGAGGGGCAGGTGCAGGTTTTCTGCAAAGACTGGGAAGTAACAAATCGGAGAAGCAGGAGTTGTTTCCTCACATTTCAGGAGTAGTTTTAAGAGGCGTTCACAGCCACGAGGAATCATCAGGAGAGAAACAAATGTGCTAAGAGAGGAACACCGGGGGCTGGCGCTGTGGCACAGCGGGTTAGAGGCCTGGCCTGAAGCGCCAGCATCCCATATGGGCATATAATCCTGCTGCTCCACTTCCAATCCAGCTCTCTGCTATGGCCTGGGAAAGGAGTAGAAGACGGCCCACGTCCTTGGGGTCCCTGTACCCGCGTGGGAGACCCAGAAGAAGCTCCTGGCTCCTGGTTTTGGATCAGCGCAGCTCTGGCTGTTGCGGCCATCTGGGGAGTGAACCAACGGATGGAAGACCTTTCTCTCTGTCTACCTCTCTCTGTAACTCTGCCTTTCAAATAAATAAAATAAATCTTTTAAAAGAGAGAGAGAGAGAGAGAGCGAGCGAGAGGAACACCTAACTGGGGTGGAGAGGGAGGTCGGGGGCGGGGGGCGGCTCGGAGGTGTCTGGAACAGGTGTAGCATATTTCCTGTGATGTAAAATTCTCTCTGTCCCCATGGGGAAGTTTTGCCAGCTCCTGCCCCGGCCCTGCCCAGCCAGCACTGCCCATCCCATTCCATCCCATCCCACGTCCGGTGCTACATCTCCCCCCTCGTCTCCAGCCCCCATCTCCACTTAGGTCCTATCCTGTGCTCAATCCCAGATTGCTTGCCCCTACAAGCCACTTCCCTGTCTCCCCCCTCCCCCCCCAGCAAGCCCGATGCTCACGTTCTGGCCCGGCAGGCAGCATCGGTTCCTCCCATGCTGGGGCCCCAGGGGCGGGACCACCCCGCAGAGTACTCAGAGAGCACCTGGCACGTGGTGGCTGCCACTCTGTTATCATGCTTTTATAACCCATCTCCTTGCTTTCGCTCAAGCCACTCATCACCCTCCCTCTCTGCCCGGCGGCCTCCACCCTGCCCTGCTCCCCTTCACTGCCTGCCCTGGTCTCCTGTGTCTGATGGTAGTCACCTTCTTTTATCTGTGCAGCTCACTCACTTACATCCAGAGTTTATCTCTCTGTTTCCAGAACAAAAATACCTTCAGGTCAAGGGCTTTCTCTCACACATAGGGGTATTTGTACAGCACCTAGCACAGCATGCTGTATACAGTAGGTGCTTATTTTGAACTGTGATATCCTTGATAATAGCAAGAGCCCTGCTCTACTGAGCATTCCCCATGGGCCAGGCCCTGGGGATCTCTTCTCCCTGGATCAATCTTCATAGTGCCCCAGTGACTACTACCATTAGTCCATTGGATGCAGTAGGAAAGTTGAGGTTCAGAGGGTTTGTGCTGGCCTGAGAGCGGAGGGGATGAACCCAGCTTTGTCCGTTCTAGAACTTGACCTTGAGCTCACAAAGGCTGTGTTCTTCTCTGGTGAAGACAGGGACTGTGTCTTTCCCTAAGGCAGGACTGCACGTTGGCAACATGTGGGCCCAGTCTGGCCCATAGATATGTTTGGGTTGGCCCGTGCAGTGGTTTTTAAAAATTAGGAAATTTTACATCATCTCTAAATTCCTGGCTTCTCTGGAAAGCCTGAGAGATCCAGGAACTCTTGACTTTCAGCCTGGCGACTCTGGGCTGCTGCTGAGAAGCACCTCTCCCGCCCTTGCCACAGCCCCTCTCTGCTCGGCCCGGGGAGCCGGGGTGCGGAGCAGTTGAGTGACCGTCTAGTTCAGTGCCCCTCCTGTGGGGTGCTGGCGTTTGGGTGGGCCAATTCTTGGCTGTATTTGAATAGGACCGCCCCACATGTTGTAGGGTGTTTGGCAACCCTGGTCCCCACCACTGGTCAATAGCACCTTACCTGTGAACATTTCCCAAGCATGCCATTGCCTGGCAAATAACCTCGTCTCCCCAGTGCCGGTACCACACCAGGGTCTTGAGTAAACACACTAAAAAGACCTAAAACATAACACCCTTCACTGAACAAGTCCACATGTTTAAACCGTCTCAAGGGGCTGGCGTTGTGGCACAGTGGGTGAAGCCTCCACCCATGACAACAGCATCACATACCAGAGTGCTGGTTTGAGTACCTGCTGCTCTGCTTCCGGTCCAGCTCCTTGCTATTGTGCGTGGGAAGGCAGAGGATGGCCCAAGTGCTTGGGTCCCTGCACCCATGTGGAAGACCTGGGAGAAGATCCTGGCTCCTGGCTCTGGCCTGGCCCAGCCTGGATCATTGTGGCCATTTGGGGAGTGAACCAGAGAGTGGAAGATCTTTCTCTCTGTCTCTCCCTCTCTTTCTGTCATTCTGCCTTTCAAATAGATAAAATAAATCTTTTTAAAAAACAGTTTCTCATGAATGTGGAGGCAGAAAACTACAGTATTTTTACTTTTCTTTTAAAAAAGATTTATTTATTTGAAAGTCAGGGTTATGGGGGGAGGGAGAGATACAGAAGCAGAGAGGTCTTCCATCTGCTGGTTCACTCCCCAAATGGCCACAATGATCCAGGTTGGGCCAGGCCAGAGCCAGGAGCCAGGATCTTCTCCCAGGTCTCCCACATGGGTTCAGAGGCCCATGCACTTGGGCCATCCTCTGCTTTTAAAAAGTAAACTGTTGGAGCAAATTTAGCACATTCCCCTACACACTTGTCCCAGGGTGGGAAAACAGTGAGTGCTAACAGGTTCCCATGGAGGAGTTTCCATTCTGCTCGCCTCAGCTGGTTGGTTCCAGTTCTCTTTCCTCCGAGCCCTCTTGTTATGAGAGTGGCTACGCAGCTGCCCACGGGCCACCAGCCAGGAGAGGCCACACTGACAGGGACAGCAAGGGGAACTGAATCACGCGCTGTGTTCGAGGGAGAAACCTCACGCGATTATTGCCTTTGTTCTGCCTATAAAAATACTCTCTGCTGATGTAGAAGTTTCAGAATATACTAAAGTCTTAAAAGTCTAGAATCACAATCGCATCACCAGGAAGCAGTCACTGTTTGTAGTGTTGTGCATTTCCTTCCAGTCTTTTCTCCCTGTGTGCACACATGCGCATTTTTTGTGGATTTTGTTTTGCTTCTAACCAAATTGGGATTGCACAGCTCAAAAAGCCTCCCCTGCCTTCCCACTAGTTATGGATTCACTGTCATCAGTTTAGCCAATCCCACTCCTTATTTTTTTTTTAAATATTTATTTTATTTATTTGAAAGATGGAGTTACAGAGAGAGGTAGAGACAGAGAGAAAGGTCTTCCATTCACTCCCCAGTTGGCAGCAACGGCTGGAGCTATGCCAATCCAAAACCAGGAGCCAGGAACTTCTTCTGGGTCTCCCACGTGGGTGCAGGGCCCCAAGGACTTGGGCCATCTTCTACTGCTTTCCCAGGCCATAGCAGAGAGCTGGATTGGAAGTGGAGCAGCCGGGACTAGAACCGGCTCCTATATGGAATGCCAGCACTTCAGACTGGGGCTTTAACCCGCTGTGCCACAGCGCTAGACCCCACCACTCCTCTTTTTTTTTTTTTAAGATCTACTTCATTTATATGGAAGACAGAGTTACAGAGAGAAACAAAGAGACAGAAAGAGAGAGAGAGAGAGAGACAGAGAGAGAATCTTCCATCCTCTGGTTTGCTCCCCAGATGGCCACAAGGCTGGGCCAGGTCAAAGCCAGGAGCCAGCTGCTTCTTCCACGTGGGTGCAGGGGCCCAAGCACTTGGAATGTCCTCCGCTGCTTTCCCACATTAGCAGGGGGTGGATCGGAAGTGGAGTATCCCATATGGGATGCCTGCATTGCAGGTGGCAGCATAGCCACCGCACTAAACACCGGCCCTGCCGATTCTCTTTTGTTGGACATATAGAGTACTTCTAAAAGCTTATGGAAGAGTGGAATTAAAAGACACATTTATTTTGGTGCAAAAAAATTGACATCCATACGTAATTTTTCATAATATACATTTATCATGAACTTGCTAAAGACCCCTCATATGCATGGAATTCAAATTTTTTTTGCACCAAAATAAACTTATTTTTCCTCCCTCCTTCCCTCTCTCCCTGCCTCTTTCCATCCCCTTTCCCATCCTTCCTTTTTCTTTTTTATCTGGGATGCAGAGAGAGAAAGAGAGTAGTCTTTCATCCACTGGTTCATTTCCCAAATGCCTGCAATACTCTGGGCTGGCAAGGCTGAAACCAGAAACCAGAACTCAATCCAAGTCTCTCACATGGGTGGCAGAGACCTGCGTACTTGAGTCATCACCTGCTGCCTCCCAAGGAGCACAGTAGGAGGAAACTGGCTTGGGAGAGAAGTAGCAGGGACTCGAACCAGGCACTCCGATATGGGACGGAGGCATCGCAAGCACTGAGCTAGCCATTGAGCCAAATGCCTACCCGGGAGCATCTTAATTCTTTTCCCCATGAACTTTTTGAGCTGTCCTCATGTAGTTGCTTCCCAGTGTATGCTCTTATACCCAGCACAGCAGTCAGTTTCCTTGCTCGCGAATCTTTGGGGCCATTCTGATTATCACAGAAGTGAGAAGTGGCAGCTAATGTGGAAGAGCTGTCCCCTCTGCATGGGGAGATGGCTCTGGCTCGGACAGGAGGAGACGGGTGGAGTGGCAGGTGGCCTGAGGTCCAGTAGGGAATGTCCAGGCAGGAAGACGTCAGGTTGTCATCTTGCTCCTCTTAGTACCGCTGAAGGCAAGCCGTGTGCTGGGAGCCAGCGGAGGCGATGTGCGGTCAGGTGGAGATTTGGGGCACCCACTGCAGGAAGCCAACGGGGCCTTCACCAAGGGACAAGAGCTGTTTGGCAGCACAGAGAACCCCGTGGAGCTCACCCATTGGCACAGACAGGCTGTTCTCTCCAGTGAGGCTTGGAGACAGAGCAGAGGTGGGTTGAGGGAGAGGGTGGGGAGACCTGGATTATCTCAGCTTTGGGAAATGGACTGACACATCCAGCTAAGAACCAAAGGGACTGGGAAGAGCCCCACAAGATCTTTCCCCTCCGAAATAAGAAGATTGTTGTGACACACGAGTAAAAATCATCTTTGCAGCCTAGGCAACAGCGCTGGGAGATGGTCTTTGCCCAGTATCGTGGCTTGATAGCCCCTTTGGGAGTGGGTCACAGACCTTGAGTTACCATAAGGCAAGAATGACACCCGTGGACACTTTCTATGGCATGTGGCGGTTACGTCTTGCACACTCCTTTGGCCCATTTCCATGGGTGCATATTGATGTGGGGCTCCCCTATTTTGCAGACAAGAAAACTGAAGCTCATGAAGGGTGTTGGGTTCAAGTGCAGACAGGTAGCCAGCAGTGGGATCAGGCCGCAGACCAGCTCCAAGGTCAGGCTTGTGATAGTTAACCCATTCTCTGTTTCAATTCCTTCTGTCCTTGCAAGGTTACCTGTTTTTTCCTTTTTCCTTTAAATGGGAGAGAGAGAGAGAAAGATCTCATCCACTGGTTCACTCCCTTAAATGCTCACAACAGACAGGGCTGGGCCAAGTCAAAGCCAGCAACTAGGAACTCAGTCCTGGTCTCCCACATGGGTGGCAGAGACCCAAGTACCTGAGCCACTGCTGCTGCTTCCCAGGGTCTGTGTTAGCAGGAACCTGGAGTCAGCAGCGGAGCTAAATGTTGAACCCAGAAACTCGGATATGGGACTCAAAGATCTTAAACCACGTCTTAACCAGGAGGCCAGAAGCCTGCTCCCAAGATGGCTTTGCTGGAAAACAAGTTTATCGGACGCCCATGACCTTGACCTCCTTAGCAAGCAGAATTAACTGGGTGAGCTAACAGGAAAGTCCAGTTCTCGCCGTGTGCAGAGAATGGCCTCAGTGTTCTCCCTACCAGACTGCTCTCCTGACTGTTCCCAGAGCAGCTTGCCGGCCCTGCCAAGCGGCTGTGCCTTTGTAGGTAGCTCCTGCAGCTGGAGTCTTCTCCCCCAGATGTGGCCCCACTCTTTCCCTGACCTCTGCACCCTTCCCACCAGGAACCCCAGCTTCTGGCACCTCCTGTCTTCTTTTCACTTTGTTTGCCTCTAAGCATTTGTCACTTTCTATTATATGAGGATGGTATTCATTTCCTTTTTAAATTTTTTCATTATTTTTTGAAAGAGACAGAGACACGGAGAGCTCGCCCATCTACTGGCTCACTCCTCAAATGCTCACACCAGGAGGGGCTGTGCCAGGCCAACACCGGGAGTCTGGAACTCAATCTGGAATTTGCACGTGGGTAGCAGGGACTTCAGTACTTGGGCCATCACCAGCTACCTCCCAGGGTCTGCAACGGCAGGAAGCTGGAGTCAGCAGCAGAGCGGGGAATCAAACCAGTCACTCTGATGTGGGGTCTGGGTGTCCCAAGTGGCGACTTAACTGCTGTGCCAGGCACACCCCTTGTTTTCTTATTTCTTCTTCTCCACCACTGTGTGATTGTGACAGGGTAGGGTAGCTTCCGTTTTGTCTCCTGCGGCTTCCCTCTACCTAGATATGCTGGAACATAGCAGGTGCTCAAAAGGCAACCATTGAGTGAGGGGCAGAGCAGGAGTTAGAATAAATCAAGTCTTCTAAAGCGTTAGCATGGTGGCTGGTTCACAACAGGGAGTCATCACATGCTGGTTCCCTTTCTCTCGTCCCCTGTCCTGTCATTTCTTTAGAATTAAAATATTTGGGGAAGACATAACTCGTGAATCTCTAACATCCAGTCTACACGGCAGGTATGGGAAGGAAAGGACCTCACAGTGGCCCAGCCAAGAAGTGGGTGCATCGTGCAGGGAGCACACCAGGGTCTCCTGGCCTGCCCAGTGTGGCCTGGGGACCATGCGCTCTCGGAGGATGTTTGCTGTGCTGTCTCTGATTCCAAACAGCTAAGGAGCGGGCTGGGCAGAAGATGGAGCCCAGGGAGAGTGTAGCCTCCCACTTCTACCTGCTGGCCTTCCTGCCTTCAGGGACAGCAGATCAAGGACTGTGTGCTCCTTGATCTGCCCAAGGCTGCAAAGGGTCCCTCCTCTTTGGCTGGGGCAGTGCTGAGCTACCCTTTCTCAGTAGATGGCATTGCATGTCCACTGTGTGTCCAGGGCTGTGCTGACACACCCCTGCTCAGGCTCGTCCCTGGAACCAACAACCTCCCAAGTGCTGTCCTCGTCTGCAGCCTGCTTAGCTGGCCCGCCCGCCTGCACAGCCCTCCAGGCTGGGCCAGAAGGCGAGGGTCAGGTGGAGGATGCTGGCCCCAGAGGGCCAGCCTTGGGAGCCTGTGTGCGGAGGAGGGGCTCACCCATCCCAAAGAGCAGGTGTGGAGAGGCTGTAGTGAGCAGGGAGAATCAGAGGAGGGGGTGCAGGGAGGGAACCCCAGGGGGAGGCTGGGGTGTCCTGAGGAGCAGAAGGGGCTGGAGAGAGAGAGAGAGAGAAAGTGAGGAAGACACGGAGGGGCGATCGCAGCAGGGAACCTGAGGGAGGTTTGCTGGGAACCGCTCTGCGGGAGCCTCTGTGTGGCTTCTCACGGAGACCCAGCGTGCAGACCACGGCGAGGCTGAAAGCGCTTGCTGTTGCACGTGTTTCTCTGAATGCCAAGGCCGAGCGGAGACCCCACCCATGCAGGTCACAAGCCAGGGTCAGTAACCTCCCTGCCGGTCATCTGCATCCCCGAGGCATCCCAAAGAAGAGCTCCCCCTCCCCCTCCCAGCCTCATCTCCTGCCCCACACCCTGCTCTTCTGCTCACACCCTGGGCTTCTCATCAGCCTTGAATAAGCCATGTGCTGTCTCGTCTCCCACTTCCCATCCCGTAACATCCTCAGGAGTGCCCAGCTCCTGCAGCCATCCTGGGCACCAGGGAGAATCTTTCGTACCTCCCACAACTCCCAGTGAACATTTCCTGCCATATTCCCGTATCTGAGGTCATTATCTTTTCCTATTTATTTATTTAAAGGAGAGGGAAGGACGGGGAGAAAGAGAGAGAGAGAGAGAGATCAATCTTCCATCTATTGGTTCACTTTCCAAATGGTTGTAGCAGCCAGATCTGGGCCAGGCCAAAAGCCAGGAGCTCCATCATGGCCTCGTACATGGGTGTCAGGGACCCAAGCAATGGGGCCATCTTCCACTGCCTTCCAAAGTGCATTAGCAGAGAGCTGGATTAGAAGATCAGCATGGAATGCCAGCTGTTATAATGGGTGACCTGACCCACTGTGCCACAATACTAGCCCCTGGGGTCATTGTTGCTATGAACATGGGTAACTATGGCACTAACTAGATATCAGCTTCTGAAAAATGAGGACTCGGGATTGATATTCCTTGAATCCCGTGCAGATTTCCCAGGCGCATGAGGAGCCCCTCCATGCTTGTGGGCTGAAGAGACTTCCCAGAGAGGTTGCCCAGGGAAGGGACTGGCAGAGGCGACCGCCAGCTTCCCTGGCGCCTGCCGCCTGTGTCTGGTCCCTGCAAACCCACTCCACTGGCCTTGAAGCAGTGAGATTGCCATCAGAAGGGCCTGCCCTTCAAAAGAACAAGTCCTGAGCCTGCTGGTTATATGCAAAGTAGAAAAGGCCCTGCGACTGTTCCCCGCATTTCCTGCCTTTCAATTGAGTGCAGA
Source organism: Sylvilagus floridanus (assembly GCA_949820135.1). Classification (NCBI taxonomy): domain Eukaryota; kingdom Metazoa; phylum Chordata; class Mammalia; order Lagomorpha; family Leporidae; genus Sylvilagus; species Sylvilagus floridanus. Next base: position 10,433,146 of record OX463228.1, on the reverse strand, counting down.
CAGACACATGATTGATTGGGCATTTCCTAGCCTTCGATTCACGGTAGGAAACCAGCCTGAAAAAAAAAGGTGCAAATTTTAAAAAGATGTGTGAGCTTTTTGAGGGGGCTGGGGGAGAATTCCTGTGTACCATTAAAGCAAAAAGAGGAGGGCTCTCGAACAGCAGGATCTCTGATCTGGGGCCACGGGGATCATAAATTCACGCCACCCTCTGACAGCTCAGAGCTGCTTGTGTTGCTGCTGGGGGCTGTGAAGTCCTCTCCAGGACCCCATTTACAGGTGATCAAGCCTGGGTCTGGAGGGCTGCTGTCCCCCAACCCCAGGCAGGAGCAGAGAGTCCTGGGGGTGTGGGGAGTGGCCTTCATAGCCTTTCAAGCATTGGTTTCAGAGAGAGAGAGTGCGCGAGTGAACCGGAGAGAGGGCCCAGAACTAGGGGCTCAGCGGATGCAAGCTGGAGCGAGTGATGGGCGGCTTTTCTGCATTATCCCCTGCTGTGTTCTGTTCAGTCCCACGGGTACCCTAACGAAGAACCGCAGATGGGGCCTGGGCTGGGTGGCTTCCAATGGCAGAGGTTCTGCGGGCCCAAAGTCTGAAACCAAGGTGGCAGCAGGACCACACCCACTCAGGGCTCCAGGAAGGGGCCATCCGACCCTCTTGCTGGCTCTGACGGTCACCTGCAGTCCTCGGTTTGTGGGGGGCATGGCTCCAAGCTCCCCCTCGGCCTCCACCTGCTTCCCCCCCTGGCATCTGTGTCTTCTTGTGATGCTCTCCCTGGGATGTCTGCCCCGGGTCTCTCTCCTCTTCTGGAAGGACCCGCCTGCTCCGGTGTGACCTGATCTCAACTTAGCTCTTAATGGTATCTGCAAAGACCCTCTTTCAAAAATAGGCTCATAGGCCCAGTTACTAGGGGTTAGGACTTCTGCATATTTATCGGGAGGGCACAATTCAGTCCACCATAGGAGTCGAATGTTTCTTGTCCATGGCCTCATGAAGAACACTTAAGTTACACACAGTTACATGCAGTTACTCTGTGTGTGTGATGGCTTCCTGTGGTTTATATTTAGATAGTGTCACATGTACACACACGAATACACATGAGTACCTCTACATTTATATGTAGATATACAAGGGTACTTCAGAAAGTTCATGGAAAATGAAATTAGAGGATAAATTTATTTTGCTGGAAAAAATCTTGACATCTATGCCTATGAAAGAGGGTCTTTAAAAAGTACAATGTATGATATGAAAGACATTCTGCATGGATTTTGAAGAATTTTTGCACCCCAAATAAGTTAATTCCATTTTTCATTAACTCTTTTTCCCTAGCGATTTATTTGGCAAGAAGAATGAGAAGAAGAGACACATAATCCATCCATGGGTTAACTCAACAGATGGCTACAACGACTGGGGCTGCGGCTAGTCCAGGTCAGCACTAGGAGCCCAGAGCTCCATCCGGGTCTCCCACGTGGGTGGTAGGCACCATCTTCCGCTGCCTTCCCAGGCCCATCAGCAGGGAGCCTCAGCAGCAGCAAAGCACCCAGGTCTCAAAGTGGCACTGTGATAGGGGATGCTCGTGTCACAAGCTGTCGCTTAACCCACTGCACCACGATGCCGACCCCTTCCACAAGCATTGTGAGGTGCCCTGACACCTATAGGAGATATTTATAATGTTTATACATATATATATATCTATACAAATGCCTGTCTTTTGCATTTTAGACATTTTTGTAAAAATATTTGAAGCTCAGAGAAGAAATAGAGAAAGCTCCCTCAGCTGGTGTGCTCCCCAAATGCCCGCAATAGCCAAGACTGGGCCAGACCACAGCTAGGAGCCAGCAACTCCATCCTGGTCTCCCACACGGATGGCAGGAATCCAGCTACTTGCGCCCTCAGTGCTGCCTTGCAGAGTTTGCGTTAGCAGGAGCTGGAATCAGAGGGCGGAGCCGTATATGAACCCAGCTACTCTGATATGGAATGCAGGCGTCTTAACCGGCATCTTAATTGCTAGGCCAAACACCCACTCCTATGTTTTTATAGTGTCACATTATGACATAGTAGTCATATAATATGACACTTATAAAATATATGTGATGCTACATAAATACAAATCACAGGTGCAATTCTCAGTGAAGCCCTGGTTTTATTAATCGCAGGAAGAAGACCACAGAGCTGCCTGTACACCTTTTTCTGTGGTTTCCCCCCTACACAGTTGGTGGCAAGGGTCTGTCTTTGCCACAGACACAAGCACCTGTATGGAACTGGACCTCAGGAGAAGACTGGCACTTGGGGGGTGGGCAGAGGCCCCGTATTCTCCGTGTGGCGGCAGCAGCTCTGATGGCCACGCTGTTCTCCTCGCCCTGGTCTGCCATGAGAGTCAGAGAGCAGCTTGTCCGCATCCAGTTCACAGTCTCCGTAGTTCTCTGTGTGTGCTTATGCAGGCTGTACACACGCTGAGTGTGAATTGTGTTTTTATGGTGCCAGAGAGGAATGGATTCTTAAAGTGGGAACATGCTCAGTTCGGTAAGAAAAACTCTTTGGAAAATGCATCTTTCAAAAAAACACTGTTTCAAGGCTGATGCTGTGGCGTAGCAGGTAAAGCCACCACCTGCAGTGCCGCATCCCATATGGGCATCGGTTTGAGTCCCAGCTGCTCCACTTCCAATCCAGCTCTCTGCTATGGCCTGGGAAAGCAGCAGAAGATGGCCTAAGTCCTTGGGCCCCTGCACCTGCTTGGGAAACCTGGAAGAAGCTCCTGGCTCCTGGCTTCTGATCAGCTCAGCTCTGGCTGTTGTGGCTATTTGGGGAGTGAACCAGCAGATGGGAAAACCTATCTGTCTGTAAGTCTGCCTCTCAAATAAATAAATAAATAAATAAACCACTGTTTCATTCTCATTTCACCTCGCTGCCTGCTTTGTTCTGATGAGCGCCATACATGCACGAAGCAAACAGTCTGGCTTATAGCATGGTGAAGCCTTTTCAACCAGCAAGGAAGACCCAGAGCTGAAGGGAAGCTTGCCCAAGCGGGCAAGGGTACAGACAGTTCTAGAAGTACAAGTCTCACCTCCCTGCACCCAGAAGAGGCTCCCTCCACTCCAGCCTTCTCTCCTCTACCCCACTCTTGTGCGACGTTCCCAGTGAATCATCCAACTGTTCTTTGAGTCTCTCCTGCTCAGCCTACCTGGATGTTGTAGTGGTCACAAGAATAGCACTATTTTCCCTTCCAATGAGGTCATAAATGATTTTTCTTTTTTAACTAATAATTTTTATCTATTTATTTGAAAAGCAGAGAAAGAGAGAGAGGGAGAGGAAGAGAGAAAGAAAGAGAGAGAGGGAGAGGAAGAGGGGGAGAGAGAGAGAGAGAATCTTCCATCTGCTGGTTCACTCCCCCAAATGATTTTAATAGCTACAGCTGGGCCAGGCTAAAGCCCAAACCTGGAACTACATCCAGTTCTCCCACGTGGCCGTCAAGGTCCCAAGGACTTGGGTCATTACTGGCTGCCTTCCGGGGTGCACACTAGCAGGAAGCTGCCTGGGACCTGACGCAGGCGACTCCAGTGTGGATGCAGGCGTTCCAACCGCGTCTTAACCACCGCCCCAGGAAGGATGCTTCCTGGAGGTCGTGCCGCAGGCCGAAGCTGAAGTACTTTGTGTTCAGTGGCTCTGCAGTCCTTGGTGAGGTGGAAACAAGGAAACATCTTCCCTTGTCAATTATAGAAGCAATTTTTATTTTATTTTCTCAAACTCCAAAGTAACTGACCAGAAGCTGAGTCGCCTGTTCGGCAGGCAGGATCCTGCCTGTAGGGATGTCATTCATGAAGAAATCTGTGGAGCTGGGGTCTCTTTTTGTAAGTGACCTTCAGAGGCTCTGAAAGGCCCCCCCCCCGCCCATTCGCCCTTGTCCACCCCGGCTTCCCCACCCTTTGCACCCCCTCCCACCACCGCTCACTCCACTTTCTCTTTTTTTAAATTAGACAGTGAAAGAGAGAGAGAGAGAGGGAGAGAGAGAGAGAGAGAGACTGAGAGAAAGGTCTTCCTTTCCACTGGTTCACCCCCCAAATGGCCACTACGGCTGGCGCACTGCGCTGATCCGAAGCCAGGAGCCAGGTGCTTCCTCCAGGTCTCCCGTGCAGGTGCAGAGCCCAAGCACTTGGGCCATCCTCCACTGCACTCCTGGGCCACAGCAGAGAGCTGGACTGGAAGAGGGGCAACCGGGACAGAATCCAGCGCTCCGACAGGGACTAGAACCCGGTGTGCCGGCGCCGCAAGCGGAGGATTAGCTCAGTGAGCCACGGCGCCTGCCTCACTCTACTCTCGAGGGTGTCTGACTTCCCTTGTGGGCATTGCAGTGCGCTCCAGTGCTGGCAGCCAGCTCGGGTCTGGGCCGGGTCATCCAGCATCAGTCCCGCGACCCTGGAGAGGGAGCACCTTTCGCTTTCTCCGCAGAGGCAGTACCGCTCGGTGGTGCATCCTCACCGAGTTTCCATCCCTGGGCAGGCTATGCTGTATCGCTCGGTTTCCTTGTCTGCAGGGCACAAGTGCCAACCTCGGCGGGTTGTTGAGAGGGTTAAAGGAGGTAATCTAGGAGAAGGTCTTAGCCCCGTAGCAGTGTGGACTCCATGTGCGTTAGCTGGGGTCTACAAAGGTTAATGGAATATGTCTATTTTGTCTTCTAATTCCATTTCCCCACAAAGGTTTTGCAGCGTTTCCTGGGGCCTCGTTCTCCTGGCTGCTGCCATCTGCCTCATGGTGTGCGCCCCTGAAGCTGTTTTTGCAGAACGAAACCACGTGACTGGTTTGGAACCTCCATAAATGTCCCCGTCTCCCTGCTTCCAGAAAGCACTGGGCTTTTCCCTTTTCTCCCCCTGAAAGCCTGTAGCAGTCTGCACCTGCTGGTTCCTAAAAGGCCACCCTTACAACAGCACCCGCCTTTTCCTCCGGCAGACGGGGCTCTTAGCAGCCCATCCCGCGAGATGGAAAGAACCGCTCAACAGATGGGGGCCAGACCTTTGCAACTGAAAACCCCGGTTTTGAATTCCAAACCCCTGCCTGATGAAGGCTGTGTGATCTACAAGGTGAGAGAGGGAGTTCAAGGTTGGAATCAAAGGCTCCGGAGCAGATGGGGGAAGGAAGTGCTCACGGGCAGAGGCACAGGCAGCACCCAGTCAACCCTGCACTCGCCAAGTCTGTGCCCATCTCCACCGCCCGGCACTCTGCCTCGGTTTCCCGTGGGCGTGTTGGGTGCTGGCCTCTCGTCCGCACTCTGCAGTGTTGTTGTTCAGTTTGTTCTAGCGCCCAGCCACCAGTACCTGAGCACATGGGAGTGTATGATTACTTTATGGAGAAGAGACCCTGGCTTGTCCCCTTCACCAGCTGTCAGCACAGAGGCGCCTTCCCCCACGTCCTCAAAAACACTGCCTATCTAAATGACATCCTGTTAACGAAACCAGTGTTTTACGCTGGTCCAGTGTGTGGTACACACATCACAAGGCCAGGAGGGACACAGTACGGGAAAAGTGCGGCTCAGAAGCCCCTGGGAGTTTTCCAGATGGAACCCTGAACCCACACCTGGATCCCGCCTGCCCATCCCGCTGGAGGTCACAGCGGGGCTGCCCTGGCGGTCATGGGAGGGCTGAGGGAGGCTGGCGGGAGGCTTCGGCACGCCTTGTTGGCTCTGCTGGGTTCAGAGAGGGCTGCACCTTGGCCTTGGCGGAGGAGAAGAGTTCTTTATTGCCTCCAGCCCCAAGGCCTGCCAGCCCCAGGCCGAGGTGAGCCCTTTTCCTCCTGCAGCGGGGCCAGGCGGGTGGGCAGGGGGCTCCTCTGACCCTCCATGCACCCCCGTTCTTCCTCCTCAGCGCTACCCCCAAGCTGTTTTTTCCTTTCTCCTCCGCACCCCCAAGGCTAGTGCCCAGTTATTTACCCAAAGAAAACAGGGAAGTGACACGGTAACGGAGTATGCATGTTGTGAAAATCTGCAGGCTGGGGCAGAAGAAAAAAAAAAAAAAAACAACATTCTTCCATAAGTAGCTGCCTTGTTAATTCATTTTTTTCTCCAGATTAGAACCAGCCATTTCTTGTGCTCCTTCAAGCACCTTCTGTGGTTTCCTGACAGCTGCCTGCGAGGGGTGAGACTTGGCTTGAAAAATGGGCCATCGGTCATGCTTCGAGGTGGGGGGGGCAGAAACCCCAATTGCCCGGCTGCTCGGATTCACTGCTCTCTTTCTAAACGGGGACGGAAGAGGGAGAGGTGGCGGGAGCGGACTGTGTAAACGCCGAGGCGTGACCTGAAGAAATGACAGCCCAGTAATGAACGGTCCTTGGAACGTGGGTTTTTTTAAAATTTTTTTTTCCAGCCTCTTCTTGAAGTTGGTTTGCGATCCTGGCAAACTCGATCTCTATAGCCTTGAGTAACGGTCCCAGGCTGAATCGTGGCAATTAAAAATAATACTGGCCCTGAGAGAGAACTCTTGGGCACGCCCCCACATCCACACCCTTTTCATGAGGTGCCAAAGATCCCTCTCCCAAACCTGCTCCGGAACAGCTGGCTGCGTCGGAGCAGCGGGCTCCAGCCCCGTGCACCCCACGTGCGCTGGGGAGAGGCTGGGCTCACTAGTGGCACTTGCCCGGCCTGGGGTTGGGGACAAGAAGGGGCAGGTCTGCATCCTTCTGGAAGGCGGGACCCTAAGCAGTTTGGTGCCCGATTGTTCTTTGTTGGAGTCTTTAAACCTCCGAGAGAAGCCTGCAGCCGCCAGTATCCCTCGGGGGCCAGTCTCCCTGCTCCTCATTTTTTCCTTTTGTCCATGACCGCTGTCTCCCTTGTAGCCTGCAGGTGCTGGCCCTGAGTTTGCCCGGGCTGCTGTCAGGAGGGGCTGCACCGCAGAGGCCTGGACGGGGCGCCTGTGAGCCTTGCCGTGGGTGGTGTCTGTGCCAGCCGCAGGCTGCTAAGGGACAGACACTCCATCCAGAGCCGGGCAGGCCTGGGATACTGAATGCTGGGTGCAGGCCCAAGCCAGAGCTTGGCTTGCACGAGACCCCCAGCCCCTTGAAACCACACAGTGTGTCAGATCCCCATGACAGCACTGGGCAGCCTCAGCATTCTGCTGTCGCCATCCCAAGAGCCCCGGACAGGTCTGGGCTTCGGGCCTGCCATGGGCCTGGTGATCAAGCAGCGTGGAAGCTAGGGTGGAGAACTTGGGACCAAAGCAGCACATGAGTCAGAGGATAGGTTTTGGTGTCCAGGTTGGGCCCTGCTCACTGGGAGAGTGGGGTGGGCAGAGGGTGCGCCCATCGGAGCCGGTGGCCTGATGGAGCGGGGGAAGCTCAGGGCACCCATGTTGGAGGCTGGGCAGGGCTGGCCCACCCTAGGCAGCACTCTCACCGCGGGCCACCAGGTTCCCAAGGGTGAACACAGCCGCTGCCTGCACTGGGCCACGTTCCAGCCTCTGGCCGTAGGTGAGCAACTCGATTTCCGACTATTGTTTCCAGAGAGTCTACCCGCGGTGCAGGAAAACTCGGCCCACACACACCCCCTAGAGAGGTGGCCCTGTCCCTCGCCACGAGGAGGTCAGAGAACCCTTTTCTCATCCCAGGCCTTGATGTGGATCCAAGGGAAGCAGCTTCTTTGAAGTCGGCTGCGAGCACAGGGCCCAGCTGCGAGGGTGTGGACGGGAGTCGGGCAGGATGCGCACTTGTGTCCGAGACCAGCCGCAGGCCCTCCCATGAGGACCGAGTTTCCTCTGGCCAAAGGTGACTTGGAGTCATCAGTTCGTGGTCTGGAGGCGGTGTTGCGCGTCAAGGCCGCTGGGCTCAGGCGCTTGTGTCTCTGTGCAGCCCTCGAGAAGAAACCGCGTGTGTTCCAGACAAGTCTCTCCCTTGCTCTCAGCCCTTGGCTTTTGCATTCTGCTGTCTTTCCTTTTTTTTTAGATTTATTTATTTAAAAGTCAGAGTTACAGCTGGCGCCATGGCTCAATAGGCTAATCCTCCACCTCGCAGCGCTGGCACCCTGGGTTCTAGTCCCGGTTGCCCCTCTTCCAGGCCAACTCTCTGCTATTGCCCGGAGTGCAATGGAGGATGGCCCAAATCCTTGGGCCCTGCACCACATGGGAGACCAGGAGAAGCACCTGGATCCTGGCTTCGGATCAGCGTGATACGCTGGCTGCAGCGCGCTGGCCGCAACGGCCATTGGAGGGTGAACCAATGGCAAAAAGGAAGACCTTTCTCTCTGTATCCCTCTCTCTCTCTCACTGTCCTCTCTACCTGTCAAAAAAAAAAAAAAAGTCAGAGTTACAGGGAGAGAGAAGGAGAAGCAGAAAGAGAAAGAGGGGTCTTCCATCTGCTGGTTCATTCCCCAGTTGGTTGCAACAGTCAGAGCTTTGCCGTTCTGAAGCCAGGAGCCAGGAGCTTCTTCCAGTCTCCCATGTGGGTGCAGGGGCCCAAGGACTTGAGCCATCTTCTACTGCTTTCCCAGGCCATAGCAGAGAGCTGGATTGGAAATGGAGCAGCTGGGTCTCCAACCAGCGCCCATATGGGATGCCAGCACTGCAGGCAATGGCTTCATCCACTTTGCCACAGCGCCAGCCCCTCTGCCATCTTTCAAATGCCTCCGAACAGCAAGCATGGCCCTTGCAGATGGAGATGCACTAGGGAATGAGTTCTGTGGATGCTCAGTTTTAGGAATCAGAGGGGACTCCTGTGACTGTGGCTGAAAGGGTTTCCTCTGGGTTCTGGGTCAGGACGGCTCTCAGATGCCTCCTCCTCCTCTAGCTCAGGCCTCGGCCTTCTATTACCAGAATCAGAGGTGTTAGGCATGGGAGGAGTCCTGTAGCCCTGCTGATAAAGGGTGTACAGACAGACGACCACCCTGTGGTTTGAACTCTCCTGGGATGGGCTGCTCACTGTAAAGACATCTGAGCCATTGTTCCAGAGGCTTTGTCCTCAGGCAGTTCCCTCCTAAACTGGGTGGAATCCTGAGCTCTGTGACTTGGATCGGCTGGCCCAGTTTGCAATCATTCCCAGACTCTGGGCAGCAGTGTAGCCAGATTCCCAAACCTGGGAGAGCAGGTGCATCATAAAGGCCCTTCCCCAGAGCTGCTGGGGGACTCTATCTCATGCCTGATGGTGAGTATTTTGGTTACACGATGGACAGACTGACTCTTGTCCTACATATGTTCGTGATGGGCTTAACATCTCCATGTCACTGTTGTCTTGTGAAACATGGCGGCAAAGGTGCCACTGTTGGCCAGTGGTGTCTCCCTCCACCAGCACAGCCTGGGAATGCATGTGGCTGTCTTTCGCCCAGGGGTGTTTGGCTGCACTGGTCAGAGGCCACTCTTGCAGATGGAAGTGAGCCCATTTGCACCCCCTGTTGGGATGCTAGAAATGTGAAAAACACTCTTCCAGAATAAAGTGAGTGCGTGAGCTCTGGGTGCCGCCTCCTCACCTTGCCCTTGGTTTTGTCACTTCACCCGCTCTCCTGACATCAGCAGATTAAGTGGTTCTAGGACTTCTCTGGGCCCGATGCACACAACCTGATGTGCTTCTGACCAGAGTTCAGGCTCTGTGAGAGCAAGGAGTCTGTCTGGGTTTTGCCTCTCTGTCCTTAGCGTTTATAATTGATTAGCTGAATGACTGACTAGTTTTCCAGATGCAGCAAAAAACAAAACAAAACAAAACTATTTCCAGCTCTCCTACTCTGTGTTACAAAGTGAATCTGGCCTTTTCCCATGGAACCACCTCATTTATCACTATGTTAGATATTAGGAAAACAGCATCAAGGTCCAATAGCAAGGAGCAAGGGCTACAATTTGAATGTGCCTTCCAATTCTCATTGTAAGAGTTGGGAGAGATCTGTAGGTCACAAGAGCTCTGTTCTCATAGATGGATTAAGGCCCTTATGTCAGGAGTGGGTTAGTTAGCACAGGAACGGGCTCCTGATATTATTTGTCTTTTATTATTATTTATATATTATTTGAAAGATGGAATGACCAGGTAGGGGGAGAGAGAGAGAGAGAGAGAGAGAGAGAGAGAGAGAGAGAGAGAGAGAGAGAAGTCTTCCATCTGCTGGTTCACTCCCCAAATGGCTGCAGCAGCCAGGTCTGAGCCAGGCTGAACCCAAGGCTCAGCAACTCCATCCGGGTCTCCCCCATGGGTGACTGGGGCCCAAGCACTTGGGCCATCTTCCAGTGCTTTTCCAGGTGCAGTTGCAGGAAGCTGGTTGGAAGCGGAGCAGCCAGGACTCTAACTGGCACTGCGATATGGAGTGGCAGCATCACGAGCCGTGGCTTAACCTACTGCACCACAACACAGGCCCCTAGCTCCCGATGAAAGGATAAATTTGGCGCCCCTTCTCTCTCTCTGTCTCTCATGCTCTGTCTGGCCGTGTGACGCCCTCTGCCACGTAGTGTCACAGCACAAAAACCCTGGTGCCATCTTTTGCATTCACAGCCTCCAGGAGGGTGAGAAATGAATTTCTTTTCTTTGTCATAACTCAGTCTGGTATTCTGCGCTTGCAGACTAAAGACAGCAGGTAAGCAGTCAAGGCTAGGCAACCCCTCAAGCTTGCGTGCCCCTTGTCTCTTATGCCCTGTCAAGCCAGCTTCACTCGTCGTGTGATTCTGATCCAACCGCAGGGAGCTCATACTCGTGGGCATGGTAGCAGCTACCCCTGTTGCAAGATCCCCGGCAGCCTCCCTCAGCTCCACTCACAGCCACAGGATGATGGCTTCCCCTGCCCTGCTGGGAGAAAGCCCCCAGGACCTCGATGACAGGGGCGTGTTCTCCTCTCTTCTCTGGACACTCAGCAAGTCCTGCTTCTACAGACACTACTTTCACTACATCGCTTCCTAGCTCTGGGACCTCGAGGCCTCCTTGTGCTCGCCAGCATCCCGCTCCCCACTGCTCTGCTTGGCTCTGAAGAATCTTTGTCATCGGGCCCCACCTTGCTTATCCAGCTGAATTTCCAATTACTCTGCTACTGTCAGGCCGCATAGTTTTTTGCTTTCTTCATATAGTTTGCTTGGTACTTCTTCAATATACGTATTTTAGTTAAAATCTCATAGAGGCTCATACCTTCTTGTTTTTTCAAATAGATTTTATTTTTTAGAGTAGCTTTAGCAAAATACAGAGTTTCCCTATACCCCCTTGCCTCTGCCAGCGTCAACAATCCATGCTACAGTGCTGCATCCATTTCCGTCGTTATCTTTGACACATTGCTGTCACCCAAAGGCCACCGTTTATATTAGAGTTTGCCCTTGGTGGTGTCTGTTCTGTGGGTTAGGACAAATGTATAATGACACATATCCACCCACAGTATCTATCCTATGGAGTGGTTTAATTACCCTAAAAGCCCTCTATGTTCATACCCCTTCTTTTTATAATTAGCATTCCATTTTCTAGTCGTCAGGGATAGTGCAGGTTCTGCCTTGTTCATGGAGTCCCTCCCTTTGGCTCCAACCCACAAAGATCTCCCCTTTGCCGGTTCTCCTGCAGCACCCACAAGCAGGGCACCTCTGCCTGTACCATTATTGCCTGATCCATAGTAGCCCTGTCTCTGTGACTAGAGTGTAAGTGCCGGATAATTGGGTTCCACCATTGGGCCTGGCTCTGGTGAGAGTTCCATAAGGAGGGCCACTACACTGCACAGTTCACATTGCAATCTTGCCAGTGGAACCCCTGTAGTCATGGGACTCCATAGGCTTGTATATAAGTCCTTGCTGATGGAATAAAACCCAACCCAGGATTAGAAACAAAAATTATCCCGATGGTCACTCAGTTCAGTTCTTCAGATGATGATTGAACAGCTACTGTGTGTAAATTATCAATGATATCAAAATAAATAAGATGGTTGCTCCTACACTCAAAGAAACTATTGTGTTGTGACACAGGAACATAAATAAGCAGATCACCTTAATATAATATGGAAAGTGCTCAGATAGGAACAGGGACAAAGGATTTGACATTGGTAGTCTGAAGGATCAGTGGGAATCTGGCAGGTGGAGGACATTCCCGCAAGAGGGGACAACTTAGTAAATCAATGTCTAAGAGAGTACTTGCCGGAGAGTTGCGAGGGGTACCACTTAGATCCTGACGCCAAGGCCAGAAGCTCAACTGTTGAGTGCTTGTGTACCACCCCGAAGCCAACCTGTACGGAATAACTAGTAGAACAGGATTCAGTCACCTTCTGGAGTCAGAAAAGAAGGATACAGCCTAGCCTGCTTGATCATTGCCTGCTCTTCCAAAGGCTGGGTGGAGACGAGCTGTGGACACCAGCGTATTTTCTCACGTGACGCTACCCTGTGTTGCTCTGTTCTCATTGGGCTGTTTCGGTCAAGCCGTGGAGTCAGAGCCTTCTAGAACTCAATCTCTGGAGTGAGCAGCCATTTTCTGTAGCTTTTGCTTCAAACCTTGCACTGTTCTTGGCCCCCCTCATAAATTCTTCTTTTTCCTCCCCCTCTTTTTCTTCCTCCCCCTCCTTTTCTTCCTCTCCCTCCTTCTCTTCCTCGTCTGCCCTCTTCTTCCTCTTCCTTCTGTCTCCTTTCGTTTTGCTGGATATCAGAAGTCTAGTTAATTAGATAAAGCCCAGAGTCAGCAAAAATGGAGCCATTTCCTTCTCCATGCAGCTTCCTGTCCCCAACTGACTTGCCAGGTGATCATTGGCTGCCATGATGGGGCTTGCACGGGGTTGGCTTCTGTAACGCGCAAGTGTGTAAAGGATGCTAGCGTCTGATTGGAGAAAGGGCTGAGACCGGCGTTGTGGTTCTGGGTCCCTCTCACTTCCTCTTTTTCTATTCTTTTCTGCGTCATCAGCGGGAGTCTAAGGCTTCTGGAACTTGTCTTTGGTTCACCTGGGAAAGTCCCAGCAAGCGAGAAGCACTGAGATCTCCCAGGAGGGGCGGGTAACCTCCCTCACCCAAATTGTTTGGGCAGAGCAGCCCCCATAGGGGCGAGGAGGATGATCAATTGGCAACTTAAGGAGTCAAAGCCCCTCCCCGCCTTCTCCTCCCTCTGCTTATTGTGCCCAGGAGGGCAGCGGGGTCAGCCGCAGCACACTGAAGGGCCAGTTAGCCGTGCCGTGAAAGAGGCTCGTTTTGTGTTTCGGTAATGAGCACTCTTTCTCCCCTCGGATGCACTCAGATTTCACAAGTTGGGGGGAACCTGTCAACTGCTGTTGTCATTGTATGGGACTCACAGGGAACTTGGATGTAGGGCAAGCTTGTTTCAAAGAAAGCAGGGGAAAGAAAGTCTTGAATAGCTGCAATGTGCTGTCATATGCAGATCGCAGCTCCAGTTGCCATGGGACACCTCTGCCCGCCGAGAGGGCAAGATGCCGCGCGTCCTTCGCTGATGCGATCGCCTCCTTGGAGATGGAACTGCTGCTGCCGGGAGGCCACGGCTGCCGTGGGCGCTCAGGTTTCCCAGCAGCCTCTGCCCCCCGCTGGCTGCTCATCGGGAGTCTCCTAACCCCAGGGGCTGAGGGAACAGCGAGGCAGGGCAGGTGGAAGGGTCCCGCTTTATGGGACGCCAAGCGTTGGTTCTCAGAAGGGCTGCTAGGGCCCATGATTAGAGACTGTGGTCCCGGGTTCAGGGCAGGGTTCGCTTTCTTTGTTGATCTTGCCCTCTGACAAAAGCATTCCTTTCCCGATGAGTTCATTTTGTAGCTAACATTATTTTTTTTTCCTTATCTACCTAATGTGGCCCAGAGAACCAGGACAGGCCATGCCGATGGAAGGAGAGAGCCAGCTTGCCCTGCTGTCCTCCTGGCGTCCCTGCAGCCAGGTCTCTCAGCTCTGCAGGTCCTTGTTGTGTGTCTCTTCCCGCACGGTGGGGACAGGGTGTATGCACGTTGCACAACCAGGAATCATGTATAAGCCAGACCTGTAGGCGAACCTGCGATTAGGGGGAGAATGAGGATTCTCCAAGGGGTCCTCCGAGCATGGGGGTGGGGAGACGTGGGATCAAACAAGGCTGTGGGCAGCGAGGCCAGAGAGGAGCCAGTGGGAGCCAGCACTGCACACCTTAGGAGGAGGTTGTGGTGGAAGCTGCGATGGACTGGGGCGGGGGGCGGGGTGGACTGTGAGGAGTGTTTCCAGCCTTGTTCACTGGTCACCCTTTAGAAGCATGGCCAGATCTGTCACCAGGGAGGCCGAGTCTGAGGTTTGAGCCAGTACCTGGGGCGGCCTGTGGCAACTTCCTGCCCCTCTGCTTTCCAAGCCCCACCCCCGTCTTCACCACCGGCTAAGCCACTTCTCCTCTAGGGAGACACTGGTGCCCAGAAGCCTTTCCTCGAAGAGGATTTAATGCTGGTGGGAGAATAATGCTTGCATATGGCAGGACTTTAAAAAAAAAAAAGATTTATTTATTTTAAAGTCAGAGTTACAGAGAGAGGGAGAGAGAGATCTTTCTGGTTCACTCCCCAGATGGCTGCAACAGCCAGGGTTGGCTAGGCTGCAGCCAGGAGTTTCCTCCAGGTCTCCCATGTGGGTGGCAGGGGCCCAAACGCTTGTGCCGCCTCCCACTGCTTTTCCCAGACCATTAGCGGGGAGCTGGATCAGAAGTGGAGCAGCCGGGACATGAACCAGCGCCCATATGGGATGCCGCGTTGCAGGCAGTGGCTTAACCTGCTGCGCCACAGCACTGGCCCCAACAGGTCTTCAAAATATTCATGGAATAAACATGTTATAAAAAAACTATGCACCAATTTCAAAATTTTGTTGCACCAAAATAAGTTTATTTTGTAGGTCCGTTTTCTGTGAACTCTTTGAAGTTCCCTTTTAAATTTAAATTTAAAATAATTCAAATTATTTTAAATAATTTAATTTTAAAAATTTACTTGGGAAGCAAGGAGACATAGAGAGACAAAGAGGGAGCTTCCATCCACTGGTTCCCTTGCTAAATGCCTGAAATGAGCAGGGGGACACAAAGCAGGTAGCTAGGAACTCAATCCAAATCTCCCATGTGGGTAACAGGAATGCAACCACTTAAGCTAAGCAAGCTGGAGTCAGGAGCCCAAGGCAGGAACTGAACCCAGGCACTCTGCTATGGGGTACAGGTTTCCTAGTCAATATCTAGCTAAGATATTGAAAACAGTTTGGGGAGGCCAAATGCCCTCCCCAAAACCATATGACTAAAGGCAATGTGACCAGTGTCCACTAGGAAAAGCCCTGAAGGCATTCAAAGGCCTGAGGTTCAAAGACTGGACACACACACACACACACACACATACACACATACACACAGACTTACGCACTCACACACGCACATGCACACACACACACGGACTCACAGCCTAGTTCATGTTCATATTTGCTTTTCAGTTTGTAAGTCACCAACATGATGGCATTGCCTTTAACCTTGCCATGGTTCCATGATGGGGTTGTGTGAGCCTGGAAGTCTCGGGCAAATGTAAGATCTAACGACTCTTCCAGAAAAATCATGGAGCATCCACAGAGGTGAGGGGCAGGGACTGCGAAGCAGCCGCGAGTTTTCTGATTGGCGGGCACCCAGGGCAGGCTGCCTTGTGAGCTAAGGCTAGACCACCAGGCTGTGCTGCAGCTGTGGGCTTCGTCAGGCAGAATGGAGATGGAGTCCGGCTGTTGTTCCTTGCTCTGGGGCTGCTGGAATAGATAGCATAGGCTTACAGTCTCTTCCATCTTGGAAGTCTAAAGTGGATCTCACTGAGCTAAAATCCAGGGCCGGTCAGGGCTGTGCTCCCTTCTGGGGGCTGGGGAAGAATCTGTTTCCTTGGCTTTTCCAGGATCCGGAGGCCTCCTTCACGCCTTTTCTCTTAGGCTCCGTCTTCTGTCTTCAAAGCCTGGGACCTTGCATCTTTCACCCTCCATTCTTTCATAGTCACCTCTGCCTCTGCCTCTTGTTCCTCTTCTACCCTCTCCTCCGTGCTTAAGGTCACTTGTGGTTGCAATGGGCCCACCTGGATGACATCCGGGACAATCCAAGTTAGGAAAAAAGCAACCTTAACTCCCTTGTCCACGTAAGGTTCCAGGAGTGAAGACATGGACATCATTGAAGAACCATTATCCTCTCTACCACATTTGATCAGTGGATTGGGTTTTGGTTGTTAGTTGGTCAGTTACTGGCTCTTCGATAGGTTTTTGGTTGTTAGTTTGTCAGTTGATTGGTTGTTCAGTTGGTTTTTAGTTGGTCGGTTTTTGGTGGATCGGTTGGTGTTTGGTTGTTGGTTATTGGTTGTTTGGTTGGCTGGTTTTTCAGACTCCCCCGACTCCTACTTAGGTTGTCAACCAAATGCCCAGCACTGATGTTTGTTAGAAGAAAGGACACTTGTGCGAAGGGCTGCAGGAGGTAGAGGTGGAAAATGGATGCCCAACTTTATCCCATTACCAGTCAGAATCAATCTATAAGGCACAATCCCCCAAATTAGGGGATGTGACATTTTCTGGGGGAAGTACTAGCCCACACACCCCATGGAGCCCAATGCATTGCTCTTTTATTTCCATTACAAACACCTGTCCTCACATAGTTGGCTTCTGTCTTGTGTCCTCTGGCTTAGAAGCAGGGAAGTTTGAAACCCACTTTGAAATGTCTGCTCAACCTTTGAGATCTTATCTCTAATCCAAATACACTGGTGGGTTCTGCTAAGTGTCTGTTGGCCCCCTGGAGCCTCTCAAATCCACAGTGGGTTTCAGCCTCTCTCACACACATCAGCCCAGCCCTGCGTGCTAAACCCTGCCCCGCAGCCTCCCAGACTTTGTATCGCAAACTGGATTCCGCCTTGCTGGCAGATAAAGCTTGCTCTTCAAGTTCATCAATACTCTGCAGAAAAGACATGGCCATTGGTCACTGGTTCCGAGCTGAGCCTGCAGCTAGCCAGTTCCTTGGCTAACTTCTTGGCAAACCTGCAATTTTTGTTCCACCTGAGACTCAACTCCTTGTTTTCTGGTTTCCTTGCCTGAGCATCCGGTTCGCAGTCAGCTCCGCCCACCCCACCCCTTCATCCTGGGGCAGCCCCACTGCTCACTGACAGATGATCACCAGGCATCTAGAGGGGCTGCCCCACCATGCGGGATCCCACCTCATCCCGGGACATCCACCCGTCCCCAACCCATGGCTAACCCTGCCCTCCCCAAATGTCCTGGCTCTTACGACTCACCTTCTAGTTGTGACTTCAGTCTTGACACTCTGTGCCCAGTCAACCTTGACTTCCTGTCTCTAAACCGCCTGTGTTGCACCAAGAGCGCCAGCAGACCAGAGTGGCTGATGCCTATTGGCCTCTTATACATTCACTCTCCTAATCCTCCTACAGGTGAGGAGACAGAGGCAAAAGAGATTCTGTAGCTTACACCAGGCCCTAGAGTGTCATCATCCTGCACCTGCATTGCACTGACAGTCTCCCTCTTTCCACTCTCTCCTCTGTATAGTCAGCTACCAGCAGCTGGGGGCCTGTGCACACGGCACCACACACCACCACCTGCCTACATCCTCCAGTGGGTCTCACCCAGTCGAAACCAGAGGCTCCCAGTGACCACTGGCCTGCAGGATCCAGAAGGGCTGCAGAAGGGCTGGGCCTGTGTTCATGGCTGTGTGTTCAGCCTCGTGAACGGTGCCAAACACATATCAGGGCTTTTCAAAAAGTTCGTAGAAAATGCAAATTTTAGGGACCGGCACTGTGGTGTAGCAGGTAAAGCCAGCGTTGGCAGTGCTGGCATCCCATATGGGCACCAGTTCAAGACCCAAAAGCTCCACTTCTGATCCAGCTCTCTGCTACGGCCTGGGAAAGCAGCAGAAGACGGCCCAAGTCCTTGGGCCCCTGCACCAACATGGGAGACCCGGAAGAGGCTCTTGGCTCCTGGCTTTGGATTGGCCCAGCTCCGGCCATTGCAGACATTTGGGGAATGAACCAGCGGGTGGAAGACCTCTCTCTCTCTGCCCCTGCCTCTCTGTAACTCTGTCTTTCAAATAAATAAATAAATCTTTAAAAAAAAAAGAAAATGCAAAGTATGAAAAAACTATGTAGGGATTTCATTTTTTTGCACCCAAATAAACTTATGTTTCAGTTTCATTTTTCTACAGACTTTTTGAAGTCCCCTCATATTTGCTGAATGACTGGATGGCGCCCCAGGATTCCCTCCAGAAGCTGCAGGCCCAGGGAGGCTCCAGGCCACCACCCCGACTGCGTGTCCCTGGGCCAAGATGGAAGCCCTTCCATGGGCTCAGAGGCTGACTCCAGCTGCACCCTGGTGCTTCATCCCCTACAGAGCCCGGCAAAGAAGACTCTGCGGCACGTGCTCCTGGGCTGGCCTGGATTTTCCCTGCTCATTAACTGCCCGCCCCCCCTTTGGTATGCACTCACCTGCTAGAGGAATGCCAACCGTGTCTTCTCGGCCCCCACCCAACCCCAGCCAGCTGAGGGGTGGAAGCAGCTGCTTCTTCCATCCCGACCACATAGATCTTAATTCTCAGCCCTCAAAACCCCATCCAGGGGTGGCCGTGAAGAATGCCCACACCACATATCACAGTGGCTGGCTGGATTCAAGTCCTGGCTCAGCTTCTGACCCAGCTTCCTGCTAATGCAGATCCTGGGAGGTAGCAGGTGGTACTTCAAATATGTGGCTCCCTGCCACCCAAGCAGGAGATCTGGACCGAGTTCTGGGCTCCTGACTTTGTCCTGGCCCAGCCCTGAGTGTTGTGGGCATCTCAGGAGCAAACCAGTGGATAGGACCCTCTCTTTATCTCTCTGCCCTCAAATAACAAATATATAATATTTTTTAAAAAGATTTGTTTATTTTAGTTGAAAGTCATAGTTACACAGAGAGAGAATGAGAGGCAGAAAAAGAGAGAGAGAGGTCTTACATCCACTGGTTCACTCCCCAATTGGCCACAACAGCTGGAGCTGCACCCATCCGAAGCCAGGAGCCAGGAGCCAGGTGTTTCTTCCCGACCTCCCACTCAGGTACAGGGGCCCACGGACTTGGGCCATCCTCTACTGCTTTCCCAGGCCACAGCAGAGAGCGGGAATGGAAGTGGAAGCTGGATCTCGAACTGGCGCCCATATGCGGCGCCTTTACCCGCTACACCACAGTGCCGGTCCAAAAAAATATATAATAATTTAAAAACTCTGTTCAGCCCACTGGACATTATTTAAAAGAACAAAACTGAGAAGTCTTTGTGACTCTCTCCCTAAAGACACCTCTTGTCCTCCCACCTGGTGCTTGAGCAACCTACACAGGGGCACCGCAGGGCTGCCTCACCATACCCGGGGCACTGAGTTTTGAACCCCCCGAGCCCACTCCAATGGGGCGAGGAGCCCAGCCACTTGACAGTACGCAAGTGACACGGGCACGTGCCCCGCACGGCTCTGTGGTCTGAGAGCCCTGGTTCTGGGCGCACGTCCCTGCCTCTGCTGTGCAGGTGAGAACAGTTGGATTTTACGTTCTCATGGCTGCCAGCAATGGTAACCTCATTAGTCAGTTCCAAGAGCTCCTTGGTGGATGGCGAGAGGCTGCCAATATAGCAAAGGGTTTTTTGTCTCAGGTTTCTGGTGTAGGGCGTTGTGGGGAAAGAGACCAAGAGAGGCAGGGCCAGGCCAAGCCTCCTCGTGCAAAGCTGCTCTCAAGTGCGAGAACAGGAGAAACGTCTTGGACGGGATTTTCTGACTGCTTTGATAGCTAAAGTCCTTGGCTTTGAAGAAGCGTCTTGGGAATGGCTCTTTCTCCAGTGAGAAGCATGCAGACAGACGCGGAGTTAAGTGGTTTTCGGGAGCATCTGTTACATGCCCGGCCCTTTAGATGCGTCTCGGTGGGAAACGCCAGCAGCATTGTGCCAAAACCACGGGTCAGCAGTACCAAGAGAATAGATAGATTTTTTAAAGATTTATTTATTTATTATAAAGGCAGAGTTATAGAGAGGCAGAGGCCATCTCCCCAGATGGCCACAACGGCCGGAGCTACACCAATCTGAAGCCAGGAGCCAGGAGCTTCTTCCTGGTCCCCCACATGGGTGCAGGGGCCCAAGGACTTGGGTCATCTTCTACTGCTTTCCCAGACCATAGCAGAGAGCTGGACCGGAAGTGGAGCAGCCAGGACTCGAGCCTGTGCCCATATGGGATGCCGGCACTGCAGGCTATACCACAGCACAGGCCCAAGAACAGATATTTTTAAATCCCAAGTTGGAAAATGAGGAGCTCGAGTCTTTGAGGGGTTATGCAGCTTTCCCAAGTTTATAAGGATTCCAAATTAGCAGAGCCGGGATCTCAACTCAGGTCTGCCTGACTCCAGAGCTCCTACACGGTACTTCAAAAGTTTGTGGGAAATGCAAGGAAAAATTTATTTTGGTGTAAAGCATTTTTGAAAACCATGCAGAGTTTATTGTTTTATACTACACTTTTTAAATGAACTTTTTGGAAATTCCCTCATAAATATGAATCTCAACCTTTTTTTTCACCAAAGTAAATTATATTTTGTTCCACTTCCAAGAACTTTTTAGAGTTTGTTCGTACTAGCTCCCTCTCTTGCCTTAAGGGCCCTTCCCCCGTCTCTCCGGATGTCGAAGGACTTCATCCTCACCCAGGGTGGGAATTTGTGACGGCTGTAGGTCCAGCCATTTTGGAGTACAGATGAACTCAGTGGGTTCTTCTTTGTGTCTTGGCCCCATCTGGCAAATTGAAATTGACCACTGAATCCCCAAATCTTGCCTGGTAGAGTCCAGAACTCAGATTCCCTCTGCTGCCCATCCCCCACCTCATCTCAATGCACCCAGCCATGGTGAGCTGGGATTCTCCCAAGGGAAGCTCACGGGTTACCAGAGCCCTCAACCCTGCTCATTCTAGAACTTTCCCCAGCAGCAGTCCCAGCCCAAAGACAGATTCCTCACCAACAGCCAAGTTCATGCTGTAGGCACCAACAGTGCTTCCAAAGAGCCAATGGCAGAAAAGCCTGTACTTACTCTCTGGTTTAGGGGCAGCGTTAATTTTGCAACAGATGCAGGCACATGCAGATGTGTTGATTAGGGTCCCAGCAGGAACAGGTGTCTTTTGTGAAACCATGTAGTGAAAGACCAGTGTCCAGGAATGGGCACGCGGAGTCAGGGAAGCCACAAGGAAAGCTGAGGCCCCCCGCCCTGGGACTAACAAAGAGTGGGAAGCTGTGGCCGCTCTGGCCCTAGAGGAACCCTGGGAGGGAACAGGGGCCTGGCAAGAGCCACGACCACAGAGGAGGCCGCCTGGTGGGAGCAGCAGTCCCAAGGGACACCAAGGCAGGGACACACAGAGACAGGTCCTGCCAGCGCCTCACAGTGGCCGGACCCCAGTGCAGAGCAGAGGGGGGAGGTAGCTGGTGAACCAAAGCTTGGAGCTCAGCCCCCAGGGGCACGGAGCGGGGCAGGTGGACAACAGGACTCCGGGGGCACCATAATCCTTTTGGTGAGCAATGAAGGTGCAGCTTACCCATGTCCTTCTCCTACACCTGGGCCATGGGCGTGGCCAGCGCCCAGAGATGCTGGGAATGTAGTTAGGGAAGGACCTAGGCTTGGTGCTTTGAAGACGAACTCATTAGCTACTTGGGAAGAACAACAGAGTGGGGTTGGGGGGGGAGAGAGATCTTTGATCTCCCGGATCACTTCCCCAGTGTCCACAACAGCCAGGAAGTTGGGGCAGGGCTGAAGCCAGGAGCTTAGAGCTCCATCTTGGCCCATCTTCTGCTGCCTGCCCAGACACATCAGCAGGACGCTGGGTTGGAAGCAGAGCAGCCAGGGCTCTGAAATGGGCTGCACCTGCTGCGCCACCACAGCAGCCCCCAGGCCCTGGTGCCTGGAAGCTCCCGGGCAGAGGCATCCAGAGACGCCCTCGGAACCCCGTGGTCAGATGGGCTGTGTTGGAGGCAAGAGGACTTGATCTGGGGCAAGCACAGGAGAAGGCCTAGCCGTGGGCCACAGGTAGGCCTGGGCCAGGGGCTCTGCTACTGGCTGGGGTCTGGGTCCTCACCCAGCTCTCTTCCACGGCAGATGCCAGGGCGTACACACAGAGTTCAGCAGCAAGAGAAAACATCTCCTTATCTTATTTAGAACATAAAGGAGAGACCAACGGGGCAATTCTGTTGGTGGTTTGCCGAGATGCCCTGGAAAGCCAGCTTGGGAGGCCAGGGCCTGGGTCAGGCCCGAGAGACCAATGCCCTCTTCTAGACTGGTATAAACAGATGGCGCTGACGGCTGACGCAGAGTTTAGGGGTTAGGAAGCAGAATTTCTGGTTTGATTCCAAGTCTTTTCCAGTGCTGATCTTTTCTATTTTTTTATTTTTTTGGACAGGCAGAGTTAGATAATGAGAGAGAGAATGACAGAGAGAAAGGTCTTCCTTTTCCACTGGTTTACCCCCCAAATGGCCGCTACGGCCGGTACACTGTGCCGATCCGAAGCCAGGAGCCAGGTGCTTCCTCCTGGTCTCCCATGTGGGTGCAGGTCCCAAGCACTTGGACCATTCTCCTGGGCCACAGTACAGAGCTGCGCTGGAAGAGGGGCAACCGAGACAGAATCTGGCGCTCCGACCAGGACTGGAACCTGCGGTGCCGGCACTGTAGGCGGAGGATTCGCCAAATGAGCTATGGCGCCGGCCGCCAGTGCCTATCTTCAGCCTAAAAGCAGAGAGCCGAATTAACCTCCACCATTACTGCTACTCCAGAGGGGCTGCAGGGAGCTGGGTTAGCACATCCAGGCCTCCCGGGACCCCAGGGAACTGCGCCTCTGCGGGATTGCTACAGCACAGCCCCCCGCCCCTTGACCTGTGGCCAAGTCTGATTTTCCTCATTCTGAAGAGGAGGTGCTGCCTCAGAAAGGAGTAGCTATGGGCAGGCAGACTGGCTGCTCGGACTCCAGTCACGATGCCCACGTTGCACATCAGAGGGCCCGGCTTCCCCCACGACGCTGGCTCCAGGTTCCGGCTTCCTGCTCATGCTGGCCCAGGGAGGCAGGGTTGACGGTGCAAGGGGTTGGGGCCCTGCCTCCCGTGTGGGGCATCTGGGTGGAACTCCTGCTGCCAGCTTTGGCCTGGCCCAGCCCAGCTGTTGCAGGCACTGGGGAAGTGGGGCGTGAACCAGTGATAGGAAGATTCTAGGAGGATTCTCTCTCTCTCTCTCTCTCTCTCTCTCTCTCTCTCTCTCTCTCTCTCTCTTTCTCTCTCTCTTTGCTCTGTCTGTAACCCTACCTTTCAAATAAGTAAAAAATAAATCTTTTTTTAAACTTATTGTTAACAGCAGAAATCTTCCTTCTGTCTGGGCCTGTACAGGCCCGGATGTGAGTAAATTGTTCTAAAATCTTGAGTGACGATGACAGCACCAGCACCGACCACTTATTCAGTTTGTCCCGTGCCAGGCACAGCGCTCAGGTCTCTATAGACCATGTAGCTTAGTAACTTGCCAAGCAGTCACGGCCAAGTCCGAATGGCAGTCTTAGCCTCTACACAGGACGGCTGTTGTCTGCCTTCTCTCATTGCATCTCCCCGGGGCCCTTCCTGCGGCACCCACCACTCCCAAGCACATTCAGCCTCTTGGAACCCACTTCATTAGACATCGCTTGATTCCCAAGCTGGTCGGTGGCGCGTGGACATCTCCATGGGGCAGCTGTGCCCCAGGGTCCCCACCCTGCAACCCGGCTCTCCTGCACTTGAAGCCACGCCCTGTGTGCTCCTTGAGTCTCAAGGCAGCTTCGCCGTGTGCAGCCCCGAGTTAGTTCCTGAATCGTGTTTACGCAGAGCCGCTCTGACTCCAAATGCGAGGGTTCCCACGGGTTGAAGGGCTCTGTCCCATGAGTCCCAAACTGCCACCTGTACTTCTGACCAACCTGCTATGGCTTTGAGGGTTCTCACAACCCCCTCCTCAGGTTCAGTAATTTGCAGGAGTGACTCACAGAACTCAGAGAACAATTTACCTAGGATTTCTGGTTTGTTTTTTTTTTTTTTTTTTTTGACAGGCAGAGTGGACAGTGAGAGAGAGAGAGAGACAGAGAGAAAGGTCTTCCTTTCCTGTTGGTTCACCCTCCAATGGCCGCCACGGCCAGCGCGCTGCAGCCGGTGCACCGCGCTGATCCAAAGGCAGGAGCCAGGTGCTTCTCCTGGTCTCCCATGGGGTGCAGGGCCCAAGCACTTGGGCCATCCTCCACTGCACTCCTGGGCCACAGCAGAGAACTGGCCTGGAAGAGGAGCAACCGGGACAGAATCCGGTGCCCCGACCGGGACTAGAACCCGGTGTGCCAGCGCTGCAAGGCGGAGGATTAGCCTAGTGAGCCGCGGCGCCGACCCGATTTCTGATTTCTAATAAAGGATTCAGCTCAGAAAGAGGTGCCCCGGAAGGGGCGGGCAGAGGGACCCAGGGCTCGCACGTTCCCTCCACCTCCCCCTCGACCTGCTGGACATGCTGTGGCATTCATTACACACAGACAAGAGCAGGCCGTTTGGCGTAGTGGTTAACAGATCACCTGGGGCATTGCATCTGTACAGAGTGCCTGGATTTGAGTCCCAGCTCAACTCCCATTCCAGCACGCTGGAAGGCAGCAGGTGGTGGCTGGAGGTCTCCTGCCACACATGTGGGAGACCCAGATTGAGTTCCTGGCTCCCAGCTTCAGCCAGGCCCAGCCCCAGCTCTTGTAGTCCCCTGCAGCATGGAGCAGAGGATAAGAGTTCTCTTAAATGGAAAAAGACAGATAAACAACACCTTGTCTGAGCTAGGTCCATGAATGCCTTTGGATAATGTGCACACCACGTCCAGCAAAGAAGCTCACAGGAGGTGCACCCCAGGTCCAGCAGAGAGCCTCGGAGGGGGCGTCAGGAAGGGGAGGGGTCACGGGATGGCAAGGAGCAGAATCCGCGGGACTCCAGGGGAGACAATGTGGATGTAGACCCTGTGCCTGGATCCACGTGCTTTCCAGCGTGTGTGGTGGCTACTGGGGTGACACGAGAAAGGAGCAGAGGCCAGAGCACCCGAGGGCTGTCTAACAGATTGAAAGTCCCACGTGGCTCTGTGCGAGTGGAGGCGTTTGGTGGCCCGGTCATAGTCCACTGGGTGGACCTGGATAGGCGTGAGGCCTTCTCCACCTGCCCTGGCAGCCTCCTCTCTGGTCTCCTCCGTGTTGTGTGCAGAGTAGACAGGCAGGACACATCGCGGGGCCCTCTGGACTCCCCGTGCTCCTGAGGCCACTGCCAAATGCCCTTTGCACACCGAGCTCACTCCCCAGCCTCCCAGAAGCCCCGCGCCTTCTGTTTCAAGTGCTTTGTCTAACGGTTTCCACCGCCCCTTCCGCCCACAGAAGCACAGGCCCCCGCCGGAGCCGGCCTGGAAAGGACCTCCTGAGTTCTCAATGAGCTGGGGCGGCTCAGAGTCGCCTTTTATTCCTGCAGCACAGGACGCAGGGCAGGTTTGCAGGATCCAAGGCGGAACAGCACCTGGGTTTCTGGGGTGTTTGTATTTGAGGGTAGAGGTGCCAGAGTCTGCAAATAAAAATACAGAGCACCTATTTAAATCTGAATTTCAGATTTAAAAAATGAATACTTTTCTCATATAAGTACGTTCCATAAAATATCTGGAACATATGTGTATTGAAAAATGAGTCCTTGCTTGTCTGAAAGCCAAATTGCCTTGCGGGTTCTGTGTTTTATCTGGCAACCCTCCTTGCTTGGTTCCTAAACACCAGCAACTCCCAAGCCAGCCTGGCTGGCTAGAGCTGAGCCTGCTGTGGGGGTCACAGCTAACAACCCAATTCCTGCTCCTCACCACATCCTTTCCAAGAAAGCTGGCTGGCCCGGCCATCAGGGCACCCAGGAAAGAAAGGGGAGTGAAAGCCACCAGCGGCCCACAGGCACTGTGCCCCCTGCTGTTGGGCTCCCCGAGGCCAGCGGCCACAGGGGACATTCAGCAGAGGGAGCAGGGACGGTGAGGGGCCTCAGGGGGCAGGAGGAGGCGTGGGAAGACTTGCTGCCCGGGACAGGGAAGGGACCAGCTGGGCCAGCACTGGGTTTTGAAGGGTCAGAGCGAAGAATTGATCTCTTCTAGAATGTCCACTTTCTCTGCAGCTTCCACTGTCCCAGGACAAAACAGGACCTGGCTCCCCGCTCCCCACACTTGCCCTTCGTTCGATGCATGTCCTTGCCTCCTTCAGCCCCTCGGTGTTCTAGAAGGTACTGTCCAAGAAGGAGCTAGTTGTGTGACCAGCACATGACTGGCTCCAGGGTTCTAATCCCGCTCTTGCTTTTACTGGCGAGGTGACCTGGACTGCTTAGTGCTCTGCGGCTCAGTCTCCTAGCCCGCACTTGGGGACCTTGTCAGGGTTAAATGAGTGAGCGGGTGAGAAGTGTGGACAGCAGCCGGCACTGTGGAGCAGACATTGTTGGATTCAACGTCTTCAAAACAAGCTCATGGCAAGTGCATGTTCTGAAAAAACAAACAAACAAAAACAAACCTATGCATGGATTTCAAGAACATTTTACACCAAAATAAATAAGTTTGTCTTTTAATTCTGTTTGTCCAAAAAACTTGTGAAGTGACTTCCTACAAGAAGTGGGCTTGGTTTGTTGTTGTTTTTGTCCCCTGCTGCTGCTCCACTGACCTGCTCCCTCCACCGGCTGCACTGATTTGGTTCTGAGTTCTCGGCCCACCTGCCATCCCTGGCACAAACACCTGCCTTGACATCTACTGGTCCATGTTTTTTTTTAAGATTTATTTATTTATTTGAAAGGCAGAGTTATAGAGAGGCAGAGGCAAAGAGAGAGAGAGAGAGAGAGAGAGAGAGAGAGAGAGAGGTCTTCCATCTGTTGGTTCACTCCCCAGTTGGTCCCAACGGCTGGAGCTGCACCAATCCGAAACCAGGAGCCAGGGGCTTCTTCTGGGTCTCCCAAGAGGGTGCAGGGGCCCAAGGATATGGGCCATCTTGTACTGCTTTCCCAGGCCATAGCAGAGAGCTGGATGGGAAGTGGAGCAGCCGGGACTCGGACCAGCACCCATATGGGATGCCGGCACTGCAGATAGTGGCTTTACCTGCTACACCACAGTGCCAGCCTTGGTCCATGTTTCTTCTCCCCTCTTTGATATCTCTGCTTCCTTTTGGTTTATTTTCCTCCCCCAGGCCTGTCTAACAAGGCTCGCTTCCCCAAAGGTCCTAGTCTCATCTCTGTCAAGTTATTTTTATTTATTTGAAAGGCAGAGAGGAACAGAAATAGAGAAATCTTCCATGTGCATGTTCGCTCCCTTGCAGGCCAAAGTCAGGAGCTGGGAATTTAACCCAGGTCTCCCATGTGGGTGTCAGGGCTCAAAGCACTTGAGCCATAGACTGCTGCCTCCCAAGGTGTGCATTAGCAGAAAACTGGAATCTGAGATCCAGGTACTCGGGTCTGGGATGCAGGCGTCCCAAGAGGCACCTTACGGACTGTACCACCCCTCCCATCCCCTTCCCCGGAGACGTCTTGTAGCAGATGGGAGGCAGCCTTGGGGGCCACACAGATGTCTCTGCAAGGGTGGGCATCCCTGCAGGAGGGAGCCTGCGTTCAGGACGGGGAGGACGCGTCCACTCTGCACCCGCTCTCTGCATGAGCATCGGCCACGTTTACAGTGATCGCTGCCCAAGTGGCACAGATGGGCTCAGGAGGAGGGGAGGGTGACTTTCCGCGGGGATCGCCACCTTCTTTGCTGAGGATTCTGTCTTTGAGGCGGGAGCTGGGGGAGGTATTCAGAGTATAGCCCAGTCTGAGCGGAGACTCGGAGCAGGAGACGCAGAAGTGAAGAGAGGCTTTGGTGCTGCAGGGAACGCCCAGGCCTCAGCAGAAGGTACGGTGAGAAGCAGGTGTTTTGGCAGGGACAAGGGGGGAATCTTCCGGGTCTCTCAGAGTCAGCCAGGGACCCTCCCCTGCCTGCTTGTCCCTAGAAGGAGCCAAGGACAGAGAGATTCCTGGGAGGGTGTAGGGCTCTCTGCTGGCCTCCTAGGACAGGCTGGGGGAAGGGGTGGTACAGAGGCAGTGTGCACTGGGTCAGCACATGTGGGTGCTTCAGGCGTGCATGGCACCTGCGGCCCTGCAGGAGCCTCTGGGCCCTTCAGACACGAGGTGACTCTCACTGGTGAGGTAAGAGGGAGCAGAGGCTGTAACACGAGCTTGGAAATGCAGGCCCCACCCCATCCCGTGTGAGCGCCCAGGAAAGAGTATCCGGACACAGCTTCCTTATGCCCAGAACAGCTGAAAGGCACACAGCAAGCCGACACACCACGGTGTCTTCAGAATGTGCACGGCAAACACAGATTGTGAAAAACCACGCACTGGGTTTCAAGAGCATCGGCACCGAATGAGACTTCTCTTCCAATTCCATTTCCCAGGAACCTTTGGAGGCATCTTTTTGGCTCTTTCCTGCTACCTTAGCAAACACACCTCATGGCACGCTGAAGGCCAAGAGTGAGCTTGGGAATCGCTCCGAGCCCCCTGCCCTGGAATGCGATGCGCTAAGAAGAGCCGGCCCCAGGCCGGCCCCAGACCCTGGCTCCATGTAGCCCAAGGCTGGGCTTTGAGCCCGCGAGTGGGCACTCAGTGCACATGTCCAGGCTCCACACCGTTCCCAAAGCCACCCCGAGGGTACATGTGAGTGGCACAGTCCACCCTCGCTAGCCACAGAGCTTGGGGATCAAGTTCAGGAACAGGCCAAGGTACACCAGGGTCTGAGTACCCGACAGTGGGGCCCGTGCAGATCCCTGGTGGACGTGGTCTTTTTCCCTGCAGATGCTTTGCCCACGGCCTGTTATGATGTGCAGGCGCCGGCACAGGCCCCTCCCGTCCACAGGTTGGCCAGTGAAACCCGGAGGGAAGAGCCTTCCCCGAGCTGGGACTGGGTATGCACCGAGCAACTCAGGCCCCAGGTCATTCACGCCTCACGCCCCACATGCAGAGGGAAGCTTGCTTTCCTCGCTCACTCCCCACCAACCCTGGGCCACTTGGCTGGCCTCCTTGGCAGAAAGGTGACAAAGGGATGTGTCTCGGGAGAGTGGCATCCCTGGGCCGGTGGAGCCAGGAGCCGCCTTGGGGCCATGACCTCCAGCTCCTCACCCCTCAGAGCTCAGGCAAGGGCGGGGGTCCCTCAGAGCAGGCCCCTCACAGGGTCTGACACGGCTGTGACCAAACCTCTTGTCCTCCTGCCTGGACCAGCCTTTCCCGCTGGGCCTTGCCTGGTGTTTCCAGTCTTCACCTCACTGCAGCCAGTGCTCCTTCTCCACTTGTGCTCCCCCCGCCCCCCACATCTGCCCCCCGCCCTTCCCCCATCCACTCTCCTTGTTTCCATCCAAAGCCCTCTCATCCGTCAAGGTGCACTCCCAGCCTCATCTCCAGGGAAGGCTCCCAAGGCGCCCATCAGTCCTCGGCCAGCTTCCTCCCTGGGCTGCTCCCCACCTGGCCGCCACATTTGGTTCCTGCAAGACGCCCGTGCGAGGACTTCACACCATATGGCCTTTCACTCTTTCTGAGTTACCTACGCATCAGGGCACCGGAAGAGACCAAGAGCACCTCGTCCAGCCCTCCCACTGCCACGGGAGAAGATTTTGAAACATACGAAGGGCAGTCACGCGACGTACAAGGGGACTTCAAAAAGTTCATGGAAATTTGGGATTGAAAGGGGAGTTTATTTTGGTTCCCCAAATGTTGAGTTCCATGTGTACAAGGGATCGTTGGCAGGTTCATGGAGGGTGTGTAGGATGGAAAAACGCATGGATTTCAGTTGGTCTTTTTAGTCTCATTTCTCTGAAAACTAGTTGAAGTTCCCTTTTCCTCTCCATCTGGGCAAACGATGCCTTCCTATTTCCAGGCAGGACGAAGCCTAGTGCTGCATCACACCTGTGCCCACCTGTGGGTCTCGAACTCTTGGCACTTGCATAACGAACCAGGCAAGAGAGAGATTCGCAGAGGTCCTGCAGATTTTCTCAGGCCACTCTGCTTCCCTGCCTATCCCCCCCGCCCCGCCCCTGCCGCCGGGGGACTCCGACAGTCCCTTCTCTTCGCAGGGAATAAGCCCAGTTCTAACTCGCCTTGCTGCCCCTGCATCTCAACCCTGCGTTTTCACTCGGGAAGTTGCATGAGAAGCCAGAGCGGGAGGCTGTGGGCAGGAGCAGGGAGGGGTGTAGGTAAGTGGCCACGGAACGGGTCTGAGTTACACGCGGGGCTTCAGCAGAGGGTGGCAGAAGTCAGCACCACACTGAGGGGGGCGGGGGTGGGGGCAGGGAGGTGGTGGGGATGGGGCAACCTGTCCAAAGCCAGACCCCTCAACTTCAACTCCTAGTAAACTCGAAGCAAAAACAGCTGGAATAGGGCAGAGCCAACGTTTTTATGCTTCCCCCCCCTTCCCTCTCTGCTTGTCCTGCTCACTGCAAGGAAGAAAAACAGAATAATGATCCACGTCGGAGCGTGTCACCCGAGCAGCTCCGGAAAGGCATGGGCAGACGCCCGGCCCCGGCGGCCGACTTTCGCTGTTTCTGGTGGAGATTTTATAAATATTCGGGGAGTTTGATCTGAGCCTGTCAGTGGGGAAGCTGCCGAGGGGGGGAGATAACTCAGCCCCCCGGGTGTTCCTGGACTCTCAGAGGCCTGCTTCTCATTAGTGTTGCCAAGGCAACGGCTCATCTGCTGCAGATCTCATCAGTGCCTGCAAAGCATCCCAGCACGGCCCGCTTTCCGCTTCACAGAGAATCTGGGCCATCCGTCTTCCCAGCGCCCCTCCCCTCGCCCCGCCACCTCCTGGCCCGGGGAGGAGAAGACAACGAAAGCCAGGAAGAGGACTGAGGACCGCAGCCACCAGCCTGCTGCAAAGGCCACGGCGCAAAGCCGGGGCGTCAGGGTCCCCGAGGCACCAGAGGGACTTGCAGCACCAGCTGCCTGGACTCTGGGCTCTCCCCCGCCTGGCCTGCCCTTTGCCCTGCACACACACCTTCGTTCCTGACCAAGGCAAACATTTGCAGAGTTCCCAAGGTGCGGCCTCACCGGTCACTGGACTGATCAGTTCCAGATGCCCGAGGTAGCCCAAGCCTCTGTGTGTGCATGTGGGAGTTGGCGTGAGGAGGAGAGGCAGGTCGCATGGCCAACACAGCCGGGGGGCGATGCACACCCAGAGCTGGTTGTGGGCTCAATCTTTACACACTCAGCTGTCACCCCCTGGAACTCCAACTAGTTGCCCAGCGGCAAATCACTTTCTCTAGCTCTGAGCTCCAGGGGGCCAGCAGCCAGGGAGTCCTGCTCTCTGCTGTAGGCCAGCAGCCGGCGCAGCGCCTGCACGTAGCACTCCTCTGTTACCTGTGTTGCAAGAAGCAAGCCCTATGCCGGCGACTAAGCAGGGGAACGTCTCGTTAGGGCGCTGCAGGGCCTGGGTTGGGTTTTCTGGCTGCCTTTCTAGCCTGTCTTTGTGTGAAAACCCAGAGCCTCAGCCTCTCCCAGCCCCTCCTGTCTGTGGAATGCAGTTCACCCCAGCACTCCTGAAAGATTTGTACTCAAAGCCCTGGGGAGATGCAGACTCTCAGGCTGGAACTACAAAGCCAGGGAAGATTCCTTCCCTAGTGACAAACAGCAGAACCAGGAGCCCACGTCAGCTGTGCGCCCACAAACCAATCCCTGGCCTCCTTGCTTCCCGCGCCCACTTTTTCTCACCACGTAGGCCACGGAGGAGCAGACTCCCAGTGGGTCTGCTGAGCTGAGCAGGAAATACCCGAAATTCATTGCATCCGAGCCCTGAGACAGAATCACAGCAAAGTCTTATCCCAGGGGTGGAGTCGTAGCACAGTGGGTCCAGGCGCTGTCTCTGACACCTGCATGAGCGCCGGTTCAAGTCCCTGCTGCTCTGCCTCCCATCCGGCTCCCTGCTAAGGCACCTGGGAAAGCAGCAGAGGATGGGCCAGGCCCCTGCCATCCATGTGGGAGACCCAGGTGGAGATCCAGGCTCCTGGCTTCAGCCTGGCCCAGCTCGGGCTGTTGTAGTCATTTGGGGAGTGAACCAGTAGATGAACAATCTCTCTCTCTCTCTCTCTCTCTCTTGATCTTGATCTTGATCTTGATCTTGATCTCGCTCTCGCTCTCTCCCCCCAACCCCCGTCCACCCTCTCACCCCATAGCTCTGCCTTTCAAATAAATAAACAAATAAATACATCTTTAAAAACAAAAGTTGGGGCCAGCGCTGTAGCGTAGCAGGTAAAGCAGCCGCTTGCAGTGCCGACATCCCATATGGGCGCCAGGTCGAGCCCTGACTGCTCTTCTTCCTATCCAGCTCTCTGCTATGGTCTGAGAAAGCAGCAGAAGATGGCCCAAGTGCTTGGGCCCCTGCACCCACATGGGAGATCTGGAAGAAGCTCCTGACTCCTGGCTTCGGATCGGTGCAGCTCTGGCCATTGTGGCCATCTGGGGAGTGAACCAGCAGATGGAAGACCTCTCTCTCTGCCTCTGCCTCTGCCTCTCTGTAACTCTACCTTTCAAATGAATAAATAAATCTTAAAAAAAAAAAAAAAAGTTTGACCCCAGGCTGGGGCAGGGCAGCACCCTCTGCCATTGGCTTCTGAGCCTCACCAAAGCAGGGCCCTGCCAGCCTTGGTGACCCCAGCCTGATGCTGGAGTTTGAACGCTCAGCCAAGTGATATGAAGGAAGTGATTGACAGTAGCTCAGCACCCAGTGGAGCTCACTGGCCTACACTGCATGGTCTCTCTATCAGCCCCAGTGCTCCGGTGGGAGAGTGTACTGGTGAGGCACAGAAATCCCAGCCCAAATGGCACCGATAAGCATGGGCGGCAGGCAGCGTTGGGCAGATCCTTGCTTCTCAAGTATGGAGTCACCTGCGACCTTGTCAGAGAGGCGGAGCCCCAGGCTGCCCTGGAATCAGAGACTGTGAGTCAGGGATAAAGAAGCTCAGAGACAGGGCAACTTCTGAAGCCCCCTCGCAGGTATTAACAAGGTGACCTAAGGACGAAAGGCGTGGCAGGGTGTAAGACAGAGTGGAGATGCGGGCGCTGTGGTGTAATGGGTAAGGCTGCCTGCTGCAGCGCATCCCTTGCAAGCACCGGTGTGAGTCCCAGCTGTTCCACTTCCGATCCAGGTCTCTGCTAATGCACCTGGGAAAGCAGCAGAGGATGGCCCAAGTCCTTGGGCTCCTGTACCCATGTGGGAGACCCGGAAGAAGCTCCTGGCTCTTGGCTCCTGGCTCCTGGCTCCTGGCTTCGGCCTGGCCAAGCCCTGGCCATTGCAGCCATTTGGGGAGTGAACAAGCAGATGGATGATCTCTCTCTCTCTCTCTGCCTCTGACTCTACCTCTCTTTCTCTGCTAACTCTTTCAAATAAATAAATAAATCTTCTAAAAAAAAAAAAAGACATAGCAGAGAGCAAGACAGAAATGTGCCAGTTGCCATCCCCAGCCTCAGTGGGTCCTCACTCCAGGGGGGCTACTGGGCACCTGAATGACTTTGAGTGAGTTAAGCCTCCTCTCTGAGTTTCGGCTCGGTCACCTTTGAAGCAGAGGGGCTGTTATCTGTCCTGGGGTGGCGGTGGGTGGCCTGGGCCTGGCCGCAGCCGGCTCCTATCAACACCACCGTCTTGGAGCTGGTTGCCCGGGGAACACTGGTACCCTCGCTTCCCCAAAGCAGTCACCCAGGAGACACCGCCCAGCTGGGCTTCTAGCCGCTTCACTTCTGAGTCTCCCTGGGGGATTTATGGTCCCTCGGCCTCGATCCCTGCTGTCGGCCTTGGTAGCCTTTCGTCTCCAGTTACCCGACATGGGCGAGGGGACCGGTGTGGAAGGGGGAGCTTGGTGAAGGAAATGAGTGAATGTGGCCAGGCCTGCGAAGGGCATCCTGGGAAGAGGACTCGGGGAGGAGTGACCGTGACTTTCGGAAGGGAGCCCTCTGGGTGGCACTTTTGCATTTCCTGAAGAGCCGGCAGGATCCTGCTGTCATCCTGGGCCCTGGAGGTTGACATTGTGTGTTCTGTAGCTGTAGGGCCTTCCCCCTTGCCCACGCTAACGTGACAGAGTTCAGGGACGGACAAGCCACAAGAGCCCGCAGGACCCTCAAGGGTTCCGTGGGTGCCGCCAGGCTGGTCTTGCAGAGCTCCTTTGTGGACTGATCGGCTGGAGCTGCTTTTCACTTGAGTTTTGTTAGGGGGCAGGGCGGAAGGAAGGCCGGCTCCTCGAAGCTCCTAGGGGTGTCCTGGCTGGGTGGCCATGGGCGAGTCACCTCCCCTCCCTCAACCTCCACTTCCTCCCAGGGTGACAGGGCTCACACAAGCACCTTCCTGAACATGGCCAGGCACATCCCTGCCCATTCTAGAAACGTCGTCCCAACAGGGCTGAGAGGTCAGCAAAAAGCTGTTGCGCTGTGGTTCTTAGAAGACTGACCCAGGCTGAACATCACAAACAAGAGAGTGGACGATGGGTGCACACAGGCAGCGCAGCCTCCCACGCCTCCCCTCCCCCTGCCTCACTTTTTCTTTCTTTCCCTGCAGGAGTTGGGACTTGCAGCTCACCAGGCTGCCCCAATGCAAGAAAGCTTTAAATAAATACACGCTGCATACTGCTGTGACAGCCCTGCCCCCACCGCTGCCGCAGGCCCCTCCGGACCAGGGGACGTCTCTCCCTCCCTCTCCCTGGCTTCCTCTCCTGCTGGAAGCCAGGCGCAGCTGGGCCCAGGAGAAGGTGTCTCCTCAGCAAGGCACGTATGCTGCTCCCAGGGGCACTGCGAGGGCGGCCCGGGGAGTCCTGATCCAGCTCACCCGCGCCTCTTCCTGGGTTTGTTAGAAGCCTGAGCAGCCCCGAGTCTTATGACTTGCACAGATGTTTCTGCTTAAGGAACCCTGGCATCTTTATGGCCTGTTTTTTCCACTCTTGCTTCTCTTCCTCTGTCCCAGCAGCCCTGAATGCAATTTGGACTTTATTTTCTTTCTAATGGTTACAGGGAGAGAGAAGACATTCCCTGCTCTTTCTCCTTAGCTCTTTAAATTCTCTCTCTCTCTCTTTCTCTCTCTCTCTCTCTCTCTCTCACACACACACACACACACACCCCATATGCATGCAGATCTGTGTTCATGCTGTGCATTTCTTAACATTGCACCAACATTTACTCTTGCAGCAGACTGAGCCCTGTTTCCAAGGCCTTCTCCCTGCCTCCACTCACACCTCACCCCCACGCCCTGCTTGTCCCCACAGACTGCTGTGTCTGCCCAGGTGCAGGTCCTGAAAGCTTGTCCTTGTCCCGACTCTCCAGTGAGCCATGAAGAACTCTGCAGTCGCTCAGGCCCTGTGTGCCCAGGGAGGTTTTGGCCACTTGACCAAACAAGAACCAAACCTGCAGAGGCCACATGTGGCCTTTAACACTGCCCGGCCAGCTGGTCTACCTAGGCTCAGGTGGGGCCAAGTTGAGAGTTGTTCAGGAATGGAGTCTGTTGAAACCAGTCTGGCTACTCCTCAGATCAACACCTGTAATTCGCTCCACTTGCTGGCTTAGTAGAGTGCTCCCAGCCACCTCCCCTGCAGGGTGCAGGGCCATCCACCCCACGAGTACAGTTCCCAGGGCAAAGAAAACCTGGCGAACTCAGGTCTTCAGCTTATGGTCTGTGCGAGGCAGCAAAGGCTTTGGGGGCTGGAAGGAGGCAAGCATTCGGTGTGGGGATGGAGATGCTGCTCCCCGCTCAGAGTGCCTGAGTTCCAGTCCTGGCTGCCTTTCTGAGTCTAGCTTCCTGCAAGGGCAGCTTCTGGGGAGCATCAGGTGATGGTCAAGTGCTTGAGTCCCTGCCGCCTAGGTTAGGAGACCCCAGCTGAGTCCCTGCATCCTGCCTTTGACGTGGCTCAGCCTCCGGTGTTGTGAGAGCGTCTGAAGGCTGAATCTGCAGAGGGCAGATCATCTGTCTCTGTCTCTCAGCCTTTTAAATAGACATTCAATTTACCCTTTAAAAAAAAAAAAAGTTTCTGGGTCTGACTCTGGAGACTTGGAGTGGACGTGAATTTCTGCGCTGGGCTCCTGCTGGGGGTATAAACAGGTCTGCCTGGCATCCTACCTGCCCACCTCCCGCTCGCCTTCCGTGGGGTTGGTGACACTGCTGGTAAGGGGCCATCCAACCTTAAAGTTCTCAGTGTCTCTGGGCCTTTCTCCCTAAGAGGGTAATGACATGCACTGGCCTCCTGGGCAATGTTCATAACGTAACAGGCAGCTCCTCCCCACTGTTAGGGCTGAGGGAGAGGGGGTGTGATGGCGTCTTTAGAATGTCCCAAGGAGGGGCCTTCCCAGATGGCTCAGCGAAGCCCCACCAAGCACTCAGCAGGTCGGGACTCCCCCACCGAAAAGGGCCAGGCGGCCGCACCCCCCGCCCTGCCCTCCACCTTCCAGCTCTTCTCTCCCCTCCTTCCTATTGAACAAGTTCAAGCTCTGGGTCTTGTCTGCCCTTGTCGTGGAGGCTGAGCTGCAGCATTTCCCCCGCCCCTGCTCCAGTGGATTAAGGGGCTTTGCTTGGAAAGGCAGCCACAGCTGGATTCCCCGGAGCTCAGCGGCCTACACAGGCACAGTGGTAAACTGGAGCTGGAGGGAGATCCAGCAGGAGCAAGAGGAACGACCGTGCTCCCCGGCTGGGTTCTGCAGGGCGGCCGGATGCGCTGAGTACAGCCACACTCAGAATCGCGAGGCCATCTCTTTCTTGTCGCACATTCACCCCAGAAGAGGGAGCGGGGAGCTGGCCTTTGGCTAGTCCATTGGTAAATAAACCCCTTGGGAACAACCCTCCAACATGCACGCTTCCCCAGAAGCCACCGCGTGGCAATAGCAGAGACCCTGCTGGTGGCCAAAGCCAAAGAAAGGTCCACTCAGTCTGTGGGCATTTGCCCATCAGAGCCAGGCTCTCTGTGTGTGGTGGTGGTGGTGGTGTGTGTGTGTGTGTGTGTGTGTGTGTGTGTACGTGTGTGTATGGGGGTGCCCAGTCGTGGTTGCTACTCCCCAGTGTTCCCTACAACTGCTGCACACATGTGTTTCACCCTCATGCTAAGGGGTGCCGGGTTCCTTTGCCCTGTGGGGCTCTGACCTGGGACCTGGAAATGACCTTCGGACTTACAAGCCTGAGCCCTTGGGATGGGGAGGTGATGGGCCAGCCACGTGCATGACCGACCTCGTCCTCTATCCCTCACTTTCTCTTCTTCCACTACTGGATCCCACTGGGGAGTTAGAGCCCAGGAACCAGCCTTCCCATCCAGGGCTGGGTGGAGTCGAGGACACACTCAGGTGGCAGTGACCTTCAGGGGGTCACTCTCCCTGTCTCTGAAGATCCCATTCCCTGGCCAAGCCCTTCACTCCAGATACTGTGATGTTGTGTCCCCTCATATCCAAGTGCACGAAGGGATGCCTTCCAGGACATCAAGCACCAGAGAGACCACTGATGCCTCAATTGCACTGTGGATGTGCAGAACAGGTGCAGAGGTGTGTGTGTGTGTGTGTGTGTGTGTGTCAGGGAAGAGTACTGAGGGCCCAAATGCTTTATTCATATGCACACCACACAGGTTTTTATTTTTAGACTTATTTATTTACTTGAAAAGCAGTTAGAGAGAGAGAGAGAGAGACAGACAGACACAGAGATCTTCCACCAACTGGTTCACTTCCCAAATGGCCGCAATGGTTGGGCTAGGCCAAGTGGAAACCAGGAGCCAGGCACTCCGTCCAGGTCTCCCATGTGGGGGCAGGGGTCTAAGTACTTGGGACATCTTTCACTGTTTTTCTAGGCACATTAGAAAGGAGATGGATTAGAAGTGGAATAGCTGGGACTCAAACGGCACTCATATGGGATGGGGGTGTTATAGATGGCAGCTTGACCTGCTGTGCCACAACACCAGCCCCGCATCCTACTTTTAAAATAGTAACAAATGGGGGGCCAGTACCATGGCGCAGTAGGTTGATCCTCCACCTGCGGTGCTGGCATCCCATATGAGCACCGGTTCTAATTCTGGCTGCTCCTCTTCCAACCCAGCTCTATGTTGTGGCCTGGGAAAGCCGTGGAGGATGACCCAAGTCCTTGGGCCCCTGCACACACATGGGAGACCAGGAAGAAGCTCCTGGCTTTGGATCAGTGCAGCTCTGGCCATTGTGGCCATTTAGGGAGTAAACCAACGGACAGAAGACTTTTCTCTCTGTCTCTCCCTCTCATTGTCTGTAACTCTACCTCTCAAATAAATAAAATCTTTAAAAAAATAAATAGTAACAATTGGAATAATTACAAGGTTTGTTTTTTAAGTATTTATGTATTTATTTATTTGAAAGTCAGAGTTACACAGAGAGAGGAGAGGCAGAGAGAGAGAGAGAGAGGTCTTCCATCCACTGGTTCACTCCCCAGTTGGCTGCAATAGCCAGAGCTGCGCCAATCTGAAGCCAGGGGCCAGGAGCTTCCTCCGGGTCTTCCCATGTGGGTGCAGGGGCCCAAGCACTTGGGCCATTTGCTACTGTTTTCCCAGGCCATAGCAGAGAGCTGGATCAGAAGTAGAGCAGTCATAACTTGAGCCAGCGCCCATATGGGCGGTGGCTTTACCTGCTACGCCACAGAGCCGGCCCCAATTATCAGGTTATCTCTCTCTCTGTTTCTCCCTCTCTGTGTAACTCTCCCTCTGAAGTAAATACATAAAATCTTTAAAAAGATATATTTTTCAAAGAAGTCCTAGCCCCCAGGGGTGGCAAGTTAGTCTAGCTTTAGGACACCCATGTCCCACGTCTGAGGGCCTGGATTCAGTGCCTGGCTCCGGCTCCTGACTCCAGCTTCCCGCTAATGCAGACCCTGGGAGGCAGTGGTGATGGCTCAAGTAGTTGGGTTCCTGCCACCCAGTGGGTGAGCTCCCAGTTCCTGTCTTCAGTCCCAGCCTAGTCCCAGTCTTTGCAGGCATTTGGGGAATGAGCCAGCCAACGGGAAGGCTCTCTCTCTCTCTTTCCCTTCCTCTTTCCTTCTCAAAAAGAAAAGAAAACAAACAAAAAAACTTTTTAAGAGACTCCTACAGCCCAAGGTCTTGCCCATGACGTCCTTCCAGTCGCACACAGTGAAACAAGGACATCGTGGACAATAGCATGCGCAATCCCCACGGTGTGCTTGCCACAAGCAGACACTGCTGTAAGCACTCTAGGTGGAGTCCCTCTGTCCTTTCTCACAAAACTCTGTCTTTGCTATTACTACCTCACTGTGTTGGTGAGGAAACTGAGGCACAGAGCATTTTGGTGTCAATGCCCTTTAGTGACGGTCATTCGAAGACCTCCTGGGTGTCTGGCCCTGCACCGGGGCTTGGCCTGGAACCCAGAGCTGAGGACATTGTTCTCCTCATCTGGGCTCCATCAGCAAGGTCAAGGTCATAGCCATCAGAATGGGCTCAGGGTGGGATTCCAGGACTTGAGATGAGGGTGGTAAGAACCGTGTATCCCAGGATTTCCTAAAGAGATGAGCACAGCAGGAGGCAGCCACAGGGAAGACAGAATCTTGTTGTCCACCGAGGCCCACGGTCAGAGCCAGAGCAGCAGCAGGGCTGACGGAACTGGAGCCATCTGATTCCTGCCACAATGGAGCCTTAAGAGCCAGGTCCAAGCCTCACTCCACAGCTCTTTAGCCGAGACCTTGGGCCAGTTAACGAGCCTCCCTGGGTTTCGTTTCTTGCCT
This sequence comes from Sylvilagus floridanus, assembly GCA_949820135.1. Taxonomy (NCBI): domain Eukaryota; kingdom Metazoa; phylum Chordata; class Mammalia; order Lagomorpha; family Leporidae; genus Sylvilagus; species Sylvilagus floridanus. The sequence goes on along the minus strand of OX463228.1, from coordinate 10,393,546 downwards.
TGCCTTGCCTTGCCTTGCCTTTTTCCTTCCTTCCTTCCTTCCTTCCTTCCTTCCTTCCTTCCTTCCTTCCTTCCTTCCTTTCTTCCTTTCTTTCTTTCTTTCTTTCTTTCTTTCTTTCTTTCTTTCTTTCTTTCTTTCTTTCTTTCTTTCTTTCTTTCTTTCTTTCTTTCTTTCTTTCTTTCTTTCTTCAGGCAGAGTTAGCCAGTGAGAGAGAGACAGAGAGAAAGGTCTTCCTTCTGTTGGTTCACCCCCCAAAGGGTCACTAAGGCCGGAGCTACACCTCTCTGAAGCCAGGAGCCAGGTGCTTCCTCCTGGTCTCCCATGCAGGTGCAGGGCCCAAGCACTTGGGCCATCCTCTACTGCACTCCCTGGTCACAGCAGAGAGCTGGACTGGAAGAGGAGCAACCAGGACAGAATCCGGTGCCCTGACTGGGACTAGAAACCAGGGTGCCGGCGCCACAGGTGGAGGATTAGCCTAGTGAGCCGCGGCACCGGCTCCCCCTGGGTTTCAGTCTCAATAGCAGTGCCTCCCCACGTTGTGGGAGCTAAGTAAGCTGCCCACCTCTCATCAGCCCTTGGCCCTGGGTGCGGAGGGGTAGAAGTCTCTGACCCCAGAGGTAGGACAAGAAAACAGTACAAGGCACTGATTAGGGCATGCCCCTGTAGGCTCGGGAGAGAGCAAATGGGATGGGCCTACATCCTTAATGTAAAAGGTTGGCACATGGCACATGAGTTGCCAGTTGCCAAGAGACAGGTGTCTTGGGCCCCTGGGCTGCCTGGAGATAGGGAATCTCTCCAGGCTGGCACTGGCATGGTGTCACTGTTGCTCAGTCATGGGCATGGAGAGAGGCTTCTGCGCATGTGCACAGCTCCTCCATCATCCAGGACAGGTGGACTGGTCTGCCCCCAGTCTCCCCTCTATCAGCTTCCCCAGCCCCTGTCTGCCTTGGAAGAAAGCTGGGGGCGGGGTGGCGGACGGCAGCCGTGAGCCACCTCTGGCAGTAAATCTTGCCTCAGAGAGCAGACAGCTGAGCTCCCCAGCCAGGGCTGCATCCACTCAGAGACCCCTCCCACCCCCAGCAGCCCCCTCAGTGGCTTGGGAAAGGCATGGCTCACTGGGCGCCTTGGCCACCAGACAGGGAGGGAGCCTGATGACAGACAAGAGCAGCTGAGAAGAGAGGATGACCTTTTGAGGGTGGGACAAAAATGTTTGTCTAAGGGGACTCTAGTGATTCCTCAGCTCCCCACTGCTCACTTCTGAGACTTGCCCCAGGGTTTTTATGTGTTTGAAACCACAATTTCCCCTCCCAGGAACCCCATTAAACTGAGTGAGAGAGAGGGAGGGAGACAGAGAGCAACAGAGAAGGTGTGTGTGTGGGCACAAGGGTTTTCATAGAGAGCGCATGGAAAATGGAGTTAACACATGTTTATTTTGGTGCAAAACAATTTTGAGATACACGCATATGAAAAGTCTTCAGAAAGTGACAAGGACAATGCATATTTTGCAAGAACTATGCATGGATTTCCAAATTTTTGCACCAAAGAAAACTTATCTGGAGCTCACATTTGGCACAGCAGTTGGGTTGCCACTTGGGATGCTCACATTCCATATCAGAGTCCATGGGTTCAAGCCCTGGCTCTGCTTCCAATCCAGTATCCTGCCAATGCACACTCCGGGAGGCATGCCAGCAATGCCTGGGGTTGGGCCAGGCTGAAGCCAGGAGCCAGGTTTTCCACATGGATGGCAGGGACCCAAGAACTTGCGCCATCACTGCTGCCTCCCACAGTGTGCAGTAGCAGGAAGCTGGATAGGAAGTGGCGTTGGGACTCTAACCCAGGGACTCCAGTGTGGGACATGAACATCTCAACCACCAAACTCAACATCTGCCTCATAATCTTGTCCTTTAATTCTGTTTTTTAGAAAAAAAATTTTATCTATTTACTTGAAAGTCAGAGTTACACGGAGAGAGAAGGAGAGGCAGAGAGAGAGAGAGAGAGAGGTCTTCCATCCGCTGGTTCACTCCCCAGATGGCTGCAATGGCTGGAGCTGGGCGGATCCAAAGCCAGGAGCCAGGAGCTTCCTCCAGGTCTTCCCATGCAGGTGCAGGGGCCCAAAGACTTGGGCCATCTTCTACTGCTTTACCAGGCCACAGCAGAGAGCTGGATAGGAAGTGGAGCGGCTGCGACTCGAACTGGCTGGCGCCCGTATGGGATGCCGACACTGCAGGTAGTGGCTTTACCTGCTACGCCACAGCGCCGGCCCCCTTTAGTTCTAAGTTGCATGAACTGTTTGAAGTCCTCTCGCATGTCTTTCCTGCACATTTGTACCCTGATGCACATTTCCGTGCCACTCTGCGTGAGCTCATTCTCCCTCCTTCACGTCTTCCTCTGGAAACCTCAGGGTCTCCGGGAAAGGGGAGAGTTCTAGACTTTCCCCTCATATCAGAGTTTCTTCTGTAGCTACTCACCTAAAGCTGCTGAAACCTGTGCGGGGCTGCGGGAGTAAAAGGGGCAATGGAGCTGGAGGTGACCACTGACTGGCCCCGCCCAGGCCCAGTGTCCCTGCGCCTCCCTCCACCTTGCAGTACAGTCCTCACTGGCTTACTGCAGGGGTCAAGTTCCAGGGGGACGGGGACGGGAGGCGCACCAAGGCACCTCCCATGTGGCAGCTTGGGTTTCCCGAGGCTGAGCTGAACTAGGAATCCGTGGCCTAGATTTTGCCCCAGATTCTCAACTGGGAGTTTGCTCAGTGCTCCTGGGCCCAGGCAAACTACAGAATTTTAGCAACCTGCTTGGCTGGCTGAGAACCCCAGGCCTCATAATCAACTCTCCTGATCACCCTCTGTACTGGAGCAGAGCAGTGACACTGAGCATCCCACACATGGGAGATGAGTGCACACTGAGTCGCTCGGGAACACGTGCTTCCAGGCGTTTCCACAGATGCACCTCGGCAAAGGTGTTTAGCTTCCATTGCTTTTGCTATACACTGGCCTTCCTTGTAGAAAAGATGGCCGAGGTCAAGGGATCCTGTTTTGTCTAGAAAAAAAAAAAAGAAAAAAATGCATCTATGAGTACATCAACTGAGTACAACTGTGTTTCTGCATTGGTGGGTATTTCTCCGGAATTAAAAGCCCAGGCAAGGAGTCCGGTGCCGTGGCACAGCAGGTAAAGCCACTGCCTACAGTGCCTGCATCCCATATGGACTCCAGTTTGAGTCAGCTGGCTGCTCCACTTCTGATCCAGCTCCCTGCTAATGCACCTGGGAAAGCAGCAGAAGATGGTCCAAGACCTTGGGCCCCTGCACCCACATGAGAGACCCAGAAGCTCCTGGATCCTGGCCTCGGATCAGCCCAGCTCTGGCTATTGCAGCCACCTGAGGAGTGAACCAGTGGATGGAAGTTTTCTCTCTCTCTCTGCCTCTGCCTCTGTGTAACTCTGCCTTTCAAATAAATTAATTAATTAAAAAAAAAAAAAGCCTATGCAAGGCTGCTGCTAGCTTGAATAGGCCAAATTTGCCCTTGTGTTCCAAGCAAAGGTTATTACATGCCTTTGGCCCAGAAAAATGACCAATAGTTTTTGCGGAAGGACAAAGTGACTCGTGATCAGAACAATGGAGCAGGCTGAGTTAGCCTTCCCAGTGTCTACATGGAGTAATTTACAAAAGCAAACCATGAACACAGCCTAGATGTTCACTGTTCAACCTAAGTGGTACTGGTTAAATTGACATCCGTCTGATGGAATATCCTAGGCAGTCATTAGAATTATGTGTCAGAAGAGACTTAGTCTCGTGGGAAAATGTCCAGAACATATCATTAAAGAGAAAAAGCAGATTACAAAGCAGAATCTATAGAACATAGCGCTTCTGTTAAAGAAAAAAAAAGTATTGTGTACATTTTTAACTGGAAAGAAATGTGAGATTACTTGAGGGCGTTCTTGGAAAATGAGATTTAAAAGTAAGTTTATTGCAGTGCAAAACAATTTTAAAATTTGCGCATAGCTTTTTTTCATAATACACATTTTGCATAAACTTTTTGAAGAGATCTTGTATATCTACAAATGTTAGCAGGGCTCTCTCTGTGTCATTGGATTATAGCTGACTTGTATATCCTTTTGGGAATTGTCTCTAGTTGCAAGTTTTCTCTCATGAACATATATCTTCCAAAGCCAGGGGGAGAATGACATTAACAAAAGAGATTATCTGGAAGGCTGGCAGATTCGTCTCCTGGTGCTTAGCCCATGCCTATTCTGTATTCTGCTTTGGCATTTCATGGTGGAAATGCACCCTTTCCCATGATGGAAATTCATGGAGCGAGCAGCACAGGCAGTAGCCAAGGTCCTGAGTGCACCACAGGTGCCTTTGGGAAGCTCTCGTTGCCACTGGCCCCAGGAATTGATTGTACCCAAACTGGCTGTTCCCAATCAGTAGTAAGCATCCTCAAAGCATTTGAAGTAGGCTCCCAGAGGTTCACGGACGCCTATGAACCTTGGCGGCTGCTCCACCCCTGGCCCAGGCCTTCGCGCAGCATCTACGGCTCGGCGTTTTGGGGATCTGCTGCTGCAGTGAGGAGCGAGGCTGGGAGAACAACGGCCCTTCCTGCTTTGCGGAAGGAAGACGGAGTCGGACCCTCCGGTGTTGTCTGCCTCACTCATGGGACGGTGCTCCCCGCTGACTTGCTCCCCGTGGGTGGCCGGGGGGAGTGGATGAGTTCATGGAGGGGACAGTTGGGTCTCTGTGAAATCGCCGTGGGACACGTAGACCTCAGCCGTCCCCTGTCTGTCACAGACCGCAAAGGACATGTCCAGCTCAGCCACTGCTCGTCAGCAGCTCCTTCAGATCCAGACTCGAGATCCTATCTCTTCTCACCACAAGGAAGAGGCACCACTAATGCTCCAGCTGCCCGAAGTCACTAATCCCGTCCGCGGCAGATCTTGGCGACAGGACACACCCAGGAGGGGGGAGGGGAACAGCTGTCCTCCTCCTGCCAGTCACCTCTGCTGTTCATTCTGGTACACGGGGAGGTGGTGGCCTTTCTCGGTCAGCCTGTCCTCGGAAAATCCATTCCTCTCTTGTACTGGAAAATTCCTCTTGTGCCTGTCATTGCACACATCAGGAGACCAAGGTTTCCATTTTCTCAGAAGAAATTAACCAGCGACTGTCATTGAGAACAAGTCTGTTCCTGGAATTTTTTTATTCATCCTCTTAAAGCCATAATCCGGGAGAGGCTGCCTGAGGCAGGGGCCTGGGTTGTACCACAGCAGAGAAACAAGCCAAGTGCTGTGCACTGAGCCTGGGGTGTGAACCCAGTAGGACACGGTCAGCTCAGCCCTGGCACCAAAATCATCTATGTTGTCCACTGCTGCTTGTCGGGGGACATCTGAGTACGGCGGACAAGAGAGAGGAGTAGGAAAGGCCAACCAAGAAACACTTTCCCTAGAGTGAAACTCCCATTACCCTTGCCTTTCATCAGACCCTCAGAAAATCCAAATGAAAAGACCTGCATTGGCCGATGGCAGGAAGTCTACCCCAGCCTTGCCGGGGCTCAAGAAGGCAAACATTCCCTTTACAAATGATTGACAGAGAGCCCAACAGATGAACGGGAGGACCCTCACTCACTGTTTTAGCTCCTGGGATTTGCTAAGGCAGGGCAGTGAGCTTGAAGAAACAGACCCAGGTCTCCTTTGGCCTAGAGTCCCATGGTGGTCTCAAGTCTGATTCTACATCTGAATTCTCAAGTGCAGAGTTCCTAGGGAGCAGAGACGCACACACAAGTTGGTGGTGTAGGTGGGAACTCACAGGCCTCACTGTTTTGTTATCTGTGATGAAGAATGAGAAGCTTCCTGTTGATATCACTGTCAGACCATGCGAAATACACCAGCTCAAACCTCATCCATCCAACAAATATCTACCGACCCCTCGTATGGCCGTACACCAAGTACCATGCTCTAGACAGAGGATCCAAGGCAAGGTGGCTGTCATCACTTTCCAGAAGCTCCCAGACCAGGAGGGAGAGCACGCAGGGAAACTAAGACATTGTCACAGGTTGCCAACTCAATGTAAGACTGCTGGGTCTACCCACGGCCTCCCAGGCACTGCCCAGGAGGGGAGACTTGCAAATTAGACTTGACGAGGAGTAGGAGTTTCCCAGGCAACTGGATGGATTCTTCACTGCAGGCATAAGTACAATGCGCTTGGCACTTGAGCTCCGGGGAGTCAGGAATGCAGTGGGTGACAACATTTTGGAAAAGATGTACAACATCCATCAGGAGCCATGGTTCTGCTCTTGGGCAGTGAGTCCCAAGGGCTCCTGGCCCCAAACAAGTTTTTGTTTGTTTGTTCTTTGAGAGAGAGGGAGGGAGAGATTTGATAATGGGAACCCAGGTCTCCCACATACATGGCAGGAATCTAATTACCTGAGCATCGCCGCTGCCTCCCTGGGTCTGCATTAGCAGGAGCCGGAGCTGGGACACAAACCCAGGCACTCAGATGTGGGACATGAGCATCTGAACTTCTAGGCTAAATGCTGGTGTGATGGAACCAGACGAGCCCCGGGCATCTAGTTCTGAGGCCAGTGGTGTGTTCATCATGCGGGGACTGCTCCATCCCGGCAGAGTGAACGCCCAGCTCTAGTTAAGTGTGCCTGGATGCAGATGGAGGGCTCCCACAATGGCGGGCAAAGCCTGCTGAGGTCTCAGGCCTCTGATCACACCCTTGCTCCCTCTGTAGCCTGCCCCGTCCACGCCCTCTCCCCCTGAGCACCTGGTGAACATTTACTTCAATGCCATCTCCTCTAGGAGGACTCTGCCAACACCCCCAACCTAATGACCGCTCCTTCCTTGCCCACCTCACCTTGGATTAACAGGTCACTGCACACTCATTTCTGTGTCTGTCTCTCTGAAGGCAGGAAGTGGGTCCTTCCTCATGCCTGCAATGCCAATGGCTGACTAAGTGCCTGCTGCAACTCCAGTGAAACGGATTCCCGCAGAGCCAGTGCCGTACCAGTTTCCTCTGGGATCTTCTGATAGAGCAGGCAGCTGTCACCATTGCAAACTCCTTCTTGATAGAACCTGGAGTGGCTGATACCTCTATTCACAGATAAAGAAACTCAAGGGTGCAGAAGGGAACCAAGTCCAGAAGTCAGTGAGTGGCAGATCGGGGGTGTAAGGTGTGAGTGTGCAGTAGGCCCCCATGAGCCCTAGGTGGAACCCAAAAGCCCTCAGAGGTCACAGGCCACCCCCTACTCAGGAGCGAATCTCAACAAATCAGAGTCCACCTGAAGAGCTGCAGGGTACCAGGCCCAAGTATGTTCTGGCAGGTTCTCCCGTGCTGTGAAGGTGGAGAGGAGCCCCCACGGCCCCCCACGGTGTCAGGTTCCCCCTTTTGCTGTCAGCAGACACGGAAGAGCCTTTAAGAAACTGGAGTATTATTATTTGTGTGTTTTTACAGTGACTCAGTCTGTAGTAACTGGGTTAAAGTCCACTTTGAGAAAAGGAGAACAAAAGACCTCCTGTTAGTGCTGGAAGTTTGCCTCTTAAGATATCACTGAGAGGAACTGGGAAGGGAGAGGAAGCTGCAGGCCTTCGGGAACACAACAGCCCTTCGCAAAGGAAAACCCGGGCGCCTTTCATCTCAGCGCCCTCTCGGAGCTGGCCGCTCCCTTTGCCGCTGGTTTATGGCCCACGGCGGGGCTGACCGTTGGCCGCAGGCTGGTGCTCTGAACGCAGGGAGGCTGCCGGGAGTGGTTGTGGTGCAGGCAAGTGTCCCCAGCCAGCCAGACCCAGGCTGTGGAGGGGAGCAGGAAGACGCGACCACACACACGTGACCGTGCGCCGAGCGCTCGGCTGCCATCATGTATCCTGACTCGTTTCGTAAACACCAGGGGGGCCCTTGCGGCTGCCCTGGGTGCAGCAGAAGGAGGATGTCACAGGCTGGCAACCCGGCCTTGCCCTGTTAAGGAAACCCGGGGGCTAGCAGGCTTTCAAGTGGGTGGAGCAGATCTCCAGGTGGAACTAGTGCAAACACTAGTCCTCTGGCTCCAACACCAGAGGCTTACCCCTGCTTTCTTAAAATGAGAGGAGAAAACAAGAGAAAACAAGATAAGAAAGATTCTCATGGGACGGGCATGTGGTGCAGCAGTTAGGCTGGGGTGCCCACATCCCGTATCAGAGAGCCTGGACTCCAGTACCCCTCTGCCTCTGATCCCAGCTTCCTGCGAATGCACACACTGGGAGGCAGCAGGTGATGGCTCCAGTGGCTGGGTCCCTTCCACTCATGTGGGAGAGCAAAGTGAATTCTCAGCTCCTACAAAATGCACTGAAATCTCAAATTCTTCCTCCATTCAAGACTACTTCCCATCACCGTCTTCCATCCCAGAGGCCCCCAAACGTTGGGCCTTGGCTTGCAGGTCCCAGGCCCTTACACTGTAGGCTGGGCCTACTGGGTCTCCCGATTGAAACAGCCAACCCCAATCACTCTATTTCCTGAATAGGTCAGTTTTGCTGACACTTGACCAAACACCAAATGAAACTTACTGGGCCAATCTGTGCTCTGTCTCTCTGTGGGTGTCTCGGTCCCAGGGGATGCAGCAGGTATGGTTAGGCAGCCCCAGAGCAGGGCTAGCCTCTGGATTTCTATGCTGATGCACGGTAGTTTGAGAGGATCTGCACTCTTGGGCAATGCCTCCACCATCAGTGCAGCGAGGGGACCCCAGAGGCCAACCCAATGCTCTTTGGATGGCCTCAGTGGGGGCAGGGGGCAGAATACTTGTGGAATCACTGGAAATGCAGGGCCTCATTAACCCCTGGCATTGGGCCAACATGCCTGTGGCCCCTTGAATTTCTCAGGTCCACCCAAGTGGCAAAAACAGTGGACCGGGGATGAGGACTGCTTAACTGGCCTCAGAAGAACCTCATTAGCTAAAAGCCCGAGTCTCGCCAGCTCACAGAGGTCAGTGGGGCCAGTGCTGGGAAGGGCCCTCTGGGGCCACAGTAAGGGGGGTTGGTGGGGCTCTTCTACGACTGGGGCTGTTAGCAGGCCCTTCCCTTCTCGGCCTGATAAAGCCCAAGCTCACCACCAAAGGGGCCCAAGTCATCATCCTAGTGGGCCGTCCCTGGTAGTCTTCACAGTGAGAGACCATTTTGCTTCTGAGCACATGGTGAGGTCTTGCCCAGCCCAAAGCACAAGGACTGGGATATTTTCACACTTTATAGCACTCGACAATGTCTTGGGTGAAGGTATTCAGGAAACACAAACTGAGCGACTGTGTGCTTCCTTGGGTTTGAAACTTGTGTTAGGGCTGGGGCTCATGGTCAATAAGTGAGCACACATAAGCAACCTAAAATGGAGTGGACCAAAAAAACCCTTTTCCTGGGCCCCACACCTGCCTCCAGGATCCCTCTGGGATCATTCTGGGGCCACGTGCTGAAGCGTCAGACCCTGGAGCTGGTGTCATGGCCAAGTCTCCCCAGTGACTCTGGGGGAGGTCTCAGCAAGCTGTGGGTGATGAAGAAGGGCCAGGTGAGACCTCCCACCACACACCGCCACTGTGACCCCAGCTGGCAGTGTCAGCATCATTTCTGCTACAATTTCGGTGCCCATAAACATAATGACCATCACTGCCACCAACTTCTCCCTAAAGGAGTCTGGCGGAGTGAGCTCATTATTGTTTACTGAGCACATGGAGTTCTTTGGAGAAAGGCCTTTGTAAATATGAGGCACGATTCAAGGATATCAGTTTGCTAACTCTCAGAGGAAGTGTTTAATGGGATCAGGAGTGAAGATCTTGATGACTGAGCTTCATTCTTCATTCAAATATGCACAGTGCTCCTTGGCTCAACTCTGCTGCTCATTCATGTGGCTATTACCCTATTTTTTCATTTCCATATGATCATAGTAGGGGTCCAGCAGGCACAGTGGCTTTTGCTCATTCCTTTTTTCCCTTGCCTTTCTATGACACTGGTGGCTACGCTCTCGTCAACCGAAGCCCTCAGAGACCTCAAGCCAGTTCGCTGCCTTGACCACCCTATTTCTCGCCGCCACTGTGAAGGGCCCTCTTTGCAGCTCTTTCTCTCTGTTCATTGCCAGTCCCTTCATGCAGACTCTTGCTGTCCCAACATGCTCTGTGCTTTGCAGAACCTGTCCCTGGGCAGCTGTAGCAGGTGTGACATGTGCACAGCCCCGAATTGCCCCAAGACCTCTCTGCCCCCCTTTTGGCCTACGGCCAGGCTATTCCCAAACCTGCCCACCTCCCACCTCTTTCCTGCGGGCTGCCACAGCTCTGTCCACCACATGAACGGCTTTCCTGCTTGTCCATCTTCCTGCATCTTCCAGCTTTTCCTCCCCAGCCCTCTCTGGTCAAACCGTTTGCCCTGAGGGAAAGCCCAGTAGCATGTCCTTTTGCAGGATACCAAGACTCATCCCCTGCCTGTGTCCCCAGACACAGATACTAGACCCTCATGTGGACAGACACACAGACTCATCTGCACATTCATCAACACACAGATGTAGACACAGACAGGTAGACATGCACACATACACAGAGGGACACACAGCTAGATACACACAGACACTCAGGTCCACAGACACACACAGACACATGGACAGACTCCCGCGATTGGCCTTCACCAAGCTCATGGTGTGGTAGGCATCTGGGTTGGTAACGAAGACACCAGTGAAGATGCTGGCATCCCCCACGTCAAGTGCCTAGATTTGATACCAGGCACCAGCCCCTGGCTCCAGCTTCCTGCTAATGTAGACCCTGGGAGGCAGCAGTGATGGCTCAAGGAATCGGGTCCCTGCCACCCATAGGGGAGAGTTCCCAGCTCCTGGCTTCAGCCCCAGCTTGGGGACTTTGTGGCCATTGGAAAAATGAACCAACGGATGGGAACTCTGTCTCTCCCCTTATCTCTACCTCTCAAATAAATAATTAAATACTTTCTTAGTGTGAATTAGGAAATCTGCAGGACGAGGCAGGACAGTAGGCTGGAGACTGAGAGACAAGCTGGGTGCAGCTCAAGTCCAAAGGCAGGCTGGAGGCAGAAATTCCTCTTGCCTGAGAGACCCCCGTCTTTTCTCTTAAGGCTTTCAAGGGGATGGATGAAGCCCACCACATCGTAGAGGGTAATCTGATCACTCGGAGTCTACCAATTTAAACGTCAGTCTCATGTCAGCCATACCTTCACAGTACTATCCAGAGAAATATCTGGGTTCTGTGGCCGACCCACGCTGACACACAAAATTGCCTGCCACTCCCTGCTCCAGTAAGCCAGTGCTCACATCAATCTCCTAAAGTGTACTCAGCTCCTAAAGCTCCTAACCCTACACACCCTCACACTGACCCAAAGCAAATATTTGTTGAGTGAGCAAATAACGAGTGGCCTTTGGGATGGGTGCTGCTCTGCTCAGCGCTGCACACGGCTGCGGGGGCCCCGAGGCTGGCTCTGCTCAGAGCTGAGCACAGAAACACGGTGGTCCAGACACGTTCCTTGCCTCGCCCTCTGGTCTCCTGAGGCCAGGGGCCTTCCTCTAATCCCCCACAGTGCCGACTACAGCCCCTTGCATCAAACAGGCCCTCAAGCACTGCTGGGTTAATTATTCATCTACTTCAGGCTTTGGGGGCCTCCCTTATGAACTCATGAACCAGAGTGGCAAACTCTGTTTCCACTTTTATTTATTTATTTTTAATTGCATTTCTTTGGGAGGAAGAGACACACAGAGAGAGGGAGGGCTCTCATCCACAGGATCACTCCCCACATGCCCATAGGAGCCAGGGCTGGGCCAGGTCCAAAGCCAGGAGCTGGGAACTCAATCCAGGTCTTCCATGTGAGTGGCAGGAACCCGATTATTTCAGCCACGGCCGCTGCCTCCCAGGCTCTGCAAGCAGAGAGATGCAGTCAGGAGCCAGAAACTGAACCCAGGCACTTGGGTAAGGCCATAGGCATCCTAGCTGGAGACTAACTACCCACTCCTACGTTTGCACCGTTATTTCTAAGGCTCAGATGGGAAGAGCTATTTGCATCATCGACAAGGGTATCCACAAGGGAACCTTAAAACGTTTGTGGAAAATGGCTTTAAAAGATAAGCTTTCTCGGTGCAAAAAAATCTTGAAAGCCATAGTTTTCCCATGATACACACTTTCCATGAACTTTTTGAAGACCGCACACGTACAATATGATTTCAAAAATCTTTTGCACCAAAACAAATCGCATTTTTCCATAAACTCTTTGAACCACCCTCGCGGACCCCACAACATAAGTCTGCAGGGATGGCATTGTGGGCGGGTGCTACTTTATTTCCTATACCTGTCAGTCTTCCAACTTGTCCCCCGACTTGGCACTCCTGTTAGAACCGTGTGTGTGTGTGTGTCTATGTGTTCAAATCCGGGTTCTTCATGTAAAGGCCGGGGATGTCATAAAGGCTGGGGAGGTCGTAAAAGCCCACCGAGGTCGGAGGTCATAAAAGGCAGAGCTAACTGCAGTGGGTTGTGCGGGACTTGGCGCTGTTTTAATGACACTCGAGTGTCAGGTAACGAGGATCTTCCAATAAAAGCATCTGGAGAGTGCGTGATGGCCGGGCTGCGGAGAAGGAGCCGGGAGCCGGGCTCTCTGGCCCTGGGCCACTCCTGCTGTCTCTCCAGCCAGCCACCTGTCAACATGATGTCAGCCTAGACCCAGACAAACGACACCACACCAGCCGTGGCGGCAGCGCCGGTTCCTGAAATTTCGCCGGCCGGGGTCTCCGGAGGGAAGTGGTCACCTGTGGCCTGCATGAAGCGGGGCTGCAGGAAGAATACAGAGACCCCTGAACTCTGCACTTCTGGGGCCGCTGAGTGTCGGTAACTCCCAGAAACGCCAGGGGGAAACCAGAGAGCTGGAGGCCCTTGGACACCTGGTGCGCAGAGGTGGGGGTGGGGTCCGTCTGGAAATCCGCCCGTCACTGGTGGCCAGGAGCGCCCCAGAAAATGGCACGAAGGGGCCAGGCTGCCCCAGGAACTCACCCAGCCCAAGGCCAAGTTTGTGAAATCCCCCTCCGACTGGAAAGGATCCCAGACCAAGTGCTGGGGTTTCCAGTGTGGTACCTGCTAGGTGCAGATGGGCTGAAAATATTCTGGAGATTTTCCAGTTGTGTCCAGTTAGTGGTAGCCACCGAGACCCCCCTCACCCCCTACAGGGGCCTGCGGTGGTGGCACCGGCCATATGGGGGCGATTTGTCCCTGATGCCCTCCGGTAAAGCCCACCACACTCACAGGGCCTGCCGAGGACAGGAATTTGGTCCTCATGAGCTCAGGCACCCTGCCCCCTTCCTCGGCTGTGTGTCTCCACAGCTGTGACCTCAGAAAACACGCCCGTGGTGGCACCACAGTCCCCAGACAGGCCTCCCTGGAAGTCAGCGAGTGTCAGGGCTGGAAGAAATCTTAGCGCTCATGGACCCCCAGTCCCCTCACTGGCAAGCAGTGGGGCTGTCGGGCCCAGGCTCCCTGAGGACCGGGTAGGGCTGGCTCTGGTCTTGGGTACTGCTGTGTCCCACGAGGCTGGACGCGGCAGGGCTCCACGAGTAGGCGGCGGGTGCGCGAGTGAATGAAGGGCGATCAGACTCCTTCATTCCCGTCTGTTCTTCAGATGAGATACTTCCGACAGCTCACGTTTTACTTTGTGCCCTTGGCTCATCCGTAAAACAAGTCCACCTGTGTGTGTTCCTTCCAGGCTCCGAGGTTCTCACCTGGTGTGGCTGGGGACAACGACCACAGTGCCTCTCACAAGCATCTGGGGGCGGTGCACCCACTGCAAGGCTTTGCTAACACTTTGTGTTGGCTTTGTGGGGCTGCTGGAACCAAGTATCACAGACTCACGTGAGTGTGGCTGAACGGAAGTTGATTCTCTCGTGGTTCTTGGAGGCTAAACCAAAGGTGCCAGTAGGGTTGACTCCTTCTGGGCGCACGGAGCCAGAACCACGCCAGGCCTTTCTCCTACTTTCTGCTGTCCAACCTTGGTGTTCTTTAAATCACTTCCAAAACTTATTTATTTAATTTAATTGAAAGGCAGAGAGGAGAGGGAGAGAAACAGAGAAAGATTTACCTCCCATCCACCTGTTCACACCCATTGTGGCATAAATGGCTGCAGTAGTCAGGGCTGGAGCAGGCTGAAGCTGAGAGCCTGGACCTCATTCGGATTCTCCTGTGTAGGTGGCAGGGACTCAAGTACTTGAACCGTCACCTGCTGCCTCCCAGGGTGCATTGGTAGGAAGCTGGACTCTGAAGCAGAGCCAGACCTTGAGCAGAGGCACTCAGACGCAGGATGTGGGCGTCTTCAGTCGGGGGTGTGGGATTCTGGAATGCAGTCCCACTGGGACATTTAGTTGGTCGGCAGAGGGTAGTGCTGTGTGTCTGACATTAACACCCATTACCCCTGCACTCAGAGGACTGAATTCTGCCTCCGTGTTCCCAGCCCGAGCTACACGTTGCCATCACCTAGGGAGTTTAACAAACACACTGAGCCTGAAGTACACAACCCAGGAATTGGGATGGCCTTGGTCAAGGTGGGACCACGGGGGCTGGTGGCACAGTAGGCTAAGCCTCTACTTGCGGCACCTGCATCCCATATAGGCGCTGGTTCCTGTCCCGGCTGCTCCTCTTCAATCCAGCTCTCTGCTGTGGCCTGGGAAAGCAGTGGAGGATGGCCCAAGTCCTCGGGCCCCTGCACCCGTGTGGGAGACCCAGAAGTTCCTGGCTCCTGGCTTGAGACCAGCCCAACTCCAGGCTGTTGGCGGCCATTTGGGGAGTGAACAGCAGATGGAAGACCTCTCTGTGTGTGTCTGTAACTCTGCTTCTCAAATAAATAAAATCCTTAAAAAAAAAAAAAAAGTGGGATTTTGGCATGAGTGTGTTTTGAAAGCTCATCAGAGGATTCTGGGAACACCTGTGTCAGATGTGGTACAAATACTCTCTCTTTGGGGGAGACAATGAGGCCACCTCACGTTCACAGCAACAGGGGTGGGCCCCCGGAACCCCTCAGAAAGAGCCACGCCAGGCTTCTGAGAGGGTCTTACCCGGGACGGAGTAGGGAGCGCCCAGGTTACACACCCCACGTTCCACGAGGCAGGAGAAAGTAAACATGTGAGAGGAGTTTGAAAAGTTCATGGACAAGAGGATGAAAAGGTGAGTTTATCTGGGTACAAAAACGTTTTGAAAACTGTGCACGTGAAGGATCACGAATAAGTTCACGAGAAATACACAGGAAAAAGCAGGCATGGGGGGGTTCCAAAATCTCCTGCATCCAAATAAACATTCTTTTTAAAGAGATTTATTTATTTATTTATTTGAAAGGCAGAGAGCAAGCGAGCGAGAGAGCGCGCTCCTCCATCTGCTGGTCCACTCCTCAAATGTCTGAAACAAGCAGAGCCCAGGACTCCATCAGGGCCTCCCACATTGGTGGCAGGAGCCAAGCACTGGGGCCATCCTCTGCCACCTTCCCAGGCGCATCCGTAGGAAGCTGGATTGGAAGTAGAGCCGCCGAGACTCCAATCTGTGCTCCGATATCGGATGCTGATGTTGCAAGGGACGGCTTCACCCACTGCGCCAGACCACCAGCCTCCCAAATAAACATTTTTATATTCCATTTTCCGTGAACTTTGCGAAGTCCCTCCTCTGTGAGAACAAGGCGCTGTCATGGTGACTCCAGCCTACCATTGGAGACAAAGCACGGTGACGCCTGGGTGATGGCACAGGCCACTGTCTGAGCAGAAAGCAGCGTGGGGATACCCCACGCCTCTGAGCCCACAGAAGGGTCCCAGGAGGCCCCCAGTGCTCCAGTTCCAGGGAAGGCAGAGGCCTGGGGAGCTCAGACAGCGCTGCTGTCCGCTCTCCACCCGCCTAAGCCTGCATCTGCCCAGCCCCAGCTGTGCTAACAGCCCTCTTTCCCATCCTGAGAGGTAAGTCCCATGTGGCCAACAGCAGTAGGCCCAGCATCTTCCCTCCCGACCCTTCCATCCCAAAGGAAGTGGCAGCCAGCCCTGGCCCAGGCCCCCACCCCCACCCCCACCCCCACCCCGGGAGGCTCCTCGCCCCCTCCACCCTTTTGTGTTTACACTGAGAGCTGAGCTCCTGCCCGGCTTAAGTGCAGTTCTGGCCCGATTGTTTGTTTTTAAGTGAAGTTACAACTTTGCTCCTGGATTTATTGCAAATTCCATTTATCTTCTTCTGCTCGGGGTCTCTGCACAAAGCCTCCCCAGCTGCTGACCCATACCCAGTGAGTAAGGGGAGAGGATGGGGAAGAGGCGCCCAGGAGGAAGGGCCAGAGGCTGTCCCCGCTGCACTGGGGGCACAGCAGGGGCCACGGGTCACACGGGAGGACGGGCCCAGGGCAGGCCAGCCGCCCTGCCTCTGCCCATTGCTTACACGACCTCAGTGGGAGGAGAGCAGGCCGACAGGCAAAGACTTCGCTGCTTTGATTCTTCCCCTTCTACCTCCAGACACCACTGCCTCCATACATGGCTGACCAGGAGCAAACAGCTCCCAGCTGCAGCTCACTGGGGAGAGAGAGAGAGAGAGAGAGAGAGAGAGAGAGAGAGAGAGAGAGAGAGAGAATGAAACTGAGCTGAGCAAATGGAGAACAGAGAGGCCAGGCCAGCTGTGCTATTGGCGCAGCCTTCTGAGACAGGAAGTGCCCACGGCCTGCCCTGCCCTCACAGGAGTGTGCTGGCTTTGAGCCAGTAGGAAATGCTCGTGGTGGCGTAGGGAGGGGGTCCCAGGGCTGGGAAAGGGAAACTGCTGGGCTCTCCGGGTCTGAGGGTTTGAGCCCTGCCCGGCCCAGCAGAGCAGCTGGAGGGTCACCCAGTTGTCAGGGCCTCCGCCCCATGTCACAGCCCCGGGCCATGGCAGTCAGGCCTTGGGTTCTTGGCCCAGGACCTCTAGGAACGGAGGTGAGGGGGCATGAACTGGGCAGGACTCTGTGGCACTGGGAGACATCCCAACTTCCAAAGAGGCGCTGTGGCTGAATGAGAGGATGGACCCTCCGGGGCGATTTCCCTGGCCAAGGCCGGGCTCCAGCCCCTCCAGAGCTGCTGGGGCCTGCTTCCCCCCCGCAGCATGCCCATCGCTCTCCTGCCTGGATCCCTCAGACCCCTCCAGGGATCCCCTCGAGACCCCTGACAGCTGCTCTAGGACCACTGCTTTCTCCCTACTCCTCCCCTCCCTTTGCTCACTCTCACCCTTGTCTCCTGTGCTCCTACCTCTCCCCAGTCCCAAGCCTCTGCACCCCAAACTTTCCCTGGGCCTGCCACAAGGGGCCCCACATGAGGTGACCACCCCCTTCCCTCTGCACCTGCTGGGTCCTGCCGGGGGAGGCACCAATGAACCCCAAACTCCTCTCAGGCTGGGCCCCTGTGCCTGAGCCTTGAACCCTCCTCTGACCCACAGAGCCCACCTCTGGCTGCAGAAGCTCCGTCCACACTCCTTCCTCTCCTGTCTCCTCTCCCCCAGCTCAGGGCCCCCTGCTGTCCCCAGCCTGAGCGAGCCACCTGGGTCCACCCCTGATCTCAGACCTGCTCCTACCTCTCCTGCTCTGGTTCCCATTTCCTGTCACGTCCCTTACACCTCTGCTTCCGCTTCCTGTCCTGGGGCCCTGGCCGTTGGCAGCTCAAGGCAACTCTCCATGACCAACCCCTTGGCCACCTCCCCTCAGCTCCTCGGCCTCCCACCCTCCACTTGCGTCACCTCCTTGGGTTCTCCCAGGTACTTCCGTCTGCCCGAGCACTCTTCTGCTCCAGTGCCTGCCCTGCCCACTCTCCCAGGCAGCCCTTCCTCTGTCTCATGCAAAGGCCATGTGGCAACCGTGACCTCCATGGGCCCCAGTGCTCTCACTACTAAAACCCCTACAGAATTTCTGCACAAAACCTAACCGACCCTCTCCTCCCTCAACCCCTCTCACCTCTCAGGACCACCTGCCTCTCTTTGTCTCCACCTCCCGCTCAACCCTCTCACCGTCTCCTTCTCTTCTTCCTGGCATGTCTGACCGGCCTCAGGAAGCCGGGGGAATCCTGCCTGGCGTTCTCCCTTACGTCCCTCCCAGCCCACGGAGCTGTTTCAGCTCGAGCCCTCCTCTCCCCTCTCTCCCGGGTGCGTCTGTCCCCGGACACAGAGCCCATCGTGGAGGTCTGTCTCCCATGCAGAAGCCCCGATGGGCTCCCCAGCCAGGAGCAGGGCCTGGCCTGCCCTGCCAGCCCAATCCTCCAGCTGCCGCCGTCACTCAGCAGATACTGACCAGGAGCCACCATGGGCCAGGCGCCTTTGCTCGGATCACAGCCACCTGCTTCCTTCTCCCCTCTTTCTCTTCGCCCTCCTGTATCAACCCTTTATTCAAGCCCACTCAAGGCCTAGCTCCTCCAGGAAGCCTATGAGGGGACTTCAAAAAGTTTATGAAAAATGGAAATAAAAGGTAAATTTATTTCGGTGCCAAAAATGTTTTTAAATTCATACCTAGAAAGTTCGTGAAGCATGTATATTATGGAAAAACTATGCATGGATTTAAAAAAAAAATGTACCAAAAGAAACTATCTTTTAAATCTGTTTTTCAACAAACTTGTTGAAGTGACCTGACATAAGTTTCCAAAGGTAGACTCCATTTCCTGCTTTCTTCATTTTCCTTAGTCTTGAGTTTGGTTTCTATAACTGCATCTGATGTTAAGTGTGTGTGTGTGTGTGTGTGTGTGTGTGTACGCACGCGCACACACGTGTGCAAACTCCATGGTTGTGGAGCTCTAGGACAGCCCAAAGAACAGCTCTTATACAACGTTGCATGCTGTGAACATTTAATGAGTGTGTGCTGCATTTGAACCCAATCTTACTCCCTCGTTTCACAGTTGATAAAGCCGCGGGCAGAGCTGGCCCCGGGTCAGAAGGTGAGTCAGTGGCAGAATCATCTCTCAGCCCCAGTCTGCTGATTTCTGACGCAGAATCCAGGAAAATGGGCACCTGCTCTCCACACGGGACCTCAACTGCCCGTTCCCCTGCGGCTCCTCCTCCAAACCAGACAGGCTAGACTGAGAACAGCGAGACCTTGGAGCAGGACCCAGGGGTCACCAGGCCCGTTTTCCACCGCTACTTCCAAGTCTGTGCTTCGTATCAGACAACAAGAATGTGCGAGTATAACCTGTTGTGGGACTCTCTAGGGAAATGGCTTGCTTGCCTCTCCCAGCCAGGGAGGCCACTGTCTTACGAGGTCTCCAGGGACAATCTCTGTCCTTGTCTCTGCGTCTTTCCCACCCTTCCGCCCTCTGCTGCCCATGCTCCGTCTCATTCTCCCAGCTGGGTCTCCTGCCCTCCCTACAGCATTGTGTTTTCTTTAAATCACTTATTTATTTGAAAGACAGAGTTACAAAGAGAGAAGAAGAGACACAGAGAGAGATCTTCCACCTGCTGGGTCACTCTCCAGATGGCCACAGTGGCCAGGGCTGGGCCAGGCTGAAGCCAGGAGCCAGGAATTCCATCCAGGTCTCCCATGTGGATGCAGGGGCCCAAACACTTGGGCCATCCTTTGCTGCTTTCCCAGGCACATTGGCAGGGAGCTGGATCAGAAGTGGAGCAGCCAGCACTGGAACTGGCATTCATGGGATGCTGGCATCACAGGCAGAAGCTTAGCCCGCTGTGCCACAAGACCGGCCCCATGGTGTGGTCTTTATTGTAGGGTTTCTGAAGCTTGCGAAGCCTGGCAGCTGCTGAGAGGAATGGTACCTTGTAGAAATAAAACACATCAACAGAGGGGTGTGTTTTGTAGAAGCTGAACAGGACGCTAGCTCTGTATGTGAGTGTCCGCACTGGGCAGCTGCACAGGCAGCCTCAGCTCTGCACCACCAAATGTGCCCCGAGACATCTCAGAGCCTGTGTAAACCTTTCCTTTGCTCCCCTTCTTGCTTCCAGACTAGCTGTGGCCTTACCACAAACCCAGGGAAGAATCTTCTTTTGCAAGGATAAGGAATTGTTCACAAAAGTCAGTGGCAGGATGATGCATGAGCATGAGACTCAAGTCCTCGCTGTGCATGTCAGCAAACTGGCTCAGTAGGGAAAATTCTCACGCCCACTCGACGTGGCTGCAGAACTGGACGCTTTGACAGTGCTGCACACTGCATCCTCTACAGGTGCGGAAGCAGCCATG
The DNA here is from genome assembly GCA_949820135.1 of Sylvilagus floridanus. Taxonomy (NCBI): domain Eukaryota; kingdom Metazoa; phylum Chordata; class Mammalia; order Lagomorpha; family Leporidae; genus Sylvilagus; species Sylvilagus floridanus. The sequence continues at coordinate 10,373,404 of OX463228.1, read as the reverse complement.
GCTCCTGCACACACAGCGGTCTCCGCCAAGGCTAAGCTGGAGCAGGCTGACCCAGCACGGCGCTCTCGCACTTGGACGCTTTCACTTGCGTGGGAAGTCCAGCTGTCTCGCTGGGGCCCAGGAGACGCACTGATGAGGGAAGAATGCCTGTGTTTGGGGCTGGGCTTGAAAAGTCTCCTGTTTGTGACACACACCCTCAGAGGAGCAGAAAGAATTTCCAGCTGTCAGCAGGGTGAGGCAAACCCCCCTGATTCTCTCAGAGGCTGTGTCCATACTCAGGCCTCTCCTATGGCTCCTCCTGGCCATCACATCAAACACCCTGTCCCATGAGCCAGCTCGGCAACCAGCTGAGCCTTTTTGAGAAACAGAAGGACGAAGCTCGTGGGACTCCACTTGCAGGAGGTACCTACGGTGGTCACACACAGGCAGAAAGGAAGATCGTGTAGCTGGGCTTGGGGCGGGGCAGGGGGTGCAGAGGCGGGGAGTTAGTGGTGCCTGGGTACAGAGTTTGAGCTTTGTTAAGATGAAAAAGGTTCTGGAGATGGCTGGTGAGGATGAGTGAGGATCAGTGTGAATGTGTTTGATATCCCGGAACTGGGCTTTTAAGAAAAAAAGCAATGCCAGTATCCTGTAAGAGCACTGGTTCCAGTCCCAGCTGCTCAGCTTCCCTCCCAGCTCCCAGGTAACACACCTGGGGAGGCAACAGAAGACGGCCCAAGTCCTTGGGCCCCTGCCACCCCTATGCGACACCCAGATGGAGTTCCAGGCTCTTGGCCTCAGCCTGGCCCAGCCCTGGTCACTGTGGCCATGTGGGGAGTGAACCAGCAGATGGGAGACCTCTGTCTCTCCTTCTCCTGTGCCACTCTGCTTTTCAGATACATAAACTGAATCTTTTTTTAAAATGATGCAAATGATGAATGTTGTTATGAATATTTTATCATAGATTTTTTAGGGGAAAGGAAGGGAGGGAGAGAAAGGAGGGAGGGAAGGGAGGGAAGGGAGGAGAGGAGGGGGAAGGGAAGGGGAAGAAGGGCCTTTGTCTCGTCTTCAGAAAGCTGGGGTGGGGGGAGGCCTTTTCTTTATAATCTGCTCCAAAACACATTCTGATTGTTCTAAGAAAGATTGAATGTTTGAGTCAGAGAAACGGGCTCAAGTTTAGGGCCTGCCGTTGTGAACTCAGATATAACGTCCAATCGTAAATGCCCAAGATCGAGAGAGAGGCGAACGTGAGACTGGTTCCTGTAAACCGTAAAGTGCCCTATGACCTTCTGCCTCCCCCTTTTCCTGGAGCCTGGCTGTGGGAGCCACGTACCGTAGGCTTTGGGACACTGCTACTTCGGAGACGTAAGCGGAGATGTGGGCACACGAAGCCACCTCTGCTGCCCGGGGCAGGGCCTGTCAGAGCTTGGGGCAGCCTGGTAACCCTCACGGCTGAGGACAAAAGTCCTGGGAGCTAGACTTGCTGAGAAAATAGATTGCGCAGTCTTTGGGAGGCGGCATTGGCACAAGGTAACCCAGATGCCACTGGGAAGATCCTAAAAAGCCTTGATCCCTGATCAATACGGAATAGCAGTCTTTAAAAAAAAAAAATCAGATCTTTATGTCTTGTCAATGAGATGAAATTAACATACAATACCAGCACTTTCAAATGCGTGGTTCAGTGGTTTTTAGTCTTGTCTGGGAAAGGGGGTTTGTGGTAATGATCTGACAACAGACAGGTTAACAGGAGAAAAAGGCAGACGGAATATTTAAGGAGTGAGACGTAGACACTTGTACGCCCCTCTGGGAAAACGAATGGGCCAAGAGGACAGGCAGCAGCTGGGAAAGGATTCTCCTGGGAGGACCAATGGACCTGGGCGGGAAACACACAACAGCTCCCAACAAAGCCGCACTGGCTGGGCCCCCACTCCTCCGGCTTCTTTCCAGCCACGACTTTGGCTAGCGCAGCATCAGGCAGCTCTCTGACAGTCTGGACTCCAAGCAGGTAAGGGCGTATGAGGCCACAGCCTCTCCCCGCCCCTGCTGCTCTCCTAGGTCCTTGAATTTAAAGCAGTCCGCAGAGCAGGGGGCCATACTTCAGGACGGCTTTCCTGGGGCTCCTGCAGTTTCTTCACACGGTTGGGCAACCAATACCACAAGCCCATTCAGAACATTCTCATCACTCCAGAAAGGAAGCCGGTACCCCTGGGCCGGCATTCCCCTCTGCCCACTTCTCCGTCCCCCGTAGCTACTGCTCTGCTGTCTGTCTCCACAGACTGACTGGTTCTCAACATTCCCTTCGAGTACAATCACAAGATATGCGACATTCTGTGTCTGGATTCTTCTGGTTAGCATGACATTTTCCAGGTCTTTCCATGATGTCGGATGCTCGAATCTCCTGCCTTTTATGGCTGAATACTGTTCCATGGGATGGACAGACCATGTTTGGTTTTTGCCTTTATGCATCCACCCACATCTGGGTTGCTTCCACTTATTGGTCAACAGGAATACTGTGTCTCTGAACACTCATGTATAGTGTGTATGGACACGTATTTTCAAATCTCTTGGGTTCATTTGTAGGAGGGGAATTGTTAGGTCATAAGGTAACTCCTTCGTTAACTTTTTGAGAAACCAAAAAACTGTTTTCCAAAGCAGGGGCACCACTTTATTTTTTTTTTTTTGCAGGCAGAGTTAGACAGTGAGAGAGAAAGACGGAGAGAAAGGTCTTCCTTCCATTGGTTCACCCCCAAAATGGATGCTACGGCCAGCGTGCTGCACCAATCCAAAGCCAGGAGCTTCTTCCTGGTCTCCCATGGGGTGCAGGGCCCAAGCACTTGGGCCACCCTCCACTGTACTTCCAGGCCACAGCAGAGAGCTAGACTGGAAGAGGAACAACCAGGACTAGAACCTGGGGTGCCAGTGCCACAGGCAGATGATTAGCCTAGTGAGCCGCGGCGCTGGCTTAGATTCTAACAAGCGCTGGCTGAGGTTCCTGAACTCTCCACACTCTCACACTTGCTATTGTCTGTCGACTCCTACGACAGCCATCTTAGCCAGTGTGAAGCAGGATCTTATTGTGGTTTTTTTTGTTCATTTGGTTTTTTGGATTTGTTTATTTACTTAAAGTCAGACTTGCAGAGAGAAGGAGAGACAGGAAGATGCTGGTTCACTCCCCAGATGGCCACAAGGACAAAGGCTGGTCCAGGAGCCAGGAGCCAGGAGCTTCATCTGGGTCTCCCATGTGGGTGCAGGGGGCCCAAGGACTTGGGCCATCTTCTACTGCTTTCCTAGGCCACAGCGGAGAGCTGGATCGGAAGTGGAGCAGCCGGGAGCACCCATATCAGATGCTGGCACTGCAGGCAGAGGCTTAACCTGCTATGCCACAGTGCTGGCCACCTCCCCATACTGTGATTTTGATTCGCATTGCCCTAATGACTAAAAGTGTTGGCATTTTTCATGTGTTCACGGGCCATTTGTATATTTTCTTTGGAAAAATATTTTCAGATCTTTTGCCTATTCTTAGAAGTTGGATTATCTTTATTGTGGCGTTATAGGAATTCTTTATACTCATATATTCTGGATATAACTCCCATGTCATATATGTGACTTGCAAATATTTTCCCCTTACCGTCCATGGTATTTCCCTTTCTTGACAGTGACTTTTGACACACAAGCATTTTTAGCTTTTGTGATGTCCAATTTGTTTATTTCTTGTTGTTTTCTCTTTCTCTATGTCCTAGCCAGGAAGCCATTGCCTAATCCAAAGTTAGAAGTTCACACCTGGGGCAGGCATTATGGTGCAGCAGTTAAGCTACCACTCGGGATGCATGCATTTCATCCTGGGGAGTCGGTTGGTTCAAGTCCCTGCTGCTCCCCTGCTGACCCAGCTTCCTGTTGATGCACCTTGGGAGGCAGCAGATGCTGTCCCAGGTGCAAGGGGCCCTGACTTCCCCGTGGGAGGTCTAGATGGAGCTCTGGGCCTCTAGCTTCGTCCTGACCCAGCCCTGGCTGTTGCAGTCACTTGGGGAGTGAACCAGAGGATGGAAGATCTCTCTCTCTCTCTTTCTCTCTCTCTCTTCCTTTCTGTCATGCTTTTCAAGTAGATGAAAATAAACAAACATTTTATAAAAAATTTATACCTATATTTCCTCTAAAAGCTTTAGATTTTTATCTTTTATGTTTAGATCTATGACTCATGTGAGTTAATTCTTGTTTAGGGGATGAGGTAGGGGTCCAACTTCATTCTTTTACATATGGACATCCACATGACCCAGACTCATTTGTTGAAAAGACGATTTTATACCTATTGTGTTGGCAAAATATTAAAAACAAGTCTTGCTTCTTTTCTGTTCTAAACAGTCAGCACTCTAAAGCACCACCCAAATGCTCAATGGAAGAAGCCGCATGCAAAAGGACGTCTACTGTAAGACTCCGCTTACGTGACGGGTTCAGCATCAGCAGCTCCGTAGAAACAAAATGCAGGTCGGAGCTGTCCAGGTGATCAAAGGAGGGCGGAGTTGGGGTTGACTAGTGATAGGTATGGAGTTTCTTCTTGAGGGATGAAAATGTTCTGGAATTGTGGTGATTGTTACACAACAAAATGAATACAGTAAAAATGATGTAAATCCATATTTAAAAATTATGGTTCCTCTTCATGCAGTTCAAAATAATTTTAAATTGTCATTGCGTTTTCTTCTCTGAACCGTGCATTATTTAAAATGGAATATTTAGCTTCCGAATATTTGAGTATTTGCCAAACATCTTTCCATTTTTTACTTCTAATTTAATTATTTCTATGAGAGTTTGAATTTTGAAAATGTGTTTAGTTTTCCTTATGGCCCAAATTGTAGTCTATCTTGGTGAATATCCAATGAGAACTTGAAAAGAAATATGTATTGTATTCTGCTGTTGTGGGAATTAGTCCGCACATGACAGTTAGGTCCAGTTGATTGATAGTGCTGTTCCAGTCTTCTATATTCTTTCTAACTTAACTGATTTTTCTGTCTTTTTGTTCCACTAGTTCTTGGGAGAGGAATGATGAAATGTATGTATTTCGGTTATAATTGTGATTTACCTATTTGTTCTTTCATGCACCGTGACACTCTATTGTGGGAGCACACACACTTGGGTCGTTACATCTTCTTCAGTTTTCTCCCTGTCATTACAAAATGACCCCTTAGATCTCTAGTGATAGTCCTCATTTCAAGACTTCTTTTGTGATGAATGTAGCTACTATAGCTTTTTTATGATAAGTGTGGCATGATATTTACTTCTTCGTTCTTTTACTTTTAAAATGATTTGCATTTTTATATTTAAAATTAGTTTCCTGCTTTTTATCCCACAGAATAATCTTTGTCTTTTAATTGGCTGTTTGGGCCATTTGCATTTAATTACAAATACGTATACCTGTTTGGCTTAGGTGTGCCATATCACTGCTTGTTCTCTATTTGTCCCGCCTGTTGTCTGCTACCTTTTGCTTTTCTATTTTTTGTTTGTTTGTTTGTTTGTTTGTTTTGAAAGGAGGAAGGGGAGAGAGCGAGAGAGAGCAAGAGAGCATTTCCAGCCAAATGCCTACAGCAGCCAGGGCTGGGCCAGGCTGAAGCTAAGAGCCTGGAGCTCACTCTGGGTCTCCCACATGGGTGACAGGGACCCACGCACTTGAGCCACCATCTGCTGCCCCCCAGGGTGTGTGTTAGCTGGAAGCTGGATCAGAAGCAGGACTTGGACTCAAACCCAGGGAATGCCTCTCCCCTGCTGCACCAAACACCCACCCTCTTGCTGCCTTCTCCGTTTTCCCAGGGCTCTTTGTGATGACTTCATTTGATGGAGAACACTGCCTTTCAGCTGTGTGCTCTGATCTTCTGTGCTAGTTTATGAATTTTATTTCTAGAGATGTTACAGCCTCCACAGTACTGTTCTTATTTTTGCTTCAGTATTTTAAAGAATATTGGTATGCAAAAGACCTTCTTACTCTCATATTTACCATTTCTTCCTACTTTTGTGTAGATCCAAATATTGTTTCTTTAACATTTCTTGTAATGCTGATATGCTGGTGCTGAATTCTCTGAACGTTTATCATTATTCCTTCACGTTGGCTGAGTAGTCCCACTGGATACAGACATCTAGGCTGATCAATTTTTTTCTTTCAGTCCCTTAACGCTCTCGTTCCATGGACTTCTGGCTTACAGAGTTTTGATCAGAATGTGTGTAATTTCTTATATCATCTACAAAGGTCTATAAAATCTTTTTTCTCAAGCTGCTTTCAAGATTTTATCATTAATTTTTAGGAATTTGATTACTATATACTTTGGTATGGCTTTTTCCCCCCTTGGGTTGTTATTTATTGTGATTCTTGGATTTGTGGTATTTATTTACAGTTTTTATCAAATTTAGAAAATTTTTGGCCATCATTTTGTCAAAAAACTATTCTTTTTCCCCCGGTTATGCATATATGAGACCACTTGATATTGCCCAGCAGATTGCAGACTGTTAATTTCTTTTTTTCTTTTCTTTTTTGACAGGTAGAGTTAGACAGTGAGAGAGAGAGAGAGAGAGAGAGAGAGAGAGAGAGAGAGAGGTCTTCCTTCCGTTGGTTCACCCCCCAAATGGCTGCTACAGCTAGAGCTGAGCCAAGCCAAAGCCAGGAGCCAGGTGCCTCCTCCTGGTCTCCCATGCGGGTACAGGCGCCCAAGCACTTGGGTATCCTCCACTGCCTTCCCAGACCGCAGCAGAGAGCTGGACTGGAAGAGGAGCAACCGGGACTAGAACCCGGTGCCCATATGGGATGCCGGCGCCGCAGGCAGAAGTTTAACCAAGTGAGCCACGGCGCCAGCCCAGAGACTGTTAAGTTCTTTCTGCTGACTTTTCTAAGTCTTTTTCGACCCTGGGATTCATTTCGGATAGTTTCTAGTGTTTTCAGTTTCACTGGTTTTTCTCCTGCAGTATCCAGTTTGCTTTTAATTTCACCCACAGATTTCTCCTCTCAGATATTGTAGTTCTCATCACTAGGAGTTCAATTATGTATCTTTATATCTCTTTCAGTCCTTCTCCTTTCCACTTGTTTTTCTTTAACTCCTTCACATTGTGCATATTTATAATAACAGTTCTAATGTGTCTGTCCACTCATTCTTCCAACCCTATCACTTTTAGGTCTTTTTCGCATAGAATGGATCACATTTTCCTGCTACCTGTTGAGCCTGGTGATTTTTTTTTCCAATCGGATGCTGGATATTTGGAAGTTTACATTGTTAAGTTTCTGTGGTTTTTTTAAGATCTTCTTTTAAAGAGTGCTGAGTTTTTATCTGGCAGGCAGTTAGTTCCCAGCAGATAAGACACTCTTGTAGGGGCTTATTTTAAGGTTTTTGGAGTGAGCCTAGAGCTTCTTTTGTGCTAGGGAAGTTTGGTCCTACTGTTCGGCCACGGCCCTTGTTGGGCCTCTACCATATGCCCTGGGCAACCCTGCTGGTTGATTTTGCTCCACCCATAGTCCCGTGCGGACTCTCAGAGTTGCTGAGAGTACAGCTCCAAGCTCCGAGCTGTTCTCTGCCTGGCCCTAAGGAGCTAGTAGGAAGCAAGCACTCAGCGGGACACATGTGCACATTTCTGGAGCTTTTCCCCAACAGCCCGCTCTTTCCTGGAACTCTGTAGGGCGGCTTCCATCCAAAGTCACCTCGACCTCTCCTTCTTTTTACTCCGCGAGACCACAGTGCGCTGTCTGGGATTCTTCTCCGTGCTGTGAGGTCCACAGTGTGTCTCTAACCAGGAACCCGGATGATCACAGCATCGCTTCATTCCCTCCTCTCCATCAGGGATCACAAGTCCCTACTGCCCGTCCCTACCGCCCGTCGGGCAGAGCCTGAAGCCATGGTACATTTACTTTGTCCTGTTTTCTTTTTTTGTTTGTTTTTATTTGTTTGTTTTTGACAGGCAGAGTGGACAGTGAGAGAGAGAGAAAGACAGAGAGAAAGGTCTTCCTTTACTGTTGGTTCACCCTCCAGTGGCCACTGCGGCTGGCGCACCGCGCTGATCTGAAGCCAGGAGCCAGGTGCTTCTCCTGGTCTCCCATGGGGTGCAGGGCCCAAGCACCTGAGCCATCCTCCACTGCACTCCCAGGCCATAGCAGAGAGCTGGCCTGGAAGAGGGGCAACCGGGACAGAATCCGGCGCCCCAACAGGGACTAGAACTCAGGTTGCCGGCACCGCAGGCGGAGGATTAGCCTATTGAGCCACGGCGCCGGCCTACTTTGTCCCGTTTTCTAGTTGTTTACAGTAGGAGAGCAAATCTGGGTCCTGCTATTATTCAGGACAGAACTGGTTTTGATAAAGAAGTGATGGGGGCGGGGCTAGCATTGGGGAACAGTGGCTTAAGCCACCCTTGCAACACTAGCATCTCATATGACAGTGCTGGCGACCAAGTCCTGGTTCAAGGCCACTCTGCTTCCAATTCAGCTCCTTGCTAATGTGTCTGGAAAGGCATTGGAAGAGCTTGGGCCCCTGCCACCCATGTGGGAGACCCAGATGGAGCTCCGGCTCCTGGCTTTAGCCTGGAACAGCTTTGACTGTTGCAGCCATTTGGAGAGTGAACCAGAAAGGATGAGAAACGGCAGGTCCGGACGCCAGCCACTGCTGACCTGACTGGAAAGTGGAAAATCCCAGGTTTAGGAGGCAGCAGAAAAGCTGCAGCATTGGGTAAACCAGGCATGAACAGCAACAGGCTGCCAGAGAGGGAAGCAAGCACAAGTGGAGGGTCCTCGACACACACCCTACACGTGTTCCCAGGGGTGGCCTTCTTCCATCGCTCCCGGAGACCCACTCCCCTCCTATCGTCCTCCCCTGTGCCCTGGAGGGCCACCACCCCCCTCTGCCCGCCCTGTGCCCTGGAGGGGTGACAGTAGACTGCACCAGTGGAGACCACTCCCCTTCTGTCCTCCTGCCCTGTGCCCTGGCGGGGTGGCTGTGCAGACTCACCAGTGGTACTCATTGACCTCTGGTCCCTGGTTTCTTGTGCTCCACCGAAGGGAGGTCTGAACAGGTGACTGGAGGGTGGAGCGGCGTTCATTCCCTGGTTCCTGCCCTGACAAACTAGAGGGATCATTTCTGTTCCCTCACTGCAGGTCACCCCATCACAGAGCCAGCCCTCTCCTCACAGGCGTTCAGGCCTCCTCAATACTATTTTTTTTTTGACAGGCAGAGTGGACAGTGAGAGAGAGAGACAGAGAGAAAGGTCTTGCTTTACCATTGGTTCACCCTCCAGTGGCCACTGCGGCTGGCGCACCGCGCTGATCTGAAGGCAGGAGCCAGGTGCTTCTCCTGGTCTCCCATAGGGTGCAGGGCCCAAGGACTTGGGCTATCCTCCACTGCACTCCCGGGCCACAGCAGAGAGCTGGACTGGAAGAGGGCAACCAGGAGAATCTGGTGCCCCGACCGGGACTAGAACCTGGTGTGCTAGTGCCGCAGGTGGAGGATTAGCCTATTGAGCCGCGGTGCCGGCCTCCTCAATACTATTAAACCTCAAGTGTTTCTCAAGTATTTCATTTGCCGTTGTCCCTTTAAATCCTGCCCATAGCTTGGGAACTACCTTGTAATATGTTCTCATCTTTTTCCCATCAGAATTCTAACTGATACTAGTCCATCTACACACATCCATGCCCCAACACGTTCATTACCGTCTAATGCCCAAGAGTTAGGGGATCACTTACCAGAGTCCAGCTTCAGTTTGCTCCTGGTCTAACGCTGACTACTTGGGTCCTTACAAATCAGACACTGACACTCAGGGGGCTATACCTTAGCAGTGCACCCAGGGCAAGAAATACCCTCTCCTATCTCCGCCTTGTTTCTGTTCTCAGTCCTACCCTGGACTTTCAGATCAGCTGCTCTGCTTCATAGGGTAACCTAATTCTCTCCACATCTCAGCCACACACACAACCTGGTGAAGGCTGAGACAACAGGAGGGGAAGACCACACACATGGGGACTACCACCATTTGGGGATCACAGTCAAGGTCAAGTCCACAGAAGTGACTCAGCTTTTAGCTTTAACCAGTAGGGCTCGACACACAAGGAAGTGTTTTCCCCCCTAATACATGCTCCCTGGAGAAGATTTATTTTTATTGTTTAGCTAGATAGATCACTAGCATGAATAAAGACAAATATTAAAGATAAGGATTGACAATAATAACGAAAAGTCATGAGTTTTGAAAGGTCAGTCTTGTGTAAAAGTTCATTAAGAAAGGAAGTGAGACAAAGCTGGGTGCTGAAGTAGCTCCCAGACTGAAGCAGATTTACAAATGGAAGCAGCAGAAGATGGGCCCCTGCCCCCATGTGGGAGACCGGGGTGCAGGTCCAGGCTCCCAACTTCTGCCTGGCCCAGCCCTGGCCATTGTAGCCATTTGGGGACTGAACCCCTGGATGGAAGATCTCTCTCTCTCTCTCTCTTTCTCTCTCTCTGTCTCTTCCCCCTCTCTATTACTCTAGCTTTCAAATAAATAAATACGACTTCTAAAAAACTTAAAAATATGGTGGAAGGAATCTACAACCAGAGTCAGAGTTGGTGACAGTCTAGCCTGAAAGACTCAGGCCCATCATTGGTGAAGATCCTAAAAGTGAGCACAGAACATCTCGAGTAAGCACCATGGACCCCCATGCTGAGAAAGGGAAGAGGAAGAGGACCCCCCCCCCATTCGTTCTGTGAAAACCCATTACACCTACTTGCCTTCCCAGGAAGTCTATGTCTGGACAGGGTACCTTTGTGTCTTCCTTTGATCAAAGGAACACTTAAGCTCCTTGGAGGCCCTGCCCTGAACATGGCAAATCTACTCACTCTCCAGGGGTGACTTTTGTCCTAGAGTTTCCCTGGCTCCTTGCCCCAAGTAGAATGCCTCTTTCCTCTGTCCACACTAGGAGTCCGTGCCAAAGCCTCCAAGACCACTGCTCTCGGGTCAACCCCGGCCCTCTCTTCTCCAGGACTCCTTCCATGATCTCGAGAAGGTCAACAGCTCTCCAGGAGTCAAACCCACACTCACGCGTGGGCGTGAACGTGACACTGCATCTTTTTTTAGAGAAAAGGCCAGTGTTTTTCTGCTGGTTGTTGACATTAAAGGCAGCCAGCCCTACCTGAGAACACACTCAGGGAGGCTGTTGGACTGGATCTGACCACAAGTCAGCAGGCCCCCGCGATTGCCTGAGAGTGACACCCCTTCCCTACAGGCCCTGCCTGACCCCCTTCTGACCTGTCCTCACCTTGGGCAGCCGCTGTAATCTGACGCATCACATGCCTGTGTAGGCTCCAGTGCCTGATAAGGACTTTTCCTGAAAGAAGAGCCTGGCTCACCTCGGAGCTAGCTCTTCACGCTATTGGCTTAGAGGGTGTAACCCTTTGGCCCCTAACCCTTAACCCTGACCCTAGTGGACTAAGCCCTCTGGACCTGCCCTAGGGAAAAGCCTGTACTTAACATTTTTTTTTTTACTAAAGGACAGAAGAGACAATCCACCAGTGATTTGCGATTGTTAATCAATACCCCAAATCCCTAAGTCGGGATGACAGCAGGCTTAAGGCTCTTTAACTCTTCCTCTTCTCAAATGAATCTAAAGCTTATCCCACCCCTCACCCTCCATTACCCACCCCCTACTCCACCCCAACACATACTCCAATCAAGTTTCAGGCCCTCACCTGTCAACAGCCTGAATTCACTGGGTCTGGGATGAGCTTTGGGAAAACCCGACACAAAGCCTTGCAAGTGACTGTCCAGGGCCAGCTCCAGAGCCACTTTGTAAAGGAAACACAAGAGGTGGAGGGTTGGGTGGCACAGGGGCTGGGGACGAGGCCTCTCCTTGCACTGTTTGGGCAGCAAACCCGCTGTTTCTGCTTGGGTGGCGTGTTTACTTAGGACGGCTTTCTCTGAGGCCAAGGGAAGGGGAGCAAGGCCCTCCCAACCAACCCCTTGGCACCAACATTGTAAAAGTGGTCATCCCCTGCCCCAGGCGGTTTGGACTTCACATTGGATGCTCTCATTTCTATTTTTTTCTTCCCCTTTTCACTCAATCCCTGGAAAATTCTATCCTATCATTCTTTGTCTCATCCATCCATCCATCCATATATACATACATCTACCCACCAACCCATCTGTCCATCTATACACACACCAATCCACCCATCCGTCTATCCATCCATCATCCAACTATCTATCTATATATGTATATATATACACCTCTACCCACCCACCCATCTGTCCATCTATACACACACCAATCCACCCATCCATCCATCCTTCCATGCATCCATATATACATACCTCTACCACCCACCCATCTGTCCATCTATACACACACCAATCCCTCCTTCCATCCCTCCATATACACATACATGCATCTATCAGCCCACCCACACACGCATACAGAATGGCAGCTCCTTCTCAGTGGGAACCCTTATTGTTTCCCTCCAGGCCTTCAGTGGCACCCACTTCGGCTTCATGTCCCCCAGGACCCCACACTGCTGCCAGGAGCACCTTTCTCTCCTCCTCTTCTCTCCCATCCCATTCTCCTCTCCTCTCAAGTTCCTTTCCTTTGGTCCCTCCTCCTTCCTCTACTCCTGTGCTTTAAGGCCTACCCAAGGCAGCCACCATGGACATTCTGTAGCCATTCAAAGCCAAAGAGGGCAGTGGAGCCGGAAGAGCAGGGAGCTTCACCCCAGCCACCCCCGGTTTGCCTGGGAAGAGCTAAGTTGACCTTTCCCCTGGCCCTCAGCGCCTGGGTTAAGGCCTCCGGGGGCCCCCAGAGTGCATCTCTGGACAGGTTGCAGTCCACCCTTCAAGAGCCAACTGTGTTCCTGAAGCAGAAGCAGCCTCTCCCACTACGCCTTTGGAAACAAGAGTCAGGATTCAGTGGCCCAACAAGAATAAAACAAGGCTGTCAGCAAACAGGGCTCAGGTGCTCTCCTCCCCGTGCGACAGTGACTTGGATTCTGTGCTCAGGGAGGGGAAGGGAGTGTCACAGGACCCAGGGCCCTGGGGTGCAGGAGGTGGGTCCGCAGCCCTGGCACCACCCTCCCTTCCCAGGCAGAAGCACTGGTGGTCTCGTGAGCTGCAGGTGCGGATGAGTCAGCGTCCATCCACTGTGGGCCCCCCTTCTTATCTTTATTTGTTTCCTAAGGAGGGATCAGGCCTGGGGCCTGAGCAACTGGAATGTGGGACAAGCCTGCCTCCATCCCAGCCCGCCCGCCGCCTGCACTCCCACTCCCCTCTCTGCCATCCAGGGCCCACCTGTCCAGAACCACAGGCTCTGTGCTGGAGGGGCCTTGGCCTTCATCTGCTCCTGACCCTCTCAAGAGCAGGTGAATCCTCACCTGTGATTAGACCCCCCGCGAGGCCGGTGCTCCTACAGTGGGGCCGGGGGTATAAGGAGAGGGAGCCGTGCTGACTTCCAGTATACCAGGCGGGCATGGATTCAGTCAGCCCGGCCCATGCAGGGCCACACTGTGGCAGCCCTCATGCAGATTTGTTTTGATGAGTATAGCCACGGCCCCTCTTCCCCTGAAGCAGATGGTCAAGTGCGGGAGGGGACAGTCAGGGCAGCGCGAGGCAGTGGCATTTCACCTGCAGGCCAGAGTGTCTTCCTCTCGTTGGCCTCCTCACCCAGAGCCTCGCTCAGGGCTGGCACGTAGTAGACACTCAGTAAATGTTTGTGGAATGGGTGAATGAGGAAGTGACCCAACAGCGCTACCTTTCCTGAGAGCTCCTGGTTCCTTACGGGATTTGATGTTGTCTATTGTGTCCATTTGAGCAACAAAACAGAACACCCCCCTAGGGGCAGGACTGTGTGGCCTAGCAGTTAAGACAGCAATGAAGATGCCTGAGGGTCGTTCTCGGGGTACCCGGGTTCCGTCCTCGGCTCCAGCTTCCTGCTAAGGCACGGCCTGGGGAGCATGGACTTGGGTCTCTGCTACTCACAGGGGAGACCTGGAACAATGGTTTCCGCTCCTCCTCCTTTCCACCATTGTGGGCGTTTGGGGAGTGAACTAGCAGATGGAAACTCTCTCTCTCTCTCTCTCTCTCTCTCTCTCTCTCTCTCTCTCTCTCTCTCTCTCTCTCCCCTCCTTGAAAAAAAAAATAAGCATTTTCTAAATAACCTGACTGAACTTGACATCGTGAGGGCTGCTCTTCCTGTGGCTGAGCTGAGTGCTGTTTGCTGGGTTTCGGAGGTACTTGTGCTGGGTCACCGCTGGGGAAGATGATACCCCTGAGATCCTGCAGAGTCTTCCAGACTCACCACCCCCACCCCCACCTCTGCTCTCAGACCACACCATGGAGAACTCAGTAACTGGATTCATTAAAGCAGGGTAGGCAAAGCCCCTTGACAGCTGATTGGATTTAGATCTGAAAGCAGAGAGGGGTTAAAACTCCCTGAGCCCAGATGTCCTGACCACAGACCAGAGGCTCCAGAGGGCGCAGGGGGAGAGCAGCGCCACGGATCGCCTCTCTCTTTCTCGGAAGAGGGGAAGGGTCCTAGGGAATTCTCTTAAAGCATCCAAACGAGCAAACCCAGAGCCGTGGGCTGTGAGGTTTCCGGGCAGGCTGGCCAGCTGTTCCATCCCCCGACATGCCTCACCTTCAAAGACCTAGGAAGAAGGGGCCCTGCTGTGACATGCCCCCAGACCTCACGACATGCCCACACCGACACGTGCCCCTGACAACCTGTCTCTAAGGTGCGGCAACAAGGATCCTCTTCCTCCTCCCTCTTTCGCTTCTTTCCAAGAAGAGAAACACAGGGTGGAGGCAGGGCCACTGGGCACAGATGTGCATGTGACTTTGTGAGGCCGTTCACTGCACCAGGCTGACTCACCTAGAGAGCAGCCTGGGCCTGAAATCCAGCCACCCTCTGCTTGCCAAGCTGTGCCCTGGCATGGCTGTATCCACACAGAGGAAGGGGCCTTGTCCTAACTCGGATGCAGGTGCCATGTGGACTGGTAGTGACCCTGGGTGGAGAGCCCAAAGAACTACACGTGGGCGGGAAATAAGCATCATTCCATTGCCACTGCCCCTGCTCCTCAGTGGATCAGGAAGACTTCTTAGAAGGTGATAGAATATGATAGACAAACCAATAGGACAGCAGGGCTTGCAGCTTTATATTTCTATGTTCTGAGGTCAGATGACAGTGGGAATTGAACTATTGAGACCTACTAAGGAGCGATCAGATGTCTTCTTCCTGTTAAACTACTTGAAGGAGAGTCGAGATTTACAGTAAGTATAACCTGTCTGTGTTGGCAACACTGGGGGTTTGGAATCTGGCCCAGACACAGCTGTAGCTTCGCTTACCGTGAGCCCACTGGTCAGGAGGTGGGCCCTGAAAGATGAGATAAAATGGGAATTTTCTCCCAAAATGACTCTCCCAGGGAGCTGCAGGCACTTCAGCTCACAAGCCGTGTCCCGAGGAGTAGCGCCCGGTGCTGGCGCAACACGGACATGTTGTCTACAGGAGCCGTGATTCCAGCGCAGGCTCGCTGGGTGCAGAGCAAAGCTCACAGTGCCCATTGCCAACGGCTTTACAGCGGAGGCTTGGTCAGCAGAGGCAGCTCACACCCCTGCCCCTCTCGGAAAGGGAGCCCCAGCACGAGCGCCCTTGCTGTCTGCCCATCCGCCCTGTCTTCCTCTCCATCAAAAATGGAGCTTTGGTTCCAGGGGGAGTTAAGAGACAAGATGGGAGCAGGCCTGCAAACCATAGCTCCCTTAGCATTTCCTGGGCCTCTGCAGACCAGAGTCTGAAATGCAGCCTCTACCCCCAGAGCCCCAAGTCCTATGGCTCCTGGACCATGCACTTAGCTGTGAGCAAGCCCTGGTCTTGCGCAAGGGAAGCCCCAGCTTAGCCCCAGATTCTGGAAGAAGCGCCTAGGCTACCAGGACTGTGGGAAACTCAGAGGATACAGGGGCCATTCTCAGTGGTGTGTCCCATGGGAGCACCTGGCCAGGAAGATCAGACCAGGGTCACAGGGATCGTGTCCGAAAGCAGGAGTCGGGAGCAGCCAAGCGAGACCCTACCCTCAGGGTGTCCTGAGTTGTGTTGAGAAGACAGGTGCTTGTGAAATGTCTGGTGAGCGGGCTGAGGTCTGAGTGCTGCTTGTGCCAGGCACAGCTCAGAAAAAAAAAAAAAAGCTGAGATTGGAGGACTCAGGGGCAGGAAAGGCTGACAAAGTGGCTGAATTCCCAGCAGGCCCTCACTTCTCCCTCCACTCCCCGCCACACACCTCACTCCCGCTCAGCCGCCTATCACTCTATGACAGATCACCGGAAACCCAGGGACTCCACACAATTTAGGATCTCACCCTCGGCTACCGGGGAGCTCAGCTAAGCAGATTGTCACTCGGGACTTCTTGCAGTGCAGACAAACGGTGGCTAGGGCCGGAGTCATCTCAAGGCTCTACTGAGCTGGACGTGCAAGACATACAGGATCCAATCACACGGCTGGCAGTGGTAGGCTGAATATTTGGCCGAGAACTCAGCTACGGTTCTTGTCTACAGCAACCATCCCCGGGCCCTCTGTGGCTAGGGCTTCTCACAGAGGGTGTCTGCTTTGGAGAGTGAGTGTCAATGATGGAAAGAAGGTTCTAAGAGGCAGGTACTGCAAGGCTTCTTCCAACCCAGGCTTGGACATTCCAGCATGCCGCTCCCACCGTATTCTGTTGGTCGAGCGAGTGTCTGTGGCTAGGCCAGACTGAGCAGGTGGAAGCAGACACGGAAGAGTGGAGAAAGGAGTGAGGGCTACCGTCGTGGATGCTAACACAGCCTCCTCCATATCAAGACAAGACTCTCCATTGAGCTGAGAGAGAGAGAGAGAGAGAGAGAGAGAGAGAGAGGAAATGCGCTCTGGGCTGGGGAAGCCGACAAGACTTTGTCTCTGCATCTGGAAGAAGGTACCTTTTGAAGTCCAACCCTGTTCTCTTACCTTGTATCCCAAGGCACATTTTTTTTTTTTTTTGGACAGGCAGAGAGGACAGTGAGAGAGAGACGGAGAGAAAGGTCTTCCTTTTCCGTTGGTTCACCCTCCAATGGCTGCCGCGGCCAGCGAGCTGCGGCTGGCGCATCACACTGATCTGAAGCCAGGAGCCAGGTGCTTCTCCTGGTCTCCCATAGGGTGCAGGGCCCAAGCACTTGGGCCATCCTCCACTGCACTCCTGGGCCACAGCAGAGGGCTGGCCTGGAAGAGGGGCAACCGGGACAGAATCCGGCGCCCCAACCGGGACTAGAACCCGGTGTGCCGGTGCCACAGATGGAGGATTAGCCTAGTGAGCCGTGGCCCCAAGGCACATTCCTAAGCCTCCGTCCAGAATGTGGGAGAAAGTGAGAAAGCATCCTTGCATCATCCTAACTACGCAGTCCACGTCTAAGAGTGAGTTTGCTGCAGACTTGTTTATCTGCCCTCGCTGCAGCTGGGCCTTTAAGGGTCAGGCTCTGGTGCTAGTGACATCCCAGGGGTGGTTGCCTTGGAGATCTAGAGGTCAAGGCTGGTAGGGGAGTTCTTGCCAGGATGACCTCACATAAAATCCCTAATAATTGAGCTATGAAGGAATGTCGGGGCCCTAAGCTCATCCTATGTGTGTGCACAGCAGAGCAGGGTGGCAAATGCACAGTCCTAGCACACGGGTCGTGAGACAGCTGAGTCCTTCCACTCCCTCGGACGTCCTGACGCGTTCTGTCCACCTAACCCCACTGGACTGGGGCCCAGGAGCCTCATCTGCAAGGCCAGAGGCATCTGGCTGATTGAGACTGCCCTTCCCAACCAGCTGGATAATTCAAGCCCAATAACTCACTTCTAAGCCTGCAGTGAGTGGGCTTCCCCCGCCTCTGCCTGTCGTTCCCCCACCAGATACTAGGGGCAGAGTGGATGGAGTACTGTGCACACCACGCCCACTACCCCCCCCCCAGACCACTGCTTCAACCTCCAATCCCAATAGCAACAAAAGTGTGTTTTTATTAAGGTAAATATATTTATTTTCATTTTATTCAAAAAGCAGACAGGCAGGAGGAGATCTTCCATCTGCTGGTTCACTCTCCAGATGCCCACAGAAGCTGGAGCTAGGCCAGGACAAAGCTGGGAGGCAGGGACCCAGTCCAGTCTTCCACACCGATGGCAGGAAACCAACTACTTGAACCATCACCTGTTGCCTCCCGGGGTGCACATTCAGAAGCAGACAAGCCAGATTCCCCAGCCAGTCCCCATGGGATGTGGGAGACCACGTGGCTTCCTCACTTCCCTAACTATGTTCTTTTATCTTCCTCTAGTACACAGAACTGGGTTTATATTCCTGGATCCATGACACAGTCTCATCTTTGTACTGGTCACTGGGCATAAACAAGACACAAGCAGCTCATTCCTTTAAAAAGCTTTGGCTTCTGGCTCCACAGAAGGAGTCTTTTCCAAATGCCTTGGCTTGTAGATGGCCCAAGTGTGCCATTATTCCGGGCCATTTAAAACCTGGGTTCCCAACTGGTATATCATTTCATTTTAATGATCTATGCTTCCTACAGAAACATGGAAAATAACTATTTCTCTTTTCAATTAAACACGTCACGGGCCGCAGATGAAAGCCAGCTCCTCTTTTAGCCGGCCACGGGGAGTGGGCGCGGAAGGGGTTAACCCCGCACCTACCTGGGCCAAGAAGCAGCCGGCCTGGGCGAAGGGCGCATGCGCCCCCGGTGGAGCTTGCGCAGGCCCCAGGCGGGTGCGCACAAAAGACTGCTTTGTTCTCGGGGCTCTGTTTTAAATATCTGCCGAATATTCCCGGACCCTGCAACAGGTCCCCAGGCCTGGCTGCGGGCGCGGCACAAGGGCGCATTGTGGGTCCTAGCGAGGGGCCAGAAGGACTGGGAGACCCTCCGGCCCTTTGCCCCGCTGGGTCGTGGGGGTGGGTGCAGGGGACGCTCATGAGAAGGGTCTCATCCCAAGAGTGAAACTTGGGCAGGGGAGCCAAAGTAGGCCAGCGAGGAGGTGTAGAGGCTTCGGCCGCGCACAGCCCACGTCCCCGGGGCTCCTGGCTTGCGCGAGCTGACGTTCTTATTGGGGCCATTGCCGTACTGTTTAGAAAGTGCACATCACTCAGACACGTTGAAAAGCGTGGCATTCCAGCGCAAACCAGCCCGAACGAGATCCTCCCGCTGCCCCCTCCCCAGGTTCGTGGTCCAAGATGCCTGCAGCCAAGGCGCTCCCAGGCCCACCTGCGGGAGAATCACACCTTCCCGGGAATGTCCCCCCTGCCCTGCGTGATTGGGATGCGGGTCCCTGGGCTGGCAGAGGCGCTACCCCGCCCGCCCTGCCCCTTCGTGGCCACTCCGGGTAGTTCTCCCTTCCAGCTCAGGTGTCTGCTTACTGCGCCTGCAGGTTCTTCCTGCGTTGGCTCCCGGGAGGTTTGCAAAATAGGAATGGCCAAGCGCACCTCGCATTCCCGTTTTCTCCTTTAGAGGGAGAGAAAGCCCAGCCTTTCAGACCAGGTCTTGGGCGTCTAAAGGGAACAGCGACTGTGGGCCTTGGCAGCCCTCAAAGGTGTGTCTGAGCTGAAGGTGGAGCATAAGCAGGCGCCCCGGCCCAGCTCTGGACAGAGCCCACGCGCCCCTGGGAACCTGGAGGGGAAACTGGGCCTCCCGTGGGCAGGTGAAGGCGGAGGAGGTGGGGAGGCGGAGCGGGGGATTGGATTCAGAAGGAAATGGCTTTGTAGTTTGGTTGTACTTGTCCTAGGCCTGACCGGGACCCCCGGTGCCCCTCTTCATAGCGTGGGTTGCGGTTTGGATAATAGTCTGGGTGTGAAGGGCTCGACCCCCCGAACTTTACGGATTCAGGTTGAAACAATCCTCCCATGGCGTCTGGAGGTGGAGCCTCGGGAGGTGCGTGCCCAGGATGTGGCCTGGAGGATGGGTCCCGGTAGCTCCGTGAGGAGGGCACGTGCCTGCCACCTGCGGCGGGCGCCTTCCTCTGCAGCGCCAGACCAGAGGGGCCCTCAGTTTTGGACGGAGCCCCTCCCAAACAGTGAGCCGAAATAAACCCTCCTTCAAAAGTGTTTCCTTTCTGGCATTTGTTACAGTGACAAAAAGCTGACTATCTATAGGGTCAGACTTAACATTTCCTAGCTGCCAGAAGCATAAATACCCTAGCTACTCCAGGGACATCATTTTAAAAAGATACATTGCTGGATTTGAAAGGCAGAATTACAGAGAAAGAGAGAAAGACAAAGAGAGAGAGAGAGATCTTCCATCCACTGGTTCACTCCCCAAATGCCGTAACGACCACGATTGGGCCAGGCCAACGCCAGGAGCCTCTTCCAGGGCTCCCACGCTCCCACGTCGTAGCAGGGGCCCAATCACTTGGGCCATCCTCCACTAGCAGGGAGCTGGATCCAAAGTGGAGCAGCCGGGACTTGAACCGGTGCCCACAGGAGGTGGCAGCATCGCAGGTGCAGCTTAAGCTGCTATGCCACAGGGCATCTTTTCAATCATACTCTCTAATTTTTCACACTTCACATAGGACCCCATTTTGCCAATCCTCTGAAACCTGATTAACAACTGATGGGTCGTGAACCAACCCCCTTGTTTTGTAAATGAGGAAAGTTGTCCACGGCCTCTCAGAAGGCCAGGTCTCAACCCCACACAGGTCTCACAACAGTTAGTCCTGGGCTGAAACCCCTTCCTCGGGGGGATTCTGGCTCCAGTCATTTGAGGAAAGGTTCTTGGCCATCAGGGGTCTTCACAGCGTGTCCCCAAGAACGGCTGAGCTGGAGGGGGCGGGACATACTCTCCCCGAGTTCAGGGACAGGAGTCCCGTCTGCTGCCAGGGTTGCTAAGTAGCAGAGGAGCCCTGGATGTCTGCTTCCAGGCGCTCATCGGCCTCCTGGGAATTCCTTCAAGACGACTTGAGCGTCTGTTCCCCACTCCGTGGCCTGCTCCCCCAGCTCTCACGCCCCCTGCCAGCAGCCCAGCTTGGAGCCATGTTGTGTGGGCAAGCACGACCCAGACCTTGGCCTCCCTCCCTGATGAGGGCGCAACCCCGTGACCGCTCCTGCCGTGGAAGGGTCCTGGATGCAACCTTGCTTGGAGAAAAGCCTTCACTGACCGCTTCATGGCCCGGCTTGCCGTCCTGGGCAGGGCTGCCAGGATTCACACCCCACGGAGCCTCAGGGGGTGGGGGCGCTCTCCCTGCCCCGCAGTGTGGACCTCTGACTGTGGCATGCCCTTCTTTTTGTACGCACTGCACACCGAACACCAACGACAACCACCCCGACCCCGCGAGCCGGCCGCTGGTTTCACGCTCTCCAGTTCTGTGAATGGACTCGCATTTTTAATGTCTTGTGCGGTCACACTGCCTGCCGGCCAGCAGCTCCCTCCCCGCAACGTCAGCTTTTGACTGTTCAGCCGTGTTTGTGCAAGGATCTGAGTATTTTCTTGCATTTTGACCTTATTATTTTATAAGAATGAGTGGAAATGGAAAAAAACGAAGTGCTGATGCTTGGTGATAAGAAGGGAAGGTCTCCTAAGCCTACATAATTGAGACAAAGATGGAAACCATTAGGCGCACTGAGCGTGGGGAACATTTAGCCACGATGAAAATGCTTGCTGGACGGAAGCCAGTCAGCTGCGTGCTCAGTTGTGAAGGGGAAGAAGACGATCGCAGAGCGTATATGGAAATCTGAACCTATGCAACGATTGCAGCTCAAAGATGAGGTGATCAGATGCCGTGTCCCCTCCAATCTGAGCTGCGTGGATTTGTGAGCGGCTTTTCAGGGCCGGGTTAGGGAGACGCTGTGAGGCTGGACATCCAGAAAATCCACTGATGATACTGTTCCACTTCGTGAGAACAGAACCTTCCTTCACAGCAAGGAGTGTGCTGCCTGCCCCGTGCCCTGTAGTGTCAGGTATGAAGGGGGGCGTGGCCAGAGGCGGGATCTCAGAGCCACCGCAGTACCCAAGCCAGGGACCAGGGCTTGCGTTCATGGGCTGCAGGGGATGGGGCCTGATCAAGAGAGGTTCTCGAGCTACTAGGCTTTCATGGCTCCGTGTGCCTGGCTTCTAGGAAATCCTGAGAGTCAGCCGCAAAGGATACAGGGCACGCCTTTTCCTCTCTGGGCACCGGCTCCTTTTACAACCATTGTACCAGCTGTCCCTAAGACGGGGCGGGGGTGCAGGGGAGGGGCATGGTGGAGGGACTTGCCTGCACCCACAACTTTTGCACAGTCTGTTCCCTGTGCCAGCCTTACCTGTCCCGCCTCCTTGGCTTCCTGCCCAGCCCTGGCTCAGCCTGGAAGACCCGGCCCATGTGTCCCCAGGCTCCTGTTCCTGGTCTGCTCTCTCTGCTTGCTGGTTGCACACCCCCTACCCATCACTGGCTGCCGCATCTCTGAGCAAGTTCGCCAAGCGACCAAGGAGCACGAGACACCTCCCCCCTCCCCCCCCCCCGGCACCCTGTTGGTCTCTGCCTGGGACTGGTGCTCCTGGCGTGACTTGGCACAGCGCAGACACTAACCTGTCCTTATTCTCCAGAAGCCTAACCATTTGTTTCTGAATTCTCTTCTCTCGGCTGCCAAGGTCCCCTCGCCTAGGGCCACTCTCCCATCTCCAGCCCCAGGCCCCACAGCACCGCCCCTCCCGGCCCCTGGATGCCTTTCATTGAGAAAAGCCCCTGACTTTTCCTTCAACCACGGGCTTCTCGCTGAATCTTCCTTCTCTCCGCAGGCAGAAAAACAACCCAGAAGTGCTCTCGGATCCAAAGCATCGCTTAGGGAGGGCAGCCAAGTGAACCCAAGAATGGCTCGGCGTCTGGGCTGTGATGTGATGTCTGAGCCGCCTCTCAGAAACACCCGGCCCCTTCCAGGGGAGCTGGCCAGCCAGGGACGCCCCACTCGGAGGGCTGGGGGTCCTGAGGACAGAGGTGGGGAGCCCTGATCAGGGAATGGAGCCCGCCTGGGCCTGGTGGGTGTCCCTGGGCCAGTGTGGAAGAGGAGGAGGTCTGCTCTCCAACTCTTTCTTGGCAGTGCACTGCTGCCTGAGTGGTGGCCATGGGAAGAAACATCCAGAAAAGGCTATCAGAGGCCGGCTCCGAGAAGCCCACCCTTGGCCCAACGCCCTCCTCGTCCAAGCTTGCTGTGCCCCCCGCCCCGGCCTTGTTTTGTGGCCACCAAAGCCGTCGCCTCGTGGCTGAAATGCCCTCAGCACAGTTTAGCTCCCTTTACTCTCCAGGCTCCGTGGCTCCTTTGAGCTCTCTGGGGCCGTGCCCAGAGTCCACTTGATAGAAAGCTGACTCTTTTCCTGTGGGGCCAACAGCTCTGATCAGGACATGTCTGTCCGGGGGTGGCTTGGCAGTGCTGCACTCATTTTTTGCAAACGCTCCTACCTCCTTGCCTGCCCCAGCATTTGCATTCTCCTGGCCCAGCGAGGACAAGGCTTGATTGAGCCAGACTCCTGTGACATCCCAACCGTGAGAGTGCAGCTGGGGCAGTTTATAAACAGTGTGCGAGTCCCAGGGGGAGATCAGCCCTGGTCTCGTGCCCACAAGCAGCTATTGTTCGCTTTCTTGTTTTGCTCCCGATGTTTCGATGTGCTCAGGGCACAGAAAAGCCCGGGCCAGGGGCCAGCAGCCAGGGCCAGCCTGAAGCAGGGAGACCTGTGGGCTGGGACCCCAGGGCCTTGTCCCTTTCCCTGAGATGGGCCGGGGGAGGGGTCTCTTCTCGGCCAGGGCTGTTTTGGACAGCAGTGGGCCTGGGTTGTTCCAGCGAGCAAAGTGTGAAATTGTAGCTCAGGCTCACCCGATTGGCAGCTGGGCACAGCTGTCCAGTTTAGCTTGGGGCTGTCCATGCCATGGGCTGGGGGAGTCTGATTCCTTGCTGCTGGCCTGGGCTGCTGAAGTTTGAGGGCAATAACTGAGAGCTAGGCCCCAGAGTGCATCAGGACCCTGGGCTCCAGGGTTCAGCCTTCAGATTTGACTCCTGGCTCCAGCTCTTACCAGTTGTGCAAACTCAGCTCCTCTGAGCCCCAGCTGCCTCCTTGGTAAGGTAGCTCCTCCTCCTAGAGGCGTTGTGGACCCGCCAAGGTAATCAAGGTAGAGGCATCCGGCACAAGGTGAGCCCCTGATACCTCTCGGTTCTCTGTACCGTGATCTCCGGTGATCACTACAACACCACCCTGAAGCCACCCCCTGCTTAGAGTGTCTGCATTTGCACCCATGTGCAAGGAGGGCACCACCAGGGGAGTGGAGACCGAGATGCCTTGGGGGAGCAGGGAACCCTCCCTTCTCTCTCCCCCCAGCCCCATCCCTCTCTCCAGGGCTCCTGTTACCCGCCTTCCACCCCTTACCTGGCATTCTTAGCCCAACACATGGCCGGCCCCATGGTCCCAGCAGGCCCATCAAACCCTCAGTCCTGCCCCATGCACCCACCTTGGAGGCGACCACTGTGAACCGTGACAGGGGATGGACATAGGACAGAGGTGGGGTCTTGGAAAATTGCTAGAGCCAGGGGCCAGGGGCATCCAGGCTTTGGTGTGAAGGGACGTGGGCAGAGGGGGAGGAGAAAGAGGAGGGAGGAATAGCATGTTCGGAGATCCCGAGACAGCTCACAGCCCTCTTGGGACTTTGCGCTTCTGCCTCCCTCGGATCCGTGGACTGGATCCTTTTGCCAGTAGGGCCCTGGGAGCCTGCCTGGGCAGGGCCATATGGTTTGCTTATCTTCCTTATCTCCAGCACTCACCTTCCATTTGGAATGTTTATCCCAAGAAGATAACGATCAGATTTCACTTAGAGTGATTGAGCAGGGCCTCAGCGCGATTGCAATTTCAAATGAACGGGGATCTGATCCAATAATAGATTGGCTGGTGGAGGCTCTGCTAATGGACACTCCCAGCCCCTCCAGGCACCCTCAACCTGCTCTCCTGCAAGTGACCCCTCTTCACTCCCACTGGCTTTCTGAAGCCCAGCGAGTTACGTGCAGGATTTCCATCAAGCAAAATGGAACTGCCTCAAACATGACAGTAACCCAGGGATTTTCAATAGGAATGAAATGCAAGCCATAAATGCAAGCTGTACATGTCATTGTACACTTTCTAATAGCCACACTAAAAAGGTAAAAATAAGAAGGTGAAATCAAGTGTAAGAATACATTTTATTTATGATTTTTATATCTGCCTTATCTACTTAATGTAACCAATATAATCATACACTTTATTCAACTCTAATAATATCATTTCAACATGCAACCAGGATAAAAATTGTTTATGAGATATTTCACATTTACTTTTTTTTTAAAGATGTTTTTTATTTATTTGAAAGGCAGAGTTACAGAGAGAGAGGGAGAGACAGAGAGTGAGATCTTTCATGTACTGGTTCACTCCCCAGATGGCTGCAACAGCCAGGCTAGGCCAGGCTGAAGCCAGGAACCAGGAAATTCTTCTGGTTCTGCCACATGGATTTGGGGGCCAAGCACTTAGACCATCCTCTGCTGCTTTTCCAGGCCATAGCAGAGAGCTGGATGGGAAGTGGAGCAGCTGGGACTCAAACCAGCATCGGTAGAGGATGCTGGAGTCGCAGGGACAGCTTAACCCGCTATGCCACAGTGCTGGCCCCGCACATTAACTTTTTGTACTTAGTCTTCAACAGCTAGTGCGTTTTACAGGAGGGAACTCCAGAAATCCATGGAAATGGAATTAACAGATAAACTTAGATGCTGGCCTGTTACATAAGTGTCTGGCCCAGCAGTTAGGGCCCCTGCATCCCACCCAGGATGCCTGGGTCTGAGTCTCATCTCTGCCTCTGACTCCAGCTTCCTGCTAATGTGCAGGAGGCAGCAGGTGACGGCTTAAGTGGTTGGGTCCCTGCCACCAGGTGGGAGACCTGGATTGCTTTCTCCATCCCCCATTCAACCCTGTCTCCCTATTCAAGTGCCTCTTGTAGACACTTGGGGAAACAAAATAGCAAATGGGAGTTCTGTTTGTCTGTCTCACTCTGCCTCTCAACTAATAATAAAAATGAGATAATATAAAAGAAAAGTATTTTAAGAAGCAAGTTTCTTCAGGTACAAAAAGTTTTGAAATCCATGCATGCTCAGTGTCATCAGCAAGTTCATGGGAAATGTGTGCATCTCAACTCTCGACTCCAAACTGAACTTATCTTTCAATTCCCTTTGTCCACAAACCCTCTGAAGTCCCCTGGCATTCGTCATTTCATCTGCTCGTAAAGTTGTCCAGCGCAGCCTCCGTCACTGGCCGCTCGGTGCTCTTTCCTGTCCGCTGCCGAAAGTGAAGACGGCGCGATTGTCAACACGCGTGGTGCCAGCGGCTCCGCTGCACTTTGTCAGAAGCGGGGAGGGGAGCGGGCGGCCTG
Organism: Sylvilagus floridanus; assembly: GCA_949820135.1. Taxonomy (NCBI): domain Eukaryota; kingdom Metazoa; phylum Chordata; class Mammalia; order Lagomorpha; family Leporidae; genus Sylvilagus; species Sylvilagus floridanus. The sequence continues at coordinate 10,347,087 of OX463228.1, read as the reverse complement.
GCAGGACGGGACGGAGTCAGCTCTGGGGCAGCGCTGCCCATGGACGGGTCCCGAGTCCAGGGACCAGGAGACACGCATCAGATGCTGATAGGGCGCTCAGGCAGGGCAGCCACTAGTCGATCACACGCCACATTTAAATAACGTCTGTATTCTGGACACAGAACCGAGTCTGTGTCTTGGAATTTGCATTTGATCTTGGTTTCTCCTGAACCTGGTGAGGCTTTTTTTTGTTTTTAAGATTTCTTTTAAGACAGAGTTACAGAGAGGTAAAGAGAGAGAGGTCTTCCATCCGCTGGGTCACTCCCCGATTGATCGCAACAGCCAGAGCTGCGTTGATCTGAAGCCAGGAGCCAGGAGCTTCCTCCAGGTCCCCCAAGTGGGTTTGGGGCCCAAGCACTTGGGCCATCCTCTTCTGCTTTCCCAGGTACATCAGCAGGGAGCTGGACAGGAAGTGGAGCAGCCAGGACCTGAATTGGCGCCCATATGGGATGTCGGCACTGCAGGCTGGGGCTTTAACCCACTGTGCCATAGTGTCAACCCCTCCCTTTTTTAAAACATTCATCTATTTGAGGGGCCGGTGTTGTGGCACAGGGGATTAAGCCGCCACCTGTGATACTGGCATCCCGTATGAGCTCTGCTAATGTGCCTGGGAAAACAGCGGAAGATGGCCTGAGTGCTTGGGCCCCTGCGCTCCACATGGGAGACCAGGATAGAGGTTCTGGCTCCTGGCTTCAGCCTGGCCCAGCCCTGGCCATTATAGCCCAGTGAGGACTGAATCAGTGGATGGAAGATCTCTCTGTCTATCTCCGTAACTGTGCCTTTCAGATAAATAAAAACATAAATCTGCTAAAAAGAGAGAGAGAGATTTGTTTGAAAGACAAAGCGACAGAAGAGGCAGAAACAGGGACACTTCTCCAAATTCCTGGACCAGCCTGGATGAAGCCTGGAGCCCAGAACTCCACGTGGGTCTCCCATGCGGGCAGCAAGGACACAGTGTTTGAGCCGTCACCCTCCGTCTTCCCAGGTGCCGTGGCAGGAAGCTGGATGGGAAGTGCAGAGCAGCTGGGACTGGACTGGGCGCTCTGCTATGGGATGCTTGGCTCCAGCGAGCACCTGCCCCCCGTGAGTCTTTAATGAGATAATGTAACAGGCCTCCCATAAAGAGGAGCCATGCCTAGCGCCTGCCTGAGATGCAAACACAGTGCAAAGGGAAGTGGGGGTGGGGAACAGGAGGACGTCGGAGCCCAGTGAAGGAGAGACCCAGCAGGTCCTGCCCTGTGGGACCACCCCGCGTGGGAGTTGCACTCTGGCCTCTCTTCAGTGCAACTTAGAATTCTTGGCCTTCTCTTACATTTTTATGTGTTGACTGCTGTCGCTTTTATCTCTGGCTGCCTCCCGGTGCCTTGAAGAGTGCCTGCCACTCCTACAAAGCATTTGCTGACTGCATAAATAGTTCTAGGAGGTGGTGGTGCGGGGCCTACTGGGTGGACCTAAGAGGGGTGGCCAGAAAGGCGGGCCATGGGAGCAGCGGCCGGCCAGGCTGGCAGGCTGTGCCAGTGACTCCCCCTGGGAATGGGGAGAAGGCCAGGGACTCCCAAAGTGGAGGAGTGTGGTGGCGGCCCCAGCGCAAGGAGTCTGTTCAGTCAGCTGCCTCTTTGACCTGGAGCAAACAACCTCTTCTCTCAGCCTCAATTTCCTCATCTATTAAATGGGCCTGCAGGGAGCTACCTTCCAAGCTTGTTGAAAGGATTAGAAGTAAACTGTTGTAGCGGGCTTGGCTCAGTGCCAGTACAGAGGAATGCATGCAACAAACATGTATGACACGCCAGGCCTCAGGAGGTGTTGAGGAGTCAGAGGAACCAAACTCTGATCTTTATGGAGCTTGTACTCAGAGATAACAGGACAGCAGATCCTCAGAGAGCAGGGTGGCAGGTGCAGGGGTCGCGGCATTCCTAGAGGTGGGACACCCAGGCCTGGCTTGGTGGGGATGCCCATCTGACTCACAGCGAAGGAGAGTTTACCAAGCGCTGGGCTGGGGTATCTAGGAACAAGGGACTTCGGGAGAAAGGAGCAGGTGGCCGTGAGAAGTCACCTGGCAGGAGCTGGGCCATGTGCGGGGCAGGACCCACTCAGGATTCTTCTCTCTGACCATCAAACTGCAGTAAGTAAAGTGTGGGGCGGGGATGCACTGAGAAATGTAGGCAGGAGTCTGAGCCTGGAGACCTTACCCTTCGTGTTAATAGAGGCTGACACTGGTTGTAGTTGTATGTTAATGAGCTCACCCTGCTCGTTATTTGGAAGGGAGATTTGAGAAGAGAGTAGAGGCCAGGAAGTTTAGATGGAGAGAGCTTTGTTAATAAAAAGAATAATGACTATTGACAATCATACCTACCGTGATCCTATACACCGCCCTCGAGCCCTGTGCTAAGGGATTTAGTTTATTTCTTTTTATTTATTTATTTATTTGACAGGTAGAGTTATAGACAGAGAGAGAGACAAAGAGAAAGGTCTTCCTTCCGTTGGTTCACCCCCTCAATTGGCCGCTACAGCCAGCACTGTGCCGATCTAAAGCCAGGAGCCAGGTGCTTCTTCCTGGTCTCCCATGGGGGTGCAGGGGCCCAAACACTTGGGCCATCCTCCACTGCCCTCCACAACAGAGAGCTGGACTGGAAGAGGAGCAGCCAAGACTAGAACCGGAGCCCATATGGGATGCCGGCGCCACAAGCCAAGGATTAATCAAGTGAGCCACGGCGCTGGTCCCAGTGGATTTAATTTCAAATTCCGTTTGTTCGCTGCTGGCACAGAGGCAAGCGACTGGCATTTTGGTGTTACCCTCGCATCCTCCAACTCTGCTGTGATCGCTTTGTGAGTTCCAGGACTTTTTTGGTCAGTTCTTTTAGATTTTCTTCCCAGAGAATCATGACATTTGCCACAAACACAGTTTTTGTTTTGATGTTGAGATGCAGAGAGAGAGAGGAAGCAGCCATCCACTAGTTCACTCCCCAAAAGCACACAATGGCTGGAGCTGGACCAGGCTAAAGCCAGGAGGTGGGAACGGAACCCAGGTCTCCCACGTGGGGAGCAGGAACGCTACAGGCTACTACGTGAGCTAACTGCTGCCTCCAGAGTGGACATCAGCAGGCACTGGAGTCAGAAGTAGATCTCTCTGATGCAGGACAGGAGAACCCCAACCAGCATCCTCACCACGAGGCCAAATGCCTACCCCGGAGGCAGTCTCCTTCCCCCCTCCTAATCTATATGCCTTTTGTCTCCTTGTCTCCTCTTACCGTGTTAGCTGGGATTTCCAATACGATGCTGAAAAGCATGGGTGAAAGGGGCCGTCTTTGCCTTCTTCCTAATGTAAGTAGTAAAACTTCCGAGTTTCTCACCATTAAGCAAGGTGTTAGCTCTAGAATTTGTGTAGGGTTTTTATCAAGTTAAGGAAGTTCTGCCCCATTCTTCATGTACTGAGCGTTTTTATCATGATGGGTACTGGATTTTGTCAAGTGCTTTTTTTCATGGGATGATCGTGGGATTTTTTTTTTTCTGTGATCTGTTCATGTGACAGTTTGTATGAATTGATTGTTCACATGTTGAACCAGACCTGCATACCTAAGATAAGTCCCACTCAGTCACGGGGTGCACTTCTTTTTGTATGTTGTTGGGTTCACTTTGCTAATATTTTGTTGAGGATTTTTGCAGCTGTGTTCATAAGGAATAATTAGTCTGCAATTTTCTTTCCTGTAATGACTTTGTCTGATTTTGGTATTAGGGTAACGCTGGCCTAATGAGTTAGGAAGTATTCTCCATGCTTCTGTCTTCTGGAAGAGATTGTAGAGAATTGGTATAAAATCTTAAGTATTTTCTAGAATTCACCAGGAAACCCACCTGGGCTTGGTGTGTTTGGTGGTGGTGGGGAGAATGTTGATGATTGACTCACTGGCTTTTCTAGGTATAGGCCTAGTTACACTGTCTCTTTCTTTTTATCTGAGTTTTGCCAGGTTGTGTCTTTCAAGGAATTGGTTCATTTTATCTAGTTACCAAAGTGGGCACAGAGTTGTTCAAAACTTTCATTTTCTATCATAAAAGAGTCAGTGGGGTCTACAGTGATTCCTCTCCTTATTTCTGATATTAAGATTCGTGTCCTGTCTCTCGCCCTCTTCTCTTAGCCTGGTTAGGGACTCATCACTTTATTCAAAGAACCAGCTTTCAGTTTTGTTTACGTTCTCTGTGAATCTCTGTTTCCGATTCCGTTTATTCCTGCCCTCAATGTCGCTGTCCCCTTTCTTGTGCTTGCTTGGGGTCTGACTGCTGCTGCTTTGCTAGTTTCCCAGGTTGGAGCTTATGTGACTGACTTCTCAGGTCTTTCTTGTCTTCTCCTCTGTGCACTCAGTGTATAAACTTCCCTCTACACTGTGCTTTTGCTGTATCTCACCAGTTTTGATAACTTGTGTTTTCATTTTCGCTTAGTCCAAACTATTTTTAAATTTCTCTTGAGATTTCTTCTGGGGTCTATGTGTTTTTGCACGAATGTTGTTTAACCTCCAACTATTTGGGGATTTTCCAGCTATCTTTCTGTTATTGTCTGAGGACAAACACTGTATTACTTCTATTCTTATAAATCTGTTAAAGTGTTTTGACTCTGAGTGTCATCTGTCATGGTGACTGTTCCGTGGGAGATGGAGAAGAATGTGTGTTCTTCTGTTTTGGACAGGGTAGTCTGTAGCTGTCCACTAAATCCAATGATTCATGGTGATGCTGAGTCCTTACTGATTTTCTACCTGCTTTTTTTTAATCCCTTTTCAACACAGAAGTGTTGAAATTTCCAGCTATCGTGGTGGGTTTGACCATTTCTCCTTGCAGCTCTATCAGATTTTTTAGATTTATTTATTTACTTGAAAGTCAGAATTACAGAGAGAGAGAGGGAGGGAGAGACAGAGAGAAAGAGAGACTTTCCACCTGCTGGGTCACTCCCCAGATGGCCACAATGGCCAGAAGGCTGAAGGCAGCAGCCAGGAGCCTACTCTGGATCTCCCACATGGATAGCAGGGGCCCAAGCACTTGGGCCATCTTCTGCTGCCTTTTCCAGGCCATTAGCAGGGAGCTGGATTGGAAGTGGACTCAAACCAGTGCCCACATATATGGGATGCTGGGTTGCATGGCAGCGGCTTAGCCCACTATGCCACAGCACAGCCCCAGCTCTGTGAGCTTTTGCTTCGTGTATTTTGATGCTCTGTTGTTAGGTGCATACCTGTTAAGTATTGTTATGTCTTCTTGGAGAGTTGCCCCCTTTATCCTTATGTAATGCTCTTCCTTACCTCTGACATCTTTTCTGGGTCTGAATCTGCTCTGTCTGAAAGGATACAGCCGCTCCCGCTTTCTTTGATTAGTGCTCCCATGGTATATCTTTCTCCATGTGTTTACTGTCCATCTGCATGTTTTTATTTATAACGTGTGTTTCTTGTAAACGACAGATACTGGATCTCGTATCTTGATCCACTAGGACCAGCTCTGAAGGGGAGTCCAGAGGAGGCTGGGAGCGGCAGGGAAATAGCGATTAAACCAGATCCCTTGAAAATAAACAAGAGCTTTAGCCAAACCATTCTATTTCCTTGTTTCAAAGGGCGGAGGAAAAACCAGTACCAGATGGAAGATAAAATTGCTCTCTATCCCTGTCCTTTATGGCTTCTTTTTATCCTGCTCCGCTGAGGAATGGGTAGATGTGGTCAGAACATGTAGCTCACTTAAAATAACATTAGAGCCCTAAATGTGCGCCAGGAAATCAGACCAGCGCCTTGTGTCTTTGCATTTCCTGAGAGGTCTGGGAGGACCACCCACCCTCCTCAAAGGCCCAGACTCAAGCGCCACAACACAAGGGCCCAGTTTCCCCTCCGACAGAACCTTCTGGATGGGACAGGGTGCTGGAACCAGTAGCCCACTGTCTCTCAGCTTCCACTTTGGTCTTTGCTGCTGCCAATGGGCTTGGCCAGCCTCTCCCCAGGCTGCCTGAGCTGCGCTGTGGGGGTGCTCTGTCACCCCCAGCCCCATGCTCCCCTGTACTGCTCCATCTGTTCCTGCCACCTGTGCCCAATAACGCCCTCTCTTCCGCTCCTCTTCCTAGAAGCTTGGTTCAGGCTTGGCCTGGCACTGCTGGCACCCTAATGCACGCAACAAGCGCTTACTTGTTCACCTAGTGCAATGCAACAAGCACTGACTGAGTGCTGAGACAGGAAGATGCCCCTAAGGTTGCAGGGACCGGGAGGGTTGGGTAGGCATGCACAGTGCCTACCTCCCTCCTAGTACCTTCTGACCCAAGACCTGTGCCATAGGACCCCTCTCTTTCTGAGGGACCCCTGGGGTCTTTTGGAGGTGTTCACTCCACCCCCTGAGGCCCAGGGGATTCTGTGAGGCCATCTCAGGACCCTGTGCAGTACCGCCTCTCGAGTCCTGGTTGGCTTCCTGGGGCTCTGCCTAGAAATGAGCCCCAGGTTCCTGCCGCTGCTTTTCACAGCCCACAGCCCACCCTGCAGGCTGCGCTCCTTCTTGGATCTCTGCCCCAGGAGCAGGCATCTGCTCCCCTGCCCAGCTCCGCTCGGGCGTGCTTGGTGTGGACTCTCCTAAACACATCACCACGCCATGGTTTCTTGTTGCTGTTGTTGTTGTTTACATGGGCTCCGCCCGCTCTGGAAAAGCTCTCTCCCATCGATGACAAGGGACTTTTCCAGCAGGATTAACTAGAGAAGAGAATGAGCAGAGGCTGCCGGGTCAGTACTCAGGGGTTGGCATTCAGCAAGTTACTCTCCTGGGCACATTGTTTTACATACCTGAGAGCAAAGCTTTGACTTTGCTTGGTTGGTTTCTTTCTTTTTCTTTCTTAAGGTAAAATACATATTACATGAAATTTGCCATCTAAACCACTTTGAAGTGTACCGTGTGCAACCATCACCAGAACTTTTCCACCTTTCCCAGTGGAAACGCTGCATCCACTAACACTCCCCTCCCCCTCCCCCAAGCCCCTGGCAGCCCCAGTCTACTTCCTGTCTCCATGATTGTCGTAACACTTGGTAGCTTTGTAACTGGAACTATAAGAGAGGACTTCAAAAAGCTCATGGAAAATAGAATTAAAATAATGATGAGCTTATTTTAATAGGTTTTGAAATTTTGAAATCTGGGGCCAACACTGTGGCATAGTGAGATAAGCCTCCACCTGCGGTATGGGCACTGGTTCGAGTCCCAGCTGCTCCTCTTCTGATCCAGCTCTCTGCTATGGCCTGGAAAAGCAGTAGAAGATGGCCCAAGTCCTTGGGCCCCTGCACCCATATGAGAGACCCAGAAGAAGCTCCAGGCTCTTGGCTTTGGATCGGCCCAGCTCTGGCCATTGTGGCCATTTGGGGAGTGAACCAGCAGATGGAAGACTTTCTCTCTCTCTCTCTCTCTCTCTCTCTCTCTCTCTCTGTGTGTGTGTGTGTGTGTGTGTGTGTACCTCTGCTTCTCAAGTAAATACATAACTCTTGAAAAACATTTTGAAACCCATGCCTAGATTTTTTTGTAATGTGCATTTCCATGAACCTTCTGAAGACCCCTCATGTGGGGACCCATGGATAGGCTTGCCATGGGACCCCCCATGCTGGGCTTGGCTTATAGCAGTAATGCGGATGTAGCAGCTGATTGAACTTTCCATCTAGCTGAGGATCATGGAAAACAACAAGATGGTGCTGATGCCCTGCCTGCTGCGTGACTCCACAGCTGATCGTGATCAAGTGCCAGATTGGAGAGCTCTGTGCATAGACTGTAATTGATTGACTGATTGGTTGAATTCTGGATATAAGTGGAGAGCGAGAGAGAGAAGGGGGCACGCCAGCTTTGCCCCTTAAGGAACGTGCGCGCCATCTCTCCCCCTTCTCCCGGTCCTCCATTCTCTTTCCCACTCCTTCTAAGTAAAAGTCTTTTGAAGACCGATTAGCTGCGAGCAGCGTCGTTCCTGTTGCGGCCGAAGGAGCCGACAAGTGGTGCCGTGACTCGGATCAACAAGTGGTGCCGTGACTCGGATCAACACCCTCATATTATCTTTTGGTGGTTGGCTTACTTCATTTGGCATAATGTCCTTAAAAGTCATTCATTTATAGCGTGTGTCAGAATGTCATTCCTGGGGTAGGCCACTGCTTGTGACACCTATGTCCCATGTGAGAGGGCTGGGATCAAGTCCCGCTCCACTTCCGCTTGCAATCCAGCTTCCGGCACCTGCAAGGCAGCAAACGGCGGCCCAAGTCCTGAGCCCCTGCCACTCACATGTGACCTGAGTGGCGCTCCCGGCTCGTGGCTTCCGCTCGGCCCAGTATCTCCCTCAACCCTCCAACTGGGCATTGTAGGCATTTGGGGAGTGAACTAGTGGAAGGAAGTGCATTTCTCTCTCTCTCTCCCTCTCTCTCTCTCTCTCATCTGGCTCACTCCCCAAATGCCTGTAATGGCTGCGGCTGGGCCAGACAGAAGTTGGGAGTGAGGGACTCAAACCAGGGCTCCCACGTGGGTAGCAGGACTCCAACTACTAATCCATTACTGGTGCCTCCCAAAGTGAGCTGGACCAGGAAGGCTGGAGTCTGGAGAGTGGGGCTGGAGCTTGAACCAGGCACTAGGACACAGGGTCAGGGCATCCTAGCTTGTGGCTGGGCCCCTGGGCCAAACGCTCAGCCCTATTTTCTCCTTCTTTTGACAGCGGCTGTGTCAGAGGGTGTGAGACCCCTTCGTGTGGACACTGTTGTGTGAGTACTGTTACCAAGGGCTCTTCAGACACATTCTCCTACCCTATTCCTCTGTTATTGAAAAATTGCTCTGTCTCTCAATCATTTTCTAAGTAAAACTGCAACACAGATTTGTGCATGAATCTTACTGCATTTCCTAGGCAAGTATTGCCAGATAACAGACAAGGCTCCTAGTTGAATTTGCATTTCAGATAAATAATTTTCAGTATAAGTGTGCCCCAAATATTGCCTGGGATAAGCGCATTCCAAGAAAAACATTCATGATCTACCTGCAATCCAAATTTAACAGGATTTCTTACCTTTTCATTTGTGAACTCTTAACAGCGCTGCCATGGATACCGTTCCCAGGAGTGGAATTAATTCCATTTTCCTGCAAACTTTCTGAAGCGCTCCTCTATTAGAGTGAACATCTGCGCACTCAGCGGAGTACAGAGAACCTCACGGAATTTTTAAATCCATGATTCAAAATACCCCTGGAAGCTTGAAGAATTTTGAAACTGATGGGATAAAGCTACACAATGACAAAAGCACATACTCATGAACATGCATGCACACACACATGTGCGTGCACACACACACACAGGCACACACAGGCACACACATATGCGTGCACACATGCAAACACACGCACACACATGCACACACGCACACACACAAGCACACACAGGCACAAAGCTGGGAAAGCCGGTTCTTCAGCCCTGCCTGATTTGGGGTAAGTTGTGCAGTCTCTTCGGGACCCAGTGTCTCCGTTACCAAGATGACAGGGCTGGGCTAAGTGCTCGCCCAGCCCCTTCCTGCACTGGCTTTTCTGCTGGGGAGGACCCTGTGGGGAGTATCAGGTTATGGGAGAAGCAGATCTGCGTGTCAGTCAGCAGGGAAGCGCTGCTATCAGGAAACCAAGCAGATTGCAGCCCTAGGACTGATGGCCGGAGCACAGCGTGCGCTCCAGTCACTCCCAGCTGTCCCGGAGCAGCCCTGGCACCAGTCACGGCCACGGAGCACGGAGGATGCGGAGGTCTTCGGGAGAGATCAGGGAAAGACAGCAAAGGAGTAAAGCCTTGGAAAAGGGGTTCTCCGGGGGGGAGTTAAAGAAAGGGAATTTTTCAGGCTAGAGGAGAGAACCGTTAGGGTGGATCAAGCTTTGCGCCCTTAGCATCTGAGCAATTGGTGCCTAGAGATCCAGGCAGCTCCTCCCCCCCTCCCCTCCCCCTCCCCTTCCCATCCTCCTCCTCCTCCCCTCCCCCTCCCCCTCCCTCCTCCTCCTCCTCCTCCTCCTCCTCCTCCTCCTCCTCCTCCTCCCCCTCCTCCTCCTCCTCCTTCTTCTTCTTCTTCTTCTTCTTCTTCTTCTTCTTCTTCTTCTTCTTCTTCTTCTTCTTCTTCTTCTTCTTCTTCTTCTTCTTCTTCTTCTTCTTTTCTCTCTCTCTCTCTCTCTCTCTCTGGCCCTCTGCTCTGCCACTTGCAGACAGACGTCACCCCCCACTCCACACCCAGCTGCAGAGTCCTCGGCAGGTTAGTCTAGTGATTCTGCTCTCTTCTCTTTTCCTTTGTGAGAGTATGTATTTATTTACTGGAAAGAGAGCGCCCCCACCCACTGGTACAGACCCCGAAATGCCCCCACAGTGGCTGCGGAGCCGAAGCTGGGAAGCCAGAACTCCATGCAGGCCTCCCACGTGGGCGGGGGAGCTCACCCCGGCCTCCGAGGGAGGGTCTCTGGAGTTAGGAGACAGCAGTAGGTCCTCTGCTGTGGGACAGGGGGGCCCAGCCAGCACTTCAACCATCCCCAGTCACTTCATCTTCAAGTACAGGGCTTCCTGAAAGGACTGATGAAGTTACCTCAAAAATTTATTGAAGAAAAATAGAATTAAAGGATCAGTTGGGGCAGGCACTGGCTTAGTGGTTAAGATATTGGTGGGGAGGTACCTTGGAGCGCCTGGGTTCAAATCCCAGCTCCACTCACGATTCCAGCTCCCTGGTAATGCAGACCCTGGGAGGCAGCAGTGACGGCTCCAGGGGCTGAGTCCCAGCCATCCACGTGGAGGAGCAGGATTAAGTTCCCTGCGCCTGGCTCCAGTCCAGCCTAGCCCTAGCCTCTGTAGGCTTGGGGAGTGAACCAGCAGATGGGAACGTTCTCTTTGTATCTCTCTTTCTGCCTGCCAAATAAATGCAAAAATAAAAATAAATGGTTATGTTGGTACAAAAACTGTTTGTAGTTCATATGTAGTTTTTCATAACACATTTTCCATAAGCTTTTTAAAGATCCCTCCTATGCGTGATTTCAAAATTCTGGTTCCAAGAATAAATGTATTGGGGGCCAGCGTTGTGGGGTGCTGGGTAAAGCCATCGCTGGTGTCCTCTGTGTGTGCTGCTTCCTGCCCCAGGTGCTCCACTTCTGATTCAGCTCCCTGCTGATGGCCTGGAAACCTGGAAAAGCAGGGAAGGGTGGCCCAGTGCTTGGACCTGGATGAAGCTCCTGGCTCCTGGCTTCGGATAGGCACAGCTCTGGCAGTTGCAGCTATCTGGGGAGTGAACCAATGGATGGAAGACCTCTCTCTCTCTCTCTCTCTCTCTCTCTGCCTCTCAGTAACTCAGCCTTTCAAACAAAAGAAAACTCTTTTTTAAAAATTCTCACAGCAAAATAAATTTTATAAATTCCATTTTCTATGAACTTTTGAAAGTACTATCACATAGTCATGCCCCATTTCAAGCCTAATTTTTCTATCAGAAATGTCTGCTCTTTTGCTGGAGAGAGGTCAACACTCAGGACTTACTGACCCTGATCATCCACAGCAAGAGTCTCCCTGCTTAATGGGAAGAGGCCAAGAGCAGCCCGAGGACCCGGAACCCTCCCCAGCTGTCTCGGCCCTGTTGTCTGCATTCTGAGTATCCAGGATCCTCTGAGCAAACTCAGAGCCTAGTGCCACTGAAAAGCGTCTTCCTCTTCTTTGACGTCACGTGTGCCTCTCAGCAGCCTCCTGCCTGGAATCCCCACCCACTTGTAGGACACAGCAAAGGAGACATCAGTGGACAAGTGGACAGGGTGACCATTTGCGGCCTCTTCCCTGTGTCGGGTGTAATCAGACCACAGTCTCAAATGCAGGCATGAAAACCTTCCTGCCTGCCAGGGCCTGGGGCACACAGGCTCTGCCCAAAGCCCAGTGACCAGGTATTCACCATCCAAAGTCAGCCCAACCTGGGGTGAGTCAAGACGTGTCCAAGGGGCCAGAGCTGTGGCGTAACAGGTAAAGCCACTGCCCGCAGTGCTAGCATCCCATATGGGCGCCGGTTCGAGTCCCGGATGCTCCACTTCTGATCCAGCTGTCTGCTATGGTCTGGGAAAGCAGTGAAAGGTGGCCCAGGTACTTGGGCCCCTGTGCCTGCATGGGAGACCAGCAGGAGGCTCCTGGCTCCTGGCATTGAATCAGCGCAGCTCCAGCTGTTGCAGCCAATTGGAGAGTGAACCAGCAGATGGAAGACCTCTCTCTCCTCTCTTTCTGCCTCTGCTTCTCTCTGTGTAACTCTGACTTTCAAATAAATACATTAAAAAAAAAGGCTTATCCAAGTAGCCAAAATGATCTAAGTGGGCCCGCAAAGGTGCACTCAAAACAGCACCGAATCCAAAGCAGCTGTGTTGCCCAGGTTACGGGCGAGAAACCCGGGATGAAGCCTCGGGGGCCGGGACGGCAGAGCTCCACACTCGTATCTGCCGACCTCGCGATCACACTGGATTTCAGCAGATGTGTGCACCCCGCTTCTCAACCCAGAGTGGAATAAAAGAAACAAATTCGACCAAGAATCGCCAGAGCGCAGCAATGTGCATAGATACAATACTACACATACCAGGGTCTTCAGAACGTTCATGGCGAAGGGGAACTAAAAGATAAGATTCAAAAAAAAGATTATTTGAGAGGGAGCATGATGGGGAGCAAGAAAGAGATCTATCTACCAGCCCACCCCCACAGTGACCCCAACAGTGGGCCACGAGCCAGAATCTTCATCCGGGTCTCCCACTGCTCTCCTGGACACGTCAGCAGGGAGCTGGACCAGATCTGGAGCAGCTGAGACTTAAACCAGGGCTCCGATATGTGATGCCTGTGCCACAAGCAAAGGCCCAACCCTCTGTGCCACACCGCCAGCCCCAAGCTGAGTTTGTTCTGGTACCAAAAAGTCTTGAAATCTCTGCATAGATTTTTCACAGTAGGAATTTCTCATGAACCTTTTGAAGACCCCTCACATGCATAGATTCCAAAAATATTCGGCCCCCAAATAAACCGATTCTTGAATTCTATTTCCATGCATGTTTGAGGAACCCACATTATCTCAAATGCTTTGGCACCAGTGGCATAAACACCCAGCAACCCCAGAACAAAGAGGTGGAATGAAGTCAGTATATTCTGTATTTTAAAACCTAGTGAGGGCCGGCGCCATGGCTCACTTGGTTAATCCTCTGCCTGCACGCCGGCATCCTGTTGGGCACCAGGTTCTAGTCCCAGTTGCTCCTCTTCCAGTCCAGCTCTCTGCTGTGGCCCGGGAAGGCAGTGGAGGATGGCCCAAGTGCTTGGGCCCTGCACCTGCATGGGAGACCAGGAAGAAGCACCTGGCTCCTGGCTTCGGATCGGTGCAGCTCCAGCTGTAGCGGCCATTTGGGGGGTGAACCAACGGAAGGAAGACCTTTCTCTCTGTCTCTCTCTCACACTGTCTATTTGTCAAATTAAAGAAAAAACCCTAGTGAGTATGTGACTTTTTTTTAAAGAAAGATTTCCATCCAAATCAACTCAGTGTTTTCGATGCGATGTTTAAAAGGACAACCCAAAATGCCTTGTGTCGATCTGTATCTGGGAGGTTTTCCTGTGGCCCGGCTGGAACGCTCCAGACGATCCTCTGAAGGACGCCAGGGCACCGCGGTGCTGTTGCTGTGACTGATAGGCTATTTGGAATAAACCGGCAGGGACCCAACAAGCTTTGACTGTATTCGGTTTGCTGGCTTCGCCCGGCCGTCTCTTTAAAAGGCTGCCTGCTTTGAACTAATCCTCTATTTATAATCCAGCCGGAGAGAGGCCTCGGGGATGTATACAGATTCCTAGGGTCAGCCCCGAGCCTCCTCCCCCCACCCCCTGCCCTCGCTTCTGCAAAGAGTACCCTGAGTAGTGGTGTAAGCACCCTGGGGTGGGGCTGGGCAGGCTGCCCAGCGTGCCCAGCCATGCACCCCGCGTTCTCCACGGGGAGCCCCCAGGTCAGGAGCAGATGAGGCTCAGCCAACACCGCCACTGCTCGCTCTCAGTCGCCCTTGACCGCGAGGGCCGGGGCTGCAGCCCCCAGGTGGGACTGGCTCCCTCTCCGGCCGTTCCTTTCTTACAAAGCATTCCCTCCCTGCGAGGACGCCAGCTTCACATTTTCCTTTCTCCCCTTGCACAGATTATTGCAAGTCATGGCAGTCTAAATATAGCCCGTCTGCTTTCCAGATGCCTCGCCTGGCCATCCAGCCCCGGCATTTTCCTGATGTCTTTCCAGCTGCCTCTTTGCGCCTGCTTTTTTTTTTCCCCCCTCCTTCTTTCTCACCTCCCCCCACCTTCCCTGACACTCCTGCCCTCTGCCTCCCAGGCTCCTCCTATCTTTCCTGCCTTTCCTGTTCAAAGGAAAATTCTAGAGGCAAAACCCAAAGCCTGGAGCCCCCTGCCAGCCCTCAGCAAGAAGCCACCGTGGACTCTTGCCCAGACCTCCACTCCCAGGTTTCCCTTCCTCCTCATCTGCTTCTCACACTTCTTCCATACACTGGCTCATTCCCCTAAATGGCCACAATGGCTGGGAATGAGCCAGGCCAAAGCTAAGGGCCAGGAGCTTTTTCCAGGTCTCCCACGTGGGTGCAGGGGCCCAGGGACTTGGGTCATCTTCCGCTGCTTTCCCAGGTGCATTAGCAGGGAGCTGGATGGGAAGCAGAACAGCAGGGACTTGAACCGGCGCTCCAGATACGGGATACCTGTGTTGCAGGTGGTGGCTTAACTCACTGCACTATAGCTCCGGCCTCCGGGACCCAGTGCCTCCTAATCCCAGGGCCATAATTTAACAAGAAGCACTGCAGTGTGGAGTGTGTTGATGCCTTGTTTGAAGTGATCTATTGGCCCCTTTCTGCATTGACAGCAAACATGTGACTCATATATGGCTCAGGGAACATGTGTGTTATGAAAAAACCATGTGTGGGTTTCAAGTCTTTTGCACCAAAATAAACGTATCTTTTTAATTCTACTTTTCCACAGACATTCTGAAGTCCCTTCATACACACGTGATTCCTCCTTTTCAATGTTTTTGATCACAGTTTCCTAACTCAGTGGTTGCCAAGGGACTCCTGGCCTACAGGTAGAGAGCGTATTACTATTAAGTCAGTCTGCTCATTTACTCATTCTCAAAAAAGAGTTATTGGAAGCCTCCTCAGGACAACTACTGGAGATACAAAGGTAAGAATGAGAAACAAGAATTGGGGAAGCAGGCATTTGTTTGGCCCAGTGGTTAAGACATCCGTACCCCTCATCAGAGTACCTCGGTTTAACCCCAGCTCCGGCTCCTGACTCCAGTTTCCTGCTCATGCAGACCCTGGGAGGCAGCAGCCATGGCTCAAGTAATTGGTCTCCTACCACAGGCATAGGAGGGCTGGATTAAGCTCTTAGCCCCTGACTTTATCCCAGCCACCTGGGGAGTAAACCAGCAGGTAGGATTTCTCTCTCTCTCTCTCTCTCTCTCTCTCTCTCTCTCTCAATTTATTTATTTGACAGCTAGAGTTACAGTGAGAAAGAGAGAGAGACAGAAAGAAAGGACTTCCTTCTGTTGATTCACCCCCCAAATGGCCGCTACAGCTGGAGCTGCACCGATCCGAAGCCAGGAGCCAGGTGCTTCTTCCTGGTCTCCCATGCAGGTGCAGGGCCCAAGCACTTGGGCCATCCTCCACTGCCTTCCCAGGCTACAGCAGAGAGCTGGACTGGAAGAGGAGCAACCGGGACTAGAACTGGTGCCCATACGGGATGCCAGTGCTGCAGGCGGAGGATTAACCAAGTGAGCCACAGCGCCGGCCCTTCAGCTGTGTTCTGAAGGATAGGTAAGAGTTTTCCCAGCAGAGACAATGTTGACATGGGGATACTCCAGCAGAGGGAGCAGCAGGTGCAACAGCGGAGGGGGCATCCATTGACTGGCATGGCAGGTACCTGGGTAGGACCAAAGGAGATGAGGGTGGACTGGAGCTGGCCCAGTTAACAGGGGCCTTGTGTGACCTGCACGCTTGCACTTGGTCCTCAGAGTAAGGGAAAGCGTGGGCAGTGTCAGTGCTAAGGGCTATTTCTGTTCTGGGAACATTCTGGGCCGCGCCCACCTTGCCCAGGAAGATGAAACTCTGGGGCTGCACCTGCGCTGGGGAGTGTCCACACTCATCCTTCCCTTGTTTGCTTCTAAACCAGGCCCCTGGGAGGCACCCGGCGGACAGGACCCAGCCACTAGGAGCTGGTTAAATGTTGTCACTGCCAGCACCTGGTGGTCAAGTGGCTCTGAGCCTCAGTTTCTCCAGTTGTGGCTGGAAGAGAGACACAGCCCTGCTGCTGCCGCTGCGCCACCTAGCAGGATGCGGCGAGTGTGAACAGGGCTGTTTCCGTGGGTGGTTTGGGCCCCGTGCTGCTTGGCACTTGCGGCCCGCAGTTGGCCAGGGTCGTGCGTGGTTGTAATGAGGCCTGATGGGAAGACCCCGGACTCCACCGCAGCCTTGAGCAGCTGCCAGCTCCGTGACCGGGCCTGCTTTGCAACTTGCCTGCTCATTATTTTTTTTTCCAGGGTGTCTGGTTCCTGCAAACAGGCTTCCCAAAAACCTTGTCAGGTTCCAAGAAGCCCCTTTGGCGTTGTGGTTCCCCAGCTCCACGGGAAACCTCAAGATGGTCTCGCTCTGTTTGGCTCTGTGCAAAACTCCTCTCCCTGGCTTCCCCATTAGGTCACAGACCAAGGTGCAGGCGATGGCAAAGAAGCCAGCCCAGCTGGCCGCTCGTGATGGCCTGGGGCCTGCAAGGTAACTCCGCCCCCCGGTGTTTGTCCTGAGTGGGCAAGGTGGGTGGACAGTGGCAGGAGGCGAATGGTGAGGGTGCGTGCATATGCGTGTGTGTGCACACGCACGCGAGCGCGAGCTCACTGCCTGCCCCTGGCTCCCGGGAGCGCCGGTGCTCATACTGATCTTGCTCTCAACACAGGAACAGAGCCTGCATTGTTAGCCTGCCTATCTCCTGGTTTCTGATTCTCCCGGGGCCGCGGCAGCCTGAGCAGGTTCGCAGCTGCTCAGGGATACACTTTCCAGCACATTTAGGATTTGGAACAGCCCCAGGTTTCAGGAACACATGGCGGTGGGGGAGGGAGGAGGCTCAGACAGACGTGGGCAGGAGGGGGTGAAGGGAGCTCCTTTCTTTCTTCAAGACCAATCTCCATTTTCATCATCTGATAGCAGGAACAGCATCCGAGGACGCGGGATGAATTGCAAACCTGTGCAGGTCAGCGGTGAGGGCAAGCGGGTGGGGGGAGATGGGCAGATTTGGTTCATCCAGGCGGAGGCCTTCTTGTGCAGCACCGGCCCCTGTGACACACAGCTCTGCTCCGGTTACAGTCTCCGCCCAGCCCCGGGCTAGCCAGGGACGCCCACCCGCAGGGCACTCCCGGGAAGTCAGCCCTGGAGTGTGCCTCTGACTTCCAACAGCCAGGCCCAAGGGTGCAAGGAAGAAGAGAGGAGGTTCCTAAGATCCAGGGACCTGGGGGACATGCAGACCTGCCCCACCGATCGCTGCTTTCTTTTCTCTCTGTTTCTTAGTGTGGAGGTAGCGCTAGCACCAGGGATCTTCAAAAAATTTCTATAAACGCCAGATATGAAAAAAACTATGCGTGGATTTCAATTTTTATTTTTTGCACCATGATACGCTCACAGTTTAATTCTGCTTTTCCCAGTCTTCTTGAAACTCCTTCATGCTTTCCCAGCCTCCACTGTCTCTGCTTCTCCAAGGCAGATCCACCGTGGGTTCTGCCCACAGCCAGCCACAGCCACCCGTGTGCCCATCTAAGCTCTGCTGAGGGCCTTCCAAGAGTCAGGCTTGGTCCAGGTGCCAGCTTTTAGCAGGGGATAGAACGCAGTCCCTACCCTGCGGGAGCCCCCAGTTGAACAGAGAACCCAAAGGAATGGGCCAGCTTAGGCAGCACCCTGAGAAGGGGGCTCAGGCGTGGCCAAACCAGACCTGAGCCCCTCACTGCCTTGGACAGACCTGTGATGCGCTCACCTGAGTGCAGGCAGCACCCCAGTGCCCCCCACCAGTGGCCTGGGGCCTGAAACACTGTAGCCCGAGGCCCGCAGGTGCCCCCAGCTAGCTCCCAGGGGGCCCGTGAAACTCCCTTAAAGACACGTGCCCAAAACCACCCCGGCCACGGACAAGCCTTTGTCTCGTTCTCAGACTGCTTCTGCCCCTTTCCTCGACGGGGTGACTGAGGATCAGGCTCCATCCCCCAGGACACTGATGTGTGCAGCCGGGGCCCCTGCCCTGCCTGGCTCCAGCCTCCCTGGGCAGCAGCAACAGAGCCGGCCTGTGTGCGGGGCTGGGAGCAGCTCTCGGCCTCCCACACAGAGCCCCTTTCTCCTGCTCCCTGGCACGGAGCCTGCTCACAGCCTTCCATTCAGAGGTTGGGCTGACGCAGAAGGCGGCTGTGGGCCGGCAGGGTGACCTTTGGGCCTGCCAGGGATGGGGGGTGGGGGAGGGACCAGGCAGGCCTGACTCTGCTTGTGTGTGCACATATGTGTGCCTGTGCATGCATGCATACACACACACACACACACACACACACACACACATACACACAAGGTCCTCCAGGGAGGGCAGAGGACTCCGTTCCTGGTTCCCAGCCCCCAAGGGTCAGTGGCTCCCTCTGTTCTCCAGAAACTCCGTTCACAAACACGGCCCCTGTCTTTGGTGGGGAGGGGTGTAGAGATGAGTTTAGGGTTTAGACTGCGCAGCCCAGACAAGACAGCTCCTCCGTGCCGTCCAGGCCCCATGCTGGCTGACAGCTCTCTCGCCACAGATGGAAGCTTCCTTGCCCAGTGGGGCAGCTGCTGGCCCCACGTGTGACCGTTCTGCACTGAGCCATGGCTGCTGCGGCCGAGAAGCTGGGCTCTGCCACATTTTATTGGTGACATCTTCCCTGGACAGCAAGGACCTATCTGGGAGGGGACGCTGGGCTCTGAAGCCAGATTCAGTTGGGGACAGTAACTTAGCAGTGACATGTGTCTGGACCTCTGGGGATTCAGTCCCCACCCCCACCCCATTAAGCACGTAGTTAAATAAGAACACTGTGTAGGGGCCGGCACTGTGGTGTAGTGGGTAAAGCCGCCGCCTGCAGCACCGGCATCCCATATGGGCGCTGGTTTGAGTCCCAGCTGCCCCTCTTCTAATCCAGCTCTCGGCTATGGCCTGGGAAAGCAGTAGAAGACGGCCCAAGTCTTAGGGCCCCTGCACCCGCGTGGGAGACCCAGAAGAAGCTCCTGGCTCCTGGGTTCAGATCAGCTCAGCTCTAGCCGTTGGGACCATTGGGGAGTGAACCAACAGACTGAAGACCTCTCTCTCTCTCTCTCTTCTCTCTCTCTCCCCTCCTCCTCCTCCTCCTCTCTTGCCCTCCACCTCTCCCTCTCTCTCTCTCTGTAACTCTGCCTTTCAAATAAATAAACACTGTAGGCAGGGGCTGGGGTAGGGGATAGAGGTGGGGTCCAACTCTCCTCTTAGTCCAGCCAGTCCCTCCTCCTACAGAGGCCAGGCCGATGGCTTCCAACCTCTGACTTTGGGTCTGGGGAGGGCACAGGTCTCTCCAGGCTGTAGCTTTCGCTCTGTGCACCCGGCTTCATCCTCTATGAACAAGGGTTCCTGGGTCTGCCGGGGAGCCCAGGGGAGCCAGGCTGGGCATGGATGACACCAGCAGGAGGCAGTCCCTGCCCTACTCCTCCTGCCTGCTGCATTCCGCCCAAGCTGGTGCCCATGGACCAGTTTCTCTCCTTCCTACCTGAGCGAAGACTTACCTGTCCCAAGTCCCACCCCGTAGCAATCTGCTCATTGCTCCCCCAAAATGACAGCTGCCTCGCCATAGCCCCAGGGACCAGAGGACTCCTAGGACTCCTAGAAGCCTGCAGCCCCTGCAAGATTCCAACAGGAGCACCTGGCAGAGGAAAGGGAGGGAGGCTTGGAGCCAGGCCAGCAGGTGAGGTGGGCTGGGGGCAGCTCCCGGGCTGCTCACCTCCTCTGCTTTGCTCTGTAGGGGTCTCCTAGCCAGCCCTGCCTGAAGAGCCTGGACCATGGATCTGGGGCCCAGCACGCCCAGCACAGGCAGGCCTGTCCTCATGGAGCCCGGCTCCGGGGGTTCATCTGGATGACAAGAGCTGCTGGTGACAATGGCCGGGCAGGAGAGCCGACAGGTGCTGCAGGAGCCAGCAGGTACAGGGTGAGACAACCCCACCAGGCTGGGGATGCTGGCTTTCCCATGGCCCCTTCATCCCCGGTGCGGCAGGGACGCTCACCGGGCCCTCGTCACCACCCCTCTGCACTGAGCAGGAAGGAAGGAGCTGCAGTGCAGAGGGGAGGACGGAGGTTCAGGAAGTCACCGCGAGGCCATGGGAGCTTTCTCGCCGCTGCCTCCCACCCCCTTGGATCACCATTGTCCCCACACTGTCATCATGCTTGAAGTGCCAAGCTTCCCGTGCAGCCTGTCTGCTTTCTGCTCTTTCTCCTCCTCCTCCTCTTCCTCCCCGTCCCTCTTCCTCTTCCCTTCCCCTTCCCCTGCCTTGTCTTCTTCAGATGCATTTATTTATTTGAAAGTCAGAGTTAGAGAGAGAGGAAGGAGAGGCAGAGAGAGAGAGGTCTTCCATCCACTGGTTCACTCCCCAGAAGGCCTCAATGGCCAGGGCTGGGGCAAGCAGAAGCCAGGAGCTTCTTCCAAGTTTCCCACATTGGATTCAGGGGCCCAAGGACTTGGGTCAGCTTCTGCTGCTCTCCCAGGCGCATTTGCAGGGAGCCGGATCGGAAGTGCAGCAGTCGGGTCTTGAACCGGCGCCCCTATGGGATGCCAGTGCTGCAGGCGGCGGCTTAACCCGCTACACCACAATGCCAGCCTGTCTTCTTATATCATTTCATCCTCACTACAGCTCTGTGAAGTAAGTACACTTATCCCATTTTACAAACGGAGAAATCAAGACTCGGCGAAGCTTCTAACCTGTCGGAAGCCACGCAGCTCCTTTGAGCCAGAAGAGGGGACGTGATTGAAGCCCAGCCAGAGAGGAGCGAGGGGGAGGGAAGGCTGGCGGTGGGTGGGTGGAGGAGGCGTGGGTGTGCCTCCAGGGTCAAGGGCAGCGGTGGGGAGGCTCCCACAGACTAGCTGCAGGCACACACGGATTTTTCCCTCCACTCCACCCTTGCGGTGCCTTCTCCTGCAGGCCCCCAGGCCCGCCTGTCCCTTGGAAAAGCAACTCCCCTGCCTGGGGACTGGGGGCTGGGACTGGCTGGGCCACCTTCTGGTTTGTCTTCACTCAGATCCCGTTTCTCCCCTGTCCGCGAGCTGCCGGAGGGAGTCACGCTGGGGAAGACGGGGGTGAGGCTGAAGTCTTCATCTGCCCGCCTTCTAGCCAAGCAAAGAAAAATAGCCCTTTGCCAAGATCTTTCATCTCATCATTTACTCTCGCAGATGTTTTCTGCAACATAAACAAGAAGCAAAGAATGCCGGGGAGGAGAGGAGGGCGGGAGGAGAAGGAAGGGTGAATGGACAGCTTTGAAACGGAGGGCAGGAAACGGGACCTCAGCAGGGTCCCCACTGCCCTGGGAGCGTGGGCAACCTCAGGTCACTGCACGGGGCCAAGCGGAGGGTCACTGCCTGGGGTGTCTTTGAAAGAAGGGTTCTGGTGAAGCAGCCCAGCCCTGGAGTGGGTGGTCTCTCTGAAACAGCCTCCCCCTGCCTGGGAACCGACACATGGAGAGCAGCTGCTGGGCTCCTCGGTGCTCAACCTGGAGCCGCGCCCTGCTGGGGCACGCACCTGCCCGCCTCGGTGCTCTCTGGAAGCTGGGCAGGGCTCTGGGGCGGGGGCGCCCAGCCTGCCTGCCAGCACAGCTGTCAACAAGACTGATGGGAGGTACAGGACCCATAATGGGAGTTAAGAATTAGTTGCACGAGGAGGAGAAAGAGTCAGGCTGCGGAGGGTTGGAGAAACACATCCAACCTACAATGGGTGAAGAAATGACCCTGGGAAGCCAGGTGTCTCCAAGCTCGATATCTCATGGGGTTCCTATGGATGTTGTAGCCTTTAAATTAATAAGCCATGGATTGCAAACTCAAAAGCCTTTAGGGGCTGGCAGTAACCCACATGAGTGACATTGGCCGGGGCCCATGGTGACCCATCTACAGGGGGCAGCCAAGTTCAGTTTCAGTTTCTCAGTGGAGATTTAAGAGAGCTCAGAAGTCCAGAGTTTTGTATAAAATCCCCTGTTCTTCAACATATTTGCCACAAACGAGTAAACCCTGTGTGGGCCCCTCGAGGCGAACCTGTAGGCTGGTTTTAGTTTCTGAATCATGGGTTTGAGACGCTTTGCAAGATGTCAGTTGAATGAATCGATGCTAACTTGGTGTTCACACTTCCTGTTCTTAACAAAGGGGTTTGTGAACAGAAGGTTGCAGAATCCCACGGCAAGCTTTGGTTGGACACCTACCGTCTCCCCCAAATGGAGCTACACCATGTGATGGAATCAGATTCAGAACACTTGTCCTCAGCCCTCGAGGATTTATTCTGTGGGTGGGATACAGGAGAGGGCTCAGGAAGCGAGGCCCACCCTTGACAGTGCGTGGTTGTGTGGCATGGAACATTCAGGCGAGGGGAGACAACGGGCAATGCTTCCCATAGGAGGTGCTGTTTGTTGGAGTCAGAACCTAGGACCATAGATATTGGGGGTAGTGGGGGGAGGGGCTGCCTGATAAGAGACAGTGGCCATGGTACTCCTGCCACCACACTCTGCACTCTGCTCACCCACCCCCACTGCCACCAAACTGTGTGTAGGGTCTCTTAGAGGCGGTTAGTGAGTGGGTGGTTTGAACCGAGTGGCAGGGCAGCCATGTTAAGGAGTGATGGACAGCCCTTGTGTTCAGAAAGCTTTTGAAAGGAGAGAGGGGGACATATTTCTCAAAAGGGCCCACAGGGCTTTCTGTGCACCCAGGGTTTCCTGCAAACAGCAGTAGCTCTGAGCTTCTTGGAAGGAAGAGAACGGAAAGGAAGCCAACCCTGGGCTTCCTGCCTGAGTCCAACACAATGCAGGACGTTGCGATGATCCCCAGGTTACAGAACAGGGGACCCGTCAGCGTGGAAAGCTCACTGAGGGCAGGACCGGGGTCACTGCCCACTCTGGGACCCCCCGCACCTGCCCAGGATCCCGGGCTGAAGACAGCCCATGGAAGTGACTTGTCTGAGGTCGCAGAGCCAGAAACAGCTAAGAGGTCACTCCCAGATCTCCCTGACCCCAAAGCCCAAGGACATCAGCGTTTCCAAAGATTCCCCAAGGTCACTTGAAGGGGGTGCTTACGGTGACTGGATGTGCCCTGTCACGGGTCGCCAGGGCTGATGGAGGGTCAGCATGCAGGAGGTGTGGTGTGCACACACAACCCAGGAGACCAGCCGGGGAGTAAACCAGCAGGTGGAAGATCTCTCTCTCTCTTTCTCTCTCTCTCTCTCTCAACTTTGCCTTTCAAATAAAATAAGTAAATCTTTAAAAAAAAAAAAAAAAAAGCAAGAGAGAAAGGCCATGGGAAGACTCTGGGACACTGATGGGACTTTGCCCAGGCTGATGTCTGTCTGTCTAATGGAGGCTTTTAGGTGAGTCATTCAACGCATCCCCAGTTGCTCCAATTACGTTGTCTTCCAGGCTTCATTGTCCTTAAGAGCACTATAATTTGGGGCCGGCAGTGTGGTGCAGCGGGTTAACGGGCCAGCCTGCAGTGTAGGTATCCCATGTGGATACCTACAAGTCTCGGCTGTTCCACTTCCGATCCAGCTCCCTGCTACAACCTGGGAAAGCAGTGGAGAATGACTCAAGTCTCCCTCATGGGAGACCCAGATGAAGCTCCTGGCTTCTGGCTTCGAATCAGCTCAGCTCTGCCAGTGGCAGCCATTTGGAGAGTGAACCAGTGGATGGAAGACCTCTCTCTCTCTCTCTCTCTCTCTCTCTCTCTCTCTCTCTGTAACTCTTTCAAATAAATTTTTTAAGAATTTTTTAAAAAAGAAAAGAAAAGCACCTTGAGGGTCCCCACTCTGCTGCCTGCTGCAATGACTTTGACCTCCCACCAAAAAAGAATGCAACTGGTGGCTCCTCTCTTTTCTGGGTGAATTCATGTAGATTCCTAACGGCTGCACTTCCCTAAGTCTTCAGAAATGTCCCCTTTGGCTGTGGATGAAGGAGATCATCCCTGGGCCACAAAGCCAAAGGCCTCAGGCAGCTGGACATGGGAAGTCCTTGAACTGTGCATGGACACTGCCCCTCCAGAACCCCACCACCACCCACACAGTCATTGCTGGGCACTCTTGCTCTCTGGCGTCAGCTGAGTTCAGCCAATGGAAGGCCACAAGAGGAGATGGAAAGGTGGGACAAACTGGGCTGTTTATTCCCCTGGGTCCAGGCTCCTACTGACTGTTCTTCCACTGCCTCTATCTAAGGCCGTGTTAGTCCTGTTGGGTGGTTCCCTCCTATGCTCTCTCTCTCTCTCTCGCTCTCGCTCTCGCTCTCTCTCTCATGCCTCTGTCCCATTGCCTTGCAGGCTCTCCATCCCTGCTAGCCCTGGAGTGGGTCACCATGCCTTTGCAGCTTCCCCCAGTTCACCCGTCCTTCTCAGTAGTCCCGTTCCTAAGTCCTCCTCCATCACCCATGGGAGCACGCCATCATTCTCCTGCCGGGGTACCAATGGAGGCACTCACAGTTGAGCGATGCTGCCTAAAGACTGGGCCAATGGTGCTCAGGCTGCAGAGAGTGCAAGAGTTGGTGAGAACGGCAGAGGGTTTAAATGCACAGGATTTGTGGTCTGACTCCACCCTGTCTGGCTAGGGCTATTAACTTCCCTGAGCCCCTACATTCTCTCCTGTAAAAAGGGAATAGTAACCTCTTCTTGCAAGTTCTTTGTCAGGATTTGATGAGGTCCTATTTACAAAATCCTACAGCTAGCCCTATCAGCACTTAACATACATGAGTTCTTTCTTTTTTTTTTTTTTTAGATTTTATTTATTTATTTGAGAGATAGTTACAGAGAGGGAGAGACAGAGACAGAGGTCTTCCATCTGCTGGTTCACTCCCTAAATGGCCACAACAGCTGGAGTTGGACTCATCAAAGCCAGGAGACCTTCTTCCAGGTCTCCCACGTGGGTGCAGGGGCCCAAGCACTTGGGTCATCCTCCAGTGCCCTTCCAGGCCACAGCAGAGAGCTGGATCGGAAGAGGAGCAGCCAGGACACGAACCTGCACACACATGGAATGCCAGCGATGCAGGCGGAGGCTTAGCTCACTACGCCACAGCGCCAGCTCCCCATTTGTGAGTTCTTATAGATTATTATTAAGAGAATTATCATTATTATTACGAGATATTATTATTGCCTAATCACTTAAAGTGTTTCTTTGGTGATAGCATTTCAGTATTTAAAGCAACCACCCCAAATGATTGCAACGCCAGGGCTTGGCCAGGCCAAAGCCAGGACCCAAGAGCTCCATGAGTGGCAGGGCTCCAAGCACTTGCTGCCTTCCCAGTGCACTGGCAGGGAGCTGGATCGGAATCCAAGCAGCTGGGACTCAAGCCAGCACTCCAATATGGGATGCCAGCATTGCAGGCAGCAGCTCATCCCCCCATGCCGCATCACTGGCCCCCGTGACTTACTTGCAAGAGCAAGTTTTTGGTGTAAGAACACTGGGAAGTCTTTGCATTCTACCCAGTACCCCTTTCCTACTCCTTTTCTTTAAGCTCTCAGAGCCCCCATCTCACAGCACGACTCCCATGATGCCCTGTAGCCTGCCCTGCAGAGCTCGTCCCAGCCCTGTTTTCCCCCCCAATGACGTTCTGACCAGAACAAGATCCAGAAGATTCTTTTAACTTTGTCCAAAAGCTAAATCTGAAAGAGGTCAAAGGTTCTCTGGCTAGTCACATCTCACCCGACTATTTTTAGCTAGTGTAAGGAGAAACAAGGTTCCCCAAAGAGCTGGACCCTGTGAAATTTGGAGATTCTTCTCAGATGGAAGAATACGACTCTCCCTGCTGAAAGAGAGCGAACAGTTCCCTCCTTCACTTTCCAGGTTCTCAGTTTGCTGCTGCTGAGCCTCCCCCTGTTCTGTCTTGTTTGCATTGCATCAAACTGGGTTGGTCTGCTGGTTGTTTTTTTTTTTTTTTAAGATGCAGAGAGAGAGAGAGAGAGAGAGAGAAAGGTCTTCCATCTGATGGTTCACTCCCCAGTTGGCCGCAACGGTTGGAGCTGCGCCAATCCGAAGCCAGGAGCCAGGAGCTTCTTCTGGGTCTCCCATGTGGGTGCAGGGGCCCAAGGACTTGGGCCATCTTCTACTGCTTTTCCAGGCCATAGCAAAGAGCTGGAATGGAAGTAGAGCAACTGGGACTCGAACGGGCGCCCATATGGAGTGCCGGCACTGCAGGTGGCGGCTTCACCCTCTACCACAGCGCCGACCAGGCTTTTTTATTTTTGTAAAAGATTCACTTATTTATTTGAAAGGCAGAGTTAGAGAGATCTTCCATCTGTTGATTTACTCTCCAAATGGCCACAACAGCCTGAGCTAGACCAGGCTGAAGCTAGGAGCCTGGAGTTTTATCCAGGTCTCCCATGTGGATGGCAAGGTCCCAAGTACTTGGGTCATCTTCTGCTGCTTTGCCAGGCATATTGGCAGGGAGCTGGACCAGAAGTGGAGCAACCGGGACTGAAATGCCAACATTGCAGGCAGAGGCTTATCCCACTGTGCCAGAACTCCAGCCCCGTGGTCTGCTGGTTTCCAGCTCCAACTCTAACCTTTGCACTTGAGCCTTTTACTGCTGAAGTATAATGTGTGAGCTCATGCTGTATTTTCCTGTCTCCCATGTCAGAAGCTTGGTGGTTTTCTGCAAACCTATCCTGATGGAAACGTGAGACATCTTGGATATTCAACCTGGACAAACTTCTTTTCCCAGCCTCTTCTGCCAATGCCCTCACACCTCTCCCTCTTTCCCTCTCTCTCTCACCTGGGAGTTCCAAGCCCCAGTGCACTCCTCCTGCTCTCTCAGCCCCTTTCTCCCCTGCTCACATAGATTCTGCAGGGGGAAGCCTCGCCCAGCCCAGACAGCTCTGCCCTTCCCCAGACTCCCACATGGCCCTCCACTCTCTGCTCTGTTGTTGGAATCCCTTGAGCTAGAAACCCAGAGATGTTTCCATGACTTTTAAGGCTGTATTGGCAAAGCAACAAGGAGGAGGGAGTGAGGGGTCAACCTTAGGGCTTCTGCTTGTCCCCGTACTACTGCCGAGGGCAATGCCATGGGAAGGTGACCTCCCCGCAGGCTCTGGGCTTTCCCAATGGGACGACACAAGTGGATACTCAACACTGGGCTCTTCTGCTTGCCCACTTGGCAGAGAGGACATTGGAGAGACGGAGACCACGTTTAAATCCTCAGATGTGGGCACAGCTTCACTCAGTGATTTATGGTCTCGGCCTGTGCTTCCAAAACTGTATAAAGAGCTACTCCCAGCCAAGTGCCTTGTTAGTCCTACGTGTGAAATGGAAACATGGCTTTGTCAGAAAGTGACATCCCATCCTGAACTCCTGATCCCATCCTGAACTGTGTCTACAATCAGGTCTGGCAGAAGATTCTGGTAACAGCTGGACGTTGAGAGAAGAATTCAGAGGGTCACTTTCCTAACAAAATCACATCACGCGGCCATTGGCCATTGGAGTGAGCCAGCTTCACACTGGGATGGCCCCAGAGGGACTGTTCCATAAATTATTAGATTATGAGTGCTTAGGCTTTCTGATTTGTTGTCTTAACTACTCAGCATTCTTCTACGCCTTCCTGTACCCAGGCCCCAGGGTCTTGCTGGGGACTTGCACACTGTCCCATGCCCCCCAGCCCATGAGATTTCACAGGAGCCAACTTCACCCTCACCCTCCAGGCCTCAGCCATCCAAGGCATTGCAGTCTCTTGGGCATAGTGATTGGCTTAGAAGTGGACATGTGATCTCTCAAAGCCAATGAGATACCTTGAGTTTTTCTAGGACTCTGGGAAAGAGATTCTTTCTTTCTCCCTTGGATCTCAAATCTAAGAGGTAGAGAGCCTGCCATGGATTTCATCTTTCTGCCCCATGAAACCAGCAAGAATCAGCAAGTCCTGATAATAAATTGTTTTAGCCCTGAGGCTAATAGTGTCTGACGCTAGCCCTAATTCTGGATCTTTCCATGGCAGTAACCATTGGATTTCCCTTTTTCTGAAGCAGTTTCAGACAGATTTTCTGGAGCGAGCATGTGGTGCAGCCGGGCAGACACCTGCATCTCATCAGAGTCCCTGCTTTCGGGTCTGCTTCCAACCCCAGCAGGCAGGTGGTGGCGCAAGTACCACTTGGGTCCCTGCGTGGGAGACCTGGATGGAGTTCTAAGCTCCTGGCTTCGGCCTGGTCTAGCCCCAAGTATTGTGGGCATTTGGGGAGTGAAACAATGGATGGGGAAGAAACCTCTCTACGTCTCTCTGCCCTTCAATTAAAAAAAATAGATAAAAATGAAGGCAAGAGTGTGTGGTACAGCTGTTGAATTGTTACTTGGGGTACCTGCATCCTGTATTTCAGTGCATGGTTCGAGTCCCAGCTTCTCCACTTCTGATCCAGCTTCTTGCTCGTATGCACCTGGGAGGCAGTGGATGATGGTTCAAGCACTTGGATTCTTGCCACCCATTTGGAAGACTCAAATGGAGTTCCAGCCTCCCCACTTCAGCCTGGCCCATCTCTGGATGTTGTGGGCATTTGAGGAGTGAACCAGCAGATAGAAGATTCTCTCTCTCCCTCCCTCTCTCCCTCCCTCTGTGTGTGTGTGCCTTCAAATAACATGGAAAACAACTTTTTAATTGAAAAAAGACATATTTTCTGTCCATGATGACCCAAGACTCCCCACTTACAGTTGTCATGTACATGTACACAGGGCACCCACAGACGCATAATGCATACAAGAGGGTTTCAAATATTCATGAAAATGCGGGTTATGAAAAAACTATGCCTGGATTTCAAAAGTTGTGTTTTTGTTGTTGTTGTTGTTGTTATTTGGGGTGAGGAGGTTCTTGTTTAGATTTTACTTAATTGAAAGGCAGATATATCTGCCTTTCATCTACTGGTTTCCTCCCCAAATTCCCACAACAGCTGGGGCTAGGCCAGGCTGGAGCCAGCAGCCAGGAGCTCCATCTGGGTCCCCCATGTGGGTGGCAAGGACACAAGTTCTTGAGCCGTTACCTGCTGCCTCCCAGTTGCATTAGCAGGGAGCTGGATGAGAAGCAGAGGAGCCAGGACTCGAACTCGCAAGCTCCCCTATGGCATTGCCAAGATTCTAAGCCATGGCTTAATCTGCTGAGCCACAATGCCTGCCTTGGATTTCAATCTTTTTTGACATCCAAATAAACTTAACATTGAATTCCATTTTCCTTGAACTTTTCCAGCAGGCATCATCTGAGGCCCTGACCTGGTCTCATCAGCCACAGGCCTTGAAGCAGAGAAGCGCTGTGGATTTGCTGATTGGAGCCCAGGGAGCTTTGAGCTCATTGAGAAAGAAAGTTCCAGGCCCTAACAGTGCTGGCCCCTTGGTGCCCTAATTGAGGTTGAAAAGAAGGTATCCTTGCAGGAGTTCAGGAACACTCTATCTGTGGAGCACTTGTGCAACTTCAAGTCCCTTCGCTGCAGAAAGCCCACCGGGCCTGTGGTATGACCCCTGCACGCGGGTGGGACTGCCTGGTGTTTTCAGACTGATGCAAACAGTGGCCTTGTTGAGCTGAGAGAGTCCCAGATTAAGCTGATTTTGCTATTTTTAATCTCTCCGCAAATAAGAAAAGAAGTCTAATTGCAAACAGACTGAACTTTACATAGGAAATATGTGGGTCCCCTGAGGCACCTCGAAAGTGTATGAAACCCTAGCTGCCTCCCTGCCTTCCACCCCCCCTCCCGCTGAGCACGTAGGCTGCACCCAGGGCGGCCTGGGGCTGAGGGTGCGTTTGCAATCAGGAGTCCAGCCGTGGCCTTGGACTGGCCAAACCAGCCCAGCCAGCCCCTTGGGCCTGGGGGCAGGGGCTCTGCCTGAAAAACAGGAAGACATTTTGCCCACAGTTTGATCCATGGTTTTGGGGAGGCTCTTTGTTCTCCTGCCCCCATTCATTTGGGGTTTTCTGGTCTCTCCCTAGTCTGTGCTTGTCACATTCCAGGCATGGGGGATCGCAAGCACCATCGTCAAGCCCACCACACACGCACACACACTCACACACACTCACACACTCCTTCACACACGCACACTCACACAAGCACACTCATGCACTGCCACACATACATGCACATTCACACACACCCACATACAAACATGCACTTACACAAGTCCACACAAATGCATTCACACAACTCATACAGTCACACACTCAACACTCATACATATACACACATGCACACTCACGTGTTCACACAACTCATACTCATACTCAGACACACATACAAAAACTCGCACACTCACACACACACATTCACACACGCACATTCACATACCATACACACAAACATGCACTCACATAAGTTCACACACACATTCACACAACTCATACACTCACACACACACACATGCACAACACATTCACACACACACAAACACCCTCACACACATACATTCATGCACTCAAACACATTCACACACCCGCATACATGCAACTCACACAGTCATACACAGACACACACAACTCATAAATTCATTTACTCATACACACTTACACTCACACACACACACACACGTACATATGCTGTTCCCACCCCACTGCATTCCCACCGCAATCCCATTTGCCACACAGACCCGGGATTTGTAGCCAAGTGGAGCCCAGTAAGGACTTGGAAATGGTTCACATGGCCCCCAGCCTTCCATGAGAGCCCCACAACTGCAGTCCCAGCCAGAACCCTGGGCCTCTCTGGCAGCTGTGCTGCTGGGTCACTGTGGGAGGTGGGACCAGGCCCCGGGGCCTGCTGTGCCTCAGTTTCCCTGCCTGTCAATTTGGACAACCATGACCGCCGCTAAATTCTGAATTGTCTGCCTGCTGGTGGGACCAGGCACCAGGGGCGTCCAGATTTATGGCACAGAAGTCCCAGAATGAGTCAAAGAAGAGCGAATCCAAAATAACCCAGGAGCGCAGTGCCCAGAAAGGCAGCCAGAGATTAGACACGCTGCGGAGGGGACCGTCCCGATGACTTCATTGAGGGTTCCTGCTCATAAACAGCCACTGTGTGTCTGTAGCTTCTATGGAGCAGGCCGACCCTTCCTTGCGAAGGGAAGCTTGGGATTGGAGCCGTCGGTGGGCGCTTCTGCCGAGCGCACCCTGGGAGCTGGGGCTCTTCCAAAGGACGTCAGCATGGGGCTCCAGGGCTTGGCGGGACAGCTGGACAGATGGACGGTCTTTCGGTGAGAAGGCCATGGTTCTGAGCGGGCAGGAGTGACAAGTGCCCCTCCTAGGCTGCTCTGTGGGTGGGAGCGCGGCCCTTTTGCTGGGCGCATCTCTGCTGCAAAACCCCTCTTCCCTTGCATTCGCTGCTTGGGCTCATGAGTCTGTAGAGAGGGCACTAGGCCAGACGCACAGATGTAGAAGGAGCCCAAGAGCTGCTCCCGTGGCTGCCATCCCTGGGAAGCCCAGCCCCACTGCCACTGCCGCCACGCCCAGCGATCCCAGCAGTGACTTTCCTACTCACGTCCTCTGTTTCATGGCAGGGCACAGCCCTCCTTGCCACTTGGTCCTTTTGATCCTCCCCTTCATGTGGAGGGCAAGTTCACCCTTGTCTCCCGTTGGAGTGCTTCAGGCAATAACAGAAAAGCTTGGTTCACATTTGCTAGCAACATGGCCTCAGGCCAGAACTGGTGCAGTTGTAGGTGGATTCACAAAACTCTCACTTCCATGTTGAAGACCCTTTCTCCCCTGCCATGGCCAGCTCCCACCCACCCACCCAGCTCCTGCTCATCTCTGCTGCAAGTGCTAGGCGCAAGGCGAGCCAAGCCAAGCAGGTGTTTGTGGGCTCACAGCCCCTCCAAGGGTGAGGGGTTCTTCTGTGGCTACCAGATTGCACCCTGATGCCAGCCAGCTCCTGGCGTCTGCCACCGGCCCTCCCAAGCTGATAGCTCGTGGAGACACAGCCCAAACCCTTGATCCAGCCTCTTCACAGTCCAACTCTGTCGGCAAGACAAAACTCCCTGCCAGGGGGAAGCCAGCCTGGACTGTCCGTGGGGCTGCCTGACAGCCGGGCAGACCACCCATCCTGGGCCAGCCAGTGTGCTTTCAGACTGACACGCACTGTGCCAGCGGGGCGAGGAGGAGGGCACAGGCAAACGTCAGACTCGGAGAAGCCACTGCTAGCGACGTGTCTTTCCCTGGCAAGGGGCACACAGGGACCTACGTTGAAGCCCTCCCCTGGTAGCCCACCGTGCCTTTCCCCAAGTGGATTCATCTTGGCCAGGCCTTGCTCTTTGTCCCTGACTGTGCGGTTCTCTGCAGTGTCTGGCTAGGTTTCTCCTGTCTTTAGAAGTCCAGCTCCACTGCTGTTCTCCACACTCTTCCTCTCTCCCCCCGGGGGCTCTACAGGCCCGTGTCTCTTCTCCTCCTCTACTCACTGCCCTTTCTGGCTACTCTTCCTCCTTGAAGGTTCTCAGCTTCCGCTGTGTTGGCCTTTGTCTCCCTAATGAGTTTGTGTACCTCCCAATCTTGTCCCAGAGTTCTTTGTATGCTCCAAGGGCACCAACACACACACACAAACACACACACACACACACACACACACACCAGAGGCCTGTGTGATAAGGGCTTGATCCCCAGATCCTTGTGTTAATAGACTAAAGAGGGAACTGAATCCAGCCACGGGACCTGAAGGTAGAGCGTCGGAAAGCCATTGGATTAAGCGAGGCTGTTGCAGACCCTGTGTAAGACCATGGGCACGAGTGCTCCCTGTCTCTCTGCTTCCTGGCTCAGCTTGGGGCCCTCTCTCTGCACACACAGCACCAGCCACTGCCTTCAGACCAAGGGGCCCCCCGATCATGGTCTGTGAACCTCCAGAACGGTGAGCTGAAATAACCCTCATCCTTCCCGAGTATTTGCCAGAGTGGCAGAAAATCGAATATCACCGGTTTATCCAAACTGAAGTTACCAAAGCGATGTGTGGCCAGGAAGAGCTCCAGGAACCTGCAGCGTGGCTGTGAGCGTGGCCCGCTGGGCCCTCCCTGGGGGCAGCCGCCACCAGGTTTCCCCTTCTGGGCAGCCCCCGGAGAGTCCTCGAATCCCAGAGACCTCTGGAAGGTGACGGCTGGGTAAACAGTGTCCCGCAATCAAGCAAGACCATAAACGCAAAGCTGGGGAAGTAAACAATGTCGGTTTTACAGCTCCAGGTGATGAGGACGGAATTTATAGACTCAGGGACCGCTCTGAAGCCGGGAGTCCCAGGGGCTCAGGTCTGAGGCTGGACGGCCGAGAGCCTGAGGTCCTGTTTCATTCTCCTCCGCGTCCTTCCCTCCTGGAGCCCCTGGAATGTTCCACGCAGTGGGGACCAAAGCACGGAATCGCTATTGTTTCTCCGTCCTTACTGGTGTGAGGGACGGGTTGCAAAGCTGCTTTGTGGAAGGCGGGTTTGGGATGAGTGGAAAACATGCTGAGGACTTCCATCCCAGGTTTTCCAGGCTCGAGGCAGAGATGGGGGCGATGGGCCAGGGAGTCGGGACAGCGACTTCTCCCCGATGGGGGACGGCCGACGATCTGGTGAGCCCCAGTGGGCCGGGGAAGACTCCCTTTCTCCAAAGCCCATTGGTACAGACTGGAGTTCCCAAGGCCAGTTGACAAACAGAGGGTGGGAACCTAACACTTTGCTCTTTGTGTGGCCCAGAATAAAATGGGGAAATCAGTGTTTTCCTTTACAGCAATCTAGAAAGTACTAGCCAAAGGACAAGTTACACACAGCTACCCGAGCATCAGGGAAGTCCCCCAGATCATAGTGGGTGGAAAACAGCCATGAGTCATCATGCTCCCCGCTGCCTGGGACGGGACGGCCAGGACACAGCGTCGCCATCACCCTGCGAGGGTGTCCCGGTCACTACCTCTCACTTATGCTAGCTGCTCATCTACGGCTCCCCACCATGCGGGCTAGCTCTAGGCAGGAGCCAGGCCTGGCCCAGCTCTGACATGGACCAGATCCTGTAGTGTCTTCTAGAAGTTATCATCATCGCAGGAAAAAAGCTGTGCCTGGGTTCCCGCTAAGAGGAACAGACTGCTAATCTGAGCCAGGAAAACAGACAGCGGCAATGAGCTGGAAATAACTTGCAAACTCCTTCTCTAAAGGAATCACGCAGAGTGAAACCCACAAACACACACATATACACCCACATACATATACACACAACTCCCAGGTATACATACACGCACACACATACATATACTTGTGCAATATATGCACATATGCACCATAGATATACACAGCATGCACACAAATATACACACATACCTATTCACACATATACATACATCTAATTACAAAAATAAATGTCCAGGGGCCGGTGCCATGGCGCAGTAGGTTAATCCTCTGTCTGCGGCACCAGCATCCCATATGCGTGCCGGTTCTAGTCCCAGCTGCTCCTCTTCCCATCCAGCTCTCTGCTATGGCCTGGGAAAGCAGTAGAAGATGGCCTAAGTCCTTGGGCCCTTATACTCACATGTGAGAACTGGAAGAAGCTCCTGGCTCCTGGCTTCAGATTGGCGCAGCTCCGACTATTGCAGCCATTTGGGGAGTGAACCAGCAGATGGAAGACTTTTCTCTGTCTTTCCCTCTCACTATCTGTAACTCTACCTCTCAAGTAAATAAATAAAATCTTTTAAAAAAATAAATGTTCAATAAAAAAATTGGAAACTATAACTAGA
The DNA here is from genome assembly GCA_949820135.1 of Sylvilagus floridanus. Taxonomy (NCBI): domain Eukaryota; kingdom Metazoa; phylum Chordata; class Mammalia; order Lagomorpha; family Leporidae; genus Sylvilagus; species Sylvilagus floridanus. The sequence continues at coordinate 10,312,145 of OX463228.1, read as the reverse complement.
AAACTATTGCTAATATTTTGTTATAGTTCCTTCCAATATTTCTCTATGAATAGTCATCCATATTCTACTGAGGAATGTATAGTATTATAATGTATATTGTAATATATAATGTGCTATTATGTATATACTACTATGTATATAATGTGCTATTATGTATATATTACATAATATATAATTATATGAATGAAGAGATACAGACTGTTCCCAATATGAGTATGTCCACATATTTCATTTAAAATTTCACATAAAACATAAGAACTCATCAGTTTTGTATTTTCTATTCTAATGTAATGCATATTAATTATAGAAAATCAGAAAATGTGTATGAACCAAAAGGAAAGGATGAAAGTCACAAATATCTCCACTTGGCTTCGCTGCGTGCTCTTCTAAGGATAAAATGCTACGTCCAACAGTACCGAAATAGTGTCAGGTTGGATGCTCCATGCCAACCGGGCCTATACCGGTGAACCACGGTTTCTCCCTTTGCTTGGAAGGCACTCCTGTCATGGCTTCCCCGCCCTGGACCGTGAGCGCTGTCCTCTCTGGATGGGGACAACAGCTGGGATGTGGGTCACTGCTCAGCCTAGGGTCCATGCCGGCTCCCTTGAGTTGCTGGAGGCATTGTGAAAAGGACTCCTGTGTTCTCAGATCTTCCTTCTAGGGGCAGGCAAGTGACCTTGCAGTAAAATGCTGGCGAGGCACCCACGTCCCGTATCAGAAGGCCTGGGCTGTTGGCCCAGCTCTGCTCCCGATTCCAGCTTCCTGCTCACACAGACCCTGGGAGGCAATGGGTGATAGCTCATGTGGTTGGACTCCTGCCACCCACACGGGAGACTCAGACTGTGCTCCCAGCCCCCAGCATCCCCAGCTGTCGTGGGCATCTGAAGAGTGAACCGGTGGATGGAACCTCTCTGTCTCTGTATCTTTCTTTGTGTCTTTGCTTTCAAATAAAACAAGTACATGAATTTGTTTTAAGTTCATGGAAAACAAATAAACTATGCATGGATTTCATTTTGGGGGTACAAAATCAACTTACCTTTGAATTCTATTTTTTCATGAGCTTTCTGAAGTCGCCTTATGCACTAACTTCGTAACACAGCTCAATGCAATTCAATTCACCGGAAGTTCCCACATGAGGAATGCAAAGATGAGGTCCCATCCCCAAGGAACGCAACCTAAAGCATTTCACTGATGCCACAGCACCATGGCACACATTTATGAAAAGCAGGTTAACGTGGATGTGGCGGGGGCAGATATGAGGACAACTCCACAGCCACCTCACAGTTGCGTTTGGCCGGCCGTCAGATCTCTGAAAGGGTCAGCCCAGGCATTGTTCACTCCTCCTGTTTTACAACAGCCTCCGGCTGCTCCCCTGCCCGGAGCCCAGTCACACTGCTCATTCCGTCTTGCTTCCCATAGCCGCTCTTACACCCCTTGCTGTCATGAGTCCTGCTGTGTTCATGGCAGAAGCAAACCTAGGCCATATAGGGCCAGGTTTTAGGGCTATAGTTTGGAAGCCAGAAAAAGTAGGACCAGAATGATAATTGAGATGGGACATGGTCCATAATCCCTACTATTATTTTCAATATGTATCAAATATAACTATTCTTCCATGGCATCTTAAATATGCAGTGTGAGTGTGTTAAGTCATATGTTAACTCATAAGTCAAATACATGAGTCCATGCTGTACACATAACAACCTACTAAGTGCAATGATGGACTTCATCTTAGAGACAAGAAAACCTAGGCACAGAGAGGTTAATGGGATCCTGTGTAGCCCAGGGTCACACAGCTGGGGAGCAGAGGCCAGCACCCACTCCAGCCCCTCACAGTTGGGAACACAGACACTGGGAGACAGAAAAAGGCCTTTGGGTTGGGAGTGCAGGCTGGCACACAGGGGCCACCCAAAACTGCTTTTGGACGATTTCCCAGTAGAGAGGGGTTTAGAGTGTCTGTGGCTCCCGCTTGGCTCTGGAAACTGAGGCCAGGGGAGGCGTGGGGCTCGGTGGCACGCTACCACGGCAGAGGCCGCTGCAGGCCAGCGGTATTTCCACCTGTGTTGATGAGCCAGCGTTCAGGAAGGTGTGCATGTCTGCACCTGCTCCTGGTTTTGAGAACTGCGGGCACCCTTTATCTTGCTTGCAAGCAAAGACCCCAGAGCGCTTCGCAGGCGTCCGTTCAGGCATTTGGCGCCTTATGCACTGACAGAATGACAAGTTTCTCCACTCAGCATCCAGGGACTGTGTCTCGACGTGCAGGCTGGGCCAGCAGGAGGCCAGCTGTGCTCTCCCCGTGGGACCACTCTGGGCCTGCTGGAGTGAGTTGTCCCTGGAAGCACGGAGCATGGAGCACCCAGAGCCAAAGGCCTGGAGCTTGGCCATCTGCTTCCAACATGTGGCCTGGACAGTGGCTCAGTGCAGGAGCTGGGCGTGTTCCTCCCTGCATCTCAGATGAGGAAACACGTTCAAGGTCAAAAGCAGGGAGTTTCTGGAATCTCAAACCAAGTCTCCCAGCCCCTATTCCAGATCTACCATCATACACACCAGATTGTCTTAAGCACCCATAGACATTCAAATACCAAGGCAGTCGTGGGCAAATAGCCTGGTGGTTAAGACTCTCCCGTTCCACATCAGAGAACCCGAGTTCATGACCTGGCTCCAGCTTCCTGTCCATGCAGACCCTGGGAGACAGCAGTGATGGCTCAGGCGGTTGGGTCCCTGCCGCCTCCGTGGGAGACCTGAGTTGTTTCTGGCTCTGGCCCGGCCCAGCCCTGGACATCTGGGGAGTGGACCAGTGGATGGAATCTCTCTATGTCAAATAAATACTAAAGTAATTAAAATACTAAAGCGGGACAAGGATCTCTTGGGCCTACATGGAGCTTGCCCTAAAGAGCCAGTTCAGGGACCCCCTCAGCATCCAGGGCCACCTGTTTTGTCCGCGAGTGAGCAGTGCTATTTTGGCGCTCCCTGGAGGCTGGGTGGTCTTGTAGCTCCCCGTGCACCGTCCTCCTGCACTGCCTTCCCTGCCAGCCCCCTTCACATCAGACTTCATACGCTTGCTCCTGTCCTTGGAGTCTCTTCCTGGTGCCCCACCAAACCCTTGTCCTCTCAATGCCTCCCCAACCCCACCTCCTATAAGGAAACTTACACCTGTCTCTGTGGAAGGAAAACAGGCTTCCCTCTCTGTTTGCCCTCCTTGGTTCCAATCCCTGCAGTTCTCAAATCAGTGCACATTTCAAATCCTGTGTGTCCCTTATTCTTGGGCCTGGCTTCGGCCTTGCTATCTGCCCCCTTATACTGGAGAACTTCAGCAAGTTCATGGAGGGGAGACATGAGCCCGATGTTAAGATGCTGGTTAAGACGCCAGTGGTCCACATCAGACAGAACAGCTGGATTTGATACCCAGCTCCAGCTCCTGACCTCTGCTTCCCGCTAATGCAGACCCTTGGGGGGCAATGGTGATGGCGTGATTGGGGTCCTGTCATTCACACGAGATCCAGATTGAGTGTCTGGCTCCTGGGTGCAGCTCAATCCAATCCTGACCATTTCAAGCTTTTGGGGAATGAACCAGCAGATGGATGGAAATGCTCTCTCTGTCTCTCTCCCTCCCTCTCCTTCTATCTCTGTTTCTCTGTTACTCTCTATACCTCTCAAATAAATACATAAACTATTTTTTAAGATTTATTTATTTATTTGAAAGGCAGAGGCAGAGAGAGAGAAAGACAGAGAGAAGTCTTCTCATTCGGATCTGGCTAAAAGGTCCATGAGAGTCTCACAGGCATGGAAAGCCATGACACGGTGGCAAAAAACAATCTAAATGAAAGATCCTGGTGAACAAGACCCCAGCAGAAGGAACAGGCCATCAGGAAGAGAGGCGCCTTTCTCTGAAGGGAGGAAGGAACCTCCACTGTGATACGGCCTTGACTAAACAAGTTCAAAGTTGGTGAACTCAAGGGGCTTCCATAGCCTAGACAGCTCATAGCAGGAGTCTCGGGTGATTGCTGACATCATAAATAAGAGTGCCAATTGTTAAATCAACAATGGGAGTCACTGGGTATGTGTTTTACTATGAAACTTAAAAACAACACTACTAGTCCAACAATACCCTATACCTTGTGCGGTTGTGTGAGTGCAGCCTGTTGAAATCCTTGCTTAGTATATACCAAGTTGATCTTCAGTATATGAAGGTAATTGAAAATGAAACTTGATGAAGGGCGGGATGGAGGAGGGAGTGGGAGAGGGAGTGGGGGGGGGCCTGCGGGAGGGAGGGAGGTTGGGGGGGAGCCACAACAATATAAAAGTTGCACTTTGTAAATTCACATTTATTAAATAAAAAAATAACTATATAACAAACAAAAAAAAGAAAAAAGAACTTAATACTTTACCCTTTTAGTATTTTTTATGTTCTACTTAAAACTATTGGTTGAACTCTGTAATTAATACACAATTATTCTTAGGTGTCTAATTAATGCTATAACTAGTACTCGAATAGTATTTTATACTTTGTGTATCTGTGTGGGTGCAAATTGTTGAAATCTTTACTTAATATATGCTAAATTGATCTTCTGTATATAAAGATAATTGAAAATTAATCTTGATATGAATGGAAGGGGAGAGGGAGTGGGAGAGGGGAGTGTTGTGGGTGGGAGGGAAGTTATGGGGGGGGAGCCATTGTAATTCATAAACTGTACTTTGGAAATTTATATTTACTAAATAAAAGTTTAAAAAAAAGAGAGAGAGAGAGGGAGATGTCTTCTATCCGCTGGTTCACTCCCCAAATGGCCTCAACGGCTGGAGCTGGGCTGACCTGAAGCCAGGAGCCAGGAGCTTCTTCCTGGTCTCCCACATGGGTGCAGGGGCCCAAGGACTTGGGCCATTTTCTACCACTTTCCCAGGCCACAGCAGAGAGCTGGATCAGAAGTGAAGCAGCCAGGACTTGAGCAGGCACACATGGGATGCTGGCAACCATATGGGATGCTGGCACAGCAGGCGTCGGCTTTACCTGCTATGCCACGGCACCGGCTCCCATTAAACACATTGTCCAAGAGCTTTCGAAGACCCTTTCTAAACGCTTCTTCACACTGAGGTGCACCTGTGCTTACCTTGCAAGGGCAGAAGCCGTGTTAGACATCCTACACACCAGGGGTTATTCCTGCAGCTCTGGGCCCAGCTAGGCTGTGATGGTGGCACCCTTAGGCCTCAGCCAGGTGCTCCTGGGGTGGTGTTCCTGCTCCAGGCCCCTTTGTGGTGGCTGTGGCTGAGCTGTAGGATGCTGTCTGTGTCCCCAGGTCCTTCTGGGACCTAAGGGAGCAGTTCATGCATAGACCTCTCTCCAGCAGTGTCCAGACAAATGTTCAATACCTGGCTCCCCAGCTGTAGATCAGATCTGAATGTTGGAGGACTAATTGCAGTTACAAAAACAAGTGACTCAGGGGCCGGCGCTGTGGCATAGTGGGTAAAGCCGCCACCTGCAGTACCAGCTTCCCATATGGGCACCAGTTCGAGTCCTGGCTGCTCTACTTCCAATCCAGCTCTCTGCTATGGCCTGGGAAAGCAGTAGAAGATGGCCCAAGTGCTTGGGCCCCTGCACCCGCGTGGGAGACCCGGAAGAAGCTCCAGGTTCCTGGCTTTGGATTGGCGCAGCTCCAGCTGTTGCGCCCAATTGAGGAGTGAACCAGAGGATGGAAGACCTCTCTTTCTCTCTGCCTCTGCTTCTCTGTAATTCTGCTTTACAAATAAATAAATAAATAAAAGTAAAACTCATGGCAACGGTTTTTAAAAAATGACTCAAAAGTAAAACAACAAAGATGTATTTCAGAACTTCCCTACTTTTTCCATGATAGGAGCAACTTCTTTGCTGAATCAGACAGTAGTTTTGCTTTCATGATTTATTTTGTTTATTTGACAGTTACAGAGATAGAGGGAGAGATGGAGAGATGGAGAGATGGAGAGAGAGAGATCTTCCATTCACTGGTTCACTCCCGCTATGGCCACCATGTGGCTGGGCCAGGCCAAAGCCAGGAGCCAAGAGCTTCATCTGGGTCTCCTCTGTGGGTGCAGGGGCCCAAGGACTTGGGTCATCTTCCACTGCTCTCCCAGGCCATAAGCAAAGAGTTGGATGGGAAGTAGAGCAACAGGGGTTGAACCGGCACCCATAAGGGATGCCAGCATCGCAGGCAGTGGTCTAACCATTCTGCCACAATGCCAGCCCCCAGACAACAGTTTTGGAAAACTGGGAGAATATTGCCTCATGTTCAAGATTCCGTGTGATTTGCAATGTCACTGCCAGAGATACAGTACACTTTCACATTTAATCTTTGTTATTAACGTTTTCTCTATCACTTTCTTCAGCCCAGATGTTCAACATAACAATAAACGCAGACCCAAGTGTTGCGATCTATTTTTACTCTTTATCTTTGTTTTTCATATTATTTTGTTTAATTGTATTTTACATCATTTAATTTTTAAGATAGGTTGTGCTTCACAACTGGTTTGCAGAAATTCCTGAAAACGTAGCAATCAACTATCCCAAACCAGGACCGGCCACCAGCACACCACTGCCCCGGCGCCCTTTCCTTTCCAGTGGCCACGCTGGGCCCATGCCTTTGCTAATCATCCAACATTAGTCCATGCTCAACTTCTCCAAATAAGCGATGGCCCCGGCTTCGGTCCAGTGGAGTGACTTAATGATCTGCTTCCTTCAATAAACTCAGCTCAGATACCTGAGCACGGCTGTCAGCGCAGGGGGAGGCCTGAGGGCGTGTGTGATGTCATTTAGCAGGTTTAAACTTGGCAAGTGGATGACATTGTGAGAAATGGATTTTCTTAGGCCGATTTGGGGAGTTTGGGGTGTTTTTTTAAGAGTTAAGCCAAGGCAAAAAATAACTCTTGCCACACATCACATCCCGGCTGGTCAGCCTGGGAGAAGCTATTCTGGGACGGGCAGCCTAAGACGCCTCCTTAAACTCCAGGCAAACTGGACTCAGGATGTGGGGTTTCTATTTCTGTCTGTGTCCCTGCCTTGCCGTGTCACTCCTGGTCGGTCAGTGCCCCGGCTGATGCCTCAGTTTACCCCCTAAAAGCGAAGGAACTGCCTTTACCAAGGCCGATAGACTTCCGAGCCACAGAGCGTGAAAACAAAAGATAGTTGTGAGGGTTTGTGGGAGGGTTGGTGGTGTCTGCTGGAGGAGACGTTCCCATCTTGAGTGGAAACTCAAGAAGGTGCTAAGTGTAAGTGGCATCTCATAGGAAGTGACAAATGAGCAAGGTTTAACTCGGAGGAGGAGGAAGAGGAGGAAGTGGAGGACATGCAGGAGGACTGGGAGCCTGTAAGCCTTGTCACTGTGTTGGGTGAGGAGCCACTGTCCTCTCTTGTGGGACCAAGAACGAGCATCCGATGCTGCGGCAACAGGAGGGGAGGCAGGCCCTCCGGAGTGAGGAGTGAGTGAGTCTCTCTGGCGGAGCTTTCTGTGTAGGGAAAGAATGTGACCCAGGCTATGAGAGCCCATGCAAGATGACCATGGAGTGGGCTAACCTGGAGGTGATGTCAGCCTCCCAGACCCCTGGGGGATACCGCGTTCTGGGTCACAGGGTAAGAAGTCACCTCTCTCCTGCTCATCAGTAGGCCGTGTGGCTCTCTCAGAACACGAGGGTGTGAGCCAGCGCTGGGAGCGCCGAGCTCTGGAAGGATCATTGCATGCTTCCTCACAACCCCCACCGCGCCTCGGGCTTTTCTCATCTCCCCTTCCCTTGCCAGCAGCCTGAAAAGGAAGGAATGGGAAGCCCCCATCCCCCTTTTAATAGCAGAGCAACTAAGACTCGCTCCAGATCACAGTCGAGACTCAAATTCATCCCCTGTCACACGTCCTATGCCTCATCTACCCCAAGCTGTCTCTAATCAACCTCACTAGCTTGTCAGCCTTTCCCATCCATAGCTTGTCAGCCACTCCATCCCCACTTTTGAAATAAGAAGCCGTGTGATCTCCAGGAAAACCAAAAGGCCAGTTCTAGCGGTCCAACACTCCAAGCTCGGAGCCTCTTCCCAAAGTTCCCTGGGAAGCCCGTGGATCCCGAATTCCAGAGCCGATCCAGTGTGGACTGTCTCTACAAAGACATGATCCCTCCCACTTGAGGACGTACCTTGCCTCATTAAATGAGTCCCATGGTTTGCAATAACTTTTGCTTACACCACAAAATTGTCACAGATTCTGGAAACACAAAGGCCTTGGGGGAAAAAAAAAAAAGACCCCGCGTCCCTGGAAGTCATTAGTTCTTCGTTTAGCAATTGCTGAGTTAAGCACCATAAATATGGTTCCCATCCTGCTCCCTTCCCCCGGCCCGCCGCTTGTGCGCCTGTGCACATACACACACACACACACACACACACACACACACACACACGATCTGCTGGGCATATGTTCAGAAGAAAGCGGAGATGCGGGGGTGGGAGAAGATTCACATGTCCTCACTCCAGAGCCTGTGCATTTGAAGAGAAAAGTGGGGGCAGGGAGGGGCCGCAAGGCTGCCCTGGAAATGGAATAGTCAAAGGATTTATGGCCTTGGAGGCTCTCACAAGGCATTAGTTTTTTTCATAAAAATCTGTAGCTTATGGCATTTTTTTCGTATAGGGCAGTAAACAAGAACCCTGGAAGGGGAAGGAAGCCAGGAGAAAGCCAGTTCCATTAGTCACGCAGCTGCGTATCCTGTCACAAAGGACCCCAGTTGAGTAATCACCCAAAATATGCCTGTTATTTTTTTGTCGGGAAAAAAAAAAAACAGGGCCTGCCAAGATGTACTGTAAAGAAGAAGAAGAAGAAAAAAATCTGGTCTCACAGCCCCAGAGGGGGAAAAGGAAAATAAAAAAGAAACAGCTGTAACTGCTCAGCACGCCCGGGGCTCCCCAGTTTCTCGTTGAAAGGAAAGGCCCTCAGAAGCTACACCACGGTGGAGCCCGCCAGCCCGGAGACAGCAAACGGCAAGAGGGTCCCGGGTCTCCGCGCCCCTGCCATCCGCAGTGCCAAGGGCTCAGAGGACGGGAGGAAGAGACAGTGCAGAGAGGGTATGCGGGGGAGGAGACGAGACCAGGGCACCGAAGTCCCTTGGTGGACCTAGGCGGGTGAGCTCCTAGTTCCAGAAGGATCCCGCGGCAGCTCACCCCAGCTCCCGAGCAGCGCCCGAGCCCTGCACTGTCCCCTGACCCCAGAGCTGGCCCAGGCTCCACTGTGCCCCTGCAAGCGTGGGGAATGTTTGTCCTGCCCAGATGTCTATTGCCATTCAAGGGCCCTGCTATAGATTGATGGAATTGTGAGTCCCACCTGTGGTTGCCTTAACAGGGCCAAACCAAACAATTTCGAGGTCCTTAAGAAGCCCATGGGCTGGACACTCGTCGCCCCGTGGGCCTACAGCGAGAACTGTGTGCGAGGATGTCCGCCTCGAGCCGGTGGGGAGGGACTGGCCAGTCAGAGCTGCCTGCAGCCCCAGGTGTGCTTCCGGGATGGATTTCCCAGGCTTCTGGTGGGGAAACTGAGGCTTGGCAAAGAGAGGTATTCCGAAGTCACCACTTCCATCCCTCTGCCCGTGGGTTTCAGAACCAGGATGTGAGGGACATTCAGTCCAAGAGCAGAGCACTCTGGAAAGTCACAATTTCTCTGCCTCTATCATTCTAATCCAGTCAGATGTATCCTTGGGGAAGGAGAATTTCCATACCCAAATAACTGGGGAAAAAGCAATGGAGGGCTCGGCATTGTGGTGCAGCGAGCTAAGGACGGCCTGTGAGGCTAGTGGATCATACGAACTCAGGTTCGAGTCCCGGCTGCTCCACTTCGTGTCCAGCTCCCTGCTGATGCGCCTGGGAGAGCAGCAGAGGAAATCTCAACTCCCAGATGGATTTCCTGACTCCTGGCTTCCTTGCAGCCGTCTGGGGAGTGAACCAGCAAATAGAAGATCTTTCTCTCCCTCTCTTACTCTGTAATTCTGCCTTTCAAATAAACAAATAAATCTTTAAAAAAAAAAAACATTAAACAAAGCCAATAGAAGGCAGGTTAAGCCGCAGCCCGGGGACACTGGTGCCTGGTTCAAGTCCTGGCTGCTCCACATGTCCTGGGAGGTAACAGATGGTGATGGCGGGAAGCTGGGTTCCCAGCACCCACTAGGAGACCCGGATGGAGGTCTGGCTACTGCCTGACCAAGACTTGGCTGTTGTGGACATTTGGGGAGTGACCAGTGGATAGAATCTCTCTCTCTCTCTCTCTCTCTCTCTCTCTCTCTCTCTCTCTCTCTCAGCCTGTCTGACTGCCTTTTCAAGTAAATGCATAAGTCTTTGTAAACAACAAAGGACAACAGAGGCGAAATAAGGCAGATGCCATTCTGGGGCTCCCTCGGAGGGTAGCGAGTCCCAGTCCTGCCTGCACTCCATGGGGCTGGGCTGGGAGAAGACTCTCCAGGGAGGCCTCCAGGGACTTGGGTCCTAACACGTGGTGGCTTGGCCACTATGGGTCAGGGGAACTCCTGCCCCAGCCAGGAACCAAGTCGGTCCCTGGGCGGATTGCGGAGGGAGGCCTGAGTTTACCAAAATCACATCCTCCCAGCTCTTTGACGCCTTGACACCTACCCAGCCTGTCGGAGGCGAGGTCCCAAAGCCAGTCCTGCGCTCCAGGACTCGGGCCTTCCCTGGCCACTGCTTCTCCTGGGAGTGTGGCTTCCTGCATCATGGGAGGGCAGATTCTCCCCCCAGCTTGTCCCTCGCTGATTTGCTGGGAATTTCAGGCAACTCACATGTACGCCCTGTGACTTTTTTTGTTCCCTCCCTTCAAGATTTATCCATTAGGGGCCAGCGCTGTGGCGCAGTAGGTTAAGCCTCCACCTGCGGCACCGGCATCCCAAATGGGCTCTGGTTCAAGTCCCGGCTGCTCCTCTTCCCGTCCAGCTCTCTGCTAATGACCTGGGAGAGCAGTGGAAGATGGCCAAGTCCTTGGGCTCCTGCACCCACATGGGAGACCCAGAGGAAGCTCCTGGCTCCTGGCTTCTGATAGACCCAGCTGTGGCCACTGTGGCCATCTGGAGAGTGAACCAGCAGATGGAGGGCCTGTCTCTCTGTCTCTACCTCTGTCTGTCTGTAATTCTGCCTCTCAAATACATAAATAAATCCTTTAAAAAAAAAACAGATTTATCAATTAGTAACCAGAGGCTCTGAAGGCCACGGGCAGGGTCCTGAGGATTCAGCAGTGAACAGAGCAGATACAGTAAAGCCCAAGCATCCATTTCCATCCCTTCTTCCTTTTTTGCTTTTGTTTTTGCTTATATTTATCTATTTTATTCATTTGAAAGGCAGAGAGGAGTGAAAGAGAGAGAGATCTCCCATTGGCTGATTTACTTCCCACATGCCTGCATCAGACACACTTGGGTCTGGCCAAAGCCAGGAGCCAGAAACTCAATCCAAGTCTCCCATGTGGGTGGCGAGGACTCAGCCGCTTGTGCCGTCACGGACGCCCCCCAGAGTCTGCACTGGCAGAAAGCTGACACTCAGAGCAGAGCTGGGACGAGAACCCACGCCATTCAACATGGGATGTGAGTGCCCCAAGCAACGCCGCGCCCACTGTGCCAAATGCCTGACCCCTTCCTTCTCTCTTGGCTTCCTGATGTCAGCTCCTTGCGTGGAGTAAAGTTGGCCAGGATTGGGAGGACGGGGAGTAAAAATAAAATAGAGCAAAAATATGAACCCACACACACTGCAGAAAGCCATGTGCTAATGTTAGTGTTTCCAAAATGCTTATAGATAGATGACAGCTCCTTAGCAACCAGACCATAATGAAAATTCCACAAGGACACCTGGAATTGACTCTCCCAGACATTCCAGCTTATCAGGAAGCGGAGCGCACCGGGACTGTCTTAAAGTGCACAAGCCACCGTGAGGTTCATGCCCGTCACCCAGCTTATGTCAAACCGGCTACAGCACTGACCCGGGCCCCTCCCGGACACAGCCTTACTCGCATGAAGTCCCCGAGGGCTGTTGTCCTCCTCAGAGAAGACACCGGAACTGTGGCCCTTTGAGTCTCGTTCCTGGGTGACAGAACTCTCGCCCTTGAACCCCCAAATCGCAGGGGAGTAAAGTCCCAGAAGGTGCCCCCAGTAAGGGCCTTTTCCGATCACTAGTGTGCGACTGCAGTTTAGGCTCTACCCCTCCCTCCCCGTGCCCTGGAAGGGGCCAAAGGTAGGTGCTCAGAGCAGAGAGGACCCCACTTGCTCCAGACCAGGCGCTCCAGCCATGTCAGGCCTTGCAAGCCTGCACTCGGGGAGCACCCCGGGGAGGAGGTCTCATTTGCTGGCCTTGTGGTGTTTCAAAGCTAACAAGGTCAACCCCTTCCAGGCTGCAGGGAGCAGGCCTGCTGGGCACACATCTCAGGCAGCTGGGTAGTATGCTCCGTCGTCACTGGGCAGAGCGGAGAGTCGGGGTTTCTCTGCCACTATGCCTTGGGAAGACACCTGTCAGCAGGCGGCCTTCAGCTGGTGGGTGCAGAGGTAGAGCAGGAGAGGCTGCAATGGGCGAGGACTTAGCACCCTGACAAAGCACTCGCCGACCAGGGAACGCCAGCGTCAGGTGCAGCAGGACAGGCCCGGTACCAAGAATGTCTGGGCCTCTGAGACACTGGGAAAGATTGCCTAACCATGGGACAGGCTCCTCTCCCTGGAATTATCTGAAAATAGGATAAGACTCTCCAGTCCCGGCCGGGCCAGCACTGCCTGAGGGAGGGCTCACCGGCAGCTCTGAGTCTAGGAGAGAATTTATTTTCACACAGAGACAAGACTGTTCATTATGATGAGATAACCAGGCGATAAAGGTGCTCGTCTTCGCTGTGTCTAAGTGCACACTGAGAACACTCACGTTGTTCTACCACCATCACCACCGTCCACCTCCAGAACACTTTCATCTTGCCAGACTGGAACTCCATTCTCATCGACCACTCACTCCCCAGCCCCCGCCAGCCCCCGGGGAGCCACCATCCTGCTTTACTGTCTATGGCCTTGACCCCCGGGAGCCACCATCCTGCTTTACTGTCTATGGCTTTGACCACTCAAAGCGGCTCCTGCAAGTGGACTCAGGCAGCGTTTGTCCTGCTGCGACTGGCTCATCTCACCTCGCACAGGATCCCCAAGGTTCAGCCATGCTGCCACTTGTCAACATTTCCCTCCTGGGATGGGCATTTGGCACAGTGGTTAAGACACACTTGGGGAGCTGGCACTGTGGTGCAGCAGGTTAACGCCCTGGCCTGAAATGCCGGCATCCCATATAGGCACTGGTTCAAGACCTGGCTTTTCCACTTCCCATCCAGCTCTCTGCTGTGGCCTGGGAAAGCGGTAGAAGATGGCACAAGTCCTTGGGCCCCTGCACCCACGTGGGAGACCCGGAAGAAGCTCCTAGCTCCTGGCTTTGGATCGGCCCAGCTCCAGCCATTGTGGACAATTGGGGAGTGAACCAGCAGATGGAAGACCTCTCCCTCTCTCTGCCTCTCCTCTCTCTGTGTAACTCTGGCTTTCAAATAAAAATATATAAATCTTAAAACAAAAAAACAAAAACAAAAACAAAAACAAAAAAAACAGGGGCCAACGCCTTGGCTCAATTGGCTAACTCTCCACCTGCGGTGCCGGCATCCCATATGAGCACCAGGTTCTAGTCCCGTTGCTCCTCTTCCCGTCCAGCTCTCTGCTGTGGCCCGGGAAGGCAGTGGAGGATGGCCCAAGTGCTTGGGCCCTGCACCCCATGGGAGACCAGGAAGAAGCACCTGGCTCCTGGCTTTGGATCGGCACAGCGCCAGCCATAGCGGCCAATTGGGGGGTGAACCCATGGAAGGAAGATCTTTCTCTCTGTCTCTCTCTCTCTTTCACTGTCTAACTCTATCTGTCAAAAAAAAAAAAAAAAAAAAGACACACTTGGTACCCAGCAGCAGAGTACGTGGGTTCAAGTCCCAGCTCCACTCCCAATCCCAGCTTTCTGCCTGTGTGCACCCTGGGAGAGAGCTGTGAGAGCTCAAATAGTTGCATTCCTGATACCCACGTGCGAGACCCCGATTAAATTCCTGACTCCCCACTCCCAGCTTCAGCCTGGCCCAGCCCCAGCAATTGCAGATATTTAAGGAGTGAACCCGTGGGTTCTCTCTTTCTCTCTCTCTCTCTCTTAAATAAAATAAAATAAGCACAGAAAGGAATCCCTCCCTCTTTCAGGTAGGACAACATTGCATTGGAGGTATATATCACATTTTGTTGGACCACTCATGTGTTGGTCAATACCCAGGTTTATTTGCAACTCTGGACTATTATGAACGAAGCTGAAGGAATGTAGTACCTACAACTATCTGTCCTGTCCATTCTTCAGGGTACACAAAGGTACTTCTAAAAGCTCATGAAAAATGGAATTAAAAGATAAGCTTGCTCCGGGCCCAAAATTTTGAAATCCATGCTTGTGAGGAGTCTCCCAAAAGTTTGTGGAAAATTCATATTATGAAAACACTGTGCAAAGAATTCAGATTTTTTTTTGCAGCCAAATCCACTCATCTTTTCATTCCATGTTTCTACAAATGTTTCAAAGTAGTCTCTTATACCCGGAGGTGGAGTAGCAGAAAGAAAAATTTTAAAAGACAAAGGCATTGTGACCCCGGGGGTGGGGAAAGTGGCAATGTACTCCCATCACAGTCCAATACGGAGGACAGACACCTCCACTCGGAGCTACAGCAAAACTCAGTGACAGGGCGGGGGAAGCAGGAAGAGGGGCTGGCTGCCTCCTGGGGCCATCAGAGGAGGAGCTGAAATGTCAGCTGGATCCTGACGGATGACTAGGAGTTCCCCCAGCAGACAAACATGGAAAAGGCCAGGAAGAAAACAACCCTTCTCAAGAAAGAGTAGACCAGTGTTCAACAGATCCTTTGACTCAGCCATTGCTCTTTTTTTTAAGATTTATTTATATTTATTTATTTGAAATAGTTACATAGAGAGAGGAGAGGCAGAGAGAGAGAGACAGAGAAAGAGAGAGAGAGGTCTTCCATCCGCTGGTTCACTCCACAACTGGCTGCAATGGCTGGAGCTGAGCCAATCCAAAGCCAGGAGTCAGGAGCTTCTTCCGGGTCTCCCATGTGGGTGCAGGGGCCCAAGGACTTGGGCCATCTTCTACTGCTTTCCCAGGCTGTAGCAGAGAGCTGGATGGGAAGTGGAGCAGCCAGGTCTCGAATCGGCGTCCATATGGGATGCCGGCACTGCAGGCGGCAGGCCTTACCCGCCACGCCACAGCGCCAGCCCCTCAGCCATTGTTCTAACAGGAATTCTTTTACATGTTCTGCACTATGTGCACCGTGGCATATGCCCAAAGCTGTGGCAGTGGTGTTTAGAAACCGGAAGGAGTGTCAAGCGTTCGACCTCGTGGTGAGGACGCCAGTGAGACACTTGCATTCCACAGGGGAGAACCTGGGCTCCCTTGTGGCTCCAGCTCCTGACTCCACTTTCCTGCTAACCCGGACCCTGGGAGGCAGCAGGCGACAGAGCTCAAGAACTTGGGTCGCTGCCACCCACGTGGGAGACCTGGATTTGGTCCTCGGCTCCTGACTTCGGCTTACCCCAGCCCTGGCTATTGTGGGCATTAGAGAATGAACTAGTAGATGGGAGCTCTGTCTGTCTGTCTCTCTCTCTTTCTGCTCTCAGAGGGGTGATTTACTTTTTACAATAAACTGAGAGCAGCCTATGTGTATAGCCATCATTACAGCACTGGTTGAATAAACTACAAAACAACCATACTATGGGTTCATATTCAACCACCAAACAGAACAAGAACAAGCAGAGGCCATGGCAGCAGTGGGGGTGAGGGTGGGGGGGGTGCTCTATGCATCAGTCAAGATGCAGCTTGAAACACTCCCATTCCAGATCAAAGTGCCTGGTTCCAGGACCAGTGCTGTGGCACAGCAGGTTAAAGCCCTGGCCTGAAGCACCAGCATCCCATATGGGCGCTGGTTCTAGTCCCAGTTGTTCCTCTTCTGATCCAGCTCTCTGCTAATGGCCCGGGAAAGCAGTGGAAGATGGCCCAGGTCCTTTGGCCCCTGCACCCGCATGGGAGACCTGGAAGAAGCTCCTGGCTATTGGCTTAGGATCGGCGCAGCTCCAGCCGTTGCGGCCATCTGGGGAGTGAATCAGTGGATGGAAGACCTCTCTCTCTGTCTCTACCTCTCTCTGTAACTCTGTCTTTTAAATAAATAAAATAAATCTTTTTTTAAAAAAAACTGCCTGTTTCCAGTTCTGGCTCCTCCACTTTTCATCCAGCTTCCTGCTAAAGTGCACCCTGGGGGACAGCAGGTGATGGCAGAAGTGCTTGGTTCCTTGCCACCAAGGTTGGAGACCAACATGGAGTTCCAGGCTCCTGGCTTTAGTCTAGCCCAGCTCTGGCTGTTGTGGGAATTTGGGGAGTAAACCAATCAGCACATGAAAGATCTCTCTATCTGTGTGTGTGTGTCTGCCTTTCAAACAAAGTGAAAATAAATACATAAAAATTTGAAAAATAATAATAGCAACAAAGAAGGTCTCTGTGGGCTGACGGGGCAAGGATTCCAGACTTATTTTTAATTAAAGCAGGGAGATGTGGACCCAGATCCTGTCCCTGGAAGAATGCACGCGACACTGTTGGCAGCCATTACCTTCGAGGGGAGCAGCTGCAGTTTCAGGGGAAGGAAGCCCAAGTTCCACCTTGTGCTTTCTGGTGCCCGTTTTTTAGCCCCGTATATGCATTGCATTAAAAGACTTGTTAACCAGGCTCGAGGCTGATGGGATTACGGGCCATTTTTATATTCTTTATGCTCTCCTTAGTTCAAATGTTTTAAAAGGGAAAGCCACAAACTTTCTGGAATTGTTTAGTCCCAAGGGCTCCAAAAGGCAGAGGATGGAGCTGATGTTTAAAGGGCCAGTTCTAGAAGTTTCTCTTGGAACTTGGCAGGGATTCCTGTTGGGCCAGCATGAGGTCATCATTCTCTGATACCAGAAACTGAGGGTGGTGATAAGAGAACCAGGCTCAAAGCAAGAGAGGGGGCCAGAATTCCTGTCCAGCCATCTCAGGGACCTCTGCACTTTTCTGCACTAACCGTGGGGACCCAGTGCCCCAGCACAGAAACCCAACCACACAGGGTTAACCCTTGTGCCGTGCTTCACTGAGCAGGGTAGAGGAGGGGGTGGTGAGAGCAGAGGGGCCTGCCCAGCCCAGTCCCAGCCCAGCCCCAGCCCTGGGCGGCATTAACAAGATGCAGGTGTTTGCACAGTTGCTGTAGAGAGGAGGAAGGCGGAGGCATGGGAGCCTGCAGTCCTGAGCAAGCGTTTTTTTTACAAGAGGCTGGCTTTT
Source organism: Sylvilagus floridanus (assembly GCA_949820135.1). Taxonomy (NCBI): domain Eukaryota; kingdom Metazoa; phylum Chordata; class Mammalia; order Lagomorpha; family Leporidae; genus Sylvilagus; species Sylvilagus floridanus. The sequence goes on along the minus strand of OX463228.1, from coordinate 10,294,783 downwards.
GGGGGTGCAGAGGAATGCAGTAGTTTCTGGCTCAGGCCTACGCTGTGGCTCCCCCTGGGTGCGTGTGTGTGTGTGTGTGTGTGTGTGTGTGTGTGTGAGAGAGAGAGAGAGAGAGAAACAGGAGAGTGCGTGCACACACACACACACACACACTCTGCCACCATAGATCTTTTCCCAGCAACACCTTAAACACCACGAATTTGTCCTTTGCTGGCCTTGACCCAGGACTGGCTCAGACGCTGCCCTCAGCATAGTCTGTCTTCTCTGTCCTGCCTTCCTCTCTCCACACTCCACTCCCTGCACCACCACCATCACCCCTCTGTCTTCCTAGCATCAGTCCTGCCCCTTGGGGCCTTGGCAGACTGGATCTCCTGCTGGGCCCGCCCCCATTTCTTAATTCCCTTGGGCCCCAGGTTCAAGTCTGCATTTTTGGAGACTTCCTCCCATCCACCCTGCCCCAGTCCCAACTTTCTTACAGTCAGGGAGGGAGAAGTCATGCAGAGGGCCTGTCTGCCCTGGGGCTCAGCGGGGGTGCCCAGCTCCTGCCCCCGAAGCTCCTGGGAAATGGAGCCTTAGAGACGGAAGGTGAGGAGCACAGGACGAGGGAAGCCCGGGAGCGCCTCCCCTTGGCCACCCCAGGGGCAGCAACGTGAGCAACAGCGAGGGGCCGCCGCTCTGTGGGGAGCTGGGCTCTGTCCAGGGCCCTTTGCCCTCCTCTTCACATCCCCAGGGAGAGGAGATAGGCAGGGAGCCATGGAGGGAACAAAGGAGCTGAGAGATTTCCAACAGTTTCTGTCCCTGGCCCTGCACCCCTAACTCCACCCCCTTGCATGCTAATTTAGCCCGCCCACTTTCCCACAATGCACCTTGTGTAAACCGCCATGATGAGCAGGTGCACACTGAGCTCCACATGGTGACACCAACGCAACCTTCCCAGAGGTCATCACCACACTGAACCCCACCCAAACTCCACCCTGCTTGTTTACTCAACTAGGGCACTGCCCACTACCCAAAGTGGACCACTGACCTGGGGTCCCCTCTCACTCTCTGCTTTGCACAAATCTTGCTCGCGTTCTGGCATTTAACCCACTTCTTTGCTTTGAATCCTTATCTCACACAGGGGCAAGAACCCAAAACACAACAGCCAGGGACCCTGTCCCCACAAGACAGGGAGGAGGGAGGTGACAGACAGGCCCTGTCTTCTTGGGGGCAGAGGGTTGCTGTCCATCTGCCCAAGTTAAAGACATTCAGAGCAAGTTACTTCCGTGGTTCATTTAGTTTGTCTGTTGTGTGAGACCTACTAAGGAATACGACGGCAAGCAGAGACTTCCAATGGAGGAAAAAGATCTGGAAGACCCTGCTGGACCCCCCACATGCTGCTGGGCGTGGGAGCGCTTGCATTTGAGTCTCGAGTGCAAGTGAAGCGCCTCCAAATGGAAATGAGCTCGTGATGCCCAAGATAGCAGAGAGAGGTCAGGGCGCTGGCTCCAGGCTGGCCCCAGGATTGCAGCAGGCAAAACCCCAGTTCCTGGAGCCAGGGCCTGTGTGGGACAAAAAGCCAGCCCATGAATATGCAGGACAACTGTATACCCGAGAACCCAGCACCCCGAGATCAGAAGGGAGACAAGAGCTGGCAGGAGCTCGGGCCTGCCCGAAACAGGAGGGCCAAGGGGATCAGGAGTCAGCTCCCATCCTACACACCCCACCTGCCTCCCCTGCCCCTACGAAAACAGACTGAGCAGACAGCACCCCGACTGTCGGCCCACAGCCCCAGCAGCTGTATGGGGAAGGAGGCAGGACGGGCCACCAGCTGAGAGCCACGTTTGGAAGCTTCGAAGAATCTCCTTTCGGAGGACAGGGTCTAAGCCGCTGGCCCCACATCCGAATCGGAGCATCCTATTCCACCAGACCCAGATGCGGGCTTGTCACCGTCCACAGTGGCAACCTCTGAGGGAGATCCGGGATGTGGGGACCCCTCACTCACACTGAGGGTCCTTGGGACTCCCCATGTCCCACATCCACTCTCAAGTTGAGTATCTTCCCTGTCTGCAAACCACATGGCATCCCCCCCACAAGCATTCTTCCTCCAGCCCACTCTAGGACCCGGCCCGCCCAGGCCTGGCTGGAGGTAACAGGCCAGCCCCGTGGCCCTGGCTCCCGTGGAGGGGCGGCAGCCCCCAGACCTCTGAAAGCACAGGCTGCCCCGTGAATGGGACTCACACTCGAATTCTCAGCTCCTTTCAGGAAATTGCCAAGTGAGCCCTTGGCTTTCTCCTTCCCAGCGCCCGCCCCGTTTCCATAGCAACCGCCTCCGGAGCCTCTCCCAAGTCCCACCCGGGCCCCCGCCACCCTGGGCGTCTCATCTGTCTGGGTGGGAACCAGGGTGCTTTTCCCAGCGCCGCTCTGCCTCCGTGATCCCTTTGCGGCCGGCCGGCCTCTGCCCCCGGCTTTTCAAGTGCCCCAGACTTAATGACCGGCCCTGGGCTTCCTCTTCTTCCCTTTCTCTGCCTCCAATAAAGCCGGAGAATTAACCCGGTTTTAAGTGCCCCGGTTCCAAGCTGCATATCAAAGAGAGCCTCCCCAAGCCGCTTCTGCATTTCAAAGGGGCTGCTCTACGCCTTTCACTTTAACCCGCACGTTTTGGGGAACGGGTTTTATCCAGAGGTCAAACTCTGGAAAAACAAACGGGCCCCCCTTCACCCCCTCCTGGGGTGCTGCGGCCATTAATACATAAACCGCGGGCGGGGTGGCTGGGAAACCGGCTGCACGCCTCTGCCACCCCCTGGGCCCCGAGGGAGCAAGAGGGGCAAACGCACACACACCATGGCTCCTGAGCGCAGCTTCCAGGCTCCGAGGGGCTGTTTCCCCGCTCCTCGGTCCCCTCTGGAAGCCCTACCTGGGCGGACCTCAGCACTCAGCCCCTGCAACCCAGCCCCGGGGCCTGGGCCCCCAACTCCCTTCCTTCGGCAGTTGTTGCTGCCAAGCCTTGGTAGGCATTCGGCGTCCAGCGGCCCTATAGCTGGGCCAGAGTCCAGGGGCCCCTCTCTCCCGCCCTCTCGCTGAGAAACCTCGCCCTGCTTCCTACCCCCGATACCCCGCACACACACACCACTGTCCCCACCCTCAGCTCCAGGTGTTCTTGCCATCACTTCTACTCCCCTAGTACCCCCCCACCCACCCCCAGGACTCACTGTTGAGCGTGGACCCTCCCCTTCCTCCCTGGGAGGCATCTTAGGGCTCCCTGCGAGGACCCCCATCTCACTGCTGTGGACTGTGAGGTTCTTCCTCTGCCGTAACCCAGACCTGGTCCCCAGGCTTTCTCCAGCGTTAAGTCCCTGCCCAGGGTGCAAAGCCTGCCTCCCGGTTGACCAGAAAGCACTGGTTGGAACAGCAGAGCAGAAGGCACAGCAACTTTATGGAATTTGCTACCCAGCACCAAGTGGGGAGAGGGGAGGGGAAGCAGCACTTGCGAGGGGCACAAGGCAGGTATCCCCTTCTCACCCTGCCACTGGCTCATTCCTTCATGGCTGCGTTCCCACACTCATTCACTCGCATGGCCCGCTACGTGTCAGGGGGGCGAGGTCATCGGGCCAGCAATGACTGACAGTGCAATGAGACAAACCCTGTCCTCCATGGGCCTCCAGGGCAGACTACAGCCTCCCCCCCCCCACTTCTCCTTCCTCTTCTTCCTCTTTCTGCCCTCCTCCCCCCAATTCTGCCTCTCCATCATCCTCTTCCCCTTCCTCGTCCTCTCCTTCTCCCTCCTCTCCTCCCCTTCATTCTCCACCGAACCCCCCCTCTCCTGCTCTTCTTTGAGGGGCTGAGAGCAGAGACAGACAAGCAGAGAGCTCCCATGCTCTGGTTCACACCCCCTTAATGCTCTTGATGGCCAAGGTTGAGCCAAGGCTGAAGCTGGGAGCCAGAAGTGAACCCAGGTCTCCTAGGTGAGGGGCAGGGAACCGGCTACTTGCCCTATCACCTGCTGCTACCCAGGGTGCACATCAACAGGAAGCTGGAGTCAGCCCAGAGCTGGGAAGAACCCAGGCACGTGAACTTGGGATGCGGGAGACTTAACACCACCTTAAACGCTAGGCCCGACACCTTCCCCTCCAGTCACTTTTAAGGCAATGCAGGCACAGAGCGCCTTTGCCTAGGCACTCATTTCTGGGTTTAGCTTTCCCTCATTCCAGCTTGTGGGTGGGTGGGTGGGGAGAGAATGTATTCTTGCTCCAGGATCCTACTTTGTGTCTTTTCCATCCAGGCTTCCACCAAAACACTGCCCACGTCCTCGGCTCCCCACGTGCTCCTCTCCGTATCCTCTCTCGTGGGCCACCCCTCCCCACTGCCACCCTCGCCTGCTTGTCCCACCAGCCCTTCTGTAGTCCCCATGGCGCCATCTCTAACTGGTACCTTCCTCTACCTGGTCTCGGCCCGCAGTCAAATCACAGTCCTCCGTCCTCCACCGACCAGAGACTGCGCCTGGGTTCAGCTCCAGAGGCAGGTGTTCGGAGCCGTCGGGGTTAGGTCAGCTGGAGGGCAGAGGCCTGCAGAAATGCGTCAGCCCCACAGCTCCTCCACTGTCGCAGTGACCCAGTGTCACATCCGCGTCCTTCATGGGTCTCTGTCTTCAACTCCTTAGGACTCTGGCTTACTGTCTGCTGTGGGCTCAACATCCAATACTCACCTTACCTCTGAAAAATGGAGTGAGAGAGTCTGAGAGGTGCCTGCCTCCTCCGCGTATCTGCCTGGGTCTTTTAAAAAAATATTTATTTATTTATTTATTTGAAAGTCAGAGTTACACACACACACACACACACAGAGAGAGAGAGAGAGAGAGAGAGAGAGGTCTTCCATCCGCTGGTTCACTCCCCACAGCTGGAGCTACACTGATTCGAAGCCAGGAGCCAGGAGCTTCTTCCAGGTTCCCCACGTGGGTGCAGGGACCCAAGGACCTGGGCCATCCTCCACTGCTTTCCCAGGCCATAGCAGAGAGCTGGATCAGAAGTGGAGCAGCCAGGACTAGAACCAGCACCCATATGGGATGCCGGCACTGCAGGTGGTGGCTTTACCTGCATGTCACAGCACTGGCCCCTGCCCGGGTCTTCTGGTCAACCCCAAGCCCTCTCTTCTGTGTATCACATCTTGAGAAAACGTCCCCTGTGAATGCAAAGAGTCCTGGAGGAAAGGTGGAAGCCCCCAGTGGGGCGGGTGTATGCAGGAGTCCGGCCCAGCCCTCCCTCACCCACCGTCTTAAGCTTCTGTGGGCTAGCCCAAAGTTATCTTTGCAGCTGGCGCCATGGCTCGCTGGGCTAATCCTCCGCCTACAGCGCCAGTACTTGGTTCTAGTCCTGGTTGGGGCGCAGGTTCTGTTCCAGTTGCCCCTCTTCCAGTCCAGCTCTCTGCTGTGGCTCGGAAGTGCAGGGGAGGATGGCCCAAGTGCTTGGGCCCTGCACCCGCATGGGAGACCAGGAGAAGCACCTGGCTCCTGCCTTCGGATTGGCGCAGTGCACCGCCTGTAGCAGCCATTTGGGGGGTGAACCAATGGAAGGAAGACCTTTCTCTCTCTCTCTCTCTCTCTCTCTCTCTCTCTCTCTCTCTCTCTCTCTTTCTCTCACTGTCTAACTCTGCCTGTCAAAAAAAATTTTTTTAATTAAAAAAACAAAGTTATCCTTGCTTTTCATTTCCCTTAAGGCAGATGGAATTGAGGATCTGCCAAGCCGGTGGTTGCTTTTGTTCCCACGGGACAGAGAGGACTTTGCTAGGTGCCAGTGGACAAGGCTGCGGCTGCAGAGGTGGCTTTTTGGACTCCTGCAGGCCTGGAGTCAAGTCCCCCTGCGCCCGGTGCCATGTGCCAGCTCAGCAGTGGCCTGACCTCTGCCAGCCTGGCCCCCTGTTCTAAAATGGAAATAATAGCGATGACAAGTGTATGGGATTGTTGTGAGTTTTGAATGGCACAGAGCGTGTGCATGCCTGGCACAGAGTAATTCCCCCTAAATGGTGCTGTTGCCGCTGCGATCGTTATTATCCTTGCCACCGCCACCACCATTGTCCCTAGCAAAGACCTGAACATTTAGATCCTTGTCTTACTCATGTCTGTACCCTCAGCACTAGCTTCAGTTAAGGTGCAGTTAATGGTAGCGAAATGGGGCTTCAGGCGGCTCACTTGGCTAATCCTCTGCCTGCAGCACCAGCACACCGGGTTCTAGTCCCGGTCAGGGCACCGGATTCTGTCCCGGATGCTCCTCTTCCAGGCTAGCTCTCTGCTGTGGCCCGGGAGTGCAGTGGAGGATGGCCCAAGTGCTTGGGTCCTGCACCTGCATGAGAGACCAGGAGGAAGCACCTGGCTCCTGGCTTCGGATCGGTGCAGCGCGCCAGCTGAGGCAGCCACTTGGGGGGGGGGGGTGTGAACCAATGGAAAAAGGAAGACCTTTCTCTCTGTCTCTCTCTCTCACTAACTCTGCCTGTCATTAAAAAAAAAAAAAAAAAAAAAGCAAAATAGGGCTTCAGAAGGTAAAATGCTCCAAAGAGAGGGTGTGGCATGTTCATAGGTCCTGTGGAGGTTGCCACTCACAAAGGCGATCCCAGTTGAGGTACTGCCTCTGGGTAGGGCCTGACCCAGTCCAGGCTGTTGCAGGCATTGGGAAGTGAACCAGGGGATAGACAGTCTCTCTCTCTCTCTCTCTCTCTCTCTCTCTCTCTCTCTCTCTTTCTCTCTTTCTCTCTCTCCTCCCTGCATCTCAAATAAATTGAAATAAATTTTTTAAAAAGAAAACTACAGTTCTCTAAGGTTTTTTTTTTTTAGATTTATTTATTTAATTTGAAAGTCAAAATTACAGAGAGAGAGAGAGAGAGATTGATCTTCTATCCACTGGTTCACTCCACAGATGGCCAACGCTGGGCCAGACCAAAGCCAGGAGTTCCATCCATGTCTCCCACATGGGTGCAGGGGCCCAAACACTTGGGCCATCTTCTTCTGCTTCTCCCGGTCATTAGCAGGGAGCTCGACGGGGAGTGGAGCAGTCAGCCCAGGAAGCAGTGCCCCCGTGGGATGCTGCTGTCGCAGGCGGTGGCCTTCCCTGCTACACCACAGCCCCGGCCCCAGTTCTCTGAGTTTCAGCAATTGCATGCGGTCACAGTACAGATACAGAGCAACCCCGTCACTCTCCACTGCTTCCTGATAGTCCCTCCCCAGCCCCAGCCCCTAAAAATCACCCACTAGGGTTTCTGTCCCTGCAGTTTTGCCTTTTCCAAAATGTCATACTAAGCGCATTCTCCATAGCCCCCAGAATCTGCCTTCTGTCTCTTAGCCTGATGCACGAGACAGGGAAGTTCATTTATACTTTCTCAGAAGAGGCATCTGGCAAACCAGTGTGGCCTCCCCCAGGCAGACAGGACAGTGGCAGAGACAGACTCGGGAGCCGGGCGCCCAGCCTTGAATTCAGAGTTCCAGAACCTACTACCATCAACACGACTGGGGCTTCTCTGAGCCTCAGCTGCTCATTTGCAAACTGGGAAGAATCAAGTACCTCTTCTTTGGGTTGTTGTATGGATTAAATGAGTGATGCCTGTACACGGACTTACTTACATACAAAACTTACTATAAATGAGTATAACATAATACACCCAGTAAACTTTGGCTGTTATTGTTATTTTGGGGATCGAGAAGTCCTGCTATATAGATGTGTGAGGTGGGGATATTCAGCCTAATGGCTAGGCCACCAGTTAAGGTGCCTTTGCCCATGGCAGAGTATCTGGGTTTGAGTCCCAGCTCTGGCTCCCGACTCCAGCTTCCTCCTAATGCAGACCCCTGGGAGGCAGCACTGACCACTCGAGTGTTGAGTCCCCACCAGCCACATGGGAGACCTGGACTGGGTTCCGGCTCCTGGCTTCAGCCCAGCCCAGTCCCAGGCATGGTGTGACGTTTGGGAGAGTACACCAGAGAGTGGGGGCTCTCTATCTCCCACCTCTCACATAAATAAATAAAAATGTTTACGAAGAAGGAAAACATGTGACCACAGCGTCTTCCCCACATCTTGACACCCCCACCAAGGAGGGGGTCTGGGCCATCTGAGCAGCAGGATCAGTCCTTGCTTTGGTGACCTCCTCCTCCATGGTAGACCGGCTGCTTCCAGGAGCTACGTGCCAGGGAACACAAGACAGCCAGTGCTGGGGGTGGTGGCACAGGCAGTCCCTGCCTCGGTGCCCGCTGTAGCTCGCAGGGACCCAGCAGTGAGCGTCCCTGGATGCCCCGGGCTCCTCGGACAGTGCTATGGCAGAGACACTGGCAGGGCCTGAGCCACGGGGCCGACCAGCTGCCCTGCAGGGAGGAAGCCACTCGCTACCCGTCCCCAGCTCTGGGAAGCAGAGTCCGGTTTGCCACTGAAGTTAAGTCGCCCGGAGGGGAGGTCAGGAAAGGACTAGTGCACTGCCAGTTTTGTTACAAGGCAGAGGGGAGCCCTTCAGACAAAGCAAATCACTGAGGGACAGAAGGAGAGGCAGGGGCGTGGGGACAGACGGGGTGCAAGCACCAGCTACCCCGCTGAGTGAGCTGCGGGCTCCTGACACTCGTGCAAGGACAGTGCCACCTCCCTCGGGGGCACCTGCTGCCTGCTGCAGGGTGCAAGTGGGGGAGCAGGACCGAAGCCCGGTGCGCCGAGCTCTCTTCTTGGACGGAAGCCGCAGGCCCCAGTCTCTGCTCTGCCCAGGGTGGGATGGAGCAAAACTCTCTGGGGAACAAAGAAGCAGAAGAGGAAAGTGGTGCCCGGCCGACTGAGCCCCTGGGGACCGGCCTGACTCAGCCCTGCCCTGGGAGGGTCTTCCTCCCCCTTGCTTCAGGGGACCCTCTCCTCCCAGCCCTGGGCAGAGCAGGGCGCCTCCCTGTGCAGCTGAGAGGAGCCGGTGGCCAGTGCCGGCCCAGAGCCGCAGGGAGGAGGACATTCTTACAAGTCCATTCAGCTGCTCAGCTATTTCCTGCCCTGTCCAGCACCCGCATGCTCCACCTGCTCCTACTTAACCATTTCCTGTTTACCGCCTGCAGCCAGCGGGAGCACCCCGGATAGACACCAGGGCAAAGAGCTAGACTGGGGCTGGCCGGTTTCCTGAGCAGGCAAGGTTGGGACCACGCTGCTCCAAGGCAGGGCCCGGCTCCCTCCTCTCCTCTGGGGCAGCTCCGTCAGTGCAGGGGCAGGAGGTGCTGGCCAGGCCTTCCCCAGGGCTGGGTCTTTGCGTTGGGAGGCGAAAGGAGATGTCTCCCGGGCTCAGGGTAGTGTCAGTCACTGCTGCCCAGGGATCGGCTGTGCCCTGCGGTAGCCTCTTCTGTCCTTGTCTCCTGCTCGCCTGCCTGGGGCGTCTCTCCTGGAGCCCCCTCCCCGCATCAGTACCATTCAGGAAGACACAAAACGACCAGGTCATTTGGCACTTCTCTGTGACGTCAGCCTCCCGCAGGAGAAATCTCTGGGGAGTCCTACTGTGGCCATTCTAGCACTGCATCAGCATGCTCCTCTCTGTACCTGTGGCGTGGCCAAATCGCCTAACCAATCTAGGCCACCCCAAGGAGTAATTCTACTACTTATCCAGGAGGGTTGCTGTGACAGTGACATCGTATAACGTATGTGAAAGTTCCCGGCACAGAGTAAGCCCTGGGGTGGACGTTTGTCACAGTAGTTGACACCACTGGGGACGCCTGTGTCCCGTACAGTGGTGCCAGTTCCAGCCCGAGCCCGCTTCTGACCCACTTCCTCCTGATGTGCACCCCGGGAGGCAGCAATGATGAACCCAGTGCCTGGATCCCTGCTAGACACGTGGGAGACCCGGATGCAGTTCCCAGCTCCTGATTTCAACCCAGCCCAGCCCCGCTGTTGCAGGCATCTGGGGAGTGAGCCAGCAGATGGAAGATATTTTTCTCTCTCTCTCTCAAATAAAAAACAAAGAAATATGGGCCGGCACTGTGGCCCTGCAGGGTAAGCCACCACCTGGGACCCTGGCATTCCGGTATGGGAAGTGGTTTGTGTCCCACTGCTCCACTTCTGATCCAGGTCACTGCGAGGACACCTGGGAAAGCAGCAGAAGATGGCCCATGTCTTCGGGTCCCTGCATCCACACGGGAGACCCGGATGCAGTTCCAGACTCCTGGCTTCATCCTGGCCCAGCATGGGCTGTGGCAGCCGTTTTGGGAGTGAATCACCAGATGGAAGATATCTCTCTCTCTCTCTCTCTCTCTCTCTCTCTCTGTAACTCTGCCTTTCAAATAAATAAAACTGTAAAAATTTAAGAAGTTCTGATACATAGTAATGAACACTATTGGTACATAGGGTTAAAAGAAAAAAGTTCCTTATGTACAAGAGTCCTTTAAAAATCTCATGGGAAATGGAATTAAAGATGTTTATTGTGGTGTGAAAAAATGAAATCCATGAATAATTTTCCATACTATGCATTTTCCGTGAATATTTGAAGCTCCCTTTATATATTTTTTTTAAGATTTATTTATTTACTTATTTGAAAGTAAGAGAGAAGGAGAGGCAGAGAGACGGAGAGAAAGAGAGAGAGAGAGAGAGAGAGAGAGAGGTCTTCCATCTACTAGTTCACTCCCCAATGGGCTACAACAACCGGAGTTGCGCCGATTCTAAGCCAGGAGCTAGGAGCTTCTTCCAGATCTCCCACACGGGTGCAGGGGTCCAAGCACTTGGGCCATCTTCCACTGCTTTCCCAGGCCATAGCAGAGAGCTGTATCGGAAGAGGAGCAGCCGGGACTAGAACCAGCGCCCATATGGGATGCCAGCACTGCAGGGAGAAGCTTTTACCGCTATGCCACAGTGTCCACCCCTCTTGTGCACTGTTTTTTAAATCAGGGTCACAGATCCCTTGCCCCTTGTCCCTCTGCAGCTGTGGGCTGACATGGACACAACGAGACCAGGTAGAGGATTCTCCCAGGACTGAGTCTCCACTGGGTGAGGGACTGCCCCTCCTCTTCCCCACTGGGTAGGTGGGGCTGCGGTGGCCGAGAGCAGCATGGTCCATTCGGGGACGTGTGGCTCTGCGGGAGACGGCAGGGGCAAAGAAGGCTGCGTGTGCACCCCGAGAGCAACTCACCCCCAGCGTAGGAAATCCACTGAGCCAGGCCTCACGTGAGGCACCCTTCCCAGCGCCCCCGGCCTCTTGTTCCCAAGGTAGATTTCTCCACCTTGCCAGTTGGGGTGGGGGTAATTCTCCCTGCGGGGTTGCCAGCACCCCAACCTCTCCAGCCTGAGTGACTGCAGCACTCAGCCTCCGCCAGCGTGACAATTGAGAACCACTATAGGCTGGGCCCTCGGTCTCCATCCACATCCCACCTCCTCCTGCCCTTCCTCCCCACCTCAGCCCCCCCAGGCCTAGCAGGGGGTCTCCCCAGCATCTACAGGAGGAAGCAATGCGTGTGGGAGGGCAGCCGGGCCCTGCTGCTGGCAGTTAGAGCCAGCGGGCAGCCTGGCAAGAAAAGCCAGCATGAGGGCTGGCGCTGTAGCGCAGCGGGTTAAGCCTCCACCTGCGACACCGTCCGCATCCCAAGTGAGGGCTGGTGAGAGTCTGGCTGCTCCGCTTCCAATCCAGCTGCCTGCTAGTGCACCTGGGAAGGAAGGTGAGGACGGCCCAGGAGCTCGGGCCCCTGTCAGCCACGTGGGTGACCCGGATGGAGTTCCTGGCTCCTGGCTTTGGCTTGGCCCAGCCCCAGCCGTTGCAGCCATTTGGGGACTAGACTAGTGGATGGAAGATCTAGATAGATATACATATAGATAGATATAGGTGTAGGTGTAGGTTATAGAAATAGATATAATGTGTCCCTCTGCCTTTCAAATAACTGAAATTTTTAAAACATCCGCACTGAGCCAGGGAGCGGTCAGCAAGGAGGCAGGAGTGAGGCTGAGGAGAGGGCAGGCGCACCCTGAGCCCAGTGCTTTCCCCCTGGTCGGCAGCCCCCCACCCCCACCCCAGGAAGGCTGCTGGGAGCCAAGGAGGCGTTCAGCGCCCGGAGGCGTCACGTTGCTTACTGGAAACCCTGCCAAGTCCAGCCCAGGCTAGCCCTCAAGTAGCCAAGGGGCTCAGGCTGGGTCAGGGAGGTGACAGGTGACCGGGATCCTCACCGGAGGCTGGCGGCTGAGCCACAAAGCTTCCAGCACCACGGCCACCTAAGTGCTCTGCCTCCAGCCGTAGGACCGAAGAGAGCCCTAAGCAGGAGGCACCACAGGAAACGGGCAGGCTTCATGGGGGAGCTGTGTGCCCAGGCAGAGAGGCAGACGGAAGACAAGTGACCCTGAGAAAGGACACCTGTGCCCATGTGCAGGTGAGCCGAGCCCTGAGACCAGGCCAGGCCAGCCGCTCTCCGCCACCGGTGCAAGACCCCGGGGCGCAGCACCTGAGCCCTGGGCCGTGGGAATAAGCTGGCCGTGGGCCTGTCTCTCAGGACAAGCGGCTGGCTGGCACTGAGGAGGACTGGGCAGCTTGCACAGTGCCCCCCCAGTCTTCTCTCCCCTGAAGTTCAGGATGCCTGGAGGCCAAGGTCAGCATGGGCTGGTGTGAGCCGGCAGTCATCGCTACAGCAAAGACCCCTGCCCAAGTACACCGTGGCCTCAGTCAACTCCACACTGAGGCACTGAGGTTCCCCTGTGCCGCCCAGGGACAAAGAAAGGCAGCTCTCACCTGGCCCAAGAGCTACCGTCAGAAGGTTGCAACTCTGGCGCTGACACGGGGTCTGCATCCCTTGGCGTTCACACATCAGTTCCCCAGCTGTTGTTCTTCCTCTGCCCAGTGCCCTGGCCACAGGCCACGCCTTCCCTCCAGCCCATTCAGGGAAGACCCCATGGCTGTGAGCCTAGTCCTCAGTCACTCCAGGGTGGGGTGGGGGGATGAAGGAGAGCCAGAGCCAGGTACCCGGACCCAGCCCTGGTGGGAGGAGACTCCTGGCCCTGGGGGTCTCGGTCGCCCCGCCCAATCTCAGGAAAGGGCTGGAGCTATTTCCCTTCCCAACCTGTCTGGGCCTCTCCTTTCTTGCTCAGGTGGCTGTGCCGGGAAAACCCAGAACAGCTGAGTGGGCTTTTCAGGACTGGCCTGATGCCAGGGACGAGAGAGCCACACAGCAGGCATCGCACATGCTGTCCGCAGGCCTTTCCTTGGGGACCCTCAGGACTTTTTACCACAAATCCGGGTTGTCTGAGCTCTGGGGAGATCCAAGGAGGAAGGGCCGCACGCCACCCTGATAGCAGCTTCGGCAGCAGAATGGTGTCCACGCTTCGCTCTAAGGAAGCAAAGCAGCAGGAATCAGAGGCCGACACTGCAGCCTGGTCAGCAGCATTCAGAGTTAAAATAGGAATTCACTTTTTACAAACTTTTACTTACTTATTTTTAATGTTTAAATTTTTATTTTTACTGTTAGACAGAGAGAACACCCATCTGTTGGTTCACTCCCCAAATACCTACAATGGCCAGAGCTGAGCTCAGCCAAAACAGGGAGCCAGGAACTTAACCTGGGTCTCCCATGTGGGTGGCAGGGACCCGCCTCCTGGAGCCATCACCTGCTGCCTCCCGAGGTGCGCTTTCCCAGGAAGCTGGAATCAGAGTGGAGCCGGGAATGGAACCCAGGCTCACTGATACAGGATGTGGGCGTCCCAACTGTAGGTCAAACACCTACCTCAAGAGTTCACTTATGGGGCCAGCACTATGGCACAATAGGCTAAGCCTCCGCTTGCAGTGCTGGCATCCCACATGGGCGCAGGTTCGAGTCCAGGCTGCTTCACTTCTGATCCAGCTCTCTGCTATGGCCTGGGAAAGCAGTGGAAGATGGCCCAACTTCTGGGGCCCCTGCCCACGTGAGGGAGACCAGATGAAGCTCCTGGCTCCTGGCTTCGGATCAGCACAGCTGATGGATGGTCTTCCATCCCTTGCTGCCATGTGGGGAGTGAATCAGCAGATGGAAGACCTCTCTCTCCCTGTCACTCCCTCTCTGTCTATAACTCTGCCTCTCAAATAAAGAAATAAAGCTTTTAAAAAAAGAATTCACTTTTTATGAAAACCCTGTACAAACCTAACAAACATAGAGTGGTGAACATGTGTGTGGGTGGTGTGTGTGAGTGTGCATTGGGAGTAGAGAGTGTGTGTGTGTAAGTTTGAGTGTGTGTGTGCATGTGTGAGTATGGGGTAGTGTGTGTACATATGCATGTGTGAGTGTACGTGTGTGAATGTGAAGGTGTGTGCATTTGTGGGGGTGTGTGCGTGTGTGAGTGTATGTATATGGGTGGCTCTGTGTGTGTGAGATTGTGCGTGTGTGAGTGTGAGTTTGGGGTGGTGTGTGTGTGCATGAGTGTGTATGTGGGGAGTGTGTGTGTAATTGTGCATGTGTGAGTGTGTTTGGGGGTGGTATGTGTGTGATTGTGCATATGTGAGTGTGGGTGTATGGGTGGGTGGTGGATGGGTGCATGTGTGAGTGTGTGTGTGGGTGGTGTGTGTGTGAGTGTGCATGTGTGTGTATGTGCATATGTGGGTGGTTGTGTTGTGTGTGTGATTGTGCCTGTGTGTGTGTGGGTGGTGTATGTGTGTGCATGTGTGAGTATAGGGTAGTGTGTGTGCATATGCATGTGTGAGTATACATGTGTGAGTGTACATGTGTGAGTGTGCATGTGTGTGCATTTGTGAGTGTGTGTATGTGGGTGGCTGGGATGTGTGTGTGATTGTGCATGTATGTATGTGAGTGTGTGGGGGTGGTGGGGGTGGGGGGTGCTGGGTATGGGTGTGTTTGTGTGTGTGAGTGTGCATGTGTGTGAGTGTGTATGTGGGTGGCTGGGGTGTATGTGTGATTGTGCGTGTGTGGGGGGGTGGGGTGGCTGTGTATGGGTATGTGAGTGTGCGTGTGTGTGAGTGTGTATGTGGGTGGCTGGGGTGTGTGTGATTGTGCGTGTGTGTGGACGGTGGTGGGTGTGTGTTGCAGGCAGCAGCTGGAATAACACAAGCCAGACCATCGAGCCGGGCTGCCCAGCTCCCCTGCTTGGGAGGAAGCAGCCAGTGCAGGCCGTCGGGAAGTGCTCCCGGTCACCCTCCTGTCCCCCGCCGCAGCCTCTCGCTGCCTCCCGGTCAGCTGCCCAGCCCTATTCCACCCGTCCTCGCTGTCCCTTCCAGATCTGCCTTCCTGGAGTCCTGCTGTGGTTGGCCCCGGCCTTGTCCAGACGACTGGACAGAGCACTCAGGACCCTCCCAGACGGATCTGCTCTCGGCCTCGCCAGCAGGAGGTCTTTTCCGGCCTGCTGCTGTCCCCCTGTGCCTCGAGCCTCCCTCCTGCCCCCCCATCTTGCCCCCCCTGCATGGGAACCACCGCTGGCTCCTGGTTCCTGGAAGCCTTCCCATCACAAGGCCCCTTGGAGAGTCCGTCCCCCAGGAGATCCTGTAATCCTCAGCTTTACATCAGGAATGCTCCCTCCTCCACCCAAAGGCCTCGGGATCTGCGCTGTTCATCCTGCCCTTGCCAGCACCCTGGGATGGGAACTGGCGCCCAGATAAGCACAGCAAATAAAAATCCTAGTCCCCCGGGAAAGGTGACCTCCAAATAAACAACGAGAGCAAAAATCGGTGTTAGTCTGTCCCGTGCACTATCTGGAGCGCATTTGCACTAAATACGTGTTGTTGATCCAAACTGCAGCTTTGCTGAGGAGACACCCCTACAAAGAAAGCAGCAGGTCACACGGGGGCTGGGACTCAGCGGAATCCCTCCGGTCCTGTATCGGTGATCCATTCATAGTCCTGCTTTGGCAGAGAAGCATCAGCTCTGATCTGCTGGTGGCCCCAAGACCCGGAGCCGTCCTAAATGCCTTTGGTGAAGCCTGAACACCTGTACCAAGCTCCGAGGAGGCCGCCGATGGGACGCCCGCTGTCCCAGTGCTACCCCGTGTTCTCGGTGCCCGTCCGCGAGACTGCACTAGCAGCAGGCGGGGATCAGGCGGTGAAACCCTGCGTGGTCCCCGCCAGCCTGCTTGGTTTGCAAGCTCGGGTCAGCCCTGGAGGCTTCAGGCAAGTGATGCGGCACCTCTGGCTCTCGATGTCCCCCTCTCAAAGTCAGTGACACTAATAGTGACCCCCCCGCCCCCGTATGGGACTGTCGTGAGAATCAAACGAGCGTGCAGAAGTTGAGTAACTGCCCTGACTTGCAGGGAACCTGGCGTGGCTGGCAATGCTGGAAGCCAGTTGGTGGCTGCTGCCCTTAGCAGAGTCTCCTTCTGCAGGCTCTTTCTCTCTCTCTTTTTTTATTGGACAGGTAGTTATAGACAGAGAGAGAGAGAGAGAAAGACAGAGAGAGAGAGAGAGAGCAAGAGAGAGAGAGAGAGAGAGAGAGAGAGAGAGAGAGAGAGAGAGAGAGAAAGGTCTTCCTTCATTGGTTCACTCCCCAAATGGCCGCTACGGCCAGCGCTTCACCAGTCCGAAGCCAGGAGCCAGGTGCTTCCTCCTGGTCTTCCATGCAGGTGCAGGGAGGGGCTCAGGCACTTGGGCCATCCTCCACTGCCCTCCTGGGCCACAGCAGAGAGCTGGACTGGAAGAGGAGCAACCGGGACTAGAACCCATATGGGATGCCAGCGCGGAGGATTAACCAAGTGAGCCACAGCACTGGCCCCCTGCAGGCTCTTTCACTAGCTGCTCCCCTAGGGATGGCCGTGTGTGGATCTGGGTAAGCAACAGAGCTGCCACAGAGACACAGGAAGGGCCCTGCAGGGAAGGCAGGAAGTTCTCCCCGGGGACCCCCCACCAGGAACACAGTGGCTCCCTCTGAGCGTGCAGGCTTTCCTCCTGTCTCCAACGCAATTGCAATTTGCAATTGCAATTTGCAATTGCAAACCCGTGCCAACCTGTCTCAAGCTCCCTAAAAGGATGAGTTTCACATCATTAAAGGACTGGTGGGAACAGCATTCCCCGGAGGCCTCCTCTGGGCCTCAAGGCAGATGTCTCTGCATCCTGAGGGCCGCCAGCAAGCTCCGGAGCCTCAGCAGGGGGACAGGATGGGTGGCGGAACTTGATCGTTTTTTTTTAAAGATTTTTAAAATTTATTTTAAAGACAGAGTTACAGAGAGAGGTAGATACAAAGAGAGAAGTCTTCCATCCGCTGGTTCACTCCCCAGATGGCCAGAGCTGAGCCAATCCGAAGCCAGGAGCCAGACGCTTCTTCCAGGTCTCCCACATAGGTGCAGGGGCCCAAGCACCTGGGCTATCTTCTGCTGCTTTCCCAGGCCACAGCACAGAGCTGGATCGGAAGAGGAGAAGCCAGGACTAGAACCGGTGGCCATATGGGATGCCAGCACTTCAGGCCAGGGCTCTAACACGGTGAGCCACAGCACCAGCCCTGAAGTTGAACTTCTTAAGGGGGTCTGGATCAACTCCACCAAAATCAAATCCCTCAAGGATCAAGCTGAAGAAGGGCCATGGTGTGCAATCACCAAATTCGCAGATTTCACAAGGACTTCGGGAACAGTCTCAGTGAAGCTATTTCTCCTCACAGCCATTAGAGGGAAGATTCAATACGTCAAAAGCTGCGCAGCCTAGAATGACTCGATGTACTCGATGTTCTTATAAATACATTCTTCCCAAGGGGACTGAGTCCTAGGATGTGCTGTAGCCTTAGGGAAGTAAACCAGCTATGGGCACACTCTCTCTCTCTCACTCTCTCTCTCTCTCATATGTCTGCCTCTCAAATAAGTAAAAATCAGAATTAAATGCATTCTTCATATGAACATATTTTTAACAATATATTACTTTCCTTAAATACTTCATTTATCTTCTGAGTATGTATTCGGGGAATATATTCGCACAGAACATGTTGAACCGAATGGAAATGCATTCTGACTCACATGCGCTAAACATATTCGGGCAGGACGCAATCAGGTGTTCACGGAAAAGACACGCGTTGACTCTATTTCAGGAGACTGTTGCTTAAAACCATGTTCTGGCAATAGGACGTTTGGTAAATTCAGAGAATTGGCGAATTGACTCGTGAATCAACTGTCTTCCAGAGAATTGGGCTGTTACTCATGGGAGGGAATCAGTGCCTGCCTCTCGGGGTCATCTGCTTACAATTTGATTCTGAGAACTTAGAACAGAGGCGCTCAAACATGAGTGTGTGTTGGAGCCACTGCCAACCCCGGCTAAACCGCGGATTCTTGGAGCACAGCCGTGGGAGGCTGTGGGCAAGGTGGGCTGGGGCCCAGGAATCAGCATGCACAATGCAATCCCAAGGTCGCTGCACACTTTGCTGTGAGAACAGGTTTTGGGGTGGTGAGTGCTGAGTCATGAGGAATTACTGGAATATTCTAAGGTAGGATTTTTCTTCTTTCAACATGCTTTAAAATTACAACCAGCCCTAACGCTAATTGTGTATGATAATCTAATTATCTATGTCCCATCGTTCTAACACAATTATCTTTTTGTAAATAGCCTTCTACACGCGTGCGATTGCCAAAACATACATGTTTATTTATGTTCTACCTTAAAATGCACATGTGTGTTTATCTTCCCTTTAATGCCACGTGAGAAACATTTTCCATCACTCTGCAAAGGCATGACCGCAATGGGTTCTCAAGAAGACACACATTACACCACGTAACGAGTTGCTATCATTTGTTTAGCTTGTCCTCTAATGCTTTCTGTCTCCTAAGTGCTGAGCTGTTTCCATTTTTCCTGGCAGTGAACAGCTTCAAACATGCAGTTTTTTGCTGCTGTTGAATAATTCTCTTACAAGTCATTTCCGGGCCTGGAATTAGTGGTGTAGTAGGAATCTCCAGTGGCTCCCTACAGTGAGAACACCGTCAGAGACGGACACCCTCCCGGGCTGATCTGAAACATGAGCCCAGTCTTCCAGGAAGTCACTCTCAGAGAGCCCTAGGACGCGGGGCACAGTCGGTCGTACAGAGCAATTTAAGATCAGGTCACGGAAGAGGTTGGATGAGTAGGGGTTATGAGCTTCTTCCAGAATCAGGATTTGAATGGAGCCCGGACAGGCAGACACTGTAGGGACTTGACGTGTGGCAGCATTGGATGTGCAATACGGATACAGCACTTAGCTCCTTAACAGCAGGCCTAATGGAAATAAATGCATCATGAACACTCCTTGCCACACCACCCAGCACATCTGGGTATCATCCAGAGAGATCCCTCTGAGTCCCAGCTCCCCCAGTTCCCATCCCACCCTCTCCCAGGCTCCCCCATCAGAAGGTAGGCCATGGAGATGCACAGGAAATGAAAAGTATTAGCCAAGTCTCACTTCTTTCTTTCTTTTATTACAGGCAGAGTGGATAGTGAGAGAGAGAGAGAGAAAGGTCTTCCTTTGCTGTTGGTTCATCCTCCAATGGCCGATATGGCCCGCGCACTGCGGCACATCGCGCTGATCCGAAGCTGGGAGCCAGGTGCTTCTCCTGGTCTCCCATGGGGTACAGGGCCCAAGCACTTGGGCCATCCTCCACTGCACTCCCGGGCCACAGCAGAGAGCTGGCCTAGAAGAGGGGCAACCGGGACAGAATCCGGCGCCCCGACCAGGACTAGAACCCCATGTGCAGGTGCCGCAAGGTGGAGGATTAGCCTGTTGAGCCGCGGCGCCGGCCATACTTCTTTCTTAAAACTATTCATGTGCCAGTGTTCGCTGTGCAGATGTGTAATTACTGAGGTTACTCCAATTTCTTTTCCATGAAGGCACGATCTTTGTCTTATTGACACTGTAGTAAGTGCTCACCAAATAGTTGTTGATTGAATAAGTGAATGGCTAACCTCCCCCAGGCTCCTGAAGACTGCCCCTCAGGCTGCCCCTTCCTGAGGTGCTCTGTAGGGGGCGCTCTCATTACTGCCTTCACCACAGCGACCACCTGGGATGCAGGCACCTGTGTCTCCATCCTGGGCAGTGCTGACCTCAGCTTTATTTATCTCCTGGATTTTTTTATTATTTATTTATTATTTATTTATCTCTCCAGATTTTTTGAGCCTGACAAAAGGTGCATCAAAGCACAAATGGTGTGCAGTGTGTTTGTCAGCGGGCTGGCCACTCTAGTGGCCACACAGTGAGCCATGGTAGGAACATTCTCTGTCCAGGATGGGTCGTCTTCCTCGCTAGCTTCCCCATCTCACTTCCGCTCTGCTGGAGTTTTCCTCCCTGGGTATGCAGGCGTCATCGCTTCTCTCCATCTCCCCTTCTGAGAGCCTGCTACCTCAGACAGGATCTGTTTATAAACCTGGAATAGGGGCCAGCGCTGTAGCATAGCAGGTGTGGCCGCCACTTGCAGTGCTGGCATCCCATATGGGCACTGGTTCGAGTCCCGGCTGCTCCACTTTTGATTCATCTCCCTGCTGTGGCCTGGGAAAGCAGTGGAAGATGGCCCAAGTGCTTGGGCCCCTGAACCCATATGGGAGACTCAAAAGAAGCTCCTGGCTTCAGATTGGCACTGCTCCAGCCTTTGTGGCCAATCAGGGAGTGAACCAGTGGATGGAAGACTCTCTCTCTCTCTCTCTCTCTCTCTCTCTCTCTCTCTCTGCCTCTCCTCTCTCTGTATAACTCTGAGTTTCAAATAAATAAATCTTTTTTAAAAAAATAAACCTGGAACAATGATGATTTTACTTTCCATTTCCTATCTCCTTCCAAGCACAGAATCTCTTTAAGCCTCACCTAGGGCTGCCAAGGACCCATCTCCCACAGCGCTAAAGCCCCAGCTCATATTTTGCAACAATCAACACGCATTAAGGGCAGATCAAACAGCCAGCATGGGGGAGCCACCGGCCCCCCACCCCCACCCCCGCCCAGCTTCTGCTCCCTCTGCCTGGGATTCTGGATCTCAGGTACAAGGTGGAGAGGAGAACTTCCTGTCCCAACCCAGCTGTCAGGAGATGAGCTGGAGAGGGCCTGCTCAATCCAGTTGGGTCAGGTTGAGGCCCAAACAACCAGGCACCTCCTGGTTCCCACGCTCTGCAGGAGGCCTGAAGCAGAAGTGGTTTCATCATCCATAATCTCTCACCTCTGCCTGTGTGCTCTTTGCATAATGACCTGCTGCTTGGTTCCCACATCACAATCAGTGTATTTATCTATGCAAAACAGCACCTCATTAAAAAGAAGAAACACATCACTATTGGCCCAACCCCTCATTAGAGTATAATGCACAGGCCCTAGGCACACCCGGGGTGGAACCTGGCCTGGTCAGGCTTTTAGGCCCAGAGCACCAGCTCTGTCCCCACCCTTGTCCCATTCCTCTTGAGTGAGCTCTGCTGCTCCCCCAAAACTGAGAAGTGGGGGGATGACTGCCAAGGAGCCCAGTGGGACTGAGAATTGGCCCATTGGGAGACCCTCTTCTCCGAGGGATCTTCTCCCAAATAAATAGTTATTGCCATTCAAACCCCCTCTGAGTGCCATCAGCCCAACATGTAGCATGATCTTTGCTGAACACTGGCCTATTTTTAGCTCTGTTTCCCACTAGAATGAAAGCATCATGGACCATAGCCAGTGCTTGGCACACAGTAGGCCTTCATTAAGTATTTACAGACTGCTCGATTTCATTTTGCCTCTGTAGTAAGGAATCCTATGACGGTTTCTCCACTGAATGTTCTCGTCCCTTCTCACTACACGGACGCCAGCCCTGGGGTTGCCCTTACACGTTGTTTCTCCTCTTGTGAGCCAGGTTCTCCACACTGCAAGTCCAAATGCCTTCATTTTAAACAAAAAGTGGTTTTTAAAATAGTAAAATAGTCATTTCTCTTATTGAAAAGGCACAGAGATGGAGAGAGAGAGAGAGAGGGAGGGAATCTCCCATCTACCAGGTCACTCCTCCAAATGCCTTCAACAGCCAAGGCTGGACCAGGCCCAAGTCCAGAATCTGGAACTCAATGCAGGTTTCCCACGTGGGGAGCAGGATCTCGCATACGGAGTCATCGCCTTCTACCGTCTCCAGGGTGCGCATTAGCAGGAAGCTGTGTCAGAAGTGGAGGAGTCAGTACTCGAACCAGGTCCTCTGATATGAGATCTGGGAGTCCCAAGGCGGGGACTTAGGCTGCTGTGCCAAACACCCACCCCTTGAATAAAGAGCTTATGCTGCTGTATTGTCTGAATGGCTTTAATGTGCAATATTTGAGATATACACAAAAGAAAGAACAAAACAACAGCCAGGCACCCAGTACCCAACTTCAAAAAGGCCCCAACAGTGACTGCCATTGCAGTGAAAGCCCCACGCCAAGCACCCAGCCTCCCCTTCACGGGAATGCGGACCCCCAGCGTTGGTGCCTCTCTGGGTTTCATAGTCGGTCCAGGAGAGCTTTGCCATCAGAGCATCCTGCGAGCCGAGCCGGGGTCAGACCTGCGTTCTCAGCCTCGGCTCCACCCACACACCGCACCTGTTCCGCGGCCCAGTTTCTCTATCTGTCAAATGGCGATAATAACACCTGTCTCTTCTCCACTTCTCAGAGTGTGCAGATGGCTGAGATAAATGCAAAGTGCTGGGTGCATCAGGGAACAGAAGCACCCAAGGGGCTGGGTAGCACAGCAGGCACCCACCCTAGCTTCTCACTGTCCTGTGCCCGGGCCCCCAAGGCCAGCACATCCACAACCTGCCAGCCCTGCCTGTCCCTAAGGGGAGGCCAGTGCCAGGGCTTGCAGGGTCCCGGTGCTGTGTCGGGAGATTGTCGGCACCCCCCCACACACACACTGAGCACCGGGGACTTGTTTACTCCACAGAACAGGCAGCTCCTCACCAGAGTGTGTTAGGGCCCTTCCTGGCTTCCTCCCTGCCTCTCTGTGAGCCAGAGCTGGGCTGCCCACACAGCGAGCTCCTGAGACGTGGTGGAGGTGACCATGTCAGCTGCGCTAGCCAAGCAACGGGGTCCCTGTGCTGCTGCTGCCTGCATGGTGTCCCCCCAGCAGCAGTGTCTGGGCAGGTGTAAAGCAAAGAGATCTACAAAGGTCAAGACTCCCTGCTTGAAGAGAGAAACAAGGTTAAAAACAAGAAAAAAACACCTAGATATTTGCTCCTGCGGCCATCTGGCCACCTGGCCCCAGACACCAGGGGGCTCCTTCCAGGGTGCGGATCGTGTGGGAGCAGAGTTTAAGAGGCTGGTGTTGCGGAGAGGGGCAGCGGCCACTGTCGCGGGTCTGAACCGGGAGAGGCCTCCGTTGCAGAGTGGCAGTGCAAGCTTGCAGGACAGAGAGATGACCAACACAGAGGCTGTGCCCGGGGAGCAGCCGCTGTCTTCAGAAGCCGTTCCCTCTGTGTGCTAAGTGCTTTGGGTGCGCAAGCCAGAGGACTCAGAATGCCAGTGTTGCAAATGAGAGCAAGGAAGGGGGCAGCTGGGGGCTCCCAACCTTGACTCTCAAGGTTTCACTGCCAGTTCCAGCCACTTGTCCTGTGGCTGACTCAGGATCTACCTCGGAGTAGAATGGCGCTCCAAGCAAAGTCCCGAAGAGGTGGCCCACAAAGCTGACCAGCCGCAGGGGTGCCGGTGGGGGACCTGGAAGCTTGGCTCTCTGCCCTGAGACACCAGAGGCCGCCATAGAGGAAAGCTGAGAGGGTCAGCCCTGGCCAGCAGGGCTGGCGCTGGGAATCTGCCGAGGGCCGGAGAGAGACCCTGGGGCTTGGGACCGAGAGAGTTGACCTTTAGGCTTTAGTTCTGTCCCTTATGCTCTGCGTGACCCTGGTGGAGTCCTTTCATCTCCCTGGCTCTCAGCTTCCTCATTTGTGACATAGGGGAGTGGGACTGGTTTACAGGAGCCCCCCCCCCCCCATCTGTAAGGGATATGTTCCAGGAACTCCAGCGAATGCTTGAAACTGCAGATCAAGGGGCCGACACTGTGGCATAGCAGGTAAAGCCACCGCCTGCAGTGCCGGCATCCCATATAGGCGCTGGTTCGAGTCTCAGCTGCTCCACTTCTGATCCAGCTCTCTGCTATGGCCTGGGAAAGCAGTAGAAGATGGCCCAAGTGCTTGGGCCCCTGTACCCACATGGGAGATCTGGAAGAAGCTCCTGGCTCCAGGCTTCGGATTGGCACAACTCCAGCCATTGTGGCCATCTAGGGAGTGAACTAGCGGATGGAAGACCTCTCTCTCTCTCTCTCTCTGCCTCTCCTCTCTCTGTGTAACTCTGACTTTCAAGTAAATAAATAGATCTTTAAAAAGAAAAAAAGAAAGAAACTGCAGATCATATCAAACCCATTATATACTATGGTTTTGCTCCTAGGGAGGCATATCTGTGATAAAATTTAATTTATGAATTAGGCACAGTAGGAGGTTCGCGCTATCTGAGGAAATAGAGCAATTACAGCCAAAGGCTATAATGAGGGTGTTGTGAGTGTGGTCTTTCTCCCACTGTGCCTCTCCTACCCCTGCTCTCCTGCTGATGTGAGCCATTGAGATGGAGTTGAGATGGAGGCTTTGTGAGTCGTGGTTGGCCACCCTGACCGGTGACGTCAGAAGGAAAGCATTTTGGAGATGGATGGTGAGAGAGTTCAGAACGCTATTCAGAACGGTGTGCGTTTTAGAACTGATGAATTATTTCTGGAATTTCCCAAGCAATATTTTCAGACTGCTGTTAACTGCAGGTACCTGAAACTGTGGGACGTAGAACCATGGATAAAGGGGACTCCTGTGCCTCCAAGGTCCAATCGCATCAACATCCTAAGGACAGCAACAAGACAGGGAAGGGCCCACACTGGGACAGCCCTAAAAGTAAGGCTTAGGGAATCCTGAGCAAAATCAAATGTGGACTTAGGACTCGTGGCCGGGGGGGGGGGGTATAGGTGATGGGCTGCATGGTAAGGACGCTGCTCAAGAGGCCTGATCCCACGTCAGGGTACCAGGTTTCGATTCCTGGCTCGGGCTCCTGATTCCAGCATCTTGCCAGCGCAGGCCCCAGCAGGCAGCACATGAGGAGTCAAGTAGTTGGGTTCCTACCACCCAGAGGGAGTCCTGGATTGAGTTTCCAGACTCCAGCTCTGGCCTGGAGTCCAGCTCTGGCCCAGTCCTGGCTCTTGCATGTATTGGAGAATCCAGCGGATGGGGAGCGTCCCGCATCCCCAAACCCATCTCGCTGACTCTGAAAGTTTTTACAAGCATACAACAGAAACAAACAAGGACAAAGGGGGTTCCAGAAAGTTGAGTTCATGGGTCCATGTTATGCAGTGGGTTAAGCCATTACCTGTGACAACGGCATCCCATATGGGCGCCGGTTCAAGGTTTGGATGCTCCACTTCTGACCCAGCTCCCTGCTAATGTGCCTGGGAAAGCAGCAGAAGATGGCCCAAGGGCTTGGGCCCCTGCATCCACATGTGAGATCCAGACAGAGTTCTGGGCTCCTGGCTTTGGTCTGGCCCAACCCTGGCTGTTGCAGCCACTGGGGAGATGAGCTAGCAGATGGAAGATTCTCTCTCTCTCTCTCTCTCTCTCTCTCTCTCTCTCTCTGCCTTTAAAAAAAAAAGTCAAATAAATCTTAAAAACATATTGCTCTAGTGTGTGGGGCGCATCAGAGCAGGCTGGAAGTCTCCCCTCCCCAGGGACACACAGCATGCTGACCTCATTGCCCTACAGAGGAGCGTAAAGCAATGGACTCCAAGTTGGGCAACCGCACTCCAGGTCCAGGGCTCCTGCTGGCCATGACTTTGGACAAGGCAGTCACCTGCCGCCGTGCCTGCTTTCTCGTCTCTAATCGTCCTGGCCTCCTCCCTGCCCCACGAGGAAGCTGTGAGAATCCCCTGAGGAATGTCCACAAAGCACTTCGCTCGCAAGGGGAGGAGAGTCCCACACAAACAGAAGGTGACGAGGATTGTTGTGACAGCTGCTCCCCTCCCCAGCTCTGCCCCAGCCCCTCATGGAAATGAACCTGCTGTGAGTCACTATTAGCTCCAGCTCAAGGTTCAGTTAGGAGAATTCCCTTGGGCATCCTGTTCATGTCTTGCCCCGTGGCCGGACGAGAAGAAGGCAGAGAACAAAGTCAGGAAAACACGATGCCCCCGCACCCCCAACACCCCACTCCACTTTGCTTTCTACCCATTTCAGGAGGACAGGGATCTCCACACTACTGGGTCACCCGACGGCAGGGGCACCATTGGCCGGCATTTAACTGACACTCAGTGAACATTTCTTGAAGAAATGGATGAGGCCGGCGCAGCAGCTCACTTGGCTAATCCTCTGCCTCCAGCGCCGGCACCCTGGGTTCTAGTCCCGGTCGGGGCGCCGGTTCTGTCCCAATTGCCCCTCTTCCAGTCCAGCTCTCTGCTGTGGCCTGGGAGTGCAGTGGAGGATGGCCCAAGTGCTTGGGTCCTGCACCCACATGGGAGACCAGGAGGAAGTGCCTGGCTCCTGGCTTCGGATCGGCGCAGCGCTACCAGCAGTAGCGGCCATTTGGGGGGTGAACCAATGGAAGGAAGACCTTTCTGTCTCTCTCTCTCTCACTGTCTAACTCTGCACCCCAACCGGGACTAGAACCCAGGGTGCTAGTGCCACAGGCGGAGGATTAGCCAAGTGAGCCATGGCGCCGGCCCACTGCCTTTTTTTAAGGACCTGCTGTATGCATAGACGGGCACACTGTGTCTGTTTTCTGTGCCCAACAGGCTGGTGAGAGCAATCAGACCAGAGAGCGAACAGCCCGCATGACCCCCAGAACACTGTGGGTAGGAAGTCGCCCACAGCCTCCATTCCCTCTCTGGGACGTGTCCCTGGTAGGCACGGGACCAGTGTGGGTCCTCCAGCTCCCTCCCCCACCCAGGCCCAACCCCTCCACTCCTGAGGGAGGTTGGCCTCTGCCGTAGGAGCAATGACTTCTGCTCTGACATCAGAAGGGACCTGTGCTCCCCAACACCCGCTGTGCGGCCCTCACAGAGAGCCCCTGGGAGGGCGGGGGGGCCCTTGTTAAAGGCCTTCCTGACAGTGGAGAGAGGCCATTCAGGCTGAATGTGTATCCCAAGGTGCAGCAACTCCCCTCCCCTGGGGCCTGATAACAGCAAGGTGGCTAACCCAGCCGGAAGCCGAGGACATGAGCTCTTAGCATTCGGCTCCTTCCTCCCAGAACCCACCTTCCTCAGCTCTTCCGACCTCCAAAGGACGGAGGTGTCGAATAGGAAACTCACACCAGTGATCACCACTCACTGAGGGGAGACCTACAGGAGAACACTGCTGATCGGGGTACCCAAAGTTTTGTTCTTGACCTTGTGAGCACAACCCCGCTTAGCCAGCACCTGCTCCGTTGTTTGGCTATGGTTGGAGACAGCAGCAGCAGCATATGGTCTCGCGGCCCTGGAGCCAGCGGCCCGAGATCAAGGTGTCAGCCCACAGGTTTGGTTTTTTTCTGAGGCCTCCGTCGTTGGAGCAGAGGCAGCCGCCTTCTCCCTTTGGCCTCGCACGGCCTTTCTTCTCCGTGTGTGAGCCCTGGCGTCGCCCTTCCTCTGCGCGGGAGGACAGGAGCCACTTGCCTGGCCTTGTTTTAACTTAATCACCTCTTTAAGGGCCTCGGTCCCAAACACAGTGGGGTTTTGAGAGGGAAAGAGAGGGAGAAAAAGATCTTCCATCTGCTGGTTCATTCCCCAAAGGGCCCAACAGTCAGGTCTGGACCAAGCTGAAGCCAGGAGCCAGGAGCTCCATCTGGTCTCCCATGTGGATGGGAAGGGCCCAAGCCCTTGGGCCATCATCTGCTGCCTCCTCGGGTGCATTAGCAGGAAGCTGGATAGGAAGCAGAGCAGATGGACTTGAACTAGCCCTTAGATATGGGATGCTAGCGTTGCAACTGGAGGCTTAGCCTGGCACCACCACACAGTCCGGAGTGCACCAATCTTAACAGCTTGGAAGATTTTTGCGAATGTGTACACCTATGAAACTACCACACAGATTGAGATACACAACATTTCTTTTGTCCCACCTTCCAGGTACTACTCCCTACTCAAGATAACCCCTGTTCTGCATCATCACATGTTCATTTTCCTACTCTTGAATTTCATGTAAGTGGAATAACAGAGCATATACTCTTTGATGTTTGGCTTCTTTCACTCAAAAATAGCTGTGTATCAGTTGCTTTTTCTTTTTGATTCCTGTACAGGGTTTCATTGTATGACTATTTTACAATCTAAGTATTCATTCTTTTATCAGTGGACATTTGCGTTGGTTCCAATTTGGGGTCATTATGAATAAAAAGGCAAGAACATTCTTCTACATTTCTTTAGGAAGACATATGAAAATTCATTTCCCTTAGGAATACAAGGCTAGTCACACATCATGAAACTCGCCCTCTTAAAGTGCACAACTCAAATTTCAAAAATGTTGGGGCTGGTGGTGCTGCAGTGTAGCAGGTTAAGCTGCTGCTTGAGATGCTAGTAACCCATATGGGCACGGGTTCAAGTCCAGCTGCTCCTCTTCTGATCCAGCTCCCGGTGAATGTGCCTGGGAAGGCAGCAGAAGACGGCCCAGGAACTCAGGTCCCCGCCACCCACATGGGAGACCCAGATGGAGTTCTGGACCCCTGGCTTTCTGCTTGGCCCAGCCCAGGATGCTGTGGCCATTTGAGGAGTGAACCAGCAGGTGGAAGATCTTTCTCTCCCTGTCTCTTCTCTCTGTGTCATTCTGCATTTCAAATACGTAAATAAATAATGTTAAATTTTTTTCAAAAAGTCCGTGGAAAATGGAATGGAAAACATAAGTTTACTTTGGTGCAAAAAGTTCTTGAAATCTATGCATATGAGGGGTCTTCAAAAAGTTCATGAAAGATTTGTATTATGCAAAAAATGATAGGGGCAGGTGTTGTGACACAGGAGATTGAGCCACGGCTTGAGACAGCTGCATCCCATATTGGAGTGCCAGTTCAGGTCCCTGTTCTTCCACTTCCTACCCAGTTCCTGCTAATGTACCCTGGGAGACAGCAGAGGATGGCCAAGGCCTTGAGCCCCTGCCACCCACGTAGGAGATCCAGATAATCTTCCTGGCTCCCGGCTTCGGCCTGGCCCAGCACTGGCAGTTGCAGGCATTTGGGAAGTGACCCACGAATGGAAGATCCTTCTTGTCTTGTCTTTCTTTCTTCCTCTCTCACTCTCAATGCACACTCGTGCTCTCTGTGACTTTCAAGGAGAATGAATAAACATTTACAAGTTGTAAAAATCTCTAAAATAGCTTTTTTTAAACTATACATGGCGGGGGCCGGTGCTGTGGTACAGCAGGTAAAACTGCTGCCTGCAGTGCCGGCATCCCATATGGGCGCCGGTTCTAGTCCTGGCTGCTCCACTTCCGATCCAGCTCTCTGCTATGGCCTGGGAGAGCAGTATTAGATGGCCCGAGTCCTTGGGCCCCTGCACCCACGTGGGAGACCTGGAAGAGGCTCCTGGCTCCTGGCTTTGGATCAGCCCAGCTACGGCCGTTGCGGCCATTTGAGGAGTGAACCAGTGAATGGAAGACTTCTCTCTCTCTTTGCGTCTCCTTCTCTCTGTGTGTAACTCTGACTTTCAAATAAATAAGTAAAACTTTAAAAAAAACTTTCTGCAACAAAATAAACTTATCTCTGACTTCCATTTTCCATGAATTTTTTTGAAGTTCCCTTGTATACCTCAGGGTGAGGTTGCTGGATCGGGGGTGGCATTAGCTTAGTAGGTTTTTCCAAAGTAGTTGCACCAATTTACACTGTCCCCACCCCTGACAGTGCACCAGCATCCAAAGGGGCTCTGCCTCCCCTCCGGCTCTAGAATATGTGTCAGTCTGTTAAGTTTTCAGTTTGGGGCTGGCGCTGTGCTGTGGCAGGTTAAACACCCACCTGCAGTGCCGGCATCCCATATGTGTGCCTGTTCAATTCCCAGCTGCTCCACCTCCAATCCAGCTCCCTCTTTTTTTTTAAGATTTATTTATTTATTTGAAAGTCAGAGTTACACAGAGAGAGAAGGAGAGGCAGAGAGAGAGAGAGAGAAGAGATCTTCCATCCCCTGGTTCACTCACTCCCCAGTTGGCTGCAATGGCTAGAGCTGCATCGATCCGGAGCCAGGACCCTCTTCCAGGTCTCCCACGTGGGTGCAGGGGCCCAAGGACTTGCACCATCTTGTACAGCTTCCCAGGCCACAGCAGACAACTGGATCAGAAGAGGAGCAGCCGGGATTAGAACTGGCGCCCGTATGGGATGCCAGCACTGCAGGCCAGGGTGTTAACCAGCTGTGCCACAGTGCTGGCCCCCCAGCTCCCTCTTATCATGCCCAGGAAAACAGCAGAAGATGGCCCAAGTCTTTGGCATCCACATGGGAACTCCTAGATCCTGGCTTCAGATCTGCCCAACTCAGACTGTTGCAGACATTTGAGGAGTGAACCAGCGGATGAAAGGTTCTCTCTCTCTCTTTCTCTCCCTCCCCCTTGTAATTCTGCCTTTCAAATAAATAAACAAAAAAGTTTTCAACTGTAGTTCGGAAATATGTGATCTCATGGTGGTTTGAATCTACATTTCTTTGGCCACTAATGTTAAAACCTTTGTTCGTTGCCTTTAGCTTGGAAACTTCACTAAATGGAGGTGCTATAGCCAATGCTTACCTCTTCTGGTAGTGCTGGAGGAGTTAAGGGTTGGGGTACCCCAGAGGGCCCCTTCAAGGGTGAGATATTTATATCCCCAATCTTTGATCACATGCCACTAATTGAAGGGAAGTTTCATATGAAATCAGGTCATAGGAACTCAGTTGTTCGTTTTCAAATAATCAATCTTTTATATCTAAATTCTAGAACTCTCCTTGCAATATATCCTTAACCCAAAAGAGGGAGAGAGAGTATTCTAAAGTAATTGTAAAAAAAAAAAAAAAAAAAAAAAAACAGCAGGGGTGCACATCGTCGCAGTGGGTTACTCTGCACCCACATCTTGTATCAGAGTATTTGGGTTTCACTCTAGCCTCTGCTTTTTTAAAAAACAAAAAATGGATTATTTATCTGACAGCGACAGAGAGAGGGAGTGGCTTCCACTTCTGATTCAGCAGGAGTACTTGGGCCCCTCCCACACATGTGGGCAGCCCACACGCAGTTCTAGACCCTGGCTGTTGTGGGCGGCTGGGGGAGTGAACCCTGGGATGGATCTCCTTATTTCTGTCATCTTGCCTTTCAAATAAATACAAATTCTACAATAAACATAAAAATACCAGTCAAGCTTCAGGGCAGAGTTGGCTATGTTTGAACAAAAGAACTTTGCATTTAAAAGTTAAAGCTGGCCGGCGCCTAGGCTCACTAGGCTAATCCTCCACCTAGCGGCGCCGGCACACCAGGCTCTAGTCCCAGTCGGGGCACCAGATTCTGTCCCGGTTACCCCTCTTCCAGGCCAGCTCTCTGCTGTGGCCTGGGAGTGCTGTGGAGGATGGCCCAAGTGCTTGGGCCCTGCACCCCATGGGAGACCAGGATAAGCACCTGGCTCCTGCCATTGGATCAGCGTGGTGCACCGGCCGCGGCGGCCATTGGAAGGTGAACCAACAGCAAAGGAAGACCTTTCTCTTTGTCTCTCTCTCTCTCTCACTGTCCACTCTGCCTGTAAAAAAAAAAAAAAAGTTAAAGATATGGGACCAGCTACTCCTCCTCCTGCGGCACCAGCACCCCATGTGGGAGCCAATTGGAGTCCTGGCTGCTCCACTTCCGATCCAGCTCCCTGCTTTTTGGCCTGAGAAAGTAGTGGAAGATGGCCCAAGTCCTTGGGCCCCTGCACCCTCATGGGAGACCTAGAAGAAATTCTCAGCTCCTGGCTTCAAATCAGCCCAGCTCCCGCCTTTCGGCCAGGCTCACTGTGTCCTTAAGGAAAGGTGAGGAGAGCGATAGGAGCTGCGGAAGATTCCCTGGGACAATCACTTCTACAGGGCCCTGGGAGGAGGACGCTGCATCTCTCACCCAGGACCCGCGTAAAATGCCCAGGACCTTTGCATGGAGGAATTTCAAAGACTGGATGCGAGACAAGATCCCGAGTTCCCAAACCCTCCATGCCGGGCCCTCCCCGCCAGCCCAGCGGGAAACTCCCATCTCTCCTGCTGATGTGTTTATGTCTTGGGAAGCCATGGGGGAGAAGGAGTGAGCCCCACGCTAAAGCAAACAGAGCAAAAATCATCCCACAACCTTTATCAGACACCGAAAACAACGTTCACTGTGGAAAGTTTCTTCTAAATAGGGCCGTGGAAAATTACGGATATAGAATCCTATAACCTCGGGGCTGGAAGGGACTTCGGAGGTCATCGGCTGAACCTGGCGCCTGCTCTGGAATTCACATCACAGCCGCCCAGCTGGCCCCGGCTTGCGCAGCCCCGAGCCTGGGGCTGCCACAGCACCTCCAGGAAGGTTTTCCATTGGCTGCCGGACAGTTGTTAGGCGGCCGTTCCTAGGTTGAACCAGAGTGCTCCTTCCGGAAACTTCCATCCTTTAGCCCCTGAGTCCGCGAGTCCGTCTTGTCCTGCGTGCCCTTTGAAGGTTGTAAGGATGACTCTGGTCCCCTCTAAGTCTTTTTTTTTTTTCCCCTCAGACTGAGCACTGCCAGTTCTTCCAAATTAGAGACCTTGGCCGAGCCCAGCAACACATCTCTTCTTGTTACTTTTCCCCATCCTCAAGACCAGCTCCCCGCCCAGGCCTGGGCCCCCTCAGCCAGGCTCCCGAAACGCAGACGGTGCCTCTACCACATCCTTGTACCCCTCTCGGTGCAGGAGGGATCAGAGGCGAACACTGTCACACAGGAGCACTTATTCACTTTTTAGGAGTTTAACCGCTGGTGCGCACTTTTAGAGAATAAAAGCGCCCCTGTTGACCCCAGGCAGGAGAGCGCTGGGCTCTTGCTAATCCAGCCCCAGGCTCTAAGTCCAAGTATTTTCCAGATGCCCCCCGACAACCGCAGCGCGGGACCCTCGGGGCATGGCCAGACACTTCCTGGTGTTTGTCTGCCCTGGTCCAGTGGCCCAGACCCCGCGCAGGTGAGGAAGAGGCCCCTGGGCCCTTCAGAGCGAGAGCTGGCTGCAAACAGCCGTGCCCAGGCTTTCCCTGATCTGCCGGTCAGCTAGCGGCTGCCCAGCCCGGCCCAGCGGGGCCCGAGGGAAGTGCCATCTGGTGATTCAGCACACACAGGTCCTCAAGGCCTTGTCTGCAGCCACCATCAGGGGCTGGAAATCCAAAGCAGGCCAAAGAAGCTTGTGGGAGAGGCACTTTTTTTATTTTCAGTTATTTATTTGACAGGTAGAATTACAGAGAGTGAGAGAGACAGAGAGAAAGGTCTTCCTTCCACTGGTTCATTCCCCCAAATGGCCACCACGGCCGGTGCTGCGCTGATCCAAAGCCAGGAGCCAGGTGCCTCTTCCCAGTCTCCCATGTGGGTGCAGGTGCCCAAGCACCTGGGCCATCCTCCACTGCCCTCCTGGGCCACAGCAGAGAGCTGGACTGGAAGAGGGGCAACTGGGACTAGAACCGGGCACCCATAGTAGATGCTGGCGTGGCAGGCGGAGGATTAACCAAGTGAACCACGGTGCTGGCCCCAGAAGAGGGCAATTTTGATCAGCCGGCAAGAGGAGACAAAGGGCTTATTTGGTGAGTCAGGCCCAGGTGACGCCCATTGCTCAGTGGGCCAAGCAGCATTAAGCAGCACCAGGACCTTTGAACAGAATCTTGCTAGATAACAGAGCGGCGGCGCTCTGTTTCTGGTGGGGAGGCTGCCTCACTACAATTTTAGGCAATAATCTTCCCCTCCCCAGAAAACAGGGAGGGACGCCTGTGCCTGAGGTGCATGTTTTTAATGCTTTGAAGGGAAGTCTATTAGGATACAGCCAATTGCCTAAATAATGGAGCTCTCTGGAAAGAAGACACGGTGAATAAAAGTCCCAGGACACAGCCTTCTGGCCAGATCCTTTTCACATTCCCGTGCAAACACACAAAGGGAAAATGGCACGATTTTAAAAGCCAAGGGGGGCCGGCGCTGTGGCATAGAGGGTAGGGCCACCACCCGCACTGCTAGCATCCCATTTGGATGCAGGTTCGAGTCCCGGCTGCTCCTCTTCGAATCCAGCTCTCTGCTATGGCCTGGGAAAGCAGTGGAA
Organism: Sylvilagus floridanus; assembly: GCA_949820135.1. Taxonomy (NCBI): domain Eukaryota; kingdom Metazoa; phylum Chordata; class Mammalia; order Lagomorpha; family Leporidae; genus Sylvilagus; species Sylvilagus floridanus. Next base: position 10,260,783 of record OX463228.1, on the reverse strand, counting down.
GATGGCCCAAGTCCTTGGGCCCCTGCACCCACGAAGGAGACCTGGAGGAGACTCCTGGCTCCTGGCTTCAGAACAGCACAGCTCTGGCCATTACGGCCAGTTGAGGAGTGACCCAGCAAATGGAGGACTTCTCTCTCTCTCTACCTCTCCTTCTCTCTCTGTAACTCTGACTTTCAAATAAATAAAATGAATCTTAAATTAAAAAAAAGAAGAACCAAGGGATCCTATCGAAAAAGAAAACTCACATAGCAAAATTTGCAGGTACAAAGGAGGTCTAATTACAGCACCAAGGGGATGGGTATTTCATACCTACCATGGCTGACAAACGCTCAACTTCTTCCATGAAACACACACGTAAACCTTTGGCCGGCAGCACAGCCGTTAGAAGATCCCTATCTGGGTGATAAGGCCTGGGAACATGCCTCTGACAAGGAGGAAGGGGACCAGGGCCAGGTGTCCCCCCTTGGATGGACAGGTTCTCTGCAGAGCTGGCTTGGGCGGGGACTGGAGATGACCAGCCGCTGTTTGCAAAGGGCCTTCCTTGACCTTCTGGGTGTATTGGGCAGCTGCTCCCAGACCCCAGACCGTCCATCCTCCCTCCAGGCTGCACATCAAGCTAGGGAGAGGCGTTCTCAGAACAGTGCAGTGCTCTGTGCAATATGAAAAAGGATCCTCCCCAAGGCCTGGGAAGAAAGGGAGAAGCAGATTTCCTCTGCACTCTTCCCGATAAATCTTCAGCACCAGGGGGCTTCCCAATGTTTCAGGAAAAATTAAATTAAAAGCTGTATATTTTGGTTCAAGAAAAAAGTTGAAATTCAGGCATAGTTTTTCAAAAGACACAACTCCCATAAGCTTTTTGAAGTCACTCCACATAAACTCTCACAAGGATTCCAAGTGTGCTGCTGTGGATTCGATCTGAGTGGAGGAGTGTGGTGGGGGCAAGAGGCGCAGAGTCACCACACAGACACTAGGAGTCGGGTGAAAGTGGGCCAGAGGCGAGCAGCCTGCAGACTCATTTATTTCAGTTGGTACAGCAGCTTATACAGCCAGCTTATATGCACCGCGCGAGTGCAGGGAGGTTTGACAGGTGCATGGGAAGGGCTTAGAAAGGTAGACCTTTGGCCTGGAGAGAAACCGCCCACATCCCAGACCAAAGCGCTTGTTTCCGTTCCCAGCTCCACTCTCAACTGCAGCTCCCTGCTAATGCAGGCCCTGGGAGGCAGCAGGTGTGGGCTTAAGTGCTTGGGCTCCTGCCACCCACCTGGGAGAGGCAGATGGAGCCCTTGACTCCTGGCTTGGCCTGGCTCTGCCTGTTGCAGGCATTTGGGACTCTATTTGGTTCACTTAACCAGTGGATGGGAGATCTGTGTGCGTGTGTATGTGTGTATGTGTATGTGTGTGTGTGTGTGTGTGTGTGTGTCTATGCACATGTACTTCTCTAATTAAAAAACAAATCACAATTTGTGACTCCTTCAGTTAAGTTGCCTCCCGTTTTGTTTGTGGCATCTCAAGAATTAGATCAGCTCCTGGGATGAGCCAGCCCAGCACTCCCTCTCCTCTTCTTCACAGGCCTGACACAGGGGGACTTCAAAAAATTCACGGAAATGGTATTCAAAGGTAAGTTTGTTTTGGTACAGAAAACGTGAGCTCCATGCCCTTTTTTCATAATGCACATTTCCCATGAATTGTTTGAGGACCTCGCTTAGAGCTAGATGGGAACTGTTTACCTTCTGCTTGGAGGAAAGAAAGCCCCTTCCTGGGACTGATGTTGGGGTGCAGAGGGTTAACCTGCTGCCCGTGACGCTAGTATCCCATGTTGGCACTAGTATCCCATGTCGGAGCACGGCTGGAGTCCTGGATGCTCCGCTTCCAATCCAGCTCCCTGCTAATGCGCCTGGGAAAGCAGCAAAAGATGATCCAAGTGCTTGGGTCCCTTCCATGCACATGGGATGGGATTCCACTGTGTAGACTTGCAACAGAGGCCTGCTCAAGGCCGCGTCATGACCTGTCTCAGCTGCCTTCTCTCCTCCATTCTCTCACTTGACTGATCCGGAATCAGACTAGCAAGCACAAGCAAAAACCCACAAAATACTCGCACACAAAATAGAACAGAAAAAGACAAAACGCAGAGACTTCTGGGATGCTATCCAAGGGCCCTCTGCTCCCTGATGGCCTTGGGCAGCCATGTGTGTGCTCAGTAAACCCTCAGTTTTGAGTAATGCAGACACTCCCAGGAAGCCAACGAGAAATGCCCATGCAGAGTTCATCCCCTCGGCTCCTCGCACCTGGGTTAAGGGCGCCGTCAGCTGGCATCCAGCCAGGAGCGTCTCACAGGAGACCCAAGCAAAGACCAGCAAAAGGCAGCAGGGCTGTGTCGGTCGGCCGTGGATGCCTTGTCTGACGTGTCTGGCGTATTTCTGTTTGGGAAGCCAAGTGCCGAGCGCTCAGCTCCATAGGGTTCATGCAGAAACACACCGTTTCCTGAACTCAACGGGAAGAGGATATTTAGTGAGGATGGTGAAGACAAATCATGAAGCTGCTTCACTCAGAAAATAATAAACCTGGGACTTCATACAGGCAAACAAACAAACAAACAAAAATAAATCCAGGGGTCAGCACCGTGGCTCAACAGGTTAAGCCACAGCCTGGGAGACCAACATCCTGGATCGGAACCCACGTTTCAACTCCCAGCTGCTCCTCTTTCAATGCAGCTCCCTGCTAATGCACCCAGGAAGGCAGGGAGCCCTGGATGGAGTTCCAGGCTCCTCGCTTCAGCCTGACCCAGCCTTAGCTGCCGTGGCCGTTGAAGGAATGAACCAGTGGATGGAATGTCTCTCTCTGTCACTTGGCCTTTCAAATAAATAAAATAAATCTTTAAAAAAGTAATAATAGGGACCAGTGCTGTGGTACAGCAGGTTAACACCCTGGCCTAAAGCACCGGCATCCCATATGGGCACCAGTTCTAGTCCTGGCTGCTTCTTCTCGGATCCAGCTCTCTGCTATGGCTTGGAATAGCAGTAGAGAATGGCCCAAGTCCTTGGACCCCTACACTCACTTGGGAGACCTGGAAGAAGCTCCTGGCTCCTGGCTTCAGATGGGCACAGCTCTGGCCGTTGCAGCCATCTAGAGAGTGAACCAGCAGATGGAAGACCTCTCTCTCTGTCTCTACCGCTCTCTGTCACTCTGCCTTTCAAATAATAAAATAAATCTTTAAAATAATAATAATAACCAAGCAGTTTTGGGTGTAGAGGCCTGGGGAGGTAAGGTTGTCAGATAAAATCCAGAACAACGGTAAATTTTCACTCTAGATACACACAAATAGCTTTTTGGGTTATGTCCCAAAGAATGGATGGGACGGGACATACTTGTGCTTTAGCAATTCTTTACTATGTATCTGCAGTTAAAATTGAAGTCAGTGTCCTATATCTGTGTTTGTGAAATCCAACAATCCTGCTTGGAGGAGAGATCCAGGCAGAAGGAAAAACAAGCAGAGCCTCTGAGCACCGCGGCTCAACAGGCTAATCCTCTACCTGCGGCGCCGGCACACCAGGTTCTAGTCCCGGTCGGGGCACCGGATTCTGTCCCGGTTGCCCCTCTTCCAGGCCAGCTCTCTGCTGTGCTGTGGCCCGGAAGTGCAGTGGAGGATGGCCCAAGTGCTTGGGCCCTGCACCCCATGGGAGACCAGGAGAAGCACCTGGCTCCTGCCATCGGATCAGCGTGGTGCACCGGCTGCAGCGCGCTGGCCGTGGCGGCCATTGGAGGGTGAACCAACAGGAAAGGAAGACCTTTGTCTCTGTCTCTCTCTCTCTCTCACTGTCCACTCTGCCTGTCAAAAAAAATAATAAATAAATAAATAGAACAAAATGATAACAAAATGCGGACCATAAGAGACACGGGGTCTACTTCGTCCATAGGGGAGCCATCAGTGCTTACGGAGGGGAATGTCACGGTGTCACAGTGTCTAACCCGGCCTGTCTCGCGGTAGGATCTTGCCCATCATGGGGAGTAAGTGTGTCTGTCTGCCAGGCATGGGGGGGGAGGGGCACCCTCGGCAACAAACCTGAGCCACAGGGGTCGAGGTCAACACCAGCACGGGGGCTCCCAGGCTCTGTGTTCTCCTCCCCATCCACCCTCTGCTCTCCCAGAGCTCGTCCCTGATGCCTGGAAGGGCCTATGCAGGCTGGTCCCATCCTCCATCCACGGGAGCCTACAGCCCAGTGCAGAGCCCAGTCGCAGGGAAATCACCCAGGACGTGAACGCTAGGACCCACCCGCCCCTTCCCACAGTCTGGCCCCAGGGCTCCTTAGCTTCCATCCACGGCACCCCAGGCCTTAATGAGTGTCAGGACAGGACAGGAGTGGAGACTACTCATGAGTCCACCGAACATGGCCAGCTCCTTGGGGGCAAATGGCCACGCCCCCTGTCTTTAAGTGCCTCTTGCCTCCTCCTAGGAGTATTCTGGCAATGTCTGTCACTTTGGGGAGGAGGTTTTCCATGTGGTAGTTTTTTTGTTGTTGTTGTTCTAAAGATGTATTTTATTAGAACGGCAGAATTACAGATAAAGAGACACACATGTACATAGACAGATTTTTTCATCAGCTGGTTCACTCCCCAGATGGCCACAACATATGAGGCTGGGCTGGACTACAGCCAGGAGCTTCCTCTGGGTCTCCCATGTGGGTGCCAGGGTCCAAGCACTTGGGCCACCTTCCTCTTTCCCAGCTGCATCAACAGGGAGCTGAGTCGAAGTGGAGCAGCCAAGTTTAGAGCCATATGGGAGGCTGGCGATGCAGGCAGAGGCTTGACCAGCTACACCGCCGTGCTGGCCTCTCCACGTGGTCTTTGCACGTGAGAAGCCATCTCTGTGCACAATCATGTACTGATGACCGGTGCACACACTGACCTGGATTCACACAAGTTGAGGCATCAGCTAAGAGGTCCTGTCCAGGAAGTGGCTGGGCTGTGAAATCAGATTTGGGGAGGAAGTTTGCCCGTGACTCAGAAAAGGGTCTGCCGGGCCTGGGGGAGGCAGGAGCCCTGGCTGGGCTGAGGGGCCACCTCCAGGGGTTGAGAATGTCCCGTTCAGGTGTCGCCATGAGTCCAGCAAATGGACAGACTCTGTCCATCTTAAGGAACAGGGGTCGGGGGAAGATTGTGGTTCTGCTATTCTTCATGTTTTAGTTTACAGGCAATCGTCTGGAATAAAACTCACCAGTGAGCGCATTGCCTTCACAACAGTACCTCGACAGCTGGGTGGGCAGACTTATTAAAAAAAAAAAAAAAGCCCCTTGAGGGGCCGGCGCTGTGACAAAAGCCGCCGTCTGCAGTGCTGCAGCCACCTTATGGGCTCTGGTTCAAGTCCCGGCTGCTCCGCTTCCAATCCAGCTCTCTGCGATGGCCTGGGAAAGCAGCAGCAGATGGCCCAAGTGCTTGGGCCCCTGCACCCACGTGGGAGACCCGGAAAAAGCTCCTGGCACCTGGCTTCAGATAGGCCCAGCTCCGGCCATTGTGGTCATTTGGGGAGTGAACCAGCAGATGGAAGACCTCTCTCTCTCTCTCTCTCTCTCTCTCTCTCTCTGCCTCTGCCTCTCTGTAATTCTGCCTTTCCAATAAATAAATAAATAAATCTTTAAAAAAAAAAAAAAAGCACTGTGACTTCTTAAAACTGATTTGTTTTCCCTTCACTGCTTTGTTCTTGATAAGCCCACAGCCAGGATTAGCTGAATGTCTGAATGAACCAACGAGTATACGGCAGATATCAAAATCTCCTGAGAAACATGAGTGGACCTTGAAACCAGGAAACTGGTCCTTGTGGGGAAAGCCCCCCGGAACAGGCCCGGCAGCACTGCATCCAGGGGTGTGGGACAAGTCACTCAAACTCCAAGGCCTCCCAAGCCTTCGCTGCAGATGCAGTTTGGAGAACCAAGTGAGATGTCGTAACTGGAAGCTCTTGGATTGTGTGCTGTTGTGCAGAACCAGGATCATCAAACGGGATTCTCAACCCAGCTTTCTCCATCTTCAGCCACGCAATGGGCTCACATCAGTTAACCTAACCAGGCCTCAGTTTTCTCATCTACAAAATGGGAGTAATAATGACACCAACGTCATCAAATTGTCCTAAAATTTAGAGTGTGCACCTGCGAAACAGCGAAGGTGAGCTTACAGCTCTTCTCTGTGTTGCTAACCTCGGTGCACAGGACACTTCAGCAGTCATGGAAAAGGGGAACGGAAAGGTCAGTTTATTTGGGTGCAAAAAAATTTTGAAATCCCCGTGTGTTCTGCCGCAACAAGCATTTTGTGCGGACCTTTTCGAGGACCCCTGTTATTTTCCACCTGGGTTGCTGTTCTGCAGTTGCCCTGACTTGTAAGTAAATTAGGTGATAAGTGATCCCGTGATCCTTTTATTATTATTATTTGATTATGATGATTAAAGCAGGTGGCTGTCTGCTGGGTCAAAGGTCATGTGTGCAAAGCAGCCCCAGGATCACCTCCAGAGGTTCCCTTTATCAGGGACCTGCCGCCCAGGTGCTTCCTCAGCTCAGGTTTCCTTAGACTGTGTTTCCCAGGAGCCCCACCCACAGGAGCCTCACCTTGGAGGCAGCCACCCTCTCAGGGAAACACGCAGGCCCTCCCCCCACAGCCTCTCCCCACCCCCCGCAGCCTCAAAGAAGCGGGGAGCCCCAGGAGTAGAGCCCACACCACAGAGGGGTTTGCTTTGGTTTTCATTTTAAGATTCTCGAATAGGGCATTGATTCACCGCTCTTCCTAAGCCTCCATAGCGACTTACTCTGCTTCCTTTGTCGGGGTGGGCGCTTAGCTCAGCGAGGGTGGGACTCTCCCGCCCCACTAGAGTGCCTGTTTGAGTCCCAGCTCCAGCTCTGGGCTCCAGCTCCCTGACAATGCCAGGAGCCAGCAGTGATGCCTGCCAGCCACCCGCACGGGAGACCTGGACCGGGTTCCCAGCTCCCAGCTTCAGCCCAGCCCAGCCCCAGCCCCAGCCACAGTGGGCATCTTGGGGAGTGAACCAGTGCATGGTAACTGTCTCTTCTCCCTCTTGAATAAATACTTTTATTCAAGAATCTGTCTGATGGGGCCCTGCGCCGTGGCACAGTAGGTTACTCCTCCACCTGCGGTGCCGGCATCCCATATGGGCACCGGTTCTAGTCCTGGCTGCTCCTCTTCCAATCCAGCTCTCTGCTGTGGCCTGAGAAAGCAATGGAAGATGGCCCAAATGCTTGGGTCCCTGCACCCACATGGGAGACCTGGAAGAAGCTCCTGGCTCCAGGCTTCTGATCGGCACAGCTCTGGCCGTTGCGGCCATCTGGGGAGTGAACCAACAGAAGGAAGACCTTTCTCTGTCTCTCCCTCTCACTGCTGTAACGCTACCTCTCAATAAATAAATAATATTTTTTTAAAAAATTAGGTTGTTTATTTTAAAAAAAGAAAAAGAACCTGTCTGAGCCTTGTGTCCTCATGGAGGAAGGGGAATAAATGAAGACCATAAAAGGCACTTGTGTGAGGGCCGGGTTGGGAGCCCTCCCAGCACACAATCCCAGAGGCGTGACCCCAGAGTCCCACAGGTCTGGGCGCTCATGACAACGTGCTAGGCCCCCTCACCACAAAGGGACAAGGTCCCCTGTCTCTTATCACCCGGGGCCACTGAGGCCCAGCCTGTCCTTAAGCCCCTCTCCCGGCAGGTAGTGCTGGAGACACCGTGGGGCCAGGCTCTGCTCCATGACAAGGCTTCAGCAGGCTCCTGCTCGATATTAAAAATAGCTTTGTCTCTTCCAGCGCGATGAGGCCCGGGAGACAGGCGCCTGCTATTCTGATCTCCTCTGCGGGCTGCAGCATCCATCAACACTGGCAGGGTGTCCAGTTATAAAGCAGGGCCGGGCCCGGCTGCCTCTGAAGACAGGCTCAGTGGAGCACTCCTGGGCCGTCCAAGAGGTGAACGTGGACGCCTGCAAAGTCGTGTTCCTACCAGGGACTGAGGAGCAGTGAGGGGTGCCCCCCACCCAGCCCCCCCACACACACACTCAGGGTAGCCTCTGTTTCCCTCTGCAAGGGCTCCCCTTGAGATGCAAACTCAAACAGCACTGGCAATCAGGCAGGCCCGCCCCCTCCCCACCCCCACCTCCCTTCCTCCCCCAAGCCCAGCTTGTACTCTGAAAACTCTAGACCCCGCGGTTGCCAAGGGAACCGAGCCTTTTATTCCATCCCAGTGGCTGGCTGGCTGGCCAGAGCTGAGGAGTGGGGCAACTGGTGCCCAGGCCTTTGGAAGCCCCTATGGGATCCCCCCTTTTTCCCAGGACGGGAGGCAGGGTGCACCCCCACTGCCTTTTCACCCAGGCCCAGCTGGGTGGGACAGAGCCCTTGGGCTCTCAGGAGTCCCCCGGCTGCAGCGCATGGGGAGCCGTCCTCCGGGGCCCTCCACTGGCCCTGGCCCTTGCTAGGGGACAATAGCTTCCATGCAAGGGAAAATTCCATCGCCCAGGGTTCAAGTCTCCAAGGAGTTGCTGGGGCCTCTGTTTGGCCAGGAGTGGCTCAGAGGAGCCGCTGCAGCTGCCTGGCTGGTTTCCCCCTCACTGTGTTTTGGTTTTAACCCCTGAGCTGCCGGGGATTGTTTCTCCCCAGCCAGTGCCTGGGAACGAAGAGAGGAAAAGAAATGAGGCTTTGTTCCCTCTGGGGAGCTAATTGGGAGAGACAGGCGGTGTGGTCGGCTCAGCTCCACCGGGGTGGGAGGCTCCCAGCCCTGGCCACACGGGCTTCCTCACCCCAACCCACACCCAGGAGGCTGGGAGCCTGGGGGTGCTCGCGGCGCCCGCGGGGGCTGGCAGGGGTGGGGGGCAGGGGGCAACACTGCAGGGACAGCTGAGAGCCATTTTCTGGGGCCCGGAAGGTCTCCGGAAATGAGATGCTGGGAGCCGCTCCTCCACCGCGCAAGCCCCACAGAGCAGCTCCTGCTTTTCTCCCCCTACCGTTTCTTCCCAGTCCTGCAGAGGCAAGAAACAGGAACATCAAGACACTACGCTTGCGCACACTGAGTCAATACATGAGGAACACTTTGCAATCCCACTGTCAAACAGTTCTTTCTACTTGGGAATTCCATTACATTGCAAATCATGCAAATTGGCATAAAAGTCTGGGCCACTGCTCTTTTAAGACCAAGTGGATTCCAGGTAGGGATCCTTAAAGGACCTAGGGATTATCTGGATCCCTTGTAAGAACAGCATTCCCCCTTCCCAATGTCCAGCGCATTCAAGTAAGGACTGCCCCTGATTTTTATATCGTCCAGCTTATTAAGAAATTTTAATATTAGTAATCTTCGTGGGTTCTTGCCTTTCATACAGAGAAGAATTCTGCATGCTGGCTCACACAGACCATACAACGTGGTCGTTACCTAGTCTGATTGGCAGGTGCGTCCAGGTGAGATCAAGTAGGAGCATGGGATCACTCAGGGGGCATGCTCTCCAGATTACAAATCTAACCAATTTGATCCTCTCTGTCTGCCTATGTCAAGTTCATCAAGAATAATAGAGAGGGGCCGGCACCGTGGCTCACTTGGCTAATCCTCCACCTGCAGCACCGGCATCCCTTATGGGCGTCAGATTCTGTCCCGGTTGCTCCTCTTCCAGTCCAGCTCTCTGCTGTGGCCCGAGAGGGCAGTGGAGGATGGCCCAAGTGCTTGGGCCCTGCACCCCCATGGGAGACCAGGAGAAGCACCTGGCTCCTGGCTTTGGATAGGCGTAGTTCCAGCGCAGCCATTTGGGGGGTGAACCAACAGAAGGAAGACCTTTCTCTCTGTCTCTCTTTCTCTTGCTGAATATAACTCTATTTGTCAAATAAATTAAAGAAAAATAAAATAATTAAAAATAATTAAGAATAATAGAGAAAAGAAACTACTCTTGGGCAGCAAACAATAATGCAAATGGTGTCTCTGTTACCTACGCACACCTGTCTTGTCCCCAGAAAGAGGACGCCTGAGCCAGGGCTGTAGCAGCTGGGGAAAGAGAACTACCATGGACTGACTTGGGACGCGATGCACGGTCGTGTGCAATAGACAAAAGCTCCATGCAACTCTCACATGGGCAGTCGTAGCTCTGGCTCACCCCTGCCCAGGAGTTCCTCACCATGACCCGCCAGCCGGCCCTGGCTGCAGCAAGACTATGTTTTTAGGAGGCTGTGAGGCATCCTGGGGCATCCCCATGCTCAGGAGAGACACATCCATGTGCCTTTTGGGGTTGGGGTTGGGGTTGGGGTTGAGCCCCCACCAACTGGCACTCAGGAATTTCTCAGCCTAGAGACAAAGGTCTGGAGAGTCAGGTGCAGTGGCTGGAGGGAGGAGTCAAGTTGGGACTCAGCCCCCTTGAACCTGCAGCGGCTGCCACACCCACTCCCACTCAGTACCAGGGACACCGAGAGGCAGCCGTGCAGCGTCTTTGGGGAGTGGGTGCTGCACGCAGCCCCAGAACAGGCCCACCACGAACAAGGCTCCCTCTCGGCGTGCAAACAGACGCCCCTAAACCCTATCAGTGTCCACTCCGCCCTGCACCCTCTATTATTTCTTTCAGCTTGGAAGAAAATCGCTGGCTGGAGAGGAGTGGCCAGGGTTAAAAATGAAGCCTCATCGTGGCTGCTTTCACAGCCCCAGAAAAGCCCCTGGTTGGTGCCAAAGTCTTGTGGAATTGAATAGAGCAAGGGGAGAGCTAACCAACCCACCAGAATAGTAATAACTGACGGTGACAGGGCGGGGGCGGGAGGGGAGCAGGTGTCACACACCACGGCTGGGCTGAGTGTTTGATGTGCACCCATTTGTTTTAACCTCATGATAACCCCATGAGGTAAGAACTCTTATTTTCCTATTTTATAAACAGGAAACCAAAACTAGGTTGCAAACCAGATGATCTGAAGGGTAGCAACTATCAAGGGGAGGAAGCCAGGGAAGAATCCCACATGCATTTGCTCGGGATCCTGCCGCACACCCACGGATGGCAACATCGCCCGGCTCGTGTGCAACAGGAAGAAAGATGGGGGGGTCCTCCGGGAAGCTTAAGGAGGCGGCTTGGGAAGTGGGAGACTGCCCCCAACTCCATCCTGGCTCCGCCCTTCCCCCCATGAGCCCCACCAGCCAGCTCTTCCAGCTCCTGGCTCCACACTCTGAGCCACCTGCCCGTGCTGGCCTGAGGACAGGGCCCCCAGACAGAGCAGAGCTGACTGCTCACTCCGCACCTGAGCCTCCGTGGGCACGTTTCGCTGTCTTGGGAAACAGGTGCTGGTTTTTGTGTTTTTTTCCAGTCCGTGAAGGGAGGCCGCGTGGAGGAAGAAACCTTTCTTAGTCACATTTCCTGTTTCACACTGACATTTTCGGAGGAAACCCACAAGTCAACCTGGGCTAAGGCTGCTTGCCAGATGCACCCACAGGTGTCATGAAGATCCAAACAGAGGCCACAGCCGGCCCAGCTCAACGCGAATCAGTGGAAGTAAGATCGCTAAGAAGGGCTGATGGCCTGATAAGGTGCCCCAGAAATGGCAAACGACAGTGACATGCGAGAGAGACCGGAGAGATTATTAAACAGGACTCCCAGCCGGGAGGCAGAGAGAAGCTGGGGCCGATCTTTCCACTCCTCTCTGTGTACTCCCGGCTTAGCCTTTGGTTAGGATGCAGAGAGAGGCTTGGGCGACTGCAAAAGCAGCCATGATGACTGGGTCATAAAATTAATTGCAGGAATCAGGATTCTTTAACAAACCCCAGAGATAACTGCGATAACTGAAGAGCGTGAAGTTGCCTTCACTCAACTGACCCCAGGACGACAGGCCGGCAGCAGATGGGGCACACGCCCACAAGGGCCCTGGGGCTGGTGGGCAAAGGATGGCGGGAAGACCCCGAGGAGGCAGGAGTGGGCTGCCGGAGCCAGGGCGGCCCAGTTCAGGTCCTGAGCACCTGTGGGTCCGTTACCATCGGCTCAGGGAAGTCCCGCGGAGGTGACATTAAGTCTGGAGGGCTTCGTCCCTTTGTTCTGCTTCCTTTTCCACAGAGAGGCCTGGTGGCTAGGATGCCCACGGCCCACGGCCCCCGGGTGCCTGGGTTCCAGTCCCTGCTCCAGCTGCTGACTCTAGCTTCCGGCCCATCAGATCCCAGGGAGGCAGGGGTGAGGGCGCCGTTACTTGGCTTTTTGGCCACTCAGCGCAGGAGACCAGGACGGCGTTCCCGGCTCCCCACATCTTCAGCCTGGCCCAGTCTTGGCTGTTGCAGGCATTTGGGACATGAACCAGCAGCAGGAAGATTCTCTCTCTCTCTCCATCTCTCTGTCTCTCTCTCTCTCTCTCTCTCTTCTGTCCCTGCCCCTCCTTTCTCTCAAATAAATAAAAATTTAAACAAGGAGGCCTGGAATTGTGTTAATGGTTAAAAAAAAAAAAGCAGCAGTAACCGCAGCAGCAGCGTGGGAGGGACCAGAGGAAAAGCAGAGTGGGTAAAGGACAGGGGACGCGGGTGGTGACCCTCAGAGTTAGGGAGGCCGCCCCACCCCACTCCGGCAGAGCCCCCTCCCCCCCTAGTCCATCAGGCCCCCTCCCCCTCTGCTGGCTTCCTCATTTCTCCTCCACCTGACTTGGCCGCTAATCCTTTCGCTCCCACCCCCAGTGTGCTTCCCTGGCCCCTGGCCCCACTCGCAGAGTCCAGCAACCTCAGAGGAGAAAGCCCGTGACAGAGGCTCCCTTGTCCACGACAGCCCCTGAGCCTCAGTGGCCAGAACCCAAGCGTCAGGCCCTCCCACCCTGCTCCAGACCCAGAACAACGCTTCCCGGGGCACCCCCACCCCAGCTGCCCCCTTGGCCACCTGAGCCCTGCCCCGTCAGAGCCCAGCCCTGCCTTCTTCCCGCCCTGGCCAGCCTGGACGCTGAGGGGAAGAGGTGACCATGGGGTCAGGCAGGCCTTAAGAGCCATCCCACAGCATCCACGGGGCCGGTGGTCCTCAGCGGGGCCTGAGGGGGCATGGGGAGGCGCGGGGAGGTGAGCGGGCACCTCCATGAGGCCCCCACTCTGCACCTCACACCTGCTCTAAGGTAGCTCCCCAACCCCGCCTCCCCAGAACACCCACTGGCCGGCTGCTCCTTGCTCCCAAAGCGCCCCTACCCCACCCCCACTGTTTGGTGGCTCCCCTTGAAATAACATTTCAAAGGGGACCATGTATGTGGTGGCTTATTATTATTTATTTATTAGAAAGACAGAGAGACAGATAGACAGACACCCCAGATGCCCACAACTGCTGGGACTGGGCCTGGCCAAAGCCGGGAGCTGGGAGCCCAGTGTGGGTGGCAGACACTCCACTCTCGAGCCAGCACCCCCTGCACAGTGGCAGGAAGACAGTCCATGGGGTGATGAGTCCGTGTCCTGGCTCTGCCCCTAACAGCTCCACAGCCCCCATCAGCCCCTTACCTTCTTGAAGTCTCCATCTCCTTCCCACCACATCTGCAAGGTGGGAAGGAATAACAGATTTCAGGGCCTTCCTGTGAGGGCTCGAGTCGGCGCTTCTGTGAAGAGCCCCTCCAGTGCTTGGCACAGTTCCTCCACGAGTGACCACTGGTTTCTTTATTTCTTTATTTGACAGGTAGAGCGGCAGAGAGAGAGCAGGAGACAGAGACAGATGCAGAGCTTCCATCTGCTGGGTCAACTCCCCAGATGAGTGCAGAGGCCCAGGGCTGGGCCAGGCTGATGCCAGGAGCCTGGAGCTCCATCTGGGTCTTCCACAGGGGTGGCAGGAGCCCAAGCACTTGGGCCGTCATTCCGGGCGTGTTAGCAGGAAGGTGGATTGGAAGTAGAGCAGCCAGGGCTCAAACCAGACGCCAGGCGGCAGCTTAACTCACTGTCCACGCCCCTGGCCGCCATCACCGTCTTTTCTCCACCTGCCCAGCAGAGTCTGACACCTTGGTGTTAATCCCTGGCTGGCTCTGGAGGGTCTCTCATGGGTGACAGCCGCAGGTGAGGCAGCTGGCAGAGCTGGAAGTCTCGGCCTCCACGCGGTCTTCTCCCTCCCAAATTTCAGGAGACAGGAAAAGCCCTCTTGCTCCATGCTCGGTGTCTCCCCAAACACTTCCCCCAGGGGAAACAAGTCCACACAGCCCAGGGGGCAGGCCTCGAGGGGCCTTGTTTCCAAACCAGCCACTGCCGGCTCTGTCGGCCACTGTCTAGATTTTTCTGTAGCCCAGGAATGGGAGGCTGGAAGCAGATCAAGTCTGGCTCTGGCATTGGCTCCTAGTGAACTCTGAAAGGGGGCAGGGGGCCAGTCGAGGGTCTGCACTGGCACCAGGGACAGGCTTCCTGTCCTCTCCAACAGGAGAGGCCCACAGCGCTCCTGCCCCACCAGGCCCAGACCCAGAGGGCCACATCTATCTCAGACCGTCCCCACCTCTTGTCTGGGGATCCACATGCGGTATCACCTGTGAGTGTGCCAGGCCCACTCTTCACAAGCAGAAGCAGTCAGGAGAAGCCCAGCCTGGGGCTCTCCCCACGGGGTCCCCAGCGTGCTGTGTGTGCAGTGCCGTAAGTGGACTGGACGCTGGGGAGGCCCCAGCTGGACCTGAACAGATGGAGTCCCGATGTCCACAGGTTGTATTAGAAGCTGTCTTGGCTACACTCACATCCTGTCCCGTGTTGGTGTCTTCAATTAAGTCCATGAACCACGGTGCAAAACCTTAGCCAGAGCCCGCCAGCCTCTGGGCTGTCAAGGCAAGGAAGCGGGGTAGACCCTCCCAGGGTGCCAGCTCCTTGTCACAGTTCTCCTCCCAAGGCCTTGGAGAACCCAGCTGAGGTCCCCACCCACGGGCCCTGGACCACACCAGCCCCCACGCAGTCCGTCTGATAGCTCCTTCCATCTCACCCAGCTGTGCCCCTCGCCTGGGGCCTTCACCCTGCCTTTGCCCGGCGACCCTCCACTTCACCCTGTTCTTTTACATTGCAATTTGAAACACTGAGGGTGAGATCTAGTTGGCGTCTCATCTTGGCAGTTGAGAGCTTTGATCCCCTAGTGCCTCTCCCGCCCATCTCGATCTGTGACAGCCACCGGTTCCCACTAAGCCTTCTCCTGTCTTTGTTGTTGCCCCCAATAAATTGCTGTGAAAGAGACTGGACACGACTGAGCCCTGCAGCCACCGCCAGGGACCGGCAGACATTGACACCGATCCAGTGTCCCTGATCCAGCCGTCTTCATGCCAACAGCGGAAGAACGAGTCTGTTTTCTAGTTACCCAGGGCCGTGCGACAACCACTTCAAACTGGCTGCTATAAAAACCAACCATTTTCTCCTTCTCACAGGGTCCCGGGGTATGGATAGAGGTACTCACAGGTACTCAGGGGTATGGATGGAGCGTGGTGGGGAGGGCTCCTTTCTGCCTCACCACGTGCAGGCCTGCAGCTGGACGACAGGGGTGGGGCGACCAAACAGCTGCTTCGGTCATGCGTCTGCTACCTGCACTGGGATGACGCAGCCAGCACTGCCACATGTGGAACCACACGTGGCCTCCCCACGTGGCCTCCTCATGTGGCCTGGGTTTCTCCTAGCCTGGCAGCTGAGTTCTAAGAGTGAGTATTATGGGCAGAGGCTGTGGGGTCTTTTGCAACTGAGCCCCAGAGTCACAGAACACCACGTTCTCAGGTCAAGGGCAGGGGCCCAAGTCCTACTTTCTGATGGGAGCAATGTCTAAGAATTTTTTTTAAAGATTTATTTTAAAGACAGAGAGTTACGGAGACAGGTAGAGACAGAGACAGACAGACAGAGAGGTCTTCCATCTGCTGGTTCATTCCCCAGATGGCTGCAACCAGGAGCCAGGAGCTTCTTCCAGGTCTCCCACATGGGTCCAGGAGCCCAAGCACTTGGGCCATCCTCAGCTGCTTTCTCAGGCATATTAGCAGGGAGCAGGATGGAAAGTGGAGCAGCCAGGACTCAAATTGGTGCCCATATGGAATGCTGGAGTTGCAGACCAGAGCTTTAACCAGCTATGCCACAGCACCGGCCCCTGCCTAAGCATTTTTAAGGGGCCAGCATTGCCTGTGATGCCAGAATCCCATATGGGTGCTGGTCCGTGTCCCAGCTGCTCCACTTCTGATCCAGCTCCTTGCTATTGTGCTTGGGAAAGCAGCAGCAGCTGGCCTCAGTGCTTGGGCCCCTGCCACCCACTTGGGAGTCCCAGAGAAGCTCCAGGCTCCTGGCTTCCATCCGGCTCAGCCCTGGCTGTTGTGGCCATTTAGGAAGTGAACCAGCAGATGAAGGATCTCTGTGTGTGTATGTGTGTGTGTGTGTGTGTGTGTGTGTGTGTCTCCCTCTCTGTCTACCTTTCAAACGAATAAAATAAATGTGTTTTAAAAGGAATTTTAAATTTTTTTAAGATAGGCAGAAAGAGAGAATGAGAGACAGATTTTTCCATCTGCTGGTTCACTTCCAAATGTCCACAACAACTGGGATCAGGCCAAGCCAAAGCCAGGACCCGGGAACTCAATCTGGGTCTGCCCATGTGGGTGGCCGGGGCCCAACCGTTTGAGCTGTCACCTGCTGCCTCCCAGGGAGCAGAGCCGGGACTTGGACCCAGACACAACAACACAAGATGCAGGTGCACCAAGCGGTATCTTAATCACCACACCAAACGCCCACCCCCGTGTCTGAGAAGTTTAGCTACGGCTGCATTGGAAGGCTGCTCGCAGGCAGAAAGAGAGAGTGCAGAGCCAGACAAGGAAAGTTAACACTGATAGGAGGGCGGAGGCAGGTGTGGTTTTCCTGTGAAGAAGGTTCAGTAGCCCAGGGCACAGTCATCTACCCTAGGACACCTACTTTTGGTCTCTGGCCCACACAGTTGTGTTTTTTTGTTTGTTTGTTTGTTTTAAGATTTATTTAATTGAAAGAGTTACACAGAGAAGGAGAGGCAGAGAGAGAGAGAGAGAGAGAGAGAGGTCTTCCATCCACTGGTTCACTTCCCAGTTGGCCGCAACAGCCGGAGCTGTGCCGATCCGAAGCCAGGAGCGTCGTCTTTTGGGTCTCCCATGTGGATGCAGGGGCCCAAGGCCTTAGGCCATCTTCTACTGCTTTCCCAGGCCATAGCAGAGAGCCAGATGGGAAGTGGAGCTGTCAGGTCTTGAACCAGTGCCCATATGGGATGCCGGCACTTCAGGCCAGGGTGTTACCCCGCTGTGCCATAGCGCTGGCCCCTGGCCCACATAGTTCTAGAAGGTCAGGGCCTGATGGCACCCCTCCAAGGGCATTAGCCCAACCTCCACATTTTAGAGCCTATGTGTGCCCGTTACGCAGCTCCTCCCCTGTGTTCCCCCACCTGCCGTGCAGTCAGCTGGGGGTTACTATGACCTCCCTCATCCCTCTCACCCCCTGCCACTGTCACCTTACAGCCCATGTACTTCAGGGGAATGGCTACAGGGTGCAGGGGGCCCTGTGCGTGCTCAGTGGAGCCAAGGTGGAAGGCTTGGCTGGGGAGAATATGCTGGAATCCAGGGGCTTCTTTGTCACTGAAGCACGACCTGGCTATGCCTGCGGCGTTCAGAGACCAAGGTCTAGAGAGAAGACGGCCCTGGGGACCGAGGGAGCCCCATAGGACTCCCCTCCACTAGGAAAACAGAGTCAACGCAGGCGCAGTGGAGGGATTTTGTGCTCCAAGGTGATGCACAGGCAGAGCCATGCTTTATCATGTGCAAAACCTGCTCGTGCACGCCGTGTTGCTCAATCCCTCCCGGCTGGGATGGCATCGTGGTCCCATTGTATGAGCACATTAAGAATCATGTTGGGGCCAACACTGTGGCGTAGCAGGTAAAACTGCTGCCTGCAGTGCTGCCATCCCATATGGGCACCGGTTCAAGTCCCAGCTGCTCCACTTCCGATCCAGCTCCCTGCTAGAGCCTGGGAAAGCAGTGGAAGATGGCCCAAGTCCTTGGGCCCCTGCACCCACATGGGAGACCTGGAAGAAGCTCCTGGCTCCTGGCTTCTGATCAGCCCAGCTCCAGCCCTTGTAGCCATCTGGGGAGTGAACCAGCAGATGGAAGACCCCTCCCTCTTCCCCCTCACCACCCCGCCTCTGCCTCTGTAACTCTGACTTTCAAATATAAATAAATCCTTAAAAAAAAAATAAAAGAATCATGTCAAAGTCAGGAGATGAGGGAGCCAAGAGCAGAAACCCAGGCTTTTCACACACACTGGCTGGTGGTCTCACATTCCTACTGGACTTTAGAAAAAGGAAGGAAGGAAGGAAGGAAGGAAGGAAGGAAGGAAGGAAGGAAGGAAGGAAGGAAGGAAAGAAGGAAGGAAGGAAGGAAGAAATTTATTAGCAAGGCAGAGTGACAAAAAGGTAGAAACAGGGAGAGAGCTTCCATTTGCTGGTTCAGTCCCCAAATAGCCACAGTAGCTAGACCTGAGCCAGGCTGAAGCCAGGAGCCCAGAGCTCCTCCCAGGTTTCTGGGTGGCAGGGCCCAAGCACATGGCCCATCCACTGCTGCTTTCCTAGGTGCATTAGCAGGGAGCTGGGCTGGAAGTGGGGCACCCAGGACTCAAACTGGTGCTCACGGGGTTGCAGACATCACAGGCATTGGGCTAACGTTACTGCTGTGCCACAAAAAAAATGGCTCTGAAAACCAGCAGCTTTGAGAAAGGATTATGGAGCTGTTGCGGCACAGCAGGTTAAGCCACTGCCTGCACCACGGGCATCCCTATTGGGCGCTGGTTTGAGTCCCAGCTGCTCCACTTCCAATTCAGCTCCCTACTGATGCATCTGGGAAAGTCGCAGAGGATGGCCCAAGTGATTGGGTCCTTACACACACGGGGTGCAGACCAGGATGGAGTTCCAGACTCCTGGCTTCAATCTGGTCCAGCCCCAATCATTGTGGCCATCTGGGGGAGTGAAGCAGACAATGGAAGCTCGCTCTCTCTCTCTCTCTCTCTCTCTCTCTCTGCCTCCCCACCCCCCACCCCATCACTCTGCCTTTCAGATAAATAAATACGTATTTTTTTAAAAAAAAAAATTACTGATTGTCAAAGGCTTGGTTTTTTTTCTCCATAAGTTTATTTTTGTAGAACGTTCATTTGCCTCGAGAAGGTTCCAGAAGGCCTGGTCGATAACTGGAGGCCCACAGAGAGCCACAGAGCGGAGTCCGGGAAACTCCATCCTCGGGAGCTCTGGGCCGAGAGTCCCCTGGGGCGGTCCCGGCAGAGTGACAGCCGCCCACAGTCCCAGTCTGACCGGCAAATGAAGAAGCTGGATGTGGACCACATCAAGCAAGATTTCTTCAAAAAATCCAAATCCAATTCATGTTCCCCTTCCTCAGGCCACAGAGCGCGGGGCTGCTTCC
The DNA here is from genome assembly GCA_949820135.1 of Sylvilagus floridanus. Lineage (NCBI taxonomy): Eukaryota > Metazoa > Chordata > Mammalia > Lagomorpha > Leporidae > Sylvilagus > Sylvilagus floridanus. The sequence goes on along the minus strand of OX463228.1, from coordinate 10,241,448 downwards.
TCTTTCAGGAGAAAGGGGAATGGCTGCAGGCGCGGGTGCTCGCTCACGTGTGGAGGAGGCGACAGCCAAAGGCCAGGGCCGGGGATCCCTCTGCTCTCCAGAGCCCTGTGCCACAGCCACAGGGAGCCCAGGCCCAGCACCCCTCTGTCTCCCCAGCCCTGACTGCCCGCCTGGGCCCACCCACACCCTCCCTGTGCTCCCCACCCTATGGACATGCGGCTGGGCGGCCCACCCACTCCCAGGACCTGAGAGTCAACCAGGCCCCGTCACTACCAGCTTGTGGCCTTGAGCAAGCTATTTCTCTCCTCTGGTCTCAGTGTCCTCATCTGTGAAATGGGGATAATAATGAGATCTGCCCAGAAGGGTTACTATGTGGATTCAATGAGGTTGTGTTGGTAAAGCACTTGGCAAAGTGCCTGGTTCACGTGGGCCTCACACATGAAGAATACAAATTAATTATCCATCCGAGTCCCTTGGGACCAGAAAGCAGAGTTTGCCTTATTTTAGAAGGCAACCTGGCACAAGGCCCACCCATGACAGGTGCTCCCTCTGGCAGGCACTGGGCAGTGCCCGCCACGACACCTGTGCACGGCTCTGCATGGACAGGCCAGCATTCGCTTGTGAATGCCGTAGCCTCTACAGTTCAGCTAAGATTTTGCTGCCAAATTTGCCTCAAAGATGGACCCCCCCCCCAAAAAAAAAAAAAAAAACAGAAGGAGCTCCTTGGGTCTCACCTTGAGACACAGGTTCATGAGTTTGGATTTGTCTGACTCCTATTTGCATGTTTGGATTTTTCTGTCTTCTACGTCACGTATGTTCCACGTCTCCTTCCCAGCAAGCCTTGACTGTGAGTTTTTCCTAACTAATTCCCCCCCACGCTAACTCACCCCCTTTCCATCCAACAGCCCGTGGGGGTCAGTGCTGTGCAGCCTGAGATGGTTTTACGCCAGTATCTGCTACGCAGCCCCCATGTATCTCAGCCTACCCTGTGAGGGCAGGAATGGTGTTTTCTACTTCTCTGATCTTCTTGGTAACAAGTGTAGAGCCGAGTATACAGCCAGTGTTTAATACATGCCTCCTGAACAGATTGCTGACCGCTCTGTGATTCTTCTAATCTTGGCCCACATGGTGCTAGAAAAGACAACACGGGAAACCACGTGGCTTCTAGGCTCACACAGTCAGGTTTTAGCCTGTCCAGACCCCTCTCCAGCTAGGCAGAAAATGCATATTAAGAAATCAATGTGGGGGCCGGCGCCGTGGCTCACTTGGTTAATCCTCTGCCTGCGGTGCCGGCATTCCACATGGGCGCCGGATTCTAGTCCCGGTGGCTCCTCTTCCAGTCCAGCTCTCTGCTGTGGCCTGGGAGGGCAGTGGAGGATGGCCCAGATACTTGGGCTCCTGCCCTTGCATGGGAGACTGGGAAGAGGCACCTGGCTCCTGGCTTTGGATTGGCGTAGCGCCGGCCATGGCGACCATTTTGGGGGTGAACCAATGGAAGACCTTTCTCTCTCTCTCTCTCTGTCTAATTCTGTCAAATAAAAAAAAAAAAAAGAGATTTCAAAATTTGCACCAAAATACATTCATTTATCTTTTAATGCCATGTTCCATGAACTTTTTGAAGTTCCTGTATATGGTTTTCGTTTTGTCTTGGTTTTTGCCCTTAAGGCTCAGCTCTGCGTCTGTGGCGCGAACGTCCCACTCCGCCTTGCAGGGTTTCCCCGTAAGAAGCCACAAGGGTAAAGTCCCTAGCACAGCGCCCAGCATTCTGGGGGAAGTGGTGGATCTGGCTTCACCATGACAATTCCATGAATGAACGCTCACGGGGATTTATGAGAGCTTTTAGCCATTCTACATGCTTCATACATCTTCCTTTCATGTTTCCTTACATTTTGCCATAGTATAGTTTCTCCATGTTTTTATTATGCTAAAATAAACATAACAGAAAATTTCCCGTGTAAAATTCTGTTGTGCAGCCATCACCAACATCCATCTCCGGAAGTCTTCCCACTCCAAAACTACATCCATTTAACAATAATTCCCCTCCCCCTGCTCCTGCCGCCCCAGGTCAGCTCCCTGTTCTAGAAATTTCGAATGGGTCAGATGATCTTTGTCTGTGACTGGCTGCCGTCACTTGGCATAAAGTCCTCGGGGCTCTCTATGCTGTAGCACGTGTCACAGTCTCCTGAGTGACACAAGTGTTCCATGGCGTGTTTGTTCCACCTCTCACTGCTCAGCATTGATGGCAGCGCACAGTAGGCCCTCAGGGACAAGCAGCCTTTGCAGGTGTGCACACTAGGCCTCTCCACTGCTCCAACGCCCCGTCACTCACAGTGCTGTCACTCCCACCTGACAATGCTCTGCATCCTGTCTGGGTGACTCTGCCTATCTAGGCCCCTCCTTGGCCTCATTCCCGTCTCCATCACGATTCTCAAGCTCCCTCCTGCGTCTGCAGACACCCCGCGCTCTGGCCTTTCTACCCTGAAGACTCCTTTGAATCAAATCCCCTTCCTGAAACTTCCAGAAGCTCTGGGCTACCATGAAACGCGCACTCGCCAATCACGAACTTCCAACCTCTCTTTGCTGCCGTCTGGTCCCATGAGCAGCCTCCTCACGCTCCCTGGCCTCTCATCCATTCCTCTGTCCACAAATCTCCCCAGCCGCCCTGGGAGCCCACCTGGCCCCGGCTTCCTCCCAAGCTGGATTTGCCATCAGAACCTGGAGAGGCAGTCCCCTCCTCTGGGGAAGCCTGTCCACACAACAGCCACCCTGGAGCTTCAGCTGCTGCCTAAGCCACAGAGCCAGCCTGGTTTTAACAGATGTCTGGCGTAGGGGGCCGTGGGGGCGGCTTACCCATCACTGACCGTCACTATACATTGGAAGAGGGGTCTGGAAGAACATGAGCTCATGGAAGGCCACACAGCAGCCTGTGGGGGCAAATGTGGCCCTCACCCCAAGGAGGGTCCTACTCCCTGGGGACGCCCAGCCTGGGTCCTGGGTCACAGCGTTCCCCCGGGGAGCCCCAGCCTGGCCCTCTTGCTGTAGGGAGCTCTTCCCCCCAGTGGAGCCAGCTCGGCTGCCTGGGCGTGGGTGATAGCGTCCTGCCTGCGACTGGCTGGCTCCTCCTCCTCTCCTGCTCCGGTTAGAAAATTTCCCCAAGGGGCTGCACGCTGTGTGCTGCTCCTATGAAGCCGAGTTGCCTCTGGACGCACAGCGTGCACCTTCTGCTGCCCTGGAAAGCCTCCACTTGACATAGCGTCACATCTTCCCCTAAACCCAGCTCTCTCCAACCAGAACAACGGGGAAGGGCTGTTGTCCACTCCCCACAGCCTCACATTAGGCCCCTCGACCCACACTGGCCTCAGCGGACCTGAACACACACAGCCTCAGCGGACCTGAAACACTGGTATGCCTAAAACCCACCCTCACCCTGGCTGCCTTTGTAGGAAAAGCAGCCTACAACACAACCTACAACCTACAGAACACTGGGGAAGAGAGCAGTGGACAGGAGTCCTGCAAGGATGGGAGTGCGGGGTTGGGGCGGGGATACACATCTACTCTTTATGTGTAAAACATTTTTTTCAAGTGAGAGAGTGGTTAATGAAGTAACCAGGCCTGTGGTGTGGCAGAGTTGTCTTATACCACTAGTGTTTCTGCCTCATTTACCCAATTCTTTTTTTTTTAACCAGAGGAATTTTTCCATAGTGGGGAATCCCCTGATCTTGCCTTCAAAGCCCTCCAAATTTAGTTCCCCGTCTCTCTTTGTCGTGTCTTGGTCTGTGGGACACAGCCAGGCTCATAAGGTATACTTTGGCATGCTGGGGTAAAACGGGTGGTGCCTACCATGAGTGATGCATCTCTTAGGTTCAGATCTTGCACCATGGAGGACCCTGGTGGACCAGGGTGAAGGCAAACTTGCTGGGATTCAGATCTCAGCCCTCTTGTGTGTTCAGTGGGTAGCTACCACATCTGTGACATCACTGCAGGAACCCCTGGCCCCATCCTCTGAGCCCCAGAGCTCCTGTAAAGCAACAGCCAAATTAAACCTTTGCCGTTAGCTGATGCTGCCAACTGTCCCCTGTCACCCGGCTCACAGCCCCCCAAGGCGCACGCTGACCCGCACATCGGCTCCTGTCTCCCAGCCTGCACCGGCAGCAGAGGCTGGTGGCGCCCAGGGCACAGATGCCAGAGAGGCCCTGAATTCAGCCCCCCTGGCGTGCAGGCTCCCACTCTTAGCGGCTTTGCTGTGATCTCAGTTGAGAGACTCCCGGGAGGGCCGTAGGGGGCAGTGCCCATCAGCCCCCCTGCAGCAGCCCCGCCACCAAGCCACCGCCCAAGGCCAGCCTTCCGCTGGGCCTTGGATTCCGTGCCCTGCTGCAGCCCAGGCCTTCGCTCCTGCTGCGTGCTCTCTGCCCGACCTCTTCCCCTCTCCTGAAACATCGCTGTCAGGGCACAAATGAGCGCCCCCACTCCCGTCTTCAGAAACAAAGCAATCCTTGGGCGCCGGGTCTCCAGCTGCCACCCACTTTCCCTCGCACTTGCAAGAATTCTTGGTTATAGCAATCCCTGCCGTCTCCCAGTTTCTCCTGACCCCTGCTTTGCTGAGTCGTGCTGCTCACCACCCCTAAAGTGGCCCTTGTCACATGTCACAAGGATTCCCACTGGCCCGTTCACGGCTGCTCCTCGAGCTGCTGACCCGGCAGGTTGCTCCTAGGACACCCTGCTGACTCGATGACATCATCCGTAAGGCAGGAGGCCCCAGGGCTCCACAGGCAGCCTGTCCTTCACCCACGTGTCCGCCCTGCCTGCTGAGGGGTCTGGATCCCGGCTGCCACTATTCCTGGCTGGGTGATCTGGGCCTGACTTGTGTCCACAGTGCCCAGCTACAAGGGGATGAGAAGGAGAGGAAGAGACAGCCAGGCGGGCGCTGTGACACAGGCGGCCAGGCCACCACTTGGGGCGTCCGCACCCCACCTGAGCGTCTCCTTCAAGCCCTGCCTCTGTTTCTGATCCAGCTTCCTGCTGATGCACAGTCTGGGAGGCAGCAGGTGATGGCTCAGGTACCTGGACCCCTGTCACCCTCATAGGAGGCCCAGGGACAGGTTCTTGGCTGCTGGCTTCAGCCTGGCCCAGCCCTGTCTGTTGCAGGCACGTGGGGAGTGAATCAGCAGATAACAGACCTCTCTCTCTCTCTCTCTCTCTCACTCGCTCACTCACTAGCTTTGCCTTTCAAATAAATAAAACTTAACATTGGCTGGCAAGTGTTTTACATACATGCTCTCCCCCACCCCCCATCCCACGCCTGGCCCCCTCTAACTCACTCAGGAGGCCCCCAGGTGAGCATCACTCGGGTCTCTGCACACCTTCTCCTTTCTCAGTCACACTCAGGTCATGCCTTCCCTCTGGGGCCGGTGCCCCTAGCTGCCTTCTCCCGGAAGCTCCAGCAGCGTCCAGACCGGAACTTCCTTCCTTCCGGCCCCGGTCCCCACCCCGTGCCCCCAGTGATGGGGAAGACGCAGAGCCCAGGTGAACGGTCACTGGACGAGCCCGTGGCACAGCTGCCACCATGGCCCTGCGGGGCTCTGAGGGGCGAGAATCTCAGCTCAGGGAGCAGCTGCAGATACACCTTGACCCGGGCACCCCGGCCAGGCTGGCCACAGGGGAGGCTGGGAAACTCACATCACCCATGACCACCACGAGGGCCTCTTTGTCCGTCTGTGCCCTGGGTGACACAGCTGCGTCCCCTGGCAGTGATGGGTGCCCTGGAGACGTCTGGTAGCCAGTGCTCTAATAAAGCCCGAGCTAACCTGCCAGGCATGGGTTCAGGGAGTTCTGAGACTCGGTGGAATACACCACCTCTGGAAACTGCTCACCCTGCAGACAGGAGGCGAGCCTGAGCCACGTCTGTATCAGGCCGGCCCAGGTTGGAATCCCAGCTCTGGCTCTTGTCACCTGAGTCACCCCCCGGAAGAAATGGTTGGAACTGTTCGGTTTTTTTCAGTGATAAAACAGTAATAGTTCCAGTGCTACTGAGAAAGTACAATGAGACAACACACAGAGCACTTTGTGGAAAGCAGATTTTCATTCGTGGAATAGGACTTTTCCATAGGGAATGAAAATGGTAGACATAAAGGCTGGCGCCGTGGCGTAGCAGGTAAAGCCACTGCCTGCAGTGCCGGCATCCCATGTTTGAGTCCCAGCTGCTCCTCTTCCAATCCAGCTCTCGGCTATGGCCTGGGAAAGCAGTAGAGGATGGCCCAAGTCCTTGGGCCCCTGCACCCGTGTGGGAGACCTGGGAGAAGCTCCAGGCTTCTGGCTTGGATCAGCACAGCTCTAGCTATTGTGGCCATTTGGGGAGTGAACCAGACTTTTCTCTCTCTGCCTTTCTCTAACTCTGCCTTTCAAATAAATAAATAAATCTTTTTTAAAAAAAAAATAATCGTTTAAAAACTGGTAAACATTAAGAAGCTCCAGGAGGGAGTAAGCTCTTGTTTTTTGCCCTAAGGAATTGCTTGTATTGGCTTGAGTAGGGTGAGGACAAGTACATTTGATTGAGTCAACTTATTTCATTGAAAAGCTGTTTATAGGTGAGTACTTCACAAAGTGTGCTGGGGCATGCATTTGGCACAACTGTTAAGCCATTGCTTGGGATGTCTACACCCCCTGTAGGAGTACCTGCGATCGAATCCCGGCTCCACTTCGGATTCCGGCTTCCTGCTCATGTGCACACTACGAGGCAGCTCGGGTAGCTGGGCCCCTGCCACTCACGCGGAAGACCCGGATTGCGTTCCAAGCTCCTGGCTTTGGCCTGGCCCAGCTCTTGTGGCTTCAGGCTTTGGGGAGTGAAGCAGCATAGTTGAGGTCTCTCTTGGTCTCTCTGTCTCTGTCTCTCTGCCTTTAAATAAATAAATGTTTACAGAAAAATCAAATCAAAAGACAAGGTTTTTGTGTGTGTGTGCAGAAAAGGTTTTGAAATTTATGCATAGTTTTCTCATAACATACATTTTACCACAAACTTTTAGAAAACCTCTTAACGGTTGTATAAACTATGGCGCTACCTTTTGGGTTAGATTTATTGCAGCACAGATAGGAAGATAGTCAAACACTAATTTCACAGTTCTCTCTTCTTGTTTCTCTAGAACTTTGTACATAAAGCAGCAAAGGACTTCTTTAACATCCTGCTCGACAGAACACACTTCTAAGGGGGAAAGGGAATTAACACTGCTCGCATCTTGGCTGTGCTGGGTGCCTTCCCAGGCCTTATCAAGAGGCTCCACTGGGCCCCTGTGATGTGGATTGTTCTCAACAGACATGAAGACCCGGCTCTCGGGCTGCAGCAGCGGGGGCCCGAGCGACTGGAACATCTCAGAGCCTCAGGGTAAACACACTGAGCCCGGGAGCATCTGGTGGGGTGGGGAAGACACAGCCAGAGCGTGAGCAGACCTCAGCCCAGAGACACAGCCCGGCTGCACGGGACTCGGAAGTAGAACTCTCCCAGCCCGTAAAATGCAGGCCTGGCACGGAGACTGAGGCTACGGTTCTTCTTTCTAGACGTTCCTGAACACGACATTCTGGATAAATGTGTCAGTGCTGCGTGCCTCCTTGCTTTGGGGCCTCTGCTTGGAGTCTGAAGCCGGTCAGCACACTGTGTTAAGCCACAGAGCCAGTGTCCGCTCTGTTCCCATGAGGTAGGGTAGATGAGCCTGGGCAAGGCCAGCAGCAGGGGACTTCAGGAACTCAAGAGGGGTAGGCATTGCGGAGTAGTGGGCTAAGCCACCAGCCTCCCACAATGCCAGCCTCCCACAGGGCACCAGTTCAAGTCCCAGCTACTGCACTTCTGAGACAGCTCCTTGCTAATGCAGTAGCGACTGGAACATCAGTAAAGCAGTAAAAGATGACCCAAGTGCTTGGGCCCCTGCACCCGCATGGGAGACCTGGATAAAGTTCTGGGCTCCTGGCTTCGGTCTGGCCCAACCCTGGCTGTTGTGGCAATCTGGGAACGAACCAACAGGTGGAATCTCTCTCTTTCAATCTCTCTCTTTCTCTCTCTCTATCTCTGCCTTTCAAATAAGTAAATAAATAAATCTTTAAAAAAAAAAAAAAGGAAAAGGCCGGCGCCGTGGCTCACTAGGCTAATCCTCCGCCTGTGGCACCAGCACCCCAGGTTCTAGTCCCGGTCGGGGCACCGGATTCTGTCCCGGTTGCCCCTCTTCCAGGCCAGCTCTCTGCTGTGGCCCGGGAGTGCAGTGGAGGGTGGCCCAAGTGCTTGGGCCCTGCACCCCATGGGAGACCAAGAGGAAGCACCTGGTTCTTGGCTTCAGATCGGCGTAGCTCCGGCCATAGCAACCATTTAAAGGGTGAACCAATGGAAAAAGGAAGACCTTTCTCTCTGTCTCTCTCTCTCTCACACAGTCTAACTCTGCCTGTCAAAAAAAAAAAAAAAAGAAAGAAAAAAGAAAAAAATGTATGGGGGGCCGGCATTGTGGTGCACCAGGTCAGAACACTGCCTGCAATGCCAGCATCACATATCAGAGCACTGGTTCAAGTCCTGGCTACTCCGTTCCTGATCCAGCTCCCTGCTAAGGGGAAAGCAAAGAAAGATGATTCAAGTGCTTGGGCACCTGCCACCATGTGGGAGACCCAGATGGAGTTTCAGGCCCCTGGCTTCAGCCTGGCCCAGCCCTGGCTGCTGTGGCCATTTGGGGAGTGAACCAGCAGGTGGAGGATCTCTCTCTCTCTCTCTCTCTCTCTCTCTCTCTCTCTTTCTAACTGCCTTTCAAATAAATAAATCTTAAAAAAAAACAAAAAGAATTCATGGAAAATGGATTTAAAGGGTAAGTTTATTTTGGAGCAGAAAAACATTTGAAATCATACATCATTTTTATAACACGCATTTTCATGAGCTTTCTGAAGATCCCTCAAATGTCCACAATTTCCCCCTCCCCTGTAAGGGATGGATGTCGCCGAGCAGATCATAGGGGCATCCTTCATATGTAAAGACTATTTGCAGCCAGCTAGGGAACCAGAAAAACTGATGAGGCCCACGAGATAATTAGATAGAGAGATAACAAGAGAACTGTGTCAAGGACACTGGATTTGATTAAATGTTCAGACTCCTCTTGGCTTCCTCTTTCTTTTGCTTAAGAAAACAAAATTGCAGGGCCGGTGCTGTGGTATAGCAGGTAAAGCCACCGCCTGCAGTGCCAGCATCCCATATGGGCACCAGTTCGAGTCCCGGCTGCTCCACTTCTGATCCAGCTCTCTGCTATGTCCTGGGAAAGCAGTATGTGGGAGACCCTGAAGAAGTTCCTGGCTCTCCTGGCTTCGGATCGACGCAGCTCCGGCCATTGTGGCCATCTAGGGAGTGAACCAATGGATGGAAAACCTCTCTCTCTCTCTCTCTCTCTCTCTCTCTCTCTCTCTCTCTCTCTGCCTCTCCTCCTCTCTATGTAACTCTGACTCTCAAGTAAAAAATAAATCTTTAAAAAAAAAAAAAGAAAACAAAACAAAAGTGTGTAGCTTCTCTGGGTGGTGCAACGCCTGGATTCAGGGAAGAAAAATCCTCCCCTTGAACAAGCTCCCAGCACCGAAAGGGTTCCCCGGGAAATCTGTTGACAAATTCCTGTGATCTCGGACCAGCTGCGGCTCTCTGCAAGGTCTTGTGATCATGATTCAGTGTCTCTGGAAAGACAGTGAAAGAACACACTCTCGAAATAGCATTCAGCCTCGGCATCCTAAAGAACGCATGGCGAAAGGGCATCATACGTATTTTTGGCAAGGATATAGGGAAACAGGAATTCTCATAAACTGTTGTGGGAGTATAAATAGATGGTCTTGTCTTGCTTGCAGCAATTTACAGAAACTATCACAATTTTAAATGTGTGAATATCCTCCTTTGACCTGGTTATTTTACAACTGGGAAATTTTCCTATAGAGATCCGTGCATGCAAGTGCTCAAAAGATACAAAGGGTCTTCCCAAGGAAAATAGAATTAAAAAATAAGTTTATTTAAGGCAAAACAAAAATTCTGAGATCCCTGCATATGCAGGATCTTCAAAAGTTCATGGCAAATGTGTATTAGGATAAAACTATGCATGGATTTCAAATATTTTTTTTGCTCCAAAATAAACTTAACTTTTAGTTCCATCTTTTTCCATGAACTTTTTGAAATGCTCTTGTATGTTAATTTAAAAATAAAGTTGTTGCATATTTTTAAGAATGTATTCGGCGCCGCGACTCAATAGGCTAATCCTCTGCCTGCAGCTCCAGCACCCCAGGTTCTAGTCCCATTTGGGGAACTGGATTCTGTCCTGGTTGCTCCTCTTCCAGTCCAGCTCTCTGCTGTGGCCCAGGAAGGCAGTGGAGGATGGCCCAAGTGTTTGGGCCCTGCACCTACATGGGAGACCAGGGGGAAGCATCTGGCTCCTGGCTTGATCGGCCCAGAGCCGGCCGTAGCGGCCAATAAGGGAGTGAACCAAAGGTCTCTGTCTCTCTCTCTCTCTCTCACTGTCTAACTCCGCCTGGCAAAAAAAAAAAAAAAAAAAGAATGTATGGGGGGTAGGGTCAACGCTGTGGTCTATTGGGTAAAGCTGCCTCCTGCAGTGCCGGCATCCCATATGGGTGCCGGTTCGAGTTTTGGCTGCTTCACTTCCGATCCAGCTCTTGGCTATGTCCTGGGAAAGGAGTAGAGGATGGCCCCGGTCTTTGGGCCACTGCACCTGCGTGGGAGACCCAGAAGAAGCTCCTGGCTCCTGGCTGTTGTGGCCATCTGAGGAGTGACCATCGGATGGAAGACCTCTCTGTCTCCTCTCTCTCTCCTCTCTCTGTGTAACTCTGACTTTCAAATAAATAAATCTTTTTTTTAAAAAAAAAAAAGTATCAGGGGCAGGCATCTGGTGCAGTGGTTAAGATCCTGTTTTGGGTGCCTGAATCCCACATCACAGTGCCTGGTTCAAGTCCCAGCTCCTCTGCTTCCGCTCTGGCTTCCTCTATAACGCACACCCTGGGAGGCAGCAGGCAATGGCTCAAGTAGTTGGGTCCCTGCCACTTATATGGAGACCCAGGTGGAGTTCCTGGCCCCGATTTAAGGCAAGTCCAGCCCTCGCTGTTACAGGCATTTGGGGAATGAACCAGTGGATAGAAGATCTCTCTCTCTCTTTCTCTCTCTCTCTCTTTCAAATAAAACAAAAATGGTGGCGTTGCCTGACACGCCTTCAGAAGACCTTTTATGCACCCTGCCAATGCCACAACTGGAGCCCCCACCGCCCCACCTCCAGAGCACGGCTTCAGGTCCACTCTCAGGAGCATAACTGAGCCAGCAGCCAAGGGTCAGCATCGTGGGTCCCCGCTGTGGGTCGGAGAGGAAGTCCCTGCTCTGCTCTGCCTGCTGGCGACTGAAGGGGCTTTGCAGGTCACGGGGCCCTCCCTCCCTCCCTTCCCAACAGTCCGCAGAAACGCAGGGCGGGACTTCTCGTTCCGTTTCTCCAGGGGGGATTTGGGCAGCTTTCCGAACTTGCTCCCAAGTCACAGGACTAGAAAACCTGAGCGGCCCAGCGGATCTGGTGAGAAGCAAGGGAAGCTGCTGTGTCTGTCTGCTGCAGGGCCCTGTAGGGGAATTTCAACAAGTTCATGGGAAAAATGGAACTAAAAAAAAATCAGTTTATTTTCATGCAAAGAGACTTTTGGAAGACCCCTTATATGCTTGGATTTCTTTTTTTTCTTTTTTTTTTTTTTTTGACAGGCAGAGTGGACAGTGAGAGGGAGACAGAGAGAAAGGTCTTCCTTTTGCCGTTGGTTCACCCTCCAACGGCCGCCGCGGCTGGCACGCTGCAGCTGGCGCACCACGCTGATCCGAGGGCAGGAGCCAGGTGCTTCTCCTGGTCTCCCATGTGGGTGCAGGGCCCAAGCACTTGGGCCATCCTCCACAGCACTCCTGGGCCATAGCAGAGAGCTGGCCTGGAAGAGGGGCAACCAGGACAGAATCCGACGCCCCGACCGGGACTAGAACCCCGTGTGCAGGCGCTGCAAGCCTATTGAGCCGCGGCGCTGGCCATATGCTTAGATTTCAAAATTTCTTGCACAAAAATAAACTAGGTTTTTTGAAAGATTTGTTTATTTATTTGAAAGGCAAAGCAATGGAGAGAGAGGGAGAGACACAGAAAGAAGAGATATTCCTCCCCAGATGGCTGCAACAGTCTGGAACTCTATCCTGGTCTCCCATGTGAGTGGCAGGGGCCCGGGGACTTGGGCCATCTTCTGCTGCTATCCCAGGCCACAGCAGAGAGCTGGATTGGAAGTGGAGCGGCCGAGTCTTGAGCCGGTGCCCATATGAGATGTCAGCGCTTCAGGCCAGGGCGTTAACCCACTACACCACAGTGCCAGCCCCAGAGAGTGGAAACTTAATCCAAGTATAGCGTTCAGAGGAAGAGTCTTTGGGAAATGATTGCATTGCATTAGGATCATTAGGGCAGAGCCCCCATGATCAGATCCTGTCGGCCAGGGTGGGCATTTGGTGCAGAGTTCAAGTTTCTGCCTGGGACTCCCACGTCACAATGGGAGTCACAGTGCCTGGTTCAAGCCCCAGCTCCCTTTCTGATGCCAACTTCCTGCTGATACGTATCCTGGGAGGCAACAGGCAATGGCCCTGCCACCCGTGTGGGACACCCAGATCACCTTCTGGGCTCCTTGCTTCAGCCTGGTCCAGCCTTGGCTGCTGCAGGCATCTGGGGAATGAACTCATGGATGGGAGATCTCTGTCTATCAGTCTGTCTTTATCTGTCTCTGTTTCCCAAATAAATGTTTTAAATAATAAATTAACAATTTTTTAAAAGAGATGAAAGAGTATTTATGTTATAAGAACGAAAAGGAAAAAGTTCAACTCTACAAAATAATCAGCCAAATAATCAGCTAAAAAAATTTTTTTAGCTCAGCCACAAAAAGGGGTTGTGTCTGCCTTTGCGACTGGAGAAGTTTATCTGATAGGGGAAGCGGAGTGGGAGGGGCGGGGCTGAGCTGAGAATGAAGAGGATCCAGCCTCGCTCTGCTCCTGGCTCCTTCCATCTGCGTGTAGGTAGAGTGAAACCTCACAGCACAGAAACCCCAGGAGAGAGCGTGAGTATCGCACAGACCTCGACTCATTCCAAGGAGGACAGTTTCTCTTTTAAAATTATGGATTTATGGGTTTTTATGATTTAAAAAATTCATTTTTAGAAACTTTGATAAACATAGAAACTATAGAAAAAATACCCTTGCCATGGCCCTACCAGCCTGAGGTTGCGTCTGTTCACATTGTTGTGCATTTTTGTTGTGTTTGATACAGCTCTGTCATAGACGCACAGTTACAGATTCAGTGTTACGCATTTTGGTTTATAAAGCATTTCTGCATGTCATTATAACATCTCTGTAAACATCATCTTAGACAACTGCAGAACAGTCCATCGGGCTGACCAAAGTTAAACTGCAGAATTTCAGTACTAGAATTAAAGGGGTGATGTTAAAAATGCAGATTTCTGGATCTCATCCAAGAGTCATTAAATCAGAATCCCTAAGGGAGGAGGCTGGGAATCCTCATTTTAGGAAGTTTCTCAAGCAACTCATGAACTCACAAAAGGTCACAGACTCACAAAGTCCACATCATCACAGGTTTCTATCGTCGTATCCCCCAAGCTGAACATGTCAGCAGTGAGCAGTGCTGCCTTGTATAAGTAAGTGTGCAAAGAACATCTCTGTGCATAAAGTGTTTTGTGAGCTGTGTAGCATATTCTGAAGCGGTATTGTGATGTCCAAGGTGCGAATCTTTCAGTGATGTTGGATAAACACACGCACCACCCCTGCACACGCATAGGCCAACCACCTGCTCAGGTTTCCCAGAGACGTCCCCTGCCAGTTACTTCTCTGTATGCCTGGTTTTGTTAGCTCTTGTTTCCCAGCTCTTTTTAGCAATGTTCTATCTTAAAAAAAAAAAAAAAGTTTTTATTTATTTATTTATTAAAGGGTGGAGTGACAAAGAGAGCGAGAAGAAAGAGATTCTCCAAATCATTCCACAAATGCCCACAGCAGCCAGAGGTGAGCCAGGCCAAAGCTGAGAACCCATAACTCAGTCTAATTTTCCCACACGGATGGCAGGGACCAAATACTTGGACCATCATTTGCTGTCTCCCAAGCTCACTAGCAGGAAGCTGGATCAGAAGCAGTGGAGTCAGGACTCAAACCGGGCCCTCTGACATAGGATGAGCGCATCCCAAGTGTGGCCTCATCCACTGCACCCCATACAACAGTGTTCTACCTTTATCAAGAATTGAGCAAAGTCACAATAAAGTCGGCAAGAAACAAGCAGGCGTCAATTAAACGCCCTCTATTCATACAAGAAGACTCTGGATTACTCCGTGCAAAACCGGGGCAGTAGATAACCCCGGCAAGGTGAAGATCAGAAGAATTCCACAGCCTCCCACGTGGCACAAGAGTCAATCAGGTTGGCAGAGGCCGGCAAGGACACATGTGTCGGTCAGGGCTGGGCTCGTCCTGCCTGATGGGGAGCAACCAGCTGTCGCAGCTGAGAGGATGCGGGGACCCCAGTGAGGAGGCTTGGTTCACAGAGCCTTGGGCTGCTCAGGACAGGGCAACCTCCACATCCTTATGAGCCACAAGTGGATCAGGGAGAACCACAAATCAAGTGCACAGAAGCCCACCATTCTTTATTTTTTTTAAAGGATTACTTTATTTATTTGAAGGACAAAGTTACAGAGAGAGGTAGAGCCAGAGAGAGAGAGCTCCCATTCCGCTGGTTCACTCCCCAAATGACTGCAATGGCTAGAGCTGAGTTGATCTGAAGCCAGAAGCCAGGAGCTTCTTCTGGATCTCCCACGTGGGTGCAGGGGCCCAAGGACTTGGGCCATCTTCCACTGCTTTCTCAGGCCACAGCAGAGAGCTGCATCAGAAGAGGAGCAGCCAGGACTCAAACAGGCATCCATGTGGGACACCTGTGCTGCAGGCTGGGGCTTTAACCCACTGCGCCCCAACAGCACTGGCCCCCAAAGCCCACCACTCTTAGACTGCTCTTAGGCCAAGTGTTGCAATGGCCTGGGGGAGAGGCAGTGATGCAGAGACATGGACGGTGCTCCGGGCACCCAGAACGCCCTCCACATCTGCCCAGCATTTCCCATGTGTTAGGCCTGGCTCTGAAAGCTTTCCAAAGGCCCTACAATCAAGACTATAAAGCAGCTTTAGACAGGGCGGGTTCTTCCTCACCGAGCAGCCCTTCAGCCTGCGTCTCCCCCTTACCCTTCCAACCCGCACTGCAGCTGAGCGTGTGTGGCTGGGAACCTGCAGGAGGGCGCTGAGCCCTCGCTGTCCTCTGGAAGAGCCCGTGCTCCAGAAACACGCAGGAACACGCGTGGCCTGGGCCCTGGTCCCAGCCCCTCCGCACCCACAGTCCTTACCCTTGCCGCTGGCACCTGAGCCCCCGGCTGCCCTCGCCCGCCCACTGTGACTCCTCCCCTTAGGGACAACTCTGCCTTGGAGTCGGAGCACTGCAAAAACCACCCTCAGCCTCCATCAGCACGCGCCTCCAAGGCCGTCCACCACGGCAATCAATTCCATGTGCCATCCACTCCCACGTGGGGGAGATCTCCAGGACCGTGGCCGGCAGCAAGCGGGCCTACCCCTCTCACTCAAACACGCCACGCTTGGCAGCCACACTTGCTGAGTAGCACGTCTCCCTTCTGTTGCAAAGCCACAGGGTAGGACTTTCCCAGTCTGCAGGTGCACAGGGGGTCCAGACCACTTTCTCTTTAGGAAGCAAGGAAAAGTGACGGAGACTTTAGCTCAGAGCCTTCCTCCCATTCTATCTTAACAACACCGGACCTGTAGTCCTACCACCCCTTAGATTAAGCTCCCCAAAGACCAGGTTTGGAACACAGAAGGTGCTAGAATGTCCTCCTACTCACTCCAGGGTAGCAGCCAGGCCCTGCCCCCGGACACGGGTGTATTTAGCACCTCACCAGCACCCTTCCAGGGGCCCAGCACTGTGGTGCAGGGGGTTAAGCTGCCTTTTGTGTTGACTGCCTCCCATATCAGATCACTGGTTCAAATCCCTGCTGCTCCTCTTCCGATCCGGCTCTCTGCTATGGCCTGGGAAAGCAGTGGAGGATGGTCCAAGTGCCTGGACCCCTGCACCAGCGTGGGAGACCTGGAAGAAGCTCCTGGCTCCTGGCTTTGGCCTGGCCCAGCCCTGGCTGCTGGCAGGCATTTGGGGCATGAACCAGCAAATGAAAGATCTCTCTCTGTCTCTCTTTCTCTCCGTGTCACTCTGCCTTTCAAATAATAAATAAATCTCTAAAGAAAAAAAAAAAAAAGCCTCTGTTCACCATTCAAACGCACGGGGCGGGGCGTCCCAGCCATGGCTGCTTTGTATCCTCAGCACCACTCCCTCGGGAAGCTTCCCATATTCCTCCTCGCCCAGACCCAGCCCTGACGGCTCACACGACGCGCTCAGCTCTCAGGTTCCGAAGCAGCCCAGCCACAGGCCCATTGTCTGCTGCCTCACCCTCTGCGTGGCAATGACTGGTGAAGACGCGTGTTCCAAGTGATGTAACTGACAGCTCCCAGGAGAATGGGAGTCTCCCGGCCCAGCCTTGGGCTCTGACCGCAGAGCCCGCCTCCCTCCACACACCTGTCTCCAAAGAGCTTCGAGCCGCAGGCATTGCAGAGCTGAATGTGGGAGACGGCGAAGGTGGGCGGGTCCCCTGGGAGCCTGTTCCTATGCTGCACCTCTGTTCCTTTAATCCAGGTGAGTTTATCCCAAGAATGCTGTTGCCTGGGCGACACCCTTGGACTGATGTCATCAGCCATTCGTGGGCCTAAGCTTGAGGGAACACCACCCCATGCTGCTTCCAGTGCCTGCCATGCCCTGCTGGGGAAAGTTCATTGGCTGCTCCACCTGCTTGTCACAGCCTCACCCTCTACCTGATCTCCCTTCTGCAATACTGAGCATTTGCCTTTCCTAGTCTTTTCTAAGATTCCTTGTTTTGCTAGTTTGAACGGCAGAGAGAGAGAAAGAGAGAGAGAGAGACAGCTCTTCCATCTGCTGCTTCACCCCCACGTGAACAGCCAGGTCTGGGCCAGGTTGAAGCCAGGAGCTACCAGCAACGAAGTCTATCCCATGGGGTGTCGGGGCCCAAGCACTGGGGCCATCCTCTGCTGCCTTCCTAGGTGCGTTAGCAGGGAGCTGGATCAGAAATGGAGCAGCTGGGACCTGAACTGGCACTCTGATATGGGATGATGGCAACACAGGTGGCAGCTTAACCTGCTACACCACTATGCCAGCCCTACTTTTTTCCTTTTTTCAAAGATTTTTCTGCATAGCAGGTTAAGCCACCCCCTGAGATGCCATCATTCCATATGGTTCATGTCCCAGCTTCTCCACTGCCAATCCAGCTCCCCGCTAATGCATCTGGGAAAATAGCAGAAGATGGCCCAAGTAATTGGGCCCCTGCCACCTATGTGGGAGACCAGAAGAAACTCTTGGCTCCTGGCTTCAGCGCAGCCCATCTTAGCCCCAGGCTAGGGGGAGTGAACAAACATATGGAAGATGTCTCCCCCTTTCTCTATAAGTCTGCCTTTCAAATAGTAAGTTGAGAGAGAGAGAGAGAGAGAGAGAGAGAGAGAGAGAGAGAGAGTTTTATTTATTTGAGAGGCAGAGAGACAGAAATTGCCCATCTACCGGTCCACTCCCAATGTCCACAGCAGCCAGGGCTGGTCCAGGCCAAAGCCAGGAGCCCAGAACTCGACCCAGGCCTCTCAGGTGGGTGGCAGGGGTCCACTACCGGAGCCATCACCTGCTGCCTGTTAGAGCACACATCAGGAGGAAGCTGGGGTCAGAAGCAGAGCCAAGACTGGAACAAGCACTGCACGATGGTGTGCAGGCGCCAGCGCCAGGTTTAACCTCTGAAGTACTTGCATCCCAGCATTCATGTATTATTGTCACAGCTGGTTTTATCCCAAGGGGAACTGAGCCGTAGAGAGGTGTTGTTTTTTAAGGTTTATTTAGTTTAAAGGCAGAGTGACACAGAGAGTTGGGGGAGAGTGAACAGAAAGGCAGAGAGAACTTCCTGCTTCCACCATTTCACTCCCTAAATGAACACAGGACCTGGGGCTGGGCCAGGCCAAAGCCAGGAGCTTCTTCCAGGTCTCCAACATGGGTGCAGGGTCCCAAGCACTTGGACCACCTGCTGCTTTTCCAGGTGCGTAGGCAGGGGGCTGGACTGGAACAGTGGAGACTGGAACCAGCACTCTGATGAGGGAGGCCAGCATCACATTCCACAACTTAACCTACAGAGCCAGAGGATGCTGAACTCCGGGGATTAAAGGCCCCAGTGTCACATTGTTCAGGTGCAGTGGCTGCAAGAGGCCCAGTGCGGAGACCAATGTCCTCGTCTCTACCCTCACTACTGAGCAAGGTCACCTGCCTACTCAGAGGACGCACAGCCCCAGGCTTCCGAGATCCCACACCCGACAAAACCAGCAAGTCCACGTGGCTTCCCGCTCAGTCTCTAACCACCTCCTGGCTGGGATCAGCACGGCGTGTCCATGCCACAGAGCCCTTCCTTAACTCAGGACCTCCGCCATCATTCACAGCAGCTGCCTTTTCACAGGGCCTCCCTCGGGACCCAGGCTCTGTGACGGACAAGACCAGGCCCTGGAGCAGCCTCATGAGCCACGGGGTGAGCAGGGGCCAAGGGGACCCTTCTCCCCCTTTCAGAATCACAGAGTGAAGATGGGGTTTTCCGGTTCTCTCCCAGTAGCAAGAACTGAACCACAGATCCCATTATCCACCAGGAGAGCCCATCACCCTGCCCTCCTCACCCAGGGCCACAGAAGAAAGCATGTGCTCCCAGGTGACCCGGGGCTGGCCCCACTGTGCGTCTTTAAAGAAGCCAGTGGGGCAGGCATTCGGCCTGACAATTCAGAGGCTGGTTACGATGCCCACTTCCTATGTCCAAGTATCTGGGCTAGATACCTCACTCCACTCCTGGCTGCAGCTTCCTGCTACCACAGACCCTGGGAGGCAGGGGTGATGCTCCAGCGAGTGGGTCCCCACCACTCATGTGGGAGACCTGGATTGCATTCCTGATTCCTGGCTTCTGCCTTGGCCCAGCTCCAGCCACTTAGGGCATTTGGGGAACAAACCAGTGAATGGCAGATTCCTCTCTCTCTCTCTCTCTCTCATTCTGCCTTTCAAATACATAAATCTTGCAATAAAAGCAAAAGGAAGGAAGGAAGGAAGGAAGGAAGGCAGGAAGGCAGGCAGGAAGGCAGGCAGGCCATGGCCGTGGTGGGGCAGTGGGGACAATGAGGAGAGCGGACAGCAGAGTGAACACAGCATGGCCATGAACAGAAGCCTCCTGCGTCCCCTCCCCTTGGCTGCCTCGCCCCAGTGATAACCCAGCAAGAGCTCCGGACACAACTGGCTGCCTGTGGACCCCGCCTTTCTCCCCATACTGGGATCCAGGTGCCAGATAGCAAAGGCACTGCTTGCCTGCACAACACAGTTGTAACTCCATGCAGGCCGGAGGAGCTGGCTCCCAGGCATGGGCCACCCGGGGACTCCCTCCCCTCCTCACCCCTACTCCCCCCGAGGCAGGGAGCTTGCCAGGCAAGACTGGGCAAGGAGAAGGAGCATGGGGCAGGGCTGGCTCCAGCCTCCCGCGACTGCCCAGGCTGCACTTCGGCGGCACTAGGACCTTCCTTGAGATGCTCCAAAAGGCTGGGCAAGGCCTGATGGGTCAGCCAGCGCCCTGGGCCCCTCCGCACCGCACCACCTACCTCTGCCCTCCCCGTCCCCCTCCCCTGCTAGGTCCTGTGACCCCCCCAACCCACCCACAGGGACCCTCAGGCAGCCACATCTGGGTCTCCCTGTCCTAGCCCAGCCCTGGGGACCGGTTTGACAGAATCAGAAGGTGCCTGAAAAGCCTGGCTCTGCCTTCAACAGAGGGAGAGGCGGAGACCCATCCAGGTCGGCCCAGGGCAGCCGTTTGGTGGTGACTGAACTGGGCCAGTTTCCAGGAATTCAGGAAATGTTTGCCCCGACAACCGGCACACAATGACGTCCAATAAAGTGACTGGAATGGTGGTGGGGGTGGCAGAGAACAAATGTCACCCACTTGCCGGTGGGCAGGCAGGGTCCTCACGTTCACACCGTGCGCGCTGGCCCGCGGGAGCGCCCAGAGGCAGACTCCCCACGTGAGATGCCCCTAAGCCGCAGGTGACAGCTGCCGATTTTGTAACCTCCCTGAGTCACCCATTAACAAGCAGCTCTGCAAGCCGACTCCCCCCACTGCGGGGTTCGTGCGCTGCTCTTCCTGCAAGGGGCACCACCACCCGCCACCCCGGAGAGCTGTGCCCCTTGGACTTCAGTCCTGAGGTCAGACAAGAAGCCGGGGAGCCTGCAAAGGAACAGCACAGAGAGTGCGAGGGGACTTCGAAATGTTCGCCAGAACTGGGATTAAAGATACGTTTATTTTAGTGCAGGAACATTTATAAATCCATTCATGGCTTTTGCATTGCACGCCTTTTCCACGAACTCTTTGAAGATTCCTCGTAGGCGTGGATTTAAAAATTTGTAGCACCAAAATAAATAAGCTTATCTTTTAACTGCATTTTCCCATGAATTCTTGAAGTTCCCTTGTCCTTGAATATTTTTTTTCCAATGGAGAAAGTTCTAGATTATTCTAGCAACCCAATCAGTAGTTGCCTAGAGAACTCCCAGTTCTCCTTCAAGTTGGGTCCCTCGGCATTAGAAGGAGCTAAATGCACTTGGCCAAGCTTCCTAGTGCTTCCCTTTGAGCCCCAATGTTCTCGGCTCTTAAAGAGGAAGCTTGCTTTTCTGTCTCTGCCCCTTGGTGAGGTTGAAATTAGGAAATGGATGTACAAGAACCTTCGTCCTGAGTTGTGAATTGTTCTACAAACACAAGTACTGTTGGTGATGGCCTGAGAGCCCCCCCCCCCAGGGTGGGGGGTGAGAAAGCCCATTTGTTGGTAGCAGGGAGGGGATGGGAGGGACTGAGGCAGCTCAGCCACGCTGCTCCCACCAGCCTGGTTTAAGGAGCTGCCCTCTTAATCATCTCAGCTTCTCTCTCCTCTGCCTGCCTCTTTCTGAACTCTCTCTGAACTCTGCAATCCCCAGCTCACCCCACCCACACATCCCATAATCTCTCTCTCCCTGGTGTTTGTCAGCCCACCCTGACCCAGAGAGACGGAGTCCCCCAGGGCTCCTGGAAGAAGACTTCTCCCACCCCTCCCCACTCCCACCCTTCTCCCTCCTCCCACTGCATCACCTGATGGGACCACCCTGGGAAGTCTTGCTTTTCCCCACTGTGGTGTCGGCAGAGGGAACCACAGCCTGGCCGAGCCCTGTCTTGAAGCAGAGCAGGGTCCCTGTCCTCTCAGCGGGCTAGGGGGCTGCCTGAGCAGAGGCCAGAGATGATGGGCTCGGGTCAGCCTAGAGGTGCCCAGCCCTGGGGACCACACTAATCCGAGGGAGGGGCTGGGAACGGGCATGGGCTCACCCTGGGTTGTACACTGGGCACCTTGCCCATATTCGCACTGCTGGAGGAGGTTATTATCCCCACTTAACAGATGAGGAGAAACAGGTTCCAAGATGCTGCTTGAACAAACGCATTCACAGGTCGTAAAGGATGGCGCGGGGATGCACACCCACTGTTCTCACCTCCAGCCTGGGCCTGGGGGTGGGTCCTACACCCAAAGTCACCGCGGCCAGCCAGAGTCTATTTATAGCAGGTTTACTGGACTGGATCAAAAGAAAAGACAGCATAAAGTTCCAGAGACTTCTGGGTAATTTTACTGCCATCTCACAAGAAATATTGGAAGTGAACAAAGAAAATCAAAGCAGTTGCTGTTAGGGTGGCTATCTTTAATATTTTTGTATGACCATCGCAAAACGATTCCTTCCTAACAGTTTCCTTTTCCCACAGTGAAGAGCAGTGTGTATAAATAGTAACCACCAATGTTTATGAACCACTTGCTATGCAAAAGCCTTATAGAGTAAAGCGCTCAGTTAATCCACCAAAGCCTGGGCAGTAGCTTCCACTTCTACCTGGTTTATAGAAAGAGAGAACGGAGATGCAGAAATGCACAGATTTGCTCCAGATCGCTAAGTGAGCTGTGGAATTTGAACCCCAGTGGTCTGACATCGAAGCTTGCAGCCCAACCCATTGAACTTAACATTACCTGCTCTGGAGCTTCCTGGACCCAAGGATGCCGTTAAACCCAACCCGAGGAAGGCACCTACTATGTGCTGGTGCCAGACAGCGACTACAGGATGGAAGAGATTGGAGGCAGGAGTGAGTGGGGGAAACTGGTCGACTCACACAGGCATTCGATGTTCTGGATCTTTCTGCCCCTCCCCCCAGGGTCAGGCTGGGAAGGCAGCAGCAAGCCCTTTCTGGGTGAGTCTCCCTCCCCGCTTTGGAGACACCGGCCTTTCAGGGCAGCATCCCCGGGCTGGTGGCATCTTGCACCCACCAGGTCTGGGCTGAGAGAGCAGGCAGGTGCCTGCCACAGACGGGGCTGAGGTCGGGAGGAGCCCCCAAGGGAGGGAGCCCCTAAGCTGTGATGGCTGGGCTGCCGAGCGAAGCCTCCTGTTGGCAGTGACTTGCAGGAAGTCCGGGCTGGGCTGGGAGGTGGAAGAAGGCACACAGGCCTTGGTTATCCGAAAGCAGGAACCCTCCAGCTGCCCTCCGCCTCACCCCAGGGACAGTCCCCAAGAACTAAGCTTGTATAAACAAGGCCACGGGAAAGCAAGGCCCTATCTGTTATCAGTTCTCGTTCTCCAACTCAGCCTCTTGGCGGGAGCAGCTGCCTGCCCAGACTCCTCCCCCTCCTGCTTTCTGCCTCCTCTGTGGCCAGCTTCTCCCTCCCCCCACCCCCAACCCTCCTGGAACGGCCAAGCTCCTGTCGGTGGGTGCTGCCAGCCAGCGGGAGCAGCCCTATCTGAGCAGCAGTCAAGGGGAGACTCTGCTCTGGGGAGGCTCCCTGTTCCTGCCCGGGGTGGCCGCGGTGTGTGCAGCGTTGGAGGAGGTGGGGTGGATGGCGGGAAGCCACCTGTCCGTGAGCAGGGGGTGTGGCGTCCCCAGCCGGGTTCCCAGGCTACAGCAGCTTTGGCTCTGATGTCTGGCAGCAAAGCCTCGTGTTTTGGTCCTCAGGATGTGCGAATGTGCAGTTGGAACAAGGCGGACGGGAGGTCATTAGGTCCAAGGTCTCTTTCTGTTCTGGAATTCGGGGAGGACCTGACCGAGGAGGCTGCGGGGGAAGGCAGCTGGCTGGGTGCGTCTGGCTGCCTGACCTGTCTCCTCTTTGGACTTGTAATTAATTACATAAGCCTGGTCCCAACCCAGAGGAGGGGCGGCCGGCTAACACTCTCCATCCAGACAGTCACGTTACACCAGAGGCGTTCAGCTCAGAGCCAGCCCGTGAGCCTCGGGCATCAGCTTCCACAAAATGAAAATAGCTGAGCCATACCCCTGTGAAAATAAATTCCTTTTTTTTTTTTAATATTTATTTATTTATTTGAAAGGCAGAGTTACACAGAGGCAGAGAGAGTGAGAGAGGTCTTCCCTCCACTGGTTCCCTCCCCAAATGTCCTCAATGGCTGGAGCTGGGTGAATCTGAAGCCAGGAGCCAGGAGCTTCTTCCTGGTCTTCCACACCGATACAGGGGCCCAAGAACTTAGGCCATCTTCTACTGCTTTCCCAGGCCATAGCAGAGAGCTGGATTGGAAGTGCAGCAGCTGGGACTTGAACCAGCACCCATAAGGGATGGCGGCACTGTAGGCACCGGCCTTACCCCCTACCCATACTTCTCAGAACGACTGGCTCGAAAGACAGAAAGAGGCCAGCTCCTCCCTCCAGTCCCTCACTCCCCCTCTCCCATATTCCAGGGGGTCCTTGGATAAGGTCAGACAGGGCCAATGGACTCATGCCCCCAAAGGAAGATAGATGAAGTTAGCCATGGGGTATGGCATGGAGTTCCTGGGAGTTACAACAACCCTGTGAGATTCAAAGCCTGGCCTGCTCAGAGGAGGTTTAGAGATGGAAATCCTCCCTGGGATGAAAAGAAACCAAAATGCAGATGTCGGGATACCTTGAGCTATACTACAGCAACTCTTCATTTCATGGAGAGGAGAGAGACACAGATGACCCCACATTGGTCCTGAGAGGGGCAGCGCAGGGAAGCAAGAGCCTGGGAAGCAGCCTTGCGCCTAGACCAGAGGTAGGCAAACCGTGGCCCTCCAGCCATTTCAGCCCCTGTCTGTTTTTATAAATAAAGTTTTATTGGGACATGACCACACTCATTCATTTACATCTTGCCTTTAACCACTTTCACGCTACAAGAGACTTGAGTAGTTTTGACAGAGCCCATTCAGACTGAAAACCTAAACTATTTAATATCTGCCATTTCCAGAAAAAGTCTGCTGCCTCCAGGGGTAGGCGCCAGAAACAGCATCCCAACGCAGAAGCTGAGTTCCTGCCCACAGGTTCCATCAGAGAACTGCAGGTCTCCCAATACGCAGGCTTTCTCCCCACCCAAATGCATCAGGCGGAACACGGGATATTCCTTGGCCAAGGCAAGAAGGGTCAGATTGCATCTCAGACCCGTCTGTAATTCATTCAGCAATGGATACATGTTGAGGGGCCTGTGGTAAGTCCTCAGGGTACTCAACAAAACCGAGCCAGAGTCTTCTCTCCTGAGTTTCTACTCAATTCTTCTATTTGTTTATCACCCCATTCCCAGACAGCTATCCGCCAACTGGATTCTTTGTTTTACATAAGTTATTACATGAATTTGAGAGACCGAGACAAGGGAGCCCAATCCACTATTTCACTCCCCCAAATTTCCCAAAAAGGCAGGGGTTGGGCCAAGGCTGCACCAGGCTGAAGCCGAGAGACAGGAACTCAATCCAGGTCACCCATGGAGGTGATGGGAACCCAACCACTCCAGCCATCACCTCTGCCTCCCAAGATGTGCATTAGCAGGGAGTCTGAAACCGCGAGCCAGATCTGGAACTCGGACCCAGGCTCCAACGTGGGACAGAAGTGTCCTAACCCCAAGGCTAGATGTCCACCCCCACCAATAGAAATCTGAAGTTTCTGTACCTCCCAAGAGTTCGTGCGCTGGACTCCATGGCCCAAAGCAGAGCTGACTTGGAGGGCCCGTTGTATGGCAGACGTTACTGTTGTTTATTGAACGAAGATTTACTTTCCCACCCCAGGAGTGTGGTTTGGCCATATGACTGGCCTTGGCTGGTGAGATGCGAGCAGAGTGACATGGCGCTCCCAGGTTCAGCTGTGAGACAGAGAGTGATTCGGCTGATCAGTCTCTTTCCGTCTGCTGTGAAATGATGATGCCCCAGATTGAGGCGTCCTGGTGTCACTCCATCAGCCAAGGAGTAGAAATGCCTGAACAGACTATGGCCAACTCATAATGATGTGTAGTCAGCTTGAAGAAGAACCTTTGCTGGGGCCGGTGCTGGTACACAGCGGCCTAACACCCTGGCTTGTAGCACTGGCTTCCCCATATGGGCTGCTGGTTCGAGTCCCAGCTGCTCCACTTCCAATCCAGCTCTCTGCTGTGGCCTGGGAGTGCAGTGGAGGATGGCCCAAGTCCTTGGGCTCCCGCATCCGCATGGGAGACCTGGAAGAAGCTCCTGACTCCTGGCTTCGGATCTGCTCAACTCTGGCTGTTGTGGCCATCTGGGAAGTGAACCAGCAGGTGGAAGACCTCTCTCTCTCTCTCTCTTTCTCTCTCTCTGGCTCTACCTGTCTCTGTAACAGTGTTTCAAATAAATAAAATAAATAAACCTTTGTTATTTGTTATAGTGAACCGGCATGATTTTGTGGTTTAGCAAAACCCCTTTGTTTTTGTATGGCAGCGTGTTCCAGTAAAGTTGATTTGATAAATAGATAGATCTTCAATTTCCCTTCTGACTTTCACTGGGAAATGATCTACTGATTCCAAGAGGTGACATTAAATCCTCTATAGACTGGGTGTAATGTTACTGTAGATCTGGTTATCAAATATTTTTAAAAAATTTTTGAGAGACAGAAAAGATCCAGAGAGTTCTCATCCACTGGTTCACTCCCCAAATTCCTGCAATGGATAGGACTGAGCTAGGCCAAAACTGGGAACTCAGTCCGGGTCTCCCATGCGGGTGGCTGGAACCCAATCCCTCCAGCCATCTTGGTTGCCTCCTAGGGACTACATTAGCAGGAAGCTGGAGTCAAGAGCCAGAGCCCAGCATGGAGTCCAGGCACTCAGAGGTGGGTTGTGGGCATCTTAGCCAACATGTTAACTATGAACTAAAGCTTCTGCCAGATCACACTTTGTAAATAGGTGAAACCGTCCAACTCAGTCTTATGAGAGATCTTCAAAACTTTCATGGAAAATGTGCATCGTGAAAACAGATTCCAAAAATGTTTGCACTAAAACAAACTTGCTTTAATTTCATTGTTCCAGGAGTTTTTGAAGAACCTTTGCAGAGATCTTAGCCTGAAACTTCTGGCTGATCCATGAATTTTGTAAAATGCATGCCCGGTCTTTTGCTAGTCCTGCATTCTGAGTTCAGAGGGCTCTACACCTCTCATCTCTCCAGGAGCTCCGGCTGCCCCTGCACGACGGTACTCACCCTGCTGTCTAATCGAAAGCTTTTGTCGGCTTTGGGGCCGCTGCCCCCTCCCACCCACTCCGGGCCTCCCCTGGCCAGCCCTGGGGCGGGTTAGACTGAAGCTAGCACTCACGGGTTGGAGAGACCAGTGTGCTGCTCCTGCAAACACACTGGAGCACGCAGCGTGCCACGACTGATGCCACCGTCTGTGCCATTTGGCAGGAGGGAGGCTGCGACCTGAGACGTGTGGGAGACAGGTCCCGGCCTTTGTCTCACCTGGCAGCCAGAGCTGCAGAGTCGTCGGCAGAGCAAGAAGGAAAGCCAAGGGCAGAGCTCGTGGGCAGGGCAGGTGAGGAAAGCAACAGGGCTCACGGCGATGCCCATGAGGGCTCAGGAGCTCCAAGCCCAAACTCCTCCCTTCTGGGAGACACAGGAAGAGAAGTTCTACTTTCCTCGCCTTCCCGGAAACCCAGGAGACACAGGGGCTGCTGGGAGGCCGGCCTTCTGGAGCTTTAGCCCCGGGTCCCCCTGCTCCAGAGCCGCACACAGCGGCAGGCTGGGTTCTCAGGCCCGGGAATGGGAGGACCACGGTTAAGGCCTTCTGGGGAGTCTGTGGGACAGGGAGTGAGGGCAGCTGGAATTCCTCAGTCCTCCCCTCATCCCTGAGCCGAGAGGTATAGACACCGGTCCTCCCCCCATCCCTGAGCCGAGAGGTATGGACACTGGGAAAGACCACATGGGTGTGACGCAGGTAGTGGCCACCATTCTTGTCATCCTTCTCTTCATTCTCCCTTGTGTCCTGGGAGTCAGCCGGGGTCCTCATCGATGGTGACTCTGGCACCTGGCATGCGTCAACCTTGGGGCTCAATTTCTCCCTAAGGACACAGAGCCTGGCCATGGCACCCCATGCCCTGCAGGCTGCCGGGAGGCTCAGCCATCCTGGCATTTTGAGGGTCCTGTGTGCCCCTGCCCCTCCTGACCAGGGAGTTCTCCCTCTGGTTCCATGCACCCAGGTCCCCGCCTCTCCTGAAGCTACATCCCACTCATACCTCCCTTGCCCCAGGGTAGCTGAGGTCAGCAGGGGCCTGTCGGACCCCAAGCCCACCCTGGTACCAAGGCAGGACCCCACCGAGGATTTCAGGGCTGGCTCTCAGCAAAGTCTAAGTGTCTCAGTGGCTGTCTCCACCTGACACCTGTCCTTCCTGCCCTGGCCCTTTTTCCACAGTCTGGGCCCCCAGCATGGAGCCCTGCTCTCTGACCCCCCCCAAGCCCCGACATAGAGCCACACCCCAACTCCAGGGCCTTGAATAATTTCTTCCACACCTGCCAGTTTTGTGAGCCATTCTCCCACGCTCTGCTGTGCCCTGGGTGGAGCCACTCAGTTGACAGACTGTCTCAGTAGGTGTTTAAGAAGCAGCCTGCTCTGTACGCAGGGTGGGGACCTCGAGTGACCGACAGCTCTTGCCTGCAAGGGAGATCAAGAAATAGAGCCCTCACCTGAAACAGGAACTCATTCAAGGCCATGAAGGTCAAGAGTGGCGATCGGAAGTGAAGCCCAGCCCTTGGCATGCAGAGGATGGGGGAGGGGGCCTGGCTGCCCCCACACGTGGCAGAGCTGCAGAGCCAGTTGCTTCCAGCAGCCCCAGCAGCCCCAGCACCTGTGCTGGCTGGGTTCCCTCCATGCCGGCTTGCACATGGCTGCACACTGCAGCCTGAGTGCCCACTTGTCCCCCAAGATGGAGAACGGCTGGTCCCCAAGCAAGCCCCTAACTATGTGTCTAAGAGCCCAGAAAGTCAGCCAAGGGGGGTGCCTCCCAACAAAAGGCTGGGATGGTGACCCTGGCCGTCCCCCACCAGCAGCCCCTATCTCTGTGACCCACAGATCCACATTCACCACCATCCCAATGAGCAAACACCAGGTACCCGGGGGCTCTGCTGGAGACAAGACCATCTCAGGTGTTCTGAGTCCCCAGCACAGCCGGGTTGGGCAGGAGGAGGTCCACACCCCAGAGCTGGACCAAAAATGGAGCCAGGACTGGACCCCAGGCCCTCAACAGGAGATGCAGGCATCCCTTAGCAGTGACCTAACTGCAGTGCCACGTGCCTGCCGGAACCCCAGGCTTTCTGACTTCAGGGTCCACCGTGGTAATCAGCACCCCCTCCTGCCCCCACTTCTCCCAGAAACAGTCTCTTTCTCCCAAAGCAGTGTGATCTATGAGGAGCATGCACACGAGGGAAGCATCCTCCTCCCACCACAAGAGGCTGAGGACCCCACAGAGACCCTCATGTGACCACAG
The DNA here is from genome assembly GCA_949820135.1 of Sylvilagus floridanus. Lineage (NCBI taxonomy): Eukaryota > Metazoa > Chordata > Mammalia > Lagomorpha > Leporidae > Sylvilagus > Sylvilagus floridanus. The sequence goes on along the minus strand of OX463228.1, from coordinate 10,212,477 downwards.
TAGGTAAGCGACAGGGGCCGTGTGGCCAGCTCTCCACCCCACATGACCAAGTGGGCCTGGCACTGCGGCTGATTTTGTACCCCCTGTTTAAAAGCAGGACCACGGCGGGCGTGGAATATTGCTGAGCGGTTTTCATCACGCCGGTGTCTTCTTTGTTGCTTATGGGTTGATCATGCCCAGGTGGGGAGAAAAGGTGCCCCTTGGGAAAACTCGGGGCGCACCTGCTTAGACTCGGCGTCACCCCCAGCACAGCCTCAGGGCCTTACCGCCCACACAGCAAGCAGTAGGAGGAAGTCACTTCGTAACCGGAAGCCAGGGAAGCCTCAGGAGCATGCCCCAGCCTCTGAGAGGACAGGAAGGTCCTGCCTGCTGGGCCCCGGCTGGGCAGGGCTGGGGGGCTTGGGCAGACTAGTGTCCTGGCTGCCCAGCCTCCCGCTGCCTCTGCTCTCGCTGAAACAGTTTCCTCCATCCTGAAGGTCCCCATGACTCCACTGACAGGTGCATGGTGAAGGGGACTGGGTGGGCATGAGAGAAAGGCCAGTCCTTATCCACACCGGCCCCACCTGCAGAGAGGGTTTAAGTGAGCTCTACACTCCCTTCCTCGACCCGTGCCTGGCAGCCCACTGTGTGTGACCGAGGAGAGCTGGTGTCAGGGGCCGCTGGAGCAGGGCAGGTGGTACTCCAGCCCTGGGCCCAAGCCACGGGGCACAGCGACTTAGCCCACCGCAGCAGGGCTGGGGGAAGATGGATACACGGCCCTGGCCCCCACCCTTCTCGACTTTGCTCAAACGAGGTGGAGAAGAGCTTCCTGCCCTCCCAGAAGCCCCTCACTTACAGGCCCCCCCCTCGAAGGTCTGAAGATGGGGTGGGGGAGGGTGCTTCCCAGCCTGCCCCGCGCTCCTCGCTCCATTAGGTCTTCCCCCTTGTCTCCGAGGGTTTTTTGGCCTGCACTGTCACTCACCGGCGGCCTTCTCTGCTCACTGCTGTCCTTGCCTCTGTGCACAGGGTCCTGGAGCTGGGACCCCCTGCCCCGCTGCTGGAACCCGCCCTGGCCAGCACACGGGCGCTGTCCGTACTCACTCACTCAACAGTGACTCCATTCCTGCCGTCGTGCTCTTAGAATGCTTTATACACATTCTATTTTTTTTTTTAATTTTTATTTATTTGGAAGGGAGAGACAGAAGTATTCCATCACCCAGCCCATACTCCAAATCCTGCAACAGCCCAGGCTGGGCCAGGCTGAAGCCAGGAGCCCAGAATCCAGTCTAAGTCTCTCGAGTGGGTGGCAGGAACCCAAGTACGGGGGCCGGGGGCCTCCCAGGGTGTGTATCAGCAGGAAGCGGAAATCGGAAGCAAATCCAGGCACTCTGGTATGGGATGCAGCACCCCAAGGGGTGTCTTACCCACTGCACCCCTCTTGCTTTTTAAATACAACTCAGTAAAAGTCCATAAAACGAGTGTTCTCCCATTTTACAGATGGAAATGTTGAGGCTCAGTTAAATGCCTTGACCCAGGCTACTCAATTTGTAAGAGTCCAAAGCAAGGGGGCCAGCACTGTGGCATTTAGGCTAAGCCTCCACCTGCGGCACTAGCATGCCGTATGAGGATTGTGTCCTGGCTGCTCCTCTTCCAATCCAGCTCTCTGCTATGGCCTTGGAGGACAGTGAAAGATGGCCCACGTGCTTGGGCCCCTGGACCCACATGGAAGACCCAGAAGTTCCTGGCTCCTGGCTTCAGCCTGGCCCAACCCTGGCCATTGCAGCCATTTGGAGAGTGAACCAGCAAATGGAAGATCTCTCTCTCTCTCTCCCTCTCTCTCTCTCTGTCTCTCCCTCTCTTTGTAACTCTGCCTCTCAAATAAATAAATCTTAAAAAAAAAAAAAAAGAGTCAGAGGCAAGGTTCAAACCGCAGGCCCATCCGGTGCCCCAAACTCCCTGTTGCAGACCAGCTGCCTCCCCAGCCTGAGGGCCTCTGCCGGCAGCACGGGACTGCGGACTGGAGAGCCTACAGCCCTGGGAGAGAAGCCCGTGGCGCTGGGGCCCGGGAGAGGCCGCAGAACTCAAGCCAGGAGCTTCCCACTGCCCCTGCCGGAAGCCTGGGAAGCGAGCGTTGGTCTGCCCCAGCCTCCCTGGCTGTTTCCTACAATGCATCCACCCCTGGAGAATGACCGGAAGAACGGCTTCCGGCTGGGGCGGGGCACAGCCAGCCCCGTCCACAGGGATTTTTCCCCAGAGTAGCGGGGACTCTGCCTTGCCCTTGGACTGGGTTTGAGGGCAAAACGGGATGATTGGGAAGTGATGAGTTTGGGGTAATTATTACAGTTGGCTTTAGTATCATTGATTTAATTAATTAGAAGTCTGTATGATTGCGTATTTAATGATGGCTGTGTTTAACAACTGACTCACAGAAGGCCTGCAGATTTAGCAACCAGCTCTCATGAGCCAACACCGTGGACGACCAATTACTTCTCAGTCTGCCGTAAAACCAGGGGACACCTGTGCCCCCCAGCAGTGCTGGAATGAACACCACCACCGTGGCCAGGCCCCCTCACCGCCTGGTGCTTCAGGTTGTGGCCATCTGCGAAATGAGATTCTTGTGGGGATTCCAGAAAAACCTTCACAGAGAGACCCAGGGCACGGGGCGGGCGTCCAGCCTAGCGGCTGAGCTGCCCTCATCCATTGCTCTCCTAGCTCGGTTCAACATCCTGCTCCAGCTCCTGACTTCAGCTCCTTGCTGGGAGGCAGCAGTGTGAGTCCCAGTAATCGGATTTCTGGCACCCATGGGGGACACCTGTTCTGAGTTCCATGGCAGGTATTTGGGGAGTGAACCAGCAGGTGGGAGCGCTCTCTCTCTCTCTCTCGCTCTCTCTCTCTCTCTGTTGTGCGTGCTCACTCGCTCTCTCTCTCTCCCTCTCTCTCTGTTGGTCAGACCCTCCCCTCGCCCCAGCCCACTCTCAGCACACAGTAGGTACTGGCTGTCCCACAATAGGAGCTTCAAGAAGGTGTAACCTAATAGCAACACAAAGCTGAGCAAAGTTCATCTAACTGTAGATGAGAAAACCAGTGGCCTGGTCCATTGTCCTGGGGCATATGGCAGACGCCCACTGAACCCTCCAGACAATGAGGGAGGGTTGTATTTCAGCACAGAAGCCCAGCACCTGCCAAGGAGAGTGAGCACCCTCTTGAAGATCCTGCTACCTCTGGGAGCAGCTGCTGTCAGCCAAGCCTTCTTTGCGTTAATATGAAAGATAAGAGTCTAGCCTTCAAAACATGCTTCCTACTCCCTAGCAGGTAGACAAGGGCTGGAATACTATTCTCCCCCCATCAACCCTTCCCGTAAAAGTGATCCGAGGGAAGATGAATGTACTCAGACCTGGTTCCCAAGCTCAACTCCCCAGTGTGTACCAACCAACCGACAGCCGGCCACACGGGGAAGGGAAGATGCTAAGACACTGGCCATATCCACGGAGGTGGGGGAGCTGAGATGGTGAGAAGATTCTATTTGTTGAAGATACAGGGAAGATGAACTGGGGCTGTGATCTTGAAAAGAATGCCTGGAAATTTCTAAGAGTCTAAGCTATTTCAAAGAGTTTGTGGGAAAAAGTGCAATTAAAAGGTGAGTTAATGGGACCGGCGTTGTGGCGCAACAGGTTAAGTCGCCACCTGTGATACCCACATCCCATACAGGTGCCAGTTCGAGTCCCAGCCACTCCACTTCTGATCCAGTTTCTTGGAAATGTGCCTGGGAAAGCAACAAAAGATGGTCCAAGTACTTGGGCCCCTTACACCCACAGAGGAGACCAGGATGGAGGTCCAGGCTCCTGGCTTCAGATCAGCTCAACTCTGGCTATTGCTCCTGGCTTCTGCCTGACCCGGCCCCAGCCATTGCAACCATTTGGAAAGTAAAGCAGTAGATGGAAGGGCTGTTACTCTGTCTCTGCCTCTCTCTATATAACTCTACCTTTCACTAAAATAAATAAATCTTTAAAAAATGAGAGGTGAGTGTATTTTGGTGCACATTTTTTAAAAAGTGTTTTGTTTTATTTATTTATTTTTAAAGATTTATTTATTTATTCAAAAGTTAGAGTTACACAGAGAGAGGAGAGGCAGAGAGAAAGAGAGAGTCTTCCATCCAATGGTTCACTTCCCAGATGGCCGCAACGGCCGGAGTTGAGCTGATCCGAAGCCAGGAGCCAGAAGCTTCTTCCTTGTTTCCCACGTGGGTGCAGGGGCCCAAGGACCCAGGCCATCTTCTACTGCTTTCCTAGGCTATGGCAAAGAGCTAGTTTGGAAGTAGAGCAGCCAGGTCCCAAACCGGTGCTTGTTCTTTGCATTTCGATGAGTCTGGTTCTTTCTATCTGGGCAATCCGGAACACAACAAGGCCAGGGCATTAGCCCACTGTGCCACAGCACCAGCCCTCCTTGTTTTATTTAAAAGGCGGAGTTGCAGAGAGAGAAGGGAGAGAGAGAGAGAGAGAGAGAGAGAGAGAGAGAAATCTTCCATTCACTGGCTCATTTTGGACAAGACCAAAGCCAGGAGCCAAGAGCTTCTTCCAGTTCTCCCATGTGGGTGCAGGGGCCCAAGCACTTGGGTCATCCTCCACTGCCTTTCCAGGTGCACCAGTAGGGAGCTGGATCAGAAGTGGAGCAGCTGGGACTTGAACCAATGCCCAAATGGGATGCCGGCACTACAGGCAGCAGGTTTAACCCTGTGGCCCACAGGGGCCACACCACCGGCCCCTGTGCACTTATTTTTGAAAGCCAAGCACATATGTGAAAGTTCATGGAAAATACCTGCTGTGAGAAAGCTATGCATGGATGTCAAAGCTCTTCTGCACCAAAAGTAAACACCTTTGAATTCCACTTTACATAAACTTCAAAATACCTTCATATGTCACATTTTGAAGGACAATTCCCAGATCTCTAAATCATCTCCTTTTCATGCTGTCTTTGGGTCGATTCTGGGCTAATACTGAGGTATTGTGCTGTGAGCATTGGATCTGGAATGAGAAAACCTGGCTCCCCCTCCCCACTCCTTCCAGAGTCTTGGGCAACTTGTATGATCTCCATGAGTCTCAGGCTGAAATGGGCACTGTGTGAGGAGTGCAGGACAGGAGCGCCTTCCCAGGGACAAGTCCCCATGTCAACCTTCACCGTGGCTGTGAGCCACTTGGCCACTTGGAGAGCTCCAGTCAGTGGTGCCCAGAGCCAAGAAGAGGGTTCCTTTGGCCTCCAGCACACCTGTGAGCACCACATGCCTCCTCACAGCACGCATGAGCACGGCAGATGAGGGGCACGATGCGGTCAGCCTGCCCTGTGCACATCCGGGCTCTCCAGCCTGCTGTACACCTGCTCTCCATAGAGAGATGCTGTAGGAATGTTCCTACTGCCTCGGCTGCGCAGCGGGACCCCCACTGCCATCCCTGCAGACTTGGTAGCCTGGAATTGAACGTGATGGACGCCTTTCAGAGTCCACACCACAATGGAGCAAGGATGGACACTGAGGCCCAAAGCCTCTCTTCTAACAGCTAGCTCCTGAGCCTGGGCGATCGCCCCTGTGAAAGGGGGCTGGCCTTGCTGTCTCTCTCTTCTCTGCTCAGTCTGGATCTTTATTTTATTTTATTTTGAAAGACACAAGCAGAACTCTATCCATTGGTTCATTCTCCAAATGCCCACAAGAGCCAGGGCTGGGCCAGGCCAAAGCCAGGAACCACGAGCCGGGAGCCAAGGGCTGGAAACTCAGTGTGAGTCTCTCACATGAGTGGCACAGATTCAACTGCTTGAACCTTCAGCTGCTGCCTCCCAGGTGCGCATGAGCATAAAGCTGGAAGGGGAACAGAGCCAGGACCCAAACCCCGGCACTCCAATACTGGATGCAGGCGTCCCAAGCAGGGTCTTAGCTGCCATGCCACATGCCCGCCCGGAGTCTGCTTCTTTAGATCCAGACCTTGGGAGAAGGTCTGTCTCTTCCAAAAGTGATGGAACTCCATGGGGTTCTACGTGGCATCGTGGGTAACTCAGAAAAAGCAGTAAGGCCAGAGACCGTCAAGAGGCTGACAGATCCGCTTGAACTTGGACTGTGAGACCAGAGGGAGGTAGATGGCCTAAAGATAAAGTTGTGACTTCAGCAGCCTGAGGGACACCCCACGGCTAGACACCCCCTCCCTCCCCATGTATGACAAGAGCTGTCACTCTGCTCAAGGCACAGAGTGGGGCATCTTGTCCCCTGTTTCAAAGCCCTTTTACTTGGCTTTCTGTAAATGTATTTCTTTTTTCTTTTTTTTATTTAAAATTTAAAGAGAGAGAGCTCTCATCTGTTAGTTCACTCCCCAAGTGCCTACAACAGCCAGTGTGGGGCCGGAACTGGAGCCAGGAGGCGGGAATTCAATCCCAGCCTCCCACGTGGGTGTCAGGAATCTGATTACTTGAGCCCTCGCTGCTGCCTCCCAGGATCTGCATGAGCAGGCAGCTGTGGCCAGGAGCTGGCGTCTGGAATTGAACTCATGTACTCCCGTGTGGGACGTGGATGTCTTCACTGCTAGGCCAAATGCCTGTCTCATAAATAAATTTCTTTTTATTTTTTTCAGATGTATTTATTTACTTGAAAGGCAGAGTTACAGAGAGGCAGAGAGAGAGAGAGAGAGAGAGAGAGAGAGAGAGAGAGAGAGGTCTTCCCTCCACTGGTTCACTCCCCAGATGGCCGCAACAGCCTGAGCTGCACTGATCTGAAGCCAGGAGCCAGGAGCTTCTTTCGGGTCTCCCACGTGGGTGCAGGGACCCAAGGACTTAGGCCATTTCCATTGCTTTCCCAGGCCACAGCAGAGAGCCAGATCGGAAGTGGAGCAGCCGGGACTCGAACCAGCTCCCATATGGGATGCTGGCACAGCAGGCGGCAGCTTTACCCACTACACCATGGTGCCAGCCCAGTACACTTCTTGTATGTCTTCTGTAGGGATATAAATTAATACCTTCTGGTGATGCCACCTACCTTTTGAGAAGCTATCAAATTTCCTTACGCTCAAAGGAAACTTTCTTTTAGCAGGGGTGGGGAGCCCCCTTTCTGCCACGGGCCGTGTGGGTACTTATGGCATCAGTTGCAGGCTATACACAATCAAGTGAAAGATGAGCCTGCTGTGGATTCAGTGAATTTCGAGGCCCACCTGCGGTTGCCTTGGCAGAGCCAGACCAAGTGATGTCAAGGGCCTGCGGCCCCAAGGCCAGATGTTCCCCAGCCCTGCTAAAGATTAATAAGCCAAGGAAGCAGTAACACCCCATCCCCACAGAATCGCAGCCTCAGTAACTACAGCCCAAGGGTGCTACCTCTCTGCAAGAATCATCCAGTAAGGACGCGCGAAGGGAAGGGCCCATCTGGAAGAAGGCGCCGGCGGGGGAGCAGCTCAGGGCAGGCCCATCCCCACACGTGATCGCAGCCTCTGACCCCTGTGTCCAAAACAGAACGAACGCTGGTTGTGATTGTCCACCCAGTCACAAGACACCGAAGCGCGTGGACGTGTGGGAGATTCTTTGCAAAGACAGCTGCAAAAGTTCCTCTTCCTGAATCTGTCCTCCTAAACATGAGGTTGTGTTGGGGCCGGCGCTGCGGCGTAGCGGGTGGGGACGCTGCCTGCAGTGCCAGCATCCCATATGGGCGCCGGTTCTAGTCCTGGCTGCTCCTCTTCCGATCCAGCTCTCGGCTATGGCCTGGGAAAGCAGTAGAAGATGGCCCAAGTCCTTGGGCCCCTGCACCCGCGTGGGAGACCTGGAAGAAGCTCTTGGTTCCTGGCTTCAGATTGGCACAGCTCTGGCCATTGTGGCCAGCTGGGGAGCGAATCAGCAGATGGAAGACCTCTCTCTCTGTGTGTGTGCGTAACTCTGATTTTCAAGTAAAATAAATAAATCTTTAAAAAAAAAAATCACCCGGGCCTCCAGCCATGACGTCCAGCCTGCGTGGGCAGAAGGTGAGCTGCAGATGCAGCTGTGCCCCCACCACATCCCTTCCCCCACCCTGCCCCCTTGCCAGGACATGTCAGTCCACTCCAACAGGCAGCCCCTGCACTGCTGCCTGTGTGCTCTCTCTGGTCCCCCTTACAGCAGGCGAGAAGTGCCCAGCAGCCCTCACCCCAGGACGGAGGGAACTGGTGCATAGATCCCCAGCGCAGCCCGGCAGGGTGGCTCCTACTGGGACAACAAGCTCTTCCCTGGTGGCCTTCCCTTCCTGACTCGCCTCTGCACGCACCCATGGGTGCAGCCTGGAATCACCTCTCAGAGAAACTGCTTGCACTCAGGGTTTGCTTCCAAGCAGCTAAGACAGGCAGGCACCAGAAACAAGGCCCCCCCCAAACCACCACTGGCTTTCGCTGCTTCTCTCACCCACACAGGGGCCCAGCGGCGTGGACACTGCCCACTGCCCGCCTGCTACCCGCAGGAGAACAAGCGCCCAGGGCAGGCGTCACACGTCTTGAAGCACAGCTTCCCCCCAGCTGGCTTTGCAAACAGACAGCGCTTTTGACTGCACTTTCCAGTCCACCCACTGTCTCATCACATGCCCTGGAGCATGGAAGAGGAAGAACCAGACCTAGAGTAGAAAGGTGTGGAACGAGCTCGGCTGTCCCCACTGGTCCCTTTCCTTCTGCCCAGAACCGAGAAGAGACCCAACCTGAGACCCCAGCAGGCTGTGGTAACCACAGGACAAATCCAGCAAGCGAGGCCCTGGCCTCCAAGGGCCCCGGGGTCATTTGTCAGGCATGGATCAGGGTGCTCTTCATTTTTTTTTTAAGATTAAATTTATTTATTTGACAGGCAGAGTTACAGACAGTGAGAGAGAGAGAGAGAGAGAGAGAGAGAGAGAGAGAGAAAGATCTTCCTTACGTTGGTTCACTCCCCAGGTGGCCGCAACGGCCAGAGCTGTGCCAATCTGAAGCCAGGAGCCAGGAACTTCTTCCCGGTCTTACACGCAGGTGCAGGGGCCCAAGGACTTGGACCATCTTCTACTGCTTTCCCAGGCCACAGCAGAGAGCTGGATCGGAAGAGGAGCAGCCAGGACTAGAACCGGCGCCCATATGGGATGCTGGCGCCGCAGGTGGAGGATTAACCTGGTGTGCCACGGCGCCGGCCCTGAGGGTGTTTCTCAAGTTCCTAGAAGGGGCAGGTGCTGTGGTGCAGCAGGTTAAGCTGCGGCCTGAGGCACACACGTTCTCATTGGAGTGCCTGGGATCAAGTCTTCCTCTGCTTCCTAGCCAGGTTCCTGTTAACACGCCTGGGAGGCAATAATGATGGCCCAAGTGCATGGATGCCTGCCACCCACGTGGGAGCCCTGCATGGAATCCCTGGCTCACAACTTCAGCCTGGCCCAGCCACAGCTGCTGCAGGTGTTTGGGGAGTGAACAAGCAGATGGAAGACCTCCCTCCCTCCCTCCCTCTTTTCTTTTTCTTCTTTCTCTGTCATTCTGCCTTTTAAATAAATGAATATATCTTTAAAAAAAAAAAAACATTGTCCATGGAAAACAGAATGAAAATAAAAGTTTACTCTGGTGCAAAAATTTTTGAAATCCATGCCTAATTTCTTGCATCATATGCATCTTCCAGGACTTGATGAAGATCCCTGAGATGCGTGAATTCCAAAATGTTTGGCACCAAAACAAAACAATCTTTTATTCTATTTTTCTTGAACTTTTTGAAGGACCCTCACACATTCAGAGATGTTTGCTGGGTGCTTGCTGTGTACCAAGCGCCTTTCTGGGGCTGGGCTAGAGCAAAGAATGAAGCCGACCAAAGTCCTCACCCCAGTCCGGGGCAGCTGTCCTGAAGCCTCAATCCACAGAGGGTGCAAAAGACAGCAAGGGTTCTTGTGTCAAGCAGGCCTGAATTCAAAGCGTGACTTCACTCCCAAGAAGCTGTGTGACCTAGGACACTTTGCTTAACTTCTCTGTGCCCATGTCCTCCCCTGTGAGTCAGTCCCTACCTCACAGGTTGTTAGGACGGTTGGGTAACACCTTCATAAATCCCAGCTATGAAGGCTGTTCGTGAAGTGGTAGCTGGCTGTCATATAACCTGCTGTGTAGCCAGCGCCGCGGCTCAACAGGCTAATCCTTCGCCTTGCGGTGCCGGCACCCCGGGTTCTAGTCCCGGTCGGGGCACCGGATTCTGTCCCGGTTGCCCCTCTTCCAGGCCAGCTCTCTGCTGTGGCCAGGGAGTGCAGTGGAGGATGGCCCAAGTGCTTGGGCCCTGCACCCCATGGGAGACCAGGAGAAGTACCTGGCTCCTGCCATCGGATCAGCGCAGTGCGCTGGCCGCAGCGCACCGGCCATGGCGGCCATTGGAGGGTGAACCAACGGCAAAGGAAGACCTTTCTCTCTGTCTCTATCTCTCACTATCCACTCTGCCTGTCAATAATAATAATAATAATAATAATAATAACCTGCCTTGTTGCCCACATCAGCACAGGAGCCCGGCAGCACGGGGTGCGAGTGAGGCTTCTAGGTAAACCCCTTCCACATCGCCTAAACACCCTGTAATGCCTTCACTTGTCCTATTCTTGATAGAGCTATGAGGACAAAAATAGCTTTCTGCCACCAGGGAGTCCTGGGGACTGGTGGGGACTGGAACAAACAAGAAAGTACACCCTCCCACCATAAAAGAAACATCTGGTGCTGGCGCTGTGGTGTAGCAGGCTAAGCCACACCTGCGACACCACCATCCTAGATGGGTGCCATCGGGTTCGGGTAGCTCCTCTTCTAATCCAGCTCCCTGCTGAGGCACCTGGGAAGGCAGTGGAAGATGGCTCAAGTCCTTGGGCCCCTACACCAGTGTGGGAGACCCAGAAGTTCCTGGCTCCTGGCTTCATATTAGTCCAGTCCTGGCTGTTGCAGCCATTTGGGGAGTGAACCAGCAGATGGAAGACCTCTCTCTCACTCTCTCTGTCTTTGGTTCTCTCTCTGTCACTCTGTTTTCAAGCAAATAATAAATAAAATATTTTAAAAGAAAGAGAGAAAGAGATGCACAAGTATGTCAAAAAGTTCATGGAAAAAAATAATTAACAGGTAAGTTTGTTATTAAAAAAAAAACTTTTAAATCCATCCATACAAGATGTCTTTGAAAAGTGGAAAATGCATATTACCAAAAACTACCCAAGGATTTCCAAATATTTTTGTGTCAAAACAAATTTATCTTTTAATTTCATTTTTTCATAAACTTTGGTGTCTCCTCATATTACCTAGAGCAGATGCACCCAGCCCGTTCCAAGATCCCACACACCCTCAGTGGCCTGACGTCCAAGTTTTTCAAACGATGTCAGAAAACTTAATTATTTTAAGAGTCTCTTGACTGGGGGCCCAGAATTGTGGCGCACTGGGTTAAGCCACCGCCCAGGACACCGACATCCTATAGGAGTGCCAGTTCGAGTTCCAGCTGATCCACTTTTCCCTGCAAATGCATCTGGGAAAGCATCAGAAAATGCCTCAAATACCTGGGCCCCTGCCACCCAAATGGAGTTCCTGGCTCCTGGCTTCAGCCTGGCCCAGCCCTGGCGGTTGAGGCTGTTTGGGGAGTGAATCAGCAGGTGGAAGATCTCTTCCTCCCTCCTCTCTCTCTGTCACTCTGACTTTCAAATAAATAAAATCACATCATTAGAGGAAAATCTGACTTTTAAATGCTGGCTCCACATATTTAACAACGTTGAGCAGAGCCCAGCACACTTGAATGGGTCCGTGAGTTGGTGCAAACTTGTGGGTAGCCATGACCTTGAGACTTCTGTGTCCCTCCTCTCCTTCCCAGCCTCTGCAGGTTGAGCACTTCGAAATGCTCGGGTGCCACTCCCAGTCAGTGCCTGGAGCCTCTGACACTGCCAGAGCCGGGTGGAGCCACAGTGACAGAGACAGGCCGCCTCTTCAGCGTCCGTGGCACTACGTGCACCAGACGGTGAGCAGGGCGTCACAGGCTGTGCCAGTCTCTAATTTCATGCTCTCCAGTTAAAATCTGTTATTTTGCCAGTATACAAGGGGTAGGCAAAATGCTCATGGAAAATGCATATGACAAAAATGCACATTGGAAAAAAACTGCATAGGTTTCAAAATGCTTCTGCACCAAAATAATTTTTTTGAGAGAGATGTGTGTGTGTGTGCGCATGTGTGTGTGCGTGTGTGTGCGTGTGCGTGTGTGTGCGTGTGTGTGTGCGTGTGTGTGTGCGTGTGTGTGCATGTGTGTGCATGTGTGTGCGTGTGCGCGCGTGTGCGTGTGTGTGTGTGTGTGTGTGTGTGTGTCCGTTCACTGGTTCATTCCCCCAAACACCTGCAACAGGCAGAGCTAGGCTGGAGCTGAGCCAGGAGCCCAGAATCCAATCCAGGTCTCCCACATGGGTGGCAGAGATCCACCCCCTTGAGCCACCACCACCGCCTCCCAGGGTCTGCATTAGCAGGCAGCTGGAGCCAGGCGTTGGAGCTGAATTTCAAACCCAGGCCCTCTGATGGGAGCCGTGGTGTCCTAACCCCTGAGCAGATGCCCGCCCAAACTGACCTTTAATTCCATACCCCATGGACTTTGGAAGCACCTTGTACAATTCTACCTACAGTACGGAATCTGATTTGTTTAAGTGATGATGTCAATAGCTCGTGTCTGGTCTCCTTGACAAAAATGTAAACTCTGGGGCCAGCGCCGTGGCGTAACAGGTAAAGCCGCTGTCTGCAGTGCCGGCATACCCTATGGGCACCGGTTCGAGTCCCGGCTGCTCCACTTCCCATCCAGCTCTCTGATGTGGCCTGGGAAAGCAGCTGAAGATGGCCGAGTACCGAGAGGCACTGACTCATCACACAGGTCATTCTGAATTTCTTGCTGTTATGAGTGGCATTTAGGCAATGCTTCAGGACACAGCAGGGCTCCCTTCCAGGAACACGCTGAAAGAGGAATATGTATCAGTAAGCAAACTTACTAAAAATCATTTTTAAAAAGATTTATTTATCTGTTTGTTTGAAAGTCAGGGTTATAGAGAGAGAGGGAGGGTGAGACACAGAGATCTTAGTCTGTTTGTTCTCTCCCAGATGGCTGCAAGGAGCTTCTAAGAGCCCCTCACTCTAAGGGATTAGCCCTTAAAAAGGATGCCTGTGATGGGGCCGGCGCTGTGGCTCAGCGGGTTGAAGCACCAGCATCCCATATGGGCGCCAGTTCAAGTCCCAGCTGCTCCACTTCTGATCCAGCTCTCTGCTGTGGTCTGGGAAAGCAGTAGAAGATGGTCCAAGGCCTTGGGCCCCTGCACCCACATGGGAGACCCGGAAGAAGCTCCTGCTCCTGGCTTCGGATAGGCAAAGCTCCAGCCATTGCAGCCATTTGGGGAGTGAACCAGCTGGTGGAAGACCTCTCTCTGTCTCTACCTCTCTCTGTAACTCTGTCTTTCAAATACATAAAATTAAATCTTTAAAAAACAAAAAACAAGTCTGCCTATGGCTGTTTGAAGGAGCAGTGGCATCCTGACCGTTGAGTGATCACCCATGGTTTTTGGTCTCAATTACTTCATCTGCAGCAGGAGGCCCCTGCCGGCTGGAGTCCCTGCGATTCAAGTACTCGCTGTGTTTGCACTCACACCTCTGTTCTCAAACTGTTTGCTCAATGCTCTTTTATTAGGGGTTCTAGGCCTATTACAACAGAAAAAAATTAAGTAGCCTAGGGAAATGAGGAGTCAACACTAGGGCAAATGAGTTATTGTATTCTGCCCGCAAGGGAACTGACTGTTGAATTCAGGAATCATCAGCCGGGTTGCGGCACAGAGGGCTAAGCGGCAGCTGGGGCACCGCCATCCCGTATCGGAACGCCGATCCGACCCCTGGCTGCTCTGCTTCTGATCCAGTTCTCTGCTGATGCACCTGGGAAGGGTCTGAATGATAGCCCAAGTGCTTGGGTCCCTGACACCTATGTGGGAGACCAGGTTGGAGTTTCCGGTTCCTGGCTTCAGTCTGGCCCACCTTGGCTGTTGTATCTTTCTCTGTCTCTGCCTCTGCCCACCCCCCCCATCACCATGCCTTTTAAATAAATTAATTAATAAATCTAAAAAAACATAGCAAGCAACTGTGGTTTAAAAAAAAAATCAGGTAAAATGTAGATTAGTTCAACCCGGGTAGAATTTCACAACTGAGTTTTGTTTTTTGTTTTGTTTTTCTGACACACTTTAGTTCCCTCACGGTATGACGTAGCTCATACCTGTGTCCCTTGGGATCCACGGGGCACTGGTTATAGGACCCGCGCAGATACCAAAACCTCCGATGCTCAAGTGCCTTATACGACAGGATGTCTTGTTTGCATGGAGCCTACGCACATCCTCGTTATACTGCAAATCATCTCTGGTCACTTGCTATACCCAGGCCATGGAAATAGTTGTTGTACAAATTATTTAGGGAATGACGACAGGAGAAAGTGTGTACGTGTGCGGCACAGATGGGACTGGTTTTCAAGCATTGTCCTGTGGTCAGTGGAAGCTGCAGCTGTGGCACCGCAGCCACAGAGAGCCGACCACGTTCCCTGACTTTAAACGGGGCACGTCCACAGAGTCTGTTTATACTTCCTCTCTTCTCTCCGGCCTCTCCAGGAGATGGCTCACGAGCTTACGTGATTCCAGTTAACTGGTGACGAAATTCACAACAGCTGTGCTTCCTGATGGCACGAAACTACCCCGTGCTGCACAGCCACACTGCCTGGAAGACACAACCATGGCTACTTTTTAAAATAGCTTTGCACGGGGCCGGTGCTGCGGCATAGCAGGTAAAGCCGCTGCCTGCAATGCTGGTATCCCTACGGGCCCTGGTTTGAATCCCGGCTGCTCCACTTCTGGTCCAGCTCCCTGCTGATGGCCTGCGGAAAGCAGCAGAGGATGGCCCAGGTACTTGGGCCCCTGCCACCAACGTGGGAGACGCGAATGAAGCTCCTGGCTCCTGGCTTTGGTCTGGTCCAACCCTGGCCATTGCAGCCATTGCCTACAGCAATGCAAGTTTCATTCATTCACTGGGTTGTCGAGTGTCTGCCGAGTGCCACCAGTCTGGGACACTGGACACAGATCAGCCAACAAGAGCCCAGGTGCCTGCTTCGCTGGGTTTACCTTCAAGTTTGGTGAGACAGTAACAGCCCAGTAAAGAATTAATGAGTGCAGGCCGGCATAGTGGCATAATGCAGAAAGCCACCACCTGAGATGCCGCCACCCCATCCCCTATGGGCACCCGTTCCTGTCCTGGATGCTCCACTTCCCATCCAGCTGCCCGCTAATGGCCTGGGGGAAACAGTGGAAGATGGCCCAAGTGTCTGGGCCCCTGTTTGGGCCCCTGTCACCCACATGGGAGACCTGGATGAAGCTCCTGTTTCCTGGCTTCATTCAGCCTAGCCCAGCCCTGACTGTTACAGCCATCTAGGGGGTAAACCAGTAGATGGAAGATAGATAGACAGATAGATAAAGATAGAGATCTCCCTCTCTGTGTGTAACTCTGACTTTCAAATAAATAAATAAATCTTTTTTAAAAATTAAATGAGTGCAGAGCAAAGATAGTAAAGTAGGCAGAGTAGGGGGGGGCTGCGTGGAAAGGATGTTAGAGTCACCATGTAACTGAAGGGGGCGGGGCAGAGAGCACTGAGTTGTTTTTTTTTTTTTTCAATGTTTCTTTTTTTGAAAAGCAGAGTGACAGAGAGAGGGAGAGACAGAGACAGAGAAAGAGATCTTCCATCCACTGGTTCACTTCCCAAATGCCCCGGAGGCTGAAACTAGGAGCCAGTATCGCACCTGGGTGATTGCAGCCATCGCCTGCTGCCTCCCAGGTGCACATTAGCAGGACACGGGATTGGAAGCAAATTAGCTGGGACATAAACCCAGCTCTGCAATGGCGGATGCAGGCGCCCCAAGCAGTGTCTAAACCTGCTGTGCCACAAAGCCCACCCCAACATTTAGCTTTTTTAAAGAAATATTTATTTGTTTCTTTGAAAAGCAGAGTCACAGGGAGAGAGGGAGAAGGACGGATGGAGAGAGAGACAGAGGTCTTCCATCCAGGGATTCTCCCCACAACTGGCCACAGCAGCCAGGGCTGGGCGAGGCTAAGCCAGGAGCCAGGTCTCCCACGTGGGTGCAGGCCCTGACACTTGGGCCATCCTCTGCTGCCTTCCCAGGCAGGACGCAGGGTCAGAAGTGGCATAGCAGGGACTAGGTTCAAACCGGCACTCGGATACAGGATGCCAGTGTCACAAGTAGAGGCTTACCTTACCCCGCTGGCCACACGGAGCCCCCAGCATTGAGCTTTTGTTTGAAGATTACCAAACGCTGGCAGCTCACTGCCTCCAAAGTCCAGCTCCGCTTGTCTAAAACATCTCCCTCCCTGGCGCTTCAAACTTGAGTAACTCATTGTCTGCACAGAAACAGTCAGCGAATACAGGTTAAGCAGCACGTTCCAGTCCAAAGTACAGCCCTGTGGGGCCAGCGCTGTGGCAGGTAAAGCCACTACCTGCAGTGCCAGCATCCCATATGGGCGTCGGTTCAAGTCCCGGCTGCTCCACTTCCAATCCAGCTCTCTGCTATGGCCTGGGAAAGCAGTAGAAGATGGCCCAAGTCCTTGGGTCCCCGCACCCACGTGGGAGACCTGGAAGAAGCTCCTGGCTCCTGGCTTCAGATTGGCCCAGCTCCGACTATTGCAGCCATTTGTGGAGTGAAGCAGTGGATGGAAGACCTTTTTCTCTGTCCCTCTCTGCGTCTGCCTCTCTGTAACTCTGCCTTCCAAATAAATACATAAATCTTTAAAAAAAAAAAAAGGCCTAAAATAGGACAGCCATGACCATGTTTTAATTTGAAGGAGGATGTTTGGGAAAATATTACGTAGACTTCCACCCACATTCCCATTCGACCTACACTCCATCAAAGCATTTCAAACCCCCACTTGAAAGATGTTCAGCCAGCCATCTCCTAGAATCTCAGACTGTCCATGTGAGTCACCTGACTTCATTCACAGGACGGGCCAACTCCCCTCTGCCTATAACTCTAGCCTGGAGATTGGAAGTGACCATCCAGGGCCACCAGCAAGTGAGGGTCAGGGTGACGCTGGTACCCTCCGGGCCTGGTGCCAGGCTGTGCATGGCTCAGCAGGTCTGCTGTGTGTTGGGACAGACTCCAGCTCCCCCTGCCCCAGGGATACCTACAGCAGGTCTATGAAGGGAAAGTGCTGCTCTCTGCCCCCCCATTTCCATGCAGCCCTGCACCCCAGAAACCTTCCCGGCACATCTGACCTGACCACGCACCAAGGGTTCTGCACCTGAGCTGCAGGTGTCACCCTCTGTGCAGGGAGCAGCGGTGGCGGCTCCAAACCCAGGCAGAGCCATAGGATGCCAAGGGGGAAGCAGACTCCAGGACAGCACGGAACCAGCTTTCACCTGGGGCCCAAAGTCGGAACTGGCTGCCCGGCCGCCCCCAGAGCCTCCGTGCACTCTGCGCAGGGGCAGCACACGGGTCAGCAACCGGGGGCAGAAGAGGCAAAGGCAGGGTGAGGATCCGTGCTGATTGGCTGCTGTCTCCTTCCTCCTCTCTCCTCTCAGGCTGGAGCCCCGAGCGCCTACATTTGCTCCCTTGGACCCCTAGATCCAAGTTGGACCCCTAGAAACAAGTTCTTTGGGTGGAGGGGGACTGCTGGTTGCAATTGAATCATTACAGCCAAAAGCTCTCAAGAGGGAAGGCTTCAAGGCAGGCCTCCTGCATCAGAGCGCCTGGCTTGAGTCCCGCCTACTTGGCGTCCATGCCAGCTTCCTGCCAGTGTGCACCCTGGGAGGCAGCAGCTGATGACGCAAATACTTGGGCCCCGCCCCCCATGTAGGAGACCTACATTGAGTTCCAGGCTCCTGGCTTTGGCCCGGCCCAGCCCTGGCCGTTGCAGGCATTTGGGGAGTGGACCAGTAGATGGAAGATCTCTCTCAGTCTGTCTCTGTCTTTCAAATAAAATGCAAATAAATCATTTTCTTTAAAAAAAAAAAAAAAAAGGCCTTGAAACAGGGACCACCAAGCCCAGCAACCATCCTGGTGGCTTCCAGAGCAGGCCCCAAGGTCACGAGTTTCAGGGAGGCATTGGTGCTGGTAGCTGGTGGGAAAAGCTGCGGCTGCACCCCAGCTTCCCCACCCCCACCCTCGGGGATTAAACCAGGATTCCCTCCCTCGACAGCCGGGCTGCAGCACACATTCCCCATGTTGCGCCTCAGTTTCCCTGTCTGTATCGGAGGCAGGGAAGAAGCCCAGCCTGTGCTTTCCACCCCAGCTCCCTGGGCTGCAGAGGGTAAGCAGAGAGGATGGGGACACCTCCCGGAAGGAGGAGCTGGAAGGAGACACATTCTCCACCAGGATGGAGGGGGCTTCGGGGGAGGGGGACAACAGGGACCTGGACCAGCCGAGCAGCCCATGCCACCCGATGTTTGCTTCCCTCCTCAAGTGGGGGCTGGGAGCCTGGGTGTGGGGGTTGCACAGACCTGGGTCCCGGCTTGGGGTTGTACAGCTGTGCAACTGGGACTGGTAACTTCTCCCTAGCCTGACTTTCCCCGTCTATAAATGGGGCTGGCCAGCGCTGTGGCTCAACAGGCTAATCCTCCGCCTTGCGGCACCGGCACACTGGATTCTAGTCCCGGTTGGGGCGCCAGATTCTGTCCCGGTTGCCCCTCTTCCAGGCCAGCTCTCTGCTGTGGCCCCGGAGTGCAGTGGAGGATGGCCCAAGTGCTTGGGCCCTGCACCCCATGGGAGACCAGGAAAAGCACCTGGCACCTGGCTCCTGCCATCAGATGAGCGCGGTGCACTGGCTGTAGCGCGCCGACCGCGGCGGCCATTGGAGGGTGAACCAATGGCAAAGGAAGACCTTTCTCCCTGTCTCTCTCTCTCACTGTCCACTCTGCCTGTCAAAAATAAAAAAAAAAAAAATTAAAAAAAATGGGGCTACTGGAAGTATTGGCAGGTACTCTGAGATGCGACTGAGTGACA
This sequence comes from Sylvilagus floridanus, assembly GCA_949820135.1. NCBI lineage: Eukaryota > Metazoa > Chordata > Mammalia > Lagomorpha > Leporidae > Sylvilagus > Sylvilagus floridanus. The sequence continues at coordinate 10,193,516 of OX463228.1, read as the reverse complement.
GAGGGCTCCAGCCACTGCTGGCTCCTGTCATTTTTTTCTTACATAAATTTTATTTTAAAAAAAAAGATTTATTTTATTTACTTGAAAGAGTTACAGAGAGAGGTAGAGACAGAGAGAGAGAGAGGTCTTCCATCCGCTGGTTCACTCCCCAGAGCCCGCAACGGCAGGAGCTGCGCCAATCTGAAGCCAGGAGCCAGGAGCTTCTTCCAGGTCTCCCACACGGGTGCAGGGGCCCAAGGATGTGAACCATCTTCCACTGCTTTCCCAGGGCATAGCAGAGAGCTGGATCGGAAGAGGAGCAGCCGGGACTAGAACCAGCGCCCAGATGGGATGCCAGCCTGCAGGCCAGGGCTTTAACCCACTGCGCCACAGAGCCAGCCCCTTCTTACGTAAATTTTAAAGTGAACTGCAACAGACAGACCACGTGTGACTCATGTGACTCGGAGACAGGAAACCCTGAGAGCAGACAAGGCCAGCAAACCACCGGATTATGACACAGAAACACACTGGAGAAGAGGCTCTGTGCCTCTGAGGCGTGAATGCTGGTCCCCACGTTCTCAACAGCACCTCTGGCCTGGGTCTTCTCACTCCAGAACTCCTTCCTCTGCATCTCATCCGACCCTTACCACAACCCTGCTGTGTGGGCAGGATGAGTAAGCTTCCTGCACCCCATGCTTAGAGGAGAAAAACAAGTCCCAGAGAAGCTAAGCAACTTGCCCAAGGTCACACAGCTTGTCCGTGGCTGAGCAGGGTCAGAAACCCAGGCCTGCCGGAAGGGGCTGGAATGAGACTAAGCAGGCGAGGTGCCCCGAATGTGAGACTGAAGGCCCTCGCAGGATGGGCGTTCAGCCTGCTGGGTAAGATGCTGGTGAAGGCACCCGCATCCCACATGGGGTGCCTGGGTGTGATCCCAGCTCCAGCTCCTGACTCCAGCTTCCCACCAGTGTAGACCCTGGGAGGCAGCAGTGCTGGCTGGAGGAGCTGACTCCCCACCACCCACAAAGCAGACGCAGATAAGAGTTCTTGGCTCCTGGCTTTGGCCTGGCCTAGCCAAATGTCTTGTTGTGGGCACTTGGGGAGTGAATCAGCAGATGGGATCTCTCCCCACCCCCCATATTAAATATTTAAAACAAACAGAAGGCTTTCCCTTGCACCCCAGACATGCCCCCCAATGCTGCCTCAAGCTATGCCCTCCCCAGAACACTGAGGTCCCCAGAGCCCTGGCACAGCCAGATCTTCTGACCGAGCTGGGTATCTCCCATCAGGAGCCAAGAACATGTCCCCAGAGCCCTGCTGTAGGATCGAGGCTGGAAGGGCTGCTCTGATGTTGCTGTGAAACTTCTGTGTACCCTTGAGCCTGAAGGCCAGGAAGCGGGCCGCCACCCCCACGGCCCACCTCTGCCAACCAGGCCTCTCTGTGGCCTCACAGCTACCATCGGGCTCAGGGAGGGTGGGCTGGGACTGGCAGGAGAGTGGCCCACGTGGGTGACTCCTAGGCCTGACAGCCACAGGTCTCCTGTCTCCAGCCCCTGGGAGCCCAGCCAGCCCGGGCTCGGCCTCCCTCCGCCTCCGACAAAGTGTGGGAGGTGCCTACCTGCTACGGGAGATTTATTTTGAACCCACAAAGAGAAATGTGGGTGACTGCGTGTATTCATGAGTCAACCTGCTTGTGCCTGGCTGGCTGTGGATTCGGCTTTTTCTGAAGAGAGGCTACATCTGCATCTGTTCACGGAGTGGCTGTAGGGCTGAGGGGACTCGGTGCCACCACCCGCTAAGTCAAAGGCCCCTCTCCCCAGACAAGTTACTCACCTGCTCCAGGTCCACTCCCTCCTTCCACAAAAAGGGGCCCAAACTGGTACTACACTGTGTGATTGCCGCTACCACAAAACCAGCCACGGTTTGTCACGTGTCTAACAGGCCAGGTACTACTCTCTCTCTCTCTTTTCTTTTCTTTTTTTTTTTTTTTTTTGACAGGCAGAGTGGACAGTGAGAGAGAGAGAGACAGAGAGAAAGGTCTTCCTTTGCCGTTGGTTTGCCCTCCAATGGCCGCCGCGGCCAGCGCACTGCGGCCGGCGCATCGTGCTGATCCGAAGCCAGGAGCCAGGTGCTTCTCCTGGTCTCCCATGGGGTGCAGGGTCCAAGCACTTGGGCCATCCTCCACTGCACTCCCGGGCCACAGCAGAGAGCTGGCCTGGAAGAGGGGCAACCGGGACAGAATCCGGCGCCCCAACCGGGACTAGAACCCAGTGTGCCGGCGCCGCAGGTGGAGGATTAGCCTGTTGAGCCGCGGCACCGGCCATACTCTCTTCTTTTTGTTTGCCTCTTGCATGCAGTATTGGAAACTCACACCGATTTGTAGGTTCTTGGTTCTGAGACGTACACAGCACAGAGGAAACTTGTGCAGATCGTCAGGCGCGGCTCCGTGAACTCCGGCGCGCTCCCTCTGTCTTCCCATCAATCTCTGTCACCCTAGGTGGGGTCTGCCCATTTGTGGCCTTCACGCACGTGAACTCCTACGCTATGGGCTCTTTGGGGGCTGCCGCTTCTCACTCTGCTTTACCTTCCTGCAGCTCTTCGGAGTGGTTGTATCCGGTCATTTGCTCTCTGTTGTTGCTGTATGGGACTCCGGGTGTGACTCTGAACCAGGTGTATTGTAGGAGCAGCATCAGCATTCTAGCTTGCAAATGGCAGGGCTCTGGTCTGCTTACTGAGTTTTATTATCATTTAAATGAGTCTACGTAATATTTATTTATTTAAGGCAGAGTGGAAAAAAGAGAGAGAAGGATAGAATCTTCCATATGTTGGTTCAATCTCCAAATGCCCACAACAGTCAGGGATAAGCCAGCTTGAAGCCAGGAGCTCAGAAGCCAATCCGGGTCTCCCATGTGGGTGGCAGGGACCCCAGTCCATGAGCCATCACTTGCCGCTTCCCAAGGTGTGCATTAGCGGGAAGCTGGGTTGGAAGCAAACTTGAAACTCAAACTCAGGTGCTCAGAAATGGGCTGCACGTGCCCCAGGCAGGGGCTTAACCACTGCACCATCCAAACACCATTCCTGCTCACCGGGTTTTCAGTTTAAGGTCACAGAGGCTGAGCCAGGACTTGAACCCAGATCCCTCAGACTCCTTACCATGGGCGACAGAGCTCCCATCTCCCTAGAGCAGGGGAGCAGCAGAAATGAACTCTGCCTACGTGGTCAGGAGCTCCCTCTCCGTGAGGTTCAGCCGGGAGTCAGGGGGCAGTTACCCGACTGGGCTCGGGGGTGAACAAAGTGGCCGTCACCAATATTTATTTTCGCCGTACCCCCAGCAGGTAGCACAACCCTGTACCTTGAGACCTGGGCTCTGCCAGGATTTTGAAACAAGCCAAATAGCCTGAACGTGGAGGAGGATTCTGTCCACTGACCAACAGTGGCTCTCCGGGGGCAGCCCCCACCCCAGATCCCCAGACACCAGTTTCCTTGTCAGTAACTCACACTGGAACTCGTTCAAAAAGCACGGTCAGCCCTTAGACCAGGCACCTCCAAGAGGTGGGTCCCCCGGTGCTGACCTGGCCGGGAGAAGAGGCAAGGTTTCACTCTGCTTCCCAGGTCTGGGACTCCCTGCTGGCCGCTCCAGAGGCGGGCAGGGCCTTCAGAAGAGGGGGAGGGGTGGGCAAGAGCTCTGAACTCAGGTAGCCTCCGGCCAGCCTAGCCAGACATGACTCAATGGTTGGCTAGTGCAGGGGTGGGGGGCCCCAGGGGAAGAAGGGCACAAGGCCAACTCCCCAAGGCGGCCCTGGGGCACCCTCTGGTCTGTGGATCATTAACGAAGCCACCTCACGGCAAGCAGAGAAGGGGAAAGTCCAAGGGGGTGGCCTGCCCCGCCTCCCGGGTCCCCTCCTCCCAACACTGCAATCTGCAGCCTCGTGGGCCGTGAGTTCATGACATTGGCTGGAGGCTGTGTGCCGAGCCATCCAACCCTGCTGGTTGCTTGTGGGGCTCCAGCAAGTTCTGCACTAAGGGCCAAGGGAGCCGGCAGCTAACCTGGTCAATGTGCAGTTACTGTGTACCAGGGACAGTGCCAAGTGTGCTCTGTGTCCCAGACACTGCAAGGGCGAAGCCCACTGTGGGGCTGGCCTGCCTGGGCGGGAGTCCTGACACTTTCTCAGTGTGACAAGTCTGAACTTCTCGGCCCCCAAGTGTCTCCGTACATAAAATGGGGACTTCTTCCTTGAGTCACCGTGAGTGAAGACACAGGAGGTTCTTAGAGGAACCCGCAACACTTAGGAAGAACTGACACAGCGACGGGGTCATCTGCTCGCCACAGTAACCCCTTGGGATTGGCTGAAAAGCCCAAGGCTGACTCATTCACCCATCGGAGCTGGGATTTGAACTCTGGTCCAAGGGCCCCAAAGTCCCTTCTTCCTCCTGCAGTGAACTCTCTGCCCCTTCGGGAACCAGTGCTTCGTGATCCAGTGGACTCTCACACCCATTCATTCTAAGTCCGCCCCAGGGCCCAGGCCAGGGGCTGGGGAAGGGGACTTTGTGCCCATGAAATCGACCAACAAAGCAAGCTTGACCCTTCTGCCCCACTGCCCTTCGACTCCCACGGGAGCACAAGACGGGGCAGGGGTGGGGTGAGTGGGGTGTCGCCTGTCAGTGCTGGGTCCCATGCTGCCAGCCTAGAGCTATGGAGGCCCGTTGTCTTCTAACCCCCCAGGAAAACTCACGGGCCTGAAAGGATTCAGCTACGTCCTTTCCCTGAGTAGATGCAGACCATCTCGAATACCTTCCAAGAGCTGGATGGTGGTGCCCGCGCCATGGCGTAGCAGGTAAAGCCGCAGTCTGCAGCGCCCGCATCCCGTGTGGGCACCAGTTCAGTCCTGGCTGCTCCACTTCTGATCCAGCTCCCTGCTAGTGTGCCTGGGAGAGCAGCAGAGGAAGGCCCAGGTGCTTGGGTCTCTGCATCCACATGGGGGATCCGGAGGAAGCTCTTGGTTCTTGGCTTCAGATCGGCCCAGCTCCAGCCATTCATGCATTTGGGGAGTGAACCAGAGGATGGAAGACCTCTCTCCCTCCTTCTCTCTCTCACTTTGCCTTTCAAATAAATAAAGCTTTAACAAAGAGAGAGAGGTAGATGGTACAAGATCAGGTTCATGGGTCTGGGTGGTCTAAACCCCATGGAGTCACCCTGGTGAAGCTAAGGCCTGGGGGCTGTCAGTGTGTCACAGGGAGCCCCCTCTTCCCTTTACACCCACCCCCTCCTGCCTGCTGGGGCCTCCTGCAGCCAGTGACTCATCTGTGTGACCCAACCCCAAGGGGCTCGCTCTGATGGAGGAAATTCAGGGCTCTGGGAAAGCGTGCTGGGCCCCCTCTGACCCGGTCAGCGGCCCTGCCAAAGGCCCGCGTACACCTGCCCGGGAGAAACACGGGGAAAAGGATCCATCATTTTTACTTTTAGTCAAGAGAGTAAGACCACAGGCCGCCGTCACCCACCCCAGACGCACGCACACACCCCATCACTCTCTGCTTACGGGACAAAGAGCTTCGCTCTGCTCCCAGGAAGCACTGTTTTCCCCTTCCTATACCCCAGCCCCTGTATTTCTACCTCCCATGCCCCGCAGCAGACCCCAACAGTGCTGAGGGTGTGGGCAAGTCCCTCCCAGGCCCCTGGACGGCCTTGGCCTGGCCAGTGTCTGCCACAGAGCTAACTGCCTTTGAGAGGGGTCTGGTGGGACTTCCATCCACCTCCCAAAACTTATCACTGAGTGCCAGGAACCAACAGTAACCGAGCGCCCAAATAGCAGTTTCTCCGCCTCCTTTGGAAAGTTATGCCTCCCAGGGACAGGACTCAAGGCTTTCCGGAACGATGCAGCTCCTCTCTGGCAGGTGCAATACCACCACCTCTCATGGGGTCCCCTGGCCTTGGGCTTCCAGCTGAAAGGACTCCAGCTTTCTCAAGATGACAACCTATTTCCCATGGCATCCATGCTTGTGGCATGAACTATTGGTGACTTTGCTATACCCACATCCCCTAAACAGAACCCGAGTCCCCCCAAGTCCCTTGTGACCAAGCCCCCAGGCCCACGTAAGGGTGGAAAGGCTGAGACTTGAAGCTAACTTCGTTGGGGGGAATGAGCCTAGGGCATCCAAATAAAAGAACCCTCTTCAATGCAGGCTTGCTGGTACGCCACGGGCTCTGCCCCCTCACTTTAACACCCCACACGTATCACCCAAAGCAATGGCAAACCTGGGCTGGACAAGGAAAGCCTAGAAGCTCCTCTGTGTGTGTGTGAAGCTGCTGAGACCCAGCAGCCTCCCCCCCCCCCCCCGAAAGAAAAAACCTACACACACACACACACACACACACACACACACACACACACACACGGCGAAATCGCAAACCAAGACCAGCTCCATCACCAACAATTCTTGAAAAAAAAGAAAAACGGGGTTTATTGATTTTCTTTAAACTGCAAATAGTCGTTACAAAAAGTTTTTTTTTTCTTTTAAATAAATTCACACAAAGAAAGAGAAATAGAAAGCAATGGTAGTGGCCAGCCAAAGGAGTAATTACATTCATCTTTGTGTGTGCGCGCGCGCCAGTTCTGTTTACATCAACATCGGAAAACTCCACACCTAGAATCCAGAACCTTAGCTCTGCCAGCGGAATGTCGAGACGGGCGCGTGGAAGTTAAAGGGTTTCTCTCGCTGACGCTCCCTTTCAGAAGCTACCCCGGACAAGCTGGTTCCCTTCTGCACTGTCACAGAACTTCTACATACATTCTCAGTCCTAGTCGTGAGAGGCCGAAAGAGAAAGAAACTCAATTTGCAGTCCAACACAAAGGGGGGAATTTCTAAAATAAATAATCCAACAGTTTTTTGCATTTTTTTAAATTAATTTTTCATTTTTTTAAAATAAAATAACCAAAAAAAAGTGTAAAGTTACAAAAAATGTTGTTGAAGAATAATATATTAAAACTGTGGAAAAAAAAGGAAAGACACGTCACAAAATTTTAAGATTAATATGAAGATCATAATTTAACATAAAAGAATATATTCTATGGATTTGTCATCCCGATAAATATGAACAAAATTAACAAAAAAAAGGCATAGTTTGGCAATAAATACGTTTTGATAAGTTAAATAAGCTTTTTTATATTGATGTGCAGTGACAAGCAAAATTTTTGCTCTCCAATTTCTGAAAGTTACATGAAGTTTAAATCCCAGGGAAAAAAAGCATGGTGTGGATGCTCTAAGGAGAGACCTACGGTATTCTAGAGCAAAAAACCATTAAAGCTACTTCTACAGGAAATCGCCTTACAGATACTGTATGTGGAATGAATACCATTAACTGCTCACCCCTTACATGGTTTTTTTTTTTTTAGCTTTTCTCTCATTTTTTTTTTGTTATTTTTTTTTCCATAAAAGATGTCACATATGAACTGGGGAACTTTAGCACCAAAATCAAGTCTCTCATAGTCCACCTAGCGTCCCCTTCCTCCCCACTTTAAAATAAAAAAGAAAAAAAATTAAATCACAAAGTCCCACGGATGTCAAAATCTTCGTGTCCGCTTTGCTCAGCCTTCCTTCCTGCAGCACTAGCAAACCTGGGCAAGATTAGTCAACAGGGGCTCGGGATGGAAGGAAAAAGACTTTTGGGCATCAAGATAAGGTTCCCCCCCACCCCCCAAAACCCAAGTCTGCCAACAACAACTCTCCTCCCAAGGCGGGGCGCGGGGTCCCGGGCAGGGAGGGAGGAAGAAGTGTGCAGGAAGCTGAGACAAGGGTAGGCACAGCTCTGTCGCCAGAGTGGGGGAGCTGCTAGTTCTGGGTCACCTCCCCCTCCCCTCCCCTCCCCCCCTCCCCCTCCCCCTGGGCAGAGGCTCCGGGAGGCCCAAGGGCGCCCCCTGGCGCTGAAGAGGTAATATAGTCACAGTGACAAAGTTCGGTTACAAGGCACTAAGTTGCTTCTGTAAACTGATACTGCTTTTTCTTTTGTGATTTGGCACTTAAGGCTTAAGTCGGAAACAGGCGTCTACTGACGAGTATGGGACTTGTCTGTTATGCGCGTTGAGTGGGCTGTGAAAACCGAGGGAGGGGGGGTTTCAAGCCAGAAGAAGCTACTGACAAATGGACTTGTCCTCATGTTAGGCGTGGACACCAGGGGGGCGGGGGGGGGGGGCACGGGGAGGGGCACTCCAAGGTTCTGGGTGTGTAGGGGGAGGGGTTGAGCTTAACCTTGCTGGGGGTGGGTAGGGGGGTCTGGGGGGTGTGGGGCGGGGCGGAGCAGGCAGGGGGTCCCTCCCTACCCTGGCTTAGTCATCTGAGATGGAAAGTCTGCTGAAGATGGGCAGACGTCTTGAGTTGTCCAAGGTAGGGGAATCGGAGCCACTGTGGCTGCTGCTGGAGCTGCTCAGGTAGCCCTCGTGGTCCGAGAGCGAATCCTGCGGGCTGGGGGGCGAGTCAAACATGTGGGGCGACTCAGACATGGGCCGGAAGAGGAAGGCGGTGGGGGAGCCGCCGCCCGGCAGCCCCATGCTGGGGGCAAAGAGGTTCGCCAGCTCCTGGCTGGAGAAGGCGAAGGGGTTATTGGTGCCATCGGGCAGGGTAGGTGAGCCCAGGAGGTCATCGGCGCTCAGGATGGGGGGTGGGGTGATGGACGTGGGGCTGTCCAGCAGCCCCGAGGCGGCGGCGGTGGCGGCGGCGCTGGGAAACCCAGCAAAGCTAAAGCTATGCTGGAGGCGGGGGCGGTCGGCGGAGAGGTCCCGGGCCCCGGCCAGGGCGCGGCGCTCCTCGGCGTTGTGGATGAAGTGGCAGCGGGGCCCGTAGGGGCAGAAGCCGATGGTGTGGAAGGTGCGGCACAGCTCCGTCTTGTACTTGGGGTGGCGGGTCAGGCTGCGCAGCTCGTGGATGCCGTGCGCGAACTGGCACTTGTCCCCGTACTTACAGGCGCCGTTCTCCTCGAAGGGGCGGCACAGCTCCGTCTTGTAGCGGCTTGAGTTGACCTGGCCGCTCCCGGGCTGCTTCTGCGGCGGCAGCAGCCGCTCGCCCCCTTCGGAGAAGGAGCGGTCGCGGAAGCGGCTGTCCCGGGAGCTCAGGGCCGCGGCCGGCTCGCCCTTGAGGGTGCTGAGGAGTTGGTTCTGGTGGAACTTGGAGCTGGGTAGGGTGACCGAGTGCCTCCGGGGGAAGCCCCCGCCGGCAGGGGTGCCCACTGCCTTTCTGTCCAGCAGGCAGCCCGCGGTGCTGGGAGCACTGTAGTTGATCATCTTGTTACCCTGCAGGGAGGAGAGGGCAGAGAAAGGGGCAGTCAGCCATGGGGGGGACATCCAGCCGGGGGCAGGCCCCTCTCACAGGAGCCATCTCCCCGCCCCCAACTGCCCCCGGGTGGATTTTGGTCCCATGAATAAGAAACCACAAAATGCTAGCTGACAAACTGCTTCTCCTTCTGTCCTGCTCCACGCTGACCCAGGCCATGCACCCTCATAACCACTTGTACCTGTAAAACCAACTCCCTGACCTCCCCGGGGGGCCCCTCCACCCAAAGTACCCAGCTCAGCCCAGACCTGGCAAGACTCCCCTCCCCCTAGCAAAAATGAAAAGCCTCAAAGTTAACAGTCAAGTCCCCCTCTTGATCCGTCTCTGCGCCCACGCACGACCTGGCCCACGACCCTGGACTTCCTCGTCCAGAAGAATGCTCCCTTCCCTGGGCAACAGGTGCTCATGGCTGCCTGAGCTCCCTGCTTGAGGGGGGCAGGGCGGAAGACCTAGGGGCCCCGGTCTGCGCTGGGGAAGGGGAGGGAGGGGGCTCCAGGCTCCTCCAAGGGGCTATTCCACAATGCTCTCCCCACCCCCCTGGGCTGCAAGATGCCTTTGCAGTGAGCGCCCTGGCTGCAGGAGCAGGCTAGGAGAAGAGTCCCAGTGTTTAATCTTTAACGCGAAGCTGCAGATGGGAAGCCAAGGCAAGCACCCACCCCCCACCTCCCAATCAATAGCAGATGGGGGGGGGGGGTTGCAGCGCAACTACAGGCAAGTTTCTGTTCCAATGAGACCCTGGTCACCTGCCCAAACAGTGGACGAGCTTTGGAAGGGGTGTGATGGGGGGGGGGGCTGGGAGTTGGCTCCCAGGTCGTGTGGGTGCCACCGTGCCAATTCTAAAGTCGGTCGTCCCTCGGGATCAGCCGTGGGGGATCGGGAATCTGTAACCGCAACCACCCCACCGAGCGGATTACAGGAACCCAGTGGAGAGCCGGTTCCCAACAATGAGGTTCATTTAAAAAGTCCTGCGGGGGGGAGGGGGCGAAGAAAGCGCACTAGATCAAAGAGCGGGAGCGCGCGGGGAAGAGGGAGACTGCGGGAGCGAGTGGAGGTCGCGAGGGAGGAAAGCTGAGCATTCCAACTTCTTAAAAGTTGTTCTGCAGCTCCCGGCGTCCGCGCACCCCAAGCCTGCAGCCCCGGGGCCCTGGCAGCTGCGCAGACAGCAGCAAGCTGGGAAGACGGCAACATGACCCGACGTGTTGAAGACGGGGCAGAAACACTTCAGCAATTAAGAGCAGCCGAGCAGCTTCACCCTTTCAAATTGGGGGAGGGGGCGGTTGCAAAGAAGTTTAACAACCACCACAGGCTTTGGTTCTGTGCATTGAAACCGCACTCCCAGAACGGCTCCGAGTTTGAAACCGGCTTTTTCCAACACGGGCTGGCAAAGCTACAAAGCCCAAGAAGCAGGCCCCTCACAGGGACCCTTAAGCTCAGCCTGGCAGTTTGTTACGACCCCCTGCCCCTCCCCACCACCACCACCACGGCCCATGAGCCGCGCGGGCCTTCGGGAGCAGCCCGGGGCCCAATCGCCCCTAGACCCGCAGCGCCGTCAGCCCGGCGGCCCTAACCCCGCCGCCGACTCATTGGCAACATCTTTTCAATCACCACTGGAGGCCTTTCTCTTCCGAACGGATTCCCCAGCTCCTCCGAAGCAGAAGGCGTGGGGTTACCTCCCGGCCACGCGTCGCGCCAGACTCGTTTTCCCGCGGGACCCCCGCAGCCCCACGCCCAGCCCACAAGCTGGCCGCGCTTGCATGGACGCGTGCCCCTCGGCGCCGCGGCACCCGGGGCGCACCCCGGCCCCAGCCGCACGTCGCGGGCCGAGGACTCGCCCCAGACCTGCCCCGATGCCACGCAGCCTTCGCCCCCCAGGATCCTGGCTCCCAGACCCGGGGTCATCCCCGCCAGGGGCCGTGGAGACTCCAAGGGTGCGGAGGACAAATTCCTTCAAACTCGGCCGGAACCTCAGGCGGAGACGCTAAGCAGCTCTTGCTTCGCCTCCCTCCTCTTCCTCCTGCTTTCCAAAGACCCAAACTCCCTCCCCCCCCGGGACGGACGAGTGTGGTCGTTCTTAAGGCAAAACCGAATAAGACTTTTCGAAAAAGCAGTCGCTCCGCCCCACTTTACCTTGCATAAAACTTCGCTCAAGTCGAAGATGGTAGCAGACACGAGGGTGGTGGTCATCCTGAGCACTCGCACGGGGGGCAGAGGCGAGGGTCTGGTGCGTGGCGAAGGTCCCGGTGCGGGGAAGGCGCAGCCGCCGGCTCTGGGGTCTGGACTCCCGCGCGCCTGCTCCCAGCGCCCCTCGCCTGTCTCACTCTCCCGGGCTGCGGCGCGCAAAGCCCAATTTATAAAGTTTCAGATTTGGTGGGCCGGGGGGGGGGGGGGGAGGAGCTCTAAAGTTATTTAAATAAGGAAGAGGAGGGGGAAAAAAGTTGATTGACACCGAGGTTGAATCAGCCATGCGGTCAAGCTGGGGGTGGAGTGGGGGGGAGGAGAGAAAAGCAAGAAGGGGGAGGGGAGACGAGGAAAGAGGCGGAAAAAAAAAACCACTGCGAGCCGCGCACAACTTTTTTTTTTTTCTTAAAGAGGAAAACTTTCGAGTCGGCGGGCTCGGCCGGCCCGCGCCTCGGGTGCGCGCGGCGCAGGGGGAGGGGCGCGGCCGCCGAGCCCGGGTCTGTGACGTCACCCCCCCCCCCCCCAGCTCGGTGCCTGTTGTCGTGTTGTTGTTTTCTGTCCGGCACGAAGGCGGGCTCGACTTTCTCCTTTTTTTTTTTTTTTTTCTGCGCGTCCCGTGCGCCCGGGCTGCGGTGTCCGACGGGTGCGGGTGTCCCCTGAGAACTCCGCCAGGCGCCCGCACCACTCCCGGCGTCTCCCAGCGAACCGGGCGGGCCGGGACGCACGCAGCGTTCGAGCCGAGGGTTGGAGGGGGTTCGTGGGTTTTTTTTTTTTTTTTTTTTGCGGAGTAGGGGGCGGGGGTACTCGGGAAACTTTTTCCCCGGGGAGGACCCGGCCCGGCGGGGGCGAGCGCAGCACGATTCTGAGCCAAGCACGCGTCTACACTCGCGCTCGCTTTGCAGCCTCTGCTTGTCTGGGTGTGGGCGGGAGTGGGGGGGCGTTGCCAAAAAAGACCACCGCTCTGGCTGGTTGCTACTTTTAACAGGTCTAGGCGTGGCGCTTCTTTCACGCATCCAATCTAAACTTTTAAAAGCACAGGAAAGCTCTAAATGCTTCCTCCCCGCAAAAAAAAAAAAAGGAAAAAAAGAAACCACAGCAACGAACCACTTTCCACGCGCGCTCTCAAACACAGGCCTCGACTTCCCCCGTCCCCCACACACACCTCCCTCGCCCCGACGCTAGAACAATGAAAAAAAAAAGTGACTTTGGCTAAGCACGCAGGCGAATAGGGGGAGGCGACACTTTTAACTCATTGTCGTTTCCCTCCCGCCCCCACGGGGACGGAACATATGGCTGGGCTGGCCGCGCTGATTTGGCGGGCGGTGGGGAGGGGGCGACACGGGACCCACGAAGCCAAAAGGCCCGCGGTGATCATGAACTCCCTTTTTAAAAAATGATAAAATATCCACTTATTGACTGCTAGGTCCGGATGCCCCCCCGCCCCTCCCCGGCCTCCGCCCGGGCGCCGGGGCGCGCAGCGAGGCGGAAATCGCGGGGCCGCGTGTCTTTCCTATTTCCACGCGGGCCGGGCCGCCTCCTCGGGCCTCGCGCGTTTCTTCCCAGCACTCGAGGCCGCCGGGTCTTGTTATGAAACCCCGCGCGCCGGGTGGCGGAGAGCGAGTTCCATTGCGATGTAATTAGGTCACCCCATTAGGAGCTCGCTTCTTTGGAAAGGACGGGGCGGGCGGAGCGCAGAGGGCTCGGAGGCGCACCCCCACCCCCACCCCGCTCCTTTTTTTTTTTTTTTTTTTTTACTGCATTTCTTATTTATTCGTCAACCTCCGGGCAGAGCCAGGGACACCGTACCCACCCCAAGGTTTAGGCGCCGGCTGTTTGTCCGCTTTGCGAAACACCCAAGTTCGCAGCGGCGCACTACGTGAGCCCCGGCAGGGGCGGCTCTTATCGCGCGGCTCCGACAGCCTCGGCGGCGGCGGCCCCTCCGCTGCTGTCCGGCCGCCCGTGGCTCCCCCCGCCCCGCTCCCGTTCCCCAGCTTTTCTCGAAATCTGGCAAGCGCCGGGAAGGGAAATAACTTCCATCCACCTTAATCTAAATCACTCCAGTGGAGGTTTCTTTCTTAAAGGGATGTTTGCGCGTCCCCCTCTCCCAGCTCCGGGAGGCGGGGGGCCGTGCAGTTTCCCGGTGACGAGGTAATGAGTTCCAGATTTCAGGACGAGCGGGGCGCGCGTGAAAGCCACAAAGTTCTAGCCTGAGTCCCGAAGCGAGGCTATTCCGGCCTCCCGCCCGCCACGGGCCGGCCGGTCTGTAACTGCGGGGACCCGGAGCGGGCGGGGCGCTGCAGGGACGCGGGGGGCTCCCCGCAGGCCCCGCGCCGCGCCCCGAGCACTGTCCCGCGGCCCCGGCGCCCCGGGCTGGCCAAAGGAAAAGAGAAAAAAAAAAGTGCAGTTTTCAAAGAGAAAGCCGATTCCTCGAATTTCCTCCACTTTTCCAACTCCCGCGGGCCCTGCCCTCCCCCGCTGCCCGGGGGTGCGGGCCCAGGGGGGCGGTGGCCGCCCCGGGCAGCGCGCTCCAGAGTTGTTTACCGGCCCCGCCGACCGGCCGGGTTCGTTCCAGCTCCCTGGGCCGGTCTCTATAATTAAACGCTTTTTTTTTTTAATTGTCGGGTTGAAACGTCACTCAGGGGACTTTCCGAAGTCGAGGGAGGGAGCGAGCTCCTTAACCCCTGGCAGGCCCGGCGTCCGCGGCGCGGCGGGCAGGGCAGGGCCGGGCCGGCCTCCGCGCGCACGAGCCCCGCAGGTGCGGCGCTGGGGCCCGGGGTCGGCCGAGCGCGCCGCCGCCCGTCCACCTGCGCCGCGGCTCCCGACCCGGAGGCGGACGCCCGGCCCCCCGGCCCCGCCGGACGTCCGGGCCTTCCCCCGAGGCGGGCGGCCTGCGCCCCGGCGGCCAGGGGCGGGCCAGGTAGGCTGGCTCGGGGGGTGAGAGGTAGGGTGCTGGGGTTTGTGGCAGGGGGAAAGTGAAAGTTGTCGGCGCGCAGGGCCCGCGGTGGGGGCGCTCGCTGGGCCTGGGCGCACCCCGCGGCCGGGGAGGGCGGAGCGCGCTGGGCCGCCGCCCCCCAGCCGGCCGCGCGAGGCGCCCCCTCTCCAGCGGAGCCCTGTGGTGCTGCGCTTCCTCCCGGGGCTTCAGCTCATTTGCAAAATCCCCCAAATTCTTCGGATTAGGACTTGCCCTTCCCCCTACTACTGCTACCTGAAACCCCCGGGGTTGGGGGGCGCGGGGCTCCGAGGGCCCCGGGTTAGAGGCCGTGGGTCCCCGGGGCGTCGGGCCTAGCGGCGGGCCTAGCGAGCGCGAGGTCACCTGTGGAGTCTGGAATGTGGACCCAGGACCCGGGGACAGAGGCCCTGGAGCGCGCACGGGAGTGGGTTTTTTGGGGGGGAGGGGGGCGGTATATTTCCTGCTGGTGACTTAAACGCTAAGGTTTGCGGATCTGTGTGCCGGGGCCCTGCGGTCCCGCAGTCCTGGACTGTGTTCTGGCCGTGTGACTTTGCAAGTGACCCACAAAGCCTGTCTTAATCCCCAGAATCAGGGGGTAGGGAGGGGGCCTGCGCGGTGCCTGTAGCAGGCCCTCCGTGTGCCCAGCTTGTTCCTGGGTCCTCCTCACGCCACAAAGAAAGTTTTGGGGGTGTTCGCGTGGCCCACGGGTGCCACAGACTCCCGTGAATTGGTCAGCTGCTCATTTGCAGGTTTGATCTGGCTCACTCCAGGCTGGGAAGGGGGAGAGGGCCCTGGGCCTGGAGGCTTCGGGAGGACAGAGGTGGGTGCCGCGGGGTGATGAGTACCGGCTGGAGAGCATCCGATCCTTGTCACAGGTGTCTCTGAACGGGACCAGGTCAGGCAGCAAAAGCCAGGCTCCTCTCTTCCCCCGCTGCCCCTGTGCCCTTGAGGCAGGCAGAGGCCTTCATAAGGGGTCTGATGTACATGTCGCATTGCAGTGTCTGGACCCTGTGGGATAAGGCCAGGGGACAGGCTCCTGCTTGGAGGACTGAGAATCCAAGCCCTGTCTGGGGTGGCTTGGCAGGGGGTCGGAGGGGGTGGTTCTTGTGGCCTCACTCTGAATGGGACATTGAAGGCTCATTCTTAGGCTAATTGTTCCCTTGCTTCTCTGCAGAGGTGCTCCACAGGCTAGCCCACTGCTACACTCCCCTACCTGCCCCTGCCTGGGCCCGCCTGGGTCAGACCTTCAGACCAGCCTGAAGTGATTCTCTGAGTTCAGCCTTGACTTCCAACTCTTAAGACCACTTCTCCCACCCCCCAGGGCATGACCTGAGCAAATCAGTTTTGAAGAAAACAGGACCTTGTCCCCTGCCCCTGCCAATTCAACTTCCTTTGGCCCAAGAAAATTCTTTAGAACCCAACTCAAGCGCCACTTGGCACTGTGATCTAGTGGGCTAAGCCTACGCCTGCGGTGCCAGCATCCCATATATGTGCCGGTTCGAGTCCTGGCTGCTCCACTTTTGATCCGGATCTCAGCTATGGCCTGGGAAAGCAGTAGAAGATGGCCCAAGTGCTTGGGCCTCTGCCCCCTCCTGGGAGACCCAAAAGAAGCCCCTGGCTCCTGGCTTCAGACTGGCCCAGCTCTGGGCGTTGCAGCCATTTGTTGAGTGCACCAGTGCATGAAACAACTTTCTATGTCTCCCTCGCTCTGTCTAACTTTGCCTCTCAAATATTTTTTTTATAAACTTCCTGATGCCCACCGCCCCAGCCGCAGCCAGGACCAGGGGTCTGTCCTCTCACGCCCTCCTGGAATCGTAGTTTCTCTCCGCGCCCTTATTTGGGGTTCTATGTATTTATTCGTGTAACCTGGATTTCTTCTTTAACTTTTTAATTTAACATTCAGTAAAATTGACCTTTATTTGGTGTACAGCTCTGTGTATTGTAACCACAATCAGGAAACTGAAAAATTCCATCACCTCCAGACCACGCCCCCCTCTTTCTACTGAGCTCTTCCCAGTCCCTAATCCCCGCAGTCCCCGACCTGTTCTCTATCACCGGTGTTCATCTTTTCCAGACGTCCTATAAATGCCATCACGCAGGACCGGGGATCTCGCACAGCCTAATGCCTTTGTGATGCCGCCAACTTGTTGCGTATCTCAGTGGCTCATTCATTTTTGTTGGTAAATAGCATTTCACTTATGCACACAGAAGGCTGTTGATTCGTTCACCTGGGGAAACACATTGGATTTTTTCCAGCTTTCTCTAATAGCCATTAAGAACAGAGCTGCGCTACACATCCACGTCCAAGTTTTTGTGTGAACATAAGTTTTTATCTCTCTAGGGTAAATAAGCAGGAGTGGGATTGCTGAGTCATTTGGTAAGTGGACAAAGGTACTTGGCAAAGTTCTTGGAAGTGGTGGGTGTCTGGGACCCCCGCATCCTGTGTCGGTACCTGCTTTAAGTCTTGGCTCCTCCACTTCTGATCCAGCTTCCTGCTGTAGGCACCCTGGGAGAGAGCAGGCCATGGCTCAGGTATTTGGGCCCCTGCCACCCACGTGGGAGACGTGAATTGACTTCCAGGCTGCTGGCTCTGGCCTGGATCAGCCCCGGCTTTTGTGGGCATTTGGGGAGTAAACCAGTGGATGGAAAAGCTATTTTGTCTTTCTGCCTTTCAAATTAAGTGAACATAAATATTTTAACAATTTTAAAGAATTGAGAAGCCTCTCCTATAAATAATGCATACCACAAAAAGTTCATGGAAAATGAAATAAAGCAATAATTTATTTTGATAGAAAACAGTTTTGAGATCCATGCATACTTTCATAATACGCATTTTCCATGCACCTTCAATGACCTCTCTGCGTGGATTTCAAAATTGTTTGCACTTTTAATCCCATTTTTTTCCACGAACATTGTGAAGTTGCTTTGCGTGTTAAAAATGAATAGGGCCCCTGCTGAACCATTCCTGTCCAGATGCTATACCATTTGTGCCTCCTACAGCTGTGCATGGCGAGAGCGTCTGCCTCTCCACATCCTTCCAGCACCTAACAGTGCTACTTTCTTGCTCTTACTATATTTTATTCTAATTGCTCTACTAGGTGTGTACTGGGTAGAGTATTTCCACGTGGTTTTAGTTTGCTTTTCACTAATGGCTAATGACATGGAACATCTTTTCACAGACTGTTTGCCATCTGTGTGTCTATTTAGATCTTTTGTCTAATTTTTTTTAAGGTTTTTTTTTTTTTTTTTTGAAAGACAGAGTTAGAGAGGAGATCTTCCATCTGCTGGTTCACTCCCCAAATGGCTGCAACAGCCAGAGCTTTGCTTATCCCAAGCTAGGAGCCTGGAACTTCCTCCTCATCTCCCACATGGGTGCAGGGGCCCAAGGACTTGGGCCATGTTCCACTGCTTTCCCAGGCCATAGCAGAGAGCTGGATGGGAAGTGGAGCAGCTGGGACTTGAACCGGCACCCATATGGGATGCCGGCACCGCAGGCTGAGGCTTTACACACACCACACAGCCCCAGCCGCTCTTTTGTCTAATTTTTAATTGGGTCATTTGTTTTCTCACTGTTGAATTTTGAGAGTTCTTTAAATACTCCAGCTACAGTTCCTTTGTTGTATATGTAATCTGCAAATATTTCCTCTGGTCTGCTCTTTCTTTTATTCTCTGAATAAGTATCTTTCACACAACAGAAGTTTCTCATTGCAGTGAAGTCCAGCTTTATCTTGTGTGTACATCATGCATTTGGCATCACAGTTAAGGACTTTTTGCCTAACCTTAGATCCTTAAGAGTTTCTGTGTTCTAAAAGTTTTGTGTATTTTGATATCTGCTGTTAGGCTCACACGTTTTTATTATAAGTGTTCTGTTTTGCTGTGCTGCACATTGTATTAATACATTGTTTTTATTTTTAAGATCTATTTATCTATTTGAAAGGCAGACCTACAAAGAGGCAGAGAGAGAGAGAGGTCTTCCATTCTCTGGTTCACTCCCCAATGGCCACAATGGCCAGAGCTGGGCTGATTTGAAGCCAGGAGCTGGGAGTTCTTCCAGGTCTCCCACGCAGGTAGGAGGCCCAAGTACTGCTTTCCCGGGCCATAGCAGAGAGCTGGATCAAAAGAGGAGCAGCCAGGACTCGAACCGGCGCCCACATGGCATGCCGGTGCTTCAGGCAGGACTACTTTAACCCACTGCACCACAGCGCTGGCCCCAACATTGTTTATTGTATTCTTTTTTGATTGAAAGTCTATTTTGTCTGATATTCTCTCTTTTGATTACTATTTGCGTAAGGTATCTTTTCTTCCTTTTATTTAAAAGGCAGAGTTACAGAGAGAGAGAAGGAGAGGCAGAAGAGAGAGAGATCTTCCATCCGCTGGTTCACTCCCCAGTTGGCCACAACAACCAGAGCTGCACCAATCCAAAGCTAGGAGCTTCTTCCAGGTCTCCCATGCGGGTGCAGGAGCCCAGGGACTTCGGCCATCTTCCACTGCTTTCCCAGGCCACAGCAGAAAGCTGGATCGGAAATGGAGCAGCAGGACTCAAACGGGTGCCCATATGGGATGCCGGCACTGCAGGCCACGGCTTTACCTATTATGCCACAGCACCAGCCCCCAGAGTATCTTTTTCTATCCCCTCACTTTCAGTCTTTTTGTGGCTTTGAATCTAAAGTGAGTCTCCCATAAACAGCATAGACTTGGGTCATTTTTTTATCCTTCCTGCAAAACTCTGTGTTTTGATTAGAGAATTTAGTCCATTTACACTTAAAGCAATTACTGATGAGGAATAACATCTGTTAATTTGCTGTTTGCTTTCTAGATGCCTTACAGCTACCTTACCCCTTACAGCTATCTTACCCCTCATTTCTGAGTTAACTACATTAGCACCCTTATCCATGGGTTATACGTTCTGGGTCCCCCAGTGGATACCTGAAACCATGGATAGTACTTCTTCTTCTTCTTTTTTTTTTTAATTTTTGAAAGGCAGAGTGGACAGTGAGAGAGAGAGACAGACAGACAGAGAGAGAGAAAGGTCATCCTTTTTGCTGTTGGTTCACCTTACAATGGCCGCCACAGCCGGCGCACCACACTGATCTGAAGGCAGGAGCCAGGTGCTTTTCCTGGTCTCCCATGGGGTGCAGGGCCCAAGCACTTGGACCATCCTCCACTGCACTCCCTGGCCACAGCAGAGGGCTGGACTGGAAGAGGGGCAACCGGGACAGAATCCGGTGCCCCGACCGGGACTAGAACCCGGTGTGCCGGCGCCACAAGGCAGAGGATTAGCCTGTTGAGCCACGGCGCCGACTGGATAGTACCTCTGTTTATTATTTTTTCTTACACATACTTATCTATGAAAAAGCTTACTATGCCTAATTTATAAGTTAGGCATAGTAAGTAATTTATAAATTTATAAATTAGGCATAGTAAGAGATCAACAATAGTAACTAATAATACAGTCAATTATAACAATATACTGTAATAGGGGCCAGCATTGTGGTGTAGAAGGTTAAGCCTCCACCTCAACACTAGCATCCCATGTGGACACTGGTTCAGGTTCCAGCTGCTCCACTTCTGATCCTGCTAATGCACCTGGGAAAGCAGTAGAAGACGGCCCAAGTGCTTGGGCCCCTGCATGTACATGGGAGACCCAGAAGAAGCTCCTGGCTCCTGGCTTTGGCCTGTCCCAACCCTGGCCATTGTGACCATTTGGGGAGTGAACCAGTGAATGGAAGATTCTCTCTCTCTCTCTCTTTGCCTCTCCTCCTTTGTGATTCTGCATTTCAAATAAATACAAAATAAATCTTAGAAAACAAAAGCAATACACTGTAATAAAAGCTACGTGAATGTGGTCTCTCTCAGAACACTTTATTACACTGCAGCCACCTGCTTCTGGTCATGGGAAGTGATACAAGGCCTGTGTGACAAAGTGAGGTGACTGAGCCGTGGTGACGGTAGGCTATGGTTAGGCTACTCCCTAACTGACGTGAACAGAAGCACCCTGATGGCGGGACACTGATCTGAGAACCGATGTGTGACTCATGGGAGGGCTGCGTATACAGCATGAGTACGCTGGACACGGGGGTGATCCGAGCCTCTCCCCAGGAGGGAGGGGGATGGTACAGCATTTCACTGTCCTCCTCCGAATGGCACGTCGTTTAAAACGTATGAATTGTTTATTTCTGGAATTTTCTGTGTACTATTTTTGGACCACAGTTGACTGTGAGTGACTGAATCTGTGGAAAATGAAACCATGGATGAGGGGAGACCGCTGCGTGTCCTTTGGTGTTGAGTTGACTTTCTGTTGTTCAGCGTTTACGTTCCCTTCTCGTCGTTTTCATTTCTGAAACTTTCCTTTGTGATTACCATGGGGATTTTCTTTACTCTCTGAAAGTTAAAACGCTCTAATTTGAATTTATACCAGCTTAACTTCAATAGCAACAAGAGCTCTGTTCCCTTGTAGCTTCATCCCACCCCTTTGATTCTTGACGTCACATAATTACATCTGTATACATTGTGAGCCCCAAAACATAAACTAACAATTCTTTTAAATGCAGTTGTCTACTAAATTATGTAGAAAACGAAATATAGAGGCAAAAGCCAGACTGACAGGAATACTGGCTCTTAGATGAATAATTTTTTGCTCAGCCTCAGGTAGGAGAAAGGTAGACTTACACACTGTTGTTACAAGAATAGTAGCTTCCATAACTGCCCATGCAGTTATGTTATGGAGATCTCCGTTTCTTCATAGGGCTTTTAAGGTGCTATCTAGCATGCCATTCCATTTTTCAGGACTCCCTTGAGTGTTCTTTAGTAATTAACTTCCTCAGCATTTGTTCATTCAGAAATGTCTTAACTTCTCCTTCACTTTTGGAGAAGCAGAGACGGAAAGAAGGTCTGCATTGGCAGGAAGCTGGAGTCTGGAGCCAGAGCCAGGGATTGAACCCAGGCACTCTGTGTAGACTCGGCGTCCTAACCAGCCTCTTCATTTGGCCGAATGCCCCCCCTTCTCTCTCCACTTCTGGTGGATAGCATTCTTTTTTTTTTTTTTTTTTAAGAATTATTTTATTTATTTGAAAGAGAGTTACAGAGAGAGGTAGAGCCAGAGAGAGAGAGGTCTTCCATTCTGCTGGTTCACTACCCCAAATGACCGAAACAGCCAGAGCTGAGCTGATCTGGAACCAGGAGCCAGGAGCCTCCTCTAGGTCTCCCATGAAGGTGCAGGGGCCCAAGGACTTGGGCCATCTTCTACTGCTTTGCCAGGCCATAGCAGAGAGCTGGATCAGAAGTGGAGCAGCCAGGACTCGAACCGGCACCCATATGGGATGCAGGCGCTGCAGGCCAGGGCTTTAACCTGTTGTATCACAGTGCAGGCCCCTAGCATTCTTGTTTGAGAGTTTTGTTATTTAATCTCCTTTCACATTTTTTTTTTTTTTTTTTTGACAGGCAGAGTGGACAGTGAGAGAGAGACAGAGAAAGGTCTTCTTTCACCCCCCAATGGCTGCCACAGCCAGCGCACTGTGGCCGGTGCACCGCGCTCATCTGATGGCACTGCACTCCTGGCCACAGCAAAGAGCTGGCCTGGAAGAGGGGCAACTGGGACAGAATCTAGCGCCCCAACCGGGACTAGAACCTGGTGTGCCAGCGCCGCAAGGCGGAGGATTAGCCTGTTGAGCCACAGCGCCGGCCCTCCTTTCACATTTTAAATATATTGGCCCACTGTCTCTGGCCTCCAAAGTTTCTGATGAGAAATCTGCTGGTAATCTCATTTACGTGAACTTCTCTCTCACTACTCTCAGGATTCTCCAGATCTCCAGAGCCTGATCGTGATGTATCTCAGCATGAGTCTCTGTCTTTTTCAGCATCTCTCTCGGAGCTCATTGATACCCACCTCTCATCAGATTTGGGATGTTTTCAGCCATTATGTCTTTCATGCCCCTTTCGTTCTCTATCCCTCTGGGATCCCCAGATGTGTGCATGTCTGTGTATACGTAGCGGGTGGATGAGAGGAGTGGGCTGTCAGCGAGGGTTGTGTGTTTACCGCTGTGTTGGTAACCTTGATGGTGTTCCACAGGTCCCGTGGGCTCTGTCCATTTTCAGTCTTTCTCTCCTCCTCAGGCTTGATAACTTCCCTCGTCAAGTTTCTAGATTCTTCTCCCTGCTTCTGACTCTTTTGAGTACTGTGAACCTTTCATTTCAGTTATTGTACTTTTTAGCTCCAGAACTCTGGTTCTTTTGTTTTCTGTCTCTGCTGATGTTCCTGTTCTTTTCTTGTACCATATCCCTGACTTTATCCACATCTCCCTTTATTTCTTTGAGCATCTTAAGGCGGTTATTTTGCAGTCTTTGGTAGATCTGACAACGAGCCTTTGTTGGCGGGGGCAGCATCTGTTGGTTCATTTTTTAATGGACCATGCTTTTCAGTTTGATTGTAGGTCTTGTGTTTTATTGTTTCTGGAAACTAGACACTTAATAATGTAGTATCTCTGGAAATCAGATTCTCCCCCTTCATCAAGATATATAATTTTCACACACACACACAGAAAACACTCTCATCCACTGGTCCACTACAGACAGCCGTGGTTATCCGAAGCCAAAGCCAGGAACCAGGAACTTAATCCAGATCTGCCACATGGGCGGCAGAGACCCAATTGCTTGAGCCATCACCTGCTACCTGCCAGGGTCTGCCTTAGCAGAAGGCTGCAGTCAGGAGCCGGAAGTGGGTCTTGAACCCAGACCCTCCAGCGTGGGATGTGAGTGTCCTGATCAACATCTAACTGCTAGGCCAAACACGTGCCCCTGTGTGCTTGCTTGCTTGATGCGCTGTCATTGTGCCAGCGATCAGCCTGACTTACACACTTGAAGTCTTCTCAGGTCTTTTCCGAGCCTAAGCTTTTCCTGAGAGCCTGCCTAGGCACTTTCTAACCTCCCTATATGTATAAGCAGTTGGTACTGAATGTCTTGTCTGTATGTCTGGCTCCAAAGAGAGGGGGGGAGAGAGAAATACAGTAGGAATTTGAAAAAAGAACTCTGGGGGCTGGCGTTTGGGACAGTGTTTAAAATGGTGCTGGGGAGCCTGTATACTGGAGTGTCTTCTTTGATACTTACTAATGTTGGTTTCAATCCAGCTTCCTGCCAACGTGCACTACGGGACGCAGAAGATGGTGGCTCCCATGAGTCCTTGCCACCCTGATGGGAGACTAGGATTGAGTCCTGGGCTCCCAGCTTTGGCCCCCTGGCCTAACCCTTGCTATTGTAGGCACTTGGCGAGTGAACCAGTGGATGGAAAAAAATCTGTGTTTCTCTGCCTTTCAAATAAAATGAAAATAAACAAAAGATTAAACTTTAAAAAAAGAACTCTGACCCCTTACCCTGAAGTCCCTTCAGTTGGAGAAAGAGGTTTGCAACAATGGGGGAAGAGGAAACAGCAGTGGGCACCCACGTCTCTGTGCACCCCTGTGTGGGCAGAATCCACAGCCAGAGCACAGATCCCGGTACCTGGAGGACAGGGTCCTATCCGCCTGCCCTGGCTCCGACAAGCTGTACACCGGCTGCTCCAGGAACGTGTGTCAGCTGCCTGCCTGGGCTGGAGGTGGGAGATGCGTAGCTGCTCCTGAGCTAATGGCTGAAAGTGGACAACATTAACCACAGTTTCTACCCAAGCCTCCTCCTGGAAGCTGGAAGCCTGCAGTGGACTGCAGATCGACAGATTCTGACCGGGCAGGTGTCGGGCAGCATGGGAGACAAATCCCTGGAGCTTCCTACTCCGCCGTCTTCCTAGAATGTGCTCCCAGCCCTGCTGGCCTGCTGGAATCCGGTAGTGGTTGTTTGCGTTCCACATCTGGACCTGTGATCCATCTTCAGTTACTCTTTGTATGTGCTGTGAGGTTTATGTGAGATTTCATCTGTTAGCGTGTGGATGTCCTATCCCAGCACCGTTAGTTACAAAGACTGTAGTTTCTCCACTGAGAAACTGTCACCTTTCCCATCAAATGACTGTGTGTGTATGGACCTCTGTAATCTGTTCTGTTGATCTGCGTGTCCATCCTTTCACTGATACTACACTGTTGACAATGTGGCTTTATACTAAGTCTTAAATCAGATGATGTGATTTCTCCAAAACTTTTATTTTTTTTAAGACTGAACTATTCTGGTTTCTTTGCCTTTTCACATAAATTTCAGAATCTGTCTAATGCCGTTGAGATGTTCATTGGAAATGCATTTTATTTATAGATCAATTCAGGAAAAACGACATCTCTTTCCTGTGTTTAGTCTTGTAATCCATGAACATGATGTGTTACTTACTTAAGTCTTTGATTTCTTTAAGCGGTTTTACAGTTTTTAGCATTCAGAGGCTATACATGTTTTATTTATTTATTTATTTATTTATTTATTTATTTATTTATTTATTTTTAAAGTCAGAATTATACAGAGAGAGGTAGAGGCAGAGAGAGAGATAGAAAGGTCTTCCATCCGTTGGTTCACTCCCCAGTTGGCTGCAACGGCCAGAGCTGTGCCTATCCGAAGCCAGGAGCCAGGAGCTTCTTCTGGGTCTCCCACATGGGTGCAGGGGCCCAAGCACTTGGGCCATCTTCTACTGCTTTCTCAGGCCACAGCAGAGAGCTGGATCGGAAGCGGAGCAGCCGGGACTCGTACTGGCACCCGTATGGGATGCCGGCACTGCAGGTGGCAGCTTTACCTGCTATGCCACAGTGCCAGCTCCTACATGTTTTCTTAGACTTAAACCTGGATAGTTCGTGATTTTGGAGCTATTATAATTATTTAAATCTTGGCTTCTTATTGTTCATTACTAGTTTATAGAAACACATTTGATATTGAACTGTAACCTCACAAAAGTCACTTTAGTTATCAGAGGATTTTTTTAAAGGTTCCTTGAGTTTTTTGTTTTTTTTTTTTTGTTGTTGTTGTTAACATAGACATACATGTTGTCTGAAAACAGGAGAACTGAAGTACTTCCTCTCCAGTCTTACACATTATACTTCATGTACTTGTCTCACTGCCCTGGCCAGGGCTCCCCGGGTGGTATTGACTGGGCCTGGTGAGAACAGTTGCCCTCACCCATGGTCCCTCCCCACCAGGACCCATGCTCCCGGAAAGCGGGCGCTCAGGAAGTCCTCATGGGGAAGAATGAAGATTTAGCTTAGCCAGCCGTGACACTGTCCTGGATGACGGACAGCAGGGGACTTCGCCGAACAGGCATAGGTAACACGAAGAAGAATCTTACAGTAAATACCCCATCTAGGCAGGGGCCCCACGGGGCTATTTTAAGCTGCAGAGCACTTGTAGATCAGCTTTCTAGCAAGCCGTACCGTGTCAAAGCATTTATCTACGAGAAATGGATGGCTGCCGTAAAATAATTATTTTAGATCGAGAGCATTCCATTCCCAAAGGGAATTTAAACAAACGCTCTCGGCTCTGAAAAGCAGGGGCTTTCTGGATAAAGAATCCCACTGCTCTGAAGCCTTAGGCCCTCAGACGGGTGGGGTTGTCTTGCTAAATTTATTTCAGCCGCTTATAGAAACAGAAGGGGGGAGAGAGCCCACTGCGTGTACCCCAGGCCTCCTCTGTAGTCTCGAATCTGCCAGGGCAGACTTCTGATTGGGTTTTGTTTTCCTTTGGGGGCCAGAGAGGCAGACAGGCAGCAGGACGACCTTGCAGCTGCACGGCTTCTGAGCCGTGGCTTCCCACCCTCCCTGTTACCCCTGGGCAGCCCCACCTCAGGGTGGCGGAAGAGTGGACTGCCCTCCCCGGTATGCACAGACCACTGGCTGCTGGCTTTTCTCTGTGGGCCCGCTGGCCCTTTGACCGCAGGTTTCATCCCATTTCAGAAAGGACCTGGGAGAGGGAGTTACAGCTTTGCTGTCTTTCTCCCCGAGTGCAGGGGGACTGGGGCCTTTGTCACTGACTCTCCTCCACCCACTCTCAGCAGCTCCGCCACTTGTATTTTCGGGGTTGCTGGAGACCAAGCCTGGGCCTGGTTAGCCCTGTGTCCCTCCTCCTCGACACAGATTCTCCGTAGTCCCTGATACCTGAACCGTCTTCGCTGACACAGCCCCCTGCCCCATTGCTAAAACATGGACCTGCCATGTTGCTTTATTCAAACCCCTTTTTGTGCTGAATTTAGACTGCTTTATGGAGCACAGGTTAAGGGGAGGTGACAGCAGGGGACCTGCATCCACCACTGGGGTAGGTGACGTCAGTGTCCAGTCCTTGGCTGGCTCTCCAAGGTTCCTGGCTGAACCCAAAAGGCCTGGGTCTGGGAACTTGTCCCATGGGCTTAGGGAGGAGGAGGAGGCGCACGGGGAAGCTCAGACACACGCTGGACTCCAGACTCGATCATCGCAGGGGAACACGGGCAGGTGCCTTGCTCGGTGCCCAGCCCATGGAAACCCAAACACGAGTTTGGTTCCTTGGCAAACTCCCGCTCCCCGGGTCACCATGGAAGATGGCCAAGGAGCCCTACCCCAGGAGAGAGGGTGGCTGGGGCAGAAGTAGGGGACCATTAGGCTTCTGGTCCTAAGCTGAGGGGCTGATGGAGGAAGAGGACCCACACTGGCAAGCTGCAGAGGGCTCACAAGCACACCGAGTTCCCCTTCTGGTCCTAGCACTAGCCAGGCTGCTTTGGAGAGACCCCCTGCCCCAACTCCTTTTGCATGAGGCTGGGGTGCGGCAACCCCACCCTAGGGAGCCATCCTCTGAGAAGGAGGAACCGCCAGCCACAGCAGGGACCAGACGGCTCTTGGAAAGCCGCCATGAGGACAGCCGGTGGGGGGAGAGGGTCTCCGGCACAGCCCTGCAGCTTCTTTCGCGTTGGCTTCTCCCGCCAACTGCGCCCTCCGTCCTGACCCCCAAACCCATGCCTGCCCTTGTCTGACCAAAGGCAACCAGATCTGCCACAGCTGCTGGTGTGAGAGCTGGCTCTCCCAGAGACCGGCGAGCAGCTGGAGCAAGATTCCTGCCAGCCCGGGGGTGTAAATATTTATACAACGTGGTGCGTGGGAAGAGGGCAGGCGGAGGGAGGTGGCAGGAACGAGGAGGCCCCGACACAGACAGACTTAAGCAGGCTGCACGCGGGGCTCAGCTGGGAGTGAGGCCGCCTGCCTGAATTCCTGGGGCCTTTCCCAGCTCTCCAGCCAGCGGCCAGGGGAGCGACGTAGGACTCACGTCACCTGTCCCTGGCACATTCTTCTGCTTTGTGCACGGCCCTCGTGTATGCGAGGCACTTCCAGAAGTTCAAGGAGAAGGGAATTAAAGGATCAGGCGCTTGGGACAGGCATTTTGACATCCACACGTACAAGGGGTCGTGGAGAAGCCATGTTGTGAAGAAACTACGCATGGATTTCAAGATCATTTTTTGTCACAATACACTTAGCTTTTTTTTTTTTTTTGACAGGCAGAGTGGACAGTGAGAGAGAGAGAGAGAGAGAGAAAGGTCTTCCTTTGCCATTGGTTCACCCTCCAATGGCCGCCACAGCCAGCGCACTGTGGCCGGTGCACCGCGCTCATCCGATGGCAGGAGCCAGGTGCTTCTACTGGTCTCCCATGGGGTGCAGGGCCCAAGGACCTGGGCCATCCTCCACTGCACTCCCAGGCCACAGCAGAGAGTTGGCCTGGAAGAGGGGCAACCGGGACAGAATCTGGCGCCCCGACCGGGACTAGAACCTGGTGTGCCGGCGCCGCTAGGCGGAGGATTAGCCTATTGAGCCATGGTGCCGGCTATACTTAGCTTTTATTCCATTTTCCCATAAGCCTTTTGGAGTCCCCTCACGTCAGGGAGGAGGCTGTGCCCTGGGTTGGAGATAAACCAAGTCCACCAGGCCCACAAGCAGGGGCCCGAGAGCTCCTGAGGGAAACGGCTTTAGGATCTTAGAGGATTCGGGACACAAGAGCCGGCCTCCGGAGCTCCCTCCTGGCTTAGGGAGCAGACGGAACGTGCAGGTGGAGCCAGGCTTTCTCTCAAGCCTCTGGAGTCAGCAGTGCCTTTTTGGCGTGGCAGAGCACAGCGTGCCCTGTGGGAAGGGCAGCGAGGCGCGCCTGCGGAGGTAGCAAGGGGCCTGCGATGGCCTTGGCGAGAGAGGCGCAAGGCCACCAAGACCTCACGGCCTGCGTCCGTGGGGTCCCCTGGGGCTCTCGGGCCTCCTCCTCCTCCTCCTCCCCCAGGGAGGCGACTCCGCTCCAGGTGTGCCCAAGCAGAGCGCTGATCCAGCCAGGGGCCAGTCGCATGGACGGCCCAGGATGGGAAGCAAGCCTGGGCCTGTGGGGACAGCCAGATGGACTCCAGTGCATTTGCCTGGGACAGCTGGGGAGCAGGGCCTGGCCACTCCCCACCCCTCCCCTAGCCACTCCACACAAGGAGGGATGCGGCTGCAACTTCTAGGGTTTCTCTACCGTCTTCAGACTCATCGAGAAGTGCCACCTGCCTCCATCAGAGCCTCCCGCAGGTAGGGATGCTTGTGCTCCCGTGACCAACAGCCTTTAAGACACACCCACAGTTATTAGCCTCTTCTGGTATTCCTGACCCTCAAAATACCCACTGCCAAGGGCGGGACACTGGGGAGGAAAGAACATCCCCTGGAAAACTACCTCTGTCTCTCAGGCAAAGAGTTCCGGGTGCCGGGCCACCTTCAGATGGAGTGAGGCTCCGAGACCCAAGCCCACCAGGAAGGAGACCCCATTGCTCTGAGCCTCTCCTCTGCCCAGAGCAGCGGGTGCTCCTCCCCTGAGCTCCAGCCTCTGGGGAGCCTGCTTAACTCCCCATCCTGCCACCCCAGGCAGATTCCACTGCGTCCTGAGACAGGGGGCCAACACCATCCGCCCCCAGTACCCAGCATGGACCCTCCTGGGAGGCAGAGTGCCCTGGCCCAGCCCACTCCCCACGAGGGGCACCATGCCCAGGGGCCCCAGGGCTGGGAGGAGAATCTTGGGGCACCTGGGCCCTGCCTGCCGGCTGTGGCCTCCTCCTTGCCAACACTCAGAAATGGATGAACAAGAATAAAAGCCGCGTGGCCCCAGCAAAGCTCTGGGAAGGGCTGACGCTGAAGCGGGCAGCAACAAGCCAACAAAAAAGTCCAAGAAATGGAGAGGAGAGAAGTTCAGGAAACAGATGAAATAGTCCATCTGGGACTCCGGATATAAAAGAAGGCAGGCCAGAGAGAAAAGGATGCTGGGAAGAGTGTGGTGGGAGGACTGGGGCTGAGAAAGCTGGGGCAGTCCACGAGTGCTCTGGAGAGAACGCAAAAGCAATGCCACCCGGACACGGGTAAGAGAGTGGGGGAGAAGACAGTGACATTCAAACAACCGCTCGTGTCCTCCACCCTAGCACGCTGGGTCTTCTGGGATGTGCTGACGGAGTCCCCTGGGGTCCTTGTGGATTTCAGGTTCTTCCACTGTGCAGCAAGGACAGTCCACTTGTCTTCTTGCCCCAGCTTTCCCGCCGCGCTCCCAACTCACCACCCCTGCTCTTGGTGTGTTGCAGAGCGCCAGCAGGGCTGACCAGCAGCCCAGTTCACCCCAGAGTCTGGTGGCTTCCTTCTTGGAGCCCTGCAGGGGGCTCTCCGGGGACTCAGCGCAGGAGCCCCATGCCAGGGGCAGCGGCCGTGAGCAGGGCTGTGTGACCGGCATCTTCCAGGAAGAGGTCCAGCCCAGCCACCTGTCTCCCCGCAGATGAGGGCTCCCCTGAGCCACCACACACCAAACCTGGTCACGCAGGGGTCTGTGGGCGGCTGGCACACCCAGCTCTGTGCAAAGCCAGAGAAATCTCAGCAAATGCAATTTGTAGAAACAACTTAGATTACTCAAAGTAGCAGCCACGCCTTCCCAGGGGTACCGAACGCAAACCACAGCCTTCCCACTGCCACGGTTGGCTAACAGCTTCTTGAAGTTCATCCTCCCTGCCTCGTGTTTGTCAGCTCCATGGAAACTTCCAGAAGACACAGGTCCCCTTCCTGGGTCTGGTGGCCTTGGCCGCTCTCCGCCTCTTCCAGGAGCCTGTCGATGCCACTTTTCTCAGCGTCAGCTCTGATTTTCCCTGTTTCCCTGTTTTATGAGAGCTGCCTCTGTCCATTCTTCCTCCTCCCAGGGCAGCAGGAGCTGGAGGAAGCTGGAGCAGCCCAGGCAAGATGGGGAAGCACAGGAAGCAAAGAGGCGAGCTGAGCCCGAGCAGCCGTCTTCCACGGCCTCAGTGGCTGAGGCAGGCTCCTAGGGGACAGGTGGCCACCACGCCGCCCACACTGCTCCTCCCTGCACAGCCCAGGGGAAGCTACACGGGCTCAACTTATCTGGCACAACCAAGCAGACAGTGGTCATGCCAGCCCCTCTCCCTGCAGGAATTAAGGTCTCGACCCCGGTTCTGCACATTTTAAAAGTTGTACTCCTTTTCTATCAGAAATGGCCAAAAACATAGAAGGAATCATGTAGGCTGCGACCTTGCACACTCAACTCGGTTTCTTCCCATCCTGCCTGAACTTCAACCTTGTCAGAGCCCTAGACCTATGACTCAAACTATTCGTTAACCACAAAGACAAACCAGGAAGCCAGAGGCTGAACGACCTAACATTTATTCCATTCTACTGAGCTAATCTCCTGAGGAGGGTGTGTGGAAGTCATGTCCCATCTATTCTCGAAGACGTGAGCGCTGCGAGAAGTGGCCGGGAATGGCAGAGGCCGACTTGCCGAGATCTGCCCTCCAAAGGATGGGTACCTGGTGCCCGGCCAAGCTGCCTGGCGCTCTGTCCAGCGAGTCTTAACGTTTGAGAGCTGCCCGGCTGCGGTGGAGGGGTGACAGCTCCCTGCTGCGGCTGCCCACGTCCAAGGCCTGGGCAGGTAACAGACCCCTGCCCTCCCTGGGTCTCCTCCTCCATCTCCTGGGGTTGTGGTGAGGGCAAATGAGCAAACTCCTGGCACTCTCGGCGGCCATGAGCCTCCACCCCTGCCCAGCCACAAAAAGCAACCCAGTCAACTTTTGTTCTGTGTTAAGCAGCAATTGGCAGACCGAGGAGGAGGCTGGAGGCCCCACAAAGTGGGGTTCCATGGAGCCACTGGAGCATGGTCAAGTATCCCAAGCAAGAAAGCAAAGAGGGTCCCAGAGGAGCCCCAAGGCAGCTGGCGGGTGGAGCGCGAGCTGGGAAAGCCAAGGACGGCCCCTCGCAGCCAGGGCTCTGCGTGGGTGGGAGGATGCAGGGGGCTGCACGCCAGTCTCCCCGCATTAGCTCAACGGGGCCGCACCCCGCCCTTGCATGTGCTCACCCTCACGTGAAGCGCAGCACACAGGGCCCCAGCCCCGCCATGCACAGGGCGCCTGCCGAGCCTCCAGAAATGGCCGCAGCCCTCTGAGACCCAATCACTGGGTGTTGCCCAAATTCAGAAATCCATCCTTCCCGAGCGCAGTGTGAGGATATGACCAAATGCTGAGAAATTTTGTATTTCAGGCACGATTTTCTTTTTTTCTTTGAGTAAGTGGAAAAAGCAAAGAATTCAAAAACTGTTCTGGAAATCTAAACGCCGACTGGGCCTTGGCAATTTTTCAGCACAATCCTGATAATGTGGCTATCTGTAAAACACTTGCTCAGATCCATCCTGAAATGTGGAGGACATGATATGTCCTGGTAGACACGGCTTACTTCCACGTCACATGGAGGCCAGGCGACGCCCAAGCCTGGCTGAGGGCTGATGTGTGCAGAGCAGTTCATCATACCTCCCTGTCTCCACAATAAAATGTTTGAAGTTCATAAAAGCTGAAAAAATGTAACTTGTTGATTCTTGTCTTATTGGTTCCTGCAACACAGTGTGAGGCTACTTCAAAAAGTTCATGGAAAAATGGAATTAAAAATGTTTATCATTCGGTGCAAAAAAAAAGTCTGACCTCTGGGGCCAGCGCTGTGGCACAGTAGGTTAAGCCTTCGCCTGCAGAACCAGCATCCCATATGGGCGCTGGTTCGAGTCCTGGCTGCTCCACTTCCGATCCAGCTCCCTGCTTATGGCCTGGGATAGCAGTAGAAGATGGCCAAAGTCCTTGGGTCCCTGTACCTATGTAGGAGATCCAGAAGCAGCTCCTGGCTCCTGGCTCCTGGCTTCGGATCGGCCCAGCCCTGACCCTTGCGGCCATTTGAGGAGTGAACCAGCGGATAGAAGATGAATTCCCTCTCCATCTCTGCCTCTGCCTGTAACTCTGTCTCTCAAATAAATAATTTTTAAAAAATTCTTACTCTACGCAGTTCTTTTTAATAATATGCCTTTTTTCATGAACTTTTTAAAGACCTCCCCTCACGGGGCAGCCCCTGGGCACAGTGGCTAAGGCACCTCTGGGGATGCCCACATCCCACATCAGAACACCTAGTCCCAGCTCTGCTTCCAGTTCCAGCCCTGCTAATGTACCTGGGAGGCAACAGGTGATGGATGCCTGCCACCCAGATGGGCCAGGAACTTAACCCTGGTCTCCCACAGGGGTCGTAGGAGCCCAGGTACTTGAGCCACCGTGGCTGCCTCTCGGGGTCTGCACTGGTCGGAAGCTGGAGTCGGACTTGAAATCAGGCATTCAGATGTGGGCCACAGAGACTTTAACTGGTATCCAAGCACTGGGCCAGCTCCTGCCCCTGGGTGCTTTCCTTTAGACATCTAAATTTACAGACCAAGGCTCAGAGAAGCTGTCTCCGAGCAGGCATCCCGCTGGTGTCAGGGGAGCCAGGCTGTCCTCCCTCCCCCAGGTGCCCCTGCTCTGGAAGGCACCTGCCAGCTGGCAGGAACCCCCCAGCTCCCTCTCTGGTTGGAGAATGCACTGCCCACAAAGAGCGATGGTTTTGCATGGCAGAACGCACCCCAAGAAAGCAGGCCAGCTCATTCCTGAAAACGGGGGGTCAGGGTGCGCTTGATCAACAGCAGGAGCCACGGCAAGCAGCCCCCCAGGCCTCCAGATCCCAGGGCGACTGGGCAAGGCAGTCCAAGAGCCAGCCTGGCAGCCACGGCAGAGGGGGGATCCCGGAGAAGCCACCTCCTAAGTCTGCCGCCAGCTGAGTGGCTTCAGCCATAAGGGGGTGTTGGTGACTTCCGGAGAGGGATGCACAGGTGACAAGACTGGGGGGGGGGGGGACAGGGAACACGGGCTCTGGGTCTCCTTCTACACATCCCACCCTCTCCATGACACCGCTGACCAGGGGACCTGCAGGAAGCCTGATGCAAGGGACACTGTGGATCTGCCCTGGGGGGGGGGGGGGGCGAGCCCAGGCCAGAATGTTCTCCAAAGGTCCTTGGGCTCTGGGACCTTTGACATGCGCTCAGATTAGCCTAAGCTCCCGAAAGCCCCCTGGCTCCAGAGAAGAAAGCAATCTCTGGCTGAGACCTTGAGTGCAGAGAGGAAGCCCAGGCTCTGGAGCCAGAATGCCTGGGTTCAAATCCCCGCTCTGCTACTTATTAGCTCTGTAGTATTGGGCAAGTTGCTTAACCTCTGTTCCGTCTGTGAAGCGAGGGTGACAGGAGCCTCCAGCCTGCACTGAGAACAGCAGAAAGCCAGGGATAAGGTAGCCAAGGGGCCTCCTCCACCCCCAGGGGTTCTGCAAGAAATCAAAGACCCATCATTTCAGATGGGAGCTAAAGAAGGGGGAAGGAGCTAAAGAAGGGGGAAGTTTTCACCGGAAGTAACCTGCAGATCTGCACCGGCTGCGCCCACTGCGGACCCCAGGGCCTTTCTCCATCAGGATTCAACCCCACGGACCACCAGGCTCCGGAGGCTGCCTCCCATCTGGGAGTTCTTCCCTGGAGGGAGGGCGGGCAAAGGGGACCAGCAGAGGACATGCCCCTCACCAAGCTGAGATGGACAGGACCACGTGCCCAGGCCCAGGGAGAGACACCACCTGGGGCCTCCGAAGGGGGTTGGGCTTCCCTGAGATGGGGAGGAAAGGGTTAAGCCTGCTGGGGCTGGGGGGGTGGGGGAGGGATCAGCAGCTATAAACAGCCGGCATGGGAGGGAGGGAGCTGACACAGGATGTGGCCGGGGCTCGGGCTGTCTGATTATTAACTCCGCTTTTATTTGGAGGGGATTTGAGTCTCTGTTTCACTTCCCATCAAGGAAGTGAAAGCGCAGGTCTCGGAGGGGCCTGGTTTCAAATTGTTTTGTCACAGCTCATTTATTTTTCCTCTTAAATAAATAAACAAAACCACCCCTTTGTTTTCCCCTTAATGAGCATCCAGCAAATCATCGGTGTGTGAGCCACGACAGGGGTTTTCTGGAGCCCTGGCCCGGGGACTTCGCCGTCCCCACCTGGGACGTGGGGGGGTGGGGGGCTGAGACCCCCGCTTTTTGTTCTCATAGCTTAAAATACCATAAAGCAATTAAACACACAAAAGGATTCCATTACAGGGCGTAAGAAAACAAAGCTCCCACCGCCAGCGTGCAGACCCCAGACCCCGGCACAGGCAGGCCCTTCCGGTCCCCCTGAGTGACCCACGTGGGGAGGGGGACACGGCGACCCCCAGGCGCTGCTCCCTGCAGTTAGGGGGTGAGGAGGGAAGCCAGATTCTGCCGGGAGGCCTCCTGGAGGAGCTGGTAACATTCAAAACCTATTCTGCAACTGAAGGACAGCCCAGGGGCGGACGCACGGTCAGTGTGTGCCCGGGGCCAGCCGTGGGCCAGCCCAGGCGCTTGGGGCTGTCGGAGGGCCGCGTGGCCACTCGGAACCAGCGCCTGGGACCCCGACCCCCGCTCGGGGAAGCCACCCCGCCTCCAACTGCCTGTCCCTCAACAAACAAGGGGCAGACGCAAGGCAGGCGACTGGGGCGATCCCCACGGCCCAGCCCCACCCCGGCCAGCCGCTGGGGTCCCCAAGTCCTCTCCCCCGACCCGCCACGGCCCTGCAGCCCGCAACCCGCAGCCGCCCGCTCCCCGACGCCGCCGGCGCGCACGGGTTAAGCCGGGCCGCCAAGATGGCCGACTTGTTTTGCAGCGGGGTCAGGCGGGAGGGACGCCCTTTGCCCCGGGGAAGCAGTCGGGGTTCCGCCGCCCTGCCTGGCGCCCGGCCCGCGTCGGCCCGCGGGACCTCCTCCCCGGCGCGCCCCGGGGCCAAGCGCACCCTCCAGGCCCGGCCGCCCCGGGCCCACCTCGGACGCACGAGAGCCAGGGGTGCCCTGCGGCCGCGTCCCTTCGGCCTCTCGGGTCGTCTGCGGCTGGAGTGGGGCGGAGGGGCGGCGGCCTAGGGGACGGCCCGCGTCCTGTGTCCTGGCTCCAGCCGCGCTGCCTCCCGAGGTGGCGGTGGACGTGGTCACACTGCCCTCCAGTGGCCACACCGCCGACCGGCGCGCGCGGGTCCTGCTGGGGGCCAAGGGTGACTGCCCGGCGCCCCCACTGAGCCCTGGGCTGTGCTGTGCGCACCCCCGCCCGGATCCTGGCTTCCTCCCGTGGTTCCCATCCTTGGTTGTGCGACAGAATCTCCCCGATACTTCGGGCAAACCCGGTTTGCTGGGTCTCACGTCCGCTTTTCTAACAAGGCGGTGAGCTGGGGCCTCCCCGCAGCACATCGGGCAGGGGCGACCGGGAGTGACCAGGGCCAGATTTCTTTAAGCAGATACCCTCGGCAGGCCTTGTGGCTCTGCGGGTTAAGCGCCACTTAGGATGCTGGCATGGAATTTGAATATGGAATTTGGAGTTTGGAGTCCTGGCTGCTCCACTTCCGATCCAGCTCCCTGCTCATGTACCTGGGAAGGCAGTGCAGGATGGCCCAAGTGCTTGGGCCCCTGCACCCGCCTGGGAGACCCAGATCCATCTGGTCGCAGCCTGGCCTTGTGGCCATTTCAGGAGTGAACCAGCGGGTGGAAGAGTGTGTGTGTGCGTGTGTGTGTGTGTGTGTAAATAAATCTTTCAAATAAATATTTAAGACAAATACTCTCAGAGGATTCCACTGGAAAACGTGTTCTGTTTCCTACATAGGAAAAAAAAATAATAACGAGCATACAGAAATGAGGTGAGACAGTTGGGCCCTGATCTATGATGGCTCGATTTAGGATGTTTCACTTTAGGTGGTTTGAAAGCCACCCGCACGGAGTAGAAACCAGACTTCCGATTCGGAGCTCGGCTCTTTCGCTGGCCGGCACCCTGTGGTGGATGCCCTGTGGGTGCTGCAAGAGGCACAGTAAGGTTGGGGGGGGGGTACGTTCCACGGTGTCCCGTGTCGCGTAGCAAGGACGTCCGTGAGCGAGGAGTCTCCCCCTAGAATATTCTCAGCTTGCTACGCGTTTATCGGGGTGCAAGCTACCGGAAGTGGAGGAGCGCCTGTGGTCAACCTTGGCGGTGGGGAGGCTGCTTAAGCTGAGGCCTGAGGAGGAAGGTGGAGGACCCCAGGAAGAGGGGTGGGAGGTGGCGGGCAGAGCCGAAGGAAGAGGCAGGTATTGGATGTAGATGCAGAGGGTGGAGGGGAGGAGCTGAGGGGGTGGGCCAGGGCCAGGGCCTCTGAGACCCACGCAGCTGGTCCTCAGAGTCCTGTCTGCTCACAGGCCTGCAGGGAGACGGGAGCCTGGGTGCTAG
This sequence comes from Sylvilagus floridanus, assembly GCA_949820135.1. Lineage (NCBI taxonomy): Eukaryota > Metazoa > Chordata > Mammalia > Lagomorpha > Leporidae > Sylvilagus > Sylvilagus floridanus. Next base: position 10,156,569 of record OX463228.1, on the reverse strand, counting down.
GATCTCAGCCCTGCCCTCAGCACCCCACGTAGGGAGCCCCACCTTCTGTGGCCCCACCAAGAACCCTGGGCCCATGGAGTTCTCACTGTCTCAGCCAGCGCAGCCCAGGCCAGGAGAGGCAGCAGATGCGCTGAGGATCTTCAAGGAGATGGGTTCCAGTTTCCTCTCCTCCCTCCCCAGGGGGCCGGGGCCCCGCCATTGCTGCAGTGAGCGTGTCCAAGCACCCGGTGTGTGCTCTGTACTGGGTGACTGACTACGGTGACGTGTGAACTTTGCCCCAAAACAGTGAGCCTATCCTGGGCTCTCCCTGCTGTTCCAGGTACCCTGGAGGGCGCACTGGTGGGCTCTGCACCCACCCCACCCAGATGTCCCACCCAGGGGCGGCTCCCAGGGTGGGCCGGGCTGCTGAGTGGCTGCCAGCAGCCCTACTGTGAGCACACAGGCTACCTGGGGCTGAGCGCCCACCCTGCCTCTCCGCAAGCAAGCGCCTTTCCATAGACGTGCCCCCCCAAAACACACTTCTCTGCTGAAGAAGGGGATGAGTGAGGGAGAGCCGTGTTGGATGGTGGTCAGGGTTTCCCAGTCCATGCCTAGCCTGCCAGGGCACTGCTGGCGAGAAGGCCGAGGGAAGGCCCCTGCCTGGTGTCCCTACCAGGCCCGCATTTGGCTACGGGGGGCCTCCGGGGCTAACAGACTCCAGGCTGCAGGAAAGGAAGGAAGAGCGGGCATCTGGAAAGGATGCTTGGCTTTTGAGCTGACCCTGACTCTCCAGCAGGTGGCTTATCCTCTCTAGGTCTCAGTTTTCTCATCAGAGAAATGGGAGCAGCAGGGTACCTACCTGGCCGGGCTCTGGTTAACAGTGACAGCTCCCACGTCCCAAGTGCAGAATGCACACCAGGAAGGGCGTGGCACCCGCTGTGCACAGAAGCACCAGCCCCCTGCCAGCAAAGAGAAGACGGCCATGGGAGGCAGGGCTGTTCTTTTCGCAACACCCTAGTGCTTTGCACACATGGGCACCTGTAGTAAGCGGGAGGGGCTTGGCAAACTCTTGGCATATAGTAAGTGCTCAATAAACGAGGGGCTCAATGACTAGCTGGGGGGAAGGGACCCTGGTGAGGCGGTCCTGCCCCTGAGAGAACGTGGAGGGGTGGGTTGCCCAAGAGGGAGGCTGGTTCCCGGACTGGGACGTCAGCTCTTACTCACTCTTCCCAGGGAGCAGCTAATTAGCCTCCCTGCAGCCAGTAGCTCCCCAGATGAAAGGTGCTTAATGCAAGCACAAGGCGTGACCCCCACATTTATAACCAAGGCTCCTTTGGGTGAGGAAGGCCCCGGGGGCAGAGAGGCAGGCCGGATCAGGGCCGCACCTGCTTTATGACACATGTTCTCAGGAAAGGGAGCTGGCTGCGGTGGCTCAGAGCCTGAGAAAGGCTCGGGGCAGTGGGGGCGGGCACAGAGGGCCTGGGAGTGGGAGGGACCTGCGGCTGGCGGGGGCAGGATGGTGCCCCCAGCTCCCTCTGCGCCCAGGAGTTCCCAGGCCAGGAGCGGGGCAGAATCCGGGCTCTGCTCCGGCCCTTCAGCTGCCGCAGCTGCCAAATGGGGATGATGGGGTTGGCGCGGACCCCGAAGCTGTTCCCTGACTTGGGGGTGCAGGGCACTCACTGTGTGAATAAGGACAACCCGTGCTTGTTCATTCGACGGATATTTAAGTCTTTTAGAACTTATTTATTTGAAAAGCAGAGCGAGAGAGAGAGAGAGAGAGAGAGAGAGAGATCTTTCATCTGCTGATTCACTCCCCAGATGCCTGCATCAGTTGAAGCCAGGCCAGGCTAAAGCCCCCAGGAGCTCCATCTAGGTCCCTCCTGTGGGAGCCACCGTCTGCTGCCTTCCCAGGCACATCAGCACAAAGCTGGATCAGAAGTAGAGCAGCTGGGATTTGAACCAGGCACTCTGATAGGGGAAGCTGGCACCCCCAAGTGGCAGCTTAGCCCCCTATGCCACAGCACCTGCCCCAGCAGACACACACGGAGCACCAGGCAACGGGTCCTGGAAATATATTTTATAAACAAAACAGATCAGGTATTTGCTCGATTGTGTGTGGAGGTGCAACCACAGGCATAAGAGCCCCGGGAGAGGTCGTGCAAGGGCACTGGGGTGGGTGTTTGGTGCAGCAGCTAAGACACTGCTTGGGACACGCACATTGCGTAGCAGAGAGCTGGGTTGGAGTCCCAGCCCTGCTTCCAGTTCCAGCCCTCTCCTGCTGCTGGCCTGGGAGGCAGCAGATGGTGGCTCCTGTGCTCGGGTCTGTATCACCCACAGGGAAGATGGGTTGAGTTCTGGGTTCCTGGCTTTGGCCAGCCATAGCCTGAGCTATTGAGGGCATTTGGAGGGTGAGCCAGAACACAGAGGGCCTGTGTGTGTGTGTGTGTGTGTGTGTGTGTGTGTGTGTGCCTCTCATTAAATACATAAATAAATCTATTTTTAAAATACAAAGGTTCCTGCGGCGCAGACCCAGGCTCTAGCTTTGGTTTGCTGTGCACCCGAGCGCTGGCCTTGACCTTGGCTCATGTCTTAACCTGGCCACGCTTGCCTCCTCCCACCTTTACTCGCCCCTTCTCCCTCGGGGTATTGCCTGTGACCGCTGCCTCTAATACATGCCCACTGTCACCAGCACCTGGAACTGCAGCTGCCGAGGCAGAGAGATGGGCCCGTGCCGGGCCACCTGCCCGCAGCTCCCGCTCGCCTCCTGACACCCACACCCAGTCTGCAGTCCTGCAAGGTCGGGGACTGGCGCCCCGCACAGGGCCCTGAGACCTCCCATTCTCTGACACTGAGCTAGTGCGGGACAGCTTTCTGCTCTCCCGACCCCCCTGACCACTGCTGTGACCCTGCACCTCTTATTGAGGTGAGAGAGAGAGAGAGAGAGAGAGAGAGAGAGAGAGAGAGAGAGAGAAAGAGAGGTTCCCCTTTACTTGTTTACTACCAAATTCCCACAATTTGGCCAGGTCTGGGCCAAGCCAAAGCCAGGAGCCTGGACCTCTGTCCGGGTCTCCCTCGTGACTGGCAGGAACCCAAACACTTGAGTCATCAGCGCAGCCTCTCCAGCTGCATGAGCAGGAACCTGGATTTGAGGTGGAGTAGCGGGACTTGGAAGCGGGTGCAGGCGACCCGAGCAGTGGCTTAACCTGCTGCACCATAGCACCCTCTCTAAAAATGAGCCATTAAAAAAAATTATTTTATTTATTTGAATTGTGGAATTAGAGAGAGAGATCTTCCACCCGCTGGTTCACTCCCCAAATGGCCTCAACAGCCGGGGATGGGCCGGGCTGAAGCCAGGAGCCAGGAGCTGGGTCTCCCAGGTGAGTGCAGGGCCCTCTTCCGCTGCTTTCCCAGGCGCATTAGCAGGGAGCTGGATCGGAAGTGGAGTACCAGCCACAATGCTGGCCCCCCAATGAGCGGTACACTCACAGAGCTGTGTAGCCTGTCCGCTTCCGGTCTCTGTGGCTTGGCCTGTTCCGGATGCTCCCTCCGCCCTGGCCCTCCGTGTCTGCCTGCTGTCACGTCGCATGGTCTTTCCAAGGTCACATGCATGGCGGCTTGTGTCAGTATTGAAATTCTTTTCATGGCTAAAATCGCGTTCCATTGCACGTGAGTGTCGCTTTATCCAGATAAGGATATAGACTCTGAGCACACGGGCAACATCCAAAGGTCACAGCAAGACCGCGCCGGGGCAGGGATTCGACCCCAGCCTGAGTCCACGCTGTGGAGACCTCACTGGGCAAGCCAGCTCCCCCCGCGGGCCCATCCTGACCCCGCCATCTGGGAGCAGGGCTGCCACTGCGGGCGGGTGCTGGCTCCAGGAGAGGTGACCGACCTCTTCTGAGGTCAGTTTTCAGGCTCCCAGGCGTGGGCGAGGCGCCCTGCCTGTCACCCTGCTCCGGGCGAGGCCAGAGCATGGCTGCAGGGGCCGCCTCCTGCGGGGGGAATTCCAGCCCCTGGCTGACCCCGGGCCAAGGCAGTCCTGGGGTTTGAACCCTTCCTCCCAACTGGGTCCTGTGCGCTGGGAGGGGCTTGGCCATCTGGGCAGGCCAGGTCAGGAGTGCTGTCCCCGGAGTCCAGCCTGGGACTCAGCTGGCTCAGGTCTGCCTGCCCTGCACCGGGCAACGTGGGGCTGACTTCCTGGGAGCCGGGAACAGGACAGAGGCTGGGAAGCACCTGGCACTCAGCTCGGTGTCTTCTACGAAGGTGGCGCCTGACCAGCTCCCGTAGGAGTCCCTGACCTCAGGGAAGTGGCTGTCACATCAAGGTCATGACACCAGGGCCCTGCCAGCCTGCAGCCTGAGCAGAGGAGATGGCTGTGTGCAGGACCCTCAGATACCGCCTGGGGCTGCAGACCTGACACAGTGTGCGCCTGCCTCGTGGGGTCAACCAGTCATTCATTCATTCACTCACTCAGTGTCCGGCACTCTACTAGGCAACAAGAATATAAAGTTTACAGCAAAACAAATGGTCCTTATCCTGTAGGAGCTTTAAACAGAGCTGCCCAAGAAGCCAACTAACCATGGCAATGGCCCGGAGACCAGAGGCAGGCAGGGACCCCCCCATGAGCAGCTACAGCGTCAGAGCAGCAACGAGAGGTGACGCCCCCACTCCATCCGCACCAAGTCAGGCCCACTTTGTAAAGCAGGACGAAAACCAGGGCCTGGGGCTGTTGGGCACCTGTCTCCAGGATGCAGGAGGTGTCCGTCATCCAGCCAGGACAAGGGGAGAGAAGGGCACCCCATGGCCCCTACAGAGCTCCAAGGCACCACCCGAGGAGGCAGCCACGGGGTACTGGGCTGAGCTGAATGGCTGGGGCTCACCCAGGCTGGTTTCCTCCCAGACAGAACCCTTCCTAGGCCAGGCAGGAGCTGGGGCTGTAACATGCATTCCTCCAGCCATTGAGGTCTCCCCTGTGGCATCCTCCCATATCCCCCAGCCAAGGCGAGCACCTTCTATCCTAAAGACACCCGCTCTGCTGCCCTGGGTGCTGTGTAGCCTCCTGGCCAGGAACGTGCTTGACCCAGAGCCGCCACCTTTTCTCCCTCCCCAGCCCCAGCTCACCTTCTGCCCCAGGGAGCTCCTGGAGAAACAGTCAACACTGGGACCCACGCCAGGGGGCAGGGCCCATGGAAGGAAGGGAAAGAATGGGGGCTGACCAGGTCCTGAACAAGCTGGGAGTGGGGTGGGGGGAGTCAGACGGGAGGAGACAGGACCCCTCAGGGTGCAGGTGCTGCAGGCCCATTCCACACCCTCCAGCTGTCATGGAGGACTTTCCGGGCAGACGGGAAGGGGGCAGGCTGGGTCTTGTTCCAAGTGATTGGCCAACCGGAAACCCCAGAGCGCCCAACAGGAAAGACACAGAAAGAAGAGGTGCGTGGGAAGGCAGAGGGGGGCACCTGCCCAGGGAGTACAGCCCACCTGAGAGGCAGCGATGAGCACCTGCCTGCTTCCGGGGGGACAGCCCAGGGTGAGATGGGGTGGAACTGAGCCAAGGATTGCCCCTGAGAGTCGGGGCTAGCCCCACCGCCGGCCCTGGCTCCAGCACCTTGTAAGCGTTAACTCGATGCTTCCCTGGACGGAAGATGCCCAGGGTCTTCATTCTCAGGGAGGTTTGAGAAATGTGCCCCCAGCCGCGTGGTCAGGGGCAGGAGTGAGGATCACTCCAAAGGCAGCGTCTCTGCAGGCTGTGCCAGCCACAGCATGGTGCCCGAGGTGAGCGGACACTGGCTGGACAATGGGAGTGGGGGCTGAGGGCGGGGTCAGGGGGACAGATGAGGGGGCACTCAAGCAGGTGGGAGGTGAGTGGAGAAGCACTCCCAGTTCTCCCACAGACCCCAAGTTGGTGAGTGAATGGATGAGGGGCTGGATATGCAATGAGTGAGCAGCCAAATGGGCCGGCGGGCGAGTGGATGAGTCCAGAAATGATAGGCGTTTAAAGGGCTCTGCTTGGGGCCAGCGCTGTGGGGTAGCAGGTAAAGCTGCTGCCTGCAGTGCCGGCATCCCATATGGGTGTCAGTTCGAGCCCCAGCTGCTCCACTTCCAGTCCAGCTCTCTGTTCTGGCCTGGGAAAGCAGCAGAAGATGGCCCAGGTCCTTGGGCTCCTGCACCCATGTGGGAGACCCAGAAGAAGCTCCTGGAGCCTGGCTTCAGGCCAGTCCAGCTCCAGCCATTGCAGCCATTTGGGGAGTGAACCAGCGGATGAAGACCTCTCTCTTTGTTTCTCTTTCTGACTCTGCCTTTCAGATAAATAAATAAACCTTTTAAAAAAATTAAATACAATAAAGGGCTTTGCTGCTCTGTGACCCAGGCGCTGGGACGGAGGGAAGCCAACTACTGAGAAGCTGGGCAGCCCCTGGACTCCCCATGAAGAACACCTCCCAGGTCTCCTTCCTCCCACCAAAAAGGACCCCCAGAGGCCCCAGGGCCCCTGCCTGCCAGACACACCCACTCTCCTCCACCAGGTCATCAGTTCCCTTGTCAATCATCAACAGGCCTTTGAAAGCTCCATTGCTTAAGATGAATCAGGGCCAGGGATCCACCGCCCACCCCTGCTGGGAGGGAGAGAGGAGGAAGAGGCCCATTGGCTCAGCCCGAGGCGGAGGTGCGGGTGGATGGCCCGGAGGCCCTGACTACTGCCCGCTGACGGCAGGGAGGCCTGGCTGCGCTGGCCAAGGGCCCCGGGGTCAGTGCTCTGGCTCTGTTGACCGAAGGGGGAGGGTGCCAGGTGGTGTGGAAGTGGCTCACCCCGAGGGTCACTACCATGGACAGGAGGGCCAGGGCCCCTCCCTTCTGGGGTAAGTTCCCACTCAGGATCTGGGTTGGGAGACGGGCTGGACTGGACCTGGGAGTGGGGGTAGCGGCCCAAAGAGGGTGAGGGGGAAGCTATGACTCTAACGCAGGGCTCTGGATCATAGAGGCTCTCAGGGGGTCTGTGAGCCCATCCCCCACACCTCTCATGGGATCCCCAAGGAAAGGACATGGACAACCCCAGGAGTCCAAGGACACACAGAGGGACTCCCCCCTACCCTCCCCCAGCCCTAGCCCCCAGCCCCCAGCTCTCTGGGAGAGATGAAGCAAGCACAGGACAGGTGCCAGCCAGCCTGTCCCAGAGGACCAAGTCCCAGGTGCTGCTCAACCGTGGGCCAGAGAAAGCCAAAATTCCCGAGAGAGGAGCGAAAAATGGCTTCCTGCCACTGCTGCAGAGTCTTTGGCTCAGCTACACGTTGACTTGACGTAAGACAGAGTCACAGGTGAAAAGCCACCCTTAACTACAGACATGTGTATGCAGTCCCACACTACACGGCACTCGGAAAAGCCACGTGATTGCAGCTTATAGCATCCTGAGCTCCAGGAAGGAACAGGGGCTTGGGCTTGGCGGACGGCAGCTGTGGAGGGAAGGTGGGCGTGTGAGGCTGTCTTGTTATGCAGATCGAAAGCCAGATGATAGAAATCATCTCGCTGGTTCCTCTTCCAGATACAGATGCTTCGCTAATGCATGGTTCCTTTATACATGTAGATTTCCTTAAAAAGGAAAATTTCTCGGAGCTGTTCCCGGGTCTGTAGCTTGTCCGATAACCAGCTCAAAGCCCATGGGGGAGGCGCGCCAGCTCTTCACAGAGTTCATGGGAAATGGGGATCGTGAAAAGCCTCTGTACTCATTCCAAGACTTTTTCACCAAAATTATGGGGTTTAAGATTTTATTTATTTATTTGAGAGGCAGAGTTACAGAGAGAAGGAGAGAAGGGTCTTCCATCTGCTGGTTCACTTCCCAAATGGTCACAATGGCCAGAGCTGGACCAATCCGAAGCCAGGAGCCAGGAGCTTCTTCCAGGTCTCCCATGCAGGTGCAGGGGCCCAAGGACTTGGGCCATCTTCTACTGCTGTCCCAGGCCATAGCAGGGAGCTGGATCGGAAGTGGAGCAGCTGGGTTTCGAACCGGCATCCATGTGGGATGCCGGCATTGCAAGTGGAGGCTTAGCCCACCAGGCCACAATCATGTTTCCTAAAGACTGATTGATTTGAAAGGTAGAGAGAGAGAGATCGGTACCTTCCATCTGCTGGTTCACTGTCCATCCACCAGGAGCCAGGAAGTTCATCCGGGTCTCCCGCATGGGCAGAGCCCAAGCAGTCGGGCCATCTTCTGCTGCTTTCCCAGGCCACAGCAGAGAGCCAAGTTGGAGCAACCAGGACACCATGCGATGCGGGGTACAGTGGCTTAACCCGCTGCCCCTGAAGGCCGCCCCCCCAATATGAGCTGTTCATTCTGCTCTTCTATGAGCTTTGTAAAGGTCCCTCACACTTGGAGTTGGCATATTTTGGGGTGCTGTGTCCCGAGTCCCAACACGGGGGCCCTGTGTGGCCAGGCACACACCCCTCCCCAGCGATGAGACATCATGGTCCACCCAGCAGGGGCTGGGGGCGTTCTGGGGGATCCCGGAGGTAACAGAGGTAACGGGGGCCTCGTGGAGGGGAGAGATTCACGACATCTGCTCAACAGCTGCCCCCCCCCTGTGCAGCCCCAGCTGCCTGTGCGGGAGGGAACCTCCAAGGGGACAGACGGGAGCTGCCTTCCTCTACCTTTCCGTGCAGGCTCCTGGGAACCTGCGCAAGGCGAATGCTCTCAGCATCTTGTTCTGAGACAACCGGAGCAGACCTAATAGCTCCCTACCCTTTTGCTACTACCCTCCACCCTGGAACCCAGGGGTGGGTTCGGACACCGGGTCGGGCGGCCTTTGGCGGGGCAGGATTTCGGTTGAGGCCCTGAGGAAGAGACGAGCGCCCTCTAGTGGCCATCCCTTGCAAGGCTCTGTGGAACCCCTCTCCCCAGACAGTGAGAACAAGATCACCCCAGGAACTTCCAGCTCCAGGAGCACTCTCCAGGGTGCTTCACAGTTCTTGGGAAAATAAAATTGAGATGTTAGTTTTGGTGCAAAAAAATCTTGAAACTCATGCATACAAGAAGTGTTCAAAAGCTCAGGGAAATACATATTATGAAAAACTATGCATGGATTTTGTGCATCCAAATTATCTTTCAATTCCATTTTTATCTTTTAAAAACTTTAATTTATTCTTTATCCTTTTTAAAGGCAGAGAGAGAATAAAAACCAGAGAGAAATCTCCCTTCTGCCAGTGCAGTCCCCAAATGCCAGCATCAGCCAGGGTTGGACCAGGACAAAGCCAAGAGCTCAGAACTCCGCCTGGGCCTCCCACGTGCATGGCAGGCACCCAAGCACTTGAGCCGCCCCTGCTGCCCCCAAGGGTCTGCATCAACAGGGAGCTGGATCTGAAAGGGAAGGTCTGGGACTTGAACCTGGCACTCTGATATGGGGTGAGGAATGCCCCAAGCAGTGACTTAACCCCTGCACCAAACACCTGCCCCTCGATTCCATCTTCAACAACTGTTTTGAAGTCCCCTGGTACACATCCTCTCCTCTTTCTACCAGTGATAATAGGAAGGACAACACCAGCAGAGTCAGGCAATTTTTTTTGTTTGTTTGTTTGTTTTGACAGCCAGAGTAGACAGTGAGAGAGAGAGACAGAGAGAAAGGTCTTCCTTTTTGCTGTTGGTTCACCCTCCAATGGCCGCCGCAGCCGGCACAATGTGCCCGGTGCACCGCGCTGATCCAAAGGCAGGAGCCAGGTGCTTCTCCTGGTCTCCCATGGGGTGCAGGGCCCAAGCACTTGGGCCATCCTCCACTGCACTCCCTGGACACAGCAGAGAGCTGGCCTGGAAGAGGGGCAACCAGGACAGAATCCGGTGCCCTGACTGGGACTAGAACCCGGTGTGCCAGCGCCGCAGGTGGAGGATTAGCCTATTGAGCTGCAGCACCGGCCAGAGTCAGGCAATTTTAATCCTCAGGTGACCCTTGAGGCAGGTGTTACATTTCCGTTTTATGAATGAAAGGGGGCTTGCTCAGAGCAGGAGACAGTAACCGGCAGGACCTGACTCCACCCCAGGCGTGATGCCTAGCCTGTGCCGCCTCCTGGGCACTCCTTTTGCCCAGATTTTAGCGGAGAGGCTCTTTCCAGGGCTAGCTCCTTCTCTCCTGTCATCTGTTCCCAAGGGAGACAACACTTTGGGGAGAAGGTAGAGGGTCAGCCATTCCTCTTCTCCGTGGTAAAAAGGATACATGGGGAGCCTGCCTTATCTTGTTGCACCTGACCATGGACTTGCACCTGCGTCATCTCATTTTCACGGTCACACCAGCCCCGGGAGGGAAAAGACATTGATTAGCCCCATACCTCAGGTGACCCCCCCAAAGCTGGCTGTGCCACACCAACATAAACCCCACCTGGCGCTGAGCCCAGACGTGGTCTCAATAAACCTAAAAGGATGACAATGCTACAAAGTACCGCCTCCAACCGCAATAAGAAATCAAAAATTATCCAGAGGAACATGCAAAAAGTTGCGGAAATTAAACAACACGGTGTTAAACAGTAAGTGGATCAAAAAAAAATCACAAGGAAAATCAGAAAACAAAGGAAAGAAACATAACAGCAAAACACGTGAGATTCAGTCACAACGGAGAAATTTATCACTAACAACGACCAAGCGTCTGAAGTCAACATGTAATTCTACAGCTTAAGGAACCAGAGAGGGAGGAGCAACCTGAACTCAACACTGGAAGAAGGAAGGAGCTAATAAAGATTAGAGCAGAGATTGGAGAATTGAACAATCATAGAGAACTAAATAATGAAACCAACAGCTGGTTCTTTGAAAAGATCAACAAACTTGACAAAGCCTGAGCTACATGAACTACAAAAAAAGAAGACTCAAATTACTAAAGTCAGAAATGGAAAGGAGACATTCTTACTGGGAGGGATTGGGGGCAGGTGTTGTGGTGCCATGGGTTGAGTCACCACTTGGGATGCCCACATCCCATGTCCCACATCCAACATCCCATATCCAAGTGCGTGAGCTTGAGCCGGCTCTCCTAACTCCAGTGTTCCTGCTAATGTGCACCCTGGGAGACAGCCAGGGATGGCAGAAGTGGTTGAGACCTGGACTGAGTTTCCAGCTTTGGCTTCAGCCTGGCCCAGGCCTGAATATGGCAAGCACTGGAGAGTGAACCATTGGCGGAAGATCTCTATCTACCTATATATCTATGTACCTGTCTATCTATCTACCTATATCTATGTCTCTCTCTCTCTCTCTCTTTCTCTCTCTCTCTCTCTCTGCCTCTGCCTCTCTGTACCTCTGCCTTTCAAATAAATAATAAATTTTTTTTTAAAAAAAGTACCTTAAAATGGAACAAAGACCCTACACATAAGATCTGTAACTATAAAACTCTTTTTTTTTTTTTTAATTTTGACAGGCAGAGTGGACAGTGAGAGAGAGAGACAGAGAGAAAGGTCTTCCATTGCCATTGGTTCATCCTCCAATGGCCGCCGCGGCTTGCACACTGCGGCTGGCACACCGTGCTGATCCAAGGGCAGGAGCCAGGTGCTTCTCCTGGTCTCCCATGGGGTGCAGGGCCCAAGCGCTTAGGCCATCCTCCACTGCACTCCCGGGCCACAGCAGAGAGCTGGCCTGGAAGAGGGGCAACCGGGACAGAATCCAGAACCCGGACAGGGACTAGAACCTGGTGTGCTGGCGCCGCTAGGTGGAGGATTAGCCTATTGAGCCACAGCGCCGACTGTAACTATAAAACTCTTAGAGGAAAACACAGGGCAAAAGCTTCATGACATTGGACTGGGCTGCTGTTTCCCGGATGAACCGCAGGTCCTTAAGTAACTGAAATAAGCCAACCACCAAAGGGAAAATATGGCACAATCCCGTGCATTTGAAACACCCAGTCCGAGTCTCAGGGACAGCAAGGAGCGTGGGGCGGCTGCGGCAGCAGGGAGGAGAGAAGGAGAAGTTAGTATCTAACAGGTGCAGAGTTTCTATCTTTCGGGATGACAAGGACTCTGGAGACAGATGGTGGCGACGGCTGCACCACATTACCAACGTCTTTAATACCAGTTCAGAATGGCGAAGATGGGGCTGGCGCTGTGGCGTGGTAGGTTAGGCTTCTGCTTGCGGCGCCGGCATCCCATATGGGCGCCGGTTCGAGTCCCGGCAGCTCCTCTTCCCATCCAGCTCTCTGCTCTGGCCTGGGAAAGCGCTGACGCCCTGACCGCAGTGTGGCCATCCTCAGGGATGGGGTCAAGTTGAATGAAGCTGGAGGGCGGGGCCTGGAGCCAGCAGGTTGAGCGTCCCCATCAGAAGCAGCACCAGGGAGCTTGCTGCACCTTATCGCTGGTGCAGAGAGGTCACGGGAGCACCAAGAGCCTTCGCCCCGGCACCCTGACCTCGCGCTGTTGGAGCGACTGTTCCGGCAGGCAGAGCTGAGGACGCGGTCAGCAGGTGCTTTCTGACCACATATACACCTGCCCTGCGACCTAGAAATCTGCCCAAGAGAAGTGTAAACGGATGTGTGAAAATATACACATGGCCATGTCCACAGCAACCTCATTCACAGCAGCCAAAAACTAGACACAGCCCGGCAGACGGACCAACTGTGGCTCATCTGTATGGTGGAATAGCCGTGAAAAGGGACGGAATCCCCATACGCCCAGCAGCGACGTACCTAAAAGCAAGACGTTGAGTGAAGGAAGCATTCTACGTAACATACACCTATCAAATGATCCCATTTATGGAGTTCTATGGTGTTTTTGCCATGTTGGCAAAAACAAGTCAGAACTGGAGCTGCCTCCCGGGACTTGCCAGGCATTGAGTGCGACGAGAAACAAGGAAATGTAGGTGCTGGCAATGTTTGATTCTTGTTGTGGTTTTTTTTAATCATTATTTTAATTAATTTATTTGAAAGACAACAGTTTCCACCTCGCATGCACACCGTGGCTGGGCTGGGCCAGAGCTAAAGCCAGGAGCTGGGATGTCTGCTTGGTGCCCCCTTGTGGGTGGCAAGGCCCCGACTACTTGAGCCATTAGCAGCTGCCTCCCCACACCTGCGTTAGTAGGAAGCTGGAGTCCGGAGCGAGAGCTGGGAGCTGAACCCCAAACAAAGTGACGTGGGACATGGGTGTCAGAGCCGGCCAGGCGCCCATCCCAGTCGTGTTTTACATCTCCACTGGAATCTGTCACACGGGTAGATGCATTTGTTAAGACTTAAAGCTAGGGGCCAGCGCCATGGCCCACTTGGTTAATGCTCCACCTGCAGCGCCGGCATCCCATATGGGCACCAGGTTCTAGTCCCGGGTGCTCCTCTTCCAGGCCAGCTCTCTGCTGTGGCCCAGGAAGGCAGTGGAGGATGGGCCAGGTCCTTGGGCCCCTGCACCCTCACGGGAGACCAGGGAGAAGCACCTGGCTCTTGGCTTTGGATCAGTGCAGCACCGGCCATAGCGGCCATTTGGGGGGTGAACCAATGGAAGGAAGACCTTTCTCTCTGTCTCTCTCACTGTCTGTAACTCTACCTGTCAAATAATAATAATAAAAAAGACCCAAAGGCGCTTAATCACGCATCTCGGGCCTCAGCTGCTGTTGTGGTGTGGTGGGTTAAGCCATCGCTGCCTGCAACAGCAGCATCCCACATAAGCATCAGTCTGGACCCCGGCTGCTCACCTCCGACCCGGCTCCCTGCTAACGTGCCTGGGAAAGCAGCAGAGGATGGCCCACGCGTGGGCCCCTGCACCCTCGTGGGAGACCCTGAGGAAGTTCTGGTCTTCTGGCATGGTCTAGACCAGCACTGGCCACTGCAGCCATTTGGGGGGTGGGAGTGAACCAGCAGATGGAAGACCTCCCTTTCTCTCTCTCTCTCACTCTGCCTTTCAAATTATTCAAGTCTTTAAAAACTTAAATTAAAAAAATCTACCTCATTGTGAATAAGTTTTGCCTCAGAGGGGAAAACACCATAAACAAACAAAGAACCCTGGTTAGTAGCTTGCGTGTGGCAGCGTTTGAGGGGTGGACGGACTGGCCAGCCCCTGCCCCTGGCCAGCCCCTGTCCCTGGTCAACACCCGCCCATGGCCCGCACCCATCCCTCCTCAGCACCCATCCTTGGCTCATACCCACCCCTGCTCAGCGCCATCTGCTCCCATGAGCCCCTGCTCAGAGCTGTGCTCCTCAACCCCCCAGGCAAACGAATCGCATGGACAGCTCCATCAGCCGCAAGGGGGCCTGGGCCAGGGCCACAGCTCTGAGTCTAACAAGCTCCCAGGTGCTGCTGCTGCAGCCCACCCAGACCATACCTTGAGCACCAAGGCCCCCCGTGCTAGCCCTCACCCTCTCCCCTGCTTTGCCTCTGACGCTGGCCCTGCAACCTGCTAGCCTTCCCCCACCCACGTCCCTCGCAATCAGGGCCCTGGGCTGGTCCCCCTCCCTCCCCTCCCCAGTCTGCCTCTCCAGCCCAGACAGCTGACAACACCATCACAGTAAATGGCTCTGACAGCTGCTGCGTGGGAGCCTTTACCGAGTGCTTGATCCTTTGAACAGCCCTGTGAGGCTGCTGGAAACACTGTTCCCATTTCACGGATGAGGAAACTGAGGCAGGCAGAGGTCAAGCGTCTGCCCCCGGTGACAGGGGCTCAGCCACCTGCCTGCATCCCCTGCCGCCGATTCAGAACGCACCTGCGCATGAGCGTGTTTCCAGGAAGCGGGAAGACCACGCAGTCCTCGAAGGCAAGAGGAAGACCATCCCCTGCCTCTCTCCCTCTGCTCCCGAACAGGCCGCATCTCCCAGCCTCCCCTGGAAGCCAGCGGACAGCCCCAGTCTGCTCTCCGCAGGGCCCCGCCCTGGGCTTCCTGCTGGGGACCCTAGCCGGCTTTGCCCCCCCCCACCCAGCTCAAGCCCCTGCTCCAAGGGGCTCCCGCCAAGCTCCTCCCCCCTCCCACGAGGTCTCAAAGCAGTGGCTGGGACTGGGACACCCACCCACCCCTCCGGCCTGAAAGAGACCCCAGCAAAGACCGTGTGCCCCACCCCCACACCCCGACCTATCTCCCCCGGACAACCCCCCCCCCCCCCCCCGCACTGCAGGCTCTGTAACTGCAGGGATGGGCTCGTCTTGTCAAGGCTGTGTCCCCCAGGCCTGGCGCTTGGTGTAGGTGGACAGGGCAGGGGGTCTCCAACTTGGCCTGCGCCCACCGCAAGGACTCCCACACCCACCCAGGGTCTCCCTCATCCAAGCCCCAGCCTCCACGCAGAGGCCCGCGCGGCCGGGACCTGGACGCCCGCACACCGGAGGCGGCCTGCACCCCGCACTCCGCACCCCGGGCCCCGCCCCGCAGTTCCCGACCCCATCCCCCGGAGGTCGCGGCTGTTTCTCTCCACCCTCCTGGGGGGCTCTTGGGAGGAGAGCTGACTTTCCCAGACAAGCTCAGCAATGCAATCTCGCCTCCTAAGAGGTTAGGCTAATTGCTCTTCCCAGAAGAAAATCCTCAGAGGTTTTCCTTGCGGTGGAATGGGAGCTTTGAAAATTACACGTTTTGGCACCATCGGGGTTACTATCTTAAGTCGGGTGTAGCCGCCGGAGGCCGCTGGAGAGTGCGGGCGCCGCCTGCTGGCCCAGAGCGGGATCGCAGGAGACGCGGGCGCGGAGAGACGTGCGGGCCACCTGCGCCCCGCACAGCCCTTGGCCCTGACGAGGCCTCCCGTTGAGCTCTGACTTTTCTCATTTCTGTAGCCAGCGGACGTCTAGCCTAGGAATTAACTCGCGTTGGCGTGCTAGGGTTCGAGTCCCGGCTCCGCTCCGGATTCCAGTCTCCTGCGAATGCCGACCACAGGGAGGTCATTCGGTGCAACCACCAAGACACCCCTGGGAAGCCCACAGCCCACACCTGAGTGCCAGGGTTCAATCCCACCTGCACTTCCCATCCAGCCCCTGCTAATGCACACCCTGGGCGGTAGGCGTGATGGCTCAGGTACCCAAGTCCCTCCCACCCACACGGAGGGAGTCCTGGCTCCTGGCTTCCACCTGGTCCAGGTATTTGGGGAGTGAATTAGCAAACCGAAGATCGTGCTCTGCCCTTCTTCCAACTATTGATTAATTAATTTTGGAAAACCATGACAACCGTGATATCTAATGTGTTGACCTCCACGATCTTCAGGAAGGGCTTAAAAAAAAAAAGAACCAGACACACACTCCATAAACATCAGTAAAAGCTAAGTACAGCATTTACATATGTATTTTGGCACCTTGTGGCACCTTGGCAAGCTGAAGCAGGCAAAACTCCAGGAACCTAGAAGGCCTCAGAAACGGGGTCTCCCCCTGCCCCCTGCCCGCCCTCCTGTCTCCTCCTCCTCTCTCTCCCCTGATGCAAGTGATAGGAACCCCTCCCCCTTCCTCAAGGGGGCCCACAGAAGCTGCAAGGACTCTCCCCAGAGAAAGCCACAGAACCCGGGAGGGTCACTCCCTCCCTTCTCCCTCGAAGACCCTCATCCAGGGGCGTCCTGCCCATCCCTGGGAGGAAGAAACGATAGAGCAAGAGGCCAAGTATCCGAGTGTTCCGGCACCTGAAACACCGGTGTCCCGGATGGGTGCTGGTTCGAGTCCCGGCTGCTCCACTTCCAATCCATCTGCCTGCTAATATGCTTGGGATAGCAGCAGAGGACGGCTCAAATGTTTCCACCCCTGTGCCCATGTGGGAGACCCGGATGGAGTTCCAGGCTCCTGGCTTTGGCTGGGCCCAGCCCCGGCCGCTGTGACCTTTGGAGAGTGAGCCAGCAGAGGGAGGATCTCTCTTTCTCTGTATCTGTCTCTCTCCCTGTTTTTCTGTAACTCTGCCTTTCAAATAAATAAATACATCTTTTTTTTAAAAAAAGCAAATTCTCAAGTTTTTTTCTTGCTAACCTGCACTTTATGTGTGTGCTTAAGATTTATTTTATTTATTTGAAAGAGACAGAGAGACCTTCCATCCGCTGGTTCATTTCCAAAATGGCATCATTCTGTGGGCCGGGCCAAAGCCAGGAGCCTAGAACTCCATCCGGGTCTCCCACATGGGCAGCAGGGGCCCATGCACTTGAGCCATCAATTGTTGCTTTCCCAGGCACATGAGCAGGGAGCTGGATCGAGAGTGGGCAACCAGGACTCAAACTGTTACTCTGATATGGGATGCCCGTGCGGCAGGCAGTAGCTTAACCTGCTGTGCCACAAAGCAGGCACCCGCTCTTTTTTTCCTTTAAAGATTTATGTATTTATGTATTTGATAAGTAGAGTTACAGACAGAAAGAGAGAGAGAGAGGTTTTCCATCTGCTGGTTCACTCTCCAAATGGCCACAATGGCTGGAGCTGAGTTGATCTGAAACCAGGAGCCAGGAGCTTCTTCCAGGTCTCCCACGTGGGTGCAGAGGCCCAATCACTTGGGTCATCTTCCACTGCTTTCTCAGGCCATTAGCAGAGAGCTGGCTAGGAAGTGAAGAAGCTGGTACTTAAACCAGCACCCATATGGGATGCCAGTGCCACAGACAGAGGCTTGGCCCACTACGCCACAGCTCTAGCCCCAAAGCAGGCCCCTTATCCTCCCCTTTGTTATAGGGGTATCAGCCTTGACCCTGACAATGGGTCTTTTCACTCACACACTCACACACACACACACACAGTAAAACAGCTCAGCCATTTCTCATGCCAAGTTAGGTGATGCAGCTTTTAACCTATTTTAGTGATTGGATTTTTTAAACATGTATTTATTTATTTATTTGAAAGGCAGAGTTACAAAGAGGCAGAGCGAGAGAGAGAGAGAGAGAGAGAGAGAGGTGTCTTCTATCTTCTGGTTCACTCCCCAACTGGCCACAACAGCCGGAGCTGTGCTAATCTGAAACCAGGAGCCAGGAGCTTCTTCCAAGTCTCCCACATGGGTGCAGGGGCCCAAGCACTTGGGCCATCTTCCACTGCTTTCCCAGGGCATAGCAGAGAGCTGGATAGGAAGTGGAGCAACCAGGACTTGAACCTGTGCTCATATGGGATACTGGTGCTTCAGGCCAGGGCTTTAACCCACTGTGCCGCAGCGCCTGCCCCAACCTCTTCTCTTTAAAAAGTGCCCAGCTTCAGTAATTTTATGATAGTAACAGAAAAAGAAAAAAGACTTATACACCTGCTGGTCCAGAGAGGAAAATACGCCGTGATAACTGCCTGGACTTCAGTGACGGCTGAGTGGCTCCGTAAAACTACTTTAAAAATCATTGCATTGTACTCTTAAAACACAGGAACTTTACAGCATATAAATTGCACCTCAATAAAACTTTTCCTAAATAAATAAAAAGAAGACCATAAAAGATAATATGTAACCTGTTCTCTTCTATAAAACAAAATAACATATAATCACATAGGCTTCATAGGCACACTCAGGTTCTGGAAGAATATATAAGAATTAAATAATAGCTGTTTCTTGGGGAGCAGAAATTTTATTGTATACACTCTGTACAATAAATATTTTTACTATGAGTATATATACTTTCAATATTTTTTGAGATTTATTTATTTAATTGAAAGGCAGAATTAGAGAGAGGCAGAGGCAGAGAGAGAGAGAAAGAGAGGTCTTCCATCTGTTGGTTCACTCCCCAGATGGCTGCAATGGCCAGAGCTGAGCCTATCAGAAGTCAGGAGCCAAGAGCTTCTTCTGGGTCTCCCATGTGGGTGCAGGGCCCCAAGGACTTGGGCCACCTTCTACTGCTTTCCCAGGCCACGGCAGAGAGCTGGATCAGAAGAGGAGCAACCGGGACTCGAACCAGCAGCCATATGGGATGCGGCACTGCAGGCTGGGGCTTTAACCCACTGAGCCATAGCGCTGGCCCCTCACCAGCCTGTTTTGGTGGCAGTTCCCAGCCATCTGCTTTATGAACAGTGCTCTGGTGACCCCGAGAGACATCTCCGTGCACCTCTCTGATGACTTCCCGGTCTGCTCCTTGAGAGGGAGCAGGTGGGTCTCAGCAGCCTGGGGTCATTGCCAGCGCCCCCTCCATCAGGATCATTCCCGTCAGATGAGGCGGGCAGGAGAGGTGAGCCAGTGCTCAGGTAGAGGAGGGGACACCTGCTAGGCACCAAGCGCTCTGCCGGGTACTTTATGCACACGTAGCTCATCCCACTCAACTCTCACCAGAGAGGGAAGCACTTGCCCACGTACCATCTCCAGCTAGCGTCAAGCCAGTGCTGAACAAACAGGTTCTTAGAGTTCTAAATCCAGACTCTTCAATTATGGGGGGAGCTGGGGGAGGCAAGGGTACAGCTTCCAGAGAAAACCACTCCTCTGGGCGTCTGAGGGCCCAGGGCCTCAGGGCTTCAGGGTAACTCAGAGTCCACGAATTGCTCAATAACAAGGCAAATATAACTTTTGCCCAGAAAAAAAAGAAGAAAGAAAAACAGCTAGCAGCCACTTAGCCAGGATATCTACAACAACAACAGCTATAGTTTTCCGGAAACAAATTTCTGTTTCCCAGCCATCAGCTTTGCCTCTGGAGTGTGGCGAGAGGGAGGTAGAGTCAGACCATGTTTTAGAGGAAAATACTCAAGGGGCGGGGCTGATGGGAAGCCAAATCACAGGGTGGGCGGCAAGCTCAGGGACCCCCACGCCCCTTCCTCGCCTGTGGTGGACGGCATCCTGGCTGGAGCGTGTGTGACACAAGCTGGGGAGCAGGGAGGCATCAGCCTTGCTTTTGTTGATGGATGTTCTCACGGGAACTACATGGGGTCCACACAAGAGTTAATCCCTTCAGAGGGCAACCCCACCAAGGACCTCCTACCGGCTCCACCCCTTAAAGGTTCGGACACCCAGCCTGCTCAGCAGGTTAAGTCACCACCTGTGATGCCAGCATCCTCTATCAGGGCAATGGTTCAAATCCCTGCTGCCCCACTTCCCATACAACTCCCTGCCAATGCGCCTGGGAGAACAGAAGATAGCCCAAGTGCCTGGGCCCTGCCACCCACATGGGAGACCCAGATGGAGGTCCAGGCGCCTGCCTTTGTCCTAGCCCAGCTCTGGAAGTTACAGCCATTTGAGGAGTGAACCAGCAGATGGAAAATTCTCTCTCTCTCTCTCTCTCTCTCTCCTCTCTCTCTCCGTCTTTCCCTCTCTATCTGGAATTATGCCTTTCAAATAAACAAATTTAAAAAAGGTCCCATCACCATTTAACGCCATGCCCGCAGCAGCTGGGCACAGCAGGTAGTTACCATAGCTGGTGAAAACAGACAGACGACATTAATCTTCGTGAGTTTTATTGAACCAATATAATCAAATGATTATTGGCGTACCATGTATTTCATGTAAAAAGCACTAGTAAGATATTTTTGTAATTTTATTGAGATACTCAAAGATTTATTTATTTGAAAGTCAGAGTGACAGAGACAAAGAGAGCTGCCACCCGCTGGTTCACGCCCCAGATGGCTGCAACCGCCAGGGCTGGATCAGGCTGAAGCCAGGAGCCAGGAGCTTCTTCCAGGTCTCCCACACAGGTACAGGGGCCCAAGGACTTGGACCATATTCTGCTGCTTTCCCAGGAGCACTAGCAGGGAGCTGGATCGGAAGTGGAGCAGCTGGGACACAACCAGGCACCCATATGGGGTGCTGGCGTCACAAGCAACGGTTTTACCCGCTATGCCCCAACACCAGCCCTAACTGGGATATCTTACAGGCACTCATCACACTTCCATGCTCACTTTGCACGCATAGCTGGTGGCTACCACAGAGCTTGGCCCATCCTGTCTGTATGCATCCTCACTCTGTTCTGAGCCCTGTGGGAACAGCAGTCCCCGAGGCTCCCCTGGGCCCTGGCGATGCCCTCTCAACACTTAGTGTACCCTGACTCTATTTTCCCATCTGTGCACAGGAGCCCAAGCTCGTCTCTGTCTCCCGCCCAGGCTCTGGGGTGGGTGGTGGAAAGGATTCCATCCAAAAGCCTCACAGCAAGGGGAGGGGCAGGACACTGGGCGTCCTCCTTGGCCAGGTCACTCACCTCCATCTCCTGAGAACAGGAGGGTGGCAGGCTCTCAGCATGTTGGTGATCCTGTGCCTGGCCGGGTGCTGCCTGCCCAGCCCCCGCAGGAGGTTAGGGGGCGTGGCACACCATGCCTGCCTGGATGGTGGGAGCCCCAGGTACATGTCCTCTGCCCCTGCTCCCTGTTGGAGGGTCTTGTAATTGCCAATCAGGTAAACAGCTCCGGGTGTGCCCCAGGCCCGTTAAGACCACCAGGAAAGCTACTAGGTTAAGTGATCTTCAAGCTGATTGGAGAAACACAGTGGCGCCAAGATGGCTTTATCCTATAGAATCAGTGTTAGCCTGAATTAGCCACGCCCCCTCTGCCTGCCCTTTAAAAGGTGTGCTCGCTCGTTAATAAGCAGACATGTCGGCGAAACTTGTCCCAGGTGCTTCATGTCGAAGAACGCTATCACCCCACCAGCCCACAGTGCGTGGGCCTCGCAGGATGATCTCCACCTGCATGGCCGTTGCTCAGCTCTGCTCCCAGCAAGGGCGGAAGGAAAGACAGGAGAAGGGAGAGGAGTGTCGGAAAACTCTGCTTAAGACACTCGCATCCCCCAGTGGACTGCCTGGGTTCAGTTCCTGACTCTGACCCCGGACTAGTGCTTCTTGCCTGGGAGGCAGCAGTGACGGCCCAGGTGCTGGGCACCTGCCACACATGTGGGAGACCTGGAAGGAGTTCCCAGCTCCTAGCATGGGACCAGCCCTGGTCTAGCTCCAGCCATTGTGGGGAAAGCATCTTTCTCCCTCATTTCTCTCTCTCAATAAATAAATATTTTTTTAAAAGAAGTCTTGGCCAGCCACGTGGACTCAAGAGAGACTCTGACGGAAGCCCCAGCCACAGGCACTGTGGAGACCCTCAAAGACCACCAGCCCTGGGGCAGCAACAGTGCAGAGGAGCCAGAGGGAGGCGCAGCTCAGAAAGGACTTCAGTCAGTCACAGGTCGCGGTCACAGGTCATTGCGTCCTTCTCTTCTCCTGTGGCAGAAAAGCCACAAATCACAGGGAAAAGGCGAGTGCAGCTCATCGATTCCAAGGTGTGTGTGTGTGTGCGCGCGCAGAGCGCTGATGTTTATTTAAAAGATTAGAGAGCAAACAGACACCCACAGACATAGCTCAGGAGCAGAGTGGGCCAGGAATGGAAAAAGATGGGGGAGGGAAGTAGAGACACTGTTTCAGCACTGTGTCTCATCAGAGAGAGGGAGAGAGACAGAGAGACAAAGAGACAGAGAGACAGAGAGAGACAGAGATGTGATTTTTTTTTTTTTTTGACATTTTGGAAATCTGAGTGCACCTTACAACCAATGGCAGGCTAATTTATTTGGCAGCTTTTCTCTTTCTTAGAGCGTTAAGGAAAGGTGCCACTTAAAATTAATGGCATGTGATTCAAGTGCCGGCTGCTCCACTTCTGATCCAGCTCCCTGCTAGTGAGCCTGGGAAAGCAGTGAAAAATAGCCCAAGTGGGAGCCCCTGCACCCACATGGGAGACCTGAATGAAGCTCTGACCTCTGACCTCTGACCTCTGGCTTTGGCCTGGCCTTCACAGCCATCTGGGGAGTGAACCAGCAGATGGAAGATTCTCTCTCTCTTTCTCTCTCTCTCTCACCTTGCCTTTCAAATAAACAAATAAATCATTTTTAAAAATTAATGGCGTGTGGGGCACAGATATTTAGGGAGTGAACAAATGGATAGGAACTCAAATTAGTGCAAATTTTTAAAAAATTCATTTAGTGGCAAGGTAGATTCAATAAGACACAATATTCTTTTTTTTAAGATTTTTTTTTAAAAAATTGTTTGAAATGCAGTTACAGAGAGAAAGGGAGATAGAGAGAAAGAGAGGGAGTTTCCATCTGCTGGTTCTTCCCCAAGTTGGCACAATAGCCAGGCTGGGCCAGGCCAAAGCCCCGAGCCTGGAGCTCCATCCAGGTCTCCCCCGTGGGTGGCAGAGGCCCTGGCACTTGGGCCGTCTCTGCTCCCTTCCCAGGCGCGTTAGCAGGGAGCTGGGTCAGAAGTCCCGGCACTCACGTGGAGGCTAGTGTTGCCGGGGTAGCACCAGGAGGAGTCTGTGGCTCAACCCCAAGCGGTGTGGCAGAGTCTTCCTTCCCCCGGATTCTTTTTTTTTTTTTTTTTAAAGATTTATTTTATTTATTTGAAAGAGTTATAGAGAGAGGCAGAGGCAGAGAGAGAAAAAAGTCTTCCATCCGCTGGTTCACTCCCCAAATGTTCACAACAGCCGGGGCTGAGCCAATTTGAAGCCAGGAGCTGGGAGCTTCTTCTGGTCTCCCATGTGGGTGGCAGGGGCCCAAGCACCTGGGCCGCCATCCTCTGCTTTCCCAGGCGCATTAGCAGGGAGCTGAATCGGAAGTGGAGCAGCCGGGACTTGAACCAGTTCCCACAGGGGATGCTGGCATCACAGGCGATGGCTTTACCCACTATGCCACAACACCAGGCCCCTCTGCTGAGTTTGTCAAGGAGAGTTGCCGTCTTCTGGGTGGCAGCTCCTCTTCTCTGCCAAGTTCATTGTCTCCTGACCACAAAGAATGAGGCACACGGACAGGAAGAGTGAGCAAAGCAGAGGAAGCAGCTGTAGGCAGGGAGAGGTCCTGGAAGCGATGCCGGCTTGAGATTTTTATGCATTTCTAAAGGAGCGGTTGACTTGATTGGTCAAGGTATATGCTAATGAGGTATTTTACATGAACCAATCAGGGGGTCTGACACTGGAGGAGCCTATCTGCATAGCAGTTCAGAGTGCTCAGTCTGGCGGACGGGCTGGGAGCTCTGCAGGTGCAGCATCTGAAGATTACATTTGTGTGCCTCTCCCTTCTCCCCCTCTCAGGGCTTCTGGAGGGTTAGGCCAGGTACGGTTCTTCCTCTCCTTCCCAGGGGTGCCTGGGATCCCTGTCGCCCGAGTGGCTTGACCTGCGGCTCCACAACATGGCCCCTGATACAGGATCATTTATTGAGCCTTAATTAGGTTGCAGGCATAATGGTGGCCGATTAGCATGCATCGTCACACAACATTTCAGAGGAGGAAAGAGGCTCAGAGAGGCTATGCAACTTTCCCAGGATCACACAGCATCTCGCAGCTGAAGCAGCATTCACACCCAGCTTTGCCAGGCCCCAGTGCCCCATCTTTCCCACTGTATCGTCCTGGACTCCTGAACTCTTAGGTGAAACGAAGGGCAGAGGCCACTGCCGGCCAGTCTGTGATCACCGGGTCCTGGGTCGTCACTCCCCCATCAGCTCTGTTTGCATCCCCTGTAGCAAGAGCGAATGCCCCTCCCAGCGCTCAGGTCGAGGGGCGGGCACGGTCAAGCAGCTGTTGGGGTGCCTGTGTTCCATATCAAAGTGCTGGATTCGAGTTCCGCCTCCACTTCCACCCAGCCTTCTGCTAATGCACACCCCCAGAGGCAGCAGATGGTGGCCGAAGTGCTTGGGTCCCTGTCACTCACCTGGGAGACCAGGATGGAGTTCCAGGCTCCTGGGTTCAGCCTGGCCCAGCCCTGGCTATTGCGGGCGTTTGTGGAATGCACATTTTTTTTAAAAAAGTCATTCGTTGAAACCTAACTCCCTGTGCGATGGAACATGGAGGTGAAGACTTAGGGAGGACACTGAATCATGAACCCTCCTGAAAAGGGTTAAAAAGAGGCCGGCGCTGTGGCGCTGCAGGTTAAGCTCCTGCCTGTGGTGCCAGCATCCCATATAGGCGCTGGTTCAAGTCCTGGCTGCTCCGCTTCTGATCCAGCTCCCTGCTAATGCACCTGGGAAAGCAGCAGAATGCCTACATCCTTGGGCCCCTGCACCCACATGGGACACCTGGAAGAAGCTCCTGGCTTCTGGCTTTGGCCTGGACCAGCTCCAGCCATTGCAGCCTTTTTGGGAGTGAACCTGCAGATAGAAGACCTCTCTCTCTCTCTCTGTAAACTCTGCTTTTCAAATAAATAAATTTTAAAAAGAAAAAGGTTACAAAAGAGACCCAGGGAGCTTTCCACCTCTTCTGCCATATGAGGACACAGAAGGCATCCTCTGGGAGCCAGGAAGTGGGCGGCACAGTCACAGACTCTGCTGGGACCTTGACTTTGATCTTGACCTTGACCTGGGACCTTGCATCCTCTGGGAGCCAGGAAGTGGGCGGCACAGTCACAGACTCTGCTGGGACCTTGACTTTGACCTTGACCTTGACCTGGGACCTTGCATCCTCTGGGAGCCAGGAAGTGGGCGGCACAGTCACAGACACTGCTGGGACCTTGACTTTGACCTTGACCTTGACCTGGGACCTTGCAGCCTCCAGAACCTGTGAACAGCAAACACCCATTGTTCATGAGCTGCCCAGTCCATGCTGCTGTTACAGCCACCCCAGCAGACTCCGACGCTCCCACTCGGCAGCAGGCCCAGGGGCTGCTGGGAAGCCCCGGTTCTCGGCTCCTGGCCCTGGCCTTGGCCTTGGCCCTGAGCAGCTCGGTAAGTTTGGCTTCCTGTCTCCACCTCCCGCCTTCCCTAGCTCTGGCTGTGGTTTCCTGTTGCCTTCCCGGGCCCACTGGGCTCTTGACTGGCCAAGCCGCTCTTCCTCCCACCCGAGGGCCTCCTTGGAGAGGCAGAAGTTCCTCCCCAGGGGAGCGGTTTGGGGAAAGACTCTAAATTGCAGGTTCTGTCATCAAACTGAACTGCTTAGCCCAGTGGCCAGCCAGGGCGCCTGCTTTCCAAACAGGACAAGGAGCCACCTGGAGCGCCTGCCTGGATTCTAGCCCAGGAGGAGCCAGGGTTCAGAGGCCAAACCAAGGTCACCTGTCAGAGGAACATGTCCCCTTTCTCCTCCTCTATGCCAAAGCCGCTTTGCCCCTCAAGGCCCTGATGCGCTCCACGCACGTCCTCCCTCGTCTCTACCTTTTCTTCCTGACCCCTACATGTTCAGTTCCTCTGTGCTGGGGCTGGCTCTGCCAGTTCAAGTCCTGGCTGCTCTGCCTCCAACCTAGCTTATCCTCTCTCTGCTAATGCACCTGAGAAAGCAGAGGAAGATGGCCCAAGAGCTTGGGCCCCTGCCACCCATGTTGGGGACCTGGACGAAGTTCCAGGCTCCTGGCTTCAGCCTGTCCCAGTCTTGGCTGTTGCAGCCATTTGGGGAGTGAACCAGCACATGGAAGATCTCTCTCTCTCTCTGTCACTCTGAACATTTTTTTTAAAGATTTATTTTGAAAGAGTGATAGACAGGGAGAGACAGCCAGTGCTGATTCAGACTGAAACCAGGAGCCAGGAGCTTCTTCCGGGACTCCCTCATGGGTGGCAGGGGCCCAAACACTTGGGCCATCTTCCCCTGCTTTTCCCAGGCGCATGAGCAGGGAGCTGGATCAGAAGTGGAGCACCTGGGACATGAGCTGGCGCCCATATCAGGTGTTGGCATCACAAGCAGCAACTTTACCCACTATACCACGAGGCCAGCCCCCTAAAAATAAATTTTAAGAAAAAATTTTTCCCTGCTAGGCCCGGTGCGCTCCAAGCTGAAGTTCAATCTCACCTCCAGGCGGCCTGCAGTGCTTCCGAGGCCCCAGTGCCCTGCCCAGGCCTCGCTTCGCTGACACAGCTCTGAAACCTCCTCGCGGCTTTGCCGGCTCTCCTGGGCTCCACAGGTGGCTGTTTCCATGTCCAGGGGACACTGCTAGGGCTGAGGTCCCCCTTGGAGGAGACTCATGACCTCAGGGGAGGGTGGCCGTGTTCCTGTGGCCCTTGTCACGGAGAGGTCAAGGTGCCTCACGGGCACTCACGTAGCTCTTCTCAGCATGGGGTTGGGCGAGCCTGGGACCCCCAGGCCCCTCCCACCCCCAGCTAGCACATCTTTGAACACTTACTGCCACACCCCTGCAGGAGCGGCTCTGCAGGGCCAGGAGTGCAGGGTGGGGTGGGGGCAACGCTTGCTTCGGACTCTCCCTTAACATAGACTCTGACATAAGGATTGGGGGGCAAGTAGTTTGTTTAGAAGGTGACGTCAGAGAGAGAAAGTAGTCTTTTTTTTTTTTTTGGACAGGCAGAGTTAGACAGTGAGAAAGAGACAGAGAGAAAGGTCTTCCTTCCGTTGGTTCACTCCCCAAAATGGCCTCTACAGCTGGTGTGCTGCGCCGATCCGAACCCAGGAGCCAGATGCTTCTCCTGGTCTCCCATGGGGTGCAGGGCCCAAGCACTTGGGCCATCCTCCACTGCACTCCCAGGCCATAGCAGAGAGCTGGCCTGGAAGAGGCGCAAATGGGACAGAATCCAGGGTGCTGGTGCCGAAGGCAGAGGATTAGCCTAGTGAGCCGTGGCACCGGCCAGAAAGTAGTCTTTTTAAATATTTACTTATTTGAAAAACAGAATGAGAGAGGGGGAAAAAGAGAGAGAGAGACAGTGAAAACTTCCATCTGTTGGTTTCACTTCCTGGAACTCCATCCCAGTCTCCCGCATGGGTGCAGGGGCCCAAGCACTTGAGCCGTCTTCCAGTGCTTCCCATGTGAACAGGGAGCTGGATGGGAAGTGGAGCAGCTGGGGCTCGAACCAGAGCTCTCCTAAGAGCTGCCAGTGTCGCAGGCAGCAGCTTAACTTGCTATGCCACCATGCCAACCCCAGTCATAGCTGTTGGCTAAATTACCGATGTGTTTATTCGGAAGGCAGAGAGAAAAAGAAGAGATCTTCCATCCATTGGTTCACTCCCCCAATGCCCACCACAGCTAGGCCTGGGTTGGGACAAGGTCAGGAGTCCAGGGACATCCAGGTCTCCCCCATGGGTGGCGGGGGCCCACGCAGGCATCCCTGACAGCACAAGCCTCCCTCTTCACAGGGTTCATGGCTAACAGGCCTTTAAACCGAGGACAGGCTATCAGGAGAAAAGCCCAGAAGCGTCATTAACCCAAGTTTTACGCAACACGACAGCCTGCAGAAGTGAAGGCTCAGAGCCACAGGAAGCTGTGTGTTTGAGAGTGTGATGGACAAAGGGGGCAGGACCTGAGGGTCATGGGGGGGTGCCCTTAGCCAGGGGCCTTTGTGCAGGTTCCCCTGCAGCCCCCTGTCTTTAGAGAAGAGGGTGCCAAATGGCCGTCTTGGCCCTGCGACAGGGAGAAGGGAGGGAGCGTATTTTGGGGGGCACTATCAAATCCATTTTACCACCCCACACAGTCAGAGCTCCTCCACCCTGTGGGAGACACAAACAGAGCCACTCTGAGATCACCTCCCAGAGCCTGGAGGGAGATGCATGCCCCCGCCCCCGCCCCGCCCCTGCCCCCGCCCCGCCCCTGCCCCCGCCCCCGCCCCCGCCCTGGGCAGTGACTCCCAGCTACTTCCAGCAGGCTCTGTGCTTGGTCCCGGCTTTGTCCTGCCTCCAGGAAAAATCCCCCAGCCCAGCGTTCACCGCAGGGTCACCCAGAGAGGGGGCTGCCAAGGACAGCTGTGTGGGTGCCATACCGTCTGTACCAGGGGCCCACGGGACTGGAGGCTTGCATTCCCCAGGCTGCAAAGGCCCTGAGGCAGAAGCTCTGCTGGTCTCCTATCCACTGGGTCCCTGGGATTCTTCTAGAAAACCCATGGGATTCCTGGGGCCCAGAAACAGTGCCCCGCCCTTCTCCCCAGACCCAAGGTGTCCTGTTGCACGTGCCCTCACAGCACGGGGCAGGAGGCCACGCTCACAGGAGAACAGGGGCGCACAACAGCAGCGTGGGCAGCAGCTTCCCACGCAGCTGCTTGACGGGGTCTCCACGGGGCTTGTGGGAAATTCATGCGATGCAAAACTATGCATGGATTTCGACATTTTTTGCCCTAAGAAACACTTACCTTTAATTCCATTTCTCCGCAGACTTGTTGAAGTTCTCTGGGATAGAATAGCTCATCTCAGGGGGCTGACGTGGCTGTCTGGGGAGAGGGTCGGGGGGTCCCCAAGGCCAGCTCCTACCCCAGTCCATGCCTGGAGGTGTGAGCTGTGCACCCAGAAACAGGAGCACTGGCCCGCAGGCCACGCAGGAGGCAGAGTGGGCTGGTGTCAGCCCCCAGCCCCACAGACGGGACCGGCCTCTCTCGATTGCTGTGCCTCCAGTAGTCACACAGGAACAGCCCAGATAACCCACTCCCCCACGGCCTCGAGCTGGAGGGACAAATGAGCAGAAGGCAGGGCTGAGATCGTAACCTAAGCAGGTGCACCGGGGGCGTTCGGCCTGGCAGTTAAGATGCCGAGTTAGGACACCTGCGTCCCGCATCTGAGTGCGTGGGTTCCGTTCCCAGCTGTGCTCCTGCCTCCCGCTTCCTGCTCACGCACGCGCTGGGAAGCAGCAGTTAGTGGGTCCCTGCCACCCACGAGAGGGACTTGGACTGAGCTCCTGGTTCCTGGCTTCAGCCTGACCCAGCCCTGGCTGTAGCAGGCACTGGGGGAGCGAACCAGTAGATGAGAGATCTGTCTGCCTCTCAAACAAATAAATATACATTTTTACACAACCAAAATCCAAAACCAACCGAAAAACAGGGCCTGCACGTACACCCAGGCTGATGGCTCTCCGAGGGTATTTTATTTCACTTTCCCAGGAACCCCACAGAGGTGTTCTTATTTTTCTTATTCCCATTCTGGATAGCAGGAAATGAGAAACACAGAGCAAGTGGCTGGGGTTCGAAGCCAGGACACGCTCCAAAACCTTGGCTCCGACCCCTGCTGAGGCAGCCCAGGGAAAGTGACCCCTCTTTGCATGCCCCGCAATATTTTGTGTTTCCTTCTATGGACAAAAAAAATTTTTTTTTCCTTATTAACACCAAAGGCCCTTGTATCATTTTCTGATAGAGAAATTGGAAAAGTATAAATTTAAAGAAAGAGGAGAGTCCACAGGACCCACCACTCTGGACATTTGGGGTGTGTCTCCGACATTTCCAGTCATTGACATAGTAAGCACAAGGCTGGGATGGAATGTATTTATTATGAAGTGTTGGGCTAAGACCTTGACTCTGCTGGCCTGGCGCCTCGCTGAGCTGAGTGCCTTGATGAGGAGACAGAAGCGACCTTGTCCTCTGCTCTTCTCTCCTCCCTCATTTGTCCCCCACGTCAGCCATGGAGGCTAGAATTACCCCTCCGGAAAGCAAGCTGCTGGAGTCCTGCCCCAGCCCCCGGGGGAGGGGGCAGGGGTGCCGCACAGGGCCAGGAGCAGCGTGCACAGCCCAGCCTTGCCGGCCCCCTGCCGTCTGCTCCCCTCGGTCCACTCGCCCTGCTGCACGGCCGTCCTATTTTCCCAGAACCCAGGCCTGCACCCGGGTCTTTGGGCCTTCGTTGCTGGGGCCTCCAGGTCATGTAAAACCAGGAACAGTCCGTCTGCGTTGCTCTTGCTGACCTGTCTCTGTTGCAGGGGTGCTGGCCCTGCACCTTGCACTGAGCGAGGAGAGGACCCCTCCCTTCACCCCTCCAGGACGCAGGCTGCGTGAGCCAGGAGCCAGGGCTCAGTCTTCCAGCTGGGCTTAAACCACGGGTATTTTTAACTCCATCAGGAAACAGGTTTGGAGAACTGAGTTGCTCAAGTCACAAAGTTGGGAAGGAACAAAGCCGAGATTTGAACACAAACAAGTGGAGCCTGAACTTTCAACCCTGCCACGTCCTGCGTACCCGACTCGGGCTCAGATTCCAAGTATCCCTGCACGCCGTCTCCCTCTTCATGGTTGCCAGGCAACACGTTTCAGGGCGGGGCCTCTCACCATCCACTGTAGCCTTTCTCAAGCTGGAGTCCTCAGACCCTCCCACGTCCAGGAGCCGGAATTCTCTGAGTATTTTTTTTTTTTTAATTTATTTATTTTACTTTAAAGTCAGAGTTACACTGAGAAGGAGAGGCAGAGAGGTCTTCCATCCACTGGCTCACTCCCCAATTGGCCTCAAAGGCCAGAACTGGGTTGATCTGAAGCCAGGAGCCAGGAGCTTCTTCTGGGTCTCCCAAGTAGGTTCAGGAACCCAAGGCCTTGGGTCATCTTCTACAGCTTTCCCAGGCCATAGCAGAGAGCTGGATCGCAAGAGGAGCAGCTGGGATTCGAACCGGTGCCCATTTGGATGCTGGCACTGCAGGTGGCAGCTTTATACACTATGCCACAGTGCTGGCCCCAATAAATGCCACGATTGTAGCTATTTAGGGAATGAACCAGGGGATGGAAGCGTCTCTTTGTCTCTTCTTCCCTGTCTGTAACTCTCTTAAATAAATAATTTTTTAAAAAAAGGAAATAAACTACTGTTTGCTTTTCTCTTGTTCACCCATCTTTTGTGACGGGAGTCCATTCCAACTGTGAACTTGAGAGCTGATCATTTTCCCCTGCAATGCCAGAGTGTGTGGAGGAGGAGGTGGTGGTGGGGACATGGCAGGTGCAGCCTTTTGGGCTAGAGACCAGGAGACCGAAGGAGCAGCCCAACTCGGGTCACAGAGACTAGGATTTATTACCAGAATTCCTACAGCAGTGACTCTCAGAGCTCCCCCTTCACTCCTGAAGATGTCACGTGGCAGGTGTCCCTCCGGGGCCCAGCTGCTGCTGAGCGCCCCCTGTCTGCACCGCTAGCTCACGATCCCGGTCCGCCAATGTCACAGCTGCACGACTCTCCCTTCCCTATCACGAAGCACACAGCTCCCTGGCCTCCGGGCCTTTCCTCTCCCAAGGCTCCCACACAGGACACGGGGTTAAACAGACGTGATGCTTTTCTCTTGTTAATCTGTCTTCTGTCTTGTTTTCAATTATTTTCTTGAAAGGCAGAGACAGAGAGAGAGAAAGAGAGAGGGAGAGAGAGAGTGCGTGCGAGCTTCCAGCATTGGTTCACTCCCCAAATGCCCGCAACCGCTGGGGCTAGGCCAGCCTGGAGCCAGGAGCCGGGGGCTCAGTCTGTGTCTCCCACATGGGCGGCGGCATCCGAATACTTGCGCCATCACCTGCTGCCTCCATGGATGTACGTCAGCAGGAAGCTGGAATCGGAAGCAGAGCTCGGGCACTGCCATGTGCGAGGTGGTGTCTCAGGGTCTAACCCCCTGCCGAATGCCTGCCCTGTACCCATTTCCATAAGGGTCTCAGCCACAACCTCCCGGGAGCCTGCTTCCCTGAGGGTCGTTTCCTGCACACATACAAGCTGATTGCATTATAAAAGAAAAAGTTGCTTCATGCAAAAAAAAAAAAAAAAAAACAGAAAAGAAAGAAAAAGAAAAAGCAAACAAATCAGTCAACACCAAAGGGTGCGCAGAGGAAACTGAGGGAAAAGCAAGTGGTACTCTTGGGGGCGGGGCCACCGGGCTGGGGGCGGGGCCCTGCTGGTGTTGGGAAGCTCGAAGGCACTGTCCCTCCCTAGGGACCCGATCTCTGGCCCCAGGGGCCAGGGTCAATGGCCTCTGCATTCGACCCACTCCTGGGGCTTGGGCTCCATGGGAAGCTCGCGCACCTTGTCTGCAGAGGGTGGGGACTCTCAAGGCCGGGAGTCAAGGCAGGAAACAGGACAGAGCACGGGGCGGTCCCCACCAGAACGCATGCAGGCAACAGGCGCTGACTCAGAATGGCTGTTAGGAATCTCTCCTTTTAAAAAAAAGATTCATTTATTTATTTGAAAGGCAGCGAGAGAGAGAGATCGATGTTCCATATACAGTTCACTCCCCAAATGTTCCCAATGAAGCCAGGAGCCTGGAGCTCCGTCTGAGTCTCTCCTGTGGGTGGCAGGGGCCCAAGCACTTGGGCCATCGTCCACTGCCCTCCCAGGCTGTGAGCAGAGAGCTGGATGGGAAGTGGAGCAGCCGGGTCTGGAACCAGCGCCCATTTGGGATGGCGGTGCTGCAGGTGCTGGGTTGGCCCTCTGAAAGCTCTCTTCTGTCCAGACCAAACCTCCCTCCTGGTGAGAATGAGCCTTTCATCTAGTGCTTGGCACGTGTGACTCACTGGGCCCCTCCCAGAACGTGGGTGGGACACACTCCCAGTGGTCTTAGACCCCTCTGGGGACAGAACCCCGAGCTCTGGGTCTTAACCAGCTCCCTAAACAATTCTTGGGCGGAGCAAAGTCTGAGAAGCTCTGGCCAGCTGGGTACAAAACTTCTTTGGGGAAAAGGGACATTTAGGTTCAAATACCAGTTCTGCCACTACCTTGAGATATCAAGACTTGGCTTCCTGTTTGTTTTTAATGCAGATAATCGCAGTATACATGAAGATCAAATGTGTGTAAATTGCTTCAGATGTGTGCCACCCGAGTGAGCGCTCGACAAACGTTAGCCATTAGTTTCCTCTTGCTGAGTGTGCCTGGATGCTTCTGCTGTTCGTCTCTGGCACAGATCCAAGCCCCTCCGTATCCTGGGACTGTTGGGAGCTGGATGCCAGGGAAGGGGGCTGGCCTTTCCTTCCCCTCCTCTCCCGCTGTGAAAATGCTGTAATGACACGCTTGGCCACTGGGGTGCAGCATTCACCCAGCTAATGTTAAAGCCCAGCTCTCTGAAAAGCCACATTTTCTAGCATAGTTGGGAGGGCGGTGGAAAGAATAAATCCTTGGGAGCTTACTGGACACTGGATGGGTTGCTTTACCCTGGTATTTCATTTTCATACACTATTCCAGGCAGCCTTCATGAATAGCAATAAGCTGTGCTATAGGCTGTGTAAAAATAAGCTATACAACAAAGCCTGTGTGCCCATTGCCTTGAATTCCCACAGTGCCCGGGGACGGTGCTCTGCCCGCCCCTGCTTCCCTCCCTGCCTGCTGGGGCCACCCATGCAGGTGCCTGGAAGCAGCTGAGGGGCCTGTGGCAGCTCCCTTCTAGACCAGTGCATCCCTTCTTCAATGTGGCAGCAGGGACGGTGTTTCTGGCCTGTGGTCTGAGAATTCTAGACCTATCTGAGGGCCATGCACTGGCTGAGGGACTCATCCACCCAGCCCGAGGGCTGAGGGGCAGCCTGCCCTGTCCTCGGGCCTTCTAGGGGGCTGGGGGTGAGCCCCAGGGAGACCTGCAGGTACCGGCAGGTGGAAGGCGGGAGGGCACGGGGCAGGGAGTGACGGCAGCTGCTGGAGCTGCCGGTCGTGATCCAGCACGGGCCACACCCCTTCCTCCAGCAGCAACTGGCCTGGGGTGGAGGCTGGGGGTCCTCCCTCCGCCACTCTTACAGCTGCTTGTCCTGCTTGTTGGCCAGCACCGGCAGGTGCAAGCCCAGTGCTTGAATGAGTTTCGGGAGGAGGCAGTGAACCCGTGGCCGAGGGTGAGCACACGACCCAAGCCAGGTCTAAGCTAAGGAGCAATCTCCTCTGGACACCTCAGTGACCTCAGCTGGAAACTTCCCTGGCTTCACCATCGCGGGCTGGGTTTGGTGTCTCTTGCACTTGGAAGGGTCTGGGCCAGTACACACCCAACAGTTACTGAGCCTTACCCACAAGTGACCTTGCATTTGGCGCACTCAGGAGCTAACCACGCCATCTCGTTCCCTTAGTACCAGGATCTTCAAAAAGCTCATGGAAAATGCACGTTGTCTTTTTTTTTTAAACAAAAATAAGAAGACCCTTTCACTTTTTATATGAGACAGGGAGACTGCACTCCCAACCCTAAATGCCTGCGACAGCCAGACTGAGCCGGGTTGAAGTCAGGGGCCAGGAATTCCACCCAGGTCTCCCTCATGGCTGCCAGGGATTCAAAACGTTTGAGACACCACTGCTGCCTCCCAGGGTCTGCATTAACAAGAAACTGGAATCAGAAGCCAGGACCAGGAGTGAAATCCAGCCACTCTGATTTGGGGTGGAGGCTTAGCCGCTAGGCCAACTGCCTGCTCCCAACATTATCTTTTTACAACTTATTTAAGAGGCAGAGAGAGAGCACGTGAGCAGCACACTCTGTTGGTTTCTCAAACGCTCAGAAGCCTGGAACTCTATGCGGGTACAGCACTCTCTTGGTTTCTCAAACGCTCAGAAGCCTGGAACTCCATCCGGGTACAGCACACTCTGTTGGTTTCTCAAACGCTCAGAAGCCTGGAACTCCATCCGGGTCTCCCACGTGGGTGGCAGGGACCCAAGTACTCGGGCCATCACTGCCTCTTTCCCAGGGTGGGCGTTAACAGGAAGCTGGAATCGGGAGTGGAGCTGGGTCTGGCTCTCAAGTGCCCCAGATGGGACTGAGTGTCCCAACCAGAGACTTCACCATTGCACCAAGCACCTGCCTCCTCAGTCTCTATTCTCGTTTCCCCCCAACCTCGAGGCACCCTCACCCTGAAGCCACTTCATCTTTCTCTCTTCCCTCTCACCTACCGTGGACCCACACTTCACTGTGCGGGCAGAGTGCTGAGTCAGGGGGCCCGGTTCTCCCTCCCCCTCCCTTCTTCCCCTGCTGAGTGCGTAAGGCTGCACTCCCGGACCTCAGAGGTCTTCAGCCAGCCCGGGTCCAAGGCCAGCCCTAGCCCTTGCCTTCCTGAGATCCTGCGCTCATCGTGTGGGCCACAGTTAACACCAGACAGGAGCTTGCAGAGTAGAACCCGGAAGCGTCCCCACCCACTCCCCCACTCTCTTGAAAATTCTGGAAGGACAAGGGGAGAGCTCCCTGGATTGTGACCCTCAGACCAAGTCCCAGGCCCCCGATTTCATCAAACTTAAGAGTCCCTGGTGGTATCCCGCCTCCTTGTAACCTCCTTTCCCCTGGGATGGGGGTTTGGGTTACAAGTGTCCCAAATCCTAAGTAGAGCTGGAGGAGGGAAAAGTGTCACGGGGATTAGGGAGACAATTCGTCTTGCACCCAGGCTGGCACTGTGTGGCTGGGGTTCGTCTCCACAGTGGGCATCACTGTGTTCTTCTCAACGACCAGCTTGCTGGCTTTGCCGTCCACACTAGCAGAAGATGTAGGCACCAAGTCCCCGAGTTGCTGTCCAGCCCACAAACTGACTTTTAAGCTGTTTCTTCAATGTTGACTCATATTGTTTTACATTTTTTAAAGACAGGGGGTGCAGTGGGGAGGGAGAGACTCTCCCATCCACTGGTTCACTCCCCAGATGTTTGCAACAGCTGGAATGGAACCAGGGGCTGGGAACTCAATTTGGGTGTCCCATGAGGGTGGCAGGGACCCAAGTACTTGAGCCATCACCTGCAGCCTCCCAGGATGCACATCTGTAGGAAGCTGGAATTGGGAGCAGAGCTGGGACTCACACCCAGGCACCCCGACATGCGATGCAGGCAGCCCAAGCAGCACCCCACTTGCTAGGCCCGATGCTCACCCCCACATTGAGCTTGGAATCTTCTTGATCTTTCCAAGGGCTGCTCCCACATGGTCCCACCTTGGAGCTGAATTTCAGACCCGGTTTCAGGGTCTCACATTCAACCCAGTGAGACGTCAACCTTACAAGACAACGTGGGCACCACCAGTTTCCGAGTCTTCTCCCCTGGCCCTCGGTAGCCTGTCCCAGAGCCCAAGGCAACCTCCAACACACTTCCTCTCCCGCCCCCCCCCCCTTCATGCTCACCAGCAACAGATGCAGTCTGCCCCCTCTCAGCACCATTCACACAGTCACTGCTTGTGGTGGGGCGGAGCAGGAAGGGGGAAGTTGGGGGAGAAGGAAACACCTGTGCGTTGTCATTCAAAGCCAGCAGGGACTCTGGGCACAGGCCACCTCGACTGCGGGACTCGCCATCCTACCCCTTTTTTCCATCATTCATTCCCACCAGCATTCAAGGAGATGCTGCTTGTCTGAACTCTATGTTTATTTTCATCTCTTTGAAAGACAGAGCAGAGACCTCCCACCCGCAGGTTCATTCCCTAAATGCAACAGCCAGGGCTGGGCCAGGCCAAAGCCAGGAGCCTTCGAACTCCATCCGGGTCTCCCTCCTGGGTAACAGAGCAAGCCCTGAGCCATCATCTCTCGTCTCCCTGTATGTGCGTTGGCAGGAAGCAGCAGTGCCCACGCTCCAATGTGGGATGCAGGTTTCCCAACCAGCGGCGTAATCCATGGCACAACGCCTGCCTCCGAGACAGCTTTATGTAGCTCTTTCCATAGAGCCTGGCATCCAACCCCGGAGACAGCTACGCAAGCAGAGCCGCTTCTTCACGGAACTGGTGTTCGCGAGCCAATGTCTGTTTATTGTTTGAAAAATGCATTTGCGTGACAGAGTTTCCATCTGCTGGTTCACACCCCAAATGCCTGCCGTGGTCCAGGGCTGAGCCAGAGCCAAGGCTGGGAGCCAGGAACTCGATCTGGGTCTCCCATGTGGGTGGGAAGATCCAGTGACGTGAGCCACCACTGCTGCCTCCCAGGGGCAGTAAGACAACCTGTCATGTATTAGCTTTCATTTCATTCGGTCTGAAATGTAACTGAAATTAGGTGATTTTAATTTTGGAGGTGTAAGGAAACCGATTGTTAGTAAATTACATTAGATTACTCAAGGAATTATCTTCAGTCGAGTCATGCTGGTAAGACTTCACTGATTGGATTTGATTATGCCTGAGTCAGGAGTTTGATGTCCTGGGAAGACTTATTAAAACTTGTCAGTATGATGTAAATAGGCTTAAAGACATTCAATGAAGTTTGCAAACAGGGTTAACTGTTCCTGGGGAATTTAATCTGCTACTTGTATGAATGATGAAAGGAAAAGCCAGAGTGTTAACTTTACAGGAAAAAAAAACACGTTATCAACACAAGAGGTGCACAAGACCTTAAAAGCTTAAGAACCTAGGTTTTTGAAATTTCCTCCCTTGGCCAGGTGCCGTGGTGCAGGCTAAGCCGCAGCCTGGGATGCTCACAGCCCTCATGACAGCGCCTGAGGCCACGTCCCACCTCTACTTGCAATCCAGCCTTTAGCTAATGGAACTGGGAGGCACCAGCTGCAGG
This sequence comes from Sylvilagus floridanus, assembly GCA_949820135.1. Lineage (NCBI taxonomy): Eukaryota > Metazoa > Chordata > Mammalia > Lagomorpha > Leporidae > Sylvilagus > Sylvilagus floridanus. The sequence continues at coordinate 10,118,847 of OX463228.1, read as the reverse complement.
CCCCAGTCCTTGACTTCCCGCTACCCTGAGGGAGACACAATGGAGCTCCTGGGTCCAAGCTTCGGCCTGGCCCAGCCTCGGCTGTTACACACATTTGGGAAATGAATCAGCAGATGGAAGACCTCTGTCACTTTTAAATAAATGAAACAAACATACAATTTACTCCCTAGATAGGAAATTAATTTTAGGCAGTACCTTGGTAGAGACGCCTTAGTTCAAATGGATTCCACTTTTACAAAAAGTGAGCAGACAAGGATGCTGCTATAGTTTTCAAAGGATCTGGCTCCTTGACTCAGGAATTTAAACTCAGATGGCTGAACCGAACGCGATGGCCCGGTCTTGGGCTGTGAACCTCCCAAACTGTGAGTTGCAATAAACTTCCTTCCTTCACAGCTGAAGTATTCACCTGTAACGAAAAGCTGGCAGGGCAGAAGCCACTAGCCATAGGCCTCTGCATTTGTTCTGGGTTTGCTTAGAAAACTTTCTGGCTGCAAACAAGTTCCCTTCCACCCCAACCCCAAACAACTTTGCCCTTAGATCTGCATGGAAATAACCGAGCTAAAGCCTCTGATCCTGGGGAGACCAGGACCTGGCCTTTGTCCCGGGGCTTTTTTCCATGAAACTCAGCTCACCCGCCTGGGGTCAAATCCACAGCAGTTTCCCAAGACAGATGCCAAGCTCTCTCTCCATCCCCCTTCCCCTGAAGCCCTCTCGTCTGGACCCACTTTCCCAGATCTACAGGTGTTCCAGAAACTTCCTGCACTAATCTCTAAACAAGGCCTCAACCCTGGTCCCAGGTCCCGCGTTCTGACCTGGTCTTTGTCCTCTTAATGGGGGACACACCATGTGACGGGTCCTCCTGTTCCCTCAATGGAAGGAAGCCCCTGCAACTGAAGACTGGTCACACCTCCATCTCCCGAAAGTTCTAGGAGCTCCGTGTTGTCGCATCAGTGTTAGTATCCTCACTATCAGGGAAGGCTGGTGTAGAAGTCCTGCCCATACGGGGGAAGGGCACTCCTGGATATGAACCCTGGGCGATTTCACTCCATAGACCCACGCCCTGAAACTACTACACCAGTTTTAACAGAGCCATAACACGAACACAGACCTCTGGCTTCAGTTGCTAAATGACATCATTTCCATAACCCACTGTGCTGTTAATGATGAGTTCATTTGCATGAAAGATGGCTTCAGAGAAGGAGAAAAAAGGGAAAAAGCTACAGAAATGCACGCACATCAGTTGGCTGGGATTCTGCACATCCAACGTGCCCCCAGGAGATGCTGAGCAGCTCTTCTTCGTGTAACTTTAAAAATAATTTATTGATTGGAGAAGCAGACAGACAGACAAAGAGACAGACACAAAGGGCGCTCCCATGGGTTGGTTCACTCGCCCAAGCGCACCTGCCATGGCCAGTGCTGGGCTGGGCTGGGCCAAAGTTGGGAGCCAGGAGCTCAACTCAGGCCTTCCAAGGGGTTGGCAGGGACTCAACTACCTGAGCCGTCACCAGCTGCCGCCCAGGGTCTGTGAGCAGGAAGCTGGACTCGGGGCTGGAGCCAGGGATGGAAACAACAAACGCCAACGTGGGCCCTGGGCACCTTAACTAGCAACTTAACTGCTGGGCTCAAAGCCCACCCCAGTGGAACATTCTGCTATAGCCAGATGACTCTCAGAGACAACTCAGCCTGGTCTCTGCAGCAAACATAGAGTAGCGGCCACACAGACATCAGAGAGCTGTGGATGCTGGGGAGGGCACGTAGGGGCGGGGCCCATCACCACGCATCCGTCTAAAGGAAGAAACTGAAGTGTACGGAGACTGAACACACCAGGGTCAAAAATGTAGCAGGGGCGGGTCCAGGCACCCCATGCCACCCTGGGCCCCTCCGCTCTGCAAACAGCCAAGTTTCAGGGGGCATCATCCAGCAGAGCCCGTGCCAAGGACATCCCGCGGTCCCTGCTCGCCACCAGCGTCCTGTGTCGTAGCGGGCAATGACAGGTTCCCTGTTCAGAGCCCATGTTGAAAAAGTGCCTCCTCACACCTCCGAGTGGACTTCAAAATGAGAAGCCACATAAATTCTCTTCCTTAAAAAACAAGCCACTTCCAAAGATTTCCTTTAATATCATAAAATATTTCCATGGACAAGTGATCTAGCAACACATGCACCAATGTGCCTCTTGACAAGAGTTCCCCCAACCCCTACCCCCTCCCACACCAAGGCTGGTGTGAGAGCGGAGAAATGAATACAGCAGATGGAACAGAGAGAAGAGAACAAATCAGTAAAAAGGATGAAACATAACTTGGTGCTTGGTTATTTTCCTATGTCACAACAAAACAAAACATTTCGGTGCAAATAGTTAATTTTTCCTCTTTTCCATTGAAGTCTGGTGGAGAAAAAATACTTTTTCTATAATAAAATATGTAGTTTTTTTGTTTTTTGGCTTTTTTTTTTACTTTTTTTAACATAATTTTTTTTCTTTTTTTTCTTTTTTTTTTCTTTTTTGCAGAAAATAATTTTGTAAACTGTCACTTTGTGGGCTGGGAGGCTTGGTGCCACGTGGGTTCCAGCTCACCCGGTCGGTCGGAGGCTGGGATTCGACACCATGCCCTGGGCAGGGGATGGGGGGCAGCGGCGGCGCGGGCGCGGGCGGGGCGAGGGCGGCGGGGCAGGGCGGGGCGGGCGGATCAGAGGTCGCTCTCCCCATACAGCGCTGTGGAGAAGGACATGTAGTCCAGAGCCCCGGGCACGGCATCGGGGCCCGTGTAGGGGGCCATGCGTGCGATGCAGTACTCGGCCTGGTCAGGCGGCAGCTCGCGGCGCAGCTCGTCCACCGTGATGTAGTTCTGTGGAGACAGCGTGGTCAAGGCGGTAGCAAGAAGCCCACCCACCCCCTTTTGGGCTCCCACCTCGTCCTCCTGGGCTTAAGAGGATTCTTTGAGCAGTTCTTGGGGAAAGATGGAACTAAAAGCATGAGTTCATTTGGGTGCAAGAATTTTTTTAAATCATAATATGTGCAAAGTGTATATTATGAAAAAATCGCATGATGTAAAAAATTTTCGCGCCAAAATAACTGGTACTTTTAATTCCGTTTCCCACAACCTGTTGGAATCATGCACTTATGTACAGACAGATGAATCCACACGAATGTGAAAATGTCATATATGAGGGAGCCTCTCAAACTTGGCGAAAATTTGGCATTGTCTTTCAATTCCACTTCCCGTGAACTTCTGGAGCCCCGTAATTTCTAAGTGATCTATATGTAAAAATCATTTCATGTTTCCACTTCACTGCCTCTTTTAGCCTCTTCCCAAGCTGCTTCCAGGTACTCATCACACCCACAGGTGTCCCATGTCCCACCATCCCGCCACGGGCTCGGTAGTATCTGGTGCGACAGAGATTCCTGGGGGGACCCCACACTCACTCAGCTGGGCCCTCCGGAGGCTAAGGCCAGAGAATCTAATTCTATGGACCCTCAGGAGATGATACCGAGCATCCAGGTTTGGACATCACTGCCACAAACAGCATCCAAAATCTGGCTGTGTTGTCTCAGCCCCGTGTGGACCCTGTCCCACCCTAGCCAGTTCCCACGCTAGGTCTCTGCCTGCCTTCCCTGGGGGGGGGGGGGGGAAGCTCACTCATGACAGGTGTACCTGAAAGCTGCTTCTTTTAGGAGCTGGAAGGTCCAGGGGAGCTCACGCAGGGGCTCTGACCCCCGGGCTATTCCCCAGCCCCATGTCCCGCCTCTGGGGACCGGTGGGAGGGACCAGACCCCTTTCTGGAGCTGTCTTCCTCCTCTATAAAGCCAGCCGCTTCGGCCAGGTGGCTTCTGAGGGTCCTCCCAACTCCAAGAGATTACAGCTAATTGGGGTGTCCCTGAGCTTTAGGGACCTCAGCAGTTTCCGCCCTAATTCCCTTACAGATTGAGATCTCATAAATGACACTCCTTATTGGTTTTGGCTTCTTACTAAGTCTTTGCAGCTCTGGATAAAGGGCAGCGTAGGATTATTCTGTGGGTTTTTACAGAAAGGCAATCTGCCCCCCAACACCCCATTCTCCCCTCCCCCAGTTTATTCTGGATCCTACGTGAGTCCTTCTGTAACACTACAGGGAACTGGGCCTCCTACTAATCCCCCTGGTGCCTGGGCCAGAGATGGCTGTGGATCTGAGTGACAACCAGGTGCATCTGTCAGGTGCCAGCCTGGGCCCCGGCTTCCTGAGATGGTGCCACCTGCATCCTCCCCTCCCACGCCTCCCTGCCAGGTAGGAGACTGCAGAGTACCCAGGAGATCTGGAAACTGGCAGTGGCCCACTGCTCAGGGTATAAAAATGAGAGAGCCCTGGGTGTCTCCTGCTCCCCAGCCTGCAATCCATGCCAGGGCTTCTCAAATGGGACTTTCCATCATCCAACCACAGAGCCCACAGCTGCGCCCCTGCCACATCACCACAAGGAGGAGCCCTTCCCCGGAGGTGGTGTCCTGGCAGAGACCCCCCCCTCAGCCTAACACCTGAGCTGAGCCCGAGGCACTGCGGAAACATGGACGACCACCAGAGGCCCTTTGGGAGCCAGGAAGCTCAGCGCCAAGCCGCAGGGACCCACCTTGTCCCCAGCCAGAATCTTGAAAGAAGCCATGACTTGGTCCGCCGTATCGGTGTCTGCCGTCTCCCGGGACATGAAGTCGATGAAGGCCTGGAATGTCACTACCCCGAGGCGGTTGGGGTCCACGATGCTCATGATGCGGGCAAATTCTGCCTCTCCCTGGAGGGAACAGCCAGCCCCAGGCCCTGTGAGCCCATGGCCTGCTGGAGTTAGCTCTGATGGGCTCAAGCCCGTGGGGGCTCAGAGTAGGCTGTGACGGAATGAGGCCCAGCAGCCCCTTGACCTAACCTAGACTGTCCCAAGGGCATGACAGGGACACAGCACTCCAGAGTGGGGAGCCCCAGCCCTACAGAGGCCTGAGCCCCTGCTGGGCCAGACAATGCAGATGTTAATGCTACAGCCAGCCATGACTTCACTGCCTTATATACACTCATTCACTCCGCCCTCACAACTACATGATTTGCATGATATCGATGGGACAGGTGCCTCACCCACGGCCGCCCAGCCAGGAGCAGAGCTGGGGTCTCCACAGTCTGCTCCCTCCCCTCCATGCAGTGTTTCCTATGTGCCAGCCATGCACAGAGTTCCCCTAAGCCCCTTCATTGAACCTTGACAATCAGGCTGCAGGCTGGGGTACAGAGCTGGAATCTGCTCCCAGGGTCACTGCGTCCAGCCCAGCCCTTCCCGGGCTGCCGTGGGCTCTGTGGTTTGCAGTCCCTGACCGTGCAGTGAAGTCCCTGCCCTGCTCACGGCGGTTAAGGAGGGGCCCAGGACAGGGCCATCCCAGGGAGGAGGCAGAATGGAAATGTCTGTGCCTCTTGTGGGAGAAACAGCTGAGCCTGCACCCGGCACATCCAAACCACCAACCCGGGTCAGCCCAGCACCTGTAGTGGAAGCAAAGATGTGCCGCCTGCACACTCAGGGCCAGAGGCTGAGCAGGCAGAGCTGGAGGCGACTCGGGGCCGGGGCCAGGCCTGGCTTTAGGTGCCATCTTCCCCCAGGCCCAGAGGCTCAAGGCTCCTCCCAGGAGGGCAGCCCCCAGCCTGTGGGACACGGGCTGCCCCTGCCAGGCGTGGCCTCTCCAGCCAGCCAGCCAGCGCAGGGCGAGGCCTGGCGGACACAGGGCGGGGTTTACATTACCATGTTGTAACCCATGGAGATCAGGCAGGCGCGGAAATCATCCGTGTCCATCATGCCTGTCTTCTTCTGTGGGGTCAGAGAGGCGGGGGGAGGGGGCCGGCGCGGGCCAGGAGGACAGGGCACAGACAGGACCACAGGAGGAGGAGACACACGGACAGGGCCGGGGAGACGTCCCCGGGCAGGAGGAAGACACAGGGGGAGGCACACAGCCATCCACAGGGAGAAGGACGGTGGGCACCCAGCAGGTTCCCACGGAAGACGACCAAGGGCGGAGGAGTGGGAGGAGCAGCCCAACACGGGGCGGGCAGGGACAGGAGGAGAAGACGAGAGCCCCACGGCCCACAGGAAGGGGGACAGCGAGATGCGGACAGACAGAGAAGAGAAAAAGGAGAAACGCGTTATTTCTCGCCCCGGAGGCCACCCCTGAGCGTGCTCCATGCAGGAGGCGAGTACCTGGGGGTCGTTGCCAATATCATAGCCCAAGCTGATGAGGCAGGCTTTGAACTCCTCGGGACCCAGCGTGCCGGAGTGATCCTGGGGCCGCGGTGCGCCAGGCAGTGAGCCATGCGGTGCCAGGGAGGTGAGGCCGTGAGGGGGTGGGGGTGGGCCATGCCCGGTGGAGGGAGGCGTGTGTGGGAAACATGGGAGAGGCATGCGGATGGAGGGGCGGGGGGTGGAGGGCGAGGGGGAGGGGAAATAAAACGCACACGGTTAGACACACAGGCTGGGCTCTCAGGGTGCCCTGCCCCGCACTCGCAGCCCTGCTCCGGGGAAGCAGGGCCAGCGGGAGTGAGATGAGCCACGCAGGTGAGAAGCTCCGCCCACAAGTGCCCAGGCCACACCCTGGTGTCCCCTTGAGGGCTTCCCCCACCCAGGTGCCTGGAGGGCGGTGAAGCAGGCGAGGGTGGTGGGCAGCACCTGACCCCATGCACCCCCTTCCCCACCAAGCCCCAGGGCCCTGGGAAGGGGTGGCCAACTGAACATCGGGCCTGTCCTGGTGCTGGGAGGGGGACCCAGAAAGGAGGACAGTGACAGCCCCCAGGGATCTCTCCTCTGCCCCCTGTGTCTCCGGAGAGCAGAGGTGAGGGACAGTCCCCACAGCCGGGGGCAGCAGGCCCTCACTCCTGAGGGCTGAGTGGTCCAGGTGGGAGAGCAAGCCTGAAGTTCAAAGGTGAGGGTCAAAGGCCCTTCCTCCACCTGTTCTCTCCAGAGAGGACCAGGGCATCAGGACAGGCTGCCTCGTGGTGCACGCTGGGTACTTCCTCCCACTGCCCCCACTCTTCCTTGCCCAAGAACTGGGCCCTGCATGGTGGCCCATGTCCAGGGTTGTGCCCTCCAGGACCCTGGGGCAGGGGCAAGGGCAGGGCTGGGGCTGCTGTCGGCCAGCACAGGGTGGGCTCTCACCCGATCGAAGTGGTTGAAGGAGGCCCGGAACTCGTTCATCTGCTCCTGGCTGATGCCCTTGGCGTCGCGGGTCAGGATCTGGTTCTCCACCTCATTGATGGTTCTGGCGATGGTGGTGAGCAGCTGCTCCCAGCCCACACGGATGTGCTGGGGGGCGGACGAGGGGGCCAGTCAGCCGAGGGCTCCCGGGCCTGGGCTCCCAGCTGCCCCCAGCTCTTTCTGTCCCTGGCCATACAAATGGCCAAAGCGGTCAAACTCAGTCTGGATTTTAGAGGAGACCAGAGCAGGACCGAGGGCCCTAGATGATGAAAGGGACGGCAGAGACCAGGACTTGCCGAGGTCAGGAAGGGACAAAAAAGCGGGCGAGTCCCTTACTCCACGACCACACGTGGCCACGCACAGCCGCACATTCACAGCACGCACAGCGGGACACCACCTATGAGACAGCGGCCCATCACCGAGCGACCACGCCGCCGCCCGGGTCTGCACCAGGACACCTCTGTCAACCCGCTCCCTGGGGTACCTGGAAGGCACTGAAGACTGAGCTTTGGGGCTGAAAAAGGACTGAGTCTCTCCTCCTCCTGCGCCCTGTTTCCCTGGGAGATGGGTCGCCTCTCTCCTCAGCCCCCCGCCTCGGCTCAGGAGGGGAGAACAGACAGGGGGTGGGGGCACAGGCTCCCTCCCAGAGAAGCGAGGCTGGCCGCCCACCTCCATGGTGTAGTTGGTGTGTTTGTTGTCGAAGATGAGCGCCTCCTGGATGAGCTGATGGTCGCCCTCCAGCTGGTCGATCTTGGGCTTGTAGTTGACAATGCTCTTCTCGTACTGCCGCAGGTGGCTGAGCTGGTCCTCCAGGGTCCCGTGCATCTCGATGGAGATCCTTCCAATCTCCTGCTCAGTGGGCAGAGGCGCCTTGTCAGACCCTTGCACTCTGCACCCGCGGGGGGCACCACGGGCCCCCACGGTCACTGGCTAACCCCCTAGAGCATTCTCCCTTCCTATGCCACCCCTAGGGAGACTGTGACTGGTCATTAATAAGGCACCCTTGGTACGGAAATAGCACTGTACAGGTGTGTAGCGGCGTTATCATGGCACACAACACCTCCTGTCTCTTAGCCGTCAGCATCAGTAAGAGGAGGCAGGGTCAGCCGCTAACTCACAAGGTCACTCCCTTGCTTGCCATCCAATTATCCTTCCCAAACACCGTTCCTAACCCTGGTGCATGTCGGGACCCCTTGCTGTACCCTCTGAGCCGGGATCCCCACAGCCTCAGCACACCCAGCTTAGCGGCCAGTGGCCAGTGGCCAGGTTCTCCCCCTAGGATGTCTGCCTTGGCCCACCCGAATCCCAGCCACCCCGGCGTGCCAGGCCTGGAGTCCACTGCATTTCTGCCTGCCACTCATCCAGGTGAACCACCTCGTGCTGTGAAAGCACTGTCCATCCATTCAAGTCAACCTTGCTAACATCTCCTGGGTCTCTACTAGGCACGATATGCCAACGGGGGCTGGGGGGGGTGGGGGCACACAAGTGTGAGTCTGACGTGATCTCTCCCCTCAAGGGGCTGAGGTCACACTCCTGCCCCGCTCCGCTCCTCTACAGCACCCCGATATCCAGCCCACACGTTCGGCAAGAAACTATGTTCAGCCAGGGTTCAGCTCTCTTTCTAAGCAGATGGCCCTCTTTGGCCAAGCTCCTGGCTGAGGACAGGAGGGGAGGCCTGGTCAATGAGATAAGCCCAGGGGCTCGAGCCGAAGCAGCCTTCGGGGAGTGGGGCCTCCCGCGCAACTGTCCTAGGCAGCTCCTAAGTCTCGCCCTTGTGTCGGGCTTGGGTGCCGCCTGGGAAAGTGGGACGAAGGCGCCAGGCCTTCCCCACACAGGCCTCTGCACTCCCTGGCCGGCAGCCCGCAGGCCACGGACTCTGCACCTCAGTCCTCCACGCGTCCTGCAACCCGGCCAGCTACTCTGGGTTTCCTGGGACGGGACCCACCTCCATCTTGGTCTGGATCCAGGGCCCGATGACGTTGGCCTGCGCCCCAAACTGCTTGCGCAGCCTCTCATTGTGTTGCTGGCGTGCGTGCTCCTCTGTCAGAGCCTGGTCCCGCCGTGGCACCAGCTGCCGCACCTGGGGGGCGGGAACAACCACCAGATTTGGGGGAGGGTCCGGCCGTCTGCCCCACGGACCCTGCTCCAAGAAAACCAAGTCCAGGAGTGGGAGGGGCTGCTGAGTAACAGAGTAAGACTGAAGATGTCGACCTGTTCCGAAATTCCCTCTGAACAAACATTCAGTGTCCACTGCGTCACAGTTGAGAAAATGAAGCAGATGGAAATCAATGAACGACAAGTAATCCCTGTCCACCCCCTCCCACTGGCCAGCGGCGCCCTTCAACTCACATGGTCCCATTTGCCATTGATCTCCTGAGGTGTGATGGTCGTGTAGGGGTTGGTGCCGGCCATGTTGACGTGGTAGGTCTGGACAATCTTGGACACCTCGTTGTGGATGCCCAGGATGGCCAGGCGCTCCTTGTCGGCATCGGGGAGGGTGGCCTTGAACTGCTCGTGGGCTGTGGTCAGTCCCTGGACAGAGATGGGGAGGGCCCAGGTAAGATGAGCAAAGGGCGGTGGAAGGGCCACGGGAGGCCGGGTCCCGCCCCAGGGAGTCCCGCCCCCATAGTCAGATCACAGACAAGGGTACCCTTGTTAGGTGTGCTCCCGGGTGACCACCCAGCACTGCTCCCTCAGCTCTTTGCCAGAATTGTTCAATATCCCACCCTGCAGCCGTGTGGAAGGTCAAGGAAGCCGTCAACGGATGTGAAATGAGCTCCAAGATAAACGCTAACTTAGAAGCCAGGGCTCAGGATGCATACGTCATGGTTTTTGTGCAGAGAAGGGATAAATCCAAGTATCTGCTGGTTATGCAGGCTGCGCAGTGCGGGTGGGGTAAGTGGTGGGGAGAGCGTAGTGTACGAGGCAAAGGTTTCAGATCTGTGAAGGCCTTGGGGTGCTCTAGGCCCAGGGGCGGCCCTGCAGGTGGAGTGGCACACCTGGATCTCCTCGATGGTGTGCACGATGAAGGTGTCCTGCAGGTCCTCCATGGCCCCCTCCATCCAGTTGTTGAAGGGGGCGGCCCGCTTGGCGTACTCCAGGTACAGCTGGTCGATGGTCTCCAGCAGCTTCTCCGTGCGCTGGGGGAGCCGACAGGGTGATCAGCGGAGGACATCCAGAATCATGCCCACCCTCCTTGAGGTCCCCCTGCTGACCATCACCCTCCCCTCCCGGGGGTCCAGGGCTAGAAGGGCGCCGGCTCTCCGGGTCTGGGATAGGGACGTCTTCCCCTGGCCTGGCCACCAGACAGTCTGGCCTCTGTGGGTCAGGGGAGTTCTCAATGGCTGGAGTGGAGAGGGCGAGCGCACAGAACTAGGTGAGTGACATGTGGTTAGGGTGGGAGGCACCCCTGCCAGGGCAGAGTCCAAATCCTGGGCCACAGGGAAGCCCCCCTAAGCTGGCCAGGGTGGGGGACGCGCAGGAAATGTATGGAGCCCTTCAGCCCAAGCCAAGGGGGCCACGAGGCAGGCAGCGGCACGCAGAGCTGTGGGCGCAGGCCTCGCCCTCCTTCCCGGGCCCTCACCTCCAGAGCTTCCCTCCGCTTCTGGGTTAGGGCCCCCAGATTGTCCCACTGGTCACAGATCTTTTGGCAACGGGAATTGACACTGGGTGAGTCGAAATAGTCCAGCTCACTGGAGAAGAAGGAGACGAGGAAACCAGGTGAAGCAGGTGACTTCCGGGGCTGGGGTGCAGGGGGCACTGGTGGTGGTGGAAGAGCGAGCGCGGTTCCCTTTGGACGTTCCAAGCACCCTGCACACCCCCGCTCCTCGGCTTCCAGGAGACCAAGAAGGCCCCTCCTCCTCTCCAACAGGCCCCCGCCAAGGCTGAGGGTGATGCCAGCTGTGCCCCCGATGCCCAGCGGCCCACTGAGGAAGCTCAGAGCTCAGAGTCAAGGCGTGCATGGTCATCGTCTGGTCCCGCACTGCTCACAGGCGAGGACCAAAGACCCAACAGGAAGCGGGGGGCAGGGGGCACGGCCTCCTTCCCCACCACGAGGGCCGTCCTTTGTCTCCTGCAGCCACACCCTTCTGGGCCCTCCCACGGCACAGCCCCATCTCCCACAGCAGCTGGGCAAGCAGGGCCCCTGCACGAGGCCACGGAAGGCGGGCATGCCGGGTTCAGGCCTACTTGAGCTCCTGCGCGATGGCGGCGATCTGCTCCACGCGGTCCTGGTGGGCAGCCAGGTCGCTCTCGAAGGCCTCGTGCTTCTTGAGCAGAGCCTTGATCTCTGACAGCGTGGCCGTCTCGTAGTCCTTCTGCCGCAGCATGGCCTCTTTGCCTGGTTCGGGGGGGGGGGGGGGGGGTCCGGGGCTGAGCAGGAGTGGAGGGCAGGGGCCACCTTCCCGGCCCCAGCATGCACCTCTCAGGGCCCTAAAAGCCCCGCTTCTGGGGGGGTCCTTCCCACAGAAGTGTCTCCCACCCAGAGATCTGCAGGGCAAGAAAGCAGATGTGTGGCCAGAACACAATGCTATGGATCGGCAAAGTCGCTGCTCGCCGTGGAGCGTTTCTGGGGCACAGGGGCAGGAGTTTGGTCTGGCGGTAGGGACCGCAGTGAGGACGCGGATGCCGGCATCCCACAGGGCAGTGCCTGGCTTCCACACACTGGCTCCCCGCTGCCTCCCAACTCCAGCTTCCTGCTAACACAGACCCTGGTCAACAGCAGTGGTGGCTCCAGTAACTGGCTTCCTGCTACTCACATGGGAGACCTGGACTGGGTTCCTTGCTCCCTACTTTGGCCCTGGCCTGGTCTGGCCATACTGGGCATCTGGGGCATGAGCCAGTGGATGTAGCTCTGTATATCCCTCCAAAAACTAGTTCTGCATTAGTACAAATGCACTTCAAAACGTTCGCAGAAATTGGAATTAAAAGATAAGCTTATTTGAGTACAAAAAGATTTTGAAATCCATGCATATGAAGGTTTTTAAAAAAATTCATGAAAGGGGCTGGTGCCGTGGCTCACTTGGTTAATCCTCCACCTGCAGTGCCGGCATCCCATATGGGCACCGGGTTCTAGTCCCAGTTGCTCTTCTTCCAGTCCAGCTCTCTGCTGTGGCCCAGGAGTGCAGTGGAGGATGGCACAAGTGCTTGGCCCTGCACCCGCATGGGAGACCAGGAGAAGCACCTGGCTCCTGGCTTAGGATCCGTGTAGCTCTGGCCGTGGCAGCCATTTGGGGGTTGAACCAACGGAAAGAAGATCTTTCTCTCTGTCTCTCTCTCTCTGTCTAACTCTATCTGTCAAAAAAAATTCATGAAAATGTATATTATAATTTTTTTTTTTAGTTTTCATTCATTTATTTGAAAGGCAGAGTAGCACAGAGAGAGGGAGGTAGAGACACACTGAGAGAGAGAGCTTCCAACCACTGGTTCATTCCCCAAATGCCCACAACAGCTGGGGCTGGGCCAGGCCATAGCCAGGAGCCAGGAGCTCCATGAAGACTCCTTGTGTGGATGACAGGAGCCCATGTGCTTGGGCCTTCATCTGCTGCCTCCCAGGTATGTTAGCAGGAAGCCAGATCAGAAGCAGAGGTGGGACTCGATACCCTGCACTCCAGTATGGGAAGTGGGCATCCCAAGTAGTGGCCAAACCCACTGTGCCACAAGGCCCACCCTTCTTTTTTTTTCTTTAAATTAGTCTAATATAATAATATCACAACTTTGGAAAAAGCATTACAGATAAGCCTACCTATCTCCTCCTGTTCACTCTTTCCTTATATGGACATGTTGTTAAAACACTGGGTGGAGAGGCCGGCACTGTGGTGCACTGGGCTAAGCCTCTGCTTGCAGTGCTGGCATCCCACATGGGCTCTGGTTCGAGTCCCGGCTGCTCCACTTCCAATCCAGTGCCCTGCTAATGGCCTGGGAAAGCAGTGAAAGATGGCTCAAGTGCTTGGGCCTCTGCACCCATGCGGGTGACCTGAAAGAAGCTCCTGGCTCCTGGCTTCAGATCGGCCCAGCTCCGGCCATTGCGGCCACTTGGGGAGTGAACCAGCAGATGGAAGATCTCTCTCTTTCTCTGTCTCTCCCTCTTTCTGTCTGTAATTCTGTCTCTCAAATAAATAAATAAATCTTTAAATAAAAAAAAATCACTGGGTATACATCAATTATGTTTCTTCTTTTTCTTTTGAAGATCTATTTATTTGAAAGGCAGGGTGACAGAGCGGCATCAGGAGAGAGAGAGAGAGAGAGAGAGAGAGAGAGAGAGAAATCTTCCATTCTCCAGCTCACTCTCCAAATGTCCACAACACAACAGCCCAGGCTAGATCAGGGTGAAGCCAGGGACTTAGAACTCCATCTTGGTCTCCCACAGGGTAGCAGGGGCCTGAGCCTTGAGCCGTCTTCCACTGCCTTCCCAGGCACATCAGCAGGAAGCTGGATGAAAAGTGGAAGAGCAGGTCTCAAACTAGCACCCATAAGTGGCAGCTTACCCCGCTGCATCACCACATGGGCCCCCATCTTGCTCTTAAGCTACTTAGGGGTACACCATCATGGCCAGTCTCTCCTCTGTGGTCCTCCTGTGGTGTACTCCTCCGGCTACACCATGTTCTATAGCCACTCACTGCCCTGCTGCGGGGTGCAGGCCCCTTGGATTTCACTATGCTAGATGTCTCCTCACAAATGTCTCCAACCCAACATGTGATTCCCTCCAGTCTGAAGAAATGGAACTGCTAGGTTAGAGTGTAACTAAAGGCTCAGGTGATGGTCAGCCAAACCGCGTCCACAGAGGGTGTGCCGGCATGCCAGCACTCACAAGGCCTGGCTGGTGGGGCCTTTTTCCTCTGTACTTTGGCCATGACCTATCCATGGCCAGGAGAGGATACCCCAGAAGCAGCCATCCCCTTCCACTCTGCAGCACACATCCCACACAGGGTGAACGCCCCTTCTCCGAAATGCACACGCTCCTGATTTGGGGGTTTCTCAGATTTGCACAAATGTGGCTGCCGCAGCATCCCTAATCCGAAAATCCAAAACCTAACAAGCTCAGAAATTTGAAACTTTCTGAGAGTCACGCCAGCCCTCAGATTTCAGGTTTTTGAGAGAGGGATGCTCAAGCTGCACACGCAGCAGGAAGTTAAACCCACTCCCCCATAGCTGAGTCAAGTGCATGCCTTTTCTCACCCCAGGCCACCCCACATGGCCCTGGGGCGCATCCCTTTCTGCTCATCTCCAGTCTAAGGTCTGAGGAGCACAACTCAGGACTGAAAGGGGGACTCTAAGGCACCGCGCTCCATGGCTAAGGGGTCTGCCCCCTGGCGCCCCAGCAGATGGGCAGCCCAATCCCGCCTCCGGCTCTGCTCAGATTCTAAAGGAAAAGACCATCCCAGGTCTGTCTCTCTGCAGCCACCTTAGGTGCTAATAAACAGATACTAAATATGGCCCCCAAATGCCTCCAGTCAGAGCGAGGGGAGGGGCCCTGGTTCACGGTCATTGCCGGAAAACACCCGGAGCCACCGTGCCTGAATGCATTCCACCTGCCGGGCACTGAGCTGTGCAGAAACAGCCGTTCTCCAACCCTGCGAAGGGGCTGTGCAGGCCAGAATAGGCTCCCCACCCCCACACGCAGGTCAACCCGGAATCCTAGCATGGATGTCACTGGCTAAGATGAGGTTATCCCAGACTGGGATGCGGCCTAAACCCAATGACTCCTCTATCACGGAGAGGAAGAAGAGCCAGTCACAGACACAGAGGCAGTGAGAAGCCCCGTGGGGACGGAGGCAGGGACGCAGCAGGTGAAGGAGCACCGGCACCACTGGAGGCCACCAGGGCTACAGCGCAGAGGGCCTTGCCTTGTGGCCTCCTGCTGACACCACCGTAGGCGGCACCTGCTGCCTCCGCCCCAGGACGGAGCCCAGGAACCTAAAGCAGCAGGAAACAGAGGCCTGCAGGCGAAGGCACCGCGGGCCGGATTCACCGGGCTTTGAAGCGGCTGAGTCGGGATTCAAAGCCGGGCTGACTGGCTCGGCAAGGGAGAGACGCCATCTGTGGCAAGAACTCTTCCCAATTCACTAACGGGGTCCCCAAAACCCTCCCCACCAGCCAGCTAAGGAGACCGCAGAGGCTCATAGAGCTGCCTAGAGAGCCGGCAGGAGTCGAGAGGAGGGGCCGTGGCCGGGGCGGGCCGGCGGTCTCACCGTCGGTCCAGGCCTCGTGGATGGAGGCCTTCTGCCGGAACTTCTCCGCCAGGTGGTCGAGCCGCTCCAGCCTGCGGATCTCGTTCAGCAGCCACTCCTCGTAGCCCTTCTCGGCCTGCTCCAGGCAGCCCCAGGCGTTGTTGATGTCCTGTGGGGATGCGAGGCGCAAGGTCAGGGCCCGCCTGGGACCCCGGGCCCCAGCGCCTCTGGCTGGAGACCACTGTAGCTGGCTCCAGACCTTCCAGGCGGGGCCTCGTCCCCAGCTCCACCCCACCACCTAAGCCGTCCCTCCCCAGGACGGCTCCCAGGAGTGGGGCCAGAGTCCACGCGGGCGCCAGCCCTGGGCCTTTCAGAGTGAGCCCGGTGGGCACTAGGGCTTGGATGTGTCCTCTTAAACTCCCGTGTTGGAAACTAAACCCCCAACTCAGACGTCAGGGTATTGCAGGGAGCAGCTCCGAGAGCGGGTTGGGTCATGAGGGCTCTGCCCGCGTGAGTGGGTGAATGCGCTCACGGATTCAAGGGCTCACGGGTTATTGTGCGAGCACTCTGTTACACGGGCCAGGTGCGCTCTGGCGGGCTTGCTCTGTCGCATCAGCGTGCACACACATGGCTGCGTGAACGCTAGCACCGTGCACTTGCACTTCCCAGCCTCCAGGAGCTGAACCCAGAGTGAAGTTGACCTCTGTTCCTCATCGGTTTCCTGGTCACGGGGGAGCGAGGAAAGAGCCCAAGGCTCTCCCTGCTCAGGACTGGTCAATCACAAAGGCCACAGGGCATCCGGAGAAACAGCTACGACACAGGAGGCCAGCAGGCAGCGAGCTGCCCCCGCCTCCCCGCATTCCTGGGTCTGCTCAGCCGGCTCAGGCAGCCAGGACCCTGCTTCTGAGAGGCAGGTGCTAAGCACACACCCATC
This sequence comes from Sylvilagus floridanus, assembly GCA_949820135.1. Taxonomy (NCBI): domain Eukaryota; kingdom Metazoa; phylum Chordata; class Mammalia; order Lagomorpha; family Leporidae; genus Sylvilagus; species Sylvilagus floridanus. Next base: position 10,102,568 of record OX463228.1, on the reverse strand, counting down.
TACCCTTTGAGACAAGGCCACCCCCTTCAGTGAGCACGAGGGTCCCTGGCTGAGCAGTGACGGGACTGAGGTCAGCCTGCGTGTCACCCACCCTACCGTGCACCCCGGGGTGGGCACTGGCTCTACTTCTCACTCTGACCACCTAGGAGCTCCCCATGCAGCCTGGGACCTGTAAAAGCATCAGTATTCCAAATGGCACGCACAAGGTCAAGGCCTTCTTTCGCCCTTCAAGACCCCCGAGGACCAGTGGCATAAAAATGACATGAAAGAGTATTTCCCAAAACAGGAGGCTGGTCACACTGGCTACATCAGCTATATGGGGTTTGGGGGCTTTTAAAAAAAAAAAAATTGTCTTATTTTGTCCGGGGACAGAGCAAGCTCCTGTCCACTGGTTCACTCCCCAAATGCTTGCAACAGGCTAAGCTGGGCAGAAGCCAGGAGCCAGGAACTCAATCCAGGTCTTCTAAGAGGGCTGAGGGACCCAAGTACTTGAGGTTCTGCTGCCTCCCAGGGTCCCTGTTAGCAGGAAGCTGCAGTCAGGAGGTGGAGCTGGGACGTGAACCCAGTTCCTCTGATGTGGGACACGAATGTCTTAACCACTTAATCACTAGGCTAAACACCTGCCTCAGATGTTTTAAAGCAGTAGTTACTATATAAAATATGCTTCCTTTAAAAAAGTATGTAAGGGGGCCGGCGCCGTGGCTCAACAGGCTAATCCTCCGCCTTGCGGCGCCGGCACACCGGGTTCTAGTCCCGGTCGGGGAGCCGGATTCTGTCCCGGTTACCCCTCTTCCAGGCCAGCCCTCTGCTGTGGCCCAGGAGTGCAGTGAGGGTAGCCCAGGTGCTTGGGCCCTGCACCCCATGGGAGACCAGGAAAAGCACCTAGCACCTGGCTCCTGCCATCAGACGAGCGCGGTGCGCCGGCCGCAGCGCGCCGGCCGTGGCAGCCATTGGAGGGTGAACCAACGGCAAAGGAAGACCTTTCTCTCTGTCTCTCTCTCTCACTGTCCACTCTGCCTGTCAAAAAAAAAAAAAAAAAAAAAAAAAAAAAAAAAAAAAGTATGTAAGGGAGGGCCAGCGCTGTGGTGTAGCAGATAAAGCCATGGCCCGCAGCACCAGAATCCCATATGGGTGCCAGTTCGAGTCCCACTTCTGATCCAGCTCCCTGCTAATGCGCCTGGGAAAGCAGTGGAAGATGGCCCAAGTGCTTGGACTCTTCCACCCTCATGGGAGACCTGGAGGAAGCTCCTGGCCCCTGGCTTCCATCTGGCCCAGCCCCAGCTGTTGTGGCCATTTGGGGCATGAACCAGTAGATGGACAAACTCTCTGTCTGCCTCTCTCTCTGTAACTCTACCTTTCAAATAAATAAATCTTTTTTAAAAATTTAAAATAAAAATTATGCCAAAAGACTAAAAAGATCTTCTGAAAAACCTTTTTTAAAGTTGAAACTAGGTGATAAGTGTTAAGTAATTTGTTTTCTGTATTTTGTGCATTTGTATTTTTCAAATATCCTACCCCCCCACCAAAAAAAAAAAAAAAGATTTTGATTAGGTAATAAATGTGCTTGCTTTTTAACTACTTAAGATTCCATGGGGCCGGCGCCGCGGCTCACTAGGCTAATCCTCCACCTGCAGCGCCGGCACTCCAGGTTCTAGTCCCGGTCGGGGCGCCGGATTCTGTCCCAGTTGTCTCTCTTCCAGGCCAGCTCTCTGCTGTGGCCAGGGAGTGCAGTGGAGGATGGCCCAAGTGCTTGGGCCCTGCACCCCATGGGAGACCAGGAGAAGCACCTGGCTCCTGGCTTCGGATCAGCGCGGTGCGCCAGCTGCAGTGCGCCAGCTGCAGCGGCCATTTTGGGGGGTGAACCAACAGCAAAGGAAGACCTTTCTCTCTGTCTCTCTCTCTCACTGTCCACTCTGCCTGTCAAAAAAAAAAAAAAAGATTCCATGGAAGTAAACCAAACTTTACCGCTGCTGAATTGTGATGTTTGGTTCAGTAAGCCAAGAGGTACTGTGTTTTTAAAGACAATTCTAAGGAGGCTGGGGCTGTGGTAGAAGGGTGAGCGTGGCCCTGTGTGATCACAGTAGACCGGGCACCCATGGGGTGCAGCGGAGCTGGGGCCTAGGCAGGGCTGCAGGCGGAGAATCGAATCCCAGAGAGGCGCATGCACCCGAGCCGCTATGGGCGGAGGCGCCGCGGCTGTGACAGTGCTCACCGACACCATCCTGCCCTCGGAGGGCATGAACGCGGGCCGGTTGCTGAGGCGCAGCTTGGTCTGCAGCGTGTTGAAGTTGATCTCCAGTTGGCACTTCTCCTGCACTTTGGGCGGCTTGTGCAGGCGCCGGTAGTCCCGGAAGTCCTCCAGCTTCTGCTGCATGGCGTGCATCGTGTTCTCGGGCAGCCGGTTCTCCAGCCATGGGATGGTGCGGCGGATCCACTCCAGCAGCTGCAGGGCAGGGCGGAGGGGCAGCGAGTGGATGCTGGAGCTGGAGCTGGCACTGGCACGGAGCGGGTAAGGGCTCTGCTCCCAAGACCTGCACCAGGGTCTTCCCTGGGTCCAGGGCATTCCCTCCGCAGGGCTTCCAGCCGGCACGGCTCCACCTCCCTGCCCCTCCCTGCCCCGTCCACACCACAGCAAGAGACTAACAGCTGCTCCCTGAGGTTCCTGTCCCCTGATGTGCCAGGCTTCTAGAACATAGGTCCCTGTCCCAAAAGGGGAGAGGCTGCTTCTGGGGCAGAGCGCTGGCCTGGAGCCCAGACAGGGACCAGCCTGCATTGTTTTCCAGTAGCCAAGGCGATGGAGATCGGGAGGAATGGAAACCTACCCAATGCCTGCAAGGTGCCAGGAGCCCACTTCCCCTGCAGGAGCCCTGAGTACAGGGAGCAGGAGGCCATGGAGATTACAGAGCAAGGATTTACAGCCAGGCCCTCTGGCTCCAGAACTGGGGTTCTGTCTGCCTCTGTGGGCCAGCAGAGGCACCGAGAGGCTGGGCTGGGCAGCTCACAAGGCTGGCTGTTCTCAGGGAAGCCCTGACTCCAGTGTGGCCACGGCACACCCAGCACTGGCCCATCCTGTCCCCTGCTGGGCCCAGCACCAAGCCAGCCCCAGCCAGCCCTGACACCTGCCCGGTCCGTGGCCAGCCCCAGGCACACCACTTTCCCAGTTTACGTGGCACTCACTCACAGACCACCGGTGTACCACGGCTTGGAGACCTCCTGATTCAACTCTCAGGAGCTGCAAGGACCTCCTGTGCTCTCTGCGCCTTCCTCTCCCCCCGGGAGATCCGCAGCACAGCCTGACTGCCCTGAGTTAACTGAGCCGGGCCCGTGGACCACACCCAGCCTGGCTCCCTGGACACACGTGAGGACTCCTGCTCTCTGAGGGGGGGTTGTGCAGGAGGGCGCTGCTGGGGCCATGGCAGCAGAACCTGGGGGTACCCACATCGCTGGCCAGCTTCTCGTAATCTTCCATCAGCTGCTCGTTCTCCTGGTTGACGGCCAGTACCTTGCAGATGCGGTTGGCTGCTGTCTCCGCCTGGTGACAAGACGCAGAGTGTCAGGGCCAGCGGGTGCCGGTGGCGGGGGAACCTGGCACGCATCTGTGCCGGCAAAGCCCCTCCCTGACTCCTGCACCCCAAAGTGCCTGGAGGGAGCTGCCACGACTCTGAAGCCACTTCCTCTCCTAGGTCCTCCTCAGTCCCCCACTCCCACCCCCACTTTGTCAGCCCAGGTCTTGTGGGTCAGTGAGCCTGGACGGAGGCCTTGGTGGCTGACATGGGTCCCTGCCAAAGGGCCTGAGTTTGAGGCCCAACACTGCATGTTGGGAGGAAACTAATCCAATGACCGACAGGATCAGAATTCTCAGGTCAGGTGGAGAAAATTGTCCCAGAATTCCCCGGGGCGGCACTGGCACCCCAAGGCTCAGAGCCTCAGGCCTGGATCAGCCAGGATGTTGGAGATGCAATCTGGGAGTCTGGAAGCTGATAGAGAGGCCTCGGGGCCTCAGGATCCCTGCAGACTCTCCCGTGGACGAGATCACGTCGGCGAAAACCGAGGGACCCTCAGCTGCAGCAAGGCAAACCCTGCAGATCAGCCCGGAGAGGGGAGGATGCCCAGCATGCACGCCCCTGGGAAAACAACGCTCATCACGCATGGAGCGCTGGACAAGCAGAGACCCGGAGGGGGCCTCAGCCGCAAGGAAGCCGAGCTGAACATTGCTCAGATGCAAGGGCATGGATCCCCCAGGGGACAGCGCTGCCCATGGCCGTGGGCTGTGGAGGGGTGCATTCCTAGGTCCACTCTGCAGCCATGCTCTGTGCCTGCTCTAACCCTACACCAAAGGGAGGCGAGCTCAGAGCCTCCTGGGAGCCATGGGCTGGAAAGGAAAAGAGCAGGCTGGGAGGAGAGGATGACAGGCGCACAACTGGGGAAGAAGAAAAGATGCCCGGGGCAAGCGGAGAGAAGCGGGGCCTCCCAGCTGATGGGTGAGCAAGCCATGGCGGGTCTCGGGGGCAGCACCATGAACATCCTGAGGCTGAGGGCGCCCAGAGCAGGACGCTGATACAGGCCACAGCAGCCACGCTTGCTCCTTGAAGAACTTTCCAAACAGGACGCATGCCACTGGATCGTGTGCTCTGGGGGCGACTGCGCTGGGGGCGGGGCTGATGTAGGGATCAAGGTGGGCTGGGGCTCCGTAAGGAGGAGACACGGGAATGGCACAGGCTGATCCGAGTCCTCTAGGTAGAACCCAGAGCACCGGGTCTCAAGAAATGGAGATAAGGAGCCGCATCCTTGGGCCTCAGCCCCTGCTCCCAACCATCGAGGCCTCGTCTCACACAGACCTCCAGGTCGGTCCTCACCCCTTGAGTGAGAGGTCACTCGGAGGCATTCCAGGGGAAATTCCTGGCCTGGAGCCTGTCCCAGAAGTCGGGGGCTCCAGACAGGGCAGGGTCCCGGGAACTAGCCGCTGTGTACCCCCCATCCCCATCAGCTGCCTGCAGCACCCAACTACCTCCCTGGAGGCAGGGCCAGGACAGGGGAGAGCCAAGGGGGCAGGGCCAGGACAGGGGAGAGCCAAGGGGGCAGGGCCAGGACAGGGGAGAGCCAAGGGGCATCCCCTCCAAGCTGACATTCATGTGTGGGGGTGGGGTGGCTGCAGATCCTGCCCCAAACCTGCCTGCCAGCAGATGAGAATCGCAGGGTGCCCACCCCCCCCCGCCCTGCAGGCAGGTACAGCTGCTGTTGCCATGGCGAATGGAGAAGGCCCACCTTGCTCTCCTTACATCCCCAATTCATCTGGAAACCCCTGGGCCCAGTGATCGCAAACGGATGTGTCCACTTATCCACTTGGGTGGCCTGGCATCTGAGCTCACAGGACTGCAAGGGACACGGCCTGTGGGCCTCTGGACCCCCGCCCAGCGCCTAGAGCCTGCGGAGCATCCCAGGGACAAAGAGGGGGGGGGATTCTCAGGAGGGCCTCTGGGGATTTTGCACCAAGAGCCAATCTTGCACCTCAGCATGCCCCTGCCCAGCTGGCCTCAGCAACAGGCTGAGAACAGTGAGGTTTCTAGCCAGCAGCCCTGCCCTTGGGAGGGACCTGGACATCATGTGGCAGAGGGGCACTGTTCTTTGTAAAAGGCCCACCGGCCAACGCTACCGGGGCTGCCTCGGAGAACAGCCCAGCTCCCACCACCACCTTCAGGAGCAGGTTCCTGGAATCCAGACTGGATTTTTAGGAAAAAAAAAAAAAAAAGCAAAATAAACTGAATTCTGACCCCTCCCCTACTCTCACTGTCCAGCTTCCTCTCGCAGGCAGGCAGCACCCCCAGGAAGCCTGCTGCAGGCTGGGATGCACCTGCTTCCATTGCAGCTCTTTGGTGAAGACGGGGCGGCCTCCACCGGCCTCAGCCACGGAGCTCAGATGAGATCAGCTTGGCAGGCACGAACCCAGCAGGGCCTCCAGGACACCAGCCCGGAGTGGAGACCGCTGACGAGGGCAGGTGCAGGGCCTACCCTGCGGATGCCAGCTTTCTGGCTTTCTAAGGCTTGGCCCCGCCACGGCTCCAAGAACCTCATGCACTGTGGGGGATTTGGGAGACAAGGTAGAAACTCCAAGGGGACATTTCCTCCCGCAGGAGAAAGATGCGGTTCCTGGGGGGAACTGGGAAACTGAAGCGGTTTCAGAAGCCCACGCTGGGAGGGGCCTGACCTCGGGGTTTTGTGCAAGAGGGGTTGCCCTGCCCTGGACCCAAGCAAGCAGCACGGGAAAGCCCAGAGCCTGCTGGAGTTGATGGGGCTCGCACAAGGTAATGGAGGCGAGCACACGGTGTGCGATCTTCAACCGGCTGAGAAAACCCAAGCTGTGGAGTGCGGAAACATCGCACGTAGCTTTCACACGTTTCTTTTGCACCCAAAGCAGCTCATCTTTTAATCCCATTGTCCGTGAACTTTTCGAAGTAGCCTCGGATTTATTCTGCAGAAACAGGCCACCTGTCCACTTCTGAGCGTTAAGGGTAAAGGCTATGAGAAATATGGGTTTGCTCTGCAGTTTGCGTGTGCGTATATGTTTCCTGACCTACTTTAAGCTGTACCGTGATACAGCGATCATGCAACTACATTTCGCTCTCCATTAAAGAGGAATTTTTCAAAAGTTACAGACTATTGGCCAGCGCTGTGGCTCAACAGGCTAATCCTCCGCCTTGCGGCGCCGGCACACCGGGTTCTAGTCCGGGTTGGGGCGCCAGATTCTGTCCCCGTTGCCCCTCTTCCAGGCCAGCCCTCTGCTGTGGCCCAGGAGTGCAGTGGAGGATGGCCCAAGTGCTTGGGCCCTGCACCCCATGGGAGACCAGGATAAGCACCTAGCACCTGGCTCCTGCCATCGGATGAGCGCAGTGCGCCGGCCGCAGCGCGCCGGCCGCGGCAGCCATTGGAGGGTGAACCAACGGCAAAGGAAGACCTTTCTCTCTGTCTCTCTCTCACTGTCCACTCTGCCTGTCAAAAAAAAAAAATTAAAAAAAAAAAAGTTACAGACTATTATTCCCGGAGGATTTAGCTGCTCCAAGCCAAACTGCACCTACAGAGGAACCATTTTCCACTAAGATGATGTCAGATATCTAAATGTGGCCACGTGACACGTCCCTACAGATCCACATGACTGCCACGAGGTTCTCGTGGGTGACATTCTCCGACAAAGCTTTCCCAGATCTAGCCGGAATGGCCTCTCCTCCCTCCCACAGCTACCCGAAGCCGACTTTTGAAGTTCCAAGTCAGCCCCTGGCATTGGTGCTTCGGCCAACAAGGTTCCCCACTCTGCAAGGATCTTAGCCCAAGGGTCCAGATTCCCCAAGGAGTGGGGGGGGGGGCGGGCTGGGCATGGGGCTGGGGAAGAGCTGAGCCCCGGTGTGACCCAGGCCCTCTCCCCTGCAGCCACTCTGGACCGCCTCTGGTTCCTGCCATCTTCCCCTCCACAGGCAGCCTGCGTGGAACTAGCTTCTACACAGGCTGTGGACACCTACTCACCCCTGCTGGAGGTCCAGTGCGCCCTACAGCCCCCTGGCTTTCCCCCCCACCCTAGCCCCCCGTTCAGACCCAGCACAGAACAGGCACTGCTTCCTGCAGCCACTGCCGGCTTCTTGTTCCCAGGGCTCCCCCAGACACACCACGCACTCGAGGGCAGGAACGGGCCATTGTTCTCCCCACGTACACTGAGGGGCAAATCAGTGGATGCATCTGCCCCTGAAAGCATCCGGATCAAGGGCTGCTGTCAAGGGCTGCTTCTCAGAGATAGCTCCCAAGTGACCATGAACTTCAAAGCATGGACTACATTAGCCCAGTCTTGGTGCATCCACCCATCCTACATCCCAGAGGGAAGTGGAGAAAGAGTGAGAACCTGAACCAGTCTGTCCTACAGAAGTGCACCTGCCTCCACCGTGGACAGTCACATGGACGTGTGAGCCATGGCTGTGGGCAGGCACACGTGCTGAACACACCCAAGGAGGGGTGGGGCTCCCTTCCATCTGGCCCACCGAACTAATGGTTGGCAGCAACTAAGACCCCTGCCCTAGGACAGGAGAGGAGTGCCACCACCCCCACCCCAGCTGGTGACCTTGTCCTCGGTTGTGGACAAAAGTAGCGTGAAATGGTTGCAACAGGGATGAGGGGAGGGGGACAGGGCACAGGGGAGGGGTGGAGGTTCTGGAAGAGGAGCAGGCTGCCACACACACACACACACACACACACACACCACACTCCCTTCAGAGCACTGATCAGCCAGGACACAGAGAAGGCCTTACAGGCAGGTAAGGCCAGAGTCAGTGGGCATGAAACCCAGGACAGAGCCCTGAAGGAGAAGAGGAGGAGGAGGAGAGTGGAAAGAGGGGCAGACCACCACAGTCAGCTGAGCCAGGGACACGGGCAGGTGCGCTCTCCGGGGCTCCGAGGTGGCAGGACAGCCCAGGCAAGCAGAGAGATGCTGTCCTCGCAGCTACGAGGTGGGGGTGAGGGCGAGCACAACAGTAGGGGGGTGGGCCAGAGGGAGAGAGGAAGCAGGAGACAGGACGGGGGAGGGCTGGGCAACCGGGACCTGGGGGACAGGAGCCTCCAGGGGGTCCCTCTGCCTTCTGAGTGCTCATGGGCCCTGGGAGGAAGGTGAGGAGGACAGGGCTCAGAGGTGACAGGCAGGGAACAAGGCAGCTGCTAGCCCAGGGGTATCTTTGTCTAACTCCTTAAAGCCACCTCTTCCTCCAAGTTGCATCCGTTGGAAAGATGTCAACTGATTTTGTTAGGAGATATTTTTTACTGACATCTGCAGAATAATTTTAGCAATAAACATTCAGATCTTTATTGTCTACAGCACACACAGGGTGCGCTTGTATTGTGTGCAACCTGCACAACCATCCACGGCACGCCTGGTTGCAAAGCATCAGGCAGGGCTCTGGCCTGGCGTTCTCCCTGCCCTGGCTGCTGGCTGTATTTGGAAGGTGACCTTGCTCAAGCAGGAAGCAAGGAGAGAGTGAGCCTAAGGGAACAGTCAGGAAGCATAGCCGAGAGCCACACCGCTCGGGACAAGGGCTCTCGAGGGGGGGATGGGTGGGGAAGGAAAGAAACAGAGACCAGGAACTTTCTTCTTTCCCAGTCCTGGTGTCTACTCTGCCCAGTGCACAGGGACGGAGCCCCCAGGGGCCATCAGAGGCTGAGCTTCTCTGGCATCAAGTGTCCTGGCCAAGGTTCACAGAGCGTCTTGCCCCTTTGCTAACCCCTCCTTTCACTCCAGGGCCTGCCGCTGGAGCGTCCAGGGCAGACGGAGAGAGAGAGGGCGAGAGGGCAGCAGGGAGAGTGGGCGAGGCCGAGGGAGAGCTCACCTTCTGCGCACCCGAGAAGGCGTGGCAGTGACATGAAACATTAGGTCACATGGCCTTCCCATCCGGCCTTAGCGTGCCTACGCATCTGCGCAGAGAAGGAGAAGAGGTTGAGAGGAGAAAGTAGGCGGCGGCGGCGGCGGCAGCACAGAATCAACCAAGCAGCTGTGGTGGGCAGAGAGAGAACACGGGATGGACAGGCAGACAGACAGACAGACACAGGGGGAAGGCTCAGAGAGAGGAAGAGGGGACGGTGGAGGGGACAGGGGACAGGTGGGAGCTGAGCACAGCCCCAGGTAGGGCCAGAGACAGGGAGGGAGGGCGCGGGGTGGGGGTGGGGGGCAGGGGCTCCCGGCATGCATCTTCAGACAGGTCGCTGGGGTGCCATGCAGAGCGGGACGTTAGCACGAGCATCGGACAGGCTCACAGACCAAAGCCATGGAGTTCCGCGGTCAAGGCTGCTGCTTCTGGGTGTTCACCCAGGAAGGGGGCTCTGGGGAAGGGGTGTCTGCTACCCAAACTACACCTCTGTCTGCAGTGGGCGTGGTGCCCTTGTGTAGTGCACAACCTGCACAACTGGACTCAGACGCTCCCCGAGAGACACTGGGCCAGGACACTTGAAGAGACTCACAGCTGCCCACTCCCTCCCTGCCCCCACCAGGGGTTGTGTCTCTCTGGGAACAGAGTACAAAGGGACCTCATGGGAGTCCTGGACAGGGACCAAAGGGCGCCAAGGCCCACAGGGGCTGGACACAGATCTGCTAAATCACGTGTGTGTGAGTGGGGCGAAGGTGAGGGGCTTGATGACACCTGCACACAACGGGTACAGGAAGACAGGCGCTGTCCCCCTAGAACCGCCTCCCAACGGAAAGCCCTTCGCTCGGCCAGGGCCAGAGCTGCAACAGAGGGAGGCGTGGAGGGGCAGGACCCAGCCCAGCCCTGCTGATCTCACACACACAGCCCTTCCTGCTGATGCCAGGCACCTCTGACCCAGAAGGTCATGAGCCCTTGCCCGATTTTCTCGGTCATGGGAGAGGAAGATGAGAGAGAGAGAGAGAGAGAGAGAGCGCGCGCGCAGGGGTGAAGGGTGGGAGAGGAGCCAGACAAGACCAACACGCCACTGCAGAACCAGGCACTAACTCTACCAATGAGACCATCCAGGCACCTGGCCCGGGGAGAGGCAGGGCGGGCAGGAGGGGAGGAGAGCGTGGCTGGGGGCCGGCATGAGGTGTGCTGGGCGTGGGAGGAGCAGGGGGCCCCAGGTACCTTCTGGGCTCCAGAGAAGGCGTGGTAGAAGCTGGACACGTAAGTCATGATGGCCTTCTCATCGGGCCGGGCGGTTCCGACGATGTCTGTCAACGACATCCAGGAGTTAAAGGCAGCCAGGCGCACGTGGCACCACCTCCCAAAGCAACCAAGAAAGTAGCTCCTGCCGACTCAGCGCCGAGACGAGAAGCCTGGCTCTATGCGGCCACGCAGGACGCCACAAGCGCTAAGCGGGGAGGGCGGTGGGCACAGCAGTGGAGACACTGCTTAGGGCGCCTTCTTTCCCTGTCACAGGTGCCTGATTCTGGCTTCCTGCTCATTTGCACCTTGACAGGCAGTAGGCGATGGGTGCCTGCCACCACGAGGGAGGCCTGGATTGAGGTCCTGGCTCCTGGTTTTGGCCTGGCCCAGCCCTAGCTGCTGCTTCATTCTTTTGGAGAATGAATCAGTGGATGGGAGAGCTCTCTTGATCTGTCTATCTTTGCTTTTCAAATACATTAAAAAGAAAAAAAAAAAAGTCCCGGATGAGGGACACCCTACAAGGGAGCAGGCCTGGCTTCTGCCCCAAGGTCATGGCAGAACAAGGAGGGGAGGGCCAAGGGGGAGAAGAGATGTGGAAACAGAGGGACGGCACACGACAGGCAGTGCCACAGGTGCACCTCTCAGCCTTCTAGACAACTAGGAAATCTGATCTTGAACGCAGCAGTAGATAAACCAAGACTCCTGTCGATTTGCCAGGTGTAAAAATTGTTTGGGGGGCCGGCACTGTGGCACAGTGGGTAAAGCCGCTGCCTGCAGTGCCGGCATCCCATATGGGTGCTGGTTCGGGTCCCAGCTGCTCCACTTCCAATCCAGCTCTCTGCTATGGCCTGGGAAATCAATGGAAGACGGCCCAGGTCCTTAGGCCCCTGCACCAGAGTGGGAGACCTGGAAGAAGCTCCTGGCTCCTGGCTTCAGATCAGTGCAGCTCTGGCCGCCGCAGCTAACTGGGGAGTGAACCAGCGGATGGAAGACACCTCTCTCTCTCTCTCTCTCTCTCTCTCTCTCTCTCTGTAACTCTTTCAAATAAATTAATCTTTAAAAAAAAAAAAAAGTTGTTCCATGGTTACAGAAGAAAACACCCGTATTTTCGGGCAAGGTTTTTTCAAGTACACAGCTGAGATTTGCTTTAAGACATTTCAATAAAGAAAACAAAAAAAAAATAAATAAATAAAAAGGAAAAAATACAGTGTGACAAAGTCTCACTCATCATTCCATCTGGATGACGGATACACAAAAGCTCATCATAGCATTCACTCTGCTTTTGGGTGCTTGAAAGTACTTGAAAATGTTCTCATGACACAGCGAAATTTAAAAACAAAGGGATGGAGTGGGCGTTTGGCCTAGCAGTTCGAATGCCCACGTTGCACATCTCAGTGCCGGAGTGCGATGCCAGGCTCCGGCTCCTAACTCCAGCTTCCTGCTACTGCAGAGCCCGGGAGGCAGCAGCGGATGGCCCAGGTGATCGGGTTCCTGCCACTCATATGGGAGACCGGGACTGAGTCCCTGGCTCCGGGCTCCAGCCCAGCCCAGTCCTGGCCATTACGGGCCTCTGAGGAGTGACCGAGCAGATGAGAACTCTTTCTCTCTGTTGCTGGCAATTTGAAAATGGGTGAGAAGCTACTGGCGGGGCAGGGAGCAGGGGGAAGGGAACGGTCCTGGATGCCCCCCCCCCAGCCCTCCTCAGGGAACAGGCACATTTCACACCAGCCCCTGAGCCCTTGAGGTCAAGGAGTCCCAGGTGGCTAAGGCATGCCAGGCTGCCCGAAGGGGCAAGAGCAGCAGTGGGCACAGGGCTCAGTCGGGCTCAGTCTTGAGGCCCACGGGCCTGCTCAGCTCCCCAGACCTCCCCACCCACCCACCCACCTCTGTGCACCTGCGAGAGCTGCTCTGCACAACAGGGCTCGGTGGCCATCGTGTGGCCCACACGCCCAGCCCCGGGACCTCATCTTTGGTAAGGACGCTTTTGCATCAAACCCCAAACCTGTCCCTAGCCAGGTTCCGGCCCCACGCTGCCTGGGTCTGCCGTGCAGGCAGGGCAGATGGGGAAGCTGCACCGCCAGGGGCTGTAGCCCAGGGCCCCCTCCACGGAGCAGGGCACACGGCGGGTCCCCAGGATCACAAGGACTATGAAGGTGACGAGAGCTAGCAGCCACGCAGTCCCCGGTCACAGAGGGAACACGGCCAGGGTGCTGCACCCTGCCCATGGGCCATGGCCCCTGCAGGATGGATCTCAGCCGGGGGGGGACCTCCTGTCCCAACCTGCAACCGTGACTCCAAGACAAACACGAGAGAGTCCTCAGGCAATCCGGGCAAGAAGAGCCTCAAAGTCCCCTCTCCCTTCAAAGCTCAGGGAGCTGCGGCATTCCTGATGGGCAGGAGACCCCGAGCCCCCGCCCCCCGCCTTAGCCGCGGCCGGCAGGTGGGGGACGCCCTTCACCTTCGGCATCCAGCATCTTGGGGATGTCCAGGTACTTCTCTGCCACATCGAAGGCCGTGTTCAGATTCGTGAGGGGATCGTCCTGGGTGGGGAAGAGGAAGAAGGCAGAACAGGTGAGAGTAGTGACAGGGACCCCAGGGACACCCCGGCTGGGAGGTCACCAGAATGGGGGACACAGGGACTGTCACCAGCCCCTCCCAGGCTGGATCCCCAGGGCATAGCTCTGGGCACAGAACGCTGCTCTCACCGGCTGCCGGTCAGAGGGTTCTTTCCTTCTCAAAGTTAGGTTTCTTCATCAGAAAAATGGGGTGAAGACCTTGGGTGGGGTGGGAAAGGCCTGCTGGGAAATGCATGCTGGGGCCGGCACCCTGGTTCCTGGCTTCTGGTTCCAGCCCGGCCTCATGCCCGCAGAGCTCCAGCGCAAGGACCCTGGCCTCAGTTTCCCCATGTGTAACACAAGACTTGGGACTAGGAGGCTCCGAGCTCCAGACTCAGCAAGAGTTGGAACAGGTGAGGCCTTGGGGCTCCCCCAAATGGCCCCGGTCCTGTGAACTGTGCTGGCCTCTGGTACCTTCTCCAGGAAGCTCAGCGGGAACTGGCGAGGATGGGGAGACGCTGGGGGGCATCAGATGGAGTGGGAGCGTGAAACGGCGCAAGGGACACAGAACGGGGCAATTGCTGTGGCATCCGGCGATTCCATTGCTGCCTCTCCATGGAAAGATCTGTGACAGGAAGGGCAGTGGCATACCCACGGCCAGAGCAGGCTACTCACAGTGGCCAAAAGATAGACGTGGCCCAAGTGTGCGTCCATGGACGACAGGACAAGCAAATGCGTTCAGACACGCGAGCGGGCACGGTTCAGCCTCACTCAGGAAGGAAAAGTCTCTGACCCCCAACACAACACAAGTGCACTCTGCCAAGTGAGATAAGCCAGGCACGGAGGACAGAGGCCGGAGGGCTCCACGTCCCGAGCTTCGACTGGTACGGGCAGAAAGCAGACCGGTGCTGACCAGGGGCTGGGCGGGGGGAGAGAGCGGGCAGCTGGTGTTTCATGGGTCCTGAGAAAGTTCTAGAAATGGATGGTGATGGGTGCGCAACAATGTGCATGAAGCTAACACCTCTCAATGGTACACTTGTCCATGGCTACACGGTTCATTTTAGGTTTATCTGTGTGTGTATTTTACCAGAAATTTAAAAAAAAAACAACCCTGTAAGGTGAAGAAGGCCCGCCCCGGAGTGGGAGGAGTCGCAACCTGCTGCAGGCAGACTTTGCCTGGTTCCTCCGCTTGCTAAAGTGAGAATACCCAGGGAATTCAGGGGTAAACACATGCATTTGGGACGCTTTCAGGAGGAAATTACTCAAAACAGAGAAGGCGGAGCCCTTCTGGGAAAGTCTGACAGGAGCCAGGGTGACGGGAAAACACCGCCAAGCAGTCCAAGTCACTTCCACCAAGCCTGGCGCGGCGGCTGCCAGCGTCACCCCGACGCCCACTCGCCTGCTGCCCCAGGGAGAGGCACCTCCCGTGCCACCACCCGCTCACCGAGACTCTTAGGAGGGAAGAGCCCCAAGTTCTTTGAGACCAAGGTCCGGGCTGGCATTTGGGCTGGATCTACTAAGAGAACTGAATTAAAGCGAACTGGAGCGGGGGGAGGGGACCACACAGTGTAACACTGGGGGAAATGGGCTGGGGCTGATAAAAAGCTGCAGAGAGGGAGGGGGGGGGGGCGAGCGCCAGCCTGGTGTCAGGCAACGCCCCCCCCCCCCCCCGCTGCTCCTCCCACTCCTGCCTCCCAAATGACTGAGGCACCAGGAGTCTCTGGAATGGGGCGGTCAGCAGTGGTCCAGCTCTAGGTGGGATGGACAATGGCTGGGGATGACCTGGCCACTGTCACCCTGTACACTCAAGCAGGGGACAACAGGTACAGCACACTTGTCCTAAACAGCTGAGTCAGGAGCCAGCCTGTGACACCAGCATCCCAGACGAGCACCAGTTCTAGTCCCGGCTGCTCCACTTCCAATCCAGCTCCCTGCTAATGCGCCTGGGAAAGCAGCGGCAGATGGTCCAAGTGCTTGGGCCCCTGCACCCAGGATGGGAGTTCCTGGCTTCTGGCTGTTGCAGCCAGGGGCCCTTCTGGGGGCCTTTCCAAGCTGCCCAGCCACGCAGCCTCTTGGCACTGGGACAGGTGGAGGGGATGTTGCTGAGCCCAGTCGGACGGTCAGGATGGTTCAGGACAGGCCTTGCCAAGGTCTCGGTCAGCACCCCTTCACCAGCTCAGACACCGAGAGCCAGCCTGAGGCTGCAGACAGCCCTCATCGCCGCTCGTCTGCCCCGCCACGCACACAGCCAGCCACGCGCCACATGCCAGAAGTGTAAGAGAAACCAAACAATGTTCGAAGAAAGCCCTCCAAGCTGGAGCAGGGAAGGAAATGGAATCCACGGGGGGCGGGAGAACCCGCTCAGGACCGTGCAGCTGGGAGAAAACCTCTCTCAGAAGATACAATACTGTCAGTCACATGGTAATGGTGCCACCTTGCAAAGCCCACAGGGCCATGAAGCAGGAATGTCACTTAGGACCCCATCGCCCCCTCCCCCAACTGTGGCCACAGGGCTGCATTCTCTAGGTGAGCCAGGACTGTGCACACGACGCACCTGCTGTGCGCCCACGGGCATGAAGGAGCCTACAAGGGGTTTTCCTGCTCACTTCTACACAGGCCTGGCCGGCCTAAGAGGCAGACACCTCTCGGAGCAGGGGGCCCAGGCCCGTTGTCCCCCTGCCCTCCCACCCAGCAGGGACCAGCAGGTGGGGTCGGGTGAGGGCACGCACCTTGCGCAGCTTGCCGTAGTCGATCAGCTCAGGCCGGTGTCGGTGGATCAAGGCACAGAAGCCGAGGCCGTCCTTCCAGCTGCCCAGGGAGAGAGAAAGCGGAGCGAGCTGGTGAGGGCGGCCCACCGGCCAGGCAGCCAGGTGCTAACCAAAGCTGGGCTGGGAGGCGAGGGCCGCCTTTATGCTGGGGCTAAACAGGAGGGGATTTCAAAAAGTTCGTGGAAAGCTGGCATCGAAAGAAAAGCTTAGGGACAGGCATTTGACCTGGTGGTTAGGATGCCTGCCTGCATCCCGCATCAGAGCACCCGGGCTGGGTACCCAGCTCTGACTCCTGACAACACAGACCCTGGGAAGAGCAGGTGTGCTGTCAAGTCACTGGGTTCCTGCCACCCACATGAAAGGCCAGCCCAGCCCAGTCCTGGCTCTCATGGACATCTGGGGAGTGAACCAGCAGGTGCATGTTCGCTCTTTCAAAAAAAATTATGTTGATGCAAATTTTTTGAAAAGCAAGCCCAATTTTTTTTGTAATATGCATTTTTCCAAGAACTTCTGGGAAGTCCCCTCAGCTACAACTTTTTGGAGATGGAGCTAGGAGAAGGCAGGTTGGAAAGGGACATTTCTTCCTGCCACAATCCCAGACGTTGTGGGGGGCCGCGGCTGTTTGGGAGCCCAGGCTGGGATTTGCAGGACGCTCCCCTGGGGGACTTCCCTGGTGGTACGAACACAAACCGAAGCATCCCAGACATAGCAGCTGTGTCCAAGACAGCGATACCTCCTATTCAAGGCAAGGTGCTTCTTCCCCCTGGGGCCCCAGCTCAGCTCCAGAGCCGAGATTGACCCTGCCAAGGCGGCAGGGAGGTCCTGGGGAGGCAGCCGGGCAGCCCCCGGCCACTCACCTTATGTGGAAGTTCTGGATGTTGACGTTCTTGTACGGGGCCGTCTTCCTCTGGCACCATAAGAGCAGCCCTTCCTTGGCTGATGTCTCTGTGGGAAGGGGACCGGCAGAGGTCAGCGGGCTGAGCCCGTGGATGGAGGGCACTGGCTCACGGGAGCCTGGATCCCAGCCCTGCTGCTGCCGGGGAGGGGAGAAGCCCTGCCAGCAAGTCCAGGACTTGACAGGGTTTGAGAAGTTATCCGAGAGCCTAGGAGGCATTTCGGAGCTGGCTGCGAGGCTTATTTAAATTCTGAGATGGGGCAGGCGTCGGTCCGAGTGAGGCAGCACCAGTTGAGATGCCCAGGTTCCAAATCAAGGCACCTGGATTCCATGCCCGGCCCCTCCTCCTGACTCCAGCTTCTTAGCAGTGCGCACCCCAGGGGGCAGCCAGTGATCACTCAAGTACCTGGGATCCTGCCACTCACGTGGGAAACTTGGATTGAGTTCCCGGCTCCCGGCTTTGGCCTTGGCTCAGGCCCAACTGTTCTGGGCATTTGGGGAGTGAACCAGCAGATGCGAGTTCTCTCTCCACTTCTCAAATAATAAAACGTTTTTAAAAATCCTGACCTAACAGTGATTCTAGTTTTCAGAATTATTTCTCCCTACTCCTTTGGATTCAGAGAAACGGAAGTGATAGGAAGTAAGTTGGCAACCGCATCAGGCGCCCCACCCTGGGGAGGAAGCTCTGATGGGGCCAGGGAACCTGCAGGCCAGGAGTCTCCAGACAGGGCCTCCGGCAGCCTGCAGAGTGCACACAGCATGGGGACTCCCATCCGGATCTTATAGTCATCTAAAAAATAAGGCTCCTCTGTTTTCACTGGATGGATTGCAAATTTGTGTGTAGGGAGGTGTGCCTATGTGCATATCAACGCGCAAATGTTACGAAATAAGTGCACGCCTATCAGAAATAAGTTCAAAAACTGCGGCACCGTGGACTCCGAAGCCCGCTCGGTCATTACCCCCGTCACGGTAGCCCTTGCAGGTCTGGGAGGAGGCCACCAGAGGGAGCTATGCGAGCAACGTGGAGGACCTGGGTCAGCTCCCGCCAACTGGGGCTGCTCTCGCCCCATGCTCAGAAGCCAAGGAAGGTTTACAAGACACTCCCTCACCACAGCCCCTGGGCTTTGCCAAAGGTGGTTTCCCTGCACACCTATGGCAACTGGCAGCCCAGAAAGTCCTTACAGACCAGGAGGCAGGGCAGATGCCCTGGAATGGGGACACGGCCCATGACACAGCGGCCATCGCCCAGGGTGAGGAGTTAACCGAGCCGAGGCTGGGGAGGAAGGTGAGCCCTTGGAGGCTGGGGGGGGGGGGGGGAGAAAGCCCACCTTCCACCGAGATGTCCTGGATGGCGAAGCGCAGGATGATGGTCCAGATCATGCCCAGGGTCATCTTCACGTTCCCGTCCACGATCTCTGCAGAGACAGCAGCGGGGCGCGTCAGGACGCGGCCACACCTCGGGCGCCCCGACACTCCACACACCGTGCAGGGACAGCAGCAGGGCGAGTCAGGACACGGCCACAACTCGGGCGCCCCGTCCCGCCATGCACCGCGCTAGCAAGCAGAGAACAGAGTGCCGCTTCCGGGGCAAGGCGGGGTGTTGGGAAGAAGTACAAGACCCTGTGAAGGGTGCCAGGAGAGACCTCTACAAGGAAATTGAGTCAATTCCACGTGGGGACAGTGGGAGCCTCGGGAAAGCCCCCAGAAGCAGGCGTCTTGAACCCTGACCGGGGCTCCCCAGCCTGCCGGAGAAGAGGGGGAGGCCATCTAAGCCACATAGATGTTCTGGCGACTCCAGCAGCTGGGGGTCTCTGGGAAAACAGCCACCACACAGGGAAAGCCAGCGCGAGTGGCAGAAAGTCATCCACTCCACAGTTCTGTGACCTGCCACCGCGGAGGATCCACCCACTCCCAAGTCACCCTTGTGACACTACCAGCTGCAGATTCAAATAGATTCTCTACTTTAAATATCAAGCAACAGACTTAAGTCCATGAGTGAGAGAGAGACTGCTACATTTAACCTAAGCAGCACTTTCTAGTTTTTTTTTTTTTTTTTTTGACAGGCAGAGTGGACAGTGAGAGAGAGAGACAGAGAGAAAGGTCTTCCTTTTGCCGTTGGTTCACCCTCCAATGGCCGCCGCGGTCGGCGCGCTGCGGCCGGCGCACCGCGCTTGTCCGATGGCAGGAGCCAGGAGCCAGGTGCTTTTCCTGGTCTCCCCATGGGGTGCAGGGCCCAAGCACCTGGGCCATCCTCCACTGCACTCCCGGGCCACAGCAGAGAGCTGGCCTGGAAGAGGGGCAACCGGGACAGAATCCGGCGCCCCGACCGGGACTAGAACCCGGTGTGCCGGTGCCGCAAGGCGGAGGATTAGCCTGTTGAGCCACGGCGCCGGCCAGTTTTTTTTTTTTTTTTTAAGATTTATTTATTTATTTGAAAGGCAGAGTTAACAGAGAGGCAGAGGCAGAGAGAGAGAGAGAGAGAGAGAGAGGTCTTACATCCACTGGTTCATTCCTCAGATGGCCATAATGGCCGGAGCTGAGCCTATCCAAAGCCAGGAGTCAGGAGCTTCTTCTGGATCTCACCCATAGGTGCAGGGGCCCAAGGACTTGGGCCATCTTTTGTTGCCTTCCCAGGCACATTAGCAGGGAGCTGGATTGGAAGTGGAGCAACTGGGATCCAAATGGGCACCCACATGGGATGCCGGCACTGTAGGGGGAGTCTTTACCTGCTACACCACAGAGCTGGCCCCACTTCCTGGACTTTTAAGTGCTATAAACTCTGTTACATTTTCTTCTAAGCCTCAGCCAAAGGCAGGGAATCCAAACAGAACGAAGCCCCTTTCTAAGGCACCTACACTTTGACCAGGCTGACGGGCTGAACAGTTGACACTGAAATGTAGACTCCTCACCCTCACCTCCTTCCCAGACCAGGAGACGGTGACCTGGCTCAGGGTAGGGTATGCTCAAGTTAAGAGTTAGGTGCCCAGGCTGGTGCTGTGGCTCACTAGGCTAATCCTCCACCTGCGGCACCGGCACCCCAGGTTCTAGTCCTGGTTGGGGTGCTGGATTCTGTCCTGGCTGCTCCTCTTCCACTCCAGCTCTCTGCTGTGGCCCGGGAGTGTAGTGGAGGATGGCCCAAGTGCTTGGGCCCTGCACCTGCATGGGAGACCAGGAGAAGCACTTGGCTCCTGGCTTCGGATAGGCGCAGCTCCGGCCATAGCAGCCATTTGGGGGGTGAACCAACGGAAGGAAGACCTTTCTCTGTCTCTCTCTCACTGTCTAACTCTGCTTGTCAGAAAAAAAAAAAAAAAGAGTAAGGTGCCCAAGGGTGATCTGATCTTTCTCCACCTGCAGCCTTACTTTGGGGGGAGATCCTAGTACAAGCGTGGCAAGGGGTGATTTCCAGGGCACCCCAACCCCTCAGCCCATGCCCACACCCCCATAAACAAGAATGGACTTCCACTAAGGCAGTCATACTCTAGGGTCCCAGCCCCTTGCTCCAAAATTCAGTGGCAGGATGGGCTTTCGGTGCCACAGTGCATGCGATGCCTGTACCCCCCACCCCGAGTGACCAGGATCAAGTGCCAGTTCTGCTTGACTCCAGCTTCCTGCCAACGTAGACCCTGAGGGGCAGCAGGTAATGGCCCAAGTGGTTGTACCCCTGTGATCCCATGAGACCCAGACTGAGTTCCGGGCTCTTGGCTTCAGCCTGGCCCAGCTCCAGCTGCTGCAGACACATGGAGAGTGAGTGGACAGAAGATCTCTCTCTCTCTCTCTCTGTGGCTGGCCCTCTCTCCCCGTTCTCCTTTGCCTTTCAAATATAAATAAATAAATAAATAAATAAATAAATAAACAAACAAATAAATAAATAACTAGGGCATTGACTTTCAAAAACCGGTTTAGAAGAAAGTGTCTGGGCAGGCGACAGTGCTGGGCCTGCCTAGGGTGCAGAGCGAAGGCCAAGCAGAATCTACTCTGCACAAAGGGTAAGAAGCGACTCTCCCTCCTAACAGCCCCAGACACAGGCAGGCACGGCCCCCACCCAAGGGTCTGCGGTGGAAACAGACAGCTAAGTGACACAGCTGGCACTCGGCAGGGTGCACTGTGGGGAGGCAGAGTCAGTTCGTGAAGCTTG
This sequence comes from Sylvilagus floridanus, assembly GCA_949820135.1. NCBI lineage: Eukaryota > Metazoa > Chordata > Mammalia > Lagomorpha > Leporidae > Sylvilagus > Sylvilagus floridanus. The sequence continues at coordinate 10,081,575 of OX463228.1, read as the reverse complement.
GCATTTGAAAATGCACGTTTGGGGCCGGCACTGTGGTGCAGCGGGTAAACACCCTTGCCTGAAGCACCGGCATGCCATATGGGTGCCAGTTCGAGACCTGGCTGCTCCACTTCTGATCCAGCTCTCTGCTATGGCCTGGGATAGCAGTAGAAGATGGCCCAAGTCCTTGGGCCCCTGCACCTGCGTGGAAGACCTGGAAGAAGCTCCTGGCTCCCGGCTTTGGATCGGCACAGCTCTGGCCGTTGCGGCCAATTGGGGAGTGAACCATCAGATGGCAGACCCTTCGCTCTCTCTCTGCTTTTCCTCTCTCTGTGTAACTCTTTCAAATAGATGAATAAATCTTTAAAAAATGCACATTCGTTTGCAACTTGTAATAGTTTCGCATCTGCAATAATTCAAGAGCATACCCACACTGATCAGACAAAAAGCTTAACCTCTCAGGAGATATCTAGGCAAAAGACATGAATAGATCTGTCCCAAAACACAACAGGTAATGCACTTATAAGAATGTTGAGGGGCCAACGCTATGGCACAGTGGGTAAAGCCACTGCCTGCGGTGCCAGCATCCCATATGGGCGCCGGTTCTAGTTCCGGCTGCTCCATTTCTGATCCAGCTCTCTGCTATGGCCTGGGACAGCAGTAGAGGATGGCCCTCGTCCTTGGGTGCCTGCACCCACATGGGAGACCCAGAGGAAGCTCCTGGATCCTGGCTTCAGATCGGCTCAGCTCCAGCCGTTGGAGCCATTTGGGGAGTGAACCAGCGGATGGAAGACCTCCCTCTCTCTCTCTTTCCCTGCCTCTGTAACTCTGCCTTTCAAATACATAAATAAATCCTTAAAAAAAAAAAAAGAAAGAAACTGTGCACGGTTCTTTTCTCCTCTCTTCCAGAACATAAGCTCCACTGAGGCCAAGAATCTTCTCCGCTTTCTATCACTGCTCAGTGGTAGGTGGGGCCCAGTGAGAATGCCCTCCGTGTGCACTGGTTGAATGAACGCACACGCACTGGCAACACGGGCCTACGGAGGCAGAGCCCTTCGCTCCCTGGGAAAACAGTACTCAGGCAGTTCCGGGGCAGGGCCCGGGTACGGAATGGCGCACAGCTATGCTCAACCAATAGACAGTTAAAGCTGCAGCTAAAGGCAACGACTTGGGAAAACTTCACAAGCAAGTTTATGCGCCGCATTTCAGCTATAAGGAGAAACGGCTCCCAGCCCTAAAGGAAGCAGGCAGCTTACTCCTCTCCCTCCTACACCCCAAAAATCCCACCCAAGGAGTTTGCTACTGAATTCTCACTCACACCAAAGTGTTTGATTCCAGAAACCAGGCACCAGGGACTGGCAGAGAGAGGGGAGTTACCGGCTGTGCACCATCGACTCCACCCCTCACCTAGGGCACAGCCCCGGCCCCAGGGAGGCAGCCCCACTGCACCAGGGGTGCCCCATTCTTAGAGGCAGCTTCATGGCAGGGGGTTGCTGGGAAGGCTGTGCCCAGAGTTTCCAAAGCCACAAGTGGGCTCCATGGGAGAAACCGTGATGATAGATTATTGATGTCTGCCCTGGGTGTGGGAGGCAGTGGTGGCTCGTGTTTCCCATTCCTGGCTACAAAGCACTTTGTGTGTGTCCTATTTTCGCTGGGACAATACTCCACTGCTTCTCCCATCCCCCCACTCCAGGGAGGCATTATCCAGACAGAATGAACGATGCTGCACAGGTCCTATGTGACAGAAACTCGAACCTCAGGGGCCACCTCCCAGTCCAACACTTTGACTACTGCACCCCTTGCCCTCTCTGTGCTGAGAGATACTACATCATCAGGACCACTCCCAGGTCCTTGACACCTAAGCCACCAAACTTCAAAATAAAAAATCGTTCTCAGGTCCCCTCTGGGGTTAAATCCCAACCGCTGAGCTGTGCACTCGGTGTGGTGGTTAAGATTCCCCCTTGTGACACCGCATCCCATATCAGAGCGCCTGGGTTCACATTCTGCCACCTCTTCCAATTCCAGCTTCCTAAGATGAACCCCAGGAGGCAGCGTGGCTCAAGTAGTTGGGTCTCTATCTCCATCTCTGTCTCTATCATCCCCGTGAGAGACCTGAATTGAGTTTCAGGCTCCCAGCTTTGGCTTAGCCCAACACTAGCTACTGCAGGCATTTGGGGAATGAATTAGCAGATGGAACATCTCTCTGTGTCTGTGTGTCTCTGGGTCTCTGCATTACCAAAGGAGGGGAAAAAAATCCCAACCGTTCACCCAGGTCAAGTCTCAACTCCAAGAAGCCTAGAACATTCTAGAACCAAATCTATTTGGAGAAACCTTAGGGCTCTAGTCGAACTCCTCCCAGACATGTGGATACTTCAGGGACTGGGAGAACACGGCTCCATTCCCTAAGGCTCTACATCCAGAACTCGGCTGCCTAGAGCGTCTCCCTCCCTAGCCTGGCTCTGTGCTTCCGGGAGGACGGCAGCGTGGTCCCTGCACAGGGCCAGCCCTCAGCAGCCCGGGCTGCTCTGACGCCAGGACAACCAATAGCATTCCCCACCCCCACTTCCAGGACGGCTCGTTGCTGGGGATCATGCCTCTGCCGTTCATTTTATAATCTGCGGCAGTAAACTTCATTTCATTAAGAAGCAAACCCCATTTGGTAGCTCCACTGGCTTTTCAGCTCAGCACAAGTGTGGTGCCGGGGCTTGAAGTGGGGTAGGCTGATTCAAAGCAGGCAGTCTCCACAAACCCTGGCTCCCCACAGGGGTGAGAAAGGAAAGAATATCTCATTTTTATAGGAGTGCTTTGGAAATCTGCAGAGAAGCGAGGCTCGTGTTACAGGGGCTGGGGTGGAGGTGGGGGCCCGGCAGATCTGCTCTGCCACCTCTCAGCGGAGGGAACTCAGATGTGCAGGCTCTGTCCCTGGGCTCCATTCTGGCAACTGCTCTGTGCCTCGGTTTACTTAACTGTAGAATGTGGCTGGTCACACCCCCCCAACAAGCCTGCTGTGAGGGTCCAGGGGACAACTGGGTGAAGTCTCCCGGTTGGCCAGGTGGGGCTGTTCCCACCCACCTTCTCTTTCCATCCCTCCTCCCCTCTGGTAGAGTCTTTTTAAAAAATCTAACTGGGAAGAGACAGAGAAACAGAGGTCTCCTATGCCTACAACAGCCAGGACTAGCTGGGACAGAAGCTGGGAGCTTGGAACTCAAACCAGATCTCCTACATGAGTGGCAGAAACTCAACTACTTGAGCCATCATGGATGGCTCCCAGGGTCTACACTGGCAGGAAGCTGGAGCCAGGGGCCTGAGCCGGGAACTGAACCCAGATGTTCCAAGATGGGATGTGGGTATCTTAACCGCTGGGCTAAACACCTGTTGCTGTTAGAATCTTAAAAAAATAAATAAACAAACTGCTTTTTAAAAATTCTTTGGGGGCCAACATTGTGGCGTAGCAAGTAAAACTCCCGCCTGCAACACCGACATCCCGTAAGGGCTCTGGTTCATGTCCTGGCTGTTCCACTTTCAATCCAGCTCCTGCTAATGTGGGAAATCACCCCAAGTGATTGGGCCCCTGCACCTACGTGGGAGACCTGGAGGAAGCGCCTCGCTCCTGGCTTTGACCTGGCCCAGTGCTGGCTGTTGAGGCCATCTGGGGAGTGAAGCAGCCAATGGAAGACCTCTCTCTCTCTCTCCTGTCTCTCTCTGTAACTTTCCCTTTCCAATTAATAAATAAATCATTTTTTAAAAATTTCCTATCAGATGCAAAAAAAAAGTTGGCTGAGCCCCACCTGACAGGGAACTCTGCCTGGGTCCCTGCACCCACCCAGCTGTGAGCCTCTCAGGAGCACAGATTATGTCTTCTACGCCCTGCAGCCCACCATGGTTCCTAACAGCGTGAAGTCCACCGCAGGTGTTCCAGTAAATGTTCAAAGGAGTTGCAGGTAGCGGGGTGCTCTGCTTTGTAACTGGGGAGCAATTCTCTGCTTTTTAATAAGAAAGGACGTTTTGTTCTATTAAGGGAGAATAAACACTTGGCAGAAAAACTTGTAACTAAGCAGGCACAGAAGCCAAAGAAAATGAATTCAGGTGGTCTGCTGCCAGCTCAGATGCCCACTGGGGCAGGGAAGGACTGAATACGTTCCATGGGCCTGAGAGAGCCATAGGGATGGGTTGAGTCTGAGTTAAACTGGACAGAGCATGTCCTTCTATGCAGGCCCAAAGACTCAGGCCATCTTCTGCTGCTTTCCCAGGCCACAGCTGAGAGCTGGTTCGGAAGTGCAGCAGCCAGGATTTGAACCCGTGCCTGTAACATAAGGGATGCTGGCATCGCAGGAGGCGGCTTTACCTGGTACACCATGACGCCAGCCCCACTGATGGGAAATACTTTTGGCTTTGCAGACCCTACGGTCTTTGTAACAGCTACTGAACTCTGGCCCTGCTGTGGAAAAGCAGTATGGACACAACATAAGGGAGCGAGCCAGTGTTTCCAGAAAGCGTCAGCCAGATTCGACCCACAAGCTCCGGCCTGCACTGAGAAAGAAAGCCCCTTGATTTCTTTCTTTCTTTTCTTTTCTTTTTTCTTTTCTTTTTTTTTTCTTTTTTCTTTTTTTTTTTTTTTGACAGGCAGAGTGGACAGTGAGAGAGACAAGAGAGAAAGGTCTTCCTTTGCCGTTGGTTCACCCTCCAATGGCCGCTGTGGCTGGTGCGCTGTGGCCGGTGCACTGAGCTGATCCGAAGCCAGGAGCCAGGTGCTTCTCCTGGTCTCCCATGGGGTGCAGGGCCCAAGCACTTGGGCCATCCTCCACTGCACTCCCTGGCCACAGCAGAGAGCTGGCCTGGAAGAGGAGCAGCCAGGACAGAATCCGGCGCCCCAACTAGAACCCGGTGTGCCGGAGCTGCAAGCGGAGGATTAGCCTATTGAGCCACGGCGCCGGCCAAGCCCCTCGATTTCTACAAGAAAGGGACTCCCATCAACTGGAGAGGAGAGGTCTGCTCCCACGGACTTCCTGGTGCATGCCTCTGGTGCCACACACACCCCTGCACTTCGGCTCGGGCTTGACCACTGAGCAAGGAACGCGACCTCTGAAAGTGGCTGTTCGCCTCTTTGTCCAACAGCGACCAAACGTAGAGCCGCCTCCTAGGGGCAGCAACACTGGTGGACAGGGTTCAAGTACCCGCCAGCCCGAGTGTTGAGAACTCCCAGCCACGGCTGTACCCTGAATGAATGCGTGCATGAGGCTGTGTGTCAGGTACCTGGCATCAGGCAGCAGGTGCCCAGCAGGTATCGGCTGGATCCATAGCCAAGTTTCTCAAGGGTTGGAGTATTTGAACCCCCTCACCCCCACCCCCAACGCCTGCGCTCAACCAGTTGTGCTGGGGCAGGGGTTTGGCGCAGGGGTTAAGACACTGCTTGGGAGGCCAGCATTGTGGTGTACATAGTAGGCTAGGCCTCCGCCTTTGGTGCCGGCATCCCACCCGAGCACCAGTTCGGGTCCCGGCTGCTTCTGCTCCGATCCAGCTCTCTGCTTGTGGCCTGGGAAAGCAGTGGAGGGTGGCCCAAGTCTTTGGGCTCCTATACCCACATGGGAGACCTGAAAGAAGCTCCTGGCTCCTGGCTTCAGACTGGCTCAGCTCCGGCCACTGTGGCCATTTGGAGAATGAACCAACAGATGGAAGACCTTTCTCTCTGTCTCTCCATCTCTCTGTAACTCTACTTCTCAGATAAATAAATGAATCTTATAAAAAAAAGAAAAGACACTGCTTGGGATCCCTGCATCCCATACTGGGGTGCCTGTGCCCGCGTCCTGGCTCTGCTCCTGATTCCAGCTTCCTGCTAACGTGCACCCTGGCAGGCGGCAGGTGCAAGGGTTCCTACCGCCCCCACGAAACACCTGGATTGAGTTCCTGGGCTGTTGCAGGCATGTGCAGAGTGAACCAGAGGGTGGGAGAGCTCTCTGTGCTCTCTGTCTGCCTTCAAATAAATAAATAACCGTTGGAAAAAAGGCAACTGTTCTACCTCCTTGTAATCACAAAGCTAGTATGAAGGGACTTCAAAAAGTGTAAGGAATAATGGAACTAAAAGACATGTTTATTTCGGTGTACAACATTTTTTGAAATCCAAGCATACTTTTTTCCACAATATCCAATTTCCATGAATGTTTTGAAGACTTCTTGTAATGGTTTAAACAGCTTTAGAAAAAGTGTTCCTAAGTGAAAGCAAAAAAAAAACCCAAAAACCTCAAGAAGCTGCATTGCAGAGAAAGGCTACTGAGGATGTCAGCACGTCCCTAAGGCCTCGCGTCCAGCAGCCTCCTGGGGGCTCCCGGGGCCTTGGGCACCCTGCAGCCACCCCGCCCCGGCCATGACGGCGCACACCCTCCCTCACCCTCCCTGCCCGCGCACAGAGCTGTCCGCTTCAGACAGCACAGTTCAGCCAGGCCTGTGTGAGAGGCGGCCTCCGCCCCTGCAGGGTTCCACGGCGCCAGCAACTGGCAGAGGAAGTGGAAGATGGGAAACGGGACGAGAGTCCTTGGCTGGGGCAGGGCGGAGGCTGGAAGGGCCTCGTGAAGGAAGCATAGGCTGAGCAGACGGAGGTGCTGGGCACCCGCTTCCAAACGCCCCCAGCGATGAGGGGACCCAGGATTCGGGGGAGAAAAGGCCCGGGGAACAAGACGGAGCAGGCGCGGAGGTGGCTGGGGGCAGTGCGCACTCACCTTCGGCGCCGATGGACACCAGTTTGACGCCTTTGCTGGCTATGAAATCCAGGGCCTTGTTGACGTTGGAGATCTTGTGTACCCTCATCTTGCCTCTCTCCGGCTTGGCCAAGCGTTCGCCTGAGTAGACGGAGAAGGCAGAAGGGAGGTGAGAGCCCATCCCCCAGGAGCCAGGGCTACTCCTGCCAGGCCGGCATCCCGGGCACACCTTGGGCAGGTGCAGGGGTGCATGCATGCATCTCTCTCTCTCTCTCTCTCTCTCTCTCTCTCTCTCTCGAGCACTGCAGAAAGCCACCCTGGTGGAACGCAAGGGTGGGTCCAGATCTAAACCCACCTGCATCCCCTCCTCATGTGTTAGAGCCGCCAAACCCATGCACACCAGGGATTTGGCTGGGTACTAGGAAGAGGGGGCTGAACAATGGCTTTTTGCCTTTAGGTAATTATAGCCCAGGAGCAGAGACAGGACCTTAAACAGAGAAACACACAAATACACACATACAGTGAACATTCATCAAGAAGGATCAATGCTCTTCCAAAGAGGAGGAGGAGGAGCAGGAGCAGGAGCAGGAGGAGGAGGAGGAGGAGGAGGAGGAGGGAAGGACCGAAGAGGAACAGGGAGGGCCTGCATCTCTGCAGCCGGGCAGCCGCCACAAGGAACAGTGATCACAGAAGGAACAGCATGTGCAAAGACTGTTCTGTCCTGGGAGGGGGGCGCAGGTCACCATGGAGCATTCTGGGAAAGTTCCCTGGGTTTAGATGGAGTTGCCTACAGTGTCCCCCTCCTCATCTGAGGACAGCGCTCTTGTCCTGGGACACTGCCCCCCCGGGAGCACCCACAGCCCAGCTCAACACCAGCCCTCAGCCCTCGTGTGGCCCTTACCCCCCCCCCCCCGCCAGCTTCCACGAAGGAGTTTCTGAAACTGTGGGGAAACGGGTGCGGGAGCGGCTCTGCAAGTCCCCATGAAGAGCACGCTTATGCCACAGCAGAGCGCGTCCAGAGGCCTCTAGAAAGGACTGAAAACTCTCTAAATGCAGCTCGCACGGCCACACGCCAGAGAGGGTGCACCGAGCTGTCAGAGCTTCTAAGGGTGCAAGGACAACACTAAGAGCCGGGCCCTCAGGACCCCGTGCCCGCCCAGTCTCGGATGGCCCAGCCGCCTCCACTGCATGGCATTGGTCCAGCAGCTGTGAGGCCGGGCCAGGCCCACCCTGTCGGAGCAGCGGCCAGCCAGCTTCTGGAAGCCGGCAGACTTCCTGCCCCAGACAGGATCTGGCTGTCAGCTCCCGGGGAAGCGCAGCTGCCTTTTTATTAAGTCAAGACTTCGCACCTGGAGCTCTCCCAAAGCTGAGGCCGCTGCCGGGCAAGGCACCCCCAGACCCAGGGCATGCGAGACCTGCGGCAGAGACAGGGCGGCAGCACGATCCTCACTGGAAGGCTACTCTCGCCGTGGCCCCAGTCCCCGGGCGCTGCCAAACCCAAGCTCCGTGGGCACTTGCCGGCTGTGCGTGCTGGCTGGGCGGGACCCCGCCACGAGGACAGTGGACAGGGAGGGAGAACATTCCTAGGCCTGGGTCAGCGGTTCTCAACCTTTAGTGGGCACAGAAGCACCTGGAGGACTCGCTCAACTCTGGACCGCTGCCCCCCCCCCCAGGAATCTGCATTTTGACCGGCAGACCTGCTGATTCTGATGTGGGTGGTCCGGGGGCCAGGCTTGGAGAACCTCTGCGGGTAGCATCCCTCTTCCTTCGCCTTGTCCCTGGCCACCTGCCCGCCTCCAAAGACGCTTGGGAGCAGAAGGCAGTGTCTTGCTGGCCAGATCCCCCAGCCAGGAGAAGACACACACACAAGGGCTGGCTGACCCTCGGCTGAGGCTGCACCTGGTCAGTCACACACTGGGGGGGTCATGCAGCTGGGGCTCTGGACAGCCAGCCATTCTCCTGTCTCTGGAGTGTCACTCGCTTGCCACGTACAGCTCTGAGCACCCACGTCACAGAGATGAAGCCCTACCCCAAGGGGCTCAGTGTGGAGTGGGAAGAAAACAAACTGTGCCCAGAGCAAATACACTTGGGGTGGCCTAGCGGATAGGATACCTGCATCCCACAGCAGAGTGCCTGGGTTCAAGGCCTGGCTCCAGCTCCCCACTAATGCACAAACTGGAGACAGTGTTGATGGCTCAAGTAATTGGGTTCCTGCCATTCACGCGGGAGGCTTCTGGCTCTGTATTGAGCTTCTGGCTCCCTGGGCCCGCCCTGGTCACCGTGGGTGTCTGGGGAAGGAACCAGCAAGTGGGAGGTCTCCCTCTCTCTGGATCATTAGTTGATTTTATTTTATTTTTAAATATTTATTTATTTGAAAGGCAGAGAATTACAGAAAGGCGGAGGCTAAGAGAGAGAGAGAGAGAGAGAGAGAGAGAGGTCTTCTATCCACTGGCTCAATGGCCACAACGGCTGCTGCTGGGCCAATCCAAAGCCAGAAGCCTGGAGCTTCTCCGGGTCTCCCATGCGGGTGCAGGGGCCCAAGGACTTGGGCATCTTCTGATGCTTTCCCAGGTCATAGCAGAGAGCTGGGTCAGAAGTGGAGCAGCCGGGTCTGGAACCAGCACCCCATGTACTACAGGTAGTGGCCACAGCACTGGCCCCCATTAGTTGATTTTAAAAACTGATGAGACCACATGGTGAGTGACACACTAGAAGGCCACCAGGTGTTGAGACAGGCCAGGGGGGCGGGGCAGTGGAAGGCGAGGGAGGTCTTCCTGGAGGAAGCCCCAAACTGGGTTTCTGGGTTGTTTCTTTGTTATTGCTGTTGTGTGTATTTTTAAAAAATATTTATTTTATTTATTTGAAAGTTACACAGAGAGGTGGAGACAGAGAGAGAGGTCTTCCATCTGCTGGTTCACTCCCCAGATGGCCGCAACAGCTGGAGCTGCACTAATCTGAAGCCAGGAGCCAGGAGCTTCTTCCGGGTTTCCCACATGGATGCAGGGGCCCAAGGACCTGGGCCATCTTCTACTGCTTTCCCAAGCCATAGCAGAGAGCTGGGTTGGAAGAGGAGCAGCCGGGATTAGAACCGGTGCCCATATAGGATGCCGGCACTTCAGACCAGGGCTTTAACACACTGCACCACAGCGCTGGCCCCTGCTGTTGTGTTTTAAGATTCATTTGCAAGGCAGACTGACAGGAGAGAGGAAGAGAGAGAGAAAGAGAAAGACATCTTCCATTTGTTGGTTCACTCTCCAAATGGCCAGGAGCCAGGAACTCCATCGTGGTCTCCCATGTGGGTGGAAGGGGCCCTACCACTTGGAGCCATCTTCCTTTATTTTCCCAGGTACATCAGCAGGGAGCTGAATTGGAAGTGCAGCAGCCAGGACTCGAACCGGCGTCTCAAGCAACGACTTAACCCACTGCACCACAACGCTGGCCCCCCGCACGCCGAGTTTTACAGAATGAAAGTGAGCAGTGCCCAGCTGGCTCATTTGCTTCTACTTGGGAACTCTTGGAGGAAGAGACAGGAAAGGACTTTCTCAAAGGCGGTCGGTCAGAGGAAAACAGTGTGGCAGTGCCTCAAAAAACGACATACGAAATTCCCACATGACCCAGCAACTGCACCTCTGGGTACGTGCTCCAAAGAACTCAACACAGGGCCTCAAAAACATGTAGCTCTACGCCCAGGTCCAGGACAGGGGGAACAAGCCAAGTGTTCATCAGCGGATGCATGGACAGAGTGTGGTAACGCCTACAATGGAACATCACTCGTCATTAAACGGAGAGGGAAGTCTGACCCATGCTCCGACACGGCCGCACCTGGACGACACTCAACTCAGTGAAATGAGCCAGATGCAAAGGACGAGCCCTGTGTGCTCACTTGTGGAGGCCCCTGCAGTGGGCAGGGGACAGAAAGTAGAATGGAGGGTACCGGGGCGGGGGAGCGGGGCGCACGGGAAGTCAGTGTCCCGTGGGGACACACCTTGACTTTGGGAAGCAGAAAATGACCTGGAGCTGGACGGTTGCAGGACAGCGTGTCTGTGCTCAGTGCCACTGGACCGCACACTCACAAATGGTCCAAATGGTAAAACGCACACATGCACACACACACACACACACACACACAACCTGAATTTTCAAACGGTTAAAGTAAAAGGCAGTTAGCGCTGGCGCAGAGGCACAGGGAACCAGGGTGCAAGCGCACCTGGGGAGAGCCACAAGTCCCCCAGTGTGGTAGAGGGTCTGAGCTCCGATACCTTTTTGGGAAGAGTTAGTGGAAAACAAAGCAGGTGCCAGCTCCCGCAGGATCCTGCAAGCTGCTAAGGAATGCAGCCGGCCGGCTCAAAGCCCTGGGGAGGCGGCAAGGACCGTGAGCGAGGAACAGCCTGACCATATTTGGGCTGCCACGCGATCCCTCTGGCCACAGGCAGGGGAGGGGCCACAGGGAGGAGGAGCGGGGGCACTGGAGGCCTCGCTGGCGTCATCCAGGTAGGAGCTGACCCAGGCAGAGGGGTTCAAAGGATTGTGAACAGGACAGAATGGGGACAGCTGGAAAGAGGAACAAAGGACGGTGGTGGGCGGTTCCCAGATTAGGGTTGGGGACAAGAGGGTGGTGAGGGCCAGGTCTGGTGCAGGACATCAGGGTGGACGTGACCCCCAGGGAGACGGTTAAGAGGGGCCTCAAAGTCCAGCTCTCTGCTGTGGCCCGGGAAGGCAGTGGAGGATGGCGTAAGTGCTTGGGCCCTGCACCCCATGGGAGACCAGGAGAAGCACCTGGCTCCTGGCTTCGGATCGGCACAACGCCAGTCGTAGTGGCCATTTTGGGGGGTGAACCAACAGAAGGAAGACCTTTCTCTCTGTCTGTCTCTCTCTCACTGTCTAACTCTGCCTGTCCAAAAAAAAAAAAAAAAAAAAAAAAGAGGGACCTAGAGGGAGAGGCCCAGGCTGAGATTGGTTCTCAGGCTCACCAGCATCAAGGAGGGAGGTTCAGGGGAAGACAGTGGCCGAGACTAGCCAGTGGGTAAAGCAAGGCCAGGCTCTCCGGGACCACCGGCCTTCGAGGGACGCGAGAGGCAAGTGTCCACCAGAAGGCTGGAGCCGGCCCTGCAGACCTCTGGGGAAGCGGAGTGGCTGCTGGGCAGTACGGAGCCATGGTTTGGAGATGGTCACCCCCAGTGACATCCTGGCATTTTAGAGGAGAAAGGACCTCCTAGGCCGTGCCTGAACACCTCCTTATGAGAGAGAAAGGCAAAGCACTCATGCGAGCCACGTGGAGAGCCGGCAGCAGAGCCAACCAGAAGCAAGACCGGTTCTCCTGTAATTCACGGACATCATGCCTGGCGTGTCTGCAGGGGCCCGGAGCCAAGGGCTCAGGACGGGGGGTGGGGGAGCTCAGCACGGGGGCCAAGGGCTCAGGACGGGGGCCGAGGGCTCAGGACGGGGTCCGAGGGCTCAGGACGGGGGCCAGGGCCGAGGGCCCAGGACGGGGTCCGAGGGCTCAACACAGGAGCCAGGGGGCCGAGGGCTCAGCACGGGGGCCAGGGCCAAGGGCTCAGGACAGGGTCCAAGGGCTCAGCACGGGGGCCAGGGCCAAGGGCTCAGGACAGGGTCCGAGGGCTCAGCACGGGGGCCAGGGCCGAGGGCTCAGCACGGGGGCTGAGGGCTCAGCACGGGGGCCAGGGCCAAGGGCTCAGGACGGGGTCCGAGGGCTCAGCACGGGGGCCAGGGCCGAGGGCTCAGGACGAGGTCCGAGGGCTCAGGACGGGCGCCTCCTCACCTGAGATAACCTCCAGCAGCAGCATGAGCTTCAGGCCGTCCCGGAAGTCCTCCTCGATGTTCTCGATCTGCGTGCCCGCCTTCCGGAGGTGGGAGTTGCACCATGCCGTGAACGTCTGGGCAAAGACAAGGACAGCAAGGGTCAGTCTCTGCCTCACGTCACACGGGCCCCGAGAGCTTCCTCGAGACCCGCCTGCCTGGTGCGGTTCTTGTGCTGTTCTGTAGAAGAGGCTGGACGGGCCAGCGGTGGCCCGGGGGGGGGGGGGGAGAGGCACGCGCTCGGTAGAGCCCACACAACCTCCGTGCACGGCCGTTCTGGGAGCCTCGCTGCACCCCATCAGCCACATGGTGAGGGCCGCAGTGAGCAGCAGCTGAGGTGGCCCACGCAGAGGGCACCAGCGCGATGGGTGAAGGGGCACCACCCTTAACACCGCGCTCCCAGCCCCCTCCCCGCCACAGTCCCAAGCACCGAGATTCCATTCTGAAAAGTCACCTCTTAGCTTAGGCGGCTTTGTGTCACTGTTCTGCAGTTTTAAGACAGAGTAACCGAGAGGTAACATGCTGAGCCTCACCGCCACCCCAGGATAAACCAGCTTATGAGAGCTTTTCCCACTTGGTGGCCGGCCGAGACAAAGGACTGTTGCAGGCACAGTTCAGAGGCACAGTGTCGGGACAGGCAGGGTGAATCCGTGTGTGTGTGTTGGGGCAGGGCAGGCACACTTCACGCTGCAGAAAGGGAACCTAAGAAGTTGGATGCAAAGACATCAACTTCACAGCTGCTTCTCTAGGAAGGCCGACTATGACGGAGCAGGACAACCACCAAGCTGTCAACTGCCAATAGCGCCACCTGGTGGCTCAAACAAGGAACAGGGTGACGCAGCAATGTCGCATGTCCCTCTGAAACCTGGCCCAGAGTCTCTCCCCAGCCGTCTCTGTCTGCGCCAGCCAGAGAAAAGAGCCCTCTTGCTTTAGATCCAAACCATTCTTGGGCAACGTCAGACCTCTCTGCACCCCGTGAAGCCACGAGCCAGTGTTCGGCTCACCCAACAACAGGGCATCGGTGTTCTTATGAGCTGCTCTTGCAAGTCCAAGGTGGACAGCACATTCTGCTTCCTCCTGGCAGCAGCCAGGACAGCAGTGCCCCCCCTACACCAGGGAAGGTCACCAGACCCGTGCCCCTCCCCCGCCCCTTCCTCCTTCCCTGGGGAACTCCAAGGTGAAGTGTCCACAAGTGGACAGGGGCTGGAGACAGCCCCAGTGAGTATCAGGAGGAAAGGAATGGCTGCTGGGGAACAGAGGGAGGGGCGATGTCACTCCGTGCAGACAGGAAGTACCAACAGCATAACACACACACACACCCAACTTTGGGCCCTGTCTTCAAATGTTTATTCATTCACTTATCTATTTATTTGTTTATTATTTATTTATTCAAAAGGCCAAAAGCCGGACACCAGCTGGGGCCTGGGCCAGGCCGAGGCCAGGAGAACTCCATCCCGGTCTCCCCTGTGGGTGGCAATGACCCACGTACTTGCGCCATCCCCTGCCATCACCCAGCAGGAAGCTGGAACCAGGAGCCTCAAATCCGGGCACCCAGATATGAGATGCAAGTACCCCAAAGAGAATCTTCACCCCTGCAGCGAATGCCCACCCTTGGCCCTGTCTTTAAATCATGTCTCACAAGCAACTGACCCAACTTGGGAGCCATCTCTCCCAGCTATAGCCACCTCTCTACGCTGGAGGCCACCCACCGCCAGGACGCAGAGGACGGGGGCGCGGATGCCATCCCAGGCTCCAGGAGGACCAGCGCACAGATCATGGGGTGTGGGCGGGAGGGGCGTATCCAGAACCTTCAGCCTACAACGTCCTCCCAAGACAGTTTCCAGATGTGACTCAAAAGATGTTTGCTTTGCTACAAAATTTTGAGAACCGTGCATAGTTTTTCCATAATATGATTGTCTGTAAACCTTCTGAAGACCCTGCGTAAGCACCAAAAAATGTGTATTTTTCAATTGCACTTGCCATGAACTTTTGGAAGTCCCCTCATAGGTCTTGTTGGGTAACGTACACTCATCTTTCAAGATTGAGCAAAGACATCACTTCCTCCAGGAGGCCTGCCTGGGTTGGGCACAGGACCCATGGCACCCTCCATTCACTGTCACTGCCTGCACCTGTCTGTCCCTCACCCCTGGACTGGGAGCCCCTGGGGCTCACCGCTGCATCCCTGAGTCACAGGACAGAGTTCAGGCTACAGCAGTGAACAGAACAGCAGGTCCCTGCCTTGCTCAGCAGGCCTTCTAGGCAAGAGGAGAAAAACTGGGCAACTGAGAGCAGCCGAAGCTCCTGTGAAAGTCCGGGAGATCCAGGCGCACCTCGTGGGCGAGGCTGTGTCGTGCTGGGGCCGGGAGTAAAGAGGCAACAATGCACCTAGGGCCCGTGGGATGGCGGAAGACGGCTCAGATGGACAGGTGCAGCAGGGCAGGAGAGAGGTGCACCTGGCATCCCTTCTCCAGCCTGGCAGGCGGGGGGCGGGGGCGGGGGTCCCTGGCTTTCATTTCCATTGCATTCTAACTTGTTCTGAAGATCCTCATACATTTCATTTTGGCCTTGCACTTTCTCTCCCAGCTGTCGCCCATCCATGTCAGCTGGCCCAGTGTCACCGCACTATCCATTTACATCGGGGCGGGGACGCTGTTTCCATGGGCCCATGACCTATGGCTTCCTCCTCCCCTGGGAGGGGAACTGGTCAGCCTAAGCAACTCAAAGCGACAGGGTCAGGTCGGAGGTGGTTGGGGTCCTGGCGGGGGGCTGAGGAGTCTTCAGGTTAGCTGCCCCCCCCCGGGGGGGGTGAGGGGTGGGGAGTGGGAGGAAGGAGGAAGAGGCCACTTGTGTAAGAAGACACTGCTTTTTGCAAGAGGAACCGTGCTGTTGACAGCAGCCAGCCCCATTTCCGGGGGAAGCTGGGCCCCAGGAGACAAAAACACACCTGTGTTTGCTCAGCTCTCCCGGGACAAAGCCCCGGCTCTGAGCCCCGGCTCTGAGGTTTTGCTAAGATTCTCAACCCCCCTTCCCTAATCCTTGTGCCCCACAGGGTCCTGGGTCCTGCCTCAATGCCCCCCCCAGCACCTCCAAAGTAGGCAAGTCCCCCCCCCGGGCAGCAGCCCCCCAACACGCAGGCATGCTCAGTAGGTCCCAGGGCTGGGCTCCGTCTTCATGTCCACTATTTACTGGCTGTGTGACCTTCAGATTAACCCCCTGGAACTTCAGTTCCCTCAGCCATAAAATGGGGCTGGTCACAGCACTTCATTAAAGTCAACAGGATTAGCTCTTTTTAGTTGGAAAGCAGAGACAGAGAGAGCTCTCCTGTCCCTTGGTTCACCTCCCAAACGCCTGCTGCAGCCGGGCCTGGGCCAAGCCAAAAAGCCAGAAGCCCAGAATTCAACCTGGACCTCCCACGAGGGCGGCAGGAACCCAGATACTTGAGCCATCCATCACCTGCTGCTCCCCAGGGTGCCCGTTAGCAGGAGGCTGGGGTCAGAAGCAGAGGCCCTGGGGTCGGGCCAGGAGGAAAAGCCAGCAAGGCTCAGGGTTGCCCCCGGCCCCTCAGCCTCCAGCCTGGTGCGCTGCGTGGTGGGCAGCACGACCCCAGCGGGATGATGGTGCAGCTCCATCCACGTCAAGGCCAAGGGGCTGCCTGCCTGCAGCCCAGCCGGGCCCTGTCCTAGCTGGACTCCTCTGCCTCCTGGAGCCACACTAGGAGAGGATGGACCCTCTCGGGTGCCCTCTTCCGCCAGGCTGGGACGTGCTCAGAGGGCTTGGCCGGGGCTAGCTCTGTTCCCAGCAGCCCTCTCAGCTTCGTCCTGCACAGCCTGGAGGGGCTTGGACAGAGAGGGAGGAGCTGAGAGGGAACCTGGGCCCCCGCTCAACGTCTCCCTGACCTTGAAGTGTCCACCCCCATCATCTGCTCTACAGGTGTTTGCGGAAGGAAAGAGGAAGTGGCCACACTCGAGCTGGGGGTCGCTAAAGGACCTGGCCAGGCTCCAGCAGGGCCGGGGGGGACAGAGTTGGCCAGAGAGAGAGAGAAGCACCTTTATCCACCTCTCTTCTCCACGGGTCTCACCCTGGTCCAACAGGCTCCTCCCCGGATCTTACCGGTGTCTCTTTAACAACTCTCACGTCGATACATTTCTTTGAAACTGGGTTGAAACAGACCAGCTCAGATATTCTACAACGTGACTTCAGCCACACAGGCCTCTCTGAGCCTCAGTTTTCACATCTGTGAACTGGGCTACAATAGCGTCTACTGGGTACAACTGAAAAGAATCCACAATCCTGGGCTGGGTGTTTGGTCCCACATCAGAGTACCCGGATTCTAGTCCCAGCTCCAGCTCCTGGCTCCAGCTCCCTGCTAATGCACACCCTGGGAGGCAGCGTGATGGCTCAAGGGCCTGAACTGCCATCACCCAGGTGGGAGACACAGATTGGGTCCCTGGCTCTTGGCTTGGCCCAGCCCAGCCCTGGCTGTTGTGGACGTGTGGGAAGTAAACCAGCAGACCAGAAGTCTCCTCTCAAACAAATAAATAATACATGCCATACAGCAATGATGTTAATTTAGATTAAGAATGGCGATATCACATTGACTTTCTGAAACGCATTCTAAGCACAGAGTGGTTCCTACCGTCACCCCCGCCATCTAAATTTTAAGATTCTAAAACGCCAGCTGTACAGTCAGATCCAGCTGGCATCTGGGGTACAAGCAGGAGTCAGAGGCTGAGCAGTTAAAATCAAGTGTCACTCCCAGCCTCGATCTTCATGGGAGGAAGGGGTGGGAAAGGCGAGCGGCTGGGGCATTGGGAGGTGCCAGGCTGTGCCCGGATCGCTCTGCAGAGCAAGAGTCCACAGGAACGAAGGGTCCACTCCCTCTAAAGAAGACAGCGTGGATCCCAGTCTCGAAGGCTGGGTGAGTGACCTGACACAGCCCTGCCTCAAAGCACTCTCTGGTAAACAGGGTGGCGACGGCACTGACCAGGGTGTGCAGGAGTCAACAGGACAGTCCCCTTAAAACCCCGAAGAGGGCTTAGAACGGGTTGACTGCTCAACGGGCATCTTCCACCAGTGTTACCGGAACAGTCCGGGGTGGAGCTATCGCACGCTGCATCAAACGAGATTTAGACACCGCCCAAGCAGAACTCTCACTCGACCGCTGCATTCATAAGGACCAGAGAGGGTGCGTTGTTTTCCCCAGCCCACACAGCAGGCCTTCTGACTCTGGGTCTTCATGCTTTACGCTGTACCTGGGTGGCATGGAGTGCCAATTCGGGAACAGGGAGGGTGCGGAAAGGAACAGCACACCCAAGGCTGAAATTCCAAAGAGCCACGCAGCTGAGCTGAATCTCACGAACGGGTCACCGTGAACTGAAAACAACAACCATGCAGGATCTGGGAGAGCCCGGCCGGCACTGGCATAGAGGGTCTGGGTTGATGGAACAACTGTAGAGTTGGCAGGAGGCGGGCAGCCTCTCTGGGGCAGTACGGCAGAGAGAGTCAGGCAGGTGGATGTCAGGAGGTGGGAGAGATTATTCTGGATGGAAGCAGCCCAGAAACACACCTTGGAAGAGAACTTTGGGAACAGCAACTTTTGGACCAGGAAGAAAGAAGAGACGCCTGAGGGGTTCACCTCCAACATCTGAAAGACCCTCCCACGGAGGAGCAAGGAGACCTTTCCACCAGGGAGCAGACCCAGGCAGAGGACGCCAGTGGTGAGGAACGCTGGACTCTAGAGCAAGATGCACCTGGCTCCAGCCCCAGCTCTGCCCGAGAGACTGCACGCAGGTGACTTGACTTCCCCAGGCCTCCACCGCCACATCTGTAACACAGGTGTGTAATGACAAAGCCCATTTGCTAAGTGGTGAGGATCAACAGAGCAACACGTGGAAAGCGCCAAGCGCCCTCTCCCCCTCGTAACGCTCAACAACCAGCAGCTCCCACTGTTAGCAGGGAGGACAGGGAAGAGGCAGAGTTCAAGTGATACGGTTCAGACCCGAAGCTGGATGCACTGGAGTTACCTGCCAAGAAAGGCAGAGTGCGGCACGGGTGCTGGGAAGGGGACTAGGTACCTCCTGCAGACTGAGCTAACCCAGGTCCGTCATACTTCTGATCCGAGAGAGCCCAAGGCAGTCCTTGAAAATGCTGCTCACAAGACCTGTTTGATACGTCAGACCAAGAGACACAAAGTTCAATGTCTAAGCAGCAGTTTCTCGACTTTAGTACTTTCGACAGCTTGGGTCAAAAAGTTCCTTGATAGGAACCGTATGGGCGCCAGTTCAAGACCCTGCTGCTCCATTTCTGATCCATACTACGGCCTGGGAAAGCAGTGGAAGATGGCCCAAGTCCTTGGGCCCCTGTACCCGCATGGGAAACGGGGAAGAGATTCCTGGCTCCTGGCTTCGGATTGGCACAGCTCCAGTTGTTACAGCCAATTGGGGAGTGAACCAGCAGAAGGAAAACCTCTCTCTCTGCCTCTCGTTTTCTCTCTGTGTAATTCTGACTTTCAAATAAATAAGTAAATCTTAAAAAAAAAAAAAAAAAGGCAGGCACAGTAATGCATGGGGGGTTAAACACATACCCAGGACTCAGACCCTCGTGCCCACCACACTACACTCCTGCCAGGCCGGCAGCAGCAGCAGCCATCTGGAATCGGGTCACAAGAGCCAAAGGGGCTTCCTGGGAGGAGTGACAGGAGCTGCTCTCCGCTGGGCCTGGCAGATACCCACTGGGAGGGCACTTCAAAGAGTTCAAGAACAGATTAAGAGAGAAGTTTATTTTGGTGCAAAACATTGTGAAATCCATGCATCGTGTTCTCAGAATACATATTTTGCATGAACTTTAAAAACGTTGCTGTTTATTTGAAAGACAGAGCAAGAGCGAGAGGAGGGGGAGTTCTTCCATCCTCGGGTTCATTCCCCCAAGTGCCCACAGCAGCCGGGGCTGGGCCAGGCCAAAGTCAGGAGCCAGGAGCCTCCTCTGTATCTCCCATGTGGGTGCAGGGACCTAACAACATGAGCCATCACCTGCTGCCTCCCAGGTGCATTGGCAGGGAGCTGGATTGGAAGAGGTGGCTTAACCCCAGTGCCTGGCCCTTTTGTGAACTTTTTGAAGATCCCTTATAGGCATGAATTTCACTTTATTTTTTTTTTTTTTGCAACAAATGAAGCTCATCTTTTAACTCCATTTTTCACAAACTTTTGCAAGTCTCTCCTACAGATCACAAGGGACTACGTTAGACGGGCTGCAGGCACACACCACCACGGCCTGTGAATTAAAACAAAGGAACTTGTTCCATTGCAAAGTAAGTTTCTGCTAACTCCCGCTGCGAGTGGGG
Organism: Sylvilagus floridanus; assembly: GCA_949820135.1. Classification (NCBI taxonomy): domain Eukaryota; kingdom Metazoa; phylum Chordata; class Mammalia; order Lagomorpha; family Leporidae; genus Sylvilagus; species Sylvilagus floridanus. The sequence continues at coordinate 10,061,748 of OX463228.1, read as the reverse complement.
GCTCGATGACAAAGCGGGCTGCGTCCGTCCAGTTCTGCACAAGAGCTGGAGTGAACTAACACGACACACACCTGCTGCCCAACCCCGGGACTCTGAGCTGGGTAAACAGCACGCCAGATCAAGGACACGCTGTGAGCGAGCGCGGAAGCCTTCTGGCCAGCATTGTTTGCAAGGGGCAAAGCAGCACCCTCCCCAAATCGGATTAATACAGTATAAATTAATTATGGTTTGTCCACTTTACGGAATATTACATGGCCAAAATTTTGGGTTCTGAAACTGGGAAAAGTATATATTTAATTAACCAAAGAAAAAACAGGAAACACACTGGCATGTACCGCAGGTTTCAAGCTAGGTGAGCACAACAAAATGACTCAAAGCAAAATGCGTCAAGAGGGGGCTTTGAGTTCCGGTCATTGAACAGGGCCTGACCTCTCGCGGCTCTCCTTGCTCAGTTGTCTATAAATGTTTTTTATATGGCTGGTTTTTTTTTTTTTAAAGATTTCTATGAAAGGCAGAATGACAGAGAGGGAGAAAGTACCTCCCATCCGCTGGTTGAGCCCCCAAATGACCGTAACAGCCAGGGCGGATTCAGGTCAAAACCAAGAGCCAGGAACTCCATCCATCCTGGACTGCCACGTGCGTGGCAGGGGCCCAAACACTTGGGCCGTCCTCTGCTGCCTCCCAGGTTCAATAGCAGGGAGCTGGGTCGGAAGCAGAACAGCTAGGACTGGAAGCAGCTCTGCAGTGCGGGATGCCTGTGCCACACCGTTGGCCCCGGCCTCCTCCCGCCCCCTTTTCCGGCTCCCCTTTGTGGCGCTGGCCCGCCTCCTGAGCACTCCAGTGTCACTCCTGGCTGCACTCACCAGAGTAGCCTCCACAGACAAAGGTGCGTCTCTCTCCAGCACACAGTGGGCTAAAGAAGAAAACCACCTGCAGCCAAATGGGTGGCGGCACAGGGAGGCCACCAGGTCGCCGTCTCACATGGCGACCACGCCTCTGCCAGCACATCCGCCCTCTCCTGGGGCTGAGGACACCAGGGGCCAGGAAGGCGGGGCCCTGCCCTGGCTCTGCCCAGAGCCCAGCGGGTCGCCTCCGGCCAGCCACCTCCACCCCTCCCAGCTCTAAAATCAACAGTCCTTCATACTTTAGAGGCTGGCACCCAGCACCTTTGTTTTTTGTTTTCTATTTTTTTTAAACATTTATTTATTTTAAAATTTACTTGAAAGGCAGAGAGATCTCCCATCTTTTGGTTCACTCCACAACAGCCAGGGTGCTGGGGGCCAGGAACTCCCCCACATGGGTGGCATTTGGGCCATGGCCTGCTGCCTCCCAGTGTGCACATTAGCAGGAAGCTGGATCAGAAGCAGAGCTGGGGCTCGAACCCAGGCACTCCGATATCGAATGCAAACACCCCCAAGTAGCAGCTTAACTGCAGCACCGAACACCTGCCCCAGCAACTCTGCTGGTCTGTGTGGGTACTTATTTATTTATTTATTTTTTACTATTTTTTTTTTTGACAGGCAGAGTGGACAGTGAGAGAGAGAGACAGAGAGAAAGGTCTTCCTTTGCCGTTGGTTCACCCTCCAATGGCCACCGCAGCCGGCGCACCACGCTGATCTGAAGCCAGGAGCCAGGTGCTTCTCCTGGTCTCCCGTGGGGTGCAGGGCCCAAGCACTTGGGCCATCCTCCACTGCACTCCAGGGCCACAGCAGAGAGCTGGCCTGGAAGAGGGGCAACCGGGACAGAATCCGGCGCCCTGACCAGGACTAGAACCCAGTGTGCCGGCGCCACAAGGCGGAGGATTAGCCTAGTGAGCCGCGGCACCGGCTCTGTGTGGGTACTTCTACAAGTTCATGGGAAATGGAATGAAAAGATGCAAAAAACGCTGAAGTCCAACCGTTGGGTTTTTTTTGTTTTGAAATTTTGCACTTTCCAAGAACTTTCTGAAGACCCCTTGTGACATGCCTAATCAAAGACTCCCCAGAAAGAACAGCCGGCAACAGCCTTCCGTCCCTGGGTGTGTGTATTCCAGTTGCTGCCGTGGATAGATGTCACAGGGACAGTCTCACGCCCGGGGGCTCAGCACGGGCAGGGTTTCAGCGTCAGGTGTGCTGGCTCCTGAGCCTCCCAGCGGCACATCCTGGGGATCAGTGTGCTAGACCGGCCCTAAAAGCTTGGTGCCAGCACATCCCAGGAGGACACACAGGATCTGGGAACCGAGGTGCCTCCGGCAGGGAGGGGCCCGTGTCTGTCCCAGAATCCCCTGCTGCTGCTTTTGCATTTTGTGTTCTATGCAAACAGCAACGGGACACACAATCCCCACGGCTGAGCCCGCAAGCGCCTCTCTGTAGGGAATGACAGAGGGCCGTGTGGCCCCAGAAAACCCCCCCCAAGGCACCGTCTCTTTCAGGGGTGTCCCCTTCCCTGGACCACAGCTACTAAGACCGACCCAGCGCCCTCCCACTTCCTTGCTGGGTTGGCCATGCAGGGCCGGCCCGGGTGAGCCAGGCTGAGCGCTCAGCCATATCCGCTGACGACAGGGAGGTCACTGTGGAGCAAGCCAGGAGCGTGCTCGCTCCCTCGGGTCAGCCTGGCCGGGGCGTGAGCCCTGGCTGGTTTGTCTAAGCAAAGACCTGCCCACAAGTGATCTCAGCCATCCGGTGTTCTGGTCACATAAACAGGAGTATCTGGTTAACTTATCAGCGGCTGGTGCCAGCCTCCCAGAGCCAACCATCAGCTGGTCTACTCGCGCACGAAAAGGCAGAATCTTCCAGAACCTCTCCCCCCAGATCTACTGACTTTCCACCCACCAGAGTGTGGCTGCTGACAATGCTGACAGCTACCTGGGCACACAAGGATGCTGGGGACCCCGGGACTCCGAGTGCAAGCAGACGGGCTTCAGCCTCCAGGCGCTGGGCTTTAGCTCAGATTCCACACATCTCGAATCAGACCCCTCCCCTTGGACAGGACTCAAATCCTCAGCATCCCCATCTGTAATATGGGGATGACGAGACCAGAGTGGCAAGAGAGGACCCGATGAGACCTTCCATCCTGGAAGGCTTAGGCCCGTGTAGTGTCCACAGCCGACACCCGAGAACCGTGAACCCAGCCGGCCCCTCCCTCGCACTGGCTGTGTGACCTCACAAGCTTCACCTGATGAATGGGGAGAAACAGCACCGCTCTGTGGAGCTGCACAGGACAACAGCAGCCAGCAAGAGGCCCGGCAGAATCCGCCGCTGCACCTGCTCCCTCCCCATGCCTGCAGTTTCGGCCAAGTGGACGGTCCACCGAGCTCTGGCGCTGGCGAGAAAGGCCTGGTGACGTGTTCTCCCCGGCGATGCAGAAGCGCTGTGGACCAGCCTCTGGCTGAGCCCAAGAAGTGGGCAGGGAGAGTGGGCGCTGCATTGCCTGTCCACCCACAAACCATTTCGGGACTCACAGCACAGACACACCCAGAGGGTTGCCAGGGCTAAAGAGTCTGGGGAGACTGTTTGGCCTGATGAGCACACCCCACTGGGAGTGGCTCCCAGGCCCACCCGCCATGAGGCCCTGGTGTGGCCTCCCTACCTAGGCTCAGGCAGATCACAGCCTGAGGGATCGGTGTCTTCCAGCCTGGCCCAGCGGGCTCCTAGGAGAGCATCTATCCTAGTTGCTAAGACACCCACATCCCACATCAGAGAATCTCAGGTCAGTTCCTGGCTCTGACTCCTGGCTGCAGCTCCCCGCTAATGCAGTCCCTGGGAAGACAGCAGGTGAGGGTTCAAACAGCTGGGTTCCTGCCACCCACTCCCAGCCATTGAGGGCATTTAGGGAGTGAACTAGTGGATGGGAGATCTGTCTGTCTGCCTGATCCCCAAATAAGTAAATAAAAATTTGAACTAAGATAAAACTTCATGACCCCAGCGTAGAAGCAGGATCTGTCCTTGCTGTGGGTTGACTACAATTTGGCCCCAGGACTAAGCAGGATTTCAAACCCCACAGTCACCGTGAATGGTACTAAGGGGGTGGAAACACATGAGATGTTGATGTGCAGGAGGCGGGGCCTTGTGGGGGCGGGACTTAGGGACACACCCTCGAAAGGAGGTTCTTAGGAGAAGGTTGTGAGAAACCCCCAAGAAGGGCTGTGTCATTCTTCAGTTTTCTGGCCTGCTGGGGGGGGGGGGTAATGCGGTGTCCTGCACACACTGCTACCCACCCTCAGCCAGAGCCCGCCCAGTGCCGCTGGGACTTTGGGCCTCCAAGCTGTGAGCTCAATGCATCTCTCTGTCCTGTGCTACCAGCTTGTTCCAGGTCATGCCTGAGACAGGCCCCTGAAAGTCCACTGCCCCCACCAATCTGCCACCATTCACAGCCTCACTGCTCCCCGGACTCAGAGCCCACCGCCACTGCCTGGGCACCAGCAGGTACTGCCAGTGTCGGCCTCCTTGCCCCGGCCCGTGGCTTGGCCTCACTATCCCTTGGCGCCCACGTCAGGACAACCAAGTCAGAATCGACTTTCTGTTCCTTAGGGTTGCTGCGAGGCGGGTTAGCAAGTTAGCAAGCTCATGCAAAGGGCCCAGTCCAGGGCCACACACGCATGTTAAAAAACCAGACACAGGCCGGCACCGAGGCTCACTAGGCTAATCCTCTGCCTGCGGCGCCAGCACACCAGGTTCTAGTCCCGGTCGGGGCGCCAGATTCTGTCCCGGTTGCCCCTCTTCCAGGCCAGCTCTCTGCTGTGGCCCAGGAGTGCAGTGGAGGATAGCCCAAGTGCTTGGGCCCTGTACCCCATGGGAGACCAGGAGAAGCACCTGGCTCCTGCCATCAGATCAGTGCAGTGCGCCAGCCGCAGCAGCCATTAGGGGGTGAACCAACGGCAAAGGAATACCTTTCTCTCTGTCTCTCTCTCACTGTCCACTCTGCCTGTTAAAAAAAAAAAAAAAAAAAAAAAAAAAAAACAGACACAGCTACAGAACCAGAAAGCCGACAAGGGCTTACTTAGGGCTGGGAGGAGGGCAGGGGATAGGGGCAGAAGGGCAATGGCCGAGGGCACAGGACGTTTTTGGAGTTAATGAAAATGTTCAGACACACCTTTCTGTGAATATACTAAAAACCAGTAAGTTGTACACTTTAAGAGGGTGAATTGTACAGTGTGTGTGAATTACATCTCTAGAAAGCTGCTGTTCAGAAAAAAAAAAACCAAAAAACAAAAAATACAATAAAGTGTTCCAGACCCCCACCAAGCCCCTTATAGCAAGATGTGTTGTCTTGGAGTGGACATGATGATGAGCGCTTAAGACACTGCTTGGGACACACACACACTTCCCATACAGGATGCCTGGGGTTTGAGTCCTGGCTCACTTCCGGCTCCAGCTTCCTGCTAATGTGCAGCTGGAGAGGCAGCAGTTCAAGTACTCGGGTCCCTGTCACTCATGTGGGAGAGATGGAGCTACAGGCTCCGGGCTCTTGGCTTCAGCCTGTCCCAGCCTCAGCTGACGCAGGCATTTGGGTGGAATCTCTCTCTCTCGCTCCACCTGTCCCTCTTTCAAATAAACAAAAATTAATAAAACAACAAAAATAGCTTTGTTGTCCTTTTTTTGTTACTCCAATCTAGTTAGCCCATGGCAAGAAACCCGTCTCAACGGCAGGCCGTGGCGCCTGACACTCTTAGGGAACTGTGCCATCCTGAGCTGGCCCAGCTACCGAACAGTGGCCCAGAACCTACGGAGATGACAAGGGGCCGGTCTTCCCCAGGGGCACCTCAGGAGGCCAGCGAGGGCCTGCCCCTCAGCACACTTGGGGCCCCCCAGCTCTGGCCCTGGGAGGTCTGACAGCACACAGGCCTCGGCGGGCCACAGCTCACAGGGGTGGCCCACACATTCCTTCCCCAAAGAAGGAAAAGCCACCCGACAGTGAGGTCATTTGGTTTTTCTGGCACAGATGCTAACAGTTACAGGCCACCCAATGCCACAGAGAACTTCCTCAGAGGATCGGGATTCGACCAGACGGGGCCCCAGGGTCCAGCAGGCTGCAGCCCCTCACTTGACCCCTCACGTACTGGAGGTATGAGCCCTCCACGTGCAAAATCGGAAATGGAATCCACCCTTCCTGGGATGAACCAGATCCCACACTGCTCTAAGATAGTGGCCTTGCGTGGACCCCAGGTGAGAGTGGGCCATGAACTGAAGCCCCACGGTTAACCCCACCCCTGAGCACTCTCTATCACCATCGTCACTCTCACTGTCACCATCACCACCTCAACAAACCCACTCAACAATCCCGTTAAAGGAGATCAACATTGAGGGTCAGAGATGGCAAGCAACCTCCCCACGGTCACACAGCAAAAGGCAGAATAGAAATTTGAACGGGGGTCCAAACTGGGTCCCTCTCTAGGCAAGCCCCTCAGCCTCTGTTCAGATCAGGGGTTCAGCACTAACCACCCAGCTCTACCAACTATTGGATATCAGTCCCAGGAAGGCCACAGGGAGCCTGTTGTCCCCAGGCAGTCCCTGGGCCTGGAACGGGGAGGGCACCACCCTAACCCCCACAAGGAGACCCCTCGGGCTTCCCAGGGAGGCAGAATGGGCAGGACAGGTTCTTTTCCTCTGAGTCTCAGCTTGAGGGCGGCAGGCAGAACACAAAGCCCATTGAGAGGGAGCATGAATAATGCAAGGGGCGGCCAAGCTGCTGGTGCAGGTGCCAGCGTGCGCGGCACCGGCGTGTCGGGGCGCGGGCCGGCCCCGGCAGCAGCCTCCCGCGCAGCCCGCAGGTGCCCCCGTGCCAACCAGCTGCAGCCGGCCAGGCCCATTCACCCAGCGAATTCTCACAGAGCACGGATTCGGTGTCAGGCACTGGAGGCAGCGGGGCACACAAAGGCGGAGATGGGGGAGGCAGACGGGGATCCAAGATCCCACCCGTGAGTTCCAACGCACAGAGGAAAAGCCCAGGGAGGCGTCAGGCTCCAGTGGGCACTGACCTGGTCCTGGCTGATCACTGCTCTGAGAAAGTCAATACATCTCACAGGCTGAGGATGAAAACCTGCCAATGGGCCAGAGGGGAGCCATAGACTCTACCACCCAAACCAGGCCACTGAGACATACAAGGAGGCACCAGGAACAATTACACTGGGACACAGGTGCAAACTGGTCACCGCAAGGGCCCCACAGCGGGGTTAGATGCACCTAGGAGGGTGGAGCCCCCTGCCCCCCAGCAGAGGAAACCAATCAGCAGTGGTCCCAGAGAGAAGGGCAGCAGGCCTGTGCAAAACACCTGGAGAGCGGCCCTGGGTGGGGCTGGGGCAGGAGTCAGCAGGCCACTGGCCATCTCCGTGCCTGCCGGCTGTTAGGCTGATTTCTCCTGAGCACAGCGAATGCCGCGGAGGACATCTGGTTGGATTTCAGCTAAGATAAATTCATGGTGGGCGTGGGATCGGGCGTGGGTGAACCCATCGTGACACCTGCATCTTGGAGAGAGACTTGGAGGGCAGCTGGAAGAATGGATCAGAGGCGGACAAGGAAGGCCGCCAAGAGCCCAGGGGGGAGCCTGTGCAAAGAAGCTCCAGGCCCCAGACAAAGTCGGCTCAGACCAGGCAGCGCTGGAGCCGAGTAGGCGGGTATGAGAGACTCAGGCAAGCGGCGGGAGGGAGGGGTCGGAGGCCACACCCAGGTTTCAGGCCTGAGCCAACAAGATGAACAAACAGGTGGAGATGCCATCGCCAACTCGCAGCTGTCCAGCCCACACGTCCACCCCACCCAGACACCTGCAGAAGCTCCTCGCGGCTACAAGACGGGCCAAAGTCCTCTGCCCCAGTCCTATTTCTAGAAGGTGCCCCAGGCCAACCAGAAAGAGGGCAAGGGAGAAGCAGATACTACCTACCCACAAGCCCTCCAGGACGACACCAACTGCCCGGGGAAGGTGTCCCGGCCCTGCCCACCCGGCCCGCACCACCTAAAACCATACCTTCCCAGCCTGGCTACCTGTAACACCTACTCATTGCCAGCGGTTGTGGGAAGAAGCCCATGGCCCATGTGGCTCTGGTTTTCAGAAGTCACACATGGGGAGGCTTCCGGGGGGGGGGGGGGGGAGGGCAGTGCTACACCCACCCTGTGGCCCCTAGCCAGTCTCTGTGTCTCCCATCAGCCCGTGCAACTGACCTCCTTCCTATCGGTCCATCTCTCTCCATCCCCCACCATGTCCATGCTCCAGTGGAATGTCTGCCAGCACAATGGGTGCCCAGCACTGGGAGATCCGAGTTCTAATTCTAGCTCTACCGCCAGGCAGCTGCGGGCCTCGGGGCAGTACCTTACGTGGGGTCGCACCAGCCTCATTTCAGGGGGTTCTGTTAAAAGGAAATGATAGAGCCACTGGGATAGCCGTCTAAGGAAGCAGCACTTGCCAAACTGGCCTGATCGCTGACAATAGAGACCCCAGCCCTACAACTGCCCCCGTGATTCGGGAGTTCTGGGGTGGGGCCCACAAACTGGTATTTTAACAAGTACCAAGCATTGCAGGTGAATCCTATCATCAGGCAAGTTGGGGCAACATAGGGCTCAAGAAAGGCAGAGAGAGAGAGTCTGCATCACCTCACCTCCGCCTGGAGAAGGCAAGCAGGGCTCGCTGAAGGGGGTCCCCGGCTCCTCACACACAAAGCAACAACATCGGCTCCATGCCTAGCAGCGGCCCCCAGGGCCGGGTCACCAACCTGGCCCTTATATCCATCCTGCCAACCGCCCTGCACACAGAGTGCCTTCTGTCTACAGGTGCAGACAGAGGTTCAGATGAGGTCCTGGCAGGCACCGGGTACAGGGGTTAAGGAGCCGCTTGGGACGCCGCCTCCCATACCACAGTGCCCCGGTTTCAGTCCTGGCTCTGCTCCTGACTCCAGCTTCCCGCGCTTGGGAAGCAGTGGTGAGGGCTCAACTCACTGGGCCCCTGCCACCCATAGGGGAGGCCCAGAAGGAGTTCCAGGCTCCTGGCTTCAGCCTGGCCCAACCCCTGCTGTTGTGGGCATTTGGGGAGGAACCCAGCAGATAGAAGATCTCTGTCTGCCTTTTGAGTTCAGAAAAAGGAGAAAAAAAAAAGCCTGATGTTGCAGTGAGAGTGAGGGGCTCCAAGATGGTCTGGCAGGGAGAGGGGCCCCAGATCAGAGAACACAGAGCATCTGGAAGGAAGTCCAAGGTACCCGGGAGCCCCTCTCCCTCCGTCACCCCTGCTCAGGGCATACAGCTGGCCCCACGCCAGAGTCCGGCAGCTCCCTTCTCCCTGGGGAGGAAGCCGCCACCACCCAGACAGCCTCCAGCCTCTCCCTCCTGGCACGCGGCCTCTCCAGGGAGAGCTCGGCCTGCACAGACCTCGGAGGGGCACAGGGAAAGGACTCAGAGGCCCTCCCAGGCCTGGCCCGCTCAGGAGCAAGGCACAGTGACAACAGCTGACACCAGGAATACTTGTTTACAAGGTACTCTATTGGTTTTACATTTTATTTATTTGAGAAGTACACACACACACACACACACACACACACAGACCAAACAACCAGAGAGAGCTCCTATCTGTTGTTTCATTGCCCAAATGCCTACAAAGACAGGGGCTAGGCCAGTGCCAAAGCCAGGAGCCGGCAACTCAAAGTCTCCCACGCAGGTAGCAAGACCCCAAGCACTTGAGTCATCAGCTGCTCCTTCGTAGGGTGCACATTGGCAGGAAGCTGGAGTCAGGAGGCGGAGCTAGGACTCGAACCCAGGCACTCTGACACAGGACGTGGGTTCACAACTGCTAAGCTAAATGCCGGCTCCCTACCACGCAGCTTACACTGATCACTCTCTCTTCACAGCAAGTGGATGAATGAAGAGGCAGATTTGTTGGACTCTCCATTTTAGAGATGGCAAAACTGAGGGGACAGGGCTGTTAGGTGCCTCAGCTTGCCAAGGGCAGGCCCCAGACCCAAAGCCAGGAGTTCCCTAACCCCAGATCCCAAGTGCTTCCTTCTGCTTTCCTGCTCTCACTAACCAACAAGAGGAGCACAGAGGACAAGACCAGCCACTACCAGGCCCCAAGAAGGAACGCGACCCAGCTGGCAGAATACACACCACCCAAGAGGTAGGCACTCCTGGTGGCACCGAGCCCCCACACAGCCACCACATGTGGATCCCTGCCGGCCACGGGACCGTGGTTCAGAGTGCAGCCGGCATCTGTGAGCAGAGATTTGTGTGCCATACCCACTGGGCACAGTGGACGACTGCTGGCAAGCAGACTTGCCAAGAGCAGAAATCATGGCCATGGCAGGCATCCTGTTCCCTTAGCAAGAAATAGCCTGAACTGTTCCCCAAAGGAAGCTAGTAAGTTTTGCATTGAGCTTTGAGCTCTATAACTAACTGGTCAGAAATGGATCATTTCTGATCCATTTTTGATCTGATCCATTTCTGATCCTCATTTCGTGAGGAACGACCTTGGGCAGGGAGAAGTAGGGGTGTGGAGGCTGGGGAGGGAGGAGCCAGCAAGCTGTGGGGTCCCTACCCCTCCCCAAGACACCAGGAAGCTGAAGCAGGTCAAGAGGGAGAATGGGACCTGGACCAAAGAGGTCCTTTACCACCAGAAGATTCTGGAAGGAATTTCTGATGAGCTCTGTGGTCCCAGACACTCCCCCCACCCCCCAGAGCCGTGCCACAGCTTGCATGGGACACGATGCCTTCTTGGGGACACCGCTGGCCTCTGCAGACAGCTGCTGGGGCAGCCCTGGCCAGGGGAGCAAGAGGGCGAGGGGAGGCGGGGTAGCACCCAGGGCATAGCTGTCCTGCCACTCCCGCCTCGGGGGCTCAAAGTGCCTGCAGGGCGCACCACCGGCACACACGTACAATCCAGCAAGCCCACTTCTGCGTGCAGACACAATATGGAATGCAGGGCCTGCAACAGGTACTGGCACATCGCTTTTCACAGCAGCCAAAGGACACAGGCCAAGCGAGGAGCAGATACACCAGGCGGTGAGACAGACAATGGATTAACCAGCCTCAAAGAGGCAGGCGATCCGACACATGCCGCGACACGGATCAGGATGAAGACAGGCCAAGTGCAAGCAGTCACAGAAACAAGCAAGGGTTGCTTCCACTCACATGACAGCAGCCAAGAGGGAGGCCTGGTGGCCGCCAGGGCTGGGGCAACGGAAAAGCATTTCGTGGGTACAGAGAGCCAGCTCTGCAAGATGAGGTGTCCTGGGGATGGACTGGGGATGGCTGCACAGCCCATCACTGTGCTTACTGCCCCTGAACTCACAAACGCTTAACGTGGGCTGGGCGCTCGGGACAGTTGTTCGGGGCCACACCCCACACCAGAGGGCCTGGGTTTGAGTCCCAGGTCCTCTTCAATTGCAGCTTCCCGCCCCGGGAGCAGCAGATGATGGCTCAAATAGTTGGGTCCCTGCCACACACATGGGAAACCCAGATGAGGTTCCAGGCCCCTGGTGTCAGCTTAGCCCAGCCCTGGCTATTGTAGGCATTTAGGGAGTGAACCAGAGTGTAGGAGATCTCTCTCTCTCTCTCTAATAAATAATACATAAATGTTTAAAAATTGTTAATTATATCATGTATATCATACATACATACATGCATATACTACATCTATACATTATATATACATATATATACTATATATATACACTATATATATACATTATATATACATATATATTAAAGTCAGACATTAAAAATCCTATCTGTGGCAATTCCCTATGGGCAGCTGTTTTCATTTTGCCATAAACAGGTCTCATTTTTAAGGCAAAACAAAACAGACACTGAAGGCTTGTAAGCCACACGCACTGCAAACCCAGCCTCCCACGGGTGCTGAGCGCACGCGCCTCCCCTGCCCCCCTGCCAGCTTGCCTTGCAGAGGATAAGACCCCCCCACCCCACCCAAGGCAGACTCTGGGTGGGGCCCTGGCCCTCCAGGAAACACAGGAGGGAAGCGATCCTCATGGCCACAGGCGACAGCCGGCTGGGGGCCCCTCCCAGGCCCTGACTCCAAGGTGACTCAGCTTCGGTGTCCCCGGAAGGAAGCGGGCCAGCCTGCTGGTTTTTCCCTTTCTAGGAAAGCACAGGGCATGACTTGGCCCAACCCCAGAGGCCCGGGTTTCTCACACAGACTGCGCTGGCCACGCCTCCCATCACCCTCTGCAACAGGGGGAGAAGACGCCACAGGCAAGGGGCTCACTCAGGAGGAGGAGAGAGGCATGGGGTGGGGGACAGGCCTTCCTTCCTACCTCCACCCCCAGTGTATCAGGCTCAGGCTCTGACCCGGATGGATGCAAGCTGCATGCCTTGCCTGGGTTTCCTCGTCCACTCGAGGGGCTGGGACATTTGCTAAGTCCCCTTCCACCTCGGAAGTGCCCCACTTTTTCGGGTGCGCCAGGCACCACGCTAGCAATGGGAACAGCGGGTAAGGCCAGCCTTCGCGGTACCGGCAGCCTTGCGAACGCCTCCCCTGAGCTTCAGGGCCTCCCACCCTCGCTGCTGTCCCCAGGCCGGCCCTGCGAGGGAGAGGGGCGTGGAGAGGGGAGCCGCACGGCACTAGGGGAAGAGCAGAGAACCACAGTCTGTCCGGCCCTGGAGGAGCTCCTGCTGCTTTGTCTGCCAGCGGGGACTGGGGACCTGCAGCTCTGACCGTCTAGACTCGACCTCTCCGTCCAGGATCAGTGAGGGAGGGCCCCAGCCCGGACCCTGCAGACTACAGCCAGGCCCAGCTGACCAATGGCCAACTCCGGGGAGTTCGGAGATGCCAGGGACATCGTAGCTCTTGCCTGCCCAAGGCCAGCTGCTGGGGGCTGTCTAAAGGTGGACGTCTCGCTCTGACTTCGGGGATAAAATGAACGCGGCTGTCTTCCTTAAGCTGGGAGCACCAGGCTCCCAGGGTCCCAGGATGCAGGGACAAGAAGGCGGCTCGTGCGCCATCCCTGTGCCCAACTGCCCAGAGGTGGGACATCAGTGACCTCCACCCCCCCAACACGCGCCCCCTCCCCAGCTCCGCTGGATTTTAACCATAAACACAGCCTTTCTCTGAAGGCAAGGGCTTAACACAAACCAGATGCAATGGAGACTCTCCCCCCACCCCCCTTCTTGGCCCTAAAATTAAACGTTCAGTATCTCCTCTGCCAAAAGCCACTGGAAGGCCGGGCCTTAAAGAGCCAGAGCCTCCGGTTCTCACCCTCTCACACTCTCAATCACGTCCCTGCTTAAACAAAGTGTCAAAGTGCCCCAAAGGGAAAGTGTGGCTGCCCCCCCCCCAGGAGCGCCTGGACCCGTGCAGGGCGGGGACACACTTGAAAGGAGAGGCCATGGAGGAGGAAGAACAAAGGCCCATCTTCCACCAGCAGCATCTTCCACCAGCCCACAGGGACCAAGACAGAGGGGGGGGGGGGGCAGGATACAGTGTCCCTGGAGCTGGCATGCACACGGCTGCCCCCTGGACCACAGCTTGTCTGCAGGGAGCTGGACCCGCACCCTGCTCGTGTCCCAGGGGATTCAGGAGAGGCCTGGACTTCCGGGGTAAGGGGCAGGCACCTCACCATCCTCTGACCTCTCATGGCTGTGATGATCTGAACAGGATCCACCTTACAGGACCCAGACCCCCATGCTGCACTGGCTGCTGTGTCATCCTGACAGCTCTCCCTGTCCCACCGCTCCTTCCAATCCCAGAGGCCCAAGGCCCAGATCCCGCCACCCACCTCCCACCCCGCGTACCACCCCTCACCTCACCGTGCACCCAGCTTAAAGACACACCTGGACTCAGGCTCAGGGGCCCACGTCTTAGACCCCAAGTGTGCTCTGCAGAGCCCAGCGGCTGACACAGCACACCCTGGAAGTGCTGAGATCCGATGCTTAAATCTCACCAAGATGCTGCTGCAGGTAGACATCTTCCATGTTGCTAAGACTTTTTGAAAAGATGTATTTATTTCTGTTTATTTGAAAGTCAGAGCAAAAGAGAGAGAGATCTTTCACTGGCTGGTTTACTCCCCAAATGGCCGCAACAACCATGGCTGGACCAGGCTGAAGCCAGGAGCCAGGAACTGCATCTGGGTCTCCCACATGGGTGGCAGGGGTGAGGTACGTGGGCCATCACCTACCACCTCTTCAGGTGCCAGGAGCAGGGACCTGGATGACAAGCAGAGCAGTCAGGACTCAAACCAGCGCTGCAATATGGGATGCCACAACGCGAGCTCCCTGCTATGAAATTCCAATACTCTTTAAGAAGTATTTATTTATTTATTTATTTGACAGGTAGAGTTAGACAATGAGAGAGAGAGTCAGAGAGAAAGGTCTTCCTTCCGTTGGTTCGCCCCAAAAATGACCGCTACGGCCGGCACACTGTGCCAATCCGAAGCCAGGAGCCAGGTGCTTCCTCCTGGTCTCCCACGCAGGTGCAGGGCCCAAGCACTTGGGCCACCCTCCACTGCACTCCTGGGCCACAGCAGAGAGCTTGCCTGAAAGAGGAGCAACCAGGACAGAATACAGCGCCTCAACTGGGACTAGAACCTGGGGTACCGGTGCCGCAGGCGGAGGATTAGCCTAGTGAGCCGTGGCACCAGTCCTAAGAAGTATTTAATCCTGTAACCATAACATAGCCACGTTCAGTCTGCATATTACCTGGCTCATTTACACTAGTTTCACAGCTGTATGTAACTAATAGTCATGTCCATACCACCATCATTCGCCTACTCACAGGGGACATTTCCCAAGATCCCCTAGTGGACACCCGTAACCACAAAGTACCAAGCCCATATATGCTGCTTCTCCTACTTGCATATACCAAACGTAATGCTACCCCATCATTTATTTGGAAGTCAGAGTTACAGACAGATAGGGAAAGATGAAAAGATCGTCCACCCGCTGGTTCACTTCCTATCCATCTCCCTGTTAATACTCCTGGAAAACAGTGCTTGGGCCCCTGCCACCCATGTGGGAGACCCAGATGGAGTTCCAGGCTCCTGGCTTCGGCCTGGCCCAGCCCTGGCTGTTGTGACCGTTTGGGGGAGTGAAGCAGCAGAGGGAAAATTCCTCTCTCCCTCTCTCTCTGTCTCTCTCTCTCTCTCTAATTCTGCCTTTCAAATAACTAAATAAATCTTTAAAAATAAAATAAAATTGAACTGAATTGCTTCTTTCTGGAATTTTCCATTCATGTTATTAGACAGTGGATGGCCATGCTAACTGAAATCAGGGGATGGGGAAAGCCTGGGTGGAGGGACCACTTTAATCAGTAATTCTCCTACTTCCAACAACCTACTGAATATTCCGCTCCTGCACAGTCTTCCTGATCATCCTTGTTAAATTAGACTGTAGAATTATTCCACCACGATGAATCATGATGGCTGGTTAAATTCCTCCCCTACAGTTCGATGAGGAGCGCGTCCCTCCCCCAGCGCTGGCCCCGTGGAAAGGGCCCGGAGAGCATTTGTAAGTGCGTCTTTATTTTGCTGGAAGTTTCCTTAGAACGTGATATGGGGTGGGGGTAGAATCACTTAAACACGGATACGAACATTTTCAAGGCTTTGCTACATGAAGAGCCATGACACTAACCCCCCAATCTGCCACACCTTTAGAAATAAGGGCATTTAATGGTTCCATTAGAAACTGCCTTGGATCCCTGTTTTAAAAACATACATTTATTTGTTTACTTATTCCTTTATTTAAAAGGAAAAAAAAAAGAAAAGGAAATAAAGAGACAGAGAGCTCCCATTTGCAGGTTCGCTTCCCAAATGGCCTTCACAGCTGAGGCTGGGCAGACTCCATCCGTGTCTCCCACATGCGTGGCAGGGACCCAAGTACGTGAGCCATCACCTGCTGCCTCCCAGGCTGCACCCCGCAGGCAGCTGGAATCGGGAGCGGAGCCAGGACTCTGCACCAGGCACTCTGACACAGGACACAGGCCTCCAGCTGGCATCCTGGCTGCTACAGCTACGTGCCCACCCTCAATCACTTTTCTTTCTTTTTTAAAGATATATTTATTTATGTGAAAGTCAGAGTTACACAGAGAGAAGGAAAGGCAGAGAGAGAGAGAGCGCTTCCATCCGCTGGTTCACTACCCAGCTGGCTGCAACAGCCGGAGCTGTGCCAATCTGAAGCCAGGAGCCGGGAGCTTCTTCGGGGTCTCCCACACAGGTGCAGGGACCCAAAGACTTGGGCCATCTTCTGCTGCTTTCCAAGAGCCGGATCGGAAGTGGAGCAGCCGAGACTTAAACTGGCACCCATATGGGATGCTGGCACTGCAGGCCAAGGCTTTACCCGCTACGCCACAGCGCCGGCCCCAATCACTTTCTTTTTAGAAATTGTTTCTCAGCTAAGTTTCTTTGAAAGAAACATTTCACCTGCTCTGGGCCTCCAGACTACGCCCGGGAGATCCTTTTTCTGAAATCTTGGCTCCAAGCCCTACCTCACCTTTACCAAAAACTCCAGTCCACTCTGGAGTGGACTCCTGGTGCCCCTTAATCCCCTCTCCCCACCCCCAGTCTCAGTGCACGTCTTAGCTCCCAGACCCCATCTGCACTGCGTGCCACATCTCCCCCTCAAAGCTCCTGCCACACAGAGAAGCAACCAGAAGTTTTCTTGAACTATAACTCCCAAACTGAACTGGGGGGGGGGGGGCAGTATGGATCATTACAGGCCTTGCAGGGGAGGGGGGCCCTGTCCCAAGGAAGCACAGCTGCAGGCAGGCCCCCAGGCTGATACGGCTCTGTCTCAAGACAATGAGGTGTGCACAGATCCAGAGCCAGCCCCAAGCCCCGCCATGGCGCTGCCCCATGGAAGCTAAACCCCAGGAGGCCCAGAGCCCCTAAAGTGGGCCAGGGAGGGGCTTGGACGAGGCAGCCCGCCCCGTGCAAAGCTGAAATCCCTTTTTCCACAGGAAACGAACAGGCTGGGGGATCACCGAGGGGAAGGCTGGGCTCTCAGAATCCCCACCAGGATGACCCTGACCGCTATCGGTGCACTGTGCAGGCTCTTCAGAGTTCGTGGAAAAAGGAATTAAAAGGTAGCTGGTAGCCTCCACACACAAAGAAAGGACTGGGAAATAGGCTACTTGCCTGGTTTGACTGCTTTACACTGTGCATTGGTAATCACTTTATTTTATTTTTTTATTTTTTGCCAGGCAGAGTGGACAGTGAGAGAGAGAGAGAGAGAGAGAGAGAAAGGTCTTTCTTTGCCATTGGTTCACCCTCCAATGGCCGCCGCGGCTGGTGTGCTGTGGCCGGCGCACTGCGCTGATCCGAAGGCAGAAGCCAGGTGCTTCTCCTGGTCTCCCATGGGGTGCAGGGCCCAAGCACTTGGGCCACCCTCCACTGCACTCCCTGGCCACAGCAGAGAGCTGGTAATCATTTTTAAAACAAGACACAAAGCAATCTTAAAAATAAAAAACTAGAGGTGTACATTTGGCGCTGCAGTTAAATCACCTCTTGGGACACCCACAACCCACACCGGAGTCCCTGGGTTCAAGTCCTGGCTCTGCTTCCAATCCAGCTTCCTGCTAATGCACACCAGGCAAGGCAGCAGATGATGGCTGCAGTGCCTGGATCCCTGCCGCCACAGGGAGACCCACACTCAGCTCTTCAGCCTGGTCCAGTCTGGGCTGCTGTGGGCATTTGAGTGGACCAGTGGCTAGAAGATCTCTCTCCATCTGTCCCTTTCTCTCTCTCTCTCTTAAATAAAATGAAAATAGATTCTGAAAATTTAAAAATAGCAATACCTTCTTTACTTCCTTGTAAGTGACTGTGTGTGTGTGTGCACGCGTGTTAGGGGCTAAGAGAGATCCTGTGTCCCTCTTGGGGGTGGCTGGTCTCAGTCTCAAGGGGACAACACTTCTTTAGAAGGTTCCGGAACATGAATTAAGCTCCTCCTACTCAGGCTTAAGCAATGCATTCCTCCAGAGGGTCTTACTCCTCTAGAGGGTCTTCCACCGAGTCCTCCAGATGCATCTAAAAGTTAAAGGAGGTGCTGGCTGGAATGCAGATCCCGGGGCTCTGGCTCGAGCATTTGTCTGGTGGGTCTGGGCCAGGCCCAGAAGGCTACAGTTTACGGGAACCCCCTTTCGGGAACACAGCACTTGTGTGGCACAGGGTGGACATGCCCAGGGACCCGAGGACACCCACGGGCACCCAGGGGACCCTGGAGTGCGGGAGTGTCTACTCCGAGCACCAGAACCTCCCCTTGAGAGGCGGTCATTGGAGCTGGGCCAGCGTTCGCTGCGGCTCTGTGGGTGTGAGGGGCGGCGAGGGGAGAGAGGCTCCCAAACCAGAGGGAACGAACCCATCCCAGCCCCACCACGCGACCACAGGCCAGGGCCATTGTGAGCCCCAGCAGGGAAGTCTCCACCCAAACTATGCCAACAGCAGCTGAGACATTCTGGTGGACTGACCTCCCGCAGCCTCTGGCAAGGGGACGGCTGCTCCCAACTGTGCATCAGATGGGCGGGGCCCCAGCAACCTCCAGGAAAGAGAGCCTGAGTTTTCTGCCGTGGTGCACGGGGTGGGGGTGGGGGTGGGGGGCGGCCGACTCCACGGTACCATCATTGAAGTGCTCATCTCCTTCCCCAGAGACACCTGCAGACCCACAGTGGCGGTCACACGGGCAGAGCCACAGGAGACAGGGCCACGTGTGCGTCAGCTCTGCGTGCTAACCAGTGACTCAGCCACCCAGAGGCACCACTGCTGTGCACACAGCACCAACCCACCCAACGTCTTCGCCCATTTCAGCGTCTGAGGGCCTCCTGAGAAATCTCCAGTAGGTTCTCAGGGCTGCTGAGCCCTCGCTCCCTGTCTGAGGCCAGGTGATTGGCGGAGCTGAGCACTCAGACGGCCAACAACCGCGCATGCTACAGCGGATCTGCTCAGTCCCGGAGGTGACACTCTGGGCTGGGGAGGGCGAGTCCAGCAAGGCAGGAAGGGCCGGGATGGGGAGCGGACGAGAGCGGCTACCTGCGCCATGGAGGACTTGGTGAGAGTCCTCCATGAGGAAGTGAGCGCAGGGCGCAGAGCCGGCAGCCTCGGGTTCTCCGCTGTGACTTCTCCCACTTCCCTTCTGCTGCGAGTTCCTCAGAGGCGCCTCGTGCGGGCAGGAACCTGGGCAAGTGGCCAGGAGCCAGAGCTGAGCACAACGGCCTCAGACCCCCATCCACCTGTTGACCGCTTCGCCCGTGCAAGCGGCGTGTCCAGGCGCACCTGCTGCATGATTTCCTCCCCAAAGTGCAAACGCCAGGAGGGGTGGGCGCCAGGCCTGGCCAGGCCAGGAAGTTGCCGGCAGGATGCCTGCACCCACCTGGAGCAGCCGGGTTCCGGCACCCCGCCGCACCTGGCCGACACCACGGCAGACCCAAAACCACTTCTAGAAAACAGCTTTGGCCTCTGCAAGGGGCGGGGGCCCAGCTCGCGTTTTCATAGCAAAACTGCAGCTTTGCCCCACACATGCCCGGCACCCGCAGTGACCAGTGCTCTTCACAGTAAGCCAAGGCCCGAGGCAACCTGGGAGCCGCGAGCCGCCAGTCCACACAGCCTGCTCACCAGGGCCTGTCGAACCTGGGCAGTGCCGGAGGCTGCGAGTCAGGCTACAGACCGTCTCCAAGGACTGGGCTCTCTCTGAGACCTCCAGAAAGAGACGGGCTGGATTTCATTCCTCCAGCACCCCACTGAACGCCCTCGTACAAGTGTGGTGTTAACACCCAGCCTCCGGCTTTCACACGCGTTAAGAACCGAGTAGACAAGAAAGGTCTGCGTGTTCTGTGAAACCAACACCGGCAGCACCATGCACCACACTGCTCCTCCTACGTGGCAAAGCCCTCAGTGTTCAGTGCTGGCAAAAAGCATCTTTCCCGTGAGTCAGTTTACTTCCTTTTACCGGGACGAAAACACTGTGCTGTTTGCAATTTCCCTTTTTGCCTTGGTGGCCAGGAAGCTCAGACCAAGGGTCAGCGCTGACTTACAAGAACTAACCTCTTCTGCAACACAAATGATGCAGGACCTCGCTTGTATGAGGAAGTTGAAAAAGCTGGATGCATAGACGCTGGGAGTAGAACAGTGGCTGCCAGGCCCGAAGGCAGGGGGCACAAACGTTCAGTCTTCAGATGAGAGAGTCCTGAAGGTCTATCGGACAGCGTGTGCCCGATTACAGCTGCTCACAGCTGCTCACTTGAACTTGAACTTGAACTTGAGCGTTGCTAACAGAACAGAGCTCAGTGCTCTCATCTCTCCTACCCTCCCTTACACACACACACACACACACACACACACACGGTAACTATGTGAGATCATGTATGTGTTAATCAACTTTTAAGTGTGATCATCATTTTATAATGTATCAAATCATCACATTCTATACCTTAAATAAATACAAGGGTCCTTCAGAAAGTTCATGGAAAATGAAATATTTTGGGGGCCAGCGCCGTGGCTCACTTGGTTAATCCTCCACCTGCAGTGCCGGCATCCCATATGGGTGCTGGTTTGAGTCCCAGCTGCTCCACTTCCGATCCAGCTCCCTGCTAATGTGCCTGGGAAAGCAGCGGAAGATGACCCAAGTGCTTAGGCCCCTGTACCTTTGTAGGAGACCCAGAAGAAGCTCCTGACTCCTGGCTTCAGCCTGGCCCAGCCCTGGCCATTGCAGCCACTTGGGCAGTGAACCAGCAGATGGAAGATCTCTTCTGTGTGTGTCTCTCTCTGTCTAACCTTCAACTAACTAAATAAATCTTAAAAAAAAAAAAAAAAAAAAAAAGGTCTAGATCTTCTAGCTTCAATCTAAAACTCCCCTGGAGAGGAGGCTTTTTTTTATTACTATTTTTAACTTATTTGAAAGGCAGAGTTACAGTGAGAGAAGGAGAGACAGATCTTCCATCCTCTGGCTTACTCCCCAAATGGCTGCAATGGCCTGGGCTGGGCCAGGCAGAGCCGGGAGCCGGGAGCCAGGAGCTTCTTCTGGGTCTCCCTTGTGAGTGCAGGGGCTCAAGGACTTGGGCCACCCTAGAGGAGGCTTTTAACATGTCCACTGAACTTGCTTTGTGGCAAGAGGCAGGGAAGTGTGCAAATCAATGCACATTCATGAAACCAGGTCTATCCCTGAATGTCTGTCTCCAGGGAAGGGCCATTAAGGCTGTGTGGCTACATGAGCAAAAATCAGTCTGATAAAATGCCAAGTAGGGAAACGGAAAAGCAGAATGAAACTGTATAGGCACTATCAAAATAATGGGTGTGAGAGGATAAACACAAAATAATGGGTTTCTGAAAACACACATCGTTGTGTCCAGGGCCTCTAATCCCACACTGAAGTTACTGTCCCCCAACGACAGTGGAGGCCCACGGAGGTAATACTAGTGCCACACCTGCCAGGAAGTCCCCAGCCACCACCAGGAACTGCTCCCACCAGACCGGCAGACACACACACACACACACACACACACACACACGCACACCAGGAGGTGCTGGTGCCCCGGCCACATCGGCCAAGCGGCTGGCTGCGAGGACGGCCAGCTGGGCTGCAGGGTCCCTCCGCAGCGGATTCCAGTGCAGCCAGAACGGCTGGGGGCTGCCCTTTCTGCCTGGCCTCCTCCCTGAGGCCGACAGCCCCACCCAGGGCAGGGCAGGGCAGCAGTGAGGGTGAAGCGGTCCACAGAGGCAGGGGCTGGGGCTGGGTTTCTGCCCGGCCTAGGACAGCCGGCAGCAGAGGCAGCCGGGGCTGGCTCAGGTGCAGGTGGAGTGAGCTCATCCCTTCCAGGGCATCCTTGGAACTGGAAACCCACAGCCGAGATGGTTCCCATGGCAACGAGCCAGCACCTCCTCCACAGCCGCCTTCCTCGGAGCGCCTGTGCCTGTGCCCACGGTCACTAAGCCGCCCTCCCCAGCCTCAGTGTATAGAACAGAGGAAGGAGGGGCCTGGGCAGGCTGGAACCACGCATTGCCCCCCAGGTCCATCCCTTCCCGGGTAGGGCGACTGAACGGGACTCCTGGCCACGCGGCTGCCACCGAGTCCTACTTCTGGCCCTGGGGCAAGTCAACCCAGTCCCTCTTCCATATCCCAACCCTGGGCCCCCTCTCTGCACCTTCAAATACTCTTCTGGCTTCCACCCTCCCCACCTGCCACGCGGGCCCTGCACACAGGCCTCTCCACGTGTGGTGTCCAACTCAGCAGCCACACACCCGCCGAGCAGTTCTCAGGGCAAGCCTGGCGCCTGTACTGACCAGCACAGATGGCCAGAGCTTGTGCCTCCACTGATACGCCCAGTACCCACCGCTACCCACCCCCAGGCATCCCACACGCAGCGGCACCAGCCCACTGCCTCCTTCACTCATCTCCACACTGCACTCCCAGTCCCTGCCTCTGGTCATTCTGACGTAGTCTAGGGCTGATTCTCGGCTCACGTTGTCACCTCCTCCAGGAAGCCTCACCTGGCTCCTCCCAGCGGGGCTGCAGCCTTCCTCTGGGCTTCCTTCACTATACACTGGCCCCAACACCTCTGCACACAACAGGTCAGCCGTGGGTCTCTCGTGCACTGGCCTGCTCCAAGGCCAAGGTCATGCAGCTGACCCTGACCTGGACGTAGAAGTGTTTAATATGGTGCCCAGCCACACAGCAACATTTCTGTCAGCAACAGACTGTAGGGGCCGGCGCTGTGGCGCGGTGGGTTAACACCCTGGCCTGAAGCGCTGGCATCCCATATGGGTGCCGGTTCGAGACCTGGCTGCTCCACTTCCTGTTCAGCTCTCTGCCATGGCCCGGGATAGCAGTAGAAGATGGCCCAAGTCCTTGGACCCCGGCACCCACGTGGGAGACCCGGAAGAAGCTCCTGGCTTTGGATCAGCTCAGCTCCGGCCATTGCGGCCATCTGGGGAGTGAACCAGCGGATGGAAGACCTCTCTCTCTCTCTCTGCCTCTCCTCTCTCTGTGTTACTCTGACTTTCAAATAAATAAATAAATCTTAAAACAAAACAAAACAAAAAAACAGACCGTGCAGTCAACTGTGGCGCCTTAAGATTATCACGGAGCTAAAATCCTCCCTCCACTTTGTGACCTTGCAGCCCTCTTAGTTTGTCTAAGTCCACCTCCATGAAGCTCACACAGTGACAAAATCGCCTTGCAATGCCTTTCTTAGAGAGCATCCCATCGCTCAGTGACACGTGGACACGTGAAACCCAGCCGCTGAGCCCAAGGATTTTGTTACACTATTCTCTGAACATTTTCTTCTGTTTGAAATGTCGTTAAAAAAAAGAGAGAGAGAGAGAACCATAAAACCATAATCTACAATAAACACAGGCCGAGTGCCTTCAGCCCTACGTGTATGTCAACAATCTCCAGTTTCTGCCTCTGTCTGAACTCACGCCACAGACACGGCCCTCCCGGCCTGGGCCTGGAGCCCAACATCACCTGGCCAGTTTTCCAGGGAGTTAGTTCAAACCTCAGATGAGCACCTGTACTATGCAGGCAGGATCGGCTGCTAATGATTGGAGCCCAGTAACAGGTGCACGAGACTTCACTATACTGCTCTCTCTACTCCCATGCACAAATGCCACAAGTTTTTAAAAATCCGTTCACGCATGCAACTAAAATGCACTGTGAATAAATACAGAAATAAGAATCAACCTCACCTCTTGAGCTGACAACTTGAATAAATTCAAAGTTATTTGCTCTCTTATCCCTCCCTAGTAATTAAATATCTGACAGCGCCGCTGTTGGTGACCTCCCCAACATTGACCTCCCCAGAGGGACAAACCATGAAGGAGGGGCTTCTGGCACTGCCCCTCCCACACTGTGGGGTGCAGGAGCCTTCTCAGTCCTGCCACACCACGCACAGGGGTTTTGCCCTCAGACAGGAAGTGGCCTGGGAGTCCTAGGGGATGCTGCTGGCCTCACACTCCCACAGAAGCCATGCCAGGGTCCACAAGACTTAAAGGCAGAGTCCGAGGGCTCTCTATTCCAGAATTATGGTCTTTCCAAGAGCCCACTGGGTACCAGGTGCAAACTCAGCATCCTAACCCAAAAATCCAAAATCGGCAACTTTTTGAGCCCTACAGGATGCCATAGGTGGAAAATGCCACACTGGACCTCCAGTGACAGATCACAGTCAAACACAGGTGTAAGAGTGGACGTCTGGCCTAGTGATGGAGACGCTCGTTAAGATGCCCACTCCCCACCTCTGGGTGCCTGGGTTTGATACATGGCTCCACTCATTGATGGCTCACGTGATCCAGTTCCTGCCACCCACGCGGGAGTCCAGGGTTGAGTTCACCGCTGCCAACTTGAGCTCCCAGCCTAGGCTGGAATGCCCCCAACGGGCACTTGGGGAGTGAGCCCAGATGGAAGCTCTTTCTCTCTGCCTCTCAAATAAGCTAATTTAATTAAAAAAAAAAGTACACCAAAAACACTATAAAATTACATTCAGGCTCTATGTGTAATGCATATATGATACAAAGGAATTTCGTGTTTAGACTTGGGACTCATCCCCAAGATATCTCATTATTTACACGCAAATACTTTAAAATATGAAACACGCCTGATCCTACGGCCCAGAAACCCTTGGGTTCAAATCACAGGTGAGCCACTGACTGGCTGCAGGACCTTGGGCAGGTTGCTTAACCTCTCTGGGCCTCGAGGGCCCATCTGTGAAGTGGGGGGTGCTGGTGCCCACTTCCCAGTGTTGCCGTGGGGATCATACGGGCTGCCTCATGAAGGCACTAGTCCCGGGGCTCACCCATAATGAGCTGGGGACGGTGGCATGTGGCATCAGAACAGCAAGCACTGGGATGCTCCTAGTGCCTTTACTGTCACTACAGGCAGGAGGTGGCCCTGAGTCCTTCCATCAGGTTTTCTCTGTCCACGGAGGCCAGCAGCGCCCCTTCCCTAGAGAGACAGCCCCATCCCTCCCAGGCTCTGGATGCTGTTGCCAGGCTGAGTGGTGTGTTGTGGTTGTCTGGAGGCCTTGTGCTCACTCCAGGCATCAGGTGGGTGACACACTAGTCCCACAGAGCAGCGTATGGCTCTCAGTCTGCCATACGTTAGCCTCAGCGAGCTACTTCATTTCTCCCACCAGTCAGTAAGGCCGATAGATCCTGCCTCGCTGTGGGGATAACACAAGACGACGTGTGACAAACAGCAGGAAAGAAGGGCAATGCAGCTGCATCAGAGAATGCAAGCCTGGGGCACCTGCACAGACCCACAGTCAACCTTGAACCTGACCTTGACATGACCAGGAAGGTGCCCTACTAGCGGCAGCCAACAAAGTCAGGGCCAGAACCCCAGGATCCCAGGGAGGCCTAGAGGAAAGGCCCAGCAGAGTCTCATTCCCAAGGCCATCCCTGGGGGTGACCAGTGCCTGGGATGTCAATGGGGGACAAGAGAACAGACCAGGGCAGATGGGAGAAGAGCGAAGAGAAAGATGCAGGGTGGCCAAAAGCCCCGGGCTGGGCTGGGAGTTTGGTCTAGCAGTTCAGACTCCAGGATCCCACACCGGAGCACCTGAGTTCAAGTCCCAGCACCGTTCCTGACTCCAGCTTCCTGCTAATGCAGACCATGGGAGGCAGCCGTGAACTTGAACTACAGTTCAAGTATCTGGGCCCCAGTCACTTATCTGGGAGACCTGGATGGCATTCCCAGCTCCCAGTTGCAGCCCCTGACTCTCTGTCTCTCAAATAAATCAGTAAAACTTTAAGGGACAGGCATTGTACAACAATTAAGACATCACTTGGGGCACCTGGGTTCCTTAATCAGAGTTTGAGTCCTGGTTCTGCTCCTGATTCCACCTTCCTGATACTGTGCTCTCCGGAAGGCAACAGGGGACGGCTCAAGTACTTGGGTTTCTGCCACCCACATGGGAGACTCAGATTGAGTTTGGGGATTTTGGCCTTGGCCAGGCCCAGCCCTGGCTAATGCAGGCATTTGGGAAGTGAACCAGCAGATGGAATATCTCTGCCTCTCTCTCTCTCTCGCTCCCTATCTAATAAATAAATTTAATAAAGAAAAATGTATTCAATCCCCAGATGGCCGCAGCAGCCGGAGCTGCGCCAATCCAAAGCCAGGAGCCAGGAGCTTCTTCCAGGTCTCCCACGCAGGCCCTAGCAGAGAGCTGAACTGGAAGTGGAGCAGCCAGGACTCGAACTGGTGCCCCTATGGGATTCCAGCACTGCAGGCGGTTTTACCTGTTACGCCACAGCATTGGCCCCTTAAATCATTTTTTAAAAGCCTCCACCTGGCCCTGAGAGGCTCCCATCTGTGCTAACTAACATAGCACTGGGACTTTAGCCTCCATGGCCAGGACCAGAGAGGGGCCGCTTCCTGGTTCCTCAGGAATGCACTGGAATGTGCGAGTCAGGAGAGAAGCATATAGGGCCCTGGGAGGGTGCAGAAGCCACTCCATCTCTAACCGGGGCCAGGCGCTGGTTCCCCCAGCCAGCTGGGGTGACCCAGCAGAGAGAAGTGGCTGGAGCAGGGTTTAGGAAAGCAGGCTCCAAACAGGCAGCCGGGGCAAAGCCCAGCCTCCCACTGAGAGCCCTGTGAGCTGGGGCAAATGCCCTACCCCAGGCCTCAGCTCCTGCTGTGAAATGTCAAAGCGCCTTGTGCTTGTTCTCTGACCCAGAGCACGCAAGGGACGCACGCACCCCAGGGCTGGACACGGGGCAGTGAGTGTGAGGCGTCATACTAGGACCACCACCACGGACCCTCAGGATCCTTCCTCATGGCCGCCCTCCAAGACAAACTCAGGGGGCCGGCACTGTGGCACAGCGGGTTAACCCATCTCCTGCGGCACTGGCATCTCATACGGGCACTGGTTCTAGTCTCAGCTGCTCTGTTTCCGATCCAGCTCCCTGCTAATGCACCTGAGAAAGCAGTGGAGGATGGCGAAAGTGCTTGGGTCCCTGCACCAACGTGGGAGACCTGGAAGAAGCTCCTGGCTCCATCATGGCGTAGTCCCAGTCATTGGAGAGTGAATCAGCAGATGGAAGCGCTTGCTCTCTCTCTCTTTCTCTCTCTCTCTCTCTCCATAACTCTACCTTTCAAATAAATAAATAAATCTTTAAAAAAAAAAAAAAACGCCATCTCAGGAGCCAATCCCAGGAGGGCCCACCTGTCCATCACCACCTCCAACCTGTCAGGGCACAGCTGTCTCCAACTGCAGAATTCACGTGAGATTGACCACCCACGCGGAAGCCAGAACCCCAGCGGCTCCATCTGCCTGTGGAGCAGACGCCAGCCCACGTGCGCCCACCAGCAGCGGTTCTGCAGCCCTCCTGCAAGGGTGACGTCAGCAGACAGAATAAACAACCCTTAGCAAGTCCAGCCCCGCAAGAGTGAGTTCACAAACAAATCAGACCAGCACTACGGACCCCAGCGTCTTCATCTAAGTGGGGAGAGTTAGGACGGTGTGGCTCCCTTCCGCTTTGGGCATGCTGATCTGACGTCTTCAAACCACAGGTGAGGGGCAGAAGGGGCTAAGGCTGGGCCCTGGAAGAAAACAGATGAAAGACCAGGCTGCCCGCTGAGCAGGTCCCGGGGCAGAGTCCAGGCTGGAAGCCTCGCTCCCTAACTCTGGTCGGAGTTTCCCTGAGCTCCCTCCTCCGGGTCTGCGGATCAGCAGAGCCAACCCAAAGCACCGGCCCAGGACACTGACCCACTCCTCCCTGGAGGGCAGGGGCTGGAAGGCAGAGGAGGTGGCCACCCGCTCCGCTCTCCCTCCTCCTCAGCCACTGGCTTCCCGCTCAGGGCCACACCCTGGGGAGGCATTTCCAGAGCCCCACAGAGGCAGGGCCCCAGGGATGCACACAGCCCTGGCTCCTGGGTCTGCCTGAAACGGAAGTACATTCACCTAACCCCACCCACGCCCGCCCTAGCAGCCAGCCGCAAATTCCTGAAAGCTGAGGACACAAAGCCTCGGGAAGATAAGGGCCTGTGTTCCCAGAATGGTTAGCTTCCAGGGGGCCTGCAGCCCCAGGCGGCATCCTCAGCCTTAGCGGTGGTCTCCCGGTGGTCCCAGCTCCCACTGGGCTTCCAGGGGAGGCACAGGTGCGACTGGTCCAGCATCACCTGGTGGCCACAGGCAGCTCTGTGACAAGACCCTGGTGTATAACACTCGATCATCCTTCCTGCTCCCACCAGACAAGTCTCTGGTCCTAAGGACTAAAACAGGACAGTCTTTCCATACCCACCCCCTGTCCCAGAGGGCATCCCCAAAGTTCCAACAGAAAGGAGCAGGAGGCAGGTGAACCACGGCCCTGCTGGAGCCACATGCTGGAGAGCTGGCTCCCCCAAGCTGCTGACGCCCAGCCCTAAAGAGAGAGAGGCCCCCCGCCACGGACAGGAAAGAGAAAGAAAACCCAGGCCCAAGTTTTAGTTCTTTTGAGGTCCCCAAACCCACACAAGAGAACCAGAAGCTCTCTAAGTCTTGCCGAAGCAGGAGCCCTAGGCCAAGTGCAACAACCCCACCTCCAGGGGCAGGAGCAGAGTCGGGGCCAGCACCTCGGGACAGGAATGCCAAGGAGGGACACTCACAGCTGGCCTGCCTAGCAGGGCTGGAGGCCCATGCTGGCTCCACAGCACCTCGCAGCCACCAGCCAGCCAGGGGAGGGGCGCTGAGTGGCGCGGAGTGGCATGGCAGGGACGGAGGCCACCCCAGGCTCAGACCATACCCCATTCTGACAAGGCCACTTGACTGCTCCCGACTCCAGGAGGAGCCAGCCAGGCCTCTGCCCCAGGCCCTGGAAGCAGCCCCATTGCTGGAGCATCCCCTGGTGACTCAGGGACTTGCCACCCAGCCACTTAGCGGCTGCCAGACATCTCCTGCTGGACTGTGGCTGCCCACACCCCTGTCCCTCCACCAGCACCTTCCCCCTCCCGGGCTATCCAAGAAGCTCCTACTATGCACAAGCTTGTCTGCCTGCTCTGCAAGGAGCTAGGATGAGCTGCTCAGGGCACACTTCCCAGGGACCCCAGAATACCCCGCAAGCCCACCTTGAACCATCCAAGAAGCCTCTTGTCAGTCACAGATCGGGGACATCCCTGAACCTCCAAATGTCTTTGGAGCCAAGAGTTGCGCAACAGTGCCCAACGAGAGGGAAGTGAGGGCTGCCAGCCAGCTGCCGGCACATCTGTCCTTTGTAGCTCTCACCAGCCCATCGTCCTGCCCAGGCACTCACGGAGAGGCTGAGAGCCAGGGGAGAAGACAAGAGGAGGGATCCCCGCAGAACAAAGCAGCCACAAGGGCAGCATGACCATGACCCCGCCTGCTGCCCTCAGGGCCTGGGAATGGGCTTGGCTGAAAGAGCTCCCCCCACCCCGTCAGCACCCCCGCCTCTGGCCTCTTCCAAAATTCAGCATGCAGCCCAGGTCCCACATCCAAAAAGCACAGCTCTGTCCGGCACGCCACACTAGCTTCCGAGTGTTGCAAGATGCTACTGCGAGACAGAAAATATAAATTCACTTAGAGGAAGCACCCCCAGTCCCCAGCAGCTCTGTCATTACGTATTTGCTTCCACAGGAAGTAGGAAGAGGGACAGGCATTTGGCACATGGTGGAGAAGCTGCTGACCACGCCAGCATTCCACATCAGAGTGCCAGGGTTCGAGTCCCGGCAGGGCCTCCAACTCCAGCTTCCTGCTAATGTGCACCCTGGGAGGCAGCAGGTGGTGGCTCAAGGCCTGGGTCCCTGTCACCCCTGCGGTAGAGTCAGATGGAGGTCTAGGTTCCTGGCTTCGGGCTGGCCCAGCCCCCGCTGTTGGCAGGCATTTGGGGAGTGAACCAGTGAACGAAAGCTCTCCCTTGGTCTCCCTCTTTCAGATAAACAAATAAGGTAATAAAAGCGCAACTGCTACCCTAGGAAGAAAAAAAAAATGGAAAAAGTAGGGTGTGTCCCTAAGAACCTGGCTCTCATAACCCCAGGAAAAGCAGGCCAGGGGGCAGACACTCACAGGCGACAGGAGCCACGTGCCAAGAACTCACGTGGGAAGAAAGAAAATAACACTGCAACGAACTTCTGCCTCCCTCATCAAAGGCCGGCGGGTCTCTGAACTCCGACAGGGCGGGGCGCAGGGCAGCGGGTGCAACCGGTGCAGAGGCAGGAAGCTGGCTCTGCTAGCCCCCCCTGCCACCTGTAAGGAGCTGTGTCCTCCTGGGCAGGCCCCCCAGGCCTCAGTGGTCTCTGCGTGAAATCAGAGACCACCAATCAGCGCTCCCGCCAAGTCCATCGGGACAAGCCAGGGCTCAGGAGGGTGTGAGCGAGAAGAGCGATGGAGCAGAGGACCTGGCCATGACACCGTTTACATGAGGTTTTTTTTTTTTTTAAGACTTATTTTATTTATTTATTTGAAAGACAGAGTTACAGAGAGAAGTAGAGCCAGAAAGAGAGGTCTTCTATCCTCTGGTTCACTCCTCAAATGGCCTCAATGGTCAGAACTGAGCTGATCCAAAGTCAGGAGCCAGGAGCTTCTTCCAGGTCTCCCATGTGGATACAGGGGCCCAAGGACTTGGGCCATCTTCTACTGCTTTCCCAGGCCATAGCAGAGAGCTGGATCAGAAGTGAAGCAGCTGGGACTTGAACCGGTGCCCATATGGAGTGCCGGTGCTGCAGGCCAGGGCTTTAACCCGCTGCACCACAGCACCTGCTGCTATATGAGGTTTTAAAACAGGCACAGAATCACTGCCTGCTACAGAGGCAGGAGTGCTATCCACACTCACCCTGGATGGAGCACACCAAATTCAGGGTCTCCAGCTAGGGAAGGCAGTAGAATCGGGGAGGCAACACCTAGTCCTCACCTCTGCAATGCACGATTTCCTTAGAATAAAAACCAGAAAGCAGAATGGGCTTTGTGCACTGGCTTCAAGATCAGACGACCCAAAGATACTTGCTGTAGGCACCCGACTCTTTCAGGTCTCTCCGAAGACCCTCAACTGTCCCTTGCCTCCTGCTCAGCCACAGGGGTTGTAAGGATGCCATAAGTCACTGAACATGAAGCTCTGAGCACCGATCTGCCTCAGCCAGGGAGGGGATGAGGAGAGGGCGTGATGAGGCTCAGTCCCTAGGCTGGCAAGGTGGGCCCGACCTTTGACCTGGGCCTTCTACCCAGTGGCTTCCGAGGAAAGGGGCAGCACCCTCAGATGGGCACCCTTGGGTGCCACTGTGGCATCACTGTCCATGCCAAGCACCCAAAAGTGCCAGACACACCAAACTGAGGCCACAATGTGCCATTCCTTAATGCTTTTTTGTTTTGTTTTGTTTTGTTTTTTTTACAGGCAGAGTGGACAGTGAGAGAGAGAGACAGAGAGAAAGGTCTTCCTTTTGCCGTTGGTTCACCCTCCAATGGCCGCCGCGGTCGGCGCGCTGCGGCCGGCGCACCGCGCTCGTCCGATGGCAGGAGCCAGGAGCCAGGTGCTTTTCCTGGTCTCCCCATGGGGTGCAGGGCCCAAGCACCTGGGCCATCCTCCACTGCACTCCTGGGCCACAGCAGAGGGCTGGCCTGGAAGAGGGGCAACCGGGACAGAATCCGGTGCCCCGACCGGGACTAGAACCCGGTGTGCCGGCGCCGCAAGGCGGAGGATTAGCCTGTTGAGCCACGGCGCCGGCCTCCTTAATGCTTTTAAAAATTAACAGAGGGCCGGCACTGCAGCTCAATAGGCTAATCCTCCGCCTTGCGGCGCCGGCACACCGAGTTCTAGTCCCGGTCGGGGCACCGGATTCTGTCCCCATTGCCCCTCTTCCAGGCCAGCTCTCTGCTGTGGCCAGGGAGTGCAGTGGAGGATGGCCCAGGTGCTTGGGCCCTGCACCCCATGGGAAACCAGGATTAAGTACCTGGCTCCTGCCTTTGGATCAGCACGGTGCGCCAGCCGCGGTGGCCGTTGGAGGGTGAACCAACGGCAAAGGAAGACCTTTCTCTCTGTCTCTCTCTCTCACTGTCCATTCTGCCTGTCAAAAAAAAAAAAATTAACAGAGGGTGGGGGGCAGCACTGTGGTGCAGCGGGTTAAGCCTTGGCCTGCAGCACCCACTTCCCATACGGGCACCAGTTCGAGTCCAGGCAACTCCATTTCTGATCCCGTTCTCTGCTAATGAACCTGGGAAAGCAGTGGAGAGTGGCCCAAGCCCTTAGGCCCCTGCACCGACTTTGGATCAGCTACAGTCGCTGCAGTCATTTGGGGAGTGAACCAGTGGATGGAAGACCTCTCTCTCTGTCTCTACCTCTCTCTGTAACTCTCTCAAACAAATAAAAATAAATCTTTACAAAAATTAACAAAGGGACAGTGAACCTTTAAGAAAGAAGGGGAGAGAAGGGGAGAAAATGATAGGATTTCTTTGGGCCGTAGTTGGGAAAATACCTGAATTTCTACAGAGAGGCCTCAGGACTTGGAGCTCGCAGACACCCACACTGTGCTGGCCACCAGCATCCAGGAGGAAGGGACAGGAAACCAGGGGCCTGGCCCCACTTCCTCCCCTGCAGGAAACAGGCTCCACAGGCCGCCGCCTCCGCGGCCCAGCTCCCAGGGCCGAGTCTGGAAAAGCACTCACTTTGGGTTCCTGGAAAAAAAGGCCCTTCTGCAATATCGGGAACTGCCCTGGCGCGCGCCCGTGTGTTATCTGGAGGATGTCTGAGGCGTTCGAAAGGCAGCAGCTCCTCGGCCAAGGTCAAGGCGGGGGCCAAAAACAACAGAGGGGCTTCTGGGAGCCGGAGAGACACACGCAGCCAGACACACCGACAGACACCCCCACGCACAGGCAGACCAGGACAGACACTGGACCGGCTGCACACTGGGAAGGGGCCAAGGATCCTAACCCTGGTTTGCACTTGACGTAGAAGAAGGGAGAACTCCCCCTTCCCTCTCCTTCCCCGAACCATGTGGACAGCCCGACATGGGCCATCGGGAGGAGGAAGAGCGAGCTTGGTTTTAACGGCCCCCTTCCCACCCACGTGCGCGCCTCGGTGCCTCTCTCCCATCTCAGCCTGAAGGAGGCCACCCACCTCGAGGCTCCCTCCCCTCATGTCACTGCACCTACAGATGATTTGAAAATAGAGCTGGGCACCGCTCTGTCTCACTCCCGTCAGTTATAATCAGCTCTGCAGAGGGCGTTGAAAAAAATAAATCTCCAGGCCCATAAAAATGCTTCTCTACAAGCCCCGGCCTGGCCTCAAATCACAGTGCTGTGACCACGCTCCAGGCAGCCCCACGGCACCCACCACCAAGACACAGGGAGAAGGAGGAGCACCCTGTCCCCATCTGCCACCCCCCCCCCCCGGGCCCTTGCTTTCCTACCTGGGCCCAGCCACTTGGGGCCTTTGATTTAGACTCTTGGCACCACCCCTCCCCCTAACGTTCAAAGTTGGGGCCCAGAAAATGGCACTGCCAGGTGCAGTCTGCCGGAAACCCCCAGCCCTGCACGCAGACTGACCCTCGCCAACTCTCTTAACAGTCTCGAGGCTTAAGGAACCCCAAGGGCTTCTCTTGCACAGGCTTTTAAAGATCAAAACAAAGCTGGCCCTGAGCCACTGGTTCAAAGTCGGCTTGGTTCCCCTGGCGACTCCAAGGGGAAGGACAGAGCAGGTGTAACCAAAGGAACCCAAACAGCAGAGAAGTGGGGTGCTGCTGAATCTCAAAGCCAAAGAGCTTCAAGACCCAAAAGCTGGGGTCAGTGCTAGGAGAAGCCAACAGGGACCCAGGCCCTCCTGGCTCAGCAGCTCTGTGTCCACTCCCGACAGTTACCCCCACTTCTACTGAACAATGGGTAGAAACACAACTGGTATCCCCGCTACCTTCTCAACCAAGGAAAGCCACTTCAGAAAGGCCAATGCCCACACCCTTAGCCTCCAGACCCTGCAAAGACCCAGATTCAAACCCCATACCATCCCATTCCGCCTTGCAACAGACAGAGCCCAGTACAGTCAAACCATCTTTCTGAGTCCAACTTTCCCCATCTACATAATGGGGATAAGACCTCACAAGTTTGCTCATCATGATTAATGGGCAGAAAACCACACGTGAATGTATAAATGTTAAAAACCATGAATCATGTCATGAGCACTTGATTACACAGCGCCTGGGGGTGTTCTTATTTCATTTATATATAAGCCTTGTCTCCCTAATAAACCATAGACTGCTTTAACAACAAGAGTGTATATAGACACGAGTACTTCAAAAAGCTCATCAATAAATTTACTTGGGAGTAAATATTATTTATTTATTGGACAGGCACAGAGACAGACATGTTACCCACAACAAGCAGGAATCAATCCAGGTCTCCCAGGGACCCAACCACTTGACCTTTACCTGCTGCCTCCCAGGATTCCCAAGAGCAAGGCTGGGATTCAAACCCATGCACTCCAGTATGGGATGCAGGTGTCCCAAGCAGCTTCTTTATTTTATTATTTTTTTAAGATTTATGTGTCTATTTGAAAGTCAGAGTTACAGAGAGAGAGAAGGAGAGGCAGAGAGAGAGATAGAGAGGTCTTCCATCTACTGGTTCACTTCCCAGTTGGCCACAACAGCAGGAGCTGCACTGATCTGAAGCCAGGCTACATGGGTGCAGGGGCCCAAGGACTTGGGCCATCTTCTACTGCTTTCCCAGGCCACAGCAGAGAGCTGGATTGAAGTGGAGCAGCCGGGACTCGAATCAGCACCCATATGGGATGCCGGCATTGCAGACAGCTGCTTTACCTGCTACACCACAGCGCCCCCCACCAAGAGCTTCTTAACCCACATGCCAAATGCCTACTCCCATGGCGGGGGCAGGAACCCAACTTTGAAATCTGTGCATAATTTTTTCATAATATGTACATTCTGTGAGCTTTTAGAAGGTAAACAGCAGGGTTCTGAGGTCACTAGCCTGGGCTCATTCATGACCCTGCTTAATGAGCGGGTCAATCTCAGGAAAGTCACTTACCTTCTCTGAGCCTCAATTCCCATCCGTAAGAAGAAAACTTAAGAGTACCTTCCTCAAAGCACCGCGTGACTGACTAAGGTAAAACAAGTCGTGGCTCACTAGGCTAATCCTCTCCCTGCGGCGCCGGCACACCAGGTTCTAGTCCCAGTCGGGGCGCCGGATTCTGTCCCGGTTGCCCCTCTTCCAGGCCAGCTCTCTGCTGTGGCCCGGGAGTGCAGTGGAGGATGGCCCAAGTGCTTGGGCCCTGCACCCCATGGGAGACCAGGAGAAAGCACCTGGCTCCTGGCTTCAGATCAGCGCAGTGCGCTGGCTACAGCGCGCTGGCTGCAGCGGCCACTGTGGGGGTGAACCAATGGAAAGAGGAAGACCTTTTTCCCTGTCTCGCTTTCTCACTGTCCACTCTGCCTGTCAAAAATTAAAACACACACACACACACACACACAAGTCCTTTGGCTTCCAACCAGCATGAAGGATTAGTCTTCATACTGACTTGGAGACCAGGACATTGTGAATAAGTCCTGGCTGGTTGCTTGGCTGATATAGAACAGAAAAGCCTCCTGTCAATCTCCCCTCCATCCCCCTGGCCTTCCCAGGCATGGACACCATTTTCATTCATGCCCCAGTGTCTCGCGCATGTGAGACGCTTTGAGCCAAGAGCAATGGCTCCCTTTTAGGGTCCCAGGAACCAGCACCCTCATTCTCAGTCCTTTCTCGCTGTGCAGCCGTGAGCGTGTTGCCCTCTCTCTCCAAGCCCAGGGCTTCGTCTGTAGTATGAGCATCCCACAGACCTCACGAGGCTGCTGTGAATGTCAAATGGAGTCCCCGGCAGAACACACCTAACACACAGTCCACATGCAGGGCTGTCTCTACGTCCCCCACCCCCGACCCTGTGGGGGACAGGCCTAGAGAGGACCCCGCTCCCTCTCCACGGAGAACGGACCCCAGTCCCAGAAGCAGACGGCTGTAGTCAAGGACCAAGCAGGCAGTTTCCAGGGGAACAGCATCCTCTGCATCTCAGCATCTCGGCTAAGTCACCTTTCCCCCACCATTCCACCATTGCTAGGCAACCTGCGGCTGCCTCCTGGGGCGGGGGACCCTGCCCACGCCTCGGGCCGTCCCCCAGGAGCCCTGGGGCTGGCAGATGGAGAGAAGCGATGCTAGCCACCAGCGTTTGCACAGGCAGGGCTGCTGGGACGCTCCCGATGACTGGGACTTGGAGAAATGAGGAAGACCCCCCCCCCCAGGCTGCTCTCTGGGCTGCTCTGTCATCTACACCCAGGCAGTTCCCAAGGAAAGGGCCACGCAGACGTCACGCCTTGCACAAAAGCCACTCTTCTTCACCATTTTCCTCTTCTAGGCTCTGCTCACTCCCCAGGAACAGAGATCCCTGGCCCGAGCAGTGAGCAGGAGAGATAAGCAAGACACACATATGTGTGTGCATGCACGGACACACGCATTGCACACACAGCGTGACACCATCAGGACCCCTGGGAGTGATAGCCACACTGGGAGATGGACTGACAGGCCACCACCATTTCCTTCTTTATGTTACTTAGTATTTTCTTAAGCTCTTTAAAAAATGTAACTCTTACAGCACAAAGGCCATGTTTTAAAGTACACAACCCAGTGGCTTTGCACACACTCGCAAGGTTGTGCAACCGTCACCACTACCGAATTCCAGACCCTTCCATCACTGGGGTTTTGTTTGCATACGTTTGTCTTTGGTTAAATGTTCCTACACACACATGCATTTGTTTCATAAGCAGCGGAGCAAAGCGGTGAGGAGTGAAAATGCTGGAGCCAGACGGTTCAGCTATGGAGCCCATCACCAGCACTTGCTGGCCATGCGATCCTGGAAGTCCTCTGTAGCCACTCGGAGCCAGTTTTCCCATCTGTAAAATGGGTTAATGGTGGTACCCACCTCCTGGGGTCAGTTGTGTTTGTGCATAGACAGCTGCTGGTACTTAGCACACACTCAGGAAAGGGGAGCCGCTATAATTATTCTGAGAAATCTTTTTCAACTTCTATAAAAACAGCCCCACTGCCATCTCTGGTCTGTGAAGATGATCCTGCCCATGGTGCTGGGGACACCCTCAGCTTTCACTCACTGGTCTGGAAGGGGGCTGAATCTGCCCATCCCACTACAACCAACGGTGCCGCCACTTCAGGGTGACTGAAGGGGGCACGCAGAGGGGCAGGCTGGGGTCACGAATGTTGCCACATGTGGTCTGGGAGCCTCCCTGGACAGGACACACAGTGCCCTGCCCACCAAGATCCAAGCAGGCCATGGGCTCCTCCACCTGCTGGGACTCCAGGGAGCACGGCTTGATGTCCAGCCTTGGAACTGGTGGCAAACTGTGTCGTGTACGAAGAGAAGGCAGGGGGTTTCCAGGCTGGCCGAGACCCTGGCAGGCTGGGTCTCCTGCCCCCGCCAGGGCCGGGCCTGGGGGAACAGACTTAGCACACGAAGGGGAAAGCCTGGCCTGGAGCAGGAGTCTGAAGGAGGCTCACCCTTCTGACCACAACTGAGGAACCAGGCCTCAGGGGGTTTCCTCTGCCTGCGGCCTCTCAGCCATGACCTCACTGGGGAGCCACAGACTGGCACTGTCCAAACCGCTGCCCGCTGGGGAGTCCCAGGATGGGCCACTCCTGTAGAGATGCGGCCCACTCACCACTCCCAGGGGGGACATCAGCAGGGCTGGTGAGGAAGGAGCCCCTCCACCCCGCCAGGTCTTGGGCTACATGCTGGCAACAGCTCAAGTGGGGTTAGCAGGTGAGGATATCCCAACACCACCCATGCAGAGGTGTGGGCCCTGAGAGCCCGACCAGCCACCTGCACAGCCAGCCCGGCCTGGCCATCCTCCCGGACAGGCGACAGGGCCCAGAAGAAAGGGAAAGCAGAAGGAGAGAGAGCCACAGGAGGGGTGTGACGCACTGTGGCTTTGCTCAGGCCTCCAGCCACCTCCCCTGCCCTGTTGTCCATTACACACGCACACACACAGCTTAAATGTCAGGGAAAACTGAGCATCCCAGCGGAATCGGCTTCAAATCCCACATATCCTCTGGGACACAGCTGTCCACCTTCTCCACACCATAGGCCAAGGGGTGGCTGCTGCCCTCCAGGGGCCCCCATGTTTGTCGTGGCCACACCCCTGGCCAGCACTGGCACAGCCTGGGGCGACCCTGTGTCTC
Organism: Sylvilagus floridanus; assembly: GCA_949820135.1. NCBI lineage: Eukaryota > Metazoa > Chordata > Mammalia > Lagomorpha > Leporidae > Sylvilagus > Sylvilagus floridanus. The sequence goes on along the minus strand of OX463228.1, from coordinate 10,023,720 downwards.
CCCCTTCCACCTAAATCACTTTCCATGACCCCACAGAGAGCCCCAGGCTCCACAAGGGCGAATCTCGCTCCACTAAGGGGCTAGGCTCTGCCCCAGAGATGCCCAGTAGCACGCCCATTGACTGGGTCACCTCGGTGACTTGAGCCGCCTGCCCTGGCTCCAGACCCACAAGAGGCACCAGGTCTTGGATATGACAAGTCCCCAAGCCAGAGTCATGGTTTGTGGCCACTGGCCGGGTGCCCAGCCCCAGGCCTTCCTAGAGAAGATGGACGGGGAGGCAACACAGCTGGCAGTACCTCCCCACCAAGTCAGCCGTGAGGAAGCAGGGTCCCCCTACTGCTCTCAGAAGGCCGCTAGCACGCACCCTACAGGAGTCTCCTAGTCTCTCAGTCCTACAGACCCATCACCAGCGTGCAGCCTGAGCTCCTACTCAGACTGAAAAACCCATCCGCTCCTGCCCAAGGGCAGTCCAGGCTGTGGCACAAGCAGCCCCTACCTGCCTGGACCAGGGCCTGCTGGCCTCTGGGGCCCAGCAGTCCAGCCTCTGCTCCCCCACCGCCACCCCAGCCCGGTCCACCTCTCTCCTTCAGGTTGTATCAACGGCCTCACCAGCCAGCAGGGCATCTGTTCACAGCTCACCCACGTGCAGGGTTTGGACAGGAAGGAGCTACATCGGGTCCTGGGGTACAGCAGGGCTGGCTAAGCTGCCGGGAGGAGTGGGCAGGGCCCAACATGCCCTGAGCTGTTTAATGATGGGGTCTGCAGACACTGCGGGGCTGAATCGCTTTTCGAGCACGTTCATACTGTGCAGTCATTTTCCCTGCACCACCTCCAGCTGACACGGTTTGTAAGCCCTTCAGCATACACCCCTTCATCCCGGATGCCCAGGCAGCGGGAAGAGGGTAGGCAAGGCAGGCACCAGCGTTCCCCAGCGGAAGGAACTCGGCAATCAGAGGTGAAGTGACTTAGAAGGAACCAGCGTGGAGCTCAGGGTCAGAGATCAGAAGTCAGAAGGAAAACAAGCCTCCTGTGTACCCCCAGCCAACCGTAGCTCCTTGGAAGATGGGTTCATACTCTGCAGCTTGTCTCAAACCCTGTGATAAGGTCACAGGAAGGCAGATTCCCCCAAAGAATAAATAGTTATTGAGCACTCACTGTATACTAGGTGCTAATAATGTAGTACCCTACATACATTACTTCACCTAAACCTCCACGCAACTACATCGGGCAGGAAGTATTATTATCCCCACGTCCCCCCTGCTATCACCAGCCACAGAGGGCAAGTGACTTGTCCAGGATCACACAGTTAGTCAGCGGAGGGGCCAAGATCCAGGCCCCAGGGTGCCCAGAGCACAGGACAGGATGGGGATTCATCATTTCATTCCCATCCCCACCCTGGGGATGGGAGCCACGCACGATGCCATTTATCTAAGTTTTCAGACGTATTTCTTGACCAGGCCACCTACCACACACTCGCGCCTGTGCTAGGCACCAGGAATTCAGTGGCAAACAGGACAGGCTGGGCCCCTGCTCCACGGGCACTAGCATGGAGTGCAACAGGCAAGAGTGCAGAAGAGTGAGGCGTCTGGGAGTGGAGACAAGAGCCTGGTAACCCCCCCCCCCCCCCAGCTAAATTCCCAGCAGGCATCGCCCTGGCTTTGGAAGCCCTGCACCTCCCCAAGTAAACCTGTCCACGGCGGACCACGCCTCCCCCCACCCCACCCCCGCTTCTCTGTAGTCCTCCAGCCCTGTGATGGTCTCACTATTCAGAAGCGAGTGTGCACAGGGCAACCTGTCCTCCCGTGACCCAGCCTGATGTGAGTGTAGGATCTGGGCCTAATTCACAGCCACCTGAGGCCGCCTCTCTGTTTCAACATTCAGCCACCCAACAAATAATGACGAAGCTCCTACATGTAAAAAGCCCAAGGGCTGGCACCTGTGGGAATACACATTCAACCAGAATCCCCAGGTCTGAAAGGGAAGCAGAGAACAGAAGTTAACAGCAGGGGCTGGCTCTGTGCACAGTGGGTTAAAGGTACCTGCTGCGCCAGCATCCCATATGGCCATGGGTTCAAGTCCTGGCTGCTCTACTTTGGATCCAGCTCCCTGCTAATGGTCTGAGAAAGCAGCACCCAAATGCTTGGGTCCCTGCACCCATGTGGGAGACCCAGAAGAAGCTCCTGGCTCCTGGCTTCCGCCTGGCCCAGCCCGAGTCATTGCAGCCATCTGGGAAGTGAACCAGTGGATGGAGTGAACCAGTGGATGGAAGATCTCCCTCTCTCTCTCTCTCTCTCTCTCTCTCTCTGTGTGTGTGTGTGTGTGTGTCTCCTTTCCTTCTGTAACTCTGCCTTCCATAGATAAATAAATAAATAAAAAGAAAAAAGTAACAGCAGATTCTCACGCCAGCCTGCAAGGTGGGTCTCAGTTCCTTCTTACAAACAAGGAATCAGGGTTTAGAGGAACCTGCCCAAGGTCAGAGGCTAAAGGTACAGAGCAACGATCCTACCCCAAGTCAACACTCTCTCCAACCTGCCCCAACACCTACACACACAAACGCCCAAGAGTCTGGGCAAGACCCAGGGGAGGGGACATACTGGAAGCCATGGTCATCCTGGAAGAGCAGCTGACCCTGCCAAAGGTGGCCCACGCTCAGTCCAGAAGATCAGAAAGATGGCAGAGGCTGAAGAAGGCGTGGAACACTGCTCCTTCACAGGCTCTGTCCCTCAGATAACTGCATCTCCCATCTGGAAGCAGAGACCAGCTCACCTGCCGCAACATCCTGACTCATGCGTGCCTCCTGCCTGCTCAGACTTCTACCTTCATCTGCATCAGGCCCTGCCTCCCCCCAGGTGGCCCTTCCTCCTGTGTCATTTCATCAGATGCCCTAGGAGCCCTGAAGGGTGGGAGCGGCAGGAATGTGTCCTTTTACAGACAGGAAACACAATGGAAGCTCCATGACACCCAGGCCTGGCCTGTCTGGTTCACTGCCCTTGGATCAACACCCTGAACCGTGCCCAGCACAGCACAGCAGCTCACCAAGTACAAGGGCACTTCAAAGAGTTCATAGAAAAATGGAATAGAAAGATAGGCTTATTTTTGTACAGAGAAATCGGAAACCCAGGCATCCTTTTTTCTTAGTGCACATTTCCCAAGCACTTCTGCAGTCCCCAGAAGCGCCTGTGCAGGACAGGCAGCACAGGACGCTCCTTGTATACAAGCTTAGGAGAGGGAAATGACCTCCCCAAGTCTCACAAACAACCATGGTTTTTGCCAGGGCAAACAAACAGGGTCTCGGAGCAGCTGTTTGAGTGATTAACAGCCAGGTTGGGATGCCCACAACCCATGTCCGAGTGCCGAGGTTTAAGTCACTCCACTCCCAATTCTAGGATCCTGCTTACGTGCAGCAATGGTGGCTCAAGTGTTTGGGTTTCCGCCAACCCAATTGAGTCCCTGGCTTCCCCCATGACCACCTAGCCCAGTCCAAGCCGTTCTAGGCAGGTAGGAAGCAAAGCAGTGGATGGCAGCTCTCTCTGTCTCTCTCTGCCTCCTATATAAATTTTTTTTTAAAAATTAAAGGCTCTTTCTCCTTCCACCCAGTATCCCCCTGTCTCCTCCTCTCACTCTTGTCAGCCCTGGTCCCACTTAACCCCAGCCTCCCACAGTCAGGAAGGAGGGAATGGAAATCCACAAGTTGCTTTAAGTCTTAACCCTCCCTCCCCCGCAACGCCCCGCACATAACATCACCACCAGACAAGGATGCCACAGACAGGGAAAGTGAGCCCCCCACATAAGGTAACACAGGGAATCCATGGTAGGGAAGAAAACGTGGAGCCGATTTTCCAAACAGACCCATGGCTCCTTCTGCCAGATCTGCCTCCAGCAACCCCACAGAGCAGGTGCCAGCTCAGCCTGGTCTGGAGAGCCTCTGGCTCTGGGTGCCAGGCCCAGCCCTTCCTGCCTCCCTCAGCAAACAGGGCTGAGTGAGGGGGAGCTGCCTGCCCTGCACATGTCCGTGGCTCAGCAGCACAGGACGCTGGGCAGGCTACTTCCCCTCTCTGGCCCTGGTTACTGCATCCTCATGTGTGCCTGACTCACAGAGCTGTGGGCAGTAGCGACTGGGACTGTCACTCACCAGCAGGTGCCGGCTCCATGGGTCTGCTCCCCAAAGAACCCAGTTCCCCAGGTGGTCCTGTGCAGAGCCCCTCATACCTATCACCACGTGGGCAGAGTTCTGGAAATCCATTTTCCCCCCAACCACATTTATTATGCCCATTCATTCATTCCAGGGTGCACCTTGTGCAAGCCCAAGACTGGGTCCCTGGGAGAACTCAACCTCACAGCACTCACAGGGGTCTGGTTCCTGGGCAGCTCTGTCACTCAGGTCCCCTCCAGGCACAGGCAGGCTATTCCTAAGCTGGGGCTTCTCCTTCTCTTCTCCTTCCATGGAAGACCCCCAAGACATCACCATGCTCACCTCACTTTTCCCATCCAATTGAAGATCATTGTCAGAAAGTGTCACCCTCGATTTTTTTTGGGGGGGACGAGCCCTCTGGCTTGTCCCCCAAAGGAATCTCACATCAACATTCAACTCTAAACTCAGTGGTCCCGGGAAACAAGGTGACTTAGCTGGAAGGCTGTGGCCAGACCCCCAGCGCCCAACTCTCCCGCAAGGGCCACAGGAAGACGGGGTGGGAGTGTTTAATCAACTGCCACCTTAGGAAGCAGGCAGTTCAGGGCCAGGGGACCTGCGAGGTCGCTGCAGAGGACTGGCCCCGCGGCCGCAGGTAGTCTCCGGTGAGGAAGCCCACCGTGCGTGTTTTAAATTACCTCTGCTTGTCTGATGAAGGGTTTAGGATTCCTGAGTGAGCTAATACAGGATGCCTTTGGCCGAAAAAAAAAACTTCAGTTGGCTCTCTAAACTCCCCCCCTTTTAAGTTTAAAAAAGGGAATGAATGTTACCATTTTTGGACATGAGCGTTCTCCCACAAGCCCAGCCCTAACCGCGCTATCCAAAGGGACGCGCCACCCTGCCCCCCCCATCCCCGGGTCGGCGGCGTGGGGGGGGGGGGGGGAGGACCGGATGGGAGCGGGCAGCGGGCGGGGGGTGTGCAGGGTACGTGGCTGCCCGAGGCTAGGGCTCACCGCGCGGACAGGAAACCGCAGCAGGGTTGGGGCGCCCTCTCCGCTCCTCGCCCCCCGCCCCCCGCAACAAGAGTGGGTTCCGACCTCTTCCTGCCCCTGGACACTCTCCGGGGGTCCCCTTGCCAGCCCCATGGAGGAGCGAGCAACCCGCACGCGGCTAAGCCGGGATCCCCACTGACAGACCCCGAACATCCCCCGGGGACAGACCCTCGCCCCGCAGCCCCTCCGCTCGAATCCAGCCGGGAAAAGAGCGGGGGGCCGGGGGAGCAGGACGCCGACGCAAGCCATGTGCGGCTCGCAGCCGCCAGCCTCCGGAGTGAGGCAACCAAACCGTTCGCAGTCCTGACCCCGCCCCCACAGGGCCCTCAGCGGAGCCCGCGGCCGCCCCCCGGGTGTCTCCACCACAACCGCTCTCCAGCGGATTCACCTCCGGGCGGGTCTCGAGGCGACCCCCAGCCCCTCCGGCCCGCGGGCTGGGGACACAGAGTCCCAGGCAGCTGGCTGGCCCCGCAGGTACTGAACCCACCGCTGCCCAGGAAGCGCGCAGCCACCGCACGCCATATGGAGAGCCGGCCAGGGGGCGGGGGAGAGAATGGAAAATCGATCCGGATCGAGCAGCCTTCGAGCTGGGGTCCGGGCCCCAGGCTCCAGAGCGGCGCCCCCGCGCCCTGCCCACGCAGGGATGGTGGCGGCGACTGCAGCGGGGCGGCCTGGATCGCGGGCCCCGCGGCGACCTGCCCGCCGGCTACGCCAGCTCCCCGTGCTCGGGCTCGGCGTTCGCGGGCTCTGGGGCTGGGGCGCTCCCCCTTCCGCCCCGCGCCTGTAACCCAACACCCAAGCCCGCCGCCGCCGCGCCGCCCCCGCCACTGCGCGCCCGGAACCCGCTCCGAGCCGGGAGCCGGGAGCGCGGCGGGCGCAGCACGGCTAGGCTGGGGGCTGCGGCGAGTGGGGGCGGCTGCTCACCTTTCTCTGCTGCTTCTCCCAGGCCGGGTCCAATAGCAGGTCCCGGTCCCAGTCTTCCTCCGGCTGCATGTAGTCGTTGGTCTGCTGGGAATCATAGTGGTCCATGGTGATGGTGCGCGCGTGCTAGGGGCTGGAGTTCTTCCTCCACCTTCTTCCCCGGGGGACCCAGGCGGCGGCGGCTGCCCCGGCGTGGAGAGGACGTCTAGCCGGGCTCTGGGCTGGGCTGGCTCCCCTGCGCCCGGATCTGCCGCGGCGCTGCTCACGGAGGGTGCTGCTGCTGGCGGCGACGGCGGCGGCTGAATCTCCGGAGCCCGCGGGCTGCCTGCCTGCCTGCCTGCCTGGGCGCGGGCGCTCGGACCAAATCCCCACGCACACTGAGCAAGGCGGACACACTCGCGCTGCGGGAGCCGAGGCGGGCGGGGGCGGGGGCAGGGGCAGAGCCCTCCCGAGGTTCCCCATTGGCCAAGCCGAGTTGCCCAAACTTCCCCCCATCGCCTCTCATTGGGAATTCCTGGCATCCGTCAGCAGGGCCGCGGCGCACATAGGTGGACCTGGCGGCCCCCTCTCAGCGCGCAAGGCCCCGCCCACTCCCCGGTTCCCACTCCCCCGCGGCTCATGTGACACCAGCTTAAGCTGAACGGGACCGATGCCTGGGGACGCCTCTCGGAGCTCGGGAGCCCCCGGAGCCGCCCGCGGGGAGCCCCCAGAGCCGCCCGCGGGGAGGCCCCGGGCTGGAGCGAGCCGGTGTTCGTGCGCTCCCACGCGCGCTGTGAGCCCCCAGCCCAGGCGAGGCGGGGGCCCCTAGGTGCGAGGGGACCACCTCCCCCACCACCGCGAGCATTTCACTTTCTCTTTCCCAGGGCACCTGGGTCGCGGCAGGTCGGGCCCCTAAGAAGGGGGGCGGGGGGAGCTGCCACGGAAAGGAATTTCCTGATTCCACCCCCCCAGCCCCGCCCCGGCTGGTCCCCGCCCAGCGGGACCAGGTTTCGCGCCGGCCAGCGGCTCTTAGAGGCCAGCGAGCGGCTTCGCTGCAGCTCCTCCGTCCCGGGCCTCTTCCCAGGTGGCCGCTTCCCGGAATCCACCCCCCTCCCCGGCACGCCCCGCAGGCTGGAGCAGCAGGGGGCTGCCAGCATGTGGCCAGCGTCCTCCCTCGCCCTCCCGCAGACCCCAGCACCGTCCTGAAAACTGGGAGCGAGGGCCCGCAGGGACCTCCCTTGTCCACGCCCCCTCCCACCAGCACACACCTCGTGGATGGAGAAACCGAGGCTGCGAGAGCTAAGCTCCCCGAGAGAATGCTTTAAAAGCAGGCTGGGACTCCGCAAGCCGGTCCTGTAACCTAGCGCCTGACCAACAAAGCCTCATTGTTACTGGAGGAGGAAAGAGGTCAAGATGGACTCAGCACCTCCAACTTCTGCTTCGTACCTGCGGGCACTTCCTTCTTTGGACTTAGTGGAAGGTCTCTACCGTGCTGCAGCGGCCGTGGGAGACCCGGCGAAGAAGCGAGCGGCACAAGGTGGGGGGGAGGGCGGGCATCGAGGTCTGAAGAAGAGGGAGCGAGCCAGCTGCCCAGAGGTTAATGCACACTGCTGTGCGCTGCAAGAGCCCTGAATTTCCGAAGCCGGCTCTCTGTGTCCTGGGGGATGCGGGCGGGGCTTGGTTCCAGGACCTCGAGGATATGAAAATCCTAGGATGCGCAAGGCTCTTATTGAAATGACAGTATTTGCACATACACAGTCCTCCTGGGTGCTTTAAGTCACCCCTAGATGACTTAGAATACCAGTGCAACGGGAATAGTTGTTAGACTGTACTATTTAGGGGATAATGGCAACGAATAGAAGAGTAGGTAGATGTCCCTCATCTTTGCTCCCCAACACGTTCCGTCTGCTGTGGGCTCAGTCAGGCCCGACTGTATTTGTAGGATGAATGGTGAGTCAGTGGCAAAGGTAAACAGATACCTAAGGGAATCCTGCAAATATGTCAATCCACAAGTGAGGGCAGGAATTAGGGAGAGAGGTTCACCCGCGGGAAGGGCCCTGATGAGGATGCCCGGAAGGCTACAGGTGTCTCTGATCTCAGAAGAGTCGGCGGATGCTGCTGTAGGGAGATGGGGTGATGTTTTCACTCCCTGCATCGCTAGTCAGCCACGCACGTTCATGCACGTGTCACCCGTCAGCTCCGTGCCTTTCCCTGGCAGACAGTGCTGCTTCCGAGCCAGAGACAGCAGATTTATGGACTATTTTATAACCATTTCTAAACTATGGCTCTAAACCTAACATAAAGGGCATTGATGGCACCACATCCATTCAGTCCCTCAATAAATATTTGCTAAGCACCTTCTGTGTGTCAGGCAAAGTGCTAGATGTTCCGTATATAGACAGGAAAAAGCTACACTGCTTGCACCCACACAGCTCAGGAGAGACAAACCCAGACACACAAACACTATGCAGGGGCTGGTGTAGCAGGTAAAGCTGCTGCCATCGGGCTGAGCTACCGCCTGCAGCATCCACATCCCATTTGGGCGCCAGTTTGAGTTCCGGCTGTTCCACTTCCAATCCAGCTCTCTGCTATGGCCTGGGGAAGCAGCAGAAGATGGCCCAAGTCTTTGGTCCCTTGCACCCATGTGGGACACCCAGAAGAAGCTCCTGGCTCCTGGCTTTGTAACTGCACAGCTCTGGCTGTTGCGGCATCTGGGGAGTGAACCAGTGGATGGAAGCCCTCTCTCTGTGGCTCTACCTCTCTCTGTAACTCTGTCTTTTAAATAAATAAAATAAATCTTTATAAAAAAAAAAAACACTATGCAATAAAATAGAAGCAGGGAGATAGATCTGGTCCAGGTGCTGTAGGAACCCAGAGGAGGAGCCCTGAGCTGCGTGGGAAAGGAAGCTCCAGGTTTAACTTTTTGGAAGTGAAACTTGAATAAGCCTTAAAGGCAGCAAGTCAGCCAGATAAAGAGCTCGGAGGTTCATCCAGGCGGAAGGAATACCATGAGCAAGCACACAAGGGCAAGAAACTGCATGGTGCAGAGGAACACTGGGGTCTCCATGTGGCTGGACAGGAGGCCCGAGGCCCGGGGGCGGCCGGGGCGGAGAGGCGGGCACAGCCAAATCACAGAGGCTGTGTGCTGTGTGACGGTGGCGCTGAAGGGAGCAAGGGCGACTGGAAGCTAGGACAGCAAGTGCAAAGCTGCGACCATCAAATGGGGAAGAAAGGACGGACACAAAGTACTCATGAGAGACACCTGGCAGGCGCCAGGGTTTACTGAGAGCTCCACTGTGGGACTTCACCTCTACTGTGTTATTGGAGCAGGCTCCACCCAGGAAATGAGAACTGTCTCCATCCTACAGAATAATCAGACTTGGGTTCCAGGAGCTAGTAGCCAGTCCAGAGTCACACGTGTATGTGTGACTCTCAGGCCCCTGCCTTTAACTAGTGATTCTCAATCACAGAATTTAATGTTTTGGAAATGTTATGTATTTGAAAGACAGGAGTGTGTGGGGTGGGGGGAGAGAGATAAGAGTTATCTTCCATCTACTGGTTTACTCCCCAAATAACCTGCAACAGCCAAAGCCAGAAGCCTGTTTGACTCCATCTGGGTCTCCCATGTGGCTGCAGGCCCCAAACAATTGGGTCACCTTCCACTGCTTTCCCAGGCGCACCAGCAGGGAGCTGGATCAGCGAGCCAGGACTTTTGAACTGATGATGTCAGCATCACAGCAGAGACTTTAACTAGTGGCACCAACATTGTGAGTTTAAAATACAAGGAGGAGTGGCCGGCACTGTGGCGCAGTGGGTTAATATCCCAGCCTGAAGCGCCAACATCCCATATGGGCGCCAGTTCTAGTCCCAGCTGCTCTACTTCCAATCCAGCTCTCTGCTGTGGCCTGGGAAAGCAGAAGATGGCCCAAGTCCTTGGGCCCCTGCACCTGCGTGAGAGACCCAGAAGAAGCTCCTGGCTCCTGGCTTCAGATCGGCGCAGCTCCAGGCTATTTTGGCCAATTGGGGAGTGAACCATCGGATGGAAAACCTCTCTCTCTCTCTCTGCCTCTCTTCTCTCTGTGTAACTCTAATTTTCAAATAAATAAAATAAATCTTTAAAAAAAAAAAAGACACAAGGAGGTGAATAAGTGACAGTGAATCTACAGGAAGAGGAACAATGGGGATGGCCAGAGGCAGGAGTCCTGGGGCCAAAGGAAGAGTTCTTTTGAAACAGGAGTACCTTGAGTTGTCTGTCATCTGAGTCTGAAAGAACTGAAAATGTAAGCAGAAGAAAGTGGAAAATGCTATGAAATTCTTGGGGAGGGAGGACACAGCTATGGGATGGGCCATGAATAGTAATGAGAGAGACCCCCGACAGCTATAGGATGGGCCATGAATAGAATGAGACCCCCATCTTCTGAGGGAGGAGGAGCAATGCCAAGTGAGGCTGTGTGGGAAGAGGGCAGAAGGTTGGAACAATGGGTGACCTTGGTCTTGACACTAAGAGAGGAGGCCCTGAGGGATGGACCCCAGGTGATGACCCTCACACTGGTCATGTGATGCTGAGCATACTTGCAACACAGGCTGCTAAGATATATGCATGCACGTTGTGACATCCACTTTTTAAATGGGCCGTAACATGGAGTGCATCAGTGAAGTGCACTGGTGTTAAGGGTGCAGCTCAGTGAACTTTCATGTGTTCACACCTGTGCAGTTTCTACCAAGGTCAAGACATTAAACGCAAAGCACCTCAGGTTTTCTCATACCCCTTCCAATTTATTCTCCAAATCCACCTGCATGCACATCCTTCTGACTTCTGCCACCAAGAATTATTTCTGCTTGTTTTTGAACTTCATGGAAACACACACGGTGGGCAAGCAGCCACTCAACCTGCATCGTACATTGGAGTGCCTGAGTTTGAGTCCTGTCTGCTCTACTTCTGATCCGACTTCCTACTCACACACACCCTGTGAGGCAGCAGATGATGGCTCAGGTACTTGAGCCCCTGCCACCCACCGACGCAGAAGACCCAGATGGAGTTCTGGGCTCCCAGCTTCACCCTGACCCAATCCCAGGTGTTGTGGGCATTTAGGGAGTGAACCAGTGGATGGAAGATATCGCTCTCTCTATCCCGCTTCAATTAAAAACAAATAAATAAAACTTTAAAAATAAACCATATACACATTTTGGTTTCTGGATTTTTCACTCTTTAATGTGTTTGAGGCAGTTTATTTATTTATTGCTGTGCAGAATTTCATCATATGAGCATATCCTAAGTAACTTACCCAGTCTCCTTATGGTGGGCATTTGCACTCTTTCCAGTTTGGAGCTACTGTGAACATTTTTTAATGACAGTTCATCAATGGCAGACATATGCCCAAACCAACAATAATTAAACCAATAACAACTGACCTAAAATGTATGAATACTATAGATTAATACAACTTCCCATGAATATACTCAATGTTGGCAACTCAGCTTTGGACAAACATTATACACAGACATTATATATCACACCTAGTTGATGACATATCATTCTTTGTTAAGTAATGTCTTTACTCTACTCAAATTTGCTATAGAGAAAGATACACATTGCAAAATTACTTCTGATATTTTGCTCCACCTCTAATTCTTGTCTATGGAGGAAAATCAAATTACATAGATAGGATGATAATCATTGGCTCATATCTTTTGACTGGGTAAAGCTAATCGGTTGAAAGACTGTAGGTATTATGGATTCAGTTTCTCATTCATGTTCCTTCTTTCTCTTTCTTTTATAAAAGATTTGTTTTTATTTGAAAGGCAGAGTGACAGAGAGCAAGAGGAGGAAGAGAAAGAGATATCTTCAACTTACTGGTTCACTCCCCAGATGCCTGCAGCAGCCAGGTCTTGGACAGGCTGAAGCCAGGAGTCAGGAATTCCAACTGGGTCTTCCATGGGGGGAGGGCAGGAACCCAAGCACTTGGGCTACTGAACATTTTTAAGCATGTACTTCATGAACGAATGTATCCGTTTCTCATGGGTATATAGCTAAGAATGGTGATGGGTCGTAATATAGGCATATGCTTTGCTTTAGTATAGTTTTTCAAATGGCTGTAACAATTTTCTCTCCAAGTAGCAGGATGTGAGAATTCAGTTGCTCCACATCCTTCTACTACCTGGTATTGCCAAATGAAAAAAAAAAATTAGTCATCATGTTGGGTGAATGAATAGTGGTCTCTCTTTTCTTTAAGATATATTTATTTATTTGGAAGGCAGAGTTACAGAGAGGCAGGGAGAGAGAGAGAGAGAGAGAGAGAGAGAGAGAGGTTTTCCATCTGCTGATTCACTCCCTAGATGGCTGCAATGGCCGGAGCTGGGCTGATACAAAGCCAGGAGCCAGGGGTCTCCTTCGGGTCTCCCACACAGGTGCAGGACCCCCAAAGATTTGGGCCATCTTCTACTGTTTTCCTAGGCCACAGCAGAGAGCTGGATCAGAAGTAGAGCAGCCAGGTCTCAAATTGCACCCATATGGGATGTTGGCACTGCAGGTGGCGACTTTACCTGCTATGCCACAGCCCCAATCCTAGTGGTCTCTTTTTATGGGCTTAAATCTGTTCACATGCTTCTCAACCATCTAAATAAATAACACTCATTCTTTTTTTTTTTTTTTAAAGAATTGTTTTATTCATTTGAAAGAGTTACAGAGAGAAGTAGAGCCAAAGAGAGAATCTTCTATTCTGCTGATTCACTCCCCAAATGACCGCAATGGCCAGAGCTGAGCTGATCCGAAGCCAGGAACCAGGAGCCAGGAGCTTCTTCCGGGTGCAGGGGTCCAAGGACTTGCACCATCTTCCACTGGTTTCCCAGACCATAGCAGAGAGCTGGATAGGAAGTGGAAAAGCCAGGACTCAAACTGGCTGGTTTTTTTTTTAACTTTTATTTAATAAATATAAATTTCCAAAGTACAATTTTTGGATTATAGCAGCTTTTTCTCCCCATAACCTCCCTCCCACCGGCAACCATCCCATCTCCCACTCCCTTTCCCATCCCATTCACATCAAGATTCATTTTCAATTATCTTTATATACAGAAGATCAATTTAGTATATACTAAGTAAAGATTTCAACAGTTTGCACCCACACAGAAACACAAAGTATAAAGTACTGTTTGAGTACTAGTTATACTGTTAATTCATATAGTACAACACTATATGAATTTAACAATTGTTGATTTAACAATTGACACTCTTATTTATGACGTCAGTAATCACCCGAGGCTCTTGTCATGAGCTGCCAAGTCTATGGAAGCCTCTTGAGTTCGCCAACTCTGATCTTATTTAGACAAGGCCATAGTCAAAGTAGACATTCTCTCCTCCCTTCAGAGAAAGGTACCTTCTTCTTTGATGGCCCATTCTTTCCACTGGGATCTCACTCACAGAGATCTTTCATTTAAGTCTTTTTTTTTTTTTTTTTTTTTTGGCAACAGTGTCTTGGCTTTCCATGTCTGAAATACTCTCATGGGCTTTTTAGCTGGATCCAAATGCCTTACGGGCTGATTCTGAGGCCAGAGTGCTGTTTAGGACATCTGCCATTCTATGAGTCTGCTGTGTATCCCACTTCCCATGATGGATCGTTTTCTCCTTTTTAATTCTATCAGTTAGTATTAGCAGATGCTTGTCTTGTTTATGTGATCCCCTTGACTCTTAATCCTATCATTATGATTAATTCTGAACTGAAACTGATCACTTTGACTGGTGAGATGGCATTGGTACATGCCACCTTGATGGGATTGAATTGGAATCCCCTGGCATGTTTCTAACTCTACCATTAGGGGTAAGTCTGATTGAGCATGTCCGGCTGGGGTTTTAAACCACTGCGTCACAATGCTGGCCCCATAACACTCATTCTTGAAGCCACTGGTTCTTCTTTAGAATTAATTGATTTTTTAAATTTATTTAAGGTATAGAAATTTCATGTATTTCATGATGCCACTGACTCTAATAGTGATTAATTCTCAATGTATTAGCTACTCAAGGTAAGGGACAATGACATGCCATTTTATTCATTCCCCCAATTTTATTTTTTATTCATTCATTCATTTATTCAAGAAGGATTCACTAAGCAATTACTCTGTTTCTAGCATGTGCTAAGACTAAAGATACAGAGGGGACTTAGCAGATGTGGATCTGTCCATCTTAGAACAGACAAGTGATCAACAAATATTCAGTGAATAGTTGTCTAGGGAGACTGGTCCTAGGTGGGCTGTTTTGGTTTGCTTTGGGTCCCTGTTACCCATGTGAGAGATGTGGATTAGGTCCTGGATCCTGGCTTCAGGAGGAGGCATTGCAGGCATTTGGAGAGTGAACCAGTAGATGGGAACTCCCATTTCTCTCTCTCTCCTCTCCCTCAACTCTCCTTCTCAAATAATATTTACAAATATTTTTAAGTCCCTGGGATTTTATGTGCAGCCAAAGCTCCAAGGGGTTAGACAAGGACAATGGGTACAGCAGGAGGACTCACAGGAGAACAAAACAGCACTCACTGAAGGTCAGAGGCAAGGAAGAGGGCACAGGAGACCCTGCTGCCCGTCAGGCCTTTCTCCCAGCTCGGCAGCAGCAGGCAAGACCAGCCTAGGTGGTGGCCAGGACTCCAAGCAGTGGCTTCTGCCCATCGCAGCCGGCACTGAGCTGCTCTGAAAGTACCAGGTGCTTTGTTCTAGCGCAGAGGGCCCACATTCCCTGGATAGAGAGAGGAGTCACTCTGCTGGGAGCTCTGGGAGCTCTTTGGAGCACCCATCTGTGCCAGCACCCAGAGTGCTGCAGGACCCGAGAGCCCTGGGCCTCCCAAACCATGGCTTCCTTCCTGAGAATCCGTCCATCTCACATACAGCACAGAGAGGATGAAAATGAACTGGGCTGACCGGGGAGTTGACACTCGAGGCCGTGCCAGCCCAGCACAGGCGTGCAGCAGGCCACTTCAGCTCTCGCTGGTTCTCTCTGCCCTACAGACAAGCAGGATCTGCAAGGATCTGGAGACCAAAAGCAGCACGGACCTCCCAGCCCGGAGATCTGGGGGTTCCTTCCTTGTGTCTTGAGTTCTTCTCTACGCTCACAGCCGGATGTGACAGAGCCCTTGCGGGTGCTTCCTAAGAGCTAAGAGCACAGTCGTCAGCGAAGGCTGAGCGTCCCTAATCCAAAACTCACATCCAAAATGCTCCGGAATCTGAAACTTTTTGACCACTTACGTGATGCCACGAGTGGAAAATTCCACGTGTGACCTCATGTGATGTGTCACAGTCAAAACACAGGCAAGGGGCAAGCGTCTGGCACAGCAGTTAAGCCAGCACTTGGGATGCCTATATCCTCTATCAGAGTGCCTTGGCTTGAGTCCCAGCTCTGCTCCCGACTCCAGCTTCCTGCTACTGTGCACCCTGGGAGGCAGCAGGTGGTGGTTCGAGAACTTGGGTCCCTGCCGCCCTCCTTAGACACCCAGATTGAGTTCCTAGGCCCTGGTTTCAACTATGCCCAGCTGCAGCTGTTGTGAGCATGTGGGAAGTGAATCAGCCGATGGGAGACATCTCTCTCCCTCCCTCCCTCTCTCCTTCCCTGTGTTGCTCCTTTCAAAAACCAAAACTCAGGTACACTAAAAATGTCATCTAAAATGACCTTTGGAGGCAGGTGTTGTGGTTTAACAGGTTAAGCCACTGCTTGGGACGCCTGCATTCCATTCTGGAGTGCTAGTTCAAGTCCTGGCTAATCAGCTTCTGTTCCAGCTCCCTCTAATGCACCTGAGATGTAGCAGATAATGGCTCAGGTGCTTGAGTCCCTGACATCCATGTGGGAAACCTCAACAGAGTTCCGGGCTCCTTGCTAAGCCCCTGTT
This sequence comes from Sylvilagus floridanus, assembly GCA_949820135.1. Classification (NCBI taxonomy): domain Eukaryota; kingdom Metazoa; phylum Chordata; class Mammalia; order Lagomorpha; family Leporidae; genus Sylvilagus; species Sylvilagus floridanus. The sequence goes on along the minus strand of OX463228.1, from coordinate 10,007,776 downwards.
GTTGTGACCATTAGGGGAGTGAACCAGCAGATGAAAGCGCTCGCTCTCTCTCTCTCTCTCTCTCTCTCTCTCTCTCGCACTCGCTCTTGCTCTCTCTCTGTCACTTTGCCTTTCAAACAAATAAATAAAATCTTTAAAAAAATAAACAAATAAAGGCCCACTCACTCTCTGTTTCCCCGTTAAGTGTTTGAAATACTCTCCCATCTCCTGCTCTGAAATTCCGGTAATGAAATCCAAGCAGGACCCTCAGGCAGCAGCACCCTGAGTCAGCTCTGAGCAGAGATCATCACGCTCAAAAGCTGCCCGGCCAGAATCCTCCAAGGAGGCTGGGAGCTCTCGCCCTGCCCCCGTCTCCAGCTGCCAGCAGATACCCCAGCCACAGTGAGGGGAATTCCTGCTGAGTAACACACACACACACACACACACACACACACACACACACCCGCCCAGGTGGCAGGGCTTTCCAGGCCTGGGTTGCAAGGGACCTCTTAGCAGCTGGGCCTCCCTGGTCCTCCACAGGAGCTCAGCCTGCCCAGGGCCCTTCCTCAGAAGCAATGGGGTAGCAGGTGTGAGCACGTGCGCAGATGTCCCCATCCGGAGTCAACAAGGTGAGGGCCCTGGAGTCAGGGGGTTTGCAGCCAGGCGAGAGGGGCTGGGCTCACCACACGGCCATCAGTCTCCTAATTCTTACGCCTGCCTGGCCCAGCCCTGGGGCTAGCACTAGCTCTCTCTTCCCCCCCACTTCCACCATTGCAAACATACACATAAGCATTCAAGACAAATCTTTCCCAGACTCCTCCTTCGGCCTCCAATGGCAGCATGACAAGAGGCCTGGATCTTCTGAAACAGCGTTTCTAGTCTTGAACGCAGAGCAAGGTGCTTCATAATAGATGCGAATCCCTACAGCATTATTTACATTGAGTTCTAATGGTCCCTAAACATACCCAAACCTAAAACTAGACACCAGCTTCATAAGGTTTTAGGTTTACAATCAACAATAAAACTAGAAACAAGCTTACAAATTCTACTTAAAAGAAACTATAAAACAGTAAGATTCAAATGGGCCACATTCAGTGAAAAGTGACTGTTGCTATTTGCTAGAGCTAAATTGCTACTCACAGCATGATTTCATCCTGGGAGGGATCCAGCAGGTGGATCTCCCTGGGTTTGAGATGCTCGGGCTGTCACGTGCCCACGAGATGACTCAATGCTCCTACCACTTTCTCTGAGCCACTGCACCAAGGCATCACTTAATCTGCACTCGGGGAAACACAGTGTAATGCGTGAATTCCCCTCTGTTGTTTTCTCATTAGCACTCAACAATTAAAGTTTTTTTTTTTTTAACAATTAAAGTTTTTAAAAAGTATTTTATTTTAAATCTTTGTGTCAACAGGGTCTTTCTCTCAAGTTTCAATGTCCTTGGGGCTGGCGCTGTGAGACAGCAGGTTAAGCCGTGCTGTGATGCTGGTAGCCCATACGTGTGCTGGTTCAAGTCCTGGCTGCTCCACTTCTGATTCATCTCCCTGCTAATGTGCCTGGGAAAGCAGCAGAAGATGGCTCAGGTCCCTGGGCCTCTGCACCCATGTGGGAGACCCGGATGGAGTTCTATGCTCCTGGCATTGGCCTGGCACAGCCCTGGTCTTTGTAACCATTTGAGGAGTGAACCAGCAAATGGAAGATCTGTGTGTGTGTGTGTGTGTGTGTGTCACTCTCTCTGTGTAACTCTGCCTTTCAAATAAATAAAGTACATATTTTTTAAAAAGGTTTCAATGTCCTGGTCTGTAACACAGGGAAAATCATCTCCCTCCCACCTACTTCACAGGAAGGCTGCACAGTCATTCATCCACCCATTTGTTATTGAGCTCCCAGCACGTGCCAGGCCCTGTTCTAGGCATGGAGGACGTAGCAGTGACCAGCAGGGACAAAAGTCTCTGGTCTATGGAGCTTGTATTTCCGTGGAAGAGATGGAATTTAAAACAGGTAACTAAAAAATACAATAGACTCAAGCTCAAAGGGAAAAAATGCAAAGGGAAGATGGGGCAGGTGTTGTGGTACAGCACGATAAGCCCCCACTTCGCCTACATCCCATTCAGAGTGCAGGTAGCAGGTGGAAGATCTCTCTTTCTCTCTCTCTGTCCCTCCACTCTTCCTTTCAAATAAGTAAATCTTAAAATGAAGGGAAGTGGAATAGAATGCATGGGAGAAAGTAGAGGGAGATTACATTTAAAATATTTTTAATTTAGAAAAATGTACTTATTTGAAAGTCAGAGTTACACAGAGAGAGCAGAAGAGGCAGAGGTAGAGGCAGAGGCAGAGAGAGAGAGAGAGAGAGAGAGAGAGAGAGAGAGAGAGGTCTTCCATCAGATGGTTCACTCCCCAAATGGCTGCAACGGCTGGAGCCAGGAGTCAGGAGCTTCCTCCATGTCTCCCACGTGGGTGCAGGGGCCCAAGGACTTGGGCCACCTTCTATTGCTTCCCCAGGCCATAGCAGAGAGCTGGATCGGAAGAGGAGCCACTGGGACTAGAACCAGTGCCCATATGGGATGCCGGCGCTTCAGGCCAGGGCATTAATCTGCCGCACCACAGTGCCGGCCCCAAAATATTTTTTTAAATTAAAATTGTCATTGTACATCTCAATCAGGTACACCGCGATCATTTGATTCAATGTATAATGAGCAAATCAGGTTAGCTGTCATTTCCACCTCCTCAAATAATTAAAATAATTTTATTAATACTTGATCATTGTAGCTATTCATGGGATAAAGGGTGATATTACAAGAGCATGCATTTTTAAAATGAGGTGCTCATGGGAGGTCTTGCTGAGAAGGTAACGTTTTAGAGCTAAATGGGATGAGGACGTGAGCGCTTTTCAGGAGTAGCTGGGAGACTCCGGCAGAACAGGAGGCACACAAACCTGAAAATAATCCAACCCTTGTTTCCCCAGCAACCGTTCCAGTTCCTGGCCAGTCTCTCTTGAGCTTCCTCTGGGGAGGCACCGCCCCTGCCCCAGGTCTGGGCAACTGGTGGGCTGCACCAATCACAGTGCAGCAGTAGGTATCAGGTTGGGCATGGAGCCCAACCAAAACCAGGGACATGCCAGGAGCTTCTTGGGGGCCCCTCCTTGGTAGGGCGGCACAGTCTCTCCCCTGAGTTCCCCACAGTCAGGACGCTACAGAGCCCAGAGCTTCCGGAGTCACCACGTGGAACCTGACAAAAAGGCCACAACAGTGAAGGCTGCGCCAGGTCAAAGCCAGGAGCCAGGGGCCGGCGCTGTGGCACAGCAGGTTAAAGCCCTGGCCTGAAGCGCCGGCATCCCATATAGGCGCTGGTTCTAGTCCCGGCTGCTCCTCTTCCAATCCAGCTCTCTGCTGTGGCCTGGGAAAGCAGTAGAAGATGGCCCAAGTCCTTGGGCCCCTGCACCTGTGTGGGAGACCCAGAAGAATCTTCTGGCTCCTGGCTTCGGATTGGTGCAGCTCCAGCCGTTGCAGCCATTTGGGGAGTGAACCATCAGATGGAAGACCTCTCTCTCTGTCTCTACCTCTCTCTGTAACTCTGTCAAATAAATAAAATAAATCTTTATAAATAAATAAATAAATGCCAGAAGCCAGGAACTCCAACCGGGGTTCCCACATGGGAGCAGGGGCCCAAGCACTAGAGCCATCTTCCGCTGCCTTCCCACGCACATCATCAGGGAGCTGCACCAGAGCAGGGTAGCTGGGACTCTGATACAGGAAGCGATGTTGCCGGCAGTGGCTTAACTCCCTGGGCCACAATGCCGGCTACGAGAAGCATGTTTTGAGCCTTGGCATCAGGCTGCACACACCTCTAGACTTCTCGGGTATGTGCCTCAGTTAATGCCCTGTTGATGCCGATGTAGTAGTCAGCTACTCCCGCATAATAAAGTACTGCCAACTTAGCACTCAGAAGAGCAAGGACTGGGGCCAGCATTGTGGCATGATGGGTTAAGCCACAGCTTGCAGCTCCCTGGTTGAGTGCTGGTTGCTCTGCTTCTGATTCAGCTTCCTAATGATGTGCCTGGGGAAAGCAGTGAGGATGATCCTGGTCCTTGGGCCCCCGCACCCTTGTGGGAGACACAGAAGCTCCCAGCCTGGCCCAGCTCTGGCCATTATAGCCATTTGGGGAATGAACCAGTGCATGCAAGATCTCTCTCTCTCTCTCTCTCTCTCTCTCTCTCTCTCCCCCTTTCTCTCTCTGCAATTCTTCTTTTTAAATAAATTTTTAAAAAATCTTTTTAAAAAACGAAATATTATCTCAGTTTCTGTAGAAAGAGGATTGGGATCAGCCTGGGCTGAATATCTCTGGCTCAGGTTTCAGACCAGATATTAGCAAAGAATCTGAAGTCCTGACCAGCCTGGGGCGGGGTGGAGGGATGTCACAACAGTCCGCCCCAGTGGCTCTTAGCAGGAGGCCTCAGTTCCTTGCAACATGGACTCTCCATAGGCTGAGTGTCCCCATGTCATGGTGTCAACTTCCCCCAGATGAGCCACCCAGGAGAGAGCAAGTGACCAGGAAGACTTGGTGGCTGTTATAACCAACCTCTGAAACCACAGTGTCAAATACACTTATTCTGATTGTTGGAAGTGAGCTACTGAGTCTTCTACACTGGAATTTGTGGTCACATTTTTTTAAAGAGTTTATTTATTGGCCAGCACCATGGCTCACTTGGCTAATCCTCCACCTTCAGTGCCGGCACCCCGGGTTCTAGTCCTGGTCAGGGCACTGGATTCTGTCCCGGTTGCCCCTCTTCCAGTCCAGCTCTCTGCTGTGGCCCAGGAAGGCAGTGGAGGATGGCCCAAGTGCTTGGGTCCCTGCACCCACATGGGAGACTAGGAGGAAGCACCTGGCTCCTGGCTTTGGATCGGTGCAGTGCGCCGGCCATAGCGGCCATTAGGGGAGTGAACCAACGGAGGGAAGATCTTTCTCTCTGTCTCTCTCTCACTGTCTATAACTCTACCTGTCAAATAAAAAAAAAGTTTATTTATTTAAAAGGCAAAATGCTAGGCAGAGAGGGAGAGGGAGGGAGCAAGGGAGCAAAGGGGAAGGGGGGAGAGAGAGAGAGAGAGAGAGAGATTTTCCATCTACTTTGCTCATTCCCAAATGCTTGCAACAGCTGGGTCAGAGCCAGGCTGAACCAGGAGCCATGAGCTCCGTCCAGTCTCCCACGCAGGTGGCAGGCACTCAAGTACCTGGGCCACCATCTGCTGCCTCCCAGGAGCATTAACAGGAAGTCGGGTTGGAAGCAGAGGCGGGACTTGAACCCAGGCCCTCTGATATGGGGGTGCTCGTGTCCCAAGTGGTAGCTTAACCTGCTGCACCAAAACGCCCAGCCCATGTGGACATATTTTACAATCAACACAATCTAATTTGAGTTTGCTTTTCTGTCACTCGTAATCAGCAGAGTTCTGGTAGATATTTAGGAGTTTATCACTACTGTGTTATGGCTGTTGTAACAGGGCTCTTGGGAAAACAAACAGAAAACAATCACTGAGAAAATGGTAGCAAAGCCTCTTAGGAACAGCAATTTGCTCCTGGCCTACCTAAGCTCAAAAACCCCTACGGCTCCCAGTGTGTAAAGGCTCAGATTTTTTTTTTAAATGTATTTATTTGAAAGGTAGAGAGCAAGAGAGAGATCTTTCACCTGCTGGTCCAATCCCCAGCTGCCAGCAACCGCTGTGGCTGGGCCAGGCCACAGCCAGGAGCTCAGAACTCAATCCAGGGGGCCGGCACTGTGGCATAGTGGGTAAAGTGCTGCCTGCAGTGCCGGCATCCCATATGGGTGCTGGTTCGAGTCCCAGCTGCTCCACTTCTGATCCAGCTCTCTGCTATGGCCTGGGAAAGCAATAGAAGATGGTCCAAGTCCTTGGGCCCCTGCACCTGCGTGGGAAACCTGGAAGAAGCTCCTGGCTCCTGGCTTTGGATCGGCGCAGCTCCGGCCATTGCAGCCATCTGGGGAGTGAACCAGCAGATGGAAGATTCTCTCTCTCTCTCGCTTGCGCTCTCTCTCTCTCTCTCTGCCACTGCCTCTCTCTAACTCTGCCTTTCAAATAAATAAATAATTTTTTTTAAAAAAGAACTCAATCCAGTCTTCCATGTGGGTGGCAGAGACCCAAGTGCTTGAGCCATCGCCTGCTGCCCCAGAGTGCACATTAGCAGGAAACTGGAATCAAAGGCAGAGCTGAGGCTCAAAGCCAGGCACTGCGATCGGTACGAGCATCCCAAGCAGCATCTTAACCATCGGGCCAAACACCTGCCCCCAGATTCCCTGACACTGGTACCAGCTCCATGACAACCCGGTGCTGATCTCTGTCCCCCTCTCCTACACACCCCTGCTCCAGAATCCAGAATCCCCTGAATGGGCCATCTTGTCACATCTCTGTGCTCTCGTCCGTGCATTCTGGCTGCTCCCTTAAAGCTCTGCTGAGCCCTCAAAACCCTACCAGAATATTGTCTCTTCCAGGAAGGTTTCCTTGACTTCACCCCGAAAATGTTGGCTTTACTTTATTGGTGCCTACTGAGCGTCAGCTGCTTCCTATTTACAAGAGGTCTTCAAAAAGTTCATGGAATATATATATGTATTATGAAAAAAATGGTGCATGGATTCCATTTTTTGCACAAAATTAAACTTATCTGTGAATTCCATTTTTCCTCAAATGTTTTTAAGTACCCTTGATGACCTGCAATCCGTAACTCTGCATTTGTGTGCTACTTACATCACCCCATTTCACAAGGACGGACACTCAGGCTCCTCTGGAGAGGGCGAGGAACTTGCTGGGAGCCATCCAGCTGGGTAAGTGGAGAGCAGTGTCGGTACACCTGAGTGGGATTAGTCACTCCCCTCTCTGCTCCTGAGCTGCTGTGTTCACGCACACCAAGGGTTGCTGCTGAATCAGGCTCCCCGAGAACCGGAGACCATGCTGAGGGCCCAGCCCCGCCTTCCACGGGCAGTCACGGCATGTGTTAGGCTCAGGGATGACCGCTGCTCACTTTCCAGACTGGAAAAATTCAGCGGTCAAGGTCATGACTCCAAACCCCAGCCCAAGTGTGGCAGTGCACGCCATGCAGCAAATGCTTCCAAACCATTTGTTGGAAGACAGCTGTGCACGTGTGCATGAGAACCCCACCCTGTCCAGCTGGTGGGGGCTGGGAGGCTGCCGCTTACCTGCCTTGGGTGGGGAGTTGGGGGGTTCTGCAGACAATGAGGGTGGAGATCCTCAAACTGCAAGCTACTGGCCCCAGCTTCTGGTCCTGGCTCATCCTCCACCAAACAGGGCCACCCTGGGCAGGTCTGGCTGCCTCCAAGGCCCCCTCTCTCACACTGGATGCAGAATTGCTACAATTGTGCCAGGTGAGATTTGCAGTGACTCCATGCAGAAAAAGGCAGCCCAGACCTCCATGGAGCCCGCGGTTCAGGACCCCGAGGCCCAGGACCCTTGTGCAGCTGCTGCACTGCCTGCTCTGGTGACCCGGGTCAAGCTCTGCCCTGAGCTGGGCGAGCACCTGCTCCACCCTAATCCTGCATCTCGTCGGAGCTGCTGAGATGAGCTCTTGGCCCATGTTCCCTGCTTTGCCTGTGTTCAAGTTGAATTCTGGCTGCCCTTTGTGCCTGGGCCCCTGCCACACAACCCCACCTGGGGTTTCTCGCAGGTCTCCCCAGCCTGGGCCAGCTGGAACGTGTTTGGCTCAGGCACAGCTTCAGCGGGTCCTGTCTGCCTCCAGCCCTGACTGAAGGCATTGGGCTGCAGGAGCCCTGGGCCAGACCTTTGCAGCCGCCTTGGTTGGGCTGTGATTAGACACACAGAAGAGCCGGCATCACAGTGTGGTCCTTTGCCCATCGGGTTCCAGGGCTTGGGAACTTACCAAGGGCTCGCCTGACACCCCTCCTCCATGCTCCCTCTGACTCCGTCTCGGCACAGCCCCAGACCACGTTCCCAGCTCCTAGCTGGGAGCTTCCCTGAGGTTGTCCTCACGTCAAAGGCCTATTTCCCTTCACGGCCTCTCATCCCAAGCAAGTCCCTTCACTGACCTTCATCACGTTATGCTCAGAAGCAAAAACTGAGGGCCAGCAATGTGGGTACAGCAGGTGAGGCTGCCACCTGCGACCCCGGCATCCCATATGAACGCTAGTTCAAGTCCCAGCTGCTCCTCTTCCTATCTAGCTTCCTATAATGTGCCCAGGAAAGCAGCGGGAGCTGGCTGGAGTACTTGCCCCACTGCCATCCATGCTGGAGACCCGGATGGAACTCAGCTCCTGGATTCTACCTGGCCCAGCTCCAGCTGCTGTGGCCATCTGGGGAGTGGACCAGTGGATGGAAGAGCAATCTCTCTCTCTCTCTCTCCCTCTCTCTCTCTCTGTCACCCTACCTTTTAAATGAGTAAAATAAATCATATATCTTTCTAAAAATGAAGAAGCAAGAAGTGTTAACTGTGGATGTGCAGAAATGTTTTGAAATATTAAGGATGGAAAAAATTGGATAAATACCATCTTATAATTGACATGTGGCTTGCCCCTATTTCCGGCTGAACGGAGACGCAATTTGTAGCATTTTGTCTGCACACATGAGAGGCCTTCAAAATGTTCCTGGGGACAGAATTAAAAGACAAGTCTATCTTGTTACAAAAGAATCTTTGAAATCTGAGCAGGTTTTTTTTTCATATCAGGCATTTTTTATCACCTTTCTGAAGCCTAGGTATGTGCAGGTTTCAAACATTTTTTTTTTTTGCACCAAAATAACTGTTTTTCAGTTCCATTTTCCCTGAACTTTTTGAAGTTTCCTCATACACGCTGTTCTTACAAAATTGTTACAATTAATGGACATAGAAGTCTGGCTTTTGGATGCTTGCTCTTGCTGGCTTTCTGGCTCTTTTCCTCTCCTTCCTTCTTCCCTCCACCTAGAATCAGACCACGTCAGCTGTCACGTGGTCAGCTGTCACGTGGAACTACCCAGTTTCTGGCCAAGAAGAAGCTCCCTCCCCCATCCCTCCCAGGAATTTCCAAAACATTTTGGGAACCACAGCAGATCAAAATGTGCGAGCAGGTCAAACACCTTTTCCCGACTTGTTTTGGAAATAAACCTGCAGGCAGGAGCAGATTAGCTAAAGTGAGAGGAATGTACAAAGGGCTGGGGCGATGAGATAGGTTTTTTCTCCAAAACAATTGCTCGCGGCTTGACAACAAAATGGAAGGACGTGCGTTCTGGGACGTTTTCAAAAAGGAAGTGCCTGGGAGTGGGCGTTTGCCCTGGCAGTGAAGACGCGCACATCCCACGCGCAGAGTGCTGGGATTTGACCCCAGCTGCCTGCTAATGCGGACCCTGGGAAGCAGCAGTCACATGAAAGCCCTGGATTGAGTTCCTGGCTCCCAGCTGTGAGGTGGCCCAGCCCTGGCTGTTGCAAACATTTGGGGAGTGAATTGGCAGATGGGAGCTCTCTCTGTGTGTCTCTGTCTCTCTTTGTCTCTCAAGTTGAAATAAAATAGTAGGGGCTGGCCGGCGCTGTGGTGCAGCGGGTTAAAGCCCTGGCCTGAAATGCTGGCATCCCATATGGGTGCCGGTTCTAGTCCCAGCTGCTCCTCTTCCAATCCAGCTCTCTGCTATGGCCTGGGAAAGCAGTGGAGGATGGCCCAAGTCCTTGTGCCCCTGCACCCATGTGGGAGACCTGGAAGAAGCTGCTGGCTCCTAGCTTCGGATCAGCACAGCTCCGGTTGTTGTGGCCATCTGGGGAGTGAACCAGCAGATGGAAGACCTCTCTCTGTAACTCTGTTTCAAATAAATAAAATGAATCTTTAAAAAATTAAGTAAAATAGTAAAAAGAGAAAGTGACTGCAGAAAGAGGGAAGGCCAGGTACTGTGTCTCACTCACCCAGAAACACCTGTTGACTCCAGCTCCCTATGAAAGCACCAGGGGGAATCACAGCTCCTAGACTGAGGCAGAAGCTAATGCAGATGGGGGAAGGGGCTGGCGATGCGGCTTTCCACCGGGACAAAGTGAGCTGGGGAATGCGCGAAGACAGGGGGAGAAGGGCAGGAGAGACAAGAGCAAAATCCAGATGGTGCTGCTACCAAGGGCTACCAAGGGCAGGGCAGCGTGCACCTGAGCAGGAGAGCAGTTTTTTAAGCATTTGTATTTATTTATTTGAGAAGGAGGGAGGGAGAGAGAGAATCTCATGTACTTCGACCCTGATGGTTCACTTCCTAAATACTGTTGCCAGGAGCCAGCGACTCAATCCTGGTAGGAACCAACTACTTGAGCCACTGTCACTGCCTCCCAGGGTCTGCATTAACAGGAAGTTGGACTCGGGAGCCAAAGCCAGGACTGAAACCCAGATAAGAGAGCAAAGTTCAGTCCAGGACCTGGAGCCCGGCGGAAAACTCTCCAATCTTCTCAGGCTGCTCAGGGCTGGCGAGGGCTGACCTCAGCCTAAGAGGAGCTCCCTGAGGTTTAGGGTCTCAAAGAAGATCCCCTGCTCAAGAGGAACGATAATGGGGGTTTTCAGAAGATGTCACGGCTGGACGTGGCCTCTGGCTGGGCTTGGTCCCGGTTCTTGTCTCCATGTGAGAAAGAATTCAAGGAGATACAGTTAAGGTGAGCAGAGAGCAAGATCTACTTAAAGACAAAGTACACAGGAGGGAGTGCAGGCAGTGAATGTGTGTGTGTGTGTGTGTGTGTGTGTGTGAGAGAGAGAGAGAGAGAGAGAGAGAGAGAGACAGAGAGAGACAGAGAGCGCTGTCCTTTCCAATTGGTGGAGCTTTCATACTATCAGGAAGCATGGGGGTGGAGTCTAGGGCGGGGCTTAATTGAATACCCAGTGGAGGTGGGATTAGAGGCAGGGCTCGAGTACCACCCATTTCAGTGCTCCATTCTGGAAATCTCAGAAGTGCCATGGCATCAGGTGCATGATGGGAGTGGGCTGCCGACCATGGTCATTTTATTACAATGACCTTTGGTCATGCAGGCAGCCAGTCTGCAGCCATGTGTGTGTGTGTGTGTGTGACGCATCGTGAGGAACCGACCGTCCCATGACCTGCAGGAGTCCACACTGCGACCCAGGAGAGCCAGTAGTTTAGTCCCAGTCAAGTCCAAAGGCCTGAGAAGCAGGAGAGCTGACAGTGTTTGCTCCAGTCCCAGGGCCGGCAGGCTTGAGACCCAGAAGGAGACGATGTTTCCACTGGGGTCCAAAGCAGAGACAGCACAGCACCAAGGGCCCAGATCTCAGGCCACTGGGCAGGAAGAAGCCTGTCTTGATTGGGGGTGGCTCAGCCTTCACGTGGTCAGATGAGGCTGCTCGGGCATTGGCTTGACTCAGGGCCCGACTGACATGTCAGTCTCATCTGCAGGCGCTCCTCCGGAAACATCTGGAATGATGGCTGACCGAACATCTGGGCACCTCGAGCAGAGGGAAGGGGGTCAGGGCATCTGTGCGGGGGAAATGGAAGGGGCGTGGCAACCAGATAAACAGAGGGTCTGCGAGCAGGCGGAAGATCCACGCTATAAAAAATTATCCATGGATATCAATTATTTTGGAATCAAAGTAAACTTATCTCTTAAAAATAGTTTATTTCTTTAATTTTATTTGAAAGGCAGAGACATGGTGCAGGGGAGATATCTTTCATAATAGTGGTTTACTTCCCAAGTGACTACAAAATCCAGATTGAGCCAGGCCAAAGCCAGGAGCCCAGCACTGAATCTGGGTCATTAATAAGGGTGCCAGGGGCCTGAGCAGGAAGCTGGATCCAAAGCAATGGTAGGAGTTGGTCCCAGACGCTCCAAGCAGCGACCAGACTGCTGCACTAAACACCTGCCCCTTACCACTTAATTTCATCTTCCATTAACTATTAAAAAAAAAAAAAGCGTAGCAGAGAGACAGAGAGGATGAGAGAAAGGATGAGGGAGGAGAGAGAATGCTCACCTACTGGTTCACTCCCCAAATGCCCTCAGTGCTGGGAGCCGGGAATGCAATCCAGGTCTCCCACATGAGTGGCAGGAACCCAATCACCCGAGCCATCACCTGCTGCCTCTCAGGGCTGCATGAGCAGGAAGCTCAAACTGGGAGCCAGAGCCAGCATTTTTAAAAGTTTATTTATTTATTTGAAAGGCAGAGTTACACAGAGAGGAGAGGCAGAGAGAGAGAGGTCTTCCATCCGCTGGTTCACTCCCCAATTGGCCGCAAAGGTCGGAGCTGCATCAATCCGAAGCTAGGAGCCAGGAGCTTCTTCCAGGTCCCCCATGCAGGTGCAGGGGCCCAAGGACTTGGGCCATCTTCTACTGCCATAGCAGGCCAAAGCAGAGAGCTGCATGGGAAGTGGAGCAGCAGGACTCAAACCGGCACCCATATGGGGTGCCGGCGTTTCAGGCCAGGGCATTAATCCACTGCGCCACAGTGCCGGCCCCCCGAGCCAGCATTTGAACCCAGGTACTCTGATATGGGATGCAGGCATCTTCATGACATCCGAACTGCTGGGCCAAACACCCTGGCAGTCTTGCACAAACTTCTGACATCAGCTCATGGTCACCAGCAGAGCTAGGACCAGGTATCGAGGGATCTTTGCACTTGAGAAGTCAACTGAAGAGGTGAAGTACAGAGCGACCGGGAGAGAGAACACAGCAAGACCTGGGGAGAGGGTGGGCTCTGCATTGAGGAGCCCCCCTGGAGACGCCCCCATTCCATCCCTGTCTTGTGGCCCGCTACTCCACCAGTCTCATGCAGGAAAGGGCCGGGCCCAGGAGGACACCACTTTTCTTTGCCCCCAGCTGAAGGGTACAAGTGCTGAAGCGTTCTCTCCCTTCTTCCCTCAGTCTCTCTCTCTCTCTCTCTCTCTCTCTCTCTCTCTCTCTCTCTCTCTCTCTCTCACACACACACACACACACACACACACACACTTTCTTTAGGACTGGATTAAATTAGATGAGGACTGAACATCTCATCGGAAGTGAGACAGGGCCTCAGGCAACCCAACTCCATCAGCTTCCTCTGGCTCTGAGAATCCCGAAGCAGACAAGGCGGGGACACCTGCACCTAGCCATAGCATTTAGGATCTCATCAGAAAGTTGGGCTTCCTTTTATGCCACCAGCCTTTTACAGGAGGGTGTACATCATGGTCCCAGAAGCTTTCTCCTCTGACGGTCTAGGCACAAATTGAGCGAGTGTTCACCTGCACTTGTTCTGGGCCAGATTCCACATCCCCAGGGCCACACAGTGGTGCCAAGCAGAGTCGGGGCCCAGGAGTCCCTGAACAGTCTCTGATCCAGCTTTCCAGGGAGCACATCCCTTAGGGCGCCCTATCCAAAGGTTCCCACGTTGTTGGGGTGAGGAGCAGTCTCATCAGAGCTGGGCAGACTGTTCAGAGAGCTCACGTCCCTGTTGTCCCTGCTGGGACTCGTGCTGAGTCGGGCACGGGGAGCATGTCACGAGGAAGCTGGGGTGTACACTAAGCCAGCAACCCTACACCAAGCACTTGGCCAGGTGGACTACGGCCCAAAGCCAGCTTGGGTACTTTCTTCTTTGGTACTTCAGCTCCTCAGTCTCTCTCAGTCTAAATACCCACCCCCTTTTAATATAGTAAGCTGCATTTTATTTATTTTTATTTATTTGAAAGGCAGAAAAACAAAGAAAGAAAGAGGCAGACAGACAGAATGATCTTCCATCTACTGGTTCATTCCCCCAATGCCTGCAACAGCCAGGGCTGGCCAAGGTCAGAGCCAGGACCCAGGTCTCCCACGCTGATGGCAGGGACCCAAGTCCTTGAGCAAGCCATTGCCGGCTACCTCCCAGGGTGCACGTTAGCAGGAGGCCGGACTGGAAGTGGAGTAGCTGGGAGCAGAAACAGGCACTCCAATATAGGATGCGGGCAACCCAAGTGGCGAGGAACTGTCACACCACACACTCACCCCGCATGGAGGGCTGTCCACTCAGATCCCGGGTTCACGCAGTGGGGACGGGACTCTGCACCTCAGTGTTCCTGTCTGTCTGTCTGTGACCAGGGCCGTGGAGTACCACCCTGAAAGCCGTGGCTCCCAGCCTCCCAGCCCGCAAATGCGCCACAAACGCAGAGCCCTTGCTGTTGGTATGAACCCTGAAGTCAGCCCGCAGCCTTCGGAGTGACGGTATTGAAGGGGACACTGCTTATCTGGGCTTGAAGGTCTGGAACATGCATCATGAAACCAGTCCCGCCACTCTGGCCAGCACCCCCCCGCAGACCTGCTGCTTCCGTTCAAGTCCAGGTCCCAGGTCCCTCCTGCCAACCGCGTCCAGGCGTGAGAGCAGAAGCCGAGGGCAGTGTTTACTTTGGAACAAAGAAGGCACCAGCAATCTTTTCTGGAGGCGCCAGCCATTTTAAAGGAAGGAGTCGTCTGTCTCTCACGAGATGGTGTGTGGGGCGTGGGATTCGGAGCTGTCTGGGGCTGTGCCTTGCGGGTCGGGCCCAGGTCCCACCGCAGCCCGGCCTAGGCTTTGAAAACGAACGTGGGGAGACAGCGTCAGAGCACAGTGGGCTCAGCCCCCTCTTGTGAGGCTGGTGTCCCGTCCTGGAGTTTTAGTTCAGTCCTCGCTGCTGCACTTCCCGTCCAGCTCCCCTGTGCCAGGGGAAGGTGCACTGGGCCCCTGTGCTTGGGCCCCTGCCTCCCATGTGGGAGACCTAGGTGGAGTTCCAGGTGCCTGGTTTTGGCCTAGTCCAGTCCTGGGTGTTGTGGCCATTTGCGGATTGAAGCAGCACATGGAAGATCTCCCTCTCCCCCTCCCTCTGTCACTCTTTCAAATAAATAAATGATTTTTAAAAGATTGCACATTTTATAAAAAGAAAAAGGAAATGGGCCTTCACTTCTCTAGAACTGGCTAAGATCTGGCTGGAAGCCTTTCCTGTTGATCCCGTCCTCTCCCCGAGGCTGGGTGGGGTGTGTGTGCAGGTGTGAGTTTATGGATGGGTGTGTGTGTGCAGGTGTGAGTTTATGGATGGGGGTGTGTGTGCCGGTGTGAGTTTATGGATGGGTGTGTGTGTGCAGGTGTGAGTTTACGGATGGGTGTGTGTGTGTGACTGGATGGAGGTATGCATGTGCGGGTGTGAGTTTATGGATGGAGGTGTGTGTGCAGGTGTGTGAGTGTGTGACTGGATGGAGGTATGTATGTGCAGGTGTGAGTTTATGGATGGTGGTATGCGTGTGCGGGTGTGAGTTTATGGATGGAGGTATGCATGTGCGGGTGTGAGTTTATGGATGGAGGTGTGTGTGTGCAGGTGTGAGTTTATGGATGGGTGTGTGTGTGTGTGACTGGATGGAGGTATGCATGTGCGGGTGTGAGTTTATGGATGGAGATGTGTGTGCAGGTGTGTGAGTGTGTGACTGGATGGAGGTATGCATGTGCAGGTGTGAGTTTATGGATGGAGGTGTGTGTGCAGGTGTCAGTGTGTGGCTGGAGGGGGCATGCGTGTGCAGGTGTGAGTGTGTGGCTGGGTATGGATGTGCATGTGTGAGTGGGTGTGGGAGGGAGGATGTTGGTGCAGAATGCAAATTCAAGGTGGATGTCGGAGGCTGCCAGCTGTATATCTCTCAACAGCCCCGAATGACTGCCCCAGGACTTGCACAGGAATGAACTGGAGTGCAGAGAGACAGAACTGCAGTCCCTGCTGCACAGCAGTATCCGTGTGTCTGCTTCCATGGGAACTGTTGATCTCACTGCCACGCCCAGAAGCACGGGTCGGCGGGCAGGACTGCCCTTGCCAAGAGGTGGCAGCCGGTAGAGAAGGGCAGGCATGCAGCCCCGGGCAGCACGGCGGCACAGCGGTCACACCAGCGCCGGTGACTCCAGGGTCCCGTGCAAGTACCGGGTGGAGTCCCAGCTGCTCCATTTCTTTTCTTTTTTTTTTTAAGATGTATGTATTTATTTGAAAGACAAAGCTACAGAGAGGCAAAGAGAGAAGGGGGTGGAGAGAGAGAGAGAGAGAGAGAGAGAGAGAGAGGTCTTCCTTCCTTTGGTTCACTCCCACAGTGGCTGCTACGGCTGGCGCAGCACGCTGATCCAAAGCCAGGAGCCAGGTGCTTCTCCTGGTCTCCCATGGGGTGCAGGGCCCACGCACTTGGGCCATCCTCCACTGCACTCCCGGGCCACAGCAGAGAGCTGGCCTGGAAGAGGGGCAACCGGGACAGAACCCGGCGCCCTGACCGGGACTAGAACCCGGTGTGCTGGCGCCGCAAGGCGGAGGATTAGCCTAGTGAGCCACGGCGCCGGCCTGCTGGGCACACTTGAAGCTGTGGGGTGGCAGTGCCGGCCCTGGCACGTCCACAAAACCTCAGTGTTTTCCAAGCTTTTTCATGTCCGTCTGTTCATCAAGTCCCCATCACAGCACAGGCAGGTGACAGCACTGAGCATGTTACTGCTCAGGAAGCTGAAGCAGGCCCAAGCTGCACAGGGCTGCGAACCGGGGTCCCGGCCGGGCGCTGGCTCTTCCAAGGCAAATGGGAAGCCCTGTCCCACACACCCAGCTCCCTGCCCTTTCAGACTCCACTCTGCTTCCCCCAGAACGACCTCCTTGACCTTCCACTCAGGCCCTCACCGGCCCCTCCTCTGCGGGAAATGGGGGGGAGGCACTAATGCATAGGGAACACAAATCACACAGCCTTAGGTCCAGGAGCATTGAAGACAGAATCCAGTGAGGCTGGCGCCGCGGCCCAACAGGCTAATCCTCCACCTGAGGCACCGGCACACCGGGTTCTAGTCCTGGTCGGGGCGCCAGATTCTGTCCTGGTTGCCCCTCTTCCAGGCCAGCCCTCTGCTGTGGCCCTGGAGTGCAGTGGAGGATGGCCCAAGTGCTTGGGCCCTGCACCCCATGGGAGACCAGGAGAAGCACCTGGCTCCTGCCATCAGATCAGCGCAGTGTGCCAGCCGCGGCGGCCATTGGAGGGTGAACCAACTGCAAGATCTTTCTCTCTGTCTCTCTCTCACTGTCCACTCTGCTTGTCAAAAAAAAAAAAAAAGAATCCAGCGAATGGAGAGATGGGGCGAGTGAATCCAGCGAATGGAGAGATGGGGCGAGTGGGGGCGTCCCTGGAGAGAGGGCTATGGGCCAGGGCTCCGCCCCACAGGAAAAGGCCTCTGGACTTCCGTCTCCCGCGCCTGTGAGAAGCTCTGCCGAGCCCCTGTCATTTGCTTGTCCAGTTCCCCGGACAGCTCTCGCAGGGAACTGCTGGGACTGGAAGGATCTTTCTTCCCCTGTGACAGAAACTTAAACCCGCAGGGGCCAAAGGGACTGACCTCGCATCAGAGCAAACCAGTGATGAATTTGAACAAAGAAGCCAAACATGGTAAGGAATAATAATCATCAATCCATCTGAGTATGGGGTGAAATGCCACATTTATACCTATCTGCTGGGGTATCAATCAGTGCATTGTATATAAACCAGGATTTTATTGGAAAATATTTCATATACACAACAGAATTTACATAATGATAATATAGATAGAATATTTAGGATAAAAATCTATATTAGCCACTCTGCTTATTACCGATATTCTCAAACATTATGTGTCTTTAAGCTATAAAAGTGATATATGCTATTGGTAAAAAAAAAAACTTCAAATTATGCAGAAGATGGAAACTTTAAATTCCCTTTTTAGGGCTGGTGTTGTGGCACAGCAAGTTAAGCTGCCACCTGCAGCACGGACATCCCATTCAAGCACTGGGTCGAGTCCTGGGAAAGCAGTGGATGATGGCTCAAGCTCTTGGGCTCCTGCACCCATGTGGGAGACCACGGGCCTCAGTCATTATTTTTTTAAATTTTTATTTATTTTTTATTTTTTTGACAGGCAGAGTGGACAGTGAGAGAGAGAGAGAAAGGTCTTCCTTTTCCGTTGGTTCAGCCCCCCAAAGGCAGCTGCGGCTGGCGCACCGCGCTGATCCGAAGCCAGGAGCCAGGTGCTTCTCCTGGTCTCCCATGGGGTGCAGGGCCCAAGCACCTGGGCCATCCTCCACTGCACTCCTGGGCCACAGCAGAGAGCTGGCCTGGAAGAGGGGCAACCGGGACAGAATCCGGCGCCTCCGACCAGGACTAGAACCTGGTGTGCTGGCGCCGCAGGTGGAGGATTAGCCTATTGAGGCGTGGTGCCGGCCCTCACCCAGCCTCAGTCATGGTTTGCCATTTGGGGAGTGAGCCTGTAGATGAAAGATCTCCCTCTCCCTCTTTCTTTCTCCCTCTCTATAACTCTGCCTTTCAAATACATAAATTAATCTTTTTTGAAAAGTTTCTTTTTCCCTCCCGTTGACCCCTGCATCCCTCTACCCAGGAATAGCAACTGGAAACAAGCAGCCATGTGACGAGTGTTCACGTGGGAAAGCAATCGGGTAACTACATATATATATGTGTGTGTATATATATGATATATATATATATATATATATAGAGAGAGAGAGAGAGAGAGAGAGAGGGTCATCAATCTGCCTGTAACTCTTCGTCCTCTCACCTCACCCTGGGAATTTATCCTGGGAAAAGACCTCCCAGCCTTCCCTCTCCTGGAAACAGTCCAGTTCATTCCCACGTCTGTCCCTGCCCCCTTTCCATGTGAAACCCACTTCCCCAGATTTGCTTACATCCAGATGTCCACTCTCACTTCAGACAGCACCACCTCTCAGGGCCCACCACCCTGCCCCCACAACACTGCCGCTCCGGGTACCCTGCCTGGGTTCCCCCTTGTCCTGCCACTGCCCGTATCAACCTCTCTCATCGTTGGCTCACTGGTGTGTCCGTCTCTCGCCCACCTCCCATCACCTCCCTGGAGAGAGGGCTTTGCCACCTGCCTTGTGAACTGCTGCGGCCCCCGGGCACCTGGCGTGCAGTCGCTGGGGAGAGTGAGTGTCCACTGGAGAAGCCAGCACCTGGCACTTGGGTAAGAGCTGTTGTTTGACCTGGAAAGCCAGGCGGTCAGATCTTTCTGCAAAGAAACAGTTCTTGTGGGAAGTCCGCCGGGCCCGGGGGCCACCGCACCGCTTCTCCCAGCAGAATGGCTGCCCATCGGAAGGACACGGCCAGGCCGGCTGCCTGCCCTCTAAATCCCTCCACTCTCCGCATGGGGGTTGGGTGCAGCAGTGGACACGAGCTTGGGGCCCCTGCATCCCGTAGCAGAGCGCCTAGGTCTGTGTCCTGGCTGTCTGCTGATGCACTCCGTGGGAAGCAGCAAGGGTGGCTCAAGCGGCTGGGGCCCTGCCTTCCACATGGGGCCCTGGATTGCGCCCCAGTTTGGGGCTGGCCCAGCCTTTGCTGTTATAGGCATTTGGGAGGTAAACGATGGGTGGGAGATCTGACTTCCAAATAAAAATAAACAGTAAATAAGAATGTAAACACTTTCACTCTTGGCTCCTAAAACAAAGCAGAGGCAAAGAAACCCCAACAGGCAGGCCACTGGGGACGAAGATGAATAATTTAAAGACTCTCGGCCAGACAGTGGAAACATCAAGAGTTTCCGCCAAAACACCACCTTGGCCAAGCCCACAGAATCTCCAGGGACATTCTCAGAGACGGGGAGGAGGCAGTGTGGGTGGGGCTTGGGTGGGAGAAAGGGAAGCCTGAATCCAAAGCTGATTTCCACAAACACACGCTGGGCTGTTGGGGCTGAGTGAGTCTCTTTCTTTGTTTAAACATTGATTGATTGATTTGAAAGGCAGAGTAACAGAGGGAGGGAGGGAGGGAGAGGGAGAGAGAGGGAGAGAGAGAAACTTCCATCTGCTGGTTCACTCTCCAAATGCCCCCAAGAGCCAGGCCTGGGCCAGGCCGAAACCAAGAGTCAGGATCTCCATCAGGGTCTCCTGCACGCGTAGCAGGAACCCACGTACTTGGTCCATGATGCACTGTCTCCCAGGTGCATTAGCAGGAAGCTGGATGGGGAGCTCAGAGTACCGGGACTCAAAGCAAGCACTGTGATACATGCTGTGGGTGTCCCAAGTGGCAGCTGGACCCACTGTGCCGCAACGCCCACCCCTCTCCTTTTTCCCACAAGATAAAACACGTCATCGTAGGTGAGTCAAAAGGAAAACTGGAGGCAGGCATTTGGTGTAGCAGTTAAGACCGCATCACACCTCCGAGAGCCTGGTTCAAGTCCCGGCTCCACTCCTGCGTCCAGCTTCCTAATGCACACCCTGCGAGGAAGCAGGCGATGGCTCAAAGACTTGGGTCCCTGCCACCCGTATGGGAGACTGGATTGCGTTCTTGGATCCTGGCTTCAGCCTGGCCCAGTCCTGGCTGTTGCAGGTATATGAGGAGTGAGACAGTCTGTCCATCTGTTTCTTTCTGCCTTCCAAATAAATTTAAAAATTAAACAAGTAATCAAAATCCTACATAATATTATTATCCAGACAAGTAGTGATTGTATAATGTCTCCTTGTAGTGTTTTCCCCTTAGTATAAATGTACTTAAAAAAAAATTTTTTTTTGACAGGCAGAGTTGACAATGAGAGAGAGAGAGACAGAGAGAAAGGTCTTCCTTTGCTATTGGTTCACCCTCCAATGGCCGCCGCGGCCGGTGTGCTGCGGCCAGCGCACCATGCTGATCCAAAGCCAGGAGCCAGGTGCTTCCTCCTGGTCTCTCATGGGGTGCAGGGCCCAAGCACCTGGGCCATCCTCCACTGCACTCCCTGGCCACAGCAGAGAGCTGGCCTGGAAGTGGGGCAACCGGGACAGAACCCAGCACCCTGACCGGGACTAGAACCTAGGGTGCCGGTGCCACAGGTGGAGGATTAGCCTAGTGAGCCACAGCGCCAGCCAGCATAAATGTACTTTGAACAATGTGATTGCATTGTATACCACCTTACAAACTGCATTTCCTCACACCATTAAATGCATGCTGCTTCACCCAGCCAATCCCCTCTCACTGGACACTTAGGTTATTCCCAATTTCTGCGATCAGCATGGCAGTGGCTGTCTCTGAAACGTGTGCCTGGTTATTTCCTTGGGACTAGTTTCCAGAAGCGGGGCTTCTGTGTTGAACGCTCTGTTGAGTTCCCAGAGCTTTCGTAGCAGCTGCTTTGGACAACACTTTCTTAGCCTGAAGAGCATGAATCGATGAGATCTGCTACCTCTTCACCTGCGTTTTTACTGAAAGTTGTGACTCTGAGCCACGAAGAATACGCAAAATTTACATTCAACTGCATCTCCTGACTTCAACAGAGCTTGTATTTAAAAAAAAATCTTTTGAATTTTTTTAACTGAGCAAACATAAAGCAAATCAATTAAACAGGGAAAAATAATTGATCAAATAATTAAATAATTGATCAAATCAAATAACAAATCAAATAACAGAAAATTAATAGACAAGCCTAATCTTTCTTTTTTTAATTAAATAATTAGTTAACTAATTACTTGCTAATTGGATTTATGAAATTTGCTACCTGTGCATTTCTATCTCATGTGCGCATTCTATGGCACACTGATGATTAGGTACTTCATAGACTCTTTTTTTTAAAAAATACTTTATTTATTTGAAAGGCTGGAGGGACAGAGTGAGAGGTTGAGACAGAACAAGAAAGAGATCCTTCACCCTCTAGTTCACTCCCCAAATGGCCTTGATGGTTGTGGGAGGTCCAGCCGGAAGCCAGGACCCTGGAGCTCCATCAGGGTCTCCCACATGGGTGCAGGGTCCCAAGGACTTGGACTCATTTTCTGCTGTCTCCCAGGCACATTAGCAGGAAACTGGATCGGAAGTGGGGCAGCTGCGATTGGAGCTCCGAGAGGGAACGCTGGCCTGGCACGCAGGAGCTAAACCTGCTGCTCCACTTGCTGGATCCTTGTTAGTCCTTTCGAACCCTCTTCTCCATGTTCTACTCCCAACTACTACAAAGAAAAACTGAAATCTCACTTTCCCACTCCCCTGCAGCTGGGGTGACCTTTGTTCAATGAGCGCCAAGCAGACAGCTGTTGCAGGGATTCTGGGAAAGATTTTCCCCTGCCTGAAGAAAGGAGAGAAGTCACTAAACAAGTTCTTCTATCACTTGGGACCTGTGCCCTCTTCCCAACCTTTGCATCTCATCATGTGAGTACATGATCCCAGGAGCCACAGCAGCCATATTCTAACCATGAGGCAGTAAGCCCAAGGATAAAACACCAGCCTAGTAATGGCGAATTCTCGATTGCATCCTGGGGCTGCCAAGTCCACCTGGAGCTACCTTGAAATCTAACTTCCAGCTGGCGCCGTGGCTCAATAAGCTAATCCTCTGCCTTGCGGCGCTGGCACACCAGGTTCTAGTCCCGGTCAGGGCGCCGGATTCTGTCCCGGTTGCCCCTCTTCCAGGCCAGCTCTCTGCTGTGGCCCAGGAGTGCAGTGGAGGATGGCCCAGGTGCTTGGGCCCTGCACCCCATGGGAGACCAGGAGGAAGCACCTGGCTCCTGCCATCGGATCAGCGCGGTGTGCCGTCTGCAGCACGCCGGCCTTGTTGGCCATTAGAGGGTGAACCAACGGCAAAAAGGAAGACCTTTCTCTCTGTCTCTCTCTCTCACTGTCCACTCTGCCTGTCAAAAAAAAAAAAAAAAAGAACTCTAACTCCCAAATAAACATCCATACAGTTTACCTTAGTGGTTCTCCGAGTTAGTGGTTAAGTCAGTACATCTGAATCTCTGGAAGGTTGCAGGATTCCTGAACCACAGGCCACAGAGCTCACACTAGTGGAGTCAGTGTTTCTGGAAGGGTTTGGTGGGGCAGTGACGCCCGGGCTTTGGTGCTGTTTAGAGCTCCCCAGCTGACTCCAGTCACTCAAGTTCCAGCCAGTGGCTTAAGCCAGAGCTCCCCAAATTCCACGTGCATTCAAGGCACCGAAGAAGAGTGTGAAAACACACACTCTGACTCAGGCGGTCTAACGGGGAGCGGGCCCTGAGATCCTAGATGTTCAGTGAGCTCCCAGTTGACCTCAGCACCGCTAGTCCAAGGCCTGCGCTCTGAGTAGCAGGGGTCACAGTTTCCCAGGCTGGGGGCGTCCTACCTGGGAATTCCTTTCTCTGGGTGAAAGGTCACCCTCAGGCTTCACAGATGGGGTGGAGGCGGTAGGCAGGGCTCCTCTCTGCCAGAGGTCTGCCAGCCCCTCGGGGCGGCCCCCTGGCTCAGGCACTGTCCTGGGGCGAGGACGGTTACCTGCGGGTGTCCTGTCCTGGGCTTTCTGCTGGCTTCTCTGACCACACTCCCGCCTCCCCGGGCCACGCAGATTCAGCCTTGGAACACAGGGCTTCCCAGTGGCAGCCGCAGCTGGGGGGGGGGGGGGGGCTCTGCCCCATCTTACCGTTTCCTGTGCCTCATCAGAGGGGCCACGCCTGCCCCAGACCATTGCCTCCACTCTCAGCCCACCCCTTCTGCAACTGTGAAACCTCTCATCAGGTGGACCCAGGCCCCTCCACCTCCCCCTGCAGCGGCACCTAGCTCTGGGGCTGGTTCCCTGCGATACAGATACCCTCAATGCGCATGCCTGTCCCTTGTCTCCACCACTTCCAGCTCTGCCCGCTTCTGGCCTCCCCCCAGGCCTAGGTCCCTCCCGCCCCTCTCCTGGCCTCCCGCTCAGCTGTGTGCACACTGCTGTCCCCACTGGGGGACCCTGGGCAGTGTCTGTCTTTTCCCAGCCCCGGCATCAGGACCCTTGCTCCCCAGGTGTCAGGCTCACAGCTCCCCCTCCCCGGCTGCGGGCTCAGGCTGCTGCTCTTCCTCACCTCCTGGGTGGAGCTTAACCTGCTGCTCCACTTGCTGGATCCTCAGTGGTGTTTCTAACCCTGTTCTGGAAGCCGGTGGAATGGGGGTCTCCAGCCTCAGGCCCTCGAGCTACCAGCAGTGCCTCCACCATCTTCCAGCTACCCCCACCCTCACTTGTACCCACAGATTTCCTTTTTCCAATGTTGCCTTAATTAATTTATTTGAAAGACAGAGTGATGAGAGAGAGAGAGAGAATCTTTTATCTGCTCGTTCACTCCTCCTGATGCCCACAACAGCCAGGGCTGGTCCAGGTTGAAGCCAGAAGCCAGGAGCTTCATCCGGGTCTCCCACCTGGGTGCTGGGGCCCAGGTACAAGGGCCCATGAGTGGGGAGCTGGATGGGAAGTGGAGGCGACATGGGCGTGGCAAGCAGTGGCCTAACCCCTGCCCCACAGTGGCCGCCCCGCTCCCATTAAGGACTGCCCTTGGCCTGCAGCGTGGGCTCAGCGGCCCAGACCAGACACCTGGCAGTCACTCCGGCCTCCTGGTTCCTCCTCGTCCCTCTTGCCCAACCTGCATCCCCAGACACAATCCTGTCAGCTGCCCCGCACCCCTCCTGCGCAGCTTCTCTGGCCTCTGCGCTCTCCTCAGTCACTCTCCCTCCCCACAGTCGCACTGAGCTCCCTGGCTTGCTGTCTGCTCGCTGTCTCCGGGGTGAACTCCACCAGAGCCGGCTGGTCTGTGTTGGGCGCAGCCAGCCGGGTGTTGACTGACTGACTGACTGACCAGCGGAACATGGTGCTACCTTAGACGCAAGCGGCGACAAACCCCCTCGGCTTGGGCAGACCCACCGAAGATGCTGCCCCTGGGAATAGAGCCAGAGGCTGTCTGGGGAATGTTGACCTTAGCCAGGCCTGCCGCCCACGAGTCTGGCTCCCAGACTCCCCCTTGGCCGGACCCATGCGCCGCCCTTTGGACCCCAGTCTCTTTCATTTCCGTTCGTGGGTCTGCAGAGGCCTTGGGAAAGACAGGACTTCCATAGCCTCCCCAGCTCAGATCCCTGGCCTGCAGCAGGGGCCTTCAGGCAACCCTGGCACCCTTCGGGCCCAGCTTCTGGGGTGGGGGTGGGGGGCAGGCACGGTGCTTTCAGGCCAGGCTGGGAAGTTAGACGCCCCCTGCTACGGATTAGCTTGTGTGCCCCCAGATTCCTGTGCTGAACCCTAGTCCCAGCGCAACGGTATTTGGAGACCGGGCTGTTCAGGAGGTAGTTAGCATAAATGGGGGGGGGGGGCTCTGACCCATTGAGAGTCCCAGGAGACACCCGAGAGAGCAGGCCCGCCCTCTGCCTCCTTCTGTCTCCCTCCTAGCCCCTGCTTTCTCCCCTCACTCCCTGTGAGCACCCAGCAAGATGGCGCCACCCACAAGCCAAGAGGAGAGGGGTGGATGGGCTCTGCCTTGCTGCCCTTAGTCTCTCAGCCTCCTGAACTGTGTGTGGGGCAGAGACACCTGTGGGCTAAGCCACCAGCCTGGGGCTTGGGGGTGGGGTGGGGGGGTGTTGGGCCGCCAGAGCTGAGGAACACCTGCCACAGAGGCCCCTTTTATTCTGGGGGGTCCGGTGAACACTCAGAGTAGATGAGACCCTCAGGAATTCACCCTCGGGGTGGGGGCTTGGCCTGGTGCATCCCACACGGCAGCACCTGGGTCCCGCTCCAGCTGCCTGCTAATGTGCACTCCGGAGGCGGCAGGTGATACTTCCAGTACTTGGGTCCCTGCCACTCATGTGGGAGACCCAGGTGCAGTTCCTGGATTCTGGCTTCAGCTTGGCTCAGCACCAGGCATTGGGGAGTGAAACAGCAGGTGGAAGATCTTATTTCTCTTTCTCTCTGCCTTTCAAATAAAAATAAATAAATAAAACTTTCAAAAAAGTTCCCCTGGGGGCCAGTGTTGTCAGTGCTGTGGCATAGCAGGTAAAGCCACCACCTGCAGTGCTGCCATCCCATATGGGCGCTGGTTCAAGTCCCGGCTGCTCCACTTCCGATCCAGCTCTCTGCTATGGCCTGGGAGAGCAATGGGAGATGGCCCAAGTCTTTGGGCCCCTGCACCTGTGTGGGAGATCCAGAAGAAGCTTCTGGCTCCTGGGTTCGGATTGGCTCAGCTCCAGCCATTCACTCCATTTGGGAGTAAACCAGTGGATGGAAGACCTCTCTCTCTCTCTCTGCCTCTCTGTAGCTCCACCTTCCAAATAAATAAATAAAATCTTTAAAAAAAAATTCCCCTGAGGGAATGAGAAGAATGTCCGTTCCCCGAGTGTCCCACCTGCCCTGGCCTGGCTGGAATGACCCTCCTCAGCTAAGGACCCCCTGTGACTCCCAGCCCCAGCCTCCTCCCCTCCTCCCACCCCCCACCGTCACTGGGCCTCTTTACACCTCACACTGGGCCTTTCCAGGAGGCCCTGAACCTGACTGTGAAAAAGAAAAGAAGAGAGAAATCCTGCGGAGACGGGGGCCTGGCCGCCACCCCAGCACCCGCCTCCTCTGGTTGGGGCAAACACGAGGGACTTCTCACACCCGAGCCCACAGACGCTGATACCCCGAAAACTGGGACTGGGAAGTGCCGGTGCCGGGGCCTCAGCTCTTCTCTGGTCTGGGTACATCCTGGGCAACGGGACTCCAAAGCCTCTTCCTTCCCCTCCCCCACTTCTGCTCCTCCGTCCCCAGTGCAGACTCTGATGGGCAGCCAGGGTTGGGAGCCATGGACTATAGGCGGGTGCTGGGGGAGAAAACACCGGCCTGAACGCAGTGTCTCGGTTGACACATGCACCTGCCGGGGGGCGCATGTCAGCCTTTGTCGCCCTAGGAGCATGGTCAGGCCCCTATGGTTGCTGCAGACAAAGGGACATGGTCCCTGTCTGAGTTTCCATTCCCTGTGGTGAGCCAGGGCTGGGAAGAGGCTGGGCAGGCAGGCTGGGTGGTGAAGGCGTGGCTGCTGGCCAATGGGGCGTCCACCCCACAGCAGGCTGCCCCAGGCGCTGGCTGGGACAGGGCTGGTTCCACCTTTCTAGCAAGCTTGTAAGGGCCTTGGGGGCGAGAAAGTGAGGCCAGCAGAGCTGAGAGGCCTGGCCTTGAACCCAGATGTGTCTTGACTATGACACCATCCTCTTCCCAGAAACGGTGTGGAACGGAAGCAAGGCTCTGTGCGCCAGCCTCAGACATTGGCCTCCAAGGGCTCTGGGGACCTCAGGAGCTGCTGTCCAGGGATTGGGGTCCCTCTATCAACAGGGGGCTGAGAGTGAGCCCATTATCACCCACCCCAGTCTTTCCCCTGCCAGCCAGGCAGAGGCGGTGCGGGTGGGGCAGGGCGAGTCTCTGCCTTCCCTGTGTATGTGCCCCTCAGCAAGCAGGCACTAGGACTGGGAATGGCTGGACAGTTACAAGGTGGCCAAGAGGACTGTGAAGTGGGAGGTGGGCCGGGATTGAATAGGCAATGTAGAGAAGCTAGTGGTCCAGGGCACACCCTGCCCAGACTGGCTACGAGGCCCTGGACTGGCCACCTGCACTGCCTGTGCCTCCGTGTCGTCATCTATTCTGCGCTCGTGTTGTAGCATTGCTGGGAGGCACAAGTGAGATAAGGCACAGCACCTGCTACTTTGCCGTAGCTAAGCCAGGGCCCTGCTCTTCTAACCGTCGAGGCCGCTGATGCCATCCTTGTGCCGTGATGACTGGCGCTTATTTCCCAGTTTGGCTCTGGACCAGCCCAGCTACGGCTGTTGGCTGCTGATGTGGGTTCCTGCCCTGGGATCCTCTGCCCTTTTCCCCAGTCCTGGACATAGTCTGACCAAGTGACAGCCACACCCAGTGGCCTTGGTGGATGTGAGGTTTTGGTACCCATAAGCCAGTGGCGCTCAGCTTCGGCTGTGCGTGAAAATCACCTGCGAGCTTTAAAGCATCTTGATGCTGGGGAGCCACTCGTGCAGTGGTTAGGACGTCACTCAGGACGCTTGCTGCTCACACTGGAGTGTCCGGGTTCAAGTCCCCGCTCTGCTCCTGACTCCAGCTTCCTGCTAATGTGCACCCCGAGAGGCAGCAGGTGACGGCTCCAGTAGCTGGGTCCCTGCCACCCACACGGGAGAGCCAGATAAAGTTCCCTGCTCCTGGTTTGGCCTGGTCCAGTCCCAGCTGCTGCAGGTATTTGGAGTGAGAATCAGTGGATTCTGCCTTTCAAATAAGTTAAGTAAATAAATAAACATCTTGATCCTCCACTGGAGAAAAGTTGGTGAGAGGAGGACCAGGCAGACTTTTTTTTTTAAAGATTTAATTTATTTATTTGAAAGTCAGAGTTAGAGAGAGAAGAGGAGAGGCAGAGAGAGAGAACTTCCATCTGCTGGTTCTTTCCTAAATGGCCACAATGGCCAGGATTGGGCCAGGCTGAAGCCAGGAGCCAAAAGCTTTATCCAGGTTATCTCATGTGTGCGCAGAGGCCCAAGTACTTGGGCCATTCTCCACTGCTTTCCCAGGTACATTAGCAGGGAGCTATATCAGAAGTGGAGCATCCAGGCCTTGAACTGGCACCCATATGGGATGCTGGTGTCACAGGCTGGAGACTGGGCTCAAGAGTGGATGATCTTGGTTCTTGACCTAGCACCTACATGACCTTGGGCAAGTTCTGTGAAATCGCTCTGACTCAGTTTCCACACTTGTAAAGTGGGGGATGGTGCCCACCTTACGTTTAGGTTTTGAGGAACAGGATTAAATTAAATAGGGCACCTGATGTAGAATAGCATTTAATACCTACAATGATTATCACCACTAGGTCAACACCCATTTGTGGATTGGGCATGCTCCAAGGACATAGTACAACACACACACTCTCTCAATCTTTGAAAGGCAGCGAGAGACAGAGAAACAGAGAGAGAGAGAGAGAGAGAGATCTTCCATCTACTGGTTCTCTCTCCAAATGACTGCAATGGCCAGGGCTGGGCTAGGCCAAAGCCAGGACCAGGAACTTCACCCAGGTCTCCCACATGGGTGCAGGAGCTTAAGCACTTGTGCTAGCCTCAGCTGCTTTCCCAGGTGAACTAGCAGGGAGCAGGATTAGAAGTGGAGCAGCCGGGACTCGAACCAGCCCAATAGGGATGCTGGCACCGCAGGCAGCAGCTTAGCTCATGTACCACAATGCCAGCCCCCACACACTCGCATTTTAAACATTGCTTTATGTAGCCTGGAGCTTTTATGTAATCTGGAGCTACATAAATCTGATTAGGAGCCTTGCCAGACTCCCTGCTTGCCCCCCACCCCTGCCAACTGGCTTGCTGGGATCCTAATGTTTATAAGGTTGCCCTGGGTACCACCTTATAGCCCCCTTGTGCCGTCCTTGGATCCCGTGTGTGAGACACTGCTGTGGCTGGGGGCTCCGCAGGGCAGGGCTCTCCTGTGTGGAGTCCTCAAATCCTGCGTTAGGAACGGGGAAGGGTGCCAGGGCATGCCCCTGCCAAAGCCGCACGGCCTGATTAAAATGTGACATGTCCTTGAGCTGGGCTAAAATTATCTTTTACTTTACACTGATTGGAAGCTCTGGCAGCTGAATGCCTTTGATTAATTCAAACACAGAAATAAAGCAATCATTGCGTATTAAATACATGTTTGCCTCAACAACAGTATGAGATTTCCAGAGGAAAACGCCAACAATACCAGGCGACGGACTGCCCGGGGCCCCAGACAGGCCCCCGCACTTAGAGGGCTGGGGGTCCCCGTTAGTCAGGTCGTGTTCAGACCTTGGGACTCAGGTTAAAAACAAGGTGCTGTGGCCTTTCTGGTGGGAAGGGCTGACCCAGTCCTCCAGGGAGGTGAGGGGGCCACAGCCACAGGGCCGGCCTGCCACCCCGGGCCCGGCTAAGGTCCGAGGTGAGGGCCGGAGCAGAATTAGAGGGAAACCATTGTGGTTGTGGCTGTGCCTTACAGACAAGCTCATTCTCACATACAACGTTTTCTGAGCTCCCACCATCTACCCAGTGTTACACATAGTCTCTTCCTACCTTCTCCCAACAGCCCTAACAGATAGACATATACCCAGAGGGAATATTCATTCAAAAACAGTTAAGTCGTGGGTTAATGGGTTAAGCTGCTGCTTGGGACGCCCACGTCCTGGGGGAGCGCCTGGTGCGAGTCCTGGCTCCTCCACGTTTGCCACCAGCTCCCTGCTGACGCACTGCGAGGCGGCAGGTGACGGTTCCAATGCCTGGGTTCCTGCTGCCCACCTGGGAGACTCAGATGGCGTTCCTGGCTCTCGGCTTCAGCTTGGCCTACCAGGGCTGTTGCAGGCATTTGGAAAATGAACCAGCGGATGGAGGATCGATCTCTTTCTCTCTCTCTGCCTTTCAAATAAGTAAATGATTTTTGAAAGTTATTGAGCCCAACCACATGCTCAGTCCTTTTGAGAAGTCCTTGTGCAGCCGGCGCCAAGGCTCAATAGGCTAATCCTCCTCCTGTGGCGCCGGCACATCAGGTTCTAGTCCGAGTCGGGGCACCGGATTCTGTCCCGGTTGCCCCTCTTCCAGTCCAGCCCTCTGCTGTGGCCCGGGAGTGCAGTGGAGGATGGCCCAAGTGCTTGGGCCCTGCACCTGCATGGGAGACCAGGAGAAGCACCTGGCTCCTGGCTTTGGATCAGCGTGATGCGCCGGTCGCAGCGGCCATTGGAGGATGAACCAACGGCAAAGGAAGACCTTTCTCTCTGTCTCTATCTCACTGTCTACTCTGCCTGTCAAAAAAAAAAAAAAAAAAGAAAAGAAAAGAAAAAAGAAGAAGTCCTTGTGCATTCATGAGAGCCAGCCCAGCCCTTGCCTGTGGAGTTTACCATCTAGTGGAGGGAAACAATATTCCTTCCCTACCCACAGATCATTGTATCAGCTGCACTTGGCAACAAGTCAGATGGAGCTGTCTCAGACAGCCCTGCTCTCCCTCCCACAAACACTGCATCAAATTAAACAACAACAACGACACTTGGAAATACAAGCACTTCAAAACGTTCATGGAAAATGGATTAAAAGATAGTTCGATGCACAATTTTGAAATCCACGCGTAGTTGTTGTTGTTGTTGTTTTTTGTAGCGTCCGTTTTTCATAAACTATTTAAAGACCCAGTTGAAGTCAAAAGAAACATAGGAAAATCCCCAGATTCCAGAGATAGTGCAAGAATGTGAAGCCAGAAAGAGAAGACAGGGCTGAGTCTCCGACTCGTGGGCTCTGCCTGATAAAGGCTCAAGCCTGGCGCCCAGCCCTCCAACTCCTCTGTAAGCGGCTGAGTCTTCCAGAGGGACAGGGTGGCTGGGCACGTCCCACCCAGGCCTGCGGGAGCAGAACGCTTCCTCCCTCCGAGGGGCTGGGTAGGTGGAGGGCCCAGGTCTGCCCCACGCCGGGGAGGTGGCTTTCCCATCTGCACCTTGCTTGGCCTGCTGCTGGGGTCCCAGGACTCCTTTGTCTAAAAGTTAACCCAAGGCTTAGTCCAGAACCTGCAGCCCCGACACAGCAAGACCTGTAGTCCCCTCTACGGACATTTTCCCAGCCCAGGGCTCACAGACCTCCCAGAGCAAAATCAGCCCTTGGCTGAAGACGGCTTCCCAATCCCCAAATTACAAACCGAATGGGGAAGGAAACCGGAGATCATCGGAAAATACAAAAACAAAACCAAAATAATGCTGAATTCACCCCTAAAGAGTGGAAGTAATAGAAAAAAAACCCTGAAAACCTAAAACAAATACTTGAAATTGTTATGGAGAATTTTTAAAAGAAAAGAAATAACAGCAAATTTTAAACAACTGACAGAAATCAAAACCAAACAGAAGCTGGCATCATGGCACAGTGGGTGAGGCGGCTGCTTGCAATGTGGCATCCCAGGCTGGAGCGCCCGTTTGAGTCCCAGCTGCTCCACTCCTGATCCGGCTCCCTGCTAATGTGCCTGAGAAAGCAGCAGCAGATGACCCAAGTGCTTGGGCCCCTGCACCCACGGGGGAGACCCAGATGGAGTTCCTGGTTCCGGCTTCAGACTGACCCAGACTTAGCTGTTGGAGAGTGAACCAGGAGGTAAACCACCTTTCTCTCTTCTATCTCTCCCTCCCTCGCTGTCTTTCAAATAAATAAATAAGAAAATCTTAAAAAAAGAAACTAAGACAAGTAAAAGTTCTAGAAATAAAAAATAGAGCTTACAAAAATTACTAAACTTATTATAAACTTGGTGGATTAAACAGAACAAGAAGATGGAACTAAAGAGACATTTAGGAAATTGGGTGATTTCTCTGGGAAAAAAATCATCCCACCACAGCATAGCAAGAAAAAGTAGCAAAGTTGAGAACCAAGAAAATTATGTAGAAAACTGCTAAAAACAATGACCTTCCAAAAAACCCAACCATCTTGGTCCTGCCAGATCATGTCAAAATAAGCTGTGGAAAACTCTAGAAAAGGTGTCATTGTGTTCACACTCAACCATTAGCAACCCAACCCCATGTATTGATTCCTCGGGGGTGGGTAGGGGGGGAGAACGCAGGGTGATCTTGACTTCATTGCAAATCCACAGAGAATACAGCTCCACAGACCTGGAGTCCAGACACTTGTAGGACCCCAGTATTTCTCTAAACAAGGGGTGGGCATTAGCACTAAGTTAAGATGCCTGTTGGCTGCCTACACCCCATGTCAGAGCACCTGTGCCTACACCCAACCCTGGCTCTGCTCTTGACTCTAGCTCCCTGCTAATGCACTGCCTGCAGGCATCAGGTCAGAGCTCAAGTAGTTGGCTCTCTGCCATCCTTGCAGGAGCCCCAGAATGGGGGCCTGGCTCCCAGCTTTGGTGTGGCCCAGCCACAGCTGTTGGGGGAATTTGGGAAGTGAACCAGCAGATGAAGAGATTTCTGTGATGGATAGGGAGGAAGGGAAAGAGAGAGAGAAGAATCTTCCATCTGCTCATTTAGTCCCCAGATGGCTTCAACAGCCAGGGCTGGGCCAGGCCAAAGCCGGGAGCTTCTTCCAGGTCTCTCATGTGGGTGCAGGGGCCCAAGGACTTGGGCCATCGTCTACTGCTTTCCCAGGCCACAGCAGAGAGCTGGATCGGAAGTGGAGGAGCTGGACTCAAACCAGCGCCCATATGGGATGCCGGCACTACAGGCAGCGGCTTTACATGTTACACCACAGTGCTGGCCCCCTGGATCCACTCTTGATTCTGCTAATGTGTAGCCTTGGAGGCAGAAGGTGATGTCTCTGGTGACTTGATCCCTGCCACCCGTGTGAGAGACCTGTTTGCATTTGACCTGGGCCAGCCCAGGTCAATGTGGGTGTTTGGGGGAGTGAACCAGCAGCTGGGAGCACTCTGTCCACCTCTCTCTCTTTCTTTCTCTCTTGCTCTCTATCCAACTTTC
The DNA here is from genome assembly GCA_949820135.1 of Sylvilagus floridanus. Lineage (NCBI taxonomy): Eukaryota > Metazoa > Chordata > Mammalia > Lagomorpha > Leporidae > Sylvilagus > Sylvilagus floridanus. The sequence continues at coordinate 9,974,717 of OX463228.1, read as the reverse complement.
AAGTAAATAAAAATTTTAATAAAGAATCATGTTTCCCATTTGTACTTCAGCAGGAGTGCCTCTTTTGCAAAGCCAAAAAATTGCGACTCTGTTCTACGTTGGGCATTCTGCTGCAAGGCAACAGACAGGACCATGAGGAGAAAACGAAAAAGAAAAGAAGAAGATGTGGATACAGTCATGGCTAAGAGACATAGAGAAAACACAGCGAGATCTCACACAGCTTAGCCTGCATTTTCAGGCAGAAATTAGGGAGAGGAGGGGTATGCAGCAATATTTAAAGGGATAATGGGGGCCGGTGCTGTGGCGCAGTGGGTTAAAGCCCTGGCCTGAAGCACCGGCATCCCATATGGGCGCTGGTTCAAGTCCCGGCTGCTCCTCTTCTGATCCAGCTCTCTGCTATGGTCTGGGAAAGCAGTAGAAGATGGCCCAAGTCCTTGTGGCACTGTACCCACGTGGGAGACCCAGAAGAAGCTCCTGGCTCCTGGCTCCTGGCTTCAGATGGGCACAGCTCAGGCCAATCTGGCCAACTGGGGAGTGAACCAAAGGATGGAAGACCTCTCTCTCTCTGTCTTTGCTCTGTGTAACTCTCACTTTCAAATAAATAAACAAATCTTTAAAAAATAAAAAAATAAAAGGATAATGGTGGGAAATTGATAAAAATGGAAGGAAAACCTAAATTTTCAGATTGAATAAGCACTTGGAAATCTAAGAGTAACTACTACAAATTCAAATCTTAGTAAAGATAAACCGAAGTGCATTAAAACATTAAAGAATTAGGCCAAACAGTAATTCATGAATTGAGTGGTTCCAAGGGGAGGGCTTTTATGTAGGAGTGCAGGGCAAAGAAACTATCTGATTGGTTAAAGTTTGAGTGATTGTCCTTTTTGGACCATCCTGTGGGAGTTTAAGGTAATATCACTCTTGCCCACTTGGCTGTCTATGATGGGCTGAGCTGAAGTTTTGTCTTCTTTTAAATTTTGAGTTTGGTTTCTGTTTGTTTCTATAGAACCTCAGGACACTGGATGGCTCCTCTCTACTGGCCTCCCACTTAATTAATTTATCAGGTGCTCAGTGGAAACTCTGTAGTGCAGCAAAGATAAGCAGATAGGGGCCTGCACTGTGGTGCAGCGGGTTAAAGCCCTGCCATGAAGTGCTGGCATCCCATATGGGCACAGGTTTGAGTCCCAGCTGCTCCACTTCTGATCCAGCTCTTGCTTTGGCCTGGGAAAGCAGTAGAAACTTGACCCGAGTCTTTGGGCCCCTGCACCCATATAGGAGACCTGGAAGAAGCTCCTGGCTCCTGGCTTCAGATTGACACAGCTCTGACTGTTGCGGCCATTTGGGGAGTGAACCAGCGGATGGAAGACCTCTCTCTCTCTGTCTCTACCTCTCTTTGTAGCCCTGTTTCAAATAAATAAAATAAATCTTTTTTTAAAAGATAAGCAGATAAATATTACGGGGTCCTGTGGGAGGGGGGCAGCCCTGGAGGAGCAGGGATGTGGCAGTGGGGAGTGGCTGAGCTTCCCCGGCAGTCAGGGAAGGTCTCGTGGTTAACTCTGTGTCACCTTGGCTGGGCTAGGGCACCCGCTTGTGGGGCCACATACTAGTCCAGAGGCAGCCGTTGGGTGCAGCGGTTAAGCCATTGCTTGGGGCCCAGATGGAGTTCAAGGCTGCTGGCTTTGCCCTGGTCCAGCCTTGGCTGCTGCAGATATCTGGGGAGTGACCCAGTAGCTAGATCTCTCTCTCTCTCTCTCTCTCTCTCTCTCTCTCTTGTGTCTTTCAAATAAAGTAAATAAATAATTTTAAAACCCAAGTCTAGGGGCCTGTGTTATGGCACAGCGGGCTAAGCCACCACCTGCAACACAGATACCCCATATGAGTGCCGGTTCCGACTCTGGCTGCTCCACTTCTGATCCAGCTCCCTGCTAATGTGCCTGGGAAAGCGGTGGAAGATGCCCTACGTGCTTGGGCCCCGGCTTCCCTTGTGGAAGACCAGGAAGAAGTTCCAGGGCTCCTGGCCCAGCCTGGCCCAGCCCCAGTCATTGCAGCAGAGTGGACCAGCAGATGGAAAGTGGATCTGTCTCTCCTTCCTCTCTCTCCCTCTCTCTCAGTAACTCCACCTTGCAGATAAGGACATAAATCTTCAAAAGAAAAACCATGAGTCTAGATGCTGCTGAGAAGGGCCCCTTCGTGTGCAGTTCCCACGTACACTCAGTAGACTTTAGGTCAAGCACAGACCCTCGAGAACGTGGGTGGGCTGCACCCAGCCAGTAGAAGGGCTTCAAGGTGGGCGTCCAGAGGGAGGACAGGTTGAGCCTCAGGCCTGCACCCCTGGCATCTTGCCCGAGTTTCCAGCCCGCTGCCCCGCACGTTTGGAACTCAAGACAGCAACTCAGCTGTCACCAGACCCAGATGTGGCAGAGCTGGGGTCTTGACCCAGGTTCCCTTGGCCCCAGGATCCACTCTCTGTCCTTAGCTCCACCCAGCTCCCTCCTTGTGGGCTTTGTTGTTATGTTGTCATTCATCGGCCCAGATTGAATTCTGGCCTTCTCTTAAAGCCATGAAGGGCAGGGTGGAGGGTGGTGTTTTTGCCATTTGTCTCTGCCACGGGGCCGTTGTTTGTTTGTTTGTTTGTTTGTTTTTTTGACAGGCAGAATTAGACAGTGAGAGAGAGACAGAGAGAAAGGTCCTTCCGTTGGTTCACCCCCCCAAATGGCCGCTACTGCTGGGGCACTGCGCTAATCCGAAGCCAGGAGCCAGGTGCTTCTGGTCTCCCATGGGGTGCAGGGCCCAAGTACTTAGACCATCCTCCACTGCACTCCCAGGCCACAGCAGAGAGCTGACCTGGAAGCGGGGCAACCAGGACAGAATCCGGCGCCCCGACCGGGACTAGAACCCGGAGTGTTGGCGCCGCAGGTGGAGGATTAGCCTAGTGAGCCGGGGCGCCGGCCATGGGCCTTTAAGAGAGGTGTTTGGGAGATGAGGGTTCCGCCCTTGTGAGTGGAGTCAGGCTTCTCCTGCAACAGTGAGCTCCTGGCTTGGTTGCTGCAGGGAGCCTGGTGCCTCCCGTCTCTAGCACCTGTGCTCGTCCCGCGTGCCTCTGCACTCCCTCCCACCCCCCCACCTCCTCCTCTTCCCACCTTCCCACCTTGAGTTGTTGCAGCAATTTTTATTTGAAAGGGAGAGAAGGGGGGGGGGGGAGGGAGAGAGAGAGAGAGATCTTCCATCTGCTGGTTCACTCCCCAAATGCCTGTAACAGTCAGGGCCAGTGAAGCCCAAACCAGGAGCCTGCAGCTCCTTCTGGGTCTGCACATGAGTGGCAGGGACGCAAGCACTTGAGCCGTCACCTGCTGCTTTCCGGTGTGCATTCGCAGGCAGCTGGATGAGAAGCAGAGCAACTGGGACTTGAACCAGCGCTCTGATGTGGGATGCGGGCGCCACCGCTGCGCCAAATGCCGGCCTCAGCCTCTTTTCTGTATACATGGCTCCGTCTCGGGTATTCTGTTACAGCAACAGAAAAAGGACTAAGACTGTCTTGATTATGTCCCACAGTGAATCCCTATGAACCCCATGTGCTCACCGAAGCTGGAGCAGTGTGCAGCGAGGGGAAGGCGGGTCCCAGTGCTGGGGTCAGGGCCTTCCAGTGAGCCAGGCCATCAAAGCAGGCGACGGCCATGCCTGAAGCAGGGTCCCGTCCACCTCTTTGACAAGAAGCCGTCATCGCCCTAGGAGTTCACAGGTCCTCCTCGCTGCTGGGAGGCCTACATGAGACCGTGGGGGCCCACACGCAGGATGCGGCCTGAGCTCCCTGTGCGCATAATGGGTCCACCCTGGACTCCATGCGAGTACATGCGACACAGGTCCCGGGCCTCCTGCACACATACGGCCTCTTGACTGGTACCAATCTGGCACTGCTTACAGTCTCGGATCGGGGCCAGATTCCCGAGGGAGTATCTGTAAGGAACGTAGGCCAGGAGACACGGGGCAGCAGCCAGGGAGCTGGGTTTCCTCGCCTTCCCGTCTTCCAGTTCCCAGTATTGCGCCTAGCACAGAGGCGGGGGGGACAGAGCGGGAACTCCTCATCTCACGCCTGTGCGAAGAGTGGAAGCACTCTTTGGCTGGCACACAGCAGACAGAATGTGCCAGAACTCTTGAAATATTGAAATGCTTCCTTTCTGGTTGGTCAGGGGCCACAGTCCCGAGCCCCTGCAAGGGACCCAATGCTCTGTCCACTGCTTTCCTCCTGAGGTCTCCCCACCTCCAGGATCCTGCCCCACTCCCTCAACTCCCAAAGTCAGCTCTGGTTGGCGGGTGCCCTTGTGGGCAGGTGCTAGGTGGAGGATCACCCCTGCTCCTGGGGTTTCTGTGTCCGAGGCCAGCTGCTTCCTGGCTGAGGGTTCGGCACAGGAACGGCCATAAGGACCATTTGGCTGAGAGCGCGGGAGCAAACCACAGGGGAACAGCACAGAAGCAGGTGGCGCTCCGGCTGGTGTGTGTGCTCTGGGGGCGCTGTGCCGTCTGCGCCTTACTGGAAAAGTCCTTGACCTTGGAACTGGAGGACGCAGCTCTTCTCTGGCTTTGAATGTCCTAGCTGCGTGACCTTGAGAAACTTACTCAGCGCCAGTAAAACTGTCCCTTGCACTAGTTACCAGGGGGACAAATGTATTGAAAACGTGGGAGCTCGGCCCTCCTCTCAGGTCCTGGGCTAAATCAAGAGCCGTAAATAAAGCAGCAAGGGCTCAGCCCCCGCCTGCCTGCGGTCTCCTGCTGTTCCCAGAAGCACTCGCGGTCCCTGGCGATGGTTACCAGGATGCAGGGCTGTATCCAGGTGCTCCCTTGGCCAAGGACGGCCCTGCGTCCTCTCAGGCCCTGTGGGTGAGAAGCAGGGAGGTGACTGGGGAGGGCTGCCTGCTCCCTGGGGAGCGTGGCTCGCAGCCGGAAAGGGGGTCATCCCCCAGGAACTCATCATTGTGTAGACAGCTCCGTCTCCCTCCAGCACCTCCCACACCACAGCCCACCCTACACCCTGGCACACACACTCTTGCACACACTTACCACTCACGCACACACCCCTGCCCCTGCACTCACACACCTGCGTACACCTACTCCCAAGAACATAAAAAACCCAAAGTTTAGTACCTGACATGATTTTTTAAAGTTTTTAATTGTTAAGAATTGGAGAAAAATGACAAACCTGAGGCCAGTGTCGTACTGTAGCAGGTTAAGCCGCTGCTTGCGACAATGCGTCCTGCATCAAAGTTCCGGTTCCAGTCCCCACTGCACCGCTTCCCATCCAGCTCCCTGCAATTGCGCTTGGGAGGCAGCAGATTAGGGGCCAAATACTTGGGTTCTTGCCATTCATGAGGGATACGCAGGTGGAGTTCCAGGCTCCTGGCTTTGGTCTGGCCCAGCCCTGGCTGTTGTGGCCATTCCGGGGGAGAGAAATGGTGGATGGAAGACCTCTCTCCCTCTGGGTCTCTCCCTTACTTTCTCTGTCATTCTGCCTATCAAATAAATACATAAAGTAAAGCTAGGAATTTCATAGCAATGATTTTTCAGAACAAGGCTAAAGTAGGCAGGATGCGATTTAACTAAAAGTGAGTGAGCTGTTTTAGAGAAGTATCACAAGTTATGTGAATGACACACAAAGACCCCAGGCTTTGGGAAACACATGGGGGTGGGATGGGCGGCTGGGGGCTCTGCACCTGGAAGTGCAGCAGGCATGTGAGACCCAGGGGAGACCCAGGCACCTTCCAAGAAGGTGGGGAAGTTGACTTGATCAAACTTTTTCTCATATGCTTGTTCCTTATCTTAAAAATCCTCACCTCTTCTTCCTCTCTGCTTTTTGCTAGAAGATACGACATTTTTGTTTTGAATTTATTTTTAAAAAAGATTTATTTTATCTATCTGAAAGGCAGAGTTACAGAGAAAGAGATCATCCATCTCCTGGCTCACTCCCCAAATGGCTACAGCAGCCATGGCCGGACCAGCCCAAAGCCAGGAGCCAGGAACTCTAGCCAGGTCTCCCAAGTAGGTGGCAGGGGCCCAAGCTCTTGAGCCATCTTCTGCTGCTTTCCCAGGTGCATTAGCAGGGAGCTGGATCAGAAGTGGAGCAGCCAGGGCTTGAACTAGCTCTTGTACAGGATGCCAGTGTCTCAGACAATGATTTAACCCACTGTGCCACAACGCTGGCCCCTTTGAATTCATTTCTGTGTATGGTGTGGGGTAGGTTCTTTTCCCCCATAGGAATAGCCAGTTGTTCCAGCCCAGTTTGTTGATAGAACTCTTCTTGCCCCACTGAAGTGGTCGTGATCAGAATTCATGGACTGCAGTTTGTGTGGCTGTATTCGTACTCATCTACCCCGTTGAAGTCTTTGTTTCTCCTTTGCCATTACCAAACTCATTCTCACCGTAGTCTTGTCGTAAGTCTTCACCCGGGGGGGGGGGGGGTAAGGCCTACAGTTTCCTCATTTTGGCTACTCCAGGTCCTTTGCATTTCCATCTAAGGTTCAGAACCAGCCTGGGGCCTGTGCTGTGGAATAGCGGGTAAAGCAGCTGCCTGCTGTGCGGGCATCCCATGTGATGCCAGTTTGAGTCCCAGCTGCTCCACTTCCAATCCAGCTCTCTGCTTTGGCCTGGGAAAGCAGTAGACGATGGCCCAAGTCCTTGGGCCCCTGTACCTACATAGGAGACCTGGAAGAAGCTCCTAGCTCCTGGCTTCATATCAGTGCAGCTCTGGCCATTGCAGCCATTTGGGGGAGTGAACCAGCAGATGGAAGCCATCTCTCTCTTTCTGTGTGTCTTTCTGTGTAACTCTGACTTTCAAATAAATAAATAATTTTTTAAAAAAATTTAGGGGCCAGCGCCATGGCTCACTTGGTTAATCCTCTGCCTGTGGCGCCAGCATCCCATATGGGTGCTGGGTTCTAGTCCGAGTTGCTCCTCTTCCAGTCTAGCTCTCTGCTGTGGCCCGGGAGGGCAGTGGAGGATGGCTCAGGTCCTTGGGCCCCTGGACCCACATGGGAGACCAGGAAGAAGCACCTGGCTCCTGGCTTCAGATCGGTGTAGCTCCGGCCATGGCGGCCATTTGGGGAGTGAACCAACAGAAGGAAGACCTTTCTCTGTCTCTCTCTCTCTCTCACTGTCTTTAACTCTACCTGTCAGATACATTTTTTAAAAATTTTTGACAGGCAGAGTGGATACTGAGAGAGAGAGAGAGACAGAGAGAAAGGTCTTCCTTCCATTGGTTCACCCCCCAATAGCCGCTGCAGCCAGCACACCACGCTGATCCAAAGCCAGCAGCCAGGTGCTTCTCCTGGTCTCCCATGGGGTACAGGGCCCAAGGACCTGGGCCATCCTCCACTGCCCTCCTGGGCCACAGCAGAGAGCTGGCCTGGAAGAGGGGCAACCGGGACAGAATCCGGCGCCCCAACCGGGACTAGAACCCGGTGTGCCGGCGCTGCAAGGCAGAGGATTAGCCTAGTGAGCAGCAGCGCCGGAGATCTTGATGGAATTTTGATGATTGCATTGAATTTGAGGAATACCAATATATGTACAATATTGATTAATGAAAATAGTACAAAAGACCCACAAATAATTTTTAAAAAATATGAGCAAGACCTGGACACTAAAACTGCAATGCAGCACTGAGAGACTCTAACCCTGTAAATGGAAGAACACACATTGTGCTGATGGTTAAAAGCACCAGTGCCCACGTTTGGTGCCCAGCCACTCCCCACAGCGCTAGGGCCCTGACCCGCAGTAGGGACGTAGCCACTTAGCTGAAAAGCCGCTGGGTCTCAGATATTCAGCATTTTCCATCTATAAAACAGAACAGGGCACATTTGTTCACTTACACAGGGGGACGCTGGGAGCCTCTGGGTTGTGGTTACATATCTTCATGATCCATGAAGGCCGTCTGAGCTGGACGTGGTCAAGTCAAAGAGGTCATGGGGAGAAATCATTTTGAATAAGAAATAGAGTTGCTAGAATATAAGCACTTAGAATATTCTAGGCAGCTGTGAACTGCCTTATTTAAAAACAACACATTACTTATCTATTAGATGTATTTTATAATAACTAATTGTATAAATAAATAGCATGCAAATAATTGTACATTATTTTATCTAATTCTCATGCCACTCTGTAGCGGTAATTCTCTAAGTATGGACTGCTGGGCCCTGCGGCCGCCAAGACTCTCTCAGACGATCCTGCAGCTCTTTTCAGGATAAGAGGCTGCTGCTGTCTTCCCCATGTTGACATCTACACTGATGGTGACTTGGTATGAATCAAGGCAGTGGCACCAAATCCCGGTAATGGAGACTTCTACTGCATTCCAAAGTACAGTGGTGAACTCAAGGAAAACCACTTGTATGATTGCCAGCTAAATTAGTCACTTTTTTTTTTTTAAGATTATTTATTTATTTGAAAGGCAAAGCAAGAGAGAGAGAGAGAGAGAGAGAGGTATCTTCCATCAGCTGGTTCAATCCCCTGATGGCTGCAACGGTTAGGGCTGGGCCAGGTAGAAGCCAGGGGCCCAGAACTCCAGGTCTCCTCTGTTTGTGGCAGGGACCCCATCACACGGTTTATTCCCTGCTGTCCTCCCAGGCACATTAGCAGGAAGCTGGATTGGAACTGGAGCAGCCGGGCCTTGACCCAGTGTTCTGCTGCAGGATGCTGCAGCCTTGGCCATCGTGCCGCAGTGCCGGCCCCCGTTAGTCACGTTTTTATGGCATTTCATTTGTTCTAGAAAGAATGCTTGACAAACAAACCAAGATTCTTCAGATTTGAATATTTGAGAGCCATTTTCCAAAAATAAACAAAATGAGCCTGCTACTTCAAAGAAAACAACTATCTCTGCCAACAATAAAATCTGAGTGTTTAAGTGAAAATTAGAATCTAGGGAACGGATCCGCTGCTGTCAGCTGGACTCTTCTGATGGGGCTGCGGGTGATACTAGCCATGTGCTTTTCCTACACTGATATGACATGTGTCAGCTCTGGGAAGATGGGCGTATTCAGTAAAGCAACGTGGGCACAAACGCTTAACGTGCAAAGCTACAAAGGCATGCAGAGGAAAAGGATCATTTGAAGTACAAGATAAACCGGTGGATTTCAGTGCAACAGCGTGTGTAAAGTGTATTGATAGAGTTTCACATTTCACAAGATAACTGACCTCTAAGAAACTATGACTTGCTGGCTTTTAAGTGTCAAAGAAACTCTACAATAACTTGAAAAAACCACTTCCTCCTCCCTTTTCCAACTATAGATTTATAAAGGTTGGATTTCCTCCATATTCTTCAAGTGCAAGGTCCAAATCCCAACAGACTGAATGCAGAACAACTGTGAGAATCCAGCTATTTTCATAATTATTAATAATGCCCACAGACAGAGGCCTGTTAAGAGACCGACACTTGGGCCCCCCCCACTCCCCCCCCCAGCAGCTGCTTCCGTATCATCAGTGGTGACAAGTCAGGCCAGGCAGGAGAGGGGGCAGCATCCTCGGACGCAGGAGAGAACAGATCCTTCTCAGACCAATGTCGACCAAGCAGACAGAGCCAGGGCAAAGACAGAGCAGGTGAGAAATGGGTGACTTTTAAAATTTAGACTTGGGCCAGCGCTGTGGCTCACTTGGTTAATCCTCGGCCTGTGGCACCGGGTTCTGGTCCTGGTTGCTCCTCTTCCAGTCCAGCTCTCTGCTGTGGCCCGGGAGGGCAGTGGAGGATGTTCCAAGTGCTTGGGCCCTACACCCGCATGGGAGACCAGGAAGAAGCACCTGGCTCCTAGCTTCAGATCGGTGTAGCTCCGGCCATGGCGGCCATTTGGGGAGTGAACCAACGAAAGGAAGACCTTTCTCTCTGTGTCTCTCTCTCTCACTGTCTAACATTATTTGTCAAATAAATTAAAAAAATTAAAATTTAGACTTATTTAATTGATTTGAAAGGCAGAGTGATAGAGAGAGAGGAAGAGACACAGAAAGAAATAGCAAGATCTTCCACCACTGGTTCACTCATCAAATGGCCGCAATGGTAGGGGCTGGCCCAGGCCAAAGCCAGGAGCCAGGACCCCATCCTGGCCTCCCACATGGGCTGCAGGGACTCAAGCACCGGAGCCATCAGCTCCTGCCTTCTCCAGTGCGTCAACAGGGAGCTGGATTGGGAGCGGAGTAGCTGGACCTTAGCCGCCACTCCAACGTGGGATGCCGGCATCACACATGGCAGCTTAACCTTCGGAGCCACAATGCCAGCCCTAGAAATGGTTGGTTGAAGGATGGTTTCACCAGCCAACCGGTTCCAACTCCAGGTTCCCTTCTGTCCTGGTAATCAATGTCTGGAACCAGCTAGTTTAACTTGAAGTCCAAACACCCGCCGGACGCCAGCCCTCGGATCTTCACGTTTCATCTGCCACACTCCCCATGCTCCCTGCAGCGCCACGAGCCCCCTTATTCCCCAAACCACACGACTCGCACCCCTGCCTCGGGGCTTTTGCTCTGGCTGTTCCCTCTTTCTGGAACCTCTTAGCCCTGAGACCTGTGTGATTCACTCCCTCACCTCCTAAAACCTTCTCCAAAGGCATACTGCATCCCTGAGGCCTTCTGTCGTGATGCTGTTTGAAAACGGAGCCTTGTCCCAGGTGTTCCAGCTGCTACAACAAAATAGCATAGACTGGGAGGCTCATAGACAACACAGTTATCCCTCACATTCCTAAGGCTGGGAGGTCCAAGACCAAGTGCCGAGACTTGGTGTCTGGGGAGAGCCCAGGTTCCGGTTCATGGGCGGCGGTCTTTGCGCTTGCCCTGCTTGGTGGGAGGGGGAAGGGAGCTTTCGGGGACCTCTCTTATGAGGGCCCTAATCCCAGTCTTGAGGGCTCTGCCCCCGTGACCTCTGCACCTCCCAGAGACCCTCATCTCCAGATCCCATCACCTTGAGGTTGGGATTTTAACCTATGGACTTAGACGTCCGACACTCAGTTTATAGCCCCCCGGTGATCCTCGGCATCCCGACACGCTGGGTGGTTTAACGCAGCAGGTAACACCGTGCCACACACCACCCACCCTACTTGGGAACTGGGTTTCTCCTCCGTCTTCCTCTCTGGAGCATAAGACAAAGGAGGATGGCTGAAGGTACCTAGGACAGTACCTGGCACACAGGGTGTCCTCAGCAAACACGAGCTGAACTGATGCAGGCTCACTTCGTCTTCACAGCACCCTGGAGATCTTGGCTCTAGTACTTCTCATGACCCGTGGCTGAACGGTTGTAGAGTCGTTGAAGCTGCCTGACCCACTTTGTTTCCTTTCCCACAATTTGCCCCTACTGATCACTTCGGGAAGGAGCACAAAAAAATTTTTTTTTGACAGGCAGAGTGGACAGTGAGAGAGAGACAGAGAGAAAGGTCTTCCTTTATCGTTGGTTCACCCTCCAATGGCCGCTGCAGCCGGCGCACCGCGCTCATCCGATGGCAGGAGCCAGGTGCTTCTCCTGGTCTCCCATGGGGTGCAGGGCCCAAGCACTTGGGCCATCCTCCACTGCACTCCCGGGCCACAGCAGAGAGCTGGCCTGGAAGAGGGGCAACCAGGACAGAATCCGGCACCCCAACTGGGACTAGAACCCAGTGTGCCAGTGCCACAGGCGGAGGATTAGCCTAGTGAGCCGTGGCACCAGCCAGGAGCACAAAAATTTAAAAACAAATCAAATTTTATGATATGCAGGTAATGCAAGGCTTAAAGGGAAACTCACAGCACCAACTGCTTATATAAGAGGTGTTCAGAAAGTTCATGAAAAAACTATGCATGGATTTTGAAATGTTTTGCATCAAATAAATCTATTTTTCATTACATGTTCCATAATCTTTTTGGAGTTCCCTCATATGTATTAAAGAAAAAACGTATTTCAAATCAATGAACAAAGCCTGCATCTTAAGAAACTACAAAATAGGGACTGGTGTTGTGGTGCAGCAGGTTAAATTGCCACCTGGGACGCCGGCATCATTTCAAGCCAGTTCAAGACCCAGCTGCTAGGGCTGGCACTGTGGCTCACTAGGCTAATCCTCCGCCTTGTGGCACCGGTACCCCGGGTTCTAGTCCTGGTTGGGGCGCTGGATTCTGTCCCGGTTGCCCCTCTTCCAGGCCAGCTCTCTGCTGTGTACCGGGAGGGCAGTGGAGGATGGCCCGAGTGCTTGGGCCCTGCTGCAATAGTACAAGATTTTTACTTTGGAAACCATAAAACAATGGTCAAAGAAATTGAAGATGTAAATAACTGGAAAGAGTCCTTATTCCCTGACTGGAAGAGTTTGTATTATTAACAATATTCTCCAAAATGGTCTATAGAGTCGATGCAATTTCTATCAAAATTATAATAGCCTTCAAAAAAGATTTATTTATTTGAAAGTCAAACACACACACACACACACACACACACACACACAGAGAGAGAGAGAGAGAGAGAGAGAGAGAGGAATTCTGCATCTCTTGCTTCCCTCCCTAAAGGCTGCGACCGCTGATCTGGGCCACGCCGAAGCCAGGAGTCACCCGGTCTCCTACGTGGATGCAGGCACCCAAGTACTTGGCCATCTTCTGCTCCTTCCCAGGCACATTAGCAGGGACTTGGATAGGAAGAGGAGCAGCTGGGACTCAAACGAACACCCTGATATGGGATTCTGGCATCATAAGTGGTGACTTAATTTGCTGCCCCACAGGGCCAGCCCTACAATGGTTGTGTTTTTTGCAGAAATTTAGGACAAGTTGATTCAAAAATTTTGTGTGGAAGGGTAACTTTTTTTTTTTTTTTGACAGACAGAGTGGACAGTGAGAGAGAGAGAGACAGAGAGAAAGGTCTTCCTTTGCTGTTGGTTCACCCTCCAATGGCTGCCACGGATGGCGCGCTGTGGCCGGCGCACCGCGCTCATCCGATGGCAGGAGCCAGGTACTAGGTGCTTTTTCCTGGTCTCCCATGGGGTGCAGGGCCCAAGCACTTGGGCCATCCTCCACTGCACTCCCGGGCCACAGCAGAGGGCTGGCCTGGAAGAGGGGCAACGGGACAGAATCCGGCGCCCCAACCGGGACTAGAACCCGGTGTGCCGGCACCGCAAGGCAGAGGATTAGCCTGTTGAGCCACGGCGCCAGCCGGAAGGGTAACTTTTTTTTAACAATGTTGAAAAAAAGTACAGGGGCCGGCGCTGTAGCGCAGCAGGTTAAAGCCCTGACCTGAAGCGCCGGCATCCCATATGGGCGCCAGTTCAAGTCTGGCTGCTCCTTTTCCAATCCAGCTCTCTGTTATGGCCCGGGAAAACCGTGGAAGATGGCCAAGTCCTTTGGCCCCTGCACCTGTGTGGGAGACCTAGAAGAAGCACCTGGCTCCTGGCTTCAGATTGGCTCAACTCCGTCCGTTGTGGCTATTTGGGGAGTGAACCAGTGAATGGAAGACCTCTCTCTCTGTCTCTCCCTCTATAACTCTACCTATCAAATAAATAAATAAAATCTTTAAAAAAAAATAAGAAATACTGGGAAAGATATGGAGAAACTGGAATCTCACCCTTGCTGGTAGGAACATAAAATGCTACAATCACTTTGGAAAACAGTTTGGGAGTTTCTCAAAAAGTTAAACATAGAGTTGCCCTATAACCCAGCAGTCCACACATGAGAGAATTGAGGACGTGTATACACGTCCATACTCACAGCAGCATCATTTCTAGCAACCAATGAGTGGAAATAACCCAGGTTTTCATCAACTGACGCGTGGATAAACAGCATCTGACTTATGTATACATCAGGAGCTCAGTCAGCAACAAAAGGAATGAAGTCTTGATGTATGCTAAACACGGATGAACCAGGAAACTGATAGGCTGAGAGAAACTGGCCACAGAAGGCCGCGTTTTGTAAGTCCAGAGCAGGTTAATCCACGCAGACGGAAAGTGGAATGTGGATAACTGGTGACGGATGAGGGCAAAATGGGAGGCACAGGGTTTCTCCTGGGGGTGATGGGAGCATTCTGGAGTTAGATCATGGCAGTGGTTGGCAAAAGTTTGAGTATAGTGAAAATCCCTGGACTGTACATTTTAAAATGGCTATTAGGGGTCAAGCATTTGGCCTAACAGTTAAGATGCTGGCAAGACACCCACATCCCATATTGGAGTGCCTGAGTTCAAGACCCAGCTCTGACTCTTGGTCCCAGCTTTCTGCTCGTGCAGGCCCTGGGGGGCAGTGGTGTCGGCTCCAGTACTTGGATCCCTGCCTCCCATGTGAGGGAGTTCCCAGCTCCCAGTTTCAGCTCGGTCCAGCCATTAACAGGCATTTGGGAATGAACAAGTAGATAGGAGCGCTCGCTCGCTCTCTGCTCCTCAAATACATTTTGTAAAAATAAAATAAAACGGCTGAAATGATACATTTTATGATATAAATAAAAAAAGTTTAAGTAAGTTGAGCTTAAAAGAAATCTCCCCACAAAGAATCCTCCAGGTTCAGATGGTTTCCATGGTAAATTCCACCTAACAGTTAAGAAAGGAATTGGATCAATTTTACACAAACTTCAGAAGACGAAAGGAAAAGGACACAGCTCAGCTCCTCTTGTGAGGCCAGCACCACACGGATCCCCAAACCAGGCCAAAGATTTGATTACAGCATTACAAGAAAAGAAATGAACCTCTAATGAGCGTGGACACATAGATGCTTAACAAAATTTTAGCAAATCAAATCTAGCAATAGAGAGACAGGGAAATGAGGCATGACCAAATCAGGTTTACCCCAGGAATGAGAAATGTGTTTACTATTTAGAAAATCAATCAACAGAATTCGTCATACTAACATCATTTTTTAAAAACAAAACAAAACTGTATGATCGTCTCATCAGAGTTATTTAAAAATTTTGCTAAAATTTAAAAGGTGTTCAGCAAACTAGAAATAGAAACAACATTTCTGAACTTGATAAAGGACAGCTATGGAATATCTTGTTATCTCTATCTCTCTCTGTCTACCACTTGAATGAACAAATCAGTAAATTGAAAACCTGTGGGGGTGGGTGTTTGGAGCAGTGGTTGGGCCTTGGCTTGGGATATCCATATCCGTATTGGAGTGCCTGGATGGGGGTCCTGGCCACACTCTCCATTCTACCTTCCTGCTAATTCACAGCCTGGGAGGCAGCGATGATGGCTAAGCAGCCGAGTTTCTGCCATCCATGTGGAAGACCCGGATTGAGTTCCAGTCTCCCTGTGGCATCCTAGCCCAGTCGTGGCCATTGTAGGCATTTGGGGAGTGACCAGAAGATGGGATCTCTCTTTTTGTCTCTCTGCCTCTCAAAAAAAAAAAATAAGAGTACAACCACTTTGGAAAATGACTTGGTAGTTTCTTCCAAAGTTAAACACTTACGTCATTCAACAATTCCACCCGTATGTGTTTGTTTAAGAGAAATGAAAACATATGCCCACACAGATTTGTACACAGACATGTGCCTTTGGTCATAGTAGCCCAATGTGTGACAGCCCAAATGCCCATCAAAAGATGAAGTGATACATGAATTGGGTATGTCCATATAATGGAATACTACTCAGAAGGGAAAAGGAATACATCACTGATTGTGCCACACGGTGCATCTGAAACACACCGTGCTGAGAGCAAGAGCACAGGCACACAGAGTGCACGCTGTGCCACCCCGTTTCTTTGACTCTCCAGAAAAGACAGAAAACAGATCTATAGGATGGAAAGCGGATCGGTAGAGGCCAGTGTTGTGGCCATTCCACATGAGCGCCAGTGCCAGTCCTGGCTGCTCCACTTCCGATCCAGCTCCCTGATAATGCACCTGTGAGAGCAGCAGAAGATGGTCCAAGACTGGGCCCTGCCACCTATGTGGGAGACCCGGATGAGGCTCCTGGTTCCTGGCTTGGCCTGGCCAGTCCCCACCATTTGTGGCCATTTGGGGAGAGAACCAGCAGATGGAAGACCTCTGTTTCTGTCTCTCCCTTTCTCTCTATAACTCTGCCTTTCAAATAAATAAATAAATCTTTTTAAAAAGATCTATAAATTTATAATTGTATACTTAGAATTGGCACAATAAATTAGAATAAAATTGTATTGTACCCTCCCGAAATGAAATATATTATTACAGTGGAGAATTTAGAAATTATAGAAAGAAGAAAGAAAAAAACATCTCATGGGCCCTTCCCAGATGCCTTTGGTATTATGACATAATTCTACAGAAGCTTAAATACAACCACTAATTCCTGAGGGCTCCCAGATGTGTGCCTAGGCAAGTGCTAAGCTTTTTCTTTTTTAAAAGATTTATTTATTAATTTGAAAGTCAGAGTTACAGCAAGAGAAGGAGAGATAGAGATCTTCCGTCTGCTAGTCTACTCCCCAGGTGGCCACAGTGACCAGGCTGGGCCAGGCTGTAGCCAGGAGCAGGTACTTCTTCCAGGTCCCCCATGCAGGTGGCAGGGGCCCAAGAACTTGGGCCATCTTCCACTGCTTTCCCACACTATTAGCTAGGAGCTGAATTGGAGCAGCCAGGACTGCAAGTGGCACCCATTGTATCCACTATGGCACAGCACTGGCCCCAATATTAAGCATTTTACATACATACTCTCATTTACTTTTCCCAGTAAATCGTTGATAAAGCTGCATTGTTCCCTATCATCAGCAAATGTAAAGGACATTGTAGAATCTATCCTAGGGGGCCCGGTGCCATGGCTCACTTGGTTAATCCTCCGCCTGTAGCGCCAGCATCCCATATGGGCACCAGGTTCTAGTCCTAGTTGCTCCTCTTCCAGACGAGCTCTCTGCAGTGGCCCGGGAAAACAGTGGAGGATGGCCCAAGTGCTTGGGCCCTGCACCCGCATGGGAGACCAGGAGGAAGCACCTGGCTCCTGCCTTCGGATCGGTGCAGCGCTGGCCGTGGAGGCCATTTGGGGAGTGAACCAACGGAAGAAAGACTTTTCTCTCTGTCTCTCTCTTTCACTGTTTATAACTCTACCTGTCAAATAAATTTTTAAAAAATAGGTAAAAAAAAAAAAGAATCTATCGTAGGTAGATATCGGGAAATACCTACCTCTGCAAATTTCCCCACTGCACAGGTGATGTGGCAGGAAGCTAACACTGTGGGCCATGCACCGTGGGCCCTGGCAAGCCTTTCTCACACACAAGTGCAGCATTTCAGTTATACCGTGAGGCACGTGTTGTTCTCTTGCATGACCAGCAATCCGAGGATTGCAGAGGTTCAGGGATGTTCAGAGAGGCAGGGTAAGCATGCGGGTTCTGCAATCGTAATTCCTGCGTCAAATTCCTGCTCCATCACTTGCTGTGTGACCTCAGGCCTGTTACTTAAACTTCTGGAGCCACGGTTTCTTTGCCCGTACCATTGGACGATAAGTTATCTACTCAAAGTTCTGCAAAGTCAATGAGAGCATGTGCACACAGTTCTCAGCACTTTCCCGTAATTACGTCACAATCCCTCAAGAAACAACAGTTGCGGTTAAACTGGTGAGCAGGCTGCACCAAACCTTTCCAGGGCTCCTATTTGACCTCACCCATGTCGGGGCAGGGGCTCAAGCAGCTGGGCCGTCCTCCGATGCTTTCCCAGGTGCATCAGCAGAGAGCGCGATGGGAAGTGGAGCAGCCGGGACTGGAATGGCGCCCGTATGGGATGATGGTGCGGCAGGTGGAGGCTTAACCTTCTATGCCACAGTGCCAGCCCCTAAAAAGCACTTAAAAAAAAAAAAAAGACTTACTTATTTGAAAGGCAGAGTTACAGAGGGGGAGAGAGTGAGCAAGCTTCCATATAGTGGTTCACTCTCTAAATACCTGCAGGGGCTGGGCTAGACGTAAGCTAGGAGCCCAAAACTCCATCTGGTTCTCCCATGTGGGTGGCAGGGACCCAGGCATTTGGGCCATCTTCCCCTGCTTTCCCAGGCACATTAGCAGGGAGCTGGATGGGAAGTGGAGCAGCCGGGATTCGATTCAGTGCTTATATGAGATGCCAGCGTCATAGGAGCCAGCCCCTATAAAGCACTTTCATATACACTGTCTTGTGAGTAAGGTATTATTATTATGTTTTAAAGATTTGTATTTCATTTATTTGAAAGAGTTACAGAGAGGTAGAGACAGAGGGAGAGGTCTTCCATCCGCTGGTTCACTCCCCAGATGGCTGCAATGGGTGGAGCTGTGCTGATCTGAAGCCAGGAGCCAGGAGCCTCTTCCAGGTCTCCCATGCAGGCACAGGGGCCCAAGGACTTGGGCCATCCTCTACTGCTTTCCCAGGCAATAGCATAAAGCTGGACTGGAAGTGGAGCAGCCGGGACTTGAACCAGCACCCTTAAGGAACGCTGGCACTGCAGACCAGGGCTTTAACCCACTGCACCACGGAGCCGTCCCCAAGGAAGGCATTATTACGATGCTGATTTTACAGAGGAAGAAACAGAGCGGGGCTGGGGCAGGTGTGTGAAGAGTGGAGACCTCACACTCACTCTCCCGATGGTGCTCAGGGCGCAGCAAACAGGAGAGAGGCGTGGCAGGCCAGGCTCAGAGGCAGACACCCGCCCCTTGTCCTGACCAAGAGCAGGCGAGTGGGCATGGGTCTGGGGTCCCTGGGTGGCATCCTCCTCAAGCCAGCATCTTCGCAGCCGGTCTACCCGGGTCACCCGCTATACAGACACAGGAAGGTCAGAGCCAGGTCCTCCCAGCAAGCTCTGGGGACAAAACTCAAAGGTTTCTATATATATTTTCAAATATTCTTAAAAAAAAAGAAAAGAAAAAAACATCAGAGACCTGCTCCTCCACAAGGAATCTGCGCAGCCCATCCCCTAAGGCAGAGAACGCTGGAGCTCCGCGTGTGAGCGTGAAGAGAGGGCCACGCAGACCCAGGGGGCTCGAGAGCCTCCCCTCACTGCTGCCCTGAGAGGTGCGGGTGGTCAGGGGGCTCCGAGGGCCCTGAAAGCTGTGGGGAGCCTGCACGGGGGCCTTGGCCTCCCCAACCCTGCGGCGGTGCCGCCCGGCGTGAACCCCAGCTATGTTTCAGCTTTGTCTCGTTCTTTCCAGTGCGGGCTGCGGGGGCCGCCTCGCCCTCCTCCCGCGTGTCCTGAGACCACAGCCGTTCTCACTCTACATGTGAACAGGAGGCCGGCTCTCCTCAGCAGATCTGAGAGCCCCATGGGTCTCCCTCCGGAGCCATTTTTAAACTAAGTGCTCAATAAATACCTCGCCTACAGCCGTAAACCTGTATCACCAGACAAATAGCAGCTAATTATAGACAGCAAAAACCATTAGAGATGCAAGGGGAAGTCTGTAAAAATTAAAGTGGGACGTTTTCGTGTGCCTCTTTGATTAGCCAGAACTAGTCATTAAAAAATAAGAAAGAAGATGGGGCTGGTGTTGTGGCATAGCGAGTTAAGCCACTGCTCGAGTCCCAGCTGCTCCACTTCCCATCCAGCTCTCTGCTATGGCCTGGGAAAGCAGCGGAAGATGGCCCAAGTCCTTGGGCCCCTGCACCCGTGTGGGAGACCTGGATGAAGCTCCTGGCTCCTGGCTTCAGATCAGCACAGCTCTGGCCATTGTGGCCATTTGGGGAGTGAACCAGCGGATGGAAGACCTCCTTCTCTGTCTCTCCCTTTCTCTGCCTGTGACTCTACCTCTCAAATAAATAAATAAAATCTTAAAAAATATATTTTCAGGGACAGGCATTGTGGTTCAGCAGGTGGAGCCACTGGTTGGGATCCCACAATCCAATATCCAAGTGTGCATTTGAGTCCCAGCTACTCCATTTCTGATCTAACTTTCTGCTAGTGCGATCCTGGGAGGCAGCAGATGATGACCTGAGCGCTCAGGTCCCTACCACCCATGTGGGAGACTTGGCTCCTGGCTCCTTTTTTTTTTTTTTTTTTTTTTTTTTGACAGGCAGAGTGGACAGTGAGAGAGAGAGACAGAGAGAAAGGTCTTCCTTTGCCGTTGGTTCACCCCCCATGGCTGCTGCGGCTGGCGCACCGTGCTGATCCAAAGCCAGGAGCCAGGTGCTTCTCCTGGTCTCCCATGGGGTGCAGGGCCCAAGCACCTGGGCCATCCTCCACTGCCCTCCCGGGCCATAGCAGAGAGCTGGCCTGGAAGAGGGGCAACCGGGACTGAATCCAGCACCCCGACCGATACTAGAACCCAGGGTGCCGGTGCCGCAGGCGGAGGATTAGCCTACTGAGCAGCGGCGCTGGCCAGGCTCCTGGCTTTGGCCTGCCCAGCCCTTGGCTGTTGCAGGCCTTTGGAGAATGAACCAGCACATGAAAGATGCCCCCCACCCTCTCTCTCTCCCCCACTCCGCCTTTCAGAAGAAATAGACAAATAAACATTACAAAACATTTCCCCCTGCAGTTGATCGGCTGATGGTGCAGGCCTGGTGGACTCAGAGGGCCAGAGGCGCAGGTTCTATGGGCTACACTCTCTGATCCTGATCCAATAAAGTCAGACAGGAAAATGATCCCCCAAGCTGTAATCATGTAGAAATTAACAAACACACTAAACACACCTAACCCACGGGGAGGAAAGGAAATTACAACTGAAATTAAACATTATCTAGAAACTAATAAAGAGGACACGCTCCTTGGTTCAAGCAGTGGGTGTTGAGTACACACCGGGCCTGGTCCTGTTCTCAGCACAGAATGGTGTCTGGTTCATTCCCCATGGAGTGAGCGCACGTTCTCAAAAACTAAACAATCGTCATGCGGTGGTGTGTGCAGTCAGGGTGGGGCTGGCTAATTCAGACCAAGTGGGCAGGGAAGCCCTCCCAGAGGAGGTGACCTTCAGACAGACTTGAACAAGGCAGGGCAGCAGGCTTGGGGGAGCCAGGCCTGGAGCTCTCTGGGATTCCTGGGAAGGAAGTCAAGAGTGAGGGTGGGTGACAGCCAGACACAGAGGTGGCTCAGGCTCTGGGAGAAACGCGAGAGCAGGGGGTGGTTCGTGAGTCTGGGTACAGATCCTGCAGAGTTCTCACCGGAGCCCTGCAGCGTGGATCGCATCAGCCCCAACTTCCAGAGCCCGGCTCAGAGTTTAGCTACCTCGTGCAAGGTCAGAGCTGACAGATGAGCAGAGCTGCCTCTCTCTGCCCTGCCACACGCACTGCCCGAGCCTTGCTCGCTGAGCATCCGCTTGGGGGACCCGCAGGCAGCTGTTGGCGCAGAGAGTGGGCTGGCCAGGCTGAGCTCCGCAGTGGCCCCCTGGTTCTCCCCCAAGAAGTCACCTGGATCACAGCCCTCATGTCCAAGGGCAAATCTGTTCAAATGCCAGGAGCGCCTTGTGCCACAGCCCTGGGTGATCAGCCCCAGGCCCTGCACCTGGGCTCCCCTGGGTGATAAGATCGGCTATGAAGCGCCAGCACCAGGTGTGGCACGTAGTAGGTGCTCAGTCACCGGCTGCTTAGCGAACGGGACACTCGACTTCCTTTGGCAGAAATTGAATTGGAGGCTGAATTTCCTTCTGGGCCGAGACCGCAGAGCGCTCCCGGGCCAGGGCCGCGGGACGCAGAGGAGATTTGTGCCTAATGGGCTTCTGGGCAAGCTCATCGAGGAGCTCTATCGAATTAGCAGGCCCAGCGGACGCAAGGGAGGGGGCCGGGCTTCTTCCTGAGCCTGGGCCTTGCCTGCCCCCCCCCCCCCCATCCCTTGGAAATCCGATTACAGGGAGGGCAGGGCCAGGGAGGAAAGTGAGCTAACACAATTAGCAGCCCTGGCTTGTGCAGTGGTGCAGCCTGGGCATGGGCAGGGAGGAGAAGAGAGCAGATGGGAAGCCAGAGCCTCTCGCAGGAAATGACAAACCCCGGAGCGTGCACAGGGCCAGCCCAGCCCTGCCCGGCCAGGGGCCCATCCCCAGGCGGTCCCTGCAGAGCCTCGGTCAGTGGGGCCATTCCCATTCCCGTTCCCATTTCCACTGTGATAGCAGCAGCCCCTGTCTGCACCGTCCCATGCGAACCTTCTAGCGCACCCCGGCCACCGCAGCAGCCAACTGGACTGTAGCCAAGGCTGCTGAGGGCCCGGCTGGGATTTGCCTCACACGAGATGTTGAACCTCAGGAAGTCTTCAGCCCAGATTTCTGACCCCAAGGCAGCTGCTGGGTCCCTGTCCTCAAAGTGCACTGCCCTCTGCCATGGCAAGGCCAGCTCTGGTCTCCCCGGCTGGCTCCGGCTGACCGAAGCACTGCCGGTAGAGGCCTCGCCTCTCCACTCACAGCCGCGAGAGGCCCGGAAGGCGAGGTGCTGCCCACGGTGGTCCAGGCAGAGTGGGCCCTCTTCCTGCCCTGCCCCCCCCCATGTGTGTAGGGGGCGTAGAACGAGGCAGCCTGGGGCTCTGACTAGGGGTGGTGGCCGCCTCCACGCCAGCCTGAGACAGAGCAGAGCCCTGAGGGCAGCAGAGGGGGAGACACGGCCGCGCAGCCGCAGCTCCGAGCGGCCGAGGCAGCCGCAGGTCACCCCCATGGCCGCTCGCAGGTCCCCAGGACGAAGCAGAGGCTTCAGAAGGCGGAGATGCGTGATGGGCGGTTCCACTGGCCACGCCCACTCCCGTTCCCACAGGAACCGAGCCGGGGGCTCTGGGAGACGATGCCACTGAGAGTGGCAGGAATTTTCCCAGGCCCCAGAGGAGGGTGCCGGGGAGGGCAGAACAAGTTCCTGCAAATCTGCCCGGCTGGGGAGACACCCGCTTCCCCGGGCAGCTGCGCAGCTGAAACTGGGTCTCATCACTTGCAGCCCCGACAGCTGACTCACAAGACCATTTTCTCCATCTTGGCTTCCCGGCAGCCAACGTGTCAGGCACATGGGATCTCAATGAAGATTATGACTCGGGTGGGGGGTGGGGATTTAACCTAGCAGGTAAAATGCCTGCGTCCCACGTTGGAAAATTTGGGTTCGATACCCGGCTCCAGCTCCTGACTCCAGCTTCATGGGAAGCAGCAGAGATGGGATCCAGTAACTGGGTTCCTGCCACCCACACGGAAGACCTGGCTTGAGTTTCCGGCTCCCAGCTTCCGCCTGGCCCAGCCCAGGCTGTTGCAAGGGTTTGGAGAGTGCGCAAGCAGATAGGTGCTCTTTTCCTCTCTCAGCCTGAAAATAAAGAATTGGGGAGAAAAAAAAAAAAAGATCGTGACTTCCCTGGACCCTTCTAGTGGTTTCTCCACGTTCAAGCCTGCTTCTGTACTTTGGTTTGCTGTTTGGGGGAGCATGCTGTGTTTGGGGGAACCACAGTCCCCAAGCACTGTCTGTGTACAGTACACTGATGGGTGTTCCCACACGAGTTACAGCATTTACTATGGAAACTGTTCTGCTTTATTTTATGCCCACCTTCCGGAGAGAAAAACCGAGGTACAACGTCACCAAGCCAGGAAGGAAACGCACACGGAGAGGTAACAGAACACCCCGGGCCCAGCGTGTCCCTGTCAAGGCAGCTTGGTGGCCGGCACTTTTAGGAAGCAGAGGAGGTGGTCTGGGAGCCGGGAGGGGAGGTAGCCTGTCCACCCTCCTTTGAAGTCAGCTTTGAGGCAGCTCCCGGGAGCCCTTGGCCAGTGCTGAGTTTCCACGCCCGACGGGGCAGACGCAAGGACACCTCCTGCGGGGGCAATGGCCGGGGGCAGGGTTACAGTAGGTGAACCTCACTCAGTTCCCATATGAAACCAGAAGCAAAAAGAGGAAGCACCCAGAGGCCAACCACACGAGCACCCTCCCCTGCTCAGTTTTTTTTAAAAAAATATTAATTAGTTAATCTGAGAGGCAGAGAAAGAGAGAGGGAGAATCTCATCTGCTGGTTGACCCCCCAGGTGCCCACAATGGCTGGGACTGGGCCGGGGCAGAAGCTGGGATCTGGAACTGAATCCAGGAACCCAAGTGCTGGGGCCATCACTGCTGCCTCCCAGGGTCTTCGTGAGCAGGAACCTGGAATCTGAAGAATCTGAAGCAGATCCGGGACTGAAACCCAGGCCATTCAGTGTGGAATGTGAGCTCCACCCAACACTGCCCTTAGGTCTTTCTTTTTAAAAGTCTTTATTGAAATACAGTTTGTACACCATAAAATTCACCCATACACAGCGTACAGTTCAATGGTTTTTAGTACATTTACTGAGTTTACAACCATGGCTATATATTTAACAGATTTTCATCTTCCCAAAAAGGAACCCCAAATCCACTAGCAGTCACCCCCATTCCCCTCACTCCCAATCCTTCTCCCTATCCGGGACAAACCTAATCTACTTCCTCTCTCTGTAGATTTGCCTGTTCTGGACATTTCATATAAAGGGAATCACACAATATGCGGGCTTGTGTGCCTGGCTTCTTTCACTGGGCATAATGTTTTCCAGGTCCACCGCATTGCAGCATGAATCAGTACTTCATTCCTTCCCACGGCCGAAAGACATCCCGTGGGACACCCTGTTTCATTCATCCATTCACCAGTCCTTTCCACTGCCTGGGTCTCGTGAATCACAATCGTTTGCAGTATCCTAGGTGATCCTCCTCCTCTTGCTCTGTTGTGTGTTCCTCCCCATCCTCTTCACACACGAGTGAATGAGTGACATCTCCAGTGTCCAGAATGTGAGTCCTGTTTTATGTGTTGATGGGCTGGCATTGTGGTGCAGTGAGGAGGAGGGTTAAGGGGCCTCTTGCGAGGTCAGCATCCCACATGGGAGCACCTGTTATAGTCCCAGCTGCTCCGCTTCCAATCCAGCTCCCTGCTAGTGTGCCTGGCAAGGCAGCAGAAGCTGGCCCGGGTCTTTGGGTCCTTGCACCCACATTGGAGACTTGATGAAAGCCCCTGGCTCCTGGCTGCGTTCTGGCCCAGCTCTGACTGCCAGGGCATTGGGAAGTGAACCAGCAAATAGAAGCTCTCTTTCTGTCTCTCTCTGTAAGCTTGCCTTTCAAATAAACAAATACACCCTTAAAAATAAAATAATTGTGAACAGGAATGGGTATTCCTCTTTTGGGCATATGCATACGTGCACAGTGTGTTTTAGTTTCTGTTTTACCTCCTCACGCAGCACCGTCATGGTCGGGGCCCTCATGGTGCCTTGAGGACACCTGATCATTCTCGCACCTGCGGTGTGGCGCCCGGGGCGGGGAGGTGGGCAGCCACAACATTTACAATCCCACTCTCACCAGGATGGACTCCTGCCACCACACAGACACCCCGAGTGGCCACCCTTTGGGACCTGGATGAGAGGCTCTAGGCCAGGAATGGACTGGGCCCAGGAGGGCTGGTTTGTGACCAGACTTCCCCTGGCTGGTGGGCAGCAAGACTGGGGGCACAGGAGGCGATGGGGTGGCTTCTCTCCCTTTCCCACGCAGAAGCAGTCGCTGAAGCACGCTGGACACCCAGGCGGCAGAGCTCCAGGGCGCGCCGGTGGGGGACAGAGGCGCACTCCCCCGTCCTTGCCGGTCTCACGTCCCTTTGTTTCCGGGACACGGCTTCCCTCTGCACATTCCGCTCTCACCCAGTGAGGTGGTTCTTTATCCCCCGTGGATTAAAGTTTCAAAAGGGAAAGACAACCCCAAGGAGTTGCCATTGTTCTTGGGGAGCAAGGACCTTTGACCTCTAGCGCCTACCTCTGTGTGTTGAGCTGGGGAGGAGGTGCTGCAGTCCCTGACCCCCTCCCTGGCACCAGCGTCATCAGGAAGGGAGAATTCCAGAGAGTCACTGGGGGCTCAGACTTGCGACACACAGGAAAAGCCTTACGGAGAGAGGAGCCCGAGACAGCTCCTCCCTGAAGAAAGTTCCAGTTCTGGGGGCCGTCGGCCACCTCAGCAAAGCTCGGGGTCGCGGTGACATCAGCACACTGTGGCTCCACGGCAGACAGGTGGCTCCTCTGTATTAATTTTAAAGGCAGAGTCATAGAGAGAGGGAGGGAGAGAGAGAGAGCGAGCTTCCATCTGCTGCTGGTTCACTCCCCAGCTGGCCACAACAGCCAGGGCTGGGCCAGGGTGAAGCTAGGAGCCAGGAACTTCATGTGGGTCTCCCATGTGGGTGGCAGGGGCCACTGCCTTCCCAGGTGCATTAGCAGGGCACTGGATTGGAAGCAGAGCATTAGGACTCGAACCAGTGCACCCCTATGGGATCCTGATGGTTGCAGGTGGCTTAACCCCTCAGTGCCACAATGCCAGCCCCTAAAGGACTCACTCAGAGCTTAGCCTATATCCCTACACCCATGGGGACCTCTTTTTATGCAGCAGA
This sequence comes from Sylvilagus floridanus, assembly GCA_949820135.1. Lineage (NCBI taxonomy): Eukaryota > Metazoa > Chordata > Mammalia > Lagomorpha > Leporidae > Sylvilagus > Sylvilagus floridanus. The sequence goes on along the minus strand of OX463228.1, from coordinate 9,948,552 downwards.
TGGGTGGTGGCACTGAACCCATGTGTGTGCCATGTGAGTCCCTTTGTCCTCGTTTTAGTTTCCTAAGATTGGCTTTCTCATAACCAGCTTCTCTTTTTTTAAGATTTATTTTATTTATTTGAAAGAGTTACAGGAGAGGTAGAGAGAGAGAGAGAGAGAGAGAGAGAGAGGTCTTCTAGCAGCTCTTTCACTCCTCAATTGGCTGCAACGGCTGGAGTTGAGCCGACCTGAAGCCAGGAGCCAGGAGCTTCTTCCAGGTCTCCCACGCGGGGGCAGGGGCCCAAGTAGTCGGGCCATCTTCCGCTGACTTCCCAGGCCACAACAGAGAGCTGGATCGGAAGTGGAGCAGCCGGGACTTGAACTGCTGCCCATGTGGGATGCTGGTGCTGCAGGCCAGGGCTTTAACCCGCTGAGCCACAGCGCCAGCCTCAACCAGCTCTTCTTACACCTGCTGGGAGCGAGCAGGCGGTGCCTGCACAGTCTCAGGGAGCCACTGGCAGGGAAAGCCGCAGTTGTGAGCACCTGGGGTGGCCTCCAGCTGCTGCCACTTGGTTCCCCTCAGCAGCTTCTGGTTTTCAGAGCCTGGCTCTGGGGAGCAGCTTCTGTGGCTGGCTTCACTGGGAAGTACTTGGGACAGAAAGGGAAGCCTGCATTTCACAACACTGCTTCATCTGCATTTATGTCCCCGTAACTGCTGAGCGGAACGGGTCAGGAGGACTGCCTTCCCCTACCTCCAGCACTTGGCTTCCCAGGATCATTATGGCTGCTGGAGCCGTAGGCGAACAGGTTCCCGAACCTGAAGGAAGACGTGGTTATGACGGCAATCGCTGTAAGCTCTTTATGTCCGGTGCCTCCCGCGTGCCGGGCGTCATGCTAGGTGCTTGACACGAGGGTGCTCCAAAACGTCCGTGGGAAATGGAACAGAAAGATGCATTCTGGGGCGGGCTGCAGTGCAGCAGGCTAAGCCGCCCCGCGGGAGGCCTGTATGCATCCTAGGGGTGCTGGTTGGAGTCCCGGTTGCTCTGCTCTCCATCTAGCTTCCTGCTAATGCACAGCCTGGGAGGCGGCAGTGATGGCTCAAGCACTTGGGTCCCTGGAACCCACATGGGAGACCCAGATGCAGCTCCTGGCTCCGTCCTGGCTGTTGCAGGCATTTAGAGAATGAACTAGATGATGGAAGATCGGTCTCTTTCCCTCTCTCTGTTGCTCTGCCTTTCAAGTAGATGAAAAATAAACATTTTTTTAAAAGTTGCATTTATTTTGGTGCAAGAAATTGGAAATCCATGTGTAGTGCATTTCCCATGACCCTTTGGGAAGACGCCTCGTATTTATTGTCACGACTGCCCACAACCACACTGCAAGGGAAGCTCACCTGCACTCGTGTGTGACAGACTGGGGTGACTGGGCTCCCGTCCCAGTGCAGAGACTGCCTGTCTTTCTGGCCTTAGAGGCCACACCTTTCTACTACCCCTGCCAAGCAGGACCCCCACTTTCCACTGCGCACCCTCCCTGACTCCCTATCTCCACCCCAAGCGTCGGGACAGGGGCTTCGTGGGCACCAGAAAGGGCCGCAGAGCTCGGGAAGCGACGCAGAGCCGGGACGCGCTACTTAGTTCCCTCTCCATCGGCACTGAGGGGGAGCAGTCGCCGGGGATCCGTGCCCACAGAGGGGCAAGAAGGGGCACAGAGAGCCGGGGCAGCTGTGGTGCAGCAGAAGCCGCTCTCAGAGCTGCCCTCCAGAGGGGCCCACGGCAATCGCCCAGGAGGAGGTGTGAATAGCAGAAGCCCTGGGGCAGCCAGGGCAGCTGATGCCCTCCTGAGCCCTGGAGCCGCACCGCACCGAGGACTGGCAGCAAGAAAGCCCCAGCGACCGCGCGCATGGCAGGGGTCCGGCGGAGGGTGCTGGGCCCGGGCTTTCCCTGTGCATGCACCGTGCAGCAGCCTGGGTGGGGAATGGGTGAGCTCCAGGCAGAGAGCATGCCGTGTGCTCGGCACGGGCACAGGGAGGGGACGAGGGAGAGGAAGGGGACCTGCTGGCTGAGTGCCTCCCCCAACTCTCAGAGGTCCCCTGCCCCTCCCCCACCCATGGACCCCAGTGGGGATGAGTGCTGAGGCCCACAGGGCAGGCCCACCCTCAGGGCCTACACATGACCTCAGAGCTTCCTGTTGCTCTGGATTCTGAAGGTGGCAATCCTGGAGTTCGAGGAAGGTGGAGCCCTGGCACCAGGCATTCCAGGACTCACGCAGGTCGTCACCTGTCATGCAGCCGGGTGGTCTCGGTAAGGGCCTGGCTGGAGACAGTTCCTTCCTGCCTGGCAAGGCCTTGCCCCCGGCCCCAGAGGCACCCGGGGCTGAGAGCAAAAGCCTTGCCCATCACTGGATTAGCAACCACGGGAGCCAATGCCAATTAGAACCCAAAGTCCAAATGACCCCTTGTGACACAAGCGGGCTGATGGTCTTGAATCCTGAATGTGGCTATAGCTTGACCTCTTAGGCGACAGTCTAGACAACTCCAGCTTATCCTCTGAGTTTGACCTTTTTTGTAGGTGGTCCTGGAGGCCAGCTGGCCTTGTGGTCCAGCGCACGGGCATCAGGACCAGCCCGGCCAACCCTGAGCCCCTCCCTCCTGCCCTTCCCAGTGGCCCCCATGGACTCACCTGCTCCTGAAGTCTGCACTTCCTGCACATTGACCTGGGAGAAAAGTGGATAAACAGCACTGAGTTTAGCAGGCAGGGGATGCAAACCCCACTCCTCAGGGCCACCTCAAGTGTACCTGCTGGGCTTCGGGGGGCGTGAGGTTATCTCCTGGACCCCACATCAGGGAGTGGGTCCCTCCAGGCCCCATCAGCCTCGTGAGAGCCACGCTGAGCACCCAGCTTCACTGGGGCCCAAGCCTGTGCCACCTCTGGGGAGCTCTCCACTGAAGAGCAAGCTGGAGGAGCTGCAGGATTTGGACACGATTGGCTTTGTGCCAACTCTCACCCCCACAGTACCCAGACCTGGAGGGAGGGAGAGGCGGGGCCAGCTGCCCACCACCCTCCCCACGAAAGCTAAACTTGGCTGCCCCTCCCCTGCCCCTGGGATTCCAACCCCAGGGGGCTGCTCAAGGAGCAAAGCTTTCGGAGCAGGTTCATTGAAAACTGGGATAAAGCTAAGAGCTGCGAGCTGCAAGTCGCCTTAGCATGGCTCGTTTAGGGAAAAAAAGATCTTCCAGGACCCGGAGGATCTGAGCCAGCCTTCTTGGGCCCTGCCAAAGGGGCAGAACCCATTAGAAACGTGTCCTTTCGCCTTCCGGCCCCAGGGTGCTGACAGCTTGAAGGGTCCCCTTCCTCCCCTCTTAGGCCGCTACATGCCTGCAACCCAGAGAACACCCGTCTCACCCTCTGACCCCTTCTGTCTCTTCTGAAATGTCGATTGCTCTTCTCTGGAAGTCATTCAAGTGCTAGCTTTGTCACCCAGGGAGGCGTCAGCACCCGGGAGAGGTGAGGGGGAGGGTGGCCCGCGGCCAAGCTCGGTGGGACCCAGTCCTTGCTCTGCCAAAGGCGCGACGCCCCTCTCCCAGCCTCCTGAGGGGCATTTCCAGGCCCTCGCTACTGGTGCCTGTCCCAGCTGGCGTCCCCGGGGAGGTTAGGGTGTTTCGCCAGTTTGGAACCGCAGCAGGACACGAGGCGAGCACTGCACCCCGCCAGGCCCCTGCCTCCCTGCAGCGAGGCACTGGGTCCCCGCAGCAGCCACGCCCACTCCTGCGGGACGGGCTCCAGGATGCTCGTGCAGGCCTCGCTTCCTCCACGCCTCCCGCGCTGTGTGCAGGCGCCTCCTGCGCAGATGCGTCTTATTTGAAAGACGCTTCCCGCCCCAAGTCTAATGCCATTGCCATTTGAATTCTCCCTTGAGTTTCTCTGCCTGCCCCCTCCGAGTGCCACGCTCGTGCGCTGGGCTCCCTGGTCCAGATCTGTCCCCAGGGCCCAGGGGGCTGGAACTCAGCCCAGAGCCTTCTCCTCGGCCTAGTTGGACTTCCAGGAGGGTTTTGTGCAGCTTAGTTTCCTCTTGAATTAGATGTTATAGAATATTACACACACACACACACACACACACACACACACACACACAGAGGGCTGCATGGCACCATCCGGTCAAAACTGTCTTTGGCATGGACACAGAGCTCACCCACAGCCTCTCACTGTCCGGATTCTCTTAGGGCTGGCCCCCTGCCGGATGGCAGAATTTCAGCTCCAGAGGCCAGAGAGCAGCGTGCTGCCCCAGCTCCCGGGGCCCGGGTCACCTTCAGCACCACCATATTCACACAGCAGTTGAACAGAACTGGCCACCGCCTGCAGATCTGCTGTCACAAAGCGAGGGTACCATGCCTCTGTCGGCCACGCCTGGCTCCTTTAAGTTCCCAGCTCCCAGACCCTTGGCTCCCTAAAATACAGTTGGTGCTAAAGGCCCCCAACCCAGCTGTAGTCTGGTCTACTATAATCAGAATAATTTATTCTCCTGTTTTCAGATTACAACTTGGTAATAAACAGTAAACTCCTTCCCTGCAGAACTTGCTTATATTCCTTATGTATCCTTATGTTTCATCCAAAAACGCCTTCAATGGGGTGTGCACGTCGCTATCAACCAGCAATAGAGAGAAAAAAAGAGAAGATATGCTAATGGTGGCAAACACTTCTGTGCTAAGTACCAATGCGCTAAGCTGTGAAAGTATAGCTTACTGTATAATTAAATACAGATGTCTTCTATGTCTAATATATCAATAAACATCTATGCCTATATATGCTCAATATTTTAAATCATATTTCTTTGAAAAGTAGAGTGAAGAAGAGGGAGAGGGTTATCTTCTATCCACTGTGTCACTCCTCAAATGGCCACAACATCCAGGACCAGGAACCCCATCGGGGGGTCTCCCATGTGACTGGCAAGAACCCAAGTACTTGGGCATCACCCACTGCCTCCCTGGTGCACTAACGGGAAGCTGACTCAGAATCAGAGTGGCTGAGACAAGTCAGCACTCCGACATTGGATGCAGATGTTCCAAGTGGTGGCTCCGCCTGCTTCGCCGAAACGCCAGGTCCCGGCGTGCTCAAACCCTCCGACAATGCGGAGGTGCTGCGGGGGGCACGTCCACATGTCACAGAGGACGACGAGGCTCCGAGCAGCTGTGCACTCGCCAAGGACTTTGGCCCCCAGCTGGTTCTGGTGGGCAGAGCAGTTACTGCAGGAGTAAGAACTCGCGCGTGGGATGAGCCCCCAGGAGCTGGAATGGAAGGAACGAGATTTTAAACTGAAGAGGGACTTCCATTTCACGGTCCCCAGGAGCCGGGGTGTTTTCCCCAAGGCTAATGCAGGTGTTCCACTGAAGAACCAGGACAGAACGCACTTGTCTTTTCTAGATCAATGTCATGGAGAGACAAGAGCTGTTAGCCTTAACTTTTAAGGTGGGGTCTTGGTAAGGCTAGAGAAGTTAGAAAACACTGAGGGGCCCACTGAGGGGCCGGTGCTGTGGCATAGCAGGTAAAGCTGCTGCCTGCAGTGCTGGCATCCCATATGGGTGCCGGTTCGAGTCCCGATCCAGCTATCTGCTATGGCCTGGGAAAGCAGTAGAAGATGGCCTAAATCCTTGGGCTCCTGCACCCGTGTGGGAGACCCGGAAGAAGCTCCTGGCTTCAGATTGGCACAGCTCCGGCCGTTGCAGCTAACTGGAGAGTGGACTAGCAGAAGGAAGGCTCTCTGCCTCTCCTTCTCTCTCTGTGTAACTCTTTCAAATAAATAAATAAATCTTAAACCAGTGTGTGTGGGCAGTCCAGCAGGGAGATTGCTGGCCCATGAAGGCCTGCGATGGTCAGCAACCCCCACCCTCACTCACCTGTCTCAGGTGCGTGTGTAAGCCTGCTGGTGTTCATTAGACCACACCCCCAGCCCACCCGAGGTGTTTATACCTTCTAACAAACGCGTCTGCCAAGAACTCCATTATTACCTACGTAGCTCATACTTGAGGATTTTGGTTCAGTCCTAGTGACCGAGTCTTGGAGACCGGTGCAGTGGTGTGTTGAACACTGCTTCTGTGGGCCCAGGAAGCCGATGAGCCCACCTCAGGTGTCATTCTCTCCATTGTGGAGTCTGCCTGAGCCCTTCCCTCCCAGCTAACCTAGCCCGTAAGAACTTCTTTGATGCCTAGGGATTCTGGGTCAGCATCTGGCTAGCATTTTCTCCCTAGTTTTCAGAGTTGTTGTAACAGACACAGAGGCAGACCTTGTCCAACAGAACATTCTGGACCTCAGCTGGAACAGTCCACGAGTTCGTGACTTTGGACCCCGGAAAGGAGTCCAAACGATGTGACCGTCTCGCGGATGAGCACTGGCAAGAGCCTTGTGCACAGCCACAAGCAGACGCTGTCGTGAACGGGATCTGGGAACCCCTGCCTGTCCCCAGCAAGTCAGAGCTGGGCCTCTGTCAGTCCTGGGAAGCATCTTCCCACCCGTGCACGGACCATGATCCAGCTAGGATGCAATGGATGGGATCTTCCTACGTGCTCTCTTCTAGTGCACGTCAAAGTGATTTTCAAGTTTCTTGACTTCATCCTAGCGTGAGCTCAAGGACAGCTGAGCAGGGGCAGGGGCTGGCACACGGCCGTGTGAACCCGCCACCAGCCACCCTGCTGCTGCCCCTGGAGCCCTGCTCCCCACCTTGGGCTTCGACCCTGATGTGTCACCCCACTGAGGGGACAGCCTCCCTGTGGAAGCGCCCACTTGCCTGATGGGAGTTTTTAGTTGGCAAGAAATCTCGGAGGAGGTGGCAGAATATGAGTTTTGCTTTTTTGAAGAAAAAAGTATTCAATTCATACCTGAGACGGGGCAGGAAAAACAATTGGATATTTGGAATCATCGGAAAACATCCTGTCTGTGTGTGTATGTGTGTGTGTGTGTGTGTGTGTGTGTGTGTGTGTGTGTGTGTTGGGGGTGGTGGTGTTTGTGATGGGTAAGCCTGGGCAGGAGACCAAGCAGACGTGGCTCCTATCCTACACTCCGCTGTCCAGGATGGCCTCTGTCCAACCCCCAGAAGTGACAGCGACCGCTGTCAGGGATGTGGCGTACCACCCCGTGTCTTCTGGTCTTCAGCATGGCTTTGAACCAAGGTTCCGCAAGGCAAGAATTAAAACGGGAAACAAGGCGAGGAGGAGGGGTGTCTAGGCAACCAAGTCTTCCCTGGAAGAGAAGAGGAAGGCGTGAGAAGTGAGTAACAGGTTTATTTGCATATGCCCCAGGGAAGAAGGAGTTCTGCCGGCTGAGACGCACGCGGCGCGGCTGGTGAGGAGGTGAGGCCTCGGCAGAGGAAGGCACCTTGCAGACGGACAGGATGCTCGGCTTGTTTAACCGAGCTCAGCGGCACACTTCAGCTGCCCTGAGCCGACGACTCAGGGAACTCCTGGACCTGCCGTCCTTGAGAATCACTCACAAAACCATGGGAAGACAAAGCGGAGAGGAACGGTTCCCCGGATCCGGGCTCGCCACGGAACACTTTATGTACAGGATGCAGGGCGAAGCAGAGGTGCTCCCACTTCCCAAGAGCTCTTCTCTGTGCAGTGCCCTCTGCACTGCGGGTAAAAACAATGTGGAAGCGTCTGGAGATGAACTGTGCCCCAGCCTTCTAGAAGGAGCCTGGGGGTGGAGCCTGCCGGGCTCCGAGGACCACAGCCGCAGGCACAAGGTCTCTGGAATCACAGGTAGCTGGTGACAGAAACACGCATTCCTCGGCCGGTCCCTGGGGGTCCTGCGGGGCCTCCCTCCTGGTGAGCGGACCCCGGGCTGCTAAGGGAGTCTCTCTCAACCATGGAAGGGACCTCTCTTGGCTTCTGAAGCTAGCCACTGAACTCGAGTTCTGCATTTGGGAACTGTAACGGGACAGCTACTTCTCCAGGGCGCTTAACTACTCCTTCGCTCCAGGAGGAGGTAAGGGTGGTCCTTAGCACAGTCAGAAGAGGCTACCTGATGGGATTTGAAGGAAATAAAACAGGGGCTGGGTGCACTGACTGCGGAGGGGAAGAGAAACACACACTGAGTGAGTATAGCTTTTCTTGTGTATAAAGGGTTAAAAATTCCAATTTAATACATCTTGGAAAAGCAAATGTAAAATGACTTGGGCTTATAAAACCAGAATTTACAATTATCTGTGGATAGTCAAAGAAAAATCATAGAACCATCTTCATTACAAATCCAAAAGCAATTCTACCGTTGGTTACAGAATCAGTTGTCCACACCCTCACTGCTAGCACACTCTGCCGCCTTCTCCTCAAACAGCATTGTCACACCCCAGCCACAGCACACAGACCAGGCACATCTTCCCTTCTGTAAAGCTGGACAAGATGTCTCCTGTCTCCTTGTGGCTCCCACAGACCACCTTCGTTGTGTAAGTAACCCCTCGCCCAGCTCCTGAACTCCTCCAAGTCTTCCGCCTCTCCAGGCTGCCCGCCTTAGGTCCCAGTCCCACCAGGGCTGAGCCTTCCCTAAAAGGCAGGCTGGGCCACTGGGGACACCACAGCCTCACGCCAGGATCTCCCTATGCCTGTCCCAGCTACTCATGGACGTCTGGCATCTCTGTGCTCAAGAAATTGCCTTGTTCTTCTCTCCCTCTCCCGTCATTTTGCACCAGGGTTTCACCCTTTCAGACATCTATGCTGACAAGCTATCTGGTCATTCCTAGGTCTTGTTGTCTTGCACAACCCTTCACTGGCAACCGAGTGACTACAACCACCACCACAATGCTGCGTCTCTTGGCTTCTCCCCCTCTTCACCTTTAGCTGCCTCCATCAAATGGTCTCTTCTGGAAGCCAGGAGTCTCAAGCCAGAGACTCCTCTCCTCATTCCCTCTGCCTCCTAACAGACCAGCTCGGTAAGAGCCTGTTGTTACTTAGCGACACTGACTGCCCAGCATCATCCAGCCAGGACACCGCCGCCTCTCGTCCCTGCCAGCCTGAGGGAAGACGCCAGTCCCAGCAGCTCTGACCAATGGTGCTGGGTTGAATGAAATGGATACAGTAGCACATGCTGTCTTCACTACACTCCTCATAACATCCACTGCAGTGTCTCAGCACAAAAGCTCTTGAGAGCTGTCTTTCCCCCTCTTCCAACATGCCTAGACTCCATCACATGGAGCCAAGGAAGCACCTGCTGGCCTCCTGAGCGCCTCTTAGGGACTAGCACCTAACTGGTGAAAGCGTGTTATCCACAACTAGTCATATTTGATGCCCTCCACACAGTACATGCTGCAGCATGGCTCAATTTTGTGCAGTGAACCTGACCAGGGATCTTTACTTTCTTGAATCTGACCTTAAGCGCTAACCTCTCATCAGCATTAAACACGCTCTGCTTGTAGTGTGTCCGCATTAAATGCTCAGTGGAGATGTGTTACTTAGAGAAGACATGGAAGTCTTCTTTAACAAAGGAGCCATGCTTTTCTCTCCAACACAGCCCAGGGGCTGCAGGCCAGGTCTCCTCGCCTCTCCTCTCCATCCTTTGCACATCCTTCCACAACTCCCTGGCAGCACAGCTAGCCTTCACAGGCACTCACTGTGCTGAGACAGAACACCTCCGGCGCGTCAACAGTGTGGAATGACAAACACTGCAGACCCGCAGGTCCCTCTGGGAGGACGCCTAAAGGAAGGTCTCACGGGGCACTGAGCTCACACGTGCCAGCGCACACGCACAGGAACAGGTCCACCCACCTGCACAGGTACACTATGTGCCAACCTCACTAGAAAGGAGTCAGCTGGGTTCCCCGCCCCCCCCCCCCCCCTGCCTTTTTTAACACAGCACAAGCCAGTGGCCAGCTAGACACTCAGACCATTGTAGAATGTTGAAGAGAAGGGAGCAGCATCAGACACAAAATTGCAGGCCCTGGTTTTATGTGCCTTTAATACTTTTTTCCTTTCCTCTGTGTTCACTAAACAAGAATTTTTTTTTAATAAGGCTACTTTTTGTAGCTTTTTGTTTTCCCTTTGTATTTATCATGTTTTTAATTTCTTCTCTGAGGAGGAATTCTCTGAATCTGCATCTTCCAACTCCACTCGGTGCCTTTTCAGGCCACTGTGCCCGTGAACAGCCCTGCCGCTGTCTGTGGCTGCGGGGTCAGTGGGGTCCTCTCTCGTTCCAGCACTGGGGGTCTCGCAGGCCATTTCAGACCCGCAACAATCTTTGTGTACGAGTGTCCCTGCCAGGGACGAGTTATCATGGTCAGCGTCTGAATGTCCTGGGGAAGAGCAGGTCACCGCCTCTAGCTCCCCAGAGTTCTGCCCATTGTTGTGGGGGTGAGGGGGGCGGGGGTGCAAGCGTCCATTGTTGTGGTTGGCACAGATGGTGTCGAGACCCCTCTCCTCACTGTCATCAGACTGGGTCCTGGGACAGCCGCCAGACCCACTGTTGAGACTGGAACCAGATGCCTTGGGGACAGGAGGAGAGGGCGGCTCCTCGGCCCGGCTGCTCAGGGCCTTGCTAAGGGCCTTTCCGTTGAGCTTCTTGGTTTCAAAAGAATGTTCTAGAGAACCAGCGCTGCTAGCGTCCTGGGAGGCGCCCTCCTGCGCGTCTGCGCGCGGGCGGCTGCTGTGCTCCTGGCCTGCGCCGCTGCTGGGACTTCTCGAAGTCCCTTCTTTACAGGCCTCCCTGCTGCAGCCTTCAGGGGGCAGGTCCTGGTTCCTCGGGGCCAGGGCTGAGGGCAGACAGGCGTCCTTACTCGAGGAGGGGGCTGGGTTGTCTTTGTGGCTGGTTCCTGCTCGCCCTTCTTCGGCCTCCCCCATCCCGAGGGACGACTCTCCGTCTTTGTTATTTGAGTAAGAGATGTAGGAGTAGCGGAGCCACTTGTAAGCTTTGTAAATCTTTCGTTCGACCGACTCCATGTCGGAAGTCGGGGAGGTGCGGCTCTGCTGGATCTCCAGGGTGCTCGCGTCCCGCTCGGGGGAGGAGGCGGGGGAGGACGACAGGTCGTCCACCTTGATCTGGGGGTAGTCGTAGTTGTCTTCTCCAATGTAGGTGTCGGCGGGCTTGCCGGGGGCCCCGGGCCTCTCCTCCCGGGGCGTCTTCTGCCGGCGCCGCATGGCGTTCCGCTGCCGGGTGGAGGTGCGGCGCTCATTCAGCTCCTCCTCGTCCTCAGAACTGCTGGAGCTGCTGGAGCTGCTGGACTCGTCTTCGGGGCTGGGTGACCGGGGCCGGGGAAAGAGATCCGTGTCCAGTTCCACCTCGCAGGCGTTCTCTTCCGAGTCGGACTCATTGGAGAGGGCCAGGAGGCGCTTGTCCTGGTAGCGCCGCAGGGCCGACAGGCGCTGCTGGCGAGAGGCTGCGTCCTCACACGTGGGTGTCGGCGGAGTGGATGCCACCGTGTTCGTGGTGGTGACCCGCAGGGGCCCCAGGTGGAAGGCGCTGTCGGCAGACTCGTCCACGGTGGGGGGCGGGGAGCGGGGCAGTGAGGCCGAGGACTCGGAGTCAGTGTAGCCTGAACGCTCGCTGACCCCGGCGTGCAGCTGGAGGATGGTGCTCTCGCTGAGGTCGCTGTCCGAGTCCGAGCTCCAGCCCTCAATCTCTCGGCGCACCAGGGAGTCAAAGAAGGCCATCATGCGGGGGTCCTCCTGGACCGACTGGTTGGCATAGTCATGCGACAGGCCGCTCCCACTGTTCAGCACGAGGCTGATGTACTCTTCGTGGGTGTAGAGGCACCGGGAGTCATCCTCGATCCGACCGTCGAGGTCTCCAGTACATCCCGGCTGCTTGTACGGGCTCCAGATCTGCAGGGAAGGTGAACAGAGCAGCAGTGAGGATGGTGGGAAAGCAGCCTACAGCTAATGGTGACACAGAGCGCCCAGGCCGAGCTTCCCAGACCCTGCCTGCTGCTGAGCCAGGACGGCAGCCAGCTGTTAAAAATACATTCTCTCCAAGACAGGATCATGTGAGCTGCACAGGAGAACCGAGGCTTCCAGAGGCGGATGTAGGGACAAAGTGTGGTCTAGGACACGGTCTTAGCCTCCTGCCAGAATCCCGTCCCCAGGCCCAGGATGGTCACAGGCTAGCTCCCCACACGCTCCCTCCCCTCCAGCTCCTCTCTTAGCAGTTCAGCCACCATTGATCATAACCTCAGGGGATGGGGGAAGACTGTAAGGTATCGGCCACAGTGTCAGAAACTTCCACCAGACTGAGGCTGTGCACCAAGAGGTGGAAAGAGACCCACAGCTAGTGCTCTGCGACAGTTAATATTCAGCCTATAGCTCCAGTTCCCCCAACTGCAACACTGCTATTTTTAACTAACAGGAGTTGCTTACTGGAGTATGATAAGAATAGCCAAGGGCCCATACTGCGGTCCCCCTTGGACATACAAGCATCAGCTACCCAGGGAACTGCTTTCTCTTAACCAGGAGTACCTGGCTGGCTCCGCAGCTCCTCTGTTGCTGAGGGAACAGGCAGGACACATGGTCCCTGGAGTGTGACTGCAGCCCCATCCCTTGACATCCTCCACTCCTTGGTCAGAGCTATAGGCAGCGGAACTCACACTTCAACCCAGGCCTGATTCAAAGGTGTAACTTTGTAAGTTGGGTAAGTTATGCAAAAACCAAGCTCAGGGTAATTAAGCTGTCATGGCAGATGAGACCTGAGTGCCAGACTGGTCCAGAGCAGCAGAGAGGCTCAGTTACATCAGCCTGTAGCCATGGCAACGCCGATGCACTTCCAGGCGATCTGCTTGCCTGACAGGCTGGTGTCTATCTTTAGATGGCACCCAACAGAAAACAATGGCCCTCACTCCTCTTCCTCCTCCAACACAAAGACATTGTTTTCCCAACGGTGTCTGAGGGCAAATTCCCCTCCTTGTGAGAACTTCCCTGGGGCTCATTCCTGCCAGCTTTACCAGGTGATGCCTGGAGGAGGTGGCTCTGTCAAGTACCCCAGGTCAAAGGGGCCGAAAAGACCTTCTAGTCAGCTTCTCCCCACTAATTCCAGCTCAGAGTCCCTCCTCCTTCAGGTGTATTCCCCGCCCACAACTACTCAGATCTCTTCCCTCTCCAGTGTCCTAGTCTCAGCCTGCAGAGTTGAAGACAATGGTTCCTACACTCTGGTGGTGAACAACGACTAATTACAGTGCTGACTGCCGAGAGCTGACTTAGTAAGTCTTAGATAGGTACCAAGGACTGTGCACTAAAAACATTTTTAAAAAATTCATTGTTAACTTATTTGAAAGGCAAAAAGAGACAGAGACAGAGATCTGCCAGTCGCTGCTTTGCTCCCCAAATGCCCACAAGTAGGTGTGGGCCAATCCAAAACCAGAAGCCCAAACTCCATCTGAGTTTCCCACATGGGTGGCAGGGACCCAAGTACTTGAGTCATCACCTGCTGCCTCCCAGGGTGTGTAGTAGCAGGAAGCTGGAATTCCCAGTGGAGCCAGGACTAAATTCAGGCAGGACCACTAGGGATGCAGGCGCGCCAAGCGGCATCTTAACCACTGTGCCAAATGCCTGTCCTGACTATGCATTTTTGACAAGCACTCGAGATGTGAGTAAGCAGGTGGGCCACCTTTTCAGAAACACTGGAATATAGTTAGCAGCAAATAAAAGCTTTGTCTAAAGGGATTCTCAAATTCTTTGTGAGACTCAATGTTTGGGAAACACTGAGACATGGTCTGCAACACAGGACTCAAACTATAAATGACTCTCTCTGCAAAAAGATGTCTGAAGAATAAAAGAGTTCGGTGGCTCAGAGAAGTTGAGGGATCCAAAAAGACAAAGCCCTTGGGCATTTTTGAACCTTATTCTTAATTCTGAACCAAATCTTTCATCTCTACGTTTAAAACTAGTAAAATGTTACTAACTACACTCTTTAATATGAAGACAGATCTACTTGTATTTCACAGAGACTCAGACTTTGTGGTGAGATGCTGCTAACTGCTCAGAGCTACTTTGAAGACTCTGCCTGATGGCTCTCCACCCAGACTCCCACACTGCCACTTGAGGAATGCGAATCACAACAGGGAAAGTCAGCTTTCTTCGGGCTCTGGAATGCACTGAGCTGAGGTAGGGTGCTCATTCCTCGAGACTGGAGTAATGGAACAGAACAGTGGAGAGGCAGGGCCGAGTAGTTCCCACTCAATTCCTAGCTGGCTGGTGACCTGGGGTGAAGCTCAGCTCCCTCGGCGAAAGAGCTAATTAGATGAGTCTCATCCGACACTGGAGCCCAGGCAAAATCTGTGCTCTTCAACGACTGGAAGCACAAAGCTGCAGGAGCAGACAGAGCAGGTGGCAGCCCCAGGTCCATCACCCACCACAGCCCTGTGCAAATCACTGCACCCTTCAAAGTCCCTGTCTGGGGCTGGTACTATGGCGTAGTAGGTTAAGCCTCCACCTGTGGTGCCAGCATCACATATGGGCTGCTTCACTTCTGATCCAGCTCTCTGCTATGGCCTGGGAAAGCAGTAGAAGGTGGCTCAAGTGCTTGGGCCCCTGCACCCACATGGGAGACCCAGGAGAAGCTCCTGGCTCCTGGTTTCACATCGGCCCAGCTTTTGCTGTTGCAGTCATTTGGGGAGAGAATCAGTAGATGGCAGGCCTCTCTGTTTCTCCCTTTCTCTATCTGTAACTCTGCCTCTCACATAAATAAATAAATCTTAAAAAAAAACCAAGTCCCTGTCTGTCACTTGCAGAATGAGAATGATGAAATGACAGCCTATATACCACTCCGCCCAAAGCACTAACACATGCGGTACTTTCTCAATACCTCAACTAGAGGCTTTTTTTTTTTTTTTAAAGATTTATTTGAAAGGCAGTGACACAGGGAGAGGCAACTTCCATCTACAGGTTCGCTCCTTAAACAGCTGCAATGGGTCCAAAGCTGTGCCAGGCTGAAGCCAGGAGCCAGGAGCTTCACCCAGGATTCCCATGTGGGTGCTGGAGCTTAAGAACTTGGGCCATTCTCTGCTGCTTTCCCAGGTGCATTAGCAGGGAGCTGGACTAGAAGTGGAGCAGCCAGGACTTAAACCAGTGCCCATATGGGATGCCACTGCTGTAGGTGGTGGCTTTATCTGCTACACCACAGTGCTGGCCCCAACCAGAAAGTTTTAGACCTACGCTCACAGAGACTTTGATACCAGAAGTACTGACTGTTCCTATTACCTTGGTCCTCATCCTTAAAACAGCAATTGCATTTGGGAAATTATTCATTCCTTTATTCTGAAAATCAGCAACTCAGAAGTGAAGCAATGAAAACAACTTCCTGTTACGTGCTGAGCGTGACTAGACATGCCTCCTCGTGGGCAACAAGGCTCTTGAGAAAAGCAGAAGGAAGAACAGCAAAAAGTTTAGCCCCAGGGGCTGTGAGGAGAAGGATGCAGTTCAATTCTTGTTCAAAAATTAGCAAAATGGGGAGCGATTAAGTGACAGGTGTTTGAGCCACACAGGTGACCACAGCATACCTGTAGCTCCCAACCCTCTTCCTGCTGGTTCTGTTATTTAAATATTTATTTGAAAGGCAGAGTAACAGAGAGAGGAGAGGTAGAAAGAGTGAGAGTCAGAGAGCCAGAGAGAGCGAGAGAGAGAGAGTGAGAGAGCGAGCGAGAGAGAATCTTTTATCTGCTGGTTCACTCCTGCTAATGGCCACAACAGCCAGGGCTGGGGCCAGGCCAAAGCCAGGAGCCAGGAGCCAGGAGCTTCTTCTGGGTCTCCTACCTGGGTGCAGGGGCCCAAGGACTTGGGGCATCTTCTACTGCTAACCCAGAGGCATCAGCAGGGAGCTGGATGGGAAGTGGAGCAGCCAGGACTTGCACCTGCACCCATATGTGATGCTGGCATCGTAGGTGGAGAATGCTGACACTGCAGGTGGCAGCTTAACCCTCTATGCCACAAAGCCAGCCCTTGTTATAAGGAACTTAGAAAATTGTCCATCGGCTGAGAAAAACTGCACAGATAAGGTACTAGATTGCTACCCAAGGGCTTCCCTACTTCCTAGTCTGGCTTCCAAGACCCTCTGGGCCTATCTCCAGCTCCCCTTCCCAGCGTGCATCTTTGTCTTCCCTTCTGGTTCTTTTCACTTCAGCCAAACATGTGGATTTTCTAAACACGTCCTGGGCTTTGCTGCTTCTGGACACAAAGCCTGGCACACAGCAGACAGATGAGGCCAGCCTCACGCTCGGTCTCGTCCATTCCCACCTCCCTTCCTGCAATGCTTTTCCCCCACTCCATTCCCAGGAGGAAGGCACTGAGAACAAAGCGAGGCATGCAGAGCTTCTCGCCTTGCCTGTCGCTATGGTCATTTGTGTAGACTTCAGGTTTCAAGTGGCTAAATATGCCTCCTGGTGGGGCAGGATTCAGATCCCATGGGAACCTGCAAGCAGTGAGCTCATAGTTCAGTCTGGATAACCTCACAGGGAAAACATTTTCTTCTCTTTCTCCTCTGAGAACCTGGCTAGTTTCCAACTTATGACCTTTAGGGTAAAGACTTCAGTTGCCTAAACAATAATTGGGGAGATTTAGCCCAGAAGCACCCGAGTGCATGGCCAAGCAGGGCTTTCTCTTCTAAAGGAGATGCCTAAGCAGACAGCTCCCACAGAGAGGATGACGTCAGCAGGCCCGGAGAGGACACATTACAGTGCCAACCCATGAGTCAGAGGCCAAGGGAGAAGGAAAAGCAACGCAAGGGAAAGGGCCATTTCAGTGACTGCCCAAGTGATGGACCTGAGACGCTCATGTCCAGCAGGGGCACTGGCATGGCAGACATGTGGGACACTGGGAAGACCAAGGTCAGGGCTCTAGCTTAGCTTTACCACTAGTTAACTGTGAGACTTTAGTCAATTTATCATTTAAATATCATCTGTAGGGGCCGGCGCGATGACACAGTGGGTGAAGCCACCACCTGCAGTGCCGGCATCCCATATGGGCGCCAGTTCTAGTTCTGGCTGCTCCACTTCCGATCCAGCTCCCTGCAATGGCCTGGGAAAGCAGTAGAAGATGGCCCAAGTGCTTGGGCCCCTGCACCCATGTGGGAGACCTGGAAGAAGCTCCTGGCTCCTGTCTTTGGATCGGCCCAGCTCTGGCTGTTGCTGCCATGTGGGGAGTGAACCAGCAGATGGAAGATCGATCTCTCTCTCTCTCTCTCTCTCTCTCTCTGCCTCTGCCTCTCTGTAACTCTTTCAAATAAATAAATAAATCTTTTAAAAAATAAATAAATATCATCTGTAAAAAGAAAATGCTGGCAAAAAATGGTCTGCAATTCTCACTCTAGCCCTCTGGGGAAACATGTGCAGCCATGAAATTCAGCCTTGACCCACAGGAACAACAGAAAAGCCCAAACAATGGAAGCTAGGCTAAAGTCAAATGAAAACATTGACCCACACGCCAACAGTACGTTTCTGATAGCTTTCCTCTGCCATCAAATACAACTTCATTTAATTCTGAACAGTGAAAAACAAAAGAAAAAAATTACTAATTCATTACAAAATCAATTTTTACTTTTTCTTTGAAACCTTTCTCAGATTTTCAATATGTCATTTTTTTTTTTTTATTTGACAGGCAGAGTAAGACAGTGAGAGAGAGAGAGAGAGAGAGAGAAAGGTCTTCCTTTTTTCCGTTGGTTCACCTCCCAAATGGCCGCTATGGCTGGCGTGCTATGCCGATCCAAAGCCAGGTGTTTCCTCCTGGTCTCCCATGCGGGTACAAGGCCCAAGCACTTGGGTCATCCTCCACTGCCTTTCCGAGCCACAGCAGAGAGCTGGACTGCAAGAAGAGCAACTGGGACTAGAACCCGGCGCCCATATGGGATGCCGGCACCAAGTGAGCCACAGCACCGGCCCCAATATGTCATTTAATTTTAAATTGTCCTTATCCTTTATTTTTTAAAAAGATTTATTTATTTATTTGAAAGTCAGAGTTACACAGAGAGAGGAGAGGCGGCGGTGGCGGGGGGGGGGGGGGGGATCTTCCATCTGATGGTTCACTTCCCAATTGGCCGCAATGGCCGGAGCTGCACTGATCCAAAGCCAGGAGCCAGGAGCTTCCTCTGCATCTCCCACATGGGTACAGGGGCCCAAGGACTTGGGCCATCTTCTACTGCTTTCCCAGGCCATAGCAGAGAGCTGGATGGGAAGTGGAGCAGCCAGGTCTCGAACTGGCGTCCATATGGGATGCCAGCGCTTTAGGCCAGGGCGTAAAGCTGCTGTGTCATAGTGCTGGCCCCTCAATATGTCATTTTAAGAAACATAATGAGAGCCAGAGTTGTGGTACAGTGAGTTAAGCTGCTGCTGGCTGACTCTGGCATACGTATCAGAGTGCCTTTTGAGGCCTGGCTGCTCCGCTTCCAATCCAGCTTCCAGTCAATGTGCCTGGAAAGGCAGCAAAAAGATGGCCCCAAGTGCTTGGGTCCCTGTCAGTCATGTGGGAGACCTGTAAGAAGCTTTTGGTTTCTGGCTTTGGCCTGGCCCACCCCTGGCTATTGCAGCCATTTGGTGAGTAAACCAGAGGATGGAAGATGTTCATCTCTCCCTCTCTTGCTCTGCCTTTCAAATATTTTAATAAGTGAAAAGGGAAAAAATTGGGGAATTTTAACTTTTGGGGAGAATATCATCTATCCTCAAGAATTCATCATTGGCCCTTAACCCTCACTTCCTCACATGTGAAGAAAGGGTTTCTAGCAATGGGAATGGGAATGATGGGCAGTGAGCTATCCTTTTGTAGACATGGGCCTGCCTGGGTCTATCCATTGCAGCTATAACAATACTGCTCAGCAGAAATGCGTTCATTCACCCAACAAGCAACTGACTTAAGTATTTAGTATTCATACCCAAGTAGCCTCAATCAGAACCACAAGTTGTTTGATAGACCCTCAGATAATTTAGAGTTATAGTTCTGACAAACACTTAATTATACCTGGGCCATATTAGGACAGCAATGAATGCAAAAAACGCATGCTGAATGAGTGAGAAGATGGTGGCTTTTCTAACTTTCAGAGAGCTAGGAATGAAGAACTGATCACACACAAAATCAAAGGCCGGGGACAGGTGTCATGGCACAGCAGGCTAAGCTACCACTTGAAACGCTGAGATACACACATCCCATATCAGAGTGCGTGGTTCAAGTCCTGGCTGCTCCTCTTCCCGTCTCCTGCTGGTGTGCCTGCGAGGCAGCAGTAATGGCCCAGTACCTGGGTCCGCTCCTCGCGAGGGAGACCTGGCTGGAACCTCTAGCTCCTGGCTGCTTACTGGCTCAGTCCTGGCTACTGCGGGCAACTGGGGACTGAACTAGCTCTCTTTGCCACTCTGCCTTTCAAATAAATAAATAAATAAGGACATTAAAAAAATAAAAAGGTCACCGAAAATGTAATGGCCTGTGAGTGTCTACAGATACTGTAAAAGCCTAGTGCTTCTGGGCAGGTATTATGGTGCAGTGGGTTAAACCACTGTTTGGGATGTGCTCATCCCATAGCAGAGTCCTGGTTTGAGTCCTGTCACTGCTTCCAATCCAGCTTCCTGCCAGTGTACCCTGGGAGGCAGCTGGGCCCTTGCCACCCACGTGGGAGACCGGTAGAGCTCCTGGCTCCTAGCTTGGGCCTAGCCTGTTGCGGGCACCTTGGAGAATAAACCAGGATGGAAGACATCTCTCACTCTTTCTGTTTTTCTCTCTCCCACTCCCTTTTGATCTGCCTTCCAAATACAAGAAAATAAATAAACATTAAAAAAGGTTCTAAATATAAAGTTTTAAATCACTTTTTAGTGTAAACTTTCCAATATTTTGCAATATGTCAAAATTATTGAGTTTTGAAGACCTTTAAGTATGTTTAACTATTGGGTCATATACATCATTCTAGTTTCCTCTAACAGGAATTATAGTAATTTCTCTAAAAGGACAGAAAGGGAAGATGCCTCACCTTGATAATCTTTTCTACACCGGAAGAGCAGATCATGTAGGTGTGGGGATTAAAGCGAACCTGGTTAACAATAGACCGATGCCCTTTCAGCACCATGAAGGCTCCGTTGACCACCCTACCAATGCCACCTGGGAAGACAGAAGGAAACAAAAATCAAACAATGAAATGGATGAACGTAAACAGGTTCCAGTTATGGCAGATGAACAGCTGGCATGGGAATCAAGGTTTCTCATTAACTACACCAGCAGCAGAATGCGGCATCTTGCAGATAAAGTTGTCATGGAAAGAGGGACGGGACACCTGTCAGAGCCTCTGCGTAGCCCGTGAGCACTGCCCTCATCCACCTGCTACAAATCCATTGTCAGTGAAACCACGGGCACTTAAAACATTTCTTAGATTTTTGATCTCCAAGTTAGAAGCAAAGTGCTCCCTTGGAAAAGGCAAATCACGAGCAAAATGAGACAGAATTGCTTGGGAGTAGGTAGGTGGCTGAGCCAGGGACACGCAGAGCCAGAGGCACATCATGACTGAAAAGCATTCACAAAAAATCTTGTCCTCAAGTTTTATGATGAAGATAGCAGAAAAACAAAACCAACCCCTCTGGGAAAAGAATGGAGGGCATCCACCTCTTGCCCTCTATGGCAGCACCACTGATGGTCAAGACTCGGATCGCCTTCATAATAAGCAGGGCCCAAGTATTAAGAACCTGACTTTGGGGATGGGCTTTAAACACATCAAATATGGATTAAAGTGGCCACTTCGGGAAAGGACCATCCTGTAGGCTATCCTCTTCAGTGAGTGACAAGAGTACCAGAGGCCTGGAACTGAGAAAGCACAGACAAAGACGCTGTCATTTGTAAGTCTGGGGTAAACTCGAGATTCCTCTCTACTGGGAACGGTCACCTGCAGCCACTTCATCGACAACTTGGGCCCTGGCCAACAGGCAGAGGGTGCTGCACCCTGACACAGATGAGGCTCGGCTACTTCATCAGGGAGCACCCGCTTGAAGCCCAGCAGGAGCACGGCACCCCTGGGGCACACGGCGGTGTCAGGCAGCACAGTTCCTGCTCCACATGCCCCCATCCGACTCCCAACCCCACCCTGCTCAAACTTGCATTCTCAACAGTTTTCGTGTCTCCGTGCGGGACAATGACTACAGCCTACTTCCCCAGAATCACTCGGGTCCCTGGCACAGCAAGAAGATATCCCGCTTTATTGCCATATATAAGGGTATATGTACATATATTGCCAAGTAAATAAGTGTACTCCAAAACCTTCACAAGAAAGTGGAATTCAAAGAGGGTTAGTTTGCTGCAAGAAATTTTTGAAATCCATGTATAGTTTTCTCATAATCACATTTTCTACGAATCCTGCATACATCTCTCTTTTTAAAAAACGATTTATTTATTTGAAAGACAGAGATATAGAGAGAGGTAGAGACACACAGAGAGAGAGGCCTTCCATCTGCTAGTTCATTCCCCAAATGGCTGCAATAGCTGGGGGCTGAGCCACTCTGAAGCCAGGAGCCAGGAGCTTCTTCTGGGTCTCTCATGTGGGTGCAGGGGCCCAAGGACTTGGCCGTCCTCTGCCGCTTTCCCAGGCACATTAGCAGAGAGCTGGATCAGAAGTAGAGGAGCTGGGACTTGAGCCAGCACCCACATGGGATGCTGGCGCTGCAGCTGGGCTTTAACACTGTGCCACAGCACCAGCCCCACATACATCTCTTCTCATCACTAAAGGTTCTGGAACTGGACTGACCTGCTCCTTGGTGGTACCAATTTAGCCAGATCCCAGGTACTTACGTCCCTTGCCTAAATTTTTTCCCATACTTGTCTTTATTAATATTTAAATTGTCCAGGACGGACAGCATATTTAAAACTATTTATATTTTAGCCCACCATCAGAGAGTGACTAGGGTATAGGACTGGCAGGTTTTTAATGGAGACCAGGATCAGGAAAGCACTGAGGTGAATGGCTTCAGTGGGAACCTTAATGTGAGTGCACTGTGTTCCCAGGGTGCAGTGGGGTGAAGGCAGGTGACCTGGGCCTAGCCAAAATAAAAAAATAAACTTGAGAGAATTAAGAGGAGGGAATGAATCTAAGGAACCTAAAATGGTCGATCCATGGAGGGATCTCAGCCACACTCAAGGTGTTCTTTTGGGTTTCTTTCTTTCCCAGATGAAGCTGATTTGACAAGCAGCATTCCTGTGCATAGTCTCCTCTGAATTATGCTTTTCTAACATCCTATTCCTACTCCTTCTCTCTCAACGTAGTCACTAGCAAAGAAGCTGAGCTAAACCTAGTACCAATTTCTCTTAATCCCAGTGCTTCCAAAAAAAAGTTTTTTTTTTTTTTTTTAAGTGACTCAGAGAATTTACATGCTTTATCCCTGGTCATGCAGCCAGTGAACATCAGAATCAGGTTTTGAACCAGTCTGGCTACAATGCCTAATAAGCTTCAAGTTGTATCAGGATTTGAATAGGAATGGAGTCCAAAGCCTATAACTGATCTCTAAATCTTTCTGGCATCTACCAAATAGGTTGGTTGGTTTTCTTTTGAATTCCTCAGTTTAAGGGGCTATGGATGGGGTTAACTCCTTCCAATGGTGTGCTGAGCACAAACTTTATAGAACTTGATTTGTTTTATTTACACTGGCATACCTGGAGTGGCGGTGGGGTGGGTAGTGGCAATGCATAGAATATAGCAGGTATACAGCAAGTACATACTGAATGACTAGTGTTCCAGGAGAGTATAATTTTAGAATAAGTAACATCAGGAGAACCGATAGAAGGTGTCATATCTTAAAAACAATCAGCTACCACATCACTAGTTTTATTAACCAAACCAATCTTTCTGTCAAATGTTACTTGGAATACAATTATAATAACTTTCAGATCCAAAGAATAATTGAAGGGTATCAATGCCTACAAATTCAGACCACAGAAGACTGTTTCCATTACTCCTCCACTGAACTGTGACCTCATCTGACTTTCTTTTTGGCAGCAATTTTAATATAAGGTTTTTTCTCCTTCTTCCCACCCAAACTGGTACCCAGGAAGTCAGAAAAAGAGGACTAAGGCAATAGAGCCAAGAGATCAATGGTGCAGACAGGTATAGGAGGAAATATTGTGGCCATCTGTTGAGGTAACCAAGGCTGTGTACACAGAAGCATGGCAGTGAATGGGCTTCAGGGAAGTTCTCTATCAGCTCTTTCCTGGTTTCCAGGTTCAATGATTGGACACAGCTGTTGCTACAGAGCTCCGCTACAATGACTTTTTGAGAACACATTTTTATTAGCCATGAAGATCTGTGTAAACCAGATAGCTTCTGCTTTAATCTGAAATGGCTAAAATTAAGATGCCGGTATCAGTATCCTGTCCACCACCACACAGGCTGCTGGTCAACAGCAGGACCAACTGGAAAGGATTAGGCAGGGAATATTTTTTTCCCAAGAAATATCTGATTTACATAATCTCCTTTCAGGGCTATCTCTAGGGCTGTGGGTGAGGACCTCTTACTCCTTGTGTGTTGAGCTGAGTCACCACATACTCATTAGTAATGGTACCAATGAATAAAACAGCACATTCCCAGGAAAAAGGCTATGACTCATCCTTGAGCTACCACTGTCTATACAGCTCTGTGCAAGCCAACAGTCGTGTCTCTGGGCCGTCTGCCCCAAAAATGCTGACACTTCTTTGTAGGCTTCACTTGGAAGTCAACATTTCTCATCTATCTTTGTTTTAGAAGAGATGCTAGGGAGATAGAGAAGGCTATGTAAATCCCCTTACCTGTTCTATTGTAAGACCTCAGAAAACTACAGCAGTTTATCTCCTAGAATTCCAGCATCAGTGACTCACTCCTCAGATGACCCCAGGATCCCAGGAAACTCAGAAAGCACTTAGCTGAAGACCTTCATAAGAGACCAAGGCCCAATATGCGCTCCAGGGAACGCAAGGAGCTGAGCCTGCAGGTCCTAATTTTCCCTCTCCCTCTCCTCCACTTAGGTTCCTCTTTTCACGACATTCATCCAGGGGTTTAATCCCCTAACCTCTCAAAGGTCAGAACACTACTTCCATTTCTAGTCAACTTCAGTCACTTCTTACTTGCCAATTTCATTCACTACACAAAACCCTCCAAGAATGACTACGCTTTTGGCTCAAGAAGCTAAATGCAGTCTGCTCAGGATTTCCGGATGCCTCAGGCCAGCAGCAACCTATCAGTCATGCCAGGAAGTGGTTCTCAATGGCACTTGGGACTATACAACAGGACATCTCAGTGGACTGCACTGAAATCAACCCCAAACACAGAGCCAGAGTCTTGGGATGTTTCTCCTCTCTCGGTAACCCATTAACTTACCTGTGGGACAAACACCTCTGTGAGACCAGGAAGAAGTCCTGGAAAATGCTGAGATTAGGCAAAGCAAAGGGCGAAAGCAGCAGTGAGGAACAGGACAAGGACAGAGACCAGCTGATGGAAGGCAATGACACAGACAGGAAACCAAGAAAACAGGAGACAACATTTGCATTACCGAGCAATAAAGCACTGGCTCTCAGGAAGACAGCAACAACCGTGACCCTCCAAGATTCAGATGTTGACACCCAAGATGATAAGAACACAGGCACACAGACACGGAGGTCTTGACAAACAACTGCTAAATGGAAATCACTGAAGAACACTGTTAAGAGCAATATTCAAAGTCTCTATATTCAGGTTAAGGGACAAGTTTTTGTTTTGTTTTAAAAGATTTATTTGAAAAGCATAGAGAGAAAGAGTAATCTTCCATCTGCTAGTTCACTCCCCAAATTGGCCACAATAGGCCTGGATGAGCCAGGCTGAAGCCAGGATCAGGAGCTTCTTCCAGGTCTCCCTGGTTGGCAGGGGCCCACGGACTTGGATCATCTTCTGCTGCTTTCCCAGGTGCATTATCAGGGAGCTATATTGGAAGTGGAACAGCAGGGACTCAAACCAACACCATATGGGATGCAGGCCCTGCAAGTGATGGCTTAATCTTCTATGCCATAGTGCTGGCCTCAAGGGATAGATTTTTGGTATTCAGCACTTCATGGAAAAACCTCATCTGGTAGCTCTAGACTAGGGTATCAAAAAAATTCTGCATGGCCCAGTATTGTGGTACAGTAGGTTAAATCACCACATGGGGCATCAGTATCCCATTCAAAAGCCGGTTCAAGTCCCAGTTGTTCCACTTTGGATCTTGCTCCCTGCTAATGCACCCAGGGAAGCAGTGGAGGATGGCCCAAGTTCTTGGATCCCTGGAATCCATATGCCTATGTGGGAGGCCTAGATGGAGTTCCAGGCTCCTTGCTTCACCTGGCCCAACCCCAGCTGTTGTGGCCAACTGGGGTATAAACTGGTGGATGGAAGATATCTCTCTGTCTCCTCCTCCCACTTTCTCTGTAACTCTGCCTTTCAACTAAAAAAATCCCACAAAATATACTGGCAAGATTGTGAGCAAATACTTAGAAGAGTCAGTACTACTTTAAAGAGAAAGAGTTGATGTAGATGGTGCTGTGGCATAGCAGGTAAAAGCCACCGCCTACAGTGCCAGCATCCCATATAGGTGCTGGTTCTAGTCCTGGCTGCTCCACTTCTGATCCAGCTCTCTGATATGGCCTGGGAAAGCAGTAGAAGATGGCCCAAGTGCTTGGGCCCCTGCACCTGTGTGAGAGACCTGGAAGAAGCTCCTGGCTCCTGGCTTTGGATTAGCCAAGGTCCGGATGTTGCAGCCATTTGGGGAGTGAACCAGCGGATGGAAGACTTCTCTCTCCCTCTCTGCCTCTGCCCCTCTGTAATTCTGCCTTCCAAATAAATAAATCTTTAAAAAGAGAGAAAAAGTTGAAAAATCAAGTAACAATAGTTATTGAAATTATATAATAGATAGCAAATGTCTATAATTACTTAGTCCTTTCCTAAAACATTAAGAATTAGGCTTGGAAAAATTTAGCATGGATAACATGATATTCACCAAAGAAGCCAATGGTTGATTCCGTCTTTAAGATTTGACACAGCTGTCTCCTCTCTGACACCTTCCTTCATTTGCTTTCTTGCAGAAACAACCTTCGGGGCTGGCGCTGTGGCACAGTGGGTTAACGCCCTGGCCTGAAGTGCTGGCATCCCATGTGGGTGCTTGTTTGAGCCCCGGCTGCTCCACTTCTGATCCAGCTCCCTCTATGGCCTGGGAAAGCAGTAAAAGATGGCCCAAGTCCTTGGGCCCCTGTACCCACGTGGGAGACCCGGAAGAAGCTCCTGGCTTTGGATTGGCACAGCTCCCACCATTGTGGCAAATTGTGGAGTGAACCAGTGGATGTAAGACCTCTCCCTCTCTCTGCCTCTCCTCTCTGTGTAACTCTGACTTTCAAATAAATAAATAAACCTTAAAAAAAACACCCAACACTTCTCTTGGTGTTCCCGCCATTACACTGTACTCCCTCTCCTTTTTGGTACTTCACCTTGACTTCTAAACATTGGATTGCCGTAGGGCTCAGTCCTGAGCACCCTGCCCTTGACTAGCTATTCTTGCCGGGTGATCTGATGCTTTAATTACTATCTACATGCTATCAAAGCTTGGAATGTTATGTCCAGTCTACCCTTCTCTAGAACCAAGAACTCTGAACTATTAATTCAGCATCTCTACTAGACATTTAAGAGATACTTGAAACTAACTATCATCCCACCCAGCCCTTTGGCCATCTTCAGGAAATCCCAATGGTTTACCTTCAAAATATATCTGGAATCCAACTCCTACCCTTGGTTCAGGTCACCACCACTCCCCTGTATTATGAAACACTTCTACGGTTATCCCCATCACTATCCTTGGCAGCCCCACTCCCATCAGCCATCCTCAGCCCGGCAGACAGACAGATCCTCTTAAAACAGGTCAGATCATGTCACTCCTCTGACTAATATTCTCTACTGACTACGCACTTTACAGTAGGAGCTTCAGGATTGAATACTCCTTGCCCCATACAACTTAGATTTCCCTTCTGCTGTTCTCCCCACTCCTTCACTCTGTCTCAACGTGTTGGCTTCCCTGCTACTTATCAAACACAGTAGGTAAACTCTTACTTCAGGAAGTTCATACTGGATCTCCCTACCCCAGGTTTCTACATGGCTCTGTCAATACCAACGGTTTTTTCAGTGAGGCTTATACTGAGCATCCTATTTAAGCTGCATTCCCTGACCCTCACCCCCATCACCTCCTATCCTCCTTACTTGGCTCTACTAGCCCCACTTGTACCTTTACACATACGATAAGATGTGTCTATCGCTCCACGTCTCTCTCCCCGGCTAGCGTAGAAGCTCCGTAATGGCTGGGCTGGTCTCTGCTATACTAAGTCTCTACAACAGTGCCTAGAACACACTTTTCAATAGATATTTGAAAAATGAATAAAAAGATGTGAATATATAACTGGAATACAAATACACAGGAAAAAGAAAACTCTCCACTTGTGGGCTCCATCTCCCAACCCATATATTATCCAAGTGTTTCTCTTTCTCTGGCTTCCTGGCACCAATTTCAGACATCTCTTTTATATCGGTTTTACTGTAGTAGCAGGAGAGAAATAAAGGGGGCTGAAATCCTATCTTTCAGGGTCTTTGAAATGTTAATTCTATGAAAACTTTACCAATCTCCTGAAATCTCTTCAAGCTCCCCTTCATTATCTCTTACATCAGCCTGGAATCCACTTTTAAACTGAGTGTGTGTGTGTGTGTGTTATATGCACATGCAAGTCCCTTTTCTCATCTCTGTTATATTTCAGGTTCATCTTCTGATGGTTCAGAGTTTTGCCAAATGTCTTACCTAAAGACAATACAAGTGAACAAGCTGAAGTGACAAGCTTGCAACAGACTGAAGGAGAAGACAACAATCTGCTAAAATGAGGTTTAATAAGTAGCTGTTAAGACAATCTATTTCATTCCTCATGCCTCGCTGAATTAAGAGTTTACTACTGGGGCCCGTGTTGTGCTGCAGTGGGTTAGTACCATCTGTGATACAAGCATCCCATATTGAAGTGCCACTGGAGCCCCAGCTCTGCTGCTGCTGCTTTTTTTAACAGAAAGCTTTTATTTAATAAATATAAATTTCACAGGTACAACTTTTGGATTGTAACAGTTCTTCCCCCCATACCTGCCCTCCCACCCCCAAACCATCCCATCTCCTACTCCTTCTCCCATCCCATTCTTCATTAAGATTCACTTTCAATTATCTTCATATACAGAAGATCAATTCTATACTAAATAAAGATTTTGACACTCTTATTTATGACGTCAGTGATCACTCAAGGCTCTTGTCATGAGCTGCCAAGCTTATGGAAGCCTCTTGAGTCCACATATTCCGTCAGTATTTAGACAGGGCCATAATCAAAGTGGAAGTTCTTTCCTCCCTTCGGAGAAAGGTACCTCCTTCTTTGACGGTTCTTTCTTTCCACTGGGATCTCACTCACAGAGATCTTTCATGTAGGTCATTTTTTGCCACAGTGCCTTGGCTTTCCATGCCTGAAATGCTCTCGTGGGCTTTTTAGCCAGATCCAAATGCCTTAAGGGCTGATTCTGAGGTCAGAGTGCTTTTTAGGGCATTTGCCATTCTATGAGTCTGCTGTGTGGCCTGCTTCCCATGTTGGATCGTTTTCTCCTTTTTAATTCTATCAATTATTATTAGTAGACACTTGGTCTTATTTATGTGATCCCTTTGACACTTATTCCTATCTTATGATCAGTTATGAACTTAAACTGATCACTTTAGCTAGTAAGGTAGCATTGATACCTGCCAACTTAAAGGGATTTGGAGTCCCATGGCACATTTTTCCAGCTCTGCTTCTAATCCAGTTCCCTGCTAATGTGCCTGAGAAAGCAGTGGAAAATGGCCCAAGTTCTTGGGCCCCTGCTGATGTTGAAGACCCAGATGGAGCTCCAGGTTACTGGCTTCAGCTTGGCCCAGCCCTAGCCATCACAGCCATTTGGGGAGTGAACCAGCAGAGGGAAGATCTCTTTCATCCCTCTGTCTCTGCCTCTCTCTGTCACTCTGCCTTTCAAATGAATAACAGAAATCTTAAAAAAAAAAAAAAAAAGTTTACTGTTACTATGAGGGCAAGGGGCTATTCCTCTTTCTGGCACATTTAAAAGAGGTACCCAAGCAATCACTTAGCATTTACAAAAGGTCTATTGACCAGACAGAGTCTTCAAGTTTCAATGCATAAAGAGAAGTACAATCAAGGACACTGACAATACAGAGAGAGTGGTTACCTTCTGGGGGCCACAGAACAACCTGAGAGATGAGAAAAGCCAGATACTGTCAGTAAAACTCAGATCCATAGGCAGCAGTGTTTGTACAAAGAAGCCAGTTATTCTGAGTACTTCTTCTTCCTTTTTTTTTTTTTAATAAGATTTACTTTTTTATTTGAAAAGGTTACAGAGAGAGAGACAGAGACAAAGACAGAGGCAGAGAGAGACAGAGGCAGAGACAGAGAGATCGATCTTCTATCCACTGCTTCACTCCCCAAATGGCCACCAACAGCCAGGGCTTGGCCAGGCTGAAGCCAGGAGCCAAGAGCTAGGAGCTAGGAACAAGGAATTTCTTCTGAGTCACCCAAAAGGGAACAGGGGCCAAGTACTTAACTATCCTCAGCTGCTTTCCCAGGTGCATTAGCAGAGTACTGAATTGCAAGTGAAGCAACTGGGACTTGAACTAGTGCCCATATGGGATGCTGGCGATACAGGCGGTGGCTTTACCTACTATGCCACAGTGCCAGCCCCATATATACTGATCTTACTATACAAGAAGATATATAGGCTGGCGCCGCAGCTCAATAGGCTAATCCTCCACCTTGCGGCGCCGGCACACCGGGTTCTAGTCCCGGTTGGGGCGACGGATTCTGTCCCGGTTGCCCCTCTTCCAGGCCAGCTCTCTGCTGTGGCCTGGGAGTGCAGTGGAGGATGGCCCAAGTGCTTGGGCCCTGCACCCCATGGGAGACCAGGAGAAGCACCAGGCTCCTGCCAGCGGATCAGCGCGGTGTGCCGGCTGCAGCGCGCCAGCCACAGTGGCCATTGGAGGGTGAACCAACAGCAAAAGGAAGACCTTTCTCTCTGTCTCTCTCTCTCTCACTGTCCACTCTGTCAAAATAATAATAATAAAAAAAGATATAAAAAACTATGGGAAAGGGATTAAAAGGTGAATTTATAGTTTATTTTGGCATAAAAATATTTTTGAGGGGTAGGCGTTTGGCCTAGCAGTCACTCCTGCATCCCACACTGGAGTATCTTCAAATTTCGGCTCTGGCTCCAGACTCCAGCTTCCTGCTAATGGACTCCTTGGGAGGCAGTGGTGATGGCTCAAGTTATTGGGTTCCTATCACCTACATGGGAGATCTGGATTGAGTTCCCAGTTTCCAGTTTCAGCCTGGCATAGCCCTTGGCCATCAAGGGCACTTGGAGAGTGAACCAACAGATGAGACAGCACACGTTGTCTCTCTCTTCCTCTCTCACATAGTGTCTCAAATAAATTTAAAGAAAAAGTTATTTTTTTATACATACACAATGGGGTCTTCAAAAAGTTCACAGAAAATATGCATTATGAAAAAAAAACTATTCATGGATCTTAAAATTTTTCTACCAAGATAAACTTATCTTTCAACTCCATTTGTCACATTTTTTTGAAGTACCCTTATACACAGCAAAAACACTGTTTTACGTTTGTAGGCACACAGCTTTCAGAAAGCTTCTGAGACTATTAAATAATCACACGATATAAGGCAGGGTGGGAGTATTTTACAGAAGAACTTCGGCTTCGACAACTAGTGCTACACTATCTGCTACAAGTCACCTGAAGGCAGCACTGGCCTTGAACCCAGGTGTGACTCTAAGCCTAACGTTCCTTCCACTATTCCAGTTGGGCTTTCCACTGTAACTATTGGTCTACTTATGTTATCTTTAGCATCAGCACATTAAAACAGATACCCTTCCTACCTACTTCAGCAGTGTAAAATATTCTGATGGGTTTTTTCTAACAGAGCAAAATTCATAGTCCATTCCTTCGTCTGATTTCCAGAAACAAGTTATTATTTGACATCAACTAAAAAAAGTGGACCTTATCTTGCCACGTAGCAAGTTTTCTGGAGAACACGGGTCTTACATCTGAAGACAATCTCAGTCCACTAGGAGTCTGTGACTTATGCAGCCAATTCATTAAGTCAGTATACTTTCACACAGTAAATAACTTCCATCTGTGCGGAGTTTGTACCACAGTAAGAGAAACGGGCAGTTTCCAAGCAGGACAGTGGAGAACAACATGCCCTTGCCTTTGGCCCACACTCAGCACGGATCTCCATCCGGTTCTCTCAGCATTTGGCACATACTGAAAAGCACACAGCAGGCATTCAATAAGTGCTGACTGCTTGTCATCGAAAGTCAAGTTTTGACTATGACATGAAGGTAGAGAACAGTGAGTCGGCTTCCCTGTGTAGCTTGCCTTAGTGTCTTATATTCAAAGTCTGCACAGTGAGAGAGCATGTAAGGGCCCTGTGGAAGCCAGCAAGGCAAGAGGCTGGACGAGAGGCCTCCTCACACGATTTCTGCATCCAAGCATCACAGCTGGAACCCAAGGGATACATCTTTGGATGGCAGAACCTTTTTGGTCTTTTTTTTTTTTAATCTGTGAATTAACTGCCAATATTTAAAAATACAGATATCCCATATAAAAATGAGAGGTGCTAAGTATTCCTGAAGTCAGTTGAAAAGCGGGCTAAAAGCAGTGTATCCAAAACACGATGAAAGAACAATGAACCATCACACTCCCCTGAGTGCCCTTTCCCGACACAGGCAGAGGCCTGGGAGTCGCCAAGTGCAGTTGACTTAAAAAAGTTTCAGATTGGGTCAAACAATAATAAATGAAATATTTTTAAAAATATATAAAAATAAATAAAAAAGAAGTCTCAGACTGGAGACACGAGAACAGCTGGTGGAGAGGTTTAATAAAAATATGTACATCGGATTCCCTTATTTAATTCTTAGAGCCATAGCTTAAGTGCAGGCAAAATGCCTCTAACTAGGAGATTGAAGATGCCTCTTTTGGGAAATTGACTGATTTCAATAGTAGAAAGTCAATCAAAACGTACAAAGTTGAGAATTCAGTAATATTATTAGCACATTATAGGGAGAGATATGATACAATCATTTTTTAAAGATCTATATTGATTTAAAGTTGTATACATGTATAACTTTGAAAAAAAGAACTACTTAATTATAGAATAGAAAAGGAGGAAAAAAGAAATTTTATAAAATTATGAGAAGTATTTAACTATAAAAAATAGTAGAAGTAGAGAAAAAAGAACAAGAAGGAAGAATAGAAAAGAAATGGAAAGATTCATCAACAAAGGGGGAAAAAAGAAAGTGGGTGGTTCCGTCAAAGCAGAGGCAGGAAAGCTGTCCCCAGCCGAGGCGAGGCGAGGCTCGGGGCAGGCGCTGCGGTGCAGCAAGCGAAGCTGCAGCTGGGGCCGCCTGCGTCCTGTGCTGAAGTGCTGGTGCAAACATCAGCTCCTCCTCTCCTGATCCCGCTTCCTGCTAATAAACCTGGCAGGCAGCAGATGATGGCTTATGTGTTTAGGTTCCTTCTACCCAAATAGGAGACATAGTTGTAGCTCCTGGCTCCTAACTTCAGCTGGCCCAACCCTGGCTACTAAGGGAATGAACCAGTGAATGGACAATCTCTTTTCCTCTATTTCTAGTCCTGTCTTTCAAGTAGATGAAAATAAATAAACATTTCAAGAAAATAAATTGTTTTAGTTATATGCAGAGCAAGCTGCTGATCAAACCGACTGGCTGTGATTGATGATGTAACGTTGAAGAGTGATTCAGAGAAAACAGACTTTTGGACTACCAGTTAAGGAACCCAGCACAAGGAATAATCATAAAGTCCACTTCCTCTCTTTGTGTGCAAAGAAACCCAAGTGTGAAGTAAAGGCGAGGGACCCAGGTTAGACCACAGCCACTGTGGAAACGATGGGGCTTCTAGCCAAGCCTAGGGATAGGCAGATCATGGGTTCTGTGGCCTCCAGAACAGCTTATGTGATGGAATCAAGAAGCCCAGGATTTTCCACTGGCCTCGTCAGACTACTTTGGCTGAATTTATTCAATTAATCCTTAAATAGGAGATCAAACAAATTCAGAGGGAAGTCAGTACAGCAAAGAAACTGACATCATTTCTCTGAGGAACTACTAAACAGACTTGAGGGCACTATCTCCAGAGAGCATGCAGGAGTGGCCATGAGTGTTAAGAAGAGGAAGGGATACTGGGGATGCACGCTTACAGAGAACAGTGAGGACACAGCGAGGAGGAGGAGGCAGACATCTGCAAGGCAAGGAGAGGCTACGGAGAAAAGAGAGCTGCTGGCGATTTAATCTCAGACTTCTAGCTTCCAGAGCTGTGGGAAAGCGCACTCCTCTTGTTTAAGCTGCTCATCCTGTAGTATTTTATTATAGTAGTAGCCTTGGTAAACTAGGTGGCCCATACTCTCAGTCAGTACCAAAATTAGCAAGGAGAGGGAAAAAAGAAAACCCTAAAACATTATTGCCAATTCTTTTCCATTCTTTCTGTACACGCACATGAAAAAGGTTGGAGAGAATGGCCTTCTTCTGGGGGGAATGGGGATGGGAGGGGATTAATCACTTTCTTTTAGAAAGTCACTCTGACTTAATTAAAAGCTTTCCAAGATCAGGTAAACGATACAGTTAAGGCCAAAGATCATTTCTCAGCTAATCAATCTAGGATGCACAGGGGCTGGAGAGTTAATCCAGAATGACCTCCAGCTAGAGCATCGCTTCATTCTGGTGGACGGCTGCCATCCCAGAGGCTGTGCTTCAGAGGTGGCTGCGTCACTTAGGCTTTCAAATACTAGGACAGGAAAAGCCTTTTCCCAACTTGTTGGCAACCAGACCACAGCAACTGGATAGTTAAGCTGAAAATGGACTTCACCAGGTTTTGAAAGGCAGATGTTTAACAATATTGTTAATTCAGCAACAGGCAGAATTGAAAGCTTCCCCTAAACTCTGAGCAATAGGCATATTTGTGTAACACACTTGGCACAGTGCTCTATTATTTTCCTAATGGCCATTTTCCAGTTTGAAGTCATGAATCACCTGGAGCAGCTGGCTGCACTGAGCCGTCTCTCAATATAAATGACAGACATTTTTCTACCCAGCAGGTAATGTTCACTGAGCCCGTGAAGATACTATTATCAAGAATGAAGAAGAATGGTCCATGCTGTTTGGAAGTTGAGGTGGCTTAGATCCAAATTTATGGGAAGTACAGGCTCTTCTTAGAATATAACTAGAGCAATGCAGAAACACTTCTCATTTTTTTTTGACATCTGGGCTCGGCAAAACTCCAG
This sequence comes from Sylvilagus floridanus, assembly GCA_949820135.1. NCBI lineage: Eukaryota > Metazoa > Chordata > Mammalia > Lagomorpha > Leporidae > Sylvilagus > Sylvilagus floridanus. The sequence goes on along the minus strand of OX463228.1, from coordinate 9,914,273 downwards.
GGAACATACCTGTCCATCAACAAAGAACGCATCACCAAGGAGGTTAACATCACCAGGGAGGCCAGAGGACAAGAGGAGGCCCTAACAACTGTTTGTAGAGTAATGAGCAGGAACATAGAGATGGATAATAAAAGAAAAGCACATAAAAGAAGACAGAAATATTTCAGGTGTGAAACAGAAAGAGAGGAAATAAAAAACACAAAGATCCATGAGGCCTACCAAAAGTTTTAGGAGGAAAAAAATGTAAGCACTGTTTATATCAGAATAGGGTATCTTTGAGAGATAGTTAAAATCTGGCTTCTAATTTTAAAATTTTTATTTATGTATTTATTTTATTTAAAAGACGGGCAGAGAGAAAGAGAGAGAGAAAGAAAGAGAGAGAGAGAGAGAGAGAGAGAGAGAGAGAGAAACTCCTATCCATTGGTTCACTCCCCAAATGCCTGCAACAGCCAGGGGTAGACCAGACCCAATTTAGGAACTGGGAACTCATTCTGGGCCTCTTACATGAGTGGCAGGGACCCAAGCACTTGAGCCATTAACTGTTGCCTCCCAGGGTGCACATTTGCAGGCAGCTGCAAGTGAGCAGAGCCTTAGGACTTTAAGAGAGTCAATCTGATATGGGGTGTGGGTATTCACAATCAAATACTTGACCCTAATTTTTATTTTAAAATTTCCTTTGGTCACTTTCTGACAAACTGTTAAGAGAAATGTTAAGAGAAATATCTTGGGGCCAGCGCTGTGGCGTAGCGGGTTAGGCCGCCGCCTGCAGTGGGGCATCCCATATGGGCACCAGTTCAGGACCCGGCAGCTCCATTCTGATCCAGCTCTCTGCTGTGGCCTGGGAAAGCAGTGGAGGATGGCCCAGGTCCCTAGGCTCCTACGCCTGTGTGGGAGACCTGGAAGGAGCTCCTGGCTTTCAGATCAGCACAGCTCTGGCCTTTGCAGCCAGTTGGGGAGTGGGCCAGCGGATGGAAGACCCCCCTTTCTCTCTGTGTAACTCTAACTTTCAAATAGATAAATACATCTTTAAAAAAAAAGAGAGAGAGAAATATCTTCCTGTGCTGTTATAGATGTGTGATCTCAGGGCACAGCACACCAAAAGTTAATAGAGCCACAACAGAAGGGTTCACCCTGGGGGACACTCACCTGCTTCTGGATCTGCAGGAATTCTCCACATGTACAGGTTGAAGTCATCAGAGCCTGAGAGGATATACTGTCGGGACAAATATACTCTTATTATTACTTTTATACTGAGGACATAATTATCCAATTATAATATATGATAACTGTATATAACACAAACATATACAGACTTACATATGTAGCCATGCAGAGAGACATATAAAGAAATAGCTAAGCAAGACAGATGGGCATATACGTATAAGGGACACCACAGAGCAAATATCTGCTAAAAATAAAATCAAAATTTGTTGAGTTGGATAAAACTCAATAAAAACATAGCCAAATTGAAAAATGAGCAAAAGACTTGAACAGACGTTTCCCCAAAGAAGACATATAAATAGTCAAAAAGTACAGGGAAAACAATTCAATATCACTAATAATTAGAGAAGTGTAAATTAAAACCACAATGAAATGTCACTTCACACCTATCAGGATGGCTACTGCCAAAGAAAACAAGCAAACACTGGTGAGGATGTGGAGAAAATGGAGCTCTTGTGCACTGCCGGTAGGAATGCACCAGCCCTGTGTAGCCCCTGTGGAAAACCCGTCTGATGCCCTCTGACCCAGCAATTCCAATCCTAGGGTATACATCCAAGAATTGAATGCACAGACTCTAAAACTCAGCAATGTACCCATGTATACTACAGTATTGTTCGTAAGAACCACAAATACAAGTGTCCATCAACATAAAATGTGATAACACATACACTGGAATATTATTCAGTCTTTAAAGGAAAGAAATCCTGCCATATGTTTGTTACAACATGGAAGAACCTAAGGACATTATACAGAGTACGTAAGAGTAGTGAAATTCATAGAGGCAGAAAGTAGAACAGTGGCTGTCAGAGGCTGGGGAGAGAGGAGGATGGAGTTATTATTCATTGAGTTCAAGTTTGATGAAAAAGTACTAGAGATAGATGGTGGCTGTGAATGTCCTTAATGCCACTCAGTTGTAATTTTTTTTTTTTTTAATTTAGAGTGGAAAGTAAGAACTAGGGGCTTCTCAGACACTTTCATGCAAGGCTAAGCATCCTCAACTTCCTGCTGCCAACTGACATCTTTGAGCAGGAAACCACTGCCAACCCAGCCACGAGTTAGTGCCAACGACATAAGTAATCCTCCTTTAAGTGGCGGCTTCTAATTGCTTGATCTGCAAGGCAGGACGCGAAGCCAGATCTACTCTAATTTGGACTCATAAAAGCATTGTCTAACACCGTCTAACAGCGACAAGTGAACACACTAAGAGCTCATTGATTTCTGAAGATGAACAAAAGTGTTTTACTTTAAATTGAGGTCAGGATTACTCCCTTTTTGTTCCATCTGCTTAGTTTCCTACAAAAAGAAAAGCGTACACTTCCAAAAAAATTAACTTGAAAATGATACTATGAACAATTCTAAAAAAGTGTTAAGTCCAGCATATCTACAATCTCATACCTAACATCCAAAAGGTTTGTGGAAAATGTATATTATGAAAAAAAATACATATGGATTTCAAAACATGTTTGTGCCAAAATCAACTTGTCTTTTAAAAAAATCTATTTATTTATGTGAAAGGCAGAGTTGCAGAGAAAGGGGGGGGGGGAAGAAATCTTCTCTTGGTTCACTCCCTAAATGGCCGCGATGGTTAGAGATGGGCTAATCCAAAGCCAGGAGCCAGAATCTTCATCTGGATCTCCAACATGGGTGCAGAGGCCCAAGGATTTAGGCCATCCTCCGCTGCCTTCTTAGGCACACAGCAGGGAGATGGATTGAGAGTGGGGGCAGCCAGGACTTGAATCTGTGCCCATATGGGATTCCAGATGGAATGGCAGCTTCACCCACTACACCACAGTACCAGCCCCTAAACTTGTCTTTCAGTTCGATTTTTCTAAGGATTTTTTTTGAGTGCCCTTATATTTTACTAAATAGTTCACAAGTCTTTCAAAAAATCAATTTAGTTCAAATCACTTCGAACAGGAGGAAAGAGGCAAAGGCAGGCAGATTCAGAGGTAAAGCAAATGGTCTCGCTAAGGGCGAGGTGACGCCCAGGGCACAGTGGAAAGAGCAGCAGGCTCAGTTTCTCATCTGCAGAATGAGAGCTAGACTGGTTCTTCCAAGAGGCTCATTTAATATTCTTCAACTACTCCATGAAGGAACAGTTGGGAGCCAAACCAGACCTGAGCGTCCCTGTGCTGCCAGCCTAAGTGACCTGAAAAATGACTACACAGAATGCTCAAGACAAGGACATTTCTTCATCTCATTCCTGTTACAATTCAAATATAAACTTTCTTTAACAGTAACGACAGAAACAAACCTAGCGGTACCTACAGTAGTCAAAGCACAGAAATAATGTAGAACCATGGTTGTCAGGGCTTGGAAGGCGAAGCAACAAGGAGTTATTATGTAATGATACAGAATTAGAGTTTGAAATGTTGAGAAAGTTCTGGAAATGGATGCTGGCAATAATGGCTGCACAACAAAGTGAACATAGACTACTGTTCGTCTTTACACTTCAGGAACGTTTCTTGAAAATTCTCCCTCTTTGTGGTGACTTTAGAGGCCCCTCTGTCACTTCCTGGAGCCCTCGACAGATACTCTGGCTAAAGTTACGCAGCTGGTATTCAGGAGCCCAAGCCTGTTTCGCAAAATAACCCACAGGGTTACGGGGAAAGGCTTATTCATTACACGCGGATGGAGAACTTACATGTCAGGCACTCTGGTGCTTACAGAGATATGTAAGGTAAAACCTGGGTTTCCCAAGAAGCATATATCTATTAGAAAATACAACACAGGTAGGTATACGAGTACCAGTCTGTGAAGTCGAAATCGCTAGGTGTCTTCATGAGAAATAAGGCGGCTAGTGATTCGCAGACACATCAAGATTTGAGCACTGAGCCAAGCTTAGGGAAAGATGTGGTTTAAAAGGTGAAGGGATGGAAGGCACAAAAGCCAAACAGTGGCATTCATGGAGTCTACAACACAGCAGGAACAGGAAGCACGGCACAGCTTTCTCTTCGGTGTTCTGCCCGTGTGCCTCAGGCCTCACGGCTGTGGGGATGCTTTGCCTGATCTCCAGCTGCCAGCGTCCACATGTTTGCCTGCAGGCTGCTCTGGGAGGGAACCCACCACAGGAGCAGCCCTCAACCCTGGACTGGAGAGACTGCTACAACAGCATCCATGTTTCCTCCCCCCCAGAACAGTAACTCTGATGTGTGTCCTCCACACCCTTTCCCCACCCTCCAGGATCAAACTCTATCACCTGAGGCCGAAGCCAGCTCCTCCATCACCCTCCTCTCTCCCCCTCACTTCTCTCCTCCTCTGCTATTGTTTTCTGCATTTCCGAATCAACTACTTGAATGCAAAGTAAGACAAAGAGGGAGAGGGACAGAATACAAAAGAACTGTCCACTGATCAAATGTGTGATCTACAATTTGTTTCTTCCTCAATGGCTCCTCATGCTTTGCGTTTAAAAGAGGCTATAGACTTCATGGAGAATGCCTTCGATCCTGCTCCCCTCCCACCTCTACAAGCTAAACAAACAAACATACATATTAAAAAAGAGCACTCCCGCAGCTGAGCTTCTCAGAGGTTTTACTCATTGTGAAGGATCAGTGCTTTCCAACTTGCTCAGCTGTGCGCTGGGGCAAAGACATGAAAAAGGAAAAGGAGAGTCCTGCACAGAATGCTGACTCAGAAGCCTGCCTTAGAAGGAAGAAAACTCCAGAGCTCAGCCCACTGGAATCGATGTGACAGCTGGTAACTACGCAGAAAATGTGCAGAATGCAAGCCTTCCTCTAGGGCAGGCCTAAGGGCCACTCCTCTCTCTTTCTCTTAGAACTGCTCTTCCACGCCCTGACAAGGGAGCCGCCCGCCGCTGGGGTCATCTCCAAGGAGAGGGGTCCTGACCCGCTGACGTCTAGCCAGCTGTTTTTAAGTCTTCACACACACCGGAACCAGAGCAGCTCTAAGGAATTCATTTATGGCATTTCATTTCATGCTTGTCTGCTGGACCTCGTCCAACACTAAAATCTGGCTGCCTGGGACACTGCTGACTTTGAGACTGAAATAAAAAGGAGTTCATTCTTTATTCATTAAACAAATATTTACTGAACGTCTGCTAAGAGGTGGGCAGTGTTCCAGGGAAGGGAATGCAGAGCTGACCAAGACACTGTCCTTGTCCTCACGAAGCTTACATTCCACATAGCAGGTAAAGCTGCTGCTATGATGCTGGCTCCCATGTGGGCGCCAGCTTGAGTTCCAGCTGCTCCACTTCCGGGTCCAGCTCTCTGTCAGTGGCCTGGGGAAAGCAGCAGAAGATGGCCCAAACGTCTGGGCTCCTGTTACCCACGTGGGAGACCCAGATGAAGCTCCTGGCTCCTGGTTTCAGCCCGGTCCAGTCCCAGCTATTGTGGCCATCTGGGGAGTGAAACCAGCAGATGGAAGATCTTTCTGTCATTCTCCCTTTCAAGTAAATAAATCTTAATAAATAAATAAATAAATAAATAAAGTTTGTGGATAAATAGAATCAAAGGTTAAGTTTATTTTGGTGTAAAATTTTTTTTGAAATCCATAGTTTTTTTCAATAATGCATACTTTCTATGACTTTTAAAAAATGTCCCATATGCATAGATTTAAAATTTTCTTTATACCAAAATACTCCTTTAATTCTACTTATTCCAATGTTCTGAAGTTTCTGAGGGGCAAAGTTTAAAAAAGAAAGTTTGTGTGTGTGTATGCAAAAAGTTTAAAAAAGAAAGTTTGTGTGTGTGTATGTGTGTGTAAGTGTGTGTGATAAATGCTAAAGAAAATAATGAAACAGTAGGTTAGGGCATACACAGAGTACTGGTGAGGGAGGGCCAATGGTTGGTTTCTGCTTTTGATACGGTGGTCAGAGAAGGCCCCTCTGATGAAATGGCATTTTGAGCAAAGTCCAGAAGGAAATGAAGGAGGTTATGTGGATGTCCAGGAACACAGTGTTCCAAAGTGCTGTGCTATTTGAAAATACAAGGCAGCTGTTAACTGCCTTTGTCGTCTTCTTCTTTTTAAGATTTATTTCAAAGTCAGAGTTACATAGAGAGAAGAGAGGGATAGGGAGAGAGGTCTTCCATCTACTGGTTCACTCCCCAAATGGCCCCAGGGGCCAGGGCTGGGCCAAGCCTTTGCCAGGAGCCAGGGGCTTCCTCTGCATCTCCTACATGGGTGGTAGGGGTCCAAGCTCTTGTGCCATCCTCCACTGCCCTTCCCAGGCCATTAGCAGAGAGCTGCATCAGAAGTGTAGCAGCCAGGACTGCAGACCATCACCCAAATGGAATACCAGCACCGCAGGGGGTGGCTTAACCTGCTGCCCCCTTTTAAGGCTATGTGGAAACAGAGACTAGTTCAAGTGGGTTGGGTCCCAGGATACACTTGAGATTATCAGAGCAGTTGGAAAGATTCTTCTAATCTCTGTTGCAGGGGCTGGTTTTCTGGCACAGTGAGTTAAGCTGCCGCCTGTGATGCCTGTAGCATTTATCAGAGCACTAGTTTGGGTCCCAGCTGCTCCACTTCCCAGCCAACTCCCTGCTAATACACCTGGGAAAGCAGCAAAAGATGGCCCATGTACTTGGGCCTCTGGACTTGGGCAGGATTGTGAGTTATCAAGAGGACCAGCAGGACACTGCAAGTCTTGGTGGGCCAATCACAAATATTTGCTGCAGGTTCCAAGGAAAAATGAACAACAACAACAACAAAAACAGAGACCAAAAGGCCAATGCCAATAAAACCAAATAGATCCAAAATGTATAATAATTTATGAAACACAATTATTTGAATTAACCATAAAATTGAACTTTAACTCAAGTAGTGAAACTAGAAGTGTAGGTTTCTCACTCTCTCTTTTCCTTTCTACCTCGATATATCTAGTTTCAAATAGCATCTGTGCATTCCTGCCCAGCGATTCTGGTGTTCTGGGAATGGAGCTGACTGAGGGCCTCTGGCTATGACTAGGCAAGCTACAGAAACAACAGAAAAAATGGTTACCACAAATACCTCTGCTTAACATGTCTCATTTCCTTTTGTGAGGCAGGACTTCAGGACCAGCATTCACATTTAAAACTCCACTGGTGGTTGGGCACTTGGCCTAGCTATGAAGACAGGGTTGGGCACCTGGGTCCCTTATTAGCGTGCCTGGGTTTTAGTTTCAGCTTCGTTCTGAGTCCAGCTTCCCGTGAATGTGCACCCTGGGAGGCAGCAGGTGAGGGCTCAAGTACTTGGGTCCCTGCCACTACTGTGGGAGACAAATGCGCAGCCCGAGCCACTGTGGGCATATGGGGAGTAAACTAGTGGATGGAAGTGTCTGTTCTCTTTCTCTCAAATAAGTAAATAAATAAGAAAAAAAAAAAAAAGCACCACTTTGAGAAAAACTTAAGCTTACTCCTCAGTTTTAGAAAGGCAGAAACAAGATAAGGTAGAGGTTATTTTGTGGCCAAGAAAGGACATGAATATGAAGAATTCATTGCCTTTTATAAGTTTTTATTTTGTCTTGTCTAAATAGTCAGCAGAGTAAACCACAAACTAAAAACTCACTTCATGTGAGTCTTTACCTTGCATCCTTCTGAGGAGAGTCGGGAAGGACTCAGGACTCCAGAGGGGAAAGAATGTTTTAAGTACTCTGTTAGCTAAGCAACAGACCCCATTTCCCAATGCTGAGTTGAAGGGGAAGTAGAGTAAGACACATAGAGTACTGCAGATCAGAGAGTGGAACTTAATTTTAGTTTGTTTTTTAAGAGAGATGATAGCACTGTAAAAATGAGCATGAGTTGTTCCATAGTTCTTCTCAACTGTCCACAAGGGTTAACAGCTGGCCACAGTCAGACCCATGTCTCTATTCATACTGGGGTAAAAGGGCAACCTGTTTATGACCTGAATGCAGCCCAGACACAGTGCATGGCAGGACTGTAACCTGCTCAAAGTATGGAGGCATTAACTTGCTCAAGGATGAGGACAGATCAGCAACTGCTTCTTCTCCACACAGAAGGAATCCCACCGTGACCACCACCTCTAACACTGAAGAAAAGAGCACAATAGTGCTCTGCCATTGTCTCATTTGCCAAAATTCCCTGTGTCCCTTCATTAACCTTTACAGAAAACAAGCCACTCACATTGTACTCCATACTCTCTGGTACTACCACAATGCCCAGCAACCCCTCCAAGAAATTCTGCCCTCTTTTCCATCTCTTAAATTACACATATTCTCTAAAAAAATCTTTTTCTATTTATAAGATGTTTTGCCAGCAGAATACCCAGAGACGGCCATGCCTTTAAATAGTCCTCCCTTGTAGAGTCACCCAAGTCTTAAGAAATTTTTAGTGACTTGAAGTTTCAAAAAAAAAGGACCTAAACATGGCTGGCCGTAGCAAAACTTTCATGGAAATAGAAACTTCATGGAAAAAATAGAAACTTTCATGGAAAAAAAAATAATTTAATACCTTTACTTAAATCTTAATGGTTAAACAAATTAAAGAAAGGACTGATTTGGAATCAGATAACTCGCAGCCATTTATCTTCTAAGATGTAATAGGGTTTCAAATATAAATATAAACAAAAAATGTCCCATCCCCAAAAAGCCAAGTTAAAAAGAAGAAAAAGTTCTGGAAAGCAAAAAGACAAGCCATCCACATGAAATAATCCAAGAATAACCCAGCATCTGCCCGGGCCCGTTGCGAACAGGAAAATCTCTCATGGCTTTCTCAACAGAGTGTGTGTGTGCAGGTGCCCGCACAGCATTTGATTCCCCGACATCTGCTGATGGAGAAGGAAACACATCAATCAGTGGCTATTCACTGAGTACTGATCAACTTACACAGTTCTCTCCAAAGGCCGCTTCCATGGTAATTGATTAATTTTATTCTCCAGTAAATGGCGATGCCTGTCTAATTAACTGTATTGACTAGGACAGAGAACCAGAAGGCTCTCTAGCCATCAGCAACAGCAGAGAGACTGCCATTTTAACATTCAAGTCAAACACCGCTCTCATTCTCCGCCTCCCCATCTCATGTCAGAAGGGAAGACAACACGACTGAACAACCTTGTGATCTGCTCTCCAGAAAGACGCTTGCTAATCGGCATATAATACACTTTTGATCATCTCATTTACACTCTGCCTGCCACAAATACCATTCAAAGCAGTTACAGCACATGTTGTTTGCAAAAGGACTTATTTGTGGTAGGAGAACTAGAATTCCATTGGCTTCCAATACAAGCGTACAGATACGCATAGCCCTCGATTAAATTACTCCTATTTGTGCATGTGAGGTCACAGTATTCTTGTTTCTTTTGCCCTTTTACCATTTCAGCTCCATTAGGATCTGAGAATCCTTTAATAACCAATCTTCAGTGTTTAAGTAGGAAAATTCTATTAGTAAAAACATTCATAAAAAGCAGCTAATAAGTCAAATAATCAGTAGCAAAGAAATTTTGTCCAGCAGTTGCCTGTAACAAAGTACCTGTATTACTTAAAGATGAATCTTATCTAGCAAAACCTTTTGGAAGCCTATGCAAAACGAGGGGTCACCAACCAAGAGGTGTTCATCACTCCATCTCCCCTCGCTGAGCCTTGATCATTGCATGTGAGCACTGGGAAGAGGGCAGAAGGCATTGCTCCCTGCAGTCCACAGGGGAGTGTGTTTGTAAGCTGTCAGTCAAGCAAAGCTCCAAACAGTCTGAGGAGTGAACACCAGCTTCCTTTTTCTCTTAAATTGAAAGACATCTGCAGAGGGGGAACAGTTGGGGCCGGCACTAAGGAGCAATATGTTAAGCCTCCACTTGCTGTGCCAGCATCTGATCTTTCTCTCCGCCTTTTAAATAAATAAATCTTAAAAAAAAAAAAAAAATTGGCAGAGTTACTGAAAGTTAAATCTCTAAGGAGGCCAATAGGGCAGGTAAGGTAGGAAAGGTTATATTCTGGTCCTTTTCATTGCTATCTGCCTGGGATTCCCTAATGGGGCCCAGAGTCCCAGGCAGAACTATGCATTCAAGGATAACTGTCATGTCATGTCAACAGATCACATCAATTCCACTTGTTCCTAAGAAGAAATCTAGGTTGTCCAGTGTTCTTTTACAGCTCCACAATTATCAACCAGACCAAATACAGAAGTCCTACTCGCACACACTGCAAAACCTGTTAATCATTCTAAGTTCTAAACAGCATCAATAAATGGACTCAAAGATGATCTTAACCCTGGATTGGTAATACCTGAGCTTCTAGGTTTCAGGGGTCCCATAAACCCCTTATCATTTTATACAAAATTATGTGGATATATACATTTTTTAAAGATTTATTTATATATTTGAAAAAATGACAGAGACAGAGAGATCTTCCATCTGTTGGTTCACTCCCCAAAGGCCAAAATGGCCAGGACTATCCAGGTGGAAGCCAGTAGCCTGGAACTTCATTCAGGTCTCCCATGTGGAGAGCAGGGGTCCAAGTACTTGGGCCATCTTTTGCTGCTTCCTGGGTATCAGAAGGGAGCTGGATCAGAAGTGGAGCAGCAGAGATTCACTGCAGCTGATGTGGGATGCTGGCTTTGCAAATAGCTGTTTAAACCCATTGTGCCACAATGCCAGTCCCATATGCATTTTTCTGAGATGAGTATGCATAGCTTTTAGATTTTCGGAGGTCTAGGATTCACAAAGAGTTTAAAATGGCTGATTTAATGAGGTATTTTTAGTCTACCTTCTCTTTATAAAATAAAAATGTCCTAAAATTTCACAAACAAGGAATTTCTCCACCACACATCTACATTTAGCTCTTCCTCATCAGTCCGTGGAAGACCATAGCATCATGACCCAGTTCCCGTACCACAGGTGGCAGTGTGCCTATGAGGAAGAGGGTGCCATTGGAAGAAAGAGACTAAGTCCTGTCGTGGTTCAGCTAACAACTCAATCTGTAATTTCAAACTCCTGTGGGCTTCAGTTTCACACGGGGATAGAATCTGCTCTACTACATACAACCAAAGTCACTGGGAGCATTCAGGTATGACAGTGGATAGCAAAATGCTTCAGAAGTTAAAGGACCAAAGCTGGCGCTGTGGCATAGCAGATAAAGCCACTACCTGCAGTGCTGGCATTCCATATGGGTGCTGATTTGAAACCCAGCTGCTCCACTTCCAATCCAGCTCTCTGCTACAGCCTGGGAAAGCAGTAGATGATGGCCCAAACCCTTGGGCCCCTGCACCCACGTGGGAGACCCAGAGGAATCTCTTGGTTTCTCTTTATAACTCTGACTTTCAAATAAATAAATATATCTTAAAAAAAAAATACATCAGAGAGGGGCTGGCGCTGTGGCTCACTTGGTTAATCCTCTGCCTATGGCGCCAGCATCCCATATGGTCACCGGGTTCTAGTCCCGGCTGCCCCTCTTCTAGTCCAGCTCTCTGCTGTGGCCCAGGAAGGCAGTAGAAGATGGCCCAAGTGCTTGGGCACCTGCAACCGCGTGGGAGACCAGAAGAAGCACCTGGCTCCTGGCTCGGATCAGCATAGCTCGGTCCGTGGCAGCCATTTGGGGGGTGAACCAACAGAAGGAAGACCTTTCTCTCTGTCTCTCTCTCTCTGTCGAATAAAAAGAAAATACATCAGAGAATTAAAAAAAGAAGAAGAAGTTGTTAAAGGACCAAAGTTTTAAGATATAAGGCAAGGAGACAACTCCCTCTGCCCAACCAAAAAAAAAAAAAAAAAAAAACAACAAGAAAAGCCAGTAACAACAAAGTATGGAATCCAAGAGAGCTGAATATTCCTCCCATTAAAAGTGTATCTGGAAATTTTCACCAAGATGGCACCAAAGGCAAAGCAGGAAGCTCCTGCCCTTCCTAAAGCCAAAGAGAAAGCAAAGGCTTTGAGGCCAAGAAGGCCATGCTGAAAGGTGTCCACAGCAACAACTAAAACAAGGATCCGCACATCCACTTTCCCTCGGCCCAGACACTAGGCCTCCTGGGAACAGCGCCCCCAGGCAAAACAAGCTTGACCATCAACAAGCTCCCCGACCACTGAGTATGCTGTGAACAACACAGAAGACAACATCACACTTGAGTTCCGAGTGGATGTCAAGGCCAACAAGCACCAGATCTAACAGCCTGTGAAGGAACTCTACACACCGACGTGGCCAAGGGCAATGTCCCAGCCAAGATCAATACTCTGGTCAGACCTGACCAAGAGAAGGCGGCATATGTTTGACTGGCTCTTGACTATGTTGGATGTTGCCAACAAAACTGGCATCACCTAAACTGAGTCTGGCTAATTCTAGATATGTTTTTTCACCATACCGAAAAAAAAAGTGTATCTGGAGTTGGTGTGTGTGGCACAGTGGTTTCAAGTTGCCCCATTCCCATGAGAGGACCTGTTCGAGTCCTGGCTACTTTGTTCCTTATCCAGCTTCCTACTAACGCACATCCTGGGAGGCAGCGGGTGATGGTTCCCGGACTTGTGGGAGACCCGAACTGAATCCTGTGCTCCTGACTTCAGCCTGGCTGCTGCAGGAATTTGGAGGGAGTGAATTAGTGGATAGAGCTCTCTTTTTCTCTCTCTTTCTGTTCTTTTCTGTTTTTCTTTCAAATAAAATGAAAATAAAGAATAATAAAGAAATCTATTCCTTTAAAAAAAGTATGTGTGTGCGTGGGTGTATCTAGCTATATTTCAGACAAGGAAGAACACATGGCGTGCTAGACCCCCGGTGGTCTCAATCAGGGTGGCACGGAGTTCTTTGATGCGCAAAGCTACACCTTTACTGGGTGTTGCTCGGGTCTGGAGAGCAGTTACTGGTGCATTCCTGTACCTCTGCTATACCCACATAACATCAACACAGAGAGGCTGAGTGCTGATGTAATGTCTGGGGCCAGGCCATGCATTCAAGCCATTTTGTTGGATTCACAGGGTACAAGTCAGCTCTTTTCTCCAGGGAATGGGATAGGATGCTTTTATTATCACAATTTGGGGGGGAGGGGTCTTGCCATTTATCAAGTTCAAAAGAAGGACCTGTGTAAGACTGCATTGCTCAGGACCACCAGGGCTCAGGCTTTTTAGGGAAACTTGATTACACTTTCTGCCCACCCCATCTCTCTTTCAGGAAGATGTAGGAGCTATGCAGGCCAGGCACAGAGAAGATCTGTAAATGACCAGGCTATCCATTTCCAGGCACACAGGCCTGTTAGCTTGAAAGACTTTCTTCCCAGAAGGCTGACACACTCTGCTGGGCTCACAACCTAGGACAAGAGCCATTTAAGGAATTGTGAGAGTGGGGACAAGAGCCGAGTGCTGTCCTCCAAGTGTGTCCCAGAAGAGCTAGCAGGTGAAACACTGGCATTCTTTTTTAACCCTGCTAAAAGCCTGGCTCACTGAAGGCACAGAGGGGTGTGTGGAAGGCACGATGTAGGCAGGCAGGCTTCAAGGAGAGAACAAAGTCAAACTCCAAGTACAATGCAGAAGCAAGGGGGAGAGCCTGGGCTTCCGGCAGCCTCCAGAGGAATGTGGCTCTACTGTAACATTCCTCAGTATAAGGTAAGAACAGAAGGTGGGCTGGCTTAAAAAAAACACGGAAGTCTTTAGTGGAGCTAATTGTTTCCACTGGTACCCAGCCAAACTGATGTCATTCTATCACCTGATCTCATGGAAGGAGTTATTAAAATCAAACAATTAAAATATTACACTAGAAATAAACAAGCCATATGGTACATACAAAATGAATAAAAGTCTCAAAGAGGGGACTGTCTGGCAAGATCACGACAAAGTGTCTCCCACAGCATCTGGGGCACAGCAGATGCTCAGTAAACCATCTGCATCGAGGGACTGGGCACAAGGTTAGGAAGAGCTCGGTAGGAGCCAGGAGGAAGGACTCTGTCTCCAATCATCCACAGTTTAGTGGCCAACAGACCACGGAACCAAACAGGAGAAAAATATCCTGCTGAAAGAAACAAAGAGGTTTCAAACTAGTGGCTGTTGAGCAGAACAGGTATGGTGCGCAGATTTATTTCATTCATACAGTGAAGTATGGTTTGTTGCATAACTAAAAATCATGAGACATCACATAAAAAAATCTACATTGCCTTGAAAAAAACCAAAGGCCCCAGCAACCAAAGGCCCACATGGCAACAATGGGCTGGAACTCAACAGAAGCCGCCCCTTTAGATGGGACGTAGGTTTTTCCAATTAACCACAGTTCCTACCACTTCCTATTGTTACTCTCTGCCCAATTCATTGACTGTCATTGCCTGCCTTGTTCCTATTAGCATCAAGTTATGAACATTTATACAGTGAAATGAAACATTTATACTGAGAGCCTAGAAATTTGGGTTCCATCCTGGCGCAGGTTGTATATTTTGTGACTTGCCTAACTAACCTTTCTTAGTTTCAGTTTTGTCTGGTTTTTGTCAGATTTGTACAAAATGATTCTTAATACTCTTGTAATTAGAACTCATCTACAAAGGTGGCAATGAGCATGGGGAAGACACAAATTGGGCTTAGCATATTTCACACTTCATTCCCTGAATCCAATTCCTTGAAATGTTAATTTCATTTTGAGGCTAATGAATTACCTATTGAGCCTAGAATAATCTTTAAAAAGTACAGGCTCTCTGGCACAGTATCGAGGTCCATTTGTGTGGCCTGACTAATCTCATCGTAATTAAAAGCTAGAAGACTGTCTCACATAGATAGGATCCCTGACTGCTTTTCTTGTCCTTGTTCACTCCTATTATGGAAATTCTCAGATTCCTCTCTGGGATGGTTACCCAAGCTATGACTAAATGAAGAGTTCCAGAGCACAGAGGCTCAGGCTGGGGGAGTTCTCAGGGCACCCAGGAACAAGGTCAAACATAATGATCAATATAAGGAAAGGGTAGGCTCTGGAATTTAAAACAGGCAAAAAAGATCTTGTCTAGACCAAAGAATACAACATGCCAGTTCTGCAGATCATACTGTGACTGGTAGCTGCTGCTCTAGCCCTGTGTGCAAAGTCACAGCCTGTAAATCACCTTTAAGAGACATGCTCCAGGGCTGGGACATGTACAGGGTTGGCCTCTTGTATTAACATTTTAAAAGCCACAAGCCCACTACATTACTTTCACTGTAAACCCATTATTTAATTCATCTCACTAAAGCCCCCTGGAATTTCTGTAGGAAAAATGTATGTATCTATCCTAATTTACAGTTAGAGATGCCTTAAGCCCAGGGAGCTTAATACCATACATTGATTGAAGTATTCAAGATTCACTTCAATAAATATTGTGTTCTCACTGCATGCTAGCATTTGGATACAAGACAATGATGAGTTTAGCTACATTTCTTAGTCCCCAAGGAATAAAAAACATACAAACAAATATACAGAAATCTCTGAATTCCCATTCCCTACGTTATATTCCTATGATAATCCATCTGGGGACTAAGAACAGACTTTTAAGACTTAATAACTGATCCAAAGTTAGATTCATTGACTTTCTATCCTCTTCCATCCAAAACCACTTATTCCAAGAAAAATGCATTGTGGTATGTCAGAGAGAATATAATGCCCATAAACTCCTTCCATAGGACAAAACCACAAATAATAAGTTGGCCAAATATGAATAGAGAAAATCTAGCCACTCAATATTTTTATCATTATGTATAACATTAAAGACAAAAACCACTTCATCTTCAATGTTCATGCACAGGACCAATACAAAACACCTCGCGTGGTCCTGCCTGGGGCAATACTTGCCCCAATGCTTCTGGGCAAGATGGGTAGCGCAACTGAGATCAGAAGTCTTCCACCTGGGACATGTTTCCCCTCAGGGGACATCCAGCCATTTCTGGAGACTTTTAGGTTGTCCACAGGACGACCAAGTGTATTACTGGCATCTAGTGGCAAGAGGCCAGGGAAGCTGCTGACCAACCGACAATGCACAGGAAAGCCCCACACGACACGGGGTCATCCAGCCAAAATGTGAGCGGTGCTAAGGCTAAGGCACGTGGTCTAGGTGCCAGGCATTTTGCTAGAGGCCTTTGTTTGGCGGCTTCCAGGCACTCTGTGCAACGAAGCTCAGGCTCCCATCCACAACCTGAAGGGACACTCATTTCCCTTTGCTTCTTTCACTTGTCCCTCAACCCCTGTGTTTCTGGCAATAAAGGCAAATAGACCACTACATTTACTGTACGTTCTTTATAACTCATGAACTATAAATCACATGCATAAGAGGTTGCCAATCAAAAGAAAGAAGAAAGGAAAAAAATAAGAAAGAGGGGTGGTGAGGAGGGCCTTGGTTCCCATTTCCACAGCCAAATGAAGCTAAACTAACCATTCCATGTAACAGGCAGTTATCTGCTCTGTTGTAAATCTGATATTCTCCAGAAACTACTTCTTCTCACCTAAGAAACAAGGGGCCTGAAGCAACATACAGGCAAATTAAAACCAAGTCATTGGAAAGGTGCTTGGTACAGCAGTTAACATGCTGCTTGGAGTACCTACACCTCATTTGGGAATGTCAGATTTGAGTCCTGGCCACTCTGCTTCCAATCCAGTTTCCTGCTAATGTGCACCCTGGGAGGCAGCAGCTGATGGCTCAAGTACTTGTATCGCTGACACCCATGTGGGAGACCAAGAAAATAGCACCAGGCTCCTGGCTTTGGCCTAGACCAGCGCTGGCTGTTGCAGGCATCTGGGGAGTGAACAAGCAGATGGAAGATCTCTATGTGTCCGTCTCTCTCTGTGTCTCTCTTTCAAATAAAATGAAAACAAATAAATAAAAATGTTTTTAAAAAGTCACTCAGGTACTATGTGGTCTCTTAGATATGGCTCATGAATATGTAACTGGGGCCACCTAGTGGCTGGCAGTGTGGATATCAGCTCAGTAAGCCCCAGGATTTTAACTTCAATATCAATTCTGAATTTGGATACAGTCTCTATTTATAAAAGGGAAAATTCTTAGCTTGGAAAACTTAAAGGGATATTCTTACCTTTGTATATGCAGCTCAGTTCTAACTAGTATTTATCCTGTTCCTACTACATATGCCAATCCTAAAACTACAACATTCAGGGAGCCTCTAGCAACCTCAGTCTACAGAAGAAAAAAAAAATAAAAAAGAAAGAAAGAAAGAAATCCTAGCTTCCTTCAAAAATATGGTGTTGGCAGATTCCCAAAGAATTGTTCCTTTTATGTATTAGGCCCCAAAATAACTCTAAAGAGGTGGAGTACAGCCTGTAAAAATTATATGTCACAACTTGACACATTTGATAGGTCCAAAGATATAAGAAAACTTAAGCATTGGTAAGAGACTAAGGTTTCACTCTTTTCTGATGTAGATGTAAAGGTCTGTTGTGCTGGGAGTGCACAGGGAGCTAGTGGTTCCGACACCAGTTAGAATGCTTAAGTCTCTCATCAGAGCGGGGAGGTCTGACGCCCAGCTCTACTCCCGACTCCAGCTTCCTGCTAACACAGACCCTGGGAGGCAAAGGAGATGGTTCAAGTAGCTGGGTCTCTGCCATCCATGGGGTAGACTAGGGTTAAGGTTCCAGCTCCCAGCTTTGGTCTGGCCCCATCCTGGCCATTGGGAAGTAAGACAGCAGATGGGAGCGTGCTCTCTCGCTCGCTCTCTGCCTTTGAAATAACTTTTTTTAGAAAAGATGATTTTACTTATATATTTTGAAAGAGTTACAGAGAAAGAGGGAGAGACCTTCTATCTGGTGGTTCACTCCCCAGATGGTCACAACAGCCAGCACTGGGCCAGGTTGAAGCCAGGAACTTCTTCCAGTTCTCCCATGTGGGTAGCAGGGCCCCAAATATTTGGGCTATCTCGCACTGCTTTTCCCAGGCCATTAGCAGGTAGCTGGATCATCAGTGGAACAGCTGGGGCTTGAACCGGCACCCATATGGGATGTCAGGTCAGAGGCAGCAGCTTTATGGGCTAAGCCACAGCACCGGCCCTGATAACATTTTTTTTTTTTTTAATTAAGACTTGTTATGCTCAAGAAGAAAAAAATTCTATTTGTTGATTTGGTCAATCTTTATATTTGCCTTTAGTCAGCTCAATTACTCAGACTGGTCACCGACATCCACTTCAGAAATTCCGTCGCTAAGAAGACAGGTGCAAGAATGCCAAGTATGTTTTAAAATTGGCAGTTCTGAGTGTACATCAGAGAAAAGGCTGCAAACTTACCTCTGGGCTCTCCATTCCCAGTTGTGATGCTGGCCAGAGTTAGCATCTGGTTCTCTCTCAAATATAATTGCTCAACCCATTTCAGCCAAGAAAAAGTTGCCATTCCAAGATGCCCCTTAGGATTAAGATGCGTGTCTCCTGGATGGTACCTAGGGCATTTATTCAACTTTGGGTTTTACTGATACACCCAAAAATGTCTTGCTGGCATGCTAATTTTCCATGGACTTCCTCCTCTCTTTTGAAAGGACACGCTCTCAGAATCAAAATCTGTTCACAAACGTGGCAGAGTCACGTTCCTTAAAACCACACTGGCCAGTCTCGGGTTATCACGTGTGCCTCACATGCACCCAGTGTCAGCTTCAAAGAACAAACTCACTTTTAAGCCAAAAGGTCCCCAGATACCCACTGTTAACATGATGCTAAAAAGAAGGAAGGCCAGTATGGAAACAGTCAGAGAGGGGAACACACATGAAGGATGCAAGATGCAGCAGGCAAAGAGCACTCACCTGGTCACGGTCCCCTGCAAAGCAGCAGCTCTTCATGGTGCACGAGTTAAAGTAACCCTGATTGTCAAACTGGAACACGGGCAGGCGGGAGTGGATGTCGTAGAGCACAGGGGGCAGCCGACGCCTCAGGGCCAGGAGCTGGGTCCCATTGCTGTTGAATCGCACGCTCATGGCACTCTGGAGGGACAGGTTGCCACCATAGCGCAGGAGAGAGCTGGGGGCATAAAGCACAGGGATCAGGCTTGGGGCTGCCAGACCACAGCAGAAAACACATGGATTTGTTTCTTCCAGTGTCCCGGACCTTTCCAGCTTATGTGCCTGAGCTGTAGCAAAGGGGAAATGATATGGGTAGGAATGCCTCCTGGCCACTTTAAGTAAGTTCCTTAAATTGTCAGTCCCTCTTTTCAATCTCTAAAAAGTGAACTTCATTTAAATTTACAAGAAAATAACTGTTAACTTTATTATTTTATTTAAAAGGCAGAGATCTGCTGGTTTACTCTCTATCATATCACAGAGATGACTGTTCATTGCCTACCCTAAGTCATATGCAAGTTCTCTTCCATGTCTGGGGTTTAATGTGAGTGGATTCCACAGAAACTGGTGCCACATCAGAACCCAATTGCATGCAGCCTCACACAGACACTGCTGTCATGGAATGGACATGACTCCAGCAGTATCAGAGAAAAAAAGTTTATAGACTCAAGAGAATCAATGGGCTAAAAAAGGCTTCAAGATACCTGCATCAGAATCTGGCACATTTATCTGAGATGTTTTTAAGGAAGCAGTTTTAATAGCATTTTATCCAAGTGAAAAATTAAAGAGCCAGAGGTTACCAAAAGAGATTTAATACTGAACAGCCACATTTTCTTTCTTTCTTCTTTTGGCAAGGGAGTGATGGGGGAAGACTAAAGGGACAAGAAAGGAGATATCCCAGGAAGAAACAGCCCTGATCCCCAGTGCAGAAGCAGTACTAACCTAGCTTGGTCATCAAAACCAGCTGTCCCGCACCAGCCACAGTCAGTCCTGTGTGACTCCCACCACTGCAGTCTCCCAGGAAGGGGAAGAAAGTTCTGGTCCTGCAGCTATGTGTAAAAACAAGCCTTGCACAAAACAGCCTTTAACTGTCTTATGATTGCAATGAAAAGAAAGAAAAAGATTTAGAAAACTATCCTGGAACTCTAGACATCAAGTCGGGCATTCCTACAGAGAAATGTTCTTAGAATGGCCCTAAACACAGGCCGCACTTCTTCACATACAGAGAATGAATGACAGGGCTGTCAGAGCCCGGACACTTCCTTTACCAGGTGACCTGGCTGGCAGAGACAGGTGGTGTTATCTACACACTCAGCTCAAAAACAATGAGAGGCTTTCAATCTCAGGTCAGGGTGAAGTATGCAAATAAACCAGCATCTGTAGGACTGACTGGTGGGAACTGGAAACCAGACTCAGCAGAGAGAAACTTGGCCAGACCGGCCACAGCAGCAGGGGCTTGCGGCAACTCAGGTGTCCCTGACAGAAAAGCTGGGACCTCGAGTGGCAAACACCTTCCCATTGGTCGGCAGAACCTCCTCTGCCCATTCTAGTCCCACCTGCAGAGGAGTCCGCTCCTAACAGACCCAAGGGCTCATTCCATCCCGACTCAGGCCCACTGACATGGGTCTGCTTGTAGGCTCCAGGATGGTCACTTTTCTTTTGCCTGTTTCTGGACAAGGAAATTCGACCTCTCACACAAAGAAGGTGCATGGAAATCTTGCTCCCAGGATGCCGGGGGTGCTGGCAAAATGACAGCAGCTACTAGCACCGAAGATTTCATGCTTAAGCCTAAGACTCAGTTCTTTCCAGAGGGGTGGAATGACACCTGAAATACAGGCAGTGCACAACATTAACTGATTTTCTTTTAGCCAGGGTCCTGCAGGGCCCCTTCTGGTAGTAATGATCTAGTTTGCCAGGGACAGAAGCAGTTTGTCCGCACAGCCAAGATACAAAGATAATATCAAAGATTCTGTACTTTCTGGTTTGAAGTGTAATGTGCATGAGATATCATCTAGGACTTTTTAAAAATGTAGATTCTCAGGATCCACCCCCAGATATTCTAATTCAATCTGGGAAGTAGGCCCAAGGTATCTGAATTTAACAAGCAACCCCAGTGAATTCTGGTGCAGGTGATTTTCAAACTTCACTTTGAGAAACATGATTTTATTCTGGAATTTGGGAGGAGAGAAGAAATAAAGTAGAAGAGATAGGGCCGGTGCTGTGGTGTAGTGGGTAAAGCTGCCGCTTGCAATGCCAGCAACCCTATGGACGCTGGTTTGCATCCCAGCTGTTCCACTTCTGATCCAGCTCCCTGCTAATGGCCTGGGAAAAGTGTTGGAAGACGGCCCAAATGCTCCCTCATGGGAGACCTGGAGGAAGCTCCTGGCCCCAACACTGGCTGTAGTGGCCATCTGGGGAGTGAACCATCAGACAGAAGATCCTTCTCTCCATAAATAAGTACATCTTTTTTTTTTTTTTTTTTAAAGAAAGTGGAAGAGAGGTTACCAGAAGCTCAAGAAAAGTTAGCCACAGCATGCATGCCCTTTGCAGCCGCACGGCAGTCAGCAGGAAGGACTCAGGGTCAGAGCTCCACCCCACCAACGCCTGACATCTTTTCCCTATCCATAACGTCTTCTCTGAAGGAGAAGAAATCTCTCACTTCCTCTGGAAGAACTGAGAGTGCTTATATGCAAAAATGCCTCAATCTTAACTTGCTTTCTGAGTGCCAAATTTTTTTTAACAAAAGCTATTTATTTATTTGAGAAGCAGAGAGAGAGAGTGAAAGAGAGAGCTCCCATTTGTCAGTTCACTCTCCGATGCCTGAGTCAGCGGGGGCTGGACAGGGACAAAGCAGGAGGCCGGAAACTCAATCCAGTCTCCCATGTGGTGGTTAAGGACCCAATTATTCGAGCCACCAACGTGGCCTTCTAGGGTCTGCATTAGCAGGAAGCTGGAGTCAGGAGCAGAGCTGGGAACTGAACCAGGGACTTGAACGTGGGGCACAGGCATCTTACCCCACATTCCAGCTAGGCCAAATGCTCACTCACCCTTAGATGCTAACCTTGCTAACAGAATCACCACCATCCAGACTCCTGCAAGTACCGTGAAAGGACTATCAAAATAAGTTAGAGTACATTTGAATAAAAACATTCGTGTAAGAAAAATAAAAGGAACACGTCTATTCCCAGTTAACTTCAACCGAAGACGTGCCGCAAGAATGGAGTCGGGGTGCTCCAAGGTTCAGCAGGGAAAAGACCGAGTGTGAAACGCAAGAGCATCTCAGAACATCAAGAAAACACTCTTCGCTGTATAGTCTCCTGTGTTTTGCTTTTTTTTAAAGGAACAATCTCCTCCCTCACACCCTTATCTCAAAAACAAAACAAAACAAACAAAACGCAAATCTCAGTTGGACTCCTTCATTGCTCTGGTGGAGTAAAAAGAATACATTTTTACAGTAGTTGGCTGAGGTTAAGGCCTTGCAACAGAAGAGAACAAGCCAGGGCTGTTCTCGAGGAAAGTGACTGGGAATATCATGTAGGGCACAATTACGAAGTTGAAAAAGCTTCCCCAATCAGACTCCCTGAACCTAGATCACCATCCAGCCAGCCATTTACGTTAAGTAGCGTATCTGATGCTCCCTGACGGTGCCCACAAGGTCTTCCAGAGCCCACCAGCACGGACGTCCTCATTTGAGTAGTGTACCAGCAACTGAAAGATTCTCTCTTTGTCTCTGTCTCTTCCAGAACTGGAATGCAGGCATTCCCATACGGGATGTGGGTGTCTCCAACAGCAGCTTAACTAATGTGCCCCAATGCTTACCCCTTGACTCATATGCCTCCACACTCGCCCCTTCAACATTACAACACTAACAGTGTTTTATACTCCATCCCAAAATCCAGCATAAATCCATTACTATACCTACCACTTGCTAAACGCATTGCTCTGCTTTTCTATTCTGTATTTTTAGAATTTAATAAATACCTAAAAGGACTTCATGATACACTCGATTATTGAAAGAGCTCTCTGCCTGTCTCCTTGCTTCCATCACGGCCGATGTCTCAGTTCATGCTGAACAAAGCGGCCCCTCTGCTGAAACCCTCCAGTGGCTCCCATTTCAACCAGAGTCAACACCCCATCCTTGTAACACCAACGAGGCCCCTGACAACCCTGATTTCTTTTTATTTAAAGACTTGTTTAGTTATATGAAAGGCAGAGTTACTGACAGAGAAGGAGAGAGAGAGAGAGAGAAGGAGAGAGAGAGAGAGAGAGAGAGAGAATCTTCCATCTCCTAGTTCACCCCTGAATAAGCCACAACAGCCAGGGCTGGGACAGGTAGAAGCCAGGAACTTCTTTTGAATCTCCCACACGGTTGGCAGAGGCCCAAGCACTTAGGCCATCCTCCACTGCTTTCCCAGGAAATTAGCAGGGAGCTGGATCAGAAGTGGAACAGCCAGGACTTGAAAAGGTGCCCATATGGGATGCCACAATGCAGGAGGCGGTCTAACTCGTTTTACCACCATGCCAGCCCCCGGAAACCTAATCCTGAGAGGCAAGGAGCACAGCAACATAAAATCAGAAACAGGAAGTAGGAGGCTTGTAGATCATGATTCAAAATCCTCTTTTTTTTTTTTTAAACAGGCAGAGTGGATAGTGAGAGAGAGAGACAGAGAGAAAGGTCTTCCTTTGCCGTTGGTTCACCCTCCAATGGCCGCCGCGGCCGGCACACCACACTGATCCAAAGGCAGTAGCCAGGTGCTTCTCCTGGTCTCCCATGGGGTGCAGGGCCCAAGCACTTAGGCCATCCTCCACTGCTTTCCCGGGCCATAGCAGGGAGCTGGCCTGGAAGAGGGGCAACCGGGACAGAATCCGGCACCCCGACCGGGACTAGAATCCGGTGTGCTGGCGCCACTAGGCAGAGGATTAGCCTATCGAGCCGCGGCACCAGCCCCAAAATCCTCTTTCATCACACAGAGCTACAGCCCAGAAAGTAAAATGCTTTAGCGATGATCACTTGGGTCTCCTCCTCTTTACGTGGCACCACCATCCTTTAGAGTTAAGTTCATCCACCATCTGCTAATCTTGTAAGTGGCCAACAAGAAGGAGGAATTTAACAGGTATTCACATATTTTAATTATATCCTGTCTCTCAAAGCAAGTTTCTGTCACTTGCAGAAATTGTTTTACAGTTACAAGTTAAAAAGAAAATAGATTTATGTGATTTCAGAAAGTGACCAGTGTAATAAATCTGTAGATACCAAATACCTGCCCTTTCCAATCATAGTTTAAAACAATGGCTGGTGCTGTGGTGTAGTGGGTAAAGCCACCACCTGCAGTGCCGGCATCCCATATGGGTGCCGGTTCGAGTCCGGGCTGCTCCACTTCCGATCCAGCTCTCTGCTACAGCCTGGGAAAGCAGTGGAAGATGGCCCAAGTCCTTGGGTTCCTGCACCCGCGTGGGAGACCCGGAAGAAGCTCCTGCACCCTGGCTTCAGATCGGAATAACTCTGGCCTTTGAGGCCAGTTGGGGAGTGAACCGGTAGATGAAGACCTCTCTGTCTCTCTGCCTCTCCTCTCTGTGTAACTCTGTCTTTCAAATAAATAAATAAATCTTTAAAAAAAAAAAAAAAAAAGAAATCCCATTCTAAGATATGTGACTTGCAACAGATAAAATTTAAGTGGTCAAACCTGTGATCACTAAATAAAAAGTTCAAACTATAAAGAATTCACTGAGTAATTATATCAAAATAGATACCCTTAAAGAAGTTAAGCAATTTATTAATTTCTAGTATGCTTTCACGTGTTCTGTATTATATAATCTTCAATGTAATCCTACAGAGTAGAAGAGGGAGTCACACCCCAAGTTCACACTGGAGGAGACCGGGGTCCTGCGGGATTGTTTCTCGGCACCAATCACACAGTAAACAGTGGAAGCAGGGCAAGTTTTTTCTGCTTCTTACTTTGATCAGATTTCACAGACTACATGGTCGAAATGGATTATTCCACCCAACAAAGAGAACAGCATCAGACTGCAAGCATCAAGGTCCAAAAGATTCACCTGAGCCACTGGTCACTTCCTCACACGTGCATATCCCTGCTCACTACCCCAGGCGCTGTACCAGACACATGACTCAAAGATGAGACGAGACGGGGCAGCCACAGCCCTCCTGTATGAGGACCCAGTGCGTCTGGTTCAGGGCGGGCTCTCGTCAGCCGGACGTATGGGAGCCAGGCGTTCGGCCTAGTGGTTAAGATGTCTGTGTCCATATCAGGGTACCTGGGCTCGCACCCCAGCCCCACCCCCCAATCCAGCTCCTGCTGATGCCTGGGGGGCAGCAGTGATGGCTCAGGTGGTTGGGTGCTGGCCATCCACACGGGAGACCTGGGCTGAGTGCCCAGCTCTGAGGTTTGCCTAGACTCCGCCTTGGCCATTGCCGGCATCTGGGGAGTGAACCAGCAAGTGGGAGCTCATTCTGTTTCTGTCTCTGCTGCTCTGTGTCCCTGCCTTTTGAATAAAAATTCACTTTGGGAAAAAAAAATAAAAGATGAATACGCATAATGACTAATGAGGGACAAGACAGGCAAGTTTCCTTCTGGAAAGTGCAGCTGCTGCAGTAGGGAAGATGTGCTGTGACGCTGTAGGAGAACCACCCCCACTGGGGAAACAGGAGTGGGAGAGGCCACAACAGACTTCCACAAGAACCACCTCGGAGCTGGCGCTGTGGCGCAGTAGTTGATCCTCTGCCTGCAGCGTAGGCATCCCCTGAGCACAAGTTCAAGTCCTGGCTGCTCTTCTTCTGATCCAGCTCTCTGCTGTGGCCTGGCAAAGCAGTGGAGGATGGCCCAAGTGCTTGGGCCCTGCACCCACATGGGAGACCAGGAGAAGCACCTGGCTCCTGGCTTCGGATCGGCATAGCTCCGGCCCTGGTGGCCATTTGGGGGGTGAACCAATGGAAGGAAGACCTTTCTCTCTGTCTCTCTCTCACTGTCTAACTCTGTCAAAAAAAAAAAAGATACACAAGAGAATCTCAAAACACTCATGGAAAAACGAAATTAAAAGATAACATCCATTTCCATGAAGTTTTTTCCTTTGAATTTTAGACTGAGAGGAAGATAAAAAAAAAATGCATCTTCACCCAGCATCTTCCAAGGCTACCAAATTGTTCAACACTGGGAAATGATCAAAACCAGGAACTTTACATTGGTACAATCCAAATAGCTGAATCAGATTTTATACGCACAGAGGCGCTCATCGGCCTGTGGGTATACGGCTCTCTGTGATCACACCACATCTGCAGCTTCGTGGAACTACCATCGTGAGTAAGAGACTTCTCTGGAGCACCACCACAGTCACCACAAGCCCCCCTTCGGTTCCCTTCCTCTGCTCCAACCCCTGGAAACCACTAATCTGTCCTCATCTCTATAATTACATTATTTCACGAAAATGAAACAGAATCACTACAGCACGTATCCTTTTGAGAGCGTCTTTTATCACTCAGCAAACTTTCTCTGAAGTTCATCCAAGTTATTGCAACATCAATAGTTCATGCCCTTTTTTTTTTAATTCACTGAATAGCATTCTATGGTGTGAATGTTCCAAAGTCTGACTCTTTGTCCCTGAGGGGCCCATGGCAGTTTCTGGTTTGGGGGCTGCTATGAACAAGTCTGCGTAAGAAGACAAAATGTTCACCTCTTTTAGACAAATGCCCAAAATGCAACTGCTGGGTCACATGGCAAATTCATCTTTCACTTATAAAGGAACTACCAAACTTCTCCAGAGCGGCTGTCCCCTTGCACATGATCCACCAGCAATATGCGAGCCATCAGTCGCTCCACATCTTCACCAGCATGAGTCGTATTTTAAAAAGGTAAACACAGGAGTCTGTCAAAGTACTCTAGAACCAAAGGAGGGATAACTAGAAACTCTAGCTTTGTTACGTACAGAACATCATGTAGCACAACACACATGATAATGTACCCAATATCATCTATGAAGTATTGCTGTAATCATTTTTAAAAAGCCTCTGGATCAAATACCAATTTATAGGAGAAACCATGGTCAGAGGGACATGCTAAATGACAGCGCATACAATCAGCATAAGCTAAAATGTAAGACATTCCACAAGACAAATAATCTATTTTCTTCAATAAATTGTGAGGAAAAGAATGACAGGCAGGAGAACCTGCACACCAAAAGAGACATGGAAGCCATCTCAACCAACTGTTCTCTATGAATCTTATTTGGATATTGATTCATAAAAACCAACTGTAGCAACTAAATACATAAAGTTAATCACAAGAAGCAGCAATTTCACTCCTACTTATAAATACTCAAAAGAATTGGAAACAGGCCCTTCAAACACTTATTAACAAATTAATGCCCATCAGTGAACGAACAGATAAACATGTGTGCACACATACAAGGGGCTATTACTCGGCCATAAAAAGGAACGATGTACTCGTATACATGCTACAACATGGATGGATCATGCCCTTTATGCAAAGTGATTGAAGCCAGACAAACTGTCACATGCTGTACGAAATAACCAAAAGAGGTAAACCCACAGAAACAAAACCCAAGTCAGTGGCAGTGAGGGGTTGGAGGTGGGGAGAAGCACTCTGAGAGGACTGCTGAATGGGCATGGGTTTCATCTGCAGATGTGACAAGTTCTGCAACTAGACAGAAGGTGGCTGTGTAACACTCTGAACCCACGCAGGCCACTGGACTGCTCACTTGAAACTGCTAGGGCGCACATTTGGTGCAGTGATGAAGACCATTCGGGACGCCTGCATCCCCTACCAGAATGCCTGGGTTCCAGTCCTAGCTCTGCTCTTGATGCTGGCGTCCTGCCGATGTGTGCCCTGGGGGATCAGGTGGTGCCCTATGCGGTCCTGCCACCCCCACAGGAGAATCATACGGGGTTCCTGGCTCCCAGCTTCAGCCTGGCCCAGGCCCGGCTGTTGCAGGCACCTGGGGAGTGAGCCAGTGGATGAGAAGTCTCTATCTGTCCCTCTCTGCCTTTCAAATAATAAAATAATTTTAAATGCTTACTTTTATGTTATGTGAATTCTACTATAACTTTTAAAAAAGAACGATCTTTTTGATACAGATCATTTACAAAACAAATGGTTTAATGCTAATATGAAAATTAAATTAATTAGAAAGGAGGGTTACAAATGAATAAATCAAACAAGATTGCCCCTGGGTTGACTGTTACTGAAGCTGGGTGACGGTAAAGTGGAGTTCATTTTAATATTCTACTTTTAAACATATTTGGAAATTTTTTTACCATAAATTGCTTTTAAAAGTCAACATTTGGCTTTAAGATAAGAAAGCCCAGCTGAGTTAGGGTTTCACATCACCCGCTCTCAAAACCTGGAGCTGGGAGTATCAGAGGAAGGGCACGGGACAAGCGAAGCGCCAGAGACCCAACCATTCCCGACACGGCCCCAACACGGCCCCAGACCGATGGTGTGACCTAGGACATGCGCACTTGGTGAAAATGAGTGACATAGGGAAGCTCTGGCCTAAAGCCCGAAGATCCTGGTCCAAGAGAACTTGGTAGCAAATTTAGTACAGCCCTCTCGGAATACCCACAGTCTCCACCTTGAAAACAAGCCAATCTGCCAGATCGCCCGGGGTGTTCATCTAAAAATGACCGCTGCACGTGCCGTTTCGGCTAAGACAGAAAGGGGAGGGCCCTGCGAGGAGATGGCCTTGCGTGGAGCAAGAGAGAAACCACAGGGGCGGGCACAGCTAGCACGGAGGCCCCGCTGTTGGCAGCAGGTCCGGAACTGAGTGAGAGGGTAACTCAGTGGGGAATCAAATCTGGCCATTCAACGCGAGATCACCAGCGCGGGGCTGTGCTGGGCTCACCCAGGAGATGGTATGGAGGGCTAAAAGGACTGAAGTCTCAGAACTGAGCTGATCTCGAAAAAGAGAACGATCTCAAAACTGCAATGAAACCGGGAGGGAAAATTAGTGTGAGTGATTTTCCCGAAGTTCAGGGATGTGTGTGCTTTCGCACAGAGAAGGCATTCGGCACGTCAAAATTAAGAAGGGAGAAGGCCGAGCACGTTGCGGGCCGAGTCGGCAGCTCAGGGTCCAGGGAGAGAACAGTAAGAGCCGCGTGTTCCAGGCATGTGTCAGACAACAGCGACCAGAACGCCTACAGGGAATAGCAGACAACTGCAGAACACCTGCATGCTTGAA
This sequence comes from Sylvilagus floridanus, assembly GCA_949820135.1. Taxonomy (NCBI): domain Eukaryota; kingdom Metazoa; phylum Chordata; class Mammalia; order Lagomorpha; family Leporidae; genus Sylvilagus; species Sylvilagus floridanus. The sequence continues at coordinate 9,885,207 of OX463228.1, read as the reverse complement.
CTGTCCCTCAAGCAACTCCGACAGTGAGAAGTCTGAGCTAAGACTAGGTGCTGTGAGGGAGGGACACAGCTAGGACCATTTAGAGACACAGACTAAGCACAAAAATAAGTATTTTTTAAGTGGAAAAAAATACACAAGAACGGGCAGGTGCAAAGGTCCCGCCCAGACCAACAGTTCAGCCTCCGGGTATGGGCTCCAGCAAGCGGCTCTCTCCCGAGCTCTGCAGGCAGCATCAGCTCCAGGAGACACAGGGACCTTGGGTCCAGAGGGCAAAACTGACTCTACCGCGCCACCTTGTGGCCTATAGCCAGAAAGCAACCCCACAGAATCCCTGGCTCTCTCCCAGGTACCTAACTGACAAGAGGCTTTCAAAGCCCAGCCAAGAACCCTTACGAATCCTTAGACAGAACATTTTGACCCATGCCATTAAACTCATGGATCAGTAGGCCTATAAATATGATAGAAATTTATTTTTGAAAACACACTATTTTGAGATGCATATAACACTACATATTCATTCCAATATTCACTGTTTCTGTTAGCAATCCATGCACTGTGCTGGGCACTACACAGGGAAGACGAGTGAAACATGGCCCTGCCCTTAAAAGTTCACAGTTAGTAGTGCAGATCAGCACAGGAGCCCAGGGAAGACCCAACAGTGGCTTAGCCAGAGAGAAGACAGAGTCAGATTAAAAGATAACTGGTGATCTGGTGACGGCAAAAGCAGCAACTGAGACGCTCAACGTGAGTGCTGCATAAGCACTTTGCAGGGATTCTGAAGAGAGGCCTGGTCCTCTCATCCACCCCACGCCTGCTCTGTGCCCACTGCTGGGTGCTGCAGACACGAGCCAAGGAGGTCTGGAGAGTGCGGCAGGGAGGCTCTTTGATTTTAACTAGGTCAGGAAGGTCACGGAAAAAGGACTCCTGCTCTCCGAGTGCGGGGGAGGAAGGTAAGAGCAGCGTCCCACACTGTAGACTCGGGAGATACGGAGATGGACACAGATAACAAGAGGCCACTCAAACTCCTGGGGACGGGGAGGCAAAAGTGAGGTCTAAGGATACCACCTATTCAGGAAGGGAGGGAGGGAGGGAGAGAGGAAAGAGAGGCAGAGATGGAAAGCGCTTCCATCTACTGGTTCACTCCCCAAATGTCTGCAACAGCCATGCTGGGCCAGGATGAAGTCAGGAGCCAGGAACTCCACCTGGTCCCCCCCATGGGTGGCAAGGACCCAAGTACATTGGTAGGAAGCTGAATCAGAGGCAGTGAAGCTGGGACTAGAACCAGCACTCTGATATGGGAGGTGAGTGTCCCAAGCATGGGCTCAAACTTGCTGTGCCACAATCTCCATGCCAGAAGTTCTTAATTTTAATGAAATCCAATTTACCATTTCTTTCATATATACTGATGTTGAGCGCTGCTTAAGAACTTCAGGATGGGGCCAGCACAGTGGCATTGTGGGTTAAGCCGCCACCTGTAGTGCCAGTATCCCATATGGGTGCCAGTTCGAATCCCGGCTGCTCCACTTCTGATCCAGCTCTCTGCTATGACCTGGGAAAGCAGTAGAAGATGGCCCAAGTCCTTGGGTCCCTGCACCTGCGTGGGAGACCTGGAAGAAGCTCCTGGCTCCTGGCCTCAGTTCAGCGCAGCTCTGGTCGTTGCAGCCAACTGGAGAGCGAACCAGCAGATGGAAAACGTCTCACTCTCTGCTTCTCCTTCTATCTGACTTTCAAATACATAAATAAATCTTAAGGAAAAAAAAGAATTCAGGAACCCTTTAGCCCAATGGCCTTGCGTTCTGGAAGGAAGCAGGCCAAGGGCAGGGAGCCTCACTGTTTCAGCACGCGCGGGAGCACCAGGGCCTTTTCCAGCCATGGTGCCGAAGCCCCGAGCTCTCCTCTTCCTCACGGTTCGAGGAGCCCGCAGACGCAGTATGGCAGAGGTGGTCTGCCTCGGTCGGGGCAAGGAGTTACATTTAACGCAGTGTCCACAGAAGCAGGGCTCAAGGCCTCAAAGAGCAGACATTTGACCTAGAGGTGCCCAAGGCCAGACGAGGTCCCAGGAGCAATTCCCTCTCATGGTCAGAATCCCCACCCACCCACTGTGCCCCTGTGAGGCACCATCTTAGGGGGTGTGTGTTGAGATTCCTGGCTGCCAGATTTTTTTTTTTTTTTTTGGACAGGCAGAGTGGACAGTGAGAGAGAGAGACAGAGAGAAAGGTCTTCCTTTGCCGTTGGTTCACCCTCCAATGGCTGCCGCGGACTGCGCGCTGCGGCCGGCGCACCGCGCTCATCCAATGGCAGGAGCCAGGTGCTAGGTGCTTATCCTGGTCTCCCATGGGGTGCAGGGCCCAAGCACTTGGGCCATCCTCCACTGCACTCCTGGGCCACAGCAGAGGGCTGGCCTGGAAGAGGGGCAACCGGGACAGAATCCGGCGCCCCGACCGGGACTAGAACCCGGTGTGCTGGCGCCGCAAGGCGGAGGATTAGCCTGTTGAGCCACGGCGCCAGCCTGGCTGCCAGATTTTATTACTGAGCAGCGAAGAGCTCTTCTCTTTATCATCCTTGTCAAAGCAAGACACCACTAGCTGTCACAGAGCTAACGGTTCCTGACAGAAACTAAAGCGATTACAAGAGAGGTAGTGAACGAGCAGACAGCTAACACAGGCAATGGAAAGGGAGAGGGAGAGGCAGTGACCGCAGGGGAAACCGGGCTGTTCCGAAATTCCCTGGGCGCTCAGCAGGGGAGCTCGGTTTGGAACACTGCTCCTGGGGCCACTACCACAGTCCAAGCAAGGCTACCCTAGGATGTTGACAGCGACAAAGGAGGACGGTTGTGAAAGACATCAGCAGAAATAATCTCAGTGAAAGAAACGAAACTTTCAATATGCAACGTATTCTTGCATGTGTGAGCTTTCTCTCTACCACTCCTGTGGCAAGTGCCCCTCCTGATGGCTGACTCAGCACCACATCTCTGAAGCACACCCTTCCAACTCCAGTGTTCCCAGGGCCAGACAAGCAATGCATAGGAAGGATTACACCTGCATTAAAAACCGTCAAGGTGAAGGGCCTGCCCTGTAGTACAATGGGTTGGGCCAGAGCCTGTGACACCACATCCCATATGAGTGCCGGTTCTAGTCCAGGTTGTGCTACTTCCAATCCAGCTCCCTGCTAATAAGCCTGTGATGGCAGTGGAAGACAGACCAAGTGCTTGAGCGCCTGCCACCAATGTGGGAGACCTAGATGGAGTTCCTGGCTCCTGGCTCTGGCCTGGCCCAGCCCAGTCAGTGCAGTCACTTGGGAGTGAACCAGTAGATGGATGATCTCTCACTTTGTCTTTCCCTCTGTCTCTGTAACTCTGCCTTTCAAATAAATAAATCTTAAAAAAAAAAAAAAATCAGGCAGAGTGATGGTGGGCCCCTTCATGTATCACACAGGTTTAAAGAGGAACCCATGGCTCATTTTGCTTGACTGTTGCTGCTTGAGAAAGATCCAATAGTATCAGATCTTCTGACTTTTTTCAAGAGACATTAGAAATTGCAATTTGCTTCTGTGTAATTTTCCAAACACACATCATATAGACCAAACAAAATACCTTTGTGGTTGAATTTGGCCTACTTTGTGGTTGAATTTGGACAGTTAGCTTACAGTCTCTGTTCTAAAGCTTTGCAGCAAAATAAAGAGCGCATGCAGGCTTCAAGGTTAGAAAAGCAAGAAACTTGGCAAGTCAGCATGTAAACAGAAGCTGAGCCTGAGACAGTGAAAGAAGATTAACTTCTAGGGCTACATAGAGGAAAGTACTCAGACTGTGGAGCTGGACAAGCCTGGACTGAAAGCTTTGACAGAAATTGTGACTGGTACCACAAGAAAGCAAAGATGAAATAGGAAGCCTATTCAATTCAGACAAAAGGGAACACACACACACACACACACACACACACACACATTATCTTACTTCTCTGTACTTTGACTTCCTTAAAATAAGAGCAATAGAACCCATTTCCTAAGGTTGTCTTAGGATTTTTTTTTTTTTTTTGACAGGCAGAGTGGACAGTGAGAAAGAGAGAGACAGAGAGAAAGGTCTTCCTTTGCCGTTGGTTCACCCTCCAATGGCCGCCGCGGCCGGCACGCTGCAGCCAGTGCACCGCGCTCATCAGATGGCAGGAGCCAGGTGACAGGTGCTTTTCCTGGTCTCCCATGGGGTGCAGGGCCCAAGCACCTGGGCCATCCTCCACTGCACTCCCGGGCCACAGCAGAGAGCTGGCCTGGAAGAGGGGCAACCGGGACAGAATCCGGCGCCCCGACCGGGACTAGAACCCGGTGTGCCGGCGCCGCAAGGCGGAGGATTAGCCGGCCTTGTTTTAGGATTAACCACAGTAATTACTCATCTACTTGTCATTGCCCCTGGTGTGTAATGTTGAATGTTAGCTATCATGAGGCACTGAGAGGTGAAGCAATCTGCTCAGGACCACGTGGCGGGGCTGGTGCTGTGACCCAACAGATAAAGCCACCACCTGCAGTGCCGGCATCCCATATGGGTGCTAGTTCGAGTCCCAGCTGCTCCACTTCTGATCCAACTCTCTCCTATGGCCTGAGAAAGCAGTAGAAGATGGCCCAAGTCCTTGGATCCCTGCACCCACATGGGAGAGCTGGAATCGGCTCCTGGCTTCAGATTGGCCCAGCTTTTGGCCACTGCTGTCATCTGGGGAGTGAATCAGTGCATGAAAGACGTCTCTCTCTCTGCCTCTGCTTCTCTGTAACTCTGCTTTTCAAATAAATAAGTAAATCTTAAAAAAAAAAAAAAAAAAAAGACCACATGGCAGGGCCAGCGCTGTGATACAGAGGGTTAAAGCCTCAGCCTGCAGTGTCAGCAACCTGTATGGATGCAGGTTCGAGTCCTGGCTGCTCCACTTCAGATCCAGCTCCCTACTTGATCACCCGAGAAAGCAGCAGACGATGGCCCAAGTTCCTTGGGCCCCTGCACTCAGATGGGAAACCCATAAGAAGCTCCAGGCTCTTGGCTTCGAATCAGCTCAGCTCCAGCTGTTGCAGCCATTTGGAGAGTGAACTGGTGGATGAAAGACCTCTCTCTCTCTTCCTGTGACTCTGTCTTTCAAATAAATAAAAAATAAATCTTTTAAAAAAAAAGACCACATGGGCCAGCGCCGTGGCTCAACAGGCTAATCCTCCGCCTAGCAGCACAGGCACACCGGGTTCTAGTCCCAGTCGGGGTGCCAGATTCTGTCCCGGTTGCCCCTCTTCCAGGCCAGCTCTCTGCTGTGGCCCGGGAGTGCAGCGGAGGATGGCCCAAGTGCTTGGTCCCAGCACCTCATGGGAGACCAGGAGAAGTACCTGGCTCCTGCCTTCGGATCAGCACAGTGCGCTGGCCGCAGTGTGCTGGCTGTGGCAGCCATTGGATGATGAACCAACGGCAAAGGAAGACCTTTCTCTCTGTCTCTCTCTCTCACTGCCCACTCTGCCTGACCAAAAAAAAAAAAAAAAAAAAAAAGGCCACACGGCTACTGTGCCCAGAAGGGTGGCTGCAGATGCTACACTCCAAATGCTCAAGCTCTTTTCAGCCTCCCCTGACCCTGCTGAGCACATTTCTTATTATTATTATTATTTTAAGATTTATTTATTTTATTTGAAAAGCAGAGTTACAGAAAGAACGAGCAACAGACAGAGACAGAGAGATCTTCCATCTATAGGTTCATTCCCCAAATGGCCACAAAAGGCCAGGGCTGGTCCAGACTGAAGCCAGGATCCAGGAGCTTCATCCCATGTAGGTGCAGGGGCCCAAGCACTCTAGGGTCATCTTCTGCTGCTTTCCCAGGCACATTTATCAAGAAGCTGGATGGGAATTGGAACAGCTGGGACTTGAACCATTGCCCAAATGAGATGCCGGCATCACAGGTGCGGCTTAACCCACCATGCCACAGCACCAGCCCAGGCTCTTTCTTTATCTTGTATAATGAGGAGGTCAGATAAGACGATAACTAAAATCCTCTCCAGAGATGACATCTTATCCTGCCCTCTAAGCTCAGGGCAGCAGTGGCACACAAGCGACTCTGCTCACCCGTCTACAGGCTGCCAAGCAAAGTAGAGAGGTACAGCTCAGGCTTGGGGTGGGCCGGAGAAACCATTCAGGCATTCAGTAATGCCCAGGAGTGAAATGTTCAGCAATGTTCAGTCTGAGGCCCCCTCATTGCTCCCAGGAGACAGCATCTGTTTCCAGGAGGCCGGTCAGTGGCCCTTCTGAGTGGGCTCTGCATTCTCCCACATGCCCATGCTCTGGGACCTGGAAAGGAGCCACGACAGGCTCTGAACCTTAAATCTTCAGAACACTGAGCAATTCTTCTCCTTTGAGGTCAAGGGTCTTTACAAGAACCTGGTAAAGCTCCCTCTCATCCCTAGAAAATGCTACACATGCGCCCACTGAGATAGCACAGCACACACAATTGTACCTGCAATATAAGGGGTGCACAAATCCCCTAGAAGACTTTAAATAACACCCAACCTTTGTCCTCCCAAGGGACTCAGAATTGCCCCAGGATCTGGGTCAGGGTTTCTAGGCAGCTGTGCTCAGGAGACGAATTATCTATTGCGACTCAGCATAATTAAGCCTACATGGAAAAGACAAAAGGCCCTCTCTCCCTCCCCCACACCAAGTCATACTGAGGAAATTCAAACAGGAAAGATCTGTAAGCCAACCCCAATCTCTAGTGGATGTGAAGTTAAGATGTATTTCAAGAATATTTCATGTCCTTTCTCTGCCACACACCCAAAAAACCTCAAAGAATCTGAGAAGAGTTTAAATAAACAGGCAAAAGCATCCTAGACCCCATGGCACTGTGCTCCTTTCATTAAAAAAAAAAAATCAGTCAAGACTGCCAATTAGTCTTATTAGATGATTTTTATTCCATATGGGCTTTGAAAACTATAGGTTGCCAAAGAAACCATATAACTGCAGAAGAAATCAAAACAAGACAAGATGAGCAACAGTTTCCATGTTGTGGGGTCTGGAGAAACATGTAGTCTCAAACCCAGTGCAGGGGTTTGAAAGTCAGCACAGCCTTTGGTGTGGATGCCCAAACACTTTTTTAATTGAAACCTAAAAACATGCACTTCATTGTTTTAAACAGAAGATCTATTCATTCATTCATTTGAAAGGCAGTGAAAGAGAGAGAGAGAAGTTCTTTCCTCTACTGGTTCACTTTCCAAAAAGCCACAAAAGCTAGGGCTGGGCCAGGCCAAAGCCAGAAGCCAAGAACCCCATCCAGGTCTCTCATATGGGAGGCAGGGAGGGATTCAAGTGCCTGAGTCATCACCCTGCTGCACCCCAGTATTATCAGGGGCTGGACTGGAAGTGGAGTAATCAGAACTCAAATAGGCAGACCAATACGAAATACAGGTGTCCCCAGTGGCAGCGTACCCACCGTGCCAGAACACTGGCCCCAACATACACCTCTGGATGCAAGCAATTCTCTAAAGACATTTTTGCAAAATTGGGCCAAGACAGATGTGTAATCAGGAAGCAGCATTATTTATTATGGTCAAACACAAGCAGTCCTGGTTGTTGGAATATCACATAGCCACTAAAAGAATGAGCTAGACCTGTAAATGCTAACATTCAAAGAGCGCTAAGACACGATTAACTGAAAAAAGTCAAGGGGCAGGCATGCAGCCCAACAGGCTAAGTAGCCACTTGAGAAACCCACATTCCCTATCAGACTGCCAGGGCTCGAGTCCCACCACTGCTTCCAATCCATCTGCCTCTAATGTGTCTGAGAGGCACCACATGATGGCCCAAGTGCTTGGGACTCTGCCGCCCCACTGTGGGAACTCTGGGAGACCTGGATGGGTTTTCAGCTCCTGGTCTTGACCTGGCCCCAGTCCCAGCCATCGCAGGCATTTAGGGAGGGAACCAGCAAGTGGAAGATACCTCTCACTGTCTGTCTGTCTCTCTCGTTCTCTCTCTGCTGACATCATGAATTACTCAGGCTTCTGCCTGAGGAGAAATAGCTCAGTGTCTCACTTCCGTTGCCAACTATTCACCACGGTTGTAAGTAGGGGACAGAATATGGTGGCAGAAGGCTGGTGTACTCCACACTCTGCCTCGTATGACATGGATGAGGCAGCAGAGTTGTCCCTGAAGAGCCGAAAGGACAGAGGACACTGTGGCTGGACACAGGCGACCGTCCTCCTGGCAGACAGCAGCCTCCACAAGCACAGTGCAGAGGCGCCTTCGGGGCCCTGCCACTGCAGGTACTGCAACAGTACGGAAGAGCAGCGGCCAGCTGCGCACAGAACCAGGAGGCCAGAGGCAATCCTCAGCGAGAAATGTCTCAGGCCTCAGGAGGGACATCCCTCTGGGCTACACAGACCTACCGAAACAGTTCCAACCCCGCTGACTTCTGCAGAGAGGATCAGCTAGGACTAAAAACAAAAATCTTCTGTGTTCATCCACTCCTTTCATCTGAGGACCATGAAATACATGATGAACTCACTAACTTCCCATAATATTCCTCCTGCAATATGGCTTTACAAAGTGGGGAATCACTTCCAGGTACAATTTCCAGGAGCTGGCTGCAATAGTGCAGGCAGTGTAGAAAGGTCATCTGTCCCATGGGCGTTAAAGAACACAACAGTGCTTCCCATGCTCCTCCACCTCATCCCTGTCCCCTTCAACGACGCCTCAAATCCCCTGACTGGTGCCATCAGCTCAGGATTGACCTGAATGTTCCCTTTCAGGAATGCAAACAGAAGGAAAAACATGTTAGGACCTTAACACCACAGTGCACTGGGGCTTAACCTTTTGTTACTGTCATCACTGGTCCTTCAGAGAAACTGGGAAAGCAAACAAACTTCTGTCTCAGGAAAATGCATTTACACAAATACACACGAGGTAATTGTCTGATAATCTGGGGGCTTCACGGTCCTCAAGCTCGCGTAGAGATGCCCTCCAGCCTGAGTTAAGCAGCCCTGGCTCAGCAGCAATGAATCTGGCAAATCTCTTCACCGCAGGCTACAGTTCCTGTGCACCTGGGGAGCCTGGGCAGGACTGAGGGGAGGCTCTCACTCCTTCACCACCTGCCCAGGACTGACCCTGGCTCCAGTCTGGACCTGCCCAGCAAAGAGTGCTGATTCTCATGCCTGCTGCTTCGGAACAGCCTCTCCCAGCTTCAGAGACACCAGCACATGAGAGGAGACCCACTGCCAAACAGGTTCTCACCACACGTGCTGGCTGGCCACACACCTGAGAGCAGAGGCGGGGAAGCTGCAACACCTTGTCCATCAAAAGGGGGCTCACCTCTGAGGTTTTCGAATATCCCAGAGTCCCACTCCTTCTTTCGAATTGGCTGTCGCCAATAACCTGGGCTCTACGGGGTTGAACATGACACTGTGAAAGGCTGATGGATAGTTTGCCAGGCAGAAGGGCTCTGTGAAGAGAAATTACGGATGATCCGTTAGTTCCAGGCACCTTTGGGCGGGTGCCTAATACCCGACCTCCTCTTGCATCTAGCTAGCTTCTAATCGATTTCACCTAGAAGGTCTGCCTGCCTTTGTGTCAATCAACAGGTGCCAGGTGGGGGAGGAATCGCTTCGCTACCTAGGAGGACATGTTTCTGTGGAAGCTACTGGAGTAACAGCACTTCTCAGCTCATGATTCCACACTCAGTACAGCTTTCACAGGCCTGCTGCTACCTTACCTGGCTGGCCCTCAGAACCAGCTTCTAATAAGCCTAGGAGCACAGCCCAACATGTTAAGTGCTTGAAATATAGAAAAATAAAAAGATCCAGATGCTGCCAGACAAAGCAGGCTGCACAGTAACTATGTACACAGGCACCATTACAAGACTGCATGTAGGGGGCCCCTGGAGGAAGGGGCCTTTGAAGACAAGAGTTACAGAGAGAAATGTCTCTGCAGGAAATGAGCTGAGAAGACGCGTTTCCTGAAGAACTCTGGAGAAACACTAAAAACCAAGCTCTTCGTTTTATGCATCAGAGGCACAAAGAGCACATTTGGAGGAGACACACAGGGAGTTCCCCTCAAACAGAGTGTGCCTGCCATCATGTGAAGATCCTCCACACAGGTAAAGTGAGGTCTGTGGCTCTTTAAACAAAATACCAAGCCTAGAACTAGAATGCACAGTGCTACTCAGCATGACACACAGAGCTCGCCCTCGGTGGCCCTCCACATTCTCTCCTCAGGGCTGTTAAACACCAAGGTGCAAGTGTTTGTGGGGATTCATGGGAGAATGGAGACCTCTGACCACTGAGAATGGGATGGCTTCAAAGACACACACCTATGCCCCCACACAGGCGTCTCATGTCCTCCCCTCCCTTGATATCGTTCACACTCAGATACTCATGTTATAAAGGGAACTGCAATGACCTTGACATCAAACTCTCCAACACAATCCAACAGGCTTTTACACAATGACCTACCTCCATGGGGAGATTCCCGGATGTCCCAAATGAGAACTCGGCCATCATCTGAGGAGCTGGCAAAAATGTTGTCGTTTACTGGGCTCACCGACAAGCCATACACTGCATCTTCATGAGCAAACACGTCCAAGGTCTCACTGCTGAGAGACAGAGCGAGAGAGGAACACAGGCACACACACACAGTACAGAGCCCATACCCTCCACCACCAAGGGTACAGTTGCTCTCATTTCAGGCAGAAAGTCAATGTCTCTAACCCCAAAGGACGTCACATTTTCTAAAAATTGGGTATTTACCTTGGAAGTAGAACAAAACAAAAGGGCACTACTAAAGAGATTGTTTACTGAACAGCATATTAAAAGTGACACAAGAGCTAAGTTCTGTATTTTTACTTATTGCAGAATGCATCTGCTTGAATACAGATGTGGGGATGCTGGTTGATTTCCAAAAACCAAGGAAAAGCTTTAAAGCATGATGGCAGCAGGTGTGAGAAAGCTCTCCTAACTAAGAGGTGATCTCAGAACAACTTTATTTTAAAAATAAATTAATTCATTAATTTGAAAGGCAGAGTAACAGAGAAAGAGAGATCTTCTATCCACTGGTTCACTTCCCAAATGGGAACAACTGCTGGGCTGGTCCAGGATGAAGCCAGGAGCCCAGACCTCCATCCAGGCTTGCCACATAGGTGGCAGGGGCCCAAGCACACACTTGCCTTCCCAGGCACATTAAAAGGAGCTGGATTGGAAGCAGAACGGCCAGGACCCAACCAGCACTCTGGATGCCAGTGGTGCACGCAGTGGCCTAACCAGCTACACCATAGCACTGCCTCCTCCCCACTCTTATCTGTTAAATCAAAACTTTATTTCACAACCATCACAGAAAACTTTTTTTTTTTTTTTCAGAAAAAAGCATCTGATTTCAAGTCATTTTCCTTAAAAGTGAAAACTATTTTAGTCTAAAGAGATATCTGCCTTTTTTCATATGAAAAACTGAGTCATTCACCTACACAAACCAACAATCTATTTACCTTTCAACATCATGGAGGATAACTTGTTCGTCATTTCCTATAAATGGAAAAAGCAGACATTTAATGATTCTGCAAGATGATCCCTGTCCACACTGATAGAGAATTTTAAAAAATAATAGCAACTAGGTATAATAACAGTTCTCAAGATGTAGTATCCAGGGCATGACAAAAAAGCTTTGGCTATTAAGAAACAGTACCACATGATCATGGGCAAATTAATTCACTCATCCAAGCCAATTTCCCTCCCTTCCCCACAAACATTTATTAATTGTCAGATCAGTTGTGTTTATCTTTAAAATAGGGACAGAAACTACACCTAACTCTCAGGGAGATTGTGACTCTAAGAACACATGTGTGAAGGCATTCAGAATAGGGCAGGGCAGTTAATAAGCCCAAATATAAGTAAATGTTTGCTACTATTGTCATTCTCCTTGTCTATTATAGTATTAACATTTGATGACTGTGTGATTCCAAACAATGGAAAAGTTTTTAATCTACAACTTGTTCTCTTGCATTTCTACTATTCCACCAATGGACCTATAAATTTACATTCATGCTATGTATAGTCCTGTCTTCAAATGGTATATATAGCAAAACAATTGAAACCTGAACATGAAAAACAAAAACGTATTCTATGCTTAAACATACAACCTACAGTCATTTAAATACAATGCAAAAGAAGCAGCAAAAATATGGACCAAGTCATCTTAAACCAAACTCTGGCTATAAATTCTATTGTGGGTATATACCAACTAAATTAAGAAAGCCATACTAACGCCTCCTAGGTATCACGCACAGTGTTAATGGCTAGAATATGAGAAGAATAAGATTCTGCCAGATCTTTGAAGAATTCACAGTCCAACTGCTCAAATAAGTAGTAACAAGTGACATGAGCTTTCACTTGCTGCAGTGACATGACCTAGTTATAGGGACAATTGTTTCCTTCACGGCAGAAAGTAGCTACATGAGAAACAACTGAAAATGTTTGCCAATAGGAGGTTTCGGCAAACTAGTGGGGACTAGAGAGCTAAGACAGAAGAATAGCATGAGCAAAAAAGCACAAGAGCAAAATAGTGCTGTGCATACCCGTCAGAGGGCAGGGGTTTAGTGGGCTGGAGTCTGGGACACAGGGCGGGAAGTGAGGCCAGGCAGGTAGATCAGGGTTCAGATCTTACTCTTTGGGCACTATAGGGTCAAAAGTTCACATGGTCAAATCATTATTTTTAAAAGAAAACTTCCATGGAAGGAGGGTTAGAATCTAACAGCAGAAATCACTGCGGCTCTCAAGGCCAAGGGTGAGAACCTGAATCAGAACAATCAGCACAGCAAGAAAACAGAAACTGAAGGCTCAACAGGGATGCTTTCAGGATGGGTGACAGGGCTGGGTGACTGGCTGGATGTGTGAATGAAAGGAGGCAGGAGAGAGGACGACGTCCACGCACCACAGGGATGAAGGCACGGAAGGCCGTCTCTGTAAACTGGAAACGATAAACTGTCAGCAGTTTCTGAAGTGAAACCTACCCGCTTCTAAGAGGGTACCTCAAAAAGTTTGTGGAGATGTTAATAAGATGAGCTGCTTTTGTTAACAAAAACTTTGAAATTTGTGCATAGTTTTTCCATAATATGCATTTTCTATGAACTTTCTGAAGACATTTCCTAGAACTGAGTGAGTGGTAGTAAGTGAGGAAGAGAATCCAAAGGATAACAAGAAATCTTGGAGCAGGGAAGGACTAATAATCTTGGCTGTGGATCCATTACATTTAAATTGCTCTTGGAAAACAGGGAGATAGATACCCAGTGGGAAATCTATAGCTCAAGCCATCACCAAGAGGTTGGCTTGGACACCAGGCATTCTAATTATTCCTAACACATTGTAGTACAAACAGAAGCCATCCATAGATCATGTCAGCAATTTCAGTCACAGGGAAATAGAAGAGAATTTTAAAATCACATCAGAGTATACCACATTAGGTTAAGTATCATTTTAAATATGTGTGTTGATGTATTTCTGAGTACTAGGTTGCTACGTGAAAAGTTTTCTGACACAGAGGGAGAGGAGGAGGAGGAACAGGAGCAGCAGCAGGAACAGGAACCTAATGCACGTGTCTGAACTGCTGTAACACAAAGCAGACAACTCCGGGGACCCAGTAATTCTACAATTCACCTCCATGAGATACTGGAAGTAAAATTAGGAGTCCTTTTAGCATTCCGTTCTTTACAATCCCAACCACAGTGAATTTCCCAAGGCAGAATCCCCCCCCTTCTCACCTCCAGAGAACACTTTGGTGTTCCCACTGTTGAAAGCCAGGCAAAAAATGTTGGAGTGGTGCTCTCCTTTGAGCTGGATGGGTTTGACCCTGGAGTGGATGGCTTGTTCCATGTGCCATAGCAGGACCCGGCGGTCGTCTCCTCCTGGAGAGGGGTAAGAATCTCGGTTAAAACAGGCGACAGCACAAGGCTGACACTTGATTTTACCAGCCACCAATCCCATCCTTTCTAAAACCGTACTTCCTCAACTGCCTAAGACTCTAACAGGCACATAAACCCAATCCCTCCTCGCCTGTGCCTAAGCAGGCCCAAGATCCCTCTGTAGGTTACTCACTCTCTCCCAGGAACTGAATCTTAAAGAGATACACAGAGATTAGAAGGGATGAGCACGGACAGACTCCCAAATCCATCCTCCTCCTATCTTCTCAGAGGCCTTGTTGTTTAAATCTCTTCCTTTCCTATCTAGAATCTGTCACTGAAGTCCTGTTTCGTCTAACAGAACTTGAGTTCATTTCTACTGCTCACAACCAAAGAATTCTAAAGTAAAATATTTTTAGATACGAGTTTTCAAAGCAACCTCCTCCGTGTGATCATCGTCTACAGAACACTGACAAATGACAACCACGGAACTGCCTGCCTTTCACAGCAGCAGGCACTACACAAGAAGTTCAGCCCAGCTCCTACCTCTGCTGCTCTCAACAGTCTGAATTAAATGAGCAATATTACACTGTGAGAATCAGTTCCCAGGAATGAAAAATTCTTTATAAATCCTTTATATTTGCAGATGCCTTTAAAGAGTCTGGAAGGACAAGCTGACCACTAACAATGGTTACTACCTATAGGGAATATGATTAGAAGAGAGGTAGAAGGGGGGCCGGCGCTGTGGGGTTGTGGGGAAAGCCACTGTCTGCAACACCAGCATCCCATATAGGTACCACTTCATGTCCCAGCTGCTCCACTCCTGACCCAGATCCCTGCTAATGGCTTGGGAAAAGCAGAAAATGGCCTAAGTGTTTGGGACCCTGCCACCCCAATGGGAGATCCAGATTAAGTTCCTGGCTTCTGGCTTTGGCCTGACTCAGGCCTGGCCATTACGGTCAACTGGAGAGTGAACCAGTGGGATGGAAGATCGATCTCTGTCTCTCCCTCTCTCTCTGCAACTCTTTCAAATAAAATAAATAAATTTTTAAAAAAGAAAAAGAAGTAGAAGGTAGATGAGTTTTTTTGTTTTACTTTATATATTTGGATTTTTTTTTTTTTAAGATTTATTTACATGAAAGTCAAAGTGACAATGAAGGAGAGACAGAGAGAGAGACAAAGATCCTCCACCCACTGACTGACAGCCCACACAGCCAGGGCTGAGACTGGAAGCAAGTGGTAGGATTCAGAACAGCACTTCAATAGGGATGCCGGTGCTGCATGTAGCAACGTTACCAGCTGCATCATGAACTGGGCCCATATGGCTTTCTCTCTGGCTCCCTTTTTTTAAAAAAAAATTATTAATTTATTAATTTATTTGAAAGTCAGAGTTACAGAGAGATAGAGATCTTCAATCCGCTGGTCCACTCCCCAGATAGCCCCAGTGGCCAACACCAAGTCAGGCTGAAGCCAGGAACCAGAAGCTTCATCCAGGTCTCCAACATGGGTGGCAGGTACCCAAACACTTGGGCCATCTTCTGCTTCTTTTCCCAGCCATTAGCAGGGAACTGGACTGGATGCAGAGCAGCCAAGACTTAAGCTAGCACTCCAATATGGAATGCCAGCACTGCAGGAGGCAGCTTACCCTGCTGTTGCACAGACCTGGACCCTATGTAAAACAAATTTTAAAACACTCCATTGGGGCTGGCACCGTGGTGCAGTAGGTTAATCCTCTGCCTGTGGCATCAGCATCCCATATGGGTGCCGGTTCTAGTCCAGGCTGCTCCTCTTCCCACCCAGCTCTCTGCTATGGCCTGGGAAAGCAGTAGAAGGTGGCCCAAGTCCTTGAGCCCCTGCACCAGTGCGAGAGAGCAGGAAGAAGCTCCTGGCTCCTGGCTTCAGATGGGTGCAGCTCCAGCTGTTGCAGCCATTTGGGGAGTGAACCAGGGGTCAGAAGACATTTCTTTCTGTCTCTCCCTCTCACAGTCTGTAACTCTACCTTTCAAATGAATAAATAAAATTCAAAAAACAAAACACTCCATTGACAGCAGGACTCTTCCTGGTTTTGCTTACTGTGGAATCCCAGTACCTAAACGGATGACCCAAAGAGTAGGTACTGAATGAATGTTTATGTTTGCATATTTATGCTCGTATTTGCAGTCATACCTAGATGGCTATAACAGGAGGTGTTTATAAAACCTATCATAATTGTAAGGCTGGCATTAGAAGACTTGTCTTATTGTGGTAAAATATATATAACATGAAGTTCACCACTTTAACCATTTTAAGTGTACAATTCAATGGCATTAAGTCTATATTTATGTTGCCATACATAACTACTACCCATCTCCAAAACATTTTTGTTACCCCAAGCTGAAACCCTATAACCAACAATTCCTGCAAGCCCATGGTAAAAATCACTGTTCTGCCTTCTGTCTTTATGAATTTAACTCTCCAGGTGCCTCGTGTAAGTGGAATCATACAGTATTTCTTCTTTTTTTAATTTTGGTCCTCCTGTTTGTTTTTTATTAAAAAGATTTTATTTATTTGAAAGAGTTACACAGAGAGAAGAGAGACAGAAAGAAAGAGGTCTTCCATCCGCTGGTTCACTCCCCAGTCGGCTGCAACGGCTACGGCTGCACTGATCCAAAGCCAGGAGCCAGGAGCTTCTTCTGGGTTCCCATTCAGGTGCAGGGGTCCAAGGACTTGGGCCATCTTCTACTGCTTCCCCAGGCCATAGCAGAGAGCTGGATCGGAAGTGGAGCAGCTGGGACTTGAACCGGCGCCCATATGGGATGCCAGCACTGCAGGCGGTGGCTTTATCCACTACGCCACAGCACTGGCCTCATACAATATTTCTCCTTTTGGGTCTGACTTAGCACAATGTCTTCAAGGTTCATCATTGTTGTAGCGCATGTAAAAATTTCATTTCTTTGTAAGGCCTAACAATACTCTGTTGTATAGATATATTTTTAATCTATATTTTATTTACTCATTCATCAAGCAATCAGCATTTGGACCATCTTTTGGCTATTTTAAATAACACTGTTATAAACATGAGTGTAAAATATATGTCTGAGCCTCTATTTCAATTATTTTGGGTATATGTTGTTGGAAAACTTTTAATTTTTATTCCCTTCTGTACTGCTAGATTTTCTGCCATAAACACATTTCTTTATAATAAAAATTAAAAGACACAGTAGCCAAATCATACTTATTTTCCCCAGAACCCTATCCTGAAAAACTTATCTTTGCACCTTGAGTTCCTTTATTTCATGAGTTCCTCCATTCTTCCATCGTTGCTCGAAACCAAGCTCTGTGTCCTCCAAAATATTTCATTATCTACTAGAACAATCCCTCAAGTGCAGCCCACAGTGTTCTGTGTTTATGATTCCAACTGAGTTCTCTGGCCTTGGAGGGTCTCTAAATTCTGTATCTCATACAAACTTACCACTTTATAAAACATCAAGTTAAGGAAATGAAAATAGTGATTTAGGTTTGTTTTATTAATGAAAATGACACAAAGGGCTTTTCGTCCTGCTGATAGATTTAGACATGGCATGGCGTTTCAGTTCTCTAGTCTCCACTTGGAGGCAACGAGTCAGGACTTAACAGTGTTTTCGCTACTGCATTTTTTAAGGATTTATTTATTTATTTTGAAAGTCACAGTTACACAGAGAGAGGGATAGAGATAAGACAGAGAAAATCTTTGATCCATTGGTTCATTACCCAGATGGCCACAAGAGTTGGTACTGGGCCAGATGGAAGCCAAGAGTCAAGAGCTTCATCTAGGTCTCATACAAGGGTGGCAGGGGCCCAAACACTTGGGCCATCTTCCACTGTTTTCCCCAGGTCATTAGCAGGGAACTGGATCAGAAGTGGAGCAGCCAGGACATGAACAGGAGCCATCTGGGATGTCAGTGTCACAGACAGTGGCTTTACCCACTGTTCCACAATACCAGCCCCTACTGTATTTTTTTACATTAGAAAACTATTTCTCTATACCCAGGTCTCTATCAAAAGTGGGAAATTAGGGGCATGCACTGTGGTGCAGCAAGCCACCACTCGGGACACCCATATCCCACATCAGATTGCCTGGCTTAAGTCCTGACTACTCTGCTTCTGATCCAGTTTCCAACTAACGTCCATCCCAGGAGGCAGCAAATGACAGCTCAAGTACTTGAGTTCCTACCACCCATGTGGGAGACCTGGATGGATTTCCATGCTCCTGGCTTTAACCTTACCCAGTCCTGGCTGTTGTAGCCATTTGGGGAATAAACAGTGAATGGAAGGTGTTTCTCTTTTACTCTTTCAAATAAATAAGAATAAACGTTTTTTAAGTGGAAAATTAAGAAGGCCCACATGGGTGTGCATTTGGCCTATGGTCAAGGCACAGTTAACGTGCCCAGGACCCACATCACCGCAGTACCTGGGCCTGATGCACAGTCCCAGTCCTGAATACAGCTGCATGCAAAGTCAGAACCCGGCAGCAGCGGTGATGCCTCAGCTAACTAGGTTTCCACCACTCATGTGGACGACCTCTGTTGAGTTCCCACCGTCTGGTTTGAGCATGGCCCAGCCCCAGCCATCCTGGACATTCGAGGAGTAAACCAGTAGATGAGAGTGCTCCCTCCTGCATGCGCTCGCTCTCGTTCTCCCTCTGTCTCTCAAATAAAAGAAAAACATTTTTAAAAGAGGTCCATATCTTTCTTCTACTAGCTCATGTTTCTAAATCTAACCTCCCTGAGCCTCAGATTCGTCAAATAAAAAATGAAGATCATAATGGTTCTTCTATCTCCAAAGGTTTTATAAAGCCAAGTACAAGAGTTAATAAGTTAAAAAGATGACACAGCAAGTATAGTAGATGAGCTTAAATTCAAAAGCAAGTAGTTAAAACTCTACAGCATAACCATTACTCTATTGCCAACCATACAGAACAAAAAACGAACCATTACTGACGAAGCACTTCATAGGTGAACAACTAATTCTCTGCATCAGTAACATGACTCAAAAAATGTTTATGTAAGAACAACATAAGGAAGCACACGAGTAAAATCATTAGTAGATTAAACTAGAGTCAACTGAAACCAGGATAGAGTTATCTGGAATTACAAGCATTCTTAGCAAAGCACAGAACTGGTTCTAGCTTACTATCTACAATATACAAAGAATTTCCACCAACAATTTTTAAAGCTCCAAAGAGAAAAGAGGCAAAGGATGTGACAGCTCACAGCAAACAGATATTATAGAAGATCTGAAACTAAAGTAATCAGGAAAATGCAAATTATAATTTAGACACATTTTCACCAAGTGGCACAAGGAAACACATAAGAATGTTCACTAAATCACTGTTCACAGCATCAAAAGAGGGGCTGGCACTGTGGTGTAGAGTTAGCCACTACCTGCAGTGCTAGCATCCCATATGGGTGCCGGTTCATATCCTGGTTGCTCCACTTGCAATCCAGCTCCTTGCTAATGCTCTTGGGAAAGCAGCGGAAGATGGCCCAATGCTTGGGCCCCTGCACCAAGGGGGAGACCCAGAAGCTCCTGCCTCCTTGCTTTGGTCTGGCCCAGCCCCAGCCATTGCAGGCACCTGCAATTGCAGTTGGAAGACTTCTCTTTCTCTCTGCCTCTCCCTCTCTGTCACTCTGCTTTTCAAATAAATAAATGAATCTTTTAAAAACAAAAAATGTCAAAAGAAAACTGTAGAAACACAAATATCTATCAATTTAGGAATAGGTAAATTCCTTTGTGATACAAATACAAACAAAGTCTAAACATAATAGAACATCACAAGGTAGTTAAATCAGAGATATGTTCCAACATGAAAAAAATCTTGAAAATCTAGTGGTAAGTAATAAAAGTAAGTTTCAGAATAAATGAAAGGGATAAAACTTACGTAACATTTAATTAATTTTTAAAATATATAAAACATTACTATATATTATTTATGAATACACATTTATAAAAGAGGCCTTTAACTGTGTCTGTATAATTTTTTTCCTTCAAAAAGCAATATATAAGTAATTATTGCAAGGTTGTGGCTTATAAACAATAACAAAAAAAATTAACCACTCTCCTAAATACCAGCAATGAATAAGTGGAATTTTAAACTAAACCCATATTATTATTTATAACAGCATACAAAAAAATAAAATACTTAAATTACAAATTTAACAAAATACATACAAGATCTATGAGGAAAACAATCGAAGTATGATAAACAAATTCAAAGAATTAAATAAATGGAGAATTTAGGTACTCAACACAATCCCAGTGAAATTCCCAAGAAGCAACTTTATGGACATCAACAAACTGATTCAGAAGTTTACATGGAGAAACAAAAGACCCAGAACAGCCAACACAATACTGAAAGAGAACACAGCTGTAAGAATGACACCGCCTGACTTCAAGGCTTAAATCAAGACAATATGGTACTTGGGGAAGGTGCTATGGTGTGCTGGGGCATGTTGCCACCTGCAGTGCGGGCATCCCATATGGGCACTGGTTCCAGTCCCAGCTGCTCCTCTTCCGATCCAGCTCTCTGCTATGCCTGGGAAAGCAGTGGATGATGGCCCAAGTCCTTGACCCCTGCACCCATGTGGGAGACCCAGAAGAAGTTCCTGGCTCCTGGCTTTGGATCAGCGCAGCTCTGGCCGTTGCAGCCAACTGGGGAGTGAACCAGTGGATGGAAGACCACTCTATCTTTCTCTCTCTCTCTCTCTCTCTCTGTGTAACTCTGACTTTCAAATAAATAAATAAATCTTTAAAACAAAAAGATGCATTTGATAGAAGACTGTTATCCAAAATATATAAAAAACTCCCCAAACTCAACAATAAGAAAACAAACAACCTGTGGTGGGTATTTGGCCTGGTAGTTAAGATGCCACTAGGGGTGCCTGAATCTCATATCACAGTGTCTGGGTTCTGGTCCTGGCCCTGCTCCCAATTCCAGATTCCACTAATGTACACATTGAGAGGCAGCAGTGATATCTCAAGTAGTTAAGTCCCTGTGAGAGACCCAGATCTTGGCTCCTGGCTTTGGCCTGACTTGGTCTTGGCTGTTGTAGCAACTCAGTAAGTGAACCAGTTGGTGGGAGATATCTATATATATTTGTTGTATCAAATAAAAAGGGAAGAAAGAAAGGGATGGATGGAAGCAAAGGAAAAAAGGCACAGAGGGAGGGAAGAACAGAGAGAGAGAGAAACAAAAACAACTGTTAAATAAAGTTAACTTTTAAATAAAGTTAACTTTTAAATAAAGATGGCAAACAAGGATATGTAAAGATGTACCATATCATATGTCATCAGGAATACGCAAATTAAAACAAGATATTGGGGCTGGTGCTGTGGCATAGTAGGCTAAGCCTTCGCCTGTGGTGCTGGCAACCCATGTGGGTGCCAGTTCAATCCCTGGCTCTCCTCTTCTGATCCAGCTTTCTGCTTACAGCCTGAGAAAGCAGCAGAAGATGGCCCAAGTGCCTGGGCCTCTGCACCCACGTAGGAGATCCAGAAGAAGCTCCTGGCTTCAGATAGGTTCAGCTCTGGCCGCTACAGCCCCTTGGGGAGTGAACCAGCGGATAGAAGACCTTCCTCTCTGTCTCTCCGTCTGTCTGTAACTCTGCCTCTCCAATAAATTAATAAAATCTTAAACACACACACACACACACACACACACACACAATATCACCACACATGTATTAAGATGGCCAGAATCTGGAACAAAGATATCAAATGATGACAAAGACATGGAGCAACAAGCACTCCCATGAGAGTGCAAGAGAGTACAGCCAATCTGAAAGAGTTTGGCAGTTTCTCACAAAACTAAACATACTCTTACTATTGGATCCACCAATCGTGCTCCTTAGTATTTACCCAAAATAGTTGAAAACTCATTTCCACATAAAGATTTGCAGGTGGATATTTATAGCAGCTTTATTCATAATTGCCAAAACTTGGAAACATCAGGATGTCCTTCAGAAATAGTATTGCTTTAAAAAAATAGTGCTTTAAAAAAAAAAAAAAGCAACTGTCATGGAATGAAGACATGGGGAACTTTAAATGTATATTACTAAGTGAAAAAAAAAAGTCAATTCAGAAAGGCTTTCATACATTTTATATGATTCTAACAATACAACATTATTTTTGAGGAAAACTTCAGAGACCATAAAAAGTTCAGCTGTTGTCAAGGTTTTGGGAGATTGAAGAGGCACAGCACAATGGGTTTTAGAGCAGTAAAAATCCTCCAAACAACATAAATGATTTATACATACATACATTTGTCCAAATTCCATGGGTTATACAAGACCATGAATAGGCCCTCATGTAAACCATGGACTCTAGGTGATTATGGTGTGTCAATATATTCTCATCACTGTAACAAAAATATCATCCAGGTGGAGGATGCTGATCATGGGGAAGGCTACGTAGGTGTGGGGACATCTCTGTACTTCGCCTAAATTATGTTGACAAACTAAACCTGCTCTAAAAACAAAAACTAGAAAAGTAATAAATGGGATGTAAATTCACCAAATTATCAACATTCTGTCAAATCCAATTGGTATCTCTCTACTTTCTGTTCAAATATTTCATGATATTAAGGAAGGATTGTTATGTCTCAGGTATAAATAATCACACTGTGGTTTTGTCAAAAAAGAAGAAAATCTTTAACAGGAAGGGATGCATACTGAGGTAGGTGAAATGGCCGATGTTAGAATTTCCTTTAAAACATTCCTGGGAGAAAAAGAAGGGAGGGGAATAGTTGATTTTTAAGATGTGGACAATTGTCGTTCCTGTGTATACCTTACTGTTCTATGCATGAACATTTCCATAATAAAAATTTTGGACTTTTAAAAACTGTTCACAATAGGAAAAAAAAAATAAGAAAATAAGACTTTATGAAGGACTGGGAAAGTCACGGCAAAGAAACATAACTGAGGGCACCTCTATGTTTATTCACAGTCCCATGCCAGGCAGCACAATCTCACTTACATTAGAGGAGCAAGGAGGGGGAAACATTCTATTAAAAACAGGGTATCTGTACCTTTGTACTCAATGTTATAACCATTCTTGGTCTAAGGTCTTCCCCAGTTACTCAGACAGCATTATCATTCTAGGCACTTATAGGTTGATTTAACTTTGTCAAATGCTTAGGAATTCAAAATGCATGGCTATGTTGTGAAGTGCCTCCAGATCATTCAAATAATGTGTGCTTGGTACCTATCACAATGTAAGAGCCCAAGAATCGCTGAGGCAATAATTACTACTGTGGCAGAGTTCTCCCTTTCCCCCATGCTCTCCCTCCCATTTCCTTAGGGAAGGTACTGAGAGGCCTGTGCAAAGATCCGGTGTTGGTAAAAATCTCAATGGGCACAAACTGAAGTGTAATCCGAACTGCTGGGCTGCTTTAAAGCCAGCAGAGGGAGCAGAGCAGCTGAGCCCAAACCTCTGATCCCACAAAGCGAAGGAAGGCTGGTGAAGCAAAGGGTGGGCGGGCAAGCAAGCGGATTCAGAATGTGAAAGTTCTACGGTTCTCCAGACAGGAATCACCTAGTCAATTAAAACAAGGCAGAGGTCAATTGTGTATTTGCACACAGAGAGACCGCTGACTTGCAAACAGTCCCAGTTCTGTGAGGCTGGCAGTAAAGTGCATCCAGGGTCAGCCTCAGAAGAGGAGACCAGCTCTGGCCTCTCAGGGCATTTGAAGAAGAGTGCAGGGAGCTCTCAGGAAGGCAGCCTTTCGGCTTGGTGCCAGTGCCAGGCAAGGCACAAGCAGAGACCAAGCCTTCTGTACCTGGTTTCCTCACAAATTATTGTTTAAATTCAACTCATCTGAGAATCCAAGAGAATATAGCTACTGCAATTCTGATTATGAAGGGATAATTTCATTTTGCACTAAAATCACTAATTCAGGGCTGGCATTGTGGAGCAGTGAGTTAAGCCCGCCACCTGTAATGTCAGCATCCCACATGACTGTGGGTTCGAGTCCCAGATGCTCCACTTTGAGCCAGGTAGCTGCTAATATGCCTGGGAAAGTAGCAGAGGACAGCTGGAGTCCTTGAGCCCTGCACCCATGTGAGAGTCCTGGATGGATTCCCGGGGTCCTAGGTTTGGCATGGTGCCCAACTGAGGTCATTTGAGGAGTGAACCAGAAGATAGCAGATCTCTCTCTCTCCCTCTCTCTCCCTCTGTGCCTTTCTCTAACTTTCCCTTTCAAATGAATAGTTTTTTTTAAATATCACTAATCTGTCAAATTAAAAATAATATGATCAGGGACAGGTGCTGTGGTGTAGCACGTAAAGCGCCGTCTGCAGCACCAGCATCCTATATGGGTATCAGTTTTTGAGTTCCAGCTGCTCCACTTCCAATCCAGCTCCCTGCTAATGCACTGGGAAAGTGGCTGAAGATGGCCCAAGCACCCACATGGGAGACCCAGAAGAAGCTCCTGGATCCTGACAGGCCCAGCTCTGGACGTTGTGGCCATCTGGGGAGTGAACCAGCAGATGGAAGATCTCTCTCTTTGTAACTCTACCTTTTTTTTTCCCCCTACCTTTCAAATAAATAAATACATCTTAAAAAATATATGTACATATGGGCCAGCACTGTGGTGTAGAGGGTAAAGACGCCGCCTACAGTGCCAGCATCCCATATGGACGCCAGTTCATGTCCTGGCTACTCCACTTCCAATCCAGCTCTCTACTATGACCTGGGAAGGCAGTAGAGGATGGCCCAAAAAGCTCCTGGCTCCTGGCTTCAGATTGGCGCAGCTTCTGCTGGTGCAGCCATCTGGGGAGTGAACCAGCAGACAGAAGACCTCTCTCTCTGCCTCTGCCTCTGCAACTCTGACACTCAAGTAAACAAATAAAATCTTAATAAACAAACAAACAAATAAATAAATAGGGGCCGAAGCTGTGGCACAGCGGGTTAACGCCCTTGGCCTAAAGCGCCAGCATCCCATATGGGCACCAGTTCTAATCCCTCTTCCAATCCAGATCTCTGCTTTGGCCTGGGAAAGCAGTGGAAGATGGCCCAAGTCCTTGGGCCACTGCACCTGCATGGGAGACCCGGAAGACGCTCCTGGCTCCTGGCTTTGGATCAGCGCAGCTCCGGCTGTTGCAGCCAATTGGGGAGTGAACCAGTGGATGGAAGACCTTTCTCTCTGCCTATCCTCTCTCTGTATAACTCTGACTTTCAAATAAATTTAAAAAAATCTTTTAAAAATAAATCAATAAAAATAAAAACAAGATATGTGAAACATATCTTGTGAGACATGCAGGCTAAGTCTGGAAATCATTGACATTTGTATCGAAGTTCATTTCATACACACACATCTCATTTAATCCTCATTTGTGAGTTAAGAACTATGCAGACTACTTTTCTAGAAGAGGATCACAAAGACAAACTGACTTGCTGACGGTCCAAGGGGCTGGGCCCAGAGACTAAAAATAAGCTGTACCCATTCTACCAACACCCAGAGGCTAGAACACCACCCATAATTCCTAAGGATTTTTATATTTGTATACTGGGAAGAAAAGAATTTTGCATTTTTGTCCCCATTTAATCACTGGCTTTAAAAAAATATTTTAAAAAAAATTTTCAATGAGCCGGCCCCATGGCACAGGTTAATCTTTCACCTGCGGCACCGGCATCCCATATGTAGTCCCGGCTGCCCCTCTTCCAGTCCAGCTCTCTGCTATGGCCTAGGAAAGCAGCAGAAGATGGCCCAAGTCCTTGGGCCCCTGCACCCACACAGGAGACCCGGCAGAAGCTCTTGGCTCCTGGCTTCCAATATGGCCATTTGGGGAGTGAACCAGCAGACAGAAGACCTTTCTGTCTCTCACTCTCACAGTCTGTAACTCTAACTCTCAAATAAAATCTTAAAAACATTTCCACATTGTTGTGCATGTTTTCATCTCTCCGAACACAAATTCTATACCCAGTATTCATTCCCCATAACCCTGACAATCACCATTCTTCCTCTAGAAACACCATCTGTTTCTCCACATTTCACTACTCAAGGTACCTCATAGGCTCCAAGTAAGTGAAATCACATGCAATATTTGTCTTCTTGTGACTGGCTTATTACACGTAGCACAGTATCTTCAAGGTTCATCTATGTCATAGCATGTCTTCAGGGTTCATCTATGTCATAGCATGTGTCAGAACTGCACTCCTCTTAGAAGTTGAATAATATTCTACTGTATATACAGGATGACATTTTGTTTTTGCATTCATCCACTGATGGATACTTGATTTGCTTCCACCTTTTGGCTACTGTGAATAACACTGTTTGGAACATGAGTACAAATATCTGTTTAAGTCTTTCTTTCAATTACTATGAGTATATATACAGAAGTGAAATTATTGGATCAGTGAAATTATTGGTAATTCTATTTAGGTGCTAACTGTTTGCTGGCCTTCTTAACCGTCAACTAAGTAAGAACGATATTCAATAAGGGCTCTCCTAATTTTAGAAGCAAATCGAGTTATTTTTCTTCATGTGTTACTTTATATTTACCTACTCTGGAACTCAATTATTGCTGTTCTGCTGTCAGTCCACTCAAAATGATCTGCAGATCATCCCCACTAACCGGGCATGTGACCACCTGAAGAACTAACAGCATACATAACCTAGGGAGCTCTTCCTTACACGCCTTCTCTCCTCAAATCACTTACAGACTCTAATCTATCTACCCAGGCCTGCCATCTCTGCAATTTGATCCACCTTAGAGGATATGGGGCAGCACAGCACAGAATTCAACCGGCTTAGCACACAGGCACACAGTTCAACACTCAGTGTTGCTAGCACTCGCAATAACTACCTTTGGACATGTTACTTAACCTCTCTAAATTGCAGTCTTCCCATTTGTAAAACTGAGAAAATCTACCTATTTCATTGTATTATTGTTGGAATTAATGAGACAGATCTGTAAAAAACCTGGCCCACTGCCTGAGACACATTAAGAGCTAGATAAATGTTAGCTAATTATTACACTATTTGAACTCAAACAACAATAGTTAACGCCAGCTAAACTTACTCTGAGCCAAGGACTATCCTGAGGGTTTTACATGCAGTGGCGCTTCTAATCCTCTTAACAACCCCATGAAGTAGGTATTGTTACCCTTATTATCCAGATGAAGCCACAAAAAAGCTACAGATTATGAAGACACACAGCTACTCTAAGTGGGAGTTTGGATCCAAATTCAAGTGATCTGGTTGCAGAGACCATGCTCCTTACCACAATGCAATCCAGAGTCTTAAATATAACAGGGGCCAGGCAACGAAGCCAGATTGAGGGCAGACTGGAGAACACGCAGCCTTTTTTAAAAGAACAAGCCACTACTCAGTTCTAGTCGTCACTGCCAGTGAGGCATGCAGTTTCAACATTGCCAGGTCTGAATTTTTCAAGAGAAGCCAGCAACCTGATTTTTGCAGGCTTAAGGCAGGCTGCATTTGGCCCATGGGTAAGTAAGGCTGGTGTCTAATGGCACTTCCTAAGCTACAGGAGGGGGGAATGCATGTGCAGGGAGGTGGAGAGATGAGGAGAGGTGTGAGGGATCCCAAGCATTCACTTCTGCTGACACCCTGTCTTGACCCACCACCCTTCTTTTGAAGTTGAGTGCATTTACCTACCTATCATTCTTTCGTATTTCCCATTAGGTAACTAGGCCAGAAACATTATCACCATTTTAAAGATGCCAAAAGTTACTGGCTTGCCTAGGCTCCTAGCTTGGATACATTACATGAACAGCGGTGGGGAACCTTTTTTCTGCCAAGGACCATTTGGATATTATTAACATCATTTCAGGCCACACACAATTATCAACTTAAAAATTCAACAGCTATAGGTCTGTTGAATTTTGAGTCCCAGCTGCGGATGCCTCAGCAGGACCAGACCAAATGACTTTGCAGGCCTTCTGCAGCGGCCCAGGGGCCAGACTGCTCCACAGCTGAAACAGAGAACCCACAGCCCCGTGGTGACCGTGCCTGCCTCTCTTCCTCACCATGTCCTCTCACAGTACTGTAAGAATCAAGAGATTCCAGATCAAAAACAAAAAACAAAATTGCCTAATTTCCCAACGGATTTCGAAGAAAACTGGTGGTAAAAACAGGCCCAACTCCAAGACGAGACACTGAAAAAAAACCAAGCTGGGTCTATGAGGAATTGGGCTTGAGACGGCACACGTATTGATTGTGTATCAAGGCCACTACCATCTTAACTGTATCAAGCTGAAAACCTCACGGTTGTCGGGATAGCTGGACAAGTTTAATTGGGGATGTGACTGTCTCTTTATTTCTATGCCCTACACTAATGGGTTGGTTCAGTAATAAATATGTGAAACATTAAAAAAAAAAAAAAGCAACAGAACTGGCACAGTGGCGTAGCAGGTAAAGCCACCACCACCTGCAGTGGCAGCATCCCATATGGGTGCCAGTTTGAGTCCCGGATGCTCCAATTCCAATTCAGCTCTCTACTGCAGCCTGGGAAAGCAGTAGAAGATGGCCCAATTGCTTGGGCCCATGCACTCGCATGGAAGACCCCAAAGAAGCTCCAGTTTCCTGGCTTTGGATCGGTGCAGCTCCACCTGTTGAGGCCAATTGGGGAGTGAACCAGCAGATGGAAGACCTCCTCTCTAACTGTCTTTCAAATAAATAAATCTTAAAAAATAAATAAAGTGTATTAGGGGGAAAAATGCAGCATAAAAAAACCATGACATATATGTTTTAGTAATATAGCTTCCTTCCAAATACTGTTTTCAGGGGAGTCCAACTTAGAAACAAGTGTTAAGTGACAGTTAAGTGAAAGCCCTTATATACAACAGAAATCAAAACAATGGGCTGAAATTGCTAAAATTTTGGAGAATAGGTTACCAGGCACCTTTACTACCTCCTTAAGAGAGAAGGTCTCTAATCTGGGGCCAAGATTTGACGCACACTCCAAGGCAAACAGAGTTACTAGGTAATAATCTCAGAAGGCATTAGGAGAATGTGACCATTTTAACAAAGAAAGCTGCAACCTAATCAGCCCCACGGCAATCAGCTGAAAGGAAAACTACCAAATGGCCACACACACAGAAAAACATGCAGCCTCACGGCAAGCCACCCTAAATCAGCTACGAGGATAAGAAACTTGACAGTAATACCATTATCATATACTGACTGAACTGAAAAAATAATGCTTGGCAATACTCATGATGTAGTCTTTTTAAAAAAGATTTATTTATTTATTAGAAAGGCAGGTTAACAAAGGAAGGGAGAAACAGAGAGAGAGAGAGAGAGAGAGAGAGATCTTCCTTGTGCTGATTCACTCCCCAAATGGTCACAATGGCCAGGACCAGGCCGAAGCCAGGAGCCTGGAATTCCATCCAGATCTCCCTCATGGGTGGCAGGGGCCCAAGTACTTGAGCTGTCTTCTGCCTTCCCAGGTGATCAGCAGGGAGCTAGAAGGAAAGCAGAGCAGCCAGGACTCAAACCTTCACTTCGGGAGTCACAAATGTTTAATCAACCTGCTGCACTACAACACCCATCCCTATGACTATAACTGTTGTTAAGATTTAGAGCCTGGCATTGTGGAGTAGCAGGTAAAGCAAGAGATTGCAACACTGGCATCCCATATTGCTGCAATACTGGTGCCAGTTCGCATCCTGGCTGCCTCACTTCCAATTTAGCTCCCAGCTAATGGCCTGGGAAAATAACAGAAGATGGTCCAATCGTCTGGACCCCTGCCACCCATGTGGGAGACCCAGATGAAGCTTCTGGCTCCTGACTTCAGCCTGGCCCAGCACTGGCCATTGTGGCTATCTGGGAAGTGAACCAGCAGATGGAAGATATCTATCACTCTGCCTTTCAAATAAATAAATATTTTATCTATTTATGCATTTGAAAGGCAGAGTGACAGAGAGGGAGAAACAGAGAAGTCTTCCATCCACTGATACACTCCCTAAATGGTCATACCTACCAGAACTGGGCCAGGTCAAAGTCAGGAGTCAAGAACTCCATCTGGGTCTCCTACATGGGTAGCAGGGGTCCAGACACTTGGACAATCTTCTGCTACCATTCCAAGAACATTACCAGGAAGCTGGATTGAAGTGGAGCAGCCAGGACTCAAAGCGGCATTCCCATATGGGATGCAGGCATCACAAGCAGCAATTTAATATTTTTTTTAAGATTTATTTATTATTTATTGGAAGAGTTACACAGGAGAGGCAGAGAGAGAGAGAGAGTCTTTTATCTGCTGGTTCACTCCCCTATTGGTCAAAATGGCCGGAGCTGCACCAATCTGAAGCCAAGAGCCAGGAGCTTCTTCGGGTGTCCCACAGGGGTGCAGGGGCCCAAGGTCTTGGGCCATCTTCCACTGCCTTCTCAGGCCACTGCAGAGAACTGAATCAGAAGTGGAACAGCCTGGCTTCAAACCAGCGCCCTTCAGGGATGCCAGCACTGCAGGCAGTGACCCCACCCACTTCGCCACAGTGCCGGCCCCAACTTAACATGTTGTGCCCTGAAACCAGCCCCTGCAATTCTAATCTTTAACAAACTTCTACCTGTTGAACTTTGATATATGATCAATGAAGTATAAAAACAGCTATCTAAGGCATTAAAATACTCTTCCAACTACACATCTAAGTTTGAGTTTTCACCACATACTTTAATTAAATCAATAACTCACAACAGATTGGATGTAAATGCCTTCCATTATGACAAACATCAAAGAGACTTGGAAGAATATAACACCTCCACTTGTCCCATTTTTGTTATTTTTGAAAATACAGTGATATTTTTCATTAAAATACTTGATAATATAAAGTTTATTATTGTACCTTTTTAAAATGAATTTTTAAACTTCTTCAGTTTTAAATTCTAATAAAAATCATAGATAAAATACACATAAACTGAAGTTCTCTTAGATATTCAATGTGTAAAGAGATCCTGAAACCAAAACATTTAAGAACTGCTGCTTTGGCCGACGCCGCAGCTCAATACTAATCCTCCAGCTACGGTGCCGGCACCCCGGGTTCCAGACAGAATCCAGTGCCCCGACCAGGACTAGAACCTGGTGTGCTGGGGCCGCAGGCGGAGGATTAGCCTATGGAGCCACGGCGCCGGCCTGTAATTCTGACTTTCAAATAAACAAATCTTTAAAAAAAAATCTGAATATAGACCTACCATGTGACCGAGCCATCCCACTCCTGGGAATTTATCCAAGGGAAATGAAATCAGTAAACAAAAGCACTATCTGCACCTCCATGTTTATTCACAATAGCTAAGACACGGAATGAATCAACCTAAATGCCCATCAACCGAAGCTTGGATAAAGAGAGTATGGGGGGGCCGGCACTGTGGTGTAGCAGGTAAAGCCGTCACCTGCAGTGCTGGCATCCCATATGGGCACAGGTTTGAGTCCCGGCTACTCCACTTCCAATTCAGCTCTCTGCTACGGCCTGGGAAAGCAGTAGAAGATGGCCCAAGTACTTGGGCCCCTGCACCTGCACGGGAGACCCGGAAGAGGATCCTGGCTCCTGGCTTCAGATCGGCACAGCTCCAGCTGTTGCAGTCAATTAGGGAGTGAACCAGCAGATAGAAAATCTCTCACTCTCTCTGCCTCTGCCTCTCTATAACTCTGCTTTTCCAATAAAAGTACGTTCTCTCTGATCTATGAGAACTAATAGAGCACTTAAAATCTATAGAAGTGAAATTGACACTTCAAGAGGAATGACTTGAGCTGCCCTTGTCATGACTATTGAGGAACAATTTTGTTTTGTTTTTTCGTCTTTTTTCTTCATACTATTTGTTGAACTCTTTACTTAACATAGAGTTAATCATATGTGCATAAAGTCCATTGAAAATAGATCTCAGTAAAAGTAAGAGCAAAATAAGAGAAGGAGAAGGAAGTTTGTAACTGTAAAACTGTATAGTTCTGCAAACATTCCTATGGACTTACATTACAGTACAGTTTAAAAACTTGTCATGGCACTCCAAATTCCATTAAACTTGTTGGTAAAAATGCCATCGTAAGTGTTAAAGTGATCATATTAAGTTTTAAAGTGAACATATAGATAGGATTAAGTATTAAAGAGATCGTAAGAATAGGATCAAGTGCCTGGTAATAATATACAGAATTAAAAAGGAGAGAATGCCCAAATGGGATGCAGTCCACACAGCAGACTCATAGAATGAAAATCGCTTTAAGTAACACTCTGACCTCAGAATCAGCCCTTAAGGCTTCCTGGTATGGCTGAAAGGCCTGTGAGAGCATTACGGGCATGGAAGGCAAGACTCTATGGCAAAAAATGTTCTACAAAAGGATCTCTGGGCCGGCGCCATGGCTCAACAGGCTAATCCTCCACCTTGCGGTGCTGGCACACCGGGTTCTAGTCCCGGTTGGGGCACCGGATTCTGTCCCAGTTGCCCCTCTTCCAGGCCAGCTCTCTGCTGTGGCCCGGGAGTCAGTGGAGGATGGCCCAGGTGCTTGGGCCCTGCACCCCATGGGAGACCAGGAAAAGCACCTAGCACCTGGCTCCTGCCATCGGATGAGCGCGGTGCGCCGGCCGCAGCGCACCAGCCGCGGCAGCCATTGGAGGGTGAACCAACGGCAAAGGAAGACCTTTCTCTCTGTCTCTCTCACTGTCCACTCTGCCTGTCAAAAATTAATAAATAAATAAATAAATAAAAGAACAAAAGGATCTCTGTGAGACCCCAGCAGAAAAAAGTGGTCATCAAAGTTCCATAGTGTACATATCCCATAATTAAAAAAAAAAAAAAAAGAAGTGGTCATCAAAGAAGGAGGTACTTTTCCCTAAAGGGAGGAGAGAACTTCTACTTTGTTTATGGCCTTGTCCAAATACTGATGGAGATAGTGAACTCAAAAGGCTTCCACAGCCTAAACAGCTCATTTCAAGAGCCTCAAGTGGCCACTGACATCGTACAGAGTGTTAAATTAACAACAGGAGTCACTGTGTACTAACTTCCCATGCAGGACTTCTGTCCTCAATGAGTTGTACTGAGAGTTAACTGTAAAACCAATTCTCAGTGTTGTGTGTGTGCACAGATTGTTAAAATCTTTACTTAAGACTTGGTCTTCTGTGCACAAAGTTAATTGAAAATCAATCTTAATGGAGAATGGGACTATCAAGGAGAGAGGAAGGAAGAGGTGGGTTGGGAGTGTGTGTGGGAAGGCTGATATGGTGGGAAGAATAACAATATGAAATTTGTATTCTTTAAAAAATTTTAAAAAAAGAAAAAGAAAAATAACTGTTGCTTTAGAAAAATGGTTTCCAACCTGTGTGACTTTGTACCCTGGGGGCCATTTGGCAATACCTGGAGACATTTTGGATCATCACAACTGTGGAGATATTACTGGTATTTACTGGGTAGAGGCCAGGGATGCTGCTTAATATTCTCAAACGCAAGACAGCTCCCCATAACTAAGATTTACCCAGTCCAAAATGTCAGTGCTGCTGAGGGTTGAAAAACTCTGCATTAGAATGTTCAATGACACATAAACAAGATATTCAGTTAAAAAAAAAAAAGTTACAGACCGCAGAGATGGGATCTGGCATTACAGCAGCCAGTTAAGCTGCCACCTGCAGCCAACTAAGCTACTGCCTACTATGCTAACATCACGTAATGGAGTTCCAGGTTAAGTCACAGCTGCTCCACTTCTGATTGAGCTCCCTGCTAAAGCACCTGGGAAAGCAAGCAGTGGAAGATGGTCCAGATACTTGGGCTCCTCCTACCCCTATGGGATACTCAAATGAAGTTCTGGGCTCCTGGCTTCAGCTTTCAACCAGCCCCAGTAATTTCAGCCATTTGGGGAGTGAACCAGCAAATGGAAGATCCTTCTCTCCCCTTCAAATAAATAAATCTTAAAAAAAAAAAAGCAGATATGGCATATGACCTGATTCTAACTTTATCTTAAAAATATGTAGGGTCCAGCACTGTGGTACAGCAGGTTAAAGCCCTGGCCTGCAGCACCGGATCCCATATGGGCACCAGTTTGAGTCCTAGCCACTCCACTTCCAATGCCGCTCTCTGCCAATGCGCCTGGGAAAGCAGCAGAGGATGGTCCAAGTCCTTGGGGCCCTGCACCCATGGAGACCAAGAAGCAGCTCCTGGCCCCTGGCTTTGGATTGCCTCAGCTCCAGCCACTGCAGCCATTTGGGGAGTGAACCAGCAGATGGAAGAACTCTATCTCTACTGCTATCTGTAACTCTGTCTTTCAAATAAATAAATCTCTTTAAAAAAAAAAAAAAAAACAATGACAAAAAAGTATATATAAACAAAAAAAGTACATATGCACATCAAAAAAAAAGGCTAACGTATCTTCAAAATATTAACAATGGTCACCCTGAGTAGGTAGAATTACTAGTTGCTTTCTTTAAATCAAATGCCCTAGAATATATCATTTTTAAAAGTGTAAGTTGCTAAGAGGCATGGCCTATAAATGCCATATTTTGATGTATGATTCAACAGGACATTCTCAGTAGTAAAGTAGGCAAGAGGTGACATGTCAGAGAATAAAAATTCTTCAAATAGAGATGAGGGACACCAGAAACAGGTTCTCAAGACCCGGACAACAGTAAAGATCTACCAGGAAGTTAGTAAGGAGTGGGTATTATACCGGAAGGTGCTCCCAGACCACAGAGCGTCTTCATCTCCAGTCCCACCTCTTTCATCACAGGGAACTCACATGGGCCACATGCCCTCCTAATTCATACTGAACCGTTTTTTTAGTTTTTGTATATTAAGAACACTCCCTACCTAGACTTTCCAAAATTCCTTGAATAGGCAAAATTAGGGGTCGGCACTGTGGCATAACAAGTAAAGCTGCAGTGCCAGCATCCTATATGGGTGCCGGTTAGAGTCCCAGCTGCTGCATTTCCGAGCCAGCTCTCTGCTATGGCCTGGAAAAGCAGTAGAAAATGACCCAAGTCCTTGGGCCCCTGTACACACATGGGAGACCCAGAAGAAGCTCTTGGCTCCTGGCTCCGGACTGGCACAGCTCTGGCCATTGCAGCTATCTGGGGAGTGAACCATCGAATGGAAGACCTCTCTCTCTCACTCTGCCTTTCTGTAACTTAGTCTTTCAAAAAATAAATCTTTAAAAAAAAAAGCATAATTAACAACCAACTACAACACTGCTTTGTTTTCTCTTCTTGGGCAATTCTAAAAAGACTAAGTCAATGCAGGCCCCAGTACTTCCACAGTTCTTTTAGGCAGGTCTTCTATACCACCTACCCATAAGCAGGTATAAACAGAGATGTTTACTGACACTAAATTAAATGCTGCTTAAAGCCAGCTGCCAAACACCGACAATTCAGTGGTTTCTTGCCAGCATGTCTAAGGCAGAGTACATGCTGCAGCAACCTACAGCAACTGATCTGCACCAGACCATCAAACATGGCCAAGCCAGTTGTACAAAAAGAAATACAACAATCCTCTGAGTTCTAATCAGTCACGTGACCCCAAGTAACATCACAAGAGATACAACTAGAATTTATGTACTAGAAGACTTGAAGGGGCCGGCGCCGCGCCTCAATAGACTAATCCTCCGCCTGCGGCCCCGGCACACCAGGTTCTAGTCCCGGTCGGGGTGCCAGATTCTGTCTGGTTGCCCCTCTTCCAGGCCAGCTCTCTGCTGTGGTCCGGGAGTGCAGTGGAGGATGGGCCAAGTACTTGGGCCCTGCACCCCACGGGAGCCCAGGAGAAGCACCTGGCTCCTGGCTTCAGATCAGCGCAGTGCGCTGGCCACAGTGGCCATGGAGGGTGAACCAACGGCAAAGGAAGACCTTTCTCTCTGTCTGTCTCTCTCACTATCCACTCTGCCTGTTTAAAAAAAAAAAAAAAAGGCTTGAAGGAAAATTTGAAATAGGGGAAGTTATACACCAAGATTTTGACAGGCGTCAGGATTTACGAAGAATCCCTGAGTAATGTTCTTAGAAGAAAACAAAGGCTTTCCAAGTAAGGAAGTGTATGTAGCTCAGAGGCTAACAATCAAAACTGGAGACTCAGAGCCACAGTCTGCCTCCTACTTGCTCTTCTGTAAAATAATGGGCACCACGAATTTAACCAAAACAATCAGATTCAGGGACAATGAAACTACAGACAGAATGTTCTGGGCAAAGCAAGTCATTTAAAGAGTTGAACACTTTTATTTGAGTAAAGTCCTTTAAAACGCAGAACCTATTATGACTTTCCCTGTTAAAGGAACAGTTCAAAAGACAGAGATTTTAATCCTGGTTAGACTACTTACCAGTGAGTCCCTGGGCAAATCCCTTTGTTCCTTTGTTTCCTTATACAAGTTGAGTAGCTTTTACCCAAAATCCCTGGGACCCAAAGTGTTTAGGACTCCATTTTTAAAAAGTTTTGGATTCTGGAATATTTGGTTGTTTTTTTTGTTGTTGTTTTTTAAGATGTATTTATTTGAGGGGGTGGCGCTGTGGCGTGGAGAGTAGAGTACCACCTGCAGTGCTGGCATCCCATGTGGGCGCCAGTTTGAATCCCCACTGCTCCACTTCCGATTCAGCTCTCTGCTATTGCCTAGGAAAGCTGTGGAAGATGGCTCAAATCCTTGGGCCCCTGCACCCATATGGGAGACCCAGAAGAAGCTCCTGGCTCCTGATCCGTGCAGCTCCGGCCATTGTATCCATCTGGGGAGTGAACCAAGAAACGGAAGACCTCTCTCAATCTCTCTACCTCTGCCTCTCTGTAACTCTGCCTTTCAAATAAATACTTCTTTACCAAAAAAAAAAAGATGTATTTATTGAAAGGCAGAGCAAGAGATAGAGACATATATAGAGAGAAAGATCTTCCATCTGCTATTTCCCTCTTCAAATGCCTGCAATAGCCAGGGCTGGGCCAGGCCAAAGCCAGGAGCCTGAAACTCCATCCAGGTCTCCCATGTGGGTGGCAGGGACTTGAGCCAACACCCAGGATGTACACTACTCGGAAGTTAATCAGAATCAGAGCAGTGGAGATTCAAACCAGGCACTCTTACCTGCCACTGCACCATAACACTCAACCCTCAAGGTAATTTATAAAATACTTTCAGTGTGATCCATTGTGGAAGTCGGGCATGGAATTTTCCATTTGTGGTATCATGTCAGCACTCAAAAAAGTTTCTGATTTTAAAGCGTCACAGATTTTGGATCTAGGGATAAGGGATGCTCAACCTGTATATATAATTAAAGACTTCAGGGCCGGTGCCACGGCTAACTTGGTTAATCCTCTGGCGCAGCGCCGGCCATGGTGGCCATTTGGGGAGTGAGCCAACGGAAGGAAGACCTTTGTCTCTGTGTGTCTCTCTCTCTCACTGTCTATAACTCTTACCTGTCAAATTAAAAAAAAAAAAAAATGAAAGACTTCAAATAGATGATCATTAGCTCTTTCCAGAAATAACATTGTGTAATTCTAAAGAGGCACAATTTCAGAAGCATAAAATCATAAGAATGGTAAA
Organism: Sylvilagus floridanus; assembly: GCA_949820135.1. NCBI lineage: Eukaryota > Metazoa > Chordata > Mammalia > Lagomorpha > Leporidae > Sylvilagus > Sylvilagus floridanus. Next base: position 9,847,877 of record OX463228.1, on the reverse strand, counting down.
ATCAGAACTACACCAAGATCTCTTAAACTTCTTTAATCATGACATCTCACAACATGAAAGATATTCTACAGGAAATAGGTCACCCACCTAAAAAACTACAATTCCTGAAATCTCAGTGCTCATGCATACACTTGAGAATCAAGATTTACTGGTGTTGGATGGGCACACCACAAAATTAAGCCTGTAGTAATACATAATACAATTATCCTATTATTTTGGGTTAAAATCTCCTCAGGCAGGAAAAAATGTCAATGAATAGAGAATCACTCCTCAAAATGCCTTCCCTCAAAATCAACTCTTAGAGCAACAGTTCACAGGAAGACTTGCTTTTAAGATTTGTTCATTCATTTCAAAGGCAGAATTACAGAGAGAAAGGAGAGCCAAAGAGATCTTCCCTCTACTGGCTTATCCCCAAAATGTGGCAAAGGCCAGGGCTGGGGCCAGGTTGAAGCCAAAAGCCAGGAGCTTCTTCCAGGTTTCCCACATGGGAGCAAGGGCCATCCTCCACTGTTTTCCCAGGCACATTAGCAGGTAGCTGGATTGGAAGTGGAACAGTCAGGATTTGAACTGGCACCCATATGGAATGCCTGTGCTACAGACCACGGCTTAACACGCTAGGCCTCAGTGCTAGACCCTCACAGGAAAACTTATAAATAATTAACAATGACGGCCAGTACGGTGGCCCAGAGTCTGCTGCCATCTGCAGTGCCGGGCATCCCTCAAGGGCACTGGTTCGAGTCCCAGCTGCTCCACTTCTGATCCAGCTCTCTGCTAATGCACCTGGGAAAGCAGTGGAAGACGGCCCAAATACTTGGGCCCCTGCATTCATGTGGGAGACCTGATGATGGTCCTGGCTCCTGGCTTTGACCTGACCCAGCCCTGGCCATTGTGGCCATCTGGGTAGTGAACCAGCAGGTGGAAAATCTTTTTTTTTTTTTTAAGATTTATTTTATTATTTATTTGAAAGTGAGAGTTACACAGAGAGAGGAGAGGCAGAGAGAGAGGTCTTCTATCCACTGGTTCACTCCCCAGATGGCCGCAATGGCTGGAGCTGCGCCAATCCAAAGCCGGGGCCAGGAGCTTCTTCCGGGTTTCCCACGTGCGTGCAGTGGCCCAAGCACTTGGCCATCTTCTACTGCTTTTCCAGGCCGTAGCAGAGAGCTGGATTGGAAGTGGGGCAGCCAGATCTTGAACTGTTGCCCATATGGGATGCCAGCACTGCAGGCAGCAGCTTTACCCGCTAGGCTACATCGCTGGCCCCAACTCTGCTTTCAAATAAATAAATAAATGAATAAATAACACAGTACAACAAGTGAACAATAGAACAGAACTATAAAAGAATGTATACAGAAAAGGGGTAATTTAATCACTTCTGGACCTTGCATTTTTCTTTTTTATTTTTATTTTGACAGGCAGAGTGGACAGTGAGAGAGACAGACAGAGAGAAAGGTCTTCCTTTGCCGTTGGTTTACCCTTCAATGGCCACTACAACCAGCGCGCTGTGCCGATCTGAAGCCAGGAGCCAGGTGCTTCTCCTGGTCTCCCGTGGGGTGCAGGGCCCAAGCACTTGGCCCATCCTCCACTGCACTCCCTGACCTGGAAGAGGGGCAACCAGGACAGAATCCGGCACCCCGACCGGGACTAGAACCCGGTGTGCCGGCGCCGCAAGGCAGAGGATTAACCTAGTGAGCCGCAGCGCCAGCCTGGACCTTGCATTTTCTTAACGGTCTTAGCCTCCCCCTCCCCCCTTCCTAATGAAAAGACAAGAAGAGGACAAACAGTCAACCACTCTGCCTCTCTGGCTCTATCTGGTACCTCAGAGGTGGCAGCTTTGACATCTGAAGTTGAGAGAAGGGAAGCATGAGGCTTTTCCATCAGAGGCATTTGATGTTACTGTGAGGAGTTAAGAGATTAAGACTTTGGTTTTACTTGAGTACCAGACAAATCAGATGATTACAGGTACATGACCATAAATATATTATCAAGGGGACGGCACTATGGCATAGTGGGCAAAGCCACTACATGCAGTGCAGGCATCCCATATGAGCACTGGTTCAAGCCCCAGCTGCGATCCAGCTCCCTGCTAATGTGCCTGGGAAAGCAGCAGAAGGTAGGCCAAGTGTTTGGGCCCCTGCTCACATGGGAGACCTGGATGAAACTCCTGGCTCCTGACTTCATACCGGCCCAGCTCTGGCCATTGCAGCCATTTGGCAAGTGAACCAGCAGATGAAAATCTCTGTAACTCTACCTTTCAAATAAATAAATAAATAAATCTATATGTCATCCAAACTTTTTTTATTTTTTATTTATTTATTTATTTATTTTTTTGACAGGCAGAGTGGACAGTGAGAGAGACAGAGAGAAAGGTCTTCCTTTTGCCGTTGGTTCACCCTCCAATGGCTGCCGCGGATGGCGCGCTGCGGCCGGCGCACCGCGCTCATCCGATGGCAGGAGCCAGGTGCCAGGTGCTTTTCCTGGTCTCCCATGGGGTGCAGGGCCCAAGCACTTTGGCCATCCTCCACTGCACTCCCGGGCCACAGCAGAGAGCTGGCCTGGAAGAGGGGCAACCGGGACAGAATCCGGCGCCCCAACCAGGACTAGAACCCGGTGTGCCGGCGCCGCAAGGCGGAGGATTAGCCTGTTGAGCCACGGCGCCGGCGAAACTTTTTTTTAAAAAAAGATTTATTTATTTACTTGAAAGGAAGAGCAAAAGAGATAAAGTGAGCTTTCATTGGCTGGCTCACTCCCCAAATGCCCGCAACCACTGGGGCTGGGCCAGGCCAAAACCAGGAGTCAGGAACTCCATTTGGTCTCCCACGTGGATGGCCCAGGCACTTGGGCCATCTTCCACTGTCTTTCCAGAGGCATTGCAGGAAGCTGCATAAGGGATTTGAAGAGGCAATCTGATATGGATGCCAGTATCCCAAATGGTGGCTATAACCCGCAGTGCCACAGACTCTTTTAAGAAGGAAAGGAATGCTTTCCAATTTCATCAGGACAATGGGCAATTTTAGATAGTCTCAAGTAGACCAGGCTATACCATCCCCTACATATATAAAGAACTCCAGCAGGCAGAGAATCTCCAGTTACCTTACGAACCTTATAAAGCAATCTTAGCTCAGCTCATCAGTCAGCAGGAACCCCGGCAGAGGCAGAAGGGAGGATGGGTACCAGCCTTTCTGCCTACATCCTCTCCACCACCCGGACTATCACTTCCTGAGATGCCATTCTCTTATTGCTTCCTACACGCCTCAGTCTGCAGAAATGTAACTTCCAGCTTGAAACTGCCCCTGAGGTTAAAACAGGACTGCACGACTGATCTCCAACAAATACCAACTCTGCACCTGACAGGCAAGGACAGAATCTGAACTCCACACTGCAAAGAGTACAGGAGTTACTGACAGACACTACAAAGGCAAGGCAATCACCAACATGAAATAACCAAAGTGACAGACTACTACTCTCAAAGCTTTCCCTAAATTCTTGACTTAAGAAAACTGATGTTGGCCGGCGCCACAGCTCACTAGGCTAATTCTCTGCCTGCGGCGCCGGCACCTCAGGTTCTAGTCCTGGTCAGGGCATCAGATTCTGTCCCGGTTGCGCCTCTTCCAGTCCAGCTCTCTGCTGTGGCCCAGGAGTGCAGTGGAGGGTGGCCCAAGTGCTTGGGCCCTGCACCCCATGGGAGACCAGGAGAAGCACCTAGCACCTGGCTTCGGATCGGCGCAGCATGCCAGCCATAGCAGCCGTTTGGGGGATGAACCAACGGAAGGAAGACCTTTCTCTCTGTTCTCTCTCAAAAAAAAGAAAACTGATGTAGGAATGGGCATTCATTTAGTTATTTATTTTTATTTATTTATTTGAAAGGCAGAGTTAGAGACAGAGACAGAGAGAGAGCAAGCAAGAGAAAGAAAGGGAGACAAAAAGAGAGAGACAGAGAGAGAGTGAGAGAGAGCAAGAAATCTTCCATCCACTGGTTCACTCCCCAAAATCCACAACAGCCAGACCTGGGCCAACCTGAAGCCAGGACCCAGTAGCTTCCTCTGGGTCTCCCAGTGGAACAGGGGCCCAGCGACTTGGTACATCCTCCACTGCTTTCCCAGATAAACTGAAAGTGGAGCAGCCAAGATGCAGATTTACACCCTTATGGGATGCTGATGCCACAGTGCTGGCCCAAGAAATGGGCATCTAGTCTAGCCATTAAGAGACCTGTTTTCTCATACTGGAGTGCCTGGGTTCTACACCCAGCTCTGGCTCCTGACTCCAGCTTCCTGCTAATGCAGACCCTTGGGACGGGGGTGATGGCTCAAGTAATTGGGTTCTTGCCACCCATGGGGGAGACCTGCATTGCATTTCCAGCTCCTAGCTTCAGCTAGGCCCAGCCCTGGTCATTGTGGACATTTGGGGAGTGAACCAATGAACAGGAGCTCGCTCGCCCGTCCTCCCTTACCCTCCCTTCCTCCCTCCCTTCCTCTCTCTCTCTCTCTCTGCCTCTCAAATAAAGAAAAATAAATATTAAATTAAAAAAAAAACTGATGAAGAACAATCTGAGTCGAGGACCAAAACCCACATTTCACCCAAATTGTTCATCCGCTCAGTGAACGATCCTGGAAATGAAATGCCCTTTTGTTCCACAGAAACAAAGTGAAGTTGCTGGTGGAGAAGTAATTTTTCTTGCAAGAACACTGTGATTCAAGATATCAAGGATTAGGTGGGTTTATCATCCGTTCTAGGAGCCCTCCCCACTCCCCGCCCTTTATGATACCGTGTCTCTATCCAAATGACTCTATCTGTGCTCTCTGCACACTCAGCCTGAGTTATACATCCACATCTCCTTCCACAAAGCGCTTTATTCCTCCATGCCCCAAGCTCAGGTATTTCTTCCACATGTATATTTATATGAGGAAGGATACCTATTTCTGTTGACCAAATTTCAGCCAAATTATACTCAATCAGCATGCTCTCAGAAAATATCAAACTCAAATTACAGGCTGGTAAATACTTATACCTTGCTTGTACATTTAGTTGGGCTAATAGATAAGCGGAACCAACTTGGTAGCCAGAGTGTGCCTGCTCTTAACTAGACTGTGGTATGTGAGTTGAACGATAGGAACGTGGTTTATGTAAGCAGGGAGAGAACACACAAAGTGTGAGGAAGAAGATTTTGGAAGACTGCAAAGACCAAACCCAGGAGAGGCGATCTCTAGCACCCAAGGAGGTCGTGTGGAGGGTGAGTGTTGTGACCATGACCCTCCTTACCGGCACCCAGCCCCTCTCCATTCCCACATAAAGGAGGAGAAAGTCATTAGCAAAATATCAAAGTGATAACAGCAAGTGATGAGAATGAAAGGAGAAGATGCTGTAAGCAAATACAATGGAACAGTTAGCAGAGATTCTCTGAGCGATGCAGATTCAGCCTGGAAGCCCAGCTCCACCACAAACCACGGGAGGTCTCCCCAAGTCACCTGACTGTCTCTGAGCCTGTTTCCTCATATGCAAAAAAAGACAACAGTATTAAAGCATAAACGGTAATAGTTCTATTCCTACCTTGGAAAATATTCTTGCAAGCATTTGATGTGATCATATATGTAAATGTGTCTGGCCCATCAAACACCACAAATATTAACCAATAAGTGAATGTCATGCTCAGATATGAGCTATTTATGTTGTTACAGTTATTCTTATAAACAGCAATACCTCAGCTAAACATGGGTGAGCCACTGGGAGAAACTACTATTCAATTCAATTGGCACTGGAGAATATTGTAGATTTTTGAGGGATTGGCAGAGGATGTGAGATAATCAGTTAAGTCTTGAGAAGCTTATATCATAGAGGCAGGGATGACTAACAATTATTAAAGCTGAAAAGAACAAATACTTGGGAAGCATTTACTGGAACCAAATTTTCTACAAAGACTAAGGTAAAAGACTAAGCTAATAAAAATCTTTTTTTCATTCCTAGAATTATATTTCACTTCCTTCTCACCACCAAAAATGAATTCTAACGTCTATTTACCACAAATGCCTTGCCAGTCTCTGTGCCACAGATCCCTCAGTGATCATTTATCAATGTCCTGTCTCGATTCTTCAGCACTCAGTTATGACAACCAGCAGGGTCTTCAGGTCCCCTTGCCTTTCTAGACTACAGGGAACACGGACTATGTTCCAAGTGACAGTCAGACAGACATAGAAAGCACTCAGCAGAAGGCCTGGCATGCACTACAAGCTGAATAGATGTGAAAGAGCAATCCTCATGGTTATTATTAAGAGTAAAGAGACACACATAGTGTATTCAACAAATATTTTCACTGAATAAACATACTTAAGTAGAACACATTAACTTTATTTACAGCAAAAACAGATACGACTTATCACTTAAGAGGAGCAACTGGAGGTATACATGTCTTCCAAAAATTGCTAATATTCAGCTTTCAATTCTTTAAAAGCAGTCCAGAAAAGGTGGCCTGCCCATTAAGAAAGAAAAAGAAAGAGAAACACAAAGAGGCAATTTTAAACAGCACTGGCCTGGGAACAACCAGCCCTTCTTAGTACCCTTGACTGCCACAGGCTAAGCAGGCAGCTCTGGGCAAGCCACCCTTCAAGGTCTCTGTTCTCTTTTCCATAAAATGAAGATCCTTCCACCCCCAGATTCCATGAGGAAGAAAGAAGATAGCAAAGGGCTACCTAATGTAATAGCCCCCCAGCTTCCATCAGGCCTGTTCTCCTGCCACATCCACACAATACCGTTACCATTATTTTTCTTTAAACTGCCTTTTTAGGGGGACGCCAGCACCCCATATGAGCACTGGTTCGAGTCCCAGATGCCTTACTTCCAATCAGCTTCCTGTTAATGTGCCTGGGAGAGCAGTGGAAGATGGCCCAAGTGCTTCAGCCCCTGCCAACCATGTGAGACCTGGATGGAGTTCCCGACGCCTGGCCAGCCCCGGCAGTTGTGCCTATCTGGAGAGTAAAACTGCAAATGGATACCTCTCTCTCTCCCTTTCAAAACAAATTTAAAAATCTTCAAATTACCTTTTTATATTTAATCTCACCTTATGTAGTAAGTACATCAAAATTATTTTATTCACATTAATTTTTCTAATGTATATAAAAATATTAACTTTAAAAATTTAAATTCTCTTTCAAAGATCAAATTTAAATACACTCAAGGATTCAGCATATATACACAAACTTTAACAAACAGCAACCTCATTATTAAAACCTAGAAAATTTTAAAGGTTAGAGTACTGTGTGGAAAAGAAATGGAATTCATCTTCTCACAATGATCTAAGGGTTAATCCTAAGAGGTTAATATTCAGTTATTATATTAGAAAGAAAAAACCAATACTTTTAAAATTATGTGAGGCAGCAAAAATTTAAAACAATTGATTCCTTCTTAACCTACATAGCCCTCATCTGCATTAGGGTTTTAGTTCCTTTAACTTTAAAAGACTTTAATTCCACCCTTGAGTAACTAAATTCAGACTAAAATAATAAGAAAATCAATTATTTTCTCCTTTCTTAAAAATCACCAAAAAAAATAAAGACACTAAAATTAAGCACCATGTTTTATAAGCAATGAAAGTCCTCTTATAGGGGCTGGTGCTGTGACACAGTAGGTAAAGCTGTGGCCTACAGCACTACCATACCATATGGGCACCAGTTCATATCTCAGCTGCTCTACTTCTGATCCAGCTCCCCGCTCATGGCCTAGGAAAAGCAGTGGAAGATGACCCAAGTGCTTGGGCCCCTGCCACCCACATAGGAGACACAGGTGAAGCTCTTAACTCCTAGCCTGCAGCCATCTGGTAAGTGAACCAGCAGATAAGATCAATCTCTCTCCCTCTCTCTAATTCTTTCAAATAAATAAATAAATCTTTTTTAAAAAGTGTTGCTCTTAACTTTAAAAAAAAAGATTTATTTATTTGTTTGTTTGTTTATTTGTTTATTTGAAAGAGTTACACAAAGAGAGGAGAGGCAGAGAGAGAGAGAGAGGTCTTTCAGCCACTGGTTCACTCCCCAATTGGCTGTAATGGCCTGAGTTGAAGCCAGGAGTCAGGAGCTCCTTCTGGGTCTCACACATGAGAGCAGGAGCCCAAGGACTTGGGCCATCTTGTACTGCTTTCCCAGGCCATTGCAGAGAGCTAGGTCGGAAGAGGAACAGCCAGGACTTGAACCAGCACCCATATAGGATGCTGGCACTGCAGGCAGCAGTTTTACCTGCTATGCCACAGCACCAGCCCCAACTGCTACTCTTATAAACATGCTCTCTCTGCCTCATTCACAACATGGAAAGACAAACGTACCCACTTCTTAACTTAGAAGATCAAGGGCAGTATCCACTTGAGCCAAGTTTTACTGGTCAATAAAGTCTCCCTGATCTAAATCATCCCAATCATACTTTATAATCAAATCCACTGATAATCCCTTGACTGATACCTTCATTCAGCACAGTGGCCAGGGTACATAACTGAGGGCTACCGATCATCTCTGGAACTTTCAGCAATCAAAAACACATCTGCAATGATCCTCACCAACACTGAACGCAAGACAACTTTTTGATGGGTTAGCAATATCTGATGAGACTGACGGCCATCAGTTAAACCGCACTAGATTATTTTAAAGCAGAAGTGACAAACTTCAGCATAATTCTAAATCTGCCAATCTTTGATGGGTATCAATTACCTAACTAAAGAACAAGTGGGACAAATAATGTACATCTATAAATATCCATACTACTTTATCCTTCTGGCATAATCCCCCAAAACCATCTCTATGGGTCTCCTTTCTTTACCCCCAGACCTCATTAAATACTGCAAACCAGCAGCTAGTGCCGTGGTGTAGCAGATAAAGCCGCCGCCTGCAGCACCAGCATCCCATTTGGGCACCAGTTCAAGTCCCAGTTGCTCCACTTCCGATCCAGCTCTCTGCTATGGCCTGGGAAAGCAGTAGAAGATGGCCCATCTCCTTGGGACCCCTTACCCATGTGGGAGACCAGGAAGAAACTCCTGGCTCCTGGCTTCAGATCGGCGCAGCTCCGGCCGTTGCGACCATCTGGGGAGTGAACCAGTGGATGGAAGACCTCTCTCTCTCTGCCTGTGCCTCTCAGTAACTCTCCCTTTCCAATAAATAAATAAATCTTTTAAATAAATAAATAAATACTGGAAACCAGAAAAAAAATCAAATGTCTATTAAAGTGTCCTAAAGCATAAAGAAAAAATTTTAAAGGGCCAGGCATTGTTACATGTGAGACCAAACACTCCCAAAATGTCAGTTTCTTGGGAGTGTAACTTATGTCTGATTCATCAACCCTATTCTTCTCATAGCTGTTGACCTATAAATAGTATACACCCAACTATTAGCTGAACTAACAAACCAAAGAATAAACGTTAGTGCCTTCCCAGCAACAGATTATCAGTACTTTTTTATTTTTAAATCCCGGAAAAAAATTCAGGAGTCAATTCCTTGATCACTTTGACAAAATGTGTATTTTGAGAAACTTTTTCACAGAAATCTGCCTTTCCACTGGCCACATTTCATGTGATAACCGCTGCACCAAGAAGTCCATCTAAATAGTTTTAATAAAGTCAGACTTTAACTGGCTAAAGCCAAACACCTTACCTGTAGATAATATGCTTATAGACTAATTTCATTCACAAAAAACTGAATCTGTAAAATGTGGTGTAAGTAATGACCAGGCAACAGGAACTGACCACTAACAAATTAAGCATAGTTATAATCATTGCTATTACTTGATGCTTAAAGATATGCTATGACGACAATACTGTGGTTGATGCTACAGCTCACCTTCTTGATTGTCACCATTGTACTGTGCCACAGACAATAAATGTTGTATGTTGAAGGTCTCAAGCTCCAGAAGTTTCTCCTGACGTTTGGTGACACACAATTACAGGTACAGCAGCAATAGCAACCAGAGCTACAGGCTGAGCCAGGCCCTTGTGCTAAGACCCTTCCAAGCACTATTTCACTCAGTCCTCAATACAACTCGGTGAGGTATTACTGTCCTCAGACAGAAACGCTGGGCCAGCCCTGTGACATGGCGAGTGGGACCACCACTTGCAGTGCCAGCATCCCATATGGGCACCAGTCCCAGCTGCTCCACTTCCGATCCAGCTCTCTACTATGGCTGGGGAAAGCAGTAGAGGACTGCTCAAGTCCTTGGACCCTTGCACCTGCATGGGAGACCTGAAGGAAGCTCCTGGCTCCTGGCTCCTGGCTACGGATCAGCACCACTCCAGCCACTGTGGCTGTGTGGTGTGAATCGACATATGGAAGATCTCTCGCTCTCTCTGTCTCTGCCTCTCTGTAACTCTGCCTTTCAAATAAATTAATTAAAAAAAAAAAAAAAAAAAAAGAGGCTGAGAGTCAGCCAGCACGGTGGTGTAATGGGTAGAGCCACAGCCTTCAGCAAGCCGGTTTCCCATATGGCGCCAGCTGGAGTCCCAGCTGCAGTCCTTGGGACCCTGCAACCACGTAGGAGACACAGAAGAAACTCCTGGCTCCAGGCTTTGGCCTGGCCCAGCCCTGGCCATGTGACCATTTGCGGAATGAACCACTGGATGGAAGACTTTCTTTCTCTGCCTCTGCCACTCCCTCTCTGTAACTCTTTAAAATAAACAAATAAGTCTTTTTTAAAAAGAGACAGAGAAAGAGGGTAAGTGATTTGTCAAAGGTAAGTCAGTTATTGAGTAGCTGATGGGACAAGCTCTGGCTGTCTGACTCCAGGGTTCATACCCATAATCTCCCTCTCTGTAACTATGGATCCTCCTAATGATCAATAAGGTCAGAAGCCCAAGTGGAACAGAAATAAGCTGAACAGTTAATCCCACACTTACAAATATCATGACCAAGCATTTAAATGCCTCTCCCCATTGTACAGCACCTACTTAATTAACTCTTTGAAAATAGAATCAGGGTATTTTTCCTACATTTAGTCATAGGCACAAAAAAGAGATGATAATCTTTCTGTAATTCAAAACTTCATACTTATAAGCTGCCAGTCGGCCAGTTCGAAGGTCCAATGCTTTAAATCTCAATTCAGGACAAATAATATCATAGCAACTCTCATCTCCAAAGAGCTGAATCTTTCCTGTTGTTTACTGCTAAGATTCTGGTTGCACACACCCTTTACAAGCTAAAGGCAGAGTTAGAATCCAAGGCAGATACACATAGAGCTATGCTGTGATTGGTCTTCCCGTCAGATCCCAGAGATGTTCACCTTCTTCCCAAAGAAAATAGCACACACAGAAAGGACCCCATTCAAGGGAAAAGGGAAAGTAGAAGAGGAGGCGGTGAAGATAATATAAAGTACTAGATGCAACCAAAGACCCCCATGGTAAACCCAGACAGTCCAGAAACGCGTGCAGTAACGTAGGCTTCTTGCTGCTGTTAGGGTCTCTCACAAATAGCACTTCAACAGCCAGTGCCGCTTCTCTATCCCCAGAGGAGTCACACACTGGAGTATTCTTTAATAAGACCACCATCACTAAGCCTGGGCTGCTCCTTGTATGTAATGACCACTCAGAGCCACGTGGTTTATAAAGCACTCTCACATGCACCGTCTCATCAGCCACCCTGTTAGGCAAGTCGGGCAATCTGTTCTGCTCATTTCACAGATGAATGATGGGATCTACCCAAATTCTACAGCCTGTGACTGGTGCAGCCTCCAGCTCCAGTGGAGTCGAGGCCCTGTACCTGGGCTTTCCACACCCCAGTGAGCCTCCTCTTCCCAATTGCCACAGCCTATTCCCAAAACCGCAGGAACAAATGTCAGCTATTAATGACACCAGGTGTCGGATGTACAAAAGGGAAAGAAAACCAGAGTCAGCATTTTCTCAGAGAGGCCTCCTACTCTGTTCAGCACCCAACCTATACTTTCCCTAAAGCACTCCCAACAGCCCTTCAGGTGGGCAGTGAGATTCCCAACGCGCTTCTCAAGAACCCACGAGGCTTCCTAACTCCACTAAGGTCACACTTAGTGAGGCCAAAGAAAAGCGCTGTTCAGGTAAAGATATTTCAGTGGTTTAAAATGTCAAGCAACCTTTGTCCCACTTGTTGCTGTCAGAATCTCAGCAGAGCGCCTTTTCTCCTGCCTGATTTTCTCTGGTTTACCCTTAACGTCGACTGGCTCACTGCGCTCTGGAAAAAGGTTAAAGTAATACAGCCATAGGAGTTATGGAAATATTACTTGCACCCTGGGTCTAAGTTAATTTTATCAAATGGTGTGTGTCAGTTACAAGAAATGTGAGCCTGCCCGAACAATTATGAAATGAAAGTAATGAATAAACTATGAACAATCTATCATTTAAATCACTGCTCTCGGAGGGTTTTAACCAATCCAGACAAGACGCAAAAACAACACCGAATGCCTGGAAGGAATCTCACCACCATGCCAGAGTCTGAGGAGATCACTGTGAATTATTAAGGACAGATAGTACTAGCCTCAAAACACTAATGTGCCCCTCCCTCAGATGTAATGCTAATGAGGGACAATGACAGATAAGATTATTGAAGGATTTCCCAGAAAAAAATTAATTAACTTTAACAAATTAAGGTGTATTATGACTCCCAAAGCAGGCTTCCTTATCTGAAGCAAACAGGAGAAACTTTCCCGTAACACAGGCCGGACTCACAATGGAAGGCTTCTAACCAACACTCGGTGCGAAGGGAACCAGAACAAGTAGGTCTGTGTGAGCCAACCTGGAGGGCTCGAACGAGGGCAGCAGCAGACAAAAAGGAAACAGGAAGAACTGAACTGGGAGTGTGGGGGCAGGGAGGAGGAGCAAGGGGCAAAAAAAGGCTGAAACCCAGGAAGTACTGATGGAGATGGGCAACTCAGGCCTGGAAGGGGAGGCGGCTGGGAAGGACCCACCCAGAGCGAGGGGAAATGGGGTAGGTCCTGCACAAGGAAGCAGTAACCGGGAGAGAGTGCAGGGAGCTTCTTAGTGCTTTCCAGACTTGTATTCACTTTAAGGAGGCGAGTCCTATGGTATGGGAATCTCATCTCCATAAAGCTGTTCTTACAGTGTGTTAGACGGCGATGTGTAAGCTACGCACGATGTTCCGCTGGAGGGGCCCTCAGACTCCCTCCCTCACAACAGCGGGTGTTACCTGTGTCTGGGAACACCTCTCTTGGGCTCCCTCCTCCAGGGAGGAAGTCAGGAGTATTTTGAGTGTACGAGAAGTTTGAAGGGGAAAAACTGCGAACTCTTTAAAGAGGTCTTCTCCCTCTTCTGCCCTTGAAGTTCATTGGCTAAAAAACTTCCTGCGGTGGCACCGCGGGGGAGGACGCTTTTGTTGGGGATCCGCCTTGAAGCCGGGTATCCCTCCAGGGAATGTGACCTTCTAGGGCCAACGTCTACCTAGCCCGGGGTGGAATCCCCCAGGTCAGTTCTGAAGAAACCCCGGGAGGTTTATCACGAAAGGATCACACAGAGCCTGTCTCTGCTACCCCCAAACTGGACCGTACACCCCGTGTCACTTCCGACTGTAACTCGCCAAGAAGACGGATGCTATGCCATGATCCCAGAAGTTTCTGGCCAGCTGCCCACTGACGCAAATTAGAAAGCCACCCGAGGGCCGACCTGGGTGAAGCCAGGCGCCACGTCCAGCCCTGGGCTCCCCCCGCTCCAGCCCTCCCAATTTGGGGGGGAGGGACCGAGGAGGCCACACCGCGAGCGCCAACGCCAGACCACCCGCCTTCGCCCTCCACCCCCGGGCCGGGTTTCGGGGAGCCGCCGCCCCCGCCCTTTGCCTCAGGTCCGCGACCCCAGGAGCAGGGGGCCGGCGCCGAGCGCTCCCTCCCGCAGCAGGAGCACCTCCCCCGGGGCAGCTGTCGCCGCCGCCCGGCCGGGGCCTCCCCGGGAGCAATAGGCTATCGATTCAGCGGCCTGTCGCTAGGCGCCCCGGGAGAGCGAGGCCTACACCGCCCGGCCGGAGCCCCGGCCTCGATTTCGCCACTTTCCCCACACCGGAGGGGAAGCCCGGGGGCAAGCAGACCCGGCTGGGCGGGAGAGAGGGAGACGCGGAGACCACCTGCAACGGCAGCCGCAGGGGGAACGGGTGCGGGCGCCGAGCTCCAGCCGCAAAGTCTCCCGGGGGTCGCCCACCTACCCCCTGCCTCGCAAGTTGCGCATTCAAGTTCACGCTGGCACCCGCCAGCCTCCCAGCCCTCGCCACTCCCGAACCCAAAATAAAAACAAGACGCGGAAGAGGCCACACCAGCACGGAAGGAGCCGGGCCCAACAGCGCCGAGGGGGGCGGCTGGCCAGCGACCCCTCCGCTGACCCCGCCAGCCCCGGGCCCTCGGCGTCCGGCCCTGTCACCGCCCGGCCCGCAGCCCCCTTCTCCCTGACACCGGCGGCGGAGACTCCAGCTCCCCGCCTGCCTCCGGCGTGCCTCGGCCTCCTCCCGCTCCAGACCCCCAAAAATGTGTCCTCCGCACCTTTGCGAGTGCGCGGAGGAAGACTTTGCCATCGAAGTTTGCGGAGCGGTCACCTCGCCCCCTCCCCGACCCACACTTTCGGGGGCAGGGCTCGGCAGAGAGCACTTTGCACTTGGGATGCAGCGAATTAGGGACCTGTCAACCATTTTAGGTCTTTTTTACAGAAGACATCCTCTCCTTCCCCTCCCGCCCGCTCGCCCGCCCTCCCCCTGCAATGGTCTGAATTTGACACCAAACCTCCCCACCGCAGAAGGGGTGGGGGCTGACCAGGGAGGGGTGGGGGCGGAGGGCAGGAGGGGGGTGGCGAGGGAGGGCCGAGCGGGGAAGGCTGGGAGGGGGCCGGGAGGCGCGGGGAGGTAGGGGAAGGGGGTTGATTTACCTGAGACCAGCCACTGGCCTCCATTGTTGGAGAATTCAATGGCATTGACACAGCCGAAGTGGCCCAGGAGGTCCTTCTTGTAGAGGTTTCTGCAGCCCCGCAGGCGTCTCCTCTGAAAGTCCTGAGTGAGCAGGGGGTCCCCATGCAAGCCCCGCTGGGACAAGAAGCCCACCACTGACCTCATGCTGCCCCCCAGGCCAGCTCTCCTCTTCATGCTGGAACCGCCGCCGCCGCCGCCGCCGCTCGCGCCGCCGCCCCTCCCTCGGCCTCCCGCGCGGCCGCCGCTCCCCCCGCCCGGCCCCCCCCGCGCTGCGATCCGGATGGTTCTTTAACCAGCCGTGGCAGCCCGAGCGCGGGGCGCAGACGCTCGGCGGCGTTCGCGGCTTCCAGCAGCCGCCGCGGCCTCCCTCCCCTTCCCGCCGAAGCTCCGCCCCCGCCTCCCCGCCTCCTCCAGCAGCTGATCCTCAGCTGCGGTCGCGCTCCGGCGCGGCGCGGCCCTGGCGCCGGCGGCGGGACCCGGAGACCGCGGGCGGCGGGCGGCGGCCCCGCCCCCGGCCGGAAGAACGCGGGCGGCTGCTTGGAGACCGCGGGCGGCGGCCGTGCCGTGCCCTTCGCAGCCGCTTCCCGCGCCGGGCCCTGAGTGGCGCTGGGCGGAGGCCCCGCGGCTCCCCCAGCCCCGCGCTCTGTGAAGTTGCTCGCGCGTCACAAAGTGGCCGCCGGGCTGCGGGGCCCGCTCGGCTCCCTCGCACGGCCGCGGGTGAGGAGCCGCCTGCGGGCGCCGCGCCCGGACGGGGGTGGAGGCAGGGCTGCGGGCACAGGGCTCCCGGGCCGCCTCCTTCAGCCGAGCGGCCACCCCGGCGGCCACCCTGGACCGGGACCCGCACCTAGCACTGGACACTAGGGACGCGGCCTGGGAATTTTGTTAGCGCCACCCGCCTCTTCCCCCCCAATCCTTGCTACCCCCAATTCTGTTCTCTAATTGTCCCTTCACGTAAAAAAAATAGGGGTGGGGGCGGCTAAACTATTAGGGTGACAACAGAGCAGTACATGAGGGAGAGAGGATTCGTAAGTGACCCCAAAAAAGTGCCAAAACCGAGTTAGGAAAGTGCCGAGAAGCGGCAAGTACTTCCGCCCGTCGGTTCCAGACGCGTTTGTAACCAAGACGCGTCCCTGGGAGATAAGGATGAAGCAGGCTCCGGCCTAGTGACCAGTGCAGCCGCACCCCGCGCCGAGGGCCTGGGCTTGGGGTCGAGGTCCGGCTGGGCTTCGGCCAGGGCTTCGCAGCTAAGGCAGCAGTGGGGCGGCTCCAGTCGTTGGCTCCCCGCCGGCCACGTGGGAGACTCCTAGTGGGAGTTCAACTGCTGGCTTTGGCCTGGTGCAAATGGCGGGCTGCTGTGGGCCTGCGTGGAGTGAACCGGAGGGCGGGAAGCTCCTAGGGAAGCTCCGCCGGCTGTTGTAGGAACCAGTGCTTCCGGGGCCCAAGGTGGCTGCACCCCCATAGGATGGGGGTCACAGAGTGGATGCCGGTGAGGAAACTGGGTGTCTTTGGAATTCTACCAGACACAGTTGAAAGCGCCCTAATACGTGGTAGTACGTTTTCTAGTCGCTGTCGCCTGTCATTAAACAGCAGTAAGCTGCTGAAACAGGCAGGTGTCAGTCTGGCCCATTCAGGGTGGCAGGAAGCCTGTCCCCTGTGGATCAGAGCCAGCACTGAGAGATGGGCTGCACGGGGAAGAGGGTCACCTGTCAGGCAGAATAATCAGCTGGTTTTGTTTTTTTTTTGTAAAACAACAGTAATATGAATTTTTATATAAACTTTTTTAAAAATATATTTATTTGAACGAGTTACACAGAGAGAGAAGGTGAGGCAGAGACAAAGAAGTCTTCCATGCGCTGGTTCACTCCCCAGATGGCCACAACAGCCAGAGCTGGGTCAGTCTGAAGCCAGCAGCCAGGAGCTTCTTCTGGGTCTCCCACGCAGGTGCAGGGGCCCAAGGACTTGGGCCACCTTCTGCTTTCCCAGGCCATGGCAGAGAGCTGGATCAGAAGTGGAGCAGCCGGGACTAGAACCAGTGCCCCTATGGGATGCCGGCACTGCAGGCAGCGGCTTTACCTGCTATACCACAGCGCCAGCAATAAGATGAATCTTAACAAGTATTCAAATGTTTAATTTGAAAATGTGTGTTGTAACAACTATTGCTAAACTTAAAAATTCACCGAATTCCAGAAATTGAGTTTTAGTAGAATATTGTTCTAAGAGAAAAGTGTACTGTTTTCTTAAAAAAAAAAATTATTCTCCAGATACTTTATAATAATAATAATCTGCCATGTTTTTTCATTGCAATCTCCCCATAACAATCAGTAGTATGCCAGTTTAATTAGAGATGTATAGCACCAAACATCGATATCGTAATACGTAATCATTTTGGTGACCCCACTCTGCTGAGATCAGAGCCCGTGTCACTTCTGCTCACAGGTGTATCCAGAGATGGCGCATGCTGGCACTTAGTGATGTCTTTACTGTTTGCTGCATACCTGAGTGACCCTGGGAAATGAGGAGGAATTTGGAGGCAAAGGTAAGGATTTGAGTTTTGGATGTGTTGAAAGGGAAGTATCCGTGCTTCCTTCCCGTGCACCCAGCCTCCCATCTCACTGTCCCTTTGCTTGGCATACGCAACCCACACACTCAAGAACAGGGGACCCTCTGCCTCCTTCCAATGAAGAGCCACCTTTATTTGCTTGCGATGTGGAGGATGGGCACAGTAATGACATTTGGAAGTGGTCGTTACCATGCAAAACACAGGACATGCCTTTTTTGCCCCTTTTAAATGCACACCTCTCCACAACCTCAGATACGACTCTTTTTTTCCCCAGTCCCTGGAAAAACTGTCCCATTTACCTCAGCCTAAAAATAGACAACATCTAGTCATGTGCCAGCTTTGCTGGAAACTTCCTTAACTGTTCAATGACCAACCAGGGCAGAAATATGGACCACCAGGCCTATCTGTATCCTACGGCTAGTCTGGACAGCTTTTTCTAAACGGGTAGGGGGATATTAATAAAATCTCTACCTATTCTCTTTTTTTTGGACAGAATTAGAGGGAGAGACAGAGAGAAAGGTCTTCCTTCCGTTGGTTCACCCCCCAAATGGCTGCTATGGCTGGCATGCTGCACTGATCTGAAGCCAGGAACCAGGTGCTTCTCCTGGTCTCCCATGCGGGTGCAGGGCCCAAGCACTTGGGCCATCCTCCACTGCACTCCTGGGCCACAGCAGAGAGCTGGCCTGGAAGAGGAGCAACCGGGACAGAACCGGCGCCCCGACCGGGACTAGAACCCGGGGTGCCAGCGCCACAGGCTGAGGAATAGCCTAGTGAGCCACAGCGCCAGCCTTTACCTTTTCTTGTAATTAGGGTTGCCAGATAAAAAGACAGCACACCAGTTCCATGTGAATGGCAGATAAACAATGAACTGTGTTTTAGTATAGTGTTTCTACGTAGTATTTGGGATATACTTATACTAAAATATTCGTTGTTTATCTGAAATTCAGATTGAACTGAGCATTCTGTATTTTCACTTGCTGAGTCTGGCAGCCCTGCCTGCAAGGTAACTCACTTGAGAAGATCAGGTCCTGTGGAGTCTATTTGCCTTTATTAAGAATTTAGCGCAGTTTCCGTGTGTGGTTTTTTGTGAACGAACATTTGCAGTGGTTGCAATAGGATTTGTTCCCTTGAACTCAGGCAGGAGTTGAAACCTCACAGCCTTACGTGAGTGGTATGAGCTGACTATGGTGTCAGAGGTGGGGCCTTTGGAGAGTGGTTAGATTAGGCCATTAGGGTGGAGCCCCCCATGACTGAATCCTGGTGGCTGTATAGGGAGTGGAGGGGAGACCGCACAGGTGCAGGCTAACACACACTCTCTCTGTCTCCTGCCGTGTGGTGCTCTACACTGCCTTGGGACCCTGCCAGCATGAAGACCGTGGTCCAGTGCGGCCTCTAGACCTTGCACATTGCAATCCAGAACCATGAGCCAAAATAAACCACTTTTTTAAAAAATAAAGTTAGCCTGCCTTGGGTATTTTATGATAGAAACAAAAAGCTAATAAAGTATTGTGCAGGCCTGTGTAACACAAATATTTAATCAACTTCAATGATAATATGAGCTTTGCATTTTTTACGGATTTATTTATTTATTTGAAAGTCAGAGGGAGAGACAAGAGAGATCCTCTATCTGTTGGTTCACCCTCCCTAATGGCTGCAGCAGCCAGGCCTGGGCCAGACTGAAGCCAGGAGCCAGGAACTCCAACCTGGTCTCCCACCTGGGTAGCAGGGGCCCAAGTACTTAGGCCATCCTCCACTGCTCTCCCAGGTGCATTAGCAGGGAGATGTTTGGGAAGCAGAGCAGGACATGTGCCCTACTATGGGATGCTGGCATAGCAAACAGCGACTTAACCTGCTGTGCCATGCTAGCTCCAGGGTAAAGAGTCTCTGAAAGCTGACCAGCTGCAAAGAAAATACACAAACGTTAGAAATGTCATTTTTTTCAAAATCTGAAACCCCTTCTCAAACATTTACTAAATTTTAGTATATTAAGAGCTCCATGTGGATACTAATTTGCCCAAAGTCTTGTTTATTTGGATATTTCATGTGAATGGAATCATATAATGTATGTCCTTTGTATATGGCTTCTTTCGTTTAGCATGTTTTTGAGGTTTATCCACATTGCAACATGTCTCTGCACTCCATTTTTAAGACCAAGTCATATTCCATTTAATGAACGTATCACATTTTGTGTATCTGTTCATTAGTCGATGAACATTGGAGATGTCTGTACTTTTTGGCTACTGTGAATAATGCCACCGTTGACGTTTGTATACAAATGTTGGTGCTGACATAAGTTTTTATTTCTGTTGGGAATATTAGTATGGCGATTTCTGGGTAAGATGGTAACTCCATATTTGACTTTGCCAGAAAGTGCCAAACTGTTTCTTATAGGAGTTAGCCATTTTATTTTACCTTGGACAATATAAGAGAGTTCCAGTTTTTCCATACTGATGCTTATTATTTTCCATCTTTTGATTATAGGGGAAGTGGTTTCTCATCCTGGTTTTGATTTGCAATTCCCTGGTGGCTGGTGCTGTTGAGTATCTTTACCTGCACTTGCCAGCCATTTGTATCTCTTATTTGGAAAAATGTCTGTTCAGATGCTTTGCCTATTTTGAATTGAGCTGTTTGTCTTTCTGTTGCTGAGTTGTAGGAGTTCTTGACATATTCTAGATACAAGTCCATTACTAGAAATATGATTCATTAATATTTTTCTTCATTCTGTGGGTTGTCTTTTTACTTTCTTGGTTACAGTCTTTGAAGCACAAGCATTGTTAATTTATGAGCTCCAGTTATCTATTTTTTTGCTTTTGTCACTTGTGCTTTTGGGGTCATATCTAAGAAACCACTGCCTAATCCAAAGTCACAAAGATTTATTCCTAAGCAATTCCTAATTTTAGCTCTTACATTTAGGTCTGTGATCCATTTTGAGCTAATTTTTGCATACAGTGTGAGGTAGGGAGTCCAGTTTCACTCTTGCACATAGACATCCAGTTGTCCCGACAGTATTTGTTTAAAGTCTGCTTCTTTCCTCCACTGAATTGCTAGTTTAGAAATCCAAAATATAGATATATAGATAGATAGACAGACAGACAAATATAAAAGTCAGAGTTACAGAGAGGCAGAGAGAGAGAGGACTTCCATCCACTGGTTTACTCCTCAAATGACTACAATTCTAGAGCTGTGCCGATCCAAAGCCAGGAGCCAAGGAGCTTCTTTGGGTCTCCCAAGCAGGCACAAGGGTCCAAGGACTGGGCCATCTTCTGCTGCTTTCCCAGGCCATACCAGAGAGCTGGATCAGAAGTGGAGCAGCTGGGACTTGAACCAGCGCCCATATGGGATGCCGGCACTGCAGATGGCGGCTTTAGCCCCTACGCCACAGTGTCAACCCCAGAAATACAATATATTTTTGTATATTAACCTTGTCTCCTACAAAATTGGTTGACCCATTTATTAGTCTTAATCTTTTTTTATAGATTCCTTAAATGTTCTGTATACTCCAACAAGATTATGTCATATACTAAAAGGAATAATTTTGCTTCTACCTTTTTCAATCTGGATGCCTTCTATTTCTTTTTCTGCCTAAAGCCTTGGCTAGAACCTCTAGTACAATGTCAAGTGGAAGTGGTAAGAGCAGGCATTTTGCCTTATCCCTAATATCAGAGGGAAAGCTTTTAGATCTTTAGTCATTGCTAATTTTTTTTAAGATTTGCTTATTTATGGGACCGGTGCCATGGTTTATTGGATAAAGCCACCGTCTGCAGTGCCGGCATTACAGATGAGTGCCAGTTCGAGTCCCAGCTGCTCCACTTCCGATCTAGCTCTGTACTATAACCTGGGAAAGCAGTAGAAGATGGCCCAGATCCTTCGGCCCCTGCACCTGCGTGGGAGACCAGGAAGAAGCTCCTGGCTCTTGGCTTAGGATTGATGCAGCTCCAGCCATTGTGGCCATCTGGGGAGTGAACCAACAGATAGAAGATCTCCCCCCACCCCGCACCTCTGCCTCTGCCTCTGCCTCTGCCTCTCTGTAACTCTGCCTTTCAAATAAATAAATAAATCTTTTTTTAAAGATTACTTATTTGTTTGAAAAGCAGAGTTGTAGAGAGTGAGAGGGACAGGGATAGATACCTTCCATCCACTGGTTCCCTCTCCAAATGGCCACAACAGTTGGAGCTGAGCTGATCTGAAGTCAGGAGCCAGGATCTTCTGGGTCTCCCATGTGGGTGCAGGGGCCCAAATACTTGGGGCATCCTCTGCTGCTTTCCTGGGCACATTAACAGGGAGCTACATCAGAAGTAGAGCAGCTGGGACTCCAACCAGTTCCCATATGGGATGCTGGCCTCAAAGGTGGGTGCCTTTTGGCTACTGTGAATAATGCCACCATTGACGTTTGTATACAAATGTTGGTGCTGACATAAGTTTTTATTTCTCTTAGGTATATTCTTAGTATGGTGATTTGTGGGTAAGATGGTAACTCCATATTTGACTTTGCCAGAAAGTGCCACAACACCAGCCCCGCAAAAGAAACTACTGAAAAGAGTTAGTGGGGCATGCATGTGGCACAGTAGTGAAGACACCACTTGGAATACCTGCATCCCTTATCAGTGTTCCTGGATTTGAGTTCCAGAGTGGCTCCCTATTCCAGCTTCTTGCTAATATACAGCAGGTAATGCCTCAAGTAGTTGGGTCCCTACCACTCATGTGGGAGGTCTGAATTGAATTCACAACGCCCACTTTGGCCTGGCCCAGTTCTGGCTCTTGCAGACCTTTGGGGAATGAATCAACAGATGGCAGGTATCTCCGTGTCTCTCTCTGGTTTTCTGCCATAGAAAAGGAAGGAAGGGAGGAAGGAAGGAAGGGAGGGAGGAGGGGGGAAGAGAAGAAGCGAGAGATAAAGAAAAGAAAGAGAAAGGAAGAAAGAGAAAGAGTGAGTGAGGGAAAAAGAAGAGGGAGGAGGGAGGGAAGAAGAGAGAGAAAGAAAGAAAAAAAGGAAGGGTGCCGGCGCTGTGGCACAGCAGGCTCCTAGCTTCGAATCAGTGCAGCTCTGGCCATTGTGGCCAACTGAGGAGTGAACAAGTGGATGGAAGACCTCCCTCTCTCTCTCTGTGTCTCCTTTCTCTATGTAACTCGGACTTTCAAATAAATAAATCTTTAAAAAGAAAAAAAAAGGAAGGAAGGAAAAGAGAAATGAAAGGAAGAAATAAAAGGAGAGAAAGAGGAGGGAGGGAGCACCATACTTGATCACTAAAAATGCTAATATTTCTGGGGCAGGGGTTTGGCCTAACAATTAGGCTAATCCTTCGCCTACAGCGGCCATTGGAGGGTGAACCAACGGCAAAAGGAAGACCTTTCTCTCTGTCTCTCTCTCTGACTGTCCCCTCTGCCTGTCAAAAAAAAAAAAAAAAAGATGCTGGTTAGGATGCCTGTGTCCTATTCTGGACTGCCTGGGTGCGAGTCCCAGCTCCGGCTCCTGAATCCAACTTCCTGCTAATGCAGATCCTATGGGAGGCAACAGGTGATGCAGTAAAATAATTGAGTTCTACCACCCACCTGGGAGACCTGAACCGACTTCCCCGCTTCTGGCTTTGGCCTGGCCCAGCCCCTGCCAGGGGACACACTTAGTAATCAGTAATTTGTAAATGTTGGGGCTAGCATTGTGCCACTGTAGGTTAAGCATTGCCTGTGACACTGGCACTCCATATAGGGTGCTGTTCCAGCTCATAAGTGCCACTAAAAAAAAAAAAAAAAAAAAAAAGACTTATTTTTTCAGGCCAGTGCTGTGGCACAGTAGATTAAGCCTCTGCCTGTGGTGCTGGCATCTCATATGGGTACCAGTTCAAGTCCCGGCTGCTCTACTTCTGATCCAGCCCCCTGCTAATGGCCTGGGAAAGCAGTGGAAGATGGCCCAAATGTTTAGGCCTCTGCACCTGTGTGGGAGACCGGGAAAAAGCTCCTGGCTCCTGGCTCCTGGCTCCTGGCTTCAGATAGGCCCAGCTACAGCCCTTGTGGCCTTTTGAGGAGTGAACCAGTGAATGGAGGACCTCTCTCTCTGTCTCTCCCTCTCTCTGTCTGCAACTTTGCCTCTCAAAAAAATAAATCTTTAAAAAAAGCAGCTGGACTCAAACCAGCACCCATATGGGTTCCAGGACCGCAGGCAGCAGCTTTACCCATTACACCACAATGCCAACCCCTGCTCCACTTCTGTACCAGCTCCCTACTAATGGCCTGGGAAAGCAGCGGAAAATGGCCCAAGTATTTGGGCCTCTGCACCCACTTGGGAGACCAGAATGGAGCTCCAGGCTATTGGCTTCTGCTAGCCCGGCTCCAGCCATTTTGACCATTGGTGGAGTGAATTGGCAGATGGAAGATCCCTCTCTCTTCTCTCCCCCTCTCTCTGTAACTCTGCTGTTCAAATAAAGAAATATTAAAAAAAAAATTTGTAAAGGCTTTAGGAGCTCAGTGCTAGGAACCAGAGACAAAGACCAAATAGATGTCATATTATACTGCAGACATGAATTATCATTTATTCATTCAATAAGTGTTGATTGTTTTAAATTTATTTGAAAAAAAGTGTTGCAGAGAGAGAGCGAGAGAGAGAGAAAGAGAGCTCTTCCATCCACTGATTCACTCCCCAGATGACCATAATGACCAGGGTTGGGCGAGGCAAAGCCAGAAGCCAGCAAAACCAGGGGTCCAAGTGCTTAGGCCATCTTCTGCTGCTTTCCTAGGTGCATTAGCAGGGAGCTGAATCAGAAGTGGAGCAGCCAGGAGTCGAACCAGTGACCCTATGGTGCTTAACCCACTACACAGTAATGCTGGCCACAAGAAATGTTTACTAAACACACACAGTGTACAATTATGCAAGAGAGACAGCAAGACATAATAGTGAACAAAAAAAGACTTTACTCAGTGTTCTTGGTATTATAGGACAGTGACAGAGACAGATTTTTAATCAAAGGAGTCAGATAAGTAAATATCAGATCACAATAATACAATGGCTCACATTCATGGAGCGCTTATTATGTGGCTGGCACTATTCCAAATCCTTTACAGATATTGTCTATGAAGAAACTAAAAAGTGCTATTATCCCACTTTGCAGATAAGGAAAATAATAGTTGTGGTACAGAAAAATACATGATGCTTCAGTTTTTGCATTAAATAAGATTGCCATGATGAATGCTTTTCTAAAAATGTACTTATATGCTTATTTATTTATTATGAGAGGTAGATAGAAGGTTTTCATATGCTGGAAGCTCCCCAAATGCCCGCAGTAGCCAGTGGAGCTGAGAACTGGGAATTCCATCTGGATCTCCCATGTGGATGGCAGGGGCCCAAGCCCTTGAGCCTCCCTGAGTGCACTTTAGCAGGAAGCTGGAATCGGGCACAGAACCAGGACTCGAACTGGACGCTCTGATATCAGGTGCGGATACCCCAGGCAGCATCTTAACTCCTAGAACAAAGGCCAGGCACAAATACATGAAATTTTTAAATATTTATTTATTCATTTAAAAGGCAGAGTTACAGAAATAGAGGGAGACACACACACACACACACACACACACACACACACACAGAGAGAGAGAAAGAGAGAGATCTTCCACTCTCTGACGTATTCCCCAAGTGGCAGCAATGCCCAGGCCTGAGCTAGGCCAAAGCCAGGAGCCAGGAGCTTCATCCAGGTCTCCCACACAGGTGGCATGGATCCAAACACTTGGGCCACCTTCTATTGCTTTGCCCAGGCCATTAGCAGAGAGCTGGTTTGGAAGTGGAACACCTAGGACTTGAACCTGCACTCTGATGGGGATGCCAGTGTCACAGCTTAACCCTCAGCACCAGCCCGATAAGTGATTCTTTTTGGTAGAACCCTTAGTTCCATGCCTGGCTTGTATGAGTGTGCTTTAAAAAGTTCATAGAAAAAGGAGTTAAAAGTGTGAGTTTATTTTGGTGCAAAAAAATTGTGAGGGGCAAGCACCACGGCACAGTGCGCAAAGCTGCCACTTGGGATGCCCACAACCCATAAAGTGCTGATTTGTATCCTGGCTATGCACAGCAGAAGACAGCCCAAGAACCCGTGTACCTGCCACCCTCATCGGAGTCCTGGTTGGAGTTCCTGGCTCCCAGTTTCTGCCTGGCCCAGTCCTGACTGTTGTAGGCATTTTGGGAATGAATCAGTGGATGGAAGTCCTCTCCTTTTCTCTCTGTCACTCTGCCTTTCAAATAAATAATAAATAAATCTTTTTAAAAATTTTAAATGTTCTGTTTTTTGTAACGCATAATTTCCTTGTATTATGAAAAACAATTTTGCATAAAGTCAAGCTAATATTTTTTAACGATTTGTTAATTTATTTGAAAGGCAGAGTTACAGAGAGGCTGAGGTAGAAAGAGAGAGGTCTTCTATCTACTGGTTCACTTCCCAAATGGCTGTGATAGCCAGAGCTGGGCCAATCCAAAGCCAGGAGCCAGGAGCTTCTTCCAGGTCTCCCATGTGAGTGAAGGGGATCATAACAGAGAGCTAGATTAGAAGTGGAGTAGCCAGGACTCGAACTGGCGCCCATATGAGATGCCGGCATTGCAGGCGGCAGATTTATCTGCTTTGCCACAGCACCATCCCCAAGCTAATATTTTTAATTCCATTTTTTTCATGTCCTTTTTAAAGTTCTCTCTTAGACCTGAGTGTTAGCTGTGATGATGAGAAATTAAAGTGACTGAATCCTGTTAGATACATTAAGGCGCTGTGATCTGGAAGAGTAGTAGAGATGAACAAGGAAAAGTGCATGGAGAGAGGACGGGGAGGGTGTGCAGCTCTCAAAGGAGCAGCACACGTGAAGGCCCTGTTGGGAGAAGAAAGCCAACAGAAAGCCACCAGGCACATGACATCAGATGAGAACACAGAGAACTGCTCAATTCTGCAGGGGTCTGGCTGTGTTAAGGATTTTAGTCTTAAGATTTGGTGAAAGGTTTTTAACAGGGAGCTTATTTGATCAGATAAAATTTTATGGGAAGATTTTGGCTACTGAGAAGACAGGATTGAGAGCACTAAGAGTGGATTTGAGCAGATGACCAGGAAGCTTTCGTGGCAACACAGGGAGAAGTAGCTTAGATAAGACTAGCAGTTGAGTAGGAGAGTAGATGGAATTAAGATGGGGAAAAAAAGATTTTGTGATCGATTAGAGAGGGTGGATGATGAGGGACAAGACAACAAGACGTCAGGGCAATGCCTGTTTTTGATTTGCACTAAACTGGGACTCTTGGAAAAGCCTCATTTTGTACATACTGTTGAATTTCAGGTGCCTCTGCTGTGCCCGGGAAGAGTTACCAGGGAGCCGGGGTGCAGGTGCGTGATCAAGGCTGGAGTCTTGGATATGGAGGTGGTTGGTGAAGTCTCAGGCATGAATGAGGTTATTCAGGGCAAGGATCAAGTGAGCAGAAAGCCCAGGACTGAGCTCTGGGGGGTACTTTAGGGCTAGTGTGTAGGTAGAAGAGGATACACTCACTAAGACATCAGGAGTGGCCAAAAGTTCAAGAAAAAAATCAAGGGAGTGCTGTGTCCTGGAAGCTGAGGCAAACAGATACTTCCACGAGGAAGTGGTCAGTTGTGTCCACTGTGACTGAAGTGTCAATATGATGACTGAAACGTGTTGGATTTAGGGGCACTTAGCCCACCTATTCAGGTGATGGCTGGGATGCCCTCATCTCACATGGGGAGTGCATGAGTTAGATTCCCAGCTCCGGCTCTCAACTCCAGCTTCCTGCTAATGCAACCCCTGGAGAAAAGTGATGATCCAAGGATGTGGGTCCTGCCACTCCCGTGGGAGACCCCGATTGAGTTCCCAGCTCCTGGCTTTACCTGGCTCCTGGTTTCAGCCTGGTCTAGCCCCAGTCACTGTGGACATTTAGGGAGTGGGCCAGTGGGTAGGAGGGCCCCAACAGATAAGCAAACAAAATGTTTGTTGACACCAAAATCTCACCATGAGGCATCGGTGAGCTCACTCAAGGCTCCTCAGAGAGCCCAGAGAGGAATCCATTGCACAGTGAATGGAAGGAAACAGAGATAATCAAATAAGGAGAGGCACAGGATGCCTGGGGGTGGGAGGGAGTTTTTTTTTTTATAGGAAAAAACTGAAAGGAGCCGGTGCTGTGGCACAGTGGGTCAAGCGGCTGACTGCAGCACTGGCATCCCCTGTGGGCGCCGGTTTAGTCCCCGCTGCTCCTCTTCCGACTCAGCTCCCTGCTAATGCACCTGGGAAAGCAGTGGAGGATGGCCCAAGTGCACGGGCCCCTGCACCTACTTGGGAGACTTGGAAGAAGGTCCTGGCTCCTGACTTCAGCTGGCCCAGCCCTGGTTGTTATGGTCATTTAGGGAGTAAACCAGTGGATGGAAGACCTCTCTCTCTCTCTCTCTCTCTCTCTCTCTCTCTCTCTCTCTCCACCATTCAAATAAATAAACAAACAAAAATCTGTGAGAAGGAGCCCCATTCAGCGGAGAGAGTTGAAACGGTGGAGAGGAGAGCAGACTGTAGCATCCAGGGAGGAGTTCTGAGAAGCCAGGCTGAAGGGATCCAACAGCAGTGCTTTGGAGGGAGGATGGCCCCTCTGCTGAAGCAGGAGTGAAGGAGGACGGGCGGGTGCAGGAGGAGAGGAGGTGACATGTCTGGTGGTGAGAGCATGGGGCACGTGCTATGGTTGCTCCTATTTCCTCTGTTAAGACTGAGAGCAAGTTCACTCAACTTAGAGTGTGATGCGAATGGGAGGTGGGGGGTTGGGAGGGAGCTGATGAACGCAGGAAGGTTTGAGTAACAGTGAAAACCAGGAATGTGGGATAATCTGACGTGGGTGATGCCAGGGTTCATTTGGAATTTCTTTGAAACCAATCTGCCCTAGTGTGTGGCTTTCTAGAACTGTATACAAGCTACCCATAACCAGGGTCACATAGATAATTAGGTTCATCAGTTTGGAAGGCTTCCAGGTGGATAAAGTTGGGAAAAAAACTTTTGAGCAATAATGAAGTTTAGGGCAAAATAGTGAAATCATAGCCCATGGAGTCTCAGTTATATCCGGAAGGAAAATCAGAAAGGAAGTGAGAGAAAGCTGCTGAGCATCAGTGCTGGACAGTCCTGATGAGGTCAGGGAAGTCACAGATGTAGGGGAGGAAAAATGTCTTTTCCTCACCACTACCTGCTTCAAGGCTGAAGCCCATAACAAAAAACAGGTTAATTAGAGAAAAGGACACACAGGGAAATGAAGACAGAAACACACAATAAAACTGGATTATTTTTGTGTTTGATGAATAGTGGACAGTAGTGAACACATCGAACGGGAAAAGCAGTGTGATCTTACAATCATAAGGCCTGGGGTGGGGTGGGGGGGTGGTATGGCGGCACTGTGGCGCTGTGGGTTAAAGCCCTGGCCTGCAGTGCTGGCATCCCATATGGGCACTGGTTCTAGTCCCGGCTGCTCCTCTTCTGATCCAGCTCTCTGCTGTGGCCTGGGAAAGCAGTGGAGGATGGCCCAAGTGCTTGGGCCCCTGCATCCATGTGGGAGACCCGGAAGAAGCTCCTGGCTTCTGGCTTCAGATCAGCTCAGCTCCAGTTGTTGCGGCCATATGGGGAGTGAACCAGTGGATGGAAGACCTCCCTCTCTGTAATTCTGTTTTTCAAATAAAATAAAATAAATCTTTAAAATAAAAAAAGGCCGGGGGGTGCTTAGCCAGACCTGTGTGTCCAGGTTCCTCTCTGTGTCTCTTGGTCTTCAGAGTTGAGGGTGCTTCTTTCCTTGGGATTGGGGATTGAGGAGGGCACCTCTCTAATAAGGGTCTGGTGACCTGCTTCAGGGGAAGGTTAGGAAATCTTTTCTAGGTTTAAGGACTTGCCTTGGGGGAGAGAGCAGGAGAAAGTTAAGAGTGACCTCTCTCAGGCTGGTGCTGTGGCGTAGTGGGTAAAAGCCACCACCTGCAGTGCCAGCACACCATCCTATATGGGTGCCCATTCAAGGCCTGGTTGCTCCACTTCTGATCCAGCTCTCTGCTATGGCCTGGGATAGCAGCAGAAGATGGCCCAAGTTCTTGGGCCCCTGCACCTGCGTGGGAGACCCAGAAGAAGCTCCTGGCTTCTGGCTTCAGATCAGTGCAGCTCCAGCCATTGTAGCCACCTGGGGAGTGAACCAGCAGATAGAAGACATCTCTTTCTCTCTCTCTCTCTCTCTCTCTCTCTCTCTCTCTCTCTCTCTCTGCCTCTGCCTCTCTGTAACAACTATGCCTTTCAAATAAATAATCTTTTTTTTTTTTAAAGTGACCTCCCTGATTTGTCATCCTCTCAAATTCCTTCCGTTGACTATATTCAACACCTAGAGGTGCTACATTTTGAGGTAGGGCCTCCCAGATGCCATCACAAGCAAGTTGGAAGGAGAGAAGTTTGCAGCCAAAAAAAAAAAAAAAAAAAGTGGATGAGAAAAATGAGAGGTTCTAGAGGTGGTAGTTACAGGTGATGCCAGGGCCCAAGGAGTCTAGGGGTGGGTTGCTTAGATGGGGTTAGGGAGAGGGGGTGCCTAGGTGTGGACTGCTTAGATGGGCTTAGGGAGAGGGGTGCCTAGGGGTGCCCTGCTTAGATGGGGTTAGGGAGAGGGGGTGCCTAGGGTGGACTGCTTAGATGGGGTTAGGTAGAGGGGGTGCCTAGGGGTGGACTGCTTAGATGGGCTTAGGGAAAGGGGTGCCTAGGGGCTTAGGGAGAGAGGTCTACGGGGTCAGGGAAATGAGCCTTGAGGCCACTCATGCATGGGTCATCTTTTCACTGTCATTCTTACCCGGGATGATGGCAGGACTTTCGTGGAGAGGAGTAATGGACTGAACAGGGAATTACAGGGCAGGTGACAGAAGTGATATACATGACGTGACAGATACAGATGAGATGAGCGAAAGAGCAGGGTGAGTAAGTGGCATGGATCACAGAGAACATGGCTTTTTCTTACTCTTTTCTTTCTCTGTCTTTTCTATCAATATTTGTTTGAGGAAGAGAGGAAGAGATCCCATCAACTGGCTCACTCCCTAAATGCCCACAACAGCTGGAGATGGGCCAAAGCTGGGGGCTTGGGGAGGCAGTCCAGGTCCTCCACAAAGGTGACAGAGGCCCAATCACTTGAGCCATCACCTGCTGCCTCCTAAAGGTCTGGAGTCAGGAGCTGGAGCTGGGAATCACCCAGGTGCTCTGATGTGGGAGGGGGGCATCTTAATCAGCAGCTTAGCTGTAGGCTCAACCTCCCCTCTTTTCAGTACAAGTCAAAGAAAACAGTCCAAAACAGCAGTGAAAGGTGAAATAACAAACTCTACTCTTAAAGGAAAGAAAGTTTTAAAGGTAAATTCACGAATCATTCACACATAGAATGAACTATAAACTATAAACTGAAAAGGATTTTTCTACCAAAGCCTTTTTCTTTTTTTTTTTTAATTTTAAAAAACAGATAACTCCCATCTGCTGGTTCACTCCCCAAATGCCTGCAACAGCCAGAGTTGGACCAGGCCAAAGCCAGGAGCTAGGAACTCAATCCATGTCTCCCATGTGGGTGGCACAGGTCCAGAAATTTAAGCCTTACCTGCTGCCTCCCAGGGTGCACATTTGGAGGAAGTTGGAACCATAAGCAGAGCCAGTACACAAACCCAGGCACGCCGATACGGTATGCAGTTGGGCCAGATGCCCGCCCGTAGATTTTTGATTGTCACACTGTGTGCGAGGGCAGGGCACTGCTTTGGCATCTAGCGGCTGAGGCCTGGGATGCTGCCCAATAGCTCTGCAACAAAGACCTGTGCCTCCCAACATGGAAATGGTGTTCAAGTTTAAGAACTTCTGTTTGGTCAATACTCTTTAGGTCATTTTATCACAAGCCCTTCTTGAAACATTTTTAAACATACATCCCATATTATTTATACATTATGTTCATATAAGTCCTAGTTTATTATGTACACTTTTAAAATCACAAAAATGTTTTAAAATTAAAGAATGGGGGCTGGCACTGTGGTGTAGTATGTTAAGCCTGCGTCTGCAACACCAGCATCGCTTATAGGTGCCAGTTCAAGACCTGGCTGCTTCTTTTTTTTTTCTTTTTTTTTAATTTTATTTATTTATTTGAGAGGTAAAGTGAGAGGGAAAGACAGAGAGGTCTTCCATCCACTGGTTCACTCCCCAAATAGCCACAATGGCTGGAGCTGGGTCGATCCAAAGCCAGGAGCCAGGAGCTTCTTCCAGGTCTCCCACGTGGCAGAGAGCTGCATCAGAAGAGGAACAGGTGGGACCAGTCCAGCCCAGCACCCATATGGGATGACCGTGCCGCAGGCAGAGGATTAACCTACTGTGTCTACTCTATTTCTCTCTCTCTTTCTCTCTTTCTTTTCCTTCCATCCTTCCTTCCTTCCTTTCTTCCTCCCTTCCTCCCTCCCTCCCTCTCTCCCTCCCTCTTTCCTTCCTTCCTTCCTTCCTTAAGATTTTTTATTTATTTGAGAGGCAGTGTTACAGATAGTGAGAGGGAGAGACAGAAAGAAAGGTCTTAGTTCTGTTGGTTCACTCCCCAATAGGCCGCAACAGCCGGAACTGCGCCGATCCGAAGCCAGGAGCCAAGAGCTTCTTCTGGGTCTCCCACGCAGGTGCAGGGGCCCAAGGACTTGGGCCATCTTCTGCTGCTTTCCCAGGCCGTAGCAAAGAGCTGGATTGGAAGTGGAGCAGCTGAGTCTCGAACCAGCGCCCATATGGGATGCCAGTGCTTCAGACCAGGGCATTAACCCACTGCGCCACAGTGCTGGCCCCTTGCTCCCACTTTTTTTAAATAGCAATTAATGTTTTGTTTTTGAAATTGGGATTTTAATATACTATGATATACAGGCACCAGTTCAAGTCCTGCCTGTTCCACTTCCAGTCTAGTTCCCTGCTAATGTGCCTGGAAAAGCATCAGAGGATGGCCCAAGTGCTTAGGCCCCTGCACCCATGTGGGAGATCTGGAAGAAGCTCCTGCCTCCCGGCTTCGGATCGGCCCAGCTCCAGCAATTGTGGTCATTTGAGGAGTAAACCAGCAGATGGAAGACCTCTCTCTTGGTCTCTTCCTCTGTGTGTGTGTGTAACACTGCCTTTCAAATAAATAAATAAATAAATATTTTTAAAAAAACCCACTACAATATTATGATTTCAAAGACTTGTTCCCAAGATCTCCTTACCTCATTAATTTTTTTTTTTTAATTGGAAAGTCAGAGTTACAGAGAGGGAAGGAAAGACAGAAGAGATCTTCCATCTGCTGGTTCACTCTCCAAGCGGCCACAACGGCCAGGGCTGGGACTGGCTGGATCCAGGAGCCAGCAACCCCATCCAGGTCTCCCGTGTGGGTATAGGGGCACAAGCATTTGGGTCATCTTTGGCTGCTTTTCCCAGACCATTAGCAGGGAACTGGATTGCAAGCGGAGCAGCTGGACGTGAGCAGGCACCTATTTGGGATACCAGTGTCATAGGCAGCAGCTTTACCTGCCTTATAACAATGCGAACCCCTTCATTGCTTTTTAAAAAATTAATTGATTTATAGAGAGACAGAGAGAGCTCTTCTGTCTTCTAGTTCACCCCCCAAAATACCTGCAATAGCTGGGACTGTACCAGCCTGAAGCTGGGAGCCCAGAAACCAATCCAGATCTCTCACATGGTGGCAGGGATCCAAACACGTGGACCATCACCTGCTGCCTCACAGGGTGCCCCTTAGCCGGAAGCTGGAATTGAAGTGGCAGCCCAGGTATTCCAGTTTGGGATGTGGATGCCCCAAGTGGCATTTTAACTTCTGTGCCAAAGGCCCATCTACATTATTTACCTTTTTTTTTTTTTTTTTTTTTTGGACAGGCAGAGTGGACAGTGAGAGAGAGAGACAGAGAGAAAGGTCTTCCTTTGCCGTTGGTTCACCCTCCAATGGCTGCCGCGGATGGCGCGCTGCGGCCGGCGCACCGCGCTCATCCGATGGCAGGAGCCAGGTGCTAGGTGCTTTTTCCTGGTCTCCCATTGGGTGCAGGGCCCAAGCACTTGGGCCATCCTCCACTGCACTCCTGGGCCACAGCAGAGGGCTGGCCTGGAAGAGGGGCAACCGGGACAGAATCCGGCGCCCCGACCAGGACTAGAACCCAGTGTGCCGGCGCCGCAAGGCGGAGGGAGGATTAGCCTGTTGAGCCACGGCGCTGGCCCTTATTTATCTTTTTTTTAAGGTTTATTTATTCATTTGAAAGGCAGAATGATAGAAAGAGAAAGAAGGGGAGAGAGAGAAAAAAGAGAGAGAGAGAGAGAGAGAGAGAGAGAGAGAGAGAGAGAGAGAGAGAAGTCGATTTTCTGTCTGCTGGTGAGCTCCCAAGTGGCTGAAATAGTCAGATCTGAGCCACACCAATGCCAGGAGCCAAGAACTCCACTGTGGTCTTGCACAGGGGTGGCAGGGTCCCAAGTACTGGGTCATCTTCCATTGCTTTCCCAGGCACATTAGCAAGGAGCCAGATTAGATGCAGAGCAGCCAGGACTCCAGCCTGCAACTTAACCCTCTGCACTGCAGTGCTGTCCCCCCACACACATACATGCCTTGGTGTTAATGGGAATAAACCTGACAAAAATATAAAGGATCCAAATGGAGAACCATTGACTGGGCTTACTTAATAATGAAATTAATTTTCAGTCTCATCAATTTTGTGAAGGTTTTTATGGAAATTTAGCTAGGTTTTATATTCTATGAGATCAATCAGCTGTGTTAGCAGCTGATGAGAAAATAATATATTTTTATGTTTTAAACAAATGCAAATACTTAAATCCAATGATCTCTTTTTTGTTTGAAGATTCTTAAATGCAGTAGCAAATTGTTGCCAGTGTTTTTATAAGTGACAGATATTTTTGGTAAAAAATTATGCTGAGATGGAAACACTTCCAAATATCATTTTTTAAAAGATTCCTTCACAATGGCTCTCAAAAAGCAGTTGTTTTCTCACTTATCAAAATACAAACTCTACGTTGAAGGAAGCTTTAAAATATTGTTTCTTGGTACTTGTAAAGTAGCAGAATGCTGACAGCTGCCTTATTATCATCAAAAAAGCCAGCGAGGTTCAAATGCTTGTCTTCTTGCAAAAGAAAAGTACGAGTTATTTATAGATTCTGACAACTATTTTAATACTCTAGCAGAAAGACTTAGCAAAACTCTGAGTCAAGCCAAATATTTTCATCATCAATCACCATTTCTCACAAATTACTGTATTAGAAAGACTCTGCTGTGGAAAAGTCTCATTTCTACAAAAACTAACACATTGATATCAGCCCTTAGGCACAAAAAACGCCACATAGGAGAGCATCATTATCATTCCATCGACACTGCGGGACACCAGTGTCTCTCCTAAGATAACAGAACGGGGCTGTTGCATTGGCAGAGGGTTAAGCCACCACATGGGACCCCTGCACCCCGTATCTCTGTGCCAGTTCAAGTCCTGGCTACTCTGCTTCAGATCCAGCTCCCCACTTATGCACCTGGGAAGCCACAGATGACAGCTCAAATACTTGAGTCCTTGCTACCCACGTGAAAGACCCAGAAGGAGTTCCTGGCTTCTGGCTTCTGCCTGGCCCAGCCTTGGCTATTGCAGGCATATGGAGAGTGAACCAGCAGATGGAAGGTCTCGGTCTCTCTCTCTCTCTCTCTCTCTCTCTCTGCCTTTCAAATAAACACATAAATTAAGAAAAAAAAAGATATCAGAATGACTCACAACCAGCTGGCATCTGGACCAAATGAGGATGCCAACATCTATCTGTTTATTAAATATTAGCAAAGCTGAGTTTGAGTTTCTTTTTTTTTAGGCTTAACAAATGTAAACAGGAACCCAACATCATCTTCTAACCCCCCAGTGGATCACTTGCACACCCGGATGCCCCACGGGCCCGCTGTGTTAGATGGGGGTAGCTCGGGCAATTTCCCTGTCAATGCAGAGGAACGGGAGGCCTAGACAGAGCCAGTGCACTGAAGTCAGAGAGGCCTGGGTTAGAACTTCCTAAAACGGCTCCGTCATTCATCAGCTGTGCAAATTATGGAATCACTGTGGCTTGGTTTCCATGTGGCATCACATGGTGAAGTGGAGATAACAACACCTCAGGGGACTGAGTGAGGATCACATAAAAGCACTTTGTTGGGATGGCCCTAAAACCTTTCCTAAACTCCCACCAACGAAGCATACTCCCTCGGCACTTGACTTCAGCCTCGCTCTCCTAGCCACTTCATAGGGATCGTAGAGGCATTCGGGTCTCCCTGCCAGAAGACTGATTCAAGCATCATCTGATTTTGTCTCCCCAGAGGCCCCATTCTATCAGTCACCTGCTCTCCTTCCTGCACATTTATCCATTTGAAAGGCAGAGTTACAGAAAGACGGGGAGAGACAGATCTATCTTCCATCCACTGGTTTACCCTACAAAGGGCCACAATGGCCAGGTCTGGGCCATACCAAAGCCAGGAGCCTGGAACGCCATCTGGTGTCCCTAGCACTCAGGCCACCTTCCACTGCCTTCCCAGGTGCATAAGCAGTGAGCTAGATTGGAAGGGGAACAGTTTGGACTCCAACCAGTGCTCATACGAGATGCCAGAGTCACAGGCGGTGGTTTGGCCCACTGTTGCACAGCACCAGCCTCACTCTCAGGTATTAATCCACTCCACCACCTACCAGCCCTTTCCCCCAAGCTGGTGAGCATGCTCATCTAACTCACTTGCATAAACGTCCACTCTCAGCAAATATTCCTTGAGTGTCCAGACTATTCAATGCACTGGAGATCTAGCAGTGAGCAAAACAGCTCACTTTCCCTGCCCTCAAGGAGCTTCCACTTTAAAGGAGCTGGGAGGCACAAAAAATAACTAAGATAAACAAGTAATATACATGTTAGATGATGATAAATACCATGGCATTTAAATAGGGTGGTCAAGGATGTGCCACTGAGACTGATCGCATGTGATTGAAGATCTGAAAGAAGTGAAGTCCCGGTGGGTGTCTGGAGAGGAGCAGTCTAAGCAGAGGAAACAGTAAGTCAAATGTCTTGAGGCATGTGGATGGCAGGGACCCAAGTACTTGAGTCATCACCTGAGCCCCCCATGGTGCACATTAGTAGGAAGCTGGATTGGAAGCAGAGTGGGGACTTGAACCCATGCTTTCCATTGTTAAAACCACAGTATCATCTGTGCACAAAGCTAATTCTCAAATTCAGTCAAGGTCCTATCTGAATATACTGAAACCTAAAGACAAATTATAAAGTCAACCACCAGCAGCAATCCTAACTATGAAATAGTAGGTGGAATCAGGGTGAGCGCTTGGCAGAGTCGTTAAAATGCCACTTGGATGTCTGCATCCCATGTCAGGGTGCATGGGTTCATGTCCCCACTCCTCTTCTGATCCAGCTTCCTGCTAATGTGTACCCTGGGAGCAGTGGGAGGTGACTCAAGTTCTTGAGACTTTCCACCCACATGGCAGACCTCGTCAGAGTCCCAGACTCCTGGCTTTGGGCTGGTCCAACCCTGGCTGTTACGATATTCGGAGAATAAACCAGCAGGTGGAAGATCTCCATTTGTCTCTGTTCTCCTTTCAAATACATAAAAAATAATTTTGTTAAAAAGGAAGGCCATCGTTTGAAAAAAAGATATACTGGGGAAAGGGCAGTTTATACATAGTAGGTCCACTCCAACATTTCTATCTTCTTAAGCTCTTGGTCTCTTCTAAATCATACCAGAAAGTTCTTGAAGTGTGTCAGTCAAATGACCGACTGTTAGAGCCATTCCAAGCTGCACAAGTCAATGCATTAAGTCCAGAACTTATGAGAAGAGCACTCCTGTCAGCAGCTCAATGGAATGCAGTGTTATGTTCTATCTTCCTAACCTTATTTCCTCCGTGAGAAGAAAACAACCCAGTCTTTCACATTTTCTTCACACTTTGCAGATCAATTAGTAAAATATTACTGATAGTAAGTGTAGAGAGCTGGTGTTGTGGTGCAGTGGTTTAAGCTGCTGTCTGTCCCCCATCAGAGTGTCAGTTTGAGTCCTGGCTGCTCTGCTTCCAATCCAGCTACCTGCTAATGTGCTGGGAAGCAGAGGATGATGGATTAAGTACTTGAGTTCCCGGCCCCCACGTGGGGAACCTGGACGGCGTTCCTGGATCCTGACTTCAGGCTCACACAGTCCAGCAGTTGAGGCCATTCGGGGAGTGAACCATTTGTTTGCAAGATGGAGAGAATGAGGCGGAGGGGTGGGGCAGGGAGGAAAGGGGAGAGAGAGAATGAATTCCCATCTGCTGGTACAGGAACTCCATCCAGGTGTCCCACGGGTGGCAGGAGACCAAGCACTCGGGCCAACTTCCACTGCCTTCACAGGTGCATCAGCAGGGAGCTGGAAGTGGAGCAGCTGGCACTCAAACCAGCTCTCATATGGGATGCTGGCATTCCGGGTGGCAGCTTAACCAACAGCTCCACAATGCCGGCCCATAAATAAATCTTTCAAAAAAAAAATAAGTGTAAGTTATTTCTCCCCAGACTTAGGAACATGCTGAAATGTAATCCTGGTTATGGATCTAGAGCAGTGGTTCTCAACTGGGGGGATTTCTTGAATGGACACTCGAAACTCCTGGAGACATTTGTGATCCGTCATAGCTTTTAGGGGAACATGCTGCTGGATCTAGTGTGTAGAAGTCAGGAAGGCTGCTAAGGGTCCTACAACACACAGGACATCTCCTTAACCAGAATTACCCGGGGCTGGCGCTGTGAGGCGGTAGGTTAATCCTCTGCCTGTGGTGCCAGCATCCCATATGGGCACCATCCAGCTCTCTACTGTGGCCTGGGAAAGCAGTAGATGATGGCCCAAGTCCTTGGGCCCCTGCACCCACATGAGAGACCCGGAAGAAGCTCCTGGCTCCTGGCTTTGGATCCGCTCAGCTCCAGCCATTGAGGAGTGAACCAGCAGATGGAAGACCTTTCTCTCTCTCCCTTTCACTGTCTATAACTCTACCTCTCAAAAATAAGTAAATAAAATATTTTTTAAAAAATGAATTCCCCAGCCTAGCATGTTGAGAAACCCTGTTCTACGAGTAACAATGCTTGTTGGAGAGAACTGAGGAAAAGGCATCCTTCAAATGATGTTACTGCTGGGCCTTTTGGAAGGGTAGGAGGGCTGCTTTCGGTGACACTGGAAGTTTACAGAGATTTGGGCATTGTCGGGTCTTAACTTTGAGTCAGCCCAATATCCCTATCCCCAGCATTGGTGTTAACGCTCTTTCCATTTCATGCCCTTCACAACGTAACACCACAATCTTGGTATTTTCTGTCTTTCATTTAGCCATTCTGGTGGTTACAAATCTCAATGTGGTTATAATTTGCATTTCCTCTGTATTGTTTGTTGGTTTTTCAAGAAGGTATAACCAAAAATGCCGGGGGTGGGGGGGCAGGCTAACTCTCTGTATTTGCTGGAAATTCTCCGCTTATCAGTACTTACCTAACAGAACTTAGAACCTTTTTCTTTGCATTAGAGACAAAATGATATGAGGGCAGTACGTTTCTTATTAAATGAGATAAAACGCGTTATGAACTTTCTAGCATCCTGTGAGCACACAGTTAGCAAATGTCAGCTGGTATACTTTATACTGGTTATTTACGCACACCCCATTTCTTCTGTTTTCCACACTCCACGACAACGGAACACTATAGGCATACATTAGCCGCCTCACGTCTAACAGTTGCTAATAGAGGCAAACTGAATGGCGGACTTAATATACAGACAGGAGGCCCTGTGGTTATTGTTATGAAGACGGCATAAATGATCACAGTGGCTACAGCTAACAAGACCTACATCACTTAAACAGTGTGTCTCCTCCTACTTACCGTCACCTAACAGTTTGGAAAATTAATGTAGGGCAGAAACACTACCCAGGATAATGAAAACCAGATGTCCCGAACTGCATTTGTTTAGTGTTCTAGACGAGTCTCTTTCCAAAACCTAAACCTCAAGTCCAAAATATCACCTCCAGAAACCCAAGGACCATTCTTCGGAAGATTCATGAAGCCCCTCCAAGTTAAACAAACCCTTTGTTCCGAGAACCCAGCGCTGCCCCCGCAGCATCCGTACAAGATGGCATCGCCCTTCCGCACGCGCCGCTGGGGGCCCATCCGCCCGGCCGGCCGCCGGGCCGGAAGTGGTTGCGAGCCTAGTGGATCCGGGTGGGAGCGCGCAGGCGGCCACGGAGGTTCCCTCTCTGCAGGGTGAGGTGCCGCAGGTGTTCGGGCCGGGTGCGAGGCCGCAGGTAAGTGTAGCCCAGGGGCCGGCGGGTCCTCTCACCGGGATCGTGCGCGCGGAGGAGGGAGCGGATCGAGAGGGGTCGCGGAGCTAGGGATGTCCGCGTGCGCGGGGGCGCCTGGCTGCGGAGACCCCGCCGAGCCTGAGCCTGGGGGTCTTGTCCCTGTCCTCTCTCGTCGGCCCCCTCACCCGCGGCAGGGGCGGATCGTACCCAGGTGCGCGAAAAGGGTGTCACTGCGGTCCGCGCCCGCCTCCCGCCCCCCCCCCCCCACGCCCTTCTCGGTCGCCCCTCCGGGGCGCCTCAGGAGCACCTAGCAGACTGTCGGGGCGTCCTGACCCCTCAGCCCGGAGGGAGGCCCCGCTCGCGGCAGCAGCCGAGTGCCGGCCGCGCAGCCACCGAGCCTCCCGGGGTCCTGGGACCTCTGCGCTCAGCCCGCACCTGCTGCGCTGGGCCTGGATGGGAGCCACCTGTCTGCCCTTTGACATCCCCGACCTAGGTCACCAACGAGGACCTTGATCATTACTATGAGACTGACACCTGTTCATTAAAATACGGGCAACCCCAGCCTTTCTAAGCTTGTTTTAGACCGCAGGGCTCAAACTCGCTTATAAACTACCCCCTTGAAAACACGAAATT
Organism: Sylvilagus floridanus; assembly: GCA_949820135.1. Lineage (NCBI taxonomy): Eukaryota > Metazoa > Chordata > Mammalia > Lagomorpha > Leporidae > Sylvilagus > Sylvilagus floridanus. Next base: position 9,807,516 of record OX463228.1, on the reverse strand, counting down.
ACGGGAATTTGTGCTTTCTTAGTTGTATTACAAGGCTGGCAAGAATTGCAGGGACAGATTTTTATTAATTATCTGGATAAGGAATTGCGGGAGACAAGAGGTTTAGTAGGGGAAAAGGATGATTAAACATGGTAAGTGAAAGAAAGAAAAAAAAATATGGTTAAGTTGTGCTTGTTTCAAAAATGCATTCACTTTTTGTATTTGTTTAAGTATGGTCCATGATTCAGTCTTATAAAAAAATTCGCATAAAATTTTGGAACAAGGCAGATCCCTTTTAATCTATTTTTTCTTCCGTCTTCATCTTCTTTACCAATTCCGTCCCCTAAAGCGAGAACTGTTAGCCATTTGGAGTGTATTTTCTATTTCTCTTTCTTTACATTTATGGACAGGTGTGCACATATAAGGTACATGTTGGTAAGATTTCGTGTTAAGCTTGTACAAATGCCCATTTTTGCAAATATGGCACATTATACATGCTCTGCAACTTGTCATTTTATGCCTAAAAATGGGTCTTGCCATTCTTTCCCTGTCAACACATACCTCTCTTTTTTGCTTGCTCTATGAAGGTATTTGAAAAGGTTCATGGAAAATTTGAATTAAAAGATAAGTTTCTCTTGGTACAAAAAATTTGGAATCCATGGGTAGTTTTTTGTAATGTGCATTTTCATGATTTTAGACTCCTGGGATAAGTTGCATAACATGTTACCATTGTACAGTGTGTGAGAAGCCATAGATTGTTTCCAGTTTTTCATTGCTAGATATAGTGTAGCAGTTACCTCTGCATGCCAGCGTTTAATAATGTCCATTTTTCCCAGGCTCTTTAAACATTTGATGACATCAGTCTTTTATTTTTGCTAATCTGTTGGCCGGAAAATGATTTATCCTTGGTGTTTTAATTTATATCCACCTAGTGTGGTTGAACATCTTTTCTTTCTTTTTTTAAAATATTTATTTATTCATTTGGAAGACAGAGTTAGAGGGAGAGACACAGAGAGAGATTGTCCATCTGATGGTTCACTCCCCAAATGGCCACAATGGCCAGGACTGGGTCAGGCTGAAGCTAGGAGCCTGGAGCTTCCTCTGGGTCTCCCACATGGATCGCAGGGGCCCAAGCACTTGGGCCACCTTCCACTGCTTTCTAGGTGCATTAGCAAGGAACTGGATCGAAAGTGGAACAGCCGGATCTCAAACTGGAGCCCACATGGGATGTTGGCGTCACAGGTAGAGGCTTAACTGCCGGCTCTGGTTGAGCATCTTTTCATGATTGGTGATTATTTTGTATTTCCTCTTCTGAGAAATGTCTCTATTGGATTCTCTCTTCATTACTCAGGTAGAGTCTTGTTTTACATGTTCTGGTTTTAATCTTTTGTTGTGAATATATGTTTTAAATATTTAATTCCAACTTAGTGCTTTTTAAATTTTGTTGCTTGTCTTTTAACCAGATGGCATTCTTGTTGAAACAAAGTTTGAAATTTTTTTAAAAAAATGGTTTATATTTACTTGAAAGGCAGAATGGCAGAGAGAGAGGTGGGGAGAAAGAGAAAGGGAGAGAGAGAGCGATTCTGTCTACGGGTTCACTCTGAAGTGCTAGCAGCAGCCAGCAATGCTGCTAAATGTCCCTCTTTGCACAGGAAGGTCTCCCCTTCACCCCCAAAATTTTACAGCCTAAAATGTCAGTTATGCGAAGGCTGGAAAAATCCCTCTACTAGGGTGGAGTTTATCCTAAACCTAGATTTTTCCTCTATAAATTCTCACATGTTGGAGTTTTTCATTCTTCTGCAACGGTGTGTAATTATTTTTTTCGAAACGACATCATTTTGGTCATTCAGTCATTCTTGAGCCGTTAATCTGAAATACCAAATTTATCATGTAGTAATTTCTCACACGCAGAGTCTATCTCTGGATTCTGTTCTATTCTATGACCTATTCCAACCCCTTCCACCCCAACAAATATCATAACATCCTATATTAAACTCTATGTTGGGGCAGATGTTTGGTAAAATGGTTAACACACCACCTGAGATGCTTGCATCCGATATCACAGTACCTGGGTTTGAGCCTGGCTCTACTGTTGATTCTGGCTTCCAGCTAATGCGGAACCTGGGAGGTAGCAGGTAGTAACTCAAGTAGCTGGGGTTTGTGCGTCCCTGGTGGTCTAGTGGCTAGGATTCAAGTAGCTGGGTCCCTGCCACCCACTCAGGACTTGGATTGAGTTCTTGGCTTCTGTCTCTAACCTGGCCTGGCACTGTCTGTTGGGGCATTTGGGAAATGAACCAACAAATAGAAGATGCCTCTGTGTTCTCTGCCTTTCAAATAAAAAACTTGAAAAAGAACTGTTGACCGGCACCGCGGCTCACTAGGCTAATCCTCCGCCTGTGGCGCTGGCACCCTGGGTTCTAGTCCCAGTTGCGGTGCCGGATTCTGTCCTGGATGCTCCTCTTCCAGTCCAGCTCTCTGCTGTGGCCTGGGAGTGCAGTGGAGGATGGCCCAGGTCCTTGGGCCCCTGCACCCGCGTGGGAGACCAGGAGGAAGTACCTGGCTCCTGGCTTTGGATCGGCACAGCGTGCCGGCCCTAGCGACCATTTGGGGGGTGAACCAATGGAAGGAAGACCTTCCTCTGTCTTTCTCTCTCTCACTGTCTAACTCTTCCTGTCAAAAAAAAAAAAAAATGAACTGTTGGACTTTGATATCTAATAGTTTCAGTACTCTCTCACAATCATTTTATTTGAAGTCATATACTTTATTATTAAAAAATATTTTGATGGCCGGCGCCGTGGCTCAACAGGCTAATCCTCCGCCTTGCGGCGCCGGTACACCGGGTTCTAGTCCTGGTCAGGGCACCGGATTCTGTCCCGGTTGCCCCTCTTCCAGGCCAGCCCTCTGCTGTGGCCCCGGAGTGCAGTGGAGGATGGCCCAGGTGCTTGGGCCCTGCACCCCATGGGAGACCAGGAAAAAGCACCTGGCTCCTGGCTCCTGCCATCGGAACCAACGGCAAAGGAAGACCTTTCTCTCTGTCTCTCTCTCTCACTGTCCACTCTGCCTGTCAAAAAATAAATAAATAAATAAATAAATAAATAAATAAAAAATATTTTGGACTATTCTTAGTTTCTCTTCCAGATTAGTTTTAGAATCAACTTGTCAAAATATCTTTAATGGCTTTATTAATATGTAATTCACACACCATATAATTCATTATTTAAAGTGTATTATTCAATGATTTTTATTCACAGAGTTGGGCAGCATCACCACAGTCCAATTTTAGGACATTTTCATCACCTCCCAAAGATTCCCATATGCATTTGCATTCACCTCCCATCCCCAACTCCCATAATGCCTCAGCCAAGGGCAGCCACTAATCTTTCTGTCTTTATAGATTTGGGGATTTCGACGTAAACTATTTGGTCTCTTGTGATGGGCTTCTTTGACTTAATGTAATGCTGTAGAATGTGTCAGTATTCCACATATCCCCCCCCCCCCTTTAAGATTTAATTATTTATTTGAAAGAGTTACACAGAGAGAGAAGAGGCAGAGAGGTCTTCCATCTGCTAGTTCACTCCCCAGTTGGCTGCAATGGCCTGAGCTGTGCCAATCCAAAGCCAGGAACCAGGAGCTTCCTCCAGGTCTCACGCAGGTGTAGGGGCCCAAGCACTTGAGCCATCTTATCATGCTTTCCCAGGCCATAGCAGAGAGCTGAATTGGAAGTGGAGTAGCCGGGACTTGAACTGGCACCTATATGGGATTCTGGCACTGCAGGCAGTGGCTTCACCCGCTATGCCACAGCACCGGCCCTTCCATCCCTTTTTGATTGTTGAGTAGAATTCCAACCTATGGTATATTTGTTTCTTGCGGCTGCAGTTACAAAGTAATGCAAACTGAGTGGTTTACAACATAAATTTCTTCTCTCAGAGTTCCAGAGGCTGGAAGTCCAAAGTCAAGGTGTCGGCAGGCTGTACGCTCTCTGAAGGCTGCCTGTCCTAGCCACTGGCAGTTGGCAGCAGTCCTTGGCATTCCTTGGTTGGCAGTTGCAGAACTCCAGGCTCTGACTTTGTCTCCACATGGCCACCTTCCTCGGGCATCTGTCTTCACATTCGGCTTTCTCGGTGAAAGTCTGCCTCTGTGTCTCTTCCTATAGGGACCCCAGTCATACCGGAATACGGGCTTTCCCTATTCCAGTGTGACTTCATTTTAACTTGATTATGTCTTCTAAGACCTTCTTTCCAAATAAGGACCGTCACAGCTACTGGGAATTAGAACTTTAGTGTCTCTTACCTGGGGACAAAGTTCAGCCCATCACACATGGACATTCTCCCTTTTATTTATCTGCTTATCAGCTAATGCACATTTGGATAGCTTCATTTTTCTGGCTAGCTGTTATGAATAATGCTGCTATGAACTTTTGTGTGGGCATGTTCTTACTTCCTTCAGATTCCTGAATATATACCTCAGTATGGAATCAGGGAGTCATACAGTAACTTAGTGTTTAACTGTTTGAGGACCTGCTAGACTGTTTTCCAAAGCAGGTGTGCCATTTGGCATATCCACCAACAATGAGAGTTCTCGTTCTCTTCACTATTGCCAACACTTATTATCCTAGTGGGTGTTAAGTGGAGTCTCATGGTTTTGATGTGCATTTCCCGGATAGCCAGTGGTGTCAAACATGGTTTCATTTGCTTCTTGCCCATTGGCATATATATATATATATATATATATATATTTTTTTTTAATGCTTATTTATTTTAGTCTACTTAAAAAGCAGAGGAGAGAGAGAGGGAGGGAGAGGCAGGCAGGGAGGAAGGAGGGAAGGAGGGAGGGAGGGAGGAAGGGAGGGAGGGAAGGAGGGGGGGAGGCAGGGAGGGAAGGAAGGAAGGAAGGAAGGAAGGAAGGAAGGAAGGAAGGATCTTCCAAATATTCCATCTGCAGGTTCAACAGCCAGGGCTAGTCCCAGCCAAAGCCATGGTTCTGGAACTCCATCTGGGTCTCCTACATGGATGGCAGGGGCACTATCACTTGAACCATCATCTGCTGCCTCCCAGGATGCATATGCAAGAAGCTGAATTGGAAACAGAGTAGCCAGAACTCAAGCCAGCACTCCAATATGGGATGCAGGGGTCCCAAGCCATAGCTTAGCCTGCCGTGCCCCAATTTGTATATCTTTTTTCAAGAAAGGTTTATTCAGAGTCTTTGCCTAGTTTTAAGTGGGTTTATTTATCTTTTATTATTGAGTCGTAAGAGTACTAGATACATGCCCATATCAGATATATGATTTGGGGATATTTTCTCTCATTCTTTGGGTTGTCTAACTTTTAAAAAAGTTTTTTTTTAAAAGGGGTTGGCATTGTGGCATAGCAGGTAAAGTTGCTGCCTGCAATGCCAGCATCCCGTATGAGTGCTGGTTCGACTCCTGGATGCTCCACTTCTGATCCAGCTCCCAGCTAATGTGCCTGAGAAAACAGCAGAAGATGGTCCAAGTGCTTGGACCCCAGCACCCTTGTAGGAACCCTGGAAGAAGTTCTTGGCTCTTGGCTTTGGCCTGGCCTAGCCCCTGCCAATGCGGCCTGCCATTTGGGGAGGGAACCAGTGGATGGGAGATATCTCTGTCCCCCCACCCCCCGTAACTCTGCCTTTCAAATAAAAAAATAAATCTTTTTTTAAAAAGGTTTTAAAAATAGCTTTGCATTGGATTTATATATTATCTTGAGTATTTCTATAAGGTAGCTGATTTCCTTCTTGAAAAACAGAATATTTACAATACCTCTCACGGAGAGGTTGTTGAAGCATTTAATGAGAACTGCATGCCTGAGCATGTATGTGTAAGTGCTTGGCGTGTGATGTGTGTTCCGTAAGTGACAGCTGCTGTGACCCGTCTCTCCTCTTCTGGTCTTCTAGATCTGCAGTGAAGTTTTCTGTTTCTTGCCAGCCAATCTTGTACAATTCTGGTTAATTTCATACCCAGGCTAATGTATGTGTGCATATGGTTGCAGTTTTGGGTAGTTTTAAAATAGTATATATTGCTGTTATGAGTGGGGTTTCTTTCTTCAGAAATTTTTGATTTTATATTCATCAAACTTTGTAAATAAAATTCCAAAGATTGGTTGATGACTTGTGTTTATTATTTATCCTGGTGCTAGGAGACAACCATTGTGTGTAGGTGCTGTGTTTCTTTTCCATTCTGTCCCAGTTGGGGTCTTGTTCCCCACCTGGCTCTACCATTGTGACTCTAATGGGCCTTTTCTGCCTGCAGTCTTGCTCTCCTGCAGCTGAGCACCCATCTGCCACCATGGTCTTCCCAGACACACTGGTCTGATCCTGCCACTGCCCTCACAGGTCTGCACTGGCTGCCCGTGACCGAAAAGGCTTTATCCTGTGGGGGAAATGCACACCTCGTGACGTGTCCCAGGTGTGCTCATTCCAGCCCCATTGCTCTCCCGTCCCCCACTTGCGCATGATGCTCTCACCTCACACTGACCATTAGAAAGATGAGGGGACTTCAAAAAGCTTATAAGAAATGCAGGTTATGAGAAAACTGAACATGGATTTTAAAAGCCTCTGCCTCAAAATAAATTTCATCCTTCGATTCTATTTTTACATGAACTTTTTGAAGTATCCCCATGTCATGTAAGTCCCAAATTAAAATATTCTAGTAGACACTTAAAAAAATATGTAAAGAAACAAGGTGAACTTAACTTTAATAATATATTATATTTAACCCAGTATATTCAGAATATTACTTCAACATAAATCTAAAAAGTTGGTTTGGGGTTCATAGAGACAGAAAGTGTGATAGAGGTGACCTGGAGTTCCTAGAAGGAGAGGGGTTTGGGGAGTAAGTCTTCAGCATTTGCTGTGTGTGTTATAGTTGCAGTACATCTGAACTTTGTGTCTTCTATGTGCTGCCTTTTTTTTTTTTTAAAAAAAAGATTTATTTATATATTTGAAAGGCAGAGTTACAGATGCACAGAGAGAGAGAGAGGTCTTCCATCCACTGGTTCACTCTCCAAATGGCTGCAATGGATGGAACTGGGCTGATCCGAAGCCAGGAGCCAGGAGCTTCTTCTGGCTCTCCCACGCAGGTGCAGGGGCCTGAGCACTTGGGCCATCTTCTACTGCTTTTCCAGGCGCATTAGCAGGGAGCCAGATTGGAAGTGCAGCAGCCAATATTCAAACTGGGCCCATATTGGGTGCCAGCGTTGAAGGCGGCGGCTTTACCCAGTAGGCCGCAGCGCTGTTCCCACATGTGCTGCTTTCTGCCCTTCACAGCCCTGCGCACACATGCAGTTCCCTGCTCCTGTCTGCTTTGTGCACTTGAAGGACTCGTGCTCATATTCTAGTATGGATCTGACAGCGTCTCACTCAACACTCTCCTCTTTGCCGGTCCCACACTTGGCCATGCCTCAGTTGCTGGGGTCGCCTCCCTATATTGCAGCTGTGCACTGCATGCACAAGGGTGCTTTATAAAGTTCATGGAAATGTATTTAAAATAATCTTATTTTGATGCCAAAAAAATGTTCAAAACCCATGCATGAGAGGTCTTCAAAAACGTTTGTGGGAAATGCCCACTAGGAAAAAACTGTGGATTTCAAAAATGTTTTGCACCAAAATAAACTTACCTTTTAATGCCATTTTCCATGAACTTTTCTTGTATTTTTTCTTTTGCTAAATCCTGAATTTTTTGAGGCGGTTTGTACCTTTTTACTGTTTTTACTGAAAGCCTAACATAATGCTTCCTAAAGGTGCAGTATACATGTTTGCCGAAAGACTCCTTTGGCTGGAAAGAAGAATGTCATGAAACCTCTCTGTATAGAAATGAGTGAATAAAAGCACTTGAAAGGAGACATTATTTTCTTTGAAACAAAGGACTCCATTTTGTATATTAACTTATGTTTAAGGTCACTATCAAGTTGCAAATTGGTCTTACTGTTTGAAATATTTGGCTGAAACAGCATGAAATTTATAAGCAAGAAGCAAAGCTTCGCATTTAAGTAAAACATGTACACAACAGATGTATCAATGCAGAGCTCTATTTGGTTTATATGAATTTTAATTGACCACAAGCTTTTTGTGATCCAGTAACGCAATTCTATTACTAAAAAATGTGTTATTTCATACAGCATTAATCAATACAGGGTCTGGATCATGGCGAGTGATAGTGTCACTGTAGTTGGTGTCAGTTAGAGCATGTCTGGAGTATTGAACACAGACCCAGTGCCACAGGTTTGACAGATGCGTTGACAGACGGGAAGCTGTGCAAGGCCCTGGCCAGGGAGGTGAGGAGAATGTAGGTTAGGTTGCTGGAGGACTATTAGTGGAGTGGCGAGATCTGTCTTCACACGTCTGACACGCTGGCAGGAGGGAATGTGCACTGCTGTCATTTCAGAGGCCGATCCAGTATGAGCGAGAGCAGTTTCTGTGTAGGAGGACTTTCCAACAAAACCGCCCCTTGAGGTGATGAACTCTGACCAAGTCGTGATCTGTCAGGATTGCCATGGAAAGGATTTCTGAATTAGGTGAGAGATGCATTTGGGTCCTAAGTTTTAACCTGGATTCTTTGGTTCCTTTAATAAAGAGTTCAGTGGTCTATAGAATCACAGTAGTAGTAATAGCTAACATTAACTGAGCCCTGATATGCTAGCCAATATGCCAAGTGAATGGTATTACTCTTACTAGAGCCTCACAATAATCTTACATGATAAGTGCCAACTTTCCCATTTTCTGTTGAGGCACAGAGAAATCCAGTAAACAGCTTAACTGTGTAACGAGCTAGTGGCAGGGCTGGGTATAAACCCAGGCCATTTGCATCGAGGGCCCATGTTCTTATTGTGTGCCTTATACTCCTCTCTGAACACTTTAAACATAATCATTTAATTCATGAAAAATGTGATTATTTGTCTTATCAAGTGAAGCATTTACTTGGCCTATCTTTAGAGAGTGCTGTTTTAAAAAATCTTGTATTTTTCTAATTATGAAGGTATATATACCTGTGTGGTGCTTGCATAGCAAAAATTGTTCGTAATCCTACTAACCTTACATAACCACTGCTGTTATGTTATGCTGTTGGATGTTAAATTATTTCATGCAAAATATTTAATAAGAATGGCAGAACGGGGCCGGCACTGTGGCGCAGCAGGTTAACACCCTGGCCTGAGGTGCAGGCATCCCATATGGGCGCCGGTTCTAGTCCTGGCTGCTCCTCTTCCAATCTAGCCCTCTGCTATGGCCTGGGGTAGCAGTAGAAGATGGCCCAAGTCCTTGGACCCCTGCACTCACGTGGGAGGCCCGGAAGAAGCTCCTGGATCCTGGCTTCAGATTGGCACAGCTCTGTCCGTTGCGGCCATTTGGGGAGTGAACCAGTGGATGGAAGACCTCTCTCTCTGTCTCTACCTGTCTCTGTACCTCTGTCTTTCAAATAAATAAAATAAATATTTAAAAAACAGTAAAGAGAATGGTAGATCATTTCAGTCAGGGGAGATGGTGGGACATTGAAAAGTTTGGATCCCAAAGTGATCCGTTAGCAAGGTTTCAGTTTTCTCACTCCAAGCCCAGTATTGAATCGTATTGCATCTTTATAGCATTAAGGTTCAATAAGAGGAAATAATTTTTTTCATGGGACTAACAGAATGTTTCAATATGAGACTGGATTAGAGACATTTATCCTAAAAGTTAGCATGTGACACCTTGAATTGAGTTCCATTCATTTAATAAATACTTACTGAGTGTTATAAGCTCTGTACTAGTCCCTGGGATATGGTGGGGAAGAAGTCCGTTTAGGTGTCTGGGGTTCTCATGGGGTTTACAGTCTAGTGGGGAAGACAGGCGAGCAGGCCAGCAGGAGAAAACTTGGAAATATCCCTGAGTTTTGATAAATACATACAGCTATATAATCCAGGACCCTATCAAGATGTGGAACTTTACCACCATTGCAGAAAATTCCCTCCTCCTTGAAATGTTCTTTGATTGGGTCATTTTTGTTGTTCAGAACTCAGTTTATTTTTTAATTTTAATTTATTTTTTTAAGATTTTTATTTAAGGCCGGCGCCGTGGCTCAACAGGCTAATCCTCCGCCTTGCGGCACTGGCACACCGGGTTCTAGTCCCGGTTGGGGTGCCGGATTCTGTCCCGGTTGCCCCTCTTCCAGGCCAGCTCTCTGCTGTGGCCCGGGAGTGCAGTGGAGGATGGCCCAAGTGCTTGGGCCCTGCACCCCATGGGAGACCAGGAAAAGCACCTGGCACCTGGCTCCTGCCATCGGATGGGCGCGGTGCGCTGGCTGCAGTGCGCCGGCCGCGGCAGCCATTGGAGGGTGAACCAACGGCAAGGGAAGACCTTTCTCTCTGTCTCTCTCTCTCACTGTCCACTTTGCCTGTCAAAAAAAAAAAAAAAAGATTTTTATTTATTTATTTGAAAGGAAGAGTAACAGAGAGGAAGGTGGTCTATCATCCGGTTCAATGGCCGCAATGACTGGAGCAGGGCTGATGCAAAGCCGGGAGGCAGGAGCTTCCTCTGGGTCTCCCACGCAGGTGCAGGGGCCCAAGGACTTGGGCCATCTGCTGCTGCCTTCCCAGTCCATAGCAGAGGGGAGTCTTTTTTTTTTTTTTTTTTTTACAGGTAGAGTTATAGACAGTGAGAGAGAGAGACAGAAAGGTCTTCCTTCTGTTGGTTCACTCCCCAAATGGCTGCTACAGCTGGTGCTGTGCCTATCTGAAGCCAGGAGCCAGGTGCCTCCTCCTGGTCTCCCATGGGGTGCAGGGCCCAAGCACTTGGGCCATTCTCCACTGCCTTCCCGGGCCACAGCAGAGAGCTGGACTGGAAGAGGAGCAACCAGGACTGGAACCCAGTGCCCATATGGGATGCTGGAGCCACAGGTGGAGGATTAACCAAGTGAGCCATGGCGCCGGCCAGCAGAGGGGATCAGAAGTGGAGCAGCTGAGGCTCGAACTGGCGCCCTTATGGGATGCTGACACTGCAAGCAGCAGCTTTATTCGCTACACCACAGTGCCCGCCCCCCGGAACTCAGTTTAAATGTCTCTTCCCTTTACCCTCCCTCTACAGCAGCAACTACTGTTTTGTTTTTTTTTTTAAGATTTATTTTATTTATTTGAAAGACAGAGTTACAGAGAGAGGAAGAGAGAGAGAGAGAGAGAGAGGTCTTCCATCTGCTAGTTCACTCCCCAAATGGCCGCAACGGACAAAGCTGTGCCAATCCGAAGCCAGGAGCCAGGAGCTTCCTTCGGGTCTCCCATGTGGGTGCAGGGGCCCAAGGACTTGGGCCATCTTCTACTGCTATGCCAGGCCATAGCAGAGAGCTGGATCAGCCGGGACTCGAACTGGCGCCCATATGGGATGCTGGTGCTTCAGGCCAGGGCTTTAACGCACTGCGCCATAGCACTGGCCCCAGCAACTACTGGGGATAATTGTTTTCTACCACAGGAAAGTTTTAGCTGTCTAGAACTTTATAAAAATAGAAGCATATGGTATCTCTTTTGTATCTGGCTTCTTACAGTTCTGGCTGTTGTGGCCAGCTAGGGAGTGAACCATCGGATGGAAGACTTTTCTCTCTCTGCCTCTCTTCTCTCTCGGTAACTCTGACTTTCAAATAAATAAATAAATCTTTTTTTAAAAAAATCTAATTTTCCCCGCTTTAGACTCAGAGAACTGAACCAGATCTTCATTGTGTAGAAAATGGAATATCTCAGGGGCCGGCACTGTGGCATAGTGGGCAAAGCCACCGCCTGCAGTGCTGGCATCCCATATGAGTGCCAGTTCAAGTCCTGGCCACGCCACTTCCAATCCAGCTCTCTGCTATGGCCTGGGAAAGCAGTAGGTGATGGCCCAAGTCCTTGGGCCCCTGCACCTGCATGGGAGACCCAGAGGAAGCTCCTTCGTGGGTACCTGGAAGAAGCTCCTGGCTCCTGGCTTCAGATAGGCCCAGCTCTGGCCGTTGTGGCCACTTGGGGAGTGAACCAGTGGATGGAATTCATCTCTCTCTGTCTCTCTGCCTCTGCCTCTCTGTAACTGTGCCTTTCAAATAAGTAAATAAATCCTGGATGAAAAAAAATGGAATTTCTCAGTATGTTCTCCTCGTGTTGGCTCAGCTGTGTCTTCTACCTCTTCGCCTCTCTGAGCCGCATTCTGGGTACTTCCTTGGATTTATCTTCAATTTATTAATTCTCCCTGTGTGTGTCTGATTTACTGTTTAACTTTACTACTAGATATTGAGTTAAAAAATTTAGCATGTTTTTACTTTTAATTGAGATTTAGTAGTTATACATATTTGTGGGGTACAGTATGACATTTCAAAAAATTCTGTATAAGATACTCTCTAAATTTTTTTAAATTGATTTTATTTATGTGAAAGACAGGGATAAGGGGGAGAGAGGGAGAGATCTCCCCTCTGCTGGTTCATTTCCCAAATGCCTGCAACTGCTGGGCTGGGGCTCAGCTGGATCTGAGGCTACGAACCTGACTCAGGTCTCCCATGTCTGTGGAATCCTCTCCTGCTGCCTCCCGGAGTGTGCACGTCGGTGCAAGATGGAATTGGGAGTGGAGCTGGGTCTTGAACAGAGGCGCTCCAGTATGGGATGTGGTTGTCCCAACGGGGGGTCCTAACAGGACAAAGTGCCTGCTCCTTGTTTTGTTTTGATTCATTTGTGAGCCTTCCTCTAGGTCTGTCTTCCATATTTACTATGTAATTGAGAAATACACAAAGCATTTTTATGATTGACTCTGCCTCACTCCAACGGAGTTTACCAATTCTGAACCAATTTTAATTTACTTTCTTGGCCCGGGGTTCCTTTTTGTGAAGATAACTGAACCTGGGCCCTGTACCTGTTCAAAGTGCCGGCTTGGGAGTCTCCTCTCATGAGGGACTCTGTTCATGCTCTCAGCCTGGGCCGTGGTGAGTGGGCGCTTTCAGGTCCCTGTCGGTGGACAAGGCAGCTTGCTCCTAGGCCCTAGGTCTGCCCTTGGCTGGTTAGCCTACACTTCTGACCCTGGGCTGGTGAGGTAGCCCTGTGCTCGGCAGCTGTGGGCTCTGGGTTCTGCCCAACTTCATCTCTACCCATTGTGGGTTCCCTCTTCCAGTTCTGGCACCTGATGATTTCCCTTTCTTCTTGTCAAACCTAACTCTGTATTAATTTTTAAATGAAGTGGCATAAATGACATGTATGGCAGAATGACGGGGTGGGGGGGGAGGGGAGGACAGGCGGGGAGAGAGAACCAGAGAGTTAGAGAGAAGCAAGTTCCCTTCCCAAATGCTCACTGTCACCAGGGCCAGGCCAGGACAAAGCCAGAACCAGGAACTCCATCCAGGTCTCCCATGTGGTTGCAGGGCCCAAGCATCCTCCACTACTCCCAGGCGGCATCAATAGGAAGCTTTTTTGGAAGTGGATGTTTGGGAACTTGATCCAGTACTCTTAGGGGTTGCAAGCATCCCTAGCTGTGACTTAACCCACTGCACCACAGTACCCACCCCATTTTTTAACAAACCTTTTTTTTTTTTTTTTAAGATTGATTGATTTATTTGAAAGGCAGAGTTATAGAGAGGCAGAGGCAGAGAGAGAGAGACGTCTTCCATCCACTGGTTCACTCCCCAAATGGCCGCAACGGACAGAGCTGCACAGATCAGGAACCAGGAGCTTCTTCCTGTCTCCCACGCAGGTGCAGGGGCCCAAGGACTTGGGCCATCTTCTACTGCTTTCCCAGGCCATAGCAGAAAGCTGGATCGGAAGTGGAGCAGCCAGGACATGAACCAGCGTCCATATGGGATGTCGGCACCGCAGGTGTGGCTTACTCGCTATGCCACAGCATGGACCCCAGCAAATCTTGTTGTTATTTTTTCCAGCATTTGCTTTGAGTGGGAAAGGAAATGATTTTTGTGTCTTCTCAGCTGGTTTGAGCAGATGTCTGTCTGTATAAACTATCCAGTCTCAAAAAGCCTCAGTTTTCTCTTCAGTGAAAGTCCTGGGGAAAGTACCTATAAAGCACTAGGCACAGTTTCTGGAATAAAGTAGATATTTTTTAAATAGCATAGCTACTATCATTTTTCATTGTTACTATAATTATCAGGAGGGTAGGGGGGTAAGTGTCACTAGGTTCCTAAATCTGTACGTATGAAATACATGAAACTTGAGTGACTTAAATAAAATTGAAAAAATAATTGTTAGCATTCCACTTTTCCTCTTGTAGGCAAATATCTCTATGAGTACAGGCATGATTATAATCCAGGGTTGTTGTAAATATGAAATTATGTTTAAAACTTTGTGGAAACTTTGAAAAGTGATCAACAACACTACACATTCAATGGGACACCCTCAGCTGTAGAGAGGCGTAGGTGGGTGCAGCAGATTGTTCTGTCTTTGGGTGCTTTGCGTGTTAGGAGAGAGCCCACAGATGGGTATCCCAGCACCCAGAGTGTTTTTGTTTGGCTGGCACAATATTTTTGAAAACTGTGAGATTATTGTTAACATTTAAAAGTGAGACACTTTTTGAAGAATCCAGATCCCTGACTTCTCTTGGATAAGCTGGTGTCCGGCCACACCAGGCCTTCTTCCTGCGTGGGAGCATGAGCCCGGCACAGTGACGCTGCCCAGCGTTTCCTCCCTGTCGCTCTGTCAGTCAGCTTTTGGTTACTATGACAAAAGCCCGGAGACACCTACTCTATAAAGGAAGAGTACTTATGTAGCTCACAGTTTTGGAGGTTCAAGTCCAACATTGGCCCCCATTGGTTTGGCATCTGGTGAGGGGGGTGGAACATGCAAAGGAATGATCACGTGGTGAGTTAGGAAGAGAGAGGTTGGCCCCAAATCCAGGCTCTTGTAACAGCCCTCTGGTGAGAATTCCCATCTGCATGCCCACACCTGGTGACCTGAGGAACTGCCCTAGGCCCCCTGGGGAGCAGGCCTTCAGCACGTGGCTTGTGGTGGACGTTCAACATCCAGATTTCCATCCAGGCCCCAGCAGCCACCGCGCATTCCTTGTCACTCCTTCTCCACTGTGGGTTTCAGTTCAGAGGATTACTACTGTGTACACTCATCTCTCAAGAATGGGAAAGCAGAAGACACAGCAAGGAAGCCACGTTCTGCGCACAATGGAAGAGGGACAAAGCCCTCCGGCGCCTCTTGGCTGTCTCTCTCAGTTCCAGCTTCTTTTTCTTTCCTGGTCCCATCCTCCCTTTTGTGCTGCCGTGTCAGTTTCTGGAGCAACAAGAAAGGTTTACCCAAGCCCATCTCTGCACTCCCACACCTGCCAGAAAAGCAAAATAAATAAATAAATCCGCCAACTTGCTGATGACTAAGACTTTTTTTTTTTTTTTAAATTGAGAAGCAAAAGCTTTCATTTAACTGTTAGGAAATTAAAGGTTTAAAGTGTAAAGACCAGGGACCAGCATTGTGGCATAGCAGGTTAAGACTCCACCTGCGATGGCAGCAGCCCATTTGGGCGCTGGTTCGATACCTGGCTGCTCTACTTTCAGTCCAGCTCCCTACTAATGTACCTGGGAAAGTGATGGAAGATGGCTCAAATGCTTTGGCCCTTGCACCCATGTGGAAGACCCTGAGAAAGCTCCTGGCTCCTGGCTTTGGATCAGCACAGCTCTGGCCATTTTGGCTAACTGGGGAGTGAACCAGCATGATGGAAGACTCTCTCTCTGCTTCTCCTTTTCTCTCTGTGTAACTCTGACTTTCAAATAAATAAATAAATCTTGAAGAAAGACACCTGTGTCCCTAACTGGAGTACCTGGGTTTGGGTCCCAGCTGACTACATCTTCTTATGAATGCAGACCCTGGGAAGCCGTGGTAATGACTCCAGTGATTGGGTTCCTGCTGTTTATGAGAGAGACCAGGACTGAGTTCCCTGTTCCCAGCTTCAACCTACCCCAGCCCTAGACCTTGGAGGCATTTGGAAAGTAAGCCAGTGGGAGGGAACTCTCTCTCTGTTGAACAAAAAAGTTAAAATAGATAAAATGAAAACTTTTTGAAGAAGATCCATTTACTAAAAAATCAGTTACTAATAAATTGGCATTTGGAAGTGAGGATCTAGATTATTCTGTTTTGATATGATTTTACTTAAAAATTTAAATTTATGGCCGATGCCGTGGCTCAATAGGCTAATCCTCCACCTGCTGCGCTGGCACCCCGGGTTCTAGTCCTGGTTGGGGCACCGGATTCTATCCCAGTTGCTCCTCTTCCAGGCCAGCTCTCTGCTGTGGCCCGGGAAGGCAGTGGAGGATGGCCCAAGTGCTTGGGCCCTGCACCCCATGAGAGACCAGGAGAAGCACCTGGCTCCTAGCTTCAGATCAGCATGGTGCACAGGCTGCAGCGCACCGGCCACAGTGGCCATTGAGGGGTGAACCAACGGAAAAAGGAAGACCTTTCTCTCTCTCTCTCTCTCTCTCTCTCTCTCTCTCTCTCTCTCCCTCACCTCTCTCTGTGTAACTCTTTTGAATAAATAAATCTTTTTAAAAAAAAAAAAAAGTTCTGGGCAGCTCTCAGATTGTGGAGGGCAGAGGGTAGGTATTTCTCCAGTGAGAATGGAGACAGAGATGGAGTACAGATATTAACAAATGAGATGATTAGCACATTGTTTCACATAAGAGTTTAGAGCAGTTGTTTGGCTTATGGCACAGGAATTATAAGTGGGACACCTCTCGGGGAAATCTTGTTTATATTCTGCATAGAAATATAAATACATTTTGCCCTTTGTTTTGCAGATTGTGGGATTAGGATATGCTTTCATAAACAGTGGAGCTGAAGATGTCTAGGCAGAACTTAGTGGCTTTGACAATCACCACCCTTCTGGGTGTGGCTGTGGGGGGATTTGTCCTGTGGAAAGGTATCCAGCACCGAAGGAGTAAGACAAGCCCTGTGAGGCCGCCGACACCGCGGCGGCAGCAGCAGCTGCACGAGGAGGAAGGGGAGGAGGAGGAGCAGCCGCCGCCGCAGCAGCCGCCCCAGCAGCAAGTGCCCGGCCGTCCAGAGCCGCCCGCTCCACCACAGGACCAGCTGCACGCCAGCGCCCCCAGAGCCTCATGGGAGGAAAGAATCCTCCACGGCGAGGTGGTGATGGTGTCGCAGGAGGCAGAGTGGGACCAAATCGAGCCTTTGCTTAGGAGTGAGTTAGAAGATTTTCCAGTTCTTGGAATCGACTGCGAGTGGGTAAGTTAAAAAGCAAAAGAAAAAAACAAAACAAGAAATGTGTTGTGCGTTTCTGACTGGGGCCTTGGAAGGCCCAGTAGAGGATCAGGGGAAGGAGAATTAGCTTGTTCTCAGCTTGCTCACAGCGGATTTTGGCCAAGGGGAAGCTGCTGTACAGGTTAGGAGGTGCTTACCGTCGTGGGTTCTGGACTCCGATAGGCCATACGGGTTCCATTTTCCCCGCTTAAAAGTCTGTGAACATGGAAAACTACTTAGCTTTTCAGTTTATGGTGGGTATTACCTCCAATGGCTTTTCTTTCTTTTCTTTTTTTTTTTAAAGAATTTTTTAAAGGTTTATTTGTTTATTTTAAAGATTTATTCTACAGAGTTACAGAGAGGTAGACACAGAGAGAGAGGTGTTCCATCTGCTGGTTCACTCCCCAAATGGCTGCAGTGGCTGGAGCTGAGCCAACCCTAAGCCAGGAGCCAGGAACTTCTGCGACTCCCATGTGGGTGCAGGGACCCAAGCACTTGGGCCATATCCCACAGCCTTCCAGGCTCAAAACAGAGAGCAGCCGAGACTTGAACCGGCGCACACGTGGGATGCCGGTGCTGCAGGCCGGGGCTTTCACATGCTGCACCACAGCACCGGCCCCATCCAATGGCTGTTCTTAGAATTCAAATAGAGAATCCCTATAAAAGCTCCAGCACTGGCTTAACATATAGGAAGTGCTCATTAAGCATTAGCTACTGTCAATATTGTTAATAGCATTTTCATAAGAAAATAGAGAAGGAAGTTAAAGAGGTCTGTTTAAATGAGAATTATTACTTAAATTAGGATTTAAAGAGAGAACAGTTAACATTTGAAACACTGTCTACCCTAAAATATATACTGTACTGTTTTGCTTGTATTATTTCATTTAATTTTCATAATAATCCTAGGTAGGAAGAGACTATTGTTATAGAAAATCAAGGTTCTAAAAGGTTTAGTTATTTTCCCAGGCTATGAACCAGCGTTTGAACCCAGGTCTTTCTAAACTATCCAGTTAGTTTTTCTAGTAGCTGTTGCTGTGAGGAGTGATAGCATAGTAAACCTACTCTTCCATCATTCTGATTCACAGGATGCACTTTAATCTCTTTGAAATATAATAATATTACAATAATATAAGTAATTCTCAGTTATCTGCTTTTATTAATTCAGCATAGCACCTTGCCAAGGCTCTGAGGCATGTGTCTCCCAGCTATCTAAATATAGCCAAGATCCAGGAAGTGTAATCCAGAGGCCCTAAGCAGAACTGGTGCCACAAGGCCAATTCACAGGTTAGTAAGAGAAGCTGCCAGATGCCAACACATGGTGACCAAGAAGAGAATCCCTGACTGTGGGAAGAAGAAACACACAGCTCTCACACCGCAGCTACTGAGGGTGTCTTTTCTATCAGCAATAGTAGTTGCTTAAATGACATTGGACCATCGAGAAAGGATTGGGTGCTGTAGCCCATTCTGTATAAGAAGTTATATCATTACAGAAATATATACCTATTTCTATATAATTTTAGAAATCTTTATATGACATACTTTTAAAAAATATTTATTTCTTTGGAAGGCAGAGTTGCAGAGAGTGAGAAAGAGAGGTCTTCTATCTGTTGGTTCACTCCCTAGATGGCTGCAGTGGCCAGAGCTGTGCTGATCCAAACCCAGGAGCTAGGAGTTTCTTCTGGGTCTCCCACGTGGGTGGCATGGGTCCCAAGGACTTGGGCATCCTCCGCTACTTTCCCAGGCACATTGGTAGGGAGCTAGATCAGGGGTGGGGCAGCCAGGACTCTGCTGGTACCCATATGGGATGCCAGTATCACAGGAGACAGCCATACATGCTGTGGCACAGTGCTGGCCCCGCTAAATTCATCCTGATCATTCTCTAGAGGATTTAAAATAAAAAATCTGTGTTTGTAATTTTCCTTTTTTGAAATGGCCTTGTCAGATTTTGATTAAAAAGTTATGCTAGCTTCAGATAAGAAGTTCAAAGTGTTCTCCATTTTTATGTTCTCTGGAAGAATTTGTGAAAGATTTGTCATTCCTTTTCCTTTAAATGTTTGGTTAGAATCTACAGGTGAAACCATCTGGAGTTTTCTTTTAAGGGAAGCTTTGAATTATGACTATAATTTCTTTAATAGTTATGGGACTGTTCATATTCTCTATTTCTTCATGTCTCAATTTTTTTTCTTAATTTTTGAAAGACAAAGCAACAGAGAGAGAGAGAGGGAGATATAGACATAGACGTAGACATAGAGAGAGTTCTCCCGTCCTCCAGTTCAGGCCAAAGCCAGGAACCTGGAACTCCATCCAGGAGCTCCCACATGGGTGCAGGGGCCCAAGCACTTGGGCCATCTTCTGCTATCTTCCCAGGTGCGTTAGCGGGGGGCTGGATTGGAAGTGGAGCATTCAGGACCCAAACTGGCCCTTCAGTATGGAGTATTGGTGTCACAAGTGGCGGCTTAACCTATTGCACCACAGCTAACCTTTTGTGCCACAATACCAGCCCTGTGCTTCTATTTTGATGTTATATTTTTTACCCAAACCTTCTTCCAGATTTTAAAATTATTGACATAAATGTATTTATGATCTCCTGTGTCATTTTTTTTTCTTATTTGATAGGTGTATAGGGATGTTTCCTGTTTCATTCCTAACTTGGCTTACTTGTATTTTTCTCTTTCTTGATTATCCTACCATGAGAGAGAGACAGAGATCATCCATCTGTTGCTTCACACCCAAATACCCGTAACAGCCAGGGTTGGGCTCGGTCGAAGCCAGAAGCCAGAATTCAGTCCGGGGCTCCCACATGTGCAGCAGGGGAGTGCATTGGGCGGGATTTGGAATCTGCAGCAGAGCTGAGACTCAGACCCAGGCACTCTGATACAGGGTGTGGGTGTTCTCAGCAGCAGTCTAAACACTGCACCAAATGCCTGCCCAAGGGTTTTCTTTCCTTTTCTTTCTTTTTTTTTTAAGATATATTTATTTATTTGAAAGTCAGAGTTACACAGAGAGAGAGAGAGAGAGAGGCAGAAAGAGAGAGGTCTTCCATCCGATGGTTCACTTCCCAATTGGCTGCAACAGCCAGAGCTGCACCAATCCAAAGCCAGGAGCCAGGAGCTTCTTCTGGGTCTCCCACAGGGATGCAGGGGCCCAAGGACTCGGGCCATCTTCTGCTGCCTTCCCAGGCCATATCAGAGAGCTGGATGGAAGTAGAGCAGCCGGGACTCGAACCAGCACCCATATGGGATGCCGGCACTGCAGGCGGTAGCCCTACCTGGTATGCCACAGCGCTGGCCCCCAAGAGTTTTCTTGTTCTTTAACCCCATGGACACTCATTTCAACTTATTATTCTAGCTCTCAAAAGCGTTTGCACAGTTCCTACATGGAGCAGTCTCTTCTCTTTCATGTCCTCACCCTCTCCCATCTCCTGTGTTACTGTCTTTTTCTCTTTTTCCTTTTCTGAGCCCCTTTATAACTGACATCTAAATATGGACGTTGCTTAGGTGTGGTCTCTTCTGTAGCCAACTCCAGACGGGTAATGTAAATGATGTAGAGGGAGGGTATTTTTGGATGCATAAAAATATTCTATAATTCATAAAGAAATATGTTCCATCTCATTTTTTCTTTGAACAAACGAAGTACCCAGGATCCGTCTTTCATTTTTCTTGTTTTGTGGATCCTGAGAAATATTTCTTTGTATTAGAAAAAATACCAGTGTACAAATATGGCGCTAAGTGGAAGGTGACAATTGGCCTTGGTGTTGAAAAGACATTAGGGTGAATCAGAATTCATGCCTCATACAAATGGGGAAACTGCTATACAGTTAAAGCCAAGTGTTGCCAAATTATCTAGCTCTTTAAAGAGGAACTTGGAATATAGCTTTTAAAAAATGTGAATTCTAATTAAAAATTCTGGCACAAGTTTTTAAATATAACAAAAACATATCTATGGGTCAACAGATGGGCCCGTGGGCCACTAATTTATGTCTTCTAATCTCCATTCTTTGCCTGTGAGCTCATCTACTTGTGTAGCTTTAAATATCATTGCTGTGCTGACAACTTTCAAAATTAGAATGCCAGCCTTTTCTATCCACCTGCTTACTTGACATCTCCCCTGGAATGCCTGACATTCATCTCAGACTTAACATTGTTCCTAACAGAACTCTCGATTCTTCTTCCCAAACCTGTGTTAGCCTTAGCTTCCCCACCTTTAAGATTGAAATCAGGGATCTAGCCTCTTCCCTAAAGGCTGTCCAGCCCGATAGTGATACAATTGAAGTCGTTTCATCAGTGCCATACTAGAGGAAATTCAAAGAAGTGATTACATAGAGCAGGAGGTAACTGCATGCTCCTGATGGAGGTGGAGGTTTCCATGTCTTCCTGAGTTTCCCAAGGTGATGTACCTCTGAGGGTAAGCCACCTGGTAAGATGAGGGCTCGGCCACGTTTCACAAGATGGTACTGGTTCCTCCTGAGGAGGTTGGGTGGAGAGGTTCAGTACCTTTCACGCCCCCTCCCTCCTGCCTGATCTTTTCTGGAGAGTGGCTGCACACATCCCTGCTTCATGGGTGCAAGGGATTGGTACAGTGAAGACCGAGCAGGTCACGCTGCGTTCTCCAGGGGCGTTCTGCAGGCTCGGCTTCAGGCCTGCCTGACGTGCACTCTCTTGTCTCCATTGTTAGCCCTTCCCTTCCCGTTTTTAAAGAAAGATTTATTCGTTTATTTGAAAGGCAGAATGACAGAGAGAGAGGGAGAGACAGGCAAGAATGAGATCTTCCATCTTCTGGTTCATGCCTGCAACAGCCAGGGGTGAGCCAGGAGTGAGGAGCTCCATCCATGTCTCAAAGAGGGATGCCAGGGGCCCGAGTACTTGGACCATCATCTGCTGCCTCCCAGTTGGATCAGAGTGGAGCCTCCAGAACGTGAACCAGGCAGTCCAGTATGGATGTGGGCGTCCCAAGCAGTGTCATAACCCTTCCCATTAGGAATTATTACTGGTGCTAGCTCCAACAGAGATTTTGAATTAAGCTACTTCCGTGCATGTCCTCTGCTTTCTCCTTAGTTCAAGCTTCACAGGGTCTCTTACCTGTACTGTTGTAATTGCCTCTTGATGGCCTCCCTGCTTTGACACTTTGCTACCTACAGTCCCTTTTCCATGCTGTGGAAAAAGTGATCTCTTAAAAATGCAAATCAGGGGGCTAGCACTGTGGCATAGCAGGTTAATCTCCTGTCTGCAGCAGTGGCATCCCATATGGGTGCCAGTTCTAGTCCCAGCTGCTCCTCTTCTGATCCAGCTCTCTGCTATGGCCTAGGAAAGCAGTAGAAGATGGCCCAAGTCCTTGGGCCCCTGCACCCACGTGGGAGACCCAGAAGAAGCTCCTGGCTCCTGACTTCAGATCGGCTCAGCTCCGGCCATTATGGCTGGAGTGAACCAGAGGATGGAAGACCTTTCTCTCTGTCTCTCCCTTTCACTGTAACTGTACCTCTCAAATAAAAAAAATGCAAATCAGTTCATATGAGTCCTTTGCTTAACACCCTTCCATTGCTTAGAATAAAATCCAGATGTTTTAATTACATGCTCTCTTTTAAAGAGAGTTCTTTATTTGAAAGACAGAGTTAACAGAGAGAGGGAGACCCAGAGAGAGATCTTCCATTTGTTGATTCACTCCCCAAATGGCCACAATGGCTGGGACTGGGCCAGGCTGAAGCCAGGAGCCTGGAACTGCATCTGGGTTTCTCACATGGGTGGAAGAGCCCAAGCACTTGGGTCATCTTTCATTGCTTTCCCAGGTGCATTAGGGAACTGGATCGGAGGTAGAGCTGCCTGGACCTGAACTGGCACCCACATGAGATGCCCACTTCACAGATGGCTTAACCTACTGTGCCACAATGCCAGCCCCTAGTTAGATGCTCTGACCTTTCTCTGCATCTATGATTTTGTCTCCTACTCTCTTTCTGTCCTGCTTTTTTCACTCAACAGTCACACTGGGCCTTCATTCTGTCACTTGTACAGGGCAAACTCATTCTTGTCTCAAAACTATGACTTAAATTTAACTGATACATAAATTCCCCAAACTAGGGTTGCTCATTACTTAACCAGTTCCAGCCTAGACGATGCTCCCACATCATTTTTACTCTCTGCTGCCATCGTGGGGTCATTTGGAAAATCATAAGCCTCCCCAGAAACTTACCAGCTCTGAATTTTAAGAATACCAAAGGGCTGGCCTGGACAGGAGGGCCCAAGTACTTGGGTCCTTGCACCAACATGGGAGACCTAGAAGAAGCTCCTGGTCCCTGTGGTCAGCTTGGCCCATCTCTAGCTCTTGTGGCCAGCTGGGGAGTGAACCAATGGATTGAAGATACCTCTTTCTGCCTCTGCCTTTCAAATAAAAAAAACAAAAACAAAAAATACCACTGCCCTGCAGGAAGGAGGGTCTCTTACCAAAATGTTCCTTAAGTGAACATGGAGGAGAGTGTTGGGAAATTTATCTAGAATGATTGATGGCATCATTCATTTGAAACTGTACTTTCTTAAATACTTAATAATGTAAACATGTTGATACAGCACAGCACACATGGAATTTCTAATGAACATACGCGTGCAGTTACGCGTCACTTACCAGGGTGATGCTCTGAGGCATGCACAAGGAGTTTTGGCATTGGGCACATGTCCTAAGGTATATTTGCATAAACCTAGTATCGCTCAGTCACTTAACATGGCTTCTCTCTTTTTTTTTTTTTTTTTTTTTGACAGGCAGAGTGGACAGTGAGAGAGAGAGACAGAGAGAAAGGTCTTCGTTTGCCATTGGTTCACCCTCCAATGGCTGCCGCGGTTGGCGCGCTGCAGCCGGCGCACCGCGCTCATCCGATGGCAGGAGCCAGGTGCTAGGTGCTTTTTCCTGGTCTCCCATGGGGTGCAGGGCCCAAGCACCTGGGCCATCCTCCACTGCACTCCCGGGCCACAGCAGAGGGCTGGCCTGGAAGAGGGGCAACCGGGACAGAATCCGGCGCCCCGACCGGGACTAGAACCCGGTGTGCCGGCGCCACAAGGCGGAGGATTAGCCTGTTAAGCCACGGCGCCGTCCAACATGGCTTCTCGATCAGTCAAGAGATGAGGTGAACAGGAGCTGTGTGAGACTGCCACTGGCAGAACACGACACACTGATTCACAGCAAACACTTTCTATAAGGAGAAGGATTACACTCTAAATAGTGCTAAAAGTCTAGTAAATATGTAAGCCAGCAATATAGTAATTTACTGTCATTATGTACCGTACGTAATTGTAT
This sequence comes from Sylvilagus floridanus, assembly GCA_949820135.1. Lineage (NCBI taxonomy): Eukaryota > Metazoa > Chordata > Mammalia > Lagomorpha > Leporidae > Sylvilagus > Sylvilagus floridanus. The sequence continues at coordinate 9,783,079 of OX463228.1, read as the reverse complement.
TGTTATACTTTAAATTTTTAAAAAAGATTTATTTGTTTATTTGGCAAGCAGAGAAGAGAGAGAGGAAAATCTCTTCTATCTTGGTTCAGTCCCCAAATGGCTGTAATAGCCAGGATGGTCCAGAACAAAGCCAGGAGCCTAGAGCTCTATCCAGGTCTACTACATGAGTGGCACAGGGGCCCAGGTACTTGGGCCATCTCCCACTGCTTTTCCAGACACATTAGTAGGGAGCTGGGCCAGAAGAGGAGCAGCCAGGACTTACAAAGGTGCTGTGATGCGGAATGCTGGCATCACAGGCGGTGGCTTGACTTGCTGTGGCATAGTGTTGGCCCCTCTGTGTTTATTTTAAAATTCCACATAATTGTACATATTTATGGGATGCAGTGTGGTGTTTAGTACTAGAGAACAGTTTGTAATGATTAGGTCGACATAAGTGGCATATCCATCACCTCAGTTGTCTTTCTTGTGTTGTGTGTACTCTACAACTGTGCTGTGGTAGCACAATCCTGTGATGTCAGGAGGCAACAGGAAGTTTTCAGCTCCATTGTAGTCTTTTGGGACCACCATTGCTCATGTGGTCCACCATTGACTGAAATGTTTACACATAACTATATATTGTATATGTCTCAAACATTTTTATATGGGTTAATTATTAAAAACAAAACCACAACCAACCAGAAAGGGACGCAGCAGTTAAGATACAGCTTAGAATCCTGTGTCGTGTGTTGAAGGCTTGGGTTCAAGTCCTGACCCTGGCGAAGCCCAGCTTCTGCTCATGTGCACTCTGGGAGGCGGCAGGTGGCTTAAATACTTGGTTTCCTGCCACCCACACGGGAGACACAGATTGAATTCTGGCTGATCTGACCCAACCCTCGCTGTTGTAGGCATTGAGTAGTGAACCAACGAATTGAAGGTCTTTGTCTCTGTTCTCTCAAGTAAAATGGGAAAAAAAGGGGCTGGTGTTGCGGTGTAGCAGGTCAAGCTGTTGTCTGTGATGCTGGCTTCCCAAAAGGGCCCCAGTCCGTGTTCTGACTGCTACACTTTTGATCCAGCTCCCTGCTAATGGGCTGGAGGGACAGCAGAGGATGGCCCAAGTGATTGGGCCTCTGCTACCTGTGTAAAATACCTGGATGAAACTCCTGGCTCCTGACTGTGGCCTTGCCCAGTCCTGGCTGTTGTAGCCGAAGGGGAGTAAAGCAACAGATGGAAGATCTCTCGCTCTGACTCTCCCTCTCTTGCTGTAACTCTTTCAAATAAGTAAATAAATCTTAAAAAAAATAAATAAAATGGGAAAAAAAACCCTTGTATTTAAAAGGAAAATAATTATATTTAAAAAATTTTAAGAACACTTGCCTTAAAAAAATTAGAGATACCAGGATTAAATAATGCTAATTAAATTAAATGTGTCATTTTATCTTAGTAAATAAAACAGTAAGTGAGAGGTTCCATTGTTTTCTATGAATATTAAATGATGTCAAGGCACAAGATGTAAGAAAGCGAAATGATGAGAAATATGAGAAATAAGATGACATCTAATTTTTTAAGCCAAATCGACTCTCCTAGGCATGCTATTTTTTTTTTTTTAAGATTTATTTATTTGACAAGCAGATTTACAGAGAGAGAGGTTTTTCATCTGCTGGTTCACTCCCCAGATGGCTGCAATGAACAGAGCTGAGCCGATCTGAAGCCAGGATCCAGGAGCTTCTTCCAGGTCTCCCACAGAGTTGCATAGGCCCAAGAACTTGGGCCATCTTCCACTTCTTTCCCAGGCTATCAGCATGGAGCTGGAACAGAATTGGAGCAGCTGGGACTTAAACCAGTGCCCACAGGGGATGCTGGTGTTGCAGGCGAAGTTAACCTAGTATGCCACAGTGGCAGCCCCTAAGTCAAACTTTGAAAATGAGGTCCCAGGTTATCCCAATATACAGTTCTCCACTCACTAGCATGTATTGAAAATTTTAGGTTTAATGCTGTTCTTTGCATATTTCTAATCCAGTTCATTTGAATTAATACAATAAAATTTGTAAATGAAAGGTGATTTCTACTTCCAGTGAAACCTCAAATATGCAAGTTGCAGGTTAATTTTTACCTTAGAAGTTTTATAACATTCTGAAATGGTTGCACAGCACACATTCAGTGTGGTTGGAATATTATTCTTCTAATGGATTCCTAGTGAAAAAACTTTGATTATATTTTGGATCTTTTTAAAATTTTTACTTGTTATTTTACTTATGTTTTTTAATTTTTATTTTCATTTTATTAGAAAGGTAGAGACAGAGAGAGAAGGAGAAACAGAGACAGCAATCTTTCATCCACTGTCACTCCCCAAATGCCTGCAAAAGCTAGGGCTGGACCAGGCTAAGTCCTAGGACTGAAGCTGGGTCTCGCGTATGGGTGGCAGAGACCCAAGTGCTTGAGCCATCATCTGCCGTCTCCGAAGGTGCGCACTGTCAGGAAGCTGGATCAGAAGTGGAAAAACTGGACTCAAACCAGGTGCTCCAGTGTGGGCTGTGGGCTCCCCAAGCTGTGATTAACTGCTGCACCAAACACCAGCCCTAATATGGTAGATCTTAAGCACGGTCCAAAAACACTATTTAAAAGACAACTCGGGGGGGGGGGGGCATTGTAATCCATAAGCTGTACTTTGGAAATTTATATTCTTTAAATAAAAGCTTTATATATAAAAATAACAATAATAAATCTAAATAATCTAAAAAAAAAAGACAACTGGCGCTGTGGTGCAGCGGGTTAATGCCTTGTCCTGAAGTGCTGGCATCCCATATGGGTGCCGGTTTGAGTCCCAGCTGCTCCACTTCCAATCCAGCTCTCTGCTATGGCCTGGGAAAGCAGCAGAGGATGGCCCAAGTCCTTGGGCCTGTGCACCCACTTGGGAGAACAGGAAGAAGCTCCTGGCTTCGGATCAGCACAGGTCCGGCTGTTGTGGCCTACTGGGGAATGAACCATCAGATGGAAGACCTCTCTTTCTCTCTGCCTCTCCTCTCTCTTTGTAACTCTGATTTTCAAATAAATACATAATTTTTTTTTTTTAAAAAAGCAGCCCTTCTGAGTGGCTTAACTATAAAAAAAAAGACAACTCTGCCTGTCTGTCATCTCTCCATCCATCCATCCATCCATCCATGTATACATACATCTAGGTATTTATTTAATGTATTTTAGACACTGGGACCTGAATGTAAGTCCTGGGTTTCTCACTGTGTTTGGTCAAACTGCTTCACCTACAGACCTCACGTTTTCTCTCCTGAAAACAGAGAAGGACTGGAGTTTATTGGTTGCTTAACCTAGGTTCCGAGGATATCTTTGCGGGCTCTTCAATTCCTTGAAAGTGTGTGTGAATTTGGTATGTAAATTTTTCTAGCGATAGCATCTTTAGCTTTCAGCATTTTCTCAAACTTACCTATGACCCCAAAAGATCGAACCTTGGTCTAAATGAATGGTTAATATATAAAGCTGTTTTTGTCTCATAAAGGTCCTAATGTAGGCTTAATATACATTTTTTTCATAAGAACCATTTGGAGCTAGAAAATGTTAAGAAAGCACTTTATTGTACCAGGATTTATTATATTGGCAGATACCACTTATTTACAATATTGTATTTCCTATCTGTTTTTCTTTTCCCCTTTATTTTTTTCAAGATTTATTTATATTTTTGAAAGGCAGAGTTAGAGAGAGGCAAAGGCAGAGAGAGAGATCTTCCATCTGCTGGTTCACTCCCTAAGTGGCCACAATGGCTAGGGCTGGGCCAGGCCAAAGCCAAGAGACAGGAGCTTCTTCTGGGCCTCCCATGTGGGTTCAGGAGCCCAAGTACTCAAGCCATCCTCCTCTGCTTTCCCAGGCACATTAACAGGGAGCTGGATCAGAAGTGGAGCAACCAGGAGTCAAACTGGTGTCCCTTTGAAATGCCAGCACTGTAGGCAGCTGCTTTACCTGCTACACTACAGCGCCAGCCTTTCATACCTGTTTTTCCAAATTGGCTCTGGAGGCATGTGCATCACAGTCTGGGTAATGAAGAGTCATGTATCATTGGGCACACTACTTACCCTTTTTTTCTTAGTCTTTTAAATCCAGTATGTTTTGTGTAACTGCCGTTGTGTCTCTATGCTCCTCTGTGTCAGCTGGTCACTATTTGTGCACTACTCCTATTTCAGGCGCTGGAGTCTGTGCCCTCTGGAACCTTGGCCTAGGCTTCTCCTTACAAAGTCGATTGCACTTGTTAGGAGGGGCGTTTCATTAGATTTAGCCCCAGATCGGTCAGGTGCTGCCTTTGGGGGGTTAGGTGTGCCTCGTAGGCCTTTCTGTGAGTTTCAGGGTATGCTTCCAGTGGCCCTGGGATGTACACCTGGTCCTTCTTCCTGTGTTGCAGGTGAATTGTGAAGGCAAAGCCAGCCCTCTGTCACTCCTACAAATGGCCTCCACAAGTGGCTTTTGTGTCTTGATTCGCTTGCCCAAGCTGACCTACGGAGGGAGAACGCTACCAAGAACATTACTGGACATCTTGGCAGACGGCACCATTTTGAAAGTTGGCGTGGGCTGTGCAGAAGATGCCAGCAAGCTTCTGCAGGACTATGGCCTCGCTGTCAGGGGCTGCCTGGACCTCCGGTACCTGGCTGTGCGCCAGAGGTGCGGTTTGTATGTGTGCTGGACCCCTGTCATGGCGGGCAACTCTCCGAGCAAGATTTGTAGAGTACTGGGTGTCTGTAATGGAACGTTTGAGTCTTCATCAACTGGAGGCTTCTGACATGACCATTGAATTTATGAGGACATGTTGCAACTGCTGAGAAAACTTTAGTTACCTACAGTCTTTTTAGATGAATCATTAATAAGTTATCTCTGTAAGCCACAGGTTGTAAACAGATGGCCCCACTAGCTAAATTAGGGCTACAGATGTCCTTTAGTTTTATTTTCCTCACATGTGACTTGTTTTTTAAATTTTTAAGTTCAGAATATTTAATGTAAAAAAAAAATCTGTATTTCTGGCTTCTGTTGAAAATGTAGAGGATCTAATTATACCAGGTCCATAGTTCCAGATGGCTGGGTAGTGGCTATCCCTTTTAGATGAACATGCTCTATTCAGTTTGCCAGAGTCCTCACCACCCCCTCTTGTAACCCTGACTCATCCTGATAAGCATTTAAGTTTGCCAGCCTTGCTTTAGGCCAGAAGTGATTGTAGACCTAGGCCTTGTCTGGGGGGAAAAGAGATTTCTCTTTTCCTTAGAATCCCATCCCTATGGAAATTCTACTTCAGCTTTTTAAAAGAGAGTCTCAATTACATCTTCATGTAGATGTGCAGCTCCTCATTGATAGCAGCATGGACTAACACAGCCTGTCCCCTGCATCAGATGACAGACCCTAGAATCTGATAAGCTAAGAGGAGGCCTGAATGACATCTGTGCCTACACAATATTTTAGTAGAAAATGAAATTTAGTTTGTTAGTTTCACTAATATAAATAAGGCTCTTATAAGTGAAGTATAAACTTTTTGGAGACAGGCATTTTGTTTGCTGATTAAGATTCTGTCTGAGACGCTTGTAACCCAACTCAGAGCGCCTGCTTTCAAGTCCCAATTCCAGCTTCCTGCTACTGTGCACCCTGGGAGGCAGCAGGTTATGGCTCAGGTTGGGTTCCTGCCAACCACATGGGAGACCCTGCTGGAGTTCCAGGCTCCTGGTTTCAGTCTATCCGAGCCCCAGCTATTGTGGGCATTTGAGGAATGAACCAGTAAATGGAAAATCTCTCTGTCTTGCTCTCAGGAAAAAAAAAAGTTGAAGTTAATCTCACTTATACATAAAAAATATTTTAAATGATACTTACAATATTGCTTTAAGGGGTGGGCATTGGGGCCCAGCAGGTTGCACTACTGCCTCAGATGCACACATCTGATATTGGAGTGTGTGGGATGGAGTCTGGCCTCTGCTTCCAGTAGGGCCTCCTGCTGGTGTGCCTAACTACTTGGGCTCCTGCCACCAGTGTTGGAGGCCTGGATGGAGTTCCTGGCTCCTGGCTGTGGCCTGGTCCAGCCCTGTCTGTTGTTGCAGGCATCTGGGGACTCAACCAGAGGATGGAAGATTTCTGTCTCTCCCTCTCTCTTTGTCACTCTTCTTTTCAAATAAATAAGTCTTTAAAACATACATTGCTTTAAAAAACGAACACTGTGGAAGCATTGGACTAGCGCCCCTCCTTCCCACAGCACTGCCTTCCCTGATGCCCACTGTCACTCTGTGCTGTTATGGCTGCATGTGGAGAGGCTGAAAGCTGATGGGAGCAGGCTGTGTGGGTGGCCGTCCCTGCGCTGCCACTTGCCAGCCCTGTGACCTTTGCCAGGCACAAAGCCTTTCTGTCTCTCAGTTTCTTTGCACAGTAGAGACGATGTTCTGACCTCTCAGGGTTAGTGTGAAGATTAAATGAGTCCAGGCCTATTGAGCTGTATTGACATATAGCCAGTGTTTTTTCAACTTGACTATTACTGTCATCATCATCCTCATAGCCTCTCTGCCACCTTCAGCACCATCATCTGATTGCTTTGTCCTTCCAGATCTTTTTTTAATGCACTCACTGCAGAGAAGTAAAAAAGAAAAAAAAATGTCCAAGGACCAGAGACTCCAACTAAGAGATAAATGTGAAATCAAGAACCCCTCAGCCTATACAGGCAGAGGTGGATCTAACGGTTAAGACACGTTTGGGATGCCTACATCCTGTATCAGACACTTCTCTGCAGTAGTGCTATTTATTTATTTTTTAAGATTTATTTTATTTTTTGAAAGGCAGAGTTACAGAGAAGAAGCGATAAAGAGAGAAGTCCTCCATCCACGGGTTTACTCTCCAGATGGCCACAACAGCTGGGGCTGGACCTAGCTGAGGCCAGGAGCCAGGAACCTCTGCCAGGTCTCCCATGTATGTGCAGGGGCACAAACACTTGGGCCATCCTCCTGAGCTGCCTTCCCAGGGACTTGAACCAGTGCCCACATGGGATGTCATTATCATAGATGGTGGCCCCACTCACTACACCACAGTGCTGGCCCCATATTTTTAAAAAAGATTTATTTATTTTATTTGAAAGGCATAAAAGGGGCGAGGGCTGTGGTGCAACAGATTAAAGCCCTGGCCTAAAGCGCCGGCATCCTATATGGGCCCTGGTTCTAGTCCCGGCTGCTCTTCTTCCAATCCAGCACTCTGCAATAGCCTGGGAAAGCAGTGGAAGATGGCCCAAGTCCTTAGGCCCTGCATCCACGTGGGAGACCCAGAAGAAGTTCCTGGCTCCTGGCTTCGGATCAGCTCAGTTCTGGCCATTGTGGCCATCTGGGGAGTGAACCAGTGGATGGAAGACCTCTCTCTCTGTCTCTACCTCTCTCTGTAACTCTTTCAAATAAATAAAATAAATCTTAAAATAAGAAAGAAAGAAAGAAAGACTAACAGAGAAGGAGAGACAGAGAAAGAGAGATCTTCCATCCTGTGATTGACTCCCCAAATGACTGAACAACCAGGGCTAGGCCAGGCAGAAGCCAGGAGTCTGGAACGTCATCTGGTTTCCCACACTGGCTGGCAGGGCCCAAGTACCTGAGTCATTATCTGCTGCCTTCCAGGTGCATTAGCAGGAAGCTGGACCAGAAGTGCAGAGTGGCCGGCTATGGATCAAACTGGCCCTCCAGTATGAGATACTGGTGTCCCAAGCAGCTAACTTGCTGAGCCCCAAAGCCCACTCCTTGTTTTTAGTCTTTTTTTTTTTTTTTTTTTTGACAGGCAGAGTGGACAGTGAGAGAGAGAGACAGAGAGAAAGGTCTTCCTTTGCCGTTGGTTCACCCTCCAATGGCTGCTGCGGATGGCGCGCTGCGGCCGGCGCACTGCGCTCATCCAATGGCAGGAGCCAGGTGCTAGGTGCTTTTTCCTGGTCTCCCATGGGGTGCAGGGCCCAAGCACTTGGGCCATCCTCCACTGCACTTCCGGGCCACAGCAGAGAGCTGGTCTGGAAGAGGGGCAACCGAGACAGAATCCGGTGCCCCCACCGGGACTAGACCCCGGTGTGCCGGCGCCACAAGGCAGAGGATTAGCCTGTTGAGCCACGGCGCCGGCTGTTTTTATTCTTAAGATTGATTTATTTTATTTGAGAGGCAAAATGACAAGGGATCAGGGAGAGGTCTTCCATCTGCAGGTTTATTTCCCAAGTGACTGCAGGAGCCAGGAACTCCATCCAGGTCTGCATGTGGATGGCAGGGTCTGCACCACTTAAGCCATCATGCACCTTGCAGATGCATTAGCAGGAAGCTGGATTGGAAGCAGAGGGTAGCTGGAACCAACACTTGAATATGGTTTGAGGGCATTCCAACTAACAGCTTCATCCACCATGCCACAACACTTCTTACCTCTCCCCTTATGATTTTAAGCAGAAGTTGTTTGAAGAGCAGAAAGAGCAGGTTATTATTAATGGTTTTATTGTATTTTCACCTCCTCAATAAAAACAGCCTTATTTCTTTTTCAAATATGAGAAATAATACACAAACATTAACGGATGACTAGGTTGTCTGCAGTTCTTTCCTTATAACTACTATAACTAATGCTACAATGAGGATCCTATTAAGTATATTTGTGCTTAGAATAAATTTCAAATTTTAAAATATTATTTGAGAAGCAGAGAGAGATACAGGCACTGAGACAGAGAGAATGAGCCTCCACCAGCCAGCCCACTCCCCAAATGACTGCAACGACTAGAACTGAAGCTGAATCCAGTCCCGGCCTCCTGTGTAGGTGGCAGGAATCCAGTTACTTTAGCCATCTAACTGATGCCTTCCAGGATCTGCGTTGCTAAGAAGCTGGAGTCAGGAGTCAGAGCCAGGAATTAAACCCAGGACCAATGTGGGACATCATATTCAACATTTTGATATTTATTTATTATACTGTTCTAATAAAGATGTAAAAATGTTTAAGAATTTTAGATGAGATTTCCTGTTTCTTCATGTTCTGTTGATAGATACTAGGTATAGTTAATTTTAAAAATCTTTGCAGGAACCAGCACTGTGATGTAGTAGGCTAAGCCTCTGCGCTGGCTGCTCCTCTTCCAATCTAGCTCTCTGCTTATGGCCTGGAAGGCAGTGGAAGATGGCCCAAGTCCCGCACCCATGTGGGAGACCCAGAAGAAGCTCCTGGCTGTGGTTTTGGATCAGCCCAGTTCCTGCCATTGCAGCCTTTTGGGGAGTGAACCAGCGGATGGAAGATCTTTCTCTCTGTCTTGCCCTCTCTTTGTAACTCTGCCTCTCAAATAAATAAATATAATCTTTTTTTAAATAAAAATAAAAAAATCTTTGCAATCTTATAGAAAAAATTATGTCCATTTTTCATTTATTTATTAAAGATTTATTTATTTATTTGAAAGGCAGAGTTAGAGTGCCAGAGTCAAACACAAAGAGAGAGAGATCTGCCATCTGCGGGTTTACTCCCCAATGGCCGCAACAGCTAGAGCTGGGCCGATCTAAAACCAGGAGCCAGGAGCTTCTTCCTGGTCTCCCATGTGTGTGCAGGGGCCCAAGTACTTGAGCCACCCTCCACTGCCTTCCCAGGCCATAAGCAGAGATCTGGATTGGAAGAGGAGAGCCAGGACTTGAACCGGCATCCATATGGCATGCCTACACTGCAGGTGGCAGCTTTATCTGCTATGTTATTACACAGCACTGGCCCCAATTTGTCTTTTTTTTTATGATTAGTGAGGGTATCAGTTATCTAGATGCTTATTGGTCATTTATTCATCTTTTTTATGTTCCTGTTCATATCTGTTACCCACTTTTGATACCTGATTTTATTTACTTCCTTTAGAAACAATTTGCTCCGTAATGGTCTTAGCCTGAAATCACTTGCTGAGACTGTTTTGAACTTCCCCCTTGACAAGTCCCTTCTACTTCGTTGCAGCAACTGGGATGCTGAGAATCTTACAGAGGACCAGGTATTCTTTTAAAATAATTTGTTATTGTTTATTTACTTGAGAGAGAGTGATCCCATCCACTGATTCATTTCCCAAATGCCCACAACAGCCAGGACTGGGTCAGGCTGAAGCCAGGAGCCAGGAACCCAATCCAGGACTCCCACGTGGGCCGCAGAAAACCAGCTGCCTGAGCTGTCGTCACTGTCTCCTGGGATCTGCATCAGCAGAAACCTGCGGTCAGGGGCTGGAGCTGAGTACTGAGCCCCAGCACTCCAGGGTGGGACATGGGCTTCCTAACCACTCGACCAAACACCTGCCCCAGGACCAAGTGTTCTTATCACCGCGGCTGGAGAGCATAACAGTTGTTGCCTCCAAAGAGTAATTTTTTAAATATTCTAATCTTCATAATACCATAAAAGTACTGGATAGACTGGACTACATGTATATATATGCCACCTAAATAAAAGAGGAGGAATCCCAGTTACACCCTGGACACTCACTATATGCCAGGCCATTCAGAAAATGTAATTTCTTCCATGAATACAAATGTGTAATTTTTTTTAGATTTGTTTATTTATTTGAAGGCAGAGTTAAGAGAGGCAGAGAGCGAGGTGGGGGGGAGGGTCTTCGATCCGTTGGTTCACTCCCCAAATGGCCACAATGGCTGGAGCTGGGCTGATCTGAAGCCAGGAACCTGGAGTTCTTCTAGATCTCCCACATGGATGCAGGGACCCAAGGACTTGGGCCTTCTGCTTTCAGATCAGAAGTGGAGCAGCCAGGACTTGAACCGGCACCCATATGGGATGCCAGCACTGCAAGCAGCAGTTTTACCCACTATGCCACAGTGCCAGTCCCCAGATATGTTATTTTAAAATATGTTTTCCCATTCTACAAATTATCTTTTCACCTTCTTGATGGGATCAAACACGAAAGTTTTAAGTTTGATGAGCTCCAGTTATCTATGTTTTCTTTTACTGCCTATTCTTTTGGTATCATATCCAATAAAGTATCCCCTAATGCAAAGTCATGAAGGGTTACTCCTACATTTTCTTTTAAGTTTAGCTTTTGCACTTCGGTCCGTGATCCATTTTGAGTTGATTTTTGTATATGTTTGAGGTAAGGTTTCAAAATCATCTTTCACATGGGATATCCCCTTGTCTCAGCACCATTTGTTAAAAGTGCCTTTGTTTCTGCTTATTTGGAACCCTATGTTAAAAAGCACTCTTCCCACATTCAAGCACACCTCTTTTCTCTGGGAGAAAAATTTACAGATAAATATGTAGATTGTTATATTTGGGTGGAAAATTCCATCAAACTTGGTTTATTCTAAAGGTGAAAAAAAAATCCTTACTAATAGAATAATTTATCTGGCTTGGTTGTTAGAAGGCTTTTGAAATTCTTATACCCTCTGTTGGGAAAACCTATCGGTTTCATTTTGATTATTTTTGTGAGTGACTAGCTTGCCTTTCTTTCACTAGTTGCTTGGGAGAATAAGTTTTTTTTAAGATTTATTAATTTATTTATTTGAAAGGCAGAATTACAGGGTGAGAAAGAGACATATAAAAAGATCTTCCATCTTCTGGTTCACTCCCCAAATGGCCACAGTAGCCAGAGCTGGACTAGGTTGAACAAGGACCAGGAGCCAGGAGCTTCCTCTGGGTCTCCCATGTGGGTGCAGGGGCCCAGGCACTTGGGCCACCTTCTACTGCTTGCCCAGGCAAATGAGCAGGAACGTGGATGGGAGGTGGAGTAGCCGGGACCTGATCTGCTGCCCATGTGGGATGGCAGCACTGTAGACGGTGGCTTCGCTGGTTGTAGCACAGTGCCGGCCCCACAAGGATGACTTAGCACTATTAAACAAAACATGCCAGGGCAAAATTTTGACTTGAGGCCCATGTATGAAACCGATTTTTTTTTTTTTTTTGGACAGGCAGAGTTAGACAGTGAGAGAGAGAGAGACAGAGAGAAAGGCCTTCCTTCCATTGGTTCACCCCCGAATGGCCACTACGGCCAGCGCTGTGCCAGTTCAAAGCGAGGAGCCGGGTACTTCCTCCTGGTCTCCCTTGTGGGTGCAGGGACCCAAGCACTTGGGCCATCCTCCACTGCCCTCCAGGGCCACAGCAGAGAACTGGACTGGAAGAGAAACAACCAGGACTAGAACCCGGGGTGCCAGCACCACAGGCAGAGGATTAGCCAAGTGAGCCACGGCGCCGGCCATGAAACCCATTTGTTTTCCTTGTTTTCAACATGTTATTAATAAGATGGTGGGCCTTTTCTGATTGATATTCACACAGCCCTCTTAGTCATAATTTCAGCCATTCTGAAGGGTGACTGCCCCAAAGTGGATTTCGTGTGCTGATTGTCAGGCCTCTCCCTAAACTTTTTTTTTTTTTTTTTTTTTTGACAGGCAGAGTGGACAGTGAGAGAGAGAGATAGAGAGAAAGGTCTTCCTTTTCCGTTGGTTCACCCCTCAATGGCCGCTGCAGCTGGCACACCGCGCTGATCTGAAGCCAGGAGCCAGGTGCTTCTGGTCTCCCATGAGGGTGCAGGGCCCAAGCACTTGGGCCATCCTCTACTGCACTCCCGGGCCACAGCAGAGAGCTGGCCTGGAAGGGGGCAACTGGGACAGAATCCGGTGCCCCGACCGGGACTAGACCCCGGTGTGCCAGGGCCGGAGGCGGATGATTGGCCTATTGAGCCGCGGCTCCGGCCCCTAAACTTGAGAAACAGCTGTGCAGTGGAATGGTAGCAGACAGGAAGAAACCTCACTAGTTCATGTAGATCAGGATTTTCCAGGAATTAGAGTAAGTCATTATTTTAGCGATTATAGTGAAGAAACAGAGAACATGAGAATTCTTATGCTATTCAGTTCACCGTTGTACAATTTGAAGGTTTTTTGTAATAAAAGGTTTTCAGGAAGTCCATGGTGCCTAGATTACTGACCATTTTGAATTAGGATCCTCAGATTTGTCCGTATCTCTGTGATGCCCGCGAGGTTGCTTTGTCTGGCGTGCCTTTGAGATTCCACTGATGGCTGACTTTTCTCTCCAGGTAACTTACGCCGCCAGGGATGCGCAGGTTTCAGTGGCTCTCTTTCTCCATCTCCTTGGATACCCTTTCTCTAGGCAGTCAGCTGTGGCAGAGAGCGATGACCGCGCTGGCTGGAGGAAAGTCTTGGAGAAATGCCGGGATATGGTGGACATCCCATTCCGAAGCAAAGCAGTTAGCAGATTGGGAGAGGAGGTTGCTGGGGAAGCCTCCGAGTCTCAGCAGAAGCCGAGAAAGAAGTCTGAGAGCGACGGAGCGGTGCCCGGCAGCCAGCAAGGCAGGGACCCCAGGAGACACAAGAGAAAGCCCCTGGGGGTGGGCTACTCTGCCAGGTAACTGACAGTTCTCTGGCTCCTGGAGCGAGGGCCCAGCCTCCAGCGGGGGATGTGACGCCGTGCCAGGGGCCTGGGGCGAGGCCTGTGGTGAGGCAGAGGAGGCTGTCCAGGGTGTGTTTTCCTTTTCCCTTGTTTTCAGAGACATTTGGACTGTCCTTTGTTTTATTTGTGTATTTTTTTCCTCCTTTTATTTTTCAACCTTTGGACAACTGGAGTAGAAATGAGGCTTAAGCCTGACTTTGTCACTGAGCCCCGATGTGACATTAGACCTGTAACTTCTCCAACTTTTTTTTTTTTTTAAGATTTATTTATTTATTTATTTGAAAGAGTTACACAGAGAAGGAGAGGCAGAGAGAGAGGTCTTCTATCCACACTGGTTCACTCCAAATGGCCACAACAGCTGGAGCTGGGCTGATCTGAAGCCAGGAGCCAGGAGCTTCTTCTGGGTCTCCCACGTGGGTGCAGGGCCCCAAGGACTTGGGCCATCTTCTACTGCTTTCCCAGGCCATAGCAGAGAGCTGGATCAGAAGTGGAGCAGCTGGGACTTGAACTGGCGCCCTTATGGGATGCTGGCACTGCAGACAGTGGCTTTACCTGCTACGCCACAGCGCTGGTCCCACCTTAAAAGGAGGATTAGTTATTAGCTCTTGTTTGCTTCAGGATGGCTGTGAAAATGAGTAACGTGAAGGGTCATCTCTTCAGGAGAAACACATCAGCTGATTTCTTACCCATCTGGTGTTGATTACTTAGCTGGGACCCAGCTCTAAACCAGTGTTGTTCTCCCACCAGCTAGAACTTTACAGTACAACTGACCCCTTTGTTGTCGGACGATGACTCCTAAGTACTTTGGAACAGAAGTTTGGTCCCTGTAGCAACGTGCCTTTAGGAAATGTATGATTAAATCGGAGGATTGACGTGGTCCTCATTGTTTTAGCTTGAACTTTAAAATTTGTAATTTGCAGTGATTTGACAGTTTTCTCGTAGCTCTGGTGCTGTTTGTGTTCATAGCAGAGCAACGTAAACACCACCCAGTTCACCCCCTAACCTCCTAGTCAATTAAGTAAAAATCTAGAGGCATAAACGAATTTGTTTCCTTGCCCAGTGCAGATGAGGGGTTCACTGTGGTTTCTTGCCCTATTTGTTTCTTACATAATTTGTATGTGTGATCCTAGTGTTGAGAGTAGTTTGACTGACTCAGAAGAGCGTGGGAAGCTCACCCAGTGCTTGACCAATAGGTAGCTTTGAGTCTGAGGTTTCTCTCCCTTCCCCGCAGAAAGTCGCCTCTGTATGATAACTGCTTTCTCCACGCTCCTGATGGACAGCCCCTCTGCACCTGTGACCGGAGGAAAGCCCAGTGGTACCTGCACAAGGGCATTGGAGGTGGGACACTCAGCCGTCCTCACTTCTCTGTTTAGGGCGGGGGGTGCTGGCGGGAGTGGGCAGTGGGATGTGAGGGAGAGACCTGGAGACACACATGGACTGGGCAGTCACAACACAGAGACACAACCGGGCATCTTCCCGGGCCGGGGCAGGGGGGTGGGGTGGTGGGCGGGTGCACACAGGCAGCGCTGACCTCCTTCTCCCCTCTAAGAGCTGGTGAGCGAAGAGCCCTTTGTGGTGAAGCTCCGGTTTGAGCCTGCGGGCAGACCCGAATCCCCGGGAGACTACTACCTGATGGTCAAAGAGAACCTGTGTGTGGTGTGCGGCAAGCGGGACTCCTACATCCGGTGAGTGCGGTCGTGGGCGCCCTGACGTCCGCCCCACGGGGTGGGGCTGTGCAGCCTAATAGAGCCTGGCCGAGGGCTGGCTGTCCCAGTGCGGCCAGCCCTGGGCGCTGAGCCGCTTCTCAGTAACTTGGTAGCAGTCCGCTGCCTTTGTGCAGGGCGGACCCCAGACCGCCTCCTTCAGGGGCTGGGCCGGTGCGTCCTCCCTGAGTGGCTCATGGACTCTCCAAGTCCGGGTGCTGTTCACACAGTGTCCAGACCCGAAGGCTGCTCTGGCCTGTGATTCTTTTTGTGTCGAGGCCCACGTGGCCGGACACTTGGCTGTCTTCGCGGCCTTGCTGCACTGACTCCCTTCTCTCCTCCCCTGCACTGTTGCTGCTGCCGAAAGCTGAGGTGGGCCTGCTGAACCCAAGAAGCCGTGTCAGAGCTGGGGATTCCTTAGATGAAGGACGCTAGCCTTCTCATGTCACCGGGCTTCATAGATTTGTTTTCTGGATGTCAGGGGCCATGAGAAGAAACTTAAAAAAAAAATTTATTTATTTACTTGAGAAGCAGAGCTACAGAGTGAGGTCTTCCTCCGCTGATTCACTCCCCAAATGGCCGTAATGGCCAGAGCTGGGCTGGCCAGGAGCTTCTTTTGGGTCTCCCACACCAGTGCACAGGCCCAAGCACTTGGACCATCTTCCACTGCTTTCCCAGGCCACAAGCAGAGAGCCTGGATCGGAAGTGGAGCAGCCGGGACTTGAACTGGCGTCCATATGGGATGCTGGTGCTGCAGGCGACGGCTTTACCTACTGCACCACAGCACCAGCCCCAAGAATATCTTTTCATTTCCCCAAGACCCCTCCTTTGAGAAGCATGGCCTGCTCAAAGGTGGGCTGTTAACCTCTGCCTGCCCCTGTAGCCTCATAGCAAGTGGTCGATATTGGCTTTGAGGAGAGAGAGACCTGAGGAACAGGTGGGTGGGTGAGGCAGGCAACCAGGAACCTAAGGGGATAGGTACCCATGTAGGGTAGAATGGAGTAGGCGAGTTGCCTTGAGGTAGGCTGTTGGGTGTGGTGCTCAAGGCTCAGGTTGGAATCCCGGTAGCCAGCTGCTCGCTTTGCGTGTGCCCTGTGTCCTATGCTGACGAGCCCTGCTCTCCCGTGGCCCGTTCCAGGAAGAACGTGATTCCACACGAGTACCGCAAGCACTTCCCCATTGAGATGAAGGACCACAACTCCCACGACGTGCTGCTGCTCTGCACCTCCTGCCATGCCATCTCCAACTACTACGACAACCACCTGAAGCAACAGCTGGCCAGGGAGTTCCAGGCGCCCATCGGCTCCGAGGAGGGCTTGCGCCTGCTGGAAGACCCCGAGCGCCGGCAGGTGCGTTCCGGGGCCAGGGCCCTGCTCAACGCGGAGAGCCTGCCTGCCCATCGCAAGGAGGAGCTGCTGCGAGCGCTGAGGGAGTTTTATAACACAGACACCATCACAGAGGAGATGCTGCAGGAGGCCGCCAACCTGGAGACAAGGTACGACTTAAGAACCAGGGACATCGGCCTCCCTGCTCCGTGAACATGTTTGCTGGGGAGGGGGCCTCGACGGCCTGCGTGCAGTGCCAGGCATCCAGCTGACTCTAGTGGTGTAAGACACCGTGGGAATGGGCTTAGGACAATCTCCTTGAGGATTTTCTCGCTACAGGACACTTGCCTTTTGTAAGGTCTGTCCTTGACTCTTTAATGCCATATGCTTCAGTCCAGTCATTTTCATGGTTAGTGTCAGAATGTAATGCAGGGGAGTTGTCTTACACATTCTGTGCAAAGCTAAATCCTGAAGTCAGCACGCAGGACGAAATGATAGTCCAGTGATAGCCCGAAATCTCTGAAGTTGCACATGAAGGACCTCCTAGGTGATTTTGCATCCCTGCCTTCACCCAGGGGTGTGAGAACCATGGGTTCACATTTCCCGTCTCACCTACTCTGCCGGGTTCCGGCCTACTGAGTGGAATATTGCGCAGAATTGCTGTCCCTGTTTAAGTGACTTCCCTATTGTTTCCATCCTTCCTTGCTCTCTCCCACCTTCCCTGCGTGTGCATAGGTGAATTCATAGGATATAACTCAGTGTCCCTAAATGAGATGTTTATGGTCCTGAAAAATGAATAGCTACGTGGCTCAGATGATAAGACCTTTGGGCTGCTATGTATAGTTCTGCTTCCAAACTCTCACTTTTTTCCACAGTACTAGGGGATGAAATAATTGAGCCAGTAAGTTCACAAAATCCTGATAGCAATTGCTTAGTGTTTCCATTTTCAAATAATAAATAAATAAGGGGAGGCAGTTGGATGCCTGTATCCCGTATTGGAGTGCCTGGTTCAAGTCCTGACTTTCTGTGTTTCCGATCATCCATCTCCTACTAATGTGTACCCTGGAAGGCTATAGGTGCTTGAGTCCCTGACTTCCATGGGAGACACCTGAGTGGGGTTCAGGGCTCCTGGCTTTGGCCTTGCCTATCCCTGGCTTTTTCAGGTATTTGGGGAATAAACTAGCAGATGGAAGATCTCTTGCTGTCTGTCTGCCTGCCTGCCTTCCAATAACATGAAAATAAAGAAAGAAAAACTGAAAAGACTTTCCTTAAAAAGGAATCAATTAAAACTATGATCATAATCACAATATTTATTTATTTTAAGTTTTGAAGCTTTTTATTCATTGAGAGAAATGCGCAGGAGAATGAGGGCTTTATTTAGGGGATTTATTTATTTTTTAGAAACGGTTATTTCACCCAGGCTGCTGATCCATCACAGATACTGCAAATATCCGTTGAACAGACATAAAGAGATCCCTTGTATCTTGTAGAACCAGGATAATAAACTTTCAATAAGTGGCCATGATTATTTCTTTTTTTAAAAGATTATTTATTTGAAAGTCAGACTTACAGAGGGAGAGGGAGAGACAGGGGTCTTTCATCCGCTGGTTCACTCCCCAGATGGTTGCAACAGCCAAAGCTGAGCCGGGCTGAAGCCAGGAGCCAGGAGCTACTGTAGGTCTCCTGCATGGGTAACAGGTGCCCAAGCACTTGGGTTGTCTTTCACTGTTTTTCCCAGGCCATTAGCAGGGAGCTGGGTTGGAAGTGGAGCAGCCGGGACACAAACTGGAACCCATATGGAATGCTGGCATTACAGGCAGCGGCTTTACCTACTTCAGCACCATTATTATTTCTTATTGCAACCTGCTAAGATGGGTTTTACTTATATTTTTAAAAGATTTATTTATTTATTTGAAAGTCAGAGTTACACAGAGAGAAGGAGAGGCAGAGAGAGAGAGAGGTCTTCCATCCAATGGTTCACTCCCCAGTTGGCTACAACTGCCAGAGCTGCGCTGATCCGAAGTGAGGAGCCAGGAGCTTCTTCCGGATCTCCCACGTGGGTGCAGGGGCCCAAGGACTTGGGCCATCTTATACTGCTTTCCCAGGCCATAGCAGAGAGCTGGATGGGAAGTGGAGCAGCTTGGACTCAAACTGGCATCCATAAGGGGTGCCAGCACTGCAGGCTGCGGCCCCACCCACTATGCCACAGTGCTGGTCCCTAAGATGGGGTTTAGATTTCTTACTGGTAACTGCTAATATTACATCTTGCATTCTAAAAATCTTTCAAAGTTTTTTTAAAAAAAACTATTATTGAATTTTATCCCTACAACTATTGTGTAAAGTTGAATATATATTATTTTCTAAGTTTCTTTGAGGTTATTGACATCATATGACATATTAATGAGACTGACTCCTTTGATTAATTCCCTAATGTATTTCCTAAAATAGTATCAAACTACCTCCCCCACCTCACACTTCACATAGATCTTACTGAATTAGATAAGTGGATGCTGGGCTTAAGACTGAGAACAGTAAACTCCTTAAAGAAGGTTTAATTTAAAAATATTCAAGAAATACGAAACTTGCTGATATTTTCAGAGAACTAAAAATTATGCATTTTGTGCAGAGTTCATTGCCATTTGGGATACCCACATCTCGGATCTGAGTCCCTGGTTTGAGTCCTGACTTTGACTTCCAATCCAGCTTCCTGCTAGTGTGTACCTTGGGAGGAACAAATGATGGCTTAAGTGGTTGGGTCACTTTCACCCATGTGAGAGACCTGGATTGGGATCCAGGATCCTGGCTTTGGCCTGGCCTGGCTGTGGCAGTATGGAAGATATCTGTCTCTCTGCCCTTCAAATAAAAGGACAATTTTTTTTAATTATCAAGTAGACATAAACAGTTATAAAATTATTATGTAGTTATGTATGTGTGTATGAATGTATGGGTAGGAGGGAGATGGTAGATAGGCACGGCCTCTAGTTAGCTGCAAACTCAGATACATAAAGTTTCCAATATAAAAGTCACATCTGAAAACAAAGGAATGCTAAAAGCGTTCCTGGAGCAAATGCATATTAGCATAAAACCAAAGAACTAAGTAAAGCTACAAATAGGTCTGTAAAGATAAAAACTACCTAGAAAGTGGGTTAAGGTAAAAGAGAAAGGAAAGTTGTTTTCTTCCTTGATGACTAAAACAAGAGGAGTAAGTGATGTTATCCAAATTCATTGTGTTCTAAGGAAAACAGGATTGAACAACAGAATTTTATTTCAAGTATAGCCCAGCTTTTCTTTTCTCCAAAGGCACAGGTATGCTTCCTGGCTAAGTGGCTTCCTAGTCCCTGAGGAGTGTTGATCATCCTATTAATGCTTCTTGCTGAGTTGTGGCTTTCTTTACGTCATTTTGTATTGGTCCCCCGTTTTCCTAGCATGCTACTTGAGATTTCAGTAAATATGACATCTATTTTATGGTTATGGCTTGGGGTCACCAGCTGCCTAGTAATAGCAGAACTGACAGCATTCATAGGAGGAGTAGGGAGGCAGCTGTGTCTTTTTTTTTTTTTTATAGAAAAACCTTTATTTCAATGATATTTTGCCTTCTACTTGGTAACATAAGGATCTGGTGTGAGAAATATCAAAATAGGAAGAAGAAATAACTGAACTAATTTAACTTACCCTTTATATTCTTTTTTTTTTTTAAAGATTTATATACTTATCTGAAAGACTGAGTTAGAGAAAGAGAGGGAGAGAGATCTTCCATTCCATGGTTCATTTCCAAGATGGCTGCAAAGGCCAGGGCTGGGCCAGGCTGAAGCCAGGAGCAAACAGCTTCTTCTGAGTCTCTCACGTGGGTGGCAGGGGCCTAAACACTTGGGCCACCTTCTGCTGCTTTTCCCAGGCCATTAGCAGGGAAGTGGAGCAGCTGGGAGCCCAACCAGTTCCCATACAGGATCATAGGCAGCAGCTTAACCTGCTATGCCACAGTGCCAACCCCTAGCCTTTATATTTCTACCAGCAGATGCTGGTAACAGAACATTTCTTCTTTTTCTTAAAGATTGATTTTATTTACTTGAAAGACACAGTTACAGAGAGAGCGAGAGAGAGGGCTTCCATCTACTGGTTCACTCCCTAAATGGCTACAACAGCCAGAGCTGAGCCAATCTTCCCACGTGAGTCTCCCACATGGGTGCGGGGGCCCAAGCACTTGGGCCATCCTCCACTGCTCTCCCAGCCGCATTAGCAGGGAGCTAGATCAGCAGTGGAGTAGCCGAGCCGCAAATTGGTGCCAGTAGGGGATGCTGGCACTGCAGGCCAGGGCTTTAACCCACTGTGCCACAGTGCGGGCCCCGAACATTTCATTATTTTTTTGAGGTTTTATTAGAGTCAAAGAATTCCAGCCAGAGCAGCATGGAGGGGGGCTCCAATGGAGGAAAAACCTGAAGAAGCCTGTGGCATCGGGGTTTTTAAGCACAATTAAAAAAAAAAAAAACTTGACAATCATTTGACATTCAGTTATGACAGGGACAAAACCCATCAAAAGGCCTTATTTGCAACCCTTTATCCTGTCTGACCGCCTCCCGTAGACCCCAGGCCAGCAGCCGTGGAAGCTGTTTGTGCCACTGTCCCATGTCCATGCCTTTGCTCTTCGTGTCTCGGCAGGATTTCTAATGAAAACTACGTCCCTCACGGGCTGAAGGTGGTGCAGTGCCACACCCAGGGCGGCCTGCGCTCCCTCATGCAGCTGGAGAGCCGCTGGCGCCAGCACTTCCTGGATTCCATGCAGCCCACGCACCTGCCGCAGCAGTGGTCCGTGGATCACAACCATCAGAAGCTGCTGCGGAAGTACGGAGAAGACCTCCCGGTCAAGCTGTCGTGAGCGCGGCTCCCTCCCAGGGCGGGGGTGGGGTGGGGGTGGGGGGCTGCAGTGAAGGTGACGGAGTCATGGTCGTTAATTGTCACAGCCCGAGCCGTGCAGTCAGAATGCGAACCCGTGCTGGACTCAGGTGCTTCTGAGTTTCAAGGAAAGCCGTGGTTTTGAGCTGTAACTGAGCAAGGTCCATCTCCTCTCCTGGAAAGGATACCTTGACCTTTATTTGCTCTCTGCTCCCTCTGCCTTTCCTGCCAGAGGGAAACTGACGAATTCTCCCCGAAGCGACTTGCTGGGACTCTCAGAAAATGTTTTTAGCTCCTTGCTTCCCTGTCCAGTGCGTTGATTGACCTCGGACAGGAGCTGCCCAGTGTGTCAGGCCCGTCAGGCCGGGAAGGGAGACTGTGCTTCCGGAGGTTGGAGAAGGGACCAAGGGTCCGGCCTGTGCCCCAGCTCGGCCTCCAGAGGATCATCTCTGGCTGAGTGCTCGCCTGTGACTCACCTGGCTGGGACCCGCCCAGAGTACGGTGCTTCCGTTGATTTCCCATTGGTAACTGTGCTCCCTTCCCACGTGGGGGCCACGGGCAGCTTCCTGCTGTGAGCTCCGCCCTCCCCTTGAGGAAGCCCCCTTCTGGGATAAGCATCCCCCCCCCCATCCCCCAGCCGAGGGGGACGGGCCTGCAGGCTGCTGCCCAGCAGAGCCGTGGTTCTTGGCTCAGCTCCTCCCTTTGTGCCGTGTGTTGCCTGCTTCTTGCACGCTTCCTGCCCAAAACTGCCAGGATTTTAGCTCAGTCCCTTCCTGTGGGGAAGATTTTATTTAACCAGGATCCATGTCAGCTCCTCCCCGCTCTGGCCTCCCTCAGCTTTGCAACACTGACTTCTTTAAACCCATACTCACTCCAGAGGCTTTCAGTCAGGTCGCGGTTCATGGAGGACTTCCTGGTCCCCCCTGAAGCCTGGGGCCCCGAGATCAGTGAATACAGTAGATGGTTGCGAGGGTGATGTTTCGTCTCTCAAAACGTCTGTCTCCTCATTGAGTATGAAATTAACTTATTAGTGATTGTACCTTTTCTAAACTACTAGGGAAACTTTCGTATTTCACAAGTTCTTAACGAGCTTAAAAAGGACTTTTAAGATCTGAATTCAACAAGAGCTCTATTTTGGAATTGTGCCCAAGTTGGTGATGATTGTTCTAACCTCGATCAATAAAACTTCTAAGCACAAGACTCACTGAGCTGTTGATGTAACCCTTTTCTGTATAACTTTCTAAAATGGGTGACTGTCCTTAGTGGAGGAGACACTTACCCTAGCGCTGCCTGCAGCGTAGCAGCCGGCCCTCACACACACACACACACACACACACACACACACACACACACACACGGTGCACCGCAGAGCAGCCCACAGACCCGCATGCACGGCCTCACTACAGTATCACTTGGTCTGGCCCTGCCTAGGCTTCCCCAGGCGGGACTTGGAATTCAGTAAGTTTCTGAAGGGCTGATTTAAGTTGACAGTTGTGTGTGGCCCCTAGAGGGGGCTATAAATATGTAAACGGCCCTGGGCAGAACAGAGGTCCCCCACTCCTGCAGTATACCTCTTTGTTCTCATGCACCCTCAAACAGGCACTCCTGGGGTCTAAACTAGAAGTGCCTGAAAGTGGATAGTGCCAGGCACTTTGAGTAGTGTTTGTCCAGTGTGGTGGGTTCTTACGGGGCAGTGCCTCCTGGCCAAGTTGTGTGGGGCTGCGGTAAGGGGGGGGGGGGGGCATGGAGAAGGATGGGGAAAACAGCCGGTCCTTGGTTGTGTTTGGAGCCAGGCTTGCCACAAGATGGCACTCAGAGATTTGCTTTTAAATGCATTCGACTTTTATACAGTCACGGAGCGTAACTCATGTTTCGCAATCTGCATAGCTGGTTTTGAGTCACTTCTGTGAACTTTACAAGCAAACCTTCCTCCTCTGAGAGAGGCAAGTAGGGCCTTCACTTGCTCTGCCCCTGGGATCCTCATGCTGAGAGGTGAGAGCTCCTGCGGGGTGCGGTGGCTGCTGTGGCAAGCTCATGGGTTCTCCAGGAGAGCTTCTGGCCAGGCCCAGGGCACACAGGGCCGGCAGCAAGGCAGAGGAACAGCCAGGCCGTGGTGTGCCGGGTTTCTCGTCCCACCCAGAAGAGGTTTGCTGTGCCCCCTGGGCTCTCCCAACTCTCTGAGTTTGTCACCAGCTTTAGCAGCCCCTCCCTGGGACGACGGTTGCCATGTGAAATGAGAGATTTTAGGGTAGATGTATTGTCAAACAAATATTTATTGTGTTTTTTTCCTCTGATATAAAAGGAGCACGTACTCTCATGAGTCTGAAGAAAGAATCCAACTCATCCATCTTCCTTCTGCGTGGAACAGCCCCAAGCCTGCCGGGATTGTGATTGTGAATATGTAATGTGTAACATTTAAGCCAAACCAGGGATCTACATTGGTACAGGCCGGGGTCCTCATTCCCCCACTAGCTAAACCTGGTGTCTAGGAATTTCCCGTGTCCTTAGGACTTCGGGAACACAGTTCTAGTGGCTCTGCTTACTCGAGCTTTCATTCCTACGGAGTTGAGAATTTGGGTTGTTTCAGGTCCTTTGTTCTTATCAGTGACTGCTCTGGTGAGCTTTCTAGGGTATTCCTCTTTGACTCCATCTTTGGCAATTTCGTTAGGGTTGAATCCTAGAGATTGGAAGAGGGGGCTCAGGTTGCTGGAGTGGACACAACTGATATCAGCATTGGGAGTGGTCAGCAAGGAAAGGCGTCTCTGACCCTTCGGCTCCCCATGTCCCAGGGCACTCAGCAAGCTCACGCATGAGTAGCAGGGAGAGCTCAGGGTCGTGCATGGCCAAGGCCTCTCTGAGGCTCCCTGAGTCTCTTCTCTGTGGCTGCTATGCCCCCCCATCCTTCATTGCTTTATCTCCCTGTGGCAGTCAAGGAAGTAGAAACATTGTGGCCAGGGCTGTGGTGGCAGCCCTGGCCTGAAGCACTGGCATCCCATATGGGCACCAGTTTGAGACCTGGCTGCTCCACTTCCGATCCAGCTCTCTGCTATGGCCTGGGAAAGCAGTGGAAAATGGCCCAAGTCCTTGGGCCCCTGCACCCACATGGAAGACCCTGAAGAAGCTCCTGGCTTTCGATTGGCACAGCTCCGGCCATTACAGCCATCTGGGAAGTGAACCAGCAGAGGATGGAAGCCTCTCTCTCTCTCTGTCTCTCTCTCTGTCTCTCTCTCTCTGTCTCTCTGTCTCTGTAACCCTGCCTTTCAAATAGATAAATCAGCCTTTTCTTGAGGAATAATAACTCCATGGTGCTCCAGACGCCTTGATTTTGGATTCAGCTGTACCTCTCAGACATTCACCATGCTGCGTACTTGTGCTGGAGCGCAGTACTTTCTTTCCTCTTTTTTTTTTTTTTAAGATTTCTAAAATTTATTTGAGAGGTAGAGTTACAGACAGAGAGAGGGAGAGACAGAGAGAAAAGTCTTCCATCTGCTGGTTTCTGGTTCACTCCCCAATGACAACAATGGCCAGAACTGAGCTGATTTGAAACCAGGAAGCCAGGAGCTGCTTCTGGGTCTCCCACGTGGGTGCAGGGGCCCAAGGACTTGGCCATCTTCTGCAGTGCTGGCCCCGAGCTCGGTGCTTTCTGCCCGTTCCAGTCCTGGAGCAGTTTTTCTTCAGGTGGAGGAGCAGGGCTGACGGGCAGGTGCTGCATGTGATAAGAGGTGCTGTTCCAGCAGCCTGCTGGGAGCTGCGTCAGTCACGCCCTTTGCTTTAATGCCTGAGCGTTGTTTATTTGGGAAGGTAGACTGTTGGTTCCATCTACTCAGATTTGTGGTCAGCTCTGTTGAAGTCACGGTGCAGGTGACTGGACCAAAGGGGTGGTCACTTCGGAGATAATCGAGAACTGATTCCCTTGGCGTAGGAATAGGGGATGTCAGAGCCTCGTTCATACAGCCTGGTTTGGCCCTCTTCTAATACTGTGCACGCTGCCGTTAAGGTCAGAGTCGTTCTCTGCTCTGGGTGGATGTGACGTAGTAAATCTTACATCCTCTGGACTGAACCCAAAATACTCGCTCTCCTCCCAGCCTTCCTCCTTGTTCTGAACTCTTGAAGTAATCACTGCATGGGTAGTTGTAGCCTTTCCATCAGCACAACCTTCCAAAGCCGCTGAGCTCAGAGTCAGCATTCTTGTAAGCACAGTGTGTGGTCCAGCTGGAGGTGGCTACTGGTAGTCTGCTGCTGCTCCCCAGAGGTCTCTTTCTCAGACTGGAGCAGAGTCTACAGTTGGGATTCTGACCACTCAGTCACCAGGGTCTCTCTGAAGTCTTGTATAAGAATGAGAAATCTGGGGCCGGAGCTGTGGCATAGAGGGTTAACGCCCTGGCCCGAAGCACCAGCATCCCCTATGGGCGCCCGCACTCGAGAACTGGCTGCTCTACTTCCGATCCAGCTCTCTGCTATGGCCTGGGAAAGCAGGAGAAGATGGCCCAAGTCCTTGGGCCCCTGCACCCAAGTGGGAGACCCGGAAGAAGCTCCTGGCTCCTGGCTTCAGATCGGCGCAGTTCCGAGCGTTGCGGCCATCTGGGGAGTGAACCATCAGATGGAAGAGCTCGCTCTCTCTCTCTCTCTCTCTCTCTTCTCTCTCTGCCTCTCCTCTCTCTGTGTAACTCTGACTTTCAAATAAAAAAAGAGAGAGAGAGAAATCTGAGCTCAGGAAGCTAAAGGCGCTGCCAGAAATAGGATACTGAAGCTTGGGTAGTTTTAAAGGAAGTATGTTGCTTTGGTTGATGGAGGGGGCTGGGGAAAGGGGCTTGTTCCTGGACTCAGCTTTATGTTTTGCTTGTTCCTGTACCCAGTTCTGTCATGTGTCGGAGGATCAGAGAGGAGCAGGCTGGTGACATTGGCTCTGGTTCCGGCCACCCACTGTGTGTCTTTGGACTCATCACTTAGCTCGTCCTGGTTGCTTTCGTACCTATAAAATCCGAGGCTTGAGTTAGAAGTGCTGAAGGGCCCTCTGAGCCGTTGCCTCCTGCGATGGATCTCGCTAGCCCGTGTGTGGCGCTTCCCTTGTGTGCCGTGTGCCGTGTGCCTTTGCTTGGCTGCACTCTCTCATCCTGCCCCTGCCCTGAAGATGGAAACTCTGGAGGGTAATGAGGGAAACGGGACGCCAGCGCCACGTCCCCCTGGCCTCACTGACTAAGGAGCAGCCTGCTCCCTCCATCTGGGGCACCACCTGGGAACAAAACACCCTTCTCAGCAGAGGAGTGCTGTGGTGGCTCCTGGGGGCTTCCAGTTCCACCCCATCAAGAGGGAAGGGGCGTCTGTATCTTCTACCACACTGCCGGTGCCGTGGGTGTCATGAGAGATGAGTGTGGAGTGGAAATGAAACAAGTGTGTCGAGTGCTGTGGATGGGAGGACAGTGATGGGAAAGAGATTTTAAGGTTTTTCAGGTTAAGAGACATTAAGAATATATCATTGATAGAGAACTGAATAAAATTGGGCACTTCAAAGGAAAACGTTAAACCAATGTGTACAGATCTCTCTTTTTCTTAATGCTGTTGTGACTGCCTGAGAATATCTTAGCACGGTGTCATCCAGCTGTGAGTCCTGAGACGTGTCTGACTCAGAGGGCCACAGGAGGCGGCCTGTGGACCCCGTGTCTGTGTAACCCTGGCTTCCGTGGACTTCGCCTTCATGACCTTTGCCTTGGCCTGAGCATCAGCTTGATGGATGTGTGAGAAATATGAAGTTTGTATTTCATGAGACAGCTGTGTGTATATCCATTTCCTGTGAACTGGCAGAAAATGCCTTTTCTAGTCCATCTTTGTGCTTGCTTTCAGTCCCAGAGAAAGTGCATTGGCTTTTCTGTAATACCAGTTTGTACAAAGTATGCTGCACTTGGGTCGCTGTTAGAGCCATCACCTAGATGTACACATGAACCCCCACTTTCTGCCAACTTGGGGTCATTTTTTGGTGTTGTTTGAGAAATAGTAACCAGATAACAACAACAACAAAAAGACGCTCAAGTACATTTCTCCGACTTCCCCTAGGTGAACCCTAATTTATCTAAGATTCCGACGTTCTTTGCTATTATCCCACAGAGCCAACGAAAGCCCCAGTCAGCTGATTTGGTTTATTTTTAATCAAGATCTGCGTGTTTGGCCCTGTAGGCTCGGTAGGCATGAGTTACAGCACACATGGCTTCTTCCAAGCTCTTGGATGCAACAAACAGGGCTAAAGTTGGCTCCGACAAGAAGCATAAGATGACTTGGGCTAGTTTTCCTTTTTGAAGTGCTATACAAGTGCAGAGCAGTTGGCCGCTGTCCTCCTCTCAAACCATCAGCAGAGCTTGACCTTGGCCAAGCTTTTGCCTCATCTTCTCGGCATTTCAGCACTGAGTTGCGTCTCAGCCGTGGAATGCTTAACCAAAAGCACATGCTTGTGCTGGAGGTTTCCAAACAGCAAGTTTTGTGAAAACGTCCACACGGAGTTGTTTTCTCAAAACAACAGCTTTCTCTGAACCACCAACCCCAAAAGCCTCTAAGTAGTGACTTTGTGGCTGATTTTCTCCACGAGGGCTGGGATTGTGTTGTTAACAATACTTCATCTAACAGCAGCACAGTGATTCTCCGGCAGAGTGCACAGATCTTGAGAGTGCAGCTTGATGAGTTCTGACAAATGCGTATGCACATACCACTATCAAGGCCAAGGTTTTTTTTTTTTTTTTTTTTTTTGGACAGGCAGAGTGGACAGTGAGAGAGAGAGACAGAGAGAAAGGTCTTCCTTTGCCGTTGGTTCACCCTCCAATGGCTGCCGCGGATGGCGCGCTGCGGCCGGCACACTGCGCTCATCCGATGGCAGAAACCAGGTGCTAGGTGCTTTTTCCTGGTCTCCCATGGGGTGCAGGGCCCAAGCACTTGGGCCATCCTCCACTGCACTCCGGGCCACAGCAGAGGGCTGGCCTGGAAGAGGGGCAACCGGGACAGAATCCGGCGCCCCGACTGGGACTAGAACCCGGTGTGCCGGCGCCGCAAGGCGGAGGATTAGCCTGTTGAGCCACGGCGCCGGCCCAAGGCCAAGGTTTTTAACATTGCGGGAAACACCTGTTCTGATGATGGACAGCCTGGGATTGAAAGGTTGTCCATCCATCTAGCTGAGCAAATGACTCTAAAATAATCAATCCGGGTTGCAGATACGATTAAAGATTCAGTCGTCTTGGGTCTAGGCAGTTTGCCCTTGTATCACATCTGGTGGACTTGGTTACTGTAAAGCTACATGATGTTTATTTTTAATGTTAACTTTTAAGATATGTGATAGGGGCACATAGTACAAAAATGTTTTAAAATATACAATGAGAAGGAGATCTCCCCAGTCCTTTCCCTCCTGGAAGGTAACTGGTATTACTATTATTTGTTTTTGGTTGGGTTTTATTTAAAGATTTACTTATTTGAAAGGCAGAGAATGCGGCCGGCACTGTGATGCAGCAGGTTAACACCCTGGCCTGAGCGTCAGCATCCCACATGGGCGCCGGTTCGAGTCCCAGCTGCTCCACTTCTGATCCAGCTCTCTGCTATGGCCTGGGAAAGCAGTAGAAGATGGCCCAAGTGCTTGAGCCCCTGCACCCACGTGGGAGACCAGGAAGAAGCTCCTGGCTCCTGGCTTCGGATTGGCACAGTTCCAGCTGTTGCGGCCATCTAGGGAGTGAACCATCGGATGGAAGAGCTCTCTCGCTCTCTCTCTCTCTCTCTCTCTCTCTCCCTCTCCCTCTCCCCTTCCCTCTGTCTCTCTAACTCTGACTTCCAAATAAAATAATCTTTTTAAAAAAGTATTTTAGTTAAAGTAATGCAACACTAATACAGTTTTAATTAAAAGTAGAAGGGTACTTCAAAAAGTAGGTGAAAAGAATTAAAAGGTGTTTATTTTTGTGCCAAAGTGTTTTTGAAATCTGTGGGTAGTCTTTCTAGAATATGTATTCTCCCATGCAGGTGCAGGGGCCCAAGGACTTGGGCCATCTTCTACTGATTTCCCAGGCTATAGCAGAGAGCTGGATTGGAAGTGGAGCAGCTGGGACTCGAACCTATGCCCATATGGGATGCCAGCACTGCAGGCAGCAGCTTTACCTGCTATGCCACAGCGCTGGCCCCTCCATGAATTTTTTGAAGATCCTTAATATAATCAGTCTTACTGGACAGAATTTTGCTCATTGGCTTCAAGCTAGGAAAGGAGAGACTGTTCATTCCCAACCCTTTGAGTAGGAGAGGAAGCAAAGCTTCGTGGTAGCTTTCCTTGGTGACTTCTAGCTCCCAGCCTCACTTTGTACTCTCTCTGGCAGGTGCACAGCAGTCAGCTTCAGGGTGGTGCTTCCCAGAGATATGCAGTACAGGGAAAGGAGTGCAGCTCTTGGTGTTTCCGGTTCAGGTCCCCTATGGTTTCCCTGGGGCTGTGTCATCTCTGAAGCCCTTTCTTGCTCTCTCTGTCTTGCTCCAACTGCATCACCCAGTACCTCTCGGCCATCATTACAGAATGATCACGGGCCAGGGAGCTCCCTCGGAGCACGGCCTTGGAGCAGCTGTCACAGTGGAGCAGCATCTGCTGTCTGACATGCTTGAAGACAAGATGAAGAAAGCCACGGAGTCTGTCCCTGAACAGGTGGATACCACAGGCAGGTTTGGGTCTCCGTTCAATTTTGCCCGGAGGCCTGGCCGCTGGTGGAGGGGAGGATGGGAGGGGGGCTCACTCAAGACGGGGCAGGGATCTTCAGGGTCCCAGCCTGTGGTCCGTGTCGGTTCCTCCTGCTGGAATTGGTTTCTTCAGCCTCTGGCTCCAGCTTTTTCTGGGCAGAGAAACACGAGGCGAAATGCCTGATGTGTTTTAAATAGATCCTGCTTGCTACAGCCAGTGAGCCCGACAGCTTGGAAGGTGAGTGACCCTTCCTGGGAGATTAATGTCGCGCCAGTCCTCTTGCCCCCAGCCTCCAGCCGCTTGGCTGTTGACCACCTAGTCCCCTGCCGCCTCCTCTCTGACCCCAAACCGCTGCTCTCTGCGTGGTTTCTCTTCAGGCCTTTCTGGTTTTAGCATTTACTCAACACTTTTATTGGTTTTTCACTCTCTGCGTTTTCTGTTCCCAAAGCCAACGTTTTTTGTGTTCTGTGTCTCCTTATCTCCTGGGGTCTGTGTGTCCACTCTGCTTCCCACCAGACTCTGCTGGGTGTGCAGCTTGGGGGGCAGGAGAAGCTGGACCCTGGGGCCAGCAATCCGAGTGGCAGTCGGTGCCGGGCCTCGCCAGACGGCCCCGGGCTGAGCACGGGTGTGTTCACAGAGAAGATGTCAGAAGTGCAGAGACCCAGCATGGCCTCTCCCCACCCCAGCCGTGGAGACCATCTATGAGACTTAATCCTAAGCATATGGTTACTAGGATCTTTAGTTCCTAGCAAGAGCTCATGCAAAGGGAACGAGCTGATATTTTTCATTTGCTAATGGGAAATTGGCTGTGTTGATCCTGGAAAGGAGAGGGTGTGGAGAGGGGATGGGGGGAGCCTGCCTTGAGCAGCCTCAGCTGCGGGCAGGTGATGGCTCCAGACTGGGCAGCAGACCTCACGGATGGTGTCTGTGTCTTGGCAGTGTGGCCCAGCAGCGGGTCAGCCACAGGTTGGGGGATGAGTGGAACCAGAGGAGGGTGGAGGGGAGCCATGGGCCTGCACCCATCCAAGGTTTCCATCAGAGAGCCAGAAAAGGAAGGCAGGTGGAGTTGAGATGTTGTGAGGGAAGGCTGAGGAGGAGCCAGCAGAGGGGAGAAAGCCAGGGCGGAGGAGGCGAGGCAGCCCAGCTGTGCCAAGTGGGGCGAACAGTGTGGGGTGAGGCCAGGAAAAAAAGGCATCCTGGGAGAGCCCCCCCCCCCCCCCCATTCATTCAAGCCCTTTTCTTCTTCAGCGTCCCTGTGCTCGTGTTATGGTCACAGCAGCAAACAAGGTGGCAGTCTGTCCTTGACAGGGACTTTCGGCTGGGCGTGTGTCCCTCTTGCTAGTCACAAGCCTCTTTGCTCCTCTGGTTGCTGGAGCTGGGAGAGCCCGGTCCTTCCTGGAACGCCCTGAGTGGAGTCCCTGCACTGTCTGATGGCCCAGAAAAGTGCCGGGGCCAAGATAGCCAGCAAGGGCTGTGCCCCACAGGATGCCTGCTGGCCCTGCAGCCGGAGAGCAGGGCCAGGCCTGAAGGGTGGCTTCCAGCGCCATCGCTGGGCTCAGCTTCCCTAGGGAGCGAGCCGCACAGAGGCCCACGGGAGGAGAAAGAGAAAGGAGAACTTTGCTCTTACTTAAAGCGGTGTTGGGGTGAAGAGGAAGTCAAGGCAACAAATTGAGAAGGTGCAGCAGGGTGCGCAGTGAATGTAGGCTTTCCCCACGCTCTTCTCCCGGGTGCACCTGGTCCTGGTACGTCCCTCCCAGTGCTCCTTTGGAAGTCTGCAGGTTTTCAGACTCTTGATCAAAGGGAGTCTTTTACACTGTGTGGGTGTATATGTGTGTATATAATGTGTTCGTGTACGTGTGTGTGGGGGTTAAATGACACCTCAGGTTTTTTGCCACTAATTTTCATGGGGGCAGATAAGGGTTTATCATATTAACTTGAGTAAATAGAGCCCTAAAATGCTACCGTCAGAAAGGACCCTCCAGGTACTTTTGTACCAAAGCCCTGATTGTAAACATGCAAAAGAGGCCCAGGGAGATGACTTTTCCAGGGTCACCAGGCTGGGTGATGGCACACGTGATATTAAACCCAGGCTAGGATTCCCACCTCCCAATCAGCCCACTTTCCCATGAACACACCACGTGTTCTGTTTTTGGGTAGAGGTCTTTGTAAAGATACTCGATTTAGCACTGGGAGGAAGACAAATGATTAGGCATGGGTTCAGAAATTTCTTCCTGTGGACACGAATGTCGGGAAGGACATCAGTTATTCCAGAAAAACCTTAAAATCAAATTCCAACTGAGAAGTGGAGGGGCCGACTTTGCAAGGTAGTGGGTGAGGCTGCCTGCGATTCCGACATCCCATATGGGCGCTGGTTCAAGTCCCGGCTGCTCCACTTCTGATCTGCAAATGCACCTGGGAAAGCAGCGAAGGGTGATCCTGGTCTTGGGGCCCCCTGCAGCCACATGGGAGACCTGGAAGAAGCTTCTGGCTTCGGCCTTGCCCAGCCCCAGCTGTTGCAACCATTCAGGGAGTAAACCAACAGATGGAAGATCTCTTTCTCTCTCTCTCCCTCTCTCTCGCTGTAACTCTGCCTTTCACATAAACAAAATACGTCTTAAGAAAAATATGAGAATGCATGCACACTCCCCTCCCCGCCACACGCACACCTGTGCACACAGGCACTGGCAGATGACAGAAGCCGATAGTTGACAGAATCTGTCCTGCTGGAGTCCAGGCTGAGATTCAGGGACTGTGAGAGGCAGCACAGCGCCACCTCTACTCAGGGACCTGCTGTCCATGGGCAGGAGACAGGGGCAGGCATTTTTGTTGTTGGGCAGGAGGGAGAAGTGTCAGACCAGACTAAGAGGACAAGTGCATGGATACGGGGTGGGGGGGTAACCCAGGGGGAGGGGTGCCAGCCCCATGCCACCCTGCAGCTGGCTCCCTGAGCACTGAGAGACAGCCCCTCCCCTCGCCCATTACCACCACCTACCAAGAGGAAACTGCAATATTGCTGTGCTGATAACATGGCAGGATGATTTTTTAAAATTGCTGTGACACCAGCTCCAGACACAGTGGACATTCACAGTGTCCCACACTGTGTTGATGGGCCTCTTGATGGCTCCAGAGGGTGGCTGGGGGCTGCGGGGCACGGTTGACTGTCAACGCTGGCTGTAAAAACCCTCAATTGCTATGAAATTGTAAATTCCCAAGCACTGTGGGTCTCCCGTTCTACGCCTCCTGCATTAACAGCTTCTTCTTCTTGTTCAATTATTTTGACTGGTAAGAGAGTAGACATTGCACTCCAAAATATGTCGATGGGCACTTTCAATCCAGCTGAGAGTTTTAAAATACATACCAGTCCTGGAAGCATTCCCTCCATTTCTGCAGCCCAGTTTCACAAGGAAAATGGAGGCATCAATGATAGATGCTGTTGGGCTGAAAGAAATGCGGGACCAGGGTCACGGGTCTCTTCCATTCGAGTTCTCTCTGGTCTTGTTGCCTGACCTCTTTGAGACTGAGCCAGAGTTTGTTCAAGCCTAGGCCTAGGAGCCCATTCTGATAGGGAGCAGATGATGAGGTCCTTGATTAAAAAAAAAAAAAAAAGTGTTCCTAAGGGCCTGGCTCCAGGGGCTTGAGTCTGGGCAGCTGACAGAGGAAGACAAAGCAATGCCAGCTCTCTGTCTCTCCAACTTCACACAGGGACCCAGAAGCCCTCTCTGCTGGTGCACATGACCTCTCCCCAATACCTCAGTGCAGGGCACACGGGAGCCTTCCAGCAGCCTGGTTGTCCCACTGTGGTTCTGATTTCTCATTTTTTCCCGAGCAGCTCCATGCACTCCTCTTCCTGAGGCCTGTCCTGGATCCGTCGCTGCCCTCTTGGGCTGACCCCCTAGAACCCAAGTTCAGTTGAACACACCTCCCAAATCTCCTGCATCATGTTTCGGTGAGTGGTTCCCATCCACCAAGCACTTGTCTCCTAAACAAGAGGTGTCCATGTTCTTCTCAAGCCCCCTCTCTCACGTCCACCTCCCATTGATCAGCAAATCCTTTGAGTCCACCCTTTCTCTCCTGCTCCCATGTTACTGCTCCAGTCAGGCCACAAGATTGGCTGCTTGGACATTTGCCATATCACTGGGATGCCCCACTGCTAGACTTGAGCCTTCTCACTCAGATTCATAACTGACCATGGCACTCACTCTCTGTTTTATAATTGTGGATGGTTCTCCCTGGCTTACCAGAACAAGTCCAGATTCCTTAGAAAGGCATACAAGGTATCTGTTAACTGGCCTGTGTCTACCCCTGTAGCCTTATTACCATCTCCATCCCCTACTGCATGGACACCAAACCACTCACCATGGCCTATGCTCCCATACACACTTCTAAAAATATGTATTTGAAAGAGAGAGAGAGAGAGAGAGAGAGAGAGAGAGAGAGAGAGAGAGAGCAAGAGCAAGAGATCTTCCATTCACTTCTTCATTCCCCAAATGCCTGCAACAGCCAGGGCTGGGCCAGGTTGAAGCCTGGAGCCAGGAGCCCATCCACATCTTGCAAGAGGATTGTAGGGACTCAAGTTCTTGAGCCATCATCTCCTGCTTCCCAGGTGAATTAGCAGAGAGCCAGATCAGAAGTGGAGCAGCTGGGACTCCAGCCATCTCTGATCCAGGATGCAGCAGTGGCTTAACCTGGTTGGCCACAATGCCTGCCCCTCCCACACACATGTTAGGGTGTCCAGGTATGCGTCGGAGCAGGTTTTGTTTGCCCCTCTTCCCAGGGAGCCCACTCTTTAACACCTTAAGGATCAGCTCTCAAGTGACTTCTGGTCTGTGAAGGTGCTCCCTCTGTAGACCCCTATTACATCATCCTGTTTTTATGTTTATTTCCCTGTTTTTAACTACTGGGCTCCTCAGAAGCTGGGACCAGATCCCGTTCATTTTGTATCCCTAGGACCTAGGAGTGCCTGGTGTGGTAAGTGCCCAAGAAGGAAGGGCAAAGAAGGGCCCGGAAATACTCAGCCAATGGGCAAACAGGCACTGGACTTGCCGCTTGGCATTTTCATGGGACAGAATGGGGAGCGGCAGCAGCCTGCCACCCTGCACAGCCATCCATTAATTCATTTCCTCTGACACAGGCACGTGGCAGGCCCGGGCCTGGCGTCTTGGTGGGCCATCTGGTCTGCTCTGACGACCTCAGCTCTGCAGAGGCTGTGGGAACGGGGAGGCCTTAGACAGAGCTCTGCCTCTGGGACTGCTTCTGCTGGTCCGCTGCTTTATGCCTTTCTCCTGTGCACGAATTCCTTGTTCCTAGTGCAAGTATCGGACACAACGCTCAGTGGCTCACAGCCCCTGCGGGCCTCCCTTCCCCAAGTGCAGCAGCTGGCCTGCTGCACAATCCGTGTAACACGGTAGTTCCTGCAGTTGCTCACCAGAATTGGGGTCATTCCTTCCCTCCTTTCTCATCCTCTCTCCATGGGGCAGCCCCCACGCGAGGCTCTGAATGTGTCCCTCAAAGTCCTAAGTTAATGGTATGTGGAGGTGGTTGGGATTAGATGAGGACAGGGAGGGCTGGGGGCATGATGACATCAGTGACTTTATACGAAGAGGAAGAGACCTGAGCTAGCGCACCTGCCCTGCCTCTGCTAGGCTACAATGCAGCAAGAGGAACCTCGGGGCCGGCGCTGTGGCGTAGCGGATAAAGCCACTTCCTGCGATGCTGGCATCTCATATGGGTGCTGGTTCAAGTTCCGGCTGCCCTACTTCCCATCCAGCTCCCTGCTATGGCCTGGGAAAGCAGGGGAGGATGGCCCCCGACACCCATGTGGGAGTCCTGGATGAAGCTCCTGGCTCCTGGCTTCGGCCTGGCCCAGCCCCAGCCATTGTGGCCATCTGGGGAGTGAACCAGTGGATAGAAGATCTCTCTGTGGAAGTCTTTCAAATAACAAATCTTTAAAAAAAGAAAAAAAAAAAAAACCACCCTCACCAGAGGGCATGAAGATGTAGGCGCCATGCTCTGAGGTGTTCCGGCCTCTGGAACCATGAGCCAAATGAACCTCGGGTACAGATGCTCTCCTGGATGGCCTGGGACCCCCACAGGCATCAGTCTCACCATCTGTGAAAAGGGGACGATGCATGGTCACAGAATATGTTGTCACCATGCCGGCCCTCAGCTGCCTTGCTAGACCCTCTGCAGGACCCCCTTTTCCACATTCTCTCTTTAGAGGTTCACACTGCTGGCTGGGCCTCTTCTGGATGTACTTAGGCATCCTTGTGATGAGAGAGGAACCATAGTTGCAGCTGTGACCCGGGCTTCCGGTATCAAAATGCCAAGTGGAGTTTTCTTCCCTTCACCTGAAATGTACATGGAACATCCATTACAGGCATGCTCAGTCCTGGTGCTGAAAAAAATGAAAACCAGTCTGATTTCACTTGTGTGTCTCTAGTGTAAGGATGGGGGCGGGGGAGGGAGGGGGAATCAGTGCCCAAAGTGGCTTCATGTGGAGATGGGACCCTATCTGTGTCTTCAGACACAGTGTCCACCAGTCTGAGCAGGAAGCAACTTTGCTGGCACCTCTGCCCCTGGCATTCAAGGCCCTCCTGAGTCCAGAGGGGCCCCCAACGGCCAACTCCCACCAAACCCTTCCAGCATCCTGGCTCCCGTGCAGTGCTGGACAGCCCTCTCCCTGAGCTCATCCGGCAGTTCCATGTCCTGGACCTCTGCTCCCATAACTGCTGCAGCCCGCACCCTGACCCCTCCCCTCCCCCTTCCCTGCCCCTTGAGGATTTAGTCAAAGGATTTATCCACTTTCTCTGAGAAGCCTCCCAAAAGACCACCTTGCAATACTCTCCCCCCACCCCATGCCGACTTCCTGCTTATTTCACATCTGTTGCTCTGTGTCCAGCCTGGTGCCCGTGAGGAGTCCAGCCCACCGTGCCTTCTGCCCGGATCGGGAGTAGTTCCCAGCCGATTCTTAACGGGGCGCAAACTCAGCGGCGTCTGGGTCCTGGTCTTTTCCCACCGCGTTCTGCACTTTGTTGGAAAGTGTCAGATGGGCTATAGCTTGGACACCGGGCTCTGTCCACTCATTAGCCAGGCATCGTGGGGGGAATCATCTGATGATACCTCGGATTTGTCCAGGCAACAGCGAGGCGGGGGGGGGGGAGCATCGTGAAAGCTGTTAGCGCCAGGCTAGGGAAAGACGTGAGGTGGCTGCACCCCCGTTCTCCTTGCGCCAGCTTTGAGGCACCGTCGCATGCCCTGCGCTCTCCCCGAATGTCAAGTGCACCAGCTTCCAAGCCCTCCTCGGGGCGGGCCCTCGGGCGGCTCTGAATCGAAGGCTGCAGAGGATTCCAGTGCAAACTCTGGGCTCTCCTCCCCGCCCAGGCGCTCCTTCCCAAGGACTCGCCGAACACACACCTTGAACCCCGCGCCAGAGCGCAGTTCAGAGCGCGGCCCGGAACTGCAGCTCCACGGGGCGGGCCCAGGCCGGGGGTCGCGCATCTCCAGCCGGTGACTCAGGGCCGCTCGGTCCCGGGGTGAGTCTGGGTAGGCGGGACTGACCAGGGCCGCGCGGGGGCAGCCGCCGGGCGCACGGTGCCCTGGGCGCTGGGAGCCAAGGCTGGCTCTGGCCCGTCGCCATTCCGCCGCGGGCGTCGGTCTCGGTTGGGGCCCCGGGCACCAGAGGCAGGCCCGCGCCGCGGCTCCCCAGCCCGCGCGCTCCTCTCCCGGTGCGCAGCGGCCGGCGGCGGCTGGAGCGCAGGGCGGGCTGTGCGCGCGAATGAATGGGCGCCCGGGGGACGCGCGCGCTCGGGGCTGAAGGGCATTAGGACCGTGAGGATCGCTCGGCGCTCCTGTCTCTCCCTATCACCCCCACCCCCCCACCTCGCTCCTTTTTCTGCTCTGCAGGACTGAGCAGCCAGGCGCGAGCGCAAACAAACAGCTGGGGCTGCGAGCGCCCCCGCCCCGGCCCGGAGAGCAGCCGGCCCGGCCCCGAGCCGGGGCGCCCGTCCGCCCACCATGAGGAAAATCCGCGCCAATGCTATCGCCATCCTGACCGTAGCCTGGATCCTGGGCACTTTCTACTACTTATGGCAGGACAACCGAGCCCACGCAGCATCCTCCGGCGGCCGGGGCGCGCCGAGGGCCGGCGGGAGGCCGGAGCAGCTCCGCGAGGACCGCACCATCCCGCTCATTGTGAGTCCGCCCGGTGCGCCGCGCGGCCGGCCGGGGAGCCGCGGCGCGCGTCCTGCCCCCGCGCGGCAGCCGAGGGCGCGGGGCCCGGCCGGGGGCTGAGTGCCCGCCGCGCCGGGCCGGCTTTGTATATGTTGGAGCATTCCAGCTCGTTGTTATGGCAACCTCGGCCGGGCTGGCGGGGCCGGGGTGCGCGGATCTGGGGAGGGTGACAGCGGGTGGGGGCTGGGAGAAAGTGCTGCAAGTTTGGTGGGCCCGGCGTGCGCGCGCGACGGGGAACGTGGCGGCTCTCCCCGCAAGGCGCCGCCGGCCCGGGGGTTGGGGGGCTGCGGGCTCCTCAGCCGCGCGGGCTGTTGGCTCCTGGACCTTGAGCGCAGCAGGCAGGCGTTGGGAGCGGCGCGCAGCCGAGCGCGTAGGTGGAGGTGCGCACCCCCTCTCCAGCCTCCTGGGGGCAAAGGACGTCGGTGGCGGCGTGGGGAGGGGAGGGTCGCTAGGCGTTGCTCCTGCCTTCGCGCCCCGTTCTCAGCCCGAGTCAACTTGAACCGGTTTCTCCGCACTGACACCCTGTGGTGTTCTCTGAGTCGGGGTGGGGGGTGGGGGAAGGTCTGGTCTGCGCCCCTCACCCCAACGTTAGGCTCCCCCACCCTCACCCCCTGCACGGACCAGAGGGCAGTATGGGTCCGCGCCCTGGCCGGGACATTTCCTAGCTTGAGGTCAGCTCGCGTCATCTAAGCCCCGCCGTGGAAACAAAGGCGGTGTGGCCCGCCGGGCGCCTCAGCGGAGCTGCGGGGGTCGTCGGAGCCCTGGGGTCCCCGGCGGGGGCGTGCGGAGCCCCAGCCGTCCTGCAGGGGGCGTTCCTGGCTCCGCCTTCGCTCTGGTGACAGCTCTGTGTGGCTAAGCAGGGGCACCTGTTGAGGCTGGAGGCTCTGGGACCCCCTGGGAGCGCGCTCCGGCGGACGCGAGCTGCCGACCGCTGAGCGTGGTGGGCGAGAGCTCTGCGTGACCCTCGGGACGGCCTGCCGAGCGGGGGCCACCGGGCCCGACGGGCACTAGGAGGACACGGTGCGCGGGGCGGGAACGGGGGCGGTACTGGCTCCTCGGGGAGGCGCCAGGTCGAGAGGTACCTGTCCACAGGCGGCTCTACCCTGCAAGAATACGGGGAGAGTCCGTGTGGACGCACCCTCAGGGCCTCCTCGTGCCCCAGATGCCTTATGACTTCTGAGCTTAGCTCGAGGGACCCTGGGGGTTGTGGGTTTTGTCCTACATCCGTGTGGCCCGCTCTCTGGAGCCAGCTCGGTTGGGTGGAGTAGTCCCTCTGCCCCGTGCTCGAGACACTGTTCCCGAAGCACTCGTGGGTGTTTGCACGGAGAGACAGAGCAGGGAAGCCTGCTGCAGATAGCTGGAAGCCCAGAGTGAGATCAGGGAGCTGCTGGACAGGCCGGAGCTGGACCCCAGCCCTGCAGCCCCCATTCTTACCTCTGGTGAGGACCAGCCATGGTGGCAGGGAGGCCACCCAGGAGCTGGCAGGGGAGCGGAGGGCTGGCCAGATCCCCCGTCCTGTCCCGTGTGTGAGGTGGGGAGAGGCTCCGGGCTGGAAGGGGAGGAGGGGGCGGGGAGGGAAGAGGGGAGGGAAGCTCTGCTTCAGTTCCCTGGGTCCTGAGCTCACTGCTGCACCTCCGCCATGCTCTGCCCAGCGCCCTGCCAGATGGGAGATGAGTGGGGAAGGCACTCGCTGTGCGAGCCCTGGAGTGGTACAGGGGGCACTGTTGGGTTTAAAGGAGGGCAGCGGGAGGCGGTGGAGTGCCAGCGAAATCCTCGTCCCAGCAGGAACTGACTTGCTGCGGAGGAGACGGGGACTGCCATCCGGCAGCCAGGAGGTGGAGGTGCAGGAGGAAAGGGAGTCCTAGGGAGCCTCAGAGCCCCCTCCGGCTTCTCAGGCCGGCTGCCTCTCTGTCCTGAAGCTTTGGCTCTGGGTGTCTGTTCCAGCAGCCCTGGTCCCTCTGCACCTGCCCCGCCACACCTGCCTCTGTCACTGCCTTGTGCTGTGTTGCTGTCTCAGTTTTTTCACTTCGGTGTGGTCCTCAGTAGGACCAAGCAACACGCGCACTGTGCTGGAAGGGCCTCGAAGCCCCGCGCTGATGCACACAGCACAACTTCAGCGCTTCCTGAAGCACTGAAGGGCCAAGCTGCATACATAGCCACTTCATATTTTTTTTTGCTAATATTTACTTATTTGAGAGACACAAGAGTGTGAGCTCTCCTCTGCTGGTTTACTCTCCAGATGGCCAGGACAGCCCCCCCTGGCTGGGGCTGAAGCCCGGAGCGGAGAACTCAGTCCAGCTCTCCTCCCTGGGTAGCAGGAACCTAATCACTTGTGCATCACTGGTGCCTCCCAAGGTCTGCATCAGGAGGAAGCTGGAGTCGCAAGTGAAGCCGGTGTCAAACGCAGGCACTCCCAAGTGGGGCACGGACTTCTTAGTGGGCATCTTAAGCACCACACCTGCTCCTTCCCCTGAATGTATCCTTACCATTTTATTGCCAGCTCTCATTGACTGAGGAGGGAGGGGATGCACGGTCCAGCACCTCCAGGAATTGACCCTTTGCTCAAATTCAATGAAGCCAGTACAACGACGGATTTGCTTTTTCTCTGAAATTTGTGACGACCATGCGCTGTCCTTGCCTTCCCAAAAACAATTCTCTGTCTGGATGAGCCAGGGCGCTGCGTGTGGATTTTCAGATTCTTAGAGAATGATGTGGCCGGCCGTGCTGTCAGAGGCTGAGCAAATTCAGACAAGCGTCATCATTACTCCCCTGGGGAATCAGAGAGAGAGCTGAGCTGGGAGAGGGAGGGCCCGCAGGAGAGCCTGGACCAGGAGGCGGCTCTGCCTTTACAATCTCTTGGCTATTTGAAGCAGCCAAGTTGCTTCTGGACCTTGCAGATGCTTGTTTGGCATTGTAGGGTGTCGGCATGGCAACCGCCTGGGCCAGACTTCACAGGGAGGTCTTGATTTGTAATATTCTGTCCTGCTGTCAACCCATGTGTTGCGGGATCTGCACAACTAAAGGGAGAGACTGATTTCATCTCTATACGGCTGCTTGTAACGTGGCAAGGTCTGTGATTTTTTGCCACGCTGCACGGTGTGAGCAAGACCATGCATTTGGGGACCTCCCCTTGAGTTTACACGGATGTATGCTGGCACAGGGCAGAGCTAATGCGGGACACAGAGCAGACGTGGCTGCCGTTGGGGTCTCCCACTTCGGGGGAACATTGTTCTGGTTTGGGACTCAGGTTCTGCCTACGCTGGCTCTCTGACAGGCATGGGTGGGAGGCTAAGGTCATACATGGAATTTCACTGCTGTCTTTTTAAAAGCTTACCCATTGTGATTGTTTCCAGCATGGGTGTACTCATTGCAACAAGAGTCTCCTATTTAGAAAGATTTTGCCAAGAGTTTTCCTAAACCGGAGTTTTTTGTTTGTTTTAAAGATGTAGTCATTTATTTGTAAGTCAGAGTTACAGACAGAGAGAGGGATCTTCTATTCGCTGGTTCACTGTCTAAATGGCCCTTATGGTCAGGGCTGGACTGACCTGAAGCCAGGAGCCAGGAGCTTCCCCCCTGGCCTCCCATGTGGATGCAAGGGCTCAGGCACTTGGGCCATCTTCCACTGCCTTCCCAGGCCGTCAGCAGAGAGCTGGATCAGGAGAGGAGTAGCCGGGACTCAAACCGGTACCCATAGGGGATGACCCCTCTTTTGTTTTTAAAAGATGTGCTTATTTATTTGAAGGTCAGAGTTACAGAAAGAGAGGGAGAAACAGAAAGAGACTAGGACTTGGGCCATCATACACTGGTTTCCCAGGCTCATTTGCAGGGAGCTGTATTGGAAGTGGAACGTCCTAGACTTGAACTGGTGCTCATGTGGGATGCTGGTGTTGCAGGCGGTAGTTTAACCAGTGCACCACAACAAAATGGAGTTTTGTTTTGATCCTGAAGTTGGGACACTGCTGAGTAACCCTGGGCCAAATACCTGACATCTCAGGACCTTGGTTATTGTATGTGTTACATTTAGGTAAATGATTTGCAAGCATGCTTGCACTTTCCTCTCCAGGAGGTGATTGAGTTCTCCTGGGGGAGCGGTTGATGCCAGTGGAGGCCTGGCCCCGGCAGGGCGAGGTCCCGCAGCAGCCCCAGGCTTGCTGGGTGCCCACCGCCCTGGCAGACAGGGACAGCCATGGCTCCTGTGGCGCTGTTCTCTGAGAGCAGAGGCTTCAAAAGATCTGGCTCGGTTATATTTTATTTATAATGTGTGCGTTTGGGAGCTGAGGGAATATGACTTGCCTAAGTGACAGAAAATGATTGTGTATTTAATTTGGGTGCCTCATGCGAGAGAATCAGTGGGGAGGGGAAGCACAGACACCCACAATCCCTTGGCCAAAAGGTTCAGGTGTCAAGGCCCCAGTAGCTGCCACAGGGGTCTGTCCCTAGACTGTGTTGGGACCTGCCTGTGAGACCTGGGGACAGCCCAGCAGCACCCAAGGCTGGGGGGGGGGCACCCTGGTAGCCCCTGGGAGGCCCGAGGCCCAGGGACACAGGAGAAGTTTCGGGGTGCTGCTCATTCTCCTGGCAGGTGCTTTATGCCTCTGCTGTCCCAGCAGCTCCTCAGCCTGTTCTGAAAGCTTTGGGAGCAGGACGAGCCTGTCTGGGCTGATGTTTGTCGAACAAAGGAAGTCCTTGGGCCTGGAAGTGCCAGGAGAGCGAGGGCACCCTGGTGGGGAGCAAGGCCAGGCAGAGCCCAGGGGCTGGCTTGCTGTGGTGGAAGAAAGGGCCCTGCGGGCAGAGGGAGCCTCTGGCCCACTGCTCAGCACACTTGGACAGTGGGACAAAGGCCCAAGGAGGCTGAATGGGCTGGGCGCCCTGGAGGCTTGGCACCAACCTGGGTTCACTCAATCAGTGTGCTTGCGGACCGTGGGTCAGTCCCCTCTGGAAATGGTGTCAAGTGGCTTAGTCTCTTTCCTCTGAACACTGTGGCCTTTGATCTGGACCTGTCTGGCCTCCGGCCTCGCTGTCCACTCTGTATTTTATTGATGGGGGCCACACTCATTGAGCACTTAGAGTCTGGATTGGTTGTTTCTCCACCTCTGCCTCCTTAAATCCCCTCAGCAGCTGATGAGTTAGGTCCCATCATTAAGTCTGGGTAAATGGGCTAACCCATGGCCTGACAACTCGTGAGTGCATTTTTGTAAAAAAATTTTTGACAGGCAGAGTGGACAGTGAGAGAGAGACAGAGAGAAAGGTCTTCCTTTGTCGTTGGTTCACCCTCCAAGGGCCGCCGCGGCCGGCGCACTGCAGGTGGCGCACCGCGCTGATCCGAAGGCAGGAGCTAGGTGCTTCTCCTGGTCTCCCATGGGGTGCAGGGCCCAAGCACTTGGGCCATCCTCCACTGCACTCCCTGGCCACAGCAGAGAGCTGGCCTGGAAGAGGGGCAACCAGGACAGAATCCGGCACCCCGACCAGGACTAGAACCCGGTGTGCCGTCGCCGCAGGCGAAGGATTAGCTTGTTGAGCCACGGCACTGGCTGAGTGCATTTTTTTAAATTAAATATTTTATTTATTTATTTATTTATTTGAGAGGTAGAGTTACAGCAGAGAGAGGGAGAGACAGAGAGAAGGGTCTTCCATCTGCTGGTTTACTCCCCAAATGGCCACAAAAGGCCCTAGTTGGGCCAATCCGAAGCCAGGAGCCAGGAGCTTCTTCCAGGTCTCCCATGTGGGTGCAGGGGTCCAAGGACTTGGGCCATCTTCTACTGCTTTCTCAGGCCATAGCAGAGAGCTGGATCAGAAGAGGAGCAGCTAGGACTCAAACCGGTGCCCATATGGGATG
This sequence comes from Sylvilagus floridanus, assembly GCA_949820135.1. Lineage (NCBI taxonomy): Eukaryota > Metazoa > Chordata > Mammalia > Lagomorpha > Leporidae > Sylvilagus > Sylvilagus floridanus. The sequence continues at coordinate 9,739,063 of OX463228.1, read as the reverse complement.
CTGGTGCCACAGGCAGAGGCTTAACCTACTTCGCCATAGAGCCAGCCCCTAGAGAGTGCATTTGAAACTAGGTGTTTTGTCTCTAAACCCATGCTCAGCTGTTCTTCCCCTGGAGCATGATGGGAGTGAGAGCCGTGTCGGATGAACAGGCGGCCTCTGTCTCCTCAGGTTCTGTGCACACAGATTCAATCAACCCCAGCTTGACAGTGTGGGGAGGGACTGCATCTGTGCTGAGCATATACACACTTCTCTCCTAGTTTTTATTCCTCAAATACAGCACAACCACCATTTACATAGCATTTACATTGCGCTGAGTATTATCAGTAATCCAGAGATGAGTTAGCGTATATGGGAGGATGTGCGGGCTGCGTGGAGATGGTATGGCATTGTGTAGAAGGGCGTGAGCATCCTGGACTGTGGGCCTAGAGGAGCATCCGGAACCCATGGGCCTCAGACATCCGGGGGCAAGTGTCTCTGTGTTCTTTCCTGGAGGGCTCAGCACCTTGCTTCACGTTCCCTCCCAAACGTTTCTGGGGAAAAATAGCAAAACTGGTCAACAACAGCATGTGAACAGAAGGCAAATAGGATTATGGGACATCACTTCTATCTGTTTTTTCCCCTGAATATTTTCTATAAGTATCTACTAACATTACAATGATAAAACCAATAAGGGCCTAAAATATTGGATGACTAAAAATCACTCTTGACTACTCAAATAGAGTGTTTTTTTTTTTTAAAGATTTATTTATTTAAAAGGCAAAGTGTCAAAAAGAGAGGGAAAGATAGAAAGAGAGCTCTTACATCCGCTGGTTCACTCCCCCAAATGCCCCAAGCAGCTAGGGCTGGACCACGCTGAAGCCAGGAGCCAGGAACTCCACCCCCATGGGTGGCAAGAACCCTGGTACCTGGGCCATCATTTGCTGCCCCCCGGGGTGCCCAGGGTGGAAAGCAGAGCCAGGGCTCGATCCCAGGCCCTCCAGTGTGGGAGGACGGGCATCCCACGCAGCTGCAAGGCCCAGCCCTGATGTGGAAACCTCTCAGCCACATCTTATTCCCGTGAACCCCATCAATGCTTAGCACCTAGCCAACAGAAAGGCAGGAGACCTACTCGGGTTACCTGCGAGGCTTCAAGGACTAGAACCAGGGGGCGGAGGCAGCAGGGGGAGGTTTCTTTGCAGGAGAAGGAAAACTTTCTGACTTAACAGTGGACCTTGGAGTGGTCCAAAGCTAGTGGATCGGGGTTCGGTCCTCACTCTCTGTGGTCAGATAGGCGCTTCAAGCAGCAGCAGGTAGGGGAGAGAAAAGACTCGCTGTCATGAAATAAGGCCCAACCGCAGGAGACCTGGCACCCTGGAAGCTGGGCTGGAGAGGTGAGAGACAAAGAACTCAGACTACTACTGTGCCCTTGCCCTGGCTGTGGAGCTGCCCAGCAGGGAGGCAGCAAGGGGCCAAGGCAGCCAGAGGCCAAGTGGCAAAGTTGGAAGTGCTGGTTTCCAGCATCTTCTCCTACTCCCCAGGACTGAGCCCACAAAGGCCCCTCTACCTGGCGGGGGCTCCTCGAGTCCAACCTTTCCATATTCCAGGTCTGCTTCCCCAGTGCAGCCCGGGTACAGCTTCCAGGTTGCCTGGCTTGTCTCCCGGGACCCCTGAGCCTTGCCTTCCTGCCGGCGCTGGTTGGCAAAGCACCTGAGCTCCCTCTTCATGGGGGAGGCTGGAGCCCAGGCCTGCCTGTTTGCCCACTGCCTTTCAGCTGCACCTGTGACCTGCAGCAGGCTAGAGACAGTGTGGGTACCCAGAGAGCTCCGTGAACATTTCAGACCGGGCAACTGGAATATTTTGGGTAACAGGGGCCAATGGAAAGATCATTTCTGGTTTTTAAAGATTTATTTATTTACTTGAAAGGCAGAGGGAGGGATAAAGAGAGAGAGAGAGATCTTTCATCCACTGGTTTACTTTTCAAATGGCTGCAATGGCTGGGCTGGGCTGGAGCCAGGAACCTGGAACTCCATCCAGGTCTCCCATGTGGGTGCAGGAGCCCAAGCCCTTGGACCATCTTCTGCTGCTTTCCCAGGCCACAGCAGAGAGCTGGATCGTAAGTGGAGCAGCCAGGATTCGAACCGGCACCCATATGGGATGCCAGCATCACAGGCAGCTTAACCTTCCACATTGTAGTGCTGGCCCTGGTGACATTTCTTGACATGAGTTACGGGATCCGCGGGGCCCCCAGCTTGGCGAGGCAAAAGTGGGGGGGAGTGCCAGGATGGAGGCCGATGCTGGCTGTCAGGGACACAGATGAAGGCCCGGCCCTGTCCCACACTTTCCTAGGTGAGTCACTTCTGCTCATTGGGCCGGCCGTCCCTCATCCGTGTGACGAGGGTTGATGTGGAGCAGGGGTGGGGAACGTGTAGGATCCGCGAAATCACTGGGTCCGGCCCTGCCAAGGCAACTGCAGGTGGGACTCGGAAGACAATGAACTACAACGGGTGAGTTTTTCAGCTGAGGATTGTGTACGGCCCTCGAATGTCCAGACAACACTGGCACAAAAAGCCTCCCCACCCCTACTCTACTGCATTTCCAGGTCCCTCCTAGCTGAAACCACCCTGACCTTGGTGTGCCTGTCCTGGATTAGTCACGTGGCCCTCAGTGTTCAACAGAAGGAGAGGCCGGTGTTGTGGCCTAGGGGGTAAAGCCACCACCTGTGGCACCAGCATCCCATATGGGCACCGGTTCCAGCCTCAGCTGCTCCACTGCCCATCCAGCTCCCTGCTAATGCACCTGGGAAAGCAGAGGAAGATGGCCCAAGTCCCTGGGCCCCTGCACCCACATGAGAGACGCAGATGAAGCTCCTGGCTCCTGGCTTCTTCCTGGTCCAGCCCTGGCCATGGTGGCCATTTGAGGAGTGAACCTGCGTATGGAAGAACTCTGTCTCTCTGTCTCTGTCTCTCCCTCTCTTTCTCTTTGTAACTCTGCCTTTCAAATAAATAAAATGAATCTTAAAAAAGAAAGAGAAAGAATGAAAGAAGAATAAGGCCAGAGGGGGAGGCAGGCAAAAACTCAGGTCACTGTGTCCAGAGAGGCTGGAAACCCTCCTCCCAAGGATGGCACCGGCCCCTCTGCTCCTGTCCCTGGAACACGGACAGAGCAGGGCTGGTCTAGAAGCTGGCGGCTCCGTGAGCGTGTCAGGGCTAACGGACCTGCCTGCAGCCGCAGCTCCAGATAACCTCCTCACCTCTCAACAGTCCCAGAGGGCCAGAAGGCCCCCCAGAGACCCCCGGCAGAGGATTAACAGCCATGACACAGTGGCTCCGAAAGCAGGCGGGCCGTGGCCCTCAGGCCACAGCCTGGGCACAGACACTGCTTCGAGAAGTCAGCAGAAGTCGTTCGGGAGTTTGATCACCTCCTAGCAACTTCAGCTTGTCCTAGGTTCCACATGCAACAGATCAGACGAATAAGCTAGGAGCTGTGGACACACTGAGAAGTGACAGCTGACAGCAAAGGGGCCACCATGCCCTGGGCGGAACGCTGAGGACAGCCTGCTCTCCTACCCTTGACCCTCACTGAGCAGCTGCTGTGTGCCAGGAGCCTTGTAAGAGACAACACAACAGGCGCATTCTCTAGAACAACATTATGCACGAGGTAGTGGCAGACACCATGGAAATAAACTAAAGCAACAGAAGGGGGCAGAGGGCGGGCCGTGGGGTGGCCAGGGAAAGCGGCACTTGGACTGAGGCATGAAGGCAGAGGGTGAGTAGGGAGAGAGTTCAGGCAGCCAAGGCCAAGGGCCCCGGCGGGCGTGTGCCCGCTGCGCTTGCTGGGCAGCCTGAGCCAGCGGGAACGTGGCCAGCGGGGGAGGCGATGGCCAGGCCTCAGGGGCTGGGGTGAGGCCGGCTGGAGAGGCGTCCCCGCATCACCAGGAAGTGACAGGTTACACTCCACGAACCAGCCTGCCTGGGGAGTCGGGGGTCTGTGTCACTCATTGCCCAAGATTTTCCAGCAAGCTGCTCAGAGTTATTTCCAAGTGCCGGCTCTGTAGGAGGTAAACAAAAGTTCTCTGGAAAATGTTCTGTGGCTTTGAACCCTCCGTTTCCTTATAATGTGGGATCAGTGAGGTACTTGTTTGTGGGTTGTGGTGTGATGTGTGTGGTATGTGGGTGTGTGTATTGTGTGTGATGTGTGCATAGAGTGAGGTATGTGTATATATGTGGTGTGTTTGTTGTGTGTGTGTCTATTGTGATGTGTGTGGTATGTAAATGGGATATGTGTTTTGGTGTGTATCGCATGCACATAAAGTGTCAGGTATGTACATATATGTGGTGTGGGGTGTTGTGTGTGCATATGGGGTATGTATGGTGTGTGTACATGGCATGGGGTGTGTGTTGTGTGTTGTGTATGGATATATATGTGTTGTGGTGTGTTTGTTGTGTATGTTGTGGGGTGTTGTGTGTTGTATAGTATGTATGTTGTGTGGTGTGTATGGAGTGTGAGTTATGTGTATATATGTGGTGTGGTGTGTGTATGTATGGGTTGTCTATGTTGTGTTGAAGGTTGTGTGTGGTTTTCTTTTTTCTTTCTTTTTTTTTGACAGGCAGAGTGGACAGTGAGAGAGAGAGACAGAGAGAAAGGTCTTCCTTTTCCAAGTTGGTTCACCCCTCAATGGCTGCTGTGGCCGGCGCACCGCACTGATCCGAAACCAGGAGCCAGGTGCTTCTCCTGGTCTCCCATGGGGTGCAGGGCCCAAGCACTTGGGCCATCCTCCACTGCACTCCCGGGCCACAGCAGAGAGCTGGACTGGAAGAGGGGCAACCGGGACAGAATCCAGTGCTCCAACCGGGACTAGAACCCGGTGTGCCAGCGCCGCAAGGCGGAGGATTAACCTAGTGAGCCGCAGCGCTGGCCAAGTGTGTGTGTGGTTTGTAAGTGGGATGTATGTGTTGTGCGTATGGTGTGTGTATATAGTGTGAGGTATGTGTATACATGTGGTGTGGGGTGTTTGCTGTGGTGTGTGTATATGGGGTATTATGGTGTGTGTGTGTGTGTATGTAGCAAGGGGTCTGTATATGATGTATGTAAATGGGGTATGTGGGGTATGTGTGGTATTTGTATATGTGATATGTGAGGTGTATATGTGTTTTGTGGGTGGTGTGTGCATATGGGGTGTATGATACGTGTATGTGGTTGTATGTGGTGTATGTGGTATGGTATGTGGTGGATGTTGTGTGTGTGCTGTGTATGTAGGGGGTGTGACATATGGGGTGTAAATGCGATCTGATGTGTATAAGGGATTGTGTGTGTGTATGTGGCATGTTGTGTGTATAGGGAGTGTGATATATATGGGGTTGTATGTGTATATGTGGTATGTTGTGTTTATAGGGGATCTGGTATATGTGTATGAGCATGTAGGGTGGTATGTGTGGTGTATATGTGGTGGTATGGCTTGTGAGGAAGTGTGATATATGCGTGGTGTTTATGGGGCTGCGTGGTATGTGTGTGTGTGTGGTTTGTATTATATGTATGACATGCATGTATGTGTGTGGTGTGTGGACATGGTATGTACATGTGTGTGGTGTATGTGTGGTATGCATGTGTATGTGTGTGGAGTGTTGTGGTATGTATGTGTATGTAGACATGGTATGTATGTGTATGTGTGTGGTGTGTGTATTGTGTATGTGTGTGGTATGTATGTGTATTTGTGCATTCTGTGTGGTGTGTATATGCATATATGTGGTGTATGTGGTATGTATTTGTGTGTGGTACGTATGTATATGTGTGGTATGTGGAATGTATGTGTGTGGATGTCATGTGTATGTGTGTGGTGTGTGTGGCATGTATGTGTGTGGTGTATGGTATGTATGTATATGTGTGGTGTGTGGAATGTATGTGTGTGGATGTCATGTGTATGTGTGTGGTATGTGTGTGCATGTATGTGGTGTGATATGTATCTGTGTGTAGTGTGTGATATGTGTGTGGTATGCATGTGTGTGGATGTCATGTGTGTGTGGTATGTGTGGCATGTATGTGTATGTGGATGTTGTGAATATGTGTGTGGTGTATGATATGTATGTGTATGTGGTGCGTGTGGTATATGTGTATGTGGTGGTGTGTGGTATGTATGTGAGTGGTATATGTGGCATGTATGTGGTTTGTGTGTGTGGTGTGTGTGGTATGTGTGTTTGGTGTGTGGTATGTATGTGTCATGTGTATGTGTGTTGTATTTATGTGTATGTGTGGTGGGTGTGGTATGTATGTGTGTGTGGTATGTATGTATGTGTGATGTGTGTGGTATGTGTGTGTGAATGTTGTGTGTATGTGTGTAGTATGTATGTGTGGGTGGGTGTCATGTGTATGTGTGTCATATGTATGTGTATGCGTGGTGGGTGTGGAATGTATGTGTATGTGTATGTGTGGTATGTATGTGTGTGGTGTGTGGTAGGTGTGTGTGGATGTCATGTGTATGTGTGTGTGGTATGTATGTGTGTATGGATGTCGTGTGTATGTGTCTGTGTGGTGGGCGTGGTGTGAGGATGGAGGGGGCAGAGGGGCTCTGAAGAGATGGCAGACAGAAGAGAGGGCCGTGTGGAAGGACAGCGCCCCTCAGTGGTGGTAGCTGGGTACAGCTGGGCTCTGCAAATGACGCTTTCTGGCAATGCAGTTTCTCTCTGTAGGAGCAGACCCCGAGGCTGACGCCTTCCAGGGCCTTCCCACGCGGAGTGGGCGCCTGTGCCTCCCGGCTTGTTTCAGGGCAGCAGCAGGTGGAGGGCTGCCTGCCGGAGGGCGGTGCTGGCCCGGGCCTGACAGGCTGTGTCTCCTGAGGCTCGGCCTGCGGCCTCCAAGCCCAGCAACGCATGGTGGGGCTTCCGTGTCCCTGGCCCACTGCCCGGGCTTCATTTCTGTGACCGGTCACACCTGCTCCATCCTGGGCCCCGCCGGCCACGCCCCCTCAGATGCCGCCCACTGTAGGTCACATTTTCCTGCCTTTCTCTTCTCTCAGCAGCTCTGGCTTTTGGCTCCTTTAAACAGACTGCGAAAGGCTTCTGATGTTTCAAGGCCTTTCATTTCAAGGGCGTCTGGCCTTGGGGTGTCACAGCCAGTGGGAGCCATGTTGCGTTCCTGAGCTGGCCAGCCGGCAGTCAGCTCCAGGGGCCTTCGCGTCTGGTGCCTGCAGGTCTGTGGTCTGAGTCTTTCCCCCTCTCTGTGGAAGTTTCACTGGGGGTGGGAGATGAGGGGGTGCATGGGAGGCTTGGGGCACTCTCCTGGGGATTGGGCTGGGAGCCCAGCCTGAGGCTTAGCAAGGAAGCTCATGTGATCAACTAGTGATGTCTGCCGTGGTTCCCTGCTGTGGTTCCCTGCCGTGGCTCCCTGCCATGGTTCCCTGCCATGGCTGGGATGGGCAGAGTGGTCAGCCCCAAATAGTTCATGAACGCAAGCGGCTCGATGAAGGGAACCAGGGCCCAGAGCCAACACCCTGCAGGGAACAGGGAAGGCATGGAGGGCTTTTTGGAGCTACCAGACAACGGGGCGGAAAGCAGAAGCTGCCCACCTGTGGTCTTGGTGCCACTTTGTGGGGGCACGGAAACGACAAGCTCCTTTTGCAAAAACTCTGAAATGCCCCCCCCCCCCCGGTGCACTCCAACATGGTCAACCCTGATATATTTTTTTAAAGATTTATTTATTTATTTGAAAGGCACAGTTACAGAGAGAGGTCTTCCATCTGCTGGTTCACTCCCCAAGTAGAGCTGTGCTGATCCAAAGCCAGGAGCCAGGAGCCAGGAGCTTCTTCTGGGTCTCCCACGAGGGGCAGGGTCTCCCACTGAGACGGCGCAAGGACTTGTACCATCTTCCACTGCTTTCCCAGGCCATAGCAGAGAGCTGGGTCAGAAGTGGGGCAGCTGGGACTTGAACCGGCACCCATAGGGGATCCTGGCACTGCAGGCGGCAGCTTTACCCCCTACGCCACAGAGCCGGCCCCAACCCTGATTTTGTTTCTTTGAGGGTACAGCAGAGAACCCAGCATCACCTGAATACAAGGGGGACTTCACAGTGTTTATGAGATGCAGTTAGAAGAGAGTTGAGGGGCAGGTGTTGTGGCACAGCCGGGTAAGTTGCTGCTTGCAATGCCAGCATCCCCTATCAGAGCGCCAGCCTGGGTCCTGGCTGCTCGGCTTCTGATCCAGCTCCCTGCTGATGTGCCTAGGAGGCGGCAGGTGACAGCCCAAGTACGTGGACCCTGCTGCCCACGTGGGGATGGAAGTGGAGTCCCGGCTCCTGCTCTGGCCTGGCCCAGCCCCGGCCGTCGTGGCCATTTCAGGAGTGAGCGAGCGGATGAGAGAGCTGTCTCTTCTCTCTCTGCCTTTCAAATAAAATAGGTAAATATTTTAAAAACAACAAGTACCCAGCCCTCAACTGTTAGTTATATAAACTCTGAATACAGATGACACATTTCAGGTAAATATTTAGTATCTAAATTGAAAAATATTATAAATGTAAAATACTTAATTTCAGACTTGGTGTCCAAAAAATAATTTAAAACATTTCACTAGTGCTATTTTTTTTTTTACAAATTGAAATACTCTTTTAATATATTGGGCTAAATAAAACATATTATTTAATATATTTAATAAAAATTGATTTCACCTGTTTCTCTTTGCTCATTCAATATGGTTATTAGAAAATGTCCAGCGACATACGTGGCTAGTATCCTATTTCCACTGGGCAGGGCTGGTGCTCATGTTCATTCACAAGCTCTCTCTAAAGTGCTGGGGGATTGTACAGGAATACATGTGAGAGTGCTTTGGAAACTTGGGGGGGGGTGGGTGGGTATTCAGCCTAGCAGTTCGAGTGTCAGTTAGGACACCCAGACTTGGATTCCAGGCCTGGCTCTGGCTCCTGACGTCGGCTTACTGCCAGTGTGGACGCTGGGAGGCAGCAGGTGCTGCCTCAAGTAACTGAATTCCTGCTTCCCACATGGGGTTCCAGGCTTGAGTTCCCCATTCTTGCCTCTGGCCCCAGTCCAGCCCAGCCCAGCCCCACCGTTGTAGGCATTTGGACAGTCAATCAGTAATAGGATCTCTCTCTCTCTCTTTCTCTCTCTCTCTGCCTGTCAACCCCTACCCTCATCTCCACCAAGGTGGAAAACGGAATTAAAAGAGAAGCTTAGGGGCTGATGTTGTGGCACAATGGGTTAAGCTGCTGCTTGCAGTGCTGACAGCCCATATCAGAGAGCTGCTTCCGGCCCCAGATGTTCTGCTTCCAATCCAGCTCCCTGCTAATCTGCTTGGGAGGGCAGTGGAAAACAGCCTTGAGTGCCTGGGCTGCTGCTGCCTCCAGGGGGAGACCCAGATGGAATTCCTGTCTCTCGGCTTTGGTCTGGTTTAGCCCTGGCTGTTTCAGCCATTTGTGCCATGAACCAGTAGATGGATGAATGGAAGATCTCTCTCTCCCTCTTTTCCTATCACTCTGCCAGGAAAGAGAGAGAGAGAGAGAGAGAATATGAGCTTATTTTGGTGCAAAACTTTTTGAAATTCCATCTGGGGCTGGCGCTGTGGTGTAGTGGGTAGTGGGCACTGGTTCGAGACCTGGCTGTGCCACTTCTGATCCAGCTCTCTGCTACGGCCTGGGAAAGCAGTGGAAAATGGCCCAGGTCCTTGGGCCCCTGCACCAGCATGGGAAACTTGGAAGAATCTCCTGGCTCCTGGCTTCAGATCAGCTCAGCTCTGGTTGATGCGGCCATTTGGGGAGTGAACCAGCGGATGGAAGGCCCCCCCACACACACCTCTTTTCTCTCTCTCTCTCTCTCTCTCTTTTTCAAATAAATAAATAAATCTTTTTAAAAAAAAGAAGAAATCTGAGCAATCCCAGCAAGAGGGAACTCCAAAAGCTCATGCTCAGGGCAGGTGCTGTGGTGTAGCAGGTAAACTCACCGCCTGCAGTGCTGGCATCCCATATGGGTGCCAGTTCGAGTCCTTGCTGCTCCATTTCCAATCCAGCTCTCTGCTATGGCCTGGGAAAGCAGTAGAAGATGGTCCAAGTCCTTGGGCCCCTGCACTCACGTGGGAGACCCGGAAGAAGCTCCTGGCTCCTGGCTTCAGATAAGCCCAGCTCTGACTGTTGCAGCCAATTGGGGAGTGAACCAGCAGATGGAAGACCTCTCTCTCTCTCTCTCTCTGCCTCTGCCTCTCTCTAACTCTGCCTTTCAAATAAATAAATAAATAAATCTTTTTTTTTTTTTAAAAAAAGCTCATGGAAAATACGTATTACGAAAAGAACATGCATGAGTTTCAAAAAATTTTGGCACAGAAATAAGCTTCTCTTTCACCTCCATTCTTCCATGAACTTTTTGAAGTCCCCTCAGATACAGTGTGACAAATGTGGCTGCCCATCCTGCCTTACCTTGCCTTCAGCGTGAGTCTTTCTGGTCCAGCTGCCGGGAACCACTGGTTGCTAACTGGCCATCACCTTGGGCACAAGACACCGTCCAGCCTAGCCCCCCTCCCACCCGCCCCAGGCCATTATTCAAATCAGGGTCAGTTTTCTTAAGGTGTCTTCTCTTTCAGAACTCCCTTCTAAGCTCTGGCTCTGATGAAAATGGGCTTTGGAGGAGGGGCAGGAGCAGGGGAGGCAGGAAGCCTTTCACTCCCCTGGGGAGTAGAGGGATTAGTTCCAGTCTGCTGCCTTTGGTGTTCCGTCTTTGTCCTGTTAGAGCCAGGATGACAAATAGGTCTCAGCGCTGATGCCAGCCCAGAGCCTATGGAAGTGGCAGCCCGGGGCACCACGGTGAGAAGGATTCTGAAGCTGCTCCCAGGCTGAGTGGGAAAGAGGCGATGATCGATTAACCATGCCTGTGAAGGGCTTGGAAAGGGATGTGAGAACGTGCGACTGGCACTTGCTAATCCTGCTCGGGACAAAGTGGCCTTTTTCCAAGCGATGTTTCTGCAACGCGCTGGCCACTGTGGACAGGGCTTGCAGGGAGTCAGGGACATTGCTCGTCTCCATGGGCCGGGATCCCACCTGGGAGATGTGCAGAAGCTTAGAAGCTGCTTCTCTGGGAGACTCCCGATACCCCCTCCATCTGCTCGGTGGAGGTGACTGTGACTTGGGCCCGGGCAACCTACTGGCAGCATAGGAGATGGGGGGAGCTGAAGACTGGGAGGAAGGGTGGGATCCTGGGGGGCCTGGGGGAAGAGGGGAGGGTGAATGTGAGTGTGTGTGCATGTGTGCATGAGTGTGTGAGAGTGTGTGTGTGTGAGTGAGAATGTGTGTGTGAATGTATGTGTGAATGTAAGTGTGTGAGACTGTGTGTGTGAGTGTGTGTATGTGAGTGTGTGTGAATGTGAGTGTGTGTAAGTGTGAATGTGTGAGTGTGTGTGAATGTGTGAGTGTGTGAGTGTGAATGTTGAGTGTGTGTGTGTGAGTGCGTGTGAATGTGTGTGTGTGTGTGTGTGTGTGTGTGTGTTGGGAGGTTGTCCCACAGGCCCTGTGAGAGAGGTCGGCAGGGAGCTGGGCTTGTTTTCCATGTGCGCAGCAGCTCAGGTTGCATGACAGGCTAGTGAGGGGCCGCCACACTTGTCCTCCGAGGCCACTGCTCGGGCGATCCCTTGCACAGCTCTGCTGGATCACACAAGCCTGGGGTCAGCCTGGCCTGGGTTCCGACCCCCGCTTGACGGACTCGTTCTGCCCTCTGTTCACGGCGCTGCAGCCGCACTGCCCTTCATCCCTGCACCAGCTGCTCAGGTTGTCCTGCCCTGGGCCCTCTGCACCTGCTGTTCCCTCAGCCTGGGACACCCGCCCCATCTGACCATCGTCAGCTCCTCTCCCTGTATGCTTTCCAGCTCTTTCTGTTTCTCCGTTGCCTTCCCCACATTGCTGCCCCCAGAAGCAACCTTATTTATGATGTTCACTCCTGCATCACCAGAACAGCACCTACCGTGCACCTACCTGGACCACAGGGCGAGTGACCTCTTGAATCCTCGATTTCTTCATCCATACAATGGGCATAGTTATGGCCAGGGCACAACCAGAAGCACATCACAATCGACGGGTCATCAGCACCACTCACCGGGTTCTTCGAGGACAGGAGCAGGTCTGTTTGGTGGGGCCAGGGCCTGGATGGTACCTGGCCTAGAGGGCTCACCGTGAGCGTGGACTGAACGCAAGGGAAGCTGACGTTGCTGGTGTGGCTGCTGCTGCTGGGCCGACACTTGGCTGTCTGCAGGTTGCATCATGGCCTCTCAGTGGCTGGGACGTCTGTGTGACTGCCGGGGTCACAGTGGGCCTCTTACAGGTCCTGATTCCTGGGGCAGACCAGTGAGGGGCTTGGTGTCACACAGCAGGGCGCCTTCCCAGGTGGGAAAGATAGGATAGTGGGCCTAGATAGTCGAAGTGCCTGGGCTCAAGTCAGGGTTCCCCACTTCCTGGCTCTGGGCGACTTTCTTAACCTTTCGGTGCCTCACTGCCGACATCACAGGGGGATTCGGAAGCCTTGGGGATTTACTACAGACAGTGCTGTTGAAGAGTGCCCTGTGGAGGATGGTACAGCAGGTTAAGCCACCGCCCTGGAGGACAAGGATGCCGGCACCCCACATCCGAGAGCTGGTGTGAGTCCCGGCTGCTCTGCTTCTGATTCAGCTCCCTGCTGATGTGCCTGGGAAGGCAGAGGGAGATGGCCCAAGTGCTCGGGCCCCTGCCACCCATGCAGGAGACCTGGAAGAAGGTCCTGGATCTTGGCTTTGGCCTGGCCCAACCCTAGCTGCTGCAGCCATTTTGGGAGTGAGCCAGCAAATCCAAGATCTCTCTCTGTGTATCTCTCCCTCTCTCTTTCTCTTTCTCCATCACTCTGTCTTTCAAATAAACAAATCCTTAAAAAAAGAGAGAAAAGAAAAAAAGAAAGGTGCCCAGGGCTTAGTAGCAGCTTCATTAATTTTTTAAAAAATATTTATTTATTGGCCGGCACCATGGCTCAACAGGCTAATCCTCCACCTTGCGGCGCTGGCACTCCGGGTTCTAGTCCCGGTCGGGGCGCCGGATTCTGTCCCGGTTGCCCCTCTTCCAGGCCAGCCCTCTGCTGTGGCCCGGGAGTGCAGTGGAGGATGGCCCAGGTGCTTGGGCCCTGCACCCCATGGGGAGACCAGGAAAAGCACCTGGCTCCTGGCTCCTGCCATCGGACGAGCGCGGTGCGCCGGCCGCAGCCCGCTGGCCACAGCGGCCATTGGAGGGTGAACCAACGGCAAAAGGAAGACCTTTCTCTCTGTCTCTCTCTCTCACTGTCCACTCTGCCTGTAAAAAAAAAATTTATTTATTTGAAACTCAGAGTTACACAGAGATAGAAGGAGAGAGAGAAAGAGAGAGAGAGGGGTCTTCCATCCACTGGTTCACTCCCCAGATGGCCACAATGGCTGGAGCTGCACTGATCTGAAGCCAGGAGCCAGGAGCATCTTCTGGGTCTCCTACATGGGTGCAGGGGCCCAAGGACTTGGGCCATCTTCTACTGCTTTCCCAGGCCATAGCAGAGAGCTGGATCAGAAGTGCAGCAGCCGGGTCTCGAACCGGCACCCATGTAGGATGCGGGCACTGCAGGCAGTGGCTTTACCTGCTAGGCCACAGCGCCAGACCTCATTGCATCAATTTTATTATTATTACTTCCCCCTTGTTTTCTCAGATTTCCTTCATTGAAAATACATAGGCAGTTTTGGACTTATGATCCACTTATGATTTTTTGGCTTTATGATAAGGCAAAAGCAACTCAGTTTCAGTAGAAAGTGTGCTTTGGATTTTCAGTTTCCATCTGTTCCCGGGCTGGCCTGTGCTCCCTCGCGGCGCAGGGCAGCGGCCATGAGTGCCGCTCCAGCCAGCCCCGTGCTTGCAAAGATGGCAGCCTGCACTCTGTAGGGCTCTGTATGGTTAAGCGAGGACGCGCCGGGCGTTAGGTGTGGTCAGCGCAGTGTGTTTGGTTTACTGGAAAGCCATTGCATTGTCAGTCAAGGAGCGTCTGTATTCATGAAGTACCTACTGTGTGTCAAGGACAGTGGCTGGTGCTGGGGAGTTCAGGTGAACAAGGCATCTGGGACCCTGTCCTCAAGGTGCTTCCAGAAGGGTGGGGAACAGAGGTGACAGAGGTGTGGATCAAGTCAGAGGCGGGTGCACCTGCGGAGAGGAACCAGTGCAGCCTCCTCCTCCTGGTTTGGGAGAATGGATTTTTCTTCCTGGTGCTCCCCGGTCCCTGCCCTACTATCTTGAACCCTCTCCTGAGACTGGCATCACCCTGACTTCTCAGAGCCGCCAGGGGCTGTGAAGACCCAGGGCCTCACCCTGCACACAAACACAGCCCAGCAGTCCCCTGGGGAAGGATGCCTGTGTGTCAGCCACAGGGCACAGGGAGCGCCACTGCCACCCAGATCCCAGCGGCGGGCGGTCCTGCCACTGTCCAGACTCTCGGGGCCTGCGGGTCGGCAAAGACGGATCAGGCGGCTCCTTCAGGAGCTGCGCCCGTGGGGACCAGGGAGGGGCCCCGCAGCAGGGCAGCTCCCAGGCTGTAGCCGGCAGATCCCAGCGCCGGGCATGTACACAGCGGGTAATGGTCTGGAGCGACTCTTCCCACGTGGCTGCTCACCATGACAGACTCTCCGGGACAGAAAACTTGGCTGCTCGTTCTGGGCACAACTCGGGGGCCTCCCCTGAGCTCATGCTCCCATCAAAGAGCTGCTCCTTGTTGTGCAAAATGCTGTGACCTGTGGCTTCCCGATACCACAAATTCCACTTCCACGACTTGCCAGCTCTGTGGGCTCGGGCAAGTCACGCCTCCGTTCTGTTTCTTTGATTGCAAAATGCAGCCGATAAAAGTCCGTGCCGCGTAAATAGGATTGAGCTGGGGATCAGGTGAGACTGCGTCTAAGTCGCGTAGCGTTGTGCTTGGCATATTGCTGCCGTCATTGAAGAAAAACATTTTGGTTTTTCCTATTTTTTTTAATTTAAAAAATGTGTTTGAAAAGCAGAGACAGAGGCTGGCACCGCGGCTCAATAGGCTAATCCTCCAATATGAATGAGGCTTCTCACCATATGATGTTGAGGGGAAAAAACCCAGTTGTATAACAAGATAGTTTGTTATGATATCACTTATTTGAATTAAAATAATACAAAAGAGGCCAGCGCTGCGGCTCACTAGGCTGATCCTCCGCCTTGCGGCGCCGGCACACTGGGTTCTAGTCCCCGTCGGGCACCGGATTCTGTCCCGGTTGCTCCTCTTCCAGGCCAGCTCTCTGCTGTGGCCCGGGAGTGCAGTGGAGGATGGCCCAGGTGCTTGGGCCCTGCACCCCATGGGAGACCAGGAGAAGCACCTGGCTCCTGCCTTCGGATCAGCACGGTGCGCTGGCCACTGGTGCCAGCCGCAGCGGCCATTGTGGGGTGAACCAACAGAAGAGGAAGACCTTTCTCTCTGTCTCTCTCTCTCTCTCTTTCACTGTCCACTCTGCCTGTCAAAAAAATAAAAATAAGAAAAATAAAAAAGAAAAGCAGAGATAGAGACAGATAGAGACCTTCCAACCAGTGGCTCACTCCCCAAGTGCCCACAGCAGCTGGGTTAAGCCAAAGCCAGGGGCCCTAAATGTAATTCAGGTCTCCCACATGGGTGGCAGGGACTCAAGTACTTGAGCATCACTTGCTGCCTCCAGGGTGTGAGTTAGCAGGAAGCTGGAATCAGAGGTGGAGCTAGGACACGAACCCGGGCACTCTGATGTGCCGTGGGTGTCCCAAGCAGTGTCGTCACCGCTGCACCAAACGCCTGCCCCCAGCTTGTCATCATTTTCCCAGAACAGTTTGGTCATGCCTCTAGCCCAGGGCACAGACATCAGATGGCTGCATTTCGGTCAGATTCTCTAATGTTCCCATCAGGCTGTCAGTTCTGCACCTGTACAGTGCTATCACCTACATTTCCATTGTAGCCGAGGCTTGTGTCACTGCCTGGAAGAAAGGCCTGTTGGAGTGGCCACAGAGAAAGTCAGTTTCCGAGGACAGCAGGGAGCTGGGACCGAAGGCAACTGAGGCCTTGCCTCGGGTCGTCTCTTCCAGTCTCCTCGCCTCCTGGGCATTCACCCTGTCTTCCTCACTAGGCCGGCTTCTCCCTGCTTCCGCTGGCGGGTGGCCCAGGGTCACGGCAGCCCCAGCTGCAGATATGCCTCCTGGTAGGTCAGTGTGGCGTCCCTGCCCGCCTAGTGCAGTCTCTCAGTTCCCTACCTCCTGAGAGAGCCGGTGACTCACCCAGCTCATCTTCCTGAGCCAGACCACAGAGGTTAAAGGCCCGTCTTTAACTACCACCCGGCCGGCCCATCTTTGGGTCAGGTGGTGGCCAGCGGCATGTAACAGCTGCGGTGAGGTGCTGAGAGTCACCGGGCACCGAACACAGGTTAGGGCAGCAGGAGAGAGTCTCTTTAAAAAGGGTGGGGCAGGCGTTTGACCTCCCGCTTGAGCCAGCTCCGTGCCTTCGCCTTTGCATGTCCTTAGCCCCTGTGTCCAGCCCTTCGGGGATACATAATACGTAGATGAGTAGAAACCAGCTCAGAGAGGCTGAGGGACTTGTCCAAAAGCAAACAGCAGCAGAGCCAGGATTCCGCCTTTCCTGCCTCCACAACTCTGTCTTCTGGGCCTCCCTGTCCCTGGGCTCGGGTCTGGGAGGAAACTGCAGCTTGCATATGACGTCACTGCCTCTCAGGCCCCCAGCCCAGCAGGACCTTTCCCACTTGGCCCTCATCGGGCATTTGGTGACAAATTCTGAGGGCCCAGAGGAAACCCTCTCCTGCGCTGGGCGCTCTGAGCTCTCCTCAGAGTATTCTGAGGCCTCAAACACCGAGGTGCTCAGAACCCAAAGAGTTTCTTGGTCTCAGCGAGCCTTCAAGTTCAGCGGCCTCTGCCGCCGCCTGTATCGAGCCCCTGTGCACTGCCTTGCAGCAGGGAGATGACCCGGAAGGCCGCGAGGGGGCTGGTTGACAGCGGGAGGAGACCAAGGTCAAGGGAAGGTGTCATTTGTGTAAAGTTGCCCGGCTTCCCTGGGCAGAGGAGGGCCGGAGCGGAGGCCTCCCGGCTGCCTCGCCACCACGCCTCCCCCTCCTCCTCACAGCCACAGGACATTTGCTGTGCGTGAAGGTAGACCACTAGGCAGTCGGAGCAGGTGCCAGCCAGCTGTGAACTGGAGCCGTGGTGTAGCAGGTAAAGCGGCTGCTTGCCAGCTTTACCCATATGGGTAAAGTGCCAGCATCCCATATGGGCACCAGTTCAAGTCCCGGCTGCTCCACTTCCGATCCAGCTCTTTGCTATGGCCTGGGAAAGCAATGGAAGATGACCCAAGTCCTTGGGCCCCTGCACCTGCATGGGAGACCCAGAAGAAGCTCCTGGCTCCTGACTTCAGATCAGCCCAGCTCTGGCTGTTGCAGCCATTTGGGGAGTGAACCAGCAGGTGGAAGACCTCTCTCTCTTTCTCTCTTTCTCTCTCTCTCTCTCTCTCTCTCTCTGCCTCTCTGTAACTCTACCTTTCAGATAAATAGATAAATCTTTTTTTAAAAAAAAAAAAGAAGAATAAAAGAAAAAAGGGAATGAATGAACTCTGTAGCCAGCAAGTGAGCTGTGGCCCTGGACCGCACTTGGTTACCACCTGGAATTACTGGGCGATAGCGAGATTCCTGGAACCTCCACATATCCTCGAAGCCCAGAAGTTTCCAATACGATTCCATAAACCCAGATCTATAGATCGTCACTCTACAGTGTCAGAAACTTGGCAAGAGGCCTGGGAAAGTCAGCACCCAGAGGCTGAGGGACTGCGCCCGTGGGCCAGGGCCTGCGAGTCTGATGTTGGCAGGGCCCTTGAGGCCTTCTAGAATCTTCCTTGTGTGGCCTCCGTCGGGTGCTGAGCTACTGGAACCCCCAGAGAGGTGAGGGTGGTTGGGCTCGAGAGGAAGTCATGGCTTTGATGGAACCAGCAACACCCTAACTTGTACAAGGGGGCTTGAAAAAGTTGAGGAATTAAGATAACTTTGTCAGGGACTGCCACTGCGTGTGATGCCAGCGTGCCATATGAGCACTGGTTTGAGTCCCAGCTGCTCCACTTCCCATCCAGCTCCTTGCTAATATGTCTAGGAAAGCAGTGGAAGATGACTTGAGTACTTGGGCCCCAGCATTCACGTAGGAGACCTGGATGGAGCGCTGAGCTTCAGCCTGGCTCAGTTCCAGCTGTTGTGGCCATCTGTATGGAAGGTTTCTCTCTCTCTCTCTCTCTTTCTCTCTCTCCTCCCTCCTTCCCTCCCTTTCTGTCACTCCACTTTTCAAATAAATAAAATAAATCTTAAAAACAAAAGAGGCATAATTGGCTCCTCAAGTGAGTTATGAAAACTATAAGGCTACTTCAAAAAGTTTGTGGAAACGTGGAATTAAAACATAAGCTTATTTTTGTGCAAAAGATATTGAAATCCTTGCATTGTTTGTTCATAATCTAGATTTCCCATGGATTTTTGAAGACCAGGTGTATAAGGCCTGGTCACTCCAGGTTGGAGCCTCTGGCCCTAAGTTAGGATGACTAAGTGAAGTGGGAAGTGGAAGTGTTGCTAGGATACAGGTACCAGGGACGCGGGGAAGCAGGCTGAGGCTGGCTCCGTGGTATAGACTTCCAAAGGCGCCTCACCCCACTGGCAGGCTCACAGCCTACAGATTCTGTCGCTGGTCTCAAGCTGGGGGCCTGTGAGGCCCTGCATGGGCCCAGCCTAAGTCCCAGGGTTGCCCTATGGGAGGAAGAAATGGGATGTCTCCAAAGGGTCATGTAGGGGCCCCTCTGACGTTCGTGGCGGCGGTAATGGTAGTGATGGCTTTTACCCTTGTAGACGGTGCCCTCTGAGACAAGGGCAGCTCCCTTCAAGGAAACCAGGGACTTCACAGACAGGTGGAGTGGGTACCAGGCTTCCCGACCCCCGTGCCGAGAGATTCCTGGGGATTAGTTTCATGTGGACATAGGCCATGGTCAATGTCGGGACCTGGCGTGGGTGGCTCTGGAAAGCTGCGTCTTTCTCATCAGAACTGCCACTGGCCTCAAGCCTGCGCTGCGGCCCACACGGACTTGCCTCATCGTCGCACGGTTCCTGGGAGGCAGGAATTTTTTTTTAATTTATTTTTATTTTTTTTACTGAATTTGGTGCTCCCAGAAGGGCCCTTTGCCTCGGGAAGCCAACATCTTGGACGGCCTTGCAGGCAAACAGGAAGGCGGGGGAAGAGAAAGCTGTCCCGAGACGTCAGAATGTGACCCAGGCTGCCTGTGGCTGAGAACAGCCCTGCAGGGGCAGGCTTCCAGAAGCATCTGTTTGGCGCCTGCTCAGAGGCGCGGAGAGGAGATGAGGGCGTGGGCCTTGCCCCTCGGTCTTGCTGCTGGCGATTGCAAACCTACAGAAGCAAAAGCGAAGGTTGTGAAAATAGCAAGGGCCTGGTGGCCAGCGATCGAAAGGTTCTCATTGAGAGTGTGGCCTCCTGGAACTCAGAGGGGCTTAGGGCAAGCCCCCCGGGCCCCTCACCCCTCTGGACGGCGTCTCAGCACAAACAGCAGTGGTCTCAGGACACGCAGGAGGAGGGCAAAGCCGACCCCTGCAGCCCGCACTGGAAAGAATGGGGCCCCTAAGGGTCTGTGGGGTTTATGCCGGGCGGCACCACCGCGGTGTCGGGGAGGCCAGGGTCACCTGCACAGGTTCCCCGCAGCTTTTGGGGTCCTCGGAGCCCCCTGGCCACCCGCACCTCTCAGGGCAGCAGTGAGGGGAGGCTTTTTTTTTTTTTTTTTTGACAGGCAGAGTTAGTGAGAGAGAGACAGAGAGAAAGGTCTTCCTTTTCCATTGGTTCACCCCCCCGAATGGCCTCTGCTTCTCCTGCTCTCCCATGGGGTGCAGGGCCCACACACTTGGGCCATCCTTCACTGCCCTCCCAGGCCACAGCAGAGAGCTGGCCTGGAAGAGGAGCAACCGGGACAGAATCTGGCGCCCTGACCGGGACTAGAACCCGAGTTGCTGGCGCCACAGGCAGAGGATTAGCCTAGTGAGCCGTGGTGCCGGCCCAAGAGGGGAGGCTCTTGGGAGCCCCATGGGCCTACGTGGCCCTCTCTTCACACTCACATGGGAGCTCCAGCATTCTCTTCCTTAGCGGAAGGGCTGGGCAGATTCTTTGTGGAGGAGCAGGTCTCTGATGTTGTTTTTTAAGAGACTATTTTAAAAAGTTACAGGGGCAGGCATTGTGGTGCCACAGCTGGCAATGCCGGCATCCTGTATTCGCGTGCCACTTCAAGTCCTGGCTACTCTGCTTCCAGTCCAGCTCCCTGCTAATGTCCTGAGCACTTGGGCTCCTGCCACCCCCAGGGGAGACCTGGACATAGATCCTGGCCCAGACCTGGCCCCTGGGCAGTGAACCAGTGGATGCAAGTTCTCTCTATTTATCTCTCCCTCTTTGTCACTCTGCATTTCAAATAAGTGAGTTTTCTTTAAAAAAACAGGAAGCTTTGAGTTTTGTCCCCAAAGCCATCTCGGGGAACCCAGTGGTGACTTGCCTGTGGTTACAGGCAGCCTTTCCCCATGGTGGGAAAGTTGGACCACATGCCGACAGCATGGCGTTCGGATCAGCTCCTCCTTAGTGAGCTTCAGTGACAGCTGCATCTGTGGGTGAATTTGGGTGGAAGACGGCAGCCTCATGGCTGAAGCCCTAAGTGTGCGTCAGGAACCCGAGCTGAGAGCTTTGCCTGTGTTGCAGTATGCATTCCTCACAATCTTCATGTGTTTATCAACCCATTTTACAGATAAGGAAACCGAGACTCAAAAAGTTCAGTGTCTTGTTATTGTGATGGCCACATGAGTGGAAGAGCTAGGATGGACTTGTTTGTCTTGTCCAAAAGCCTGGGCTCTGAACTCCTAGGCTCACAGCCGCGCTGCCTTACAAAGAAACCCAGGCCTGCCAGGAATGGCCCTGACTTCTCTCCACGGCCCCAGCCCTAAGGGTCTAACCCAGACAGAGAGGGTGTTATGACTGCACTGTGGAGCTTAGCACCTGCCTTTCAGACAGTCTCTGAACGGGCTTGGCTTGCTTCTCTCTGAACATTTCACAGTATAATTAGGCAAACCCAAGCCACTTGAGTCAATTAAATAGTGGTTTCCTCCCCGGCTAGCATTTAGCGAGTACCTACTATATATGTCAAGCTCTGTGTATTACTTATTTTTATTTAGTTCTCATAACAACCTGAATTAGGTGATGTCAGTATGGTGGTTAAACATTTGGTCTCACACACACACACACACACACACACACACACACACACACACACACATATATAGAAAGAGAGAGATAAAATATTTATTTATGTGAAAGGCAGAGTGAGCGAGAGAAAGAGAGAAAAATCTTCCATCCACTGGTTCATTCACCAAATGTCCACAACAGCTACTGAAGCCCAGAGTCAAGAACCCACATGGGTGGCAAGGGCCCAAGTACGAGGGCCATCTTCCATTGCTTTCCCAGGCGCATTAGCACGGAGCTGGATCAGAAGTAGAGCAGCCGGGACTGAAACTGGCACTCTGATTGGGATGCCAGTACCCCAGGCAGTAGAAAACATTTTATTTTTAAAATATTTATTTATATATTTATTTGAAGGGCAGAGTTACAGAGGGAGACAGAGAAACATCACCCAATGGCTAGAGCTGGGCCCATCCAAAGCCAGGAGCCAGGAGCTTCTTCCAGGTCCCACATGGGTGCAGGGACCCAAGGACTATATCTTCAGCTGCTTTCCCAGGTGCATTAGCAGGGAGCTGGATCAGAAGTGGAACAGTTGGGTCTTGAACCAGCACCCATATGGGATGCTGGTACCAGATAGTGGCTTAACCTGCTGCACCACAGCACCGGCCCTAGTGGAAAACATCTTTAAAACCCATCATATTTTTTAAAAAAACAAATCACATTTTCTATGAAGTTTGATGATTCCTTAGGAAAGGAACGCCCACAGACCCATCAATTACCATCGACGTTGACATTCGACTCTTGTTGCCATGGGTGTTTCATGTAGACTTCTCCCATGATTTTTTTTTTCTGGAGAATGTTGTTGCAAATCCCAGACATTATACCATTTCACTCTTTAACTTCTTCTCTTTGAGCATATGAGTTTTATTTAATTTCTAATAAGGGATATGTTCATAAGGTTGTAAGACCGGAGAGTGTAAAAGGACACAGTTTCACTCTAGAAAGTTCTATCTCCCATCTGCTCAGTTTGCACTCAGAGCCCTCCCACTACTGTATGTTCCTGTATCATTCCAGAATTTTTTTTTGCATCTGAAAGAAAATAGGAATCTATAGCCTTCCATTTTTTACACAAATGTAGCATATTATATATACCGTTTGGCATGTTTTTTTTTCACTGACTATTCTACCTTAGAAATCTTTTTGTATCAGAAGATGGTTTCCACCTTCTTTTATTTGTATTTTTACAGATAAACATTATTTTGTGGTATGGATATGCCTTAGCTCATTCAATCAGTCACTTGTCATGGACATTTGGGTTATTTCCAATCTTACAGTACTACAAGCAATGCCATGTCCATACCTGGTATACACATCACTTCTCACTCGGATATCTGTGGAATAAATTTCCTAAAAAGGAATTGCTGGGTCAGAGGTTACATGCACTTGTCACGTTTATAATTTTCATTGATTTGCCCCCTTTGGCTGTGGTACCAAAATGCAATCTTGCCATGACAAATGCAGTGACTTCATTCCCCAATTTTTGCTGATTTTATGCATTTTTATGTCAAGAATGTTTGAGTGGGTATTCTTGCATACCTAGGCTCATATTAAAAGGCTTTTTAAAAAATAGCACATTGAGGGCCCGGCGCTGTGGCACAGGGAGTTAAAGTCCTGGCCTGCAGCACCAGCGCCCGTATAGGCACCAGTTTGAGTCCCGGCTGCTCCACTTCCGATCCAGCTCCCTGGTAATGTGCCTGGGAAAGCAGTAGAAGATGGCCCAAGGGTTTGGGCTCCCGAAGCCATGTGGGAGACCCAGAGGAAACTCCTGGCCCCTGGCTTCAGATGGACTCAGCTGCAGCCTGTGTAGCCATTTGGAGAGGGAACCAGCAGATGGAAGCCCACTCTCTCTGTCTCCACCTCTCCCTGTAACTCTTCCAAATAAATAAAAATTTAAAAAAGCACATTGAGATATAATTCACATCCCATCCGGTTCAGCCATGTAAAGTGTACGTGGCAATAGTGAGTAGGCCTTAGTTCATGCTTAATGCTCATCTCTAACCTTTAAGAAAAGTGTTCTTCTGATTTCAGTAATATTAAATCAAGAAAAGCTGGGAAAACTAAAAAAAAAAAACACACACACACACAAAGGAAAAATGTAGTACCATCACCTAGAGGTATTCACTGTTAAGTATTTTTTAAACAAAAATGACACCATGCTGTGCGCACTCTGCTTTGGTCTTTCTCGAGTCTGTGTCAGCCTCCAGGTCTGCTGGCCAGTGTAATCCTCACGAGGGGACAGCAGGGCTGTAAAGATGACGTCACTGGGGCTTGCCGTGACCAGGCCCTGCGCCGAGCGTGCTCTGTGTGCTCTATCTCAAGAAGCCCTTAGAATAATCTGATAAGATCATGCACCTCCCCATTGTCCAGCTAAAGAAACCAAGACTCAGAGAAGTTACCTACTTTGCCTAAGGTTAAACTGGTAGAGAGTGAAGGAGCCGAGGCTCAAACTCTGTCCAGGTGACCTCAGTCTTGTTGCTCAACTCTGGTTCAGACTGGAGACCCTCAGGGCTGGCTAGAGGAAGTCAGGAGGGCACAGGGCACGGCCCTGCAAGCGTGACCTTGGAGCCCATGCATACTAGTTCCTAACAGCCCACGCCACGTCTGGGCTGGACAGTGCCCCGTGCCTTCGGTGCACTGGCAGATGCTCTCCTGGTTGTGTGCGGCCTCTCTCTGCCCCCGGGGTCCCTCCCTCCTTCAGCTTGCAGAGGGAGCAGAGGGAGGGGGGCGTTGTCCGTGGTGGCTGGCATCACAAGATGGCATAGGGACCCCTGTGGCGCAAGTTGTCATATAGCTCTCTCAGCCCCTACCCAGTGGTGGGGAATCCAGACAATTCCAACAGCACGGAGCCCCGAAATTCATGAGCATGTTCCCACTCCCTCTCCGTTCTTCCTGCTTCCCCCCAGTGTGTGCCAGCCTCTCAGACACTTTGGGGGTGTCCTCCCCAATGGTTCCCCAAGCCAAGTAGGCAGCAGGAGGTTCATGGCTGTCAGCGGAATAACAGGTTGGCTGTGTAGTTGCCATGGCAATGGCTGTTGTCAGTACCCCGGTCTCTGGGGCTGAAGACAATTTAATAAACCAAATCTGGGGTTGGCTGGGAAGAGCTGGGGGAGGCTTCACAGGGCACCCTCTGGGGTGTGGAGCTGAAGGCAGGGCCTGTGACTGAGCGGGGCCGGAGCCTGGCGGGGAGGCCTGTGTCTGAACCTGGGGGCTGCGGACACCTGTCCTGCACCAGTAGCCCAGGATGCCAGCACTGCGCCTGTGTACCCAGAGGCCCCCAAGACTCCGCTCTGCACATCCCCTAAGGCTGAGGCCTTGCGCTCGGAGCACAGCGGTCCTGCTGCTGACAACAGCCCATGTCTGTGGGAAGCTGACCCTGAGGGGCGCCCAGGCAGGCCTGCAGACCTGCTGTAGCCCGGGGGAGACGGTGTGCCATTTCTGCCTCTCTGTGCTATGGGTGCAAAAGCAGTGGAGTCCTGGGCAGAGTTGTGTGGCCCTGCACACCCTTCCTCTCCTTCCGTGAGTTCTTAGCCACTCTGGTCAGGGTTTT
Source organism: Sylvilagus floridanus (assembly GCA_949820135.1). Taxonomy (NCBI): domain Eukaryota; kingdom Metazoa; phylum Chordata; class Mammalia; order Lagomorpha; family Leporidae; genus Sylvilagus; species Sylvilagus floridanus. The sequence goes on along the minus strand of OX463228.1, from coordinate 9,714,234 downwards.
GTCCTGGCTCTGGTCAAGGTCACCGCTGACCGCTACATGAGGCTGAGTCCAGAGTTGATTCCCGGGTCTCATCCTTTTCTATCAGCTGCTTTGACACTGTTGCTCCCTCTCTCTTCTTTTCTTTTTAACATTTATTTTATTTATTTATTTGAAAGGCAAAGAGAGAAAGAGAGAGAGAGAGATCTTTCATCTGTGGATTCACTCCCCAAATGCCTGCAACAGCCAGGATCTCACATGGGTGGCGGGGACCCAAAGCTGAGCCATCAAGTGTTGCCTCCCCTGTGTGTCATTAGCAAGGAGCTGGATAGAAGCAGAGTGGCCGGGACTTGAAACGCCACTCTGACATCGGAGCCAGTGTCGCAATGCTGGTCTAACCTCCGAGGCGCAACGCTGCTCCTCTCCCTTGGCACTCTCGGCACCTGCCCCTTGCATCCCCTTTCTCTTGTGGGGCGTCCTCCTGCCCTGACTTGAGCTTTGGAGGGGCCCAAGGCTCAGGGCCCAGTCCTTGCCTGTTCTAACTCCAATTACTCCCTAAGGGAAGTCACCTGGAGGCCCAGGTTCCGGGAAGCAGCTCCAGGGACAGCGATCTGCACGTAGCCGCTTTGGTCTGCTGGGCAGTGCTGCGGGGTGCATATCTGTCAGAGTGAGGACACAGGCCAGGGCCTGGGGACAGTTGGACTGCAGAGATCTCCGGGGGCAGGGGGCTCAGAGCTGGGGTGGCCCCAGTTGCTAACATGGGGTAGGGAGTGCTAGCTCCTCCCATCTTCCTATTCCCTCCAAGAAGGAGGTTTTGTCCTTGCGCCCATTTTGCTGGTGCAGCAATGGAGGCTGGGTGAGGTTCCACAGCTTAGGAGAGTGAGACTTGGATCCAGTCTCACAGCTTCTTCCCTCTGAACCCTGGCCTCACTGTAATGTTGAGCAAACCTCTGGGCCAAGTCCCTGGGAAGCCTTGGCAGACCCACAGCTGTGCCACTTGCTGCCCTCGCCCCTGGCACTGCACCTGCAGGGCCCCCTGGACCTGGCCCAGAGCCTCTCACTGCCAAGGATAGGGGCGGCGGGGGGCGGGGTATCAGGGCCTGAGCCCCACCTAGCTGTAGGCATCTCTTATTCCCTTTAAAGATGCATGAGCTGGGGCTGGCATTGGGCACAGTGGTTAAGCCACTGCTTGGGACTTCCACATCACATATCGGAGAGCATGGGTTCAGGCCGCACCTCTGCTCCCAGTCCCAGCTTCCTGCTGCTGCCAATCCTTGATCCCGCCACCCCACCCTCATGGGAGGCCCAGACTGAGTTTCCAGTTCCCAGCTTTGGTCTGGTCCAGCCCCAGCTGTTGCAGGCATCTGGGGGATTGAACCAACAGATGGAAGGTTTCTTTGCCTTTTAAATAAAATAAAAAATAAATTTGTAAAACGATGCATGAGCAGTTTGTATACTTCTTGTACCCACATCTTTTTGAATGGTGAAAGCATCCAGACATCTGAGAACAAGGAAGTGGCGGCCACGTGGGTCTCGTCCCTGTGTGTCCCCTGATGGATGACAGCGCGTCCCTAAGGCACAGGCCAAACCCCTTTATCTGACTGACGTGGGCACCGGGAGCCAGGCCCAGTGCTCTGCTGCCTCCTTCCCACCCCATGCATCTGACACGTGACCCTTTATCCTGGCCTTCGTCACCTCTAGGCCCTGCGCACTTGCCCCCTTTCCCATGGGGCTGTCAGGCTGCGGGCTGGGCAGAGGTGGTGCCAGCGAGGGGCAGGGACCCTCCCAGACCCCTATCTCCTCCTGAGACACCCGGGCCATTGCACTTCGGGGCCTGAAGGAGCTGGGCAGGAACTCAAGCAGCCCCAGAACGAGACGAGATGAAGGCGGCTGAGGCCTCACAGGCCGGGGCCTCTCCCCTCTGAGCCCCAGCTCCCGTGTGTGCACGCTTTAGGTGCAGGTGTTTCCCTGCCACGCTACCCGCTGTCCCTCCAGCAGCTGAGACACTTGAAAAGAGCCCCCTCCAAAATCCGCCAATCTCTAGCCATTGGGGTGAACCTCACTGTGCCTTCCAAACTGCTTTACTATTTAAGGTGTGTGTGCCCCACTCATGACGCATGCAGCACGTGTGGACTCACGCACAGCAGGTCATGCCCACAACCATGCACCCACAGGTGCTCCTACACATGAGCACACGTACACACACACACACGCAGAACTAGCAGGGGAACACTGACCCACATGGGGCGGGCTGAAGCCATTTCTGTCTTCACAGCTGCTGAGCCCCTGGCTGTGGGCGCTGCTGTAGCTGCCAAGGCCACGTCCGAGAGCTGCTGTTCCCCAGGGACCCCAGGCAGCCTTCTCTGACCTCTCAGAAAACCACTCTTTCTTTTTTTTTTTTTTTTTTACAGGCAGAGTGGACAGTGAGAGAGAGAGACAGAGAGAAAGGTCTTCCTTTTGCCGTTGGTTCACCCTCCAATGGCCGCCGCGGCCGGCGCGCTGCGGCCGGCGCACCGCGCTCGTCCAATGGCAGGAGCCAGGTGCTTTTCCTGGTCTCCCATGGGGTGCAGGGCCCAAGCACCTGGGCCATCCTCCACTGCACTCCCGGGCCACAGCAGAGGGCTGGCCTGGAAGAGGGGCAACCGGGACAGAATCGGTGCCCCGACCGGGACTAGAACCCGGTGTGCCGGCGCCGCAAGACGGAGGATTAGCCTGTTGAGCCACGGCGCCGGCCAGAAAACCACTCTTGCTCTCACCTCCCTGGGGCCCGGCTTGCAGGAGCTGCTCTGCATGTTGACCTGAGGAGTGGCCGTGGATCATCTGCAGAATTTTTGTCCTGTCCATCGGAGCGTATAATTCTCGCACAGCTATCGCCAACGTGCGTGCCCTCCAGGCAGGGTCTCCCATGCTCCTGGTTGCTCCTGCCCTTTGTCATTTGAGGGAGCCAACATGGAACGGAAGCAGAATTCCTGTACCCCACCCCACCCCACCGCACCAGCGCCCGCCCTGCCCACTCTGCCCTGCCAAAGGGCACAGATCAGAGGATGCAAGACACCAAGCTTAAATTCCCCTCCAGCTGCTGCTTCCTATCCACGCAGACTTCCAAACTCGAATGCTCTTCAGAGGTACTAAGACTGCAAGAGATTCTTCCTGTTGTCTCTGTCTCTCTCTCTCTCTCTCTCTCTCACACACACACACACACACACACACTGCTGTAATGTACTTGCTTTCATGAAGCAGTGCCCTGGGAATGCTGAGCTAGATTCTATCCCTGGCTTTGTCCTTTTTTTTTTTTATATCCATATTTAGCCCGTCTGGCCCTCCAGGCACTTGGCCGTGTCAGGGCTCCAGCGACTGCCAACAACTTGGGATTTCAGTAGGGGTTGTGATCCTGGACTCCAAGAATGGCTCTCAGGGGTTCGTGACCACCTGCAGCCGTGTGGGGGTTTCTGTGTGCTTTTCTCCCTGAGGACAGAGCCATAGTGGTTTTTTTTAAGATTTATTTATTTATTTGAAATGCAGAGTGACCGAGAGGGAGACAGAGAGGAAGAATGCTTCCAACCACAGGCTTTCTCTCTAAATGGTCACAACAGCTGGGGCTAGACCAGGCTGGATCTAGGAGCCTAGAACTCCATCCAGGTCTCCCCTATGGTTGGCAGGGGCCCAGGTACTTGGGCCATCTTTTGCTGCTTTCCCAGGTGCATTAGCAGGGAGCTGGATCAGAAGAAGAACAGCGAGATTCAAACTGGTGCTCCTATATGGGATGCCGGCACTGCAGGCGGCGGCTTTACCCACAGCCTCGGCCCTGAGTCCGTAACTTTTAACCTGGGCTTCGAGCAGGTGTATGATCACTCCCCTGGCTCCTCACCCCTCAACAGCCAAGAACCTCAGGGACAGAACAGCCCTCTAGGCAGGTGGAGTGAAGGAATTCTGTTCTAGAATCCAGAGTGGCGGAGTAGGGGTTTAGCAGAACGCCGTGTGAACGCACCTTCTGCACATGCGACACAGGGATTCATTCCATCAGTTCCTCCAGAGAGACCCTAACTCTCAGCTCTGAGGATCCCAGACACAGACCCGATGATCTCCAAGTGTCAGTGTTGTCGAAGAGGACAGATGTTTTTAATAATCATTCTTTTTTTTTTTCAAAATGAAAATGCATTAGTTCATTGTAGAAAGTCTGAAAAATCTTCTAGATATCTTCAAAAATCATTAATAATCCTAATATCCAGTGATTATAACTGATTTTAATTTTTCAAAAAATTTGAAAGCAGAGTTAGAGAGAGAGAGACAGAGAGAGACTCAGACAGAGAGAGAGATCTTCCATCCATTAGTTCACTCACCATATGGCCGCAATGGCCAGCACTTGGTCAGGCTGAATCCCGAAGCCTGGAACTCCATCCAAGTCTCCCCACATGGGTGGAGGGTCCAAGCACTTGGGCCATCTTCTGCTGCTTTCCCAGGCACAGTAGCAGGATCGGAAGCAGAGGCAGCTTAACCTGCTGCGCCACCACACCAGCCCCTGTAACTTTTTTTAAAGATGTTTCCAGAGTGACTGTTGTCTCTCTGTCTGTCTTGTCTCTGCCCTCACCAGTGTGTGTGTGTGCCAACTAGAATCATACTGATTTTCAATGTTGTGTTTTCCATTTAATATTTTATGAGAACTCTTCCCCCGTTGCTAGTTTTACAAAACAATGCTTTCAAACTTCTTTTAGTAATGGATTCCTTATTTTTATGAGTTATTTATTTGAAAAGCAAAGGGAAAAAAAGAGGGAGAGAGATCTTCCATCCATTGGTCAGTCCCCAAATGCCCTCAACAGCTGGAGCTGGACTAGGCCAAAGCCAGGAGCCTGGAACTCCATCTGGACCTCCCACCTGGGTGGCGGGACTCAAGTGCACGGCCTCCTAGGGTGTGCGGCAGTAAGAAGCCGCAACTGGAAGCAGGGCCCGGACTCGGGTCAGGCATTCCCATATGCAGCAGGGTAACCACCGAGCCAGATGCCTGCCTCTCCTTGTTTTCAAAACAACTCTGACCTAGTAGTCTGGAATACAAGAGATAAAAAGTGAAAGTCCCAGGTAAAACACAGGGGAGAAGAGACACAATGGCGAAGCCACTGACCCAAAAAAAGACATGAGTTTCAATGATTATAGTACTCTATTATATGGGTGTGTAGGGTGACCAGATTTAGCAAGTAAAACTACAAGGTATCCCAGTCAATTTATTTCAGATAAATAACAAACAACATTTTAGTATAACAATGTCCCAGTGTGACTTTCAGATAAGCAACGAATACATTCTTGGAATACTTATATCCTATATAATACATGAGATGTACTTACACTAAAAAATTATTTGTCACTTATCTGAAATTCTAATTTAACTACATGCAATGTATTTTATATGATGACCTTACAGCATGGAATCAGTTAGCCTACTGGTTTCTAATTGTTGGGCATTTTGATTATTTGCCATGCTTTGTTATTATAAAAGATACTGAGGGTGCCAGCATTATGGTGTAGAGGAGTAAGCTGCCACCTGCTGCACTGGCATCCCATAGGGGCACCAATTAGAGTCCCAGCTGTTCCACTTCCGATCCAGCTCCCTGCTAATGTGCCTGGGAGGGGACTGGCGTTCTGGCATAACGGGTTGAGCTGCTGCCTGCAACACTGGCATCCCACTTCAGTGCCAGCTCAAGTCCCGGCCGCTCCACTTCCGATCCAGCTCCCTGCTAATATGCCAAGGAAAGCAGTGGAAGGTGGCCTAAGTCCTTGGGCTCCTGCGCCTACATGGGAGGCCTGGATGAAGCTCCTGGCTTCTGGCTTCAACCTGGCCACAGCCCTGGCCTTTGTGGCCATTTGGGGATTGAACCAGCAGGTGGAAGATTCTCTCTCTCTCTCTCTCTCTCAGTAACTCTGCCTTTCAAATAAATACAATAGACCTCAAAAAAAAAAAAAAAAAAAAAAGGATAATGTGCCTGGGAAACTAGCATAAGATGGCCCAAGTCCTTGGGCCCCTGCACCTACTTGAGAAATCTGGATTCAGTTCCAGGTGCCTGGCTTCAGCCTGGCCCAGTCCGGCCTGTGGTGGCCATTTTGTGAACAAACCAGCAGGATCTCAATCTCTCTCTCTCTCTTTCTCTCTCTCCCCGTCTCTGTAACTCTGCCTTTCTGATAAATAAATAAATCTTACAACAACCAAACCCAAACAGCATCTCTTTGTGCCACAGATTTTCGTACATTTATTTTATATGACCCTAAACAAAATCCAAACTGCTGGACTGGGAGTTGTGCGCATTTGAGGGCTTTGGGTGCATTGGCCAGGTTGTTTGCTGTGTGGGACTTAACCCTCCATCGCGGTGTAGGGGCAGGTGTTTGACGCGGAGACCCACCTCGGAGTCCATGGGTTCAGTCCCTGGCTGCAGCTGCTGACCACAGCTCCCGCTGAGGCAGACCCTGGGAGGAAGCAGCGACGGCTCCCATAACGGAGTTCCCGTGCCCACGCGGGAGGCCTGGATTTAGTGCCAGGCTCCGCGCTTCAGCCGGCTCATCCCAGCCATAGCCACGGGTGCCTGGGGAGTAAACTTGTGCATGGAAGCTATGCTTTCTTCCTCTCTACCTCTCCCATAAAATACAGATATTTTAAAAATAAATAAAGTGTAAAGTGCTCGATGACATTGATGTTCCCGGTGACTGGCTTGTGTTTAAACAGTGGTCTATGCCAGTTTCTGCCCCGGCAGGCCTCTGCGACATTAAGATTCAAGGCTGGCAAGTTTTATTCCTGGAGTTCATGATAGCTAAGAGTAGGGGTGAAGGGGCTGAAAGTGCCAGCGAACCCCAAGGGCACGTCTGTTAGCCTGACATCATCTGGCTGCTTGGGGTCGGTCAGGGGTCAGAGGTCAGGGGTCAGTGCTGATGGGGAACTGGAGAGAGATGGTAGAGACTTCACCCAGGGTCAGGAAAAGGAATCCGTAGCCTTTGGTGGAAGAGACCATCGCTTTCCCACGTGAAGGAACAGTCAGCTGCCTGCTAGATCCATGGACGGCCTTATTTTTAGCAAGCAACTTCCTTACCATAAGGACAGTCATTCCAAGGCGGGGAGAGGTCACACAGTAAAAAGTCTAAAAGAGGAGGTTTTTTTTTTTTTCCACTCAAAAAATAAAAATCACGTAATCATAGTAACAACAACTTGAACAGAAAGAAAATTACCCACAAATCCCCCCTGCTAACAGATCACAGTTTTTATTTTTCAATAATTTTTAAATTTTTTAAAAAAATTTTTGACAGAGTGGACAGTGAGAGAGAGAGACAGAGAGATAGGTCTTCCTTTTGCCGTTGGTTTACCCTCCAATGGCCGCCGCAGCCGGTGCACCGCGCTGATCCGATGGCTGGAGCCAGGTGCTTCTCCTGGTCTCCCATGGGGTGCAGGGCCCAAGCACTTGGGCCATCCTCCACTGCACTCCCTGGCCACAGCAGAGAGCTGGCCTGGAAGAGGGGCAACTGGGACAGAATCCGGCGCCCGGACCGGGACTAGAACCCGGTGTGCCGGCGCCGCAAGGTGGAGGATTAGCCTATTGAGCCACGGCGCCGGCTAATTTTCAGTATTTTTTAATTTTATTTTTCAGTATTTTTCTTTTTTGTCAAGAGCCATAGTTTTTGCATAACTGCAGTCCTACAGCATGTGCAGCCTGTATCCCATCCTTTCCTCCCACTACTGTGCAAGCATTGTTGGTGCTGTAACAGCACTTTCATAGTGAATCCTGCTGCTGTTATTTTTCTTTTGACTTCACAGGTAACAATTATTCATTAAGATAAATTAGAACATCCAGATAAACACAAATGGAATCACAATGCACATATTAATTTGTTGCTCATTTTTCCTTCCATTTAACTGTGGATGGCAAACATCTTTCCGTGCTAAAGATTTCTACATCATCCTTTTTTAATTTTTTTTGAAATATTTATTTGTTTATTTGAGAGGCAGAGTTACAGGGGCCGGCACTATGGCGCAGCAGTGGGTTAAAGCCCTGGCCTGAGGCACTGGCATCCCATATGGGCGCCGGTTCTAGTCCCAGCTGCTCCTCTTCCCATCCAGCTCTCTGCTGTGGCCTGGGAAAGCAGTAGAAGATGCCCCAAGTCCTTGGGCCCTTGCAGCCGTGTGGGAGACCTGGAAGAAGCTCCTGGCTCCTGGCTTCGGATCGGCGCAGCTCCAGCTATTGTGGCCAACTAGGGAGTGAACCAGGGGATGGAAGACCTCTCGCTGTGTCTGTGCCTCTCCTTCTCTATAACTCTTTAAAATAAATAAAGAAAGAAAAATCTTAAAAAAAAAAAAAAAGAGGAGTGTACAGAGAGTACTTATTTCCCCACAGTCTGTAGCAAATATTAAAAAGGGTTGCCAAAGATTCTATTCAGTTGATGGCAACATAATTTTTTACTCTTTCCTCAGTTGATACTTAGATTATTTTCAGATTTCAAATTTTCATTTTTATAAATAAGACTAAACATTTTTGTGCCTAATATTTACCTGTAATTTGAATCGTGAGTAACGTAGGGATCCTGAGTGAGAGGGCATATTTATACATGTTACTCCCTCTTCCCCAAAGTTAAATTTAAATCTTCAGGGGAAAAGGGAGGTTTAGGGCCCTTTGCCATGGCTGGTGGGAGGTAGTAGACAGAATGAAATAGAAAGGCCGTGTGCCAAAGGAGAGAGCACAAGAAACATACTGCCAGACTGTCTTCCAAAGGGTACTCATTTAATAACCACTCTTGTGGCTTAAAAACAATTTAATGTACTATTCAAAGATGCTGGGTAAGGAGGAAAAGCATTATTCTCCATTAACTTGCAATAATGTCATTCCCCACGGAGGACTCTTCTGCTACAATAAAACATACCTTGTGTCCCTCTCGGACCTAAAGCTGGCACGCCCGACGCCTGGCTCATGCCCTTGGCCAGAGCCCCTGGCCGCTTGCAGGGTAACCCGCTTCCTGGGCTGCTCCTGGTCTAAAATCCTTAGCATTTATGTCCCCTGTTAAAGCTCCAGGCCCCCGAGGGAGCAAGTACCATTTTGGTGACTATTTATTTATTTTTAATTTTTTTTTTTTTGACAGGCAGAGTGGACAATGAGAGAGACAGAGAGAAAGGTCTTCCTTTTCCATTGGTTCACCCCCCCAATGGCCGCTGCGGCCAGCGCACCGCGCTGATCTGAAGGCAGGAGTCAGGTGCTTCTCCTGGTCTCCCATGGGGTGCAGGGCCCAAGCACTTGGGCCATCCTCCACTGCACTCCTGGGCCACAGCAGAGAGCTGGCCTGGAAGAGGGGCAACCGGGACAGAATCCGGCGCCCCGACTGGGACTGGAACCCGGTGTGCCAGTGCCGCAGGCAGAGGATTAGCCTGTTGAGCCGTAGCGCCGACCTTATTTATTTATTTTTAGTATTTTATTTATTATTTGGAAGACAGAGATACAGAGAGACAGAGGCAGAGAGAGAGAGAGAGGTCTTCTATCCGCTGGTTCACTGCCCAAAGGGCTGCAGTGACTGGAGCTGCGCCGATCCGAAGCCAGGAGCCAGGAGCTTCTTCCGGGTTTCCCACGCAGGTGCAGGGGCCCAAGGACTTGGGCCATCTTCTACTGCTTTCCCAGGCCATAACAGAGAGCTGGATCAGAAATGGAGCAGCCAGGACTCGAACCAGCGCCCATATGGGATGCTGGCACTGCAGGCATCAGCTGTACCCGCTGCACCACAGCGCTGGCCCCTTAGTGACACTTTATAAGCTGCCGTTTCCAACACGGACATCCTGTATCAGATCTCTGGTTCGAGTCCCAGCTGCTCTGCTTCCAATCCAACTCCCTACTAATGCAGCTGAGAAGACAGTGGAGGATGGCCAAGTGCTTGGACCCTGCCCCACATGGGAGATGCTGATGGAGCTCTGCATTCCTGGCTTCTGTCTGGCTGTTGCAGGCATTTTGAGAGTGAATCCACAGATGGAAGATTCTCTCTCTCTCCCTCTCTGCCTTTCAAATAGCTGATTTTTAAAAAATAAAAATCAGAGCTGCTGGCTGCTCCTCCAGCTCCCACAGAGGCCAGGTCTCTGGGCACATTGTGCACACACGTCTCCAGGTGCACACGTCTTCTGCTGCACACACGTCTCCAGGTGCACACGTGTCTCCAGGTGCACACGTCTCCTGCTGCACACACGTCTCCAGGTGCACACGTGTCTCCAGGTGCACACGTCTCCTGCTGCACACACGTCTCCAGGTGCATGCGTCTCCAGGGGCACACGCGTCTCCTGCTGCACACATGTCTCCAGGTGCACGCATCTCCAGGGGCACACGCGTCTCCTGCTGCACACGCGTCTCCAGGTGCACACGTGTCTCCAGGTGCACACGTCTCCTGCTGCACACACGTCTCCAGGTGCACACGTGTCTCCAGGTGCACTCGTCTCCTGCTGCACACACATCTCCAGGTGCACACGTCTCCAGGGGCACATGCGTTTTCAGGTGCACACGCGTCTCCAGGGGCACACATCTCCTGCTGCACACACATCTCCAGGTGCACACGTCTCCAGGGGCACACGCATTTTCAGGTGCACATGCGTCTCCAGGGGCACACACGTCTCCTGCTGCACACATGTCTCCAGGTGCATGCATCTCCAGGGGCACACGCGTTTCCTGCTGCACACGCGTCTCCAGGTGCACTCGTCTCCTGCTGTACACACGTCTCCAGATGCACACGTCTCCAGGGGCACATGCGTTTTCAGGTGCACACGCGTCTCCAGGTGCACACATCTCCTGCTGCACACGCGTCTCCAGGTGCACACGTGTCTCCAGGTGCACACGTCTCCTGCTGCACACACGTCTCCAGGTGCACACGTGTCTCCAGGTGCACTCGTCTCCTGCTGCACACACGTCTCCAGGTGCACACGACTCCAGGGGCACATGCGTTTTCAGGTGCACACGCGTCTCCAGGGGCACACGCGTTTCCTGCTGCACACACGTCTCCAGGTGCACGCATCTCCAGGTGCACACACGTCTCCAGGTGCACATGTCTCCTGCTGCACACACGTCTCCAGGTGCACACATGTCTCCAGGTGCACACACGTCTCCTGCTGCACACACGTCTCCAGGTGCACACACGTCTCCAGGTGCACACGTCTCCAGGGGCACACGCGTTTTCAGGTGCACACGCGTCTCCAGGAGCACACACGTCTCCTGCTGCACACATGTCTCCAGGTGCACGCGTCTCCAGGGGCACACGCATCTCCTGCTGCACACACGTCTCCAGGTGCACACACCTTGAGCATTTACTGTGTGCTGAGCAGAGATAGATCACATACAGAGAAATGCGCCCAGGGCCCCGGCCCTCACTGTTTGGATCTTTGTTCCCTGATCTGCCATAAATGTGTACTGGGCAGTGATGGGCTGAGATCATTTAATGTTCCAGGTGGAAGAGGCCTTGGAGACAGGTGCTCAACCCTCTCCCCCTGCTCAATCCTTTAAGGAGGGCCTCCCGCACCCAACGCCACAGTTTTGTTTCCAGTGCTCAACAGCTCCAGGCAGTATCATTACGTCCTTCCTACAGCTGAAAACTGCTGGCTCAGGTCAGCTCACACAGGCTGCAGAATAGCTTGCGGCCTAGCCTGAGGGACTGGGCTGATAGCCTTTTGCAGCCTTCCTTGGCCTGCCTGCCCCCTTCAGCTAAGTTACTAAGTTAAGTACACCAGGTGCTTTAGAGAAAATAAAGATGAAAAAAAAAGTACTGAAAATGGACAAAATGGAAAAAGGACATGGTACTGGCCGCCCACATGCCTAAGCACCAACCTCTCCAGAGTGTTCTGTGGTTGGAGTCTGCAATACAGGGCTGGCTGATGGCCCTTGACCAGAGCTTAGCTTGTAGGCCCCTGCTTTCCCTGTGTGTGTGTGTGTGTGTGTGTGTGTGTGTGTGTTTAATTATGTTGACCAAATGTGGTTGTACTGATTTACAGAATACAAAGTGCTGTTGGGATTTTTGGGTCCAACATGGAATGACCAGATCCAGCCAACCAACCCATCCATCATCTCAAACATTTGACATCTTCCAAGATGAGAGCATTAGTGACCCACCCTCCCAACAGCATTGAAATGCATGGTACTCACCACGCTGGGCAACAGATGTCGAAGAAAAGCAGAGGGGACAGGCAGGCCAAGGAAGGCTCTCTCACTGAGGCTTCCTACCCGTTGACCTCATCTCCCCATTCCCCCTGTCCCAACCACCATCTACTCTACTTCTGTGAGCTCCATTGCTTTAGCTTCATTGTAAAGGGTACTTCAACTCTTGAAATCCACGCCTAGTTTTTTTTTTTTTTTCTGATGATACTCATTTTCCAAGAACATTTTGAAGACCCCTTGTATATGTAAGATCATGAAGTCTTTCTGATTGGCTTATATTGTTCTCTGAATTTCTCCACGTGGTTGCAAATGACTGTTTCCTACTTGCTGAAGGCTGAATAGTGGACCTTCCTGTGTGTGTGTGCCACGTGTTCATTATCTGTCCATCTGACACGGACACATAGGTTGGTCCCTCACTTGGCTACGGTGAAAACGTGGCTGTGAACGTGGCATTCAGACAGACTTGGCCCCACTCCTGCCCTGTTTGCAATTGTCAAGCTTGTGCTTTGGAGTGAGACTAAGTGAATCACATGGGTTTCCAAAGGTCACCTGAACGGTGAACTCTCCTGGGAGACATCCCCTGTGCCCACCCCAGTGCTCGTGAGCTGCTGCCTTCCCTGTGCACTGCACCCCCGGGAGTGAACACCCTGTCCCCAGATGTCCATCCCTCACTCCTGATGCTGACAGTAGCTAGCTCAACCATTTTAGGTAGAAAAGCATTCAGTTTCATCCCCCCCCCCAACAAATTTTATTATAAAAGAACAAATGTCATATTGAAAAAACATATGACTTATACAAAGGAAAAGTTAGAATTCTTTAATTTTCCAACTCACTCCAGGGCTGCTTGGCGGAGGGGACGACCACTCAGCAGTTTGCCGTGCGTTTTTCCAGACACATGGGTGCGTTTGCATTTGTCCGGGCAGTTTCCATAAGACGAATCACACTGGCTGTATCTAAGCTATTCCTTTGAACACTCATTTAGACGTCTCACCTAAGCGGATGGGCGTTGGGCACGGTGCGTAGATGGCTGTGTGGGATGCCTGCATCCCATATTGGAGGGCCTGGGGCTGAGTCCTGGGTCTGCTCTCCATTCCAGCTTCCTGCCAATGCACATCCTAGGAGGCAGCAGGTGATGGCTCACGTATCTGGGTCCCTGCCTTGTGTGTGGGAGACCCGGAGGGAGTTCCAGGCTCCTGGCTTTGGCCTGGCCCAGCTCCTGCTGTTGTGTGCATTTGAAGAATAGGCCAGTGGATGGAAGACATTTTTTTTCTCTCTCTGACTTTCAAATACATAAAAATAAGTAAATAAATAAAACTTTAAGAAATTAAAATAAAAAGAATCCTAATGTAAGGATAAACCATGCTATTTAATCAGCCATCTACTGACATTTATCTTCAGCATTTTTTATGACAAATAATGCTGCGATTGATATATTTGTGCATTTCACACACTTTGGTTGTGACTAACTGTAGTTAGGTTAGTGTCAGGCTATCGTCTAACGCAGACAAATGTTGCTTCAGCAGGGCTCCTAAAGCGCAGGTGCACGCTGGGCCTGGCTCAGGAAAACCAGGTGTATATTCACCTAAAGTGAAACTCTTGCTAAGTCAGAGTAGCACTAAACTTGGGGATGTTGCCAAACACGCCCTTATCACTGTTGTACTAATTCATCACACACCAGCGTACAAGAACTTTTATTTCTTCGAATTGTCAAAATCCTGAGCGCTGATGTTTGTTGTTGAACTTTGTCAGGTGAATCATTAAGAAATGATGTCTTGTTTAATTGGCACTTATTTAATAATCAGTGAGGTTGAACATTTTTTATTTGTTGTTGGCAACTATATTTCATTTTTCTATTAACTCCTTCTTCATATCCCTTATGTCTATGCTTTTTTAAATTAGTTGAGCTTTTTTTTATTTATACAAACTCTTTGTATATTAAAGAAGTTAGCTGCTTGACATATACTTGGCTAATATTTCTTTTCCCAAGGTGATGTCTGTATTGTAATGCTTTGCCTTATGAAAATGCTAAGTCTTAGATAGTGTGTTCTTGTATAGAATTTGGGATTTATGTCCAAGATTGAAAAAAAGAACCCTTTTTTATTCTTTTTAGTTTTTTTTTCAAATTTTAGTTTGAAAAATTAAATTAATTTTTAATTTAAAATTAATTAATTAATTTGAAAAATTAAATTAATGTTGGAGCCACCTGGAATTTATTTTGGTTTTAGAAATGTGCTCAGCTTTGTTCATTTCCTTGTTGCCACTGAACATCTGTCTCCCTCCTCACCACCACTGACGTGCAACTGTATCTTTTTTTTTTTTAAGATTCATTTATTTATTTGAAAATCAAAGTTACACAGAGCGAGAAGGAGAGGCAGAGAGAGAGAGGTCTTCCATCCACTGGCTTACTCCCCAATTGGCCGCAACGGCCGCAGTTGCGCTGATCCGAAGCCAAGAGACAGGAGCTTCCTTCTGGTCTCCCAGGCGGGTGCAGGGGCCCAAGGACTTGCGCCATCTTTCCCAACCCAGTGCAGAGAGCTGGATCGGAAGTGGAGCAGCCGGGACTCGAACCAGCGCCCCTATGGGATGCTGCACTGAAGCATTTGCTATACCTGAAATGCCAGCCCCACAACTGTGTCTTGTCAACCCTTGGTGTGTATCTGGGTCTCTTCTGACCACGGTGTTTTCTTTGATTGATCTGTTTGCCTTTACAACAACAGTATTTTGCTATGGTAGTCTTACAATATGTCTTAATAGATGAATAGGGCTATTTCTCCATCCTTAATTTTTTTTTCAGATTTCCTGATTATTCTCTCATGTTTAAATGCTTCCAGCTGAGCTCCCCCTCAGGCCACCCCTCCCGCCCCAGTTGTTACTTGATGAGGACTGCATTGAGTCTGCAGATTAAGTCAAAGAGGGTTTATATTTCTCCATCATGGAGTCTTTCTCAGGAATCAGCTATGTCTTCCCTTCAAGGTCTGTTTAAGTACAGGGTGGGTGGCCATAAAGGCAAACTCGGACCAAAGCACAGGGCAAGTGGCTGGTTGGGATCACATCACAATACACGGGGCCGTGTTGTTGCAGGCTGGCAGGGTACGGTTCAGCGCACTGTGCACTGATCAGATTGCACTGATCCATGACATGCTGTGATCAAAACATTTGTGTCTCTCTTTTCTCCTTGAATTAACACTGCGCCTTTGGCATGTCCCGAAAGCAACCAAAACAAGTCTGTTTAAAAAAAATTAGCACTATCCATTTCCAGATTTGTATGGTAGCTTTGTACACTGGCACTATATTGCAGGAGGAGATGCCAGTCCAGGGTATGGTCCTTTCGAGGGACACAGTGTATCTGTCCCAGCAGTGGCTCTGTCTTAGCACATCTGTGCTGCTCTAACAGAAGTCCAGAGACTGGCTGGCTTAGGAACAACAGAAGCGTTTCTCTCTTCCTTCTGAAGGCTGGGATTCCGAGACTCAGGTGCTGGTGTGTTTGGGGTCTGGCGAGAGATGTTCTCAGCTTCCAAGCCGGTGCCCTGACGCTGCGTGGGAGAGACAAGCGCTGTGTCTCCACCTGGCAGAAGGCAAAAGGGCAAAAGGGCAAAAGGGTGAACTCTCACTGCAGCTTCTGTTCCAAGGGCTTGGATTCACCCACGAGGGCAGAGCCTTGCACCTCCATCACTTCTCCGAAGGCACCACCTCCCAATACCTCCACCGTGGGAATCAGGATTCAACATAGATTTAGGAAGGGGACACCTGCAAATCACAGGAGTCCTCCCCCCAAAAAAAGTCACACGTAGGGCAGGTTGCCCCTTCCAGAATTCTCATTCCCTGCTCTGTTTGTCTTTATGCTTAATCTGATTTAAAAACATGTCTCTGTCCTGTTCTGTCCGATGGGTAGAACATGATGGTTGAATTACTAGTCTTAAGCCATAGGAAACATCCTTGTAAATTTTTTTTTTCAATTTTAAGAGTGCATTTTTTTAAAGATTTATTTATTTGAAAGAGTTACAGAGAGAGGCAGAGAGAGAAAGAGAGGTCTTCCATCCCCTGGCTCACTCCCCAGATGGCCACAACGGCTAGAGCTGTGCTGATCTGAAGCCAGGAGCCAGGAGCTTCTTCCAGGTTTTCCACGTGGGTGCAGGGGTCCAAGCACTTGGGCCATTTTCATTGCTTTCCCAGGGCATAGCAGAGAGCTGGATGGGAAAAGGAGCAGCTGGGACTAGAACCGGCACCCATATGGGATGCCAGTGCTTCAGGCCAGGGCTTTAACCCGCTGCGCCACAGCGCCAGCCCCATCCTTGTAAATTTGACCCACACGCCAGTTACACACTCGGTGGGCCACTACCTGATCGAACTCTTTATTCTGAAAAGTGTTACAGACTGAGACGCCTGGCTGATGCTTCGGGCCTGGCCGAGTCCTCGTGGATGGAACCTGGCCTCAGGCGGCGGGGCAGCAGGCTGTCACCACCTTTGCAGCAGCCACCGTGCGTGTTCTGTGCATTGCATGGCCCGTTCTTTCTTTGTTTCCTGTGAACATCTGGCAGGTCTCGGCTGAGCAGATCCTGACTTTGCAATGCAGCAACAGCGCGCGGACCGTGACACTCAACACTTGAAACTACGGCACAACAGGTGTTGACCTGTGCCGTTTGTCAGCTGGGAGGGTGTTTGTTGGGGCCTGGGGGCCCCCCAAGGCTGTCTGGTCTCAGAATTCATCTCATCTCTTTGCTCAGCCCTAGAGTGTGGCTGTGTTGTAACTGGGCAGGGAAGACCCTGGGCAGGAATCAGCTTTGTCTTACTCGACTTCTGAGCACAGCTAAGGGTCAGAGGTCCCTGAGGATGTCCCCAGCTGGGAAGACGCAGAAAGGCCCAGAAATCCAGCTATGTGCTATTTTCGTCCGAGTAACACAAACACTTGTAATTTTGCCTTTTTTTCCCGTGTTCTTTTGAGCCGTAAGCAGAGAGGTGCTTCCAAGTCCATGTTCAGGCCAAGAGGTGACAGCGTTGGGCAAGTCCCCAGCTGAGCCATGGGCTGACGCTCTGATCCCTGGGCCAAGGAGGGAGGCAGCTTCCTGCCTGCACTTGTCAGGGCCAGCTTGTGTGCTGGGCACTGGAGGCAAGAATTGCAAGAGAGTGCTGGGCGCGTCTGAGCCCAGGAGTAGTCGGAAGGCACACAGAGAAGGCTTTGTGCTTTGGCTCAACAGGCAGACAGCCTCAATTCCAGCCGCACCTGGCTGCTCAGCTGCCGGTGACCTTGGACTTGGTGTGGCCCCTCTCTGGACCTCAGTCTCCACCTCTGCAAAGTCAGGATAAGACAAGCTCCTATTTCAGCAGGAGTACTTGAACTTACATGTGTGAAAGCACCTGGCATAGCTATCATACCACCAGTCTCTGGTAGGGACCATCCTCAGAAGCCTTCCAACCCCAGCTGGCCTATGGGCTGCGTAAAACGATTGGGGGCCTGAGAAGCCTGTTAAACTTGGAGGACTCTCTGGATCTGAGCAGAGACCATCTGGAATGGAAGCTTGATTCCTTGTCCCAGCCTTGAATAAAAACCCTGGTTGGCTCGGATTCCTAAGGGGGAATCTTGGGGACTTGGGGGAGCCTATGGAACTCAGAGACCCCTTCCTTGGTGAGACCACTGGTGTGGGTCGTCGGCACACAGAGGGAAGATGTGTCAGGATGGGGTAGTACAGCTAACTGCAGGTCCTAGGTGGGTCCCCCCAGGCAGCCTCTATTCCAAGCCCTTCCATTTGTAATTAATGGGAGCCTTCCAAGCTTATGAGACAAAAGAGCTGCCAGGTGGTGGGTTTCCATAGTGATGGCAGAGGCTCCGCCAGTACAAATACAGACCGAAGATCCAAACTCACAGTGAGGCTCCTCAGGCGGGGGCGGGGGCGGTGGGGGAGAGGAGGGGGTGGGGCCATCAGAGGAGGCAGCTCCTAAGACCTGTGACTTCACCAGCCAGTGGCAGGTGGCCCCCACCATTGTGCGACCTCTTGGAGTCGCCTGGAGCTCTAAGACCTCCTGTGCTTGTCCCGCCTCCAAAGAGTCTCCTTCAGGTCACCTTGAGCGTGACCTGGACATCAGCCTTTTAAACATTTTTCCAGGTCATTCTTTTTTAGCTTTTTTCTTAATTGACACAACACTTGTACATATTTATGAAGTGTGCAGTGATGTTTCGATTTGTTTGACTACTATGTGATAAGAGCAGAGGATTTTGCAAATCCATCCCCTCAAACACCCATCGCTTCTTTGTGATGAAAACACTTGAACCTTCCCTTCTATTTTGAAGTGTGCAATAGTCACGCTGTCGTGCAATGGAACACGGGAACTTCCCCTTTCCAACTGGAACTCAGTACCAGTCGGCCAGTCTCTCTCCATCTCCGCCCCCCCCACTCCCCAGCCTCCGGTACCCGCCGTTCTATTTTCTTCTTGTTGGGTGAGATCAGCTTGTAAAGTTCTCATGCAGTTGAGAGCGTGTGGTATTTGTCTCCCTGTGCCTGGCTTCAGTTCCCGTGACACAGCGTCCTCCGGTTCGTCTGTGTCGGATTTTGATTTTTTTCATGGCCAAATGGCATTTCGTTATGTCTGCACACCACAGTGTCTTCATTCACTCGTTGGTGGACACTTACGTTGATTCCGTATCTTGGCCACTGTGAGCAGTGCTGTAGTAAACATCTTTCCAGGTGATTCTAACGTGTGGCCTAGGTGGAGAGCTAGTTGAAAGGCAGGCAAAGTAATGATGATAACGGTACAGTGCCTCCTTTAATCTTCGTAACTCCCATCTTCCCGGGTGGAGAAGTAAACTCAGAAAGCGTAAGTGACTTTTTTTTTTTTTTTTTTTTTTTTTTTTACAGGCAGAGTGGACAGTGAGAGAGAGAGACAGACAGAAAGGTCTTCCTTTTGCCGTTGGTTCACCCTCCAATGGCCGCTGCGGCTGGCGCGCTGCGGGCGCACCGCGCTTGTCCGATGGCAGGAGCCAGGAGCCAGGTGCTTTTCCTGGTCTCCCCATGGGGTGCAGGGCCCAAGCACCTGGGCCATCCTCCACTGCACTCCCGGGCCACAGCAGAGGGCTGGCCTGGAAGAGGGGCAACTGGGACAGAATCCGGTGCCCCGACCGGGACTAGAACCCGGTGTGCCGGCGCCGCAAGGCGGAGGATTAGCCTGTTGAGCCACGGCGCCGGCGTAAGTGACTTTCTAAGACCAGAGAGCAGTGAGAGCTGGTGTTCTCCCCAGGGCCAGGTTTCACTGTAGCTACTGCTTGTGAAGTGGAAGATGGGGGCATGTCCGAGGCAGGCTCCTCGGGTCCCTATTCCCTTGTACACAACCCAAGCTTCCTGCCCCGTGCTGCTCGCCCCGCCTGGCCAGGCTGGGTGAGAGCTCTGGGCTGGTTGCTTCCCGAGGCAGGTCTGCCTTCACCTGGGACAGCCGCAACCCGAGCCCTTGAACTTAGAGATGTTGAATCATGCACTTGGCTCCCCAGCTCTGCTAAAGAATGGCTGTCTTTCAACTTGGGACAGAGCTTCCGAGGAGACTGCGCTCCCAGGGGACGGGGTAGGGGTGGGGGCGCACACTTTGTTCACCAGGTGTTTTTTGGTTTATCGCAGACTCAAAAAAAAAAAAAAAAAAAAAATCAGGAGCCATCCGTAAAATAGGGCCAGTGCCTTTTTATGTGCAGTTTCATTGAAATTTAGTGAAAGGTAAACCCAGCAGGTACCTGTTTTACAGGCAATAAAAGGAAATTGGACAGCAATTATTTAAAAGGAGTTAGAGTTGTTTAAAACTAAAACTGAGGGGTATGTATATACCTTAGAAAGTTTACAAGGTTGGGGGATTTGGGTTGAACTGTTTCTGATGAAAATGAAACAGAAAATATTTTTCACTCTTATTTTAAGCCTCCCCCTTGGCTGTTTGTTTTCTAAATTTAGCAGGCCAGGCAGCCATAGGCAAATGTATCAGGGAGAAAACATCTGAAGCCAGTCAGGCACATTTCAATGTTTAATCCAAGAGATGGGCTGAGAACGAAGCTCTGCAGGAGGAGAAGGCAGGCCCCCGTGGTGTGGGAAGAGTCGCTATACAGCTTCGGCTCTTTCAGACATTATGGGCCCTACTGGACGCAGAAGTGCTGGGTTTGGCGGTCCCTGGAGGGGAGAGGGTGGCTCAGCCAAGCCCTCTCTACAGGAGGCTGCAGGATGTGGGAGGCTCAGCGGGCCAGCACTCACTGTGTCCCCAACCCTCGATCCTCACCATAGCAACACGAGGGCCTCTTAAGCCATGGTCCAGATGGAGCCCCCACCTCAAAGCGTGAACAGAGCCCTCTTCCCACCCAGCTCTGGACTCAAGCCGCCGGGCCCAATGCCAGAGAGAAGGGGATGGCTGCCACCTACCTTGTGTCAGGGCTGTCCGTGGCTCGATTGTTGGGTTTGGTGTTTGACTCGCTTTGTACTCTGGAGGGTGACTTCCTGTTCCTTGGAAGGACTGAAAGATGGAGGTCTCTGAACTTGAATCCTAGAGAAGGGCACTCAGCTCCAACCAGTTAGCGGCAACAACAACAGAAGATGTATGTACACAGGGAGACAGACAGACACAGAGACCTGGATCCAGGGACTCACGTAGTGTGTTAGAGTCCTTCTGTTCCAGTTCTTGGCTTTGATGGTCTCTTCCTGGTTCCATTCTTCAGACAGGATTTCTCCAGGTAATGGCAGGAAGAGCCTCATTTCCCAAGCTTCACAGTGCTGATGAAAAGAGCTCATTGTACGAACGGTCTCAGGGAGCGGTGAGCACTGGGTGCCACGTGGGGGGCCCGGATCCCATCTCAGGCGACTGGGCTGTGCCGTCCACTCCAGCTTCCTGCCATTGCAGACCTTGGGAGGCAGCAAGGGATGGCCCAAGCGCCGAGTCCCTCCCACCCACAGGGGAGACCCTGATTGAATTCCTGGCTCCTGGCTTCAGCCTCAGCCCATCCCTGCCTTTGGAGGTATCTGGGGAGTGAACTAGCAGATGGGGGCCCTGTCCCCTGGGCTGCTGTGTTACCTCTTTCTGCCTTTCAAATGTAAATAAACAGTCTCAGGAGAAGATTCTGATTGGCTCAGATAGACTCAGATGCCCATACCTGAGCCAATCATATTGACCTCCTGTGTCTTGTGCACACCCCAGTGATCACGCTTGGCGTGTTGGTGGGACAGCAGGATGGTGAATGACAGCCTGGCCAGGAGCAGGTGAACCGAGGTCATCGTTTTACATGGGCTGGCCTGGGAAGGCTCACGAGGTGGGGGGTGGGGGGTGGGGGGTTGAGCAGAGCCCTGCAGGTGTCTGGGATAAGAGCCTTCCAGAAAGAACAAAAGGGCTAAGGGGGAGGGTGCCTGTGGGCTTAGACAGAGCCGAGAGGAGAGGCCCGTGTGGCTGCGGCAGAGCAAGCAGGGCCAGCGGCAGAGGCCACAGGGGGCAGGTGTCAGGGCGCCGCTCCTAGATGCTCCTGTGGGCCGCTGGGTGCTCTGGGCTTTATGCTGTGTGCAGCAGAGGGCACTGAAGGTCACAGGATGTGTCAGAGGGGCCCCTCTGCTGGCTCTTGTTTTCTCCCCAGTTGATCACAAATAATTCGAGAGCAGGGACACTGTTTAGGTGCTCATTCATCCTCCATCCGTTGTTCTATCCAGCACAGGCCTGCCGAGTGCCTACTAGGTGCCCGGTGCAGGCAGCTCACGGTCTAGTGGCAAGGAGAGCACAGGAGTCAGGACCACGTGACACTTGCGCTGCCTGACATGAGAGTGTGTGAGCAGCCCCCAGTACCCTCACCCCTTCGAGAAGGGCAGCAATGCCAGCGCCACCCGGGGGCTCCAAGCCCAGGCTCTCCTGTCTCTCAGGCTGCTCCAGGCACAATGCCCGTGGCTCTGCAGCCGAGGGCCAAATGGTGCATTGACTTCCTCGCCAAGAGACTTAAGAAGCAGTGTGGGTGAGAACCCCTTTAGAAGAGGGCAGAAGGGAGACTGCGTTCAGTGGTCACCAGTCCGTGGGCACTGCCCCAGCTGGGGTGGGGTGGGGGAGGCTCTGAGGCCAGTTCTGCAGCTTCCCAGGCACCAAGGTTGGGTTGGGTTTTCCCACTGGTGATCTTCCATGGCCGTTCCTGACATGGAATGGGGCAGGAAAGCAGTGAGTTTCCTAAACTCCTCTTCTGGGGGCCATGCTGCCTTGGCTTATTCCCATAGTCCCAACCCCTTGCACAGCAGATTTCAATAGAGGTTGGTGGGGTTAATACTAGCGGCACGTCCCTAGGACGCCACCTGTGGGTGGATCACAGGGTAGATCAGAATTCAGGCTGCGGAGCGTGGATAAGGGCACCAAGGGTGACCCTGAACCTGCAGCACTGCCCGTCTCTGCAAGAGGGAATGCAGGGGAAACAGCTGCTTGGGGATAAGTCAGGAATCCCTTGGGGGCTTCCGAGTGAGAGGCCCCCGAGAGACATTCAGAGGCCCGGGAGTCTCATGGTCAAAGAATGCGGCTGAAGACGAAAAGAGGGACTTGGTAGCTGGCAGGGACTGAGCTCCATCAGGGCGTACCACCTGGGGTTCAGATGTCAGAGGTAGGAGGGCTCGGGGTGGGGACCGGGTGAGGTCAGGGGGAGTCTGAGGAGGAAGTAGAAGCCCTGGAGAGGCCTCCCTCGGTGTCCCCCTCAACGCAGCTGACTCGGGGCTCATTGTGGTTTCAGCTCCAAACCCAAGGGCCTTGTGGGTCACCATGGGGAGGGAGCCCAGACCTCTGGGAGGGAGTGGGCCTGGGACGTTGCCTTCCAAGTTGTTTTACAGCTGGGACCCTGGATCATGGAAGGGAGAGAGGGAGGAGAGGTAGAGGGAGGGAGGGAGGGAGGGATCCGAAGCACTTGTAAGCAGATGGATGAACCCTGGCAGCAGGCACCCCAGCGCCTGGGGGAGGAGGGTGCTCTCAGTCCGTTCTTCCCGGGCAGTGGCTGAGCCTGGGCTGAGGACTCAGGGGTCTCCATGCCCCAGCGTGCTTGGAGGTCCTGAAGCAGCAAACGCGGGTGTGTTCCGCCGTTGGCTCAGAGAATGGAGTGCTGCGCCCACTCTGGGAGCTCCCGAGCCTCGTAATGCTGCAGTCTTAGCGCCTCAGCCAATGGGAGGCTGCTGTCTGTTTCCCACACCCCAGCTGGGAACGTGGGAGTGGGGTAGTTAGCACCCAGTATTTCCCCAAGTGGGAAGGACACAAACATTCGCTCTCCCTTTCATTCTCGCTCTCAACGTTGAGTGGCTCGGATCCTTCTTAGGCGAGCCAGGGCTCAAGCCCGAACATCCTCCCTTCTCCTCTCCCCCTCCCTCCTCCTTCCCTAGCTTCTTTCCTGACATGGATTTAAGCCATGGGAAGCTCTGCCACATCTGTGCATTCCCTGGGGTGACACCAACTCCGAATGTCACAGTGCACAGTACCACCACCCTGAGCATCTGGGTCTAGTCTGGGGCTGGCTCAGTACACACAGCGGGTCTCCCCCATGGGCTCTGCCCTCAGCAGGCTTGCCATGGGCTCCTAGGATAGGCTAGGAGGCCTCTCAAGAAGCTAACACCACTGCAGAGTAGCCACAGTCCAGGAGGTCAGAGCTCCCTGTCCAGCGAGCTTAGGGCGAGGCTGTCCGGGGAACAGGAGGGTCCTCCTTTACAGGTCCGCCTGCTTCACTGGGCCATCCATTCCAGGCTGGGAGGTGGGTGCTCATGCAAGGGTTCAGGGGATGGGCCATTCTCACCCACTTTCCTGATGCCTCTGGGGGCCCAGAGTTCCAGCCTGGGGCCTCTGGTCGGGAGGAGTCGTTGCAGCTGGGAGGCCCCAGGATAGATGCTGTCTCGCGGCCCTCTGGGGAACATCCACCAGTGTCGGTTCCAGGAATGAGATGTCAGGATGCCTCTCTCCATGCATTCATCTCAGATGCTTTGCTCCCCAGTGTGACTCACTGGAGACTCTGGGAGTGCGGGGGAGGGTGTGGCTAAGGAGCAGGGGGGCTGGGCCATGATACCTGCCATCCATCACTCCCCAGTACTTAGCACCGTGGGCTCAGTGCACATGCCCCGGGCCATTTCAGCAGCAAGGGAAGTCCCCGAGAGGATGCATCAATGTCTGTGCATTTGAGTCCTGCAGGCTCTGCCTTGGCTCTGTGGGGCCTGCTTTTCTCTGCAGCACTTGGCCAAGCCCTGGTGAGGAACCTCCTGTGTACCGAACCCATGTGAGTGGCAGGGGCCCAAATACTTGAGCCATCATCCACTGCCTCCCAGGGCACACGTTAGCAGGAAATGGAATTCGAAGCAAAGCCGAGACTCGAACCCAGGCACTGTGATATGGGATCTGGCATCTCAGTGGTGTCTTAATTGCAGCACCAAACACCCACCCTGTAGCATGTGAATTCTTGAGAGGGGGGTCCATTTCTGACTTGTCTGTATTTGTGTCATCGCCCTGAGCAAAGGACCTGGTGTGTCATATGCTCTCAGAAAATAATACTTAATAATAATAGCAACAGGGCAGGTGCCTGCAAAGCCGGCATCCCATACGGGCAAAGGTTCAAGTCCCGGCTGCTCACTTCTGATCCAGTTCCCTACTGATGGCCTGGGAAACCAGCGGGGGATGACCCAAGTGGTTGGGCTCCTGTACCCACATGAGAAACCTGGAAGAAGCTCCTGGCTCCTGGCTGGGACCTGCTCAGCTCCTGCCATTGCGGCCATTTGGGGAGTGAACCAGTGGATGGAAACTCCCTCTCTTCCTCTCTGTGTAACTCTGCCTTTCAAATAAATAAACCTTTAAAAAAAGCCTTTCATGCCTCAGTTGCCTGCTCCGTACAGTGGGGTAGCTCTCGCTCTCCTCACAGAGTTGGGGTGAGGTGCCCATGACAGGGAGCAGTGAGCTGCCGCCTGGTGTGTCCTGCGCCCCATGCACATGGTGGGATGCTCATGCCTGGGGCTTCCTCTGACGCTAACCTCTGTCCAGGTGACAGGGACGCCCTCCAAGGGCTTCGATGAGAAGGCCTACCTATCGGCCAAGCAGCTGAAGCCGGGAGAGGACCCCTACAGGCAGCACGCCTTCAACCAGCTGGAGAGCGACAAGCTGAGCCCGGACCGGCCCATCCGCGACACCCGCCATTACAGGTATGCGTCTGGTGCTGGCACGATGGCACTGGCGAGCCATGCGAGGGCGGTGACACCGGCGGGCTCCCCCTTCAGAGCCTGCCTGTCCCCTCTTTATTTCATCAGCGCTCTGAGGACCTGCCTCAGCCTGGCACTCCAGGAAGAGTTACCTTCGGAACCACGGGAGGTGGGGGGAGCTGGGCGTGTGGGCGGGCCAGGTGCCTGGGTTGAAGAGGAGCCATCGGCCCTGCCCCCATTGACATCCCTTCCTCCTGCCCTGCACCCCAGCCCTCAGCCACTCCCAGCAGTGCACCCCAGCCCTGCCCTTCATTCTCCTGGGCAGTGCGGTGAGGCAGGAGAGCTCCTAGCCCAGGACCAAGGACGCCTGCATCCAATCCCAGCTCCGACTCAGCTCAGGGGCCGAGGGCAAGTCCCTCACCACCTCCTTGCTCTTTTCCAGAGTTGTGAGAGCCACCGCCCGCGGTCTTTCTTCTTTCCAAGCTCCGGATCTTGGAGCACATCCCTCTCCCGTGACTGGCCTCACCACCGTCCTCCCTCCACCATGGCCCTTCGTGCCCCCGTAGTCCCACCCTCCCCTGCCCACCACCCCCTCCCTCACAAGCTCTTTCCTCTGCCAGAGCATGCTACCCGCCCTGCCCCCACCCCCCAGCACCCTCTTCTCCTGGGAAGCTGGCCCCAGGGCCTTGGCACCTTCTTTGTGTTCTGTGCCAAGGTCCAGCCACTGGAGGGTGCTGCCGGAGCTCACCACAGTCCAGCTTCAGTTCAGGGTGACCCACAGGGCTCAACTCAAAGCAAGGAAGGGCCTTCGTCTAGTCCTGGCTCCAGGGTAGATGGAAGGACAGTGCAGACGGAGGGTGGTTCTAGCACCTTCCTTGTCACTCACAGAGACATGCCTGGGGTCCAGTGGGCTGGGGCAGCTTGGGTGGGATAGGATGGACCTAGGACTGGGGAAGTCCTGTCACCACTGTCAGCTTCCAGAAACTCCTATGCCCTAAACATGCCAGTGACTCTGTGGCTGGGCAGCCCCTCCCCCCCTCAGGACCTCATGGCCACTTCTGGTCGTCAGAAATCCTTTCCCAGTCAGTCCCAGGGCGGCCTCCCTTCAGGTTCTGCCCGCATGGCAGCCCCAGCCATGGCCAGCCTCGCACCCGTGGCCTGGAGGATCTGCCCATTCAAGTCTGTGAGTCAAGGGCTTGGCCTGGAGGCGCCTCCCATCCTCCCAGTCCATCTCTCTGGGAACCTTCCCAGGTGCTCACTGAGAACCTTAAAGGGGGTGTACAGCTGTGCACAGCTTTTTAAATGAGATCCCAAATTCAAGGCCATGGCAGGTGGGGAGGTGCCCTGTGTTGCTGCCGGGCACTCTGGGCTGGAGGTAGATCTGGAGTGTGGGGAGGGGTGTGCCTGTATGCATGTGTGCATGCATGTGCACGTGTGTGTGTGTGTGTGTGCGCGCGCGCAGAGGGTGCAAAGGATCTGCTGACCTTGACAAGCAGGGCGTCCTCTGGCGGAGCTGGTGTGAGCCATGGAATGGCTGGATGCCAGACTATGGGCCGAGTTCCTGGTACAGCCCAGGGAGCCCATTGTGGGCAGCAGAGTAGTAGAAAGCTCTGCAGACAGACCTGCTAGGGTTACAGAGAACCTGAGCAGCCCAGACCCACAAGATGGGCCTGAAGCAAACAGACCCTTCTAGAATTCCTCAGCCATCTTTACACATCTGAGTCCCGCAGGGCCACCTGGCAGAGGAGGTGGGAGTTCCAGTACACCCTCCAGACAGGGTTGGGGGTAGTTTGCCCCCTGCAGGAAGAGAATGGGCACCCTTATCCAGAGTCCCTCCTTCTTGGGCAGCAGATCGATGGGGACAGAGAACTAGGGAGATGGTACAGGTGACGGGGCCGCTCCCTGAAGTGCCTTCCCAGCCGGCCAGGTCCACTCCTGCCCCTGCCATGGCCACTCCACATCCGTCTCACAGAGGACAATGATTTTAAAGCCCTCAGGATTTCTCCCATGAGGGTGCCAGGCCCAGGGGGCTCCTGCCTGTCTGATCCGGTCTGCTTTGTGGGCAAGAAGGGGCCTGGGAATTCAGGCTGTGCACTGTGGGCCGTGGGAGAAACACCAGGGGGAAGATCGTCACTGCTGGGATGGCTGGAGAGCAGGCGTGATCATGAAGAGCGTGGCCGGTCCAGCATAGTGCGGCCGCCCACCAGGCCCGGCGGAGGCCCGGCTGAGGCCCAGTGGTGCTGATGGTCTCATTCCCTCTGTGGAGAAGGCGGTACCAGCAGAACCACATGTGGTGTTGGGAGCTGACAGAGCCCTGAGCTGCTGGGGAGGGGCAGGGGCCGGTGTTGTGACCTAAGAGGTCAAGCCACTGCGTGTGGCATCAGCATCCCTTATGAGCTCCGGTTCCAGAACTGGCTGCTCTGCTTCTGAGTCAGCTCCTCGCTAGTGCACCTGGGGAGGCAGCGGAAGATGGCCAAGTGCCTGGCCCAGCCCTGACACTGTGGCCATTTAGGAAATGAACCAGCAGATGGAAGATTTCTTTCTCTCTCTCTCTCTCCCTCTCTTTCTGTCACTCGACCCTTAAAATAAAATCTTAAAAAGAGCCCCCACCTCCTATGACACCTGCCGCTTGTCTCTCCTTGACCCCAGGCTGGCCAGTGTGGGATGGAGTGGTATGGAGGAGGCGAGGCCTGTGTCCTGGCTTCTGCCTGGCCCTCTCTGCCTCGCAGGAGTGTCCCAGGGGGTGGCAGACAGAGAAAAGCCTCACGCTGGCCCTGGGGATGCCACTCACCTCCCTGCTCCCTCCTCAGCTGCCCGTCTATGTCCTACTCCTTGGACCTGCCGGCCACCAGCGTCATTATCACCTTCCACAACGAGGCCCGCTCCACCCTCCTGCGCACGGTGAAGAGGTGAGCGCACCCCCAGCGGGACCACGGCCTCACGGGACCTGCACAGCCTGTCCCTGGCAAGGGGAGGTCACTGAGATGAGGTGTTGTCACCCAGTGGCCCTGGAGGGCAGACCTGTCTTGAGAAACTGGGACTGGTGAGCCAGAGTCGAGGGGATCCCCAGAGCTCAGAGCCATCCAACACAAGGTCATGGGTTGAGCATAAGGGTAGAAACACAGGGGTCAAGGGCATGGGGGATGGGGCAGGGATGGAGCAGAAGCCTCAGGAGAGCAGAGATCAGCCCAGTAGGGGCCTGTTGGTGAATCAGAGAAAGAGATGCCCCTTCTGCCCCCCCACTGCTTGATCTTGTGATCCAGGAGAACCCCGTTCACCTCATTTCCTCAGTGAACTGAGACAAGAATGGGAAGGAGCGCCCAGTGGCATTCCAGGCAGGAGGGAGGAGGGCTCCTTGTGAACAGCTTTCCTGGCTGGACAGAGCCTCCCCAGCCCTGTCTAGCCGCTCCTGTCCCTGGGCAGGCTTGTTAAGCCTTGGGCAATAGAACAGCCTCAGCTCCTGCCTTGATAGCTAGGGCATCCCCCACCCTCTCGCCCTACTGTCTGCAAGTGGTCCTAAGCATCTGAGGGTCCAGGCAGCAGGACAAACCATGTCCTTGGATGAGCCTTGGTCTAGCCAAGGAACACACTGCTTCCCAGAACTGGTGAGGGCCCAGGAAGTCTGCCAGCAGGTGCCCACGGCCAGTGCGCTGGCCCTGGAGCTGAGCACTGGGTCAGCCTCGTGGCCCAGAAAAGTGGCCTCTCAATCCCGGCTCTTCCTCTGTCCCCACTGCTGCTCCAGTGTCCTGAACCGAACTCCTGCCAGCTTGATCCAGGAGATCATTCTAGTGGATGACTTCAGTTCGGATCGTGAGTGCCCTCCTTCCCCACTGCACGTCGCCTCCTCTGCCCTGCCCCTGCTTCCCCAGAATGCGCGACTCCTGGCATCACAGCCTGATCTCTCTGCCTCCGCCCTCAGTGGGGACCCTCAGTGGGGACCCTCCTAGGCCCCTCCCTGGCCCTACTCTCTGGTGCCAGAGGAAAGAGTGGAATGGCTTTGAAGTGGGCACCAAAGAGATGACCTCAAAAGGGGAGGGGTGGGCATTTGGCTTGGCAGTTTAGACATCTGTGTACCGCATCTGAGTGCCCACGTGCAAAGTCTGCCTGCAGCCCCTGACTCCAGCTTCCTGCCAGTGCAGACGTGGGAGGCAGCCACGGTTGCTCTAGAACGTGGGTTCCTGCCACGCCTAAGGGAATCTGGATTGAGTTTCCAGCTCACTTCGGCCCTGGCCCGGCCCAGCCTTCATGGATATTTGGATTACCAGTCACCAGATGGGAATGCTCTCTCTCCTTCCCTCCCTCTGACCCCTTTAAATAAATACATTTTTATTTTATTTTTAGATTTATTCATTTATTTGAAAGAGTTACACAGAGAGGAAGAGATAGAGAAAGAGAGCGATCTTCCCTATGCTGCTTCACTCCTCAAATGGCTGCAATGGCTGGGGCTGCAGCAGGCGGAAGTCAGGAGCCAGGAGCTTCTTCTGGGTCTCCCATTTGGATGCAGGGGCCCAAGGACTTGGGCCAACCTCCGCTGCTTTCCCAGGCACATCTGCAGAGAGCTGGATTGGAAGTGGAGCAGCTTGGACTTGAACTGGGGCCCATATGGGATGCCAGCAACTCAGAGGGCAGCTTTACCTGCCACACCACAAAACTGGGCCCATAAAAATTGAAACATATGGGGCCAGAGCTGTGGTGTAGCGGGTAAAGCCACCGCCTGCAGTGCCGGCATCCCATATGGGCGCCAATTTGAGTCCTGGCACTCCACTTCTGATCCAGCTCTCTGCTATGGCCTGGGAAAGCAGAAGAAGATGGCCCAAGTCCTTGGGCCCCTGCACTTGCATGGGAGACCCAGAAGAAGCTTCTGGCTCCTGGCTTCCGAACAGCATAGCTCCAGCCATTGCCGCTATTTGGGGAGTGAGCCAGCAGATGGAAGACCTCCTTCTCTGTCTCTCTCTCTTTGCCTCTCTCTGTAACCCTGCCTTTCAAATAAATAAATAAATCTTTTTAAAAAATAGAAACATCAACAACATCCTTCATTATTACAACTGCCAAATGTAGGCTAGTGTTTGCTCAGCAGAGCGTGGAGAGCTGGGCTGGGGAACCATTGCTGCGCCCTTGGTGCACCATGGGGGAGGGTGGGGACAGGCCACCCTCAGTCCGGCCTGGAGGCGGGGGCGGGGCAACCCTTTGGGCAGTAGGGATGACCAGGCCCTCCACCCTCCCCCATCCCCAGCCCTTTCCAAGGCCTGGTCAGAGGCAGCTCCTGGTGGCGGCCCGGCACCCTGGCCTGAATGAGCATGCCTTCCTTTTCTCCACCCGCAGCTGAAGACTGCCTGCTCCTGACCAGGATCCCTAAAGTCAAGTGCCTGCGCAACGACCGGCGGGAAGGTGGGTCCTCGGAGCCCGGCTTCCACAGTGAAGGGTTGGGGTGGGAGGTCCTGCCCATCCCCTTGGGAACTGTTATCACAGCGAGCCAGCGAGGCCTGCTGTGTTCCCGGTGGCTCGGACCAAGGTGTGCAGGAGGCGTTCCTCCTCCCCAGGCCAGCCCCTAGCCCCGCAAACTGTAGGCTAGTGGCTCCACGTCCGGCTGCCGTCGCTGTCACCTCGGAGCAGCCTTTTCTGCCTGGCCAGGTTATCCGAAGCATTAAATGATATAGGCCACGTGGAAAGGCTGGGTTTGCAGCACCAGCCAAGGCATGGCACCGTGCACAGCACTCTAGGGGACAACAGAGAAATGCAAAACACGGTCCTTGCCCTGGGGACTGTGGGGGGTCAAAACCCATCGCAGCAACAGGCTGGACATAGTTACCTGGAAATAGCATGAAGATCAGAAGAGAGAGAGCTGATGGGGAGCGGGAGTGAGGCAGGAGGGCTTTCAGGAGGAGGGGGCACGAGGGGATGGAGAGGGCAGCAGGGGAAGGCCTGCCAGGCTGGGAGCTCTGCAGGCAAAGGCATCAGTCAAGGGTGAATACAGGTCAGGTGCTCACGGGCCCTGCCCGGCAGCCCCTGCGCCTGCTGGACGGGTCTGTCACTAAAGCAGCACCCGCGTTGATCTAGCTTTACAAAGAGAAGAGGTGCATTTAGTCACAGTTTTGGAAGCGGGAAGTCCAAAGAGCGCTGTGCAGCCTCTGGTGTGGGCCTCATGGCCTGTCAGAGCTCCTGTAGGGGAAGGTTCACATCTCCAAACAGGAAGCGGGAGAGCGGTGGGGCCAGGCTCACGCCTCGTCTAACAGCTCTCTTGAGAGAACTACCAGGACATCCAAGGGAACTCCTTAATCCATTCCGAGAGCAGCACCTCAATGAACCTAACCCCCACCCACCCCACCCCAATGGCTCCGTCGGTTCCCAGATCACCACCCTGGGGACCAAGCTCCCAACCCTTGAACTCTTGTTGGTGCAAGCAACATCCGAACCACAGCACCCACATTCTCCCATTCAGTCCTCAGCGCAGCCCATGGTCCCCATTTGCAGATGGGGAAACTGAGGCTTAAAGAGATTCAGTAATTCACTCAGGATGGTGAACAGAGGAGCCGGGATTTGAACCTGCTTCCCAACCCAAAGCCAGCCTCTCCCTTAGCCTCCCTCTGCTTCTGGAAAGTATGCAGGTTCTAGAGGTAGAGAGAGGTGGGATAGCGATGCCGAGGGGAGACCAGTCAGGCCGAGGGGCCACGAGGATGTTGGTGAGGGAGACAGTGGAAGAGGCCAGAGAGAGCTGTCTCCCAAGACAGGGGCTTATGGGCGCCATCCAGGCTGGGGATATGCTGTCCCTGGAGTTTTGCCAACCGTGGACAGACAGGTATGATCAGAATGCAGTACAGATACCTGGGTTGGGCTTTCAGACAGATGGGCAGAGGCAGAGTGCCAGGCAGAGATGGGGCCACATCCCTGCAAGAAGTCACTTCCATCTAAGCTCTCAAAGTGAGACCCTTCCCTCCCCACAGCTCACAGGGCATGGATGGCTGCTTGGGCAGGGGCAGGACCAGCTGGGCTGCCCAAAGCAGTGAGCAGCTGGTGAGACCATCAGGAAACCTGGCTAGAAGAAGAGCCGATCCTAACACATGCAAGGGGCCCCAGGCGCCAGGCTGCCTCCTTGTTGTCTTGTCCTGGTAGACAGGGACTGTTTTCTCTCCGAATCTTACAGACAAGAAGCCTGAGGTTCATAGAGGTTAAATCACGTGTGCTGGGTGAGTGCAGGGGCTGGCACGCAGAGAACTTAGTCCGGAAGGCTTTGTCCATGTCACCATGGTGATGTGGCTGGAGGGGACCCCCCCCCCACAGGTTCCCAGGGGAGAAGCTTTGCTTTCTGGTCCTCCTTCAGTCCCCAACCAATGCAGTCTCCACGCCCTGAACTTGGACTGTTCCTTGGGGTGTCACTCAGGCCATGACCCTGGAGTAATGGTGGATGGATGGATAGATGGATGGATGAGAACAAGAGAGGGGCGCAGTTGGGAAGGAAGGAGGCACACAGGAGTAAAAAGGAAAGTCCAGTCACCATAATCGGAGTCCCCAGCGCCTGAAGGGACGGGAGCCCCAGGACCTTGGGGGGGACGGCTGAGAAGCAAATTGGTTCAGTCCCAGCACCAACGCCTGCCCACTGCATTGCAGGGCTGATCCGGTCCCGAGTTCGCGGGGCAGATGTGGCAGCAGCTACCATCCTCACCTTCCTGGACAGCCACTGCGAAGTGAACACCGAGTGGCTG
This sequence comes from Sylvilagus floridanus, assembly GCA_949820135.1. NCBI lineage: Eukaryota > Metazoa > Chordata > Mammalia > Lagomorpha > Leporidae > Sylvilagus > Sylvilagus floridanus. The sequence goes on along the minus strand of OX463228.1, from coordinate 9,681,294 downwards.
CAGCCCATGCTGCAGCGGGTGAAGGAGGTGAGCCGTCCGCCCCGGGGACTCACCCACCACGGTCGTGCCTCGAGGGCTTGTGGAGCAGTCTCTGGAGCTGGGCTGCTGTCCTGGGGTGCCTGCCTGCTCTGCTTCCTCCTGGGTGACGTCAGCTCGTGGTCCTTTCTTTTCTGAAAACAGGAATACGTGCGATAGTTGATCCACTGGGGGGTTGGGACAATTAAATTGGGCAGGAGCCTGGACACACTGGAAGGCTCCTCCGATGCACAGGCGCTGTTTCTCTGCTGGGGGAGATTTTGGTCTGGCTGGGAGGCCCTAGAGAGAGGGAGGAGAACCAGGTGCTCTCTGAAACAGTGGGGAGGAGGGGGAGGCTTTGGACAGATGGCAAAAAGGATGTGATGAAAAGAATGACAGTACTTAAAACATGGGCAAAGGATTTGCAAAGACGTTTATCCAAGGAAGGTATACAAATGACCAGTGAATCCATGAAAGAATGCTCCGTGCCACTAGAGAAATGCAACTCAAAACCGTAATGAGATGCTACTTCATACCTACCGAATGGATGCCTGTTATCGAAAGGATGCGTAGCAACAAGTGCTGGCAATGATGTGGATAGATAGGAGAGCTCCCGAGGGGCTGGGCGGCACGCTAAGCAGTGCAGCCACTTCAGAAAACAATTGGACAGCTCCTCAGAAGTTTAAACATAGACTTACCTGGCAGTTCCATGGCCAGTTGTGACGGGGAACTTCAGAAGGTTTGTGGGAAATGGAATTAAAAGATAAATGGGGGTGGGGGTAGGGGAGAGGGCAGCATTGTGGTGTAGCAGGTTAGGCTGGCACCTACAACACAGCATCCCATATGGGTGCCAGTTTGAGTCCCGGCTGCTCCACTTCCCATCCAGCTCCCTGCTAATGTGCCTGGGAAAGCAGCAGAAGATGGCCCAAATGCTTGGGGCCCTGGGAGACCTGGAAGAAGCTCCTTAGTCCTGGCTTTGGCCTGGTCCTTCCTTGGCTGCTGAGGCTATTTGGGGAGTGAACCAGCAGATGGAGACCTTCTCTCTCTCTGTAACTCTGCCTATCAAATAAATAAATATTTTTTAAAAATAAAAAAGATAAATTGGGACCGGCTTTTAGACTAGCGATTAAGATGTTAGTTAGGATGCCTGCCTCCCACATTAAAATACCTGGGTTCAGTTCCTGGCTCTGGCTCCCGAGCCCAGCTTCCTGCTAATGCAAACTCCGAGAGGGAGCGGTGATGGCTCAAGTAGCTGGGCCTCTGCCAGCCGTTTCTGGGCCTGGCGTTAGTCCTCTGGCTGTTCTGGGCGTGTGCGCAGTGAACTAGCAGATGGGAGCTCGCTCGCTCTGTCTGTGTCTCTCTGCTTCTCAAAATAATTTTTTTTAAAAAAAAAAAAAAGGAGAAACTTACTTTGACGCAAACATTTTGAAATCCATGCATGGTTTTCTCCTAATACACATTTTACTGTGAACTTCATGAAGACTCCTCATATGCATGAATTTCAAATCTTTTTGCACCAAAATAAATGATTCTTTTAATTCCATTCCACGAACACTTGAAGCGTCTTCATATAATTGAGAAAAATAAAAACCTGTGTCCGCACAAAAACTTGTCCATCCACGTTCAGAGCAACGCTGTTCCAAAAAGCCAAAAGGTGGACCCTGCTTATCAGCTGACAGACAGATAACCGAAATGTGGCGTATGCATCATGGCCCTGTGTGGCAGTGTGACTGAACCTTGAAGGTCCTGTGCGACATGCAAGCCAGTCACAGAAGGCCACGTATTACATGAGACGCTCAGAGTCAGCAAGTCTGTGGGAGGCAGAAGTCCCTCGGTTTCTTAATGGAGAGGTGAAATGTTCCCCACCTGATGGTGTGAGGGTGCCACAGCCTTGCGAACACGCTGAAGTCTACCCGACTGCTCTCTTGCAACATGGTGAGCCGGGTGGCACGTGTATAGGATCTTGGCTCAAAAAACCCTATGAAGAAGATGAGCCCCCGCCCCATCCATGGAGCCCTGCACTCCTCTCCCTGTGATCTCCCTTGTCAGCCACCCGCCCCCCCGGGGGCTGCTGTTACTCTGGGACACTATAAATGGAGGGGCAGATGTGGGGTGCAGGTGCAGACAAGAGGATCTGTAGACGACAGCAAAACAGAGAAGAAAAGAGACAGATGAGGCTCGGGTCTGTGTCCTCCCATAGAAGGAGCAAGCAGACAGGGCTGCTGAAGGTGATTAATGTTTGATCTTGAAGTATGACATCATCCACCACCACCGTCACCACCCCAAGAGCCTTCAGTGAAATCCACCTGACTCACCCACGTTTTGGGTTGGGCTTGTGTTGTGGGAGGTGCTGGAAGCAATGACAAATCTGACCTTGAAGTGAGTGTGACCTGGGAAAGATAACACCCAGCGTTGTGGGGTCCCCAGGGTCCCTGTCTTATTTTTTTATCCAACAGATAGAGTCAGACAGAGAGAGATAGATAGAAAGATCCCCCTTCTGCTGGTTCACTCCCCAAATGGCCGCCACGGCCGAACTATGCCAGTCCGAAGCCAGGAGCCAGGTGCCCCCTGGTCTCCCATGTGGGTGCAGGCACCCAAGCACTTAGCCCATCCTCCACCACCCTCCTGGGCCACAGCAGAGAGCTGGAGTGGAAGAGGAGCAACCGGGACCAGAACCCGGTGCCCATGTGGGATGCCGGCGCCACAGGCAGAGGACTAACCGAGTGAGCCACGGCACTGGCCCCCAGAGTCCTTGTCTTTGAGCTGCTAGTAGTCCCATTGGAAAGACTCAATCCTGGGCCAGCACTGTGGCGTAGTAGGCTGAGCCTTCACCTGCAGCACCGGCATCCCATATGGGTGCTGGTTCAAGTCCTGGTTGCTCCTCTTCTGATCCAGCTTTCTGCTTATGGCCTGGGAAAGCAGTGGAAGATGGTCCAAGGCCTTGGATCCCTGCACCTGCATGGGAGACCCAGCCAGGCTCCTGGCTTCAGATTGGCCTAGCTCTGGCCATTGCAGCCAGTTGGGGAGTGAACCTTTCTCTCTGTCTCTCTCCCTCTCTCTGTAACTCTGCCTCTCAAATAAATAAATTTTAAAAGAAAGAAGGAAAAGAAAGACTCAACCCCAACATGTACAGAGGTAAATGGCAGTGAGCAAATCAGCGACTCCCACCAGCCACGGAAGGGCCACCTCGGGCAGCAATGAGTCAGCATCCCAGGAACTGTCTGGACTGTGTGAGAACAGCTTAAAAGAGCAAGAAGCCTTCAGCCTGCAGCGTTCAGGGAAGGCTCTGTCCAAGGAGGCAGAATCCCAGCAGGGCTCAAAATGATGAGGCCAGGAGAGGACTATGCCCACGGGACCTGTGGGTGTGGTGATGCAGCCCAGCACCCGGGGCCTGCCAGGGCTCTGGGTGGTCCTGTACACATGCTGCAGGGAGGTTTGTGCTGGGGCCCCCATCTCAGCCAGATCTTCTCCCCAGAGCATCAGCTGGGCCTGGTCTCACTGCATCTCACATCTCTCCTAGGACCACACCCGTGTGGTGAGCCCCATCATCGACGTCATCAGCCTGGACAATTTCGCCTACCTCGCGGCCTCTGCTGACCTTCGTGGAGGTGGGTCCTGCTCCCATAGCGGTGCCCTTCCCCATGGTGTCAGAGGCTCATTCCACCACCACCACCCCCATCCTTATTCCCAAGGAGAAAATGAAGAGGGGTCATTTGGAGCCCTGGGGTTAAGGACAAAGGGCCCAGAGCTGGCAGCTGCAAGAGTCAAACTAGTGTCTCATCTCTCCTGCCCCCCAAATATTGGCTTCCCAAGGTGATCCTGGGTGCAGGCCATCAGGTGACAGCTGTCTTGGGTGTGTGGCTTTGCATGAGCTCCTAACAGCCACACCCCAGAGGAGGGCAGAAGTGGCTCTTGGCCAGTTTGGCTCTTGGGCTCCGGAAATGTGGCTCGTCTTAAAAGAGCGACCAGCTGGAAATGAGATTGGCTGTAAAGATGAGAACACGCGTTAGGTTTCCAAGCCTTAGGGTGAAAGAATAGAAACTATCTCTTTAGTAACTGTTTATGTTGACTACGTGCGGAAATGACAATATTTTGAATATACGAGGGTGTTTCAAAAAGTTTGTGGAAAATTAGAATTAAAAGATAAGTTTAGTTTGATATAAAAAAACAAATCAAAACCCATGCCTCGTTTTTTCATAATTCACATTTTTCATGAATGCTTTAAAGACCTCTCATCTGTGAAGATTTCAATTTTTTGGCACCAAAATAAACTTATCTTTGAATTCCATTTTTCATGAACATCTTGAAGTACCCTCGTATTCCATTAAAATACTTTATTCAAATTAGTCTCATATGTTCTTATTTTTTGGCTATGACTACGAGATCATTTTAAATTACACTGTGACTCACATTTGTGGCTTGTATTGTGTCTCCCTTGGACCGAAGGCTCGGGATGCTGAAGCTGTGCTCTTTAACACAGCTGACAATAGCCACATTTGACTGCTTAAATTAATTAAAATGAAACAGAATTGGAAATTCAATTCTTTTGTTGTACCAGCTGCATTTCAAGAGCTTCATGCGGTCAGGGGCTGCCATTCTGGATCCTGCCGATAGAACATTCTCCTGATAGAGGACTGCTCCTGGCCCGGGGACTCTGTGGCTGGGAGCCAGCTGGCTGCAGCATTCCCTGTCTGGGGCCGGGACTCCCAGGAAATGGACCCAGCCCTCAGTTCCTTCCTGGGGTCGGGTGGGAACCAGGCACTTCCCCTTTGGACAAGCACCTTGGCCTGTGCACTTGCTGCTGTCTCTGCCTGGAATTCTCTTCCCCCAGATATGTGCACGGGAGCTTCCTGCCGGGCAGGTGCCCACTCCATGCCCTCTTGCTAAAGGAGGGTGGGCTCCCTCCTTTGTGTTCTTCTCTAGCGCTTTTGACCCTGGGAAGACATAGTGTCCACTCCCCTGTCTTTGTTGTCTCAGTCTCACCCAGTGGGTTGTAGACTCCCTGAGGACAGGGCCTGGCCTTATTCCACAGACAGCAGCTTAGTCCCCTGAGCCACCGGGCTGGCTCCAGCCTGTAGCCCTGGCCTTATTCTGAACAAGGGGACTGGCCACATGCAGAGCCCAGGCCCTCTGCGAGCTGGATTCTGCCCGAGGGAGGCCCCGAGGGAGGTCTGCAGCCTCTGGGGGGCTCTGCCCTGAGCCCCACCCTCGCCTTGCTCTGGCCCTAGGATTTGACTGGAGCCTGCACTTCAAATGGGAGCAGATCCCCCTGGAGCAGAAGATAACCCGCACAGACCCGACCAGGCCCATCAGGTCAGGCTGCTGCGGGCCCTGGGGAGACCCCTCCTGCCGGGGGCAGGGGCCTGGGAGGCCAGGTCAGTGCACAGCTCAGTGCTCATGGTTTGGGGTCCCTCGGCGCCCTGCCCGCAGGGACAGAAAGGACAGAGGCCTTGGGACGGTTGTGCCTCAGCGACCCTGCAAGTGGGTGTGTGAGGACCAAGGGCCTCGGCTCCCGGCTCCCACGGCTCACGCGTCACCTCTCCTTCTCCTTGCTCCCAGGACGCCGGTCATAGCTGGAGGAATCTTTGTCATTGACAAGGCCTGGTTTAACCACCTGGGAAAGTACGATGCCCAGATGGACATCTGGGGTGGAGAGAATTTTGGTGAGTTGGGAAATAGTAACAGGAGCCACAACAGCGACTATAATCAAAGTGACCCCTAGGTGCCTCCCGTGCCTGTGGCCCTGGTCTAAGGGGTCTACACATAATGAAGTCATTTAATCCTCAGGCCCTCTGAGATACATACTATAATCTCTACCTTATTGATTAAAACAAAACAAGACTCGGAGGCACAGAGAGGTTAAGCCCTTTGTCCAGAGCCACACAGTCAGCTAACAGAGAGGTCTGGGGGTTTGGGAGAGCAGGGGGCCACGTGGCTAGATGTGTGGTGTGTAACACATGGGTCACAGCTTAACCAGAGGGCAGCTCTCCTGCCAGAGAAACTGGGAGGTGGGCAGTGGAGGGTGACGAAGGGCCAGACGGCCAAAGTGCAAGCCCTGCACATGTGATGCTTCTGGGAGGCCGAGTCTCTGCAGGAGGTCGCTGAGGGTGGGGACGTGATGCGTGAGGATGCACAGCACTGAGCTGGCAGCCACTGTCCTGCAGCGTGAGGCCATCAGCCCGCTCCAGGCCCAGGAGCAGGGGGCTGCTGCCTGCCACTTCCTGGAGCAGCAGTGGAGGAGACAGATGCGGGCGAGCGAGCGACGTTCAGTAGGGGCTGGACTCGCTGCCCCACACTCTTGTTTCTCAGTGAGGGCCACGGAGCACCATGCAGTGGTCACCGTGGATCCGAGCCCAGCTCCAGGCTGTAGTATGTGGGGCTGGATGTCCTTGGGTAAAGAGATTTTTTTTAAAAAAAAGACAGAGATCTTCCATCTACTGGTTCCCTCCCCAAGTGCCTGCAATAGCCAGGGCTGGGCCAGACTGAAACCGGAATCCAGGAATTCCATAGAGGTCTCCCACACCGGTGTCAGGGACCCAAGGACTTGAGCCACCATCTGCGACCTCCCATAGTGCACATTAGCAGGAAGCTGGAACTGGGAGCGGAGCCTGGACTCAACCCCGGGCACCCAGATTCAGGATGCGGCGTCCCAAGTGATATCTTGACCACTGTTCCACATGCCCACCCCGGAGACAGCTTTTGGGATCTAAGGTCCTCATTTGCAAAACAGGAAGTGAAGGCCCTTCTTTCCCAGGGTTGCTGGTGAGACTGAGTTCTCTTGGGCAAGGGCCTGGTGGGACACAGATGGTGCCTCTGATGTGGGGTGTGTGTGTGTGTGTGTGTGTGTGTGTGTGTGTGTGTTTTAGGATGCATTTACCCAGAGTGAGCAAGATATGGGGAGCTACCGAGGACAGTGTGCTACTGGGGGTGGGTTGTGCCCACCCCAGGTCTGAAAGACATGGAGGGAGCACCTCTGGTGTGGTCTTGGGACCGGGCTGCCAGCCAGGCTCCAGGAGGAGGGAGTCGGGGAAAACAGTCGCCCTCACCCTCGCGCTTCTCTCCGGCTGGCAGCTGCCGACACAGAGCAGGGTGCCGAGCCACCCAGGGGTCCGCAGGAGCTTACAGGTGCATGTGTGCCTGAGCAGGACGGGGGCCCAGCCCTGCCCCTGCACCAGACCCAGCCTTTCCCCACTGCCTCCTTTCTCAGCCTGGCCGGGTTTCTCAGACCATCACCCATTGGACAGGCAGGGAAACCGAGGTGGGTGCTGCCTTCCACATCTCCGTCGGGAAAGTCGCCGTCTCTCCGGCTGTGGGCAGCGTGTTACAGGAGCCAGAGAACAGCAGCGGGGCTTGGGAGAGCCCTCACCCCAACTCCAAACCAACCCGAGTGGCGACGTGGGGTTGTGGGGGAGGGCGGGGTCCTCCCTTCCTAACTCACTCCTGGAATCCATCACAGCAGGCATTTGGAGAAACAAATGCCGAACGTCCTGGGGCAGCGACCCTTCTGTCCTGACCCCCTCCCGCGGGTCTGGGGCCCTGGTGACCTCCTTTGTGTCCTGGGCCTGAGCCCCCGGCTCCCCGAAAGCCTTTGGAAGCTGGGAAGCAGCTGTCTCCCGGCTCCCCAAGGCTTTGCTTTTTCCTTTCTTTCTTCCTCTGGCTGGGGACGGATGGAGAAACAAGTGAATGATCAAATAGCTCACTTCAAACCGCGCCCGAGGCCAGGGCTCCACCTGCGGGAACTAGAAAGGGGACCAGTGGAGTGGTTCTGGCCGGGGTTTTGTTTCTTAGAACAAATTCAAAGAAAGGTCTAGGCTGGCTGGGGCGCTGTTCCAGCAAGGGAGCCGCGGGACGCCCGTCTCTGGGGGTGCGGGCCTTTCTTGTATTCCTTGGTTGAAGGAAGGCAGACGCCCACACCGAGTCGAGATGTGTTCTGTGTCCCCAGGGACACCAGACCCAGCAGCCCAGAGGCCACCCTAAGTGGATTCAAGCGAGGGATCCTTTTTAAACATAGCGGGGCACAGGCGTGTAGCCTGGTAGGTTAGGACACGTCGGGGTGCCTGGGTTTGAGCCCCAGCTCCGACTCCTAACTGCAGCTTCCTGCTGATGCAGACCTGGTGATGGCTCCGGTAACTGGGTTCCTGCCGCCCGACGTGGGATACCTGCACTGAGCTCCCAGCTTCAACCCAACCCAGTGTGGGCCACAGCCACCGTGGGCATCTGGGGGAGTGAACGAGCAGGTGGCGGCTCGCCCTCCGCCCCACTTACTCTCTTCCTACCAACCACCCTATCTGATCTCTGCCTCTCACATAAATCATAAAAGTTCAAACAAAACCCATAGCTGGACCATGTTCCTCCTCTGCTCACAACCTGCTCCCATGTCACTCAGAGCAAACCCCAAGTCCTTTCTGCCACCACCAAACCTGTTAACAGCCCTGCCCTCCAAACCACAGCCCGTGAGCCCTGCCCTCATCTCGCACTCCTACCTCCTTCTCCTACCTCACTGCACTCCCATGGGCGGGCTTCCTAATCAGGAATCCATTGCCCTCTCTGCCCCTCTGCCTGGGGTGCTAATCCCCTGGGAGCCAGGTGTCTCACTCCCTCATCTGCTTCAGGGCCTCGCTCAGTGAGAACCTCCCTAATCAGCCTAATTAATTAAAAATGGGACACACACACATACCCACAGCCCCCTGCCCTGCTTAATTAGTGAGCATAGCTCACTCATTTGCTTGTGACTTCTATTTTTTTATTTCTTATTTTACTGAGTTCCTGCCCCCTCCCCCTGCCACTACAGTATAAGGGAGTCCAAGACAGCTTCTGACCATATAATAGATGCTCAATAAAAGTTTGTGGCATGAGCTAGAGGATCTGATTAGAACAGCACAAAACCAATTGTGAGCTTTGTTTTGCAATTCCACAACTGGGAGAGGCCAGCCCCTGCTGTTGCTGCCACTGGGGAAGTGACCCAGCAGATGGAAGATCCCACTCTGTCTCTCCCTCCCTCTCTCTCGCTCTGCCTTTCAAATAAGTAAAATATTTTTTAAAATGCCGGAAGTGGGTTATTTTGCAAAGAAAAAGGGGTTTGTTGGGGCTCACAGTTCTGGAGGTACAAGGTCTTCCTCCTGGCGAAGTCCGAGGCAGCACAGAGCCTCCTGGGGCAGGAGACAGGGAGCGGTGTGTCCACCTTTCTGTGGTCTCTCCTTACTTAGAAAGCCAGCAGCATCCAGGCACGGGGGCTCCAGGTAACGACCTAAACCCATCGTCATCAGGGGCCCCGCCAGTTTCTGCCCTCTTAGCACCGTTAACACAGACTTGGGGAACTACACTCCTGCAGGATTCCCGGGGCCAAATCTTAGGCAAACTGCAACATGGAGTGGGCGTGTCTCCGTGGGCGTGCAGGCACGTGCGCGCATGCGCCAGGCCAGGGTGGCGTGAACTGTCAGCAACACGGGCACCAAGCTTCATCGGGCCCGGGAACTGACACCCCAGCCTTCCCCACCGTGAGACACCACGGAGAGGAGGCCAAGCCCCTCCTCACCGTCACTCAGTGGACCTCGGCCGGCAGCCCCTCGCCCACTGACCCCTGCCATCTCCTACAGAGCTCTCCTTCAGGGTGTGGATGTGCGGCGGGAGCTTGGAGATCGTCCCGTGCAGCCGCGTGGGCCACGTCTTCAGGAAGCGGCACCCCTACAACTTCCCCGAGGGCAACGCCCTGACCTACATCAGGTGAGTCGCAGCGGGACGTGCCCTGGGCTCGGATTGGGACGCGTTGGCCCGCCCAGTTGCTCAGCCGTGACTTTGGGCAGTCACGCACATGCACACCCATCCCGTGTATCGGGCCTCAGTTTCCCCATTCACCCCCTCCCAGATCTGGCATTCTGGGATTGCAGGACCTCCAGGAAGTTTCCACCAGGTCTCCCTTGCCTTGGCTCCCTTGGACCAAGCGACTCCCTCCCTGGCTGGTCCAGGTCTCAGCTCCGATGTGCTCTTCTTTATGAGAACTTCGTCCATCTGCCGCATTACAGTCCACCTCTCTTCTGGCCTCTACCCTGCTTACTTTCTGTCTGCTGCGTTTTTCACTCACTGACTTATGCTGCCCGCAACTCACTGAGGCCCGCTTGCTGGTCACGGATGCCTGACTTCATCCATTGTCTCTGCAGCCAAGTCCCCAGCCACAGGGTGCACCTGCTGTTGGCCTGGAAAGCCACTCATGACCTGTCTTCCTCCTCTTGGCTCTACAGGAGTGGCTACTGTTGCAAGGTAGCTGCTCTGCATGTCCATAGCTGTGGCTTCCATGCACAGACAGACACACACAGCCACTGGTCCATGCTGGTGCTTTTATGGAAAAGGGGCCATGCTGTGGTTGTTCCTGACGCCTGTGTTTTGGCCATGCTACACGGAGTGGAGCAGAGGTGTCTGTCCATGTGACACACCCATGCTGAGCTTACACCCTTTCCCAGAGCGGCCTCACACTCCATCACCTGGAGGTGCTTTGTTCTCCATGTTCTTGTGCGTGGCCTTGCTATGCTGGGGAGGTTTTGAGCGTCTGTAGAATGGATTCCTTAGAGAGTGTCCGAGTCTGTGGTGGACACTGACAGATGTTCCTCGCTCCCTGGAGACTATGCTAATTTATATCACCCCAGTCGGCATGCGTTTGCACACACTCCTGACAGCCTCCTTGCCCTAGGCTCTGCCTTTCAAATAAGTAAAATATTTTTCACAAACTGCAACTGCATACTTATTTTTTTTAAGATTTGTTCACTTGAAAGTCAGAGTTACATGGAGAGATAAAGAGAGGCAGAGAGATAAAGAAAGAGGTCTTCCTTCCGCTGGTTCGCTCCCCAGTTGGCCACAACAGCTGGAGTTGCAGCGATCGGAAGCCAGGAGCCAGGAGCTTATTCTGGGTCTCCCATGCGGGTGCAGGGGCCCAAGCACTTGGGCCATCTTCTACTGATTTCCCAGGCCATAAGCAGAGAGCTGGATCCGAAGAGGAGCAGCTAAGACTTGAACCTGTGCCCATATGGGATGCTGGCACTGCAGGTGGTGGCCTTACCCGCTATGCCACAGCGCTGGCCCCACAAACTGCAAACTTTTAACTGACCAGAAGGATGGCAGCATTCATCTCGACCCTGACCCCACCCCGCGGTCTCTCTGGCGACCTTGTTTTGCTCTTCTGATCTTCTAGGAACACCAAGCGCACCGCAGAGGTGTGGATGGACGAGTACAAGCAGTATTACTACGAGGCCCGGCCCTCCGCCATCGGGAAGGCCTTCGGCAGGTGGGACCCCACCCCCACGCCCACGCCCTCGGTTTCCCTCCATCCATGTTGGCACAGCCATAGCAAACTACCTCCACAGTCTCCCTAAGGAGAGAGCCCTCCCTGGGCTGGGAGGCCACGCAGGGACAGGGCCCTGGTCCAGAGGTGCCTGCAGCCTCCCTGGGGGAGAGTCGATTGTGACTGAGCTGTTCTGCACAGCTGCCTGCAGCACGGGGACACCTGTAGCAGGACCTTGGGAGGGGCTGTCTGTAAAGACGTCTGAGCTTTTCTCTCCACCCGTTCACCGCCGTGATCTGCTCGCCTATTTTTCTGCCGGCTGTGATGACTACAGTCTCACAAAGCATTTTTCAGAGGCAGATGGGTTGTGAAATCCATTTCGTGTGGGTCGTGACCAGCATTGAGAGAGAGAGAACACTACGGGTTAGATTAGCACTGAACAGAATGGAAAATTAGCGTTGATTACAGTGAGAGGTAAACATTGTATGATGAAACTCTGATTTCAGTTGTGTGTGTGTGTGTGTGTGTCCTACCTACATGGTGCATACCAGCTCACAGTGGAGGATATAGGAACAGTCTTCAAAAAGTTCATGGAAAATGTGCATTATGGAAAAGCCATGTGTGGGTTTTGAAATTTGCTTTGTACCCAAATAAACTTACCTTTTTTTTTTTTTTTAACAAAAAGATTTCTTTCTGTATCTGAAAGGCGAAGTTACAGAGAGGCAGAGGCAGAGAGAAAGAGAAAGAGAAATAGAGGTCATACATCCACTGGTTCACTCCCTAAATGGCTGCAATGGCTGGAGCTGGGCTGATCCTAAGCCAGGAACCAGGAGTTTCTTCCAGGTCTCCTACATGGGTCAGGGGCCCAAGGACTTGGGCCATCTTCTACTGATTTCCCAGGCCATAGCAGAGAGCTGGATCGGCAGTGGAGCAGCCGGGACTCAAACCAGCACCCATATGGGCCATCTTCTACTGATTTCCCAGGCCATAGCAGAGAGCTGGATCGGCAGTGGAGCAGCCGGGACTCAAACCAGCACCCATATGGGATGCTGGTACTGCAGGCGGCAGCTTTATCTGCTACACCACAGTGCTGGTTCCATAAGCTTATCTTTTAATTCCATTTTTTCCATGCACTTTTTTTTTTTTTGACAGGCAGAGTGGACAGTGAGAGAGAGAGACAGACAGACAGAAAGGTCTTCCTTTTGCCGTTGGTTCACCCTCCAATGGCCGCCGCGGCCAGTGTGCTGTGGCCAGTGCACCACGCTGATCTGATGGCAGGAGCCAGGTGCTTCTCCTGGTCTCCCACGGGGTGCAGGGCCCAAGTACTTGGGCCATCCTCCACTGCACTCCCTGGCCACAGCAGAGAGCTGGCCTGGAAGAGGGGCAACCGGGACAGAATCCGGCGCCCCGACCGGGACTAGAACCCAGTGTGCCGGCGCCGCAAGGTGGAGGATTAGCCTAGTGAGCCACGGCGCCGGCCTCCATGCACTTTTTGGAGCCCCCTCACTTTCATCTCCTGCTTAAATTCTGGTCTCCCTCATGCAGATTTGTCACTGTCTCTATAAGAAAATATGCCACGAAACAGTTCACTGGGAGCTAACACGTCCCCTTAGATTCGTCTGATTCTTAGAAAAGTCTTCTGGGGTGGGTGGGCTGCTATGGAAGGCATGGAGGCTGGGCTGGGTGCCCACAGGGGCATTAGCCAGGGGCTGCTGTGGCAGGTGTAGGCATGGAAGGTGAGCGTGGGGCTGGTGTCCCATGGACACATCAGCTGGCACAGTCATTGCCACGCTCCCGGAGGAGGTGTAAGTGTGGCTCTTCTTGCTCCGGCCTCGCTCAGAGAGTGGAGTTCAGGAGAGGGAAACACCTGCTGGAATCGGCTCTGCTCTCTGCAAAGCTCAACACCAGCTTAGGGTGCGCCGAGGTCTCGGGGGAGGAGGGGGCAGGAAGCCGGCTAAAGCCTGGTTCCCTGAGAGCTGGGCTTGTCCCGAAAGGTGGGCTCAGGGCAAGAGCCCAGAGAATGACTCAGGCAGGAGGCCAGGGCAGGACGGTGGAGGCTGCAGTGGCTCCTGGCCTTTGTTCCCCAGAGGAAAGTGAGAAGAGGGACTGAGACTACGGGCCCTGCAGGGGTGGGGGTGGCTCTGCCCCTCCCGGGGGCTCCCTCCCACACCGCCGGCCACCAAGCCTGTCTCCTTCTTCAGTGTGGCCACACGGATCGAGCAGAGGAAGAAGATGAACTGCAAGTCCTTCCGCTGGTACCTGGAGAACGTCTACCCCGAGCTCACGTGAGTGCCTGGGGAGGGGTGGGAGAGGGGCTGGCGGCTTGAGGACCCCCGCCCCAGTAACAGGCTCTCTCTAGCCCCTGGTGTTTATCTTCATGGGAAGGTGCTGGGAGGCCCGAATGGCTGTTTCCAGGAGCTATCAGTTAGGTGTGTTGGAAACCAACATTTTTATAAACCAGATTTAGACCCAGAAAGGGACATCATGGCCTTCCATGGTGCATGGTGCATGCTTCCTGGGTAGCACAGGCCACAGAGACGTCCGTACTCCTTGAGCCCACCCTCTCGCTTCTGGGAGTTCATCCTAATGGAATAAAGCGGCCAGAGCAAAACGTGCGTGGCTGTGCAGGGGCCATGGCAGCCTTGTCTGCCGCTGTGGGAAAACGAGAAACAGCTAACAAGCAGGCGCTGGGTTCAGGGACTCCCCATCCATCGACTTCAGCAGGTTGTGCATTCGTCCATATCATAGCCCTGAGGACTGTGAGAGCACACGAGCGAATGAGGACAAAGCAAAGGGCCGGTGGCACCTGCACACGCTGCTTCTTTATTTGATAGGCAGAGTGGCAGGGAGAGAGGGAGAGAGACAGAGGGAGATCTTGCATCTGCTGGTCCACTCCCCAAACAGCTGTAAGTGCTGGAGCTGGGCCAGGCTGAAGCCAGGAGCCACGAGCTTCCTCTAGGTCTCCCACGTGGGTGCAGGGGCCCACACACTTGGGTCATCATCCGTGGCTTTCCCAGGCACATTAGCAGGGAGCTGGATTGGAAGTGGAGCAGCCGGGACTCAGCGGGCAGACATATGGGATGCCAGTGTCGCAGGCAGCAGCTGAAGCTACTGTGTTGCAATGCTGGCTCCCGGTTGCAGCTGTGCGTGAACATTCTTGGGTTCCAGAGAGGACTGCAGGGGGTCAGCTGGGTGGCTGGGCTGAGCCCACGGTGGTGCCCCTGCCCTGTCACCTTTTCTAAGCCCTGCTCTCTGTCCTGGGTACATCCCTGTGGTTTGTTTCCTCACTGACCTCCAGTCGTATCTCAGGTGTGCCCTTCTCAGGGACGCTGGCCTGGAACACGGGGCATCAGCATCAGTGCCTTCCTCCCCTGCCTTCCCGGCTTGCTTTGCTCTGTAGCTCCAGTCCCCAACCGGCATGGGAGAAAGGCAGTGGAAACGTGTAATGACAAGGTCTAAGTTTTTTTTGGTGCAAAAATGTTGAAATCTACGCATATGAGGGGTCTTCAAAAAGGTCACAAGAAAATATGCAGTAAGGAAAAACCATCCATGAATTTAAACATATTTTTGCACCAGAATAAACGTATGTTCTCTTCTAATAAACTGCTTATTCACTTATTTGAGAGACAGAGAATTAGAGCCCCTTGCCCCTGGCTCATTCTTCAAATGCACCCAGTGGCCTCTGGTTGGGGCCAAAGCTGACAACCAGGAACTCCGTCCAGGTCTCCCACGTGGGTGGCAGGGACCCAACCACTTGAGCCATCACTGCTGCCCCCCAGGGTCTGCATTGGCAGCACGTTGGAGTCAGCAGCCAGAGCCAAGAGTTGAGCCCAGATGTGGGATGCAGGTGTCGTAACTTCTAGGCTACATGCCCACCCCAACGTGATCTTGTAATTCCATTTTCCGTGAACTTTTTGGACCTGCCTCATATCTGGCCAATTAATTTTGGTGTCATCTCCCCACACACGCCCGTGAGTGGCGTGGGGACAGAGGCTTTTCTCTGTTTTGTTCGCTGCTTTATCTGCAGCAGGTGGAACAGTGCCCGTCACAGAACAGGCACTCGGTAAACACTGTGAGTGCCGTGCCCAGAATGGCTCAGTGATGTCTGAAGTGAGCATTGTCCCTCAATAGCCCTCACCTTGGGGAGCAGGACTAGCCCACTGCTGCCAGCTTTCCCCCAAGGGCCCTGCCGTGGCTTTCTGGAATGTTCCACCCCTCATATCCTTGAAGAAAGCAAATCTTTGTCTTTTGAGAGCAGGCTTAATTTTTGGTAAGCAGCCCATGCAAGTTGCAGCCAAGTCCAGTGAATAAGCAGATGATTAACCCAGATAATATAATCCCCAGTCCTGAAGGCAGGCTGACTCTAAGGTTACAAGTCCAAACTGACTCCAGGAGACATTTCCAAGAAATTCCAGAACAATCTGAGAACAGCAGCATCCTTGGAAGAAAGTTGACAGCCTGGCTAGCCATGGCTCCCTGGACAATAGCTGTGAAAGGAGGAACATTAATGTAGAAGACGGTGCTAAGTGGACAACTTCCTGAAGGGACCGCTCTGCAGGGGACAGTGCTCGCTCAGAGATGCTGAGGGAAGAAGAGCAGTCACTGCTCTGCTTCCGGTTCGTGTGGAGCCCGGTGACCCCAGAGCAGGAGCCGAGAAGCCTGTAGAGGCAGGGCTGGGAATGTGTCCTTCCTCTCCACACCTTGTTCTCTGATAAGGTGCCCCAAGGTAGCACCCCCTGGGGACCAAGAGGAAGAAGGGTTGTATCAGAAACCTGGACCGGGGCAGGTGTCGGGCACAGCAGTTAAGACCCCGCTTGGGACACCCGCATCCCGGATCCGAGCGCTGGATTGGAGTCCTGGTTCCGTCCTCCCTTCCAGCTTGCTGCTTACATGCATCCTGGGCAGCAGCAGGTGGTGGCTCAAGTCACTGGGTCCCTGCCACGAGCTCCCACGTGAGAGACCTGGCTGGGCATCTGGGCTCTCGGCTTTGGCCTGGCTCAGCCCTGGCTGTTGTGAGCATTTGGGGGATAAACCAGCAGTTGGAAGATTCTCTCTCCCTCTCTCCCCCTCTCTCCCTCTTCCTCTCCCTCTCCCTCTCCCTCACCCTCTCCCTCCCTCTCTTTTCTTCAAATACATAACAGTTTTCAAAAGGTGAGGAAAGAAACCTGGATGGATCACAAGATAGAGGAGTGGAGGAAACCAGTTATGTTAAATGAGGAGCATTTGAGTCATCTTCTGTTTGTTCTGTCCCCTTGTGGACGCTGGGAACTCCAGACCTCATTCCTCCCCAGTTACTCAGCCCCAGTCCCGAGCTTAGGGACCAGGAGTGGATCAAGATGTGGGTTGGAGAGAAGATCCAAGGGCCAGGTGGTACCAGCTTCCCTCCAGAGGGGGTCCTGAGAGTTGTGTACACTTACAGAGGTGCAGTGGGGGGCTGGCCTGCGACCCTATCCTCTTATCCAGGACTCAGCTCTGCAGCAGGCCCAAGCAACTGCTAATTTACTTCGGTTGTTAGGAGGACCAGCAAGAACAACTGTGCAGGCTGTGCACTGCACAAACCCAGCCCGTTTGTGAAGATGCTAATCACAAGAGGACATGGTACATTTATGATAATATTTCCAAGCAGATGGCAGGAAAGTCTTCTAACAAATCAGTGTATTAGGACAATTTTCTTTTTTATTTAAAAGTTTCTTTATTTGAAAGGCAGAATTTCTGAGAAGGGAGTGAAACAGAGAGAGATCTTCCATCTGTTGGTTCACTCCCCAAATTGGCCACAATGGCCCGGGCTGGGCCAGGCCAAAGCCAGAAGCCTAGACCTCTATCTGGTCTCCCCACACGGATGGCAGGGGACCAAGAACTCAGGCCATCTTCTGCTGCTTTCCCAGGTGCATTAGTAGAGAGCTGGGTCAGAAGTGGAGCAGCCAGGACTTGAACCAGCACCCATGTGGGATGCCAGTGTGGCAGGCAGCGGCCTAATCCACTGCACCACAGCGCGGGCCCCAAGGACAATTTTCTAACAAATGGAAGTGGAGTGTCTTGAGAAATGGTCGCCTATTACTATTTCTACAAAGGCATCTGAAAGTCCATGGGCAGCCCCACTTCAAGGGGCCCCCTAGAAAGGGAAGCAGGTTCAGACTGGGGGAATCCAACAAACAGGCTGTGCGGGGCGCGGGGCGGGGGTGCTGGAGAGAGTGACAGTGACGGCCACCCAGCTGCCCCAGGGCGGCTGCCTCGGAGACGCCTCAGGAGCCGCCCCTGGCCTTGTCCTTGCTGCCCTTCCCAAGGTTACCTAACCTGTGAGCATCACTGGGCAGGCCTTCAGTGCCAGTGGCCATTGCCTCGCTTCTGCTTGCACACCTCCCTAAGGCCGAGGGCCCCTGGCTGTGTTCCTTTGGACACAGGTCTCTTGGAAGCCTCAGCAGCGTCCTCCTTAGAGAGCGAGAATGTGACCTGTTGCTGCTGTGTGAGGCACCCAGGGTGTGGCTGTCGTCCCCGGCACCCCTGCACCCCGGCACCCTGTCCCCAGCACCCCTGCACCCTGTCCCCGGCACCCCTGCACCCCGTCCCTGGCACCCCTGCACCCTGTCCCCAGCACCCCTGCACCTCGAAAACTCCAGTTCTTTGAGTGATGTGAGGAAGTTAAGGGGTGGGAGCAGGCATTAGGAAGTCGTGGGGCCTGTGGGAAACTGAGACGCAGAAGCCCCACCCACAGGGGGCAGCAGCCGTCAGGACAGCGGATGGGTGCCATGCTGGGGTGCAAGTTCTGTGTGGTCTGATCTTTTTTCAAGGGAAGTCAGATTAAGATTTTTCTTCACCTTTCGTGATTCTGCCAACTGATACAAAGCAGCAGCAATCCCACCATACCAGTTGGCACCAAAGGTGTCTGGGACCCAGGTTGGGCCAGAGTCAGACCTCTGCTCTGGAGCCGTGCACCCGCACCCCAGGGAGCTGTGCACCCACACCCTAGGGAGCTGTGCACCCACACCCCAGGGGCCTGTGCACCCGCACCCCAGGGGTCCAGAGGAGGCACACCCTGCTGTCAGCGGGTGGAGAGAGAGTGGTGCACCCCACCAGGGCTCCGTGAATGAGTCGGTTCCTGGCCTCTGTGGAAGGAAGGCCCAGCGTGGTGCAGAGGGAGGCTGCAGGGCCCCCACATCAAGGAATGCCAGACACGTCGCAGCGCACCGCACCCTTGCCACCAAACCCCTCCTCTCTCCCTGACAGAACAGGTCCCGGGGGCAGCGATTAGGCACAGGGTCAGAACAACCCCTGCTGGCTGCCTGTCCTTCCCACCCCTCCCGTGGCTCCATAATCCAAGAACAGAGATAACCGTCTGTAGGGGCACAAACCTGCATGAACTCAGGCACTAGCTTGGTTTTTTTTTTTAAGTTCTTATTTATTTATTTATTATTTTTATTTATTTGAAAGGCAGAGTGACAGAGCAAGGGTGAGAGAGAGAGAGGGAGGGCTCTTCCATTTGCTGGTTACTCCCCAGACGCCCACAAGAGGCAGGGCTGGGCCAGACCAACGAAGCCAGGAGCCAGGAGCTCCATCTAGGTCTCCCACGTGGGTGGCAGGGATCCAAGTCCTTGAGTCGTCACCCGCTGCTTCCCAGGGTGCCCATGAGCAGGCACCAGGGTAGGAAGTGGAGCAGCCAGGGCTAGAACTGGTGCCCAAAGGGAATGCTGGCATTGCAGGGCGGCAGCTTGACCCACTGCACCGCAACACGGGGGCCTCTTCCTTCGTCACTCTCGATGACTGCAGGGTTTTCCATCTCATGCAAGGATGAGAATGTATTTAGCTGCGCCCCTGGTGTTGAAGGTGTAGGAATTTCCAATGTTTTTGTTAAAACCAACCACTCTGAGATGAGTCTCTTTTAACACATTTGTAATTATTTCTGTAGGATAAACTACTAGAGGTGGTGTTGTTAGGTCAAAAGTGTGTACATTTTTAAGGGCTATGATACATAAAGCCACCCTGCCCCCATAAAGTTTTGGGCTAACTCTGTTCTTGCCGACAGGCCGTGAGAAGATCCAATCCCACAGCTGTTGCCAACACCGGGCATTGTATTAAAAATATGTGCATGTGTACACACCAGGGGCTTTCAAACGTTTGTGGGAAATGGAGTTAAAAGATAAATGCATTTGGTGGAACAACTTGGGAAATTCTTGCATAGTTTTTTCTAAGATGCGTTTTTCATAAACGTGTATGTGCATGGATTTCAACTTTTTGCACGAAAATAAACTCACCTTCTACTTCTGTTTTGCATGAACTTTTTGAAGGACCCATGCACATGGCACACAGTGGCGCCTCCCCCCACTATCCCCCTGTTTAGTCACTGGTGAAGCTGAATGCATTTTCATTTGTGTATTTTAAATTTGCCTCTTTAAAATATCCGCTCTCTTGTCATTTTGAAAATGACTTTGAGCCCATACGTAGGCCCTGGCTCAAGCTTCCCCTTTCTGCACGGAGGGGCCCTCTCTGTCTCCAGGTTCTATCTCAGGCCTCACGCCCAGGGCCGGCCCTGGAGCTTCCAGAAGAATCCATGGGGGACCAAGGCCCAGTCTCCCCAGAAGCTGCTCCCGTCCCCTGCCCATCTCCGACTCCCCTCCCTTGTTGCCAGGCCCACCCCCTCCTGCAGAGACCTTGGTGGCTAAGCCGGGGGTGGGGGGCAGAGGTCCAGCCTGACCACTGTCTTTCCTCTCAGTGTCCCCGTGAAGGAGGTGCTCCCAGGCATCATTAAACAAGGGGTCAATTGCTTAGAATCCCAGGGCCAGAACACAGCCGGTGATTTCCTGCTCGGAATGGGGATCTGCAGGGGGTCTGCCAAGAGCCCCCCTCCAGCCCAGGTAAGCAGCTTAGGGCCTGGGGTCAGACCTGGGAGTGGCAGAGGAGCCGGGGGCACCAGGCGGGAGTGGGGTGAAGGGCTCCCCTCTGCATATCCTGTCCTCAGCCTGTACCCTGTGCCTTGCTCAAGGGCCCACACTCTGCTCCTGCCACAGGAGCGCCGCCTTTCCAGCCCCAGGTGCACCCAGCTCCCCTTGCCGTCTTCTTGCAGAGGAAGACATCGGACCCAATAGCGCCCTGGTCTCTCCTGGGACACGTCCTGGACTCCTTGGTGCTACATAGGCGTGTCAAGGGCCCCATGGCAGAGCTAGAGCAGGGGCCAGATGCTCGGCCTGGCACTTGAGCCACCAGTTAGGACTCCTATGTCCCACACTGGAGTGCCTGACTCCAGCTTCCTGCTAATGCAGATCCTGGAAAGCAGCAGTGACGGCTTGAGTATTGGGGTTCCTGCCTGCTGTGTGGGAGACCTGGCTTGCATTCTCAGCTCGCCACTTTGGTGGCCCCTATTTGGGTTGTGAACCAACAGGTGAGGGAGTATTTCCTCTCTACCCATCTATCTGTCTCTCGAAGGAAGGAAGGAAGGGAGGGAGGGAGGGAGGGAGGAAGAAATCCACACGACCTAGAGGAGACGATGAAGGCTTAGAGCGCCCAGCTCCCTGGCTCCCCTGGTGCCATGTCTTGTCAGCCTCCCTCACCCCCTAGCATCCCTTGGTACATCCTTGAATGCCCTCCAGCTGGCTGGCTGTAGCTAAGCCACCCCACCCTAATATTTTTCATGAAAAGTTTCAAACATACAGAAAAATGGAAAGAATTATACATTGAATACCCATACACTCACCCCTAGCATCTACGATTATTGGTGGAAAATTCTACAAAAAAATGTACAGTGTACCAAGGTACTTCAAAAAGCTCACCAAAAAAAATGGAATGAAAAGATTTATTTTTGTGCCAACAGGTTTTGAAACCCCTGCATAGTGTTTGCATCGCACACATTTCTTCTGTACTTGTTGAAGATCTCCTCCTATGCATGGATTTCAAAATTTTTTGCACTAAAACAGTCCTATTTTTTTAATGGCATTGTCACAGACTTTTGGAGTATCCTTGTATTTGCTTTTTTCACTTTTCTATGCCTGTATCCACTTAGTACTGTACTTTTTATGACCTAGAATATTTACTGTATTTTATTTATCTAAAAGACAGAGAGTAAGAGAGATCTGCCACCTGCTGGTTCACGCCTCAAATACTGGCGATAGTCAGGAGCAACCCAGACCTCCACTAGTTTCCTACATGGATCCCACCACTTGGGCCGTTACCTGCTCCTTCCCAGGGTGAGCGCTGACAGCAAGCTGGAATCAGGAGTGGCTCCAGGGCTCAAGGACCCCAGTATGGGATGCGGACCTGTCGAGGAGCCCTTCACCACGGAGCGGAGTACCAGCCCTGGAGCTGGTACTGCGCGTTTTCACTTGCTCTCTCCTCCCCCTGTCTGCAGGCCTGGCTGTTCACTGACCACCTCATCCAGCAGCAGGGGAAGTGCCTGGCTGCCACCTCCACCTTAATGTCCTCGCCTGGATCCCCGGTCACTCTGCAGCTGTGCAACCCCAGAGAAGGCAAGCAGGTAAGTGGCCCCGCACCAGGGTCCCGCGCAGGCACGGGCTGCTGAGACCTGTAGACTCAAATAAGCCTTCTGAAGGGAGGCTCCTAGAGCCCGAGTCAGCATCGGGCCCCGCCCATGTGTTACTCACAAGGAAAGACGTATTTGATGTCTGTCCTGCCCGTCTGTGAGCTCTGTGAAGGCAGGGACTACAAGAGGACTTCAGAAAGTTCTGGGGAAGTGGAATTAAAAGATGAGCTTATTGTAGGGGCCGCCACTGTGGCGAAGCAGGTTGAGTCACTTCTTGCAAAAAACCTTGGCATCCCATGTTGCAGCCCTGATTTGCATCCCAGACACCTGGGAAGGCAGCAAAATACGGCCCAAGTGCTTGGACCCCTGCCACCCACATCAGAGACCCAGCTGGAGCTCCTGACTCATGGCTCCAGCCTGGTTCAACCCTGGCCGCTGTGATCATTTGGGGAGTGAACCAGCAGATAGAAAATCTCCTGGTCTCCCCTTTTCTCTCTCTGTCACTCAGCCCTTGAACTATAATAAAATAATTGTTTTTTAAAAGATGTATTTATTTGTTTGAAAGAGTTACAGGGAGAGAAAGAGAAAGAGAGAAAGAGAAAGCGAGATAGAGAGATCTTCCATGTGCTGGTATACTGCCCAGATGGTCACAATGGCTAGAGCTGGGCCAATCTGAAGCCAGGAGCCAGGAGCTTCTTCCAGTTCTCACACATGGGTTCAGGGGCCTGAGGACTTGGGTCATCATCTGCTGCTTTCCCAGGCACATTAGCAGGGAGCTGAATCAGAAGTGGAGCAGCTGGGACCTGAACTGGCACCCATATGGAATGCCAGCTCCGCAGGTTGTGGCTTTACCTGCTACACCACAGCACCGGCTCCAAATAATTGCTTTTTTAGAAAGTAAGTTTTTACCTGCTAATGTGCCTGGGGAAGCAGCGGAAGATAGTCTAAGTCCTTGGGTGCCTGCACCCACGTGGGAGGCCCAGAGGAAGCTCCTGACTTCTGGCTTCAGATCAGCCCAGGTCCTCCAGCCATGGCCATTTGGGGAGTGGACCAGCTGATGAAAGATTCTCTCTCTCTCTCTCTCTTTGTCTCTCTCTCTCTCTCTGCCTCTACCTCAGCCTCTGCCCCTCTGTAACTCTGCCTTTCAAATAAGTAAAATAAATCTTTTGTTTTAAAAAAAGGGTAAGTTTATTTTGCAGCCAAAAATTTTTAAAATCCGTACAGAATATGCATTTTCCATGAACTTTTTGAAGATCACTCACAGGCATGGATTTCAGGAACTTTTGCTCCAAAATAAACTTACCTTTTAATTCCTGAGCCCCAGACACCATCATTTCCAAGCTGGCACGACCAGCATCACGTGGGCACTGCCTTTTCCATTTGTCCAGCACTGTCACTCATGCTGCCCCTGTTAATCCTGGGAGACGGGTCAGGCCAACCGTCAAGGGAGAAACGCCGCCCCGAGAGACACAGTCACTTGCTCTGGGCACACAGCAGCCGGTGACAGAGCAGAACTGGAAGCTGGATTTCCAGAGTCAGCGGCTGTCTCCTGTGTTGCTTCCTTTCTGCCTGGGAGGGAGCAGGAGCCCATGGCCAGAGGCTGCCGCAGCCCATCCCCTGCCCACTGCTCTCGGTTTTCCTCCCTGTGCCCGCCCTGGCCAGCAGGAGGTCAGTGCAGGGGTCGGGAGGCCGCCTGGTTCTCTGATCGGCCTGCAGAGTTTGCCTCCTGCCCCTTCTCTGTGTGCCTGGACCTGCTGTCTCTTTAGGGTTGACTGGCAGTTTGCTATCCCATTCTGGAAAGCAACCAGCTTCCCCCCTCCCCCCTCCAGCCTCTGTGTGTGTGTGTGTGTGTGTGTGTGTGTGTGTGTGTGTGAGAGAGAGAGAGAGAGAGAGAGTGCTCTGTGTGCTGTGGCCTGCCTGCTGGGCATTCCTGGGGCTTCTGGAGCAGTTTCTGATTGTGGGGGTGCAGCCTGCCCTTCCACCCCAAAGCTGCCTGTCCTCTGCCCTGCAGTGGGGCTGGTGCTCGGGTCTTCCCTTCAGCTCGAGCCCCCACCCCACTCCTTGAAGAGACCAGAGCAGGAAGTATCGCCCAGGGCAGCCTCTGCTCAGATGCTTCTCTGGGGCTGATGCATCCCTGTGTGCTGCCCCCACTTGTGGGGCTCCTGGGAATCTCCTTGGAGCCATTCCCTCTGTTCCTGCAAGTCCCGCCTGGCCCCCAGCAGGGAGCTCCAGTACTGGTGCCCCTCCATGCCCAGGGGGTCAGGATGAGCAGCCTCCCACGGGTGGCACCCTCTAGAACCTGCACCTCCCAGTCGTCCCTGCTTCAGAAGCAGTTCTGAAAGCCTCCTGTGTGTTAGACCAGCTCCCAGCCCAGGCACTCCCTGCACCTGTCTGAGCCCCAGGCTCCCCACTGCTAAACCAGGAGGCTCCCTCCCTGCCTGCCCTGAAGGGAATCTGCAAGGGCCATGGCTGTGGGGGTGGGGGAGTGCTGGGACCTGATAGTGTGTCTCTGGCCAGGCCCAGAACTGTGCACAGGAGAACCAGAGAGGCCCTGATGGTGCTGGTAGCAAGTGAGAACCCTGCAACCCCGGGAACCCACCCCAGTGGTTGGGCCATTCATTCATTTTTTTAAAGATGTATTTATTTATTTGAAAGATAGAGTTACAGAGAGAGGTAGAGACAGAGAGAGAGGTCTTCCATCCACTGGTTCACTCTCCAGATGGCTGCAACAGCTGGAGCTGAGCCGATCCAGAGCTAGGAGCTTCCTATGGGTCTCCCACGCAGGTGCAGGGGCCCAAGGACTTGGGCCATCTTCCACTGCTTTCCCAGGCCATAGCAGAGAGCTGGATCAGAAGAGGAGCAGCCGGGAC
The DNA here is from genome assembly GCA_949820135.1 of Sylvilagus floridanus. Classification (NCBI taxonomy): domain Eukaryota; kingdom Metazoa; phylum Chordata; class Mammalia; order Lagomorpha; family Leporidae; genus Sylvilagus; species Sylvilagus floridanus. The sequence continues at coordinate 9,656,669 of OX463228.1, read as the reverse complement.
TCAAACCGGCACCCATATGGGATGCCGGCGCTTCAGGCCAGGGCTTTAACCCGCTGAGCCACAGCGCTGCCCCTCTCTCCCCCATTTATTCATTTATCATAAAACAAAGCCGCATTGGGTGACTACCTTGTGCTAGAGCATGTGCAGATCATGTTGACCACAAGGATGGAAGAAAGGCGTGGACTTGACCCCTAGAGAACTTAAGTCTGGTGGAGGAGAAAGGGAAAGGAAGCAGCCACCACTCTGCTGGGGGCTGGGTGCAGAGGGAGCACCAGGCCTGGGCTGTGCAGCCCAGAGTGGACACACCCTGTGACACTGCTGTCCCAGCCAGGGAGTGGTCTCACCTCCCCTGCTGGGCATTGCTGGAGGTTTGGCCAGGAAAATGTCAGGACTTACAAGGGCTCAAAGCAACAGCACAAGCCCTGTCCCACCCACCACCCCTGACGTCACGTTCTCTGCTGGGGCCACACAGGCCCAGAGGCGCTTCTTCTCAGCCCTGCTTTCCCAGGGGGAGCCCTGGCCCTGGCCCGGAGCCGGGTGGCTCATCCCGCCTCCACAGCAACTCCACCACAGTGGACCCCCACCTCCCAGGGCCCTCTGGGCTCCACCCACACGGTCACGAGCACTCCCACCTGCTATGGTGGATGAGGTGGACAGAAGAAGGGGAGAGATGGTTGTGTAGGAGGGAAAACAGAAAGGAACTAAAAATAGACCTGTCTCGCTGAGGCTTGAAACCTGGGTCTCCTCACTGTTCCAAACTCGTCACCCTCCATTAGGGCACTTCCAGAATGTTCTCCAAGAACAGCTGTTCTCCCCCTTGTCAGACCTGGGGGACGGCAGGCAGCAGCAGGTGCAGGAACTGACCTGGGAGCCCCTCTGTGACTCTGCCTGTGGTCAGGGAACGCCAGCCTCTCTGCCGCCCTGCCAGACACGTCGTCTCTACAGAGAGGGTGGCCAGTCCCCTCCACAGGGTGCAGGCACCCGCCCCCCAGCTACAGGCCAGGGCAGAGGCTTCGAGCTCCCCAGGGAGTTCTCGTCTGTGGGAGTAGGAGATTCACGCGGTCCAGGACTTGCAGGGAGCTGGTGGGGAGCCCTCCAGGGGGAAGTGAGGAGCAGGCAGGGGCAATCGCACACTGGAGAATGAGTGCCCCCCCCAAGCAGAGATGGAATCCTCAGCCCCTGTCAGCTGAGGTCCCGTGGGAAGTGGGGCCCAGTGGTGGGCGTTTGGCAGAGCGGTTAAACTGCTGCTTGCAACGCCCACACCCCATCAGAGTTGCAGGTGTGAATCCCAGCGCCAGCTCCTGCTGGTGAGTACCTAGGAGGCAGCAGGGGTGGCTCAAGTGCTTGGGCCCTGCCACCCACATGGGAGACCCAGATGGAGTTCCTGGCTCCTGACTTCTGCCTGGCCCAGCCCTAGCCATTGGAGGCATTTGGGCAATGTACCAGTGAATGAATGATGGGTCATCTCTCTCTCCCTCTCTTTTCCCTCCCTCCCTCTCTCCCCCGTCTCAAATAAATAAAAATGTAAAAAGAAAAAAACATGGCGCCTAACGTCTACATAAAAGCTAGAAATGCAGATTTTTATGAGCCAACTAAGCCAAATTTTAGATCAACATTGTGCAGGCCAAAGAAAATTCTTTTCTGGGTTGGCTCCAGCCCCTGGGCCTCTGCGTGGCCGTCTAAGGGCTGGACCATAACTTCCTGCCAATCTGCACAAGCAAGAGCCCCAGGGGGGAGGGCCTGGCTTACAGCCCGGGAGCAGGGCAGCCTTTTGTTCTGGGGGTCTCGCTGTCTGCTGTAAATGAGGAGGAATGTCCTGGTACCTGCCGCACTTCCGCGCACACAAGCCTCTGCACCAAGTTCCGGGGAAATGCTATTATGAACAGAGGGCACGGGTTTCACTTTTTTCTTGTGCATTAAAATAAGCTTAAGTTTGAATTCCGTTTTCCACAAGCTTCGCCAAGTCCCCCTGTCCGGGAGATGTGCACACCCCTGGGAAACGCCGGCAGCAGCAGGCACATCTCGTGTAACGATTGCTCTCCCTCCTCCCCTCCTCGCAGAAATGGAGACGAAAAGGCACTTCCATCCAGCACTCGGTCAGCGGCCTCTGCCTGGAGACCAAGCCCAGCCAGCTGGTGACCAGCAAGTGTCAGGCCGACGCCCAGGCCCAGCAGTGGCAGCTGCTGCCCCATACCTGACGGTAGCCCCGGGGCCTCTTGTGCATGAGACTCTGGGACTGGACGGGGTTAGGGTGGGGGAGTGTCCAGGGGCCGTTTCCATCTCCTCACATCTCTGCAGGAACCATCCGCAACCATCCCTGCCACAACACACGTTTCTCCAAAACTTGATCCGGGGTGGCTGCAGGGGCGCACCCCAAGCCTCCTGTGCTGTCCCGCCCTCGCCCCAGGACAGGGTGCTGGACTGTGGCTGGGCAGGTGCCTGGCCCTGTATCCTCTCCTTTGAGCCTTCTGGAAGCCTGGACAGTGGGGTGTGGGCTCCCTCCTCGCTGCCTGGGCAGCACAAGGACAGAAGCTCACGCAGGGGCCCAGGAGGGTCATGCAGCCTGCCTGTGGGGACAGATGTGATAGAAGAAGTTGGGCGTCGGTGGGCAGGCTAGAGGCTGGGAGGAGTGGGGAGGGGAGGGGCTGCCTGCGGGCTGGCCAAGAACAGGGAGGAGGTGAGACGCTCAGACCAAGTCCAGCGCTGTGCTTGCTGGACTGGGCGTGGGAGGGAAGGGGTCCTGGGACAAGGGATGGGCAATTTGCTAAAGGACATGGACGGAGGAATAGCCAAGCACCAAGAGAACACGGTATCTTCTCCGGGACACACTTGCAGGCTTGGGACTGGAGCCTAACACAGGGCCTCCCGTCCTGATCCTGGGGGTGCCCACGTGCTTAGCCAGAAACCGCCAAGGGATCTTTAGGGACGGACTTGAGTTGTCGTTTATGAAATGGACTCTGCTTCTGCTTGGCCCTGTGTCAGGCTGAGACCTCTCTCTCTTGGACCTGGCTGAGCAGCTGGTGCCCTGTGCCCCTGTCCCCCTGGGTAGGTGGACAGCCACCGCACACCCCAGAGTGGCCCCATCCTCATCATAGCCTCAGACCCCTGCTTTCTCAAAGGACTTTGCCTCTAATCCAGCACCATGGGTCAGCGTGGCCAGTGAGGAGGGGGCTTCCTTTCTGGACCGTGGACAATCCGTGTGTGGCTGGGGGCTCCGTCACCCAGGCTAAACCTCCTTCCCCTTCCCTTCCCCACTACAGGAAGGATGCTGACGAGGGGTGAGCCACTGCAGCGGGCTGGGAGGCCAGCTGGGGGCTCCTGGTTGGGTAGCGAACTCCCAGTGCCTTGTGCCAGCCACTGAGGACACAGCTACCCCATCTGCCCCACAGCCTTATATGGAACCCCTTCTGCCATGCCCCCCCCCACTGGCTCAAGCAGTGGGATTTCGGGTAAGAGGCTGTTGGTATCAGGACTCCTGGTGGGGGGGGTCTCCCTCGCAAGGCAAACCAGCCTGGGGAAGACACAGCTATCCCAGGAGCCCCTGATCTTTCAGGGAGCCACACACTCATCGGAAGCTCATGGATTCCAGAAGGTGTAAGAATCTTCCAGATATGATCCCCTGTTTATTGTACGTCTGCGCACATATGCATTTTCCTGGGGAGAGGGTCTGTGGGTTTCCCCAGCGGGTCTGAACCTCTGCTCTGGATTGGAGCCGCTGCCCCCCGGCCTCCCTCCCTGGTGTGCCGCAGCTGCCATGGTCTTGCACACTCCACACAGCCCTTGGGGTCTGGAGCCGTGGTCTGCAGCGCCCGCTCTGGAGGGTTCTCTGGCGGTTTCCTCTCGCCTCCTGTCTCCCACCGGCATCCTCTCTGCTGCACTCCTGTGCTCCCTTGCGCAGGACTCCTGGACTCAGGCCCAAGGCCCTTTGTCCCCATGGCCACACTTCTCCGTCCTCTCTCCCGATGTTTCAACTGCCGCCATCGGGGGGCGCCTCAGATCCCCTGTTCCTCTGGGAAGCCTCTTGCTGCAGCCTAGGACAGAGCTGGGGCCTGGGAGGCCTCTCCCTGGAGGCTGGGCCAGGCTTGGGCTGGGGAGCAGGAGCTTCTCTGGTTGAATGTAAGAGGACTGCTGCTCAGAGGGTCTCCCCTCACCTCCTGTGGTCCAGCCAGGCTCTGCCCCCATCCGCCGTCCTTTGTGGGGACTCGGCCCCGTTCTGTTTCGCTTTTCCTCTTGACCAAAGCATGTGCCACTAGCTGTCCTTGAGGACTCACCTGGAATAAAACCACTTCTTACAGGTTCACGTGCACCTGCGCCTTCCTTTCCGCGCCCAGAGCCGTGGCCTTCGGTGCCATCCCCCTGCCCACACCTCCCCATGCCTCAGCGGAAGTCAAGACCCCCAAGCGAGGCAGGATGTGCTCACACCTGCCCCTGGTTAACTTCTTCACCTGAGCACCCTGGGGTGCCCAAGGCTCCAGAACTGCTCTGGGAGCTGATAGTTCTGGGTGGAGCCGGCAGGTGGTCCTGCTGCCATGGACCAGGGCCAAGAACCCAGGAACCAGCTCATGTTGGGCTGCAGCAGGTGCCTGTGGCATCGGCAGGGACAGCTGGGATCTGGAAATGGAAACCCAAGTACTCTCTGAATGGATCCGGCCCTACAACCTCGCTTGCCTTTAGCCTTGCCACCCTCTCCCTCCCCAAGGGCCGGCCCTGGCCCCTCTGAGCTTTCCTTCTGCTCCTCTCCCCACACAAGAAGGCAGTGGGGGTGGGGCCGGCGCCATGGCGCACTAGGTTAATGCCATATGGGCACCAGTTCTAGTCCCGGCTGCTCCTCTTCCAATCCAGCTCTCTGCTGGGCCCTGGGAAAGCAGTAGAAGATGGCCCAAGTCCTTGGGCCCCTGCACCCACGTGGGAGACCCGGAAGAAGCTCCTGGCTCCCAGCTTCGGATCCGCATAGTTCCAGCTATAGCGGCCATTTGGGGGGTGAACCAATGGAAAGAAGACCTTTCTCTCTGTCTCTCTCTCTTACTGTCTGTAACTCTACCACTCAAATAAATAAATAAAAGAAAGTAGCGGTGAAAACTCAGAGGGGGGACACCCTTCCTGGGTAAAACCAGCAACATCGTTCTGGAAAGAGTCCTATCCCCCAAGCCTTGCTTGATCAGGGAGCAGGTGCTCTGCCTGATGTTTCCATGGGAACCAGAGGACAACCCCTAGGAGCTCTGTGATCAGCAGCAGAACCTACCAGGTAGAAATAATCGTGGCCGCAGCGCCCCTAGACAGCCACCGCCCGCAGGCCAGGGCGCCAGTGTCCTCTCTGGGACACAGTTTCTGCCCTTGCCTCCATCTTGTCCCAGGGCCGCTGACCCCTGGGCCTGAGGGTCTTGGAGCAAAAACCTGGCCAGCTGCAGAGTTCACAAGTTGGCTGCAGCATCCAGCGGGGCCTGGGCTCAGGATGCAGGTCACCCCAGACCACAACCCGGCGGCAGCCTCCATCCATCTGTCCATCCGTCCTCCCGGGAGCACGGCCCACGGCCCACCCCGTCTCAGCAGGAAGGGCTTCTCCAGGGTCAGGCTTTCTCTCTGACTCTCCTCTGAGCGCAGCCTTCCCCAGGCCCGGTTCTCTCTCTCTCACTCTCTCTCTCTCTCTCTCTCTCTCTCTCTTTTCCCCTGGGAACTGAGGCTCTGGGCGCTCCTCCAGCCCCTGGAGGACTCAGCAAAGCCCTGGGGCTGGTCACTAAGGACCTCGAGCCTTGCATAACCAGCAGGGGCTGTCCCCAGGGCCCAGGCTGGGGCGGCAGGAAGCACATCTGCCATGCATCCAACTTGGAGCAAATTCTGAATCCCAGGCTCCTGAGACTGGAGGGAAATGGAGGGCTCTGCCCACTTGCAGACAGAAGTAACCCTGACATTCTCCGAGGGCAGCCCAGGCCTGCTAGGGGTGTCCGCCTGCTGGAGCGGGTGTGGTCCTCTCCCATCGGGGAACAGGAAAGGAAACCTGGCAAGAAAAAGCCAGGGTTGGTGATGTCCTCACTTGCAGTCCCGGCAATGTTCCCAGTGTCCCCTGCGGTCTGAGTCAGTGCGCTTCCAGGAGGGAGGAGGCCCACGGCTGGCTTCCCTCTCGTAGCAGACCTTCGCCGGCAGGCGTGTAGCGAAGGCCAGGACTTGGAGCTGGGAGGCTCCGCTCCCTCCTGGTCTGGCAGCCGGGCTGTCTGGTGGCCCTGTGGGGCCTGTGGCTCCAGGACCAGCTGAGGTCAGCCATCTTCTGTTCAGTTCAGCCCCAGGAAGTACAAGGAAGAGTGGAATCATCTCTCAGGCCTGGTTTCCTGGCCTGTAAAATGCAACTACTTTAAGCCCTGAGGGATTTTTTGAAGACTGATTTATTTAATGATTGCCAAGCATCTGGTCCTTTCTAAATGCTTAGTAAGTTTGTGTTCCTACCATTATTTTTAAATTTTAAAAATTTTTATTTTTTTGAAAGATTTATTTATTTACTTGAAGGGCAGAGTTAGAGAGAGAGGAGGAAGAGAGATCTTCCATCCGCTGGTTCACTCCCCATATGGCCACAAATGGCCTGAGCTGGGCCGATCCGAAGCCAGGCGCCAGAGCCTCTTCCAGGTCTCCCATGTGGATGCAGGGGCCCAAGCACTTGGCCCGTCTTCCATGGTTTTCCCAGGCTATTAGCAGGGAGCTGGATTGGAAGTGGAACGGCAAGAATTCACACGCTATGGGGTGGGCATTGGGTGCGGGGGTTAAGACACCACTGAGATGCCCGATCCCATACTGGATGGAGTTCCTGGGTTCCAGTCTCAGCTTTGCTCCCAATTCCAGCTTCCTGCTGATGTGTGCCCTGGGAGGCAGTGGATGGTGGCTCAAGGGTGTGGGTCCCTGCTGCTCACACGGAGACCCAGATAGAGTTCCTGACTCCTGGCTTTGGCTTGACCTAAGGCCCAGCTATTGTGGGCATTTTGGGAGTGAACTAGCAGTTGGAAGATCTTCTTCTCTTTCTCTCTCTCTCTCTTTCTCCCCATCAAATAAATAAGAGAAAATAAATAAATTTTAAAAATTAATTAAAATGCCAGCAGGGAAGATGGACAAAGAGGCAATTGTAGTATTACATGACAAAAAACCACAGGGGTGACACAGGTGTCACGGTGCGGCAGGCTAAGCCACCGCTTGGGTCATCTGCATCTTCTACCGAAGTGCCAGTTGGAGCGCTGACTGCTCTGCGTCCAATCCCACTTCCTGCTAATGCATCCTGGGAGGCAACAGAGGGTGGCTCAAGTGCTTGGGCCCCTGCCACCCTGTGGGAGACCTGGATGGAGTTCCAGGCTCCCGGCTTCAGCTTGGCCCAGCCCTGGCTGTTGCAGGCAGTTGGAAGATGAACCAGCAGCTGGAATCTCCCCCCACCCCCACCCCACCCATTGCTCTGCCTTTCAAGTAGACGCAAATAAATAAGTAAACATTAAATAACTGCAGCAGAAGGCAGGAACTATGGGAGCAAGAGGGGCCTTTCTGTGTGGCCCTCGGGCATCGGTGAGCTGGGGCTCTCGTCCTCAGGTGATTAAAATGACATTCCAGGTCAGTGGGCGCCTTGCTGGGTGGCCTGGGCGCACGTCCTGGTGGACACAGCATCGTGAGGCCACAGGCCAGGCTGTAACAGTTAAGGTAGCTGGGTAGACCTGAGCCTATGTGTGTGCGAGGGGCAGAAGCAAAGGGGAAGGAAACCAACGTTTCCAGATCCGAAGCCTTCAGTAACCTGGTTGGGTGGTGCCTTCTCCCTGGGGGCAGCTTAAGGGAATCTTGTCTGCCCTCTACTGAGGGGGCTGTTAAGAAGTCCTGGGAGGGATTCCACACTCAGAAAGCCCTCCACCCAGCAAGATCCCAGAAAGTGTAGGGGGAGAAAACTTGCGTCTGACTGCAGCTCCTTTCCTGCCAAGCTGCCCGCCTGCTCTGTCGGCTGCACCCTCTTCACTCGACTTTGCCAACTGGCTTGCGACAACTCTGTCTTTCTTGTGTGAAGACAACACCCCCACCCAACCCCAAGTAAGGGATCCCCCCGTAACATAACCACAGGAACATTCTAGAAGGAAATGCTAGACCCCCACACAAACCCACAGGCATGTCCTCCACGCCTGGAGCTGCGGGTCGTTTCCCAGGGCGCGGTTTGCTTCCTTTGGGAGAGGTGGAACCCTTCTGTGATCCCCGTCCAGGGAAAATGACCTCAAGCCATGAGCAGGGAGACTGGTGTCCCCCCAGCATTCTCTCATCCACTCAAGCCATCGAAAATCAAGCCTGTCCTTCAACTATTTCTTTCTTTCTTTCTTTCTTTCTTTCTTTCTTTCTTTCTTTCTTTCTTTCTTTCTTTCTTTCTTTCTTTCTTTCTTTCTTTTTTTTTTTGACAGGCAGAGTGGACAGTGAGAGAGAGAGAGAGAGAGAGAAAGGTCTTCCTTTGCCGTTGGTTCACCCTCCAATGGCTGCCGCGGCTGGCGCGCTGCGGCCAGCGCACCGCGCTCATCCGATGGCAGGAGCCAGGTGCTAGGTGCTTTTTCCTGGTCTCCCATGGGGTGCAGGGCCCAAGCACTGGGGCCATCCTCCACTGCACTCCCGGGCCACAGCAGAGGGCTGGCCTGGAAGAGGGGCAATCGGGACAGAATCCAGCGCCCCGACCGGGACTAGAACCCAGTGTGCCAGTGCCGCAAGGCGGAGGATTAGCCTGTTGAGCCATGGCGCCGGCCCCTTCAACTATTTCTTTAAACAGTTTACTTTTTACTTATTTGAAAGGCAGAGTTACGGAGGGCGGGGGGGGACAGAGATGTCTTCCATCCACTGGTTCACTCCCCAAATAGCCACAATGACAGGGGCTGGGTCAATCTGAAGCCAGGAGCAAGGAGCTTCTTCCGGGTCACCCATGTAGGTGCAGGGGCCCAAGCACTTGGACCATCTTCTACTACTTTCCCAGGCCATTAGCAGGGAGCTGGATCAGAGCGGAGCAGCCAGCAAACCAGAGCTCATAGCTTACTATGAGCATACATTGTGGCCTGCTATGCCACAATGCTGGCCCCTGTCCTTCAACAATTTATCTTTTTTTTTTTTTTTTTTTTGACAGGTAGAGTGGACAGTGAGAGAGAGAGACAGAGAGAAAGGTCTTCCTTTTTCCATTGGTTCACCCCCCCAAATGGCCGCTATGGCCGGCGCGCTGCACCAATCTGAAGCTAGGAGCCAGATGCTTCTCCTGGTCTCCCATGCAGGTGCAGGGCCCAAGCATTTGGGCCATCCTCCACTGCCTTCCCAGGCCACAGCAGAGAGCTGGACTGGAAGAGGAACAACCAGGACAGAATCCGGTGCCCCAACCGGGACTAGAACCTGGTGTGCCGGCGCCGCAGGCAGAGGATTAGCCTATTGAGCCATGGCGCTGGCCAACAATTTATCTTTCAAATAAGTGTCCCTCATTTTGTGAGTCCAATAGTCTGCTCAGAGTCCCTTGTGGTGCTTGTAGGATCCTGGGCTGTGGCTGAGAGCCATGGGCTCAGAACTCCTGTGTGTGTCGACAAGTGGCCCTGGTGACCCATCTGCACCCAGAGGGAAGGCTGGCGGCCTGCAGAGGGGAGGCCATGCCGGGGAGCGCTGGGCCAACCCTGCCTCCACATGGAGCCCAGGCTCGTGCAAGAAGGAGAAGTGTGGGGGTGGGGGGAGGCCACCACTGTACTCCTTATTGCATCTAATCTGGATTAGGTTTAGGAGCCAGAGGCCTGAGTAAAGCACTGGCACGAAAATCTTCCAACCGAGGCCATTGGTTGCACAAGACCCTAGGGCTGGCAGGAGAGTGGGGGGTTCTGGACCCACAACCAGGGAGTGGGAGTCTCTGGAGGTGGCTGCTCTGTGGCCACCTCCACAGGCTTCTCCCCCCGTCTGGTTAGGGGCAGCTCCCTGCATAGTGGGGTCCCACTGCTCTCTGCACAAGGGGACCGCAGGGCCCAGCGCTCTCTGGCAGCTCAGGGCTCCGGTTCCCTGGCCCCAGGCTGAGGGCACTTTCCAGAGCCTTGGTCTCTGTGTGGGCGGAAGCACGGAGGGCAGTTGTGAAGGTTCTGTCGGGTCACCGTCAGCCGCGTGGGGCAGCAGGTGGAGCAGCAGGGTGGCACTGGGGCTTTCTTCTGGGTGTGCTGTGTGGCCTTGGACCTGCAGGTGTCAGGTGGTGGGCATGGGACGGACTCCTGCCATTCGGATGGGCGCTGTGAGGAGGAGCAGGCTCTGAACCGTGGCTCAGGCTCCCGGGGGGTGCCCTAGGCAGGGCACACGGACCCACACCTGTGGCTTCATCATCATGGACACCATGGAGCCCACAGTACGGTGCTGAGCCCTGATCCCACAAAGGCTTGGAGGACCGCGATGGTCACCGGCCAGCCAGGCCAGACTCAGCACCCCTGCTCTCCTGCTCTCCCTGCGATCCCGCCGAAGCGTCCTGCATCCCGTTGCTGAAGCTGCTCCCTGCGTTCTCATTTGTGGATTCGCTGTTCCTTGTTATCTCCCGGGTGACGCAGCTCCCGTAAAGCAGCCCTGCCCGACTGAGAGACTCTGCAGCCTTGTTCCAGGTTCAGTCGCTTGCCTCCCGCCTTCGTCCTGGGCTCCTGATCCCTGGATGGGCACCTGTCCGTGGGATGCGCCTGCTGCATCTTTATGCCACCCACAGCCGCCGCCCAGAGCCTGGCTCTCAGAGGCTTAAGGTGGATGCTGCTTGTCGAATGAATGATTGGAAAGATAGGGCACGCTAGCTGTGTGTGTGTGTGTGTGTGTGTGTGTGTATTTGTAGATGGACAGAGCTCTTCTATGCTCTGGTTCTCTCCCCAGATGCCTGCTACAGCTAAGGCTGGGCCAGGCCGAGCTCAACCCAGGTGCCCCCCCTTGGTGGCAGGGACTCGCCCACTGGAGTCGTCAGCTGCCGCCTCCCAGGGTGCGCACTGCAGCAAACTGGACTCAGAAGTGGAGGCAGGACCTGACCCAGGTGCTCTGAGATGGGACGTGGGTGTCCCAACCAGGACCCTAACCACTAGGCAAGACATCCACCCCTGTTTTGTTCTGAAGACAGAGGATTCTTACATTCAGGAATGAGGACTTTGCATCCACAAAGCATTCTATATATAGGGAGAGCGAGGCTGGGAGGCTGGGTCCAGGGTTGCCACAGAGCCAGCTGCCACGTGCCGATCTTGCTATCTGTGATTTATGAGTTTCTTCCCCAACACCAGCCACAGATGGCTGACTTCATTTTGGAAGCTTCCGCTCCGAAGGAGTCATTAATCAAGGACTCAGGGCTGCACCGGCCAGCCTGCAGGTGGGCATGCGTCTCCCTGGAGTCAGGGGAAGCTGGTCCACTGATGCTCACTGCCACGCCTGTCACCCAGTGACCAGATGCTGGGACTCTCACGCTTACACTTCTCCTGTCCTTACAACAATTCTGTCATTGACTGGAGATGCAGACAGAGCCCCCATCCGCTGGTTCACTCCTCAGACACCTGCAGTGGCCAGGGAAACGTTAGGGGCAGAAGTCAGAGGCCAGGAACTTGGTCCAGCTCTCTGACGTTGGTGGCAGGCTTCCAGTCACCTGAGCCATCTTCACTGCCTCCCAGAGGCTGCATTGGAGGGAAGCTGGAGTCAGGAACTGGACTCACGTATTCCAGCATGAGACATGGATGTGCGGATCACTACGCTAAACACCGCCCCAGCTGTTTTTTGTTTTGTTTTTAAAGATTTATTTATTTGAGAGGCAGAGTTACAGAGAGAGAGAAAGGTCTTCCATCTGCTCCCTAAATGGCTATAATGGCTGGAGCTGAGCCGATCCAAAGCCAGGAGTCAGGAGCTTCTTCCAAGTCTTTCATATAGGTACAGGGTACCAAGGACTTGGGCCATCTTCTACTGCTTTCCCAGGCCATTAGCAGGGAGCTGGATTGGAAGTCAAGCAGCTGGGACTCGAACCAGCGCCCATATGGGATGCCGGCACCGTAGGCAGAGGTTTAACCTACTACACCACAGCACCGGCCCCCCAGGTGTTTGTGGTATCACCTCATTTACAAGCTAGGAAATGGAAGCCCATGGAAGTCTTTGCATTTACTCAAGGTTACCCAGCCACTAGGAGGTAGAGGCAAGATTTGAAGTCATGAAGTCAGATCCAGGGTCTGTTTCCTGCCCTTCATGGCCTTCTGCGTTCACACCAATGCTGACCCCTGTGTCCTGGGATCCCAGCTGTGTGTGGCTGTCCCACTCGTGGACACTGGGGCTCTAGATAGTTCTCCCAGTCTCACTGCAGAGCCCAGCCAGGCTTGGTCTTGTCTATTCTGCTAGACAAACGCTTGCCACCCCACAGGCTTGCATGGCGAGGGGGCCCCGGTTGGTCCTGCTCTCCTCACTTTGCAGGTGTAGAAACAGGCGAAGGGCCTGAATCCTCTCGAGACAAAGGGCAGGGAATGAGAGGCGCGGCACTCAGCGGACCCGGCCACGCGGCGTCCATGGCACAGCGCCACAGGCCATTGCTGCTCTGCCCAGTGTCAGGCATCTTCTCTGGAGCTCAGAAGGGTGACAGTCTGGAATGTTCTGGCCCAGGGCTCCTTGGCTGCATGGCCTGCTTTCTCTCTGCCTTCTGGCCAAGTCTTTTTTTTTCCCCCAAATGTCTTTCTAGCCTTGAGGCTCTCTGTTTTGTGCTATTTCTCCTGGTAAATTAGCTTTGTGCTTGTGAGTCCTCAGTGTAGGTAGCTTGCCGTGTGGCCTTATCTGCCCAAGGTGGGGACTTGGGGTGCCTTGTGGAAGAGCGGCGAGCTCACCTGAGGCTCTGCATGCTCACGCAGCAGCCAGGCTCATGCAGGAGTGGAGAGGAGAGGGCTCTGGCTCAGGCCCAGGCACTCAAGAGTCTGGAGACCTTCAGCAAGTCACCTGGGCCTCCTCAGTCCAGTGTTCTCAACTGAAGAAAAGAACAGAACAGAACAGAAAAGAAAAGAAAGAAAAAGAGAGGAAAGAAGGAAAAGATAGAAGAAGGAAAAGAAAGAAGGAAGGAAGGAAGGAAGGGAGGGAGGGAGGGAGGGAGGGAGGGAGGGAGGGAGGAAGGAAGGAAGGAAGGAAGGAAGGAAGGAAGGAAGGAAGGGGGAAAAAATGGTGTCAAATGAGACAATGCCCGTGGCCAGGCCTCCTACCCTGGAGGGCAGGTGCAGCAGGCTGGGCACAGCTGCCACGGATTGGCCTGAGAGTGGGCCGGGCTAGTGCTGGTTCGTCCTAGAGCTGTGGATTCTCCCGCTGAGCAGAACACGCTCCAGCCATGGGCAAAGCCTTGCAGCCACACTGGGTGGCCCCTGGGCTGGGACGCCGACCCGGACAAGAGGAGACGCCCACTTCACTCCTGAACTGGAGCTCGCTGGCCCGGGGACAGAGGACAGCCAGTTCAGCAGCCACTTGAGATTCCGAGCGGGTTTGGAACTCCTCACGTAGGCTTTCTGCAGGAAGCAGAACTCGGGAGGCTGGGTCCGGAACAAAGCGGGCATTGCCTTCTAGCTCTGTGCTAGTTCGCTGTCTCAGCCTCAGGGCCTTTGCCCCTTGATGGTAGCATGAAGGAGCAGGCAGGAGCATGGCTGTCTGGGGACTTCAGGGCAGAGCAGCCCCTCTCTCATCTGCCTCACATAATCTAGGGCTCCCAGGACCTGGAGCAGAGGAGGGGGAGGCTGCGGCCTGGGCTCAGGCCAGTGGCCTCTGCAGAGGCTGCCCAGGGCCTGGCCTTGACCCTCTCACAGGGTCAAGGGAGGATGACCGTGCTGTGCAGTCGGGAAGCACTCAGCTTTACCAACAGCACGGACAGCGCCCAGCTGGCAAGGTGCAGGAGAAGGGATGACGTCCAGTGGTCTCTTGCTAGCTGGACACCCTGTGGCGAGTTACTCTAACTCTCGAAACCCAGCCCGCAGTCTCACTACTAAGAGAGGGAAAACGACTCCTACTTTTCGGGGTGTTGTGCAAGTTACATAGGGTAGCATCGGTCATGAGCAGAGGTAAAGAAAATGCCAGGCTAGGGGCCGGCACTACAGCGCACCAGGTTAAAGCCCCCACCTACAGCGCTGGCATCCTATATGGGCGCCAGTTTGAGTCTCAGCTGCACCTTTTCCAATCCAGCTCTCCGCAATGGCCTGGGAAAGCAGTGGAAGATGGCCCAAGTCCCTGGGCCCCTGCACCCAAGTGGGAGACCTGGAAGAAGCTCCTGGCTCCTGGCTCCTGGCTTTGGATCAGCTCAGCTCTGGCCATTGTGGTCATTTGGGGAATGAACCAGCAGAATAGAAGATCTCTCTCTCTCTCTCTGTCTCAACCTCTCTCTGTAACTCTTTCAAATAAATAAAAATAATTCTAAAAAAAAAAAAAATGCCAGGCTCTTTCGGTAGTGGGGGGTGGTGAGGGGGGAGAAATCCCAAGGGAGGGTACTTTAAAAAAAATAGAAGAAAAATGGAACTTAAAAAATAACTTTATTTTGGTGCCAAAAAAAAATCTGAAATCCATGCATAACTTTTTAAGGACACACATTTTCCATGAGCTTTTAGTTTTTTAATTTGTTAGAGATTTGCTTACTTATTTGAAAGGCAGAGAAAGAGTCTTCCACCAACTAGTTCACTATCCAAAAGGCCACAAAGGTCTTGGCTGTTCTGTTTCCCATCCAGCTCCCTGCTAATGCAGCTGGGAAAGCAGCAGAGGACGGCCCATGTCCTTGGGACCCTGCCATCCATGTGGGAGACCTGGATGGAGTTGTAGACTCCTGGCTTCAGGCTGGCCCAGCCCTGGCTGTTGTGGCCATTTGGGGAGTGAACCAGCAGATGGAAGATGTTTCTCTTTTCCCCGTCTCTCTCTATTACTCTCTCTCTCTCTCTCTCTCTCTCTCTTTGAGATTTAAAAGTATTTATTAGAATCAAGGACCTCCAGCCAGAGCAGCATGGAGGGGGGCACCCATCTACGTTTCAAATAAATAAAATAAATCCTTAAAATAATTGCTTGTATCCTTCTGTACTCCCATTGGACTGACAACTGTGTGAGGGCAGAAGACCTAATAACAGTGCCTACTTAGCTCGCGGCAGACTGTGTGTGTTGAATGAATGAATGAACGAATGAAGACGAATACAACAAAACCTCTGCTCTCCCTCAGTTCCGAGAGTCTCTGGGAACTGGTATACCTGTCAGTTTGTTCTCGGCTTTCTCTCCTGCGGCTGTTGACTTGGGTTTTCAGGAAGTCGGGTGCGGTTTTCCCCAGGGGAGACCCAGCCCAGACAGTGACTGTGAGAACAAAGACACAGTGGGTACAGCAGAGCTGATGAGGCAAATACAGATGGGGATGACCTGGCTTTAATAGCCTTCCATACTGATGCATTCGTTAAAGGCTACAGCGGTGGAAATGATCGGAGGTTTCCATTTAACCTGGCAGCAAGGGGAAGCTGCTGGGCCACACAGTCGGTCTTCTTCAAGCTTTTGCCCAGGACCAGGTCTCAGCTCGGGATAAGGGGGAGACCAGCTTATTTGCATACAAATTGCAAACCTCTACAAAGACTTCGCTCAAGCAATTTTTAAGTAAAATGTTCTAGCTTCCCTGAAGGCTATAATTCCTTGGTTTTTCTCTTCAATATTCTTCTCACTTAGCAGCCACTCACGCTGACCCAGATTTTTCAGCCCAGGAGTATACAGGAGAGGGGAGGGGGCCCAGGGAAGGGGGAGCGGGTGGCTGGCTGATCAGACACCCAAAACCCAAGTGTTGATGTATCGACAGTGTCATTTCTGTCTCAAGCCAACGCTGTGACTTAGAAATCATTGTCACCTCCACTCGTGTCAAGGAGGTCGAGGTTCAGAGATGTTCCGTGATTCCCTCACCATCACAGAGCTAGGAAATGGCAGGGCCTGGAACCCAGGGATGTCTGACTCGCAGAATTTATTCTCAGATTATGCTATTTCCGTAAACCACTTACTCTTCATTTCTCTTTGGGATCTGTTAGGCGATCCTATTAAAATTATTAACAACAAGTGCAATTATTAACAACAAGTGCTGGCACCATGGTGTAGCAGGTAAAGCCGCCACCTGCAGGGTCGGCGTCCTATATGGGTGCCAGTTCAAGTCCTGGTTGCTCCACTTCCGATCCAGCTCTCTGCTATGGCCTGGGAAAGCAGTGGAAAATGGCCCAAGTCCTTGGGCCCTGGGCCTGCATGGGAGACCTGGATGAGGCTCCTGGCTCCAGTTGGCCCAGCTCTGGCTGTTGCGGCCATTTGGGGAGTGAACCAGCTGATGGAATACCTCTCTCTGTCTCTCTGCCTCTGTCATTCTGCCTTTCAAATAGATTAAAAATAACGAAATAAATTTTTTAAAAAGATATGTTCGATCATAATCAGGTTTTACCTTTTTAAACAGATGAAATTTTATCTTCCACCCCCTCCCACGCTCCTTGATAATGAAACTAGTATTAATAGGTAGGTGAAGGTGAGAGTAATTTCTTGATACAATATATCCATTAATTAGCTAACTGGCTAATTAATTACAAACATATAGCAAGAAGACACTAGGGATTCTAATATGAAGGATTTGGTTCCTCCTTCAAAAAGAGGTTATTGAGGGAGGTGGAGAATCACTCCAACAATTCCCTATGGTGGGATAACAGCCATGGGAAAGAAGGCAGTTTGAGCTCAGAAGATGGAGGGGTGGAGGGACTGGATGATCAAGGAAGACTTCCTGGAGGTGGTGACGCCAGAGTTGAGCCTTAACCTATGATTAACGGTTAGTGTGTAGGCCTTGAAGAATGGAATTGGTGCCTTTATGAGACCCCAGGGAGCTGTCTTGCCCTCTGCTCGCCGTGAGACACCTGCAGCCTGGAAGAGGGCCGTTGCGCGAGCCTGGCCACACGGGAGCCCTGGTCGTGGGCTTTGAAGCCTCCAGATTTGCAAGAGAGGAATTCGTATTGTTTATAAGCCGTCCAGTCTGAGGCACTTTGTCACACAGCCTAAAATGACCAAGACGGCGTGACAGAGAGCTTCAAGGCTTAAGCAGGAAAGCGACATTATCAGATTTCCACTACAGAAAAATCTCTTGCACGGCCAGGAAGAGGCTAAAGCGCTAGGGAGTAGGAGGGGACTTGTTCTCTTCCATCGCCAGCCCAGCCCCCTCCCTCTATGGGAAACGCGCTTTCTCTTGCGGTTGGCATAGCAGCTCCCACTTTATTGTAGACTAATAGTGATGCATTGTCGTGTAGCAATCAGCCCACAGTTAGTGGCTGGGATCGGCGGACATTTATTATCTCACAGCTTCTGCGGGCCAGGAGTCCAGGGCCGGCTAACGCACGGCTCTGGCTCAGGGCCTCTCATGCGGTTGCAGTTTGTAAGTCAAGCCGGAGCTAGAGAATCTGTGTCCAGATTCGCTCGCATGGCCTTTGGCAGGCTCTGGGGATCTGCCCCAAGCTGGCTCCCGGGGGCCCTCTGCATAGGGCTGTCCGCAGCAGCAGGCTGCCCCCATGGCAAACAACCAGCGGGAGTCACAGCGTGCACCTGAGACGGTAGACGCCATCTGCCTATGACTCTGTGCCGGAAGTAAGACCCCAAGACTTGTGCTGTGTTCCACTTAAGAGAGAGCACCAGCATGTGGGCGTGGTCTGGGGGTCACTTTGGAGGCTGCTCACCACCCATGGCCCAGCTCCTGGGTCAGGTGATCCAAATTCAGCCAATCAGAATGTTTCCTTGGAATTTTTAAACTCAACTGGAAAGAAGGAATCTTTCTAAAATGGTTCAGTTTGAAGACTCTGTGGACAGCCCAGTGAAAGATACTGGTCCAGGAGAGAATGCAAGAAATGCAGAGACTAGAGATGGTAGGTCCGTCAGCATCTGGCTCTTCCTGGGGTTTTGCTATGGAAGTCCATCAAGGACACCTTATTTCTTGTTGTCCAAGCTACATCAAGGTGGGATTTTGACACTGGTGACAAGACAATGATGAGTGACTGAGTAACAGACCCGGGGTCACACTGAGAAGATGAGTACAGAAACAACTGCAGGTAGGAAGTGAGGGGCCTAATTAGGCAGTGGGGAGGGCGATTGAGGCCTGCTATGCTTTTTTTTCTTTTTTTTAAAAGATTTATTTATTTATTTGAAAGTCAGAGTTATAGAGAGGCAGAGGCAGAGAGGGAGAGAGAGAGGTCTTCCATTCGACGGTTCACTTCCCAGATGACTGCAACAGCTGGAAAGCCAGGAGCCAGGAGCTTCTTCCAGGTCTCCCAATGGCTGCAGGAGTCCAAGGCCTTGGGCCACCTTCCACTGCTTTCCCAGGCCATAGCAGAGTTCTGGATCGGAAGTGGAGCAGCCAGGACTCGAACCTGTGCCCATATGGGATGCCGGCACTGCAGGCGGCAGCTTTACCCGCTTCACCACAGCACTGGCCTCCCTGCTACGGTTTTGATACGGTTTGAGTGTGAGTCCCAAGGGTTTCTGTGCTAGAAACTTGGTCCCCGAATTGGCAATGTGGAAAGGTGGTGGCACCTTGTGGCAGGCCATTACGTCACTAGGACCCGCCCTTGGAAGGGATTAAAGTAGTTCTCATAAGACTGGGCTGTCACAAAGCGGCCTTTTCCCTTCCCAACTCTGCCAGGTGTGATTCAGCCAGGGCGGCCCTTACCAGGAGCTGAATAGGTGGGACTTTTGGTCTCCAAAACTGTGAGCTAAATCAGCCTCTTTTATACAGCCCCCGGCATCAGGTATTTCATTAGTGCAACAGCACATGGACCAGTGGGGCCCCAGACAGGAGAGGATGAAGGAAGCAAAGGCAGGGATCACGTGGCGCCAAGCTGTCTGGCGCACCACTGCGTTCCCGGAGCTGAGCACCGTGTCTGGCCCATGGACAGTGCCCAGCAAGCATCTGTGGGAATGAATGAATGCAGGCAGGAAGGCAAAGGTGAAAACAAGATTTGGGTACCAATTAGATATGGAAGATGCGCAAGAGAAATCAAATCTTATGCCCAGGTCTCGGGCCCGAATGGAAGAGCTGCTGCAGGTGGGGCAGCGAGGCAGGTGGAGTGAGGAGCCCGTTCTAAGCTCCTGGCACCTGCTTTCAAGGTGACACAGAGCAGTTAACGTCACCACAGGAGGAATATCCGTGTCCCTGGTCTCCTTGGCCCTGTCCACATCACCAACCGAGTAACGCAACTCAGAGCCTATTTGCTTGCTAGAGGAAGACCTACTTTTGCAAATAGGCAGTGATCCAACCACCTCAGGGACTGGTGGTCCTTGATTAGGAATGGTCTAAAGTTAGCATGACAAAATCAGCTGCCAAGTGTCGGCTTAATGAAGCCTTCTGACTCCCGGGGCAGGCGCTCTCTGGGGTTCCCAGCGCGACAGCTCTGTCCCCCCACCAGGCTGGGGAAGATCATGGGGACGAGCCGAGAGGCTTGAAATCGGGCATTCAGCACACACAGTTGCTTTGCTCCTCGGGGATGCCTGCGCCAAGGCTGGGCAGAGTTGGCAGCTTTTCCAAAGTGGCTTTGTAGCGCTGTCAAGAGGTGGGAAGTGCCCCTTCTGCCCTGGCACCGTGTCCACTCAGAAGCAGTCAAGGAGGGGGCTGGGCCAGGGTGGCTATCCTTCCCCAGAATGCAGTCTGAAGCTGTCTCTGTCTACAGCCCTGGGCCAGGCTCATTAGCATGTGTCAGAAATGCAGCTTCCATGGCTCCAGACATCTTGCCCGGCTCCCACGCTTGGGATGGCCAGCCTGACACAGCCCAGCACCTCCTCCGAGCCCCGCAGATGCCTCCTGCCAAGCATCCAAATAGACCAGAGCAAAGGCTTCTTTTTTAAAAAAAAAATTTTAGTTATTTGAAAGGAAGAATTAGAGACAGAGAGAGAGAGAGAGAGATCTTCCATCTGCCGGTTTATGCCCTAAATGGCTGCAATAGCCAGGGCTGGGTCAGGTGGAAGCCAGGAGCTTCTTCCAGATCTCCCACATGGGTGCAGGGGCCCAAGCACTTGGGCCATCTTCTACTGCTTTCTCAGGCCATAGCAGAGAGCTGGATCAGAAGTGGAGCAGCCGGGACTCGAACTGGTGCCCATATGGGACGTGGACACTGCAGGCAGCTGCCTTACCCGCTACACCACAGCGCAGGTGCCCTTTTTGTATTTTCAATCTTTCCACTAATGGAAAATTTCAAGCATATCAAAGAGCAGAGGTTAATACTCATCACTTAGATTCAGTTGTGATCACTTTGTGGCCAATACTATTTCATCTACACCCTGTCACGGGATCGTCTGAAGCAAATCCCAGGTATGATGCCATTTTGCCTGTAAATATTTCAGTATATAAGGAACTTCAAAAAGTTTGTGGAAAATGGGATTAAAAAAATAAAAACTTACTATGGTGCAAAAACATTTGGAATTCATGCATAACTTTTTCATAACAGACATTTCCATGAACTTTTTGAAGACCTCGCGTTCACTCTACAAAACCGTGAGGAGCGTTTGTGCTCAGCAGCCTCGCCGTGCTGGTGCCTTCAAATCCTTCCCTGGCGCTCCTCAAGGAAGCAAGAGGCTGCCTCTCCCCTCCAACGGCAACCTCCCACTGCGACTGGGCAACCGGAGTGCGCGCTATGGTCGTCCTTCCTGGAACTGCATCGCGGGTGCTAGGCAGTGACTGCGCTTCCGACAGGCACCTGGGCTCCCAGACAGCATCGAGGCAAAGCACTGTCGGGAACGGCCAGGGCCCTTGGGAGGAAAGGACCGGCATTGCTAAGAGCTCTTCAAACTCTTCACCCGGGAGCAGACACCAAACGACTCCGTCACACTCTTTTCCTCCCATCTAACTGGTGAGGCTCCGGGTTCCTGCAACAGTGCAGAGTCCCACAACAAATGCTTGTGGGCAAAGGTAGCAGTTGGTTATTTCCATGGCAACCCTTTCAATGCCAGGTTTCCAGGGAAGAACTCATGATCTATCCCATTTCCCTTAAATTACAGTCCAGAGACCTTAAATTCAAACATCTCCTGACAAGGACACAGAGCCTGTCTTAGCTAAGTGATGCAATCAGTTCTCATTAGCCTTCTCCCTGCTCTCTTGAAAAGCATAAAGAAAATTACTTTTGGCACGGAAAAGCCTTTTAAACCAACCTTTTCACAATATGTCTCCGAGTGAACACTGAGTTGGAGCATATAATTACAAAAAAGAAAGGAGTGCGCCAGATAAGTTGACACAGGCTCTGTAGATGCAGCCGAGGGGTGACTGCTGCCTTCAAAGGCAGGAGTCTTTCTTAGGGCAGCTGCCCGCGTCAGGCTGTGGAGCGGAGCAGGCAGGGAGGGGAAAGGGGAGAAACCGTCCTCCTTGGGGGGTGCCTGGGCTGGTCTGCACAGCTTCCTGCGACGACTCCACTGGCCACCGGGCCTCATGATCTCCGGCTTTCGTCTCCTGCTCTCTTGTCTTGATCCCAGGTTAGAGCTGCGTTAGCCTTTCGATGTTATGTTTGCTACTCATGATCCCTAGTCCCCTGGGCCTACCTCCGGCCCCAGCATTCTCTCCTGTGACGACAGGATCTCACTCCTTGTACTAAAGTGTAGGCTCTTCCCTGCCCATGTCCCCCCGGTCATTCTTTGTTCACTTTTGTAGCCAACTATGTGTCTTGCCACGCTTAGATTCAATCGCTGCTTACTGTGCACTTCATATATACCAGCTCCTTCCTAGGTGTTGTCTCATGGAAAGCAGTGTGGTATAGAATCACTTATGGGTGCCAGCAGTGTGGCACAGTGGGGTAAGCACCAGCCTGCAGCGCCAGTATCCCATATGCATGCTGGTTTGCATCTCGAATGCTCCACTTCTGATCCAGCTCCCTGCTAATGCACCTGGGAAAGCAGTGGAGGATGGCCCAAATCCTTGGGCCCCTCCACCCATGTGGGAGACCCAGAAGAAGCTCCTGGCTCCTGGCTTCAGATTGGCTCAGCTCTGGCCATGAGGCCATTTGGGGAGTGAACCAGCAGATGGAAGACCTCTTTCTCTTTGTCTCTACCTCTCTCTGTAACTCTTTCAAATAAATAAAATAAACTTTAAAAAAAAAGAATCACTTATATTCACAGTGTGGTCATTTGTTAAAAATACATCCTATCTTAGCCCACTTCAGACCAACTAAAGAAAATAAGACCCTTAGTTAATGACATTCAGAATAAGAAATACTAGTAAGAGGCCAGCATCGTAGTGCAGCAGGGTAAGCCACCGCCAGCAATGCTGCCGGCCCACATGAGCATCAGTTCGAGTCCAGGCTGCTCTACTTCCAATCCAGCTCCCTGCTAATGTGCCTAGAAAGCAGCAGATGGCTCAAGTGCTTGGGCCCCTGCACCCACGTGGGAGACCCGGATGGAGTTCCAGGCTCTAGGCCCTTGGATTTGGCCTGGTCCAGCTCTGGCTGTTGTGGCCATCTGAGGAGTGAACCAGTGGATGGAAGTTCTCTTTCTGTCTTCCTGTCTAACTCTGTCTTTCAAATAAATCGTTTTTTTTTTTTTTTTAAAGAAAAGTACTGGTATTATAATGCATATCACAATTTCCTGAGAAGCCTTTTATTTCATGTGTTTTGAAGTTCTGTTATTAAATACGTTTACACAGGATTTTGTCTTTTTTTAAAATTTATTTATTTGAAAGGCAGCATGACGAGAGAAAGAGAGAGAAAGCGCGCGTTTCTATCTACTGGTTCACTCTTCAAATGCCCATAACAGCCAGGGCTGGGCCAAGCCAAAGCCAGGAGCCAGGAATTCCGTCCAGGTCTCCCAATAAGGGTGGCTGGAACCCAAGTAATTGTGCCATCATCTGTTGCCTCCCAAGTGTGTTGGCACGAAACTGGATCAGATATGGAGCTGGGGGGCCAGCGTTGTGGCATAATGGGTAAAGTTGTCACCTACAATGCTGGCATCCCATATCGGTGCCAGTTCTTGTCCCGGCTGCTCCACTTCTGATCCAGCTCCAGCCATTGCAGTCACCTGGGGAGTAAACCAGCAGACAGATCTCTCTCTCTCTGTCTCCCCTCTCTCCTCTCTCTCTGTAGCTTTTTTAATAAATAAATAAATCTTTAAAAAACAAAAAACTAAGAAGAAGTGGAGGTGGGACTGGATCTCAGGCACTCAAAACACGGGATCCAAGTGTCCCGAGCGGTGGCTTAGACCTGCCGTACCACAACGCGTGCTTCTGTTTTATCTTTTGATCAACTTACCCTTTATCAATCACAGAAAGGCCGTCTTTATCCCTGGCTACAGTCTTGCTAATGAAGTCTGCTGTCTGAGGCTTGTCTGATACTAAGTACAGCCACTCCAGCGCCTTCCCCTTAGCATCTGCATGGCATGTTTTTCCCCCCATCTTTTGCTTTTAACTTATCCGTGTCTTTATATTTATAGTGGGTTCCCTGCAGACTGCGTATAGTAGCGTCTGGCTTTGTTGATACAGTCTGAGAATCCAGCCTTAATTGCAGTGTTTGCATCAGTTACACAGAATGTGACTATCACCACTGCGCCTAAATCCACCAGCCGCTACTTATTATCTGTTTTCCCACCTGCTCTCTGTCCTGGGGTCCTGGAACAGAGCAAGTGCTCACCAACAAATGCCTGTAGCCAAAGGTGGGAGTTAGCATTCCCGTGGCAACTCTCTCCACCCCAGGTTTCCACATTATTCTGGTGTCTTACACTCTTGTACTGAGTAGTTTCTCAAGTGATTGCTCCGGAGTTTACAGATGAGGAGCCTCAACTGTGCAGTCTACCTTAAATGGTGGGACACCACTTCACGTTGCTATCAAGAGCCGTCTCAGCACTTTATTTCCATTTGTCCCGACCGTCCTCTGCACCGCTGTCGTACATTTAAATTCTGTTATGAATGGCACAGGGCACTTTCACTTTAAACAGCAAATTATTTACTGAAGAAATTTAAAAATGGGAGAAGTCTTTTATATTTGCGGAGATGTTTACCATTTGCGGTGTTTTTCATGTATTTGTGTAGATTCAGAGTTCAACCTGTCTGAGCCTGAGGAATTTCTCTTGCAGCACAAGCCTGCCTTCCCTATCAGAGGCCCTGGGCCGGGATCCTGCTCCACGCCCAATTCCAGCTTCCTGCTGCTGTGCACCTGGGAGCAGCAGTGACGCCCAAGAACCTGGGTCCCTGAAACCCACCCGGGAGCCCCACATGGAGATCCAGGCTCTTGACTTTGGCCTGGCCCAGCAGATGGAAGATCTCTGTTTGTCTTCCAAATAAAATGAGGGGGAAAAAAGTTTAAAAAATCTTGTTTTATGCCATAAACATATATATTTTCTCAATACTTTTAAAATAATACACTTTTAAAAGATTTCTCAGCTAAACAAAATCTGAGAAAGCTGATTGCTGGCTGGGTGGGCCTAGGCATGTTTGGCTTAGCAGCTAAGATGCTACTTAGGACACTCATGTCCCATACTCCATTATCTGGTTCAACTCCTGGCTCCAGCTCCTGACTCCAGCTTCTTGCTAACACAGACCCAGGGAGGCAGCAGTGATGGCTCTGTCCCTGCCTCCACGTGGGCGACCAGCACGGAGTTCCCAGCTCTTGGCTTTGACCCTTCTCTGCCTTGCCTGTTTGGGCACTGGGGAGTGAATCCGGACGGGGGAAGCATCTGCATGCTCTCCCTTCCTCTGATAAGTCTTACACTTTTTAAGACAGATTTATTTATTTGAAAGTCAGCTACAGAAAGACACAGAGAGAGGTCTTCCACTCACTCGTTCACCCCCCAGATAACCGTAATGGCCAAAGCTGGGCCTGGCTGAAATTTCTTCATCTCCTAAGTGGGTGGCCGGGGCCCAAGCACTTGAGACATCTTCTGCTGCCATGAAAGGGAGTTGAAGTGGAAGTGGAGCAGCTGGGACTTGAACCAGAGCCCATATATAGGATGCTGGTGATACAGGTGGTTTCGAACTAGCTCAGCTCTGGCTGTTGTAGTCGTCTGGGGAGTGAACCAGCGGAATGGGAGACCTCTCTGTCTCTCTCTCTTTCTCTCTCTTTCTCTCTCTTGCTCTACCTCTCTCTGGAACTTTTTCAAATAAATAAAAACAAATCTTTAAAAAAAAAAAAAAAAAGATGGCCTATGTACTTGGGCCCCTACCATCCACATAGGAGACCCAGGTGGACTTCCTGGCTCCTGGCTTCAGACTGGCCAACTCCAACTCTGCCTTTCAAATTAATTAATTAATTAATCCTGAAAAACAAGTGTTGGTGAGGACGTGGAAAACCTGGAACCGCCGTGCACTGTTGGTGGGAATGTAAAATGGTGCAGCTGCTGTGAAGAACAGCGTGGCAGTTCCTCAAAAATATTCTTCCTTGCCGGCGCTGTGGTGCACTAGGTTAATCCTCCGCATCCCATATGGGTGCCGGTTCTATTTCTGGCTTCTCCTCTTCCAATCCAGCTCTCTACTGTGGCCTGGGAAAGCAGTGGAAGATGGCCCAGGTCCTCGGGGCCCCTGAACCCGCATGGGAGACCAGCAAGAAGCACCTGGCTCCTGGCTTCGGATCGGCGCAGCTCTGGCTGTTGTGGCCAATTGGGGAGTGGACTAGCAGATGGAAGACCTCTCTGTCTCTCTGCCTCTCACTGTATGTAACTCTACCTCTCAAATAAATACAAATCTTTAAAAAAAAAAAAAAAGCAAAACATTTTTCCTTAAAGTATCTTCTATTTTTCTTCCAATATATTCACGTTTTCCTTTAAATATTCCTACATATTTAAGGCAGCTGTTTTAAGGCCTGTGTCCGACAGTTGCGTCACCTCCTGCCATTTCTGGGTTGGCTTCTATTGATGGAGTCGAGTCTCCGGCTATGAGTCAGATTTCTTTGCTTCTTTCCACGTCCAGTAAGTTAAAGGCTGGACAATTGTGAACGTCACTTCATTCCACGTTTGGCTACTGCTATTGCCCATTAGTGAGTGCTGGACTTTATTTTGGCATGCAATTAAGTTACCTGCAGAGCAGTGAGATCTAGTTTTGAACTTTGCTAGGGAATATCTATAGTAGCCATGCTTGAGGGATACTTCAGTCTTTATTTATTTATTTTTTTAAAAGATTTATTTATTTGAAAGGCAGAGTTACAGAGAAACAGAGTCTGAGAGAGAAAAGACAGAGAAAGTCCTCAATCTGCTGGCTCACTCCCAAATGGTTCCAATGGCCAGAGCTGGGCCGACTTGAAGCCAGCAGCCAGGAGCTTCCTCCTGGTCTTCCATGTGGGTGCACTGCTTTCCCAGGCCATAGCAGAGAGCTGGATTGGAAGTGGAGCAGCTGGGACTTGAACTGGTGCCCATATGGGACGCCGGCACTGCAGGCGGCAGCTTTACCCACTACACCACAGCACTGCCCTCCCCCAACCTCCCTTTAAGACTTATTTTATTCAAAAGGCAGAGTTACAGAGAGAGAGGGAGAGACAGAGAAATTTTCCATCCACTGATTTACTCCCCAAATGACTGCAATGGCTTGAGCTGGTCCAGGCTGAAGCCAGAAGCCTGGAACTCCATTTGGGTCTCTCATGTAGGTGGCAGGGGCCCGCTGGATTGGAAATGGAGCAGCCAGGACTCCAGCAGGCGCTCACATGGGATGTGGGCATCGCAGGTGGCAGGTTAACCTGCTGCACATCACTGACCCCGACAGATCAGTATCATGAAAGTGTAACATCTCTGGGGTCTTCAAGCAGGGCCACATTACTCATTCAGGATTCTCTTCTGGTTGGGTCAGAACTGTGTGTCCTATATGAGCTCTGAGAATTGTTTTCATTTCTGCCATTCTTTGCCCAGCCTGGTACTCAAGATGTCAGGGGACCCGTACACAGTCAGCTCTTTTTCTGTGTAGCTCCTTCCTTTCCAGAACTTGGCCCTACAATTCCCAGCTGCCTCTGCCTCCCTCAAACGCTAGTCTGTCTCCTCCATTCCACAAGGCCTTGTGTCTTGTGCCTGCCCTGGGCCCAAGCGTAGGGCCTTCCACTGTTTCCCTTCACTCAGGCTCACGGGCCTGTGCGGGCTGCTGGCTGGTGTCTGGAAGGCAGTCTGTTCACTTACTTAGCCCAGCTGTCTGGCTGTGAAGTCTGGTCCTTGTCACTCTATAATGAGGAGGAGAAGTCTGTCCGGGAGCCTTTTAAAAATCCTTCTTTTCCCAGAGCCTGACCCACCGCGACCGGATCAAATTTCCTAGAGCAGAGGTCAGCAAACTCTAGTGCACAAGCCACATCCAAGTTTGTTTTGGTATGGCTGGCAGGCTAAGAATAGCTTTTGTATTTTTAAAAGATAGTAAAAAATTTGCAAAGATGAATACATGCGAGAGACCAAGACATTTACTACTGGTCCTTTAAAGAAAATGGTGGTCAACTCCTAATCTAGAGGGCCATTTTCTTCCTTCCTTCCTCTCCTTCTGGGCCAGGCCAAA
This sequence comes from Sylvilagus floridanus, assembly GCA_949820135.1. Lineage (NCBI taxonomy): Eukaryota > Metazoa > Chordata > Mammalia > Lagomorpha > Leporidae > Sylvilagus > Sylvilagus floridanus. Next base: position 9,629,269 of record OX463228.1, on the reverse strand, counting down.
GACAGGAACCAGGAACTCCAACCGGGATTCCCAAGTGAGTGCAGGGACCCAAGTACTTGCTACCTCCTGTTGCTTTCCAGGTGCATTGGCAGGAAGCTGGATCAGAAGTGGAGCAGCCAGGACTTAAACCCCAGCGCTCTGATATAGGATGCCAGGGGTGTGTCAGTGGTTTAACCTGCTGCATCATAATGCTGGCCCCAAGAATCTGGTTTTTAAAAAGGTTCCAGTGATTCTGCATTGCAGACATCGCAGTGCCAGTTGGTATACCAGTATCTGGGATCCATTAGCATGGTAGAAAGAATGCAATCTTTAGGTGCTGGTGGTGTGGTACAGCAGGTTAATCTGCCATAGGCAGAGCCGGCATCCCATATGGGTACAAGTTCAAGTCTTGGCTGCTCCACTTCCAATCCAACTCCCTGCTAATGTACCTGGGAAAGCAGAAGAAGGCCCAAGTCCTTGAGCCCCTGCATCCATGTGGGAGGCTCAGAAGAAGCTCCAGCTCCTGGCTTCAGCTTGGCCCAGTCCTGGCCGTTGCAGCCAACTGGGGAGTGAGGGAGTGAACCAGCGGATGGAAGACCTCTCTCTCTCTGCCTCTGCCTGTCCTTCTCTGTAACTCTCTCAAGTAAGTAAATGAATCTAAAAAAAAAAAAAAAAAGTGATCTTTAGAGCCAGAAAGATTTAGGTTGCGTTTTCCTTCATGACCTTGGATAACCGCTCTTAAGTCTGTTTCTTCAAAAAAAACAAACAACAAACAAAACTTTTTGTTTTTCTTCAGTTGTAAAATGAGAACAACAGCCGTGGAGGAATAAGGAAGGTATTCAGGTAAAGTATCTGTGTGATACAGTGTAGGCTGTCAGAGATTAATCTTAGGTACACTGAATGGAAAGCATTCAATACCTAACGTTCTCCTTCTGCTCACTGGTTGAATGCTTCTGGTTGAAAGCCACGGTGGGCACACTCATTCTACTAAAAACGTGTGTATCTCCCCACCTCTGTTGCAAACTTTTCCCTCTATCCCCAAGGCCTCAGATACACCTATTCCTCCTTTTCTCCCAGTGACCTATTTTACCTATTTAAATGGGTCAGGACCATCTAACACACTCTCAGCTTTCCACGTACAACTGGACATATCCCTTTTCAAATGACATAATGCAATCGTTCACATCAATTCTAATTACTTTTAAAAAGCATGGACCCTTCCTCTACTTACAAATATATGCATAAATTGTCTCTATTTAGAGCATCCATTCTCCTCACCTTATCATTCCGTGTTACCACAACCTTTTCTTTTGTATCTATTTCAAAGGCAGAATGATGCAGAGAGGGGAGAGAGAAATTTTCATACCTTGGTTCTCTCCCCAAATGCCCTTAACAGCCAGGGCTCAGCCAGGCTGAAGCCAGGAGCTCCAACTGGTCTCCCACTTGGGTGGTGGGAGCCCACGTACTTGGGCCATCAGCTGCTGCCTCCCAGAGGCACTGGCAGGAAGCTGGATGGGAAGGAGCAGCGGGACTGGATCCCAGGCACTCTGATATGGGAAGTGGGTGTCCCAGGCAGTGGCTTAACCTCCTGCACCACAACGCCTGCCCCTCCCACCATCTTTTCTTTCAAGTTTCCAAAAGAACTTTGCTTTCTCTTTTGCGCCGCCATTTCCCTTACTCTTCCCTGCAATCTGCTATTTGTCTCCTAATGCACTTCTGAAGAGACCTCCGAGAATCCAAATCACAAGCTCTTTAAAATTTCTTACCCTACCTTTCTCACAGAAACACTTCCTGGGCTTGGCTTCTGGGGTATTACATTCTCTGGCTTCCCAACCCAGTCTACAAAGAGCAGTCTTTAATTCTCCTAATGCAGAGATTTAGCAGGCGAGGGCTCAAACATCTTTAAGGCTACCTGCAGCCTGCAGAATCAAATTTAAACCCTCAGCTTGATGCTCCAGGCACTCTGATCAAAGTTTTCCTGACTTTTCCCCCATCTCTCCTAAATGCTCCCTTATGCCAACCATGAGTTTACTTGCTAGTCTTCAAATACTACCAAAGTTTCACTATCTCTATTAAAAAAAAAATGCTCATTTTCACTTTATTTCATAGGCAGAAAGCCAACACACAGAAGCACACTGATCTTCTGTCCAGTGGTTCACTCTCCAGATGCCTGCGACAGCCAGCCCTGGGCTAGGCTGACGCCAGGACTCTAGAACTCAATCCAGGTCTCCCAGGTGGGTGACAGGGACCCAAGTACGTGAGCTATTGAGGACTGCCTCTGAAGATAAGCATGTGAAGCTGGATTGCAAGCACAGGAGCCTGGATTTGAACAAGACACTTCGATTTGGGATATGGGCATCCCAAGTGATATCTTACTCCACCCCAATCTTATTACCTCTGCCCTATTTTCCCGCCTTCAAAGTCCTCCCTCAGGAAGCCTGCTAAGTGCGCCATGTCATCTTACTTGTTATCTGTAAAGGGTTAACAAAACTTCCTGTGCATGGAGAAGCCTGGGCGAACTGTCTAGCTCTGCCCTGAGGAAACGTGATGGGGTAACTTATTACTAGGCAAGACTGCTTACAGCAAAAAATGATGCTTAATTGGTAAATTATACCTAGACTGTGGGAAGCCGTGGCCTTGTGCTTCTCTGGATGGAGGAACTCTTGGAATTGGGCATGTCTCCTGCGGGGACCCAGAAACTGCGTCTGTAGACGAGAGAAGGGGGCTCTTGTGCACGAGGCTTCTATGCCAGGATGGCTCTTGCACCTGTGTGTTCAGACGGTAAGCCTTGGATGGCTGTCACTGCCACAGAACTCCACCCACAAGACACACATTTGATGACGCCATGGACAAGCTGTTCTGTGTCTTGTACACTGAGTAAACTGGTGTGTGACCTCTTCAGGTCCCTAACTTCAAACAGTCAGTCTAAAATGACACCTTGGAAAGGCATCAGAGACCCATTGTTTATCTTAGCACAGTTCATTTCGAGGGGTTCTCCACCTCCCTCAAGATCTGAGGTTAAAATCTTGTATCTTGGCCGGCGCCGTAGCTCAACAGGCTAATCCTCCGCCTTGCGGCGCCGGCACACCGGGTTCTAGTCCCGGTCAGGGCACCGGATTCTGTCCCGGTTGCCCCTCTTCCAGGCCAGCCCTCTGCTGTGGCCCAGGAGTGCAGTGGAGGATGGCCCAGGTGCTTGGGCCCTGCACCCCATGGGAGACCAGGAAAAAGCACCTAGCACCTGGCTCCTGCCATCGGATGAACGCGGTGCACCGGCCGCAGCGCGCCGGCCGTGGCAGCCATTGGAGGGTGAACCAACGGCAAAGGAAGACCTTTCTCTCTGTCTCTCTCTCTCACTGTCCACTCTGCCTGTCAAAAAAAAAAAAAAAAAAAAAAATCTTGTATCTTTTCCATTTAGCAGAATCTGTTACGTCATCTGGGTGAATCACTTGGAAAATCTGAATCTTTTTTTCCCCCATTAGTGGAGATATTAACTACTTCCTGCCTCCAAAGGTTGCTGTAATGAGGATGAGAAAATATTTCCTAAGCAGTAAAATGCTAGGCCTGAGTGCTAACACTAGTACCATCCATACTTCCCTTCCAGAAGTGCCCTTACATATAAATATCTATTCAAGTAGTTCATATAGTAATCCTGGGTTTCATTTCAATCTTCAGATAATAAAAATGACTTGATAAAGGAGGGTCATCCTGATGTACAACTGATGTCAAGCTTAAGAACTGCCTTCAACTCTTTCCTCCAGCCCCAAAGTCTGATCTGCTTTTAGGACAGAACACTGCCTGCTCATGCCTTAAATCAGCCCTCACTGAACACAATCCAACAGCTGACCACCTGCCAAAGAAGGAGAAGATACATCGCTTGTGTTTTAAGCCAGAAAACTGGAAGTGAAGTGAGCCAGTCAAAATCTCTATTATACTCCTGGGACCTCTTAGGTCAAGCACAGAAGGGCAGAAGCAGCCATTATCAATCAATCCCCAGGTTTATAAGAGAAGGTGGATTAGAGAATTGGCAATTTAGCAATTTGCCTGATAGGTTTCACTTTTAGGCAGCAGTATAGAGTAACACTTAATTAGCAGAAGCCAGCTCTATCACGGGGACAGAAGTTCTATCTGGGCCAAACCAATTATCAGACTCCACTGCCACATGACTATCTGGGTCCCTCTTCTGTAGAATTCTGCACGTAGATGGAATGGCTTCTCTGTGGCTACTCCAGTCCTGCTCCTCCTCAGGTTGCTGGTAGGATTCAGAATACTGCCCTCCTTTCTGCTCTGGACACCCAGCATCTAGGACCCAGATGTCTTCTCACATTAACCCTACAGGGAGTCCTACCTTCCCCTGCAAGCCCAACACCAGAAACTACTGGGCCCCAGAGCCAACGGATCCCATTCCCAACAGATCTGGTCTTGAATATTTTTCTAAAAAATAAAGATTGAAAACCTGTATTAGCAGGCCAGGCCAAATGAAAAACAGGACAATCTGACTTTTGTATTTATTTATCTGTGAGGACATTTTAGTTTTCAAATTTGGCTGAGGGGCAGCAGACACTGTCGTGGCAGCGAGTTAAGCCCTGCCTGGGACACCCGCAACCCATATTGGAGTGATTTGAGTTCTGGTTGCTGTGCTTCTGATGTAGCTCCATGCCCATGCACCTGGGAAGCAGTAGATGGCTCAAGTCCTCGAATTCCTGCCACACATAAGGGAGACCTGGGTGAAGCTCCTGGCTCCTGAATTCAGTTTGGCCTAATCTTGGCTGTTGTAGCCATTTGGGAAGTGAACTAGCAGATAGAAGATCTTTTAAATAAACAACAACAACAAAAATATTTTTTTAAAGATTTTATTTGAAAGGCAGAATTAGAGAGGGAGAGATCTTCTAACCGCTGGTTCACTCCTCAGATGACTGCAATGGCCTGGGCTGGGTCAGACTGAAGCCAGGAGCCAGGAGCCAGATCCACATCCCCCATATGGGTGCAGGGGCCCAGGCACTTGGACCATCTTCCACTGTTTCTCCCAGGCACATCTGCAGGGAACTGGGAGCTGGAGCAGGAGCAGAGCAGCCTGGACGGCACCCGTGTGGGATGCCAGAGTGCATGCCAGATGCAGGAGGTGGTTTGGCCCACTACTTCACAGTGCTTTTTTTTTTTTTTTTTTTTTAAGATTTATATATTTGAAAGACAGTTAAAGAAAAAGAGAGAAGGAAGGAAATCTTCCATTCACTGATTCACTTCCAAAATGGCCACAACGACCAGACCTTGGCCAAGCCAAAGCCAAAAGCCCACAGTTCCATACACTGGTGGCAGGATCCAAGCACTTGGGCCATTTTCTGCTGCTTTCCCAGGTGCATTAGCAGGGAGCCAAATCAGAGACTGAGCAGTCAGGACTGGAACCAGTGCTCATAAGGGATGCCACATCACATGTAGCAGCTTAGATCACTGTGCCACACTACTAGTTTCAAAACATCTTTTAAAAATAAAAAAAATTTGGTGGCAGGCACTGTGGCACAGTGGGTTAAAGCCCTGGCCTGAAGCGCCAGCATCCCACGTGGGCGCTGGTTTTAGTCCCGGCTGTTCCTCTTCCAATCCAGCTCTTTGCTGTGGCCTGGGAAAGCAGAAGATGGCCCAGGTCCTTGGACTCCTGTATCCATGTGGGAGACCCAGAAGAAGCTCCTGGCTCCTGGCTTCGGATTGGCACAGCTCTGGCAGTTGCGGCCATCTGGAGAGTGAACCGGTGGATGGAAGACCTCTCTCCCTATCTCTACCTCTCTCTGTAATTCTTTCAAATAAATAAAATAAATCTTTAAAAAAAACAAAATTTGGTTGATTCACAAGTGGAACATTAGCTATAGCTGTATTCAATTTTGTCAAGTACCTAATTTTATTAATTGGTACAATGATGGCATTTCATTAATGAAATTATTCTATGGAAAAATTTGGCATATTTAAATATTAACCCAGAATTTGGCTCTGCATGAAAAGAAAGAAATATGGTTAAGGCCAGAATGAGTAACTGGGAGTGGGCACGGGGAATACTAGCCCAGCCATGAGTCTCTCCAAAAAACTGCCAGTCTTACAATGCATAGATATTACCGGTTATTGGTGAAGTGACAATAGCAAAATCAGGAGTGTCCACATACCTGATGACTCAAAGTACAACACACAGGTACTTCAAAATAGTCGTGGAAAGACAATACTAAAAAGCCAGGTTCATTTTCGTGCTCAATTTTTTTGAAATTCATGTATGAAAGCGTTCTTCAACCCCCTATTTTGTGTGCCTTCAGGTCACATGCCCATGTGTACATTAAAAGCAAGATTATCCTGTACTTCCTGTAGTTTTCCCCTTCCCGTATAGCTTCCATCCAGGACAGAGTCATCTCCCAAATGGTCCAAGGACCTCCCCAACGGGGCTTTGGTCAAAGCTGAGGAGCTCAGCCGGCTGCTGCTGCAGACAGGCCCTGTCCCTAGAGAGCCTCCAGAGCCGGTCATGGACACACGCTGGGGCTGAGTGGCACAGGAGAAACCACACCTTCATTTTACATCTTTTCCCGAGCCAGCAACACATGGTTTGATATTCTTTCTGAAGCTGGACACAGCAGGGACAATTCCCCACTAGGAAAGCCAACAATCCAGACTCTGTAGTATACAGTGCTGTCGAGTGAGGATGCTCATTGAGTGAGCTGTATCAAATGTGTTTGACTTAGGATGTGTTCAATGTATGGTGAGTTCACTGGGATGGTACCCTATGGTAAATCCAGGAGCATCTGTTATAATGCAGGCATCAATGGTGGGCACAAACCTTGGAGCTACCATTGAGATTCATTTAGTGACTCTGGAAAAATGAAGTAGAAGTTTATTAGCTTTATATAAACCACAGCAAAGCGTATCCAGCACATATACAAATTTTCTTCAAATTCTCTGTGTAGTAGCCTATTGGTTTTGAAACTGACATTCTGCAAGAAAATTAAATGTTCAGAGACCAAACAAACACCATCACTCAGAGAAAAATATAACTAAAGAACATTTATTTTCCACTAAGAGTTTGCCTTGAGGATGTAACTAAACTGAGCCACCCCCCACCCCATCTCCAAGGGTTAGTACAGTGACTGTTATAAAGCAGATCTCAATAGTCTGAAGCTCTGGAACCAACATTAACTGACAAAAAAATTCCATCTAAATCCTCATAAAAATGTTTAAGTAAAAAAAAAAAAAGGGAAGAAAAAGAAAAGAAAAAAGGGGCAATGGGGGTTTCAGATTGAATAACATTCTCACACTTCATCTGATACATTCAGTCTGGCTAGAGTGTAACAAGTGGAAACAGGATCACTACAATACAAAACTCCCACTACAGCACGCTGTACACACCTGTGTTCCAAGCCCACCCCCATCCCCCTACTGCTTCCATTCCATTATTTTCCCGCCTGTTGGGCCTGCCGGCGGAGGAGCACGTAGATCTTCTCTTTGATCCAGTCTTTGTTATAAGGCTGGTATGTCTGGGTATCAGCCCGGTAACTGAGGAAGAGAAAGGTAACAAGCAGAGTTACAGCGGTCACTTACTGGCATGCGTTCAAAGCCCCAAATCTTAACTGCCCGACGGGACATGGTGTGCGCATTCCCACACATCAGCTTAAAGAGAAGGTGAAAGACGCTTCCGTGGCTGAATTTTAAGGAACACAAACTTCAGATCACCTAGTACAATTGCACAATGGAAAAAGCAACTAAGACCTGGAACTCCAGTTACGTGCTCAGTGTGTTACCTCTCCACTTGCTGACACAGCGTGGCCGGAACCTGTGCTCGTGCTTTCTCCCATGGAGCTTCTATTTTTATAGTTCCTTTAGTGATTACAAGACATAAACCAAATTCTGGTACAAACTTCAGATTTGCTAAGTTAACTCTGAATTAACTAAGAGACCTTTTTCAACATGTTACTGCGAAGATTTCTTGCTGTTTTTTCCCTTGTGAAGTACTAAGAGAAAGAAACTCAATAGTCTATTTTAGAACTTGCTTTTTAAAATAAATTTAAATTTGCTAGAGGTCTTTGGAGGGGAATTATCAGAGGCCAAAGCAAACTCTAAAAACGTCTCTTCTCAGAAGAGAAAGGCAAAGAACACGCCCAGCATTAGCAGTAAACTCCCACAGGCCTCCAAGTGCTACAGGAGCCTGAGAAATCCCTCCAGGACTCAAAGACAAAAACCCAAAACAGAAAAAACATCCCAGTTGACCTACAACTGAAATTCTGTGGGATAAGTAACAAACCCACTTTTGGAGCCAAACTACAGCCATAGCATAAAAAAGAAACCGCGACCGGCAACAGCCATCACAGAGAGTGCATGCAGCATCTCAGAGCGGCGGGCACCACCTGCTGGGAGCACCGTGCACAGCCAGGAGGGAGGTGGCAGTCTGCCTGCCCAGACACATCTCAGGGACACCGGAAAACAAAGTAACTGGGTTTCAATTACTGTCTTGCTTTAGCCAGACAAGTGACATTCACAAGTACCTATTTAGATGTTATCAAACACTAGGAACTGCTTTAAGCACTTTGCAACCCTGCAAGTAGGTACAATTATAATCTCTGTTACAAAAGAGGACACCAAGGTTCAAAGAAAGGAAGCAACTTATAAGTGACCCTGGACGACTGGTAGAGTTTAAACACTCCTCTCTCCTGGGACCTCACTGAACACAAGCCAGAAATCGACACTCTCAATTTTTGGCCAAGGAAACAGATTCTGAGAAGAAATGCTTCCCACGGCAACGTCACAGTCTTCCTTTAAAGGATAAAATCAGACTCGGGTTTATTAAAAATGCACTTTTACAAAATGCTTTTTTACTAATGTCCTTTTTAAAATAAGAAATATTCTAAGAAGTAAAGCAATTTTCTCTATCTTCTGTTCATGCTTCATAATTAAACAAGTGCTAATCTAGTATACTTTAAGATGTGGCAGGGTAGACTACAATATTTGTAATAGCAATGGACAAGAACAAGAAAAGGAACAGAATTTCTCAGAACTATCATTTCTGGGTGGGAAAGCCTGATTTCCAGACCATTCCTTCTCGCAAATCTAATCATCATGGCTTGTAAGCATTTAGTAACCCATCAGCTTGCACACTGTTTTCCAACTCACAGAAGTAATGTCCTCTTTATGGAAAGCTGTGTGTTGATGGCTGCTAACCGGCACTTGAGAAAATGAGACAATGAAATGCTGAGTACATTAATAAAGTGCCTAGCTGTTGGCACAGAGGAATCTCCTAGCCTACTGCTATGCTATCAGTGAATGCAGGCGCAGACATCGGCAGAAGCTGTGGTCTGCGCACTGAACTCAGCAGAGTCTTCACAGCAGCCAGCTAGCCCCCTGACAGGAGACCCGTCTCATCACAGAAACCTCTTTGTCTCTAAGCAAACGAGCAGAGCCTGCCTATTTAAAAGGCTGCTTCAGTCATCTTAAAAATCAAAGATCAGAGGCCGGCGCCGTGGCTCAACAGGCTAATCCTCCGCCTTGCGGCGCCGGCACACCGGGTTCTAGTCCCGGTCGGGGCGCCGGATTCTGTCCCGGTTGCCCCTCTTCCAGGCCAGCCCTCTGCTGTGGCCCGGGAGTGCAGTGGAGGATGGCCCAGGTGCTTGGGCCCTGCACCCCATGGGGAGACCAGGAAAAGCACCTGGCTCCTGGCTCCTGCCATCGGACAAGCGCGGTGCGCCGGCCGCAGCGCGCCGACCGCGGCGGCCATTGGAGGGTGAACCAATGGCAACGGAAGACCTTTCTCTCTGTATCTCTCTCTCTCACTGTCCACTCTGCCTGTCAAAAAAAAAAAAAAAAAATCAAAGATCAGAAAGCTGTGAAAACAATCCATACTCTAAGTACACAAAATGCAAATTTTCCGTGCCTAAATTTTATTATATTACTAATATACGGTTGGTTTGCTCTGGGTTAGTCATGTTGCCAGGTAGAACCTATTCCATTTCCTCATATGCGTTTTCTTACAAAAAAAAAAAAAAAAAAAAAGTCCAAGGGTCATTGTCATATATTTAACAGAAGCCACAAGGTCACAATTTACAAACAGACTCATCCCTGGCTTGGGAAGTTAACAGCTCAAATTCTGTCCCCTGACTGAGGAAAGCAGCAGGGTGAGCAAGCTCAGGAGCCCGCAGCGGTGTGTGATCTCTTTGGAAACATCTTACTTTTCTTGCCTAATGGAATATAACCGAAATCGTGTAAGAAAAATAGTTCTAAATTCACTTCTCAAAGCTTTCAGAGGCCAAATGATTTTCAATGTTAAAAACAGAAACACACGGTGGGTGCTGTGTGCAGCAAGTCAGGCTGCCACTCAGGACACCCAAATCCATACTGACCCATACTCTGCTTCTGATTCAGCCTCCTGTGAGTGCATCCTGGAGGCAGAAAGTGATGACTCAAGTGCGTGGGCCCCTGCCACCTACAGGGGAGACCAGGATGGAGTTCCAGGCTCTTGGCTTCCGCCTGGCCCAGCCCTGAGTTATGGGCATTTGGGGAGTGAACCAGCAGACGGAACCTTTCTCTTTCCCAAGTAGATGAAAATAAGTGATTAAAACAAAATAAAGCAAAAGTAAAACAAAAACAAAAACCCTACTTCTTAGAGCTTTTCAGATAGATAATTAGACAATTAAAAACCATAAAGTTAAGTCTTTCCTTTTTTCCCTTATTTTAGCATATTAGATGTGGTTTCTGGTTTATATTTAATTAAGTTACATACTTGCGGTATGTCCCTCATTACCACTGTTTTACTTTGTATAATATTCCCAGTCACAAAAGCCAAAATACCTTTTCATTGGTTAATAATATAATTAATCTCATGAAAATTTATATTCTTACCATGCTGCTCATAGCAAGTTTTAAAGATACTAGTAGTCATTAAAAACAAACCCTTTGGGGCAGCATTGTGGTGCAGTGGGTTAGGCTGCTGCCTGCAGTATCAGCACCCCGTATGGGGACCAGTTCATGTTCTGGCTGCTCCACTTCTGATCTAGCTCCCTGTAATGTGCCTGGGAGAGCAGTCTTGAGGATGGCCCAAATGCTTGGGCCCCTGTCACCCATGTGGGAGATCCATAAGGAGTTCCTGGCTCCTGGCTTCAGCCTGGCCCAGCTTTGGCAGTTGTGGCTATTTGGGAAGTGAATCAACAAGATGGAAGATCTCTGTCTCTCTCTGTAACTCTGACATGGGTCATTCAATCCCTTGTACATACCTCCTACTTTATCAAAACCTTTACTAACTCTCCACCTCCTCACTTGCAGCCATTCAGTTTAAGAGTGACTAGAAAATCTAAAACCTCAGTTTGAATTCACTTTAAATGCATTAACAAGTACCCCAGGGGACACTCAGTGCATCCCAGAAATCACACATATCCTTAGCACTACCCGCTCCAAGATTATTTGCAAACCTGCAACATCTCCTCTTTCACCCTCAATTTCAAAGAGGGTCTTTGCTTCCTATTTACCTGAGGTAACGGAAGCACATCCAGAAAACCGGCGGCACGCCTGCCTGCCCTTCCTACTTCCCCACCAATGGCCTGTCAAGATCCTACTAAAGCCACCCCCCTCTCCCTCTCACCAGATCAGCCTGCCAGTCGCCACCATTGTCTCCCATGTAAAGGGGGGACAGTCTCCTTCTCTGGCTATATTTGCTTCTGCACTCTTTCAAGCAAAATTCTTCAAACAAGTGATCCATATTAACTGCCTAAAATTCCCTCTTCTGATTCCCTTAAACTCACTGAAATCCGTAGATTTTACTCCCATGATTCTATCAGAGATTTCTGTGGTGCCAAATCCCAGAGCAGCTTCTCAGCCCGCATGTGCTTGACCTTTCGTTACTATGAAACGCTTCTGCAGTGGCTCCTAGGACGTCCCTGCTCCCTGCCCCTCCCAGGCTTCCTCATGGACTTCAAACACACCAGGCACACTCCTGCCCTGTGACTCGTACACCACCTGTGCCTGGCCTCCTCTCTCCCCTGAGCCAGTGCTCAAACATGACCCTTCAGTGACCTGGTTATTTCCCAGCCGCCCAGCAACATTGCAACCACCTCCAGACCCTCCTTACCACCTCCCCTTCCCTGATCTGTTTGTCTCTAGTTTTAAAGAGGGACTCAATGCCTTTATTTTTAATTTACCTGTCTATTTGGTACGTCTCTCCCTATCAGAATGCAGGCTTCACAGGAACGGGGATTTTTCATCTGCTCTACCCACTGCTGAATTCCCAGTACCCAGAACATACACTTGGCCCTCCATATCCTCAGGTTCTGCATCTTAGGATGCAACCAACTGTGGGTCAGAAATATTTGGAAAACAAAAACAAAAACTGCATCTGTTCCAAACAGGTACAAACCTTTCTTCTTGTCACAACTCCCTAAACAATATGGTACAACTATGTACACAGCATTACATTGTATTTAAAAATACACAGGAGGATATGTAGTTACATGGAAACACTAGGCCAGTTTATGTCGGGAATTTGAGATTTGGGGATCTTGGTACCAATCCCCCACAAATACTGAGGGACCGCACCTGGTAAACAGCACTCAAATATCTGCTGACTGAACATGTCTGTGTCTCTATGAGAGGACATGTGTCAGAAGACACACAGACCAACTGTAGATTAACCCAGCAAAGTATCTGCAGCTCTACTACGCTCATAGTTTTCTGAGTTACATCTAAAAATAATAATTAAAACTATCTAATTAACACCTTTCATTAAAGACCAACACTAGACAACTTGAACATTCTGAATAAGCAAAGTAAAACAGCTGTAACAATGAAGAGACATAAAACAACTCAGGGCAGGCATTTTCTTACCTAACAGGTAAGAAGCCCATGTCCCACATCAGAGTGCTGGGTTCATGTCACCGATGTGAGAGACCTGGATGGATTTCCTCACCCCCAGCTGCGGCGTCACCCAGTCCCAGCTGTTGCGGGCACTTGGGAAGTGAACCTGTGCATGGGAGCACTCTCTCTCTGACTCTCAAATAAATTAGAAATAATTTTAGGGGGTGAATGATATAGTACTTTATGCTCCCTGGTAATAGTGGTAATAAAAAGGGGGTGGGGCAGGAAAAGCACCAAGACATGAAATTTCTCTACCAGCACCCTCCACAGAGTAACTGTATCAATTAGCAGAGTTCTTCAAATTGTCCTGTGTTTTTGGCTATATGTATTCAATTTATGATCCATCTCTAAGAAATACTAGTTACTTGGCTACCATAAATCGTCTCAGACAGCTGGACAGAACAGGAAACACAGGAGATAGGGGGCTAATACTTACACAAGGCAGCTGAGGTCTGCCAGATCATCGATAAAATCAAACAATTGACTGATATCGTATGTGATAGACGGACTGTTGGGATTCATTCTTTTCAGATGTTCCTCATACATTTTACAAACACCTAGGAGAAGAGAGAAAGAAAAACAAAGTTTTTTTTTAAAAAAGTTTACTTACTAAAAAAATCAAGATCTTACAATCACACAAACTTTCAGATGAGCAGTGTTGTGTATAGAGATCATATAAGAGTTGGGCTGGAAAAAGAACAGTAGGTTGATCACTTTTTCTTAATTAGTGATATGAACAAAAAGAAATTCACCAGGATGTTGGTAATGGTTTGGTGCCTTAACATAAATTTCAAACCACAGGTGGTAAAAGGACTTTAAAAGACTTGTCCTCTAACGATTCAAACTAATAGTAATATTGCATCTGACTGATCAGTTCTTCCCAGTAAATCTTTCTAAAACCAGAGGAAACACACAAGTGAAGAGGTTATCCTCACAGGTGATTAAGATCCTGGACTATGGATTTGGACAGACTGAATTCCAGCTCTGCCCTTACTAACTGTGAAACTGAGGCAAGTGACTCCACTTCATGAACCTTACCTGACAAACAGGAAATAAAAAATCAGACAAATACATTCATTGTTCATCTTAAAAAGGCATTGACCAACAAGCTACCATCATACTTAATGTGAGAAACTGATGCTTTTCTGCTAAGATTAGGAAGACTGGAATAGTTACTCCTGCCACTTCCCTTCAACATAGCAGGAGGTTCCTGGCAGGACAATTAGGCAAGAAAAGCAGGAACAGGCATCCAGATCAGAAAGGAAGTACAACTATCTGTATCTGTGCATATATATATATACATGTATATACACACTATATATACACTGTATAACTATCTGTATTCCGCAGTGGAAAGATACATGATTACTATATAGAAATCATTCTATTGAGGCCAGCACTGTGGCTGTGGCATAGTGGCCTAAACCTCCACCTGCGGTGCCAGCATCCCATATGGGCACTGGGTCGCATCCCAGCTGCTCCACTGCTGAAGGCCTGGAAAAGCAGCGGAACATGGTCCACGTGCATGGGCCCCTGTACCCGAGCTGGAGACCTGGAAGAAGTTCCTGACTCCTGGTTTCAGGTCGGTCCAGCTCCAGCTGTTGCAGTCATTTGGGGTGTGCAAAGACCTTTCTGCCTCCCCCTTTCTGTAACTCTCAAATAAATAAGTAAATCTTATTTTAAAAAATCACTATTTCCATACTCTTAACGGTAAACAATCTAAAATGAAGACTTGTCCAATAGCATAAAAAAGCATATTTACAATAGCATAAAAAAGATTTCTTGTGGATAAATTTAACAAAAAAAGCACATTATCTGTACACTGAAAACTACAAAATGCCATTGAAAGTAAATACTTAAACAAATGGAAACATGTCCTATGTTCATGGACCAGAAAACATTTAAAACCTTTACTACAATCAAGATAGTGTAGTACTCGCATAAGGATAATTATACATCAATGGAATAAAATTAGTCCAAAAATAAAACCTCAGACTTATGGTCAACTGCTTTTCCACAAGGGTGCCAAAACAATTCAATGAAAAAAGACGAGTCTTCTCAACAAATGGCACCAGGACAACTTGATAATTAGACGCAACCAGATGAAGTTGGACCCACACATCACACAACGTAAAAAAAAAAACAACCCCATGAAGATGGATCAGAAAATGCCTGGGATGGATTCCTGCCTCTGTTCCCAGGCCAGCATTCTGCTTTGTGAAGCCTGGGAAGGAACAGATGATGGCTCAAGTGCTCGGGTCCCTGTCACCCACATGGTACACCTAGATGGAGTTCCTGGCTCCCGGCTTCAGTCCAGCCCAGCCCTAGCTCTTGCGGGCATCTGGGAATGAGCTAGAGGATGGACGCTCGTGAGCTGTGTCACTCTGCCTTTCAAATTAAAATAAACAAACAAGAAGTGGGAGCAGAGGGAAAGCGGAAAGAGCCGGGGCAGGTGTCTGGCACCTCTACTTAGGATGTCCACATTCCCTTTCAGAATGCCTCTGCTTCCAACCCACTTTCTGCTAATGTACACCCTGGGAGGCAACAGAATGGCTCCAGTGCTGAGTCCCTGGCACCCTGGGGGAGCCTGAGACTGAGTTCCAGATGCTTGGCTTCAGCCTGAGCCAGGCCTGATTGTCACAGGCATCTGGAAAGAGAACCAGGGGATCAAAGATCTCTGTTCTCCAAATAAAATGAAAATAAAAATTAAATTTCGAAAAATCAAATCTTAAAATAAATAAAAGAACTCACATGATGAAGCGCTCAGTAAAAAACACAGGCATTAACCTTTGTCATCTCAAAGAAATGATTTCTTAGATATGACAACGAAAACACAAGCAACATCAAAAAACAGTTGGACTTCATGAAAATTAAAAATGATTGCGTTTCAAAGGACATTCAAAGCATGGTGCTAGCTGAAAGACGCCAATGTGGAAATGCTATAATCGTGCAGTTCCAACATGATAGTCTGGAAATGGCACAACTAGAGGCAGTAGGAAAAAACCCAGTGGTTGCTAGAGGCCTGGGAGGAGGGGCGGGGAAGGAGGGAGTAGAAGAGTTGAAGAGATTTTCAGGCCATTCCTGTGACCTACTGATGGTAAATACTTATCACCACACATCTGTCGAAACTCAGAGGAAGCTCAAAGCCAGCAGCCCTAATATCAACTCTGAACTTTACTTACTAATATCTCAGTATTGGTTCTTCAATTGCAACAAATTTATCACCCAAGGAAAGACGTGGAAACAGGGGAAATTGGGAAGGGAGATGCTGGAACTTGTACTAGTTGATCAATTTTCCTAAAACTGCCCTAAAATAGCAGTTTATTAATTTTTAAAAAGGAGTGAGGGGCTTAAGGAAGAAAAGCTCTACTTACAAGTAACTATGAACTGCTACCAGAAAGAAAAACAGCAAGAAAACCACCATTTGGTAACCACCACGTGGGAACTGATTCAATAATTCTGCCTAACATTTTTGTTTTAATCTTTTAATAAATCACCATTTATAACATAAAACAAAACCCCAACTCTTCTAAGTCATGAAGAGACATGGAAGAGCCTTAGTTGCACATTACAAAGAAGCCAGTCTGAAAAGTGAAATCCACAGAACTGCACAGCACAAAGAATAAATTCTAATGCAAACTGTGGCCTTTAGTTAATAAAGATTTATCAGTAGTAAATCATCACTGTAACACACCTAGCACATCACTAGGACAGACATTAATAATGGGGAAATGTATAGGGTAGGAAGGAGTAATATAGAAACTCTACTTTCTGTGTAATTTTTAATGAAACCTAAGACTGTATATTAAGATATACAGACTTGCTAAGACACACACACACACACATGTACGTACATGTATCTATGCATGTTTACACACATATAAAGTTAGGCTTTATTGAAATCAGTAAAGGTTAGCAAATGTTATTGTAGGATCAAAAGCCAAGCACCATATTATAGGCCACCTGACATAGGAGCAGATAAACAAAATCCACCTCAAACGTTAGCAAGGATGACAGCAGGTGAATGAAATGAAAAAAGACCAGATTACCTTGGCCTTGAACAGAATTTGATAGCAGGCTAGAAAGAATGGCACCAGCTACCCAGAACCTCTGATTATGACAAATAGTCGCTCACTACTGTTGGCTTAACATGGACAGATTTTAAGATTTTAAGTTTAACTTAGTTAATTTTTTTTTTTTTTTTTTTTTTGACAGGCAGAGTGGACAGTGAGAGAGAGAGAGACAGAGAGAAAGGTCTTCCTTTTGCCGTTGGTTCACCCTCCAATGGCCGCCGCAGACGGCGCGCTGCGGCCGGCGCACCGTGCTCGTCTGATGGCAGGAGCCAGGAGCCAGGTGCTTTTCCTGGTCTCCCATGGGGTGCAGGCCCCAAGCACCTGGGCCATCCTCCACTGCACTCCTGGGCCACAGCAGAGGGCTGGCCTGGAAGAAGGGCAACCGGGACAGAATCCGGCGCCCCGACCGGGACTAGAACCCGGTGTGCCGGCGCCGCAAGGCGGAGGATTAGCCTGTTGAGCCACAGCGCCGGCCTAACTTAGTTAATTTTGAATAATCAACAGATTCGAGGACATACACAGCAGCAAAAACAAAGCAACTATGAAGAAACAGTAAGGACTAATGGTTCCCTTCCGGGTGGTGTCAGCTCACCTAATGCATGGCACATTATACTGGTTTGGTTCCATTTGTCTTTTCTGACCTCAGTTTTTTCTTTTTTTTTTAAAGATTGATTTATTTGACAAAGTTACAGACAGAGAGGTCTTCTATCTGCTGGTTTTCTCCCCAAATGGCCACAACAGCTGGAGCTGGGCTGATCTGAAGCTAGAAGCTTCTACCTATACCCAGGTACCCACATGGGTACAGGGGCCCAAGCACTTGGATCATTTCCCACTGTTTTCCCAGGTCATTATCAAGGAGTTGGATTGGAAGAGGAGCAGCCAGGATTTGAACCAACATCCATATGGGATGCCAGCACCAGAGGCTTAACCTACCACCCCACAGCACTGGCCCCGCTAAGCTTTAATTTCTAACAACACCCTGATGGGCTGAAACGAAATCTCAATGCTCTTAATGTTTCTATGTACACTAAGCAACATAAAATTCAGAAGCTGTCCCTAGCAGCTTAGCAACTCCAGTGCTAGTTCTAACGAGAACGTACGGGGCTATCTGTACAGATGTCCACAGCGCGACCAAGTAACAATCAGCAATGTACTCAGAAAACAGTGAGAAGCCTTGGGAAGTTATTCGTTATAAACAGGGCTTGGGTTTGAAATGTGTACTGGCAGCAGGGAAAGACCAACAAGTATGGTCTATCCTAAGTATCTACTTTTCCCTAACAAAGTAATACATTCAGAAATCTAGGGAGAAAAACAAACCCAGTTTCTAAACAAAACACATTTTAATAGTAAGTTTCAGTGGGGAAAAAAAAAACTCAAAGATTTCTGTCCTTGATTGTGTTAAGCTCACCTTCCATGCATTCATTCACAGATTCATAGTCAGCGTAAGTTCTGCCTTCTGGCCTCTTGGTAGGCTGTACCAGCAAAATGGTATGAGACTGCAAGGAAAGAAGTGATTTCAGTGTAAGTGTCTAAGTTTCTATTTGAGAAATCCACAGTATCATATAAAATCCTTATTCATGACATAATGATTGATATTAAAACACAGTGTCTTCATCTGACAGTTTTACATATTTGAAACGTCGACAGATAGAGAACCTCAATCTTTTATCCACTAGCTCACTCCCTAAGTGGCCGCAACAGCCAGGAGCTAGGAACTCCATCCAGATCTGCTTGCGCAGCTGGCAGGAACTCAAGCGCTCGCCACCATCTGCTGCTCCCCAGGTACATTACAAGGGAGCTGGAACAGAAGCTGGAGTAGTTGGGAACCTGCACTGATATGGGATGTGGACATCCCCCCACTAGCAGCTTAACCCACTAAGCCACAAATACCCAGCCCCTCCCCTCCCAACAGTCATTTGTCTCTGCCCAAGTGTGGATCAGAGACTGGATTCCTAACTCCCTCAGCCTCCCAGTCCTGCATGACTGTTTCTGCAAACTCTAACCCTCCCTCCTGCCAAAGCTGTGACAACCAAAAATATACCCAGACATTGCCAAATGCCCCCTAAAAGCCGGGAGTGAAGACGGGGAATCTCCCTCAGCTGTGCATCGCTCTCCACTGAGACTGAGCCTGCCCAATTACCTGCCACATAAGGTTCATTAGTTAGATGCTAGTGTGATGCAACTCCACCATAAACTCAATCCCCAATCAACCCACTCTTGTTTTTTCTTCTCTTTTGCAACACCATATTTTTCCTGGCCAAAACATCTCGCCTTAAAATGAACCTGGCACTGGTTCACTCCCCACATGGCTGCAAGGGCCAGAACTGCACCAGCTAGGAGCTTCCTCCCAGCCTCCCACGCAGGTGCAGGGGCCCAAGGACTTGGGTCATCTTCTGCTTTCCCAGGCCACAACAGAGAGCTGGGTCGGAAGAGGGGCAGCCGGGACTCGAACCGTTCCCCACATAGGATGCAGGCATTGCAGGCGGAGGACTAACCTACTGTGCCACAGCGCTAGTTCCCCTGGGGCTTTTCAATACTGCTGCCCAAAGACAAGGATTTAAAACTACTAAGAGTGGAACCTGGCTAAATTCTAAAACTGCACTCAAGATGGCTGCCATTTTTAAGTGGCCTGTTACCAAGTCTTTAAGGATCACTACTCCCTTCCACTTTCTTCTTGGGAGCTCTTTTTAGAACACTTCCGTTTTACCAGAAATCCAAACACATTTGCCTCATCACTCTTTTCCCTTCTAGACAGATCTGGTCCTTGCCTTCCTATGGTCCTTCCTCAGGGGAGTGCTTTTCCTCTTATAAATCTAGTTTACAGCATATACATCTATGATCTTCTATCTACACAAGAAGACGACTGTGAAAATCCATTTCCTTAATAAAATTCTTATTCTCTGGTTACCAAGCAGTAGCGATTCACTCGGATGACGAGGTAACCGCCCCCCAAGCATGAATTCTAAGAGGTCCGGCTGCTACTGCTGAAATACCACAATAGGTAAATTAGCTTCAAATGCTTTCCCCCAGCTACCAGGGAAGGGGAGGAAGGGAGGGACAAAGTCTGGCCTTCCCCCTGGTCTTCTGTCCCTGGCTATGTCGGTGCGATGTGGCAGAGGAAGGAACCGACACTTACAAGTTCTGATCCTCAGCCTACTTAGACCAGCAGCGATCGCCCACATCCATCCGACGCGGGATGGACCTGTTCCTGGGACTCTCTCAGGTTTCAATCTAAGCATTCTGACACAGTACCACATGGTGACATAAACCCAGGGAAGGAAACTCAGAGGTCCAACGACTTGCCCAAGGTCACACTGCTAGATACGGAACCGGAAAGCTGGTCTAACTCAGTCCTCTTCGGGAGACCATGTTGGGCCAAACAATGAAGCAGCTCAACTCAGCAAAGCACACCTGGAGAAGCTCCTGGCTGACCTCCGCGGCAACCAGAAAGTGTACGTTCCTCCCTCTTGATTTAGAGACAAAAGCCCACCCATCGCCCCGCCGCCCCGCTCACAAGCGTCGGGAGGCCCGGCCCGGCCCGGGACCCCACCTGGTCTGCCTCTGGTCCCCAGGGACTTAAGAAGGGCTAAGAACAAGGTTGAAGGCGGAGGCAGAAGCCCAAGGAGGCACCTAGGAGTCTCAGAGAAGGCGAAAAAGGAGCTCAAAAATAAGGGGTGGGGGGCAGGCAGAGCGCTGGAAAACAAAAGGGAACGGCCGAGGAAGCCCCCTCCGGAGCCAACACGACCCCTCTGGGCTCACAGGCTGGCTCCAGGAAGCCGGCGATTCTGTCAGTTTCGGGAAAGGGTTTGTCAGACGTCTCTCGGCCATTGTTCCTACAGCAGCATGCTTGGAGGGAAGCAGCAGCACCCTCACGCCTCCCTCCACCCAGCGGCCAACGAGAGCGAGCGTATCCGCAGACCCACGGCACGCCTCGCTCGAGCCAGCAGGCGGGCGCGCAACCGTAGGGCGGCCCCGGGCTCCGGGGCCTATAGCCAGGCCCCGCGTCCCCGCGGCGGGAAGGGGAAGGGTCGAGCCACGAGCTGCAGGGGCGGGGAGCTGCAAGCGCGCGCGCTGGGAGAGTCAGGGCAAGAGGCTGGGGAGATGTACGGGACTGAGGTCGCTTGCAAAACGGGGGCCTCGGGGAGCCGCAAGGGCCTTTCTCACCATCGCGCCAAACTCTTCTCTTTGCAGCCGCTGCCGACACCGCTGCCGCACACGAGCTTAGCCGCAACGCCGCCAACAGCCAATCCCCGCGAGAGGAGCCGCCGGAAGTCGTCGGGAGCGCGACGCGAAGAGACCCTTCGTACCATAGAGGCGCACACGCTTCCGGCAGCTAGAGCAGATACTGACTCGGCTTCAGCCATCTTGGATAAGGGCGAAGAACTTCGTAGGGAAAGCTTCGGCTCTTTAGAAAGAACGCTTTTTTTCAAGACTCTATTTCCCGGGCCCTTTTTATTAGAAGTACTACCAGAATGATGGCCGGTACAGAGAGGGACACCGGTCATTTTTTCATCAGCCCTACTCAAAAATGGCGGCCGCATAAGTAGCCCGGGCCATAGGTCGGTTGTAACCCGGAAGTGCTTGTCTGAAGCCGGGGGCCAGTGAGGCAATCCGGAAGTGGATGTAATGAAGAGGTGCCACTTGGCGGCCATGGCAGCTGTAGTATCCGTGACTCCGGGTCAAGGCCCGGCGGAGTGGAATAGCATGGGCAGCGCCGGGTGTAGAGCAGAGACAGCTTTATGTCAGCCTCGCTGCTGAACCTCCAGGACTCTTCGTTAGAGACCTACAGGACTGATTTCCCTCGTCCAGACTTGGCGGAGAGTTTGCTGGGACTGGTGGGCTGGTCCCATCCCTGGGGGGCGGATCACCCGCGGGGAAAACAGGGTCGCCGCCACGACGCGCGGGTTCGCTTGGACTGTTCTGCCTTTCCTGCTGCCGCCTGGGACGTTGTCTGGGGGTAGGGGGTGCCGTTGTGCAACCGAAGATCGAAGAAATCGCTCGTTCGCCCATTTCCCCAGTGCTCTTTACCCCCCGAGAACCCAGTGACAGGCATTGGCAGGGGCCCAGGATTGCTGAAAAGTTCTCTCTGGTGCTAATATCAGCAAAAAGGGGCTCTTGGCAGGTACGTGCGAGAGAAAGGTGCCTCGTGGACACAGCCGCAGGTGGGGAGGTCGCAAGGACTGGCAAGCGCACTTGTCCTCTTGGAACCGCGGCACGTGTGTCAAGAAGCTAAGCACCCATTGGAGCCACTGGAATTTTGTGGTCTGGTGGTGGTGGTTGGATGAAAGAGGGCAGGATGGATGATTTCCTCTCCATTAGCTTGCTCTCTCTGGCTATGTTGGTGGGATGTTACGTGGCTGGCATCATTCCCCTGGCTGTTAATTTCTCAGAGGTAAGAAATTCTCCGTTTTGTGTCCGCTGTCAGGATGGCTCCTGGCCGGTCGTGACAGTGGCCAGACTTCGTCCCCGAGCTCACGGCCCCATCAAGGAAGAAAAGACGGGTAGCATTTAAGTAGTAGAACCAAACCTTATATAGAGCCGGAATTCTTAGTCTTGGGTGGGTGGGTACTCCACGGAAGATCTTGGGATATTCTGAAACCGCTTATAAAGATTCCCAGAAGTTTCAAGGAATCAGGCTCTAGATTGTTAGCGAGACGATAAATGGAGAATGTAGTTTGTCCATATGTGTTCAAATCAATGTGATGACTTCTCTTCTTGAGAAAATGAAATCTTTTGTTGAGAAAATCGGAGGTTTTGTTTGTTTTTCTTTTTTTTTTTTTTTTTTTGATTCCTGTGAATGTAAGGGGGAAAAACACAAGTGGTTTTTAAGTTACATTTCCTTTTAAAGAAAAGCATTGAAATTCTGTTCTGAAGTTTTCACCCCTGTTTGCTTTGAAATGCATTTTTGGTTAACTTGTTGTCACATTTTGGTTAATTTGGTTGTCATTCGTGGAATAAACATTAGCAGGCGAAGAAGGATAGATGAGAGCACACGTGGATTCTTGATATTGTCGAATGTGCCGTCGGTGAGAGGTTAGGGAGAGAAATGGTGACATTCAGAAGCAGCAGGTTCTTGTGAGTTTGTCCTGCCTCAGTGACGCGTGTCCTGACAGTGCCCTCAAAGGGAAGGGGAGAAGCAAGGACAGGGAAGCGGGGTGAGGTGTGAGGCGGCCTTGAAGATGGTGAGGAGAGAAAGCAGCCCACTGGCGGAAGTAGCCTGGGCGAAGTGCTGCAAGTTTGCAGCCAGATGGAAGGGAGGCTGCGGGCGTTACCGGTCCTTCTCTGTTTTCCTTTTTTGGCTGCACCCCTCAGCATCTAATGATAACTTTTTATTTTTATGATGTGCATTACCTGACTTCATTTTAATACTCGATGAGGACACAGACTCAGGTTGTGTGAGCTGAGCAAGGTCATGCAGTATACTGCGTTTAGAGCTGTTTTAAAAATCTTGATGGTTCTGTCTCAGCAGTTCTTAGCCACTCTGCTCACTGAGGCAAAGGTACATGGTACCTGGGACCTGTGTTGTGGCACAGAGGTTTAATCCACTATTGGGATGCCCACATCCCATGTATCAGAGTCCTGGCTCTTTCTGATCTCTCTCCCTGCTGATGCACCCTGAGAGGCAACAGAAGATGGCCCAAATGTCTGGGCCCCTGCCACCCACATAGGAGACCTGGATGGAGTTCAAAGCTCCGGCTTCAGCCTGGCCCAGCCCTGGCTCTTGTGGGCAGAAGATATTCTGCCCCCCACCCTCACCTTTCAAGTAGATGAAAACAAATAAACATTAAATAAAAAAAAAAAAAGATACATGACTTGTATAAGGTAGTTCACCTCTGTCCAAGGGTGTAACACAGTGAGAAGTTAAATGTAACAAAGTACAACTTAAAGTACAGCTGGTGTTTTCTTTCCCCTAAGAACTCAGTGTGTTTTCTTGACAGAGTATGCTATCAAGACGGATGGATGTATTGTGAAGCTGGTGATAAATGGGTAGAAATATACTTCATTCATGGAGAGCTGGGTGTACAGTCTCTATCTTTAGAAACTAGCTCCCCAAACTCCTACCTTGGCTAAATGACTTTCCTTTTTTAAGAACGCTAGCTTTTCCTAGGGACTAGTGTTACAAATAAAAGAGCCAGGTAAACTTACTTATTTTACTTTCCCATTTACATGAAAAGGTAACCTTTTTATTCATGTTCTTAATCTTGCTAGTGCTTCGCTGTGCATACTTTTTCTTTGAGATTTCGCAGAGTAGGAGTAAAGCCAGATGACCAGTTCAATCACTGGGTATGGCATGATTAGTATTTAGAAAGAAGTCAATGTCAACTTGTCTGAAGCCTGTTGCAGCAGGGTCCATCTGCCACTCTTTGACCAGCCAGAGGCTTAAGGGTGTTGATTTCTCTTTCTTGTCACTAACATTCCTTACCCCAAAGCCCTCTCTCTATATACTGTTGTGAACTCCCAGACCTTACCTGGCAACTGTAGCTTCATGCCTACTGGTTTATAAACAAAGGAAAAAGCAATTATAAATTACGATGGTAATCAGAATGCCAGTTTTTTTTAGCCTATGGCAAGGAGGAGAACCAAGCATGTCAGGGAGGCTGACACCGGCTTTATACAGACGTTCCTGTCTGGGAAAGGAATTGGACAGACTGGTTAGCTGCCTTGTGTTCTAGATTCAGTTGCTAATGAGCAGTTTTCTTTGGCTCTGAACACCAATGCTACATAAACAGGTTGAGAACCTGTCTTACCTATTAGAAGCTCATCTTAGCAGCAGCACTGACGCTTAGAGTGAAGATGCAGAGAGATGGCCAAAGTGGGATTTTCTGCTGATCGCTTAAGGGTTGTTGCAGTGTTTACCTGACATGTCTCTCTCTGTCACAGAGCTGATAAAGAGAGCAGGCTGGGTTTGCACCAGAGCACCAGAGCAGTGCTCCTCAAATTATCTGCTCCAGACTGGTTTTTGTTTTTAAATTTTAATTTCAATTTGTAAAAATGAAATACTAGGAAAATGTAGTGGAAAAAAGGAACACCAAATACAGGCCTGCACGTATTGTTATTAGATCCAACAGATGTAAAATTACTTCTAAAACTGTAGTAATCACATTGCTGTAAACATTTCTGAAGGCTTCCTCTCAGCTTGCCTACTTTTCTTGCAGCAGAACATTTTGGGATAAAATGGCACATTTTTTCATGTATTAAAACAGCAAAAGTCCCTGAGTAGGCACATGAAAGTCATGCTTCTCTTAAGATGATTTCAGAGTTTAATATGATTAATAGTGCACCAATTTCAAAAGAAATCGTCTGAATCGTCTGCTACAGTGAAGTTCAGAAATCATTGTCATTACCTGAGCAAGCTATTTAACATCTCTTTAATAGACTTATGGGATTATTGTGAGGATGAAATGGGATACTGTTAGCACAGGGCTTACCATTATGTCTAGAACATAATAACTTTTGAAAATGATGAGGAGTCTCAGTAATGATTACAAAAGCCTTTTCAAGTTCATTTTTATAACTGTTCTGATTTACCATTTTTTTAAAAAGAGATTTTTTTTTTTTTTTGAAAGGTAGAGGTAAAGAGAGGCAGAGGTTCTGTCCACTGGTTCACTCCCCAAGTGGCTGCAATGGCCAGAGCTGGGCCATTTCCGAAGCCAGGAGCCAGGAGCTTCTTCCCGCTCTCTCACATGGGTGGAAGGGCCCAAGGACTTGGGTCATCTTCTGCTGCTTTCCCAGGTGCAATAGCAGGGAGTTGAATTGGAAGTGAAGCAGTTGGGATTTGAACCGGCACCCATATGGGATGCCAGCACAACAGGTGGCAGCTTTATGCCACAGCTCTGGCCCTTGATTTACTGTTTTTAAGCCTTTTCCAGGGCACTTCAAAAAATGCATTGGAAAATAGAATTAAAGATTACATTTATTTTGGTGCAAAAATTTTTGAAATCCAAGTATAGTGTTTCCATAGCATGCATTTCTCATGTGCTTTTTGAAGACCCTTGTGTATTTGAGAACAGATTTGTGATGGTGGCCAAGCTCCTGTCCTCCCCCACTTCCTGGTGATTTGTTTGAAATCCAAAGGTCTTGTTCTGGGGTGGCCATTCCCAGCCACTGTGAGTGTTGTGCCTTGTAGAGGCCAGTTTTCCTCTAGTCGTCCTGGTTTGTGATGTTTTTCTTAGTATTTAGCTTTCTTTTCTTTGTTATTTAATCTCATTTTAGGCTTTGTCTTGTTCTTTTATGTTTTAAGGTTTTATTTTGTGTCTGATTATAATAACTCATTCATGACAAGTATTTTTGGGGGTTGAGTTGCCACCAAATCAAAGGTTTATTGTATCTGAAGAAGGATTTGTTCAGTATGCTTTTTCTTTGTAGCTTTGTCTTTGTAGCATTTTTAAGGATTTTTGTATTGTGTGTTCTTATTCTCTAGTAATGCAGTGGGTTTTTATACTTGGTAACCTTTGCAACTTGGTAAATGTACTCATATCTGTGAAGCACATTGTTAACTTGTTTTTATTCAGATTTGAGCTACAGATTGCTGTCTCATAAGAATCTCTTGTTGGGGCCAGCGTGTGTCAGTGAGCTAAGCCACGGCCAGCAAAGCTGGCGTCTCACATAAGTTCTGGTTCAAGTCTCTGCTGCTCTGCTTCCAATCCAGCTTCCTGCTAATGTCAAGTGCTTGGGCCCCTGCCACTCATGTGAGAGACCAAGATGGAACTCAGCTTTTCATTTTGGCCTGGCCCAGCCTCTGCTGTTGCACCCATTTGGGGAGTGAACCAGTGGATGGAAGAGGGATCTCCTTCGCACTTTCAAATTAAAAAATCTTGAAGATATATATTTTTTTCCTCATCAAAAAATCTTTGGTTGATGAAACTAAGTTTGGATCAAATGAAATCTGGCTACATATCTGGTTCAGTAATATTTTCCTGAAAAACTCTGTTTTCTCCTGGGTGCTGCATGGATAAATGTAATGAAGAATTATCCACATAATAATATGAGGAGTAAAGTTTGTTGAGCTCTTTCTGCATACCAGGATGTGTCGTATCTTCTTTAATCTCCAGGATGAAACTTTGAGAGACCCTTTAACTTTTCAGATGAGAAAATTCAGGCATGGAGGTTGCGAACTTTTATAGAAGCAGAACTTGAAACTAAGTCATTTTGATTCCCAACACAAAAGCACTTGACCACTAGATAATACTGGCTTTCCAAATGGACACTGTATGTAACAGGAGTTATACAATTTGTATAACCCTTTTGATCATTTAAACAGGTTCCTTAAGTTATCCTAATTAGAAACACATTTAACACCACACACATTTTACCTTCCATAGTAAATCCATGCCTTGTGCTTAGGGTAGCAGCACTGGAAACTCCAGAGATAAACAGTCTGCAACTACCATGAAACCTACAGGAAAGAACTGAGTGCATCTTGGATGCCCTTTAAATCAGCCCCTGCTGAACTGGAATCTGAAGTAGTTCTGTTTGGATTAATTTCACACTTGTCATCTTCACAGTGTAGTCGATCTTAAATTGTGCTATTTAAGAAGTGACAACTTTTTTGAAGGAAGAGGATGTGAAATGGATTCATATATGACAGTCTTATGAAGTGAAGAATTTAGAGATAAGACTTTTTCAATCATAGTGAAATTTATGTTTCCCTACAGCCCAGTTTGGAATTCTGGCTAACAAGTAGTAGGGCCAAATATAAACAGATATGAATTCTAAGGCCTCTAAGGTGGATCAGAAGCAGAGGCAGGACCCAGTGCCAGGCACTCTGATCAGATGTGGGCATCCAGAACAGCAACTTAATCTCCTGTGCTACAGTGCCTGCCCCGGTACTGGCTTTCTTAAAACCTGGGATAGGATTAGAGAAATCTCAGTCCTCCTTGAATACTGATTTTCAATTTATATGTTTATTGAAATAAAATAAAAATAGGTGTTACCTAGGCTGGAAATTCTCTGTCCTAATTAGATAGATTTTTTTTTTTTTTTTGACAGGCAGAATTAGAGAGAGAGAGAGACAGAGACAGAAAGGTCTTCCTTCCATTGGTTCACCCCCCAAATGGCTGTTACGCCGGCGCGATCTGAAGCCAGGAGCCGGGTACTTCCTCCTGGTCTTCCATGCAGGTGCAGGGACCAAGGACTTGAGCCATCCTCCACTGCACTCCTGGGTGACAGCAGAGAGCTGGACTGGAAGAGGAGTAACCGGGACAGAACTGGTGTCCCAACCGGGACTAGAAGCCAGGGTGCCGGCACTGCAGGCAGAGGATTAGCCTAGTGAGCCATGGTGGTGCCGGCCTAAGATGGATTTTTAAGTGACAGGATCTTTTTTTTTTTTTTTTTTTTGACAGGCAGAGTGGACAGTGAGAGAGAGAGACAGAGAGAAAGGTCTTCCTTTTGCCGTTGGTTCACCCTCCAATAGCCGCCGCGGTCGGCGCGCTGCGGCCGGCGCACCGCACTTGTCTGATGGCAGGAGCCAGGAGCCAGGTGCTTTTCCTGGTCTCCCCATGGGGTGCAGGGCCCAAGCACCTGGGCCATCCTCCACTGCACTCCCGGGCCACAGCAGAGGGCTGGCCTGGAAGAGGGGCAACCGGGACAGAATCCGGCGCCCCGACCGGGACTAGAACCCGGTGTGCCGGCGCCGCAAGGCGGAGGATTAGCCTGTTGAGCCACGGCGCCAGCCTGGGATCTTGGAGTTAACCATTAGATAATGGCAACAAAAAACGGTGTATTACAAACCCTGTGTTTATCTGGGAGTCAGTTTTCTAATAACAAAAATATTGTACCACAGCAGCTACACCTTACTGTATGTGCCTTTCATTCTTTATGCATCTGACAGAGGCAGATTGATGCTAAAACAATGCGAAAAGTAAGAAACAAAACTGTGGAATGGCTTTTATAGAGAAGCAAACTAGCACGGTGCTTAAGAGTAGATGCTGAAGTCAGACGACGCAGGGTGAGAATGTGTCTCCCCTTTTTACTGGCTGGGGGAGCCTGGCGAGTTCCTTGCACCCTGCTTCTGCCTCCTCATCTGTGAAGTGGGTCATAGTAGAAGGACCTACCTCATGGGATTGCGGTGAGGATTAAATGAGCTAACATGTGCAAAGTGAGGGAGCAGAGCGTGCCTGGCATAGTAAGCTCTCAGGAAGTGTTAGTTACCCTAACAGTGGTGGAGGAGGAAGGCACTGGTAGCACCCCTCAGTGTGGAACTTGGCTGTGCAGAAACCAAATGACTCTAAAGTCTCTGATTAATCAAGCAGCCTGAAGAGTTAACATTTTGTTTGCTCTTTGCTGCCCCCGGTCCTCACTTGGCTCCTGTGTAGTATCTCTTCTGTGATTCAGACAGGCCAGTGTGCCAGTTACCAGTTTATTTTTGCTGTTCAGCTCCAGATTCACCCTCATTGACTGCTCTACAAAACAGTTAAATATTTTTCCCCTGCCAGCTGGCACAGTGGTAAGTAAGCCTTGTCAATAGAGGGTAACGGAGAGAAATTGTCAGACAAAGGGGTTTTCCTGCTTCATGCTGGTGTGCTTGTTCAACAGGCTCCTAGGTGGCTTCTCTGGCACCCAGTCCTGTAGCGCAGGCAGCCTCCAGGCCTGCAGTGCCCCCCGCTTCCTCGGGGGAGGCTCATGCAATGTGTGTGGCTTCTCCCAGGCTCAGCGTCTGGCTCCTGCCACACACACAGCTGCCCCAGCACCTAGCAGGCAGTGGCTTCTGCCGGCACCACCAGTGGGCAAGTCCATAGTGGAGTCTATCCTGTGAGGCTTTCCCGGCATCCTGGGATGCAGATTTCCTGCGGTCCTAGCGGTGTGCCACTGCCATTCATTGAGCCAGGCCTCTTCAGGAAGTTTGTATCTCAGTGTTTGTGGGAATTCTTCTTTGAGCACTCTTATCTCAGTCCTACAGTAGTAGCTATTCCTATGTCTTGCATTCTTTCAAGTTCTTACTAGCGAATTCTTTATGTCTCTAGTTATGTTACAGTCACTCTTTATATTAAGGTTTCCCTATTAAATGTATGACTTCTCTTCCCTGATGGGACCCCGACTGAGGCAGCTAGGAAGTGGGTCAGGAAGTCTAACAGTTGCAGAGGCGTGAATCAGGCCTGGTGTAGGGTAAGAGGGTCTGAGTGTTAAATCATGTGTGGCAAGGAACCTTCAGTATCATGGCCTAGGAGGCAGCAGGCAGTAGTGGGAATTATGGTCAGCTGAAGTGCCTTTGACAACCCAGCCCTGGTGTTTCCAGGTCTTCCTAGTTTTCCAAAGCTGGAACTCTGGATGTTTATGTGAAGTCTCCTGAAGTTTACTCTTTGGCTACTAATTCCAGTATCATTACATCACTGTGTGGGCCAAGCAACTCATATTTGTGAGTCCAGACCAGGGTTTTGAACTGTCTGATTCCTAAGCCCTCTGTGCACTTGAGAAACCAAACTAGAGGGACCAGCGCTGTGGCTTAGTAGGCTGGGCCTCCGCCTGTAGCGCTGACATCCATATGGGCGCCAGTTTGTGTCCTGGCTGCTCTTCTGATCCAGCTCTCTGCTGTGGCCTGGGAAAGCAGTGGAGGATGGCTCAGGTGCTTGGGCTCCTGCACCTGTGTGGGAGACCGGGAAGAAGCTCCTGGCTCCTGGCTTTGGATCAGCTCAGCTCCGGCCTTTGTGGCCATTTGGGGAGTGAACCAGCAGATAGAGGGCTCTTCGCTCTGTCTCTCCTTCTCTCTGTAACTCTACCTCTCAATACATAAATTAAAT
Organism: Sylvilagus floridanus; assembly: GCA_949820135.1. Taxonomy (NCBI): domain Eukaryota; kingdom Metazoa; phylum Chordata; class Mammalia; order Lagomorpha; family Leporidae; genus Sylvilagus; species Sylvilagus floridanus. Next base: position 9,598,626 of record OX463228.1, on the reverse strand, counting down.
AAAATCTTTAAAAAAAGAAAAAAGAAAAAGCAAACTAGAGAGACTTGGGTGAGGAAATAAGTCACAGTATGACAGCCAGTAGGAAAGGGACTGAAAAACATTGCAAATTATTACAAAACCTCACTGCACACTTGTTTAGAACCTCTTCATAAAGGGAGAAACATCTCTGTTCACAGGAGACATTGTGCATAGCACAATAATAACGTCAACTTACGTCTCATGTTCTATGTTGATATTACCAGTGACCTTTGTTGAAAGGGAGTTTTTACCCTGCTTGTAAATGAGGAAAAAGCTTCAAGTTTAGTGAATACAAAGCTATAACTTATCTAGTCTCTGATTAAATTAACAACAAATGTTTAAGGGCCCTATATGATAGAGGCAATTAGTGGAAACTTTAGAAAGTATGAGAATGTAAAAAGGAAAATAAAATCATCATTTTCCTATTGTCCAGTTAAAAGTACTAGCAACATTTTTGTTCTGTTCCCTTCTTCTATTTGTTTGCACTTCTAACATAATTGATTGGGTGGTATACACATAATTTTAAACTCCCTTTTTAACTTTGTTGCCTATTATAAGCATTTCCTTTTTATTGCTAAACATTTTCTCTAGGCATTGTTTAATGTCTATTACATTTTTTATGTACAAAACTTTTCTTTTTAGATTTAATTGCTTATTTGAACAAGTTAAGAGAAAGAGATGGCCACAACAGCTGGGGCTGGGCCAGGCGGAAGCCAGGAGCCCCAGAAGCTTCTTCCAGGTTTCCCACATGGGCTATCTTCTATTACTTTCCCCAGGCCATTAGCAGGGAGCTGGGTCTTGAACCCATATGGGATGCTGGGCCTTGAACCAATATGGGATGCTGGGACTTGAACTGGTGTCCATATGGGATGCTGATGTCTGAAGTGGCAGCTTTGCCCACTATGCCACAATGTGGCCCCTATGTACTGAAATTCTCTCTCTCTTTTTTTTTTTTTTATAAGATTTATTTATTTATTTGAAAGGCAGAGTTACAGAGAAGCAGGGGCAGAAAGAGAGGGAGGTCTTTCGTTTGGTGTTTCACTCTCCAGATGGCAGCAGTGGCTGGAGTCGCACCAATCTGAAGCCAGGAGCTTGGAGCTTCCAACGGGCCTCCCACATAAGTGCAGGGGCCTGAGGACTTGGGCCATCCTCCACTGTTTTCCCAGGCCATAGCAGAGAGCTGGTTCGGAAGTGGGGCATCCGGGACCCAAACCAGCACCCACATGGGATACCGGCACTGCAGGTGGCAGCTTTACCTGCTATGCCACACAACACTGGCCCCTGTACCGAAATTCTTATGCATTTAGTATGTTTCCAAGTTTTTCCTGTGATAATAGTGTTGAGTGTATATTTTTGTGTCTAAACCTTGGACTGTATTTCAGATCATTTCCTCAGGGGTAGAATCACATGGTCAAAAGACCTAAATATTCAGAAGAAGATTCTTAATCTATGTTATCAGTTTTTGAAAGTGCATTTTTCCTACAAATGAGCCTGTCTGCTCACAAACCTTGAGTATAATCATTGTTTATCTTTAAAACTTTAGTATTATTAGAGGAAAAATAAATTCTTATTATTTTAGTTTGTTCAGATCAGTTGGACTCATTAATGATAAATATTTATTGTCAGTGTTTCTTGGTGGGTGTTTGTTTTTTGTTTTTGTTTTTGTTTTTTGTAGTCATATTGAAGAGACTCACTGTGAGATGTCCATTTATGTTTAGTTTTTTTATGTTTAGAAAGGACTTCCCTTTTCCAGGATTGGAGGAAGTGGTATTAATAAAGCACTTGCTTGTTATTACTTCCTAGAAGATGTTAAGCAAGTTCTACGTGAAGTAAACCAGGAAAGGGGGAGCTTGTATACCACTGGCAAAATGGCCAAGATGGTGTTGTTCACTTGAGCTTTTGTTTGGTTGTCCCTGCAGTGGAGGTGTCTGGCGGCTTTCTGTGCTCACACCCTCCGGTCACAGTGGGGGTAGCGCTTCCTTCTAGGAAGGACCAGCACTGAGGCACAAGAAGCTTGGAGAAGATGCTGTGCTTCACACAGCTGCTGCGAGAGCCAGGATTTTGGGGGGCAGCTTGTTTCGGTTACAAGGCCCGGAAGAACAAGGTTCACCTACGCGTTTTCTCCTGTGCTTTGCAGCAGCTGCTGTGATACCTCGAGTGACTTCCGGAAGTTCCTCCCTGAAGTAGGCTCGTTTTTCAGAATATGAAGAAACCTTTGTTGCCTGAACAAGAATTCCTCCACACTGCCTGTCTCTTTTGTCCCTAGAGCTTTGAAGGGATTGGCCTTTTTTAATAAGAGATGCGCTTTTGATTTTTTTTTTTAAGGAGACTGTAACTGATGCTTTGACTACTAACATGGGCATGGTATGAGGATTAAGATAAACTGTTTTCATATCAAAAGCTTTTAAAATTGTTGGTTTGTATTTAGTTAAGCTAAATAACTTGTTGGCTGTTTGTATGAGCAGGAAAAGAAAGATCATTTACTACCTTAGTATCTGCCAAGAAAATTAAACTGACTTCAAAGCTTTGTGCTGATACTTAATGGCGTTGAGTACAAGCTGTTGTTTTAATTAATACATTTGGTCGATCCTTTGGCTCAGGATTACAGCTGTGAAATTCTAAAATGAGATCATATAAAACCAAGGGCATTGCACAGTTCGTGACCGTCCTGGGCAAACACTTCATTTCTCTGATGGAAACTATTGCTTTGGAATTTTCTTCTCGTCTTGAACTGCACTTGGAATTTGTGCTTCACTTAAATACCATCAGTGATTTACCATAGCAAAGGAGAGGAGCTGTTTTATTAACTCTGTTTTATACACATGATAGTTACCCAATTTCAGATTGAGTCCCAAGTTGTGAAGTTGTGTGAAATTGTATAGCCATCCCAATAACAGTTATGTTTCTAGTGCGTGAAATAAGTCAGATGGAATCTGAGAGGATTCAAGTACTTAAGAAATTTTTCTCAAATAAAAATTGAAACTGCAGCCTGAGCAGTGCTGTTCATTTTTTCAACTACTGGTTCTTTTTGTCCTCGAAAGCATTGCTTCTGGGGCACCATGTTGTGGTGCAGTGGGTTACGCCACTGCTGCGATGCCAGCATCCCATGAGGGTGCTGGTTTGTGTCCATTGGCCCCACTTGCAACCCAGCTCCCTGCTAATGTGCCTAGAAAAGCAGCAGATGATGGCCCAAGTAAGTGCTGCATGTGGGAGATCCAGGTGGAGTTCCAGGCGCTTGACTTCTGCCTGGCCCAGCTGCGGCCATTGGGACCATTGGTGGAGTGAACCTGCAGATGGAAGATTTCTCTCTCTCTCTGTTTCTCCCTCTCTGTCAGTAACTCTGCCTTTCAAATAAATAAAATACATCTTAAAAAAAAAGAGTATTGCTTCCATAAGTGGTCACCTTGAAAAGGCTGATAGATGCTTATCAAGCTGATGAAGGTTTTGTAGGACAACCTGATATTGCTCTGCTGACAATTGAAAAAAGAACTGAACAAGATTTTTAACTCCTTGGGGAAAAATTGGTATTGTTAAAGCTGTTTACATTAATGAGACACAGGGCAGTCTAATGGCACATTTACTGTGATGGAGTCCTATTAGGTACCATATTAAAAATACATTTGTGTACTCTTGAGCCAAGTTATGAATTCTGAATCAATCATTGAAAATTCTAACATTTAAGAATATAGTTACAGTTGTAAGAAATACATTAGGGCTATTTTCCAGCAAAAGTATTTCTCAGCAAAAGAGAAAAGTCACTGTATTCTTGTATTTGTTTACTTTTATCAAGATGGTAAAGTATCAGGTACCAAGTCCCCAGTATGCTGCATGGTACTAGGTTGTTTTCTTTTTTGTTTGTTGTTTGAGAGAGACAGAGAATGAGTTCCCATCCACTGGTTCACTCTCCAAATGCCCACACCAGCCATAAGCTGGACCAGGCCAAAGCGGGAAGCCGGGTAGTCAGTCCAGATCTCCCATGTGGGGGGCAGGTGCCCAGCTACTTGAGACATCACCTGTGCCTCTAAGTGTCTACAGTAGCAGGAAGTTGGAATCAGGAGCAGAGCCATGACTCAATCCAGGCACGCCGATATGCAGCCTGGGCATGGAATGCAGGCATTTTGTTTTGTTTTAAGAATTTTTCTTTTAATTTGAAAAGCAGAGGCAGAGAGAGACAGAGATTTTCCATCTGCTGGTTCACTCCCCAAATGGCTGCAGTAGCCGGAGCTGGGCCGATCTGAAGTCAGGAACCAGGAGTTTCTTCAGGTTCTCCACACAGGTACAGGGGCCCAAGGATTTGGGTCATCTTCCACTGCTTTCCCAGGCACATTAGCAGAGAGCTAGGTTGGAAGTGGAGCAGCTGGGACTCCAACTGGCAAAGACTTAACCTACTGGCCCCAAGGAATGTAGGCGTCTTAACCCCCAGGCCAAATGCCTGCCTCCTAGTGCCAGGCATTTAATTCATTCTTTGATTAAACATTTAGGGAGAAGCTGCTATGTGCTATAAACTGAGACTTCAGTAGTAAATTAAAAACAGAAGTCCCTGCCTTGACAGAACTTACAGCTTTGGAGGAAAAGGGCTACAAAGACCAAAAAACTTCATAGTGTTCCATAGAAGTTTAGCTTCCTTTCTTAAATTAATGTGCTTTACTTACTTTCAAACTAAACTGAAAGTATAATACAGTAATTATACCTCACTGCCTGTCTTCCAAGGAATTATTGTAAAACTGGGTAATTCACACAAGTTTACCTTGCTCGTCCTTCCTTCGGACTCTCAAATTCTGGGGCGGACATCGTGGCACAGCAGGCTAAGCTGCTGCTTGGGACATCTGCATCTCATGTCAGAGAGCCAGCTCGAGTCCTGAGACCTGACTCCTCCGCTTCCCATCCAGCTTCATGCTGATGGGCCTGGGAAGGCAGTGGGAGATGGACCAAGCACTTGGGTTCCTACCACCCATGTGGGAGACCCAGATGGAATCCCAGGCTCCTGGCTTTAGACTGGACCAGCCATGGCTGTTGTGGTCATTTGGGAAGCAAACCAGAGGATGGAAGATTTTTCTGGCACTCCATCTATCAAATAAATAAATAAATGAATGAATCTTGGGGCCAGTGTTGTGACGTATTGGTTAAGCTGCCCCTTGCAGCAACTGGTATCCCATGTAGTTGCCAGTTTGTGTCCCGGCTGCTCTACTTCTGATCCTACTCCTTGCTAATGGCCTGGGAAAAGCAGTGGAAGATGGCCTAAGTGCTTGGGCCCCTGTTATACACATGAGAGACCTGGATGAAGCTCTGGGCTTCTGGCTTTGGCCTGGCCCAGTGCTGGCTATCGCGACCATCTGGGGAGTAAACCAGCATATGGAAGATTCTCTGTCCCCCCCCCCCCCATTGCTCTCTCTCTGTAACTCTGACTTTCAAATAAATCTTTTTTTTAAATCTAAAAAATAATTCTTTGTTTCTAAATTCTGAAAGAATTCTAATCTTGTGCATGCCTTTGGGTCAGGGCTTTCTTTTTTTTTTTTTTTTTGACAGGCAGAGTGGACAGTGAGAGAGAGAGAGAGAAAGGTCTTCCTTTGCCGTTGGTTCACCCTCCAATGGCCGCCGCGGTCGGCGCACCGCGCTCGTCCGATGGCAGGAGCCAGGAGCCAGGTGCTTTTCCTGGTCTCCCCATGGGGTGCAGGGCCCAAGCACCTGGGCCATCCTCCACTGCACTCCTGGGCCACAGCAGAGGGCTGGCCTGGAAGAGGGGCAACCGGGACTAGAACCCGGTGTGCCGGCGCCGCAAGACGGAGGATTAGCCTGTTGAGCCACGGCGCCGGCTAGGTCAGGGCTTTCTAGATTCACATTGCTACCATCTCCATGCACCAGAGGCAGCTACTGTTCTGACTTCTCTTCTCTTACCATAGATTACTTGGGACTGTTTTAAAACTTCATATAAATGGACTCATACAGTATATCCTCATTTTGGGAAAGACTTGTTTCATTCAGACATCAGAAAAATATTTCTGAGATTCACTGGTGTCAGGTAGTACTGCTCTTTATTGCTGAGTAGTACTCCATTGTGTAAGTGGTCTACAGTTCTGTCAGTGGACCTCTGATCCAGGTTGCTGCTATTACTGATAAAGCATCTGTGGACATGCTTGTGCAGGTTTTTTTTTGTGGCTATGAGTTTTCATTTCTCTTGAGTAAAACTATGAAATGGAGTGCTGGTTTAATTTGTGAGAGGCTGCTAGTTTTCCAAAGTGGTTGTACCATTTGAGAGTTCTGCTTGCTCTATATCCTTGTCATAGTTAGTGTCATCCGTTTTTAATTTTGACCATTTGAGTAGGGGTGAAAAGATACCTTGCATAGTTTTGATTTGCATTTTTCTGGTCACTGAATGATGTTGAGTGCCTTTTTATGGGCTTATTGGCCATTCATGTATCTTTTGTGAATCATCTGTTCAGTGTTTTACCCATATCCTATTGTTCTGTTTGCCCCTTATTATTGAGTTGTGGAAGTTTTGTAGTTCAAATACAAGTCTTTTGTCAGCGCTAAGACGCTTAGGGTGGCTTCCCTAGAAGATCCACTCTGAGATGTGCATGGGAGACCTTTCATTGGGAAATGCTCTTGGGAGTAACACCTATGAGAGAATTAGTAGGAGTAAGCATAGGGGAAAATCCAAATATGATTCAGTTCAGTAGAGACCTGCATTCACCCACAAAGGGCTCTGAAACGATTACCCCTTCCAGCATCCCGAATGAAGGCTGAGCCATTGGGCCTCACACTTCCCTTCACATGGCCCCAGTGGTCTAGTTACTGGATGTGGACTGTCCTGCAGGGGAGGATCTAGCTTCAGGGTAGTCATTTGTCTTTGGCCCAAGGTCAGCACCACAGAGTGTCTCAGCTGTGAGCCATGGGTAGGCAACACGCCCAGCAGCCAGATGTCTCCAAGCTGAAGGAGGTTGAAGTGGACATTGTTACCCCAGCATTCCCCATAGATATGTGTGTTGTGAATATTTTCTCCCACTCTCTTGTTTGTACCATGTCATTTTCTTAGTGGTTCAACAAATGTTTTAAGGTTTTTTTTTTTTTAAGATTTATTTATTTATTTGAAAGTCAGAGTTACACAGAGAGAGAGAAGGAGAAACAGATTGAGAGAGAGAGATCCTCCATCCTCCGGTTCACTCCCTAATTGGCTGCAATGGCTGGAACTCTGCCGATCCAAAGCCAGGAGCCAGGAGCCTCCACTGGGTCCCCTACATGGGTGTAGGGGCCCAAGGACTCGAGCCATCCTCCTCTGCTTTCCCAGGCTACAGCAGAGAGGTGGATCAGAAGTAGAGCAGCTGGGTCTCGAACTGGTGCCCATACAGGATGCTGGCACTGCAGGCGACAGCTCTACCCACTACGCCACAGCGCCTGTTTTAAGTTTTGTTGTTGAACTTTTTTTCTTTTATAGTTTAGGTTTTTTGTATCCTTACTGTTAGTAAAATGGCTCAGGCTTATCTATGGCACGATCTATACCCTGACACCATCCTAGGCTGTAGCCCCTGCGGCCATTGCTGGAAGCCAGGTGGCCACATGGCCCAACTACCAATGTCAAGCTCCACCCCCATCCTAACGGTATTTGCTGCTCCTACTTCCCTGCCCGCCCCCCAGCGAAGTTTTTAAAGCACCTGCTCCTGAACACGTGTTTCTCTCTCTCTCTCTTTCGCTCCTTCTCCTGACCTCTATCTCTGTGTCTGTTTCTCTCTTACGCTCTCCTTCTCCCTCTTTTCCTGCTTCACCCCTTCCCTCCAGTCTGTCGGGTTTCCCCCAATCAACTCTTTCCCTTACTCCGGTGTTTGGTGTGTTTTGTGGCGGCCTTACACTTGACAAGCAGTCTTTGCCAGTCCCAAGGTTACAGATACCCTACATTTTCTTTGAGAAGAATCTGAATTTTAGGTTTTATGTTTAGGTACATAACCTATCAAAATTAATTTTTGTGTGTGATGTGAGCCGTCCCCCAAATAATTTTTAAGAGCCATCAGCTCATTCACAGGTACATACAAATCATCATTTCTTATCTTCTGTTAATTTCCAAAGCAAAAGCCTCTTTGATTTTTCTTTCCAAGAGCAGAGCATGAGTGAAATACCAATGGGACAGAGTCAGTGTTTGGTGCAGCGATAAAGACACTTGGGATGCTCAGATCCCATAAGAGAGTGCCTGGCTTCTGGGGCTGTGCACTGTGATGCAGTAGGTAAAAGCCACCAGCTCATATGGGTGCTGGTTCATGTCCTGGCTGCTCCTCTTCCAGTCCAGCTCTCTGCTTATGGCGTGGGAAAACAGTGGGCCCCTGCACCCACATGGTAGACCTGGAAGAAGCTCCTGTGTCCTGGCTTCAGATCGGCCCAGCTCTGGTCATGTGGCCATTTGGGGAGTGAGCTAGTGGATGGAAGACCTCTATCTCTGTCTCTCCTTCCCTCTGTCTGTAGCTCGCCTCTCAAATAAAAAAAAAAATAAATCTTTGAAAAAGAAAAGGGTCCAGCGCCATGGCCTGTGGCGCCAGCATCCTATATGGGTGCTGGTTCTAGTCCTGGCTGCTCCTCTTCTTATCCAGCTCTGTGTTGTGGCCTGGGAAAAGCAGTAGAAGATGACCCAAGTGCTTGGGCCCCTGCACCTGCATGGGAGACCAGGAAGAAGCACCTGGCTCCTGGCTTTGGATCGGCACAGCTCCAACCATTGGAGCCATTTGGGGAGTGAACCAACAGAAGAAAGACCTTTCTCTCTGTATCTCCCTCTCATTGTCTGTAACTGTACTTCTCAAATAAATAAACTTAAAAGAAAAAGAAAAAGAAAAACTTAAAACAGTGAGTGCCTAGGTTTAAGTCTTGGCTCCACTTACCATTCCTGCTTCTAGTTAATGCTCACCCTGGGAAGCAACAGGTGATTGTTCAAGTACTTGGGTCCCAACCACCCGTGACCTGAATTTAATTTGTAGCTCCTGGCTTTGGTCTGGCCAAGCCTTGGCTGTTGTGGACATTTGGGGCATTGGGGCATAAACCGGTAAGTAGAAGATCGATCTCTCTCTGTCTTTCAAATAAAATAGTTAAATGAAAATGTTTGGTGCCAGCATTGTAGTGTAGCCAGTAAAAGCTACCACCTTTTTTTTTTTTTTTGACATGTAGAGTTACAGTGAGAAAGAGACAGAGAGGAAGGTCTTCCTTCCATTGGTTCACTCCCTAAATGGCTGCTACGGCCAGCTCTGCGCCAATCTGAAGCCAAGAGCCAGGTGCTTCTTCCTGGTCTCCCATGCAGGTGCAGGAGCCCAAACACTTGGGCCATCCTCCTCTGTCCTCCAGGGCCACAGCAGAGAGCTGGACTGGAAGAGGAGCAACTGGGACTAGAACCCAGTGCCCATATGGGATGCCGGCGCTGCAGGATGAGGATTAACCAAGTGAGCCACAGCATCAGCCCAAAGCTACCATTTTTGATGCTGACATCCCATATAGGCACTGGTTAGTGTCCCGGCCATTCCATTTCCTATCCAGCTCCCTGCTCTTGGCCTGGGAAAGCAGCAGAGGATGGCCTAAGACCCACGCAGGAGACCTGAAAGAAACTCCTGGCTCCTGGCTTTGGCTTTGGCTTGGCCCAAAACTGGCCATTGTGACCATCTAGGGAGTGAACCAGAGGATGGAAGATCTCTCCCTGTCTCTCTCCTTCCTTTTTTCTATGTAACTCTGACTTTCAAATAAATAAATATATATATTTTTTAAAGATGTATTTATCTATTGTTTGAGAGGCAGAGGCAGAGAGAGGTCTTCCGTCCGCTGGTTCACTCCTCAAATTGCCACAAAGGCCATAGCAGGGTGGATCGGAAGCCGGGAGCCTGGAGCTTCTTCTGGGTCTCCCACTTGGGTGCAGGGGCCCAAGGACTTGGACCATCTGCTGCTGCTTTCCCAGGCACATTAGCAGGGAGCTGGATTGGAAGTGGAGCTGCTGGGACTTGAACCAGTGCCAATATTGGATGCCTGCACTGCAGGCAGCAGCTTTACCATCTATACCACAGCGCCAGCCCCATAAATAAATCTTTATAAAAAAATGTTGACAGTTTTCTTCCTCAACAGTTTGTTTAGTAGCTTGAATTGTCAAGTTATGAAACAAGTCTCTGAAAGGAAATAGTATACTCAGTTCAGTTCAGTTGTGTCCTGGATTTTGTCTGTTCTTAGGAGTGGTACTTTATGTCCACAAATTTTAAAAGTTTATTTATTTGAGAGAGAGGGGGAAAGACAGAGAGAAAGGCATCCATAAATTTTTAAGACTTTTATGAATTGTTTAGAGAGCCTTAGGAAAAGACCAATTACCATGTCACCTTCTGCCAGAATAGAGCTGTCTTTCATGTTGTGTTCCCCCTAATCTGATGGTTTACCTCAAATGAATGCTGTGAGTGGCGGTGTTCGGGGAGTGTTTAGTAACCTGGAAAAGAGAAATGGCTCAGTATTGAAAGATGAAATAGGAACAATGGTTGTTTGGTGCCATTTTTCCAGAAGGCTTAAATTTTGTCCTCTGTTGCCCCATCTGTCCGCAAGAAGATAGAAATACTTTGATTTCGCAGAAGAAAACTTGAGGTACTGAGTTGTTAACGGATGGGGTCATGACTCAGTTCTGTCTCCCTAGCCCCTGGGTGCGCTCACGATACGCTGAGTTCATGCATAGCTAATGGGTGGCCACTGTGCTGGGCACCCGGGACTCTTCCCTTGCTCTGAAGCAAACGTTAGTCCGTGCTGACATTACAGATGTAGTTCTCCCTTTTTCAGTGGAGGTACAGTGAGATATAGCTCCCCCCCCACACCCCCAGATAAAGTGGGAATGATGTTTCAGCCAGCCTTTCAGCTGTTTGTCTTTCCCCACAGAGACAGAATTCACTGAGGTTAGTTAGCCCCAGGCTTCGCAGCTGGGAGTTCAGTAATGTATCAGAGGTAATGGAACCCCTGTTCCTCTTGCTAACCTCAAAAAAAAAAAAAAAAAAAAATAGGAAGATGAAGTACATGATCTACCATTAAATTATTGAAACATTTTCATAATCAACATATATAACTACCTCCCTGTAGTTTTTTTTATATTTTTATTAAAGATTTATTTTGTTTATTTGAAAAACAGTTACAAAGAGAGGTAGAGTCAAGAGAGAGAGGTCAATGGCCAGAGCTGCACCAATCTGAAGCCAGGAGCCAGGAGCTTCTTCTGGGTCTCCCACTCAGGTCCAGGGGCCCAAGGACTTGGGCCATCTTCTACTGCTTTCCCAGGCCATAAGCAGAGAGCTGGATTGAAAGAGGAACAGCCAGGACTAGAACCGGCGCTCATATTGGATGCCAGCTCTTCAGTCCAGGGCTTTACCCATTGCGCCACAACGGCAGCCCCTCTGTAGTTTTTAAGATAATTTTTCATACTTGTTTGATCCCAGAATGCCATTTTAGGGTACACTACTGTTTCAAGATACTTTGAAACCTGATGTCCATATTTTGTGTAACAGGAGACACTCTCTCAAAGAAACTCAGGTAAAAAGAAAACAATTGAGATTAAGTTGGATTAAAGCCAAAGAACAATTGTATTATTATCATTTACATTTTTTTCATTATATGAGAAATATGATGAAATACATGTTCATTGTAGGTAAATATTTTGTAAATTATAAACTATAATTACATATGTTGTAAACTATAATGAACTCTGTTAATTTTTAATGTATATCTGTTCTACTTTGTATATATTCTTGTTTTTATAAATATGAGATTATCAATATATTTTCTGCCATAAGCACTTTCCTCATAGCCGTGTATTATGGCTTTCAAAGGCCATGAGTGGTTTTACATCATCATATTAATGACCGAATGTTGTAGTGCTGTGATGGAGTATTAGATGAGTAGTTTACGTAACCTATCTGTTTTGTTAGACTTTTAGGTTATTTTCAGATTTGCACTTGTGATAAGTACAGTGGTTGTCTTTCACAATTCTTTCTTAGAATGGATTTCTGAAAGCAAAATTTGTGAGTCAAAGAATTCACATTTTTGAGGCATTAAATCTGTGTTGTCAGATTGTGGTTCAGATAGGTTGAAGCAATTCACATTCCTGCCAGACGAGTATACTCCTTTCTCCCTATCATTGCCAACCTGGTCAATTAAAAGATGGTATCTCCTTGTTTACATTGGCATTAATTATTCATGAAGTTGACCGGTTTTCATGTTCACTGGCTAATGAGGATGGTGGTCCCACACATGAGCAGCTCCCAGTCTTGATGACAGATACTTCAGCAACTTTGTCCCATTCATCAATCAGTCTTTTCAGTGATTCCCTTTATTTTCTTTCCAGGAGCGACTGAAGTTGGTGACTGTTTTGGGTGCCGGCCTTCTCTGTGGAACTGCCCTGGCGGTCATCGTGCCCGAAGGGGTCCACGCGCTGTATGAAGACGTCCTTGAGGGTGAGAAAGCAGGCTTACCTGAGATGTGCATTTGACTTGGAGGGTTGGCAGGATAAGCTTAGAGGTTGCTTTTCGGAACAGTTCCTATCTTCCATGGAATTCTACCTTGAGAGAGTTCTTAAGAGAAATCTTTTGATGTATTTGCCATTAGACATACCCTTGGCAGTTTGTGAATTGAATGCCCCAATTCATGAAGAACCCTTTAATGTTTATTTGCAGGAAAGAGTGATTATAGATGCTTTTGGTATGTAAGTTCTTTTTAAAATTCCCACTCAAAAACTTCCTAAAACCCACATGATTGTGGTTGTAATTTTAGTGTTCTTAATAAAATGTGTAACTATAAACATTTGGATTCAAGGACCCTTTATAGTAAATTTTGTAATTTCATAGAGACCCATGCAGTAAAGGACTAAAACATTCAAAGAGATGTCTCCTGACCTTAATAACAACAAGCATAGAGACTAGTGTATTGGTGTGAGAATAGATACTTAGTCATCAGCTCACCGTCTTTGTAATGTGGTCCTTCACGCCAGCTTGAAAACATGCTTGAGCCACATGTGTGATTCGGCAGATTAGCTTTTCCTCACGTAATGAAACACCTGAGAGAAACTACCGATAAAGAGATTTATTCAACTCACACTTTTGGAGGTTCAGAGCACAGGCATCATGGTGCAGGCTTTGCCTCTGGCAAGATGTCCAGGGCTGGTGGGGGATGGCTAATGGTGGAGCATACAGAGAGCAAGGATCACATGGCAAGCCAGGAAGCAGAGAAAGACGGGTTGGGGCCAAAGTTAGGTTTTTTATGACAACCCTCCTATGAGAACTCCCCTCAGAAGGCATACCCCCAGTTACCTAGGGACCTCCCTCTGGACCTCACCTCCCAAAGCTTCTACTACCTTCCAATAGCTACACCTTGGGAACCAGGCCTTTAACACATGGCTTCTGGGGGACATTCAACATCCAAACCAAAGAACTCAGCAAAATCAGATTATTACATGTGATGAAACTTTAGTTATCTGAAGGATGGAATCCACAATGGGGCTGAATTCACAACTGGCAGTGAGCCAAATTCTAAAATGTCGAGTATACTGGACGTTAAAAATAGTATTGAGGTAGGCACTGTCCACATCTCTTACTAGATACAAAAAATAAGTATTTCCCAGCTCTTGTTAAAACAAAAGAACTGTGCTTTATCCAGAATGTTTATATTCTTTTTTTTTTAAAGATTTATTTATTTTTTATTTGAAAGAGTTACATAGAGAGTGAAGGAGAGGCAGAGAGAGAGAGAGAGGCAGAGAGGTCTTCCATCCAATGGTTCACTCCCCAATTGGCAGCAGTGGCCAGAGCGGTGCCGATCCGGAGCCAGGAGCTTCTTCCGGGTCTCCCACATGGGTGCAGGGGCCCAAGGACTTGGGCCATCTTGTACTACTTTCCCAGGCCACAGCAGAGAGCTGGATTGGAAGTGGAGCAGCTGGGTCTCGAACCAGTGCCCATATAGAATGTGGGTGCTTCAGTCCAGGGTGTTAAACCACTGTGCCACAGCGCCGGCCCCCAGAATATTTTTATTCTTAAGCCTCAGGTGCGAACATGGGTATAGTGGTGTTTGGTGGCCAGGAGTGGTGGTCCAGGTTCCATATGACAGTTGTAGGAGTCTGATTGCAAAACAACACAGGGGCTGTAGACTGAACAGCTTTAGAGGGAAACAGCAATGAATCAGAAGACCCAGAGACTCTTCCTCTCTTCTCTTTTCTTTATTGTAAGTCAAACTGACTTATCCATACTTCAAGGAGTTTGTTTACATGTCACTGTAACCTGTGATTTCTTTTTTTCTGGACCTTATAATTATGATAATTAGCAGGTGTTTAGTCAGAGCTCGGTATACCATGTTCACTAAGTACTATGATGCTTTTAATAAGCATTAAATATGATTTATGTGAAAAGGAACCTCTCACACACTCTTTTCATAATTATAGCTCTGAAATCATTAGATGATTATCATTTTTCATCTGAAAAAAATTGCCTTTCTGTAGAAACAGGTTTTAAGAACTTTAGAAGCTGTACTGACTAATGTAGTGCTTGTTTTGGTGGAGTTAAAATTTGAGACCATCATAATGCCTTGGACTGTTGGAATTTGTGTGTTTGGAAAGGCAGACTACTGGGTCAAAGACCTAAATATAAATGTGACATATTCATAACTGTTTGGATAATTGTCAAAACTATAGAAATAGTTCATTGTGGATCCCGGCATTGTGGCATGGTGAAGCTGCCGCCTGTGATGCCAGCATCCCGTGTGGGCACTGGTTCAAGTCCCAGCTACTCCACTTCCAATCCAGCTCCCTCCTCATGTGCCTGGGAAAGCAGTGAAAGATGGCCCAAGTGCCTGGGCCCCTGTACCCAAGTAGGAGACCTGGATGAAGCTCTTGGCTCATCAGTCCTGGCTTCAAACTGGCCTAACCCTGGCTGTTGTGGTCATTTGGGAAGTGAACCAGCAGGTGGAGGGTCTCTCTCTCTGTTTCTGTCTCTGTCTCCCACTCTCTCTCTGTAACTCTGCCTTTCAAATAAGTAAACATTTAATAAAAAGTAATTCAATGTGGATTCTTTCACAAAATTTTACTGCTTCTCTACAAGTGCTGCATGTCAGATTTCTTTTAAGTACAATTATCTATGGATTCTTCTCTCATTTTACTATATGTTTAATTAAAAGGGGGCCCTAGCTATAGCAATTGGGCAAGAAAAAGATAAAAGGCTTCCAAATCAAATGAGATGAAGTAAAAATGTCTGTGTTAGTAGAAGAGATGATCTTATAAACTCTAATGACTCCAACAAACAACTGTTAGAACAATTAAACAAATTCAATAAAGTTGCAGGATACAAAATCAACATATGTACAAAAATCATTTTTGTTTCATGCACTGACAGTGAACTGACAAGAAATCAAAAAAGCAACCCCATTTATAATAGCATCAAAATAATAAAATGCTTAGGAATAGATTTAACTAACTAGGTGAAAGATTTATATACTGAAAACTGTATATATGAATGAAAGAAATTGAAGAAGGCACAGATAAGATACCCAGTATTCATAAATTGAAAGAATTAAATTTTTTTGGTGTTTTTTTTACAGGCAGAGTAGACAGAGAGAGACAGACAGAGAGAAAGGTCCTCTTTTTGCTGTTGGTTCACCCTCCAATGGCCGCCACTGCCGGCACGCTGCAACTGGCGCACCGTGCTGATCCGATGGCAGGAGCCAGGTGCTTCTCCTGATCGCCCATGGGTGCAGGGCCTGAGCACTTGGTCCATCCTTCACTGCACTCCCAAGCAAGCCATAGCAGAGAGCTGGCCTGGAAGAGGGGCAACCGGGACAGAATCCGGTGCCCCGACCGAGACTAGAACCTGGTGTGCCAGCGCCGCTAGGTGGAGGATTAGCCTATTGAGCTGTGGCGCCGGCCAAGAATTAATATATTTTAAAGATTTATTTACTTAAAAGATAGAGTTACAGAGAAGAGGTAGAGAGAGAGGTCTACCATCCACTGGTTCACTACCCAGATGGCCGCAACAACCAGAGCTATGCCGATCCGAAGCCAGGAGCCAGGAGCTTCTTCTAGGTCACCCATGTGGGTGCCGAGGCCTAAGGACTTGGTCCATCTTCTACTGTTATCCCAGGCCACAGCAGAGAGCTGGATTGGAAGAGGAGCAGCCGGGACTAGAACTGGCGCCATATGGGATGTCTGCGCTTCAGGCCAGGGCTTTAACCCGCTGTGCCACAGCACCGGCCTTTGGAAGATATTTATGCTATCCAAAGCAGTTTAAAAATTCAGCACAATCCCTATCAAAATTCCAATGGTATTTTTCACAGTATAGGAAAAAAAAAATCATAAAATTCTTCTGTAGCCACAAAAAACCATGTAAGCCAATGCAGTTTTGAACAAGAACAAAATTGGAGATATTGAAGCTATTGTAATCAAAACAGCATGGTAGGCTGGCACCACGCTCACTAGGCTAATCCTCTGCCTGCGGCGCCGGCACCCAGGGTTCTAGTCCCAGTTGGGACGCCAGATTCTGACCCGGTTGTTCCTCTTCCAATCCAGCTTTCTGCTATGGCCCAGGAGTGCAGTGGAGGATGGCCCAAGTGCTTGGGCCCTGCATCCGCATGGGAGACCAGGAAGAAGCACCGGGCTCCTGGCTTTGGATTGGCACAGCACCGGCCATGGCAGCCATTTGGGGGGTGAACCAATGGAAAAGGAAGACCTTTCTCTTTGTCTCTCTGTCACACATATAATGGTAAAGATTTAAATGTAAAACCTGGGACCGGCACTGTGGCGCAGTAGGTTAACACCCTGGCCTGAAGCACTGGCAACCCATATGGGTGCCCGTTCGATACCCGGCTGCTCCACTTCCAATCCAGCTCTCTGCTACAGCTTGGGAAAGCAGCAGAAGATGGCCCAAGTCCTTGGGCCCCTGCACCCATGTGGGAGACCCGGAAGAAGCTCCTGGCTCCTGGCTTCAGATCAGCACAGCTCTGGCCACTGCTGCCAATTGGGGAGTGAACCATTGGATGGAAGACCTCTGTCTCTCTCTCTCTCTCTCTCTGCCTCTCCTTCACTCTCTATGTAACTCTGACTTTCAAATAAATAAAAAAAATCTTTTTTAAAAAAATAAATAAATTTAAAACCTGAAACTCTAGGGGGCTGGGTATTTGTACAGCGGCTCGGTTGCCACTTGGGATGCCTGTTCCCATATTGAAGTGCCTGGCTTGAGTCCTGGCTACTCTGCTTTGTGCTGATGTACCTGGGGGAGATGGCCGATGATAATAGCTCAAGTACTAGGGTCTTTACCATGCACCTGGGGAACCTGAATAAAATTCTGGGCTCCTGGCTTTGTTCTCAGCCGTAGCTTGTTGTAGGCATTTAGGGAGTAAACCAGCAGATGGAGGATCTTTGTCTTCCAAATAAGGACTGCTAAAACTACATAAAACTACCAGAGGAAAATATAGAGGGAAAGGTTCTTAATATTGGTCTGGGCAGTGATTTTTTAAATATTTTATTTGTTTATTAGAGGTATAGAGTTACAGACAGAGAGGGAGATACAAAAAGAAAGGTCTTCTATCCACTGGTTTACTTCCCAAATGGCCTCAATGGCTGGTGCTGAGCCGATCTGAAGCCAGGAACCAGGAGCTTCCTCTGGGTCTCCAAAACGAGTGCAGCGGCCCAAGGACTTGGGCCATCTTCTACTGCCTTCCCAGGTCATAGTAGAGAACTAGATCATAAGAGGGGCAGCTGGGACTTGAACCAGCATACATATAAGGATGGTGGTGCTGCAAGCGAATGCTTAGCCCACTACACCACAGTGCCGGCCCCTGAGCAGTGATTTTTTTTTTTTTTAGTTAAGACCCCAAAACTACAAGCAAGGAAAGCAAAAATAGACAAGTGGAATTCATCAAACTAAAAAGTGGTGGTTTTTATTTTGTTTTATATTTATTTATTTGAAAAGTGGAGGGACAGAGAGATCTTCCATCTGCAGGTTCGCTTCCTAAATGCCTACAATAGTTGGGACTGGGCTGGTCCAGTCTGAAGCCAGGAGCCAAGAACTCCATCTGGATCTCCTGCACATGTGGCAGATACTTGAATGCTTGAGCCTTCATCTGCTGCCTCCCAGGCACATTAGCAGGAAGCTGAAGCAGAAGCAGAATGGTGAGCACTTGAACCAGGCACTCTGAACAAGAGATGCAGAAATCCCAAGTGATTCACTCACTTAACTAGCTGCAGAACAAAGCCAACCTCCCAGCCAGACTAAGTAGCTTTTACATTTAGCAAAAGAAAATAAT
This sequence comes from Sylvilagus floridanus, assembly GCA_949820135.1. NCBI lineage: Eukaryota > Metazoa > Chordata > Mammalia > Lagomorpha > Leporidae > Sylvilagus > Sylvilagus floridanus. The sequence continues at coordinate 9,580,356 of OX463228.1, read as the reverse complement.
CTTTGCATAGCAAAGAAAATAATCAAAATATTCTAAAGAGACAGCCTACTGAATGAGAGAAAATATTTGCAAACCCATACATTTGGTAAAAGATTAATATCCAAAATATAAAGAGAATTCAACCAATTCAGTAGCAAGAAAACTAATAATTAATAAGCCAATTATTAAAAGTAGGAAAAGGGCCTGAGTAGACATTTCTCAAAAGAAGACATAAAAATGGCCAAAAGGTATATGAAAAAATGCTCACTGTTACTAATGATCAGGAAAATACGTATTAAAACTACTATGAGATTTCACTCATGGCTGTTATCAAAATGTTGAAAAATTGGGGGTGGGTGTTGTGGCACAGCAGATTAAACTGCATCCCTATGTACTGCCTGGTATCGAGTCTTACCTCTGCTTTCTGTCCAGCTGCCTGGCAAGTGCACTGGGAGGCAGCATGTGATTCCCCAAGTGCTAGTGATTCTGCCACCGCTGTGGGAAACCCGGATGGAGTCCCTGGCTCCTGGCTCTGCTTGGCCCAGTGCTGGCTCCGGTGCAGGCATTTGAGGAGTGAACCAGTGGATGGAAGATCTCTCTTACTCTCACTCTCACTCTGCCTTTCATGTAAATAAACTAAATAAATAAATGAATAAATAAAACTTTTAAGAGACAAAAATTAATGAGTGTTGACAAGAATCTGGAGAAGAGGGGTCTCTGCCATTGGTGGGAATGTAAAACAGCCATGATAGAAAACTTTTTTCTCAAAAAATTAAAAATAGAACTACCATATCATCCAGGAATCCATTTTTTTTCCTCTATACATCCAAAGAAAATTGTTAGTATTTCAAAGAGCTATCTGTATTCTCATATTAATGGCAGCATTATTCACAATAACCAAGGTATGAGATCAGTGTAACTGTCTCAGTAGATGTGTGGATAAACTGTGATATACACACACACAATGGAATACTGAGAGTATGGAAATATGAGAGTATAATCTGCCCACCTGTTTTTTCTTAAGCTTTCTAGCATTCAGCTTTATTTCATTGGCTCCTAACAGCCTAGGTTTCTAATTTCTGCCCCTCATTCCAAATTCATCCATTCCTTCCTCTCACAATCTCTGTTCACCTACATTAGTGCTTTCAAACTGAAGGCAGCAACTCGGTGAGTCTGGAATCAGTTTAAGGAGTTGGACTTGTGATCGGCCTTGAAAAGGGCTGGGGGTGAGGCAGACATTGGCACAACCCTTAAGATGTTTAAGACTTTTGGGATGTCCATATGCCATATTGGAGTGACTGGGGTGGAGCCCCAGCCCTACTCTGATTCTAGCTTCCAGCCCATGTGCACCTTAGGAGGCAGCAGCTGATGGTTCAGGTGGTTGGTTCCCTGCCACCATGTGGGAGACCTGGATTGAGTTCCTCGTGCCTGGCTGGCCACTTTAGGCACTTGGAGAGGGAACCAGCTGATTTGTCTGTCAGATTCTCCTTCCTTCATTCATTCTCTTTTTTCTCTCTTTCCCTCTCCTTCTCAAATAAAAAATATTTTTAAAAAGTAAAAGTAAAAAGAGACAGAGACAAAGATAGAGATGAAGAAGTAAAATAGGGGGCCTACACTGTGGCATAGCAAGTAAAACTGCCACCTGGCATCCCATATAGGCATCAGTTCTAGTCCCTGCTGCTCCATTTCCAATCCAGCTCTCTGCTAGGCCTGGGAAAGCAGTAGAAGATGACCCAAGTGCTTGGGCCCCTGCACCCATGTGGGAGACCTGGAAGAAGCTCCTGGCTCCTGAAATTTGGATTGGTGCAACTGCAGCCATTGCAGCCATTTGCAGAGTGAATCAGCAGATGGAAGACCCCTCTCTCTCTCTGCCTCTGCCTCTCTGTAACTCTGACTTTCAAATAAATAAATAAATCTTTAAAAAAAAAAAAAAAAAAGGTAGGCCGGCACTGCTGCTCACTAGGCTAATCCTCTGCCTGTGGTGCCGGCACCTCAGGTTCTAGTCCCAGATGGGACGCCGGATTCTGTCCCAGTTGCTCCTCTTCCAGTCCAGCTCTCTGCTGTGGCCCAGGAGTGCAGTGGAGGATGGCCCAAGTTCTTGGGCCCTGCATCCGCATGGGAAACCAGGAGGAAGCACCTGGCTCCTGGCTTTGGATTGGCGCAGCGTGCCGGCCACAATGCAACAGCCATAGCAGGCACTTGGGGGGTGAACCAATGGAAAAAGGAAGACCTTTCTCTCTGTCTCTCTTTCTCTCTCACTGTCTAACTCTGCCTGTCAAAAAAAAAAAAAAAAAAGTAAAATAGAATAATAGGCTTGTAATCATTGTAAGGTTGAGTAGGTTTTTGGTTTTTTGTTTTCCTTAACATTTATTTATTTATTTGAAAGGCAGAGTTATAGAAAGAGAAGAGAGAGAGAGAGAGATCTTCCATCCCCAAATGGCTGCAGTTGGTCTGGCCTGAAGGCAGGAGCCAGGAGCTTCTTCTGGGTCTTCCACATGTGTGGCAGGAGCTCAAGCACCTGAGCCATGTTCTGCTGCTTTCCCAGGCACATTAACAGGGAGCTGGGTTGGAAGTGGAGCAGCTGGGATTCCAGTATTGCAGATGGCAGCTTTACCCATTACACCACAATGCTGGTCCCAAGTATTATTTTTTGAATTCTTTTTTTCCCCCTTTTTAAATTTTATTTTGAGAGAGAACAAGCTCCCATCTGATAGTTCATTCAGTAACTAGAACTGGGATGGGTTGAAGCCAGGAGCCAGGAGCTCAGTCCAGGTCTCCCATATAAGTGGCAAGGATCCAACCACTTGAGACATCACCACTGCCTCCCAGGATCTACTTTAGCAGGAAACTCAAGTCAGGAGTCAGAGCCAGGAGTTGACTTCAGGTTCTCACAAGCATCTTAACCAGTAACTTAACTGCTAGTCCAAGCGTTCACTCCGGTTTTGTGAAACTTTTGATCTAGTCTTTCATTTAATAATGTAAAATTAATTTTTTTTTACTGAGTTGTAGTTTTTTTGTTTTTTGTTTTTGAAAAACACAGTGACAGAGAGACAGAGAAAGAAAATGTCCATCTGCTGGCTTACTCCCTAGATGGCTACAACAGCCATGTCTGGGCCAGGCTGAAGCCAGGAGCCAGGAACTCCACCCCGGTCTCCCACATGGTGATAGGGGTCCAAGCACTTGGGCTCTCTTCTGCTGCCTTCCCAGGTGCATCACCAATGAACTGGACTGGAAGCAGAACAGCCAGGACTGCACCCAGCACTCCAGTGTGGGATGCAACATTGAATGCAGTGCCTTAAGCTATTACACCACAGTGTGCCTGCCCATGAGTTGTAGTCTTTTTTTTTTTTTTTTTAATTTGACAGATAGAGTTAGACAGTGAGAGAGAGAGAGAGAAAGGTCTTCCTTCTGTTGGTTCACTCCCCAAATGGCCGCTATGGACTGTGCTGCGCCAATCCGAAGCTAGGAGCCGGGAACCCGATGCCCATATGGGTTGCTGGCACCGCAGGCGGAGGATTAACCAAGTGAACTACAGTGCCAGCCCAGAGTTGTAGTCTTAAAAGTTTAAAAAACATTGCCATAAATCTCATTGCAGAAAATTCAAAAGCCACTTAACATTAGGTATTATTCATATTTATTATTTATTTACAGCCCTCGTTTAATAAAATGAAAATATATTAGCTGGAGATCTTTTCTGTTTTTCTTTTGAAGAAGCATTCTGTCTCATTTTAAGATGCCACTATAAGAAAATAATGGAGAATTTTAAGAAAAAATGTTACAAGCAGGTTTCCCTCTTGAATGTAGATTCAGCAGTCCTTTACCAACTATTAGTAAAGTGTACCCAACAGTATATAAAAGGGATAATACATTTTACCCATACAGAGTTTTCTCCAGGAATGCAAAGAAATAGTTGGATTAGTATCCAAAAATCAATTCAACTAAATTAATTAATAAAAGTTAAAAATAATATGATTATCCTTAACTAGTACAGAAAAGCATTTGACATAATTAAGATTCCATTCATGAAAATATTCTCAGCAAACTAGAAAAGAAACTTTTTAGTTCAAGAAAATATGAAAAACCTACAGATTTCACTGGGAACAGAGCAAGGCTATCTCCTTTCAGCCAGTTACACTTAACATTGTATTTCACATCCTAACCAGATTCTAGCCTGCAATAAGGCCAAATAAGAAAGTAAAAGGCAGAAAGACCGGAAAAATAATTAAAACTCTTTTTTTGCAGTTGACATGGTAAGTATATAAAATGGTTAAAAGTTGAAAACCTGGTAATATCAAATGTGACAGTGTAATGGAGTAACCAGAACTCTCATAAATTGCTGCTAGATGTGTTAAATAGTACAGCCAGAGGCAGGCATTTGGCATTGAACTGGTGTTGAACCAGTTGAGATTACCAAGTCGTGCATCAGAATACCTGGGTTTATTCCTCAGCTTCATCTCTGGCTCCTGGCTCCTGGCTCCTGCTCCCTGCCAATGCAGACCCTAGGAGACAGCAGTGATGGTTCCCGGATTGGTTCCTTCCCCCGACATGAGAGACCTAGATGGCCTTTCTTCACCAGGCTTCAACCCCAGTGGGGGCTGTTGTGGGCATTTGCAGAGTGAACTAGTGTTTAGAAGCTTTCTTTCTCAAATTGATGGATTATTTAATTTAAAAAACCACTGTACAAAACAGTTTGACAATTTTTTTTAAGATTTATTTCATCTATTTGAAAGGCTGAGTTACAGAGAGAGGGGCAGAGAGAGAGGGAGGTCTTCCATCTAGTGGTTCACTCCCTAAATGGCTGCAATGGCGCCAGGAGCCTGGAATTCCATCTGGGTTTCACATAGGTGCAGGGCCCCATGCATTTGGGCCATCTTCTGATGCTTTCTCAGGCACATTAGCAGGGGACTGGATTAGAAGTGGCGCAGCCGAGACTTGAACCAATGCCTGTATGGGTTGGCAGCATCACAGGCTGAGGCTTAACCTGTTGAGCCACACATATATCAGCTATCTGTTCTGCTTTTAGGTGAATACCCAAGGAAAAAGAAAAATGTCCACACAGACTTATACCTGAATATCAGCTTCATTGATAATAAACTAAAACTAGAAATAGCCCAAATGTCCATCAGCAGGTGAATGGATAAACAGATTGTGCTATGTCCACAGGAAGCCACACTACTTAGAAAAGAACAGATATATGAACTACTATGCATACAAAGCATAAATGTGCCTGCAAAGAAAATGCTTAGCAAAAGAAGCCTGACACAAAACGTCTACCGCATGGTGCCATTTATCGGAGATCCTACAGCAGGGGAACTTTGTCGGGACAGAAAGCAGATCAGTGCTTTCCTGGTGCCAGGAGTAGCATACTGACTGCAGAGCAATGCAAGGGAACTTGCGGGGATAACTTAAATGTTCTCGGTTTTCACCTTGGTGGTAGTTCCTGGAGTTTTTAAATTTGTGAATACTCACTCTGTTTTATTGTATGTAAATTATGCTCCAGTGAAGTTGATATATTTAAAAAGAAAAACTTGGGCATTTAATTTAGGAATAAGTTAAATGACATTTCTGTTAGAAAAAAAAATTTTCTTATTAAAATTCTCAGGGGTGGAAAGGTTCTGGTGATGGTTACAAAATGATGTAAATGAACTTAGTGCTATTAAACCCTTTACTTGAAAATGGTTAAAGTGGTAAATGCTAAAATATGTATTTTTTATTATTTTAAGTTAAGAAAGGGGCCGGAGCTGTGGTGTAGCAGGTTAACACTCTGGCCTGAGGCTCCAGCATCCCATAGGGGCACCAGTTGGGGACCCGGCTGCTCCACTTCCAATCCAGCTCTCTGCTGTGGCCTGGGAAAGCAGTAGGAGGTGGCCCAAGTCCTTGGGCCCCTGCACCCACGTGGGAGACCCGGAAGAAGCTCCTGGCTCCTGGCTCCAGCCATTGCAGTCAACTGGGGAGTGAACCAGGGGATGGGAGACCTCTCTCTCTCTCTCTGCCTCTCCTCTCTCTGTGTAACTCTGACTTTCAAATAAATAAATAAATGTTAAAAAAAAAAATAGCTATGGAAACAAAACAAAAGCATTTTCCAGGAAGTAGATTTTTATTATCCTCAGGTAACATTTGCTTTGTGCCCCTCAAAAAGTATTTTAACAATAAGATAGGTTCTAAAATATTAAAACAGGTCTATGTGGTTTCTTTTTTCTTTTTTTTTTTTTTTTAAGATTTATTTATTTGAAAGGCAGAGTTAGGGAGAGGCTGAGGCAGAGAAGAGAGAGGTCTTCCATGTGCTGGTTCACTGTCCAAATGGCTGCAGTCGCTGGAGCTGTGCTAATCTGAAGCCAGGAGCCAGGAGCTTGTTCCGGGTCTCCCACACAGGTGCAGGGGGGCAAGGACTTGAGCCATCTTCTGCTGCTTTCCCAGGCCATAGCAGAGACCTGGATCAGAAGTGGAGCAGTTGGGATTCGAACAGGCGCCCATATGGAATGCCGGCGCTGCAGGAGGTGGCTTTGCCCACTACACCAGAGCATCGATCCCTGAGTGTGGTTTCTCTAATCAAAAGGTTAAGCTGATTTATCTAATTGTAAATGATAAATGTGTAGTATGTTAGCCTCTTCATGAAATACTGCAGAAATAAAGATTTTTGCCTTGAATCATTTATATTTCAGGGTCAAATATGTGAATATAGAGTAGAGGTATAATTTGGTCAGAGGTCATTTACTGAAACATTCAGTTTCCTAACCATCTCTATTTCTAGAACTGAATTTAGACTGAAGGGTGTATTGCTTAAGCTGCCCAGCTCTTTAGATTTCTTGTTAGTGACTGCCCTCCAATATCTTTTAAAGCTGAAAATGTTATGCTCAGTTTGTTCTTTATTTGAAATTTTTATACCAACCTAGATATCAAGTTAGATTAGTTTGATTTTAATTCTGTTCATTATTACGGCTCTTCATTCATCTATTTTCATCAGAATAAAACTTACTGAGTTTCTGATGAGATTGGCATGAATTTCTCAGACAGAAAGGGGTTTGGGAATGAAGTGCTTCTGGGAATGTGACTGCTTGCTTGCATGGTGATTTGCTTCCACTTCCCAGGGTTTTTTTTTTTTGTTTGCTTGTTTTTTTTTTTTTTTCTTTTTTGAACAGACAGAGTTAGACAGTGAGAGAGTGACAGAGAGGAAGGTCTTCCTTCCATTGGTTCACCCCCCAAATGGCTACTACGGCTGGCGTACTGCGCCAATCTGAAGCCAGGAGCCAGGTGCTTTATCCTGGTCTCCCAGGTCCAAACACCTGGGCCATCCTCCGCTGCCTTCCCTGGGCCACAGCAGAGAGCTGGACTGGAAGAGGAGCAACCGGGACAGAATCCGGGGTGCCAGTGCCGCAGGCGGAGGATTAGCCTAGTGAGCCACAGCGCCGGCCAACTTCCCAGGTTTTGAGAACAATAAGCAGTCAGAAGGTCTTGCTTGCCAAAAGCAGAAGACACTTGGAAACTTTTTTCATTTTGAACTTTAAGCTGGAGGAGTTTATGATTGTCCAGATTACAGTTTAGAAAATGGGTATCTTTACAGTGAAGTAAGCAGAGCTTGAAATACAGAAGAGTGATGCTTCTTACATGAAAATGCTTTAAGAGGAAAGACAAAGGTTCTCTTGATGGTTTGTTCTGCTCTAGGAAAACACCAGCAAGCCAGCGAGACACAGAATGTGATTGCATCAGACAAAGCAGCAGAAAGGCCAGCTGTGCATGAACATGAGCACAGCCACGACCACACACAGCTCCATGCCTACATCGGTGTGTCCCTCGTCCTGGGCTTCGTGTTCATGTTGCTGGTGGATCAGATTGGCAGCTCCCACATGCATTCTACCGAAGGTGAGTGGCTCCAGACCTCGCTGGGCAAGGCAGTACACGTGTAGCTTAGAACATTACAGGGAAGTGAATAATTCAGGCTGCGTCAGCGACCTTATTGAGTGATAAAACTTTGTTTTCCTAAGGCTCCTGTGAACTTTTTATTCAGCAGGGGGAGCTAGTGAGGCGTGGATGTGGCACAAGGAAGTGTTTATTGATTTACTACTCTGCTTGTCTAAAGCTGTCACGTTTGTGACAGGGGAGGGCAGAGATTCTTAACCTGTTTAGGGGCTGTGCAGCCCTTAGGAAGTCTAAAGCCTGTGGATCTTTTATTGGAATATTGTTTTTCAGTTCACAAAGCATGATTAATAGGATTACAAAGAAAACAATTACATTGAAATATATTTGCCAAAACATTAGAATAAATTTGTAATACAGTGATGTATGTCTTCTTTATCAGTGCATTAAGTGATAAGATAATACATTTAAGTCCTTAAGCAAGCCAGAGTTGAACTGTGTTTTTATGGCATCAGTTTGATCACTATTATTGCTTAACAGGATTATGAACATTAAATTATGAGGTTATTGTTAACAAGGCAAAAGTTTGTGCCAAGTTGAACATCCAGTTGATTTATATGTGTGTGTTTTTTAAATGGTTACTAATGTAATATAGAATATCCTGATTTACAAAGGTATTTTTTAACAAATGTACTAAAACATAATAGTAGCTTGCTTCTCTCAAGTTCAACCAGAGTCCTGGACTGGTTGAATGAACCATGGTATGTACACATAATGGTATTCCATTATGTAGCTTAAAGAAGAATGAAGAATCATAGATCTGAATGGATAGGAACCAGTTTCCAGAGGTATTATTAAGTGGAAAAAAAGGAAACATGGAGTGAGCGTCTAGTGCATATTCATACTGTGTTTTGTATAGAGGAAATAAACATGAATCTGCTTATCATTACAAGAAACCAAGACCACAGCAGGGTCAGCTGGGAAATGGAGACATTTGCTTCCCTGGACAGGGTAGGCTGGAGGGCGTGACACTCCCAAGAGCATGCCTTTTGGGTATCGTTTTGACTTTTGGAGACATGTTCTTACTCTACTTACTCATAAGACAGAATGAAGTCAACAAGGATAGGAAAGCAAACTGAAAGAGATGAACCGTATTTCAAATGAATAACACAGTTACACTGCAGGGATTAAAAAAACAAGTAATTCAAATAACTTAGGAATGTAGTACTTCTATACTTTTAGTCTTGGGTAGGGTTTGGAGAGAACTATAAACAAATGCTGCTCTTTTCTAGTAGGTTTGCTTTTTGTAGTGGTATGGGCAAAACAATTCTGAAACAGTTTTAGGTGTATTACAAGGTTGAGCAAATGAGTAAATGTGTTGATGTTGGTGAAGGCAGCGTTCTCAGTGTGGAAGAAGGAACACGGGAGTATGGAATGGAGAAAGGCAAGAAAGAACTCCTGTAGGGATGGATTGGAGTTGGAGGTTTGGGGCGCAGATTTCTAGAGTGTAGATGTATGTACATATATCTGTACCTACCTATGTGTGTGTTTGTGTCCACACAGCTGTATGTCCTAGCTCTGTGTAGACAGGGCCTACAAGTATAGACACTCCAGTAGCATGAGCAGACTGGGGCTCTTAGAGAAATGTGTGATTCTGTGACAGGGGCAGGGGGAGTAGAAGTGATCTTGAGCATCTGGTACTCAAAAAAACGAGGGAAGGAAGAAGATAGGAACTGTTCACAAGAGAAAGGAGCCAACTTAAAGAGACTCCTACTGCTCAAATCTGGGTTCAAAAAAATGAACAGTAATAGAGTTACCAGCCATTGAGAAAGTGGAAATCCATGAGTACAACCGCCAGGTAGGTGAACGATGGGTGGAGAGAGATGGAGGATAGACAAAGGGAGCGAGAGCACTTGTCACAGTGGGATCCTGAAGGCCAGTGGGTGAATGTGAAAAGAATACTCGTTAGAAAACCCTCATTTTTATAGCTCCCAAATGAAGACTGTCTCTGGCAAAAATCATCCAACCTAACAATGTTGGAGAATGACCTAAAGCTGTCTCTCTCTCTCTCTCTCTCTCTCTCTCTCTCTCTCTCTCTCTTTCAAATCAATCAATCAATCTTAAAAAAAAAAAAAAAATTGAGGCCGGCGCCACGGCTCACTAGGCTAATCCTCCGCCTTGCAGCGCCAGCACACCGGGTTCTAGTCCCAGTCGGGACACTGGATTCTGTCCCGGTTGCCCCTCTTCCAGGCCAGCTCTCTGCTGTGGCCAGGGAGTGCAGTGGAGGATGGCCCAAGTCCTTGGTCCCAGCACCCCATGGGCGACCAGGAGAAGCACCTGGCTCCTGCCATTGGATGAGCGCGGTGCGCCAGCCATAGTGCGCTGGCCGCAGTGGCCATTGGAGGTTGAAACAACGGCAAAAGAAAAAAAAAAAAAAGTTGAGATCAAAGGAAATGTTCCATATTAAAGAATACTGAAGAGTTACCTCCAAGTGCAATATGTGATCTTAGACTGGATTCTTCCTGGAAAAGAAAGCTGCTCTGAAAGACATTATTAAGCAATTGATAGAATATGTCAGAGGAAATAGGAGAAGTGTCAGTGTTCAGGTCACTGAAGTTGATAATTATACTGTGATTATGTAAGAAAATAGCCTTTCTCTTAAGGAAGTATACTTTGGAGTATCTAGGGTTAAAGGTTGTGAAGTATGCAACTTACTCTTTAATGGTACAGGGAAACACCATTTTTTTTTTAAAGATAAATTATTTATTTATTTGAAAGAGTTACAGAAAGGGAGAAAGAGAGAGGGATCTGGAAGATACTTTCCATCCCTTAATTTACTCTCCAGATGGCCACAATGGCCAGAGCTGAGCCAGGCCGAAGCCAGGGGCCAGCAGCTTCCTCCAGATCTCCCGTGTGGGTAGCAGGGTGCCCAGTACTTGAGCCATCTTCTGCTGCTTTCCCAGGTGCATTGGCAGGGAGGTGGAGCAGCCAGGACACAAACCAGCACCCATATGGGATGCTGGCAGTGCAGGCAGCAGCTTTACCCGCTATGCCACAACGCCCTGAAAGCAGACATATCTGTGTATGGAGAAAGAGAGAGCATGTACTTGGTAGTGCCTCGGTTTGAGTCCAGCTCTGCCCCTGATTGCAGCTTCTTGGTAGTGCACACCCTGGGAGGCAGCAGGTGATGGCTCAAGGACTTAGGTCCTGCTACCATCCCAGCTCCAGGCTTCCACCTGGCCCAGCCCTGGCTATGGCAGGCATTTGGGGACTAAACCAGCAGATGGGAACTCAGTCAGTCTCTGTATCTGCCTTTCAAATAAATTTAAAAACAATTTCTTTGATTTTATAAAGCACAGGTATAAATAAAACAAGTGGGGCAAAATGTTAGAAAATATTTCAGTCTGAGAAAAAGGTGTATGACATTTCAAACTATCCTTACAACTTTTCTGAAGACTTGAAATTATTTCCAAATAAAGTTTTTAGAAGTTGTAGAATGGGGCTAGCATTATTGCGTAGGAGGTAAAGCCACCTGGTTCAAAGTCCCAGCTGCTCCACTTCCAATCCAGCTCCCTGCTAATCCACCTGAGAAAGCAGTGGAAGATGACACAAGTATTTGGGCCACTGCACCCCCAGTGGGAGACCCCCAAGAAGCCCCTGGCTCCTGGCTTTAACCTGGTTGGGCCCTTGTTGTTTCGGCCATTTGGGGAGTGAACCAGCAGATAGAAGATCTGCCCCACCCCCTCTGGCTCTGCTTTTCAAATAAACCTTAAAAAAAAAAAAGTTGTAGGATCAAGTTTAAGCGAAACAGAAGTACCCTTAGTCTAGAAAGTTTTGGGTTTTTTGTTTTTTTGTTGTTGTTGTTGCTGTTCTCTATTTGAGAAACAGAGTTCCTGTCCACTGAGTCACTCCCCAAATACCTTCACCAGCTGAGGGCAGTGCTAGGAGCCAGGAACCCAGCTACTGGCTCTCACCATTACCTCCCAGGGTTTGGATTAGCAGGAAGCTACAATCAGGAGCCTGAGCTTAGAGTTAAGCATGGTACTCTGATGTAGGTAGGATGTTGGGCATCTTAATGAGCATCTCTCTCTCTCTCTCTCTCTCTCTTTCTCTCTCTCTCTCTCTCTCTCTCTTTCTCTCTCTCTCTCTCTCTCTCATAGTTTGAGAGAGACAGACAGAGAGAAAGGTCTTCCTTTTTCTGTTGGTTCACCCCCCAGGTGGCTGCTACGGCCGGTGTGTTGCAGCCAGCGTGCTGCGCTGATCTGAAGCCAGGAGCCAGGTGCTTCCTCTTGGTCTCCCATGGAGTGCAGGGGCCAAGCACTTGGGCCATCCTCCACTGTACTCCTGGGCCACAGCAGAGAGCTGGACTGGAAGAGGAGCAACCAGGCCAGAATCCGGCACCCCGACCGGGACTAAAATCCGGGGTGCCAGCGCCACAGGCAGAGGATTAGCCTAGTGAGCTGTGATGCCGGCCCTCTCTCTCTTTTTTAAGATTTACTTTATTTATTTGAAAGAGTTACAGAGAGAGAGGTAGAGAAAGAGATCTTTCATCTGCTGGTTCACTCCCCAAATGGCCACAATAGCCAGAGCTGGGCCAGACTGAAGCCAGGAGCCAGAAACTTCATCCAGGTCTCCCACATAGGTACAGGGGCCCAAGGACTTCTGACCATCCTCTGCTGCCCTGCCAGGTGCATTAGCAGGGAGCAGGATTGGAAGTGGAGCAGCCGGGACTCGAACTGGTGCCCATATGGAGTGCCAGCATCGCAAGCTGCAGGTTTACTCACTGTGCCACAGATTGAAACCAAAATAAGCAATACAAAAGATCAGTGAAATGAAGAGCTGGTTCCTTGAAAAATAAAATTGATACACCATTGGCCCAACTAACCAAAGAGAGAGAGAGAAAAGACCGAAATCAGTAAAGTCAGATGACAAGGAGACGTAACAACCTGGAGCTCCATCTCAGTCTCCCGCGTGGGCAGCAGGAACCCAGGCACTTGTGCCGTCTTTGCCGCTTTCCCAGGAGCATTGGCAGGGAGCAGCCAGGGCTTTTGCTGGCATTCACCTGGGATGCCGACCTTGCAGGCAGAAGCTTAACTCGCTCTGTCACAACACAGGCCCAACACCCCTTCATTCATTTAATAAAGTTTTCCATCAGCTTTTAAATTAAGTCTGACCTAGGAGAGTTGAGTTAGGAATGAATGGTTTTATTCATGTGTTTTAGTCCAAATAGCAAATGAGAAACACCTTCTGTTGGATGGTGTCTCACTCCAGCTCCATTACTTAGTTGCCCACAGTGGCCTCTGTGACGTTTTTCTTGTGATTCTTGTCTATTTCAATTTAAGATGTATAGGCCCAGGAGTGTCCTGTAGTCCTATACAAATAATTAAATGTAGCATGTGTTCGCTATTCTTCCTCCTGATGTAACTCCGAGGTCACTGTTGTTGCTGACTTTCCTGTGTCTGTTGATGGTTTGCCTCTTCTCTAAAGGGTTTTATGTATTACCAAATATTAGTAAAAGTTAATTCATTTATTAAACTTACGCTGAAGTAGTCTCTTCCTATAGACATGAAAAATGTTTTCATTCCAAAGCTTTTACTTTTTATTTAAGATGCTACTTATAACTAGATCACAAGGCTATGTAAAAAGAAAGGCCAAAAGAAGCTTGTCATATAGTAAGAAATATGATGTTCCTCTCAGTTCAGAATGAGATTGAAATATTTGTTGACTTAGGGCAATCAGGGCCTTTAACTAATAGGAAGATAAACTTTATTAATAAAATGTGGCATATTACTCTACTTATCTACCTTTTCCATTATAAACCTTTCTTTCAGTATACCAGGCTATTCAAGAAGATTAAATACAAATAAACAAAACAAAAAAAGGAAAAATATTTTTTAAAGATTTATTTATTTATTTGAAAGTCAGAGTTACACAGAGAGAGGAGAGGCAGAGAGAGGTTTTCCATCCAGTGGTTCACTCCCCAGATGGCAGTAACGGCCGGAGCTGTGCCGATCCAAAGCCTGGAGCCAGGAGCTTCTTCCTGGTCTCCCATGTGGGTTCAGGGGCCCAAGGACTTGGTCCATCTTCTACTGCTTTCCCAGGCCATAGCAGAGAGCTGGATTGAAAGTGGAGCAGCCAGGTCTCGAACCGGCGACCATATGGGATGCTGGCGCTTCAGGCCAGGGAATTAACCCACTGCGCCACAGTGCCGGACCTGGAAAAAAATTTTTTTAAAGGGAATAAAAAGGGATTAAATCCCCTGGAATTTATTTGACTAATGCCCATCTGTTGTTTGACCTGGATTTTTTATGTCCCCTTCATTTCACATTATATCATATGTGTATTATTTACTTGCTTATTAAAATCTTCATGTGATACTTATAAATATTAAATCTTTGTACCCTCCAACTAAGATTTAGTAAGCAGCATTGTTGGGATTAATCTTTGATTCTGTCTTAGGGATGGTGGTCCTAGGATTAGACTTGGAACAATGTCTAGGTTTTGGATCTACCAGATGGAACGCTGAGTACGTGCCAAGAATTAGGGGTGAGGCGATTTGGGAAAAGGAAATTGAGATTGTTTTGTAAGAAGGTGTTAAACTGGTTTAACTGGCCTGGGTAGTGAAAAGCGAGGTGAAATGAGTTGATAAAGGGCTTAAGAACCTATCTAGTAGAGCAGTTGGGACTGAATTTGAAAAGCAGCAGATTCTTTTGTTTGTTTGTTTGTTTTAAAGGTTTATTTATTTCTTTGAAAGTCAAAGTTATACAGAGAGAGGAGAGGCAGAAAGAGAAAGAGAGGTCTTCCATTCGATGGTTCACTCTCCAGATGGCCACAACGGCCGGAGCTGCATCAGCCCAAAGCCAGCAACCAGGAGCTTTTACCGGGTCTCCCACGTGGGTGCAGGAGCCCAAGGACTTGGGCCATCCTCTACTGCTTTCCCAGGCCATAGCAGAGAGCTGGACAGGAAGTGGAGTAGCCAGGACTCGAACTGGCGACCATATGGGATGCTGGCACTTCAGGCCAGGGCATTAACTTGCTGTGCCACAGCGCCAGCCCCAGCAGCAGATTCTTAACTAGTTAACTGACACATCACAAGAGTGGGGTTCTGAAAGATACACGTGACAGGGAGGTGTAGGATGAATTAGATTGGGGAAAAATAAGAGGAAACCCAGGGGAGCCTACTGCTAATTTAGGTTTGAGTTGATGAAAATTTAGGTTAAGATGGTGGCAATCACAAGAAGAAAGGCAAATATGGCAGATTTTAGAATGAAAGTTTTGGGAGACTGGACAAAAGGAAGATGTAGACTGATGACTAGATTGGTTGAAGAGAAGTGGTCTGAGGACACAGAACACCTTCACTGGAGAGGAAGGAGACCCATGGGTGTGAGGGAGTTGCCTGCTGGGTTAAGCATCGCATGAGTTTATTTGCTAAAGGAAGTTTGGGTCAAATGAGTTCCCTCTTGCCCTCCTCTTCAGAGCAGGGGAGATATCTAAGTGTTTGAAAGAGAAAGGAAAGAGACAGCAGTAAGGAAAGTAATAATCTACTTTAAGAGCTTTCAGAAAATTCTTCCACCTTCCAGACCGACGTTCAGTTGCTGTCTCACATTCTTGCTGTTCTTCTCATTTTCACTCCAGATCCAGAAACCCCAAGGCCTACCAATTCCAAAATCACCACCACCCTGGGTCTGGTCGTCCACGCTGCAGGTAGGGTTGAATTACAGTGAAACCTGGTGGGTTTTGGTCACCTGGGGAAGGCTTGTGTTTGTATTACAAGGACCATCCGCAGTGAGTGCTCTTGGCTGACCTTGGGAAAGGTTGCTTAATGAAGTCCTCCAGCACAAACCCTGTGTACTCAGTGTCAGAGTTTGCAAGCTAAGAATGCCTTCTATTATTTCTAATGGTTAATTTAAAAAAAAGACTTTCATAATTCAATAATTAGTTTTATTGGAATACAGCGAGGTCCACATGTTTGTGTATTTTTTAGAAACAACTTATTCTTTGGCTTATCCCCAAATGTCCATAATGGCTGGGGCTGGGCTGGGGCCAAAGCCAGGAATTGAGAAGTTGATCCAGGTCTCCCATGTGGATAGTAGGCATCCAGTTACTGGAGTCAGAAGCCCAAGTGGGGAATCGAACCCTGGCACTCTGGTTGTGACAGAACTTGCCCGTAGGCTAAATGTCTGCATTGTGGCTGCTCTTGTGCAGCAGCAGCAAAGGTTGGTTGCAAGAGACCAAGTAACCTCACAAAGCCTAAAATATTTACTGTCCGACCCTTCAAGCAAAAGTGTGCTGACTGCTGCTCTAGAACCTCGTGGAAACGAGATTCTTGGCACTTCAGTGCTGAGCATTCCCGCTGCCCAGTGCATGCCTGAAGCTGCAGTTTAAGCAGATGAGGTCTGTGAAATGCACACGTCTCAGCGTTGCTGATGGGGCGCAATTCAGAATTTAACTTGAAACCTAGTCCCAGGAGAAAGACTGCCTCAGTGAGCGACAAGCAAAGGCGTGTGAAGGTGGCACACTGGTGTCCTGACTTGTAGACTAGTTGACGCTTTCGCAGTCGTCTTCCATTCAACCAGTATCTACTCACTGTGTAGAGATCATCTTTGTAGGGGCCTTCAGTTTTTATTTTGTCTCATCTGTAGCATGAAGAGATGCTGCCTTTGAAATTCTTCTTTGGCATTTCTGTTATTACAATTTAGTCATGGATTTTTAAGCATCATACTTTTTCTGTTAATGACACAAAAATAATATTTGGGAAACTCTGGGCCAGGGCTGAGCTCTTTACATATGAGACCTCATTTAACCCTCGTGAAAACCCTAAGAAATACATACTTTGTTGAACCCAGCTTTCCAGAGTCAAATCCAGCTCTCCCTGACCCTAAGCCTGCACACGCAGCCACTACACTGTTGTTATTTACAGTATTTTATGTTTCATTTTTTTCTAAATTCAGCTGATGGTGTTGCATTGGGAGCAGCAGCTTCTACTTCACAGACTAGTGTCCAATTAATCGTGTTTGTGGCAATAATGCTACATAAGGTAAGCAGAATTTGGTGGAAAAAAAATTAAATTAATTTGCTCATAATTAAAACTTCTCTTGGTCTTTAATGTTTTTCTAGATGGGAAAAATAGTTTTGTAATGCCTTCATTTTGGTGAACTGACTAAACCTATTCTTTTTTTTTTTAAGATTTTTTTTTTTTTTTGACAGGCAGAGTGGACAGTGAGAGAGAGAGACAGAGAGAAAGGTCTTCCTTTGCCGTTAGTTCACCCTCCAATGGCTGCCGCGGTCGGCGCGCTGTGGCCGGCGCACCGCGCTCATCCGATGGCAGGAGCCAGGTGCTAGGTGCTTTTTCCTGGTCTCCCATGGGGTGCAGGGCCCAAGGACTTGGGCCATCCTCCACTGCACTCCTGGGCCACAGCAGAGAGCTGGTCTGGAAGAGGGGCAACCGGGACAGAATCCGGCGCCCCGACTGGGACTAGAACCCGGTGTGCCGGCGCCGCAAGGCAGAGGATTAGCATGTTGAGCCACGGCGCCGGCCTTTTTTAAGATTTATTTATTTGAAAGTCAGAGTTACACAGATAGAGGGGAGGCAGAGAGAGAGAGAGAGAGAGAGGCCTTCCATTCAATGGTTCACTCCCCAACTGGCCGCAATGGCCAGAGCTGGATCAATCTGAAGCCAGGAGCCAGGAGCCTCTTCCAGGTCTCCCACATGGGTACAGGGGCCCAAGGACTTGGGCCATCTTCTACTGCTTTCCTAGGCCACAACAGAGAGCTGGATTGGAAATGGAGCAGCCGGGACTAGAACTGGCACCCACATGGGATGCCAGCACTTCAGGCCAGGGCGTTAACCTGCTGCACCATAGCACCAGCCCCTAAACCTATTCTTAACTTTTTTTTTTTTTAAGATTTATTTATTTGTTTAAAAGGCAGAGCTGATGAGGGCAGTGGCAGAGAGAAAGAGAAAGGTCTTCCATCTGCTGGTTCACTCCCCAGATGGCCACAACAGCTGGAGCTGAGCCAATCTGAAGCCAGGAGCCAGGAGCTTCTTCCAGGTCTCCCACAGGGGTGCAGGAGCCCAAGGACTTGGGCCATCTTCTCCTGCTTTCCCAGGTTTTAGCAGAGAGCTGGATTGGAAGTGGAGCAGCCAGAATTCAAACTAGCACCCATATGGGATGCTGGCACTGCAAGGGCCGACTTTAACCGCTACGCCACAATGTCAACCCCAACTATTTTTTGCTACTGTTCTCTTAAGCTTTTACTTGAGGAGTTTTAAGTGTTTTTTGGCCGTATATACAAACTGTTATGGATTTTTGTATTTCATAGTAATTTTTGTCCACAAGGATTTTTCTTCTCCTGTTTCCCTTGTATACCATACAAGAAATACACACACACACACACACACACACACACACACACCCATAGGATCTTTTCTTAGCTTTTAATTCCTAAAAGGCAGAGCTCATTCTGGAATAATGTGCCTGGCTTTTTGGTTTGAAAATTCAGTCATATAACATTTGCCTCTTTTTTTTTTTTTTAAGAGATTTATTTATTTATTTGAAAGGCAGAGCTACAGAGCGCAGAGGCAAAGTGAGAGCGAGAGAGAGAGAGGTCTTCCATCCACTGGTTCACTCCCCAAATGGCTGCAATGGCCGTAGCTGTACTGATCTGAAGCCAGGAGCCAGAAGCTTTTTCCAGGTCTTCCTTGTGGGTGTGGGGGCCCAAGGACTTGGGCCATCTTCTACTGCTTTCCCAGGCCACAGCAGAGAGCTGGATCAGAAGTAAAGCAGCCAGGTCTCAAACCGGCACCCTTATGGGATGCCAGCACTCTAGGCAGTGGCTTTACCGTTACACCATAGTGCCAGCCCCTGTTCCTCTCTTTTTTAAAGATTTATTTACTTGAGAGGTAGAGTTACAGAGAGAGAGGTCTTCTGTCTTCTGGTTCACTCCCCAAATGGCTGTAATTGCAGGAGCTGGGCTGAAGCCAGGAGCCAGGAGCTTCTTTTGGGTCTCCCACACAGGTGCAGGGGCCCAACCACTTGGGCCATCTTCTACTGCTTTCCCAGGCCCTCAGCTGGGAGCTGGACTGGAAATGGAGCAGCCGGGACTCAAACCAGTGCCTATATGGGATGCCAACACTGCAGACAGATGTTTAACCTGTACACCACAGTGCCAGCACCCCCCCCCCCCCTTTTTTGTAACTTACTGTTTGTGAAGTTGAATTTCTTCCTTGGCTATGCTACTCGCTCTACTCATTTGTAATGTCTTCTAGCTAGATGACAGGAATTCTTTTTTTTCCCCTTTTTTGTAATATTCATTTATTTGAAAGACAGAGAGAGAGAGAAAGAGATCTTCCATCTGCTGGTTCACTCCCCAAAGGCCACAGCTGCCAGGGCTGGGACAGGCCAGAGCCAGGAGCTTCTCCCAGGTCTCTCAAGTGGGTGCAGGGTCCCAAGCACTTGGGCCATCTTCCACAGTTTTCCAGGCCTTAGCAGAGAGCTGGATCGGAAATGGAGCAGCCTGAACTCAAACCGGCGCTATGCCACAAAACCAGCCCCGACATGTTCCTCTTGATATAGAAACAACCCATATTTCTAGAATGATGATAAGGGATAATTTCTTTCTTTTTTTTAATTTCCAGGCACCAGCTGCTTTTGGGCTGGTTTCCTTCTTAATGCATGCTGGCCTAGAGCGGAATCGAATCAGAAAGCACTTGCTGGTCTTTGCACTGGCAGCCCCGGTTATGTCCATGGTGACGTACTTAGGACTCAGTAAGGTAAGTCTGAGCATCCCCAGCCTTTCTAGGCGAGCTTCTACTTCATTCTGTGGTCTATGGGAACTTAATGATTTCCTTTAAATTATTTATTTGTAGGGCAGAGAGAGTAGACAGAGACCTCCCATCTGCTGGGTCACTCCCTCAATACTCACAACAGCGAGGGCTGGGGTGGGGCCAGAACTGGGAACCAAGAACCTAATCCAGGTTTCCCACGTGGGAGGCAGGAACCTGGTTAATTTAAGCTATCAGCTGCAGGGTCTGAGTCCACCCGGACAAGGATGGACTGGGTCCAAGGAAAGGTGAGTGCGCCGCTTGCCGTTCCCCAGCCTCCCCCTCCTGATCAGACACGCAGCGGGGAGCCAAGTCTAGCAAGGACTCTATTCCGTGTGTAACAGAACCTTTTATAGCACAAAACTGCAGAGTCATTGGGGCAGGGCTAAGGACCAACCAATCACTTAAACGATCACTTTACAGGGGGATTTCTATAGGACTAGCCATATGTCTATACACTTGTTACTAGTCTTGTTACCTCCCCTGATGTTGCGTAGCCAATAAGCTTTTGAGTTCTGCCCATCTTACTTCCTCTGGGCGCCATCTTCTTTGCCCCTCTCGCAAGGCCCGCTGGAGAGGAGGCCGCCGGCATCATCATCGGCAGCCTGGTCCCTCTTCGTCTGGTTCCCAACAGTCCTCTTGCTAGGGGGAGGGGGGTTGTGGCGGCCGTGCGAGCTGCTCCAGGATCCACTCCCCCTCCTGGTGCGACAGCAGCTTGTTCATGGCCGGCTCTGGGCACAGCGGCATCATGGCGGCAGCTGTGCACACGCTCCAGCCCACAGTCCCGCTCCTCCAGTGCCTGCAGGCATTACAGCTGGTCCTGCGCCTCCTGGAGCTAGGCGCACTCCATGTTGACCCCTCCTTGGCGCCATCCTGTCGGGGGGCCGGAGCCACCACCGCCATGCACCCAGCGGGGGTCACTGCCCGCCATGGCGGTGGCCAGGGCCACGTGCACACGCCGGGTCCCTCCCTTCTGCCATCCCCGGGACACCCGCCGGCTTGCTCCTAGAGCCCTATCTTGGGTTAGTTCGCAGGCCCAGCTCCGCGCGGCTCCATTCCGCGCAGCTCGGGCGGGGGCACCCGGGGGCAGCTGCGCATGCGGAGCCCCCGGGCCTGGCCTGTCCACGCCATGGCCGCGCTCATGCCCTGCAGTCAGCCCTGCCTCCCAGGGTCTGCACTGGTGGGAAGGTGGAGTGGCAAGTTGAAACCAGGAATTGAACCAGGCATTCCAGTGAAGGACAGCAAAGGTGTCTTAACTGCTAGGCTAAATGTGCACTGCTTGTGATCTCTGAGTGAACAAAATCACCCTCTTCAAGCATCAAAGTGAAACCTCTGTGAGGTATGTCTCTTCATTCCAAGTCAATTCTTTTCATTAAAATTTAGCATTTCCTTATTTTTTATTAGGAAATTTCTTCCTTATCATTTCCAAGAATATACAAATATGTGATAATATTTCAGTACTTAATACATAACTTATCCAGTTTTGTTCATTTTATTTGACACATGTGTAAGTCACAACCATCCATGCTTATTGCTGATTGAGGTGGGCACATAGAGCGTGAGTGGCAAGAGGTCCGGTATGAGCAGATGGTGGCATTCAGCTAAGACCCAGGTTGCTCTGCCAGCTCTCCCATCGTTGAACATCAAATGTACAGTTCTTTATCATGGTCCTGAAGCTAGTTGCAGACCTGCTGTGACTTGTGTCATTTGTCAGCACTGAGCCTGGGCGGTCTGTTTCTAAGCAGGGCCTTTCCATGCCTGGTAATTCTGTCTACCTGGGCTGCTGTGGAGCAGTGGCCCTGCCCATTTTTGCCTTAAGGTTACCTGGCAGGAAAATCTTAGAACCACACTGAGAACTGTATTTCCATATGTCCTTTCTGAAGGTCATCGACCTCTGAGTGTCAAAGCAGTTCAGTATTTGATAAAATAAAACTTGCATTAAAAAGGATATATGACACAGGAGATGGTTAATTTCCTGTTAATCAAGGGGTTGTTGATCTCAACTGCTAACAAATGAGTTGCTATGAAACCCTTTTCCATTCACCTAAAGTGCTCTGCCATCTGTCAATCAAAGAGCATTATATAGTTCCTTTTAAAATATTACTGGGGCTGGTGCTGTGGCGTAGCGGGTAAAGCTGCCACCTGCTGTGCAGGCATCCCATATAGGCACCGGTTCAAGTTCTGGCTGCTCCACTTTCTTTTTTTTTTTTTTTTTTTTTTTGACAGGCAGAGTGGACAGTGAGAGAGACAGACAGAGAGAAAGGTCTTCCTTTGCCGTTGGTTCACCCTCCAATGGCTGCCGCGGACAGCGCGCTGCGGCCGGCGCACCGCGCTCATCCGATGGCAGGAGCCAGGTGCTAGGTGCTTATCCTGGTCTCCCATGGGGTGCAGGGCCCAAGGACTTGGACCATCCTCCACTGCACTTCTGGGCCACAGCAGAGGGCTGGCCTGGAAGAGGGGCAACCGGGACAGAATCTGGCGCCCCGACCGGGACTAGAACCCAGTGTGCTGGCACCGCAAGGCGGAGGATTAGCCTGTTGAGCCACGGCGCCGGCCTGCTCCACTTTCAATCCAGCTCTCTGCTATGGCCTGGGAAAGCAATGAATGATAGCCCAAGTCCTTGGGCCCCTGCACCTACATGGGAGACCTGAAAGAAACTCCTGACTCCTGGCTTTGGATCAGTGCAGCTCCGGCCATTGCAGTCAAATGGGGAGTGAACCAGCTGATGGAAGACCTCTCTTCTCTCTGCCTCTGCTTCTGCCTCTGCCTCTCTATATCTACCTTTCAAATAACTAAATAAATCTTTAAAATAAAATATTACTGGCATTGCTTCTCAGCCCTTTGGCTAAGATCAAGTGTAAAATATTACTCTGGGGATTGGCGTTAAGGTGTAGTGGGTTAAGCTGCTGCCTTCAGTTCTGGGAATTCCACATGGATGCCGGTTTTAGTCCCAGCTGCTCCACTTCCAATCCAGCTCCCTGCTAATGCACCTGGGAAAGCAGAGGAAGATGGCTCAAGTCCTTGGACCCCTAGAGTACCTATGGCACAGCCCCAACTATTATGGCCATTTGGGGAGTGAGCCAGCAAAGGGAAGACTTTCTCCCTCTCTGTAACTCTGTCTTTCAAATAAATAAATCCTTTTAGGAAAAAAAAGATGATTTAAAAAATATATTACTCTGTCATTTCATAGCTCAATGTAAGTTTTTAGAACTTTTTTTTTTTTAGTATTTATTTATTTATTTGAAAGACAGTTAACAGGAAGAGATCTTCCATCTGTTGGTTCACTCCCCAAATGGCCACAACAGCCAGGGCAGGCCCAGGCCAAAGCCAGGAGCTTCTTTCAGATCCCCCACATGGGTGCAGGGGCCCAAGCACTTGAGCCATCCTCCAATGCTTTCCCAGGCACATTATCAGGGAGCTGGATCAGAAGTGGAGCAGCCAGGACAAACCAGAGTCTCTGGCAGCACCTTAACCCATTATACCACAGTGCCAGCACACCCACCCACCCACGCCCCTCTGTTTTCTGAAAGGCAGAATCAGGGAGAGACAGGTCCCACTGGTTCACTCCCCAAATGCCCACAGTGGTTAGAAGCCCGGAGCTTGGGAGGTGGAGTATGGACCCAGTTAGTTGAGCCATCACTGCTGCCTCCTGGGGTCTGCGTCCTAGGAAGCTGGAATCAGGAGCCAGAGGTGGGTTGAACCCACGCAGTGCAATGTTGGTCACAGGAGTCCTTAACCTCTAGGCTAAACAACCTTTTTGCATGTTCTTTTCTTAAATTTTAATCAGTCATCTTATCCATAAGTCCACTTATTTAAGAGGAAAAGTTGAAATTAGTTGGATGATTAGGTTATGAAGTAAATTTAAGCTGTGTGAGAACAGTTACTACATACGACTTGGTTGCCGCTGTGTCTCAAGCACTAGGCTTAGAGGATGGTGCATAGGGAATGTTCATTCGCTGTAAACATGAATGAATTCATGTCTGAAATATAACGTCCACGTTAGTATGTTGTTGATTCCCTCTCCAGCGTCACGCAGGCCAAACCTGTTCAACTAGCCCTTGAAGTTTGTTTTAAAAGTCAATTGCAGTAAATATGGTTCATAATGCTGTATTATTACACACTTCAAAATTGCAGAAAGAATAAATTTCATATGTTTTCATCACAAAAAAGGGTACATATTTGAGGTAATAGGTTTGTTAATTAGGTTGATTTAATTCTACATTGTATTCACAGGTCATATTACTTTCTATACCCCTTAAATACTCATACACACAATGATAAATTGTCAATTTACATAAAAAATTTTAAAAAGCACTAATATTCTCCAACCCTTATTTGGAAACTTCTTACCAGTAACATAAAATCACTGTGAATCCAGGAGCCCCGCAGTGTCCCAGGCACCCCAGGTGTGAGTGTCGCGTGTGTTTCATTGAGACTTCCTCCCTGAACTGATTGACTGTTTGCCTCTTTCTCTCTTGTAATTCACAGAGCAGTAAAGAAGCCCTTTCAGAGGTCAATGCCACTGGAGTGGCCATGCTTTTCTCTGCCGGGACCTTCCTTTACGTGGCCACAGTACACGTCCTCCCCGAAGTGGGCGGAATGGGGCACAGCCACAAACCGGATACCAGCGGAGGGAGAGGCCTCAGCCGCCTGGAAGTGGCAGCCCTGGTTCTGGGTTGCCTCATCCCACTCATCCTGTCAGTAGGACACCAGCACTAAGTGTTGAGGCGGCAGCCCCGGCCCGGGGCTCCTTGCCGTCCAGTGAGAACAGCCCGGCGCGTGACAGCTGCTCGCCTGCTCAGTCTTGTCTGGCCTTGCCCATCTCCACCTGTATTCCTAGAGTCCAGAGGGAGGTGAGATGAAAACCTGGAGACATCGGAACGCTTTTAGAGTAGAAACAACACATTACAATTAGGTGTAGACATTCCACTGTGTTGTCTTTTAAAGGGCCCTTGGCATTTTGAGTTTTGATGTTTCTCTTAACCCTATTCTCAGGGAAGATGGAATTTAGTTTTAAAGAAAAGTGGAGAACGTCATACTCACAATGAAATAATAATTATGAAAATACAGTATTCTGTAATTGAACTGAACCTCCTTGTTAGTGTAGAGGCTCTGGCACCTTGCCCATTGGTGTGTGACATGGCTCTCGCCGTGTAAGCCTGGTGCTCTAGCATCCGTGCCACATGCCTTGATAGAAGGTCACAGCACCCACTCTTCTTAGATGCTCACGGTGACTGCAGTCCCCGGGGGGTTGGAGTCGGGAAAATGATGCAGGCCACACTGACGGTGACTTTGTGCCCTGGAAAGGGACGTCTACAGAGACGGAAAGAGCTCTCTCTGCATGGGCTTCTCACAGCCTGCCATTCCAGAGCCGGAGCAGCTGGCCTCCAGATGGGTAGGACCAGCTTCTGAGGAGGTGACGAGGCCTTTGTAGCATTTCTATTCAAGTTTTCCTTTGCAGAATACCTGCCCCCCACATTCTCAAAGGAGCCAAGTTCTAGAAGGCTCCCCTAGGCTTCCTTTAAACAGTCAGATCACAAAGTATCTGGAAATGAAGGGATAAATTTTAAGTGAACTTAGGTAGTTATTGACATCTTTGTAGTAATCTTTTTAAAATAAGACTACCAAAATTCGTGGGACTTTTGTTGTTGCTGTTTCTTTTACATGTTTTTCCCTCTGGCTAAATCCTTGGTCAGCTTGGGGCGCGCTGTGTCTGCTCACATCAGCACCTGTAGCAGTGAAGCAAGTCTGTGTGCGTCACAGTGGGAAGTGTTGGCCTGTTGATTTACAGCTTGTTGAAATCATGTCTCTTGTCCCTTCCTCTCTTCCGTGCTTCTCTCCTGACTTTTCCCTCCAGCCCCTCCTCCTCACACTTTGCTGCTTACTGGCCATGGTGATGTTAATACTTGTGTGAGAGGAGTTCTCTGAGGACAACCACTTCTTGAACTGTGATGATGACGATAACAGTGTCTCTATCCTCTGTTCCATTCAAAGAAGTTACCTTTGTGTCAAGTGCAGCTTTGTTAACCCCTTAAGATATCACCCCCTGGTGTGTGAGTTGACTCAGTCACCTCTTCAGACAGCTGAGATAGCAAAAATGTTTAACAAGCTAGGGTGATTTTTTTCATATTTGCCAAAATCTGCCTAAGCCCTGTTTTGTCAAATAAGTGTATAATATTGTATTATTAATTTATTTTGATTTTCTGTACCATTTCAAAACACACCGCATCAAGAGGGAACCAAGACTAATTTCTTCAGGGCAGTGAATTTAGTCATTTGTAAAAATGTTTTATAAAATGTGATGCAGAAGCCAGCATGCCTGTGATTGCTTTTTGTTCTTTTATAGATTTCTCACTGAGTCAGCAGCTGTGGAACTAAAACTTGTGAGCCCCCTGCTGGCTGCAGTGGAGAAAGCAGCATAAATAGGTTGTGGTTCTACATAGTGTCTGGCAACCACTGCACAAAGTTTTCAAATCAAGAGGGACAGTGTGGAAAGTCTCAGTGACTCTCCTGTTTAGATGGCCACAGCTGGCCTATGAGAGGCTCGGGGTCCCATCTAGGTTCCGCCACGGGTGCCTTGATTCTCTCTGGAAACTGACTTTGTCACATAATCGCAGATTTTAGTGTCTGGTTTGGTTTGGATAGTAGTGTTTTCTATAATATCGACGTGTGCAATGGTCAGAAGTTTGTTCTGCTGGCCAAAGCCTCCCGCAGCAGTGCCTTGCCATCCTGCGTAAAAGTTTGGCTAAAGTATCTTGCAAGAATTAAAACATCTGACTTACAAATTTGCCTTCCCCTGTGGACCTTGCTATTAACAAGCAAACCTGTCAAGGCCCTTTCAGCTCTCAGAAGCTATGGGCTTTCCCCGATTTTGTAGCTGCTGCCCCAGGAACTGCTCATTTGCTGTCCTGGGCAGCAGGCAGAAGTAGCCATATAAAGCTCACAGGGCTCACATGCAGCTGCAGGCAGCCAGGAGGCCCTGGAGGGAGCGCCCACTCGTGCGCAAGAGGCCACATCCCTGTTCACTCGGGCACGTTCCGGCTCCTTCCTCCGGTTTCAAACTGCCTCCTGAGATGTGGATGCCTTAACGTCCCAACACACTGGAAGACACTGGCAAACGGAAGTCGCTGCCGTGATTACAGAAGGAATCATTGGCTACCAAAGAGACGCAGTTGGTGGTGGAAAGCTTGGTCCCTCCTCAGAACCAAAGTTAATGAATTGCAGTTCCACTCCCTCTTCCTGGTAGAGTCTTCAGGTTCCAAGTGCTCTCCTGCAGGCAAATGAAGCAGAGCTGTGCCAGCCGTTCCCCTCGCTGCAGCTCAGTCTCCGTCTCAGCAAAGCAGTGACGTTCCAGGTTGGATTCGGTTTGCCTGTGCATGCTGTTGTCAGCTTTCTGTGTTTTAGGCAAAGTTTCTGCACCAAAACATAATGTTGGAAATGGTACTACTTAAGAGGCTGTGTGTTCTCCCCCCTCCCTTGCCTTTTTATTTCCCAGTTCAAAGGAGCCGAGTCCGCCCTGTTGGAGCGTTGTGAATCATTAGAAAAAAGAGAGAGGGGCTGTTTGGAGGTGCCATTTCTTTGTAGAAAGGAAAGTGTAATTTTTTGGCAGCAGCCTACTTCTTAGTGTTTTCTACCCAATTTTTCTCCTTTTCAAGGTGTAGAACTAGGAGGACACACCAGCACTGGAGTGTATTAAGCCCCTGACACACGGTAGCTAGGTACTGAACATGGGAACTCTATGTCAACAGCACAAGCCCCAAAGAATGTTCTGCCTTTCGGACCCCTGGAGAGACTGAGAACAAGGACCGATTCACCCCCGCTGCCGCAGTTCGAGGAGCGAGCCCTCCTCAGATGCTCGGCGGGGGAGCTGCCTCGCTCAGAAACTTTCTGCTCAGTATGGAATGGCCCACGTCACCCACGAGCACTGTTGGAGTTGCTGTGAAATGAAGACTCAGGATGTAACCTGTTCATACCGGAGACTCCCAGAGTTACCTGGGAGACCTGACGGGAAGCTGTGGCTTGTGAGAAAGGAGTAGACAAGCATTAGGAGGTCTCTGCATGGGCTTAGCCTAACGCAGTTGCCCCACACAGGAGACACATTGGCCTTTTTTCTGATGGCATCTTCCAGCAAGTTGGAGTCTCGTGAGTTAGTGGGATAACGCTGCAGTTCCCCTGGCTCAGTGGCCTGGGCAGTGGTTCTAAATGTCCCTTTTTCTGGATCCTTTGTAAACATGAAATCATTCCATGGATGGCTGCCTTATAATTTTGTCTCTTTCCACTTTAATTGTGAATGGTTAAAAAAATTGCTGTTTTCTGATTTGTTTTATGATATTAAATTTTTATTAGTGCATACCTTATGTGACTGGCGTATTACTTATCCTGTTAGCAGCTTTTCTGTTTGAAGACCAGACTGGACCTACCTTTGAACATTATACAAGGTAGTGAAACGCTGTGGAGGCGGAAGGATGTTTCTACTACACGCACATCCTTCAGGGGAGAGAGGAGGGAGGCAGGGAAGGGAAATTAAGGATGCAGTACAGCATCTGTCCCCAGAAGACAGGTCATTGTCTTGGGTTTTACCTTGGCGTATTTTTTTTAAAGATTTATTTATTTGACAGGCAGGGTTATGTAGAGAGAGAGAGAGATCTTTCATCCGCTGGTTTACTCCCCAGATGGCTGCAATGGCCAGAGCTGCGCTGATCTGAAACCAGGAGCCTCTTCCAGGTCTCCCACGTGGGTGTAGGGGCCCAAGGACCTGGGCCATAGTCTACTGCTTTCCCAGGCCACAGCAGAGAGCTGGATCAGAAGTGGAGCAGCCGGGACTCGAACCGGAGCCCATATGGGATGTTATATAGAGGCAGCAGCTTTACCCGCTATGCCACAGTGCCGGCCCCCTACCTTGCCATTTTAAAACGATATTTATTAACTGGAAGGCTGAGAGAGAGAGTTCCATCTGCTAGTTCACTCCACAAATGGCTGTAATAGCCAGAGCTGGGCCAGGTCAAAACCAGGAGCCAGGGGTTCCAGGTAGGTGTGCCACGTGGCAGCAGGAACCACCTGCTGCCTCTCGGGCGTGTGAGCAGGACGCTTCCAGCACAGAGTAGCTGGGACTTGAGCCAGGCACTCTGGCACGGGATGCGTGTGTCCCGGGTGGCAGCTTACCCTGCTGCACCATGATGCCTGCCCCCAGGCCATTGTTGTTAGCAGATACTATTTGTGAAAGTAGCTCCCCCAGAAAAGACAAGCAGCCTATGCCAATCAGAGTGGGTTCACTTGAAAGGGCAGAGCTATCTATGTCTTTGTAAATGTTGTGAACAGCCGACCTTGGACACAGAGATTTAAATAGAAGTATAAGTTGTGGCCGGCGCCGTGGCTCAACAGGCTAATCCTCCGCCTTGTGGCGCCGGCACACCGGGTTCTAGTCCCGGTTGGGGCGCCGGATTCTGTCCCGGTTGCCCCTCTTCCAGGCCAGCCCTCTGCTGTGGCCCGGGAGTGCAGTGGAGGATGGCCCAGGTGCTTGGGCCCTGCACCCCATGGGAGACCAGGAAAAGCACCTGGCTCCTGGCTCCTGCCATCGGACGAGCGCGGTGCGCCGGCCGCAGCGCGCCGTCCGCGGCGGCCATTGGAGGGTGAACCAACGGCAACGGAAGACCTTCTCTCTGTATCTCTCTCTCTCACTGTCCACTCTGCCTGTCAAAAAAAAAAAAAAAAAGTATAAGTTGTGAATTTGGTAAATGTTTTCTCCCACTGTGGACTTTAGTGCTGGGGCCCCTTTCTACTTAAATATAATACGTGCTAGATGTGACAGTGTGTCATAGAAACAGGTAATTTTTAGGTTCAGTCATTGGATTTTTTTAAAAATATTTATTTATTTACTTGAAAGAGTTACACACACAGAGAGAGAGAGAGAGAGAGTCAGTCTTCCATCCGCTGTTTGACTCCCCAGTTGGCTGCAACGGCCGGAGCCAGGAGCCAGAAGCTTCTTATAGGTCTCCCATGTGGGTGCAGGGGCCCAAGGACTTGGGCCATCTTCTACTGTTTTCCCAGGCCATAGCAGAGAGCTGGATCAGAAGTGGAGAAACCAGGACTTGAACCGGCGCCCATATGGGATGCCAGAACTCAGCAGTTTTACCTGCTATGCCACAGTGCTGGCCCCTCAGTCATTAGATTTCATGAATTATTACTGGCCTGCTTTATGCCACTTTTCTGTATGTCAACGCGCATGCTACAGTTGGTTATATATTCTGCCCTGGGCGGTATATCTTACTTGAAATCTCGCTTCAGGGAGCAAACCAGCAAAGGAGTAATGGTGTTTATGATTCCTGCCATCTTTTCGGAAGCCTTCCAGCAAAATGCTGCCTCCCTCTTCTGCCTGGAGCAGCGGGCTCTGACATCTCAGGAAGTCCACATTATGCCTATTCACACTGCTGCCCTGAGATCAGAGTGATGGCGGGCATTCAGCCCAGAGGTCTGGGTTCGAGTACCCGCTCCTCTTCCAATTCCAGCTTCCTGCTAATGCACACACCAGGAAACAGGTGATGACTCCACTCGAGGGTCCCTGCCACCCTCATGGGACACCCGGATCGAGTTCCCAGCTGTGGCTTCCTCCTGACCCAGCCCCAGCTTCTGCAGACATTTGGGGAGTGAACAGGTGAGTGGAAGATCTTTGCCTTTTTCAAATAAAGTGGAAACATTTAAGAGGGGTGGGAGAAAGGACTTCACTAGGGTTGCCAGCGGTTCTTCACTTTGTTTGCTTTTGTCACGTAAGAAGCAAGGAGCCCTGTGTCTGCGTTGTCCCTGTGTCTGGCTTGTTCTTCCCCTGCCTCCTCACCTCCAGGTCTGGATCCAAGGTCTGCTTGAGTTAGGCCTACTGTGGCCACCCTGCTTGAAACTAATCCTGTAACCTCCACCCTCCTGCTCCTTACGCTGTTGTGGTTCTTTTTCTGTTTTCGTTTAGGATTTTATTTGAGGGGCCGGCTCTGTGATGTAGCAGGTAAAGCCGCCAGCTGCAGTGCCGGCATCTCATATGGGTGCCAGTTGGAATGCTGGCTGCTCCACTTCTAATCCAACTCTCTGCTGTGTCCTGGGAAAGCAGTAGAAGATGGCCCAAGTCCTTGGGCCCCTGCACCCACATGGGAGACCCGGAAGAAGCTTCTGGCTTCAGATCAGTGTAGCTCTGGCCATTGCAGCCATCTGGGGAGTGAACCAGCGAATGGAAGACCCCTCTCTTTCTCTCTCTCTCTCTCTCTCTCTGCCTCTGCCTCTCTGTCACTCTGCCTTTCAAATAAATAAATACATTTAAAAAAAATTTTTTTTTTTGCTTGAAAGGCAGAGTGACAAAGATCTTCCATTCAGTGATTCACTCCCCAAATGCCTGCATCAGTCAGAGCTAGGATGGGCCGAAGCCAAGGGCCAGGAACTCCATCCAGGTTTCCTATGCGGATAGCAGGAACCCAAGGACGTGAACCGTCATCTGCTACGTCCCAGGCTATCTCCCCAAAGCCTCCGCTCCCACCTGTGTTTCCTTCTACTTACTGTCTGAATTGCACTTTGCCCCAGGGCCGAGGATGCAGCCGGAGTAGAACTTGTGTTACATTTTCTCTTCTGGCTCTTGTTCATCCTGCTCAGTACTTAGAAAAACCAGAGGGCCAGTGCCATGGCTCACTTGGTTAATCCTCCACCTGTGGCGCTGGCATCCCATATGGGTGCCGGGTTCTAGTCCCGGCTGCTCCTCCTCAGCTCTCTGCTGTGGCCCAGGAAGGCAGTGGAGGATGGCCCAAGTGCTTGGGCCCCTGCACCCGTGTGGGAGACCAGGAGGAAGCACCTGGCTCCTGGCTTCAGATCGGTGCAGTGCCAGCCGTAGCGGCCATTGGGGGGGGGGGGGTGTGAACCAATGGAAAGAAGACCTTTCTCTCTGTCTCTCTCATACTGTCTAACTCTAGCTGTCAAATAAATAAATTAAAAAAAAAACGGAAAAATAAAACAAAAATGTGCTATTGGGCCTGGAAGAAATATTCCAAAATAATACAGAGTTGGAAGCCATAAGAGTTTCGAGGTCCATGGCCTTTTCACTGAGCGGAAATGGAGTGAATGCTCATCCGCAGCCTTTGGCACCTGATCCCACGAGTTGCACTTCTGTCCTGGATGAGAGTCCAGCACCCTGGCTCTCCAGTAGCTGTTGTAGGAGGGTGTGTGATACTGGAACAATAAATGGCTATGGGTTTATGGGCTAGATTCAGCGCATCTGTCTCCCACCCCAAATAGATGACTGTACTTGCTGCTAGAAGCCAAATTAAGGTATCTGTTTTAATGCACACATCTCCCACAAGAGGGCGCACAGAGCCTTCAGAGTTTCCGAGCCCTGGGCAGCTCACAGCTTTGCCCTCAGACACCAAGAACCCACATCACTGCCGTGAAGTGGCTGGTGACTGGCAGGTGGCAGGCCAGGAATGTCCTCTTGTCAGCACCAGAAACACCTGCAGCCTTGGGTGTGAGCAGTTGGGCAGGGAGAGGGCAGAAGCCCAGCAAAAGGCTGACCCTGCTGATGAGAACAGAACCTAGTAGGGATCTTCCCAAAGTTCATAGGAAATGCATACTATGCAAACACTAGCATGGATTTAAACAAAATGTTGCAGCAAAATAAAGTCTTTTGATTCCATTATTCCACCAGCTTTTTGAAGTCCCCTTGTATCTGGTCTAGTGCAAGGGAGCCCAAGTGGAGAGAAGAGATGTCTCACCTGGGGCCTTATTGATCTATTTCTTGCTACTGTAACAATGCTGGAGGCATCCCAGCTTTCTAGCTTCATTTAACTCCCTGTTTGGGATCCTGAAAATCCAAGCAGCACGGTGCAGGCCCTGGCAAGCCCCTCCCCCTGGCTGTGTCCCTCACGGCAGGTGACAAGGGTGGGAGCATCACAGGGAGGGATCATATCCACCAGACAGGAGGCCACGCCACCTCAGGGCTCAGGCTCAAGCTTGTGCACCAGCTCGATCTCACAAGGACTCAGGGTTCCCACGAAAGCTGCCTGAATCCCTTCCCAGGGCAGCTCCCCAGTGAACTGAGGAGCTCTTCCTAGGCCTGCCTCTTAAGGGTCCCACCCCTCATGGAGAATGAAAACTCAAACCCAGGGGCCTCTGGGGGCCGCACCATAGCAGGGGCTGCCGGTGTGGCTCCAGCCTGGGCTGACTGCTCTCATGATTGGGCGGCGCTGAGCCACTTGATCGGGGGCCCTGGTTTGGCGTCCTGCTTGTTTGGTCTCCTGCAGGGCTATCAGCCAGACGTTCAGCACTCCCACCAGCCTGGTGGAGAACACAGGGGACGCAGGAGCGGCTTCTCCCAGGGCTGACCTGGTGCCACCCAGAATGTTTCATAGAGGGGGACAGAAGGCACCCAAGTGCCCATCAGACTCGCACTGCTGACTTCAGGGCGGTCTTTCCAGCCGGCCTTAACCTCGGGTACCAGGGTCTGTTCAGGCGTCTGCCACTGGAGGGCCCAGGCTTTCCTGGGATCAGGTGCGCTCACTCGCTCCGCCTCCCTGGCAAGGACTTCTTACGGATGACAGATGACGGCGGGTACCCTGCCCTCTCCTCCCCTTTTCCCCACAGGTCTATGCTCATTGCTAGTTCTCACCACGAGCAGCCCAAGCTGCTACTGACCTGGTTCAGCAGAAAAGGAATGAGTTTACTTGAAAGGATGGGGCAGGGGAGGGTGGTACAGGCCTAATGAAGCTTCCTGCACTGACGCCCAAGAGCAAGCTGCAGAGGTGGCCTGAGCAGGAAGCCGCAGCTGCCACCTGGCACTTCCTGGGCTGTGGGAGCCCGCCTCCCCGCGGCCACACTGCAGCCGGAGCCAGGGCTGCCACTGCAGCAGGAACACAACCTTGCAGCCTCAGCTGAGGCCCAAAGCAGGTCAGATGGCTTTGCCACTGACTTCCCTTGAAAAGCACCTGCTCCACCTGGGCTTTCCTCATGCTGTCACCTGGGACTCTCAGTACTGTCCCCGTGTCCGTGATGAGAAAACGCCACCCCACAGGCCCAAGCTCCGGAGACCCAGGAGCTCTGAACTAGAGGGTTTATGGAGCTCGCAGAGAGGCTAACCAGTTAAGGGCCAAGTCCCCAGACAAGTTCCCGCAGCTACGAGCAGCATGTGCCCTATAAGCCAAGAGCGTGTGTAATAAGGAAGCTGGGGGAAGGAAAGCATTAGCTGTTTACATTCATGCTACACTGGCTCTGGATTAGAATGTGATAGGAGGCTCTGGGAAGGCGGGGGCGGGGGGTGGGGTGGGGTGGGTACAGTCCCCAGAGAAACACGTGCACTCCTGGATTGACTGGGACTGTAACTGGGACGTGGGGGCTGCCTGGGTTTGGTGTCTGCATACGTTCAGAAATGTGAAATAGTTCTTTAGGTTTGGCCCACAGATGTAAACTGATTAAATCCTGTCTTCCTCTCCATCACAAGTCAGAATCCAAATATATATATATATATATATAATCCATATATATACAATCTATATATATATATATATATATATATATATATACACACACACACATTTATTTGAGAGGCAGAGAGATAGAAAGCAATCTCCCCACCCCCTGAGTTACTCCCCAGATACCATTGACAGCCAGGCCAAAGCCGGGAGCTGGGAACTCCATCCAGGTGTCCCATGTGGGTGGCAGGAACCCCAGCACTTGAGCCATCGCCTGCCGCCTGCCAGGGTGTGCATGAGCAGGAAGCTGAATCCAGGGTGGAGCTGGGACCTGAATCCAGGACTCTGACGTGGCCTGTGGGTGTCCCCAGCAGGGATTTACCTGCAAGGCCAAGGGCCTGCCCCCCTCCCCACTACCCTGGGGAATTTTTTTTTTTTTTTTTGCATCACTTCTAACAGATTTTAGCTTCCATCTTGGAAAAAGCAAGACTGGGAATTTTCTAAGCATTAGAACATGTGTCAAAAATAGGCAAAAACATGCAATAGCCTCTCTGTACTCTACCCCTGCGCCCTCACCATCACCCTCCTGCTCCTGACTCCTCCCATCTGATGCTCCCGGCCCTGGGCCCTGTGCACAGCCTAGACCTGAGGTGTTCTAGAAGCCCAGGGAAGGCAGGTGGGCTCCTCTGGGTGGTGAGGGGCCAGCAGGAGGGAAGGCTGCCAGGGCGGTGACAAAGGAAGCCCCCCGGGGAGGCCCCCTTCTTAACTACATTCATAACTGTGAGACCCTGGGCGGCCTCCAGGGAGGGGTCAAACCCTAAGGCCTGCAGGGAGAAGCCAGACAGGTTAGACAGCAGGCTGTCTTGCACAGTGTGTTCATAACATGCATTTTTCATACGTGCGTTGAAGAAAACCTTGTATGCATGGTTTTCAAAACATTTTTGCACCAAAATAAATGTAACTTAATTATTTTCCGGGAACCTTTTGCAGTAGTGTAGAAAGTACCCCTCAATTCTCTTACTTGGGATGAGTGAATAGAGTGACCGGGCTACCTGTTCGCCAGCTTCGGCGCCAGCCTGATTTCACGTGGCTGCCCCAAGGGCACAGGTGCGTCACGGCAGCCAGCGACGGCCTGCGGCTCCCGGCTTCGGAACCTGGTGACTGCGGCGTGCTCCCGTAGGCGGTCTCTCGCCTCCGGAACGGGCGCGCGCCGCGGGGCTAACCTGGCGCTTCCAAACTGCAGAGGTGAGGGAGGTCCCCAGGGATCTGAACGTGGGCCGGTCGGCAGACCCCAACCCAAGAGAGAGGCGGGGAGCCGAAGGGGACGGAGTCCCCAGCGCCGCGGAGCGTGGCCCAGGCGCGCAGAGCACAGATCAGGAGCACAAACCGGAGTGACAGTTGCAGATTGGCTCCGAGTGCCAAATGCCGACAGTCAGTCAAGTTCCAGGAAAAGAAATCCGATCCCGGCCAGGCGCGGGGAGGCGCCGCTACCTTGACGGATGGAGCCTCTCCTTGGGGCGGCATGTGGGCACTTACCCAAGTCTACGCGAGGCCCCGCCCGCTCCAGGGGCCACAGGGCGGCTCCACTTCCACCGGTGAGAAAACCTAGGAGCTACGCGGGCACCGAGCTGGGATTCCACGCCTAGTGCTCCGACCCCACACCCTTGCGCCCTCCTACCCCCGGCCCAGCGGCGAGTCGGGATCTGCAGGAATGACTCCCGCCCACGACCCAGCAGAAGCGTCCTCTGTCCCCAGAAGGGCGCCGCACGGCCAGAGGGAACCCGGGGGGTAGGGCGGGACGCCCGGGGTGGGGGCGGGGAGGCCTGTGGCCAAATCCCCGGGCCGGGGGGACCCGCCGGGACCTTCCGGGCGCGCGGAGCCCGGCCCCGCAGCCGGCGCCCGCCCTGATTGGCGCTTGAGGCTTGCCTCCCGCCGGCTCACCTGCCACTCCCAGCCAATCGGGGCCACCAGAATTGGGGCTGTCACGGGGTGGGGGGGGGGGTGAAGGGAGGGAGAGATGCTGCCCGCCCGAAGCTGAGCCGCCCTCCCCGGCGAGTTCCCGCCGGGCCCGCCGCAATCTCCACCCTGAGTCCGAGCCGCCGGCTGCGCGCCCCGCGCCCCCTCGAGCGCGCTCGCCGCCCCGCGCGCTTTGATGCTGCGGCTCCGGGCCGGGGCCGCGCGGCGCCTCAGCTCTCTGGGACGCGCCCCCGACGGCGCCTGGAAGCCCCTGCAGAAGCCGCCTTCGCACTGCCACCAGCCTGCCCTAGCGAGGGGTCTGGCGGCGCCGGGGGCAGCCCCGCTGAGGCAGGATGTTCACCTCCAAGTCCAACTCGGTGTCGCCGTCGCCGTCCCTGGAGCAGGCCGACTCGGACGCGCTGGACATCAGCACCAAAGTGCAGCTCTACGGGGTGCTGTGGAAGCGGCCCTTCGGGAGGCCGTCGGCCAAGTGGTCCCGGCGGTGAGTGTGCGCCCCGCTGCCGGAGTGGGCCGTGGGGAAGGGGCCCGGGCGCGAGCACCCCTCCAACGCCCTCCGGTCCTCGCGCTGCCTCTGCCTTCCCCTTGACCTTGACCTCGCTCCCGGCTGGCTGTCCCTGAAGATGTGGATCTTAGTCTGGGCTGGGGTCATCTTTGCTCGAGGGCTGGGAGGCGCGGGGTGGAGGCCACTGACCTGGAGAATGAACTTGGGTCGCGCGCGGGGAGCTCTGGAGAGCTGAAGACATGAGTGTGGCTGTGACTGGGGCCCAGCTGGGGTCAGGCTGAGCCAGAGTCTGCCTCGGCGGGAGAAGTCCCACCTTCCAGTCAAAGATAGGATCCTCCTGGAACACCCACTGCCAAGTGCACCGTCTCCCAAGGCCCCCTCCCCCAACCGCAGAAGCTGGCTTCCGGTGGGAAGGGCATCTTCCTTCCCCACACAGAACCAGCCCTGGGCTTGTCCTTCTGCAAGGCTCCGTTCCTGAGGCCCAGGAAGCGTCCATGCTTCCGTTGAAATAAATAATATAAATAAATAAGTATATGTACATGTAATTACAGGTTATATGTAATCCATATGTATAATTACTGGCTTATTTATGTTAGTTGGAGGGCAGAGGTCTTCCATCTACTGGTTCACTCCCCAGATGCCTGAACAGCTAGGGCTGGGACAGACTGAAGCCAGGACTTTCATCCCAGTCTCCCACAGGGGTGGCAGGGACCCCAGCACTGGAGCCATGGCCTGCTGCCTTCTAGGGTGCCCATGAGCAGGAAGCTGGAGGTGGGCGTGGGGCTGGGCCTGGAGCCCTGACACTCCAGTGTGGGATGCGGGCATCCCCGCCACCCAGATGTGCCTCCTGTATGTATGCTTGTGATGTGGGCCAAGGGAACAGAGATTTCAGCACTTGGGGCGGAGGAGTACCGAGAGCATGGGGGAGGGGACACACTGGTCTTGTCAAGGATGGCTCCTTGGAAGGCGGTGGGAGTGGGGGTGGGGGGAGCCGGAGCAGCCTCCGCCGTTCACCACCAACTCTGCGGAGACTCTCAAGCAGTCAGTAAGGGCTGAGTCTGCAAGGTGTTGGAGGAGAGGGAGCTCACAGACCCCAGCCTTGTGGGAAGCGGCCAAGGCCAGCTTTGGGGGCCGTCGGCTGTCTCCTGGCCGTTCTGAGGCTGGTCTCGGGAGCCCAGCCCCTGTCCCTGCCTCCCAGCTCACCCGGAAACCAGGGGTTCATGTCGATGCCCCAAGTTCCCCGTCCTACCCTGAGTGGGGGTGGGGGTGGGGTGGGGTCTTAAGATCATGTGGGAGTGGGAGCGGTGACTTCTGTTCTGATGAATAATTGACTATTTTGTGAGACCGCAGAGCAAATGGAGCTGTGGATCGCGTTTCAGATTTTACACAGCCGGGCGCGGGTGCTTTTGCTGCTTCCGACAGCTTTCTCGCTGGGATTGAGTGGGATACAGGTTCCCCGAGTGCCTCCCGAGTGCAGCTTGGCTCTGATCTTTTCCACAGAGGCTGGAGCAGCGTGAGGAGCCCGTGGGGGGCATGCGGGGTTGTGCTCACAGAGCTGCAACCTCCAGGACCGGGGCCAGCCTCGTCTCTGTCTATCAGGGCCAGCCTCGTCTCTGTCTATCATCAGGGCCAGCCTCGTCTCTATCAGGGCTAGCCTCGTCTCTGTCTATCAGGGCCCCTCCGCGGGAGTGGGAAGGCAGCCGTTAGACCTGTAGGCTACAAGAGCTCCAGCAGAATATCTGCCCTCCATCTGCCCTGGCTGCCCCCGGTACCCAGAGCTCCTTCTCCACTGGGCCGGGCTGCCGTCGCTGGCATCGCCTCCGGATCCTGTCCTCCTAATCTTTCCAGGCATTTTCACTTGATTGCTAAGTGCCTGTGGCCCTCAGCATACCCATCCTGCCTTCCCCCACCATGCAGGCACAGTGGGAACCTGGCCCCTGCACCCACCCACCGTTGATTCCAGGGCTGGGAAGTGTCAGGGTAACCCCTCCCAGCTGAAGGCTCACAGGTGGAGGTGAGGGAGCTTGGAGAGCTTTAGGACCCCCCCTCCAGCCCAGGAATCTCCATCAGGGGTCCCCACAGTTACCCCGGAAACCATCCAGCATCAGTAGTGTGCTTGTTCGCAAACAGCTGCAAGCCCAGTCTCACAGCCCCCTCCCAAAGACTGTGTCTCCTGGCTTCCCCTCCTTTATGGGGACTCTGGAGCTGTCCCTGGGCAGTGACTCCCCCCACCCTGTTCCCTGGGGCTCAGGAAAGAAGTGACATCACACATGGCCACGCTAGGCCTGTGTCCATGTCCCCAGTTCTGGGAACACACACACATGCACACATACGCACACAATCAGAGCCAGCCAGAGAAGCTCCGGCAGGTGTGGCAGGGAGACCCATGCTCAGTTCAGCCCCCACTTGCTTCCCAGCAGGGCCCCCTGGGCCCCAGTTGCCCATCTGTGAAGAGGAGTCTCTGGACCTCAGCTAATGAGAGCCACAGGAAAGCCTGGGGACAGGACAGCTCTGGCCCGCCACTGCAGAGCCTCACCATTAGGGCGATCGATGCCTGGCTGGGGTGGCCAGGCAAGGGGGCCAGGAAACGCTCAGTGCTGCATAAATAGCCAGCCAGCAGGATAGAACCGGCTGTGGCCAGCTGGGTTCCATAAAACCTCCTCCCCTCAGGGTCTGTCTTAGGACATCTGCCTCCAGCCCCTACCTCCTCCCCCCGGACTGGGGCTGGGAAGGCGGAAGATGCTTCTGCTCCCAGCAGAGCAGTGTTTCTGACCAAGGGCAGCCAAAGGGGAGGGGAATCAGAATCATTGATTAGCAGAGGTGAGAGAACTGGGGAGAGGGATGCAGGGGCGGGGTTG
This sequence comes from Sylvilagus floridanus, assembly GCA_949820135.1. NCBI lineage: Eukaryota > Metazoa > Chordata > Mammalia > Lagomorpha > Leporidae > Sylvilagus > Sylvilagus floridanus. The sequence continues at coordinate 9,540,933 of OX463228.1, read as the reverse complement.
ATGACTCCTCTGAAAACAATGGAGACGCAGGTTCAAAGCCCTGGCAAAACCCTACTCAAGGCCGGCACCGTGGCTCGCTAGGCTAATCCTCCGCCTGCGGCACCGTCACCCCAGGTTCTAGTCCCGGTCGGGGCGCCAGATTCTGTCCCGGTTGCTCCTCTTCCAGTCCAGCTCTCTGTTGTGGCCCGGGAAGGCAGTGGAGGATGGCCCAAGTGTTTGGGTCCTGCAACCGCGTGGGAGACCAGGAGGAAGCACCTGGTTCCTGGCTTCGGATCAGCACAGTGCCATAGCGGCCATTTAGGGGGTGAACCAATGGAAGAAAGACCTTTCTCCTCTCTGTCTCTCTCTCACTGTCTAACTCTGCCTGTCCAAAAAAAGAAAGAAAGAAAGAAAGAAAGGAAGGAAGGAAGGAAGGAAGGAAGGAAGGAAGGAAGGAAGAAAGAAAGAAAGAAAAGAAAGAAAGAAAGGAAGGAAGAAAGAAACCCCTACTCAGCCCTGAGATGAAGAGCAAAGGAGGCCAGCAGCCAGGCTAACTCTCTCCTGAGGGCCAATACTTTCTGGGCTCTAGCCACTTCCAAAACCACTGCCGAACACCTTCCAAGGCCACAGCCCCTGACAACAGGGGCCCAGCCAAGTCCTTCCTCCGTCAAGGACACCTGAGCTCCTTACCCGCCCTCTTCCCCACCAGGTGCCATGGCCATTGGCCCCTGAGCTCCACCCAGCAGCAGTTCCTTCCTGCAGAATGCTGGTGGGTCCCTAAGATTCACAATGTCCAGCAGGTGCCCAGAGAGCCATGGAGACAGCGGCCATGTACTCCCAAACTCAACCCTGCACAGGCTGAGTATCTGCAGATGGTTGTCGCTCTGCCAAAAGGGTGGTGGGAGGGCTTTCTTCCCAAAGGGGTTTGGGGTCAGGGTTTCATCTTAGGCTGTGAGCACCACTTCTCAGAGGTCATGGTTACACCAGGCTTCCCAAAGGGAGAAGCCTAGCACATCGGCTCCGACACCAGGCCCACCTTGCCCTCGTGACGCTGGGGCTTGGTCTCCCTTTCTGGTTCCCGTGGCATCCCCATAGCTGGCTTATGAGGTGTTCCACAGACACGGTAGTGGCTAAATCACCCACGTGCCAGGCTGGGGAAATGTGTTTCCCACGCTTCTACCGGAATGGCAGTAGGCCAGGTAGCAGCCCAGGGGCAGGGGCTGATCTGCGAGTTTGTACGGGAAGGTCAGGAAGGTTGGCGGTGATGCCAGGAGGAATTTGGGGCCCAGTGTCTCTGCCCCCAGGAAACAAGCAGTGACCAAGGTACTTTGTTCTGCAAATTGCTGGTGTTTCTCACTCCAGCTCTACCTTCTGTTCCAGAGCTACCCCCACGTGCCCAGATGCTAGAAAACAGGGCAGAGAAGCAGGTGGGAAGGGGTCTTGTCTGGGTCTCCCCAGAGCCCTCTGCTCTCTGAGGTGGTGGCACCGGTTTCACAGGAGTCCTTGGGCAAAGGAGGTGGCCAGGATGTCTGGATCACACCGGCACCAAATGAAATCAGGCTCACAGGGTGATTTGCCCAGACCGAGGTCTGCCAAAGTCAAGTGAGTTAACTGTGCGAACGAGCCACCTGTCTTTCCTCTCCCCTTCCCCAGAGCTGTCCACGTCCTGTTTGAAAATGAGTCTCAGGCCGGCGCCGTGGCTCAACAGGCTAATCCTCCGCCTGCGGTGCCGGTGCCCTGGGTTCTAGTCCCAGTTTGGGCGCTGGATTCTGTCCTGGTTGCCCCTCTTCCAGGCCAGCTCTCTGCTGTGGCCTGGGAGTGCAGTGGAGGATGGCCCAAGTCCTTGGGCCCTGCACCCCATGGGAGATCAGGAGAAGCACCTGGCTCCTGCCTTTGGATCAGCACAGTGTGCCGGCCGCAGCGCGCTGGCCCTGGCAGCCATTGGAGGGTGAACCAATGGCAAAAGGAAAACCTTTTTCTCTGTCTCTCTCTCTCTCACTGTCTAAATCTGCCTGTCAAAAAAAAAAAAAAAGAAAAAGAAAATGAGTCTCAGCTGCGTGTGTGCCCCAAGCTTCAAGCTTGCAGGCAGTCCAGAGCCCTCGTGGCCAGGACTCGAAAGGAAGAACCCCTGTGGCAGGCATTTGGCGTCACAGTTAAGACATCTGTGCCCCACACCAGAGGGCCTGGGTCTGATGCTCTGCTCCTGACTCCAGCTTCCAGCTAATGCGCACCCTGGGAGGTAGCGAGTGGATGGCTCAAGTGTTGGGTCCCTGCCACCCACACGGGAGACCCAGATTCAACTCCTGGCTTTGGCCTGGGCCAGCCCCGGCTGTAGCAGGCATTCAGGGTTTGAATCAATGGAACGAAGATTTTTCTCCATCTCTTTTTATCTTTCTTTTTTTAAAATTTTTTTTGACAGGCAGATTTAGACAGTGAGAGAGAGAGAGAGAGAGAGACAGAGAGAAAGGTCTTCCTTTCCATTGGTTCAACACCACCCCCCCCCCCCCAAATGGCCGCTACGGCTGGAGTGCTGCACTGATCCGAAGCCAGGAGCCAGGTGCTTCCTCCTGGTCTCCCATGCGGGTGCAGGGACCCAAGCACTTGGGCCATTCTCCACTGCCTTCCCGGGCCACAGCAGAGAGCTGGACTGGAAGAGGAGCAACCGGGACAGAATCCAGTGCCCAAACTGGGACTAGAACCCTGGGTGCCGGTGCCACAGGCAGAGGATTAGCCAAGTGAGCCGCGGTGCCGGCCGTCTATCTTTCAAATAAACTGAAAACAAATAATTTTTTTTTAAAAAAAGTAAGTGATCTTTTGAGAGCAGCTGTGGGTATGGGCAAAGTGAGCCTAGACTTACAGGCAGGCGCTCCAAGTTCAAGGTCTGGCCCTGCCAGCTGCAGGACCCAGATTACACCAGGTCCCTTCACTGGCTTGCAGAGTCTCACTTGCAAAACAGGGTTGGTGTGGATTGAATTGTGGTTTGTAACCAGATAATTCTAGAAGGGTCTTGAGTGTACCACCAGGCAGTGGGCATCAGGTTGTGCAACTCCAAGAGATTCAGCTGTGTCTACCAGTACTTCTGTTGTCTTTGCCATATTGTTTGAAGAATTCTGCTAACAACAACAACAACAACAAAATTTAACCCTCTTGGGCTTGATAATCTCTCTGTGAGCTCATGTGTTTCACCGGTGGCCATCCTGCTGTCCTACCCATTTCAGACCTGGTGCCAGACACGTAGTATGGGCCAGGCTGATTGGACAAAAGGAGGCACACACTGGGGCTCCAGGAACACAGCGGGCTATTGTTTCTGTTTTCCTTGTGCCTCCGCTGAAAAGGACACATCTGATAAGCTGTCCTGCCCCAGCGCCAACCCCACCCACCCATTCACCACCTGACGGGCTCACAGATCCTGGAGACGGGGTGCTGAGCCTCTTCTGGAAGTTTCTGCCTGGAGAGAGGGGCCCAGGCTGGGTGACCTGGGAGAAATTCACACATCCTGTGTCCTTGCTGCCCTCCTGGGATGAGTGGCATTCAGTCTCAAGATCAGTTCCCCACCCGAGAAAGTTGGATGGTAACCTGGGGTTTCCGCCAGTCCCCAGGAAGTCCTGAGCTCTGGCACCTCCCTTATGCATGGACCTGCTGTCCACGCAGGCCGGCCTTGTGGCACTGCCCCCGCTGGGCTCACCGCCATCGCTCACCTCCAGGGAAGAGGGCAAAGTAGGCACAGGGGTGCTTTTAGATGGCCGAGCCTCGGCTGGTTGTGCACAAACACAATCAAACTGAGCCTTAGCTCCCTGGCTTCCCAAGCTTTCCAGGCCCCGGAGATGATGATGCAGCTGGGACTTAGACTCTTTTTTTTTTTTTTTTTTTTAAGATTTATTTATTTGAAAAGCAGAGTGGCAGAGAGGCAGAGGTAGAGAGAAAGAATGAGATAAGTCTTCCATTCGCTGGTTCACTCCCCATATGGCTGCAACGGCCAGAGCTGGTCTGATCCGAAGCCAGGAGCCTGGAGCTTCTTCCAGATCTTCCATGTGGGTGCAGGGGCCCAAGCACTTGGGCCATTTTCTACTGCCTTCCTAGGACATAGCAGAGAGCTGGATCAGAAGAGGCACAGCGAGGACTCGAACCAGCATCCATTTGGGATGTTGGGAAGTGGTGGCGATTTTACCTGCCACACCACAGCACTGGCCCGGGACCCAAACTCTTACCTCTTCCCAGCATCGTCCCTCCTCTGCACACCATTGCCCTCCAGAATTTCCTTCAGTTTCAAGTTTCTCTCACTGTTATGCCAAGCCCTTTCCAGCTCCCACTCCTAGGTTTGGCATTTGCATCTGCAGACATGAAAGGCCTTTCTCCAACAGGACCTGCCCATGGCCCCCAGTGGCATCTCCCTGGGGCTGGATCTGTCACAAGGCCAGTGCCGACCATCAAGCCCTGGTTGAGCCCTCATTGCCTTCAGCACAATAATGGGGGAGAGCACTGGCATTGTGGTGCAGTGGGTTAAGCCGCCGCTTGTGATGCCCACATCCCCTATCAGAGCACCAGTTCGAGTCCTGGCTGCTCCACTCCCAATCCAGCTCCCTGCTAATGCACCTGGGAAGACAGTGCAAGATGGCCTGGACCCCTCCACCCATGGGGGAGACCAGAGAGAATTCCTGGCTCCTGGCTTCAGCCTATCCCAGCTCTGGCTGTTGCAGCCATTCGAACTAGCAGATGGCCAATCTCTTTCTCTCTGTGTCACTCTGCCTTTCAAATAAATTAATAAATCTCTAAAAAAAAAAAAAACCCACACACACAACAATAGTGGTGGAGAGAAAAATGCGGGGGCCAAGGTTAAGAACCCCAGGGGAGTCGTTAACTCTTGTTGGAGACCACTCGTGTCCATCCTGTCACCCAAGCCAGAGTCTTGGCCATCATGTTGTCCCAGACTGTTCACCTTGCCCTTGTCTAATTATTCCATAAGGCCTGATGACTTTTACCTCCCAAAAGCTATAATTTGTCCCTTTGTTTGATGGACCCCTCAAGCCCCTCTTCTCCCCCATCTACAACTATGATTTGACCTCACACATGCCCTGTTTAAAACCCACTGATAGCTCCCTGACCCCACCCTGCCCTACCCCTCCAGAAGAAACCCAGCCTCTTTGCAAGGACCTCCCTCTGTCCTGCTCTGGTCCCTGCTTTGCTCTCTGGCCTTAACCCGCCCCTCATGCCCCCTCCCCCTGCATATTGACCACCCCTTTTGCACTTGTCAGCAGTAAACCTGTTGTATCTTCCTAATCTCGAACATGCTATTCTTTGCATATGCTGTTCCCACTGTATGGAGTACATCTCTCCCTTCCACTCCTTCCAAATTCCCAAAATACTCCTATCCATTCTTCAAAACCTCACTCAGCTGTCCCCTCCTGTCAGAGAACGTCCTTGGCTGATCTCTAAACCACCCATCCCGCCGTCATTCCTTCGGGTGCCTCGTACAAATGCACAACATTATAATACTTGCTGGTGCCTCACAATGTCACAGTGTCCGTGGCGCCCTGCAGTGTTGCCCCGAATCCTGGTGCTTTCCAATCATGCTGGCTCCTCTACTTGTCAGCCATGCAATCTGGGGCATAACACTTACCTTCTCTGTACTCCTGTTCCCCCGCCTCCTATGAGAAATGAATGAGTTAACACATACTGTTGGAACTGGTTCTGGGGAGCAATGGGTTAAGCCACTGCTGGTGTCCCCAGCATCCCATTTCCTAGTACTGGTTCAGGGCCAGCTGCTCTGCTTCCAGTCCAGCTTCCTGCTGATGCACCTGGGAAGGCAGTCCATGTGCCTCAGCACATGGAGGAAGGGGGGGGAGGGGGGCGGAGCCGGCTGCCCGGCACACTGCTGTTGAGAACTTGGGCTTTGCCTGCGGAGATTTCTGAGTTCCACCCTTTACCACTTCCTAGCTGCTTAATCTCTCCATGCCTCATTTTCCTCCCTCGAGAAATAGAAAAAAATTAAAAGAAAAAAAAAAAACCCTCCATGCACCCATCTCTTGGAATTATGAGAAACTGAAGCAGGATAATGTCGGTGAAGCACTTAGCAAAGTGAGTGTTGTGGCACTTTGCAAGGGCTCCTTAATCTAAAGGTGAAAATACTATTTTTTTAAAAAATGATTTATCTGCTTATTTTAAAAGCCAAATTATAGAGAAAGATATCTTTGATTTGCAGGTTCACACTCCAAGTGGCCACAAAAGAAGCCAGGAGCCTGGGACTCTATCCAAGTCTCCCACATGGGTGCAAGGGCCCAAGCACTTGGGCCATCTTCTGCTGCTTTCCCAGGTGCATTAGCAGGGAGGTGCATAGAGCAGGCAGGACTGGAACCAGAGCTCATATGGGATGTCAGTGTTGCAGGCAACGGTTTAATCCACAGTACCACAACGCCAGCCCCAAATTCTGTTCTTTAAGGCTAGAGGGAGGGGACATCCAGGGTCGACCCAGCCCCTGTGTGGACATCACACAGTCTCTCTTGGTGTCACCATAGCCCACGGAAGAGCCTAAGGTCCAGAAGTGACAAGGCTTCTCCTGGGGGTAATGTGGGACCTGGCAAGAAGGGTGGGCTTCCAGGGGAGGGCAGACCCAGGAATGTGCCTGGTGTTTGGAGGACAGGGAGCTGTCCAGCTGGGCTGCAGCCCAGAGCTCCCTCTGGTAGGCGCTGTGACAGTGCAGGGGGACCGGGAGGAGCTGCAGGGAGCAGGTGTGGAACCTCCTGATGAGAAGGAGGAGTGACAGGGACAATGGAAGCCGGTGGGGTGGTGTAAATGCCAGTTTGGACGCCCACATCCTACTTCGCAGTACTGGGTCTGACTTTGGGCGCTGCTCCTGACTCCAGCTCCCTGCTAATGCAGACCCGGGGAGGCAGCAGCAAGTGGCTGAGTTCCTGCTGCCCACGTGGGGGCTTAGGCTCAGCTCCTGGTTCCTGACCTTGGCGCCTGCTCAGTCCCGATCATTGTGGGCATTTGGAAAGTGAATCAGTGGATAGGAGTGATCCTTGTGTGTGTCTTTTTTTCTCTCTAATTTTTTTGTCTGAAAGAGACAAAGTGAGGTCTTCCATTCATTGGTACAGTTGGGCTGGGACATGCCAAAATGAGGAGCCCAGAGCTCCAGCCGGGTCTCCAACATGGGTAGCAGGAACCCAGGTACCTGAGCCATCATCTGCCGCTTCCCAAGGCTCACATTAGCAGGAAGCACAGAGCCACAACTCACACCAGGCGTTCTGACATGAGATGCTGGTGTCCCAAGTGGCGACTCAACTGTTGCAGAAGCACCTGCCCCTCTTCTGGGTCATTATGTGAGCAAATTCGTTATCCTGACGACCTGAGCTACAAGTCTCATTATCATCCTTGGGCTGCATGTGTGAGACCCAGACCTCAGAAGACTGGGTAGCTTGCCCCATCACATGGCTGGGAAGTGGCAGAGCCCTGGCCATTGGCCACCCGGCCTTAATTACTTGCACTACCTCTGGCCCATCCGTCTCCCCTGGACAGAGCAGCTTGCCAGGCAGTGTCTGTGAGGAGCAGGAGTAGGAACTGTGGTCCATGCATTCCAATACCAGCTCCCTCTCTATCTTGGATGTGATTTGCATACATTACTTCACCTCTAAACTTCACTTTCCTCATCTGTAAAATGGGCGTGAAGAGCCCTGCCCAGGATTATTGCACAAATCAACTATTCCAATGCATGTAGAACACTTAGCACGGGAACTGATTCATGAGAATGGCCGAATAAAGAGAAATACATGGGGCAGGTGCTGTGGCACCGCCGGTTAAGCCCCTTCTTAGGAAAACCAGCCAGAGCAGCCGTGGTGGCAGCGGCAGGACCGCTGTGGTGCTGGGGGCAGCAATCTGGAGCGAGTGGGGACGACACTGGCTGTGAGGACCCAGTGGCATCATGAGAGGGAGCCACAGTTTTTAAATTGTCCAACCTAATGTGACAACAACCTGGAGGAGGCCAAGCGTAATGGAAAAGCCTTAATTAAAGTGGTGCAATTTTGTATAACTTAGCATCTGTGGTTCAATAAATTCGGATTGCAATGAAAAAAAAAATCCTTCTTGGGACACCCACATCCCATACTGGAGTGCTAGTTGGAATCTTGGCTACTCTGTTTCCGATCCAGCTTCCTGCTAATGGCTTGGGAGGCAGCAGAAGATGGCCCAAGTACTTGGGTTCCTACCACCTACCTGGGAGACCCGGATGGAGCTCCAGGCTCCTGGCTTCCACCTGGCCCAGCACTGGCTGCTGTGGACATTTGGGGTGTGAAGCAGCAGATGGAAGATCTCCTCTCTCTCTCTCTCTCTCTCTCTCTCTCTCACTCTCCCCCCCCCCTTTCTCTCGGTCATTCTGCATTTCAAAAAAATTTAAAAAGTCTTTTAAAAACATAGTACTAAACCATGACTGTCCCAGCCCTTGCACATCCAGCCCAACTCTGCCGGGCTCAGAAGGGGTGGCTCCCGGCTTAGAGTCAGAATGAGAGCAGCTGGGAAGAAGGCAGCTTTGGAGGAAGGGGAGGGAAGACAGGTTTCGCTCTGGGCAGGGTCTCTGGTCCCGGGTCCCCGCCGCAAGGAAGAAGCTGAGAAGCGTCAGCTGGAGCAGTGGCATCACAGAGACAGGTTTTTAAGCCACACTGGCCCTCTGGGCCCTCCACGTGTGCTGCCCAATGAGCCTGGGCAGTGACCTGTCTCCTCCAGGTCCGTGCCAGCCCCCTCTGTTCACCCCCACTTCACCCAAGCCAAGCTGAGCGTAGCTGGAACTGGGTCCTGGTGTGGTGTGCACGCTGTGTGTGGCGGGCAGGTCCGTCCACTCCCTGCAGCCCTCAGTGGTCCCTACTGCCTGCACAGAGCAAAGACTGCCCCGGACGTCCATCTTCCCCAGCCTCTCGCTGTACTGCCCTTCAGAGGACAAAAGGAGATTCAAGGGTGTGGCATGTGGGGACACATCCTGTGTGCAGGCAAGTGCTGAGGACTTTACACGCCTCTACCCACCGGCTCGTCTCTTGCTCCTCGACTCGTGGCACTAGCTCACAAGGAATCCCCTCTCCTGCCTTGCCATTGACCCGACAATCTGTTCTCACTGCAGTGGCCAGGATGAGCGTTTTGCAATGCAAGTCAGGTCATGTCACTCCTGCTGCCAGCCCCCTGTGGCTCCTCTCTAACTCAGAAGAAGCCAGCCTCCACCAACGAGCAGTGGGACTTCGGGCAAGACACGCCACTGCCCTGCTTCATTTTGCCTGTATAAAATGCAGAGAGCCCTTAATGTCCCTTGTGAGTGTCAAATGCATTAGCTGCATTAACGGAATGAAGCACAGCTTGTGGGCAGCGCTAGATAAAGGTGAGCCTTGTTGTTACCGGTATTGCAACCGTCACAGGGCCTGACGTGACCGGGCCAGCTGCTGCCAGCTTTGCAGTTCCTTCTAGAGACAAGCACACTTCCTACCCCAGGACCTTTGCATCTGTGGCTCCTCTGCCTGGAACAGCACCCCTCTCTTCAAAGGCCGTCTTCTTAACCAGGCTCTCCCTGACCACCCTGTCTCATATCAGACCCCTAACTCGTCGCTCCCAATCCCTGCTCCTGCTTTGTTTTCCTCCATGGCATCTATGAGCACCTGGCACAGGCCCTCTCACTCTTATGCATTTACTCTCTGACCCCCAGTACACACTACAGTGTCAGCTATATGCAGATTGGGGCTTTTATCTCATGCCCACACCCACATGCCCAGCACTGAGAGCAGCGCCTGGTGCAGAGTGGCAGCTCCATGATGATTTGGGGAGTCAGTCAAAGCACCTTCCAGGTCATCGGTGCCCCTGTCTTACGGAGGCAAGGGGAAGGCTCTGCAAACCTGGGCGTGCACCTGCAGCTGCAGCCTGAGGGGCTGGGCTCCTCCCTGCCCATGTGGGTACGGATCGCCGCTGCTCTGCTGAGTGCAGAGGGGCTCCAGAAGCGGCAAGAAGCCTGGCAGGTGTCTGTCTCAGGTGCCAGGATGCCACACAAGTGTTTCTCCCAGTTCTGAGGCCAGGAGTCTGAGATTGTTCTGGTGCAGGCTCTGTTTCCAGCATGCAGACAGCGGCCATCATGGTATGTCCTCACGAGGCAGCGGGAGGTGGGGAGACAGAGCAGAAGAGAGGAGGAGGGGAAGGGAGAGAAGTAGAGACGCAGCCCTGTCGGGTGATGCTCTCCTCTAACATGGTCCCCCAATGGTCCTCTCTCCAGCACAGTCCGGTTTGGGGATGAGGCATGGATGTATGCATTCTGGGGTGGGGGGCACAGTTCAGCCCACAGCAGGATTTCAGAAGCCACGGAGGGGCCGTGGAGGGCCCAGGAGGCAGCCCCGTGATGCCCGTCCTTGTCCCCTGGCCCTTTCCCACGGGCGAGGTGTGGGAGTGGCCTGTGCAGCCCTGTCTGGGAACTGGTGAAGTGATGAGAAAGTCACGCCTCGTCCTCACACTGCCTAGTGACAGCGGGTGCTGTCACCCCCCTTCCACTGTGAGGAAACCGAGGCACACAGAGGTGAGCTGGCGGGTCCAAGGTCCCCTCCACTGGAAATGGCACATCTGTCTGGCACCGAAGCCTGTGCTCCGAGCTCTACCATAGCTCCACGGGGCAGGCAGGGGCCACCCAGCTCAGCCCACGTCACTGCAGTGGCACAGGCCCCGCCCTCTAGAAGCCTAGCACCTCTTCAAGAGGAGACAAGCACACAAGGTGTGGCAGTGGTGCCTGGTGCCAAGTGTCCAGACCCATTGGCCTGTGCAGGAGGCGCTCAGATGTCCTGGGGCTGGGCTGGTGGCCAAGGGCGAGCAGGGTTCAGCCAGATCGAGAGCAGGAGGGAGGCTGCTGCAGACGGAGCAGCGCAGTCTCCATTTGCTGGGCTCTGCATACACGGTGGGGGGAGGCAGCGAGCCCAGCACTTGCTTGGAGCCCAGACACACTGAGGGGCAGGAGCGGCCACCCTGGCGGGTGGGCAGAGGACAGGTCCCCGAGGACCTGGAATGCCACTGTTGCTCTGCAGCAGGTGAACTTCAAATGCTCTGACTCCACCTGGGGCCGAAAGGCCGGCAGAGGAGTTGGCATTCGCAGGGTGTCACCCCCAAGTGGGGTCCCCGGGGCTGCATTTGCTGTGTGCCTGGGCAGAGAGGGTCGGTGCCAATGAAGACAGTAGGTGGGCATGAGGCTCAGACCAAAGCTCAGAGCGAGCAGAGGAGAGAAGGCGGCTGTCTGGGGCCCCAGGCCTTCAGCTGTGGCCTTGGGGAAGATGACGTGGGGGTGGGGGGCCTTTAGGGAGTCTCTGACTTCAGGACTTTTCCCCTCCCAAGAGGGCCGTTCAATGCAGTATCCTGGTAAATGTTTGCCAACTGGCCCTTGTTTTGTATAATTTGATTTTCATGAAGAAAATCCTCCCACCGTGGCCAATAGCAAGTTACTGAGTCTTGGCACTGAAGGTGGGGCAGGGGAGAGGTTCACACTGTTGGCCCTCGTGAGCCCACCCTGGCTGGCTCCAAAACATCTTGCTTTGAACTCCACACCCTGCCCCTCCTCAGCGTGGCACTAGCAGGGGCCCTGGAGGAAGGAGACGGCCACTCCAGGTGGTCCCTGAGCTCTCAGGCGTGGACGCTCCCAGAGGCCGTGTGGTCTCTCATCATAGTCAGCGCCAGTCATCAGCCTGGTGAGAGTCCCCAGAGCCGGCCAAGTGCCCCAGCTGTTGATATCAAGGATGTCACAAACCTGAAGTCACAGAGACCTGAGTCCCAGAAGGGGGCTGTGAAGCACTGTGGGACACAGCGGGATTCCGGGGTCACCCTGTTGCCCTGCAGTCCTGACCTCACCAGCCTGGGACCCAATGCTCGTTGGTAGCAAAGCCTTTGTGATTGCACCAAAAGGCCCAATTTGTAGGGGCCGTTGCAGAAGGCTAATCCTCCGCCTGCAGTGCCGGCATCCCATATGGTGCTGGTTCGAGACCCGGCTGCTCCGCTTCTGATCCGGCTCTCTGCTATGACCTGGGAAAGCAGTAGAAGATGGCCCAAGCTTGGGCCCCTGCACCTGCATGGAAGACTCGGAAGAAGCTCCTGACTCCTGGCTTCAGATCAGCCCAGCTCTAGCCATTCAGCCCATTTGGGAGTGAACCAGCGGATGGAAGACCTTTCTCTCTGTCTCCCTCTCTCACTGTCTGTAACTCTACATCTCAAATAAATACAGAATCTTAAAAAAAAAAAAAAGACTGCACTTGCAGTCCTACTTCCTTCCCCTTCTACCTGCGGGAGACCCTAAGATACTGAAGGTACTAGCTCAAGGGGCTGGAGGTCCCCGAGAAGAGGGCCACCCGTGCCCAGCTGTGCCCAGGGTGACAGCTCCGGGGCAGTGGGGAAGGAAGGAGGCAGCCAGACCCAGAAGCTGGCCCTGGGTCTCCCACTTCGCCACCACCTGGTGTGAGGCCATGGCTGGCTGCAGCTGTGGGACACGAGCTGATGCAGAAGCAGGAGCCAGTGTCCCCGTGGGCTCCAGCGAGAGTCCAGGGCCCCCGAGGGTGTCCTTCTTGTCTGAAGAAACCTCACTCACTCCTTCCCCGCCCCCGCTGTAGGTTTTTCATCATCAAAGAGAGTTTTCTGCTGTACTACTCTGAGAGTGAAAAGAAGAGCTTTGAGACCAATAAATACTTCAATATCCACCCCAAGGTGAGGCAGCACTCCCCGGGGCCACCGTGGGGAGGGTCCGATGGGGCCTTTGGGGGACGCCAGAGGACTGGGTGCGTGTGGGCTCTCTGTGGCTGCAGAGACTGACTTCTGGTCTGGGGCCCTTGACAAGACCTGGCTCTGCCCTGAGTGACCTGAGCTGGACGGGGTGGGGACCGTGTGTTCTGGGTCTTTCTCAGGGTGTCATCCCCCTGGGGGGCTGCCTGGTGGAAGCCAAGGAGGAGCCCAGCATGCCCTATGCCATGAAGATCTCCCATCAGGACTTCCACGTGAGTGGAGCTGTGTTCAGTGGGCACAGAGTTCCCCTAGGAGAGCCCCCTGGGCAGCCTGGGCTGGGAGGGGTGCGGTGCCCGGGGCTGGGAGAGCAGGGCTGGACCAGTCACAGCCACGGCTCCTCTCCCTGGCAGGGGAACATCCTGCTGGCAGCTGAGTCCGAGTTTGAGCAGACGCAGTGGCTGGAGATGCTGCAGGAATCCGGGAAGGTGTAAGTGTGGGGGCGGGGTGGGGGGGAAGGGGGGATGGGCTTGGTTGCCCTTGAACTCCCTGCCCCCCGCCTGGGATCCTGGTGGGCACAGAATGAAGCCAGGGTTTGAGCATCTGCCAGGGTCGTCTAAGTGAAGCTGGACTGTCTAAAGCCACAGGTGGCAGGCGGGGACCCCACTGGGGGTGACTCCAGCGTGACAAACTCGATTTGGCACCTCCCAGGGCCCTAAAGTAACTGGAGCGGAGGCCTGAGCTACACTTCACAAATTAGGGTCCAGATCACGGAAAACCCTGGCCCTGCCCCCACACCTGCGGATTCTAGCAGGGTCACGCTGTTCATCCAACAAATAGACTGCGTGCTGGCTCTGTGCCCTGTGCCTGGCCTTGTGCTAGATGGGGGCATTCAGCTGTGCAGACAGACGTCTCTTCCCTGCCCTGCAAGTGCTCGTGGCCCACTTTGCAGCCAGGGCCAACCTCCAGTTACCGGAAGTGATCGATGCTGGTGCTGTGCCCAGACCCCTGAGTGCCCGAGACAGTGCAAACCAAAGTTCAGGCCTTAAGAAAAAGGAGGGATGAGTACAGAGCAGGTGCATCCTTTGATTTCAATGATTTTGTGTTTCTTCCTCTTCTCTCTTCTGTCCCATCTGTCTCCTCTCCCCAGGACTTGGAAGAACGCCCAGCTGGGAGAAGCCATGATCAAAAGCCTGGAGGCCCAGGGGCTGCAGTTGGCTAAGGAAAAGCAGGAGTATTTAGGTTGGCTGGAGGGCTGGACTGGAGCTGGGGCTGCAGCCAGGGGTTTGATGGAGGATCCCAGTGGGGGTGCAGGAGTCTCGGGGCAGGGCCTAGCCAGCTGCAAAAAGCCAGGGACCAGGGCAATGCCTGGAGGGTGTTATGGTGCCATAAATGTCCTTTTCGGCCAGGGTGGCTGGAGGCAGGAGAGCCCAGTGGTTAGGAGCCTGGGCTTTGGATGCAGCCTGGTCACTGATGTGTCAGGGTGTGTGTGTGTCTTTAGGCAGCTCAGCCTCTATAAGCCTAAATTTCCTCCTCCTTAAAATGGAGATAAAAATAGCCAGTAGCTTTTAGAGGTGGTGCAGGGATCCGGCTAAATGAGAGAACCCCTGTAAGAGCTTGTGTGCAGCACACAGTAAGGGCTCCATAAACGGAGCTGAGGTTATCCTGCCCTGGGCTCCCAGGTCCTGTGCTTGCCTCCAGCCACACCCCCAGACCACCGTCAACCTGGCCCCAGGGCTGCAAGTCCCTGTGCCCCTGGTTGGCTGGTAAACCTGCTCGGTGGGGACAGAAGGTGCTGAGGCTGGGCTGTGCCCCTCTGTCTAGGACCCTCTCTGCTTCTGCCTGCTTAGACCCCTGGGGCCCAGCTCCGGGTACCTCTCACCCCACCCCAGGACTCTGCCTTCCCACACTGGCCAGACACAAGTTTGGCTGGCAGATAGCTGGGGACCCGCCCAGCAGCTGCAAAACCCTGCCAGTGCCCAAAGCAGGCACCCTGATGGGAAGGGAAGGAAGCAGGGGAGGCCAGCGAGGCTGCTCCTATCACCCCGAGCTGCCCTGCCTCTGACCAGCACGAGTGCCCCCTCTTGCTTGGAACACGCTGGGGGAGACAGAGGCCGCTTGGGGCCCCTGCCATCTCAGGGCCCAGCTCTGGAACAAACCCTTCATGAACGTGTGTGTGCACTTGCCTTGGCAGACAAACTGATGGAAGAGACGGAAGAACTGTGCCTTCAGAGGGAGCAGAGAGAGGTAGGCGGGTCCCGTGAACCCCCAGGATGGCTGCCTCCCCGCCCGCGACCTTTCATTATGGCCATGCTGTTCCTGCTTGTGTTCCTAGCACTCAGGTGTTGAGCCTGGGGGAGCTGGGGCTTTGGAGGACTTGCTGGAAAATCAGACGGAACAGAGCAGGGGACCAAGGAAGCAGACATTGCTTGGGACTTCCTGTCACTTCCTGGCGAGAAGCCAACCCCTGGGACGAGAGTACAAAGGTTGGATGACTACCTTGTAGAGAAAGCCACCCAAAAATGTCATCAGCGGTGTCAAGAGGCAGGGAGCTGGTTGTCAGTGGTGGTCACAGGGGGCTGCGCTGGCCTCTGCCCACGGAGGGGCTTCTGGACCATAAGCGTGGCTGATCTGGTTTGATGATCTCAGACGTGCTTTGCTTCTGTCGGTGTCAACATCATGAATGCAAGTCCCGAGCAGGCCATGTGTTGGCCTGGGGCGCCCGTGTGGGTCAGGAGACTCTTCCCTCCCCTGAAGGTAGAGAACCGCTGTGGCGCTCTTCCCTTTGGATCTGTGTGCAGTGTGGCCTTGTCTGCCCTGAGGCATCATTGCCACTCCTGAAGGGCAGGGGGCCGCAGTGGTCAGCCTTCGTGCTCTGGAGCAAGGCTGCCTCTGTTTGTGTTTGACCTTCACCGCCTCTCATTGTGTGACCTTGGGCAAGGTTTTGAGTGTGTGGTTTGTGGGTTTTTTTTGTTTTTTTTTTTTGCATTGTTGAAAAAAGATTGACTTAGGGCCGGCACTGTGATGTAGTGGGTAAAGCCACCCCAGCAGTGCCAGCATCCTGTATGGGCACCAGTTGGAGTCCCAGTTGCTCCACTTCCCACCCAGCTCCCTACTAAGGCACCTGGGAAAGCAACAGAGGGTGACCCAAGTGCTGGGTGACCCAAGTGCTGGGGTCCCTGCAGCCACGTGGGAGACCTGGAAGAAGCTCCTGGCTCCTGGTTTCCGTCTGGCCCAACCCCAGCCATTGTGGCCATTTAGGAAGTAAACCAGTGGATATAAGATTTCTCTCTCTCTCTCTCTCTCTCTCTCTCTCTCTGTCTGTCTTTTTGCCTCTGCTTCTCTGTTGCTCTGCCTACCAAATAAATTTTAAAAATCTTTAAAAAAAAAAAAAAAGATTGACTTTATTTGATAGGCAGAGCGACAGAGAGATGAAATACTGAGAGACAAAGAGATCTTCATCTGTTGGTCAGGCCCCAAATGGCCAAAACAGCCAGGGTTGGGCCAGGCCAAAGTCAGGAGCCTGAAATTCCATCTGGGTTTCCCGTGTGGGTGGTAGGGTCCCAAGCACTCGAGCCATCCTCTGCTACTTTCCAAGGCACATTAGCAGGGAGCTGGATTGAACGTAGAGCAGCAGGGACTTGAACTGGTGGTCTGATATGGGATGCTGGCGTCACAGGCTGCCGCTTAATCCACTGTACCACAATGCGCCTCAACCTTGGGCAAGTTACTTAACCTCTCTGAAGATCTATATTCTCATCTGGAAAACGGAACCAATGATGTGCAGGACACATGTGACATTGCATGTAAGAAGTGCATGGGGCCCAGGATGGCACTTAATGAATACGTTTGTTAGTGTTCTGATCCTGTTATCATTAATGATGGATCTGTTCGGAGGAGTGCACAGAAGGAGGGCCTGATTCAGCCTACTGCTCTTTGCCCACTCACTTGTCCTTGTCCTCCTCACAGCTAGCCACAGGGCAGGGGCCACCAGCCTTGGCTCAGTGCCTGACTGTGACTTTGTCTCTCAAGAACCCCTCACCGTCCCATCCACCCCTCACTGGGCTCTGAAGCAGCCAAGAGGCATCATGTCCCCTCCACACCCCAAACACTTCTGGGGCCTGGCACAGCACCCAAGATGCATACTTGAGCAATGTTTGTGGAATGAATCAGTGTGTAAACAGAAAGAGAGAGAGAGAGTGAGAGAGAGAACTCTCATCTCCTAGGGACCCAATTACTTGAGCCATCACCACTGCCTCCCTTGGTCTGCATTTAGCAGGAAGCTGGAGTCGGGAGCCTGAGCCAGGAGACAGGTGTCTTCATTGCTAGGCTAAAAGCCGGCCCCAACACACAGGTGTGGTTCTCGCAACATATTACCTCCTGATTTTAATCTGGTGGAAGGATCCACCCTCGTTTTCCTTCTTCCCAGATACTGTCAGTGATTCGTGCCCATTTATTCTTCTGGCTGAACTTCTGAATCCTTCTGTTGATTATGAAGGGGAAAAAAAAAAAAAAAACAAAGATTAAGGATTTGTGTTTGGAGGCCTGGATTTGAGGATTGACACTGAGCTGGCACTGAGCTGCCATGGAGTGTCGTCCTCCCCTGCCCCAGTGTGGGCCTCCCTGTCTGTCATCCAGGTCCCACTTCCCAGTTCTGGGGTTTTCTTCACGCAGTCCATGCATTTCCCGTGGGACTCCTTTTGTAGGCTCAGCAACCCAAAGACAGGTGCTCCTGGAAGTCCGGGGGTGGACTGAGTGGCAGACTCGGGCACCAGTGAGGAGGCGGATAGGCTTATCCATCGGAGAGGCCAAATCTGGGGCAGCTGTTCGGCTGGAGGAAAATTTAGACACTTTATCTAGGTCTTTAGCCAGGAAATTAGGACAGCGGACACCCACTATGCACAGGCCTCACTTAATGCTGCAGCCCGTGGAAGGAGGAAGCCGTCGGTTGTGAGCTTTTTCTTTTCTTTTTTTTTTTTTTTTTTTGGTACAGAATACGAGTGAGGCTGCAGCCCGGCTGGTGCCTGCAGTGGAGGCCTTGCTGGGTAGGCAGAGGGCAGAAAATTGCTCCCCATCTTCTACTGCTCTCCCAGGCCATAGGAGGGAGCTGGATTGGAAGAGGAGGAGCTGGGACTTGAACCGGCGCCCACATGGGATGCTGGCTCCACAGGCAGAGAATTAACCCACTGCACCACGGCGCCGGCCCCTGGATCTAAGTTTCTCACCTGTATCCTTTTTTTTTTCTCCCTGAAGTTTCTTTTAACATTTCTCTATCTCTCTAAAACAAACAAACAAAAGCAAAAAAACAAACAGAAACCCACTTCATTTATTTGAGAAGCAGAGAAATGGAGACAGACTGACAGGCTGATCTTCTGTCTGCAGTCCCACTTCCCAAATGCCCAGCACAGTCAAGGATGGGCCAGGCGGGAGCCAGGAGCAGGAACTCAGTCCTGGTCCCCATGTGGGTGGCAGCCACACAACTACCTGAGCGATCTCCTTCCCACCCTCTCCCTGCGGGGTGCACATTAGCAGGAAGGTGGAAATGGGGGTGCAGCTGGGACTCCAGCCCAGGCACCTGGATGTCGGATGTGGGTGCCTCAAGTGGTTTTTTTTTTTTTTTTTGACAGACAGAGTGGACAGTGAGAGAGAGACAGAAAGATCTTCCTTTTCCGTTGGTTCACCCTCCAATGGCCGCTGCAGCCGTCGCACCGCGCTGATCAGAAGCCAGGAGCCAGGTGCTTCTCCTGGTCTCCCATGCGGGTTCAGGGCCCACGCACTTGGGCCATCCTCCACTGCACTCCCGGGCCACAACAGAGAGCTGGCCTGGAAGAGGGGCAACCAGGACAGAATCCGGCGCCCCGACCGGGACTAGAACCCGGTGTGCCGGTGCCGCAGGCGGAGGATTAACCTAGTGAGCCGCAGCGCCGGCCTCAAGCGATGTTTTAACGGCCGCACCAAATGCACCAGATGCTGCCCTTGTCTCAGTCTTTTCCTGAGCCCGGCCCCTTGACCGTGAACTTCACTAATGCTTGTCTGTGTTCTCCCTGGCTTGGGTGGGACAGGATAGCTTGAGGGGGCTTGCACTGGGCACCTTTCTTCTTCCAAGTAGACTAGTCTCTGGTCAAGCAGTTTTGGTTCATGGCAGGCTTGCTAAGAACAGAGTGTCCTGTTGTGTTTAAAATGGTTACATTTCCAGCCAGAAGTGGAAGGGGCTTTTCTCTGATGTTCACTGGGAGAACCGGAAAGGACCCCTAAAGGTAGAACTCACACATGTGTGAGGAGTACCCCAACGCTGGGACCCCCGGAGTTGTTACCTCCCAGACTTGTCCACGCGGGTGGCAGGGGCCCAAGCACTGGAGCCATCCATCATCTGCTGGATCCTAGGATGCATGTTAGCGGGAAGCTGAATTGGAAGGGACTCGCACCACACTCTGTCTAATATGGGATGCTTGCATCTCAAGCAGCAACTTAGCTGCTGCCCCAAGGCCCGCCTCACTCAGTAAGAACTTCCCAGATGCCTGATCCAGTTGCCGAATTGCTTTCCGGAATACTTGTACCAGTTGACACTCCCACCAGCAGTGCCCAGGGCTTTCCACCCTGGTTTATCTCACCCTCTGTGTGTTGAGTCCCTCCTTCATCGTTCCTGGCTATGTGACCTGAACAAGTGACTTGCCCTTGACACACCGGAGGTTTTACCATCTACAAAGCGAGGAATATAATCGTACTTGAAGTTGTTGCAAGGATTAAATGAGGCAATGCATGTGAGGGGCTGGCACCGCGGCTGTGATGGGTTCAGCTTCCGCCTGCAGCGCCAGCATCCTGTGTGGGCGCCAGTTTGTGTTCCGGCCACTCCACTTCCGATCCTGCTCCCTGATGAATGATGGCCTGGGAAAGCAGTAGAGGATGGCCCAAGTGCTTGGGCCCCTGCACCCACGTGGAGACCTTAAACAAGCTCCTAGCTCCTGGCTGCAGATCGACCCAACTCCGGCTGTTGCAGCCACTTGGGGAGTGAACCAACAGATGGACGAGAGAGAGAGAGAGAGAGAGAGAGAGAGAGAGAGAGAGAGAGAGAGAGAAGCGGCCAGGTGTGGGCTGCTGCCTTGGCTTTCCCAGTCTTCCCTCTGGCTGGGAGCTGTTTTCTGGCTCTGCTTTTGCAGACCGGGGGAGGGGGTGGCACAGGCTTCACAGCTGAGGAGGGGGCTACACAGAAAGGCATGGCTGAGACTGAGAGAAAGGCCCGGGGCGAGAGGCAGCTGCTGAAGGGAGAGAGAGTTTGAGTAAAGGACAGAGACGTCTTAGCGGGCTTGGGAAGGAAGGCCTGCTCCCTCTGATGGGAGCCCCGCCAAGCTTCACCCCACTCTTCCATCCCATCCCTGCGTTTGTGCTTACGGCTTTCGGAGCCTGACGGCGCTGAGCCTGGCAGGGCATTGAGCCTGTAAGGGGGACTTCCGCTGTTGTTGTTGTTACTTATTTATTTTATTTGAAAGGCAGATAGACAGAGAGAGAGATCTTCTATCCACTGGTTCGCTCTCCAAATTCTCCACACCATCCCAGGCTGGAGCCTAGGACTCTATCCGTATCTCTTGTGTGGATGGCTGGGATGTGACGAAGGGAGCCATCACCCGCTGCCTCCCAGGTGCACATTAGCAGGAAGCTGGACTTTGATGTGGAAAAAGCTGGCCGAGGCCCAGGCGCTCTGAAGTGGGATGCAGGCGTCCCAGGAGACATCTTAACCACCCCACCAAGTGCTTGCTCTGGCAGTTTTGTAACCAGCTGTTCAGAGTGAAATGGGCTGTCTTAAGAGGAGAATTTCCCAAGAGCCTTTCATGCAGAGTTCGGGCAGTCTCTTGGCAGGAAAACCACGCAGGGAGTGCAAGCGTCTGATGGAGGCGGAGTTGCCTTTCAAGTGCCTTTGACCATGGAGGGCTCTGAGTCCCAGGCACTTGCTCCTCTGCCTCTTCCATGCAACAGGCGTCACGCAGTTACTGACTTGGGTGGAACATGCATCTTTGTGATGCGCCTGGCTGGAGGGAGAGAGGGGAGAAGAGAGGCCATCTGATTGCTTCCAGGTGGACTGGCTTCCCTTTCTTGTACTTAGGGGCTTTGTAGAGACCTGCTGGCATCGTGGAACACACAGAAGGGGACTTTAAGGGGCTGGCGTCGTGGTGCAGTGGATTAAGCTGTTGCTTGCGACCACGGCTTCCCATGTGGGAGTTCATAGTCCTGGCTGTTCCACTTCTTCTCCACCTCCCTGCTAATGTACTTGGGAAGGCGGCAGGGATGGCAGGTGCTGGGGCCCCTGTGACCCATGTGGGGGACTTGAATAGAATTCCTGCCCCTGGCTTCACCTGGCCCAGCCCTGGCAGTTGCTGCTGTTTGGAGACTGAACCAGCAGGTGGAAGATCTCTCTCTCTGTCTCTGTCTCTCCCTTTCTCTCTTTCTCTCTCTAATTCTTTCAAATGAGTAAACCTTTTTTAAAAAAATAGTGGTAAGATTTTTTAAAAGATTTATTTATTTATTTGGAAAGTCAGAGTTACAGAGAGAGAGAGAGAGAGAGAGAGAGAGGCAGAGAGAGAGATCTTTTATCTACTGGTTCACCCTCAGATAGCTGCACCAGATGGAGCTGGGCCAGGCCAAAGCCAGGAGCCAGGAGCTTCTTCCAGGTCTCTCATGTGAGCGGCAGGGACCCAAGCATTTGGGCCATCTTTCGCTGTTTTTCCCCGACCATCAACAGGGAGGTGGATCAGAAGTGAAGCAGCCGGGACATGAACTGGTGTCCATATGAGAGGCTAGCATCACAGGCAGTGGCTTTACCTGCTACACAGTGATGCCAGCACCTCAAATAAGTAAGTCTAAAAAAAAAAAAGAAGAAGAAGAAGAAAAAGAAAGAGAAATAAATAAAAAGAATAAAGAGAAGGGAAAATTTGTAGAAAATGGAACTGAAGAAGTTTATTTTGGTGCAAAATAATTAAATCAATGCATGAGAGGAGTCTTTTAAAAGTTCATGAAAAATGCAGATTATGAAAAAACTATACATGAATTCCAAAAATTTTTTGCACTGAAATAAGCTTATTGTTGAATTCCATTTTTCCACAAACTATTTGAAGTACCCTCATAAATGCTGGCCAGAGAAGGCACAGTCATCATTAACCCTTCCCCACCTTTGTCCACATAAAGATAGCCGAAGGTCCTGTTAAGCCCAGAGAAATGATTGCAAGTTGGGGCACTGGAATAGGCATTTCCCAAGGGGGCAGCAGCGGAGGAGGTGGGTGGGGTCCTCCAGCTGGCTCCTGGGTGATCGTTTCAGAAGCAGCAGAAACCTGGGGACCTCTGAGACCAGGTGCCTTTGTGGTTTCTCAGGTCCCAGCCTAGGGAGGTTTGCAGGCCCCTAAACAGCTCTGCCACAACAGGCAGAGGCCAGCAGAGGGAATAAGGCGACTCTGAGGACTCAGGAAGAGCCAGACTCACATAAGCGAGAAACTCTCCCAAACCTCCTTTGATACCTGCGACGTGGGCTTCCCTACCCACGAAGCAAGCAAAGCTGCAGCAGAGGACAGCAGCGGGGTGGTCCCGCGTTCTGGTCCATTCTGGCACAGTCTACCTGGGCCCTGCAGCTTGAGGGCTTGGTACTAGAACTGAGCTAGGACCAGGCTGCCCTGGACGCTGGACAGGCCACACACAGAGAAGAGAGGTGATGGAGGCAGACAGAACCCTTGTTAGAGGGGCCTCCAGGTTCCAAACATGCTCTCTCCCACTCACACTTCTCTTAAAGGAGAAAGGGTGGTCGTGGGGGCTCAGGGAAGACAGTGCATCCTGAAAATTCTAGGCAAACACTTACGTCCCCAGACCAGCCACAGGTAAGCGGTGGCTAGCTTTTGTTAGTGCAAATGCGCAAAAAGGAATGGGAGATGCACTTGTTACGGTCACAGACTCTGTTTCACAAGCCTGCCCCACCTCCCAGTGGCAGGTCTGGGTGTTGAGACATTCTGCCAAAAATTGGGGATCCCTGACCCCCTCCTTGGGTGTGATTAATTTGCCAGGGTGGCTTATAGCCCTCAGGGAAATGCACGTCTCAGCGTATTATCAAGGACATCAGAGGACACGGGGCAGAGATGCAGAGGGCAGGGTGTGGGGAAAAGATGTGGGAATGCCACCCTCCAGGATCTTCCACTATTCGGTGGTCCAAGCCGATCCGGAGCCAGGAGCCAGGAGCTTCTTCCAGGTCTCCCACATGGGTGCAGGGGCCCAAGGACTTGGACCAGAGATCTGGAGCGGAAATGGAATAGCTGGGACTTGAACTCGTGCCCATAGGGGATGCTGGCATCACAGGTGGAAACTTTACCCACTACACCACAGCACCAGTCTCACTCACTGTCTGTTAAAGGCATCTAGTGGAACTACTACACGTCTTCTTACATTCTACTGGCCTCAGACAGTCCCTTGGCTCACCCAACGTTAGCAGGTGCACGGTGGCCATGCAGTGCATCCAGCTACAGCTTCCAACTATGAACACACTTCAGAAAGTTTGTTGAAAATTGGATGAAAAGATGAGGTATTTTTTTCTTGGCACAAAATGTTTCGAAAGCTGTGTATGGTATTTCCAAAATGCCAGTGAGCATCTTTGGTGATGACCACATTTGGCAAACTGAGACCGGTTCATAATGCATGAGCCATGCCCAAAATGCCAATAATGGTTAGAAAGGCAGGGAATGGTGACTGTTAGGGGAAGAAGTTTAGGGGTGGAGGTCAGGGGCAAGGGGTTCAAATCAGACTCTCCTCTCCTTCATTTTTTATGCCTCCTCTGCATCTCGTGCCAATGGCAGCCCTGCTCCCTGCTGGTCTCCATTATACTTGGGCACAAAGGCCCCCTGAGAATGAAAGTGCATTTTGGAGCTGCAAAGTGAGAAAGCAGATGTAGGAACAGTGTCCCCGCCCCGTGTGAAATGTGGAGAAACAAAGCTGTTGTCCTAAAAATGCTTTAAGCCAAACCTTCCAGGAAGTGGACCTCCTATCAAGCCCCAGGAAAAAAAGGGCACAGCCCAGCTGGGTAACACTGGGCTTGCGCCATGGGGCCTGTCCTGGGCTTCCCCACTCTTAGGACTGAACAGAGGAAAAGTACAACCACTCACACTCATTGCCTGCCAGATGCCTTGGGGAAAAAGTCCTTATCCTCCGACTTCTGGGTTGGGAATGGTTTCTGCCTGCCACTTCTAACAGAGGGATGCTTCGTGGAAACACAGGTTGTCCTCTTTTCCTTCTGCAGGCTGCAGGGCCAGCCAGTCCGCCGTAGGTGCTAGGATATTAGACCGGAGCCCACAGTAGAGTAGACATCTGGCATTGCAATCATGTCCAACCACGGGAAACACCATGGGGATCATTTCTAAGTCCTGCCTTCAGCATGCTACATGCCCCTTATGCCAGCCAAGTTCATTGCAGACTTCGGGTTTGTGAAGACCGTGTCTGTGCGTGGTGCCTGGGCTCCTCAGGACTTCATGGCCAGTGTGGGCCAGCCGATACCCCAGATGGTGATGGAGTGCAGAGGGTCCGGGGGTCCTGATCTCGGGGCCATGGCTGCCCGTGACTCTTCCTCTCTGGTTCTCTGCAGGAGCTGGAGCGCCTGAACCAGGTGCTGGAGGCTGAGAAGCAGCAGTTTGAGGAGGTGGTGCAGGAGCTGCGGATGGAACAGGAGCAGATCAAGAGGTGCCGGTGGTGCCTGGGCGGGGTGCAGGGAGAGGTGTGTCCGAGTCAGGGCACGCGGAGCCCCCAGTCGGGAGAGGCTTCCACCCAGGAGTTACCACCAGATTGGGTCTATCTTTCCAGTGCTTGGGCTTCTGGGGTGCCCAGAAGAAGGGATAGGCTCCCTCCCCAACAAATGGGTCATTTCTGCCCCCTAGAGCTTGTGGCATGGGGGAGCGCAGACATCCGTCCCTCTGAGCGACAAACTCCTCGCGCCTTCCTGGGGCCAGATGGGAGCAGGCTGGCGCAGGGATGCTGTTCGCTAAGCCAACCCCTACTTCTCTGTTTTTCTTGCACAGTCTTTCACACCTTGTCATTTGCAAGCCTGCAACTGTACTTCAAAAAGTTCTTGGAAAATGGAATTAAACGATGTTTATTTCCATTTCTCTATAATAAGCACTTTCCATGAACTTTTGAAGTCCCCTTGGGGCTACCTGTTATAATCATCTACTGAATTTTTTTTTGACAGGCAGAGTGGACAGTGAGAGAGAGAGACAGAGAGAAAGGTCTTCTTTTGCCGTTGGTTCACCCTCCAGTGGCCACCGCGGCTGGCGCGCTGTGGCCGGCGCACTGCGCTGATCCAAAGGCAGGAGCCAGGTGCTTATCCTGGTCTCCCATGGGGTGCAGGGCCCAAGCACTTGGGCCATCCTCCACTGCACTCCCTGGCCACAGCAGAGAGCTGGTCTGGAAGAGGGGCAACCGGGATAGAATCCGGAGCCCCGACTAGGACTAGAACCCAGTGTGCCAGCGCCGCAAGGCGGAGGATTAGCCTATTGAGCCGCAGCGCCGGCCTCATCTACTGAATTTGAACCTCTTGAAGGCGGTGCCCAGTAATTGATATTTTAAAAATTCATCCCAGGTGATTCTGAGGCAGTCTACCCAGGAATTCAATGAATATTGCTTTAGGTGGTATTGATGGTCATCATCATCACCACCATCATCACCATCACCACCATCTTCACCGTCACCACCATCACCATCATCACCACCATCACCATCATCACCACCATCACCATCATCACCACCATCACCACCATCACCATCATCACCACCATCACCACCATCACCATCATCACCACCATCACCATCATCACCACCATCATCACCATCACCACCATCACCATCACCACCATCATCACCACCATCACCATCATCACCACCATCACCACCATCACCATCATCACCACCATCACCACCATCACCATCATCACCACCATCACCATCATCACCACCATCATCACCATCACCACCATCACCATCACCACCATCATCACCATCACCACCATCATCATCATCACCACCATATCATCATTACTGTTACCAAATCAATGTCATCAAAACCATCACCATCATCATTATCATCATCACTATTTTTCATCAATGATGAAAATTTTTCTTGCAACAGCCTCATAAAAGGGAGTCAATTAGACATGTATTTTGGAGAGGGAAAAGCACAGAGGATCTTCCTACATAAATAGCTCCCAGAATTGTGCCAGACCCTGAAATAGAAGCTAAATCCCCTTGAGGATCATATGGTCTAGTTGGGGAAACCAGGCTCAGTCTCGGGAAATGTCAGTGCAACACTATGTAATCAGGTGCTCGAAGGCACAGTGCAGCTCTTCCCTGGTGCAGAGATTAAGATTTGTGCATGACCCTCTGCCCATAAATAGATGTTAGATTGAGCTGGGCCTGGAAAGTTGAAAGGGCTTTGGAAAATTGGGTAAGAGAAGGAAAAACCTTCCAAGCAGAAGGCGGGGAACTGGCGTGAGAAGCTGAGATAACAAAGGCTTGTTAAGAAGGCAACATGGAGTTTGTTAGCCAAGAGAGGGGCCTTGGCCATGTCCAGTGTCAGACCGTGTCTGGGTATTACATGTGCTGTCCAGGGAACTTGGGGCTGCGGCCAGGACCCGCTTTGTTCTCAAATGCCTCTCTCTACCTAGGGAGTAGCCTCAGGTTTTTCACACTGACAGGTGTGTGTACACCTGGAGCAAGTGACTCCAACCCCACCTGGCTGGGGCTTCCTCCTTCCTGTTGTTGGTGCTGGCCATCCAAGGACACTTGTGGGCCATGTTGGGAGGAGATGTGGAAGCAGAGGAGGTCGGAGGGAAGTGGGCACGGCCTTACCCGCCCTCTGCCCCACAGGGAGCTGGAACTGACCGCAAGATGCCTCAAAGGTGTGGAGCAGGAAAAGAGGGAACTGAGGCAGCTCACGGAGTCCTTGCAGCACACACTGGAGGTGAGAGCGGCCGCCAGGCCTGTGGGCTGCTTGGTTGGGCCACGTGCCGCTGGTTTTCTAACAGTGATTCCCCAAGGGTTATCTGCAAGGCAGATGACACCAAGGAGCGCTGAGCGAAAGGCTGTCTCCTCTGCCATCAACCGATCAATCAGCGGGAATCCCAGCCAGTAGGCTTTGGTTGATCTCAGACCCTGGGGGCAAAGCCCAGCTTGCCCTCGCCGTGACCGTGACCTCAGGAAATCCACCTTCTTCAGGGCTGATATTTGCACACCTGATGGAGGACTGGTTAGGGAAGGCTGTGGAGCCACCTGCTTCCTTCTTGTGGCTCATTTACTTTAGCTGCTGTTGAGTGAAATGGAGCATGATGGGAAATCAGCTGCCAGGTCACCTGCCTCTGATACCCCAGAAACCAGGCGGGGCAGAGGAGGTGGCGTGTGTCAAGGACAAAGTGTAAACCGAAGCCCCAGCTCTCTGTCCCTGCCACCCCACTCCCCCTCCTCTCCCTGCTGCAGCCACGGAGCTCATGCCCTAAGGAAGCCAAGCGCTTTTGGTCTCCCTAGCCTTGCTCATACTGTGGCTTTATGCATCATATCCTTTCCACCTCGTCTCTGCCTGGAGACCTCCTATTCATCCTTCTAAGGGCCACTCAAATATCTCCTTCGTCGAGCTTCTCTGGTTGTTGGGTGCAGATGTTTGCTCTGAGCTCAGGGCTGCCACAGCATTTTGTACATCTTTTGTGAGACGTCACAGTCTAGGTTGTGTTGTTCAGTCCGTGAACTTGACTAGACTGTATCTGGATGCTCTCTCTAAACCCAGCACCTGGAGGGCGCCGGGGCATGGTACATGACCTATGCATTACTGAACCCATTCATTGCCTTGAAGACTCAGCAGCTTTCCAGCCTTGCTTGATTGACAGGAGCGTTGTGTGGGGTGCCTCTGTGTGCTTATCTTCACGTCATAGGAGGTGGTCCCCAAGAATCTGCCTGAGGCTGCCTCCTGTTGGGCGGCTTCACAAACACCTCGCTCCCTCTTGGGGGAACAAGGACCTCAGAAAGTCATGCTGCCTTTGGGACCTAGGAGGAGGCCACATTAGTCCACTTTCTGGTGACTCCAACAAAACCACTGAGGCTGGGAAGCATCATAAAGAAGAGAGGTTTACTGTGGCTCACGATTGTGGCAGTGCAAGGTCTTGGGGCTGCATCTAGTGGTGGCCTTGTCGCCGGCTTAGTCCCCAGGTGGTGCCAGCTTGCATGGCAAGCAACAGGGAGCGCACATGTGTATGTGTGTCCGTCTGCTCTCTCCCTCTTCTTACAAAGCCCCAGGATTCGGTCATGGGGGTGCCACCCTAACCACTCTGTCTAATCCCAAAGGCCCCACTTCTAAGCATCACAAGTTAAGTTTCCAC
The DNA here is from genome assembly GCA_949820135.1 of Sylvilagus floridanus. Classification (NCBI taxonomy): domain Eukaryota; kingdom Metazoa; phylum Chordata; class Mammalia; order Lagomorpha; family Leporidae; genus Sylvilagus; species Sylvilagus floridanus. The sequence goes on along the minus strand of OX463228.1, from coordinate 9,512,875 downwards.
TTTATTGATTTTCTTAAATCTAAGATTATTTATTTTCAACTACTTGGAAAGCAAAGTGACAGAGAGACAGACACAGAGACAGAGAAAGAGAAAAGAAAAATCTTCCAAATATCTGCAACAGCTGAAGCCAAGAGCTCAGAACTCCATCCAGGTCTCCCACATGGGTGGCAGAGGCCCAAGCACTTGGACCATCATCTGCTTCCTCCCAAGCCTCATTAGCAGGGAGTTGGAGCAATTGGGATTTGAACCAGCACTCCTATATGGGATGCATGCATCTCCAGAGGCAGCTTAACCCACTGCACCACAACATCTGCCCCTCCACCCTCTTTTTTTTTTTAAGTACATCTTTACGTATTTGAGAGGCAGAGTTACAGAGAGAAGGAGAGACAGATCTTTCATCCGCTGGTTCACTCCTCAAATGACTGCAATGGCTGGAACTGAACCAATCCGAAGCCAGGAACCAGGAGCTTCTTCCAGGTTTCCTATGCAGGTGCAGGGGCCCAAGGACTTGGGCCATCTTCTACTGCTTTCCCAGGCCATAGCAGAGAGCTGGATCGGAAGAAGAGCAGCCAGGACTTGAACCAGTGCCCATATGGGATGCCAGTGCCGCAGGCAGAGGCCCAACCTACTACGTAGGTTCTTTTTCTCCACAGCGCCAGTCTTGTCTTTTTAAAAATGTATTTATTAATTGTTTGAGAGACAGAGGGAAACAGGGAGAGAGAGAGAGAGAGAGAGAGAGACTGAGAACTTCCATTCATTGGCCTACTCCTCAAATGATTGCAACAGTCAAGGCTGGGCTGGCTGGAGCAAGGAACTCAACCCAGATCTCCCACGTGGGTGGCAGGAACCCAACTACTTGAGCCATAACTGCTGCCTCCAGGGTCTACACTAGTAGGAAGCTGGAGGTAGAGCCAGAGCCAGGGATTGAACCCAGGCACTCCCATACAGGACCCATCCTATTAATACCTTATGACGGTGAGGAGCGGGGATTCGATTTCAACACATGAAACTTTGGCGGACACTCAAGCCATCTGAGACTGGGGCCGGCTCTGTGGCACAGCTTGTAAAGCTGCCTCCTGCAGCAGCGCCAGCATCCCATATGGGCGCTTGTTCAAGTCCCAGCTGCTCCTCTTCCAATTCAGCTCCCTGCTAATGCACCTGGGAAAGCAGCAGAAGTTGGCCCAAGTGCTTGGGCCCTTGCACCTGCATGGGAGACCCAGAAGCATCTCCTGGCTCCTGGCTTTGGACAGCCCAGTTCTGGCTGTTGTGGCCATTTGGGGAATGAACCAGCAGATGGAAGATCTCTGTTTCTCCCTCTCTCTCTGTAACTCTGCCTTTCAAATAAATAAATAAATCTAAAACACACACAATTAAAAAAAAACGTTATGAGACCATAGCAGTGTCATCTCGCCGGAAGCCAGACACAAGAGTGAAGAGTGCCCTCCCTGACACTTGTGATGGAGGAGGAGCCGTGTCTCCTGGTGAGGAAGCCCTTGACCTTGTACCTCAGGAGGAGGAAACATTCTAGGTGGCCATCAGGGAGACGGAGAGGAGAGGGCCCCTCCCAGGAAGCAGGGCGTGGTGGGAAGGTGGGGCAGCGGCGGCGTGCGGCGGTCGGAGACTCTCCCTCGGGCTCTTTCTCCTGCCCTTCCCCGTTCTCCGTGCAGGAGCTGTCCATAGAGAAGAAGAAAACGCTGGAGATGCTGGAGGAGACGGAGAACCAGCCGCCGCCGCCCAGCGCGGGGCTTCAGAACAACCTGCGGCAGATCGAGGAGAAGATGCGGCAGCTCCTGGAGGAGAAGCTCCTGGCGGAGAGGCGGTGAGCAGCCAGCAGCCCCGGGCCGGGGCCAGCTCCCTCTGCACTCGGGTTCTCACTGTCCACACGGGTCACTTAGCTCCCCTGGCAGGCGGGGCGGGGTCTCCCCAGCCGGTTGTCTGGGAGGGGCCGCCCTCCCGTCGGCCTCCCGCTGCGGTCAGCGCCTGGTGGGTCCCCGCAGGATGAAGGAGAACGAGGCGCGCTCCCGGGCCCTGGAGGAGGAGCGGGAGTTCTACTCGAGCCAGTCCCAGGCGCTGCAGAACTCGCTGCAGGAGCTCACGGCCGAGAAGCAGCAGGCCGAGCAGGAGCTGAGGGTGCGTGCAGGGCCCTCCCCTCCCCGGAGACTTCCCTCTGTCCTTGCACCTCACAGGTGGGCTGCCCGAACCACCTGGGCCCACCAGCCAGAGGGTCAGGTCCAGGAGATGGAGCCATGGGGTGGGGGTGGGGAGTGGGGGGCAGCCAGTCAGTCTGCTGCCCAGTGCTGCCGGTGCAGGGCTCAGACACATAGGTTCTAGGATGGTTCTAGTAACTTCCATCCAATCCTATTGAGCCAGGGGTGATCGAGGGAGGCTTCCAGGGACCCAACCCTCCCCGCTGCCTCGCTGTGCACTCAGGCGGAGGTGAAGGTCCGTATGGACCTGGAGAAGCGTCTGCGGGAGGCGGAGGGCGCTTTGCGGAGCCTGGAACAGGGGCTCAACTCCAAGGTGCGGAACAAGGAGAAGGAGGAGAGGATGCGGGCAGACGTGAGCCATCTGAAGAGTAAGCCCCGCCCTCCTGGACTGGCCCTGGAGATGCCCCAGCCCGGCAGCTCCGCTCCGGCTGGAGCCGAGACCCCAGAGCTCCACACTGGGCCCGGGGATGCAGGCGGCATGCATGGGTCTTGATGGGATGTCTCCCGCAGACCCTGCCTACGGGCATTCGCACTGCTTCCTTTTCGCTGGTGGTCTGGGTCGTGGGAGGGGGTAGCCTGCAAAGGCTCAGAGCTCTGGCCTCGGCAGACCCAGCCCCGAGTTGGCTGAAGGAGCAAAGGGGGCCCCTTCAGCAGGTGGCTCTGGCCTCTCGAGGGGTGGGGTCACCCCACCAAGGTCTCTGGGAGGGGAGGGATGGGTGGAGAGCAGGGGAGGCGGCGGCACTCGTGCCTCCCGGCCTCGCCTGCCCGCAGGGTTCTTTGAGGAGTGCATCCGGAACGCAGAGCTGGAGGCCAAGATGCCCGTCATCATGAAGAACGCCGTGTACATCCACAAGGCGGCCACGCGCCGCATCAAGAGCTGCCGCTTCCACCGGCGCCGCTCCAGCACGTCCTGGAACGACAGTGAGTGCGGCGTCCGGGTGGCCTGGCGGGGCGGGGTGGTCCAGCCTGGCGGTGACCAGGCAGGGAGAGGGCAAGGGGACCAGGCAGGGAGAGGGCGGGTGGTGAGCGAGAGGAGCAGACCCAGCTCCAAGGCTGGAGAGCATGGCCGTGAACTTGACTCAAGCAGCCTTGGGCAAACAGGGGGGCATCCCAGAGACCAGAGGCCTGTGCGACAAGGAGAGGCTGGGAGAAGACCAGCTGCCCCCCGGGGCGGGGTGGAGACGAGGCCCGCCTGGGCAGAGGGAGGGCCATCACATGGCTGGCCCCGCCCTGTCTCCCCAGTGAAGCCGTCCCAGTCCTTCATGACGTCCCAGCTGGAAGCCAACAACATAGAGGAGCTAAAGGAGGTGGCTAAGCGGCTCAGCCGGGACCAGCGCTTCCGGGAATCCATCTACCACATCATGGCCACCCAGCCCGGAGCCCCCTCAGCGCCCCGTGGCGGCGGCAAGTGACTGGGGCTCTTCTCCTGCCTTGGGGGAAGGGGAAGGGGTGGCCCAGGGAGGGAGGCCCGGCTCCACGTGGCTTCTCTCCACTCTGGCCTGGGGCCAGCCTCACCCTTGCTCGATACCCTGGCTTCTCCACTTGACCCTTGCAGGCCCAAGCTGGGGGAGTGGAGGAAGGGGTCTAGCCATGTGATGTCGCTGGTCAGGGTTTGGGTTTGTCCATCCCAGCGACAGGCAGGGCGTGCCCACAGGCTCTCTGTGGCTCCTCCTGGTCCCTGGTCCTCACGGGTCAAGGCATCCCATACCCAGGGTGGGTCCTACACACCTTCTGGGACACTCCCTCCCCTTTTGCTTCTGACCTCTAACCTCACAGAGCCATTCCTCTCCCACCCCCACCCTCAGCCAAGGGCTTCCCTTATACCACATGCTAGGGTAGGGAGAGCAGCCTTGGGCTCATGGCGCACACACACACACATACCCCAAGACTCGCCACAGTTGGGCCCTGGCGGTGGGATGACCCACCTGGAGCCCTGGGCCCTGGCTGGAAGCTGGGGCCAGCAGGGACACTGGGGTCTCTCACCTGGAGGACAAGTCACAACTCAGGAGGGAAGAAGGCGGCCCTGGCTCCTGCATTCTCCACTCTGGCCACGGCGGCGCTGCTGGGCGTGACCTAGCAGATGGCGCCCTCCTTGGAGGCCTTGCTGCCTCCTGTCCCTCTGAGCCTTACCCCGCTGAAGCCGTGAGGCCACGAACCCCAGCAGATGGACCAGTGACAAGCCAGGGTCTGCTGGGCTCACAGAAGAGGGATCCATTGGGGACCAGGGCACTCCGGGACACTGGTGGCATTCGAGGTGCTAACTCTCCGCTGCTTGGAAAAGCAGGACGTTCTGAGAGATGGACAGGTGGTGGCAGCAGGGAGGGCCCAGGGAAAGGAGCAGGCACCCAGGGGAGCCTGCAGCAAGAGCAGTGCTGCTGCCTGGGAGAGCACACGCGCACCGGCCCCCGGCTGCCGGACGCTCCAAGGCCGGGCCACGCTGTCCTGCTCCGGCTCAAGGCTCCTTGGTGACACTCGGCTCCAAGGTCCCCTTCTCAGGGGTAGCTTCAGCCAGTTTGCCGGATCGAGGTGGGGGCAGGGTTGGGGTGCCTGGGCAGCAGTACATTTGAAAGGGCTCTGTCTGGATGGAAAAGCTTTACACACATAGAAACCTGGAATACTTTATCTACTAGGGGGAAGATGCACAAACCCAGGCTCCTGTTTTTGTTTGTTTCCAAAGAATTATACGAAGGGTGGCTCGCCCTTGGAGAAAGACCTTTCGGGAAATGTTTCCAATGCATGTGTTTTGCCAGAAGGGAAAGTGCACATCTTGGTCTGGTTGGTGCTGCTGCACCTGACACTGGGTCATTTGTGGAGGACAGGAATGCACTGGCTTTGGAAGCTGGGACGTGTAACATGGAGGTGCTGGCATCTAAGGAGGGCCTTTTTGTCTGTCTGTTTGTTTAAAGATTTATTTATTCATGGGACAAGCAGAGTTACAGACAAGCAGAGGCAGAGAGAGAGAGAACCTCCATCTACTGGTCCACTCCCCAAATAGCCACAACAGCTGGAGCTGGACCGATCTGAAGCCAGGAGCTTCTTCCACGTCTCCCACGCAGGTGCAGGGGCCCAAGCACTTGGGCCATCCTCCACTGCTTTCCCAGGCCATTGCAGAGAGCTGGATTGGAAGTGGAGCAGCCGGGACTTGAACCGGTGCCCATAGGGGATGCCGGCACCACAGGTGGCAGCTTTACCTGCTAAGCCATAGCGTGGGCCCTGGGAGGGCCTTCTTGCCTCATCACCACATGGCGGGAAGGCAAAGGCTGCGAGAGGACCCGTTCCTGCAATAATGGACCCACTCCTGTGCTAACAGCACTAACCCACTGATGAGGGCAGAGTCCTCGCGGCCTCATCACTCCTTACACAGTCCCACCTCTTAATGCTATTATAATGACAGTTCAATCTGTTTGGGAGCGGACAAGCATTCAAACCATAGTGGTACAGTTCCATGCGGATGCACCAGTCCCCCTTCCTCTCCTTCCTCCTATTCTCACCCTGCACTTTCCATACCTCACGCAAATCTGGGTTACTGTCAACCAATGGCTCAATCCAGAAGTGTTTGTGAAAAGCTTATTAAGTATGTAGCACAGTGAGTAGAAAAAGAGCAGCACCTCTATGTGAAAATAGGTAGGGGTGGAGATTGCTTACTGGAAATATATGCACCTGATTTTCTTTTAAAATTTGTTAAATAAACTCTTATTTCTTAGCCAATTAAATGTTTCCTGCAGTATTTTCTAAGTACGCAGTGCAGTCATTGCTAGAGAGCTGCTGCCCCCTGCAGGTTAAATGTGGGATTGTTGTCTCGCCGGCTGTACTGCTTGGCCTGCCTGCTCCGCAGAGGGGACTCCCCACCGAGACACCGCCTGTACGCGGCTTCTTTAATTAACTGAAAAATCTGCGCTCCCGCCCTGAGGTCCTGGCTGTTCCCACGTAGCGAGGACAGTCAGCTGGAATTTCTTCTGAAGAGGGCACGGACCACAGGACAGAGCTCAAAGGACACCTATGACCTGCTAGTTCTAGAATCTCCACTGGAAATCGACAGGTGACACCTCCCCTGATGCTTTTGTCAGTGATCATACAAGGAGGCTTCAAAGGGCTCATGGGAAATGTGTGCTATCCTTTTTTAATTTTACTTTTTGAGAGGCACCGAGAGAGAGACAGAGAGACATGGAGCTCCCATCTGCTGGTTCACTCCCCGCATGCCCACAACAGCAAGGGTTGGGTCAGGCGGAAGCCAGGAGCTGGGAATTCCATCCAGGTCTCTCACATGGGTGGCAGGGAGCCAAGTATTTGAGCCATCGCCGCTGCTGCCCAGGTGTGCATTAGCAGGAACCCAGATTCCAGAGTCTCCAACCCAGGTGGCAGAGACTCAGTTATGGGGCCACCATCTGCTGCCTCCCAGGCTGCGTTATCAGGCGGTTGGATCAGAATCAGAGCACTCCTATATGAGATGCAGGTGTCCCGAGCAATAGCTTAACCCATTGCGCCACAATGCCTGCCTCCTTTTTAAAACTTAAATATATATATATATATATATATATATATATATATATTTATTCAAAAGACAGGGTTACACTGAGAGGGGAAGACAGAGAGAGAGAGAGAGATCTTCCATCTGCTGGTTCACTCCTCAAATGGCCACAACAATCAGAACTGAGCTGATCCGAAGCCAGGAGCCAGGAGCTTCCTCCATGTCTCCCATGTGCGTGCAGGGGCCCAAGGACTTGGGCCATCATCTACTGCTTTCCCAGGTGCATCAGCAGGGAGCTGGATTGGAAGTGGAACAGCCGGGACTCAAAGCAGTGCCCATATGGGATGCTGGCACTACAGGCAGCAGCTTAAACCACTGTGTCATAGCACTAGCCCCAATTTTTTTTTTTATTGTAGTAAAACACATCTGACAAAATTTATCATTTGAACCACTTCCAAGTGTGCAGCTCAGCAGTGGTACATATATTCACATTGTTGTATAGCCAATTTTAGATTTTTCATCTTGCAAAAGGGAAACTGTACCCATTAAACAGTGAGTCCCAGGGCCAGTGCTGTGGCATAGTAAGATAAGCCTCCACCTGTAGCGCTGGCTTCCATATGGGAACTGGTTCATGTCCCAGCTGCTCCTCTTCTGATCCAGCTCCATGCTATGGCTTGGGAAAGCAGAATGTGGCCCAAGTCCTTGGGTCCCTGCACCTCACGGGGGACCAGGCTTCAGATCTGCCCAGCTCTAGCAGTTACAGCCAACTGGGGAGTGAACCAATGGACAAAAGACCTCTCTCTGCCTCTGTCTGTGGCTCTGCCTCTCAAATAAATAAATATTTTTAAGATTTATTTTATTATTTATTTGAAAGTCAGAGTCATACAGAGAGAGAAGGAGAGGCAGAGAAAGAGAGAGAGAGAGAGAGAGAGAGGTCTTCCATCGGTGATTCACTCCCAAGTTGGCTGCAACAGCAGGAGCTGCGCCAATCCTAAGCCAGGAGCCAGGAGCTTCTTCCAGGTCTCCCACGTGGTTGCAGTGGCTCAAGCACTTGGGCCATCTTCTACTGCTTTCCCAGGCCATAGCAGAGAACCGGATTGGAAGTGGAGCAGCCAGGACTCGAACCTGCACCCACATGGGATGCCGACACTGGAAGTGGTGGCTTTACCCGCTACGCCACAGCGCCGGCCCCAATAAATAAATCTTAAACAAGAAAAGAAGAAACAATTAAGTTCCCTATTATTTCCACCCACCTCCAGACCCTGGCAAGCAACCCTGTAGTCCCGTCTATAAATTGAAGTACTTTAGATACTTCAGGTAAATAGAGTCACTCAGTATTTATATATATATATATATATATATATATATATATATATATATATATCTTATTTGGGAGAGAGTGAGAGAGAGCACATGCTGTCATCCACTGGTTCAATCCCCAAATGCCCCAATGGCTGGGGCTGGGCTGCAGTCAAAGCAGGATCCAGGAACTCCATCCAGATCTCCCCTGTGAGTAGCAGGAACTCAATTACTCGAGCTGAGCCATCCCCTGCTGCCCCCCAGGGTCTGCATTAGCAGGAAGCTGGAGTCAGGAACTGAGGGTGAGTGTTGAACCCAGGAGCTCCAGTTTGGGATGTGGCCATCTTTTTTTTTTTTTTATTTGACAGGTAGAGTTATAGACAGTGAGAGAGAGACAGAGACAGAGAGAAAGGTCTTTTTTCTGTTGGTTCACTCCCCAAGTGGCCGCCACGGCTAGCGCTGCATCAATCCAAAGCCAGGAGCCAGGTGCTTCTCCTGGTCTCCCATGCGGGTGCAGGGCCCAAGGACTTGGGCCATCCTCCACTGCCCTCCCGGGCCACAGCAGAGAGCTGGGATGGAAGAGGAGCAACTGGGACTAGAACCCGGCGGAGATGTGGCCATCTTAACCAGTGTCTCCAAGGCTTGGCAAAGCGCCCACCCTGGTGTGAGTGAGTGAGTGAGTGAGTGAGTGTGTATGTGTCTCCTTAGGGGTTCTTTGTAGCACAAGCCAAAATTTCCTTCCTTTTTAAAGCGAATAACATCCCATCACTTACATTTAAGAGGAAAACTTGATTTCTGATGAATTTTTGGTCAGTGGGGAGGGCCCTGCCTGTCTTAGAGGACAAGAGAGTCACAGCGGAGGGGAACCGGGTCCCTACCCCAACTTCCCCCAACCCCCCCACAGCCTGGTGCTGGTGCGTCATGTGCACTTCCTCCTTCTCCCCAGCAGATGGCAGCATGCCCTCTGGGAAAGCGAGCCAAGGCTCCCGTAGGAAGGGGCGGGCTTTCGGCTGAGGCGGTCCTGAGTGGTTGGTGTTGTCTCCAGTGGCTCTGTCTTTAAGATGAGAAACAAAAGACTGCTCCAGCCGTCGCTGATTACGAATTCAGCACGGACCATGCCCTTTCGCACTGATTCTCTCGCTTTGTCCTCACAACATCCTTTTCTTTGATTTAGAGGGAGAGAAAAAAAATGAAAGCAGGTGCACCTGGAAGTTCAGGCCCAAAGCAAGTGTTCTCTCCAGCATCCCTGAACAAATGTGCGTTTTAAAGGGAGAGTCATTCATTCACTCATTCAGTAGATTGGGCGTCTCTCTGTCTGGGTCCCAGGAATCTCTCCTGAGGTCTTTTCTGGATTGGCTCAGCAGTGTCAGGGTCCTGCTCACCGAGGACCCTGCCCCGGGCCTGGGCTGTCTCCATCCGGTCCCAGGCTGCCCTCCTGATATTTCACCTTCCCCTTCCCCACGCCCAGGGTCCCACGGAGCACAGACCCTGAGACAGGGAGGAGGCAGCCAATGGGGACACCCGGGAACTGGGGAGGCTTTGTGGGGGGGTCCCGAAGAGACCCAGTCTCCCCTGGGCCAAGGGGGCTGTGCACTGACAGTCATGTACCCCGCGAGCCAGGGCACCCCTTCTTCTGAGAACCGTGTGGTCAGGTGACTTAGTGGTGCGCCAGCGTCCCAGATTGCACCTACCCCAGCAGGAGGGCTGCGACGTCACCAGGCCACGTGCTCTTAGGGGACAGCGTGGCACACGCGGTCTGTCGCTGACACCGTTAGGTGCTGTGCTCCCGTCGCTCACACACCTTCCACCCGGGAGAGGTTTTCTGGAAGAATGTCAGCTTTGCATGTGATGAACAGCAACGCCTTGTCTTCATACGTGCTGCGTGGAGTCCGTGGCACTTACACTATTGGGCGTGACTAAATGCCTCCTCGTTGCTCCTCTGTAACCTCGCACCTCCACCTGTCTGAGGCAGCTTCCTGTGCATGGCATCCTCTGCAGGGCATCTGCCCACCTAGGCCACTGCAGCAGGTGCAGGCAGGGGGCCCGTGGTGACCCAGCCGAGCACAGCGAGTCCACCTGCAGCATTTCCCTTGAAGGATTTCTTCTCCGGGGAAGGAAAATGACGTCTTCCCTAGTTCCGCTGCTCGGAGTGACCCTGGTGCCCCCACTTCCCTGAGCTCAGGGATGTCACATCACGGCCACGTGAGCAATTGGGAGGGGTGATGGTGGCACTCTCTCTTGTCCCCTGCAAGCTTTGGTGATGTGGTGGGAAGTGGGCACACAGATGGACCGCTCTGGTTTTAACCTGAGTAACTAAACCTCTCCAGAAAGGAATCTGCAGATAAAAATCACGCATGCAACAAAACCCAGGGAGGAACAATACCAGACGTAGCTCCCCTAGGTTTGAAAGGCTCCAGACGCCGAGGGCATTTGGTGCAGCGGGTAAGATGCAGTGTGGGGCGGTGTTGTGGTGCAGCAGGCTAAGCCGGCATCCCGTAGCAGAGTGCTGGCTCAAATCCCAGCTGCTCTGCTCCCATCCAGCTCCCTGCTCACGCACCTGGGAAGGCAGTAGAAGATGGCCCAACTCCCTGGGCCCCTGCCACCCTCATGGGAGACCTGGATGGAGTTGCTGGATCCTGGCTTCAACCTGGCCCAGCCCTGGCTGTTGGAGTCACTGGGAGAGTGAACCAGCAGAGGGAATCTCTCTCTCTCTCTCTCCTTCCATCTCTCTGTCACTCTGTCTTTCAAATACATAATAAATAAATAAATAAATCTTTTTTAAAAAAAAAGCCAGAGAAATGCAACTTGGGACACCACACCCCATATGGGAGTTCATGGGTTCAAGTCCAGCCGATGGATGATCTCTTTGTTGCTCTGCCTTTTAAATAAAGATAGAGAGCTTTTAAATGAGCCCAGCAAATATAACACTTGGCTTTTGTGCAGAGTCTGTTGAGAGAGGCTTCTGACGCCCCAGAGGTTGATGATGTGGGAGAGAAGGTGGCCACTGCCAACTGAGAGAGAGGGAGAGAGAGAGAGAGGAGTCAGATCGGGAATGAGCATTTGTAGAAGTACCTTAGCCGACTTAGTTCACTTCTGCTTCCTGTGCAATCTGTGATGGGAGAAAAAAAATCTATGACTCATTGAGTCTATAAACGTCCCCTCTGTAAGGATAAAATAAGACTCCTAGGTGAAAGCGTGGAGCCGCCTTCCGTCGGCAGCATCTACTGCCCGCGGCACATCAGGTGACGACGTGCCTGGCGCTGTGGGCTGCCCCGGGCTCTGGTGCTGGGGGAGGACCGCGGACAGGGGAGCGTGGGTTGACCGTGGGGTCCTGTGCGTGTCATCCGGGGTCTACACGACAGCCATGCTTCCATCACCAGCCTGAGTTCACCAAGGTTGCCCTGCCGATACAGTCTCCAGTTGTTCATAAGGATTTTCCTTTTCCATAGTGCTTGGAAGTGACCCACAGCTCCTCTTTCCTTTTTAAAATTTTTGTTTTATTTAAGAGACACAGAGAGGTCTTCCATCCGTTGACTCATTCTCCAAATACCTGGGCTGGGCTGAGTGCCAGAAACTCAATCCAGGTCTCGACTGGGTGGCAGGGACTGAACTACTTAAGCAATAAACGTCTCTCTGCCGTGGTGTGTACATTAGCAGGAAGCTGGAATCAGAAGTGGAGCAAAGACTCAAATCCAGGCGCTGATGTGGGAGGCAACCACCCCACCACCTGTTTCCTTTCTCTTTTCTTTTAACATTTATGTGAGAGACAGACAGATAGGGGGAGCTCAAGTTCACTGGTTCCCTCCCTCAAATGCCTGCGGTGGCTGGCACTGGAAGCCAGGAACACAATTTAGGTCCCTGGTACATGAACTAGTACCCATATGGGATGTCAGCACCGCAGGTGGAGGGTCAGCCTGCTACACCACAGTGCCGGCCCCCTGGGTTTGACATATATATAAACCACTTGTTGGAGAGCTTGTCCCCCTCCTTTGGGTGTGCGTGCACACACACACACACACACGTGCACATGTGTGCCAGAGATTGTTCCACAGGGAAAAGCCTGTGACTCGGAGCTGGGGAACTAAGGTCTCCGAGGAGAATCCTTAAGAAAAGTGGAAAGCCGAGGGCCTGCACTGTGGCGCAGCAGGTAAAGCCGCTGCCTGCAGTGCTAGCATCCCATTTGGGCACCTGTTCGAGTCCTGGCTGCTCCTCTTCCCACCCAGCTCCCTGCTAATGCTCCTGAGAAAGCAGCAGATGACGGCCCAAGTCTTTGAGCCCCTGAATCTGCATGGGAGACCCGGAGGAAGCTCCTGGCTCCTGACTTTGAATCAGCTCAGCTCCGGCCACTGCGGCCAATTGGGGAGTGAGCCAGCGGATGGAAGGCAACCCCCCCTTTCTGCCTCTGTCTTTCTGTAACACTGCCTTCCAAATAATACATAAATCTTGAAAGAAAGAAAGAAAGAAAGAAAGAAAGAGAGAGAGAGAGAGAGAGAGAAAGAAAGAAAGAAAGAAAGAAAGAAAGAAAGAAAGAAAGAAAGAAAGAAAGAAAGAAAGAAAGAAAGAAAGAAAGAAAGAAAGAAAGAAAAGAAAGAAATAAAGGCTGAAAGCCGGGGGCTGCGGCTGCCCTCACCCCTGCGCGGCGGCGGGCTGGGTCTCCCTGGGCGGCACCTGCTATGGCTGGCCGTGCCGCCAGCTGCACGCCCTGCAAGGGCTGTGGGTGCTGGCGCCTCTGTCTCCCCACCTCTCTGCAATGCGAGAGTCCCGTCATGGGACTGTGGCTGAGTCTGGCACCAAGCAGTCCCTGCTCCTGTCCCAAATGTTCCCTGCTCCTAACAGCTCCTAAAGCGGGGAAAGATTGGAAAGGAGAGGCGTTCTCCGCACTGGAGAGCTGTGCAAATTAAGGCTCAGGGAAAGGATGTGGTTACTTACAAAAAAGATTTATTATTTGGATGACAGATCCTGGTGGGCCAGGGGAGAGACAGGATGGGGGAAGGGAGGGAGAAAGAAACAAGTTTCCATCCACTGGATCCCCAAATGACCTCAACAGCCAGGGCTTGGCCAGGCTGAAGCCAGGAGCCAGGAACTCCATCCGGGTCTCCCACGAGGGTGGCAGGAGCCCAGGCACTTGGGCATCTTTGGCTGCCTTCTTTGCTTATTAGCAGGCAGCAGCTGGGATGCCCCGGCGCTCTGATATAGGATGCCGGCACCGTGGTGGCAGCTTAACCTGCTGCGCCACAGTGGCCTAGGAAGTGATTTCTGCAGATGCGACCAGAGGGGTGCGTGGGTGGGAGCTGAGGAGACTCCGCTTACAGAACCTGGGGCTTGCAAAGCTGAGACAGCCTCTGGCACCAGTACCAGCCGCAGGCACCAGGGCCCAGACCGGGGGTCTCGCTGCCACAGCGGGGGGTCAGCGTGCTCTGCTCTTCTTTGTGCAATGACCTTGCTCTCTCCAGCTGCAGGGACAGGGCCACCAGCACTCCCCGCTTGGCACCCGTAGAGGGCAGACACAGCTTCTTTCTTGAGCTCCCTGAATTCATCCTGCAGCCCAGGTCACCCCCCGACTTGGTTGAATCACGTGTGGGTGGAGGGTGGGCTCAGGCTAATGCACCCAAGCAGGGTGGGAGCGGTAGAAAGGGCATGTGCAGAGGACAGACGTGGGTGTGTGCATTGTGTGCATGCGTGTGTGTGTGTGTGCATGTGTGTGTGTGCATTGTGTGTATGCATGTGTGAGTGTGTGCATTGTGTGCATGCATGTGTGTGTGCACGTGTGTGAGTGTGTGTGTGCATTGTGTGCATGCGTGAGTGTGTGTGTACATTGTGTGCATGTGTGTGTGTGTGTGTCTGTGAGATCTGCAGCCTGCTGGCCCCGACCGCTGCATCGAGAATGACTGATGTGGGCGGCGGCGGCAGCGGCAGCAGAACTGCAGCCTTGCTGGCCTCCAACTCCTGCTTGGGGGAGGCTGGGTCAGCAGCGGTTGTCATGGCAACCGTCTACCAAGTGGGTCTTAAAGACTGAGGCTGGAGTGTTTTGACTGATACTTGCCTGTTGGGGGAAAAGAAAAGAGAAAGGAAGGAAGACAAAGCCCAGCTCTATGGGTGCCGGTCATGGGAGGGCAGAGACGGGGTGGGGTGTGTTGTGGCGCTGGGCTTGGGCTTCGCTCCCTGGGCTCACAGGGGAGGGCTGGTGCTGGTTCCGCCTGGGCGTGGCTGTCACGACGGGGGGTGGGTGGGGGTGGGGCACAGGTGTGTGTCTCACAGGGCACACAGGTGGGAGCTGGCCTGCCACGGGGTACACCGGGCTGGTGACACAACTCCCCCAAAGCTTCCCTTCCTCCTCCAGCAGCCGCCCAACTGCTAACAAGTAATTCCCACCAGCCTGCTTTCCCTGCCCGGGTCCCTCAGCGACTCCAGATGCCAACAGGACAGAGTTCAAGGGCCTGAGCAGGACAGTCCTTGTCCTCATGATCATCTCTCATCATCTCCTTGCAAATCGGTATTCCCAGATAGCTGCATGCCTCTGGACCTTGGAACATGCTGTGTGCCTAGGAGGCTTCCCGCTTCCACTGGAGAAACGTGGCTCCTTCTTGAAACAAACTCTGTGACTTTCAGACGGGGACAGCACCAGTCACCTGCCCTTGTCTTGAATCTCCTGGGCAACCTGCTCCCCTCTGGCTACCTGAGGCCATGGCCAGGTCCACTCAGCCCCTCAGTCTACCCCTTGCCAGGCTGGGCTGCTCCCCCTTTAGAGACGAGCAGTTCCAGGGTAGATAAAACCCCCGCTCCTAGGCTCCCTTCGCAGTTTTGAGCAGGACCCATCATTCCTTCCCTCGACAATGAGTCAGTGAGCTCCCACCAGGCAGCAGGCACTGTTCTGGGCCCTTGGTTACTGGGGAGCAGAGCAGAAGTCCCTGTGCTCATGGAGCTGATGCTGTAGCAGGGGAGACAGACAATATATAGAGGAAAAGTCATTCCATCGTTCATTTCAAGGCACAAAGGGCTATGGGAACAAACAGCAAGTGAGGGAGTTGGGAGCCCCAGGCAGGGGGGCTGGGGCGGGTGACAATGGGTCGTAGGGTAGCAGGATCTGCCTTCTATCTGTCAGCCAGAATCCCTGGAAGACACCCCGATGTGGGGGAAGGGGAGCTCTAAGCAGTAGACATCTATTTCTCACAGATTTGGAGATGGCCTTAACAACCAATGCTGGGCTGGACCATACCAAAAGTCAGGAGCCAGGAACTTCATCTGGGTCTCTCATGTGGGGGGCAGGAACGCAAGTGCTTTGGGCCATCTTCCACTGCTTCTCCAAGGCCATTAACAGGGGAGCTGGGTCCGACGTGGAGCAGCCGGGACATGAACCAGCGCCCATATGGGTTGCCAGGGCCACAGGCGGCTGCTTTATCCACCACGCCACCATGCAGACCCACTGATGGCATTTAAAACTATAAGACTCAAGGAGACCATCCGGGGAGTGAGAGGAGTCAGAACAGAGGGGTGACCCTGCAGCACCCCAGCAGGGAGGCAAGTGGCCTCAGAGATGGACAGCAAGGTTGAGATGCTCCGATGCCAGAGGAGGACGAAAGGGAGAAGCAGGCAGGACCGAGGCACAGCTGGTTTATGCTGCTGCTTGGGATGCCCGCGTCCCAAATCAGAGCACCTGAGATGGACTGCTTCCCCTCGCGCTCCCTGCTAACGCACACCCCGGGAGGCAGCAGCTGGTGGCCCAAGGACTTGGATCCCTGCCACCAGGTGGGAGACCCCCATGGAGTTCCTGTTGTGGGCATTTGAGATATAAACCAATGGTTAGAAGATCTAGGCCAGCACCACGGCTCACTGGGCTAATCCTCAGCCTGTGGCGCCGGCACACCAGGTTCTAGTCCCGGTTGGGGCGCCAGATTCTGTCCCGGTTGCCCCTCTTCCAGTCCAGCCCTCTGCTGTGGCCCAGGAGTGCAGTGGAGGATGGCCCAAGTGCTTGGGCCCTGCACCCCATGGGAGACCAGGAAAAGCACCTGGCTCCTGGCTTCAGATCAGCGCAGTGTGCTGGCCGCAATGCGCCGGCCATAGCGACCACCTGGGGGATGAACCAATGGAAAAAGGAAGACCTTTCTCTGTCTCTCTCTCACTGTCTAACTCTGCCTGTCCAAAAAAATCAAACAAACAAAAACCTCTCCCCTTCTGTATCTCTGCTTTTCGAATAAATAAAAACAAATAAAAACAAACAAACACCTGCCGCACCCCACCCCTGGGCGTCTGCTGTCTCTTTCCCCTCCAGCGCTGGGCACGCTCGGTGCTGGTGCTCTCGTGCAGAGCTCACCTAACTCCTTGGGGCTTCAGGGCATAATTAATAATGAGGACACCCCAGGGACCCTCCAGGAAGGGACGCTATTAATCACTAGATTCCAGGCTGTCGTCTGCGAAGCCAGGGTCGGTCTTCTAGGGAGCCTGTGCTGGGGAAAGCGCTCTCTTGGTTGAGATCGCAGAGGTAAAGGCGTGGCGCTTGGACTACCAGCGCGCCTGCATCTCCCCGGGGCCTCCCGTTGTTGCACCATATGTCCCCCGCCAGGGGGCGCCAGGCACCCTTTCTGCGCAGGTCCCGTGGTGCCCTCAGATAATCTCTCCTTAGGCAGCTGGCTGGAGCCAGCTGTGTCCAGGAGGGGCCTCCTCACCCCAGATCCACCCTCATAATTGTGGAGCCAGGGTTAGGAAACGAATCCCACTCTTTTCCTGCTCAGGTTTATAACTGGCACTTATTTCTTGTGCCACTCACCTCCTCCCACAAACAGGCTGAGGCGGGGGTGGGGAGGGGTGAGGAGGCATCGTGTGTAGGGGGTTAGGGCACTACTCACGACGTCCGGATCCCACATCCATCCAGCTTCCAGTCCAGCTCCAGCCAACGTGCCTGGGAACCTAGCGGACAATGGCCCAAGTCCTTGGGCCCTGCACCCACATGGGAGACCAGGAGGAAGCACCTGGCTCCTGACTTCAGATTGGTGCAGCGCGCTGGCTGTAGAGGCCATTTGGGGGGTGAACCAATGGAAAAAGAAGACCTTTCTCTCTCTCTCTCTCACTGTCTAACTCTGCCTGTAAAAAAAAAAAAAAAGATAGCACAGGTAGAACAGTCCAGTGGTTGAGGTCCCCCCACAGCAGTGACTTGTGAGGAGGTGGACATGGAAGGGGACTCCTGGGAGGGGGTGGGGTGGAGAGCAGAGTTTGGAAATACCTCCAATACTCTAATGGAATTAAAGGGAATCATTATTGGGCCTGCATTGTGGTACAGTGGGTTAAGTTGCTGCATGCGGTGCTGGCATTCCATATAAGCACTGGTTCAAGTCCTGGCTCCTCCACTTCCAATCCAGCTCTAAGCTAATGCACCTGGGAAGGCAGCAGATGATGGCTCAAGTACAAGGGGCCCCTGTCACCCACATGGGAGACCTGGATAGAGCTCTGGGCTCCTGGAAATCTTTTTAAAATCAGATTTATAATCGTGTTGATGGTGATCATAACAATTATCCAGGTAGTAAAGCTAGATAGAGTCGCTGTGGGTGAGATGCTGAGAATCAGGGCCCCAGACGCTGCTGGCTGCCAAGTTCCCTGCTCGTGGGGGATGGAGTCTCCCTGAAGAACAGAGCTGGCTCTGGGGACTGTGACCCCGGTCCTGCTCGTCACAGAAGGAAGGGCAGCTCCCAGGGCTGGAGGCCTTCGGTGGGTGGGTGGGTGCTTGGGGCTTCAGCTGTTGGCACATCTGGCCAAGGAGGCCAAAGTCCAACACGGGAGCGCCACCAGGCCAGCTGTGACCTAACTCACCGTGTGTTTTCTCGGCAGAACAGTCTATGGGAGGTCAAGGGCTGTCAGCAGAGTGATGGGTCCAGCCCACCCGAAGACTCGGGGCCCCAGGTGTCCATCTGGAGACAGAGGCTCCAGATGAGGAGGTCACGGGGGGCAAGGACCATGCACTGGTCCCAGCGGAGGAGACGGCGCCCGGGGAGCTCACCTGGTGCCCTCTGGCTTCTGTCTTTTTCCAAGAGAAATTTCCCATCTCTGCCTTCGTCCACGGAGCGGCTTTATGCAGTCCTGGGAAATGTGTGCCCCGTGCAGAGGAAGGGGCTCTCTTGTGCCGTGGAGAACGGCCTTGGGTTGCAGACTGGGGGGTGGGTGGGCACGCAGCCCCTTCCCAGGATCCACCAGCATCTGCAGGGGTTTTTGCACATGCAGAGTTACGGGCCAGACGGCAAGTTGTCATGACCCCATGGGAGGCTGAGGCTGCCGGGCGCCTGATTGGCGAAGTTGTGAAACTGTTCTAAAACACTTGTGGTAACTGCACACACCATCTGCAGTGGTGAGCGGGGGCCAGATGGCTCGCGATCTCGTGTCGTTCCCTGAGGGTGTCGCAGGAATGTGTTTTGTTCTCAGCTAGCATTTAAGCAGGTTGCAGGCAGGGGCTGTACCCACGCACAGGGTGCCCATCCGGGCAGCCCGCCCAGCCCTGATGTGTGCTGTCTACTGGCGATCGAACACGTTCACCTCCGTTGCTCCACTCTCTCCCCAGCCACCCGCTGGGGCTGGTGCCCGTGCAGCTCTCTTTCTAAAGAGGAGGAGGCTGAGTCACAGAGGGCTGGCTGCCTTGAAATCACATTCCGCCCACCTCCCAGATGCCCACAGCCGCCAGGAACTCAATCCAGGTCTCCGATGTGGGCGGCGGGAGCCAGCACCGCTGCCTCCTGGGGTCTGAATTAAAGGAAGCTGGAGTTGGAAGCTGGAGCCTGGGTATCAAGCCCAGGCCTGTCCACTCTCCCTAAGGAGCAGAATGATGCCCAGGGAAGGAGGTAATGCGCTAGGTCTACCCAGCGGGGAGGGGCCTCCGGGGGTCCTTGCTTCGTGTCCAGAGACTTCCCTTCCGGAGTGCACGTGACTGTGTGCGTGGACTGTCCCTGGGAGCTCAGGCAGAAATCCTGGCCCACTTGGCGTGCTTTTCCTTACCGTGGGCGTGGCAAGCAGGTTTGGGATTCAGGAGAAAAGAAAAGTAAGCGCCTTAAGGGGCGGCCCAGCAGGAAAAGAAAGCTTCCTCGATGCGTAGTTTGCATTTGCTGGCCTGTGGTGGGACGGGATTCCAGGATCTCTGGGCAGACCCCGCGATCCCGTCTCCACCCTGCTCACCCCACGCACTAGTGACCCCCTCGTAGCGCCGCAAGGCAGAACTGGGGCCGGAACGCTGGAGTCTCCATCTCCTTCCTCTGGCCTCTGCTAGTCCGGAATCAGGGCTGAGTCGGGGCGGAGCTTGGGAGGTTTCTTATGCACAGGTTCTAGGTTCCTGCTTGAGTTTGTAGCTCGGGGCTGGGCGAGCTCTTTCACGCCCTTTCTCCGTGCAGCTATCCCAGGAGGCGAGCTGAGCCTGTCACCCTGCGCGGCTCCCATAACCAAGCTACGGCTGAAACCCAGCCCGAGCTAAAGTCCTGGGGTGCTTCTAAGATGGGCTGTCCTCTAAGACTCTGTATCTTCCTCCCGCCCACGCCCACCCCCGTCTATTCACTCAGACCCGAGCGGACGCATCCCTGCCGCATGCCTTCCGCTGTTTCTCTAACTCAGAAGCACAGAAACCGAATACTTCCCCTGAGTCGGGAGCCATGCTGAATAATTCATAGGCCAAATCCATCGCAAATCTCAGGGTGATTTTTTTTCAAGGTTGTGGCTAAGAGGCTCCGAGTGAAAGAAGCAATGAACATGCCTGGCATTCATGGAGGGAAGGAATCAGACAACCCAGGGTCCCCGTCTCCGGGAAGAGAAAAGCCCCCCACACAGCGGTTCACTGCAGTGGCCTTGAAGGTGGCGCGGGGGGGGGGGGGGGGGGGGGGAGGGCGGGCGCTCTGGGCTCTGTGAGCTCTCGCTTCTCTGGATGGACGGGTTAAACACATGAGTGGATTGCCAGACCTCGTATGGACCAATCAGAAGGGCGTCCAGGACACTGGCTGGGAAGGCGGTGAGGCACACGGAGTGTGCTTGAGTCCCAGTGGTGCGCCACCTGCAGGTGTGCGGTGGGAAGGGCTCCTGCTCTGGGCAAGTGGGGGGACGAGACATCTGTGGATGATCCTTCACAGTCATCCTGCCAATGGAGCCATCTGAGGATCAAGATCACCCTCCGACCTGCAGGCCTGGAAGGTTCTGACCAACTCGGACTCAACCACTAGGCGTGATGAGGCCTCAAAGTAAAACCTTCACTTTGCTTCTCCTGGACTCAGAAGTGGTTGGCTTCACCAGGTGTTGCATCACCCCCAGCCCCTTGTGTTCGTCTTCCTGGGCTGTGCTGCTCCATGGCCCCTTCTCCCACTCCTCTGATGCAGACTTCTCATTGTCCACCCGTGCCCAGGCCCCCATCTTGCCTCTTCGCTTTACCTTCACACATGGCCGCTTGGTTACACACCGTGTTTGACAGCCAGGATATCCAGATGTATCACCTGGCTCTCCCTCTCCTTGCAACCGGGAGTCACCGTGGGATGAAAACAAAAGCAATGTTTAAAGTGGGCATTTGGCCCAGCTGTGGAGATGCCAGTTGGGGGATAGGCGTGTGGCACAGCAGTTAAGTTGCTACTTGGGATGCCTGCATTCCAGATCTGAGAGCCTGGTCCGAGTCCTAGCTACTCTGCCTCTGATCCACCTCCCTGCCAGCGCACACCCTGGGAGGCAGCAGGTGACAGTTCAAGTACGTGGGTCCCTGCCACCCACAGGGGAGACTTGGATGGCGTTCCAGTTTCCTGGCTTCAGTCTGGCCTTGCCCTGGGCATTTGGGGAGTTAACCAGTGGGATAGAAGACCTCTCTGTCTGTCTGCTTTTCAACAAAACAAAGATAAATAATAAAACAATTTTTTTTTTTTGTAAAAAAGATGCCAGTTAGGCTGATTTGTGTCCTGGCTGCTCCACTTCTGTTCTAGCGTCCTGTTAATGGCCTGGAAAAAGCAGGAGAAGATGGCCCAAGTGTTTGGACCCCTGCACCCACGTGGGAGATCAGGATGAAGCTTGTGGCTCCTGGGCTCAGCCTGGCCCACTCCTGGATGTTGCAGCCTTTTGGGGAGTGAACCAGCAGATGGAAGATCTCTGTCTCTCCCTCTGTCTCTGTAACTCTGGCTTTCAAAACTAAATAAACAAGTCTTTAAAAACAGCTGCCAGGGAGGAGCCTGGTGTCCCTCACTGGAATGCTTCCATCTACTTCTCAACTCTGGCTGCTGCCTCCAGCTTGCTGCTAATGTAGACCCCAGAGGCAGTGGTGACGGCTCAAGCGACTGTGTTCCTGCCACACACGTGTAGGAGATCTGGGTTGAGTTCCTAGTTCAGCCAGCCTAGCCCTGGCCTTTGCAGATATCTGGGGAGTAAACCCATGGATATGAGCACTCTATCATCTATCTATCTACCTACCTACCTACCTATCATTGATCTATCTCATCCTCAAATAAATACATTTTTTTAAAAAAATGGCGGTTGCAACTTTTATGATAGGAAATTGTTGGTCATCCACTCCCTCTATTTGCTGGCATGTGACAGCTTTGCTGGTGAATTATCTTTGGTCAAATGAGGAGAACACCTCAGAAGATGGCAGCCTAAGGTAGAAAGAGGGACAGGCATTTGCCCTGGCTGTTAGGGTACCTTCACCCCATGTTAGAGTGCTTGGGCTTGCTGCTTCTGAGCCCATCTTCAGCTCATGGGGACCCTGGTAGGGCAGTGGTGATGGCTTAAGTCGCTGAGTTCCTGCCTCTCGTGGGGGAGACAAGTACGTAATTGAATAAATCAAAGGTGGCAGCACATACCTGCAAAGGGCCTTAGTCTTTGTCTAAGGGATTTTTTTTAAAGATTTCTTTATTTTATTTGAAAGTCAGAATTACAGAGAAAGGAGGAGAGACAGAGAGTTTAAAGAAGATCTTAAACACTGGCACATATTTAATCCTAAACAAAAACTGGAGAATTTTTTTCTTCCTTCCTCCAAATGCACCCAAAGGCTTCTTCCATATCCGGTTGGCCGGAGTGGGCTCTGGAAAGGGATTCTCACCGAGGGGGTTGTTGGCCATGGCCAGTCTCTGGTCTATGTGAATTTATTTCCGTAGACCTGTGAGCAGCAAAGGTTCCACCCCAAGGTGAGGCCCGGTGGTGCTCTAAGCCCATAAAGTGTAGCAACATATGTGAGGGCAAACTGTTGAAATCTTTACTTAATATATACTAAACTGATCTTCTGTATATAAAGAGAATTGAAAATGAATCTTGATGTGAAGCAAGGGGAGAGGGAGTGGGAAAGGGGAGGGTTGCGGGTGGGGGGGAAGTTATGGGGGGGGGAAGCCATTGTAATCTATAAGCTGTATTTTGGAAATTTATATTCTTTAAATAAAAGCGTTACAAAAAAAAAAGTGTAGCAACAGTTTCCTTCATTAGATTATGTTTGCCTTAAAAACCTAGACAAAACCAATTTTTGATAGGAGGGAAATTCATATATAAAGTTAAAAATTTTTATTTATTTTTATTTGAGAGACAAAGGGGGAGAGAGAAATAAAGAGGGAGATGCAGAGAGATTTCCCATCTGCTCGCTCACTTCACAAATGCCCGCAATGGCAAGGGCTGGGCCGGTGGAAGCTGGGAGCTGGGAACTCAGTTTGGGTGCCCCACACGAGTGGCAGGGACCCAACTATTCCAGCCATCCTCTGCTGTCTCCCAGGGTGTGCATTAGCAGGAAGCTGGAATCAAGGGCAGAGCTGGGACTTGAACCCAGACTCTGATATGGGATGCAAGTGTTTCAAGTGGGATCTTAAGTACATTGTCCACGCCAGCCCCTGCATCAAGTTCAACGGGAGAAGGCAGGCAAAGCCTTTTATAATTTGTTCTTCTCTTCTGTGCAGCCGTGGAGGTCTATTTCTAAACCCAGCATAGTGCAGAGCCTGTAGATTTCTCTGGTCACGGCACAGAGGGACGTAGGCACCCTCCAAGGCCTTGGCAGCCAAGTCCAAGCCGCGGAGCCTGGCCCGCAGCCAGCCTTTCCTTGAAGACACGTCCCAGGGCACCGGCCCTGGCAGCATTTAGACGCTGCTGCATTTTTATTAGTGCTTCCTTCTCTTCTGCTAGACCCTTCTTGAAGTTCAGTGGCTCTCATTACAACTGAGGGTCAGAAGGACACAGCCCGCCTGCCTCCCCCCATCAGTCTCTGCTTCAGGGAATGAACGCAGCATCACCCACGCTGCTACTGTAGCAAAGACTAACTTTTCAGCACATGAATTCCAGGCCCCATATTCAAACCATAGCAAAGCCCGTCATGCAGAGGAGTCCCCGGGCACCACTAATCCCCTCTGCACACTCCTCATGAGCTGTGCAAGCCACTGTTGCAAGTTCATGTTCACTTTTCTTAAACCCTTGAAGTCATAAAGTTCTGTGGTCGTAAGCTTTAAAACAGTCCACAGAGGGCCCGGCACTGTGGCACAGTAGACTAAGCCTCTGCCTGTGGTACCAGCATCCTATTTGGACACCAGTTCATGTCCTGGATGCTCCGCTTGCAATCCAGCTCCATGCTAATGTGCATGGGAAAGCAGTAGAAGATGGCCCAAGTGCTTGGGCCCCTGCACCCGTGTGGGAGTCCTGGAAGAAGCTCCTGGCTCCTGGCTCCTGGCTCCTGGCTCCTGGCTCCTGGCTCTGGATCAGCTCAGCTCCGGCTATTTGGGGAGTGAACTGAGTTCCTGCTCTGATGCCGATAGCAGCTTTCCCTGCAGGGCAGGGGAGTGGACGACTCCTGTGGCTTGCTTCCCGTGGCCACTTATTGGCTGCACAAATAGAGTGGACAAGAGGAGGGCCCGGGCATGCTGGCTGTGCTGTGGATTAGGTCAGTTACAGCTCAGTTGTGGCTATTTGGGGAGTGAACCAGTGAATGGAAGACCTCTCTCTCTCTCTCTCTCTCTCTCTCTCTGTCTCTTTGTCTCTCCCTCTCTCTGTCTGTAACTCTATCTCTCAAATAAATAAACAAAATCCTTTAAAAAAAACAGTCAATATTTTTGGTCTGAAATGGTCACTATTTTATATTCCACTGTCACTCCTCATATTCTGCATCTCCTTCTCGCTCTGTGTAGCTCTGACTTTCAAATAAATAAATAAATCTTTTTAAGAAAAAATACTGATTAAACTCAGAACTACAAACTCTAGAAACCGCATCTCCCAGTTCTTTGCATCTCCAGCCTCTTCTTTTTTTAATAATTATTTTAAACAATGTTTTATTTATTTATTTGAGAGGCAGAGTCACAGACAGAGAGATAAACAGAGAGAGAGCTCTTCCATCCACTGGCTCACTCCCCCAAATGGCTGCAGCAACCGGAGCTAGGCCAATCCGAAGCCAGGAGCCAGGAGATTCTTCCGGGTCTCCCACGCGGGTGCAGGGCTCCAAGCACCTGGGCCATCTTCTGCTGCTTTCCCAGGCCATAAGCAGAGAGCTGGACTGGAAGAGGAGCAGCTGGAACATGAACCAGAGCCCATATGAGTTGCTGATGCCACAGGTGAAGGCCTAGCCTACTTCACCAGAGTGCCAGCCCCGACAGCCTCTTCTGGCAGATATAAAGACTCGGCAGGGCCAGCTTCCTAGAGGCCATGCAGTCACACAGGGAGGGCTCTGTGCTTAGGAGGGCCCAGGTTTGCTTCTATGTCCTGCTGTTGCTGTCTTGAAATTCTTACAAACATCTTGCCATGCATCTCCATCCTGCCCTGGGCACTCTGCAAGTCCTGCAGCCTCTCTTGCAGTTCAGGAGACCAAAGTCATGTGCTAAGACAGACGACAGCTGTCACCATGACCTACTCCAGAGTGCAGCCAGCACGCCCGGGGCCCTCTTGTCCACTCAGGAGTCGTCCACTCCCCTGCCCTGCGGGGACAGCTGCTATTGGCATCAGAGCAAGAGCTCAGTCCTGTGAAAATCCCAGGCCTGCCTGGCCTATCAGTGAATTCTCTCCATTAAACTGTGTAACCTTGCTCACCCAGCCTGAATGGCACTCTCTGGGGCTCTGTCTGGAGAGGGCCCATCTGTCCTGATGGATGCCATGCCTCATTACACCTCGCCACCTGCTGACCATGACTCCCTGTCGCAAGGCTGAATTCTTTCTTGCACAAAGACCAGTTGGACGGCCGGTGCCACGGCTCAATAGGCTAATCCTCTACCTGCGGTGCTGGCACCCCTGGTTCTAATCCTGGTTGGGGCACCAGATTCTGTCCCAGTTGCTCCTCTTCCATCCCAGCTCTCTGCTGTGGCCCGGGAGTGCAATAGAGGATGGCCCAACTGCTTGGGCCCTGCACCCGCATGGGAGACCAGGAGGAAGCACCTGGCTCCTGGCTTCGGATCGATGCAGCACACCAGCCACAACACGCCGGCTGTAGCGGCCACTTAGGGGGTGAACCAATGGAAGGAAGACCTTTCTCTCTGTTTCTCTCTCACACTGTCTAACTCTGCCTGTCAAAAAAAAAAAAAGAAAGAAAGAAAGAAAAAAGAAAGATCAATTGGAATGCAGAGGTTTCAGTGGCCCCTGTTCTTAAAGTGAACCAGTGAACCCCCAAACTATTAAAGAGGGCTCTGCTTAAACAAGAGGGCAGAAGGTGAGAGCGAGGTGCAGTATGAACAAGGCAGGGGCCAGGAAGCAGCCAGCGAGAGAGCCTGGCTCCCCACTGAAGGCGTCTTCAGGGATTCCACCACTCAGTCCTTGTGTGCAGTTTCGCCCTAAGGAAGCTCCAGGGGAGGTGGAGTTGGGAGCGAGAATCGGTGCCATCTGCAATCTGCTCTCAGTCCTGATTTTCTCCTTTCTCTAATTCACAGATATGCCCCAACCTTGCTCCTGTGGCTTTCCCCTGGTATATAGTTTAAAATTTTACTTATTTATTTGAGAGGCAGAGAAAGAGAGAGGGAGAGAGAGAGACAGAGAGACAGAGAGAGACAGACAGAGAGAGAGAGGTATTGCCCATCTAATGGTTCGTTCCCCAGAGACTGGACTGTGCTGAAGCTGGGAGCCAGGAATTCAATCCACATCTCCTGTGTGGGTTCAGGGACTTCAGGGACTCGAAGACTTGAGCCATCACCACTGCCTCCCGAGGTCTGCATTAGCAGGAAGCTGGGGTCAGGAGCCGGAGGCTTGCATTGGACCTAAGTTCTCTGATACGGGACGTGAGTATCTTACCTGGCTTAGTTTCCTGCCCCAGGTGGTTTTCCCTGGCAACTTCCCCCACCCCAACAAGTCATCTCCAAGACAGCTCGCTGTAGATGCTGGGTCTCCATTACCATCTCCACTGCACTTGACATTCTGCACCAAGTATAGGGGAGACAGAGGGTAGGAGTTCTGGTTCTTTTAAGGGCTCTGACTACTGTGAGATCAGCTGGGACTTGGGGTATTGGGGGGTGACATCTATGAGACACAACACCTGGACAAGCTCTAGATGTGTAAAGAATTAGTCCAATTACAAGGCACTGGCAGCCCATTTAAAAGCCCAAGCATTTCCTGGCTGCATTCTCACAGTTTCTCTCCTCTTTGCAGTTACAAAAGATCTTGCAAGAAGAAAGGCAGCCCAGGCTGTACTGCACTCTCTGGCCCGTGTGCAAACATGCAGGTCAAGGGGTATGGTTGTCAGGCTCCCGGCTCCCACGGTTTACTCCGTCTCCAAACCGCTCCCTGGAATTCAGGGTGCACTAGCCCCCCCCCCCGCCTCACTGCTGAAGCAGCATGAAGCTGGCATCCCCAGCTGCCCTTGTGCCCCTCTGCGCTGTCTGCCCCAGGGCCTCCCTCGGGCTGGCTCTGAGCTGGCAGCCTGCTCACCACTCTGCGTTGTCATGGAGAAGGCTTTAGAAACATCTTGTTGGGTGGCAGGCGTATTTCTGCCACCTGGAAACAAGTAGGATGGTGGAAAAGCCACAATGGAGGGAGAAGGAGGACTCCCGGGGGGCAGAGCTGGTGCCAGGAACGCCGGCTGCCGCGCAGGGACGTGGAGCTGTGCTGCCGCCCGATGTTTGGTATTCTGGGCAGGCGGCAGCGTGCCGATAGCCCGGCTTCCTGCAGGACTCTTGGGAGCTCGTGTCAGACAGAAACTCGCAGCCTCTGCAGACGCGTTTGCAGATTCTAGGCAAAGAAGCTGCCTGCAGCCTGAGCTGCGGGAGGAGACCAAGTGGGCGCCCAGCAGTTACGCTTCGAGCAGGCAGAAATGCCGCTGTCAGCCCATGAACGTCCACAGACTGTCCTTGACCTGTCTGCTGGGCACCACTCCTCCACTCCCTCACACCCGGTCCCCGCAGGGCCTTCAGACTGTCTATTTAGGGGCATCTGCTGCTCTCTAGGTCAACACTGGGTGAATATTGACAATTCCATGTTGTTCAACAGAATTGAAAGCTTTGGGGAAATTTGGCATCTTTTACCAGGATTCGATATATGAACATTAAAGAAATCAGCTGTAGACCATCTCTTTCCCGGTAAATAGAATCTATGACCTTCTAAATCATTCTAGGGGCCAGTGTTGTGCTGCAGTGGGTTAAGCCATCGCTTGTGGTGCCAGCCAGCATCCCACATCCCCATACTGGAGCACTGGCTGCTCCTCTTCTGATCCAGCTCCCTGCTAATGTGCCTGGGAAAGCAGTAGAAAATGGCCCAAGTCCTAGGGCCCCTGTCACCCATATTGGAGACCTGGATAGAATTCCTGACTCCTGGCTTAAGCCTGGCCCAGCTCCAGCCCTGTTGCAGCCAGCTGAGGAGTGAACCAGCTGATGGGAGCTTTCTCTCTGTTTCCCCTCCTCTTCCTCCTCCTCCTCCTCCTCTTTCTTCTCGTCCTTCTTCTCTCTCCCTCTCTCTCTCTGGCTCTGCCTATAGAATAAATAAATAATAGGCCTTTTAAAAAGAGTTATTTATGGCCGGCGCCGTGGCTCAACAGGCTAATCCTCCGCCTTGCGGCACCGGCACACCGGGTTCTAGTCCCGGTCGGGGCGCCGGATTCTGTCCCGGTTGCCCCTCTTCCAGGCCAGCCCTCTGCTGTGGCCCAGGAGTGCAGTGGAGGATGGCCCAAGTGCTTGGGCCCTGCACCCCATGGGAGACCAGGATAAGCACCTAGCACCTGGCTCCTGCCATCGGATGAGCGCAGTGCGCCGGCCGCAGCGCGCTGTCCGCGGCAGCCATTGGAGGGTGAACCAACGGCAAAAGGAAGACCTTTCTCTCTGTCTCTCTCTCTCACTGTCCACTCTGCCTGTCGAAAATAAAAAAAAAAAAAAAAAAAAAAAAGAGTTATTTATTTATTTATCTGAAAGGCAGAGTTAGAGAAATGGAGAGACAGAAACAGAAGATTTTCTGTCCACTGTTTCACTCCTCAAATGGCCGCAACAACCATAACTGAGCTGATCTGAAGCCAGGGCCAAGAGCTTCATCCAGGTCTCCCATGTAGGTACAGAAGCCCAAGCACACGGTGCCCATATGGGATGCTGGCACTGCAGGAGGCGGCTTTGCCCACTATGCCACAGTGTCAGCCCCTAAATAAACCTTTTTAAAAAATAAAAAATGAGAGGCTGGCGCTGTGGCGCAGGGTTAAAGCCCTGACCTGCAGTGCCAGCATCCCATATGAGGTCCAGTTCTAGTCCTGGCTGCTCCACTTCCGATCCAGCTCTCTGCTATGGTCTGGAAAGCAGTAGAAAATGGCCCAAGTCCCTGGGCCCCTGCACCCATATGGGAGACCCAGAAGAAACTCCTGGCTCCTCCTGCCTTCGGATCAGCACAGCTCTCACCATTGCGGCCATTTGGGGAGTGAGCCAGCGGATGGAAGTTCTCTCTCTCTCTCTCTCTCTCTCTCTCTCTCTAACTCTGACTTTCAATAAATTAATAAGTCTTTAAAAAAGAAAAGAAACCAGCAGATGAAAGATCCCTCTTTTGTCTGTCTCTCC
The DNA here is from genome assembly GCA_949820135.1 of Sylvilagus floridanus. Classification (NCBI taxonomy): domain Eukaryota; kingdom Metazoa; phylum Chordata; class Mammalia; order Lagomorpha; family Leporidae; genus Sylvilagus; species Sylvilagus floridanus. The sequence goes on along the minus strand of OX463228.1, from coordinate 9,484,007 downwards.
CTCCATCTTTCTCTGTAAATCTGCCCTTCAAATAAATAAATCTTTGAAAATAAATAAATAAATCATTCTAAAGTCCGATGCCCTGTGCACACATCAAGTCTTCACCTTCCAAATACTGTACACAGTATCAAAGTGCCTCCAAGTTACAGAGCATCCTGCCTTTCCCTTGAAAGGATCTGTGCGCTGGTTTTCCTATTTGAGGCACAGACCTGATCCATTCTGATGCCCACAGGGAGAAGAGGTATCTCAAAAGCATCCTCGCATGGAAAAAGATTTGTTAATTGTTCTGATCATAAGCACAAGCAACCATATATTTTTATTGCTAGTACTTTTTTTTTTTTTTTTTGTAAAGGAGAGGGAGAACAGAGAGACACGGTGCCATCCTCTGGTTTATAACTCAGATACCTGCAACAGTCAGAGCTGGGCAAGCCTGGAGCCAAGAGACAGGAATCCAGAGACAGAGAGAGAGAGAGAGAGAGAGGTCCTCCATCCACTGGTTCACTCCCCAAATGACTGCAGTGGCCGGAGCTGCGCCCATCTGAAGCCAGGAGCCAGGTGCTTCTTCCTGGTCTCTCATGTGGGTGCAGGGGCCCAAGCAGCTGGGCCATCCTCTACTGCTTCCCCAGGCCACAGCAGAGAGCTGTATTGGAAGTGGAGCAGCCAGGACCCGAACCAGTGCCCATATGGGATGCCGGCACTGCAGGCAGCAGCTTTACTTGCTACGCCACAGTGCCGGCCCCAGACCTGGACCTCTTAATCTGTGTCTTAAGCCGAGCACCCACTCCTGTACGTATTTTAATAACCTCTCATAAATCAACCTTGTCCCTTTGTCTCTTTCTATAGAGATTTTTGCTTACCTCCCTCCCTCCCTCTGAAGTGTTCTAGTTCTTTTAGTAGCTGTGGGAAGTAGAAACCCAGGTCAAATTCTTGGTCCACCTGTGGCAACAGAGGCCTAGCTATGAGACCTAGGATCAGAAGTTTTAGCTGGACCCACATCAAACAAACTGCTTCAATCCTGCTGTACTTTTGTGGTGCGTTTCTAGCAAGAAGTGGGAAGGGCCTGTGGATGCGACCGGTGTGGCAGGTGGGAGAAGGTCCAGCCCTATGGCTGCAGGTGAACAGCTAGAGTTCCTCACGCAACCTCTGGCTCCGTCTAATAATGAAAGCAAACAGTGAGCTATGTATGAACAGCGAGGACTGAGTGCAGACAATACCCAGAGAATAAAACTGGGCAGTTGGAGGCTCAAAATCAAAGGAAGCAGAGGGTAGATTTCATCAAGCCATCCTAACAGACAGCTTTCTTTTTTTTTTTTTTCTGCCTTCAGTGGGATGAAGCCTTCTAGAAAATCACACACCTAGAGAGGGTCAAGGCCAAGTCCTAGACGCGTACAACCACCCCAACCAGATCAGAATGCAAGGAACGAGAATGCGTGCAGAGAGGGAGCCTTGGCAGAGTGTGGGTCAAAAGAGGGGTGGAGGCAGATGTTGGGCCCAGCGGATAGGATGCCCATGTCCCATGCAGGAGTTGCCTGCATTCAAAGTCTGCCTCCAGCTTCTGAGTCCAGTTCCCTGCTAGTGTAGACCTTAGGAGGCACTGGTGATGACTCAGTGCTTGAGTCTCTGCCACCAATATGGAAGACCGGGATGGAGCTCCTAGCTTCCAGCTTCAACCCCAGCCAGGGGCTGTTGTGGGCATTTTAGGAATGACTCAATGGGGGGGAGTGCACTCTCTCTCCCTCTCCCTCTCCTTCTCCCTCTCCCTCTCTCTTTCAAATAAACAAAAGTAAAATAGGATGGGTGGTGTATAACTTCCCTTTGGGCTCTAAAATCTCACGATCTGGTGGCCCAGGAAGTTGAAGGCTCACCCCAGTTGACTAAACTATCAAGAAGAGAATGGTCGTGTTGGGGGGGTGGGCCTGCCTCCTGCACGGTGTTTCTCAAGCTCAAATGTGCACTGTGCGTCTCCTGGGGACCTTGCACGGAAGCAGATTCAGAAGGTCTGGGGTGGCGCCTGAGTTCTTCATTTCTAGTGAACTCCCAGCTGATGCCAACGCTGCCCTAGAGCTGTCTACGGGGACGGCAGCGTTCTGTTGTCTGGGGTGGCAGCCACCAGCCACGTGTGGATATTGAACACTTGTCATGTGGCTAGTGTGATGGAGGACTGAACTTTTAGCTTTATTTTAAACTTAACTAATTCACATTTAAATAGGTATACGAGGCTCATGACTCCTGAATTGGAAAGCTGACGTGTTCCAATGTAAGTGCACATCCAAAGCCCCCGGTCACAACTGACTAGGGTCCCACCCCCAGGTGACGTGACACTGAGCTGCCGGGAGAGATATTTATAACACAGGGGTCCTCTCAGGTGTCCCGGTGCCAGCCACTAAATCATTTACTGCTAAGCCCATGTGTGAGGTCGCCAGAGAAAGCTCAGAACTCACTAGAACAGATGGGCCCTGCTGGTGCAGAGGGACAAGACTAAGGCTCACGAAGGCGCACAGCTGGAGACAGGACAAGGGGCTCTTGTGTTGCCGGCCCTGGGATGGCGCATGCTGTAGAGCGGACACTTCAAGCTCGGCATCACATCTTCTGGGGGCGGGACCTTGGTGCCTCCGTTTTATCACCTAAGATGGGAATAATTATGGTCCCTGCCTCATAGGGATCTTACGAGGTGTAGTGCTTAAGAGTCTCCTGCACAGTGTCAGTACTTAGCATACAATCATCACCCTGCAATCATCCCAGCCCTGGCAAAACCATCCCCTCCTGTTCGGGATTTTGCTTCACCCTTCAGGTTTCCTTCAAACAAGGAGCTGTTCCCGGGAGGCACATCCTGCCTATTCCGCTGTGGCTGAGGGTTGAGGATGCTTCTGAGATCCTCTGGGGCCTCTCTCTAGGGCAAACAAGTGTAGCAGAGTTCTCACTTCCCCATGCACAGCCACTGTGGGTCAGCCACAGGCAGAGTGGACAGTGAGAGAGAGAGAGAGAGACAGACAGACAGACAGAGAGAAAGGTCTTCCTTTGCCGTTGGTTTACCCTCCAATGGCCGCCACGGCCAACGTGCTGTGGCCGGCGCACGGCGCTGATCTGAAGCCAGGAGCCAGGTGCTTCTCCTGGTCTCCATGCGGGTGCAGGGCCCAAGCACTTGGGCCATCCTCCACTGCCTTCCTGGGCCACAGCAGAGGGCTGGCCTGGAAGAGGGGCAACCGGGACAGAATCCGGCGCCCTGACCGGGACTAGAACCCAGTGTGCCGGTGCTGCAGGCAGAGGATTAGCCTATTGAGCCATGGTGCCGGCCTGGTCAGCCTACTGTTCACCCTGCACACAAGTGAACATCTGGGGGGAGATGCGGCTGCCTATAGGGCCAGGGGCTAGAACTGGAGGAGGGGGCATCGCTGAGGCTTCCCAGAGAAAGCCGTTTGTCAAGGATGACATGAGGCTAAGGCACATCCACCTTTTTCCTTCCTGCTCCTACGAGTCCATCAGCACCCTCCCAGGTTGGGCTCGTCCCACACCCTCTTCCTCACTCCCATGTGGGCACAGCAGAGATAGCCATAGGTCCCAGAATCCCCGCCAGCTGCCACCACACCCTCCACCACCGGACCCCATTCCGCCTCTGCAATGGGTTCTCCAGTCTCTCCTACTTGGTTCTGCTAAAGTTGCTATCATAGAACTTGGAGTATCACCAGGACAAAAGCACACCATCGTTTGCCCAAGAAAGACATATATTTTAAAGCATCTTGTCATTTTAGCCATCGTTTAGGAAGTCTCAAAATAAAATTTCCAAAATTATCATCAGATGTCAGTTTTATTGCCAAACAAGGTAATTTGGTAAACAAGGTAATTCCACACCTATCCCAAATCCCAGGCTACTGTGTATTACCGGGGGACCACTAGTCCACAGCCACTTCCTTTGCAATGGTTGGGGGGCTGCCGCCCCAGAAGGGGCACCATGTGGACCTGGCGTCCACCTGGCTGAAGCTCAACCTTCCTTTACTGCCCTCCCGAATCCAGAATCACAGCGCCCACCAATTGGGCATCAGGGGCCTTCAACTGTGCTGCTTTGAAAGCATTTGTGTGTTTCACAGTCCTCTACTCTATTGTCTCCACGTTACAGACTCTTTGCTTTGAAGGTGTAATGACCACACCACATGGACTGCATTTTCTGGACTTTGGGTTTGTCAGTTACCCTGTCTGCTGTGTTCCCAGATGGCAACATTTTGGCATCCAAATTCCATTTTCCATTCAATCTCTCACCACACATGAGCGGACAGGAAGGGAACATGGTGGCAGCATGAACACCTTTTGTGACTCACGAGCCCCAGTAATGGATCTGGGAAATACAGATACCAATTCACAGCCCAGAGCCTGGAGGCAGCCTTGGGTCTGGAGGTAGGTGGAAGCCATGAGCGATCAGCAAGAGGCAGCTCGATCTTTCCAGAGCTTATCCTTTCTTGGAAGAAAAAGATGGCTACAGATTCCCTCCCTCTGCAAGAACACGGAGGTGGGATGGGAGAGGTGTGTGTGTGTGTGTGTACATGTGTGCTCACATGTTGTGGACAGTCCCGTGAATCGTGCAAGTGTCTGACACAAAAGTGTGCCATCAAGACTATTAGTCAGAGGAAGAGAGATGAGAACATTCCAAGATGGCAGCTTGGAGCAGGTTTTCATGCTTACGTGGGACATGACTGTTTGAGAGTACTTCATAAAATGTGTGGAAAATGGAATTATAAGGTAAATTTATTTTGGTGCAAAAATATTTGAAATCCATGTAATTTTTAAAAAATAATATGCATTTCCACAGATTTTTTGAAGACCCTTCATAGGCATGGATTTCAAAAATTTGTTGGCAACAAAATAAACGTATCTTTAAATGTTATTTCTCATGAACTTTATAAAGTGACCTGATATGTGCTGAATTGCAAAGGAGTAACACTGCAAACGATGACATTTCCGCATGCCTCAGAAAGATGCCATCCCCCATCCCACACCCTAACCGCAGCTGTCAGTTCTACCCTCTGCTCCAGCCCTGACCCATCGAAGCTAGGGCGTTCGTAGTGAAGCACTGGGTGCTGGGAGGAGCTCCCTGTAGCCGAGGACACACCTGGGTCAGTGAGGTGCTGCCTTTTAAAAACACATCACCAAAGCTTGTGTTCAGCTCTAATAGATGTGCTACACCAAACACCCAAAGCCAAATACAGCACGTACTCATATAAAAACATCCCTAAAACAGATTGTCAGCTGCTGGGTCCCTGAAAGCCTCTTTTTTTTAAGAGAAAATTTTATTTACTTATTTTCATTGTATTTGAAAGGCAGAGAGACACTGGTTCACTCCAAACACCCACAATGCCAGGGCTGGACCAGGCCAAACCCAGGACCCTGGAACTCAATCTGGTTCTCCCACGTGGGTGTCAGGGATCCAAGTACTTGAGCCATCACCTGCTGCCTCCCAAGGTGGGCTCGTAGCAGAGAGCTGGATCAGAAGCGTCAGAGCTAGGACTCGAACCAGGCACTCTGCTGCAGGATGTGGGTGTCTCAAGCAGGGGTCTTAACTGCTGTGCCGAAGCCCCCCCCAACCCCGAGAGCCCCTTTCCAGGCCACCGGAAGCAATGCCAACCTGCTTTTGTGTTCCTCCGCCAAGTGTTTCCAGGACACACAGGGTGCAGATATGATCACACAGTGGAGGAAAGGCAAGTCTACCCAGCAACTGCAAACACAAGGCTTAAAAGTGGGATATTCTGGCTTACTGAATTTTCTCATCAGCTCAGTAATGGCCAACGTTCTCTTTTTGTTGAGAGTGGGCATTTGGCACACTGGTTAAGCTGCCGGGATCCCATGTCCAAGTGCCTGGGTTTGAGTCTGGACTCCACTTCCAATTCTAGCTAGCTTCCTGCTAACGTGCACCTGGGAAACAGCAAGTGATGGCTCGAGTACCTGGATCCCTACCACCCATGTGGGAGACCCAGATTGAGTTCCAGGTTCCTGGCTTTGGCCCGGCTCAGCCGTGACTGTTGTGGGCATGTGGAAAATGAATCAGCAGATGGTGTGTGTGTGTGTGTGTGTGTGTGTGTGTGTATGTGTGTGTGTGTGTGTCTGCCTTTCAAATAAAATGAAAATGAAAAAAGAAACTTGAAATACTTGAACAAGGTTGACCTCATCTCAGCAAGAACAGCTGAAGGATGGAGCCAGTACCCTTCTGGGCAAACTGGTTGTACAAGGCCTGAGGCTCAGTTCTCTGGATCCACAATTACTACGCATGCTGCTTCTCTCAAGGGCGTGACGGATAATGCCCTGCAAGGTGATTAATCTCTTTTTATTGTGATTTAGAGCTGATTAGGAGCATGACATTACGAATTTGAACTGATTAATCAAGGCACCTCTGAGAGAAAGAGAGCAACAGGGACTTGGTGCTGGCTGACAGGTGCATGGCTGGTCCCCAAAATGGAAAAGGCTTGAGGTTACCTCCCTGGGTGGTAAGGCAGGCAAGCCCAGTGGCAAAACAAAGATATCTGTTCATGATATCATGGCACTCATGATTCCAAGAGCCAATCAGCAAAGAGACTCTGTTTTAGCAGCAGCAAGAGCAGTGCCTGGAATACAGCAGGTGCTCAGTGAAAATCTGTTGACTGGCTGGAGGACTGTCTGCCTGATTTTATTCTGTCCAGATGGACTCTGGTCACCTGTCACATGCCCATTACTTACCACTCCCTCTACCTAATATTAATGTGCTTTCCATGTGGGAGGTGCCAAGCCACAGGTTGCACGGGGACTCAATGGCAAGCAAGAGACAGCCCCTTTGTGCACCACCCTTCTGTTTTCAGCAGACTTTTTTCAAGGGGGCGGGGCAATGATGAATGGTGGCCTCTACAGAATGGACTGGACACAAATCGCATTCTTGTCACTGTGGTTTGGATATTGCTTGTCCTCCAAAGGATCCCATCCGGGTCCTCAGTGGGCAGGGGTGGGGTGTGGGACTGCAAAGCGATGGAGCCTAGTGGAAGGTCATTAGGTCCTGTGGGGATTCCACCCTCAGGAAAGAACTGATGCAGGTTTTGCACAGTGGGTTGCATCTTGAAGGAGTGGATTAATTCCCATGAAAACCAGCTGACATAAAGGAGGAAGATCGGCCCCTCCCCCATCTCCTGCTTTCTGTCTCATAATGCGACTTCTCTCTAGCACCCACCACGTGATGCCATACGCCACGAGGCCCTCACCAGAGACGAGAAGATGCCAGTGCCATGTTCTTGGACCTCCAGAATGGTGAGCTAAATACACTTCTCTTCTTCACAAATTACTCAGCCGCCTGTATTTAGTTATAGCAACACAAAGTGGACTAAGACACTCGTCTGTCTTCAGCTTCTCAGAGATTCTTCGTCTTCCCCAAATCCTGGTTACTGCCCCCATTGAAGGTTCAGTCTGTGCTTCCAAGAGGAAATTTCCATCTCCCTGTCCAGATGTGGCATGGGCATCGGTCACTGCCTGAACAGGATACTGGACTAGTTTCATTGATGATTTCATCTGAAATGGTTTATCTTGCTTGTTTCCTTGGTAACCAACCCAAGAAAAGCTTCTTCCAATCCATCCCCTTCCTCCTCACTCCACTTCACATTCCCTCTTTTCTGAACAAGGAGATGTTCCAAGATGGAAAATGTTGAAGACCTGTGGGCATTTCAAGGCTGCAACCTCCTGGGCACAAGGAGACGTCCAGCATGGTGCTTTCAGGCCAGTTCGGGGTGTTTGTCTGAATTCCACTCAGAGACAGGGCTGCCCATCAGAATATACATCAGGAGCCGCTCTCCACTCGTCTCCCCTGGGCCCCACACAATGTTGTCTTGCTGCATTTAGGAATAAGAAACAACCATAAAGAGCCCAATGAAGATTCTGGAAAGAGTTCCTCTTTTCAAACATGAAAAGCTCCTAGAATACAGAGTAGATGGTCCAGAATTGGGGAAACCATTCCTTCCTGTGAGTAGGTTTGGTTTCTGTATTTACTTTCATTCTACATGGCTATTTTTATTTCAAAACCTATGCCTTTGCATGGTGCTTCTGTCCAAGCACAAACCTCTAATTTGCTGACATTCAGGCTGGGCCTTTTTGCATCACACACAGCACTGTGATCTGCCACGCGCCTTTCAAGACCACTGTGTGCAAGATCTTCCCCGGGCATTGCACTCTCTGGCCACAGCACAGTCATGTGACCCTCAGTACAGTCATGTGACCCTTCTGTCTACAGCGGTTGCACCTGCAGCTCCACAGCCATAGCATTCCATTCTGATTCATCCGCACATCGCTCGTGTATGCAGAGCAGGGCAGCAGTCACAATCCCCCTTGGTCAGGGGGACCAAGGCCAGAGAGGTGATCCACCCAAAGTCACCCAGGGAGTCAGGAAACAAACTGGGCAAGGGCCATGTAAGATCACCTGTGTACCTTCTGGTGCCTCATCCCAAAGACCAGATTGTCTCCTCACATGAATGCACACGCTTTGAGAGTACATGGTTTTGGGGTGGAACATTCTAGAAGTTTTTGGAAGCCCTGCAGCAATTCAGGAACCACTAGGGAAGAACCAGAATCACATGAACCTTTCAGTTCAACGCCCCTGACTCACAAACCACACGAGTTAGTACAGCTCACTGACAACCTGGTCACCAACAAGAAGAAATGTTAAGGGACAAGTTTACCATTCACTAAATAAGCCTTATACACAGCTCCTTTCCTAGTTTCACAACATTTTCAGTGCAACAACTAACCCCTACTTCTTTCTACACAACACTTCCTATCCGTGTTTGGCATTCGAGGGGATGGGGTTGGGGGGAGGGGATTGACAAGTGACGTGTGTGTGTCTTTGTGTGTGTGTGTAATAACCAGCCATTGTAGGGAGAATTCTGCCTGGTAGAACACACATGAAACCATGTCTAATGTAGCAATTCTCTACCCTGATTCCTTGTGTTTTTCCTTTCTGGTATTTTTATTTCCTGATCCTAATTTATCGTAAAAAGTGATGTTTTACTTCCGACCTTCTCTGGCAAAGACAGAGTTCACAGGTGGATAAGGCTGGAGGCCAATCTTGTACTCAGACGGGTACAGTCGCCTGCTGACAACTGGACACGGCCTCTTGGCCCTGGTATTGCAAGTATTCCCTCCCAGAGGCTAAATGACCATCTGTCCGTGATGCAACGCCAGGAACCCAAGCTCCCAGAAACCAGCTGGGCTCACAGCAGTCCTCCTGCCTCCCAACTCCAGGTCAAGAAAGGCACAAAGAAGACCAACAGAGAATACTGAGGCGGGGCTTTGGGTCCAGGAGACCTTGAGGTCCCGGGAGAGGAGTACTGACGGCCCCATCTGCTGGATGGGGATGAGGCACCAAGAGAGGGATTAAACACCTTTAGGTTACAGCTGAGAGGGTACCTGGAATTTCAGAGGGGGAAGATTTACCCTGCCAACCACAGCAAGCACAGGCCTCAGCAAAGAGGCAACTCCAGTGTCTGCGGCCACGGTCAAGCGGCCACAGGTACCCTCATTGTCCTCAGAGCGCTTGGGACAATTCCTTCACAGAGGGCCCCCTGCACCCCAAGATCTCTAGGACCCACCCTTGAGACTGCTTTCAGGGCTGGAGATGCCAGCTGGATCGGCCCTGGCAGGCACATAAGGTGGCTCTCCTTCTTAAGGCATGGCTGCCGTCTATGAACAGTGGGCGTCTACTGGGAGCTGGGCGTCAGACGCCGCCTCCCCTGAACCCACCCTGCAAGGAAGTCTAATGGGGTGCAACGCTGCTGCCTAAGGACCCCACCTCCTCCAGGGGCTGGGCGCTTCCGTTAAAGCTAAACAGCATCACCAAACCAACCCACTTCCTGTGCCACTTGGGAGAATTAGGAAAGAGACAACAAAAAGACACAAAGGGGCCACTATCTGCAGATGATTGTCTAACTAGAAAACCTAGAGGACTAAGATGGAAACTTGCTCAGGTGGCCAAGTAAAAGGCAAGCGTACCCAAATTGCTACAGCTGCTTGGGTTACTTGGGTGCACCCTGACACCTTCAAAGAGCTGTGCTTTTTTTTGGAGGTCGCCAAGCTTTGTGCAATTTGCCTTATTCTGAGACGTGGAGGTGAGCCAGGGAGGTGGCCTCTCTGCTGCAGCAACCCAATGTCATCCCAGACACCAGCGTCCCAAAGGTGCCTGGAGCAACTAGTGCAGGAGGGGTGGGAGCCATCACCCCCACGCCCTCCGCCCCTCACCCCACAACCTCTCTAGTCCAACCCTCAAGACACAAAGAGGAATTTGGCAAGGGCCGGTGTGGGAGCCACCAGGGCAGGCATGGGCAAGGATTGTGCCATGTTATCTCCAAAGGAAATAAGTGTTTAAAAACAAAGGAGGGGCCGACTGACAGGTCCCACTCGTCCGTCCTCTCAATGCCTAGTATTGTGCTCCAACTGGGGACTCCCACGGTTTGGCCAAAGCGGCCTCGGGAGGCCCTACCCTGCAGAGCGTGCCACCCTGGCCGGCGCAGGGCTGCAGTCACTTGCGATCCAGGCTGGCGTGGAGCTGGGCCTCCCGCACCATGCGGTCGAAGGAGCGCGTGTTGGTCTCCTCGCGAACCTTTTCGCGCACGTGGAAGGAGGCCCGCGCTGTGGAGCGGGCACTCTCCAGCGCACTGCGCCGCTCCCTCGACAGCTGCTCGCTGCGCTCCAGCTTGCGCCCGATGGCCTGGATCAGTTCCCGCCGGCGGCAGTCTTCGTCCCTCTCCACCTTCTTCTTGTTGGCGCGCTGGGTCCGCTCCTTCTCCAGCCGAGTCTGGACGGCGCGCCGCGCCTTCTGCTGCACCGCCTCCTCGGCCACCTGTGCCGCGTGCTGCAGCCGACGCTCCCCGGCCCGGGCCAACGCCTCCAGGTGCGCCTGGTGCTGCCGCTCTTGGCGCTCCGCCGCCTCCTTGGCCCGCCTCCCCTGCAGCTCCTCGCGCCGGGCCCGCTCCCGCAGCTCCCGGGTGCGCTGCTCCACCATCTGCTCATAGTTCTCCTGCGCGCGGCCCAAGCTGGCCTCCAGGGAACTCCGCAGGCCCTCCTGCTCCTCGCGCTGCCGCCGAGCCCGGCCCTGCAGCAGCGCCTCGTGGCGCGCGCGCTCCGCCCGGCCGAGCTCCCGCTTCTCCCGCCGCAGCTGGCCCTCCTGCGTCTGCTTGGCGCGGGCGGCGCGCTGAGCGCGCTCCCTGCGCACCTGCTCGGCCCGCTCGCGCCCTTCCTGCAGGCCCTCCTCGCGCTGCTTCAGGTTCTGCTCCTGCTGCAGCTTGCGCAGCCGGTCCTCCCGCGCCGCGCGCTCCACCCGCTCCCGCCGCAGCAGGCCCTGGCGCTCGGCCAGCTCCCGCCGCCGCTCCTCGCTGCGCTCACACTGCTGCTGCCGCTGCCGGGCCGCCTCGCGCTCCTCGCGGCCCCGGCGGCCTCGCCGCTCCTCCACCTGCGCGGCCCACGCGCGGCGGCCCTGCTCCAGCGCGCGCTGCTTCTCGCGCTCCTCGCGCTCCCTCCGCTGCTCGGCTCGCACGCGCTGCTGCTCCCACTGGCCGTGGGCCGCGGCGCGCTGCTCCAGCAGCAGGCGCTCCTCCTGGTGCCGCGCCAGCATGAGCGCCGCGATCTTCCGGTCGCGCTCGGGCACCCCGCGTAGGCCGCGCTCGGCGCGCACTTGGCGCACGATGCGCTCCACATGCTGCGCCGTCTGCGGCGAGTGGCTCAGGTCGCCGAGGCTGAAGCTGCGGCCGCTGATGGGAACCAAGGTCAAGGCGGTCGGGCGGCCCAGAGGGTTGGGGGCCGAGGCCGCCGACCCAGCCGGGTAGCTGTTCCGGGCCGAAGCCCGCGGCGGCCAGCGCAGCTCCCGCAGGCTCTCCCCGCTGTAGGACGACGACGACGCGCCAGACTCGGAGCTGAGGGCGCCCTCCCGCCGGCGGGACAGCGAGTCCAGCGAGTGGCTCTTCCTACCTGTCCGAGAGCCCGCGGGCGGAGGTTGGGTCCGGGCTGGGGAGGGACTGGAGGAGGCCTTGCGGGCCGCGCGCGGTGCCGGCGAGGCCGGGAGGCTGGCGCTGCTGCAGCTGCTGCTGCTACCCGCACTCGGCGCCGGGGCCGCGGCGGCCGCGGGGCCCAACGGCGTGAAGAGGCGCCGCTTCTCCTCGCGCACGATGCGCTCGCGCTCCGCCCTGCACTGCTGCAGCTTGGCGCGCCGCTCCGCCTCGTACGCCTCGTACAGGCCGGTGGCCACCCGCATGGAGCGGCCCGGGGCCTCGCGCACCAGGTCGGCCAGGGCCCGCGGCAGCAGCTCCACGGGCTTGACGGCGCAGCGGGCGCAGGCCTCCAGAGAGCGCGGGCTGGTCAGCACGTAGCGGCTGCCCTCGGCCTCGGGGCAGTCGAAGTTGAAGAGGTCCAGGTGCAGGAGCGGGGACTGCTCCCGCCGCCCACCTTCTGCTGCGCACGTGACCTCGGCCTTGCCGGGCGCCGCCGCGGACGCAGACGCAGAGGCGGCCTCGGGCTGCTGGGCGCCTTGGGCGTCCGGGGGCACGGACGCCGCGGCCGCGTCCCCGCCCGCCCCGCCGGGCTCCGCGCCTTCCTTCTCCTCCTCGGGCACCGGGTCCACCATGGCCGAGCCGCGTGCTTTGTCGGCGTCTCTGCGGGTGACAGGGAAGGGGTAGAGGAACACATCTGAGAGCTGTCGCCCCCTCCGCATCCACGGCCACCCCTCCCGATTTAATCCGTTTCCCGGATTAGGCTCAGAGGTCTGGTGGAACGTAAATCCTAAACCCGATGGCCTGGAAACCCAGGCCGGGCGGCCTGGGTGGGGGACGCGGGGGCTCGGCGCACAGCCTCCGCCTCCCCCGGCCCCGGCGTGCTGGGCGGAGGTCTGCGGCGTTGCCCCCCACCCCTTCCCGCGGCGACGGCCCGCAGGATGCAGCCCCTTCCTGCTGCAAGTTAAAATGGAAAGATCGCGGTGCAGGCGGCGAGGGAGGCGCTGGAGGATTCCCGGGAGGATTAGCGTATTTGTTTGTAGCTTAGGCGGGCTGCCGGGCTGCAGTTTTGCAGGAACACAAAAAAAGAGAAGAGGCCTGTGCATCCAAAAGTGCATTGCTGCGAGGACCCCGTTTGCCGAGGGAAGAAGTTTAGGGTTTATTTCCCACTGCCAAAGGACACCCATGGCTCAAGGCCCACGGATGATGGCAAGGCTGAAAGAAACCCCCAAGGACGTGCCGGGAGGGGTGGTGGATGCTTGCTCCTGCCTCCCGGGCAGGGCTTGCTAGGAGCTCTGCCCGCCTCTTGTACCCCAGCCCCCACCGGGTGCATGCGAGGGATGGAGAAGGTGCCTGCAGCCTTCCGGACGCACCCGATCTCCTCCGCAAGTCGGAAGGTACGACAGGGATCGTCCACCCAGCCTAGGCTCGGACACTCGCCCCCAGATGCTCACCAGATACCTCCCAGCGCACCCCCAGCGAATGGGCTCTGGGAGCGCCAAGAGCCCGGCGCGCCCGTGCCCGCCGATCCGACTTACCCACGTCCCAGGCTCCGGCCCCGCGCCGCGGGCTTTTGTTCACAGCTCGCTGCTCTCCCCGGCGCCTCTTCAGTCCCCGCGCCGGCGGAGTCGGGTTACTGCCTGCTGCAGCCGCGAAAGGAGCTCCAGCTGCCGCCTCCGGCGTCTCTCCATGGGGTCCGCGAGCGGGGCGCGCACACCCGGGGCGCTACCTACTGCGGGAGGGGGAGTGCGACCGAGTCTCCCCAAAATAACGCGGCTCTGCGCGCTTCGCTCACACAAATTCTTTAAAAAGGAAGCCCGGTTCCATCGCTGCTGCATCCATCGCCACCTCTATCGCCGCCAAGGTACCGCAGGTCCTTTGCCTCCCCTGGCGCCTCCTGGTGGACAGTAAGGGGTGTTGGTTCTGTTGGCTTGGAGGACGAAGAAATCAAATAAACATATGTATGTACACATGTATTACAGTATACGTAATATTTATGTAGCCGGGATACTTGGGGAGGTATGTGATATCTGTGTACATACCTGCGTGCTACACGCATGTGGAGTTATATATTCGTAGATACACGTCCATCACCCAGAAACCGGGAGACCTGGAGCTCCTCACTGAGGAGAATGAAGGCATCTCTGGGCTTGTTTCCCTGAGAAGCAGAGAAAAAAATAGCAAATAGCTGGGTAGAGATGCACCCGATACAAACTATGATTTTATCTTTTAAGAAAAACCAAGTGCACTCAGTGTGGGTTTGAGGCAGGAAAAAGCTGGTGGCTGATGTTTCATGCAACCCTGATTTCCTGGTTCCAGATAATAAAACTAAAGCCAGTTAGCGCCGGTGCCTGGGTTTTATTTTGAGACACCTCCTCCCCACCTCCAGAGACAGATGGGAGAAATCCTCGAGGGAGGGACTGAGGGGGGCATGGTATCGAGGAGCACAGTGGGCTGTGTTGTCACACGATGTTGATGTGCACAGCAAAGAAGGAAAGTGGCCCAATTTGTCTTGTGTTTTATTTTTTTATTTTTTTTTAGACAGGCAGAGTGGACAGCGAGAGAGAGAGACAGGGAGAAGGTCTTCCTTCTGCCGTTGGTTCACCCTCCAATGGCCACTGTGGCTGGTGCGCTGCGGTGGGCGCACCGCGCTGATCCGATGGCAGGAGCCAGGTGCCAGGTGCTTATCCTGGTCTCCCAAGCGGGTGCAAGGCCCAAGGACCTGGGCCATCCTCCACCGCACTCCCGGGCCACAGCAGAGAGCTGGCCTGGAAGAGGGGCAACCGGGACAGAATCCAGTGCCTGGACCAGGACTAGAACCTGGTGTGCCAGCGATGCTAGGCAGAGGATTAGCCTACTGAGCCACAGCACCGGCCCTGCCTTGTGTTTTAGAAACAGAGAGGTAGAGGCTTCACAGGGGCCAAGAGGAGGCTGGAAGTGCAGGTAGCCGGACGTTGCAGTCGCCCGGGGCAGGAAGGCTTGGGACAGGAGCAGAAGTGGGTCTGAAGAGGAGGGGATATGGATTCCATAAACAGCAGAAGAGGCAATGCTCAAAGATAGCTTGGCTCTGGGGCGTGAAGAACAGCAGGGCACCTGGGGACGACAGCTTGAGTTGGAGGTGTGGCTGCTCACCAGGAGGCTGGAGAGCTTGTGTCAGGAGCTAGAATCTAGGGTGTCATCACCATGTACAAGGGTCTTGATGGCCACAGCGCATGTGAGATCAGCCAGCGAGGGCAGGTGGAGCCACAGAGAGAGGCCAGCAAGGCATCTGGGGAGAGACAGATCAGGGAGAGGCAGGAGTGTGGTTTGTGCATTGCAGAGCACCTCAGAAGGTGGATGGTGGAAGGGCTTTGCCCAGGGGTAAAACACTCTGAAATTGGCAGTTATCTGGGTTTGGTGACATTGACAAAAACGGCTTCGTATCCTACTGGGAGCCAACGTTCAGGAGGTTGAGGTACAATGGGAGGTGACACAGGGGGAGTTACTGATTTTTGAAAGTCAGAGTTACACACAGAGAAAAAGAGAAGCAGAGAGAGAGGTACTCCATCCACTGGTTCACTCCCCAACTGGCTGCAAGGACCAGAGCTGCACCGATCCGAAGCCAGAAGCCAGGAGCTTCTTCCAGGTCTCCCACGTGACCACAGGGGCCCAAGCACTTGGGCCATCTTCTACTGCCTTCCTAGGCCATAGCAGAGAATGGGATGGGAAGTGGAGCAGCTGGGACTCGAACTGGCTCCCATATGGAATGCCGGCACTGCAGCTGGCGGCTTCACCCACTACACCCAAACGCTGGCCCCAGTTACTGATTCTTTGACAGTTCAATGATAGTGTTAAAACCTCAAAATGGTTTGGGATCTTGTTCTCACCTGCTCACGAGTTAGTCCACCACAGTTTCACTGGTACTGGAGGAGGACCTGAGACTCCTGGGTCAGAAACAAAGGACTTTGCTACTGGTAGCACAGCAGGAAGCAGAAAATCCTGTTTCTGTTAGCTCCCCTTGCTCCACAGTCCTGTAGGTCGTGGAGAAGTCGCTGGGCTTCTGTCCCAGCTGTACAACTCCAAGCTTGGTGACGGCCTGATCTTTTATGGGGAGCCACTAGCGCACCTGCTCAACCTTTGCCCCAAAAGGAGACATTATCTTTATTACTCTGACCTGGAGGCAAACAGTATCTCTGTCAACTAGGGGTGCTTACTTTACTAACATCCCTGGAACAAACTCCTTCACGAGACACGCAGAAATGTTGTAAAAAATTGTTCTTACCAGGGGCCAGCACTGTAGCACAGCAGATGGCGCCGCCAACTATGACACCAGCAACCCATGTGAGCAGAGGTTCAAGTCCCAGCTGCTCCATTTCTGATTCAGCTGCCTGCTAATGCACCGGGAAGGCAGCAGAAGATGTCCAAGTGTTTGGGCCCCTGCCATCCACGTAGAAGACACAGATGGAGTTCTGGGCTCCTGGTTTTGGCCTGCCCCAGCCCTAGTCATTGTGGCTGTCTGGGGAGTGAAATAGAGGATGGAAGATCTCTTTCTCTGTGTCTCTCTGTCTTTGTTTCTCTCTCTCTCTCTCTCTCTCTCTCTCTCTCTCTCTGTATGTGTTTTTGTGTGTGTGAACTCAGCCTTTCAAATAAATAAATCTTTAAAAAAAAAAAAGCTGTCATTGGTCACATGACTAGTAAGAAATGGACTGGGATTTGGATGTGGCACTGTCTAATCCCAAAGTGAATGCCATATTTTGTATTTCCACACCACCCTGAGCATATGCAAAGATGTGGATCCAGAGAGAGAGATGAGCAGGTGGCAAGCCCACCTCTCCAAACAGAATCCCTTTACACGGAATCCCACTTAACTGACTCCTCAAACGGTTGATCACATCCGTGGAACAGCTATGTAAATGTCATCTTTGTCCCCCAGCACTCCCATTTGCTCATTGGGTAGGAAGTCCTACCTTCCAGGGATGTTGTCACACTGCAAAGACCATTTGTAAAGAAACTAGACCAGCACACTGTCAGGGCTTGGGGATGAAATTGCGACCATTTACTTTGTTAACCCTGATCTTGCAGATGTGGTCAGAACCCACAGGGAAACATCTGTAGTGTGTGTAACTTCTTAACACGAGGGGACCTGGAAATAGGGCACGGGGTTAGCAGCCACTTGGGGAGCTGACTTAGCAGTCAGTGGGGTGCCACCCAGCGGTCAGAGCTCTCACCTCCCATATCCAAGTGCCTGGGCCATTTCAGGAGGTGCGTTCACACAGGTGCATGCTGATTTCCTTCAGCGTGGGCACCCCAGGCTGCTGAAGGTCAGGTGTTACATCCGATTTCCTTACGACAGCCAGAAAAGGAAGCAGCACAGTTTCAGAACACGCCGCTGCCTCCCAGGGGTCAGGGAATGGATGTGATGGGGAGCAATGCAGTCAGACCGAGAGTTCAGATTCCACGTCCACCCAAGTGTCTCACTCTCTCTGAGACTCAACTCCCTGTGTTTATTTTTTTTATTGTTTTTTTTTTTAATTTTTATTTGAAAGGCAGAGTTACAGAGAGAGAGGGTGGGGGAGAAACAGAGAGATCTTCCATCTGCTGGTTCACTACCCAAATGGCCACAGCTGGCTGAAGCCAGGAGCCTGGAACTCTATCTGGGTCTCCCACGTGGGTGGCAGGGGCCCAAGCATTAGGGCCATGGTGTGCTACCTTCCCAGACACATTACAGAGAGCTGGATCAGAAGTGGAGCGGCCGGAACTCAAACCAGTGCTCATATGGGATGCCATTGTCATAGGCAATGGTCTAACCTGCTGCACACAATGCTGGCCACTAACTTCTATTCTGTAAAAGAAGAAGGTGTGACAGAGACTATACAGTTCTTACAGATAATAATTTATCAGGGACATTGTCAGGACATTTAATATAAGAGCTCATCAATGTAGATGAAAAACCACTCAGTGCAGACTATATCAGCTCTATCTACCTAAATCCCTTTGCTCAGCCCTCACCACCTGTGCACCTGCGCTCATTCCCCTTCCTCCCTACAGATTCCTTTGGATAGGTTCTTGTCGCTCTGAAGTTCTATGCCAGGAGTTGCTGAACTACCATCTGTGGGCCAAACCCACTGCCTGCTCGCCCGCCCGCCTTTCTTTCTTTCTTTCTTTCTTTCTTTCTTTCTTTCTTTCTTTCTTTCTTTCTTTCTTTCTTTCTTTCTTTCTTTCTTCTTGACAGTGAGACACAGACTGAGACTGACAGATAGACTTTCTCTCCACTGATTCACTCCCCAAATGCCCACACTGCAGAGCTGTGTGGCCAGACCAAAGCCAGGAGCCTGGAGCTCCATCTGAACTCAGTCTGGGTCTTCCACATAGGTGACCGGGAAACAAGTACTTGGGCCATCATCTGCTCCCCTCATCCCCACCCCCAAGGTATGCTTTAACAGGAAGAGAGAGAGAGGGAGATCTTCCACGTGCTGGTTCACTCCCCAAAGGGCCACAGTGGAACTGGAAGCAGAGCTGGGACTTGAACCCAGGAACTCTTCTAAGGGACAGGGGTATCTCAAATGGCATCTTCACTACTGCACAAAGCACTCGCCCCCACTGCCTGTGTTTTTTTTTTTTAAGTGAAATTGTATTGGAATACAGTCATGCTTATTTGTTTACTAATATAAATACTTTAAAAAGTTGATGGAAACTGGAATTAAAAGATTAGAACCTGCATCCCATATTGGATGGGTTCAAGTCCTGGCTCTGTTCCCAATTTCAGTTTCCTGCTGATGCTCACCATGGGGACAGCATGTGATAGGTCAATTACTTGGATCCTTGCCATCATTACAGGAGACTTGGATTGAACTGGAGGCTCCTGGCTTCAGCCTGGCCTCATTCTGGCTACTGGGGGCATTTGGGGAGTGAGCCAGTAGAAGAGAGCTCTCTCAGTCTGGGTGTCTATTTGTCTGCCTCTCAAGTTAAAAAAAAAGAAGATAAATTTATATTAGTGTAAAAACATTGAAATTCATTCACACAAAGTGATCTACAAAAGTTCATGGGAAAACTAGAGAATGACACCATGGCACCAGCTAGAACCGCAGCTCCTCTGCTTCTGAGCCAGCTCCCTACTAATGTGCAGATGATCACTCAAATACCTGAGTCCTAGCCACTCGTGTGGGAGACTCGGATGGAGTTCTTGACTCCTGGCTCCAGCCTGGCCCAGTCCTGGCCATTGTGGCCCTTTGGGGGAGTAAACCAGCACATGGAAGATTCTCTCTCTCTCTCTCTCTCTCTCTCTCTCTCTCTCTCTCTGCTTTTCAAATAAATACAATAATTTTTTGGGATTTTTTTAAAGGTTTATTTATGTATTTCAAAGACAGAGTCACAGACAGATAGAGGGAGAGACAGAGAGAAAGGGCTTCCACCCACTGGTTCACTCCCCAATTGGCTGCAACGGCCAGAGCTGAGCTGATCTGAAGCCAGGAGCCAGGAGCTTCTTCCAGGTCTCCCATGTGGATGCAGGGGCCCAAGCACTTGGGCCATCTTCCACTGCTTTTCCAGGCCATAGCAGAGAGCTGGATCAAAAGTGTAGTAGCCAGAACTCAAACTGGTGCCCATATGGGACGCCGGCACTGCAGATGGCAGGTTTACCTGCTACGCCACAGCGCCCGCCCCTACAATAAATTTTTAAAAGAAGAAAATGTGAATAGGTTTCTATTTTTTGCACCAAAATAAATTTACATTTTAATTCCACTTTTTTTCTGCAAATTTTTGGTGCCCCCTCGTATTGTCTGCAGTGCTTCTGTGCAACAGTGGCTGGCCTCCCCGAGTCGTTTAGCTGAGACTGAATGGCTCACGAAGCTTACGCTACTTCCTGTGGAGCCCTGTACAGAAGAAGCCTGCCAGCCCCTGTCTTAAAGATGGCTTGCGTATTATCGGTGGGTTGTCTCACAGCTCCAAACTCCTGGCAACACCCTCTCTGGGGTGAAGTGCTGCAGGCACTGGCCAGTGAGCCCAAGATGAGGGTTTGCCAGCAGAGGGAGCCTGAGAGACACTGCCTTCCTCTCCTTGTAGCCTTCCTGCTGACGACACCAATAGGAAGGGACCAGGACTAAGAGATGCAGCCGGGTCCACCCTATGTAGCAAGAAACCAACCTTGTCAAGGTGTGGAGCATCCAGCCACTTTAGTGAATTCTTGCAGTGAAGCATTTAAAAATCTTTTAAATGATTTTTTTAATTTACAGGATTTTTTTCAGTATTATTTATGTGAAATACAGAGAGAATAGAGAGGGAGAGGAGGGAGAGGGAGGAGGCGGAGTGGGGAGAGAGAGAGAGAGAGAGATCTCCCATCTGCTGGTTCATTCCCCAAATGTCCACAACAGCCAGGACTGGGCCAAGCCAAAGCCAGGAGCTCAGAACTACATCTAGGTATCCCGTGTGAGTGGCAGAGACCCAAATATTAAGCCCTCATTGCTGCCTCCCAGAGTACACACTGGAGGGAAGCTGGCTGCACGAGTGGAGCTGGAACTTGAAATGGAATGTGAGCACCTCAAGTGGCATCTTAACAGCTATGCCAAATGCCTGCTCCTAAAAGGACTTTTAAAAACTGCTGTGTTTGGGGCCAGCATTGTAGCACAGTGGATTAAGCTGCCACCTGCTATGCTGGCATTCCATATCAGTTCCGGTTTGAGTCCCAGCTGCTCCACTTCCAATCCAGACCCCTGCTAATGCGTGTGGGAAAGCAGCAGAAGATGGCCCCAGTGGTTGGGCCCCTGACACCCAGTTGGGGAACCAGTATGGAGTTCTAGGCTGCTGGCTTCAGCCTGGCCTGCTCCCCAAATGACTGCAACAGTTGGGGAGCAAACTAGTGGATTGAAGATCTGTTTCTCTGTCTCTCCCCACCCCCACCTGTCATTCCTCCTTTTAAATAAATTAAATAAATATTTAAAGAGATAGATAGAGATAGTATCTCATCTACTGGTTCACTACTTAAATGTCCACAAGGGCTAGGCCAGGGCTGGGCTGGGCCTGAAGCCAAAGCCAGAAGCCGGGAACCCGGTCCAGATTTCCTAGGTAAGAGGCCGAAACCCAACTACCTGCCTCCCAGGGGCTGCATTAGCAGGAAGCTGGAATCAGAAGCTAGAGCAGGAATTCAGACCAGGGACCTCTGACGTGGGACACAGAGATCTCAACTGCTAGGTCAGATTCCTGCCTCAGAGCGCAGCATCCTCAGCAGGTGATGCTCACGTTGCAGACTGTCCCGTGGGACAGGAGACCAACCTGCCCTGAACCATGGAGGTGCAGCACAAGCAAAGCTATGGGGACTCTTAGGATGAATCCCCTGGGGTTTGCTCTCTCTTCCAGAAGGGCTGTGCCTCATTCCGCCCCCGCCCGTTTGTGTGATGCCGAACAAGCAGGAGGGCTGTGCATGTGGGGGAGGGGCGTGCTGCCCCACAGTGGAGCTGCTTGAGCATAGGCGATGGCTAGGGGCTAGGCTCATCTCTGCCCGTCTTTCTGGGTCTTCTGCCTCTAGCATAAGCTGCCTCCCTGCTTCATGCTTTAGGCCCCTTCCCTTTCCAAAGGGGCTACCCTGAAGCTAATGGTACTGCTCCCCACAGCCTGCTCCCCCAAACTCTGTGGGCTGATGGGTAAGGTGCACCTGCAGGCATGCATGTGCACACATGCACACACGCAGATTTTTGGTTTTTTATTGGACAATCCTAACTTCAACTATCGTGCACCACTGTGTTCTGCACCGGCTTAGATAAGTCATCCCCGAGTCTATATCTGGAGATGCAGAGATGAGTCAGGTCCCATTTCTGGATTCAGTGGCCCCATTGCATGTTTCCCTTGGAGACCAGGCCTTTGCCACCAGGCTCCTTTTTACCCATCCAAATGTGTCAGTCACACAGTAGTAACAAACACAAAATAAAATAAGGACTCTGAAAAAAATAATAACCAAAAGTGCATGGTTAAGAAGCACCAAGCTCAGCCAGGAGGGGTGAGAATGGTGACAAGAGTAAGCCGGGGTCCTTACCCTGTGTGCTAGTGGAAATAACAAGCCCCATACAATCAAGAAGTTAAATAATAAAATCCAGGGTGGTCAAGAAGAGTTGGTCAACGACATGAAGGAGTGATCACAAGGCAGGATGTGTTCCGTGCCTTACCAAGTGGCTCTACAGCACACGGCCTTCAAACCCTTTCAGTCTGATTTCTTCTCTTGATAGAATTCATTTGCAAGGAATATTGTAAGAAAATATCACAATGCAGTGGCCCAAGCAACAGAAGGTTACTATCTCACAGCACTGGAGGCTGTGAGTCTGGCCTGACGTGGTCTCCTGAGGCCTCTCTCCTGGCTTGTGGCCGGCCGCCTTTTTGCTGTGTCCGCACCTGGTTGTCCCTCTGTGTTTTCTGGGTCCTACTCTTCTTTCTCTCTCTCTTTCTCTGTAACTCTACCATTCACATAAATAAATAAATTTCTCTTTTATTTTATTTTTTAAAGATTTATTTATTTGAAAATCAGAGCTACAGAGAGAGGAGAGTCTGAGAGAGAGAGGTCTTCCATCTGATGGTTCATTCCTGGTTCCTGGCTTCAGATTGGCACAGCTCCGGCCGTTGCGGCCATTTGGGGAGTGAACCCACAGAAGGAAGACCTTTCTCTCTGTCTCCCTCTCTCTCTCTCTCTGTAACTCTACCTCTCAAATAAATAAATAAAATATATTAAAAAAAAAAAAAAAAAGAAGTGGAGTAGCCAGGTCTTGAACTGGCACCCATATGGGATGCCAACACTTCAAGCCAGGGCATTAACCCACTGTGCCACAGCGCCGGCCCCATAAATTTCTTTTTTAAAAAATCTCTAGAGGCCGGCGCCATGGCTCAACAGGCTAATCCTCCGCCTTGCAGCGCCGGCACACCAGGTTCTAGTCCCGGTTGGGGCGCCGGATTCTGTCCCGGTTGCCCCTCTTCCAGGCCAGCTCTCTGCTGTGGCCCGGGAGTACAGTGGAGGATGGCCCAAGTGCTTGGGCCCTGCACCCCATGGGAGACCAGGAGAAGCACCTGGCTCCTGCCATCGGATCAGCGTGGTGCGCCGGCTGCAGTGCGCCGGCCGCGGCAGCCATTGGAGGGTGAACCAATGGCAAAAGGAAGACCTTTCTTTCTGTCTCTCTCTCTCTCACTGTCCACTCTGCCTGTGGAAAAAAAAAAATCTCTAGAAAGAAAACCCACAGGGGCTGATGTTATGGTGTATCAGGTTAAGCTACTGCCTGTGACACTGGTATCCCATATGGGTGCTGATTCTTGTCCTGGCTGCTCCTCTTCTGATCCAGCTCTCTGCTATGGCCTGGAAAGCAGTAGAAGATGGCCCAAGTGCTTGGGCCCCTGTACGCATGAGGGAGGCCTGGATGAAGCTCCTAGCGCCTGGCTTCAGCCTGGCCCAGCCCTGGCCATTGCAGCCATTTAGGGAGTGAAACAGCAGATGGGAGATTCTCTCTCTCTCTCTCTCTCTCTCTCTCTCTCTCTCTCCCTCCCTCTAACTCTGCCTTTCAAATAAATATATAAATCTAAAACAAAAAAAGAATATGGAGCCTCCATCCTAATACCTAACATAATCTAAACACTTTCCAAAATGCTACCTCTAATCACCATAGTCAAATTAAGTTTCCATCCTCTAAGTTACCTCGTAACTTATGACTTGAGGTTCAAACCTATGCCTGAGTTCAGGGGCCAGAACATGTTCAAACCATAACAGCTTCAACAAACAAATTTTGAGAGATACAAAATAATGAAATGGAAATAATGATTCCTGACTCTCATCAATCATTAAAATATTAATTGAACGGCTCCTGTGGCCAAGCACTGGGATTAGGGTGGCAGAGCCCTAATGTCATGGTGACTATAATCACCGTGATTCTATCACACGGTGCTGGGGAGGATCGAGGTTGCTGGGCGTGCATGTAATCGAGCAGAAGGTGGCCATGGCCTCAACTAAGGCAGCACCAGTAGGAGAGAGAACATAGAAAATACTTAAAGACATCCAGGCGGGATTTTGGTGTGGGCGTTAAGATGCGGTTAAGATGCTGATGGCCCACACCTGCTCCTGATTCCCGCTGATGTGCACCCCGGGAAGCATCAGTGACGGTTCAAGTGACTGAGTTTCTGACTCCTGGTTTCAGCCTGGCCTAGTCCCTGCTGTTGTGGGCATTTGAGGAGCGAACTAGTATATGGGAGCTCTCTTTCTCTCTGCCACTCTTTCTCTGTCTCTCAAATAAATAATAAATAAAAGTTTAAATGAAAGGCATTCATGAGACAGAATTAACAGATTAAGTGAGTGATTAGGCATGGGGCCAAAATTCCCGAGTTTTTGGCTTGGGCAGTGGGATTGGGGGCAGGTAGTGCCATTTGGAGAAAGAAGAGGGGAAAGATGATGTGACCAATTTGAACTTGTTTAATGGCCATCTCCAACAGGTGTCTAGCCTGAAGGTTAAGAGCACGAGCGGGAGCCAGTGTTGTGGTGCAGTGGGTTAACCTACCAATTGCGATGCTTCTGCTTCCAGCCCCTATTTGAGTGCTGGTTCCAGTCCTGGCTGCTCTGTTTCCAATCCAGGGTCCTGTTAACGCACTTGGGAAGCATTAAATGATCAAGCAAGTACTTGGGCTCCTACCTCCCATGTGGGAGACTTAGATGAAGTTCCTGGCTCCTGGTGTCAGCCTGGCCCAGCACTGGCTGTTGCAGCCATTTGGGGAGTGAACCAGTGGGTGGAAGATGCCTCTCCCTCTTTCCTGTCACTCTGCCTTTTAAAGAAATAAAAATAAATAAATATTCTTTAAAGAAGAGCATGTGTTTCAGAATCAGACCAGAGTTTGAATCCCAGCTTGTCCATATCTTGGCTGTGATCCTTGTTGTGGGGGGCACGATTAAAACACAGCGAGACTTTGGGATCAAATTAGGACTCTTTATTAGCCAGCTGGCGACTGCTTTTCTCACAGAGCAAGTCTGGAGAAGACAGCAACGAGCTGCAGGAGCGGGGAGTTTTTAAAGCAAAACCACATTCTGTTATCAGCAGTTAATTGCAGGAGCGGGGTGAGCAATCGGGAAGCAGTTAGCCAATCAATAATCAACACCTATTCCAGCCTGACGTCAGTGGCTGGCGCCAGGTGTCCAGCATCTGAAGTCCTCCATACCGAAGGTTTCCTTAATGTTCAATCAACACAGCCCACCCACCTTTACTTTGACTGGCTTGAGGCTTTAAATTTTTAGAACACGCCACCTTGTCACATCCTGAGAGAGTTACTTAACGTCTCTGAACTGCCATTTGTTCACTATAAAATGGGCGTAATAGTATCCCCCTTCTGAGGCTGCTGCTGAGACATAAGTGAGACTAGCTCTGCTCGCCATGCTCCAGTGTCCCCGTGTAACCAGCACATGTTAGCGCTCAATGAATGGGAAGTCGCTAACGTTGGATGAAGTGCTGGGCAAATCCAAACCTCCTTTTGGTCAGTTTCCTCTGTGCTCACAATCACACCTCTGCCTTGGACTTCAGTTCTTCTGCTCCGTTCGGAAGCGTTGAGCTCCTCTTACTCTGGAGATCAGAGGGTTTCGCTGACGCTCAGCTCTGTGACACAGTTGCATCCGAGATGCGATTGCTTTGTCTACCGAAGGCAAATCTTGAGAGCTGCACTCTCTCAGCTGCAGGTGGCGCCCCGCTTCTGCTCGTGTACTTGAAGGTCTAGTGTGAATCCCACAAAGTGAGAAATCAGGCCTGAAAAATTACAAGCAAACCCTCACAACCTAGAGGATGTGGCTTGCGCTTAAAGGACACTTTTACAAGGGGTCTTGAAGTGACTTCTTCATTGGTACCGACCTGTGCCTGCAGTTCTCTTTGGACGCCACGCTGTCTCATGTCTGAGTTTCCGTGTGAGGAACTGGCAGGTAGGTGACCCTTGTCCTTTGTCACTTTGGATGTCACCTCCCCAGTAAAGTTTGGGTTGGGCACCTCTCCATTGTATTCTCACCACACCCTGTGCATAGATAGCACTTAGGTGGGGCTACAACAGAGTTTCACATTTATTTAGAGAATTTCAAATATAGAAAAATTAGCACAAATGATCTAATAATCCCCCAATGTCAGTCTTGATAAACTGTATTTTTTTTCATTTCCTTTTTTCCATTCACCCAATTAGATGGTGACAGCATGAGGAGAGGACCTGTATTTTATGACATTTTGTCCCCAGACCCTGTGCCTGACATAGATAACTCAAAAAAAAAAAAAAAAAAAAAAAAAAAAAGGTTTGATGGAGGCAGGCGCTATGGTACAATGGGTTAAGCTGCTGCTCAGAATGTCTGCATCCCATATGGGAGTGCTGGTTTGAGTCCAGGCTACTGGTCTTCAAACCAGCCCACTGATAACATACCATGGAAGTAGCAGATGATGGCTCCAATGCTTGGGCCCCGCCATCCATGCAGGACACCCAGATGGAATTCCTGGCTCCCAGGATTCAGACTCTTCCCCCTCTTTCCTTTAAGTCTTGAGTCAGTCTTTGCTGGGTGAGCAGGGCACCCACAGTCGCCCCCAGCAGCGCTGAGGACCATGGGCGTCTAATGGCACCCTCGCCCACAAAAGCTCGCTGTGCTAGAAACAGCCCAAGGTGAGGGGAGTGGCAGTTGGCAACAGTTGTCAAGATGCTGCTTGGGACAGAGCATCCTACTTTGCAGTGTCTGGTTTGAGTTCCAGCTCAGCTCCTGATTCTAGGCTCCTGCTAATGCACACCCTGGGAGTGATGGCTCAGGTGCTGGGATCCCTGGGACCCACAGAGGAGATCTAGATGGGTTTCTGGCTTCCTGGCTTTGGCCTGGGCCATCCAGGGACATTGTGGACATCTGTGGAATCAATGGATGGGAGAGTTATCACACATGTTTCTCTCTCTCTGCCTTTCAACCAAAATGAAAAATTAATTAGAACAAATAAAGTATTTTTTTAAAAAAAGAAACAGTATGACTTTGGAACCCCCCAGGCATGCTTCCAGATTTCAGTTCCTTTCTCCCTTCTTTCCAGTTTTTAAAAAATTGTGTTGATTGATTTGAGAGGCAAAGAGAGAGTCGGTGTCCTCCCTCCCTTCCTCCCTCCTTTTCTTCCTTCCTTTTCTCTCTTTCCCTCTTCTTTCGTTCTTTCTTTCTTTCTTTCTTTCCTTCTTTCTTTTCTCTTGACAGGCAGAGTTAGACAGTGAGAGAGAGAGACAGAGAGACAGAGAAAGGTCTTCCTTCTGTTGGTTCACCCCTGATCCGAAGGCAGGTGCCAGGTGCTTCTCCTGGTCTTCCATGCGGGTGCAGGACCCAAGCACTTGGGCCATCCTCCACTGCACTCCAGGGCCACAGCAAAGAGCTGGATAGGAAGAGGAGCAACTGGGCCAGAATCGGCGCCCCAACGGGGACTAGAACCCTGTGTGCAAGCTGAGGATTAGCCAAATGAGCCTCACCTTCTGTTTTATGAATGTGGCAAGCTATTTAACATCTCCCAGCCTCAGTTGTGCTATCTGTAACAATAGGAACTGTATTTGCATTGCAAAGTGGCTGTGAGACTCAAACATCTGTATCCCACTTCACAGCACCGGTTGGAGTCCTGGCTGCTCTGCTTAGGATCCAGCTCCCTGCTGATGTGCCTGGAAAAGCAGTGGAAGATGGCTCAAGTGCTTGGGCCCCTGCCACTCACATGGGAGTGGACATGGGATGGAGTTCCTGGCTCCTGGGTTCAGCCTGGCCCATACTGAATTTATTTGTCCTTCCAATAAAGAAATGTCTTAAAAATAAAAGAGCAGATTCTGAACACTGAGGATCTCAGGCCTCGATGGCCAGTGTTCTGCTGACTCCGCCATGGGCAGTCTTCTGCCCTCTGTGCTGATCTCTCTTCTCTTCCTGCATCACTGTGCCTCTTAGCCTCTCCCAACCAGAGCAACGAGGCAACACCCTCAGCCTGCCCTTCCTGCCAGGGGCCAGGGATTGGCGAGGGCACACAAATGTTTCCTTCCTAGGCAACAGGACTCAGCCCAGCCAAGGGCAAAAAATGAACTTGACGTCAGCCCTGGGTGGGGTCAGCCAACAAATGTTCTGTGAGCTTCAAAAGGAGAAAAGGAGGGCCAAGAATGAAGCCGGGCTGCTTTCGCTTTCTTTGTTTGACTAGGCCAGCAGATGAGGGCAATTTCGCAGAGGAGAGATCCTGGATGCCCTCTGCCCACGCAGCGGGGAAGTGTGTGCCTGGTCGACTATAGCCACAGGATGTCTTCTCCAGGGATGGTGCTGTCCTGAATGCCAAGCTATTTAAAGGTTTTGTAAACAACTTGAATGCGGATAGGAAGAGCCAAGGTAACGCTAATCTGAGCAGGGACATAATAAAGTCATTATAGCCACCATTTATATGCCAGACACTTCTCACTTTGCCACTCACTTTCACTTGTTATTTTATTCTCTTGAAGGCCCTTAGAGGGACCAGTGCTATGGCATAGCAGGTTAAGCCTCCACCTGCAGTGCCAGCATCCCGAATGGGCGCTGGTTTGGGTCCCGGCTGTTCCACTTCTGATCCAGCTCCCTGCTAATGGCCTGGGAAAGCAGTGGAAGACCGTCCAAGTGCTTGGGCGCCTGCACCCACATGGGAGACCCGTAGGAAGTTCCTGGCTTCCGATCGGCCCAGCTCTGGCAGTTGCAGCCATTTGGGGAATGAACCAGCAGATGGAAGATCTCTCTCTTTCTCTCTCTTTCTATATTTCTGCCTTTCAAATAAATAAACAAATCTTTAAATAACGAGTAATAAAATTAAAAAGGCAAGTTCTCAGAAGTACTATAAAAGGTAAAGTGGGGTAATACAGTAGGGCCACTTTACACCGAGTGATTGAACAAGGTGACTTTGGCATCTTTGAGAAACAGGGCAGGACTGACTTAACTGGATCCCAAGTGAGATGTAATTCTATACTGAGTTTTGACAAATTCATTGAAAGGAAACAAAAACCACACACACACACACACAGAGAGAGAGAGAGAGAGAGAGAGAGAGAGATGATAAAGATCCTAAGAAATAAAAATGACAATTTTCTTTAAAAAAATAAAAGCAAAATAAGTAAATAAAGGGACATTTAGCCTGGTAGTACCCAAGTCCCATGCTGGAGCGGCTGGTTCAAGTCCCAGCTCCAGCTCTTGTCTCCAGCTTCCTGCCAGTTGCACTCTGGGAGGCAGCAGTGACAGCTGAAGTAGTTGGGTCCCTGTCACCCATGTAGGAGTCCAAGATTGAGTTTCTGGCTCCTGGCTTTGGTCTGGTGTGGCCATTTGGGGATTGAGCCAGAGGATGGGAGCTCTCTCTTGCTTCTGTCTGCCTCTGCTTCTCAAATAAATAGACTTTCTTAAAAAACACATTTAAAAAATAAATTTAAAAATATGAGAAAGAAGCAATTGGTTGGGATAAATGTCAAGTCCTGCTCATGGACTCACGATGGCAGCAGCCTAGGTACGGATGCTGCAGAGCTGCCCGGCATCTGAGCCCAGGAAGCTGGCAAAGTCGACACGTCTGGAGTTGCCTGATGAAGCAGAATCCCGGGTGCTAAAGGATATGGTCTTGTCCTCTCAGTGCAGGTCAGCGGCTGTGAGTTCTGCATAAGAGACAAACGGACTATCCCAGCAGCAGCAGGGTGGAGAGCAGGCCGGGTCCGCAAAACCAGTTATTCCAGGTAGGGGAGATGTGGGGAGGTGCAAGAGTCCCCGTGAAGGAGTTAGAGGAATCTGATTCCTTTCCTTCCCTTTCCTTCGTTTGATGAATCTGTGTAGACAATTGCCAAAGAAAAAAACAAAGCATTAAAACGAAGGAAAAGAAATTATTTTTTAGATTAATTATTTGAGGGATGGCACTGTGGTGTAGTGGGCTAAGCCTCTGCCTGTGATACTGCCATCCCCTATGGGCGCCTGTTCTAGTCCTGGCTTCTCCTCTTCCCATCCAGCTCTCTGCTGTGGCCTGGGAAAGCAGTAGAAGGTGGCCCAAGTGCTTGGGCCCCTGCACCCATGTGGGAGACCCAAAAGAAGCTCCTGGCTCCTGGCTTCGGATCGGCGCAGCTCCAGCTGTTGCAGCCATCTGGGGAGTGAACCAGCAGATGGAAAACCTCTCTCTTTCTCTCTCTCTGCCTCTGCCTCTCTGTAACTCTGCCTTTCAAATAAATAAATAAAATCTTTTTAAAAAATTAATTATTTGAGGAGAGAGAGAAAGACCTTCTATCTGCTGATTTGCTCCCCAAATGGCCATAACCGCTGGGGCTGGGTCATGCTGCGGCCAGAAGGCAGGAACTCTATCCTGGTCTCCCACGTGGGTGCGGGGCCCCAAGCATTCAGACCATCTTCTGCTGCTTCCCCAGGCACGTTAGCAGGGAGGTAGACCAGAAGCAGAGCCACCAGAACTTGAACTGGCGGCTTAACCTGCTGCACCACAATGCTGGCCTCCATCTTGAAATTCCTGAAAATGAAAAAATATATATATTATTTTCATTTTATTTGAAAGGTAGAGAGAAAGACACAGAAAGACAGAGATCTTCCATCCTCACACATCGCAAATGCCTGGAACAGCCAGAGTTGGGCCAGGTGGAAGCCAGGTGTCAGGAATTCAATCTACAACTCCCTCGTGGGTGTCAGGGCCCCAGGTACTTGAGCCATAGCCTGCTGCCTCCCGGGGGTGCACATCAGCAGGAAGCCAGAGTCGGCAGCGGAGCCAGGACTCACGCCGGGCTCTCCAACACAGGACGCACGTGTCCCAAGCAGTGCTGTGACCACTGCACCCAATGTTCACCCTCTAACTCTTCATATTTTTTGAGAGAAGGGCTCCATCTATTCATTTTGCACTGGTCTCTGCCATTGTTAAAATATTTATTATTTATTTGACAGACAGAGACAGAGAAAGTTCCTACCTCTGGTTTACCCCTCAAAAGCCCATAACAGCTGGGGCAGAGCTGGGCTGGAGCTCAGCCAGGGCCGACGCCTGCAGCCAGGAATGCTATCCAAGTTTCTCACTTGGGAGGCAGGAGTCCAACCACTTCAGCCATCACTACTGCCTTGCAGGATCTGCGCTGGGGCTCTGCCATTCTCGTTCCTGTCTCTTGCAGGAGAGTGGTGACACAGGCTTGGCCACGATGCACAGATTTTTGCTGCCTTAACTCTGTAGAGGCAGGACCCTGCGTCTGCCTGCAGGCCTCCTGGGGCTTGTCCTGAGAAGAGATGTGGTCCCAGGGGGCTTCACTTTGAGGACGAGCAAAGGATGAGCTAGAACTTTGGAAAGATTTGGAGGCCACCTGCCCTGACAGCTCGCTTCACCACTACAGGAAAATGCCAGCCCCAAGGGGAAATACGCAGCCAGCAGCCAGGAGGCACTGGTGCTCCAGTCCTTGATGTCCCCACTTACCTGAGGAGGAAGCTGAGGCTCCACAGGGCTCTGTCATTGATAATACAAACACTTCACAAAAGCAGGGCCTGTGTTGTGGCGTAGAGGGTAAAGCCACCGCCTTCAACACCCTCGTCCCGCATGGGTGCTTATTCAAGAGCCAGCTACTCAGCTTCCAGTCCAGTCCCTGCTGATGCCCTGGGAAAGAAGCGGAAGATGACCCAAGTGCTTGGGCCTCTGCTACCCAGGTGGGAGGCCCAGAAGAAGCTCCAGACTCCTGGCTTTGGCCTGGACCAGTCCTGGCTCTTTCTGCCATTTGGGGAGTGAACCGGCAATGGAACATTCTCTCTCTCTCTCCCTCTCCCTCCTTCCCTCCCTCCCTCCCTCCCTCCCTCTCTCCCTCTCTCCCTCCCTCCCTCCCTCCCTCTCTCCCTCTCTCCCTCTCTCCCTCTTTTCCTCTCTCCTTCCATCTCTTCCTCTCTGTGTAACTCTGACTTTCAAATAAACAAATAAATCTTTTTTAAAAACCCCACAAAAGCGTAAGCATTATGCAGGGGCTTAAGCTACCTCTAGGGACACGTATATCCCACACCCAAGAGTCTTGCCTCCCTGTGCCTCCAATCCAGCTCCCTGCTAATACTCCTGGGAGGCAGCAGATGATGGCCCAAGTATTTGGACCCTGCCACCCATGAGGGAGACCTGGATGGAGTTCCTGGCTGCTGGCTTCTGCCTGGCGCAGCGCCAGCCGTGGTAAGGGCATTTGGGAAATGAACCAGCAGATGGATGATCTCTCTCTGTCCTTCCCTCTCTTTCTGTCACTATGCCTTTCAAATAAATAAATAAATCTTTAAGAAAATTACACAAATATCATCTGTTCCTTAAAAATTTATAATAGAGGCCAGTTCTGTGGCTTAGCGAGTAGTTTCCACTTGCAACACCAGCATCCCATATGGGTGCCAGTTCAAGTCCCAGCTGCTCTATTTCTGATCCAGCTTCCTGCTAATGTGCCTGGGAAAGCAACAGAAAATGACCCTAGTACTTGGGCCCCTGCACTTACATTGGCTAACTGGAAGAAGCTCCTGGATCCTAGCTTCAGCCTGGCCCGGACCTATTTGGGAAATGAAACAGCAGATGGAAGATTCTCTCTCTCTCTCTCTCTCTCTCTCTCTCTCTCTGTAACTCTGCCTTTCAAATAAATACAGCCTGGCACTGTGGCGTAGCACCATATGGCAACATATGGGTGACAGTTCGAGTCCCAGATGCTCTACTTCCCATCCAGCTCTCTGCTATGGTCTGGGAAAGCAGTAGAAGATGGCCCAAGACCTTGAGCCCCTCAACTCATGTGGGAGACCTGGAAGAGGCTCCTGGCTTTGGATGGACACAACTCCAGCCATTGTAGCCAACTGGGGAGTGAACCAGCAGATAGAAGACCGACCTCTCTCTCTCTCTCTCTCTCTCTCTCTGCTTCTCCTTCTCTCTCTCTCTCTCTCTCTGTGTGTGTGTGTGTGTAACTCTTTCAAATAAATAAATAAGTCTTTTTAAAAAACTCAACATTCTTTTAAAAAAATATTTATTTTACTTATTTGAAAGACAGAGTTACAGAGAGAGGTAGAGAGAGAGAGAAAGAGAAAGACATACAGAGAGGGGGAGAGAGAGAGAGAGGGCACCCTCCCATCTGTTTATTCCCTCCACAAATTCCTACAACTGCCAGGGCTGAAGCCAGGGGCCCAGAATGCTCTCCAGGTCTTCCTTGTAGGTGGCAGGAATTCAACCACTTGGGCCGTCACTGCTACCTGCCGGAGTCTGCATCAGGAGGAAGTCAGGAGCCAGAGGCAGGACTTGAACTCGGGCACTCCCACGCGAGATGAGGGCATCTTAACCTCTCCGCCAAACGCCTGACCCAGAGAGCTAATTATGTGGCTTTCTCTGCAAATTGACTTTTGTCAAAGTACTTCTTGTTTTGTTTTGTTAAAGATTTATTTATTTATTTATTTATTTGCAAGGCAGAGTTACAGAGAGAGAGGGGGAGAGACAGAAAGACATCTTCCATCTGCTAGCTTACTCTCCAAATGGCCCCAGTGATGGTGATGGGTCAGGCCTGGGCCATGCTGAAGACGCCAGGAGCCTGGAACTCCATCCGGGTCTCCCAGGTGGGCGCAGGGACCCAAGCACTTGGGCTGTCTTCTGCTGCGTTTTCAGGCACGTTAGGAGGGAGCTGGATGGGAAGTGGTAGGCTGGTGCTGATAGGGGATGCTGGTGTTACAGGTGGTTTAACCATTGAGCCACAACCCTCGTTCCAAAGTATTTCTTGTTTTTGAACATCCATCTCACCACTTCTCACAAAAGTCTTCTCCTTGGGCTTGCACTGTGGCATAGCTGATAAAGTCGCTGCCTGCAGTGCCACCATCCCATATGGGTGCCAGTTCAAGTCCTGGCTGCCCCACTTCCCATCCAGCTCCCTGCTAACGTGCCTGAAAAAGCCGCAGAAGATGGCCCAGGTCCTTGGGCCACTGCACTCACATGGGAAGACCTGGAAGAAGCTCCTGGCTCCTAGCTTTGGATCGACTCAGCTCTGGCTGTTGCGGCCACTTGGGGAGTGAACCAGCAGATGGAAGACGTCTCTTTCTGCCTCTTTATTTCTGTCTTTCAAATAAATAAATCTTACAAAAAAAAAAAAAAAAAAACCACCTTCTCCTCTGAGATACCGCAGAGCAATACTTTCAGGTGATCTGTGAAGCTGGGGACCCCAGAGGGCAGCACTGCAGCAATTGTCAGTAGGTCAAGATGATCACAAAGTATTTAAATGCCCCCTAACAAGATGGAAAGACGCATTCATAGACACCAGATACAGGTGGGCACTTCCTAAGTGCAAAAGATACAAAGGTGCATTCTCAGATGGCTCCTTACTGCAAGTTACCCAACACATTGCTAGAACTGACAACTACTCCTGCTTGGGGTCAGCATCAAAAATCAGGGTTCAGGCCGGCGCCGTGGCTCAACAGGCTAATCCTCCGCCTTGCGACGCCGGCACACCGGGTTCTAGTCCCGGTCAGGGCACCGGATTCTGTCCCGGTTGCCCCTCTTCCAGGCCAGCCCTCTGCTGTGGCCCGGGAGTGCAGTGGAGGATGGCCCAAGTGCTTGGGCCCTGCACCCCATGGGAGACCAGGAAAAGCACCTAGCTCCTGGCTCCTGCCATCGGACAAGCGCGGTGCGCCGGCCGCAGCGTGCCGACCGCGGCGGCCATTGGAGGGTGAACCAACGGCAAAAGGAAGACCTTTCTCTCTGTCTCTCTCTCTCACTGTCCACTCTGCCTGTAAAAAAAAAAAAAAAAAAAATCAGGGTTCAGTGATGTCAGTCCCCTCCGGCTGCTGTGACTCCTCGAGGCTGTCCAGAGTCTTCCGGCCCTGGGAGGAAGTCCTGGGCTTGAACGGGCCTGTGCAGACCTTGCTCTCTTCTCCTCTTGCTGCCTCCTTCCTCCATTCTCAGCCCTCCCCAGCAACAGAGATCAAAGGCGCTCCCCAGGCCATCCCGAGCCGCTGCTGGAAAAGCCACGTGCACACTGTGGCTTTCTGCTGACTGGGCCTGGGAGCGGTGCCAGCCAGAGATTTTGGAAAGGAAACCTTCCAAAAGCTGGATTGAGCCTGGGACAGATGTTGCCTGGCAGAGGTGGGCACGCCGCAGGCAAGGCACTGGGATTTGGATAGCTTAAAACAAAGCCATGGAACAAAGACCTGTAGACACAGCACTGATGGAGAGACTGAGGGAGGGCCTGCTGTCAGGGTGCCCAGGGGAGCCCGCTCAGCCCTCCAAGAGACTCAGACTCCATGAATTTCACACATGACAGCAAGGGCACAGAACAGCGCTCCTGTGACTTCCTCCCCGGCACCTGAGCCACGGAGGACTCAAGAGACATCGATCCCTCTTCCAGCTTTACCCTTAGCCTCCTCACTTTTTTTTTAAAGATTTATTT
This sequence comes from Sylvilagus floridanus, assembly GCA_949820135.1. Taxonomy (NCBI): domain Eukaryota; kingdom Metazoa; phylum Chordata; class Mammalia; order Lagomorpha; family Leporidae; genus Sylvilagus; species Sylvilagus floridanus. Next base: position 9,448,701 of record OX463228.1, on the reverse strand, counting down.
ATTTATTTGAGAGGCACAGTTACAGACAGAGAGAGGGAGAGAGATGTCTTCCACCCACTGGTTTACTCCCCAAATGGCTGCAATGGCCAGAGCTGAGCTGATTCGAAGCCAGGAGCTTCTTCCACATGGATGCAGGTCCAGGCACTCAGGACATCTTTCCACTGCTTTCCCAGGCGCAATTAGCAGGGAGCTGGATCAGAAGTGGAGCAGCCGGGACTTGAACTGGCGCCTGTACGGGATGCTGGTGCCACAGGCAGAGATTTAACCTACTACGTCGCAGCAGCGGCCCCGCCTCCCTGTTTTTAAAGTGGGAAATGACTGCCTGAAACTCGCAAAGAAGTCAGGATTGGAGGAATGGCAGACATCATGGAGGTGCTGTATCTGTAAACCACGTTTTGGCCCACAAAGCCCAGTGGCACAGATGGAGCTGATGCTACTGCCTAATGGAACAGGTGATTCGAGGGACAGAGAAATGTGCCAACCAGAAGACGTCCTCTCCACGGCATGCCTGAACTTCCACCACTGCCAATGGGAACTTCTGGGTAGCTGATTAGGGCAAAGAAAGAACAAAAATTAGAGACCTGGGGGTGGGTGTTGTGGTGCAGCTGGTTAAGTCACCACTTGGCTACTGGCATCAAATATTGGATTACTGGTTTGAGCCTGACTGCTCCACTTTTTTTTTTTTTTAAAGATTTATTTATTTTACTTAAAAGGCAGAGTTATGGAGAAGCAGGGGTTGGGGGGGGTGGTCTTCCATCCACTGGTTCACTCCCCAGATGGCCACAACAGCAGCCGGGGGCCAGCGCTGTGGCATAGTGGGTAAAGCCGCCATCTGCAGTGCTGGCATCCCATATTGGCATCGGTTTAAGTCCCGGCTGCTCCACTTCTGATCCAGCTCTCTTTGATGGCCTGGGAAAGCAGTAGAAGGTGGCCCAAGTCCCTGGGCCCCTGCACCTGCAGGGGAGACCCGGAAGAAGCTCCTGGCTCCTGGCTTTGGATCGGCGCAGCTCCAGCCATTGCGGCCATTTGGGGAGTGAACCAGTGGATGCAAGACCTCTCTCTCTCTCTCTCTCTCACTCTCTCTTTCTCTCTCTCTCTCTCTCTCTCCCTGCCTCTCTTTCTCTTTCTGTGTAACTCTGATGTGCAGATAAATAAATGCATCTTGAAAAAAAAAAAGAAGAAGAAGAGCAGCCGGAATTTGAAGCGGCACCCACATGGGATGCCAGCACTGCAGGCGGCAGCTTTACTTGCTATGCCACAGTGCTGGCCCTGGCTGCTCCTCTTCTGATCCAACTTCCTGCTTACGAGAAGGCAGCAGAAGATAGTCCAAGTGCTTGGGTTTGTCTCGCTGACATGGGAGACTCAGATGGAGTTCTGGCTTCAGCTTGGCCCAGCTCCATTTGTTGCAAACACTGGGGAAGTGAACAAGTGGACAGAAGATCTTTCTCCCTCTCTGTCACTTTGCCTTTCAAATAAATAGGCCAATAAATCTTTTTTTTTTTTTTTTGACAGGCAGAGTGGACAGTGAGAGAGAGAGACAGAGAGAAAGGTCTTCCTTTTTGCCGCTGGTTCACCCTCCAATGGCTGCCCTGGCCGGCGTGCTGTGGCCGGCGCACCGCGCTGATCCGAAGCCAGGAGCCAGGTGCTTCTCCTGGTCTCCCTTGGGGTGCAGGGCCCAAGCACTTGGTCATCCTCCACTGCCCTCCCGGGCCACAGCAGAGAGCTGGAATAGGCTAATAAATCTTAAAACAAAACAAAAGCACAGAGACTCAGAAAAACATGACAGAAGATCACTTGTCTTGGATAGCTGGATGTTTGGTTCAAGACTTAGGATTCCCATATCCTATGTCAAAGTGCCTGGCTTGAAGTCCCAGCTCCACTTCTGATCCAGATACTCGCTAATGCACACCGTGGGAGGCAGCAGGTATTGCTTCAAGTATTTGGATCCCCACCCATGTGGGTGAGTTTCTGGCTCCTGGCTTCAGCCTGGCCCAGCCGTAGTTGTTGCAGGCATTTGGGGGAGTGAACCAGCAGATCGATCTCTCTCTCCATCTCTGCCTTTCAAATAAATAAAAAGAAATACATGTTTAGAAAAGATCCACTGGGGCCAACATTGTGGAGTAGCAGGTAAAGCCTCCGCCTGCAGCTTTGGCATCCCATATGTGTACTGGTTCAGGTCCCAGAATCTCTACTTCTGATCCAGCTCTCTGCTATGGCCTGGGAAAGCAGCAGAAGATGGCCCAAGTGCTTGGGCCCCTGCACCCACATGGGAAACCCGGAAGAAGCTCCTGGCTCCTGGCTTCAGACCAGCCTAGCTTTGGCCACTGCAGCCCTTTGGGGAGTGAACCAGTGGATGGAAGATTCTCTCTGTCTCTGTTTCTGTCTCTCCCTCTGTCTGTAACTCTGCCTCTCACATAAATAAATAAATCTTTTAAAAAGATCCACTTGGCTAACCCTACTAACATGTTTCAAGGACAGTTTTAGGGAAAAGGCACATTATCCCAGTGTAGAGAAAACAGCACTGGACTTGGCGTCTGGCGGACCTGGGCTTGAATCCTGGCTCTGACGCCTACCAGCCGATGACTTTGGGCAGTTGCTTGACTTCTCCGAGGCTGTAACAGGGCTCACAGGGCTGTTGTGAATGTGGGCATGCTCTCTTAACTGCGACCATGTGCACACATGTGATGCATCAGAAGCTGCGGCCCCAGGGTCCTCACTGACAGTGCGAGTCTGGGGCCAGCATGTTCCCTTAGCTGAGCAAATGCCTCTGCAGTCATTGTTCCTCCTCACTCAAGGCCGCAGCTTGCTCGTGGGCGGTCCCTTCAGAAGTGGCATTGCACTCCGGGGGAGCTGCTGGGAGGTGGGAGGCTTGGATTTCATTGAGAGCTTCAGAAGTATCTGCATTCAGAAGCCGGTCTTGCCCATGTATTCCTGACCTTTGAGATTTTTAAGATTTATTTTATTTATTTGAAAGACAGAGTTACAGAGAGAGGTAGAGACCAAGAGGCCTTCCACCCGCTGGTTCACGCTCCAAATGGCCACAATGGCCAGAGCTAAGCCAATCTGAAGCCAGGAGCCAGGAGCTTATTCCGGGTCTTCCACTGGGATTCAGGAGCCCAAGCAGTTGGGATATCCTCCCCTGCTTTCCCAGGTGCATTAGCAGGGAGCTGGATCGGAAGTGCAGCAGCAGGAACTTGAACCAGTGCCCATATAGGATGCTGACGCTGCAGGCAGGGGCTTTAACCTGCTGCACCACAGCGCCGGCTCCAAGGATGTTCATCTTCTCGGGTCCCCTGAAATTAATTTTTCTCTGAAAGGATGTCTTACCACCAGAGGAGATCTGGACGTACCCCAGGCAATCTGCAAAGCGGAGTGGGGCAGCCAGGGTCTGGAAGCTTCTGAGGAGAGGCAGGAGGAGGGGCAAAGTTTCGGAGGGTCAGTCAGGAATGTGTGGCGGCAGCAAAGAGAGGATGTGCAGGGACCCAGAGATGACAGAAGGGGCCTTGTGGCTGATGGGTCCCTTCCTAAGTCACTGTGGGAACCTCAGGATTTCCTGGCTCCCCTTTCTCTTTGCCCTGTCGCTGCCTCTGAGAGGCCAGCGGGCCCACCTGGGAATGCTCTGTGTAAGCCCCATCCCGTGAACTGCCCATCAGCACAGAGGAACTTCCTGGGCACGTGACCTGTGCAACTGTACACGACCTCGTGCTCACAGGGACCCTGCCTGGCTTTATTCTTGGCTGTTTCCATCTGGAAGTGTCAACAGTTTATCTCTGAACTTGTGGAAGTGCAATGGGGGTCAGCGCAACAGCAGACACCCAGTGACGGGGTCCACAGGGCTGAGCAGGTGTCAGGAGCACAGAGCCATGGGCCTGGTTACCCTGCACATACACGCAAGGCGGGACAGTGTAGGGCACCCAGGGTGCCCCAGGCAGAACCCCGGCGACAGCAGTGGCAGCTGCTGGAGAGAAAAGGAGCCCTGTGAGTGGGCAGTGTTCGGATCACTGAGTGGAGGCCGCTTGTCTGTCCCTGATGGTGTCAATATTAACTCTTATGTCTCAGCCCTTGGCCAGTAAACTTTATCAGTAAGTTGTTATAAAATGATGATGTACATACGGACATTGTTATAAAGCGTGTCGGAATTGTCAGAGCCCCTCAAAGAGTTTAGAATCTTCAGTTTTGAAAAGTACTACAGGCGGCTGGCACCGCAGCTCAATAGGCTAATCCTCAGCCTGTGGCGCTGGCACCCTGGGTTCTAGTCCCGGTTGGGACGCTGGAGTCTGTCCCGGTTGCTCTTCTTCCAGTCCAGCTCTCTGCTGTGGCCCGGGAGTGCAGTGGAGGATGGCCCAGGCCCTTGGACCCTGCACCTGCATGGGAGACCAGGAGGAAGCACCTGGCTCCAGGCTTCAGATCAGCGCGGTACGCCAGCCACAGTGGCCATTGCGGGGGTGAACCAATGGCAAAAAGGAAGACCTTTCTCTCTGTCTCTCTCTCTCTCTCACTGTCTAACTCTGTCTGTAAAAAAAGAAAAGGAGAGTACTGCAGGGGCCGGTGCTGTGGCACAGTGGATTAAAGCCCTGATCCGAAGCACTGGCATCCCATTTGGGCACCGGTTCTAGTCCTGGCTGCTCCTCTTCTGATCCAGCTCTCTGCTGTGGCCTGAGATAGTAGTAGAAGATGGCTCAAGGTCCTGGATCCTGGCTCCTGGCTCCTGGCTCCTAGCTTCGGATAGGCACAGCTCTGGCCATTGTGGCCATCTGGGGAGTGAACCAGCGGATGGAAGAACTCTCTCTCTGTCTCTACTTCTCCCTGTAACTCTGTCTTTCAAGTAAATAAAATAAAATAAAATAAAAAGAAAATTACTGCAAAACTGCAAACATTCAGTCTTAGAAAAATGAAACAGCCTGTTGCATTCATTGGAAAACAACACTTTCATATGAAGCGCTGGATTAATCAGTGATTAACAATCCAGAGAATTTCAAAATTAATTTTTCTGACAATTGAAGATACAATGAAAGGTTTTTTAAGTCAATGTTTTAAATAGTACACAAAGGGGCAGGCGCTGTGGCGTAGTGAGCTAAGGCTCCGCCTGTGGTGCCGGCAACCCAGATGGGCACTGGTTCTAGTCCTGGCTGCTCCTCTTCCGATCCAGCTCTCGGCTATGGCCTGGGAAAGCAGTAGAAGATGGTTCAAGTCCTTGGGCCCCTGCACCCACGTGGGAGACCTTGAAGAAGCTTCTGGCTCCTGGCTTCGGATCCACTCAGCTCTGACCATTGAAGCCATTTGGGAAGTGAACCAGTGGATGGAAGACCTTTCTGTCTGTCTCTCCTTTTCTCTGAAATTCTGCCTGTCAAATAAATAAATAAATCTTTAAAAAAATAAACTATTGCTTATTTTTATAAAAAATAAATAACTTGTACACAGAAAGATGAAGCTGCCTTTAGTTTCTTGTATGAAGCTCCGCAAGTTCCAGGAAACATCACAGAAACATTAAATGGCAATTGTGTAAACTTACACTTAAAATTAAATTCAGACTGGCGTGAAATTGATTTGTGTGAAGAACTAAATTTGTTTGGAAAAATTGTTGTATGAGAATTGTCAGCTCTAAGAGCACCAAGATTTATAATTTGAAACAGCGAATCACAGTTTGGGGGGAATCATTGGTCAGTATTCCAATGTCCTCACAGAACAGAAAGCACTCTTAGAAGATTCAGTAACAGTTTCATCAGCAAAGAATTATTTCTCAAAATTAAAATTATTAAAAATCATTGTGACGCAAGCATTTGGCCTCGCGATCAAGATGCCTCTTAGGTTGCTGTGTCCCGTTTTCGAGAGCCTGGGTTTGAGTCCCACCTCTGACCTCTGACCTCTGACCCCAGCTTCCGCTGGTGCAGACCCTGGGAGGCAGCGCTGATGGTTCAAGTGGTTGAGTTCCTGCCATCCACAAGGGAGCCCTGGATTGGATTCTCAGCTCTCAACGTTGGCCCCAATCGGGGGCTGTTGCAGGCATACGAGAAGTGAACCAGTGGGTGGGAGCTCTCTATCTGTCTCTCTGTCTCTAACTGGCACCAGCTTCTTTTACATTTAGAAATGGGTGTTGATTTTCCATCAACCTCTTTGCTTCAGGAACTGTGAAGAGCAGCTTAGAACCAGATTTGCGAGGCAGATGCCATCCCTTTCCCTTTTGTAGATGCACCGTTCCATTTGGAAGTCAGGGTTGGTGCCATCCGGGTGGGTTGCTGCTGCAAGTAATTTGAGGACATCTCCTCCTTCATTTGCAGGACACGAAGGGCTCCAGATACTGCGATAGCTTCCCTTTAAGGTACACTGTGGGGGGCCGGCACTGTGGCACAGCGGGTTAATGCCCTGGCTTGAAGCGCCAGCATCCCATATGGGTGCCAGTTCGAGTCCCGGCTGCCCCACTTCCCATCCAGCTCTCTGCTATGGCCTGAGAAAGCAGTGGACTTTCTGTCTACTGGCTTCGGCTTCCTGTGGGAGTTTGCATTGTGGAGCAGCAGGTTAAGCCAGCACTTAGAAGCTAGCATCTCATGTAAGAGTGCCAGTTTGGGTCCCAGCTGCTCCACTTCCGATCCAGCCTCCTACTAATTTGCCCAAGAAAACAGCAGAAGATGGCCCAAATACTTGAGCCCCTGCCACTCATGGATGTAGCTCCAGGCTCCTGGTTTCGGCCTGGCCCATATGGACCCCTCTCTGTGTAGCACAGAAAACTATTTGTGATATATTTGCCAAGAGTAACTGACATTGTTTTCAATTATATTGATCAAAACTAAAGTTGCCAAAATTATGAATTCCAGTGGCCATTAATAAATGAATTACAAAAAAAGTAAGCCAAAAGAATCTTTAGATGAATCAAAATATAACATGAATAAAATAATTTAATGTATTACATTATTTAAATATGACACAAAAAGTTCAATTTATGAAATTATGTTGTTACTTCTGGATCACTATTACCCTTATTACATTTTACAAGTAATAAAACATTTTGAAAAGACAAAAGCTTTATATTCTTGTACCTTTGGCAGCAATCATGTCCTGCTTTTTGAACAAGGGTATTGAATTTTTCAAAACACTATTTATTTCAGAGGCAGAGAGAAACAGAGCTGCCGTCTGCTGCTTCACTGCCCAATGCCTGCAGTTGCAGAGGCTAGGCTGGGGACAAAGCCAGGAGCTGGGGATACAATCCAGATTTACCATCTGGGTAGCAGGAACCCAACCACTTGAGCCATCACTGCTGTCTCCTGGGGTCTGCATTAACGAGAAGCTGGGGTCAGGGACCACAGCCAGGAATTGAACCCAGGTGGTCTGATGTGGGATATGGGCCTCTAGATGTTTAGGCTAAACACCTGCTCCCAGGGGCACTGCATTGTTATTTTGCACTGAGCCCTACAAATTACATGGTCAGCCCTACCCAGTGTCTGAAAGTCCCTCTAGAGCCCAGTGAAGCCTGCAGACGTGTTTTTTAAGAGTTCTTCTAATGTCCTCTTTTTTTTTTTTTTTTGACAGGCAGAGTTAGAGAGAGATAGAGAGATAGAGAGAGAGAGAGAGAGAGAGAGAGAGAGAGAGAGAGAGAGAGAGAGAAAGGTCTTCCTTCCATTGGTTCACCCACCCAGTGGCCACTACGGCCGGCGTGCTGCGCTGATCCGAAGCCAGGAGCCAGGTGCTTCTTCCTGGTCTCCCATGCAGGTGCAGGGCCCAAGGGCCTGGGCCATCCTCCACTGCCTTCCTGGGCCACAGCAGAGAGCTGGACTGGAAGAGGAGCAACCGGGAAAGAACCGGCACCCCAATTGGGACTAGAACCTGGGGTGCCAGCACCACAGGCGGAGGATTAGCCTAGTGAGCCACAGTGCCGGCCCTAATGTCCCCTTAACTGAGGTTTTGCCCCTCCCACAGGGACCTGGGGCAAGTTCTGGAGGCATTTTTAGTTGTTAAAATCAGAAGGCTGCTCTTCTAGAGGGTAGAGGTCAAAGATGTGCCAAGCATCCTACAAGGCACAGGACAGGCACCTACAACAAGGATTCTTCCAGCACAACATGTCCATAGGGGTGCAGCTGACCACAGACACCTGTCACTCTAAGTGTGGTCCTTGGACAAGCAGCTGCGGCATCCCTGATGGGTTGTTTGCACCCAGACATTCAGGCTCCACCCCAGACCCACTAAGCAGAATCTACATTTTAATGAGATCCCCATGAGATACCTATGCACACGGGCACATGTGCACACGTGCACACACACACGCACACACACACGTTTGAGCAGCCTGGAGCTAGAGGATGCAAATCTCTAATGATAGATTTCAGACAGGCTGGGGAGTTGTGGGGCTCCCAGCTGGGCTTCTAGCAGGTTCTTCCCTCCCTGTGTGAAAGAACTCAAAGGTAGAGGCACAAAGATGTACAGGAAAGCAGGATTTATTTACAGCAAAACAAAAGTGCAAACTCAAGAACTAAGTAGTGGGGCCGGCACTGCAGCGCTGCAGGGTGAGCAGCTTCCTGTGACACTGGCATGCCTTAGGAGCGCTGGTCATAAGTCCCGGCCAGTCCACTTCTGATCCAGCTCCCTGCTAATGCGCCTGGGAAAGCAGCAGAGGATGGCCCAAAGACCTGCATCCACCTGGGAGATCTGGATGGAGTTCTAGGCTCCTAGGCTTCAGTCTGGTCCAGCCCCAGCTGTTGTAACCTTCTGAGGAGTGAACCAGTGGATGGAAGATTCCTTTCTCTCTGTAACTCTGCCTTTCACATGTATAATTATATCTTCAAAAAAAAAAAAAAGAACTAAGCAGTGATGAACTCAAAGCCAAAATAAAAGAAGGCCCCAAAGAAAAACTTCTTACTGGGACTGGTGCTGTGGTCTAATAGGCTAAGGCTCTGCCTGCAGTGCCGGCATCCCATATGGGTGCTGATTCTTGTCCTGGCTCCTCCTCTTCCAGTCCAGCTCTCTGCCATGGCCTGGGAAGGCAGTAGAATATGGCCCAAGTGCTTGGGCCCCTGCACCTGCACGGGAGACCCGGAAGGAGCTCCTGAAAAAAAGAAAGAAAAAAAAACTTCTTACCAAGGAAAAACCTCCAACAGCAACAAACGCCTTCAAGAAAAGGTATAAGCCCCCTCAGCCAGGTCAGGCCTTCCCTTTAGACCATCCAGAGGCAGCGGGGGTGATGTCTGGGGGGCTTCTGCAGACCTTGGAGCATGGGGTCAGGTCCCAGGTCTGCCTGCCGGTAGCCATGGGAACCTGGAGAAAAGGGAAAGCTTACAGGAGGGGCTGATGAGTGAGCTTTGAAGGCTCCGCAGGAGGCAGCTACAGCGGGAAAGGGCACATGTGTTCAAAGGCCATGTGAGGGTGTGACCAAGGGTCAGTCCCTCACACAGGAGGCACACGGCTGAGCCCTCAAGCCCACTGAAGCGGGAGGCAGACCAGAGCTTTTTCAGTTCACCCCCCAAATGGCCGAAACAGTCAGAGCTGCACCGATCCGAAGCCAGGGGCCAGGAGCTTCCTCCGGGTCCCCCCATGTGGGTGCAGGGAGCAAGCACTTGGGCCATCCTCTGCTGCTTTCCTGGGCCACAGCAGAGAGACACGAACCTGCCCCCATACGGGATACCAGTGGGGCAGGTGGAGCTCACCCTACCATGCCACAGCACCAGCCCTTGGAAAAGGGCTTTAATGTCCCGGCTTTCATGCCATTTGGCTCCCCTTCTCTGCATGCTTGCTTGACAGAGGTACAAGTTCAAAACCAGGGTGAATTCCAGGGCCGAGGGGCTGTGGGATGCCTGGTGCCCTTGCACCTGGCCTGCCTGTCACTGCCTGGGAGGGTCATGGGAGAGAAGCAAGAAATATGAGGAAAATGAAAAGGACAGATGGTCACTGAGGGGCTGGCCTGCTGGTACCACTGTGCCACAATGCCAGCACCCCATCTCCCTTTTTAAAAAATAATGAATGAGTGAATTAAAGAGGCAAACACACACAGAGAAAGAGAGAGAAGAGAGTGAACTCTCATTCACTGGCTCACAATGGCCAGGGCTGGGCTGGGCCTGGTTGAAGCCAGGAGCTGGGTATGCTATCCAGGTCTCCCATGTGGGTGGCAGGAACTCAGTTACCTGAGCCATCACCACTGCCTCCCTGGGACTACACTAGCAGGAAGCTGGAGTCAGTCAGGAGCCGGAGCTGGAAACTGAGCCCAGGTTCTCCAGCGTGGGATGCAGGTATCTTAACCACCAGGTTAAAGGCCTGCTTCCAGGTTAGCCTTTTGTGTGTACATGTAAGTATTAAAGCAGAGAGAACATTGTGATTATTCTAACTGAACAGGCTGTTGTAGGGAAATTTGATTGTTGTGTCTTTAATCCTGATTTCCTGGACGTTCAGACACAGTTTACTTTCAGTTTGGAGACTTGGAACTTTAGCACAGGTGACTCCATTTTAACTTTTAGCCTGGTCTCTTGGGGCCCAGTGCACACATTTCATCAAAACAATGGCCTTGCTAGCGCTGCAGCTCACTAGGTTAATCCTCCGCCTTGCGGCGCCGGCACACTGGGTTCTAGTCCCGGTCGGGGTGCTGGATTCTGTCCAGGTTGCCCCTCTTCCAGGCCAGCTCTCTGCTGTGGCCCGGGAGTGCAGTGGAGGATGGCCCAGGTGCTTGGGCCCTGCACCCCATGGGAGACCAGGAGAAGCACCTGGCTGCTGCCATCAGATCAGCTGCAGTGTGCCGGCCACAGCGGCCCTTGGAGTGTGAACCAACGGCAAAGGAAGACCTTTCTCTCTCTCTCTCTCTCTCTCACTATCCACTCTGCCTGTCAAAAAAAAAAAAAAATGGCCTTTATAGTTTCATTTAACATGTAAATTGCAGAAAGAGTGTGTGTGTGTGTGTGTGTGTGTGTGTGTGTGTGAACACTTTATCTAGAGCTTTTTCAGAAAAATGTCCAAGCTGGTAGCGCTATTGCCCAAGGTGTTTGCAAGCTGAAGGCACACAGCCGCCTCGACCTGCATTGGTGATGATTCTAGGTGCGAGTAGAATTTTCTTCCTCCTTCATAGTACAGTTAGGACACTGAATCGATCGATTTTTTTGGTAAATCAGTTTTTTGGTAAAGCTGTGTGATACATTCAGCTCAGCAAACAGAGCATTCTCAGAACGTTGGAAGTCCACTCCGTGTTCTCCCAGTCACAGCGCCTCCCATGGGACACTCCACTCCTGACTTCCGATAAAAGGGAAATTCTAAATTCGATGACAGGCCGTGGGGTAGCAGGGGGAAGAGATCAGGGGACTTAATCAGTCTACAACTCCAGGCTAAAATCTGCAAAAGTTCTGTTTCACATTCCTCAACGTGCATTGAAGCTTTGACCCCAAACCCCAGGCATCACCACTGCATGCTTACTGTGAACTTTCTGTTGGGGCTGGTGACCCCAATAAACCCAAAGCAACAAGTGCTTTCAATGGACTGTCCTCCTGCTTTTAGTTACCCAACCCCTTCTATGGATACGAAGGTTGGGGCTGCGTTGTGGCTCAGCAGGTTAAGCCACCTTCTGTGATGCCAGCATCCTATATGGGCATCCCATACAGGCACCGGTTTGAGCTCTGACTGATCCACTTTCTATCTAGCTCATCTGCTAATGCACTTGGGAAAGCAACAGAAGATGGCCCAAGTCCTTGAGTCCCTCCACCCACATGGGAGACCCAGACAGAGTTCAAGGCTCCTGGCTAGGCCATTGTGGCCAACTGGAGAGTGAACAGGTGGATGGAAAACTGGCATCCCATATGGGTGCCAGTCTGAGTCCTCGCTGCTCCACTTCTGATCCCGCTCTTTGCTATGGCCTGGGAAAGCAGTAGAAGATGGCCCAAGTCCTTGGGCCCCTGCCCCCACATGGGAGACCCAGAAGAAGCTTGTGGGTCCTGGCTTTAGATCAGCCCAGTTCTGGCTGTTGCAGCCATTTGGGGAGTGAACCAGCGGGTGGAAGACTTTCTCTTTCTGCCTCTGCCTCTCTGTAACTCTGCCTTTGAAATAATCTTTTTTTAAAAAAAAAAAGTTTTAGTTTAACATTTCCAGCATCTTAAATTAATTCTGCCTATCTTTGAACTTGATATAAATAGAATCATACAGCGCATAAGTTTTTTGTGTCTGGTTTCTTTGAGTCAAAATTACATTTTCAAACCCATGTTGTTGGGTGAATTGGGAGTGTGTCATTCTCATCACTGCATGGCATTTTGTTGTATGGATATCTCACGGCTTATTTCTCCATTCTACTGAAGGTGGCTATATGGGCTGTTTCCAGTTTGGGGCTATTACAAATAACAGTGCCATGTACGTTCTTTCAAGAAAATTAATTAAGTAATTTATTTGAGAGGTAGATTGAGAGAAAGAGAGAAAACGTCCATCTGCTGGTTTACTCCCTGAATGTCTTCAATAGCCTAGGCTGGGCCAGGCTGAAGCCAGGAGCCAGGAACCCAATTCAGGATCCCCATATGGGAGGCAGGGACCCAAGTCCTTGAGCCATCACTGATGCCTCCTAGAGTCTACATTAGCAGGAAGTGGAAATTGGGAATGGAGCCAGGATTTGAACCCAGGCACTCCAACATGGGATGTAGGTATCCCAAGCAGTTGCTTAACCACTAGGCCAAATGCCTGTCCCTAGCAACATTCTTATGCATGCCATTTGGTGAACTTATGCATTTACTTATTTTTCCAGTTATGTGTTTGGGCATATTCTATTATCTATGATTTTTATTTCATGGTACTAAGAGGATGCCATACAATACTTCTATCCAAAGTGGGCATAGGTGCTCAGGAATGATTGAGACCCTCTGGCTTTGAGCATATGCTTCTGTTTACAGTCTGTGTGTCTGTCCCACAGGGATTGCCTCTGCTGTCCTGTGCCCAGTGCTGGGGAGCACAATGGCTGCGATCCACGGAGGCAGAAGGTTTGAGAACATTGGAGGACAGAGGCCTGCAGTCTTGATCACTCCACTAGGGGGCAGGATTCCACAAGGGGCTGGGGACAAGCTGCCTCTTCTTCCCGGCAGGCTTCCAGTTGAGCTGCTTGCTGGGTTCATTTCCCTCGGTAACTAGAGGTCCAAGACTATTGTGAGACATAGTAAAAATAAATAATAAAAATATATATAGTGCATGTCAGTGGTGGCAGAGGGAACAGACATACCTTCTGGGCATCAGGGCATCAGACATTTTTCTCCTGGCCGGCAGAACCCCCTTTCCTGTTAAATGGAGCCTCTGGGGTCCCCCACATACTCCCTACCTCACTCACCCGTGTCTGGTGAGCTATGATAGCCGTGGGCCCGGGGCTGGGTTCACCTCCACTACTCCTGCCTGGTGGGTTCTGCAGAAACATGGGAGCTTCAGGGTTCCAGGGGAAATCTTTCACACTTCAGCTGTGATGTTTAGCAGCTGCTTCTTGGGGTGGGGGGGCTGATTTAGAGTACTTATTAATTCTGGTAGTAAACACCTCTCCTGTGACTGATTTCAAGCCATCGATCTGATGTCTCTGAATGTGGAGTTGGGAGGGAGGAGGTACAAAGCGGCATGACTATAGTTGGACAGCGTTTCCACTTTCCAGATATAGTCGAGGTAAACAAACTTGAAAGCATAGGCAAGACCACTTGACAACAACGGGTCTCTGAAATGAAAGGGCTTATTGCATCATTGCAGATGCGAACCACAAATGGACCAGGTCCTGGGACAAGATCCTGCAACTCCCAGGAATGAGGATAAAGAGCAGTAGGAAAAATGTCCCCAAGACCTAAAGCTAAGAGCTTGTTTAAGAATGTGCTTGTTTATTCACTTCAGAATTTGTTGGAAAGAGAGAACTTTCCATCTGCTGGTTCCCTCCCCAAATATAACAATGGGGGTTGGGCCAAGCTGAAACCAGGAGCCAGGAAGTCCATCTGGGTTTCCCATGTGGGTGGAAGGGGGACTTGGGCCATTATCTGCTGCATTCCCGGGTGCATCAGCTGGAAACTGGATCCTACACACTCCGATATGCGATGTGGCTGTCCCCAATGGCAGCTTAATCTCCTGTACCACCACACCTGCCTTTGATGTTGAGTTTTTAAAATCTTTGTATGGTGGCTGCCGGAGCCTCACAGCCCTGCCCCTGCTTCCCAGTCTGAAGGAAGGGGCCACCCATTCCTCCATCCAGTGCAGCTCAGAGCTGGCAGGGCCAGGTTTATACCCTTCTCTTCTCACCTTTAATTCACATGGAAATGATGGGACTGTGGGGGGTGGGTTAGGAGGACTCAGAGGAAGGGTGGTGGTGGACATTTGGTGCAGCAGCTATACCACCACCTGGGACTAGTGTGTTCTGTATCAGATGCCTGGCTTAAGCCCCAGCTACACTGCTTCTGGGTCCCTGACACTCACGTGGTTGACCTGGATTGAGTTCCAGGCTTCTGATTTTAGCCTGGCCCAGCCCTGGCTGCTGCAGGCGTTTGGGAGTGAGCTAGCAGATGGCAGATCTCTCTCCATTTGTCTCTTTTCTCTATCTTTCAAATACAATGAAAACAAACAATCATGTGGAAATGAACCATCACCCACATGAGAGACCTGGATTGCATTCCCAGCTCCTGGAGTTGATCTAGTCCAGTCCTGGCCAACCACATTTGAGGAGCAGACCAGCAGATGGGATCTCTCCCTCTGTCCCCGCTCCCTGCCTCTGAAATACATAAATAAATGTTCAAGAAAACGAATCATCAAGGCGGCCCCTGAGGAAGTCCTCAAGGGCATGCAGTGTCAGGTGACCCAGGGCAGGTTAGAGAGGCCTCAGGCCACGAGCTGCCTCCAGCCCCTTCCCCCTTCCCTGCCGGCTGCCTCCCTGAGCCACTGCTCAGCCTGTGGAGGGCAGTAAGCAGGCCAGCTGGCCTGGAGGGTGGGGAGAGCTGGCTGTCTTCCCCCGGGTTGCCACCTGGGACTGGGACAGGCCTGTGACATAGAGGCTCCCTTCCAACTCCTGCTCTTCCCTGTGTGAAAAAAAAAAAATGAGGTTGGGGCAACGGTGGTGCAGTAGTCAAGTCCCAGCCTATGACACCAGCATCCCATATGGGCACCGGTTCGAGATCTGGCTGCTCGGCTTCCGATCCAGCTCCCTGCTAATGGCCTGGGAAGGCAGCACAGGATGGCCTAAGTGCTTGGGCTCCTGCACCCACGTGGGAGACCTGGAAGAAGCTTGTGGCTCCTGGCTTCTGGCCTGGCACAGCTGGAGAGAAAGAGAGACAGAGAGATCTTCCATCCATTGGTTCCCTCCCCAAATGGCTGCCATGGCCAGGGCTGGGCCAAACTGAAGCCAGGAGCCAGGAGCTTCTTCCAGGTCTCCCACACGGGTGGCAAGGGTCCAAATACTTGGGCCATCCTCCGCTACTTTTCATCGCTTTTTAAAGTCTGAGTTCTGAGCTCTGACCTCAGCAAAGTCCCTCCTAGCCAATGGCCAGTAGGGATTAGGCCACTGCCCCTGGCTCTCATGGGTTCTGATAAGCCCCAAGCAGGGGTGGTCCGGGTCATGGTGCAGGCTAGTGCAATCAGAAACCACCTGGGCTCAGCACTTCCTCCTCTGCAGTGAGAGCTACCTCCCAGCTCATGCTGGCTGTGCCCCACTGGGTCCACACGTGCTGGACACTGACTTTATATGGTCAGGGAGGCTGGACACTTCTACCTCCCTTGGCTTCAAGTGGGCTTCTTTTCACAGGGTTTTCAAAACTGCCTTAAGAATCATTTTTCTTTTAATTGTTAAATTTATTTTCATTTTATTTGAAAGGCAGAAAGACAAAGAAAAATCTTCCACCCACAGGCTCACTCCCCAAATGCTTGCAACAGCTAGGAACTGGCCAAGCTGAAATTAGGGACCCCTAGGTCTCCCACATGGGTGGCAGGGACCCAAGTACTTGAACCATCACATGCTGCCTCCCAGGGTGCATATTAGCAAGAAACTGGAGCAAAAGTGGAGCCAGGACTTGAACTAGACACTCTGATATGGGATGTGGTGTCCCAAGTGGCATCTTTACAGCTGTGCCCAAGGCCTGTCCCTGTGCAAGCAATCTTGAATAGAAATATGAAACCTACACTAATTCCTGCACGAGATAAAATAAGCCAGTTATCTGGTTGGGGCCTCAGTTTCCTTATAGTTCAAAGTGAGGAATAATAATGTTCCTCCACTTTATGGGAATAGTATGAGGATAAAATGAACTGGTGTGCAGTGAAGCCTTTTTTAAAAGATCAAGAGCTGTATAGGGGGGCCGGCACTGTGGCATAGTGGGTAAAGCCACTGCCTGCAGCGCGGACAGCCCATGTGCATGCCGGTTCAAGTCCCAACTGCTCCTCTTCTGATCCAGCTCTCTGCTATAGCCTGGGAAAGCAGTAAAGGATGGCCCAAGTCCTTGGGCCCCTGCACCTATGTGGGAGACCCGGAAGAAGCTCCTGGCTCCTGGTTTCAGATCAGCACAGCTCTGGCTGTTGTGGTCAATTGGGGAGTGAACCAGCGGATGGAAGACCTCTCTCTTTCAGCCTCTGCCTCTCTGTAACTCTGCCTTTCAAATAAAGAAATCTTTTTTGAAAAGAGCTATGTAGAGACAGTTTGGGGCATTGTTTGCTGTTTGTGTTGGGGGAGGGCAAGGTTGAACGGTTTATTTGGAGAAGTGTGACCTTTAGAACAAATTCTGGTTGTGCAACATACCTGCTATGTGGTTTGTGACAAATCACAAAAATCTCCCAGAGCCTCACGTGTGAAATGGTCTTAACGGTACTCAACTTGGAGGACTATTGCCAACATTACGGAGCACATGTATGAGGTTCCGCCTAAGAATCCGGCGCACACTGGGTGCTCTGTAAATGGGGCTGTAATCACTGCTGTCACTTGGAGGCCGAGCTCCTCTGTCCTGCCCTGCAGGTGGCAAATACATAAAAGCTCCTTGTTAGATTCCTGCCCCCTGACTCTTTATTTTTTTTTTTTTTGACAGGCAGAGTGGACAGTGAGAGAGAGAGACAGAGAGAAAGGTCTTCCTTTGCCGTTGGTTCACCCTCCAATGGCCACCGAAGCCGGTGCACCGTGCTGATCTGATGGCAGAAGCCAGATGCTTCTCCTGGTCTCCCATGGGGTGCAGGGCCCAAGCACCTGGGCCATCCTCCACTGCACTCCTGGGCCACAGCAGAGAGCTGGCCTGGAAGAGGGGCAACCAGGACAGAGTCTGGCGCCCCGACCAGGACTAGAACCCGGTGTGCCGGCGCCACAAGGTGGAGGATTAGCCTATTGAGCCGCGGCACCGGCTGCTCCCTGACTCTTAACACAGGAATGACCTGCTTGTCTTGGCTTGTCTACGACTGTCCCAGACTTATCAATGGAAGCCCCACAGGCCAGGGACCCTCTTAGTTTCAGGCAAACCGGGCAGGTTGGCTACTCTGCTCACCACCAATCCCTGAGGCACGTCCAGTGTCCTTATTTATTTATTTATTTATTTTTATTTGAGAGGCAAAAAGAGAAAGAGGGAGAGCAAGAGTACTCCCATCCACTGGTTTACTCCTCAAATGCCTACAACAGCTGGGGTCAGGCCACGTTGGATCTGGGAGCCAGGAACTCATGTAGATGGCAAGATTGCAATTACGTGAGTCATGACTGCTGTCTCCCAGGGTTTGCACAGGCAGGAAGCCAGAGTCAGGAGTCAGAGCTGGGAATTGAACCCAGGAACTCCAGTATGGAATAACAATAGCTTAACCACCAGGCTGTTCCTGGTGCCTAGATTTAGAATAACAAGATTTGTATGGGACATCTGGAAAGATCTAGGAACAATGGCTCAAAAAGCCATCCCAAATCCTTTTAAATAATGCAGGGTTTAAATAAATAAACAAAAATAAAAAATTATCCCTGGCCTTAAAATTCATTGTTGGTGTAAGAAATAAAAGATCTGGACCAACATCGTGGCATAGCAGGTAAAGCTACCGCCCATGATGCTGGCATCCCATGTGGTCATCAGTTCTTGTCCTGGCTGTTCCACTTCCAATCCAGATCCCTGCTAGTGGCCTGGGAAAACCAGCAGAAGATGGCCCAAATCACTGGGAGACCCGGAGGAAACTCCTGGCTTGGCCCAGCCTTGGCTGTTACAGCCATCTGCAGAGTGAACCAGTGGATGGAGGATCTCTCTCTCTCTCCCTCTCTCTGCAACTCTTTCAAGTAAATAAATCTTTTTTTAAAAATCAGTTATGAAAGCCATATGCTGTTTGATTCCATTTATATGAAGTGTTCAAAACAGGCAAATCTATAGAAACAGAAAGTAGATTATTGGTTGCCTCTGGGAAATGCATATGAAATTTCTTTTGGGGAATCATGGGAATGTTCTAAAAATTGATGGTAACAGACTGTAAAACCTGTAAATATACTAAAACCCACTGAACTGTACACTCTAAATTTACAAATCTTTTTTGAAGGTTTATTCATTTATTTGAAAGGCAGAGTGACAGAGTTGGGGGGGAGAGGATCTTCCTCCTGTTGATTCATTTCCCAGATGCCTTTAACAGCTGAGCTGGACCAGGCTGAGGCCAGAAGTCTGGAACTTCACTCAGCTCTCCCATGTGGGTGCAGGGCCCCAAGCTCGTGGGCCAGCTTCTGCTGCTTTCCCAGGCACATTAGAGGGATCTGGATCAGAAGTGGAGCAGCCAGGAGTCAAACCAGTGCCCTGATACGGGATGCCAGCATTGCAGGTGGCAGCTTAACCCAAAGCATCACAATGCCGGCCCCTAAAATAATTTTTTAATTAACAAAGCAATGGTCCCTCCCAGTGTAGAATCTGTAGGATATAAATTATTCTTTCCTAAAAAAATATTTATTTATTTGAAAGGCTGAGAGAAACAGACAGACACAGGGATATCTTTCATCTGCTGGTTCACTCCCTGGTACCTCCAATAGCCAGGGCTGGCCCAAGTGGAAGACAGACTGGGACTCAATTCAGGTCTCCACATGGGTTGCAACAACTCAAACACTTGAGCTATCAGCTGCTGCCTCCTAGGGTGTGCATTAGCAGGAAGCTAGAGTTGGAAGCAGAGCTGGGACTCAAACCCAGGCACTCCCATACGGGACATGGATGTCCCAAGCAGTGTATTAACCATTGTGCCAAACACCCAACCTAGGGCCTACATTATTTTTAACCCTCATCGTGAGAAATATCTTCAATGGCATTTAAAAATAAGTTGTACTCCAGGCCAGGGAGTACCACCCCCATTTTGTAGGTGAGAAGAGCAAGGCTGATGAGCAGAATGTAACAGGCGGAGCCTCGTGCAGGAGGGGTCAAGGGGAGAGGAGAGGCTGGGAGACAGCATTTAGAGCAGAGCGAGAGAGACTCCAAGCAGAGGGAAATGAATGCCCAACTGAGCCTCAACCAAAACGCCACAGAAGGGCAGAAGGAGCAGCTCTGGAGAGGCTGCAAGGTTCCGTGGGGAGGCCATTCTACAACGGGGGCAAGGGCTCTGAGCTGAGATGCTGCGCTGTTAGACCAGCAGGTGGTACAGGGAGGCCTGAGGGGGGGTGTGTGAAGGGACAGACAGGGCTGCGCACAGACGGTGAGGAGCCCGGTACTTGGTCTGGGGGGGTGGTGGTGGAGAGGGGGGCTTGCCTTCATTCATTCTGTGGCTCCAGGGGAGGATTTTAGGCAGCAATGAACAGACCTGCACAGGGTTCCAGGAGCCACCGTGGGAGATGAGAGGTGGTGGGTCTTCCGGGAGGCGGGGAAGGCGACTGTGGAGCTCAGCTCAGGCTCGCGGCGGGGAGATGCCTGCTTCCTTCCCTTCCTCTCTGTCTCTCTCCATGTGCCTTCTCCAATGCTTTCTGCCTCCACCCTGTCCCCTGGCTGCCCCCTTCCTGAGCCCTGGGGCTGCCTCTGTGGCAGAGGCTGGCACGGTCAACTCCGTGGGGGTGTGGGCTGAGCAGTCGCAGCAAGGGGGAGACAGTGAGCAGCAAGGGAGGGTGTCCGTCATCTCCAGTGATTCTGGACCCACGAAAGGAGATAGAGCATAGACCGGCTTATGACAAGGTAATAGGCTGGGCAGAGAGCTGTGGGGCCCAGAAGGGAGGGCTCTCTTGAGAACAGGTGTGTGCAGGTGGGGAGGGGCGCTTGTCGGAGCTCTTTCAAAGACGTGCCCTAATTTATTCACAGTACTTTTCCTGAAATCAAGCTAGAACCAAGACTGGTCAGGCGCCCTGGGGGTGTTGGTGGGGGGTGTATCCACATCCCACCTTGGGGAACAGGACTGCTTATGCCAAGGGGGAGCAAAAGATACGAGTCTGACGTTCCAGCAGGGACAGCTCACCATCCACTGAGCACCTCTGAGGCCAACACTTGACTCAACGCCCTGGGGCACAAAGATAAAAAGCCACAGTCCCTGCCACCAAGGGGTCACCGGCTGTATAAGCACAGAAACCGAGGACAGATAGCTGGGGCGGCAGTGCCAGTGGGAGATTACCAATAAATGGTGTGCTGGTCGTGGTCGTGGTCCTGGCATGCTGCGCCTAGGCTCACACAGGCTGATGGGCTGGAAAGTAGCCCCAGGAGGCTGGCCCCCGGCCAGCACGCAAAGCTGGGCACCTGGCAGGACTCTGTGCCCGCCTGTGCCACTCCTTGCTCGGAACTTGAGCTCTTCAACCCTGAGACCCATGGCGGGTCCATTCGGTGTGCTGAGCGCTTCCCCGGGAAGGCGCCAGTCAGACCGTAGCTGTCCCGACTCAGAGAGGCTGGAGGTGAAGCCGCGACCTGCATCTTCACACTCAACCGCCCCCGGGGTGATCTGAAGGTGGGTAAAGGCTACATGCAACTACTTAATAGGGATAATAACCTGCTTCCGAGCTAGGTCAGAAGAGCCATTCAGAAGCTCACAAGACAACACGCGTGAATGAAACAGCCTTGTAAACCTGGTGGCAATCCAGTTCTTTGCAAATAATAACAATCCCCCTAACAGCAACAGTGCAAGACCTGGGGAGCGCGCTCCGCCCCGTCCGCTCCGGCTCAGTCAGCGCGGCGGTCCCTTTAAGGCCCCCCCCCACCGCTGTCTGGTCTCCGCCGGGGCGTCTGGCGCGGCCTGCGGCGCGTGCGTGCGGGGGCTCCCAGCGGGGCGACGCCGGCGCTTGTTGCGTGGCCCCAGGCCCCGCCCCCTCCGCCCCGCCCCTCGGCGGGGACTCCCCCCGCCCCGCGCGGTACAGCTGGGCCAGTGACGCCGCCGCCGCCGCCGCGTTCCATTCTCCGCAGCCGGCGACCGCCTCGCCGTCTCCTGGCCACCGGCCTGCTGCCCCCGCACCGCCGGCCAGACACGGGCACGCGGGGCCTCGCCTGGACCCGAGAGGGCTGCGGGCGCGCGCAGGCGGCGGATCGGCTCCCTCCCTCAGGGCTCCGCGCCGCTCCCGGGTGAGTTGTCACCGCGGCCGGCATTGTGTGTGTCACTTGCGCGCCCGGCCGGCTGTCAGCGGCCAGCGCTGGACGCGCACCGGCCGCGAGGCTCGCGGGCCCGGGGTTGGGCCGGCTGCTCCCCGGCGGCGGCCCGCTGGTCACCCTGCCGCCGGGAGCCCCGAGGAGGGCACCTGCCCCGGGCTCGCGGCTGTGCGGGGCGCGCCGGGGCCGGTCCCCTGGGCGAGTTCGGTGCGGCGGCGGCGGGCGAGCGGCCCTCCTTTGCGGTTCCCGGCCCCGCGCCGCGCCGAGCCGAGCCGAGCGGCGGGCGCTGCGCTGGGGCCGGGCGGGCTCGGCCGAGGTGCGTTTCCTGAGGAAGTCCGGGGCCGGCGTGTGCGTCCGTGCGCACGGAGCTGCCCGGAGCCCCTCGCGCCAGGTCTGCGCCCGTAGTCTCGAAAAACTTTGATGATCGGGGCCGAAACTCCCCCGAAGCCACTTCCTGTTCTTTGCTCGCTTGCCGGTGCACGCTCCTTCTGACTGCAGAGAATCGGTGTGGGTTCGCCTCGCCTGCACGGCTGCGGAAGTGGAAAAAGTTAGCTGGAACGGGAAGGGGAGCAGAGGGCGGTCGTGGGCACAGCCAGACCCGGGCGGAGCGCGGCCCCGGCTGGCGAGGGGCAGGTCCCGTGCGGGCGCGGCGGCCTGCGGAGCTGCTGTTGGCAGAGTTTTCTCCCAGGGGCCGGCCTTTGTTGCTCTTGCTACCCGGGGTCGTGTGTGCTGTGTGCGGTGGGATCCCCCCGCCGAGGGTTTGACTAGCTCTGCAGAGGTGGGAAGTGTTGTCTCTCCACCCTGCGCAGCGATTGATCCATTTCTTGCTGTTTTGATTTCGTTGGCTTTAAAAAAAAAATCTATATGAGTGATGCACACACACGCTTTCTGTTTTGGGAATTCCACACCCAAATTGTCACCATCTAGTGGAGGCAAGTAGAGACATGTGCTTGGCTCGAGTGCTTAGCTTCTAGGCTTTGCGTTTTTAGCTAGATGCACAGGCAAGCAGAAATGAGTATTTTCACAGAGTTGCGTACGGCTGCGCCTCCGTAAAGGAAGTATTTAATGAAGGAGAGTAGCGATCATATGAGCAAGGGCTAAGAGCTGTTTCATGTAAGAAACAGCAGACTTTTGAGGTAGACATTGTTATACTCCCATTTTTCCGGTTGAGACCGGCTGCATACGTGGAACAACTTGTCCAGGGTCACAGAACAGCTCCGGGTGGAGCCCACCCTCTGGTCCACTGGATGATTCTACCAGTTTCCAGTGTGTTTACCTTTTGGTAAAACTGAAGCTGGAGTCTTAGAACTTCTCAGAGTGCTACTGCTTCAGGCCATGTCTCAGGTCAGGAGCCGGCCCAGCGCTTTCTCCAGGGTACATAGTTATGGTCTGTTTGCACCCTGTGTTTATTCTTTCTTGTTTGCATTCGGTGCTCGCAAGTATTTATGTAACACGAAATACACGCCAGACTCTGCCGAGTCCTGGGGCTACTGCAGTGCAGAAGACAGCACCCAGAGCGCACCGCGTTCGTTTGCTGTGTGAGGAGCTTTGCCCGGTGCGTTGCACAGGACAGTATGGATCTGAAACCTGTACAGAGGAAGCAGAGTAGCTTTTCGGATCCTGGAGTGGAAATGATATAGGAGACAAATGCTCACTTGGGGACAGGTCTCTGGGTGGCTCAGTGTTTGTTTATAAACATTTAATTTTTATTTATGTGAGCGACAGAAGGAGAACTCCTATCCATGAGTTCAGTTCCTTTTTTTTTTTGAAAGCTTTTATTTTATATAAATTTCATAGGTACAGCTTTTGGAATATAGCGGTTCTTCCCCCCCACATTCGCCCTCTCACCCCAACTCCCGTCCCACGGGTTCATGTCCAAATGCCTGTAACAGCCAGGGCTGGGCCAGGCTGGAGCTGGAAGGCCGGAACTCAAGTCTGACTGTCCCATGGTGGTGGCAGTGCCGCCTGAGTACTTGAGCTGTACCTGCTGCCTCCCAGTGTGTCATCAGCAGAAATCCTGGGCTCCGGGAGCCAAGCCAGGACTCAGATTTAGGCACTCCAGGGAGGGATGCAGGCGCTGACCCCCTAGGCCAGATGCCTGCTCAAGGGTAGAGTTTGATTTCGTCACTGAGGCTGGCCTGCACAGAGCCCAGACTCTGAGCTGGTGGAAGAAGAAGAGTGAGCTGCGACAGATGCGGAAGAGACCTCGGCATTGGTCTGGTTTCCTGGCTAGTGTCTCGGGCATGCTGATTGAACTTGTGCCCTTGTGTAATGGTGTATCGTGTGGAAGGGGATTTCCTCCTCTGCCGTTGCCAGGGCAGCAACTCCTGTTGCTCCCTCCCCAACCCGTACCCTGCACACATGAATCCTACAAAGGTCATAATTCACCTGGCTTCTTAAGGTAATAACTGCTTTCAAGTTTATTACCGCTAAGCATTGTTCCTCTCCTTCCATGCTTGTCCATCTCCCAGATAAAAACTCAATTTTGTTTCCATATCTTTAGCTCTTCTGGCAACCAGGTTACTGTTAGTATGGTCTGTGGGCTTAAAGAAATATGGTTTTTTTTTTTTAAATTAATGAGGTACATAATCTTCCTCATTGCGGTTCCAGAACAGACGAAGTGGGGAGAAAGAAGCAGAAGTGGCTGCCAGCACAGAGGCACAGCCGCAGAGCACAGGTGCTTGTGTTTCCCCTCTCGGCCCCCGTTTACCAAGGGATAATCCACGAGAGCCCGTGGCAGGGCCACAGTGAGCACCGCAGATCCCCCAGGCGGCCCCGTAATTGCATACAGGAGCTGACACTGACTGAGTTGTAGCTGACAAGCGGGATTCCCACTGAGACACTAGGGACGCCTAGTGTAGGGGGATTCCCTCAGGCTGGAGGGGAAAGATGAGAAGGAAGGAGGGCCTAGAGGACAAAATCCTTTTTTTTTTTAAAGGTTTGTTTATTTATTTGGAAAGCAGAGGCAGAAAGAGGTCTTCCATCTACTGGTTCATTCCCCAGACGGCTGCTACGGCTCAAGCTGGGCTGATCCAAAGTCAAGAGCCAGGAGCTTCCTCCACGTCTCCTACACGCGTGCAGGGACCTAAGGACTTGGGCCATCTTCCACTGCTTTCCCAGGCCAGAGCAGAGAGCTGGATCAGAAGTAGAGTGGCCGGGTCTAGATCCCGCACCCGTATGGGATGCTGGCACTGCAGGCAGCGGCTCTACCCACTGCGCCACAATACTGGCCCCCTCCTTTCTCTTTTTTTTTGACTTGGAAAGCAAACACTGTTTGGATGCACACTTGAGTGTTGAGAATTAGGACATCTGGGTTGGGGTAAGCACTGATAAATGCATACTCGTATGTGATGATGGAGACTGTCCTGGCTTCTCTTCAAGATAGTGTCCATCCAAGGTCACCCTCTGTCTTGGTCTACTTTCCCTTGCTATGACAAATACCCGAGACGGTAATTTATGATAAATTATTTGGCTCACAGTTCTGGAGGTGGGGAAGTCTGAGAGTATTGCTGGTGTCTGGTGAGGCATCTCAAGGGCCTTCCTGCAGCTCCGTCACCAGGTCACCTAGCAGAGGGCCTCCTCTGGCAAGACGGCAGGTGTGCAAGCCCGCCATCCCTCCTGTCCTCATCCAATCTTAATTACTCCCAAAGGGCCCTCCTCCAAATATTAGCATGTGAGTTTCGGGATTAACTTTCCAACATGTGAACTTCTGCGGGACACGTTCAAACCACAGAGCTCACATATCCCATGTAGTAAAATTTCATTTAGTGGAACGGTTTTGTTTAAAAAAAATGTTAAGTTCTGGCGCGTGTCGCAGGAAACTTTGAAATGAGGGCAGTGACAAATACTGCCTGAATGGGGCTAGCATACATACATCCCTGTTGAGAGTAAAAGACGCAGGTTGAGGCTGGAGGCTTTGTGATGGGTATTTGGAGCTGTGAACAGCTCTGGATGTGAGACCCTGGGCTGACAGCTCTGCTGGATCACTCAGTGCTGGATCAGTTGGAGTTTGTAAGGGTCTCTGTAAACACCTTTGATCTTGGGGCTGCCTGGGGTGCTCGGGTGTCATAGTGGGGTACCTAGGTCCACTTCAGCTTCCTGGGAGGCAGCAGGTGACGCACAAGTGGCTGGGTCTCTGCACCCACACAGCAGGCTTTGAGTTCCCATCTCTTGGCTTCGCCTTGGCCTGGTCTCTGCTGTTGTGGGCATTTTGGGGAATGAACTAGCAGATGGAAGATCGGTCTGCCTCTGTCTCTGCCTTTCAAATAAACAAGTAAAATCTTTTAAAATATATAGAGAGGAAGGAAAAAACTCAAAAGCAGCCCCTTTTATCTGAAAAAGTAGGGGTCCTGGCCGGCACCAGCATGTTCCTTCGTCTTGTGCTTACAAGTGTCTGACTACTGTCCTTTTTCTGTCCTTTCTAGTTTTTTGGCCTAGAAACCAGCAGGGTTCCTGCAGTAGCCCTCTCATCCTCTGGGGCTGACCTGAATGCTGGTAGACTTGGCGCTGAGCTGGGTCGGGACAGCCGGGAAGGACCACCCATGCTACTGTCCGGGCGGGGAGACAGTTGAGTCTCTCTGAAGGTACTGGCTGTAGTGACAGCAGGAAGTGCCGCCACCAGAGAGAACTGAAGCAGGGTTCACAGGCCCGTGTGTGCTGGACTCTCTCTCCCCGGCTCTTAGATCGCCAGAGTGGAATAGCCACCCGGGATGCACGTGAGGGCTGCACGCCGGACCTACCTACGTGCGGTCCTCCGGACACAGGGTACTGCTGCAGCACTGTGCAATTACCTGGTAGCACTGTGCCCTTGAACATATCTCCCTCTGCACCACGTGGTGTTTATTCATTTTACAGAGCCCCAGTGCTTGATTTGGGGGAAGGTAGCCTGGGATTCCGGTGATAGTATAGGTTCTCAGGGCGTTTGACAATTCTTTATTACGCAGAAGAGGATTTTTGTGTTGAAAAATTAAATGATTCAGGATCCTTTTCTCCCGCAGTTGGAGATTGAAAACAGGAAGGTGGAGAAGAGACAGGGTCGGGGAAAGTCTCCCCTCCTCTTCCTTGTTGAGGAGGGAGAACGCTGATTGGCCTTTCCACACCCATCCGCTGCCCACAATGACTTCCTTCACCCACGGGAGTTTAACATCAGGGCGTGGAATTGCCCTTCACGTGGACTGTGCTGCAATTTTCTCTGGCTAGCCCGAGCTCCGGCTCCTGAGAAAGCTGGTAAAGTGAAACTGGCTTCTGGGACTGGGGTAGCAGCCCGTTGATCCAATTCTTCCATCTTCGGCTTCTTCTCAGTCAATCTGAATAAATGAAGTGGGCGGAATCTGAAAAAGGGAACTTTTTTTTGCTTTTGCTTGTTTTGCATGTTAAATTGTGGTACTCTCTGAACCACTCAGGGAAGACAGAGGAGAATTTTTTGAGGTTATCAGTATACTGGGACCAGATTACAGAGAGCTTGGAAAGTAGAAGGGGAAAATCCCCATGATTCTGGCCCCGACACTAACATCCTTTCTGGGTGTTCTGCTTTCCCCATCTTTAGTTGGCAGTCCCTGTACTTCAGTGTTGTGTATTTTTCCCCTTAGCGTTTTATCATAAATGTTTCCTGTGTATACCTTTCATGATTACAACCTATGGACTAGATGACCTGTGATTTAAATATCTTTCCTTGTGTATGTAGATGATTTCTAAGCTTGCTCAAGGAAGTTTTTTTTTTTGGGGGGGGGGGAGGAGTGTGGCATTTTATTTTGTCATTTTTTTTTAAGATTTATTATTTACTTGAAAAACAGAGTTACAGAGAGAGACAGGAAGAGATAAAGAGACAGGCCTTCTACCCACTGGTTCCCTCCCTAAATGGCTGCAGTGGCCAGGGCTGGGCCAGACTGGAGCCAGGAGCCAGGAGCCAGGAGCTTCTTCTGGGTCTCCCACATGGGGGCAGGTGCCAAGCACTTGGGCCATTTTCCATTGCATTCCCAGGTGCATTAGCAGGGAGCTGGTTATGCCCCAATGTTGGCCCCGTGTCATATGCTTTTTTAATAAAATCACTTTGTTGGGCCTGGCATTGTGGCATGGTAGGTGGAGCCACTGCCTGTGCCAGCTGCTCCAATGGTGGACTGGGAAAAGCAGCGGAGGATGGCCCAAGTGTTTGGGCCCCTGTCACCCATATGGGAGACTAGGAAGAAGCTCCTGGCTCTTGACTTCGGCCTGTCCCAGCCCTGGCCATTGTGGCCATCTGGGGAGTGAACCAGTGGATGGAAGACCTCTCTCTTTCTGTAACTCTGACATTCAAATAAACAAATAAATCTTTAAAAAAAAAAAAAAAAACTTGTTGAGATATGATTTACATACCATAAAACCTACCTGTTTTTGAAGTGTAAACTTGATTTTTAAGTTGCACAACATCACCATAATCTAATTTTAGACATTTTATTACCCCAAAGGGAAACCTGCTAGTCCTTCCTTATTCCTCTACGGTACCCCCAGCCTAGGCCACAGCTCATCTGTCTCCCTTCAGGCTTGGGTACTTCATATAAATGGAGTCACATGATATATGATCTTCGGGCTGATTTCTTTCACTTAGCATAGTGTTGTTGAGGTTTATTCCAGTTGTTGCAGGTATTAGTACTTCATTCCTTTTTGCTGCTGCATAATATTCCATTGTGTAGGTATGCCACGTTTTGTTTATTTATCCATTCACCAGCTGATAGGCCCTTGGGTTTTCATTTTTTGGTTATAAATAATGTCACCAAGGACATCCATGTATGTGTTTTTGTGTAGACAGATCTTTTCATTTTGGAGGCAGATATTTTAAAAGGTACATGCATATTTCTTCTTTTTAAAAAAGATGTATTTATTTGAAAGGCAGACTGATGGAGAAGGAGGGAGGGAGGAAAGGAGGGAGAGAGAGAGGAGAGAGGAGAGAGAGAGATCTTTCATCTGCTCATTCACTCCCCAGATGGCTTCAATAGCCAGGGCTGGGCCAGGCCAAAGCCAGGAGCTTCTTCTAGGTCTTGCACTTGGGTGGCCGGGGCCCAAGCACTTGGGACTTCTTCCACTGTTTTCCCCAGGCCAGTAGCAGGGAGCTGGATTGGAAGTGGAACAGCTAGGACATGAACTGGCACCCATATGGGATGCTGGCATTGCAGGCAGTGGCTTTACCTGCTATGCTACAACACCGGTCCTGGTGTTTCTACTTTGAAGTTACCTCTCAGTTTTGCAGTTTGTTTGAGGGGGAATAGTGGTATTGCTTGATCCTGTGCTGTTGAGGATTTTACCGTGAATTAGGAAGAAGGGTTACCACCCAAAAGAAAGAATCTTGTGTTTATGAACTTGAACTCTCAGGGTTGTTTCCAGATCTTTGGTGCAGAACTTTGCACATCCGGGAGTGAAGACAGATGCAACTGTAACTAACTTTGGTGCCTATGTGTACAGCTGCTTTAAGAAAATAAAGAGGATTTTCAGCATGAAGCTCCAGTTCTAAATTGTGTCATTGTGTTTTATAGAGAGAACTTTGCCGTGAACCCCAGCTGAACCTTCCTTATCAAGTGTAACTTACGGTTCTCAGTAGCTTTTTCTTTCCTTATGAAAAATTCCATGCCACGGTTCTGTGTACCTGCTCTGTTCACACCCCAGATGCCCACAAGAGCTGGGGCTGGGGCTGGGCCAGGTCAGACCTGGGAGCTGGGAACTCCCAGCGGGGCTGGGGAGTGGAGTGGTTACTGCACAGAAAGCCAACCAGCCAGGTAGGGAGCAGGAGTAGCACTGAGTGCGGTGAAAACAGCTCCCACTGGGCTTGTACAGGTGGACTGTGGAGACACCAAAGTTAAAAATACAGATTGGGCCAGACACAAAGAGGAACAGATGGTGCAGCTGGGGGTGTCATTTCCTCTACAGGATCTACTCCTGGTGGTTTTGCATCATGCCAGCCACATTCTGGAATAATCCAACAGCATGTCTCCTTTTGCCCTTGCCCTACTTGGAACATTTGTGACCAGTAGCTGGTCTTGCGTTCTCTGCTCCTAGCCCCCCCTGAGAGCCCTGAAAAGGATGCAGGTGCAGGTCCCCCAGTTGTTTTTTTCAGAGGGTCAAGGTGCTTCTGTCCCAGAGAAACCTGGGGTTTGGGCACATGCCCTTTGTCCAACAAAGCAGACAAAAACCAGGAACATGAATTATCATCTTCTCTGGATTCCTGTATTTGGAGTCATACTCAAGGTTCCATCCTTCCAGAAAGTTCCCTTCAGCGTGTGTGTGGATGGGATGGTAACTTCCTTTTTAAATTTTTTACTAATTTGTTTGAAAGGCGAGGAGAGGGACCCATGTTGTGGGCACTAAGTCACTGTGACAATAGCACCCCATATTGGAGTGCCAGTCCTGACTACCCTGCTTCTGTTCCAGCTTCCTGCTAATGTGTCTGGAAAAGCAGCAGAAGATGGTGCAAGTCCGGTGGTCCCTGCCACCCGTGTGGAATTGCAGGATGGACCTCTTGACTCCTGGTTTCAGCCTGGCCCAGCCCTGGCTATTGTGGGCATTTGGGAGTGAAGCAGCAGATGGAAACTCTCACTTTCTCTATCTCTCCCTCGCTCTCTTTCATATTATGCCTTGTGAATAAATTCTTTAAAAAAAAAAAAAAAAGGAAACTGAGGCAAAAAGAGAGAGGTGGGGAGGCAGGGATCTCTCCCCGCTCTTGTTCACACCCCAGATGCCCACAAGAGCTGGGACTGGGGCTGGGCCAGGCCAGACCTGGGAGCTGGGAACTCCCAGGTGGGTGGCAGGGACCCAGCCACCTGAGCCATCACTGCTGCCTTCCACAGTGTGCTCCAATTAGCAGGAAGCTGGCATTTGGGCTGGAGCCGGAGCTCAAACCCAGGCACTCTGGTATGGGATGCCTCTGCCCCAGGTCTTACCTGTTAGTACAAATTCTGTTCCCAAGTCCTAGGAGTTTCAAAAGGTGATGTGAAGCAAGATAAAACTCCATCTGGAGGTTTGCATTCCTTTAGATGTCTAGACACCACCAAAACTCTTGACAAACCCAGTTTGTGGAGAGAAACTGCAGGCTCAAGAAATGCTAGAGTTGGATGGCTGGAACTTTGGGCATCATCATTTTCTACCTTTTCATTTTATAGAAAAGGAAGGTGGAAGCGGGTGCTCAGTGCTGACTTGTCCAGGTGCTCTCAAGGCCACCGGAGAAGCCAGGGCTCCGGATTCCTAGTCCAGTGCTTTTTCCACCTGACCGGGGTCACCTCCTTGCTTCTCCCCCCTTCTCACCTGCTCCCATCTCAGTAGAGGGGATTGGGAACCCAGAGGATGTGTTCGCAAACTATGTCCTTTGTGTGATTGTGGCTTGTGATTTGTGCGAGGGGAATGAGTCTCTTTCTTTTGAGGGAGAATTATCCTTAAAATGGGTGCAGTTGTCTTCAAACTGTGCCTGCTTAACTATTTTGTCTGTGCTGTGCTGCTTTGTGGATCAGAAACACCAACTGACCCTAGGCCAGGGAGATGTGTTCTCTGTCCTTTGTTCCCTTTGGGCTCCCTCTTGCCCAGGTGGGACAGGTGGCAGGTGCTGTTCGCATGGTAAGTGCAGTAGGATTGCCAGCATGCTGTCTGGAAGAGCTGATCTCGCCTCCACCCCCACCCACCCATCCCATTAGCAGATCAAAACTCACACTTGTGTGATTCTGACTTCCCTGGGCTTATTTTGTGCATCGGAATACAGTATGAACACACTTCCCTCAACTGTGCCTCTAACTAGCCAGGAAGGAAACAGGTCATATAGGCTGGCGTTCCCCGTCACACACAGGCAGTGAGGAGGCTTTTGTGTTCAGTGGGTACTGCTGTTTTACTTGGCACACTCAAGACATTTCTAGAGAATTAACGAATGGTGTGTTGGCTGGCTCCACGCCTTTATCAATCCTGAATTTCCCATCCACCTCCAGGTTGAAACTCTGACATGGAAAGGCCACTTACCTCTTAGTTTCAGTCCTGTGGGGGTTTTGCTTGTTACACAGCAGAATAGCAAGAAAAACAGGCCCTGGGTTTCATAAGAGTTCCTAGGTCCATCTTTTTTCCCCTTTACCTGCACCCTCAAGTCATCATAATTTGTGAGCTGATAATCTGGTTGGGCTGTGATGGCAGCTGGTGCAAGGTGGGTGGATGGTTGCTGCAGAAACCAGAAGGAAATAAATCTAGTCATTGTTTGGCATGAATCGGTGCTTGGCACACTGCTGTGAGCAGAGAACAAATGAGACAGACAGGACTTGCCTACATGGAGTTAGTAGTCTAGCGCCTGTGAGTTATTTAGCGTGAGAGCGGTGTTGGAGGAGTCTGCTACCCATAGTAGGCTTTCAGCTCGACTGCTCTCACTTTGTGGGTTTTGTGCTGCACACCAGTAGTCACTGTGGAGGCGGGGGTAGGGAGGACCTGGGAGGGATCCCTGGGAGTGCCCAGGGCCTCTCCCTAGCAAGGCTGCAAACTGCCTCTCCTTGCGGAGTGAGCTGAGTCTAGGAGTTTAGTCCTTCTTGCTTTCTGATTTCACTTAACCAGGCAGTTTTTAATCTGAGAGTGCTTTTGGACCTGAAACAATTTTTTTTTGCATTGAAAGTGAAAAGCAGATGCGGGTTCAACAGTGAGAAACTGGGAAAAATTGAGACTAAGACAATTCAGTGGCCTGAATTCCTCAGGGAATCCTTTTTCTTCTCCATTTCCCCAGGCCTTCTTTTTCAATGGGGATGGTGATTCCTGGTTCTCTGCCTTTGATACGGTACTTGGAAGTTTTATAGCCTGCTGCAGGTGGTAAAAGACCTGGGCTCCCAGCAATCTTAGGTCCTGATACTTTACCTCTGTGTAGGCACAGGTTCTAGGCTGACATCAGATCGATGATTATCTCGTCTACTTCTTTGTACCCACTCCTGGATTAATCGGTTGATTAATAAGTGATTGACCAGGTGTGGGAGGGCAAGGTGACTTTGAAGCCATGAGCCTTGGTGACAAGGAATAAAGAGTAGTATCATCATAGTGGTATGAAAAAATTCTAAACATGGAGACATTGGGAAAAACAGATAAGCAAGGCAGTAAACAGCTGTAAGGACCTTCACCAAGTTCACCTTGGTTGTGACCGGAAGAGAAGATAGCTCAGGAGCCGCTGTAGGAGGGTGTGAAAGAAAGAGGAGGTGTTGAAGGTTGCTCAGAATGTTTGAGTAAGGCCAATCAAAACCAAAGCACAGGGCCCCTGAAGTGTTCTGCTTGAAGATCAGTGAGTCTGTTAATTTTCAGGTGCATGTCTTTGTTTCTGGAATTCTGTCGTTCTTTAAAAAACCTAGGAGGCATCAGCCATGCCCTAAAACCAGCTTACACATTTGCTTGTATGGTTAGGAGAGATAAATATGTTTAGCATCCAGTATGAATCAGGTTGCAGGCAAGAAAGTAGTTATCAGAGGGTGATTTGTTTTTCTTTGTTCTCCAGTGTTGGGCTCTTTCGGGGCCAGCTCTGTTGTTACTGGAGTTTTGAAATATAAATGTGTGGGCCACCTCCTTTGAAGGATTGTACATGCTTTTGTAAAGGCATATTTTTGAAAGAAGGGCTGTTGTATATGAATGCTGATGTACTTTTTTGGGGATCTGAGGGCTCTTTGAAATGGTCACAGGTAAGCAATGTATGTATCTCAAAACTGTTTTGCCCCAAAGTAAACTTACATTAACTTGTTATAACGTGTCTGAACAGGATCTAATTTGAAGTATTCAGGAGGGTAATACGTTAGTTTAAAAAGAGCTCGGGGCTGGCATTGTGGTGCAGCAGGTTAAGCCACTGCCTGCAGTGTCAGCAGTCTGTATGAGTGTCGGTTTGAGTCCCGTCTGAGTTGCTTCCAATCCAGCTCCCTGCTAATGTGCCTGGTAAAGCAGCAGAAGACCCAAGTATTTGGACCCCTGTCACCATGTGGGAGACCAGGGAAGAATTCTAGGCTCTTGGTTTTGGCCTGGTGCAGCCATAGTCATGTGGCCGTTTGGGGAGTGAACCAGTGGATGGATGACTCCCTCTCCCTCCCCCCAACCTGTCTCTGTTTCCTGCTCTCTCTGTAGCTCTGCCTTTCAAATAAATAAGTAAATCACAACAACAAAAAGAGCTGCAATCAGAGCAACATGAGATTCTGCTAAACATGAAGCAAGAACAGACGTCAAATTGATGGTGAAGCTTTGGTGGGAGAATGGTGAAGCTTTATGAAAAGTTTATGGGAGCGGTGCCCCAAAGAAATCAGCAGTTTTCAGATGGGTAACTCGTTTTTGGAAAAGATGAGGTGATGTTGAAGATGAAACCCACGGCAGCAGACTGTCCGAACTGATTTGTGAGGAAAAAATTAGTCTTGACTGTGTCCTAATTGAAAAGGGTCAACAATTAGCATGAGAAACAGTAGCCAGCACCATAGAAGTCTGTGGGTTCAGCTTACACAGTTCTGATTGGAAAGTTAAAGTGGACCAGCGCCCAGATCTGCTGCAGACAAGAGCGGGGCTTGCAATGGAATTTTAAACAAGCAGGATCAAGGTCCTGAAGCATTTCCTCGAAGAACTGGAAGAGGAGATGAACATGGTTTACCAGCATGATCCTGAAGATAAAGCACAACCAAAGCAGCGGCTACCACGGGAGGCAGTGGTCCAGTCCAGTTCAAGCACAGAACGACAGTCAGGGGCAGAGCTCATGACAACAGGTTTTTGGGATGCTCAGGGCATTTTGCTTTGACTTTTCCAAGGGCCAAAGAATGGTCACATCTGTTTATTAGGAGAGGACATCCAGGAAATCGGCCAAAGTTTTAGCAGAAAAACTCCAGAGTGTTTTTCTCTATCATGACAAAGCTGCAGCTCATTCCTGTCGTCAAACAAGGGCGACTTTGTGAGACTTTTGATAGGAGATCATTAGGCACCGGCCTTACTGTGCATTATTTGGCTTCTTCTAACTTCTTTCTGTTTCTTAATCTTACAAAATCTTCAAAGGGTGCCCGTTTTTCTTCAGTTAATAATGGAAAAAAAAGACTGGATTGACCTGGATAAATTACTAGAAGTCTCAGTTCTTTAGGATTGGACTGAATTTATTTATTTGAAAGGCATAGAGAAAGAAAGGCAGAGAGAGAGGTCTTCCATCCATTGGTTCATTCCCCAAATGCCCACAACATTCAGGACTGCTGGAGCCCAGAACTCTGGGTCTTGAGTCTAAGCACTTGAGCCATCACCTGCCGCCTCCCAGGATGCATTAGCAGGAAGCTGGATTGGAAGTGGAGTAGCTGCGACTCAAACTGACTGTCCAGTGACTGTGTATCTGCTGCACCACGATGCCTGCCCAGCTTGGGTGATTTATTAAAATTACTTTTAAAACTACCCCTCCCATATAGAATTGTTATGAAAATCAAAAGAAATATTTAAAACAGTAGGCACAGGGCCTGACAGCTATAAAAAGATATTCAAATGACAGTTTGGGGAAGAAGTGATTAATTAGTAGCCAACTCTTGTTTTTGTAGTGCTTGATTTTCTGTCCGGCTGTGCAGCCTTGGGTAAGTCTCTTAACTTTGTTAATCTTAAGTTTATTCAGTTGAAGGTGGATTAGCAGCAGTATCTATTACATGTAGGAGATCCGAAGGATTAGATGAGACAGGTTAACCTGGCGTCTGGCACATGTTAAGTGCTCAGGACTGTTAGCTGTTTTCAGCCATTCTTTGTACAGCTGTGCATGAAGTGAGGTGGGCTTTGTACTCATTTTAAAGGTACAGCAAGTGAGGCACAGGGTAATTCGGTGACTTAGCTTATGGCCGGATGTTGGGTTAGCTGCAGAAATGGTGTTGCTGTCTGCATGGACTCCTTAGTGTTTCAGGGTTTGCCGTGGAAGACTGGGTAGCTGCAGACCCTCGCGGCCTTGAAGGTGCACAGACAGGAAGCACTGGGCAGGGCTGCGGGTGTGGCATGCAGCAGGACACTGCTGGTGTGGACTGAGGTGGTAGGTGATGGGGAGAGGCTGCTTTAGGACCATGTCCTTTCCCCACTTGCTAGATGAAGTGTTCCAGAATGACCAAGGGAGGGACTTGTATTTCTCTCCCTTTTCTTTGGCACCCTCCAGGCCTTGGTAGGAGCAAACTTCCCCAACTGCTGCTGTTCAGAAAATTCAGGTCTGGCCTTGTCTGTGACACTGTCCCTGCTGCTGGAGTCCACGCTGACACTGACCCTACCCGCTCCTGTTAGTTCTCACCCTCCTTTGTTGTGAAGTCCTGTGGATGCATGGGCTCACTTCTCCAGGGTCGATCTCGCTCTCTGCGCTCAGCGGCTGCCGTGACTGCCTGTCTGCTGTGGGACTGAGGGTTACGCTGAAGGCAGTCTTGGTGGGAAAGAGGTTCTGAGCTGTGTGTTTGTATTTTGGGGAGGAAAAAATGCTGAGTGATTTCTGCCCAGTAGTGCTGAGACAGAGAAAGAGAGGGAGAGAGACTGATTTTCTCTTCCCCCAAGCTCGGTCTTGGGCCAGAGCTCATTAAGCCCCTGGGTTTTTACAGCACACTTCTCACCTTGCCCTTTGCTTTGTTCTCTCCTTGTTGGGCCTTACTTACCTATTTACTCTGCTCCCTTCCTGCGTCTCAGGGGTCATGAAACTTTCCAGTTGGGGAAAAATCCAGACATGCAATGCCAACAGTTTTAGCAACCTAAGTTTTACATATCGGACTGGAAGAAGGAGCATGTGTTTGTACAGACTCTTGCACTTGATAGTTTTTGTATTCTTTACACGTGTTTCAAATGTACCCTTTCCAAATTGGCATTAGCGGTGACTGGCAAACGCTGTAGTCCACATTTCTTTGGACTATCTCCTTGATGTGGGAATTGGATAATTCTCCATCAGGATTGAAAAAGTGTGAGGGGGTCTACTTTTGAGGCACCTGCTTTTCCATACTTAATAACAGCCAGTCACCTGGTCTCTTTAGATACCAGCGCTCTGACTCCTGTTTGCTTGGCAACAGGAAGATCCCAGGAGGATCTTAAAGACTTAGTAGAAGGGACCCATTGCAAAATAAGAATCCCATCCCCCCACCTTGGTGGAAGCCCCTCTGAAACATAAGTTGTGATTCTTTCGTATCTGGCTGTTTCTGGAAATAAGATCACTCAAGCTGATTGGTTTTAGGAGAGATGAAGGAAAGCTGTAGAGGAGTTGCTTGTGGCAAACCCAAGCTCTGGGTTGTTTCAGGCCTAGTAGGAGTGCACAGGGCAGCTCCAGGCCACTCGGGAGAGGGGCATGGCGCACTGCCGGGGAGCTGGCATCTAGGATGCCACCTTTTGGGCACCATATTGTAGACAGTCCCTGGCCTATATGGAGTCGTGCCTGGGCCTTATCAGAAAGGAACCAGATGGTATTTCTAGTAAAGCTGGCAGATGTTCTTGCCGTCAGAGTTAATTAAAGTTTTCTTGCCCGGGAAACTGGAATTATGGAACCCTTGCTTTCGAGGTGTTGGATGGAGGTGAGGGTGCGGCGCTTACCTCACAGAGACTTAGTGACTTGGCTCTGTCTTCTCACTCCCTCTGACTGCTTCTCACCGAATGAGTCATTTATGGTATGGAGGTAAAAGGGTCCAGGGCTCTCTCTGCTGTAATGTTAATGGACCATATGCCTGCTAAAAGATACCACTGGTGACCAAAGTAGCCATCGTTTGAGTCACTCCTTAAGACATTTGGACGTAGCAGATGTGATACGTAGAAAGAGTCGCCCAGAATAGAGAGAAGACAGACACCTTGGGGAGGGAGCCGAATGGAAGCATGGAGCGCGTGCTCTGTGCCAGGCACCTGCCAGGTTTTACCTAGGTCTTCACTAGCCCGTCTTCACTTCAGAGATCGGGAAACCCAGTGCTGACACGTTAACTCCTGTAAGATAGAGTGTTGGAGCTGGAGCCAAAACGTCTCAGTTTTTTCACGGCAGAGAAAGTATATGTGGACCAGAGAGCTGGGGTGGAGGCTTAGGTGGTGAGGGAGACAGAACGAGCCCCTGGAGAGGGGAGGGTATGGGCAGGCAGGAGCTGCCTGGGGCAGAGTGCGGGAAGGACAGGTTGGTTAGCAAAGACCGCTCAGGTGGGAAAAGAGAGGTAGGGGTGGAAGGGTGGGAGGTGGTAGCTCTTCCTTGAGGCAGGCTCCTGGGGTCTGCTTGGGCCTGGAGGACCAGGGAGCCTCTCAGTGGGGCCGCCACAGAAAGCCTTTTAATCCCTGGTCCTTATAGACTGGCAGCTCCCCTCTCAGCGAAGGCTGCATTGTTTGCCTTTGAAACACCACGTTTATGGAGCCCCATTTGGCCTGATGGGAGGGGCCAGTGATGCCCTGTTACATTCTCCTGATTCCTTGCTGCCTCAGAGGTCCTGTAGGGACAGTTCTGCCATTCCCCTCTCGGTGACCTCTGGCTGCTCCCTGCTGCAGATGGTCTCTCTCCCATCACAGACGAGTTGGAGTCAGGCCTATGGGAGGGAGCCTTCTCATCTGGGTTCAGGCTGGCCAGACATGCCCAGCAGTGATGGTTCTCGCTCCAAGGCTGGGGAGCTTGACCAAGCCTGCCGTCAGCCCCTTCAGCATGCTTGCGTTGAGAGTGTGTGTGTGTGTGTGTGTAGACAAAGATGACAGGCAGGTCTCTGCTCTAATGTGGGTGACTAATGAGCAAAGACTCGGGTTGGTTCCATTTCCTTGTAAATGTCCACAAACATGGCAGTCTTGTCTTAAGTATTGTGAGGATAAAATGTAGTAATAATGAATTGAGATGGCTTTGAAAATTATAAAGCTCCAGATTTCTGCAAAACTTACTGCAAGTTAGGCTGATCATAAAATAGTAAGTGTTGGAGCTGGATTATGGCCCATATGAACACCGTTCAAGTCCTGGCCTGCTCTACGTCCTATCCAGCTCCCTGCTAATGTGCCTGGGAAAGCACTGGAAGATGGCCCAAGTGCTTGGGCTCCTGCCACCCACGTGGGAAACCTGGATGGAGTTCTAGGCTCCTGGCTTCAGCCTGGCCCAGCCTTGGCCATTGTGACCATTTGGAGAGTGAACCAGTGAATGGAAGCTCTCTCTGTGTTTTCCTCTGTGTCCCTCCCTCCCTCACTGTAACTTTGTCTTTCAAATAAAAATAAATAAATGAATAACCCATATTGAATGCTTTCTATGTGCCAGGCAGTATTCTTAGTACTTTGCATGTGGTATTTTAATTAGGCTTCACACTAACTTTGAAGAAGGTTGCTTATTTGTGTCCATTTTACTGTTTCTTTCTAAAGAGTTGAAAAAAAAAAATAAACTCTTGCCTAGGATGGCACAGCTGGACAGCTGGTGAATAGCAGAGGCTGCCCTGTGTGGCCTTGGTAAAGACCTTGTGAGAGTTAGGGAGTACTGGTCCCATCCCTAGGGGAGGCAGCAGCCTGGACTTAACCTGCAGAGACCCCAGAGGAGCAGAGAACGGTCAGGCTGGTGCCAAGAAAACATCAGCGTTGCTGCACGACTTAATCAAATTACGGAAACTGCTTCTGAGCGCGGAGCCTTCTTTCTTGGAGAGTAATGCAATTGAAATACATGATGTATGCCAAGAAGGAAGGACAAAACTGGTGAGCTCACACGTGTGGATGGACACTGACTGACTGCAACACAGAGGCAGAGCTTGGAAGCAAATGCGTGCAGGGACCCAGGCAGCATGGCCTGTGTTTGAACTCTTAACATGCTGGAAAAGAATAACTCTGCCCTCCCTACCTTTTTC
Organism: Sylvilagus floridanus; assembly: GCA_949820135.1. NCBI lineage: Eukaryota > Metazoa > Chordata > Mammalia > Lagomorpha > Leporidae > Sylvilagus > Sylvilagus floridanus. The sequence continues at coordinate 9,409,559 of OX463228.1, read as the reverse complement.
TGTGGAATTGTTTTTATTAAGTATATCTGAATTTGACCACTCCTGCGCAATGCATCTGTCTTTAGCTCTTATTTACCTGAGAAACCGAGGTCATGTTTTGGAGGCGACTTCTGCAAGGTGTGGGGGCACACACACATGTGGATGATGGGAAAGTCAGTCTCATGTCAGAAGCACGCCTGCAAAGAGAGCTCTCGGAGTTGATGTCTCTGAATTCCCACTTCACCCCGCTGCATTCTGACAACCGCTTTCTTAATAGTGCCTGTGACTGATAGTGGTTCACAGTTGACGGTTCAGGGGAATTAACCATCCCCTGCTGACCTGTTCCCCAGTGGCTTGAGAAGTCTCCTAGAATGCCCCAAAGCAGTGGTGCTTAAGGAATGCTTCAGAATTACCTGGGCCTCCCCAGACCTGTAAAATCAACCCCCTGGTGGGTGGAGCCCTGGCACTGAAGCCTTTAGCAAGATTTCCTCTGCCTGAGTTCCCTGGGAGAGCCAGGAAGCCAAGTCCTGTCCCACCCCAGAGGGCAGAGACGGGAGCAGCGGTGTGAACAGTCCTCAGCACTTCGTTTTCCTTGGTAATGTTGCCTCTTCAGTTTAACATCCACATTTAAAGTGATTACATTGTATGATACGGAATACCTTTGAACCTCTAGTCAGAGATGCATGCTTTGGGGTCAGATTGCTTAGTTTGAAATCTTAGCCCCCCCGCCCCCTTTTTTTTTTGACAGGCAGAGTTTAGACAGCGTGAGAGAGAGAGAGACAGAGAGAAAGGTCTTCCTTCCATTGGTTCACCCCCCTAATGGCCGCCACGGCCTGCGTGCTGTGCTGATCTGAAGCCAGGAGCAGGTGCTTCTTCCTGGTTTCCCATGCGGGTGCAGGGCCCAAGCACTTGGGTCATCCTCCACTGCCCTCCTGGGCCACAGCAGAGAGCTGGACTGGAAGAGGAGCAACCAGGACAGAACCAGCGCCCTGACCGGGACTAGAACCCGGGGTGCTGGTGCTGCAGGCGGAGGATTAGCCAAGTGAGCCGTGTCATCAGCCTCTTTCTTTCTTAAAGATTTTTTTTTTTTTTACTTTGAAAGTTAGAGTTAAGAGAAAGAAAGAGAGATCTTCCATCCACTGATTGACTCCTCACATGGCTGTAGCAGCCAGTACAGGGCCAGGCTGAAGCTAGGAGTGTCATCTATGTCTTCCACATGGGTGGCAGGGGCCCAAACACTTGGGTCATCTTCTGCTTTTCCTAGGCTATTCACAGGGAGCTGGATCAGAAGTGGAGCACCCAGGACATGAACCAGCACCCATATGGGCTGCAGTGTTGCAGGCAGTAGCTTTACCTGTTACGTCACAATGGCAGTGCCTGCCTCATTACTTTCTGTCTGTGTGACCTTGGACAGGTTATTAAACCTCCCATGTGCCTCGGCTTCCTTGCCCAAAGATGGAGATGTTAGGTAGCCCCTACTTTGTAAGATTGTTGTGAGGACTGTATCAGATATGAGATGTGAAATGCTTAGGTCAGTAAAGAATCACTCAAGTTAATAGTAATGATGTGACTGTCCTGAGACTTCATGGCACATGGGTGGACAGTTGCAGACTTGGGGGCTGGTGCTGTGGTGTAGCAGGTTAAGCTGCCACCTGCGACACCAGCATACCGTATGGGTGCCCGTTTGAATCCTGGCTGCTCTACTTCCAAGCAGCTCCCTTCTAATGCTCCTGGGAGAGCAGCAGGAGATGTTCCAAGTGCTTGAGCCCTTGCACCCATGTGGGAGACCCAGAAGAAGCTCCCGACTCCTGGCTTCAGTTGGCCTGGCCCAGTTCCAACTGTTGTGGCCATTTGTAGAGTGAACCAGCAAGGGGAAGATCTCTCTTTCTCTGTATGTCTCTGCCTCTCTCTGTCAACTACGCCTTTCAAATAAATAAATAAATCTTTAAAAAAAAATGAAGTTGTAGACTTGAATCCTGCAGGATCATGGAACATCCCTCCCCGCATTGGGACTGCCAGGCTGTGGCTTACAAAAGGCTGCTCGCCATCCCTTGGAAGCCTGCCTCAGCTGTGAGAGCCGATGTTCTCAGGACCTGACCTGGTTTTGACTTTCCGGGGCCACTGTGTGGAAGACAGTGCGACTGTTCTAGGGTGGCCAGAATCTGTCACCTGTTGGGGGGGGGGCTTGCTTAGGAAATGTCACATTAGAACCAACGACAATTTGTTCTCTGTTCACTCTGGGCCCTTTTTCCTCTTAGGAAAGAGGGTGCACCTCCTTGTTCATTTGTGAAGATGCCCATTTCAAACTCATTTTCCCCAGCAACGAGCTTGTCTTTAAAACATTGTGAGAAGCCACAAGCCATGCTTGTTTCTTGAAGAAAGACAGGTTGTTCACAAGCACCTCAGTAGCGTGTGTGCTGCCTCTCTCTCGAGGATGTCGGGGGGCAGAGCAGCGCATTTCAGGGAGCCAGGCTGGCCCTCCTGCAGCTCACAGGCCTCTGCCACTGCCCCTGGGAGTGCCCTGCTTGGGCACAAGCCTTTGCCAGCGCCCTTGTCCCCGTGTGTCTTCGCCTCTTCAGGGCAGTCACTCGGGTCCAGAGCTGCTGCGGACTCAGAAGCCCTCTGGCCTGGTTCAGGGTTACTCTGCTCTCCTGGCTCTGTGCCCATTTTTCACATGGCAGGTGGTGAGGAGTCCTGGCGCTCAGGGTGGGTTCTTCTCGGTTTATTCCTCCTCCCTTACTGGAAAGAGAACTCATTGCGTAAGAGCAGCACTTCTCTCCCGACCTACGGCCACACCGTGCGTCCTTCCCCTCTGTCTCCTTCCTGGAACAAGAGCTGCCAGCGCAGCTGCATGCAGGACTCTCGAGATGTATTCAGCTGAGAGATGGACAGAGGAGTCCTTAGCGCTTCCTTTCTTTATCTGGCATCCATCTCCCTGGCAAAGGAGAATTACAGGACATCACAACCAGCGTTAGAAAAAATCCCGAGGGCAGGTGGGAAAGGTGGACCCTGTGACCCCATTCCCGGAAACAGGCGGAGTGGTCCAGCCGATGCCCTTAGCCCTTGGAGTGTGCAGAGCCAAACCATCGCCTGACAGGAACAGCACCATCTGGGAGTCCAAACGTGAGTCTCCTGCTCTGTCCCAGACGCCCCTCCAGTCTAGACAGTGAGCAGCTCCGGCCAGTTCCTCCTCCTCCAGGCTCCTGTCACCACCACCCTGGCCACATCTCGTCTCCCTTGAAGGCAGTTCTTGAGTGTGGCGGGCCTGGGTGTGGAGTGAGTCCCACATGTGGTGGGAGTGCCCCTTCAGGGCTGGAGCAGTAGATGCTTGTAGAACTGGATTAGGTCAGCCTGCTCCTCAAGCATATTTTTTGGCTCCCAGATTCCTACTGAGCCAAGGCAGATTCTGTGTCTGTTTTCCAGGGCCTTGCAAATTGACTTTACCTTAAAGCCGCTTAATTGTTCACACTTTGTGGAATGACCAGGGTGTGTACTGGGTGGCAGATCTGGGGAACGCAGTAAGACCTGGCGCTTGCCTGAAGGACTTCAAGATGGACTGTGCTTTCTCTCTCCTGACCCTTGGCCCCTGTCTCGCTTGCTTGCTTCAGCATTCCTACCCTAAACCTCTCTCTCTCTTGTTCAGCCTGCTAGGGTTATAGGCCGGGCCAGATCTCCCTTCCCTCCTTTTTAAGGCCCTTCTGGATTATTTGTGGTTTAGGTCAGTTTCTTCTCTTATTTTTCACCATCTTGTGAAACTGACAAGCAGTTGCGCTTATTCTTGTTTTCTCATCTTATTCGCGACTTAGCATTTTATTGCATCCACATAGTCTAGTGTGAAGCAGATACTCATGCCTAGACTGTGTGCATCGTACGTTTGCTACCTGGATATGCAGCCTCTCCAGCTCCAGGGAAGGTTCCTGCGGGCTGGGCACTTTGCAAGCAGTGCCTAGAAGACTGTCCGGAGGGGATGATGACACCTGCGGTACACAGAGGCCAGCCAGTGGAGGTGAAGGCAGTTGGATGGTGCTTTGGGAATGTGGTTCCTAGCAGGATTGAGGTGGCTTGGAGCAGAGCAGCAGCTGAAAGCTGAGGACCCCTCAGGAATTGTGGGACTCGGAACCAAGACCTGAGACAGGACAGGACAGGATAGGAGGGGTCAGCCTTGTCTCCCAGTGTTCATCTGTCTTGCGCTTCTCCCAGAAGGTGATGAGAGTCCTTGGGGTGTGATGGTGAACCTGGCTGCCTCTGTTTGACCCAGGTTCTCTGTGTGGTGAATCACCCCAAAAGAAGGGTGTGAGAAGTGCCTCCACACAGGGCAGCTTCCGGCCTAGGGAATGGACAGTTGGGGGCTGCAGCCTGAGGTCTTGATGATTTCCCTGACTGGCGTTTGTGTTGATTTCCCTGAAGTTTGGAAATTTGAATGTAACCTGCTAATACAGACATTTCTTTCTCTGCTTTGTCAGTGTCAGGGCTTACAGGCTTAGGTTGCATTTTCTCTTCGAATAATAGGAACAATCTTGCATGAAATCAAAAGCGGTGTCCTCCACTGTGACTTGGGCCGAGTTCTAAGCCTCATGCTGACTTTCCCCTTCCCCTCTGATTTCTCAGATCCACGTAGGACTGTGCCACAGGTGGATTACATCTGTGGGCTGGTGCCAGTTTCAGCTGCCTAAATTCCTTGTTATCCAGTTTAAATCTGTGGAGCACATCTAAATTTACTGGGATTACAGGAAGTGTGGTTAAAAAGGCAAAAAAAAAAACACATAAAATTATAACTTGTATGAAAATAAAACCAACTTGAATTTTCTTCTCATAAACTCTCTGAAACACCTCTTTAGGTATTTGTCTTTGGCAAATGGGTTTTGGGGTGACAGCCCCTTAGTGTTGTGATGGACGGATAGAACAAGTCAGTGGGTGACTTGGCAGAATGTGGAGCCTTTTAAAAAATGTTGTTGCTTTTGGAAGGTAGTAAGTATAGAAACCAGGCCACCTGTCTCAGATTTATACCCGCTTCCCGTTCTGTTCTCAGCTGGCAGAGGCTGTGGCTGCAGTCTGCCTAAAGAGATCATGGCTTGGGTTTGTTTAAATGTCTGCAGCAGTGCGGTAATGAAGTTTAGTGCTATGCCGGTGGTGATGGTAGACACTTCGTAGCAGGTGCACAGATGGAGATGTGAACTAGTTCTTTGCTGGGTAACCAGGAAGAAAGTTGCTTGCTCACTTGATGGGTGAAGGAGTGTGGAGTAGAGAGGAAGCAGGTAGAGACACCCTCTGCCCAGAGGTTACTCTTTAGGGAAGTGTCATGAATGAAGTTTTGTGTTCTCTGCTTGCAAGAGGGAGTTCGACTTCTTTCAAGAAGGCCTTTTACAATAGCACAATGGTTCCTCTGGAACTCATGGCGGGATCCTTTTCCACCCTCTCCTGTATTTACAGCAGCTTTGCCCCTAGGGGAACATTCATCTGTTTTTCAAAAGCAGAGAGAAAACAAGAAGTTCTCTTAAACAGTGAGGGTCGGAAGTCAGAACTGCATTTGCCTTTCAGGAGGGTAAGTTCTAAAGGGTTGTTATTTGGGTGGAAGAGGAAGAAGTCTGGTCACATGCTCAGTGTGTGTGCGTGTGCACGCACACACACACACACACACACACACACAGGCTCACCTCTAGCTGGAGTGTCCTCTCTATGCACACACGGGCAGGCACAGGCTCACTTTCAACCCCAGGTCCCTGAGGCCTATGGGAAGGGGTTGAGGGCATGAGGTGCTCATTGTGACTCCTGATTGTACTAGAGCAAATATGGCTTTTCGGCCCCTGAGTAAGTCAGTTTTCCTGGCAGGCCACTTTTCTTGCTTTCAGTGTTTGTGTGTAGGGCCCCGAGCTGGTGCTGCTCCTATAGGCCAGGGTGAGCTTTTGGTGTCTGCACGTGAGTGTGTTGGTCTGGAAGATTTCTGACTGTTGGGATGTTTACATCACACCCATGCTTCAAGGTCTCAGCTCCTAGGAGCCGAGGCTCTCTGAGCAACAAGATGAGATTAGTAACTGGGTTTAACCCTGACGCCCGCTAGGCCTCTGGCTGCACAGTTTTAACCAGTTAGCTGGGTGTTGACGTGCATCTTCCTTTTGTTATGAGGAGTAACTATGCCTTCTATTTAGAGTCTGCAGTTACACTCGAAAAGCTAATGAGTGCTTTCTTCCACTCTGATCTGGAGTGGGCGGCAGGCTGAAGGCTGGGGACCACAGTGGAGCAAGTGCTGTTGAAGGCGGGGATTGAGGTGACAGTGAGGGCGCTGGGCCCTGTAGCTTCAGTGGCTTGTTTCTCACCCCCAGCCCCCTTAGTCCGTCCCCCAAGGACAGGCCAGAGAAGCGCCTGTCAGCTTCCCTGAAATGTCGCTGCTCACCGCTCGGGTAGTGAGGGCAGCCTGAGGAGGGGTGGGCCTCCTGGGCAGGAGAGTGGGAGAGGCCTGGTTCGGCAGGGCCTCCGACTTGCCTCCTGTTTCCGTGCTGGCTGCTGGTCTCCTTCAGATCTCAGAACAACCCTTCTTCAATCTCCAGAGGGACTGGGCTTTGCTCATTCACACGCAGCCAACCTCAGACTGCCTCTGCGGCCAGCCACTCTGCTTTCTCAGGACTTGTTCCCGCCATGCCTGAGTTCCTGGAGGCCAGTGCTGCTGGACTTCGGATCTGACACAGGCCTGCACAGGGGCCGTTGCTGGGTGCTCAGAACAGACCTAGCTGGGGTGGGGGGGAGCCCCGGGGCTGGCACTCCCTCCTGGGAGGTGTTTGGGGAAATAGGCTTCCTGAGAATTAGAGAGCTGGGTTCTGGCGCAGCCGTTTGCAGGCCCTGCGTCCCTGGGCAGCTCACAGCTCTCTCTAGAGCACAGATGCCCTCTACAGTGGATAGACTGAGCTTTGCAAGACGATCCCACAGTTCCCTTTAGGCAAATTGCACACAGGAGTCTGCTGTTGGAGACGGGACCAGAGGCAGCAAAGTGTGGGACAGAACAACTTGGGGCTCCTGCTTCTCTTTTGCCCTCAAGCCTTGGCCTGTGCTGTTTCTTGTCCTTGGGACGCCCTTCCCTCCTTTCCACTCACCTCCATTTGCTCTGCCTGGCCAACTCCTCACAAAAGCCTCCGTCGACTCTCACTGCTGGTTGGCCCCCCTTGGCTTGGGTGCCCTGACCTGTGCTACCATACCACACTCACCTTGCCAGATTACTGACTGGGTCCTGACCTTGCTGTGAGCTTCCTGGGACCGGAGACTGGAAGGCATACTGTAAATGTTGAGTGAATAATGACCTCTTCTGGGCCAGCTCTCACCCACCATCCCCCAGCTTCTCTTACTGAGCTGTGTCTGGTGCTGGAGACCTTGGATTATGCCAGGAGTTGTTTCTGAGGTGTGTGCCATGTGACAAGGCATTGGGGGGTGGAGTGCCAATTTCCACCAGGGGTTGAGCCTTGACTTCCTCCTGCTCCTCCCAATCTCCAGCCCTGGGGGGAGGGGGGGGGGATGGCAGGCAAGTGCAGATCGCTGTCCTCTGCCAGCTGCCTGGGGCTGGGCCATCTGCTGCTTATGACAGCCGGTGGAGTGAGAGAGCTGTGCGGGGGAGGGAGCACGGGGTGGGCACCAGGCTGGTCGCCTTCACTGTGCTGACCCCCAGGCTGAGTCCAGGCCCCTTCCTCGTCACGTTGGAGTCTTCTGTTCCATTGCTTTGTTAGGCTACACTTCCTCCTGGTCTTAGTTTTGTTCCAGCTGCTGCGGGCCACCCCCACTCTGCTAGGAGAACCCTTGCTGCGTTTGTGTTCACTCTGTGTATGTGCTTTGCCCTTTTGCCCATGCCCCCAAGAATCTTTATGTAATGCAAGATAGCAGCAGTAGCAGGGTAAAAAAAAATCTTTAGAAATGAAACTTTGCACCCCTGTGATCGCTATTTAGATGCAAATGATGGGTCTCCACCCTTCGGAGTTTCTACCTCTGGGTTCACCACCTCATTTTCCATTTCCTGGGGAGCCTTTGAACAGTAGAGCTGGGCTGAATCTCCCTGGGAAGAGCCCTGATTTAGCTTGTGCTCCCCCACTGGCCTTGTATGGACAAAGGAAAGACACTGGAGAAAGTGACCCATTGGTGACTTTGGGTTTGGAGGTTCTGAACTGGTGTGTTTGTGGGTGTGCACTGTACAAGAAGCTAGGCTGAGGGGGAAGTATGGACAGAGTCTTACTAGTCACTTTGACCAAGTGGGGATGTGGCAAGGCAGGGACTAGAGGGCAGGTGCCCGCAGGCCTCACTCCTGCCCAGCTCCAGCTCAGTTCCAATGCTTGATCTTGTTCATGGTTCATTGAGGGCGTTCATTTTTTTCAGTCTTTCTCCTCATTTTTTCTTTCAGTTTTTTGGATAATTTCTATTGCTGTATTTTCATGTTTACTAAGTTCTTCTTCTGCATTATAATCTGTTGTTAATCTCATCTATATACTTTTCACTTCAGATTTTGGTGTTTTCCCTCTAGAAGTTCAATTTGAATCTTCTTGATGTCTTCATTCCTCTCCTCCTGACGCTCACTCGTGCCTCTTTTGCTGTTCCACAGGTGGAGTGATGTTTATAGTAGTTCTCCTGTCTACTGTGCGTAGTTCTATCATCATGCTATTTCTTGATCTGTTTCTGTTGTTTGAGTATTTATTTAGTTTGGGGTCATAGTATTCAGTTTCTTGGCCTGCATGTTAATTTTTTTAAAAAAGATTTATCTTTTACTTGAGAGGCAGAGACACAGAGAGAAGGAGAGAGAGAGAGGTCTTCTATCCACAGATTTACTCCCAAAATGGCCCCAACGGCCAGAGCTGGGCCCATCCAAAGCCAGGAGCCAGGAGTTTCTTCCAGGTCTCCCACACGGGTGCAGGGGCCCGAGGACTTGGGCCATCTTCTACTGCTTTCCCAGGCCATAGCAGGGAGTTGGATCGGAAGTGATACAGCCAAGACTTGAACCAGCGCCCATATGGGATGCCGGCACTGCGGGCAGTAGCTTCCCCCACTGCGCCACAGCGCTGGTGCCTAGAACTTTTTCTGTTGCTTTACATGTGTACTTTTGAACATATGTGGACTTCATTCTGATTTGATCCTTTCAAGCCTTGCTTTAAAATTTAAGCTTTGTTAGGGAGGATCCAGAACAGCCTTTTATCTGGAGCTCAAACCCTTGTGAAAACTCCATGCACTGTGGACATGTTTCCACTTTAGCGGGTGGGAGGCTGAAGTATTGCTGGCTTTGAGTGACTCTGGAGGTGGTGCCACCCACGTCTTTCCGGTGGTTACTTCCTCAGCATTGTTGATTTTCCCAGGCACACATACAGATCAGTACTAAGCCGGGGGCTCAGAGGCACCCCTCTGCAGACCTCTGGAGCTTTCCCCTTGGCAGCCCCCTCCTCTGCTTTGCTCTGCAGTTCCAGCCACCTTGGCCTTTCCAAATTGCAAGCTGTAGTCTCATGCAGTCGCGGAGCTCCTTCAGCTGGGATCTCTCTAGGGAGTGAGCTGGAGCATTTGTGGGACTCACTGCATTTCCTACCTTTTCTCAAAGATCACCGCCCCGTGGTCTCTATTGTTCAGAGTCTGAAAACTGTAATTTCATGTATCTCACCTGGCTTTCTAAGAGAGTTGTTCTATCATATTGGTAGTAGAAGACCTCAGATGGTGACCTCAGACCAATTTTTAACCTTGAAAAATTGCATTCCTCCTGTGTTCATTTGCCATGGGTTCATTTAGGTAGATTTTATTGAGAATTCAGCTAGGTTTGTTACCGGAGTGCGGATGCATACGCTGGACATAGATGTCTTTTCCTTAGGCCTTTATGTCACACACACATAAGCTCATAACTAACTTCCTACCTAACAGGTTCAGGTCGTGTCAGTTTGGGAAACAGTTACTGAGCACCTGCTGTGTCCATAAGAACAGCGCTGTGCTGCCCGTGGCTTAACCTGCAACTTTGTGCTCTAATCTGCTGCTGAACTCTGTAGCCAAGGACTGAGTTATGTTTTCAGGTGTTGTCCTTGATGAATGTGACATGTATACACGTCAAGCATTCTTCATGAACTTCCTGAGTATGGTCCCATGAAACCTGGCTAGCCAGCTGACCTAACTAGTTACAGTTGATGAGCAAGCGGCAGGTACTTGGTGGTCTGCCAGTCCATGTGCCAGGCCTAAAAGGCCTGTGCGGGGAGGAGGAGAGAACATTAAATGTCGGTGGTGGGCCCCTGCATCTTAACCTGGCTTTACTCTGTGACAGGTAACCGTATGCAAATTCAACTTCTGAAAAATGCATGTCATCAATAATGCAGTTCTACCAAGTAGGTGCTGTTACTCCACTCTCTTAAAAACAGATTGATTTAAGCCGGCACCGCGGCTCAATAGGCTAATCCTCCATCTTGTGGCGCCGGCACACCGGGTTCTAGTCCCTGTCGGGGCGCCTGATTCTGTCCTGGTTGCCCCTCTTCCAGGCCAGCTCTCTGCTGTGCTGTGGCCCGGAAGTGCAGTGGAGGATGGCCCAAGTGCTTGGGTCCTGCACCCCATGAGAGACCAGGAGAAGCACCTGGCTCCTGCCTTCGGATCAGCACGGAGCGCCGGCTGCAGCGCGCCGGCCACGGCAGCCATTGGAGGGTGAACCAACAGCAAAGGAAGACCTTTCTGTCTGTCTCTCTCTCTCACTGTCCACTCTGCCTGTCAAAAAAAAAAAAAAAAAAAAAGATTGATTTATTTGAAAGGCAGAGTAACAAGGAAAAACAGACACACATACACACACACAGATTTTTCATCTGCTGCTTCACTCACTCCCTGCAACAACTGGGGCTGGGCCAGGCCAAAGCCAGGAGCCAGTAACTTTATCTGGATGTCCTAGGTGAATGGCAGGGGCCCAAGTACTTGTGCCATCATCTTCTGCCTCCCAGGTGCAATAGCAGGAAGTTGGATCAAAAGTAGAGTAGCCAGCATTTGGATATGGGATGTGCATGTCTGTCTTTATATATAAAGATTTATTTATTTGAAAGGCAGAATTACAGAGAGAGAGAAGGAGAGACAGAGAGATAAAGAGATCTTCCATCCATTGGTTCACTACCCAGGCTGAAACCAGATCTCCCCCATGGGTGCAGAGGCCCAAGTGCTTGGGCCATCTTCTGTTTTCCCAGGTGCCTTAGTAGGGAGTTGGATCGGAAACAGAGCAGCTGGAACTTGAACTGGGCTCATATAGGGTGTGGCTCAGTGCTGGTCCCTGAGATATGCATGTTTTTAAGTGGTGGCTTAAGCCACAGCATTGCAATGCCTGCCACTTCCTCCAATTATTAAAAATGGTTTATTTATTTAACAGGCAGAGAGAGAAAAGACAGAGTATAAAGAGAGACAGAGAGACAGAGAGAGAGAGAGAGAGAACTCTCTTTCTCTTTTGGTTCACCTCCTAAATGTCTGCAGTGGCCAGGGCTGAAGCCTGGAACTCAGTCTGCATCTCTCAGGGCCCAACTACTTGAATCATCACTACTCTCTCTAAGGGTACAAGAGTAGCAGGAAGCTGGGACTGGGACCAGAGCTGGACTTGAATCCAGGTACTCTGATATGGGATATGGTGTCCCAAGCAGTGTCTTAACCCCTGTGCTAATCACTTAGCCCTGTTAGCCCAGTTTTGTGTGGGACAGAACAGGCTCACAGCAGTAAAGCGGCATGCCTGGGCACTCTGAGCAGTAAGAGGATCGGGATCTGAACTCCCTTTGAGTGACTCTGAGATCTCACTATTCAGTAGACCACACTGATTGACCTATAATTATCTATTTCACTTCCCTTTTTGGGAGTTCCAGCTTAGCTTCCTGTTTCGTACTTGACACTTTGACTGCTGTGTATGTGACTCAAATATATATACAAGGATAGAACACCGTTAGCTATTTAAGGAGCATTTTCTCCAAATGCCCACATTCTCATGAGATCTACATATAGGTACCGGTATCTGTGTTGAATAAAGTTAGTGGGTTCCTTATGAGAAAAGTATAGGGTTGGACTTCTTCTTTTTAAGATTTATTTATTTGAAGGAGTTATATAAAGGAAAGAGGAGAGAGAGAGAGAGAGAGAGAGAGAGAGAGAATCTTCATCTGATGGTTCACTCCCCAAATGGCAGCAATGGCCAGCCTCTGGGCCAGGCCAAAGCCAGGATTTTTCCAGATTTTCCATGTGGGTACAGGGGCCCAAGCACTTGGGCCATCTCCTGCTGCTTTCCCAGGCACATTAGCAGGGAGCTGGATGGGAAGTGGAGCAGCTGTATCTTAAACTGGTGCCCATATGGGATGCTGGCACCACAGGTGGCATCTTTACCCACTGTGCCACAGTGCCAGCCCCAGGGTCAGGCGTTTAGTGCAGCGGTTGGTACTCAACTTCAGGCGTCTATATCAGAGTGCCTGGTTTCAAGTCCTGGCTCTGCTCCTGATTCCAGCTTCCTACTAATGTGCATCATGGGAGTCTCCAGGTGATGGCTCAGGCCATCTGGATTAAGTTCCCTGGTCCTGGCTTTGGCCTGGCCCAACCCCAGCTGTTGTAGGCATTTGGAGAGTGAACCAGCAGATGAAGACCTCTGTCTCTGCCTTTCTTAAAAAAAAAAAAAAAAAAAAAAGAAAAGAAAAAGAGAGAGAGAAAGGATGTTAGAAATGAGTACAGAACCCCTGCCTGCCTGGAGGGAAGCAACAAGCCTCCCTCACTGATTGGTGTTTCTTTCTCACCTGCTGTATGTCTCAGAATCCATGACTCTGAACATCCAGGATGTTACCTGGCTTTATGAAGTTCCTCATTTGGTACCTCTGTCTGAATTTGGGCTAATTTGAGACTTTTGGGGTCTCTAGGTGGAGACCTGAGGGATCCCTTGGTGCGAGTTAGCATAAGGAGATACTTTCTTGGTTCCTGATTTAGGGCCCCACGTTGGAGGAACCTGGAAGTTGTGGTATGCATGGGGCCAGAACAAGAGCACGCAGACCCTGGTGGAGGGGCTTTGGACACTTAAGAGAGTCTGTGAGGCAAAGGTCTAGCAGGGGCACAGGGCTGATTAGGGAGGAGGAACGGTGGACAAGCTCCTCCTCCTTGTATTTTCATGACCTCCCAGTCCACCTTGGTGGCTTAGAGGAAATTTTGAGTGGTTTGTGAGGAAGTAGACAAGAGGATTCATGGTTTGGTTTTACATTAGGAGATGGGGAACATTTGGAGCCAGAAGACAGGGTCTTGTTTGTCTTGAGTGTGCACCTCGTTGGGGCTGTTAAGCTTTGGTAGTTGTGAAGTATGTGTTCCTAGAAACACAGACCTGAACCTCAGGGGACATTTGAATAGGAAGTTACAGAACCACGGCCCTGTTTAGGGAAAAGACGAAGACACCAGGGAAGGTTACCTTGGCCCTGTACTAGGTGGCTTTTTTTCCCTCTCTTGTATCCTACAGAAGAGGTAGCAAGTTCAGGGGAGGGGGTGATGAGAAGAGAGGCTGAACATTTTTGTTATTGACTACTAAGAAGTGTTAGTTCAGGGAGACTCTCGGGATGGGTGAATCACTGAGCTATCGGGTCAGTTCAGGGAGCCCTAACTGAAGTCATGGGGTTGACTGAGAAGGGTCAACACAGATCCCCTCTGGCTCTCATGCCGTCTTCTCCCTTTCCTAGCGACTCAGCGTGAATGGTTTTGCCCTGACCATGTGCACCTTCTCACGCTGAATTCTCTGCACTCACCTCTCTGAGGAAACCTCTCTTGATGATGTCATCTGTGGGCTCCCAGTGGTCGGATCCCGTGGGGCATTGGCGTTTCTGGTTCTCATCTTACCAGAACTGCCCTGCCTCCCCACACCTCCTTACACCTTCCCTGAGTTTTTCTGTCCCTCCCTCGATGTCTGATGCACTGGTTCCTGGTGTTCTGTACATTTTGGGCTCTCCTCCCTTTGTGCACAGAGGTAGGTATTCTTGGGGCTCTGTCCTTGGCTCCCTTCTCACCCAACTCCCTGTCTCTGTCATCTGTTTCGCATGGTTTCAGCCATGCCTGGGCTAATAACTGGGAGGCCCAGGCCAAGCTCAGCGCTGTGGGGTTTCATACTCATATCTGACTTGTCTGTTAGACTTTCCTACTGAACATGTTTCAGGTACCCTCAACTCAACACATCCAAGAATAATCTGAACTAAACTTACATTCCCAGCCGAAATCTCCTTGGTCACCCATGTCCTTTTTTTCCTGCTGTCATCTGTCCAGTCAGCGAGGCCAGGAACGGGGGCAGCGTCCTTTATTGTTGTCACTTACCTCTGTTATTTTTTGATATCTTGTACAACATTTGGCATATCATGAATGCTGAATGAATGAAAACCTTTATTTCATCTGAATTTAATTACCGTGCAGTACTTTGGTTTGGATAAAGCTGAACCCTCCTGGTTTGGAGAAGGGCATTTGATTTCTGACCACAGTGAAATTATATCAAGCAGATGAGTTTTTTTAAAAAAAACTGAAATCCTTTTTGGAGGGATTAGTCGTTGTTAGAAACGGGCGGAATAGGCCGGCGCCGTGGCTCAACAGGCTAATCCTCCGCCTTGCGGCGCCGGCACACCGGGTTCTAGTCCCGGTCGGGGTGCCGGATTCTGTCCCGGTTGCCCCTCTTCCAGGCCAGCCCTCTGCTGTGGCCCGGGAGTGCAGTGGAGGATGGCCCAGGTGCTTGGGCCCTGCACCCCATGGGGAGACCAGGAAAAGCACCTGGCTCCTGGCTCCTGCCATCGGACAAGCGCGGTGCGCCGGCCGCAGCGCGCCATCCGCGGCGGCCATTGGAGGGTGAACCAACGGCAAAAGGAAGACCTTTCTCTCTGTCTCTCTCTCTCACTGTCCACTCTGCCTGTCAAAAAAAAAAAAAAAAAGAAACGGGCGGACTGACCACTGTGCTGCCTTTGGGGGCTGCTGAATGGCACTGCTGGGAGAACTGTTTGTGCAGCTTGGAGTGACATGGGTGAAGAAGCCAGGTTGTTGTGGCTCCGGGAGGCACCGTCCTTTGCATTCCTGGGAGTACAGGCAGGATGTTACAGGTGACCCCCCTCCCCCAGTACTGTAGGTTTAGTGCAAGAAATAGGCAACATTTTTCCCCTGGGGAGAGTAACATGCCCCATTTTGCTCACTGGTGGATTTCCTAGTCCTATCCTGGGGTTTTTAATATACAGGTTGTGGATAGGGGAGGCACTGTCACAGCAGCTAAGACACTGCTCGAGATGCGCATCCCATATCCATGAGCCTGGGTTCCGGGCCTGATGGTTCCCAGTTCCAGCCTCCTGCTGATGTTCATCGTGGGAGCAGCTCAAGCTCAAGAAGTTGAATCTCTGGTACCGACATGGGCGATGCTGATTGAGCTCCTGGTTCTTGGCTTCAGCCTGGTCCAGCCCTGGCTGTTGTAGACATTTGGGGAGTGAACCAGCAGATACCAGTTTCTCACTCTCTGCTTTTCAAATGAAAATAAATAAAAATTTAGAAAATAAAGGCTGAAGGTATATGTTTAACGGCTGTGCTTTACTAAATTTATCTTCCATCTTTGCTGTGTAGTCCACTATAAAAAAACAAAAAGGAGAAGTTGGTTTAAAGAGTCACAGGATTTGGAGCCAAAAGAGCTCTTCAAGTCTCGTAGTCTGACCCTGCGTTTTCAGATGAGTGACAGTAATGATAGCTGGTGATGGCTGTGTTGTGGCCTAGGTTAGCCTAAAATTAATATTTCGGGCTCTTGCCTTTTACTTAGAGAAGAATTATAAGCACAGGCTCAAACATCGCATGCATCATGGTGAAGTTTAGAGTTTATTTAGAGAGTAAGAGGGATACACAGGAACATAAGGGTTTTACTAAGGGAGAGTGGGCCAAGAAGGGTAAACGGGGAACTTCATACCAGTCATTTCAGGGGTTCATGAGGAGAGGGAGCAGGCCAGAGTGAGAGCCTGCGGGCCCAGTGCTCTCCAGGTCTCTTATTCACCAAAAGGGGAGTGGTTACAGTCTGATTGACAGGTAGGTGGATACAGGTCAGATTGCATGAAGGGGGTGTGGCCTCCAGCTCCTGAACCTAATCTCCCTGACCAATCCCATATCAGCTGTATTAGTTGCTATTTTTTGATGACTAAGTGCTTTAGACACATCTCTTCATATAATACAGATTATGTATTATAATCTGAAAATCTAAAATCAAAAATACTTGCTAAACTCAAACTTTTGAGCATCAACATGGTGCCACAAGTGGAAAATTCCATATCATAAAACTTTGTTTCATGTACAAAACTATTCAAAGTGTGTAAAATTACTTTCAGGCTATGTGTCTAAAGGGTATATGAAACAAATGAATTTATTTAGACTTGGGTCCCTTCCCTAAGATACATACCTCTTTATGTATATGCAGATATTCCAAAATCTGTAATTCAGAATGCTTCTGGTCTCCAGCATTTCAGATATGAGATATTCAAGTACACTTAACAGTAGACCTATGAGATAGGTATTGTGTGCCATTTTAGAGATTTGGGGGGCGCCGGTTCTACTACCAGCTGCTCCTCTTCCCATCCAGCTCTCTGCTATGGCCTGGGAAAGCAGTGGGAAATGGCCTAAGTCCTTGGGCCCCTGCACCTGTGTGGGAGACCTGGAAGAAGCTCCTGGCTCCTGGCTCCTGGCTCCTGGCTTCGGATCAGCGCAGCCCTGCTGGCTTCGGATCAGCGCAGCCCTGGCCATTGCGGCCCTCTGGGGAGTGAACCAGTGGGCAGAAGACCTTTCTGTCTCTCACTGTCTGTAACTCTACCTCTCAAATAAATGAAACACACACACACACACAGGGCAAGGCTTTGCTGATGTATCCAGTTAGAGGCAGGATACAAGTGGCACCCCAGCCTCTTGACCTTGAACACGGATTTCTGATTTTGACCTGAGGGCTCACTCTTTGTGGTCATTTTTGTCTCTTTTTTATTTGCTCTCTATCCCCTTATAATTTCAATGAAATTGAATGAAATAGAGGGAAGGGTGGTTTAGGCTTGGGGTTTTGGGTGAGTTTTTAGAGTTTATTTTTAAATAGGCAGCCTTCCCAGACCGGAATGTAGCAGGCAGCCCGAGAACCAGGAAGTGACACAGACCTGTTTATCCCTTCCCACTTGGCGGGCCTTTGGAAAGGATCTGCAGACATGGTAAAAAGTAAACATAACCGCATCAGCCGCTTCTCTGGGGTTTGCTATTTTTGACCTGGAGGAGGTGTTCACTGCACAGCTGTTTTGAAAACCAAAATCCAGCTCCTAAACATTGCCTTGAGCAAAGGTATGATAGATGTCGCAGGACAGCAGCATTCTGGAACCCAGTATCATCCCCTCCCCCGTCCTCTTGGTGAATTGTTCCTGTTTCTTTCTCTTTGTCAGTAGCACTGTTCGTGCAAAACACTGTCCTGGGACCCTCCCAGAAGCATGCATGAGTTCAAGGTCTAGCCCAGAGCTTTCTGTGTCACTTCTCTGCTGCTCCCCTCAGAAGTCTTGGTTCAGATCTTTGGACATCCTGTGTTCTCAAAAAGCACTTTTGTTGTTGTTGTTAGCAGTCTTCTCTTGGGCCCTAGTGACAGTCTGGCAGTACTCTATAGATCAACTTAAAATTCCTCTCAGTAGATTGTGGGTTCTCTGGGTAAGAGCTGTGCCCTGCTTCGTCGTTGTGTTCATCTGAGCCTTTCCCAGTAACAGTTGCTGAATCGCACTAGAGGCACTGAAAACAGCCCTGAGAGGTCAGGTGCACACATCCATGTCCTGAGCTCTGTGTTTCTGGTGATTACTGAGACCTGTTCCGCTCAGCTCTCATGGGAACCAAGCAGATGGCTGTCATGACACAGAAGATTTGTCTTGGGATCTAGGGCCCAGGTACTTCCACTCTGCCAGGCACCTGTTTTTGGCTTGCATGGTGCCCCAACTGGAGGGTTTCTACCTTTCTCCTCCGGTTTTGTATCTGCTACGACTTTGCCATCTTGTTCTACACAGCTGATGTCTTCTGAGTTTGCCCTTTTTCCTCTTCCTTCAACAAGCTTTTGTTGAGCACTTTGGGGCACTGAGGGGAGCCGAGTTGGTGATCCTTGCAGGAATTGATTACCTGTGCTAAGGACGCCATACTACATTTTATGTGGCTCAGGGAGGGACGTGCTTCGTTGTCCCATTCATAGTCCGGGCAGTGATGCTGTGGGTTCAGGAGAACCTCCTGTTCCTAAAGAGCCAAATGATAAGAAGTTTTCCTGGAAGACTTAGGGAGCCCTTTTCTTTTAAAGGTTTATTTATTTATTTATTTGAAAGCGTTACAGGGCAAGTGGGAAGAAGATTGCTCTTCCAACTGCTGGTTCACTCCTCAGATAGCCACAACGGCCAGCAGTGGACCAGGCTGGAAGCCAAGAGCTTCATCTAGATCTTTGTGTGTGTGGCAGGGTCCCAAGTACTTGGGCCATCTTTCTTTGCTTTCCCAGACCATTAGCATGGAGCTGGATCAGAAGTGGAGCAGCTGGGACAAGAACCAGCATCCATATATGATACTGGCATCACAGGGAGTGGCTTAACTAGAAGCAAGGGGAAGAAAGACTTCTGGGGGCCTTTGGATTCCATTGTTATCCGTACAGTGATGGTAACACCACCTGTTTCACATGCAAATGAGGGTACTTCAAGTTCATGGAAAATGGAATTAAAATTTATTTTGGTGTACAAACATTTTGAAATCCGTGCAGTTTTTTCACAATATACATTTTTCATGAACTTTTTGAAAATCTTTCATGCATGGGTTTCAAGGTGTTTTTGCACCAAAATTTTAATTCCATTTCCACGAACTTTTTGAATACCATTGTATATACACATGTGCATGTGTAAGCACACACACGCACACACAGAGTCCTTAGTTGCCATAGACTAATAATTATTACCTTAGTCACAAATATAGTCATTTAATTTGGGCGTGGGGTAGTACTAATGAAGTGACTTGAAAAATATTTTTAGTTCGATGGGAAAGAAGCTGGGAGTTTCCTTGGTTTAACCTGTGGGCTGTTCTTCTGTATAAACTGAGGTTTTGTTTTTGAGCCAGCTGGAGGGGGCCCTTTGAGAGTCCATGGGGTCAGCCACAGGCTGCTAGAACAGGACTCAGAGCTCGTTGGGTGCCCGCTGTCTCAGACACAGCCCTAAGGCTCTCACATACACACCTCAGTTTCCAGCCCACAGCAATCCAAGGAGGCAGCAGCATTTTGTCCAGGTCACAGATGGGAGCTGACAGACGGGCCCTAGACCACCCCATTAGCGATATTCAAGCAGTCCAGAGGGTTGCAGGGTACCAGCCTCCCGAGAGGGATTTAGCTGCACTGCTTCCTTGGAGTGATGAAGAAACAGGCAAGGGAAGCAAATGTTTGTCCTGGGCAGCCCATCAGTCATCGGTGAGGCTGGGACCAGAGGATTGGTTCCTGCCTTCAGGTTGGGATTTATGGCAGGCTGACTCCCACTGTCAGAGGCGTTCAGCCCAGCTTTGCCTCTCTGCCGCCTCTCCTTCTCTCTGTCTTGAGTCTTGCTTTCTCTCTTCTGCCCTTCTCTTACATGTTTTCTCTTTCTGCCTGGGCCCCTGTGGCTCTGCAGCATGATCCTGAGGCTGGGATTTTTTTTGCTAGACGATTGTTATTTTTGGAAAGCACTTTAGGAACACTGTGTACGGATGGCCCTTACAAATGTGCTGATGGATTGATTAAGCTCTAAATGGGAAAGTGGACTCTCCTGGGTTTGCTGCAGCGCACAGCGAGGTAGATGCTCGGGACTGGCCTTGGAAAAGACACGGGGGGGGGGGGGGGGGGCTGCTCCTGCAGAACAATGCGGGCAGATTTAATGTGTCTTCCTTCCAGCCAGAGCTTTTGTTGACTTACATTTGCAGAGGAAAGATTTCTGGGCCCCTCCTATCCCCTAGAGACAATCCAGATTCTTAGAACTGAAAGGGCCTTTGGGATCACCCAGGTCTGCCTGGGCACCAGGAAGACTGGCTGACCTACCGGAGTCCAGACCCCCGTTTAGCTGCTCCCCAGCACTTTCTCCTGTGCTCAGGACCCTGCTGTAGCTGTGCTGCTGTCAGTTTCTAGAAGGAGATGTTGGAGACTACAGGGAGGAGGCTTAGGAATGGGTGGTGGTGTTCCTGCTGTTTGAAATTTGGGAACTGATGGTGGTGATGGGGGGAGTGTGGTGCCCAGAGGATGTGGTGAGTGATTGTGGGGGAGCTAGACAAGTGCATGAGGAATTTCAAAGCAGTTCACAGACACCTCCGGCCCCCTGCAGGGACTTAGCTGCCCTTAAAGGAAAGCTGAAGGTAGTTTTTGTGATTTGGAGGGGTGAAATTTGGTGTTTGTGCCATTTGATTTAAAAGCTGGAGATGAAAAGGAAATACAGTGGCATTCCAGCACATTCCAGCAGGAATCTCCAAAGTCCAGTAGAAGAGTCTGTGGCTCTTAAAGCACTCAAGTGTTAGCTGCAGAAAGGAAGCAGAAGCCAGAGTAGAAGGACCCATTGGTTGTCAGGAGGGAAGAGCAGAAGGCGTCTATCCATAAGTAAGTTCAGTCATTGATTGGGGTGGGAAGTAGGAGGCGTTTAGGTAGCTTGCCTGCTGTAGTCTGGCCATTTCAGGGTGAGTGGGAGTAACCAGGGACAACCGGAGAGGTGAGGGAGGGTCTGGGCAGCTGTGGCCCTATGGGTCACTTCTCTAACCACACCCTGTTGGGGAACTTTGGACTTCAAAGTGTTGGGACTCCTTATCACTACTCTCTGAAAAGTAGCTAGGTGGTTACATTCTGTGCTCACCTCTGGAACAGGTTCTTTGTCCTTTCCCGGATCACAGGTCAGCCTTTGGGTTGGTGGAGGTAGTTGGTGGAAGGAGTAAACTTTGCCCTGGCCGCTCACCACCACTAACATCTTTCCAGATTAGCCTGAGTCAAGAGCGGGTATGTTCATTCATTCTTCCTAACCAGTGGACAGATGAGCCATAGTTTAGGAAATAGCTTGTCCTAAACATTAGCTGTAAACTGAGCGCAACCTCACCTCGCCAGTACCTGGGAGCCATGCTGAACTGTGGGTCCAGCCCCTCTTCCCTCCACGCAGGGGCGCTCCAGCAGGACTGCGGCATTCACCCTGGGAGCATTTGCAGCTGGCCCAACCTGCCACCGCCGCCTCTCTGGGCCTGGAGCCAGCTCTGAAGGTGACTCCAGGGCGCCCGGGTCAGCCTGGCGGCACTGTGGCAGCAGCAAGCGAGTAAGCCATGTGACCTTTGTGCTCATGCTGCCAGTTCTTCATTCTGGAAGCCTGCTGTGCGCTCACCACATCTCAGGTAGCCCTGCTGTCTTGGTTTCTGGCTAAGACTGTAAGTGTTCTTCCTGGTTTACAGAACATTTCCATGTCTTTTGTCCCTTTTGTGCCTCACCAGAGCCTTGCCAAATAGTCAAAGCCAGCAACAGCCCACTTTGCAAATGAGGAAGCAGAGAAAGAATGAGCTAAGTGGCTTCCTCAGGCTCAGAGCCACGGGTCAAGGGCAGTGTCCCCTCCTCCTTGTAGGATTTCCTGGACAGGAAGTGAAGTGTCCACGACATCACCTTCAGCAAGGTAAAGCCACCCAGCTTGTGGTGGTTTGGGTTCACAGAGGCAGGGAAGGCTGGCTCGCCCTGCCCTCGTGGGGCTAGCTCATGGGGTCCCCTGCTCCCACTTACTGCTTGCTGCTGGGCTGGGCAGCAGTACCAGTTCCCAAGAAAGGAAATCGGAAAGGTTTTCCACGACCCCTCCGCACCCCGTGTTTTGGAGGGGAGGGCTGGCTGGTGGAAGAAGAGGTGGATCACATTCAGGGAAACGTGGACACGTGGAGGAGTCCGTCGCCCAGAGAGCCTCCCAGCCCCGCTAGCTGGTGGTGGAGGTGGGCCTGAGCCACCCCAGGCCCTCAGCGCTCAGTTCAAGGGTTACATTCCTTGTGAGGATGGGTTAGGGGGAGCTTTGCAAATAGGCTTATTTCTAGGTTCCTCTTCAGTGATGTGTGTGTGTGTGTGTGTGTGTTTTAATTAAAAGAAGTAATGTACCAAAAGAAAACAAAAGTGAAATGGATCCTCCCCCTAATACACACACACACACACACACACTGTAAACAAAGTTTTAGCCTTGGTATTTCTTTAGGGATAATGAATATATGGTCTTACTTTGTTCTGAAATGTTTTTCTTTTCACTTGGTCTGTAATGCAAGGACAGTTTTTTTTTTAAGATTTGTTTTATTTATTTGAAAGACAGGGTTAGAGAGAGTGAGAGAGAGAGAGAAGAAGGGAGAGAGAAAGAGGGAGAGAGAGAGAGATCTTCCATCTGCTGGTTTATTCCCCAAATGACTTCAATGGCCAGGGCTGGCCATGCTGAAGATAAAAGCCAGGAATGCCATCCAGGTTTCTCACGTGAGTGACAGGGACACAAGTATGTGAGTCATTTTCCACTGCATTTCCAGGAGCATTATCAGGGATCTGGATTGGAAGTGGAGCAGCCAGGACTTGAACTGGCGCTCATATGGGATGGCAGCGTCCCAAGTGGTAGCTTAACCCACTGTACTCCTATGGGATGGATGCTCCTGTTCTGGAGCAGTAACCGCTGGCCCAGCCTTGCATCTGCAGTCTTCTGCTTCTTTCTTGCAATTTCTATCACTGTTTCCATCACCGCATCCGTTCTGCCCTTGATCAAGTCTTAGGCTTGGCGGTGGAATTGACCCCTTAGCTCTGCTGTTCTCCCAAGCAGTAAGGGAGGGGCCAGCTGTTGCTGTAAAAGATGGAAGGAACCGGGGGCTCATTCCTGCACCATCTTCTCCTGGATTCCTCACTGGGTCTTCCCTGCAGTGTTCATGAGTCTAGCAAACATTCGCTGCCTGCCTGTGAGCTGCCAAGCCCTGCACTGGCTGTTGACGCTTCCAAGTTGAGTAATTCACAGTCCTTGCCTTCAAGGAACACTGCACCTGGTCAGGTGTCTGCAGATAACACATGGATGTCATAGCCTGTTAAAGGTGCAGCCGTGGCACAGTGAGCAGGGGTCAGTCCCACGGGGGTGGGCCTGGTGGCAGGTGGCAGGAAGGAGCCCCGCCCAGAACGTACCTTTGAGCTGAGCCCTTCTGGGACTGTTCCTGGCCTAGGGAGCAGTCACATTCCTGTGGCTTATTTTAATGTGGATGGATTTGTTGAGGGAAGAGACAGGCAGTCTACAGGAAGGCCTTGCTACCTTATTTTATATTTCATCTGTTTGAACAGGGAATGTGTTTACAAAGTACAACATTCAGGGAGGCTGAGGGAATTCATGCAGGGGAAAGTGTTCTCCTTCCCTGTTAACCTCTCAGTTAACCTTCCCTTCTTGAAGGCAACCCTCAGTCACCAGTTTCTTATGAATCGCTCAGAGGGATTTTCTGTGATTCAGGTGTGTGTGTGTGTGCATGCATACCCCACAAAAAGACATACAGTCAAGTGGTTTTCTTTTTTTAAAAAGATTTATTTATTTACTTGAAAGTCAAAGTTACACAGAGAGAAAAGGAGAGGCAGAGTGAGAGAGAGAGAGAGACAGAGAGAGAGACTCTTCCATCCGTTGGTTCACTCCCCAGTTGGCCACAATAGCTGGAGCTGCACCAATCCAAAGCCAGGAGCCAGAAGCTTCTGGGTCTGCCACGTGGGTACAGGGGCCTAAGGACTTGGGCCATCTTCTGCTGCTTTTCCAGGCGATAGCAGAATGCTGGATCGGAAGTGGAGCAGCCAGGACTTGAATGGGCACCTATATGGGATGCCAGCACTGCAGACGCCGAGTGGTTTTCTTCATGGACTAACAAAGTCATTCCATATGAGCATATAGTAAACTGTCCTGTTCTCTTAAAACCCCTAACAAATATTCTGTTACTTATTTAACTAGTCCTCTGATGAACTCTTAGGTTGCTCCAGTCTTTTGCCAGTACAAACAATGCAGTGAGGAGCAGGCACTTGGTGCAATGGTTAGGATGCCCATGTCTCGTATTGAATTCCTGGGTTGAGTCTTGGCTTCACCCCTGATTCCAGCTTCCTGCTCCTGTGCACCCTGGGAAGCAGCAGTTAATGACTGAAGTGGTCAGGCCCCTGCCACCCACAAGGGAGAGTCGGACTGAGTTCTGAGCTCCTGGCTTCCACTGGGCGCAGCCCCAGCTGCTTCAGGCATGTGGGGAGTGAGTCAACAGATGGGAGATCTCTTTATCTTCTTTTTTTTTTTTTTTTTTGACAGGCAGAGTGGACAGTGAGAGAGAGAGAGAGAGAGAGAGAGAGAGAGAGAGAAAGGTCTTCCTTTGCCGTTGGTTCACCCTCCAATGGCCGCCGCGGCTGTTGCGCTGCAGCCGGCACATCGCGCTGATCCGAAGTCAGGAGCCAGGTGCTTCTCCTGGTCTCCCATGGGGTGCAGGGCCCAAGCACTTGGGCCATCCTCCATTGCACTCCCGGGCCACAGCAGAGAGCTGGACTGGAAGAGGGGCAACCGGGACAGAATCCGGCTCCCCAACCAGGACTAGAACCTAGTGTGCCAGCGCCACAGGCGGAGGATTAGCCTAGTGAGCCGCGGCGCCTGCCGTCTTTATCTTTGTCTTTATGCATTTCAAATAAATAAATTTTAAAGATTATAATTTTTAAAAGATTTATTTATTTACATATTTGAAAGGCAGAGTTAGAGGGACTGGGGAGAGACAGTGACAGAGGTCTTCATTCCTGGAACTCCATCTGAGTCTCCCATGTGGACCATTTCCTGCTGCTTTTTCCAGGTTTATTATCAGGGAGCTGGATCAGACAGACCGGTGTCCGTATAGGATCCCAGTGTCGAAGGTGGTGTCTTAACCCCCTACTCCACGATGCCAGCCCCACACGTGTAATTTCTGAGGACAGATTCTGTTAAGTAGAATGGATGGGTCAGAGAGTATGTGCTTTTTTTTTTTTTTTTTTTGGACAGTTTTATCAAGTTACAATCCAAAGAGCTCTACATTGTAAAATATGAAAGATAAGATTCCTTACCACTTGTCCACCACAGCTCTGTCCCTGCCCTCCAAACCTCCAAAGTCCCTGCTGGAATGATCTTCCTAAAGTAATCTGGTCTTACAGCTAACCTGTTTACCGTCCTCGTAAGCATCACATGGTTTTCAGGGTAAAGGTTAAACTCCTTGGCCCAGCCTCTGCCAGGAAGCATTGGAGTAGTCTGACCCGCTTGTGTTGAGTACTTCCTTCTTTGCTATTAGGACTCAGTTCAGCACCACTTCCTCTGAGTCGTCTTCCCCTGAGCACCATCCTATGGAGGCTCTTGCAGTCACTACTTAAATATTTGTTGTGCACATGCTGTGATGTCACAGATGCAGATGTCTTTTGTGATGAGCCACAGGTGATTATTCCTGCCTTCAGGGACTGATGTCCGCCTGATGTGGCTGCCTCTGAGCCCATTGCCTCCTCTGTCACTCATCAACTCTAGTGACATAGCCTTTGACCTCTTTGGACCTTGGCTTAGGCATCTGTCAAATGTGAAGGTAGAGCTGGATGAGCTCGAAGGTCCCTGTGGCTTGGGCCTTATTAATGATTACCATGGCAGTGGTAGTCAGTATTTGTTGAGGATTTATACAAGACCAGACAGTTTGCCAAGCACTTTAAAATTTTTTTTAATTTTAATTATTTGAAAGGCAGAGTTAACAAGAGAGGGAGAGACCCAGAGATCTTCTATCCACTGGTTCATTCCCCAAATGGCCACAACAGCCAGGGCCAGGCCAGACCAAAGCCAGGAGCCAGGAGCTTCTTTCGGGTCTCGCATGTGGGTGTAGGGGCTCAAGCACTTGGACCGTCTTTCACTGCTTTCCCAGGTGCATTCGCAGGGAGCTAGATCAGAAGTGGAGCAGCCAGATAGGGGATGCTGGCAATGCAGGCGATGGCTTTACCCGTTAGGCCAGAAATGACAGCCCCTTGCCAAGCACTTTGAACCTAATCCTTGTATGAACCTTATAAAAACAGTGTGGTCACTATCCCCACTAGGGGATACTATCCCCACTAGGGGACACTATCCCCATTAGGGGATACTAGGAAACTAAGGTGAAGTTATGTGACTTGGACATAATCGAGGACACAGATGTAAGTCCAGGCATTCTGACTCTGCCTTTCTCGGACACAGAAATGCACACCCATCGCACATTTCTGCACAGTTTTGTGTACTGTTCTGGGTCGTTCACAGACTCCACCCCCAGACCTCTCTATGAGCTGTAACTGTTTTACAACATTAAAGGTAAAAGCTGGGGACAGAAGGCTGCTTGAGGACCAGAGACTGGCTGGGTTTTTGAAACCCAGGCTAATGCTTATTTGAAGACTCTTTCTTTGTCTTTTTTTTTTTTAAGATTTATTTATTTATTTGATAGCTAGAGTTATAGACAGTGAGAGGGAGAGACAGAGAGAAAGGTCTTTCATCTGCTGGTTCACTCCATAAATGGCTGTAACGGCTAGCGCTTAGCAGATCCAAGCCAGGAGCCAGGATCTTCTTCCCACGTGGGTGCAGGGGCCCAAGCGCTTCAGCCATCTTCTACTGCTTTCCTAGGCCACAGCAGAGAGCTGGATTGGAAAAGGAACAGCTGGGCACAGGATTAGCCTACTGTGCCCCAGCGCCAGCCCTTATTTGCAGACTCTTGAGAGAGCTGCTCTTCTTTTAGATTGAGACAACTCTTGTTGCTGTTTGCATTCCCTCTTTGCTGGGGAATACAAGTCTGAGTCAAGGCTTCAGATGAAGATTAGGACGAGGTCTGGCTTCTCAGAGCATCCTTTGTCTGGGCTATAGATGGCAGGCTCCCTTATCTATGCACTTAAAGCCTTATAAATGGGTGGGGGATATGTATGGATTTAAAAAAGGAAATATCTTACCAGTTAGAATATTTGTTATACACTAGAACAAATGCAATGAAATAGGTTAACTAAAATCTAATAGGCATGCATCATTTTATAATCCAGCTGCCTCCTTAAAGGTATGCAGCAAATAATCTTGTAAGTCTTGACCCCTGATTTAGATAGATTTTTAAGATATTGATTGCTACCCTTCTGAAGGCTATCTGAACTGGAGAGGCTGATGGGGCTAATTGACAACTGTAGCCAGTCTTCCACCCTCCATTGTTGACGGGGACAGCCACAGAATGTGGCCTCTCTGGTCACAGGTGTGTCGGGCGGGCCTTGATGAATTAGTCCATTTTTGAGATTCATGGCCAGGGAGTCAGATCCTCCCGGCTCTTCCAGCCCGGGGCGGTTTAGCAGCCAGCAGGGGGTTGGCTCCTGCTGCTGCATTCCTTCTCTAGGCGGTGTTTTTCACCCTTTGAGACACGTGTTCGCTCTCTTTTTTTCCTTTTGGTTAGCTGGACTTGTTCCGAGTCCAAGTAGCAAAAGCAGAGCCTCTCTGCCCCTCTCTGCTGGAGCCACCGAGCCTGGCGATCCGACCGAGGCGGCAGCCCCACAGAGCTGTGCTGTGCCGACGACGGATGTCCAGGTGACGCGGAGCTCGGCTCTTGGCCCCCTGGCCAGGGTCTGGTTCCCGGACGCTGGTGGCAGCTTGCTGCAAGCCCTGGCGTTTCCCCAGGGAGAAGCTGAAAAGCCGCCTCTGTGCTGTCTCTTTGGCTGGCAGCAGGGATCCAGTGGCGAGAATTCTTTCAACCTTCTATTTGGTTATGGCTTCCTCACTCAAGTGCTTGCTTTTAACTGACTTACGACCGAAGTTTTTGCCTTTCTTAAGTCCTTGTTTCAACTTTTTTGTTTGTTTGTTTCTTACAGGTGAATCTACGCCTGGCTGACGTTAGGATTCTTACTTTTGGATTTTACATTTTTTTCTTTTTAAAACAACTTGGACGGATAAAAGATGTGCCATGGCAGGATAGCACCAAAGAGCAGCTCAGCGTTGGCCGTGGCCTCCGTCAGACATGGAGCCTTCCTTCCGCTGGTGGTCCTCAGTACCCTGCTTGGAGACGGGCTTGCCTCCGGTGAGTCCTGGCTGCCTCCTGCAAGTGGGAGGGAGAAGACTGAACAATTGTTCCTCCTGGAGGCTGCTGTAGGGGGTTTTGTGCTGTGGTACATACCAGGGAGCAAGGCCTGGGGCCTAGTGAGACAGCCATTGGAGGGCTGTGTGGGAACCTGCCGGTGCTGAACTTAGCACCCTTCCCCCCAAGCCAGGACGGAGCTTGATGCACACACAGGTCAGGGCACAGGCCTGGGACTCAGGCTGCTTGTGTTCAGAGCCTGTTCCTACTGCTCACTTCCCCTGGAACCCCTAGCAGTTTATTTTACCACTGGAAGCCTCTGTCTTCTCAGCTGCAGGGTGGGAGAATGATAGGTGATATGATAGGTGAACGGTAGGTGGGAGAATGAATCACCACACAGGGTGGTGTGGAGATGGACAAGACAACACCGTCTGCACTCAGGGATGGTCAGCTCTGCTTGTTTGCTTCTTGTCTTCCTGTGTTTTTCTCAGATGGAGAACGTAGTCAAGTGACAGTAGGACTTGGTTACTGACACTCCTGATGTTCTGATCTTGGACAAGACACTTAACCACTCTGTGGCCCAGTTTCTCTGTGAAATGAAAGGGTTGATCACGTAACCTGTAAGGTCACTTCTGGCTCCCCCAGTTTGTACTCTGAGAATTCTGTGGGCTTTGTATTGAAGAGGGTGAGCTGAGCGGCGCTCTAGCCGGAGCTAGAAACGCTGTAGTGAGTCTTTTTAAGTTTGTTTAGTTCTTGTTGCCTTCAGCAATGTTCTGTGTGCCAGTAGACCTGGCACCCTTTGTAGAAAAGACGCATTTGAGTGTGTGCAGTAGACCTCTGGGTGATGTCTCAGAACCTGCCTTTGTACGTGGGATCCCTGCTGTCTCTGAGCTCACCAGTAATGGGCACCCTCCCCGATTCCATTAGAAGAGTGCGTGGGGCAGTTTCCACGGATGGCATTCACTGGAGAGAGATCTCAGAGCCAGATTCTGGAAGGGGACAGTGGTGGGGAGTGGGGGACGCATGTGGTGGCTGTAGCGTCCATAGTTCAGTGTTTTCACGTCTACCACCCACTTACCTAACATGATAATGGTGCAGTCTCTTCTAATCTTATTGTTATTTTCTTCTGAATCATTGGGGGAAACAGTTGCTGATTTTTTCAAATGATTATTTATTTGAGAGAGAGACATTGAGCAAGCTCTCATTTGCTCCCAGAGCTGGGAGTCAGGAATGCAGTCCAGGTCTCCCATGTGGGTGGGAAGAACTCAGTTATTTGAACCATCACCTTGCTGCCTCCCAGGGCCTGCAAGAGCAGGAAGCTGGAATCGAGAGCCAGAGTTGGGGATTGCACCCAGGCCCTCCTATTTGGGATGCAGGCGTCTTAACTGCCAGACCTAACAGCCCACTCCCAGCTGCTGAGTTTTCATTGCATCATAACCTTCTCCAGTACATACATGCAGCTTCCTTTTTCTGCCGCCTTCCCACTGTATTTTGACACCTCACCCAAACCTTTCCTCCTTGGCCTTGAGGAGCAGTGGCGTAAGCCCCCTGGGCAGCGATAGTTGGAACCCATGGTGTGGGCATCGTGGCTGTAGGAGGTTTCAAAGAAGAAGGCCAGACTGCATGCATGTGTGACACAAGGCAGCAGAGCCTCCATTCACTGAGCAATTCCAAAGCCAACCGTGGAGTATAGAGACTGTCTTGTTCACCACTGTATAGTATAAAGCTAGCAAACCGTGGCCCACAGGCCAAGTCCTACTTTCTGCCTGCGTTTGTGTGGCCTGTGAGCTAATCATTTATATTTTTCAATGGTTAGAAGAGGGGCCGGTGCTGTGGTGTTGAAGGTTGAGCCTCTGCCTGCATTGTCAGTATCCCAGTGGACACCGATTTGAGTCCCAGCTGCTGCACTTCCATCCAGCTCCCTGTTAACACAGAGTGGGAAAGCAGCAGAGGATGGCCCAAGTGCTTAGGCCCCAGCACCCACATGAGAGACCTGGAAGAAGCTCCTGGCTCCTGGCTTCAGCCTGACCCAACTCCAGCTGTTACAGTTGATTAGGGAGTGAACCAGCAGATGGAAGATCTCTCTCTCTCTCTCTATCTGCCTTGCAAATAAATAAATAAATCTTTAACAACAACAACAAAAAAGATTAGAAGAAAAATCAGAAGAATGATGTTTTGTGATGTAGAAATTATATGAAATACAAATTTAAGTCTACACAAGAAATTTGGTTGGAAAAAAGCAGTGCTCATTCATGAATACATGTGTGCATGGCTGCTTTTGTGCTGCAGAGGCAGAGACTGACTAGGTGTGACAGATCATATGGCCTGCAAAATCTCAAGTATTTGAGCCTTAAACTACCTGGCACTCTGTGGAGAGATTCACACCTGCCCCCACCCCAGAGCCAGTGGGGCTCCCTGGGTCTGTGCATGAGTGGAATGCTTGTTTGAGCAGGACTGCCACAGCCAGGTGGGACTTTGGAGGCTGTTGCTTATCCAGGGTCTTAGAACTGGTGCTAGGGCCAGGACCAGGCACCTAGGGCCTGTGTGCTCCTGTGACCTGCCTCTTCCAAGGCTCCTCCGTGGAAGCCACCCACTGTGTTACACAGTAGTGTTAGTGGCAGAATGTCTCAAGGCCTTAGCTCCCAACCCCACTTATTAAAGGTTTATTTGTTTATTTATTTATTTGAAAGGTAGAGTTACACACACACAGAGAGAGAGAGAGATCTTCTTGGGGCCAGCGCTGTGACATAGTGGGTTAAAGCCCTAGCCTGCAGCACCAGCATCCCACATGGGCGCCGGTTCTAGTCCCGGCTGCTCTACTTTTGACCCAGCTCCCTGCCAGTGTGTCTGGGAAGGCAGCGGAGGATGGCCCAAGTGCTTGGGCCCCTCCAGCCACATGGGAGACCCAGAAGAAGTGCTGGGTCCTTTCTTCAGATCAGATCAGCTCTGGTCTTTGCTGCCATTTGGGGAGTGGACCAGCGGATGGAAGGCCTCTCTCTCTCTTAACTCTTTCAAATAAATACATTTTTAAAAAAAGAAAGAAAGAAAGATCTTTTATCTGATTGTTCACTTCCCCAAATGACCACAATGGCTGGGCAGGCTGAAGGCAGAAGCCTGGAGCTTCCTCTGGATCTTCCACATGGTGCAGGGGCCCAAACACTTGGGCCATCCTCCGCTGCCTTCCCAGGCACGTTAGCAGGCAGCTGGATTGGAAATGGAGCACCTGGTCTCGAACCAGCATCCACGTGAGATGCTAGTGTCGCAGGTGGCTGGCTATACCTGCTGTGTCACAATGCCGGCTCCAAGGCCTTAGCCTCTTCAGCTTCATTAAGCCCCCACCCTCCATTTTGTTGGCTCCCCCTCCCTCCTCCCATTACCCACACCATTTTCCATCTACCCACACCTTCCCAACTTTCCACCCAAGGTCTGAAATCAATTATCAAAGTTCCAGACTGGCTGGATAAAGGGATTATTATTCTCCAGTGTGGAAAAATGTGTCTGTTTGTAGTGTGGGCTCAGACCAGGATGGGAAAGTTGGCTCTGCTGTTTTCCTTCCTCTCCCCCATCTGCAAAGAATCCTCCCTCCTTGGCCCTTCCAACTCCCAAGTCATTTCTACTCCCCATAAAACACGTGTTCTGGCAGGCAGCAGGGTGCAGGCAGGGGAAGGGGTGGCACCAGCACTTAGATCCAGTGTACCAAGTTGCTGCCAGTGTTTGTCTCTCCTCTCTCTCTTTCTCTCCTCTCTCTCGCTCCCTCCCTCTCTCCCTCTCTCAGCTTCTGGGGGAGGGAGGTGCCTGCTCCTTGGCCTGAAACCCAGAGCACACCTGTATGGCTGTGCCTGCCTGGTGTGAGCAGCGTGCCAAGCAAGTTTGCCAAGAAACCAGGACTCTAAGATACTCTGAAGCCAGGGAAAGGCAGTTCACTTCAGAAAAACCTCTGCTTCCCCTTCTTGCATTTCTCACTGTGGCTGCTCCTCGACACCCTCTCCAGCGACATCCGAAAATGGGGCTTGTGAAATAGCTTATCCACTGGGCTCTGGTTGACCCTGAGTATGCTACCATGTCATGCACATTCATGACAAAGTGGGCATCCTTGGGCGCAATTTGCCTTCCTAGTCTCTGGTCCTGAGTTACCATAGTCAGCCCTAGTCTTGGTCATAAAGCTAGGTTGGGTAGAAAGGAATCATGTGGATCTGTCCTGTCTGGGCTCAGTTTCCATGCTGTGTCTCCGTTCTGCAGCCACTCGGTTCAGAGTTACAGCAGAGAAGGTCTTAGAGAGACATTGCCTAAGCCTCCAACGTTCACTTGGTCATTCCTTTAGATAGGGAGAATGACTGAAAAGTTTCTTTACTGGTGTCGAAAATTGTATCTTATTCTTTACAGCCAGTCACACCAGGCAGTGGGAAGACCAAAATTAGAAGTAAGACCTGTGTGTACCTCTTGCCCTTCTTGGACTAGAGGAACTGGGGTCCCAGCTGTGCAGCAGTGTCTCTCGGGGCTCCTAGCTCTGTACCTTTGCCTGTAATCTTGGGAAACTTGCTGTGTGGCCTTTGGTGAATCACTTGACCCCCGTGTCTCCTGTAAAACAGAAACGACGATCCTTAAGAGTGGTTGGGTTGGTGTTGTGTAGACTAATAAAAATGATTGGCGGGCGCTTGGCATGTAAAACATGCTGTGTAATTCCCAAATAATGACAACAAAACAGAGCCGGCGTGTGACCTGCTGTTGAGTCATGCTGCGCAGGAGACGTCACTCAGACAATGTCCTTTGCTGTCTTGAGAACATAGAACGGAGGGTGCAGAGTGGGTTGCAGGGAGGGGATGTGGAACAGTTGTCCGATTTGACCAAGGAAGGCATTGTTTGCTTCAGGAATCCCCGGGCGAGTGCATAACCTCTGAAGTTCCAGAGAGCTCCTGTCTGCAGAGATGGGTGAGCTCAGCTGGCCTGCTGACTCAGAGAAATCTTTTGGCCTGAGCATATTTACTGAACAGGCTCAGTACTTTCCTGACTGTTTCTGGTTTGTGCCCCCTCCCCACCAAGTGTTGCCATGACACATCAGCCATGTAAAACTTCACAGTTGCCTAGGGCAGTTCTAATAGCAGCGGAAGCAGCCGTCTTCATTTCCGCAGCACGGTGAGAAGGCCAGGCGGTCGGTTTTCATCGCAGATGGAAGATGTTGAGAGCCGGCTTTTCTGGGAGATGACGTGACTTTGGCCCTCAGCCTTGCCATGGCACAGAGAAACTGGCAGGTGGCCCTGGCTCATCTCAGCATCTCTGAAGGCCCTGAAGTTGGAGAGGAGAGGAGAGGACAGAAGGGAGCGTCATCTCCACGTCTGATGGCCGTCCCATGTACAGCTGTCAGAAGCCCTGCGGGCTGGGTGGTCCTGTAGCCGTTTCATAGAGAGAAGCCGAGCCGTAGAGTGATTAGATGAATTGCTCAGACAGACATGACTGTTAGTGGTGAAGCTTGCTGGGATTTGTGTCCAGTCTGTCTGACTCTTGCTCAGAGAGTCTTGGCTGGGGACCACCCTACCTGTGCTGAGGGCAGGCTTCCCTGAGGCTGGTTTCCTATGTTTCCTGATGTAAGTGCTCAGACCAGCATTCGGGTTACTCAGACGGCAGAAGGGTTCTTCCTGTGTTCTCTCCCCATGGTTTTATAGAAAAGGATACAAGAGTCATCCCTGGGTCCCCATGGTTCCCTCTTTGATGCTTTCTGTTCTCATCCACAGTGGCCCTTGGTTGTTTGGTTCCAGTTTAGGCACAGAGTTTGCCAAGGCACTTCTGTTCTTGGAAAGGAACAATAGGGACCATAGCAAATTGTTTGCTAAATGAGGATGTAGTTCCCAAAACATCCGCAGAGCTTCTTCCTGTCAGCTGCAAACCCTGCTGACAAAAGTGATGTAATCGCCCCATGGTGTAATTACCTGTGACTATAAAAAGACCTGGGGATTGTGGTAGGAGGCTGGATGGGTCATTATAGGACTTGTTGAACGTTGGCGTCATGAAAAGACATTGAGAAATTGTTCTCTGCACACTAATTGTTGTGCCATGTGTAGAGAATTGCACAGGGTACACCCTAAGAAAAGCAACCCAGAGCTCTCCAGCTGAATGTCTTAACTGCATCTTGATTGGGTTAAAGACCTCACTGAAGGTGAATTCCCCCTGCTGAGCAGGGGTCCCCCACTACCCTGGCCTACCTTGGATAGCTGGGAGGTTATTCTTACCTGCCCAGCACTTCCTGCAAAAGGGAGTCACAGAGTGCTAATAAAAAGTTAAGGTTAGCACTCAGAATCTAGTGATTGTAGGTAAGATCCCAGGGGAACTTTGATCTCTGCATCTTTGCAGTGGAGATTCCTTTCCTCTGCATCACTCTTGAGCATGAGCCTGCAGGAGTGGCTTGTGCTGATGTGGCTGGCCACCTGGACTGTGGCCAGGTCAGCAGTGACCTTGGCCTGCTTCATGTCAAGCTTTGGGGCCCAGAGGGGCAGCAGTGTTCAGAGACAATCTTTCTGTGGTGCATTGTGAATGAGGGGTATGTTAGCTGCTGACGTCTCTCCAGCCATGTTCATCAACTTCACTTTCAACCAGTGTTAACACACAGAAATCTGGGGGTTGGCACTGTGGCATAGCAGGTAAAGCCACTGCCTGGAGTGCTGCCATCCCATATGGGCACTGGTTCAAGTCCCAGCTGTTCCACTTCAGATTCAGCTCTCTGCTATGGCCTGGGAAAGCATCAGAGGATTGCCCAAGTGCTTGGACCCCTTGGACCCACATGGGAGACCCAGGGGAAGCTCCTGGCTCCTGGCTTTGGATCAGCTTAGATCCAGCCATTGCTGCCATTTAGGGAGTGAACCAGTGGGTGGAAGACCTTTCTGTCTCTCCCTCTGTAGCTCTGCCTCTCAAAAGTAAATAAATAAATCTTTAAAGAAAAAAAAGTGGATGAGGCCCGACACTGTGGCATAGTGGGTTAATGCCCTGGCCTGAAGCGCCGGCATCCCATATGGGCTCTTGTTCGAGACCCAGCTGCTCCACTTCCGATCCAGCTCTCTGCTGTAGCCTGGGAAAGCAATGGAGGATGACCCAGGTCCTTAGGCCCTGAGGAAGCTGCTGGCTCCTGGCTTTGGATTGGCACGGCCATTCCATCAAATGGAAGACCTCTCTCTCTCTCTCTGCCTCTCCTCTCTCTGTGTAACTCTAACTTTCAAATAAATAAATAAATGTTAAAAAAAAAAAAAGTGGAAATCTGAATTCACTAAAGAAGAGGGAGGGTGAGATTACTTTTTAAAAAACTATTTATTTTATTGGAAAGGTAGAGCTACAAAGAGAAGGAGAGACAGAGAGAGATGTCTTCCACCTGCTAGTTTACTCCCCAAATGGCCACAACAGCAAGAGCTGGACCAGGCCTAAGCCGGGAGCCAGGAGCTTCTTCCAGGTCTCCTGTGTGGGTGCAGGGGTCCAGGTACTTGGACCATTTTCTGCTTCTCTCCCAGGCGTTTGAGCAGGGAACTGGCTTGGAAGTGGAGCGGCCAGGACTCAAACCAGAGCCCACATGGGATGCTGATACCACAAGTGACAGCCTAACCTGTTAGAGGCGGAGGGGAGAGAGAAACAGATATCAATCTTTTATAAATAAATCTTTAAAAAAAGCTCTTTCATTTGCTGGTTCATACCCCAAATGTCCATGACAGCCAGGCTGAAGCCAGGAACCAGGAACTCCATCTGGCTTTCCTACCTGGGTGGCAGGGACCCAAGTACTTGATCCATCATTTGCTACCTTCCCAGGTGCATTAGCAGGAAGCTCCATGGGAAGTGGAATAAATGGGGTTTGAACTGGCACTCCAGTGTGGAATGCCAGTGTCAAAGGGGCAGCTTAACCTGCTACAGCACAACACCAGCCCTGATTGTAACGTCTAGAAAAACTCTTGTCCCTAGAGTTTTTTCACACAGCTGTCTTGTCAGGTAGGATGAGGTTCAATTCATATATACCTTAAAACAGGAGCTGTGTGACCTGCAACTCTCATGGGCCCACTAGGTCACTAGCGTGGCTTGGTATTTTATCTGTGGCCTTTCCACCTCAACTCCTTGCCTTTTCAAGAGACACCACAGTCTGAGTAAGATGATTTGGGGTTGAATCCCACCTTTGTTTCTTGCTAACCGTGTTACCTTGGATAATTTCCCTGACCTCACTATCTATTGCTCCAGAATGGAGATGATAACAATGCTTGCTTCGTCAGGCTGTTGGGAGAATTAAATAAGACAGTATAAGTAAGGAACTTGGAGCATTGTCTGGCACACAACAAAGTGGTTCCCTTGTTGGAAGATCAGATTCTCGCACCAGCTGATAGCATTCTGCCCTTCTGGTTTTTGTGACCCCCCACTGTTAACTGGTTCAGACAGGCTCAGGGTTGGAAGTTGCTCCTGGTTCTCAATTTCTTGGGTTCTGTTTGGTTCATTCTGACACAACACATCCTGAGCAGTTAGATTCCCGATATTCTCAAGGTTTTCTTAAGCCTCTAAATTCTCAAATGCTCCATGTATTCATCCCACACATGAAGACAAGTGGAAAAGGGCAGTAACGCTGCTTCCACATGTACGAGCTTGGGCTCAGCGAGGTGACCTCAGGAAGCCATTCCTTGCCCTTGCTGGCATTCAGGGCCACCGTTTGTGTGGTTTGGATGTTTGTTTGGGTGTTGAATGTCCCCCAAATGCTCATGTGTTAAAGGTTTGGTCCTCAAAGTCTTACATTAATGGAACTAAGAGGGTGAGAACCTAATGCAGTTATGGTGTTAAGACATAGGGCCCTTGGGAAGGGTTTGGGTTGGGGTAGGGTAGAGTCCCATGACCGATTCATGGTGTCTTCATAAGGAGACGAAGACAGGCCATGGGCTCTCTTGTGCCTTGTGCTATTCTTTGCTGTCCTGGGACTCTGCCAGCAGCAACGACTTCACTAGAGGCTGAACCAGCGGGGCCAGTCTGATCTTGTACTGTGAACCTGCAAAACTGTAGGCCAAAGTAAACCTGACTGATCCAGCTGGGAACTTCTGGAGTCATTTTTGAAACCTTGCATGTTAAAACCTTGCATGAATTTGTTCCTTTAAAGATATGTTTTATATCACCAATGGTATAAAAATCTAAATATAAGTGATGTGATATAATGATATAAATACATATAAATGATTGAAATTTAATTTTGAGTAAACAGCTTTTAATTCTATTTTTCCATGAACATCTAAAGAATTTTTGTTTATTTTCATCTATTTGAGAGAGAGAGATTGATCTTCCCTTTGCTGGCATATTCCATGAACGCATAGGGCTGGGCCAGGCCAAAGCCAGAGCCTAGAACTCCATCTTGGCATCCCACATGGGTGTATGGGTGGCAGGAACCCAAGTACTTGAGCCATCACCTGCCTCCCAGTAAGTGCATTAGCAGGAAGCTGGATCAAAAGCTGAGGTGCTAGGACTCAAACCTGCATTCTAATTATGGGATGCTGGCATGCCAAGTGGTAGCTTAACCTACTGTGCCACAGTGCCAGCCCCAGAGGATTACATTTTAAATGATTCCAAAACATATGTGGGATAATGCAACATTAGAATTCAAAAAAAAAAAAAATAAGAAGTGTCTTATTTTCTCTTGTCTTGGTAGTCCTTCTGCTTCCACCTCTTTTTATTGTTGTTGTTCATTTGTTTTGTTTAATTTTGACGGACAGAAACAGATAGAACACCCGCCACCAGCAGGATCACTCTCCAAATGCCCACACAGCAAGAGTCGGGGCTGAGCCAGGCTGAGTCTAGGAGCCAGAATCTCAACTTAGGTCTCCTGTGTGGGTGGCAGGGACTCAAATGGTTGATCCATCACCTGCTGCCTTCCAGGGTGGCATCAGGAGGAAACTGTCACCCGGAGCGGAGCTAGGGCTTGGACTCAGACCCTCTGACTGGGATTCCAGCATCTCAACCACTGGCTGAACCACAAGGCCAAACGCCTGGGCCCTCCTACTTTTCTGAGACCTATTTGATGGCATTTCTTCATGGTTTTTTTTTTTTTTTAATCTATTTTTTAATTAATTTATTTGAAGGCAAGAGAGCAAATGAGTGAGAGACAAAGAGGGATCTCTCATCTATTGATACACTCCCCAAAAGTCTGCAACAGCCAGGCTTTAACCAGGAACTCAGAACCCAGTTCAGGTCCTTGGTGTGGGTGGAAGGGACCCAAGTACTTGAGCCATCACCTGCTGTATCCCAGGGTGCCCATTAGGAGTTAGAGTTAGGAGCAAAGCTGTGGCTCAAACCCAGGCACTCAGATAGGAGGTGCAGGTGTTCTAAGTGGTATCTTAACCACCGTGTCAAATACCCACCCAGCAATTCTTTTCTTTTTTTAGATTTATTTATTCATTTGAAAGGCATAGTTACAGAGAGGCAGAGGCAGAGAGAGGGGGAGATCTTCCATCTGCTGGTTCACTCGCCAGAGTGGGGCCAATCCAGAGCTGGGCTCCAATCCAAAGCCAGGAGCCAGGAGTGTTCTCCGGGTCTCCCATGTGGGTGCAGGGACGCAAGCACTTGGGCCATCTTCCACTGCTTTCCCAGGCCATAGCAGAGAGCTGGATCAGAAGTGGAGCATCTGGGACTCGAACTGGTGCCCATATGGGATGCTGGCACTGCAGGCAGTGG
Organism: Sylvilagus floridanus; assembly: GCA_949820135.1. Classification (NCBI taxonomy): domain Eukaryota; kingdom Metazoa; phylum Chordata; class Mammalia; order Lagomorpha; family Leporidae; genus Sylvilagus; species Sylvilagus floridanus. Next base: position 9,370,934 of record OX463228.1, on the reverse strand, counting down.
CTTTACCCACTGCACCATAGCGCTGGCCCGCTGCCCCCCCCCCCATTTTTTTAAATTTTATTTTTTGACAGGCAGAGTGGACAGTGAGAGAGAGAGAGAAAAGTCTTCCTTTGCCGTTGGTTCACCCTGCAATGGCCACCGTGGCTGGCCGGCGCACTGCATTGATCCGATGGCAGGAGCCAGGTGCTTCTCCTGGTCTCCCATGGGGTGCAGGGCCCAAGTACTAGTGCCATCCTCCACTGCACTCCCTGGCCACAGCAAAGAGCTGGACTGGAAGAGGGGCAACCGGGACAGAATCCGGCGCCCCGACTGGGACTAGAACCCGGTGTGCTGGCTCCACAAGGCGGAGGATTAGCCTAGTGAGCCTCGGTGCCGCGGGGGCCCCCCCCCCATTTCTTTTAAGAACCTCTTTCTGGGGGCTGGTGCTGTGGCGTAATAGGTAAAGCTACTGCCTGCAATGCCTGAACCACAAGTCCTGGCTGTTCCTCTTCTAGTCCAGCTCTCTGTTATGGCCTGGGAAAGCAGGCCCAGGAAAGATAGTCCAAGTCCTTGGGCCCCTGCACTGGCATGGAACATCTGGAAGAAGCTCTTGGCTTAGGATCGGCTCAGCTCTGGCCGTTGCGGCCATTTGGGGAGTGAACCAGAGGATGGAAGACCTCTCTCTCTGTGTCTCTCTGCCTCTGCCTCTCTGTAACTCTGCCTTTTAAATAAATAAATAAGTCGTTAAAAAACAAAAAAACAAAAACCCCTCTCTGCCTAGATTGATTTGCTTCCCCAGGCATGGAGATCCCCCCCCCCCCCCCATTTGCCTTACTAGCTTTGTCAGTAACCAGATCTTTTGAAGTACAGTTGTTTAATCATCTAAAATTCTGGCAAGTCATCCTGGGGGGAGAAACAGATTCTTGTCAATATTTCTTTGCAGAGCGCTTTGTTTTTTTCTTCTTAAATTCACAAAAGTATTTTAGGCATTTCAGCCCTGGGGGAAGAGGGTGCAGAATGTTCCTGGAAGTTACGGCCATGATAACTCTGCTTGTAGCCATTGTTGTTCTGAGCATCGGGGGACACTTTATGAAATGCAGAGGGCCTAACCAGTTCTTCACGCGTAGTAGACACATGTCTCCTTGGGAGAGGGCAGGACCTGTGTGTTTATGGTCACTGGCTTGAGTTCTGACAGTCCGGTCTTGTTGACTCTGGCAGCACTGAAAGGTGCTGGAGACTTCTTGGGGTTGCTGCGGACCAGTGGGAGACGGAGCGGGCAGGAGGAGCAGCTGTCAGTGTTTCCTTAGTGCTGATCCAGCACAGGGAGGCTGGGGACAGGCCGGGGGGGAGCCGTGGGTCTCTCTTCTTCCCAGAGACTTTGTAGGCTGAAGCCAGTGATGTTTGAGCCAGTGCAGCCCCACTAAGGCTCCTTGGGTGCTAAGCATGGCGATTGCGGAGTGGCCCGCGAGGTTAACCGGAGAAAGCAGTGGGTTGCGTGGTTGTTTGCCTGTACCGCTCTCACGGAGGCTGCTTGTCGTCTCTGAGCCTGGAAGTCTGCTCTACATGTCTCTCTGTGTCTTCGTTCGCAGCTCTTGTTCTTTGCTCTTATGTGTGTGTTTACACATAAGCTTGTTGAAGGCGGCACTGAGTCCTTTACATGCTGCTTCTGTGCTGTAACCGAGTAATGGTCTCATGTGGACTCAGAGCACATTCTGGGGAATTCCTGGTTTGTCCCCCGCGTGAAGACAAGCAGGGCCATGTCTGGTTCGTGTGAGCAGGAGTACTCTGGGGGTGCCGGTGGGTCCCCAAAGGATCCTGTTCCCAGCCGTTTGGCAAGGGTGACAAGAAGCATGGGACTGTGTCTTTGGGTGTCAGGGGTGCAGGTGCTGGGGCTCGTCTGCTGGGAGAGGCACAGGCTGACCTCCCAGAAGACCTTGTTGCAGAGTGTGCTAACCTACAGTTCCGAGTGGGTCCCCTGAAGTGAGGAGGAGGGATGTGAAGGTCTAGTGGAAGGATGTAGGGAAAACCATGCCAGCTCAAACACACCCTGGTATTAGACGGCGGCTGGGAGGTGCAGCCGGGATGGTTTGTTTGTAGCCATAGCTCCCAGAACCTCTGTCCCTAAAGGTCAAAGCTAAGGAAACCCCCTGTCTCCCCTTTCCCTGAACATCAGCATAGCACCTTCAAGCCTGTTCTTCTTATTCTTTATATATATATATATATATATATATATATATATATATATATATATTTGAAAGGCAGAGAGAGAGAGGGAGGGAGGGAGGGAGGTTGGTCGGTCGGTCTTCTATCTGCTGATTCACTCCCCAGATGGCTGCAACAGCCGGAGCTGTGCCAGTCTGAAGCCGGGAGCTTCTTCTGGGTCACCCACATGAACACAGGGGCCCAAGGACTTAGGCCATCTTCTACTGCTTTCCCAGTCCATAGAAGAGGGCTGGATTGGAAGTGGAGCAGGCAGGACTCGAACTGGCACCCATATGGGATGCCAGCACTGCAGGTGGTGGCTTTACTCGATATGCCACAGTACCGGCACCAAGCCTGTTCTTGCCCCCTATCATCTCGTGACTGGAATGGGTCTTCCTCCCGTTCTCTTTATCCTTTAGGGCCCAACTCAGTAGCCTTCTCTCTTGAGGCACCACCCATTTGCTCATCACTAGAAGTAATAGGGTCTAAAGGAAAGCATGGGCTTCGTGTATTTTCTTGAATGGAATTAGCAGGAGCCCTACTATTAGTCCTTTCTCTTTGAGAGGCTGTTAAGAGGCTTTCCCAGTTGTTGGAACCCTAAGAAATCTCCACTGTCTTTGATCTGAAGGGTCTTTGGATCTGATGGCTTACTAAGACACCTGGTGATTTCAGCTTTGAGGTACCTGAGCCCTGCCTTCCACAGATCCTGGCTCACATGCCCTATATAGTTGCTCCAGCATTACCCGGTTGTGGGGCTGTGTTTGGAGCTTTCATAATCAGCATTAACTTCTCTAGACAAGAACGTGTTGACAAAGGGTGACGCAGGAGGCATGGCATGCCAAGAGGGCTTTCTGGGGACTGATACTGGACTGGCTCTCGAGGGAAGCTGCCACATGCACTTCAGTGCCCCTCGTAAGCCTGCGAGAGGACAGCAGTGGCCAGGGATGGTGCTGTGGCCCGAGAGGGCTGCAGAGCTGCTGGCTTAGTCCGCGCCCCAATCTGTTGCTCAGCTACTGCCAGGACTGTGACAGCTGCTGGGATCAGGGAAGTCAGTGCGCCACGCTGGAATGCCCATGGGAGAGGCTCCTGGTCGGTGGGATGGTTCTAAGACCTGAAGACCAGGGGGAGTGAGGTAGCATGGGACGATTAAGAAGTCTTTTGGGTGCCAGTGTCGTGGAACAACGAGTGTGGCTTCTTCCTGTGATGCCGGCATCCCATATGGGCACTGGTTTGAGTCACAGCTGCTCCGCTTCCGATCCAGCTCCCTGTTACTGCACCTGGGAAAGCAGCAGAAGACCCAAGTGCACCGGTGTGGGAGAGCCTGATGGCATTCCAGGCCATCTGGGGAATGAACCAGCAGAAGGAAGATCTTTGTATCTCCCTTCCTATTTTTAGCTGCTTTTCAAATAAATAAATCTTTAAAAAAATAGTCTTTTGGGCCAGATGGGCTAGTTTGAATCGTAGTTCTGCCATTAATATTAATTCTGAGCAAGTTTCTCAGACTCTGGATCCATTGGTCTTCGGATCTGTCAAGCTGGGATGAGAACACACACCTTATATATAGGGTTGTTGCCAGGGTGAAATGTTGCTGTTACTGTCATTGTTACGCTGTGGCACCTCACAGGTGGCACTCAGCCAGCGTGTTGTGGGGTGTCTGGAGGTCAGAGAGGAGTGCGTTAGTATAGTGTCTGCTCTGCTCCTCCAGGTACTTCCCTTGGAACTGGCCCTGTCACTTCTGTCCCAGCATATTGCATCCCAGTATTCTCCTCCCCCGTGTGGAGTATTTCAAAGCAGGGGCCGCACAAAATAAGGAGTGTAGCCTTAGCGTGCAGATTCGGCAGTTTAGACTGAGCATCACCAAAAGCAGTTTGGGAGATGCACCCCCAAAGGTAGAGCCAGGTGCCTTTCCTGGCTGAGCCATCAGAGCCGGCAGGAGGTGGGAGTCTGGCTCTGCTGGAGTTAAAGAAAAAGGGTTAAAGATCAAAGGGCTAAAGAAGAAAACAAAACCCCAGTTAACAGATCAAGAGGTTGAATGAGTCTAAACTGGGAAGTAAAGAGGACTGGAGGAGGATGTTAATTTTAAGTACAAGTCGTGGGAGAAGACCCAGGGTGAGAAGAGTGGCACGTGACTTCCCTTTGCCCACGGGACAGGAAGAAACAGGCTCAGTAAGGCTGGGGGGAGGGCCTGGGAGGCGTGTCTGACAAGGGCTCTTTCTCTCCCTGCCTGTGTGGGGGTCCCGTGTGGGTCTTAGCTGGCGTCATGACTTCCACTGGTGTGGGGGTTCGGAACTGACTGGCAAAGGAGCAGCTGGAACGGGGCCACGCGGACGGATGGCATCCAGGATTCCTTGTCTTGAGTCAGGCTGGCGTAACTGGAGAAGGGGGTGAGGCCTGCCCGTGATTTGATGTGTGTGGAACTGTGGTGACTTCCAGCAGAGATGTGTTTTGGGTTTCTTTCAGAAGTGCCCTACACAAATGAGCCCGCTCCTGAGCTCCCGAGCTGTTGAGCTGTCGTTCTCAGCACCTTGCCCTCAGGCAGCACAAAGCCTTTTTGCTACTGGCCCCTCTCCATGGCATTCAGAAAATCTGTTTCCCCTAACTGCCGACCTGGCCTTGCAGGAATAGCTAAGATGGTGAATAAGAGGATTAAGTGAGATAATATATGTAAAAGTGCTGAGTAAAAATAAAAGTATTCCAGTGGAAGGGATTATTATAATGCTCTTTTTTCCCCCCCAGTCAGCATCTTTTTTTCTGAATTGCTCAAAGCACTGAGTTAACACTAACTGGTTAATCCATCGTCCATCCTTGGGCGGGAGGCATGTACTTACTAGTCTCCTTTGTATACAAAGTCAAAGTCAAGTTCCCCAGGGAATGCCAGATCTTGAGTAAGTTTGAAACTCCAGGCTATGGGGTCTCAGTCTGGGTCCCGGACTTCCCAGAAAGGAATAAGGAGGGCGAGAGGAGAAAGACAAGGATCACTACCAGAGAAGTATTTTTCATGGACTGCTGGTCAGGTCACACAAGGGTGTTGTAGTCAGAGCGTTGAGTAACCCAGAAGTCTGACGTCCGTTTTCCTCTGAGAAGCCACAGAGAAAGCTCCCACTGGGAATGAGACCTAGTCGGAGCCAGAGCAGCAGAGAGCTAACAAGAGTGGGGAGCGGGTATGGGGAGGAGGGGGTGCAGCAGATTTCCTAACTGTTCTGTTAGTGGTGTGGCAGGGGGCACTCTCTCTTTGGATGTGTACCAGGAAGTATTGGGGGTTCCCCTCCCATGGCTGAGGCTCTGGAATACACACACACACACACACACACCCCACCCCGAGTGTCTGCCCTGGTTCAGTTTTGCTGCAGAACAAGTACTGCAGTCCAGGTTGGTCTTGTACCAAACTTCTATCCAGGGAGGTGTCTGGGCCCACTCTGGCCCCTCTGAAAGCTGGTCCCCATGCCTAGAGCTGCTGCGGACAGGACCTGGTTCATTCACGTTAGGAGGCAAGGCCCTGCAGCGTCCCCAGGACCTGTTCCTTCCTCTGTGAAGAATTCAAGGAGGCTGTTCCATCTTTGCTCTTGGTCTCTCTCGCCCAAGGCCTGGAACCCTGGGAGCAGGAGAAGAATATGCTGAGCTGGGAAGCTCCTCCTTCCCCTGTGGAACCTGTGTGGGCTCCTGACTGGGAAGTTCTGGAGGTCACTCAGATGTGCCAGTGAAGAGGCGCACACTTGTGAAGGAGCCACCAGGCCAGGCCTCAGGGTTCTGTGAGCTCCCATCCTAATCCCCAAAGGACCTGGCAACACAAGTGGCCGGACATGCCCCCTGCAGCTTCTGATCCAGTGGCTCTTCGAGGAGACTGGAGAATCTTAAAGAAGGACTTGGCAGCTGGCCGGGGACAATACAACGAGAACTGCAGATTTATATTTGGGGTGAATCAACCTGTCTCCCACCCTTTTCAGAGGGGTACAAGAGGTGTGGAAAGATTTTTTTTTTTTTTAAGATTTATTTTATTTATATGAAAGAGTTACAGAAAGAGGGAGAGACACAGAGAGAGGTCTTCCATCTGATGGTTCACTCCCTAGATGGCTGCAATGGCCAGAGCTGTGCTGATCCGAAGCCAGGAGTTTCTTCCGGGTCTCCCATGTGGGTGCAGGAGCCCAAGCACTTGGGCCAGCTTCTGCTGCTTTTCCAGGCCATAGCAGAGAGCTGGATCAGAAGAAAGAGCAGCCAGGACTAAAACTGGCGCCCATATGGCATGCCAGCGCTTCAGGCCAGGGCTTTAACCCACTGCTCCACAGCACCAGCCCCAAATGGAGAGATCTTAAACCCATTGGGGAGAGAGCTGGTTTGGAAATAGGCTCCAGTGAGTGGACCAAGCTAATTCTAAAACTGGGAGAAAGTTGAATGATTAACAGGGTGCAGGCAGGTCTGCCTCTGACCATCTGCAAGCAGGTCTGGTCCTACAGAGTGGCAGCTCCTCCCCCCTGCACTTCCCTGTCTCCTCTGGGGCAGCACTGGAGGAAGCCCTTCCTCCGCCGGCCTCTCCAGTATGAAGGGCAGGTCCCTGAGCTGGGGTCCTGGGCGTCGGCCCCAGCACTGCCTCCCAGGAGCTGTAGCTCACCTGGCCCAAGGGTGGCGGGAGGATTGGGCCATCTCTGCAGGGAGCTCTTGAGTGCTTCCTCCCCCAGGCTCAGAAACTCTTCTGCTTGCTTGCTCCTTTTCTGTTTTTTTTTCTGCAAAGGAATGCTGTTGATAAGCAGTGGTGAGTCAGAATCCCATCCAGAGGCCGGCTTGCCCAAAGCGAAGCTCCGGAGTTTGGCGATCAGAGAGGGTGACTTGTGTGCTGCTTCCGTGACACCTGCCTCCAGACAGGAATGGCACACAGCACCTCTGCCGTCAGGATCATCCCTGCCAGACCAAGGCTCCACTGGCTGTCTGCCAGCCCTGGTGTCCCGGGTGCTCAGTTGTCCCCTCTCATTGCCTGCTGCCTGACGCAGTACGTGGTTCGCAGCCTGTGTTGGTGCTGGATGGATGGACTGGGGCATTGTGTCCAAGTACAGCTTTTGCTTTTCTTCGGTTTCCCCCATCTTCTAGGTTCCAGGTCTTCCTCCAGCCTCCTCCCTTCCCTTTCTCTGTGCAACACTCATGTTAACTTCAGCACTTCTATAGAGCTGGCCATGTGTGTTGAGTGTTTCAGGGGCTGGGGGGTGCACCAGGTAATCACCAAAGACCCTGGTGAACGCTGCGGGGGGCATCTCCAAAGTGCCCCCATCTTCTTCCTGCTCCTTCTGTCGTCTGCTCACTTGGTGGAGGGCAGCTCTGAGTTACAGAATGTGCCCACTGTCCCGAGGGAGTTTGCTGTGGTCTTCAGATCGCGTTTGACCCTGTTTCTAGCCTTAATTTCTTGCAGGAGTGGGGCAGTGTTTGTATTGGCAGGCTAAGAGACTCCTGGCTTGGAGGGAATTAGCACACCCTGCCTCAGAACCATTGTCTGGCCCTGCCTTCCCAGCTGCTGTTTTAAGGGGCAAGAGAGAGAGTTCCCAACCCTGGTTACTCGTCGCTCAGCCCCTCTGAGCCAGCCTAGACAACGTTCAGACAGTTGAGCACTGACTAGCCCCAGGTCTCTGCCGAAACAGGGAAAGACCCAGGTTGATTTACTTTGTGTTAAGTAAAATCACCCGCCTTTTGATGGTTCCATTAATTTCCTCCCTTCTGAACACCCTCCTGTTGGTCGTAATTGGAAATCCTGCCTCTGTGTCTCATTTCACCACCACTGCTTTAATCTGAGACAGCTGGGTACTGCACTCTGCTTATTCATTTACTGGAAGAAAGGCTTGAAGATGGTCTTAATGACTGGCTGGGATTGTATTCAGGAAGCTGGGAGGGTTGCTGTGCTTCAGTTCACACCCACCTGGGGGCTCAGTCTTGCTCACCTTGCACCTATAAAACTCTGCTTAGTTCCTGGTGTGCAGGGGGAAGAGGTCCCCTGGAGAATGCCTCCCTGCCTCCTGGGCTGTGCTGGGGACTGCTCCAGTAGTGGAGTGTGTGTCCCTGGCACCCCTCCCAGCCCTGGTGGAAGTGCAGAGGCTTGTGAGGTGAGATCCCAGCCGAGTGCTGGCTCCGTGCAGACCCTGGGGACCTGTAGGCTCTGGGGCTCTCTCTTTTTCACGGTCGCATCTCTTGCTTCTGTGCTTCTCTTTGCTCGGGCCCCAAAGAGGAGCAAATATTGTGAACCATTTCTTGAGATCAGAGAAATAACAGGTAGCAGTAGCTCTAACAGCTTATCACTGTTGGCAGTGGACAAGACAGAAACACCTTCTTGTATATTCTGGCATCTTATTGTCCTCATATTAAGCCTGTTGTAGCCAATAAAGGGCCAAGCGGGATTCAAACATAAGTCCTTACATTGCAGCTCAAACTCTCTTTTGTTTTGATGCTACAGTATTTGTTCTGAACACTGATTGCCCATGCTGTGGTCTTTAGTATTGCTTAACCACTCTGCATATACTGGGTCTCTCTCCTGGGAACCAAGGGCCTTACAATCTAATTGGAGGAAAAGAGGATGGAGTGTGTCTTAGTTGCCCTTGAATGTTTCAGGTACTTAGTCTAGGATGGCTTCCAGAAGAGCTAAGACTGAAATGAAGCCTGGTGGGAAGGCAGGAACCCAACCAAGGCAGAGCTGCTCAGGGGATTTTTGGTTAGTATCTGACTGCCCGAGACTGGGATACAGGGAAGGTGGTGAGGTTTGGCTCCGCCATCAGACCTAAAAAAACCAGTATTCTCTGGGCGATGCTTCTCCAAAATTACTGTGCTTTTAAAATCCCATACCCCCGTCCCCAAGTTACCATTCCGTGGATCCAGGGTGTGTAACCTGGTGATCTGCATTCTTTTTGTTTTGCTTTAGTTTTTGTTTATTTGTTTCTATTTATTAAAAAAGCATTGAATCTGCAGATGGGCACACATGTACACACTCTGTCTCTCTGCCTCTTCAAAAAACAAAACAAAACCGTTCTAATCATATCTGACATATTTGCTTCTGCTTTTTCTCCAAAGGTAACCAGTGTCATAATCCCATGTACATCTTTTCAACCATGGCTCATGTTACTTGCATGTGCATTCAGAAGCACTAGAGGATACTGTTTTATGTATTTGAAAAATGTGTTGACCTTCTGTGGCATTCTTTGTTCACTCAACATTGTTTTTCAGATTTATCCACAATAGTGCATTTTTAAATTTACCTTACAACATTCCATTATTATTATATAATCATTTATGTATGTAAATATTAACAATTATAAATTTATAGTTTCAAATTTTAAGTTACTGTAGTTAATTACAACTACAGTTTGTAGTGCTGTTTGTAAACATTCTCACCAGTGTGGCTGTAGATGACTACATTTTTTTGCTGTCACAAACAGCGTGTTGTATGTGTGTTCTAAGCACATGTGCTAGATTTCTCTGGCATGCCCCAGCAGCAGAGTTGCTGGGTGGTTGGAAAGGCACAGCCACAACTTTCTGCACTTTGCCAAATGCTCTCTAGAATAGTTGTACCAGTTTACACCATGACTGGTTTATAACAAAATTCCCGTTTCTCCGCATGTTTTCCATTAGCTGGTATTGTGACATCCATTTTTGTCAGTCTCTTAGATATGAAATGGTATTCCTTTAATTCCTTTAATTTTGTGAAAAATTAAATTAATTTTTAAAAAATTAAAAATCGAGTGCTATTTCCTTTTTTTTTTTATCTTCTCCTAATTTGTAGATTATTTGAACTTTCTCTTTCACAGTGGTCTTCAAGGGTCCTTGGGACCCTTTTGGGGGATTGATGGAGTCAAAGCTATTTCCATATTAATACCAAGATGATGTTTGCTAGGCTTCTTGACATGCTGTCCTGATCTCTCTCATGTTCATGTTAATGAGTTTGCTGCTGTTTTTAAAAAGAATTCATAAGCATTTTTACATTTCCGAGTTGTATTTTCAGTATGGAAAAGTTGGGAGATGTAGCAAGCACACGAACTTTTTGGAGGGCTCACTGCTTTTCAGTCGTGTAGAGGGTCTGAGGACAAGGAGTCAGACACACTGCTGCTTTACGAGGTCAATTGTATTAATATTTTTTTCCTTTCTGGGATGTTTTCTTTGTCTTAGACATTCTTTCTCAGCCAACATTCATGAAGATGGGCACTTAGATTTTCTTCTGGAAGTTTTGGAATGTGTTTTTATGGGCAGAGTCTCCATTTCCCAGGCCCTTTAGCCACTAGGAATAGCCTTTAAATGTACACCTTCTCATAAACACTTACACAACCTGAGTGAAGTATTCCCCGTATCTGCCCTCTAACAGTGATTTTTTTTTTCCTTTGGCTGGGGGAGGAGGGACAGGTAGGCAGGGATTCAGCCCCCCTTCCCCAGGCCCCTTTGTTAAGAGTCTCCTGGAGTCTCCCACATTACACTGTCTCTCCTTGAGACGTGAACACTCTCATTTTGGATCCTTGGGTTCATAGGGTTTGCATCTTGGTTTTCCAGAGCCCTAAAACCTACCAGTGACAGGGATTCCAGAGGCAAATCCCCTCCCCAGAGTCCCACCCTGTCCCACCTCACTGATTTCCATTGCACACATAAGGTCCTGCGGATTCACCAGCTCTCCCATTCCTGATGGTGTCTATGCTCGGGTGTTGTGGTGGGTAACTGGCTGTCAGCTGCAGCCAGGGGTATAGATCAGGAACGGGGAACCTTTTTTCTGCCTGGGGCCATTTGGAAATTTATAGCATCGTGTGCAGGCCAAACAAAATTATCAACTTAAAAATTAGCCTGCTATAGATTTATTGCATTTTTGAGTCCTGTCTGTGGTTGCCTTGGCAGGGCCTTTATGGGCCACAGTCGGGATATTTCCCACCCCTGGTCTAACTGATTGCCCCTCCAAGAAAAAAAAAAAAAATCACACTGCTGGCACCCAAGGCCTCATCATCTCTCATCAGACCCTGCTGGGTTTCCGGTCTTTGATGTCTGCTCATTCCTCTCCCCACAAACCCGTCTTCCACTCTGCTGCTGCAGTAGCTGCCAAAATCAGACTTGGCATAGTACTGCTCCTGTGCTTAACACAAAAGAAAAGGAACTCAGGGTTCTTCGTGTAAGACTTCTGGTAAGTGCACAGTCCTCACAGACCTGCCCTCCTGTGCGCTTTCAGCCTTCTGTCAGCCTGCCTCCCTGGCCCGTCCTCAGTCCTGGAATCTCCCCAGCACCTTGCATATGCTGCTCCCCACCGCTCCAACATTGCTCCCCATTTGTCTGCTGGGGAGGATCCATTTTACCTCTGAGACCCCACAGATCTCAACAAGTGTGAATTCTGAGACAGGATTCCTTCATTCTCCAGGCTGACTCAGCCTTTCCGGTGCCATTAGTCTGTTTCACTTGTGGCTTTGTTAGGGGAAGAAAGCTGATACATCTCTGCCCCTTCCCTGTAAATTCTGTTTACAAGAGTTGGCCCCAGTCATTTTGCCGCCCAGTTCTTTAGTAGCTGCAGAAGGGGATTTTTTGTGGTTAAGGAGCTGATGTAGACATCCTACATCTTGCCTGCAGGCACGGACTGCACTGAGCAGCCGAGGGAAGCGCCTAGTTCCTCCCTCTCCTCACCAGCAAGTCACTCACTTATTGCTCATCTCGGAAAATAATAAATTGGGGCTGGCACTGTGGCATAGCAGGTAAAGACTGCCTGTAGTGCCTGCATCCCTGTATGGGTGCCAGTTCGAGTCCCAGCTGTTCCACTTCCGATACAGCTCTCCGCTAATATGCCTAGGAAAGCAACAGAGAATGGCTTAAGTGTTGGGGCCCCTGCACCCTTGTAGGGGACCTGGAGGGGGCTCTTGATTCCTGCCTTCTGATGGCCCAGCTCTGGCTGTTGCAACCATTTGGGGAGTGAACCAGTAAATTGACACGTTTAGAAAGTGGCTCATGAGGTACGTGTATGTGTGAGTGCTGCCTGCAGAAAGGCCTTGCTCAGGGAAAGAATTCTGGACATGGTCCTCTGCTTTTCCTTCAGAGGCCTTAAAGAGGCATCTGGAGATCTGTTATACATGCAAATGAATCAGGGTAACATTCTTTTCTTTCTAAAATTTCATTTGTTTGGGAGAGAGGCAGAAACAGAGAAAGAGACATGAAGAGAGAACTCCCATCCATCTGTTCACTCCCCATATGCCTGTAGTGTCTGAAGCCATAGGCCAGGAACTCAATCCAGGTCTCCTGCGTGGGTGGCAGGAACCCAATTACTTGAGCCATCACCTCTACCAGAGCCAGGAATCAAATTCAGGTACTCTGATGTTTGATGCAGGCATCTTTCTTTAAAGAAAGATTTATTTATCTGAAAGAGTTACAGAGAGAGGTAGAGACAGGGAGAGGTCTTCCATCTGCTGGTTCACTCCTCAAATGACCACAATGGCCAAAGCTGAACTGATCTGAAGCCAGGAGCCAGGAGCTTCTCCCATGTCTCCCATGCTGGTGCAGGGGCCCAAGGACCTGGGCCATCCTTTACAGCTTTCCCAAGCACATTAGCAGAGAGCTGGATTGGAGTTGGAGTAGCCGGGACTCAAACCAGCGCCCATATGGGTTGCCAGCACTGCAGGCAGGGGCCTTAATCTGCTGTGCCACAGCACTGACCCCTCTGCAGGCAAACTACTGGCTAAATGTCTGCTCCTGGGCAGTTGTTTCCAAATAGCAAGTGTTGTGCTGTATCTAAAATATGATTGCATTTGTGCCCAAGTTCTTGCACCACAGTACCTATTGTTGAAGGCATGTGTGTAAGGGAGAAAGAGAAAGTAGAGGGTGAACTCACGGTGGTGTACTGGGCAGTATCAGTGGAAGCGTTTGGTTGGGCTTGGAACTCTGAAAACTGTGTTGACTCCACATCTGGCCTTGAAGAGTTGCCCTACTTCACCCTGCAGCTCCCGGCCCCCCCTTTCCCTGCACAACAGGCTCTGCCAAGGCTGTAGAGCCTGGATGTCCAGGCTCTTTCTCTGCCCTGATGGGGAAGCTATTCTGTTTGTTTCCAAGAAGCCTTTTTTGCAATTGGGGAATTTTTTCAGTCCTCTTATGGGAAGTTGCTTCATCATTTCCCCCAAATATACTTTACCTCTTGTTTAGACAGGGTGCCCTTGAAGAGCTTTAGAGCCTGAAGGGGCGTGGGGGTGTTGTGAAATCCTTTGTCTGATGCTTTGATGCAAGCTGGAATGCTGGCTGTGTGCAGACAGAAGTCTCAATTTTCCATGGCTGGGTCAGGAGTGGGGTGTGGGCGTGGGGCGTAAGAGTGAGTCCCTGGGAAGCCGTTTTAAGCACTTGCGTCCTGCATGTTGTGAGAGGTCTCTGGCAGGCTGCATCAAGCGGTGTCTGGTGCCTTAAGTGAGCCCGAATGGCGAAGGTGTGTGCTTTCAGCTTTGGAGGACTCAGGGTACCCCGAGTGGCAGGGCCAGTGAACAAAGAGGTATGCAGCTGAGTAGCCACACAGACACTGGTTCAGAGAAAGCAGTCCCTGCAGCAGAGCGCTGAGACCAGGGCTACCTCGGGTTGCTGGGAGTGCACATGGAGGATATTGAGAGAGAGAGAAAGGGGCAGAGTTGGGGGGGGAGCCAGGAGGTTGAGGCCATGGTCCTGGGTGAGGGAGGCCAGCGGGAGTAGCCTGGTGGGACATAAACATGCGAGGAGTGGAGCAAGCCCAGGTGTGGGGAGACTTGCATATCCCGGAGGAATTGAGACTTGTGGAAAGACACTGGCAGCCTTTAGAAGTTGGTGTCAAGAAAGCATCGTGAGGAAAAATGTGTTTGGAGGGAAGCCCAGCCCAGGAGGGAGAATTGGGGTGTGCCAGGAGGGAGCCCTGGCTCTGTCCAGAGTTTGCAGGGCAGGTGTGCCATCAGTGACTAGCAGGGAGGAATGGTCCTGGGCGAGCCTGGTGGCCCCCGCCGAAGCTCCCCAACAGGGGACAGCACCTGGGACACAAGGCTATTGCTGGCTGAGGATGATCAGGGACAGGCACCACCCAGAATGAGGCTTTGACCAGACCCTGTCCCGAATGGAGGTGTTGTCCCTGCAGGGCCCAGTGGAGTCAGTGTGCAGCAGATGCCAGGCCTCCAATGGTCATCGTAGAAGAGACTGACCAGCGGTCATTGTCCTGGCGACACAGTCACCTCACACCTGGCCAGCTGCTTCCTCAGACCCTTGGTTGCGTGCATTACCTTCCTCTGTGCCCCGCACCCCCTTATAGAGTGTAAACAAACAACTTGAGTAAGTTGGAATTTTTAAGGGATCAGTCAAAAAGTATTCTTAATGGTATATCAGTGTAGCAGTTATTCTTGGTGAAAACCAGAAGTTGAAAGAAGCAGTTTTATTGAGAGAGATTCTATCAGTTCTATCAGTGAGGGCCAGCAAGCATAAGCATGTTGTGTGGATCCCAGGATCTATTAATTTCCAGCAGAAGTGGGAAAAGTTAACGATTGCCGAAGGAGGTACTGCCCGGTTCTCTTAATAGTCAGAAAATGATTGATAGTTTCAGTTCCAGCTGGTGTGCCTGGGCTGGGCCTGCCGCTCCCAGCAGACCTGCCCCAGGTGTCCTGGCTCAGACGCATGCTGTGGCCTTATTGCCTTGATAAGTGAGCAGTTCCTCTTTGGGGATCAGTCCAGCCTGTTGCCTGGTTGAGTGCAGGCCAAACTGAGGCTCTGATGTCGGTCTGGGCCCTCGTGGCTAAGGAGGGACACTTAGCTTAGAGCCTTGTCTTCAGCTTTCACCCCAAGGCATTGCTCTTCAAGACCCAGGCTTTCTTCCCCTTTTCTCAAAAGCTGTGTTTCAGGATACCGGTAGATCAAGTGTGAAAACCATTCTGTTGTGGTCGAGTGACGGGGTGTCCTTGAAGCGGGCTTGACTTGTGAGTGGCTCTGCCCACATTTGCAGAAGTCTCAGTGGAAATTCTCATGTTTGCTTGTTTCTGTCCTTCTGAGATGGAAAGATTGAGGGACCCCGGAAGGACTGAGGGAGGAAGCAGCTCTGAGGGAAGAGTTGTCTGCCGCATTGGGGGCCCCACTGGAATGGGTGGTCGCAGGTGAAGGGCTGCTGGTGCAGACGGGCCAGCCCTGGAGGATATTGTCTGCTTGTGCAGACTCTCTGTCTGTAGTGAGGCACACTGGGCCCGTTTACCGCAGACCAAGTTCTCCTAGTTGAAAAGGAACTGTTGTGCCACCAAGGTTATTCTGCAGGGTCTGGCTGGATGCACCTGCGAAGATTCTTCAGGGCCCTGATGGCCTGTTTGACAAGTCTTTTCCATCAACAGGGCATAGAGGCCGGGGAAACCCAGGGGCACTTTCATCCTGAGCAACAGGCTTGTGCAGGTGCTGACTGGCTTGACTTTGCAAAGAGCAGTGCAAACCTCTGGGCTCTGGATGTGGTCCTGGTCTCTGTAAAATGCAGGTGCGTGTTCATTGCTGAGTGCCAAAGATCCTTGGTCCTGGACATATGCTTCACTTTAGCCTGTGTCTTCTCTGGGTTCATCCGAATGATTCTGGGACTTTGGAGCTGGTTGATCGAGAGACAAGGAATCTAAATTTGATATCCTGTGAGACAGTTCCGAAGGCCGGACAGTCTCCTTTTAAACATTTGTCTTCGGCACAGTCTGTGCTCTGGTACATTGTAAATGGACTCCCCGATTGACCTTGTGTAGTGAATCAGGACTTTTGTGCAGTAGCCGAGAAAGAACCTCTTGAGAGGTTGTGAGGTATGGCCGCGTGCCAAGCAACAGCACACGCCGAGCAGCATCTGTGTGGCCGCGTACACCAGAGCGGGAGCTTGAATGCTTCTACCTTTGTTTTGCAAGGATGAGTTGAAAATGGAAAAATGAAACCATTGACGGTTGTTACACAAAGCGTAGGTCCTCAGGAGTTGCTTTAATTGCAAGATTCTGCAATGCAGCGAGTGTGCCGCAAGGGAGGAGGTCACTGTTGTGGGACACTCCTTGACTGTCAGCGGCTGAAAGAAACCACACACACACACACACACACACAGACACACAGCTCTGAAGTCTACAAGCCCTCATTAGATTGTTCTAGATTGTGCCCAGAGGATGGGGTACAGTTGGACACTTAGTGGTCTTTTTTGGCTTTTTGAAAACACAGCCTTCTTGCACGATGTAGACCTATTGTTTGGCTCTGAGGGCCCTGTTCAGGCATGTGGGGGACTACCTGTAGCAGGTGCTGGTGTGACGTGGCCTTGCAGGGACAGAAGTGTCTTTGTCTTCCCAGAGCTGCCAGCGTCTGCTCTCTGGAATACATTACGTGTTGACCTCCTCTCCATGTGTTAGTGCCTTTCCCCCTGTGTTCACTCATTTATATGCTAATTCCTGTCATCTTTATTCCATTTAGATACGTTTAACCTATAGGGTTTTACGCTGTCAGATGGGCTTTTGTTTAAAAATCTGGCCTGCTCAAACATTGCTAGCCCCAGATTTGAGCAGTTTGAAAGGAAAACAACCTCCACCAAGTAAACCAGCTCCTAGACCGTGACCTCTGTCAAATCTCTGCAGTTCAGCTCCTCACTCGCTGAGTGTGGAGTGCTGTGAACAACAGAGTTTTAGGCAAGAACTACCCAGTGCTTGCACCAGGGGACCAGAAAAGAGAGCAGTCTATCCTGAAGCTTTGCGGGCTCTCCCCTGCCTGGCTGGCCACGGCACGGAGTCGGAGAGCGTACGGTGTCTTTCATAGTGCCGTTACAACATGTTAATTAAGAGAATTCAGCTGTGGCACCAGCTGGGGCGGGTCTGGCTTTGTGGAAGATTGCAATTAGATGCTTTATTTTCTATTTTCTTTTTCCCCTTTCAACTTTGGTGGAGGGCCTTCGAGGAGGGGCTTTTAGTCTCAGCAGTACAAATACTTTAATGTGCCTAATTATGTAATCATACAGTTGCACGCTCTGTGTGCACACACGTCATTTCACGGATTTTTACTCCGTTTTCTAACATGTGAAGCATCCAGCCAGTTTCTGGTTGGCAAGGAGAACACCAGGCAGGAAGAGGAGGAAGACAGAGGCACTCGTCATTTTTCTCTGATTGTGATCTGTCCTCCTTCCATCCCCTCCCCCCTGCTTTATCGGCATGTCCTTAGCTCCCAAACAGTTGGCATCTCCGCAGTTTCCTGGCAAAGTCAGGATGATTTCCAGAAAGTTGGATTCTTTAAAACTCCATCATTCCTTGAATTTGTAAGTACAGTCTTTCACAGTATACAGCGTAATTTTTTTCCCCAGTCCTTGCTCCAAGCAGACACAGGGCCTGAACTGGATGTGAGAGCTCCACATGCAGGCACAATGGGACCCATTGATTTCTGGCATTCAGCTTGTGCACAGAGGACCTGTGACCCCAGCTGTTAGAACCAGGACCCAGGAGCAGCTGCTTTGTGGGATCCAGTCCTCCAGGGATAGGCCATCTGCTGCCTTGTGGGAGGATCCCTGGAGAGAAGTTGACAGAAGCCGTCTTTGTATCCTCTGAGCGCCCCAGTTGTTTCTGGTGCCCCTCACCTAGGCGGACTTGGTGATGTTGCCGCACTGGAAATCCCACATAGTTTCCCTTGCTCCTCCCCCTCCCCATGTGCCGCCACACCCCCCACCCTCTCCCCTGCCAGCACACCCAGTGTACTGGAAAGTCTTCCAGCTTAAGCAGGCAGCCACACGTGGCTGGCCTTTGGTTGGACTGGTACTTCAGAGCACACTTTGATTTTTTGTAAAAAACATGCTTCTGTGTTTTAGGATGCTAAGAGTCATTAAAATCTCACCTCAAGATTTCACATTTTTTTTTTTAAGATTTTATTTATTTATTTGACAGGTAGAGTTACAGACACAGTGAGAGAGAGAGAGAGAGAGAGAGAGAGAAAGGTCTTCCTTCTGTTGGTTCACTCCCCTAATGGTCGCCACAGCTGGAGCTGTGCCGATCCGAAGCCAGGAGCCAGATGCTTTTTCCTGGTTTCCCACGTGGCTGCAGGGGCCCAACGACTTGAGCCATCTTCTACTACTTTCCCAGGCCATAGCAGAGAGCTGGATTGGAAGAGGAGCACCCGGGACTAGAACCAGCACCCATATGGGATGCTGACACTGCAGGCAGAGGATTAACCTACTGTGCCATGGCACCAGCCTCATGATTTCACATTCTGCAGCATTGCATCCGAAGCCTTCCCACGAACCCTGGAATTGTTCTCGACTTCCTGCAATGTGCGGCCTCTTGATTCTCTGCCTTTGTGCGCTTGTCTCCTCCTGTGTTCTTCCCACTCTCCCTTACCCTGTGGTCACAATCCCACTTCCCTTGAGTTCAAGCTCTGATACCATTTCTTTTGTCTTCTCTGGTCTCTTCCCCATTCAATTAATCCTCTTTCAGAATCTCCTGTAGCCCACATTAAATTTTTTTAAAGATTTATGCATTTATTTAAAAGGCAGAGTTACATAGACAGAGAAGGAGAGACAGAATGAGATCATCTATATGCTGGTTCATTTCCCTAAATGGCTGCAGCAGTTAAGCTGGGCCAGGCTGAACCCAGGAGCCAGGAGCCTCCTCCAGGGTCTCCTATGTGCGTGCAGGGGCCCAAGGACTTGGGCCATCCTCCACTGCTTTCCCAGGTGCATTAGCAGAGAGCTGGATTGGAAGTGGAGCAGCTGAGACTCAAACGAGCACCCACTTGAGATGCCAACACTGCAGGCTATGGCTTTAACCCACTGCACACAGAAACTGGCCCCCATATTGATTTTTAAGGTTTTTTAAATGTATTTAGTTGATTTGAATGTCAGAGACATATAGAGAGATCATCCATCCATCTGCAGGTTCACTCCTTACATGCGCTCAATGGCTTGGGCCAGGCCAGACTGAACCCAGAAGCCAGGAACTCAGTCTGGGTCTCCCACATGGGTGGCAGGGACCTAATTACTTCTGCCATCACCTGCTGCCCCTGTAGGTGCATGTTAATAGGAAGCTGGGACTCAAACCCCAGCAACTCCAACATGGGATGTGGGCATCCCAAATGGCAGCTTAACCACAGTGACAAATGCCTGTCCCAGCCCGTCTTGATTTCTAACGCATATCTGTTATGGTCACTTACTAGACAGTGGGCATCCAGAGAGTAGGGCCAGTGTCTTTTTCCCACCCACCTGGTGTAAACAGAGTAGTGATTACAGTTACTAAATCTGGTTGGGGGTCCTTATGCATTTTTACAAAGAAACTGAAATCTTCGCAAGGACAGACTGTGGATTATTTGCTCTTGATTTCTAGCGCCAACCTGGCATGTAGTAGGTGCTCAACAGCTGTTTGTTGTATTGATGAAGGAATTCCTATTAGAAAAGTATAACCTGGAGAGAATGACCAGTGCCTGTACATCTTTTTCCTTTCCTTTGCATGAAGGTTGTTAAGCCTGGTATTTGGAGGACAAGAGATTGAGAATATTTCTGTTCACCAAGGTGGCATTTGGACATAGCTATCTGCTGGCATGCAGAGTGGATGAATCCGTAGCAGCCACTACTTTCCGACCAGGAACCTCTGTTGCCAGTCAAAGTGACCTGACAGATGGGTCTGAAAACCAAGAGAAGCCATAGCAGGTGATGAGCACAGTCTTCAGACTAAAAAAATAAAAGTTTGCTTGAGATTCTACTCCTGGCTTTAACCTAGTCCAGGCCCAAGTCTCACTGATCTGCAGTTGTTTATTTGTTGTTGTTTTCCTTTGGAGAAGAGAGAGAGAGAGAAAGAGAGAGAGACCGAGACAGAGGAAGATACAGAGCTTCTATCTATTGATTCACCTCCCAAATGCCCACACAACGGCTGGGGCTAGGGCAGGGCTTGGCTGGGGTGGGCCGGGAGCCAGGAACTCAATCCAGGTCTCCCACAGGGGTTTCAGGAACCAATAGCTTGAGTCATCACCACCCCCACCTAGGATCTGCAGTAGCAGGACGTAGAGTCAGGAACCAGATATTGAACCCATGTCATATGGGATGCAGGTATCTACTGCCAGCCCAGGTCCCTTTCTGGTCTGTGTTCTGAGGTTGCTTTCTTAATGTTCAAGGAGAGCCCAGATGGTGTCCTAGGGGTCAGGCGGATAAATGCAAACAAAGATCATGGGCAAATTCTGGAGCTGACGGGCCAGGTGGATAAATGCAGGCGAAGATCATGGGCAAATTCTAGAGCTGACAGGCCAAGTGGATAAATGCAGGCGAAGATCATGGGCAAATTCTAGAGCTGACGGGCCAGGTGGATAAATGCAGGCAAAGATCATGGGCAAATTCTAGAGCTGACGGGCCAGGTGGATAAATGCAGGCAAAGATCATGGGCAAATTCTAGAGCTGACGGGCCAGGTGCCCTGCTTTGAACATCTCAGTGGATTCCTGCTGGTTCTAAAGATCGTACAGAGGCTGAGGTATGGCTTCCTCAGAACGGCATGTGGGAAGGATTCACCAGGAAAAGCGTATGGGAGGAGCAGAGATACCTGGTGCTCCGTGTGCTGAGCAGTCCCCGGGTCACCCATCGGCCTCTCACAGGACCAAAGGTCGGAAGTCAGCAAGAACAAGAAAATGCCTCCCAGTCCATGGTCAGCTGGTGAGAGCTCCCCTGGCAGGCCACACAAAGGAAAACAGAGCCAAGATGAGCCTCTCTTCCTCTGCTGGCCATGGGGAAGCTGGTTTTAGATTTGGGGATTTAAAGCAGAGAATCCCATCCTGCACGAAACGGAGGAGGACTGTCTGGGTCCATGGACTTAGTAGCTTTTGAGTACGGTGTTCATTCCCTGTTGGTTCATAGATAAGACCTGTGTTCCTGGCAGCTTCACCCACTCCCTTCTCCTTGCCAAAAACCTTACCGTCCCTTTATCTTCTACAGTCTGTCTCACCATAGGGCCAGGCCCTGCACAAGCCCCCACCGAGTTCTCCACGAGCCTCATGGCCAGTCACATCCACTCAACCCTCTCCCCTCACTTCTGGGGATGACCCTCCAGGACCTGAGGAGCTGTGCTGATGGTAGGCCATGGCCACGGCGACAGTGTTTCTTCGCATGTTTGTTTGTTTTGTGTTTTTGGTGGTGGTCAAGGCCCCGTGAGCAGCAGGGGTGCCCCAGTGGCCCCGACCGCTGCAGGCCACAGCTCGTGCTGCGACAGCCCTCCTCCCACAGCTCCCTCCGGGAAGGCTAGAGTTGTCTGCTGAGAGTGTCCCCGGGTCTCCTCCCACTCACAGCGCTGGCATCGCAGATCCTCACATGGCTCCATTGTTTGCACAGAGATGGGTGAAGGGAACTCTCTGTCTCGCCTTTAGCCGCCACTTCTCTGGAAAAACGTGGCCCCACTTGAGAGATGACCCGAGTCCTCTGGACACCTGTGAACTCCCCAGTCCGTTGTCCCCTCCGGACAGGAACCACAGCACCTCTTGTTCCCACGCACCCCACCGCCACGTTGTCCTCCATGGCAGCGGTCACCCAGCAGCTTCCCCACACTAGGGAGCGGGTCAAGCCAGTGTGACCTCAGGCTGTTACTACATTTGAGTATTTACCCGGGCAGGGGAGAGATCGATAG
Source organism: Sylvilagus floridanus (assembly GCA_949820135.1). NCBI lineage: Eukaryota > Metazoa > Chordata > Mammalia > Lagomorpha > Leporidae > Sylvilagus > Sylvilagus floridanus. Next base: position 9,349,220 of record OX463228.1, on the reverse strand, counting down.
GACAATACTGAAGGGCCACTGTGGTGCCCGGTGATGAAGGTTAATCCTCTCCTCTCTCCTGCCCGCTGGACCACAGACCTCATTAGGTTTGCTTTAACTTTAAATGTGTGTTTCTTAAAGGCCTGCTTTGTGTGTGCAATACTCAAACCGGCATCAGGAGTTACCGTTACGTGGCAGAATCAGTCCAACTCTGCTTTAAACTCTAAGCCAGCCCCGAGTTAATCACCACCTGCTCATCAGGTACCCCCTCTGAGGGTGGGCAGTGTCTCAGGCTGCAAACTGGGCTTCCTCAGAGGACCTGCCTGTGGCTCCCGGAGGCAGGGGATTCTGTGGGCAGAGATGCTGTGTGGTTTGGATTGGCGATGGGGTGAAGGACGGAGCCCTGGCGCAGGAGCTGCTGGCGAGGGAAAGATAAACACCCTCCGCCGTCTCGGAACCCGCTGGTGCCTCCTCGGGGAGATGCGGTAGCACTGGTTAGTTACTACGTGGGCAGCGGTCCAGCCCCCGGCTCTGCTGTCACCCTGTCATTATGGAGATGGAGGTGGGGGCCGCCGTGGGCTCTGCTCTGGAGGTCACTTTACTGGGGTGTGGCTCTGGCACTGAGTGGCTGAATGGAGGAGGGTCTCCTGCTGCCCTCTTCCGTAGCTGTCCTAGCGGTGGGAGGGGGAGGGACCCAGCCTCTGCAGCCAGCCTGTTCCCTGGTCCCTGAGCTGCAAGAACAGAACAGAAGGTGAAAGGGTAGCAGGCCATGTGGAGGTTGTTTATCAGCCAGGAGCAGCCCTGGTCTGAGAAGAGAAGCAGTGAAGGGTTCATGAAGGGGCTGGCGAGTCCTGAGCTGGAGCAGGGGAGAACAGACAGTCGCCACCCCCACCCCCACCCCCACCCCCACCCCCACCCATCCTGCTCTGTTTCCTGCCTGCCCTTCTCCAAATACTCAGAGGTTTCTGCAGTGGTCTTTTTTTTTTTTTTTTTCCTTACCAAATCCTTTTCCCTGCCCCATTCCAAAAGTCACAGATAAGGATTTAATGTGCTGCTGAAAATAAGGGTAAAAATTCATTAGGCACCTCTGATTTGAGCCAGGGGTGTGATTTTATCCACCTCTCCAAGTCCCACGGGGCGGGACTGGCTGGCAAGGAGCAGAGCTGACAGTTGCAGAGTGGGCCACTGGTCACAGCCTGATCCCCTGTCTGACACCTCCACCCCGGCCTGACAGCATGTGGCCCTTGTCCCTTGTCCATTAGGCAGGGAGTAATGCTCCTGGTTGGGCACCAGTTTGGAGCATGTTAGTCTCTGACTTTTCACAACCACTGTGGCCCACAGGAGTTAAAAACAAGACAGAATCTGCAAGGTAAGGCAGTTGCTTCTAAGCATCTACTCTGCTGAGCACTGGGGCTACAAACAGAACAAATCCCTGCTCTGTACTTTGCAGGGGCGAGTAAGTGGGGGAAGGGGGCCTGTGAGAACGCTGCTGCACAGAAAGGACACAGCGTGAGCTCCAGAGAGGAGTGAAGGTGTCCCTGAGACACAGAGGAGTAAGGCTGGTTACTGAGTGCTTTGCACAGCAGCCCCGGAGACAGATGCATTAAACACATTAGAGATGTGGAAACTGGGAAGAGGAAGATCTGCCCCCAGGCTGCTCGGCAGGTGGCCTCTAGAGCTGCACACCACCCCTGGCCGGCTGATTGTACCACCACTCACACACCCTGTGCTGCTGGTTGCTTTTTCTGGTAGTGCCTGGAGACATTTCCTGGAATAGGCAGTTGGGAAACTCGGGACCTAGGAACTTCTGCACCACAGTGGGTGGCGTCCCGGACTGCCTGGACTCAGGTCAGAGTCTCCAGGCCCAGGGGAAAAAGCACTTCCTCCTGAATGACTAAGGACTTCTGGTGGTTGCCTGCAGGTATAGAGGAGCCGCTCTCGGTCTCGCTCTGCTTGGCTGAGGCTGCTGGCTGGCATTTCCCCTCTTCTGTGGGGAGCATGGTGCGAGGAGTCCAGACCCATCTGCCAGAGATTAATCAGATCAGATCGGGGTGGGGGGGAGGAGCCACAGGGGGCAGCCTCCACCTTGGGTGGCGTCTCCAGTGTATTCCGCTCAGCCCAGCTCCAGTGCCACACCCTAAAAAAATGTCTAGAGCCACTGCAGGCCAGCCCTCCCCCAGCCTGTGGGAAGTTCTCATGAGAAAAGGGATGGGGCCAGACAATGGGCTTCCTGTCTGACTGCTGGGAAGGTCTGTCTCATAGGAGAGGAAGGTTGCCAGTAGCATGAGAAACCATCTCGTGTCCCTCTCCCTCAGCCTGTTGTAGACTTTTGACTGAGTGGGGGCTCAGGAAGGCAGAAGGCCTGAGAGCGCCACAGAGGAAGCAGCCCTGGTATCTCAGGGAGTTGGACCCTGCCTGTGTTCCTGCTCCTGCCGAATCTGCAGGGACTAAGGAGCTTCTGCAGGGACAGGATGCTTCTCCTCACCCTGTGCTAAAATCAGATCCACGATGGCTGCAGGTCTTTAACAAATAACCCTTGGAGGTGGTGAGGCCAGCCACCTAACCCACATTGCCTTGTTTTCTTGAAAAGTACCAAGACAGAGACCTCCCATCCACTGTTTAGCTCCCTGAATGCCCACAGCAGCCAGGGCTAGGCTAGGGCAAAGCCAGGAGCTGGGAGCTCAGTCCAGGTCTCCCACATGGGTGGCGTAAGCTTGAAACTAGAATAGCAGCAGAACCTGGCCTCAAACCCAGGCACTAGAATATGGGATGCCCCGTTTCTCAGCAGCAGCTTAGCCTGCTGTGCCAAACACCTCCCTCTCCTTTTACCTTTTTAACGTGACTACCAGAACATTTAAAAGTACATCTGGGCTGGCACCATGGCTCAATAGGCTAATCCTCCACCTTGCGGCGCCAGCACACCAGGTTCTAGTCCCAGTCAGGGCATTGGATTCTGTCCCGGTTGCCCCTCTTCCAGGCCAGCTCTCTGCTGTGGCCCGGGAGTGCAGTGGAGGATGGCCCAGGTGCTTGGGCCCTGCACACCATGGGAGACCAGGAGAAGCACCTGGCTCCTGCCTTTGGATCAGCGCGGTGCGCTGGCCGCAGTACGCTGGTCGCGGCGGCCATTGGAGGGTGAACCAACAGCAAAGGAAGACCTTTCTCTCTGTCTCTCTCACTGTCCACTCTGCCTGTCAAAAAAAAAATTAAAAAAACAAAACAAAAAAAAGTACATCTGTGTCCACGTGAAGATACTGTTGGATAGCTCTGTGCAAGGTATGTGATTTCCATTTGTTCCGTTTCTCTTGCTCTCTGGTTGTCAGAAGGGTAAGATCATCTCTGCCCAAAAGGGACACCCCAGGCTAGTAGAGAAACATGCATGTGAACAGCTTGTGTCATACGTGACCCCTACTTCGTTGATCACCTTGGAGTTGGCTGTGTAAAGTGTGTTCTCTAGGTTGGAACCTTTGTGGCCTTCCTAGGCACTTGTTTGGAGAGGGCCGACTCTGACTGATAGAATTACAACTTAACAAGGACATTTACAGCCTTGCCTAGGGTGCTCTGAGATCGCTGCTGCAGCTGGTGTGTTGGGTTTGGGGGACCCTGTTTCTTCTCCCCCTGCATTCCCAGAAGAGCTCTCTGGCCATCCTGCCTTTCAACATTTTCATTAAGCACCTGTTTCTGTGTGTCCTGTTGTGTCCTAATTGCTACTGCACCAATATTTTAGTCTAAAGCTGTTCCAAACCTGGAGTGAACTCCTGACCCAGTTTCTGAAGCCCTCAGTTACCCTGCTCAGCAGTGTAGTGTTTTCTTGGTAACCGCCCATCAACCAGAAAGCCTCCTTGATGAGTCTTTTTAGAATGTAATGGGATTATATGTATTTATTATTTATTTGAGACACAGAATGAGGCAGATATAAAGAGAGCTCCTATCTGCTAATTCACCCTCCAGCTGCCCACCGCTGCAGGGTCAGGCCAAAGCTGTGAGCAGGAACTCAATCCAAGTCTCCCATGTGGGTAGTGGGAACCAGCTATTGAGTCTTCCCTGCTGCCTCTTGGATCTGCCTTAGCAGGAAGCTGGAGTCAGGAGCTGGAGCCAAGTATGGAACCCAGGTTCTCAGCTATGGGCTGTGGTGCCCTTGACTAAACACCTGCCCCACAGAATGCACTGGTATTTTACATCTGCCTCTCCTACTCCCTTCTGATACCTTTGCGGCTCGGGCAGTCGGTGCTGGTCCTCATACTGTCTACTTCCCACACCTTGGTTTTTTTTTTTTTTTTTTTTTAAGATTTTGTTTATTTGAAAGGCAGAGTCACAGAAAGGCAGAAAGAGAAAGAGAGGTCTTCTATCCACTGATTCACTCCCCAGATGGCCACAACAGTTGGAGCTGTGCCAATCTGAAGCCTGGAGCCAGGAGCTTCTTCCAGGTCTCCCACGCGGGTGCAGGGGCCCAAGGACTTGGGCCATCTTCCACTGCTTTCCCAGGCCATAGCAGAGAGCTGGATCGAAAATGGAACAGCTGGGACTCAAACCGGCAGCCACATGGGATGCCAGGTTGCAGTCAGCGGCTTTGCCACAGGGCCGGCCCCTTGGTTTTGTTTGTTACACTGAATGGTTTCACACCCCCACCCCGCTGCCTTTCCTGGAGCTTGTTTTATCTTGATTGTTGAAGTGTTGTAAGGGTGTTGTGTTTGGTTTGCCTCTTCCTCCTGAAAGGCTGGTCCCCAGAACAACAAAAGCAGAACTAACTGAGAGTTCTTGTTGGTTGCTGGAGGGTGCTGAGCTGGGGTGACCCTGAAGTCCAAGCTGCTGCCAGCTCCTTCTGTGCCATCTGCATCCCCCGCAGCTGTTTGCACAGCCTTCCCTGAGTGCCTGCTGTGAGCCAGGCCCTCTGCTGGCCCCTGAAGAATTCACTTACCGTCTCCTGAGCACACTGGATCCCCAAGCAGCTATGGGAGACAGGGAAACACAGACAGGAAGCTAAGTAGAATTGATTAAATTGTGTTCTGCCTGACCTTCCTCTCATTTTCAAATTATGTAGCATTGCTTGATCAGATGAGTCCAGTGTCTTCCCGGGCTGAGCAGAGCCTGGAATTCCTCCACGAGCCTGGAGCTGCCAGAGAACCCCAGGCGCATGTCAGCCTCTGGCCCATGACAGTGGCTTCCAGAAGCCACCAGGTGACTTGTTGGCTGTGTGGGTGCTGATATTCTTCCCTTTCCTGTTAACCCCAGAACTCCTTTGGGCCGGGACTCTTCCACTGTGGTCTTTGGATAAGAGATTTTGTTTTGTTTTTGTGCTCCTGGGGTCTTAAAATGACCTTGTTTGTTCCTACCTCTTGCTTCTTTAAAAAAAAAATTGTTTTTTCTTTATTTGAAAGGCAGTTACAGAAAGAGAGAGAAAGAGATCTTTCACCTGCTGGTTCACTCTCCAAATGGCTACAGTGGCCAGCATTGGGCCAGGCTGAAGCTGGGAACTCTGTCCGAGTCTCCCACATGGATGCAGAGGCCCAAGCACTTGGGCCATCTTCCACTGCTTTCCCAGGTGGCATTGGCAGGGAGCTGGATCAGAAGTGGTGCAGCCAGGACTCCAACTGGCGCTACTGCGGCACCACCACACCGGCCCCCATGTCTTCCTTCTAAGGCACCCTTGTTTTCCTTCCATGAACCCGTAGCTGCATCTCATGATGTTGAACTAACATACCTGCTTACTTCCTTTGTGTGACCTTTATAGATGGCAGAACTTTTGTGCTGAGTCTGTTTAACTCCGCAGGGTTGCTGTCCTCTTGAAGTCCCTCTAAGAGGTCTTCTCAGCAGGACCCAATTCTGTGGATTCGGCACCTCTGGTATAAGCGATGCTTCTGCAGTCAGGGCCCTCTGTGAGATGGTTCCTGCTCTGTGCGACTTAGTATTTTAGGACGGATTCTGCCATTCAGCCTAGCTAAACTGTGCTGCTGGCGTCTCTGGACCCACCTAACCTCCCCACTGCAGTGCGCTGGCCTCAGCTCCACCTCCCTCCGGAAGAGCCTTTCCACGCTGCCCACGCAAGATGTGATCTCTCCTGCGAGAGCTCCCTCCGCTGGCCTGCATCCAGAGTCAGGCTGAGCGGAGAGTTGTCTGTGAGAGAACGCAGGAGAAACCCCTGCGTCGCCTTTGGAGAGGGGAACCGGATGGCCGGGGACAGGAGAGGGGCTTCTTTTTCCCTGCGCACCCTTGTTTTTTAATTGTACACTGTGTATTATCTCCCAAAACTTTTTCCTATTAAAGTACTGTTTAAATAAAAATCCAATTTATAAAATGTTAAAGAAAATAATTTGGAGCATAACTTTATAACCTCAGAGTAGGGGAAGTGGCCTTAAACCCCAAGTCCAGAAGCCACAAAAAAATTTTTTTTTAAGATTTTATTTATTTATTTGACAGGTAGAGTTACAGACAGTGAGAGGGAGAGACAGAGAGAGAGGTCTTCCATCTGTTGGTTCACTCCCCAACTGGCCGCAACAGCCGGAATTGCGCACCGATCCAAAGCCAGGAGCCAGGTGCTTCTTCCTGGTCTCCCACGCAGGTGCAGGGGCCCAAGGAGTTGGGCCATCTTCCACTGCTTTCCCAGGCCATAGCAGAGAGCTGGATAGGAAGTGGCCAGAACCAGAGCCCATATGGGATGCCAGCGCCGCAGGCGGAGGATTAACCCACTGCACCACAGCACCAGCCCCACAAAAAATTTAAAAAAAAATGGAAAAAAAGTCATGGAAAATGGCAAAAAAGATGTTTATTTTGATTCAGAAATCCTTGTAATACATGCATATGTGGGATCTTCCGCAAGTTTGTTATGGGAGCCATTGTTGAGACATAGTAGGCTAAGCCATCACCTGCAACAGCAGCAGCCCATTTGAGTGCAGATTCAAGTCCCAGCTGCTCCATTTCTCGCTCTTTCTTTCTTTCTTTTTTAAGATTTATTTATTTGTTTGAAAGATGGAGTTACAGAGAGGCAGAAAAAGAGGTCTTCCATCTGCTGGTTCACTCTCCAAATGGCTACAATGGCTGGAGCTTGGCACATCTGAAACCAGGAGCCAGGAGCTTCTTTGGGGTCTCCCATGTGGTGGGGGAGGGGGCCCAAGGACGTGGACTATCTTCTATTGCTTTCTCAAGCGTAAAAGAGAGCTGGATGGGAAGTGGAGCAGCCAGGTCTCGAACTGGTGCCATATGGGATGCCAGCACTGCAGATGGTGGCTTTACCTGATACACCACAGCACCAGTCCTAACTGCTCCATTTCTGGTCCAGTTCCCTGCTAATGCCCCTGGGAAAGCAGCATAAGATGTTACAAGTGCTTGGGCCACTGCTGTCTAAGTGTGAGACCTAGGTGGAGTTCCAGGCCCCTGGCTTCAGACCGGCCGTTGCTGCCATTTGGGGAATGAACCAAGCAGCTGGACAATGGATCTCATCCTCTCCTCCCCTCCTCTCTCCTCTCCTCCTCCCTCTAACTCTACCTTTCAAATAATAAATAAATATATATTTTTTAAAAAGTCTTAAAAAGCTTATTATGAAAAACACTATGCATGGATTTAAAATTAAGTTTGCACCTAAATAAACTTCTCCCATAATTCCATTTTCTACAAACTTTTTGAAATACTCTGTATTTTAAAAATAAAGTGTGGCCGGCGCCTTGGCTCAACAGGCTAATCCTCCGCCTTGCGGCGCCGGCACACCGGGTTCTAGTCCCGGTTGGGGCACCGGATTCTGTCCCGGTTGCCCCTCTTCCAGGCCAGCCCTCTGCTGTGGCCCAGGAGTGCAGTGGAGGATGGCCCAAGTGCTTGGGCCCTGCACCCCATGGGAGACCAGGAAAAAGTACCTAGCACCTGGCTCCTGCCATTGGATGAGCGCGGTGCGCCGGCCGCAGCGCACCGACTGTGGCAGCCATTGGAGGGTGAACCAACGGCAAAGGAAGACCTTTCTCTCTGTCTCTCTCTCTCACTGTCCACTCTGCCTGTCAAAAATAAAAAAAAAAAAAAGTGTGCACTTTTTTGGTCATATTCCTACTGGGCTGCAAGTATTGATGTGCTAATCTTTTATATCCTTTTCCAGAGCATGGCACAATGCCCTTTATACAGTAATCAATAAATATTAGCCGAATTGAAATTCGATCGAATTGCAGCTCACTTCCTTTTTTTAAAAAAAAATGTATTTATTTATTTGAAAATCAGAATCACAGGGAGGGAAAGAGATCTTCCATCCACTGGTTCACTCCCCAAATGGCCAAGGCTGGGCCAGACTGAAGCCAGAAGCCAGGAAATTCATCCAGGTCTCCCACATGAGTGCAGGGGTCCAAGCACTTGGGCCATCCTTCGCTGCCTTCCCAGGCACATTAGCAGGGAGCTGGATTGGAAGTAGAACAGCTGGGAGGGACCCTAGGGGATGCTGGCACACGCAGACAGCAGCTTATGCTGCCATGCCAGCCCTTCTTTTTAAACCTCGCTTTTTTTCCCACTCATAAAATAAGTGTCTGGGGCCTTCCACGGTCCTACTCAGACTCTGGAGATGTGGCTTTTATGGGCAAAAATCCCCAGCACCTTGGACCTACTCACAAGTCCTTTCAGAAGCCGCCTTGGGGCCATGCAGCATGCTGAAAGGATGAACTGGTTAGGCAGGGCCCAAAGAGGGCCAGGGGGTGAGAGAGGAAGATGTGTGGTGGGTCCACTGCTCTGCACAAGGGAGCAGGGTGGGCAGGCCTCTCTGAGCCACTCAGTGGCTGCTGCCCTCTGGGTTAAGACCGTGGGCCAGGTTGAGGGGAGCAGGGGCAGCGGGCTCATCTGGGCTGTCTCCTAGTTTCAGAGAGGGGGCTGGACTTCTCTCTGGGATCCCTAAGGCACCTATGCCAGCTTTGTTTTGTTACCAGCTCTTGGGTCTCTATCCCAAGGCATAAGCAGCTTGAGGGCTGGCCTACACCAATAGCTACTCCAATAGCTGTTCGAGGCTGGAGGGAAGTGACGGAGGCCAGAAAGTCTGAGAGGACACAGCTACGTGGAGGGCTGTCGGAGGCCCAGGGACGGGGAAGCAACCTTATCATGTGCTGGCAGGCGCTGCCCTGTGACTCCCAGTCTCTCCAGGCTGTTCTAGGACGTGAGAGACAGAATGACCTTGAGATATTTCCATCGAGGGCAGGGTATTTGTCAGCAAAACTGAATTTGCCTTGGAAAAACTTGTGATCTTCCTTGTGTCCAGAAGACTTTTGGGTAATTGAAGTTCGTGGGTGCCTGGCCATCCTGCCTTCTCCCCTGCTCCACCTTACAGACCAGCAATGCCCTAGTGCCTCCACTGTGCCCTTCCTGTGCTGGGCTGGGCAGACCCAGCCATCCACTGCTGGGAGCTTCAGTTCTGCAGTCTTTTCCAGGGTGGAGTCAGAGGCCTTGCGACTCCTCTGACGTAATCATTCCTGCGGCTGATCTGGACCAGGGTCCCGGTGCCACTTGCCGTCTCCCTAATTGACCAGTTTGAAGGGGAAGGGACCCTGTCACGGGCACCCCTCAGCTCCTGGGGTAGCAGCAGTATGTGCTGGGAGAGAGAGCACAGGGTTAGAATCAGAAGGCTTGACTCTGACCCGAAGTGCACTGCTTACCCGGCCTAAAGCTGGGCCAGCAGTCAGTGCAGTTTCCGAAGCTGCTGGGTCCTCGTCTCCAGAGGGGAGTGGTGATTAATGGCTTCCCAGGGCTGCTGAGGAATCACAGTGTGACAGCTCCACAGTCCTCCCTGAACAGGAGATGTGGGCTGACGGAGATAGGTGATGTCAGAGAAGGAGCGCTGCAGGGTGCTGGGACAGCCGCCCGGGGAGTCATCGGAGGGCCGCTCTGAGGCTGAGCGCTCCTGGAGCCCTTTCTGGCCCTGGTACAGAAACCAAAGTGAACATTCCCCCTGGCAGGCTAGCAGCGCCTGTCTGCTTTCGTCTGATTCACGGTGTGCGGTTAAGGCAAGCACATTGGTCTCGGTCGCTATAGGATCCAGACTGTGTCAGAGTGTGTGTTCAGCTCTGGGTGCAGCTCTCTGCAGGTGGGTGGGGAGTGTTGCAGGCAGTAGGGTTACCCCACCGCCAGGCCAGCGCGCACCCCTCCCTGTCAGCAGCACCTTACTCCACAGCCTTCTGGGGGGCTCAGCACTTTGCTCTTTTGCTCAGAGGAGACGCCTGGAGAGCTCACCGGGTACCACTCTCTGTGTCCCCCTCTGTCTTCGCAGTGTGCCCCCTGCCCCCGCAGCCAGAGAATGGAGGCTACATCTGCCACCCGCGGCCCTGCAGAGAGCCCCTGACAGCCGGCAGCGTCATCGAGTACCAGTGTGCCGAGGGCTACATGCTGAAGGGCGATTACAAGTACCTAACGTGCAAGAACGGCGAGTGGAAGCCGGCCATGGATATCAGCTGCCGGCTCGACGAGGGTCAGTGTGGTGGAGGGGTGCCTGGCTGCTGGTCTAAACCCTGGGGCATGGCGTGCACTCGCCACCCCCGCAGTGCCCCCGTCTGGGTGCTGTGTAGCCCTGCCTGGTATCCTGCAGTCCCCCTAACTTTGGGTTTCCTTGTCTTCGTGGAAGACGGGGTGGGGGTGGGAGATGCAGGACGGTATGGAACGAGTGCCGGGTGGGTGGGTGGGTGGGGCTCCATGGCTTTGTAAGGCCTCTGCCCTGCTCTGTAAAGCCCCTTTGATGTTCAAGGTCTTTGGTTTGCATCACCAAGTGCTGGTGACCCTTGACCTTGTTCTGCTAGCACAGTGAACACAATGCTAACACCTTGTCTGGTGCCTCCTTCGTTTTGTTTTTCCTTGAATGGAAACGGGACTGTTTTGTTAGGAGCCACAGCCCAGCTGCACAAGAGCCCTCTCTTCCTCCTGCCTCCCTGGCAGGCATGTCCAGCTGCCTGCGGGAAAGTGTGTGTCATGTGGTCTTCTTTGTGCTTCCCACTGTGGCTCTGAGACCAGAATCTGTTTAACCCATGACACCCCAGAGAAGGGCAGTGACCAAGCCAAGGTTTCCAGCTGAAGCTGTGGCACCTGAGGACACGGCCATGTTGCAGCCCAGGCCTGATAACCTGGCCTGCCCCCCTGAGGGGTTGGCGTACAGAGTGCCTCAGGTGGAGGAGTGATGTGCCCATTTGACTGATGGTTCCCAGCCTGCCACTGAGGATGGGCTAGCGTGGTTTACAGGAGAGGCTGTCCAGGCTTACTAGCATCAGAAAGACCTCACAGGCCCAAAGTGAAGGGAATCATCTGTTCAGGAAACGGGATAGGGGACGGACCCCTTCAACTCCTTGAGTGCAGGCTGAGGTGGCCCAGCAGCCTGTCTCTGGGTGATGGGTCAGCTTTGGGACCTCAGGTACGAGAGCCTTCTGACAATGGCTTTTTCCACAGACAAAGACACCCACGCGTCGCTCGGGGTCCCCACGCTGTCCATAGTGGCTTCCACTGCCAGCTCCGTGGCTCTCATTCTCCTCCTCGTGGTGCTGTTCGTGCTGGTGCAGCCGAAGCTGAAGTCTTTTCATCACAGCAGGTGAGCCTGGTGCCAGTGCCGCTGTGGGCAGCCTGTGACTGGCCAGAGTTGCTGGCCTCTGTGTGTCCGGGAAAGGATCGAGCCTGCCATGTGTGGCTTTGCCCGCGTTACTTTATCCTCATAGGAACGTTCTAGATGAGGAAACTGTGTCTCAGTGATTAAGCCGTTCACGCAGGATGGCAGAGCGGGATCTGAATCCAAGACCGCGTCCTCGCCCACACATCAGTGTTTTCCTTAGTGTGGTTGCAGCAGCGGCAGCATCTCCTGGGACTTGTTAGGAGTGTGTGTTTGCAGGCCTTACTGCAGACACTGGAGCGAGAGGTGGGCCTGCCCGGCCCCCAGTGTGATTTGCGAAGCCTCTCCTGGTGACTGGTGCACACGTGCTCCAGTGTGCTCCTGTTCTGGTTTCCAGTCCTGGCTGCACGTGGAGAGGTGCATTCTGATTGTAGGAGCAGAAACAAATAGCAGCAGGGTGTCGGCACCCCGACATCATGGTAGATTTGGTCTGGAGTGGGACCCTGGTGTTTGCATTTTACACAAGCTTCTCGTGTGGTTCTGACATGCGCTGAGGGTAGAGAACCCTTGCCCTGCATCAAAGGAGAAACAGGGAGTAGCTTTTCTTGTCTAGCTTTGACACTTCCCTTTGTGCTTTAGCCACAAATCCCACACAGGGGTGGGCGAGGCCGGATGGAGTGGCCCTCCAGTGCACCCCGCTGGTGGACTGTTCTCCCAGGCTGTCACGGCTCCTGTGGTTGACTGGCCACCCCCAGTTCCCTGGTTCCTTTGGGCAGTCCCGGCTTCCCATTCACCCTGCCGCAGCTCCTGTCCTCACTCAGTAAAATGCTGCCGGCTGGAGTTTGCAGCCCAGGCCCAGGCTGCCTCGAAGGTCTGCAGCTCTGTGTGACTTCTCTTCCTTCCTTGTGTTTTGTTCTGCTTTGGGGGAGGGAGTAGTCTTTTTTAAAGGGTTGTTAATAGAATACAGAGGGTTTGAAAGAATCACCTATTTCCACATAAAGTCAAAGTGATCTAACCTGCATTTCCTCCTTCTTAGGGAGGTCGTTTTTTCTTGCTTACTTAACTAGTAAGACTGATGATAGTAACTGGTTGAATATTTTTTGAGTAGAAGGAGGATTTGGTTTCATTGTAGACCCCATTTATGTGTGACGTCTTAAACAAACAGAACTTATTTTGAGTAACAAAATATGTGTCTACACACTGCTGCCTGTACCACGCTGTCATCAGAGTTTCCGCTCCTTCAAAACACTCAGTGCACTGTGACAGGTGCCACCCCTTTCCTCCCAGTGGGCACAGTGTTGGAGTTTGGAAGTGCAGATCTCGTCTCCCAGATACAGGTGAGGGGTTGAGAGCGACTAACAGGGGTCGGCCAGCAGGCGTGGGCGCCTCCCAGTGCGAGGAGCTGAAAGGACACAGTCTCCCCTCCGTGGTGTTCCTGGCAGCACTTGACCGGAGTCCGATCTTGAGGAAACAGACAGACCCAGATCGTGGGCGTTCCCAAAAAAATGCCAGCATCTTGAATGCACTGTTGTAGATAAAAGAAGTGAAGGAGCAATGACCACACAATGGAATGCACGGTCCTTAACTATGAAAACAGACTGCCTCTGAAATAGAGACTCAGGCAGTCTGGGAAAGCTGTATGACCGTACTCTACCAATGGCACATTTGCGGTGTGATAATGTTGAACAGGCTGAGCATCCCTAGTCAGAAAATGCAGAATTCAAAATTCCACTGTGGGCTGACCTGATGCCACCAGTGGAAAATTCCACTGTTGAGCTCATATGACAGGTCACAGTCAAAACATAGGCACACAAAAATATTGAATGAAATTGACCTTCAGAATGTGGATGTAAGGTATATTGGAAGCAAAGGAGTTTTGTGCTTAGACTTGAGTCCCATCCCCAAGATGTCTCATTGCATATGTGCAAGGACTGCAGAATCTGAAATCTGAAACACGCCCGGTCCCAAGCATTTTAGATAAGGGATATTCAGACTGTAGTTACGTAAGAGAGGAAGTGCTGAGGAGGTACACACTAAATAATGTCTTCACGTTGTTTTCCAGTAGGTCAAGCATGTGTGTAACAACAGTGATTGCAAAACAAGGCAGCTGCATGAATAAATCTCACAGTGTTGAGTAAAAGGAGCCAGGCACACAGACACAGGGTACTGTGTATTCCGTAGATAGAAATGTTTCAAATACACAAAGCTAAACGCTAGTGTTGCGGGTAGTAGAACTTCCTAAAATAAAAATAAAAAGGAGAGGAGGGATTTCCATAGAAGTCAGGAGAGTGGTTGGCTGTGATGTGATGAGGAAGCGGAACGGCTGAGAATGGGCGAGGGCAGGTGGCCGCGTTCTTGAGCCTGGTAGGAGTTGCACCACAGTACTGCCTGTGGAATGGATCAGTGAGCGCTATGTAGATCTCGCTGTGTGTCCGTCCTGTGTTTGCGTTTCAATTCATGTGTACTTTTTTTTTTTTTTTTTTTTTTTTGGTGACAGGCAGAGTGGACAGTGAGAGAGAGAGACAGAGAGAAAGGTCTTCCTTTGCCGTTGGTTCACCCTCCAATGGCTGCCGCGGATGGCGTGCTGTGGCCGGCGCACCACGCTCATCCGATGGCAGGAGCCAGGTGCTAGGTGCTTTTCCCTGGTCTCCCATGGGGTGCAGGGCCCAAGCACTTGGGCCATCCTCCACTGCACTCCCGGGCCACAGCAGAGAGCTGGCCTGGAAGAGGGGCAACAGGGACAGAATCCGGCGCCGTGACTGGGACTAGAACCCGGTGTGCTGGCGCCGCAAGGCGGAGGATTAGCCTGTTGAGCCACGGCGCCGGCCTTTTTTTTTTATTTTTGACAGGCAGAGTGGACAGTGAGAGAGAGAGACAGAGAGAAAGGTCTTCCTTTGCCGTTGGTTCACCCTCCCGTGGCCGCTGCAGCTGTTGCGCTGTGGCTGGCGCACCGCGCTGATCCAAAGGCAGGAGCCAGGTGCTTCTCCTGGTCTCCCATGGTGTGCAGGGCCCAAGCACTTGGGCCATCCTCCACTGCACTCCTGGGCCACAACAGAGAGCTGGCCTGGAAGAGGGGCAACTGGGACAGAATCCAATGCCCCGACTGGGACTAGAACCTGGTGTGCCGGCGCCGCAAGGTGGAGGATTAGCCTGTTGAGCCATGGCACCAGCTCAATTCACATATACTTTTTAAAAGATGTGGGCAGGCAAGGCAAACAGAGTGGCTAAGTCAGAACAAAATTCTTCCGATTTCTAGTCCAGTCCCCTGTTTCAAGACCATAATGCTCCCCCCCCCCCGGCTTTGGGAAGATATAATTTCTAGAGCATCCAGTGTAGCCCCTTAAAGTGTACAAGGAAGTGCCTGCGGTTTATTCCCAGATACGTGCTAGCATCACTGTCTTGCTGTCTTGCTTTCTTGTCCAGCTGGGCCTGACAAGTGGCTTTATTTCCTGGTCTGCAGGTGCCTAGCTTTTGCACAGGACAGAGGTCCAAGCACCTGTGCACCCAGAGGTTAGAAACAGTCTCTGGAAGCAGGTGGAACTGGATTCATATCCCAGCTCTTTCCCTCACCCGCTGTGGCACTGTAGGAAAGTTACCTAACTTGTCCGAGCCTTGTGCATTCCTGCTGAATCCCTACCTGACTAGCTCCGTCGAGGGTCCAGTGGGAGAAGTTGTCTAAGGCACTGAGCGCTGTGCCCGGCTCGGAGTAAACGTGCACAAAAAGGAGGCTCTTGTAGGGTTACAGCATTTCTCTAACGTGTGTTTATTCTGATTCTCCCTCTTCCAACCCAGGCGTGATCAGGGCGTGTCTGGGGACCAGGTCTCCATCATGGTGGACGGAGTCCCAGTCGCATTGCCGTCCTACGAGGAAGCCGTGTACGGCAGCTCTGGCCACTGCGTGCCGCCCGCCGACCCCAGAGTGCAGATCGTGCTGTCCGAAGGCTCTGGGCCCGGCGGGAGGGGCGTGCCGAGGGAGCAGCAGCTGCAGGACCAGGGCGCCTGCTCCTCCTCGGGCGGAGAGGACGAGGCCCCGGGCCAGTCCGGACTGTGCGAGGCCCGGGGCTCCCGGGGCTCCGAGACAGTGCTGGTGCATCAGGCAACCACCTCTTCCTGGGTGGCCGGCTCAGGGAACAGCCGACTGGCACACAAAGAAGCCGTGGATTCCGAAAACAGTGACATACAAAGCCTTTTATCCCTCACGTCGGAGGAGTACACAGACGGTAGGTGGCCGTGCTGACCATGAGTGGCGAGCTGCTCGGGGCCCTTGGTCTGTGAGGAAGGGCTGGGAGCCTCTCTACTTAGCCCGCAGAGCAGGATTTCCCCCTCAGAGTCCCAGGGAGGGCTTGGGACTCTGCACCGTGGAGCTGGATAGTTTGAGTCTCTGAGATTGTTCACGGCCCCAAGGCCGTACGGAATCAGAAGGTGGACAGCTGGGTGGAGGTGGGGTCTGTCCTGCTCTTGTGCTCTTTGTGCTCCCAAAAGGTAAGGGGGAGCAAGGAGACCGTGGGCTCATAGATTCTTGCACCAGTGCAGTGAAACCTCACAGTGAGCCCAAGAAGCGTTAGTTAGCCTGACCATTTTACAGACATGGAGACTGAGGCTCAGAGAGGGTGTCGATTGCTCACTGGTAAGTGGCTGAGTTGGTTTGAAAACAAATGGGGTATTGCTCCGAAATGTGCATGCTTCATCCCACAGTGCCACACTACCACGCTACCTCCCCGGTCACACCAGCTCCTTTGTGGCAAACCAGCTGTCGAATACTGCCTACTGCCTTTTGCCTCAGCCGGAGCCTGGAGTTTCCCTGGCTGCTGTTCCCCTCTGTACTGTGTGTTTAGTGAAATCCTGGCATATCAGGATGTGGATTAAACTAGATGCACTCCTCTCCATGGAAAGCCTTCCTGGAGGAGCCGGAGAGGAGACACGCCTCCTGGGTACCTAGGCGCAATGGATGTCTAAAGTTTAAAATACCTGAAAGAAGCACAGTTAGAATCCTTGAATGCAGATCTTGCCTTTAGAATTCCCTGGTGACCAGCAGCTTGCCCTCTGCTTGCTGAGTGGCTAGGGAGCTTCGCAAGGGGCCATGTGGCAGTTGAGCCAGGTTTGGACGTGGAAGCCACTGACACCCCAGACCGTCAGCCATACACGCTGTGACACGTGTCTGAGTGCAAGCCACAGCCCTCCTCCCCCGGTTCCTGCCCCCCCCCCCCCCCCGCTTCTCCCAGCAGCCTTGCTTTGTCCCGTGTGTGGAACAGGCATCTCTGGAGGCCCGTTTTGGGCCTGGTGCTATTTAGGTTCAGGGAAACAGGAAGCTTGCAGTCTGATGCTGAGGCAGGGAGCGTGGGTGAGTTGGGAAGATGGGGGCGGGGGCTGTCCTCAAGAACTCCCAGAGTTCAGGATTGGAGGGTCATTGTTTAGAGGGGCTCAGAAAACATGGCACATGGTGACTAACGTGAGTGACGCAGACCGTGCCTGAGCTGTCCCCTAGGGAGTCAGGAGCATCTGGTGCGAGTCTGCTGATGTGCAGACACCAAAACCCAGAGCGGGGCTGTGATGTGCCCAGAGGCACACAGCTGGTGGATGGCTCTTCGGAGGAGCTGGGACTGAAGCAGGGCTCTGTAGCCAGGAAAGGCAGGATGAGGAGAGAAAAGGAGGCGACTAGACTGGCAGAGCTAAGGCAAAAGGAGCAATCGTGCTGGGGGCCCAGGGGTTTGAGAACTCGGCTGCACGGTCAGATCTCATCGTGGCTGGTGTCGGGAGGATGAGCCGGAGGACCCAGGAAAGAGGCAGGCACTGTTTGGCCGCCTAGAGGTGTGTGAGGCCGATGTTTGATTGCTTTAACCTGGGTGTGTCCCCTGCAGCTGGATGAGTGGAGAGTCCCACAGAGAGCTGCCTGAGCTGACCACTGGGCTTCCCTTCCCTGTCTTCCTGCAGATATTCCACTGTTGAAAGAAGCGTGAGGGCTGCCACCGGCCCTTGTCCTCGCTCCGAGGGTCCGCCCTGCCCTTCTTCCCTGTCCTGTGGGTTTGAGCACCCTGTGCCCTCCAGCCACCCTGCCCGGATACCTGAGCTGCCACCTGTGTTTCTGTGTATCCCTGAGGGCCTGCAGCCACCTCGCTGGAAACTCAAGGAAGATCACCGTCGGCCTGCTGCACAGCTGGAGGACCTGGCCCTTTGCCCGGCCCAGCCCGGCCATCTGTCAGGGACATATTTGAATGTGCTGGCTCGACCCCCCCCCCCCCCCCAGCCTGGGAGCCCCCTCCAGCCAGCTCTTGGGCGGCAGCCCCCAGGGCCCATGTGGACCCGAGTGCCGCTGTGTTTACTTGTGCCTTCCCCCCACCCTGTCCAGCCCCCCCTGTTGTGCGGGCTTGTGGCTCTCTACAAGCCTTACTGACTGCCACCCGGGGGACCGGGCCTGGCTTTGCCACCCTGACAGGAGCAGATTTGAGTGAGAGCTCTCAAGTCGCAGGGGGCTCTCACTGGGGCAGGAGTGGGTCCCTGGGCTTGCCCTGGGTCGACACCCAGGGCATATTTCCTTGGTTGAGCCTGGAGGATTTGGAGAATCATGCCAAAGCTGTCCCAGCACCCAGCTGTCTAGCTGAGAGGTGCAGGCTCCTGGCCTTGTTGAGTGGAGAGATTCCGGAAGATCCTGAGGGAAGAAAGGAAGGTGGCTGGTAATGATTGTCTTCCAAATATGCAAATTCTCACTTCCTGCTTCCAGAAGCAACCTCCCTGGCCTCAGTTTTCCCATTTCCCTGCAATGTTGGGGGAAGTTGTGTGCTGCCTCCTGGGCTCCGTCCCAGGCCGCTCTGGCTTCCTTGTCGCCCACTGGGCCTGGGGCGGGAGAGTTGCTGAGTTGCCTTGGGGTGGCTGCCTGGTCACTGGCAGTCGGCAAGTTGCCCCTTCTGGGTTCGTGGTGACAGAGGAGAGGCACAGGCCAGGAGTCCGGGTGGCTGCGGGCAGCTCCAGCCCAGTCCTGGGATCCTCACCACGGTCACGTGCCTTAGTAGCTGTGCCCAGAAGTGGCCTGCTGCCTGCTGCTTTGCCTCCGTCTGCCCTTCCTCGCCACCTGTCCGCCTGTCCCAGCTGACAGGTGGCTCCTTGTCTCCCCCGACACCCTGGAGGTAGGGCGGGTGGGTACAGGGCCCTCGGAGGGCAGCCCTGGCAATGAGGGGCCTCTCGCTTTGCCCTGCGTTGAATGCTAACAGGCTGGGTGGGAAGGCCCCACCCAGCGGCAGTCATCCTCAGAAGGTAGACTGGCATTAGGGAATGTGTGCTTTCACTTCTAATCTCTGAAGCACTGGGGCTGGGACACTCGGCAGCTGCCCCTGTGCTGGCCCTCGCTCCTCCCCCAGGCCCGTCTGTATGGGATGGTGGCAGTAATAAAGCCCAGTAGACTTCTGCGCCTGGCCTGGGTGGGCTCCAGCATTAGAGGGACGGCCCCTCCCAGCCCGCTGCTCTCCTGCCTCCATTCACACACAATGCACTTTACTTGCTGGTCACTCCCTGACCTCTCTCACCACCACGTGTTTGTTGTCTTCCTTCCTCTCAGGGTAAGGGCAGCACCTGCTGTGCCTGTGGCTACCCATGTGTCCCCCTACCCAGGAGCCCGAAGCTCCGGCTAGTGTGGTCAGACGGGGAAGATGCTGGAAGGGGGAAGGCAGGAGCTCGAGCGGGGGGAGCCTGGCAGACCCAGCTGCCTTACCGCGCGCAGACTCCCGCACCCGCAGGGTGCAGGGGTGGCCACGTCCTGGTCTCACGGCTGAGCCCCAGCGTTTGTGTCCCACTCCTCTGGAACCCCAGTTCTGCTCCGGAATCCTTTCTGAGCGGCGGCTCACCCTTTTCTCCCTGATTCCTCTGGCATTTCCCTCTGAGAGGCTGCGCTTCGTGTTTTTGGGTTCGTTCAGCCGCTCGGTGACTGACTAGCTTGGTGCCTGCCTTCTCCCAAGCCGCCTTCCACCTCCTGCCATTGCCACGGCTGCAAGCCCAGGCTCGCCTACAGGCAGGAGAGAAGGAGGGCGGAGCATAGGGGTGCCCCCGCTGCCCCGTCCTCACCCCCTCCCCCATCGCTGGCTTTGATGAGAGCCCTGGGCCTGTGGGCGCAGGCGGGAAGACACAGGCTCCTGCGGGCATCGTGATGACCCTCCCACAGCTGCTTCTCTTTTCCCCCAAAGCAATCTCGCAACCATTGGCACGTGCTCTGCTCCTAGGGCTCCTGGGCCTTGTGGCTCACGGAGGGGCTCCACAGCTGCCTGAGGTGGGGCCTGGCTGGGCGACCAAGGCCGCGTGAGAAGCTGCGCTGTTAGGAAGAGGGCCGCCTCAGGAGCCTGGAGCAGGTGGGAGAAACTGACCGCAGCCCTGCCTTCGCGGGGAGTAGGGAGAAACGGGCGGGCGCCGCCAAAGGACTTGCATTATAAAAAGGGTTTTGTTGTTTCTGTTTTTCTTTGCACACGTGCTTGATTCAATATAGGTTTCTTATCCTGGAGATGTGCAGTCGCATCCTAGAGACCTCCAAGGGCCAGAATCTGGTGAAAATCACTCACAGTTTCCGTCCCTCCTGGGCCGAGGTTGAGCAGCCAGGCCCTGTCGGTCGCCTCTTTGTGCTTCGCGTGCCGTGCTCGTTTTGCTGGGCTGCGCTGTGCCGTGGGCCGCATCCTGGCCGCTTTGTGAGTGAGTTTGGTTTCTGAGGCATGTCAGTGTGCATTTGACAAGCACTCCATTTGCAACAGAATTTCCACAGATGCTGCCTCCCCCGGCACCTTGCCCCCCACCCCCACCCCCAGCTTTAAATTTGTGCGGAGAAGCCACTGGCGAGACAAAGGTATACTCTTCCCGCTCCACCCGTGGTGGCGCAGGGTCGGGCAGCCCTCCGCCTGCTCCTGCCCGTCCCCGCCCCAGCTGAGTGCTCAGCCACTTGCTTCCCACAGGACAATGCGGCCTCTGTTTCCGGGAACATCCTTGCGTAGAGAATGGAATATGCTGCAAACATTTCTACACCCTCGCCCCCACCCCCGCCAGGGCAAAAAGGTCCTAGAGGGGAAGGACGTGTGGACTCCACAGCTGGATTCCAGATGTGCTGGCCTGGGAGCTCCTCTCGGGGCCCTGCTGGGTCTCCGCGCTCTCAGCACAGGGACAGGCAGTGGTGGGCCCCCAAGGAGGGGCTTGGGGAGTATTTTGCTTGGCAGATGCGGTGGCCGGTTCCCCAGAGAGGGAAAGGTGGCGGGCCAGCTTTTCTGGGAAAGGACTAGTTTCCAGTAGGAGCCTGGCAGAATTTTGAATGAGCGGCCAAGCCAGCTGGAGGGGATGCAGGGTCAGAGCCTTCTGGTTGCTAAGCAGGGAGAGAGAGGCAGCTCCCGCACCTGCCCTGGCTTCTTACGGTTATCACACCACTGTGGCACCCTTCGCACAATGGTACTCTCCTAATGGTTTCAGACAACGCGCGCATAATTGACTCTGTGCAGGATGTCACTCAATCAGTTTGGGTTTGCTTTATTTTATTTTATATATTTTTTTGGTATCCTGTACATTGCAGTGGGTGTGAAGATAGTATTTTAATATTTGTACAAAGTTAATTTAATTTTAATTGTTCTATGTATATAACTGCATTTCTAAAATAATAATAATAATAAAAAAAAGTTCTTACGAAAGCAGTTGTGGGAGATGTGATCCTTGCAGAAATATCTTGGCCGAAACCGTAGACTGAAATGAGTGGATGTCAGTTGGAGCCCGTGAAGGCACAGGGGTGGAGGAGGCGTGGGGAGCATGTTTGGCACAGCGGTTAAGCCGCCGGTTGGGACACCCCATCCCATATTGGAGTGCCTGACTCTGGATCCAAGCTCTGCCCTGAATTCCAGCCTTCCGCTAAAACACACTGCGGGAAGCTGCCGGTGACGGCTCAAGAACTTGGGTTGCTGTTGCCCACATAGAGTGCTCTGCATTCCTGGCGCCTGGCTTTAGCTCAGCCCAGAGCCAGCCATTGTAGGGATGTGTGGGGTGTAAAGCTCTCCCTGTGGAGGAGGTGGGAAGAGAAGGTATTCAGTGGTACAAAAGTCTATGGGAGGGCCTGCGCCGCTGCTCACTTAGCTAATCCTCCCGGCACCCCGGGGTTCTAGTCCCGGTTGGGGCGCTGGATTCTGTCCCGGTTGCTCCTTTTCCAGTCCAGCTTTCTGCTGTGGCCAGGGAGTGCAGTGGAGGATGGCCCAAGTGCTTGGGCCCTGCACCTGCATGGGAGACCAGGAGGAAGCGCCTGGCTCTTGGCTTCAGATCGGCGCAGCATGCCAGCTGTAGCGGCCATTTTGGGGGTGTGAACCAACGGCAGGAAGACCTCTCTCTCTCTCTTTGTCGCACTCTGAAGCAGCTTGGTGAATGGCGGCAGTAGGGAGATGGAAGAGACCTTCTGTAGGAGGGGAAAGTGGTGGGCTCAGTCTGGGACCTGCAGAGTGAGTGCTGCCTCTGTGGCATCCCAGTGGAGACGTCCCCCAGGCAGTGGGGTATTGGGGAGAGAACCCCAGAGGGAAGCACTGGGTGATGGGGACTGACCTTCCTAGGTGGGAGACAGAACCCGGTGGGGGGATTAGACAGGTCTAGCAGTGTGGTGGAACATTCCAGACTGGAGGGGCTTAATGTGGAAGAGGAAGTGGAGCTGTGAGAAAAGGACCCGCAGAAGGAGTTGGAATAAGGATTCGTGTTTTCTGTTTCATTCCTTTTGGTGACTTGAAAGGCAGACAGAGATCTCCCATCTGCCAGCAACAGCGAGGGCTGGGCCACCACTGAAGCCAGGAACTGGGAGCTCCACCCAGGTCTCCCCCATGGGTGGCAGGGACCCAGTTACTCCAGCCATTTCCACTGCCTCCAGGGGCTGCGTTTGTGGGAGTCAGGAGCCAGGGCGGGACACAACCCACACACTCTCATAGGGGCTGAAGGTGTCCCGAGCGATATTATTTTTAATATAGAAGGAGCATGTTAGAGGTTGGAGATGGGGCAGGGGAAGGTGTGGTTGGGTTTGTAAAGACAACTCTAGCCCCAGACTGCCCAGGTTCAAATCCCAGCTGTTTACAACCTGTAGGGTCTGCATCAAGTATTCTAGGCCCATGTCCTCACTTGTCACACAGAGGTGATTGTACCTTACCAAGTGTGTGCTGTCTGCTGGGCACGGAGTGACTGAACCTGATCCTCGATCCAGCCGGGCTCTGCTCAGGCTGGAGATGGGCGTGGAGGTCACTGTCAGGTGAGACAGCGAGCGAGCGAGCAGGTGTTCGGGGTATGAGCAGAGGTCTAACAGGGTACTTTGGGATGAAAAAAACCAAGCCACCCTGAAGCTTGCCCTGGGGGAGTGGGGCGTGGGCTGGGAGAGTGTTTCAGGGCCTCCAGGCCCAGCCTGCCCGCCATCCAGTCCTGCTTTCGGGAGCAGCAGTCCCTGGGCTGCTGTTTGCAGACGCCACTGCCGTTCGTGCAGAGGAGGGAGAAGGGAAGGACCCTGCCATCTACTGAGCGCCTTCGCTGTCAAAGGGCAGCGGAATGTGGCATAGCGGGTAAGCAGTGCAGGCATCCCTTGTGGGCGCAGGTTCTAGTCCCGGCTGCCCCACTTCCGACCCAGCTCTCTGCTATGGCCTGGGAAAGCAGTAGAAGATGGTCCAAGTCCTTGGGCCCCTGCACCCACATGGGAGACCCGGAGGAAGCTTCTGGCTGTTGGCTCGCAGCTTTGGCTGCAACTGGGGAGTGAACCAGTGGATGGAAGGCCTCTCTCTTTCTCTGCCTCTCCTGTCTCTGTGTAACTCGGACTTTCAAATCAATCAATCAATCTTAAAAAAAAAAAAGTTGTGGAGGAGTAGGTAGCAGAAGCTTGGTTAGCACTTACCCTGTGCAGGGCTCTGAGCGCTTTGTTGTGTCTAAACTCAGGGAGCCTACAGAGCGACTCAAGAGGTAGGTGGGGGGCTATTACTGCCTGGAGCTTCCCTGCCCCCTCCAGTGAAACTGAAGTCTAAGGCAGAGCAGCACCTGGGCTGAGGTACAGCCAGGATTCCATTCAAACCCACCCAGCCAGTTCTGCTGGGACATCCCCCCACCCTGTGCCGCAGACATGCCCGCCTCCCTTGGGGCCTGGGGGTGTGTGTGTGTGTGTGTGTGTGTGTGTGTGTGTGTGTGTGTCACAGTGCTGCCACCTGCTGTCTCCTTTCCAGAAGCTGTTCTAACACTGAGCTCCAGCTAGAGGAAAAACCTCAGGGCAGAGAAGCAGCGCCCGTTCGGCGAGGATG
Source organism: Sylvilagus floridanus (assembly GCA_949820135.1). Classification (NCBI taxonomy): domain Eukaryota; kingdom Metazoa; phylum Chordata; class Mammalia; order Lagomorpha; family Leporidae; genus Sylvilagus; species Sylvilagus floridanus. The sequence continues at coordinate 9,325,457 of OX463228.1, read as the reverse complement.
ACCGAGTACTGTCCGCTCAAAGAATGGGAGGGCCCAGCCAACGTGGCGCTGGCACGGGGCACCCAGCTCTGCCAACCGAGAAACGAAATGAGTTTGCAAAGTGCATACTTGGTTCCTCCCTGAGAAAAAGATTCACAACACGGAATGACTGCTTATTCCAGGGCTGGGGGAGGCTTGCTTCACTGTCCTGGGGAGACAGGTTTGCACAGGTCTCCCATTAGGTAAGGAATGCTGGGCGGGGGGTGGCATGGGCCAGGAGCAGGGAGTCCTCAAGGCGGGCTCAGTCCTGCTGTTGTTACCTCTGTCTTGGTGACTGGGGGGGGGGGGGGCACAAAGGCAGCAAAGTCACAAAACCTGCCCGGCCTCTTGGGGAAGGGCTGCCTGCAGCCAGGCCTGGGGTGTGAAGGGCGTGTGCAGAGGAAGGGAGAGCCCTGCCCCAGCCCCCCACCCCCTGGTTTGGAAAGTTGAAACCCCCCCAGGTGACAGGTGAAGTAGGAACACGCTCTCAGATGGCTCTTCCTCAGGTACTTACAAACATCTTTTATTTATTGTCATGTTTTATTTGAAAGGCAGAGAGATTCTATCCGCTGGTTCACTCCCCACATGCTTGCAAAAGCCAGCTCTGTGTCCCTGAAGTCAGGAGCCTGGAATTCAATCCCAGTCCCCACGTGGGTGGCAGGGGCCGTGCACCTGAGCCTCCCCCCCGCCCCCCACCTCCAAGCGTGCACATTAGCAAGGAGCTGCCTTAGAAGCACAGCAGCTGGGCCGTGAATGAGGCATTCCCATACAGGGTGCAGGCATCCCACGCAGAGGCTTAACTGCTGTCCCCCAAAATATGTCAAATCATCTAGAAGAAAATTAAAATCATCCTAACATCAAGTCCTGCTCATAATGTGTGTACTTTCAGTTGTCGGTGTCTCGCCTCTTAGAACACTTTTGGGGCATAACAGGTTAAGCTGCTGCCTGCAGTGCTGTCTGTCACCTGTATGGGCAATGGTTCGAGTGCTGGCTGCTCCACTTCTGGTCCAGTTCCTTGCTGCTCCCAGGTCCTTCCTTCCACTGCTTTCCCAGGCTATAGCAGAGAGCTGGATTGGAAGTGGAGCAGCTGGGACTCGAACCAGCGCCCATATGGGCTGATGGCACTGCAGGTGGTGGCTCTACCCACTAAGCCACAGCGGCGGCCCCTACTCTGAGCTTCTAATCCAGCTTTTTGCTAATGAACCTGGGAGGCAGATGATGACCCAAGAACTTGGGTCCCTGCCACCCATGTGAGAGACCTCAGTGGAGGTCCAGGCTCCAGGTTTCAGCTTGGCCTAGCCTTGACTACTGATGGTTTTTGGGGGAGTGAATCAGCAGATGGTAGATCTCTGTTTCTCTGCCGCTCTGCCTTTTAAATAAATAAGTAAATTAAAAAAAAAAAAAGACAGTTGAAGCGTTTTGAAATTCATACATACAAGGAGTTTTCAAAAAGTTCATGGAAAGTGCGCATTATTGGGGGCCGGCGCTGTGGGTAAAGCTGCCACCTGCAGTGTCAGCATCCCATATGGGCACCTGTTCAAGTCCTGGCTGCTCCACTTCCTACCCAGCTCTCTGCTGTGGCCTAGGAAAGCAGTGGAAGATGGTCCAAGTCCTTGGGCCCCTGCACCCATGTTGGGGACCCGGAGGAAGCTCCTGGCTCCTAGCTTCAGATCGGCCCAGCTCCGGCCATTGCGGCCATTTAGGGAGTGAACCAGCTGATAGAAGACCTCTCTCTCTCTCTCTCTCTCTCTCTCTCTGCCTCTTCTTCTCTTTCTGTGTAACTCTTTCAAGTAAAATAAATAAATCTTTTTAGAAAGTGCATGTTATGAACTATGCATGGATTTTAAAATTTTGCACCAGTATAGACTTACCTTTTAATTCCATTTTCCACAAACATTTTGGAAGACCCTTGTACACACACAAGCATAAATATAATAAAACTTGCAAACCACCGAGGGATCAGGAAGCGGTCACCCCTGGGACTTGGATCACAATTAGTCATTACTAACAAGGTTTTCCTGATGGTTTTTCATTTCTACTTGATGAAAAGAACACATGTTCTGGACTTGGATGCTAAGAAAGCATTTGATACTGGCTTGAGAAATCTTGGGAAAATGAACTGGATTCAGAAAACAAGAGACGCTTGCCCAGGCCAACGTGGATGTGTGTGGGTGGGGTGTGGGTGCCTCAGCAAGGGAGGAAGAAACAGCAGGGGGGAACAAAATGGGGCAGGAAGCCACAAAACCCAGGAAGGAGGCAGCGAGGGCTGAGTTGAGATAAGGGAAGGTGGGCCGGTGCTGTGGCGCAGTTGGCCATGCTTCCGCCTGTGGCGCCTGCACCCCATATGGGTGCTGGTTCATGTCCAGGCTACTCCACTTCCAGTCCAGCTCTCTGCTAATGGCCTGAGAAAGCAGTGGAAGATGGCCCAAGTGTTTGGGCCCCTGCACCCGCGTGGGGGACCTGGAAGAGGCTCCTGACTCCAGGCTTTGGATCGGCTCAGCTCTGGCCATTGCAGCCATTTGGGGAGTGAACCAGTGGATGGAAGACCTTTCTCTCTGTCTGTAACTATACCTCTAAAAAAAAAAAAAAGGAAAAAAGAAGATAAGGGAAGTGCCTTCCTTACTTGGGAGGACACTGGCACCAGTGGGCACTGTGGACAGCAGGCAGGAGAGCCAAGGCGGGCAGCTGGGAACACAGGAAGAACAGGTACGATGCATTTAGGGAAGGCCAAAGCAGGTGTGCCGGGGTCACATGGATGAAAGCAGCGTCTGTCCATGGCTTTCTCACTCTCAGTGCTGCCACCGGCTGATGCGTGGGTGTTGTGATGAGGAACCAGGCTTAACATCGGGAAGTGAATCTCCACCATGAGGCCATCCGGCTCTGAAATGATGGAAACTGAAATTTGCACACGACGCTGCCACAGCCTGGCGTCTTCATCTCCCCTCCAGCAACACCTCTGCCCCCAACATTCAGGCTGCTCTGTTGCAAGAGCAGAAGGTGCAACTGGCTTAAACCCCAGCACCAGGCACACCTCAGGCCCACTGGTGACCTCGTGTCTCCCCCAGGAGCTCTCCATGAGAACAGGAGAGAAAATGAGCCACAGACTCTCAGTGGTCATTCCTTACAAATGACGCCACTGCAGTGCATGCTCCATCCATATGGACACAGAGACCCGAGGATGTGGGCCATCTTCTGTTCCCTTCCCAGGCGCATTAGCAGGGAGCTGGACTGGAAGTGGAGCAGCTGGGACTCGAACCAGTGCTGTGTATGCTATATGCTGATTTGTCCAGGGCCGTGTGGCCCGTTGGCATGAGCTGGGTTGAAATTCCAGGCCCCCAGCCCAGATACAGTGTGTGTCCCTGTCCCTCCAGCTTCAGCCTGTCCACTCTGCTCAGCTTCCAAGCCTGGCTCCATCCTAATTTCCAACCCAACTGCCGTTTGCCCCCTGAGCACCATACTGCCCATTGCTCCAGGAGTCACTGGTGCTTCCCTGTGGCTCCCGGGCCCTGAGCGCTGCCCCTGGAGAGGGGGGAAGGGAGAGTAAGGTCAGGGTCAGGGTGCACCTCCTCAAGCCTTGGGGCGTCAGGGCATCCTCAGAGACTCTCACGGAGAAACCAACATCGGGGAGCTCTTCGCTGCCTGCCTGCCTGTCTGGACCATGCTCGGGCAGCCAGTGCCTCCGGGAGCCCAAGACCTGAGCAGCGTTTTCCTTGTAATTCCTGTCCCTGTGCCTGCGTTCCTACGGGGACCTCAGTGCATACGCCCTTGTCCCTCATGCCCAAGAGGGACCCCAAGGTCCTCTCCGCGGGGGGCTGGGTTTCTTGGCCGAGTAGGGGCAGTGCTGTTGCCCCCACCCTGGGTGCTTGTGAGGAAGGCAGCTCCTGCCACAGCAGAGGCGGCAGAGCCTCCTGGCCCTGATACTGAGCCCCCTCCTCTACTGCCACCGTGTGGCAGAAGAAGGAACTGCCAGGTCCAATGCAGGAAGTCACCAAGTGGGATGGAAGGCGGTGACAAATGTCACAGCCCAGCAACTCCCCCCGCCCCAGTGTCCTGTCACCCTAATCCACCTGTGGCCCGAGGCATGGCCATCTAGCCTACCCCGTCTCCCTGACCTTCCTCCACATTTGCCGAGCGCCTTCCGGGTTCTCCGGCCTGGGTCAGGTGCCTTACTCAGTCACCGCAGCAGCTCTGGCCAGGCAGGCATTCGTTAGCCCTATTTTACCCGACAGGCAAATAAGGCTCCGCGAGACTCCAGCACAGTCCAAGGGCACATGGGGCAGGGGTGAGCGGCCGGCCGAGCTGGGGTTGGAAGGCAGGCATGCGCCCCTGCCTGGACACGTCACTCCACACCTCTTCTCCCCAGCGTTCCTCCCTGGATAGACTCGCCTAGCACCTGCTCTCATCCTGCCCAAGAATTCCCTTTGGCCCTTCTCAAAGCCAGGACCCCAAGCCGTTTAGAGCCACACCTACAGTCCCAGGTGCCTCGCTCGGGAAAGGTGAGGGTGGCTGGGTATCAGCTGGTCCAGCCTCCCCTCAGGTTCTGGAGCAGGGGAGGGGGGCGCACCTGCTGGTTTTTGGTTTGTTTCAGCTTCCCAACAGGGGATTTCACCTGTCTGTGCACTTGAGTGGGGTCCTCCTCCAGGCCGCCTGGTCCCACGCCCAAGTAGGGAGCAGCCACTGGGCAGTTTGGGTTTTTCATAATGTCCCTAGTGCCCCCCAGAAAAGGAAACGTCACAACCCCAAAATGTGCTGATCAACCTGTCTGGGCGCCTGAACTCTTCCTGGGTCCCTGGGGAGCAGGGGATGCCCTGGTTCTCAGCTAGGGCTGGGCAAGAGGGGACTCCCCGCAGCGAGCTCCTGGAGAGCCAGTGGCCTCCGCAGCCTGCAGGCAGGTGGAGCCGGCTGAAGGGATTTGGGTGCGTGAAGGAGGGAGGGACCATGGCTCAGCACGAAGGCATGGAGCATACAGGGTGTGGGAGCTGCTGTGGTTTCTGAGGTTGGTCTCCGGAGGCCCTCTAGACCTGGGCCTGTCGGGACCATGGAGCCATAGCCTCTCCAAGGAACGGCTGCTCCCCACCCCTGCTGCAGACTTTATTCACTTGCTAATGCGTTCAACAAACATTTTTTTGGGGGGGTGGGGGGTACTGACTTTATACAAAGTCTTGTACTGGGCCTGAGGGCACAGTGGGGCATGAGGCTGTCTTTGTCCTCAAGAAGTCTGCAGACTCTGGGGGAGGAAGAGATGGTAGCACTTAAAGGCAGGCTGAGTGGACAGCCAGCAAAAGCTGCGGGGGCAGGTTCGCAGAGGGCCGGGGCAGCCAGGAAGGAGGAGCTGGTTCCTTTGGGGATGGGAGAGACGCCCCAGGGAAGGAAAGGCTGCCGCATCCCCAGTGGAGTGGCGTTTTACAGATGGCCTGTGGGCTTCAAAATATCCAGGACGTGGAGATCAGGGAAAGAGAGAGGAACCAGTCCACACCGGAGGAGATGACAGGGACACGAGCCAGGAGGAGTGCAGCGCGTGATTCGGAACCGGATCCTTCTGTCATAGAAGATATTGTTATTTTTAAAGACTTATTTATGGGGTACAGCAAGTAAAGCTGCAGCCTGCGACGCTGGCATTCCATCTGGGTGCTGGTTCGAGTTCCGGCTGCTCACTTCTGATCCAGCTCTCTGCTAATGCACCTGCAAAAGCAATGGAAGATGGCCAAAGTGCTTTGGGCCCCTGCACCCATGTGGGAGACCCAGAAGAAGCTCCTGGCTCCTGGCTTCAGCTCTCTGGCCATTGTGGCCACTTGGGGAGTGAACCAGTGCATGGAAGATTCTCTCTCTCTCTCTCTCTCTCTCTCTCTTTGTGTGTGTAACTCTGCCTTTAAAATACATAAAATAAATGTTTTTAAAAGATCTGTACTTGAAAGAATTATACACACACACACATACACACAGGTCTTCTTCCATCTGCTGTTTCACTCCCCAAATGGCCGTAACAGTCAGGGTTGGGCTGGGCCAAGCCAGGAGCCAAGAACTCCATCCAGGTCTCCCACACTGGGGCAAGGGCCCAAGCACTTGGGCCACCTTCCACTGCTTTCCCAAGTGCATTACAGGGAACTGGACTAGAGGTGGAGTAGCGAACTTAAACCAGGGCCCATATGGGATGCCAGTATCTCAGGCTGTGGCTTAACCTGTTGTACCACAACGCTGACCCCCATAGAAGATGTTACTGAAGCAAAACTTTAATGGAGTCTGAGGATTACATGGGAGTAAACATCAGTGTTAGTTTCTTTCTTTTTAAGGATTTATTTGAAAGGCAGAGAGAAAGAGGAAGAGATCTTCCATCTGCAGGGCTGGACCAGGCCACCAGGAGCCTGGAACTCAACTGGGGTCTCCCACGTGGGAGAGAGGGGCCCAAGCACTTGGGCCGTCATCTTCTGCCTCCCCAGGCTCACTAGCAGGGAGCTGGATGAGAGGCAGAGCAGCTGGGGCTTGAACTTGTACTCATGTGGGATAACAGTGTTGCAGGTGGCAGCTGAACTCGCTGTACCACCTTGTAGGCCCCCGTGGTAGTGATTTGATGGGTGCATTATGGGTGTGCGGGAGAATGCTCTGGATTGTGGCACTTATTAAACTATTTGGAGGGGATTGGGCAATGGATGCTCAGATGGATCCGGAAACTTTCTGCACATTTGAGATTATTTCTAAATACATTTTTACTCTAAACAACATGACAGTGTACCCTTTGGCCTGGAATTCTCTGTCTGAGTTCATTCCTGCTGCTCTAACGTAATAGCTTAGACAGGCAATTTATAAACAACTGGTATTTACTTCTTGCCATTGAGGGAAAGGCCAAGGCCAAGGCTCCAGCCTGTCTGGTGAGGGCCAGGTCTGTGCGTCTCCTGCTGCACCCTGACGTGCCAGAAGAGATGGAAAGGCCGACAGGGTCGTAAGGGCAGTGACCCCGTTCACCAGAGCAGGGCTCTCCTGATGCCACTGCCTCCCAAGCCCCTCCCCCACCTTCTAACACCATCACACTTGGAGCTCCAGCTCTAACATAAACACTTCTATTCAAAACACAGTGTTCTGGGGGGCCGATGCTGTGGCGCAGCAGGTTAACGCCCTGGCCTGAAGTGCTGGCATCCCATATGGGTACCAGTTCAAGTCCCAGCTGCTCCTCTTCCGATCCAGCTCTCTGCTGTGGCCTGGAAAAGCAGTAGAATATGGCCCAAGTCCTTGGGCCCCTGTACCCACGTGGGTGACCCGGAGGAGGCTCCTGGCTTCGGATCAGCGCAGCTCCAGTCTTTGCGGCCATCTAGGGAGTGAACCAGTGGATGGAAGACCTCTCTCTCTGTTTCTACCTCTCTCTGTAACTCTGTATTTCAAATAAATAAAGTAGATCTTTAAAAAAAAGAAAAGCACAGTGTTCTGGGGGGGCCAGTGCTGTGGCACAGCAGTTTAACGCCCTGGCCTGAAGTGCTGGCATTCCATATGGGCACCGGTTCAAGTCCCAGCCGCTCCACTTTCGATCCAGCTTGCTGCTGTGGTATAGGAAAGCAGTGGAAGATGGCCCAACTCCTTGGGCCCCTGCACCACGTGGGAGACCTGGAAGAAGCTCCTGGCTCCTGGCTTCAGATCAGCGCAGCTCCGGCCATTGCAGCCTTCTAGGGAGTGAACCAGCGGATGGAAGACTTCTCTCTCTCTTTGCCTCTCCTCTCTCTGTGTAACTCTGACTTTCGAATAAATAAATAAATCTTTAAGACAAAACAAAACACAGTATTCTACTGGTTGAAGTTTCTCTTATGGATATCTTCGCTCACAGGTGTCTAAGATATTCATTGCAATGGTTTAATAAAGCAAAAATCTGAAAATAACCAAAATGATCATCCATACGGTTGGTTAAATGCATATGGTACATTCAGACACAAAGTAGATGCAGGAAATAGAAGAACATAAAATGGCTTGGGACCAATCTGCGCAATACACTGTTGTGTGAAAAAGTCAAGTGCAGAACAGGGTACACAAAATGCTATTGTGTTTGTACAGAAAGGGGAAAGAGGCGTGCGTGTGTGCGTGCATGTGCGCATGCGTGCATGTGTGTAAGTGTTTAGAGGATTTCTGTAACTGGGCGCTGGCAGCTTTGGGTGCCCTTGTGAAAGGGCTCTGGTGCTTGGGAGAGTGACACGGGAAGAAGAATCTCTTCCATAGCCTGTGTGTTTTGGAATTTTGAAACAAGTGAATGCATTACCTGTTCAACACACATGAAAAAGGCTACGTGGCCGGCGCCGTGGCTCAACAGGCTAATCCTCCGCCTTGCGGCGCCGGCACACCGGGTTCTAGTCCCGGTCGGGGCGCCGGATTCTGTCCCGGTTGCCCCTCTTCCAGGCCAGCCCTCTGCTGTGGCCCGGGAGTGCAGTGGAGGATGGCCCAAGTGCTTGGGCCCTGCACCCCATGGGAGACCAGGGAAAAGCACCTAGCACCTGGCTCCTGCCATCGGATGAGCGCGGTGCGCCGGCGGCAGCGCGCCATCCGCGGCGGCCATTGGAGGGTGAACCAACGGCAACGGAAGACCTTTCTCTCTGTCTCTCTCTCTCACTGTCCACTCTGCCTGTCAAAAAAAAAAAAAAAAAAAAAAGGCTACGTGCATGCTACTTGCCTACGGAAGCAGTAGTCCCATGATTTTGAAGATACCTCTGATCTGATGCATCTGTGGGAGGGGACACACAGTTCCCTGCAGGGCCTTGCGGAAGGTCAGCGAGCAGTCCTCATTGCTGTTAGTTCCATCCACCTTGCGAGAAAATGAAAATTGTGCGATGGGATCACCAGGGTTACAGACTGACCTGTGCACCATCTCAGGTTCCTGTGTGGAAGTCCTAGCCCTCGGTACTTTGGGATGCAACCATAATTGGAAACAGAGTCCTTAAAAATGTTATTAACGGGGTTGTCTCGTCACTGTGGCGTGGTAGGTGACGCCTCCGCCTGTGGTGCCGGCATCCCATATGGGCACCAGTTCGAGTCCCGGCTGCTCCACTTCCCATCCAACTTTCTGCTGTGGCCTGGGAAAGCAGTAGAAGATGGCCCAAGATCTTGAGGTCCTGTGCCCACATGGGAGACCCAGGTGAACCTCATGGCTCCTGGCTTCGGATCAGCTCACCTACAGCTGTTGCAGCCATTTAGGGAGTGAACCAGAAAAATGGCATCACGAAGGTGACCCCCATCCTCTACGACCGATGGCCTTGCAAGAGGAGGCAGTCTGGACCCAGATGCACATGGAGAGAGGAGGCTGGAGAGGCACGGGGAGAAGACGGCCCCTGTGAGCCCAGGGCAGAGGCCGGGACAGGCTCTTGCCCTCGCACCTGGAGCCATCTCTGCCTCTAGGACTGTTGCTCAAGGCGCCCACTCTGCGGAACCCTGCGGCAGCCCTGGCAATGTGCACATTCGGTCCCAAAGCAGGGGGTCTGTACAAGGCGTTCTCCCCCAGCAACGCCACGTGCAGGTGACAGACAGGAGTCCTGTGTGGGGCGAGCCATGAGGGACAGCTTGTCCAAGGCGTTTTCCCCAGCAGCGCCAGGTGCAGGCGACAGACAGGAGTCCTGTATGGGGCGAGCCATGAGGGACACAGCTGGAAAGGTAAGCGGCCCCCGGCTGCAGCAGGACTGCACACTGTACAAAGCATCTGGATGTGACTCCATGGGCAAGTGGGAGCCACTGAAGGGTTCTGAAGGGAGAATATGAGTCTAATGTAACACATGGCAGAGGACTTGGTGGACAACAGATTGGAGGCCCACCTAGGAGACCCCTGCCGGTATCTCGGTGGAAGGGGAGCCCTAGCCCTGGACTGAGCAGCGAGCAGGGCAGAAGGCGGGCGTGAGTCAGCTCGTAGGCACCAAGTGACCTGCTCGCATGTTTGAGAAGATGCCGCAGGTTAAGGGGTCCGGGCGTTGAGGCTGACTGTATGGAGAGAAGCAGAGGAAAAGCCAGAAGGGGCCTCTCTGCAGTGAGAAGAAGGGGGACGCGCAGAGAACGGGACCAAGGGCTGTGATTTGGAAGCGAGTGTGTGGGGGGAGCCCAGGCAGAGGGCCGGGGAGCTTGGGACCGCGAGCTGTGCCAGCGCCCAGGGCGGTGTCCATCACGAGGCTCAGGACCAAAGCCTGTCCCAAGGCTTCGGGGATGTGGGCCTCCCCTGGGAGGGCCGGAGGACCGCCCACTTGTGAGGGTGGAGCCAGCCAGGCAGGAACTCGGCTCCTCCCCCTTCTCCAGATGGCCAGATGTTGGGGCTACAGAGCCCACGGCTCTGCCAGGTCTGACACAGGCCCAGGCCTCAACTGCCAGGAGGGAGAGGTACGTTACTGGAAACACATGCACTCACGCCCCCACAGGTCTCCTTGGACACGCAGTAATCACATGGATCACGTGTCCATGCTATGCCAAGCTCTGTGGAGGCTGTAGGACTGCAGATGGGAGTGGAATTGACAAGGCCCCTGCGTTTGCAGCGGTGGCTGGTCAGTCGCATCAGGAAGAGCTTCCTCGATAGACTGATGGGAGAGATTGAAAAACTGCAGGGGCTGGCGCTGTGGCGCCGGTTCAAATCCCAGCTGCTCCACTTCCAATCCAGCTCTCTGCTGTGGCCCGGGAAGGCAGTGGAGGATGGCCCAAGTCCTTGGGCCCCTGCACCCGCGTGGGAGACCCAGAAGAGGCTCCTGGCTCCTGGCTTCGGATTGGCACAGCTTCGGCTGCTGTGGCCAAATGGGAAGTGAACCAGTGGATGGAAGACCTCTCTCTCTGTCTCTCCTTCTCTCTCTGTAACTCTGACTTGCAAATAAGTAAATGAATCTTTAAAAAAAAAAAAAAGGAAAAAAAAGTGCATCGGTCAGGCATTTGGTGCAACAGTTAGGTGTCACTGGAGATACTGCATCCTGTATCAGAGCACCTGGGTTCAAGTCCCGCCTCTACTCCACGTTCCAGCTTCCTGCGAATGTGCTTTCTGGGAGGCAGGGGTGATGGCTCAAGTCACTGGGTCCCTAACACCCATGTGGGAGACCAAGATTGTATTCTTGATCCCTGGCTTCTGCCTGGCCCAGTCCTGGCTGATGCAGGCAGTGAATCAGCAGATGGGGCATTTCTCTCTCTCTCTCTCTCTCTCAAATAAAATGAAAGTAGATAAATTAAAATGCATTGGGTTACAAATACAAGGTCCAGTTCACCAGCATCCCTGTGAAAGGAAGCAGCTTGTGGCTGGAGGGGAAGAATGGGTAAGCAGGTACAGTCCTGAGGGAGCTGGGCACCGCCCAAGCAGCACGGGGAGCCACTGAGGGAGGGAGGTAACCTGGGGAGACTTGGACTGGGGAGGGCCAGAGTGGGCACAGAGAAGTGAGTTAGCATCAAGCCTGAAGTTTGATAAAATGCAAGCAAGCTCTGTCAGGAGCTCTGGGTTGGGGCCATGTCTTGTGTTTTATTTATTTATTTGGAAGGGGGGGGGGAGAGAGAGAGAGCGCGCGCTCCCATCCACTGATTCGCTTCCCAGATGCCTGCAACAGTCAAGGCTGGGTCAGACCGGAGCCAGGAGCTGGGGTACTCATCCCGGGGCTCTCAAGTAGGTGGCAGGGACCCATGTACTTGAGCCATCGCCTGCGGCTTCCCGGATGTGCCTTAGCAGGAAACCGGATGGGAAGTGCAGATGGGAGTGAGACCTGGCCCTCTGATACACTCCCGGATCACGCATTTTTGACAAGCTCCCGGGTGCTGTGGCGGCTGCTGCTGGCCCGCAGACCGCACTCTGCAGAGCGAGGGGCCCATCCTTGTGCGCCATGGCAGTGGCCAGCACCGGGTAAGGGGGCGGGGGCCCTGCTGGCCGCCTCTCCCCAGCGCGGGCGACCGCCTCCTGCTACAGAGAGCGGGAAGAACGCGCCCTCTGCAGGCTGGCTGCGACGCTGAGCCTCCAAGCAGGGCCGCGGTTGGCGGCACGGTTTGCAGAGCAGGGGCACCCGACTCCCAGAAAAGCAGCTTTCCCAGGGGATAACTAAAAGAGGCTGGAGTTCTGGGTTTCATCTGGATTTGGGATCCTAGCCCTTGCGTGCCTCGCCAGCCCGGAATCCCAAGCCCGGGTGGCTCCACCCGCTAGCGCCATCTGGTGTCAGATGATGAGGTGGCCCGTGCGGGCCAGGGGTGGCACTGAGGTCGTGCCAGCAGAAAGGAGCCCCAAAGTCCAAAACCAAGGTGTGAGCGGGCCGCGCTGCCCCTCGAAGGCTCCAGGGGAGAATAGCGCCTGCATCCTGCTGGCTTCTGGTGGCTGTCGGCAGTCCTTGTGGTCAGCTTGCTGGTACAGGGGCTGCTCCCATCTCTGCCACCGCCTTCACAGGGCAACTGTAAAAGTTCGTCTGGAAGTGAAAGACAAGTTTACTTAGTTACAGAAAAATTTGCACCCTAATAAACATCTTTTAATGCCATTGCAAGAGGACTTTAAAAAGTTCTTAGAGCAGCCGGCACTAGGTAGGAGGTAAAGCCTCCACCTGTGGTGTTAGCATCCCATAGGGACCCTGGTTCAAGTCCCGGCTGCTCCACCTCTGATCCAGCTCCCTGCTAATGTGCCTGGGAAAAACAGCAGAAGATGGCCCAAGTCTTTGGGCCCCCTGCACCCATATGGGAGACCTGGATGAAGCTCCTGGCTCCTGGCTTCTGCCTGGCCCAGCCCCAGCTGTGTGACCATTTGGAGAGTGAACCAGCAGATAGAAGATCTCTCTCTCTCCCCCCCCCACCCCAACCCTGTCTGTAACTGCCTTTCAAATAAAATAAATAAATCTTTAATTAAAAAAAAGAAAATGGAATTGATAAAAGTTTATTTTGGTGCAATTGTTTTAGAAATTCATTCATACAAGGGGTTTTCAAAAGAGTTTAGAAAAGGCTGGTGCCGTGGCTCAATAGGCTAATCCTCCACTGCGGTGCCGGCACCCCAGGTTCTAGTCCCAGTTGGGGCGCCAGATTCTGTCCCGGCTGCTCCTCTTCCAGTCCAGCTCTCTGCTGTGGCCTGGGAGTGCAGTGGAGGATTGCCCAAGTACTTGGGCCCTGCACCCTCATGGGAGACCAGGAGAAGCACCTGGCTCCTGGTTTCAGATCAGCATGGTATGCCGACCTCAGCGGCCATTGTGAGGTGAACCAACAGCAAAAGGAAGACCTTTCTCTCTGTCTCTCTCTCACTGTCCACTCTGCTTGTCAAAAAAAAAAAAAAAAGAATAAGAAGTGGAGCAGCCGGGACGTGAACCAGCGCCCATGTGGGATGCCAGCACTGCAGGCGGAGGCTTTACCTGCTATGCCACAGCACCAGCCCTAGAGAGCGATCTTTCAATCACCAATTCACTTCCCAAAGGGCTGCAACTGCTGGGTCTAGGCCAGGCTAAAGCCAGGAGCCCAGAACTCCATCCGGGTCTCCCACGTGGGTGGCAGGAGTCCAAGTACAAGGCACCTCAGCAGGGAGCTGGATTGGAAGCTGAGCAGCTGGGACTGGAACTGGCGCTCTGATGTGGGATGCTGGCATTGCAGGTGGCAGCTTAACTCTGTGCCACAACGCCAGACCCTAACCATACCTTAACTGGTAGGCCAAATGCGTACTCCATGTCCCCTTTCCAAATTCCTACAGTTGCTCACTTGTGTGACTTTTTATTCTCCTAAAGGACTAAGTAATTATTTGAAAGGCAGAGTTACAGAGAGGCAGAGGCAGAGGCACAGGGAGAAAGAGAGATCTTCCATCCACTGGTTCACTTCCCAGATGCCCACAACAGCTAGGGCCAGGCTGAAGCCAGGAGCCAGGAACTCCATCCGGGGTCTCCCACAGCGGTGGCAGAAGCCCAACTTGGGCCAGCAGGGAGCCAGATTGGAAGCGCAGAACTGCGTGGAATTGAACCAGGCACTCTAGTAAGGGATACAAGCACCCCAGGCTGTGGCTTAACCCGCTGCACCTGACCTCTTATTCTTACTCAATCTCACCAGAGGCATGTCTGTTTCATTAGCCAGGTTTGTTTGTTTGTTTGTTTTTGACAGGCAGAGTTAGTGAGAGAAAGAGACAGAGAGAAAGGTCTTCCTTCTCTCTGATTCCAGCTTCCTACCAGCCGGGGCGCTGCACTGATCCGAAGCCAGGAGCCAGGTGCTTCTTCCTGGTCTCCCATGCAGGTGCAGGGCCCAAGGACCTGGGCCATCCTCCACTGCACTCCTGGGCCACAACAGAGCGCTGGACTGGAAGAGGGGCAGCCGGGAGAGAAGTGGTGCCCCAACCGGGACTAGAACCCCAGGTGCTGGTGCTGCAGGCGGAGGATTAGCCTAGTGAGTCTCGGCGTCGGCCACATCAGCCAGGTTTTTAACATATAAGTAACATAGAGTAAAATTCGCCCCTCTTAGCTGTGACAAACACACAGTCGTGTAATCAACCCATGGTCAACACTACAGACCAGCCGCGTCCCCCTGCAAACTTCTGTTTCAGTGGTAGCTGATCCTCCCCGGCCCAGGCCCTGGCGCCCAGGGGTTGGTTCTCCATTTTCACAGTTCTGCTGTTTATGGGATGTCATGTAAACACGTCCAACTCCATCTCGGAGTCCGGCTTCTTTGACTTCAGTCTCTGTTTGGCTTGCACACGTGCCGCGTGTGTCAGTAAGCCGTCATTCCACGGCCAGAATCCCATCATTTGCTCTTCCTGTTCGTCTATTCATTCGCCATGGAAGGACGTTTGCGTTGTTTCCAGGATCTGCTTATTAGGAAAGAAGAAAGCTGCTGCAAACATGTGCAGAAAGGCTTTGTGTGCGGGAGGTTTTCGCTTCTCCTCGGGGCTGCCCGGGAGCAAGGCTGCAGGGCTGTGCGGTCCACGGCTGCTTCACTTTCCAGGAAGCGGCCAGACTGTCGGCCACAGCGGCCGCTGCGTGTGGCATCCCTGCCAGCGCCGGCTTCCAGCTACGTTCCAGCTGCTCTGAATCCTCGTTAGCACTTGATAGTGCCAGGTTTGAATTTTTTCTTTATTTATTTGAAAGTCAGAGTTACACAGAGAGAGAAGGAGAGACAGAGAGAGGTCGTCCATCCACTGGTTCACTCCCCAATTGGCCACAATGGCCGGAGCTACACTGATCCAAAGCCAGGAGCCAGGAGACTCTTCAGGATCTCCCACGTGGGTGCAGAGGCCCAAGGACTTGGGACATCCTCCACTGCTTTCCCAGGCCATAGCAGAGAGCTGGATCAGAGGTGTAGCAGCCGGGACTTGAACCAGTGCTGCAAGCGATGGCTTTACACGTTATGCCACAGTGCCGGCCCCTGCCAGGTTTGATTTTATCTTGACCATTCTAATGAGGGTGTGGGGCACCTCATTTTGTTTTTAATTTATAAACTTCAAGCAACCAATGGTGTTGAACATCTTTTTTATGTCCTTGTTTGCCATTCATGTGTTTTCTTTCAAAATTACTTATTTATTTGAGGGGCACACACACACACACACACAGAGTTTCCATCTGATTCACTCCCCAAATGTCCACAGTGATAGGGCTGGGCCAGAATCAAAGTCAGGAGCTGGGAACTGCATTCAGGTGGCCCATGTGGGTGGCAGGGGCGTTATGACTTGAGCTGTCATTGCTGCCTCCCAGGGTCTGCATTGGTAGGAAGCTGGAATCAGGTGATGACTGGGTGTGGATCTCAGGAGCTCTGATTTGAGACATGGCCGTCTTAAACACTAGGCTAAATGCCTGCCCCTTCCTATATGTTTTTTAAAGATTTATTTTATTTATTTGAGAGGCAGAGTTACAGAGAGAGGGAGAGACAGAGAGAAAGGTCTTCCATTTGCTGGTTCACTCCCCAGGTGACCACAATGGCTGGAGTTGAGCCAATCCGTAGCCAGGAGTTTCTTCTGGGTCTCCCACGTGGGTGCAGGGGCCCAAGCATTCAGGCTGTCCTCCACTGATTTCCCAGGTGCATTAGCAGGGAGCTCTATTGGAAGTGGAGCTGCTGGGACTTGAACTGGCATCCATATGGGATGCCAGTGCTGCAGGCAGAGGCTTAGTCCACTAGGCCACAGCGCCGGCCCCAAGAGTGTCTTTACATTTGAGATAAACATGCTCAATGTATAGGAATGAAGTATCATGATTTTACAACTTACTTTCCAATTGATTTGCCAGGGTGGGCAAGACTGGAGTCCCTGGGTTTGAGTCCCAGTTTTATCTCCACTCGTGTTTCCTGCCAGTGCAGACCCTGGGCGGCAGTGATACGGCAGTGACTGGGTTCCCACCACCCCCGGGGGAGCCGGGATGGAGTTCCTGCCCCCAGCTTCGGTGCTTCCTCTTGCTGGCCTTTGCGGGCACTTGGGGACTAAACCAGTGGATCGGAGCTCTCCTTATCTCTCAAAAACTAACAGAACATTAAATAAAATTCACACAATAAGCCTTATGATTAGCCTTACTCTGTCAGCTGGCCTCTCACCTCCATTGTACCTGGGCATTCTTTAATCTCCCCTTCGGGGTGGGCGTGGTCTCAGAAAACTAAAGATGGAATTAACACAAACGCATCTTTCTGTTTACAAGACCATCGTGGGAAATTTCCAACAGGAACAACATTAGAGACTACTTCAAGGAGCCTTCATGTAGCCACGGCTGCATTTCAACAGCTATCAGCGTCCTACCAACTGTTTGCTTTTTTAGGTCAAGGTCTGAAGTTGTATGCGCTGTGGGGGAAGGTCTTCCTGGCTCTCAGTCGCTGCAGCAGCGTGATCCCGATCCCATTGAAGTCCAGTTTCAGGCATTTTGGAGAGTAGATTAACCACAAGGTAAACAGTTGCCAGGATTCCTGTCGAGCCCTTAGTATGTGTGTCTTGTTTTGGTGGCCTTTTAAAATTTGCTTTTTATTATTTAGGAAGCAGAGCGGCAAGGAGGGAGAATGTGAGAGAGAGAGAGAAAGGGAGAGACAGAGAGAGGCAGAGACAGAGAGAGGGAAGAGAGAGATCCTCTGTTTGCTGGTTCCTCCCCATGCCAGGGCTGGGACCGGTCAAGGGCCAGAGCCAGAAGCCAGGCAGAAGTCAATCCAGGCCTCCCACAGCAGTGGCAGGGACTACGGTATTTGAGGCAGGACTCAAACCCAGGCCATCTAATAGGGAATGTGGGTGTCCCCGGCAGGAGCCAGAGCTGGGTGCTGAAACCAGACATTCCAATAAAGGGCCTGGGCATTTTAACCAACACCTTAACCACTAAGCAACCAGCCCATCCTAGCTGGCTTATTTTTACCAAGCACTCGTCGTGTTTAGAGAGACAGAGTGAGACAGTCCCCTCTACTGTTTGGGGATGTCACCTGTCACCTGTTTTACAACACTCTGCCACCCACCATTCACCCACTCAGTGTTGTGTTCCGGGTGTTGAAACAAACACCATGGTGACAAAAGCTACCAGGGCCTCAGTAACACCACGAACTGAATCCCCCGGTGCTATTCCAGGACAGACAGGCATGGTGTCACGGTGTATTTGATGTGTCGCTGTCTGTGGAATATTCTGGCTAAATGAAAAGAAGAAATCCATAATACTGTCAACTGTGTGATCCTAATTTTGTTTTTTGGTAAAAGGACATTGGCATATAAAGAGGGCCTGAGAGGATGCCAAGATAATACTGGGATGGGCCGGTGCCGCGGCTCACTAGGCTAATCCTCTGCCTTCAGCGTCGGCACCCTTGGTTCTAGTCTCGGTTGGGGCGCTGGTTCTGTCCCGGTTGCTCCTCTTCCAGTCCAGCTCTCTGCTGTGGCCCAGGAAGGCAGTGGAGGATGGCCCAAGTGCTTGGGCCCTGCACCCGCATGGGAGACCAGGAGAAGCACCTGGCTCCTGGCTCTGGATCGGCGCAGTGCACTGGCTGTAGCTGCCATTTGGGGGGGGGGGTGAACCAACGGAAGGAAGACCTTTCTCTCTGTCTCTGTCTCCCACTATCTAACTCTGCCTGTCAAAAAAAAAAAAAAAAAAAAAAAGATAATATTGGAATGGGCTTACAGTGGTGGTGGTACGAGCAGACTTCAAAAAGTTTGAGGGAAAATAAAACTTAAAAGATGCACTTAGGGGGCCGGTACTGTGGTTTGGCAGGTTAAGTCTCCACCTGCAGTGCCAGCAGCCCATATGGGCACCAGTTCAGGTCCTGGCTGCTCCACTTCCGATCCAGCTCCCTGTTAATGGTCTGGGAAAGCTGCAGAAGATGGCTCAAGTACTTGGGCTCCTGAACCCATGTGGGAAATCCAGAAGAAGTTCCTGGCTCCTGGCTTCAGCCAGGCACAGCCCCATCCATTATGACTATTTTGGGAGTAAACCAGTGAACCAACAGATGGAAGACTCGCCCCCCCCACACACACACACACTCTGGCTGTCTCTCCTCCTCTCTATGTATTTCTGCCTTTGGAATAAATAAGTAAATATTTTTTAAAAAAGATAAGTTTAGGGGCTGGTGCAATGGCGCAGCGGGTCAAATCCTGGCCTGAAGCGCCGGCATCCCTTATGTGCGCTGGTTCAAGTCCTGGCTGCTCCTCTTCCGATCCAGCTCTCTGCTATGGCCTGGGAAAGCAGTAGTAGAAGATGGCCCAAATCCTTGGGCCCCTGCACCCATGTGGGAGCCCTGGAAGAAGCTTCTAGCTCCTAACTTCAAATCCACTCAGCTCCAGCTGTTGCAGCCATTTGGAGAGTGAACCAGTGGATGGAAGGCCTCTTTCTCTCTCTCTCTGGCTCTACCTCTCTCTGTAACTCTTTCAAATAAATAAAAATAAATCTTAAATAAAAAGATAAGCTTATTTGGGTGCAAAAACGTTTTGAAATCCATGCACAGATTTTCATAATATGGATTTTCATGAACTTTCTGAAGGCCTCTTGTAGTTTGGATTCTTTTTGCTGACCATAGTCTACTTTTCCCCAGGAGATGCATAGGGAGAAATGAACACAAGTAAACACTCAGAGTAAATAAGTATGTGTTTTATGAATCCCGGTGTCACTGCACTTGAAAGCTAGTGAACCAGGTGCTGTTCACTCAGGTTAGGAAGGTCGCTGAGCCGGCTGAAGAGGCTGTCCTTGTCACGCGGGTCTGTAAAGGACTTTGTTCCTCAGGTGTAGGAGGGGCAGCAGGTGTTACAGATGTGGGCCCCGCCCGGGGGAAATAGAGCACCCAGCAGAGCCTGGGGTGTCCTGGCGCCGGAGTGTGGTGTATCAGTGGCACTTTGGACAGAGGTCCCTAATCTAGCACAGAGGGGTTCAAGTGAGTGCTTAGCTCCCCACAAACAAGATTCCCTTCCCCAGGGAGGCCGCTGGGTCAAGAAAAACAACAAACCAGTCCAGAAATTAGCGCTTGACAGAGGAGAAGGAATTCCTAGATAAGCAGAGCAATAAAGCAATGATCATTGATAAGAGAGAGCATCTTTGTTCTGGCAGGTGGCCTGGAGTCCTGCAACAGGATGCTGCTGAGCGAGGGACCCAGTGAGGGCTGAGATTTTTTCAAGACCTGAAGGGGATTTGAACGAGGACAAATCTGCGTAGCCATTGACATTGTGAGCATGTACACGGTGCGGTCTTGTGGACACGCTGCATCTGTTAGGGCATTTTCATTGTTTGTCCAGCTGTTCTACTGTAAAGTAGCTCAAGCTCAGGTTTGGTCATCTGGGGGTTCTTGTTAGCTCATCGGACACTGTGACGGAGGAAGTCCACAATCGGTGCTGACAGTCACTTTGCTATTCCGAGCAGCACGGGCGTTACCAACACCGCTGCTGTCCACTTTCCAGCCAGGTCTGGGATAGGCCAAAACCAGGAGTCTGGAACTCCATTTGGGTCTCCCATGTGGGTTCAGTTTAATCCACTGCACCATGCCAAGGATTCAAAAACTTCACATCATCAGATTTGATCTGAAAGAATTCAGAAATGTGATACAAGGAGCAGCAAAACTACATGGAAGTCTTACTAAGCTGCAGTAAGGACTGAGGGGCTGGCATGGGACAGTGGATGGCACTGTTGCTCAGAACCGGAATCGCTGCTCCTATGGGGCGCTGGCATCATGAGCAGCAGTTCACCCACCACGGCCTTTCTGAGGCCGCGGGCTTGCTCTCCAGGAGGAGGGGCATGTTCTCGCACCGCGGGCTCCCCAGGACGGCCGCTTCTCCCTGCAGTTGCCACGAGCTGGAGGGCTCTCAGTGGTCTTGCAAGAGCAGTTGCAGAGTCACGGGCTGCCCCGTGGCCACGTGGTGGGTGATCATCCCCAGGCAGAGGCTGGCCCGGCCCATGATGGACGGGAAGTGGTACCGTCATGTGCGTCTGCTTTGTGAGGGAGCGCCAAGGGGACCAATCGCTAACATGACTAACATGCTCAGGGCTTTATGGCTTCTGCTGAGAAGTTAGCTGGTATTGAATGTATTGGTCCTGTAAAAGACAGTTTCTTTAAAAAATTTTTTTAAATTATTTATTTGAAAGTCAGAGTTACACAGAGAGAGAGAGAGAGAGAGAGAGAGAGAGAGAGAGAGAGAGAGGTCTTCCGTCCACTGGTTCACTCCCCAGTTGGCCGCAATGGCTGGAGCTGTGCTGATCTGAAGCCAGGAGCCAGGGGCTTCTTCCAGGTCTCCCACGCAGGTGCAGGGGCCCAAGGACTTGGGCCATCTTCTACTGCTTTCCCAGGCCATAGCAGAGAGCTGGATTAGAAGTGGAGCAGCAGGACTCGAACCGGTGCCCATATGGTATGCCGGCGCTGTAGGCAGCAGCTTTACCCGCTATGTCACAGTGCCAGCCCCAAAAGTCGGTATTTCTAAGGAGCAGTGGCCAAAACTACGCAACCTCTCTCCTTTTGATTGGCTTTCACACAACGACACCACGTCCCCCTGCCGCCTGAGCAAAGGTTGTTGAGAGAACAACGGCTGAGCTGCCCTTGCCTGGTGGACCAGAGTTGCCCCGGCTTCCCCGGGTCCCTCCCTGGGTCAGCCTCTAAGCTTAGAAAAGTCCCTCCTCGCTGCCTCAGGAGGAGGTGCCCACAGTTTGCTCGTGGACTTCCCTATCGCCAGGTTAATAACCCTCGCTCCTTTGATTATAGCTTTGTGTCTTATTCCTCTGTTATTTAATAGCACAATGCCACCGACTAAATTATGCGAGGTTTATTTTGGCTCTTGGTCTGCTGTAAGGTCAAGAGGCTGCCTCTGGTGATGGCTTTCTTCCAGGTGGAGCTGCGTGGTGGTGCAGGGCACCCCTGGCAGGAGACAAGGAGCGCACATGAGGTCTGGCAAACTGCTTCCACAGTAGACCCACTTTCAGGATAACCATTGTGGCCAGCGTTAGGGTGCAGCAGGTTAAGCCACCGCCTGCACCGCGGGCATCCCTCGTGGGCTCTGGTTTGAGTCCAGTTGCTTCACTTCCGATCTAGCTCCGTGCTCATGTGACTGGGAAGGCAGAAGATGCCTGGGCCCCTGCACCCATGTGGCGACCCAGGTGAAGTGCCCGCTTCCAGTCATTGCAGCCGTTTGGGGAATAAACCAGTAGATGAAAGATCGTTCTCTCTCTCTCTTTCTCTACCTTTCAAATAAATAAATAAATAAATAAATAAATCTTTCAGAAAAAAACGAGATAACCATTAACTCATTAACTGCATGAATGGATCATGAATGGATTACCCCATTCATGAGGGCAAAAACAGTTCCACCTCCTGGGGGTGAGCATTTGGCAGACGCCAGTTGGAATGCCTACAGCCCATATCAGAGTCCTGGAGTGCCAAGTCCTGGCTTCGCTCCCAATCCAGCTTCCTGCTAATGTGGACCCTGGGAGGCAGTGGGTGACAGCTCAAGTACTTGGGTGCCTGCCACCCATTTGAGAGTCTCAGTTGGAGTTCCTGGCTCCTGAATTTGGCCTCAGTATTGCAGGCTTTGGGGGGATGAACAAGCAGATGGAAGATCTGTGTCCCTGCCTTTCAAACAATTAATAATAACATTTGATTTAAAAACATGCTCACCTGGTCCTACCTCTTAATAACTCATAATGGGGATTAAATTTGAATATGAGTTTCAGATACCACAGCAAGTGTGCTACAACAGATCTTTTTTTTTTAAAGTCATATTTAATTGTACATGGATGTATGAGAGTCCCACAAAATAAGATTCTTCCAGTACGTGTATGTGACTTGTGTCTCTATGGTTCTTATCACCGCTCTATGAATTAGGACACTGTCCCCAGATGACAGGTGAAGACTGACGTCAATGAATGTTTCCAAAGGACACAGCTAGCAAGTGGTGGAGCCTGGCTCTGAAGCCAGGTTCCCTGAAGATAGCAGCCACCACTCTGCCTAGAAGGCACCTGCTTAAGGACATGTGGAGAGCCTAGCGTCAAGACTGTGACGTCCTTTGGTTGAGGTCGGGTCCTCCTAAGAAGCAATTTATTCAGTTGCTATGTGCATCACGGTCTCCTGCGTGTGAATGAATTTGACAGACAGACAGGTTTCCTCATAGAAAGGTAAGGAAAAATTGGCCACCAAATTGGGTGTACAAAGAGACTTCAAAAAGTTCACGGAGGGGCTGGCCGAGTATTCCAGTATGGGATGTAGGTGTCTTAAGTAGTGTTTTAAACACTAGGCTAATCACCTACCCCTGACAATACTTTGGACACATCAAGTTAAAGTATATAATTCATTTTACATGTTCTATTTTACCTTTTAAAACTATGGTCACTAGAAAATTTAAAACTATATGTGTGGCTTCATTATACTTTTATTGGATGGCCTGATTTAGAAAATCATTGTTAGACTAGAAAGTGAAAAAAAAAATAGTGTGGTTAAAGATAATTAGAGACCTCTTAGCACTGATTAAAGGTCCTTAGGCTCCTCCCAAGACTACAGTTAGCTGGTTGAGGTTTTTAAGCCTATTAAAGTCTATGAGAAAATTGGCTCAGGTGTTTCATCAGTAATGCAGAGGCCTCTGGGGAGGATCAGCTATTCACACCAGAACACAGAGTGACACTCCAAGTTGGGTTTGGATAGTTCTCCCTCTCTCTCTCTCTCTCTCTCTCTCTCTCTCTTTTTTTTTTTTTTTTTTTTTTTGACAGGCAGAGTGGACAGTGAAAGAGAGAGAGACAGAGAGAAAGGTCTTCCTTTGCTGTTGGTTCACCCTCCAGTGGCCGCCGCGGCCAGCGTACTGTGGCCGGCGCATCACGCTGATCCGATGGCAGGAGCCAGGTGCTTCTCCTGGTCTCCCATGCGGGTGCAGGGCCCAAGCACTTGGGCCATTCTCCACTGCACTCCCGGGCCACAGCAGAGAGCTGAACTAGAAGAGGGGCAACCAGGACAGAATCTGGCGCCCCGACCGGGACTAGAACCTGGTGTGCCTGCGCCCCAAGGCAGAGGATTAGCCTGTTGAGCCGCAGCGCCAGCCTTCCGCTCTCTCTCTTAAACTATTTATTTTATTTATTTGAAAAGCAGAGTTACAGAGAGAAGAAAGGGGCACTGGGGGCAGGAGAGATCTTCCATCTGCTGATTCATTCCTGAAATGGCTACTTCAGCTGGGGCCGAGCCAGACCAAAGCCAGGTGCTTCATCTGGGTCTCCCAAGTGGGTGCAGGGGTCCAAACACTGCATTCTCATGCACATTAGCAAGGAGCAGGGAACTGGATTGGAAGTGAAGCAGTCAGGACTCCAACCGGCATCCATAAGGGCTGGTGTTGCAGGTAGCAATTTAACTGGCTACACCACAACATTGACCCCAAGACAGCTTCTTTTGAAGCCTCCAGAGAATCTATTCCATGGGTTTGAGGAAGGCCCAGAAATCGCACTGTTGGGGCCGGCACCATGGCGCACTAGGTTAATCCTCCACCTGCAGCGCCAGCATCCCATATGGGTGCCAGTTCTAGTCCCGATTGCTCCTCTTCCAGTCCAGCTCTCTGCTGTGGCCCAGGAAGGCAGTGGAGGGTGGCCCAAGTGCTTGGGCCCTGCACCCGCGTGGGAGACCAGGAGGAAGCACCTGGCTCCTGGCTTCAGATCGGGGCAGCACGCCGGCTGTATCAGCCAATGGAAGGAAGACCTTTCTCTCTGCCTCTGTCTCTCACTGTCTGTAACTGCCCATCGAATAAATAAATGTTTTTAAAAAAGGAATAAAACAAAAGAAATCGCACTGTGAATCTGACTCTCCCACGGGTCTGACTCTGGTGAGTCCCTGAGTCTGAGAACTGTTGACTTAGACGCTGCTTGTATAGGCTTGGTAATCCCATTGGAAGGAAGGAGCTGGAGTTGGGGATCAAGCCCAGGCACCCCTTCAATGGAGCTCCAGGGTGAGTGTTTGGCTTACGGTTAGGACACCCATCTCTCCCTGCCGGAGTACCTGGATCGGATGTCCCACTCCACTCACAATGCCAGTTTCCTGTCAGTGCAGACTTGGCTCAAGTAACTGGGTCCCTGCTACCCTGGTGGGAGACCAGGCCTCAGTCCCTTGCTCCCACCTTGGGCCAGGCCCAGCCCAGGCTGTTGCAGGCATCTGAGAAATAAACCATGAATGGGAGTTTCTCTCTCTCTCCTTCCCCCCCTCCTTCTCTCTCCCTCTCTCTGCCATTTAAACAATTTTCCACAGAAGGAATTGCAGACACCCTTCGGAAGGTCTCGCTGTGCCCCCCAGGGGCTCCCAGGCTCCACAGGCTGCAAGCTGAGCAGGACAGCCCCAGCAGGCTAGAACTGACATAGCAGCAATCCCGATCCCTCGAAGAGATAACAGACGCTGTTTCACCACCCACCACACCCAGGTTCCTCCCTTCTGAGAAAATGGCTCCCGGGGCCGGCACTGTGGTACGGAAGGTTAAGCTTCTGCCTGAAGCGCCAGCATCCCAAAGAGGCACCAGTTCAGTCCTGGCTGCTCCCCTTCTGATCCAGCTCCCTGCTAATGGCCTGAGAAAGCAGCAGCAGATGGCCCAGTCCTTGGGCCCCTGTCACTCTCTCACTTTGCCTTTCAACTAAATAAATACATAAATCTGATCTCTCTCCCTCTCTGTATTTCTGCCTTTCAAATAAATAAATTAACCTTTCTAAAAAAAAAAAAAAAGAAAAGAAAATGTCTCTTTGGCCTCATACTGCCTCTTATGTGACAAATTGTTTTCGTAAGCCTCTCTGGGTCTGTCCTGAGGTTTTCCCTCAGCCCATAACGAGTATGTATTTCATTGTCACAGCAAGAAAAGTTTGAGCTCTTTGAGATAACCTTCTTGGGTTTGTGTACTAACTTGCTGTTAAGCTTTGGAAGGTTGCTTTCAAAGACTCAACGTCCTCTTATGTAAGCTTGACTTGTTTTGAGGAGTGAAGTGATTTGAGCAGTGTCAGGAACAGCAAGCCCTCAATAAATGTGAGTGGTTATTGTTGGCAATCGCCCTAAATTGGGCTTATCTTCTAGATCTTCCTGGGACAGGCAATGCTCATAAAATGCTTGGAGACTCAGAAATCGTTAGACAGAACCTTGAGCCCTGTGGTTACCATCACATGACTCTACTTGTTAGCCCCACTTTGCCCGGCAAAGTCAAATCAGAGACATATGCTGAATTAGAATTGTGGGGAGTGTTGGAAGTTCAAAGACGCAGACACTCAACCTGTACTCAATTTTGGTTTCGGCTGCTGTGTTTTTAGCCAAGACACACAACTCCACCCCTCCATTTCATACTAGAATTAACCATGGCCCAGTGGAAAGAGCAAATGGGTTTTGAGTTTGAACAGACTTGGGTTTGAATCCTGTTCTGTCACTAATACTAGAGGCCCTCAAAAAGCAGGAAGTGGAATTCAAAGGCAAGTTTACTTAGATGCAAAGTTCTTGGAAAATATGTAAGGTGAAAAAACAATGCATGAATTTCAACATTTTTGTGCCAAAATATGTTTATCTTTTAATTTCATTTTCCACCAACTTTTTAAGTACATTTGCAATATTGAACTTGGGGAAATAAACCTCATTTCCTACTCTATAAAATAGGATTAGCAATATGCCTCCTCAGACTGTTGAAAGGGTCAAATGAGAAAAGCCTGCACAGTACCTGGCACACATCAGCCCTGCAAATGTTACTGAATATTGCAAGGTACAGCACGTACTTGTCAGGATATCTTCCTGTGCTAGAC
The DNA here is from genome assembly GCA_949820135.1 of Sylvilagus floridanus. Taxonomy (NCBI): domain Eukaryota; kingdom Metazoa; phylum Chordata; class Mammalia; order Lagomorpha; family Leporidae; genus Sylvilagus; species Sylvilagus floridanus. Next base: position 9,299,385 of record OX463228.1, on the reverse strand, counting down.
AGAGTGGGGTAAATAGGCATGACTCAGGTAGAAAAGACGGTTTTGTGTGTCTTTGCCAAATTGGAGCCTAATGTTGGAAGACAGAGGTGCTGGTTTGGCCTGCTCCGCTGGAAAGTTGGTGGGTGGTTGGCAGTTGGATCTGTTGGATCTGTTGGATCTGCCCTGGATCCAGCTTCGCAGCGTTTGGAGGTTGAACTGCTTGTTTATCAAACATGTGGGGTGCCAGTCTTGTTGACCACAATCCTCGTAAACGCAATCCTCATCTATGAGGTGGTCCCTTTTTTTCGGTAAGGTGACATCACCATATATATTTTAAAAAGATTTATTTATATATTTGATGATAGTGATAGAAGGAAGAGACAGAAAGATAAAGATCTCTTCTCAGGGGCTGGCTCCGTGGCGCTGTGGGTTAATCCTCTGCCTGTAACGCCTGTTCTAGTCCCACCTGCTCCTCTTCCAATCCAGCTCTCTGCTATGGTCTGGGACAGCAGTAGAAGATGGCCCAAGCCCTTGGGCCCCTGCACTCATGTAGGAGACCCAGAAGAAGCTCCTGGCTCCTGGCTTTGGGTCAGCGCAGCTCTGGCCATTACAGCCATTTGGGGAGTGAACAAGTAGATGGAAGACCTTTCTCTCTGTCTGTCCCTCTCAGTGTCTCTCAAATAACATAAATTAAAAAAATATATTTTTTAAAATATATTTTTTTCATCCACTGGTTAACTTCCCCAAATGGACGCAACAGGTCCAGGCCTCCCATGTAGGCGATGGGGGCTCAGGCACTTGAGCCATCTTCCACGCTTTCCCAGGCACACTACCAGGGAGCTGAGTTGGAAGCAGAGCTGCCAGGCCTCTAACTGATGCTCTGATACAGGATGCTGGTGTGTCTAGCAGTGACTTAACCTGCTGGGCTTCTGCAGCCATGTTTCTATCATCTCCTTTGAATGGACGGTATAGACAGCTCATCCAAACTGTTCAAGTTAGAGACTTTTTTTTCCTCCGGGGAACTTAGCATTGGGACTAGGATTCCATTCCCATTCTGGGCTCTACTTTTGAATAGAGGGGGATAGAACTGGGTGACATGGCTTGGTCGTCTTCTCCCATGTAGATTAAGAGATAGGAAAGCCAAGCTGCAGAGAGTGAGCAGAGAGAGAGAGAGAGAGAGAGAGAGAGAGAGGAGAAAGTATACATTACTGAATTCTTGATAGTTCTCACCTCCTGTATCAGACTCCTTCTCAGGACTGGGCACTTTCTGCCCTTGGGTTGCATGAAACACTTATTTAAATTTTTAAAAAAAGATTTACTTATTTATTTGAAAGAATTACAGCAAGAGAGGAAGAGAGAGAGACAGAGAGAGAGAAAGAGATCTTCCATTTGCTGGTTCACTCCCCAAATAGCTAGCTGCAATGGCTGAGGCTGGGCCAGGCTGAAGCTCAGAGGCAAGGGCTTTTTCCAGGTCTCCTATGTGGGTGCAGGGGCCCAAGGATTTGGACCATATTCTGCTGCTTTCCAAGGCACATTAGCAGGGAGGTGGATTGGAAGTGGAGAAGTCAGGACTCAAACCGGGGCCCACATGGGATGGCAGCACTGCAGGCAGTGGCTTTACCCGCTATGCCACAGCGCTGGCCCATTTTTTTTTAAATTAGTGGCAAACAGGAGGCTCTGACTGAGGGCCAGACACTGCCTAAGCCTTCCAGTGGTGTCCCCATTTATTTCGTTATTTAAGATTTATTCATTTGAAAGTCAGAATTACAGAGCAGAGGGAGAGACACACAGAGAGATAACTTCCATCCACTGGTTTACTCCCTAAAAATGGCCAAAACAGCTAGGGCTGGGACAGGCTGAAGTCAAAAGCCAGGAGCTTCTTCCAGGTCTCCCATATGGGTTCAGGGGCCCAACTACTTGGGCCATCTTCCACTGCTTTCCCAGGAGCATTAGCAGCAAGTTAGATCAGAAGAGGTGCAACTGAGACTCGAACCCGTGTCCATATGGGATGCCAGTGTTGCAGATGGCAGCTTAACCCGAGGCACTACAATGCCAGCTCCTCGTGAGACACTTCTGAGACCCTAGTGATACACTGGGTCATGCTGTGTGTGAGGTTATTTTGCTCCCAAGCAACAGAAGCCAACCTGAGCTAAGGAAAAAGAGGAAACGAGTGGAAGGGACAGGAGGATTATCACAAGATCTAAGAGGTTTGAACAGCCCAGTTCCAAACAATCCAGGGGGCACCGGCCCCAGGGCATCTGTGGGTGCTTAGTCTGTTGTTAGCTGCAACTAACAGAATACTACAGGGGCCATTGCTGTGGCACACTAGGTTAATCCTCCGCCTGCGGCGCTGGCATCCCACATGACCTCTGGTTCTAGTCCCAGTTGCTCCTCTTCCAGTCCAGCTCTCTGCTGTGGCCCAGGAAGGCGGTGGAGGATGGCCCAAGTGCTTGGGCACTGCACCTGCATAGGAGACCAGGAGGAAACACCTGGCTCCTGGTTTTGGATTGGTGCAGCTCCAGCCATTGCGGCCATTTGGGGAGTGAACCAATGGAAGGAAGACTTTTCTGTCTCTCTCTCCCACTGTCTGCAACTCTACCTGTCAAATAAATAAATAAAATTAAAAAAAAAAAACACAGAATACTACATAAGGAAAACAATTTCTTACAGTCTTGAAGGCTGGCAAGTCTCATATCCAGATGCTGGCCCCGTGTGAGGGGGGCCCACACCTGAGAGCTGGGTCCCTGGGAAATCAGTGTCTGGCTTCAGAGGGACAGCGTTCTTTGAGTGCCTGAGATGGGTCATTGCAGAGGGTTCCATACTCACACAAATCCTTTGTGTGGTTCATGTGCCAGTGTGGATGGGTTACAGAGCCACTATAGGCTCACCCTGGCAGAGAGGAGTTGAGGCTGTGATCACGCCAGCAAGCAAGATCATAACCTCCTCACTGCTAAAGTAGAGGAGCTCGGGCCGGCGCTGTAGCACAGTGGCCTACAGCACCAGCATCCCATGTGGGCACTGGTTTGAGTCCCGGCTGCTCCACTTTAGATCCAGCTCTCTGTTATGGCCTGGGAAAGCAATAGAAGATGGCCCAAGTCCTTGGGCCCCTGCACCCGTATGGGAGGAAGAAGCACCTGGCTCCTGGCTTCAGATCAGCACAGTGCGCCAGCCACAGCGGCCATATGTGTGTGTGTGGGGGTGAACCAACAGAAGGAAGACCTTTCTCTCTGTCTCTCTCTCTCTCGCTGTCTAACTCTGCCTGTCAATAAATAAATAAATAAATAAATTAGAAGAGCTCTACCAGGGTGTTAACCCTTGGCACACCCTTGAGCACTGATTGGAGCTCCCTGGCCCCACCCAACGCATGCCTCTGGATATCCACTGAAGGAGCAGACATTCCACTAAGCCACAGAGACACATTCCAAGATAAAAGCCACTTGAGGAGAAAACCAAGTGTTTCCACAAATGCCTAAAAATAAATGTAGAAATATAACAAACATGAACAAGGAAGATAATGACTCCCTAAAAGGAACACAATACAGCAAAGTATGATCAGCAGTTGACTTGATGAGATACAACTTTTTTCTCTTTTCCTGTCAAATATTTTCCCTGTCATGAATTTGTATTTCCTTTTATAATTGGTAAATTTTATTTATAAACAAATATCAAACCCTGCTTCCTTGTCTATAATTTTATTATCTGACAAAGGGAGTTGGGTAGAGCTTGTATTTTAACCTTTGCAGGCCATGTAATCCCTATTGAAATTATTCAGCCCAGGACCGTTGTTGTGGTGTAGTGAGTAAAGCCGCTGCCTGTAGTGCTGGCATTCCATATCGTAGCTGGTTTGAGTCCTTGCTACTCCACTTTTGATCCAGCTCTCTGCTATGGCCTGGGAAAGCAGTGGAAGATGGCCCAAGTCCGCGTGGGAGACTCCTGGTTTCAGATAGGCCCAGCTCTTGCTGTTGCAGTCATTTGGGGAATGAACCAGCAGATGGAAGACCTTGCTCTCTAATTCTGCCTTTCAAATAAATAAGTCTTGGCCGGCGCCGTGGCTCAACAGGCTAATCCTCCGCCTTGCGGCGCCGGCACACCGGGTTCTAGTCCCAGTCACGGCGCCGGATTCTGTCCCTGTTGCCCCTCTTCCAGGCCAGCTCTCTGCTGTGGCCCGGGAGTGCAGTGGAGGATGGCCCAAGTGCTTGGGCCCTGCACCCCATGGGAGACCAGGAGAAGCACCTGGCACCTGGCTCCTGCCATCGGATGAGCGCAGTGCGCCGGCCACAGTGTGCCGGCCGCGGCAGCCATTGCAGGGTGAACCAACGGCAAAGGAAGACCTTTCTCTCTGTCTCTCTCTCTCACTGTCCACTCTGCCTGTCAAAAATAAAAATAAATAAATAAATCTTAAAAAAAAAATAAACCTATTCAGCGCTTCCTTTGTATACAGCACAACAGACATAGATAATAAGTAAATAAATAGAAGTGGGTTTCTATAATTTACCAATTATAAAAGGAAATACAAATTCATGACAGGGAAAATATTTGACAGGAAAAGAGAAAAAAGTTGTATCTCATCAAGTCAACTGCTGATCAAAAACTTTATTTATGGATACTGATCCTTGAATTTCATATAATTTGCATGTGTCACTTTTCTTCTTTTGTTCTTTATTCTCAGGCCAGAAAAACACACTTGAGTGTTTGAGACCCATAGGCCGTAATTTGCTAACTAGAGGAAATCAGAATTGTAACGAATGAAACACATCACAGTTATGCTGGACATTCCCAACAGAGATGGCCAATCAACTTTGTGTTTATTTTATTTTTATTTTAAAGATTTATTTATTTATTCGAAAGAGTTGCACAGAGAGAGGAGAGGCAGAGAGAGAGAGAGAGAGGTCTTCCATCTGCTGGTTCACTCCCAATTAGCCGCAACGGCTGGAGCTGCACCAATCTGAAGCCAGGAGCTTCTTCCAAGTCTCCCAAGTGGGTGTGGGGGCCCAAGGGCTGGGCCATCTTCTACTGCTTTCCCAGGCCCCAGCAGAGAGCTGGATGAGAAGTAGAGCAGCCTGGTCTTAAACCGGCACCCATAAAGGATGACAGCGCTTCAGGCCAGGGCGTTAACCCGTTGCACCACAGAGCTGGCCCCTGTGTTTATTTTAATCTCTAATTTCTCTGCATCTTTTCCTTTACTTAAAAGATTTGCTATTCACTTGGATGTCTCAGGAAAAGAATGTCAAGTCATTTTCCTAAAACATTAATGTAGGAACAGGATGATCTGTGGAAAAAAATAGTCAAACAAATCCAGGTCTATAAAAAATTTTCTGTGTTTGGCATTTCTGGAAAAGACAAATATGATGTATCTTTGATATGACAGTAATGAAGGAATGATGAGCACGAACAAAATATTGTAGGATCACACAAGAGGCAGAGTAATTCTGCAGACAGAAGACAATTTTTATTGGAGAAAGTGGGAAGAAACACTCCAGGAGGGGGACATGGCATTAGGTGGTCATGGGAAAAACAGACATTGCAGAAGGCAAGTGTTTTAAAATTGCATCACTAGGCAGTATCATGGAAAAATTGCTTTTGTGGAACTCAAAAATTTTTAACAGTAAGTAACTCAAGTGAAAAACACTTACAAAAAATTAGTCCTGAAGAAAATCACACCACTGTAGGCTGAAGGCAGCAACTTTTTTTTTTTGGTAACATACAGCATCATCTTTCTTGTTCTTCTGCTTCAAGAAATCTTTTTCATATTTTGCTGATCACAGCAAAAACATAGTGAGTATAATGATAAGTTGCTTCCACTACAAAAATGTAGAAAATAATTGAAAGATGTCATTTTTAACTATGTAGAAACCATGCAAATCCAGTAACAGCACATATTTTTGTTTTGTTTTGAAGATTTATTTGAAAGGAAGACTTAGAGAGAAAGAGGGTGAGAATGAGAGGGGGAGACCCATCTTCCATTTGCTGGTTCATTCCACAAATGCCTGCAACAGCCAGAGCTGGGCCAGGTGGAAGCCAGGAGTCTAGAATTGCATCCCGGTCCCCGACTAGAGTGGCAGGGACCCAAACACTTGGGCCACTTCTGCGGCTTTCTCAGTTGCATTAGCAGGGAGCTGGATTGGAAATGGAGCAGCTAGGACTAGAACAGGTGATCATACGGGATGCTGGCTTCACAGGCATTGGCTTAACTAACTGTGGGGCAACACCAGCCCCACGGGCAAGAGATACACTTTAAAATGCCAATGAGTGTATTGAGCCAACAGGGAAAGATAAAGTTTCAACAAATACTTACCATCTTCAAAATCTATCCGAATTCCCCACACCATAGGCAACTTCATAACATTGTTTGCCCCCACTGGGGCTATTTGCATTTAAAACTGTGTGAATGGAAGAGCTGGCCCCATACAAACTCTCCATGCTCTCATCCAGACTTCCTGAGGGTCCCATACCAGAGGTCACAGGTAAGGCTAGCTGCTCCTCTGCTGGAACTATTTTATCTCTGTAATTCTAGTTCCAAGCATGTAACTCTAGATTCTGGGACTGCTCAGAAATGCAGTGCCTCGGTTTCCACCTAAAAGCATTAAAGAAGAGTTCTCTTTACACCCAAGATTCTAGGCCTGGCAACCTTATTGAGAAAACACTGGAGTTCAAATACGTGGAGAGCCCTGTTGCACACCCACTTTAATAGCACAACATACACTGTGTCGCTGAAGAATTGTAGGCTTTCATGTGTTTCATTACAGAAACCTGAACAGCGCGGATTAACCAAATCCCATTTGGACTTAAAGCAGCTGGAAACCTCTTCAAGCCAGCTCAGTTGCAGAGTGGTGGCAAGGCAGAAAACCATATTCCGGTTTCAATCCAAGATGGCCTTCACGCTACAGTCTCCATTTTAAGATTTCGTGACTCAAAAAAAACCTTCCATTTAAAAAAATTATTCTGTTCCTTAGGTCTTCTCACTACCATATGTCCATGGCGATTGACTTGAGCATCAAGAAGCGCCCTGGCCTTGAGTGAAACCACATGAAGCACGCAGCACGGAGTCAGGGCAGCCAGGTCTTTTTACAGAGCCCGAGTTTCAATCACTCGGTAATCTTCCGGGTACCCGAGGAAAATTCTGGATCCAGAAAAGGGTCCAATTCGCTTTAAGAGACTCTTATGGGAACGAGGTAAATGATCCGAACTCCAAGCCTCAGAGGAAGCAAACGTCTCCAACGGCTACCGCTCCGACGCCCCTGCCGTTCCCGCCCCCGACCCCACCCACCGCAGCCTGAGGGTCGCTCTAGGGGTCACGGCAGGAAGACCCTCGCCCTGCGGAAGCTTCCGGCCCTGGACCCCACTGGGTGTACACCACAGCCCCAGGGGCGGCCCCGGAAGTGACGTAGGGACGCGCCCTCCATTTTGTGGAACGCCAGAGCTCCTAAGTGCGTCAGTTGTCGAGAGGCGTAGACGAGTTAGGTTCTGGTCTGCAGGGAGGTTGACGACTCCGTCGCAGACTACGGACCTCTCTGGGTCTCAGCTGCCAAAGATCCTGTCCGGTAGGTGAGTGGCTCACTTTGAGGGCAAGGCTTCTCGGATCGAGGCTTCTCCATGGCCCCTCAGGTCGCGAGTGGTCGGGGCTGCTCTCTTTGCGGAGGACGGCGTCTAATGAACGCAGTTGACTCGAGGTGGGCGCTGGGGCACGTCTCCCTTTTGGTGTTGCTTGAGGGGGAGTGAGGGTGGAGGGGTGGTCATGTTTACGGTCGTTTGTACACAGGGGTTGCGCGCCCCTCCCTGCCACTCTTGCGGCTTCGTTATCCAGCCGCCCCGAGTCGTGTGCCTAGGCGGCTCTGACTTTTGCTCAGGGTGCGGCGCGGGGCCACCTGCGGGCGGGCAGAATGAGTCCGGAATGGTGGCACCGGGCAGGGAGAGGGAGAGTTTGGCTCGCGCTACTCTGCCCGGCGCTGACTCCGCGGCCGCCATCTTGGGGCCGCCGAGTGCCCGCCCTTCGTTGTGTGCGCAGGCGCGGCCGCGGTCTCGCGAGACGCAGGTTCCCGCCCCCTGTGACGCGCCGGGCCTCTGCCATTGGGCTGGTCTCGCGGAGGGCGGGGTCGGCTCCGCCTGCGGTTCTCGGCCTTTCCTAACTGCGGCAGAAGGGAGGGGGCCGGGGCGTCGCGCGGGGGCGCGGCTGCGCAGTGCGAGAGGTGGCAGTGGGCGTTGCGGTTGCTGCGGTCTGGGCCCCGGGGGTAGGGGGAGAGCCGGCCGTGCTGTCACCCTGCCGGGTAAACGTTTTAAGCTACGTGTGATGCGTTTGGTGGCTTCCCCCGGCATTCCTCGGCGCCCTTCATTGGTATTGTCTCGCTTGATCGATTCTCTGGCAGGAGGCGCTAGCCGGACACCATGAGTGGCTGTCGAGTGTTCATCGGGAGGCTGAATCCGGCGGCCAGGGAGAAGGACGTGGAGCGGTTCTTCAAGGGCTACGGACGGATAAGGGATATTGATCTGAAAAGAGGTTTTGGTTTCGTGGTGAGTATTGAGAACAGGGGTCGTGGAGTGGGTAAAGCTTTGGGTCGGCGGAACCGTGTCCAGGCAGAATTTTGTGTCTGCAGCAAAGGAGTTAGCGGATTGTCTTAGAGAACCTGCGGGCTGACTTGGGTCCCCTGCCGAGTCACCCTCTCGATGAGGTTATCTGCGTGGTCATGTCTTGATGCTCTGCCTCCCCTCCCTCCCCTCCCCTGCTTTTAGTGTTTGTATGCTGAATGCACATGCAGCCGCGCTAAGCGTCTTTCACTTGTACTGTAGGAATTTGAGGATCCCAGGGATGCAGATGATGCCGTATATGAACTTGATGGAAAAGAACTTTGCAGTGAAAGGTGAGAGGTTCTGAGTACACAATGGCGCAGCCCAAGGCGGCCAGGATGTTATCTGAAACAGGGCTCCCTCCCGTGCAGCTTGAGTGTGTAACGCAGGCTCGTTCTTCTGTTTCTGTAGGGTAACTATTGAACACGCTCGGGCTCGTTCTCGAGGTGGAAGAGGTAGAGGACGATATTCTGACCGATTTAGTAGTCGCAGACCTCGAAATGATAGACGGTATGTGATGGGCGGAGGACCGCTGCTGATTCTGGCTACCGGGACTTGGTTTAAGCCTGAGGAACCACTAACAGTAAATGATGCCGGGACTTGAGTCTGGTGTGTTCCTGTGTTAGCTCACTGGTCCTGGTGAGTCTGTAATGAGTCACAGAGAATAACAGAAGCTGTTGCTGGAAGTCACCTGGTGACTTGTCATGGCTGAGTGCTTGCGCTTGTCCAGGGCTGAACACTAGAAGTGCGCTCGGCACTGCTTTGCTTCCATTGTGAATACTCATTTTCTTCCTCAGAAATGCTCCACCTGTAAGAACAGAAAATCGACTTATAGTTGAGAATTTATCCTCAAGAGTCAGCTGGCAGGTTTGTTGAAATACGGTTTTTGCGTTATTTTGATGTGGATTTTTTAAAAAAATATTAATGGGTAGCTAATGTTTTATTAATGTTTTAAAATTAAAAGTAATTTTATCTTTAATTAATTTTATTTTAATGGAATTGTAATTGTAAAGTTAAATTAATTAATTGTAATTGGGGGATATTTCAAATTTTATTATTAACTAATCAAATGTAAATGTTTTGAGGATATTTTTCTTGTTTTGAAAAATCAATTTTAACCAAATATTAAACCCTTTATTTGCCAGCCTATCTGTGTCGTTGGCCTTATGACGAGGAGTGCCTGTGGGTTATCCTAATCGTTGTCTTGGTCACTCTTGTTGGGCCTGGTTGACTTTGCCAGTCAGCTCCTACAGTGATCAGTTGGCCACCTCTAGATCTGTGTTTGCCGGTCTAGACCTAATCGGTGCACTTCCTTGAAGTGCCAGGTTGCAGCGATCCCAGAGCGTTGATAACGTGATCTGATCCCTAAGTTGAAAGCTGTCTTCCTGTAACGCTTCCGAATAAGAGGTCCTGGTCGAAAAGAGTTGAAAGATACGCAATTAGGTGTTCGTTGGAGTCCTGATCGCAGTAAAGTGGTCCTTGGTAACTGCTCAAGAGTAGAACATGTCTGCATCGCCAGTAGTCCGCTGATAGGGAGGGGCTGTGCGATTAAAGGCTTCCAGCGATTGGGTAGTATCCTTCGAGTGGGTGGCGAAGAGCCAGTCGGGCCTATGTCATGAAGGTTTCTCCGACCGATAAATGGTTTGCTGCTTGACTAGCCTAGGGAAATATTAATAAAGGTAAAGTAAACTTTTTTAATGGCATATGGGGCACAAAATAACTGGTGTCTTGTAAATGTTCTGTTTTTTTTTTTTTTAATATAAATCTTCTACTTTAGTCTTTACTTTAAAATTTGTATTGTTTCTTTTTGTTTTTGTTTTTTTGTTTTTTTCCCCTTTGTACTGAACTCAGTATAGACTAATACTACTTTAATGTTAAAATCTGAATTTCCTTTAGCATTTTGCTTAAAAGCAATATGCTCTTTGCTTATTTCGTGCCCTGATAGATACTTTTTGAATTCTGATAGAATACAAGTGTGGTAAATGCCATGTTTGTATATCTAACATCTTCTCTTTCAGTAGTCTTGTTTTTATACCATGTGCTTGTTTGTGTGTCACCTTTCCTCTTCTCCGCGTAACACAATTATCTTGTGTTAAGGATCTCAAAGATTTCATGAGGCAAGCTGGGGAAGTAACCTTTGCGGATGCACATCGACCTAAATTAAATGAAGGGTGAGTGTATACTGGAGATTGTGAAAGCTTTTAAATACCCTAGCTTTTTTTCCATAGATAAGACTTATGATTTGGATGTACTGGAATGTAGTGGTTCTCCACTACACTGCCTGGAGATAAATTCGGTTGTAAAAACTGGTTGAGCGTGCTGTTGGCATGTAGCAGGTAGAAGCCAGGCATGCTGTTACATCACCCCACAATACACAGGATAGTTAATCCGCAATAAAGAATTGCCTGGCCAAAACGTCAGCAGTGACAGAAGTTGACTCTAAGGAGTGTTGTCTATCAGAAATAAGGCTTGATGCAGCAAGAGCAAAACAGAGGAACTGCTCATCTACACTGTGGTAGTTCGCAAGATAATGGGGTGTATATACTCTGAAAATGTTTTTTTTTTCCATCATTTTAGGGTGGTTGAGTTTGCCTCTTATGGTGACTTAAAGAATGCTATTGAAAAACTTTCTGGAAAGGAAATAAATGGGAGAAAAATAAAATTAATCGAAGGCAGCAAAAGACACAGGTATTTTTAGAAATTCCAAATCACAAGGGCTTTTTAATGGGTTTGTAGGGCTTATCACATGGGCTGACCCTCCCCCCTTCTTTTCTCATAGTAGGTCAAGAAGCAGGTCTCGATCCCGGACCAGGAGTTCCTCTAGGTCTCGTAGCCGATCTCGTTCCCGTAGTCGCAAGTCTTACAGCCGTTCAAGAAGCAGGAGCCGGAGCCGAAGCAAATCTCGTTCTGTTAGTAGGTCTCCTGCGCCTGAGAAGAGCCAGAAACGTGGTTCTTCAAGTAGATCTAAGTCTCCAGCATCTGTGGATCGCCAGAGGTCCAGGTCCAGGTCCAGGTCCAGGTCCAGGTCCAGGTCCAGATCAGTTGACAGTGGCAATTAAACTGTAAATAACTTGCCCAGGGGGCCTTTTTTAAAAAAAAAAAAACAAAAACAAATTCCCAAACCATACTTGCTAAAAATTCTGGTAAGTATGTGCTTTTCTGTGGGGGTGGGGTTTGGAGGGGGGTGGGGTTGGGCTGGATATCTTTGTAGATGTGGACCACCAAGGGGTTGTTGAAAACTAATTGTATTAAATGTCTTTTGATAAGCCTTCTGCTCACATTTTTGTGAATGTCTGAAGTATATAGTTTGTGTATATTGACAGAGCTCTTTTATAACTAAAGCAAATTTAATTTTTTTGTACTAGAAAAAAATTTGAACATTTTAGTTCCTGGTTATTCAAGTGTGTTAATTCAAAATTAGTTTAATGCCTCAATTAAACTAATTAACAGCTTTGGCCATTTAAAAGAGCTCTGAATTTGCTTGTACATAAAGGCTTAATTTGAGTTTTCCTTGTTAGGGTTACGGGTATCCTCCTACCCACCCTTTAACAGCTGCAGGACAGACAAATTAAAAGCAGCTGTTTGTTATTGATAATAAAATACTACAAAACTGCTTTTTGTCCTTGTCTGAAGAAGTCCCATGCTATATACTCCTCCCACTCCTGTCTTCGTACAGTATGTTTTAGGACATTCCAGACTAGTGAAAAGATGCTCAGAGAAGTTAGTGAACTGTTCAGAATCGATGACTGAGTGCTGTTTAGAGTTTCCTCCTATGTCCCTCTCCCCCTTTCCCTTATCACTTTATTATATTAGCGTCAGTGTGTTCAGTTAGCAAATGACGATATTTAACGTGTTCCTTGTCTACTTTGAAGGTTTAATGGTCCAATTTTAATGCTCAGAGATACGTAACTTTAACAGTGAACATAAATGCTTTAGGCACTCTAACCCGCAGCTGCTTTTAGTCCTGAGACGTGTGTTACAGCGTGTGTTCTGGTGAAAATTCCCTTTAAGCCCTGTACTTGAGCATTCAGATCCTACCCAGTGAGAACTTTATGGTTCTTAGAAATCTTGAAGAATGGTTAGATTTTAGTCTTCTGTTTGGGTTTTGTGCTACAGAAGTATTTGACAACAAATAATAGCATCTATTTAACAAGGAATTATAAGGAAGTATTTTAAGTGCCTTATCTTGTGTATTTCTTCAGTCTTCAAAATTACATGAGAAAATTTGGGGACTCTTCCAAGAACAGTGAAACGGTAGTGAATCCAGATTGTGTCTCGATCCAGGAGCCCACCACCACACACTTATTGTTGTAGCATTTGAGGGATATTGAGGGAGGCAGAAGAACTTGCTATAAAATGTGGGGGGTTGCGGAGTGGAAATCTGTATCCTTGTGTAAAGGCCACTTCCTGCTGTAGCCAAGACTAGAGCTTAAATGATTGTTTCAATAGGCTGAAGCTAGAAGTCGGTGGCATACTTGTTAATTTGAGGGAATTGGGTTTACATCTATGGCAAAACTTGAGCATTTTTCTTTTGTAATCCTCAGAGGTTGTACAAGAGACCTTGATTGCAAAAAGCAAAGTCCTCACCTTCCCAAGTGGTAATACTCAGTGGTGTACACTTGGGCCATGCAATGGTTACTGTTTTTATTCAGGCCCACTCCCCACCAATAAATACCAGAGGCTAAGAAACTGAGTTCAAAAAAGGAAGTTAGTTTGACCTAAAAAGGAGTGTAAATGTATCCTAAATGTTTTAGGACCAACCTTTGTAGAGTGTGGTGTAACCCTGTTTTTAGTTACATCCTTTTTCATCTAGTTTCATCCTAGTTTCCACTAAGGACAATTTAAGAGCAGTCTAACCCCCTACTTTTCTTGAACAGATCTGGTTTTTGTTCTAGGTAACCAGGTCTTAACAGCAGGTGATTGAGAAAATTTGAATAGGCAAATGTGAACATAATCTTAGAAAATGATAGTTTACCTCTGTTGCTAACAGGATGTGAATGACCTAAGCTGGTAATTTCTCTGGGTGTTGAGACTGCTTGTTAGACCTGCATTTTTGCCAAATTGGTTCACTAAAGTTATTGTTGCTTTCATTTGTACCTGATAACTAAATGATAGGAAATCTCTAAGTAATTAGGTATGGTCAACTCTTGAAAGTGTTAATACTCAGCCATTTATGTTGTTTACATACAAGCAATAAGCAAAATGTTAAAATTTGCTTAGAGAAAATTTGAAATTTGAGACTTCCAGATGAAAATTTTTAGATGGGAAGTAATTCTTTTGGCAAAAGTTAACAGTACCACCAAAGTTTTGGGTGTGGTGCATGAGAAGCCACTGATGAGTGATGATATGTTAATGAAATAAAACCCTGTTCCCTGGTTCTCCTTGTTAGAATATTCTCTACCCTACTTCTGGGATTGTATTTTCTAAAATTCTTTTCATCACGTGGTTGTGAGAAGCTGTATTTAGTTTTTGTGCAATTGCTTTTGTGGTTTTTAAAAAAATATTTAAAAGAGATTTATTTATTTGAAAGGCAAAGTTGCAGAGAGGCAGAGAAAGAGGTCTTCTGTCCGCTGGTTCACTCTCCAGATGGCCACAACAGCTGGAGCTGTGCAGATCCGAAGCCAGGAGCCTACATGGGTGCGGGGACCCCAAGACTTGGGCCATCTTCCACTGTTTTCCCAGGCCGTAGCAGAGAGCTGGATCAGAAGTAGAGCAGCTGGAATTCAAACCAGTTCCCTTATGGGATGCCAGCACTGGAGGCGATAGCTTTATCTGTTATGCCACAGTGCTGGCGCCCACTTTTGTGTTTCATGCTCAGTTTTGCCTACTTGTCACTTGATGATGTTCTTAGAAACTTTAATTTCAGTGTCACGGGGGAAGGAATGGAGTCTTTCAGGTTAGGAAGAACTGCAGTATTCTTGAGCATTTATTTTTCTTTTGGTTCACAAATCTTGGAATGCGATTTGGGTGTTTGATTCATGGATAAATCACCCATTTGTTAGTTCAGTAACGAAATGAGTGGTTCTGGAGATTCAGAGGCGAAAGACAAATTGGGCCTCTGCCTTCATAGAGTCTGCAGTCACAGAGCGAGTCGTTTTTAAGAACAAGTATTAGGGTCTACCTGGGGGGGGGGTAGGTGATGCTTTGAGGTGAGATTGTCCTCCAGGGTAAGGCTTGATTGGTGCCATACACTGGAGTGCTGGGGAAAGACTGACAGGACAGCTGTTCCTTTTGGTTTTGCTCTGCATTTAACCACCACGTTTTTCTGAATTGCAGTCTGACCAGAGTCCAGGCCACCAAGGGAAAGACTAGGCTGTGCCCGGGGAGCACTCCTCTCCTTTGGTGGTGCCATTTCCCAGATTTCCTGGAATTTCTTCAGTTGTGGCAGCTTTGTAGATTATTTTTGTTTTGTCTGAAAAGTTAAAAAGGATCAAAGGTGGGGAGAATAACATTGAATAGAAAATTCCATATGAAGAATAAAAGAATACCCACTTATTGCTGCAATGCCATATGTATAGTTCTATCTCTTATCCCGCCTATGATTTACTCAAGCTGTTAGTACTAGAAATAAGAAATAAATTAACAGAATAATGAGTCTTCGATATTCCACCACCAATTTTTAAGTACAGTAAGACAGTAGGGGAGACAGATGAGTGTAAGGAAGGATGGCTTGCATTCTAGGGGTGGTAAGGAGGGCGCCAGGGCGCTGGGGGAGGTATCTGGCCAAGCAGTGTCCAGCCATCCCCAACACGTCCTCATGTGCAGTTTCCTGCTCGTGAAGGGGTGGGCAGCTTTGCAGAAGGGAGTCTGCCCTCCGGGCTCCATCTCTAGGACCCAAAGCACAGCTGCTTTATTCTGACAACAAACCGGGATTCTTAGCTCTAGAGATAGGTTGCTGTGACTTATTACTGCTGCTGGGGTCTTCTGAGGTGGATCGTAAGGAAATTTTTCTCCTTAGGTCTTGAGAGCTAAAGATCTGGGAGATTGTCCCGGGGGGGGCATTCCAGGCCCGAGAACGTGTTTGGTGGTTCTTCGAGGAACGCCTTCACGTGCACAACCCTACCCCCTTTTTCCCCTAAGAGGGTGGCAACTTTATTGGACATTGAATCTCTTGAGTTATTCTGGTAACTATGGGGCTTAAATTCTTCCCTACAATTCTACGGTTTTGAATCAAAGCTTGTAAAATGGATTTCTTTTTTTTTTTTTTTTTTTTTTTTTTTTTACAGGCAGAGTGGACAGTGAGAGAGAGAGACAGAGAGAAAGGTCTTCCTTTGCCGTTGGTTCACCCTCCAATGGCCGCCGCGGTCGGCGCGCTGCGGCCGGCGCACCGCGCTCGTCCGATGGCAGGAGCCAGGAGCCAGGTGCTTTTCCTGGTCTCCCCATGGGGTGCAGGGCCCAAGCACCTGGGCCATCCTCCACTGCACTCCTGGGCCACAGCAGAGGGCTGGCCTGGAAGAGGGGCAACCGGGACAGAATCCGGTGCCCCGACCGGGACTAGAACCTGGTGTGCCGGCGCCGCAAGGCGGAGGATTAGCCTGTTGAGCCACGGCGCCGGCTAAAATGGATTTCTTTTGGCTACTAGGTAAGGTCATATTGTAGTTCCTGCAAAGTGAGAGAGGATGCATTTGTTAGTAGAGTGTAATAGATTTTATTAGCAAAAGTTCTATATTTCTCTTAGGGGAATATGATAGGGTCTAGAAAGGTGTTGAAGAGGCCCTGAAGTTCATGAGAAGGGGCAGTTGAAAGGCAGTTACGAACAAGCTGGTGTTCAGAGTTAGAAATTATGGAAATGTATCATAAAGTAGTTTCCTGAAGAAAAAGAATTAGGGTTACAGAGCACTTTGAGGGTAGAATTCCAGGTGTGGCTGAGGTTTGATAGATTTTTGAGGTGAGTGCTGTGAACATTTTTGGAAAGGTTTATGTCAGTCTAGTGGTAATCAGGAGTGAACCATAATAGAATTGAGCTTATTGTGCAGCAGTCACTGTTAAGCGCACTCATACTTAATTTGCTGTGTGGCTGGAGTTGAGGAATACGCTGGATTCTGGGTTATATTGAGCTGCATTGCTTTAATATGCCCTCTCCAGTGTGAGAGTGCCATGGTTTCAGGGCTCAAGATCCTAGTCCTCAAAAGCCCAGAATCTTGATGAACTTTTGGCAAGTAGAAGAGAAACTGTTTTTACAAAAGTAGCATCTCAACTGTCTAATGCTCATGGTTTCCTTTTCAATGGGCTCTCCACTTGGACAAAGGGGTCCAGGTAACCTTGGACCTATGAGGCAAACTGCATCCACTAATTGGAAGTTTGAGCTAGAAGGCAGAAATAGAATTTTAATTGATAGGGGTAGTTTTGGCTGTTGAAGATGGCTTGAGTATTTCTTGCTGCTTTCTTGTTTACTAATGACTTGCTAAGAAGGAAAGCCCCATCTAAAAAGACTCTCCTAAAAATGTCAGTCTCTGGTCTCGTACTGGGAAGAGAACTTGGAAAGGACTGATTGAGTACTTGCCTTCGGAAGGCTTGATTTTCTCATAGCACCGAAAAACAGCGATGATGATAAGCCCTTCTGCAAGCTGGAAAATCATGTAGAGGAGAGGAAAGAAGAAAAGCGGTCCAATGACTTCAGGGGCAAAGGTCACATTGAGGATGGTAGAACAGAGTTGAACATTCTGGAATCCGGTCTCCATGCTGATGGTGCGACTGCACCTGTAGGTGAGAGAAACCCAGCTCTTCAGTAGATGGAGTCTAAACTCTGAAGGGAATACAGCACAAAGATGGGATGGGGGGACTTAAAAGTAACACCTACCGTGCACTAAGGCGGAAGAGAGCAGAGAGAATGAAGCCCAGCAGGAAACCAATAAAAGGCATCAGGACAGAGATGGCCAGAAAATGTGGTGTCATGACATACATGATGCTGTTGCCCACATTGATGGCAGAGAGGACAGCGACCGCTATGCTGCTGGAGAGAGTGATGATCAACCCCACCTGGGCATGAGGACAAGAGGGCAATCAGGTTAGGGGATAGGGAGAGCTGGGAGAGGGTTGGGGCTGGGACGTGGGATGCACACTAAGTCATTGGTATCTGAAGTGGAAGGGAACGTGGAAGCCACTACCGAAAGCTCAGTCAAGTGCAGGTGCGTGTGACGTGCCTCATGCCTGGATAGCAGGTTGTCGGTGAAGTGCTGTGGTTTGGAAGGAGTGCGACTGCTCAGGCTCCTGTGAAGTGGTGGTTGTAAATAGTCATTTTTGGAGGCTTTCTACACATTTCTACAATGTTGTCATTCTAAGTATTTCGAGACTCAGTGGAACTTCACATACTGTCTGAAGTCTTAGGGTAAGGACTTTATTTTAGGATGAGTTTGACTTCTGGAAATTTCTGGGTCATCTGAAGTGAAGCTGGTAAGCAAAGTGGATGATCCAACAGGTAATACAATTTTAGGACCAAATTGAGAGCAGTCATAAAGTGGCAAGCCTGCCTGAGTGGACCTGCAAGTCGGATAGTAAAGTGCGTGGAGTTTGAAAAACGTGTTGTAGTAATAGCATTATTAGAAACCTAAAGGCCTGGGCAGGCCTTTGGCACAGCAGTTGAGATGTCACTTAAGACATCTTCCATCAACAGTGCCTAGCTTGAGTCTCGGTTACATTTCTAATTCTGGCTTCCTGCTGATGCACAACCCGGAGCAGGTGATGGCTCAAGTGCTTGGGACCCTGCCACCCCTTAGGAGACATGGTTTCAATTCCTGGCTCTTGGCTTTGGCCTGACCCAGCTTAGTGTTGTGGCCAACATCCCAGAGTGAACCAACAAGTGGTGGGAAGATGCTGTGTCTCCACCCCACTCCTAATCTTTGCCTTTCAAATTAGTTGAACAGAGCAGACTGTGGGTCTGCTCTGTTCCAGGTAAATGCTGGGAACAGTGGAGTGTGTGTGTGTGCGTGCGTGCACGCGCGTGCGTTTGTAGTGTGGAGGAGTGGTCATTTGGCCTACTAGGTAAGACATCCATGTCCCAAATCAGGATGCCTAGGTTTGATGAATGGTGCTGGCTCCTGACTCCAGCTTCCTGCTAATACACACCCCGCAAGGCAGCAGTGATGGCTCAAGTGGTTTGGTACCTGCTACCACCATAGGAGACCTGGATTGAGTTTCCAGATCTTGGCCTGGCCTAGCTAAGTCCTGACCAATGTGGGCATCTGGGGAAGAAAAGAGCCAGCATTTGGTAGCTCATTCTTTGTGTGTCAGCCTCTCAGCTGAAGTTTTTAAAAGGTTATGGTTGCATTAACGTTTAAAAGTTATCAATAAGGTGTCAGTATATAACATAAGGATGCTAGCTTTGAAAATGCACATCCATGCACTTTGAGAAATGCATTTTAGAAAGTGATATACTCCAAACTGGTAACATGTATGCTTGTCTTAAAGCTTGTCCTTTTCATCTTGAAGAAATACAGCAAATAATATTGCATTGTTTCTTTTTTAAAGATTGGTTTTATTCATTTGAAAGGCAGAATGAAAGCTACCTTCCATTCACCGGTTCACTCCTCAAATCAATAAAACAGCCAGGGCTGGGCCAGGCTGAAGTCAGTACCCTGGAACTCCATCTGGGTCACCAATGTGAGTGGCAGGGCCCCAAACAATCGGACCATCATCTGCTGCCTTCCCAGGTGCATTAGTAGGGAGCTGGATTGGAAGTGGAGCATTCAGGATTCGACCTGGTGTTCATGGGATGCTGGCATTGCAAACAGTGACTTAACCTGCTGTGTTCCCATGCTAGCTTCATGGTTATTACATGTTTATGGGTTGGTTCAGTTTCCAGCTCACTCATTTATTACATTTGATATTTTTGGGAACATTTAAAAAAATTGTAGTGAAAAATTGCCATTTGTATTTTAAGTGTGTAATTCAGTGACATTAAGTACATGTACAGTGTTGTCCTGGGAACACTAGCATTTATATTGCTCAAATTTTAGCAGGGCAGGTTTGCATTTCTGTTTTAATGCATGTTGTAACTGATGTGAACACCTGTACCAATTAGTGGTCTTAGCCCAGGACTAAGGACTTTTTACAGTTGTGACTGTAAGCCACATGCTTAAAGTTTGATTGAAAGACAACTAGTTTCCCTGCATTTTGGATGGATTTCACCTTTTGCATTTCGTGGGTCACGTATGGGACGTTGGTTAGCAGGAGTTGTCTACAAATCCAGAAGCCATTTCCTGTGCCTGGGTATTCATGCTCACTCTTGGTGTCCCCCACCCTGTGGCTGCAGAGTGGTGGGTATGAGCCCAGATTCTGTGGTCCAGGTGTGACAGCAGGCTCTGCCAGTTTCTGGTATCTGAACTTTGGTGAATCACTCAGCTTTCCTGAGGTTGATGGCCCAGAATCTAGTATCTAAGAATCACTGAGTTGTAGTGCCTATGGTTGCTCATAGTTGAAGATGATTTGCAGAGTTTACTCCCATTCTTAACTGTGCTACTGGAGATACTAAATTCACAACCTCTGGCTGAGACAAGTGGCCCTGGGCAGTGTCACCTAGGGAGCTTGCCAGTGACCCATGAGGTGGGCTACTTATTTAAAGTTGGCTTGCTTTGATTTGAAAAGTCTTAGGAGGATTAATATGCAGAGGCTACACAATCCATTTGTTCATTTTTCAACTTCCTGCTCTGTTTCTTGTGGAACAGGGTGTTGAAGGATGAGCACAGAACTTGAAGCCGTCACAACAAAGTGCGTTTTGGCCCACTGATTGTATTGCTTCCTCACTGGAGTGAGAGCAGTTTGGAAATGTATTATAAAACAGAGCTGCTGACCTTATGTGGTTTAACAGGTTTAACAAGGGACAACGTGGATACAAGTGGGAAATAAACACGTGTTTATAGTGTGATAACTGCAAGTGTTAGTAGATGTTGTGTACTGTAGGAGTGAATAGAGTCGCTGTCCTGCCCGGGTTTGGTTGGCAGGGTCAAGAAGGCTTCCTGGAGAAGGTGCTGTTTGTGTTCAGAGCTGAAAGGAGTGAGCCCAGGGAAGGTGGTTAGTGGGTGGGAGTTGGGGAGGAGGAGAGTGTTCTAGGCGAGGGAAGGGCATGCCAAAGTTAAAGAGCCGTGACTGGAGGATCAGTTCAGACTAAAGAAAGGCCTGAGCAGCCACATTGAGGTGGTTAATGTTTATCCTGGAGGGGAGCAAGGAACCCGTGGAGCGGCAGGGTAGACTTTGTACTCCACATCTCTGTTCTCAGGGTAGAACTGGTCAGAGAACAAGGTTAGCAGGCTGTTTGAATTGTCTGGTAAGAGAAGGTGCAGGTCTGAATGAAGATAGTGGAGGGTGGGTGTGAGTGGGGAGGGAGAGGGGACCTTGACAGCAACCCTGGAGCTGGCTCAGGTGATCAGGTACAGAATGCCACTCTCAAAGGTGGTCACTGGAGGAGGGAGGAGCAGGCTGGGGAGGTGGTGATCATCATTTAAATGGGTTTTAAATGCCTGTGGTGTACTCATGCAGAGAGATGTGGCAGTTAATACAGGCATTGGGAAGTCAGGCCGGAGATGGATGAGATCTTGTGGAGGATCTGGTGGGTGAGAAAAGTCCAGGAAAGCAGAAAGGTTGAACTGAATGAATGGACAGAATTAACTTACAAGAGAGAGAAAAGTGAGAGAGGCGGTAGGAGGGTGGGGAGCCTGAGTTGAAGGAGAAGGTTTTAGGAAGGAGACAGTGGTCCTGCATGTAACACTGGTAAAAGGTCAAAGAGGTGTTGAGAAATGTCCATTGGAGTTAAGAGGGGGTGACTGAGATGCTGCGTGAATGGGACACCAAGAGGGGAAAGTGGAGGAAAGCTCAGATAATGAGATGGATTGTTAAGGGCCTGGTCACTCAGGAGTTTGACAGGCAGTGTGGTGGAGGTACAAAGGTGTTGGAGAGGAAGTGGGTTGATGGGGAAGGGAGTTTCTCTGAAGCCTGGCTAGGAAGGGGAGGTGGATCCCACAACATCCTGATGATCTTGTTAATGGTGGGGGAGACATGAACTTCGCAGTGCTGATCTGCAGAGACAATACAGAGGTGTGTTAGAGCAACAGGAGGGGCATAGTCACTAAAAGGAGGTCTCTGAGGAGCAAGGTGGGGAGAGTGGGAGATAAAACCCAGGCTGATGTGGGAGTGATCCCCTGTGGATAGGGGGAGTGACCTTTCCATGTCTTACAACAGCTGGAAAAGGGAACCATAGCCACGGTATTGGGGCTGGGCAAGGACAGAAACAAAACTGCTGCAAACTTGGAACTGCTTATCCCAGATGCTACGCTGTTGGCAAACCTCGGACTTGCAAGCAGCATGCCATGTGACGGGCTGAAGACATGCATCCTGGGGGACAGAGGTGACAGCGGGTGCCACGTTCTGAGGACCAGGACGAACAATGAGGCTGACAGGGACTGCGCTCCAAGGGCAGAGCAGCTGGTGGAGGAAGCAGACTGCACTCCAAGGGTCTGGGATTTCTCTCAGAGCGAGGCTGTGGCATGCTGCTTTGAGCTCTTCCACACCACCTGTGACCTTACCTCTTCACTCGCCTCCCATCAGCTGTGCACTACTACACTCTTCCTTTTCTTGTCCAGTCAGCGAACTTGTCCTCTGAACTTCAGCCCAGGCTCGCCGGTCTTACCCTGTGTTCCTGGTTTAGCCCAGGCCCCTCCCTTCCAAGAAGCCTCCTGACCACTCCCCAGCCTTCCTGGTCTCTGATTGATTCTGTCAAAACCTCCTTGTGTGCTACTGTTGGTCTTAGTCTCGGGTGTGCTCTTTCACTTTGTGCAGATTCCTGACTCTCAGGAAAGTGAGTGCTTGGAGTCCATGGCGTGACATTAGCATCTAGTAGGAGCATAATATTTTTATTCTGAAAATATTGGTTATACCCTACAGTTGTCATTTTAAATTTTTTTTAGCTTTTCAAAAGCATCCTCCTGTACATTGTGATCCCACAAAGTAGTAGGTGTACCAATAGCAGACCTTTTTTAAAAAAAAAAAATCAGGAAATGGACACAGAAAATGCAAATGACTTACTCCAACCATACGTTGAGATGGTGGTGGTGGTCTTGCTCCCTGCCCAGTTTGCTCACTAAGACAGGCCCCGGGGTTCTTACCTTGATGACATAGGGTACATATTGTGGCCGTTTGGATTTGAGGATGATCCCTATGGTGCAAGGAATGAGAATCATGACCAGTGATATCATGATGCCTCCATAGGGCACCTTGTCCTTCAGGTCCCCATCATAGATGCCCCTGCTGTAGATGAACAAGAGGAGAGGCATCATCCCCAGGGCGAAGAAGGTGGAGCAGGTGGTCATCACGATGCTGCGTGGGAACAAGGGGGACAGAGTGCCTGTTAACGACTGTTTTGTGAAGTGCCTGCTGTGCACTAGGCACTGCTAAGTGCTGCATGCTCATTGCTTCATTTTCTTTTCCCAGTGCCTCTGGTACTTTTCTTTTTTCTTTTTTTGCTGTGAAGTTGATCACTAGGAGAGTTGTGAGTTGGCCCAGATCACTGGGGTACTGACTGAGACAAGATTTGCATCCAGAACTGTGCAGCCTCTTCAGTTCTTTGTGCTTTGTTGCGGAAGGAACCACTATGATCTACTCTTTCTCCTTTGAGCTGTGCTGTACGCACAGCCGATTCTGGAGGAAGGTGAGCTCCCAGATCCTGACTGTTATCCAGGAAGAGCACTTGGCTCACACTTGTGAATGTCTGTTGTAGAGCCTGGGGACTGTCTGGGTGTAGCAGCTTTGTTCAGCTGAGATAATATGAGGCACAGTGACAGCACTTGGTCTTGGGGAATGGATAATATGGCACTTACCGGCAGGCAGAAGGTTTAAAAAACAAAACGGGGTTAGAAGGACCATAGAAGCAGCAGCAGAGCAGTGGAAGTGGGGAGTAGTTGAAGGACCATGATGATAGAGCAGTGAAGGAGGCAGCAAGAGTTAACCAGTTTAAGAAAAGCTTGGTGATGCAGAAGTGACCAAGATTCAGTGTGCTGACATAACAATTAAGCATGCCAGCAACCGACTGGATTCCTAAATCTGAAAAAGGTATCAAGAATTTACAGCAAATTTTAAACTCCATGGTGAAAATTTAGAAGGATTTTCTTTAACAAGAGGAATAAGCCAAGGGTAATGTCACTTCTTTATGAGCTGTGTGATACATGGGCCCTCACTAGCACAGCAAAACAAAGAATAGGAAAATACAGGGATAGGAAGAGAGGAAGCTGAGCTTTCAGTTTCTGCCAGTAAGATTGTCCACAGAGGTGATCCAAGTGATTTGTAACAAGAGAATCCTTGAAATTGAAATACATTAAAAAATAATTGGGTAACATTCTATAAGCAAATAATTTACAAGTGGATTTCCTTTTAAAGATACAACATAACATTCATAGAACTAAAAAATACTTACAAATATATCTAAAAGACTTATGGAAGGAAGTATAGAACTTAACAGAGGAGTGGGTGTTGTGGGTAAAGCCGCAACCTGTGACTCTGGCATCCCATATGGGTGCTGGTTTGAGATCTGGCTGCTCCGTTTCTGATCCAGCTCACTACTAACGTGCCTGGGAAAGCAGCAGAACATAGCCAGATTGCTTGGGCCCCTACACCCACGTGGGAGATCCAGGAGGAGCTCCTGACTTCCAGCTTTGGCCTGGGCCAGCCCCAGCTGTTAGAGCCATGTGAGAGTATACCGTACTCATGGATGGGATGGCAGTCTTAGGGAAATCATCTCTTAAGCCTGTATAGATATCAGTGACGAAGTATTTTTTGTAAACTTGAAAGCCTCCATCAGGCAGTCTTAGAGCTCAAGGAGAAAAAAACACGAAATGTGCCCCTTCCCCGAGAGGGGCCAGGCCCCTATGTTACCACCGTTCAGTCTTGAACTTTTCCCATCCCTGTCCCTCAGGGTAAAGTAAGGGTCACAGCAGTCTCAGAACCAGCAGGTTAGGACCTGGGGTCCCTGGACCAGCCTCCAGCCCCTGCACACGTGGAAGCCGCACCGGTGTCTGGGAACATGGCTCCCACATACCCAAGCAGACAAGGCGCACAGAGTCCCAGAGCAAACTCCAAAAATTCTCACACCAAACCAAGGTCAGCAGGACTTCTCTGCTCTAGGACAACTGCAGGCTGGCTCTGTGGCTCAGCGGGCTAAGAATCCCATATGGGTGCTGGTTCTAGTCCTCGCTGCTTCGCTTCCCATCCAGCTGTCTGCTATGGCCTGGGAGAGCAGAGGAAGATGACCCAAGGCTTTCTGCCCCTGCACCTGCGTGGGAGACCCGGAAGAAGCTCCTGGCTCCTGACTTTGGATGGGCTCAGCTCCAGCTGTTGCAGGCATCTGGGGAGTGAACCAGCAGATGGAAGACTTTCTCTCTGTCCCTCTTTGTAACTCTGGCTCTCTCAAATAAAAACTTTTAAAAAGTCCTAAAAAATTAAATTGAAAGTAAAGGACTAATAGTAGCGAAATAATTTTCAAAAAGAACAAAGTAGGGGGACTTGACCCTTCAGCTATCTGGTCTCCTTAGGGAAATGTGATGATCGTGCAGGAAGAGCTAAAGATCAATCATAGGTGAGAGCTCAGTTCTCGAGAGGTGTGGCATTTCAAGTTAACTACAGATTGAGTGGTGCTGGGAATTTCTTTGAAAAGATAATACCATACATAAAAAATAAACTGGGTTGATCTCCACATGGAAATCAAACGTTGAAAACTTTTTGAAAGAAAATACCGAAAAACTTTGTGACCTTGCCAGCAGTAACAGGTTTCATAATAACTGCAAGACGAATCATCTGCAAAAATGCTGACAAATCCTGACATTTTATCAAGGGGTAAAGACGGGCTCCAAACTGAGTAGGTTGTTGCGAAATAGGTAAATAAGATAATAAGATAATAATAAGCCCAATCAACAATCTCCAAAAACAGGTGAAGGACAGAGTTGTTCAGAAGAGGATGCTCAGACGGCTAATACATATATCAAGGTTCCAGATCTCCCGTGAAATCAAATTTAAAGCTGTTAACTTCCCAAATGGCAGTAACCTCCAGAGCTGGGCCAGGCTGAAGCCAAGAGCCCAGAACTCCATCCCACAGGGGTGGCAGGGGCCCGTGCATATGGGTCACCATCTCCCTTCTCAGCACTAAGCTTGGAACTTGAAGGAGTGCTCTAATTTGGAATACCTGCTTTGCAGGTAGTGGCTTAACCAACTGTAACAATGAAGGCCCCAGCAGTCTTGCTTTGACTATATATGCTGTCACATATGACCCCAGTGGACCATGAACAAGACAGAACCAAAACGTGAAACTCTCAGAAATAGTTGACCACAGAACCATGGATAAATAACAGCAAACTACAGCAGTTCAGATGTATGACATTTTAGTTATATGCCTATCAAAAACTTGTCAAATGATATAACATGAGATAGGACAGTTTATTGTTTGGATATGCTGGAAGTGATGAACATGAATTTCTGGGAGGTGCTTTCTTTGGGGTACGGTAGAGGGGAATGAGAGGGACATGTAGGGCTAACTTAGAGAAGTCCTGCTGACCTTGGTTTGGTGTGAGAATTTTTGGAGTTTGCTCCGGGACTCTGCGCCTTGTCTGCTTGGGTATGTGGGAGCCATGTTCCCAGACACCGGTGCGGCTTCCACGTGTGCAGGGGCTGGAGGCTGGTCCAGGGACCCCAGGTCCTAACCTGCTGGTTCTGAGACTGCTGTGACCCTTACTTTACCCTGAGGGACAGGGATGGGAAAAGTTCAAGACTGAACGGTGGTAACATAGGGGCCTGGCCCCTCTCGGGGAAGGGGCACATTTTGTATTTTTTCCTCCTTGAGCTCTAAGAGCGTTATGTGGACTCTTGCCTTTGGATATCTGTACACCTTGTTTGAGGGGCAGCTTTTGAGTCCCTGGCGATTGGAGGCAGACTCAGAGAGCTCCGAGGGAAGACCTCAGGGTCTCTGGAGTGGGCAACTTCTGGGTGGCTTCCATCTCCTGTTTAGGGTTTCTACATTATTGTGGAGAGACCTGGGGGACTCCTTGGATTGTCTGTGGTCCCCTTGGCCATTGGCTGTGGTCTCTGCTGTGGCCTGGTAAGCAGGTGAGTGTGGGAGGCAACCTTCTGCGTGCCCCCAAGAAGCCACACTCCCTCCGGTCTGGAGGGCACTTCTCTTGCCTGTGTGTCTCATGCAGGTTTTGGAGCGTGTCTAGTGGCATCTTCGAGGCAGGAGCTGCTCTGCCTGGTTTAGGTGATAGCTTCCTGTGATGGCTGCCCCAGCCTCACTCCAACTGGGAGGCAAAGTAGATGGCCCTGGACACAACTTCCCCAAAGTTCAAGTGTAAAACGGAATCTGTGTCTAACGGATTTCCTCTGGCTTTAAAAGGGGTGTTGGAGAGTGTCTTGCGTAAAATATGCACGCAAGCTGGGGCCTGGGAGCTGCTTAGCAATCTTTTCAATGTTTAACAGTTCAGAGATTTCCCAGGAAGCCGCGATAGCTGTGGGCCCTGCTCCCCTACCCCTCAAGGGGCATCTGCCTCCAGCTGCTCTGCTCTTGGACATGCTGGCCCTGAAGGTACTAGAGTAAGCACAGGCCCTGGAGTGGCTCCGACATTAAGCACAGTCTCTCGGGCTCAGTTTCCGCATCTTGAACTATGGCTCCTTGTGGCACCTCCTGCCAGGCGGCTCACTTAGCCAGGGCAGGTGTTCAGGGCCGCCGCTAACTGTTTCTTAGCAGTGCTGTTCTCATCATAACAAGCTGTCCCAGCCGAGCTCCAATTAGAATTTGCCCTCTGGCCGCACACGATGGTAGAGGATTCACACCCTGTCCCTGGAGTGCGAGGCACGGGAGCTTGAGGAAGGTGGCTGTCCCAGTAGAGTGAAAATCTCTTGTGAGGTCTTGGGAGAAGCAGCTGCCAGGTATGTGGACAGAGGTTCTGGAGGAGGAGGAGGAGGAGGAGAGCACCAGGGTTCAGGCTCAGCCCTGGGGTGGGGCTTAGAACCACAGAAATGTAGATGCTGTTGGAGAGGCCTCATTAGCGCCCACTGGGACATCTGGTCACCCACACTTACACCCCAGCCCCCCCTTATTGTCCCCGAGGCTCTGCTGCTGCTGCAGGTACACAAAGCCTTAGCTTACCCTTTCCCTCACACCCTACCCTCTGCATTCTTCTACACCAGAATTTAGAGAGCGCCTGGCTTTCTTGGGACAGAGGGCACTTGACAAACCTTGACCACAGGTCAGATCAGTGACCTAGGGCTGGTTTTGCAGCAAGAAGGATTTAGCTTAGATGGGGGAAGAATTTCCTGCCTGGGAGGTGGTTGAACATTAAAGCATATTCCCAGGAGAGACTGCACAAGCCCAGTCCCTCATCCTGCCTCCGCCTGTGGGCAGCTTCTCTGAGGGGGGACTCCCAGGGACTGAGAGCCCAGTGCCTTGTCAGGTCCCGACAAGCCCCAGCTCGCCCTCCAGTTTCTCTTAAAAATCTGAGCCGGTACTGCGGTGCGGTGGGTGGAGTCGCCGCCTGTGAAGCCGGCATCCCGTATGGTTTGGTGTCCTGGCTGGTCCATTTCCGATCCAGCTCCCTGCTAATGGCATGGGAAAAGCCGCAAAGGAGAAGCAGGGCCAAGTGTTTAAGCCCCTGCCATCCATGTGACAGAACTGGAAGAAGCTCCTGGTTCCTGGCTTCCTTCTGGCGCAGCCATGGCCATTGTGGCCATCTGGAGAGTGAACCAGAGTGGGGAAGAATCTCTCTCTCTTCCTCCCCTTCTCTAACTCTTTAGATATTTAGATAAATTTTTTAAAGAAAAAAAAGAAAACCTGTGCCAGTGTCACTTGGCATCACCAGGAGGGGTTCTCTGCTGGTTGGTTTTCTTAGTGGAGGTCAGCAGGGCCAGAGGCTACAGGCCCAAGCACACGGACTCTGAATTGTGCAGTCGTCAGGCATAGAAGGCATCCCCAGTGCACACTAACCCGGAGGAAACCAGCTTGAGAGAGAGACTTAAATAAAGCAAGGACTTCTGCTGGAGGGTTTGCTTTAGCCGGTACGCAGGTGGTTGGAGCAGGTCTGAACTGTCCTCTGGGGGCATTCGGAGCCAGAGTCCCACCTGCTTGGAAGGGTTCCGGCTCCTAGGAGCAATCCCTTGCTCATTCCAGCTGGGTGCTTGGTGCGGGGGGCAGGAGGGATGCTGCTGAATTTGCTCCTACCTGTTTGGCTGAGATGGGGGCCCAGCATAACCTGGACAGGTGCTAGGATTTCCCTGGTCGTACCTTTGTGGGAGAGAGTTGCTGCATCTGCTGGGGGGAGGAGGGACGTTAAGGACCAGACATCCCAGATGCCGAGACCCTTGAGAGGCCTCTCGGGGCTGCTTGTCTGTTCTGTAGGCATTGGAGGTGCTTGCTGGTTCCAAGTCATGTTGATCTCCCTGACTGCGTGCGACCAGTTGTATCTCCTTTCTCATCCCTGGCCTCAAAGCTGACAACCTGGCCCCCACGTGCCCTGGATGTCCCCTTAAGACGGTCCTTGCGCCACCTGAGATGCCTCTGGGGGTTAGGGGGTGGATAGGATGCTGCCCCTGGACCACTTTGGCCCCTTTGGCTTGTTGCCCTGCTCAGCATAAAATCTCTTGCCAGTAAATCCAGCTGCCACCTTGCCCGGCTGTCCACCCGCACCCCCGCCCCCTGCCCTTGTCTGCGGGCCTCAGTGCAGCTGTTTCCCTCAAACGCGCTGTCTCCCAGCAGCCCCTGGGGCAGCATGCACCCTCCCCACCCCCATCCTACCTGAGGTTCATGTCCCCCTTCACGGCCAGACTGAAGAGATTGGACATGTTCCCCCCGGGTGAGCAGCCGCAGACCAGGATGGCCAAGGCTTCAATGTTGTTCAGCCGGAAGACCTTGCCCAGCACGAAGGCGGTGAGCGGCATGATGCCGTACTGGGCCACCAGGGCGATGGCCAGCCCCTTGGGCTTCAGGAAGTGAGCCTTGATCTTGCTGAACTCCATGGTGCAGCCCAGCGAGAACATGATGATGAGCAGCATGATCACCAGGGTGACGCTGAGCGCCAGGTCGGTGGGGCGCTTGCCGAAGTTGGGCGGCAGCGTGAAGTTGAAGGGGGCGGACTCGTTGTGCGCCTCCATCCTCCCGTGGGCCGCGGCAGGACCACCCTGGTTCTCTCCTCGCCCTGTCCTGGCTGGGATGCCTTCTTGAATCGCCTCCCCGGTCAAAGTGTTTTCTGGACAAAATGTAGCTCTGGGCAAACAGAAGGATTATGCAATGAACAGAGCTGTTTCTCTGGTTGTGGCTTCAGAGGGGAGAGAGCTCAGGGCCTTATCTGCCTGGCCTCTCCTGCCTCACCCCAATTCCCTGACCTCTGATTGTGTCCTGGGTGCCACTCACACTCTCCCTTTACCAGGGACAGAGGGCTTATCTCTCCCCTTTGCCCTGTGTTGAACCTGCTACAGGTGCTCTGTGCGTGGGGACCCAGCCAGGACCTGCATGAGCTAGCGTCCAGCCCTGCACCTTCCTGCAGCTCCTGTTCTGGCCCAGCTTTTTCTGTGTTTTTTTTTTTTTTTTTTTTTTTTTTGGTAAAGATTTATTTGAGGGGCTGGTGCTGTGGTGTAGTGGGTAAAGCTGCCACCTGCAGTGCTGGCTTCCCATATGGGCACCAGTTCAAGTCCTGGCTGCTCCACTTCCCACCCAGTTCCCTGCTATGGCCTGGGAAAGCAGTAGAAGATGGCCCAGGTCCTTAGGCCCCTGCACCCGCATGGGAAACCCGGAAGAAGCTCCTGGCTCCTGGCTCCTGGCTTCAGATCGGCGCAGCTCCAGCCATTGCGGCCAAATGGGGAGTGAACAAGCGGATGGAAGACCTATCTCTCTCTGCCTCTCCTCTCTGTGTAACTTTCAAATAAATAAAATCTTGAAAAAAAAAAGATTTATTTGGAAGAGGTACAGATAGAGGTAGAGGCAGAGAGAGAGGTCTTCCATCTGCTGCAACAGCTGTTGCTGGGCAGATCCAAAGCCAGGTGACAGGAGCTTCCCCTAGGCTTCCCACGTAGGTGCAGAGGGCCAAGTTCTGGGGCCATCCTCCGCTGCCTTCCCAAGGCACATCAGGAGGGGGCTGGATGGGAAGTGGAGCAGCCAGGCCTGGAACTGGCACTCTTTCCAATATGGGATCCTCCATGGGTTGCCATTTGTCCCCAGAGCCCAGGAGTAAAAGAAGCTGAGTGTTGCCGTTGGTTCCTGGATGTAGGCGGCGAAGTCCGTGGAGCTGTGGGCCAGGGTCGGGGCAGGTGGTGTTGCTGGCCTCCAGGAGAGGATCCCTTGTGCCTGTGCTGGGGATACCCTTGTCTTATCCCCACACCTGGGCTGGTGGCTGCCCCCTGCAATGCTTCCCTCCAGAGGAAGGAGGGCCTGCTGGGACGGCAGATGGGCCCTCAGGAGCTTGGAGGGAACTGGCCACGGAGATGAGTTTGTGCCACTGGGAGCCCCATTGTTGGGGACATGAGCAGAAAGCTGGGACGCACAGCCGATCTTTCTGACTCCCTGGCTTCCCCGCCTTTGTACCGGGCCTCTGTCTCAGGCTGGGAGCCAGGCTCGGGGTGTGCAGCAGCAGCAGCAGGCTGGACGGCGCTGGACCTTGCTGCTTCCATCCCAGCTGCAGGGGCGGGACCTTCACAGACCCAGCTTCCTCTTCACTGGCTGAGAGTCCACAGGGCCTTGGGGCAGGATGGATTCTGAGTTTCCCATCTGCTGAGACAGGTGACTGGGCTTTGTGCAGGGAGCTCCACAGAGAACAGGGACCAGGGTGTGATCCCCGGTGGGACGGGTGTGGGGCAGATTTTAGCTTGGTGTAATGAGCTACCAGAAAGTGAGATCTCTCCAACAGTGGCTTTGGAGGAGTCTGGAATCCTGCATAGACAAAGATTAGGTAACAGGAGCCCCACACCTGCATCCCAGCCGTGAGAAAGCCGCTCTTCGGGATTGTGAAATACACAGTATGCACACCTGGCCCGGGGGGATCATGAACTTGAAGTCTCCGATATTAACGATTTCCTGGCGTTTGAGTTGAACTGGTCTCAAGGGAAGGGAGGCAGAGGCCTAAGCACTAGATGCTGGAGAGAGTCAGGGTGACCAGAGGGCCAGGGGTGGCCAAAGGGGGCTGCTTTCTCCCTGGAGGTTGTGGGAAGAGCCTGCCTCCTGCACAGATGCTAGGGGAATCATCAGCTGAGTGTCAGGCACCAGGGGAGAGGGGAAATGATAGAATTCATTTTCCTGCCCTCGGGGACCTATGGTCCATGTGAGACTACAGTGGCCGGGTGGTGCACAATGCAAAGCAGAAGCCACGTTGAGAGTAGAGGCCATGCAGCACTGCTACATACAGTTGTGCAGCCTGGGCACTGCACAATGCTAGGGACCCTGTTCCTACAGATGTTCTGTGCAGCTGTACGTGGGGCCCTGAAGCCCAAGGAAGACAGTAAGTTTCACATATGCCTGATGCCCAAGGGAGTGAAGAGCAGTCGATCCGTATCTGGTAGAGATGGGTGTCTGTTGATGAGATTGTGCACGTGGAAAGAGCAGAGCTCCCACGGCCCCGTAATTGGATTCCAAGCCATTCCATCACCCCCAATTCTTCCTCTTCACCTCCTCAGAAATCAGAGTTCTGCTGCTACTAGGGATTTTCTTCCTTTGGGAAAACCTACTTCATTGCCCTGACCACCATTCCTCCCCGTTCTTTCTCTGTTGGCTGTGTTCCCGACCACGTGCCTCTGCAGAAAATGGAAAGATCTGTTCTGGAAGCTGGCAACCTCCAGCCTTTTTTTCCATATCCTCTCTGTACCCACTCTGACGCTATAAAACTTCGGGGGCAGAAGGACGTTTTGTGTTCCGTTAATGAGAGCCCACGGTTGTTGGCCACATACTGTGTGGCCACTGTCCTTTCCTGCCACTGCCCGTGGCCTCTGCAGCACATGCCCCGCCCTCAGGTGGCTGAGAGCGCTTGGGTCGCACCCTGCTCAGTTCATGGAGTCAGTGGGCACCCAGCGGTGCTGAGATGCGATGCTGCTTCCTTGAGGGGTGGACACCAGCCCCAAGCAAGAGGAAGGCAGCTCAGGGTCATCAAGTGATGGGGCACAGGCACAGGGACGCCATGGGGACAGAATCTTGGGTCATCACACTGGCTGCCCATTAGGAGACACAAAATTTGACTCCAGTCTGGACCACAAGGGCAAAATCTTCTTTGACCTGGGAGAAGGGAAGGTGGCCAAGACTTAGGACATGGCTGTGGCCAGGGTTGAGCAGGCAGCCCCCCGCAGACGCCCCCACACTGTGCTTAGGTTTGAGGGTACTCCCTAGACCCCAGATGTCTGTTGGGCGAATGACACGTTCGTGGAAGTGGGAGGTGCTTCCAGCGCTGTTGCTGCGGCTTACCCCTGCCCCCAAGGAAGAGAAATCTCAACAAACATATAGGCACAAAGCCAGTGTGTCTCAGATCAAAGCTGGTTCCTCAGGATTGAGCCAAAGTAGCCCACCCACCGCACAAAAGGCAGAAGGGACATGTGTGGCGTCGTGACAACCACGGGAAGAAGCTTTAGCTGGCACCGGCACAGTGACTCCTGGGCAAGGGATTTATGGGCAGCCCTGGTTTCTTGAGGCTGGTGTGAGTCTGCAGCTTGTGGTCCCACCAGCCTTTTGCATAAGCTGCCCGTTACCAAGTCCAGTGCTTCTCACTCGTATGCCATTGCACGGCGAACCTGGAAGTCCTTGGAGCCAGGTCCAGAGGTTCTTTCTCTGATTCTCATCCCAGGTTCCCCTGGTTTCTCAAAGTCATCTCCCACGGAAAGAGAATTCCTGGCCTCAGATTTGGGGTCCCTTGTTTCCACAGTGGCCTCCACCCACAGACACCGGCTGCTTGCCTGGTCCTCACGGGGTTCAAGATGAAGATCTGTCTCTGTCTCTAGCCCAGTGGAGTCCGTGTCTTGTTTATGATAGTGACTTTTCTCAACTTGAGACTTTGTACTGTGCTAATGGCTGAAAACTGAAGAGAGCGGACCCAAGAAGAAAGAAGGTTGAAGGGTGAAGAGGGCCAGCTCCCGGAAGAGGAGGAGTTCCGGAGGAGCCGCTTAGGGCAGGCACCCGGGTTGAGGGGCGTGGCTGCAGTTGTGGGTGGGAGGAGGGGCTTGGGAAGCAGACCTGGAGCTGGGAGACGGCTGGACCAGTCTCACTGTGCTGACTATTCCGCTCTCCTGGCCTGATGGGGATAAGTCCAAACCTACCTCCCCTGCAAGGGTCCTGCTCTGACCAGAACCAGGAAGGCATCCAAGATGCCCTCCCTGTGAACTTGAAGCGGCTCCATGTGAATGGTTCCTAATGTGCCTTCTCGATGTAGCCCACTCCGAATCTGGTTCATCCATCTTCACACTGTGAATACCCGTGTCATGGATGAGAGGGGAGCTGTTTCTCCCTCTGTGGAAGACAGTGTTTCCTTGGAAGATTTCCATCATCGTCTGGTGAAACCTGCAGAGTAATGTTTAAGAATCAGAAGATGGGTGGTCGGTGCTGTGATGTAGTGCGTAAAGCCGCCATCTGCCATGCCGGCATCCCATATGGGATGTATAGTTTTTTTGTTCGTTCTCTAGTTTTTTTAGGTTTTCATAGGAACTAATTTTTTAATTAAGATTTATTTAATTATTTGAAAGTCAGAGCTATACAGAAAAAGGAGAGGCAGAGAGAGAGAGAGAGAAAGTCTTCCATCCAATGGTTCACTCCCCAATTGGCTGCAATGGCTGGAGCTGCACCTATCTGAAGCCAGGAGCCTCTTCCAGGTCTCCCACGCAGGTGCACAGGCCCAAGGACCTGGGCCATCCTCCACCACTTTCCTAGGCCACAGTAGAGAGCTGGATTGGAAGTGGAGCAGCCGGGACTCAAACCAGTGCCTGTATGGGATACTGGTGCTTCAGGCCAGGGCGTTAACCCACTGTGTCACAGCGCTGGCCCTAGAACTAATTCTTATAAGTGTCTTTTAGACTATATTGCATGCTTTTTCAAGAGATGTAAAATAATTAGTACGAGTATAACCGTTAAGTGATTAGAAACAATACAAAGACTGGACTAAAAATCAGAATTTAAGTTTTTTAAAAATCTATTTGTTGGCCGGTGCCACGGCTCACTTGACTAATCCTCCGCCTGTGGCTGTTGCTGGCACCCCGGGTTCTAGTCCCGGTTGGGGCACCAGATTCTGTCCTGGTTGCTCCTCTTCCAGTCCAGCTCTCTGTTGTGGCCTGGGAAGGCAGTGGAGGATGGCCCAAGTGCTTGGGCCCTGCACCTGCAGAGGAGACCAGGAGGAGGCACCTGGCTCCAGAAAAAAAAAATCTAATTGTCAGGCTCTTGTATACATGTAACACTTAATAGAATTAGCTCATAGGCTTTTTTTAAACAATAGAATTCAAGACTTGGACCATCTTCCACTGCTTTCCCAGGCCATAGCAGAGAGCGGGGTCAGAAGTGGAGCAGCCAGAACTTGAACTGGTGCCCATATGGGATGCCATTACTGCAGGCGGTGGCTTTACCCGCTATGCCACAGTGCCAGCCCCTTGTTTTAATTTTTAAAAGATGTTTATTTGGGGACTGGCACTGTGGTATAGTGGGCTAAGCCTCTGCCTGTGGCATTGGCATCCGTATGGGTGCTGGTTTGTATTCTAGCTTCTCCTTTTCTGATCCAGCTCTCTGCTCTGGCCTGGGAAAGCAGTAGAAGATGGCCCAAGTCCTCAGGGCCCTGCACCTATGTGGGAGACCCAGAAGAAGCTCCTGGCTCCTGGCTTCGGATTGGCGCAGCTCCGGTGGTTGTGGCTGTCTGGGGAGTGAGCCAGTGGATGGAAGACCTCTCTCTGTCTCTACCTCTCTCTGTAACTTTGTCTTTCAAATAAATAAAATAAATCTTTTTTTAAAAAAAGTAGCAAAAATAAAAGATGAAATACAAGGTGACAAAATGGAGAACTAAATTCAGCAGGAACATAGAAGAGCATGGTAACACAAGGTCTACATAAGAAAGCAAAGGCAATTTAAACTTCACCAAGATACCATTTCTTGTCTTACTAAATTGACAGAACTTGCAAAGCGGACTTTCTCAGCAGGGTGTTACTGCTAAGAGTGCAAAGTTATCCAGCCCCTGAAGATGAAGGATTAGGAATCTGTCAAAATCCTGGAGACATTGAACTCTCTCCTCAGCAAACTCTCCTTTCTAGAATTTGCCATGGTGAGTCTCCTCCATAAATATGAAATAATACATGAACAAAGTTATGCACTGTGGCACTCTCTGTTTAAAAACATTTACATGATAGAGTTCTTTGTTTTATAATTAAAAAAAATTATTGTATTTATTTGGACGCCAAATAGAAAGAGAAGGAGAAACAGAGAAAAAGAGATCTTTCACCTGTTGGTTCACACCCCAAAGGGCTGCAACAGCTAGGACTGGGCCAGGCTGAAGCCAGGAGCCTGGACCTCCATTCAAGTCTCGCACATGGGTGGCAGGGGCCCGAGTTCTTGGACCGTCCTCTGCTGGCTTCCTAGGCGCATCAAAGAAGCCAGGACTAGGACCAGCGCTGCGATATGGAATGTCGCGTGCTAAGTGGTGGCTTAACCCACTGTGCCATTGTGTCGGCAACATTTTAACAGCAACATTTTGAAAGCGATCTGTGACTTGGATCCTGGATGAGTGTATTATCCAGTTGAAGTATAAGAAGCTCTCTATAAAGTGATTTAGAATGATGCTACTGTTGATTAATAAACAACGTAAGAATAAAAAATACATTTCTGATTTAGCCCTCACTTGAGCCCGAGGAGGTAGGTGCTGTTATGGTCCCTGTAGTACAGAGGAGCCACGCAGGGCTGTAGCTAAGTAGCTGCCGGCCGTGCACAGCTAGTACGGCCGGAGCTGCTGCTTGTGCCCAGCCTGGCTCCACGCCCCTCACTGCTCTGCTCTGCTGTGTTCTCCCCTTCTGGGTTTGCCTCACCCTCTGCCCTGGTTTCTCTGCTGCCTGAGACCCAGGAAAGCCCTTGTGACTATGAGTTTGTTCCAGACTGGCCTAGCCTGGCTCTTTCACAGGCGGGATACACCAAACACAATACTCAGACAATTTAGTGGCGGTGATGGTGGTGGGGTGGATTTACTTAAGGGTCACTTGGGCGTCTGCTCAGGCTAAAGTGAGCTGTATCTTGTCATGTTTTAACGGGGCACACAAAGCCTCTGGCCAGCTGTGGCCCATGGCCCCAGAATTCTACTTGCAGAAAATTACCCCAGACAAGTATTGCTTGAGTTCAGCACAGCTATGTAAAGAGATTCCCACTGCAGCGTTGCTCTGTACTTAAAAAATGTGGGTAACAGCCTATATGGCAGTTAGTAGGTGATTGGCTCCTTTAAAAGAATGTAGCCAGTAAAAACTCCAACTTTATTTTTCTTTTTCCCCCCTGATTTTATTTTGTCTTATTTTCAAAAATATTTTTATTATTATAAAGAGAGCATATTTCCTATGGTTCATCTCCTTTATTTTTCTTTTCATTCAAGAGCAATTAGAAAAACGAGGCAGTGTGTTTTAGTGGAGCTGGGGCACACATGATTTGCAGACCTCAGAATACGTAAGAGGCTCCCAGAGCAGGCAGCTGTCCCACAGGAGGAAGTGAAAGAATGGGCCATGGGGAGTGGCCAGAGGCGCGGAGGGCAGAGAGCGTCAGGGATATGAAAACCTTCTGGCGTTAAAGGGTGTAACCTGGAGAGTGAAAGGGACCCCTTCCTCTGTAACAAGGGTTCTGGGTTCTGGGATGAGCCGGAGTTCACGGAAGGCAGCTTACGCCCCGATCAGGTGTGTTAACAGAAGTGGGTGCTCAGTTATCCGTTGCTGCTTAACAACCGTCTCCAAGGTCGGTGACGGAAAGCATCAGTCGCTTGTTGCCTTTCACAGTTCTGGGCAGGGCAGCTTTCAGTGAACGGCCCTGGCTTGAGGTCGCTCACGTGGCTGCTGTCGTGTGGTGCCCGCCCTTGGAAGGCTTCCGATGTCTGCTGGCTGTGTCGGGCATCCCTCTGCAGGTGCCACCGTGCATTTCCTCACAGCAAGCAGTCTCCGTGTAGTCAGACTTCTCACGTGGTAGTCTGGGCCCAAGCTGCAAGAGTCCTGTGATCTAGTTGGGGAGCCCCATGATGTCACTATCAGCAGATTCTATTTGCTAAGCAAATGACTGAGAGCACCCCAGATTCAAGACGGGGGAGGAATGCACTTCACCCGGGTGGGAAGAGTAGCAAAGAATTTGCAGCCTCATAGTTCAACACACATAATAAGCAACACAATAAGCAGTTTTTAAAAAAGCATGGAAAGGGGCCAGTGCTATAGTATAGTGGGTAAAGCCTCCACCTGCAGTGCCGGTACCCCATATGGGCACCAGTTCGAGTCCTGACTGCTCCACTTCCGATCCAGCTCTCTGCTATGGCCTGGGAAAGCAATAGAAGATGGCCCAAGTCCTTGGGCCCCTACACCTGTGTGGGAGACCTGGAAGAAGCTCCTGGCTCCTGGCTTTGCATTGGCACAGCTCTAGCCGTTGCGGCCATCTGGGGAGTGAATTGCGGATGGAAGACCTCTCTCTCTCTCTCTCTCTCTGCCTCTGCCTCTCTGTAACTCTGTCTTTCAAATAAACAAATAAATCTTTTGAAAGAAATTGGGAAAGGTGATATAGTACACATGCTGTACCTTATGTAACATCTCGACTGGCTCTACAACCAGACGCATCAATACGTCAGCCAGGAGTCGGCTAGCAGTAGCCTCACGTGGGTTCAGAGTAGGGCTTGCCGTGGAAGGAGCTTCAACAAAACGCTTAGATTTCAGAACGCTTGGGACTCAGAGTTGTGAGTTGGGAAGGTGACTGCTTGGTCGCAGGCACAGAAAAC
The DNA here is from genome assembly GCA_949820135.1 of Sylvilagus floridanus. Taxonomy (NCBI): domain Eukaryota; kingdom Metazoa; phylum Chordata; class Mammalia; order Lagomorpha; family Leporidae; genus Sylvilagus; species Sylvilagus floridanus. The sequence continues at coordinate 9,260,941 of OX463228.1, read as the reverse complement.
TCTCACCCGAGACTGAGAAAGAATGAGGCGCCTTGGCCAGCACTGGCCCGTGGCTGGGTGCGAGAGGTTCAGGTGGAAGTGACCATTTTTCGGGGGCCTAGGTCGTCACGGGGAGCTGGACACGGAGGCCGCCGTGTTCTGGCTGCAGCCCCCAGGGTTACCCAGTTGCAGGAGGTGTGTTTGAGTGAAGGGAGATGAGCAGGCTGCTGCCTGATGGTTACACATTTGCTACACTAGAAACACAGAAATCCGATGTTCTGGTATGTGCTTGGGAAATGTTCCCGTGTGTTACCCAACCATCAGAGATAGCAGGCAGGGAGCTTTTTATAAACTCTGAGGACTGAGGGTATCCGAGCTGGACAAGTGGCTCTGGAAGAACTTTTATCCCGGAGACACGGAGCCGCCTCCAGGGCACTCCCGACCTCTCTCTGCCACAATGCACAAGGTCGGGCTTTGGGACCCAGAACTGGGGACCACGGCAGGCTCCGGTGATCAGAGGGTATAGATGATGGGCAGCTTGGCCCATCTCAAGCCAGGTGGATGGGACCAGCCAGTGTGTGTGGGGGGGAGGGCATGAGACCCTGGTGAGACCGGGGCTGGTTTGCTGAGTTGTGAGCTGCAGCTAGGGTGTGGGGAAGAGAGCCCCTCAGTGCCGATCAGGGGACCCACAGGTGTCAGGGATGTCTTCCTCAAGCATGGGGTTTCCTGGGATTTGCTGTGTCACTTTGTCCCTTTTTAAAACTTCCAGGGGCTCACGCTGCTCCTCTTGTTACTTTCCCTGAGAAAATTCTTTGGGCGCTCCTCCTGGAATCAGCCACGCTGTGACGATTGCCACATTCCCCTTGGTTCCTACATCACTTAGCTTGAGCACTGCGAGGCCAGCACCGCCCCCACCCCCACCCCAAGCACTTCTTACCCCCCTGCAAGTCTAAGCAAACATTCCATGGCCAGGAGAGAGCAAAGTGCTGGGGGGTGCTGGGGAGAGAGCAGCGGGCAGTGGGACCCGGGGGTCAGAAGTCTTTTCCAACATCGATTTTTTTTTTTCAGTTAAGCAAAACACCACACGTTACACAGGCTCATTTTTTTGGGACGAGGTAGAAAATAAACACATCAAAGCAAACAAAAATCACACCACCTGGTGATAAGCACTGTGAGTTCAATTATCAGGGTCCTCAGCCGGGTTCCTAGAGGCCCTGGGATCGTGCCTGAATGGACTCCGAGAAGGAGAAAACCTTGGGCCTAAATGAGAACTGTAGTAGACAAGGATACAGGCGAGCTCGCACCCAGGGATGCTCAGGCTACAGCTGTGCTGTTCCCTGGGCGGACCCCCAGCCACAGGCTGCCTCCTGCAGTGTGGCTCTGCTGTGTGTCTCGTGCACCTGCACCTGGGCGTCAAGGCTTGCAATGGAAATCGCAAAACATCCCATTGATAGTTTCTAGAAATGTTGATTACATGTTGAAATGGCAATACTCTGACTATGTGGAGTTAAGGGAAATGTATTATTAAAGGTAATCTCAACGGCTTCATTTTAAACAATTAAGCTATTGACTGATTTCTGGAGAACTAGAGAGACAGCTCCCATCTGCTGGTCCACTCGCCACACGTGCACAATGGGGGGGCTAGGCTAGGGCCAGAGTTGGCAGCTGGGGACTCAATCCGGGTCTCCCACATGGTGGCAGGAACCCAGTTACTGGAGCCAGCACCGTTGCCTCCCAGGGTCTGCATTAGCAGGAAGCTGCAGTAGGAGCCGGAGGTGGGAATCGAACCTATATACTTCAATATGGAACGCAGGTGTCTTACCCGCTAGGCTCAGTGCCCACTCCTCACTTTGAAAATTTGGCTTCTAGAAAATCTAAAATTACTCATTTGACCGGCCTCTGTGGCTGGCAGTGTGTTTCTGCTGAGCTGTGGGGAGCGAGAGCACTCTCATGGGGGTGGCAAGGGTCCTGACAGCAGAGGTGACGGCAGCGTAACTGGGGAAGGGGTCAGGGCTCAGCAGCTGGCTCACTGATGAGGGACCCGGAGGAAGGGACAGGGGAAATCCATGAGTAAATTTTGGAGCTACTGAATGTGTGGCCAAGTAGAGAAACTGAACATGGAGTTGGACGGTATTTCTAGTCCAGGGACAGCAGATAAGCGGCGAGTGAGCACGACTATCAAGGAACTTCAGAAAGGTCACAGGAAAATGGAATTCAAAATTATATTTTTTAACAGGAGCTCCATCAAGTTCAAGACACTTTTGTCAGGAATGATAGCAGCCACTTTGTCCCTCCATGAAGAACTGACTGGGAATTTAACCATGTCAGTGCAACCCCCCCTTTTTTTTAATGTTATTAACTAAAAAATGGGTGCCGTTTAAAGATCTTTTTAAGCAAGAATTTATTTATTTGAAAGAGTGACAGAGAGAGGTGGAGGAGGGTGGGAGAGAGAGAGTGTGTGTGTGTTTTCCTTTTGCTGATTTCCCAATGACAGCAACAGCCAGGCAGGGCTGGGCCAGGCTGAAGCCAGAAGCCAGGAGCCAGGATATCCATCTGGGTCTGCCCGTGGAGCAGCTGCCACTCAAAGTGGCCCTCCGATAAGGGCCACCGGCATCCCATAGGGGTGCTGGTTCTGTCCTGGCTGCTCCACTTCCGATCCAGCTCCCTACTAATGGCCTGGGAAAGCAGTAGCAGATGGCCCAAGTGCTTGGGCCCCTGCCACCTGCATGGGAGACCAGGATTGAGCTCCTGGCTCCTGGCTTCAGAATGGTCTAGCTCCGGCCGTTGCGGCCATCTGGGGAGTGAACCAGTAGATGAAAGATCTCTCTGTCTCTGTCTCTCCCTCTCTCTCTCTATAGCTCTGCCTTTCAAGTAAACAAAAATAAGCCTTTTTTTAAAAAGTTCTTTTTTTTTCCAAAGAATGTAAATCTATAGTTTTCTAAGACAAAACTGACACCGTGGTTTGACCTTTACCTTTAGACAAGGGTGTCACAGACGCCTATCGCATGCCTAACCAGATTTCATAACGTGCAGCAGGTCTGGAACTGTGGCTGAGCCTCATCAGCCATGGCAGGACACCTTGGCTATCAGTGAATTCTTGGGATTTTTTTTTTAAAGTTTTTGTTTGGTGTTTGGAAGTCAACCCCTCCCCGGTCTGCGAGTTTGGTCAAAACCAGGGCTTCTGTACCCCTGAATTGCTCCAGTGGAACCCGTGCTACGGGAGACTGAACCCGGACACCCGCGGTTTCAGGGTGCAAAGTTCCGAGGGCAGAGAGGCCACACGAGTGTCTGGCCTGGGAGCCCCGACCCCTGGCTGTCCCTGCTCCCCTATCCTCGGTTCCACTCCCCCCTCCCGCCCCCGGTCCCTGCACCAGTGGCTTGCATGGAGCAGCTGATGGTTATGACTCCACGACGCCTGGAGACAGGGTGAGCAGCCGTGGGTGCCCTCCGGCAAAAGGCTTCCCCTGCCCAGCCAGCAGCCCCTCCCAAGAGGCAGCTTTGGTGTTTCATGAACGTCGCCCTTAGGGGAACAGCACTGGGCTCGGTCACACACACCTTGCCTTATGGTTTCTGGCACTCATGGCTTTTCTTTTTTTTAAGAAATGTTTTTTCAGGATTTATCTATTTATTTGAAAGGCAGAGTTACAGAGAGAAAGGGAGAGACAGCGAGAGGTCTTCCACCTGCTGGCTCACTCCCCAAATGGCCACAGTGGCCAGGGCTGGGTCAGGCTGAAGCCAAGAGCCTGGACCTCCATCCAGCTCTCTCACTTGGGGCCCAAAGACCTGGCCATCTTCTGCTGCTTTCCCAAGTGCGTTAGCAGGGAGCTGGCACAGAAGTGGAGCAGCTGGGAGTTGAACCGGTGCTCATGTGGGATGCTGGTGCTGCAGGCAGCGGCTGAACCCACTGCATCACAACACAGGCTCCCATTTATGGGTTTTAAACAATCTCTCGCAGTCCTCATTTATGGTGGCACTGACAGGTTTTTGTTTTTTAAAGGTTTATTTATTTGAAAAGTAGAGTTACAGAGAGGCAGAGGCAGAGAGAGAGAAAGAGAGAGAGAGAGTGTGTGTGTGTTGGTCTTCCATCCATTGGTTCACTCCCCCAGATTGCTGCAATGGCCGGAGCTGGGCTGATTCAAAGCCAGGAGCCAGGGGCTTCTTCCGGCTCTCTCATACAGGTGCAGGACCTGGGCCACTGCTTTCCCGGGCCACAGCAGAGAGCTGGATCAGAAGTGGAGCAGCTGGGACTGAAACCAGTACACATATGGGATGCCGGCACTACAGGCTGTGGCTTCACCCGCTACCCCACAGTGCCGGCCCCATGACAGTTTTTGAAAAGGTAAAATATCCTGGACACAGAATCATCAGTTAGTTGTTCTTTCTACTGTTTCAACGTCTTCCCAGTCAGCCTTCAGATTTCAGTCAAAATGATCCAACCATCTCCCTTCCTCCTTATCCCATTCTCAAATAACACACCGGTAATAACCCCAAACTATAGACAGCCTACGGTGTGAAAATGCAGAATTAACACTTGGGAAGAAGGCTGTGGGCTATGGAGATGCTCCTTGAAAGATACACAGTATCTTTTTTTATTTTTTTTTTAAGATTTATTTATTTGAAAATCAGAGAGAGAGAGAGAGAGAGAGAGAGAGAGAGAGAGAGAGAGAGAGAAAGAATATCTTACACCCACTGGTTCATTCCTCAAATGGCCACAATGGTCAGGGTTGGGCTGACCTGGAACCAGGAGCCAGGATCTTCTTCCAGATCTCCCACACAGGTGCAGGGGCCCAAAGACTTGGGCCATCTTCTACTGCTGTCTCAGGCTATGGCAGAGAGTGGGATTGGAAGTGCAGCAGCCGGGACTCAAACGGGTGCTCATATAGGATGCCGGCACGGGAGGCCGCGGCTATACCCTCTACACCACAGCGCTGGCCCCTAAAGATTTTTTTTTAAGAAACAGAAAGAAGTCAGAAGGAATCAAATCAGGACTGTAAGGGGGTGCCCAATGCTTCTTCATCGAAACTGTTGTAAGAATGGCCCTTGTTCTAGGAGAGGAGCAAGCAGGGCATGGTTGTGGCGGAGACGGACCCCCTGGTGAAGCTTCCCTGGGCATTTTTCTGTTACGGCGTGGCTGACACTCTCCAAACACTCCCAGAATGAGCAGGTGTTATTGCTCTTTGCCACTCCAGGTCGGTAAGAAAAATGTGTTAGGCAGTTCCAGAAGCTGTCGCATGACCAGTGCTCGCGACCAGTTTCATCTGTCTGTGTTCTGACTGGGTCGCTTCCATCGTTGCTTCGGCTCTGCCTTGTCTTCAAGAGCGTACGGCCTAGTTGTGTTTCATCTCCTGCCACAGTTGTTTGAAGAAGTGCCTGAGGATCTTGATTCCACTTGCTTAGGATTTCCATTGAAAGCTCAGCTCTTGGGGCTGGCATTGGGGTGCAGTGGGTTAAGCCACCGCCTGTGGTGCAGGCATCCCATAGGCGTGCTGGTTCCAGTCTGCTTCCCATCCAGCTCCCTGCTAGTGCACCTGGGAAAGCAGCAGAGGGCTTGAGCGCTTGGGCCCCTGTACATTCCTGGGAGACCCAGATGGAGTTGCAGTCCCCTGGCTTCAGCCTGGCCCAGCCCTGGCTGTTGCTGCCAGGTGGGGAGTGAACCAGCAGATGGAAGACATCTCTCTCTCTGTAACTCTGCTTGGCCAATCAATCAATCAAAAAAGTTTTTTTTAAAGAAAGCTCTGCTCTTGTCTGCAGCTGATCTGGGCACAACAGTTTTGGCATCTGTTTAGTAGAAAATTGGTTCAAATTTAATTTTTAAAAGTTTTTTCAGTTTTTAATTTTTTTTAAAGACTGACTTATTTATTTGAAAGGCAGAGTTACAATGAGGCAGAGGCAGAGGGAGAGGGAGAGAGGTTTTCCATCTGCTGATTCACTCCCAAAATGGAGTCTCCCATGAGGGTGCAGGGGCCCAAGTACTTGGGCCATCTTCCACCACTTTCCCAGGCTATAGCAGAGAGCTGGATTGGAAGTAGAGCAGCTGGGACTCGAACCAGCGCCCATATAGGATGCTGGCACTGCAGGTGGTGGCTTTACCCACCATGCCACAGCACAGGCCCTGCAAATTTTAATTTTTGTGTAAGCTAAATCAGTTAAGACATTTACGATGTTGACTCTTGTTTCTGCTGTTTGTTGTCAGTTCTGTTCACGTAGGGTGTGAGCAAGATTACTTTTTTTTTTTTTGGCAAATTGACGTGGATGGTCTACTGCTGTGGATTTCATGTTCACCATGGCCTTGTCCCTTTTTAAAGCATTTATCAACTCGTAAACTGCTGATTTCCTCAGAGAGGAAACAGCAATGATTTCACCACTCTTACCTTCATGTCTCACCATCAATTTGATGTTTGTTCTTGTTTCAATTTTTTTTAAGAATTATTTTTATTTATTTGAAAGAGTTACAGAGAAAGGTAGAGTTAGAGAGAGAGAGGTCTTCCATCCCACTGGTTCATTCCCCAAATGACCATGAGAGCCAGAGCTGAGCTGACCCAAAGCCAGGAGCCAGGAGCTTCTTCCAGGTCTCCCACACAGGTGCAGGGACCCAAGCACTTGGGCCATCTTTCCCAGGCCATAGCAGAGTGCTGGATCAGAAGTGGAGCAGCCGAGACTTGAACTGACACCCATATGGGATGCCGGCACTGCAGGCTGGGGCTTTAATCCACTGCACCACAGCACTGGCCCCCTCTGTTTCAATTTTAACAGAATACACGTTGCTTGGATTGAGACTTGCCCTAAACCGACGGCTTACCCTCTCAGTGTCTTGAGCTGCATCCTGTTGGACCCGTCTCATCACAAGTTAGTACGAGTCTGTTACGCTGCAAGTGGTTTTGGAAGTCCATGCGTTGTTTTTTCATAAAATGTTTTCAAGACATTTGTAAAGAAAAGGTCAGAGGTCAAAACCTGAGGCACTCTGGCATTCAGAGTTAGAAGGCCCAGAAAGAGGACTGAGGAAGGGGGAGGGGTGAAGAAGCAAAAGCCCAGGAGAGTGTTGTGGCCAGACTCCCTGAAAAACTCACTGGTCTCCAGAAATCTTATGGACAATGCATATGATGAAAAAACTGCATTGGCTTCAAAATTTCATTGCACCAAAGTAAACTTATCTTAAAAAATCTTTTCATTCCATTTCCCATGACTTCTTTTTTTTAAAAAAGAAATTTATTTGCTTAAAAAGGCAGAGTTACAGAAAGAGAGAGGGAGAGACAGAGAGAGAGGTCTTCCATCTGCTGGTTTACTCCCCAGTCGAGTGTAAAAACCAGAGAGAGCTGCACTGATCCAAAGCCAGGAGCCAGGAGCTTCTTCCAGGTCTCCCTTGTGGGTGCAGGGGCCCAAGGACTTGGGCAGTCTTTCTCTGGTTTCCTAGGCCATCAGCAGGGAGCCGGATGAGAAGTGGAGGATCCGGGACTCAAACCTGCGCCCATATGGGATGCGGGCACAGCAGGCGGAGGATTAACCTACAAGGTCACAGCGCCAGCCCCTCTGCAAACTTTTTGCAGCTCCTGCCTACAAAGCTTTCCGTGCTCTGCCTCCTTTTGCAACCCTTCCCGTCCCGCAGAGGCTCAGCGCTCCTTGAAGGAAGCGTTCTGTCCATCCCTGCACACCTGTCACATGTGTATCATACAATGAAGGTGTCCAAGAGACACCTGGAAACCTCTCAGGACACTTCGCATGCACCTTCAGTTCTCTGGGCTCCTGCCAGGGCTTCTCCCTCTGAGGATACACATCGGAGAGACAAGAGCAGAGTCCGGTGTATTTAGAGAGACAGGGCGCTGAGCGTCCAGTTCGAGGGTTCCCGAGGATCTAACCCCTGCCAGGTGTTCTGAGAATGAGTTCCTGTTAGAGAAGGAAGCAGGGGCCGGGGTGAGATGGGTTCTGGTCCTCAGGGGCGGCGTCCGGGCCTCAGTGGTACGCACAGATCATGAGGCTGATGCTCTTGCCCCCACCCATTCTGTGGGGACCTCTTTCTTCCTGCCACAGCCCACAACCTGCAGCCCTTTTGGTTTGAGATCATCTCAGTTGGCGTCTGTGATTCTCGCCTGGGCATCTGACTGATGCATGGTGCAGAAATGCTATGGGATCCGATGACTGGCAAGAGGGCAGGAGGCGACCCTGACACAGCACTGGGGCTTAGCGGCCGCTTTTACTCTTCTCTTTCTTGATCTGGGCTACGTGAACTTAGGTAGATATTATGTTATTTTTTAAGATTTATTTATTTATATAAAGGTAGAGTTACACACACAGAGGAGAGGCAGAGAGAGAGAGAGAGAGAGCGAGAGTGAGCGAGTGAGCGAGCGAGAGAGAGGTCTTCCATCCACTGGTTCACTCCCCAGATGGCTGCATTGGCTGGAGCTGAGCTGATCTGAAGCGAGGAGCCAAGAGCTTCTTCCAGGTCTCCCACGTGGGTTCAGGGGCCCAAGGACCTGGGCCATCTTCTGCTGCTTTCCCAGGCCATAGCAGAGAGCTGGATCAGAAGAGGAGCAGCCGGGACTAGAACTGGTGCACATATGGGATGCCAGCACTGCAGGCAGCAGCTTTACCGGCTACGCCACAGTGTCGGCCCCTGTTATTCTTTACATTATATATACAAGCATTATTTATATATACAAACTCTTTTGTAATATGGAAAATTTAAAAACCACTGGAGGGCGCTGTGGTACAGTGGGTAAAGCCTGTGCCTGCAGTGCCAGCATCCCATATGGGTGCTGTTTGAGTTCTGGCTGCTCCACTTCCGATCCAGCTCTCTGTTATGGCCTGGGAAAGCAGTAGAAGGTGGCCTAAGTCCTTGGGCCCTTGCATGTGCGTGGGAGACCCAGAGGAAGCTCCTGGCTCCTGGCTTCAGATCGGCACATTTCTGGCCATTGCAGCCAATTGGGGAGTGCACAAGTGGATGGAAGACCCCCCCCCCCCCTTCCCCAGCCTCTCTATAACTCTGTCTTTTAAATAAAATAAATCTTTTAAAAAAAAATCAACCACTGGAATAAATTGGAAATCCAGAGTGCAGTGAACTGTTTTTCATGTCTTCTTGATCTCCTTTCTGTTGCTGTAACAAAACCCTCAGGACCGGGTACTTAACAAAGATGCGGCGTTTATTTAGCTCCCGGTCTGGAGGCTGGCAAGTCCTGGGGAGGGCCTTCCTGCAGCATCCTAACGTGGCTGAAAGCGCCACAGGGAGAGACAGCAAGGGTGCTGAGCCTCTCTTCCTCTTCTGCTTAGGCATTGTGGCTGCTTTGCTGAGTTGTTGACTGACACACAATACTTGAACGTCTTTATAGGGGGCAGTGCACAGACGCTCTTACTGCAAATCCACCAATGCCCACAGGGCGCGGAGGCCGCGTGACGTCATCTAATCCTACTCCCAAAGGCCCCGTCTCCAAACCCCGAAAGTATGAACTTTGGGATATGTTTCCAGTGCATGGACTTTTTAGATTTATTTTTTATTTATTTGAAAGTCAGAGTTACAGAGAGAGGAGGAGACACACAGAGAGAGGTCTTCTATCCGCTGGTTCACTCTCTAAATGGCTGAAATGACCAGGGCTGGGCCAGGCCGAAATCAGGAGCCAAGAGCTTCGTCTGGGTCTCCCACTTGGGTGCAGGGGCCCAAGCATTTGAGCCATCTTCTGCTACTTTCCCAGGCGCATTAGCAGAGAGCTGGATTGGAAGTGGAGCAGCCGGGTCTTGAACCAGCACCTATATGGGATGCTGGGGATGCAGGCAGAGGCTTAACCTTCTATGGCACAGTGCCAGCCCCACGTGCAAACTTCTGCGAGGCTCAGTCATAGCATAGGGCACAGGCAATTCCATTCATTTCTGAGGAAGAGCGGACTGGTCCCACCTTCATTGACTTATCATTCTCGATCAGGACTTGGTATCACCACACTGGATCTGGTGAGTAGTCCTGTGACTTGGAGAAGCAATTCATTCAGTGCATTAGTAGGTTACACCACAGCCCAGTGCTGTTTGAAGTCAGTAGAAATTCTGAAACCAAAGAATTGTGGTGTAATGTTATCAATGACGGATGACTGATTATCTGCATTTTAAGTTTTTACATTTGCTCATCAAAATATTCCCAATTAGGAGAATTGAAAAAGAAAATATGAGAGAAGAAGAAATCTCAGAAAGTTGCAAATATTTTGCAGACTAAATCAGAAAAAGAATTTTCGAGCCATTTTGGACATTGATTTTTTAAAAAAATATATAGATCATTTAAAAATGTTTTATTTATTTATTTGAAAGGCAGAATTGGAGAAAGAGAGAGAGAGGAGGAGGAGGATGAGAGAGAGACAGAGACAAAGAGGCCTTCCAACCACTGGTTCATTCCCCAAATGGCCACAATGGCCAGGGCTGGGCCAATCCGAAGCCAGGAACCAGGAGCCAGGAGCTTCATCTGGGTCTCCCATGTGGGTGCAGGAACCCAGCACCTGGGCCGTCTTCCACTGCTTTTCCAGGTGCATCATCATGGAGCTGGACCAGAAGTAGAGCAGCGGGGACTTGAACCATTGCCCATAGGGAATGCTGGCAATGGCTTAACTCGTTATGCCACAGTGTCAGCCCTTGTACATTGCTTGATATTTACATTCTTGTAAATGGTCTCCTTCTTGGGTAAATGTGAATGATTTAAGCTTTGTATCACTACCTGTAGGGAATTCCTTATGTGAGCCTAAGGAATTATACAGTTTTGTTTTATTAAATGGAGAATCCCTGCTCCTACAAAGCACACTAAATAGATTTGAAGGAGTCCCACGTTATCAGCTGCTCAGAAGCCCTGATGTCACCATCTGATTCTGGAAAGGAGTGTGGATTGTCCACCTTGCATTCCTGGGAGCTCCTAGAGTGCTGTTGAATAAATGACAGAGTTGTGTGTGGTGATCAACATCTGGTTACTGGAAGAGCCAAACCACCGGACAAAACCTTAGTTGCTTTTTCCCAATTCTGCCAGCAGATGGCAGTACATCCCCTTTGATGAGCTTGCCCTGCGCACTGGGACTTCTGGAGTTGGTGGCCTGGAACTGTTAGGTGCAGGGGAAGGGAGGGGGTGATGTTTGGGTATGGAGACTCCTCTGAGGACGAGGGAAATAGCCTCACACAATCCACAGCTCTTTATAGTAGGGTATAAATACAACCTTGCTAATTTTTCTATGCACCCATGTTACTATGCACCCATATTTCCCCTTGGTGGTTCTGAAATAATGTAAGATTCTCATGCTTACATGACCCAAATCTTTTCTCCCAAACCCCATGACTTCTAATTAGTTCATATGAAACGTCTAAGGATAGAAATGTGCCTTCTTCCCCATTTAAGGAACATCTGTAACGTTGATTGAGGACCTGCTGTGTACCAGGTGTTTTGCTATAATGCGCCTTTTATTTCTCACAACCACCCTGCACAATGGTTACCATTAACCTCATCCAAGGAAGAGAGACTGGAGGCGCAGAGAGGCAGAACAGTTACAGAACAAGCCGGTACAGAGTCAGCGTCCGAACCCAGCCGGTCGGCTCCACCCTCAGACTGGCGTCCCGTGGCTGCTCAGCTTCAGCACCACTGGGTAATTCGTTATTGGGGGGAGGCTGCTGTGTGTTGCGGGATGTTTGGGAACATCACGGGCTCCACCCTCTGGATCCCAGTAGCTCCCTCTCCCCCAGCTGGGACAAGTGTAGTTTCTCCAGACGTCGGAAAACATTCTCCCAGGGTCATCCTCAGTTGAGAACAGCCGATGTATATACAGAAGCTTGTTATGGGCTCCCAGTGTCACCTTAGAGCGTGGTCGGGGGAGGATGCAGGGGCCTCTCCAGGCCTTCTCGGGTCTTGCTCTGTCTTCCTCCAGCAGCTGCCCCCTTACACGGTGAGGAGTCTGGGGAGCCGAAGAGACAGCCTACCCACTACACTTCCACCTTTCTGCACCATATCCCCTCTCCCAGGGCCTCCCTGAGCTTGGTGCCAATTCTGTTGGCTGCTGGACTGTGCACTTCTACCCTCGGGGGTCCAGTTTATTGAGGGAGGAGGGTCATGGACGGGGGGGGGGCGTGGGAATTTGGTTGCCCAGACACAGGTGTGCACACAGGCTCCTCCCATGGAGGACAGTGTTGGAGGTGGGATGAAAGGGGTGGTGGGCTATTGGCCAGTGATCTCCACTTACATCTTGACTTCGTTTGTGTATATGAAATAACACCTTGACAGTAGGGACTCCATTTTGGAGCACCTGAGACTCCATTCTGGGAAGGTGCCCCCCCCCCCCCCCCCAACGCCGTGAGACTCTGGTCTGAAACTATGATCTAAAACAGTTGAACAATAGCAGTCCACTACATCACACTTGGCAGAGCACAGAAACCCCCTAGCAGGATTGCTCAAGCTTGGAAGTGGATAGGCTGCACCTGGGTTAATGATAAAAATGTAATTTGTCTATGTCTTACATGTGATTAAAACCAATACCTGGATTAATGTCAAGATTATAATTAAAATTGTTAAGATTGTAACTGGTATTGTCAAGATTATAATTGATACTAGTTTCGCATAGGTTTTAGGTCAGCTTGACCCCGGTAACCATGTATTCCTTCCTGATCCTAGCAACCATGAATTCCCCTCCCGATTTTGCGGTTTTTGCCTTTATAAACCCTGTTGCTTTGGGCTTCAGGGTTGAGGGTTTTTTTAGGTCATGAGCCTACTCTCCGCTGCCGGCAATAAAGGACCATCAGATTGTATCACTGTGTGGTGCTCCTTTGTTCACACTCGCTCAGGTACAACACGTACAAAGGTATATGAAAATTCTGTGCAAAAATATGGACTGAAGAGAGAAGTTTATTTCAGTGCTTAAAGCTGCAGGGTTACTAGTGTGTGGTAGGAACGGGTGTACTGCCTTGAGCACCCGCTGCGTGTCAGGGGCACCAATACGCATGTTCCCTGAACATTTTAAAGTGCACCTGTTGCTTGGGTAGCTGGCAGGAGGTGCGGTCTTGCAGCTCATGCGTTTTTGTCATATTAGCGTCAAAACCTCAGAATCACCATATCTGTCAACACTGAAGGTTTGGGGGCTCCAGGCTTTCTCCTGAATCACACTTTTTAAGAGAACATTTCACTACTTTATACACTTGCTGATCATTTTCTACAGACAGTCATCATTTTATGGGCAGATAGGAGCCAAACAATGAAAGAATGTGGAGAAGGGGGTTCAGGCAGGCTCACCCACCTGCTGAGGGACCCTTGGCTGTAATCGCCTCTGGCCAAGGAGAGGCCAAAACCACAGCTTTTATCCACCTTTACCAGGTGCTTTGAAATGACTTCCAGGTATACTCGGTCACGAGTAGCACTCAGATAGGTGTGGAAATGTGTGGACTCATTTGGAATCTCTTAAACTACAAAGTCTACTCATAACCCCCATTTGTGACTGCTTATAATGCTGAGTTCAGTTTCCTGAACATTATAAATAATATAAAGGTACTTGAAAAAGCTGGCAGAAAGTGAAATTAAAAGCTAACTTTATTTGGGTGTAAAAATGTTGAAATGCATGCATACAAGGTTCTCAAAATGTCCATGGAAAATGCATACTAGGAAAAAATTGTGAATGAATTTCAATTTTTTTGTGCTATATTAAATGTATCTTTTAATTCTATTTTCCACACACTCTGTGAAGTCCCCTTGTACATGTCTGCCAGTGGAAGATCGGTCGTTATCTTAGAGAACTTCTGCATCCCGAAACCCAAAGCTAACCCCACAGCCATCATCAACTGTGGGATGAGCCAGGATTAATGTCTTCATTTATTCACATAACAACTATAGATATTTATTTATTTGAAAGGCAGAATGATAGAGAGGGAGGAAGAAAGAGCTAGAGAGATCTTCTGTCTGCTAGTTTATTCCCTAAATGGCTGCAATGGCTGCGGCTGGGCCAGGCTGAAGCCAGGAGGCAGGAGCTCCATCCAGGTCTCCCACATGGGTGGCAGATGCCCAAGCTCTTAGGCCATCTTCCACCGCTTTCCCAGGTGCATCAGCAGGGAGCTGGATTGGAAGCAGGCATCTGGGACTCTAACCAGCGCTGGGATATGGGATGCTATCGTCACCATGGTGGCTATCCTGCTGCACCACTTGCCAGCTCCAGTAACTCTATTCTGAGCACATAGTAGGTGTCGATGCCATGTTTAGCACTGGATAATGAAAACATGTGCTCTGATTTGCAGAGATGTTTATCGTAGAACATTAAGTTCAAAAAGCCAGCTCGGAGTGTATAATACAGCCACATGTGTGGCTTCAGAGAGTTATATGAAAGTCACTGGGATTCACTGTGCAGCAGATACTAGGCTAAGCTTTCACACAGGCGATCATTCAATCCTCGCCTATATGAGGTAGGTGTTAGCATTCTTTCCATTTTGCAAAAGAGACAGCTGAGGCTTGTGTGGGGCTGACACCACACACGTGACCTTCAGCTGCAGAATTGGGGTCAACTCCGATGACAGATCCCGAGGTCTCCTCTCCAGCACTGTGCTTTTCCCAAGATGTACACACGGGCCTTCAAAAGCTCGTGAAAGTGGAATTAAAAGCTAAAGTCATTTTGGTGCCAAAGTTCTGAAAGCCATGCATAGCTTTTTGCACAGATAAGCATTCCTGTGAGCTGTCTGAAGATGCCTCACACACTCACAAGACAACAGAATGAGTCTGGTGAGAGAAGTTATCTCTGCTGCGGGCGATTAGGGGAGGTTGCAGCGATGACACTTTGCATTTTCTAAATTTTTAATGAATGACGAAGGAAATTTGTCAAGTTCCAGAAAAAGTTGGGACTCTTGATAAAGATGGCATTTCATTTGTAGAGCACTGTGGGTAACGTTGTCCCCTGGACGTACATGGCGGCTTAGCCACGTCATTTCTGCTGGCTCCTTTTTCTTGCAGTCCTTTATGTCCTGGTTTCAGTGCAGTGCGTGGATCTCACGTGTGTCTTGTTTAGTCCTAGATATTTCATTGTTTTGGTTGCTATTTTAAAATAGATTTTACCCCATAATTTTCTTTTCTAATTGGATAGTTCTGTTCAATGTCAAGGTAATTGGTTCTTGAATATTAATTTTCTACTCAGTACTGTGTCGAACATCTTTTTTGATTAAGGTGAAATTCATATAACATTAAATTAATCATCCTACAGGGAACAATTTAGTGAGAATTCACAAGCCATAATGTTGTGCACCACTGTCTCTGTCTGCTTCCAAATCATTTAATCATCTTCCAATAAAACCTGAGCCCATTATGCTGTTCTATTCTCCGCAAGCCATCTCCTTTCTTCGAATTGATTTTCTAGAAACTGGGGCTGTGAAACCCATGGATACCACCCAGTTCCATGGCACTGCCCAGGGGGGGAGGGGGCTGTGTGGTGACAGGCTCGGGATCTCTGTGTCTCCTAAATGGTAGGAACGTGGGATTTTTCCACCACGGAGCCTCACTCAGATTCCAAGCTTCCTTCCTGGAAGCTAGCCCTTCCGGCTTCCCAGATAAGCTGAGCCTTGCTGGGCCTGTCCCCCGGGACTCCTTGCTTCTTCTCCTTTTAAGATTAATTCCTCGGAGCCTGCCTGGGAAACCCTGGATGTGGATTTTGCTATGAACCAGCAGGGAAAGCGAAAGGAGTCTTAGGTTTCTCAAGTCTTAGACACGGCCCTACCCCCATCCTCAGCCTGCTCGGAAATAAATAGTTCAATAAATTCACACTGAGATGGCCTGCAGACCTCCTCTGTCCAGTCACGAGCCTGGGTCTCACGGCCAAGGGTAATCGGTGCTTCCGCACGGCTGGAGCCGAGCTACGTGCTGCCAGGGCTGGCCAAGAACCCCCGGGGGGCTTGGGGCAGACGCAGGGGTGGGAGTGAGGGCGAACAAGCCTGGAAGGCCAGTTTGGTTTGCCGTGACCCACCCCAGGCACCAGGGGCCAACATTTGCATAAGGCTCTATATTATTTGTCTGAATTGAAAGTGAATCTTCAAAGTTCCTACATTCCTTAAAACATTTTTACATTTCATGACACAGTAATGCATGGAACCCTTCCCAATGTTTTGACTGCTACTGCAAATCTCTATTTTAGTCCATTTTCTGTTTGTCTATCGCTGGGTCCAGGTGTGTGTGTGTGTGTGTGTGTGTGTGTGTTGCTCTGGGTACCATACCCTGGGCTAAGGCTGGCCTTTGTGATCTCCCATTAGGGAGCACTGGAAACCCCACTGCCTTTAATACAGGCTAGGCAGGGAGCCGGTGAGCAGAGAAACTGAGAACCACACACTGCACAAACGCCACCTTCTTCCCTACCAACCCAACAGGGCTGCAGGCTCTGCACACCCATTTCCCATCGTGCACCCGGGCCTCACCTCCCATCGCTCTGATGGCCATGCGTATGCCCACATGGAGATGCCATGACACCTTCTTGGAGACCACCATGTACACAGAAGGCCTGCCTAAACTCTGCCCCATTTGAATATTCAATTAAGGCATCCTTTGTACCCTAAAAAGAGATGACCCAAACTTTGGTGGGTACAGGAGGCAGTGTTTTCTCATGGAGGGATATTGCCTGCATACACACGTGAATGTGTGCTATCTCTTTATTTATTTTATTTTTAAAGAAGTAGAGACACACACACACACACACACACACACACACACACACAGAGGTCCTCCATCCACTGGTTCACTCCCCAAATGGCAGCTACAGTCAGAACTGAACCCATATGAAGCCAGGATCCAGGAGCTTCTTCCAGGTCTTCCACTCAGGTGTAGGGGCCCAAGGACTTGGGCCATCTTCCACTGCTTTCCCAGGCCATAGCAGAGAGCTGGATTGGAAGTGGAGCAGCTGGGACTTGAACCGGCGTCCATATGGGATGCTGGCACTGCAGGCTGCAGCTTTACCTGCTATGTCACAGTGCTGGCCTCGAGTGTACTATCTCTTTAAATAAATTTTGCCTTTCTGCACGTTTGCCTATGTCTCTGCTTTGAATTCTTCTTTCATGCCTGAGACACAAACTTGGGAATAAACCCAATTCCCCCACAACACCTTGATTTCAAGCTGATGGACTGATGGCTCTCTTCCTCTATACCATGTGACTCTTCCCTCTCTTTCCACAGATAGAGCCATGGGCACAGTTTTGGCTTCATCACATGCAGCGTAGCTCAGGCGTGTGGCGAGGGGAACTTACAGGTGGAGGAAGAGTCAGCTCACTGTGCCAGGACACTTGCGACTTCTCACGCGTGTGTGCTAACCCTGGGCCCTCTGAGCGCTTATCTTGGGTCCCCCAAGACTCTACAGTTGATGTCCTAGGTGTAACAAGGACTTGGCTCTGGGTGCCGCCTGGATGTGGGTGGGAGTTCGAGGGTAGAGCATGGTGCTAGAAGACGTTCTAGATCCCGCCTGCACGGGGGTCAGTTTTCCTTTCCATCTCCCTTGCAGAGCAAACTTGGAGTCCTGAGTCACTGGCCTTTCTGGGCGACTGATCGCACAGTTCCTACCTCGATCTCTCATTCCCTCCCTGTTTTCAAACTCTCTGTTTCCCAACCGGGTATTTTCTTTATTGATCATTTACATTCCAATTTACCTTCCAAATTCTTATTTATTTGAAAGGGAGAGAGAGAGAGAGAGAGAGAGAGAGAGAGAGAGAGAGAGAGAGAGATATCTTGCATCTGTTGATTCATTCCCCAAATGTCCACAATAGCCCTGCCTAGCCAGGAGCCCAAAACTCCAAGTTTCCCCTGTGGGTGGCAGGGACCCACCAACCCGAGCCATCACTGCTGCCTCCCAGGGTGCACGTTAGCAGGAAGCTGGAGTTGGGAGTGGAGTCGGGGTAGGAGTCAGGACTCGAACCCAGACGCTGTGAGAGGGAATACTGGCATCAGCTGGGCCAGAAGATGTCTACTCCTAAACGGAAATCTCCATAAGATGTAGTGTGCTGATTAAATAAGGTTTCAACAATTTACCCCAACTTTCTGACAATATTATGGAAATTAATATCAACAGCAAAACTCTGAGTGACAGAAAACAGAGTTGATGAAGGCTTAAAGCTGGATGAAGCAGCAGGAGGCTGGTGCGCAGCCCAAACACTTCACGGCCACACGGACGGGAGAAGTAGAATTTGGGGCCTGGGCCATTGGAGTCTTAGCTATACAAGGTACCCCCCTCACACAGCCCAGGCAACAGAAGATTTCTAGGAACACCTTTGACCATGATTTTAACTGCCATAGATTCACAATTATCTCAAGTCATAAAGTGTTTGTAGAGAGCTGGTTCACTTCCCAGATGGCCTCAGTGGCTGGAGCTGAGCTGATCTGAAGCCAGGAGCCAGGAGATTGGGCCATCTTCTGTTTTCCCAGGCCGTAGTAGAGAGCTGGACTGGAAGAGGAGCAAGTGGGACTAGAACCAGCGCCCATATGGGATGCCGGCATTGCAGGTGGAGGATTAACCAAGTGAGCCACAGCGCTGGCCCATGTAATGTCTTTTTTTTTTTTTCCATGCAATGTCTTTTTTACATTTCAGTTTCTGATCTTTTTGGTATACAGCCTGGCTTATGGTAGAAGGAATGGTTCCAACTGTATCTTTTCCTTTATGGTTAGCTGGTCTCTCTCTTTCAGCGCCTTTCATTTGTAAAATGGCTTCATTTCTCAGGACAGATTGACACAAACACAAGAACAGTCAGAGGACTCCCTAAGACCTTGTGTATCTGCTCTCCTAAAAGCACTAGCTCAGCCCCCAAACGCAGAATTACAGATCTGAGAAGGCGGGAAAGGCGTGGCCTGGAGATTCTATGTAAGTAAGAAAAATCAGCTCATGACACTGGGATTCCATTCTTTGTGCCAGTACAACACAGTCCCATGTCTTTTAAATCAGGGGACCTTCCATTTCATGCCTAATAAAGTGGCTTTACAAACCCGAAATGGTAGCGGAATTCCATAAAGGTGTAAGCTAGTTTGCCTTCCTTAAGGACGCCGCGACACACACGTGACACAGAAGAGAAACTGGGATCCTGTGAGCTCCTTCTGCCATCTGCAGACATCGTGGTCCTTCGGAGCCCAGCAGCTGAGCCAAACAGCTCACGACGAAAGATGACCGTGAACGAGTGGACAGAGATCTGTGGACTTCCCGCGTTTTGCCACAGGTATCCATTGCTCTATTTATCATTCAGCCGGAATTCCAGATGACAGAAGTGCAGCAGCCCTGCTCTGCTTTTCACTCTTGGGACAATGCTTGACCCGTGCCCTGGACGTGAGTTGTAAGAGACACAGCAAACGTGGAGAAGTATTTGCAAACGGAAGCTCTGAGGGCAAGAGCGAGAGGAGCCCCCGCCACCGAGCGAAGCGCTCGGGAAGAGCCGAACTCACCTGTTGCACTTGCTTCGTCCTGCCTGGGTTTTTCGTCCTCAGCTTCATTGCTTCTTCATCTCCGGAGAGGCACCGTTCCAGCCCACAGTGAGAAGCCCTTTGCACGCCGTTTGCTGCTAGGTCGCCTCTGGTCCGCGCTCAGGCGGCTGACCAGAGTCCAGTTTCTCTCCCAGCTGGGTCCCCTTTTCCTCGGCCACACCGTCCTGCAGGTCAGTGTGGCCTAACCACCCAGCACCACTCGCTGTGGAATGCTGTGGGGCTTCGGTTTCTCCCTGCCATGCTGCTTTGAGTTTGCCTGACTTTCTCCTCCCACGCCGCTGCCAGGCCTGTGAAAACCCACGATGCTGTTGATGCGCTGGTCCGAGCTCGCCAGCAGCTTTCTCCTCCCCGGGTCGGTCCCCGCTCCACGTCTCAGCCGCAATTTGGTTTCATCTAACATAAATAATGAACCATGATATCACTGTAACTACATTACCACTAGATTACTATTAACGAGAGTCCATACTTTCTTAAGCTTTCCTTGGGATTCCTAAGGAATACATCAGAGATAAAGCACCACTCTCATGCCTTTATATCAAAGGTCCATTCTGCCAATGGACTGTGATCCCCCGGACAAAAGTAACACCTGTTCGGTTTCTTCACTCTGAAGTTCCTTTCTGCCTCTCCTCCCCTTATAACACCTCCTTTGGAAGGACGTCACCGCGCAGCCCACACTCACATAGTGGGAAGCTGTGTTCCACCTTGTGGAGGGCAGCGTGTTCCATATTCTGCGTGGGATGCCCGTCTCTTCTCTAACATCTGTATTGTTTATTCTGCTATTTATTTATATCAGTAGAGAGTCTGATTTTATACTTGTGGTTAGTCCAGTACTGGCTTATCTTATTGATCCAATTGTTCCAGGCTGGGCATTGGTAGCTCTTTCAGTTGGTTCCCGTGTCCCCTTGACATCATGGTGTGTGCGTGTGTGTGCGTGTGCATGTGTGTACGTGTGTGCACTGCCTTTCTTTCTAGCACTATCAGATGTTCTGAGCTCATTATTTGTTTCCTGTCTGAGTCTTAGAAGTAGAGTTTTCAGAATTTTTCCTAGTGCCTTTGTTGGAGGACAGTATTAGAAAAAAGAGTTGGTGACAATCACTTCTGGGCCTCCCCGCTTTCTCAGGGTACTGTTTTCTCCCTTCTTCACTCATTGCCTGCATCCCACAGGCTGAACATTTCCCTCACCCTTGCCATTCCCTGGCCATGCAGTGTGCTTGAGCACCCAGGCATAATCTTGGACCCCTTTGACTTCGCTCCTGCCCTGAGGTTGCCAGTGCTAAGATGTGTTGAGGTCTCAGCCTGGCTGGACACATTTCCCATTCGCTCTGAGGCTGTTCCATGCCACTGTGCCTGTTCTCCGCCCTACCTCCTGCACACTTAGCAAGGATCATGGCCTCCCACTTCACCAAGAAAGTGGCAGCCAGTAGGGGGCTCAGTCTCTAAATTTCCCTCCCTGCAGTTCCAAACTTAGCTGACCTTTTTTTTTAATCTACCTGCCCACCCTCCCTGCCCTTCCCCCTTCCTGTCTTCCTCTTTTCTCATCTCAGACATACTTTTCTTTTTTTTCCCCCAAAGAAATATTTTATTTAATGAGTACCAATTTCCTAAGTACAACTTTAGGAATACAGTGATTCTTCCCACCATACCTGCCCTCCCACCCCCACTCCCACTCCACCTCCTCTTCCCTCTCCCATTCTCAGTCCCAGTCTCCATTAAGATGCATTTTCAATTAACTTTATACACAGAAGACCAACTCTATGCTAAATAAAGATTTCAACAATTTGCACACACACATGCACACACACACAAAAACCCTGAGAACAAGTTTTACAGTTACTTCTCATAGTACAACTCATTGAGGACAGAGGTCCTGCATGGGGAGTAAGTGCATAGTGATTCCTGTTGTTAATTTAACAATTATCACTCTTACGTATGACGTCAGTGATCATCCGAGGCTCTAGACATGAGCTGCCAAGGCTATGGAAGCCTTTGGAATCCACAGTCTCCATCAGTATTTAGACAGGGCCATAGCACAGTGGACGTTATCTCCTCCCTTCGGAGAAAAACACCTCCTTCTTTGAGGCCCCTCTTTCCCCCGGGGTCTCTCTCCGAGACCCTTCATGGAGGACCTTTTTTTGCCACAGAGACAGCGTTTTCTGGCTCTCCTCCACACCAATACCTGCGCCGGCTCAGATCACCGGGAGGAGGTTTCTGTCTTTCCTCAGCTGCTCCAGAACTTGCTCCAGCAATGATACACTTCCGTGCACCCCCAAACGCTGCTGCACCTGCGCCTTTGTCTCTGCCCACAGCCATGCCTGTGCCTGCCTCACCCTGAGCACACACACCTGCAGGAGGTCCTCACCTCTTCTCTGCTCTACCATTTCCCCTTCCTCCTTCCCTTCTTCTACCCCACTTTCGGAGAAAGCAAACTGCATTAGCCAGATCATGGCCATAAACTTGTGTCTGTCTTTTCTGTCGCTTTTACAAGATCATGTCCAGCGATGTGCCACTGTCCCATGGGATCCCTCGCGGGACAGCCCTGCCCCTCCGGCCTCCTCCTCCTTCCAGGTTTCCAGGACAGGTGTGCCCCTCTCCCAGTTCTCCTCTGCCTCTCTCTCTGCTCGACCTTGGCCTGTTTCCTTGGACCCTCTTTCTGGGGCTCTTCCTGAAACATCAGGCTGCCCGTTTTGGTCCTCAGCCTTGTTCTCCCTGCACCTCTGCTTCCCACTAGAGGAGATCATTGACTTTGAGGATTCGGAAAACACCCATCAGTGGTCCTCATCCTTGACTGAGCATCCGAATCCCCTGTGGAATTCCAGGTCCTTTGCTAGATCCATCAGATTTCCGTAGACTCAACCCAGGTATCTCTGTTATCAGATCTCCCGAGGGGGTGGAGATCTCTGACTTCTGGGTTAATGATTCCCTGGAGGATCCCCCCACGCACTTTTCTCTGCTGAACTCCAAACACATATTCCCATCTACTTAGAAGAACCTCGGGTCAGTGGGCCTGCAACAGAACTCCTCCTCCCCGGTCCCCTGGTCTTGCAGCGATCCGTGCCCTTCAAGCCCTTCTCTAAGACAGAACAGACACTCACCCTTGGCTTGGCTCCCCCTGCACCCCACTCCCACAGCCGGTTGCTGATCATGCCCTGCTCATCCTCAAATATTTCTCCGGCTCTCTGTCTCCTGGCCATTGCTTTAGGTCAGGTCCTCTCCATCCTGCATCTGCGCTGTAGTATTACGTTCCTCACTGGTCCACTCCTTGAATTTAAGCTTCCCTATTTTTCCATTTAGAATGCAAATCTAATGATCTTCTTCTTCCACTGTGAAAAGTCCTAGGACAGCCATCCCCCACCTGCTGGCTGTGCTCCAAGGAAATTCTTCAGCCCCCTGCATCAGAACTTGCCGTGCCCTTGTTGAAAGGTTGATTCCTGGGGCCAGTGTTGTGGCGCAGTACGGCGCATCCCATACTCGAGTGCCAGTTGGAATCCCACGTGCTCTGCTTCTGAGGCAGCTCCCTGCAAATACACACGGGAAAGCAGCAGAGGTGGCCCGAGGACTTGGGTCCCTGCCACCCACGTGGGAGACCCGGATGGAGTTCTTAGCTCTTTGCTTCAGTCTGGCCCAGTCCTGGCGGCCATTTGGGGAACGACACAGTGGGTGGAAGGTCTCTCTCCCCCACCTCTGTTACTTTGCCTTTCAAATAAATAAATAAATCTCAGACAAATGCAGCTCAGCTCAGATCTATGAAATCAGAACTGCAGACGCTGCGTTGCTGAAAAAGCTCCCTGGCAGGTCCTGACATGCCCTGGGACTCCAGGATGAAGGCCAACCTCCGGACCTGGCACATAGGCTGTTACATGCCTGGGTGCAGCGCTGGACGGCTTGGCCTCCATGGATCTCCATGGTGACCAATTAGCAAGCCATGTCCTCCCTACAAGGATTAAGGTCTTGCTCTCCTGGTCCACTTCCTTTCCCTTGAAAATGCCTTGCCCTCGGCTGTCTCTGTCTCCTTGCCCCTCTGCCCAGCTCCAAGAAACAAAGACTCAGGGTGTCTAAAGCCGAGCAAGATCCCAGTTAAGCACAGGTTTGTCTTACCTCCTAAGCACTGGCCCCGCAGGTTCTGGGGACTGATAAATGAGCTGAGTCAAAACTCCACACCAGCCCAGCACGGGCTCCTCCCTCCAGAACCCCTCTCATCAAGGGGTCATGCACGCCCTTTTATCTTCACTTTAAACGGAAAATATCTACTCTTCCTCCCCGTCCAGAGGTCAGCCTGTTTTCTCCTTGCCCACCTCCTCCCATCAAGTTGCAAAGAGGCCCTGTGATGAATGGGAAGGGAAAGCGGAAGGAGAGGGAGGGAGGGGAGGGAGGGGAGGCAGAAGCAAGACAGGGTGAGATGGAGTGCGAGCCCAGCGCCAGACCTTAATTTAATCACAGGCCCCATGCTCAATTGAACAGACACAAGGGCTCAGAATGGGTCCCTGTGTGGCGGTGGGGCAATCAGCCCGCTGTAGTTCCTGGGCAAGCATTAATTGCAGATGACAATGTGTAAACAGCAGGGAAGAATGGGGTGTGCAGGTGTGAGCGGCTGGGGCCGGCCCCGGGCTGTTTTCACATACACTGTGGCTCCTCCAGGCTCCTCCACCGCTGACCTGCTCCCAGATCTGGCTCAGTGGCTACAGTTGGGAAACTGTTGACCGTGTTGGAGCTCAGTGTCCAGCAAGTAGCCAAGGGCAGCGTGGAAGAGGGAGGCATTGAGAGGGCAGAGGCCTGGGGGTTGCGTGTGTGTGTGTGTGTGTGTGTGTGTGTGTGCTGCCTGCGCCTGGCCTAGACCACGGCCTGGCCACTGGCTGGCTGGACAGCAAAGCTGGATGTTCAATAGCAATGAAAGGTGTCAGGTTCTGCCATCCACCTCGGCAAAGACAGCCAGCTGGCCGGGAAGCTGGTGAGAGTTCCCAGACGCCCTGTCTTCCTCTGTCTCCCAGCTGAGCCCTGAATGAGCTTGGGAAGGCTGGGCAAGATGAGGCCCCCCTGAACCTGCACGGGAACCCTTTGTCTGATTAGGGAGGGAGTGTTGTTGGAGCCGAGTGGTGGGGGCTGTGAGGAGTGGGAGAGCTGCTGAAAGAGAAGTCCAGAGAAGCCTGGATATCTGAATATCTCTCATCCACAAAGTTCAAGGCTCCTTTCCAAACTATCTCTGCAAGCAAGTGCTGAAAATGAGGTGCAGAGTGTAGAAGAGGCGTGATTCTGGAAAGAGGCACTTAGAGCAAGCCCCACTAGGTGTCATAGAATGATGACATCATACCATATAACAATGATGAGGGGGCTGGCGCTATGGCATAGTGGGTTGAACCTCCACCTGTGGCACCAGCATCCCATGTGGACACCAGTTCGAGTCCCGGCTGCTCTACTTCTGATGTAGCTCCCTACTAACGGCCTGGGAAAGTAGTAGATGGCGGCCCAACTCCTTGGGCCTCTGCACCCTCATAGGAGACCTTGAAGAAGCTCTTGGCTTCAGATCAGCCCAGCTCTGGTTGTTGTGGTCATTTGGAGGGTGAACCAGTGGATGCAAGACCTCTCTGTCTCTCCTTCTCTCTGCCTGCAACTCTGCCTCTCAAATAAATAACTGAATCTTTTAAAAAGTGATGATGATAATTGTTACTATGAATGCTATTTATTAAGCTGTAATTAAGTGTTAGACACGCTGCTCAACACACTACTTACACCAGAGCACTTCTACAAGTTTACACACAAAAAACCCAGGAATGAAATGGTAAGTTGATTTTGCTGCAAAATATTTTGAAATCCATGCATAGCTTTTTCATTCTATGCATTTTCCATGAGCATTTGAGGGTCTGGGTTTGCTTCATGTGCAGCTTCCTGTTTCCCTTGTCCTCTTAGCTCTATTGCAGTTCTCTGTGAACAAAGGCAATACTCCCTCCCCCCATTTATTTTTCCTCTCCCATGATCCTTGGAATGAGAGATCCTCAGGAATCCTGGGAGTTCAGGCTTCATCTGTGGGCAGCGAGGGCCACAGGCTATTTGGGATAGGTGGTTGTCCTTGGGGCTCAGAAAGATAATGCTGCCCTCCACTAATGGCTCAAAGAATGGAGGGATGACTTGGAAGTAGGGTTTGAAGGAGTTGTGACAATGGAGTGAGGAGGGAGGAGGGGCTGAGCTGTGTGGACAGGTAGAGGCTTGGGGAGGAGTGGGCAGATTTGAGAGCCATGGAGGAGATGGGTCCTCAGGGCTTGAGGCCTGGGAGGCAATGGGGAGTGAAGGGCTGGGGGTCTGGTCGGTGCGACTGGCTGGAGTGTGCAGGCTGCACCCGTGTTCCTGGTAGGGGTACAGTGGAGGAGTCGCTTCGTGGGTGAAGATGATGAGCTCTGATGAGGACTATGCACTCAACTAGGTGGTCGTGAAGAACTGAGACCCCAAAGTCCCCATGGAGACTTTCTGGGAGAGGTTCAGAGCACCAGGTCCCCCGTGTCTTTTTCTTGGCTAAGGGCCAGGGTGAGTACTGCAGGGTGGCGGGTGCTCCTGGGTTATGCCCATCTCATTCTGAACACCTGCTGGGCCTGGCCCTGAGCTGGGGAGAAGGCAGGGTACGCCGACCACGCAAGCTGCCGACAGGCTCAGAGGAGGAAAGAAAATGAAGCTGGCTCTAAAACAGCTCACGCACAAGCCAAGAAACGATGCCAACTGAACTCACCACCATGGATCTGGGTTTTCTTTGGATTGTCTGTTCAGTCCCTCCCCCTATCTTGTTTTTATTTTCTGTTTGAGAGAGAAAGATTAATGGCTTTTTTTCCTAAGGCACTTGAAATGAGATTAAAAATTTAAGTGACTGGGCTGGCGCCGTGGCTCACTTGGCTGATTCTCCGCCTGCGGCACCGGCACCCCTGGTTCTAGTCCCAGTCAGGGCGCTGGATTCTGTCCCCATTGCTCCTCTTCCAGTCCAGCTTTCTGCTGTGGCCCGGAAAGGCAGTGGAGGATGGCCCAAGTGCTTGGGCCTTGCACCCGCATGGGAGACCAGGAGGAAGCACCTGGCTCCTGGCTTCGGATTGGCGCAGCACACCGGCTGTAGCAGCCATTTGGGGGGTGAACCAATGAAAGGAAGACCTTTCTCTCTGTCTCTCTCTCTCACTGTCTAACTCTGTCAAAAAAAAAAAAAAAAAAACTTAAGTGACTTTCCAATCAAAGGACAGTGAATGGTGAATCAGAATTTAAAAACCCTGATGAGAAGCCAGATATTATACTATTTGTGTTTGAGGGTCCTTTGCCTTTTTTAGATTATTTTGAATTGTTGATCTATGTATCTGAGAAGCAGAAACAGATAGAGAGGGAGAGAGGGAGAGAGAGATGGAGGGAGGAGAGAGAGAGAGAGAGAGAGAGAGCTAGCTCTCATCCACTGGTTCACCCCCCAAGTGCCTGCCATAGCTGGAGCTGTAGTGGACCAAAGCCTGCACCAAAGCTGGGAATGGGGAACTCAGTCTGGGTTTTTCATGTGGGTGGCAGAGACCCCCTTACTCGATCCATCACCACAACCACCCAGGTTCTGCATTAACAAGAAGCTGGGGTCAGGAACCAGAGGCAAGAATTGAACCCAAGGACTCTAATATAGGATATGTGCATCCAGACCAGAGTCTCGACCTCTAGGCTAGAGCCCATTCCTTTAGTTTTTAATAATGATTTCTAAATTAATGATTATGGATCCAGAGCCTGAGATTATATCCCAACTCTACCACTGCAGCTGCCTGATTTTGGGCAAATTTACTTAAGCTCTCTATGCCTCAGTCTCCTCACCTTCAAAATGGGTATAACAATACCTACAACAGGGCACATTTGTTGGGAGTCAGATGAGTTCATGCATAAGCTTGCTGGTAGTCAGCACAAGTTCATATCATTATGAACACTCAGGGGCTCCAGACTCTCTTTGAGTCTTAGGGCTTCTTGGGGAGCACTCTTGGTTTCCTGCTCCATTGGTCCTTGTCCAGGCAGTCAGATACGTTCTGTGGGCTCTTAAGATGAGGCTTAAACAGAGAGCTGCATGGTCTGCAATTCATTGTCCCTGACTTCTCACCAAGGAGGCTTTAGCGCTGGGCCAGACTTGGCAGGGGCTCCTCCATGTTGGCGTTTCTTGAGTTAGTTATCAAAACTGATGGGTAGTTACTGATTAGCAATTTATTTTGTCAAGTAGGGATATTATTGTTATTAAGATTTTTTTATTTGGAAGGCAGAGTTATATAGAGAAGGAGAGAGAGAGAGAGAGAGAGGAGAGAGAGAGAGAGAGAAATATCCTCCATCTCTCCATCTGCTGGTTCACCCCCCAAAGGACTACAATGCTGAAGCCAGGAGACTGGAATTCTATCTGGATCCCCCATGTGGGTAGTAGTGGGTCAAGCACTTGGGCCATCTTCTGCTGCTTTTCTAGGTGCATTAGCAGGGAACAGGACCAGAAATGGAGCAGCCAGGACTCAAACCGGTGCCCATATGGGATGCCAGCATCGCAGGTGGCAGCTCAACCCACTGTGCCACAAGGCTGGCCTCACAAGTAGGGATATTCAAGAATCATCACCATTTCATATTACATTGTAGCACCCCACATGTTGAAGGGGGCGTAGGACAGTGATGGTTTTGGTCACCAAGCATCCGTTCTCCAGTTTTTCAGTGTGTCCAGCTCTGTCCCACAATGAGCTCCTGACTCAGGGCTGAACAGGTGTTAGATTTTAAATCAGTGAGGGCTTCTCGTGCCTCTGGCCCCAGCCCTTGACATAGGGCTCAACCAGAAGTCATGAGGCCCGTGGGACTTCCTGGGAGTTCGGGAAGAAGCCCTGTTTCTTTCTGCTGAACTCTAACCAGACAGGACACGGTGGTGGCGGCCTTGCTGCCATATTCTTATCATGTAGAGCCCAAGGCAGAGCCAAAAAGGAGGGCATTCTCGGAGCACTCAGTGCCACCAGCCTGATGCCCCTGGCTTTTATTTTAAAATGTTTGTAGGTTTACAGAAAAATTGTGATAATATTACAGAAAGCTCCTATATACTCCTTTTTATTAATAGCTCTCCTGTTATTAATAGCTTACAGTAGAAGATGCTTGTCATAATCAATTAACTGATATTGATGCATTATTACAAAATAAAGCTTATCTATTACTTGGGTTTTCTTAGTTTTCTCTACTTCCCGTTTGCTGTCTCAGGGTCCCATCTAGGACACTATGCAGTCGCCATGTTTCATGAGGCTCCTCTCGGTTGAGATAGTTTCAGATTTTCCTATTTTTTTGGTGACTTTGACAGTTTTGAGTAGTGGTAAGGTATTTTTGCAAAAATGCTCATTGGTTGGAATTTGTTTGGCATTTTCCTCATAATTAGACAACTATATTGGTTGCAGGGAACTGAGTGCTTGAGTCATTCATTACCTGCTGCCTCCTAGGGTGTGCATTGGCAAGAAGATGGAATGAGGAGGGAGGCTGGGACTGGAACCAGGAGCTCCAAATTGGGATGTGGATGTCCCGAGTAGCATCTTTTTTTTTTTTTTTTTTTTTTTTTTGATAGGCAGAGTTAGACAGTGAGAGAGACAGAGAGAAAGGTCTTCCTTCCGTTGGTTCACCCCCCAAATGGCTGCTACGGCCGGAGCCAGGTGCTTCCTCTTGGTCTCCCAAGCGGGTGTAGGGCCCAAGCACTTGGGCAATCCTCCACTGCCTTCCCGGGCCACAGCAAAGAGCTGGACTGGAAGAGGACCAACTGGGACAGAATCCAGCACCCCAACGGGGACTAGAACCAGGAGTGCCGGCACCGCAGGCGGAGGATTAGCCTAGTGAGCCGCAGCACCGGCCCCGAGTAGCATCTTAACTACTACATCAAACGTCCACTACCCCATCCCCATTTCTTTACTAAAGTATTTAAGTACAGACTCCTGGGTCTGTCTTTTATATTTGAGTTATTGTCTAATACTGCTTAACTTTGTTGCTGAAATTGCTGCAGCTCTGAGCATTGGAAGATCTTTCGGTTGGCTACTGTGTCCCTTTGACAAGCCTTTCTCCCACTGCCACCTGCACTTTGTGCTCAGCTAGATTTTTCAGCTCACATGAACTATCAATTCCTCTGTAGTCTAATTCAGTTTATGTTAAGTGTTCTGTCACTTGTAACCAAAGGATTCTTAACAAATCTTTAAAGAAGAGGAGCATCCTTAGAAGGTAGAACATTTTACCTTGTTATTGTTATTATATGCAAAAACCTTGCATTGATTTTTATGTCAATGCTGCTGAATGATGATTTCAGACTGGAAAATACAGATCTTCACTGGGCTGTGGTGACCACTTGCTGGGCACTGAAACAATTATAGTAGGCTCAGGAGACTGAGGCTGGGTGCAGCTCAAGTTCCAGCCTCGTGAGCTTGGACTCCTCACCTAACTCCGGAGCTGGAAAAGGATCAGGTGACACCATTTACTCTGATGTGATCCAGAGGCCTTTTTTTTTTTTTTCAAGATTTATTTATTTATTTATTTGAAAGGCAGAATTACAGAGGCAAAGCAGAGGCACAGAGAGAGGTCTTCCATCTGCTGCTGGTTCACTCCCCAGTTGGCCGCAACGACTGGCGCTGTGCCGATCCAGAGCCAGGAGTATCTTACGTGTCTTCTACATGAGTACAGGGTCCCAAAGACTTGGGCCATCCTCTACTGCTTTCCCAGGCCATATCAGGGAGCTGGACTGGAAGTGGACCAGCCAGGAAATGAATCCACGCCTGTATGGGATGCTGGCACTGCAGGTGGCGGCTTTACCTGCTATGCCACAGTGCCGGCCCCCAGAGGCCTCTCATCTGTTGAGCTGGCTGCTGGGGAGTGTAACAGAGCCTCCACATTAGGGTTGCCAGAGAAATACAGGTTCCAAGATTTCCTTTGAATTTCAGATAAATGATGAATAACTTCTAGTACATTTAAGAAAAATATTTATTTATTTATTTGAAAGAGTGACACAGAAAAAGAAGGCGAGGCAGAGAGAGAGAGAGAGAGAGAGAGAGAGAGAGAGGTCTTCCATCCACTGGTTCACTTCCCAACTGGCTGCAATGACCAGAGCTGCGCTAATCTGAAGCCAGGAGCCAGGAGCTTCTTCTGGATCTCCCATGTGGGTGCAGGGGCCCAAGGACTTGGGCCATCCTCCACTGCTTTTCCAGGCCATAGCAGAGAGCTGGATCAGAAGTGGAGCAACCGGCATTAGAACCAGCGCCTATATGGGATGCTGGCAATGCAGGTGGTGGCTTTACCCGCTATGCCACAGTGCTGGCCCCTCTAGTACATCTTTAAATATTGCATAGGGTACAGGTATTCTAAAAAAATTTGTTGTTTGTCTGAAACTAAGTTAAGTATTTTTGTTTGCTTAACCTAGCAACCCTATCCCAAATACCCTCCCATTTTTCATTTTTAGGTGTCTCTGGATGTATATTGTGGGGTTGGGGAGGCGGTCACTCTGCAGCTTCAGCCTCACTGAGAGATGTGGTGTCCTGGGAAGAGCAGGCCTTGGTGGGCAGCATCGGATCTCTGCTCCACCACTTCAGCAAATTGCTTAACCATCTTTCTTTTTAAAAACTGTATTTATTTCAGAGGTAAGGATGGTGGAGAGTTGAGAGAGAGAAAGATGCCCATATGCTGTCCCCCCCCCCCCCCACCAATGCTGCACCAGTTAGGGCAGGAGCTGGGAACTCCATCCAGGTCTCCCTGTGGCTGCCACGAATCCAACTACCAGAGCCATTGCTGCTGCCTCCCGGGATCTGCATTAACGGAAACTGGAGTTAGTATCTGCAGCTGGGTACTGAACCCAGGCAGCTTGAACTGTGGCTTAACTGCTAGGCCAAACACTCACCCCTGCTTAACCATTATTGTGTAATGGGTTAATAATTCACAGGTGCCATTGTTAACACTTTGCAGGGCCAGGCTTCTGATGGGGACTCAGTCAATGGGGGCTGTTATTGATGTCACTCTTATCTGGACAAATAAGCAGAAAGTCCTGAGACGGCAAGAGAGGAGACTGAAGGTCACAGCAAGGCAGCCCCCTCACTCCTCGCCAGTGAGAAGGCCCGATCCCAGAGGCAGCACCTGGCAGCGTGGGTGCTCTGAGGCCTGGGTTCTTGGCTGAAGTTTTGCATCTCATTCAGGGTCTTGCTTTCTGAGGGCTCCAGCTTGAAAGAGAAGGGAGGGAGCTGTGCTGATAACGGTGGGCAAGGGGCCAGGCCAGGCAGAGGGGACAGGAAGCAAGCTCCTGGGTGGGCGGGCCTCACTCTCCACAAGCAGGGTAGGCAGGCCCCCAGCAACCTCAGCCGAAGTTCCTGAGAACTTGGTGTTAGGCAGGAAGTTAGAAGTTAGCCTGTGCATGCCCAGCTCGGTTTTTAAGTATTACTTCATCAACACTTCACACCTTCCTACTATATAGGCAAGGAAATCGAGGCACGGAAGGACCAGGAAAAACTTGCCCAAGGTATACAGAATTGGAAACGGGACAGCTGGACAGCTGTGTCCCTGTTATAGCTCAGCACACCATGTTTCTCGTTTGCTTGCCTTCTCAGGCAGCCATCGGAGGTGGGTGTGATTGAATCCTCACTGTGTTAGTGGAGATGCTGAGGTTTCTACGATTTTCCCAAGGCCATAATTCACGGGGGCCAGGGTTCCAATATGGACGTCCAACTTGCAGGTGCCTGGAGGTGTCAGGCAGGGGAGCAGGTGGCCGGCGATGACCTTTCCCCTCACGCCAGCCCTAGGAAGAGGTGGGAGTGCCTGCCTGGTGCCTTTGATTTATGATGGGGTGGGGGTTGAGACCCAGCTGTCAACTTGGGAAGCCACTTGAGGATTCTATTAAAAAAGTTGCCTTGTGATTTATATTAGTGGGTAAAAAACACCACCACCACCCAAGCAAACAAAACAATCTCAAAAATGGACAATGGCAGACCAGTTAAATTAATTATGGTACCAACCCACGATGCTGGATTTTGCAGCTGTTTAAAACTATCACATTTTCAGAGACTATTAACATAGGAAAATGCCTCCAGATAGAAATAAAAACAGGAGATAAAACTGTATACACAATGTGATCCCAATTAAGCAACAATAATCTTGTAGATGACTCCATGTACACAGAGAAAGACAAAAGGCAATTTAAATTTTCCCAATTATTCCATTCCGTGCTTGCCACATGTTGTAACCATCAGTGAGCGTATTGACTCAAAGACCACTGCGGATGAAAGGCGTCCAGGTGGCATCCAATTGTGGCATTTCAAAGATGGGGAAACTGAGGCTCAGGTCTAGGAACGTGGTTCAGAGTGGCCGGGAAGCCAGGGGTCTGCCCAGAGGACCCTGGGTGCCCAGAGGCAATGCCCACGCCTCCAACTCCGGGAGCAGCGGGGTGCGCTCCCCAAAGGGCACAGGAGGGGTGGGTGGGTGGAG
Organism: Sylvilagus floridanus; assembly: GCA_949820135.1. Taxonomy (NCBI): domain Eukaryota; kingdom Metazoa; phylum Chordata; class Mammalia; order Lagomorpha; family Leporidae; genus Sylvilagus; species Sylvilagus floridanus. Next base: position 9,228,126 of record OX463228.1, on the reverse strand, counting down.
GGGAAGAAGGGAAGCGAAGATTGGGGAACCTTTCAAAAATGGAAACCAGATGAGCGGTTCAAAGGGGAGCAAATTCTCCACGGCGCGCTCCTTTGTTGCGAGCGTGTGAGGCGGCGGCAGCTGCGCGCCTCGCCCCCAGCCCACGGCGCGATGGGGCGGACACGGATAACTGCATTAGATGCACTCAGCTCTTTTCAATAAAATGCCCTTGTTGGAGGCACAATAGGGGGAACGGGGCAGCCACCCCAGGCCGGCCCCGGGGGCGCCCTGTCCTCCCCCGGAGAGCAACGCCGAGCGCACTCATTTTTCAGGGCTCCGTTAATTGACGTTTGGCTGCCGCCGCCTTGAGTTCAAAAGAAAAGACCCAGCTCCCCAAGTCCACTTCCACCGGAAATGAGGCCGCCCTGGGTCGGTCTCTGGGGGCCCAGCCAGGGACCACAGCGCAGCTGTGGCGAGGGAGCCAGGCTGTGTGAGGTTTTCCAATGGGAGGCGTCCCAAGCCTTCTCCCAGTGGCTGTGTGGGAAATACAGCCCCGGGAAGGGAGCAGGTGACAGCCGCACAGGTAATCGGTGGTCTTGGGGCTGGAAGACTTGGTTAGTGATTACCCAAGTGGCACCTTCCGTTAGAGATTCCGATAAAGGTATCCCAGGAAATTCTTTCAAGTTAAAAAAAAGGAGGGGGGAGGAGGGAAGAATTAGTATTTCTTGGACTCTTCCAATGAGGTTGCTTTAACTAGGAGTGAGGGCTTTATCCTCCCCGTTTTATGGATATAGACACCCAGGCTTAGGAGGTGCCTAGCTTGCTGAAATTGCTCAGGGAGGAGATGGGAGGGAGGGCTGGAGTTTGAACTCAGGTGTGTTTGTCTTTTAAAACAGGGTTTCTCAACCTCAGTACTATTGACACTGTAGCCTGGGGTTGTGGGGGCTGTCCTGTGCAGTGTCGGATGTTTGACAGATTCCCTGGCCTCTGCCCTCCTGATGTGGTTGCCAAAAATGTGCCCAGACATTGCCAGATGTCCCCTGGTGAGAACCACTGTGCTAAGAAACCCTGGCACATTGCATGCACTGGCACGCTTGTAGTTGTGGGCTCGGCAATTTCATCTTTTGGGGAAGCGAATTGACTGGCCGATTTTGCTTCTTCAATTTCAGCCCTGTGGTTTTTCGGGGGGACAGTGTCAGGAGAAGAGTTGGCTGACTCAGACAAGGCCAAACAGTCTGTGTCCCAGATGCCAAAGGATTGTTGGGTGCAAGAAGCATTTTAAAATGGGTGTTCTGTCCACATTTCTTGGAGTGCATTGGGTCAGCATGGCCCCGGTGCCTTCACCTGTTCTCCCCACGTCTGTCTCCAAGACAGTTCCAACAGAGGGTGAGCCAGCTTTTCTTCCCCGCTCATTATGCCCGATGTCGAAAGCAGCCTTGGCTACTGGCGGAGTGCAGACGTCTGGGAAAGGAGCCGGTAAAGGCAGTGAGAAGGAAGGGGAGGGACACCGTGCACCAGTGGAGCCTGGGCCCTATACTGAAATCCGTAGGGCGAAGACGCTGCTGGCCTGCCATGCTTGGAAGAAGGCTTAACCTGATTTTCATTTTTGGCTGCAACCTGTGCAAGACCCTGCTTCCACCTCCTTATATCACTGTGGTCTTCTGCGGCTTTAGCCTACTGGACAGCTCACTCTTTGGTCCCCAAAGCTACTTGGGCCACCCAAACGCCAGCCCCAGGCCCTAGGACCACACTGAACTGAGCCTTGTTGAGTTCAACTGTCCTACTCTCTCCCAGAGAGAGAGAGAGAGAGAGAGAGAGAGAGAGAAGATTTATAACCAGGCTCCACCAAATGAGGATAGTTCAAAAAGTTCTTGGAAAGTGGAATTAGATAAATTTGGTGCCAAAAATGCAGGTCTGCACAAAGGTCATGGGAAATGTTGTTATGAGAGAACTATGCATGGGTTTCCATTGTTTTTGGCACCAAAGTAAACTTATCTTTTAGCTCCCTGTAGCCCCTGATGATGTTTAGAAGTGCCTGTACGCTGTGTTTGTTTTTCTAATTCTGGTCTTCCTTCTCCGTGACTGGCTGGCGCACTTGTGATTGGAAATGCCATGGACCAAGGGCAGCTCTGGAAGAGCAACAAGGAAGTTAGAAGCTTCGAGGCCTGGGGGCACTAAGATTTGTCTCCTGCGCCCTCCTCGGCTGCTCTTTATTGGGCTGGTTTCATGGGTTGAGGGTCCAGAGCCGTGGGGGTGGGGCTCATCGTTTTCCTTGGAGGCTTCTCAAGAAATCGTAGAGGATGAGGGCTTCAGGAGTTCAAGGAGAGAAACAGACATCTGGAGAGAAAAGGAAATGGGAAATTGGCATCGTGCAGCGTAATCAACCTTCCAGATAATGAAAGGCTATGACTTTTAATCCTAGAAGTTTGTATCGCTCTCTTCCACAAGCTTTCGGGGTAAGCATAAAAACTCATGCGAGGGGGCTTCAAAAAAGCTCGTGGAAAAGGGATGAAAAAAACAAGTTTATTTTGGTAAAAGGAATTTTGAAATTCATGCATAGTTTTTTCATCATAGCCATTTTCCATGAATTTTTGAAGCCCCTCTGTGTGCATCACGCACACACACGTGCACATGTGCACACACACATATGTTTAACTTGATCTGGTCTACACATCTTTTCTGTTTCCCTTCTTAGCCAATGCCACCTGTGTGGTGGCTACAGTTTGCTTCTGAAAGGACCGTTTCCAGAAGGAGGACACGCACACGCATGTGTGAGAATGTGTGTGTGTCCACCGCAGCCGCCTTCTCCTCCCTTTGAATGCACCTCCTCCCCTGGGTCGTTTACATTTGCCCTCTTTTTGCTGAGATCATTTGCACTCTCCAACTTCATTAGCTGCAGCCCCCTCCTGCCCTGGGACAAAAAGTAGGGCAGAACTGTTCAAAAGAACACATGGAGACCCCATTAACGATGGCCCTAATTGTGCCAATTCAACCCCCTCAATAACTCTAATTAAAACCTGTCTTGTACAGGGGCTCAATGGCAACACAGCTGCCACACCGAACAATCACATCACAGGGCTTCAAGGGACAGGGTCTCTCTGTGCGGCTTTCATGGCGGTTGTTATGGGAAGGGTCAGTGGGCGAGGATTAAGGCAGGGGTGCAGTCCAAGTGGGGGACCTTGAAAGGGGCTGTGATGTCAGCTCACATTTGAAATCTGAAGACCTTTAGCTTTTTCCCTCCAGCCTTTCCCTCCCCCCACCAGCCCCCCTCACCCCCACAGGAACACCTGCAAACTGCCTGGAAGGGGCCGTGACCACCAGACACATGGATACCACAAGTGGACTGAAACATCTGAAAGGAAGGGAAAAAAATCCCAAAACCCACGTGCCCCCCCCCAGCCCCCAAAAACCAACCAGTAAAACCACACCCCCAAAACTCGGAAAGAGTTTTTTTTCCTCTGCTTTCAACCTTGTCTTTTAGGATCCAGCTGCACTTTGCTGGGCACCATAAATAACTCTGCAATTACATTAATTGGTTGCATATTTGTTGACACTGAGGCGGGGCCCTGAAGGGTGGGGGAGGTGGCTTTCAGCTGGGGCTTAGCCCTGCTCCCCTGTGCTGTGCCTCCACCTCCCATTTCCAACCAACCCATTTAGTTTTTCGGGCCTGGAGGAAAGTAGTGGCTGACGGGCCCCTGTCAGACTCGTGTCTCATCTCTTGGCTTTCCTGCACCCATTGTTCCATTGTGCTTGGCAATTCAGTCCCACTATGGGAGGGCTTGAGAGATAGATTCCAGGAAACACACAATGGGGTTATATTTTCCTCTGGGGAAGGGTGTGTGGTGGGCTTACTGATAGGTATGTTGTTTGGAGCAAATGGTAACCGACCGGAGCTTTGGTCTGGATCCCCAAACTCATCTTGGATTCCTCCAATGGCTGGACCCACCCTAGGGGGGTCCCTTGGATTCCATTCCCTGGAAAACAATGGCATCCTGGTTACCTCATTCACTCTATTTCACTCAGTGGGCAAGAATTGGAGAGTTGAGCTTAAAAACCAACTCTCTGTTAGCCAGGGAGACTTCACAGAATGGAAGGAAGTGTTGAGTGCGGGCAGGTAGCAGAGACTGAGCTCCAGTTAGCAGCTCAAGGTTGGCAGAAAACCAGACCCAAGTCCCACTTGCCCTATGCCACAGCTGAGATTGGAGGAATTCCTCTGGGCCCTGGCCTGGGGCTCCCCAGGAGCATGAGAAAGCATGAAGCCTGCTGAGGGTGTGTGTCTTGGAAGCTGCACCCATAGCTGGCCCTGTTGAGTAAGATCCTTGGGAAGTGCCTTGTTTGTTTTGCTCATTGCCTTGTCCTTGTGGCATAAGCCTGGCATACAGAAGGCTCTCCGCTAATATCTGATGGATGGACGGTTAAATGCCTGGAGTTCTGGTTTCCAGGTGCACTGAGCTCTTAAGAAGGAAGGCATTACATCAATCTGAAGTCATATGGTTTACTTTTACATGGTACGGTGGAAAGAGTACAGGCTTTGGAGGCAGCCGACCATAACTTTAACACATCTACTTTTCAGTGCTGTTGCAAGAATAAATAAGCTTGTATAAGTCAACACAACACAATTATTTCTTTCTGCTTCTCTGTGAATCCAGGGAAGAGAATAACTTTCTGAATCTAGTCCTCTGATTTTCTCACTGCAAAATAAGGGTAATATAGTTCTACTAATTAGCAAAGGGCAGCAGGCTTGAGAACTTACAAGCACGGGCCAACCTGGGCTGCAGGCGTATTCTCACCCAAGAAATGCTTTGGATAAAGGGTCTTCAAAAAGTTCCTGGGAAATGCACAATATGAGGCCAGTGTCGAGCGCAGCAGGTGAAGTCGCCACTTATGATGCTGATGTCCCACATCAGGGTGCTGGTTCGAGTCCCGGCTGCTTCACTTCTGAACCAGTTTCCAGCCAATGCTCTTGGGAAAGCAGTGGAAGACAGCTCAAGTGTTTGGGCGCCAGGCATCCCTGTAGGAAACCCAGGTGGAGCTCTGGGCTCCTGGCTTTGGCCTGGCCCAGACCTGGCTGTTGTGGCTATTTTTTAGTGGTGGGGGGAGTTAACCAGCAGATAGAAAACACCTCTCTTTCCCCTCCCCATCACTCTCCCTTTAAGTAAATAGAATAAATCTTTAAAAAATAAAGAAAATATATATTGTGATAAAACTATACATGTTTGCACCAAACTTTTTTTTAAAAATTATTTTAGAGGCAGAGAGAAAAACAGAATTCTGATTGGCTAATTCACTCCCCCAAAACCTGTGACAATCAAGACTGGGCCAGGCCAAAGCCGGGAACTGGGAGTTCATTCCTGGTCTCCCACGTGGGAAATAGGGACTCAACTACGGGAGCCATCAGCCGCTGACTTCCAGCCTCTTCATCCACAGGAAGCAGGAGTTGGGAGCAGAACCAGGATTTGAACACTGGCCTGACCCGGGGCCCAGGATACCAGTCCACAGCTTAACCACTAGGCCAAACAACCTCTCCTAAGCTCATCTTTTAATTCTGTTTTCCATGAGCTTGTTGGGTAGTCTCTCATTTGCTCTTCCCTTTGCCTGGAAGGCTCTTCTCCCAAGTCGCTGCCTGGCTCGCTCCCTACCCCTTGAGGCCTCTGCTCGAATGTCACCTTATCAAAGTGGTCTTCCTTGAGGACCTTACCCAAAACAGCAACGTGCCCTCCCCATCTCTCTCCTTCTCCCTCACCTGCTTCATTTCCCCCCATGGTGCTGAACGCCTCGACATGTTACGTATTAGTTTATTATCTATCTTCGCTTATTGCATTCTGCATTTAATGAGAGTAGAAACTTGCATTTTTTGTTCAGGGCTTTATCCATGTTCCCTAGAGCAGTGCCTGACACATAGTAGATGGTAGTATTTCTTGGATGAAGGAACAGGTGGTGACACTTTCTGATCACCTAAAGGAAGAGACCGCCTGGCCTTAAATATTTGTTGGGTCAAGTTACTCCACAATGATTGGGTTGTGAAAGCGTGGCCCTTTTCTCCTTGGTTTCCAGCCTGGGGGCCCTGGAGCAGTGATTAAGGTCATGGCCTTAGGAGCCCAATAGATCTGGATTCCAATGCTGGCTCTGCCCTTCAGTGGCAGTGTGAACTTGGGATGATTACTGAGCACTTTGAGCCTCAGGTTTTTCATCTGAAGATAAGAATAACAGTTGCCTCAAGGGAGGATTGGGTGAATTGAGATAATGTTTGAAAAGTTCTTGGCACAGAATACCTACGCAACAAATGGTGGAGGCCATTGGCATCCTCATTACCTTGACATTTAGGACCTCCTTTTAACTGAGAGTGGGGCTTATCTCATGGTTTCCTTGGCACGCCTGGCCACACCATGTACTGAGCTGATGGAAGAAGTGTAGACTTTTATTCTGAAATACTGCCTCCCAACTAATCCCACTTAAGGAGGCCGAGTCAAGCCCTGTTTGGACGCTTCCATTCCTCTGCTCCCTTCTTTTTGAAACTTGCACTTGGTTGCCAATCACATCGTCACCTAGAGACAGAAAGGCCACAAATTCCTTACTGAGTTTGTTTCCTGGAGCTTGGGCAGCTGGTGCAGAAGCTCCAGAAGTGGTATTTGGGTCATTGTCACCTTGAAAAAGACTCTGATTCTTCTTCAAACCAGAACAGGTTTCTGTCTAAGACCAGAGCGAATGCCATCCCTTTAAAGAGGCCAGCCTGATGAGTCAGGCGTGGACACATCTGAGTCTTATTTTACAGTTTTGCTGGACTTTTGTGAGTGGGCACAATTTCTTTCTCTTGCCAGCTACCAAGAACCACCAGTTTTAGGAGCCTGCCCCAAGAGCTCTCTCAACTTGACAGTCCCTGTGTGGACTTGTGTCTTCTGGATTGTGTCAACCTCACCCTAGTGCAGTTGTGCATCTACCTGTGTGCTTCATGTTCAACTACTCTGCATGAGTGTCTATTGTTAGACGTGACCCACTGGTGTATTTTCGTAATAACTCAGCTTACCCCTAGGACAGTCATGATGCCAAGGCCTGGTGCCCAGCTGCAAAGGGGGCTAAGTGGAAAAACCCAAAGTAGATCAGCTGATGGGCTGCTTAATGGGTCTTGTTCTCTTGTCTCAACCATGTGACCACAGGACGCTCATCACAAGTGCTCTCACATATCTGTCTTTGAAATTGCTCAGAACAGATTTTGCTGCAACCACAGTATAAGCACCCCCTCCTCTATCCTACCTGCCCAGCAACACCCAACCCCCAGTGCCCCCCTCCCCTTGCTGGAGGCATCCTATGGTGTTTAGATTGTGCCTCCCAAGTTACTCAACCGGTGAGTAACAGGGGAAGGGACCTCTGAGTGAGAGGGGTTGAAGCTGCATGTCTGAGGGCGGTGCCTGCTTCCACTCACTGGTCACCACTCTTGCGACTGGGTATAAATAAACACCTTGCTCTCTGCTTCCTTCGTGCTTCTGAGTCCAGCCCTCGGTGGGTAGGTGGTCTCAGGGGGGCTTATTTCCTACATCTATGCCTGTATGTTTATGTGCCTGTATGGGATCACATGCCATACACACACACCACAGTCACTCCTTGCTTTTGATGAGCTGGGAACAGTGTAGGCTTTGTGCCTACTAGACTTCTACTTCCAATTCTGGCTTTGCCACGTGGTAGCTTTGTGAACCAGACGCATAAAAAGATGGGAAGTCCAAGGTGGCCTCACTTGTGTGAGCACTCTCTCACACAGCAAAACAGCCTTCTTTCCTCCTGTTTCCAAGTAGAAGAAGGGTTGGTTGAGCAAAGGGAACGTGACACCTGCTTTGGGAAGGGAGGGACATGTGGAGGAGGTTGGCATGGAGGAGGCTGTACAGATGAGAGGGCAGTGGAGAACCATCCTTCGGAGCAAGATTGCCACAAGCTCTGGCCCACGATGTGAGGCCAAGGGTGCTAATGTAGCTCACCTTGATACCCTGCCCTTCACAGCTGGTAACCCTCAGTGCAAGGTGCGATTTTGGCTGTGGCTCAGTTCACAAGTGTGGGCCAGCAGCAGGTGGATCTGAGCCAAGACAGATTCTGTTTACAGATATACTGGAGAATCAGAGAGCTTGATTGATTTGTGGATCCCAGAGCAGTGGTCACTGAGGATGGCTTCGTGACAACCCCCGGGTGATGGGAAAGGAGTAGTAGCACATCTCGTATTTGTAACTAAAGCAAAACAAGAAATCCATGATAGATCCCAGAGAGGCCCTTCTTTCCCTGCTCTTCCCACACCTTAGACAGGTGCACACCATGCAGGATGTGTGGGTGGAAACACCCCTGACTCCAATCAAGAGTGGCTGCCCTCTTGCCTCCCTGGCTTTTCAGCCTGTTGTGATGTGTTACAGTACATTTGTGCCTGTAGTATGTTGTTTATGTTTAACTAGCACCTATCCTCATAAAGTAGATAGGTAGCCTGAACAGTTTCTGCAAGAAACATTTTTAAGATAATATTGAACTGCAAAATCATGTTAAAACAACAACACTTCTCAAATGTCTCTTTTGAAGTCTCCTTTCTCCATAGCATGAGCTAAAAACAGTGATTTGGCAAAATAGCTGTAAGTAAAACAAATTGCAAAGATCCTGCAGTCTGTTTGGATGGAATGTGGATTTATAGCATCCATCATCAATGATGAGTCTTGCCCTAGCTGAAGATTTTACCTTGAAATATCAATGGGTGATGAATTGAAGGCATCATGATGAATAAAACATAAAATTGTGGTGCATTTCATGTTTATTTGATTCTTTAAAATTCTCTATGCATTCTGCACATGGTATGTCTGAAGATTGTAGCAGCATGGAGTTTTGTTGTTGTTTATAAGGATATTATGGCTCCTAGCCTTGAAGCATTTGCTATGGATCATGGAAACAGCTTGGAGTGTTTCTTTTCCCCTCCACGTTTTTAGCTATATCTATTTAAACAACAACAACACAAAGGAGGTGGCAGCGCCTAGGCCCAGATTCTATCGGGGAAATGCTGATCACTCCCAGAATGAGATTCTTTAATGGCAACACTTGTTCAGTAACAACCAATGTCTGAGTTGCATTATATTTGTTTCTATTAAAGATTTTCAGTGTCTTTAATACAGTGCCTTTAGAGAGGTTATCCTGTACCCTTTTTAGAGTCTAGTGTGTATCCCAGAACCTAATAAAACGGAATTTCTTTAGAAATATTCCATTTCTTAGTGCTTTCAGTAATCCCACTGCTCTTTCCTCAGTTAGGAAAGAAAGAAAAAAAAATCATTTACAGAGCTCAGAAAGTGCTGGAATGGAGAGGAGGCTGCGGAGCCAGAGCTGGAGGGCAGGGAAGCAGGGGAGGAGTGGGAAGGGCACAGCAGCCAGAGGGAGAGCAGAGGGGAGGCTGAGCCAGGCCGTCTGGGAAGAGGGCTGAGCTTGCACATGGCTCTGGGAGGAGCAGGGGCTGGGGAAGTGGTGGGGAGGGGCGTCCCGGGAGGAAAGGCTCCGGGCTCACTCCCTCCCTGCTTCTATTAATCCAATTAAAGTGTTGAAAATCAGATCCCATGTGAGGCTTTGAACATGAACTTTTCATTACAGCTTTGGAGTGGGGAGGAGGACGGGGCGTAGTGGGGAGGGAAGGGGAGGAGGAGGCACCAGCAGCCTGAGGCGGGCGGGGACAGACAGGCCTCCTTGTCTCCCCCAGGACAGATCGCTGCTCTTCTGGGGCTCATCAGCAGCTCTGGTCCCTCCCTCCCTCATGTAAATTCTGCCTTACTTTGATTTTCTTTAACTCACGCCAACTTCATGGTTGGGTGCATGACAGGTAGAGTCAAATAGAGCCACTGAAGGCCCCCTGCTGTGGTCTCAGATGGTCTCTGCCATCTCCCCAAGGCTCCCCTCTGCATGAGGACAGTGAGCTCCCAAGGCAGAGGAGAAGGGGGTGAGACTCTAATGCCCACTGCTATGCATTTAACACCTGTTTGCATCAAAACCTGGCGTGGGGGCAGCAGTTAAGCTCCCGGCTTCGGATCCTGGCTCCACTCCTGACTCCAGCTTCCTGCTGATGCGCAGGTGCTGACTCAAGTTGCAAGTCCCTGCCCCTCAAATGGGAGACTTGGCTGGGCTGTTGCAGGCATCTGGGGAGAGAACCACTGGATATGAGATCTCTTTGTCTCTCTGCCTCTCAAATAAATAAGACAAACAAAACAAAATATTTGGTAGAGAAAAATAGCTGAGGAATGCCAAACACTAAAAAAAATCCCCTTCTGCCAGGATGATGACAGAGTGCCCAGGTGGGAGCGCTGGCTCGTCCCCTGCACACCTGTCCTCCTGCAGTGTGCCTTCCAGCCCCTGTTCCTCCCACTGAACAGTCTTCCTGGAACCCCCCGCTGGTGCCTGGCACTGGGCGAGCTCCTGGGTCCCCGGTGCCGAGCCACATGGCAGAGTCGGACATTGTGGTGAGGCCGAGACACCTGAGGAACAGCAAAGCAAACCAGCATGCTCCCTGCAAGTTGTCATCTTGGATGGCACGGGAGATAACCCATGCACGTGCCTTTTCAGTCTTGGGACGCGGCCTCCCAGATTGGAAAAGTCGTCAGAAGGCAAATGAGGCTGCGCACTGCCATCTGTGCCTGTGCAGTTGGCTGGTGGGATGGGGTGATGCCTCGTGTTGGACACACTACTCCTCAGGCTTCCTTCAAACTGCATCTGTCATGTGGTCAATAAATTTGTTTAGATTACAAAAAAAAAAAAAAGTCAAGGGGAGAGGCATGCTTCACCACATTCCATACAGCACCCCCACTCCTACCCCACCCTGGCCTTGCCTGTGACCTCTGCCTCTGTCTGGGCTGATTGCAGGTGGACCTGAGGCTTGGCTCTGGGTGGATGGGGATGGGCAGGGTTTCTCCCCAGACTCCTGTCTCAGCACTCAGCTTTGCCTCTGCACCAGGGGTTTCCCTGCCCACCTTCCCCGCCACGTCCTCCCCCCTCACCATCCTGCCTGGGGTTTAATCTCCGCCAGGCCTCAGCACGCTGGGCTGCTGGTGTGTGGTCTTTCACACTGATGTGCCTCAGCAGCTGCAAACAGTGAGGAGGGAAGGGGAGACTTCCAGCATGAAACCCTGGCACTTCTCAAAACAAAACCAGCCACTCCAGCTTTTAATCAGTTTAGGGCTGCGGAAGAATTGTGTTTGGTTTTGCAGAGACACAGTCCTCTTTAGGTCTCTGCTTTCAAGGAACTCTGTGACAACCCTTTATGCAAATGAACCCAGCTGCAAGGGCTGGAGGGGCTGTGGCTGCAGGGGCCCCGGGGCGGAGAGTGGACTCTCGGGGACAGGGTGGGAGGTGGCATCTGCCAGACCTGCTTTTAGTTGCTCCCCTCCTCTGGCTCCCAGAAGCCAGCAGAACCAGAGCTCTGGGGCCATGGCTGTGAAGTTTTGACAGGTGAGCTCATTCGACAGTGGGCTGCAAATTTAAGTATTAAAAATTAACATCTGTGTCAAGACTATTAAAGGAACTTGCTATTTATGGAAACTCAACTGTGAAGGAAATCGGTGTTTAGATTTATTTATTTGAAGAAGACACACACACACACACACACACACACACACACACACAGATCTTTCATCTGTTGGTTCACTCTCCAGTTGACTGCTGGTAGCTTTGGGATCTGCAATAGAGAAGGCCTATACTTCTGGGAATGGAGAGTCCCTACTCGCACTTCCAGGGATGAAAAGTCCTTGTCAAGGTCCCCACAGGTGCCTAAAGGTCAACCAATGAGGATCAGACCCACCTCAACCTTTAACCCCCATGCCCTGTGTCTATAAAAGGAGCCCTCCCAACCTCTGACGCGTGACTTCCCCGGCTCCCGCTCTGTTGGGACCTGGGAACCTCGCCCGGGAGTGGAATCTCAATAAAAGCTTGTGAAATAATTGATTCTTCTGCCTGGGAAGATTTGTTACGCACCGGACAACTTGCATCTGCAACCTCTGGGTATGTTCCAGGCAGAAGCCAGGAGCCTGGGACTCCATCTGGGTCTCCCATGTAGGTGTTGGGGATCCAAGCACTTGGGCATCCTCCACTGCTTTCCCAGGGGCATTAGCAGAGAGCTGGATCAGAAGCAGAGCAGCTGCCGGCATTGTAGGGCGCAGCTTAGCTCGCTGTGCTACAACGCTGGGTCTAGAAAGAACCAATCTGCAAAGCAAGATGCCATGTTTCATCCTCTGCTCCCCAACCACAGCTCTCTAGGCTTTTTGCAACCTGGTTGTTCTAGAATCTGCAATCATCCTAACGTTTCTTGATACAAAGCACTGAGGATGAGCCATGTATCTGGCCCAGGACTACCAGATTTAGTAAACAAAAATACAAGATGCCCAGTTGAATTTGAGTTTCTGGTGAACAATGAGTATGTTGTTAATAAAAGCATGCCCCATGTAGTAAAATAGGGCTATACAATGTTTGGGATATACTTGGACTAAAAATGTTCATGTTGTTTGTCTGTGTTCATATTTCTCCAGGCATCCTGCATTTCATCTGGCAGATCTGCTCTGGCACCCCTGCACACCCTCTTCCCTCCTGTCCCCCTTTTCCTGGAGTGCTTTATGGACATGGATTTTTCTGGGGCCCTCTACTTCTTCTCTCTTTCTGTCCAGTTGTAATCCCTTCATTTTGGGGCCAGTGTTGTGGCACAGAGGGTTAAACTACCTCTTGTGACCCTAGCATCCCACCCAAGAGCATGAAATTGAGTCCTGGCTGCTCCTCTTCTGATTCAGCTCCCTGTTAATCTGCCTGGGAAAGCAATGGATGATGGCCCAAGTCCTTGGGTCCCTGTCACCTACGTGGGAGACCTGGATGGAGTTCCTGACTCCTGGCTTTGTGTCATTTGGGGAGTGAGCCAGCGGATGGACGATCTCTCTCAATTTCTCCCTCTCTCAGTCAATTTACCTTTGAAATAAATAAAATAAATTATTTTTTTATACAAAGATCTCTTCATTTCTCACACTGGGTTCTGTACTCTCCCTCTTCTCCTATCCAATCCCACTCGTAGGTCCTGGGTTGGTCAAAACTCAGCTACTGCTTCTGAGGACGAATGGCAGCAACGGTGAGATCTGTAGCGTATTCAGCTTTCTTGCTCTGTGCCAAGTCCTGTTAGTTGCTTTACCAACATGAATCCACTTAGCCCTTAGCACAAAACCCCAAGGAATGCATTTTTTAAGCTGTAGTAAAATGTGTAAAATTTACCATTTTAATCTTCCTTAGTTGTCTGGTTCCGGGTGGTACGTATAATTTACTTTATTTGCAAGTGTCACCACTTCCATCTCTAGAATATTTTTATCTTCCGAACTGGAAACCTGCATCCATGCAGTCCATCCTCCGCTCCTGCCAGTGTCTCTGAACTGGAAGAGCAGACGCATACAGCGTTCCTCTTTTTGGATCTGGCGTGTGTCCCCCAGCGTGAAGTCTCCAGGGCTTATCTGTGTGGTAGCGTGTGTCAGGCTCTGCACCCTAAAGGCTGCACAGTAATCATTGTACGTCTGCACCATGTTTTGGTTATCCCTTCATCTGTCAGTGGGCCTGGGCTCGTGTCTACCTTTTGGCTATTGTGAACAGGCTGCTGTACACATTCGTGTATGCATGTCTGTTGAGTCCTTGCCTCCAATTCTTTCGGGTGTATACCCAGGACTGGAGTTGCTGGATCACGTGGTAGTGCTGTGCCTACTTTCTGGGGGAAATGCTACTGTTTTGCATAGTAGCTGTGGTGTTTTAAACACTCGAACTAGCAATACACAAAAATTCTAATTTCTCTACATCTTTGCCTGTGTGTGTGTATGTGTGTGTGTGTTGATATAAGTGTCCTAGTGGGTGTGAAGAGGAAGCCACTTTTTAAAAAAAGATTTATTTATGTATTTATTTGAAAAGCAAAGTTACAGAGAAGCAGAGGCAGAGAGAGAGAGAGAGAGAGAGAGAGAGAGAGAGAGAGAGAGAAAGGTCTTCCATTTGTTGATTCACCCTCCAAAAGACTGCAATGGCCAGAGCTGAGCTGATCTGAAGCCAGGAGCCAGGAGCTTCTTCCAGGTCTCCCATGCGGGTTCAGGGGCCAAGGACTTGGGCCATCTTCTGCTTTCCCAGGCCACAGCAGAGAGCTGGATGGCAAATGGGGCAGCCGGGACACGTACCGGCGCCCATATGGGATGCCAGCAGTACAAGAGGTGGCTTTACCTGGTACACCACAGCCCTGTCCCCAAGAAAGCACATTAAATTATTATTTCACAACTGGGAAAGCTAAGGCTCAGAGAGTGATTTGTTTGTGGTCAGCCGGGCAGTCACAGAGATGGAATGTGAATCAAAGAATAATTCCCAAACTGGGGCTATTAACCATTATGTTTTGTTTTCTGCTTCTAATACAAGCATCCAAATGCAAATTTTTCTGTCCTTGGACAGATGTCTAATCGTGCAAGACATCTGGTAAAGGCATAAATATAAGAACAAAATATGTCCCAGGAATTTTTACATGTTATTGAAACGGCACCTCTCGTATGGGAAAACAGCAATAACAAATGATTTATTCTTAATTGCATCTCATCCTAGTTCATTTAAAAATAATCTGTTCAACGTGGCCACCCTGTAGTCCTTTGCTGCAATATCCCTTGGCTATTTTCATGATCTAGCAAGTGTGTTCCAGCAAGGAAGTGGACCTTTGTGGGAGGGTAGGAGGATAGAGAAGCCAGAAAATAGAGGATAAGGCCTCACATCTCATTATGTTTGTGGTCCAACTGGGCAGAGGTATGGCCATCTGAGAGGGATTATCAAGCAGCACAAACATGTGGCCCACAGGAGGCACTGGGCCACTTGGAGGAGGAGATTCAGAAGGGCTGAGGCCTTGGGGTGTGGAGGAGTGGTTGCGGTGTACTTGTGAGGCAGAAGGGTTCCTGGCCAAAGGCACAGCTGCCTCTTTGGCTGGGTGCAAGGCCTGGCACGATTCCACAAAGTGCACTCAAGAGAAGGGGGCTGCGGCTGGTGTTGCCCTACTTCCCAGACTCTGGTTCCTTCCGGAGTGCCACTTTGCACAGAGGCCATGGCCCTCAGATTGCACCATGGACTTTGAACCAAGGTCCTGTGAAAAGCACTTGGATCCTGCCTCTGATGCCAGCTGAGCCTCTGGACTGATTCTTAGGAAAAGTTCTGTCTGGTTGTCCAGTTCTTCCAGCAGGCTAATGGCAGAGAACATGGGCCTGGGGTAAGACATGTTCAAATTCATAATCAACTGTTACTGGGGACTATGTACCCATAGGAAAGTGTCTTGGCCCCTGAGTTCCAGCTTCTTCCATGTCTTAAATATGAGAATAACATAGGGGATGATTGGATTGTCATGAAGGTGAAATGAGATATTTATAATATGTTATAAATGCCCAATAAACAACAGCTGTTAAAATACATATATCTTGGGGCCAGCACTGTGGCATAGTGTGTTAAGCAGCCATCTGCAGAGTCAGCATCCCATATGAGCAGTGGTTTGAGTCTTGGCTGCTTCACTTCTGGTCCAGCTTTCTACTAATGTTCCTGGGAAAGCAGTGGAAGATGGGGCAAGTACTTAGGCCCCTGAACCCACGTGGGAGACCTGGATGGAGCTCCTGGCTTCAGCCTGACCCAGCCTTGGCCATTGCAGCCATTTGGGATGTGAACAAGTGAACGGAAGATTCATTCTCTCTCTCTCTCTCTCTCTCTCTCCCTCTCTCTGTAATTCTGACTTTCAAATAAATAAATAAATCTTAAAAAATACATATTTATGTGAAACAGGAAAAACCATCACATTTACGTTGATTTCTCCCGTCATTGAACAGTCTATTTGCCTTCCCATCGCGGTCCAGCTCTGCCGGAGAAGGCTGGTTGCCTTGTTGAACAGCAGAGAGAATGAATAGGGAAGGGGGGAAGCTGAATTCTGTAACGTGTGCACCGTGCAGGGTGGACACTCACTAAATGCTGGATCCGCCAGCGTCTCTGTGGGATGGGAGATTCCTGATGGGAACTCAGGAGAGTGAGTGGGATGGAATTAATAAATCCATGTGCAGTGGGGAGGCAGAGGAGACTGGATTTGACCTTTCCTTTTTACTTTTTAAATAACACTCCTGCCCTTATCACACATGTAGCATATTCCCATTGTAGAAAAATAAAAAGTACAGATTTCGAGAGATCAAAGGATTGTCATGATCCAAGGATTGGTATGATAGAGATAGAGTGTAATGAGACCTATGTTCAGGAAACCCTCTGGAACTCGGGAAAGCCACACGGCAGAGTTGGGGGCAACAGATGCAGCAATGCAAATGTCCGAGCAAAATGGGCAGGAGTTGGAAGAGATGAGGAGGGAGAGCTTTTGAGCCTGGAGGGTCAGGTGTTGGGAGCCACTGTGGGTAGTAGCCCAGGAAGGAGGGTGAGGTGAGACTTCGGCGAGGCCATCCCCACACACTGTGTTTATATGCAAGTTCAGTGAACGAAGACCAAATAGGAGAAGAGGACTGAAGGGAAGATGAGGCACACGGGCTGAAGGCATTAGTGTGAGAATCTCTAAAGCACACGCTGTCACTGAGGCTGTGACAGTGAAGGAGCCTCCCGATGAAGGCCATGAACCTGAGATAGAAAGGCCTGGAGCTGGTGACACTGCGGAGAAAGGAAAGGGGGTGGGAGGGAGTCAGAAGGGGAAATGAGGTGTGGTGGAAGACAGGAGGCTTACTAAGGCCCCTTCCCCCAAAAGTTCACTGTCTAACCCCCAAATCTGTGACTATGCTAACTTACATGGCAAGAGAGACTTGGAAGATGTGATTAGCTCAATATCCTGAAGTGGAGAGATTGCCTTGGATTATCTGAGCAGGCCAACATAGCCACCACAGGGCAGTTCTAGGAGGGAGGCAGGAGGATCAGAGCCAGAATGGGATTGTAAGATGCTGTGTTGCTGGCTTTGAGGGTGGAGGGTGGGGCCATAAGCCAAGGGGTGCTGGCAAGCTCCAGGGAAAAGGCGGGACAGCACTTTCCCCGGAGAGCCTCTAGCAGGAATGTGGTCTCACGGATGTCTTGTTGAGCTCACTTACTCTGGTTTTGAACGTCTGGCTTCCACAACTGTGTGTGTCATTTTGTGCCACTCTGTGTATTAATTTGTTACAGCAGCCATAGCAAACTACCATGTGGATGGGATTAACACACTGCACACTGACCAGGCATGGTGTGGGGCTTCACTGGATATATTAGTCAGGTTTTCATCATGATAACACAGTACCTGCTTGTGAAGGAAGGAAGTGTATGTCAGCCCATGGTTTTGAAGACTTACAGGCTAAGACTGGGTGGACGCCATTGGTTGCTGTCTGGTGAGGATGGAGGATGGCAATAGTAGTGTAGGTGAGGAGGATCAGTCCCACCATAAGCCAGGAAGCAGAGAGAGAATGACTGGGACCAGCTTGAATTTTATAACCCAACTTCTCATGAGAACCACTTTCGGAGGACACATCCCCAGTGACTAAGGACCTCCCACCAGGCCCACCTACTAGACAGCATAGTCTTTCTTCTTCTTCTTCTTCTAATAATAATAATAATAATAATAATAATATTTTATGTGTTTGAAAGGCAGAGGTACAGAGAGAGAGAGAGAGACAGATCTTCCATCTGCTTGTTCACTCTCCAAATGGCTGCCAGGAGTCTGGAACTCCATCCAAGTCTCCCACATGGGTGACAGGGGCCCAAGAACTTGGACCATCTTCTGTTACCTTCCCAGGTGGATCAGCAGGGAGCTGGATCAGAATTGCTGCAGCCAGATGGGATGCAGGTGTTGCAGGTAGCACCTTAGCACCTTAACCTGCTGGGTCCCCAACACTGGCCCCTAGAAAACAAAATTGGTTTTTCATTCTCTTGGAACCCTCAATTTATTACTTTGGAATTTAACCGTCTGCATGAGTCATGGAGCCAAACCCTATTCAAATGGTAGCCCTGGGTTACCGAGATGTCTTAGTACAGTTTGGGGGTGTGGATAGAGCTGGAGACCCAGGGAAACCAATGGTTTCATTCTGTACTGAGTCTGAAGACAACCAGAAGAGCTGATGGTGCAGCTCCAGTCTGCGGGCTGGTGTCTCTGAAGGCCATGGGATGGCAGGAAGCTCCCTAACTCAGGAGAGGCTAAGTATTTCTGTTCCCTTCAGGCCATCAATGAATCAGAAGGCCCCCCCCCCCCCGGCCCCTGCCCTGACATCGGGGAGTGGGGGGACAACCTGCTTTATTGAGTTGACTGATTCCAACCTCACCCCCTAACACTGTCACAGACACACTCAGAATAACATCAAACCTGATGTGGGATGCCTTGATGTGGAAGATCAGCCAGCATGGTGAGCGTGCCTGGGCCTGTCATGAATATGCCCTCGCCTGCTGGGAACAGCAGCAAGTCTCCAGGGAGGCCATTCTCCCTCCTTTCCCACTATGCCCCCAGGGATCCCTTGGCACTTGCAGCCTTCACTTGGGGAGGAGTCACATCTGCCCCTTAGACTTCTCCGTGACTGAGAGACGCCAGAGTGACGGGTACCAAACTCAGTGAGGAAGGAGAGTGTTAGGTACCTTCATCGGTCACCGCTGAAGAATGCTGGTCAGAGAGACCTGGAAGACCAGGTGCTTGTGCCCATGGAGCACAGTGCACAGGGTGCTCTGCATGGAGAGGGATGTGGGTAAGGCAGCCAGAAGGAGGGAACTTAGCAACTAAGCTGTGAGGCCCCTGGGGAAGAAGGCAGAGCGTGGGGCTGACTGCTGCTCACCAGGCTGTTTCAAAAAGTCTTGTTATAAGGGCCGGCGCTGTGGTGTGGTGGGTAAAGCTGCCACCTATGGTACCGGCATCCCATATGGGAGCCGGTTCAAGTCCCTGCTGCTCCACTTCCCATCCAGCTCCCTGCTAATGTGCCTGGGAAAGCAGCAGAGGATGGCCCAAGGGCTTGGGCCCTGCACCTGTGTTGGAGACCCAGAGGAAGCTTCTGCCTCCTGGCTTTGAATCTGCCCAGCTCCAGCCATTGAGGCCATTTGGGGAGTGAACCAGTGGATGGAAGACCTTTCTCTGTCTCTCTCTCTCTCTCCTCCCCCCTCTCTTTTTCTCTCCCTCCCTCCCTCCCTCTCTCTCTCTCTCTCCCTTTGCCTCTCTGTAACTCTTGCAAATAAATAGATCTTAAAAAAAGGTCTTGTTCTAAGATTCTCTGTCTGCTGACCCTTCATTTGCACAACAAAGGTGCCAGGTGACTTCCCAAACGAGGAAGATCTGCTTTGAGGTGATTTTTCTGCTCCAGCCCACATGCTAAGGTAGCAGGCAAATGTTTTGCTAAGTAGGATCGAAACACAAGCTTAACCTCTCGGAGGAGTTTGCTGTAACTGTGATTTCGCTGCTTATCTGCACCCATTTTGTGAAGACTTTCTAATGGTCCCTGGATTGAGGCAGCCGTTGACATCAGAGGCATGGGCTGGAGCCCAGTGCTCCTTCCCCACGTTCAGGGCTACTCTACTGCCCCAGGCCTGTTTCTTAAATTAGAGCAGACTGCCTTTCCTTTGCCGGAGGAGCCCACTCCAACATTTGGCCGAGTGGATAAAGCATTTCTGACAGCTCCTTGTTCTGACCTCTGAGCTGCACTTCCCCAGTCCCAGCTGGTTTTCTTGCCGAAGGGCTTACCGGCTGCAGTCCACTTTATCTCTTTTGGACTGGTGATGTCTCCAGATCAGCCCTACTGAAGGTTTTATTTTATTTTAAGATTTTATTTATTTATTTGACAGGTAGAGTTGCAGACAGAGAGAGGTCTTCCATCTGCTGGTTCAGTCCCCAAATGGCCGCAATGGCTAGAGCTGGGCCTATCTGAAGCCAGGAGCCAGGAGCTTCTTCCGGGTCTCCCACGTGGGTGCAGGGGTCCAAGCACCTGGGCCGTCTTCCATTGCTTTCCAAGGCCATACCGGGGAGCTGGATTGGAAGTGGAGCAGCCAGGACTCAAACCCGCACCCATGTGGGATGCTGGCACTGCAGGCAGAGGCTTAGCCCACTATGCCACAGTGCCGACCCCTCACCAAAGATTTTTGGAACTGTGCCTGCTTTATCATGATGAAGGATTTCACTATGTGCCTTGGTTTAGGTTCTCTCTCTCTCCCTCTCTTTTTTAAAGATCTAGTTATTTATTTGAAAGGCGAAGTTACAGGGAGGTAGGGGGAGAGAGAGAGAGAGAGAGAGAGAGATCGATCTTCCATGTACTGGTTCATTCCCTGATGGCTATCATAGCTAGGGCTGGACCAGGAGCCAGGAGCATCATCTGGTTCTCCCATGTGGGTTGCAGAGACCCAAACACTTGGGCCACCTTTCACTGCTTTTCGCAGGCTGTTAGCAGGGAGCCAGATCAGAAATGGAGCAGCTGGGACTCGAACTGGTGCCCATATGCTGGCCCATATGCCAGCATCTCAGGTGGTGGCTTTACATGCTATGACACACACTGGCCTGGGTTTGTGTTCTCTTGAGTAGCAGATTCTGAGACATGGAATTTGGGTTCAAGTAGTTTATATAATGGAGATAATGCAAAGAAGCACAGTAACAGGGTGGGAAGTGCCACAAGGAAAGGAGAAAGCCATTCAATTGTCCACTATGTGGGGAACTGGGGTTCACTCTGACAGCGACCTAAGGAAGTTAAGGGATGTCTCCATTACCTATGGCTCCCCACTGGTCGAGGTGGCTCCTGGCTTAATAGCTTCCAGGAACTTCAGGCTTCTGGCTTGCCCTGTGGTGAACACTGCCTGTAGCTGGAGGAAACGTCAGGCAAGAGAGGAAAGCATGCGAGTTCAGAAGGTTGTTAGGGAGCTCGTGGGCTGAGGGGACGTGAGCGAGGCATGAGCAGGTCTCCCTCAGGTGTGCCAGTATGCCCACTTCTGCCAAATCCTTCGAGGAGTTCTAAGACCACAATTTTATCGTCCATTGGACCCAATTTTGGTTGATTCTTTTAAGCACTTGTAACTTTTGTATGAATCAATATTTCTTGTTACTGATTCTTTCCTAGATATCTTCCATGGAAAAGCTATGAAGTTTGCTTATTTTTTATTTTTAAAATCTTTAAAAAGATTTTATTTTATTTGAAAGGCAGAGTTACATAGAGAGAGGAACACACACACACACACATACATACAGAGAGAGAGAGAGAGAGAGAGAGAGAGAGAGAGAGAGAGAAATTCCATCCCCTGATTTACTCTCCAAATGGCACAACAGTTGGAGCTGGGTCAGGCCAAAGCCAGGAGCCAGGAGCTTCTTCTGGATCTCCCATGCAGGTGCAGGAGCCCAAGCACTTGGGCTATCCTCTACTGCTTTCCCAAGCACATTAGCAGGGAGCCGGATCAGAAGTGGAGCAGACAGGACTCGAACCACTGTCCAGATGGGATGCTGGTGCTGCAGGTCGCGGCTGTACCCACTATGCTGAAGTGCTGGCTCCAAGGTTTGCTAATTTTTTAAAAATGAACTAAAACTCATTCTATCTTGTAATTATGACTTTGGATCATCTTTTAAATGTATGATATGTAAGAAAATCTTAGTGATCCTATTTTTTCCTATGTCTTGAAACATTCAGTTATTTTGTCATCGTTGGGATCTTGTCATGATCAATTATTAGCCATCAATTATCAATTAGCCATCAGTTATTTCCAATTGTGCCCACAAAAAAGATGAAGATAAGCAATCTAAAGAAGGATGGAATCACCTGGAACAATCATGATGGCGAATCATTGGAACTTTATTCTCCTTTAGTTCTCCTAATGCACTGCCTAATCACACCACGTTTAAGAACATGTAAAGTGAGACAGAGGGCACCATATTCACAATCTGCTTTTAGATTTCATTGAGCAGAGCTGAGATTCTGGATTTTTACATTTTCTGCATATTACGGCAAAAACAAGAACATTGATAGAGGAAGAGGTTTATACAATCATTAGCTAAATAAAAAGATGAACTAAAAGAGATAGAAGGGTGTGTGGTACAAGAGTCGGGATGCTGCTTGGCATGCCCATGGTCCACAGCAGAGTGCCTGGTTTGAGCTCTGGCTGCATTTCTGAGTCTAGCCTCCTGCTGACACACACCTGGGGAGGCAGCAGGTGGTGGCCCGGCTGCTTGAGTCTCTGCCATCCATGATGGAGACCTGAATGGAGTTCCAGGTTCCTGGACATGACAGTGTTGTTTAATTTGGAAGATTTTCGTGTAAAATTTATTCGAAATGGTTTGTAAATGGACAAAGGCTGTAGGCAAGTGTGTATTAAAGAACATATATGTGGGGCCAGCGCCGCAGCTCACTAGGTTAATCCTCTGCCTTGCGGCGCCAGCACCCCGGGTTTTAGTCCCAGTTGGGGTGCTGGATTCTGTCCTGGTTGCCCCTCTACCAGGCCAGCTCTCTGCTGTGGCCCGGGAGTGCAGTGGAGGATGGCCCAAGTCCTTGGGCCCTGCACCCGCATGGGAGACCAGGAGCAGCACCTGTCTCCTGCCTTCATATCAGCGCATTGCGGCGGCCGTAGCGCGCCGGCCGCGGCGGCCATTGGAAGGTGAACCAATGGCAAAAGGAGGACCATTCTCTCTGTCTCTCTCTCTCACTGTCCACTCTGCCTGTCAAAAAAAAGAAAAAAATAACATATATGTGACATACACAAGAGAATATGAGTTAGAGGGGCCGGCTCTGTGGTGTAGCGGGTAAAGCCGCCGCTGGCAGTGCCGACATCCCATATGGGCGCCAGTTCGAGATTCGGCTGACTTTCAAATAAATAAATAATTTTTTTTTCAAAAAGAGAATATGAATTGGATTAAAAATTTTCAATTGTGATTACATGGATCTAAATGTAAGAAATGAAAATGTTTTGCAATGATGGGGCATAGAAGATGTCCATCCTCTCTCTCTTTTAAAAAGATTTATTTATTTATTTGAAAGTCAGAGTTACACAGAGAGAGGAGAGGCTGAGAGAGAGAGAGAGGTCTTCCATTTGATGGTTCACTCTCCAACTGGCTGCAACAGCCGGAGCTACACCAATCAGAAGTCAGGATCCAGGAGCTCCTTCCAGGTCTCCCACACAGATGCAGGGGCCCAAGGACTTGTGCCATCTTCTAGTGCTTTCCCTGGACATAGCAGATAGCTGGATAGGAAGTGGAGCAGCTGGGTTTTGAACCGGCACCCATATGGGAGGCTGGTGCTTCAGGCCAAGGCGTTAACCTGCTGCACTACCACCACCGGCCCCCCATCCTCTCTTGAACAAAATTATGAGCCATGGAAGCTTTCAAAAGTATTGTCTTGCGATGATCCAAGAACTGCACGGAACGATAAGCTAGAACCAATTAGACATTCATTTGAAATCTAGAATAAATATTTGCAAGATGAGTGTGTTCCAGGCTCATGGTATTTGATGAGTGAGTGGATGGTTTTCCTCAAAGTTTGTTTATTTCAGGCATGTTATCTTCAAAACTAGGACAATCTAGACTAAAACTTGAGTTTATTGTATTTAAATACTTGTTAACATTTTAAACAAAGTGGTTTTGCACTCTCTGTGTTGCTCAGCTTCTGAGACAGCCTCCAATGATCCTAGCTTCTAGGCACTTACGTATTTGTCTTGTCTCATGTTGTACGGAGGTTGGTCTGTGCGTCTATTAGAACATGGGAAAGTGAAGTGCTACAGCCTGTGTTTCTTCCCCCAAAACTCATACTGACATTTAACTGCTGTTGGGACAGTATTAAGAGAGGATCAGGCAGGGAGGAGTCCACCCTCAGCGGTGGAGTTGGTGCCCTCCTAAAAGGGCATCCCCCCCTTGTTCTCTGCCCTTCTGCCATGGATGACACAGCACGAATACCCTTACAAGATGCTGCTCCTCTGTCTTGGACTTCCCAGCCTTGAAAACTGTGAGCCAGTGAATTTCTTTTCATAATAAATGACTTGGTCTCAGATACTCTGTTCTAGTGGCAGAAGCTGAGCAAGACATGGTGGACCAAGTGTTGATGGTTTATCACTCTCCTGATTAGGTTACAAAAGACTGCAGCTTCCACCCTGGGCTCTCTGGCCAGCTGCTCTGGGCAGGAAGCCAGATGCCCTGGTGTGAGATCCGTGTGGAGGGGAACAGCGGTATCCGACTAGCAGCCAGAGGGGAACTGAGGCCTGCTAACAAGCATGTAAGTGAACTTGGAAGTGCGCCCTCCAGCCCTGGTGAATGGTTTGCCTGCACCCAGTACTGGCTCCATAATTTATGGGTTCAGTGCAAAATGAAAATGGGAGCTCCTTGTCCAAAACTTATTAAAACTTTCAAGACAGCAGCAGCAGAGCATTGAGCCAAACGTGGGGCCTTTTGTGATTGCCCAGAGACCCTGAGCCAGAAACTGACAACAAAAACAACAACAAATCCTTGTTGTTTGAAGCCGCCAAGTCTTGGGGCTGATTTGTTATGTGGCAATAGATAACGAACGTACTATCCTACTTCCGTAAAGTATTTTAAAAAGAATTTAAAATATAAGAACATGAAGCCGGCACTGTGGCTCACTAGGCTAATCCTCTGCCTGTGGCGCAGGCACACTGGGTGCTAGTTCCAGTCGGGGCGCCGGATTCTGTCCTGGTTGCCCCTCTTCCAGGCCAGCTGTCTGCTGTGGCCCGGGAGTGCAGTGGAGGATGGCCCAAGTGCTTGGGCCCTGCACCCCATGGGAGACCAGGAGAAGCACCTGACTCCTGGCTTCAGATCAGCGCGGTGCGCCGACCACAGTGTGCTGGCCACAGTGGCCATTGGAGGGTGAACCAACAGCAAGGAAGACCTTTCTCTCTGTCTCTCTCTCACTGTCCACTCTGCCTGTCAAAAAAAAAAAAAATGAAATGGGCCCATCAAACTCAGATGGTAAATGGTGATACCTGTTTCTCATGGGCTGCTGTGGAATCAAGGGCTACAATGATCTACCTGGTCGCAGGTGTCATTCTGTGTTCTCTCTCTGTGGCCTTGCCCTCGCATTTGCTGCTTAAATCAGGCAGCCTTCAGATCTCAACTAAGATATTACCTGCTTAGGAAAGTTGTTACTGTGCCGGCGCCGTGGCTCAGCAGGCTAATCCTCCGCCTTGCGGCGCCGGCACACCGGGTTCTAGTCCCGGTTGGGGCGCCGGATTCTGTCCCGGTTGCCCCTCTTCCAGGCCAGCCCTCTGCTGTGGCCCAGGAGTGCAGTGGAGGATGGCCCAAGTGCTTGGGCCCTGCACCCCAAGGGAGACCAGGAAAAAGCACCTGGCTCTTGCCATCGGATGAGTGCGGTGCGCCGGCCGCGGCAGCCATTGGAGGGTGAACCAACGGCAAAGGAAGACCTTTCTCTCTGTCTCTCTCTCTCACTGTCCACTCTGCCTGTCAAAAAAAAAAAAAAAAAAAAAGCTGCACAAGGAAAGTTGTTACTGACTCTTCAGACTGAATTAAGTACATTTTAAAACAAAATAACTCTACTAGACACCCTGAACCTCTTTGCAGTAATGTGTGTGGACATGCGTAATGAGCGGATCAGTGATTGATAGTTAGGTAACCTCTGTCTTCCCAGCAGGCTGTAAGCTCCTTGAAGTAAGTTGCCTTCTCTCTTTGTTCATGCTGTATATCTAGCTTGCACTTACTGCAGTACTTGGTGCACAGTAGGGCTGAAAAAAGTGTTTTAAAATTTCATATGGCAAATTTATTCTTATAGGATGCTTTAATTGATGTTTAAAATTGATTCATGAAACTGCATATTTGTGGAGTTTCGATAAATGTATATATTGTGTAATGCTCACATCAGGATAACCTATCTCCTAAAACATTGATCATTCCTTCATGGAGAAAGCCAAGTCTTTTCTTCTAGCTTTTTTGAGATACATTTGTGTAGTACATTGTTGTTATCCATTGCCCCTCTCTTGTGTCATAGAATACCAGGACTTCTTTCTCTTGTCTATCTGTACCTTAGCACCCACTGACCAACTCTTCTCCCTTCTTTCCTTCCCTTGTTCTGTCCCCAGCTTCTGGCAACCACTATTCCACTCTCAGCTTTATGATATCGACTCTCTTAGATTCCGTATGTGAGTGAGATCATGCGGTGTTTGCCTTTCTGTGCCTGGATTATTTCGTTTAGCAGTTCCAGCTCCATCCATGTTGTGACAAATTATAGGATTTCATCCTTTTTCGTGGCTGAATATATTCAATTGTGTGTGTATATATATGTGTGTGTGTGTATATATAATATATATATTTATTTATACACCACCCTGCCTTTATCCATTCATCAGCTGATGGACACAGGTTGTTTCTCATTACTGGCTATTGGGCAGTGCTACAATAAACATGGATGTGTGGCTGTCTCTTTGACATATTGATTTCATTTTCTTTGAATATACACACCCAGAGTGGGATTGCTGGATCATAGGTAGCTGTATTTAATTTTTTGAGCAACCTCCACACTGTTTTCCATAACAGATATGCCAATTTCTATTCCCACCAAGGGTATGCTACCTTTTTCTTTTTGATAACAGCCATTCTAACTGGAGTGGGGTGATACTTCATTATATTTTTGATTTGCATTAACTTGATTAGTCATGTTGAACTTTTTTCTTTTCTTTTTTAAAAAGATTCATTTATTTATTTGAAAGGCTGAGTTAGAGAGAGAGAAAGAGAGGCAGAGACAGAGCGATCTTCCATCTGCTGGTTTTTCTCTCAAAATGACTATAACAGCTGAGGCTGGGCTGGAGTGAAGCCAGGGGCCAGGATCTTCTTCCAGGTCTGCTGCATGGGTGCCAGGACCCAAACACTTGGGCCATCTTCTGCTGTTTTGCCAGTCACATTAGCGGGGAGCTGGATCAGAAATGGAACAGCTGGAATATGAACCAGTACCCGTATGGGATGCCAGCATTGCAGGCAGCTGCTTAACCCATTATGCCACAACACCAGCCTGAACATTTTTTTTCCATATATTTATTGGCCATTTTTATGTCTTCTTTTGAGAAATGTCTATTTAGATATTTGTCTATTTTTTTAAAAAGTCTATTTATTTATTTGAAAGGCAAAGTTACAGAGAGAGAGAGAGGAAGAGAAAGAGAGATCTTCCATTCGCTGGTTCACTTCCCAAATGGCTGCAATGGCCGGAGCCAGGCCAGACCGAAGCCAGGAGCTGGGAGGTTCTCCCTGGTCTCTCATGTGGGTGCAGGGGCCCAAGCACTTGGGCCATCTTTTGCTGCTTTCTCAGGCCATTAGCAATGAGCTGGATCAGAAGTGGAGCAGCCATGACTTGAACTGGCACCCATATGGGATGTTGGTGCTGCAGGTGGAGGCTTAAAGCTACTATGTCACAGCACCAACCCCATCCCCCCTCAAACCTTTTTTAAGGATTTATTTGAGAGGTAGAGTTACAGACAGAGAGAAAGGTCTTCCATCTGCTGGTTTACTCCCCAAATGGGTGCGATGGCCAAAACTGGACCAGGTTTGTGATGGCTGAGACTGGACCAGGTTGAAGCCAGGAGCCAGGAGGTTCTTCCGGGTCTCCCATCTGCGTATAGGGGCCCAAGCACTTGGGCCATTTTCTAATGCTTTCCCAGGTCATAGCAGAGAGCTGGATCAGAAGAGAAGTAACCAGGACATGAACCAGTGCCCATATGGGATGCTGGTGCTGCAGGCAGAGGCTAAACCTATTATGCCACAGCGCCGACCCATCCAGTCCCTTTGTCTTCCATTTCTATGAAAACTGTTACTAACATTTTGACAGGGACTGCCTTGAATCTGCAAATTGCTTTGGGGAATATGGATGTTTTAATCATATCGCTTCTTTCATGAATATGTCTTTTTTAACCTCTTCAATTCTTTTCATCAATATTTTATAGCTTTTATTGCATTTAAAATTTTTATTCTTTAAATTTATTCTTAGCTACTTTTAATAGCTTTTGTTAACTGGATTTATTTTCCTGATTTCTTTTTCAGATAATATACTACTGGCATATAGCAGTGCTACTGATTTTTTGTATGTTGAGTTTATAACGTGTAACTTTGCTGGATTCATTTATTAGTTTTAATAGTTTTTTTTGGTGGAATATTTGTGGGTTTCTACATATAAGATCCTGTCATCTGCAACCTGACAAATCGCTAGTTACTTTTTGATTTGAATGCCCTTTATTTCTTCCTCTCGCCTGATTGCTCTGGCTGGAACTTTCAGTAGTATGTTGAATAAAAATGAACATGGGTACTTAATCTTATTCCATATCTAAGAAAGTTTTCCGTTTTTTCTCCATTTGGTATATTAACTGTGGATATGTCATGATATTTGTTTGATTGACTGGTTTGCCTCTCTACCAATGCAAATGATTGTGATTTGCAATGGAATATTAAATCCCAGGCTGAATGAAGTCCTTGTAATAATGCTTTCTCTGGAGCACCCAAACATAGTGGTTATGGACCTGGAGGCATGAGAAAGACCTTGTCTAATGGGCTCTGTTATAGATAATACAGGCCAATAAGGCAGGCAAATGAAAGATACAGTAGATTAAATACAGAAAATTCATGAGCATAGAAATACAAATGGGAGTTAAGTGTTAGTAATGCACAAAATATCATGCACAAATACAGCACGTGCTTCTGACTCTTAGGAATGAGAGATATAAGAGGACGCCAAAATTTGGATTTGTCCAAAACCTAAGGACAGTTGTTGGTAAGGTTAACCTCTCTAGTTAAATGCCTCATCAGGGGGCCAGCGCTGTGGTGTAGTGGGTAAAGCCGCCGTCTGCAGTGCCAGCATCCCATATGGGCACCGGTTCAAGACCCAGCTGCTCCACTTCCCATGCAGCTCTTCTGCTATGGCCTTGGGAAAGCAGTAGAAGACGGCCCAAGCCTTGGACCCTTGCACCCACGTGGGAGAACTGGGTGAAGCTCCTGGCTTCGTCCTGCCTCAGACCCAGCCCTGGTTGATGTTGCCATCTGGGGAGTGAGCCAGAGGATGGAAGATTGGTCTCTCTCCCTTTGTCTCTATAACTCTGACTTTCCAAAAAAAAAAAAAAAAAAAGATCACATTTTTAAAGCCCTTCTTTGAAGCTAGATGTTGGGACATCACTAAGTTCTAGCCAAAAAAAAAAAAAAAAACAAAAACAAAAACAAAATATGATTTCTGGGAGGTAGCATTGAAAAGAAGAGTGTGCTCCCATTTTTCCCTTTTCCTTCTGTCTGTAAAGTAGATGTGATGGCTGGAGTTTGAGCAACTATCCTGGACCACCAGGTAGAGCTGTTTACTATGAGAGAGAAACGGTAGAAGGAGCCTGGGTGAGAGGGAGTTCCTCTAGACTTTGAAAGAAATTTGTGTATAAAGGACAGAAATGAGCTTCTAAATCACTTGTTACTTTAATTGTTTTTGTCATGTGTATTTAAAAGGTAAGGAGTGGTCTTGGTAAGAGTAACTGCTGTCTGTGTCAACAGTTACTACGAAGTCTAATGCTAAGATTATAGCAAATCAATCATAAATCCAGAAACAGGACCCAGGATTCTTGATGTTCCTAGCATTTGGGCTCTGTGGTATATTTGACAAGCGTCCTGGACCTTCGACAGGGCTCTTCTCTCCCTGTTGGTGGCTGTTGTAACAGGTGAGGCCAATAGGAATCCATTGGGGTGTATGCGTTACAGAAACTGTGCGCCACAGACATAGCCAGGGTCCACCTCCTCCACAAGACTTTCTTGCCCATTCACTCATGGTGTTCCTAAAACACACTGCAGCCTTATCTGTTAGATATGGGCACCAGGTGTCTGCTCTGTGTGTGTGTGGTTTTTTTTCTTTGTTAAAGATTTATTTATTTATTTGAAAGTCAGAGTTACACACAGAGAGAAGGAGAGGCAGAGAGAGAAAGAGAGGTCTTCCATCTGCTGGTTCACTCCCCAAATGGCTCCTGGCTTCGGATCAGCGCAGCTCTAGCGGTTGCAGCCAGTTGGGGAATGAACCAGTGGATGGAAGACTTCTCTTTCTCTCTCTGCCTCTCCCTCTCTCTCTGTGTAACTGCAACTTTCAATAAATAAATAAATCTTAAAAAAATAAAATGATCATAAAGTAGAGCAGTTGCTTGGTGCAGTGGTGGTCACCACTTGGGACATCCGCATCCCATATGAGAGTGCCTGGTTCGAATCCTGGCTACTCTGCTTCCAATCCAGCTTCTTGCTAATGTCCACCCTGAGACAGAATAGATGATGGCTGAAGCTCTTTGAGTCCTTGCCACCATGTGGGAGGCCCGGATGGAGTTCTGGGCTCCTGGCTTCAGCCTGGCCCAGCTCTGGCTATTGAGTCAGCATATGGAAGCTCTCTCTCTGCTGATCTGCCTTTCAAATCAAATGAAAATAAACCTAAAAATGTAAAAATCGAACAGAAAGTGCTATTCTGAATGTCAGATAGGGAAAGATTCCTCGGGATTGTACAGAAACACAGAAATATTTGAAACTGGCATTCTTAGCTGCTACTAAATATTTGAGGCCCCAGACCTCAATATGTGACATAAAGTATGATTTTTTTCTTATGAAAATATCCCTTTGGAAATAGAAATTCTGCAGGACAAGGAGTACGGCAGAAACTGGACAGCCCAGATGCCAAGATAGCTAGATTTACTTCTGGACGGTAAACCTGGCCTCCATGGAAAGAAGGGACTTGTCAATTTCACTTTTTTGCTTGGATCAGAAGATTGAGCCTGGCAGAGAGATGCTGCTTGGGACTCACAGTTCTCTGGAATTTCTAACCTTCTCTTGGCGTGGGAGGAGTTGGGAGAAGGAACTGCATCATTTGAATGATGACCATGGTTACGACAGGGCCTGCATGCCAACCAGAGGGAAGGGAAATACTGCTGAGCAAAGTAACTGGAAGACAGTTGTTCATATTTTCACCTAAGCTCCATGGTTGAAATCCAAGATAATTCAGACTTTTGGACCAATGACCACTTGGAAATCAGCTTTCCTGGCTGCAAAACAGCGTGTGGGGTTGGGGCTGGGGAGGTCTATTACAGTGCTTTTTCCCTAGGTGCTTTGTGCTGCCAGATACTGGAGGCCACCTCAAACATGTCTATGCTCCAACAGATTTCTCAGCAAGTCCAGCGACAGAAAGCAGCAGACCAGCTCGATGGAGGTCAGGCTGCTGAGCTGGATCCCGCGAGCCCCTGTGGGGTGAACGATCAAGAGGGGACATGGAAGCTGATGTAAGCGCTGCACGAGGTGCAGTCTGGGGTGGGTGTCTCAAGGCCAGAGTCCCCCCTTGCCAGATCACAGGGGCTGTTTCCTGGCCTGTGCTGTGGACCCCCTCTTTCTCTGAAGCTCAGTGAGGTACCTTGCAGCCCCCTGAAGCAATGCCCACAGCACACAGTGAGCATCTGAGCCTGGAGATGGCAGTCACCACATGACACAGGCAGAATTGGACCCCCAAGCCCCAGCCTTGAGTCTCAGCTCCGTCACTGAGCAGACACAGGAGGCCGGGCGAGTCATAATGTCAGGGTGCCCCGTTCTCCTGCCAGGAGACTCACACAAGGAGAGCTGTGGCCAGCGCGGGGAGTGGGGAGGTAGCCTCCGGATACGCAGTCCTTTCCCAGGAGCCCTCTGGGATGACGGCCTGAGTCCTGCAACAGCTGGTCCTATGAGAGCTGCCAAGGGGCAAGGTGAGGCCAGTGCTGGGCACTCAGCCCCTCAGAGGGCCCCTGTGGCTATGGTAATGCCCACCCTGACCCTGTGGGCCACGTGCTCCGAGACTGCAACCCAGGTGTGTTCCCGTTCTGAACTGGGCAGCCCCTCTGTGACCCAGCATTTACTAAAGTGGGGGTGTCTGACCCCGCTGCTTCTGAGGATGAAACGAGACAGAGCGTTTGCCCTGCCCTTCCCAAATGCCAGCCATTTCTAACTTCATTCCATCGGTCTCGTCGACCCCCTCTCCTCAAATCCCAGCGACATCTCCTGGCGTGGATGCTCTTTTTACTTGCCATTTTATGGAGGAGACAGGACCAGAGGAGTGACGGGACTCGTTCAAAGTTACGCCACCAGGGGGCAGACCCGGGACTCGAGCCTGGCTGCCTCGCTCCAGAGTCTGACCCACTGCGCTAATTCCCAGGAGGCGGAAAAGAGACGATTCTTTTAGACGTGCTCTTCGTGTTTGTGTTTGGAGAACCGCCAAGTACTAAGTTACCGTCCCAGCTCCCAGCCCGAGAGCGCTGGGGACGGGCGAAGCCTGTCAGCGGAGGGTGGTGCATCCCGGGTTGCCGTTCAAGAGCGCGAGGACCCTGAATGGGGCCAGTCCCCGCGGTGGGAAAAGCTGAATGCAGAAGAAGAATTTGCTCATCTAATCCAGGAGACAGGCGCGACCAGAGCAGAGCTAATCCTCGGCGGGACCTCGCCTGCCAGGCAGGAAGGAGTTAAATTCCAGCTGGAGCCAAGACTCCCTTCCCGGCGAAGTGAGTGGCCAGTGGCTTCGAAAGGAAGCCCCAGGACTGTGCGAGGAAGGTAGCCTAGACTGAGACGAGGCTGGGGCCGGGCCTGGGCAGGGCCCTCCAACGTCCGCTGCAGAGCTGCGGGCGGGCTCTCGCTTCCCTCCCCCGCCCCTTTAATAGGATCTCTGCACCCACAGACTGTCCCTTGTCCCCCTTTCCTCCGGCCCACGGCGGATTAGGCCCACTCTGACCGCCTTTCCCAGCGCTGCAGATTTCAGAGAGGGGAGCTAGGACACCCGGGCTGCAGCCCCGGAGCACGTGGGACACAGGGCCACGGCGGGCATCGCCACAGCCGCTCGGACCTCCTCAGGGGACGGAGGCCCAGGGCGGGCTTCACCTTTGCCGCTGGAGGGGGGGGCGGGGCTGCAAGACTCGGGGTGCCACACCCGGGGGGGGGGAGACTACTCCCACTCCCCACCCGGGCCACAGCCCACCCAGTGCTGCCCCACCCCCACCCCCGGTGAAGTCCACGCAGCGGGAAGCGGCTTTCTCAGTGTCTTCGTGCACGGCCTTCGCATCTGGAAAATGGGGCTAGGAGCACTTTTCCGCCCCCTCTCTGGGCTGTTTTGACACTTGAGGTAAAAGCTGTGACTGCCTGAGGCGTTTTTTGCCAGCCAGGTGGGAAGCTGGCGCTCGCCGACTCCCTCAGACGCAAGGGCCAAGAGAAAGTTTTGCTTTATCCCGGTCTCTCCTGGAGCCCTCCGGGGCGGAGCGACCGGTGTCGCGGCTCGGTGGCGGGGCTGGGGGGGGGGGGGTGACCGCGAGTCTCCCCTCCAGCTCCTCTCCCATTGGCTTTCACCTGCCACAGGCTCGGCCGCTACAGGCCTCTCGGCCTGTCAGTCAGGCCGGCCGGGCTCCGCCCCGCCCCTCCCGGAGGTTTATAACGGGAATTCCCATGGCCCGGGCTCCGGCATCCAACCTGCTGCCGCTGCGGCCCGGCCGAGCGGAGCGAGCCCGCGCGCAGAGCACACGCTCGCGCCGCACACAGCCCCTCTTCTCTCCTTCGCGGTTCATGACCGCGTTGCTCGGCCGCAGCCTCCGCGAGCGCTCGCCTCAAGACCGCTGCCTGTTCGCCGCCGCCGCCGCCAGGGCCCCGGCTCGCACCCAGGCAGGAAGGCAGGCGCGGCGTGCACCCCGCCGAGCCCGCGACCCCTGCCCGCTGCCGGCTGCCCGGCCCGGCTGGCACCATGCTGCCCGCGCGCTGCGCCCGCCTGCTCACGCCCCCCTTGCTGCTCATGTTGGTGCAGCTGTCCCCGGCTCGCGCCCACCGCACCACCGGCCCCAGGGTAAGTGCGCCCCCCGGCCGCGCGCCCATCTGCCCGAGGGGGAGACGCGATCGCTGTGCCCCGCATCCCGGGGGTCGAGGGGAGGGGGTAGGGACGTGTCGGACCTCGTCCCCCACCCCGCCCCCATCGCTAACCCAGTCGCCCGCTAGCTTCACGAAGTTGCTGAAATAAAGTCTTCTCCCATTGTCTGCCCCCGCCCCCGGCCCCGGACTGTCACCAGTGGGGTCCCCTTTCCAACCTCTTCTCCCGTGGCATTTCGCTCCGAGACCCTCGCAAAGAAGGTCGCCCTCGGCTCGGGCAGGGCTTGCCCGGGTCTCCCCCAGCTCCCGATCCTGCGCGCCGGCGTTCTTGGGGGGGGGGGGCAGCTCCGCCTGCAGAGTTTTAGGTTACCCGTGAGCTACACAAGGACCTTGTGTTGTTGTTGTTTTAAAGAGCCGTCTCTGCTCGTAAAACCCAGAGCAGATAATTTTAATGCTCGCTCCTGCTGGGCACGCACGGCCCTGGAGGAGGGGCGGAGGTGGGGAGGCTGTGTCCGTGTGCGTGTGTGTGTGCGCGCGCTTGTGCGTGGAGTGGGCAGGCGGGGAAGAGCTGCGCGCTGTTCACGGGGCTCGTCCCCTGGCTTCGGGGCTGGGAGGTTGGATTACTTGTTGAACCTTGGTCCGATTGGAGTTTCTGAACGTCACGAAACGTGCCAATTCTGTGCACAGGACGGGCTGTCCAGGGCATTGTAAAAGTCTCCCGGAATGGACAGCATGGTGCTCATTTCTGGTCTAGGTCATCTCACCCCCCCCCCCCGCCCACCTCCCCCAGCTGTTCGAATAAATAATTTCGCTGCCTTAAGAACCGAAGTTAAACTACCTAGTGGTGCATTTGACCAGCCTTGATCTTAAACAGCATCAGTATACCACAAGGCAGTCACCTCTCAGCATAGCTGTTTGCTTACTTGCATGGCCTCCGTGTGAATAGCAGGGATCTTTGTTAACACAGCCTCGGGTCCTCAGACAGCTCAGGCTTTCCTGCCTGGGTATCCCTCGGCCTAGTCCCGTGACCACCTGTTCAGACGCAGCTTCTTTATTCAGGGCTTTTGCTACGAGAATCATCTTTATAGCCGTTGAGGGTGGAGCCTTAATGACTGCCCAGATGCTGGGCTGATTGCATCCCAGCCCAGCTATCACTGTGAGATCAGATTTGCAGCCACTTAGGAAAGAAAAGTGTTTGTCCCGGTGTTGGGCTGCCCTTGCTTTTATGACCAGATGTGCAACAGCAGATTAGATCCAGGGCGTGTCATAAATCCTCGACAGCAGGCATTCCCCCAAGCCGGGCGAGTCAGGACTCCGGGAGTGACTTTTATGGATGCAGATGAGGATGCCTTTTAAATGAAGCTGCTTGGTTTGATATTAGGGCTCTAGCTCTTAAACTCAGAGGTCAGGCGAGCCACGGCGTTCCCTCCAATAATTAGGAACAGTCAAGACAGAGACGCAGACCAGAGCACCCCGGCTAAAATCTGGATGCCCGCCCACAGGAGGGTCGAAAGGAGAGCGGCTGGAGACAAATGGTGGGGGGCTCCGCCGCTGCTGGGCTGGCCTTGCATCTCAAGCCAGATGGCTCTTCTTCTCCGCTCCTGAAATTGAAGGAAGCAGCTTTGGGGGAGAAGCTTGGGACTTTAGGGGAAAGCGGAGATGAGGGTTAGGTTTCCTTTTAGCTTCTTTAGTTTGTTATTTGATGAAAGTGACAGAACATATGCAGGGACTTAAATAGGCTTGTATGTGAACTGCTTCTCTTTCTTCTCTCTCTCTCTCTCTCTCTCTCTCACACACACACACACACACACACACACTTTTTTTTTTTTAAACCAAGAACCAAGGGTAAGCTCCTGTCTTGAGCATGCGCGTACCTGGCTGCATTTCTGTGCAACACCAGGTGCTTCCATGCATGAACCTTTGGGCTGGGCTCTGCCCAGAAGGGTGGGTCTGTTTAGTGCCATTTTGCAGATGAGGAAGCAAGACTGGAAGAGGCTAAATGACATGCTCCAATCACCCGTGGAGCCAAGCCCAACTTGTATGGATTTGAAGGTTGTGTGCTTTCCACGCCGCCAGGCAGCTGAGGGTGTTCATCAGATTTGGGCTGCTATTCCTGTCGAAGGAGGAGATGGCCCAGTGAGAAAATGCGGAACCAGGTGCATCACGGCAGTGTGCAGAGAAAGTATTAGGAACAATCAGTTTCTAGTGTCTGCACGGCTACAGCGTGAGGTTTGAATTTCAGCCTATCCCAAAAGACTCCAGCTCTCTCTTGCATGGCTTCTTGGTGGCCCCGGGTTGAGAGCGGTGGCGTCATAGGAAGAGCAAGAACATCTGGCTTGATGCAGAATTCCCTTTGGGCACCCCCAGGTCTCTTCTGTTAATCTTTTGAGTGACAGCGGCTTAAGGATTGGCATCTTTTCCAGCTGGCTTTCTAGGAAGCCGAGAGCATGCCCTTGCAGTTTAACTCTATCTGGCTCACTAATTGAGCTCCCTGGAGGCCTAGACTTCAATCCTTGCCCCTTATTTGCTTCCTGCCTTCCTTCATAAAATTCCTGACATTTGTTTGACTCTGGAAACCAGCAGCTATCAAGTATCAGATTGGAGACTATTACGTAGGAAGCACCTGATTTTGGGGTCTCTTGGCTCTAAGTAGCCGCTTGGCTTACCTGGGACGCTGGTCAGGATTTTTTCAATTACTGAGAAGCAGCTATTTCTGTAATCGTGCACAACTGACCAAAAACATTTCAGGGGGACGATAGGCTGGGGGAGGGGCGCTCTCCCACACTGGTGAAGTCTGGCCGATGGTCAGGCCAAAGCAACTGTCTGTCTTTGTTGAATTCTCCATCTGCTTTTGAAGTCAGGGAACCTAACCTGATGAGGGCAGGAACTGAGCCTGTGTTGTCCCTCCATGTATTCTCAGAGCTCAGCACAGGGCCCAGCACCCGGTGGAGACTACTTTGTTAGTTTGGGCGATGAATGAAGAAATGCAGATAAGGCGTGGTTAACAGCAATCCACGGAATCTACTTCCTTGGTGCGTCAGCGTCATTGGGAGCAGGAGAGACATTTGAGAAGTTTGAGAAAGAGAAGAAAATGGAAAGGTCAAGAGGTCTGAGTCAGAAACTGATTTCTTAATTGTTTTAAGCACCGTCTTTGTTTTCTCTCCTCTCAAGGACTTGGGTTGCCCTTGAAAACCCAGCTCTAACATCACTCTCTGGGAACTTTTCTATACTTCCCAACTTCTGGTTAGAATTGGTCACTGTGACCTCGGAGCCACTTCCGGCTATGATCCCCTGTGGCCTGACTTCTGCTGGTCCATCTGCAGTGAGCCACTTAGCATCAGGCCAGCACCTTCGTCATCTTTGCAGTAAGCTGCCACTTCAGTGCTTCTGGTTGAATGAACCAACCTGCAAGCCCCTTGAGGGCAGAATAGAACTCAGGTCCACAGTGTGCTTGTTACCTTGCAGAGCACTCTATACATATTCTTTTTAAAAAAGTTTTTATTTTTATTTTTTTTTGGACAGGCAGAGTGGACAGTGAGAGAGAGACAGAGAGAAAGGTCTTCCTTTTGCCGTTGGTTCACCCCCCAATGGCTGCTGCAGCCTTTGCACCGCGCCTATCCGAAGGCAGGAGCCAGGTGCCTCCTCCTGGTCTCCCATGGGGTGCAGGGCCCAAGCACCTGGGCCATCCTCCACTGCACTCCCTGGCCACAGCAGAGGGCTGGCCTGGAAGAGGGGCAACCGGGACAGAATCTGGCACCCCAACCAGGACTAGAACCCGGTGTGCCGGCGCCGCAGGTGGAGGATTAGCCTATTGAGCCATGGCTCCGGCCTCTATACATATTCTTGAGATAACTGGACTACATGGTGATGTCCAACCCAGACACCCTGCTCTCATTTAAGCTTGGTTACCTACAAACTGGATGTTCCGTGTTTTGTTCTCAGTTTGAAAAAGAGTGTAGTGGTGGTAGTAGGGAGGCTGGGGGAGGGGGATGGACTGGCTGGGGAAACTGGCTTTAGCTCTACCCCAGTGCCTTTCCACCTCTTGCATTTGCGGAAGGTGAGGTGGTGTCTGTGGTATTTCCGTCAATCTGAGTAGCCTGCCCTAGTGCATGGACTGCTTGTGTCCCGTGTCTGCTCAGATGCCCTTCTTGGTGTCCGTGTGTCTGATAAGAGCCCTCCTTCCCTGTAGGGGGGCTTTATCTGAGATGCTATTCAGATGTTAGGCCAAGAACATGATTTAAAATTTCAGGAAGCAAAATTGAGGAGGATAGGATGAGGAAGCAATCATCTTGGAATCTCTTGGAGAGGCAATCACAATAGGAAAGGGGAAGGGTGTTTTGCCCAGTGGTTAAGATACCACTTGGGGTGCCCACATACCTGGGTTTGAATCCCAGATCTAGTCTCATTCTATCTTCTTGCTAATTCAGACTCTGGGAGGCAGCAGGTGATGGCTCAAATAGTTGGGTTCCTACCATCCACAGGGGAGAACTGGATTGAGTTCTTAGCTCCTGGTATTGGCTTTGCCCAGCCCTGACTGTGCAGGTGTTTGGGGAGTGAACTAGTGAGTGGAAGATCTCTATCTGTCTGCCTATAAAATAAATAAAATATAAAATGGAAAAAATTTTGGTATTATTCTACTCTCTCCTGGAGTTGAATCTTAACATTTTTAGTGAAATAGCAATTCTACCCTTAGGTATAAATACCCAGAGAAACTCATGCAGGAGACACGTGCAACTGTGTTCATCATACTACAAGCCAGGAAAGAGCCCAAATGCCTGTCAGTGTGAGGGTGGATGAGTAAACTATGATGTAGTCACACAGTGGAAAATCATATAAAACTAAACAAATGAACAACAGTGCCAGGCAGAAATCTGAATGACTGTTGGCCATATGAAATTAGGTAAAAGAAATGTACAGAAAATAGAGTATTGTATCTTTTATAAACTCATTAATAATAAAATTTTTTTTTTTGACAGGCAGAGTGGACAGTGAGAGAGAGAGACAGAGAGAAAGGTCTTCCTTTTGCCGTTGGTTCACCCTCCAATGGCCGCCGCGGTCAGCGCGCTGCGGCCGGCGCACCGCGCTCCTCCGATGGCAGGAGCCAGGAGCCAGGTGCTTTTCCTGGTCTCCCCATGGGGTGCAGGGCCCAAGCACCTGGGCCATCCTCCACTGCACTCCCGGGCCACAGCAGAGGGCTGGCCTGGAAGAGGGGCAACCAGGACAGAATCCGGCGCCCCGACCGGGACTAGAACCCGGTGTGCCGGCGCCGCAAGGCGGAGGATTAGCCTGTTGAGCCACGGCGCCGGCCAATAATAAAAATTTTTAAAAATTTAAGAATGTAAGTAGTCTTCACAATTCATGGGAAATGGGCATTATGAAAAAACTATGCATACATTTCCAAAAATTTGTTGCACCCCAAAGTAAACTTATCATTTAATTTTTCATATTTGAAGTACTCTCACACACACTCTCTCTCTCTCTCTCTCTCTCTCTTTTTGACAGGCAGAGTTAGTGAGAGAGAGAAAGAGAGAAAGGTCTTCCTTTTTCCATTGGTTCACCCCCCAAGTGGCCACTATGGCTGGCGTGTTGCGGCCGGTGTGCTGCACAGATCCTAAGTCAGGAGCCAGGTGCTTCCTCCTGGTCTCCCACGTGGGTGCAGGGGCCCAAGCACTTGGGCCATCCTCCACCATCTTCCCGGGCCACAGCAGAGAGCTGGACTGGAAGAGGAGCAACTGGGACAGAATCTGGCGCCCCAACTGGGACTAGAACCCGGTGTGCCAGCGCCGCAGGCGGAGGATTAGCCCAGTGAGTTGCGGCGCTGGCCTTGAAGTACTCTCTTACATTTAGCTACAATAAAATGATATGAGAAACAAAGTGAGGTAATAGTGGACAGAGATTTAGTGTGAAGTCAGGGTGAGGCAGGGCGATGGATTGCTTGGGAAACCATGTGGTTGATATGTGTTAGTGTCAATATTTTACCTTTTGGGAGAAAATGGGAGATGAGTTTGAAGATACTTGTTCACTATTGAAATTTTTTTTTTTTTTTGACAGGCAGAGTGGACAGTGAGAGTAAGAGACAGAGACAGAGAGGAAGGTCTTCCTTTGCCGTTGGTTCACCCTCCAATGGCTGCCGCGGTTGGCGCGCTGCGGCCGGCGCACTGCGCTCATCCGATGGCAGGAGCCAGGTGCTAGGTGCTTTTCCTGGTCTCCCATGGGGTGCAGGGCCCAAGCACTTGGGCCATCCTCCACTGCACTCCGGGGCCACAGCAGAGGGCTGGCCTGGAAGAGGGGCAACCGGGACAGAATGTGGTGCCCCGACCGGGACTAGAACCCGGTGTGCCGGCGCTGCAAGGAGGAAGATTAGCCTGTTGAGCCACGGCGCCGGCAACACTATTGAAAATCTAACAATTGATCAAAGACAAAATAAAAATGGTCTCTGCCTAAAGCAATGTTGAATGTGACATGAAGCAAACATGATTAATTTAATTCTTTGCACCTGAGGTCAAACAAACAGCAATTCCTGGAGTCAGGGACTCCTCTTTATACCTTGTCGTCCTACTCTCATCTTCCCCTTTTCCAGATGTGCCTGTGGTCCTATCTAAACTTCCCCACTGGGGAATGATTATTGGCTTGTGTTTTAGTTGTTGCCTGGTTAGACACAGAGCAGGCCCAGACCCTGGCATGAACATGGATATCAGCGGGCTTGAGGCCTCCTGTGTAAAGCGGAGCTGGCAGTGGGCAGTCTTTGTCTCCCTTGCTCAGAGGGCCCGAGTCTGTGCGTCTGAATCCCAGCGCTGCAGAGCAGAAGCCTCCACTAGCTGGCGTCTGGGCCAGAAACCTAATGAAAGCGTTTCAAAAAGTCCATGAAAAAAATCAGATTAAAAGATCAATGTATTTGGTGCCAAAAAAGAACCTGAAAACCATGTATGTTTTTTTCATTGTACACATTTTTCATGAACTTTTGGAAGACCTTAATAAATTTACCTTTTAATTGCATTTCCACGAACTTTATGAAGCTCCCTTGCATCTGCCAGGGGAGGGGGAGGTGGTGAGTGTGGCTTTCCAGTTTGATGCCTGTCTTCATTCCCATCGCTCCCTCTCACCCATCTTCGCAGGCGCTGCTGCCCCGGAGGGGGTGGTACAAGGCCCTGCTCAGCAGGTACAGGGCCCCCTTTCTCTCCAGACCACATAGAGATGTATTGTTTAGGCAGCCAAGTTCTGGCATTGCTGCTGCTGCTGGGGGATGTCAGGTGGGGGCCCCCTCCATCGTGTTTGTCACTGTGGAGCTGTGTGGGAGAGGACAAGGGTTGAGTGGCTGATGAGAAATTGATCGAAGCTGCTTGTGAGGCTTGCCAAATAGGTCAGCACTGCATACAATGTGTGCTCTGCCTCAGCCCTGAGTCAGCCAGGGAATAAGAGAATCGGATCTCATGGACGCTTCCAGCTGCCCCCCAGGCCCCAAGTCAGCGCCGGTCATCCTAGCAATTAATTGGGTTTTCCTTTGCATCTGACACCATTCTGAACTCAATTGCTAGATCACAAAATAATGTTACCTTTGGCCACCACCTAAGCTTGCGGGTGATGGAGAGCTGTGCCCTTCCTGGACGGTGCCTTGGTTGATCTCAGCCTTGTGTTTTGGAGCCAGAGTGGGACACAAGGCAGGGAAGGCCACTGTCACCTCAGTCTAGCCTCTCCCTGCTTGGAGGAGGAACAGGACAGAGTGAGGCACTGGGAGCTAAGGTAGGGGTGCTTGGACACCTGATGGATACTCTACACAATCACGTGTGAGCAGCTCAGCTCCTCCGCCCTAAAACCCTTTTGCACGACAGCACTGATGGCGTTCTGCAAGGTAAGGGCTGCTTTTTTCTTAAAATATTGACAGTAGAGGTGAACGGAACCTCCTTGCCAGAAGTGGTTATTTTTAGGACCAGATAAGCATCTTTGGAACCCTGGTGGGAGTTTTCAATGCTATCAGTAGATGTTTATTGTGCATCTGTTCTGGAAAAGTTCTGTGAAGCCCCTGGGAGATGACACAAGAGCAGGTGCTGAAAGGAGAGGGTGCGGCGGGGAGTGTCGTGACAGGACGTGAGGCCGCTGACCAGCTCAGGAATGGGGACGCTCAGGAGTTCTGTCACCACAGTGCTGCCCGATAGAGCTTCTTGCAGAGGTAGAACATCATCCAATGTTAGTCATCTGTAGCTATTGGCCACTAGAAATGGGATGAGTATAATCAAGGAACTGAATATTCACTTATTTTAATTTTAATTAATTTATTTTTAAATTTTTTTCTTTTTTTTTAAATAAATGTTTTAATTTTTTTTTTTTTGACAGGCAGAGTGGACAGTGAGAGAGAGAGAGAGACACAGAGAGAAAGGTCTTCCTTTGCCGTTGGTTCACCCTCCAATGGCCGCTGTGGACGAGGCGCTGCGGCCGGCGCACCGCGCTCATCTGATGGCAGGAGCCAGGTGCTAGGTGCTTTTCCTGGTCTCCCATGGGGTGCAGGGCCCAAGCACCTGGGCCATCCTCCACTGCACTCCGGGGCCACAGCAGAGGGCTGGCCTGGAAGAGGGGCAACCGGGACAGAATCCGGCACCCCGACCGGGACTAGAACCCGGTGTGCCGGCGCCGCAAGGCAGAGGATTAGCCTGTTGAGTCACAGCGCCGGCCTTTATTTTTAAATTTTTAAAGATTTATTTATTTATTTGAAAGTCAGAGTTACACAGAGAGAGGAGAAGCAGAGAGACTGAGAGAGGTCTTCCATCCGTTGGTTCACTCCCCAGTTGGCTGCAATGGCTGGAGCTCGCCAATCCAAAGCCAGGAGCCAGGAGCTTCTTCCAGGTCTCCCATATGGGTACAGGGGTCCAAAGACATGGGCTGTCTTCCACTGCTTTCCCAGCCTATAGCTGAGAGCTGGATCGGAAATGGGGCAGGTGGGACTTGAACCAGCGCCCATATGGGATGCTGGCACTGCAGACTGCAGCTTTACCCGCTACACCACAGCACCAGCCCCAAATTTTAATTAATTTAAATGTAAATGTTAGTGGTTGCCCATGGTTGGCGGCTGGTGTATCCGACAGCACTAATCTCTGGCGGTGCCCAGCCCTCCCTCCCGTAGACACTTCCACCAACCTCAGGTTTCAGTTGCCTTGAGCCATTGAGCATGTCCTGATTCCTCCATCCCTCCCCTTTTCTGTTTGTTTTTGTTTTACTTCCTTTATTTTTTTAAACTTTATTTACTTGAGAAACAGAGAGAGAGAGAGAGAGAGAGAGAGAAAGAGAGAGAGAGAGAAATCTCCCACTGCTGGCTCATTCCCCAAATGCCTATAACAGCTGGGACTGGACTAGTGCTGAAGCCAGGAGCTGGGAACACAGTCCAGATCTCTCACGTGGATGACAGGAACCCAGTACTTGAGCTGTCACTGCTGTCTCCCAGGGTCTGCATTAGCAGAAAGCTGAAATCAGCAGCCAGAGCTGGTAGGTATTGAACCGAGGCATTCTGATGTGGGATATGGGTGTCTTTTCCACTAGGCTAAATGCCTCCTCCCCCCTCCCCTTTTCTGTCTGTCAAAATCCTGCCCATCTTTCTAATGGTTCAAATCTATCTCACACAGTGCCCCCAGACTGGCCCTCGGTAGAATTCTGTGTCTCCACCTGCTCTATTTCAGCCAACCGGGAGTAGGGCAGCCCAGGTTTGGGGGTGGATGGACTCCAGTGTGAATCTGAATCTGCCACTGTGAGCCTGGCTTTGTAATTCAACCTCTTGGGTCCCTAATTCCTTGATTCGCCCAATGGAGTTCACAACAACTATGTTCCAGGGTGGTGGGGAGGATGGATAATGTCTATTGTATTAGCTTGCTGTTGCTGCTGGGACAAATTGCCACCAAGTTCGTGGCATAAACGATACATGTTTCTGGAGATCAGAAGTCTGACATGGGTCTCAGTGGGCTAAAGAATCAGCAGGGCTGAGTTCCTCTCTGGAGGCTCCATGGGAGAACCCA
This sequence comes from Sylvilagus floridanus, assembly GCA_949820135.1. Taxonomy (NCBI): domain Eukaryota; kingdom Metazoa; phylum Chordata; class Mammalia; order Lagomorpha; family Leporidae; genus Sylvilagus; species Sylvilagus floridanus. The sequence continues at coordinate 9,184,386 of OX463228.1, read as the reverse complement.
GTTTCTTGTCCTCTCCAGCTTCGAGGTGCTGCCCAGTTCCCTGGCTGGTGGCCCCCTTCCACCTTCAAAGCTGGCAATGGCCGGTCAAGCCTGTCTCACTTGCCCATCTCTACCTTTGGCCTCCCTCTTCCTCACTGAAGGATTCTTGTGATGATATTGGATCCACTTGGAGAATCCAGACTCCAGACTAGCCTCCTTGTTTTTACATTAGCTGATTAGCGATTCTACTTCCATCAGCAACCTGTGTTCCTCCTTGCCATGTAACATAGCATTGATAGGATCAGAACACGAACATCGTTGGGGGGCATTATTCTGCTTCCCACCTTCCTTAAGTATCTAGTACAATAAGAACAGAGCATAATTATGACCTGCATCTGGTAGTTTCTTTCCTTTAGAGTGGGAGTCTCTTAGTGGTGAAGTTGCTTAGTTTTCTTTATAGAGTGCTGCCCGAGAGCAGGTGCTTAGTAAATGTTTATGGAATAACGGAATTCTCAACAAATGTAGATGGTTTCTTTCCTTGTAAAGATCTATTGGACAGTAAAAAGAAGTAAAATGCAAACCAGAATATATGATCCCTTTGTGCAAAAAAGTAAGGTTGAGCTGTATATTAAAAAATCTGGTGCCTTGTGTGTTTGGGGAGGCTATCATGAGGCTATTCGATTTCTATGAGATCTATCTTAGTAATTGTTAAAATAATTCTTAGAGGCAAATAACAATCTTAGAGGAAAATAACAAAGATTATTAAGGGCTGGAGTTGTGGCTCAGTAAGCCACTGCTTGCAACACTGGTATTCTATATGAGTGCTTGTTCAAATCCCCACTCCTCAGCTTTCAATCCACATCCTTGCTAACACTCCTGGGAAAGCAACAGAAGATGACCCAATTGCTTAGGTCCCTGCCACCAGTGTGAGAGACCCGGATGGACATCCTGACTCCTGACTTTGGCCTGTCCCAGCCCCAGATGTTGTGGTCTTTTGGGGAGTTCACTCCCACCCAGTGAATAGAAGGTATCTCTCTCTTTCTCCCTTTCTATATCCTTCTCTCTCCCCTTCTTTCTGCCTTTGAAATAAATAAATCTTTTAAAAAAATGCATGATTAGCATCCCCACCACACACACACCTGTTGCAATCCAACCTGATTCCTGAATAACCCCTGGATTCAGATTACATCTGAAAAGTGCGCCTGTGTGTATGTTGGTATGTTGGGCTGACTTTTAGGGCTAGTAACTATTAATACCAGGCCTCCTACTCATTTCAGCACACTTTGAACTCTGTCTGCTTTAGAGGAGAGTTTTCAATTAACCTCAGCAGGACATAACTGTAAAAAATGTATTTATTGCTGCTGGTGGGGATATAAATTAGTACAATCACTTTGTAGAATTATAGCTGGAGTTGCCCAGACTCTTTGACCTTGTAATTCTGCTCTGGTGTATCCCCTCGAGGAATGCACTTGAATGTATATGATGTTCAAGGACATTCGTAGCAGCATTCTTTTGTGACAGTGAAACACTGGAAAGTAGCTAAATGCCCGTCAACAGGAAAATGGAAATATAAATTAAGATATATTGAAATGGACTACTCCATAGAACTAGCTATATTTATCATGGGTCAAATTCATCATTGAAACACTGAATGAAAAAAAGGGAGCTGCAAAAGAAAATACACATCATGCTACTATTTATATAAAAGTTTAAGTGGGGCTGGTGCTGTGGTATAGTGGCTTTGGCATCCCACATGTGCACCAGTTCGAGCCCCAGCTGCTCCACTTCTGGTACAGCTCCCTGCTAATGCACCTGAGAAAGAAACAGAAGATGGCCCAAGTGCTTGGGCCCTTGTACCTCTGTGGGAGACCAGGATGAAGCTCCTAGCTCCTGGTTGCTGGCTTCAGACTGGCCCAGCGTTGGCAGTTGTGGCCATTTGGGGAGTGAACCGGCGAATGGAAGATCTCTCTGTTTCTGCCTCTTTCTCCTTCTCTCACTCTGTAACTCTGCCTTTCAAATAAATCAATAAATCTTTAAAAAAGTTTAAAACATGCAAAAACTTTTTGTTGTTTAAGGGTGCAAACAGATGTAAAAATGTATGCTGCAATGAAAATCAGGTTCATGGTTACGCAGGATATGAGGTGAAGTGGGAGAGGAATACGTCAGAGAGGCACAGAGAAGGCTTGGTTGAATTGGCAATGTTTTTCTAATTGGGTGGTGGGTATTAAATCATACATGATCAAGTTTTCACAAAAGAGTAAAATATTGTTAGGTCACAGTGAAGTTTGAGGGACAAATAATACAAGTGATGCTTGGGAGAATTTTCTCTGCTCAGTGATGCTAACCGTGCCTTTCCTTTCCCCAGAGGGACATGCTCAGGGACCTTCTGCAAAGTTACAACCTCTCTTCCCCCATCTCTCCTGCTGGCCACCTCCTCCCATCCTCCTGAGGCCCTGACACCACACCTCCCTTGAGCTCCGTGTCAGGTGCAGCTGCTCCTCCTGTCTGCCTGCCTGGGCCGTGCTGTGCAGATGTCCCTCTGCTTGTCCCAGGCCTCTGCTCTGCCCCTGGCTGATTATGAATGGTGCTCATCATGTTCTCAGTAATTGGCTGTAAATTTAGGATTTACCAAGTTAGAAAACAGAAATGCAGAATTCCCAGTTAGAGTTTCAGATAAACAACAAAGGACATTTTAGTATGAATCTGACCCAATTGTTCACCAATTATCTGAATTTCAAATTTAATGAAGAACCCTCTATCATTTTGGCTGAGGCTACATTAGTTCATTTTCTTTTGTGAATTAACTGTCTTAAATTTTTGCTGATTTTAAAAATAGGGAAAGTAAGGTTTTCTTTTAAATAATACTAAAGATGTTTGTTTTCCTGTCAGATCTGGCCAGTGCCTTTCTCAGTATATTATATACAAAGACAGTGATTTTTAAATACTAAATGTACCTACCTTTATGTGGCTAATCATTATAGCTTCTGTGTTTGCTGTCAGGCTGAGAAAAGCCTCCCCCATGAAGACCACAGAAATTAAGGTGAAGATGTTTTTTTCAATCTTATGTTGCACAACCAGCAACAAACGTATTGCACTCAGGTCAACTGGTCAACTACTGATGTTTGCTTTGAGTTTATATAGCATTTTCTGTGAACTAAACTTAATGTCATTCTATGGAGAGAGTGCTTGTTCTGTGTTTCAGAAAATTCCAATAACATTTGCAAAGATGTGTCCATTGGAAGTAGTCTGTGAAGGCAATTACAAGGGGGGAAATTCATGTAAAAAGTGTTACTTACTATGGAGGCTATGTTGGACATGATGTTGGGACTTTGGAAAAGAATTAAGATACCGCTTGTCTTTGGGTTCTTTCCATCCATTAAAGAATCTTTTTAAAATTATGAAAAATATCAAAGATGTATAAAAAGAGTAGTCTAATAAATCCCATGGCAGCCTCACAATCACCAGCCTTGTTCCTCTAAACCATCTCCTTATTCTCCTGCTCAGAGTGTTTGAAGCAAATATGACGTTGCATCTTATCATTTGTAAAGATTTTCATATGCAGATGGTCCCTGCCATAGAAGTGAACTGCATGAACTAAAAACCATACACTGAATTTTGTCTTTTTTAAAAAAATTATTTATTTTATTTGAGAGACAGAGATGCACAGAGAGATAGAGAGAGTTTCATCTACTGGCTTATTCCCTAGAAGCTTGCACAGGCCGGGCCGGGCCAGGCCAGAGTGAAGCCAGGAACTATAAAATAATCCAGGTCTCCCACAAGGGTGTCAAGGACCCAATGACTTGAGCCGTCACCTGCTGTCTCCCAAGATGCGCACTAGCAAGAAGCTGGAATCTGGAGCACAGAGGGACCCAACCTCATGCTGTGTGATATGGGATGTGTTTGTCTCGATTGCCCTCCTGATTGCTTTGCCGAATGCCTATTCTGTAGTTAGAATGTGAATTTTGATCTTCCCCACGGTTGTGGCTGTGTGGGTGGAAGTGTGGGTCTGCAGGTTAGGGCTCTCCCAGCACACTGGGCAGCCACTGCAGCTCCCCATCAGCCACACAGTCCTGAGGGAAGCAACCGATACGCTGCAGTGTACCTTGTTGCTAAGGTGTGATGTTCAGTAGGTGAAGTATATTAAATGCATTTTCCACTTATGATATTTTCAACTCATGATGGGTTTATTGGGGGCTCATTGTAAGTCGAGGAGCATCTGTGTAGCTCTAAAAGTTTAGGTAGGATTCATTAAAAAAAAAAAAGCTAACTGCTAATTCCTTAATATAATACCATCAGCTACTCAATCAACATTCAAATCTTTCTGGTTGTCTCTTAGACGTGCTTTTCTGTTGGTTTGAATCAAGACACAGATAAAGTCCACACATTATACTTGGTTGATTTGAATTTGAATCTATGAGTTGTCCCTCTACTCCCTTTGTACTTTGTATTCTATGTGTTGAATAAAGAGGTTGTTCTAGGTTTTCCACACTACATTTTGCTTCTTGCATTCTGATGCCACACTCCTCTGTCCTTTCTATTTCTTGTAAAATGATAGATCAATAGTTTTGCTCAGGTGGAGATTTGGTGTATTTTTTTTTGCAAGTATGTTTCATGGGAGTTGGTGTGTGATGATCATTGCTGTACCCAATAATTCATTGATTTTTAGGCAAGGAACAAACCATTCTGAAAAGGACTCCTCTGACTTTTTTTGTGGCATTGCTGTCATCTTTCCTCCTTGTTTCTGACCTTGCCACAGGAGGGGGCATTGGTGTCAACGTTCCCCTCTCAGTGGTCTCTTGATGGAGGAGGGGCTGCATGCAACAGCAGAACTGTGAGAGGGAAGCCCTGGCCAGAGCCCTCGGCGGGTGGCTGTGGATGGGGAGCCACTGTGTTTGCTGGGGGCAGTGGTAAGAGCACCAGAGGGCTGGTTTTACTCTCTGGTGCTGATTGAGAGACTTTTAAGGTGTAACTATAGGTCAGCTTTGTGTGTGATCTTCGGTGTATTTATATCACTTGGGAATTTATATGACAAGAAACAGATAACACATTGTGAACTGACTTACACTGTCCATGACTTTTCCTTTCAAGGATGCCCTGGAACACTTGGAAAAGTGGCAGAATTCCAGCCAAGGGGAGGAAATAGCTTGAATTTTTGCAGCGGATTGTGTTTCTGAGTTGCCTTTGGCCAATTCAGCAATTTCCAGTGGTTGGGACGTGTGGCCAAAACCTCAGGACATGTGGAATCTTCACCATCCTTGTCACCTGACCATAAATGCATTTCATAGCATTCCTGTTGCCCTAAAACGGGCAAGTTTCTGGTTTCTGGAAATGCTGAGTTTAAGTTAAGAAGCATGAAGTGGAGCAGATAGAACAAGTAGCCAGTGACACAGTTTGAAGAAGTACAGGCTTAGTCTTGATGTCACACTCCCAGTGCTTGTTAATACCAGCGAGACCAGTGCAGACATGCCCCAAAACCGAGTGGCAAATCTGGAACAGAAGGGACGTGTTTGGTGGTCGGCGTAATGCTTTTCTGGGGTGGCTTTGAAAAATTCATCCCCTCCTTGGAGCAGAAGTGGGAATCCTTTGTTTGTCTTGATTGGGGTCTGGCAGCCTCCAGGGCCTGCATTCTGTGGGCACTTCCTCCTGGCTTCTTTGGCAGTGGCTTCAGGACAGGACACAGCATTTCCATCCTTCTCGTCTTCTCCCTGGCTTGGAGGACCAAGCCTGCTCCAGGTGCCTCATCAAGGTAGAGGTTCAGAAAAACACTGGGCTTGGAGCCCCCACCCCATCTGTTGCGGATTCCCAGGTAGTGCCTTAAAGCCGCAGCTACCTGAGACGTGCATCTAACGGCTAGTGCCAGCAGAGAAGTCTCGTCCCATATGTGGTCTGGGGGCCATAAAGGCCTGCAATTAAGTCATAGCTCTGCTGCTTTCTGGCTGTGTGTTCTTAGGCAAATTCACCATGCTCTGAGCGTCAGCTTCCCCGTCTGTACACGGAAGATACTCTTTACCTCCTGGTCGAGCTTTAATGAAATACTGGCAGGATGGTTTGTAAATGTTAACTATTCATAAAAATAACAGATGTAGCCAGACAATGTGTGAGATCCACATGGGAAACCAAACTGTGGTTGTTTTTCTTTAGTTCCCCCCCTTGGAATGAAAGCTTTAAAAAACCTGTCAATACATGGAAGATTTATAATCTGCAGGGTTATTCTCTTTTGTTTAAAATGAAGCTAGCTGGCTTTCTTTTATTTTTGTGCAGTAAGTCAAGTTCCTTTCCTTTCCTAGCATGATATAAGTCAGCAGGATCCTCTCAAATGGAAATTGGTGGAGGAAGAATGCTCGTTGGCCTGGTCTCCCTCCACATGCTGCGTGGCTAACTCTTTTCCTCCCGGCAGTGGCACCCTCTGTCTTTCCTGAAGTCTTTACTTTTCTCTTTTCCTGGCATGGTGGCTTGTTCTCTGGATTTCTGCTACTGCAAGAAGTTTGAAATGCCTTGATTATCTTCTTGTAATTTCTGCGAGACTGTGTTGTTGTGGCACAGGGGGCTAAGCTGCCACCTCTGACAGCAGCATCCCTTGTAGGAGTGCTGGTTGGAGTCTTGGGTGGTCTGCTTCCAAGCCAGCTCCCTGCTAATGCACCTGGGGAAACAGCAGGTGACCCAAGTGCTTGGGTCCCTGCCTCCTATGTGGGAGACTCAGATGGAGTTCTAGTTTCCAGGGAGTGAACCAGTAGATGGAAGATTCTTTCTCTCTCTCTCTCTCTCTTTCTCATTCTGCCTTTCAAATAAATGAAACAAATCGTTAAAGAAAAAAAAGGGCCATGAGAAACAGTTTGGCCGCTAGGGACAAAGTGGGAACCCCCTGTGATAGTTCCCCTTGGGAACTTCTGGATTTGGGAGTCTGCCCGGTAGCTGCCAGTGTCTCCCCAGTGTCTGCCTGGGGTCTAGGAAGATCCCATGGAGCTGCAGGAGCAGGGCCTGGCTTTTCTAGCCCTCCTTCTGCTCTCACTGCAATGGGGGCTCCCCTTCGTTGGTGCTGGAAAGCCCAGAACAGCAGGGGCTGTGGTGTGCCAGTGCAGCGTCTCCCAGGCTGCTTGCAGAACCCCAGGTCAGAAGTGGAACTTCTTGCTGTCAGCGAGTCCTGCAGAAATGGTTCCAGAGAAGGTGGCTGATGCCAGCCACACTCACTTTCTTTTCCTTCTAAAAACCTACTTGGTGCATTTAATCCATTGATAAGTAAGGTGATGACTGATGCAGTTCAATTAGTATCTGGTGTGTTTGTCACCATTTTCTGCTTATTGCTCTTATTCTTTGTTCCTGTTTTTGTCTTCCACGTTTTCTGACTTTTGTGCTTTTAACTGAGCACTTTATATGATTCCATTTTCCCTCTTAGCCTATCAGTTATGCTCCTTCCTTTTTCCTTTTTAAACTGGCTGCCCTAGGGAGCAGCCTAGCTGTCAGGGTGCCTGCACCCCACATTGGGGTGTCTGGGTTTGATTCCTAGCTCTGCTCCTGGCTTCAGCTTGATGCCAATGCAGACCCTGGCAAGGCAGCGGTGATGGGTCAAGTTGTTGAGTACTGACACCCACGTGGGAGACCTGGATTGAGTTCCTGGATCTCAGCTCAGTCCTAGCTATTGCCAACGTTTGGGAAGTGAACCAGCAGATGGCAGCTCTGTCTGTCTAGTTTTCTGCCTCTCGAAACAAAACAAAAAAACAAAAACAAAACAAACAAACAAACAAACCCAAAAGGTTGCCCTAGAGTTTGCAGTTAACATTTACAACTAATCCAAGACCACTTTTGATTGACACTATACCACGTCTAGAAGAGTGCAAATGTTTTGCAATCCAACAAAGTATTCCTAATTCTTCCCTCCTGTTCCTTGTATTATTGCTGTCATTTATTTCATTTATATATGTCGTTTATTTAATTTAAATATTCACTATAGCCATTGAATACCTTGTTGGTATTATTGTTTCCAACAAGTCGTTATCTGTTAGGTCAATTAAAAATAAGAAAAATAAAAGTTCAATTTTACATTCACTTATTCCTTCTCCAATGTTTTTTCTTTATATAGAACTAAGTTTCTGACATGTATCAATTACTTTCTCTATGACAGATTTATTTTTTTTTTTTAATTTATTTGACAGATAGAGTTAGACAGTGAGAGAGAGATAGAGAGAAAGGTTTCCTTCCATTGGTTCACCCCCTAAATGGCCGCTATGGCCGGAGCTATGCCGATCTGAAGCCAGGAGCCAGGTGCCTCTTCCTTGTCTCCCATGTGGGTGCAGGGCCCAAGCACTTGGGCCATCCTCCACTGCCTTCCCAGGCCACAGCAGAGAGCTGGACTGGAAGAGGAGCAACTGGGACTAGGACCCACTGCCCATATGGGATGCCGGTGCCGCAGGCAGAGCATTAACCAAGTGAGCCACAGCTCCAGCCTCCAGACTTATTTTTTAAACACTTCTTGCTAGTGAGATCTGCTGACAACCAGTTTCCTGTTTTTGTTTGTTTGAAAAAAATCTATTTGTCCTTCACTTTTGAAAATAATTTTGTGGAACAAAGAATTCTAGGTTGGCATTTCTTTCTCTCAACATTTTCAAGTATTTTGCTCTATTCTACATTTTCTAAGATTTATTTTTATTTATTTGAAAGCAGAGTGTCAGGGGAAGAGAGAGAGAGAGAGAGAGAGAGAGAGAGAGATATCTTCCATCTGCTGGTTCATTCCCCTACATGGCTACAACAGCCAGGTCTGGGCTATGACAAAGCCAGGAGCCTGGAACTGTATCTGGGTCTCCTATGTGGGTGGCAGGGGCTCAGGTATGTGACCCATCTACTGCTGCCTTCCCATAGTGGGTAAGCAGGAAACTGGATCAGGAGTGGAACAGCTGGGGCGTGAACAAGCACACCGATATAGGATGCTGGTGTGGCAGGCAGCCGCTTAACCCATTGTACCGCAATACTGGCTCTTGCATTCTATTTTTACTTGTGTAGTTTCTGAGTTAAAGATGGATATAATTCTTATTTTTTGCTCTTCCATAGGGAAGGTGTTTTCTTTTCCTTTTCCTTTTTCAAGATTTTGCCTTATCTTTGATTTTTCTGTAGTTTGAATATAGCGTACTTGGAATGGTATTTTTTTAAAAACCGTTTATTTTGCTTGGTGTTTTCTGAGCTTCCCAGATCTGTGGTTTGGTAACCAATATGAATCGGGAAATTTTCAGCTATTGCTTAAAGTATTTCTTTTGCTCTTTTCTTTCTTTCTTTGTGTCTTCTCCATCTAATATATGCATTATGCATTACGCATTGTGCCTTTTTTAGTTGTCTCAAAGTTCTTGGAAATTCTGTTCTGTTTCTTTTCTCCTAGTTTTTTGTTTGTTTGTTTCTCTTTGCTCTTTAGTTTTTCCTCCTCTTCCACTTTTTCCTCCTCCTCTTCTTCTTTAAAGATTTATTTATATTTGAAAGTCACAGCTGTGGGTGGGTGGGAGAGATATCTTCCATCCACTGGTTCACTTCTCAATTGGCTCAAGTCATAGCTGGGGCTGGGCTAGGCCAAAGCCAGGAGCCAAGAGTCTCCTCTGGGTCACCCCCATGGGTGCAAAGGCCCAAGTACTTGGGCTGTCTTCCACTGTCTTCCCAGACACATCAGCAGGGAGCTTGATCAGAAGTGGAGTAGCTGGGGCTGGCGCCGCGGCTCACTAGGCTAATCCTCTGCCTGTGGTGCGGGCACCCCGGGTTCTAGTCCCGGTCGGGACACAAGATTCTGTCCTGGTTACTCCTCTTCCAGTCCAGCTCTCTGCTGTGGCCCGGGAAGGTAGTGGAGGATGGCCCTGCACCGCGTGGGATACTCCTGGCTTTGGATTGATGCAGCATGCCAGCTGTAGTGGCCATATAAGATGCTGGCATTGCAGGTGGTGACCCAACTTGCTATACCACAATGTTGACCTCTGCTCTTCAATTCTGGAAGTTTCTATCGACATATCCTCAAGCACAGAGATGCTTCTCTCTGTTATATGCAGGTTACTAAAGAGATCATCAAAGGCACTTTATTTCTATTATAGTATTTTGATCTCTGGCGCTTCTTTTTTATTCTTAGAATTTTCATTTCTCTGCTTACATTATCCATCTGTTTTTCATGTTGTCTTTTTTTCCATTAGAGCCTTTAGCATATGAACAATAGTTTAAAAGGATTCCTGATTTAATACTCCCCAAATTTCTGAATCCATATCTGAGTCCAGTTCTGGTGCTTGTGCTGTCTCTTCAAATTGTGTTTTTGGCCTTTTAGTATGCCTTGTAATTTTTTTGTTGAAAGCCTCTCATAATGTGTTGCGTAAAAGGCATCGTGGTAGATGGGACTTTGGTAGTGTGTAAGTAAGGGAAGTACTTTGGAATCTTATGATTAGTTCTTGGTCCTTGGCAAGTCTGGACCCCTTGGCTTCACAAGTGCTTCTCAGTGTTTCTCCCACTTAGGTGGGACAGGCAGGCTAGAGTGGCCTGGAGTTGGATACTGCCATTTCTCCAGGTAGGCTAGGCTCTGATAAAACTCCAGTAGTCAAGCTGGCGCTGTGGTGTAGTGGGTAAAGCTGCCGCCTGCAGTGCTGGCATCCCATATGAGCCCTGGGTCAAGTCTCAGCTGCTCCACTTCCGATCCAGCTCTGTGCTATCGCCTGGGAAAGCAGTAGAAGATGGCCCAAGTCCTTGGGCCTCTGCACTCATTGTGGGAGACCCCGAAGAAACCCCTGGCTCCTGGCTTTGGATCGGAACAGCTCCAGCCGTTGCTGCCAACTGGGGAGTGAACCAGCAGATGGAAGACCCCTTTCTCTTCCTTTCCTTCTCTCTCTCTGTAACTCTGACTTTTTTTTTTTTTTTTTTTGACAGGGAAAGTTAGACAGTGAGAGAGACGGAGAGAAAGATCTTCCTTCCTTTGGTTCACTCCCCTAACGGCCACTACAGCCGGTGCACCGGCCAGAAGCCAGGAGCCAGGTGCTTCCTCCTGGTCTCTCATGCGGTGCAGGGGCCCAAGGACTTGGGCCATCCTCCACCTCCTTCCTGGGACACAGCAGAGAGCTGGACTGGAAGAGGAGCAACCGGGACAGAATCCGGCGCCCCGACTGGGACTAGAATCCAGGGTTCTGGCGCCGCAGGCAGAGGATTAGCCTAGTGTGCCGTGGCGCCAGCCATGTAACTCTGACTTTCAAATAAATACATAAGTCTTCAAAAAAATAAAAAACTCCAGAAGTTAGGGTAAAATAGTTTCTCTGGAGGGCAGCCTTGTTAAGAACAAAATGTCCTGGTGGTGTTTTAAAATGACTACTTCCCCTCTCCCTACTGGAAGCACAGGCGGATGTTTCTCTGGCACTCATTGTGGGTTTCTGGTAGGGCTCCTGGAGGTGAAAGACATAAGAATGTGCAGGTCTCTTTAAGTAAGAGTGTGTCCTCTTGGAGTTTTTACCTCTCAGGCCGGTCCACCCCAGCACATAGCAAGTCCTCAGTTCCTGTTCAGGTTTTGTTATTTGACTGTTTAGGTTCAGGTACCAGTATAGGGTTTCCTGGCACACTGGTCTTGTGCAGGTTTCTGCTTAGTTGCATTATAATTCTCTGTACCTGCCCGGCTGTCTCTCCAATGCTGGGCTCATGGTTTGCCCTGTGACTTCACTTTGCTGGTGGATCTGAGAAGAGATGTTGATTTTCAGTCTGCTGTGTTACTTATTAGGCTGGAGGGAGACTCCCAAGCTGCTTCTCTCTAAATGTACACAGAGAGTGTGCTCAGTAGTGGGTCATGGAAACCTTGTCCTAGTGCCTTGTAAAAACTTTATTAAAAAGGCGTTGCTATCCCCACTTTACAGATGAGCGTTCTGAGACACGGGGATACTCGTTGACCTGAGGCACTCGTCTTGGGTAGCAGGTGTTTACATATAACTTTAGGAGACAACTGTTCTTGCCTGTCCCCAACACCCAAAGCTTCTCCCCTTGGGTTAATTACAAAGAAAAAAAAAATCCAACAACTAGGTGTTACCCAATGCTAAGTCGCTGTTTACTGTTTATCATTTCGAAGTGTACTTCCCCATTCTTGTGCTCACCACCGCTGATTAGGCTTGTGACACTGTCACAATGGCCAGGTCAGACCAGCCTGTAACTGGACGTGGTTAGCAGAATGTTGACTCTTAGCCAGTGAGCTGAAGCATTGCAGTTGAGAATCTTGTTGCATCCTATGGACACATATTTTTCAGAGTATATTTCCTAAAGTATAGTCTAGCTGACTCAAGATACAGGGCCCCAAGAACTGTATTTATCAAAAGTGTTGCGGGTGATTCTTATTCACACTCTAAGACTGCTCCTTTAGGCTAAAATTGTAGAATGGAATAAAATCAGGCAGGAACTGGAACCCATAACCCATGCAGCTGTGACTTAAAAGAACATGAATGACTCCACGTTCTATTTGCTTTTGCCGGTAGCTCCTTATATATGCCAAGACAAGCTTTCTTGGAAGAAAGGGAGCCCCTTGAAGTCTCTGGCCTCTTCTCTCCAGATGGTATGCTTATGTTTGAGTGTAGCAGAACATCTTGCTTTTACATTGGAGCTGTTCCTATACTGATGTGGAACTGGCAATCTTAGCTGGGTAACTGCAGATCTAAAAGAATGATGCCCAATTCCATGGAAGACCAAGTCTCCAGGGCTACATGCACCTGCTATACCATAAGATGAGATTTAAAATAAGATGTTTCCTCTCTCAGTTCCTTGTCCCATACGCAGGAGATGTCCAGGAAGATGAGAAGAGGTGCTACAGCATGAATTATTTAGTTCTATGGATTCCCAAAAGGTGGGTGGGTTGGATTGCTAAGGTACCTTCGCTCCCTTGACAGTTTTTGATTCAGAACCTGAGGACTTGGGCCTGAAGCACAGCTTTAACTAGGAGGAGCGTTTTGGTTCACTCCCTCTCTCGTTTGTTCCTCCTTTGACTCATTCATTCATTCACTTGTTGCAGAGGGTTGACTTTCTGTGGGATATGCTGTAAATATTCTTGGTGATGAAAGTTTCTAAAGTGATCTGGGAGTTACTAATTTACTGATGCCCAGATCCTCATTGTCGCCCCTCAACCTTCCTAGGGTGTTGACCCAGTTGCTTCCAAGATGTTATGAGTTGGCCTGTGTGGGACTGCGGGAGGCAAGGAGGAAGTAGTGTTTACATTCAAAATAGAAAAGCTACCGAGTTAATAGACAAAGCATGCTGATTCCTAGGAGGGTGGGGCATCTTAGGAGCGATTTGACAAATGTCTGAGGAAGGCTGTCTTTTGCCAGACTGAAGAATTGTGCAAGTGCATGTTGCAAAAGGCTTTGTCCTGTGTCTTTGTTCTTCAGATGCATAACAAGCTATTCAGTGGTGCACACACCACCCTGCTGGGAAACTGGGACCTGTCAGTTGGTAAAGTTGCATGATGCATTGGCAGAGAGAAATTTAGGGCATTCTGTGGTGGCTCTTTGCCCCGTCACCATCTTGAGAGGCCTATTGTAGGAAACATCTGTTGTTTTGATCTGCCTACCATCTATTTTCTCTTTTCTGACAACAGAATTGCAACTTTCCTGTGGAGAACACCCCTCCCTCACTGTTAGGCCTCAGAATTTAGGGGCACTGATCCCACCTCCCCATCTCAGGGTAAATGTATGACCCGGGCTTGATCAATCAATGTATGCCCCCTCCCCCCTTTAAGAGATGATCATGTGACACAAACTTTTTTTTTGTTGTGGTAAAGAGGAGCCCCAGGGTAGGCGCACCTTGAGGATGTAGGCTCTGGTGATTGGTGGCCATTTGGCCACTATGAAGGAAATGCTTGCTTCAGAATCAGAATAACCCAGGAAAAACAAAACTGGAAGAGGGAAGAGCCAGGCTCCTTCCTCCTTCCCTCCCTCCCTCCCTTTCTTTCAAGATTTATTTATTTATTTGAGAGGCAGAGTTACTGACAGAGAGAGGAAGAGACAGAGAGACAGAGAAATCTTCCATCTACTGGTTCTCTCCCCAAATGGCTGCAGTGCCCCAGCTAGGCTGATCCAAAGCCATGAGCTTCTTCTGGGTTTCCCATGTGGGTACAGGGCTCCAAAGACTTGGGCCATCTTGCACTGGCTTCGCAGACCATAGCAGAGAGCTGGATCAGAGGAGGAGCAGCAGGGACACAAGCTGACACCCATATGGGATGCCAGTTCTGAAGGCAGAGGCTTAACCTACTATGCCACAGCGCTGGCCCTAGCTGGGTTTCTGATAGAATACTATGAACACTTGGATCAGCTATGCTTAAATCTTCCCAGAATCTTCCAAGCATATGAGCCAGTAACTTCTCATGGCAGATTAAATATGGCCACACGTTCTTTGTGGCTTCATGCGTTAAGACGTGGTGTCTTGTTTCCCCGCCTCTCAAATCTGGGCTGGTTTTGACTCCTAGAAGGTGGTGGGACTACCACTGGGTGGATTATGGAGACTGGGTCTCAAAGGGCCTTGCAGCTTCTGATTCTACCCTCTTGCACCTCTGCCTTAAGACCAAGTAAGAAAGTCAGTGCATCCTACTGGAGGAGAATGGAAGTCCCCTAGCCAACTGTTAACACCCAACTTCCCAGTGTGTCAGCGACTGTACCATGCTGGACCTCCAGCTTAACTGACCGTCCATCAGAATGCACCTGTGCTGGTATGCCCAGGTGAAACCAGCAGCTGAACTGTCCACACGACCCACAGGGTCAAACTGCTAAGGTTTGGGGATGGTTGGTTTGTTATGCATCCATAAATAGCTGTGTCAACCTAAATAACAGAGAGGGATTCTCCAGTTTATACATTGGTCCAGGAGTAGCACTGCAGTGGGAACCCATGGTAGACTGTACACATTCAAAAAAGCTGAAGGAAGGAGAGTTTTTAAATACACAAGGAGGAGGGTTACATAAGATATTTTGAAACAATCATCCTTGGCTACAAGGATCAATAACAAGGGTGGCAGGCATCCAGGATTTAGCAGGCAGAATTGGGCAGACGTCCTTGCAGAAGTATTTTCTGTGCAAGGTTGTGGTGGCCTTTGTGCAAGGCTGTGGTTCTGGCACAGTCTGTTGTGGTGGTTCCTGTTATCAGGCACATGTGCATACGTGTTCCCAGCCTCCCAGTTGGCTTTCTTCTTTCCTTCCTTCCTTTTTTTTTTTTTTTGGTCAGGGTTTGACACAAGTGACTCCATTTTGATTGTGACAGCTGTCCCAGCTGTGACATTTCCCTTCTTGGCTCAGGTCAGCTTGATTTGATGCTCTGTCATTCATAAGAGCGAGTCGTGACCGGTACACTTATGTAACCGACTGGGCTTCACCAGCAATGTGCCCTTGCAGAACCTCTCCCCGTCTCTCAGTGACACCAGCTGCCTTGTGAGGAGCGGCCCTGGTCAAGTGTGTGTCTGTGAGTTCTTGGTGGATCCACTTCCTGTTCACGTTTGTGTGACTCATCTGAATGAATGTGCCTCTGTCTCCAAAATGGAGGATTTCTCCAGCACATGCCCCACAGGGAAAACCAGTCAACAACTTGTTCTCTACTGGCCGCTTACGTGATTTAACACTTAGTGCTCCTCTGCCTCAACTCACAGCACCTTTTTAATAGGTTCTCAGTCTTTTCACTTCGGATCTGTTCTGAAAATGCCCAGGAAAGGGGACCAGCAGCTTGTTGAGACTTAGGAAGCTAGTAGAGACAGTGAAATAGTGCGGCCGTGGAGTTAGACATACGTGGGTCCAAAGGTTGGCTCTGCCACCTGCTAACTGAGGCTCTCGTGCACATCCCTCAACCTCCTGATACTTGGTTTCCTCGCAGGTGAGGTGGGCGGCAGTAACACCTCCCTTGGGGGACTCTGATAGCCATCACATGAGGCAGGCACGTGGCGGGCCTGGCGTGTGTGTGGGCAGCACAGGTTGCCCAGTGCCCCTTCAGTGTTCTTCAGTGCTAAATGAAGCAGCACATCACAGAGCATCATCTGTACCCCCATCTCATTTTGAACCCCCAGAGGAGTCCTCTGGCTTGGTTTATTATCCAGTTTGTCGTGGTTTGCCTATGATGAAAAAGACCATGTCTGGTAACATATTTGTTCATTTCCATTCAAGTATAGACTCATCAAGTCATGGTGGTCAGAATGGTGATCATAATATAAACAAATTATAACATCATGTGATAATTCCGTATGTAATAAAGATATGATGATGTCGGGAAGGGGTGGGTTTTATGGCAACCCAGGGACAGAGTGGCTAAGATTCTTCCAGAAGCAGAGTCAAAGTAGTCACACTTGATGTAGGTACCTGACATTGAGCAGGAATCTCTATGATAGGGCCTGGGGAGGAATTTCCAGGCTTGTGCCAATGCACGGAGGTATGAGCAGGAGTGGTATGTTCTAGAAACTGTAAGAAGTGCCCTGTGCTGTGATGTCAGATGATCATAAAAGATCAGGAAGGAGACTGGGAAGGGAGGGGTAACCCGTCAGGAGGCACAACATATCCACACGCTAAGGGACTGGGACTTGGAGCCGTGGGTAGTGGGCACCGCTGAAGGCTCTTCAGAACAGCCATGACGTGAGCAATGAGCGATGTTTTCGGAAGACTGGGAAGTGAAGAGTTTGGACTGGGGAGCAGTGTGAATTAATTACAAAAGCCCATCTGGAGCTGATGAAGCTCTGACTTAAGGTGATTGAGATGATAGTGGGGTTGGAAAAAGAAAGAATAAAAATACCCAGCGAGAAGCAAGCACAATGCCGAAAGTTGGTGTCCAATTGGATGTGGAAAGATGAGAGTGAAGATAGGGAGCAGTTGAGGATGCCTACCTGTTTAGTCACTTCTGTGGCTTTGCAAATTAGATGACGTCACAAATCACATGGGCGGTACAAGAAGGAGGCTATAACAAAATACCACAGACAGGCTGTCTTATAAACAGCAGAAATGTATCTCTTAGAGTTCTGGAGTCTAGGAAGTCCAGGATGGAGGCACCAGCAGACTTAGAGTATGGTGAGGGTCTGCCTCATCACACATAGCTGTCTTCTCACTCTAACCTCACTTGGCAGAAGGGGTCAGGGTCTTTCTCCAGCCCCCTCCAAAGGCAATAATTCCATTCATAAGAGCTGTGTCCCAGGACCTAATCACCCCTCCCCAAGACTCTGCCACCAAATACTGTCACCTTGGGTGTAGGGATTTCAGCATATGAATTTTGGAGGGACACAAAGATGTTTATTGTGGTGGCAGGTTAATAAGTTATGGCATAGATCTCTGGCACAAAAAACTATAAACATGAGTTATCATATGGATAATCTCACAATGAATTCAGTGTGGAAGAAAAATAGGTTAAATAACATTATACTGTAGAGTCTCATTTTACAAAAGACAAATATGCATTGAAAAATAAGTACACAGGGGCAAGTGTTTGGTGCAACAGTTAGGACACTGGCTGGGATGTCTGAATCCCATTTCAGAGCCCCTGGGTTTGAGTCTTGGCTTTGCTCCCGATCCCAGATCCCAGTTAAATGCACACCCTGGGAGGCAGCACGTGATGGCTTAAGTAGTTGGGTCCCTGCCACCCATATGGGAGACCCAGATGGAGTTCCTGGCTCCTGGCGTCAGCCTGGCCTGGTTCCTGCCGTTGTGGGCATTCAGGGAGTGAACCCATGGATAAAAAAATCTCTGTCTCTGTTTCTGCCTTTCAAATAAATAAAAAGTTTTAAAAACTATTTTGACAAAATAAAAAGGAGTACACACCAAAATGGTAACAGCTTTCTCTGGGCAGTGGTATGGTATAGATTTCCACTTCCTTTTTAAAAAGAAACATGTAAATCTCTCAAACAAACATGTTACTGGATGTCATTCTTGAAAATGCAGCGACCCGAGTCTGTGTTGGTGCATCTCAGACATGAAAACTGACCTCTAACGTTGCAGTCACCTATTTGCAGGTAGGTAAGTGGTGGCTGACCCTTCTGAAGTTCTGCAGCCTTCGACAAAGTCACGTCACATGCGTCACCATGTCGCGTCATCACGGGGGCCGCTGCTCTAACGCAGAGTGGGAGCAGGCAGACTCTGCCAAGGGCGGGCTATGTTTAAACAAAGGAAAGAAAAGAACCTGTCTGGATTCCGCCTGAGGGTCTGCCGGCCAGGACTGGCAGGGCCTGCGCCACAGCATCCTCTGTGCCCTCCTCGTTTGGCCTCTGTCCTGTGTGTATCTTGGATGCCCCTCTCATTCTGACGGTGCCTGGGGTTCTGCGGGTGCTGTGCTGGCCTCCGGTCCCCTCCAGCACCCTCCAGCAGTACTTCCTGTTAGTGTTGGAGGCTGGATGCTGAGACCATTCAGGCTGATTGCCCTTACCTCCTCAGGTAAAATGAGGGCTTGAGTAGGTGGGGGCTCAAAGCCGTGCAGGAGAGCTTTTTTTTCCATTTTATTTTCTGTGATTCCCTCTGGTTTTGGGGGGTTATTTTAAAAATTGAACTCTCACACATACATACACACACACACACACACACACACACACAGCTCTTATCCACTGGTTCTCTCCAGATGTCCATGATGCACCAGGGCCAAAGCCAGGAGTTGAGGACTCAATCCTGCTCTGTCACGTGCCAACTCCTTGAGTCATCACCACTGCCTCCCAAGATCTGCATTAGCAGGTAGCCTTGACAGGACTTGAACCCAGGCACCTGATACAGGCATAAGCATCTTAACTGCTAGGCCACCCCACCCCTTAGAACCGTAAGTAGTGTTGTATTGTGTATGTGTATGTGTGAGTGTGTGTCTGAGAAATGTATTTATTTAGGGGAGCCCTAGTCTCCCCATGATTGGTTCGACATGTCCATTTCTTCTTCCTCTCTGCCCCCCAGTACTCTGTATTCACCTTGGCTAAAGCCCTCCCTGGGGCCGGATGGCTTTGTTCACTGTTCATTCATGTCTTTACCCCATGAGGCTGTGGGTGGACTCCTCCCGGGTCAGGGGCTCTGTATTTCCAACCACATCACAAGGACTCAGAGGGCAACAGCCTGCCTTAGGTCTCTGTCCTCCTGGGCTTCAGCACCATATCCAGTACTGAATCGTTACCTGTTGGTATTGACATGGACTGAATTTCACCATACGTCTGTGAGTCTCCTGTGACCCTGAGTCCCACTGCCAATTCATTCTGCGTAGGTTGTTTTTTTATTTCCGTGACTGCAATATTGCTGTATGATCTGAACATAACACTATATCTGAGAACAGGAAGTGCCTGAGCCCTTTCCTGTTTGTGATAAATTTCTCTAAGCAAACGCATTTCCCCTGATGCGCTTCACTTTGACTTTACAATGCTGACCCGTGAGGTTCCCGGTCCAAGCCGTGGAAATTGGGTGAGGGAGGGAGGCAGGTTTTAGTCCAGAGGGCAGCCTTGCAGAAGTTGGATTATGGTGAAGATTTATGTAAAAGCTGTTCAAAATTGTGTCTATATCTTTAATGAATGTCCAGTCTTTTATTTTTGTGAAGAGTGATTTTCCCATTGGAAAACAATCCTGGATTTTAAGTTACACTGTTCAAAAAGTTTCCATAAAATGTCAGGGCATTTTCCAAGGGCACCCTAGGAGGTAGGTGCAGTTAAACCACTTTTTTAAAAAAATCTTGTCTTCTTATGGACATTGGCCACTTAATTTGTTTTTCATTGATTCTTGGGCCAAAAAGAATTCCAGTGGGTGTGAAGGAGGGCTGGGGGAGTAAGGGAGCCGAGGTTTGTCAGTGTGACACTCCCTAGGAAAGACTTGGTTTCTTAGTCAAACTTGGCGATTGGAGACAGAATGTCCCTTTCTTTGCTCACATGTCACTCACTCTTTAAACCATGTTCCCTGATCCAGAGCAGCTGGGTCATCCCGGTGTCTGATTGTCACACACCTCTGTTTTCTGTGTTGGCTGTGCCTCCGGGCTTAGGTGGATAACAGCAGAAAGAGGCATCAACTAGGGAAAGAAAAGATGTAACGTGATGAGCGTGTTTTAGGGGATGAACCTCATGTTAGGCATTTCATAGAAACGCTGTCATTTATTTCTGTCAAGTGACCTGCAAAGGGAACTGATTATTATTCCCATTTACAAAGAGGCAAACTGAGGTGCAGAGCATTTCAGGAAGGTGCCTGGGGCCAATAGGCAGAGCCTGGGTTTGAACCCAAGTCGCTGGTAACTGAGTCCTTGGGCTTTCTGACACACCAGGCTGCTTTCGCGGCACGGTGCTGCAGAGTTTGGGTCACCTGCACAGGTGGGTGGAAAGAAACAGTGGGGGAAGGAACATTTCTGTGCAGGGTTTTATTATATTTTCAGCATCTAGGGTGGCATATATGAAGGCCAGGCAGGAGGCATGGAGTTGGCAAAGCCACTCTGGCACCTTCTGCCCACAAGACAGCCTCTGTTTATTTCATGCCAGCTAATGTGGAGGGTGGCGTAAATGATTTATGTTTGAAGGTTTTTTTTTTTTCGTTGACAAAAATGCCCCTATTGCAATAAGTCTTGGATGCTCAATTTTTAATAAACTAGGCTTAGCAGCTGCATAAAGTCAAGAGAGACAGCCTGTGTTTATGCTGGGAGGTGTCAAGTCGAATGCGCCCCTGGTCAGAATCCCTCCCGAGCAGATGGATTTTCCATGGCCCGACTCGTAGGAATTAACCCTGGACACTCAAGACTTCAGGGCACTCTGGCCTCCAGGAGTTCACCAACAGCAGCTCTTAGGAGGCCTGAAGCTGGGGGACTTCAGTGTGAGTGGGTCTGCTGACTGTATTATTGCCATGGAGTTTCCAGGCATCGAGAGAGAGTGTTATGAGCTATAGATTTAAGACTGACACATTGAACTGTATCCAGACTCCATGTTACCCTGGGCAGATCCTCAAGTCCTGGGAGTTGGGCAGCTGCAAAGGCCAGTAGCAGGGAGTCACCATGGAACTTGTTGCTAATGCTTATGCAGTGGCCTGTATGGGGCTGCACACAATATAGCTATTGTTCTGTTTCTCAGGAGTGCCAGTTAGCGGCTGGTGGATTTGGATGGGGAATCCTGGCCGCCTACCACTGCAGTGGATTTTGGAGGGTGCCTAGGGGTAGACAGTGGGGATGGAACAGATCGGGATAAACACTGAGACTGGGCCCTAAATGGACAGCCTGGGAGAGTCATGCAGCCCAGGCCTATTTTCCAGAAGGGTGTCTCATTCAAACTTGTTTAAAATTCATTTGAAATTTATATATGGATAAATGCAAGCAAGTTTTAGTGCTGTGAGTTTGGACAAATGCACAGAGTTGTGTAACCACTAAAACCCAGATGCAGAGCAGATCCATCCCGTCCCCCATCCTAATTCTCTTGTGTGGCTTGGTCTAATCAACCCACTCCTCCTTAACCCCTGACAACGGGAGAGTCTGTTTTCTGTCTCCACAGTCTTGCGTTTTCCAGAAGAATGTCATGTAAGTGGAATGATGTAGCCTTTGGACTCTGGCTTCTTTCCTTTTTATGACAGTGCATTTGAGGCTCATACGTGGTATTGCACGCACGGGCCTAACGGGTTAGTTCCTTTTTATTGCTGAATAGTAGTCCGTGGTGCTGGTGGGTCGTGGTTGGTTGGAGTATTCCTCAGTTGAAGGACATCTGGGTTGTTTCCAGTTGGGTGATTAAAGCTGTCAGAAACGTTCATGTATGGGTTTTTGTATGAACCTAGGATTTTATTGCTCGTGAGTCAGTATCTTGGGTGGGATTTCTGGATGTCTAACTTTATGAGGAGCGGCAAACTGCTTTCCAGAGTGGCTGACCATTTTGTATTCCCACCATCCATGCGTGAGGGCTCTTGTTGCTCCGCGGGCTTGCCAACAATTGGGATTGTCATTATTTTTTATTTATTTATATTTAGCAGTCTGATAGGTATGTGGTGCCTCATTGCGGTGGAAATTTGCGTTTCTATTTCAATGTTCTGGATGCTGTTTCCCGATGAGGTCACATGCGGTCACCATTTTCAGGACAGAAAGCGAATGGCACAATTATCTTGAATTGTGTTGTTGTATATGGAAAAAGCCAATCATTTGTCTCGTGTATACATTTTCACGTTTATCCTAGTTTGGGTAGCTTTGTTGTGGTGCATCTTTATGTTTTAATGTACCCTGGGCCTGTGGCACTTAGGAACGGTGCCTGGCTGCCATTAGCCGATGCTCAACCACAGTTGAGGTGCAGTTATACAGACTTTGCAGAGAGGGACTCCGGCCGGAGACGGCTCGGGGTGGAGAACGGGGCTCCTCCAAGTCGTCGAAGATCCAGGGTGTTCTGACCTTCAGTGCTGTCATCCCAGAGTGGCTTGCTTCGGCAGAGTCCCAAGCTGGGCTCTAGTGTTTGCTCCCCAGGCTGGAGAGAGGGATGAGGACAACATTTCTCTTCTGTGTCGTGGTGGAGGAGCCCTGCACTCCGGCCTCGCCCTGCTTGTGTCTCTGCTCAGGTTGCCCTGGGCCTCCTTCAGGTGTGTGGCTGCCTTCCATCCGGGAGAAATAGCAAGGCGTTTACTGCCACGTGTGCTTCACAAAGGCCTTGGAAAGAGGACCTAAAAGAAAGTTTAATGTGGTCCAAAAATCTTTCGGAACATGAGAGGTCTTGAAATGTTCATGGGAAATGCGTATGTGTTGTGAAAAAACTATGGTGGCCGGCATTGTGGCATAGCAGGTTTGGTTATGGCTGCAATGCCAGTGTCCCATGTAGGTTCCTGTTGGAGTTCCCACTGCTCCACCCCGGATCCAGCTCCTTGCTGCTGGCCTGGGCTTGGGCCCCTGCACCCAGTGGGAGAGTCAAATGAAGCTTCAGTCTCCTGGCTTCTGATCTGGCCCAGCCCTGGCAGTTGCAGCCATTTGGGTAGTGAACCAGCGGATGGACGATCTCTCTCTCCCTTCCCTCTTTGTAACTCTGCCTTCCAAGTAAAGTAAATCTTTTTGAAAAAAAGCTGTGCATGGATTTCAAAATTTTTTCTCATCAACATAAACTTATCTCCTTAATTCCATTTTCCCACAGACTTTGTAAAGTCCCCTTGTATGGCACAGGGAAGTATTCAGGCCTGTTTATTGTCAGCTTTTAGCCAATTTGAACAAGCCTATCACTTTAAACTTACTTGAAAACTGGAAGTATCAAATTACAGTTTGGGGGAGGGGTGGCTAAAGGCTGGCACGTGGAGACACTGATCAGAGAAGTTTGACAATGAAAGAAGGGACAGGAAAAAGAAACACTAGATGATAGCCCAAGGCCATCCAGGGTAGGGACACAGGAGCTGTGCTTGCCTCCCATAGCCCCTGGCATCCGGATTGTGTAATGACACCTGCAGGGCCATCTTGCTGGGTAACACAATCCTTTCTGTATCTCTCTGCCTTCTCCGACTGTGTGTTCCTGCCTGAGGGCAGGTATTGGAGGATTTTTCCACCAACACCCAAAGTTCTGTGTACTGCTTGTCAGCTTCCTAGGAAGACCAAATAAAGCAAAATATGGCTGGGTGCTCTGGGGAACCTTAGCATTAGGGCTGCCAGATAAAATGTAGGACACCTAGTTAAATTTGAATTTCAGATAAGTATTTTTTTATTTTTTTAACTTTTATTTAATAAATACAAATTTCCAAAGTACAGCTTATAGATTACAATGGCTTCCACCCCCCCATAACTTCCCTCCCACCCGCAACCCTCCCATCTCCCGCTCCCTCTCCCATTCCATTTGCATCAAGATTCATTTTCAATTATCAGATAAGTATGGAATTTTAAAAGAAGGAAGTATGGCCCAAGTTGTGCATGGGACATACTTATACTAAAAATAATATTCATTGCTTTCCTGAAATTCAGATGAACTAATTATTCTGTATTTTTATTTGCTAAATTTGGTAATTCTTGGCTCACGTGTCAGGAGAGGGCCCTGATATAGCTGGTGAGTGGAGAATCATTATTAATGAGCTACTCAGTCGTGTTACAATGGTGGAAACATTTGTTGATTGGATTTTTCTTTGAGTGTAGGACTTCTGATATTCTTCTGAAGCAAGGGAAGTACATCTCCCTCGTCCTAGCTGCTAACAAGATAACTCGTTAGTCCTGGAGCTCTTAGAGAAAATCTGGCTGGGTTTCAAGAGACCAAGCGACGGCATGAGGTTTATGTTCTCTTATCTGCCTGGCTCATCCCTTGCATGCTTCCAGAACTTTTTTTTTTCGGGGTGTAGATCTTATATCTATATATGCATGCAGACCTAGAGTCGGAACTGGAAAGTTCACATTCATGACAGAGGCATGAATACAATGCTAATGATGTGAGCACCAGAGGCCAGCGTTCACATATTCAGGGCTTCCCTAAACCAGAACTTCTCAAAATGTGGGTCCTGGACCAGCAGCCTCGATATCAGCTAGGAACTTGAAAGGGATATAAATCTGGGCCCCACTGACCCTTTGAATCAGAAAGTCTGGGCGTGAGGCCCACAGTCTGTCTCTAACAAGGTCTTTGGTTGATCTTGATGCATCCTGAAGTTTGACAACCACTGCTGTAAATTAGGGAGTCAGTAAACTTTTTCTGTAAGGGTCCAGAGAGTACATCTTTTAGGCGTTGGGTCTATAGAGTCTCTGTTGCAAATACCAACCTCTGTCCTTGTGCAAAAGCAGCCATGGAGAATACGTTAACGATGGAAGGTGGCTGCGATATAAATCGAGTGAATAGAGCTCTGTATTGACAAAAGCAGGGAGCTAGGGTGTACGTGTCCCCCAGTCATTTGCTGGCTCCTGTAGAAACTAAGAGATACCTTGGGAGTAGTCAGACTGGCTTGTTGCTCGCCCCTTATCCACGGGCATGTGAACAGTCCCCCAAGCAGAAGAGGGAGACACCAGAAAGAAGAACAAACAAAATCAAAAACAGTGCTGCTAGGTGTGGTGAAGAAGCCGCTATCATCAGAGAAGACTCCCAGTGAGCGGAAACCTCTCCATCTGTCAGTTTTACCCTGGTTCCCAATGTGACATTCATTAAGAAGACCACCCTGGCTGCTCTCACTGGCCGTTTGTTCCTATTCATCCCAAGAGCTGCCTGGCTGTTCCGTGTGCCCTGTCTGTAGTCCATTCAAGCTTTTATCGTTCCAGAAGACTAAACTGCACATCCTTTCCTTAAGCCTGTAGCCTATTGGCCCTCCCTCCTCATGTTCGGCTGATGGGGCTGTGGTTTGGAAGCTTGGTCTTCAGTGTGGTGGTACCTTGAAGATGTGGGGTTCAGAGAGAGATCCCTAGGTCCTTGGGTTTGTACCCTTGAAAGGGACTGAGGGCTGGTGCTGTGGCTCACTAAGCTAATCCTCCATCTGCGACTCTGGCACCCTGGGTTCTAGTCCCACTTGGGGCGCCGGGTACTAGTCCTGGTTGCTCCTCTTCCAATCCAGCTCTCTGCTGTGGCCCGGGAGGGCAGCAGAGGATGACCCAAGTACTTGGGTCCCTGCACCCACATGGGAGACCAGGAGGAAGTACCCAACTCCTGGCTTCGGATTGGCGCAGTGCTGGCCATAGCGGCCATTAGGGGAGTTTACCAATGGAAGGAAGAATTTCTCTCTGTCTCTCTCTTACTGTCTATAACTCTCTGTCTCTGTCTCTGTCTCTCACTGTCTAACTCTGCCTGGCCCCCTCCCACCCCCCCAAAAAAAAGACAGAAAGAAAGGGACTGAGAAAGTTCTCATGGGACCCCAGTACAGTTTTCATGAGAACTTTGGTATAAGAGAATGGTGTGGACTCTGGTTTCCTTTTTTACAATGAGGTCTCTCTTTCCTTCACTTGCTTCTGCCATTGGGACGCCACCTGCCAATGGACTTTGCCAGAGCTGCCTGGGTGCCAGCACCATGCCCTGGGACTTCTATAAGTATGAGCTAAATAAGCCTCTTTTTTTTTTCTTTTGACAGGCAGAGTGGACAGTGAGAGAGAGAGAGACAGAGAGAAAGGTCTTCCTTTTTGCCATTGGTTCACCCTCCAATGGCCGTCACGGCCGGCGCACTGCAGCCAGTGCACTGCGCTGATCCAATGACAGGAGCCAGGTGCTTCTCCTGGTCTCCCTTGTGGGTGCAGGGCCCAAGCACCTGGGCCATCCTCCACTGCACTCCCTGGCCACAGCAAAGAGCTGGCTTGGAAGAGGGGCAACCGGGACAGAATCTGGCGCCCCGACCGGGACTAGAACCCAGTGTGCCGGTGCCACAAGGCGGAGGATTAGCCTGTTGAGCTGTAGCGCCGGCTTAAGCCTCTTTTGCTTATAGAGTTACCCAGCTTTAGGTATTCTACTGTAGTAATGGAAAATTGATTAATCCTTGTACACATGACCCTTCTTCCTGGCTCACTGAGAAAATACAGGCAAGGGAAGACAACTTCTATAGGCTGCCATTGCTACATCTCTGCACTAATCCATTGCTGTACCTGGATGCATCTGATGCTGTGAGGACTTCCACGGTTCCCCCACACGCGTGCTGTTCCCCTTCCCTACCAGATTGCACCTCCCTGTTCTTACTCCAGGGCGGTATTGCAGCAATTGCCTCCCTCGCCTCCTGACTGCTGGATCACTTCCCTGTTGGCAAGCCTGCTACAAGTTCTCCCATCACCTTCTTGTTACCATCCCATTCCTCTGCTGCCCTGATGGTGAAAACTCTCTGACTTGGTTACCCATACATGCGTTCCCTATTCCTTTCTATCTGTCTTCTCTGGAGCTCACATCTTTCAGTCTGTTGTCTCCACCGCTTCCCCAAAACAACTTGTCAGTGTCATCAGAGACTAGCCAAGGTGGTTGCTTCCATGACCAATGTTCATTGCTCCTCATACTGGGCTTTCAGCTGCCCTCAACACAGTTGATTGCTGCCTCCTTCCAGACCATTCTCCTTAGTTTCTGCAACATCAACTCTCTCAGTCTCTTCCAAGCTTCTTGGTTGTTCTCACTCGGTCTCATCTTCTGGCTCCTCTTCCATCTCTAAATGTTGGAATTTCTCAGGGCTCAGCCCTTGGAACACAGTCTGTACTCATTCCTTTGATGATATCAGTGTCTGTATGCAGAGCTGTCTCAAATCCAGGGCTCTAGTCTTGATGTATCCATATCAACGTGTTTCTGTTCTTACTCAGCACCTCTGTTTGGATGTCTAATAGATATTTGAAAATAAAAATGAAACCAAAAGCTCCAGGTTTCTCCCACCAACTGTACCAAGCTAATTTACCCTGTAGTCTTCTCCAACTCAATAAATGACAGCTTTGTCCTTACATTTGTGACAAGACCTTCGGAGTTGGAGTGAGGGCAACATTTCCCTCTACTCTCTGAGGACTTAGTAATCGAGACTATGAAATAAACTAACAGTAGACAGATTAACAGGAGAAAAGATACACAAATTTATTTTTAGGAAATGTATTTACTTACAATATTTGAGAGATAGAGAGACAGAAAGAGACAAAGACAGAGTGATGGAGAGAGTTCCTATTCATTGGTTCACTCTGCAAATGTCCACAGTGGATGAGGTTGGACCTGAGCCAAGGACCTGACACTCAATGCAGGTCTCCCACATGGGTGGCAGAGACCCAACTATTTGGCCCATCACCCCACTCCCTCTCAGGGTCTGCATTGCAGGAAGCTGGAGTCAGGAGCTAGAGCCAGGAACCAAACTCAGGTACTCTGGTATGGGATATGGGCATCTTAACTGCTATGTTACATGTTTACTCCAGGATGCACATTATGTGCATAGGGGCATCACGTGAGAGAAAGGTAAGTGTGTGGTACCCAGTGCAGTCCAGAAGCTCACACATCCTTTTTGCAGGGGAAAGGGGGGGATACAGGCAGCTTAGGGGAGAGTAAATAATGGTTTTGGGGGAAAATGAATGAGTCTGCCGAAGACTGGCAGCAGCCTGTGGCAGTCTGGGTGTGGTTTTGTCCTCCAATCTCTTCTCCTGTGATGTGACTTTAATCTTCCCGGCTTGATGGGTTCCCCTGACAGGCAAACCTCGTGATTGAGTACATTCTGGAGGTTCTGTCTTTAGCATACAGGGAGAGTTCAGGGAACCCCCTTCCCTTCGTTGGCTGTTCCCCTAATCCCCTTAGTTTGAAGTTCAAAGTGGCATGTTTTGGGGTGGCATTTCCCGAACTCCGTGAGGGTCATCCTTGTCCCTTGTCCTTCCATCATGTCCCACCAGCACATCACACGTATCAGCACATCCTGATAAGTCTACTTTCAAAATGCATCCGGAACCTACCCACCTCTTACCACTTTGCTGCTATGCCATGGTCCTAGCCACGGATTATTGCAATTACTGCCACACTGGGCTCCTTTGTTCAGCCGTGGCCCACTGTGCTGGCTCTCCCAGCCTTTTATAACACAGATCAGAGCAGTGACGTGGCTTCCAGGCCCCTTCTGATTTTCTCCCTGCTGCCTCCCCCATCTGACTTTCATTCTGCCCTGTTCAATCCAGTGGCTCTGGCTGCCTTGCTGTTTCCTAAACATGCTGGGTACGTTCCCTCTTTAGGGCCATTGTTCTTGCTGTTCCTCTGTAGGGAGTGCTCTCTCCCTAGAAACCCGCCTGGCTCACTTGTTCACTTCCTTCAGCCCTTGGCCCAGATGTTGCCTTTTCAGAGACTCTCCCTGACCAGCCTGTGGATAAGAACTTCCACCCCCAGCCTCATCCACCCTTTGCCTTCCCTCAGGCTTCCTTTTTCTCCATAGCACACACCACCACCTCTAGGTTATTCGTGGGCTTGTTTTTTGGCCCTGACCTTTCACTGTACCAGAAGCTCCATGACAGCAGGGATCCCAGTGCTTGCAACGATGCTCGAGATTTAGAACATGCTTGAAGCTTTTTGAATGACTGATTTCCTACTTCTCAGACATATGTTGGCTGCATTATTATAATAAGGCAGTGGTTTCCATACTTTTAAAAAATTACTTCTTTGAGAGGCACACACCCACACACCCACGCATGCACGCACACAGAGAGACAGAGAGGTTGTGTGCTCACATCTACTGGTTCATTCTGCAAATACTTACAATGGCTGGGACTAGGCTGGGCCAAAGCCAGGAACTGGGAATTCAACCCAGCACTCTTGCATGGGTGGCAGGTGAGCTATCACTGCTGGCTTCCAGGGTCTGCATTAACAGGAAGCCGGAGTCAGGAGTCAGAGCGGGCACTCTGGTGTAGGGTTCAGACGTCTCAACCCAAGTCTTGACTGCTGGGCGAAGTGCCTGTCCCAGTTTCATGCTTTCACGTAACACGGTAACTGTTTTTCCAAATAAATTCAAAATTTCCAAATAAATTAAAAAATGAGCCTCAGTTTGTAGGGCATATATCAGTGATATTTGATTGGCTTGAATTTATCTAACTTTTATGTTGCTTTTGGTATATTTTTGTAGTGTTGAGAAAGTCTTGATTTGCATTGCAAATAGTAGTAGTTCACTTTGCAATTGTAGAATACTTTTCAGTTAAACTGACCCAGATGTTTGAAAGCAGGATAATAAGAGACCTTTATTTCCAAGCTGAGCTTTCGTGGGGTCTTTGCTGACCGTGAGCATATGTGCCTGGGCACTGCCTAGCATCTGACCGTGGTGCGCGTAAGCTCTTGCCATGAACTCGATCTGCTTCTCACATGAACAGCCATGTGCTGCCTGAACTGGAAACAAAACACATAGAGCTATAGCTTCTTAATCAATGACACATTTAGAAAACATTTAAATAAGCCCACAGTGAGATGATCTGAGAAAAATTTTCAGTGTTGCATAAAACCTTGGAAGCACAAGACAGTGTATTAGCAGAACTGCTAGTCCTAGCTGCTCCACTTCCAGTCCTGCTTCCTGCTAGCGCATCTGGGGAGGCAGTGGAAGGTGGTCCAAGTATTTGGGCCCCTGCCATCCACATGGGAGACCAGGATGAAGTTCCTGGCTCCTGGTTTCGGCCTGGCCCAGTCCTGGCAGTTGTGGCCATTGGAGAAGGGAGCCAGCAGATGGAAGATCTCTGTCTCCCCTCTCTGGTGAGCAGCATGTAGTTAGCCATTGACCAACGTGCCGTCTTTTCCAAAGGGCTGCTGGGATGGTGCTCCAGACAGCTTCTGTGCTCATTAGTGAGTGCTGTAAGCTGAACCAACGCAGCCGAAGTCAGAAGGCAGAGACAACATTCAGTGTCCTCTTTAAAAAACAAAATCAGGGTGAACATTTGACCTAGTGGTTAAGACACTGGTCATGATACACACATCCCACATCACAGTGCCTGGGTCCAGTACCCACTTCCAGCTCCCAGTTCTAGTTCCCAGTCATAGGTACCATGGGAGGCAGTGGTGATGACTCAAGTAGTTGGGTCCCTACCACCCATGTGAGAGACTAGTATTGAGTTCCCAGCTCCTGGCATCAGCCTCAACCCATTCCCAGGCCAGCTTTGGCTATTGTGGACATGTGGGGAACCAGCCAATGGGGGCTTCTTCCTTTCTCTGTCTCTCAAATAAATAAATAAAACCCCGCCTCTCCTTTGTACCTGCCTGCAGTGATGCAGCCTCTTACCCTCTCTGCCTACTACTTGCAGCTTCATGAGAAGCCATCGCAAAGCTTGCGGAAAAATGGAATTAATAGATAAGCTTATTTTGACACCAAGAAATTTGAAGTCTGTGAAGTTTTTTCATGATTCACATTTCCCATGAACTTTCTGAGGCTTCTCCTAAGCACGGGTGTTTCAATGTATGTATAAGTCGCGAAATGCTTAAATCAAGCTAATTAACATATTCTTCACCTCACATCCTTGTCATTTTTTGCGTTTGTGGTGAGAAGATTTAAGATCTAATTTCAGCAGTTCTCAAGCATATGACAGTATTAACTACAGTCTCCATGCTGAGCAATAGATCTCTACAACTTACTCATCCTGTCTGTTTTGATCGTGAACCCTAGGGCCAGTCCGGCTGGATTTCATGCCTGGCTCTGTCACTTACAAGCTGGTCACCATGGCCCTTCCTGAGCCTCAGTTTCTTTACCTTTGAAGTCTGTAAAAGGTTTCAATTTCACAGCACTGTTCTGAGGCTTAAGGACCTAGAAGGGTAGCTAGCACGAGTTATTACTGTTGTTGTTCTGATCCTGGGAGACGATCCTTTCCCAGAAGAGAGGGAAAGACCCCTGACACTGAGCTGAGAAGAGCGCCTCTGACCTGCAGCGTCTTCAGGTGCTGCAGTGCATCGTCAGGACGTCACACAGCCCAGGCCGGGGGTCCAGGCATAGGAAACACCCCTTCCTGTCGGTGTGGTCTTTGGAGCTTGGTGGTTGCGTCTTTTTCTGATTCCTGCTTCTCTGAGTTAAGCTGTGTGTTTTCTTTGCTGCTGTCTCTGAGGATACACACATACCTAAGGTGGAGTGGAGAAGGCTGACTTCTGGTTACATTTTGTAGAAGGCGTTAGATCTTGTTTTCTGTGGGGCAGGTGCTTCCTATTGGGATACCCTGCTGCTGCCTCCTATACCCAGGCCAGGCCCATGGAAGAGCCAGGTTTATTTGATTCATTTGAAAGGCAAAGAGATAGAGAAAAAGAGAGGTCTCCCATCTGCTGGTTCACTCCTCTAATAGCCACAGCCTCTGGGGCTGGCCAGGATGAAGTTAGGAGCCCAGAACTCAATCTGGGTCTCCCATGCGGTGGCAGAGACCCAACTACTTCAGCCATCACTGCTGCCTCCCATGGTGCACCTTAGCAGGAAGCTTGAATGGGGAGTGGAGCTGGGACTTGGACTCAGGCGCACTGTGATATGGGATACAGGCATCCCAAGTGGCAGCTTAACTGCCGTACCAAATGCCTACTCCGTCAAAAAATTTTTTTATTGTTTTTTTTCTTTTCTGTACCTTAAAAATGATAATGATTACTCTTTTAACCACAGCAATGATTGCTACTGTACTAATATTTACTAAGACCTAGAAGCTGCCAGGCACTTGTAATATCATAACATGTCTGTGATGATTTACGCTTTATAGACATGCAGAGGAAACTGGGGTATAAAATCTGACTTAGGCCACAGGCACTTGGCCCATGAATGTAAAGTTGAGGCTCAGGCTCCGACTGTTTGATTCCAAATCTCCTGCTTTTAACTCACAGTCCTCAAAGATACAGTGGGAATGGGGTAGGGGCTGAGACCCACAAAGAATAGTGGGTCATTTACTCTCCTAGTTTTGGCAAAAGCAATGGAAATCTACCAGAGGTAGACCTCTCAAAAACTGTATTTTAGCTATACAGATATTCAACACACTGTGGACAACTTATGCTGAATAAGGATTATCTAATATAACATTTTTTAATTTAGTAAATATAAATTTCCAAAGTATAGTTTATGGATTATATCTAATATAGCATTAATGTAATTATCAGCTAAATCATTCTGTTAACATGAATACTTCTATCTCTGTCTTCCTTGGAGTATGTGTAAAAGCTGCACATAATTTATGTTATTAATTTACTTGCGAGGCAGAAAGACACAGAGAGCTCCTATCTGCTGATTTACTCTTCACATGCCTGCAACAGCCTCATCTGGGCCAGGGCCAAATCTAGGAACTGGAGACCCAAACTAGGTCTCTTACAAAAGTGGCAGGGACCCAAGCACAGCTGCCTCCCAGGGGGTGCATTAGCAGAAAGCCATAATCTGGAGCCACAGCCAGGACTCGGACCAGGCACTCCAATATGGGATGCAGGTGTCTCCGTTGGGGTTCTAACTGCTAGGCTGAATGTCTATACCCACACACTGTATGTCCACTGTCATCCTCTGCTCTTCGGGCAGGAGTGGATGTAGTTACTCTCTCACTGCTGGCTGCCTGGGCTATTACTGTGGATTGGATTCAGTTTAACGGATCTCATCAGAGCCAGACTCAGAGCCTCCACTAGGGACTTGACCTACAAAGAACAGCATGCACCCGTGCAGTGGGAGCAAGTGTTGGGGGGTCCTGGGTGCCCCCGAGCTCTTGCATTCTGTAGTAGGGACCTCCTTCATAATCTCCAGGGCCTTGCTATGATTGGCTGTGTGAGTGAATGAACCCAGATGTGTTAATCCTGGATGTGATTAGTGCCAGTGTCGGCCCTGTTACTGCCATCCACCTGCTGTAGGTTTATGACTGTGCAAATCAGGTGGTGCAGAAGAGGTGTGGGGCCCTCACTGGGAGCAAACAGCCCCCGTGTTATTACTGACAAGGGGCCAATGCCAGAACCAGAACTTGGAGTCTTAATTTTCTCAACAGCTTCCTGCCGTATTCCAACGATTTGCTCTGCCCCAAAAGTCATTATTCTGTCCTCTTGCCCCAACTCAATCTCTCTTTCAGCAGACGTACCCCAAACTTCTGATCTGTGCCACACACAGCTTCAGGTGAGGACTCAATGGTGACTGCAAAACCTAACCCAGGTGTTGCCATCATGGAGTTGATAGTCTTGTGCAGGAGGCAATAATGGAGTCACATCAATAAGAAAACACTTCACCTGTAGTGAGAGATACAGAGATGTGCTTTGCCCCGGGCTTTGGCTGGGTCTGGTGGGTCAGAGAAGCCAAGAATTCCCTGAAGTCTTGTGGCTAGGTCGGGAGGTGGAGGGTTTTGCTTGGTGGAGACAGGGCAGGAGCTGTAGCTGGAAGGCATGACTCAGGAAAAGACCCAGTGGCTAGAGTTGGACACTTGAGATTCTCCTCATTCATCAAGCCAGTTCACAGTCACCATTCAGCTGGGGATCCCTGCTCAATGAGCCTGACCCTGGATTTCTTAGGGTGCTGATATACCTGGCTTCTGTGAAAACTCAGTTCCTTGGTGAGGAAAGCCACACTTGGTCGCCTGGCATGCAAGGTCCTCCTGGGTTGCTTGAGGGCTTTTCAGAGTACCTGGGCCATGCACTGCTGTCTGTCATACAACTTCTGCATGGGCTGACCAGATGCCTCCCATGTGAGTCACAACCTGGGGAGCCCAGGGCCAGGGAAGGGAGTGAGCAGGACCTGCAGCCCCCAGTGCTGTCGCTCACTTCTGCCTTGGTCCTTATATCATGAGTTAGATTATTTTTCTTAAATTATGCATTTCTTCTTTCAGAGGTATTTATTATTTATTTAAAAGGCAGAGTTACAGAGAGAGAGGGAGAGGCAGGGAGAGAGAGAGAGAGAGAGAGACACCTTCCATTGCGAGTTCATTCCCCAAATGGCCACAACAGCCAGGGCTGGGTCAGGCTGAAGCCAGAGCCAGGAGCTTTATCTTGGTCTCCCATGTGGGTATGGGGAACCTAGCACTTGTCTCATCCTCTGTTGCTTTCCCAGGCACATTAGCAGGGAGCTGGCTCAGAAGTGGAGCAGGCGAGACTCAAATCTGCGCCCACATGGAATGCCGGTGCTGCAGGTGGTGGCTTATCCCACTGTGACACAGTGCTGGACCCATGAGTAAGATCTCGAAGGCAGGTTCCACACAGTATGTATGGACCTTCTCAGGGTCCACTGGGACATGCGGCTCACAGCCTGTGTCATTTCCACTTATTCACTACAAAATTTAGAGTTGCATTTTTCTGTGGTTTGGGCCAAGTTTCCCAATAGAATGGGACATCATTCAATAAACAGCTGTTGTATTTCCCCCTGATGTGTCACTCTGGGCTCAGGGTTCTGGAGCTTCAGAGGTGAATGGGCTCTGTCCCCTGTCTTCAGGGTGCCTGCAGCCTGGTGGCAATGCCATGCTCTCCCTCTCCCAGGTCTAGTCTTTGAGAGGGGTGAATAGAAGCCCATACCTGTGCAGGGCCTTGGTGTTCTGGGCTGGGAGAGGGCTGACTTAAACCCTAGGAAATACTAATTTGTGTGTGTTTAAAGATTTTTTTATTTGTTTGAGAGGTAGAGTTATAGACAGTGAGAGAGAGAGAGAGAGAGAGAGAGAGAGAGAGAGAGAGAGAAAGGTCTTCCTTCCGTTGGTTCATTCCCCAAATGGCTGCTATGGCCAGCGCTGCGCCTATCTGAAGCCAGAGCTAGGAACTTCTTCCGGGTCTCCCACGTGGTTGCAGGGGCCCAAGGACTTGGGCCATCTTCTACTGTTTTCCCAGGCCATAGCAGAGAGCTGGATTGGAAGAGGAGCAGCCAGGACTAGAACTGGCACCCACATGGGATGCCGGCACTGCAGGTAGAGGATTAACCTACTGCACCACAGCGCCAGCCCCTATTTGTGTGTTTCTTAATCCGTTTTCTGTTGCTATGACAGAATACTTGAGACTGGGTATTGATAACAAGCAAGTTACTTGTCAAGGTTCTGGGAGCTGGGAAGTCTAAGACACTGAATTTGGTGTAGGTCTTTGGGCTGTGTCATCCCATGGCAGAAGGTAGAAGGGCAAGAGAGGCCCAAAGCGAGAGAAAGGGCTCCAGGCCCATCGTCTACTTAGGAACCCTGAGAACTCACAGCAGGAATGCAGTCATGAGGAGGGAGCCCTCAGGTTCCAAACATCTTTTAAATGTCCCACCTCTCATCATTGTCGCATCGAGATTAAGTTCCCCACACATGAGCTCCAGGAGGCACATTCAAACCATAGTGGTTTTTAACAAAGGGCTGTGACCAGGGCTGGGCTGGGGCCCTAACATGGGTGGTCTCACCGCATGGTGCAGCTGCAGAGCAAACCCCTGCTTCTTGTGTTTGGTTCCTTTTTCTCAGAGGGTCTTGAAGTAACTAGTACTTTGTGTTGGGAACCAGAAGCAGCAGGTTAGGAATGCATTTGAATCTGAGGGAAGGAGACCTCCCCGCTGCTCCCCGGGACACTTGGAGAGCTCGGGATGAATGTGGCCAACTGTGATGGTGGGAACCTGAGTTCTTCCTCCCCTAAGTCAGTGATCTGGGAGACTGGGCTTCCTACTGGGTTAGCTCATCCGAGTGGTGGCTCAGCTATTGGGATATAGAGTTCTCGCTTTGATGTGGGACTGCCTGGGTACTGGCCACATTGTCCCAGGCACTATAGCAATGTTGCCGCTGAAGCTTTCTCACTGGTACCAGATAAGTGCGCATACCACTAGTTGTGAGGATAGACAGAAGAATGTGCTTAGTGTCTTTAGTGTAGTCCTCGGCGTCGCGTTGAGTCCATGAGCTCAGTAAACAGTGGTGATGCTGTTATCTGTTTTTTTTTTACTCTTCCCGTCATGATTCAGATGTAAAGGTCTCGTGCTTCATTGTCGGCTAAGCGCAGTACGTGCTGCTGCTCCAAGTTTTGGAGCATGGCCCAGGGTCCGCGGAACCCTTCCTGCTGCAGGAACTGGCTTTCTGGGGAAAAGTCACGGCTCAGGCTGACCTCCTGTGTCACCCTTGACCGCTGCTGTTGCCTGCCCGTGACATTTTCTCTATGCCTTGGGTACGCAGAGTGCAGGCCTCGGCCCAGGATCGCTGGCATCACTCAGAGGCGTATTAGTAAGGCAGCATCCTGGGACGACTCTATTGAATGGGAAGCTGCACATTAGCAAAACCTGCAGGTGACTTGTGGGCACCTTTAAGTTTCAGCCATGCTGCCTGACATGGGACTAGATCTCTCTCTCTCTCTCTCTCTCTCTCTCTCTCTCTCTCTCTCTCTCTCCCTGGGTGTGTAGGGCAGAGGGCAGCAGAGCAGAAGGGAGTGAGCAGAGGGAGAGCTGAGAGCTAACAGAACTTGGTCTGTGACTTTGTGCACCTCCTCAGCCACACTGGCATCTTGTTCACCTGTTGGCTTCTCTCCGAGGTGAGCTTGGGGGCAGCGTCTGAGTGGTCTTTACCACATACCCCTCACCCTAGCTCTCCAGTTGGCTCACAACAGGACTCAATACATGTTTGAATAAATGCAGTAAAACTATTTCCATGTAAATATGAGTTCCTTCTCATTCATTCTGAAGCCTAGGCCCACTGCATGTGCAGAACCAACCAACCACAAATCAAAGAGATTAAAAACAATGTCTGTATTGAACATGTACAGCCTTTTTTCCTTGTCATTATTCCCTAACTAATACAGCAAAACAGCTATTTACATGTCATTTACTTTGCATTAGGTGCTGTAGGTAATCTAGAAGTGATTGAACATCTGTTTTTGGCTATGCATAGGTTATATGGAAATACCGCGGCTTTCTAAGTAAGGGGCTTGAGCTTTTGTGGGTTTTGGCATCCACCATGACTCCTAGAACTCCTGCCTTCAAGTCTCTGAGGGATGAGGGGTGATGGAATAGGGGTTGGGGTTGGGGTGGTGGGAGCACCCGAGGCCATTGGTGTGGGCTGGATGGAGAGGGGGATTCACTTGGCTGTGTCTGTATCTTACTGGGTTTTCCTTCTTAGCCTCGTGTCTGCTCCATCTCCATGTGGGATTGGGCCATGCTTTTGCCCCTGGGTTTCTGACGCCAGTGGTGCCCTTTTCCCCAGATGGTTTCTCTCATGGCTTTAAACCCATGCCCTGGGATTCTCACATTTCTTTCTCTAGCCCTTCCCTCTAGGCTCCAGTTGCCTGGCTGGCATCTTCACGCAGCCGTTGTGTTAGCTGGGTTTCCTGGTTGTAGGTGGAGTCTGAGACGGACACTTGGGATTGACTGAGGGCAGGAGAGGAGGCTCTGCAGGAATGTGGTGCCAGGTCACATTTGGCCGTGGTCTGATCTGCTAGGAGGGGTGGACAGGTTGGGAAGTATAACCTCCCAGATGTCCCCTAGGGGGAGGTGGCCTTCACCAAGGAAACTTCAGAGAGAAGAAATGCAGAGGGTCCAGCAACTGGGGATGCTGTACCAGCCAGAAAAGAGGCCTGGGCAGGGGCCAACAGCACCTACTGCCGAGGTCCAATGAGTGTCCATCTAGGGCTCAAGCCGATGTCCAGTGAGTGTCCATCTAGGGCTCCATAGGCCTCAGCTTGCTGGTGCCCGCCTTGGGAAATGGTGCCACCCCCACCCGTTCACTCGAGCCCAGAAATCCAGGAACCACTGTCGGTACTGTTTTGCTTCAACCCCCCACATCTGGACAATGAGCACATCTTGTTGATTCTGCCTCCAAGATATGCCCCATCTGCCTGCACCATCTCTCTCCCTCTCCTTCTCTTTCCAGTTGTGTCTTCCTGTTCCCAACCTCCTGACCATTGCACCCGGGTAGCCTCTGCGGCCTCAATGTTGATCTCCCTGCATCTCTTCTTCCTTAAAAAAAGAATTTGTGGCTGGTGCTGTGCCTCACTAGGCTAATCCTCCGCCTTGCGGCGCCGGCACACCGGGTTCTAGTCCCAGTCGGGGCTGGTTGCCCCTCTTCCAGACCAGCTCTCTGCTGTGGCCCGGGAAGGCAGTGGAGGATGGCCCAAGTGCTTGGGCCCTGCACCCCATGGGAGACCAGGAGAAGCACCTGGCTCCTGCCATTGGATCAGTGCGGTGCGCCGCCACAGTGTGCCAGCCGCGGTGGCCATTGGAGGGTGAACCCTTTCTCTCTCTCTCTCTCTCTCTCTCACTGTCCACTCTGTCTGTCAAAAAATAAAAATAAAAATAAAGTAAAAAAAAAGAATTTGTAAGAAATCGACAAAAATAGACTGTGTTTACTGTGCACATGTTGATTTGAAATCTGTGTACATTGTAGCAGGTCTAAATCAAGCTGATTAACACATGCATTTTCTCTCATTTTTTAAAAAAGATCTATTTATTTATTTGAAAGTCAGAGTTACACAGAGAGAGGAGAGGCAGAGAGCGGGAGAGGTCCTCCTATCTCTCATTTTTTTTTTTTTTTTTGACAGGCAGAGTGGACAGTGAGAGAGAGAGAGACAGAGAGAAAGGTCTTCCTTTTGCCGTTGGTTCACCCTCCAATGGCCGCCGCGGATGGCGCACTGCGGCCGGCGCACCGCGCTCCTCCGATGGCAGGAGCCAGGAGCCAGGTGCTTTTCCTGGTCTCCCATGGGGTGCAGGGCCCAAGCACCTGGGCCATCCTCCACTGTACTCCCGGGCCACAGCAGAGGGCTGGCCTGGAAGAGGGGCAACCGGGACAGAATCCGGCGCCCCGACCGGGACTAGAACCCGGTGTGCCGGCGCCGCAAGGCGGAGGATTAGCCTGTTGAGCCACGGCGCCGGCCGTATCTCTCATTTTTATGTGGTGAGAACACTTAAACTCTTCTGAGCAATCACAATATTGTTATTAAGCATGAGTGTAGTTCCCACACTGTACAACAGATCTCTTGAAATCGCTCCTCTTATATAATTAAAACTTTGTACCCTTTTTGCCAACATCTCTACACCTTCTACCCCCACCCCTGGTAACTGTTACTATGGTCTCTACTCCCTTCCCTATCCTTCCTCACACACAATAGCTGGGTGAGGTCTTTTGGGAGGTAAAGAGATACACCGGAGAGCTGCCATCTACAGGTCTGCTTCTCAGATACCCAGGAGGGCTGGGCTGGAGCTGGGCTGGGCTGAAGCTAGCAGCTGGGAACTCAAGCTGAGTTTCTCATAGGCGTGGCAGGGACCAATCCCCAGAGCTGTCACTGCTACCTTCCAGGGTCCACGTTAGCAGAAAGTTGGAGTCTGGAGCCAGAGCTGGGGAGTGGAACCCAGCTTCTCGGATGTGGAACTCTGGTGTCTTGCCTGTCAGGTTAACCACTGGGCCACATGCCAGCCCCTGGGCTGAATCTTTTGAGAAATGTGTGCCAAATCACACCTTCCCCTTGTGTCAGCCCTTTCAACGCCTTCTCACAGCTCTGGGGAGTGAAATCCATGCTCCACATCTCGCCCTTTGTATCGTCCTACATACTCTGACTTGTGTTCCTTCCCTCTCCCCATCCTGTCCCATCTAACCTGAGCAAAGGTGGGTTTGGTGAAGTGGGCAAGGTGGGATGGGACTCTCATGTTTGTGTCTGTTTTCTCCTCTGCGGGACTTGGGGGGCTCTTGACGGGGAGGAGCCATGGTCTTCCCTGGACGTTTTGTGGGCAGCACCCAGAGTTGTTCAAGTGTGCTTAGATATCAGTGCCCTGCCCCAGGGGATTTCTTCCTCAACCCCCTGACCCAGTCTCTCGCCATGCCATCGCCCTGTCTGAAATTGCTTTGTCTGTGCATTTGTCTGCCTGCCCTGAGCCCCTAGGAGAGCAGAGGCCGGTGGGTACTGCTAGGCACATAGTAGGTTCAAAGGCAGGGACGCACTTCCAAAAGTTCATAGGACCTGGAATTCAAAGATAGTTTTATTATTTCAAAAGTTTTCCCAGCAGAATGAAGCTTTTAGCTCCATTTTCCACAGATGTCTTGAAGCACCCTCATTATTTGTTGACTGAGTGAGCAAACCCTGGGAGAAGGGGACAAAGAGACACGAGGGCTGCCAGCTCCATGGAGTCTGGAAGGGCCCCCCTTTAAGGTCAGGCAGGCTCCAGGGCTCTGTCCAGAGAGTTCACTGTAGGCTGGAGGTTCTTTTCCCGGCTTTTCTCTTATCGGAAAGAGCAGGGCAGGAAGCGACGCCCAGCCTCCTGCTTATCCCCCAGAGCACTAGGAAATGCAGAGGAACCGGGACAGAAAGGAACGTGCACTGAAGAGGCACCCTGGCTCTCCCCAGACTCCCCTGAGATGCATCGGCTTCTCAGGAACCCTCTGGCACCAAGGCCTAGGAAGCTGGGTATCACAGGTCTTTTCCCCCTGAGTTGACATGACCCAACCCCGCCAACATCCAGGAGCTTCACGTCCAGGGAGCAGACGCAAAGGGACCATGTGGTGCTGGGTGGCAACTGTGTTTCAAGCCTGAGAAGCAGGATTTTCCCGTTGGGGGATGCCGAGGGCAGCCACGGAGTTCAGCCGTTCCGACTTGAGCCATGCTCCGTGGAGAAGTGTTCCCAGGAGAGGGCTCAGCACCAGGGCTCCTGGCTCCCCTGCACACAGCTCAGTTGGTCCCTGCATTTGGTTTTGTGTCGAGGGTCAGAGAGGACGGAGCCATCACCTCGGCTTCAAGCTGTGGGTCAGGCCATGGGGCAGGGGCTGGTCCTGTAAGCTTTCAGGGCCTGGGCAGGAGAAAGTCGGACAAATGAGGCTACAGGGACCGGGAGACATTTGGAGCCCCCTCTTGCTGAATCGCTGTCTCTCTCCTGGACTTGTGTTGCAGAGGCTCTGCCAGGGTCACTGGCCTTTCATTCGGAGGTTGCTGAGTCCTGCTCTGCCCTGTGACCGCCCCGTCCCATTGCTTGGGAGCCGTGTCCCTCTCGTCGCACTGCTCCTTCATGGGGCCCTGTAAGGGGCCGTGCCTGCACTCACTGTAGGAGCCCAGGGCAGGAGATAGACACAGAGGTCCCTGGTAAGAGGCACAGGGTGTGGGATGGCGGGAGCGTGCTGGGGTCAGGAGACACCCCCGAAGGCCAGGCTGCGGGCTTCTCTCCCCATGGCCGCTGTGAGGAAGTCACCGGACCTTTCTGAGCCTCAATTCATTTCCCCTGATTGATTGGGGGACTTTGTAAGCTCCCAGATGACAACGATGATGGTAATGATTCATGTTAACTGAGCGGCGCAGTCTGCGCTAGGCACCACTTTAAATTCTTTACAGGCCTTCACTTGCACGACTCTTTGCTTAGCACAGCCCTTATGTGGTGGGTCCATTATCACGTCCATTTTGCAGATGTGGGAACTGAGGCACAGGTGAGTCAAACAGCACATCTCAGAGCTGGGGATCGAACCCACATATTTATTTCACATGACCAGCCGAGCTCAGAGATGCAGGACGTGCTTTGAAAAGTGCCCACTGGCTTCCAAGTGCAATGCGAGACATTGTTGCTTGGGTTCAGCTTGGAAGATCGTTGACTTGGGAGCATTCGCTGTGCGTCTGTGCTGCAGTCCACAGATGCTACACAGGGAGGGCCGTGCAATGGCTGGTGGATGTCGGGGGTCTGGCAGGACAGTGAGTCGGGCTTGGGATGCCAGGATGAAGAGCTGCGACCCGCGCTGTGGACCCTCAGAGGTGCAGGACTGCGTGGGCTGTGGACACAGCTCTAGCCGCTGCTCTGCTTTGCTGAAGGGAGGCGAGACGGGTCTGGCCCTTCTTGCCTGTGCATAGCTGAACCAAGCACTTGGCATGACCGAATACCTAGCAAGGACTTCCAAGCTACCTTGGCCAGCGTAATGGAGCAGAGTTCCCTCCTGTGCCGAAACATAAAGCCGAGACAGAGCCCTGGAGGACCCGACGAGGAGGGATACACAGAAAGGGGGCAGGGGCAGTGCGGGAACGAGAAGGCAGCGGGGTCCCCGGCAAGAAGGGGAGCCAGGGATGCTGGGCTCCATGCAGTGGGCAGCGTGCTAAAGAGAGGGGACGCCTGGAACGAGATCCAGGCAGCTTCAGACCAGGGGTCCTGCAAGGAGAAGAGGCTTGCCCAAGGCCAGGCCTGGAGGGGGATTTATCATCCCGAGTGTTTCAGGCTGGCACCTGGCAGCTGGTACGGGCCACTGGCTCGCTGGGCTGACCTGCAGTCAGTCCTCCTCCTCCAGGAAGCAGGCGAGCTTCCTCGGCTGTGCCGTCCCTGTGTGCTGCTCTGATTTATTTCGAGATTTTCCTCGTCTGAATCAGAGATGGTTTTTCTTGGCAAATCGCGACTTCTTCAGAAAGCAAAAATGCAGTCTCCTCGTAGTCTGGGTCAGTGTAATCCCCTGTTTGTTTATGCAGGCTCAGAATGTTTGAGGCCAGAGCCAGAGCCAGCCGGGGGTGAGGGTCCAGCCCAGCCCAGACAGCTTCAGAGCTGGATTTGCCCACCCCAGTGAGGCTCCAGCGCTGGGCCCTTCTGACCCCTGGTGCGGTGTGGCTGGTGCTATGGGCCTCCTGCGTGCACTCCTTAGGAGGGGCTCTTTGGTCTCTCCCCAACCCCTCACCAGCTCTCTCTTTGCCTCCTGGGACCTTCATTTCAGAGTGCAAGTGGAACAAGAGCCTGCTGCACATGCCAACTTGTGAGAAAAATCTAGATGAATCCAGAATGCCTGCTCCTCCATCTTGCCCAGTGAACATCCCACCCGACTAGAGTTCTTACTACAGCTCTCCAAAGCCCGAATGGTAAAATCATGCATCAAGGAGGTACTTCGAAAAGTTCATGGAAAGTGGAATGGAAAGAAAAAGAATGGAAAGAAAAGTTTATTTTGGTGCAAAAAAATGCATAGTTTTTTCACAATGCGCTTTTTCCATGAACTTTTTGAAGTGCCCTCGTGTGTGCTTGCTTGTGTTTATTTATCTTAAATTCCCCAAAGGTGAGTCAGGAAAACATACCTTCCAACTCTCGAGTTTGACAGTGTGGATGCTGGGGTTATCGGGCAAAGGCAGAGACCTTTCTAGAAAGGGAGCGAGGTCTCTCTATTGGAGTGGGGACTCTAGGGAGGATGTGGATTCCTCAAGAAGGTCTCTTATGGGAACTCGGGGCCTCTCAAGGAGCAGCTTGCAGACTGCAGAGAGAGAGGCCACGATGAGGTGGCAGGTCCCAGCCTTGTAGCAGCCGGCTAGCATGTGCCACATCAGAGGCCCTGGAAGGAGCCAGCTGGAGCCACCCTGTGTGCTAAGTCTTTCCCTTCCTCTCCCTCCTCCTACCTCCCCCATCCAGTTTCCCTCTGAGGATTGTGGCACGGTCCTGATAAACACAGCTCTGCTTTATTGAGTGTTTACAGTGCATCAGGCTTTGTGCTAAGGTTTCTACGCCCATCATCTCACCAGCCCTCTTGACCAATCTATGCATTGGGCGTGAGTCTTATTTTATAGAAAGTCAGAGAGGTTAAGTGACTTGCCCAAGGTCACACAGCAAGTAAATAGTGGAGCAGGGATTTGAAACCCTGGTCTGTCTGATTCTGAGGGCCACACTCTTAAATCCTGGGCAACACTGGCCACAGAGATGACTGGGAAACCAGTGCTCTCCAGGGCACTGGGGTGTTTGTTCTGGAGAGATGTTCTGGAAGCCACGTGAGTTAAGCCTGAGACTGAGGGAAGCCGGAGTGCTGGATCTTGGAGGAATCTGAGCCTCCAGAAATGGCGGGAGGGGGAGAGACATGATCCGCAAGGGAGAAGGACGGATCAGTAAAGAGCCTCTTGGGTGTGGATTAAACACAGGAGGATTTGCTTGTTCCTGGCAGCTGGAAGTTCAGCCAGACGCTATGGGCCGTGTTTCTCAGGGCGGGCAGGGAAGGAGGCAGCCCCAGGGTCCCTGGGCTGGTGAAGAGGAGAGAAGCCTTCCTACAAGGATGTCTCTTCCCAGGGT
Organism: Sylvilagus floridanus; assembly: GCA_949820135.1. Taxonomy (NCBI): domain Eukaryota; kingdom Metazoa; phylum Chordata; class Mammalia; order Lagomorpha; family Leporidae; genus Sylvilagus; species Sylvilagus floridanus. The sequence continues at coordinate 9,140,317 of OX463228.1, read as the reverse complement.
CTGGGCCCAGCTTCACCATTTCGTTTCCTGGAGCTTCGAGCAGGGTTTGATGCAGACCGTGATGCCTACAACGGTCCTTGCACTGAGGAGGTGACTGGGGGGCAGTCCCTGCCCCCAAATCTGCCCCAGAGACCATCTGCCCATACCATGTGGGTGCTGCTATCCTGTGTCTGGATCATTCCTAGCTATGTTCCAACCTCCACTTCCACCTCTCTTTGTCCCCAGAGATGCCTCCCCACCATGGTGTCCTGCTCATCTCTGCATAGCTCCAGCTGGGCTGCTACAGCCAGGGACTGCCCTGGGGGATGCAGACCCCTTGAGGGTACCAAAGCTGTTTCTGAGGATAAGAGGGATGTGCCTTGGGGATGAAGCTGGCAGATCCCAAGTCCTGTTTTGTGGCACCTGGTGTTTAAATTGCCTGGGCCAACTGTGGTTTTGGGGAAGGGTTCTTTACCCCTGGCAGCTGGCTGGGTGTGGAGTGACAACGCTCGGTCAGGCCAGACGTGTTTTGTGGGTGGGAAGAGCAGCCGGGTCCCTGGGCTGGAGTTTTAGGGGAGCCCCCACCGTGGCAGTTGCTGGGCCTCTGGGCTTGGGCCTTGAGAAAGCTGGTACGGCAAGGGGTCTGTGTGGCCAGAGAGCAGCTTCTGAAGGTCCCGGGAAAGCCCCCTCCCACCCCCCGTGCTCCGGCAGGCCTGCAGCCTCTGTTGGCCTGCGGCAGGGAACGCAGGAGGTGACCCAATTCCATCGCATTTAGCGAAGCAGCTGATTCGAGGATGGTGACAGCCATTTTCAGAATCTCCCTCTAAGCCATCTCATAGATTGACTCTTTCCAGTCCCACTGCCACGGGGTCGCTCGGGCCCCTGTCAACACCTCCTGCTGGGTTTGGTGCCATCGCCTCTTCACTGTCCATTTCTTTCCCCTCAGTCTGTTCTGTCTACTGCGGCCGGCTGGGAACACCAGGGTTACACAGCGACCTTCCACTCAGGCCTCCACGCTTCCCTGTGGCCCACAGGAGGGGGGCCGGTGTCCTGAGGGACCACCTTTGGGCACCCTGCACACGCTTGGCCACTCTGTCCAAGGTGCCCCTCCTGTCCACCTCCAGCGCCCAGGACATTTATCTCGGAAGGGTGGCCCAAGCCCACTCGCTCTGCAGGCTCCTTAGCCGCTCCTTCTGCAAGACCTCCAGTGTGGGCTCGCAGCCCTCCGGGCACCGGGCTGCTGAGGTGGCCAGCGTACAGCTCCTCTTGTTTGTTTGCATCTTCTCAACCAGAGCCTTGGCTGCTGGAAGGAGGGAGCCCGATGGAGTCCCACAGCCCCGGGGGCGGACCTTCCATGGGTACCCAAAAGGCACTGTTGAACTGATCGACAGGACACCAGCTTCCACTGCAGCCCGGGGGATTCACATGAGATTCAGGAAGGGTTTCTAGAGAGTGGGTAGAAGTTTGGAAAGGAAGACTGAGGGAGGACGTAGAAGGCCCAGGTCTTGAGACATCGATGGAAAATGAGAAAGTCTGCCGAGATGTGCTGTCAGGGGATGCGGCAGTGCGGGTGGCGGCCGTCCAGCTCTGGTGGAGAAAGGGGCGTGGGGAGGAGAGAGAAATGGCCAGATGGCAGGCAGCGCCCGGGTTAAGGGCTCCAGACTTCTGACTTCTACTTATTTTTTTTTTTAAAGAGCTATTCATTTATTTGAAAGGTAGAGTTACAGAGAGAGAGAGAAAGAGAGAGAGAGAGAGAGAGAGAGAGACCTTCCGTCTGCTGGTTCACTTTCCTAATGACTGGATCTGGGCCAGGATGAAGCCAGGAGCCTGGAACTCTGTCTAGGTCTCCCTGCAGGGTGGCAGGGGCCCAGACACTCAGGCCATCTCCCACTGCTTTCCCAGGGAGCTTTAGCAGGGAGCTGGATCGGCAAGTGGCGCTCACATGGGATGCCAGCGCTGGCCCCTACCTTTCTATTTCTGATCTTGTTGTTGGCTCAGGGCCCTTTTCTCCCATTATGCAACTTAAACCAGGCTCTGAGGCAAGGTGAGAGAAGCGAAGTGCAGTAGGTGTCCAGCAGGGAGGGGACACCAGCCCCATCAGGGCCACAGTCACGGAGCCCTTCCCCTCTCCTGGAAGACCCCAGCCAAGAGTGGCTTTGCCGTCTTGTTTTCCTAAACCCGAACGTCCCCCCAGCCCTTGGCTGGGTGCAGTGGGCTGTACAGGGTGGGCACACTCGAAGGCTGGAAACACCTGCCCTCCCCATGTTCCCCAGGGGTTCTAACACAAGTTCACCAGCCCGTGCTCTTTGGCTTGCCTGAAGATGTGAGGTGCAGCTCCTAAAGGCACCCTGGAGGGGTAGGGGGACGTTGGTTCGTAGGACATTCGGCCGTGTCTGGCAGTGGGGTGCATGCCTGGTGGTGCCGCTGGAATGCCGGCTGAGATGCAGGGCTTGAGCCTCCTCCTTGTCTTGGGCGCCTGGCAGAGCCGGAGGCTGTGCTGTCCTCAGCCCTGGGGCCTCCTTCTGCCTCCCCCGGGGGTGCGGGCTGCCCTAGGGGAGAGGAGCGGTGGAAGGAAGGAACAAAGAGCCACAAAGGAGTCAGGAGGAAAGGGGGCAGTGGGAGCCCGAGAGGGACCTTTCGGTGCCCGTGTGGGCTTCAGATACAGCATTGTTCCTACAGGTGCAGCTCTCTGCCTGGCTCTCAAAGGCCGGATTAGGCACATTCAGCCTTTGTTCCCACCGCAGCCGGCTCTCTATTCATTCAAAGGCAGCTTTGTGGGCCCCAGGGACTGAGCGTGGGGGGGAAGACGGAGAGAGGCTGGCGACGGCAGCTCTTCCTGGTGACTGCGCACAGGAGTTGGGTGGGTGCACAGGAGCACGGGCTGCTCTGTCCTCCTGAAAGTACCAGGGCCTTTGGAATGTTTTGGAAAACAGATGGAAAGTAACTATTTTGGAGCAAAAGATGCTAAAATCCAGGCATTCTTTTTTTTCATAATACATGTTCTTTGACCACTTTTTGAAGACCCCTCACATGCCTGCATTTTAACATTTTTTTAAAAAGTACCTGGGATGTGAACCCATTTCTTTTCTGTGGACATTTTGTTTTATTTTAAGATTTATTTTATTTATTTGAAGGGTAGAGTTAGAGAAAGAGAGAGTGCGAGCGAGGGAGCGAGAGGTCTTCCATCCACTGGTTCACTGCCCAGATCGCTGCAACAGCCGAGGCTGGGCCAAAGCTACGAGCCAGAGGCTTCTTCCAGTTCTCCCACATGGGTGTAGGGGCTCAAGGACTTGGACCATCTTCTGCTGTTTTCCCAGGCCATAGCAGAGCTAGATTGGGAGTGGAGCAGCCAGGACTCTAACTCCAGGGATTAAGATACCACTGTGCCAAATGCCTGCCCCTTCCGTGAGCTTTTTGGAGCACATTCGTACTGGGGCACGGTGGCACTGGTTCTGTTCCCCGCTGTTGCCCTTGAGGCCATCTGAGTCCTTCTGAGAGGAGCTATGCAAGACTAGACGGGCCTGGGCCAGCGGTTTGCAAACTCCCTGCAGACATGGTGCTCTTGTTGCATCCAGTCAAACGGCCTGCTCTGAAGCAAGACTATGGGGAGCGTTTGCAGGGCTGGGATGTGCAGGCTGACATGCACATTATGGTGTGGAAAGAACTTGACACTGATATCTTTTTTACCCACAGCAGAGCCCAAGCAAAAAAGTGTGAGTTAAAAAAAAAAAAAAAAAAAAGGCTGGCGCCACGGCTCAATAGGCTAATCCTCCGCCTTGCGGCGCCAGCACACCAGGTTCTAGTCACAGTCAGGGCACTGGATTCTGTCCTAGTTGCTCCTCTTCCAGTCCAGCTCTCTGCTGTGGCCCAGGAGTGCAGTGGAGGATGGCCCAAGTGCTTGGGCCCTGCACCCCACGGGAGACCAGGAGAAGCACCTGGCTCCTGCCTTCGGATAGGCGCGGTGCACCCACTGCAGTGCGCCGGCCCTGGCAGCCATTGGAAGGTGAACCAACGGCAAAGGAAGACTTTTCTCTCTGTCTCTCTCTCTCTCTCTCTCACTGTCCACTCTGCCTGTAAAAAAAAAAGTGTGAGTTTTTCTTCTTCTTCTTTTTTTTTTTTCAAAATGCATCTTTCAGATAAAGTTCAAGTGTTACTCTTTTATTCCTTCAAGCCAAGGAAGCAAATTTATTCTGACTTCAAGCCAGTGACCTCTTATTGGAAAGGTCTAAGACAGAAAGTAATGGGGAGGCAAGTGGTATTAATTCATGTAAGATCCTGGATGGCAATTGTGGCCTTGAAATAATATTGGTCTCCTCTTTAAAATATTCATTATTGCCATCTCTGCAAAACAAATAAGACATTTTTCACTATAGTTAGCAACCGTTGTACTGTTTTTTAATTTAAAAATTTTTGGAACTTAAAATATTTTCCACTTCTTTTTGCCATGGTTTTTATACTGCTGTGGGTTGAAAATCACTGTAATGTGAAATTAGGGAGAAAGAAAGGCATTCACACAAACATAACGTACAAAGAAAATTGGCTATTTCACAAAATACCCAAAGTTTAGCTTTGATTGCAAACCAATCCTGAGAATCGTTGCTGGCCTCAGTGAAAATAGGTTGAACTATGGGACACAGCTTGAAGACTCTTGATTTAGTTGATAATAGAAGTCGTAATATAGTGAGATCTCAGATTTATCAGACACTTTCTTTTTTTTTTTTTTTTTGGTTTTTTTTTTTTTTTGCTTTTATTTAAAGAATATAAATTTCCAAAGTATAGCTTATGGATTCCAATGGCTCCCCCCCTCACAATTTCCCTCCCTCCCGCTACCCTCCCCTCTCCCGCTCCCTCTCCCCTTCTGTTCACATCAAGATTCATTTTCAATTCTCTTTATACACAGAAGATCAGTTTAGAACATATTATGTAAAGATTTCAACAGTTTGCCCTCACATTGAGACACAAACTGAAATTATTGTTGGAGTACTAGTTATAGTATTAATTCACAATGTACAGTACATTAAAGACAGAGATCCTACATGATTTTTTTTAAAGAATTGATTAATTATCTATGCAATTTCCAATTTAACACCAAGATTTTTTAATCATTTGCAATTATCTTTATACACAGAAGATCGATTTAATATTATAGTATGTAAGGATTTCATCAGTTTGCACCCACACAGAAACACAAAGTGAAAAAAATACTGTTTCATTACTAGTAATAGTGTTATTTCAAATTGGATAACAGATTAAGGACGGATCCCTCATGAGACATAAGTACACAGTGACTCCTGAAATTGATTTAACAATTTGACACTCTTGTTTATGGCGTCAGTAATCTCCCCAGGCTCTAGTCATGAGTTGCCGAGGTTATGGAAGCGTCTAGGGTTCGCCGACTTTGATCTTAATCCGACAGGGTCATAGTCAAAGTGGAGGTTCTCTCCTCCCTTCAGAGAAAGGTACCTCCTTCTTTGATGGCCCCGTTCTATCCGCTGTGATCTCACTCGCAGAGATCTTTCATTTAGGTCTTCTTTTTTTTGTTTTTCAGAGTGTCTTAGCTTTCCATACCTAAAGTATTCTCATGGGCTCTTGAGCCAGATCCGAATGCCTTAAGGGCCGATTCTGAGGCCAGAGTGCAATTTAGGACATCTGCCATTCTATGAGTTTGCTGTGTATCTCGCTTCCCATGTTGGATCATTCTCTCCCTTTTTCATTCTATAATGTTAGTATTAGCAGACACTAGTCTTGTTTGTGTGGACCCTTCTACTCTTAGACCTATCCGTGTGATATCAGACACTTTCTAAAAAGATTTTATTTATTTATTTGAGAGACAGAGTCACAGAGGAGAGAGGGAGAGACAGTGAGAAAGCGTTCCAAACGTCCCTTGGTTCACTCCCCAGGTGGCTGCAAAGGCTGGAGTTGGGCCGATCTGAAGCCAGGAGCCAGGAGCTTCTTCCGGGTCTCCTACGTAGGTGCAGGGGCCCAAGCACTTGGGCCATCTTCACTGCTTTCCCAGACCATGGCAGAGCAGCCAGGAGTAGAACCAGCACCCATATGGGATGCTGGCACTTCGGACGGAGGCTTAGTCCACTGCACCACAGCGCCAGCCCCCTTCTCAGATGCTTCTTGGAAGCCAATCGCCTCTCTGATCCTCTGAACAGCCTTTGGTATTGCACCTGCTGTAGTCTCACAGAAGAGGACACTGAGGGTCAGAGAGGGAGGCATGGTGCCCAGGGCCACTATGTGAGGACTGGATCCCAGGCCTGTCCCACAGAAAGTCCATGCTTTTAACACTTTGCTGCCCAGGGCAGGGGACATCCCCAGGGCATACCTTCTCTGCCATGTCCTGCAAAGGCTCAGATCGGGTTTCTGTTGGAAATGTCACAGTGAATTGGCCGCTGGGGGACTGGGCTGATCTGGCATTCATCTTTCTCCCTGACCCTACGTGAGGACAGCCCCTTTCTCTCCCATCAGGAACAGTTTGGGGATAGGTGGTTAGCTTAGTGGCGAAGGTGCCCACATCCCACACCGGGGGTCTGGGTTCGATTCCTGGCTCTGGCTCCTGACTCCAGCTTCCTGCTAATGCAGATGCTAGAAGGCAGTGGTGATGGCTCAGGCAGTTGGGTCTGTGCAATCCACATGGGAGGGCTGGATTGGATTCCTGGGTTATTGTGTGTCCTGCACCATCAGTGCTCCTAACAAATGCAGCCCGTCCTTTGCCTCGCAGACGGGATCTGCTAAGTGCAGAGGTAACGTCCTCTCTGTCAGCTCACCCTATGCCATGTTGGAGGGACATCTGACATTTGAGCTTCTCAATGTCTGGTTTAACAGCAAAAGAGCCTGAAAAATCAAAAACAAGTTTTGATCCTCCAAAGAAAGACATCGTCTCCGTCTCGGAACCAGAAGGGTTAGACATGGAAGAATCAGTCCTTCTGTCCCTCAGGAGTGGGTTTACTTTGGTTTTCCACTGATCTCCCATTGCTGCCTGCAGAATTTGACATGGTTTTATTTACTTTTCCTTGGCCCAGTGTGAGTCAACAGGAATTCTCTCCTGCTCAGAACAGCCTCACACTTGTGTGAAGCAAGACGTGAGCCTGGGCCCTGGACAGCGGTCATCAATCCTTGTCCAGGCGACTCGGTGGGGATTTTTAGCTTGAGATAGTCTGGCGGCACCAGAATTTACGTGGCACACAGCGGTTCCACACGGGCCGTTCTGTTTTGTTTGTCTGACTTTGCAGGCGCTTTGTGTGTGCGTGTGTGTGCACATGGTCACAGTCACATGCATGCATGTATGTGCTCGTGTGTTTTCTGATCTCAAGCTGGGCACCAGGATAGCAGCATCTCAGAAAGACAGTGGAACTAGCAATAAAAGGAAACATGCGATTTGAACACAAACAGCTGCAACTGCATTCGAGGCTCTAGCAAGACTGGGATTTCCTCTTCTGTTTGTTTTGGTCTGCACTTGCTCAGCTTCATCCCCAGAGCTTAGAGCTGTGAGGGAGTGGATTTCCTCAAGTGCCATGGATAAAGCATTTCTTCCTCTGTTATCGCCCTTGTCGGTGTAAGTCACTCCACTGTGTAAGTGGGGGACAAAGAGGAGCCTGAATGGGCGCCACAGGATCTTGCCCAAAAGAAGTGGACACTGAAATGACAATTTTCCTTTATGATAATCCTATGATGTTGGAATCATACCAGTTTCTCTGTTTTTGTTTTGTTTTGTTTGTTTTTATGAAATCATGAACTAGTTCTTGAGGTCCAGAAGGGTATAAAACTCCTGCCTCTTCCTCCTGCTCTGTTTGGAGTTTGCTTGGAAATCTTTTATCGTGGGTGGGCTCTGGAGAGGCTGTTTTGGGCCCCCCAACCCCGTGTTGATAAGGAGAACAGTAAGTGGCATGAGCAGGAGGACTTTGAAAAGTTCATGGGAAAATAGAATTAAAAGACAAAGTTATTTTGTTGAAAAAAACATTTGAAATCCAGGTGTAGTTTTTTCATAATCCACATTTTCTATGGGCTTTTTGAATGTGAACAGACAGGTATCCCCCAATATCAGAAAACCAACAGCAGCAAAGCCAAGAATTGCAAATGGTGGACTTGTGCGGGCGAAGGGCAGCCCTCCAGCAGGGTGAGGGAGAAGACGAGGCTGGCATAAGAGTCTCTGTTTCAGGTTCAGTGGCTCAGTCCTGAGGGTGGCCTACCACCAAGGATGCTGTGTTGGGGGCGGGGCAGGAAGCCAGCTGGTGGGGCTCACCTGGCACAACTGGTCCGATGAAGGAAGGACTGGCAGTGCCTGTGACTTCTGTGGGTGCTGTGAGGGGTCACTAAGCAGGGTCTCCATTCACCTCCTTTGGGAAACAAGTGGGGATATCCTCGGGCTTACATCTGAGACTGCAGGGTAGGCCCAGGGGAGAGGAAAGCACAGACTTCCCACGCTATTATTTTTGCAAGTAACTTAGCTGGCAGCTTTCTCCATCCGTGTCCCTGATGGCCAACTCTCGACCAAGAGGTAACAATTGACTGTCCCCCCCCACAGGGCTCTTCCAAGCCGAGTCTTCTGGGTCTGTGTGCACATACACCTGCTCATGTGCCCAGTGACGGACATACACCTGCCACAGCCTAGGGACAAGCTCAGCTGACAGCCCATTTCATTTGGGGGCCTGGCCAACTCCCAAATTCTGTTGATGTTCTTCCCTTTATTTCAGCCACATTATGATTTACTGGGGGCACTTGGTTGATCAGCGTGGGAGCCTAACAACTATTTCCAATGTATTCTTCATGGAAGATTGACCTCTGAATCCACAGCTCGTCTTGGCAAAGTTCTTCCTAAGTTCCAGGCCGCCTGTTTGAATCTCACCACCTTCCACCTGCACGCTCATTACCGTCTATTCTTCTAACTGGACTTTCCAGGCCTCTCCTACGTGTGCCACATTTACTCCCAAATCACAATGACTCTATAAGACTCTTGTCTACACAAGCAGTAACCCGTCTTAGTCCCTCGCTTGGGGTGCCTTCAGCACTTTCACAAACTTGTCATCATTTTTCCATTTGCCCACAAGAAACTCATTGCTGGCCATGGGCTTCGTGAGAGCGCTGGATCTGGTGAAGGCAGCTCCATCCCAAGCTGTGGACTCAGGTGCCGGAGCAGGGCTGGGTCTCATGCAGAGGTGAGGAAAGGGCCCTGCCTCATCCTGTGTCTCTTTGTCACCTAGGCCCTGTAATAGCTGGGAGTGCCCCGGATTTCTGCCAAGGGTCTTGAGTCTATTGAACACCCTTTCCAGCTTCTGCACCTCCTATTTTGCCCAGAATCTCTCCAAACAATCCTGGCTGTTCGGTGACCTTGACCTTCTAATCAGCAGGACCCCCAGTCACTGCCTAGCACTCAGCTAGATCAGAACCGATCCCAGTCACCCCCTTCCAAAGTCATTAACCCCACTTCCAGCCACACTCCTCCCTCAGTCCCCCAGTTGTAAAACACACATCACAGATCTCTGGGCACACATGCTGTACTGATGGTAGGACAGGGTGTGGGGGACGGGGGCAGGGGTGTGGCAGTGTTCGGGCCTTGCTGTCATCCAAGCTGCTCGGTGACATGTGAGATGTTTCTGTTCTTAGCAGACTCAATGCATACTTGGAGCATGTTGCTGGGCAGAACTTGTAGGAATGTTCAAGGTGGCCTTGTAAGGAGCCACTGGTCTTGGCTGAATAGAGTGCCTCTGCCAGTTGGAGAGGTTTGCTAATCTGACAAACCCTCACTACCAGTCGCCTGTGCCCTGGGGATGAAGGGCAGGGCCCCTAGAGCCATACAGGCCCCAAGGGACATCTTCCTCCTCCTCTTCACCTTTGTAGCCCTGCAAGTCCGAGCCCTCTCTTAAACTCCGCCGTCTCTTGGATGCGCCCCAAGTACAAGACCACTTTGTGGCTCCTTGTGAATTCTGTCAGCTTCGTCTTATGTTTTTCCCCAGTGCTAGTGGGTTGAGAAGATTGGAAAATGCTGGGTCCTGGGACCAGAAGAGCCCTGTGTTTGCTTTGCAGTAGGGAAGTTTTTATTGATGTTGATGGCAGAATTGGAGGGATGAGGGGGAGGAGGGGCACTCGGCTTTCTTCCAGCACTTGCTTTGTGAGTTCTGTTGGTTGATATGTAGTGGTGGGGGGGACTGGGAGGGGGCAGTGAAAGCAGGAAACAACAATACATGCTTTTTTCTGATTAAAAGATCTAGGGTGGTGTTTGGCACGGTGGTTAAGACGCCTCTTGGGACCCCTTCATCCCATATTTCAAGTGCCTGAGGTCAAGTTCCAGATCTGATATAGGCAGGCATATAAGATAAAATCGACTAAGTGTGGGAGCTGGAAGACCACACCTTCACCATGCTCCTGTGTGATCTCATGCCCCTACGGGACCCCACCTGTGCGCCCACCTGCCAATCAGACTAATTAACCACTCCCCTTTGGAAGTGGATTAAAGGTCTGGAGCACGGTGGGTTCAGACCCTTCTTTTTTCCTTCCTTGCCCTTGATCCCCTTGCTGTCCCGCGTCTTAGGGGCATGTGACTTTCGGGCCACCTGCTCCATGTTTCTGGCCTCCATGCTCCTCCACGTGGCTGGCTCCTGGTGTTTGGTATGGGTCTAGATTTCCTTTTTTCTCTTAGATAATGCTGGCACTCTCATGTGCATTTCTCTCACTGAATAAACAGCTTAAAAACTTACCATGCTGCCTGGTTTATTTGAGCCAATATTCAGAATTCTTCTCTGAACTCATGGCAAGAGCCCACACAGCTGATTAGTGTTGGGAAATACTAATAAGCAAATCAGTATCAACTCTGCTCCTGATTTCAGCTTCCCACTGATGCACACTCTGGAAGGCAGCAGGTAATGGCTCAAGTACTTGGGTCCCTGCCACCCATGTGACAGACCTAGATGGAATTCTGGGCTCCTGGCTTCAGCCTGGCCCAACCTGGCTGTTGTGGGCATTTGGGGAGTGAACCAGTGAATGGGAGATCTCTGTCTGAGTTTCTTCTGTGTCTCTCTGCTTTTAAAGCAAATAAAATAAATTTTAAAAGTTAAAAAAAAAATTTGATGTCCTATTATTGCTAAAGGAAGGCTAAAACCAAAAGGGTCTTTAAAGCATAGAACTCCACTCATTCAAAGACAGTTTCTTCTCACTAAGATGCATGCATGCAGCAACGCAGCTGTCCCTTCCCAGCCTCGGGGACGGGCTGCAGGGCTGTCACGTACCACACCGCTCATCTCCCATGTGGCTGCCTGGGTCTGGTCATTGCTTCTCCGCATTCATCCGGTGGCTTCAGACTCCACCTGGCACATTTACTTTTCAGCCCTGGGATCACCAGCTCCTAGGGACCGAGCCACGATGGTCGCTTGCCTATAGAGAGGCTGCTGTTCCTGGGGGTGCTGATGTGTTTGGGTTTGCTGTGTGGGCTCCTTGTCTACAACAAGGCCATGCTCATTTCTCAGGCCCCCACCTCTTCCCTGCCCCCAACATGCCCCTTCTTTTCCCCCCACTCATGCCATGCTCTGGCACAGGGACCCCCTTTCTGGCCTTGCTCTGTACCTTCTGCCCGAGATGTCTAAAGCTTGGGTCTGATCTTGTCGTTTGCTTCACTATCTTCCAATTCTTTACAAATTTAAAAAAGAAAAAGAGACAGCTGGGAATTTTCAAGATCTTTCATGGTCTTGCCCCCAAGCGCTGGCGTAGAGCCTTATTGCTTCTATCAACGGTCGTTTCTGAATTATATTCTGAAATGAGTTTGCTTGTCCATTTGGGTGTATCCGCTACTGTGGCTGGGGATGTCCAAGGACATCCCTTTGTACTTCTAGGAATCTTTCCTGACAGTGCTCATAGCCCTTTTTCTAAGAAATCCTGCCTGTCCTTCTAGTCTGAGCTATGTTCCCACTGTGACCCGGGGAGCCCAGGCTCAGCGCCCAGCACTCAGCACGGCCTGGAAACATGCAAGGCTCTCAGCAGCTCTTTGCTGAGTGGGAGCCTCATTTCCCCCGTCTTCTTCTCTCCCTTCCTTTCTTTTCCTTTTTAAGTTAGCTGTGGCCCTCTTACCTCTTAGACTTCGTGGCACCCTCTTGTCTGTTTATGACTTTGCATTTGCTTCCTGGTTGCTGGCTTCAAAAACACAGTCCTGGTGGAGTTAACCATATGCATGTCAGTCTTGCAACCAGATTAGCTATGGGGGATTCTGTTCATGTTTATTTTCATAACCCTCAACGCACCTTGCACAATGCCTTGTAATTGAAGGAGGCAGGCAGAGAAATTGCCAGAAACCTCTGAGTACGTGTGTGTGTGTATGTGTGTGTGTGTGTGGGGGGGGGTTGGGAACATGCTGTGCCCTTCAAAGCATTCATTACTTGGAATTTCTTTTCTTTTTAATTTTGTGTTTTATATTTTCTCTTATTTGTTTATTGTGATATAACTTACATGCTATGTAATTCTCTTTTTAGCTGCACACTTCTACGAATTTTAACAAATGTGTACAGCCATGTAATGACTACCATAATCAAGATATGGAATATGTTCATTGCCTCCAAACATCCCCATGTAGTGCCTACACTCCCGGCCCGGTGGTCACTGATCTGATTTCTGTCCCTTTAGTTTGGCCTTTTCCAGAATGTCATAGAAATGGAATGGTATTGTGTGTAGTGTTTTGAATCCGGCTTCTTTAACTTCAAATAATGCTTCATTTTCTGGTAACGATGACCTGAGTCCTGGCGCTTGCTTTGTGTGCACCTGCTTTTCTGAAAGGTTGGCATGGGACCTGGCTTTGGGGGTGCAGAGGGGGTCTGTGTGAGTTGGAAGCACCTGAGTAAGCATCCCATTTCTGTAGACTGGGGTCCCAGCTGCCTCATCTAACCCACGGACCCCCTTCTCTGCCCTCTCCCACCGGGGTACCCCGGTCCTTGATCGCTGGTCTCTTTAGCTGTGGGGGGCACAGTGAGGCGGGAACTGGGCAATTGGGTGAAGTGACCACTAAATGCCTCCCCTGGGGCGAGGGTGGCGGCAGGGTGACAGAGGTCAGGCAGGGCCTGGCTAAAACAACAGAAGTGGTTCCAGCTGCCCAACAGCTGGAGGGGGTGTCTGCTTTCCCTCTGCAGCGTGAAAAGCCCCTTAATCGGGCATGCGGCTGTCAGGCCCCTGGGCGAGGTGTGTGGAGGAAGAACAGACGCTGCCTGGCAGCCAGGCCTCCCCTTCCCTTTGACCTCCCTTATCTCCCCTCCTCCCTCCTGGCGGAGTCCAAGCCGGCCGCCTTTGCACCTGTGTAAATGCAGTGGTCGCGGGGTCAGGCAAGGGTGAGGGCCAGCTGGCAGAAAAGAGGGCCGTGGCTTTTCAGTGCGGATGACGGATTCCACGGTGGGTGGGTGGGTGATGCTTTCGTGTGAAGCTGCTCCTCGGGAGAAGGGCCCACGTTGGGTTTTTGTAGATGGGGAGGCGGACGGTGCGGGGTTGGAGCGTCCCCGGCTGGGCCGCAGCGAGACGTCTGGAATGTGGGTCTCCACTTTTCGTTCCAGGCAGCAGCTCCAGGAGTGGTGTTCTCCTCCTTTCAATAGCAGATTTACCTCCAGAAATGCTTTTCAGGTGCTTGAGCGGGGCTTTGACGTGCACACAAGACAGAAAAGTTAACCCCTGTCAGGAAAGTGCTTTTTGTTTTCAGACCTTCTCCACTCCTGCCTGCCGGAGGGGCCCCTGCCAGAAGGGACCTCAACCACGGTTGCCAGAGGCAACAGCAGAGCCCCCTCTGCTTCTTGGCCAGCTTTAGTCTCAGCGCTTGACAGCCTTACACTGAGGGAGCCATGTGGTGTAGCAGAAAGAATCTGGGTTGTTAAAATCAGAACAAAGTAGGGGTCCCAGTAGTTATTAGTCCAACCTCGCTGAGCCTCGGTTTCCTCCCCATTTGTTTGAGCCATAAACGCTATAGAAGGCCCACTTTGGACAAGGCCTCTGTTGGGCACTGGACATCCAGAAATGTGGCTCCCAGATCTTGGTTCCTGCCTGCAGGGGGCTTACAGCCTAGGGATAGAGGAGGAGCAAGATCAAGACCAAGATGGGTGTAATTGAACAATGGGTCATTTAATAATCACAGCTGTGGCACAGGTCCCAACTTCCTCTGAAAGTCAGATGCCCAGATGCCCCGATGCCCCGAGGCTGTAGCCTCTGCATAGGGACTGGAAGGGTGACTAGGACTTTGAGAGCGGAAGCACATTTCAGGGAGAGGGGCCAGCCTGTGCAAAGTGCTGGGTTGGGAAGGAGCAGAACAGGGTTGCAATCTGCTGGCCCTGTTACCCGCCTGGCAGGAATACAGGCAACGATTGTTTTCCTTTCCTTCCCTTCCAAGTGGGCATTTGCAGGTGGAGAACACTCGTTGTTATTTATAACAGTGAAGCTGTGGAAAAATGAATTCAGGATGTCAAAAACTGACTTGTAAATGAATCCATTTAATCACCTGGTTGCTGCTCTTACTCCAGTGCATGCATTTCCTAGCCGCTAGGAAAAACAGGCTGCTAATTGCATTGGCTGCTTAACTGTAGAATTTTCTACCCTGATGCACGCTCATTTCAGGCTCAGCACCCAGGCTGTCTCAGGTTACTGCCTGACTTGTGGGTGAGATGCCTTAGCTCCAAGGTGGTGGAAAGATTTCCTGGAGGGCTGTGTGAGGAGGCTAAGGCCAGGATCATTGGGTCCAAATTCCAAGATCACTTAGTGATGGCTTCTGTGGGTGTATGGGCACTGTCTTAGCTACACTGCTGCATTCTTTTCAATGGCTCAGGGATTTTTTTTCCAGTGCTATGTTTAATGTGTGGCTTTCCTTATCTAATAGATGTTCTTTAAAAATTTTATTTATTTATTTGAGATAGAGGGAGAGAGAGAAATTCCCATCTGCCAGTTCACTCCCCAAAGCCAGGCTGAAGCTGGGAGCTGGGAAGTCAATCTAAGTGTCCAACATGGGTGGCAAGGAATCAACCTCTTGAGCCATTACCTGCTACCTCCTAGGGTCTCCATTAATAGGAAGCTGGAGTCAGGAGCCTGAGCCAGGTACAAACCCAGGTACTCTGCTAAGCCAAATACCTGCCTCTAATAGGTGCCCTTTAAAAGAAATGAGCAGATAGCTGCCCTCACTTTATAACCTTGAAAGTTTTAAGTTTTTTGTGATGTTGGACTAAGATATTTCTTTTCACAGTGGTAGAAAAAGGAGTATTTATGATATGTTTTAGGTAAGGTTTGCTATTCCTCCATTCATTCTTCAAACAGGTACTGAACAACTGCTTTGGGTGAGTCACTGTGTTAAGCCTTAGTAAGACACTGTCTTTTTTACTGACTTGTAAGCAGATAAGTGATACTGCAGGGAACTGAGGGCTTTGAAAGGAGTGTAAACACAGTGTGGTAGAAGCACCAAGGAAGCTGATGGTGGTGTGTAGAGCATGAAAGCGTTTGTTCTGTAGGTTGATGGTGTCATAGGCAATGTGGAATTTGAACCTGAATGGTGGAGGGTTGAAGGTTGATGGCAGAGTCAAACATCTAGGCAAGAGATAAAGGGCTAAATGAAGTTGTCATGGATCAGAGAGGAAAGCCTGCGCTAGACAGAAGCCTAGCTGGTCCCCAGGCATTTCAGGGCTCCCGACTGAAGCTGCAGTGAGTAAAGCCATCATAGATGTTCTAGCCCCAAACAAGCTCCCAACGGAATGCAGTCAAATGTCTTACCTCAGTTGCTACACGTGGAGCAGATGAACGTTCCAGCTGAGCCCAGCCATCCCACAGAATTATGAGAAATCATGAACCACTGCTCAAAGCTATTAGGTTTACCGGTCATTTGTTTTGTAAGTGAAGCAGAGGTGTTAAAAGTGAGTACTTGAAGACGTGTTACATATGAATTTACTTCTTTAAAATTTTATTTGTTTATCTTGCTTGAAAGGCAGAGTGATAGAGACATCTTCTATCCACTGGTTCACTCCCTATATGTCCACAATAGCTGAGACTTGGCCAAATTGAAGCTCTAGGAGCTGGGAATTCAATCTAGGTCT
The DNA here is from genome assembly GCA_949820135.1 of Sylvilagus floridanus. Classification (NCBI taxonomy): domain Eukaryota; kingdom Metazoa; phylum Chordata; class Mammalia; order Lagomorpha; family Leporidae; genus Sylvilagus; species Sylvilagus floridanus. The sequence goes on along the minus strand of OX463228.1, from coordinate 9,124,304 downwards.
CCCATATGGATGACACGAACCCAAGTCCTTGAGCCATCACAGCTGCCTCCCAAGGTATGCATTAGTTGCAATAGGGAGTAGAGCTGGAACTCGATCCCAAGCGCTCTGAGATGGGGTGTGGGTATACAAGTGGTGTCTTAACTGCTACATCAAATTGTCTTTCCACATATGAATTTATTAAAGAAAAACCTTAAAATAGTTTGAGGTTAGCCTTGATTTTTTGAGTACAGTTTCATAACAAGATATGCTGCTTGGTGCTCCTCCATTCTCCCAAAGCCTGTGGAAGAGCCAGTGATGCTGTTGAATATAGCTCCTGTTCCTCTCTGTAATTGGGAAAAGTATACAATTCTGCATGTTCCTAGAAAAATACTTGATTAGAATTTTAGCCTGGTTATATTAGTGTGGTACTAGCAGGTGGAATTTAAGACTGTGAGGACAGCTCTACATCATAAAGAACTGAACAGCTCCTCCCAGATGGACCCTTAGGCTGACTCTGTTGGTCCCTGCATTGGCGCGGAAACTTGGCAGTCAGTCCAACCCGACACAGCTTGTGGTCTTGGGGTGGTCTCCTTGAGCACAACCTATGGAAAGGTTTGTGTTGTACTCTGCTGGAGACTGAAGGACAGGGACCAGTGAGTGTGCATTGCAGACAGGAGGGATTGTGGGTCTTACATAGGTTTTGTCTGCCCTGATCTCCTCTATTGCATACGCAGCCTTCAGTCAGCGACTTCCTTTCTCAATAGAAAGAAGGACTTGTCTCTATGTATATCAAGTGCCTGTCCTACTTTATAAATGTGAGTGAAACACTAGATGCTTAGAGCCATCCACTCCCCCAGGGGAGAGACAACTGCATATGCACAGTTGTTTCAGCCTTTTGTGTTAGGCTTCCGTATTTCACAATCATATTTAACATTGTTATTTTGTTTTTATTGTCTCCTCACTAGGAAGAAGGAAGGGAATCCATGTGAGGATTTTTATAAAAATGCTATTTCCTCCCTAGAGGGAAATGCCTCAGTGTTTGGCTTGTTGGGAGACAGTTTGCCTCTGCTCAATACCAAAACTTTCCACCACCCATGGCTGCTCTGTGATCAACCCAGGCTTCTGTGACTCAGGGGTTCAAGTCCCAGCAGGGAAATTCCAATTCTTTGAGTTTTGCCTCTGTGCTGAGCAAACTGACCGGGGCCACAGACTGAGGCTGAGGACTTGTAGTCTGGACCTCCAGTCCCCTGCAAAGAAAGGAAAGGCCATCTTTGTGACTCCAGTGGACTGTGACAAGCTCCTGAGATATCCTGGCTGTGGATCTAGAAGTCATGCACTGATTTCCTATCTAGTTTGAAAATGAAGACAGTGGCCGGCGCCCTGGCTCAACAGGCTAATCCTCTGCCTTGCAGTGCTGGCACACCAGGTTCTAGTCCCGGTTGGGGCGCCGAATTCTGTCCTGGTTGCCCCTCTTCCAGGCCAGCTCTCTGCTGTGGCCCGGGAAGGCAGTGGAGGATGGCCCAAGTGCTTGGGCCCTGCACCCCATGGGATGCCAGGATAAGCACCTGGCTCCCGTCATCGGATCAGCGTGATGCACTGGCTGCAGCGCGCCGGCCGCGGCGGCCATTGGAGGGTGAACCAATGGCAAAAGGAAGACCTTTCTCTCTGTCTCTCTCTTTCTCTCACTGCCCACTCTGTCTGTCAAAAACAAAACAAAACAAAAAAAGAAAATGAAGACAGTGTTTTCTGGATCCGCTTCTTTTCCCCTTAGTCCACTCTTAGCCTGGCGAGGACTAAGGACGACCCCTCCCCTACTTCCATTCCCTCTTCCCACATCCCTTCTTGGTTTGTTTGCTTTATAGCTGGCCTGGTGCATGAGAGCTGCCACTAACCACACATGGTGATGTGCATTTTTAAAAAAATTTATTTATTTATTTGAAAGGTAGAGTTACAGAAAGCAGAGGCAGAGGCAGAGAGATAGAGAGGGGTCTTCCATCTGCTAGTTCACTTCCCAGATGGCCGCAACTGGTGGCGCTGCACCTATCCAAACCCAGGAGCCAGGAGCTTCTTCTGGGTCTCCCACATGGGTGTCGGGGCCCAAGGACTTGGGTCATCCTTCACTGCTTTCCCAGGCCGTACCAGAGAGCTGGATCAGAAGTGGAGCGGCCAGGACTAGAACTGGTGCCTATATAGGACGCCGGCACTGCAGGCTTTGGCTTTACCCATTAGGTACCACAACCCCGGCCCCTGTCATGTGCATTTAAATCAACTAAAGGGAAACACAACTACACTTTAGGTTCATCAGTTGCATTAGCAACATGTCAATGAGTAATAACCATGATGGTTTTGGACGGCACAGATATAGGACGTTTCCATCATGGTGGGAGTTCTGTCTGATTGGCTTGGTAGAATTTGGGGGTCCCTAGGATGGTGTTCTGTTTCTCTGTCTTACTCTCTCTGTGTTGCCCTCCTAACGTGCTGTGTGGTTACTGCTTGCTCTTTATTTCTATGCTAGGGGGCAGGCTCATGGAGAGCAGGGACCATAGTGGCTGTACAGCGCTGCCTACTCTTGGTACAGGGCAGAGCTCTTGGTTGGTGTTCCCAACCTGAGCATGCGGAAGATGAAGAGTTAGTGTTTGGAGCCCTGGAGGTTTGGATGATCCTTGTATGGCAAAGTCGCCCTCTGAAAGCTGAATTTTAGAGAGTTCACTGCCTTTTCTGGAGAGCAGTGCCAAGAATACATAGTTTCTAAAAATGAGATGCCAGGCTGCTGAAGATGCTCGTTAGCAATGGCCTGAGCGGTCTCTGACCTTTTTACATGGCCTCAGGGGTCAGTAATTTCTGGACGGGAGTCTTCTGGGAGCTCTTCTGAGACCGGGAAGGGTCTCCACGTGTTGGGGTGGGTGGGGCTTCTGAGGCTCTTCAACTTGCCTGTTTGCAGACAGTGTCTTCTGGTAACTCAGCTGGTCTCTGGCGCAGCTGCTGTGGTCTCTCTGCTGGCACACAGCAAACCATTTCCAAGCCAGATTTATGGGCTGAAGCTCAATGCCATGGTGAGGTACGAAGCTCTCCTCCCCGACAGGCTGTGGGGCAGACAAGGCAACTTCCCCAAGTTTGAAAACCAACTTTGTCTTTCTCCTCCTCCTTCTCCTCCTATTCCTCCTCCTCCTCCTCCTCCTCCTCTTCTTCTTCATATATTCTCTTAATAAAAAGAATAACATAATAATAATAAAAAACTTCTCCATTTAAATTCCAGAGAAAGATGAGGAAGAAATTATCTAACTCACAGTATGTCAATTAACTGTGTTTCTTCCATAGCCCTAGGGGCCAGGGTATGTCGCTGTCCTCATTTTACGGGTGAGAAAACCATAGTCCAGAGCAGTCAAGCAACTTCCCCTAGAATAAACAGCATGCAAGTGTTGGCACTGGGCTGGGCCCCCGTGTGGGTGCAGAGCTGTGACTCTCACCTCTGGGCAGAGCTGCTGGTCCTTGTGACAGTGACCCTGCAAACAGAAGCGCTGCCCGGCTCGCAGGGATGAACTCACAAAGTGAAAGCTGCTTCCCTGCAGCATCCTGTGCAGGTAGCCCCACTCTCTGGGCGCCCCCGCACCCTGTGACCAGCTCCTGCTAAGCATTCTTAGCCTGCACCTGAGCGAGGGCAGGGAGCTCTGGCCCACCTCTACCTGCATAATGCAGGCGGGAGCTTGGAGGGGAGGACATAGCTCGAGAAAGGCAAGGCTCAGGGCTGGGGGCTGAGGAAGTGGCTCCAGGGACCCCCCCTCCCCCATTCTTGGGAGTGTCAGGAGTGTGGGAGGCCAGGCTGGGCAGGTGGCACCAGCAGGTTGTGAGGCAGCGCCGCTGTCGGGATGCATCGTGCCGGATGCTGAGGATGCATTCACAGGCAGAGTGGACGTCAGCCTTGTCTTCCCAGAGCCCAGAGTTGGCCCTGTGTTGTCCCGCAGATCACACAAAGCGTATTACAAACCAGGAAGGAAAACAGAGGTGTGGGAGATGACCCCAGGGACGCACCTCACCTGTGAGAGGCAGGGCAAACCCCCAGAAGACATGGTGTCAGAGACGATGGGGTTCCTGATGCCTGGAGAGAGGGGCAAATGCAGTTTGTGGGAGAAACGGAAGCGGAGCAGTGGGCCTGGCGGTGCTGAGCACGGCGGCAGAACACTAGCAGCTGAGGCCAGAGAGGGGGCGGGGGCAGGCTCTGCAGGGCCTGGGACACCATGGGGAGATCTCCTGGCAGGGGGACATCAGTTAAGGGCTTTAAGGAGGGACAACCGGGGCGGGGGGGCAAGGCCATGGATCCAGTGCAGGGGTTGACGTGTGGACAATGTGCCCCCTCCTGTATTGCCATGAGTTCATCCCTGCACATGGCAGCCTGGGATGCAGTGTATTACCATGGATATGGCTTTATATATTTCTCATTTTAACCCCAGAACACTAGACCCTAACACATGCTGTGCTCCTTTTTTTAATTTTAATTTTTAAAGAATATTTATTTGTTTGAAAGGCTGACACAGAGAGTGGGAGAGACACAGAGAGGTCTTCCTTCCACTGGTTCATTCCCCAAATGGTTAAGTCTGGGCCAGGCAGAAGCCAGGATCCAGAAACTCCATTTGGGTCTCTGACATAGATGGCAGGGGCTCATGTATTTGGGCCATCCTCTGTTGCTTTCTCAGGCTCATTAGCAGGCAACTGGATCAGAAGTAGAGCAGCCAAGACTCGAACCTGCCTTCCAATATAGGCTGCTGGATTAACCCATTGCACATCAATGGCCCAGGGCTGTGCTCCTGAGGCACTGTCAGGGCGTTTCTCCTGGGCTTCAGGCAGGACTCAGGTTTAACTGTGAGTGTGGGGAGCTCAGGGCATCCGAGGAGAGGGCTGGATGGCACTGTCCTTCCTGGCAAGGCTCGTGCTGGGGCTTCCGCCCTCAGCTGCCCCCTCCTAGTGCTGAGTACACTACCCAGGAAGGAGTTCAGGTAGTGGGAGAGGCTGGCTGTGTAGCTGGGATGTGGTCTGTGTGTTCACAGGCAGGCTTGGACTCTCCTGGAGTTTGGCCATTGTGGGCTGTGTTTCCAGCACTCCCATGAAGGGTGTGGTTCCGCCTCTGGACTTTCTCTGCTGTTCTGGAGAAGAGTCAACAAGTGCTCATCTTTTTGCTTCACCCAAAGGGCCTGCAAATACATTTGAAACAGAGCATGTCTTCAGACCTTCCCCAATCCTCTTTGAGTTTGGTGTGATTATACGGCCAACTGTAGCATTCCTGGTGGCCAGATGTGTGCTCATGACCTCACTGTACATTGTGGTACAGTGTGTGGATAGTCACACCCTCCACACAGCTGATAAAGAGCCTCTAGAGTGCCCAGGCCTCTGCTATGCAGGGGAGGGGCACTAGGAGTGGACTTGGCTCTCAAGGCCCCTGTGGTCTAGTATTGGTTATTGAACAGGAGCTCATGGATTCTAGCAGCCCATTTGTTGTTCTCTATTTTTTTTTTTTTAATTATTTGACAGGTAGAGTTATAGGCAGTGAGAGAGAGAGAGAGACAGAGAGAAAGGTCTTCCTTCCGTTGTTTCACTCCCCAAATGACTGCTATGGCCGGAACTATGCCGATCTGAAGCCAGGAGCTAGGAGCTTCTTCCTGGTCTCCCATGCAGGTACAGGGGCCCAAGCACTTGGGCCATCCTCCACTGCCTTCCTGGGCCACAGCAGAGAGCTGGACTGGAAGAGGAGCAGCTGGGACTAGAACCCGGCGGCCATAAAGGATGCCAGCACTGCAGGCGGAGGATTAACCAAGTGAGCCATGGTGCGGGCCCCTGTTCTCTACTTGTGTTCTATAGTTGTTAACAAGGGGTTCAGGATAAAGGGTTCATGGTCAGAGAGAGAGAGAGAGAGAGAGAGAGAGAGAGGAGATCCCTTCCATTCGTTCACTCTCCAAATGCCCTCAGTGGCAGAGCCAGGAACTCAATCCAAGTCTCCCATACAGGTAGCAGGAACCCAAACACTTGATCCATCACCTGCTGCCTCCCAGGGTCTGCATTAGCAAGAAGCTGGAATCAGAAATGGAACTGGGAATCAAACCCAGGCACTCTGATGTGGGATGCAGGCATTTTTACCAGTGCTAGGCCAAACACCTGCCCCTCAGTCGAATTTGGAAGATGCTTTGCCCTTTGTACTCTTTCATCTGGTTATTGATTTCTGTGTGACGAGATACTATAAAACTTAGCAGCTTAAAACCAACAGCATAGTACTGTTATCTGTTAGAGTTCTATATGCTGACTGGGCTCAGCCCAGTGGTTCTCACTTGGGGTCTCTCAGGCAAGTACTTACTTCTTTCTCTGTCAACTAGAGTCAGTTGACAGCTGGGGCTAGACTCACATGAAGGCTTCTACACTCATGTGTTTCCGCGCCTGGGTTGGCTGGGGGTGTCTCTTTCTACGTGGTTTTGCCACCTGCTAACTTGGGTTTCCTCACAGTGTGGCAGCCTCACGGTTGTGGTTGCTAAGCTTCCTACCTAGTGGCTGGTTTCCCCCAGGGCGAGTATAGCAAGAGGCCTAGGTGGAAGCCTCAAGGCTCCGTCTGACCTGTCTTCCAGGTCCCCAGGCCCCGCTTCCACAGCAAGTTCCCGAGGCCAAGCTAGATTCAAGCAGGAGCAAATCAGACTCTGCAGCTATGGGCGGGGCAAATAATCTGTAGCTGTCTCCAGTTCACTGTGCCTCCTGGAGATTCACGAGGCGTAAGAATGTGCCGAAGGTATCTGAGAAGTCCGGTGCTAAAGAGATCTGTTTCACTCGGTGTGCCCCAAGCTGATTATTATTGCTGTTTTTTTTTTTTTTTAATCAGGAAACCCTTTTCTTATGGAAAAAAAAATCATTTGTTTTCTTCCAGAGGGCAGATTTGGGGCTCAATACAATTAGCTGATGAGTAACACTTTTCAAAGATGCAATTTGGTTTCTGATTTGAGGAAGCACCCAAATAGAGGTGGTGTGACCATTTGCAAGGAGGGAGATGCCAAGTGTCCTAGAAGTTAAAGGTTTGATTGCACTTCCAGGAGATCTAGGTTCAAATTCAACCTCCCCCACTTCCAGATATGTGACACCGGGCAGGCCTCCACTCTCCGGGCTCTGGCTCCCTCAGCTACGTACTGGTTTCTACTTCAGAGGGTTGCTGTGAGGACCAAGGAGATCCCGTCTGTGAATTTCTTGGCACAGTGCCTGTTAATGGTCCCTGAGACATTGCTGGGCTTATGATGCATGGACAGTGCCTTCCTTGGTGAGACTCTGTGGCTGCAGAGTCCCCTTTACCTCTAGGGTTTTATAACTTTGGGCTTATTTGGGACTTGTTTTCCTAAGGGCCAACCAGTCCTATAAGTCATGGACTTTCCCCTACTTTTCTTGGCAAAAGTAACCTCTTTACCCTTTCATTTTTTTTCCAACTAGTTCCTAATAAGTGACCGTGATCCTCAATGCAACCTCCACTGCTCCAGGACTCAGCCCAAACCCATCTGTGCCTCTGACGGCAGGTCCTATGAGTCCATGTGCGAGTACCAGCGAGCCAAGTGCCGAGACCCAAACCTGGGTGTAGTCCATCGAGGGAGATGCAAAGGTGAGTGTGCACCTGCGTATGGCCCAGGAGAGGCTCCTGACATCACTTTCAGCAAATCCCCTTCCCCCAGCCCCTCCCCGGAGCTCCAGATGAGTTGGTTCATTTGGTTTGCTCACCTATCCTGCCTCTCTGCCCCTTCCTGCTGGGTGTAGAGGAAGGAGGACTGGCCTATCCCTAGGCAGAGGTGGGGACCATATGGGCCATGGGCTGTGTAAGGCCCACGAAATCATTTGGTCTGGCCCTGCCAAGGCAACCACAGGCAGGACTCTAAATACCCTAAGTCTATAGCAGGCTACTTTTTAAGTGGTTAATTTTTATGGCCCACGAATGATGTTGTAAATCTCCAAATGGCAGAATAAAGGTTCCCCGCCCCTGAAGGGATGAGCACTTTTCTCTGTCTTCAGATGCTCCCACCAGCCAAGAGCTGAGAGCCTCCTGCTGCCATCTGTCTGGTGCTTTGTTTGTCTGTCTGTTTTCTCAATGGAGTTGTAAGCATTACTGCTGGCTCCTGAACAGGGATTTCAAGTTGTTGGCCAACAGATGCATTTTGTTGGATCTGCTCACATGTCTAAAAACGTGAAGAACATTTGAGAACACATTTAAAAACTGGGAGATTCCACATGAAAATCTGGCCAGTTGCACCTTTCTTCCAAAATCGGAAGTCCTGGTAATTTTTGGTCTATGTTTCTGCAAAGCCTGTACCTATGGCTGGAGCTGGGTCTTAGTCTCTCCCAGAGGAGCCTGTTTGCCGGTTTGCCACAGTCCTCAGCACTCCCGGTAGTATCTCAGCCATGCCTCTCTAATCTACATCAGCTTCCTTAGTCCTGTAGAGGCTGTGTCTGTGCCTCTGGATTGCTAGAGCCATCGCGAGAGTTGTAGGAGGCTCAGCAGGCAGCCCTGGTGCCTTCGATTTTATGAAGAAAGTGCTTGTGATTCTTGAATGACAAACCATCTTTGAGACCCCTTGGGCCTACTAGTTTTAGAATACACTCAGTAAAAAAACAATGGAAGTGAAACTTTTTTTTTCCTAGATGAGGATGGAGGTACTTGGGACACAAAATAAGCAGAACCTGATATAAACCATGAACCCCATCGCCCACTTTTCTGGGAATCACCTTAAGGGGAAGAGGAGGCTGTGTGTGTGTGAGGTGGGGTGCGGGGGTGTGAGTTGGGGGCTTCCTGGAGGTGGAGTGGTTTCCTCTCATGGGGCAGCCATTTTGTCCAGGCCTTAGCGAGGAACCCGAGTGCAACGAGAAAGACGCCCCTCTCACCTTGCAGATGCCGGCCAGAGCAAGTGTCGCCTGGAGCGGGCTCAAGCCCTGGAGCAAGCCAAGAAGCCGCAGGAGGCTGTGTTTGTCCCAGAGTGTGGCGAGGACGGCTCCTTTACCCAGGTGAGGCCTTGGATAGTTCTCTGAGCGCTGCTTCTGGGACAGAGGCAGAGGGGAGGTGTCCCGGGGGCGTGGGGACCGCTTGGCACCTTTGCTTTCTGGGACACAGCTCCCCCATGCTGCCTCCCCGGCCTGTGGTCCCCCATGCCACCTCCTGCCAGCTGGCAGTGGGCCCTGAGTAGACGTGTGCAAGTCTGCAAGTCCGAGCCAGGAAACTGGCATTGCTGGGTGCCTGTCCTCCCTGCTGGCTGTCTCTGCCCAGGGCCAGGCCTGCGTTTTTCTCTTCTGTCAAATGTGGGCTGATTATTTTTTCTTATCCATGCCAGTTTCCATGGGCAACCCTGGTATTCCCGTCTCTGTTTATTGCTGGCCCCCTGCATCCTCTGGCTTGTTACTCCCTGTCCTTGAGTGCAGTGGAGTCGGTCCTCTTAGAGTACTGAGTGTACCGGGGTCTCTCTCTCTCTGTGTGTGTGTGTGTGTGTGTGTGTGTACATGAGAGAGAGAGAGTGGGGGGGGGGAAGGAGAGAGGGAGGGGAGGAGAAGGGGAGGGAAGCAGGGAGAGGGACCAGGCTCAGACCCTAAAGTCTCTTTTTAGGCAGTCCCGCCTCTCATCCTGCATGGTCTCCTGGTTAGTACTTTGTGTAAACCACACTGATGTTGGCATGAACTGTTTCTGAAACAGGGCAGCACTGGGACAACAAAGTGCTCCTTAGGGAAACTTCTAGACTGCCTCCTTTCTGCATAAGGGCTTGTGCTGGGGGTGGGGCTGTAGTCTGGGAGGCGGGAGGCTTCTGGTGCTGGCTGATGAAGGTGCTGTCTGGATGGCAGTGGGGAAGGTCACTGGACGAGGGTGAACTCAGCCAGGTGGTTGGTAACGTCCTGGTGCCCCTCCCAACGGAGTGGCATTTCGGGGATCTCACTGTCTGGGGACAATGGCTTCAGGAGTTTTGGTGTTTCTCCATTAATTCTGATTTAGTGGGACAAAGAGTATGGGCAGCCTTTGGTCCAAGGGGTCTCAGGCTTTATTTCTGGGCTGGGCGTGGGGCTGCTGCTCAGACCCAATGTCTGTTGGGATAGAGCTGTGGAGGGGGTTGGGCAGGTATCACACAGCAGCGCTTTATTTATTTATTTATTTATTTTTAAGATTTATTTTACTTGAAAGCCAGAGCTACACAGAGAGAAGGAAAGGCAGAGAGAGAGAGAGAGAGAGAGAGAGAGAGAGAGAGGTCTTCTATTCTGCTGATTCACTCCCCAGTTGGCTGTAATGGCCAGAGCTGCGCCGATCTGAAGCCAGGAGCCAGGAGCTTCTTCTGGGTCTCCCATGTGGGCACAGGGGCCCAAGGACTTGGGCCATCTTCCACTGCTTTCCCAGGCCATAGCAGAGAGCTTGATTGGAAGTGGAGCAGCCAGGTCTTGAACCAGCGCCCATATGGGATGCTGGCTCTGCAAGTGGTGCCTTTACCTGCTGCGCCACAGCGCCAGCCCCAACAGCAGCGTTTTCAATGTCTCCTGTTTGATTAAAATGTTCAGCTAGGCTTGAGAGCCATTGGGTTAAACAGACTTGGCTGGGAAAGGTGTATTTTTAATTTGCTTTCTTGTTTAAACCGTCCCACAAGCCAGAGGGTGAGGGAGGTGTCATTATTAACATGCACAGTTGAAGGACCAACAGAGGGACATGGAGTAGCCAAGCTGGGGTTCAACTCAAGATCCCTCCCAAGTCCTCCATATTCTGCTGTTCTCTGAACTGGTGGCTTTGCAGGAGGTCCTGAGGTGTGCACTGGTAGGAGGCAGTGTGGTGCTATGGTTAGCACCTGGCTCCTGGAGTCAAACCAGGGCCTATGTGTGAAGGCCTGTCCCTACTACCGAGGGCGAGTCCCTGAGACTCCTTGTCTGGGAGATGAAGGTGTTTATCCCCATTCATCATTATTATTATATATAATAATAATCATTATGACACCTACTTATGTGTATGCTTGTTATGCATTATTGCATATTACTGTTATGAACTTATTGTTGTAGCTTCTCTCATAAGGCTGTGGTGAGGATTAGTGAGTTAACACATGTGAAGCACTTGGGACTCACAGCTGCTCTGTAGACAGCTGCCATTAATGCTGTCCTGACTCCCAGCCCCACAGTGGCCCCACCACTCACATCTTCCTGAGATTTTGTGGATGATACCACTTAAGGTGAAAAAACAGAAAACCAAAACCTTTTGTTGAAACTTGGTAAGTTCGCAAACCAATGAGCTCTCTCATCTGTCCTTTATTTGTGATTTGTTCTAGTGAAAAGAACATGATGGATGATCTTTGTGTGCATTTGAGACGGCACTGTTGAGCATTCGTGTCTGGGGAGTGGGAAGCAAACCTCGCTCAGGCTCTTTTGGGGCTGAGACAGGGTAAAGGCGTTGTTGGAGAGGAGGATGAAGCCAATGGGAGGCATTTTTTTTTCTTTCTCTGGGCTTGTGTAATCCTGGGTGTGTTGCTGATGAGAAAGGTTGACCCCGGCCCCCCACCCCTTACTCCCCCTCAGTTCCAAAGTGTTTGCCACCTCGTGACAGACAGCCCACTCTGGCCAGCCTTTGTTTAGGCGAGATCAGGCTGGACCAGGTGGTGTTTGCTGGGGGAAAAGAACTTCCAGATTAGTCCAGCCTGAATTGCTAAATGCGAGGGCCCCTGAAGTTCACCAAAGGTTGTATAGACAATCAGGCACCTCCTTGTGAGTTTGACATGCTAAGCACTGCCATGTGTCCGCAGGCTCAGGGCTGGCTCACCCCGGTGGGCAGCCAGACGGCCAGACAGCAGGCCCACACCAGCTACACTGATCGAAATGGATGTGTCTTTCCCCTGATCAAAGGCACAGCAATCACTTCACAAGCTGAGGCTGCCTCTTCGCGTGTGCTTCAGTCACATGGACAGGCTTCCAAGATGCTGTGAAGCAAAGGGGGATGCTCTCCCCCTCCCCCCGACCTCCACCATCACTTAGCTGAACACTCTTTGTTTTCAAGACCAAAACTCAGAGACAAGCTACACTGCTTTAATATCCTGTAGAATATTGACAGGCACACATCTTGGTGTTAATAACAAGTACTTTAGCCCTGGGAATTATTATCCGTAACACCCTCGCGAGGTTGTGATGGGATGCTAATGGGATTGGAATTGTCTGGCATGGGGCGCAGCTTGCGACCACATGACTGAGTTGGCTTTAATGGGGTTCATGTGGGACTCTAGGGCTTCTGTTCTCTTCCTTTGTCTTCCCTTAGCCTCTTCCCTCCCTATTCCCACACACAAGAGGGGCTCTTCCTTCTACATTATAACGCCAGGGCTGCACAGTAAGTCACATGAGATTTTTTGAAAGTCTCAGTACATGGGCCACATCCCAGACCATTAAATCAAATTCTGAGAGTGGGATCCAAGACACTGTATTTTTTAGAGCTCCCCAGGTGACACCAATGTTTGGCTACAGTTGTGAGCCTCTGTTGGAAGGACTTCGCCACGCTTGTTTCTTGATTCCGTCATTGGAATGTGGAGCAAAGGCTCTTTGATGACCTGGGGAGTAAGGCCAGGAGTTACAGCTTTGCCCTTTGCTGTCTTAGATTCTTTCTCTTCTGAGTCTCAGGGACACAATTCCTGGCGTCTGTTCTACCAAGTCTCCTGCCAGGCGCTTGTCTGGTGCCCAAACTGATGAACTGGTGCAAAGGTGTTGGATTGCCACCATCAGGAAATGTTGGCTGGAGCTAGCTTGTCCAGTGCGTGTATCACTGAATGATAATGATGTGGCTCTTGACTGGGTGCCACTAGGTGCAAGACAGAATTTCACACCCATTAATCTTCACTGGAACATTTTGAGGTCATTATTAATACCAGTATTATAAAGGGGAACTGAGTTTCCGAGGAGTTGAGAAGCTGATTTGAGGTCACTAAGCTAGAAAGGATTTGTGCTAAAGCCTTTGTAACTTTGAGGCCTGTGCTCTTAACTTTTTTGTGTGTGCTACGAAAGAGGCCTTGATGCATATGTATTTCATTTTCATCACCATTGTTATTCCAGAAGTTCTTTCTGATGCTGTTACCCAATCAATCCAACCCACATTAAAAAATATCTTTTGATTATAGAAAATTTTAAAAAGACAAAAAAAAAAGTAGAAATAAAGCATAACGGACTCCATGTACTCATCACCCGGCTTCAATAATGACTGACACGTGACCAGTTCTGTTTCATCTTTACCCCATTTTCATCTTCCACCCCAAACCGGACTGCTTCAAAGAAAATCCCCAGGCACAGGATTTTTTCATCCCAAACATGTTCCATTATGTTCTGGGTTGTGTGCTGGTTGCTACTGGAGAATTATAAAACACAATGTCCTCTGCCTTGAAGGAGTTTATATGCAGAAAGAATATGGAGATATATTATAGAGTGACAGTATCAAGGACCATACATTTACAACTGCAGTACCTATTTCTCCTTCCTTCCTTCCTTCCTTCCTCTTTCTTTCTTCCTTCCTTCCTTCCTTCCTTCCTTCCTTCCTTCCTTCCTTCCTTCCTTCCTTCCTTCCTTTCTTTCTTTCTTTCTTTCTTTCTTTCTTTCTTTCTTTCTTTCTTTCTTTCTTTCTTTCTTTCTTTCTTTCAGATTTACTTATTTACTTGAAAGTCAGAGTTACACAGAGAGAAGGAGAGGCAGAGAGAAAGAGAGAGAGAGAGAGAGAGGTCTCCCAGTTGGCCACAACAGCTGGAACTGTGCTGATCTGAAGCCAGGAGCCAGGAGCTTCCTCCGGATCTCCCAAGTGGGTGCAGGGGCCCAAGGACTTGGGTCATCCTCCACTGCTTTCCCAGGCCATAGCAGAGAGCTGGGTTGGAAGTGGAGCAGCCGAGACTTGAACCAGTGCCCATATGGGATGCCAGAGCTGCAGGTGGTGGCTTTACCTTCTACACCACTGTAGTAGGCCCCTGTAGTATTTGTTTCAAAATTTCACAAACTAGTTGGAGTTCTGATGTCATTGAGAAAATATAAATAAATTAAAATTTCAGAGCAGAAACACCTTAAGCAAAACTAAAAACAAAGGACACACAGTAGCCTAAATAAAAAGCTAATCTTATATAAAGAATTCTTCCAGGCCGGTGCTATGGCGCAGTGGATTAAACCCCTGGCCTCAAACGCCAGCATCCCGTATGGGCACCCATTCTACTTCCGATCCAGCTCTCTGCTATGGCTTGGGAAAGCAGTGGAAGATGGTCCAAGTCCTTGGGCCCCTGTGCCCACGCGGGAGACCTGTAAGAGGCTCCAGGATCCTGGTTTCGGATTGGCGCAGCTCTGGACATTGCAGCCATATGGGGAGTGAACCATCCAACCTCTCTCTCTTTGCTTCTCCTCTCTCTGTGTAACTCTGACTTTCAAATAAATAAATAAATCTTCTTTTTTTAAAAAAAGAATTCTTCCAATTCAGAAAGAAAAAAGATCCTAGTAGAAAAATTAGCAAGAGCTATCAGGCAGACACCACAATTATAATGAATAGTCAGTAAGTGATATGAATCATGTGTGATTGAGGAAGCCCAAACAAAAAAAGATGATAGATCATTTTTCTTAACAAATTGGTAAAAAATTTGGGAAATAGGATAATATCCAGAATTAGATGAAGGGAAAAGACTACTCCCATGTTGTCCTTGGGAAAGTATATTGGCACCAGCTTTTTAATGGGATAATTTTGCAATCTGGGGCAAAAGTGCTTAATTGTGTCCACATTTCGGATCTGTAATTCTGCTTTAGAAATTTATTCTAAGGAAGTTATTAAAATATGTAAAAATGGTTAACTACAAAGATTTCTATATATGTTCTGTTTATAATAGTGACAATCCATAAACAATCTAAATATTCAACAATAAAGAATAACTTAGGTAAGTTATGACACAGCTACACTATGCAACTATCAAAATGCTGTGTGAAGATCATTTTATGTATGTATGTATGTATGTGTGTGTATGTGTATGTATAGGTATATTAGCAACTTAAATAATGAAAAATATAGGGCCGGTGTCACGGCTCAATAGGCTAATCCTCCACCTTGCGACGCCGGCACACCGGGTTCTAGTCCCGGTCAGGGAGCCGGATTCTGTCCTGGTTGCCCCTCTTCCAGGCCAGCTCTCCGCTGTGGCCCGGAAGTGCAGTGGAGGATGGCCCAAGTGCTTGGGCCCTGCACCCGCATGGGAGACCAGGATAAGCACCTGGCTCCTGCCTTCGGATCGGTGCAGTGTGCCATCTGCAGCGCGCCGGCCGCGGCGGCCATTGGAGGGTGAACCAACGGCAAAGGAAGACCTTTCTCTCTGTCTCTCTCTCTCTCACTGTCCACTCTGCCTGTCAAAAAAAAAAAAGAAAGAAAGAAAAATATATTTTTCATTTTTAAAAATATTTATTTACTTGAAAGTCAGAGTTACACAGAGAGAGAAGGAGAGGCAGAGAGAGGGGCCTTCTATCCGCTAGTTCACTCCCAATTGGCTGCAATGGCCAGAGCTGCACTGATCCTAAGCCAGGAGCCAGGAGCTTTCTCTGGGTTTCCCACGCGAGTGCAGGGGCCCAAGGACTTGGGCCATCTTCTACTGCTTTCCCAGGTCATAGCAGAGAGCTGGATCAGAAGTGGAACAGCCAGGACACGAACAGGCGCCCATATGGGATGCCTGGACTGCAGGCAGCAGCTTTACCCACTACGCCACAGTGCTGGCTCCATTTTTTTCTAAATAGAAAAGTTATACACACCCTGTAAAAAATTTTATGACAGTGCAGAAATATGTAAGGCAGAAAGATAAAACCAGTAATTTCCTCTTCCTCAGATAGCAACAACTTAATCTGTAAGCCTCTCCATTTTCTTTCTCTTGGATACTGATTATCATTATTCAGGACAGAAGGGAATTGTATTATATCATATATTGTTTTTTTTAATTAATTAATTAATTTATTTTTTTGACAGGCAGAGTGGACAGTGAGAGAGAGAGACAGAGAGAAAGGTCTTCCTTTGCCGTTGGTTCACCCTCCAATGGCTGCCGCGGACGGCACGCTGCGGCCGGCGCACCACGCTCATCCGATGGCAGGAGCCAGGTGCTAGGTGCTTTTTCCTGGTCTCCCATGGCGTGCAGGGCCCAAGCACTTGGGACATCCTCCACTGCACTCCCGGGCCACAGCAGAGGGCTGGCCTGGAAGAGGGGCAACTGGGACAGAATCCGGCACCCCGACCGGGACTAGAACCCGGTGTGCCGGCACCGCAAGGCGGAGGATTAGCCTGTTGAGCCATGGCACCGGCCATCATATATTGTTTTATAACATTTTCTCATCTAATTATATTGTGAACTTGTTTCCAGGTAGATTGTATACAGCTCTACTTTGTTTTCTAGAATAACTACGTTGTGTTCCATTGTGTGAATGTACCTTGGATCCTAGAATTTTGGGGATTAAATTTCCAGAAGCCTTATACTGGGTCAAAAGGACATACACTTAAAAAAATTCATTCTTTATTTATTTAGGAGACTTTGAGAGGGGTAAGTCCTGGTGTTTCTAAAGTTTCCTTCTATTTGCTAAACTCTGGGAGATAGAACACTTAACTTGCTAATGGCCCATTTTGAGCTGGAGTGGGTCTGGTTCCTTTTTAGCTTGCCCTGGAAGCACTTTAGCTTATTCCTTTCAGATTCACTCCCCAGATACCCACAATGGCCCTGGGCCATGCTGGGAAACCAAAGCTGGGAGCTGGGAACTCAATCCAGATCTCCCATGTGAGAGGCAGGAATCCAACCACTTGAGCCATCACTGCTATCTCCGAGGGTCTACATTAGCAGGAAGCTGGAGTCAGGGGCTGGACCCTGGTATCAACTCTTAGGCACTCCAGTATGGGATACAGGCATCTTAACTGGTGTCATAACTGCTAGGCCAGACATTTACCCTGACGTGCACTTTTTAAGACATTTGGTACAGACTACCAAAATTGCTGTCCATGTTGAGCAACATGGTGGTTGATTAGTGGTTGTCAGACACTTTCTTATAGTTATAGTTATAGTTATAGTTTTAACAATATTGTACATTATGAAATACCATTCACTATGGTACTTCTGTGTGAAAAAATGCATTTCCTGTCTTTCAGCTCCCTGTTCCAGCAAGTCTTTCTTGATATAGCTCTGTAGGCACTAATATTTTTCCTGTTTTTACTCTAGCCATTGCTTCCCACATCAATGTACACATACAAAGGTGCTTCAAAAAGTTCATGGAAAATGGGATAAAATGATAAGTTTATTTGGTATCCCCCCAAAAGGTGGTCTAGCCATCTCATTTTGTTCTTTAAGATAACAACTCTCTTTGTTATCATTTACACATTATAAGTTGAAATTTATGCCTGCAAGAGGTCTTCAAAACATGCATGAAAGATGCATATTATGAGGAAAACCTTTTGTGGATTATGGATTCCAACCTTTTTTGCACCAAAATAAACATATCTTTTAGTTCTATTTCCCCCCCGAACTTTCTGAAGTACCTTCATAGTTCCTAAAACTTGGGAGACAGAACAGTTATTTCCCCGGGGGTGGAGGGTTGGAGTAGGTCTCGTTCCTTTTGTGCTCGCCCTGGAGCACCTTGGCTTAACTCTCATATTTCCCATGAGTACCACAGGCATGGATGATTGACACTAGCTGTGAGCCTTTGTTGACCTGGGCTGATTACACATTGACAGGCTGGGGGGCTAAAGCACCCTCATGGGGTAGAAAGGGTTTGTCCTTTCTTTGATGAGCCTAGAGCCCAGGATACTGGTCTTTTATGTCTTAATGTGGAAAGATGTTTGCCCAGGGAGGCAATATAGGGTCTCCTTGGACAGTGTAGAGGGCTCTGTAGGTCAAGTATCAAGGCCTGGGGTGCACCTGTAAGCTGGAGAGTCCCTGACCTTCTCAAGGCACAGATGGGCCCTTTGGATGCCCAGCTTCTAGGACATACACAATGCCAATTCTTTTTTTTTTTTTAAAGTGGTTATATTGTTAAAAATTCAAGTCTATCCTTTATGTATAGAGGACATATATGGTAAATGGACTTTACTGTTGGGCAAGTTGTATTTCTTTCTCCTCTTTTGTTAAGTACTCAATAAACATGTTATTATTACATTTAAATATCTGCTTTGACCTGGGCATCTTAGTGCTTATTTCACATGAGTTTTTCATTGAATTGCTTTTTTTCCAAACAACTAGATATTGCATATAGTAATGTTTACAAAAATGCCCTCTATTGAACACATACTTGCTGCTTAGCAAATGTTAGTTTTCTTCTCATTAGGTCTCCGTTTGCCTAAGTGTAATATGGGAGAGGTGAGCTAGTCCACAGGTTAGCATAGTGTGATCTGTGGTCTAGCTATCTGGTTTTCTTCTTTGAAACAACAACCCTATTTGTTATCATTTGCACATTCTAAGTTTTACCTTTTCTAAGTGTGCAGCTGAGTTTAGGGCACTCACAGTGTTGTGCAACCATTGCTACTCTCCAATGCCAGAACATTGTCATCACCCAAGAAGAAATCCTGTACCTATTGGAAGTCACTCCCTATTACCTCTCTCCTCAGCCCCTGGCAACTGCTGACCTACTTTCACTTCTATTATTTGCTATTCTGGACAGTTCATGTAGATGGAATCAAAATGCATGCCTTCTTATGTCTGGCTTATTGTAGTCAGCATAATGTTTTTAAAGTCTATCTATGTTGTAGCCTGAATCAATATTTAATTCTTTTTTCTTGTCAAATAATACTCTGTTGTAGTATATATATACAAAATTGTTTACCTGTTCATCAGTGGATGGATATCTGGATTGTTTTCACATTTTGGCTATTCTAAATAATACTATTGTGACCATTTGTGTATGTTTTTGTGTAGATATTTTATTTCAGTTCTCTTGGTGTATATCTAGAAAGTGGAATTTTTCTATGACGTATGCTAGGTCATATAGTAACTCAATATTTATGCTTCTGAGGAAATTTTGTTAAGATTTATTTACTTTGAAAGGATGAGTTACAGAGACACAGAGGCAGAGAGAGAGAGAGAGAGAGAGAGAGAGAGAGAGAGGTCTTCCATCTGTTGGTTCATTTCCCAAAGAGCCGCAATGGCCAGAGCTGTGCCAGTTCAAAACTAGGAGCCTGGAGCTTCTTCTGGTCTCACACACAAGTGCAGAGGCCTGAGGACTTGGGCCATCTTCTATTGCTTTCCCAGGCCGTAGCAGAGAGCTGGATTGGAAGAGGAGTGGCTGAGACTCAAACCAGTGCCCATGTGGGATGCCAGCACTACAGGTGGTAGCTTTACCCACTATGTCATAGTGCTGGCTCCTTGATGAATGTTTTAAAACATGGCTGGACCATTTTTTTAAGATTTATTTACTTATTTGAAAGTCAGAGTTACACAGAGGGAGGAGAGGCAGAGAGGGAGAGAGAAGTCCCCAGATGGCCGCAATGGCCGGAGTTACGCCGATCCGAAGTCAGAAGCTAGGAGCTTCCTCCAGGTCTCCCACATGGGTGCAGGGGCCCAAAGACTTGAGCCATCCTTCACTGTTTTCCCAGGCCATAGCAGAGAGCCGAATTGGAAGTAGAGTAGCCGGGTCTTGAACCGGTGCCCATCTGGGATGCCGGCGCCCATCTGGGATGCCGGCGCTTGAGGCCAGGGCATTAACCTGCTGAGCCACAGCGCCAGCCCCAACCATTTTACATCCCCATAATCGATATATGAATTCTCCAACTTCTCTTTGTCTTTTCCAATACTTATTATTATCTATGTTAATACAGCCATCTTGGTGGGTATGGAGTAGTATCTCATGATTTTAATTTGTAGTTCCCTAATGACTAATGATATTGAGCATCTTTCCATGTGCTTTTTGGCAATTTTTATATCTCTGGAGAAATGTTTATTTATATCCTTCATCCATTTATTTTTTTATTTTTTTAAAGATTTATTTATTTACTTGAAAGTCAGAATTACACACAGAGAGAAGGAGAAGCAGAGAGAGGGAGAGAGGTTTTCCATCTGCTGGTTCACTCCCCAGATGGCCGCAATGGCTGGAGCTGCGCTGATCCGAAGCCAAGAGCCAGGAGCTTTCTCCAGGTCTCCCATGCAGGTGCAGGGGCCCAAGGACTTGGGCCATCTTCTACTACTTTCCCAGACAATTAGCAGAGAGCTAGATAGGAAGTAGAGCAGCTGGGACCATAACCGGCGCCCAAATGGGATGCTGGCACTGCAGCCTGCAGCTTTACTCGCTACACCACAGCACCGGCCCCTCCATCCATTTATTAACTCAGTTATTTTCTACCTTATTATTGAGTTGTAACAGCTCTTTATATGTTCCAGATAGGAGCCTTAGCAGAGAGACGATTCACAAATGTTCCCTCCCATCCTTTGATTTGTCTTTTCACTTTCTCGATAACGTTCTTTGAGACACAAAGTTTTAATTTTGAAGTCTAACTTATCTATTTCTTTCTTTTATTGCTGTTGCTTTTTTTGTCATACCTAAGAAACTATTCATTATTCCAAGGTAATAAAGATTTACTCTCACTTTTTTTTGTTTGTTTGCTTTTGAGAATTTTATAGTTTTACATTTAGGTTTTTGGTCCATTTTGAATTAGTTTTTGTGCACGGTGTGAGGTAGGGGTCCAACTTTATCCTCTCGCCTGTGGATATTCAGTTATCTCAGCACTACTTCCTCCCTGAATCATTGGTACCTTTGTTGAAAATCAGTTGACTGTTACTGTGATGACTTATTTTGGACTCTCAATTGTATCCCATTGATCTACATGTCCAGCCTTTTGCTAGTACCACCCTCTCTTGACTATCATAACATTGAAGTAAGTTTGGAATATTTTTTTCCCTTCCCAAGTGAGCAGTGAGGGGAGTGCTGCACCACCCCCATGTGTAGGATTGATGCCAGCTCCTCTTGCCAGGGCAGTGCATCTAGGAAGGAAATGCCCAGGAGCAGGTGGCCTGGACTGTGGCCCGAGATGGTGTGACAGTTTCGGTCTCTGTGCTTTGATACTTTCAAAGGAAGGGAAAGGTCAGAGAGAGAAAAGTGCAAATTGGAGGTAAGAGGCTCTACAGAATTACCAAAGATGAGAGACTTGTGTAACACCAAGAGCTCTCAATCTTTGAGAGGCTAATATTTCTTTAGAATTTATAAGCAGGGGAAAATGTTTGTTTTTGCAATTAGCAACCATGAGGTATAGTGAGGAAACGTGTTGCTGCTTGTCCGTGTAGAGCACTGAGCGTCTGCTGGCTCCTCTCTTGGTAGTCAGTGGCCACTAAGGTTCTCAGCACATGGAGAGCTAGGAAGACATGGAAGCTGGTGAGTGGCAGCCAGCAGGCAGCTTCTTGAGGGGTCTGTACCTTTTGCCTTTCTGACAGGAGATACAGGTGGCATGTAATTTGTGATGAGTAAGCAATTTAAGTTATGCAGCTGTAAAAGCAATATTTTAATCATGTAAATGTTGGCAGGGGCAGGGCCTGGTCCATTCATGTGTAGGAAGGATTCGTCTAATCTTCTGCACATGGTGGGCCCAGCGTTGCTCATCAATTGCAGGCATGTGCAGTAAGTTGAGGGTGGATGGAGCACGTTTTGTGCTCCTGACAGTGTTTCCATTGTGCTCTGTGGGGACTGCCTACCCCAGGCTCTGCTCTGTCCTATTCATCAATGGCTCTTCTTGTGCTGAATGGTCGCTCTACGTCTTCTCCCAGATTGGCTGGTGTCGTCCGCTTTGGAGCGAGCACGCAGGGTCTGGGTGCGCCCAGCTGGGCCTCTGAGCTCCCCAGAGCCCATGGTGATTCTGCCCCTACAGTTTGTCTATTATGAACATGAAAGGAGCAAGCTCTGGGCGGTATCTGCAGCTGTCCTGTGGAAAGGGGGTGCACTTGGGAGGGAGGGAAAGATGGAAGCTGCTTCTCTGGTCTTCCTGCTGGCTGTGGAAGGGGAGCAGCTCTGGGATGGGAAGCTCCTGCCAATCACCATCATCGTAACAATGGCACTCACAGTGTTTCAGGCCGTTGTTATTCAATCCTCACTACACTTATTATTTTTTTTTTTTTTTTTACTGCCTGGCTGCAGAATTCCTGGCCCTAATCTCCACTCCCACAGCCCCTACCAAGGAGGTTACCATCTTTTAAAGTGCTGTTGCCAGCCTAGGGCATACCTGGGAGGGTGACTCCCAGGAGTAAGTCAGGGAAGACTGTCACCAGGGGAATTTTCAGTGGAGCCACAGATGTTTGGTCTGGAAATGAAGACACAGAGGATGAATGGAAAAGAGATGACCCAAGGGCTCCATGAGAGCCATCTTCAGACCTGTGTCTGAGAATGACAATAGCCTTTTATTGTGTGCTCACAGAGAGGCCCACATGAAGATTAGCCCCCTGACTTGGAGAAGGGAAGGCATTTTTACAAGTAGAGCAATCCACAGATGGAATGTCTGACACAAAGGGGACTTACCTTCCTTTTAGTTTTTAAAACATTATTTGAGAGGAGAGGGAGAGAGAGAGAGAGAGAGAGAGAGAGAGAGAGAGAGAGAGATCGTCATCTGCTGGTTCGCCCCTCAATTGCATGCAACAATGGGGCTGGGCCAGGCTGAAGCCAGGAGATGGGGACTCAGTTCACGTCTCCCGTGAGGGTGGCAGGAACCTAATTACTTAAACCATCAGCGCTGCCACCTGAAGTCTGCATTAGTCAGGAGCCAGAGCCAGCATTTGAACCCAGGTTCTTTGATATGGGATGCAGGTGTCTTAACCTCTAGACTAAACATCTGCTCCCAGGACTTCTTATCCCAGGAAGTGGACAAGCAGAAACCAAATGGACATCCTGCCAGGAAGCCATGGGGTGTGAAGAGGGGGTGTTACTGCGTTAGGAAAGGGGTTAAATTGGTAACCTCTGAGGGAGAAAAACTACACTTTTTAGGATTTTACAAGGTGGTCTGGCACACAGTAGGCCCGCAGCAAACCCTTATTGAGGAAACTTCCAGGCAGAGCCATTAATGCGCACATGTTTAGGGCTATTCCTATTGTACCGTGAGTCCCTGTAGCAAGCCAGGAGGTGACCTGTGGGGCAGTCAGAGGAGTTTCCTACAAAATGGAAGGGATCAGAGTTTGCTTTTGTTTTGATATCAAAATAGGGAAGGGGATAGGAACAAAGGAGGGAGGTAGGGAGACAGGAAAGTTGAACTGAAGTGAAAGTGAAAGTGAAGTCAGACACATGAAGGAAGAAGGGGCATCCCCTCCCATGGGCTACCTCTGTCTTGCCACCGACCAGCTCGCTCACAGTTCTGACTTGAACAGAGCTCTGGCATATTGGGAACTTTCTTTTTTTAAAAACAATTTTTATAGAAAGCTTTTATTTAATAAATAGAAATTTTGTAAGTACAACTTTTGGATTATAGCAGTTCTTCCCCCCATACCCACCTTCCCACCCCCAAACCATCCCACCACCTACTCTCTCTCCCATCCCATTCTTCCTTAAGATTCATTTTTAATTATCTTTATACACAGAAGATCAACTCTATACTAAGTAAAGATTCCAACAGATTGCACCCACACAGACACACAAAGTATAAAGTACTGTTTGAAGACTAGTTTTACTGTTATTTCTCATAAAACAACACATTAAGGACAGAGGTCTCACATTTTGGAGCAAGTGCAGGAACTTTCTTATTGGATGTTCCCAAAATGGAACTAGAAGTAAACAAGTAAAAGCCACCATGCTCGCTGCTTGCCAAGCCTGGGCCATTATAGGCACAGAACAGGAGTAGAAGTTAAGAAAATAAAAGTCCTTGGGACCCTGAAGCCCTAACACTCTGGTGTTTCTAATATCTTTATGCATGTGTTGGGAGGATAGGTCACACTTTTTTGGAAAATACATACAAAAATATTCTTCATCATATATTTGGAATAGCAGTACTAACACTGATAATCAGGGACTAGTTCATAAATTTCCATCTTACTCTTAAATAGCAAAAATTCAGAGAACTGCCACCCTTCTGGGGTGACCTCAGAAATGCCTTGTTTATCTTCTCCTTCCTCTCCCCTTCCCCCTTCCAACCCAGGGCTCAGGCTCTGCTTGTCACCTCTAACCAGTGGTCCCCCACCTCTGCTGATGCCACCAGACACAGGGAGCTCAATTCCCACAGTGATAAAATCCATACTCCAGTTGGGGTCAAGTTTGTGGAAAGTCACTCTTCACACTGACTTGAAGTTGTCTTCCCATTATTTCCAACAGATGACCCCAGTTCCAGTGATAGGACTTACAGAACCCACAGAAACCCCACTTCCTACAGGAAGATCTGAAGATGGACAACGCTATGTCCTCATGTAATTCTCATTTTTAAAAAAAGATTTGTGGCTGGAGCTGTGGTGTAGTGGGTAAACTACCACCTGCAGTGCCAGTATCCCTTATGGGCGCCAGTTCGTGTCTCGGCTGCTCCACTTCCGATCCAGCTCTCTGCTATGGCCTGGGAAAGCAGTAGAAGGTGACCCAAGTCCTTGGCTCCTGAACCCATATGGGAGACCTAGAAGAAGCTCCTGGCTTCAGATCAGTGCAGCTCCGGCCGTTGCAGCCATCTAGGGAGTGAACCAGCGGATGGAAGATCTCTCTCTCTCTCTCTCTCTCTCTCTCTCTCTCTCTCTCTCTGCCTCGCTGTACTCTGCCTTTCACACAGAGAGGTAGAAAGAGAATTTCTATCTGCTGGTTCACTCTCCAAATGTCTGCAACAACCTGTACTGAGCCAGGCTGAAGCCAGGAGCCATAAGCTTCTTCCGGGTCTCCTGTGTGTGTGGCAGGAGCCCAAATACTTGGGCCATCTGCTGCTTTTCTCAGGCCATTAGCAGGGAGCTAGATAGGAAGTGGAGCAGCCAGAACACGAACTGGAACCCATGTGGGATGCCAGTGTTGCAGATGGTGGCTTTACTCACTGTGTCACAATGCCAGCCCCGGAATTCTTATTCTTTACCAACAAATATTTGTTTTTCCCTGGCAAAAATACTTGGATCTCCTACTCATTCTCATGTCATAAGGGCTTATACCTCTCCTCCTGGCCTCTTTACTTCTGAATCTGACCTTCCAAGACCCTCTTTTTTTTAAAATATCTTTTCCCTCTACTTGAAAGGCAAGGAGAGAGAGAGAGAGAGAGAGAGAGAGAGAGAGCGAGCAACTTCCATTTGGTGGTTCACTCCCCCAGTGGAATAGCTAGACTGGGTCAGGCTGAAGCCAGATGCCTGGTGCTCTACTTGTGTCCTTCCTGGATCAGAAGTGAAGCAGCTGGGACTTGAACTAGCACTACAAGATAGGACGTGGGTGTCCCAAGTGTCAGCTTAACCCATTGCACCACAAAGCCCACCCTGACAAACTTGCCCAAACTGGACACAAGATTCAGATGTGGTCATGAACAGCCTGAGGGAGAACAGGGATGCCCCTTGTTCTTAGCCCACCACTTCCAACTAATGTCGTGTTGACAGCCATGCCACATCATCAAGTCCTAAAAATGTAGTCAACAAGGACCCCTGCATTTATTAGGAGGATTTGAAATTGAAGGATGATTTTGCTTCCCAGGATCCCTTCTTCAATTCTAGAATGTGAGGTAAATATTGTAAAAGGAAAATCCGTGGTTCTCCAATAGACTTTGCTCCCTCAACTTGGCATAAGGAGATCATGTCTAACAAGATGTCCAAGAACAGCAGTGCATTGAATCTATAGCCTCTCTCCTCCCTGCAAAGGAAATTAGTGTGTGGGGGGGGCACATTCTACATGTGATGCTCTTTTGGCTGCATTGCTTGTCTTGTTGTGGTTCATCTCAATAACCTTCTTGGTGGTATCTCAGCACTGTTTCTGAGATAGGATCAGTGAAGTTAAGAGCAGCAGGCAGACTAAAAAGAGAAAACGTCTCAGACACTCACTGCTAAAAGAGAGTTGGAGAAACATCCTCATGCCTTCTGCTTTCAGTTAACTTTTCCCACTACCAAATGTTCAGGTACATAACAGTGGTCACTTCTTTGCTTGTGTAAAATACGCAGTCAAGCCTATTCCTTTGCCTGTGGTTCATGCTTTCTGTTTTATAAAGCAGGCACAGAAAACTAGAAGGGGGTGGGAGTAAGTCATGGGGTAAGAATGCCCTGTGCCTTGGTGGGGATTCCGATTGTCCTTGAAGTTCTGAGGCAAATCAAAAGTGAATATTGTAATAGAATGGCTGTAAGAAAAAAGGAGTATGTCTTGTTCCATCACTGACGGCTTGAGAAAATGTTGCAAAAAAGAAAAGAGGGGTTGTTGTTGTTGGAGGGAAATAGTTTTGAACACAGTGAACTAAATGGGACCTTGCTATCTGGACCGTAGAAAGTAGGACTGGCAAAGCCAAGAATGAGACCAGCAAGGCTTGCAGCTCACTGTCTTGTGCTCCCTTCCCAACCGTGTTCCAGAGAATACAAGGAGCGTCGAGGGCTCTGCTCACAAAAATGAAGGATGAGTCCCCTACATGACTACGTGTAGGAATTGCTGAAAACGGCACTGTTGTCTAAGGGCTCAACCGTTCATTGATTTAAAGCCGGGAGAAATTCTGCGGTACAGAAGTTTTCCGAGTTTGTTTAACCCGGTATTTCCAGGGCTGGTTGTCCAGAGACCACTTTTGTGCCCAGTAGCTCCTATTCATGCCCTAGAGAACACCAGTGCATCAACACTGCATCATTAAGATGGTGGGGATACCGGCTCCGCGTTCCGGGGAGACAGAGAAGAAAGGGGGCGCATGCAGGGGGCCGTTTTCATTGTGGCCGTCCTGGGGAAGTGGAGTGCCTGGTAGGAAGGAGAGAAAAAGAGCAAACAACCAAAGGACTGCTCTGAGAAGGGAGGTCTGACCCTGCCAGAGAAGCCCTAAAGAAGAGCTGAGGGTGGGCGAGTATTTGCTGTAGCAGTTAAGGCGTGACTCGGGACACCTACATCCCATGTAGCAGTGTCTGGGTTTGAGTCCTGCCTCCATTTCTGGTTCCAGCTTCCTGCTAGTGTGCACCTTGGGAAGCAACAGGTGAGATGGCTCAAGTACTAGGGACCCTGCATGTGGGAGGCCAGACTGAGGTCCTGGTTCCTGACTTGGTTTTAGCCCAGCCATGGCTGTTGACATTTGGAGGAGTGAGCCAGCAGATACTGTCTCAGTCTCTTTCTCTCTGTCTCTCAGGTAAAAAGAAAATAATAAGTGTTTAAAAATTAAAAATTGGGCTGGTGCCATGGCTCACTTGGTTAGTCCTCCACCTGTGGTGCTGGCATCCCATATGGGCACCGGGTTCTAGTCCTGGTTACTCTTCTTCCAGTCCAGTTCTCTGCTGTGGCCCGGGAGTGCAGTGGAAGATGGCCCAAATGCTTGGGCCCCTGTACCCGCATAGGAGACCAGGAGGAAGCACCTGGCTCCTGGCTTCGGATCAGTACAGCGCTGGCCGTAGCGGCTGTTTGGGGAGTGAACCAACGGAAGGAAGACCTCTCACTGTCTGTAACTCTGTCTCTCTGTTTCTCCCTCTCACTGTCTGTAACTCTACCTGTCAAATTAAAAAAAAAATAAAAATTAAATAAATAACTGAATAAAAGAAGAAC
This sequence comes from Sylvilagus floridanus, assembly GCA_949820135.1. Classification (NCBI taxonomy): domain Eukaryota; kingdom Metazoa; phylum Chordata; class Mammalia; order Lagomorpha; family Leporidae; genus Sylvilagus; species Sylvilagus floridanus. The sequence continues at coordinate 9,096,746 of OX463228.1, read as the reverse complement.
CAAGGGAAAGCCAGCCAGTGGGTGTGGTGGAGACCACCATGCTGTTGTCCAAACCATGCTAGAAAAGCCCTCCCGGTCACTCTCTTCCTACAGCCTCGTCGAGGAGAATTTTTACACCCATCCCCCATCCTCCAAAGGAATTGTATCTGCCAGACTATCACAAGGCAAAAAGAGCCTCAAAAAGACCCTCAGACTCCAGTGCTGGCACCCATTTCCTTTCCCCTTCTCCCTTCTGGATCAGAGATTTCCGGGGCTGGGTACCCTGCTACGGCTCTGTCCCCGAGCCTCATTGGTCAGGTGTCTGGGTCAGACTGGTGATCGCTAAGGCTTCTTCCAGCTCTGTGGGATCTGAAATGATCTGAGCACTTGAAGGTGACTTTTGAACAATCAACTTCTGCTGCCTGTGCCTCTGCTGTCTAAAGACTGTGCACACGGGGTGACTTTGAAGCCCAATGAGATAACCCACAGACCCTCAGTGGGGATCGAGAAGCTGGTGTCATGGCAGCGGGCAGTCGTTCTGTGAGCGGTGCAGCCCCCATGGGTGATAGTTGTCTGAGTGCACGGTCCCTCTGTCCCTCTGCTTTTCCCAGTGCTCCCTCCCCTCGCTCCCCCAGCTGGCTTCCCTGTGAGCTTATCTTCTGTCTGCTCCTCTCTATTCATCCATCACCCAACTGCCTCTGTCGGGAGCACTGGCCTCCCATGTTCTCCCAGGTGTCTGACTGTTGGACTAATCTTGAGGATAAGCAGGCTTAAAATAATTTCACATTTGTCTTCATTTGGACACTGGGCTGTTTGCATAAAGGACTTCTTGCCAGAAATGTTAAACTCTGTGAGCCAGAGATGAAACTTATCTGAGAACACACTGTTTTAAAGGACGAGGGCCTTTCAGAAAAGCGCGTGGAAAAGCAGGATTACAGGATAAGTTCGAGTAGTGAGCATTTTGCTCAGTGGTTAAGGCAATTGCGTCCCATATAGGATGCAATGCTTGGGTTTGATCCCTGTTAGATATGAATGTTAGCCATCGCAAAACACACCAAACACCGGAGTAAGGGAAAGGGTTTATTGGGGAACACCCAACAGACCGGAGTGAAGGGGTGGGGAAGGAAAAAGAGAGAGAAAGAGTATAAGAGAGAGAGCCAGAGGAGAGGAGCTAGTGAGGAGAGAAGATAGAGCAGAGAGACGAGAGACGAGAGACGAGAGGAGGAGAGGAGCCAAGAGAGAGAAGCAAGAGAGAAGAGCCAAGAGAGCACGCATTCAGGAACAGGCCCTTTTAAAACTGCCTGAGGGCGGGCAGGGAAGCAGGAGCAGCGAATCCCATTGGGATGGGGGTGGAGCTTGACCACAGAGGTTGGGCCGTGTGGCCACCTGGCTAAAACTGCGCCAGTTTCCTAACAACCCCTGGTTCTGGCTCCCGATTCCAGCTTCCTGCTAGTGCAGACCCTGGGAGCAGCAGGGATGACTTAGTGACTAGGCTTTTGCCACCCGTGTGGGAGACCTGAACCGCATTTCCAGCTCTAGCGCTGGCCCTGGCCCACCCCTGGCCATTGCAGGCATTCGGGGGCTAGAATAGCAGAAGGGAACTCCTTCTCTTATGTCTTTGCCTCTCAGATTAATAAGTGTTTATTATTTAATTCCATTTTCTATGAACTTAAAAAATTTATTTAGTTAGTTGACAGACAGAGAGAGAAAAAGAGAGAAAGTGCTTCCATCTTCTGGTTCACTCTCCAAGTGCCCACAACAACTAAGAAAGGGCTGGGCTAAAACTGGCGGCTGGGAATTCAGTCTGGGTCTTCCACATGGGTGACAGGAACCCAGGTACTCCCGTCATCACCTGCTGCCTTCCAGGGTGTGCATTAACAGGAAGCTGGAATTAGGCCTGGAGCAGGACTTGAACCCAGGCACCCAGATGTGGGATGTGGGCATCCCAAGTGGAAGACAAATGCCTGGCCCTCCACAAACCCTTTGAAGTACCCAAGTGCCCTTAGGAATACATTTGTATTCAGCAGGATGGTTACAACGGAAGCAGAGAGTAAGCTCACTTAGGATGATGGGCAAACACCTTTTATGTCTTAAGGAAGACCCACCAATGGACACTGCAGCCTCCCCAGGGTGCTGCAGTATGGGATTGGAGCAAGTTCCATGATGTGTATCCATATCTTTGGGGCTGGAACAACCCTGAGTTTTGAGGACTGTGCAGAAAGATAGTAGAAATGGCCAACTGCTTGTCATTCCTCTTGACCCAAACTTCCCATAGCTCAATTTGAGGCTCTCAGGGAAACAGAAGGGTTGTTTTAAATCAAAACTTATTGATTTAAATAGTAAATCTGCAGGGGAGGAAGATAAACCAGGTAGAATTTACATCTTGATGGTACAATTCTAAACATTCCTGGAGAAATAGAATTGAGAGATACATTTATTTTAATGCAAAAACACTTTTTAAATCTATGCATAATTTTCCCACAAGATGTATTTTCCATGAACTTATAGAAGATCACTCTATGCATGGATATCAAAAATAATTTTGCACAAAAATAAACTTATCTTTTAATTCTATTTCCCATGAACTTTTTGAAGTACTGTTGTATGACAGCCATGAATTTGACAGAATTCACACCCCCATTGCTTTCCCGTAAGAAACCTTGCTTCTCTCCCTTGAGAGTAGTAGGACTATTTCTGTTTGAAAACAAGCTTCCCATTCCTCCATCCAAACTTTAAAAATGTTTTACTGATTGCAGATCGTTCTGTCCTCTCAGCTGGTCACAGTAGGATGTTCTTTGCTCCTCATCAGATAATGCAGCTCTGGCCTGTTTTAGTGTACGGATGGTTTGCTATAAAACAGCACGATGATGGTACAAATAAATAGGCAAGGTTAACTGAGCACTTACCCTGTGAGCTAAATGCTTTATTTACATAATCTAAATCTCTCTACCACTGGGATAGGTACTATTATCTTTAATAGTTGTAACATCTGTCCTTTTACAAAAACATTTTTAAGTGTCTTTACTCTTTATTTGAAAGTCAGAGAGAGAGAGAGAGAGAGAGAGAGAGAGAGAGAGAGAGATCTCCCATCTGTTGGTTCACTCCCCAGATGACCACCGTGGCCCAGGCTGGGATGAGGCTGAAACCATGGACCTGGAACCCAGCCCAGGTGTCCTGTGCGGGTGGCAGTGATCCACCTGCTGGAACCATCTGCTGCTGCCTCACTGGGTCTGCATTAGCAGGAAGCTGGAATCACCAGTGGAGCTGGGTCTCGAACCTGGTCTGATGCAGGTTGTCCCAGTCATTGTCTTTACTGTGCAAATGTTCACTCTCTTTCGTTTTACATAGATGTAGACAGTCTGAGGCTTGGCCCGATGAAGACGCTTTCCCAGGCTGCAGAAGGAGTTACGTGGGGAAGCTGGGAGGTGAAACAAGGCAGGCTGCAGTCTGTCCTCATGTAACTTTCCTTTTTCTGCAAGAAGATGTCTTAAAAACTCCCCAAGAGACCTTGAAAGCCACCTGGCATTGAAGATCACAGACAAATCCACTCAGGAATCCTTCAGCAAAGGGTTTCGCTCAGCCATCTCCTGCAGTTTTTCTTGCGGTCTGAGACCTTGCTAGTGGCTCCTTTTGCTGCCAGTTGCTCCCCGCCTGCCACCCACCTGGGGCAGATGTGCCCATCACTGTGTGTCCCAGGTGCCCGGGGAACATGGCCACAATTCCTCATTCTATTGTGGTTTTGTGGGACTTGGAAGGAGCTCCCAGCCTGAGGATTTTGGAAGCCAGGGTCATTCCTTGAGCCTGGAGAGAAAGGAGCTGTGTTTGGGCTTCTGGGCCTGACTGGGGGCTGGGAAGCAGTGCCCATGTGCCTGCAGGGATACAATGGACACTCTCAGTGCGAATATGGCCCCCGGGTCCTCTGAGCCCAGAGGTCAGATTATATTCCCTGAAACAAAGCTTTGGGCTTAGGCTCTTACTCATGCATTGGTTTTCCCCTCAGTAGCCGGAGCTGGGCTCTTTGCAGGCTCCAAGTCAGCCCCTCTACAGCCTGCGTGACTGCAGTGCCTGGCTCCAGCACTGTAGTACTAGGCACAGCTTCAGGCACCATCCTGGGGGTAGGGGCACAGTCTTCACAGAGAGAGAAGCCAAGGGGCCTGAGAGTGAATCAGTGTGGCTGCTTGGTCCCTGGGACAAATTTCCCCAGAGATGATTGTTGGCTAAGGAGGAGAAAGCCACCAGCCAGACTCCATGAAGATGCTGCCGCTGATGAGGAAACATCCCTAGGAAATATTCCTTGCAGGGCTGACAGACCCTGCAGAGGTCAATGCCAAGTTTCCAGCAGCATTGCCCACTCAAGCCTCTGCAGGTTCCTAGAGGAGCCCTGGCCCAGGAGGGGGATGCTGGCCAGGTGTTTCTGACACAGCGGAGAGCAGTCACTGCTGCAGCCACTGTAGGTCTGGGCTGCCTCACCAGAGCCCTCCAGGTTGGACATGAGTGTCATGATTTTATAGGTGGAGGTCAAAAAGCCAAGTCATATACTTAGTTTGCATCAGACTGGCCTAGGATTCAAACCCAGGTCTGTTTAGATTTCCTTCTGTTTTACCATTGGGCTTTCTCAGAAGGTAGCACTGACCCAGCCCAAGACCTTGAACTTGGGGGAGCACCCGGGGCGGCATCCATGACCATGGGATCTTAGGAGTGGAATATGGTACTAGGTACAGGCAACAAGCCCAGTCTCCTTGCATAGGTCGTAGAGGTGAGCACCTCCCTCCTACAGCAGCCATTCCACTGGTAGGAAGAAGGAACTCTGTTTTGTCTTGTTCTTGTTTCTGCAACTGGGTCCATAGGAAAACAACTTATCTGGAGGAGAAGTTAGGTGTCTGGTACCATCCAAGAACAGAAGGCTGTCTGCAACCTTTCTGCCTTAGTGATAACTTCTGGATTTCCCCCAGGCTGTCAGATCTCTTTTTCACTCTGTTCCCTTCTGTACCTCACTGCTCAATTTCTGTTATCCCTGTCTAACCTCCCTTCCAATATGTCCTTGATTCCAAGAGACACATTTTCCTGTACCTAATATCTTTGCAGTTGGCACATATCTTGTCACTGAGATCTCCATTTAATGTGGTGGGACTGTTGAAACCTATGCTGCACTTTTGGAATTGATAGAGACCAAGAATGGAGGCACTATGATAACTCATGCCTTTACTCAACTCATCAATTACCTGTGATAAATTTTAGGCATTACACTAGATGCTGGGCATCTAGAAATAACTAGTGTTAGCTCTTGAGGTCACTGTCCAGAGCAGGGCACATGGACAACACAAATCCACAGCCTGAGCTCCCTGTGACAAAGGTTCTGAAGCTGAGGGATCCTGGCTGTGTGGAGGAACAGAGGAAGGAGCAAAGGGAAGCAGCAGAGGCTGGGACTGCTTTGAGGGAAGGAGGGAGGCTGGGAACAGAATGAGCTAGGTTGGGAAATGGTATTCCAGACAAATGCATAGTTGGAGCAAGCAAAGCTTCATAATCATGGGAAAGTAGGGTGTGCTTGGGACCTCAAAGGGTTCCTTGTGGCCAGAGTGGACAGTGTGCAGGAGACAGAGTAGCAGAGTGACCTTGCAGATAGATGGGCAGACATGGGGACCTTGGGTGCCATGTCAGCAAGTTCAATCTCTAGCCTGAGTCCAAAAGTGAATCATTAAGGGGTTGTCAGGAGGACAGTGTGCTTCCATGTGTATTTAGGGACTCCATGGGGGAAGCAGATGGCAAGAGGGGAGTGGGTTAATGTGGGACAAGGTGGGTGAGGTGACAGCTATTGGAAGAAGCAGGGTTATGCTGAAGGATGCAGAATACCTTGTTTTCCTTCACTATTCCAAGATAGGTGCACCTGACCATGGAGGCTTGAGTAAGACCACACACACAGTGGTGCAGAGGGGCTTCTAGAAGTAGCACTCACAGCTACAAGTGACTCTGCTCTTGCCTGAACCCCATGATGCATGTCCTTGTCTCAGAGAGGCACATGGTCAGGGTTAGGCAGGCTGACCTAAGTGGGTGCTTGGAAAAGCTACAAGACGAAGAAAAGCTTATTGTTTGCCTGCACTTGTTAAAGAAGTGTTGTCTCAAACCTTCAGTGCTGATACTCTAACTTGTACTTGCCAAATGAAGCTTACTGATCAGGATCTTTTAATAATCGGATGAGAGTGTGTACCAGCACTTGGGGAAAAAGTACTGATGTTGATGGGCACTATCACAGGAAAAACACAAGGGACGTCTCTCAGGATGGTGACAGATGCTCAGCGTTAAGAAAGAAGCAGATAAATTGCTGAGGGTGTGCGTGTGAGGCACGCAGCTAACATGTCCTTGGTGCTGTTGGCTGATGGGTCCACCTGAGAGAGCACTCTGGGACAGGTGTAGGAGGGAGACGTGGACTGAATTCTTCCGGCACTGTATGGGCAGCATGCCCATGCTTGGGCAGAGGTGGGACATGACTCTTGATATTGACCCCAAGACTTACGGTTCTCTTCTCATCCCAATTCCCTGAACAGGTGCAGTGCCACACTTACACAGGCTACTGCTGGTGTGTCACCCCGGATGGGAAGCCCATCAGTGGCTCGTCTGTGCAGAACAAAACTCCTGTATGTTCAGGTACCGTAGAGAGGGCGGGAAGAATGGAGAGGGTTGGAGAGAGACCTTCTGCGTGGTCTTGTGCATCTTTTGGGGGCACCTCTGAAAGGTTATTGGTGGTTTTAAGCCTATTCTCAGGTCAGGTTGGACCCTGACACACCTGCCCAGTAGTCAGCTGGGTGATGAGGATCAGTATATGCCTGTGTACAGGTATTTATTACTTCTGAGTGTAGATTTCTGGTTTGATGCTCTTTGTCTAAGTATTGGCTATCACCTCTGGAGCTGGGATGACAGACACGTCTTCAGCTTGTCTGCTGACTCATTGCTACTGACCTTTGAAGCGCTTTACTAAGATGGATTTTGAGACCACCTGGGAGTTCAGCATTGAAGGTTGTAATCATCAACTAGTAATGTCTGTCCTGGGTACAGGAAAGGAGGGTGGTAGCCTGTGTGCAGCCCTTTCACAGTGTTACTTAGACTCATGGACAGCTTTTGTAGCGGCAGCCTTTACATCTGCCTGAGCATCAACAGTGCCTGGGGAATTGGGAAGCCCCTTGGGCTGAAGATCCATCCTCCTTCTCTATTCCAATCCAGCAGGTCTAGAGTAGACCTGAAGTCCTTATTTGATGACACTTTGCAGATGACAAGACAAGTAGGAAATCACTGCTCTAGTGACCCATTGGGTTAGTCCATAGCAAAAATTAACCCCTTTCTATTGCCAGCTTCATAAACACAGAGAAGTGTTGGTCCTAGGTCAGATTCTCCAGCTTGTGAATTATGGATTTACACAAGCTCCACACTTTCCTTACACTCGGAGGTTTAGAGACTCTCAAACTGCTCCCTATAGGCGCCGTGGCTCAGCCCCCGTTCAGAAGAACATGTCTTGCTCTGTATTTCTCCACATCTGTGTGTCTTAAGATTTTGTTTACTTACTTATTTTTAATTTTAAGTGCAAATCAAGTATAAAACATGATGCTAAATCTTATGGGGAAGTTCTGAAATCTAGCGGTCTTGCTACAGTAACTTTTTCCTTTCTTAATGAAATTAAGCTATGTGAAAGGAAAAGTGGAAAGGGCAGTAAGAATCTCCATCAGGAAACCCAATTTGTAGGTCACAAAGGGAAGTTTACTTTATTTGTAGTTTACATGGAAACTGGAAACCTTAATTGGGGTTGGAGTGAGGAGGGGCAGGAATTAGCCCTCCTTACAAATGACCTGGAAAGTTTCATTTAAAGCAAACAAATGCACTAGAAACAAGCCATGCAGGGTCATATAATTGAATTCGCACAGAACCGGTAGTAGATGGAGATGGGGTGTGACATGGATTGGGAAAATATGGGTTCCTCCTTTTATTTTGTTGGTGGACCCTCTGCAGGTGCCCTTCTGTGGATGATCTGACTTTGCCCTGCTTGTGTGAGGCTGAGATTCATGGGGAAGACAGGTGCCACAGGGTCAGGCCCAGAGGACGGGGTACACACGGCATCCCAGTATTTGCAGGGCAAATGTTTGGCCAAACACACATGCTGCTCACTTCTTGAGGAACAGGCTGTGTCTAGAAAATTGTTTCCATGCCTCAGACTGTTTTTGCCCATTCAGTACAATTGGGCCAACAATTTTCTACTTAATGTAGATGGAAAATCGCCGATTTCCTGCCCTGACCGAGGGACGTCAATCATTGCATTTGCAGTAAGAGGGGGTTTCTTTTCAGTTGGCCCTGCTGACTGGACATGGCTCAGAACATGGACTTGGTGAGAAGAGGGGGAAATGGGGCAGTGGAGGCGAGGGGAAGATATTGGAATGTTCAACAAGGGAGTTATGTAGATGTAGAATTTTGAAAAAAAAAATCTGATCCAGACCATTGCTAAGGAACTTGGAAATCACAGTTCGTCTCAACAGTGCTGGGTTATCAGTGACATTGATGTTAAACAAACCCCACTCGGCATGGATGTATGTACTAACTTTGTATATAATATCCCCCAGTGTGTATACAATACATATATACATGACCATATGCTCATAACCTCAGGCTCTGCCAACTCTTTGAAAGAAACCAACCACGATTCATTCTAAATGGCTATGTTTTTGTTTCCCCTCTCATCCAAGGTTCAGTCACCGACAAGCCCTTGAACCAGGGTAACTCAGGAAGGAAAGGTGAGTGGAGTTTTATGCTTTATCTAAATGTTTGCGTCCAAAGCCAGTGCACGCAGGAGTTCTTGGACAAGAGAGGAGCCTGAGGTGCAAGTTCACAGTGCTCTGCAGAAGGTCTTCTCCATTCTTATTCTGTGGTTTGGTCCCAGAAGCATCGGAGGTAAGTAAGGCTCGTGTGGTGGTGGAGACTCAGCCCCCAGAATTTAGGAGGGAGGTAGGGAGAGTGTAGACGGTGAAACTGGCAGAGCCTTTGTGTGAGCCCTGAGAATCTTGATTCCTTGGAGGAGTTTAGCCAATCAGCTACAAAGGGAGCCAACCTATAAGCAGAGAGGATGGTGAAGGTAGGGGTCAACTCTTGGGTCTCTTGTTTCATAAACCCACTTGAGTATCCTCCCACTCCCTGCTGATTCTCTTTAATAGTTGCTCCAGCAGCCCCAGATTGTCTTCACTAAGATTAGATTGGCTTCATGAGCAAGCAACCAGTCCAGTTGTTGTTCTGCTTTTGTGTCGGATGGAACAGTGAAGCGTGCACCTGTGCGGAGGAGATCTCTGTGAGAGGAGGAAGTGCCACCCAGACTCCTCACCTCATTAACATGCAGCTTTTGTGATGTGTGCCTTGTGATTTCCGTAGCCTGCTTATAATCCTAGTTTTTCTTTACCTCTAGCAACATTAAATAGCAAATTAAAAAAAATCATAAGAAAAAGAAATTATCGAAGAGAGATTAAGGTTTTAGATTTTAGTGCTTGAACAGTAGGTTACTCCTGCTTTTTGAACAAAGAGCCCTATGTTTTTGTTTTACACTGGGCCCCCAGAATTGTGGAGCTGGCATATGTCTGAGTGCTATTTAATGGACAAGCCAACATAAGCAATAGGTCCCTGGGATATGCTGTCCACAATTTCCGGTGTGGAAGAGAGTCTGCTGCTTCCCTCTGGGACAGCATACACACAGAGACCTGGAAGCTGAGTGGCAGTTTCAATGCCATTGCATGTGCAAGCACTCCTGACTCCCATCCCAGACTGAGCATGAGGCTTCCCACCGCATCTAGGCTTTGGAACTACGTGCTCATCTCTCTGTGATGTGGAAAGTTGGGTCCAGGGTCTGCTCAGGGTCACTGTGAACTTTGCAGACTTCCTGGGAGACCAAGGCCAGGCCCTGGACCCTGCCCTGGTGCTTATGTCATGGGGACAGAAAGAAAAGAAAAAGTCACCTGCTCCAACTACAGGAGATAAGAATCCAGAGAACCTGCTGCTCCAAGATGCAGGTGCTCTGAGATGTGGAAGTGGGTCATGGTGATGCCATCAACCAACTAGGAAATGTGGACCAATGGACCAGACAGCCTGCCCCTCTTCCCCTGGGTGGGAATGAGTAAGTGAGTCCAAAGAAGGGAGGGAGTGTTTTTCCAGACCCTTTTGGGAGGGTAAGGGGAGAGCCATGAGTGCTGGTGGTTGTCTCCCCGATGGAAAAGTGGGGAGAGGAACATGAAGGCCTCTCTCTGCAAAGACTTCAAGTCCTCAACCTCGTGAATGCTGTGTGTCCATTCGGGTGAGGAAAGGGAGTCGCCTTCAGGTTTGCTTGTGGCCACAGAAATCTCCAGGACCATCACCTTTGCCCGTGGGTGTAGGAAAAGCACATTGAAACTCACGTGCAGGTGACCACTCAGATTTCCCCATGGCAGGAGCGGAGTGCAGGCTGCTGAATGAAGCAGGTGACTCAGGAGGGCTCTGCAGTGAGTTTCAGCTCTTAAGCTGGACAGAGAAGTGCTTTCAGGTTGATGTGATTTTGTATCCTGTAGATAACAGTGAAGGACAAACCTGTGGTTATCTGGGGTCTCATAGACCCAGCTGGAAGAGGGCAGTGAGCCGGGGCCGTCAGCTCACAAGGCCCAGCAGTGAGCACCCTGCGTTCCTTTCTAGTTCTAGGGTTAGCTGGCAGAGCAGTGAGAGGGCAGAGGGGCCTGCTTCCTCCAGGGGAGGATGCTGGGGGGTGATGCAGGGGCTAGAAGGGGAAACCTCCTCTCCGAGGGACAACTTGCTGTCAGCTCCCTGCTCTTTGCTCCCCAGCTTGGGATGGGTCCCCTCACCCTGATGGTCCTTCAAGGTCTTCCTCTTTGGTGCGAAGGTCGGGACAAGGCCTGAGGGTGGGGCTGGGGGCTGTGCTGGAGCTCAGTCTGTCCTGGAGGCTTGAATGCTGCCCCTTGGTGTCTCTTTCCTTCTACTTTGAAGGATCAAATTAGGCGCTGGATACTCTTCTCTTTGTCTGCCATGGGTAGTGCCGTGAAGAGCAGATTGGGGCCACCTGTAGAAAGGGCTACCTGAAGCCACACCTGCCCAGGAAACGGGGGTTTGAATTGGGACAGGGTGCGAGAGGGCATTCGTAATATCCTGTGTCGACCCGCCACCAGGTTCCTCTTTCAGCCGCCACTTAAGAAAGGAATGTGCTCCGCAGGGCAGCAGGTGGGAAGACACAAAGGCCCCTTGTCTGAGCTCAGCCCACACGTGGGCTGTCCTGGAAGGCATCTCCCTAGGGCTGCCGCGCACAGCCCTGAGGCCTGCCACAGAGAAGTGCTAGGCCTGGGCCCTTGTGCGGGCTGAGGCTGGTGGTCTGGGCATGTGAGCGGTGGTGGGGACAGCGGGCGAGGACCAGATTTTTTTTTTCTCTGCCCCCTCTCCCCCGCCCTTTGCCTATTTGAATATGCCCCATGACAAGGCTGGGCAGTGGGGGGGGGGGGGGGTGGAAACGGTTCTCTGCCTGGAAGGAATGAAAAGACGCATTGTGTGACCACAGAGTCTGGGTGCTGGCCAGGAACTGGTCCTCCAAAGGAGAGGAGAAAGTCAGAGTGTTTGGAGGCTGGGGGAGGAGGCCCAGAGAGATAGCAGGAGAAAGGGAGGTGGGAGGGAGGCCAGGTGCGCGCAGGTCACAGCCGTTTGGCCTGAGGACCGGAGGCCTGGGTGGCTGCGGTGCCTGGGTCCACAGGTGTGGGGCCCAAAAGAAGTGGGGGAGGAGGAGGGAGGCACTGTCATCTTACCCACACGCACGTGCTCCGTGGGGGGAGGGGCATCACAACTTAAGACTGTTTACCTAATCCCTTGGGATGTCCTTTCCTCGCTCTGTTCTTTGGGCCCCTTGTGTTTAACGGACTCCTTTATGGGCACATGTGTGGTCATTAACACGTGCAGTGTAGGTCCTGGGCCATGTGTTTGAGTTTCAAATATCCATTGATCTGGCGCAATCGCATCCTGGCTGCCCCCTCCCCTTCCTCCCCTTTGGTCCTTGCCCTAGGAGTGAGATGGAAGGGGCGTGTGTGCTTCAGAGGTGGCGCACACGTGCACTCGTCTGTGTTTTATTGATGCCACAGAGGAGAATCTGCGGGTGGGGGGGGGAGGGGGGCTGCAGCCCCTGTGACTCTGAAAATCTGCCGCAGAGGCTGCAAGAGATTGGTGCTTTGGTTTTCCCTGAAGTCGCCCCGCAGGAAAGTGATTGTCGAGATCGCGAACTTGCCCCGTGCAGATTTACCTGGTCATCCCTGTGCCCGCGGGCTTTTCTGCAGCGCCTCTTTGCGGGGTCTGAATGCTGGTTACTGTCGGTGATTGGAGGAGCTTCTGGAATAACTGAAAGTCCGGGCCTGGCCCTCATCGCTATGCGCGATGTTCGCAGGCTCGGGGGTGGGGGAGTGCAGCACCCCGGCATCCCAGAGAGCTGTGCTGGAGGAAAGAAGGATTGAATGAGGGTGTGTGGGGTCGCACTTGGAAGATCTCTGGCTGTCCCCTGGGAGCTTTGTCTTCTGAGTGCTCAGGCGCTCAGAGGCTCTGGGGCGATGCTGTAACAGACGGCAAGTGGACCTTTAGGGTCATCAGAAGTTTGCTGTTTTTCTGTAAGAGTTGGTTGTTTCAGGAAAGTGAGAGAAAAATAAAGGTATTAACACATTCTGCCTTCGTTTCCTGCATGATGACTGTGTTTGTCAAGCCGGTCTTGGAGACAGGCAGGATTTCCAGAATCCAACTCACCTTCGATTGCAAAGGCTTTTAATTTTTTAATTCCCCCGTGGCCCCATATATAAGCGCTCCAAGTAGAAAGTGAGGCACACGTGTTTCTCCAGGGTCCACCTGCTCCACATCTGTGTCCCTGTTTCTAGACTCTCTCATGGAGCCTGGTCTTCAGGTGGCTGTCAGCTTGGAGACTGTGTCAGTCGGGTGGTGGATCAGGCAGCACAGAGCTTTGGCTTGGCGGTTGTCGCAGATGAAGGGACGGGGAGAGCGCCAGCCTCAGCGCTCCAGGGCCCTTGGCACAACTTTGGTGCCCTGAGCTTGGTTGAGGAGTACCAGGCTGCCTTTCGGGGTACATCCTGCATGGGAATGACTCCAGACTCTTCCCAGTTATTCCACTTCCTCTTTCCCTATCACGGAGGTGGAAGCTGGACCAGAAGTTGGATCTTTCGGCACTGCCATCACATGGCAAAGGTCTGATGACGTCCCAGCCTGGGCTGGGTTTGGATGGAGTCGGTATTGACCTCTATTCCCATGGCTCTTCCTTGGTGGAGACTTCCTTGGTGGAGAGGCATTCCCCCTGAGACTGTGCCAGCTGCAATGGAGCTGTGGGCTGGCTGCATGCATCTTGCTGCTGCTGTCTCATGTGCTGAGCCGCCTTGACTGTGTCTGGCATGTCAGCGCCCTGGCATCGTGGGGGGCACCTTCGGGAAAAGCTGTGCTGGCGTCCCGGGCCCACACGATGTGTCCCTCCTTCCACAGCTAACGGCTCCTGCAGCGTGGTTCCCCCTCCACCCCGACCCCGTGTCAGCACTTATTCTAGGTCTCTGAAAGGAAGTTTATGCATGAAGAGTGCAAAACTAAGAGTTTGAATCCTTGCCATATCCCCATCTCCGAGGCCTGGAGAGCAAACGGGATTTAAGGATTTAAGGAAACACTTCTTAGCCATAGATTCATTTGCGTCTCTGGTGGTATTTGTAACCACTGGCATTTATATTTGGTTCTTTTATTCAGTATATATGAGGGAACTTTAAAAAGTTCATAGAAAAATGGAATTAAAAGAAGTTTATTTTGGTGTAAAAAAAGTCTGAAGTCTAATTTTTTAAAAAAGGATTTACTTATTTTATTTGAAAGCAGAGTTACAGAGAGAAGGAGAGAAAAAGAGAAAGAGAGAGAGAGAGAGAGAGAGAGAGAGAGAGAGATCTTCTATCTGCTGGTTAATTTCTGAAATGGCTACATTGGCTAGAGCTGGGTCAGGCTGAAGCCAGGAGCCAGGAGCCAGGAGCATCACCTGGGTCTCCCACGTGGCAGCAGAGGTCCAAGCACTTGGGCTATCTTCCCCAGCTTTTCCCAGATGTATTAACAGGAAACTGTAAGAGAAGTGGAGCAACTAGGACATGAGCCAGTGCTCACAGGGGATGCCAGTGTTGCAGGTGGCAGCTTAACCTGCTATACTACAATACCAGTCCCTAATTTTTGAGATAAATTATTTTTAATATAATTTATGGTCAGAGAGAGAGAGAAAGAAAAAGAGAAAGAGAGAAAAGTAGAAAAGAAGGAAGGAAGGAAGGAAGGAAGGAAGGAAGGAAGGAAGGAAGGAAGGAAGGAAGGAAGGAAAGAAAAAGAAAGAAAGAAAGAAAGAAAGAAAGAAAGAAAGAAAGAAAGAAAGAAAGAAAGAAAGAAAGAAAGGTAGGTGGATGGAGGAATGAAAGGAGGGAGGGAGGAAGGGAAGTATCATTATATTCTTAGACTGTATCTGTGAACTACATTAAATCTGTTCTTTCTATATTAAATGAACAAAGTAAAATTAAATGAATGAAAATTTAAAGATTTGAGGTCCACACATACAAGTGGTCTTCAAAAAGTTCACAAAAATGTGCACCATGAAAAAACTATGCATGGGTTTAAAAATTTTTTTTTGAAAGGCAGAGGCTCAGAGAGGAGAGAGAGAGGGAGTGAGAGGCAGAGTACTAGCTCCCCCATCCATTGGTCCATTCCCCAAATGCCTGCCAGGGCCAGGGCCAAAACCAGCAGCTGGGATGCAATCCAGGTATCCCACATGAGTGACAGGAACACAACCACTTGAGTCATTGCTGTTGTGTCCCAGGGTCTGCATTGGCAGGAAGCTGGAGTCAGGAGCCGGAGCCAGGAATCCAACTCAAGTACTTCAATATGGGCCACAGGCATGTTAACTGGTGTCCTAACCACTAGGCCAAATGCTAACCTCTCAAAGGTTTTGTTTGCACAAAAATAAACTTACCGTTTTGTTAAATTCATAGGCTGTTTTTGTTGGTGGCTTTAAAAAAACTTCCAGAAAATTTTAAATTTTCCCTTTTTAAAGATTTATTTATTTATTTGAAAATAGAGTTACGCAGAGAGAGGAAGAGAGACATACACGGGGGGGGGGGGGGGGGGATCTTCTATCTGGTTCACTCCCCCAAAGAGCCGCAATGGCTGGAGCTGGACCAGACCAAAGCCAGGAGCCAGGAGCTTCATGTGGGTCTCCCACATGGGTGCAGGGTCCCAAGCACTTGGGCCATCTTCTACTGCTTTCCCAGGCACATTAGCAGGGAGCTGGACAGGAAATGGAACAGCTGAGTCTCGAATTTGCTGTACTACGCCAGCCCCCAAGTTTTAAATTTTTAAAACAAAAATTGAGAGACAGTAATACAAAGAGTTTCCATATATCCCTTCTCCCTCTTCGCCTATTATTAGCATCTCATATTTGCATATTTGTCACAATTAATGAACCACACTCAGCTTCCCCTACTTTTTTAAATCTGAAGTCCTTTTATCCCTTCCACTTTCCCACCTTCTAATAATCAGCATTCTGTGTTCAGATTGAGGTTTTTTTTTCTTTTTTTAAATTTTAGCTCCCACATACAAGAGAGAATATGTGGCTTTTGTCTTTCTATGTCTGGCTTATTTCACTCAACACGATGTCCTCTGGTTCCACCCATTTGCTGCAAATGACAGGATTACATTCCTTTTTATGGCTGAATATTGTTCCATTGTGTATATATGCCATGTTTTCTTCATTCATCTGATAATGGACATGTTGGTTGATTGTGTATTTTGGCTATTGTGAACAGTGCTGCTATAAACATGGTGGAGCAGGTATGTCTCTTTCATACAGTATGTTCGTGTTTTTTGGGTATACACCCAGCAGTGGGATTGCTGGATCATATGGCAGTTCCATTTCTAGTTTTTAATGAGTTCTCCATACTGTTTTGTTTTTCTTTTAATAAAAGACATTTGTTTATTTGAAAGTCAGAGTTACACAGAGAGAAAAGGAGAGACAGAGAGAGAGAGAGGTCTTCCATCCGCTGGTTTACTCCCTAGTTGGCCGCAATAGCTGGAGCTGCGCCAATCCGAAGCCAGGAGGCAGGAGCTTCTTCCGGGTCTCCCACATGGGTTCTAGGGCCCAAGGACTTGGGCCATCTTCTACTGTTTTCCAAGGCCACAGCAGAAAGCTGGATCAAAATTGGAGCAATTGGGACTTGAACTGGCACCTATATGGGATGCTGGCACTACAGGCGGCAGCTTTACCTGTGCCACAGCACCAGCCCCAGCTCCATGTTGCTTTCCACAGTGGCTGTGCTATTTACATTCCCACCAACAGTGTGGTGGGAATCCATATCCTCCCTGGCATTTGTTGCTTGCTGTCTTTTGGATAACAGCCGTTCTGACAGGGATCAGGTGACATCTCATTGTGGTTTTGATTTGCTTTTCCCTGATGGCTAGTGATGTTGACCATTTTTTCATATATTTGTTGACCCTTTACATTCCTTTTTTGATAACTGTCTATTCAGGTCCTTTGCCCATTTCTTAACTGGATTGGGTTTTGTTTGTTTGCTATTGACTTTTGAGTTCCTGATACAATTTTGCATATTAATCCTATGTTGAATAAATAGATTGCAAATAGTTTCTCCCATTCTGTCAGATGTCTCTTCACTCTATTGTTTCCTTTTCCTTTAGTTTGGTATAATTGAATTTGTCTAGTTTTGCTTTTGTTGCCTGCACTTATCATTTTTTAGAAAAAGATTTATTTATTTATTTGAAAGGCAGAGTTACAGAAAGAGACAAAGATCTTGCATCCACTGGTTCACTCGCCAAAAGGCCACAACAGCCGGGGCTGGGCCAGGCCAGAGTCAGGAGCCTGGAACTCTATTAGGATCTCCGACATGGGTGTAGGAGCCTAAGTACTCAGGTCGTCTTCTGCAGCTTTTCCAGGCACATTAACAGAGAGCTGGGTGGGAAGCAGGCCAGCTTCCCCCGCTGGGACTCGAACTGGCACACGGATCTGCTGTCACAGGGGCAGCTTAGCCCACGGCAGCACAATACTGGTCCCTGAACCCTTTCTCTCTCTCTCTCTCTCTCTCTCTCTCTCTCTCTCTCTTTTTTTTTTTTTTTTAAGATTTTATTTACTTATTTGAAAGTCAGAGTTACACAAAGAGAGGAGAGGCAGAGAGAGAGAGAGAGGTCTTCCATCCGCTGGTTCATTCCCCAAATGGCTGCAATGGCCTTTGCTGTGCCAATCAGAAGCCAGGATCCAGGAGCTTCTTCCAGGTCTCCCATGTGGGTGCAGGAGCCCAAGCACTTGGGCCATCTTCCACTGCTTTCCCAGGAAATTAGCAGGGAGCTCAATCGGGAGTGGAGCAGCTGGAACTTGAACCGGTGCCCATATGGGATGCCAGCACTGCAGGCGGCAGCTTTACTGGCTACACCACAGCACGGTTCCCAAGCTTATCTTTTAATTCCATTTTCCCATGAATGTTTTGACGCATCCTCATGTTTATTTAGAATTTACTAAGTGCCAGAATGGTTATAGTGACTGAGAATCCAGCTGTAAGTGAAACCTAACATAGGAGCCCCAGCCTTACCTCAGGAAACTCACATTCTAATAGTCCCCAGCCTTTGTTAGGGAGATTAAGGTAGGGATAACCCTCCCAGAGGACAGCAGAATTCTAGATGCTCCAAAGTTGTCATTTCTACAAAGGGAGGTGGGGAAGGCAGGTGGCCTTGGCTGGTGGCTCCTGTAGCCAGAGTCCCTAAGGAAAGCCCCTTGGATCTTCTATCCACTGGTTCACTCCCCAAATGCCCACAGCAGGCAGAGCTGGGCCAGACCAAAGCCAGGAGCCAGGAACTCTATCCAGGTTTCTCACAGGGTTCCAGGGACCCAAGTACCTGGGCCATCATTTACTACCTCCCAGATGTCCATTAACAGGAAGCTGAATGGCAATTGAGTGTCTGGGACTTGAACCGGCACTGTGATATGGGATGTTGTTCAAAGCAGAGGAACAGATACACAGAAAGCTTTTCCATCTGCTGGTTCCCTCTTCAAATGCCCAAAGCTAGAGTGATTAAGACAATGCGGTATTGGCAATGGGATAGAAACATAAACTGATGAAACAGAATAGAGAACCTAGAAGGTCAACTGATTTTTGACAATGGTTCAAAAGCAATTCAATGGAGAAAAGATGGTCATTTTGATAAACAGTGCTGTGGCAACTGGACATCCATGAGCCCAGAAAGACGAGCAAAACCCTCAACCGGCATTCCATGTGGACGCTGGTTTCAGTCCTAGCAGCTCCACTTCCAGTCCAGCTCCATGCTAATGGCCTCGGAAAAGAAACACAAGATGACCCAAGTAAATGGGCCCCTGCACCTACTTGGGAGACCTGGAAGAAGCTCCTGGCTTCAGCCTGGCCAGCACTGGCTGTTGCGGCCATCTAGGGAGTGAACTAGTGGATGGAAGATCTCTCTCTGTCTCTCCTTCTCTCTCTCTCTGTAACTCTTTCAAGTAAATAAATAAATCTTTTAAAAAATCAAAATAAATTATGTATAAATTGAGTTTCAAATAAAAAATGTTGCTCTACAAAATATTCTGTAAAGGGAATGACAATGCTGCAAGTTGGGAGTTGCATTGACCAACCACACATCTGACATAGGACTTTTTTCAAAAAATAAATGAAGAACTGTCAGAATTCAACAGATAGTTCAAAATATACCAATAAACATTTTACTAAAGTATATATACAGAAGGCAAATGAGCACATGAGAAGAGGTTCAACATCACTGGACACAGGAAATGCAAATAAAGACCATGGTAAGATATCCCTCCATACCTACCAGATGAATTAAAATAAAAAATAGTGATAATACCAAATGTTAGTGAGGCTGCAGAGAAAGTGAATTTCTCATATATTGCTGGTAAGAATGTAAAATGCTAAGAACTCTGGAAAATACTTTGTAAGTTTGTTAAAAAAAAAAAAAAAACCTAGGTGCAGACTTTGTGGCATAGCAGGTTAATCTGCCGCCTGCGATGCTTGGATCCCATATGGGCACTGGATTGTGTCCCAGCTGCTTCATTTCTCATCCAGCTCCTGGCAAATTTGGGAAAAGCTGCAAAAGATGGTCCAAGTGCTTGGGCTCCCGCCTGCAATGTGGTGACCCCTGGCTTTGACCTGGCCCAGCCCTGTCTTTTGCAGCCACTTGGGGAGTGAACCAATAGATGCAAGATTTGTCTTTTTCTTTCCCTCTCTCTCTGTAACTCTGATTTCCAAATAAATAAACAAATCTTAAAAAATAAACTAAACATAAATTTACCATAATCTAATAGCTGAATGTTTATTTCAGAGAAATAAAAAGTTATGTCCACACAAAAACTGGTGAGTAGCAGCTTTATCTGTCATAGCCAAAACAATGGAAACAATCTAAATAGTGGATGAAGCAAATGATGGTCCATCCATACCACAGAGATAGCTGAGCAAGAAGCTGTTGACACATGCAGCTACCTGGATGCTGTCACAGGCATCAAGCAAAGTAAAAAGAAGATCATACATCAAAATGTCATATATAACATTATCCATTCACATGTCATTCTAGGAATGACACAGTTATAGAGATGGGAAACAGACTGGTGGATGCCAGTTGTGTTGGATGGAGTGAAGGAGGAAAAATGTTGAGGAGAAAGGATAGCATAAGGGAGATCTTTGTGATGATGGGATCGTTCTGCATTGATTGTGTTGGTGGTTACATGACACTGTGTAGAGCTACACACACACACACACACACACACACACACACACGTAATTGCATGCAAAGCTAGTGGAGTTTGGGACAAGTGTTTGGCCTAGTGCTCAAGATGCCTGTATCCTACACCGGAGTGCCTGGATTTAATACCTGGCTCCATCTCCTGATTCCTGCCAATACAGACCAGGGTGGGAGGCTGTAATGATGGCTCAAGCAAGATTGAATTTCTGGCTGTCAGCTCCTGGCCCAGCCCATGCTGTTGAGGACATTTGGGGAGTGAACCAGTGGATAGGAGTTCTCTGTGTGTGTGTCTCTCTGCCTCTCAAATTAGTTAATTGATTATTAATTAAAACCAATAACCAGTGGGACTCTGAATAAGGCCCATGGTTATACCAACTTCCTGACTTTGATGCAGTAGTTGTGTTACCTACATAATGCTATATGACCTATGTAATTATGTTAACCCTTGGGAGAAACAGGATAAAGAGTACACAGAGCCTCTCTGTATTATTATTTTCCTGTGAGTCTACAGTCATGTCAAAACAGAGTTAAAAGCATGAGTGGAACCTTCTGTGGGGACCCAGCCCTCAACCCAGTCTACTGCTGCCAGTGCCTGCCTCTCCTCTCCCACCTGAGTCACCCTTTTCCCGCACCTCCTGGTTTTGTTCTTCCTGGGGGAACCTAGAACTTGAGGGCATGGGGAGCTGTTTGCAAAAAGCTGGCGTGAAGCTTGTTTTCACTCAGGGGAGGGAGTGAGCAGATGTGTAAACAGAAGGGTGGACATTGCCCTCGTGTTCTGGAAAGGAGCTGAAGTGTCCAGGTCCCTTCCGCTGTCACAGGTCAGGTGGATCACAGGCCATACCTGGGCCTCCCTGGTCACAGGACGTGCATCTCAGGCAACTCTGAGTCTGATGAGCATCCCACCTGCTGCTGGTGTGATGCAGGGACTTTTGCACACAGGTGAATGGGTATCTCCCTCTGGAACCCAGAATAAGTCCCCTTGATTCCACCCTGGGCCCCAACTCACATGTTGGATGGGAAGGGCGTAAATGTGGTCCCCTCATTCTCCCAGGTTGAAGTACAGCTCCTTGTCTTTGAAAAAAGGTGGACAGTGGCGACCTAGAAGAATATGATGGTGGCTTGCCAGGGATGGCTGTGGTTTCCAAGGGTCTACTTGGAATTATTGAGAGTGTCTCCAAACCTCAGGATGGGGGTGGTGGTTTCTTTTTCCCTCATTCTCCAAGGCTCCTCCATCTCGGAGACCCCAAGAGATGCCATTAATACAGATTCCTCCTCTGGCCCCTTTGACACACTTGCTTTTGAAGGACCTGGAAGAGAAAGCTCTTTGTTTGTGGTCAGAATAAACTCATTGTACACCCAAACAATTAACTCCTCAATGGACTTGCCAGCCCCTTGAAAGGGCTGGCCCTGCCTCCCTGGACCTCTCCGGCTCTATTCAGTGCCTTAAGCACACCAATGTTTTTGGGGTTTTGTTTTGTTTTGTTTGTTATTCTGAAAAGTCTTTCCCTGAGAATAGTCAGAGCGGATCAACATTGTCCTCAGCCCTGCATTTATCTCCCCTAGCCAGCGAACGTCAATCAGGAATCAAAAAGCCAAACAGAGGAGGCTTTGAACAGTGTCATCGGGGGTCGAAGTGACTTCCAGCTGTCTGTGCGTGGGCCAGGCCTCCTCGCAGGGCAAGGAATTGTGCTGTCACACAAGCCTGCTGTCTGTATAGGCTCCCAGAGCCCTTGCAGGGGCCGCGACTTTCTGGGCCTGCACCTGCGAGGACAAGGCCTGGTGGGGGCTGGGGAATCTTGGAAGGACAAACGCCACGGCTCTGGGTCTGGGCAGTTTCCAGAGCTGCTTCGCTGCTGTTGAGGCCTGGAGCAAATCACTGCTTGTGTTGAAACTCAGTTATTTATTTATTTATTTTTTAATCTGTATGGCGATATCCTCTGCCTTGATGGTGGTGAGAATAGATGTGGAGAGCCACCTGCCAGGAGTGGAGCACTGCAAAATGTTTATTCTTTATTACATTTATTACATTTATTGTTGATCTTGACATGATCCTTGAGAAATTCTCTCAAGTTTACCTTATTTCTTTATTTTAGTGTTTCCAGATTTACTTCTCTTTCTCTTGCCCTGTTTTTTTTTTTTTTTAAACTAGTCTTTGAATTGATGGTCTGGGAGCTCTATCTCCTTTAATCTGGGAGAGCATTATGGTATTAAAGAGAAATAAAGCCTTCCTGTTTGAGGTCCAGAAGAATCACCAAGAATCAACATCAGGCACCAAATCGTCACATGTATCTGTGTAAACTGAGATTCTGATATCTTTCATTCAAATATGTGTGACAGCCCTCCCCTGCCCCACGTAAGGGGTTTCTGTTCCCTGATGGTTACTTGTGATAACCTTAAAACCCTCTCCTTTTTGTTTTAATGGCTTTATTAAAGGATAATTTACTTACCATAAAATTTGCCCAATATGGAATTTAGTAATTTGTAGAGCCATGCAGCCATCGCCAGAGAACATTTCCACCACCCCAAAAGAAACCTGGAGCCCAGTTACGACTGCACCCCACTCCTAGCCCAGCCCCAGAAAGTCAGTCAGAGATCTGTCCTCTGCCCCGGCAGGTTCCCCTTCCCTAGACGTTCCATATGAATGCGACTGGATGCCACGGAGCAGCTGCCTCTGGCTTCTGAGCTTCACCTAGCACAGTGTTTATGAGGTTCTTCGTATACTGTCGTTTCTTTTAATTTCTGAATAGTATTCCTGGATGAATACTTCACAGTGCACCAATCCATAGCTGCCAGGTGTTTAGATTGCTTTCCATGTGAGGCATTTGGACTACTGCTATGACTATTTGTATACCTGTCTTTGTGTGGACATCTTTTTATTGACCCTGGAGAGATTTTTAGGAGTGCGACTTTTGGGTTGACTGGTAAGTTTATGTTTAGCTTTTGAAAGAAATTTCTAGACACTTCCAAAGTGTCTGCCCAATTTTATGTTCCCACCAGTGATGGAGGAAGGTTCCAGTTTCTCCACAGCCTTGCCCACACTTGCTGTTATCCATGTTTCTGATGGTGAGCATTCTAGTGGGTGGTTTGTTACATCTCACTGCGGTTCTACTTTGTATCTCCCTAACCATCAACGATGTAGAGCATGTTTTCATGTATTTATGTATCCGTAAATCTTCTTGGGTGAAATGTGTATTAAAATAGTTTTCCCATTTTAAAGTAAGGCTGTTTGTCATCTTACTGGGTTTATAATTCAGTTTTAAAGCTTTGATAAGATTTCATTTTATAAATCCAAATTTGAACATAAGCAGTTGAGTAAGATGGCTAACACTTGTGGAATTATATACTCCCTTTAGTAGGTCTTTAAAGGTTTTTCCACCTACACAATGTCCTGGAACTTGGGAGGCAGGCATCTTTCATCTTTTATGTTGCTGCCCAGAAAAGTAAACTGCGGGGTTTGGGTTACCCCAGCTTATTGGATGTAAAGCAGGAATCAGTGTGATCCCACTTGAGGCTGTGGGGCCAGGAGCACATAGAGAATGTTACTCTCTCTCTCCAGGACCTGGTGTGGGGCCTGGGACTGCTCCAAGGCTTGCCTGGAAGCAGAACTGATGTGGACCTTGGACCCAGGCCCTGGACCTCTGCTGGGGAGAAGAGGTGCGCTTATTTGCTGGGTCAGAAGCCAGGTGTCCAGGTGCCCGGAGATGATGGCTAGAGGGCCCTGTTGGCTTTGGCCTGGCCTCCTGGCCATTGGGCCTGCTGGATATCACAGGTGGCTCCTGGCAGCAGGGCGCCTTGTCTTTTCTCACTTCATAAAGATTTCTACCTCGGGCCTCCCTGTGGCAGAGCAGCTGTATCTTGTGACCCTCGGTGACCCTGCCCTGCAGGGGGACTCCCTCTCTGTAGGTGGCTTCGTGCTCTCTGGGCTTCCATGCCTGCAGCTGGGCGTGCTGTGGAAGTCAACACCTGCAGAGTGAGGGCTCCCCTAGGAAACTACCATGACCTCCTTGAGCACCGACCTCCGATGCTGATGGCTGGGCCACAAGGGTATCTGGATGACAGGAGCAAAGGGAGGGATGTTTTCAGTTATCTTGTTCCAGAGAGACACACAGCTTTCAAAATACAGGAGGATTTTAATGTCTATACTGAATGTTAAAATATTGCATAAGCCATTTTGCAACAAAGTTCTCACCGTCATCTGTCTTGAGATATTTGATTTCTCGCTTGCCCTTTGTTTTTTTTTTTTTTGTTTTTTTTTGTTTTTGTTTTTGTTTTTTTTTTTTTGACAGGCAGAGTGGACAGTGAGAGAGAGAGACAGAGAGAAAGGTCTTCCTTTGCCATTGGTTCACCCTCCAATGGCTGCTGCGGACGGCGCGCTGCAACCGGCACACCGCACTCATCCGATGGCAGGAGCCAGGTGCTAGGTGCTTTTTCCTGGTCTCCCATGGGGTGCAGGGCCCAAGCACTTGGGCCATCCTCCACTGCACTCCTGGGCCACAGCAGAGGGCTGGCCTGGAAGAGGGGCAACCGGGACAGAATGTGGTGCCCCGACCGGGACTAGAACCCGGTGTGCCGGCGCCGCAAGGCGGAGGATTAGCCTGTTGAGCCCTTTGTAAGCCTGTAAGACTCCTAAGACCAGCCAGGGTGGAGGGCTGAGCAAACTGTGCTGGGCTATTTACACTGTGAACTCTGTATCCGGCAGGAGCAACCAAGTGTGCCTTGCAGCTGCCAAAAGACTCCATTCAGTGGCTCCTTGAATTCAATGGAAAGAGGTGTTAATGGAGTCGGGGAAGTGATGCTATTTTAAAAATGACATTGTGTGGCTCTGCTGTGTGTATATCCCTTCTCAATGACCTCCAGTTCAAACTCCTCACACAGTCTGGCATCCAAAGGTGCCTGCTCTGGCCTCCAGTTTGAGGCAAATAAGATATCCAGCTTAGTCACTCCTCTGTGGGATGACTGTCAGTTCAGGATCACTGGGTCCGCGTGGAGAGCTGGGTCTTGGTGTCAGCCAACGACACTTTCAGCAGATGCTGGTGTCACGCGATTATCAGGTTGTTCACCTCTGCCTCCAGCCAGGGTTAGAGTTTCTATAGCTCTTGAATCTTAAGATCCTGGTGAGATCTTGAGTCAAGAAAGATTGATTCATCTTATCCCTTCCAGATAAGATGCAGAGTGGTCAGCCAGAGGCACTAGGAGGGATGTTACTGACCATCTCTGACTGCCAACACAGAGTCTACTTGAGAACTTGCATTCTCCATAAATAGTTAAAGCTCGGAGAATAGAGTGTTCCGTTCTCCAAGACCTCTGAGGCAGGGGTGGGCTGGGAAGAGGACGATGGTGACTGGGACAGCAGTGACAATAAGGCTCTCCTTCTCCGCTCCTACCCCTGAGGGAGAAAACAGAGGGAAATCTCTAAGCCGGGTTTTCTCAAGCATTAGAACTTTGTTACTGAGAACTCTCTGCTCCCACCACCTGTCTCAGAAATTTCAAAGCAAGCTTCGGGTACTAGCTGCAATTTCCCATTTTGTTTGCCTGCACCTTGTACTAGGAGTTGGGGTGCGTGCTGTTCCGTTGCCAGAAAGGTTCGAAGGATTCCTGAACCTTTTCAGTTCATCATGCTGGACAGAGAATGGTCATTCCTACCCTCTCATCCTCTTTAGGTGAGGATGGAGAAAGAGCTAGAGTTTGGAAAGGAATAGCACCCAAGTCTCTCGTTTTTCTTAAGCTCCTTTCAATCAAGGAAACTAGACAAATATTCTGAGTTGACCCCTTTCATAAGAGGCAGGAACAGAGCTGGGGACATCAGAATTTGATACCCTAAAATTGTCAACCTTACTCTAACAAGCTCGGCTGGAGCTCAGGGCTGCTGGGGAAGGTACCTCCTCCCAGCTCTCCTGTGGGGAGCAACAAGGGCTGACAGAGTCATACCAGTGTCCTCCAACTTCAGAGAAGGGGTCCCCAAAGCCATGAAAGCTGGCTTGCTTTTTGTTCTGTCCCCTGGGAGGGTGTGCACACAGCTGGAATTGTTCTATTGTTGATGTTTCTCTGTGGGTTTTCTTTCTTTCTTATTCTTGCCTCCTTTCTTTTCTCTTCTTTGGTTTCTTCACTGGGCCTTGGCCCGGCCATGTACAAACCCCAACATTCAACAGTGCTGGAGAGTAGATAGTATTTACCTCAATAATGGTAGTCTCTTTTCGCTTTTTTTTAACCCTCAATTCAGATGACGGATCAAAGCCGACACCCACGATGGAGACCCAGCCGGTGTTCGATGGAGATGGTAAGCCCTTGATTTACTCCAAGGTCTCGTTTTTCCACCCATTTCCAGGTTTGGGAGAGGTCTTAGCTTTGGATATTTGCTTAAGCTTTATTATTATTATTATTATTCATTTTTTTAAATTTCAGATTTTCCCAGTGTAAATTGGGTTGTTTTAACCTTTTAACAAAAGTAAATTCTCCAAGGTATGGAGACGCTCTCCACTTCTGGGAAGGTCCTCCATTCTCTCCAGGCTTCCTGACTTTCTCCCCATGTCCAACATCAACACAGCCTAGACAGACCCTGTGAACTGCCAAGGTCATGGCCAGGAATGTCCCTTTAGTAAATGAATCAGCACTTACATGTGTAGCACTGTGCAAGGTCCCTGGGGATGAAAAGGACGTCTATGAATGTCAGCCTTCGCTCTTATCATGCTGGCAACTGTTAGAGAGCTTAATGTGCTGAATTCTATGATTTTGATTGTTTTTCATGACTTCTTTATTTGTTTGAAAGTCTGAGTTACAGAAACAGAGGGAGAAAGAGAGAGAGAGAGAGAGAGAGAGATCTTCAATCCACTGGTTCAGTCCCCAGATGGCGGCAATGGCCAAGGCTGGGCCAAGTAGAAGCCAGGAGCCAGCCTGGCTGTTGTGCCCACCTAGGGAATGAACCAGTAGATGGAAGATCTTCTCTCTCTTTCTTTCTCTCTCTCTCTAAATCTGCCTTTCAAATAAATAAATAAATCTTTTTTTTTCCTTAAAAGACATTTAGGAGGGAAGAAATCCTGGGTTAAGGGAAATAGTGCATAACTGGTGGCAAAATAAAGGCTGGAGGCCCCTGGACAGCTGTGGAGTGGACAGAAAGGACATGGGGTGTGGAAACCTGAACTCCATCCAGGTTGAGCTGCTCAGGGCCTGTATTCTTCAGTGTCACATGGCTGAGCATCCCAGATCTCCATGGGGAGGAGCAGGAAGTTGGCAGAGTGAGGTCTCTCAAAAATCTAAGCACAAGGTTTGGCTCTTGGTGCAAGATGCAGCAAACTTTCAGTAGCTCTTAGCTCAGTGCATCCGGGCCTGCACCTTGAGACTGGACAGGGAAGCAGGAGGAGAAAAACAGGTTATGCCATGGTTAGTCCTGTGGCCGGGGATGTCCCTAGCGTGGCTCAGCTTTGGGGAGAAGGGTTGATATGTGAGCCATCTTTGCCACTGGCTCCTTTGGTGGAGTGTGTGTATGTTTGTGCTCACAAGTGCAAATGTCTGTGTGATCCACAAAGGTCATTGGAGTGGGGAGTGGAGACCATGTCATTGTGGGAGACCTCCCCAACACCCTCACTGAAGATCTTGTTACCCCAAAGTATGTCCAACGTCATCCGGGATTGCCACATGCCCTCCTTACTGGGTACCCCAAGTCCAGAGAGGGCCTGAGGCACCCGGAGTGCTCTGGAAGCGGCACTCAGATCTGTTCCGTGACAGGTTGTCAGGAGGGGGTTGACACCCGCGACAGGCCTGCTCGTCTCTGCCCTGTCTGAGGCAGAGTCCCAGCATGATGAATCTGCTGTGGCTCTGCTGTTTCCTCCAGAATGGTCGCTGTGGTTGGTTTGGCGGTCATTTGTTGATTTATCCCCTTTAAATCTTCTCCCAGGGAAGCGGCTTAGAGGGACTTGGCTTGGCCCATGTCCCTCCCATCCTGGGATAATATTTTTGTTCCTGGATGGAGTGGCTTGGTGCCTCTGGACTCTGACCACTCTGCCTCCCCACACAGGATGCTCTGGTTGGCTCCTAGGAGCTGGTGGGGAGACGAGCTTCCGCCATGAGGAAGGGAGAGGGCATTGGGACAGGGTGGATGTGGAATGAGATAGCTGAAGCTTTGGTGCTCAGGCTTTTTATAAAAGCTATAAAAATAAGTCTGGGTTATATACCATGTCAATACTTCTCTGTGCTCACACCTTTTTTCTTTCCTTTTATCTTTATATTTTTTCAGAAATCACTGCTCCCACTCTATGGATTAAACACTTGGTGATCAAGGACTCCAAAATGAACAACACCAACATAAGAAATTCAGGTAACAACCGTCCTTGGATTAAATATGTACCCAGTAAGTGCCGATTGCCCCTATCCTATGGGTTTGGGCATGCCATTGGATCAGTCTTGTCTTCACTTTCTACACCTATCAAGTAAGGGGACTGGATGGGCTAATCCCTTCTAATTTTAATTATCTTTGGTTATCATCACAGGGATCATCTTTCATGAGTAGTTGATCCTTTTAGCTGAAAAGTTTTGACTGTATATTTTAATTTTTGATTGACTTTCTATATGCCAGTCAGAAGAGTTTGAAAGAAGAATGGCTAGCACAAAGAAGTTGGACCTCAAGTCTAAAAAGACCTGTTGGTATGCATATCCAAGGCTCTAAGTAACTGCTTACAGTGATGTCTTTTCTGGTCTGATCTTCGGGTAGCTTGGCTTGACCGGGAGACCTCCCGTCTCTGTAGCTGCAGCTGCCCAGGCAGGCTGCATGGTCGTGCGCCTAAGGTTAGTTTTTTTTTTTTTTTAAGATTTATTTATTTATTTGAAAGGCAGAGTTACAGAGAGGTAAAGGAAGGGGGGGGGGGGGAGAGAGGTCTTCCATCTGCTGATTCACTCCCCAAATGGCTGCAACGCCTGGAGCTGAGCTGATCTGAAGCCATGAGCCAGGAGCTTCTTCCAGGTCTCCCACATGGGTGCAGGGACCCAAGGACTTGGGCCATCTTCTGCTTTCCCAGACCATAGCAGAGAGCTGGATTGGAAGAGGAGCAGTCAGGACTCGAACTGGTGCCTATATGGGATGCCAGCACCGCAGGAAGTGGCTTTATCCGCTAAACCACAGCACCCAGCCCAGAGGTTAGGTTTTGACTCTGACTGAACTCTTTGTAGAAAGCTAATGATAATAGAGCATATTTATTGTGAATACAGACCAAAGTCATTAACATTCATTTACCATCAATAAGATGCAATGTTCATCAACAAGAAAATGTGTTAACAAATCAAATCTGGGTTTCTGTCAGGGAGGATTTCTTTCTACAGCTCAAGACTTCATTGTGAGAAATACTACTATGCATAATTTATGCTTGGTTATTAAACTTAACCATATAATATTTTCCTTATAGCTGGTAAGGACTAGGAACAAAGGGGCTTTGAATGGAGAGGCAGTTTTACATGGCCGTTAATAAATTGTACTGTCATCCCCGAGCCCCCCACACCTTGCCTTAGGTTTTTCCTGTGTTCCATCTCTGCCCTACAGGTGGCAGTATGGGGGCTGGAGTGCTGGGGCTGATCTAGATCCAGATGTGAATCCATGTGGCATTTGGATTTTCTCTGTGACTTAGTACCTCTCCATGTGTCTAGTTCACTGATAAAAGCTGGAAGTTCGGGATGGGGGTGGTGGTAGAAGGAAATCATGGGAATTCCCTTGGCCCACAATCTTTGGTGGAATAGGGCAGTGATTGAAGCATAGACTGGGAATTGGGAAAACTGGGGTTTGTATTTTGGTTCCAACACTTAATGAGTGACCCCTGTCAGTTCGATCTCATCTATAAAATGGGATTATGGTCTCTCCCTCAAGAGACTGTGGTTAAAGGTTAGCTAAGTCAATGTCAATATGGTACTTAATAAATGCCTGGCTTAGTGATAGTGCATGTTAAATCTTAAGTCTATTGATGTATGAATCATCATTGTTGGTAGGAATAAGGGGGTGTTAATTTTAGCACTTACTGTGGGAGTTTTTCAATCAGGAAAGAATTGATGATTGTGGACCCAAGTGGAGGCATCTGGTAGGCAGGCTCCTTAGGACCTCCCTCCACACTCTCCTCGCTCCTAGGCAAATAGGATAAGTGAGAGGGAGGTTGTTTGGTGCCTATAGTATCTGGTGCTGGAAGAAACATTTGAAAATGGTCTCCCTAGGGGCCAGTGTGGTGGGACACTAGGTTAATCCTCCACCTGTGGCGCCAGCATCCCAAATGGACACTGGGTTCTAGTCCCGGTTGCTCCTTTTCCAATCCAGCTCTCTGCTGTGGCCCGGGAGGGCAGTGGAGGATGGCCCAAGTGCTTGGGACCCTGCACCCGCATGGCCATTTGGCATAGCTCTGGCCGTAGCAGCCATTTGGGGAGTGAACCAACGGAACAAAGACCTTTCTCTCTCTCTCTGTAACTCTAGCTGTCAAATAAATTAAAAAAAAAAAAAAAAAGAAAGAAAGAAAGATGGTCTCCCAAGTTCCTGAAACTCTGGAAGGCTGCCGGGTCCCAGAGAAAGGGACAATCCTCATTCTGTGATTACATGATAGACATGGGAGTGAACTTTCTGAATTGTGCAGCATCTTTTATCTGAAACACTTGCAATTGCTTCCATGAATTTCTTCTTGATCTATCATTGGTTAATTTCTCTGCCCAGATAAAAAGTTTCTAGGTGCCAGGTCTTTGCTGCCTACCAATTCTTTGTAATAATTTAGAATTAAGTTGATGTGTTGGATTGGTCTGAGATGGGATGGAGAAGAACTGTCATCATCATCATTATCTGTAAAATCAGAAGAGCGCTGTCACAATGGCTGGTCTCTGTTGGGTCCTGCAGAACTTTACAGAGGTCAACTCCTTTGAGCTTATTTCATCACTACCCTATGAGATGACTCTGATGATTGTCTATCTTGCAGATGAAGGATGAGAGAAGAAATAGCTTATCCGGAGTCATAGGTAGAAAGTGATTGGGGTTAGCTATCCTTGGGAATAGAGTGTGTGCTCTCTTGTGCTATATTCTTCAAGTGTAATAAGGAGATGATGTCACATGAGTTGAAGATCTTCTTGTCCACTCCCTAAGTTCTTCTCCCTACCATCCTTACCTTATCCATAGTTTACAACTGATTGAGAATAGGGTCATGGTGGGAAATGGTTTCCAGGAAGGTACAGCCACCTTCCTCTTATTGGAGTGGCACAGTTGTGTTAACTTTTCCCCAGATGACCCAAGTTATGTCTGGATGGTTAGTGTACAGGACAAGACTGTTGGGAGAGAACTAACAATCCCTCTGGGAGAAATCGACACTAGGGCCAATTACTAAGTATTGATAACTTAGAACTGTCCAAATGAACTAACTGGGACATCCTCCATCACCATCAACTGATAATGCTGCTGAGTGCCTGTCAACCTTTTTGAGGTAATTGCATGGAAAAGGTGTCCTACCACAAAGGCACATAGCAAGGGTTGGCAGATGACAGCCTGCCCATTTTTGCAGATAACGTTTTATTGGAACACAGCCACAACCACTTATTTACATATTGTCCATAGCTGGGTTTTTTTGTTTGTTTGTTTGGTTTCAACTATGAGAATAGAGAGAAATAATTGTGACAGAGCCTGGATGGCCTGAAAAGCTTAAAATATAAAAGTACATAAAAATGTTCATGGAAAAATAGAATTAAAAGATAAGTTTGGATTCAAAAAATATTTAAAATTCATGCAATGAGTATGATGAAAAAGAAGCTTTTGGATGGGAGTGTATAGGGGATTGTCTTACCCAAATCTTTGGCATCTTGTTGACCAAGCAGAAGTAGGGCTGTAGCTCCTGGGATGTTTCCTGATACGACCAGGTACACCTGTATCAGCACAAGAATTCTTGAGACGCCTCTCAAAGCTCTTCACCATCTCACATACACCTTTTTCAAGCTTTGCTAACCTGTCCTGTGCATGCTGTCATGGATGAGTTGCCAAGGAAGCAGCCTGAGGCTTGGCTTTCATAGGCGGAAGGGTTGGGAATCTTTGCCTATGGAATGGCAAACGCATGGGCTTTGCCTTTCATTTTTTTTTTTTTTTTTGACAGGCAGAGTTAGACAGTGAGAGAGAGAGAGAGAAGAGAGAAAGGTCTTCCTTTTTCCATTGGCTCACTTTCCAAAGTGGCCGCTACGGCCAGTGTGTTGCGGCCGGCGTGCTGCGCTGATCCGAAGTCAGGAGCCAGGTGCTTCCTCCTGGTTTCCCATGTGGGTGCAGGGCCCAAAGACCTGGGCCATCCTCCACTGCCCTCCTGGGCCACAGCAGAGAGCTGGACTGGAAGAGGAGCAACCAGGACAGGACCGGCACCCCAACCGGGACTAGAACCTGGGGTGCCAGTGCCACAGGTGGAGGATTAGCCAAGTAAGCCAAGGCACCAGCCAAAATAGCAGTATTGATATCTGCAAGAGCATATTATGTACATGGTAAGAGAGGAGACTGACAGAGACAGAGAAACAGGGACACACACACTCACAGGCAGACAGCATAATGTGTTTTATGGCGGATGATTAGCCTAGTGAGCCGTGGCACCGGCCTTTTGCCTTTCATTTTTAAAATTTGTTGCTTTTCATTTAAAAAAGAATTTTTTCTCCTTTGAAAGGCAGAGTTACACACACATAAACAGAGAAATCTTCCATCCACTGGTTCACTCCCCCAACAGCCATAATGGCCAGGGCTGGGCTAGGCTGAAACCAAGAACCAAGAACTCCATTTGGATCTCCAAAATGGGTGGCCAGAGCCTAAGCACTTGGAGCATCATCTACTGCCTTCCCAGGTGCATTAGCAGGAAGCTGGATCAGAAGTGGAGCAGCCAGGGCATATGCCACATTCAAATGAGACGCTGGATTCATAGGCAGTGGTTAACTGATTGTGCCACAACACTGGCCCCAGACAAACCTTTCAATTTGGCTTCCAATGCTAGCTTCCTTCAGAGGTTTGGTGAGCTTGGGGGAGTTAACTTCCTTGAGCTTAGATTTCCTAATAAGAGGGTGCTTCAGCAAGTTCATGGAAAATGGAATTAAAAGATAAGTTTTCTTTGGTGCAAAAAGTGTTTGAAATCCATGCACATGTGGGGTCATGAAAACTCTGTGTTATGAAAAAGCTATGCATGGATTTTAAAAAATTTTTGCACTAAGATAAACATAGCTTTTAATTTTGTTGTTTCACAAACTCCTTTAAGTATCTTAGTATGTAAAAGAAAGTGATTAGAGGGGCCAGCACCATGGCTCACTTGGTTAATCCTCTGCCTGCGGCGCCAGCATCCCAAATGGACGCCGGGTTCTAGTCCTGGTTGCATCCTCTTCCAGTCCAGCTCTCTGCTGTGGCCCAGGAAGGCAGTGGAGGATGGCCCAAGTGCTTGGGCCCTTGCACCTGCATGGGAGACCTGGAGGAGGCACCTGGCACCTGGCTCCTCGCTCCTGGCTTCGGATCAGTGCAGCTCTGGCTGTGGTGGCCATTTGGGGAGTGAACCAATGGAAGGAAGACCTTTCTCTCTGTCTCTCTCTCTCACTGTCTATGACTCTACCTGTCAAATAAAAGAAAAAGAAAGTGATTAGTGTCCTGTAGAATTTTTTTTGAGGATTTAATGATAGATATACAATGCATAGCACATATTAGATGTACTATAAATTAGCTTTTAAAAATCCTATAAGAATGACTATTTTTTTTGAAAAATTATTTATTTACTTATTTATTTTAAAGGCAGAGAGAGAGAGAAAGATCCTCTATCTGCTGGTTCACTTCCCAAATGGCTGCAATAGCCAGGGCTGGGCCAGGCAGAAGCCAAAAGTCAGGAACTCCATCCAGGTCTCCCCACATAGGGGACAGGGACTCAAGCATCTTTGCCTATATTCTCAGGTGCAGTAGCAGGAAGCTAGTTTAGAAATGGAGCAGCTGGGACTCAAATCAGTGCTCATATGGGATGTTGGCATCACGGGCAGCAGCTTAACCTGCTGCACCACAACCCTAACCCCAAGAATTTCTGCTCTTGATGGAATATCTTAATGTAACGTGTTAGCCAACTTTCACATTATTGCATTTGATTTAATGAGAAGCTCACTAGACTTTAACGCTAACTCAAGTCTGGGCACCTGGCTCTGGCGAGGCCCTGAATCTGTGGTCAAACACCTGAGACTGTTTTCCATTAGAGTTTGATGGACGCTTCCGGGTTCAGGTGCGCTTCAGCTGCCTGTAAGGAGAGGCTGGCATTGGAGGGAGATCGCTTCTTCTCAGCTGACTCTCAGAGGAAAAAGAAGATCCCAGCTTCTTTTACACCCCAAACATCCTTTTTCACACTCAGACCCTGTGACGCCAGGTTTGTTTTCTGGCCTGGGGACTGTTGATGTTGGAAAGGTTCCATTGGGCAGCTGCAGTTTTGCAATAACATGACACACAGGCCCGCAGACATATCCAGTCTCCTTCCCTCCTCCTGGAAGCTTTGGTCCTTGTTTTTCAGGCTTTGTCGTGGGTTCACTGTGGTCAGTGCTGCCCTTGGAGTTCTTGGCAGGTTCAGCAGCGACAGGCCGGCTTCTCCGGTCTTCTCTTCTATTCTCACCTCTGTTGCACCCTTCCTCTCTTGCTTTTTCACTGCCCTGGGAATTCTTTTCATATCCAAGGAGATGATGTACCTGAGCAGCTAACACTTTGAACTTGAGAGCAGCATCCTTTCACAGATACGCGTTGGCCAGAACTTCTGTGCAGCTTCCATAAGGAAATATGAACTCCTGCTGAGTTTTGTATCCGGAGCTAGTTACCAAGGCGTTTCTTAATATACCTAGAGTGTAAGATATTTTTAAAACCATTTTTTCCCCACAAGAGGGTAGAGATGAAATAAATGAGAATTAGACTTCATATATTCTTCATTGCATACCCCATGGCTTCCAATCTGACTACATGCAGACACTTTCTTCCAGCTGTGATTTATATGTCTTTTTGTTTCTGCCCAACAAAAATCTCCTCTGGGAAAATGTGATCTCTCTGGAAAAGGTCATTCAAGCCTTAGCTCTTCTCTTTGTGCAGCTTGTAATGCTACCAGGGCCTACAGCCCAATTTCCCTCTGCGCCGGGGGGTCAAGAGTTAAAGTTAGCTCTTGTAGCCTCTGGTGGAGAGATTTGCTTCCCTGTCTGCCTCCCTGTCTCTTCTTTGCTTTTATCCCTGTCTTTCCTAGTTAAGTTCCTTCATATATGGTCAAGGACTTGAAGAAGGTTCTAGAACCTGGGCCTGTGATTTCAGTGCAAAAAGATCATGCCTTCCTCTCTCTCTCTCTCTTTTTTTTTTTTGGACTGGCAGAGTTAGACTGAGAGAGAGAGACAGAGAGAAAGGTCTTCCTTCCGTTGGTTCACTCCCCAAATGGCCGCCACGGCCAGCGTGCTGTGCTGATCCAAAGCCAGGAGCCAGGTACTTCCTCCTGGTCTCCCATGCAGGTGCAGGGCACAAGCACCTGGGCCATCCTCCACTGCCCTCCTGGGCCACAGCAGAGAGCTGGACTGGAAGAGGAGCAACCGGGACAGAATCCGGTGCCCCAACCGGGACTAGAACCTGGGGTGCCAGCGCCGGAGGCAGAGGATTAGCCTAGTGAGCTGTGGCGCTGGCCACCTTCCTCCCTTGACTGTCTGACCAGTAGAACTTCTTTCTGTACATCAAAGAATGGAGCAACTGGGGCAGCATTGTGGCCGGTTAAACTATTGCCTACACCGCTGGCATTGCATATGGGTGCAGTTTCAAGTCCTGACTGCTTTACTTCAAATCCAGTTCCCTTCTTCTTCCTCTTCCTCTTCCTCTTCCTCTTCCTCTTCCTCTCCTCCTCCTCCTCCTCCTCCTCCTCCTCCTCCTTCTCCTCCTCCTCCTTCTTTTTTTTGACAGGCAGAGTTAGTGTGACAGAGAGACAGAGAGAAAGGTCTTCCTTCCGTTGGTTCACCCCCCAAATGGCCGCTACAGCCAGCGTGCTACGCCGATCCGAAGCCAGGAGCCAGGTGCTTCCTCCTGGTCTCCCATGCGGATGCAGGGACCCAAGCACTTGGGCCATCCTCCACTGCACTCCCGGGCCACAGCAGAGAGCTGGACTGGAGGAGGAGCAACCAGAACAGAACCAGCACCCCAACTGGGACTAGAACCCGGGGTGCCGGTGCCGCAGGCAGAGGATTAGCCTAGTGAGCCATGGTGCCAGCCTCCAGCTCCCTTCTGATATACCTGAAAGGCAGTGGAAGATGACCCAAGTACTTTGGGCCTCTGCCACCTACATGGGAGTCTGGATGAAGGAGCTCCTGGCTCCTGATTTTAGCCTCGCCCAGCCCTTGTCGGAGCCATTGGGGAAATGAGCCAGTGAATAGAAGATCTCTCTCTTTCTCTCTCTCCTGCCCCTATCATTCTGCGTTTCAAAAAAATAGATCTCTTTAAAAATGGAACAATTGTGCTCCCTACAGACAGAGCCATCAGAGGGGACACAAGACAGAAATTGGTCTCTTAGGAGTTCTGCCATGAAAATGACAACCTGTCTTCTCGTCTGTTAGTCTGCTTGCCCAAGGCACCGTCCCTGTCCCTGTCTTTACCAGCCTCTGTCAGGCCTTGATATTCGAGCCCCAACCCCCTTGGCCACCGTTTGGATGCCCCTCCCTCATCCAGGAGTGTTCCTGTTGGGACAGCAGCTAGGATTGAGACTTGGGGGTCAGTGAGGCAACAGCAT
Organism: Sylvilagus floridanus; assembly: GCA_949820135.1. Classification (NCBI taxonomy): domain Eukaryota; kingdom Metazoa; phylum Chordata; class Mammalia; order Lagomorpha; family Leporidae; genus Sylvilagus; species Sylvilagus floridanus. The sequence goes on along the minus strand of OX463228.1, from coordinate 9,060,243 downwards.
CTCCTGGCTGGATCCCCACCCCCAGTCCAGCAGTCTAGGCCCGCCTAGAAACCACGAGCTGATGTAATGACCTGAGGCCTGGAAAAATAAACAGCTCACAAGGAAACCAGCGGTAGCCGTCGTAAGCAAATACCCCACAGCCACCTGGACTCTTGTACATGACGTGATTGGAAGGAAGAATGAGTAATACAGCAACGTTAGCAGCTGAGGACGGGCCTGGGCTTGTGTGTGTTTAAAATATCTATATGAAAACAAACCCTGGGTGTTTATTTCTGTAACTGACCTTCTGAGTGTCTTGCCCGTGTATCCTATGCAGGTGCTTTGGCCAATAGTGGCCGGTAGAGTTGGGCTGGGAACAAGTGATCATCTCTGTGACTCTCTCCAAGGCAACGAAGGCCTTGCTCTTTCTCGAATGTTTCCTTTGCCAAGAGGAGCAGCAAATGTGTTCAGAGGCCCCCAAGAGCTTAGCCCCACAGTCCATTTGGACTTGATTGTAAAATTAGCTTTCCCAGTTGCCTGGCTCCTTTGCTGTGTTGTCTGTCTGCAACGGTGGCATGATAGGTGACTGCATGATCCTGCCTTTGGGGCTTCTGGACTTGTACACCTTTTGGTATTTGATGGCAAAACCACGCCTCCTAATATTGCCTTTAGGGCCTCTAATGTAAGGCATCTGAAGATCGGGACCGGCGTCGTGGCACAGCAGGTCGGTTGCTGCCTGTGGTGCCAGCGTCCCGTATCAGAGCGCCAGCTTGAGTCCCAGATGCTGTGCTTTCCATCCAGCTCCCTGCAAATGCACCTGGGGAGACACAGATGATGACCCAAGTATTTGGGCCACCGCCAACCACGCATGGAGTTCCGGGCTCCTGGCTTCAGCCTGGCCCAGCCTTGACCACTGTGGCCATTGAGGGAGTGAACCAGTGGATTGAAGATCTCTCTCTCTCTCTCTCTCTGCCTCTCTCTCTTTATCAGTCTGCCTTTCAAATAAATAAATAATTAAAAAAAAAAAACCTATTATGATCCTGCCCATGTATTGTAATGTTTGCTAGAAGCCAAAGGCGGTCTCTGTTTTGCTCTGAGGGCCTTATCCTGTGTTTCTTTTCTTTTTCTTTTTCTTTTGTTTTATTTTGACAGGCAGAGTGGACAGTGAGAGAGAGACAGACAGAGAGAAAGGTCTTCCTTTTTGCCGTTGGTTCACCCTCCAATGGCCGCTGCAGCCAGCGCACTGCACTGATCCAATGGCAGGAGCCAGGTGCTTCTCCTGGTTTCCCATGGGTTGCAGGGCCCAAGCACTTGGGCCATCCTCCACTGCACTCCCTGGGCCATAGCAGAGAGCTGGCCTGGAAGAGGAGCAACCGGGACAGAATCCAGCACCCCGACCGGGACTAGAACCCAGTGTGCCGGCGCCGTAAGGCGGAGGATTAGCCTATTGAGCCGCGGCACCGGCCGCATCCTGTGTTTCTTTGCAAAATGAATTTGGAAGTGGGCCATCCATCTTATAAACACACTCACACTTGCAACATTCGTCTAGAGAGTGGAGTATGATACTTTATTTTGACAAACTTAAAAAATAATACAAAAGTACTTGAAAAAGCTCATGTAAGTTTATTTTGGTGCAAAAGGATTTTGAAATCCATGCATAATTTTTTTTCATGAAACACATTTTCCACGAGCTTTCTGAAGCTCTGCTTATCTGTTCCATCTCACCCCCTGTGTCTTTGTCTCCCTTCTCATTTGAATTTTTGTTGATCAGCTCTTGCTCCTTAAAGCATAGACCCTTCTGGGCCAAGGTCAAGGGAGTTACCGAGAAAAGCTAGAAAGAGGACTGTTTCTCAGTACCCGTCATGGCAAAAATGTTGTGAGGCATTTCCTATTCTCTTCGGAGGAAGGTTTGTATCTACTCACTTAATGGTGTGAGTCAGCAGAGATGGGAACCCCGAGTGGGTATGAGTCAGCGATGCTTTGGAGGAAACGTTAAAAAGAAAAATACCTCCATGCGCTCTTGGGCCAGTCCATCCTGGAGGACACATCCTCTACAGAGTTTATATCTTCCTCTCCTTGGCCCCTAGGTGCTCAGCTCTGCCTGAGAGGGAAGTGGTCACCCCCTCAGGCCATGGTGAGCCATACATGACCATTTTAGGTGCTGCAGAGAGACAGTGTTCAGGCTGATAGGTTTGTAATTTTCCCTTACACTGCCTCACCCATGACACTTCATCGCAACAACTTGCCCTATTTACAGTGCCAAATGCAAACACCCCTGTGAGTAGCCGCGCAGCCAGTGCCGGGGATGTGGGCTGGCTGGTGTTCGTTTTGCTCTGAAGATGGGGCCTCTGAGACACACAGGTTAGGTGGGGCTCACAGATCGCATAGCAACGCTGGAGAGAGGCATGAGGTAGGAGGGGAGCCTGGAAGCATGAGGCAGGATTGCCCTTGACTCGGCCCCTTCCTAGTTGCACTGAGACTTGGGAAGCTAAGTTGCAGTTGGGCCCCTAAGCTGTGGGGAGGGGCACCTGATCCTGTCTAGTTGGCAGGTTGTGGGCCATTAGAGTGAGAAGGGACTGGGAGTCATGTAGGATCTTAAAGTTCAATGGGAACCAGCCTGCTGAGGTTTTTGTACACAGTCATGCAGGTACATCAACAGCTATTATGTGTCAGGGTCTATATGGAATCAAGTGGGTCCAGGGAAGCAATAAGGCATATCTAAGGAAGGAGCTGCCCATCGGGCAGTGGTATACCAAAGGAAGCGACGTGGGGCGAGTGGGGGAGGGCAGAGGAAGTGCAGGCCATACCCACAACAGAAATATATATTTTTAATTTGACAGGCAGAGTTAGTGTGACAGAGAGACAGAGAGAAAGGTCTTCCTTCCGTTGGTTCACTCCCCAAATGGATGCTACGGCCGGTGCGCTGCACTGATCCGAAGCCAGGAGCCAGGTGCTCCTTCCTGGTCTCCCATGTGGGTGCAGGGACCCAAGCACTTGGGCCATCCTCCACTGCCTTCCCGGGCCACAACAGAGAGCTGGACTGGAAGAGGAACAGCCAGGACTAGAACCCAGCACCCATATGGGATGCTGGCACCACATGTGGAGGATCAACCAAATGAGCCACTGCACTGGCCCCAGGGACAGAAATATTTTATCACTGGCATTGTTTTGGTTTTCTGGCACAATGGTTGTAAAGAGAAGTCTGATTCTTAGTTTATGTCTATATGTCTGTCTATGTCTCTATATCTATATCTATATCTATATCTATATCTATATCTAATCTATATCTATATCTAAGCATGTCAGTCATTGTGGGCCAGTAGAGAACAGTCATTCACAGGGAGAGGTCAGGAGCACTGGATTGACTTCACATTTGTTGAGGACACTGCTCCCTGGGACCAGTTAATCACCATAGAAGTGATTTATCTGCTTACTATGGCCCAGGTTAAATGCTTTGTATGTACAAGGGTACTCCAAAAAGCTTGTTAAAAATGTGATTAAAAGATAAGTTTATTTTTTTGCAAAATAAAATTGAAACCCATGCAGTTTTTTTCATGATACACATTTCATGAACTTTTGGAAGACTTCTCATCTATATGATTTTTTTAAAAGATTTATTTATTTATTTATTTATTTGAAAGAGTTACACACAGAGAGAGAAGGAGAGGCAGAGAGAGAGAGAGAGAGAGAGAGAGAGAGAGAGGTCTTCCATCTGCTGGTTCCTGCCCCAATTGGCCACAATGGCTGGAGATGTGCCAATCTGAGGCCAGGAGCTTCCTCTGGGTCTTTTCATGTGAGTGCAGGTGCCCAAGGACTTGGGCCATCTTCCACTGCTTTCCCAGGCCATAGCAGAGAGCTGGATTGGAAGAGGAGCAGCCAGAACTCGAACCAGCGGCACTGCAGGCGGTAGCTTTACCCATTAGGCCACAGTGCCGGCCCCATCATCTATATAATATTAAATTTTTTTGCACAAAAATAAGCTTATTTTTTTAAAAAAATTGTTCATTTATGTATTTGAAAGGCAGAGTGACAGAGCAGGAAAGACAGAGAGACAGAGAGAGATCTTCCATTTGTTGATTCACTCCCCAAATGGCAGCAACAGCCAGGGCTGGACCAGGCTGCATCCAGGAGCCCGGAACTCCATCTGTGTCTCACACTTGGGTGACAGGGACCCAAGCACTTGGGCCATCTTCACTTCCTTCGAAGTACATTAGCAGGAAACTGGACAGAAATGCAGAGGAACCAGGACTCACCCCAGTACCCTGATACGGGATGTGCATGTCCCTAGTGACATCTTAACCTGCTGAGCCACAACACCTGCCCCTAAATATAACTTACTTTTTACTTCTGTTTTCCTTGGGGTTTTACAAATACCCCCAAGCTATTTCATTTAATTTTCACAATGACCCCATGAAGAATGTGCTAAGGTTATCCTGTTCTTAAAGGAAGGAATGTAGGATTTCAAGAAGTTAAATTAGGGGCCGGTGCTGTGACGTAACGGGTAAGGCTGCTGCCTGCAGTGCAGGCATCCCATATGGGCGCCGGTTAGAGACCCGGCTGCTCCACTGCTGATCCAGCTCTCTGCTATGGCCTGGGAAAGCAGTGGAAGATGGCCCAAGTCCTTGGGCCCCTGCACCCACGTGAGAGACCTGGAAGAAGCTCCTGGCTCCTGGCTTCGGATGGGCGCAGCTCCAGCTGTTGCAGCCAACTGGGGAGTGAACCAGCGGATGGAAGACCTCTCTCTCTCTCTCTCTCTCTCTCTCTCTCTCTGCCTCTCCTTCTCTCTCTGCCTCTCCTTCTCTCTCTGCCTCTCCTTCTCTCTGTGTATAACTCTGACTTTCAAGTAAAATAAATAAATCTTAAAAAAAAAAAAAAAGAAACAAAGAAGTTAAATTAACTGGCCAAAGTCACAGAGCTAACCGGGGAAAAGTAACTCCAAAGCCTGGGTCAGTGACCACCAAATCACATGCTCTTTTTTTAAAAGATTTATTTATTTATTTATTTAAGAGGCAGAATTACAGAGAGAGAGAGACAGACACACACACACACACACACACACACACACACAGAATCTTTCATCCACTGGTTCACTCCCTAAATGGTTGCTATGGCCAGGCCTGGGCCATGCTAAAGCCAGGAGCTAAGAGCTTCATCCGGGTCTCCCATGTGGGTGCAGGGTCCCAAGGACTTGGGCCATCTTCCCATTATCAGGGAGGTGAATTGGAAGTGGAGCAGCTGGGACTTGAACTGGTGCCCACATGGGATGCCATTGTCACAGGTGGCAGCTTAGCGTGCTATGCCACAGCATTGGCCCTCGTGCAGATCTTGATTGCCATGCTACATGCCTCTATTCTGAGGGCTGTTGACTTCTGTGAAATGCTGGCAGAAGCCTCCATTGTGCCAGACCCGTGGGTGGAGTGTGCAGAAATAGGGGTGACAGGCACTGACTGTGGCTGCAGCCTGGGCAAGCAAGCCCAGGTATCCCTCATCCACCCCAGTTCCAGGAACATCTTCCCTGTGCGGCCCTTGGTTCCAGCTGGCAATGGGAAGCAGCCATCCAGCAGAGCGCCAGCCTCTCCTCCCCATCTGGGCTGGGACCGCAGACAGCTCTTCTCTGGCCAGTCAGTCAGTCAAAAGGAATGCCTTCTCCATGGAGTTCTCCAAGGTCCTCTTGTAGGTTACGCCTGGGGGCTAAGGTCGCCTTTAAAATTTGCACCGATTCTCCCCACCCCTCTTCAACTGGACACACACCTGAGCACAATTCCAGGGCCTGTTCCGTCTGCCAGCGGCTTTTGCTTTGCCCAGCCCTGGCAGGCCCTCGCTTCTGGGTCTTTCCTTCTAGGGTCAGTTGTATGCCGGGCAGAGGCTCGTGTGGGCCCTCCTCCCCCTGAGGGGTTCTTGAACGACTTTGAGTCACGTGGACGCTGAGACTCTGGAATTGGCTGCGGCCACGTGGTGCCCAGTGCTGTGCGTGAGAAGTCCGTGCGGAAGGGCAGAGCCAGCCCAGCAGATGGGGGCTGGACAGATGAGTCTCTGGGGGCCACTTAGTCCCTCCTGTGAAAAAGTGCAAAATCCACAAGCAAGAAAAATAACCGATTCACATAGTTGGCTTGAAACCATAGGTGCTAAAAACCCCATGGAGCTAAGCACACAGAAAGCGCCTGCTCAATGGTGTCCCATAAATCACTCCCGGAGATTACTCACTCCAGCAGGGCCCTTGCTGGAGCCCCGCATCTCCTCTCCCTGTGCTTGCCCTGCCCAGACAGCCAACTCCGTTCCCCAAAACCTGGCCTTGCCTTTTCCTCCTTTGCTTCTGCGATTTTTCCACCAAATTTGCAGCCGCCCAGCAGTTCAGGAAAGATCTTGATACCAGCCACTTGCAGGCGCAGGTACACCTGCATGGACTAGGAGAATCCTGAGCAGAAGCCGCACCATGCCTATGCCTCTAGTTTCATACTGTCATGTACGAAGGCTGTTTTTTTAACACACGGTTTGTTGTCTGGGGTTTTTTCTTTGAGCATTTCACTTGTTTTTGGTAAGATGCTAGGTGGGTAGGAAGTATTTGAAGGAGTTTCAGGATTATTGAAGGTGACAGAACCCTGGTGGTTCCTTTAATGATCTTGGCCCTGTGGGATGAATCCTTTTGCCATGAAACATAAGTCAGTGCCTCTCACTTTTCAGGCTGGGTAAACTTTTATTGATTTTTTTTCCCCTAGGAAAATCTAATGCTTCATGGTCTGAGGGTTGAGTGTGTAGCATTTCCCAGGATGAGTCAAGGGGAGAGATATTGTTTTCCCAGCCTCTATGGTCTCATTCCCATCATATGAGAATCTATTTGGCAGTGGACAGCCCCATCTCTGAAGCATCAGATTAGAATAGAATTCTGTAGGTGGGACCGCATAGTGGGATGCTTGGATTAAATACTCTTTCTTAATGGATCCTTGATCCCCAAGATTCCTTGGTTCTCCTGTGAGTTGGGAGCTGTGTGGCAAAGGATTGGGAGAGATGTGACAGATTCCTGGCTCTCAGGAGTGGACAGTCCAGTGAAGTCAAGGCCAAGAGGAGAGATGTGGGAGGGGCACTGGTGCTCAGCAGGGGTCGCACTGCTCCTTGGATCACTCCAGGGTGTGGGTTCTTGGGGAAAGCTTCAGGGATGAAGAAAGGCTTTGCATGGGGTTGATTGAGAGCTCATGGCTAGTTCTTTCTGCTTGGTATATTTTTATAGAGTTTTTGCTGTTCTCTCTGCTGCCTGACATGGCACCAGCATCGAGTGCACACCCAGTAACAGCCATGGTGAGAACCTAGGTCCACCAAGACCCCAGATCTTATTTTCCTCCTCCTGGTTCCCAACCTCCTTTGTTCCTGTGATTCCTGCTTTGGGCTCCCTCTCCCTCAGGACTCCGTCTTGAGACTTGTCAGCTCCCCACTTCTTTGTCTATACTGTGAGCAACTTGTCTGGGGGGCCTGGACTGCCCTTAATGCCAACACAGCTTCCTCTGGGAGGAGAGCTTCTTTCTCTGGAGAGATTGCCTCATTCAGCCGGGCGTCCACCCAGCCCACATTTTTATGGCCCATGACTTCTCAGCTCTTCTGCGCACGGTTCTCTGAGACACTGACCTTTTGCTTGCCCTAGTTTATCCTATGGGCCATTTTATGTGTCAACTTGACTTGGCTACTGTGTCCAGTTTTATGGTCAAACATGAATCTAGATGTTGTTGTGGAGGTTGACTGTGGACAGGCTAAGCATTTACAGTCAATATCAAATTTTTAAAGAAAAATTTTAATGAAAATGTTTGATTACCATGTTTTACTTGTGTATTTTTATGGGGCACAGCGCAAGATTTCAACACCTATGTAGAGTGTAAACTGAGCAGACTTAAACATTGCATTCTGCAGTGTGGGAAGGCCTCATCTAAACAGCTGAAGGGATTCAGAGCAATGACTGAAGTTTCCCAAAGAAGTAGGAATTCTACCCCCAAATTCCACGTAGAATTCCTGCTGGACTTTGCAGGCGGCTGCCCCGCCCTGTTGACTCTGGACTCAAGGCTGCCTGTCACTTGTACCTGAATTCCCAGCCTCCTCGCGTGTCCCATATATTTCAGGATTGACAGTGCCCGCAACGACTTGAGCCAATTTCATAAAATCTCTCTCTCTCTCTCTCTCTCTCTCTCTCTCTCTGTATGTGTTCATGCACAAACATTCAGAAGTCCATCTTTATCCACAAGGGGATACATTCCAAGTGCCCAGTGGGTGCCTGAAACTGTGGTTAGGACCAAATCCTGTACACATTATGTTTTTCCCTCTACATCCACACCCATGGTTAAGTCTAATTTATAAATTAGGCACCATAAGAGAGTAACAACTGTAAGTCATAATAAAATAGAACAATTACAGCAGGATACTGTAATAACAGTTATGTGAATGCAGTCTCTTTCTACTGCTGTGGGATGTGAAACAAGGCATAAAAAGTCCATGTCCCAAGGGATATGACATGAGAATTTATCACACTACTCAGAACAGCAATTTAAAACTTTGAATTGTTTATTTCTAACATTTTCCATTTAATATTTTCAAGCCATAGTTGACCATGGATAATGGGTATTGCTGAAAATAGGACTGTGGCTAAGTGGGAGACTATTATACACCCTTCCCCACCCCTCCCCACCCCACACACATGGGGATTTCAAAAAGCTTGTGGAAGGAGCACACATTTAACTTAGCACTCAGGATGCCTGCGTCCCCTATCAGAATGCCTGGGTTTGATTCACAACTCCGACTCCTGACTCCAGATTCCTGCTAATGCAGACCAGGGAAGGCAGCAGTGACAGCTCAAGTAGTTGAGCTTCTGCCACTCGTGTAGGAGACCTGGATTCCGTTCCTGGCTCCTGGCTTTGGCCTCAGTCTAGTCCTGGCTCCTGGAACTGGATGCTGTAAGTATCTGAGGAGTGAACCAACAAGTGGGAACCCTCTTGTCTGTTTCTCTCTCTCTGCCTCACTCTGTGTCTCTTTCTGTCTCAAATAACTAAATAAGTTCATAGAAAATGTACATTATTTTTAAATTGCCTTTTCCCATGAATACTTTGAAGTAACCTCTTACGTATTTCCTATTGGTCCTCTTTCTCTGGGTGATACAGACCTGCCCTAACCATTGCTTTTTTCCCTCCACCCTTCTTACCTCCTGCCCCCAGGATTGTGAGGTTCCCATCCCCTTGCTCCAAAAAAGTTCACACCGTGACTGGCCCAGTAGTAACTGACAGCATTTTTCAGGTGCTTGGGCATTAGTTTACCAGGACTTCAGCTTTTCTTTTCTTTTGGAAAAAATGTTATTTATTTTCTTTTTATTTGAGGAAGAGAGAGAGAGGGGGGGGGGAGAGAACGAGCTTCCATCTTCTGGTTCGGTCCCCAAATGCTCACAATAGTTGGGACAAAGCCAGGCCAAAGCTGGAACTTAATCCAATGGTCATTTGGGTGGCACTTGCGCTGTCACCTGCTGCATCTCAGTGTGTGCATTAGCAGGAATCTGGAATGGAGAGTGGAGCCTGGACTTGTCCTCAGGCACTCTGAGATGGGATGTGGATGTCTTAACTGCTGTGCCAAACGCCTGCCCCAGACCCCAGCAGTTCCCTGAACTAGAAGCAGCCCTCAGAAAGAAAGACCAGCCCAAGGAGCTCAAACTCAAATCTTGTGATGTTTATATTTGTTGGCTGCTTTTGCTTTAAAAAAAATGGTAAAGAAAAAAATAATGAAGGAGGACAGTTCCCCAAGACAGAAGGATACACTCTGGGCATTAATTGAGGACTAGGTTCTCTGTCTCTTATTTGTTCCTAATTACCAGGCAAAATGGAGAGGCACAGGGGCCCAGGCCAGCTGCAGCAGTCAGCCATTCTCCACGCTGGCCTGTTTTGGTGGGATGTGTGAGGACCCAGGCCCTGGGCCTGCACACAGGGTTTGTATCTGTCTGGCTCCCCATCACCGTTTCTCCCCTGTCTGCTGCTCCACCACAGGCCCGCTTACCCGGTGCCACATGGAGTTGGAGGACCAGTGGACTGTATGGTCTCTAGTGGCACTTGCTTGCATTTCTTACTCAGGGTGCTTTTCTGTTGTGTTTCTTCTCGGAGGCCATCAGAGGTTTGTGGGTGAAGCTTGCTGCACCATTCCAGGGGGAGGATTATCAGAGGCAGGTATGCAAGTGTGTGTGGCTCCACAAGCTCATACCAGCTCCCCCACCCCAGACAGCCCTGGTTTGGTTTGGCCTCTTCCCTGCTGTTGATTGTGTCTTCTGAGTGTGTGTGGATGGTCCTGGCTTTCTTCCTTAGGCTTTCCTAAGGTGAGTGTGACTGTGCTGTCATCGTGTGCGTCCATGTCTAGAGAGCCGCCTCTCTGAACTGAGACCTTTGAAATACAGCTCTGTCTTGCAACCAGGAAGATGATTTCTTGGCACTAGGAAAACTGATAGATGTGGTTTTGAAGATTGATTTGGGGAGTGATTGACAAGGGCAGAGGGTGACAGCAGTCCCAAGGACGGGCTGGCCTCTGGGTACTCATATATCAAATGAGCTTATGCTTCTTGATGCTAACTGATTAGCTTTTGCATGAATAATTGATTTAGGAGAAGCACTGCAAGAATAATCGGTTGGTTAATCGATTGAAGGGCTTTGCAGGGGCCATCATGGGGTAGATTGATGAAGAGGTTTCAGTTATCTATTGTTGTGTGGCAGCCCATCCCAAAGCTTCCTGGCCCACCATGGGAATGACTTATTCTTTCTAATGTGGCTGTGAGGTTGCTGGGAGACCGTGATTGGTTTTACCTGGATTCGCTCCTGGATGCCTCCAGGTAGAGGATCAGTGAGGCTGGAGTGCCCAAGATGCACACATCCGGCCGGCGCTGCAGCTCACTAGGCTAATCCTCCGCCTGTGGCACCAGCACCCAGGGTTCTAGTCCGGGTAGGGGTGCTGGATTCTGTCCTGGTTGCTCCTCTTCCAGGTCAGCTCTCTGCTGTGGCCCGGGAGGGCAGTGGAGGATGGCCCAAGTGCTTGGGCTCTACACCCGCATGGGAGACCAGGAGGAAGCACCTGGCTCCTGGTTTCGGATCGGCGCAGCGCCAGCTGCAGCACGCCCACTGTAGCGGCCATTTCGGGGGTGAACCAACGGAAGGAAGACCTTTCTCTCTACCTCTCTCTCTTTCTCACTATCTAATTCTGCCTGTCCAAAAAAAAAAAAAAAATGCACACATCAGCAGCTGGCGTGGGTGTGGGCAGAGCTGCTGCTCTTCCTCTCGGTGGCTCTCCTGCTCCAGGTTGCACCTGTTTCTCTTCGGGCTGGCCTCAGGACAGCTTCCAAGCAAGCGCAAGTGGAAGCGCAAGCGTCTGCAGACCTCGGCCTGGTCCCGTTGTCACTCAGCCCTTCCATTGGCCATGGCAAATCAGAATCAATGTGGCGGGGTCTACACAAGGGCCTGAGGTCAGGTGCAGTCACTGGAGTCATTTCTCCAGGAGCTACCATACTGGTAAAGGGAAGATAGAGGCCAGAGTGAAAGTCAGACTTGCCTATAGCAATGTGAGGATATTGCATAGGTAAAAAGTGGAGCCGGGCTAGACTCCCAGCTCTGCCACTTCCTGTGGCTGTCTGACCTGGATGGAACTGGCCGGTCTGTCTCGGCATCCTCCTGTTCAGTGAGGATCACAGTCACACGTTTCTTAAAGCCTTCCGACCAGCCTGAAACGGGTTAACACAAGGGCCTCATCCTGAGTCTGGCACACGGTAAATACCCAAAGAGGGGTCGCTTATTTAAGTTGCTCATTTTACAGTTTTCTCGTGCTGGGAGAGTTACAGATACGGTTTTGAGTTTTCCAGTTTCGAGGCAAAGAGAGAGAAGCACTCAGGCACGAGAGTGTCAGCAGGGAGGGAACTGTCAGTTAGGAAGCAGCCAGGCTGTGCCCAGCACAGCAGATCTGGGGGAGTCTGCAAAGAGCTCCCTGCAACAGTAAGTGTGTCTCCCCCACAGTGATTGGTGAGCGGTGATGCTGTCTCGGGTTAGCAGGTTGGGCTTGGCCATCGGGAGCCCTTGACTGGAATCCTTAGCCCTTCTCTCTTCCTGCTGGGTGAACTTGGGAAAATTCACGAATCTCTCGCAAGTTAAGCTTCCTTGTTTATCTCGGCCAGGCAAAGAGACAAGACAAGTTACAGCCCTTAGTCTCTCGCTTGGCACATTTTACGAACCTGCTTGTGCGGTTATTATGGTAAACATGATTTCAAGAGGGATTTTCTCTTTGTTGGAAAACGAGCTGTGTGCTCCTCAGCGGTTGGTGCTGTTGTGACAAACCACCCTGTCTCTTTCTTACAGGGCTTCATAAAGAACAAAATGGGGAAATTAACAACAAGTATAAGCCCCACCTTCAGCCTTCTCTCTAACTGTGCTGATCGGCATGCTTCCGCATTAGGGAGCTTTATCCTTTTATGACTATATTCTCTCTAGAACTTTACAGAAGCTGGCTTTAAGCATTTCAGAACAGTCTTCAAGGACTTCCTGAACTGCATTAGGAGGGCCGACACCAAGGGTGTGCACCTTCAGGATGGCCCCGGTGCACGGGTCTGTGGGTTGCGGGCCCCCCGGGGAAGTGAAGTCAGTTCATCGCTCGCTGGGCCCCGGGAAGTGTCCTCCCCTGCTCTCTCTCTGCATCTGGCCCTCAGTCTGATTTACGACTTGAGAAGGTCGGCCTGGAGAGTCCTAATTTAAAGCCTCTGTCAGAGGTTGTTACCCGAACGTGGGTACCAGTAAGAAGCTGTTTTCCTTTGGTTTTGTTCTTCTGTCTCCTCTTTCATGGGGTGAAATACGAGGTAGGAAAATAAGGCTACCAAGTTGGGGTTGGTGGGAGCTGTTGAAAAACCCTCCAAGTTGCTATGGCACCACCCTGGCCAGGGGCTGAAGTCAGAATCTTTGAGGCAGATGCCTGCAGGCCCCTCTGCCACTGTTTCTCTCTTTCCTGAGCAGCCCCTCAGTGTTGCTCTGGTGGGGCTTACTTGGGGCTGGGGGCAGAATCCTGACTCTGATGCTTTTGACCTTCCTATAGCCAGTGGGATTCTGTTCAGCTCTGTGTGTTTGCATTATGAAAACAATAGATTTTTTTTTTCATTTTCCAAAGTCAAACTATCTTTTAGAAGTGAATGTGTGGGGCCAGCGTTGTGGCACAGCAGGTTAAAGCCCTAGCCTGCAGTGCCAATATCCCATATGGGCACCTGTTCAAGTCCCAGCTGCTCCTCTTTCGATCCAGCTCTCTGCTGTGGCCTGGGAAAGCAGTAGAAGATGGCCCAAGTCCTTAGGCACCTGCACCCACGTGGGAGACCTGGAAGAAGCTCCTGGCTCCTGACTTCGGATTGGCGCAACTCCAGCCATTGTGGCCTTTTGGGGAGTGAACCAGCGGATGGAAGACCTCTCTCTCTGTCTCTACCTCTCTCTGTAACTCTGTCTTTCAAAGAAATAAAATAAATCTTAAAAAAAAAGTTTATTTTGACACAAAATCTTTGAAATCCATGCATAGCTTCTTAATATACAATTTCCATGAACTTTTTAAGGATCCCCCTCCATATGTGAATTTCAAACATTTTACACCAAATTAAATAATATTTTAATTCCACTTTCTATGAACTTTTTGAAGAACCCAGCAGAGCCATTATTTCAAGGAGTCTGGGTCCTTTAAGGTGGAGCTGAGTTTCTGTGATTTTGATCTTTTCTGCTGTTGTCAGGGAGCGGTGTGGGTCTCCAGGCTGCTGATTTCAAGAACTTGGGCCAAGAATGGTATTTTTGTAACACTCTGCAAAAATTCCCTGGGATTCCTGTCAATTTCAAGAGCAAAGTTGTAGAATAATATTTTTATTTTTTAAAATTTTTTATTTTTATTTTATTTTATTTTTTATTTATTTGACAGAGTTAGACAGTGAGGGAGAGAGACAGAGAGAAAGGTCTTCATTTCTTTGGTTCACCCCCCAAATGGCTGCAACGGCTGGTACTGCGCCGATCCGAAGCCAGGAGCCACGTGCTTCCTCCTGGTCTTCCATGGGGTGTAGGGCCCAAGCACTTGGGCCATCCTCCACTGAACTCCCGGTTCACAGCAGAGAGCTGGACTGGAAGAGTAGCAACCGGGACTAGAACCCGGCTCCCATATGGGATGCTGGCACTGCAGGCGGAGGATTAGCCCAAGTGAGCCACGGCGCCGGCCCCTGAATAATATTTTTTAAAAAGTCATAATATGGTAAGTAAATGAATTAATTAAATGAAGATAAGGTAATAGTACAGCTTATGATGTGATCTTTTTCATTGTAAAAAAAAAAAAATAAAGCGTGTGTCACTGTGTGTGCCTGTGTGTCCTGGGGTCTTCAGAAAGTTCCTGGGAAATTCATTTAAGAAAAGCTATGTGTGGATTTCAAAGACTTTGCACTGAAATGAACTTTAACTCCATTTTCCCATGGGCTTTTGGACCTGTCCTTTTGTGTCCACAGCAGAAAGTCTAGGGAAGTCACGGTGTTTAACTTTGATAGGATTATGGGATTTTCAAACTTTCCTTTTTAAAAATTTCTTTATAATAAGAAACACAGCGCTACTTATTTTTAATACTTGAAACACCAGCACCAGAGAAAGCAGAGCCAGGCAGGTTGATGGGCATTTTCAGATAAGGGGCCAAGCAGGTGTGAAGCCCCCTTGGGCTGGCCATGCCTGGCACAAGGCGTCATACCCTGTTTCGGCGTGGCCTTGGCTCAGGGGAAATCAGGTGTGCCAGTTGAGCCATGCTCACGCGCTCCTAGGTTCCTGAGTGCAGTCCCCTGCCCCCACCGGACCTGTTCTCATTGCCACTGGATGGATGCAGCCCTGAGTCAGATCAATGCCATTCAGCCTACTTTGTCCCACGGGGGCAGAGCTGGACTTGGCCCCTCCTGCTCCTCCTGGAGCACCCCTGCACAGGAGGCCAGTGGCCTTGGCTCTGTCCTACTGTGTCCAGGCTTGGCAGTATCCACATGCCTGGGCCTTCCTGTGCAGGGCAGCCAGGCTCCTGCCCCTGCCTCTCCTGCAGCTCGTAGACCATGCATCAGCAGGAACCAAGCTGACCGCAGGGAGAAAGTTCCAGCCCCAGAGCAAACTGCTGCTGTAAGAAGGGGCAGCCCAGGAGGCCCTGGCTGGCTTGTTGTTGGTAGGGAGGCTCAGGGCTGGCAGTAGAGGTGGCCACAGAGAGGGTCTGGGCATCCAGCCCTCTCACCCGTCTGCTGTGGGAGACACAGCTCGCTCTCTGCTGATTTGCCAGCTAACCCATCAGTTGCCTCGGGCCAGGCCTAGTTCTTGCTATGTACTTAGGGTGCCTGGCAGAGCAGACGGGAGTGTAAGTCGCAGGAGTGAGAGTCACGGCCAGGCTGTCTGTTCTCTTGCAGAGAAAGTCCACTCTTGCGACCAAGAAAGGCAGAGCGCCCTGGAAGAGGCCCGGCAGAATCCCCGCGAGGGCATTGTCATCCCGGAGTGTGCCCCTGGGGGCCTCTATAAGCCGGTGCAGTGCCACCAGTCCACTGGCTACTGCTGGTGTGTGCTGGTGGACACGGGGCGCCCGCTGCCCGGGACGTCCACACGGTAAGCCTACGCAGAGCCTGTCCTGCAGCTCAGACTGGGTCCTGGGCCAAGCGGACCAGCTTCTTGTCCCTCCGGCACCTCCCAGCTTCCCTGCCCTGGTTTGGTGGCAGTGGAGACAGTAGGGGAGCAGATGAGGGTCTGGTAGAAAGACCCTGGAACGTGGATTCTGGTCACAAATCTGCTCCTTCCTTGCTGGGGGCCTTGGAAAAGAACTTCACCTCTCTTAATGTCAGTTTCCTGCCCTGCCAGCTGGGTTCTGTTTCAAAAAAGATCCTGTGTGCAGACCTAAGGTGACACGATGGTCGTGCTTGAGTGGTTAAAGTGACATCAACGGGAGCCTCTCTGCTGGAGCTGTCTGTGGCAGTAAGGGGAGGTTTTGCTGGCAGCCCTGGGTACTGCAGGCTTGGTGACAACACTGGGCAGCCGTGGGTGAGCGGGGCTCTGTCGCCAGCCCCTCCCAACTCTCTCTCCCCCTCTCCTCCCAGCTACGTGATGCCCAGTTGTGAGAGCGACGCCAGAGCCAAGAGCGCCGAGGTGGATGACCCCTTCAAGGACAGGGAGCTACCAGGTGGGAGATGCGCAGCCTCTGCTTGGCTTTCCCCTCTGCCTGTCCCTGCACCCACTCCTCCTGCAGAAGCTTCTCTCCGCCCGTCTTCCTGGTCTATGAGATGGAGCCGGGACTGCTGAGCAGGCCAGCGAACTGGGGCTCTGCGTCCCGGGTACTCTGGGATTTGTCCCTAGCTTCTCCCATGCTCTTGAGGGTGTTGCTTCTCTTCCTTGCTCTGGCCTCTTTATCTTTAAAATGTAGTCACTGGGGCCAGTGTTGTGGTACAGCTGGGTCACACTGCTGCTTGCAACATGTGCACCCACTATTGGAGCACAGGTTTGAGTGCCAGCTGCTCCACTTCCAATCCAGCCCCCTGCTAATGAGCCTAGGAAAGAAGGAGAGAATGGCCCATATGCTTGCGCCCCTGCACCCATGTGAGGGACCCTTATGGAGTTCATGGCTTCTGGCTTCAGTCTGGCCCAGCCCCAGTCATTGCGGGCATTGGGGAGTGAACCAGTGGATGGAAGATTATCTCTCTCTCTCTCTCTCCCCCCTCCCCCTTCTGTCTTTTAAATAAATATATTTTTCTAAAAAAAAAAAAAAAGCCACAGTCATTGGGTTAAAACGCTGACTGCATTTCTACAGTCCTTTTCCACCTGTAGGATAATGTCCTGGGGTCTGGGAATCACTTTTTTCCAGGACTTGAAGAGAATATAGCCTACATGTCTGTCACTTGCCCTGTAGAGTACTTTCACGATAGTCCCTGGTGACACAGGACGGCCACAGGGGGTGACCGGGCACCTAAGACACACAGGAAGAGACTCAGGACCTCCTAATGACCGGGTGCTGGGCTTTTCCTTCTTTGTGGTGACTTCTGCCTGCAAGTGACAGTAAGATTAGTAGAGAAGAGGGACTTGGAATCTCCGAGTTTTTACTGCACACAGATTTGCAGCAGTGCTGGTGGGAACTAGAGCCCCTTTCCATACACATCCGGGCTCCGGAGGGGGAACTGTGAGTGGCGAGTCCTGGAGTCAGAGGGTTTCCTCATGGCGTGGTAGAAACCTCCCTGTCACAGGAGCACAGTCGTGGAGGCCAGGGCACCTCCCTCTAGTCACCCCCTCCACCGGTGTGAGCTGAGACTCTGCTTTGTGCCTGGCACTGGGTTTAATCTCTACTGATCAGTATCGGCGTGAAGCTTACAGAGTGAAGGAGACAGATTACATATAAATAAATGACTCCATCCATACATTAGGACACATGAAAGTGTTTGTTGTTACAATTAAGAGAGATTTATTTTGGTGCAAAAGAAGATTTGAAATTTATTTTTTTAAAGACTTATTTGAGGGGCCGGTACTATGGCGTAGGAGGTAAAACTGTCATCTGCAGTGCTGGCATCCCACATAGGTGAGGGTTCGAGTCTCGACTGTTCCACTTCCAATCCAGCCCTCTGCTATGGCCTAGGAAAGCAGTGGAGGATGACCCAAGTCCTTCGGTTCCTGCACCCGATGGGAGACCCAGAAGAAGCTCCTGGCTCCTAACTTCATATCGGCTCAACTCCAGCCACTATGGCCATTTGGGGGAGTGAACCAGCGGATGGAAGACCTCTCTCTCTCTCTCTCTCTCTCTGTGTGTGTGTGTGTGTGTGTGTGTGTGTGTGTGTGTGACTCTGCCTTTCAAATCAATCAATCTTAAAAAAATAAAAACTTATTTGATTTATTTGAAAGGCAGAGTTATAGAGAGAAAAGAAGAGACGGAGAGAGAAAGAGATCTTCTATCTGGTGATTCACTCCCCAAATGGTCACAATGGCAGCGACTGGGTGGGACTGATGCCAGGAGCCAGGAATTCAATCCAGGTCTCCCACTTGGGTGGCAGAGAGCCAAGCACCTGGACTATCTGCTGCTGCTGTCACAGATGCATTAGCAGGGAGCTGGATCTAAAGCAGAGTAGCCAGGACTTGAACGGGTGCTCATATACGATGCCGGCATCACAGGCAGAGGCTTAACCTGCTGTGCCACATGCCAGTCCCTGAAGATTTGAAATTCATGGACAGTTTTCCATCATACGTACTTTCCATGAACTCTTTGAAGAACACTCTGTACATGGATTTCAATTTTTTTTTGCACCAAAATACACATATATTTTATTTCCATTTTCCCACAAACATTTTTTGAAGTGCCCTGGTGTAAATAGCTTTGATGAGCCTCTGACGGAGGACAGCCAGGGACTGTGAGGACGTGAGCGAGAGGTCACCTTGTATTTCATGGCTTCTCTGACAAGTGTGTTTAACCCGACACCGGGAGTGTTTGGAAAGAGAAGAGAACAAACTACTGGTGAAGAGAGGACTGTGGGCCGTGTTGAGGGTACACTTGTACCGGTGAGCGTGAATTTCTGGGGACACCCATCTACCCAGTTGTGCCGTGGTGTTTTCCCTGGCAATGCTCAGCTGTGTGGGGGTGGACACGGAAAAGGCCTGTGCACCACAAGGTCCATCTGTGCCTGCTGGAATAGTGCAGTAAAGACAAGGAGAAGAAAGGACTTGGAGCATTTACAAGGGAGCCTCTGCAATGGTAGTCCACGCTGGGTGGGGAGGGTGGCGACAAAAGGAGGAGGTTCTTGGACAAAGTGAAGGTCTCTGTAAGTCATCTACCCTTGGGAGTTCTTTATTTATTTTATTTTTTTAAGATTTCTTTATTCATTGGAAAATGGCACAAAAGAGAGAGATCAATAAATAGAGTTAGATGATAGGGTAGATAGGTGATAGGGTAGATAAGATAGATAGAGAAATAGATAAAGACACAGATACCTTCCACCTGCTGGTTCCCTACCCAGACGGCTGCAACAGCCAGGTCTGGACCAGGTTGAAGCCAGGAGCCTGGAACTCCCTCCAGGTCAGCCACATGCATGGCAGCGGCCCAAGTGCTTGGGCATCTTCCACAGCCTTCCCAGGTGCACTGGCAGGCAGCTGGATCAGAAGCGGAGTAGCCAGGACTCAAACCAGCACTCTGACATGGGATGCTGGCATCGCAAGCAATGGCTTAGCCTTCTGGGCCACAGAGCCCGCTCCAATCACTGGGAGTTCTGCCCCTAGTTGTGCATCCATAGCACTTAGTTCTTACTTCTCGAGTGGCATTTTTCATACTCTAGAGGGACTGCCTGCCCTTCTGCGTGAGCCCCCAAATCTTGTGAACTTCCCAAGGACAAGGACCCTGTGTATTGTTCACTGTTGTATCTGCAGCTTTGAAACGTAGCGTCTGAGTTGGTTCTCAGCCAGAATGTGTGGAACGGAAGAAAATTTAAAGCATTATTATCCATTTGGTCCCATGGGGTGGAGGAATTAGGGAGGTTTATAAGAATCATCTGAGCAGTAAACAAATCCTGAAAGTGGATTTGGCTGGACAAGAAGGACTTGCAGAGGTCTGGGAACGATGGTAGTTGAGAAAGCTGTTTTCTTTGATTATTTGCCTGGCGTCTGTCTTCAGACTCATTTTATCTTTTAGGCTGTCCAGAAGAGAAGAAGCTGGAGTTTATCACCAGCCTCCTGGACGCACTCACCACCGACATGGTTCAGGCCATTAACTCAGCAGCGCCCACTGGAGGTGGGAGGTGAGAATGTGAGCAGGACTGGGCCTAGTAGGGAGTGTGGGGGGTCCTTGACTTTGCTGATGGGAGACTGGGAAAGACTGCGTAGGGAAGAGCCGGAAGTCTGGCGTTTTCCTGGAACTGTGTCCCCATGGCTTTGTCCCATCTTCTGCCGAATCTTCCAGCTCCTCCCCTTTCCCGAGCCTTTGGGAGCTTTGTGACTCCAGCTTGCAGTTATCTGCCTTGCAGAGTTGTCTGGAAAGTTCCAGTGTTTGGTCTCAGAAGGGGGATGTGTTAGAGTGCGGGCCCTGCATAGGAGGAAGGGTGCGGGGCACCTGATGGGGACAGGGTGGGTGGGGGTGGGGGAGGGTTCAAAGGCCTTAGTGACTTTCTTCCTTCTGAGAAGCCAGAGGCTAGCTGCTTCTCTGGGTTCCTGACAGTCCTGAGGGCTCTGGTCTCTCCTAGAGCCAAGTCAAACTTAGTTCAGGAGTGAGGCCGTCCCGACGTGCAGCCGCCACGCACACGCTTCCTCGGAACCAGCATCGCTGGGGTGGCTGGTTGGGCCATCAGGTCAGCTGCCTGCGTGCCTGCGTCCACTTGGCACCTCATGGGGATGTGTGATGTTCCGAGCACTGGGATTCGGACTCAGTACCCAGGGATATACACGTCCCTGCCCTCAAGGAAAGCATCCTAGTGGGACGCTAGACCATGCTTTATACTCCAGACCTTGTGGAGAGTGCTAGGACAGAGGTGGAAGACTGGAGAGCAGCTGTCTAACAGTCTGGAGGAATCAGAGAAGTCTTCCTGGAGGAGGTGCCAGCCGAGCTGAGTTTTGAAGCACAGGGAGGATTCAACCAGTCAAAGAAGGAAGAAGGCCGTTTCAGGAAGGAGGAAGGAACATGTGACTCTAAGAAAGAGCACCTCTCAGCTCAGTGTGGCTGGGGGCGGGGCCGAACGGGGCAGGAACGGGGCGGGGGAGGGGGAGAGGAGGAGGGTGGTAGTGATGAGATGGAAGAGGCAGGCAGGAACCGCATCCTGGTGAGACTTCCAGTTAGGAAGCCAGAGGGGAGGCAGGTGGGGGAGCAGGCCCTGGGAGGGAGTGAAGTCTCACGGCAGCAGAGGAATTACCAGCCACTGGGCAGGGATGGGCAGCTGCTTCTGAGACCAGGACAGGCAGCTGGTCCCCCAGCATCGGCCTCAGCCAGGGCTGCCACCACGAGGACAGGCCCAGGCCCCCAGACCCCTCAGCGGCCATCGCCAGCACCGCTGGGTGTGGATTTAGGGCGGGGCGCTAGGCTCTGAGCGCAGCTGTCAAGCCTCCTGCATTTGGGGCAGAAGAAAGCCATCTTAGAAACCCAGCGCGTGTCATAGCAACGTGAGCGCCCACAAAGCCACCTTGTGGAAACAGCCAAGATGCAAGAGTGGCAGAGTGGTCGTCAGTCCTAACCCAGAAAGGAAGTCCTGCCCTATGGAGACACGGTGCTGAGCGATACCGCATGGTGCCGCTTCCCTAGGGCCCTGAAACCGTCAAGCCCACGTGGGCCCACGTGGATGTCACTGGGTTGTTTTTTTTTGCACCAAACTAAGCTTATCTTTTAGTTTCATTTTTCCATGAGTTTTGGAAGTCCCTAGACATAGCATGGGCGAAACATGGTCTGTACTGAGATGGGTGCTGTCTGGGGTTTCAGGCATCCCCCGGGTGTCTTGGGCCAGATCTGCTGTGGTCTGGGCTTGCAAAGGCCAGTCTGGGGGCTGCCGGCTCACAGTCCTGCTGCACTGCTCCGCCTCAGCCTGCGGGAGCTGGCTGTCCAGCCGCAGCCCGTGTTCTCCTAGGGGAGCCCTGGGCTATGGAGTGGTAGTGACTACAGGTAGGGGAACGTGGCCACGTCTTGCTACTGGGGAAGCCAGAATGGGGGTCCTATCCTCCAACCGTGGGCTGAAGGGTTTTTACAGAAAATGAAAAATAGGATATTTATTTATATATTTTTATGACATGGAGTCTTTTCTCTCTCATAGCGTAATGTTTTCTTTTTAAAGATTTATTTATTTGACAGTTACAGAGAGGTAGACACACACACACACACACACACACACACACAGATTTTCCATTCACTGGTTCACTCCCCAGATGGCCACAACGGCTAGAGCTGAGCAGATCTGAAGCCAGGAGCCAGGGATTTCTTCTGGGTCTCCCATGTGGGGACAGGGGCCCAAGGACTTGGGCCATCTTCTGTAGCTTTCCCCAGAGCATTATCAGGGAGCTGGATCAGAAGTGGAGCAGCCAGGACTTGAACCGGCACCCATATGGGATACCTGCACCATAGGCTTTAACTCTTGGTGCCATAGCACCGACCCCAAAACTAGGACATTTATAATGTTTGTAATACCCGTGTGTCCTAGGGAGAGGACTCCCTCCACCCTTCTCTTCTAGGTGTAATTTAGAGTTGAGAGAAATTTTTAAAAACTATTCTTTTCAAAAATGTGTTTTTGATTTTGGGCTCCTCTTAGCCTGACCAAGCTTGGAATGAGAGGTTGCAACTGCTTAGGTAGTTGTGTTTCCTAGAGGCTTGGACAAGAGGGCCCAAGCAATAATTTAGAAATCAAGGAAGGGGAGAGAAGGAGAGAGAGAGAAGCAGCCATACGGGGGTGGGGTAGGAGACAGTAGCTGGCCGGGGCTGCTGGTTTTCTGGGGCTAAAGTCCTCCAGGACCCTCCCCTCATGTTTGGCATAAGCGCTCCTGCAGGATGGCCTTGCTGGCCTCTGGCCCTCCTCTCATGTTCCCTTCCCTCCCATGTTCATGTGCCGGGCACTGATCCCCGGGTTCCTCCGACAGGTCAAGCTCTTGTCTGCCTTTGGCTCTCCATCCCTGCTGCTCCTTTAGCCTAGAATGCAATTCCTCAGCTTCCCTGACTGCCCCCTGCTTGTCCAATTAAATGTTGCCTTCTTGGAGACCCTGCCCTGAAGGAGCTGCCATAGCACCTCCTCCCTCCATTTTTCATCATTTGAGAAGTAGGGGAGGAGAGAGGGAGAGAGAGAGCTCCCATCTGATGATTCACTCAGCAGATGCCCACAATGGCTGGGACTGGGCCAGGCCAAAGCCAGCAGCCAGGAACCCGGACCAGGTCCTTCATATGGATGGAAAGAATCCAACCACTTGAGCTATTACCTGCTGCCTCCCGGAGTCTTCCTTCGCAGAAGCTGGAATTGAGATCCAGAGCCCAGACTCAAATCCAGCACTCCAAAGTGAGATGTGGGTGTGTGCCTTACCCTCTAGGCCAAGTGCTCTTCCCAGCAGCCCTGCGTGGTGCCCAGCCTAGCTAGCGCCTGTCACGCTGTGATCTGTTCCTGCTGCTTTATGTGTTGTCTGCTGCGCTGAAGTTCTGAGAGAGGGAGCACTCACTGCCATATTCTCTGCTGCGTTCCCCAAACTTAGTCCCCGGCACACAGCAGGCACTCAACAGTAAGTGCTAAGTGAATGAAGAGCTGGAAATACCGGTGGGGGATGACCAGGTGCCCCGTGTGATATTTCCTGATGAGGCCTCTGTATCAGGCACACATCAGAGGGCCCACTGACTACTGCACGACTCAGTGCAGGGGCCGGATGCAGCAGTCAAGTTCATGGTGGCATGTCTTCGTAACCAGAGCTCTACAATACCCTGGCTGGGCCCGAGGGGCTTGGGGGCACTGTGTGGACAGAACCCAGCCAGTTGTTCCCCTTCCACAATGTAGGAGCAACTGGAGATCTGGTGGCAATCTGGGACAGGGCTGAGGAAGCAAATTAGGAAGTCCAGGCCTCCTGGGTTTTGGCCTTCGCTTTGGAATTCATGCGTGATGGGGGGATGCAGGGGGGTTGCAGACACGGGGCAAGGACACCACACCTGATCTTGCCGCATCTTTCTGAGGTCTGGCAGTTGGAGCTGTCCCTGAGCCGAGGCCCATGGGAGACAGTGAGAAGGGACAGGGAGGGTGTTTGAACAACACGGAAAAGGTGTCTGCCTCCTACCTCCTCACTCCCCGACCTCTAAGACACGGACATTTTGCTTTGCATCAACGCTGGCATCACAGCCCCTCCCTGGGATGAGCTCCATGCTGGTTCTGGGGACATCTGAGGGGGAGGGCACAGTCCCCAGTCTGGAGGAGACACATGGAACCACAGGACCGCACTGCGAAGCTGGCGTGGTCACTGACCCTGCGAGAGCGCTTTGGGGAGGAAGGGCAGCGAGGGCGCTGAGGGTCTGCTTGACATAGGAGGTGACATCTGAGCCGCCTCGTCACTCACAAATGTGACAGTGCCCTCCCTTAGATGGCCAGGGGCACACTCATCTCAGCAGAGGGGAACACTCAGTCTTGAGGATGAAGGAGCCAGGGCATGTGGGAGGCATTGCAAGAAGCAATGAGGGCAGGCTGTGGACAAATGGGAGATGAGGCTGCAGAGCCTGGCGGAGCCCCGAGCTTGCCTGTCCCCTGAGTCACACCAAAGGGCAGCAGGGGGCCACCGGACGAGATGGGCTATGCAAGCAGGACTGGAGGGGCGCGAGGCCGGGGCATGCAGGGAACAGCACTTGTCAGCATGGAGGGGGATGAGAGCCTGGATTGTGAGGGGCGGGCGGGGGTGGGGGTGGGGGTGGGGGTGCTGAGCTTCTGCATTGCAATCAATAGCATTTCCAGATGTGTTAGATGTAGGCAGTGGAAGAGGAGGAGGCGTCTACTCCCTTTTCTGGCCCTCTAGCCTGATTTAGTGGCGAATGCAGTGCTGCCCAAGTCTATAAATAGGCAAAGAGGAATGGGGGCGTTGGCCGAAACCCTGGGGCTGGTGCAGGGCAAAGAACACCCTGCAGATAGCCTGTTGAGTTATCCCGGGCCCCTCCAGCAGGAGGCAGCACTCCCCTTAGACCGGCCCTCCCGTTTATCAGTGTCAACGAAGCCCTTCTGGAGCCCGGGAGAGCTCTCCCTGCTCCAGGTGGCCCAGGGGTAGTCAGCTGGGAAGGGAGGGGATGGACCTCCCGGCCCTTCCCGTGCTCCCCTGGGGCTTCCTCCTCCCTGCCCGGTGTTGCTGCCCGCCGATGGCTGTGCTAACAAGAGGCTGGCACGGGGCTGACTTGGCATTTCCCAGCCCCACCTGCACAGCTGGCAGAGCTGGGACCGACACCAGGTGGGGCTCTGTGGGTGTGCGTGGCTTGGCTGCTGCCTGCAGCCCGTCCCGCCTTACCTTCTCTGAAGCTGCTGAGCATAGCAGTCCTGGGTCCGAGATCTTGGCCGAAAGAGGTTTCCTCGTGCTGGACGGGGCTGGCCCGCCAGCAGTGCATTGCAGCCAAGGCTGGCAGGGCTGAGCCTGCAGAAACAAAACCGAAAGTGCTGCAGAAGGCGGCCTCTTGAGGTGGGGAGAGGGCTCCGTGGGGCCAGTCTGGGGAGGACCCTGGATCCTGTAGGTTTCGCCATCCCTGCAGGTGCGAGGCAACAGGGCAGCCACTGAGAGCCCAGGGGCACGACACATACTGGTGTGGGACTGCACCTTTGCCTTGCAAACTCTGGAATTTGGTACCTTTTGGGTGTTTCTACGCCACACCCAGGGGAACTTGGTCATTCTACCTTCCCAGAGAACGCTTTTAGTAGAACCCCACCTATGGAGAGACCCACAGTGTAGCTCAGGGAGTACAGTGATAGTGATCATAAGGGGCGTGGCGTGCTCAGCGTAGGACCCCAGCCCTGGCTGGCCTGAATGAGTCCAGCAGGCTTGGTGTGCAGTGGGTATCTGTGTGAGAATGTGTGAGACAGGGTCCCGGGTCTGAGGCTAGCGGCAGCCTAGAGCTGGAAGTGAGAGTCACCAAGGTTTATGGAAAAGGATAGGACAGAAAAGTTGCAAGAGCCAGAGTGGGCAGAGGGGCATGGCTTCCAGGTCAGGGTGTAAGTGGCATCTGGAGTGGAAAGGACCCCAGAAAAGATGGCTTGAGATTCCTGGGGACAGTGGGGGAGGCCGCCTTGCCCCACTCCAATCCAATACTCCTCTGGATAAATCGCAGATTCTGTGCAGCTGACAGAGACTTTTTGAGCCCTCTCTCGGACATGCACACTGCTTGCTTGTCTCCACCAGGAACCCGATAGGGCCCAGTCTTAACCAAAGCTTGCATAAAACATGATGAGCACCCCGCTGTCTGCCTTGCCTGTGAATTAAGGCTATTGCCAAATCAGAAATGTGTAGGGTTTTATTTTTTTTTTAAGATTTATTTTATTTATTTGAAAGTCAGGGTTACACAGAAAGAAGAGAGGCAGAGAGAGAGAGAGAGGTCTTCCATCTTCTGGTTCACCCCCCAGTTGGCCGCAATGGACGGAGCTGCGCTGATCCAAAGCCAGGAGCTTCCTCCGGGTCCTCCCATGAGGGTGCAGGGGCCCAAGGACTTGGGCCGTCTTCTACTGCTTTCCCAGGCCATAGCAGGGAGCTGGGTTGTAAGTGGATCAGCCGGGACTAGAACCGGGACCCATATGGGATGCTAACACTTCAGGTGGTGACTTCACCCATTTCGCCACAGAGCTGGCCCCAGAAATGTACAGGATTTTAAATCAGATGCCTTCAGCAGTTTTCTTATTTCTCTCCTAGCTGCTGCCTTTTGTCTCATTTCATCTTCTAGAGGCGTCATGCTTCGGTATTCTTCTGGACCATGGCTAGAGTGTCTGTTTCTCTAGATCAGGCTCCTTTTTATTTTTATTTTGTGTTTATATGAGAGTCAGAGAGACAGAAACAGAGCGAGAGATATATATATAGAGAGAGAGAGTTAGTTCCCATCTGCTGGTTATTCCGTAAATGTCTGCAATGCCTGGGGCTGGATCAAAGCCAAAGCTGGGATCTAAGAATTCAATCCAGGTCTCCCACGTGGGTGGCACGACCCCAATTACTTGCGCTATCATTGTTGCCTCCCAATGTCTATAGTATGAGGAAACTGGAGTCAGGAGAAAAAGGCAGCAATTGAACCCAGACACTCCAGTGGGATGTAGGCATTTTAACCAGCATCTTTTCCCCCAGTATTCAAACCTATTTATTTATTTATGTATGTATGTATGTATGTATTTAAAAGGTAGAGCAACAGAGAAAGAGAGTAGAGACAGAGAGGGAGACACACACAGAGAGAGGGGGAGAAACACACACATACACAAAGAGGGAAAGGGAGAGAGTGTGTGAGAGACAGGGGAGAGGGAGAGAGGAGAGACAGGGGGTCTTCCATCTGCTGATTCACTGCCTAAATGGCCACAACAGCCAGATCTGGGCCAGGCCAGAGCCAGGAGCTCCATCTGGATCTCCCATAAAGGTGGAAGAGACCCAGTACTGGTACCATCACCCTCTGCCTACCCAGGTGCATTATCAGAAAGTAGCAGCAGGGACTCAAAGTGACACTGATATCAGACGCTGGCTCTCAAGCAGTGGCTTAACCCACTGTGCCACAATGCTGGCCCCTTAACCAGCATCTTAACTTCCAGGCCAAAGAGCTGCTCTTAGATCAGGGTTCTTGACTTGAGGCCGTGGATTTTGGATGGGCTTTAGGAAACCCAGTCATCCCCTAAGATCTGCACTGCGTGTGCACGGACATTTTTCTAGAGAAGGAGCCTGTAGCTTGGCTTAGATTCTCGGGTGGACCCATGGTCCTCCATGGACCTCCACGGAGCCAAAGCTTAGAAGCTTTTACTCCAAATGCATTTGGGGTTTGGCCTGGCCAGGGTGTAAAATTCCAAAGTACAGCCCCAGTGCTCACTGACTTACAGGTAGAGCCGGGCTGAGTTACACAGGGGCCGGGAGAGTGGTTCTGAAAGTCAAGAGTCTCCAGAGAGCCCCCACGCCAGCGGGCAAGGAGGTGACAGAGGCAGGACGCTCAGGCCCCAGGGCAGGCTGGAGGGGGGTGGCGGTGCTGCGAGGAGCCCTGGGCAGTGCTGGGAGTGGCCGTTCTGAGAAAGTGCAAGTGCGCTCTGCAGCCCCCGAGGCGCCCAGGCCGGGGCTGGGACCAGGAGGCCACAGTTGGAGCTGCAGCTGCTCTGTGCTGTGAGCCCTGGTGGGCGTGGGGAGAGCCGGAACCCCTCTCCTGATGAGGGGGACGGGGCAGGAAGGGAGGGCCGGAGCTGAGCGAGGATGGTGATGATCGCTCTCTGGCATGGGAAGAAGCTCTCAGAGGCTGCAGCGTGGGGAGGCACTGCTTCTTGCTTTCGGCAGGGGCGGGGGGGGGGCTCTCTCAATGGCATGCTTGAGAACTGGACAGACAGGAGCCCGGGAGCGCACGTTGGAGGCCGCGAGCCTTCCCTGGCAGGGCCTCCGGAGGGATGATCTCATCGCTTCCCGTCTCAGCAGCTGGAGGCTTATTATTCCAGCACCTGGGCAGACATGACGCGATGCCGTGCCTAAAGGTTAAAGGAAGAGCCGCCTTCGCCTGGAGCACTCGTGGTCCCCTGGCAGGAGGGGCCGGGAGGGGAGGCACCCAGCTACCCAGGGCGGCGGCGGGACCACCCCCTCCTCCACCACCTGTGTCCTTCCTGACGTCTAGAGGAAGTCAGAGGCCGTGGGGTGCTCCATGTCCATCCTGCATCGCCTGCATCCCGCAGAGAGCCTCCCGCCACCCACCTGCTGTGCACTGCAGGGGGGCGCTCTCGTGGTGTTGCAGGTGCACTGGGGAGGAGTCCGAGCACTCACAAGCCGTGTGCGCTGCACATGACAAAACCAAGCTGTGCAGCCTGCAACTTCATGCCTGCTTCAAAGACCTCCCGAGCCTGGTTTCCGTGATGGATGAAGCAGATTCGTGAAGAACCACAGGCGGCTGGTGGCTCTGTGTGGCTCCCTCACACTGTCCCCAGGCTCTCCCTGGGTCAGCCCTGTTAGGGTGAGGGCCGCCTGGCAGAGCTGCTCATTGTGCCCTCTTCGAATCTGTCCAGGATGCCCAGGGAAACCTGTCCAAGACGGAAATGCACTTAACTAGGGGCGGGCATACAGCAGGGATGACTGACTTTTCATTTTTCTTTATTTTTTTTAGAAAGATTTATTTGTTTATTTGAAAAACAGAGTGGCAGGAAGAGAGGGAGAGCCAGAGAAGGAGCGGGGGGGGGGGGGGTCTTCTATCCACTGGTTCATTTCCCTAAATGCCTGCAACATTCCGGGCTAGGCCAGGCTGAAGTCAGGAGCCCTGAACTCCATCTGTGTCTCCTACATGCGAGACAGATACCCAAGCCCTTGGGTCATCATCTGCTGCCTCCCAGGCTCATTAGCAGGAAGCTGGATCAGAAGCGTGGAGTAGCCCAGACTCAAACCATGCATTCTGATACAGGGCATCCTAAGTGGTGGCTTTACCTGCTGGGCCACAAAGCACTCCCTCTCTACTTTTTTTGTAATAAAATTTCTTTTTCCTTGAACTCTGAGGTCACTTAAAGAGTGAGGTGGGCAGGGAGTTTGCTGGATCTTTCACAGGGGATAGGTTGCAGATGGGCCCCTCCCTTCTGGAAAAACCTGCAAACTCCAGAGACAAGAGGGTGCCTTTGGCGAGCACCTTGAGTAGTTTCTTACGATGAGCAGCTTCCGAATGTGCAGGCAGTCCCTGACCGGGCTTCAGGTCCCTGTGTAACAGCAGCCCCTCCGTGCCCTCTTTTGAGCCCTGGCACACATGTGCTGTATCCCAGTGCCCTGCACGTGAAGTATTTGGAAGCATGGGGCTCCCAGGCTCAACCATGTTCCCCTTCCCAAAAGGAAGCTGCCTAGGAATTTGAACGCTAGGGCCTAGATGATATTCGCTCAGGGCCCAGCCGTGGGACCTGGAGCCACGAGAATTGTGCGGCCCCATCCAGTCCCCCTTCTGGAATGGACACATCCTCTAAAGCTTATAAATATTAGCTAGCACCCTAATCCTTTTGGGGAAAAGAAGGGGCAGACATAAATAGGTAAGACAGACGGATGGGTCATTGCATGGAGTTATACGAGCAGGCACTGGACTTGTAGCCTCACAGTCAGATGCATGGCCTTGCTGGACGTGACCTTTACTGTGCATCTGGACAGCAGGAGGTGTTCTTGGTAACTCTAGTTCTGTGTTTCTCAGTGGAATTCCCAGGGGGTGCTGGTTAACCTGTGGTCCCTGGGTCCAATGACCTCCAATCGGATAACCCTGGGCTAGAGAGACTCCCTCTAAGAGGGCCTGGGATTGGCTGGTTTTAGAGGCTCTGCTTTTGTACATCTTGGTTGCCTTCTTCTCTCAATTCCTGCCCTCTTGGTGCCTGGCAGTGAAGGGCCATGAACATTTCATCCTTTGCTTGTACTTGTCCCCGGCTATTGTCACACCACTGGCTCCATCTCACAGAGACAGAGGGCAGCTGGAGGACATGGGTGCCCTCCCAGGACCAGTCCCGGCACTGAGTGTGCAGTGGCCATAGAGCACCCTTTTCCATGGTTGCATCCAACCGGGCACACACATTTGTCTTCAGTGAGCACAAGGCCAGGAGAAGGGCGGCTCGGAACCCAGCTGTGGCTTACCCAGGTGAATTAATCCAGCCAAGTTATTCTAAGCACCCGTCAGGTGCAAGAACTTTCTTGGCTGTGCAGGTTCATAAGGTGCACATCTGTGGGGTCCCTGGGAAAAGAATGGTCCAGGCCTGAGACAAGCGGGAGAGGCCGTCTCGATGCTGCCCCGAGCTGAGCGCATCTGGGGGTCTGGGGCTTGCAGAAGTCATTTCTTCCTGATGCCTGGTGGCCCAGCATGAGTGCTTAGTCCACTTTCTGTTACTGTAACAGAATACCAGGTACTGAGTAATTTATAAAGGAAAGGGGTTTATTTTGGCTTCCGGTTCTGGAAGTCCAAGGGCATGGAGCCGGCAACCTCTTAGCATCTGGCAAGAGGAGGGCCTTTAGTGAAAGGCGAAATATTTATATGATTTGAAGAGCAACCAGAGTACGAGAGGAGGGCCTTGTACAGCTTAAACTCATGGCAGAGAGTAGGAGGACAACAGGTGCCTCCAAAGAGAAGGGGGCACAAAGGAAGCCAGATGCTTTATAACAGTCTGCTCCTGGGAGAACAAATTTATTCCTGTGAGAACTAACCTTTTACTGCAATAACGACAATAAACTCTCTTAAAGGCTCCACCTCCCAACACCATTTCATTGGCAAGCAAATTGCAGCATGAGTTTTGGTGGAGACAAATCACATTCAAACTACAGCAAGCGCCCTGACGACTGACCACCTGGGAGAGAATCGTGGCGGGATGGGTGGGTGGAGTGGCCGATGGTCCCTGCCAGATGCTAAGCTATGTTCTCTGGGCCCAGATTCTCAGAGCCAGATCCCAGCCACACCCTGGAGGAGCGAGTGGTGCACTGGTACTTCAGCCAGCTGGACAGCAACAGCAGCAGTGACATTAACAAGCGGGAGATGAAGCCCTTCAAGCGCTACGTGAAGAAGAAAGCCAAGCCCAAGAAATGTGCCCGGCGCTTCACCGACTACTGTGACCTGAACAAGGACAAGGTCATCTCACTGCCTGAGCTAAAGGGCTGCCTGGGTGTTAGCAAAGAAGGTGAGTGGGCCCCTGGCCTTTCTGTGCAGGGACCCGGGGCTCTGAAATGTCATTTATTCAGTGAGCGCTGGAGTCTTATGTGTTCCACAACTATTGCCTGGGATTCTGCTGTTTCATGCTAGATGCCTGTTACTGTGGTGGAGCAGACAGGTAAGGCCCTGTGTTCTCACAGTCTATTGAGGAGACAGGTTTTTAGTAAGCATTCCCATGCACTGTGATAAGGGCCGTGAGGGTGTATTAGTTACGGCAGGCTGCAGTAACAAATAGACCCACGTGTATCGTGGCTCAGCAGAGTGGAGATGTTTTGTCGTGCCCATGGAGTAGTTCAGCGTGGTGGTGGTGGTGTGTGTGTGTGCGTGTGTGTGTGTGTAGAGAAAGCCCTCGGAGTGGGGATGATCTCCTGTAGTCACCCCGAGATCCAGGCTGAGAGTGACTCTGCATCTCCACCATGTGGCTCCAAAGGTCACCCTTGGAGTCATCTGCGTCCCCAGTCAACCAGATGGAGTCAGCGTGGAGCAGTGGAGGGAGTGGGTTTCATGGCCGGTCTTGGGAAGGACATGGGTTAGTTCTCCTATTTCGCTGGCTGGAACTCAGTCACAAGACCACAGCCAACTGTAAGGAGACTGGGAAGCCAGGAGGAAGAAGCACGCATGGATTTTGGTGAACACCTACCTAGAAACCTCCGTCACAGTAGAACAGGAGGAGAGGATTGTGGGAACCTACAGAGGTGGGTAGACAGCCTCAGGACACTTTGTGAATGGAAATGTCTAAACCAGGGCTCAGCAAGCCACGGCTCATGTGCCTAATCTAGTCCGTGACCTGTTTTTGTGGGATCTTGCATTTTAAATGTTTAGGCACTATCTTATGTATTTCAGAGACACCTAGGGCAGGGCCTGGGGGAGAGAAAGCTCTAGTGTTCACTGTTTTACTCTCCAATGCCCACAACAGCCTAGGCTGGACCAGGCTGAAGCCAGGAGCCCAGAACTCAATTCATGTCTCCTGTGTGGGTGTCAGGGACCCAAATGCTTGACTCCCTTCCTGCTGCCTCCCAGGGTGCACATTAGCAGGAAGATGGAATGAGGAGCTGAGCTGGGGCTGGAGCACAGGTGTTCCATCTGATACAGAGTGTGGATTCCTAACCTGCATACTTGCTAGGCCAAATGCCCACCCCAGTTTCTGCTCTTTTCAAAGGTTATCCTTTGAGGCCAGCATTGCGGTACAGAGGGTTACGCCACTGCCTGTAAAGCCGGCATCCCATGTGAGTGCTGTGTGCGTCCCAGCTATCTGCTTCCTAGCCAGCTCCCTGCTAATGTGTCTGGGGAAGTAGTGGAAGATGGCCCAAGTGCTCGGGCCTCCGCCAACACATGGTAACCTCAGATGGAACTCCAGTTGCTGGCTTTGGCCTGGCCCAACCCCAGCCACTGTGGCCATTTGGGGAGTGAACCAGTGGATGGAAGCTCGCTCTCTCTGTTTCTCCCTGCCTCTTTGTAACTCTGCCTTTCAAATAAGTAAATATTTAAAATATAAAGGTATCTTTTTTAAAAAAAATCACTGTCCTATTTTTACATTTATTTTACTAATTTTAAAGGTAGAATTACAGAGAGAAAGAGAGAGAGAGAGAGAGAAGGAGATCTTCCATCTACTGGTTCACTCCCCAAATGGCCACAATGGCCAGGGTTGTACCAGGCTAAAGCCAGGAGCCAGGAGCTCCTTCCAGGTCTTGTGGGTGTAGGGGCCTGAGGATTTGGACCATTTCCTGCTGCTTTGCCAGACACATTAGCAAGGAGCTGTGTTGGAAGTGGAGCAGCCAGAACTCAAACAGCCCCATTTATGATACTGGCATTACAGGTGGTGGCTTAACCCCTTGCTCCACAATGCTGGTTCCAAGGTTGTCATTTTTTTTAAGACGATGAATATAAGACAGAGGCTGTCCATGGGCCACAAAATATCTAAAATATTTACTATCCAGTCTTCTCTAGATAAATTTTGCTACCTCTGGTCTAAATGAACAGCCGGGGCATCAGTAGAAGTTGGCCAAGGAGAGACTCAAGGGAGAAAGAAGCGTTCTAAGCCGCAGCTGATGGGGAGTGAAGATTGGGAAACAGGTTTAGAGGGACTGAAAGTCGTGAGTTTCAGGTGGCAGGAATTGGGGGGCAGGGGGGCAGTGACAAGAGGCCAGGTGAGATCAGAGAACCTTTTAATCCAGGGGAAAGAGCTTTGATTTCATGAGGATGGAAGAGAGGTTTGGGAGGGGCTCCGTCAATGCCTACAAGTGTCATTCCCACTGCACTGTGGAATGGACTGGTGATGAGCAAGGCGGAGTCCAGACAAGAGGCGATGAGGGGCCAAGTTAGCGAAACCCAGGGCGGGTTGAAGAAGAGGGTGGGTTGGCGACTGAGTGGGCTCTGGGGATGCACTTGCAGGGCAGGGCTTCTCACCCACATGCACAGTGTGGACAGGGAGCAGAGCAGGTGAAGCGGGCGGGGAAGACACAGGACGGCTTAGACGTGTCAAGTTAGATGCACCTGCAGGATGCATGGCCCTGTGGTACAGGTGGAGGCTCTGGGCTGCAGAAGCAGACTTGGATGATGCTGACTTGTCCCTAATAGAGGCTTTGGGAAAGCCGAGGTGGTCTAGGGAGAGAGTTTAGCATAAGAACACAAAAGGGCTTTTTCTTGTTTCGTGGCAGACTGTGTCGACTCAAAGGGTAGCGTGGGAATGGATGGGTTACCCCAGGAAGCATCTGAGAACCTGTGTGGTTTCTGAGGTTAACCAGTGTGTGACCCTAGGCGAATGGCCTCATCACTCTAGGCATGGCTGTCTGATGAGGATGCTTCTCTGTGCTCCCTGGGACTCCGGGGCGTGGGTCTGCCTCAGCCGCAGGAGGACTCTCACTGTGGCAGACCTCCGCCACTCTGTATTTAAGTTTCGTCGCCTGTGCAGTGGGGATAATGAGCGTGTGAAACAGGAGAAGTGCAGCGCTACTCCTCTGCTTCATAAGGTCATTGCCTGTCTTAGCAGCACCTACCACAGTGCATTGCACTTCCTTTCTCAGCTCCCCGTGAAGCCGAGGGCTGTCTTCTCCATTCCTCTTCTCCTGCACACTTCAGGGCACCGAGCAGTTCACTGAGCCCTTGTCAAATGACTGAATGAGTGAATGAATGGATGGGGGATTTGCCTCTAGTGTGACTTCACACTTTGAAGTGTGTGCCCATTTCACAGGGTGCAGACAGAGGGCTACCCCAGTGTCTGTGTAGACCTCACGCCCAGCCAGGAGCATTTCTGGGCTGAGCAGGAAAGAGATCTCAGATCGGTTCCAACCCTGTCTCTGGTCCCCTTCCCGTGCTGGTAGTTCTGGTTGTCACAGCACACAGAAGCCAACGGAAGGCTGAGTGTGGTGACCTCGGGTCCCCAAAGCCTAGGAGCTTCCCCACCGTTTCTTGAAGACGTGGTGTTTAGGGCACACTGGCCACCTCGAAGTCCCCCCTCACCCCACACTCAGCTGGGGACAGGACAGAGGTTCAGGTTACCTGCACAGCTTTGCCCACGGAGGCCTCTAGGGTGCGTTGCAATGCAGCTGTCATCCTTCTTGGCCCAACCTCTCTCCTGACTCCCACCGCTAGGCGAGACTGGGGAGACCAGAAGCTTTGGACGGTTGTTTGAATCCTGAACACACTGCGTGGTTAAAAGTGCATCTGTATATATGTGCACACGTATGTGCGTGTCTCTGTGGGCATGGCTGAGTGTGTGCGTGTCTGTGACTGTGTGTGCATGGTATGCGTAGTGTCTGTGCACACGTCTCTAGGCATTGTCTGTGGGTGCACTTGTGCATGTCTGTATATGCACTGTCTTCAATATGTCTGCCTGTCTGTGCGTGTGTGTGATGGGGTGGGACAGAGTACGCCAGCAGGGGATGGAGGGTTAGTTTGACGAATGGGTTGGGCAGGAGGCTGTGTGGATGCAAAGCCCACGGGGAAGTGCAGCAGGATTCCTCTCCCTCCAGGCCACAATTCTGTGCACACCACAGGGTGCACCGCTCTAGGTGCACGCCTGCCCAGAGCGAGAAGCCCTCTAGATCCTCTAGTGGGTTCTGCAGGTGAGGAGCCTAGATGAGCCTGCAGAGGGGTCGCTGTTTCCTCCAGGCTGCTCGTGACACAGCGTCCTTGCTGGCACTTGGCTCAGCCTCAGGCATCCTGGGCCAGACTGCTGTCCCTCCAAAAGGAGCAGTCCAGAATGTTGAAGACAGTGCCTTGTGTGTCCAGGTCAGGCATGAGGAAGCCTGAAGAAGCCAAGGGGGTGGCTGGCTATCAGTGCGTCTGGGGAAGCAGGGAACTGACCCAGCCTTGCGATGGTGTGTGCAGGTGGAGAGGTGCAAGTTATCTGAACTCCCGGAGTCTCAGTGTTCCTATCTGTAGAATGGGAAAGAAAGCATCAACACCTAGATTTGGTTGAGGCTTTACGGAGCTGCAGCGTGTCGAGGACATAGCACAGTGCCTGGTACACAGCCAACGCACAGAAGGGATGAGCACCAGAGGATCCCTTCAGCCTGCGCTGAGGACAGGCCTGGTGGCTTCCCTGTGTCCGTCTGCTCAGGAGGTGGGCAGAAAAGCGGCTTGGGTGGATGCCATCTGTGCAGCTGCTCCGCGCCATGAAGCCTACACACTGGTCATCTGGTGTCATGGGGCGCCCTCTGGTGGGCTGACAGGGGCTTGCACTCAGGGGGCGGGGCAAAAGCGAGATGGGGCGGCTGTAGAGTATGGGAATGAGTAGAGTTTAGCTTAGTGAGACTGAATTTTTGGAAATGCCTTGGGATCTCAGCTTCTTTTACCATCAAGAACCCTTGCTGGAGAAGTCTGGGCAGCACGGGAAGAAGCCATTCTGAGGCCCGGGCCTGTGTCTGAACTGACCCTTCCCTATTTATAAAGCACCTGCGTCGGGGTGATTGTCAGCACCTGGCCTGGTGCTCCCGTACTTCAGGAACGCTAACCCTCCCTCTGACCTGCCCGAGGATGCCGGCTGCCCTGGGCTTAGGCTCGTCCTCTCGTCTGCCCTCCCTGGTGGTCAGAGTGTGGTTCTGCAGGCAGATGGCCAGGTGCGCGTTCACTTCTCCACGAGAAACCTGTGCCATCCGGGCGAGGCTCCTCGGCGTCTGCGAGCCTCAGTGCCGTCCTCGCAACGTGGGGACAGTTTTATCGCTGCCGTGTAAAGGCAGTGAGGATTCAGCGATGGGACCCAGGTACGGGGACCAGCAGTGTGCGCCTCCACGAAAGGGAACTGGTTTTATGCCTGGTGATCCATTTGGTTTCCTGAGCCTCATTGCTGTGGGGGACTTTGAAAAGTTTGTGGAGAATGGAATTATAGGATGTTTATACTGATGCAAAAAATTCAGAAAGCTAAGTGTAGGAGGGCCTTCCAAAAGCACATGACAAAGTGTGTATTAAGAAAAACCTGGGTTTCAAAACTTGTTTGCCCCAAAATAAACTTTTTTAGTTCCATTCTCCACGGACTCCTTGAAGGCCCCTCATATGCGCTGACCTCTCTGCCCACCACTGGGAGGAGCAGCTGTGGGTGCAGCTCAGCGGGGAGGGGCAGGCAGCCAGCCTGGCTCTGCCGCTGCCCCCTGCCCCCGGGCAAGTCACTGGAGAGTTCTGAGTTTGTGTTCTCATCTCATTGGACGCACCAATGCGCCTGCGTCCACTCCACCCCATGGTCTGCGCCTCTGTCTCGGGACATAAGCTATGTCAGCATAGCTAGAGGGACATGGAGCCATGGCGTCACACAAGTGCACAGCACTGAACGCTCCCCACGTCTTTGTCCTCCTGCAGGAGTTCAGGCTGCTCCCCAGGCGAGCCTGGGCAGGAGGCAGAGCTGAACGAAACAGCACAGCCAAGGTCTTAATTCCCATTGCACAGAACAACCCACGGCTGGCCCGGCTTTTGGTGTGCAGGCCTCTGCACTCCCTGCCCCTCCGTCAGGAGGCCTGAGCCCTGCAGAAGTGGGCTCAATACACCCAGGACTTCCCGGCACCCTCTGGGGAGGAGTGGGTGTTAGCGGAAGTGGGTTTGGACCTTCTGTAAGTCACTCAGCTGCCTGTGCCTCTGCTTCCACGATCTGTCAAGTGGAGGCACCAGACTGGTTTGAAGACTCCACCCCCGGCGTTCTGGGACTTGAAGGTCTTGTAGCTGTCCAGAAGCTGCTCACTGAGGGGCTTCCAAAGATGCGCCTCAGCAGGGCCTGGCTTTGGAAGGGGGAGGTGTGGGTCAGCCACGGGCCCACCCACGCAGACAGGACGGAAGCACAGCCACGCTCCGCCTGGCTGTTTCCCCACCTCGTTCTTCATTCTCGGGATAGAGAGGGCCAGGACCAGGCGCAGGCGAAGCCCTGCCAGCTCCCTGGGTCAGGCCCTGCAGTGTCAGGTGTTCCTATTCGTTGCAGGTGGTAGCCTTGGCCGCCTCCCCCAGGGAAACTGAGCAGGCACAAACCCTCTCAGTAAGTCGCCCCCGCCTGGCTCCCTCTTCACTCCACGGCCCCCGCGAGGAAGCTTGGTGAAGGGATCGGCCCTTATTAGATTACCCCCTAGACAGTCATTTGCCATTTTTGTTCGCTGAGGACAAGAGAGAAAGGCTGAAGTAGCGCTAAGAGGACTCTGCTGTCCCTACCGGTCACTCCCATACTTGGATAGTGGATAGTGAGAGAGAGAGAGATAGAGAGAAAGGTCTTCCTTTTCCGTTAGTTCACTCTCTAATGGCCACCGCGGCCGTCGCGCTGCGGCCGGTGCACCGCGCTGATCCAATGGCAGGAGCCAGGTGCTTTTCCTGGTCTCCCATGGGGTGCAGGGCCCAAGCACCTGGGCCATCCTCCACTGCACTCCCGGGCCACAGCAGAGAGCTGGCCTGGAAGAGGGGCAACCAGGACAGAATCCGGCGCCTCGACCGGGACTAGAACCTGGTGTGTCGGCGCCACAAGGCGGAGGATTAGCCTAGTGAGCCACGGCGCCGGCCGGTAGTGTGATTTGTACAGAGTGCACAGCCCTGACCTGTGCATACCAGGAAAGCCCTGTTCTCTGGAACCTCCGATAGCCATCAAGTGGCTCAGAGTCCATGGATACGCTGGGCGGATGTGCTAATGTGTACAGTTAGGCCACCTGTGCCCCACCCTGCCTGTGTCTGACAGCAGGGGGACAAGGCTGCTCCTGCGGGGAGTTGACACACAGCTGCATTTCTCACACCCCCAACGCTAACTTCTTTCTGCTTATACCCCCCTCCCCCTTTTCTGTACTCTCCTCCTCCTCCCAGCAGGACGCCTCGTCTAAGGAGCAGAAACCAGAGGGCAGGTGCAGAGCCCAGGGGAACAAGATGCGCCATCCGACCCCTAACGTCAGCGCTGCCCATGGCCCCGCCACATCCCCTGTAACATACGTGACGCCCACCATGTTTGCACTTTTAATAATTCTTATTTGCGTGTCTTGTGTTCGGTTTCATTTTTAAACACCAGTATCTAACACCACAGTGGGAACAGGAAGGGGAAGAAAGACCGCTTCTTCTCTCTCTCTCATTGTAAGTTTTTGGATCTGCTACTGACAACTTTTAGGGGATTTTTTTAGGGGGGAGGCGGGGAAGGGTGTTGCTGGAACTGAGAAGAAAGAGATTTATATACTGTACATAAATATATATGTAAATTGTATAGTTCTGTTGTACAGGCGTTGGCATTGCTCTTCGTTACCCCCTCCCTCCCCCTGCTGCCGGTTGTGGACGCTTTCTAGAACCCAGCACTGTGTCTTCAGCTGGCCTGGACTCCACTGGAGACTCGCCCTGGTGCACGTACAGGTGGGAGCCTGCGATGCTGTTGCAGACTCCAGCTGTTCGCGTCCGGTGGGAGGAGTGCACTGCTCCGGGCCATTGGCTGGCGAAGTTGGCAGGCCGCTTGGCCCTTAGCCTTCTCCAGGGCTGCTGGGTTGGGGGTAGATGGGCATTGCTCCGCGGGAGGAGGAGAGGCCAGGCTAGCGGAGCAGTCAGCGCAGGCCCCAACTCTCTCCTGATCTATTTGCTTCTGCGCTATAGACCTCCTGGGGCCTGGTTTGTTACCCACCAAGCAAATGACCCTCCAAGAATTTGCATTAGGAGAGTTTAAGCATCTTCCACGCGTCAGGCATGAGAAGGGAGCCAAAGAGGAAAAGCACACGCAGCCGGGCCTTGATTTAGTACGGTCAGCAGGGGTGGGGACCGTCCGGCCGCGAGCTGTCTAAGGCCCGTGAAATCACTGGGTCTGGCCCTGCCAAGGCAACCGCAGGCGGGACTCACGATGCAATGAATCGCTAGCAGGCTAATTTTTAAGTTGCTGATCTTGTACGGTCCACGAACGATGCTATAAATATCCAGACGGCCCTTGGCAGAAAAGGGCCCCCTCACGCCCGCAGCGTGGGGCGGGGAACAGAAGGCCCGTTCTGGGAAGATGTCTGAGTGCCCGCAAACCTCTGCACAGGGCTCCGAGACTTCAGATGGGGCCGCTGCCTCCGCTCGCCCGTCTCCTGCGTTGTCCTCAGCGCTGGCCACAGCCCGAGGGAGCTCCGTTGCCCAGCAGTGTGTGTGTGTGTGTGTGTGTGTGTAACCCAAACTGAGGTTCCTCTTGTTCCCTTAAATTTTCCTCTGAGCTCCCAGGCTTCGGGCCAATTCTAGAAGGCTTCTGCCTGCCCTAAAAGGACAGGGATAATAAGCAGGCTCTGGGGAAACCCAGGCCTGGCTTGGCAAGGCTCTGACCCGGCAGGGCTTGGGAGGTGCACTGCGACCTCTCCGCGTTCAGATGACCTTCAGACACAGCGCCAGGTGACAGTGGGCAGCCCCTGCGGTGCGGAGGGAGTGTGGGGAGCCCAGGACCGCTGCCCTCATCCCACGCAAAACCTGGCTCATCTTTGCTTCCCGCCCAGTGTCCCTGAAAGGGCACCCACCCCAGCAGCCGGTGTGTCTGCCACACAGACAGGCTTTCGAGGCAGTGGCCTCTGAGCACTGCCCCCCCCCCGGGGGGGCCATGGCCTTCTGGGAATAGGATCTGATAGGGTCTCAGGCCAGAGGAGGTTCCAGCTGTCCTGCAGAAAGTCCTGGAGGGTGTCTCAGGGTGACATGTGGCAGGGTGGAGAGCAAGCCCTCACTTTGGGCCTCTACCAGAAAACTCGGCGCGCTGGAGCTGGATGGAGGAGACCCCAGCCCCACTCCCGGCTTGGAGGAAGCATGTCCACGTGGAGAGGGACCCCTTAGGGAGGCAGATC
Source organism: Sylvilagus floridanus (assembly GCA_949820135.1). Taxonomy (NCBI): domain Eukaryota; kingdom Metazoa; phylum Chordata; class Mammalia; order Lagomorpha; family Leporidae; genus Sylvilagus; species Sylvilagus floridanus. The sequence continues at coordinate 9,019,744 of OX463228.1, read as the reverse complement.
TTCCCCAGGCGTCGTCTTCGCTTGTGCGTGTAGGCCGCGTTGTGGTTTTCCTTTGTGAGGGAGGGGCAGGCTGGGGAGGGAGGAAGGGAATCTATTTGTAGCTTGTTTTATATAAAATAAAAATGGATGCACCTCGCAGTGGTTGCCGCGTTCTTTGGGTGGTCTCTGGGGGGGTGAGGCTCTGGTTTCTCCAAGTGCAGTCTTCCTCCCTGGCTGGGGTTGCTCGCTCCTCTCCCTCCTCCTGGCTGTCAAGGACCGTCCCAGCAGGGAGCCTGCAGGTGGCCCACACTCTGTGGGAGGAGCTGGGCCCACCGCTTTGGGCTTTGCCTCCAATACGTGTGCATTGTCGGTCATTCTTCCTCTTATCTCCGCCATGCAGCTGCCCCATGGGGTCCCCCTGCCCCCGTCCACCTCAGACCATCACTGGGGTGTGGGGATTGCTGCAGACAGAGCTTTGGGGGCAAAGCCAAGGGAAGCCGAGCCCATGGCCAGCGGGAGTTGGGAGCGAGGCCCGATCTGAAGACCCTGGGCTTGGCTCAGCTGGCTTCCTGCAGCTCTGGGTTGGGAGCAGACTCCAGGTGGGGCTCATGCGGTCTGTGGCCCAGTTCTGCAGGGAGCGAGTCCGGGCAGAGCCTGCTGGTCTGGTTTACAGAGCTGCAGGTCGAGGGCCTGGGCTCAGCAGCGGGCCCAGGTGGGGCTCTCCAGCACCCTCTATGTGACTGGCGTCTTCCCGTGCCCTCTTTCCACACACAGCTGTCTGTGATGATGACCTTGAGAACCTTCTCCATGCCCTGCCCCCTTGACCTCCACCAGCAAGCAGAGAGAATTCCCCTTGCAAAATCTCCGCCTAACGATTCTCCCACTAAGTGCTCCTGAGCCCTTGAGTGTGGCCGCACTGTGCCGCTGCCCCCACCCAGGGCTGGGCTTTCCTTGCCCCCAGGCTCTCTGCGGCCCAAGCTTACTGCCCACTCCCCGGCTGCCAGATACCGTGCTGCCTGGCTGCAGACCCTGCCCTGTGTAGTACTCCCCCCACCCCATAACACACGCATCATTGTGGACACAGACCCGGGAGCTTGGTGACGTATTGGGTACTGCACAGCTGGGACAGGCAGAGCAGGCGTCACCCTCAGATTTTCTGACTGTGGGTCTGGAGCTCTGCCCACGCCCCGCCTGCACCTGCCTGGGGATTGTGTTTAGCCGTGAGTGCATTTTTTTTGTCTGAGCAGCTAAGGGCCTTATTAAAGCTACTGCTTGGGGGCCAACACTGTGGCGTAGCAGGTAAATCCAATCCCTTATGGGTGCCGGTTCATGTCCCGGCTGCTCCACTTCTGATCCAGCTCTCTGCTATGGCCTGGGAAAGCAGTAGAAGATGGTCCAAGTCCTTGGGAGACCTGGAGGAAGCTCCTGGCTCCTGACTTGGGATTGACCCAGCTCTGGCCATTATGGCTATTTGGGGAGTAAACCAGTGGATAGAAGAAGACATTTCTCTCTCTGCAACTCTGCCCTTCAAATAAATAAGTACATATTAAAAAAAAAAAAATCATTGCTCTGCCTACTGCAGGCTTCAGGGATCTGGAAAAGAAACAGGAAGGCCCTTGCTCCCACAGGACCTCGTTGGCAGATTTGGGTTGTCCTTGCCCCCGGCACAAAGTCCACCTGGAGTAGGAAGGGAACAGGGCTGCAGGACGAGTGGCAGCCTCCCTCCTCCATGCTCTCCAAGGATGGCAGGACGAGACTCAACAGTGCAAGATAGGTCCCCCCCGTCCCTCCCTTCACCTGGAGGCTCTGGAGCCACTCTTGGTCTCTGGGGAGGGGGAGACTGGGCCCATGTTTAGTTGGGATGTTCAGAGGTGGATACTGATGGGACCAGCCGTCTTTACAGGACCCCTGTGATGCCAACAGAGAAGGGGCCCCAGATCAGTGCTCGCCCCTGGCTCCAAGGGCATCCAAGTGGGTTGAGAAGCTGGCAGCACCAGCCCCCTCGCAGAGAAACCCCAAGATAGCCAGGCTGTCGTCTGGCAATTTGCTCCCAAGTTCCTGGTTGGTGGGACTGCACAGGGGAGGACAGCAGAACTCCATCTTTTCATGCAGCGCCACCTAGTGGAGGCCCCAGTATAGGGCCTGGCTCTCTACTACCCTTTGTGTGACGTGCACAAATTGACCTTGGGTCTGTGCCTGCCTACTCCTCCCAAATGCCTGTGCTAGCTATGTCACACAGGCTTCTCTTGCCAAACCCAGGCAGAGCATTCTGCCTGATTTCTCTTACTCTCCTAAGCCCCTCACACAGCACGTCATCAGTGCAGCCACAGCACGCTTCCCTGGCCTGTACCCCTCCTTTTTCCTTTAAGGGGGAGCACTCCATGAAAGCCCCTTTGCTTATGTCCTCCTAGCCAAAGCACCGCCTGGAGCTGGTGATCGGGTGTGTGGCACCCTGGACCAGGCCTGTCCGCAGGTCCAGAGCTATGCTGATAATGCACACACTTGACAGCGGAGGAGAACGTCACATACGTGGGTGTGACCACTCTGCCAGTCAGCCAGGGGAGACAAGGAGGAGCTGCAGGAATACCAGCCCCTCCCAGCCTCAGGGCTTAAAGCTCAAAGGTGTTTTCCTCACTCCTGCAACAGCCAATGAGCGTCAGCTGGGCTCCTCTCTGCATTGTCCCCACTCAGGGCCCCTGGCTGAGAGAGTCTGACTTTCCTGGGTGTGGAGGCAGGGAAAAGGAACTGGGTATATCGCAGCCTGATTCTTAGAGCTTCCATCCAGAAGTGATGTGTGTCATTTTGCTCACATTCCAATGCCGAAAGCAAATGCATGGCCCCACCTAAGTCAAAGACAAGGTGTAATTACCCAGACATAAAATCAGACTATCACTGAACGACTCTGGTGACAGCCACCACACCGATTGTGTTTTCTATCGTGCTTAAAAACTTGCAATTTGGGGGCTGGGCGTTTGGCACAGTGGCTAAGTTGCCACTTAGGATGCCCACATTCCATTTTGGAGTGCCTGGTTTCAGTCCCATGTACTCCGCTTCCAATCCAGCTTCCTGCTAATGCACACTCCGGGAGACAGCAAATGATGGTCCAATTACTTGGGTCCCTCCCGGTCTCCCAAGTGGGAGTCCCAGATGGAATTCTGTGCTCCTGGCTTCAGCCTGGCCCAGCCCTGGCTGTTGCATGCAGGCATTTGGGGAGTGAGCCAGCAGATGGGAGATCTCTCTGCCTTTAAAATAAAATAAAAATGAATACATCAACATTATTTTAAAAATTGAAATTATTGCATTGTGGAAAAACAAAAAGACTCCCTTGTCCCAGTCTGCATGATGCATTTTATGTAAATCACTTCTGACAGGGCTATCATCTCCTCCCCAGTGAGGTGGAAGGGGAAAGCCCCCACCTGGAAGCTGATTCTGGGTTAACTGGGGCCCTGTGGTAGCTCTGCCCCCCCCCCCCCCGCAGGGCTGGGAGACTGGAGAGGGAAGTGGAGGTCAAGGCAACTCTGGAGGAGAGTGGTTGGTTGAGGAATCTCATTGCTCTGTGGTGTAGGAGTGAAATTCTGATTGCTGTTTGCTCCCTCTCCCTCTCCCTCTCCCTCTCCCTCTCCCTCTCCCTCTCCCTCTCCCTCTCCTTCTCCCCTTCCCTGTGCAATCATTGCCTTCAGCTGCGCTGCAGGGACTCACCCTTGCAAGGTGCCTGGATCCACGACTCACGACTTGGGTAGTTCCCATCATCTCCTGGCCTCTTCAGCTACATATTAGCTCCATCTCTAGCCGGAGTTAAATCCTTCTCCCCTCACTGCCTTGGTGCAGTCTTGTGCAGGTCCCTGGCCATCATCCCAGGGAGTGATGGAGCTATTACTGCCCTGTAATGCTTCCTCGTCCACTCCATTTGCCTCAGCTCCTCTGAGGTGAGGGGGTAAGGAGGAGAGAGAGAAAAACCAAGAGGGTTTCTGAACAAACAGCAGCTCTAGCCCTCTCTGTTCTTTGTGGCAGCTTCTGAGGTCAACACTGCCTTTCCCTCTGGGTGGCAGGTGCCAGAGAGTCTTGGTGTGGGCCGTCCAGTTCTGGCTTCACCTTTTCCATAACTCACCATAGCAATACCAGTTTAGCGCTGCCCCACCCCCTACTTTGTTCTAAGGATGCTGCCCGTGGTTTGGTGCTTAGGCTCATCACTCACAGGAAACTCATACCTGCTGGCCATGCCAAATGGAAGGGGTACAGGCTGATGCTCTCTGCTTCCTGGCTTGGCTCTCAGTCTCTGTCCACCCAACACTTGACAGTGCCTGCCCCCAGGGAACTTCCTCCACACTCAAGGCGTGAACTCTGCTTTCCTCAAGGGTCACGCTTGAGATTCAGGGCGGGGCCGTGCTGACCCCAGGATTTCTTGAACCTTTCAAAATCCATGACTATTGTTAAATGGTCTCGGTGGGGGCTCTCCCAGGACACTGCAAACCCCAGAAACCAGAGCAGGGCAACTGGCTGGGGCAGGTGGTCCAGGAAAGCTTTGCAGCAATCCCTTGGGGAGAGGGGAGAGGCCTCAGTGGGAGATGGTGGAGAGGACTACAGGACCCCAGACAAGGTGGGAGTGGGGGTCGCATACACCCAGCCGCTCTAGTTTTGTTAGCTTCCCAGTTGTCTCAGAACGAGTCCTGGACTTAGAACAGGAGATCAGCTTCTCACACTGACTCAGCCATTGACCTTGTCCTTGAGCCACTCCCTCCACCTTCTGTAGAACTAGATTCTTCCATGTGGGCCCTTCCCGCTGCTGCACACAGGGTAAGTGGGGCTTGCTGTGATGGGGACTTGTTTGTTTTACAAGAGGGGGAGGGATGGGTGTTTGCATAGTGGTGGGGATGCACCCTGGGACACCCATATCCTACATTGAAGTGCCTGGGTTCGAGTCCTGGCTCCACTCTCAACTCCAACTTCCTGTTAATGCATACCCTGGGATACCCACGCAGATGATGGTTCAAGTACTTGGGTTCAAGTACCTGCCACTCACATGGAAGACTCAATTCGAGGGGCTGGTGCTGTGGTGTAGCAGGTAAAGCTGTTGTCTCTGATGCTGGCATCCCATATGGCACCAGTGCAAGTCTGAGCTGCTCCACTTCCAATCCAGCTCCCCGCTAATATGCCCAGGAAAGCAGCAGAGGACGGTCCAAGTGCTTGGGCCCCTGCACCCACGTGAGAGACCTTGAAGAAGCTCCTGGCTCCTGGCTTTGTACTGGCTCAGCTCCAGCCATTGCGGCCATTTGGGGAGTAAACCAGCAGATGAAAGACCCCCACTCCCCCCGCCCCGGGCCTTTCAAATAAATAAATACATCTTAAAAAAAAAAAAAGATTAAATTTGAGCTTTTTTTTTTTTTTTTTTTTTTTTTACAGGCAGAGTGGACATGAGAGAGAGAGACAGAGAGAAAGGTCTTCCTTTTGCCGTTGGTTCACCCTCCAATGGCCGCCGCGGCCGGCGCGCTGCGGCCGGCGCACCGCGCTTGTCCGATGGCAGGAGCCAGGTGCCAGGTGCTTTTCCTGGTCTCCCCATGGGGTGCAGGGCCCAAGCACCTGGGCCATCCTCCACTGCACTCCCGGGCCACAGCAGAGGGCTGGCCTGGAAGAGGGGCAACCGGGACAGAATCCGGTGCCCCGACCGGGACTAGAACCCGGTGTGCCGGCGCCGCAAGGCGGAGGATTAGCCTGTTGAGCCACGGCGCCGGCCTAAATTTGAGCTTTAACCAGCCCAGCCCTGCTGTTGCAAGCATTTGGGGAGTGAGCCAATGGATAGGAAATCTCTGTCTCTATGCCTTTCAAATCAATCAATAAATACATTAAAAAAAAAAAAAGAATTGGGGAAATTGCATGCAGGGAGGGAAGCAGGTGTAGACACGTGAGGGTCAACAGGGCAGAGAGGGGCCAGCACAGAGAGGGGACGGTGCAGGGGACGCGGCTTTAGGACACGGAGCAGACCTGAGAGCGCCTCCTGGAAGAGGACCCACATCGCAGGGGCTGGACTGGGCAGGACGGGGCGGAACCACGACAGTGTGGATGTGTGTAGAGAGGAAACGTGCCAATGGGGCGTGAGGGAAGGGGAGGGGCAGAGAAGAGAGGAAGAGAGGAATGGTACGAAGAGCGCTGAGGGAGGGCCACATTGGGAGAAGCCCCGTGGGCGTCCTGGGAGGGGAAACGGCCCCGGGGAAGGAGGGACCGAGCAGGAGAGGAGGCCAAGGTGGGGGGGGGGGGCAGGGTGGACAGCGAGGGCTTGGGAGGACTGAGGCATCTCAAAGTGGAAAAGCCAATGAGAAATAGACCGAGGAGCCCCGGATGGCTGGAGGCTTTCTTGCCTGTGAGGAGGAAGGGCTGCAGGTGGCGCGTGGGCTATTTCCAGCTGAGAACAGACGCGCGGCGGAGTGGATGGCTGCTGCTGAGACTGCCGAGCCCAGCTCCAGCCCAGGTGTCTGCTGAGCCCTGGCTCCTGGACCTTTCCACCTGGGCGTCCCGGGAGCCCGCGTAGCCCAATATGCCTCCAGCTGGTGCAAGCGGCTAGCCCTCCCCCAGGCCTGGACCGCCGGAGTTTTCCTCTCCCCTCCTTCCAACATCCCCGCTCCTGGAGGTCCACGTGTCCTGCAAATCCTCCCCCCGATTATCATCTCATTCCTGTGCCCTCCTCTCCGTGTCCTATGGCATCACTCCACCTGCTTTCTCCAACAGCCCATGGGTAGGGTGGCCCTGGCCTCCATTCCGTCCACTCTCTGCCCAACCACCCCCCACAGGCAGGCAGCCCAGAACTGCAAGGCGAATCAAGTCCCTTTTACCTCTTGTTTTACGTCCCTCTGTGGCTCTGAATAGCTGCTGTGGGCTGAATTGTGTCGCGCAGTCCCAAATCCACAGGTCGAAGCTCTAACCCCTGATGCAGGCAGGCAGATAGGACAAAATTGATGAGATGGGAGCTGGAAGACCACGCCTTCACCATGCCCCTGTGTGATCTCATGCCCCTACCTGACCCCACCTGTACATCCACCTGACCCCACTTGTACATCCACCGGCCAATCAGACTAGAAAACCACGCCCCCTTGGAGGTGAATAAAAGGCCTGGAACATGGTGGGCCCCGCCCTTTTGTTCCTCCTGGCCTTATTGCCTCTTGTTGCCCCTGCTGCCCGCGCCTTTGGGCAGCTCTGCCCAGGCTCTCTGCCTTCAATTCCCTGTCCGTGCTAAGCCGCTGGGAACTGCTCATAACCAAACGTTTGCTGCACGTGGCTCCTGGCCTGCTCTCTGCTGGGTATGGGTCCAGGTTTCCGTTTTTCTCTTAGATAGAGCCCTCACTCTCCTAGGCATTTCTCTCACTGAATAAACAGCTTAAAAAAACTTGCCATGTCGTCTGGTCTATTTGAGCCTGTATTCGGAATTCTTCTCTGAATTCATGGCAAGAGCCCACACAGCTTATTAATTTCAGAAACATTAATAATCACGTCGGTGTCATCCCAGGGTGCCTGCTTTTGGAGAAAGGGCCTTTAAGAAGGCAACAATGAAGGTTAAATGAGGTCACGAGGCTGGATTCCTATCTGCAATGGCGCCCTTACAAGAAGAGGAAGAGACGCCCCCGTCCTGCCCACTCCTGCAACTCTGCTCTGTCACGGGCACACAGGAAAGATCACGTGAGGACACATCAAGAACACAGCTGTCTACCAGCCTCACCAGAACCCAACCTAAAGCACCTTGCCCTTCTAGCCCCCAGGGCAACAAGGAAGTCAATTTCTGTTGTGTAAGCCACTCAGTCCGTGTCATCTAGTTAGGGCAGCCTGAGCTGACCTAACACAATGGTTTTGGGGATTACGATTGCCTTAGTTTAGCCCAAAAGTCTAAGTAAACATCCTACTGACCTAAACCACTGCTTCCATACACACATCCCAGTGAAAGAGCCACTTCTCATTGTGACACTGACTCACTGCCCTCGTATACAGCCATTGCAACCCTGCAGCTTCCACGTTCAAGCTCCTCTTTGAGTCATGAGTGTTACACCACTGTGTACCACGTGTTATTCAAAGTCTAACACTTCTTGCTTTTGCCCAGAACAACGATGTCAGCCACGACACAACCACAAATCTACTAGGCAGCCTGATGCATGAGTTATAGCAGTTATGTATTTATTTCCCCCAAACTCAATAGTAGGTAATAGTATCTTAATTATGCAACTGAGTGGAAACAGCCAGACTTCAGGACGTTTGGTGACACGGTCAAGGTCATCTTGTGGTAATCTGAGAGCTGGGGCTGTGGAAGTAAGACATTCTCTGCTCTCAGCCGCTTCCTGCAGCAGCGCTGAGCTGCCTGGAAGAGGCGTCGTCTGTTTTCCATGTCCGATCTTCCAAACACAGCTCGGACACCACTCATCTGCTCTGCATCTCCCCAGGCCTCCTCCTGAATGCCCCAGACTCTCCTCTTCCTACCTTAGCTGGGAGCTTTCTGAAGGAATGTGCTGAAAATTAGAGTCTATTTTAGGATCTTAAGTTATCACCGGGGGAATGGTCAGCTAAAATCTTTTTGAGTTGGTAGGAAAGCTGATCTCTGTGTTTGACTTTGTTTAAAATAACTAAGATCAAAACAAAACACAGTAACCGTTCTCCTGCTGGAGGCTTCCCGGAGCATCCCTCCCTATTACAAAGAACCCTCAACTTCTTTGTCTGTTACTCATTGCTTCAGAATCTAATGCTTTAGCCCCAGGCTCCTAGATGTCTTCCCCTGCTCCTCCCTGTAGCCTAATCAGTTATTTTCTTATCTGTTCGGTTTGACTGGCCTGGAGTCACCACTGTAAGCCTTAGCACGCCTTGTATCCTGTGTGAGAACAGTGAAACGAAACCGTTTAAAAGATGCATGCGCTCAACTGAGATGTCTGTGTGAGAATAATTCTGTGATCAGCATATTTAAAGATGAAATTGGATATACAAACACTGGGACTGTGTTTAAATAGCAGTATTTTTTTTTTTTTTTGCCAGGCAGAGTTAGACAGTGAGAGAGAGAGAGAAAGAGAGAGAGAGAGTTATAGACAGAGAGAGACAGAGAGAAAGGTCTTCCTTCCGTTGGTTCACTCCCCTAATGGACGCTATGGCCAGTGCTGCGCTGATCCGAAGCCAGGAGCTGGGAACTTCCTCCAGGTCTCCCATGTGGGTGCAGGGCCCAAGCACTTGGGCCATCCTCCACTGCCCTCCCGGGCCACAGCAGAGAGCTGGACTGGAAGAGGAGCAACCAGGACTAGAACCCGGCGCCCCAACCAGGACTAGAACCTGGGGTGCCAGTGCCGCAGGTGGAGGATTAGCCAAGTGAGCCACAGCACCAGCCTAAATAGCAGTATTGATATCTGCAAGAGCATGTTATGTACATGATAAGAGAGGAGACTGACAGAGACAGAGAAACAGGGACACACACACTCACAGGCAGACAGCATAATGTGTTGAAACAATGGCTCTCGCCTTGGGGGTGTATCACATTTCCTCTGAGGACTTGTTAAACAGTTTACCAGGATCCATTGTTAGAAGATGGCAGGGTGTCTGGGGGTGGGGCATTTCTAATACATTCCCAAGTGATGCTGTGGGTCAGATAAAACCAATGAGAATCATTGCTTTAGAGTTTGGTCTCCAGAACTTTACACATTGTGGTGTTAGTAGTTGTATGGATTCTGAGCAAATCAGTTGTCTGCTCTGAGCCTCAGCTCCTTTGTCTGTAAAATGGGCTTAATGATCCTTTCTCATGGGGTAGCTGTGGTGGGTCAGTGAGATAATGATTTGTCCTGGGCACAGTGCCTGCTATAAGGCTGTCTCAGAGTCTGGGCATCCTCCTCCTGCTCTTCCTTTGTGTCCCTGGTGATCGTTGGTACTGGGAGGAGCCTAAACATCACCTACTCTAATGTTTATACAGAAAGCTAAGTGGCCTTCTCCAGTTCAAGCTGTCAGTTAGTCGTGGAGCCAGGATTGGAAGCCATTTCTTCTAATGTCTAATTTGGTATTCTTGGTCACAATTACTTTTCTCTACGTCTAAAGAAGAGTATGACATTTTTGAATGGAAAGTCCAATAATGTGGAAGAAAGAGAGTACCTACTGGGATCTTGAGTAGTGCATTGTCAGTAGCTAGCAGTGAAACATTTAGGGAATATTTTGTCTACCTTCTACAGCAGTGAAACAAGGCATAGACAGCACGGATGACATGCACACACCGCTACAGAGTAGGATGAGGAGTTGTATTACAGAAGAGAAATACTGGAGGAGGACATTTGTATGATAACTTAAACCTGATGTTTTTACTTATAAAATACTTCCCCCTCCAAGAAAATTTTTTCTCTCTTAAGAGCTAAGACATGATGTTTGCAAAGGAAAAATGAAATTATTTTCATTTAGCTTTTTCTTAAATTATAATAGCCTTATGCTTTGTTATTGTGGCAACAGACAGAAAATTACATGCAAGTATTCTGGTATTCCTTTTACCAGTTAGTATCAAGCCATCTGAACTACCACCCAAGAGGTTTCTGAGCTTCTTAGCTGTTTTGAGCACCAGGTTCAATATGATGCAGTATGGATATAAAATGTTTCAAAGGACAGGAGTGGATACTCACTAATTTTTAGAACCCAAGCAAGTAATGTGCCAACATTTTTAAAGAAGTTGTAGAAAAAATATTCTGTGCTATACTTAAGTACTGGCTGGCTTTTGATGTCTTCATACTTAAAAGTGATCATTTTCTTGCACTGTGAAATTTTTACATGAAGATGTTAAAGGGGACGTTTATCTTCTTATTTTGTACAATGTTTTCTAAATAGCAATAAACTGAAAGCAGGGACCAATAATAATAATAATAATAAAAATAAAAGAGAGAGGCGGAGGCCTAAGTACTTGGGTCATCTTTTGTTGCCTTCCCAGGTCCATTAGCAGGAATCTGGTTCAAAAGCGTAGCAGCCAGGATGTGAAGTGGCACTGTTATAGGAGATGCTGCTGTCTCAAGCGATGGCTTCACCTGCTGTACCACAATGCCAGCCCCTGGATTTGTTCTCCATGTACGGACTCAGAGTGCCTCAGCCATTGCCATGGTCATTTTCTTTTCTTTTCTTTTCTTTTCTTTTCTTTTCTTTTCTTTTCTTTTCTTTTCTTTTCTTTTCTTTTCTTTCTTTCGACAGGCAGAGTTAGACAGTGAGAGAGAGAGAGAGACAGAGAGAAAGGTCTTCCTTTTCTGTTGGTTCACCCCCCAAAGTGACTGCTACCACCGGCGCGCTGAGCCGATCCAAAGCCAGGAGCCAGGTGCTTCTCCTGGTCTCCCACGCGTGGGTGCAGGGCCCAAGCACTTGGGCCATCCTCCACTGCACTCCCTGGCCACAGCAGAGAGCTGGCCTGGAAGAGGGGCAACCGGGACAGAATCCGGCACCCCAACCAGGACTAGAACCCAGTGTGCCGGCACCGCAGGTAGAGGTTTAGCCAAGTGAGCCGCGGCACCAGCTGCCATGGTCACTTTCACAAGATCGTCTCTGAGCAAGTTAAAACAGCGGGTTTAACTGCATGTCTCCTTACCCAAAGGTGGCTTGACATAACTGTAGAATCACCTGCTGCAAACTAAATTACAACACCAGCTAGAAGATACTATTTTGTGGTATTAAAATGCTATCCTATTGGATGCAGTAAAAGGCTTCAATTGAGGATCAATTTGTAGCTGTCTGGCCCTAGATGAGATGCACATGTCTGGAGACCAAGGGTTGGATGGAGTGATTCATCTCATTATTATACCTAATAACCCACTTGAAGAATTGTGCATTCTGTTTCTCTAACCACAGGCTCCAAAGTCGCAATGCCTGAGGTTGAAATACTCCCACCAAGGAACACAGTCATGGGTCTGAAACATTAGAAGCTGAAGTGCCCCTACTTCTTCTGGGTTCACTGAGCTGGTTGGGGTGATTGTCCTGCACAAAGGGAAATCAGATTGTTGCTGCACAGTGAGGGCAAGAAGGACTGTGTTTGAAACGTGGAGACTAATTTGGGGCACTTTTCCCACCTCCTGGCCTGAAAGTACCACCAATGAAAACTGAGCCACATGACAAGAATTCAAATTTTGTAGGAATGAAGCTTCTGTCACCAGTAAAGAACTTCATGTTGGCCAGCGCCGCGGCTCAATAGGCTAATCCTCCACCTGTGGCGCCGGCCCACTGGGTTCTAGTCCCAGTCGGGGTGCCGGATTCTGTCCCGGTTGCCCCTCTTCCAGTCCAGCTCTCTGCTGTGGCCTGGGAAGGATGGAGGATGGCCCAAGTGCTTGGGCTCTGCACCTGCATGGGAGACCAGGAGAAGCACCTGGCTTCGGATCAATGCAATGCACTGGCCGCAGCGTGCCGGCCACTGCCACCATTGGAGGGTGAACCAATGGTGAAAGGAAGACATTTCTATCTGTCTCTCTCTCTCACTGTCCACTCTGCCTGTCAAAAATAAATTAAAAAAAAAAAAGTAAAAAAAAAGAACTTCATGTGATGAGATGCTGGCAAAGATAATGGGGCATGGGTGATTGGAGAATATGACAGCACGGAACAGTAGAAAGTGCACGTATGAGTCTACCACTTGCAAGCTATGCAAGACTCAAAGTAATACAGCGTGACCAACCATGCATTTCTCAGGACACGGGACTTCCATGCTAAAGCCATAATCCTATTTATGGTCTTCGATTTCATGTTCAGCAGTGTGACCATAAAGATGACTGTTTTACATACATGCCTGACAGGTACATAGGAAGATAATGAGTAATTAGTTTGGAATCCAGTAGACCTAGATGTTACGTCCAGCTCTCGGGTAGATTACTTAACTTCACTTCTCATGAGGTTTCACTTTCTTTTTAAAATTTAGTTATTTATTTTGAAAGAGTTACAGAGAGAGAGAGGAAGAGAGAGAGAGAGAGAGAGAGGGAGAGAATCTTCCCTCCACTGGTTCACTCCCTAGATGGCCACTTTGGCCAGTGTGGGACAGGCCAAAGCCAGGAGCCTGGAGCTTCACCCGTCTCCCATGTGGGTGGCAGGGGCCAAGCACTTGGGCCCTCTTCCACTGCTATTTCTAGGCCATTAGCAGGGAGGTGGATTGGAAGTAGAGCAGCCAGGATATGAAACGGTGCCCATATGGGATGCCGGTGTCACAGGCAGTGGCTTTACCCACTACTCCACAATGCTGGCCCCAGGTTTTTCCTTCTTGAAGGCCAAAAGTTGTTTCTGCTTATTGTCACTTAGGTAGGCAGTAAATTATTCCTTCCTACATTACTCTTTCTCTGACACTAAACATGTATATGTCACCTATCTGTAGTTCCTTGGGGCTCACCTGACTTGGAGGTCCTGATGCTCACTGGGCATATATCGAAGTCTTGATTTCCGAGTCTAACATTTCTAGGCTGTATGGTACGTGTTAGATACTATGACCATTGACTTGAAAATGGTTCATTTAGTCTATGCAACGTTGCATTTTTGGACTGGGGAAACTGAGGCTTAGGGAAGTAGTCACTTGTTTAAAATTCCACAACTCAAGCCCCATGCAGCATGAAAGGCAAGCACAAGAAGTCAAGATGTAATACTTCATACCTTCATTCCATTGCTGTATCACATGCACAAATGGCTATCGGCCTCAGTGGTCACTTGGATGAGAGAGTCGGGCAGGAACTCTGGTGAACGGAGAGCATGAGTCATACGTGCATAGGTGGCCACTTATCAGCTCCACTGGATTGTTTCCATGTAGGAATGTCCACCCGGCACATCCAGAGAAGCCCAAATCCAGATTTTTACACAAAATATTTCAGTTTTAAGACATTACGGGGCCGGTGCTTTGCGTACTTGGGTAAAGCCACCGCCTGCAGTGCTAATATTCCATGTGGGCACCGGTTCAAGTCCCGGCTGCTCCACTTCCGATCCAGCTTTCTGCTATGGCCTAGGAAAGCAGTAGAAGATGGCCCAAGCCGTTGGGGCCCTGCACTGTCGTGGGGAGACCTGGAGGAGGCTCCTGGCTCCTGGCTTCGGATTGGCACAGCTCTGGCCATTGCGGCCATCTGGGGAGCAGCAGATGGAAGACCTCTCTCTCTCTCTCTCTCTCTCTCTCTCTCTCTCTCTGCCTTTCTGTAACTCTGCCTTTCAAATATATAAATAAATCTTTAAAAAAAGACATTAGCAACTATTCCAGTTTTTGAAAAACACTACCTAGATCAAACACATTGAGCCTGTTGGCCATCAGGTTTTAACTTCTGCACCACAGTCATGAAAGAGAACTTGATTGAATGAGGGCCCAGCCAGAGGCACCTGTCACCGCCAAAGAATCATTAGTCATCACATAGTGTAGAAGCAATCCCGCTGATGTTTAAGTTGTAATAAAGACGAAGGTGACTAAAAGCTCACATTGTGTTTCCACTGAGATAAATGTTAGGAAGTACTTGGGACACTACAGAAAAGATTGAGTATAAATCAGAACCCAAAGATGTTGAGGCAACAGGATAGTTTACCTTGAGTACTCTTTCTCAGATTTTTAAGAAGAAATGATGCAACCCTACTTCCTGGTCATATTAAAAATACATGAAATCAGTACCTCAAAGAACCATCTATGTACTCATATTCAGTGCAAGCATTATTCACGCACTGTAGTCAATATGGTGTTTGTTGATGGATGAGTGGATAAGGAAATTATGGCATATATACACACTGGAATATTGTTCAGCTTTTAAAAATTCTGCCATCTGTATAACATAGCTGGCCTTCGAGAAGACATATATACTGAATGAAATAAGGCAGGCACAGAAAGATCTCACGTCTATGTGAAATCTATTAAAGCCAAGTTCGTGGAACAGAGTTGAAGGGTGGTTACCAGGGGTTGGAGCGGGGGAAGAAGGGCGATGTCTGTCACAGGGTTAAAATCTTGCAGTTACACGATGACTATGTTTTGGGGGTTTACTGTACAGCATGGTGTCTGCAGTTCTAGCAGTTTGTAGGTTACGTATTTAAAATTTGCTAAGAGTGGATCTCAAGCGTTTTCATCATACAAAAGGCAACTCTACGAGGTAACAGATATGTTACTTAGCTTGATTGTGGCAATGATTTTACAGTGTATATGTATGTCAGAACAGCATTCTGTACACCTTGAATATATATGTATATTTATATATACTATATGTATATTATATATATTTATACATATATATTATTTATATATCTATATTATTTATATATATATATATGTCTATTATACTTTAAAGCAATAGAAGTGTAATAAAGAACAGGGGCCATTGTCTGGCCTAGTGGTTAGGATACCTGAGTCCCACATTTGGGCTCCTGGATTTGAGTCCTAGCTCCAGCTCTTGACTTCAGCTTCGCGCTAATGCAGGTCCCGGGATGCAGCAGTGATGGTTTAAGTACTGGGTTCCTGTCACTGACTCAGGAGGTCCGGATAGCAAGTCCAGCTCCTGGCTTCTGTCCTGGCTCAGCCTCAGCCTCACAAGCATTTGGAGAGTGAACCCATAGATGGGAGCGCCCTCTCTCCCATAAATAAGTTATTTTAAAAGGAAAAGAAAGGGGGAATGATGAATTGCTTTCAGGTTTATGAGTAAGTGCTAATCTCATTTGTACAAAGTCAGTTTGATACCCTCTCTCCTGTTCCCTTCTGAAAATGCCATAAATACCACACGACATACCTACCAGGAAGTTTCCTGAGAGTCTTTTTTGGATATTTTTCCTAAGAAGATATCTTTGGATCCCTGCTCCCTGGAAACAGATCACTAATGATCATTAATCATTAATGTTCAGTAACTATGCTCTTCAAACTAAATCACGTTATCATGGTGAGATTTCCCCCAGTCTGCCACTGGCTGCTAGTGGTATGCTGGCCCATTCAGGTGCCCCTTGAGGAAGCTCCTCACCCAGCCAGGATGGAGACAAAAGAGAGGAGGAGGAAACGTAGGAGTACAAGAGAACCCTTTGCCTGGTGGCCTCTGGCACTTTGCTCCTTGGACACTGGCTGCTCTTTTCAGGACGTTGGCCCTGGCTGGACCTACTCTCCTACGGGTCTCAGCTTTGGTTCTGGTGTTCACAGGAAGCCATGGTGTTCTGGCAAGAGTTTGGAGTTGGAATCAGATGATCATTGTTTGCACCTGTCTTTTACTATTCTTGTGTTCCTGGCAGACTGCTAACCTTTTGGGAATTCATGGAAAAAATGGGGAATAATTACCTCTTGTGGATCTTATTAGACTCAAACACATATATGGGAGGGGGTTTTCTGTAAACCATGAAAGTTCACAGATACAGGTCAGATTGCTTTTGGTCACTGATGTTAATACTATGCGGTCTGCATCACAAATGGATTGTGGCAGAGGCAAACTTTCACAAAATCCTATCCTTTTACAGCACAGAGAGGTCATCAGGAAGCGGCTGCCCAGCCAGGACTCTCCTCATCTCCTCCGAACTAGGGGGTTAGAGTGAAAATTCTTCACCAACAGAAGATGAGCAAGAGTGGCAAGTACTAATATGGAACCAAGGAAGCTGGAAGTGTGAACGTCTTCTCTCATTTTCTTTCCCTCTGCCGCTGGATGAAGAGAACAGCAAGGCTCCCGGGGCTGGCAGAGTCCAAGAATGGAAGGAACCCAAGTCCCTGGGTCACCACATGGAAGCCGCCTGATGAACAGGAACATCTATGCTGTATGATCACAGGAGGGAGACACTTGAATTTTGCAAAGCCACTGAAATATTAGGGCTTACTTATTACAGTTGTTAACGTTAATAATAAATGAGCCAAGGGGATGAGATGTGGCTTAGTTGGTACAAAGTGCTGAAAATGAACTTGTGCACAATGGCTGGCAATATCTTGTTCATTCTAATGCAGGCCACAGAGCCAGTGCTGGCCAAGGCAGTTTGTCACCACCTTTGTTTATCTTCTAGAACTCCAGTCAAAGATACAAGTAATGGGCTTCAGAGGCCAACTATTAAAACCTCACTTAGGCAGAGTGGGTGTTTCACGCAGTGGTTAGGATGCCACTTGGAATGGCTGCATCCAATACCACAGTGCCTGGCTGTACTCCTAACTCCAGTTTCCTGCGAATGTGCACCTCCGGAGGCAGCAGTGATGGCTCAAGCCATTGGGTTTCAGTCACCCAAGCGGGACACTTGGTTGAGTTCCTGCTCCTTGCTTTTGGCCTGCTCCTAGGCTTTTGGCCTAGCTCATTCATTACAGAGGCTTTGGGAGTGAACCAGTGGATGGAGTGTTGCACACGTGTGTGTGTGTGTGTGTGTGTGTGTATTGTCTGTCTTACTGCCTTTCAAATAAATAAAATAAATAGAAACAAAACCCACTCTCAAGATAGCTCAGGCAACTGTGATGGGAGGGGGAGATGGCCCGGCTCAAGGTCACAGAACCAGTCAGTAGTGGCATCTGGACCAGTACCCAGGCGCCCAGATTCCTGAGCTGCTCCCCTCAGCCCTCCTCCCCCCTCCCTGTGGCTCATCCCAGTTTCTCTCTTGACAAAGCCTAACATCTGGATAATCCAGAAAGGACTTAAAAGGCAGAGGCAAAAATGGATTTCATAATTTTGCAACTCTCATTTAATCACCTAAAAGGCAGTTTCATTTCAACTTAATGCTTGGCAATAAAACCAAATGAACCTTTAAGCCAAACCCCTCTCTCCCGGCCTGCTTTTTTGTGCTGTTCTGTTTTACTTGCAAGTCCCGTTACTGTCTAGCCCTGTCTCGTGATTATGGTCGCAGCAGGACTCGTATGCACTCCTGTTCCTGCTTTCTAGCCCTACTAGAGCTTTGCAAGGATTTTCCAGTACCCACTCCCGGGCCTAAGATGCCCTCAGGAACCCACTGAAGGCAGATCCAGGTCCCAGCAGAGTGCACAAGGGGCCCACGGTTAAGATCCACCTTCCTCTGTTCTTCTTATTGACCTCACACTCTAGCTGGGACCACACTGCACCTGGTTTCATTCTTGCGCCTTTGTTCCTTTTCTGTCTTGTCCTTCCACACCAAAGTGAATCCCTATTTATGCTTCCTTCAAGCTCCTACTTACGTTTTGTGTTCTGTGAAGTCTTTTCCCTGACTCCTCCAGGCAGTTAGTTTTTCTTTTTAAGATGTATTTATTTGAAAGGCAGAGGATAGAGACAGACAGAGAGACAGAAAGATCTGTCCACTGGTTCACTCCTTAAACGGCCACAACAACTGAGGCTGGGAGAGGCTGAAGCCAGGAGATTGGAACTCCATCTGGGTCTCCCACGCAGGTGGCAGGGGACCAAGTACTTCCACCATCTTTTGCAGCTTTCCCAGGAGCATTAACAGAAAGTTATATAGGAAGCAGTGCAGCCAGGACTTGAACCAGTGCTATTGTGGGATGCTAGTGTTGCAACTGGTGGCTTAACCTACTGCACCGCAATGCTGAACTCAGTGTCTCTTTCCACAGTGTCCTAGGGCACTGTTCATGCCACCATGGGGCACTCGTGGCTTAGAGCTGCTGTTGATTTACACCTGAGTGTTCAGTTGCTCCAGGGCTCCTGCCCAGCACTTAGCTTGTGAGAGGGGCAGTAGTCCATGCAATCACCACCCCCTTCTCCTTACCTGAGTTGTTGGGGCCAGGGGTGGACACTCCACCCACAGCCACCAAAACATGGCTGCCCCAACCACCATGACAGCCTTCTACCAACGAGTCTGTCTTCTGGGACTAGCCCTCTGGGGATGGGCACTGGGTGAGAAGTTTCACTCACAGAAGAGGGACGCTCCAGTTAGTCCTGGGGAGTGGAACTCTGAGGTCATGACAGTGTCAGAGCTGTGACAGCGCTGGGATGAAGGGAAGCAGAGGCAGCCCCTTGGGAGACAGAGGAAGATGAGAGGCCCAATAGGAAGAGGGTGTGTGGACAGGAGTGACCACATGATACTGGGGTGGTGGGGAGCTGCCTTGGTTCCTGCGGCTTTATTTTTTTTTTAAAGAGTTAGTTATTTATTTGCAAGTCAGAGTTACATAGAGAGAGGAGAGGCAGAGAGAGAGCAAGAGAGAGAGAGAGAGAGAGAGAGAGAGAGGTCTTCCATCCGATGGTTCATTCCCCAACTGGCCACATTGGCTTCAGCTGCATCTATCTGAAGCCAGGAACCAGCAGCTTCCTCCGGGTCTCCCACGTGGGCACAGGGGCCCAAGTACTTGGGCCATCTTCCACTGCTTTCCCAGGACATAGCAGAGAGCTGGATTGGAAGTGGAGCAGCTGGGTCTCGAACCGGCACCCATAAGGGATGGCGGTGCTTTAGGCCAGGAGGTTAACCCGCTGCACCACAGCCCCGGCCCTGGTTCCTGAGGGTTGAAAGCTCCTGTAGCCTGTGTTTCCTGCCTTGGATCTCCCAAGATCCTCCTACCGGGTCTTCACAGCGTTTTCTGAGGTTCAGTGGGTTTCTAGACAAAAAGAAGTTTCACTTTACCCCTCTGGACTGTGAATTCCCTCAAGTCAGGAACTCTATCTTACTCTTTGTGTCATTAGAATGTAGTTCAATGCATGTAAGACATTCAAAATATGTGAAGCAATGGTAAGTTACCGAGTGAATTTTTATGTGTCCACTAGCCATAACTACAGGGATTATTTTCTTGCTGGATTCCTGCCCTGCCCTCCTTTTTTTTTTTTTCTTTTTTTGATTTATATATTTGAAAGGCAGAGTTAGAGAAAGATGGAGACACACACATACATATAGAGAGAGAAAGAGAGAGAGAGAGAGAGAGAGAGAGAGAGAGAATCTGCCGATTCACTCTTCAAATGGCCACAGCAGTTGGGACTGGGCCAGGCTGAATCCAGGAGCCAGGAACTCTTTCTGGGTCTCCCACATGGGTAGCAAGGGTCCAAGCACTTGGGGGCCATCTTCTGCTGCTTTCCAAAGACCATTAGCAGGGAGTTGGATCAGAAGTGGAGCAGCTAGGATTCGAACCTGTACTCATAGAAGATGCCAGTGCTGTAGCTGGTGGCTTAAACTCCTGTGCCAAAACACAGGTCCCCCTGCCCGGCCTTTCCGACACAAAGCCTCCTTCCACTTTACACAGCACAGCTCCTGCTCCTTACGAGCCCCTGCTTCTCATCTACCCAGGTTTTGACAGGCGACATTTTCATGAGGGGTTTTTGCTGAGAAAATAGCAGGCCTGGCACATTGGCACTTGAGTGTGATACAAGCTGACGCTGTCACCTCAACTGCAGCTGCTTCAGGAG
Organism: Sylvilagus floridanus; assembly: GCA_949820135.1. NCBI lineage: Eukaryota > Metazoa > Chordata > Mammalia > Lagomorpha > Leporidae > Sylvilagus > Sylvilagus floridanus. The sequence goes on along the minus strand of OX463228.1, from coordinate 8,999,558 downwards.
AAACCCAAGGTGACCCTGGACCTTTCACTGAAGAAACACAGAGAGCGGCAGGCTGTAGGTAGAGAGATATAAGTAGAGCTTTTATTTTTTTTTTTTAAACCAACCCAACGTTTCCACTGGCAACTGTCAACATAGCTTATGGCACAAGGACTGTTTCTTTTTTAGTTATTTTTTTTCTAAAAAATGTGTTGAAAATTAAACAGATGTTTTCTTAATTTCTTTTCCCCCCCCTTAGAAAATGTATTTATGTCAATGCAGAAAAGCTAAAGACCCGTGGGCAGTTTCGTGGTGACGTCATATGTGTGTTTCTTTGTGTGTGCCTGTGTGTATGTATGTGTGCGACTTCTAAAGCCAAGTCCTTTCAAAATCTGTTGGGAAAAGCTCAGTAGGGCATGGCAATCTCTTTTGCTGTGAACCCAGGCTCCCTGGGATTCTGGCCACTAGGATTCCTCGTCTGGGGACAAGAAATAGCCCCATAGGCTGGAAAGAGTTTCACGACATTTAAAAACAAGCAGGAACAGGGGAGAAATGAGGAATTCCGGTTCCTATCAAGGAAAATGTTTTCAAACGCGACCGCTGGGCCAGGAGACGTGAAAGGAGCCCCTTGTGTTGTGTCTGATCACCTGGAGCAATACAGTCGGCTCGCTCTGAATGGCCCATGAGGGAGTGAGGGGGTGGTGACGCCGACATTCTCAGAAACTCAGATGTGTCAGATATGATTTCTGCCCCTTGGAAGCCCTCCCTGGCTGCACACGCCTTCTCTCCTACCTCGGACACAAAGCCACGTGAGAAGGCCTGTGTCCCCTCTGTCATCACGTGCCTTCCCCATTTCTGTCCCATCTCTCCCACCAGGCGGGTCTTCCTGCAGTATACCCATACAGACACTGACCCAACAGGACACCCAGAATTGGGAACGGCTCGGGCAGGGAAGAGGGCATGGTGGTTAGAGCTTCCCTTCATTTCCACGCCAGCACGTAGGGCCCCTGCCACTGCCCAGGTGGGTGTGGGAGCTGACTGCCAGCCGAACGCCAGAGTTCTCAAGGAGCTCCGAGAGAAAGAGACGAGCTGGGGGCAGGACCTGGCTGGACCCAAGGGATAGCTTGTGATTGCTAGGAAGGCGTTGTGTCTGCAAACCCCATGCCTCTGTGGGCCAGCTCAGACCAGCAGTCGCTCCGCCGCACCTGTGTTGCTAATTCCAGAGACAAGACGGAACAAAACGACAAGCAACACGGGATGGAAGAACAAAACCAACCACAAGAGTGAGTCCAATGAAGAGAGAACCGTACACCAGCCACGTGGCCAGGCCTCGTGTCCACGCGTGGCCAGCTGAGTGGCACAGTCACGATGAGTCAAACGAGATGGGCGGGAGGAGCTGTGCCCTCAGAGAAATGAGAGGCCTAGGAACGAGCAGAAGGTGGAAGAGGAGGCAAAGGCACCTCCACTGTGGGCCAGGGACCTGGGTGGGAAGGTGAGATGCAGGTGGATCTGTCGCTGCTGTTGGTTGGTATTTAATTAACTGCCTGGGGAGTGGGTGATTCCCTCCTGGATGGATGAAGGCTTTGCCCGCTCAGTGCACTGCCAGCGCTTAGGTCGGGTGAAGTTGCTGGGGCTTGGGCCCTGATGCCGCCTCTCTAGGGCTGCTCATCCCGGAGAGGTCCCTGGTGGGGAGGTGCCCTTCTCTTTGGAGAAGTTCTAGGCCTGCCCTGCCAGCAGGCCTCGTTTTGTGGCTCAGAACCCCTTGATGTAGCAATAGGCCTCCAGCGTGGCGAAGAGTATGTAGAGGAGCCACAGGCTCACGAAGAGCCACGTCGTGGCCAACTTGCAGCTGCGGGGACCCCCGAGCTCCCCGCCCAGGTGCGGCCGCCGCCGGTACAGGAGCACGCTGATGCAGACGAACGCGAAGATGGTGAAGAGGGTGACTGAGAAGGCCAGCGTGCCGGCCGACACGTGGAACTCCTGTCCCTGCACGGCCCAGTAGATGGCGGCCACGGACCAGGCGAGGCCAATACCCAGGAAGACGTTGACGGCGTTGCTGCCCGTGACGTTGCCGATGGAGGCATCCGCGTACACGTCCTGCAGGGCGGCGGCTTTGCTGGCGAAGGTGTCTGGAAAAAGGACACAGGCAAAGGGGAGCTGCTGGGGGCTGAGATGTGGAGGGAGGCCCTCGAGGAAGCCCCCAGGCAGGCCGTGGCTGAGCCCAGAGAGCAGAGGGAAAGCAGGGAGGGAGAGGGAAGCTTCTTCCAGCTCCGCCTTTAACAAGCTGTGTGGCCTCGGGCGAGTCCCATCAGTGCTCTGGGCTTCCCAACCCTCCCGGCAGGCATCTGGAAGGTCCCCCGGGCCTTTCCTGTCCTGGCACTTACTGAGCGGATGTATTGTTTTCCGCTGACTGTTTTACCAGGAGGGGACTTTGCCATCCTTGTTATCTCCCTAGAGAGCTTTGCCTTCCTGCCTGAAGGAGATGCCTGATTGTGACTGTCACATGGGGCATTCACCCACCTAATACCCGGTTACTGAGCAACATCTACGGGCTCGGCCCTGGACCAGGTGCTGGATTTATGGGGGCGGAGGACACGGCGTGGCTCACGATGCCACCCTGGGCTGGGGACCCGAGGACATGGGCTGTGTCTTTGCGGGGCCTTGCAGCAGGGTGGACTTCAGACGTTGGCATGGTCTGCAGGCACTGGGAGAACCCTCCAGCTTGTCCCGCTGCACCTTATCTATTCTACAGGCAGGGAAAACGAGGCCCCAGGAATCTACCCCAGGTCACAGTGGAAGTCAGCAAGAGGTTCCACCCTCAAGGGCCCTTTGGCGCTCAATCTGCAGCAGAAAAGCCACAGCCCCAGCAGTGTGTGCAGAGGATGGGGCCACGGCACAGCCATCTGAAAGGCCCAAATGTTGTCAGCTGCTCTCCGGACCAATTGCCAGCACTTGGAAGGGCCCCAAGCTCTCTCCCTGCTCGGCTTGTCCTCATTCGCTTCACTGTCGCTAATTTCTCTGATCTCCCAGAGAAAACCTCCTGCCCCTTTTTGCCCACGACCTTGCTGTTTCACCTCTGCTCTGCTACGTCTTCCCACATCTGTTCCTCACGTCAGCTCCTTCCCCTCTGAGAGTTCGGATCCCTCAAGACTTGGAGAACAGAGACTGCAGGGTGTTGCACACGCAAAGACTTCCCGGAATGCTCTGCCCCATTTCCTACCACCCGATGCATTTTTCAGGACACCCAGTCTTGCGTCTCTAATGTACAAGTAATGCCTCCGGCCTGTGCTGGAGTTTTGAGAAAAAGTTTTCCTAGAGTATGATGAAGTTACACTCCAGAAGAATCTGTTTCTTAGTAGGGGAAGGGTTTCTGTTGGTCCAACCAGCCAAATCCGGTCTGATGACACTCAGCCTAACCCTCCTGAAGGAAGATGCGGCTTCTGTTTCATTGTAGGGCAACCGGGATGGCAGGAGTTTGGGGTTCATGTCCTGGGGACCCCAAATTAAGTAATGAACCTGGGCTAAGGCAGGGCTCTGTACCTGCCATCTCCTCCCTGCCCCACAGGCCCAGCTTCCACATAACTGCCCTTGGAAGCCACCCAGGCCCGACCCCAGACTAGCCAGGATCCCTGTTTTGTTGTTTACACAACACCTGTACCTTTTCTTCATGGAACTCACCCAGATGGCTTTGACTTCAGTATTGGAGTGTCATGCCCTTCACTAGATTATAAACTCAATGTGGAGAGGGAAGCCTCATTATAATCCCAGTAACTAGCACTAGTCCTGTAGCAGGCTCAGCAAGCACTTATCTACTGTATGAATTAACAGGTGCCTACTCGGTTTTGTCTTTTGGTATTTACAGGGAACAGCAGACTGCGTAATTCATCCTATGCAAGGACAGACGTTCACTAAACTCCCTTTGCTTGTCCTCTGAGACGCAGTGTGCTCAGGAATGTTCTTTTAAGCATGGAGGGTGCAGGGTGGGGGTAGGGGGAATGATCGTGGAAATTTCTATGGTGACATCTCTGAGCCCTTCAGAGACCACCAGAGGTAGACAGAATAATATCTACGTTCTTTGAATTATATTGTTTGTGGCCCATTTACATAACACAGAGGTTAAGAAATTGGCCACTTTACTGGCTTAACCTCTGTGGTCCTCTGTTTCCTCATCTATAATAGGGCTCTGGTGAACCCTGCAAGGATAAACGTAGCTTAGCATCATAGCTCTCCATCTGAGAAATGCCAGCTGCCATTATTCACACAATCGTCCATCCACTTGACTGCACTGTGTGCACCTGAAGTGGAGAGGCTCTGTGAAGGCCAGCTCTGAGATGATGAGGAAGAAGAAGCAGAGGGGTCTTTAAAACCAGGCAAGACCCTCTTTGCAAGTTCAAGCCCTTCTCACGCTCACCTGGCACGGAGGTGCCAAACGCCACAAAAACCACAGCCGTGACTGAGTCCTTGAGACCAATGGTGCAGCCGAAGTGGGAGGCCAGGTCCCCGATGATGGCGGTGAGCATGCCGATGATGAGGATGGAGACGACGAAGCAGGCCCATCCGTGGCAGTACTCTGTGGGGGGCACGCAGGCAAACAGCACCTTCCAGAAGACTGTCAGGAAGTGCATGACGTAGTCAAAGCAGGACGGCAGCCGCTCCTCCCCCGATTCATCTTCATCCTCGTCCCCTGCTGCAGACAAGACACACAGGCCCGAGAAGGGCAGCGAGGTCATTCATGAGAAGGTCAAGTCCACCCCAAGGACAGGCAGTACTGGCCAGAAGGCAACTCCAGTTTCATTCTGGGCAGCTGATTAGAGCCAGGACATGTGCACCAGAAAAGAGTGAAAGAGAGGAAGAAGTTGGCCATTGGTCATCAGACAACTTGGTCATCGGTCAGTTTGAATGGAGAGTGGACTGGAGAGGCAGGAGGACAGGAGAGAAGGAGGAGAGAAATATATGAGGAGGCAGAGCAGGAGGGCATGAGGAGGACAAGACAGGGGAGAAAAGAGGATGGAGTTGGCTGCATTTGGTTGCTTCGGCAAAATAAGCAAAATCAACTGTGTGCCCCCCTCTTCACCAAGGCTCCCCTTGAACTTTCTGGTCTGATGCTGAAATAATCTTCATGGTTCTGGCCATGATCCATCCCCAGAGGGGCAGCTGTCATTCGCGATCATGGAGGTGCACCGGAGAGCTGGTGGGTGCCACCCTGCAAGCCTTCCACGGGACAGGCCCAGTCAGCAGTCGGGAGGAGAGGATGTGTGGCCCGGGCCGCCACGGTCATGTTTTCACAGAGCCAGTGGAGGCTGGGTTTTGAGAGGGCAGGAGTCAGGACACTCGGGTTCTAATTCCAGCGCTGCCGTGAAGAAGATCTGTACCTGGGGTGCATTATCTCTTGTTTCTGAAGCTCAGGCCCTGCATTCTGTGGCCTACATTCTGTTTAGTGTCTCTTCAGGGGCACAGTCAGGTCATCAGAGGGGAACGAGAAGATCGATGTAAGAAGTGGGGCAGCGGCGGCGGCCAACAACAAACCTCTCTCTGGCTGTACATTTGCTCTGGCTCTGGGGCCTTGGGGATGTGACCCTGTGGGTTGCTATGACAACAGAGCCTCATGAAAATAGACAAGGCCAGTAGTGCTCAGCAGTGCGAGGAAGCCTCACTGGTGCTGACGGGCAACAGAGCTGGAGCTCGGAGACCTTTTCCATTCCCATCTGTAGGCCTCTGGGACTCCTGGCTGTGGCCTGGGTCCCTCCTGATGGACCTGTCAGTATATTCCAGAGGACAGATCTGGAATCATCTAGGGTGGAGGTTTGTCTGAGAGTCGATGCAAAGCGTTTTATAAAAGGCTGGCCCTCTCGCCCTTAAATCAGACTTGTTCTACTCGATGGTTTCACTTGACAAAGGACCACAATAACGAGCAGAGGAGACGATGAAAACTGGAATTTGTTGAGTGCCCATCCTGTAACCAATACCCCACCTTTCCACCTTCCTGGGGAAGAGCAGCAGTTCCCTTTTTGGCTGAGGAAATTGAGGTCAGAGAAGAACTTGTGCCCATTTGCAGAGTAGAACCAGGATGTGGCCCAGAGGAACAGGTAAACACCTAGGACTTGAGACAGGAAGACTGGACCTACAGCCTTCCAGGGGTAGGTGGGTGTCGTGGGTAGGTTCTTCCTTCTCAAGGGTTATCTTAAGATAACCAGGTTATCTTAAAGCCCCCACCCCCTTTTAAGAAGGATTTATTTATTTATTGGGGCCAGCTCTGTGGCAAAGTAGACATGCAGTGCCCAACCCATATGGGCACTGGTTCATGTCCCAGCTGCTCTTCTTCCAACCCAGCTCCCTGCTATGGCCTGGGAAAGCAGAAGATGGCCCAAGTGCTTGGGGCCCTGCACCTGCATGAGAGACCTGGAAGAAGCTCCTGGCTCCTGGCTTCAGATCTGCCCAGCTCCAGCCATTGTGGCCATTTGGGGAATGAACCAGCAGATGGAAGACCTTTTCTCTCTGTCTCTCTCTGTAACTCTACCTTTCAAATAAATAAATAAAATATTTTTAATAAAGAAAGATTCATTTATTTATTTGAAAGGCAGAATGACAGGAGAGAGAAGGACAGAAAGAGAGACCTTCGATCTACTGGTTCGCCCTTCCCCCTCCAAATGTTGACAGCATCCAGGGCTAGACCAGGGAAAAGCCAAGAACCAGGAACTCCACCAGGGTTTTCCATGTGGGTGGCAGGAACTCAAGCACTTAAAACATCATCTGCTGCCTCCCACGTGCATTAACAGGAAGCTGAACTGGAAGTGCAGAGTAGTACTTGGATATGGGAATGCAGGTTTTGTCAGCATTGGCTTATCCCGCTGTTCCACAATGCCCGCCCCTTGAGACCCTTCTTACCTGCACTGACAGTGATAGCCTCCATGAACTGGTCCCGCCAGGAATGCGTCCCCACAACCAAGGCCAAATTTGTCTTCCTTATCAGTTTGTCCACTGTAGTCTGTCAGGGAGAGGAAAACTGGCAACTATGAGGTTAGAATGCTCAGGACCAATGAGGAGTCTGGTGATTGAAAGGAATGAAAGCTGTCCTGTCTTCAAGGGGATTCTAGAAGTTATGCACAGAACAGCCTTGTGTGCTATCTTCTGGGAAACCTATCTCCTTTTTCTTTGGATATTTACACTAATGCATAGAAAAGAATGATAATGATGTCAGTGAACTTTGTTCTGTAGTATTGAGGTTTAGTAACTTTGTTTAGAAACACAACTAAACCGTACTGATGACACATCTAGGGGCTTTCCAGCCCATTTATTCCATGTTATGTTGCCTTGCAATATTCCTGGCATACAAATGGCTAGCGTTATTTGTTCCAAGTTCCAAATGGGGAAACTGAGACTTGGGGTAGGTAAGTGATCTGTTCATTTTTAGCTTCATATTTTCCATGGTGAAATTGAAAGAAAACCCCAGATCTTCTGTCTCCCACCCTGATTAATCTAGTATACAGTTAGACCTCATTGGTGGCCTGACCTTGAACTCATAGGATTCTTCAATGATGACCTCTAGTTTAGGGTGTTCACCCAATACTGGCTTTCCCATCTCTGCTATCCTCTTGGCCTCCTCTTCTTCCACAGTCAGCTTTCTGTCAGTCACCTCTGCAGAAAAACAAAATCAGACTAGCCTTAGCACCTTTTCCACTCCCTGAGAAGTTCTATAGCTCAGGGCAATGGGCATGGGCAGTGTGTACAAAGCAAATAGCCCTTGAGAATCGGGACTTTATATTTTTAGTGCCTCCTTCTTCTATGAAGTACCAGACTACCAGACTATTCCATGAGGGTTCCTTGCAGGCCTAGGATAAGCATTCTTCCTTGTTTTAGACTTGAGTGGGCAACCTGATCTAAAGACATTTCTTGAAGTAGTACCAAGTGAAGTTCCCAAGTCACTCAGTGAGATGTTGGGAAGCTAGGGTGAAAGGCCAAATCTACTGACCTTTAACGACTTTGAACTTTTGCCCTTATTTGTTCAACTCCTTTGTGTAAGTGTTCTTGGAGGTGCAGAAGCTCATTTATCCAAAGGGAATATCTACTGGCTCACATTAACCTCTGTTTCCAACACTGTTGGTACTATCCCCTCTACAAAGGAGAGACAGGGGATGCTTCAGGGAGTGACATTTCATACAAGTGAATATTATCCTCACAATGAGAAACCTGGAAGAGTTCCCCCAAAAAAGGAAAAAACTTCATGGTGTTCCAATGAAAGATTCCCAGATTTGCTATACGAATCAGGCACATTTCTTCCAGTGGTTATCCAAAACAAAACTAAACAAAACAAAAGGAAGTTCTTCCTTTATTTGAGGCATTCTCTGTGTCCCTTGGCATCTTGACTCGTTTAGCAAGGGCCCCTTCTCATGTTGAATAGTTAGAAATTTTTTCCACTTCAGCTAGTAAGTCCATTTTAAGATCACTTCACCATGAAGACATGTTTTCTGGATTAGAGTGAAATAGAGATTGAATCTTTTTATTCCCCTTTGATTAGAAAATTGCTCTTGGCAGCCTGTTTCTTTCAGAGCTCATTTAAACATCTTCCCATCCAAGTCCACATCCTCACATGCAATTAATTCTTTTATTCGGCTCCTTAATTGCTTTTATTCCACACAGTAAACTTCCCAGGGGAATTCTCTATTCGTTGGATAATCTCAAGGACAAAATGGGTCAGAGGCCAAGATGATCTTCTTTTCTCTCTGGTTGGGGAATTGGTGAAGCGAGGCAAGGGGTGAGACTCAAGATTTTGACATTGCAATGTAAGGCTAGAAGCTGATGGTGTATGTTACCAAGCAGAGAGCCTTATATTCTATAGAAGGATCGCCTAATCGACCTCGATGCAGATGCTATTCGAATGTATGGAGTATTCCTGAGCTGGTGATTTTTCTCAGTGTTTCTATCACAAACACAGAAGGCAATCCTCAAATGTTTGGGAGCTGTCCGTGGTGCTGTCCTCTTCCCAGTGCGGGGGGCCACTTTTGCAAACTATTTCTCAAGGATTTTTGCACGTCTGTATTTCCAAGTCAGTAGATAGCCTCTATTAGCCTGTATTCATGATGAACTAATTCTGCAGGCAAATCAGGATTCATCCAGGGTTCTGAGTCCAACTCCTAGAAACCAGACTGCAAGCCACTCTGGGAAAATACCCTCAGAAAATGACACATAGATCTCTTAAAAGAATCGCTGCCCTTTTCCTCTGCTTCCAGGTTTTGGCACCCTATCACAAAGCGTATCTCAGCAGTGTCAGTGTTATTCCTCAATTCCCCCATGTCACACTTTACATGTGCCATAAGAACTTTCTACCAAAATAATGAGCTCTCCAGTGACATATAAATGTACCTGTCTAACCCCTTGTCCAGCTATCAATCTAGCACTATATCCATCTGGCAGGATATTGATCTACCTGCTGACCTGTCCACCCCTGTGGTGACAGTTTTTCAAGCTAGCTTTTTGCAAAAGTCTCCTTGACAAATAACCAATCCTCTTATCTTTGGGTCTCCCACAACCTCACAGAGGTACTCTGTGTTTATCTGTTAATTGATTGATTCCTATGTCTTTAAATCAACTCTGATTAATTGTTTTGGTTTGGAAACCGTTCCTATCTTTTTCTACTTTTGTCCTGATCATGGCTTTAAATTCAAATGACGCTAATTTCTGGAGAGAATATTAAGTCTTGAACTCAAAAGACCATGGTGATTCTAGACACTTGTTTATGTGATGCCTCAGAATTTCAAGTTAAGAGAGTAAATAACAGGTAATCTTAATATTCAGAATGACCAAACAAACTCTCAGTTTTAGGAATAGTAAGTAGGGGAGAGGAGAGAGAGTATGAATGGGATTGAAGATAGAATAAATAGTGGAGGAACAAAGAGTGTGCTAGGTCAGACAAGAATTGGTTTCTGTGAATATTTTGCAGATGTCATCAGAAGGAAGTGGGATGATGCAGCCAGTGCACTCACTCCCAGGGCCCTGCACATGGCCGGTAGCTCAGAATGAACATATTTACTCTTCTCCTGTAACCAGAAAGCATTGTTAATTATGTTTGCTTTCCAACCCAGGAAAATTAGAAGGAGGATTTGAGATTTCCAGTGGATTTAAAGCCTAATCAAAGGCTCTTAAATGAGAGGTTTACAGATTGGAAGATCCAGGCCCACATACTGTTCCCCTACACCCATTTTAGCTTCTCTAGGGATTTGCAAATATGTTAAAAGTATAACTTTAAACCACAATCTTTGTTGTATGTAGATATGTGTGTGGGATGGAGGCAAGAGTTGGAACAAAGAAGTCAAAGCTCAGGCAAGTGGATGAGAGAAGTGAAGAGGAAACACCCATGCAATGAAATCAAGACCCTGGAAAAGAACGGAGCATACAGGGTTGGAGGTAGCTGAAAAAGAAGCTGAAGTAAATGGGAAGTGAAAGCTGCCTCCGTTTCTGTTTAAGGCTCCACGGGGGGCAATGTCCTCACTGTGTTCACCACCCTTCTGAAGCTCTTGGTAGGGACTGTAGAAGAGTCTGAATACCAATGAACTCTGTAAGATGTTTTGCCTCTTAAGTGACCTTCAATTTTTTCCTGTGTCCCAAGAGCTGGTGACATGTAAGATATTCTTTTAAAGTATGATGAAACTGTCTTGTATAGCCCACTCTGCCTGCACCAAGAGTTATAGTATTGCCACGTATGCCGGACATGCTTTCCTAACTCTCTGCTCACACAGCTGGTTGTGTTGTGCACAACAGGTTTCCACTCACGCATGTATGCTCTTAAAGTAAGTGTATATCCTACACAGGACATGGACTTGGCATGAAGCAGTCTCCAAAATGAATTCTCTAAAATTTTTACTTCCAGCCAGAACATTGCATCCAGCTCCCATAACAACCTAATTCTTCCTGTCGGCCGTGGAACATATAACTTTAAGGGTCAATGACAAATGATCCAAAATTACAGCAATTTTGATCTCAGCTGTGAGATGGCATAGATCTCCAGGACTGGTAAAATTCCAGATTCTGTAAAAATTGCCTTTTGTGTTTTCACAGTAGTTCTTGATCATTTTCCCCTGAATCTCTTGGGGTTAAAATATTTTCTTTCAAATGCTATCACAATCTTATTAGGAAATTCCAGCTCTGACTCTCACCCTCTTGGCACCCACAAAATGAGAGGGCAGGTGAATTAAGATGCAGAAGTCTACAGCCCACTATCTCCTTGGAAAGTTTCAATTCTCTTCTTGATCCCAGAGAGGATCAGCTATGTCTTATACCCACATCCACGGACAGAAATGATGTTCAAAGAACTGTCTACTTCCTCACCATTACTTTATGTGGGGAAATAAATCACCCAGTTGTTGGACAAACTTGTCAGGTTGACTTGAGTCTGTAGTTACTAACAAATAAATCAAAGCACATTGGTGTTAAGCCAATCAATGGCGCTGGCAAGAACTGGAAGAGGAGGAAAGCACCTCTTACCTGGAGATAACAGGAGCGCTGTTTGCGAATGATACCAGACAGAGGGAAGAGAGAAAAGGAGAGAGCATTACGGTCCCATCTTGAACAGATCCCCAGGCTCTGTGGCTGCTGGCAGCAAAAGACACGCAGTGAGCTTAGGAGGTGAAGCTCAGCAGCCACGTGCGAAAGAGCGGCATTTGGAGCATGCACGGCAGCAGCAGCAAGAGGTGCGAGCAGCTGGAGAGGCTGACAAACACCAGGGCCTGCAGTTAGAAGTTTCCCCCTTGTCTTCCCTGTAAGCTTGAGGGCTAGGGACGGAGGAATGAGGGTGCGGGGAACCAAGTGGGCGAGGCAGAGACCAGGGTGGTCACTTAGGATCTTTTGGGATCACAGGTTATCACAGCCACTCTGTAAAGATGTTGTGACAATCTGGTTATCCTAACTGTAGCTTGTGTCCCTGCTGGAACAACTGGCTTATCACAGCAAATATCACCACGGGGTTTGCATGGGGGCTTAGGGCATGGGTTGCAGCGTCCAAGAGTGGCAAAGTGCTCACTTCTGTGCTTTCTGTCTCTGACCTTATAGTCAAGTCATGCTCTGCTTCCCAGTGCCCACAAGGTTTTCATGGCCACAAATGGCTTCCTGGTTACCATGCTGGCTAGAACTTCGATTTCCTCTAAAGAGTGGCTTAGGGACATGTAATTCCTGCAGAATGACTTCCCTGAATTTTTGTATATCTTGGAGGTTGGGGCCATGAGCTTTTACCATTTTCCATCATCTGTGTCTAGCACAGTCTCTGCACTTACTAGTGCTCAATAAATGTTTGTTTTTGCTAACTTTTTGCTAAGGTTTTGGAAACCACTTTACCCATAGATCCTATGGTGCTGTATCTCTGAATGGTGGTCTTTTGTTCCATAAAAGGTAAGCTAAATCAGATATTCCTGAAGACAGAAAACTGTTATACTAACAGCTGTACATAGACAGGAGATGACAAATGCAAGACCCCTACGTGGACTTGGAAACTGAGTCAAAGACCCCACTCAACACAGGTTGTCCCTCGAGCCTGAATGTGTACTTCTACTTAGCTCTTAGACTTCAAGGTCTAAAAACAAACAAAAAAAAGTATTGACACACCACATTTTCATGTCAAGGGTGTCCTGGTAAAGCCCCTCATTTCTTGGCTCTTTTCAGATAAAGATCCATAAATACCCTTCTATGCAATGCCAGTGCAGCTGGTGACTGATGGAGATTGATGAGGAAGGAGTGTGTGCATGTGTGTAGCATGTCTGCATGGTTTCTTCTAAGAGCCTTTAGGAATGCAATTCGGGCCTATGACCCATCATCCATATCCACAGGCACTGAATTCACATGTAGACCTGGAATCTCTGTGGAATACTGAGAAGAGTCAATAACACTTGACTTTTGCTGATGTCTCTCATCTAGAATTCCAAGGGCGATAATGGATCAATGTATTTCCTCCCTATACAGAAATAGACAGACAGATAGATAGACAGACAGATAGAGGCATCCTGTTCATTTTGCTCCTTCCATGGGTCTGCATGGAAGAGCCCAGAATTTTGGCCCTCAAGTTTTAGTGGAGACAAGAGATTCCAACATATCAGTGTACCCAGGTAGACCAGTTGTGGATGGTTTTTCCAAAAAGCTCCCTGAAGTTCTGGTTGTCACTCAGAGGTCCCTCCCCATACCTGCCTGAAGCAGCGAGAAGGCCTGCAATCAAGTGGAATTGTGTCACTGTCTGGTCATTGTGCCCACGAGTCCAAGACATCCCTCAGCAGTCATAGAGGGACCAGTGAGACCCAGGAGGGCCAACTCTGAGGGATGTGGCAGGATCAGGATGTTTCTCCTGCTGCTGTGAGAAGCTGTATTGATCTCCAGGGCCAGAGGAGAATCCTTCATCCTTTCTCAGACATCCAGAGATGAGCAGGAATGAATGTAGCTCTGAGTAATGAGGAAGCACCTGGGCGCTTGTCCAGGTAAGGCCATGGGTGTATAAAGAGGAGGAACAGATCCCTTCTCATGGAGAGGTTTTCCCATCCCACCTGAGAGACTTCAGCATCCAGACCCAGGCCCGGGCCCAGCAGCACTGCCTAAGCTGCTCTGTGTTGCTCTCAGAAATTTGCTTCTCAACTCCAGGGCTTACTCTACTTCTGGCCAACCATGTTTCCCCGTCATCCCTCCTTTTTTCCCTTCCCCGGCTTGCTCAGTTTTCACTCTCACTTCTGAAGTCCACGTTGTTTGCCAAGAATAGAATCTCTGTTTCAAATCCAGTCCTTTTTTTTTCAATGCGATTGTCATTTGACTATGCAGAGTCCATGTCACTCTGAGTGCCCAAGACTCTCCCAGGCAGCAGTGATAATGAAAGGCAATTTCCATGGTACCATCTCTCACTCAGAGAGCAGCAGGCAATTCTGGAAATCCGGGAAGGTACTCCTTTGATTCTGAGTCCAGACAATCTGGTCTGATCCCAGAATCTGGGAAGAACTGAAGAAACTGAAAATCAACCTCCTAGACAACAGAACAGGTAGCTGTGAACTCGAGGGATTTCTTAGCGTCTTGGTCACTGGGAAGGTCTGGAGGCATACCCCTCCGAGAGCTTACGAAATCCTTGTCTCTCACCTTCTTACCTCGCCCTGCCAAGGCAAGGTTTCATGAGGGCTCTGTTGACATCTGCTTGGACCAAGAATCCAGGGAAATAAAACAAGGTGTCCACAAATGGGGAGTGGCCATAGACACTGCATCCGAGAAGTCTCTTAAAAAGCACAAGTCTTATCTCAGGTCACTCTCCATCACTCTGCTGCTGCTAGAGGGCTTTATGGGAGGCGGAAAAGATCTTCTTTACCGGTAGAATAAAGGCATGGGTGAGGATGGCTCTTGGGCACAGCTGTTGGGCGACACTTGGTATGCTCACATCCTATATCAGAGTGACTTGCTTGGAGTTCAGTCTTTACTTCCAACTGCAACTTCCTGCTAATGTGTTCGTCTGGAGGCAGCAGGTGACGGCTCAAGTACTTGGATCCCTGCCATCCATGTGGGAGACCTGAATTGAGTCCCTGGCCCAGTCACGGCTCTTGTAGGCATTTGGGAAATGAACCAGCAGATGGGAGATCTCTGTCTGTTTCCCTCTTTCGAATAAATATGATACATTTTTTGAAATAAAGACATGGATGGACTTTCAATCCTGTTTTCCTGCCTTCTTCTAGCTGCTCTCTATGACTCATTGAGCTACTTTCATTAGTACCTAAGTAGCTGGAGCTGTGGAAACGGATGAAGCTGCTCCACAATGGCCTTGGTTGTCCTCTGCTTCTTACCAGTCATGAAGATATGGAGCTAATGCACAAAGCAGGTGGAAATGAAGTAGGACAGGTGCTGACACACCTTCTGAGAGCACTCTTGGCAGCAGGAACTGGAAGACTGGCAGGAAAACAAAGCAGGAAGCAGTGACAATGGAGACTTTCTCTCTCTCTGGCAGCCAGGCTGATGGCAGTACCCTATTATGTGGCTCACAGGAGAGCAGGCCCTGGAGGAAGAAGAGGACTTCTGCTCCCAGGTGTGTCCAAGCCACTGTGGGCACAGAACTGGTCCGCTCTGCAGAGTCCCCGGCAGACACTGAGAACCGACTGATCGGATGGGTCTGGGCAGAGGCCTGGGAGACGAGCCCTTTGGAGCGTCACTGCTGAGTCTCTTACATCTGGCTTTGAGTGACAGACAGACTTTCTGCTGCTCCTTGGCGCGTAAGTAGGAAGTCATTATACAATGCCACTCCTTTGGGACAAACAGGTGGATTTCACTGCTTCGGTCTCCATGAGACTCCTGGCAGCACACCCTCCTGAAGGGGTGTGAATGTCCTCCTCATGGTATTTCCCAAGAGCACTCTTCCTGCATCCTGCCTCTATCCCCCATCACTTCCCCCGTAGGGGTTCCAATCACTTTCTTCAGGGAAAAAAATTCTTCCTTACATGTGCTGTGGCTGTAGCCCAGTCAGCCCCTCAGGGAAGCCACTGGCAGCTAATCTGAGGTGTGCATCCCAGGAAGGGAGAAGGGGAGCCCTGTGCTGTAGGGTGGGGCGAGGGAGACTGTGGGGTCAGGGTGATATGCTCACTTGTAGATGTCACACAAAGGCAGGAGTCCATGAACCGTCCAGCACCTGTCTCTCGGGTGTCAGCACCAACTACACCATTTAAAGTCCTTTCTCCTGTTGGAAAACCCATAAGTCAATGCCCAGCTGTGCCCAGTGTTTGTCCTTTTCCAGGGCCCACTGACTAGGGCCATTACCCAACCCAGGTTTACTTTCTTCCATTTGTAGACACTCAATTTTCTGCATTAGAGATTGCATTATCCCAAAGTGGCCTGAATAAGGTACCCTACCCTGGGATAGGGACTGAATAAATGGGATTGTGGGATGGGGGAGATGTAAGGGGAGGATAACTCAGGATTCCAGATTGCATGACTACCCTGGAATACAGCTGTCCTGTGGCCTCTGGTAACTGCTGGACTTTCCCATGCTGATCTACCCAACTGTGAAATAGCCACATAATACACTTACCTCCACGAAGGGCAGAGGGGCTTACAGGCCACTCTGCGAGAATAACCTGCTAAGCACTCAGTGGAGGTTGGGGAATGCAGCAGACGGCTGTCAAGCACCCCTGCAACACAGGCCCGGCCCCCAGCCCCAACTCCCCCACCTTCAGTTCAGGCCAGAGTGTGCGGAGTGGCAGGGCAGGGAGGCAGAGCAGGGGCACAGGCATGCTTCACGTCACATCCCTTTCCTCTTCTCCTCCTCCCCACCCACCAAGGAGTGTTCACATCCTCAGGGGACCGTGTAGGGGTGGGGGGCGGGAGGGAGTGCAGGGGACAGTGGCAAGGAGGTCATGGGATAACGGCAGCAAAACAGGAACATAAGTCATTAGGGGAAGGAGGAGTTGAGGCTACTGTGCTGGCCGGAGGCGGGAGAGGAGGAGGTGAACTAAAGCTAAAAGGCAGAGATGGTACCGAAACAGGGTGAGAGCGAGAACGCAGGCGGGAAAAGAATCGAAATGCCCGTTGGTCGGAGGAGAAAGGAGAGGGAAGAAAAGGGTGGAGGAGAGGCGGCTGCTGTCCCCCCGTTTGTTTACATTGTGTTCTTTTCTTTCTGTTGTTTCGTTTTTAAAGAGTCTCACACCTGATATTCCACGTTCCATCCATTTCGGTTCACCAAGGGCAATGAAGAAATTCTCTTGCCTTTCGTACTCCTCCTCATCTACTATTTTAACCCTTATGGTTTTCCTGTAGGGACAACAAGAGAGAGAGTGTGTCGATGGGGTCTGCCGACTGGGCGGTCACCGGGAACACAGCCTTTCAAATGGTTCCCTGTCGCTCTTGGCGCATGGAGGCTGCTGACGGGGTAAGGGTGGCCTGGGTTGTTCTGGTGTAAAAAAATGGGCTTAGCTTTTCTTGTCTCCTTGGTCGTAGTTGTTCGTATGGTGAGAGGGACAGGGAGCCAGGAGGCAAGGCAAGGTGGGCAATGGAAGGGGGCTGGGGCAGACAGGAAGGGGAGGGGCAGGCAGGAAGGGGAGGGGGTAGATAGGAAAGGGAGGAGGCAGACAGGAAGGGGGCAGAGAGGAAGGGGAGGGGCAGACAGGAAGGGGCAGATAGGAAGGGAAGGAGAACAGTGGGAAGGTGATGGTGGGGAGTTGATTTAGATCCTGCCAAAGGTTAGGAGGAAGTGAGTTGGGCAGCACATTCCATCAGGTGTCACATGGTAACAGTTACATTTCTTTGGGCAATAGGTAGACTACCTGTCCACTGGAATGACCCAGGGCCCTTCCACAGTAGGAAGCAGCAACAGAATCCAGAGCTTGCATCTCTTCTTTTTGTTGATATTTATTTATTTTTTGAAAGGTGGAATTTGAGAGAGAGAGAGAGAGAGAGAGAGAGAGAGAGAGAGAGAGTTCTTTCATCCACTGGTTTACTTCCCAAATGGCCACAACAGCCCAGATTAAGTTAGGATGAAACCAGAACCCAGCAGTTCCATCTGGGTCCTGTACATGGGTGGCAGGGGCCCAAACACTTGGACCATCTTTCACTGCTTCTCCCAGACCACCAGCAGGAAGCTGGATCAGAAGTGGAGCAGCCAGGACTCAAACCAGTGCCCATATGGGATGCCGGCACTACAGACAGTAGCTTAACCCACTGCGCCACAGCTTGCATCCCCTCTTTGTGACTACAACCACTTCTTAAGAGAGCATCATAAATAAAACTTTCAAAGTAAAGTGTTTATGAGGAAGGGACGCAGAGAGAGAGGGAGGGGAAAAGGAAAAGGAGGCAGCACTCTACTCTCTTCCTTGTTTATTTCAAAGGCAGTGTCAGTGGTGGGAGCTAACCTAAAATACAAGCATATGTGAGTGTGCTTGAAAAAGTTTGTGGAAAGTGGAGTTTACAGATATGTTTATTTTAGTCTTACAGTTATTTTTAAAATCCATGCATAGCTTTTTCAACAATATGCATTTTCAATGAACTTTTGAGAGATCCTTGTATGAATGGATTTCAAAATTTTGTGCACCAAAATGAAATAATATTTAATTCCATTTTCACAAGCTTTTTGAGGCACTTTGTATTAACCACACTATGATGCACGATAGCAATCATTTACAGCTGAGGTGCTCCTGAGCAAATGCAGAGAAGATGAGGCAAATCATCAAATTCCAAATCATCTTTGGATTTCTATCAAATGGGGGTACATGTCCTAGGCTGGCTTCCTACATGCTGAGTACCATGGGGCCAGGGCACAAGGTGATGAAGGTTTCTATTCAGCTCTGGGTATCTCAGCAAAGCATAGGGTCATTTAAAGTAAACCACCATGACAATCAAAAGTCTACTTGGAGAAAAATGACTTCAAAGATTGACTCAAGGCTGGTCCAGGCCCACCATCATGTGGAGAGACTGCCGTGTGGGCCTGGCTTCTCTGGTTCTTTCTGGAACCACAGTGGTGGTGAGTGGTCCCAACAGTGGGCTGGAATTATTTTCTGTTTTTCATTTTCATTTTTGGCCCGGAATCTGAATGGTTTCAAAAGAATAAGGAGGTGCTGGTGATCAACAGCCTGAATGTCCCCTCAGACCCTCTCTGTTCCTATAATGCTTTGAAGATGCACCTGACTTGCTATTCACAGAAGAGCAGGTTGATCTGAGGTAGTTTGCTGGGCCTAGGACTTGCTGTGTGTATGTGTGTGTGTGTGTATATGAGCTGTGTGTGTGTGTGTGTGTGTGTATTTTACAAGTCCATTTTTGGTTACTGTTTGGCTACTTTATTGACACCTTTCACACCTTTCTCAATGGACAACAGACAAATCTCATTGATTGGTGGCAATTTTGGAGCATTTCTCTCTTGGCTCTCTATATATGGGGTCCCGTCTCAAAGCCTGTTATTTTTTTCCCACATGGACTCTGCTGTGGGATTGGCTGGGCACCCAGGGGCCTGGCCTGCAGGGCCATGACTGAGGGTCAGCCAGGGAAGGGATGCTGCCCCAGAGGATTTCCTGACTTGCCAACCAGAGGCTGTGTGATGTGTGGGGTTATGGAAGAGGACGGCTAAAACTTGATCCCTTCCATTCTGAGAAGTTGCATGCACTTTTGAGAGGCTCCCACTCAGATCAGAATCCCCTGTCTCACTCTTCTCTCTGCCTCCAACGTAGATGTTCTTAATAAAGATGGCAGAGTAAGGCAGACAGGCCTTTGATGAAGACCTGGAACTCAAACCTGTGCTTTGAGTTTCAAGGTCAGGGTGAGAAGCAAGTCCCAATGGTAGTGGTGTGGCAGATAAGAAGGCTCCTCATCAGGCTTGCTCTGGGGTTGTGGGATGAGCCATGATGCAATTACACTGATTCTCAACTTCCTGGATGGTAAGCTGGGCACATGGACATCTACGGGAATCTGTGTCTACAGTGTGTCTCTTACTGCTGCCCTCCTGCCTGGTACTGTGCTATCTGGTCATTTTCTTTCCTGTACTCTCAGCCATTCAGGAGAAGTGATAGCCTCATATACAATACTCTTAGGACTTTGGATCTATTCCCATTTCTACTTTCTCTCTCTCTCTCCTTTTCCCTCTCCCTTGCCCCCTCTCTCTCCATACTCATTTTCACATCCCAGAAAGGTAATTACCATTTGTTTTGAGCCTCCCTCTTGTGCATACCATGTGACAGGCTGGTAGGTGTTAGGATTGAGCTGGGAACATGGAGGAGAGGAAGAAGTGAAAAGACAGCAAGAGAGAAAGTAGGGATAGTGAACCGGAGAGGTAGGAGACACGTGGATTGGAGAAAGGAAGAAAGAGAAGAGGAGAGAAGAATGTCAGTGTTAGTGTGGAGGACAGGGTACTACACCTTTCTGAAAACTCATATCCACCATGCGGGGGCCCAGCATCTCAATGAAGAAATTCTTGTTTTTCTCATACGCCTCATCATCAATTACCTGGATGTGAATTGTTTTGCTGTGGATGGAAAAATAAGTATCATAAGCAGGGAGCAGAGAAGGGGACAAGCCATCCAGGAGAAGAAACAGGAAGAGAAGGAAATAGCAAAGAGATCCAGAAAACTTCAAGTTGCCCCAATGTCACCCGGGGCCTGGAGGAGAGTGGCTGTCCCAGGCCCCCTCCAGCCTCACTGGGCGCCTCCTGGGCTTCATGTGACTTCGTGGTATGCTCACAGGAGCTCGGGCTTGACCGTCAAAGGTTCTGGGTTCTAATCTTGGATTGCCATGTGATCTTGGACAAATACTTTAACCAATATACACACGAGACAAATAATGTTTCTATCATCTCAAGACAGTTATGAGAACAATGGCATAGAAATAATAATACAATAATTCCCCCTTTGCTACAGGAGATATGTTCAGAGGTCCTCAATGGATGCTTGAAATCATAGATAGTACTGAATCTTACAGCTACAATTTTTAAATTTCTTTTTTTGCCTGTACATACAAGAGTACTTCAAAAAGTTCATGAAAAATGGAATTAAAAGGCAAACTTATTTTGGTACCATTTTTGAAATCTATGCGCAGTTTTTAATTGAATTTTGGGAAGACACTTCATATGGCATGGATTTTGAAACTCTTTTGCATCAAAATAAACTATTTTTCAAAAAGATTTATTTATTTATTTGAAAGGCAGAGTTACAGAGAGGCAGAGATAGAGAGAAGTCTTCCATCCTTTGGTTCACTCCTCAAATGGCCACAATGGCTGGAGCTGGGCTGATCTGAAGCCAAGAGCCAGGAGCTTCCTTATTTCCTACAGGGGTGCAGGGGCCCAAGGACTTGGGCCATCTTCCACTGCTTTCCCAGGCCATAGCAGAGGGTGGGATTGGAAGTGGAGCAGCCGGGACTTGAACTGGCGCCCGTATGGGATGCCAGTGCTGCAGGCAGTGCTTTACCCATTATGCCATAGCACTGGCCCCTACAATTTTCAAATTTTATTTTTTCATGACCTTTTTAAAGTACCCTCATATATATCTGTGACAGGCTTAATTTATAAGTTAGGCACAGTAAGAAATTAACAGCAGTAAGAGATCAACTATCAAAATATTCTTTAATGAAAGTTTTTAAAGATTTATGAATTTCCTTTCTAGAATTTTCCATCTCATGCTTTTGCATTGCAGTTGACTGCAGGTAACTAACCACAAAAACTGAAATCACGAACAAGAACTACTGTTCACTTGCAAAGGCTCAGGCATGAAGGTCCTCTCCTGATGTGTTACTTCCTTATCCTTCTCGCTTTGTGGGTAGGAGAGAAGCTCTCGGCTTTTGATATCAGCAGATACTGATCTGAAAGCTTTATATGATAGAAAGAGAGGGACAAACTGGGCTGTGAGAATCCTGCCAGAATCCCTCCCCTTCTGCATGGCAGGGAGTTTCCCAGGGGAGCCAGGATGGCTCTTTGACCCATGTCGCACATTCTGCTAATTTACAGCAGGACTCAAAACCCACCGCCAGACCCAGCACTGGTGTAGCGGGTAAAGCTGCCACCTGCAGTGCCGGCATCCCATATGGGTGCTGGTTCATGTCCTGGCTGCTTCCGATCCAGCCCTCTGCTATGGCCTGGGAAAGCAGTAGAAGATGGCCCAAGTCTTTGGGCCCCTGCACTTGCATGGGAGACCCAGAGGAAGCTCCTGGCTCTAGGCTTAGGATCGGTGCAGCTCTAGCTATTGCTTTTCCTCTCTCTGTGTAACCCTGACTTTCAAATAAATAAATAAATCTTTAAAAAAGAAGAAGAAAAAGAAAAAACAACAACCGCCACTGTCTCCAAAGAAGCTCCTGCAGTCATGTGAACATGGTGGCTGGACATCACTGCTGGGCACTCAATTACGATTCGTTTCTAAGGTCTTACAATGATCTTGTGGTTAGCACGGTTGCAGTGTTCTTTATGTTAGAAAGTGCTATTTTATTAATGTAAACATGAAAAATAATGTTTGCATTTCTTTATTGGAAAAAGGTTATTGGGAGCTTTAAACACTGAAGCAGAGCCTGGCATCTCCAAAGCACGGCGGAAAGGGGACATTTCAGGACTTCGGCACAAGCAGGTCTGTGCTGCTCTGGAGGGGGTGCGACGCTGCTGGAGGGAGCGGGCCTGGAGCTGAGTCTCCCCTCAGCAAGGGGACTCTCGAGCCTCCAGCAGGAGCCGCTGCTCCACTCCCCTGGCATGGACCCTTCCTTCCAGGCTCTGCTGCCCTAAGGCCTGGCCTGTGTTTAGGAGAACCACGGCTTTAGCTCCTCCCTTTAACCTTTTTTTCTTTTCTAAATAGAGTAAGAATATTTTGCGATTCTAACTCAGGACACAGCCTCTGTGTTTGCCTGGGATTTCTCGAATCATCGTTGGAGCTTTGGGACTGTACAGAGCCTCTGGGGTCCATCCTGTGGATGCCGCAGAGTCAAACCTGGGTCTGTAGCTCTAGAAATGAACGCAGCAGCAGTCACTAACACACCCCAGTCCCTGGCGCTCCACTGCTCATACAAACAAAGACTCCAAACCTTCATCCCTTCCACACTCCCCCCGGTCATTGAGAATCCTGGCTCACTGCCATGGAAAACATGACTGACTATGCGACGTATGAGGGGACACACTGCTTTAGCATTCCATCTGCCAGGTGATTGGAGGCCCACGGACTGGGTTGGAATCCCATCCCCACTCCTCACGAGCTGGGTGATGTTGGGCAATGTGCTAACGCTTCCCGAGTCTCATGTGTAAAGGGGAATAATGGTAACACCTCCTTTGTCATGTTCCTCAATGAGACGGTGCATATGAAGCACCTGGCAGAATGTGTGTTCTGCATCATGTGTTGCAGCACAGCAGCTGTTACTACCAAGAGTAATAACGACCCTGTATGGTGGTTTGAGAGGAATATGTAAAGGAATCGCACCATCTCCAGTCATTAAGTCAGAAAACAAGGAGAAACCAATCAATAGAACTGGTGACCCAAGAGGTGCCAGCCAGTTCAAGAAAGGCTTGAATAAAACAAGCTGATAGGTTGCAAATGGGCTATTAGAGGGGCCTGGAGTGTCAGGCGTGGTGACAGAGAGAAACTCTCATGCTCGCTCAAAATCTGGCCTGTGCCCCTGTAGCGACAGCTCTGAGCGGGACCGACTGCATGCCACACATAGCATAGCTTGTTCTTGGTTTGAGTTTTACTGAACACATAAACCGGGAAGGAGAGGCCATCAACATCTTAGCTGAGGACAGGCATTGAGGAGCCGCAAGTGGAATGCACCAGTCAGAAGGTGGAAGCATGGGGGCTGGGTGTAGGATTCCCCCACCGAGGTGGATCATGGGGAACACACCACTTCTCTCGGACTGAAGGTGTTACGTTGCCTGGAGGAAGGGAAATCCCTTCTAGCCCTTGAAAATCAAGGAAATTCTCACTTGTGCTCAAGTCACAAAGGAGGCCAGGAGAACATTTAGGAAGCATTCCTGGCTGAGCGTTGACTTCTGTTTCCAAACTGGTTCTCCCTGTTCCAGACAACGGCATCGTTGTCTACCAAACGGCTCCAAGCCCAACCCCAGACACCCCTTCTCCCCCCTCCACTGAGCTGCCCCGCCTCCAGAGCACCACAGCTGCTCCCCTGGACTTTGTCACTGACTCCTGAGAGATTTTCCTAATCCCGCCTTTTCCATCTTTCTTCAGCTCCTCCTCTACATTATGGCCAGGCTTAAATATGAAAAATGAAGTCCAGGTCCTAGCAGAGTCCCTGTCCTTGGAACACACACAAAGCCTTTCTTTACCCTGGCCTGTAGGTCAGCTGCCTACCTTCAGACATCACTCATGGCACGCTCCCCTTGCTCTGGGTCCCAGACAGGCTAGTCTTCCCTGAGAGAACACTTCCATGGCCACCTGACCTAGAGGATGTCCCCTCTACACCACTGGTCACCTTCCATCATGCTGCCCCGCTTGTTTCCTGAGCTTAGCTGATGAGTTACTTGTTCACAGCCTGTCTGTCCGCCTTAGAGGGTCAGCTCCATGAGGACAGGGAGCCGACTGTCTTATCCATCACTGTGATCCTGGCACCTGGCATCATACCTGTTGCACAGGAGTCTCCAGTCATGACTTGTTCAGTGACTAATGGCATTTCTAACACACCTAGCTCTTCTTGAAACAACTCCATCTTTTTGCAGTAAAAAAAATAAATAAATATGACATTAGGGACAAAAAGTATTTTGAAGGTCATGTGTCTGCTTAAGACTTTTTGTTGGGGAGAAGAGGCTCAAGTCCAAGATCATCAAAAGGAGACCCTCAGCTCACTCTGACCTACTGCATTCACCACTCTATTGAAGATCCCTCCAACCACACTGGGATCTAACTTACTGCTTCTGGTGAAGTTTGTTTGTTTGTTTATTTAATTAATTTGAGAGACACAGTTCCTTTCCTGCAATGGCTGGGTCTCAAAGCCCAGTTCTTGGAACTCAACACAGGTCTCCCATGTGAGTGACAGGAACCCAACTTCTTGAGTCATCCCTGCTGCTTTCTAGCGCCTACATTAGCAGGAAGCTGATGTCAGGAGCCAGAGGTGGGTATTGAACCCAGGCTGTCAGGCATGGGAGCTGGTGTCTTACCCTCCTGGCCTCAGGTGAGGGTTTCTGAATCCTTCATTCCTCCGATCTCCAGTTCCTTCTCCTGGCTCAGTAGCAGTTACTGAACGGTCATGGGGACAGATTATCCCAAGCAGCTACTCATGGAGCCAGTAATGCTGCCAGAGACTGCAGGGTCTGCACCTGCCTTTTCGCTAAGCCTTTTGCTGACCGAGGCACCAGAGCATGCAGTGTTCCCAGCTAAGACCTGGCTGTGCTGCTTGGAAAAGACGCTCCCAAGAGATTCCCACTAACAATTTGGAAGGGAACAGAAAACACATTTCTGTGCTACCTGGCTGACCTCTTGGAATATATTTTTTTGCACTGAGGACACCCAATTCCAAATCAGGCTTCTGAAGTTCATGAATGGCAAAGGGAGGTGTTCTCTTTAGAACTCCTGGACTCCTTTAGTGTGAATGGGGGAGGAAGCAGCATTTATTAGTTAATGAGCGGATAACACATCAGAGAAGGACTCTGTGAATTCCACTTCACACAGGAAAGAGGAATCTAAGCCAATGCAAGTGTATGAGGAAACTTCAAAAATTTCGTGGGAAAATGGAATTAAAATATGTTTATTTCACTGTAAAGTAGAATTCCATATGTAATTTTTCATAATATGCATTTTCCAAGAACTTTTTAAAATTTTTGTTTATTTTCACTTGAAAGGCAGAGAAAAAGAAAGAGAGAGAGAAGAGATCTTCCATTCACTGGTTTATTCTCCAAATGTCTACAACATCCAGGGTTAGGCCAGGCAGAAGCCAGGAGCCCTGAACCTGACCTTGGTGACCCACATTGAGTGGGCAGGGCTCCAACTACTTGAGCCATCACCTGCTGCTTCTCAGGATATGCATTAGCAGGAAGCTGAATTAGAAGAAGGCATGGACTTGTACCAGGTAATCTGACATGCGGATGCAGGTGTCCAAAGGAGTCTTAACTGCTGGGCCCCATTCTTGCCCCTCCATGAGCTTTTCGAAGATCATTCAAACACTGTGTCTGGTACCACAAGAACGTTCTTATTTCATTCTTACTTCTACTGTCTTCTCATAGGTATTGTTATTACAGCAATTCCATTTAAAAAACAAGAAAACAGATGCTCAGAGAGGTCAAGCAATTTGTCCAGAGTGACAGAGCTAGTAAGCAGCAGAGCTGGGATTTCAGCTTATGTCCCCTAGTACTCCTGTGGTTTATTTCCTACAAGCAGATGG
The DNA here is from genome assembly GCA_949820135.1 of Sylvilagus floridanus. Classification (NCBI taxonomy): domain Eukaryota; kingdom Metazoa; phylum Chordata; class Mammalia; order Lagomorpha; family Leporidae; genus Sylvilagus; species Sylvilagus floridanus. The sequence goes on along the minus strand of OX463228.1, from coordinate 8,973,818 downwards.
GTGAGTTCTTGGTGCCACTGCAGCCACCGTGGGGAACCTGGGATTCCCTCACTGAACTTGGGCAACACAAGCAGGTGGCAAGTGGCCCTGCCTTTGCACCATAGCTGGCTTCCTAACCTTTTGGGCTTCCCATGCCAGAAATACCCCTCAATTCAGCCTGGGCTTCTGGCTTGGTCACCTCTTCCCTGCTGATTCCTACTCAATGACTCTTCACTGTGTCAAGAAGGGCTCTCGCGTGAGCCAAACTTATATTGATCTCATGCTCACAAAGCTTCCTGGGGCCAGGGCAGCAGGACAGAGCCTGTGCAGAGCCATAGCCTGTGCGTGGGAACTCTCAGAAGTCTCACATCTCCGTGTCGGCTTCTAGTTTTAGTGTCCTTTGTCATTCTCCAGGATTTCTGACTCTGTGAACTAGGACAGAAATGCCCCACCCCGGCACACCCTGACAGCCCAATGGGGACTCTTCAATATGCATGTGAGTCACCCAGGCACCCTGCTCAGGTGTAGATTCTGATTCTAGGGTAAAATCGAGATTCTGCATTTCTTTAAGCTATGGCCCAAGACTCCTTAGAGAAGTTTCTCTATGAAAAACAGGGAAAGGGATGGGGGAGGAGCCGGAATCAAAAGCTAGCACTGCAGCCACAGGCTGGACTAATTAGGTCAATTCTAACACTACATTTGAGAGTAAATACACCCAGAGGGGGGTGACTAGGGTCATGACGGGCCTAGAAACTACATTTCAAATTAATTTAGCGACATGCATACTGTGTACTTTGTGCTAGGCATGGTCCTCAGCATTTTACTTGTATTAGGTAACTGAATCCTTATAAGGAAGTTGTGAGGCTATATGAGTGATCTAGAATTTCATGCAAATTGATTATTATGAAAAAGCTGTGTGTGGATTTCAAAATATTTTTGCACCTGAGGGCCGGCGCTGTGGCTCACTTGGTTAATCCTCTGCCTGACGTGCCGGCATCCCATGTGGGCGCCGGGTTCTAGTCCTGGTTGCTCCTCTTCGAGTCCAGCTCTGCTGTGGCCCGGGAAGGCAGTGGAGGATGGCCCAAGTGCTTGGGCCCCTGCGCCTGCATGGGAGACCTGGAAAAGCTCCTGGCTCCTGGCTTCAGATCAGGGCAGCTCTTCCCATTGCAGCCATTTGGGGAGTGAACCAGTGGAAGGAAGACCTTTCTCTCTGTCTCTCTCTCTCTCACTGTCTAACTCTATCTGTCAAATAAAAAAAAAGTATTTTATACCCACCTAAACTCATCTTTAACTCCACTTCTCTTTCTTTGAACCTTTGGACACCTCCTTGTATTATCTCACTTAATAATGTTTGAGACAAGTACCCTTTTAACCCTATTCTCACAGATGAGGAGCCAGGCGATCAGAAAAGAAACTTGCCCAAACTCACAGCTACATAAGTGGCAGAACTGGGATCTGAACTCAGGATGACTCTAAAGATCATGGTTCCACCCTCTGGGATCTGATATGTGGAACTAGAGGAGAGTTCTCCTGGGGAAGATGCACCCCATTCCAATGGCTCCGGGATTGTCACAAGGGCTGCTTCCAAAGGACCAGGGCCAGGGAGGTGGACTTCAACTCTACCATGTTCCACTGCAGCAGTGAGACCAAATGGGGTTTAAAGAAGGAGTTGCCTCATTCCCATTGATATTAAAAACAGGATATTGAGGGGCCCACTCTGGTGCATAGTGCCAACCTCCCAAATGGGTGCAGGTTTGTATCCTGGCTGCTCCACTTCCAATCCAGCTCTCTGTTAATGCCTGAGAAAGCAGTGGAAAATGGCCCAAGTTCTTGGGCCCCTGCACCCCCAGGTAAGACCTGGGTGAGGCTCCTGGCTCCTGGCTTCAGACTGGCCCAGAGCTGGCCACTGCAGCCATTTGGGGAGTGAACCCACAGATGGAAAATCTCCTTCTCTCTCTCTCTCTCTCTCTCTCTCTCTCTCTCTCTAATTCTTTCAAATGAAATAAAAAAGAAAAAATAGAATATTGATGGTGCATGAAAGAGGATATGGAAAGCATTTCTGCATGCCTCGGGAGGTTGCACACAGAGGTGAGTGGGTAAGCCAGCTTTCTGGGGAAAGAGGAACCTTCATTTGGAGGATTGCCTTTCATGGCAAAAATGCTCCTAGCAACATCATTTTCAAGCTGCTAATAATTTGACACCCAACTCACCAATTCTTAGACCTTAAACAATCAGCTCTTGTGAGCAGACAGGAGCCTGCTCCAGTACACCACTGACAGCTCCACACTCTGCCAAAGTGTCTGAGTGGGGTTATGATGGGAAAAGGTAGTTCTGGCTGATTTACAAATTATTTTGCCACATGCTAGCTTTGCTCAGAGTATCTGATAAAATGTGATGTGAACACACTTATAAGAAAAGCCCTTGGAAGAAAGTCTTAAAGACCTGACTTTTCAAAGAATTATCATGGTGGAAAGATTGTAATGGGCAGAACTTCTAAAACATTCTATCAGAGATGTTCTTCCTTGCCCCCCCCCCCCAAACCAGCAAATGTGCTGACACATCACTCCTGTAAGGTGTATGGAATAGTACATGATATGGCACAGTTGACATAGAATAGGAATATTAGCCATGTGGGCCTGGTCTAATCACATGAGCTCTTAAAAGCAGAGAGCTTTCTCTTTCTCTGGCTAATTAAGAAGGATAAGCTGGAACCATCTGATGTGGGAGAAGGACTGAACATGATGGTTTTGGTTTGAAGATGGTTTTGGTTTGAAGATGGCTAGCAGCCCGGTGTGGTGAGTGATGCCTGGATGACAGCCAGCAAGGAACTGGGGACCTCAGGCCACATGAGACTGGATTCTGCCAGCAACCAGAATGAGCTTCAAAACAGATACTTCTTCCCAGCCTCCAAGACAAGATCCCAGCCTGGCCAACACCTCGATGTCAGCGTGTGAGATCCTGAGCAGGGAGCCCAGTCAAGCCTGCCTGGACTGCTGTACTGTAGAACCATGAGATCAATAACAGGTGTTGTCTTAGGTCCCCCAAGTTCATGATCATTTGCTACACAGCAATAGGCAACAAATATGGGAGATGATTTATTTTATGGAGGCAGAGACTGAGCCAGATGATCTCTTGGAGTCACCGTGCAGCATCTATTTTGTAACCAGAATACCTTGTCCTATTGGAGAGGTCCTTTGTACTAAGTAGGAGGATACAGCCTTGGATATTCACAGCTCAGCAGGGAAAGGGTACCTTCCTCTGGCTTCCAAAGCACCAGGGTCTTTATGCAGTGCACAATCTGCACCCTGAATTTAGCAACTCTGACGGGCAGACTCTTGCCTGGTTCACTATTCCACATGTATATCTGAACCACTAGGAATACGGGACAGGGCTGAGGCAGAGACAGGTTTCCCTGGAGAGCTTCCTGCAGTCTTGGGAGATGGTCAAGTGGGCAGGAGGATGGGCAGGAAGGGAGGTGCAAAGTGGGAGAGAAGGGCATTTAGGTGTGTAGCGGGGAGAATGCACGGGGTCCCTGGGGCACAGGGGTCTCTCCTGGATCCTCCTGATGAGGATCTGCACTTCTCTACCCCTGTGACTAACTGGACTGAGCAGAGAAAACCTAGGACGTTGTGGCTTCCCCTAGGCGAAATGTAGGAGCATTTTGTTTCTACTGACGAATAAGACCTGACGGCTTGGCATGGCCACAAGTGCACGCCCAGGAACTTGCAGGTCTGATGCCTGTTCTGTCCCTTCCGGGATGTCTGAGCTCGTAACTGGGCCCCACAGCTCACGGCTGACTCCTCTGCTCTCCTAAATATTCCCTTCCCCAGTGCCTGGGAGTGCACCTGCAGCCAAGGAGAAGGTCCTCTTAGGAAAATATGTGACCTAGGCTGCATGTCAGAGGTTAAGGTGGTATCCAAACCCAAAGGAGCCGTTCACTCTGTTTCCCAAAGGTCAGAGCAAAATGAGAGAATGGTTAATTTGTTTAGAAAAGAATTCTTCTAAAGCAGCCACTCTTCCTATTGAGGCTGTCTTGCCTTGCAGGGCAGTAAGGTAGAAAAGACTAAATCACAAGTTTCTATCCCCCCTTCTTTTTACTGGGAATAAGGACCTAATCCCCCTTTTAAAAAATGTAATGCTTTTTCTATTTTTAAGAAGAGATTTATTTATTTATTTGGAAGGCGGAGTGACAGAGAGAGGGAGAGACAGACAGAAAGAAATCTTCCATCCACTAGTTCACTCCCCAGGTGGCTGCATCAACCAGGTCTGGGCCAGGCCGAAGCCAGGAACCAGGGACTCCATGCAGATCTCCCATGTGGGTGGCAAGGACCCAAGCACTTGGGCCAACCTCTGCTGTTTTCCCAGGCACATTAGCAGGTAGCTGGGTCAGAAGCAGAATATCCAGGACTCAAGCCAGGACTTGGGGGATGCGGCTTAACCTGCTAACACCGACCCTCAGGGACTTAACCCTTTATCTCAGAAATTGGAATCTCTGTAGTGCCCATCCATCCATAACATCTATCTGTCCATCCATCCATTCCTTTCATTCAACAAATATTTACTAAGTACCTAATACATTTCAGACATGATTATCAAGCAAAAAAGACACAATTTATGCCTTTAGTAGTCAGGTTATTAATTGGGGAATAATTACAGTGAAATATGAGTGTGATGAACGGGAGGGGCAGGGCCGGGGAAGAACATGTCTAGAATACTGAGACTGGGAAAGTCTTTCCAGAGGAGGCTGGGCCAGCAGAGGCCTGAATGATGAGTCAAGTTGTTCTGGCCACGAGAAGGTGAATATCCCAGAGACAGGGGCACAGCAGGTGCAAAAGTCTTGCTTGGGAGAAAAGCCATGGTGGCTTCAAGGTGATGAATGAGCTGTCTGGCTACAGGATCAAGAGTGTGAGCCATGGGAAGGAGTCTGAGATAGCCTGTTCTCTCTACCTAGTCTGTTTCTCCTTATCCATTAAAATAGAGAAGGTGAAAATAGAGGTAGTAGTGATGCCTCAAGGACCAGGGTTCCTGTTACCCATGTGGGAGAAATGGATTGACTTCCTGGCTCTTGTCTCTAGCCTGACCAAGCCCTAGCTGGTGTGGGCATTTGGGGGAATCAACTAGCAGAAGGGGCATCAGTTAATCGTTCTCTTTCTGTCTCTGTCTGTCTGTCTGTCTCTCTCTTTCTGCCTTTCAATTATACAAAACAAATTTTTTAAATCTAAAACAGAGCCTAGGTATAGCCATCCCAGGCTAAGTTTCCTACATTCTGGCTATTGCACTAAGTTAATTAGGTACTGCCTGATGTACGTCCTGGTTGCTTCATGTCTAATTATCTGGCCTTCTGAGCTAGGTTGCATTTCAGAGGCTCAAAATATGTCTTATTCCCATATCCTTCTTTGCTTCCTCTTTAGTGGAAGAGTTCTGAAACTCTTGCTTACTGGTCACAGCGTCTCCGATCCATCCATCCATCCATCCACCGACCCGTGTACCCAGCCTCCCACCTACTCATTGTTTAGCAGAGCCATGTTCCTGCTCTCACGTTTACAGTCTAGTGTTGTGGCCAGGCATAGAGAACCTTCCCCTTGCCTTTCCCCTTTGTTTGATCTTGGAATTACCATGAGGCAAGGAGAAATAGTGAGCTCTAGGAAATGCAGGGAGGGGACCAACCTTACATTCCTCAGACAGCTCCTATATGTCTTGGCTTGAGTACACAAATCTTAAGGAGACTCCTAAGCTTGACTGTTTGTCACGGTTATGCATGTGTGTCCTCACACATGCGGGAAATGAGTGTGCTTATCAATGGTCTCATTTCTCTTCTAGGACAAACGTATTCTCGTGTCTAAGTTACAGGAAAGATTTCGTTTCCTCTTTGCTGCCCCGTATTGGGGAGCGCTTTGTGCTCCTGATTGTGTATGTGAGTGGGAGTTGGTGGGGTGGGTAAGGGTTCGGAATATTTCCCCACACATTAGAAGAATCTGGCCTTTGTGAGAATAGTCGCTGCAGGAGTCTTGCCTACTCATTCTCAAAGGGGAATTAACTTTCCAATCTCCATCACAGTGGGTCTGTGCAGTTTTCAGCTGTGTGTGTGACTTGGTTATTTGCAACCCTATTTGGGTCCCAAGTTTGCCCTGACTCACCCCAGGGGAATGGGGTGTGGGAAGAGAGGAAGATTCATAACTCCAACTCTCTCCTTCTTCTAAGAGGGAAAGTTTAAAAAAAAAATAAAGAAAAAAAAACCAAGAACAATGGTCTGGGAATAAATGGTGGCCGTGCCCTGAGGTTGATAAATCCCCTTTGTGGAAAGGCAGTGAGGGTAATCTATAACACCATTTTATTTAACAGTGTGTCTACCCTCCTAGCTCAGAAGAGAACAAGTGGCTGCTTCTCTGATTCATAGCTCTGGAGATACTGGGTCTCTCCGTCTTGCTTTCTCTCTCTGCTGGAGATCTCATTTTTTAAAGAAGGATTTGATTCAAGCAGAATGAAGACAAGTTTTTACTGCATAGACCTGAAACCTCAGGCCCAAGAAAAAATGTTCTAATAATTAGGAAGAGAGAGGAGCTGGCTCTGCAGGACCCGAGACTAATGCAGTCAAAGCTCTTGGCCTTCCACCTTAATTCCCTGTCTGCTTGAGTACTGGCACAGCCCCTATTTCTGGTGGATAATTGCTAGAGATCTCAGTGAACAGCAAATCCAGGAAAGATTGCTATCTCTGGGTTGGACAGAGAAAATCCTTCAATTAGAGACCTAACTACGCAGAAGAGTGGCTGATTCTATAGACATTTTCTTGAGTGACAGTCTAAATCAGGGACTACCTGAAGCCGAGCTGCCGCACTGCACAGCTGCCCTGGGCTCCCTGCACCTAGAGGGAACTTCAAAAACGTCATGGAAATTCAGAATTAAAAGATTAGGTGACTTAGGTGCAAACAAAATTTGAAATCCATGCATAGTTCTTTTTCATAACAGGCACTTTCAAGAACTTTCTGAAGATCCCTCGTATGCATGGATTTCAATGATTTTTTTTTTTTGCACCAAAATAAACTAATCTTGTAATTCCATTTTCCATGCATTTTTCTGAAGTGTCCTTGCAGGAATCAGTGGGAATGTCACCCCTGGGGCTATGTGATAGCAGTGGCCGTGGATGAGAGAGCAGTAGACAGTGTGCATGTCAGCCACTGGCACCAACTCGGAAGCATAGAATTGGGAGGGTCCTCAAGGGGATATCAGCAGAGAGCTGGCCTGGAAGAGGGGCAACTGGGACAGAATCCAGCACCCCGACCGGGACTAGAACCTGGTGTGCTGGCGCCGCAAGGCGGAGGATTAGCCTAGTGAGCCATGGCGCCGGCCTGCCCCTCCTGTCTTCTTCCTCACCAGAGGAAGAACCCACGCTCCAGAGCTCCGCTCCCATGTGTCTGCCCAGGGCTCACCATAGGCCGGATCTCCACTGCGCTCACTATGCTACCCTTAGACAACAGGGAGGGACTGGGAAGAGGGTGGGATGCCTTCTTTGAGGAGACAGCCTTTGAACTATGCTCTGGACAGATGACAGTAAAAGTTCTCAGTGGCACTGACCTCTGCCTGCCCACCCTCGTCAGGCTTTTGTGAGCTGTGTGTGTTCCATCTGTCCACGCAGTCCCCCTGTACAGGGACCCCTCCTCTGGGCCACGCTACCCTATTCAAACCAGGATCACCTCTCACCTGGACTTTCGCAATAGCCACCTGACTCTTCTCCCTGTGTCTGTCCCTTGTACTTGCTTACTTTCCATTCTCCTCTCAGCAATCAACAGCATTTCATAGCCTTCTTAAAGAAGATCACAGTGGTGCTGTGGCATAGTGGGTGAGGTCGCTGCCATCCCATATGGGCACTGGTTCAAGTCCTGGCTGTTCCATTTCAGATCCAGCACTCTGCTAATGCACCTGGGAAAGCAAAAGAAGATACCCCAAGTCCTAGGGTTCCTGCACCCACGTGGGAGACCTGGAAGAAGTTCCTAGCTCCTGGCTTTGGCCTGCCCCAGCTCTGGCTGTTGTGGCCATCTGGGGAGTGAACCAGCAGATGGAAGATCAATCAATCTCTTTCTTTCTCTCTCTTTAACTCTGCCTTTCACATAAATAAATAAATCTTTAAAAAAAATAGAAAAAAGATCATGGCATGCCACTCCTACTTAAACCCTCAAAAGATTCCCACTGATCTTAGAATAAAATTGAAACTGCACAATCTAGCTGAGGAACTCTGAACATTCGACTACTCAGATCACCTGCAGAACTCGATAAAACACAGACCTGGGCAGGGCCCGAGAATCTGTATTTCTAACAAGTTCCTGGGTGGTGTTAATGCTGCTGACGCCAACACCACACTGGAGACTGTTGATCAAGCCCTCAAAATTCAGCCTAGCTTGCCTCCCACCTCCATCCCTTGCATACTCTGTCATACGTGACTGCTTTCTGTTTTCTCAAATGCACTGGCCACATTCCTGCTTCAGGGCCTTTGCACTAGCTGCTTCCTCTACCTAGAACGTTCCTCCTTCAGACACTCTCATAACCTGGTTCTCTTTAAATGTCTCAGCTTACAGACCACTCACTTCCTTGTCTACTCAATCCAATTGTCTACCCAATTCAGCAACTGTCCATGGAGCATTCTGCTTCATTTTTATCTTGTTTGCTTATCTGTGTATAGTCTGTTTCCTCCACCAGAATGAAACCTCTTGAGAGCAGGCACCTTGTCTGTGTTGTTAGCCAGCACTGGGCAGACGGCAGTCTCTGGCACACACACGGTACCCTATAGGTTCTATTGACTGAATGAATGAGTGAATGGTTGATTAGTGAACACCAGCAAGTGCTAGATCCAGCAACTGGGCCCAGCACCGTCTGACTGCAGAGCTTGTGCTGAGCACCTAACGTGGGGCTACTGCAAGGGGGACTGAGGCAGTCTGGCTGCTCTCCTTGACTCCATTCTTGCACACACAAGGGCACTTCAAAAAGTTCGTGGAAATCCATGCACAGGCATACTACTCCCCTTGCAGCACTGCTATTGGGCTTCTCTTCTGGAAGGGCCATTTTAACTGGTCCCCTCTCCTTCCCCCAGCAAGTCTAAATTGCTTTTCTTGGCCTTCAAGACATGCATGAAAGGAGCCACCTTGGCTAGAATCCTGGCGCTGCTGTCACTTCAATTATTCAGTTACGGCTTTAGCTAAACACATTCTCCATTGTTCCTTCCTGTGGCCAATGCCATGAAAATAATTATGCACTACCTCCTTTAGCACTCAAGAGCATGGGCCTTACAATCAGAGATGTCTGCTTAGAGTCCTTGCACGTTTTAGGACTTGTGGTAAATTGCTCACTCTCTATGAGTCTTGGCTTCCTTATCTGAAGATGGGTACAATAATAAAAGCTACCTCTTGGCTTTCTGAGAGGATGAAATGAGATAATGCAAGGAAAACTCAGAGCTTGATAACTGGCATAGACTAAGCAGTCCTACATGTCACTTCATCTCACGACGGTCTGTTTGAGTTGAAACTGGAGCAACCAATTAAGAGATTCTCCTCCTGGTTTCAGGGCAGGGTCAGAAAAGGGTAAGGTGACTTGGAAGGCTGACAGGTGCTAGTCTGGGACCAGACTGGATATCTACTTGACTTCGTGGTCTGGCCTGAGGAGCAGCTGCAGACAAAGGGGTCCACCCTGAGAGCGCTCCACTTTCCTCAACAGCAGTGCTCATGTCAAAGCACTGCACACTGGCCGCACCCTGTCTCAGGAAGTCTGTTGGCCCGGGTGTTAGCCGGAAGCCTTCCTCAGGGTAACCTTCTGTGTCATCCCCCTTCTCTTTGTCCTCCCCTAGGGTGACTGCAGAGGCAGTTCATTTGCATACTTAAACCCCATTGGTTAGAGACAGCCAGAGCCTTCAAGGGTCCTGTTTCATCTCCTGGGGATAGGTGTGGGAGACCCAAAAGTAGCAACTTGGACTACTGAGGGCGAGGAGATGTTGGCCTAGACAGTCTAACAGGTGGCAACAGCATCCTCTTCCTTCTGGCCCCACCCTCGCTGAGACACGCGCTGCTCCTCGGTCCCTTTTCTAGTCACAGAGATGTCAAAACCTGAGCTTGCGGGCCCAGTGCCCGTTTCTCAAGTTCTTTTTCCACCCTGGCCCCACTTCATTGAATATGTCCCCTTATTCTCTTGGCCGGCAGGGTGAGGTGGTGGCAAAGAGTGTCTCCCTCTCAGAACACATCTGCACTCCCTCCAGCTTCCACCGCTCACCTCTGATAGGGGCAGAAGGTCTGCACTCAGCACGCATTTCAGAAAGGACACATTTACATATTCCTGTCCTGCTGCAGATATAAGACAAGCCTGGGAAATCCTCGGCTTAACCAGAGGCGAGAGCCAGCTGACAGGGGCCAGCCCCGAGAGTCTCTGCATCCCTCGGCTGCAAACATGTTTGTGGATACTGCACATGTGTGGGCTGCGGCCTCTCCGATGGCAGTCAGGGTGTGGAGCAGGCAGACAGAGCTGTTCACCTGAGTCAGAAGGCGGTGACACTCCAGGGCGATAAAGGAAAACATAATGACAGTGACAGTAATATAATACATTTTAAATTCTACATCTGCCCGGAGGGCCCTTAATCAAGGATTTCAAAGCACTTTCCCCAGATCTCGCCCATCCATCTTCACCACATCCCTGGGAAGTAGCTGGCAGGTAGGAAGCAGTGCACTAAAAATAGAGAACTATATCATTATCTTTGATGGGAACACTATGTGTTTACACAGCGTTTTCTCTGAAGAGCTAAAGGGCTCCGCACACATTACATTATCTAATTCTTACTCATTCATACAGCAGCCCCATATTGGCTGCCTGGCAGGTGCTTTGGAAAGCTTTGGGTCTACAGAAATTCACAACTCTAATACCTACTCCTCCAGCTACCACTTCTGCGCAGTTCACAAGCACTTCTTAGGGCTGTTCTTGCTATCCTTAAGTAACCAATACCATAGTTTGATTACTGTATGTGTCTAGATACCACCATGACACAAATACCCCCAGCTCACACACTCGGTTTTATGTCAGTGATACCAATAGCTATAGGAAGAAGACAATACTTTTCCTTACTGTCAGGTTACATTTGGATCTAGTTTGTTGGTTCTTGAGGTCTCCATTGTACAGCTAGGTGATGGATTTCAGGATTATTATGAAGATACAGGGTAGGGGAAAGACCTGCAGGGTGCAGTGATCATACAAGTCCAGGGTTGAAGCTAAGCTACTAGTGCAGTCTCTGTTCTCCTGGAAAATGTGGGATCCGAGGGACTTCTTTCCTTTGCAAGATACCCACAGATATCATTGTGCGGGTGGTACTGCCTGTATGTACAGGCACATGTCACAGTCTTAAGCAATCCATCAATTGTGTAATCGTTTCCTTATTTGTCGTCTAAGCTCTGCAGGGGCAGGGGTTGTATTTGGGTTGTATTTGTTTGAATTGTCTCTAGGTCATCAGAGTTGAGCACATGTCAGGTGCTTAATAAAACTATTCATTGAATGAATGCATGAGCGTATGAGTCACAGTGAGCTGACTCTTGTTTAAGGTCCTTTTGCCCTGGTGTTAGGTTCCATTTCTTTTTTTTTTTTTTAATATTATTAAGAGCATGAAAACCTTTTTTTAAAATTTATTTGACAGATAGAATTAGACAGTGAGAGAGAGAGACAGAGAGAAGGTCTTCCTTCCATTGGTTCACTCCCCAAATGGCCGCTACAGATGGCACTGAGCTGATCTGAAACCAGGAACCAGGTGCTTCTCCTGGCCTCCCATACGGGTGCAGGGCCCAAGCACTTGGGCCACCCTCCACTGCCCTCCCAGGCCACAGCAAAGAGCTGGACTGGAAGAGGAGCAACCGGGACTAGAACTCGGTGCCCATATGGAATGACAGTGCTGCAGGCGGAGGATTAACCAAGTGAGCCATGGCGCGGGCCACCCATTTCAGGGCATCCTAACGGCCTCCACCTCTACTCCACACCATCACACACTCACTTAGCCTCATCCACACTCCCCCTCATTCTCCTCGGCTCTCCAGGAACACACAGGGGTAGATGCCGCATACCTGGGTCAGTCTCACCCAGTATTTTAGTTGAGCTCTGGACTCAGATCATGCATGTGAGCTGCTCGTACAGCCCAATGCATCGAGCAACATCTCTCATCTGCACCTGTCTGTAGGGGATGGAGGGGAACCACACCATCTCTAGGGCCTCAGAAACTCGAGTGAAAAGCCTGGCTCTGTTACTTGCAGCTGTGTGAGCGTGGCCATGCTTCTGACCTCTGAGGGCTATTTCTTCAGCGAGAACATGGAGGGGACACCACCCCCATCAGGTGGTCATGGAGCTTCAATGAGAAAGCACAGGCAGCGGGCTCCGGAAATGACTGTTCTCTTTCTTTCCCTTGACCCTTCCTTTGACTCACCCTCCCTCCTGGCTGTCAGTTATCCTTTGGATGCTCCTCGCTGTCACCCCCTAGGGTTTAGGCTCCATGCTGGAAGTGTTGAGACTCAGATTATATTTAGATGCCTTATCTCTTGTATTTTTTCTCACTACTGTGTTGCTATGGTGATGGTGGAGTGGAGAGGGGGAGGACAGCTTGAAAGGAAGGATGAAGCTGAGCCGAGGAGACGGGCAGCTCTGGCCTGTTCCTGGTGAGCCGGCGCCCTCCCGGGGTCCTTTACTGTGCATTCCACCAGCAGGTGCTATAGGGAGACAGAGGAGGGGCCTCGAGCACATAAGAAAAGGAGAAGCGAGGAGGACTGCTGAAAACCGCTCCCTCCCCTGGGCCAGACACAGCCTCAGCTCCCAAAACCTTCCGCCAGTGGCTTCTCTATCCGTCAAGTCAGGTGTTAGGAAGCGAGTTTGGGGAAAAGGAGGACATCAGTTGCACTGGAGGCTGGAGGATGCTCAGACCTGACTTCTTCCCAGGAGGAAAGTTCCATCTCCTGGCCATGGCCCGGGCTTGTTAGGAATTTAATCCACAAGGGGAAATCAAAGTCACACAGGGCAGAAGGAGAAGAGAACTCTATGTACTTGCTGGATTTGGAAGTGGGCATGGCAGTGCCGAGCTGAAGATAAAAACTTGCCCTGGAGACTGATCCAGTATTCCTAGAGCTGGGGCTCACACAGCATTGCACTGGGTCCACAAAGTGGCCTAGGGAAGCAGGATCATCTTTCAAGAGGAAACAACACGGAGAGGTTGGCGATTTGCCCAACGCCACATAGCTGGTCAGTGGCAGAGCAGATACTAGAACTTAGGCTGCCTGGGCTCCAAAGTTAATGATCTTTCCAGGGTAGTCATGGCTACCAAAAATTAATTTTTTAAAGCTGAAGAAAATTTATGTAAGGAAATCTTACAGTGAAATATAATTAAACAAAGCAGATAAAAAGCAGAGCTTCTGAAACTGATGTACAGGGTCCCTACTGGACAAGGACCCAGGAGATTCTGATCAACCGGGATTTAGCTGGAGATACTCTGGTAACTTTCAACTTGGGAAACTGGGAGACGAGAACAGCTGCCTCACTTATCTCTCAGTCCTATCCCAGTCCTCGGGCTCACCCGTGGCAGCCTGTGGCCACGCATCCCAGAACAATCAGGCTGGGTTGCTTTGTGGTTTCCCGACCATCACCAGGGCTTCTGGCCCCAGGGCTCTAGTCTTTGGGAATCCTACAGTCCAGAGACCTTGGCGGGTCGTCACTGTGCCTAACGGAGCTGCTGTCCCAGCGAGGAGGCTCTGTGTGGTGGAGACACAGGGGCGATGTTCTCCTTGAGAGCCCAGAAGGGACGTTTGTCAGGTGAAAAGTCCCAAAGCTCACGTGACATTTGGACAGAAAAGAAAATTTATTGGTCATGTAGAAGCTATCAAGGAAACAGATGCTTGATTTCTCATTCGAGAAGGGTGGGAAGAACTGTATAAAGAGGGAAGGTATTCTGGCGATGATGTTGAAGGGGCGGCCAGGATTGAATCAAGTTTTATAGCTCCCCTAAATTCTGAACACCTCATGATGCTCCCCCTTATACATAATAGCTTCCTATAGGCCAGACACAGTGCTTTGCACAAGTAACTCATTTAAACTTCCCCCTATGAGGGGCCATTTGCAGTCCTATTTTACAGAGGAGGAAACTGAGGCCATTAGAAGTTAAGTAACTTTGTCTGACACCGCCTTGGAAGTGACAGAACCAGCCCTTGATCCCGGTGTTCTGATTCCAAGGCCCATGCACACTTTTACTCTAAACCAACCCACAAAATGGTTCAATCAGGTCCCTATGATGTGATTTTCTAAAATATAAAATTATTTCACTCTTTTTCCTAGGCTTTTTTAGGGGGACGACCCAATTCAGTGGGGATGCTGTTGGGGAATCCAGCATTGCGCTGGGAAGTGAAGGGATGTCTCCCTCCAAGAGCCCTGCTTTCCCAATTTTCACCTTTGATGATTCCTGCTCTTTCATCAGATTATATTTTTAAGTTGTTTTTACAAAATTTTATTAAAACAACAAAAAGACCGAATACACTGATTATGTAATCCTGCCTCCAAAGCAGAATTGAGACCACATCTGCCCCAGAAACCCGCCCTGGGGGCTTGACCCACAGCCCTCCCTCCTCTGAATCTGGCCTCAGGTCCAGTCCTGTAGCACCAGTTGCACCCAGCACCCACACCTTCTCTCTTCTCCCAACCTGTGAGCCCTATGGGGACGTGGCCATGTCATAAACCTGTTTCTCCAATATCGAGCAGAGCGAGGTTAACTTGAGCCATCAAGGACTCTATACAGGAATAGGAAATTGAACTAAGGGGAAAATAAAACTGAAGGGAGCAAAAGAATTGTGAGCCCATGAGGAGTGAGATACGGACGCACTAGCTTACCATGTAATTTCAATGAGTCACAGGCTCTTGAATACGTTCCTCTATTCTCCATTGGTACCAATTCTCTCAGGCCATAATCTACTTTTACCTCCTAGCATTTTGTCCTGAGGTCAAGGAGGCATAGATAAGGAGGGGGAGGGGAACTGATCGAAGGAGACCTGGCCTGGCCTAGCTGCAGCTCACTAGCTGAGCTTATGCAGTGAAGGAAGTTGGCTGATTCTGGTTCTGAAAACCAACCTGGTTCCTCTCGTTAGCATCTCCTTCATATTTTAGCCACTTACGTAGAAGGCTCAGTTTTCCAAGAATCCACGCCTTAAGCATGGTGCTCTTTAACTGAGATTTCTTCTCTTTGGACATTTCTTTATTGGTTATGAAATACTTTCCCATACATGACATTCAATACTTTCCCAACCACCCTGTAGGTTGGGCAGGGCAGATCATTTGTGGCTGAATATTTAATTGTGGGGTTACCTTTGGGGTATCTTGAACTATCTCCTTTCTCCCATAAAAAAGACAAAACCCTACTGGGGAGTCAGCTGTAAAGTTTTGTAGGAAGAAGAGAAAGAGACAGTAGTCCTCTTTTCACAGAACCAAAATTGACCATAGCATCAGTCAGTAGATAACTGACCATATTTCTGGCTCCCAGTTTGTCTAACACCAACTTCTTTATTTTTATTTTTATTTTACTTGACAGATAGAGTTAGACAGTGAGAGAGAAAGACAGAAAGAAAAGTCTTCCTTCCGTTGGTTCACCCCCTAAATGATTGCCACGGCCAGAGCTACACTGATCCAAAGCCAGGAGCCAAGTGTTTCCTCCCAGTCTCCCACGCAGGTGCAGGGGCCCAAGCACTTGGGCCATCCTCCACTGCCCTCCTGGGCCACAGCAGAGAGCTGGACTGGAAGAGGAGCAACCGAGACTAGAACCTGGTGCCCATATGGGATGCCGGTGCCACAGGTGGAGGATTAACCAAGTGAGCCACGGCGCCGGCCCCCTATCACCAACTCCTAATCCCTGAAGGTACAGAGTGCCAATAACCCTTTGAATTCGCACTGGACACTTCTTTTTATAGAATGATTCCATCTCCTCACAGTTTCCCAGTGAGGGTCATGCAGTTCCACTCCCTCCTAGTAGAGGGATGTGGCGATTGAGACGGAGAGGCACCAAGGACTCTGTCCAAGTTCATATGGCTAGTCCAGGCTCGTGTCTTCAGATAATGAGTCCCGGGATCTTGCAGATACTCTGCTCTTCCCTGCCTTTGACCTTTCCCTAGTCCGTACCCAGGCATTCTGAAAGTTAACAGCAGCGGGGTAGGGAGACGGTCTGTGTCAATGGGCAGCATGTATTATAACAGAGGAGGGCAACTAAGAGCAGAGATCTTGTAGTCAGAGCAACATATGCTTGCATGTCTCTGCCACGAACAGCCGTGTAACAAACACTGGAAAGTGTACTTACAATTTTTAGAGACATTTAAATAAGGGGAGCATATTTCATGTATTTCACAGATACAGTTTAAAGAACTTGTTAGTTCCCATCCTTCCTCCTCTTTTCTTTCTTATTATTCTTTTAATTTTTACTTTTTCAAACTTTGATTTTCTCATTTGTAAAAGGATTCAGTGAAGATATCCTCTTGAAACTAGCTTAGAATAAATTACGCAGTATGTATCCATTGCTGTGTGATTGTTGACAATGACACTGGCGTGAGTCCCTGCATCTGTGTCGATTAAGATTCTAAGATCGAACCCATCTTGGCTATTCTTATTTATTTGGAAGGCAAAATTATAGAAATTGAGAGAGATAGAAAGATCTTCTATCCGTTGGTTCACTCTTAAATGGCCGAAGCCAGGAGCCAGGAGCCAGGAGCCAGGAGCTTCTTCCATATGGGTGCAGGGGCCCAAGGACCTGGGCCATCTTCTGCTGCTTTCCCAGGAGCATTAGCAGGGAGCTGATTGGAAGTGCAGCATCTGGGACTTGAGCTGGTGCCCATATGGGATGCTGGCATTACCAGGTGGCAGCTTAACCTGTTAGGCCACAGTGCTGGCCCCAGATCTTGGCTGTTTTATAAGATGGAGGTGGTATCTCATGTGCTTAGATATCTTCATCTTTCAAACCTTCCTATCCTGTTTCCTAAAAGTGGCCATAATGGTGCTTCTTAAGGAGACCCTCCATTAGGGTGGCCTCAAGGCTTCTTGTCTTGAGGATAGAAATTCCTATGAGTTATCATCGTTTCACCCTGCTGGTCATCATTCAGCCAAGCTGAAGACATTCCTGTCTTTTCCCTTTCCCCTCAAACTCTGTCTAGTCTGGTTTCTACAGAAGCAAACTTGTCAGAGAAATGATCAGACAGAAAGAACACTTAGCATTTTCCTCACATGCACACAATTTCACAGTACGTTTCCATCGCTCCCCAGTGTTCCATGTCTGGAGGGAACGTCCAGGAGTGTGGCAGGAGGACAGGGGGAAATAGAATATTTTCTGAAATTTCTGTATTCCTAATGGAGACTCAGAAAATTCTCAATGAGGAAGGGAAGAAATGGAGTTGGGAGAGAAATTAACTAAAAATCCTGGAGTGCAGGAATAGCCCTAAGCCTTTAGATTTCTAGAATTGTGTTTCCTGAAACGGCACTGGCGATTCTTCACACAGGAGAAGCACAGCAGAGAGGCATGTGTGTGTGTGTGGGGGGGTGCCTGAGGCAGGGGTAAGGTGCCTGAGGCATGTTTACATACAGTTTATAAGGTGTGAGACAAAGAAGATGTGGCTGGGCAAACTGTGTCATAGAGGAGGGTCAGGAAAAGGTGAAAGCTATTCTAGCCTTCTGGCCTTTGGACGTTCAAGTCCACTTCCAAATGGTTATTGGATTTCCAAGGACAGAGTATGTGACAGGCATTAGGTGCTGAGGGAGTGCAAAAGATGAGTAAGACATTGCACTTTACTGCAAAGAGCTCGGCGTGAGATAGACTGAGAAAAAAGTGACCTAGAACTCATTGCGGCCAAATGCATAGCCTACAAATCTCTATTTGTGGCCATTCATCCTGAGTACTAGTCTTGGGAAGTGGAGTGGCTTGGTTCCCTATTTTTCATGCACACTGAGACAAAACAAATCAACCTATACACAAAGCCATATTGTAATAACAACAACAACAACAACAGGAAGCAGACTATAATTTCCTCCTGCACAGTCTCCTTGGGCACTGTTGGTGTGAACATGAACATGAAATGCTGCCCTGATTCCTCCTGGGTAGCAATGTTTGTGCTTCATGTTGGTTGCTGTTCACTGCGATGGCCCCTCAGGCCTTGCTCTGACCATTTGTTGACTCACCTCCCTACCTGCACAGATCCACATTGACTGGATCCCTACGATATGCCCTGAACAGTGTTTGGCACCTAGTGTTACCAGGCATTGTAAGCTAAGATGCTATGCAGAGATGAATAAAGCAGTTCTCCTGTTCTTTAGGAATTCACGTTCCAAGAACAGGTATTTTGTGCCGTGGTAAACATGCCGCCTTGACCCCCACAGCCCACCATCTGTGCCTAGGCTGGACTCCTGCCTCCGCTCCCAATTCCTGCTTCATGATAATGTGCACCGTAGAAGACAGCAGGGGACGGCTCAAGTAGTTGGGCCCCTGACATTTAACATGGGAAACCCAGATTGAATTATTGGCTCTGGACTTCAGCTTGGCCCAGCCCTGGCTGTTGTGGGAATTGAGGAGTGAACCAGAGGATGAGACATCTCTCTCTCTCTCTCTCTTTATCTCCCTCTCTTCCTTTCAAATAAATAAAAGTAGAAGAATAATTCTAAAAATAATTTGCAGTCCAATGGGGAAGGCAAACCATGTAAGCAGATATTAACACTGCAAAATCAGTCTGATCTATGAAACCAGGGAAGCTATTGAAGACTTTGAAGTTCCTATACATAAATAATGTGCCACACATGATTTAACAATAATGACAGCTAATACTACATTTCATTTAATAGATTTAGACACTTTTTTTTTTTTTGACAGGCAGAGTAGACAGTGAGAGAGAGAGAGACAGAGACAGAGAGAAAAGTCTTCCTTTGCCATCGGTTCACCCTCCAATGGCAGACGCGGCCGACAAGCTGCGGCCGGCGCACCACGCTGATCCGAAGGCAGGAGCCAGGTGCTTCTCCTGGTCTCCCATGGGGTGCAGGGCCCAAGCACTTGGGCCATCCTCCACTGCACTCCCGGGCCACAGCAGAGAGCTGGCCTGGAAGAGGGCCAACCGGGGCAGAATCCGGCGCCCCGACCGGGACTAGAACCCGGTGTGCCGGTGCCTCAAAAGGCAGAGGATTAGCCTAGAGCCGCGGCGCCGGCCCTCTTTTAGACACTATTATAAGTGCTTTATGTGTATTAACTCATCAAATCTCTGTGTCCCAACAGGGTATAAACTATTACCACTCCTCTTTAACAGATGATAAAACTAAGGCACAGGGAGGTTAATTCACTTGGCTAAGGTCACACAGCTAATAAATGACAGAGATAGAATTTGAACATGTGTGCAATCACTATACTACATGGCTTTTCAAATGACACAATAAAAACTGCTTTTCAATGAAATAAGAGCGAGCTCATGGGGCCAGAACTGTGGTACACCTACTATGGCAGCATCCCATATAGGCACTGGTTCGAGTCCTAGCTGCTCCACTTCCCATCCAGCTCCCCACTAACGAACCTGGGATAGCAGAGAAAGATGGCCCAAGTGCTTCCTACCACTCACATGGGAGAAGCTCCTGGCTCCTGGCTTCGACCTGGCCCAACTCTAGTGTTGTGGCCATCTGGGGAGTGGACCAACAGATGGGAGATGTCTCTTTCTGTCTCTCCCCCCACCCCGTATCTCTGCCTTTCAAATAAGTAAATAAATCTTATAAAAAGGAGCTTGTGGTCCCCAGGTCTCCCTGGCTTCCTTACAATCAGCATTTGTTAGTGTTTCCCGTGTGACAGACACTATACCGAGTACCTTCAGCCTATCTCACGTAACTCTCATTCCAACTCCACGTGGGACGGTACCAGCGATGCCTCCATTTTACGGGGGGGGGGGGGGGGTCTGAGACTCAGTACTTGCCCAGAGTCACAGAGAGAAGGGAGAGGAAGCCTGGATTCCAGCCCTGCTTAGTCTGATCCCAAGCCAGAGCCGTCCCTTGACCTGCATTTCTGCTGTCTGTGTGACCAGTTAGTTTTGCTGGCTTCTCTATCAAGATTCCTCTGCCTAAGACCACACACACCACGCCCTCTGCTCCGGGACTGTGTTTGTGTCCATCTCTGGGTGGGATGAGATGAGATTCTATAAACCAGTCCCCTGTGAGAGGGAGTCAGGCTGCATCAGGAGTGCTGGAGGGCAGAGAACGGAGACACGCAGACGAGTCCCTCGTGGTTCAAAGGCCTTGACTGACTGGGGCTGGGGGGCCGCTGATGACATCGCCTAGCACAGGTACCACTGTCCTAAGCTCAGGCCCTGCTGTCTTCTATGGCTGGTCAAGAAAACAGAAAACCTCCAAGGATTTCTACCCATCTGCCCTATTTGAAAAAGTACCACGACTATCCAAAGGGGAAAATAATTCGGGATCAGTTCTATATGTGCAGATGTCCCGGGCAAGGTCCCGGCTAGTGTATTATTGGGATATCCATCACGGAAATAAGAAAGGAAAGATGGTTTGATGTGACGATCAAGAACAGGTGGACAGGCAGATGGTGCTCGGGAGGAGCCCCGCCTGCCTAAGGAGACTCTCGGGCTGCTGCTCAGCTCCCATTCATCTTTCAAACTTCCTGGAACACTGGCTGCTGACGCAGATCACCTACCCAGCAAAGGCCCAGCAGTCACAGAAACGCTGTCCAGCAGTGGCTGCGGGGGCTGTGTCCAAAGGTTCAGACACTTGCCATTCCATCTCCTTGAACTTCACTTTTTTTTTTTTTTATTTCTCTGCTCTAAGAAAAATCTTGAGAGCTACAATCTCCCCCTCTTCCTGTCTCAAGCAGTTACTTGCTATCAAATACCTAACTTCATTTTCTGGATGTACAGAAAAATCACTTAAGCTGCCATTCACAATTTCAGCTCATAGGCAAATCAAACAAATTCAAAACAATTGCTACAGAGTTAAAAGGGGAAAAAAATTCAACCTCACCTCTCATATGCTTTTGCCGCATGGAATTTGAGCTCCATTGAACCACCTGTCATTTCTATTTTATACAAGACACACAGAGACCAGCCATGTCAAATAGGAAGTTAACTAACCAGTCTTCTAAATATCTACGGTGCATCCACATATCCAATGAAATGTGCTAGAAATTGACAAAGTATAAATCAGATTCTCTGTCTACAAAGAGACTGCAATGAGTGTGTATGTGATCACTAAAGAATGGGTGCTACAGGAAGTGTGTAGTCAGTGGTGAGAATGATCACTTAGGTATTAAAGAATTCTTGGCAGAGCTGCGATGCAGCTGGTCATTAAGAATACATAAGGGGCTGTGGCTGGCGCTGTGGCATAGCAGGTAAAGCCGCCACCTGCAGTGCCAGTTCAAGTCCCGGCTGCTCCACTTCTGATCCAGCTCTCTGTTATGGCCTGGAAAAGCAGTAGAAGATGGCGCAAGTGCTTGGGCCCCTGCACCTGCGTGGAAGACCCAGAAGAAGTTCCTTTCCTGGCTCCTGGCTTTGGATTGGCTCAGCTCCAGCCTTTGTGGCCATCTGGGGAGTGGATGGAAGACCTCTCTCGCTCTCTCTGCCTCTGTCTCTCTGTAACTCTGCCTTTCAAATAAATAAATCTTAAAAAAAATTTAAATTTTTCAAAAAAAATTAATAATACATATGGGGCCAGTGCTGCAGCTCAGCAGGTTAAGCCACTGCCTGCTACCCCTGCATCCAACAGGAGCACTGGTTTGAGTCCTGGCTGCTTCATATCCCATCAGCTTCCTGCTAATGCGCCTGGAAGAGCAGTGAAAGATGGCCCACGTGTTTGGACCCCCTCCACCTGGATGGAGTTCCTGGCTCCTGGCTTCGGCCTGGCTTAACCTTGGCCATTGCAGCCATTTGGAGAGTGAACCAGCAGATGGAAGATTCTCTCTCTCTGCAACTCTTTCAAATAAATAAATAAATCTAAAAAAAATCAAATACATAAAGTTGGGCTGGGCATTCGGTCTAGCAGTTAAGACACGAATCCCACATACTGGGTTTGATTACCAACTTCTGACTCCAGCTTCCTGCTAATGTGGCCCCTGGGATGCAGAGGTGATGGCTCCAGTAGTTTGGTTCCTGCCACTTATGTGGAATGAGTTCTCTCTCTGCTCTCGTGGGCATCTGGGGAGTGAACTAGTACATAGGAGTTTCCCTCTCTCTGCCTCTCAAATAAAGTTTAAAATAAAAATAAGAATACGTAATCAGAGAGGTGAGATGAACAGACAGAGAGAAAGTCATGAACAGGGAGGCACTGGGACAGGAAAACGGGAACAGGAAGTACACCGAACAGTCAGGATTCAGGATCCTATGGCCAGGCAGAGGGGTTGTGAGCACAAACAATAAGACACACGCCCGACTGATGCTATTCTGAGAGCCAACCAGGCCTCTTGTCTGGGCAACAGAATTCACCTAGAGTCTAGTGCCCACCACTCATCTCCTTACTGCTGAGTCTGCCTAAGAGCTGCCCTTCAGAGCTGTGCCGCTCTGGGTAACATAGTCCTGTGGCCCCTCCCCACCAGGCTGGGCCCTTCCTCCTCTGCTGCCTGCACTCTGAGGCTTCTGACATCTGAGTCACTTGCCTCAACCTTGAGGACTTGGGTACCTGGGGCACAGTCCTCCTGCCAGCATCCTGGGTGATGTGAGTGGTCTAAGACGACTAAACACTCTTTACTGTCAGTCCTTCTTTGATTTCTTTCATTGGATGACCTTTGCCTCTACTGCAGCCTACATGCTAAGCTTTATCACCTAGAGCTGTCCCGCATCAAATTCAAGCATCCCATCCTTTAACCCTCACACCACTATCCATGCATTCCTGCACCAGGCAGCCTCTCTGGACTAACCTCCATTTCCAATCGGACACCATATTCTGTTGCCTTTACCTAATTTTATCTCAGCAATAAATTTTCTTCTTTTCATTTCCTGCTGAAACTCTCCATTGTTGGCCTCTATTACCTCTGGTCCAGACTCTGATGCCAATCTCCTAACTCGTCTCCCCGATCCGATGGGTGCCCGCCCACTCCACTTCATTCTCCGACACAGAAGCAGTCGCCTGTTCAAGGTCCAAGTCTTATACCTTTCCTTCCATCAAACCTTAGAAAATTATTTATTTACTTACTTAAATTTATTTGAGAGACAGAGAGAGAGACAGACAGAGACAAACAGAAGTTTTTCATCCATGGGTTCATACCCGAGATGCCTAAAACAGGAGGTCCACCTGGGTTTCCCATGTGAGTGACGGAGACCCAAGGACTTGAGCCATCACCTGCTGCCTCTCAGGGTGTGTATTCACAGGAAGCTGGAACTGGAAGTGCAGTGAGACTCAAACCTAAGTATTCCAATATGGGATACAGATGTTCCAAGTGGTGTCTTAGCTGCTGTACCAAAATCTGCCCCCACAGAAGCTTTCAATGGCTTTTAAGTGTCCCCCAAACTTCTCAGCATGCTGTAACAGGCCTGCTTTCCTTTTGTCTTGCTCAGTGTCCACACAGCGTCCGGATCGCAGACACCACCCTCTCTGAGAAGCTTTTCCGAAAGCCCTGAGAAGAGGGTGGTGTGATGGGGTCCTCCCCAGCACCCTGTGGCGGCCTCTGCAGTGGCACACACCATACTCAGTTGAAATTGCTAGTCCAAAGTCCATCTCCAGCACCAACGCCAGTTTCCAGAACATAGCAGGATTTCATAACCGCTTACGAAATGGATGAATGAATGAGTGAATGGATGCAAAGGGAGACGAGAGAAGCATTTTGATTGCAGAAATGGGAGGTCACACAGAGTCGAAGATAAATGTTAGGTTTCACACTGGGTGGAGCAGGTGGGTATCACGGTGTAAAGGACATAACAAGGGACTTCCAGAAGAGGAGAAGGGGCTGTTTGTGGAAATGGCCCTTTCCCTCTGGGACTGCTGACTTGGAGAATGGTTGCATTTGAGGGAACAGATTTGGGACTTACACAGAAAGAAAATATCCTGGAATCCATCTCAAGATGAGGTCTTCAATATAGAATTTACAGAGAAAGGAGGCTTCCATATGATGTTTGCCAATTCAGTAGATAATTCAGGTAATTTTTTTCCTTAACTTTCTGAATAATTGTCTCCTTTTTTTGTTGTTGTTACTGTTTGAAATGACACATAATAATTGCACATACTTGTGGAGGACTGTGAGCTATTTTGGCCCATGCACACAATCTGCAATGATGAAACCAAGATGCCTAGCACATCTAGCATTTTATCTTGTGTGTGTGTGTGTGTGTGTGTGTGTGCGCGTGTTGGGAGCATCTGAAATCCGCTCTTCTAGCTCACTGGAAACATACAATAAATTGTTGTTAAGCACACCTTCCATGTTTGTGATTGTGATGACCTGCTGGGATGTTTTTCTCCCCTAACTACTCTGCTTCTCTTTCTCCCTTGTTTTTGACCATATTTTGCTATCTCCAGCTGTTAATTACCTCCACGCAATCAGGCCATTGTGACTTCTATCTGCTGGCTTTGTGCAGCATGATGCTTGTTTTTCAATTAGCTTCTCCTGTTTTCTGTCAAAAGATAATTTCTTTGATGAACACACTGGCTGACTATCGATTCATCCGAGTTTCACCTGAGGTATTCTTGCCTGCTCGCCCTCCTGCCTCCTCTGCATTGATTTTCCATGAGAAATTCTGTGCCCAGAACTATCTTCTCCACTGCAAGTGAACATCTATGAGTCCTCAACATAGCACATAGTACATGCACATCCCTCTGTCTCCTGGAAAATTGCAAAACTCAGCGCCTAGTGGATAAAAGCTCAGGGCACTGGCTTTTCCCAAAGGTTATTTGACCCCTAGAAGCCAAAATCAACCAACATTTCCCTAGTTGAGGTGTGAAGGTGTGATTTAGTGAAATCACGATTGTCTTTCAGGGTTGAAATAGAAAAACAAAGGCATTTCACGAATTTAATCATGCTGTCTTCAACCAAAAGTAGAATCACTGGACTTTTGGGAGGCAGTTGTATACAGTGGTTCTTATTCTAAATAAATTCAACACACTCAATTTCTGGTTCTTATGGAATTACTGCAATACATTTTTGATGGATTTGCCCAGCCGGAAATAGATCTATTATTGAAATGTCCCTGATTTAAGATTTGGCCTCAGTGATTTTGGATTTCTACGTGACAGCCCTAATGGCCACAGATTTTCTGATGATTAGAAGCATTTATTCTTTGACTTTACATTGTATCCTCTTCAAGTGAATTTGTTATTGCCTTTGAAACCATATGCTTACCAATAAAAAAAAGGAAATGTGAAACTGCATCACACTGATCAAAATCAAGGGTAGCAAAACTTCTCTTTGCTCTAAGAAGCGGCTCTTAGCCTCAGTCATGAGCTGGTTTCAGTTCACGATGCTCTCACACACTGTTTTGTATATAAAGTTTCAGGGGGTTCACAGGCCCTGATCCCCTAAAAGCACATGGACTTCTGGTTAATAACCCTGGGGCTGAGGGCTAAAGAGAAACTGCTGATGGGTGAGGAGTTCACACATCTCAGAATGTGCAGAAAGCAGTAGCATTGCAAGTATGAGCCACTGGGCAGTGGCTACAGCTCACAGCTGGAGATGCGTGGCTCTTGAACAGTCAGATCCAGCGTGGCACTGAGCGGACTGCCACCTTCCTTTCTGCAGGACATCCCCCCTGATTCTACTACATGATTTTATTTTATGATAGCAGAACTCTGATTTTTTCTTCCGTCATTTTACCTAAACCAAATCACTGGTTTTAATAAGGGGAAGGAGGGCGGAAGAGGAGGCACTTCCGTTCAAGAACCACTCTTTTTCCCTGTTTCCTTCCTTCCCACAATCCCCTACACTTCATTTTCTCTAGTACCATATATTCCCTTGACTCCGAAATCCTTTATTAGGTCTCATTTCATTTTCTTGGAGCTAGTGTCTGAAAATCCTATATCAGCTGCAATCTTTTCAATGCCAAGTATTTATCTCATTCCATTTTGCTTTGCACCTATCTGATCTCTGAGCTGCGCATCATTCCCTTGAATCCTAGCAGGCAGCGTGGTGCTTTTGATCATTTGAGTCACCATCTCCTCTGCTCTTTTTTAACTTGAGGCAACATAATCTCTCTCCTTCAATACTTCTTTTCAAATTTAACTGAACTTTGATTTTCCAAAGTCATGTTTAAAAGCACAACCTGATGGATAGGCCAAGTTAATAACCACTAATTCCTACTACGCTCTGAATGACTTTGCCTAGCTCATCTTCATCCTCATAACAGAATTTATTAAGATTTTATATGTTCGGGGAAGCTCATTAATTCTTGGGAAAATCTGAGCCTTTTCTCTCCCTTCCCAAAGGTAAAAACACCACAGTGCTATGGACACAGCTTTCAAGCCAACACTTCTCACCATGTTAGTTGCTGACCATTCCTCAAGGCCCTTACATTTGTTCAGTTTGCTCTTTGATCCCATTCCACAAAAACCTTCTCAAGGTCCTTGAAATCCTAACTCCACAAAAATGGGCTACTTCAGAAAGTTCATGAAACACTTAATTAAAAGCTACCTTTATTTTGGTGAAAAACCTTTGAAATCCATGCATCATTTTTATAATACACATTTTCCATAAACTTTTTGAAGCCCCCACTCTAGCATTTGCATGGATTTCAAAAATTTTAGTAACAAAGTAAACTTACTTTTATTTACATTTTACATAAAGTTTTTAAAGTTCCCTTGTATGTTTTAATTTTTATTTAAAAAAGTTAACATAAATATTAAAACTGTACATACTGATGGGGTATTATGTGATGTTTTGTTACCAGTATACATTGTGTAATGTCCAATTAGGGTAAACACTTTGCCCTTTCAAGAATTTACCATTTCTTTATAGTGAAAATATTCCCAAATCCTATCTGTTAGTCTTTTTCAGTAAAGAAATACACATCAACTTAACATTATCTATCATTTATGATACTATAACCTAGCACCCATCACTCAACCATTGCCAGTCCCTCCCTCCCCACTTCCCTCCTCAGCCTCCAGTAACCACAATTATATTTTCAACTTCCATGAGATCATCTTTTTTTGGACTCCACATGTGAGTGTGATCATGTGGTAGCTGCCTTCCTGGGCGTGGCTTATTTCACCTAACAACACAATGACCTCCAATTCCATCCATATTACTGCAAATGATGAGATTTCACCCTTTAAAAGGTTGAGTAATATTCCATTGTGTATATGATAACATTTCCTGATAGACACTTACATTGGTTCCATTTCCTGGCTACTGTGAATAGTGCGGCAATAAACGTGGTGTGTGGATGTCTTCTCAATGGATGGATTTTACTTCTCTAGGATACAGACCCAGAAGTGGAAGAGCTGGATTCCCTAAGTTCTATTTTTGAGTTTTTGAGGAACCTCCATACTACTTTCCACAATGGCTGTACTAATTTACATCCCCACCCACAGTGTGCAAGGGTTCCATTTTCCCCATAACTGCATCAATGCTTGCTATCTTTTCTATTTTTGATGATAGTCAATCTTACTGGAGTGAGGCGATATCTCACTGTGGTTTTGATTTGCATTTCCTTGATGATCAGTGGTGCTGAACATTTACTTCGTGGCTTTCTCATCCTCCCTGTTGTACCCTGACCTCCACAAACACCGAGCTACTGAGCCTTTCTCTGGCGCTCATATGCTGCTGCATTCTCGTCAGTGATTGTTTCTGGATGCTCTTCCTCCCCTGTGTACTTCATGTCTAGGAGTCATCCCCTGAGAGTGTGCTTCAGTGTCCCTCCGTTCCTCTGCAATGCTTTGCTGATGCCCCTTCTCACATCAATCCAGACCCACCTGGGTCACCTTCAGCTGAGCTATCAAGGCTCTCGTGTGGCTGCAAAGCTTCTGACACTACTTTCCAGCTGTCTGACTTACCTTTCCCTCCTAAGACCCCACTAGATTGCAAGCGCCTCAACTCGAGCGCATGTGTTGTTGGTGACCTGCAGTGTCAACCTCCTTCCTCCAGCTCTTCCTTTGGGGTATGTTCATTCCTTTAACTCCGTGTGTTTCCAATGGGAGCTGCCATCTCCTGGCATACTCTCCTCTCCTGCAAAGTGGAGGGTCTCAAGTGTTCTCTGACCCAAGAGGGATAATCAGTCTCCAATGTTTAAGCTAAGGATGTGGGGCCTGATGAATGCTGGGAGCTCTGTCTCCAGCATGGTGGAAGCAGCCAGCCCAAGAGATAAAAGCTAGCATGGATGGAAAACAAAGAATCCTGGAGACACATGACTTCTTAGTTTGGGTCATTCCATAGATTTTCTTTCCCATGCTTTGTTTATGGAAGCTGGTGAATTGTCTTTTGCCAAAGTAAATTCAAGTTGGGTTTTTGCCATTTGCAACCAAGGCATCCTCTCAAGGGACGGTGATCATCTTATTGACATCCCCACCTCCAGTAAGTAACCCAGAGTTTATAGGAGAGCCATTATAGGAGAGCCATACACTTAGTCACTATTTAAATCCTGAAGTTGCATCATTGTGATGTGCATTCAGGTTTTGAGGCGAGAACAGATGCCATCCTGTGGTAGTTGTGTGATGGTCACACTTGAGAGCTGAACAGTCAAGTAGTGACTCCACACACATTCTGTTGGAGTCTGAGTTTATTTTGTTTATATTTGGACAACCATCTTGCAGAAGTATTGGTTGTTTCTTCTCTAAACAAGAATAATTAGCTCTCCTAGGGTATGGCCCTGAAAGACAAAATAAGGAGCTTGCAGCATGCATGCTCTGTGATGGGCTATTTGATTACCCAGCTGACTTCCTATTTGCATGGTGCACAGAGCGTTGGATGCGGGAGACGGAACAGCTGAGATGGACACTCCCAGCTGTGTGGCTCTGAGAAGGAAACCTCACTGCTCTGGGCCCCGTTTTCCACATCTGCCAAATGGAGAGAGTAATACCTGCCTCACAGGCCTCCCAGGACCACCAAGAGGATGACATGAGAGAATACATACGGCAGCCTCTGGTTGTTTTTAGCAAATGGTTTATTGGAGAATCATGTTAGGTCCTTCTGTAAACACAGAGGCCACTGCAGGGCTGACCGGCCTGCTTTGCTCAAAGCATGGCCTGAGGCAAGGTCACGGTCTCAGGAGCTGGCCCCATGCTCTCTCATCAAGGAGCTGAAGCGAGCCCCCCCCCCCCCCAAGTCTGACACCCACTTTCTTTTGTTTCTGTCCTCCTGGCTTGATTGTCAACCAAAGCCTCTGGACACTGCCTCCTCTGCCAATGCTTAGAAATCCTCCCAGCTCAGCCTTTGGTTTCGACACTGGATCCCGAGTCCCTCACTGGTTCCTGCCTGAACTAAGGACGTCGGACTGAACCCTGGTGAAGCCTGACAGACGGTTCCTTCCCAGGATCCCAGCAGTCTGTGCCATGCCTCGGGGTCCCTGTAGAATGCAGCCATCCCTGTCTCAAACCCGATGATGGCAGCTGGCTGGTGGTGTGGACCAGCATGGGCAAGCACCCGGGGAGGGCCCATCTGGTTTCAGCTTGCTTCATTCCTTCTTGATACTTGTATAAGCAGCTTCCAGAAGCTTCCCAGGCCATTAGACTAGAAAAAGACAGCTCTGACATCAAGGCCAGACCTCTCCTCAATGGGGGCAACGGGAGACAGATGGGACTTGAGTTCAAATACGAGCACTGCTGCTAGATACCTGTGGGAATTAACGCCTGGAACAGCCTGTCTGGGTCAGATTCCAGCCTGTGGCATGGGGATCATAAAGTCTGCATTACATTCCAAAACTGACCAGATGTACAGGAGCTGATCAATAAATGTCCGTTTCCTTTCCCATCTCTCAATTATAAAACAAACAGTAGACTGGCCCTGTGGTGTAGTGGGTTAAGGCGCTGCCTGCAGCACCAGCATCCCATATGGGTGTCAGTTCCAGTCCCAGTCCAGCTCCCTGCTAATGTGCCCAGGAAAGCAGCGGAACATGGCCCAAGTGCTTGGACCTCTGCACCCATGTGGAAAATCTGGAAGAAGCTCCTGACTCTGGGCTTTGGCCTGGCCCAACCCTGGCCACTGCAGCCATTTTGGGAGTGAACCAATAGATGGAAGATTCTCTCTCTCTCTCTGTAACTTTGCCTTTCAAAATAAATACAATAAATCTTTCAACAAAAAAATAGTACCCATTCTGAGATATCATGTATTTCTGGAAGAAACTTGCATGCCTGTTTGAATCCACAAATGAAAATATTTCAAAATGAAATCTTGGAAACATATATGTCCTTATCGTCCCAGTCTGCTGATTCCTAAATTCCAGGTTCTGCATCCCCTCGGCCACAAGGCAGGACACAGCATGAGCTGCACTCCTTCCTCAGCATGGGAACACAGGGATAGGTGTAGGGCTCAGTCTGCTAGCTTGTTCAAGATGGAGACAGACTCCCCCCCAACCCCCACTGTAAGTGGGGAGGGGGCACCACCAGGGCTCTCAGCTGAGTACAGCTCAGCCAAGCCCCAGGGGCTGGTGGTGTGTGCCAGCCACAAAAATAATTCCCATCTGCAGGGGCTGCTTCCGTTTTCAAAGGACTTTCTCTTCTTTTATCTGGTTTTCCCCCTACAATATCCATGTGAGATGGGTGTTATCACTTCCATCTGGCAGACAAGGAAATGAAGCAGAGAGCTGGAGGACTTCGAGCGGCTAAAGCACAGGCTCTTCGGAATAAGACATAGAGCTGTGTCCACGCACAGGCTCAGCCTTGTGACCTTGAACTCTGGCTACCTTCTGAGCCTCAAAATGCTTGTCTGTAATATGAGCCTGAAAGCACCCATTTCAGGGGGATGTTGTGAGGGGAGGTTTAGGAGGGCTTGTCACATGGTAGAAGAACTCTGGAGATGCACCGTGCAGCAGATCAGCAAAGAGCTGGCCCAGGACCCAGGTGTCCTCATTCCAGGGCCTGAGTTGTTCCAGTTTCCTTTTGGGTGCCTTTGTCCTGGGGCTCTTGACCTGTGACTGTCCTAAGAGGGATCCAGGACCTCTTGGTCAGCCAGTACTCTGTAGCAGGCCATAAGACAAGGTAGAGAAACCCACTTCCAACAGAGATCAGGCACCATGCCTGGTGGATTTAACACAGGGACGTGGACCCCAGTTAGGGTCCTCTGTGCCTCAGTGTCTGTCTGTGAAAAGGACATGATTTACTTCTGCCCTGACCTTTTGAACTGCCACTTGGACCAGGACAACAGATTCGTCCCCAGCTTCACTGCCATTCATGGATCTGGCGGATACATCTTTACTCCACGTCCCTGCCCTTCAGCTGGACTCCTGACTTGATTTCTCCTTGGGATATGGTGGGTGTTGTGACATAATCAGTTAGGCCACCTCCTGGGGTGCCTGCAGCCCACATCAGAGTGCCAGTTCCATTTCCAGATACTCTGCTTGCCAACCAGCTTCCTGTTACTGTGTCTTGGGAGGCAAGAGATGATGGCTCAAGTGTGTCAACCCCCTGCCACCCATATAGGAGACCCAGATGGAGTTCCCTGCTCCTGATTTTGACCTGTTCCAGCTCTGGCCGCTCTAGGCATCTGGGGAGTGAACCAGTGTATGGAAGATATCTCTCCTCCTCCTCCTTTCAGGTAAATGGAAATAAATAAATAAATACACAATAATAAAATGACGTTATGGTCGCTAAAGCCACCGCTGTGATGTCGGCATCCCATATGGGTACCGGCTCAAGTTCTAGCTGCTCCACTTCCAATCCAGCTCCCTGCTAACGGCCTGGGAAAAGCAGTGGAGGATGGCCCACGTGCTTGGGCTCCTATACCCACGTGGAAGACCTGGATGAAGCTCCTGGCTCCTGGCCCAGTGCTAGATGTTGCAGCCATCTGGGGAGTGAACCAGCAGATGGAAGATCTGTCTCTCCCTTTCTCTCTCTCTCTCTCTGATTCTTTCAAATAAATAAATAAACCTTAGAAAACAAAAACAAAAAAAGGATACCAATGACTGCCCAAAATGAGAATACGTAAAACTGGGCATGTTGCTACAAGTCTTACCATGTGCGTGATGAAGCAACAAAGAGATAGGAGAGAGAGAGAGAGAGAGAGAGAGAAACACGGGTACACAGAGAAGCAGGTAAAACCCATTTGGTTCAAGGTAAAATGACAAGGAGGTACTGGCCACTCCCCTGTTCCTGATTGCCCCATAGCCTATGCATTCAACCTGCCTCCTCTTTTTTTTTTTTAACTTTATTTAAGAGGCAGAGAGAGAGGTCTTCCTTCCACTGGTTCACTCCCCAAATGGCTGCAATGGCCAATGCTGGGCTGATCTGAAGCCAGGAGCCAGGAGCTTCTTCCAGGTCTCCCATGCAGGTGCAGGGGCTCAAGGACTTGGGCCATCTTCCACTGCTTTCCCAGGCCACAGCAGAGAGCTGGATCAGAGGAGCAGCCAGGACTCGAACCAGAGCCCACATGTGATGCTGGTGCCACAGGCATAGGATTAACCTGTGCCAAAGCGCTGGTCCCCTCCCCCTCTTCTCTTGACTTGACCTTTAGTGAGCTCCTGCTTCTTGTAGCCAAGAGAGTGATGTGGATAATGTGTGCATGCTCTGCCCATCCTTCCCTTGCATGAGCTACATGACTGAGGAAATCATGGTCATTGGCTATGCCTGCTGGTATCCAACTGTCACAGCACCCAGGCCGGTCTTTGGACTTTAGAGGCTACGGCTGAGCACAGCCCCTTGACAGTGAAAAATAAGGTCAGTGAAACTCCAGGACAGTTGGCATCTGCTTTTTTCTTGTGCAAGGTTGCAGCTAAATATCTCAACCTTTTCCTTAGATGTTTTCAAGTGGGAAGCAGTATGAAGTGGTGGTTAAGAGCCTTGGTCCCAGAGCCAGATTCCTAGTTTTGCATCACAACTCTACCCACTTTCTAGCTGTGTGATTTTGGCAAGTTAACTGCATCTCTCTGTACCTTGGTTTACGCATCTCCTACATGGAGGGTATTTATGGCACTCAACTCATGGGGCTATTGTAAAGCCAGAGATGTGCAACACAGTAAGTGGATCCTCACTATGCATCCTGCTTTATTTTCATGTTCTAAACGGAGCAGAGAACGCCTTGTGAGAGAAGGCCTCGGCTGTGGGGCTGTGAATGGATCCGGGTTTCATCTTCTGCACTTTGGTTCTTTGCAGGATGAAGACGGAAGCTGGCAACTTCAGAGAAAACCAGCCCTGGAAGAGGCCAGTTGACAAAGAGATAATCGGAGACTGGCGGGTAACAAAAGAAGGGACGCAGCCTGCCAAGGCCAAGTAAGACGTGCACAGCTACCCCTTGGGGAGATGGCTGGAGAGAGAATTGGGAAATTAAATGCAGTCCCTAGGGGGCAGCAGGACTGAGGGGCTGGCCAAGGAGAGAAACTCCTGCTGCCTGAGAATGCAAAGATAGGACACAGCCCCGCAAGCAATGTCAGGGTGCCCTGAGGCTCAAGAGAAATGAGGCAACAAAAGTCAATGGAAAGTCAGAATGAGACTCCTGCAAATTTTGTTCGTAAAGGTTTTTATGAATTTAGATACTGCCCTCGGTAAAACCTTGAAAAAAAAAAAACCCTATCTTTGAAGATGAATGAAATCCCCACAGCTGCAGACTGCTTTCAGCTCATCAATAACAAGTTACTATACATGGCCTTGTGCAGAGAAAGGTGTGTAAAACATATAGGACAGGGGCCGCCAGCATTGTGAAGTAGTGGGTTAAGCTGCTGCCTGCAAAACCAGCATCCCATACGAGTGCTGGTTCCGGTGCCGGCTACTCCACTTCTGATCCAATTCCTTGCTAATGCTCCTGGGAAAGCAGTGGAAGATGGCCTGAGTGCTTGGGCCCCTGCACCCATGTGGGAGACCTGGATGAAGCTCCTGGCTCCTGGCTTTGGCCTGGCCCAGCCCTAACATTTATGACTATTTAGGGAGTGAACCTGGGGATGGGTGATCTTTCTCTCTCTTTCCCTCTGTCTCCCCATCTCCTGTAACTCTGCATTTCGAATAAATAAAAATAATTCTTAAAAATAAAACTATGACGGGCCAACAAAATACTACTGATTTAGGACTACAGAATCTCAGATCAGGTTGCCTGGATACAAAATCTATCTCCAGCACTGAGGAGCCAAATCAGCACCAGGAGCAAATCTCTCACCTTCTCTGTGCCTCAGCTTCCTTGTCTGTAGAATGGAGATGATGAATGTCTGTCTAGTCTGTAGAACTAAGGAAAGGAAAAGAGACGCATACGGCATGCCTCAAACACCATGTGGTTTCGTACAGGTTCTATAAATGTTAGCTACTATCTCTGCCTGAGGCATTATCTCTTTATATGCTGTTAAACAAAGACACACACACACACATGCATGTTCACACACACACTCCAACAACACCACTGCAACCACCCAGTCCAGCTTCAAGAGCTCTCTAGGGGGCAGGGCCAGGGTGAAGGCATCACCTGGCTGAAGAGCAGCAGGGGGTTTGAACCTGCATAGCCAGGGGATCCACCTGGGGGCTGGTTCTCACACTGGGACACTGGATGCCCTCCCAGGACCCCAAATCTGGTCTTTGGGTGAAACCTCCAATGTTTTAACGTTGCTATCTCCCCTCTGCTATGCTCTGCACCCTTACAAACTGCACACCCCAGAGCACCCCCTCTCTTCCTCTGCTCAGGTCCCTGGGAAGGGAAACCCATGAGCAACAGCAGCAACAGTCACACTTCCTGGCTTAAGTGTCACTCTTTCCAGGCCAACTGAGCTCACGGAAAGGGAGATCAGAGGTTCCCCTGACATGAGACCAGGACAGCTGTCGTGGCAAGTGTCCATGGGCATCCAGTGGGAAGGTTCAAGCCAGGAAGCAGCAGCCATAGCCGCTCCATCCTTCCCAGCGTTTGTGAAGCCCTCTTCTGAGGTTGTCCTTTCTATCCTACCACTACTTTTAAACACATCTTCTCTGTATCCATACAGTATTTCCCCTTCCCCAATCCCTATCTCATTACGCACCTGCATGAGCTAAAAATACTCCTGACAGCCATGATCAAACCCAAACTGAGCAAGATGCAGATTTCATGAGGCTTCCATGGAAACAAGATTCCTTTTGCCAGGCAGGAGAATGTGTGTGCACCAGGCAAAGGGAGAGGAGATGGAAGCATGTGGAGAGGAAATGGGAAGTTCTGGCTGGGTGGGGGCCGTGACGGGTGACAGGAAGCCTCCTGGGCCAGCAACTCTTCCTGGAAGGGGTTCAGTCTGTGGCCGGCGACTGCACCTGCTGGGACAGTCAGCCATCCTGGCCAGCAGCCTCCCGGGAGCCACACTGTGTGAGCTCTGCAAAGGCGACCCCACAACTTCTTCTAGACTAGGGTAAATATTTACCACTGGAATTTCTTAACAGTCAAACACTTAGCAGCTGAAAAAATGAAAGTATATAAATAAAAAGTTGCTGACTGTATGGCTCCTGATACTGCTTTGAGTATAACCAAGAAAGTCAGAGAAGAAAGGTGGAGAAAGGTCAGCCAGATGAAGATGGGTTTTTGCCCTGCAGGTTTTTTGCTCCCTTGAGGCGGTGCATCCCTGCAGCTCCTGCTGCTCTGGGCTGCTGGAGGTGTAAGGTTCCTGGAAGAATCTCGGAGGAAAAGCTGAAACCTTCTGGGCACAGACGACATGACTCCTGATGTCATCTCACCACAGCAGGGACAGTGCCTACTGTAATCCTGCCACCGGTCCCAGGCCCTACCCTCGCACATATACTGGCTTTTCACATCCTGAGAAGCATCGTGCACTTGGTTACAAGAGAGAGTCAGCAAATATAGGTCATGTCTGGGCCAGATCGGATACGTGAGCTGTTGTTGCAAACTTGGTGACTTTAAAATGATTTTTACACTTCTGGGGCCAGCACTGTGGTGTAGCAGGTAAAGCCGCCACCTGTAGTGCTGCAGTCCTATATGGACACCGGTTCTAGTACCGGCTGCTCCTCTTCCAATCCAGTTCTCTGCTGCGCCCTGGGAAAGCAGTAGAAGATGGCCCAAGTCCTTGGGCCCCTGTACCCACGTGGGAGACCTGGAGGAAGCTCCTGGCTCCTGGCTTCGGATTGGCACAGCTCTGGCCGTTGCGGCCATCTGGGGAGTGAACCAGTGGATGGAAGACCTCTCTCTGTGTCTCTGCCTCTCTCTGTAACTCTTTCAAATAAATAAAATAAATCTTTAAAAATAAAAAATATGGTTTTTACACTTCTGAAAGGTTGTAAAAGAAGGAATTCTTATATGTGACGGTGACCACATGCTGCCCACAAGGACTGAGATATTGATTATCTTCCCTTTTCAGAAATAGTTCACTTACTCCTGGTTAAGAGTAAACACAATGGAACCAGACAGACAGATTTAGGTTCAGATACCAGCTCCTCCATGCACAAGCTCAATACCTTTGTGGAGTTTATTTAATATCTTTGCTTCTCAGTTTTCCCAATGGTAAAAGTAGGTTAGAAGCACTTATCACATGGAGAATGAAGTTAACAGCTTAGCAGAGTGTTTGGCACATAAATGCTTGGAAAATGGTAGTTAGCACTGTCACCGAAGGATGGGAAAGTAAGTGTTGTGTGAAAATGACCTAGATTTGTTTTTAAGGATTATCCCAAATGCAAATATTCTGCCCTTTGGTTTGGGCTAAGCATCAGATGATCATCCTTGGGACTGACTGATTCAGAAATCAAAATTGAGTAGAAATTAGAATTCCCAGAGTTGTGAAGCTCAGAGTGTTCCGTGGAGGCAGAGATCCTGGGTGGCAAGAAGCTTGACAAGCTCTCTGATGATGAACACTGAAGCCAGAATCTGCTGTTCACCCAAATCACTACCTCACACCATTGTGTTCTAATGTACAAGACATTCCAACAGCGACGCTGTGCTGGGAAGCCTCTGCTGACTGTCTTGAGATCTTCAGAATGTGAAACACAAGGAAAGTGGCCAAGAACATGCAGTTGGAAACCACAGTATGAAACCACCACTTCTGCTCCTCTTCACTTTTGAAACTGAATGGGTAGATAAATGAGTTCAAAGGCCCCAAAGAGACACTAACACTGCATTCCTTCTCCCCATGGAATACATCACTGGGCTGCTCAGCCAGAGTGGTGCTGAGAAGGTAGTGCTGGTGAGGTCAAGGTTCAACCTGGATCAGCCTCTCAGGTTTGTGTGGTCAAAAATCGAGATGGTAAGGCCAGTGCTGTGGCGTAGTGGATAAAGCTGCCACCTGCAGTACCAGTATCTCATATGTATGCCAGTTCAAGTCCCAGCTGCTCCATTTCCAATCCTGCTCCCTGCTAATGAGTCTGGGAAAGCAGTGGAAGATGGCCCAAGGCCTTGGGCCCCTGCACCCATGTGGGAAACTCAGAAGAAGCTCCAGGCTTCTGGTTTCAGATCAGACCAGCTCCATCCCTCTCTCTCTCTGCCTCCGTAACTCTGCCTTTCAAATAAAGAGATAAATCTTTTAAAAATAATTGAGATGGTATTCCTGGCCTCAGCCAGTTGTCCTGTGCATCTCCACATAGGTCCCAGAGAGGCACTAGCTGGCAGGTGCACTGCTCAGCACACTCACTTCTGTCTGGTACAACAGCAGACAAGTGTCTGCAGGGTTTTTGGATTGATGGCTGAGTTTTAGCACAGTCTTTATTGGCTTTAAAAGAGAGAGAAATTAAGATATTTGGGATGTATTTTTGCAACAAAAGGGCCCCAGCAATTTTACATTTTAACAGGGATAGCAAAGAGCCCCACAAGGCCAAGAATGGGAATGAGGAAACCCTGCTGAAGGTGGAAATTGATGGGAACAAAATGATTGGAAGCCCATACGGAGTTTCCTCTGGGCTCACTGGTATTTTTTTTTAAGGATTGAAAAAGCCAACAGGATTCCCATATGAGAGACTAAAAGCCTGTTTCAAAAAGAGGATTATCCTTTGTAACATTTTGCCTGAAAAAGTATGGGTGGAAAGAACCCAAGAATATGGGAGACCGCAGGAAGAACTCCTGATGAGATGCCAAGAGACCATTCTTGCCATGTTTCTGCCGCTGGTGGTAAGAGCTTTGGAAAATCATCTGGCTTTTCCGTGTTTCAGAAACTCTTATCTTATAATATTCACAATCTTCCTTACAGGGTTTTGTGAGACTCAGAGGAGTTATATTGGAAATCCCTTTTTGAAAAGTGAAAAGAAAAAGGGCTATATGAAGGTAAGGTGTTCTGCTTATTATCAATGATACAATGAGTACAAGATATAAAAGATAGAGGTTGTTTTATTTATTCAATGAGCATATATTAAGTACCTACTGGGTGCCAGGCACTCATAAATGCTGGAGATGTGGAGAGGATCTCTGTTATCCTGGGTTGTGCATGCACTCTAGAGGGGCAGGCAGGCATCAAATAACAACCACATTCTCGTAATTTAGTGTTTGAGGGAAGAATATAGGGCGAAAAAAAGAGCATTAACAGGGGGATGTACCCTGGACCAGCGAGGCCAGGAATGACCATCCTCAGGAGATGACAGCACAGCTGAAACACGAGGAGTGCAGGGAACAAGGAAAGAGAACCAAGCATCTTTAGGGTAAAAAGAAGAGCAGGTGGAATGACACTGGAGTCAAAGAAAGGGAGAAGAGGAAAAGAGGAGTGGGGTCACCGCTGTGTCACAGTAGCTTAAGCCTCCGCCTGAAGCATCGGTATCCATATGGGTGCCGGTTTGTGTCCCGGCTATTGCTCTTCAGA
Source organism: Sylvilagus floridanus (assembly GCA_949820135.1). Taxonomy (NCBI): domain Eukaryota; kingdom Metazoa; phylum Chordata; class Mammalia; order Lagomorpha; family Leporidae; genus Sylvilagus; species Sylvilagus floridanus. Next base: position 8,935,059 of record OX463228.1, on the reverse strand, counting down.
TCCAGCTCCCTGCTTATGGCCTGGGAAAACAGTGGAAGATGGCCCAAGTGTTTGAGCTCCTGCACCCACGTGGGAGACTCGGAGGAAGCTCCTGGCCCCTGGTTTTGGATCAGTTCAGCTCCAGCCGTTGTGGCCATTTGGGGAGAGAACCAACAGATGGAAGACCTGTTTCTCTGTCTCTCCCTCTCTCTGTAACTCTGCCTCTCAAATAAATAAATATTTTTTTAAAAAAAGAGAGGGGAGCACATGAGGGTGGTACAATAAGAAACTGGAAGAAGCATTCAGAGTTCATATCACAAAGGGCCTTGAAGATGATGATGTGGATCACAAAGTTAACCTAAGAGCAACACAAAAGCTACCAAAGGGCCTGGCAAGGAAATGACATGAGTCAATTTTAATTTTTTAAAATATGCAAGCAGTAAAGGATGGCCCAAGTGCTTGGGCCCCTGCACCTGCATGCAAGACCAGGAAGAAGCTCCTGGCTCCTGGCTTTGGACTGGCTCAGCTCCAGCCATTTTAGCCATCTGGGAAGTGAACCAGCAGATGGAAGATCTCTCTCTCTGCTTCTGCCTCTCTGTAACTCTGACTTTCAAATAAATAAATAAATCTTTAAAAAAAAAAGATGCACGTTGAACTTGTACCTGTGGTTATGTCAGAGTAACTGGTACCAGGATTGACCTCCCACTGAAAACAGTCATAAAACTAGGGGGAAGGGGAAAACCTGTGGGAATGATTTTCAGGTATTAAACAACAAGTAGCGCAACACCATGATCCTTGTGAGAAAGGAAGTGCACGAAGCAAGTGCCATAATCAGTCCACAGCTGCCTTTCTCCTGGGAGATGATTCCCTGTTGTGAAGCAGGAAGATGGAGCCCAGAGTGGAAGCTTAGCTGAGCCGAGGAGGCAGAGTTTGGAGCTGCTGAGGTGGCTGAGATTCGCAGGGCAGGATCCCTGAGAAGAGGAAGTCAGACAAATGGGGGGTGACCAGGAGTTTGTACAGGGGCTCCCTGAAAGTCTCTGGTTGAGGATGGGCTGCACAGGTGCAGGAATGATTCCACACAGCCCAGCAGAGACCTCGTCTTGCAGGCCTAAGAGCTGTTAGGATGAGCACAGGGATCCTTGTAGTTCCAGCCCCATCAAAGTACTGAAATCTCAGTATCTCGGGCAGGAGAAATAACTGTAGTAGAAGCAAGGGGCATACCCTACAGAGCATGGGCCATACTGTAGGAGTAAATTTAAAACTAAACGAGACTCACTGTAACAAAGAATAAGACCACATTTGACAGGAACAAAAGTATCTGTCAGTAATTTAACTGCTTTCGGAACAAAAATCAAGGGAAGTTGATATAATTGGTACTGTTGGTAATATTTCATTCTCATGCCTAGCAAATTACTAGACCTGTGCAAAAACAGGAAAATGTGGCCAAAGATAATATAAAAATCAATCATTAGAAAACCATCCCAAGATGGCTTAGATGTTGGAATTAGCTGACACTAACGTGAAAGCAGTTATAAATACATTTAAAAACTTAAAAGAAAAATGTGGTCATTGGGGCCGGCGCTGTGGTGTAGCAGGTAAAGTCACCACTTGCAGTGCTGGCATCCTATATGGGCACCGGTTTGAGTCCCAGCTGCTCTACTTCTGATCCAGCTCTCTGCTGTGGCCTGAGAAAGTGTAGAAGATGGCCCAAGTCTTTGGGCCCCTGCACCTGCGTGGGAGACCCGGAAGAAGCTCCTGGCTTCAGGTCGGTGCAACTCCAGCCATTGTGGCCAATTGGGCAGTGAACCAGTGGATGGAAGACCTCTCTCTCTCCTCCTCTCCTTCTCTCTGTGTGTTATGCTGTCTTTCAAATAATACATAAATCTTAAAAAAAAGAAAAAAGAAAAATGTAGTCATAATAAATGATCAAGATGAAGACTCTTAGCAGAGAAACGGGAACTATTAAGAAAAGAACATAATACAAATTCTCGGTCTTGATGACCTTACTCTATCAGATTGAAAGTGATACATAAAAGGATAAAAAAAAAAAAGAGAGAAACATTATCTAATCTGAACAGAGTGAAAAAAAAATGGGAAAAAAGGGACAGAGCTTCAGTGATCTATGGAGCAACATCAACCATCACTTATGTGTAACTGGAGTTCCAGAAAGAGAGAGGAGGGGCTGGCGTTGTGGTGCAGTAAGCTAAACTGTTGCCTGCAACACCAGCATCCTGAGGAAGAGCACTGGTTTGAGATCCAGCTGCTGCAGTTCTGATCCAGCTCCCTGCTAATGCACCTGGGAAGGCAGTAGCGGATGGCCCAAGTCCTCAGGCTCCTGCACTCACATGGGAGACACAGATGGAGCTTGGGGAGTAAACCACTGGATGGAAGATCTTCCCTCCCCCATAATTCTCTGCCTTACAAATAAATAAAACTTAAAAGAAAAAAAACATTAAATAGTAACTTAAAATTTCCCAAATTTGTTGAAGAAATTATCTTAGAGTTTAAAGGCTCAGGGAACACCAAGCAGTGTGAATACAAAACAATAATACTTAGGCCACCGTATTAAAAATGCTGATAATCACAGATAAAGAGAAAAATCTTGAAAGCAAAGAAAAATAACACAGGGAAATATACAGGGAAAGAGAAAATATTGAATAGCCCTTCTTCATAAATAACAGAGGCCAGAAGACAATGAAACCCAAGAGTGAGGGGAAAAACTGCCAATCTATTTCTATAGCCAATGAAAATATATTTTGAAAATGAAGGCAAAATAAAGACATTTTAAGATAAATGAAAACACAGAATGTGTTGCCAGCAGTTCTGCACTAGAAATGTAATGGAAGTGACACCAAATAGAAACATATCTGCAGCTAAGACTGAGACAGTCTACAGATAGGAAGGAAAAGGAGGCAGAATGGCAAATATGTAGGTAAGAATAAAATACTTTATGTATTTTCTACTCATAAAATTTTATAACCCACAGGAGAGTTTGCAACAAAAGTTAAAATACTCTATTGTGGTTCTTATAATGCATGTAGCTGTAAGATATGAGGATACTTCAAAATGTTGTTGGAAAAATGGAATTGAAAGACAAGTTTAGTCTGATGCTAAGTATTTTTAAATCCACACATAGTTTTTTCATAATACACATTTCCCACACACTTTTTGAAGGCTACTTGTATGTGACAACAATAACACAAAGGATAAAGGGTGTAAATGAATATAAACTGCTGCACAGTTATTCTATTTTATGTGGAGTACTATGTATTATCCCCAAGTTGATGTTGATAAGAATACATACAGTTATCGCAGAGTAACCAAGAAAAATAGTGCAAAGAATACCTGTACGGCTAACAGAGAAATTAAAATGAGGTATTAAAAAAAAAGTTAACATAAAAGAAGCCAATAAATAAGGAATTGAGGTACAACAAAAGATAGGAGATGAGACAAATAAAACGGCAGACTTAAACCCAACCATACTAACAAGCAGATTAAGTGAGAAGCTGGACATTATCAGCTAGGAGTAAAAATAATCCATTCATGGTTGAAAAGAATTTACCAGGAAACAGGAATAGAAATAAAAAATTTCAATCCCGACCAGCGCAATAAAACAAGAATGAACAAATAAAATGCATAATGTAGGAACGAAGTAAAACGTTTGCATACAATGTGATTGTCTATTTTTAAAATCCTAAAGAAGATATAAAGCAACTTACTAATGAGCGAATTTAGCAAGGACACAGGACATAGAATTATAGATATCAGTTTCTACACTAGCAGCAGACATCAAAAACATAAAAAAATTAAATTTAACAAAATATGTGCAAGACATCTACACTGAAAACTTTAACATTCCTGAGAGCAATTAAAGACCTAAGAAAATGCAAAGATGCATCGTGTTCATGGTCTGAAAGCCTCAATGTTGTTATGATTTTAATTCTCTCAAATTGGCCTGATGGCCAATGACATATTTTCAATTATAATCACAACCAGTTTTTTTTTTTAAAAAAAGATTTATTTATTTATTTGAAAGTCAGAATTACAGAGAGAGAGAGAGAGAGAGGGAGAGAGAGAGAGAGAGAGGTCCTCCATCTGTTGGTTCACTCTCAGATGGCCACAAGAGCTGGAGCTGCACTAATCTGAACCCAGGAGCCAGGAGCTTCTTCCGGGTCTCCCACGCAGGTGCAAGGGCTCAAGGACTTGGGCCATCTTCCACTGCTTTCCCAGACCACAGCAGAGAGCTGGACTGGAAGTGGAGCTGCCGGGACTCAAACTCCACTATGGGATGCCGGAGCTTCAGGCGGTATCTTTACCCACCAAGTAGTCACAGTGCCGGCCCCAAAACCAGTTTTTAAAATAAAAATTTATAGCCAATTTTAAAATGTACAGGGAGATGCAAAGAACCTAGGACAATCTTTGAACAAGAACAAACTGAGGAACTCATCCTACGTATTAAATGTCACAGTAATCAAGCCAATATGGTACTGGCAAAAGGATAATCAGATCAATGTAATAAAATGGCGAGTTTCTAGTCATCACTGAGGACAGACTGAGAAATCAAAGATTGCATAAGCTTTTCTAAGAAAATTAGATTACCTGGAGTGCAAGAATAACAAAGAGCATGAGCACAGTTGGTAATCTGTGCAATAATTGTGACCTTTAGTACTGTAAGGGACAGGGACATTAATTAGAGCTATCTAAACATTACAACTATGACAGTGCCTTCACCATTGCACTTCTAAATACCTGTGCAACTTATTTCACATGTGAATAAGTAGTTTATTTTTCAGCCCCTTCATGTGCATTTTGTATTTTATGAAAAGAGGAAATATTCTTGAGAGAACAGACTACGTTTAATGTCTGTAAATGGAACTCATTTTATTTTACTGCTTTTCAAAACTATTAATATAGCTTCATTTCACGTTCTGACTGACAAACTTACATTAGTGGCATAAAATACAATCAAGAATGCTAGCATTTGGAGGTATCTTTAGAAAATGAAGAGTCATCATTTTAATATGAATAATCTCATAAAATGTTGCTTTGAAAAGGTCACACATGATAAGCTATTTTTGTTATTTTATGATTATGTGATCCTGTTGCTGCTGTTTGTGACGGGAGTGGTGATTACCTTTATTTAAGAATATGACTCAGAGCAGGCACTTGACACAGCCATCAAGACACTGCCTGAGAGTGCATGGGTTCAAGTCCCAGCTCTGCTTCCCTTTCATTTTCCTGCTAACATGCACCATGGAAGACAGCAGATGATGATTCAAGTACTTGTGTCCCTGCGACCTATGTGGGAGACTCAGACTCAATTCTGGATCCTGGCTTCAGCTTGGCCCAGCCCCAGCTATTGTGAGCGTTTGGAGAGTGAACCAGCAGATGGGAGCTCTGTCTCTGTCTCTCTGGTTTTCAAATAAAATGAGAATGAACACATAAATAAAGAACTGGATGAGCCTAATGCATGCCTTGAAGGGTTCCAAGGTAGGATCATAAATCACTAGAGCAAACCAAGAACTCCATTATGATGGAAGGTCTCAGAATTGGGGGCCATGTTTAATTTCATTTGGCTTAATTTTTTATCCCATGCCCTTGTCATAGAAAGCTGCATGTGGTGTATTTACTGTGCCTGCCTTCCGACCAGACTGTGAGGTTTTCAGGACACAATCACTTTGCTACACGACTTTGTATCCCCAGTGCCATGCACAGAACCTCAGCTATGGGAACCTAGAAGAAAGAGGCACTCCAGTGGGGACAGGAAGGATTTTCAGAAGCATTGAGATTTCAGCTTCATCATAAAAAATGAGAAAAAACTTCCCTGGTGGAGAGGAAAAACAGGACCAGCCCCAGCAAAGGCTGCCAGTTCAGGGGCCCAAGAGCAGGACGTGGGAGCAAGAGTTTTTTAACAAAGAACAGGCAGGAGTGGAGTAGAAACAAAGATTGGCCAGATTGGGAACTCTGGTTTTGACATTAACAGCAAATGGCTTAAACTAATTGGTTTTTCTCCAGGAACTCAGATGACCACCTCTATGACTGGGAAGGCCAGCAACTTCCTTGTCTGCTCCCCAGACTCAAGGTAGAATGGTGAGAGAAAAATAAGCTAACTCTGGAGAGCCACAGTGAAACCAGGCTCCTTATGCACCCACAGTGGCTGACAATTTTTATCAGACTCTTCGAACAGAGTAACGCATTTCACATTTGGGCTGTAACAAATGCTGCCTGCAGCCACTGCACGCTCGTAGACATGCATCTATTCGTCATATCCTATTGGCAAGGGCACCCAAGGCATTTTCCGGCTCAGTGTGGGGAGGCATCTGGCTTGCCCTGCACACAGGCCTTGGGTCATTTCCAGTAGAATCTAGCCTCTTGATTCGCAGAGATGCTGCAGTAGATTAATTCATGTTAGTACCGTCCAGGGGAGTCCTACACAGTCACGGCAGCTCCAAGAGTCATGGCGTATCTTTTAGTTTAAGGTGCTTTCTGCCATAGGGCTGCACGTGGGGAAGTCTTCCTTCCTTTCCATGAACTCATGCTGGAAGCCACTCCAGCATGAGCCCCCTGCAAGCTTTTCAAACTCAGGGCTGGGGTGGAAAAGGACTAGTGAGAGGGAGTGAGGTCCCAAAGCACACAGAGGTGCTGGAGTGCCCCTCCAGATAATTCCCCTTGTCATCCCGCTCTATTTTCCTATCCAAAACCTCTCTTTTGTTATTCAGGTCAGGTCTTCAAATCCTTCTCTCTCTTGCCTCTAATAGATGCTTGGCATCAGTGGCTATGTTTGTCCTTTGTCTTTCTTCTCCTGGGCGTGTGTGCAATGACTTCCTATAAGGGTTGCTTCAACCGCCTCATGTGATGGAGGCTCCCTGATGGCAAGGGCTCAGCCTGGCATAGCTGGGAACACAGGAGAGGATCAGTTCGCTGGATGACTTGGATGGGTAGCCAGAGTTATTTCTGGGGTTCTCATCTTCTCCAGCCAGGGAGTGCACACATAAAGACAGGTTTCCCTGGATGACCCAACCGAAGGCTGTGGATTAGGGAAAAGGGCTCAGCACCTCCTTTCCTCCTTCTGTGCTTTCCATAGCAGTGTTCCCGCAGGCTGACTTCTTTGCTGTCTCATCTCTTCCTAGACGCAGGTACTTCTCCAGACAGACTGCTGGGTTCCTCCTGGAGAGAAATGGCTCCTTCATGAATCAGAGCTTTGTCCCACACCGGTTTTGGCAAGACGATCCTCCCTGAATTACAGCAGCTGCTGCTCTTGGTGTGGTCCAAGCGCACAAGAGTTTATTTAAGAATCTGCCATCCTCAGGCAAATTAGCTTTTTAAATAGCAATCATATTATTTTAGAATGCAAAACTATTTCAAACCTCCCATGTTCCTGACCGCATTGAGAAGAAAACCCAAAGTACTCGCAATGGCCTCTGATCCTCCCGATCTCTCCCACTGTCCCATCACACTGGCTCTCCTTCATTGCCACGTCTTTGCTTGGCTCTTTATCTTGGACCTTTGCAAACGATGGTCTTTCTGCCAAGACTGCTCTTTTCTCAATATCTGTCCCTTTAACTTGAACTATTCTTTACAATTCCTTTGGGTTTCACCTTAAACACAAGAGGTCTCTTAAATCTAAAGTTCATCCATTTCTTCCTATTCTAGTATCCATTTATTTTACTGACAACACTTTCCACAAATTACAATTTATATTTATTTGTTATTTAAACCACTTTCCCCACTAAGGTGAAAATTCCTCATGGGGAAGTACTTGGTTTGTATTGCCAACGCACCATAACCACTTAGCACAGTTATTAGCATATAGAAGTTTCTTTTCTTTCTTTCTTTTTTTTTTTTTTTTTGGACAGGCAGGGTGGACAGTGAGAGAGAGACAGAGAGAGAGAGAAAGAAAGGTCTTCCTTTTTCCGTTGGTTCACCCCGCAGTGGCTGTACTGATCCGAAGCCAGGAGCCAAGTGCTTCTCCTGGTCTCCCATGCGGGTGCAGGGCCCAAGCCCTTGGGCCATCCTCCATTGCACTCCCGGGCCACAGCAGAGAGCTGGTCTGGAAGAGGAGCAACCAGGACAGAATCCGGCACCCCCACTGGGACTAGAACTTGGGGGCTGACGCCACAGGTGGAGGATTAGCCTATTGAGCTGTGGCGCCGGCCAGAAGTTTCTTAATAAATGTTTTTTATTTATGAGAGAGAGAGAGAGAGAGAGAGAGAGAACACTATTTGCTGGCTCACTCCTCAAATGCCTGCAGTGGCCAGGGCTGGGTCAGTGCCCAAGGAGGGTCAGCGCCCAAGGAGGGTCAGGAGCTTGCTGTAGATCTCCCACATGGCTAGCAAGGATCCTATCACCTGGGCCATCACCATTGCCTTGGCAGGAAGCCAGAGCCAGGATTGAGACCTAGGCACTCAGATGTGGGGTATGGGCATCTTATCTGCCAGGCTAAATGCCAGATTCTAAATATATATTTTTAAGTAAAGGAATAAGTAAAGGGCTTATCTGAGCTAGCCATTTCCCCTCCTTCTCTTTAACACAGAAATGACCTCTATAATGTCCTTGACACAGAAATAAAGAGCTCATTGAAAGCACTTGTAGGATTGAAATGCTCCAAGTGTTATAAAGTTTTTTTTTTTTTTTGTATCAGGTTCATAATAGCTTTCCTTTAACATCCAGTGGTTGGTTTTAGTTCTAAGATATAGAGACATAGATTAAACCTACTCTTGATCTTTCATGGATCTGAGACCACCAGATTTTCAAGCTACCATGACAGTCCACAAATACTGCGTCCATCCAGCAAATGAGGACTTTTCCCCACCACATCGAGACTTCAGATCACACAACACATGTGTGGGCTAAAATGGAGATAGTCGTCCTTAAGTGATGAATATCCTGAGGACTAAAGGCCACAGTTAATTCAAAAGCATTTTGTAAACCACGGTGAAACAAAGCTATATTGTTTGTTATCATAAGTAATGCTCAACCCAGAAGGAAGTCTCTGAAATAATGATCCTAGGATGCAGAATATGAGGAGAGACAAGAGAAATACAATAAGGAGTCCAAAGACAGTGACATACAAACATAAAGTCATTTATCTTCCCTGATCTGTTCCCAGATTTGTCCAAGGACAACGAATGCTTACCCTTTTTGTGAGACTCATGAGAAAACATTTTGGAAACTGTGAAACACTATTCAAACATAAAGTGACAGTTGTGATGATGGCTATGCTGACTTGGAATAGATTTTGAAATATATCCTGAATTGTGACAGGTAGAGAGCTACACGGGGGACAGGAAAGAGGAAGGACCAAGGTGCAGATGCTGAGAAAGATCAGGAGTGCCAAGGAAACTGAGCCGCTAAATACAGGAGAATAGTGGGAAGTTGATCTGCACCCCTGTGGTGGGGGGATTTGTTGGCTCTCTTGAGGTCAGCTTGAGTCTTCTTCTATGGAAGAATTCTCTTTTTATTAGGATGGAGTCATGCTCCTTACGGCTCATTCCTCAAACAGCACTTTGGAAAATATTTTTCTGTCAGTATTGAAGTTGACATTGGCTCAGGGCGAACCCAGATGATAAGGACTAGTTGGGAATCACTGCAATGGTCCAGATGAATGCGACAAAAGCCTTTTTGGTGGTATTAGGAATTTAAAAAAATCTCAAAAATGAGTTTTCAGGGATAGTATGATGCTAGAATCCAAGGATGAGATCACCAGTTAGATTTGAGGGGTGATGGAGATGAGAGCCTGGAAAATGGCTTTAGGTGGCCAAGTAAGTAGAGTTGGCACAGACAAAAACAGGGGCTCAGAAAGAAGAATGGGGTCAAGGTGGCTCCTGCTTACTCAGGAGTGGGGCGGGGTGCAGAGAGGTGCCAGGTGCAGAGAGAAAGAGCACAGAATACTAGGGAAAGATAAGGAGTTCAACTTCAGGTACGTTGAGAAGAGGTGTCTGCTGAGCCACAGCTCTCAGGGTGGGACCAGAGGGCAGGATCTGTGGGAAGACAATCAGCTGGCTCTGCAGTTCCCTGTCATCCCAAAGCCTGGCTGTGGGAATGAGGAGAAAGGGCTGGGGCTTTCTGGCTCTTGTCATTTGCTAAAATGTGGCTCCCAGAGGTGTCTCCCTCTTGGTTTTATGAAGGTTCTTCAAAAGGTTTATGGAAAAATGGAATGAAATGAGTTTATTTTGGTGCAAAACTTTCTTGAAATCCATGACTAATTTTTTAATCAAATACATTTTCCACAAACTTTTCAAAGACCCCATGTATTAGTTTCCTTGGGCTGCTAAACAAACCTTTCCAATTGGGTGACTTGAGACAACCAAAACTTATTATCTCGCAGTTCTAGAAGGTAGAAGTTCAAAATCAAGGTTCCTGCAGGGTCATGTTCTCTTTAAAAGCTCAATGGAAGAGTTCTTCTTTGCCTCTTCCTGGTTGCTAATGGTTTCCAGAAATCCTTGGAATTCAGTTCTTCATACATTGTTCCAATCTCTATCTCTGCCCTAACAGGATCTTCTCCCTTGTTTGTTCTTTTTTTTTTTTCCTGATAAAGACACTAGTTATACTGGATTTAGGGTCCAATGTTCTCTGTTTTCATCTCATTTTATCTTATTACATCTACAGAAGCCCTGTTTCTTTATTTTTAAAGATTTCTTTCTTTACCTGAAAGGCAGAGTTACAGAGAGAAGGAGAGACGGTGAGAGGGAGATCTTCCATCTGCTGGTTCACTCCCTCAAATGGCTGCAATAGTGGGGCCTGGGCCAGGCTGATGTCAGGAGCCAAGAACTCCATCTGAGTCTCCCACATGGGTCCTCTGCTGCTTCCCCAAGTGCATTAGCAGGAAGCTGGATCAGAAGTGGACCAGCTGGGACATGAACTGGTGTCCACAGGGGATGCCAGCACTGCTGGCTGCAGCTTAACCCACTGTGCCAACACTGGCCCCCAAGACTCTATTTCCATATAAGGTTGTATCTTGAAACACTGGGTGGACTTATAGTTTTGGGGATGCTGTTCAACTAAGAACACTGGTTTTTGTGTCAAGTGGAGACTCAAGCCTGGGATGGTCTTGAAATTTAGTGTCTAGTAGTAGATTCAATGCCACGATTGGCCCAACAAGTATGACATTTGCCAACTACAGGAGAGTCAAGAAATTTTCCCATTTCTACCTTTCACCTGTTTCTATTTATAAAGTCATTTGTGTTCCAGAAAGGGATGCTATTAGCCATTCTTACCTCAAGGCCGATCCCTTAACACACAGAAAAGGATCCTGCTAAAGGGAAAGGGGAGATTAACAATGAAGTGAATCACTAAATTGTTAACACGATAACCACAGGTTAAGTCAGCCTGCACTGATGGAGCCATGGTTGCTTAAAATTGGTTTGGAAATCCACAACTGCTTTACAGAAAGCAACAAGATTTTTTAAAAGATTTTATTTATTTACTTGAGAGGTAGAGTTACAGACAGAGAGAGGGAGAGACAAAGAGAGAGGTCTTCCATCCACCGGTTCACTCCCCAAATGGCTTTCATGGCCAGAACTGGCTGATTTGAAGCCAAGAGCCAGAAGCTTCTTCCGGGTCTCCCACGTGGGTACAGGGGCCCAAGCACTTTGGGCCATCTTCCACTACTTTCCCAGGCCACTAGCAGAGAGCTGGATTGAAAGAGGGGCAGCCAGGATATGAACCAGTGCCTGAATGGGATGCCTGCACTGCAGGCGGAGGCTTAGACTACTATGCCACAGTGCCAGCCCCAGGAAGCAACTAGTTTTAAAGCATTTCATTAGTTCACTTGCCTATCTTGATAGCAAGTTCAAAGTCAAATCAGAATTCAGCAACTTAACCTGATTATGGCATAGGGGACTTTTTTTTTTTTTTTCTGATATTCTTAGGTGCTGGTAGAATTCCAACCTTTGGAGATTTGAGAAAATGCCCTCAGCATCAGGAATGATTCAAATAATGCTCCTTCTAGAAGGCATTTATAATCCAGAAAAGTAGGTGCCTTCTACCTTTTTTCCCAAGAAAGCTTATAAAATAAAGCCCTAGGTTCTTGGATATTGAGGTGGACGGGCAAAATTGCATCAACAAAGGTAACTGAGAAATTCTGGATGCAAAAAAGAATTTAAACAGGAAAAAAACTAACCCTTTGTGGACCAAATGATATCACGCAGTCCTGGGTTTAACACTGTTGATGTCTGAGGATCATCTAGGATTTTAGAGTTGGAAGGGACGTCAGGGTTATTTGGTTCAACCTTCTGACTTACAGATGAGGAAACTGATATGGGAAGTAGCTCACTCAAGGACATTCCGAGGGCTTTTGGCTGAGCTGGGTACAGGCTCAGGTCTCTCCACTCGGCCCAGTCATCTTGTCACGGTATGCAACAACATCCAGAGGAAAAACGTAGGTGCAGGAAGCGAACCCAGCTCTCGCACACACCTGCCTTGATTTAATTCAAGTTCAGAAATGCAAAGGTTGAAATCATCGGGGGATTTATTGGCTCTTAAAAAAGCACTTTCTTAAACATCTCTTCTCCTTGCTCCATCCCTACCATCCTCTGGCAATTCCATTAAAAATAGCTTTGACTTGAAATTGGCCTGGAGATCATCATCGACTGCAATTATATAACCCCTCAACTGAGTGCATTATCATACCAAGCAAAATCCAAATGAATTTATGGTAGGACTGTGTTCCCTAACAGGAAAGCCAAATCCCAGCTAGGAATCTGCAGGTGCTGAGAACAGCTCAGATATGCAGATTCCTCCTCACCTGAGCAAGTGTGTGTGTGTGTGTGTGTGTGCACGCATGCGTGTTGAGAGTGTGATCCAAAAAGTCCAAGAAGTTGTTTGCCCTTGTCTCAGTCTCTCTCTATGCATCATGGACCAGGCAGGGCCAACATGAAGTGGACTTTGCAGACCTGAGTGGAGCTGAGGAACAATGCCTGACTGCCTTGTCAGGAGATACGGCCAGGATAACCTGAAGGATTAAAAATCATAGCTCCTGAAAGTGCGTCTGCTCCAGACACTTGCGTGTTCCATCTTGTTTGTACACTTGCTATGGCCTGGTTGTGGTTTATCCCCAAAGGCTCACCGGCTAGAAGCTTGGTCCCTGATGTAGCAGTATTGAGACGTGATGGAACCAGAGGTGGAGCCTCGTGGGAGGTGATTAGTCAACAGGCCATGACCTTGGGAGGGACTGATGTCTTGAACATCTGCGGGGATGGGTGGGTACCTGGGAGAGCAAGCTGTTACAAAGTGGGTTCACCTTTCTCTGCTTGCTCTCTAGTTTCCTGTCTCATCACCTGACCTCTTTCTCTCTCTTCCTCACTTTCATTACACCATGCTGACTGCAGCAGGAGGCCCTCACCAGATGCAACCGCCCAGCCTTGAACTTCCCAGCCACCAGAGCCAAGAGCTCAATAAGCCCCTCTTCTTTATAAATCACAACCTCTGGTATTTTGTTATAGGAACACAAAACAGACTCAGACAAGACTCCTACTTTTTCCTTCAGATTAAGATAAAGGGACATACAGGAAACACTCAGCTGGATTAAGAGTGGCAGAGTCAAGATGAACCTCTAGGACATTCAATTCTACTTCCAACTGTACTTTCCTTATCTCAAGATCCTGGTTGTGTTCTTTTCCCCACTCTTCCCTTTTCATTGCTGGTTTCTTGCCTGGGATAAGGTGCTGGTGAAAAGCCTAGATTCTTTTGCTAGAATCAGTGCCTCAGCTTTCCCTTCTGCAAAATAGGTCAGTACTGTATTAATTCATGGGAAGCACTTAGCACAACTCTTGGCACAGGAAGTACTGCCACATGTAAGCTGCTGTTGTTATTACGCAGTTTATACATGAGAAGAGCAGAGCAGCTGTTAGGAATGGCTGCTACCAGCAACTACGCAAATGGAAGATGGTGTCAAGGAAGAGACATGACTGACTCGCTGAGCACATGGCAGGTGAACCCAAATGGGCCTGAGTATTTTACTCCTGACCCTTCTACTTAGCAACTCCGTGATCTGAGGCAAGCAATCAAACCTTCCTAGGTATCGGATCTGCAAAACAAGGGGGCTGAACCGGTGCTATCTGAGACACACTCCAGTCCTAACACTGTAGAATTCTATGAAAACCTTCCTCCCCAAGATTAGAGGGTGGAAAGCAGAGGCCCTGTGCCACCGAAAAAGCATCTGCAAGATCCCTTTTCTCTCCACCCCTTTACACTAAGCATTTGTCGGACATCTTCAGAATCAAGTTTCCCAAAAGAACGTCTAGGCTTATGTCCACTGGGCGACAGGGGATAAAGAGAGGAAGGGGCAGTAGGTCGTAGGGCCCTCAGAAGGAGGTTGTGCAGAGGTCAGAGAGAGAACTGCAGACTTTGGCACAGGTTGGGAGTGGTGCCTGTGGCTTACAGATACGGTACCTGGGTCTTCCACATCTTCCTCCAGCTTCCCAAACGTGACCTTCTGAGAGGTCAGGACAGAACCAGATGCCACACACATCCGGCATGTTAGCTAGCGGTGGGCATTGAGAACACTGTGTGTGGGCGGCGGGGTGGGGGGGGTATGTTTGTATCTGTGTGTTTGTCTTTATGTATATAGGTGAACATGTCTGTATATGTGTGCCATGTGTCTATGCATCCCAAAAATGACCTTCTGAGAGGTCAGGGGTGGAACTAGAAACCACAAACATTTGGTGCATATTAGCTAAGTGGTGGGCATTGAGAACACTGTGTATATTTGTATTTGTGTGTATAGGTGTGCATGTGTGAACGGGTGTGCCTGTCTACATGCATGTATGGGTGTGTATACATATGTTTGCATGTATATAAGGTGAAATGTACATATGGGTGTGCATGAGTGCATATATATGTATGTGCATATATGTGTGTGCATATGCATGTGTATGCATGTGTGTGTATTACAAGGTGGAATGTACATTTGGATGTACAGGATGGAGGGTGTGTGTGTGTATCGGGTGAAATATGTAAGTTTGCAAGTATGTGCAGATATCTGCATGCATGTAGGAACATGCATGTATGTGTGTATGTGTTTGTGTGTATGTGTTTGTGCAAAGGGAGGTGTATGTGGTGTGTGTGCTTGCAGAACGTGGGGTGTGTGGTGTGCATGTGCATGAGTGTGTATGTGTGCAGAGCAAGGGCTGTGTGGTGTGCACGTGTGTGCACGTGTGTGCATGTGTGTGTATGTATAGGGTGAAATATGTAAGTTTGCAAGTATATACATGAACAGATATCTGTATGTATGTGTTTGTGTGTGCAGAGTGTGGGGTATGTGGAGTGTGTGTGTGCATGTGTGTGTGCGCATGTGTGTGTGTTCAGGGTGGAATGGGAAGGATCTCTGCAGCCCAGCAGGAAGGACAGACAACCTGGTCTCTAAGGAGAATGGCGCTTCCCAGATGCAGTGGGCGCTGCCGAGCCGCCAGACTGTGGGTCATTTTCCGGTGAAGACCGGCTGACCCTGGCCTTTCAGAGGCACTGCCACATCACCTACTCCTCACTGCAACTTGGGCACACTGATAAGCCTGAATCACGAGAGCTAGAAGGTTAATGAAAAAAGGAAGTGGGGGGGCAGTATCTGTGGCTCCCAAACAAGCCCTCTCCACTCAGTCTCCCTCCTCTTGTGAAAGACAGGCAGCAGCCGTCCCTCCTGGCAGGCCTGGTCTCTCCACGTGCAGGAGGAAGCTGCCACCGGATGAGCCTCGGCCTTTAGAAATACGCCCACGCACGCGAGAGGAAGTATCGAGGCTTGGGTTCTCCCCGTGGGATTTTTAGCAACTGTGCCGCTGTGCCACAAGCATGCCAATAGATCCGTTCGATCTGTGCAGAGTCAACAGAACCCAAGCCGAGGCTCAGACATTTCAGCATGAACAAGCCAATCTGGCTTGGTGACTTCTTAGCGGCAAATCAGGATGTCTCACCACATAGCCTCAGACACGGCCTGATTTAGGAAAGCAAATTGCCCTGGTCCTCCAGGGGAACCCCTGCCTGGGATGCCGCCTGGCTCTGAGACGGATTCTCCATGCCAGCTTCAGTAGGGGTCCAGGCGAGACTGCAGATCCCCCTTCAGGACTGAAGCACCCTTCCTCTGGCTGCCGAGAGCATGGGGTCCCCTCTCAGGGTTCCCTGTATACCCAGAGCTCACCTCCTTAAGAGCATACCACTCCTGGGTCGGGTGGAGAGCCCACCTGCAGTGATGGCTCTGACCCCGGACCCCAGTTTCATAAAGGCTCTGCATCTCTCTGTAGACTTGGGTGCACTAAGGCCTTAGGTGCTGAGCACTGCACCCCAACTTCTCCTGTACCTGTCAAACCCCGTCCGTCCATCCTTTCTAGAGCTTAGCTAGAGCATTAACCTTCCTTCATGCCAATCTCTCAGAACTTGATTTCTGCGGACCATGCCCTGCAACACCAAGGATCAGCATCCTTAGGTCACTCCTAATGGTCCACAAACTAGAGCTCTTGCAGGTGTATGAATTAATCACGTCTCTGTTGGACATTAATTCATTTTCTATATTTTCTGATGCTCTGACCACTGACACCTTGCTGTCCCTGAGAAGACTGCAGAGAATTCACCTGCAAGTGCCCCTTTCATACACAAACCAAACCAAAGCCTGTGGCTTCCGCAGCCTCCTTGACTAAGCTCTTAGACCGCAGGCCGCTGTCCATGAGCTCTGATCACTCCAGGCCTGATGCCAGGCAACAGTCAGTCCCTGCACCCCAGAGCTCACTGACATGACTCAAACTAGACAACCCTAAGCGTGCTGCGCTGCCTCACCCACTCCTTCCAGTGGAAACCACAGCAGAGGTTCGTGCCCCCGAGCCTCCTCCTTAACCCTGGTGCTCCCCCAGGGCCCTGCCTAGCGCACTGAGCCTCCTGTTTCTAGGCATCTGTGAATCCCACCACTCCATTCTTCTGGACACTCATTTCCTTGTCTATATGTCTACCACCCCTGGTTGAGATAAATTCTGAGTATACTCTACATTAAGGTACTAAACCAACAAAGTCTGAACCCCTGTGTATGACATCCTTTAAGACACAGGAGCCATGGGGAAGTCATCATGTTAGTTTTTCCCGAGGCTGCCTGGTGCTCCCCAAGCCAGGGGACAGCAGGCATATCTCAAATGCCCCACGCCTCCTCCCCTGACTCCGTTCACCCTCAGACATATGCATGAGAGCCACTTACTCCAGAGAACCTACCCAAACAAGGTCTTGGGAGAATCTACTCTGGAAATTCCTCCACCCAGAAGTTGGCCTTCTCAGCTTTGGCCTTGTGCCAGTGTCTGAGGTCAAGTCTGTATTTCTCTCCCTGCTTCCTTCTGGTATCCACCTGCCCTTAGAAGCATCACTCATCCCAAGAAGGAAGGTCTCCTTTCATAGCACATACGTCCCTACAAAATGTGTGAGATCCTCTGGGCAGGCTCTTCCTGTTTCTTAACCACCTGGTCAACTTACTACAATATAGAGCCTCCAAAAGACATTATAAGAGGCCTTTGGATCATTTCTTATGCCCAAGTTTGGGAAAACCCAAGAGAAAATTGGACTGAGCTTTGGGATGTTATATTAGCTTTTTATTATTTTTATTTACTTATTTTTATAAAGATTTATTTATTATTTATAGGAAAGGCAGAGTGACAAGAGAAAGGACGACAGAAAAACAAAGAGACTTTTCAACCACTGGTTCATTCCCAAATGGCGTCAATGGTTGGGGCTGGGCCAAGCTGAAGACAGGAGCCAGAAATTCCATCCCGTAGGTGGCAGAGGCCCAAGCACTTGGGTCATCATCTGCTGTCTCCCCAAGTGCCTTGGCAGGGAGCTAGATTGGAAGCAAAGCAGCTGAGATTCGAATTTGGTGTTCCAACATGGGGTGCTGGAATGGCAGGCAGCCACTTAACTCACCATACCACAACACAGCCCCTTGGTCAGCTTTTTGTTACCATAATTAGAATACCTGGGACAGGCTACTTTATGGAGCAGTTGTTTATTAGGGTTCATGGTTCTGGAGATTCAAAGTCCAAGACCGAGCAGACTCTATTGGTTTGGCCCCTGATGATGTCATTCTTGATGGCAGAGTCCCAGGTGGCAGACACAGGGAGAGACAGGGAGGCGGCATACATCTGTCTCTTTATAAAGTCACCAGGATTCGGTCATGAAGGCTCCAGTATGGTGACATAAATCAATCTAAAGACTTCTCAGTGTCCCACCTCTGAACACTGGAATTAAGTTTCTACTCTGTTAGTACCACTAACATAAAGTCTTGGAATTTAAACTGCTGCATGAATCCATGGGGCAAATCATATTCAACCCACAGCAGATGTTGTATATGGAGTCATCAGGAGGATGTAGGTAGAAAGGACACATGCAGGTATACACACACACACACACACACACACATACACACACACCATGGTCTCTTTTAGACACAGTAAAATGTAGTATTGCTGTATGAGGCCATTGAAGGCTGTGCTTTCATTAGATACATCTGGACCCAGCACAAGACTGGAGCTCACTCTGCTACCTTCTGAAGCCTCTAAGGAAAGGTCGTGCTGGGTAATTCACATACTTCAAACTCTTCAAGAGCTTGTCAAAGTCCTATAGCTTCATTCTTGCAATTAAGTGCAAAAAAATCTAGGGAGAATGGTTTGTTTCCATGTGACATATTTTGGTTTCCAGAAACTAGCATTTGGGGAACAGAAGCAGCACTTTGTCCCCTACCTTAGTGGCAAGAGTACTAGACAAAAAGTCCTCTTTCCAAGGCCACCCCTCAGTCACTCTATGATCTGAGGGGTGGGGGAGACACTCCCTTTTTTTCTGTACACTGATTTCTTTATTAGGTAAATGGGAATTATTTGACCTGCTCCCACCCTACATGGACACCATGAGACTTCCTGTTACTGTGACGACCTAGGAAACCTCTGGAAGGACCATGTTATGGTTAAGTGTCACTGGGGAGCTCATCAACTTGATCTGTCCATCCTAAAGAATCTTATGATGTCCCAGCTGTCAGGCTACCTTGGATCTCTTCCAGTTTAACATCTTCACTTGACAGAGAATGAAGTCTAGGCTGAGAAAACTGCTGAAGACTACATGGGCTACTTATTGGCCAGTGCAGATTCTTGGGCCAGAAAATTCCAAGAGTAGAATATAGTAGTCACGCAGGCTCACAGCCTGAAGTTTGGATTTGCAACCAACTATTTAAGCAACTTCGAATGAGCTAAGCTACATCTCTACAGTTAGTCTGAATAATAAACAAGAATAATAACCACATGGGGTTGTTGAGAAGATTAAATGAAATAAAACTTGGCACATTTCCTGGAAAATAATGAGTTGTATAAATGCTGGTTACATGCGTTGGAGACCAATAAAGAAATTAGGCTTCCCTTTCTTAGCACAGGATCGTTGCTCAGGCGTAGCTAGCCAGCCTCCTTTGCATCTAGGTAGGCCCATGTGACTAAGTGATGACCAGAGGTGTGTAAGTTTCATTGACGTGTGTGACTGGTGGGCCAGGCAGTTGGGCAGCAGGTGTAAAACTTCCCTCCGCTTGTGGTTGAATTATGCAGAGCCACTCTGCAGCCCCAAAGTGATGAGGCCCACAAAGGGGAGCAGACTGCATCCCTGAGTTACAGCTTGGAGAATGGCATGCCCAAGATGCTCGACTTTGTATGAGTGAGGAATAAATTTGAGAGTGTAAGCCAGTGAGTTTTGGAGGTTGTCAGAGCAGCTAGCATGGAATACCTAATATACAACTGCTGCTATAACTCAGACAGGACATATGCTAAGAAAAAAAAGGGGGAATGAGTACTTTGGTATACAACTGGCAGGCTTGCAGGTGGGAAAGGTGTGCATTTGTGCCTCCCTTCCTTATCCTTATCATAATCCTTACATTCAGAGGCTTACACTCGCCTGCTGTGAAACAGCAAAGGGCAAAGAAGCAGAGTCCAGGCGAGCTCTTGTCCTCTCCAGGGGCTGACATGGGTTCCTGATGAGTGCTAAGAGGATTCTAAACGAATGCAGCCCTGGTGGCATGTTCCAGTAAAATCCCTTGCAAGGATGGCAAAAGAATTAGAAATGTCACAGGAAGGGTGACAGCCAGGAATGGGGTTGAGATAGACCGGTCCTGGTCCTTCCTTGGCCTTTAGCTGAATGCCCTTGCCCAATTATACAGTGGTTTTTAAAATTATTTTTATTTATTTTATTTGAAAGACATAAAGATGGAGACAAAGATCATTCATCCAGTGGTTCACTCTCCAAATGTCTATAACAGCTGGTGCTGGGCCAGGCCAAATCCAGGAGCCTGGAACTTAATCCAGGTCTCCCAGATAGGTGGCAGGGACCTGAATACTTGAGCCATCACTGCTGCCTCCAGGAGTCTCTTTACAGGAAGCTGGAATTGAAAGTGGAGCTGGGACTGAACCCCTTGCACTCCCACATGGGATGCAGGCATTCCAAGCAGCATCTTAACTGCTGCCCCAAATGCTTGTCTCCACATAATATCTGAGCCTTAGCTTCTCTATCTATAAAATGAGAGACTGAAAGATCTTAGAGGATCCTTTCACTATAATGATTTGGAATTTTTACAATTCATTCATTCACTTAACAAACATTGAGCACTGTGCTGGGTGC
This sequence comes from Sylvilagus floridanus, assembly GCA_949820135.1. NCBI lineage: Eukaryota > Metazoa > Chordata > Mammalia > Lagomorpha > Leporidae > Sylvilagus > Sylvilagus floridanus. Next base: position 8,914,473 of record OX463228.1, on the reverse strand, counting down.
TGAACTATAAAGATCTTTAAGATACAATCTGTGGGCTGGCGCCATGGCTCACTCGGCTAATCCTCCACCTGCAGTGGGGTTCTAGTTCCGGTTGGGGCGCCAGTTCTGTCCCAGTTGCTTCTCTTCCAGTCCAGCTCTCAGCTGTGGCCTGGGAAGGCAGTGAAGGATGGCCCCAAGTCCTTGGGCCCTGCACCCACATGGAAGATCAGGGGAGGCACCTGGCTCCTGGCTTCGGATCAGTGCGGTGCGCAGGCCGTGGCAACCATTTGGGGGGTGAACCAATGGAGGGAAGACCTTCCTCTCTGTTTCCCTCTCTCACTGTCTAACTCTGCCTGTCAAAAAATAAAAATAAAAAAAAAAAAAGATAGTCTGTGACCACAAGATACTCACGGTCTAGAAGGATTTGCCTGACCTGGAGTCAGTCTTTGTGCAGTGTTCTCTGCCTGCACAGACACTTGCAGGCTTCACTTACTTTGGCATAAAGTAGAGGAAGAGATCAGGACTATTTCACAAGGCCAAGCACTCTAAGAAAGCTGTTCACAGGGGCCCACTGCTGTGGCGCAGTGGGTTAAAGCCCCAGCCTGCAGTGCCGGCATCCTATATGGGCACCGGTTCGAGTCCCAGCTGCTCTTCTTCTGATCCAGCTCTCTGTGGTCTGGGAAAGCAGTAGAAGATGGCCCAAGTCCTTGGGCCCCTGCACCCACGTGGGAGACCTGGAAGACGTTCCTGGCTTCTGGCTTCGGATCAGCTCAGCTCTGGCTGTTGTGGTCATTTGGAGAGTGAACCAATGGAATGGAAGACCCCCCACCCCCTCCCTGCTCTACCTCTCTTTGTAACTCTGTCTTTGTCTTTCAAATAAATAAATTAAAAAAACAGAAAGAAAGGTGTTCACTTTGGCATAGCCCAGAATCAACATACAAAAGGTCTCTTTTTTCCCCCTAGAAACTCAGAAACACTGCATTCAGGACCACCCAAACAATCTCCTTTCTGTTATTCCTTCATTTCGTAAGTGAAAACAGGCCGAGAGAGATGTAACAGGCCATCTGAGGTCGCTCACTTGAACAGCCGATCATCAGGTCCAGGATGGGTGTACCATCACCCTTGGGAAGGAAGGACAATTTGACACCAACACCCTGCGCCTCATGGAGAGCCAGGGGATGGTTCCCCTCTGCCATGCCACCCAGCTGCCTTGCTTCGAAAGCTCTGGATCTCTTTAGCAGCCGCTACCTAACTGGGAGACTCCAGATTCTGATGACTCTTGCCCCTAATCAAGGCCAACATCCATAGCTGCAACCTGCAGTTGCTGAGAAATCTCTGGACCAGTGGCTGCTGCAAGCCTTCCAGCCTCAGTTTCCATAGATTTTACCTTTTTCAATTATGTTTGGAAATCCAAGATTGCAAAACTAGTCATGCAGCCCAACCAGGGTAGGGGTGGAATGTGGATTGTGGAGAAGTGCCAAGAGCTACCTCTGGTAGGAAGGATTCAACCTTTTGAGGAAAACAAAAAAAGCCCCTCACTCTGTTGCCATGGGAACGGCTCAGCATTGCTGAGGATGCTCTGCAGGAGGCTGCCTTGGAGCAGAGCTGGGGAGGGGGCTTTCCTTCCACGGAGGTGAGGAGCACTATTTGTAAGAAAGCACCGCTGTGGGCTCTTTTGATTCCTGCAGGGCTGGGAGTGGTCCCCTGGCCTCTGGCCCTAGGGCATCTTTTTTCTTAGCATTACTCAGATGGCAAGAAAAGGAGCCAGGGCTGGAGGTTCATTCCAAATGATTACAGAGCAGGGCTCTCTAAGTCACCCCTTCATCTCTGCAGCTACAGCTCTGGACAAGATGACTGGCACCCCCTTGTCTGAAAGAGCCAGAGATAGAACCAGAAAGAGTTCCAGAGGAGAAGATCTGGGGAGGAGTGGTGGTGATGGGGAGAGGGGGCAGCTGGAGTCCTCAGTCACACCCATTCCCACACCACCCATTCACACGAAGATTGACCTGTTTAGTTGTTGCTTTGCTCTCTTTCACACAAGGGTCATTTCTCAGCCCATTCCAGCTGTTTCTGAGTCCCACACCCCTCCGGGGGCACATCCTCCAGCTGTCCCCTTTGAAGAACTCCAGTTTTCCTGGGTCCAGGACAGTGGGGAAGCCTGCAGGGCACAGTTCTGATGTCAAGACAGACTTGGTCTTGCCTGGATCTGCCACTTCTTGGCTCTGTGGCTGAGGCTAGGATGCTAAGCCTCTGAGTTTCAATCGCCTCCCCTGTCAAATGGACAGTAATTACACTGGCCCCGTGCGACTTCTGGGTAGACCGTTTTGAAAAACCCAAGGAACCACTATCCCGGTGTTCTGGTGTGCTCAGTAACCAGTATAGCTAGGAGCTAACTGCAAATTTTGCTTCTGTACTCAATTGCTTTGCTTGCCAAATGCCAAACCTTGAAAAATGCCTCTCCCTGGTCAGCTAACTTTCTCCATAAGTTTCGGTTTCCCCAGAAAAGAAACTTATTGTAACTCCCACCTGCTTGGGATAGACAGTCCCTCCCTATCTAAAGATATGTTAATTTTGTGGTTTTTGCATTTAAAAGTGGCTTGCAGCTGCTGCTCAAGGCTTCTTTCCTTCACCTTTGCTGGGGGAGGGAGCCCGTTTGCGCAAACGCCTAATAAAATCCTCATGCTCTTGCATCAGCTTGGTCTGGAGTTTGGGTCTTTGGGCGACCACCCGAGCATGTGGGATTCCGGATTTTGGGGTCCTTCACGTTTATGATGCATTGTATGGGTAGCACTCAGCCACGGGCCTGGAACATACTGGGTATTTGGCACAGGTAGACTTAGGGAAAAAAGGAAGTTTAGGCTAGAGGATCTTTCACAATTCTCTCTCTCGTAGTAGCTTATGTTTTCTGTCCTCACATCTCTAAAACTGAAACCACCCTCCATGGTTAGGATTATTTCAACTTTTCCTTCCAATGCTTTATTCTCTTTATATTTCTTATTCTCCCTAAGAATAATCATTTCTTTTGGAAACAAAAAATCACGTAGGCCAGCGCCGTGGCTCACTAGGCTAATCCTCCACCTGCGGCGCCGGCACTCCGGGTTCTAGCCCCGGTTGGGCGCTGGTTCCATCCCGGTTGCTCCTCTTCCAGTCCAGCTCTCTGCTATGGCTCAGGAAGGCAGTGGAGGATGGCCCAAGCGGTTGGGCCCTGTACCTGCATGGGAGACCAGGAGAAAGCACCTGGCTCCTGGCTTCAGATTGGTGCAGCGCGCCAGCCATAGCGGCCATCTGGGAGGTGAACCAACGGAAAAGGAAGACCTTTCTCTCTCTCTCTCTCTCTCACTGTCTAGCTCTTTCTGTCAAAAAAAAAAAAAAATCATGAAGTGAAGAAATACAATAGGCTTGGTGGTAAGATTCTCTATGGAGTTGATTTTTTTCTTTTATGATTACAATTAAATAAAATATTTTGAAAAGTGGTGTTATCCAACATTCTACGTGATCTCCATTCTCTTTCTGAAATCTATTTAAGAGGTCTTAACCATCCCAAACTTTAATTAGCTTTTCCATGTAAAATGTTTTCAAGTCTCCATCTCCAGATCTGGCTCCCCGCCCAGCCTCTCGTCCCCTGGGACCATCTTTCATCAGTCCACGTGGAGGACCCAGAAGAATCCATAATTAACCACTTGTACACGGTATATAACTGTTTACCCAGGCCTGCCACACTTGTCTTATTTAATGCCCCAAATAAGCCTCTGATATGACTACTGATATCTTCATCCCCATTTCACAGAAGAAACAACAGACATGACTCCACTTCCATTTCGGTCAGTGCGCACATAGCATCACTAGGGATCTGAGCTCAGGTGTGTCAAGGCCACTTCGGGATTCCCCAGGGAGAGACGTCTAGACACCCCCTTAAGTCAATTCTCTCTGAACTGAACCAACGGACTCCTCTTGCTCCTCTCTTTTCAGTCCTGACATCACCATCTCCTCACTTACCTAGCCCCCAAGCCTGGTTGTCATCGACTTCTACTTTCTCTACTACTTCACTCAACCGACCACAAAGTCCAGCCAATTCTTCTCTTTCAGTGTCTCTTACGTTGTCCCGTTCCTCCCGTCCCCACCACGGTCCTGCACGTTTCAGGCCCTTGCCAGCTCATACTCTGATGATTCAACTCTGCCCCAGATCTCACTAACTGTAATTTCTTTTTCCTTTACAGTAACCAGTCTATTCTTCAAAAACTTCAATAAGTCTTGATTGCCTATGAAATAAAATCCGAAATCACTGCCAGAGAGGCAAGACCCTCCTCGACCTCCTGTAAGTCCTGCTTTACACTTTAAATTATTCCCCTATTCTGTCAACCCACTCCAGCCACTCTTGCCCTTCCAAGAACAGCAAAAAAGACTCCTTAAGTAGCGTGCGATGAAAGGGTGGTCTGCATCTAGATCTCTGCATCATAGGTTTATGGGGTCATACTTGGGTCAAATAATAAGGGCACCAAAATCAATGAGCAACCTCTGCCATTGTCAAAAGGCTGGAGGGTGGAATATAGTGGTGTCCCTTTCTGTCCCTTGTGTGTTTTCTATTGGTTTGAAAACTCATCTAGGACATGCTCCCCTCAATCTAATTTCCCTATAGCCACTCAACATTGAGCCTTGCATGGAGCAGATATTCAATAAATATTTTAAAATTTATCTGTAATTTTTTATAAATTCATTTTTAGCTACAACAAAGCAGAAAATCCATTGACTAGCAGTGCCTTCCAGCCCTAGAGAACCTGAAAAAAAATACTGATGTCTGGGCCTCATCCCCACTGGTTCTGCCTTAACTAGTCTGGGATGGATCTGGTGTGTTTTTTTATTTTTATTTTTTAAAGTTTTATTTATTTATTTGAAAGAGTTACACAGAGAGAGAAGGAGAGGCAGAGAGAGAGAGAGAGAGAGAGAGAGAGAGAAAGGTCTTCCATCTGTTACTGGAGAAATTTGCAGGGTTCTTGTCTTCGCGCAAGAAAGAATTCAGGCGTGAGACAAAGAGTAGTGGGAAGTAAAATAGAAAGGTTTATCGGGCGGGCGGCCCAGCAGAGAGGCAGAGGGCTGAGTCTGGTTGAGGCGGGGGTGGGGGGGGTGGGGGGTGGGGGGGTGGGGTGTGTGTGGGGGTGTGTGTGTGTGTGTTAAGGAGATGGGTCTTGCTTCCCCAACTGTTCCTCTTGGAACAAAGGGCTTTTTGGATGCAAATGTTACGAAACTTCTCCCTGAGTTTTGCAAATGTTAAGAAGCTTCCTCCTGTGGAAGGAGGGGTGGGGACTTCCACCTGGCAGGTTATCAGGTAGAAGGGGGCAGGGCAGGGCAGGATGTGAATATCGGGCTGCCCCTGAAACATTGTCAGCAGATGCATATGCTGGACATAGATGTCTTCTCTTTAGGCCTTTATGTCACACACACACAAGCTCATAACTGACTTCCTACCTAACAAGGTTCTAACAAATTCTCTTCTTCTCCCACAGCAGAGTCCAGAAGCAGACCCTACCAATGCTGGGGGGACTCAAAGGTTTTCATGAGATGTTGCCAATCTTTGGAGAGGCAGGCAGCCTAATGTGGGTCTTTTAATTTTTGCCTCAGCATGGGAAACACCGCTTCTTCAGTCAACTGATATAATGAGGAGTAACTTAAGGCGGAGTCAGGAAGCCCTACCCTACCCACCCTTAGATACGCACAATGGCATTTCCCCCTATTTGTGAAATGTACTTTAGGAGAAGTCCCTAAACCTCTGTCCAAACAAACGGTTATTTTTAAGGCTCCTCCTACATAGAAAGTTGGGAGCTGCCTGAAAAAGATCTTAATGAATGCCTACTATTGTTTAGAGCTACGCAGGGGATTGTGTGGAAAAGACAAAGAAACACAAAATTTTGTTCTCTTAGAATAAAAGTAAAGAAACACACACACACACAATTCAAAACTAAATGCAGGTCCAGGTCCCTGACTATCCAGAAGGCATACAGGACAGGGCAGTTTTGCATTCTCCCACCATTTCCACCTAGATCTCTTTGACCTTAGAAGGCTGGTGTCATCCAGTGCTTACAACCAAGTTTATTCCTGCTATGAACAACACCCAGCTACAGCAAAAGGCTCCCAGAATGCCTTCTAATTGTTGAGCACAGCAGGAAGCAACAAAAAACACCTTCCACCCTTCCCAATATGTCTGCCTTCTATTCCCCTAGTAATGGCTCTCAGATTCATTCCCGAGTAATTTCCATGTAAATTAGACTAGAAAGAGGCAAAAACGATTGGGGGTGGGGGTTGGGAGCAAATACGTTGTATCCCAGCGACTCACAACTGAGAACCAAATGTTCTGTAACTGAAACCAGAATCTGGGTGACTGTACCTGTGGAGGATGCATGTGGACTTGGCAAAGGTCAGACATCTCGGCCCTACGCGCTGGGCACGCAGACTTTTTTTTAACCTGCTCATTGTCTTACCTAAGTGCTTTCTTGGCAGTATCATAGGCCAGTATTCTCTGGCCATCTCCGAAGAGTTGTCTCTCCACTCTATCGCTTCTCTTCAGTGAGTGTGACCAGTAGTAGCCAAAGGCCACTGACAGGGTGGCCGTGATCTGAGTCCTGTTTACTTGGGACCAGCTCCAGAAAGGGTCTTTCCCTGTGCTGGACTTCAGTGCTCAGTTCTAGCTGGGACGAGCCCTCGCGACAGAAGCTGGTTCTGTTACAGAATGTGGACCAACCTGTGCAAGCTTTACTCACACAGATGAGGACTTCAGGCCCTTCTAGACAAGGACTGCTCGTGGCGGGCACACACACGGTGGGGTTTTCATCGTGACATACCTAAGGGCTGTGCTCAGCTCTGAAGGGCACCGTGGAGGAAAGGACACCACGGACTTGGTCTTTGTCTCATCTTTTCATTCTGAATTCTCCCCCTCGGTGTCCCCATCTACCCTAATCCTCTATAGCACCTCCGCTCTGGTGACCCCCTCATTTGTGTCCCTCACCCTGAACCCATCTTGAACTCCAGGTCCATATTTCCAACCGCCTACAACATTTTCACATGGCTGTCTCAAAAGTGATTATGCCCCAGACAGAATTCATCAGCAACCTCCAAATAACTTACAAACTTGTCCTCCACTTCTGGGCTCCTCCATTTTTTTCTTCTTTTTAAAAGATTTTATGTATTTTTATTTGAAAAGCAGAGTTACAGAGAGAGAGAGAGAGAGAGAGAGAATCATCTTCCATCAGCTTGTTCACACCCCAAATGACTACAACAACTACGGCTAGGCCAGGTCAAAGCCAGGAGCTAGGAGCCAGGAGCTTTATCTAGGTCGCCCACATGGACACAGGGGCCTAAGCACTTAGGCCATCTTCCAGTTTTCCTAGGTGCATTAGCAGGGAGCTGGATTGGAAGTGGAGCAGCCAGGACCTGAACCAGCGCCCATATGGGAAGCCGGCACTAAAGGCCATGGCTTTAACCTGCTGTGCCACAGCGCTGGACCCATACTTCTCCATCTTACTTAAGGGCAATCATTTCCATCTGCCATGCTGGAGTGGACAAGGAAGCCATTTGTGCATTTCTTCCACAGTGTCACTCAGTGTCCAAATGCATTTCTCATCCCAGAATTCTTACCCATAATCCCCCTTCCCTCTCAATGGACACAATCCAGGCGCCTGTCTTCCTCGACCTGCATTACTGAGACAGTTTCCTGACCAGTGGCTTTCTTCTTGGACCCCCACCACCAGCACCACCACCCGTCCATCTGTCATTTAGCCACGTCCCATATTGCTGCCCAAAACTTTCCTAAAACACAGGTCTGCCGTGTCTTCCCTTGCTCAAAACCTGCTGTGGCTACTTCACTACCCGGAGTACAATGTTCAAAACCTTCATCCTGCCGTGCAGTCTCCATCTGGGGCCATACTCCCGCGTTTCTTCCTTCTGTGCCCGGTTCCAGCTGCGTTTTATCCCTCTTTCCTCCATAGGCCCTGTACTTCCTTCTCCAATCTCATGCATTCTCCCAGAGTGGCTGCCTTTTTAACATTTTCAAGTTAACTGGATGACACTGATCATTTTGAAGATGTGAGAAGCAAAAATATGAGAAATCTGGAGAAGAGGGGCTCTCTTTTAACGTGTTTTTCTTTGCACTAATGGGCCAGGCTTGGGCTGTTCTTTGCTTCCTGCCTTTGCGCTTGGTGTCTTCCCTGTAACTCTCTCCATCTACCTTCCACGATAGGAGCAGGCAGAGTTCTTCCTCCCCACCAGTTTAAAAGTGGATAGAGAGCACGTAGGATGTCTGCACCCAGACTACCTTAACATTTGTCAGCGTTATCAGCAGGCTAATTAGCACTAAGGCACTCCCATACCCTAGGTGAGACACCTTGGGAACAAACATTTTCCTACACAAATACAACTCCCCTCTGTACTCAAATCTATCTCAGATCACTCCATTCTCAAGCTTTGAAAGACCATACTCCATGTTTGAGCAGAGGAAGAGAGTGCAAAAGAGCATGATAGGACCAGAATAATCCGATTTATTCTCCAGGGGACACTCCCACAGAAGAAACCTGGTGTCCTAGAATGGGAACAGTCTGACCTGGACTTCTGGACAGACAGTACAGGAGGGGTAAATAACACTGAGGTTGCCCTAGCGGTTGCTATTACAGCAGTGGCCACTATCCTGTGACCTGGTGTCTGTGCTAAGAGTTTATACACATTATCTCACTTAATCCTTCCAGCAGTCCTATGTGGGTATCACCCTTATTTTACAGAGAAGAAAAATCAAGTTCAGAGAAATAGGGGTTTTGTGTCTCACAAAAAACAGCATTTAGTAAGTTTCATGCATTAATCCAGTATTTCTCCCCAGATACTGAGATACAAAGATAACCTAGATGGACTCCCTGGCTCCAGAAGCTCACAGGCCAATGGGAAGGAGAGTCATGTTCTCAAGGGAATCAGACTTGGTTAGGGAGAGAGAGAAGCTACCACCTGCTTGGTGATCTTATTTAGGAAAAACAATTGAGGGAAGTGGTCTTGAAAGATAGGTCTGACTTCAAAAGGTAAAGACACAAGGCCATGTCCTTTCTGTGAAACTAAATGGTAAATTCTTTGAGGACAGAATCTGATGTTTTATGCATAGTTCAGGTCAAGAGATATCTAACAAGAATCCTATGCACCTGCCAAGGTATGCGGGGCAGGAGGGATATGATGATAAATAGGACAGAGTTGTTGCCCTCTGCCTCATGGTAAACTTCTTCCTCCGTCAATGAGGGGATTTCTTCCTCCAGATGCCCACGGACTGTCCTCTGTCTGCCCCTCAATGGATACTGCACTGTCTTGTTTATCTTATTGTTCTCTGCTCTGTCTGGAGCAGACAACCCAGGATGGTACCAGGGGCTACAGATCTGAAAGATTATGGGAAAGAGTTCCATGCCCTAAAAGAATTGAGTCTATCTACATGCACATTTGATAACCTTCCCTAATGACATCAACTCACCTGCAGTTCACCTGCTGATCCCTATGTCCCCACTCCTTGAGGGAGATGTAACAGTGCTGACGGCTGCGAAGGCAGAGATCCTGGGTTTTCCCATTTGCATCTGTCTTGTGTATGCACAGGTGTGTGCACTTGTGAGCATGTGTGTCAGAGAACATGCAGGTACAATACTTCTCAGGGTGTCCATCCACACTAGGAGATCCCAGGTCAGCTTTCTTGCAGTCCTCTGCAAGGGGGATACTTTTGCGTAACCAGGAAATCACGCTCAAGCCTGGCTAATTGACCTGAATGGTAGGAGACTCCTCTGGGAATCCCCAGGGGCTTGTCTGAAGAGAGCCACAAACACTCATAATACAAAGGCAGAAAAAATAACAACAGTCCATCTTGGTGCCCTGGCTGTAAATGGCTCATTTACCCTGGCAAGAGGAATGGAGTTTTAATGACAAATTGTAATGCCGCACAGCAGGCTTGGTTGTGTGCTGTAAATTATTTTGAAAGAGGCACTATGCCTTAATAAAAAGAGGATTGCTTTCTGGGATGGAGTCTGGATTTAGCTGTGGCGTGAGAGCCTTGGGCATCTCCCATTTCCCAGCTCCACTTCCACTCCAGCTACACTTCCCCACTCCATCCCGACACACTCTTTCCCGCCCCCTGGGCAATGAAGAAGCAGCTTGGTGAGCGGGTTTCACAGATGTGCATTTTCTTTCCTAGTGGGGCAAAAGGATCCAGTGGAGTCTGCTCAGAGCCAGAGGGTCCAGGGTGCAAGGGGCATCTTCATTTGCCCTACTGAGAATTTCCTAGTCTCCTTCCATACAGGACTTAATTCCACAGAGGAGGACAGAGCTCTGAGGACTGTGTTGGGAGGTTTCAGAGGCCAATCAGGAGATCTGAGAGCTCCCACCACCAACGTGGCTTAACAAGGTGACTGATGGGAACAGCTGCCATTGGAGGTATGACACTGTGGCAGAGAGAATGCTTACTCAAGACCCACGGCCTCCATTGCATTTCCCCAGCTCCCTTGCAGCTGCAGTGGGCCATGTGAACAGTTTCAGCCAAGGATCATAACCGAAAATGCAATGCAATACATCATTTTGTGACCAAGGAAGTTAGGGACCTGGCCCTGTGTGGCCTCTCTGTATCTCTCTCCCTGTCTCTCTCCCCCTCTCTGCTTCCATGGTTCTCTTGGAGGTCATTTGTTCCATGTTTAGTAGCCATGTGATGAAGGAGGGCCAAGTGCCCTATATTGGACTTTGCATTCTTGTGAGTAACAATTACAACTTGTATTTTGTGGGCCTGGGACATCTCAGGGTTCATTTGTTACCACAGCATACGCAAGCCTATCCAGACCAACACAGCCAGCATCTCCAAGGCTTGTACTTGGATCTGTGTTGCCCAACGCTAGGTAGTATATCCCTTGCTCTACTCTCAAGCATTTGCCCTGTCTGTCTTGAGGCTTGGCTGTAGAGCAATGTCAATGCCATCAGACAGGTATGAATTCAAGTCCTGCTTCTGCCACATGCTGTCAACATACAGCTCATCGGGCCCATCTGTGCCTCCATTTCTCCATGTGTAAAATGTGAGCATCTATGTTGTCATGTTCCGTGAAAAATAAGTCAATCTTTGTAAAACCCTTAAGGCAGTGCTTGACACATAACAGGCACTCGAAAATATCAGTTCTTCCCTTCTTTCTTGCTTTGTTCCTTCTAGGCATGCAATGTGGTCCTGCATGAAAGTGAGGCTAATTGGGCCCACGAGAATGCAGCCTGCAGAATGGGTCTTCTCAGAACTCTTGGATCTAAATACTTGAATATGATACACACCACTCACTGGCTATGCTACATAAACTCTACACTTCCATTTCTTCAGCTACAAAATGAGGCAGCAAAGGGACTTCAGCCATTGGGTTGTTCTGAGGATTAAACAAGATGTGTGTATAAAATTTAGAATCTATAATATGTAGCATATATATAGTATATGTATGTATGTATGTGTGTGTGTAAATACACACACACACATAAAATTCGTTTGAAAGGCAGAGAGATAGACAAACAGAGATCTCCCAGCCACCAATTCACTCCCCAAATATCCACAAATAGCCAGGGCTGGACCAGGCCAAAGTCAAGAGCCAAGAATACCATCCAGGTCTCCTATGTGGATGGCAGGGACTCAAGGAGTTGAGCCATCATCTGTTGCCTCCCAGGTTGCACATTAGCAGGAAGCTGGAACCAGGAGTAAAGCCAAGAGTCAAACAGCACTCCAATAGGGGATCCAGGCATCTCAGCCAGTGTCTTAATTACTGTGTCAAAAACCTCCCCACACAAAGTGTATTAACTATGTAACATGCTTGAATGAGTGTCTGGCACTAGTACCTGCTACACATAATAGTTATCTGCTTGTTTTTAAGAGTTTTTTTTTTTTATTTGAAAGACAGAGTTATAGAGAGGCAGAGAGAGATAGAGATAGATACAGAGAGAGAGAGAGAGAGAGAGAGAGAGAGAGAAACATCGGTCTTCCATCTGCTGGTTCACTCACTCCCCCAAACAGCCACAACATCCGGGGCTAGGCCAGGCCAAAGCCAGGAGCCAGGAGCTTCTTCTGGGCTCCCCAAGTGGGTGCAGGGGTCCAAGGACTTGGGCCATCCTCCACAGCTTTCCCAGGTGCATTGGCAAGGAGCTGGATCGGGAGTTATCTTTTGTTTTTGTAACTGTTATTACTACTACTACTATTATTATTATTAATTCTTTGATCCTTGGCTAATCTCCTCTTGAAAAAGCACCCCACAGCAAACTGCCAGTAGTGCCAGTGTAGTGGGGTCAGAGGTGGCAAGTTCCCTCCGTGGAGTTCACCTGGAAAGTAACACAGAGGGAACCCGAGGGCCATGAGGTGAGAGGAAAGCACAAAGCTGAGGAACCAATGTGAGTGAAGTCTGGGCTAGAAGCTGGCTTGTCTGAGAGAGGAAGTCCCTGAACTGGACCCACCAACATCGCGGCTCTGTCTTGACTCAGTAACCTTTGATACCCCATCTTCTTCTGAATTCCTGGCCTGGGTTCGCCCCAGCCCCAAGCTCTGCTTCTGTGGGAGCTGGGTTTTCACCACAGCATCCCCTTCAGTCTGTATCCCCACTGCCCCTCCTGGCTTGAAGCCCTGTCCAGTCAGCTCAATGTGGGCATTTGGGATGACAATAACCAAGGTAGCATCTTGGCAGGGACTCTGCCAAAAGACACGTTCAGTGTAAGCACCTCACAGCCTCCATACACTCTGTTCAGAGTAGGCTGTCACCACCCAGTTTGCCTCTGCCGGAAAGGGTCCCCAGTCCTCTTACAGCAGGTGACAGCGAAGGAAGGGGCATCGCCAAGAGCCTGGTGTCAGGTTTGCTTGCTCAGCCTGTTGAGTGGAGGCGTCTGCATAACCCAAGAGCATGTGAGAGTCTTACACACCCTTTGCGTATTGTTTTATTGTCTCTCTTCTCTTTGCCTTCAAAGCCTCATTTTTGTTTTGTTTTGTTTTTTGGCTTAAACTAATGGTGAATGTTTCTCCATGAAAATCCCCCAGCCAATGTTGACTTGGTTTTATTGCCAGGCTGCTGGGCTGGAGGTGGGAGTGCGGGAAAGCTGCCCTTTCCGCTGTAAAACTTCAAAAAGCCACGTGTTTGGTTTGGGAGATTGGAGGTGTGGTCTGTCATCGGAGGAAGGAAAAGTGTCCTAACCACTGTTTTCTTGGCCTTTATGGAGTGTCGGACCTGGCAGTCAATTCGAATCAGAAGACAGCAGTCAGAGGCAGGCCGAGAGGCCACACGAGTTGCCATGGGCAGGGAGCAGAGAGAGGCGGGCTGGTGGCTGGCCCCACAGAAGGGATTTGAAAGTGTCATTCTGTCATGGGGCGAATCCCTAGGTGCCCAGCAATGCCTGTGATTACCTGAGCTCCTGCATCCGCTGGCTCGGCTGCCCTCCCTTGGGGCTCACAAGCAACACACTTTCGCTCACAGAGCAGGGACAGCAGAGCTGAAGTCCTCTGGTGGATTTAGATGCCTTGTCTTTTAACACCGAAGTGCCAGCATCATCTCTCAAAAGGCTGCTCTGAGATGCAAGTGGAGAAAGGGACAAAGGGTTTCCTGTTTCTTCCACATTTGCCTTCTAAGCTCCTGAGAGCAGCCAGTGGTAGCAGCCAGGGCCCCGCTTGCTTGTTCCCACTGCACACAATGATGTCCCTGTGGCTGCAGGACGGACGGAACACCTCAGCTCCAGGTCCCGCTTGGCCGTACATTCCCTGTGTGCTCAGCAAACAGGATGTTTCATCTGTAAGATGAGTTGATTGTATCATGGCTGTTTTAATTTTATTTATTTATTTATTTATTTTTAACAGGCAGAGTGGACAGTGACAGAGAGACAGAGAGAAAGGTCTCCCTTTGCCATTGGTTCACCCTCCAATGGCTGCCGTGGCCGGCACGCTGCAGCCGGCGCGTTGCAGCCGGTGCACCACGCTGATCCAAAGCCAGGAGCCAGGTGCTTATCTTGGTCTCCCATGGGGTGCAGGGCCCAAGCACTTGGGCCATCCTCCACTGCACTCCCGGGCCACAGCAGAGAGCTGGCCTGGAAGAGGGGCAACCGGGACAGAATCCGGCGCCCCAACTGGGACTAGAACCAGGTGCGCCGGCGCCACTAGGCGGAGGATTAGCCTATTGAGCCGCAGCGCCGGCCGTCCTAATGTTCTATTATTACACAATAGGATAACTATGCTTGACAATAATTAGTTGAATATTTCAAAGTAGCTAGTAGTAGAGAGAACTTTGAATGTTCCCAACACAAAGAAATGACAAACATCTGAGGTGATAGTTACTCTGCTCTGATCATTCCACATTATGTACATGTGTTGAAATGTTACATCATACTCCATAAATTTACCATGTGCCAGATAAAAATAAAAATAAGTTTTATTCTTTAATTTTTTTCTAAGAATGAATGCACTCATACCTGAATCTTGAATTCTTTTTTTTGACAGGCAGAGTAGATAGTGAGAGAGTGACAGAGAGAAAGGTCTTCCTTTTGCCATTGGTTCACCCTCCAATGGCCGCCACGGCCGGCGTGTTGCAGCCAGCACACCACGCTGATCCGATGGCAGGAGCCAGGTGCTTTTCCTGGTCTCCCATGGGGTGCAGGGCCCAAGCACTTGGGCCATCCTCCACTGCACTCCCGGGTCACAGCAGAGAGCTGGCCTGGAAGAGGGGCAACCAGGACAGAATCCGGCGCCCCGACCGGGACTAGAACCCGGTGTGCCGGCGCCACTAGGTGGAGGATTAGCCTATTGAGCCGCAGCGCCAGCCCCCTTTTTTATGCATTTTCAACCAAGCAGATGCCACAGTAACAGCCAAAGAATCCAGACTCCAGCTCCAGCTCTGCTGCTAACCACACGTGTAACGACCCAATCAGCCGTTCTGGTCACCAGCATCCTCCATTGCATGGTGAGGGTTGATGATCTGTAGTCACTCTTTCTCCCAGGTGGAAATTGGCTCTCCTGGGAATGTTCCCATGAGGCTTAGTACTTGAGGATGTCTCCATATTTAGAGACCACCCTTTACTCCCCTCTGCTTCCCTGTCTGTGACCTTGTCCCCTCTGCCCTCTTGCTTTGATCTTTTCCATTGTTCTTTGCCTGTACCTATCACTTCTGAACTATCTCCATGGCCACCCTCCCCTTCCCAGGGTGACTTTCTAACGTCCCTGAACTTCGGCCTGATTTTCGCACAAACACAGTGTCTTCCCAAACAGTTACAGACTCTGACATGTTCTGTAGCTGACATATTTCCCTCTGTCAAGTGCAATCTAGGAAACCCACAATTTCTCCTAGTTCTAGCAAGAGGAATCAGCAGAGCTTGAATTACACAGTTGGACATTATTAGGGCCAGTGTCTGAATCTGTCCTATCTGTCTCTGTCATTTCTGTTCTACCTTATCTTTTAGGAACCTATGACTGGCGTCCTCCCCCAGCTCTACTTATTGAGCGCCTACTACATACCCTGTGAGCTAGCTTCTATTATCTAAATACCGTGGGTGAAGAGATAGGCTTGGGGGTTAAATCATCTACCCCAAGCCACACAGTTGTATAGGAGCTGAGATCGCAACCAAACCTTGTCTGTCTTCAGAGCATGCAGAAGCTGCACTCTCGGCTTTCCTTTCCCACGTCATTCCAGTGTTGTCACTCTTCCATCTCCAGCCCCCATCCAAGTATCTTGGGCAATCCATTGCGTCTGTGTCCCCAGGTTCTTTCACTCTCAGCCTGACCTCTCCTGAGATCATCCAGTGCGTCTCTGCTGTGTGTGACGCTGTTGATTCCTGGCCTTCCTGGAGCTCCTTCCGCCCACACACCACAAGACAGAGCATTCTCCTGGCTTGTCTCCTTCTGCATAGTCTTTTTAACCGATGGCCTTTTCTCCATCATATCCCGACTACGGGCCCCACCTTTGGTCCTCTGCTTCCTTGCTGTACAATCCCCTTGATCTAGCTCCTCTACTCAAGTGCTGGCTACAGCTTCTGTGTTGATGAAACCAAATCCACATATCAAGTACTGTATCCAATTGCCTGCTGACCAGGTCTATCTGAGATTCACATGTATCTCCAGCTCAGCAAGTCCAGTTGTATTTCCCATTGAACCAACTCTTCCTCATTTGGTAGCATCATGGCCACTGGATGTATAACCTGGGATTCAGTCAGGAATTTGCTCTGCATCCAGTTAAATCCCACATCCTTCCTCCTAACACTTTCTCAGACAAGTCTCAGATCTCGCCTTTCCATCCGCCTATCACCACCCTACACCAGGCCTTCATCATGTCCATTCTTTGTCACCACAATAGCTTCCTAAATGGTCTCTGACCCCTTTCAAATCCATGCTTCCTATGGCCACCAAAGTAGACTTTGCTCCTGAAACTATCCAGTGGCCCCAGCATCCACAGAATAGGACAGAAGCTCCTCATCCCGGGGAAGGTGTAGCCTCTGTAACCCACACCATGTCCACCTTATTGCTCTGCACACTCTGCCTCATGCTTTGTGCTTTAGCACAACATTGCAGCCTCTGGTTCCACATCCATAATTCAACCATTTGTCCCTGTGCCGTTGTGCAATTACAGTCGCCTTGAATGCCTTCTTCCCTTTTCTGGCCCAGAAACTCCTACATACCCTATAAAATCTCAGCTGTAAGTCATTTCAGGCTGCTTTAGTTTATGTTTCTTGACCTGCCCTGAAAATATATTGTGTACATCTAGTCTTCCCATTCATATTACTTCCTGACTGTTCATCTGTCCATCATCAGGCAACCATCAGAGCCTAAAGACCATGACTCATTCAGCCTTGGTACTTGATCCAGTACCTGGAACATAGCAGGTACTAAATAAATGCTCAGAAGATAAATGAGTGTGCGCACCAAGGGCAGAGCAAATATTTAACTTAGATATCAGGACAAACTGTCCTTTTCCTTTCTCCTCTCCTAACCTTGATTGTCTCATTACAATTAAAACACTTAAGAGGCTCTTGAGAGCTAGAGAGGAGGAGAAGCTTCAGAACATCTTAGGGCAAGGGAACATACCTTGTCTGTTCTCCAGACTATGTGAGTACCTCCTCTGGATCTTAGGGTCTCTCAAATTCTTATAGGCACAGACGGGAGCCTACCAGTAGACCTGGCCAGGACACTCTGTATGGATCTCATTGCTCTGTCAGTCCTGAGTGCGCTCTCTCTGATGTCCTATTTGCCATTTTGTCTCACTCACAGGCAACAGCTGCTTTGGGGTAACACATCCTTGTGTTTTCTCTCACAGGGATACTTGCATATTAACAAGAAATTGAGCTTTAAAAAAATGGAAAGCTTTACTTACTTACAGTATCTTAGATAAAAGTAAAATAGTGGTGATGGTAGTTAGGGAATATTCCTAATTTTTAGCTCTGCATTCTCTCCATTCCTTCCCCATTCAACTATTCCCAGCTCCACATGGGATCCTTTCCAAATTTGCTCCAAAAAAGTAACTGGCACTATCAAGCCTTTGCAACTAAAGTGAAAAGCCCAGACACCACCCTGAGTCCTTCCTGGTCATCACCCCATATCCAATCCACAGACACATTTTGCCATTCTTCCTACAAAAAAAAAAAAAAATCTAAAACCCTATTCTCTTATCTTATCTCTACTGCTACCACCTTAATTCGGCCATCACCATCTCTTAACAACTTCCAGCCTCCCCACCCTAAGGAAATTTTCACACAGCAGCCTTGAAAACACACGGCGTATCTTGTCTTTTATCTGCTTAAGACACTCAGGATTCACATGAAGAACAAAGTTCAAGGCCCACATTGTACTATGGAGGATAGAGCTACTGCCTGCTATGCTGGCATCCCACATGGGCACCAGTTCAAGTCCTGGCTGTTCCACTTCCAAAACAGCCCCTTGCTAATGGCCTGGGAAAAGAAGCAGCAAACGGTCCAAGTGCCTGGAACCCTGGCACCAATGTGGGAGACCCAGAGGGAGCGTTTGGCTCCTGGCTTCCACCTGGTCCAGCCCCAATTGTAGTGGCCATCTGGGGAGTGAACCAGCGGATGTTAGCTCTCTCTCTGCAGCTCTGATTTTCAAATCAATCAATCATAACAAAAAGAATAAAGTTCAAGCACTTACCACGATATTGTAAATTTAATTATGCCCTACAGAGATTCGTATGTGGAAGTCCTAATCCTTAGTTCCCCAGAATGTGGCCTCATTTGGAAAGACAACTGCTTAGTTGGGATGCGGTCATACTGGAATACAGTGGGCCACTAGTCCAATATGGGTGGTGTTCTTGTAAGAGGGTGACCATGGGAAGACAGAGACACACAGAGAGAAGGCCATGTGATGACGAAGGCAGGGACTTGAATTATGCAGTTGCAAGCAGGGAATGCAAAGGCGTGCCAGCAACCCACTGGAAGCTAGGATTCCCCTACAGGCTGCAGAGGGAGCATCACCCTGCTCACACCTTGATTTCATACTTCTAGAACTGTGAGCCAATACATTTCTGTTGTTCCAATTGTGGTGCTTTATTACAGTAGCTCCATGGCTTCTAAGAACCTGAGTGGTGATGTTCTGCCTGCCATACTCAACTCCTTCCAGGTCATCTTGCCCTCACTCCTGCCACACTGGAATTCATATCACTGGTGAAGTCTCTGCATGCATTAGTCTTTTAACATGCAGCATTGTTCTGCCAGCTCTTCATGTCATCGGCATCTGCTTGGGATGTGTGTTTTGCTTTAAATGCCACCACTTTAGAGAGATCTTCCTAGACCATCCTACCTACATAGATTCAAAGCATCCTGCTTATTTCCTCACAGCACCATCTCAACCTAAGATTGCTTATTGTTGTTATTATAGCTGTGTGCTTTATTCTTTACTGAAATATACTGCATAGGGGCATAGGCCATTAAAATGGGATTGCTGTTCTAAGCTGAGCTCACAGCCTCTGATTGGAAAACATTCACCAAACATCCTTGGTGTCTTCAAAATATATTTTTAGGGCTAGTGCTGTGGCGTAGCAGGTAAAGCTGGCTGCAGTGCTGGCATCCCATATGGGTGCCAGTTTGAGTTCTGGCTGCTCCACTTTCGGTCCAGCTTCCTGCTAATATGCCTGGGAAAGCAGTAGAAGATTGCCCAAGTCCTTGGGTCCCTGAACCCACATGGGAGACCCGGAAAAAGCTCCTGGCTCCTGGCTTTGGATCAGGGTAGCTCCAGCCATTGAGGCCATTTGGGAGTGAACCAGTAGATGGAAGACCTCTCTATCTCTCTGACTGTGCATCTCTGTAACTCTGCCTTTCAAATAAATAAATAAATCTTAAAATTAAAAGAAATCAAGATTCAGGCATGAGTGCATTCATTCTTAGAAAAAAAATTAAAGAATAAAACTTATTTTTATTTTTATCTGGCACATGGTAAATTTATGGAGTATGATGTAACATTTCAACACATGCACATAATGTGGAATGATCAGAGCAGAGTAACTATCACCTCAGATGTTTGTCATTTCTTTGTGTTGGGAACATTCAAAGTTCTCTCTACTACTAGCTACTTTGAAATATTCAACTAATTATTGTCAGGCATAGTTATCCTATTGTGTAATAATAGAACATTAGGACGGCCGGCGCTGCGGCTCAATAGGCTAATCCTCCACCTGTGACGCCGGCACACCGGGTTCTAGTCCCGGTCGGGGCACCGGATTCTGTCCTGGTTGCCCCTCTTCCAGGCCAGCTCTCTGCTGTGGCCCAGGAGTGCAGTGGAGGATGGCCCAGGTGCTTGGGCCCTGCACCCCATGGGAGACCAGGAGAAGCACCTGGCTCCTGGCTTCGGATCAGCGCGGTGTGCCAGCAGCAGCGTGCCGGCCACGGCAGCCATTGGAGAGTGAACAATGGCAAAGGAAGACCTTTGTCTCTGTCTCTCTCACTGTCTGTAACTCTACCTGTAAAAAAAAAAAAAAAAAATAGAACATTAGGAGTCACTCCTCCTATCCAGCTGCACCCTGGCATTCATTAACCATCTTTCCATCTTCCTCTCCCCCAACACGTAGAAGGTACTCGATGAATATGTTCTGAATGAGTGCAGGAATGCTGCTACATGGGAGGTACATTCTGCTTGTATCTCCCTATATTGAAGGCAGAAAGCAAAGTCTCAGGACACTTCCTATGAAGCAAATGGGCAAATCACTGTGGGTGATGGCATACCTTGTTAAGAGTCAGAAACGGAATTGGAAATCAGGCCACCGAGACTCAAAATGCATGCTCATGATGAGAGTATCATGAAAATCTGCTTATAGATCAAGTTTTTATAAAGCAAGTCCTATTTTTAAAGTATTGGGGTTGGCACTGTGGCGTAGTGGGTAAAGCCACCACTTGTAGTGCTGGCATCCCATGTGGGTGCTGGTTTGAGTCCCGGCTGCTCCACTTCTGATCCTGCTCTCTGCTGTGGCCTGGGAAAGCAGTGGAAGATGGCCCAAGTCCTTGGGTCCCTGTACCCGCATGGGAGACCTGGAACAAGCTCCTGGCTCCTGGCTTGGGATCACCTCAGCTCTGGCCATTGCAGCCATCCAGGGAGTGAACCAAGGGATGGAAGACCCCTCTCTCTCTTTCTCTGCCTCTGCCTCTCTGTAACTCTGCCTTTCAGATAAATAAATAAATATTAAAAAAAAAAAAAGTACTAGGGAGCTGACCACTTAAAAGGACCCAATTTGTAAATGAGCAAAACACTAACTCAAGACTTGTGAAAATTCAGCATTCTGACTATTGAAGTAGCTGGTATCAAGACACAGTCAAGATTTCTGTTCTGCAAACACAATGATGCTTCTTTGTACCACCTGCCCAGAGGTAGAAAAATCTGCAATGCAAAGTCATGCCTCCATTCCTTGCTCAGGGTTAAATGCCAAATACAATCAGCTCCTAAACGCAACTTGAAATCTCCCCATATCTTGTTAGTTTGACTCTTCAAACAATGGGATCCTCAGTTCACCTCCTTAGGGAACAACAGTGAGGGGCTCAGCATGGCCTGTCCTCTGAGAAAGTCTGTTTGTTCTCCATGCTGGGCAAAGATTCACTTGCACAGTGTCTCCATCCATCACTCCTCTCAATCCTCGCCATACGCCTGGCCCACTGCTCCTCAGGAAGTGGAAATGGTTGGCAGATGTTCCCCCAGATCTTGTTTTCAGGAGGCGGGAGGCAGCAGGGAAGAAGGGGTCCTGCTCACAGCACGCTGTCTTTAGCAGATGGGTAGCAGTGTGATGTGATCCGCCCCAGGACCTGAGGGTTGGAGGCTCCTTTCCCAACAGCCTGTGGTTTCTCAAATGATGAGCAGCTGCTGGGAAAGGGGTCTTCAATCACTAGAAGGCAAGCTCCCCAAGACAGGGATTTCATCTGCTTTGTTTCCTGCTGCATCGTCAGTACCCAGCAGAGTACCTGGCACACAGTAGGGACTCAAGCCATCTTTGTGTACTGAAGGAATAAAAGAATGAACAGAAGATTATGTGTGCATCCCACCAGGCTGAAAAGCGGCTAGGATGCGATGGCTTCCTTCTTGGAACCTGAATTTCTTCCTACTCTGAGCTCACAGCTCTGCCCACTGTACTGCTCATTTGGATCGGGCACAGTGAGTTCCGGTTCAGACACCAACTCTAAGCTCCTAGAAGATTAGGATTTGGAGCTCTGTGTGTAAGCACCATCTCTTTCCTTGTCCCTGTACTTGACGTTGTACCCTGATTTGGAGTTCAGAAAAGATGGTTTCCATGGGCAGGGAGCAAGCTTCAATAAGCATGTGTGCGAACCAGCATGTCTAGGCTCTGCCTTCCAGACTCCTGGGTAGGATAAGGACACAGGGCAGAGAGGAGCAGTCTCTGAGCTCTGTTTATCTTTCTGTGTTGGGACAAACAGATGGTCTTGGCCACCTCAGAGGTAAAGCAAAGAGGAAAATAATACAGCAGGCCTCTGATTGGCTTCCTTGTAGAAAACACCTGCCTAGTGCCAGGCACTGGGCTAATATGTGTTCCATATTTAACAGGGCTTTGGATGGCTCTTTTCCTGCTGTCCCAATACTGGCAACTGGCATGCAGAGCTGAGGCAAAGAGACCTTCAGTCTCCCCAGAATTAAAGAGAACAATCAACAATTGAGGACAGGCTCTTTGCACCTAGCAGAAAGCAGCTGAACTGGCTCTGCCACCCCCAACATTACTCTAGCAACCCCTTCCTAGACTACAGAAGAGCTAGAAGGAGAGGTGCATGAGCTGTTGACTAGCGGGATGGTTTTGGTGTCTTCCTTTCCTTTCATGAGGGAAAGGAGGTAAGTGTCTCTTCTCAACCCCACCAAGTCAAGTACAGGGGCACCAGTGACACTGTTCAGAAAGATCAAGGGTACACCGGTGTTCACCCCAGCTGGAATCTGCATGTATGCCCTCCTTTTTGCTGCCATCAAAATGAGTAGAGCAGAACACTGAGTTCTTAGAAGAGCTGATGTGACCCCCAGAGTCTGGAGGCAGATAAGAACACAGGGATCCAGGATCTGCAGCTCCTTGCCCAGCGGGAGACCTGAGGCAGCCAGAAGAGGAGGGATGGCTGTGTAAAAGACCTTCAGGGGAAGACGTTCCCAGACCCCAGGTACCTCTGGATCTCAGAGGGTGTGAAAGAGGAACCCAGAGGCTCCTCCATGAAGCAGGACACAGAGACTAGAGGCTGGAGAAGAGCCTGAGGCCACCCAGGCTCCTGCATGACCAAGCAAGGTGATGCCCAGGGAGAGAGCGGCTGGAGAGATGGAGCTGGCCAAAAGAGAGTGTGGCTGTGCCCCTTGTGAGGGCCCACAGGGACTGAGGACTGACAAAGCTAAATAGCACCCCCCAAATAGCCAACATGTCAGTTGAGGGTGGTGCCAGAGTGAGACATAACCCCTGACATGTCTTTGATTTGCCCTTCTTGACCAGAGAAGTTACAGCCCAGAGGAGACCCAGGGAGGAGGTGTCTCAGAAGCTACTTTAAGGATGTAGGTATGGGCAGGGGGTCAGGGATCAAGCAGTAGACCACTCCTGAAGCCCCCACTGCCTACGCATCCCTTGAGTCATGGATATGCATGAGATCAGAGGAGGGAGTTTCAAATAACCTTTGAGATCGGTGCTTTACATAGATGGACAGAATAATTTTAACATCAAAAGTTGCAAGCAAATCACACATTCTGCCCAAGATAGCATCACAGAATGAGCTTAAGGCATGTGCCCTAGAAAGAGAGGGCAACTCAACACAAGATTTTGAGAAACAAGGAATGAGGACAGAGAAAACTGCCCCGTTGTTACCCCTTCTGAGTTCAGGCTGCTCAATAAATGAGTGACCCTGATACTCGCATCTCACAACTGCCCTGTGAGGTGTGCATGTACCATCCTCTCATTGACCAGATAAGGAAACTGAGGGCTAGAGCGGAAAATAACTCGTCAAAGACACACAGGAGTGGTTGCCCATGCTAACAGATCCTGTAGAACACTGCCTTCCCACTCCTTTCTGTGTAGAAATTCCAGATGTGTTCCCAAGCAGATGCTGGGCATAAGGGTTGAGAGCATGGATTACGGATGAAGCATTAATGGACTTGGTGGGTGTTTGCTCCACTCTACATGGTGAGATTCTGTGTGTCTGAGCCTCGCTTTCTTCCTCTGTAAAATGGGAACAGTACTTGATTAAAAAAAAACTTTTGCATTGGGTCTAGCAGGTAACGCAAGCATGCATTAATTACTAATTATTTCACCACTTTTTCAAAGCCTAGTTCAAAGTACACTATTTCTCCCTTGACCTCCTACGGCACCCATGAGATTGTCTCACTGAAGCCTATATCTGCAACACCTGGCAAATTACTGGAAACCGCTCTGCATATGAGTGCTGCCAGCTTAATTCCCATCTAATTATATCTCCCTAATCAGACTGCAAGCTACTTAAGGACAGGACCAAACTCAGTTCTCTTCATGTGCTATAGCATCCAGCTACACACACAGTAGGGACCCAATTAAACCAATGCTTCTCCTGGAACTTTGCTCTGTTAAATAGCTTGGAAAACATGAAGCTTGTGGAAGAGAAGAGCATGATGATAATAATACGGATAACAATTAATTTATTGAGCACTTACTCTGTGTCAGGAACAGTGCTAGGTGCTTTATCACATTCTCTTGTGAACTCTTCCCATCAGTCCTGCATACAGGTTGGTTTGTTGGTGGGTGAGTTGGTTGGCTTTAACTAGCATGAGGAGCTTACCATTGCATAGACATTGTTGGAAGTAGATACAATATGCATATCATTTTTTATTTTACTGCAAAGTTGTCTGACATGCAGTAGTGTATAGGTAGAAAGGGAGGCAGAGACAAGTTAGATACATTGCTTGTCACATGGCCAATAAGTGAAAGAACCCAAATTCACATTCTTGAGCTCTGTCTCCAAAGCACCATGCAACCATTCTGCTCCACTGCCAACAGGTTAGGTGACTTGCCGAAATGCTGGTCAACAAACCACACTCTCCTTAGACTTAGTGGGAAGAAGAGTGAGGTTTTGGATGAGACACCAAAGAAGTAACTCCCTAGTTCCAACGACTATCACAAATCTGCTAACAGATCCCACCAGAAGTCAGATGCTGTCATTTTAGTGATATTACCCTGCACGAGAGCCAACACTGATGCACTCCTCTCACACTCCCGGGGGCTAAGTGCCTTACATCAGCTCTCATTCCTTCTCCCTGGCCGACCTCACAGTGCAACTGCCTTTCACCCTGTATCTGTTCTCTCTGGAAAGGGTGCCCCGCAACTCTCATACCTGGCATTTGTAGCTCATTCCAGTTGCTCTGGAAGCTTCCTTCTGGTGAGGACAAGAGGCCTGCCACACAGCCTGGCTCTACAGAGCCCAGTCCAGCACCTAAGGAGACCCATGCAGCCCTTCATGAGCCAGGTGAGAGAAATCAGAAGGGCCAGTAACCCTAATTGGGCTGATCAGAAACCCCCAAGAGAAGCAGGTGTGACGCAGAGAATGACATTTCAACTGATTGATATTAGTGTGACCATCAGATGGGTTTCTAGTTTCCCCCAGACAATCTTCCCTGGGCTCTTCTGTAACATGCTGTAGCCCCTCCTTGCAATGCTCAGAAAAGGAGCTCAGGCCTGCAGAGACTCTGACTCTCATCATTCAGATTCCTGTGAAAGCAGGGTGCAGTGGATGAGAGCAGAAGTCACGACTTTATCTGAAAGAGTCTTCATTTGGCTACCAAGACTCCCAGAAATATGATTTCATTTAAGATTTATTTGTTTATTTGAAAGTCAGAGTTACACAGAGAGAGGAGAGGCAGAGAGGGAAGGGAAGGGAGGGGAGGGGAGCAAAGAAAGGGGAGGGGAGGGGAGGGGAGGGGAGGGGAGGGGAGAAGTCTTCCATCTGCTGGTTAACTCCCCAATTGGCCTCAACAGCCGGAGCTGCGTTGATCCAAAGCCAGGAGCCAGAAGCTTCTTCCAGGTCTTCCACACAGGTGCAGGGGCCCAAGTACTAGAGACATCTTTCATTGCTTTCCCAGGCAAAAGCAGAGAGCTGGACTGAAAGTGAGCAGCCAGGACTCAAACCGGTGCCCATATGGGATGCCAGCACTGCAGGTGGTAGCTTTATCTGCTACACCACAGCGCCGGCTCCAAGACTGCATTCTTAACTCACTGCTCTCGACGGAAGGGGCATCTGTCAGATTTCACTATAGACTGCTTGATTTCTCTCTGAGGCAAACAGTGGAAGTCAATGAATTTTCTTTTTGGAATTACATGTAAGTCCACATGTTGCCCTTAGATACTTGCACTGGAGATAAACATATTGATTGTTGGGACTGGCACTGTGGCATAGTGGGCAAAGCCACCACATGCAGTGCTGGCATGCCATATGGGAACCGGTTTGAGTCCCAGCTGCTCCACTTCCTATACCGCTCTCTGCTGTGGCCTGGGAAAGCAGTAGAAGATGGCCCAAGTCCTTGGGCCGCTGCACCCGCATGGGAGACCCGGAAGAAGCTCCTGGCTCCTGGCTTTGGATTGGCACAGCTCCGGCTATTGTGGCCATCTGGGGAGTGAACCAGTAGATGGAAGACTTCTCTCTCTCTCTCTGCCTCTCTGTAACTGCTTTTCAAATAAATAAATAAACTTTTAGTAAAAAAAAAAAAATTGACTGCACTAGTCAGCTTCCTGCTACTTTAAGAGATGTACAGGGAATCAACTTAGGAGGGAAGGTCTTTTTCAGCTTAGGGTTTGGGGATTCAGGAAGCCCATAATGGGTCTGGCATCTGCTGGAGACTGCAAATGGCAGAGCAGGTGTGGAGGGAGGAGTCCACGGCGAGTCAGGAAGCAGAGAGACAGGGAGCACATCCTTCATCTGCCCTCATTCATAGACCCCGGATACAGTCTTTTCTTAAAACACCATCATGATTTGATCATGAGGTTCCACCCTAGTAACCCAAAGCAATCCAATCACTTCCCAAAAGCCCCACCTTCAGACATCATAGTTGGATCAAGCCTCCACCCTAATCCATCAACAATTAGCATTAATTCAGCAACTGTTAACATAAGACTTTGGGGTTCACATGTTCACATGAGTTTGGGGAGTCAACTCCTATTCACTCAACCTTCTCCAGGAGACCTAACTCAAAGGCAGTTATCTGAATATGAGTATTTTTTAAAATTTATTTGAAAGACAGAGTCAGAGAGAGAGGTAGAGCCAGAGAGAGATCTTCCATCCGCTGGTTAACTCCCAAAATGGCTGCAATGGTCAGAGATGAGCTGATCTGAAGCTAGGAGGCAGTGCAGGGGCCCAAGGACTTGGGCCATCTTCCACTGCTTTCCCAGGCCACAGCAGAGAGTCTGATGGGAAGTGGGGCAGCTGGGACTCGAACTATACCCATATGGGATGCTTGTGCTGAGAGCCAGGGCTTTAACCCACTGTGCCACAGTGCCGGCCCCCTGAATGTTAGTATTTTAATAGTGGTTTCTCCTGTTATTTTTCTCATTTTTTTTTTCTCATCAACTCTAAAGGGCAAGATGCCCTATGGATTGCCTCAGGCTAAATATAATCTAGATTCTTCTCACTGTTCTAGAGTTTTTCCTCAAGGTGTGCAAAATTAACTCATTGCCCTTGCCTCACCAGCAAAGTTTTGGTCTAAGGGCTGCACTCATTTTTCATTAGCTTATTGTTGAGAACAGGTGTGATTGACATCAGGCGTCTTCCTGAGTCTCAGTCTGTTACCAGCTGGCCCCAAGTAAACCCACAGGGATTATTCTCTCCACTACAGCTCACAGGCTCTCCAAATGGGAGCCACTGGAGATGAGTGATGCCCACAGATTTTCACTTGTGACACAAAATCCCTTACATCTGACTGTTCCACGTGGTTACATTGAGTTTTGAGGGCCCAGCCCATGGGATCTGTGCAGTTACCGTGAGCTGGAATTATTCCATGAACATACCACAATAATCCTATAAGGAAGTACTATTGCTGTCCACTTCTTAAATTAAGAACTTAAAAAGTTTAGGAAGTTTCGTGACTTGCCTAAGATCACTAAGAGCTGAACATAGGTCTTGACCTCAGGTGTGCTGGGTTCTGGAGCTCTGGCACATTAGCTACTGCAAGAAGCCTGTCCACAGGGGAAGGGATGGGCATGGGAGCAACTCTGGAGTGCAAGTAGATCAGTTCCAGCAGTGGCTATCCACCACGGCTATGGATGGGACTCGCCTTGGGTACTTTTAAATGCTTGCTCGCTTGCTTTATTTATTTAAGAGATGGAGAGAACTCCCATTTGCTGGTTCACCACCCAAATGTCTGGCATCAGGAACTAGAGCCGGGAATTGAACCCAGCACTCCAATATGAGACACAGCTTAGCTTCTAGGCCAAACACCCACCCCATGGGGTACTTTTAAAATGTACTGATGCCAGGGCAGGTGTTGGGAACAGTACTATGACACCTGCATCCCGTATCAGAGTGCCTCCTTCCAGCCCCGTTCCTCTGCTTCCAATCCCTCTTCCAACTAATGCACATCCTAGGGGGCCGCCCATGTGGGAGATCCAGACTGAGTTCAGCTTCAGCCTTGACTGTTGCAGGTATCTGGGGAGTGAACCAGCTGATGGAAGATCTCTCTGTGCCTTTCAAATATGGTGAATAAAAAATAAATATTTAAGAATACATATACTGATGCCCTGGTCCCATCTCAGCCCCATGAAATCGGCCTCCCTGGAGCCAGGGTCAAGGTATCTACTTTTTGAGCTCCCCAAGTTAATTCTAATGAGAAGCCAGGTTGAGAGCCATCCATCCACAGGGAAGAACAGAGCTCACGGCTTGGACGACGCTTGGATTGTGCCTCGCAGAGCTGATCTGAACTCCAGCAGCTCCAGTAACCTGCTGGTTTGGCTGCTGCAGCTTCAGAACCCCAGCCTTCCCCACTGAGTGCCTGCTCCTGCACCTTGGTGAACCAGCCGCACTATCCACTCCCTCAGGGCTCTGAACCAGAGGCTGTCAAACTGCACGCGCTTCACGCCACCTAGCTTCTCACGTATCCCCTTCGATCCTTCTCCTGCACCCAAGCTGCCTCCTGCTTTCTTCCTCCCATGGCGAACGACGCCCCCTGGTCTGTTCCCACAACACCACGATCGTCAGAACTCGGGGAGTACGGCTCTCTTTGAACTGTTGCTCTCTGTTCCTAAGTCTGTCTCCTTCCCTGGACTGAGAGCTGTGCAGGGAATGGGGCTGTGTCTGATTCCTCTCCACATCACCGCTGCTTGGTGGGGCCCTTGGTGCCTGGGCAGTGGGAGGGGACCTACACATGGGTCGGAAGAACATATTCAGTCCTGAAGAGCTGGTCTCTAGTACCAGAAGACCCTTTATACACCGCCAAAGCGTCTCTCTTCATTCGACACAGAGACTTTTATAGGAAGGAAAACACAAAAGCCATTCACCCTTCAAGATCCCTCCCTCCAAAAGGAAGCGTCTGGGATTGCTCCCAGTTCTTAATGATCTCTTAATGAATGTGGAGCGTCACTGCAGTCTGTGTAATTCAGTTGTCGACTGCATTCTTCTGTTGCTGACTTCAATCTTTTTTTTTTTTATGCTTGGAGGTTTGTTTTACCTTCTTACAAAACTGTAAACCCTTGAAATTTCAGGACTAATGCTAAGAGGGCAGCGTCATGTTGTTGACTCATTCATTTGATGCCTGAGCAGGCCTGACACGCTCTGGCATTCATCTTCCTGTGACAGCAAAGGCCCAGAGCTGGTGCTCATCTGGACTTTGTTAAATGAAGACATTGGTAACCCCTTGTAGCCCTGTGACCTGAACTTATGAGGTACTCACAGATCATACGTGCTAACAAGGTGTGAAATGCGAAAGCTTAATTCTTATTAGAAGATGTGGTTCATTTGAGGCAGGGAAACTTCAAGAGTAAACTCTCTTTCAATTTTTCTTTTGCTCTTTGTAAATGCTTGATGATTTGACTTCAAAACTGAATGTAAAATACTGAGGTGGTATCCCTCACCCACTCCCCAGTCCCACATATTTTACACAAAGCCCTAAAATCGCACTGAATTTCACAAAGAAGGTGATTTCAAACGTTCATAGAAAAACAGAATTTTATTTAGGTGCAAAAAATTTTTGAAATCCATGCAGTTTCTTCCCCTCAATACATATTTTCCATGAACTTTTTGAAAATCCCTTACATGCATGGATTTCGAATTTTTTTGGCACCAAAATAAACATCATTTCATTTCATATTCCATGATGTTTTGGATGTCCCTCCATACCTCCATTATTAAATTCCACACATCACAGCAGAGAACAGAAAATGGGGCCAGCTGGGTTCGGTTGCTGCCTGTACACCCACACCTGCACCTAAGCGTCATTGCTAAATATGGAATCTGCTCGGCTATTTAATTTTGCAGTGAAGGAAATAGATGCCCCGCCCCCTCACCAGAGATGCTACCCGGCTGTACCAGCTACAGAACACAGGGTTGGACTCTGTTTTGCTGACTGATTACACAGGAGGGTTCCCCGAAGATGGCAGGCTTGGGGCCCAAAGAGAGAGCCACACTGTCAAGTGGATTATGCTCTCCTGTTTTCCTGTGTGTGTGGGAGGAATGGAATACAAAAGAAGCAAATAAACTCACCTGCCCCTGAAAACCACCCCAACGCCCTGTTCGCCAGCACGGAGACCCCAGCCCATTTGTGGGGCTATGGCTGCTGCTGCTGGGCTGGAGGGAGCTCCACTTCGCAGTGGGGGGAGGAAGGAGGAGTTCCAGTGCCACCGGGGGGGGGGGGGGGGGGGGCGCGACAGACAGGCACTCGGGATGTTGGCTTTGAAGCAGAGAAAGTGGAAGGGAGGCGGGCGGCGGGCTGGGGAGCCAGCTTGTCCCAAAGAGCTGGAAGGAGAGGCTCAGTGCAGGGTGTCCCCTGAGACACAACAGGTGACCTTCAGTGCCATTGCTGCCTGCCTCCTGCCTCCTGCAGTCCTTCCCCACAGATCTGGGGGAGGCAGGAATAGGCTGACCCACAGCCAGCTCCAGCCACCTGAGCCTTGCCCCCCTTGACAACAGCTACTGTGGACCTGTCCCCCTATCATAATGTCAACAAGGCCACGGCTGGGAAGTTCAGGCCAAACCACCTGCAGTGGGGATCCGAGTCCGTGAAGAAGGCTGGGGGTGGGGGGGGGTAGGTGGTACTGCAGGTCTCAAAAGGCTCCCCCACCCCACCCTCCCAACACCACGTATTTCACCTCTTAGCGCGGAGTGACTGGCAATCCTGGGCTTTTCATCAGCACTGACTCCATTTCCCCCTTTGACTGGTGCCCAGAAGTGTCCTGAGACATATCGAGGGGGTGATTACTCTCTGAAGAGGCCCATCGAGGGAAATGGAAAAAGAGCCCTCAAGGCTGACCCTTTGACCCTTGCTCTAGTTCCTCTCTGCATTCATTGACAAAAACACCAGAAAAAAGAAATATGAGGACAAAAGTAAACTGCTTGTTGCTTTTTAAGACATTTTTATGTTGATAAAATGTAAGCGACCTAGCTGCACATCCCAGCCCGGGTTGAGCAAGGTCACCCTCTGCCTTCTCATTCAGCTCTTGTACTATAAACAAGTGTATTTTACTATTCTTTTCATATAGCACTAAACGTGTGTGTGTGTGTGTGTTATTGGTCATCTTACTATTTAATGTCTGCCAGCGGCTAGCATCGTGACACAGACCATCAGGCCATTGCTTCGGATGCCTGAATCCCATAGCAGAGTGCCTGAGATGGAGTCCTGCCTAGGCTTCCCGTCCAGCTTCCTGCTAGTGCGCACCCTGAGAGGCAGCAGACGATGGCTCAAGTACTTTTTGAGTCCCTGCCATCCACAAGGGAGACCCAAATGGAATTATGGTTCCTGTCTTTGACCTGGTCTGGCTCTAGCTTTTGCAGGCATCTGGGGGAGTGAACCAGGCCATGAAGGTCCCTCTCTCTGTTACTCTGTCTTTCAGATAAAAAAAAATTCACTATCTAAATATATGTGATGGGACTTTGTTAGCAGAAAATTACCCTTAGAAAAATAAAATAAAATAACCCCCAAATTAGTGCTGGCTACTGCCCCTAAGTGCAAAAGGCCTGGAGGTACCTTCAGGTGAAAATGCATGTGTTGGATAAGCTCCACTTAGGATGAGTTGCAGCCCCTTTGCCCATGAGTCCAAAGTTAATGACTCAACAGTGTGTATGAGACAAGAAACGGGAATGTGCATAGACAAGGTTATTTATTGACCAGTGGAGGAAAATGTGACCCAAAGCTCAGAGGAATCCAGCCCTGGATTTCCTCCAGGAGCGATGCTTTCATATTCACTATTTCAGTGTTTACTGCCAATTTATAGAGAATAACTATTATGAATCATGGGACTGATTACACTTTCTGGCTTAATGTTGGCTGCTTAGAATTTCAAATCACAGAGACTCCAGAATAGATGGGAAATTGCTGTCTACCCATGACTAGTATCTGCCAGCCTTGTTCACCCTGATATATCTCATTTAGTCTTTGTGAGAACCCTGGATAGCTGGTCTTACTGCCTATTTTGCCAGGTAAGGAAATGAGCCCTCAAGAGATTCGTCCATTTATTTGAGGTCATATAGCATGAGAGACAGAATTCTTTGGTGGCCTCCAAATTGCTTCCCTTCTTCCCATACCTATGCTGTTTATAACCAGTCCCTTCCTTTGGTTGTGAATACAACAATGATGACAGGCCGTGATCATGTTACATGTCAGAAGGGAAGGGATTCTGCGGATCTAATTAGAACCCCTAAGGAGAAGACGTTAAAGCATTGACTTGTACAGGAAATTGTCCCGGGTGTGCCTGAATTAATATGGCGGGAGATTTGTCTGGCCCTGATGTCAAGGCATGAGTTAGTTCTACAGCTGCAAGGGACATGAGCTGGCCAACAACCACCTGAGCTCAGAACAGACCACCAGACTCAGCTAAGACCACAGCCCCAGGTAGGATCTCAACTGCAGTGCAGTCCTGGCCCTGGGTGCTGGTTCATGAAACCTGGGGGATAATAAACGTTATTGGTAGTCTTTAGCTATGCAATGGTAGAAAATGGACGCACATGGCCAAGGAGTATCAGAATCAGGTTCAAACACAGGCCTCCCTGCCTCCAAAGCTGATATTTGTCCCCTTGACTCTACGTAAAAACCACATTTTGTTTGTTGGTTTGCATGGCAAGAGGAGACCGGTGGAAGGGGGTATTGTTTTTTTCAGAGAAGGGGATATGGAAGACATCCCGACACAGTGGCTAAGGCCTCAGCCCTAACACAAAGAGGTTCTCTTCAGCCTTGGGTGGTGGCAGTAACTGCGACCAGCCAAAAGGTGGAGCACTTCTCAATGCTGGCAGATGAGGAATGAGCATACATTTTAGCTGCTTTTGCTCAGAAAATAGCTAGAGGTGATCTGGAGGGCAGCAGAGTTCGCACAGGACAAGCTAAGAGCTCTGGATCCTGAGTGTTGGGTGAAGCACACAAAATGGCAAATCTGTGTTTCTCATGTTCAAAACAGCAATTACACGTGCTTCAGCTAGTACATGGAGGGACAAGGCCTGACCAGTGGTTAGACATATTAAATGAATGCATATTATTATCTGGCATTTCATAAGGTGTTAGAAAATAAGATAAAGGAAAGGGTGAATTATCTCCAAAATCAAGGATTATATATGTATATGTATATATATGTATGTGTGTATATATATATATATATATATATATATGGTATAGGGAAGGTGTTTAGTCTAGCAGGTAAATATCTGAGATGCCTATTAAAATGCTTACATCCTGGGCTGGCGCAGGTAAAGCTGTCATCTGCAGTGCCAGCATCCCATATGGGCACAGGTTTGAGTCCCAGCTGCTCCACTTCCGACCCAGCCCTCTGCTATGGCTTGGGAAAGCAGCAGAAGATACCCCACGTCCTTGGGCCCCTGTACCCATGTGGGAGACCCGGAAGAAGCTCCAGGGAGTAAACCAGTGGATGGAAGACCTCTCTCTCTGTTTCTCCCTCTGTATGTAACTCTACCTTTCAAATAAAATAAACAAATCTTAAAAAAAAAAAAAGCCTAAATCCCATGTTGGAGTACTTGGATTCAATACCAGTCTGCAACTCCTGACTCCAGCCACCCTGGGAGGCAGTGGTGATGACTCAAGTAGTTGGGAGCCCTAGCACCCAGCTTCAACCACAGCTAGGGGCCACTGTGGGCAACTGGAAGGTGAAAATCAGGATAGCATCTTTCTCTCTCTGCCTCTCCAGTTAATTAATTAAAAAATAAAAGGCATAAGACTCCGATTGGGAAAACCATCATCAGACAAGAAAGTGCTTAACTCTTCAGTCACTCAACTTCCTCTTCAGGGCTGTGGGAGGAAGGGGGAGGCAGTGCCTTCCACCGTGTGCAGGGTGAGCTGGCTCATCAAGCACAGGGCTGTCCATCGGGGGAGTCCAGGAGACAGCCTTATGGTTTCTGTCACATGAGCCCATAGATGTGGCTCCACTCTGAGGTCACAACTGTTCCATGTAGACTCCTTGGTCATCAACTGGGCGTGGAAATTGGTGGAGTGAGGGAGGCCTCCACCCTGGCTATGGAGCCTGCCCAGAGCCATGCCCACCGGCCCTCTGGAGTCCGTAATTACTGGAGTTGAGGGCCCCAGCAGTGACTCCACATACACTCACCCTTGAGCTAACGGAGCCTTGCCCGCCCTCCTCCCTCTGTCTTCATTCTCCTTCACTCTCTGTGTCTCTTCTGTCTTCCCCTTCATCTCCCAAACAGGCCTAATAAAGTCCACATCAAGATGCAGAAGAGTCAGTGTCAAGGTCACCTTTTGCCCCAGCCCGGGGCTGCTCTTTCCTCGGGGAACAACCTGTCATGTTTCCTGACATCCTCAAAGAAAGCCCAGGTAATGACATTTTCCTCCACCTTCCTCCTTTGACTTTCTATCTTGAGATCCACTGTCTCTTCCTGAAAGTTCACCTTGGGCTCAGGGAGGGAGTATGAGGGGTCTTCCAGAAGTTCATGAAAAAGGGGAAGAATTTGGGCACCAAATGAAACTTAGCTCTTAATTCTATTTTTCTACGAACCTTAGAAGTCTCTTGCACTTAACAGGGAAACCTGAGCAAAATACTGGCCCAGACAGATCACAATAGCTGGGACATGGCTGAGACTCTACTGGCCACTTAACTAATAACTAGCACCTAAGACCCCTGTTTGAGTAATGGAGGCTGGGCACTAAGCTGAAGACCTTATCTAGCACGACCACATTCAATTCTCTCAGCAACCTGGGAGGTAGGCAGCGACTTTCCACACTATGTGAATGAGTCAAGTGAAAGGTTAGGTTAACTTTCTGCAGGCCACATCACCAACACGTAGCAAAGCCGGGACTCTAACTCAGTCTGTCTTGGTCCATGCAGTTAACCATGCTGCTCTGGTCACCTGATTCAACCCACAGCCTTGCTCTCACTCTCTCTTTATCGATGATTTCACTATAGCAATGATTCTGTCTTCAAGCTCCCTGACACTCATTCGGCATCCCCTGTGTACCCACTGGGGCTGTCCTTTTTTTGTCATGGATAGCCGTGGCCTCAGTCCACCTTAGGTGGACCCATGGCACTTTTAGCCATGCCTCAGCAGAGGAAAGCAGGTGAAATATCCACATTCCAGGACAAGCAGGTGACATACCTACAGCTCAGGAACCTGGGAACGTCCAAGGGAGAAGGTTTGGGAATAGCTCCTTCACCCTCATCACAGATACATGAGGTGGGACTTTCTCCAGTGCTTGGCAGGTTGGAAAAGCATGCAGCTCAGGAAGCATGGGCCACAGCCTCTGGGCTGTCCAGGGACCAGGGCTAAGGAGATGATGAAGACAGAGCAGGAGGCCAATGCAAAAGCTGAAACCAAATAACTCAACAGAATGCTGTGCATGGCTTCCACAATGTGGCTGTTCGGCTCATTTGGATTTTCATCTGCATGCAAACAGGAATTGAAGAGATTTACAATTAGAACCCCGCTATGTTTTAGATATGATTTGAGTGTGCTCCCCAAGCTTCACAAGTTGAAATTTAAGCCCCACTGTGAGGTATTAAGAAAGCAGAAACTGGGAACGATGCCGTGGCAGTGGGTTAAGGCAGTGCTTTGCAATGCCAGCATCCTGTATCACAGTGCTAGTATGAGTCCCGGCTGCTCTGTTTCTGACCCAGCTTCCTGCTAATGTGCTTGGGAAAGCAGCAGAGGATGGCTCAAGTGCTTGGGACCCTGCCGCCCACATGGAGACCTGGGTGAAGTTCCTGGCCCCTGGCTTCTGCCTGGCCCAGCCCTGGCTGTGGCAGCCATGTTGGTAATGTACTAGTAGTTGGAAGATCTTTTCTCTCTCTCCTTCTCTCTCTGTCACTCTGCCTTATCTTTAAATAATGATAAAATAAAAACATAAAAACAATGTGGAGGGGCCAGCGCTGTGGCACAGTAAGTTAATCCTCTGCCTGTGGCGCCGGCATCCCACTAATCCTCCGCCCCATATGGGCATGGGTTCTAGTCCCGGCTGCTCCTCTTCCCATCCAGCTCTCTGCTATGACCTGGGAAAGCAGTAGAAGATGGCCGAAGTCCTTGAGCCCCTGCACCGGAAGAAGCTCCTGGCTCCTGGCTTCGGATCAGGGCAGCTCTTCCCGTTGCAGCCATTTGAGGAGTGAACCAGTGGAAGGAAGACCTTTCTCTCTGTCTCTCACTCTCACTACCTGTAACTCTACCTCTCAAATAAATAAGATCTTAAAAAAAAATTGTGGAAACTTTAACTCTGGGGCTTAAAGGTGG
The DNA here is from genome assembly GCA_949820135.1 of Sylvilagus floridanus. Lineage (NCBI taxonomy): Eukaryota > Metazoa > Chordata > Mammalia > Lagomorpha > Leporidae > Sylvilagus > Sylvilagus floridanus. Next base: position 8,878,164 of record OX463228.1, on the reverse strand, counting down.
GGGTCTTTGGAAAGTGATTAGGATTGGATTAGGTCATTAGGGTGGGATCTCCATGATTGAATCTGCTGGCTTCAGGGGAAGAGGGAGGGGCAGGCAGGTGTGCAGTCTAGTATCAGGCCGCCAGCTAGGACACCAGGACACCAGCATCCCTTATCAGAGTACCTGGGTTCAATTCCTGGCTGTGGCTCCTGACTCCAGCATCCTGTTGATGCAAACCCTGGGAGGCAGCAGCGATAGCTTAAGAACTTGGGTTCCGATTACCCATTTGGGGGACCTAGATCACATTTCTGGCTCCTGGCTTTGGCTATTGCAGGCCTTTGAAGATTAATGGTAGGCAGCTCACTCTCTTGCTCTCTCTCTCTCTCCTTGAAATAAATCAAAGGTGGGAGACCACACACACACACACACACACACACACACACACACACCCTATCTCAGGCAATGCTCAGTGCCACCTTCAGACCCTGCCAGCAACGAGGGCATCAGCAGACAAGACTTTTGTGCCTCTAGAACCATGAGCCAAAATAAACCTCTTTTCTTTTTACCTCAGAAACTTTGTGGTAGTGATGAAAGCAAACCCGGCTGCCATGCCACAGAGGAGGTGAGTGAGTTCTAGCCCCTTCTTGTCTTGGGAGCTGAGGGTTAGAGTTTCGGGCCAGTGCCGCCAGGGAGCACGTCTTCCCCTCCCCCAGTTCTTGGTGACCGTGGCTGTGAGGTCCCTAACTCCCATACTGACGTGAAGAGGAGGAGCTATGCAGGGTGTACATGATCACTTCCTTTAGCTGCCATGCAGACGGCACAAACATGGTGGCTTGCAACAGCACGAGTATGGAAGTGAGAAATCCAAAGGCAACGTGTAGCAGGGTTGGTTCTTTCTAGAGCAGGGGTGGGAAACCTTTGTTCTGCCAAGGGCCATTTGGATATTTATAACATCATTTGTGGCCCATACAAAATTGTCAACTTAAAAATTAGCCTGCTATAGATTTATTGAATTTTGAGACCTGCCTGCGGTTGCCTAAATGATTTCATGAGGCTTATGGATGTTCCCCACCTGTGTAAAGGCTCCCACAGAGACGCTGCCCCAGGCTTCCCTACAGTTTCTGTTGTTTCCAGGCAATCCTCGGAGCCCCATGTCTGCATCCCTGCCATCTCTGTCACCGCCACTACAGAATCTTCACTGTCTTCACGTGGCCCTTGTGGAGGATACCCATCACACCCACTATCACTTTATCATAACTAATTACATCTGCAGAGTGTATTTCCAAATAAGGTGGCATTCTGAGGTTCTGCTTGGACACAGATCTGGGGAGGGAGGGACACTGTTCAGCCTAATGCAGTTGTCAGTGACACTGTGGATGGAGCTCACAGAATGCCAGGGAAAGTATTTCTGCTCCTCAACAGGAAAGTTCAAGTTACCTGGGCCACGGGTTCCCAGCAGGGTGTGGGTGAGGGGTCACCACCTTGGGCAATGACCGTGTCACACCCATGGATCTAAAACACAGCATGGAAATCATGCTGAGGGCTAGCACTGTGGCCCAGTGGGCTAAGCTACCACTTGCTATGCTGGCATCGCATATGAGAACACTGGTTCAAGTCCCAGCTGCTCCACTTCTGATCCAGCTCCCTGCTAATGCAGCTGGGAAGGCAGCAGGAAATGGCACAAGTGTCTGGGCCCCGGGGGAGACCAGATGGAGTTCCTGGACCTTGGCTTCAGCCTGACCCAGCCCTGACCATTGTGGCCATTTGGGGAGTGAACCAGTGGATAGGAGATTTCTCTCTCTCTCTCTCTCTCTCTCTACCACTCTGCCTTTCAAATAAATAAAACATATCTTAAAAAAGAAAAAGAAATCATGCCCAAAAGAACAAAAACAAGTGACACAGAGAATTACAGCAACTCCCCCGCTGCTCCAGACACAGCAGGCTCCTCTCCACATAAAATCAGCATTCGTATCCTCCAGGTAGACCCCACAGTGACTCTGGCAAACACCTTCTCTCTCCCACAAGCTGAAACAGAAAACACGCAAAAGCCTCCAGTCTTCTCTCTCTCCCTTCAATCCCAGCATGATTGGGAGAGACCACAGGATTGTGACCGGAATATGACAGGGGGAGTCCTGGGCACAGCAGCTCAGGTAAAGAACAGAGTAGGACTGAGGGACCCCTCAGTGTTCCCAAGGTAGACCTGTCCTGCTTAGCAAGGACTCCGTTCAGAGGCACTCGGGTAGGTGCTACACAGAACTGCGTCCGATCTCCCAAGCAGATTAGCTGCCTCCCAAGGACAGGTCCTCCTGGGCAGCTCCAAGCAGTGGCAGGGGACTGTCAATACAAGGCCCAGATAGGACTTAATTACCCGTTCCCAAGAAGGGGTGCTTAATTGAGTTACAGGGCGTCTCCTGAACACCAAAGGCAGCCCATGCTCAGAGGTAGCCCGGTAACAGACCCTCTGTAGGGGAGGGAGCCCCTGCAGGGGTCAGACTGTGGGTCCTGCTGAGACTGGGAGAGCAGAGGAGAAAGAGGTAAAGAGTGGGGGGTGGCGAGCACTCTCTGGGCTTCAGTGTCGCTATCCTGGGTCTCCCCGGGTTCCTGCAACCTGGAGGTGGCATACAGGTCAGGATGTGCCAGGAGTCCACTCATTCATTCATTCAGCAGACATTAATACTGTCCCTATGGTGTGTGAGGCACCCTGCTCAATACTGGGGAAGAACCAGGTAGAGCTCTGGCCTGACAGCATGTGGATGACGTGGGACCAACTCACTCCTGAACCAACTTCTACTTCTGCCAGTGCGCACGTCACAAGTCAGAGCCAATGAGTCATCCTTCTGAATCAACTGCGGGAGGCGATGAGCAAGTCACTGTTAACGACTACCTGACAAAAGGCAGGAGAAAGGCTTGCCTCTGTGTGGCCACAGCCCTCGGTGGCTCCCTCTCCCATAGCAACTAACACCACACTCTTGCTCACCAGGTTCCGGCTTTGCTGAGCACGGGGACTGCGCCATCTCTCTCTGTGCTCGGCCCACATGTCTGTGGACTGTGCCCCGAGTGCCTGCCACCCAGCCCTGCTCCACGCACTCCCCTGCTGCTGGGAGCCTCACAGCTGTGGGAGCCGACACAGGCTCCAGGGGCTGCAGCATAGTCCCAGCTGCTCCTCCTTCTGGGGCCCTTGGCCGTGGCTGCTCACAGACACCATGGAAGTGGCATCAAAGGAGGCCCCCTGCCCCAGGATCAGAGTGTGTGGCCCTGAGCCAGGCTCGCTCTGTCCCGCAGGCAGCGGGTGGAAGCCGCACTTCTTGGTAGTTCCTGGTGAAGGATGACACCAACAAGAATCATGCGTGGACTGGCTTGGGTGAGCGGGGTGGTTCTGAGCCAGCAATCCCAGGTGGTGAATCAGACTCCAGAGCTGGGCGTTCAGGAGCTTATGTGGCCCTTGCCAAATGCCCTGGGCCCAGCTGCCCCTGAATTAAAAAGGAAAGATGCCGACTGCTGGTACTAAGGAAGAAATGTGGGAGACGCTCTCAGCTTCCTCCGTGACAGGAAAAGGAAATCCTCTGCTTTCAGCCTCATCACCTTATTGCAATGCAAAAGTACGGAATATAGCAGAAGAACATGCAATTTAGAGTCAGAAGATCTAGGTTTTGAAACTTACCCTTAAAATTTCTGTGTTCTGGGGCTGGTATTGTGGTGTAGCAGATAAAGCCACCTCCTACGTCACCATTATCCCATATAGGCACTGGTTCATGTCTTGGCTGTGTCATCTCCAATCTAGTTCCCCCACTAATGCGCCTAAGAAAAGCAGCAGGACGGCCCAAGTGTTTGGGTTCCTGCCATCCATGTGGGAGACCCCGATAAAGCTCCTGGCTCCACCTGGCCCAGCACTGGCTGTTGCGGCAGTGAATCATAGGATAGAAGATGTGTGTGTGTGTGTGTGTGTGTGTGTGTGTGTTTAACTTTTTCAAATAAATAAATAAATAAATATTTTTTAAAAAAGTCTCTGTTCTGGGGCTGGCTTTGTGACACAGAGGGTCAAGTCACTGCTCATGATACCAGCATCCCACATCCGAGAGCCCCTTTGAGTCCTGGCCACTCTGATTCCAATCCAGCTCCCTGCTAATGCACCTGAAAAAGCAGCAGAAGATGGTCCAAGCCCTTGCCACCCATGTGGGAGACCTAGAGGGAGTTCTGGACTCTTGGCTTTGGTCTAGACCAAGCCCTGGCCATTGTGGACATTTGGAGGAGGGAACCAGCAGATGGAAGATTTCTGTCTTTCCCTCTCTGTTGCTCTGCCTCCCAAAATCAATCTTCATAAAAAAAAAAAAATTGGGGGGTCAATTACTTAACATTTCTTAGATTCTGTTACTTCAAACAGCATCATACTAGTAAATTGGAAGATATGACCAAATCTTTATGCAGTCATCCCTAGTATCCATGAGGTTGATTCCAAAACCCTTTGTAGACACCAAAATCCACAGATGCTCAAATCCTTATGTAAAATGGTGTAGCACTAGCATAGAACCTACACAGTCCTCCTGTATACTGAAAATCATCTCTAGATTGCTAATAATACCTAATATGCTGTAAATGCTACATAAATACTTGATACGCTGTATTGTTCAAGAAAGAATGACAAGGAACAGACATGCTTAGTACAGATACAATTTCTCCCCGAATAGTTTCAGTGCATAGTTGGTTGGATCTACGGATGTGGAACCCATGATGGAGGACCAACTGTACTTTAAGATGTTTTACACAAATACTACATGTCATATTATGTAAGAAAAATACAACCAGGAGTAAGCCTTCCCAGACGTCTCAACAACGGTGAAGCCCAGGTAACCAACACTCCCCAGAATATTTTATTCTCCTTAGAGGTCTACCCCTACCTAAACAACTGTAAACATTTAGCGGCTAATATTTGCAAAGCATTTTATATCATTCTGATCCTTTGACAGCCAGCCCTTGGCTGTGTTCACTCTACGCTCTCCTTAATGCCCTGAAACAGAAACCATAATAATATTCGTCTAACAGTCCACACAGATTAACTACAGCAGTATCACTCTTTGCTTTGGATAGAATTACATTAACTCATTATAGTACTCTCAGTTCTCTTTTGCTATCTTATAAGAAAAAACGGAACTCTATTCCATTATCAGCTGAAGATATTCTAAATGTGGGTTCCATGGGGTGGGGCGGGTGCTGAAGAAGGCCCAAGGAAAGGCTGGATTGGCGTGTCTAGGAACCTGCCGTGTTAGGAAGGGGCTTGGAAGATTCTAGCCTGAGAATGGAATTTTCTGTTTCATGTGTCCAATGGTAATTCATGTCTCCGTGGACTCATCCAGGGACCAGAAGGTTCTGGGTCTTGTAGGATAAAGAGGGTGATGCAAGGGGGTTTTTCTCATTAGGACTGGCCCAGTATGGGAGGGACAGTGTAACTTCATCCTAATACATCTCAGTGAAATGGAGATTTCCAGTTTCTTTATTTTTTAAGATTGATTAATTTATTTGAAAGGCAGAGTGACAGAGAGAGGGAGAAACACACATACATGCATGCCCACAGACAGGTCTTTTATCTGCTGGTTTACTTCCCAAATGGCTACCAATAGCCAGGGCTAAGCCAAGTCCAATCCAGAAGCCAAGAACTGCCATCTGGATCTCCCATGGGGGTGGCAGGGACCCCAGTACTTGGGCCATCATCTGCTGCCTTCCAGGTGCACCAGCAGGGAGCTAGATGAGAAGCAGAGTAGCCAAGACTCTAACCAGCACTCCCATAGATGTGGGAAGTGGGTGTCCTAAGCAGCAGCCTATTGCAGCACAACGCCCAGCCCTCCTAGTGTCTCACTCCAAGAAGTTCCTTGTATCTCTAGTCTCAGGTCTAGGGTTGGCAGGTACCTGGTTTTTCCTTCCCACATCCACAGCTGACCTCAGACACAGCCTCACGCATCCCATCCAAGTTGGTCCCCAGACAGCCACTACTAACTTACTGCAACGGACACAAAAGGAGAGTCCCACTCCCACCCCAGCCCCGTGCACCTGACAGAGCCACACACTGTGCCACCAGCAGATGAGAACACTCTGGCTTCCGGGGGAGCTCCTAGACAGGACTCAGGTTACAGCTGTCAGGATCACCAGTGGGGCTGCCCGCTGGCTGCAGCAAAGTGCAGCTGACCAGTTGTCCAGCAGGGGAGGGGTGGGGAGAGAAGCTCAAGGGGAGCCGTCATTCTATCCCTGGAAGGTATTTCAGGCAGCGAAGCTTCTGTCTTGGACTGGAACACAGGCTGTCCTGGAAACCCAAACCCAAGGAAAAGGCTTTGAAAGTGACTCAGTACCCAAAGACAGCACCTGAACATGACAGCCAATTATCTTTTGACTCTGGTCTCCTGCAGAGGACAGACCGGAAAAGGGTAAAGGGGGAGAAATGACCCAGGTGGCCTTGAGATGGGTGCCACCAAGCATCACCCACCAGGACTGTTTTCTGTTGATGCGGGCAGAAGCCAGTTTGACCTTGGCTGTGGGTTTTGAGATCAGCTTGATGCATGTGATAAGGCAGGGGAGCTCCAGAAGGGGCCTATTTCTATTTCTCCCATTCTCCAGCCTAAGGCTCCAGGACAGACCACTGTATAATCCGCATTCTCTCAGGATTGTGTACTTGTGCGTTAGGAGGTGACAGGCACCTATCTCACTTGGGACTCCCTTCTAAGAGACACTGCCCAGCACCTGTAGATACATCTTCTTAGGTAGCTTACCACTGAATCCCCATGGCAACTTCATTTTTCCATCCCATAATCCAGCTGTGTCAGATTAACAGGGGTGGGAGGATGATGTACTTGACACAGGGAAACCAGCTTGCATCTGGCCAGTGGCTTTGACATGGCCAAATTGGGGGGGGGGGGGGAGGAGGGAGGGGAGTGTGTGTCGGGGAGGGGCACAAATCAGATTCCTTCTCTCACGAATGTTTTGACCAGAAAGATCTTTCCAGGTAAGAGCCAAAAGCATTTATGGGGAAGGAAACCAGGAGAGAGGGCTGACGGGCTTGCAGGTATCGGTGCTAGCTGCAAGGAACCACGAAGGCCCCAGAGAGAATCAGAGATGCTAAGACGCAGAGACCATGAGGCCCAGGCGGGAGTGACGGGAGAGCAAAGGCAGCCCCCAGAGCTACTGCAGTCTCCAGCAGCTCTCGCATACTTCTCCCAGCCTGGGCTGCATCTTCACAGCTGTGTCTTCCTGTCTTCACATACATTCAGGTAAACACTTAACAGTGAGGGGAAACAGAGCACCAAAGTGAGCGACCGCCTGGCTTCCTGGGAGAAATCCATCTTTCGGTACAATTCTGAAGTGAGTTCTGCCCGACTGATGTAGGCTCTGTTACGGGACACCTACACAGCAACTTCTCCGTCCCTCAAATAGACCATGGATCAGATGGGAGGCAGGTGGTGGCCCAAGTACAGATGCCAGCCTAGTGGTGGACGGGAGTATCAGGAACAGGGTAAGAAGAAAAGAGAAGATGTGGCCCAGGGAACTGAAGATGTAAATAGGAAGTGCAAGTAGGCGTGGAATCATGGTGCTGGGAGCTGCAGCACCTAGACAGCGTGTGCAGTAGCGAGGAAAGGATGCAGTGGTGAGCACTCGGACAAGAGAGTGAATCTCACACAATCGGGGAAGCCACGGACACCCAGGTGAAGACTTGCTGCCACAGCCTTGGTCAGCCTAATGGCTGGGAACCCCCTGCACCACCGCAGCTCAGAAAGAGAAGGCCAGGAGGGCAGTGGGGTCAGCGAGGGCCACATGGGGTTCACAAAGGGAAATCCAAAATGTTGATGAAACAGGGCCTAACAGTCTGGGAAAGGATGGATTACCTGAGAGATGGTGGTTGGAGTCCTCTAAAATTCATAACCTGTTTAGCAGCCAGACTCTGAGTAATAGATTACAATCAAGATTCTCTTATTTGAAACCTAATTCAAAATGTGGCATAGATCATAAATAACTGGTTCTTCCAGAACCCCCACCCACCAAACAATAACTCAAGTGGGCACAAGGTAGCCAAGTTGTATCGTGCCTTTACTGATCCTTGGCTAGGAAGGCTAAGGACGGGGCCAAACTGATAGCTGAACTCAAATACACATACATATCTGATGGTCTCTAAGTTTTCAGAAAAATGTTTCTCCATGGCTGGCGCCGCGGCTCAATAGGCTAACCCTCCGCCTTGTGGTGCCGGCACACCAGGTTCTAGTCCCGGTCAGGGCACCAGATTCTGTCCCGGTTGCCCCTCTTCCAGGCCAGCTCTCTGCTGTGGCCCGGGAGTGCAGTGGAGGATGGCCCAAGTGCTTGGGCCCTGCACCCCATGGGAGACCAGTATAAGCACCTGGCTCCTGCCATCAGATCAGTGCGGTGCACCAGCCGCAGCGTGCCGGCCGTGGCAGCCATTGGAGGGTGAGCCAACGGCAAAAAGGAGGACCTTTCTCTCTGTCTCTCTCTCTCACTGTCCACTCTGCCTGTCAAAAAAAAAATGTTTCTCCATATTAAATAAATTGCACTCTCAACTCTAAATTCTTCTCTATCTATCCAGGTAATTTCTTACTTGGGTACCCAGTAGGCGGTAGGGGTGGAAACCGAATTCTTATGAATGATAATGCTCATGCTACCTGAGAATATTTACCCAGTGCTTTCCTTAATGGTTATTTAGCCAAATCCTCAAAGCATTTGATTCTTGCAAAAATGTTTCCACACTGTGCAGAATTTAAATATGGGGGACCTTGCTCTATTTGCAGATCAAGTTCTCTCTCTTCACCTTTCAAGTATATGCCACTGGCTCTACTTTCAGACTGGGTTCTGGAAGCATAAATTAGTTTCTCTCTAAAACAACAACAATAAGTTGAAGACCACAGCTCCGACCTCTACCCTGCCTCATGCAGTGGACAGGGGCATAGCCAAACAGGGACGAAGGCATGAATGCCCACGCTCCATCCAAATACATCCGGGAAACTGATGAACAGTGGGCCAGCCAGGAAGGTCCTCCTCCTGTCCCAGCTCCCCTTGTTCCAGTAACCCTGGCCTTCATTCTTGTGAAGGAAGGAGGAAGCTGACTGTTAAGGGCCAGAACCATTAAGAAAAAAATCCGCAAGGCCCAGGGCAGGATCTCCCTGCATTCCTTTATTATCGTTGCCTGAAGCCCCAATTAGCACGTCTCCTAGCTGTAGGCAGGAGAGCAGGCTTTGAAGATGAAGCCTTTTATTTTCTGAGTGGCTGGTCAAGCGATCATCTCCAACTTCAAACCCACACTGGTGTTCTCCCCACCGTGACCTCCCACCCTGCACCACTGGGAGAAGATCCCTGTGAGCAGGCCAGGGCGGGCACACTAGACGCTCTGCTGCAGACAGCACATGGCTGAGTCGGGTGGGAGGAGAGCTGCCTGATCCAGCATTGCCGGGCGAGGCTGCACCCCTTGGCTCTAAAGCAAACTATCCAGGCGGGACCTGGACTTCCTGGAAATTTTTGCAGACACACAGGTTCTCAGGTGGTCCTGAAATTGGAATATGCCATTTTTTTGACATAGTCTTCTTTTGAGATTTTGGAATCAAATATAATAATTATGCATATTTATGAGGTCTTTGATGTATGATTTAACAATCTCAGTAATTAAGAGGAGAAAACATTTTATCAGTACCTAGGATCCTTCTGGACATAATACCAGAGCTTTTGCTAAAAAAAAAAAAATACATATAGCATTGGGCATTTAGCCTAGTGGTGAAGACACCCGTATTCCACATGGGAGTTCCTGAGTTCAACTCCTGGCTCTGGCTCCTGATTCCAGCTTCCTGTCAGTGCAGACGCTGGCAGGCAACAGGTGACGGTTCAAGTAGATGGGTCCCTGCCAAGCACATGGAAGACCTGGTTCCTGGCTCCCTGGCTTCAGCCCTGAGATTAGCCCTAGTCATTGCAGGCATCTGAGGGGTGAACCAGCAGTTGGGAGTTCGTGTGATTTCTCCCTCTCTCTCATTAAAAAACAAAGAACCCCACATAGCCTTTCATCACTCCTTTGGGCATGGAAACCAGGGAATTGTGTAGGAACAGTCTTACTTGAATGCTCCATTGCACTGCTCCGTAGCCCCATTCAACAACCTCCTCAGGACAAATCTGGGCCAAGGTCATGGCCTACTGAGGGCTTCCTGAAGCTGCAGGTTCTAGTGACTGGATGTCTACCTGGCATGGAAGGCTGATGGAAACAGAAAGGGAGGGATGTGGTGGGCAGAGAACCCTCACTGCCTCTCCTCTGCTCCCACCCTCCCTGAGCCTGGGGTTTGTGTCTCAAGCAGTAAGAGATATTCTACAGATAAGCAAGTCTGCTGTGTGGCTGCGGAGACACTATCCCACACCTGACTGAGCCAAAGTGAAAGGAGAATGCCGACTGGGAAAGCCAAATTGGATATTATACAAATTGTACCCTGGCAGGTTTTGATGGGCAGATTTCTCTGGGTTGAAACATTATAGACAACAGCCCTGGAAGAGCATGGCCTTCAATACTGAATGGAGCAAGATCTAAACCGCAGCCGATCAGCATTCCTCAAAGCTGTCCCAGCTCTCTGCATCACCTTTGCTTGCTAAGGAATCAACTCAGGGAAAAGATTAAAAAAAAGTCTATGGGGGCAGGCGCTGTGGTGTAGTGGATAAAGCCTCCGCCTACAGTGCTGGCATCACATATGGGTGCCAATTCGAGTCCTGGCTGCTCCACTTCCAATCCAGCTCTCTGCTATGGCCTGGGAAGGCAGTGGAGGATGGCTCAAGTCTTTGGGCCCCTGCACTCACATGGGAAGACCTGGAGGAAGCTCCTTGCTCCTGGCTTCAGGTCTGCAGAGCTCTGGCCACTGTGGCCAATTGGGGAGTGAACTAGTGGATGGAAGACCTCTCTCTCTCTCTCTCTGCCTCTCCTCTAACTGTATAACTCTGACTTTCAAATAGATAAATAAATATTTTTAAAAAAATGTCTAAGGACCCAATATTTTCCTTCCTGAACAGTCTCAGGTGAACCAAAGGTTAAAAGGCAGTCGTGCTGTGCCATCACTCTCAGCTGAGGCAGTCACATCATGCTCCTGGATTCGGAACATCAGAGCATCTCTCACTCAAGAACTGCCTTGTCCTTTCCAACCCTTTACTGATGGATAAAAATAAAACTGAGAATCCAAATCAGAAGGGGGGTGCGCATTACATTGGTAGCTTCTAAAGTCCTTTCCAGCACTGTCAATTTTTAAAACACAAGATTAATTTTATTTACTTGAAAGGCAATGAGAGATGGAGGGAGGGAAGGAGAGAAAGAAAGAGGGGAAGAGAGAGAGAGAAAGAGAGAGAGAGAAAGAGAGAGAGAAAGAGAGAGAGATATCTTGTTTACTCCCCAAATGGCCTGGAACTCCATCCATGTCTCCTATTTGGGCTGCAGTGACCCAAGGACTTGGGCCATCTTCTGCTGCTTTCTCGGGTACATTAGCAGGCAGCTGGATCAGGAGCAGAACATCTGAGACTACAATATGCAATGCCTGTGGATGACTTAACCCGCTGCTCCACAAGCTGGTCCCCCATCCCCAAGTCTTTCATGCCATCTACCTGTGTGATCTTGGACAAGTCCCTTTCCCTCCCTGAATCTCGGCTTTGTAATCTGTGAAATGGGAGGTAAGGTATCTTCCAGCTTTCACTTTCTGATTTGGTTGGCAAATGTACAGCCCAGTCAATACTCTGTTCTCCTTTGAAGGAGGCCTGTGCTATTTAATTATAGTAGATATTGGCATTTGCATATTTGACATCTGTGGCTTTGACTATTCCCTGGGACCCCAAAGGCCCATGAGCTGCCATAATCTGTTATTTTGCAGAGGCATGCTGTGAGCCCGGGATAGAGACGCCAGTCATTTTTTAATGAGTGGTATTAGCATGCGGGCAGAGCCCATAACTCCATGAGGTTTTGTTACTGTATGCTGAGTCTGAAAGGCCGTAATTCTCATGAAGTACTGTAGTGACAGTCACAAAGGTGGGGGTTCTTTAGGTCATGAAGACATCAATAGCAGCCCTCTCCAATGTCAAGGGCTTACTGTCGCATGGGTGCCCCTCCCCCCACAGCACCACTCCCTGCTGCTTCCTTCACGGAGGTCACTTTGGAGTGTCACACACGGCACGAAGCTCCCCTTCCTCTGTTACTGATCTACCTCTGCCAGCCCACTTTGATTTGTCTGGATACCTTGATCCTCTCTCCCCAGGAGTAAGATCCCTGAATGCTGAAATGCCATCTTGTTTTATTCATTAATTTTTTTCCTGTATCTAGTACATGGAAAGTATTTAATAAATGTTGTTAACTGACTTGGCACCGTCGCTGAGAAGGTGCAGTGCTAATGGTGCATTTTTTTTCATGTTTATATGTAGTACTTATCACTCCCTTGCATCATTATTTTTATCATTCCAACAAAAAATCTGGGACTTGGATACGTGAAGTGGCTTCATTAAAATGTATGTGGTTGCTGAATAATGGATTCACAACTGTTTGTCAGATTCCAGTGTTCATGTTCTTCCATCCTACTGCACCGCTAAGGACATCTGTGAAGAAGTAAACATAAAACCAAACAAGTGATTTCATGGATCCAATATTATTAGTAGAGCTCCAGCCTGATTATATAACTTGATGATATGTCGAGGGGTATGGTGAGGACAAAATATACACTACTACCAGGCTTGGTAGGCAAGTAAAGCTACACAAAGAGGTGGGATTAGAAAATGGAAATTGTTCCAAGTTCACACAACTTCTGTCCAAGTACCCTGAGGGTTTCAATTTCAGTTTCCGGATTGCTGTACTGCAATTAGCAGTGCCTCAGGGTAGGAGCTGGGTTCTTGCTAGGCTGGGGCTGGGGTAGGAGCTGGGTTCTTGCTAGGCTGGGGTTGCAAGTTGGAACTGGAAAGCAGGCATTTGTGACTGAATTAGCAAGTCATTTTTGAAAAGCCACTTTCTTGTCTGCATCTCATTGTTTGGTCAAGAGCTTTAAAGCCTTCCCACTCTACGCTGGGACTAGCAGCATCAGAAATTTTGCAAATACAGAATCTCAACGCCTAGCTGAGACCTTCTGCATCTTGGCAAGACCACCGGGAGAAAAGCAAGTTAAAATTTAGGAAGAAAGACTCCAGAAAACATTCCAAAGTCCTTTCTAGCTCTAATATTTTATAAGTTGAGGTTAGGACTCTCCTTGGTAACCAAAAATCTAGCATGTTCATTGATTATGGTTCCACAGCGATCTAAGTAACTTGCCCATCTCAGTAGTGTCTTCTGAAGAATATTGTTAATTCATCAATATTACTATTAAGGGCCTCATTTGCTCAGCACATATCATCCACCAGGTACACTGCACACAACTGAATCATCATCACAGCCCTGCAAGAGAAATATTATTTATTTTCCCCATTTAACCAATGAGGAAATGACCTCCTAAGTTGATAAGATTTTCCCAAACCACATAGTTAAATCTGTAATAGAGCCAGAACTCTAATCCAGAGTACTCAGAACCCATGGCTTTTCTGCTTACATAACACCGCTTCAAGTTGGAAAATTACAATTTGTCAAGGGCAGGGCCACTAGGTGAGGACAGAGTAGTGGGTTCTGGACTCATTACTCTACAATGAAGAAGTCTAAAGGGATAGAACTACACTACAATCTAAAGACACAATGCAAAGAACAGATGGAAACACAGAATTGTTTACCAAAGCCTGGAATATCTGGATTAGGATCTTAAACCTCTGGAGGTTGACACACACGTAGAGTCAATGTCACCTACACGTGATTGCTTGTCAGGTTCACTTACCCCCAGGGACTGCATAAACTGAAGCCCACATGAATCTGAGGAAGGCTTAGTCACATCAGAGATCACAGGTATATGAATAATTATTAAGAGAATAAGGAAATTGAAGCCCAGTCTCTGCTCTCTCAAAAACTACCTTCCCTGCCATCAGTAGACAGGGTACCAAATCAGAGGCACCCTGAGGCTGGCGAATTGCAGCAAATCTGCAGCAAATTTTGTGGTCTCGGTGTCATACGATGCCGACTGACATTACCACAAACATGTGTGAAATTTCAGAGTTTGTCTTCCCAGTGGGGTCTGTCCTTCATTTGTATGTATAAGCTCTCTCCCCAGAGCATATATAAATGGATAGTATTCTCTGGAAGACACAGGTTTTTACTTACGCTAACAAATGATTATCCTTCCCAGCAAAATGACTAAACAGAGCCCTAATAAATCAATTTGTCAACAGCTATTTTCCTTCAGCAGACAATATCCCCTGTTCCATTTTTGGCTTAATACAAATATGACCTACACTGAGCACCTGTGTCAATGCTCCAGACAATCCCAAAGCGGGAAGGGACTCCAGAAAGATCTCACCCTGCCTCCAGGCAAGGAACATAATGTTATTCCCACTTTGCATGTGAGACAGGTAGTTCCAGAACCACCAAATGACTTGCCCAAAGTCACATGATCAGCAAGGGATTTGAATTGGGGCAGGAGCAGAGTCCCGGGAGTCACTCAGCTCCGTGGCCAGCAGAACCCGCCCCTTTCTGAAGAAGGACTTCTAGGACACTTCTTCCTGTGTCTAAAGATCCCTCTTTCTGGGGCGTTCCTTCCCTCCCTCTTGTAGAAGCCGTATGGTTTCATCTCAGGTTCTTAAGGCAATCGCACATCTCCCTTTTTGTACCCTTCACAGCATCTGCAGCTTCTTGTTGCTTGTGCCAACCAACAGGAACTCAGAGACAGGCTCCCCTTTCTCATCTCCGTCCTACTTGGCCACCCGAGAAAGTCTACCATCTCGTAGGCTGTAACTCCCAGGAAAAAGGCAGTCTGTTTTCTTTTTCAAAGCCCTCCAGCTAGGAAAAGAACAGAACACCCCATCTGCAAGAAGGCTCACTGGGGGAGACGCAGTAGGGTCACAGAGACACCTGTGGTCTCTGAGACACTACATGCATCAGTAACCCGAGAAGTATTTCAGGAGAGCCGTGGACTGTGAAAGATGACCCCACAGAAGACGGATTTTTCTCCCACAGTTCTGAAAAGGCTTCTTCTTCATGGCTTGGCCATATTTCAGAGTTTAGAGCCGAGACTGCCCTGGGAGCACTACTTCTCCAACATTCCTCCGGGACACGAGTCAGACCGATCCAGCTCACCTAGGCTGGGGGCACCGTGGTTGTGCTGGTCTCTCCATTGTAAAACAGCATACGGGCCTTTCAAGATATTGCCAAGCTTCAGTCAATTTTGCAATTTCCAAGGTGCCTGTCACTTGGCTATCTAACTGCAGAACAGGACCAGCCAATGCCGCCTGTTCCCTTGGGAGTGTCCTGAGCGAGCTATCCCTACCACAGAACAGAAAAGACTGGTTTCAAGGTACAGAAGCTTTTGGTATGAGGTGGGCAGAAAGGAAAGGCCTAAGCAACTTCCAAGCTCCTGTTTAGTCACAGAACCCTCCAAAATCCGCTATCACAAAATACTGGTCAAGCCACACCCCCACTGGCCATCATTCAGTGGACAAAGTGTCCTATACCCAGAGGCCCTGTCACCAGATTCCTTGTCCAGCCACAATTTAACAAGAGAAAACTGGAAGGGGGTTTGGAAGCAGAACCTGGCTGGCAGTGTCTGCTGATCCCACATACCTGTGACAGAACCAAAGTTTGATGTTAGCACAAACATAAGCAAGAGTGTCCAAAGAAGGGAACAGAGGGACAGAAAGGGAAGGCAAGAGAGGGAGTGGGGAGGCGGAGAATACAAAGAGGTCACTTACACAGTCTCGTCGTTCTGGAACTCCAGCTCCCCGTATGTGTCTTCAAAGTCCTCACCACCACCCTTGGCTGTCCCTTCCACTGTCCTAAAGGGGACGATGACTGTGCCCCGGGCACCTGAGGTCCGCAGAACCTTGACCTCCATAACACCAATACTCTCACTGACATGAACAGTGTCACACTCAAAAGTGAAGATGCCCGCGTGGTCATCATCCAAGATAGTCACTGTGGCCACACAAGGGGACGCTAGGACAGCTTGAGGCAAGGGAAGACTGTTGAGCATTGTGGGAGGCATCCCCTCCTCCAGCTGCTCCTCCTCTACGCGGACGTTGCTCAGCCTCACAAAGAAATGCTCGTCTTCCTCGAAAATGTCATCATCAATGATGCCCACGGAGAACTCCTTCTGCGTCTCTCCTGGCTTCAGCACCACGGTGCCCTCTGTGAACTCATAGTCAGCCCCGGCATTGGCGGAACCATCCTCTGTTTTGTAGTCCACATACATGGTCTTGGACATGTCTCCCCCTTTCCTCACCACTGTCAGGAGCACGGCCCCACAGTTCTCCAGACACTGGTAAGAACACGGGTCAAAGAAGATCTTGGAGACAAAGTCCTCCGGCTCGTCGGTGTGCACCTCACTCATGCTGGACGCCTTCTTGGCTTGTTCTGCCGCGTGCTTCTTCAGGATGTTGCCTGCGCCCGTCATCATGCGGGTGGCCTGGATCCGGTAGAAGGCGCGGCTCTTCTGCTGGTGGGAAAGGGCATAGTAATTGGCCATCTCCACCAACTGATCCAAGTCCTTCTCTGGATGCTTCTGCTTCAGATCCTTGAGAATCCGGATCATCTCCCTGCGGGACTCATCCACTTCCTTCCCTTCCAGGGGCACCAGGTTCCCATCCAGGAAGTGGGAATTCATCATTTTCCCATCCATCTCAATGCCCTTGGGGTGCTCACCCTCTGTCTCTATGATAATCCCCCGGTGTTTATCTGTGCGGTACTTTTTGTGCATGTATTTGTAGAACAGCAGTCGTTTATCTGCCACCCAGGCCAGAAGGACACACACCGGGAAGAAGAAGAGAGTGAGGAGGCCTTCCCAAACCTGAACCACACCAGGGGAGAAGACTGCCAGGATCATATAGAGCCAGATGTAGGCAAAGATACTCCAAGCAGCGGTGACGAAGAAGACTCGTAAGTGCTTGATCTTGCGTGTCTCTCCATCGGGGATCACGTAGACACAGATGCCAATGATAATGAACATGTTGAAGGCTGCGCTGCCTACAATGGTGGAAGGTCCCAGATCACCAGCAATGAACCCGTGACCACACACCTCAATTAAAGAGAGGAGTATTTCGGGAGCGGAGGAACCCAGAGCCATAAGAGTCAGGTTGGAGACAGTTTCATTCCAGACCCGAATCGTGGTTGTGCTGGTCTCTCCATTGGGCTTTCTGATAGTCACCTCTCTCTCCTGAGAGGTGATGACCTCAATCGATGCCATGAAGCGGTCAGCAATAATGGACACCCCTAGAAACATGTATATCAGGGCTACGAAATAGACAATGACCCTGGCAATCTTGTCCCCAAGGGAAGGGTTCTCCGGATACCAGATGGGTAGGATGACGCCCTCTTTGCAGTCTGATGACCCTGAACAGGACTCATTGTTCTGCCCTGTGCTGGGCACATCCCCTGAGCCACCAGCTTCTGCCCGTAGACTGTTCAGGAAGAGCACAAAAGTAACCAGCCCAAAATGGAGGAAGGCAGAGGTGAGAGGCTGCAACCTTAACCACGCCATACACGAGACTTAGCCGCTGGCTTCCACCGCAGCACCAAGGGTCCTCCTGACAGGCCAGAGACCTAGGAAAGATCAGAGGGGCAGGAAAAGGCGTGAGAAATTGGGTCAGCAAAGGGTAGGTTCCCACCAACACAAAAGGATGCTTCACCTTGGGTGATATAAGGCATGAACTTTGGGGCAGTATCTCACTTGGAAAAAACAGACGTCATTGGGAGGCACTAATTGCTGTTCTGTCCTCAAAACTATCAGGTGGGAAGACAGAGTTAAAGAATGGCTTGAGATAGCTGGGAATACTGGTAATGGAAACACAAGTGATACCCTTTTATTCTAGTCTTACCTTCCAACCCCAGTGCAATCTGTGAGACTCTCAAGACTCAATAAGACAGGCCTGCCTCTTCACTGCCGCTGAAGCTGTGTCTAGGGTTCTCAGCCTTCTTTGTCCCATTATCATCATACTCCAGAATTTTGCGTAGGTTTGGGACAAGGGTACAAACTGAACTAAATTACCATGGGTTAGTCCCCCAAGAGAGAACACTTTGCTCTGTGTGTAGGTTAAAAACTTTCTTCCCAAATTCAAAACTCCTGGAGGCAAGCGATGATTCTGAGTGTGGGAAACTGAAAGAGCCAATTCACAGAGAATACTACTGCCCTGTAGCTCATCTGAAGTCCTGTCCAATGTGCCCAAGGCTGAGTCCACAGCAGCTCTTAACACGCCAACAAAATACACTTATGGATAGTTCAGGCAGTTGGTTACAGGATGATAAACATCAACCAGTAACTCAAATTGTTAATTCAAACATGGAAAGATCCAAATGGTACAACTTACTATTAATAAAGCAAATCAGCTACTAGTTAATAGAGACAAGATCTGGGGGTGAAATATAGCCTCATATGCTGTCCTCACACCACTGAACAGTGAGTACAAAGTGAATGGAAAGAAAACAGAAATGGAGGGCCCAGTGTTGTGGCACAGTGAGTTAAGCTGCTGCTTGCAAACATGGAATCCCATATTGGAGCACTAATTTGAGTTCCAGCTGCTCTACTGATCCAGCTCCGTGCTAATGTGCCTGGGAGAGCAGCAAAAGATGGCTCAAGTACTTGGGCCCTTGTCATCCATGTGGGAGACCCAGATGGAGCTCCATGCTCCTGGTTTCAGCAGGCCTAACCCTGGCTATTATAGCCATTTGGGGCATGAACTAATGAATGGAAGACACCTCTCTCTCTCTCTTTCTCTCTCACACACACACTTGTGTATATACATATATACTTGTGTGTGTGTGTGTGTGTGTGTGTATATATATTTTTTTTTGTACTCTGTCATCTAAATAAATATTTTTTTAAAAAAAGAAAGATATGGGGCTGGCACTGTGGCATAGTGGGTAACAGTGCTGGCATTCCATATGGATGTCAGTTCGAGTCCTGGTTGCTCCACTTCCAATCCAGCTTTCTGCTAATGGCCTGGGAAAACAGAAAGCAGTGGAAGATGGCCCAAGTCCTTGGGCCCCTGCACCCATGTGGTAGACCCAGAGGAAAATCCTGGCTTCAGATCAGCCCAGCGCCAGTCGTTGCAGCCATTTGGGGGAGTGAACCAGCAGATAGAAGAACTTTCTTTGTCTCTCCCTCTCTCTGTAATTCTACCTCTCAAATAAATAAATAAATAAGATCTTTTTAAAAAAACATTTTATGATCTAAATCACAGCATTTGTTTTGGAAATACATGGCAAGCTTATGGACAAATTCTGACTATCATTTAGAAGCTATGTCAGACCTCTTTAAATCCTTTAAGCTTGTAATCAAAGAGAAACTCCCTTTGGGACATAGTGTGCCAGGTGCCTGCTATAACCAGAAAGGCCTTTCTTCCAAAGGACTCTGTGGATTAACTTGGTTTCCTGTGCCCCAGAACAGCAGCCAGTGCTGAGGCCCACGTTCCCCACTGGTCCAGCTACTGAAGTCGGAGAAGAGGCCATGAGGATGACTGTGGAAGAGCTGGGTGACTGAAGATGTTCGGCATCCATTTTCTTTTTTTTTCTTTCTTTCTTTCTTTATTTTGACAGGCAGAATGGACAGTGAGAGAGAGACAGAGAGAAAGGTCTTCCTTTGCCGTTGGTTCACCCTCCAATGGCCACTGCAGCTGTTGCTTCGCGCTGATCCAAAGCCAGAAGCCAGGTGCTTCTCCTGGTCTCCCATGCGGGTGCAGGGCCCAAGCCCTTGGGCCATCCTCCACTGCACTCCTGGGCCACAGCAGAGAGCTGGCCTGGAAGAGGGGCAACCGGGACAGAATCCGGCGCCCCAACTGGGACTAGAACTCGGGGTGCTGGTGCCGCAGGCGGAGGATTAGCCTATTGAGCCGCGGCTGCGGCCTCGACATCCATTTTTAATGATTGGCAAAGCTCTCGCAACTCTGATGTGCACAGAGAGCCTCGTCCCGAGGTTAGACACTCACCCACCTGCAGAAATGCACAGAGTGATCGTGGCTCCTTGCCTTGACCTCTGAGCACCCTGACGTTGTCAATTCTGATATGCCTTGTGCAGAAGGGGACAGAAGTTGGACACAGCTGAAGCAGCTGTTTAATCAGGAGCCAACGTGGTGGCGGGAGGTGGCAGCCCCAAGGGGACGAGGTATCCACAGGTGAGGGAAGAGAGCTGGCCTTCAGGGGAAAGGGCACGGAGCACTCGGGGAGTAGCGTTATCCTGATTGATGGGGTCACTGGCGCTAGGAGAATTAATGTGGCTCAAGGTCTTTATTCTCCCTTGGCCTTGCAGACACTGGTGCCGGACGTCTAGGGGGGTGGAATATGCTACCCTGTGGTTAGAATCAGAAGCCAGTTTAGAAAGACAAAGGAAGGAAAGGATGAAAAAAGACAGGCACGAGGTGGTTAGTGAATGCCTGAATCCAGGTTTTAGAACTTTTGGTGGAAAATGCCCTGGGAATTCCCAGTTGTTCTTTCTGTCCCTCCTAGGAAATTGTTTCTGGCTGAGATACCAGGGAGAGAGAAGGCAGCTTCCATGACCAAGTCAATGGTCATTTCTTTGGTGCTATTGCTCGGGGCCCAGACACCAGTGAGATGGATCCCAAATGGCCTCAGGCATACTCAGGTCCAGGACTCCATTGGAGACCCTGTGGACCTCCCCAGATAACAACAGATATTAATGACAGCAATTAACATTTATACGTGTTGAGTGTATACATAATGCTCAGTACTCATGTAATTTTCATACCAACTCTATGAAATTACTCATGTTTTCATCCCTATTTTACATTTTGGGAAACTTGTGTCTTAGCTAAGTCACTTATTCAAAGTATACAGGAAGGCAGAGTGGCCCAAAACAAGCATGCTGATGACACAAAATGTGTCTTAACCACTCCATTTTACAAAGATGTCCCACTTGGCTGTAGAACTGTGATTCCCCAATCCAGCTGGTGTGGACTCAGCAGTCATGTGACTGACTGTCCCCCTCATAGAAGAGGCTAGCCACTGGCAGATTTACTGAGGGTGTCCTGGCTGCCTGCTACAGTCTCCTACCTGAACATTCTCTTCAGTTCAGTTTGACAACCCCTGACAAAAGCCCATGCTTTGCTGAGCCTGGTACTAGACACTGGTGGGCAAAATGAAAAATCAGACACGGGTTTGCCCTCAAAGGTACGGTGGAGCAGGGGGAGGGAGACACACACAGATATTCTTCAATTCAAAAGCAGAGGTAAAGGCAGAATGCTGGGAGAGGACTGAGCAGGCCCTGAGCCAGCTTGGGGATTCAGGGAGGCGTTCCGAAGGAGGTGATCCCTGAAATGAGTCTTCAAGCATGAGTGAGCTTTAGTCAAAAAGAGAAAAAGAAAGTAGGAAGGGCATTTGAGTCAAAGAGAATAGCTGGAGCCCAGCAGACAGGGAGACATGGGAAAGCCCGATGTGGCCATGGGATAATTGAGGAACACAGGGTGAGGCAAGAGGCCCGGAAGCTGAGGCTGACCACAGAGAAGACTCCTTCGCTCCTGGCAAGTCTTAGAGGCCAGGTTGCAAGGATGGGATTTTATCCTAAGGGCAGTGAGAAGCCCATGAAGGGATTTTAAGCAGCAGAATGACAGGGTCTGATTTGTTTTGCAGAAAAACAATCTCACTAAAGGGTTTAGGATGGTTGTAAGGGGGCAAGACTAGAGCAGGAAGATCAGGTAGGAAGCAATTGCAAATGGAACAGGCCCAGATAAGGAGGGTGAATCTGGGGTAGGTTCCACAGATGACCACCCTCCGGCCCCAGGTCACATTCCTCCCTCTCAGCCAAACTGAGCATTGGTTCACGCCAAAGCCTCTCCTCTCTGTCTTGCCTTATTTTCCTGACACCCCCCCCCGGGGGGGGGGGAGCCATCTGCAAGGTGTCTGTGTCCTCAGCAGCGGCTCCTGACATCTTTTAATATCACTGGCAAATTTAATTAAAGTCACTGTTCCTCTGCTCCTCCAGATCATTAATAAAACAGTGCCACCAGGCCAGACCGAGCAAATTCTCCCTCCCGCTATGCCCTCCACTTTCTCCAATGGGAACACTGCTCTGGGCCTGTCACCAGCCTGAGTAAAGTCATCCTGCTCTGCTTCTACATCTGGGCCCCTACACGGGCATCACAGCCAGTTTACATTAGAGTTTTAGGTGCAGCCAGGCAGCACTGGCTCCAACATGTTAGCCAAGGTCAAGGCCTCTCATCTGCTCCTGCACTTGCTCTGCCTACAGGAGGTGAGAATCAGTGCGGAGATCTTCTCTGCAGAGCAACAGTCTGGGAAACACAGGAGCCGAACTCCCTGCTCTCTCAAGAACAGGAAAGCTGTAACCTTTGCTGCTTAGAGCTGATGGTCACCACGGGAACCTGGATCCAAGGAAGAAACACGGAACTGCAGAATGCCTTTCCTGCATTATTATCTTTCAGAATCTTCAAGGTGAAGAAGCTACTATTACCATAAAACCCATGTTTAAATTATTTATTTTATTTATTTGAGAGGAAGGGGGAGGGACAAACTGCTGGTTTGCTCACCAAATGCCCACAACAGGCAGGACTGGGTCAGGCCAAGCCAGGAGCCAGGAACTCAAACTGGTATCCCATGTGAGTGGAGGGACTCAACTAGTTGAGCCACGCTCTGCTGCTTCTCAGTGTGTGTGCGTTAGCAGGAAGATGGAATTAGGAGTCCAGCTGGGGACGGCGCTGCAGCTCAATAGGCTAATCCTCCGCCTGCGGCGCTGGCACACCGGGTTCTAGTCCTGGTCGGGGCGCCGGATTCTGTTCCGGTTGCTCGTCTTCCAGTCCAGCTCTCTGCTGTGGCCCGGGAGGACAGTGGAGGATGGCCCAGGTCCTTGGGCCCTGCACCTGCATGGGAGACCAGGAAGAAGCACCTGGCTCCCTGCTTCGGATCAGTGCAGCACACTGACTGTAACGGCCATTTGAGGGGTGAACCAACGGAAGGAAGACCTTTCTCTCTGTCTCTCTCTCTGTCTAACTCTGCCTGTCAGAATAAAAAATAAAAAAAAGAGTGGGTGACCCTTTGAAGGCGTCAGTTTCCTTATCTGTAAAGCTCAGGTTGGGTCAGACATCTCTATAGTTCCTATGAGTCAAAGACGCTTTGATTACAGGAAAACAAAGAAGTAAAACAACATATTTAGGTTGGGTTGGCCAAGAGCTGTGTGAAAGGCAGGAACACATGGACTATAGACTCTCAAGGAGACTTCAGAGGGTCAGAGAGGGAGCTTAGGGAGGCAGGGAGGTGGGAAGACAGAGCCAAGAAAAAGTCAAGGGGAGTCTACATTCTGGCTTTGCCAAAGCCCTTGGATCAAATCCATTTCTTAAATGACTGCTCTTTGCCCAAACACTGTGCTCGCTAGCACCTGAGAGTCAGCCATGAACAAGCTGCACCTCATCCCAGCTTTGCAGGTTTATCTTCAGATGATGATCAGAGACAACCAAGTAATTATCGGAATAATTGATTACAAGTACATCCTGGGAAGTAAGCTCTTTTTCTTGTCATGCTCTAAGACCTCAGGTTGGCGGCTCTGAAGCTGCCTCCATCTATGTGAGTGGTGGCTGCAATGAAGCAGGGTGCTTTAACGCAGACAATCGTGCAGCAGCATGTAAGGCAATATCCCTTGCACACTGTTCTTGCTTCTCCAACCTCATGCAATTGTTATGTTACCTTCCCTGAGGCCCTTCAGACACTTAATGACACTGAGCCATGTGATAGCTCCACGGATAGTCTCCTGCTGACATTCTCCCAGGCACTACCGCACTAGATGAGAAAGGCCAGGGCACCAAGAGGTCTCTGTTTCCTCATGCTTTATGAACCAAAGACTTAAAAAAATATGACAACGACAACAAGAATCGCATCCATTTATCAAGCACTGCTCTATGGCTTGTTTCACACTAAGAACTGTTTACTTATTTATTTATTTATTTATTTGAGAGACAGAGAGAGATCCTAATGCTGACTCACTCCCCCACTCCCAAAATGCCTGCAATGGCTCGGGTCTACGTCTCCCTCATGGGTGGTAGGGACCCAATTACTCGAGCCATCACTGCTGCCTCCCAGAGTGTTCATTGGAAGGCCGCTGGAATCAGGACCCAGAGCCAGGAATCAAAACCAGGTACTCTAATATGGGACGCAGGCTTGGACTGTCCTCCGCTGCTTTCCCAGGCCATAGCAGAGGGCTGGACTGCAAGTGGAGCAGCCGGGACTTGAACCGGCGCCCACATGGGATGCCGGCTCCACCCGCCATGCCACCACACTGGCCCCAGCCCCCTCTAGGAACTTTTACATCTGCTATTTAATACCTCAAAACCCCACAATGAGAAATGTATTATTTTCTGATTTAGAAAGGAGATGAGGGCTCAACGTTGAAGAATTCACCCAAGGTCTGTTAGCTAGGCTAGTGGTACTGCAGGGCCTGAAAGCCCAATGCCAAACCTGCTTGTAGCCCCAGGGAAGAAAAGGATGGAGGAGCAGAGGGGAGGAACTTGAAGACGCTCAAGTCAAGAAGCCAGGGCACCAGAAAGCTCTCACTCTCCTGGGAGGTCATCCGTGACCACGCCCTCTTCCTCCAAGTGAGTCCTTTACTCCCTTGGCTCCCTCCAACACTGACCACCACTGAAGCACTTGTTACACCACACTGTTCACATTTATCTTTTCACGTCCATCTTCCACACTCTTCTGGAAGCTCCCTGTGGGTGAGGTTTTTTTTTTTTTTTTTTTTTAATTATTTCTTTACTTTTTTTGACAGGCAGAGTGAACAGTGAAAGAGAGAGAGACAGAGAGAAAGGTCTTCCTTTGCCGTTGGTTCACCCTCCAATGGCCGCCACGGCCGGCACACCACGCTGATCCAAAGCCAGGAGCCAGGTGCTTATCTTGGTCTCCCATGGGGTGCAGGGCCCAAGCACTTGGGCCATCCTCCACTGCCCTCCCTGGCCACAGCAGAGAGCTGGCCTGGAAGAGGGGCAACCGGGACAGAATCTGGCACCCCGACCGGGACTAGAACCTGGTGTGCCGGCGCCACAAGGCGGAGGATTAGCCTGTTGAGCCACGGCACCGGCCTGAGGTTTTATTTTTTCTAACAGTGCATAGTCACACTCAGTAAAACTCTATGGAACATGTTAAGAGGTTGGACTTGATCCCACATATCTTCTCTGCTTCTAAAATTCTATGATTCAAAGATTCCTAAAGCTTACTGCACTTGGAGAAGTCAAAGGACTTCGCCCTCTGCAAGTCCTTCTCAGATCTGGGGAGTCACAAACTCTGAGAGCAGGCCAGGGGCTAGGAAGAGAGAAGGCTTTGCTCAGCTTAACTGAACTTCTGTTTCTCCAGTTGCTGAACCTACATCTGCACTGAAGGCACACTCTAACCAGACAGCGTCCAAACCGGGCCACATTCTAGAGATGGCTGTGAGTCAGAACAACTCTGGAGAACTCTGGATTCTACTCCAGACCTAAGTTATGTACCATGCGGGAGTGGAGCCTAGGTCTTTCTGTTTTTAGGTTGATAATTCTGGAGGGAAGACAAGGAAGACAATCTCAGGGATTCCAACCAATGAGAGACTCTGTTTGAACTGGGAGGAGGGCCCTCAGGAGATCATGAGTTCACTCACAAGGCCTTTGCATTCCCTGGACAAACAGCCCACCTTCATGGACTCTCACTTGCTTCCCTATCCTGCCAAAAATAGCATAAGCCCCTCCCCCCATATAAGCAGCTTTTCTCTTTGTTTCTTCTTCCACCTGCCCATCTGCTTGGTTTATACTTTTCAGTGAGCAAACATAAAAGAGCCACAGTTCCCTTATCTTTAAAGGAAAATGATGCCACTTGTCCATTTACAACAAGACATGTGTCCAGTTATTTTCCTTTCCGGGATGATAACTTAAATCAACTTCACACTTCCTCACGGTCTTTTGTTTATTCATCCACTCATTCACTCATTCCTTCATGCATGCATTTGTATGAAACCCAGCCAATGTGTCACAGATTGACTTCCAATGGATTACAGCGAGGCTACTCTAATTTCTTCCAAGCTCAGCTTTTCCCCACATGCTAAAAAGGAAAAAAAAAAAAAGTAGAACATAAGCTCCAAAAGAGTAGGAATTTTTATATCATATTTTTGTATCCCCAGTGTCTAAATTAGTGTCATGCATATAGCAGATGCTAAGCATATATTTATTGAATGAATGGATGCCCTGAATGAAGGTGCAAAAATAGAAGGGATAATATCCATTGACTTCTCCCACCCTTGGCCGTGTTCAAATGGAGGCTGGAGAACCATCTGTCAGAGATGCTCTGAGCAAGGTTTTTTCAAATTTGAGTAATATGAACAAAAGATAATCCCCCTTGAGAAGCACACACTTCACTGGAGAACAGTGACAGAAAACCAAATAATTACAACAAAACAAGTATTAGATTCTGAAGCATGTGCAATGTGCCAAGAATGCACAAGGAGGGAAGGTTTAACACCGCCTGGGATCAGCAGAGCCAACTCCATGAACCAGGTAACATGAGGTCTAGGATTTGAGGAATGAGCATGAGTGAACTGAGGCGAAGCCAGTGCATCTTGAGCAAAAAGCAGTAAGGCGGACGTGCATGCTAGAGGGCATGGAAGCATGAGGGAGAACAAGAATGAGCAGCATGGTTGAAGGACGGGGCACCTGACAGCAGCTGCAGAGACACATGAAGCATCACTGGCAAAGGACCTTGTGTGCCCGGCCAGGGAAACTAGGCATTAGCTAGGAGGCCATAAGGAACCAATGAATGTTTTTTAATCATAGGAGGACCAAGCGCAATGTTTTCCCTTTGCATGGGCAACCTACAGGGTGACAGTGAACGGAAGAGGAAGACTGGTTCTGGTCAGACTCTCACAGTACTTGGAGAGAGGGTGATGAGAAGCTGAACAAGGTGAGCAAGGCTGTAGAGGAAGGTGTGGGCTTTACAGTTATAAAAAAGCAGAGTCAGCACAAGCTGGAGAGCAGTGAAAACAGAAGATGATGGGGAAGGAGCATTGAAGAGGCACAGCAAACACCAAACCACCTCATGCACCTTCTGCATCCCACGGGCCCTCATTCAGAGAGCTTTAGGCCCAAACAAACAGCTGAATCCACACAAAACCACCCACTTGACCTCTCTGCTTGGTTTTAGGACCTTTTCTAATGGCGGGACAAACGAGACCAGTGGAAGTGCTGGGTTTTCCAGGTGGAGAGCAGGAGGAAGACCTTGAAATTCCACCACGATGTCAGAGTGTTTCTCAGCCTCGTGAAGGTAATAACCAATTGTAGGCTCAACAGCCCAGACTGGGATACACTCTGGAGACGCACTGATGCAGCAGGTCTGGTCCCCACCCCTCAGTTTCACATAGAAGAGTTTCTATGATCAGTATCAAAATAAAAGCATGGGTTTGGGGAATTGTGATTACTGACTATCACAAAAGTGGTGGAGTTGGACTTCTCATATCTATTTCAAAATAGAATGTAGTTGCACACTGAAGAAAATGAATCCACGGAACCCACTGATTCTAAGAAATACTGCTAGCTAGAAAAAGAAAAACAGTATTTTTAAAAGACACAAAATACTGAGATTATCCCAAAGCTTAGGGTGCCTCCAGGAAAGCCTGATTCTGTCCAATGATTCACAAAAGAAGTATTTTTTGAGCACTTCGTCTATACTCATCACATTTGCAAGTTCTTTGAGGATTCTGCGGGGACCGTTGCTATGGCATAGTAGGTTAACCTTCTGCCTGTGGTGCTGGTATCCCACAAGGGTGCTGGTTCAAGTCTCGGCTGCTCCACTTCTGATCCAGCTCCCTGCTAGCAGCTTGGGAAAGCAGCTAAGAATGGCTCAAGTGCTTGGGCTCCTGTACTCCTGTGGGAGACCTGGAAGAAGCTCCTGGCTCCCGGCTTCAGATCAGCCCCCCTCCAGCTGTTGTTGCAGCCATTTGGGGAGTGAACCAGCGGATGGAAGACCTCTCTCCGTCTCTTCCTCTCTCTCTGTAACTCTGCCTCTCAAATAATATACACATCTTAAAGAAAAAAAAAAGATTCGCCTGGATGTGCTCTCAGATTAACTGTGTGCCAAGTATGTGTCCCACTACATTCTAGCCATGCAAGATTCAAGATTTCCTCCCTTGCCTCGGTCACTGCAATGGCTGTCAATCTTGCCCCACTTCTTAGAGACTATTCTCCACAAAACTGCCAGGAGCATCTTTTAAAAATATAAATCAGTTACATCACACCATTCTTTGTGTCTCCTCTCCTCATGCAGCACCTACTGACTCCTCTTTTAACATCTAACATGCTGACCTTATCTGTTGTCACTTCGTTTTGCTCTGCCCACAATCCATTCCAGCCAAGATGGAGTTCTCTGAGGCTTCTAGAACATGCCAACCATGTGCCTGCCTTAGCACTTGGCATTTACTCTGCTGGAAACATCCTTACCCTAAATATCCACATAGGTCACTTTTTCATTTCCTTCAAGTCTCAGGTGCCACTTCTCAGCCTTCCCTGCGCATCTTCTCTAACAGTGACCAGCCCTCCCACAGAACTCGAACACATCGCTTCTTGTTTTCTTTATACCACACATCACTCGCTGAAATCACTGCTGAGTTATTTGTTCACTTATAATTAGGGGATATAAACTCAGTGTCTCAATGAGGGCCTGGCACAGTGAGTGCTCCGTGAGTATTTGTTGAATGGTTGTACGATTACTCTATGGGAGCAAATTATTTTAGAAGGATGCATCTGTGAAGCAAGACTCCAAACTTCCTGGCAAGCGTTGGAGGACAGAGGTAAAGGGTTAAAGCCAAAGCTCTCAGAGAGGAAGCAGTCTCGTTCATTCAGAAGAACCAACAGGTCCCCACAGCATTAGTGTATTCCTAAGCACAGTTCCTTCTGCCCACCGCAGCCCATTTACTGGCACCTGATTTTTCCTCCAGGCTAGGGCATAAGGATAACCAACATTTATCATTATGCATTCAATAAAGGCTTCACCAAGTTCACGGAAAGTGGAATGAAAAAATGCTTTGGTGTCAAAACTTTTCAAATCCATGTATACAAGAGGTCTTTCAAAAGCTGGTGAGAAAAGATATTGTGATAAAACCATGCATGGGCTTCAATATTTTTGGCACCAAAATAAATTTATCTTTTAATTCCATTTTACCAGGAACTTTTTGAAATTCTTTGCAACTCCGTGTGTCATTTACCTTTGTAGGTAGCCTTCCCATTTACACAATCTCATTTAATCCCATGAGGATGGTTGTTCAGATGAAGAAACTGGGGCTCAGTTAACCACCAAGAGTCTCTTTTTTCTAGATGTATTCATTTCTTTGAGAAGCAGAGAAAGACACCAACACCTCCCTTACACCAGATGCCCACAACAGCTGGAGTTGGGCCAGATTAAAGCTAGGCGCCAGGAACGCGATCTGGGTCTCTTTAGTGGGTGGTAGGAACCCGTGCCACCACTGCAGCCTTCCGGAATCTGCACTGGCAGGAAGGTAAGAGACCAGGAGCTGGAGCCAGGTATCGAAACTAAGCACTCCAATGTGAGACACCGGCATCTAGGCCACTAGGCCCATAACAGAGCCAGAACCGAACCTTGGTCCTCTGGCTGCCAGAGGGGTCCTTCCACCAGGAACTTTTTGAAATTCTTTGCAACTCCGTGTGTCATTTACCTTTGTAGGTAGCCTAGGGCATAAGGATAACCAAAGGAGTGTATCATGTCAGGAAGGACCAAAAGAAAACAGCTCCCAGGATCTAAAGGAAGTCAGGGCGGGGTCCGAGGAGTGAGAAACTCAGGGCAGTCTGGAGCATACATTGTCTCTGCGCCCCCAGAGACAACCATCTGACCCCTGTCTTGTGAAGTTACCCCTCGAGAGAGGGCTGACGCCCCTCTGCCCCACTGCCCAGCCAGCAAGGGGAACTGGTGATCAGCTTCCTTTGTGTACATTTTCCTTAGACCATTCTCCAGGAGCCTGATTTACTTCAATGCCATTTAATTTATCTTAATTTTTCAAATGCTGAAATATGGATTTAAATCATATCATCCCCTGAGTGAAGAAGCAGTGGGATCTGGCAAAGCCATCGAAGCCCTCTGAGACACAGCTAGAGTGTTGTCCTGTATCAGCTCTAGGGCAGTGCTGGGCCCCCCTGCCACAAGAGAGTGCCAAAAGCAGACTCCTCGCCCTCCCAGAAGCTCTGTTCTTTCCCTCCTCCCTTGCAGCTGATCTCTCCATTCCTTCCTTCCAAGGGGCCCTCAATGGCTCTTCCCATCTCACTAGGGAGGGAACATGGGGATGCAGCTGCAGTAGGCAGCGCCTCTGGAAAGCCACCGAGTGGAGAGCAGTTCCTTTAGACTCTCAACAGAGTCAACTTGTCTGTGAACACACACACCCTTCCTGGTGGCCCTGGGTAAGGCAGAAGCACGGGGTGGAGACAGGACAGCTGGAGTATTTGGGGGACTAGCACTCCTGGTCATTCTGGGAGCGCCCTGGAGCACTGAGGTGGCAGGCGACTGGGACCAGCCTGGGACCATCACAGCACTCAGCGCAGCTTAGGGTGCCTGGGAGGCCAGACACACAGCCAGACTGACCCAGCTGACATCTAGATAACAGACACACTTCAAGGGGCTTCCAGTTGTAGCTGGAAGGTTCTGAAATGAAAGATACCAGCAGCACTAAATGTATGCTCAGCAGGAGGCAATCTACAAGGATCCTCAAAAAGTTCATGGAAATACATACTATGAAAAAAATGCATGGATTTTTTAAAAAATGTTTTGCATCAAAATAAACATCTCTTTTTAGTTAAAAAAGTATGTATATGAGAGGTAGAGAGACAGAGAGACATAGACATAGCTCCAATCCACTGGTTCACTCCCAAATGCCTGCAATGGCCAGATCTGGGCTGGACTGGACCTGGCAACTCAATTCAGGTCTCCCACGTAGATGGTAGGAACCCGATTACTTGAGCCACCACTGCTGCCTCCTAGGGTCTGCACTGGCAAGAAGTTGGAGTCAGAAGCCAGAGCTGGGAATCAAACCCCAACATGACAAGGTGGGGGGCAGACAGCTTAACTACTAGGCCAAATGTCCACCCCAACTTATCTTGTCATTCAATTTTCCATGAACATTTTAAAGTACCTTGGGGCCGGCGCTATGGCACAGTGGGTTAACACTCTGGCCTGAAGTGCCGGCATCTCATATGGGAGCCAGTTCGATACCCGGTTGCTCCACTTCCAATACAGCTCTCTGCTATGGCCTGGGAAAGCAGTAGAAGATGGCCCAAGTCGTTGGGCCCCTGAACCCATGTGGTAGACTGGGAAAAAGCTCCTGGATTCTGGCTTCGAAATGGCACAGCTCCGGCCATTACGGCCATCTGGGGAGTGAACCATCGGATGGAAGACCTCTCTCTCTCTCTCCTCTCTGTGTAACTCTTTCAAATAAATAAATAAATCTTTTTTTAAAAATAAAGTACCTTGTATATGCTATAGAACAAGACTCACAGAATACAGATTTGACAAGTTAAGGGAGACATAGTCTTAGAAGTCAACACATCCAACACAAACTCTTTGATGGATAAGGAACTGAACGTACAGAGTGGAGATGGGTTTTATCCACCGCTGTCAGAGTGCCAAGATCTAGATGATAACCTCTTAGCACCAGTTCAGTGCTTCTTCCATTATACCACGTTGCCTGTTCCTGGTCTGTTTTTTTTTTTTTTTTTAAATACTGATTTATTTATTTTAAATTCAGAGTTACAGAGAGAGATGGAGAGACAGACAGAAAGAGAGATCTTCCATTGGCTGGTTGAGTCCCTGGATGGCTGCAAGAGCTTAGGGATGGGCCAGGCTGGAGCCAGGAGCCAGGAGCTTCATTCAGGTCTCCCACATGGATGGCAGGGGCTCAAGCACTTGGACCATCTTCCATTGCTTTTCCCAGGCCATTAGCAGAGAGCAGGATTGGAAGTGGAGCAGACAGGACTTGAACCAGCAGCCATATGGGATGCCAGCATTATAGGTGGCAGCTTTGCCTGCTATGCCACAACACCAGGCCCCTGGTCTGTTCTTTTAAAGTTCAATTATTTATTTGAAAGAGCAACAGAGAGATAGACAGAGACCGAGCTAGAGCGAGAGCGAGTAGAGGTCTATTATATCCACTGGTCCACTCCACAAATGCCCACAACAGTGGGGACCAGGCCAGGCTGAAACCAGGAGTCAGGAATTCCATCCTGGTCTCCTACATCAGTGGTGCAAACCCAATACTTGAGCTATCATCTGTGGCCTCCCAGGTGCATTAGCAGGAAGCCGGCTCAGAAGAGAATTAGTCAGGCCTGAGCTGTCACTCCAACACTGGACGGGGGCATCCCGAACAGTGGGCTGACCTGCTGCTCCACAACACCCACTCCCTGGGTCTCAGCTCTGACTCCACCCCCGGCTCCTTTTATGATGAATGGTTCAGGTCCCTCTCTCGACCTTGTTTCACCTCAGGAGTGAGGCAGGTATTCAGTCATTCACTCCTTCATTGTTCTTTCTTTTTTAAAAAAGAATTTTATTATTTATTTGAAAGAGTTACAGAGAGAAGTAGAGTCAGAGAGAGAGAGAGAGAGAGAGAGAGAGGTCTTCCATCCGATGGTTCACTCCCCAGAATGGTTGCGATGGACAGAGTTGAGCTGATCTGAAGCCAGGAGCCAGGATATTCTTCTGGTCTCCCATGCAGGTGCAGGGGCTCAAGGGCTTGGGCCATCCTCTACTGCTTTCCCAGGCCACAGCAGAGAGCTGGATCGGAAGTGGAGCAACTGGGATTCGAACTGGCACCCATATGGGATGCCGGTGCTGCAGGCTGGGGCTTTAACCCGCTGCACCACAGCACCGGCCCCCACTCCTTCATTTTTCACGGCACACCTACTGAATGCAAGAGGGGGTAGAGACAAAAACACTTGGTCCAGGAGAGGAAGTAAGCCATATGCAAAAGCATAAAAATAAAACTGCACTTTGGTGTAAAGAACTCAGGAGAAACAGATGCTGTGTTATCAAAATCCAAGGAAGAGGGAGGCTGCTTCTCCAGGAAGCCCCCTCACACTTGGAAGAAGCACCTGAATGGAACACTGGAGAACAGCTGGGAGTCTCAGGGTAAACCGGGCGCAAAAGCATGGAAGAGAAAAAGGCCAGTTTCCACAGGGGACCACATGGCTGGACGTGAGTTGGGATCCAGGCCAAGGAGGGCCGTGAATACGGCGAGTTGAAGAAAATGGGAAACCTTTCATAGTTTTTTGTGTAGGAAAGTGCTAGGCTTAAAAGGGTGTTGTAGGAGGCAAATCTTCTAACAGTGGGTAAAATGAACTGAAGGAGGAGGATGTTGAAGTTGGGAAGAAGCAGATAGCTATTTTATACAGTATAATAGTAACTACTTCAACAGCTATGCTTAGGACTGAATGGAAAAATCAATGTAAAGCACTTGCAACAGAGTGGCTGACAGATATGATGATGATGATGATGATGATGATGATGATGATGCAAGAGGTTATAAAGTCTGCACTTAAGAAGTGATATCAAGAAAGCAGAAGAGGCAGCTGGGCTTAAAAGACCTTCAGCAATACCTGGGGAACAAGGGAGAGATGTCCAAGATAACCTTAGGGAGTTTGAGCCAGGGTGACTGGAAGTTTGCTGGTGAGAAGTGGGGAGGAGCCTCCCCTAAGGACAAAGAGGGCATCTGATCAGTCAAAAATGCCATTGAGGAGTTGATGGGACATCCTGTTGGAAACAAGACAGTGGGCTTGGGTAACCAAAGTTGCAGACTCTGGATACTGTCCACACTGGAGTGACAACTGAAACCACTGAGGGAGCCTTCTGCGGGCTAATGAAGAACAAGACAGTTGGGAGAGAGGAGAGAATCTTGGAGCCAAAGTGGAACAGGAGCTTCCTTTAGCCAGTGGGGCCTAGAGAGACAGTGCAGGGTGAAAGAAGCCAAAAGAATGAAGTTTTGAGGAGCTAATAGTCAATATTATCTGGTGGGCACAGGGAGGAAGAGAGACAGCAAGAACAGGAACAACCATTATAATTTGGGGGATGAGAAGTCCTTGGCGGATGTACCTTGCTTGGTCAGGAAGAAAAGTTGGGGAGTAAGGATTGAATGAGTGAATAATGAGTAAATGTGTAAAATTTTGAGTTTGTTGAAGGCAAGATGGGGAAGGGCAACTGGACAAGTGCTGTTCCTTTTAGGATGGGGTTTTTGGAGGGAGAGGATTCTGTGTCCAAGGAGCAGGAGATTCCAGCTAAGAGAAAGAGCCTGGGGCAGTTTAGGGCAGGGGTAGCCCCTGGGCAACCATACAGGAGGATGTACCCTGCGATTAGTGACAGCTAAAGATGAAGAACCATGTAGAAGAAGGTTTAGCACACTCACACTGTTTGGCTTCAATCTCCAGAACTTTGAGGTCCTTTCTTTTCAAGTGACTTAGAAATTCCCCCATGGAAGCCAGGCCAGGAAGACAGTTTCCAGTCCCATTTCCAGATCCAGTCCCCAAATGACCCAGTGTTTCTGTGCACAACCAAGAAAGCTCTACTTGTCGTTCCAAGTATCAGGCAGCAAATGCTATTTGACTTGTTCCAAATTACATCTCAGATGAGATGGAGCTGTTCTCCTAGTAGATGTGACTCTGGATGGCACAGACACACATTCTAGATTGTGGAATTAGTCTTTATTCACTCTATATTATTTTTTTAAATATATATAGATGCACACGTGATACCTCTGGTGTAGACCACTTGCTTTATAGCTCCTATGGATTAAAGTGTGGATGGAAATCTTCCTTAGCCTTCCAGGAGAACTCTCCATCTCAAATCACAGAGTTGGCCTTGCTCCGTAGCTCCGTGGGCCAGCAAGTATCTGTCAAACCTTTTAGACTCTTTTCTCCTGTCGCCTAAGGAGCTCTGCCCAGTGCTAGGTTTAGAAGGCTCTTTCAGAAAACCAATGAACAACCAAACACAATCCGATTTCACTGAAGAAAACTAGTGCAACTTCCTAGAATGATAACTCTGGTTGGTAACTAAAACAAAAGGAGGACGGACCCCTTACCTCCACCCTCTGAAGTCTTGCCTCCCTCTACTGACATTTCATTCTGGCAGACTCTCTAAAATGCATATCTAACCTTCCCTTCATGAGTGAAAACCTCCCTGAGTCCCACCAGAAACTCAGTAGAAATCCTCAGCACGGAGAGTAAGACCTTTAAGGCCCGACCCTCTGGTTTCTCTAAGATCTCCCTTCCTTCAGGCACTGGGAAGAGCGCTTACCTGCGTCAGGTCCTGGCACAGAGACCCCTCCATCCGTAAACTTTCTCCCCTTCCCTCTCCTCCCCTCCCTGCCTTCACCAACGCTACCTCCTACTATGCCTTCTGCACCGACCTGCCCCTGCAAATCCTCCTGCCTACGGAGAAGTACTCTCCCCACAGGCTACCTTTCAGCTGGCATTTACCCTCCACAGGTAGAAACCACTTTATACAGAAACCGCCTGTTCACCAATTGGTGCTGCCTGCTGGAATGTATGTTTACGAGGAAGGAGCCATTCTATTTTATTTGCCTCTGTACTTAACACATGCCTGGTAGAGTGGGCGGTTGCTGAATATTTAATGAATAAATGGCTAACTGTACAAATAAATGAATGCTTTCTCTTTTGGAGTCCAATGTATTTCTGAATCTCACCAAATATTTGAACCTTCATGCGAAGTAAGTAGGCTGGAGGGAAGGGGAGGTTCTTCTCTTCGCACTGAACCTTGGTGATTTGAAGAGGAAGCAAGATGTGTGACACACAGGTGAGCATTTGGCACAGTAGTTACGATGCTGCTTGGGTTACCCACGTCCCATCTCAGAGTGCCTGGAGTTGAGTCCCCAGTCCTGCACCCAACTCCAGCTTCGTGCTAATGCACACTCTGGGAGGCAGCAGGTGGTGGTTTAAGTACTTCAATCCATCCTCTCTTGTGGAAGATGTGGACTGAGTTCCAGGCTTCTGGCTTTGGTGTGGCTCAGTCATGACTGTTGCAGGCCTTTGGGGAGTAGACCAGCAGTTGGACCATCTCTGTCTGTCTCTGTCTCTCTGCCTTCCAGTAAACAATAACAATATTCCCTAAATATGGACTGCGGCCAGTGCCTGCACCATGTCTGCCTGGGAACAGTGCTCACGAGCGCTGCTGTACAAGGAATGGCCTTGCACAGGGATAGGGCAGGGGCCAGCTTCAGGGTCCCAGCTCAGGGAAGAGTGCAGGTGTCAGTTTGATAACTCTATCTTCCCTTCCGTGAACAGGAGGCCGTGGAGGGCAGAGCAAAGTGGAGATCAGAGGAGGAGCAGAGGAGGGAAGATGTAACTTGCTCCTCCAATTCCATTCATTCAACCAACATTTACTGAGGTCTCTTCTCTGCCAGGCACAGGGCTAGGCTTGCACCCTGAGGGCACAATGTGCATAAACATCAACCCCCTTTCCTGCCTCCGCGGAGCTTACTGTCCAGCGCTGTGCCCAGAATTAATCATGCAAATAAATGTCATGCGCATCTTAAAACTTAGGGGATCCAGCTGGGTCAGGGACGGTATGCAAAGCTTCCTTGGTGAAGGAGGGAACTGATGGGTCCAGAATGACTAGCAGGAGTATGCGAAGGGTTTAAGAACAATCAGGCATGCCAGGTGGAGGGACCCACACCAATGGCTTTGCAGTGCCCAGCAAGTTAAAGAAGGAACCGCCTGGGCCAAGTTCAGTTCTGCAGATGCTGTCTGCTTCTCAATCAAGCGTCTGTATTTATTTTTCAGAAGGGGAGCCTATGGCCGGGACTCGTGTGAGTGCACTGCTGATGGGAACTGCAGGTTGGCAGTGAGGGACCGGGCTGGTCAGTCCACATCTAGAAGGTGCAAGTTCCCCGTGTCGGCTGTCCGTCATCCTCATCTGGACAACTGCAAGGCATGCAGGGGCAGGCTGCTCTCAAACTTGGATCCAGCCTGGTTGGCCGTTAGAAAAGAAAGGCGGGCGGGAGGCCAAGCGCCAGACACGGGGAACTGATCCCCCTACTTCAAGAAGAGCATGGCGCAGCAGCTATATTTGAAAAGCGAGATAAACAAGAGCTCAGCTCCCGTAGACGGGGCACAACAGCTGTGGAAGATTAATCACACGCGGCTGCGAGTCACCAGGTCGCCAGAGGCCCGGAGGCTTCCCTTTCGGTGCCCCCCCCCCAGAAGGCCGGACGCGCTCCTATCACGGACCGGCAGCCTCCCTGCTCTGCGCTTCGGGGGTCGCTTGACCACCCAGGAGCTCGGCACCTGGCGCCCAGCTGCAGCCTGCGGTTCTGATAAATTGCACCCAATTTCAACCCTTCCGCCAGGGAGACCTAAGCACCGAACATTCAGGGGTTTGTTTTTTAATCACTAGGAGAGAGAGAGAGAAAGGGGGGGGGGGGGGGAGAGGAGGCGGCAGCGGGCGGGTAAATTTATGGCACTGCATTAAAGGCGTTTGTTCTATTTAACCCCCTCCCTCTCTCCACCGTTAAAAATAAAACACAATGCATAAAGACCAAAACTACCTTTTTTTTTTAAACCCCCGGAACAAATAGCTTTCATCATCTCTCCCGAGTGTCTCGGGTCCTCGGGGCAGGTCAGCCGGCCCCTGGAGCCGCGCTAACCTCAGTGGGGGCCTGTGGCGGTGTGCGCGCGCGCGGGGGGGTGTGCGTCCGTGTGTTGGGTGGCTTGGGGGTGGGAGGCAGGACTGATGACTTCTATACTTCGCTCTGTCCACCCGGCCCGGGAGCTGGGCAGCGCAGGACGGGAGAAGCCCCCCCATCCCCGCCCAGCGGCCGCGGCGGACGGCTGCGCCCGGGCTGCGGCTCCCGACCGCGGCGGCGGAGTCCCGAGGCTGGGGGCGCGCGTGCGTGCGTGTGTGTGTGTGTGCACGCGGGCGCGCGCCGAGTGCCCAACACGCTCCCCTCCTCGCCCCCAACCCTGGCGGGCACGCACAGTCCCAGGAGCGCCACACGCTCCGGCACAGGCGACACACAACATGCACACGGGCGTCCGGCGCGCGCCACGCAGCAGGCGGCCTCCCCGCGCGGCTAAGCCCGCAGCTCACGGCCCGGCTGGGCACGCGTTCCCGGACGCCGCTTCCTGCCCACCCCCGCAGACACTCGCCTGGCCAGGACCCCTCCCCGCCCCCAACACCGCATACACGGCGTGCACTTTCCGGGCGCGCCCCCACCCCCTCCGTCTTCTGGCACTAAACCCAGAGAGGGAGGCGCTTCGCATGAGCGATATTGAGAAATAACTTCATTCACACCATTATTCATAACCAGGGACCCTCTTGGGGGCATCCCGAGCTCCCCAAGCCCCTGCCTCTCACTCCTCGGCCGCCCGCCGGGGGGAAGGGCAGGCTCGCCCCATTACTCACCGTTTCCTCTCCGCCTCCCGAGCGGAGTGGGCAAGTGAGGCGGGTGAGGAAGGTGCGCGGTGCCCCCGCCGCCGGGCTCTCAGCGGCCGCAGCGGCTCATCGCCCCCGCGGGCTGCCCGCCGGCCGCAGCCGCGTCCGGGGCATGTCAGTCCGCCGCCGCCGCCGCCCGCCGGGGCTCGAGCGCTCGCAGCTGTCAGGGAGCTGCGGGGCAGCGCATCTGGAGCGCGAGGTCTGCGCGGCCAGGGGGCTGGGGCCAGGGCGAGGAGGCCGGGGTGGGGGGCCCTCCGCACCGACCCTAGGGCCGGGAAAACCCGACCGCAGCTCCCGACGACGCCCGGGAGAGGCCCGGAGTCCCGGCCGCAGGCGGCGGGGGATCCCTGCCGGGAGGGGCGGGAAGCAGAGCAGCCCGGCGCGCCCTGGCGGCTCGGAGGGACCCCGGCTGGGGCTCGCGGCCGCGTCGCCCGGGCTTTCCCGGGGTGGGAGCGAGCGGCTCTCCGCCTCACACGCCGTCACCGCGGGAGACGTCTCGGCCGCGCCGCGCGCAGAGGGGACGCGCGGAGGGGCTGGTTTCTGGGCGAGCCGAGAGCTTTGCCCATTAAGCTGCCGCAAGAAGCCAAATCAAAAAGCCAATCTCCAAGCCTGCAAAGCGAACGTCACCCTATCAGCTGGGAGGGGAGAGCCGCACCTCACGACGAGCCGCGCGTCTGCAGCGCCGCGCGCCGCGGGGCCCCTCTCCCAGCGCTTCCCGCCGGGCCCGCACCGCGCGCCCGGAGAGCCCGGCCAGGACCGACCTCGGACCCCGCCGCCGCCCACCCCGGCGTCGGCGCCTCCCCGCCCGCGGCGGAGCCGAGACGGCGGCGCGTCCTGACCTGGATTCCCCGGACTTGGGCGCTCCAGGCAGCAGGCGGGCGCGCGGCACCCGGCTTTCCCCTTGTCCTCAGGAGACGCCGCCTGCGATTCCGAAATTAAAGTCTCCACCAAACACATCTGTGGTTTTTAAATATAGCAGGAAACGATTACCCAGGCGGGGTCCACCCAGCGTGGGGGAGGAGCTGAAGGGGATGGAGGTTGGCAGTGGAGGGAAAATAAAACTCCTTTCTCCCCCCTCCCCTCCTTTTTCTCTTCTCTTCTTGGTGCAGAACTCAGCCTGTCATTTTCTCAACCCAAATCAAACAGCAGCTTGTGAGAGACGGCTTGGGTGAGCGCGCTGGTATGTTGGCTTTGGGGGTTTTTAAGGCTAAAAATAAGAGGGGGGCTGCCTCTCAAATTGCTGCTTACTCTAGGCTTGGAGACTGGAGGAGAGACGGTCCTTTGATGCAGGAGGAGACCCAGGGTTTGGGGCTTGGCGCGGGCCAAGTGTCCGCACACAGCCTGCATCAGATGCCTGTAATTTCTGCTATATTTGTCGGGCTGGGGCCCGGAGGCAGCAGGGGTGGGGGCAGGCTTCTCCTCCGAGCGGGGCTGCGTGTCCCTAGTTGATCGGTGGCGGTCGGCACATCTAAACGGAGCACAGTGGCTGGCCTTGTGTGGCCACGGCGGCGCACATGGGACGGCGTGAAAGGGCCCGAATTTGTTCCCTGAGGCTCTGCTGTCTGAGGCCACGTGTGCAGGAGCCAACAAATGATAATGACCCGAAGGAGAATAGGCTTGTATTGTCTCCTCTTAACTGCGATTGGGGACAGCTACCAGCTCCTTTTCTGTTGAGGAAGCTGCCTTGGAGAGGCTAAATTACCACCCCCAGGCCACATGCGGCAGAACCACAGCTTGGAATCAGGCGGAACCCACAACAGTGCGCGTCACTCCCGGGATCCCTGGCTGCTCTGGAGCCGTCTGGGCCCAAGAGGTTAAGTGGGAGTGGAGCTGTGTGAGTTCTTTCCTGGTCGCCTGATGCCCTTGTTCCTTTGGCAAGTCACGTGGTAGTTTCCGTGTGGAATTTGAGTCCTGAGTGTGCTCAGCTAGGAGCTTTGGGACCACAGACTGTTAGGGGCCTTGAATTCAGTTGCAGTTCGGGCTGAGAGCTGGCACCCCGTGAGGTGTCAATAACCTCTGAAATGGTGGGATTGACCTTGAGTCTCCTTGGGTTTGTCTTGATTCTGTGTGGTGCCCTAATGCTGACGGGTCAAGACCCAGCGATGGCGGGTTTAGCTTTGAGGGAGAGTGACTTTGAAAGACACTTCAAATTCCCTAGAGAACATGAACCACTATGGCTCAGGCATTTTGCTGGTAGAAATGTGTTCTGTGGCAATCGTGAAGGATTTGCTCAAATGTTCAATTACAGGAATATGCGTGGCAGTGTTTGTAATAGGGAATGGTTGGGGCGAGCTTAATTTTCCGACAGAGAGATCTGGTGGAGGAAATCATATCATCCTTTGTTTTACCCTATGAAAATGCTGATGCAGCGTTCTGTGTACTGACACGGGAAGGTTTTCATGATATATTATTGAGAGAGAGAAAAATGCAAAATATTGAATATGATACAATGTGTGTGTGTGTGTGTGTGTGCGCGCGCGCGCGCGCACACGTGCATTCCGGCGACATGGAAATGCCAAAATAGCAATGGTTACACCTTGGTGGGATTTCTGCTAACTTCTTTTTCTTTTTACATCAATTTGATTGAGGCATACTTTACACACAATAAAACTCATGCATTTTAAGTGGATAGGTTGACGAGTTGTAAGAAGAGTTCCTATAAGTAGAGCAACATCCACAAACAAGGTACAGAATATTTTCATCTCCTCCCACAAGTACCTCAGGTCCCTTGGGACTCATCTTCGCACCTTCCGAGCAATCATTGATCTGCTTTCTCTCAGTGCAGATCGGTTCCATTTGTTCCAGAATTTTCTTTGTTTTACTTATTGAGATCTATTGATATTTCTCCATAGAATATTACCTAGTTGCTAAAATGGCAACAGTGACAACAATAGGTACATAATTGGTCTTGGCACTTTCTTAGTAAAACTATACAAAAAAAAAATCAGATAAGAGCCTGATCTTCCTCTCTGTGTCTGACCAGGCCTGGCAGGGTAGGAAGGCAGGAAGTGAAGGAGGTACCAGAGCCTGTTCAATAGCCATAGGCAGGGCCATCTCATGTGAGTTTTTTGAGCTCTAGGTAGGCTGGCCTAACAAAGTGCAGCTCTACATGCCGGGCCTCTGTGTCCGCTCCAATAAAACGGAAATAATAATAGTAACACACACTTCATGATAGTGTTGTGAGGGGAATTCAGTTTCCAGTGTAGAGGAACTCCCAAATGTAGGTGAATTCTCTTTCTCCCGTGCCTCATCTGCCCCCAAACCCTGCTTCCCATCTACTCTGCGTTCCTCAACCAACCTTTGTGTGGTTATCAAATCTCAGACACCTTGACCTCTGGAAAGTCTCACTTTTGTTCTCTCTTGAGTCACAGAGAAATTAGAGAATTCAACCCAATCACAGACCTTATCAATGAATAGATAGAATATGATATGAGCTGTTTTGTGTCCCCAAACATTTGTATATTGAAGCCCTAAGCCCCAGTTTCTGAGAATCTGCCTGGACCTGGAGCTAGGCCCTTAAAGATCATCAAATTAAAATGTGGTTGTTAGGGCGGGGCCTAAGACAACTTGACTGATTCTTTAGAGGGAAAGGCTGTTAGAACACAGGTAGACAGTGGGACGGCCTTGTGAGGACACAGCAAGAAGACAGCCATCTGCAAACCAAGTGTGCCAACACCTTTATCTCAGACTTCTAATCCTAGGAACTGTGCAAAAAAATTGCTGTTCTGGAAGTGTGAGGAGTTTCATTGTAATGGCCCTAGCAAACTAAGGCAGATCCAAGTTTAACAAGTGCCATTTGGTAATAGGGTAGTCCAGCGAGACATAATTCTTCCCTGTGGGTTGGTTATACAGGGGTACTTCAAAAATATCCAGGGGAGAATGGAATTAAGATAATGCACATTTTCCAGGAACTCTGTGAAGGTCCCTTATATTATCTTAACCACGCTATAACTTGCATTTCACAAATTTATCACCAATTATGTTTTCCCGTCTAGTGAAATTGTTTATTATAGCATAACATATATAGAAAACATGCACACATAATAATTGCAAATAATTTTCACAAATAAATTTTAGTTAATGATCACTCAGAACAATAAACATTCCCAGTACTTCAAGTGCTCTTCTCATGCCCCCCCCCCACATTCTCCTTTCACCTCCTTTTCAAAGGGAACTGTCTTCCTGACTTCTAAAACCACACTTTAGTCTCACGTTATTTTGCATTTTATATAAATGGAAGGAAGCATATGTCCTAATTTTGTTCAATATAAACTTTTATGAGATGCACTCATATTATATATAGCAATAGTTTGTTATTTTTATTTTTATTTATTTGTTCTCTAGCTTCTATTGAACAAATACACGATTTAACTTTTCATTCTGCTGTTGATCGACATCTAAGTTGTTTCAATTTGCCTGCCTGTCTTTTGATTCACATGTATTACTCACTTCTTGCGGGTATATACCTAAGAATG
Organism: Sylvilagus floridanus; assembly: GCA_949820135.1. Lineage (NCBI taxonomy): Eukaryota > Metazoa > Chordata > Mammalia > Lagomorpha > Leporidae > Sylvilagus > Sylvilagus floridanus. Next base: position 8,835,201 of record OX463228.1, on the reverse strand, counting down.
GAATTGCTGACTATTGATAGAGTGTATGAATAGATCATGACAGTTTTCAGTCATTTATACCTATTTACAACAGTTGTTTATAACACTATACTGACATTGTTTTGTCTCATTCTTTTTCCCACTTGATATTGTCAGTCTACTTAATTTTAGCCCTTCTGCTGGGTGTGTTTTTAACCTTAATTTGTGTGTGTGTGTTTTTTTTTGTTTGTTTTTTTGACAGGCAGAGTGGATAGTGAGAGAGAGGGAGACAGAGAGAAAGGTCTTCCTTTGCCGTTGGCTCACCCTCCAATGGCTGCTGTGGCTGGCACACTGCGGCCGGCGCAGCATGCTGATCCGATGGCAGAAGCCAGGTGTTCCTCCTGGTCTCCCATGGGGTGCAGGGCCCAAGGACTTGGGCCATCCTCCACTGCACTCCCTGGCCACAGCAGAGAGCTGGCCTAGAAGAGGGGCAACCGGGACAGAATCGGTGCCTCAACTGGGACTAGAACCTGGTGTGCCGGCACCGCAAGGCGGAGGATTAGCCTATTGAACCACGGTGCCGGCCCAATTTGTAGTCTTAATTTTCATTTTCCCAATGACCATTGAAGTGGAAACTTTCATACATGCATTGGTTTTGGGATATCCTCTTTTGTTAAGTGTCTGTTGAAGGCTGTGGCTTGATATTCTGTGGAGTTTTCTTTTTCTTATTGATTTGTGGAGATTCTTTACATATGCCAGGTGAGTCTTCTGACAGTACATGCATTGCAAATATATTTTCCTAAACTGTGGCTTGCCTTTTTATTCTCTTTATAATATCTCTTGATAAATGAAATTTCAGCGTATAATCTGGCCCACTTACTGTGTTTTTCTTTTGTTCCTGCATGCTTTCTGGTTCCTATTCCTTTGACTAACAAGGTCATGAAGATATATTTCTGTGTTAGCTTTTAGAACTCTTTCTTTATCCTTTCAAATGTAGATCTGTGATTCTCCTGGAATTGCATTCCCTATTTACTGGGAAGAAGGAATGGCTTTCATTACCTTAACTAGAATGCGATAGAGGAGCTTCTTGGGAAAGAAAGGGTTTGTCTCAGCTTGCAGCTTGGAGGCTACAGGCAGGATTGGGGGGCCCCTGGACCTGTGTCCCTGGTCATGGTGGGTACAGAGGAACGATCACATGGTGAATCAGGAAGCAGAGAGAAAAGCTAGGCTGATCTTGACCTCAAAATAATCCTCTCACATAAGAACCACCTTCTGAGGACACACCCCCCAATGACCTAAAGACCTCCCACCAGACCCACTTCTCAGACGCCATAATTAGATCAAGTCTCTACCCTTAATCCATTAACGATTAACACTAAGATGTCTGTTTAAACATCTGGATGAGCTTTGGGGAGGCAAGTCCTACTGTACCTATGACAAGTGGAATTTAATTTTCCCCATATAAATGTACAAATGACCCAGTACAATTTTTTGCAAAGTGATCATTTCACCTGCAACATCACCTTTGAAATAAATCAAGTGTTTGTATTTGTATAGGTCTGTGTATGGACCCTCTTCTCTGTTTTATTGTTTTTTTTTCCCCTACTCTTTAACATTTATTTATTTATTTAAAAGGCAGAGTTACAGAGGGAAAGGCAGAGAGAGAAAGATCTTCCATCCACTGATTCACTCTCCAAATGGCCACAAAGGCTGGCTCTGGGCCCAAATTAAGCCAGGTGCCTGGAACTCCAGCCAGGTTTCCCATGAGAGTGGCAGGGACCCAAACACTTGGGCCATCTTCTGCCCCTTTTTCAGGAGCATTAGCAAGTAGCTGGATCGGGAGTGGAGCAGCCGGGACTTGAATCGGTGTCCATTCTCTGTTTTTTTCTGATCTCAGTGGAAATGCTTTGACTATCTTCTTATTAACTATGATGGTGGCTCTGTGTTCTTTATAGAAACTCTACCAGTTAAGGAAGTTCTCTCTTTTCTTACTTTCTTAAGGTTTCTTTTTTTTTTTTTGTTATAAGCCTGTGATGAATACTTTCCTTATAGCTGTTGAGATGATTATATGAAAGTTCTCCATTGTCTGTTTAAGTGTTAAATTATAAGAACTCGGTTTCTAATGTTAAATTTCACATTTCTGAGATAAAGTAATATCTGTTGTGTTGTATTATCCTTTTATGCATATAAGAGTACTTCATCAAGTTTGTGGAAAGATGGAATTAAAAGTTAAGTTTATTTTGGTGCAAAAAAACTTGAAAACCATCCATATGAGAGTCCTCAAAAATTTCATGGGAAATGTGTATTTTAAAAACTGCATGGATTTCAAAAATATTTGCACCAAAATAAACACCTTTTAATTCCATTTTCCCACAGACTTTCCTTTTTTAAGACTATTTATTTATCTGAGAGGCAGAGTTAGAGAGAGAGGGAAAAGCAGAGAGAGAGGTCTTCCATTTGCTAGTACACTCCCTAAATGGCTTCAGTGGCTGGAGTTAGGCTGATCTGAAGCCAGGAGCCAGAAGTTCTTCCAGGTCTCCAACATAGGTGCAGGAGCCCAAGTATTTGGGCCATCTTCCACTGTTTTTCTCAGGTGCATTAGCAGGGAGCTGGATTGGAAGAGGGGCAGCCAGGACACAAACCGGTGCCCATATGGGATCCTAGTGCTGCAGGTGGAGGTTTAGCGACACCAGTGCTAGTCCCATTCTACAGACTTTTAAAGTACTCTCATTTTACTAGATTTACTAGATTTGGTTTGCTTGTTATTTGTTAAGGATTTATATATGTTTCTATGACAGAGATTAGTCTATAAATTTCTATTCTTGTAATGTCCTTGTCAGACTTGGAAATCAAGGCTTTCTGATCTCATCAAACTAGTTACGAGGAGCTGGCGCTGTGGCGCAGCAGGTTAAGGCCCTGACTTGAAGCGCTGGCATCCCATATAGGCTCTGGTTCTAGTCCTGGCTGCTCCACTTACAATCCAGCTCTCTGCTATGGCCTGGGAAATCAGTGGAAGATGGCCTAAGTCCTTGGGCCCCTGCACCTACGTGGGAGACCTGGAAGAGGCTCCTGGCTCCTGGCTTTGGGTCGGCATAGCTCCGGCCATTGTAGCCAATTGGCGAGTGAACCATCGGATGGAAGACTTCTCTCTCTCTGCCTCTCCTCTCTCTGTGTAACTCTGACTTTCAAATAAATAAATAAATCTTCAAAAAAAAAAGCTATTTAGGAAATGTTGCCTGACCTCTGCTCTTTTTTTTTTTTTAGACTGGCAGAGTGGACAGTGAGAGAGAGAGACAGAGAGAAGGGTCTTCCTTTTGCCATCGGTTCACCCTCCAATGGCTGCCACGCTGTGGCCAGCGCACCGCGCTGATCCAATGGCAGGAGCCAGGTGCTAGGTGCTTCTCCTGGTCTCCCATGGGGTGCAGGGCCCAAGCGCTTGGGCCATCCTCCTCTGCACTCCCGGGCCACAGCAGAAAGCTGGCCTGGAAGAGGGGTGACCAGGACAGAATCCGGCACCCCAACCGGGACTAGAACCCCGTGTGCAGGCGCCGCTAGGCGGAGGATTAGCCTAGTGAGCCGCGGCGCCGGCCATGACCTCTGCTCTTTGGAAGAGTTTGTGTAACTGACAAATCCAGTATGGACTACAGTTTCTTTGTTTGGGAAGATTTTTGAATTAGGGATTCAATTTTCTTAGTAAGTTGTATTAGGTTCCTAAAACAAGTTAACACAGTGTAATTCATTGGCTTATAGTTTAGTGGGTTAGAAATCCAACACGGATCTCACTGGGCTGAAACCAAGGTGTTGGTGGTGTCTCTCTTTGGAGGCCCCAGTAAGATTCCTTGCTTTGCCTTTTCTGGATCCGAGGTCGTCCCCTTGGCTCACAGTCCCCTTCCTTGCTCCTCACTGCCAGCAGGTCTCAGCATTCTTCTCCAGTCACATCTTCCTCTGACAAAGAGTGGGAAGGTCTCGCCACCTCCAAAGGTCCAACCTGGACAATCCAAGATAATCTCTCAACTCAAGATCCTTAACTGCATCTTCAAAGGTTCACAGGATTAGGACACGGACAATTTTGAGAGACCGTTATTCTAGTAGCATATTTCAGTATGATAAATTGTTTTTTAAAGGATCTGTCCATTTCTTATATATTATCAAATTTATTAGCCTAATATCATGTACAATGGGCTTTTTCTATAGGATCTGCATTTTGATGCTATGTTCCTTTATTTAGATCTTCTATGGATAATTTTAATTGCTGAATCTTTAATTTTTATTTATATAAAGGGAACAAATTTTGTGTATTTCATATATACAGTTTATGCTATATGGAACATTTATGTCACATTTTTTTCTTTCTTCAATCAGTCTTGCTAAGGTCTATAATTTTGTTTATTTAGTATTTCAAAAGAAACAAATTTCAACTGTGTTGATTTTATCTATTGTAAGATTGCCATCTATTTCCTTATTTATTTTTATTATACCTCTTATTTCTGTCATTATTCTTTTTGAGGGTTTGATTTATGGTTCTTTCCCTTGTTTCTTGAGATACGTATTTGGTCACTGATTTTTAACTTTTCTACTTTTTTCAAAAAGGATTTATGTATTTTATTTGAAAGACAGAGTGACATGGACTGAGAGGAGAGCCAGAGCAAGAGTGAGAGAGAGAGAGAGAGAAGTTCCATCTGTTGGTTCATCCCCAAATGGCTCCACAGTCAGGACTGGACGAGGGTAAAACCAGGAGTCAGGAACTTCGCACAGGTCTCCCGTGTGGGTGGCAGGAACACATGTACTTGGGCCATCATCTGCTACCTCTTAGGCATATTAGCAGGAAGCTCCATCGGAAGTGCAGAGTACCCGGGACTCAAACCAGGCACTGTTGTATGAGATGTAGGTGTCCCACGTGGCTTCTTAATCCCTGGCACCACAATGCCCACCCCTCCTTCTTCTTCTTTAAGTGCATGCTTGTAGAACTTTACGTTTCACCCTAAGGATGGTTTTAACTTTATAAATTTCTGAGGTTGTAACTTCTGTATCTTTTGAGCCAAAAATACTTTATAATATCCACTGTGCTTTTTTCCCCTTTAACTCATGAGTCATTTAGCTAAATTTTTTCCCCTTTAACTCATGAGTCATTAGGAGTATGCTTCTAAATTTCTATCACTTGCAGATTTGATTTTCTTGTTATTGATATCCAACTTAGTTCCACTGTATTAGGAAACATTCTCTCTGTGACTTTCCTCCTTCCAATGAATGGATTGAGACTTGCTTTATAACTTACCATATGGCCATATGTCCCACATGCCCTTGGGAAGAAAAATGTATATTCTGCAACAGTTGGATAACATGTTCTGTATTTCAGTTAGGTTATTTGTTAATTGGATTATCCAAGTCTATTTACATTTTATTTCTTTTTTTTTTTTTAGTTTCTGAGATAAATATGTGAAAATATCTCACCAAGAATGTGGGTTAGGGTATGATAATTTGCGCAGTTTGTATTTTGGGTACATTACCTATTTGGAACTACTTTACCTAGCAATGCTTCTTTCTTTTCAAATATTTTCCCAATATTAATGTAGCTACATCTTTCATTTTTTGGTTAGTGTTTTTATGGCCTTTTTCTATCCTTTCATTTTCAACCTTTCTGTATTCTTATACAGATGGTGCCCCATACAGATAGTGCATGGTTTTACTTATTTTTGTTTTTGAAGCCTAGTCTGATAATATTTTGCATGGACTTACTTTGTATTTAATATAATTGTAGATATATTTGGATCAATTCTGTCATCTCTCTTTGCTTACTATTTGTTCTTCCTAACTTATTCTTTCTTGTGCACTTATGTCCTTTCTTTGAGTTCATCTGATTTTTTTTTACTGCTTTCTTTCTCCCTCTTTTTGCTTATTTGTTCTATATACTTTTTACTGCTCTTTTAGAACAATAATCCTATAATCTGAAGATATCTAGTGGTATACCAATATTTATACTGATGGTTTAATTTTATTTTCTTATTGTTTGGGCTAAAACTTGTCAAATAGTGTTGAGTAATGAAAGAAATAATAGGCATATTTTTCTTGTTACTGATTTTAGTATGACTGATGTGATTTCTTTCTAAGCGGGTCTGGGGGTCTCTTGCTTGCGAACGGCCATGAGCCAAGACAGCCAGGAGATCCCAAAGCAGGAAAAGAGTCGGGCCCATTGTGTTGGACAGGAGATACACAGAGGCAACAGCAAACCAGAACGTAGGGAATAACAGGAGCGTTTTATTACTCACAGGTCCAAGAGGAAGAGAGTGTCCACAAGGGCTGGCGAGAAGACCAGAAAAGAGCATACTCAACCAGTAGGTAAGGACCTGTGGCACTAAAGCTTTTGTTGGAGTCCAGGAAGTAACCCAACCAAGTGTTAACTTGGTGTACGTAAAGCAGGCAGGCACGTTTCACGGAGTCACTCTGTGACTTCAAGGTGGTCACTGCCCCAAAGCTTCACAATTCATCCTTGGTTTCAAGGCAAGTGAGTCAAGTCAGGTATGTAACATCTGGATATCCCATAGAAAGAGGGTCCCCAGGAAGCAGCTGCATAAGGTAAGTAGATGGATTGACCAAACTGAGGAAGTTGGAGGCGGTATAGAGATGGAAATTGTGTTTAGGGTAATTGAGCACTTCTGCTTTGAGAACGCCCAACTTGCACTCAAAAGTGATTCCAAAGCAACATAAAACTGTAAGAATTCACTCTAACTCATCCCTTGGTGCCTAAGCACCATATTTTAAATGCAAGACAGTTGTAGTTTGAGTTCTGGAGATACTGGTCATCAGGACAAAGAATGTTTATGGTTTCCTGTTCAAAGCCACACGCAGGAGGTCATAGTAGAAACCTGGAGGCTGACAATAGGAGAAAGCATCAAGGAGTGGCAGTCCTCTCTCTGGGGGGTGAAAGGGTTGATTGATATGAGTCAAGTGCCCCCCTCCCAGGGAAAGCAATAATCTCTGTTAACTATAATATCCTCTACCACCTGGACCAGAGTTTCCTTTAGGCATGGGAGACTGCAGGAGCAGGTGTACATTTGAGGAGAGCAAGGAGTTCACCAGGAACATGAGCTAAGAGAGGGCAGGTTGAGGAAGAAAAGCCGAAAGTCTATTTTGTGTCCATTTTGTGCCATAGGAGAAGCAGTTTGTGGGCATCACTAGGTGGAGGTTTTGGTGTAAGAGGTGAAGTTGCCTCTGGCCCAGCAGGCGAAGTCTTCTCCAACAACGAGGTAAGGGTTGGGCTGAGTTCCAGGGCAGTGTCTTCTCCAGCAGTGAGAGTTTGGGTCAGGTGGAAGTCATCCGGGATGTGGGACTGGAGTCCTTTTTCAGTGGGAAGCCACTTCCGTGGATGTGGGCCTCCTGACTGTGCACCAGTGGAAGTGCCCAAACCCGTGGTAATGAGACCAGCCATCAACAGGATGGTGCGTGGCCGCATCTGACAGGGTCGTGTGTATTTGTTTGCTTTTCTGGTGGTAGTTTGGTCTTCAGTGGGTCCCCTACCAGATGAGCCGCTGCCTGGCCTGTGGAATAGCTACGTTTAAGGGTCCCATGGAGCATATGTGACCCTAATTCTGGTTTCCTGCCCTTGTAGGGTGGGGATGAGACTGAAAATTTGTAAAGGTGGGTTAAGACGGGGGCCAAATAGAGGCTTATTTGGGAGTTTACTTGTTGGGCCAGAATGTATTCCTGCAGTCATTGTGTCTTTGTCATCTTAGTCATGCTGTAACCAAGGCTAAATGCACAGACCCAAGCCACCCTTGTAGCTCAATCAGCATGTGGAGGGGGCAACTTGACCATGGTTTTCAGAAGACAATAGGAGATATCATGTGAGCAGCAGGCAGTTTAGCTGCCTAACAGCCATTTCCGCTCCTGCCTCCCCCCCCCCCCCTCTCTCTCTCTCTCTCTTATCTGAAAGGCAGAGTTACAGAGAAAGAGGGAGAGGAGATCTTTCATCCACTGGTTCAGTTCCCAAATGATTGCAACAGCTAGAACTAGGTGAGGCCGGAGCCAGGAGCCCAAGCACTTCGTCCATTTCCCACTGCTTTCCCAGGTGCATTAGCAGGGAGCTGGATTGGAAGTGGAGCAGCTGGGACTAGAACTGGCGCCCATATGGGATGCAGGTGCTGCAGGCGGTGGCTTTACAGGCTAGTCCCCATTTCCCTGTGGACATAGTGAGAGTGATTAATCAGGGCCTGTGCTGTGGTGTGAGATATCAAAAAAGGCACCAAAAAGGTGGGAATAAACAGACTGAAAAAACATAAACTGTTACTGGTCTAAGCCAACCATGGGAATCTTAATTCCCTTTGCCAAACGGCCACGTCCCAGCCTGTCTTAAAGTGACAGTGGCCAGTGATTTCTTTCCTACCATGGGCATGGGAGAAAACCTTGGCAAAGTTTCCTTCTTGATGAACAGAAAGATGTTTGCCATTTGCCACTCTTTTTCTCATTTTGGAATGAAGTGTGAAAACATAATGCCGGGAGCTGTGGCAGCCATAATGTGACAATAAGGCAACAACTGTGCGAATGAGAAATCAGCATACTGAGGATACTCGAGTTGAAGGATGAAAAGTATCAGGACCCTTGATCACATTTCTTAGTTTCTGATCAACTCTGAACTGCTGCTTTGGAATCTTTCTTTGAAAAAAGAAACTTTCTTGTAGTTTCAGGCTCTCTTTCTGGTGGGGAACCTGTGCTGATGCCTGCATGCCTGGCGTGGCCGATGAGGTGAAAGGTCGTTTTGCTGAAGGGCAGCCTCATCATGTAGGAACTGCCAAACTTCAGACCGACAAGTTCATTTCAAGAGTTGACCAGAGGGAAGAACGACTTGCACTTATGCTTCACCTGGTGGAAGGTGGTCCCTCCAGATGATGGACACATTGGCATCAGAGTGGGCAGAAAGAACCAACCAGAATCTATACCTCACCATACCCTGAGATCAAGTCATGTAATATACTTTTCTCTGTTTTGTTGTTGTTGTTGTCAAGCATAAACTATATTGGTACTAGTTCTTATATTTTTTTGACAATAACCTACAGGAAAAAAAGAATTAGACTCATGAACAAGGCTTCTCAAAGAGCTGTAGATAGGGGCTGTAGCCGGTAAAGCCGCTGCCTGCGGTGCCAGTATCCCCTATGGGCACTGATTCAAGTCCCGGCTGCTCCACTTCCAATCCAGCTCTCTGCTGTGGCCTGGGAAAGCAGAAGAAGATGGCCCAAGTCCTTGGGCCACTGCACCCACATGGGAGACCAGGAGGAAGCTCCTGGCTCCTGGCTTCGGATTGGCTCAGCTCCGGCCATTGCAGCCAATTGGGAAATGAACCAGCAGATGGAAGACCTCTTTCTCTCTCTCTCCCTCTCTCTCTCTCTCTCTCTCTCTCTCTCTCTATCTCTCACTTTCTTTCTGCCTCTGCTTCTCTGTAACTCTGCTTTTCAAATAAATAAATAAATCTTTAAAAAATATTAGTAATACAGTGCAAAATGAGAAGAGCAGATTTAAGATATCATGAAGAATAGAATCCATTTTGCCAAAATTACATGATATTAAATGTGGAATCTATGCTTAGGTTTAGATATAATTATTTAAAGCCAGACTTCAAAGATTCTTTTGAGATTTTTTTTTTTTTTTTGCCAGGCAGAGTGGACAGTGAGAGAGAGAGAGAGAGACAGAGAGAAAGGTCTTCCTTCTGTTGGCTCAGTCCCCTAATGGCCGCTACGACCGGCGCTGCACCTATCTGAAGCCAGGAGCCAGGTGCTTCCTCTTGGTCTCCCATGGGGTGCAGGGCCCAAGCACTTGGGCCATCCTCCACTGCCTTCCCGGGCCACAGCAGAGAGCTGGACTGGAAGAGGAGCAACCGGGACAGAATCCGGCGCCCCAACCGGGACTAGAACCCCAGGGTGCCGGTGCTGCAGGCAGAGGATTAGCCAAGTGAACCTTGATCAGTTTTGCTTTCAATCCTGAAAGAGACTGGGAGTTGATTTTACTTTTGGAGCTGAGGGGCCAGCCTTGACCTGATTCAAACCATTTGGATGCTGTGGTTGGTTGTCATCTTTCCCTAGTGTGCTTCAATCAGAGCCCCCTCGAGACTCTGTAGTTTCTTTGGGTTGAGGGAGTCAAGATGAAAACAGAAAGATGGGGACAGCACTGTGGCACAGTGGGTTAACGCCCTGGCCTGAAGCGCCAGCATTCCATATGGGTGCCAGTTTGAGACCTGACTACTCCACTTCCAGTCCAGCTCTCTGCTATGGCCTGGGAAAGCAGTAGAAGATGGCCCAAGTCCTTGGGCCCCTGCACCCATGTGGGAAGACCTGGAGGAAGCTCCTGGCTCCTGGCTTTGGATCGGCACAGCCCGGCCATTGCAGCCATCTGGGGAGTGAACCAGTGGATGAAAGACCTCTCTCTCTCTCTCTCTCTCTCTCTGTCTCTCCTTCTCTCTCTGTGTAACTTTGCCTTTCAAATAAATAAATAAATCTTAAAAAAAAAAAAAAAAGAAAACAGAAAGAATGTTGTGTTGCCTGTGTGAATTCCGAGAAACTACCTTGCCAAGGGGTTGCTTGTTTTGGTGAAGTTATTGGTGTTTTTTTGATTAATTATGGGCAGGATATCTGGCACGGAGGAACTGAAAACTGCAGAAAGGACACGAGACAGGATCTTCCCTTATGAATAGAGTCTATAAAAAGTAGCAGGACCAGCCGTGTGTTAGCTCAGCGGGGGCTGGATGATTGATGTCCATGTGTGGAATTACTTAGGACAGAGAAGCCCCGAAGGCACAGCTGCTGGACCATTGTGATCGAATCTAATTGTCTGGCTCAGGCCCTAGCTTTGGGGCTGGAGGAACGGAGTATCCTCTAGAGCAAGGGATGCAAACTGAAGTGCTGACGCCGTGGCAGCCAGTGGTTACACAACAAGGACCACTCACACGTGCCAAGGCGTGAGCCAAGGGCTTTGCCTAAATCGTTCCTTTAGACGTTCCCATATTCTATGAAGCAGATACTGCTATTTGCTCCCATGCAGAAAATAAAAGAGATCTAGACACAGAGGCTGATTAATTTGTCTCAGGTTCCAGGGCCGGAAAGTAGCAGAGCTGGGAAGAAAGCCCGGTGTGGTTCCAGAGCCGCGTTCTTAACCACGGTGGCATGCTCGGGCAATGTCTGGAGGGAGGCTGCCAGGAGAAGGGGCCCCGGGCAAACTGGAGGTGAAGGCCCCAAGGACAGAGCCAGTGCCCGCTGCCGCGCTGGGACACCCTAACAAGTCCCCGCACAATTTTTAAACACAAGCACTTCTCACATAGTGTGTGGAATGCATTTACACTAAAAATTATTCACTATTTGAAATTCAGGTTGAACTGGGGATCTGTGTTTTTGTGGGTTAAGTCTGGCGACTCTACTGCATGGACAAGAGGGAACTTGAGAAATGTAAATGGATTTTTTTTTTTAATCACATTGTGACAAAGCCAGAGATTGTGTAATCACTGATGGAAAACTGGAAAGATAGAAATCAGAAGTGGCCCTCGCTGAATGGCAGTACTGCAGTGATGTTAACTCCAGCATTGTTCTATGGTAGACAATTAATACGGTGTTTGATGAAGATTAATATGTAATTAAAGAGAAAATAGTGTGGTTTCCCCAGTGAAGAGATCCAGAGACCTTCCTAAAAGGCGCACTGGTCAGATCAGGCTAGCTGTTAGGGTACACAGCCTCCACACTCCAGTGGCCTAGCCCAGCAAAAGTGCATCTCTCCCCCGCACAAAGTCAAAATGAATATTTAAGAGCAGTGGGCTCCTCTCTTTCACATGGGATTCAGGGGCCCAGGATGCTAACATCTGTGGCTTCTCTATCTTCGGTTCGTGGTTTCCGAAGATGTCAGGGCTTGTTTCCGCCTCCATCTAGCCACAGGAAACGGGGAAGGGAAGGTGGAAGGCCACTGAGCGAGAAGACTTTATGACCCTCAATCAATACATCATCAATTCCATACACCAGTTTAATCCATGGTACAGTTGCCGGAATTCACACAGTGGTTTCTGCTACCAAGGAAATGAATGAAACACTTGAACAAACTCAAAGTGTGGCTGTTCCCAGTATGTTTCATGGCTGCTTGACAAGTTATTCTGAAAATCCTCTAGAAGTGAAACTATTCTCAAAAGAAAAAAGAAAAAAGATAGCAATGAAAAACTGCATGGAGGAGGGTACCTTCAGAATCCTATCTCAGAATATATTAAAAGCTTACATTGTTAAAATCAGAATGAGAGAGAGAGAGAGAGAGAGAGAGAGAGGAGAAATAGCCCAGAAAGTGACATAATTTTTAAATTAGAAGTCACTTCCAGTGATAGAAATAGACCTCCCCTCTCTGCTGCACCCCAGGACAAAGTAGCAAAAGCTTCCGTCTAGTGCTCACTGCTTCCACTTCTATTTGAGAACAGGGAAAAGTCGAATAATTAAACATGGGGAAACCTGCTCTGGGTCATGATCTGGGGTGCTACACAGCTGTTTACCTTCGTAAAAATGCATCCAGCTGCACACTTACGAAGCGTTCACTTTATTGTAAAGAGTGTCTCAAAGGATGAGCCTGGGTGACTTTTGAGCACTTGCCACAGGGGGATCTGATTAAGCCTGGCTAACCCAGGAAGGCCTCTCTGAGGAGGTAACGCACGTGCTGACACTGAAGGGCATGCTTGGGGTCGCAGAGGGCCCAGCACGCACTCTGGGCCTGCAGGTAGGAGAGGAGCGTAAGGCCCTCTCTGATACTGTCTTTGAGAACCTTTATAGTGTTGCCTTAAACATTTACATTCTTCTTAAAAATTATTTTGTTTATTTATTTTAAAGGTAGGGTTACAGAGGTCTTCCATCCACTGTTCCACTCCCCAGATGGCTGCAACAGCCAGGGCCTGTCCAGGCTGAAGCCAGGAGCTGGGAGCTTCTTGTGGGTGGGTACAGGGACCCATGCATTTGGGGCATCCTTCACTGCGTTCCCAGACACATTAGCAGGGAGCTGGATCGGAAGTGGCACAGCCAGGACTCTAAGCAGCACCCACATGGGATGCCAGCATTGCAGACGGTGGCTTAACCTGCTGTGCCACAGCACCAGCCCTGACATCTAGATTCTTGATCCACTCATTAGATATTAATTTTTTGTGCACAATGTGAAGTATAATTGCATTGTACTCGTGTAGAGAACCAATTATCTCTGCATCATTTATTGAAAAAACAAGGAATCCTTTACTGCTATTTATCTGCTCGGCCAATGCAATTACATACCAAACTTCAATACTGAGGCTCTTTCCGTGCTTTCGTTTCATTGTAGATTGTCTGCATCACCTCCAATAGCGCACCATCCCTAATTACTGGAGGGAAACAAAGACATTCCATATCCGGCAGATATTCCTTCCATCTGGAAATTTTTCCTTGGGGACCAGCATTGTGGTGCAGTGTGCTAAGCTGCTGCATGTGACGCTGGCATACCATATGGACGTTCTGAGTCCCGGCTGCTCCACGTCTGATCCAGCTCTCTGCTATGGCCTGGGAAAGCAGTGGAGGATGGCCCAAGTGCTTGTGCCCCTGTACCTGCATGGGAGACTTGAATGGAGGTCCAGGCTGCTGGCTTCAGCCTAGTCCAGTGCAGGACATTGCTGCCATTTGGGGAGTGAACTAGAGGATGGAAGATTCTCTCTCTCTCTCTCTCCCTCCCTCCCTCTCTGTAACTCTGCTTTTCTAAAATAAACACATAAGTAAATAATGAATAAATAAATAAATCTTAAAAAAGACAATTTTCGGCCGGCGCCGTGGCTCAACAGGCTAATCCTCCGCCTTGCGGAGCCGGCACACCGGGTTCTAGTCCCGGTCGGGGGGCCGGATTCTGTCCCGGTAGCCCCTCTTCCAGTCCAGCTCTCTGCTGTGGCCCAGGAGTGCAGTGGAGGATGGCCCAAGTGCTTGGGCCCTGCACCCCATGGGAGACCAGGATAAGCACCTAGCTCCTGGCTCCTGCCATCGGATGAGCGCGGTGCGCCGACCGCAGTGCGCTGTCCGCGGCAGCCATTGGAGGGTGAACCAACGGCAAAGGAAGACCTTTCTCTCTGTCTCTCTCTCTCACTGTCCACTCAGCCTGTCAAAAAAAAAAAAAAAAAAAGACAATTTTCCTCAAGAGCATCCTGACCCTTTGTTCTTCCCTAGACATTTTAGAATTTGCTTTTAATATCAGCAAAACTGCTACTAGTGTTTTAACTGGAATTGCATTGAATTAATAACATTAATTTAGAAGAGAATTGAAATCTTTGTGATATTGTCTTCCTATCCATGAATATGATGTAGGTCTTCTTTTACTTAGGTAAGTAATTCACTGAAGATATATAATTTCCTCAGAGAAAAATCTGTGTGCCTTTTGTTGGCTTTTTCTATATATTTCTGTTTTTGAGGCTCCTATAAATATTGTTTTTATGATACTTACTGTTTGTTAGTATCACATAGAAATCCAATTATTCTTTTGTAATTATCACATACAAATCCAATTATTTTGTAATTATCACATACAGATCCAATTATTCTTTTGTAATTGTATTCATCTAACAAACTTTCTAGGTTCTCTTAGTCTGATAATTTGTAGATTATTTTGGATTTAATAATATCACTTGTGAAATGTGACAGTTTTATTTACTTCCTTCCAATTCTTATACATTTGTTTCTTTTCTTGTCTTAGCCAGTTTGGAACTCCAGAAGAATGATTAATGGAAGTGGAAATACATAACCTGTGCCTGTAATAAATCTTAAGAAGAACACTGCCTTGGTGCAGAGATAAGTATGACATTTGATGTAGGTTTATTTTTGTTATAGAAGGAATTTTCCTCCTATTTTTAGTTTGTTAACAGTTTTTCTTTTAAGGTTATGAGTGGGTGTTGAATTTTAAGCAAGTAATTATAATACTTGATCTGATTATCAGGTTTTTCTTCCTTAATCTTTTAATGTAGTGAATTATGGTATATCTGTTGATTTTCAAATGATGAACCAATATTGAATTACTGGGATAAATCAACTACATTATAGCATACTATCTTTTTATATTCAGGTTAATTAAAGTAAAAATAATGCATACATGCACACACATACTTGTTCATCTATGGAATGAGGCCTGTGCTAGGTGTCCCTATCTCTTCTTAAAAGTTACCTCTGTGCCTGGGAGTGAAGTGGAGTGGGGTGAAGGCAAGTGTTCTCCTTTTACCCTCTGCAAGCCCTCAAGAGCCTTATTCTTACTTATTTTTTCATACATTGCTACATTCAATTTGCTAGTATTTTTTTTTTAAGATTTATTTTTTTTGAAAGTCAGAGAGAGAAGGAGAGGCAGAGGCAGAGAGAGAGGTCTTCCATTCGCTGGTTCACTCTCCAAATGACCAAAATGGCTGGAACTGAGCCAATCCAAAGCCAGGAGCCGGGAATTTCTTCTGGGTTTCCTATGAGGGGGCAGGGGACCAAGGACTTGGCCCATCCTTTGGCCATAGCAGAGAGCTGGATTGGAAGCGGAGCAGCCGGGACTCCAACTGGCACCCATACAGGATGCTGGCGCTGCATGTGGCGGCTTTCCCCACTATGCCACAGTGCCGGCCCCAGCTAGTATTTTTTTTTAAAGATTTATTTATTTATTTGAGAGGCAAAGTTACAGAGAGAGGGAGAGACAGAGAGGTCTTCCACCTGCTGGTTCACTCCCCAGTTGGCTGCAACAGCCAGAGCTGTGCTGATCTGAAGCCAGAAGCCAGGAGCTTCTTCCAGATCTCCCACATGGGTGCAGGGGCCCAAGCACTTGGGCCATCTTGTACTGCTATCCCAAGCAGAAAGCAGGATCAGAAGAGGAGATGCCGGGACAAGAATTGGCACCATATGGGCTGCAAGCAACACAGGCGGGGGTTAGCCTACTATGCCACAGTGCTGGACCCAACTTGTTAGTATTTTAAAATCCATGCTTGGCCGGCGCCGTGGCTCAACAGGCTAATCCTCCGCCTTGTGGCGCCGGCACACCGGGTTCTAGTCCCAGTCGGGGCGCCGGATTCTGTCCCGGTTGCCCCACTTCCAGGCCAGCCCTCTGCTGTGGCCGGGGAGTGCAGTGGAGGATGGCCCAAGTGCTTGGGCCCTGCACCCCATGGGGAGACCAGGAAAAGCACCTGGCTCCTGGCTCCTGCCATCGGATGAGCGCGGTGCGCCGGCCGCAGCGCGCCGTCTGCGGCGGCCATTAGAGGGTGAACCAACGGCAAAGGAAGACCTTTCTCTCTGTCTCTCTCTCTCACTGTCCACTCTGCCTGTCAAAAAAAAAATTAAAAATAAATAAATAAATAAATAAATAAATCCATGCTCACTAAGAGTGACCTATAATTTTCTTTTGCATACCCTTTTTCTCGGGCTTAAGCATGATAACTGCCAATTAAAATGAATTGGAAAGTATTCCCTTTTTTATGATTTCTGGAAGAGTTGGTATAAGATTGGAGTTGTGTATTTCTTGATTGCTAGGAAGAGTTCTCTTAGAATGCCATCTTAGCTTCTTTTCTTTTCATAAGGATTTTAAACTACTCATTCAAATTTTTAATTGAGATTTTAATGAGATAATTATAGATTCACAAATAGCTACAAAAATAAAATGGAGATCCCACAGAGCCTTTATCCAGTTTCCCCCAATGACTTTGTACAATATCACAACCAGGAAACTGATGTCAATACAATTCAAATCTTTTTTTCAGATTTCTCCAGTTCTTTTTTTTTTTTTTTTTTTTTACAGGTAGAGTGGACAGTGAGAGAGAGAGACAGAGAGAAAGGTCTTCCTTTTGCCGTTGGTTCACCCTCCAATGGCCGCCGCGGCCGGCGTGCTGCGGCCGGCGCACCGCGCTCATCCATGGCAGGAGCCAGGAGCCAGGTGCTTTTCCTGGTCTCCCCATGGGGTGCAGGGCCCAAGCACCTGGGCCATCCTCCACTGCACTCCTGGGCCACAGCAGAAGGCTGGCCTGGAAGAGGGGCAACCGGGACAGAATCCGGTGCCCCGACCGGGACTAGAACCCGGTGTGCCGGCGCCGCAAGGCGGAGGATTAGCCTGTTGAGCCACGGCGCCGGCCTAAGATTTCTCCAGTTCTATACAATTTATCATGTCTTTAGCCCTGTAGTCAAGACATAGAAAAGTGTCATTAATACAAGGATCATTTAGGCTACCTTTTTTTATTTTTAAGATTTATTTGTTTATTTGAAAGGTGGAGATACAGAGAGGCAGAGGGAGAGAGGAAGAGAGGGAGAGAGAGAGAGAGGTCTTCCATGTGCTGGTTCACTCCCCAAATGGCCGCAATGGCCAGAGCTGGGCCAATCCAAAGCCAGGAGCCTGAGTCACGCAGTTGCAGGGATCCAAGGACTTGGGCCATCTTCTACCGCTTTCCCAAGCCATAGCAGAGAGCTGGATCGGAAGTAGAGCACCCGGGTCTCGAAGTGGCACCCCATATGGGATGCTGGCACTGCAGGTGGAGGCTTTACCTACTATGCCACAGTGCTGACCCCTATGCTACCTTATTTTAGCAACAGGTGTCTCCCTCTTGCTCCCTTCTGTTCCCAACCCCTGCAAACCATTAAATGGCTTTCTGTATTTTTTTCCATTTCAGTAATGTTATATATGACATTATAGAGTGTATAATATCAGAGGGTTAGTTTTTCTTTCATTTAGTATAACTTCCTAGAGATTAATCCATGTTGTGTGTATGGATAATTCATTCCTTTTTGATCCTGAGTAGTATTCCAGGGTTGCATATGACAAAATTTGTCTAACCATTCATTCGTTGAAGGATATCTGGGCTGCCTGCAGATTTTGGATGTTACAAATAAAGCCTCTATGAATCTTCACGTATAGCTTTTTGTGTGAAAAGTGTTTTGATTTCTAAAGATATTTGAGAATGAATGCCCAAGAGTACAATTATTGGGTTGTATAGTAGTTGTACGTTTAGTTTTTTAAGAACCTACCAAACGGTTCTATCTTCCCTATCAGCAACACATGAATGAATCAGTTTGTCTGCATCCTGGCCAGTATTTGTTGTGTCACGATTTTTTATATTAGCTACTGGGACATGTGTATAGTTTATCTTATTGTGGATTTGATTTACACTTTCCTGATGACTAATAATGTTCAACATCTTTTTATGTGCTCATTTGCCATCTGTTTCTCTTCAATTAAAGCTTCTTCATGTCTTTTGCTCATTTTCTGATTGGATTGCATAATTTTTTTTTCACTTTTAGTTTTGAAAATATTTTTATCTTCCAGGTGTTAGTCCTAGTAGGATGTTGTTTGCAAATATTTTCTCCGAGTCTATAGTTTGTCTTTGCATCTTCTTCACATGGTCTTTTGCACAGCAAACATTTTTAATTTTTCAGAGGTATTATTTAACAAGTATTCCTTTGTAATAGAGCATGCTTTTGGTGTCAAATCCAAGAACTCTTTTCCAGGTATTAAGTGCTGGAGATTTTTCCTACTGAGGATTTTTCCTGCCTTTTTTCAGAAAGTTTTATAATTTTACATCCTTTTGAACTAGTATTTATATGAGGTGTGAGGTGTAGGTCAATAGTCTCTTTTTATTCTTTTAAAAATATTTATTTATTTATTTGAAGGAGAGAGAGAGAAATATTTTCTATCCATGGTTTCACTCCCCAGATGGCTGCATCAGCTGGTCTGGGCCAGGCTGAAGCCAGAAACTCCATCCTGATCTCCCACGTGGGCGGCAGAGGCCCGAGCACTTTCTTCTGCAGCCTTCCTAGGCACATTAGCAGGGAATTTCCACAGGGAGATTAATTGTGAGAGCGTCACACAGGCAGACTTAGCTACATGCCTGCAAGAGTAAATACGTAAGAGTTTACAGTCATCCAGGCTACTTTTGTGTGTCTGGTTCCCAACACGACACATTCCAGTGTTCAAGCCAAAGAACGAAGTGAGCCCTGATTGGGAAGATGAAGAGTAAAACTCTACTTGCATTCCGTCATCCTATGTCCTCACACGGAATCTGGGGCTGTGCATTAAATTTTTAGATTATAGATACATTTGAAATCGCTAGAATTAATCCTGCAGAACTAAGACAAGCAATCTAGCAATTTGGGGAATTTTGTTATGAACCTGGATTCCCATAAAGCTCTTCATATGTTTTTACTTAAAAATTTTCTTAGTCATTTTATTATCCTGCTTCATATTAACAAAACTTTTGAAGCTGAAATGGAGATTGACAAATCTAGCTACACTGTCCATGGAGTATGACTACGTGTAGAAGATGAGTTTGTGGAAGTCATGAAAACATCCGTGAAGTTAAGGCTCAATAAAACAGAGATGTTACTAGTCATTTCCCTGACAAGCCAATCTGTAGTGTTCAATAGGGGTTAATTTCTTATCTTTTTTTTAAACTACTCTATTCTTTTATACTGCCCTGTTTATTTTTACTTTTTATGTTTAAACCTTTTCCAATGGTTTGATTGTATATGGCAAGTTCAATGAAATAAAAAATTTTACTCTTTTCCTTTTTTTGAAATGAGATTTTTATTTTCACTTATTTCTTTTGTTTTTTAAAAAAAGATTTATGTGTTTATTTGAAATTCAGAGTACAAAGAGAGAAGGAGAGGCAGAGAGAGGGAGAGGGAGAGAGAGAGAGAGAAAGAGAGAGAGAGAGAGAGGTCTTCCATCTGCTGGTTCACTCCCCAATTGGCTGCAACGGTAATCTGAAGCCAGGAGCCAGGGGCTTCTTCCGGGTCTCCCACGTGGGTGCAGGGGCCCAAGGACATGGGCCATCTTCTACTGCTTTCCCAGGCCACAGCAGAGAGCTGGATTGGAAGTGGAGCAGCCGGGACTCAAACCGGCGCCCATATGGGATGCCAGCCCTGCAGGCGGCGGCTTTACCCGCTGTACCACAGCACTGGCCCCTATTTTCACTTATTTTTACTGACATCAGATATTATGAAGTTCAGTAAAAGAAATTTCACTATTTAAATTTTTTCTAGCCATTATGATTGTTTCAAGTCAAAATAACATTGCCTTATTGGGGAAGAAATGCTGAAACCTAACTCACTTCAGCTGTCAAATGCACTTGATAAAACAGCGAGGTTTGATCCAAAAATAAGTGGAGTTTATTTCCAAGGCAGTCCAGTCAGTGTTCGCCCTCAAGCATCAGGGTCCTGCCTTGCCCTCCTCTCTTCTCTCTGCTCACTCTACTTTCCTGCTCCCCACCGCCTCACTCAACCCCTAAGTGCCATTTTAATAAGATGGGACCACTGATTTAAAGTGATCCTGAGACAATTAATCAGGCCGCACAGGGGAGTGAATGCAAGGCTGTGCACCACAGGCCAGGACACAGGAAGGGGCCAGCAAAGGATGTTTTGTCAGGCGGTCACCTTTTGGCAGCAGAATTCTCGACTCAATTTCCTGTTGTAGAGACATTCAGTAGGTCTGACCTTGTTGTTCCCATGAACTCTCTTTAAAAAGGATTTATTTATTTGAAAGGCAGAGTGACACAAAAGGGGTGGGGGGAGAAGAGAGAGAGAGAAAGGAAGAGAGACTGTTATCTTCCATCTGCTGGTTCACTTCCCAAATATAGCGAAGGCTGAGCCAGGCCAGAACCTGGAGCCAGAAACTCCATCTGGGTCTCCCAGTTGGGTGGCAGGAACCCAAGCATTTGGGCCATCATTTGCCACTTCCAGGTACATTAGCATGGAATAGCTGGGACTCAAACCAGACAATCTGATTTAGGATATGGGCACCCCCAGTGACAGCATAACGCTCTGTGCCACAACACCTAAACCATAGCTTTTGGTACAGATATAACCCTATGTATGTTAATGACAGCATTATTAATCATATAGAGAATTTATAAATATGTTAACTGCCCAAATATAATGTTTTGATTAGTTATACAATACCCTTCGACTGTAAATTTATCCAGTGGTTAAAAAATTACTTTCTAACAAGTTTTTAAGGACATGGAAAACATATCAAGTAAAAAAGCCAATTGTAATAATTAGATTTTTCCTATGCTAGTAAAATGGAAAGATGTATTTTGAAGTAAAAAGAAATATCTTCATCTTTTGTCTTACTTTCCTTTCTTGTTCTCTCCTCATCCACTTAAATCCCAAGGAACTGCTAATTTTTTCAAATTCCGAGGTCACTTACTGACAGCCATTGTGTAGTTAACAGTACTGTGTGGCCCCTTTCTTGCTTCCTATTGCCCCCAAGTGGTGGAATTAGTGAACTGAATCAAGGGTGTGGAACTAACCAGTTGGGTTCCCCTGGTCCTCTCCTTGTTACAGGCATCACTGTTGCGGCAGAGAACAGAACCTGCGAAATGGAATTGAACCTGGGGAGAGGTGGACGTTCTGCTAGGTTTACAGGGGGCAGGCACCACCACTGCCCTTCAGGCCCATGCTGTCTTACCCACAAGTGAGGTGAGGAAACAGGTGGGTATAATAAATTATTTACAGAGCCCAGAAAAGAAAGTTCAAGGAGTGGAGGCTTTTAAAGTGAAGATGTTTTCTATCAAATCAAGGGTAGTAAGAAATGGTAATAAGCAACTGATGTTGTTTATCATGAATCTGTTTTTTTCCTTTTTTAAAAAAATTTATGTATCTGAAAATCAGAGTTACACAGAGAGAGAAGGAGAGGCAGAGAGAGAGAGAGAGAGAGAGAGAGGTCTTCCATCTGCTGGTTCACTTTCCAGTCGGCTGCAACAGCCGGAGCTGTGCCGATCCGAAGCCAGGAGCCAGGAGCTTCCTCCTGGTCTCCCATGTGGGTGCAGGGGACCAAGGACTTGGGCCATCTTCTGCTTTCCCAGGCCACAGCAGAGA
Source organism: Sylvilagus floridanus (assembly GCA_949820135.1). Taxonomy (NCBI): domain Eukaryota; kingdom Metazoa; phylum Chordata; class Mammalia; order Lagomorpha; family Leporidae; genus Sylvilagus; species Sylvilagus floridanus. The sequence continues at coordinate 8,813,416 of OX463228.1, read as the reverse complement.
GCTGGATCGGAAGTGGAGCAGCCGGGACTTGAACCGGTGCCCATATGGGATGCCGGCACTGCAGACGGCGACTTCACCGGCTATGCCACAGTCCCGGCCCCCATTTTTTTCTTATTCTGATAAAAGCAGTATGATTCCCTCCACTCAGATTTTTGACCTGCGTGAAGCAAAACTCTTCCTGGTGTCAATAGTTGTGGCAAGGCATTGACTCAGCCAATAAGGGGACTAAACTGCTCTGTCCTCAGCATTTTATTTGGAGATGGATACCTTGGACCAAGTCCCACGTTTGGAGCGCTGGCACCAACTGCAGCTCTGAGACCTGGCAAGTCTGTGCAAGTACAAACCACCTCTGAGGAGGTCCTCTAGGCTGAGCAGCAGAGAACTCGTGCCACATGTGACGTCAGTGGATCAACCCCTGAGGCCCGACAAGAAGTCCCGCAATATCAATCCCAACACAGCTAAACACATTCTTATATTGAATATATTGAGCTTTAGGCCGACGCCACAGCTCACTAGGCTAATCCTCCACCTGCGGTGCTGGCACACCAGGTGCTAGTCCTGGTTGGGGCGCCGGATTCTGTCCCGGTTGCTCCTCTTCCAGGCCAGCTCTCTGCTGTGGCCCAGGAGTGCAGTGGAGGATGGTCCAAGTCCTTGGGCCCTGCACCCACATGGGAGACCAGGAGAAGCACCTGGCTCCTGGTTTCAGATCAGCGCAGCATGCCGGCCGCAACGTGCTGGCCGTAATGGCCAAATGGGGGGTGAACCAACGGAAAAAGGAAGACCTTTCTCTCTCTCTCTCTCTCTCTCTTACTGTCTAACTCTGCCTGTCAAAAATACTAAAATTAAAAAATAAAAAAGAATATATTGAACTTTGGACACCAAAGTTGGATTACTAGCAGCGGAGTGGCCACAGGTGAGACTGATGGCGTCTATTTTTCTGATTTTTATCCTGTTTTTAAGTGGGGACAGGGTACAGATCAGGAGGCTTAAAGCAGAATAGTATGGTTGGTGTAGAATCTGGCCAAATGGGATGGTTAGTTATGGCAGTGAAAACCAAAAATGTCAATAATGTGTGCAAAGGCAAATTCTAGGGAATAGCAAGGTAGAAACACTCCGAAAGCTAAGTTTGTGCTCAAGTCGAAGAAGTCAATTGGGGTTTGGGACAAGAAACAAAGGTAAAAATCAAACTCTGATTATAGTGTGGGTTCAGGTAGAAAGCAGAAACCAGGAAGCAGGCAAGGTAAGAGAGGGTCAGGGTAACTGCCTAGAAAGGAGAGTGCTGAAGACTCCCTGCTAATGGGGTCAAAGCCAGTGATCACTGGGTAGGTGTTTTTAAAGCTGTATGAGGGGCCGGTGCTGTGGTGCAGCGGGTTAAAGCCCTGGCCTGAAGCACCAGCATCCCATATGGGTGTTGGTTCTAGTCCCGGCTGCTCCACTTCCAATCCAGGTCTCTGCTGTGGCCTAGGAAAGAAGTAGAAGATGGCCCAAGTCCTTGGGCCCCTGTACCCATGTGGGAGACCTGGAGGAAGCTCCTGGCTTCGGATCAGCGGAGCTCCAGTCATTGTGGCCAACTGGGGAGTGAACCAGCAGATGGAAGACCTCTCTCTGTGTCTCTACCTCTCTCTGTAACTCTTTCTTTCAAATAAATAAAATAAATCTTTTAAAAAGAAAAAAGCTATATGAATCAGTGGCAGGCATTTGGCACAGCAATTTTGTTGCTCCTGAGTTCCCCAGCTTCTCTGTTTCCAATCCAGTTTCCTGCTAATGGGCATTCTGGGAGGCAGCTGGTGATGTCGCAATTGCTTGGGTCCCTGCCATCCATGTAGGAGACCCAGATGGAGTTCTGGGCTCCCGCCTTTGGCTTGGCTCAACCCTGGTTGTGGCAAGCACTTGGGGGAATGAACCAGTAACTAGAAGCTCTCTGTCTGCCTGCCTTTCAAATAGATAGTAAATAAATAGATTTTTTTTTTAAACAGGCTCTATGAAACAAACATCAGCTCTACAATGGTCTTACTAGGGTACCTGTTACTGATTAAATGAAAGTCAAGGGACAAGCTGGAAAACTTGTCTTACACACTTAGCAGACTGTGCCCAGTTCTACAGTCACACAATAAAACTGAAACTTTGGACAAGTGTTTTCAGTCCTTCTCATTGCTTTAATATGTATAGTTCTGCTAGCAAGGACAATAGGGAATTCCCAAAGACCAAAAGAAAGGAGCAAAAGCAAGAATTCAGAGAGGAAAATGACATTGAGGTTGGTACCTTCTCTGAGGGTATCTGTCACACCCTGGTAGACCTGAACTTTTACTTGGATGACTTCAGGGAATGCTGGGGGTAGTCAGCAAACTCTGGGCTCCACCCAGGAGGAGATGCTAATAGGGGTGCTTATAGGAGATGCTAATAGGAGATGCTAATAGGTGAATGAAAAGAAAATCCCCCCTGCAGGAGGGGATGACAAGGAGAGCTGATTATTGCCTTTGGATGTGGGAGAGGGAAAGCAAATCCAGTTTTCCTGCACACCAGCTGGCCCTTGTGTGAGTTGGCACTAAAAGCGTTGAGTAAAATGTAATTTATTTTGAAGGGATATTGGGTTGTGGTATTTTTAAGGCACGGAAGCAAAAAATTGCAAATCCTCTCTGGAGCAATGCATTTTAAATTTAGGCTCCCTAAAATTCCCCCAGATATAATTCACCAATCTTGAGCTCTCAAACATCACAAAATACACAAGAAAACGAGGTCCCATGAATGGCAGTCAATAATGAAAATAATAGCAGAAAGAGCTTAACAAAGAATTCTGTTGCTTATATTATCAGACAGAACATAAAAATATGTTTTAAAATGTCAGTAATAGGGGCCGGTGCTGTATCTCAGTGGGTTAAGCCATAGGCTACAGGGCCAGAATCCCATATGCGACCTGGTTTGAACCCCGGCTGCTTCACTTCTGGACCAGCTCCCAAGTCCCTGGGCTCCTGCCACCCAAGTGGGAGCCCCAAAAGAAGCTCCTGGCTTCAGCCTGGCCCAACCCCAGTCGCTGCAGCCACTTGGGGAGTGAACCAGCAGATGGAAGATCTCCCTCTGTGTCTCCTCCTCCTTTCTCTCTGTACCTGTGACTTTCAAATAAATAATTAAATTTTTTTAAAAGCCAGTAAGCATATTGAAAGATTACTGACATACTATAAAATGGCTAGATTTTTTAAAAACTAGAATGTGAATTCTATATTTTAATATGTATATTAAAACATACATGTGTAATATATAAATTCTATCTATGTGTACATGAGTGCACTTTTAATGGAATTGTATGATAATCCTCTATTATCTATGAATTTTTTGAAGACGCCTCATGTCTAGAAACAAAAAGTAGACAGGAAAAGTTTACTGGCAGGTTATATATGATTAAAGAAAAATTAGTAAGCTGACAAATAGTTCTAAGGAAATTATATAGTGTATATAGAGAAGAGGCAGAGAGAAACAAAACGTAAGATAGATTTAAAAAACTCCCTGGATGTTAGAATGAGATTTACCTGTATCTAATCAGGCTTTCAGGACAGAATTGATAAAGGCCATGATCTGTGAGATGGAGGCTGGCGCCCTCCAGATTGATGAGAGACAAGAATCTTCAGATGTAAGATTGCCAAACCCCAGCTTGGATAAATTAATTATTTCCACATCCAGACAAATTATAGTTCATGACAGAACAGTAAAGAAAAGAAGATAGTGAAAGAAGCCATAAGGAAAGGCAGGTTAGGTACAAAGTAATGGTTTTTCACAGTTGAATTCTCAGCAGCAGTACTGTCAAGACAGCAAAACCAAACCTTCAGAGTATGAAATGAAAGTCTAGGATTGGGTACCCAGGAACATCAACTTTTCTTCCAAAAGGGAGAAGGCGATGAAATAAAACCTCGTCATACAAATGAAAGAATATGCTACCAACAGACTTAGTTGAGGGATTCTAAAGGTTATGCCTGCATTTGACACATTAAAAAATAAATTGAATGGGGCCGGCGCTGTGACACAGTAAGTAAAGCCACCTCCTGTAGTGCCAGTTACGTATGGGCGCCAGTTAGAGTCCCTGTTGCTCTACTTCTGATCCAGCTCTCTGCTATGGCCTGGGAAAGCAGTGGAAGGTGGCCCAAGTCCTTGGGCCCCTGCATTCACATGGGAGACCCAGAAGAACCTCCTGGCTCCTGGCTTCGGGTCCGCGCAGCTCCGGCCATTGTGGCCATTTGGGGAGTGAACCTTCGAATGGAAGACCCCTCTCTCTCTCTTTCTCTGCCTCTGCCTTTCTGTAACTCTGCTTTTCAAATAATAAATAATTAAATCTTTAAAAAAACAAATAAAAATAAATTGAAGTTCTAAAGATGTAATATGAAAAAGGAATAAAGAAAGTGGTAAACATATGAATGACTGAATAAATACTGACTGTATAAAACAATAGTATTGGCCGGCGCTGTGGCTCAACAGGCTAATCCTCCGCCTTGCGGTGCCGGCACACCGGGTTCTAGTCCCGGTCGGGGCGCCGGATTCTGTCCCGGTTGCCCCTCTTCCAGGCCAGCCCTCTGCTGTGGCCCGGGAGTGCAGTGGAGGATGGCCCAAGTGCTTGGGCCCTGCACCCCATGGGAGACCAGGTAAAAGCACCTAGCACCTGGCTCCTGCCATCGGATGAGCGCGGTGCGCCAGCCGCAGCGCGCCATCCGCGGCAGCCATTGGAGGGTGAACCAACGGCAAAGGAAGACCTTTCTCTCTGTGTCTCTCTCTCTCACTGTCCACTCTGCCTGTCAAACAAACAAACAAACAAACAATAGTATTAATACTTACCTAGGAATAAACATTAATATATAAAGCTAATAATCTGGGAACTCAGAATTATACTTTCCTAATGCCCTATTATTATTTTAAAAGAGGTTAAAATAGTGACTTTGTTCTTTGTTACTGACATTATTATTATTATTTTTTTTGACAGGCAGAGTTAGACAGTGAGAGAGAGAGACAGAGAGAAAGGTCTTCCTTCCATTGGTTCACCCGCCAAGTGGCCACTACAGCTGGTAAGCCAGGAGCCAGGTGCTTCCTCCTGGTTTCCCATGCGGGTGCAGGGCCCAAGGACCTGGGCCATCCTCCACTGCACTCCCGGGCCACAGCAGAGAGCTGGCCTGGAAGAGGAGCAACTGGGACAGAATCTGGCACCCCGACCGGGACTAGAAACCAGGGTGCCAGCACCGCAGGCGGAGGATTAGCCTAGTGAGCTGCGGCGCCGGCCTGTTGCTGACATTATTGCAAGTCTTCAGTATTTATGGCTCTCCTCTCCTTTAGGGAGTGTGGGAAGCCTGAACCTCCTTATCTATATGGAAGTTAGTCTTGACTATGAAGCCAGATAGGACTACTCTCACTTTCTAGGCAGGAGATTCAATGCTGGTTTCAGTAACCAGTCTCTCTCCCTGGCCACTGTGACTAGTGACTAGTAAACCTTCACAGCCTGTAATCCAGAGTGAAATCCTGGATCCTTCTGGAATCTTTATTGTTTGTGGTCTGCATAACAACATAACTTGCTTTATCTCAACAGAAGCCGCATTGGAATCGGAAGCAGTGAGGAAGATCATTTTGAAGGTGAGAAAGAGATGATGCCAGCACACGTGGTAAAATGTCAGCTGGCCGTAACTTGTTATGTGCCCAAGGAGGTTATCTGTAGCTCCCAAGAAAGAAGCTGGAAAACAAAACTTTATAGCTTTGGCTGAATCGGGCCATTTCCCGAGTTCAGGAAATAAACAGAAACAAAAGAGAGTAAAAGAGCATAAAAGGTCCTGGGCTTTCAGGAATGGAAAGCCGCCTCGCCACAATGTGCGAGTTAAGAACAGCTCCAAGGAACAACGGCCGATCTCAGGTCAGCCTCAAAGCAGGTGTTAAGACAAAGTGTGGACCTTACCCACGTGAAGACTGATGGGCGGGCTGAGGACAGACCTGAGGGCCAGGAGCTTCATGTCTATAACACAACTCAGGATAAAGAGCAGAGCTGTCTTTCCCCGACACATTTACAAGACACAGCTTCCTGGGTCCTGAGGGAGGTGGGGAGTGGGGAAGTCGAGCTGCGTGTGTGGGGAAGGAAAACAGCGCCTGCAAAAGCCCACCTTAGAAAGAACTGTGGACGTGGATACCGGGCGGGTAAGAAGCAGATAGGGAGCCCATTCACACCTGGGGCAGTGTTATTACAAGCAGGACAAGAAGAGGGCTGAGAATACCGCATGGTCCACGGGGAGGCTCTGCTGCCCTCTATTTCAGATGGGGCCACGGATAACAGAAAAGGAAGAAACTTCTAGAGGGTAGAATGAGGGCCACAGAGGATAATTTAAAAGGAAGTCCCTCCACCCGCTAGAGAGTAGGTTTCATGAAGACACATTCTCCACTCCATGGATTGAATGAATGCCTGAACAATACTTGCTGATCAGAATTTCAAAACTGTGATGGGCCAGCAATTCTGTTTCCTGATGCTTTTCTTTTCCAAATGGCAGTGCCTGTCTCATCACTGTCTTCTGGGTGCCTGCAATCAATGCAATGTATCTTTTGGGCTCAGAGACTATCAAGAGCACTCTATGAGGATCTGGTATACAGACTGCTGTGTGTCTGCCCTACCCCAGTGTGTGCAGGGAACCTGACTCTGACCTAAGCTTTCTAACTGATAGGACTTTGCGGTTGCCTCCTTTGAGAGGGGCGTATATGGTGTGCAGGCATTGCATTTCCTCATGCATGTTTCAACTTTCCTTCTTCTTCCACTCACACAGGACTGCACTTCCCTGTTGCCATAAACGTAGGTGCTGTGACAGAACTTTTGTCAAATGAAATAGGAGCAGAAGTGACCCAAAGCCTTTTTTCAGGCAGACCCATTTAAGTGCCACTGTAAATGACCCAGTTCTCTTTTTGCTACTGTCCCCACACGGTGGCTCCTCCATCAGCCTATATTGCAGAGGGAAAAATGGGAACCTTTGTTATTCTAAACTTGAGAACTTGGAACCATTCCTAGTGCATAATATAGCTTATCCTAATGGATATTGGCACACATGTTAAAATAGGTAGGGGCCAGCGGTGTGGTGCAGCAGGTTAAAACCCTGGCCTGCAGCACTGGCACCCTATATGGGCTCCGATTCAAGTCTCAGCAGCTCCACTTTTGATCCAGCTCCCTGCTACTGTGCCTGGGAAAGCAGTGGAAGATGGACACGCGTAGGAGACCCAGAAGAAGCTCCTGGCTCCTGGCTTTGAATCAGCTCAGCTCTGGCTGTTGTGGCCCTTTGGGGTGTGAAGACGTCTCTCTCTCTCTCTCTCTCTCCCTCTCTCTACCTCTCTCTGTAACTCTGTCTTTCAAATAAATGGAATAAATCTTAAAAATATATATATATAGGGAGATAGCTTAACAGAATATAGAATACAGAATATAATTCCAAACTGTTAGGAGGAGAAAAAGAATGAAAACATCTTCAAATCAATCAAGAAGAAAGCACAACATGAAAAAAAGGAAGACAGAGAGCAATATATAGAGCAGCAGATAATCCAGTAGAAATAAGTGTAAATGTATTAATCAGACTTGGAAGGTTGCTCTGCACTGACAAGGCAGCCACAAATGCCAGTGGCTTTCAGAATCTGTTTATTTCTCACTCTCATTACATGGCAGCCTTCATTTAGCTTTAGATGCCCAGTCTGGGACCCAGGACAAAGAAGCAGCCTCAGCGGGGAGCCCCCTGCTATTGTGGCAGATAATAGCTCAGAACAGCATGATGACTCCACATGCAAGTCTACCCAGAAGGGGCATGTTTCCTTCCACTCATTTTTAGTGCTGAAAAAAAATCACATAGCCAAGTCTATTAATGGGCTTAGATGTTAATGGGGTTAGAAATGATAAAACTTCAGCAGGGATGGGCCTGGGAGAGATAGACCTTGTAAAGGGGGAGCTCAAAGGAAGGGCCAGTGACTATTTTGATGATATAACGACAGATCACACTAAATACACAACTGATCCCAACCAGCAGAAATGACTGGTTATTATCCAATTAAAAGTCAAAGATGGTCAGAGGGGATTAAAACGAATCCAACTCTGTGCTCCCTGAAACCGAGGGACAAAGAAAGCATGAAGATCAAAGCATGGGAAAAATAAACTAGGAAAATACTAAACCAAGTGTAGCTAGAGCAGTTTCAGACACACTGGTCTTTAAAGAAAACAGCATTTCCAGAGGAACAATCACCACATAATGAAATAAGCCTTAATTCATGGGAGAGTATAAATTCTAAACTTGTATTCACTTAGTCATGGTCTGAAAATGTATGTACCAACTCATCATCACAGAGGAAGATTTTAATAATTTCACAGTAATTCAAAGAAACAAGCAAAAAACCCAAAAGGAACTATATTGGATCTGAGCAACACAATTAATAAGCTTAATGCAAAGGGTTTATATAGAACCACTGCACTCAACAGCTGGAGAAAATACATTATTTTCCTTCTTTCTTTTTAAAGATTTATTTATTTATTTGAAAGTCAGAGTTACACCACAGAGAAAGGAGAGGCAGAGAGAGAGAGAGAGAGAGAGAGACAGAGAGGGCTTCCATTCGATGGTTCACTCCCCAATTGGCTGCAATGGCTGGAGCTGTGCTGATCCAAAGCCAGGAGCCTCCCCCAAGTCTCCCACATGGGTGCAGGGGCCCAAGGACTTGGGCCATCTTCCTCTGCTTTCCCAGGCCATAGCATAGAGCTGGATTGGAAGTGGAGCAACCGGGACTTGAACCAGCGCCCATATGGGATGCCAGTGCTTCAGGCCAGGGCTTTAACCCGCTGCATCACAGCACTGGCCCCAAAATATTTAATACAGTACATAGAGAAAGTTCAATACATTTTTAAAAATTGGCATCATACTGACTACCGTAAAATTAAATTAAAAATGAATAACAAAAAGACAAGTAGAAATACCCCCATGGGGACTTCAACACCCCACTTTCATCAATGGACAGATCAACTAGACAAAAAAATCATCAAATAAACCACAGAGCTAATCTACACCATGGACATAATTGATATCTACAGAACATTTCATCCTACAGCTGAAGAACACACATTCTTTTTATCAATGCATAGAACTTTCTCTAGGATAGACCATATGCTAGGCTATAAAGCCAGTCTCAACAATTTAAAAAACAGTGAGGGGCTGGCACTGTGGCACAGCGTGTTAATGCCCTGGCCTGAAGTGCTGGCATCCCAAATGGGTGCCGGTTCGAGACCTGGCTGCTCCACTTTCGATCCAGCTCTCTGCTATGGCCTGGGAAAGCAGTGGAAGATGGCCCAAGTGCTTGGGCCCCTGCACCTGCATGGGAGACATGGAAGAAGCTCCTGGCTCCTGGCTTCGGATGGGCATGGCTCTGACCATTGTGGCCATTTGGTGAGTGAACTAGCAGATGGAAGACCTCTCTCTCTCTGCCTCTGCCTCTCTGTAACTCTGCCTTTCAAATAAATAAATAAATAAATCTATATATCTATCTTTAAAAAAGACAGAAAAGGAGAGAGAAGAGAGAAAATGAGAGAATGAAGGAAAGACAGACAGAGACAGAGACATAGAGGGATCTTCCATCATGTAGTTCACTCCCCAAATGGTTGTAACGGCCTGGCCTGGCAAAGCCAGGAGCCTGGAGCTCCATCTGGATCTCCAATATGTGTGGCAGGGGCTCAGATACTTGAACCATCTTCAGTTGCTCTCCCAGGCACATTAGCAGGGAGCTGGGTTAGGAGTGGAACAGTCAGGATCCAACTGGCACTCCAATACGGGATGCCACCCTCACAGGCAGTGTCTTAACCCACTGTGCCACAGCAGTGGCCCCTGTTTATGCTTTTCTTTTTTAATGCCGCTGGTATGGTTTGAATGTTTGTGTCCCTCTGATGCTCATACGCTGAAACTTCATCCCACTGTGGTTTTATTCAGAGGTAGGGTTTTTGGAAAGTGAAGAGGGCTCTGCCCAGGTGGATGAGAGCAACGCCTTTTCATAAGAGGTTCTGGACAGCGGCCTGGTCCCACCGCTCCTCCTGCTATGGGAGGACACAGCTTTGATTCTTCCCACCAGGTGGGAATGCAGCAACATAGCCTGAAAGCAGAAAGCTGCTTTCTGAACCAAGTCTGCCTAGTGCCTTGACCTTGGACTCCCAGTCTCCACAACAGTGAGAAATAAAATTCCACCGTTTACAAATTACCCAGTGTTTTGGTATGGCCAGCAAGAAGGGACTAAGGTAGCTACTTTCAAATTGCCAACATCTAAATTAGCATACACATGCTCCTTTGATGCATAAGATTGTTGTGGACACTCGGTAGAGTCAGGGTGGACCCCTGTTCAAAATATTATTCAGCTGTAGAATCCCTCCTGCTGAGTGTGAACGGATTGATACTCACATACTGAGTCTTTCTGGCGAGAGCAGGATGGCTCCCGAGCAGGCACCTTGATGGCTTCAGAAAGTCAAGAAGATTGGCTTGGCATGTTTGTGATGAACAGGGCATGGGGCCGGGGCAAGAGTTCCCACGCAAGATTTAAACTGCCCACGGGTGCCCAAGGAGACGTCCTCTGGCTGTTCTTGTCGCCTTGCCCATATGTGGGACAGAGGGGGAAGAGGTCGGAGATAAGGTTAAAAAATATCAGAATCAAACATCAAAAACATAAGAGTCAGGCTCCATTACAAAAAAAATTTTTAACAAAATTTCACAGGCAACAAAGGGGACCTCTGCCAGTTGGAACTAGGAGTCTGCAGAGAGAGGAATGTCACCTTTCTCTTTTAGAAACCATTGCTCCCATTTTTTTTTTTTCTCCCAGGAGTAGCTCACTAGAGGAATAACTGTAGTCAAATTGCTAAATATGGTAGAAAATTGAAATTATTTACCATGCCACAGAAGAAATTGAACGTCAAGGGGGATTATTACAATAACATGAAGTTAGATGGCATATCCCGCAGAGTGAGGAGAACAAGAGGGACTCGTGATGTGTAAAAGTTCCTGGGATTATGCTGTGCAAGACATATCTCTGGGGCAACTTTGCTATCTATCTGTGCCTGAAAAGAAGAATTCGCTTTAATGTCACGGTAGTGAAAAAATGCTGCATCCTTCCACTCACTCACGGCGAATGAACACCATCCCCGAAGCCTTCCCCCCGAAGCAGGTGTTTCATTCCTACTGAAAAGATACAGACAATGAATTATAAGTGCACATGAATTTTGGAGCCACCTACTAGTGACTGCTGGGGCTATCAATGAAAAAGATCTTGACCTCTGCTCTCCGGGGGCTCACAATCTCCTGTGTTATTTTTGCAGCCGGGGATGTAAACATGTGGGCAGCAAAACTGCAGCCAAAGTGACGGTTCAAATGAGAAGACAATCAATCAGATTGCTCTCAATAGTAAAGAACTCAGGAGAACCATTAGGAACTACTACTACACGACGGAAGGTGAGGGAAAGAGCTGTGCTTAAGAGAATTCTTGATAAAAGGCTGGGGGGTGGTGATGGTGAAATTCTGGGAGCACAAGTCAGCAAGCTAAAGGTGGAGAGAGAGACAGCTAAATTACTTAGCATTCATGAAGATTTAGAAATGTGGAATGAATGGTGAATGAGAAGAGGCTTAAGTTCCAACTGAAATTTTCTCAGGGACTTTTAAGGACAGGATTATATACACTGAAATTGTATGTTGCTGGCACAAATGAAATGAAAATCCCTCCATATGTTTAATCTTTAGTAAAGTCTCCCACACACACACACACACACACACACAGCCTTTTGTGGCAGGTTGTTTTGAGTGAAAACAAGGAAAAGAAGTGGAGCTCTTTGGTTTAATGTCCAACAATCGGGTTAGCGTAATTATAATAATGTAAAAATACTTAAGCACTAAGTAGTGTTCTAAGTTCTTACACTATCGTATATAAGTGCTTCAAATAATTATCTCACAATACTCAATGGCAACCTATAAGGTAAACGATAATATTTTCACCATGTTGTAAGTTAGGCCCTAGAAAAACAGAAAAGTTCAGTATTTGTCCAAGTTCACACAGCAGCTGAGACGCTAAATTAGACGTATCTACCTCAGGCAGGCTGAGAAACAGTGTGGAAACCATCTGCCAACTGGACACAGTCAGTGGAACCGGAATGTGGAGTCAGGGGAGGCCCAGGGGACAGAGACTCTTGTAGAAATTCCCAGAAACCCCATGGAGGGTCTGAAATGTCTATAAACAACAATGTGCCTTAAATCACTCTTAGCAAGGTCTGAAAGGATGGAATCACCCCAGCTTATTCATTAATATTCTTTCTGTGTGTCTCACTTATACAGTCATACACACCCCTGTTACAATTTTGAGTTTCTTTATTTTCAGCCAAGAGCTCACAAACAAATACAAAGCCCACTGGATAAATCCCTGCCCATTCTACCATCGGCTCCATCCTGCAAAGCCCCAGCTGAGGCTGTTTGGCGCTGCTTCCGTGGTCACCCACTGACACGCTCTGTGCAGTCCCCGCCTCAGAGGAGGTCTCCTGCTGTCTGCCCTAGATGCCAGCCTGCCTTTCAGAGGCCTGCTCCCTCCCACCATGGTGCCCACGTGCAGGACCTTACAGTGTCCAAGGTGATCTCCATCAGATCTTATCTCTCACTACCCAACTCTTCACACCGCTCCTCTGCAGCAAGCTGTCCCACCTCCATGTCACTGGTCTCCTCCCTCCTGTCTCAGAGTAGTCTGAACCTTCCTGGATGAGGCCCTCATATGCTGGGCCTCCAGGGATCATAAACTAAACAGGAGAAACAAGAGGCGGCATCTGGGAACATTTTCACTTAAACTCCGGTTTCACCTCCATAAGGGCCCTGGCCTAGTGAGTCTCTTTCTTTCTGTTGGAGTGGCTGTGCATGTATGTAAATATTTGCTCTGAGGCAGGCAGGTGTAATTATGCATACAGCTCTTACTTGGACCAGACTTGAGATGTCAGGCATCGTGCTCAGTGCTTTATGTAAATTTACTCATTTCTTTCTCCCTAGATGAAGAGAACGAGACCCACAGTGGTTGTGTGTCTTGCCCAAGGCAGTAGACTAGTGCCAGGCTGGAGCAGAATTCTCTGATGAAGCTTCCTTAAACTGTTAGCAAACGCATGAGCCAGGTCCGGCCACAACCTTGGACTCAGTCATATAGAGTGCCGGTGACATGGGGTGACAACTTCCGTGCTAGTCTTGAAATCGTCTCATCTACACCTGCCTCTCCACTGTCACCGAGATGTTTCTGTTTTAATCCCTTGTCTTTCTACCTAGTTACTGGTTTCTAGAAGGAAAGCTACTGAGCTCTACACCAATGATCACAAGGTGAGATAAGTAGACAAAAGAAAAGAAGGAAACTTGGTGGTTTTCAAGTCTATCTTTGGCACTGCCGAAAGTTACCTTGGGAGATACAACGATGCTGGATTCTCCTGCTTTTGCCCTCAGTGTTCTTTCTTAGCAAGGAGTTGAAGGCCCTTTGTATCATGACTCCAACCTGCCTTTCTGCTACCGTCTCCTGCTTACTCCATACTCCACCCTGAAAGAGACAATAGTCCCTCATATTCGATGAATCTCCACTTCAAAATGCAACTAGAGGAAAATCAGGTCCACGAAGCCGCCCCTTTGTTTCAGGCAATGTAAACTGCTCCCTCAACAGAGCCTTTGACTTGTAAGTTGCAAAGTACTTCTCCTACTCAACTGTCATTTTTAATGCATGAATCAGTGTCTGGACTAAAGTCTCAGCAATACAAAAACTGGAGAAAATCCTACACTTGGAATCCCCAACATGTAGGAAAATCCCCTAGCAGATGGCATATGCTTTAAAATAAGTGTTCACTGAATGAATGATGTAGATGATTTTAATACAAGTCTTCCATGCCAGTGGCTTCATCAAGTTGCTGCTATGAAGGAATATACTTTCTTTGAAGGCAGTTTCTGCCATTAAAAAGCAAAGCAAAACAAAACAAAACAGCAAGCTGGAATGAGCCAAAGCAAGGGAACTGCAGAGTTCAGGCTTGTGACTCTGGGAGGGCCACTAGAGGAGATTACACTATACCAAGTGAGGGCTGTGGAACTTCCTTGGGATGGGTACACTGCCTAGGGCACCAAAGTGGACACCACTAAAAAAAGCTTATCACATGTTGGGAAACGTTCCTGGAATTTCAGGACAGGATTGTTCAAAATAAACCTCTCTGGCTGGTGTTGCAGCTTAGCAGGTAAAGCTACCACCTGCAACTCCGATACCCCAAAAGAGTATCTGATCCAGCTCCCTGCTAATGGCCTGGGAAAGCAGCAGAAGATGACCCAAGTGCTTGGACCCCTGCCACCCATGTGGGAGACCCAGAAAAAGCTCCTAGCTCATGGCTTCTGCCTGGACCAGCCCTGGCTGTTGTGGCCATCTGAGGGATGTGAACCAGCAGATGGAAGATTCTCTCTCTCTCTCTCTCTCTCTCTCTCTCTCTCTCTCTTTCTCTCTCTCTCTCTTTCTCTCTCTTACTAACTCTGTCAAATAAATAAATAAAATCTCAAAAAAAAAGAAAGAAAGAAAGAAACCTCTCCACAGCTGATTCCCTAGCTAACTTTTAAAACTCTACCTCTTTTGCTGACCTATGCCACTTTATAAAACAGCATATAATTTACTTACATACCTACTTATTACTTAATGTCTACATCTCTCCATGAGAATTTAAGGCCCACGAGGGTAGGATCTTCTCCTATTTCTAAACTGTTGTATTCTGGGGGCTGGTGTTGTGGTGTGGTAGGTTAGGCCGCTGCCTGCGATGCTGGTGTCCCATTCGGGCGCCAGTTTGAGTCCTGGCTGCTCTACTTCTGATTCAGCTCCCTGCTGCTGCACCTGGGAGGGCAGCAGAGGATGGCCTGGTTGCTTGGGCCCCTGCTCTCATGTGGGAGACCCAGATGGAGCTCCTGGCTACTGGCTTCGGACTGGCTCAGCTCTGGTCATTGTGGCCATCTGAGGAGTGAGCCAGTGGACAGGGGATCTCTCCCGCTGCATTCTTTCTCTTTCTATACAAACTCTCGAATAAATAAAATATTTAAAAATAAATCAATAAACGGTTATATTCTGAACAGTAGATTGTTAGTTGGCTTTTAACAGTCACTCAATATTGCATTAACTAATCCACACCATCTCTTCTCTGCTGGAATTTGTCTAAGACAGAAGACCCCTTGTCTGCCTGACTACTAGTTTCCAGTTCAGGAATGATAATGCTTTATTGTCAGTAACTCACTTTGCAGCTTACTAAATGATACAAAAGAAATCTGATCAGCAGTTGCTTCGCAAAATTCCCACAGCTGCAAACTATATATAAGTCATCCTCATCCCAACCAGCCTCAGACTAAATACTTGCATTCCTAGTATTTTTTCTTTCATCATAGAACTTATTTTCCCACTAATTGTGTCCATTAAGCATCTAATCCCCAGTGCTCAGCTGTATTTTCATGCATTGCAACATATAATACAGAACTCTAACCTGAATTTAAGTCTGAAATCCATTAGTTGAGAAGATCAAAGAGAACTTAAATGAACACATTACCACACAACATTCAGTTTATCATGGCTAGTCAGAGTATCTGTTCTTACAATTCATCTGGTGTTTATTTCTCGAAGACTTTAACACAGGTTAATTCTCCTTTCTAGAGAAACACATTATAATTTGGCTGAACACCAAAGATGCTCTCCAGCCACAGTGAATTAGTTCCTTGTCTCAGGGGTCACAGGCCCAGGCCAAGCCTACTCTCAGGTATTGGAAGCAGGTATCTGGATATTTCTTGCAATTAGGAAATATATCAAGTGCCAGGAACTTAATACCTAAAAGAGAAGAGCTATTCTATGCTGGTTCCCTTCTTCCTGTCTCTCCACCCCAACACTGGCACTCTATCTGATACGGCTGCTATGGGGCAGATGTTTTTTTTTTTTTTTTTTTTTTTTTTGACAGGCAGAGTGGACAGAGAGAGAGAGAGAGACAGAGAAAAAGGTCTTCCTTTTCCATTGGTTCATTCCCCAATGGCTGCTGCGGCCGGCGCACTGCGCTGATCTGAAGCCAGGAGCCAGTTGCTTCCTCCTGGTCTCCCATGCAGGTGCAGGGCCCAAGGACTTGGGCCATCCTCCACTGCACTCCTGGGCCACAGCAGAGAGCTGGACTGGAAGAGGAGCAACCGGGACAGAATCTGGTGCCCCGACCAGGACTAGAACCCGGTGTGCCGGCACCGCAGGCCAAGGATTAGCCTAGTGAGCCGCAGCACCGGCCTAGGGGCAGATGTATTAACAACTGGCAGTAAGTGGTCAGGGGAGAGCAGTATGACATTTCAGAAACCAGTTCTTTCTCAGGGGGTAATACTTGATACAGATCAGAGAAGAAAAAGATGGATACAGCACTTTACTACTTTGATTTTACTCTGTAAGGGCTGGAATATGAAATGAAATGCAATAAATGGCCAATTAGGTGCTGAGAATTTAAACACTGGTTATATCAAGATTGTTCTACTAGCAACAACGCAATTCAAACTGAGTCCTGTATCTCTCTTCCAAGTTCTCATTCCAGAGAATGAGCTCACAAACAGGAACGGGTGAAATGAGGCTTGGCTTTTGGGAATAAAGCCAGATGTGCTGGAAGCTAAGGAGTGGGAACGCTGGCTTTCTGCTCACTATTTGTTCTGAGAGGAACTTTCCCCAATATACACTGCAAGACAAGGTGACCTTCCTAGGAAATCCATTCCCTGCTCAGGCCTGTGGTCTGATACAGATCTGGAATAATCCCCAGTGAGTTACTCTAGGTACTTAATGTTAAGGAAGATAAGGAAACAGGACCAGCATCAGTCAGTGTTCTTTAGAAAGACAGAATCGATGGGACGTGGATACAGGTCTACGCAGGGGGGTTTATGAAGGGAATTGGCTTAAGGGATTATGGTGGCTGAGAAGTCCCATGACAGGTTCCCTTTAGGTGAGAGGCTATGGCTCAGTCCCATCCACAGCCTCAGAACCAGGGCTGATGTGTAACTCTGCTCAAGGCCAAGAGCTGGAAGGCCAGCAAGGGGGCTGTGGGTCTAAGTCCTGGAGTCCAAAGACCAGCAACTGATGTCCAAGGCAGGAGTCCAGCATGTCCCAGCTCGCAGAGACCAATCTGCTTTCTGTGTTTACCCAGTCCGGATTCTCCCAGACAACTGACGGTGCCACCCACACTGAGGCCAGGTCTCTCTACTTAAACACACACAAATCTCATTTGAAAAATATCTCCAAGATAAATCCTACAGAACTCTTTTCCAGGATTCTAGGAATTCCTTAATCCATGAACTCACCCATCACAGAGCCCAAAGAAGTTAAGCCTAAGGCCGAGATCATAGACTAGATTCTCTTATTATTATTATTATTTTTTTTTTTTGACAGGCAGAGTTAGTGAGAGAGAGAGAGAGAGAGAGAGAGAGAGAGAGAGAGAGAGAAGGTCTTCCTTTCCATTGGTTCACCCCCCAGTGGCCACTGTGGCCAGTGCTGCACTGATCCGAAGCCAGGAGCCAGGTGCTTCCTTCTGGTCTCCCATGCAGGTGCAGGGCCCAAGCACTTGGGCCATCCTCCACTGTCTTCCCGGGCCACAGTAGAGAGTTGGACTGGAAGAGGAGCAACCAGGACAGAATTCGGCGCCCCGACCGGGACTAGAACTTGGAGTGCCAGTGCTGCAGGCAGAGGATTAGCCTAGTGAGCCGCGGCGCCGGCCATAGACTGGATTCTCAACACACCTGGTGCTTACAGACATCATTCACACACAGGCACTCCCTCCCCTCACCAGGCTTCATGCCCAGTGGACACACGTACTCCCAGATACCTACCAAGATTTGCTTGATTTTGTGAGTCATGGGTAATACTGTACATATGGCTACACCCCTCTTGCTATTCATACACATACACCCAATCAACCAATAAATATTTTAGCATGCATTTGCCAAGCACTGTTCAAAACGCCAAAGACGTTATACCTGCTCCAGTGGACTTGTGTTCCTACCCACAAACACAAATTGAAGCATGCAGACTATCACAGCTGGCTCCTGTACCCCTTTGGCCTGAGGGTAAACCAGGGCTATCTTTATCTGGCAATCAGAATAGCTGGATTTCAGTCTAGAGACTTCTATTACCAGCTGTGTGGCCTTGAGCAACTCATTTCTTTTCTGGCCTTGTATTCTCCTGTAAAATGAGAGTCTTAATCAAGGATAGGTAACCTTTAAGCTTCTCAATTTCACATTCTGTAAATCTCTCCCCCTTGAGTAAATGTAGGCCCCGGATCAGTTGTAGGGGTGGAGCTTATTAG
Source organism: Sylvilagus floridanus (assembly GCA_949820135.1). Classification (NCBI taxonomy): domain Eukaryota; kingdom Metazoa; phylum Chordata; class Mammalia; order Lagomorpha; family Leporidae; genus Sylvilagus; species Sylvilagus floridanus. The sequence continues at coordinate 8,795,085 of OX463228.1, read as the reverse complement.
CTACTGGAAATTGATGATGAGCCTAGATTTTTTTATAGTGCATTTTAAGGAGTAGCATTTTGTGTTAGAGAAATGTGCCGTGAGGAGCCGGCACTGCAGCACAGCAGGTTAACGGCCTGGCCTGAAGCATAGGCATTCCATATGGTTGCCGGTTCAAGACCTGGCTGCTCCTCTTCCAATCCAGCTCTCCGCTGTGGCCTGGGAAAGTAGTTGAAGATGACTCAAGTCCTTGGGTCCCTGCACCTACATGGGAGACCCAGAAGAAGCTCCTGGCTTCTGGCTTTGGATTGGCGCAGCTCCGGCTGTTGCAGCCATCTGGGGAGTGAACCAGAGGATGAAAGACCTCTCTCCCTCTTCCCCTCCTTCTCTGTCTGTGTAACTCTGACTTTCAAATAAATAAATAAATCTTTAAAAAAAAATGTGCCGTGAGCTCATGGAATGGTGTAGCACTTGGCTATCAATACAGGCCAAGTCGGGTCCTCACACACCAGAACGTCAGAAGAAGCTCACGGTAAAAGCAGCTAACTGAGCATAACAAAGGAAGAGAGGAAAATGGGTGACAAATGTGGTGATTTCTTGCCCTACTTTGATGGGAGAGAAGCAGAAGACAGTATTTGGAGAAAATAAGGCCTCCCATGGGGCAGTTTATGCCTTCCCACTGTTGTAAAGTCCACATAGTTAGTAGTAAGAGTTTTGTCAAGATTTTTTTCCCTGTGTGTTTATAAAGCATGATACTATAATCTATTTAGTCTGTTTCCCCAGGTCCTCTGTCAGAAATAACACCAAACAAGATGGAAGGCGCTTGGCATATCAATGAAGACACTGTTTGGCAAACCAGCATCCCGTATCAGAAGTGCTTGGATTCAAGTCTCAGCTCCACTCCTGATTCCGTTTCCTGCTCACGGGCATCCTGGGAGACAGCAAGTGATAGCACAAGAAGTTGGGTCCCTGCCACCCACACCAGAGACCCGGATTGAGTTCCTGGCTTCTGGTTTTGTCCTGGCCCAGTCCAGGACATTTGTGGGCACTTGAGCAGCGACCCAGCAGATGTAGGATTTCTATCTATCATCTTCTACTTATCTACCAACCAATCATCTATCTTTCCATCATCTAGCTTTCATCTTTTTTTTTTTTTTTTTAATCAGCAAACAAACCTTAAAGAATCTTACACGGGGGCTTTTGCAGCAAAGTTCTGCGATTTCTGAAAGTTGAAACTCTCCTCTCACACAGTGACTGGTGCCTGGTTTTAAGCTTTGGAGTTTGGCGTTCCCCCCCCCCCCCCCCCCCCACACAAACAACTCAACCAACACATAAGAAAAACTGATTCTGATTCACCCAAAAGAGACTCCCAGGGCAAAGGAAATGCTGTTTGCGAAGACACTGTATCCTAAGCATGGAGGCGGACGCCACATAAGCTGCCTCACTGCTGCCCCCCGGGGCTGCTGTCACAGACGGCTCCTTCCCATGCACTAACCACGATGTAGGGATTGGCTGGTGCATCCGTGTGCGTGTGTGGGGTGGGGTGGGGGGGAGAGTGATGAGGAGTTTGTGGAGCAGGTGGTCCAGGGACCAGAAAGAGGATTTGATTATGACTGCCTAGAGGCATCTGATGCAGAAGAGGCCTGCTCTCTTGTCATCACCAATATACCAAGGCGAGGCGAAGGGAGCTTCTGAGGAGTTGGAGAGGTGGGCAAGAGGCACGAGGGCAGGAAGAAATGGTGGAAAGAAGAGGGCAGATCCCAGTGGACACGGGTGGTCTGCAGTTCTCCAAACAGCAGATTCGGCCTCTGTTTTTGAATCTAGCGTTCTTGTGGATCTGCTGGGCTGCAGGCCTCAGCTACTGCACAAAGACGATTCAGTATCTGAGCAGCCAAAGTGGTCTTCCAGGCCAAGAACAAACCGCCTCCGAGTCCGAGGTTGAACAGAGAGAAAAAGCCAGGAGCCTTCGTGGTGAGCCTCCACCTCCCTCGCTGCCAGGGCTATACCCTGCACAGAAGCTGGCCCTTTCCCAAGTCGTCCAGCAACAAAACTCGATACTACATGGTTTTAGTGCGCCCTCTGGTGGTGTCAGCATGACTCTTCAAGCACTCTCATAATCTAAAGACTCACACTCAAGTATCATCCAATCGAAAGTTCCGTTGTAGAATATTTTTGTTCACTCTTATTATTCCAGTGATGTTGCCAACAGGCCAAACATGGGTTTAAGATTCAAAAGGTAGAGAAATCTTTTAAAAACTGAATTAGTTGAAGCAGTATCTTTAGGACAGAATATCTAACATCTGCAGGCAAGTTATTTTCATGTGCTAATGACAATCACTCCTTTATTAGCTATGTTTTCCTTCCTGCCTCTTAACTGAGTTCCATGCAAATCATATGGACAGAAACAATCACAAAACTCCAATTCCAGATGAGCTCATTGAGCTCAAAGAGGTTATGCAATTGGTGTAAGATGACACAATTTATGGGGCCAGCATTGTGGCATAGTGGGTGAGGTCACTGCCTGTGGTGCCGGCATCCCATATGGGCGCCAGTTGACTCCTGGCTTCTCCACTTCTGATCCAGCTCTCTGCTTTGGCCTGAGAATGCAGTAGAAGATGGCCCAGGTCCTTGGGCCCCTGCACCCATGTGGAGACCAGGAAGAAGCTCTTGGCTCCTGGCTTCAGATTGGCATAGCTCTGGCTGTTGTGGCTATTTAGGGAGTGACCCAGAGGATGGAAGACCTCTCTCTCTCTCTCTTTTTGCTTCTGCCTCTTTGTGGCTCTGTCTTTCAAATAGATAAATAAATCTTTAAAAAAAAAGATTACACAATTTGGAAGTTATAGAGCTGAGTCCAGTTCTGGTCTACCAGTTTGCATGATTTTTCACTGGATTCTGCTTTTATAGAGAAGAGACATACACGATCATTAAGATAGCTCTTTCCACATAGAATTAATTGCTACTAACTGAGCCAAGTTGTCACAATACTATTTTAGGTGTGACACTTTGATAAGAATATTTTTGTTACTAATTACCCTTTCCTATCTTGTACTACTAATAATAGCTAACACTCATCCAGTACATTCTCTATGCCAGTCATTGTTTTAGGTTTACATAGTTACCTCAACCTTAACATGCTGTTACTAATGATTGTTCCTATTTCCATACGAGGAAACTGAAGCACCAAGCAGTGAAATAACTTTCCAAGACAATGCATTTATATTTAACTTATGTAATATAATTTTCAACATCATGGTATGGGGCCATTTCCTGTAACAGAAATGAGCTTGTCAGTAGAAGATGGCCCAAGTCCTTGGGCCCCTGCACCTGCGTGGGAGACCCAGAGAAAGTTCCTGGCTCCTGGCTTCGGATCGGTGCAGCTCCAGCTGTTGTGGCCAATTGGGGAGTGAACCATCGGATGGAAGACCTCTCTCTCTCTCTGACTCTCTTCTCTCTGTGTAACTCTGACTTTCAAATAAATAAATGAATGAATAAATCTTTTAAAAATTTTTTTAAAAAAAGTAAAGAAATGAGCTTGTTAGCAGAGGATATGAGGATTGCTATGCAGGTTTATAGGAGCTGAAGAAATGGGTGCTTCTCCCGGTCTCCCATGCAGGTGCAGGGCCCAAGCACTTGGGCCATCCTCCACTGCACTCCCGGGCCACAGCAGAGAGCTGGCCTGGAAGAGGGGCAACCGGGACAGAATCCGGCGCCCCGATCTGGACTAGAATCCGGGGTGCCAGTGCTGCAGGAGGAGAATTAGCCTAGTGAGCCATGGCGCGGGCTAATCAATGTCTTAAACTGACACATTAATTCCTTGTGAGGACCTTGGAAAAAAGAGGAAAAAGACCTTCACACCATTCAGCTCAGAAACCACTATCTTTTGTGTTGTGGTAGAGAGAGGGGAGAAGGGGAGAAAGGGGAGAGGGCACTTAAACATCCCCTACCAATGAGGACCACACTTACAGCCTTAGCAGATTCTAGTAAGTGTCTAGTACCCTACCTTCCTCTGCACACAGAGCAAATGAAGTCCAGAGGGAGGCAACAGATTGGTCACATCCATCCAACCTTTCCATTTCCCAACAGTCCAGCTATTTAGGCCTCATTGTGTCAAGTGACATGCTAACACTCAGCCCTGTTATTTTCTTAAAAAAAGACTTATTTATTTGAAAGACAGAGTGATGGAGAGGAAAGGAGAGGGAAGAGGAGAGGAAAGGAGAGGGAGAGGGAGAGAGAGAGAATGAATATTTCCCATCCACTGGTTCACTTCCCGAATGTCCACGACAGCCAAGCCTAGGCCAGGCCAAGAACGTCATCAGCTGTCTCACACGGGTGGCAGGAACTCAAGTACTCAGGCCACCCTCTGCTGCCTTCCCAGGTATTTTAGCAGGAAGCTGGACCAAAAGCTAGGGGTAAGACTTGAATCAGCACTCTGATGTGGGGTGCAGGCGTCTGTGCAAAGCAGAAGGTTCACCTGCCATGCCACACTGTCCACTCCTCATCCATATCCTTTCCATCCCATGAAACATCCGGTCCTAAGCTAACGCCACTTACGAAAATGACGAGTGGGGTCAGAGCACTATTTCTTCTCCTTCTGTCCAGCTGCAAATAAGGAAGCTCCCAATGTGCTTCCACACTTTAGGTTCTGGCCAAGATTCTGAATGTCACTATATACAAGTCAGTCCCTTCTCTGACCTCATTTCCCCTTTCTAGGATGAAAATCTGGATGCCAGTCCCAAGTATCTCACATGATGCACTGAAGACAGCAACAACTCAACTAACAGGGGTTGGTGGAACACCCATATCCACAAAACGTTTTGTACTTCATATAGAGAGGCAGCGCCATCTAAGGCCACACCACCCTGAACGTGCCTGATCGTGTCTGATCTTGGAAGCTAAGCAGGGTTGGGCCTGGTTAGTACTTGGTTAGGAGAGGCAACACTTACTCGAAGTCAGATATCTTTGAAGAGGAAGTCTCCCACAAAGTTAAAATTGCCTTTAAAAAAGACAGTACAAATTGATATTAATGTCATGCATTTGCTTAAAATTTATATTTATATATTTATAGTTTTTTAAAACATTAAATGAATTTTAACATCTAAAAGATACTGACAAATAGAATGATATGCACTGCCTAACCACATTTTGGTGGACAATGGGCTGCACGTATGAGGGTGGTCCCTTAAGATAACAATGGAGCCGAGAAGTTCCTATTGCCCATTGACACTGTGGCCATCATGACACTGTAGCCGTTAACAACATGCGTGTTTGTGTGTGATGTTGTGAGTTTGTGGTGATGTTGGTGTAAACAAACCTACTGACAACCAGTCTTACAAAAGAATAACACATATAGTTATGTAAAGTACATAATACTTGGTAATAAAAACTCTTATTTGTCTATGTAGTTATCCTACTATACACTATTATTTTATAATACACTACTTCTATTTATATATAAAACAGGTTTACTGTAAAACAGTTTGCCACATTACACCAGCAACAGCCTCATACATCTCATATTTCCTGCATTTTCTCTTGTGTTTTTTTAATTTAATCTTGTGTTGTTCATCATGGCTCCTATGCATGCAAAATCTATTGCTAATGTTACCAGTCAGAAGAGGCCATATTGAATGGAGGAGCTGGAAATGAAATTAAAATTGACTAAGGAACAGGAAGGAGAAAACCAGTTGTTGCTTGCCAGTGAGACATGTACCTTTCTGCAACAGTTATGATCCTGAAAACCAAGAACAAAGTGGTGGGAGCTGTTAGAAGACCTGTGTTATCGAAAGCAACGAGGCTAACAAACATTGAGAAGGGCCTACACCAGGTGTGGGGAAACTGCTAATGACTTCAAGACCAGACACAGAATGAAACCCCTCTCGGCGTGATATCACAGCCTGAAAAAAGTCTGTTGTTGAGGTTGAAGAAAAGACTGGACAGACTATTCTGCTGAATTTACCATGAGTTTCGGTTTAAACTATTTGAGAAGTTATTCATTACATATTGTAAAAGTGAGTGGTGAATCTGTGAGTGCCAAAGTGAAGGCAGCTAAAGAATTTTTGGGAACCTAGGAAGCTGATTGTGGAAGAAAATTACTTGGCCAGAGCAAGTCTCCCTGTGGACAAAAGCTCCCTATTCTGAAACAGATGGCTCAGAGGACTTTCGAACATAAGGAGGCCAAGTCAACGCCAGCTTTCCAGGCTTTCAAGCGGAGGATCACAAACCCGCTGCAAGATCAAACCTATTGTGATCCCACACTGAGAGATCCCCAGGGCCCTCAAGCATCAATGCATGCATCCTGCCAACGCACTAAAGCTGCATTAGGAAGTCAAGAGACCCTTCTGAAATTGCTGTGCCCGCAAAGTGGAGGAGAAGTACTGTTTGGAGAATATTATTACATCTTTCAATGTTTTGCTTATTCTTTTTTTTTTTTCTTTTAGAGATTGATTGATTGATTTGAAAGTCAGAGTTATAGAGAGGGAAATTCAGAGAGGTCTTCCATTTGCTGGTTCATTCTCCAAATGGCTGCAACAGCCAGGGCTGTGTCAGGCTGAAGCCAGGAGCTGGGAGCTTCATCCATGTCTCCCGTGTGGGTGGCAGGGGCCAAGCACGGGCCATATTCCACTGATTTTCCCAGGCCAGTAATAGGGAGGTCTATTGGAAATGGAGTATCTGGACATGAACTGGTGCCCATATAGCATGCTGGTGTTGCAGGCAATGTATTTACCTGCTATGACACAATGCTGGCCCCTATTTTGCTTACTCTTGATAATGTTCCCACATATACTGTTTGTACTGATGACTTTCATCTCAAATCAAAGTAGTGTTTCTCCCTCCAAATCCACCTCTTTGATCCAACCAATGGATCAAAGAGTTATAGAGATTTTTTATATATATATAAAGCTTTTATTTAAAGAATATAAATTTCCAAAGTACAGCTTATGGATTACAATGGCTTCCCCTGCCCTTTAACTTCCCTCCCACCTGCTACCCTCCCCTTTCCCGCTCCCTCTCCCCTTGCATTCACATCAAGATTCATTTTCAATTCTCTTTATACACAGAAGATCAGTTTAGTACATATTACGTAAAGATTTCAACGAGTTATAGGCATCCTATATATCCCCCTATATGGGGGCCAGGTTCTAGTCCCAGTTGCTCCTCTTCCAGTCCAGCTCTCTGCTGTGGCCCGGGAAGGCAGTGGAGGATGGCCCAAGTGCTTGGGCCCTGCACCCGCATGGGAGACCAGGAGGAAACACCTGGCTCCTAGCTTTGGATTGGCGCAATGCGCCGGCTGCAGTGGCTATTTGGGGGATGAACACAGCCTCAGCTCTTGTGGCCATTTGGGGAGTGAACAACGGATGGAAGATCTCTCTCTCTCCTCTTGTCACTTTGCCTTTCTGGTACATATATAAATCTTTAAAAATAAAATAACCTTTAAAAAAATAGGATACACTCACTTTTAAAAAGTCAGAAAGCTAAAATTTTTTTGAAGTTTATAGAGTAAAAAAGTTAGGGTAAGCTAAGGTTAATTTATTATTTCAAGAAAGTTTTTTTTGTGTGTGTGAAGTTAAGAGTCAACTGGGTTTAGATAGTAGTATATAGTGATGTCCTAGTCCTTCACACCACTCACCACTAATTCACTTAGGGCAACTTCCGGTCCCACATGGTAAGTGCCCTATATAGGCATCCTATTTTTTTTTAAGTTATATTGTATTGTACTTTTTCTATGTTTAGATACACAAATACCATTGTGCTACAATTGCTTCAAACATTCACTACAGTAACAGGCTGTATAGGTTTGTAGCCGAGGAACAATATCCTATAGAGCTCATGTGTGTAACAGGCCATACCGTCCAGATTTGCATAACTACACTCTGTGATGTTTGCACAATGACAAAATCACATAACGATGCATTTCACTGAATGCATCCCCATCTTTAAGGCATGTATGACTACAATATCTGGTGTCACTTCTTTTTGATTTGAAGAATTTCTTTCAGTATTTTTTAAAAAAGATTTATTTATTTATTCAAAAGTCAGAGTTACACAGTTACACACAGGGAGAAGGAAAGGCAGAGAGAGAGGTACTCCATCCTCTGGTTCACTCCCCAGTTGGCCGCAGTGGCTGGAGCTGTGCCAATCCGACACCTGGAGTCTGGAACTTCTTCTGGGTCTCTCACATGGGTGCAGGGGCCCAAGGACTTGGGCCAGCTTTGACTGCTTTCCAGGCCATAGCAGAGAGCTGGATCAGAAGAGGAGCAGCCGGGACTTGAACCAGCGCCCACATGGGATTCCCGCACTGCAGGCGGTGACTTTACCTGCTATCCATAGCGTCAGCCCCTAGGATGTCTTAGAAAGCAAACCTGCCAGCAACAAATTCCCTTCGCTTTTGTTTATTTGGAAATATTTTTGTTTCATCTTCACTTTTGAAATATATTTTCCTGGAATTTGGTTGACAATCTTTTCCTTCGAATATGTCATTCTAAGACAACAGAATGGCATATTTGAAGAGCTGAAAGATAAGATTGTCAACAGTGTGTCTGATGGAAAACCAGCCGTTAATCTTATTGTAAATTATTTGTCTCTTGCCACTTTTATGATTTTTGTCTTTATCTTTCAATATTTTGACTATGTCTGGGTGTGGATCTTTTTGCATTTATCCTATTTGAAGTTTTTTGAGCATCTTGAAATTCTAATGTTTTCCATCAAATCTGTGAATTTTTGCCATTTGAAAATTCTTTTGTGATCCTCCCTTTCTCCTGTTACTGAAAAAAAAATGTATGTATTTTAAAGACAGAATGACAGAAGCAGGGAAGGGAGAGGGGAAGAGGGAAAGAGACTGAGATCATCTATCAGCTGTTTTGCTCCTCAACTGCCAACACCCAGGGCTGGGCCAGCCTGAAGCCAGGAGCTGGGAACTTCATCTGGATCTCTCACACGTGTGGTAGGCATACAAGTGCATCATCTACCACCTCCCAGATGCATTAGCAGGAAACAGGATCAGAACCATGGAGTAGTGGGGACTAGAACCAGCACTCCTCTTTGGCATGCAGGTGTACAAGCAGTGGCTTAACCTTCTATGCAACAACGCCCTTCCTTCCTTCCGTTATTCTTCATATGTGCATTTGGTCCACTTACTGGTCCTGACATGTTTCTGAGTCCTTTTGTTTTCCGTATTCATTTTTCTGTTTTTCAGAATGCATAATTTCTATTCAAGTTTCTCAATTCTTCATTTCATCAGCCAAAATCTATTGTTTTGCCGCTCTAATGAACTTACATTTGGTCCTTGACTTTTCAACTCCAGAACTTCCACCATCCCTTTTAAACAATTCTTTTTATTGATGTTCTCTCTTTAATGAATCATAGCCATATCTCCTTTTAATTCTTTCTATAATAAGCTTAGAATCATTCTGTTAATATCCTCAAAATAACTTGCTGTGCTTTAATCGGGATTGTGGTAAATGTATAGATCAAGTTGGGAAGAATTAAATATGGATATTGAGGCTTCCCATCTGTGAACATAAAGCAAACGTCACCAGACGTTTGTAATTTTCTTTTTTTTTTTTTTTTAAGATTTTATTTATTTATTTGCGTAGTAGAGTTACAGACAGTGAGAGGGAAAGACAGAGAGAAAGGTCCTCCTTCCATTAGTTCACTCCCCAAATGGCCACACCGGTTGGAGCTGTGCCGATCAGAAGCCAGGAGCCAGAAGCTTCTTCCGGGTCTCCCATGTGGGTGCAGGGGCCCAAGGACTTGGGCCATCTTCCACTGCTTTCCCAGGCCATAGCAGAGAACTGGATTGGAAGAGGAGCAACTGGGACTAGAACCAGCACCCATATGGAATGCTGGCGCTGCAGGCGGAGGACTAACCTACTGTGCCATGGCGCTGGCCTCCCTCTTATGTATCTTGTATATATTTTGTTAGATTTACACTAAAGTTTTCTCATTTTTGGTGCTATTGCAAATGACACTTTTAAAAAATGAAATTGTTTTACATTTTACATCCTGATTGTTTACTACTGCTGTGCAGGAAAGCATTTTTCTTGTATTACCCTTGTATTCTGAAATTACTGTAACTGCTTTTCTGTTGATTCTTTTGCATTTTTTACCTAATCATGTTACCTATGAATAGGCATATTTCTTCTTTTCCAATCTCCATATATTTTGTTTTCTTGCCTATTGCAGTACCGGTGGACTTTCTAGTATGTAGAAGTGGTGAGAAGTGAAATCCATGCACTGCTCCTGATCCTACTGGGAAAGCATCCAGTCAGTAACTCTAAAGCACTGTCGGCGGCATTCTTTTTGTTGTTTGATTTTAATTCTTGGTTCTTTAGCATGAGGTTCATTTCTAGTTTGCTTAGAATTTTTAATTCATGAATTGGTGTTGGATTCTCTCAAATGCTTTTTTCTCTGAATCTACCAATATGGTCATGAGACTTTTCTTATTTAACCTGTTAATATGATGCACTATGTTTTTCGAATGCTGAACGAGCCTGGAACAAATCTCACTTGCTGATTGTGTCTGTTTGTTGGATTTGATTTGCTAATACTATGTTGAGGATTTATGCATCCATGTTCACAACAGATATTGTTATAACATTTTCCTTTCTTACATTATCTTTTATTTTTGGTAGCAGGGAAGGTCATCAGGATGTTAGCAAATATTCCCTCTGTCCAGATGTTTTGGAAAGCTTAAGTTGCTGATTCAATTCTAACAGACACAAGCCTATTCAGATTATTTCTTGTGTGAGCTTTGCGAGGCTGTCTTTCAAGAAATTTATTTAAGTCATCAAACTTGTGGGCATAGAGCTGTTCATAATATTCCTTTAATTATATATATAATATCTATAGGTTTTATATAGCCTTTAAAAAATTTCTGGTATTAGTTACTTATGTCTTCTCTCTTCTTAGTCTAGCTAGAGGTTCATCTATTTTTATTAATCTTTTCAAAGAATCAGTTTTTGGATCAAGTTTTTCTATTCACTTTGTTTTCAATTTTATTGATTTCTGCTGATTTTCATCATTTTTTCTGGATTCTTTAAACTTGCTATTCTTTTTCTAGTCTCCTAAAGTAGAAGTTTATACTAATAATTTTAGATTTTCTTTAACATAAATATGCATTTGATTCTATAAATTTCTATCAAAACACTTCTTTGGTAAGCTATATCTTAAACTTCACTTACTGTGAGACACTTAGGTTTCTTCTCTGACCCACGTGTTGTCTAGAATAGTGTGGTTTAATCTGCAAGTATTTGAGGATTTTCTGTCACTGGTTTCTATTTTATTCCACAGTTGTCTAAAGGTGCACTTTGCATGATTTTTACTCTTTCGACATTTGTTAAGGAGTTACCCATATTAGTGAAATGTTTAGTGTGAGCTTGAGAGGAATGCGCATTCTGCTGTTATTGAGTGAAGAAGTCTATAGGTGTCAATTATATCTGGTTGGTTGGTTTTTAGTCCAACTGTGATCTTAGTGATTTTCTGACTGTGGAATTTGCCAATTTACTGATAGAGGATTGTTTGTCTTTAACTGTAATAATATATTCACCTTTTTCTCTGCAGTTTTTTGTCTCATGCATTTTTCTGCTTTGTTAGTATGTGCACACATGCTAAGGATTTTATTTGTAGAGAATGGACCCCTTGATCATTATGCAATGCCTCTCTACGTAATTTTTCTGAATATAGCTACCTCAACTTCCTTTTTATTATTTAGCATGCGTACCTATTCTTCTCCCTCCCTTTCTCTTTTCTCAGTCATGTCCATTCCATTGGTGACTCTCAAAGGCATTCTCCATTTGTTAGTTTTTCAGTTCTAGCTTTCATTTTGGTTCTTTTATTACCCATCTGTTCTTACATGTTGTATACTTTTTCCATTACAGCTCTTGGCACATTAAACATCATTAATCTAAATTCCCAGTCTGTTAAGTCTAACATCCCTGCCATATCTGCATCTGGTTCTGATGCTCATTTCGTCCCTTCCAAATGTGCTATTATCTTTCATTTTTTGTTGAACATGATATACTGAACAAAAGGAACTCCAGGGGACATGCTTTAGTGAAGTGACTTGTGTGTTTCAGGGGGAGCATTCTATATCCTATGATTAGAACTTTGAGATTTTAGTGAGCCTGGTCCCTGAACTCAGATCTTCACAAGTGCTTCTCAGTGTTCCTCTTCTCCCAACTCTTGTTTAGGTCAAACAGGAAGGATACACTAGGCTGAAGCTGACTTTGTCCCCTAGTTAGTCAGGCTGTGGTAAAAACCCAATGTGACTGAATTCTAACAAAATAGTTCACGTTCAGGCTTTTGTTAAGGAAAAAGAGAATTCTCTGGGCATACTTATTTCCAAATGGTTACATTCCGCTCCTACCAGAGGCATAGGATTTTTCAATACGTATCCCCACTATGACAATCTACTGGGACTCCTGGAGGTAAAATTCATAATTTCCTTAACCCCACAAAGTCTGGCTTCCAGGCTTTTTTCTCTCACGTTACTGCATTCTCAGTCTCCAGCAATTAGTCAATTACCTTTAAGTATTCCTACACAACGCTGCCTACAGCGGTGGTTTCTAGACAGACTCTCCTCCTGGGAAACGGGGATTCTCTGTTCTTTTCTATGTCTCCAGTTTTCAGGAGAAACCATGATGGTTTGTCCCATGATCCTCAATTGTCTGACACATCAAAGAGCTGATATTCAGTTTTTCAACTTTTTTGTTAGGATGGTACAACTTCCAAGTTTCTTACATGTCAAACTGCAAATCAGATGTCCCTCATGCTGCCTTTAATTTTCCAGACTGCTTATAGCGTTTTACATATCAGCAACGTGTAATAGATCTAGTTTCTCTATATCCTTGCCAGCATTTGGTATGATCACTATTTTTTATTTTAGCTGTTCTAATAGTTGCACAGTGATTTCTCAATGTGATTTAAATTTGTATTTTCCTAATGGTTAGTGACATCAAACATCTTTTACTTGTGTTTGTCATCCATATAGATCCTCTTCAGTGTAATGTCTCATTGTTTTTTGGCTATTTTCTAATTAAAATTTTTTAAATTTTCAAAGTTCTTTGTATATTCTAGATATGAGTCTTTCACCAGACACGTGGTCTACAAATATTAATTCTCAGTACATAGGTTCTTTCAATCTTTTAACAGAGTCTTCAGGAAGCAAAAGTTTGTGATTCTGATGAAGTCAATTTGTCAAATTTTTCTTTTATGATTTTTTTCTTGGTAAGAACGTCCTAACAAGAACTGTTTGCTAAGTCCAGAATACTTTCCACTATGTTTTTTACTAATATTTTTAGTTTTCTTTTGCATTTAAATTAATTATATATTTTTAAGATAATTCTTGTGCAAAGAGATTCAGATGAGGACTTCTTTTTTTTAACCTCTAAGAAATCCTATTACTTCCATGGTTAACTTACATCTTACAAATCATCTCTCTCACAAATTATCTCCACTAGATAAATCAGCTTACTTTCCATGTTGCTAACACTAGCCTACTAAAAGGAATACAGATTTTGATAGGACAGGAGCAGATTTATAATATTTTGCCAACTGTCATAGGGATATTTCAGTTGCAACTTTAGATGTCTGGAATTCAGCACGAAAATACCAAAAGGCAGGGAAACAAGTTAAAAGGAGAAAATGAGATAGAAAAAATTTAACTTCCCTCAAGTCTACCCTTTTGCCTAGAGATCAGATCATAGCAAACCCAAAGTTAAAAACAAACAAAAAGCTAGAGGGTCAATTTGCATGCAAATTATACTAAGGCATAAAGCATATTTCCCAAATTATACTAATCTGTAGATTACCTCAACAAATTTGCCTTATCTGCTTATAATCATATACTACCACATGATTTTAGCTTACCCAGGAATAATTTAGTTTTCTTAACATGTTTAAAGGTATAATATAATCATCAGGTGATGCTTTGTAGACTAATTAGCCCAGTATGTGACATATTATAAATAAAACAGACTCTTATTAGATTGTTATCACTATTATTTTCCTACATATGTGTGGTATAAAATCAGTTTGACTTTAATATGAGAATTTGGATCCAAACCTACTGTTCTCATTAGCAAGCATAGTAAAGTAACAAAATGTTGCCCGAGTGGCTACTGGAAAAGGAATGTGGATGGTAGTCAAAGAACAGAATCATTTTTTAGTGTAGTATTCACAGCTTTACTGAAAAGTGTAAAATATATAGAGACAATACTGTTATTTCATTTGCAAATTAAATAGCTGAGAAGTATAGATTAGAACATGACTTTTATCAAAATTATCCACTATCAAATTATTCATACCCAGTTTTCTGCAGATTCGGGATTTTTCCCACTGGATTAATAACATATAGTGGGAAGTCCAACTGATAACATTTTCATTAAAAAAAAAGAATCAGGAAAATCAAGTTTTCTTAAGGATTTCCGGATTTTTGTCCTTGGAGGAGGTCAGGATCTTCCCAAGGCCTGGGTCCTCGAATATTCTTCCAATCATCAAAAGTAGAGTCCTTTATTTTCTATTGAACCACAAAAATGAAAGAATACATATTAGTAAAGCTCCACGGCTTTGCTTAGGACATTGCTGACTGATAAACGAAGGAAGAAAATCCACTGGGCCCTCAATTATAACTTTAGCAAATAAGTCAACTGCAGATCATACGTAATAACTGAAGGAATGCCTTACTTCCCAGGATTTAGAACTTTCCTTCCCTGCCATTGAAGTTAATGCCCATCCTTTCCTATACAGTAATAAAATCATTAAAATACAAAGAGTCTATGCACCTTATTTTTGAGAGCACAAAGAAAGAGAAGACTCTAGGAAAACAAGAGTATAAATCTGAAGGCTGATCCAGCATAATAATGACTAAAGGATGAGCATGGGTGACGGCAGAGAGGAGCAAAGGCACAGATCCTAAAGTCTTCTAGAAGGAAAAGAGAGACAAAGATGACTTGTCTTTGCCAAGATATAAGTCTAGGCTTTAGAATGAAAAAACTTTCCCCACAGCTACTCTGAGCAAACCCTTCTGGGCAATCAAAAGTAATTTCAGCTGCAGTTTGGATCATCCTGCCTTCACTGAGCCTGCAGCGTCTGTCTCTCAAGCACAGGATTGAAGGGAGGAAGAAAGGGAACCACACACACACGGGTATACTTCAAAAGTTCATGGACACGGAATCAAAACTAAACTTATTTTGATGCAAAGCCTTCTGAAATCCGTTCACATGCATGGTCTTCAAAACTTCATGGAAAATGCATAATATTAAAACACTGTGCATGGATTTCAAAATGTTTTTGTACCAAAATAAACATGTCTTGGGCCTGGTTATGGTGCAGTGGGTTAAAGCCCCATCCTGCAGCGTTCACATCCCATATGCGCACTGGTTCAAGTCCCATCCAACTCTCTGCTATGGCCTGGGAAAGCAGCAGAAGATGGCCCAAGACCTTGGGCCCCGGCACCCACGTAGGAGACCCAGAAGAAGCTTCTGGCTCCTGGCTTCGGATCAGCTCAGCTCTGGCTAGTGCGGTCATTTGGGGAGTGAACCAGCGGAATAAAGACCTCTCTCTCTTTGGCTCTACCTCTCTCTGTAACTCTTTCAAATAAATAATTCTTAAAAAAAAAAACCATATGTCTTAATTCTACTTTTCCAAGAACTTTCAGAAGTACTCTCATATTTCTTCACTCTTTTGTTGCTGACCTGACAGTATCTTTTATGCATCTTCTATTTTGAATATTCTGGAAAAACTGAATAAGCTAGAAAATAGAAGCAGAGAAAACACAAGGTAGTGTATATCCAAATACAGAAACATGGTATTAATTTACCTTAGTTACCATTTGGATTTAAGCATTAGTTTTTTACTAACTAGTTGGATTATCTTAAGCAAGTGATTTAAGCTGTCTGGGCATTAATTTCCTCAAAAGTAACAGTGAAAAGGGTAGATCACATAATCTATATTGGTTTCCTTAGTTCTCAAATTCACTGGTTTCTAAAAGAATTACAAGGAGAATCTAGTCCCAAACCCTTCATAACATCACTACTGGCACAGTATGACTATTTATATGAATGGTCTTTAAAAAGTTCATATAAAAATGCATATTATTAAAAAAACATGGATTTCAAAAAAATTTTGCTAACACAATAATCTTTTATTTTTATTTATTTGTTTATTTTTGACAGGCAGAGTGGACAGTGAGAGAGAAAGACAAAGAGACAGAGAGAAAGGTCTTCCTTTTACTGTTGGTTCACCCTCCAATGGCCAGCGCTGCCAGTGCGCTGCGGCCAGTGCACCACGCTGATCCGAAGGCAGGAGCCAGGTGCTTATCCTGTCTCCCATGGGGCCCTGGCCACAGCAGAGGGCTGGCCTGGAAGAGGGGCAACTGGGACAGAACCCGGCGCCCCGACCGGGACTAGAACCTGGTGTGCCAGCGCCGCAAGGTGGAGGATTAGCCTGTTGAGCTGCAGCACCGGCCCACAATAATCTTTTAATTGATTCAATTTTCCGTGAATTTTCTGGAGTACCCTCATACATCTGCAAGTAGCAAACTACAATTTTTACCAAGTTACAGGGAAGCAGTAAATGAAAATCCTGTGTAATTTTGCTTATAGTTTTACAAAGAATCTGCAATAAGTGTATTTGGAGGAATTAAAATTCTGTTAATATGCAAGAAGAGGGCAAAGTATTTCCAAGTATGGTTATGACATCAGCCTCAGTTATGAAAAGTTTTTAATAAAGAATAAATTTATTCAGATAAAAGAAGATAAATATGCTTAGGAGAAATAAAATGGCTCTTAGATGAGATGCAGTTAACAGAAGAACGCATATTAAATTCGGTTCAGTCTTCAGAGATCTTTTGAAAAGAAGATTCCCTGTAGAAATTCTCCAACACAGGCAGAGGGACTAAAAAGTGGGCTGTTACGTGTGGGCAAGACCACCGAGACTCACTGTTTAACAGCCGACTGCTACAGCGCTGACTGTGGAGCAAGTGAAGTTATGCTGAGGAAAAGCAGTGTCAGGAGTATTGGATTTTGAGCCCAGCCAGAGTGGAAATTGTTCCTCACTACCTTGTTGTTACCCTGACATCCAGCTAAGACACTTTCTAACAGGCTGCTCTTAAGGAATAAAAGATTATGCCCAAGAGTAAGACTTTTTTAAACACATCTCAAAATTTAAAACCAAGCCCTGACAAGATTCCCTGGGTAGATAGGCTGGAGACCAAGCCCAAGAGGGGCCTACAAAACACTGTGGCTTTTACATAGATTCTCCTTCATAAAGCACAAAAACAAAATAAGAAAAACATCACTATCCACCCTCAACCACCAAAAAAAAAAACAACAACCCACAAACACCGATTCAAGGTGACTGGACAATAATTAAACTCCTGCTAAGATGAAAATCAAGACTCACCAGAAATCTCTTCACTGTGTTATTCAGGGTCCAAACTTTCAATCAAAAATGCGCACATATAAAAAGAAGCAGGCAAATATGGTCCACTCCAAAAAGTGAGCAAACCAGAAAAGATGCAGAGTGTCCTCCCTCACACAATGTGCTGATAAACTTTTTGATTTCTGCTAATCAGATGATTTCAATTCTTATTTACACTCCTATTTTAATTTGAACATCTGTCCATGTTAAAAAATGATCCTTATTTTTCTTTTCCTCTATATTCTCACACGCTTTGCTAAAGTTCCTACTGATCAACTGAGCAGATAGACTTTTCATATTGATTTTCAGGTGCTTTCATATTTCAATGAATTAATTAGCCATAATAAGATGAAAATATTCCCAGGATTTCTAATTTGTTGATTTTATTACATCATTTTTTAGGCTGAACGCCTAAAATTTCAGGTGTGAAATTACCAATCTTTATTTTTATAGCTCTAGGTTTTCTTTAATACTAGGCTTTCAGACTCAAGACCACAAAAAAAAGTTTCCATTTTTTTTCTCCCAGGATTCTGTTTTTTATTAAAAATGTCCTGGTCTGTCTGAAATCTACTTATTCACCGTAAATGAAAATGGATCCATCCTTATTTTCTTTTCAAATGACTATATGCAGGTTGAACATTACTAACCTGAAAATCTGAAAGTCTAAATACTCTGAAACACAAAGCTTTTTGAATGCTGATAAAATAGGAAAAGATTTCAAATTTGGCAAACATTTTATTAGGGATGTTCAATCGGTAAAGTCTGCAAATATTCCAAAATTAAAAAAAAAAAAAACACTCCAAAATCTGAAATGTCTATGGTCTCAAGCATTTCAGGCAAGGGATAATTAATCTGTAGTTTGCCAGATACCATATATTTGAGATAAGTGATTTTTTTCTGCACTAGTGACAACTTAATTTTATGTTAGGGAAGATCATTAACTAGAAAGATTATTATAAAATAAAGGATAATAACATACAGTACCTCATACTCTGACTCCAAAGAAACTTTATTCATTTTCAGTTTTTTTTCCAATTCAGGATCAATCTGTAGAAAAGAGATTAGAATCATAAATTATTTAAATCTGCTAGATTCAATTTTTAATTTTGAAAGTTACAGAATGGATAGCTAAGACAGTATGTCCAATACAAACATGCAAAACTTCTACCATCCACTCCAACTACATAATCATAACTAATGTAGCACCCACTACCACAATGAATGTACCACTACAGCCAACAGTAGCTAATATTCACTAAACATTTGTTATATGCCAGGCATTTTGATACAAACTACCTTGTGTAATCCTCACAAAGCTTGTACTGTTTTCTTAAAAAGACAAAAGTAAAAATAGTACCCATAAAGTAAAAGAGAAATAAAATAGACTACATTTAAATTTTAGAAATTTGTTCATCAAAAGATACTACTAACGAAGTAAAGACTAAAAGGTTTATAATCTAGCATGCATAAAAAATTCTTAGAAAACAGCAAGAGGGGCCTTTACTTGCGTGGCCTAGCAAGTAAAGCTGGCGTCTGTGGGACCAGCATCCCATATGGGCACTGGTTCCAGTCAGCTGCTCCCACTTCCTATCCAGCTCCTGGCTAATGTGCCGGGAAAAGAAGCAGAAGGTGGCTCGAGTACTTGGGTCCCTGCACCCATGTGAAAGACCCAGAAGAAGCTTCTGGCTTTGGACTGGCCTAGCTCTAGCTGTTGCGGCCATTTGGGGAGTGAACCAGTGGGTGGGAGATCTCTCTTTCTCTGTAACTCTTCTTTTCAAATAAATAAATAAATCAATCTTTAATAAAAAAAGAATAACAGCAAGTTCAAAACTCCAGCAGAAAAAAAAAATGCGCCACAGAGCTGAATAGACATACCACAGAAGATATATAAAATAGGAAATAAAAATGGTAATGGTCAACAGACATAAAAAAAGTGATCAGCCTCATGGAAAATTGAAATTCACAACATAATGAAATAATAATTCATAACACACCCAACAAAATGGCTTCACAACAAAAAACAGGTAGGTGTCATGGCCCAGTGGGTTAAGCCACCACTTGAGCACCAGCACCCCATAACCAAGTGCTGGTTGGAGCCCCAGCTACGCCAATTCCCATCCAGTTTCCTGCTGATGTAGTGAATGATGCCACAAGATTTGGGTTTCTGCCACCCACGTAAGAGATTGGATGGAGTTCCGGGCTCCTGTCTTCAGCCTAGCCCCAGCCTTGGCTGTTGTGGGCATTTGGGGAGTGTTCGAACCAGTGGATGAAAGATCTCTGTCATTCTGTCCTTCAAACAAACATACAAACAAATAAATCCTATAGAAAAAAAACCAGACAGGACTAAGTATTATCAAGTTTTTGAGGTGGTAAGAATAACAAACTTTTGGTAAGAGTACAAACTGATATAACCACTTTGAAAAAATAGTTTGGCATTATCAAATTAAGCTGAAATATGATACATATACCCTATGACCGAGCAACTGCTTTTCTGTACAAGGGAAAATTATACAAGAATGTTCAGAGCACCAATATAATTCTCAGTAGCCAAAACCACAAATCACTCTAAATGCCTATCAACAGTAAAACAGATAAATAAATAATGGCATAATTTGTGGAATACTATTTAGCAATGAAAAATCTTGGGGTCAGCAAAGCATGGCCCATTTAACAAATATGGTCCAACCCTTATTTTTGCAAATGAAGCTGTATTTGAGCGTATGTTTATCTTTGACTGCTTCTGTACTTTACCAACTGAGGTGAACAGCTGTGAAAGCTCAAAGAGTCTAAAACTGAAATCTGGTTCTTTACAGAAAAAGCTTGCTGATCCTTAAGAGTTAAAATATAGCATCAGCTACTGGCACAGATACTGAAGGAAAACTAAGCATTGGGTTTGGGATTGTCACGTGTCACGTGTCACGTTGTCACGTGGATAAAAACAGAATGTCGGGGTATTACAATATTTAATAAACAATTAAATGGATAGTTCAGAACTAAAACAACACAGTAAATGAAATCACAATATTCAAAGGATAGCTTTAGTAAAAGATTGGACATAGCAAGTGGCATGTTTGGAGACTAGACGATACAACAATAGAAAATATACAAATTAAAGTACAGAAAGAAAAAAGAATGAGGAATAAACAAAACATAAAAGGCATAAAAAAATTATTATGTCCATTATAGGAGGTCAAGAGATCCAGTAACAAAGTTTCTCCTTTTGTTTATCCACAGGATTTCTGATTCAGAAAAATTCAGATCAATCAAGAAAACAATGTAACATTGAATGTTCTTGTTAGCATGGTACACAAGCTAATCCAGCAACTGCTATTATAGATTGAGTACTGGTTTTTGGTGGAAAGATGAGTAAATTTATCATCACTTTGTAAGTACTTGCCTTTCTAATCCTGCATCTGAGAGACTGTCTTCAAATGTTTTCACATCTCTGTCTCCAATATGCCCAATTTCAATTCTTTGCATATTAGGCTATAAGTATGCTCTGTATTTATCTCCCTAATCCAGTCGTATGTGTCTTTCTATCTGTCATTAAAATAGAAGTTATTTGACCTCTATTTCAGTGATATCTGGACCATACTGGTACTGGTATGGCAACTGCTATAATTTTATTATCTGAATCTTAGGAAACATGGACATATATCTAAAATACTCCTTTACAACAGACAGGCAAAGCCAAAGACTGTCACTGCTCACAACTGCAATGTACTTAAATTGCACACTTAAATTGCAGTACTCAGTGTGGTGAAACAATGGATGATCCATTGCAGAGGATTTACAGTTGTCAGCAGTCTCCAGTCTCAAGCCCTGTTGACTTCAGCATTCTTGTCCCTGAGACCCCACCTTGACTTCAAACTCTTCCAAGCACCATTAAACTCAAACAATCTTATCATCTCCGTCCGTAAGGACAACAGTCAGCCTTCCAGGCTCATTTCCACTGTTTGAACTCAACCTCACCAGAACACTGGCTCTTAACTTCAGCTTAGTTTGATTTCTCAACATCAACCAACCCCAATCTCTCAGTCTCAGTAGGCCTTTCCTTTTCATCTTCCTCCTATAGACCTGACTTCATTCTCTTAACAATATTCTCGACTTCAGCTTTAAAAAAAAATATATCTATTTTCAGTTTTATTTGGAAGGCAGAGACATAGAGAGACAGAGAGACAAAGAGAGATCTTCTATCCATTGCCATATACCCCAAATGCTTGCAACAGCCAGGGCTGGGCAGGGCTCAAACCAGGAGCCCAGCACTCAATCTAGTTTTCCCACATGGCCCGCAGGGACCCAAGCACTTGGGCCATCTTCTACTGCTTTTCCAGGCCATCAGCAGGAAACTGGATTGGAAGTAGAGCAGCAGGGACTTGAACTGGCATCCAGATGGGATGCCAAGACTGCAGCAGAGGCTTAACCTACTTTTCCATGGTGCTGGCCCTATTCCTCTCTTCTTAAAGGGAAAGAGAAAAACTCTTTGATAAAGTACTTGGGATGCTAATTAAAATCTTTTAACAAAGTTTAAATTGAAAATTGTTAGTTAGCTAAAGTTATTCAGTGAGACTCAGAATCTGTTCCCTCATAAAAACCAATATATTCTTTTTAAATTTAATGTTTATTCTAATACCTACTAGTGTTGGTTTCTCTCAAACTACAAAATTAAGAAAATTGAATAGGCTTTTTTTAAAATTATTATTATTTGACAGGTAGAGTTATAGACAGTGAGAGAGACAGAAAGGTCTTCCTTCCGTTGGTTCACTCCCCTAATGGCTGCTATGGCCGGTGCTGCACCGATCAGAAGCCAGGAGCCGGGCACTTCCTCCCGGTCTCCCATGTGGGTGCAGGGACCCAAGCACTTGGGCCATCCTCTGCTACCCTCCTGGGTCACAGCAGAGAGCCGGACTGGAAGAGGAGCAACCAGGACTAAATATTATCTTCTCTGCAGATTTCTCTGCCCTAAAATAGTCTCTCAGAGCATGATTGGATGTTGACTGAGAACAGCAGCATGTCTCAAAGGAAGCCAATCTGATTTTGTTTCTTATCTTTCCCAGGCTCCTGATTTTGGACTGGTCCAGTCCTGGCTGTTGCAGGCATTTGGGGAATGAACTAGCAGGTGGATGACTGATCTCTGTCTCCTTTTCTTTGTCTCTTTTTCATACAAAATGAAAAAACAAAATTTTTTTTTAAAAGAGCACAAAGATCATACAATCATAATTAGCTTTGAAAAACAAGACAAACTTAGACTGTGTGGTGTTCTGATTACACACTTTCCCTAAACCAGTACATATAGAAGATACATATCAAACTCCAATTAGAATTCTTACTTTAATCTTCACAGCATCATATCGGATTTGTGAAAACTCACGAAGACCAAAAGAACCTCCAACAATCAGCAACTGAAAAAAAATGAAACAATCAAACAAAATAACAACACAGAATTCAGTCTATCCATAGGTCACTTATGTAAACATTATAGACAGATTATACAAAATCCTACAGATTATTTTTCCTGGTGAGTCATCATTCATCTCTTCAGAGGAGATACACATATTTACAGAGGATACATTCTAAGATGTCCATACATGCCCCAAACTCTATATACTATGTTTTCTCTATATACTAAGTATTTTCCCATACCCACATACTCATGATAAAATTTAACTTATAAATTAGGTATAGGAATATATAAACAACAATAATAAATAGAATAATACTGTAATAAAAGTAATTTTTAAGCAGGAATTATTTCTTTCTGAAAATTTCCTTTTAATATTTTTGGATTGTGGTGTACTATGAGCAGTAACTAAAACTGTGGAAAATGAACCCTCGGATAAGAGAGGATTACTGTCTCAGAAACACTAAAGCACATCATGACCTAAAACAAAGTCAGAACACCACTGCTGTACTTGACCTGATGGTTAAAATGACATCACGACCAGCATTCTATTATTTGAGCCTTACAACAGACCTATCAACTGAGGGAGGGGGATGTATTAGATGAGGAAACAAAAGCACAGCCAACTAAATGATTTGCTCACTGTTAAATTAAATTTGGCATTTAGTTGTCTCTTTACTTGGAGTTCTTATGTAACCTAACTTGGTAAAAAAAACAAAACCTGATCAACTTATGAGAGCATATACAAATAAGGTAAATGTCTACTTGTAACCTATCCAGCTATTGTACATTACTTCCTAATTATGTCTGCAAATACCTATTGTCCATGTTGCAGAAAGTAGCTCCCCGAACTTCTTCTGGTTCTGAGTGTTGCCTGATTTATGAATCTTCCTTGCACAAATAAACCCAAAACCTACCTGGCTTTACTCCCTCATGCTAAAGCTGCAAAAGTCTAAAAAAAATAAAGTTTGATCCTTACCTTCCTTTTTACATCAATATATTTATATTATTAATTAAAGAAAAAATATAGTAAGGTATAACATATAAGCCTATATAATTTTGAAGTTGGAAATATCAACAAAACTTGAGTCTATAAAAACTTTAGCAAATTCTACCCTGACAATAAAATGAACTTAAAACAACAAAAAGCAAGGACGATCAAGAGAAATTTCTGTTATACAAAGCAGCTAATATCTGCAAGGTCAATATATAAGAATTCTTTGTGTAAGTAGAATAAGTTATGTCTCTTAGCTTCAATAAAAAGATACACCACTGCCTGTCCCACCTCTTCTCTCCCCTTCATAATGCTGGAGTACCCTACAAGCTCACTCTCTATCCCCCTTCTACCTATTTCCAACCAACACCGAGTCCCAAGGTGATGTGATCCAGTTCCACAGATTTAAACAACCTTTATAACTGAGCAACCTCTAAATGTACATTTTTAATGGAAAATATGACATTGAACTGAAAACCTGCCTTCCTATTTGACTTCTTCACTTGAAAATCTAATAGGTAGGGGCTGGCATTGTGGCCCAGTGGGGTTAAGCTGCCACTTGCAGCACCAGCATCCCAAATGGACACTGGTTCTAATTCCAACTGCTCCATTTCCGATCCAGTTCCCTGCAATGAAGGATGGCCCAAGTGCTCGGGCTCCTGAACCCATGTGGGAGACCCAGATGAAGCTCCTGGCTTTGGCCTGGCCATTTGGGGAGTAGGAAGTGAACCAGAAGATGAGAGATCACTCACTCCCTCTCTTTCTCCCTCACCTTCTCTCTATGTAATCCTGATTTTCAAATAAATAATCTTTTTTAAAAAAGATTTTAGAAAGTCTGATAGGTATACATACTTCAATATGAAAGAATAAATCATGATATTTACTTCAACTCTCTTTCAGTTCCAACCTACCTCTCACCAATTTTCACATACCAACAAATGTCAATTTCATTCATCCAGTTCTTCCAGTCTGCTTCTCTGGAACCACCTATAGCTCCCCATTCATATCTCACACACAAGGTACTTCAAAACGTTCATGGAGAGGCATGCATTTGGCATAGAGCCATAATGCTGCTTGGAAAGACCACATCCCATACTGGAAAGCTTGGTTCGTACCCCAGCTCTGTTCCCGATTCTTGTTTCTGATAATATGCATCCCATAGGAGGCCTATGGGATGGCTCAAGTAGTTGGGTCTCTGCTACCCAAGTGATAGACCCATACTAAATTCCTGGCTCCTGGCTACAGCGTGGAGCTCTAGTGGGCATTAGAGGCTGCTGTGGGTATTTGAAGAGAGAAAAAGTAGATGGATCTGTCTTTCCCCCTTTCTGCCTTTCAAACAAATAAAAATTAAATTAAATTTTAAAAGATGCAATCAAAGTTTTTAATCAATGCTCACAGAAATTGGGATTAAGAATGAGCTTATTGGGGCTGGCGCTGTGGCACAGGGGATTAATGCCCTGGCCTGAAGCACCGGCATCCTATATGGGTGCCCGTTCAAGATCAGGCTGCTCACTCTCTGTCTCTACCTCTCTCTGTAACTCCATTGTTCAAATAAATAAAATAAATCATTAAAAAAAAAAAGAATGAGTTTATTTAGGTGCAAAATTCTGAAATCCATGCAAAGGCAAGGAAAATAGTATTAGCAAATGGTTGATAGTCCAAGTCCTCTTCTATATATTAAAGATTTATATAAAGTATTAATGTTTATCCAAGAGAGAAAGCAATATCAACTTGAGGATGAATGAAATATAGTAATAATGGCACATTTGATTTATTCACAACAAAGAAATACATCTTGAGTTCTTTCCAGAAATGTCAAATTTTATAACACTGAACACAGCATTTTCCTCTATAAAATTATAGACAGGTCAAGGGCTATATTCAGAACCATGGTCCTCTAGGTCTAGTATAGACAGAGAGAGCAGACGTCAGTAACATAGCTGGAAGAAAATCACTGTGGCACTTTGCACTTTCGGGGGGGGGAGGGGAAGCTCTAGAAGGTACTTCCATGCATAGCGATTTTAAGACCTTGGTTTGACAATTTTGAAAGATAAGAAACAAAACCAAATTGGCTTCCTTTGAGACATGCCGCTGTTCTCAGTCAGCATCCAATCATGCTCTGAGAGACTCTATTTTAGGGCAGAGAAATCTGCAGTATTTATATACGCCCTGTCATTTACACAAATATATTGGCTATGATATCTTATAAAGTTATTTTTAAATTTTGAATTTATTATCATTTTATTTGAAAGGTAAAGAGACAAACAGAGATCACCCCAGTTGCCTGCAATGTCCAGAGCTGGGACAGGCTGAAGCCAGGAGCCTGGATCTCAATCCAGGTCACCCATGGTGGTGACAGGGACCCGATCACTTGGGTCATCATCTATCGCTTCCAAGGGTGTGCATGAGCAGGAAGCCACAATTGGAAACTGAGTGGGAATGAAGCCCAGGCACTCCCACACAGGATGCAGCAACTTAATTGTTTCCCAAATACTCATCCTGAAACAGTCATTTTTAAACTTATAAAAACTGACAGTTTCCTAAAGATGAATCAAAATTCCAAGTCATCAGGCAGGCACCCTGGCAGAGTAGGTTAATCCTCCGCCGGAGGCGCTGGCATTCCACGTGGGCGCCGGTTCTAGTCCCAGCTGCTCCTCAACCCATCCAGCTCTCTGCTATGGCCTGGGAAAGCAGTAGAAGATGGCCCAAGTCCTTGGGCCCCTGCACCCACGTGGGAGACCCGAAAGAATCTCCTGGCTCCTGGCTTCGGATTGGCGCAGCTCTGGGGAATGAACCAGCGGATGGAAGACCTCTCTCTCTCTGTCTCTTCTCTCACTGTAACTCTCTCAAATAAAATAAATAAAATCTTTAAAAATAAAAATTGCAAGTCATCAAAGTTGAGTGAAAAATACCCATTACCTTTCTAAAGTCACTTCTTCCCTTTAGTCTTGCTTAAATGCAAAAGCTAGTAACTTTACCTGTTCTAACATTCATACCAAGGTAATACATTGCTGTGTATTAAAAAAAAAAAAAGATAAAAAAGCAAACAGCTTTTTTTTTTTTTTTTTTTTTTTACCGTGACTTCAAAGTTTGCTGAAACCAAGTAAGTTGCCCATGGCAAACCAGCAAATCAAACGAGTTGTGCAGATTCCAGCTGCGGCTGGTCTTGGGTCAGCAGCCTGAACCTGCGTCCTCCCGACATCGTCAGGCGATTCAGGATAAAATTCCCGCGACTCCGTTAAGCATCAAAGCTGCCTTCAGACCGCCTTAGACGCACACATTTGCTAGACCACAGCGACCACTTGTGGGCTACTGCCATGCAGCAGGCGCCCTGCTAAACATTTTATTCACAACGCCTTGTTGGGCTCAGCAAACCTCGGAAGAAACGGGGACGCTTAGACGGGGAGACATCAGAAACTGCAGAGTTAAATTATCAGGCTGGAGAGCTAACGGAGCTCCTCAACTACAAGTAAATGCACCTCGTCCCGGCGATACAGGGAACAGGAGCGGGGTGGACTGGGGTGCCGGGTGGTGGTCTCCATCCCGGAGTTCCAGGTCAGAGACAAGGCTGGCCGCAGGGAGGACACGAGCTCACACGCGCGCAGACGCTGGCTGGGGACCGGGGTGAGCGGCCCGAGGCGAGCACTGTGAGACTGCCTCCAGCTCCGGTCTCAAACTCCCGCCGGGCCTCCCCGGCCCGGGGGTCCGGCCTCGGCACCACGCACGGCGGAGGCCCCACCCCTTCCGGGACCCCGGCTCGGCACTCTCCTCTCTCCACTTACCAACATGGGGACTCCGTACCGAAGGGTCTTGTTCTTGCGCAGGGCGCGCATCACCGCGGGGGCAAGCATGGCACGACTTCCCCACTCACTCAGGCGCCCTCCCCTGCCGGCCCGACCCCACGCTCCCGCCCGGCGCGGGCCGTCCGTCACTCACCTCCCGCCCTCCGCAGTTCCGTGCATGGTCCTCTTCGCAAAGGCCTCCGCCAGCCCAAAGCAATCGATTCATAGTAACATATTCGCGCCTCGGCACGGAAACTGTTCCGGAACTTTGGTTCCGGAACCCCCGCGTACAGTTGTCAATTGGGAACTTGAATCCGGTTCTGGGTCACCAACAAGTTGATATGGAAACCGGTGCCTCACTTCTATCTCCCTCACTTCTGCTGGAAGTTGTCAGAGACATAAACGATGGATTTAAGTCTTGACGAAGGTCTTTTTAGAACAGTCCCTGGCAGATGGCCATTAGATAAAATTAGCTAAGAAAAAGTGTTTTGAAGCTATTACTCCAAGCTCGATAGCTATTTGTGAGATGGAGAATTTTCCAGCTTAATACAGACTTTTGAAATTAAGTCGCTAGGAAAGTTAGATTGAGTATAGTCAGTGTAGTATCTTATCGCTTAGCACAGAACCCTTTACAAAAATGCTTTCACAGTGAGATAGTTTATATTCCTCAGTCATTTCTGAGTGCCTGGCTTCCACGACTCCTCAACAATAGAGCCCATCTGCGTGCACGTCTTTGGAAGGCTCTAGGAGTACTGAGATGAAGACAGGATGTACACTTTAAAGAAATTGGCAGCCCGGTGACAAATGGACATGGGTCTAAGGTACTGTGACAGTTTGGGAAACAGTTGCCATGAGTGCCGTTTGCCAGAATGAATCAGAAGAAGCCTAGCCCAGAGCGCAGGTGACATACGGTCACTCCATCTGTCACTGTCCTTCTCATGCTGCCGAAATGTCCCTGGTTTACTCCCTTATCATACTCTTTCCATCTATTAAAGCTATCTCCAGGCTGGCGCTGCGGCTCTCTAGGCTAATCCTCTGCCTGAGGCGCTGGCACACCGGGTTCTAGCCCTGGTCGGGTTGCCAGATTCTGTCCTGGTTGCCCCTCTTCCAGGCCAGCTCTCTGCTGTGGCCCGGGAGTGCAGTGGAGGATGGCCCAAGTGCTTGGGCTCTGCACCCGCTTGGGAGACCAGGAGAAGCACCTGGCTCCTGGCTGCAGATCAGCACGTTACACCAGCCACAACGCGCCAGCCACAGCGGCCATTGGAGGGTGAACCAACAGTAAAGGAAGACCTTTCTCTCTCTCTGTCCACTCTGCCTGTCCAAAAAAAAAAAAAATGTATCTCCACAGGAGAAACTCCAGATGCACTTTAGGCAGTTCCAGTGACATCTGTGTCTATAGTATTATAGGTGAAAATACCAAAAAGAAGAAACAATTTAAGTTATCTTTAAATCTAACTTCTACACTACTGAAAATCATCTAACAATGGTGAGTTTCTCCTTTTACCCTGTGTTCACTCCACTTTTAGCAAAGAATTTAAGACCCTCTGCAATATGACTTTGGTCTGCTTTTTTTGGCCATTGTTCATTCTATACCACCCTGGAGGAGATACTATGACTTGAGGATTCCTTGAACTTCCACATCTTCAAAATGGTGCTCCAGGGACACCAGTTCTTGAAGTCTCCCTTATTCCACAGGCAATGTAAATTATTCCTTTCTCACAGCTCTTGTGGCCTTTGATATATAACTATAAATAATGTATATGTATATATATAAAGTCATTATCACTCTGACAAGCATATAGGCAAAATGCAAACAGAATGGAAAGAATACTTCAGAGCTTGAATTTGAACTTTGGAACAACAAAAAGCAGAAACTGCATTGATCCAAGGGAGACTGTGGAGTGATCAGGATAGACTTATTGAAATAAAATTCTGCTAATTTCTTCATTTTCTTCTGTTTCTCCGTCTGACTAAGGAAGAGAGGACTTGCAAACATGGGAACTGGAGTAGGAGAAAGATCAGAGCCTGAAATAATCTTCCACGGGTGTCCCCAACCATATCTGTCAGGGGCTCTTGTTTTTGTTAACAGAGCCACACTCTGAATAAAGATGGTCGTCAACAATGGACCACATTCGTGGTGGCTCCATAGATTATATTGGAGCTGAAAAATTCCTATCACTTAGTAGCTTTACTCTACCGTTTCTAGTTTATATAAATATCATTGTTACATTGCTGACAGTATTCAGAATAGTGACACGCTACACAGATTCGTAGCTAGGATTAGTAGGCTGAACTTTTAATTTTCTGGGAGACTAGAAGAGTGGCAGACTCTTCACTGGCTTGAAGTAAATTCCTAGGTCTGGCACTAACTACTGTTGCATCTTCAGCAAGTTAATTTTGTCAGGTTACTTTATCAAAAAATAGGAATACTGACACTGCCTTGCACAGCTGAGAGAATTTGACATTGGTTGTACAAAAGGGTGACCCACGGCTGTGCCTGCAGTATGTAGGGTATAGTACAGTGTTACGATCACATATGCAGGTTTTGAAGCCAGACTTCCTGAATTTAAATCCCAGCTCTGGCACTTAATAGCTATGTGATCAGGACAAGTTACTTAACCTGTCTCACTTACTTCACCTTTAAAATGGGTTAACAGCAGCAGTTATGTTAGTGTTGTTGTGAGGTTTACATAAATACATGCAAAGAATTCATAATACTGTCTAGAATATTGATAAAAACTCAGTAATTTTTAGCCAGTTATAATTCAGGGAATGGTTGTAAAAACTGTATTTATTTGAGAGGTGGTGGGAAGTGGAGAGGGAGAGAGAATGAATCTCCCATCCACTAGCTCACTCCTCAAATGCCTGTAAGGTCTGAGGCTTGGCCAGGCCAAAGCCAAGAGCCTAGAACTCAATTGGACTCTTTCACCTGGGAGGCAGGGACTCCACTACTGGAGCCTCACCTGCTGCCTCTCAGGGTGCACATTGGAAAGGAAGCTGGAATTGGGAAAAGAGCTTCGACTTAAATCCAGGCATTCTAGCCTAGGATCTGGATGTTCATGCTGAGGATTAACTGACGTGCCAAATGCCCACTCTTCCATCTAGTTTTCTTTCATTTTTTTCATTGTTCTGTCAAAGGTGCTGCTCCAAGAAGGTGGCAGAAAAATAAGAAAAAGTATTTAATCAAGGCTCTCCAAAATGAGGTAAAATATAGGCTGTAAAGATTCAGTGACAAATTCAACAAGTTTTTATTGAATGCTAATATTGGCTAGTCACATTTAGACATACTTTATCTCATCTGCTGTAACTGGTATCAAACAGTAAAAGTTTAAGAGGAATTATAATGGATTTTGATGAGTTTTTTTTTTTACCATATTTAATCTGTAGTGATATTCTCTAGATTATATGGTATTGTGTCCACTTGTCTTCCAAGTTGCTATAGGGCATTTATTTGATCTTAGAAATGGACTGCTATTTATATCTAGGGATGCAATTTGACTTTAGAAACAAAGTAGAAAGGAATCAATACAAAATAGGGCTCAAAAGAATGATAATCTTACTACAAACAACATAACCTGGAAGTAAAATGCACATATATCAAGTAATAAACAAACTCATATTAAAATCAGTATTTCAGATATAGGATTAAAATGAGATTCAACTCAGTATCTCCATTCGCAAACCTGTAAACAAGCAAAGAGGATCATCCCATTTTCCAGTAATTAGTCAATGAATTTAATGATTATAGCAAATACAACGTTCTGTAAATGATTTTAGGCTAATGATTAATTTGCCTTTGAAAATGTTGTTTACTAGGGCCGGTGCTGTGGTGCGGTGGGTTAATCAGCAGCCTACAGAGCTGGCATCCCATACAGGCACTAGTTCGAGTCCCAGCTGCTCCACTTCCAATCCAGCTCTCTGCTAGTGCACCTGGGAAAGCACTGGAAGATGGCCCAAGTCCCTAGACCCCTGCACCTACTTGAGAGACCCTGAAGAAGCTTCTGGCTTTGGCCTGGCCTAGCCCTGGTCGTTGTAACCATTTAGGGAGTGAACTAGTGGATGTAACTAGTGAACTGTAACTCTTTCAAATAAATATTTAAATCTTTTAAAAAAAGAAAACCTACTTCAGGTCTCTCTTCTTCCCTTTTCCCCCTGTAAAAACAAAATGTGAACAGTGAAGAAAACTTTTAGAAACAGGAGCTAGTATTTGCTACAACTTGATTCTCAGAAGCAGCAATGCTTTCCTCTAATACAGGTTTTTATGCTATCAAGTGCATTAGGTAAGCAGATCAAGTGCTGTGCATTCTGTAAGTAGACATCAGTGAAATACAAGAGACTATCACAGTCAAGAATGTGGTTCCAATCAGAACAGAATTCCTTAAAATACTGTCTCTTAATTGACCTTTTGAAGTTGTTGCTGGTCTTAAAGAGATTTGCAGCTAAAAGAGGCAACGCAAAAACTTATTCTAGATAGATGCCAACTGTACACCTATTTTAGGTGAGAGGCAGAATTTCAGAATTCAATTTCTGCTTCTAGATGTGAGGAAAAAATATCTTAGTATCAAGATTCCCCACAAATATTCTCCCATTTTCAGATGCTGAGCTCAGAATGACTATTTTATTTTTCTTTATATGTCCAGCACTTGGCATATAGTTGGCACTCATGAGTTACATTTGCTGAATGAAGAAAAAAATGCTCCTCTGTCCAAAGATAAAATACCTTTAAAGCTAACTAGAATGTTTACTAGATCTATATGAAACTGCATGAACTCTACTTCTATACATATTTGACAGACTATAGTTCCTTAAGTTGGTTGATTAAATATATTTTTAAATATCTAAATAAATTTTTAAATAACAATGTTTACTGTAAAAAAAGTCTCTGGTTTACAACTACTGGAATGAATCTCAGAAGAACTCATATGACTGAATTTGATATTAGGTTTTAGTCTCAGATTGGTAGAATCTCTCAACTCCAATCATGATGGTTGCAATACGCTTCAATTGTTGATCAGTTTTTTTTTTCTTTGTCTTTATTCAAAGCCCAAACCAAGATGAAAGTGGATGGAGATAATTTTTTAAATGTTCAGGAAGTGCATATATTTAAGACAGAAATATGAGACAGGGCACTTCTATAACAGACTAAGTCTGATTGTGGTTAAGTTACATCATCTCTGAGCGCCTTGACTTTCTCAACTCTTCTACAGATTCATCCTACATTTTTTTCTGTTTTCCTTTTGGGTTCAATCCTCTGTGATTCAGTTCTAATTTAATACATGCACCAAATGAAGCACACTAACCATACACTTTGCTGGAGGTCTATCAGTTCTTAACAAACCAGGAATGAAGGAATATTCCACTTTTTACTCCATGTCTATACTTGAGGAAGAGCTCCAAGAGCTGGGCTCTGAAGTTCTTGAGTTTAGCTGCAGCCATGTCTCTACGTAATTTAATAATGTAAATATCATCAGGTGTAAATGCCACAGAATGTGTTTATGAGCTTGCATATTGGAACTTTATTTTATTGCTGCCTGAGAGTCCTGTTTAATTTGATCTGTAGCCGGGGCATAAAGACTTTTATCAGTGTTCCAGGTGATTCTACTTGACAAAAGGCAGATGCATAGAGCTGTGAATCTCAAACTCAGTGGGGATCAGAGTCACTTGGAGGGATTATTTAAAACACAGATTGCTGGGTCCACATTCAAGAGTTTCTGATTCAGGAGATCAGGATGAAGCCCCAAAATTTGCTTTCCCAGGTAATGGTGATGCTTTTGTCCACAGACCTTGCTTAGAGGACCACTACCAGGAAGGACATATTATGGATGCTGGCACTGGAGTGAAAATCCTGATTCCATTATCACCACCTATGAAATCTTAGGAAAATAATTTATTCTCTGCTCTTTATATCAGTTCTTTAATCTCAGAGTCGTGAGGCATCAACAAGAAGGTTTTGATACAGTTCCTGGCACAGAATGCAATAACAAATACTAACTTCCTTTTTCTATTATACATAGCTACAAGGTGTAATTACATTAAATCAATAGCACACAAATTAAAACTCTGCAGGAAAAGCAAACAGAGACAACTGGAACAAACAATATCTTATTAGAATTATATATACATAACACAAAATGATAAATACAGAGAAATGTTTTCAGTGTCAGGTCTTAAAAATACTTCCATTCAATTTTCAAAATGTTGAACATAATAATTTAGCTGGTAGGAACACTAGATATAATCTAATTAGATATAATCTTTAAAGAACATGAGGTTTTTTGTTACAACCTGTAATAGATTCTAATATCTCATCTATGATAATAATTTGTTTTCACAAAATCAGAAGAATAAATTGAATAGTATATTTGCCTAAATCATTAATATTTTGGTCTTTCTTTAATTTCCAAGAAAACCTAAATCATCAAAGTGCATCAGAATCCATTATCAGCCAAAGCAAAGCCTCTACTAATGATGGAATAGGTGTATTCTAAATTTACATAAACAAAAAACTAAATAGCTCTCTTTCCTGCTTGTCATTTGCTTCAGTTTGTGTGTCTCAAGGTCCTCCCAGGAGTTACTGTCCAAATCTTGAGGTGGCTTCTGGGAGGTAAGCATGCCCTTTGTGGATGCTGCTACATGTGCCTTCAGACAGGGAGAACCTAGAGGTAGTACCTCCACAGTGGGGCTGGCAGAGATGAGAACTCGAATACTGTCAGTGTTTCTCTCTGGAATCTAGATGAATCCACTTGTCTAAGTAAGTCTCAGGGGGGCTGCACAGCTCAGGTCAAAGGGTATACATGTTAGGATTGTTTAAAACAATTTTCTCTATATATCAACAGTTGATACAGAGCAAGGTCTTACTGGACCTTTTAATCTCAAAACCTTGCCGTTTCCAAGGTAGCCTGATACCATTATGAGACAGTTTTCTTTTTCTGAATTCCTTAAAAAAAAAAAAAGATGGCCACCTGCATATCTTCTTTGTTGCTGCATCATGTTGTGCATGGTATCAGTTTTTATTATTAATTATAATTATTAACTTAATGATATACTTTTACCTTTTTATGAATTAACTATTTATGAATTTTCTTAAACTGTGAGGTCCCCAAGGGTCACCTTAACTTGTTCCTTCTCTATGGGACATTCTCAAGTGCCCCAGTTCTCAGTAACTTTTTTCTTTTGCTATCTTTGATATAAATTTGACACCAACTTATACTGCTCTACCTATGTGGCTAATTCTATTTTAAGTATTCTCTTCCCAACCAGAGCCAAAAAGCTCTTTAGAATGGAGGCTATACATTTTACTTCTTTGCAAAAGTATTTGGCAATGCTGATGTTGAGTCAATATTTGGTAAATAATTGCCAGACTGCAGTAAAGTCCTCATAATATTGTAATCAGAATGATATAAGGCTTACCGTCTGGCCAGTATATAGACAATTAAAATTATTTTTTTTAAAGCCAAAACATTAACCGTGGTTATTAATCCTCCGTGCTTTAAAACCAACATGGTTATAAGGACATCACATTTTTGGTATTCTCTAGCATCCGTATCCTCCTTCTGGGGTTTCCCCATGAAATACCCACCAAATTTCTCTACACCCTAAAACAACAGAAAACTTTCCCTTCCTTTTCCTGAGAAACAGTTTATTAATGAAAGGCCATCACCAGTGTTTAGAACTAAAGCTGAGCAGTAAGGCCCTTCCACTGTAGCTCAATCAGAAACAGAGTTGATTTCATGCCCATCCTGGTGGAGATGCAGTTCCTTCTCTCAAATTTTGCCTAGTACTGGAAATTTAAAAAGCTGGTAAACAGCTTGAGAGGGTTCAGGTGCTACCCTGGGAGGCACTGTCTTTTGTCCTTCGAGAGTTTTCTTGCTGGATTGCTTTGGCCCTATTGCCACAGCCCTGACCACAATCATTCCAGCTGACACTTTCACAGCCCTGTGAGGTACTACAAATGTCAAAAGTGAAGCCCGAAGGTTCCGCATTTATCTTTATACCTGAAAGGTTTTTTTTTTTTTTTTGATTGAGTTGAGAACTGGATTATGGAAATTTGCCTCAGTTTCACCACAGCTATTAGGAGAAGAAATTTTGTCCTTCCAAGAACTTTAATTGGTTGATTGAGCATTTTAGTGCCCTAGACTGGGCATTCTCTTTTAAGGCTCACTCCCGGGTTCCCACTATACATGCTTACAAATATCTCTTTAAATTCTTCAATTAAGGTCATGCCTTGCATCAAAAACCTTGAAACCAGAGCAACTACCTCACCTCTTCAGTTCTTCATAAGGCATTACTACTACACTATCATACATGTATATGTATGTGTACTTTATAGATGTATTTATCTTGTAAAAAAAAAAAGTAAAAATGCTCTTTTCACTCTTCTTTGTCTAATATAGGCACCCAGGTATGTAGTTAGAAATTAAATAAAGGCCACAAAAATTTCCCTAGGAAGATCATTATAAAGAAAATTCCTTTCTTCCTCTCATATCATACAGCTGGCCTTTGAGGCATGCCAGCTTAGAAATAAAGTATCACCCATGGTGATAGGAAGTCAGGATCTTTCTCTCTTTGGGTGGCAGCTGACATTTCTATCAGAAGGCCTAGTAAAATAGGTATCTCTTCTTTTGTTCTAAGCAATATTTTCTTCAGCTTTCCTTCAAAAAATATCTTTACTCTCCCATTAAAATATGAAGATTTGGAGATTTTGAACAGCAAAGTTATGGGTGGGCATTGGTCACTTTAAATCATGTGCTGGCTATGTAGAGAGAGAAAGATATGGTAGAATGGTAGTGGAGGAGGGCTAGAGAAATGTATCTTCAATGGGAGCACTGGAGGAAAGCAAACTTTTCATAGCTGTTGCCGGTATCTCATGAAAGCCCAGGCTGCCACCATGGTGAGGGCAAACACTGGCACCAGAACCATAGCCATGGGAATGCCACTTGGCTCCCCTTCACCTCGATGTGCTAGAGGTCCATTCTGCACCTGTAACTGGAAGAGAAGGAAAACTGTTAACTGCAGTGACTAATCTATGTTTCCCACCTTGACTCTGGACCACCCAAAACTATAAGCCCCAACCGCTACCCAGTAGAAGGCAGTGATGCATCAGTGACACAGGTTCTTTTGTTAAAAAAAAAAGTCTGAAAGGGAGGCATTTAACTTTGTTGCACTACCAACCTAAGGGGACAAGTCAGGTAACCTCTTCCTGTACTGCCTCCATCTTAACTCTATGTGTATCATAATAGGAAAAGGAAGATATGAGATGAAACCTAATGATCACATGGGAGACCTGGATATTACTGGGGAGAAGGGTGCATCTTTTTGGAAATGTTTACTTAGAAAGATTATCTGTCATCACAATGCAACAAGAGAAGACCCAGGCAATGTCAAAAAAAGTGTGATATCTTTTCTTGGAAATGTTTTCCAATTCCCAAAGGCACCCACTCTGTCCTAGATGGAGTCCTGTCTTTCATTCCCTCGTCTGTCATACTAGACAGACAAAGGTCAAACCTACATGGAACAGAGGGACAAGACTCAGATAAATAAATTAAATGCTAATAGTTATAAAATTTTCTATTACTTAAAAACATTTGAGGCGTGATGGTCTTTCTTAGTTCAGTCTTTTTTTATTCCAGGATGGCCCTTTTTGTATCAACTTTTAGTGGCTAAGTTGTAATAATTATGATGCCATTATACTGAAGTAACTGACCCTTCAGTCTGAAAGGCAAAACTGTATGAACTACCTTTTATACCCTCTACTCTATCTCTACATCTTTCACTCATTTCTTGATGAGATGACCTCAAAGGGCATGCTTGAGAGGAAGACATGGTTCTTAGGGCTGAGCCAATTCCTTAAACAGAAGAATCTGTTTTAATAGTAGTTCTTTATGGAGGCTTCCTGAGAAGTGAACATTGGAAATCATTTCCACAAACCTTAAAAATTAACTCCAATCATATCCAAAGTGTATGCCTATAATTACTTATCAATCTCCTGCATAAATTCTCCCATATTTAAAAATAGAGAAGAGTCAAGGTGGAAGCAGCTATTTTCTGCTCCATCACACCCAGACTCTGTTTGTAACCCTTTCATGTTTTGCCTTCTCCATCTTTTCCATTAGAACCTTTCAATCTTCTTTAGCCTCTGAACCTTCACTTAGCCACTGAATGAGGCAGAGTGCACCAACTTAAGCAGGAAAAGATGTTAAAGGTACACTGAACCTGTTCAATGAATACACTCAGAAATCCTCAGTGCTACAGCAAAAATCATATCTACCCAGATTTCCCCTCCCATCATGCAAATTCCGAAATACTAAAAAGAAAGAAGTGAATGCAGGAATGGATGAAGTCTTGACTGAATTCTGAATTCCACTTTTTTTTTTTTTTTTAAGATTTTAGTTATTACAAGGCAGAGAGTTACAGATAGAGATAAAGGACTTCCATCCACTGCTTCATTCCCCAAGTGGCCACAGTGGCTGGAGCTGACAATTTGAATCCAGGAGCCAGGAGCTTCTTCTGGGTCTCACATGAATGCAGGCCCAAGCACTTGGGCCATCTTTCACTGCTCTCCCAGGCCATAGCAGAGGATCAGAAGAGGAGCAGCTAGGATATGAACCAGTGCCCATAGGAAATACCGGTGTGACAGGCAGAAGCTTAGCCTACTATGCCACAGCACCGGCCCCACCATTTTCTTATTACAGCTCCCCTCTGAGCACTACAGCTTTGGTTAAAAGTGTCACCAGGTTGGTAAGAAGATCGATAGATGTAATAGGGAAAATCAGGGGCCAGTGTTGTGGTGCAGCAAGTTAAGCCAATTCTTGTAATGCTGGCATTCCACACTGGAGTGCCCGTTCCAGTCCCCTTATAATGGACCTGAGAAAGCAGCACATGACCCAAATACTTGAGCCCCTACCACCAAAGTGGGAGCACCCAGATGAAGTTCCAGGCTCCTGGCTTTGGCCTGATTTAGCTCCCGCAGTTGTAGCCATTTGGGGATTGAACCGGTGGATGAAAGATCTCTTTCTCTCTCCCTCTCTCTCTCTGCCTTTCAAATAAATAAATAAACAAAAAAAAGGACATCAGATAGCAGGAACCAGGCATTTCACCATTGTTGTAGTTACAATTGTAGAAATTGTTATAAATTAAGAATTTTAAGAGCAAATATGGGGGCTGGCGCTGTGGCACAGTGAGTTAACATCCTGGCCTGAGGTGCTGGCATCCCATATGGGCGCCGGTTCTAATCCCAGTTGCTCCTCTTTCGATCCAGCTCTCTGCTATGGTCTGGAAAAGCAGTGGCCCCTACAAGTCCAAGTCCTTGGGCCCCTACACCCAAGTGGGAGACCCAGAAGAAGCTCTGGTTCCTGGCTTTGGGTTGGCGCAGCTCCAGTCATTGTTGCCAACTTGGGAGTGAACCTGTGGATAGATCTCTCTCTCTCTCTCTCTCTCTCTGTCTCTACCTCTCTCTGTAACTCTGTCTTTCAAATAAATAAAATAAATCCCCTTTAACAAAAAGATCAGATATGATTCTCCCACTACCAAAAAGTAAAAAAAAAAAATGATTCTTTTTTTCTCCCTGCATCAATTTTAATCTGGTTGTCTTCAAGGCATATATTACCTCGAAACTAGGACCTGAGTGTCAAGCATACTGTTTAGTGTCAAGCACACTGTTAACAAATGTCCTTTAAGATGAACAGAAGGGGCTGGAGTTGTGGTACAGTAGGTTAAGCTGCAGCCTGTGACATAGGCATCCCACATGAGTACCAGTTTGAGTCCTGGCTGCTCCCTTCCAATCCAGCTCCTTGCTAATGCACCTGGGAAAGCAGCAGAAGATAGCCCAAGAACTTGGACCTCTACTACTCATGTGAGAGACCAGGATAGAGTTCCAGACTCCTGGCTTCAGCTTGGCCCAGTCTTGGCCGTCATGGCCATTTGGGGAATGAACCACCAGCTGATTGAGAAGATCCTTCTCAGTATTTCTCCCACCCCCCTCTGTAACTCTGCCTTTCAAATACATAAAAAGAAAAACATAAATAAATACATAAAAAAAAGATGAACAGAAGTACAAGAGGGTCCCTGCCCGTGCTAGGCAAGTTCTTCAAAAAGTGAAAGTGAAAATTAATAACCACACATATACCACTGAAGATTACATGCAGTTTAATCACAAGAATGGTACAAAGGCCTGGTGCCAGGTCTATGGCTGCAAGTAACACCTACCCTGTGCTGCACTCTCAGGGACACAGCATAGCCTGCGTTACGAAAGAGGTCTACAGCATCCTGATGCAGGAGGTTCTTTAGGTCCTGGCCATTCACCTGTCAAAGGAGAGTCATAAGAGACAGAAGGTTAATTCTCATAAGTCAACAATTTACTTTTATGCAGCCAAACCTTTTTAAAAAACTAATTCCTACCAGGCATATTCTAAGTGTCAGGAGTACAGGTAAAGTTACTTAGAATTCAGGGTAGCTTTTTTCATTTTCAAAGCTTTGTTTTCCTAGAACTGAGATTCCACGGGCCATATGAAGAGATCCTATGCTAAAATAAAGTGGTTTCTCCTTCCTCTTCTATGCCTGTCTCACTAATGTACTTTTTGTCATCCATGAACATTACCCTGCTTCCCTATAGCTATAACAACCTTTCAGGTTACTACCCCATCCTTTATATTCCTAATTCTTGGCATTGCCATCTTCAATTGTAGAAATACAATTCTACACAACATTTTCCCACAATTCATTCTGATGTGGTGCAAATCTATATAGGTCCATAGCACTTATTCAATAGTGTGAAGTATTTCCTGTGATTTCATGGACACTCCTATCCTTCTCACATTTGCTAAAAACCATGTTTCTGTGATAATACAAACCCTTAAAAAATTTCAATTTAGGACACCCCTACCATATAGAAGTGAGACATGTGAAGGAATACTGGTACTTAAACTTTTTGGTGTTAGGAGAGACACTGGTCACAAGTGGTATCTAACCTGTGCTGTACTCACTGACACAGTACAGCCACCTTGTGCAAGATTACCTATCTTTTACACATGTCAATGCCAACATCAACAGCAACAGTAGCAAGAGTATCTTATTTATTTTATAGGATCTGTGTTGTATATAAATTAGCTAATTTATTTCTCACAATAATCCTATGAGGTTGATACTATTTTCATCTTCCTTTTACAAGTGAAGAAACTGAAGCTTAGTGAGATTGCTGAATAAGAGTAGGTAGGGGTAGGGTTTCTAAATAATAGGGGAATACCAAAATGCTCTTGCATGTCATTGTTCCTTCTACACTACTATTCCTCCTCATCGACTCACCAACTACTCGGAGCTCAGGTGAAGCTCAAGCCTTTGGATTTTTCAACCTTCATATTTTCCTTGTCATCATCTTCCTTTTCCATTAGTTCATAAGTATCTCTCCCCCATTTTCACCTCCTGAGAATCTTGGTCAATGAATCTACCTATATTTTTGCCTGACAGATGGTATATCTTCGCAACAGTTTCAAGCTTCATTCCACTTCAGCCAGCAACTGATTGACATAAATTCAGACTTCAACATTAGGTATGCTTCAGCTCTTAGTATCTCAAACTCTTAACGACCTGACCATAATCCCTACTCTTTTCACACTTCCCATTCCTCTACTGAATTTCCCTTTTATCCTCTTCAAAGTCTTTATCTTTTTACATTTTATCTGCATTCTTACCCATCTAGGAGTTCTGGCTGTAGCTGTGAAAAAGCACTTGTTAAACCATTAGAGTCCCTTGTCCTCATAATTGTCCACCATCTTTCCAGTGCTGGGCAACACACTGAATCTACTTTCCTTGCTATTACTGAGTTGAATATTCCTGGAGAAAGATACAGTCACACTCTCTATCACAGATTCCAGCTAACTGACTCCTGCTTATCCTTAAAACTTGCCTTCTACTCATTTAAGAAACTCCCTAAAACTCTCTTCTCTCAAGAGACTCTTTTGTTTCTTTTTTTAAATTTTTTTGTGAGATTACTTCTGACACTCTCTCCCTTTTCTTTTCTTCCCCGTCATAGTTTTGGGATATCTGCTCACTGCTCCTTTCCCTCTCTGGATTAGGTCATTCTTTATCAAGGTTAAGTTATCTATAGATGCTCTTCATCACATCCCTTCTAGCCTCTTACAGATCTCACGATTACTTTTTGCCTGATTCCTTAAGTCCTTTATTGCTCTCTTACCTTAAATCATCCTCCTCTATGAAGAAAACAATACAAGTATGTCTTGGAACCCACTATCATCATATTCCCATCTTCTCTCCTCTTTCACTACAAAACTGTTTGCATGCATTGCCTTCACCTCCTCAGCACTCATTCACTCTTTATTCCCTTGTAATCTCAAAATACGTAGCTGGGAGGGAAGAATATGCTCTCGTGAAGTTCAGCAGTGACTTCCACTCACCAGGTGCTACAGAGCTCTTTCTCAGATTTCATACCATTTTTTTATACTTATTTATTTGAACGGCAGAGTTACAGAGAGAGAGAGAGAGAGAGAGAGAGAGAGAGAGACAGAGGTATCTTTTATCTGCTGGTTCACTCTCCAGATGGCTGCAACAGCTGAAGTGGGGCTGATCCGAAGCCAGGAGCCAGGAGCTTCTTCCCAGTCTCCCACGGGGCCATCTTCTACTGCTTTCCCAGGCCATAGCAGAGAGCTGGATTGGAAGTGGAGCATACTGGAAGCCGGCATTGCAGGTGGTGGCTTTACCTGCTATGCCACAGCACTGGCCCCAATCATTTCTTGCTGTTTTTAACTTTCTCCTATTTTGGCTTATAAGCACTTAGCTCTCTTAGTCCTTTGACTACTTTCCTGATTCCTCTCCCCTTTCCTCCTTCTTAGGTAAGGAAATGTACTTCACTGTCACTGCTTCATTCTTTTCCTTTCTCTTCTATGGTGAATTTTCACAATTTCAACCATAATCTGTAAGTTTATAAAAACCCAAAGCTTTTATTCCTGCTTGTACTTCTGA
Source organism: Sylvilagus floridanus (assembly GCA_949820135.1). Taxonomy (NCBI): domain Eukaryota; kingdom Metazoa; phylum Chordata; class Mammalia; order Lagomorpha; family Leporidae; genus Sylvilagus; species Sylvilagus floridanus. The sequence goes on along the minus strand of OX463228.1, from coordinate 8,752,538 downwards.
ATTGGCCAATTTCCTACTGGAAGTCTATTCTTGAATATTCTGCTAAATCTTACTTCAATATATCCAAAGCCTCTTTTTAACTTTATACAAAACCAAAACATGCTGACTTATTTCCTATTACCACTACCATTTATTCAGACTAAAATTTGTAATTTTAAAAATTTATTCTAGTCTGGCGATATTCACATATAATACAGGATACTTCAAAAAGTTTGTGGAAAGCACAATTAAAAGATAAATTTTGGTGCAAAAAATTTTGAAATCCAAGGAAAAGAGCAAAGGAGGGGTCTTTAAAAAGTTCATGAAAAAGGTACATTATCAAATACTATGCAAGGGCATCAAAAATGTTCCACACCAAAAAAAGCTCATCTTTTAATTCCATTTTCTATGAACCATGAACTTTTTGTAAAAATGTGTTTTAATCTTTTATTTATTTGAAAGGCAGAGAGACAAAGATCCTCCATCTGCTGGTTCATTCCCCATATGTCTGCAAAAGCCAGGGTTGGGCCAGGCTGAAGCCAGGAGCTGGAAACTCAATCTGGATCTCCCACATGAGTGGCAGGGGCCTAATCACCTGCTGCCTCCCAAGGTGCACATTAACAGGAAGCTGGAATTGGAAGTAAAGGTGGGACTCAAACCCAAGCACTCTGAAATGGTAAGCAGGCATCCCAAGTGGTAACATAACTACTATGGCAAATGTACACCCTCCACTCCCGTGAAGATTTTATGTACCTGTGCACACTGTCACAGCCTGCAGTCTAACACTTATAAAAAGGGAGATTTATTTATCTGAAGGGCAGAGCCATCTCGGGGTATTTTGTTTCCTACTGCTTCTCTATTCTAGGATACGGACACTCTTAATGGAATCACTGTGATTATCTTCTCCTTGGTTTACTTTCCTCTGCATCTTCCCCCATTCCAATCTATTTCACCACTGTGTCTCCAGATAAATCTCCCTAAAGTACAATTCCTTAGACAACAGAATACAGTTGTATTCTAGTTTTCAAAAAATAAAGCAAAATTAGGAAGCAGTGAAAGAGTGCATGCCTGATTTCTCATGCTGGTAGGCAAAACCCTTCAGGAAATGACTAACTCAGCTTGTTGGTTCAACTAGGCTCTAGCCAAGTCACATACTCACTGGCCTTAACACATAAAAATCCTACCTTCATACCTAAGTTATATAAACCAGCCAAATACTTTCCCCCTTTTCCAAATTCTATTTATCTTCCAAGACTGATTTTTTTTTTTAAGATTTTATTTATTTATTTGAGAGGTAGAGTTACAGACAATTAGAGAGAGAGACAGAGAGAAAGGTCTTCCATCTGCTGGTTCATTCCCCAAGTAGCTGCAACGGCCAGAGCTGAGCCGATCCAAAGCCAGGAGCCAGGAGCTTCTTCCTGGTCTCCCATGCGGGTGCAGGGGCCTAAGCACTTGGGCCATTTTCCACTGCTTTCCCAGGCCACAGCAGAGAGCTAGATTGAAAGAGGAACAACTGGGACTAGAAATGGCACTCATGTGGATGCCAGCACTGCAGGCAGATGCTTAACTTTCTGCACCACAGCGCTGGCCCCCAAGATTGATCTTTAAAAGGGTCAATCCTACTACTATAAAAATGAACACATGATTTTTTTGCTGATGGACTTTGCTGTCATGTTACCAAGCTACCTCCCGACTATGCTTTGTTTTCTTGGCAGATATGGCATAAGGAAGAAACTTCAGTATTTCTTTCTATCACAATGAATTCTCAATGACTCCATTTCTAGTTAATTCCTAGGGGGAGAGAATAGGTGTAGAATTACTAATTATAGTTAGAATGCTTATTTAAGTAATCTAGCCCATGTAACAACTGTTATTTCTCACTGTGAAGAAGTACACATTTTCTTCTAGAGGCAAACAAGTAAGTTAATGATGCAGTCATGTCAGCGATTGCTGAATAAGGTCACAGCTAATTATTAGAGTCAAAGTTTCACAGTAACATGAATGTGAGTGAAATAATTGAGTCACTATATGACATTCAACCATGAAACTACCGAGCTTAAAATAACTGTTGCTTTAGTTGTCAGTAATTTCCAGGAATTATTAAAAATTTATTATTACGTCTGGAGTTGTCTGTTCACTTTTAATATATTAACTGATTTAGCGTTCATAATAGGCCTCTGAGTTAGGAACCATCATTTTTTAAGTGTTAAAACAGAAGCACAGGAAGGCTACACACTCATCCATAAGTTCATAGAATAGAAAGATCAAAGTCATGATTCAATCTCAAGTAGCCTGGCCTTAAACCTTTCATAAAACATTAACCTATACAAATTTACATCATAAGCAAGGATTTTATTTCGGCAACGTATCACTGTAAATCAAAGTTTTATTGATTTTTAATTTTTGCTTTATTTAATGTTATATATTTAAACATTTTTAGAGTAGGACAAAAACACAGGGCATTCAAGCATTAACATTTTTATTAACTTGCATAAATTGAAGTAGCATTAAAAACACATTTAAATGCCACTTCACTGACAAAAATCTTCCTAAATCAGACTTTACTAGATGCATCTGATTCACATCTTTGCCTCTCCATGCTATGTAATTTTCTTAAAGCTGGAATTGAGCTCTGCATTTTACATTTCACATTCTACTCTAACCTGAACAGGTTGTATCTCAGCCCGTCACTATACCTGTGTAATGACTGAGGAGCACTGGTATACACCTCAGTATAAATGCCACCTGCTTTCCTGAAGTGTGGCTCCAGAGTGCAACCTGAGAAAGGCCTAAGTACACAAAAGGTTGGCAGACATAATCTCATTATTACACAAAACTGAAAGGCCTGGATTCGAATCACAGCTCTACCTGTCAGTGACTCACTATGGAATCTCATCTGAGCCTCCTTCTGCTAACAGAAAGAAAAACATTGGTGACACCAGGCAAAATAACTTGCTATGTACAGCATATGCCAGTTATGGCTTTCTACCCTCCTAGTTATGGTTAAAAGTATTGTAATATTCAAATAGTCTAGTTCCTATTTAAAAATTAAACCTTGGGGTTAGTGATTGGCTTAGCAGTTGAAAACACGGCTTACAATACCTGCATCCCAAATTAGAGTGATGTGCACCGTGAGAAAAAGCAGGTGATTGCTCAAGTGATTGAGCACATGGAAGACCTGGACTGAGTTCTCAGTGCCTGGCTTCAGTCACCCTGAGTCCTGGCTATTGCAGACATTTAGGGAGTAAACCAGCAAATGGGGGCTTGCTCTGTCCATGTCTGTCTGTCTCTAATAAAAATAATTAAAATTCAACCCTAAGTAAGAGAACTTTTAGAAATGCAAAATTCCTTTTGTAAAGAACTATGTTTCCATTCTTGGCCAACACAAATCAGCCCCATAGAACAAATCTTGACTGAATCTTTTTCCCTTGACAATGTTACTCCTGCTAAAGAACCGAATTTGCTTCCCAATATTTACTTCCTCTATGGATTTTTTTAAAAGATTTATTTATTTATTTGAAAGTCAGAGTTACACAGAGAGGAGAGGCGGGGGGGGGGGGGGAGAAAGAGAGAGAGATAGAGAGAGAGAGAGAGAGAGGTCTTCCCTCTGATGGTTCACTCCCCAGATGGCTGCAATGGCCAGAGCTGCGCTGATCTGAAGCCAAGAGATAGGAGCTTCCTCCAGGTTTCCCATGCAGGTGCAGGGGCCCAACGAGTTGGGCCAGCTACCTCTGCTTTCCAGGCCATAGCAGAGAGCTGGATTGGAAGTGGAGCAATCGGGACTAGAACCGGCGGCCATATGGGATGCCGGCGCTTTAGGTCAGGGCTTTTACCTGCTGTGCCACAGTGCCGACCCCCCTCTATGGATTTTTAGATTCCTGTAGCCCAGTGATGAACCACCGAGTTCTGTAGATTTTACCCCTCAATGTCTATAGAATACATTTTCTTTATCACCATCCTTACTAATACAGACCAGAAGCTCTCAAAGTGTAGTCCCCACGACAACAATATTAGCATCACCTCGAATCTTGTTAAGAATGAAAATAATCAGGCCTCATTCTAGCAATCTGTATGTTAGTAAGCTCTCCAGGTGATTCTGATATTCAGACAGTTCTAACTTAAACTGAAACAGGATGCTGACTCCTCCCCACTCCCAGGCCACTTCCCCTACTTAATGCAAATCACATGCCTCCACAGATTTCATTAGTGATTTTCCCTTTACTGATTTAAAAAGTACTGTTTTGTTCAGCTTCTGTTTCAGGTTTATATACATATTTATACATTCATATTTGATGAATAAGAAATATATATAGTTCCGATTACAGGTCATAATTTTAAAAATTCAAAAAACACTTGCCTTCTGTAGTGGTTCTCAAATTCTCACAGCCTCACCAGGGAGTACTTTTATTATTTAGATTTTAATTCTGTAGGTCTGGCAGGGTCCTGGGTGATGGCCAGATTACCCATGGTTGGATCTCACTTTCCTGCCTAGAAGCCATCAACTTCGTAATCTTAGGACTTTTAACTTGTTATTTTAGCTTCTTTAACCATGGTGTAAGTTTTACTGAACCCAGATAGGGCACACATGTAAAGCATGCTAGAAAAATCCTGCTGAATGAATGCTCAGTGATTCAGGATATGGAGTTGTTCTAGCTAACTGGAGGGAAAACAAAAACCTGTCTGCTTTAACTCTGGTGGTTGGCCATCTTTAAACATCTGTTTCCTGGACCAATGTTGTTTGGAAGACTGCCCAAGTGCTTGGACAGCTGCCACCCACGTAGGAGACGTAGATGGAATTCTTGGCTCCAGGTTTCAGCTTGGCCCAGCCCCAGCCCCAGCCCCAGCCCCAGCCCTTGTGGCCATCTGGAGAGTGAACCAGAAGATAGAATATCTCTTTGTGTAACTCTGCCTTCAAATAAATAAAATAAATCTTAAAAAAAAATTGTTTTGGGGGTACTGTGGCATTGTGGGTTAAGCTAACTGTGGTAACATCAGTATCCCATTCTTAGTGCTGGCCGGAGTCCTGGCTGCTCAGCTTCTGATCCAGCTCCCTGCTAATTTGCCTGGGAGAGTAGTGGAGGATGGACCAAGTGCCTGTAATCCTGTCACCCATGTGGGAGACTCCGATGGAGTTCCAGGCACATTTTTGTCTCTTTTTGACAAAGTTGAAGCATGTTAAAAAATCTTCTAAATCTAATTAATCAGGTCTAACCAAAAAACTCAGTGTTATAATGGAGAAATTCATTCTCTGAACAACCAATTAGAAGCTTACCCTGTGTAAGGAGCAGGTCTAGGTATTGGAGCTAAAGAGATGAGAAGACAGTCTCTCCTAGAAGTATTTTGTTTAAGGGATTCTGCTGCGTATTTCACTATCTCTGTAGCTGGGGGACTGCTGCTGGATCTTTCCCACTGATTTCTAAGTAAAGAGAAGACACTTTTTTTGCTTTCTTTGTAACTTTCCATAGCGCCTGGAAATGTGCCCTGAGGGCATCAAGTAAAACAGCTGATAAATGTTGATGACTAAGCAATTCTTTCATTCACTAAATTAAGAATTGAACAGAAAATGAAATAAAGTTGGCCCTATCTATGCCATTTTGTTATTTAATGAAACATTCATTTGTACAATTATAATAAATAGCTAAATTACCCTGAGCTTTATACAAATGTGGAGTTTGTTGAGGATCAACTATTCTTGACTATTCACTCTTCCTTCCTTTCGACAGATACACATGGAAGATGAGAAACTTAGTCTACTTTTTTTTTTTTTTTTAACAAAATTTCCTGAAGTGTCCTATGCCAACATTAAACTATTTTCAACACTGCACATATACCAAATGAACTTTGGGTGAGAAATTTCTGGCCCTCATCTCAACTTCAGGTCTGTTCTTCCACTGGTAATATTCAGTTTTGTTTCAGAGGTAACATGGTCTTAAATATACTTTAAAACAATTAATTAATAAAATACCTATACTGAGAAAAAAATTTTCACTTTCAATGAGATAAATAAAACTGCATGCAGTTATTTAAGAACTTAAAACCAAGATAATATATGGGCATTATTTAAAGAAACTGGAAAGATTAAATTAATAGCTGATAATAACTCATGGAAAATTTACAGATCATGATACTTCTATCTGTTATCTAAAACAGATGGTGGTAAGGAAGAGACGCATTTATAGGTTAATTACTAATAACTAGCAAAAGTTAGTAGAAAAAATGAGTAAATTTTACAACATAGAAAAATAACCTATGTGAGGAGAAAGAAAAGTCCACTAAATGTGAATATAGGCTAATAAAGAAATTGCATCATTCTATAGAGACTTCAGAGCCAATAAGTGAACACTTATGAACATGAAAGGGATAAAGTGAGCTGAATAGTTGGGACATTTAATGGTTATGGTCTGACATGTTCACTTAAAGATAGAGACAATGTGGGTGAGTGAGGCAACACAGGTTTTTTCACAATATTTCTTAAGGAATGGGATCCAGAATGAATTTTGGAACAAACTCTTAGAAAAGAAATTAGAGTCAAAGGAATATAGGCCTAGATAGAACACAGAGGATATGTTTCTTGTTCTCTTGTACACACTCCTTTTTTTTCTTCTTTTCTGTATTTTTTTGAAATTTTTTTCGATTATTTATTTATTTATTTGAGAGGCAGAGTTACAGACAGTGAGAGGGAGAGTCAGAGAGAAAGGTCTTCCTTCTGTTGGTTCACTCCCCAAATGGCTGCAACAGCCAGGGCTGAGCTGATCCAAAGCCAGGGGCCAGGAGCTTCTTCCTGGTCTCCTACGTGGGCGCAGGGGCCTAAGACTTGGGCCATCCTCCACTGCTTTCCCAGGCCATAGCAGAGAGCTAGAATGGAGGAGGAGCAACCGGGACTAGAACTGGTGCCCATATGGGATGCCGGCGCCGCAGGCAGAGGATTAACCTACTGCGCCACAGTGCTGGCCCCTCTTTTCTGTATTCTTTATCTTCCCCCATCCCTGTCTTCTATTTCTGCTTTTCCTTTTCCTGGTATTTTCCTTCCTCTTCTTTTGCACATCATTTCCTTAACTGGCTAGAGCATAAACATAAACATCTCATCCTTCAAAATATGCCTTACATATCTTTGAGATATCATATATATATTTCTTATATATTTCTTTGTAATGTCTCTTATTTCTTATATTTTGATAAAGTAAAATTATTTTGTTATAAAATTTTAAAGTTAGGTAAGCTCAGGTTTTTAGACATTTGCTTTTTTCTCCACTGACTTTTTTTTAAAAAAGATTTATTTACTTGAAGGCAGAACTAGAGAGAGAGAGAGAGAGAGAGAGAGAGAGAGGGAGAGATTCCATCTGCTGGTTCATGCCCCAAATGGCTGCAATGGCCAGGGCTGGCCATGCCTAAGCTAGGAGCTTGGAACTCCATCATGTCTCCCATGCGGTGGCAGGGGCCCAAGGATTTGGCCCATCCTCTGCTGCTTTATCAGGTGCATTATCAGGAAGGTGGGTGGGAAGTGGAGAAGCAGATCCTCAACCAGTGCTCATATGAGGTGCTGGCATTGGAGGAGCCTGATCTACTGTGCTACATTTGACATTTATCTCCTACCATCTATCACTACCTCTCAAGCCATTTCTGAAAACTTGACAGGTCTTTCAATAATAGTTCTCTGTGAAGCAATGACCTACATTAGAAAGGTTCCTCATCTCGGACTATATCTAATAAATTCTTTCCCAGTGGCATTTACATCCTGTTTTCCTCTTTTCTCTCCTGTTTTATATAAAGACTAATTTTAGCTTTTATATAAAACCACACATACAATCTATTGCTAGTTCACCACATCACTTTCTTTTCAGGACAAGTAATTCTAGCTCCTCATTTATCTTTTAGGAGGCAATACAGTACACTGGTTAAAAGCAGGGGCTCCAAATTCAGATAGATCAAAATTTTAGTCCCTGCCACTTAATAGTTGTGTGCTGCTTGACTTCACCAAGGCTCAATTTCTTAGAAGGTGCAAAGTGAGTACAGTAATCATACTCACCTCATAAGGTAAGCATACTATTAAAAAAGGTAAAGCAAAGTTCTTAGTATGCTACTATGTTGTTTTAGCTGCTTAAAAATTTCTCACTATTCTCATTTTGCAAGAATCTACCTTTAATCACAATTTTTCAAACAATATGGCTCTCTTCTTAAGTCCTATACTGTTCAAATCCTTCTTAAATCATGAAGGCTAGGATCCAGAGATCTAAAGACAACAGGATTCATATGCAAAAATATTAAGCTGCATACATCTTAACTATATGCTACATCTTTAACAATCCATTCTCAATTTCCTTACTGTAACACTGCCACATTGATGAAATAAGCTGCTTCTAAATTTTTGAATATCCTTTTTAAATGACAGTTGGATTATCAGTATTTCCATCTCACAGATTGATAAGTCGTATATAGAAGAAGCTTAATGGAATGAAGAAAGGCAAAATACTCATTTAGAAGATCTAAAACAATGCCATTCATAGTATGTTTATATTCTGCATCAACTATGACAACTCAAATTTTTGAGTTCGTTCGGTTAGCTCTAATAGCTACTTTTTCTGATTGAGTTCGTTCGGGTAGCTCTAATAGCTACTTTTTCTGATTTTCTTTCTTTTCTAAGGACTAAGCAGAATGATAAAGTCTTCGTGAAGAGGTGTTCAGAATCACACCACTGAGATTGATCTCTCAAATACTGAGATGCCAAATGAGGAAAAAGTGGAAATTCTCTCTGCTTTCATTTGTAACTCTGCCTTCATGTAGGCTACCAAATGGACTGGATGGCAGAGAGTGGCCAATAACTAAGAGGGCCAAGAGACTTCACGCGTATAACTAATTAGTTAAACTGCGTAAGAAGCAATTCAAAGGGGAGAATTCAAAACAAAACCACACTAAGAAATATTTTAAAAGGATATATCTGTCTTATAGAGACATTGAGACTACTACTTAATTCTCTCAATTAAGACTTCCCTTAGTCTGTATTTCATTCACCTATTTTACCTTTTCCCTTAGTCCTCACACCCTATTCAAGTCACAAGAAAAAGAAGGGAATAGTTTTTCTCCTCTTCTGACCATGACAGCATGGTCCATCTGGAGAAGGTGTCATGACAACACCTTATGATAGTTCAAATTTCCTTCTACTTAAGTCTTGCCCTTTGAAGTCAGATTTAACTCTTGCTAATCTCCACCTCTTGCAATTGATAATATCATAGTGATACTACAGTCGATGGTGAGGAACAAAAGTGGAAAGTAGGGCTAGAGTTATATTTTGCCTTTTAATAGCTTTAAAAGTTCTTATTTTGCCTATTTTCTGATTTATTCTAGGCTTATTCTAAATTTTAAGAACATGGATTTGTAGACCTATCAGTCAATCTTTTTAGGTTTATCTGACTTTCCTAACTTGTTCATTGAAAACTGTCTTAGAGAATAAAGATTTATTTTTATTTATTTTTGTTTGGATTTCTTTTTTTTAAAGCTTTTACTTAATAAATATAAATCTCATAGGTACAGTTTTAAGAACATAGTGGTTCGTTCCCCTATACCTCACCTATCCCCCGCTCCCATCCCACCTCCTACTCCCTCTCCCATTCCATTCTTCATTAAGATTCATTTTTAATTATCTTTAAATACAGAAGATCAACTCTATACTAAGCAAAGGTTTCAATAGTTTGCACCCACATAGACACACAAGGAATAAAGTACTGTTTGAAGACAGGTTTTACCATTAATTCTCATAGTACAACTCATTAAGGACAGAGGTCCTACATGGGGAGCAAGTACACAGTGACTCCTGTTGTTGATTTAACAATTGACACTCTTATTTATGAAATCAGTGATTACCCGAGGCTCTTGTCATGAGCTGCCAAGGCTAAGGAAGCCTTTTGGGCCCACATACTCTGTCAGTATTTAGACAGGACCAAAAGCAAAGTGGAAGTTCTCTCCTCCCTTCAGAGAAAGGTACTTCCTTCGTTGATGGCCCCTTCTTTCCACTGGGATCTCACTCACAGAGATCCTTCATTTACATCATTTTTTGCCACAGTGTAATGGCTTCCCATGCCTGAAATGCTCTCATAGGCTTTTCAGCCAAATCTGAATGCCTTAAGGACTGATTCTGAGGTCAGAGTGCTGTTTATGGCATTTGTCATTCTATGAGTCTGCTGTGTGGCCTGCTTCCCATGTTGGATCATTCTCTCCGAGAAAATATTTTTAAAAGATCTGGTCCCTGCCCCTAAGGAAATTCCAGAGAATAATATAATCAATGATTATCATGTCTCAGTTCAGGTGTTAACCAGATGAAATGGGAGAACATTAGAAAGATTTCAAATCAAATTGTACATCAATTTTTCACCTATATAAGTGGGTTAAAAGGGATCTGGGTCTGAAATAGACTTAATGCCTATCCTCCTTTCTTGCTTTTTCTTTCAGGTGAGGGTAACACATTATCCTTCATGCCTAATGGTAGGGTGGGAAACAACGACTGATTGAATGTTTCTCCCATTCAATTATATAATCAGCATTATTTCTAGATCCCGAAATTGGCAGGCAGGAATCTTCCCAAGGAAGGGACTGGGGGTAGGAGCTACAGTCTGGGGAGAAAAGAAATAGCGAAGGAGGCCGAAGCCAGTTCTCACCGAGAGGATCTTATCACCCTCCTGGAGCCGCCCATCCAGGGCCGCAGCCCCATTCTCTTTGATGCGGCTGACGTAGATCCCACTGTCATTGGAGACATACTGTTGATCTGTCCCACCGACGATGTTGAAGCCCAGCCCTGAGAAAATCATGGAGGAGTGAAGGAGATGGGGGTAAAGAAGAAAGAAAGGAATTAGAAAGAAGAGGAGAAAGAAAAAGAAAATGCCTAGCAGGGATGAAAGGCTAATGGACAGGGGAGGCTGGTGAGTCAGACTGTGATGTAGCTACTGAATAGTCGTAGGTGAGGTATGTAGATAATACCAGCAACAGATGTCAAGAGTATGCAGAAATGCCAACTCAAACTAAGCAGGACTAAAAATAAAAACATAGTGATCAATAGGATTTATTGAATATATAAAGAAAGATTTATACAAGATTTAGTTAAAGAATAATGGGATTTTTGCTTCTGCTCACATTTGATTTTGATCTCATTCATGGCATTCAGAGTACCCCATTCCTGATATTCCTGATCTTAATTTAACATGGTTAATTGTCTTCATGAGACAAAGCTTTGCTTTTACCAATAATTACATAAACTGTTCTTAATTTAGTAGGATTTGACCAAATAAAAAGCAACAGGAAACATGGGTCTCTGCAGCAGGAGGACAAAAAGAAGTCTTTAAGATACAAAATAGAGGCCGGCGCCGTGGCTCAATAGGCTAATCCTCCGCCTTGCGGCGCCGACACACCGGGTTCTAGTCCCGGTCGGGGCACTGGATTCTGTCCTGGTTGCCCCTCTTCCAGGCCAGCTCTCTGCTGTGGCCTGGGAGTGCAGTGGAAGATGGCTCAGGTGCTTGGGCCCTGCACCCCATGGGAGACCAGGAGAAGCACCTGGCTCCTGCCATCAGATCAGCGTGGTGCGCTGGCTGCGGCAGCCATTGGAGGGTGAACCAACTGCAAAAAGGAAGACCTTTCTCTCTGTCTCTCTCTCACTGTCCACTCTGCCTGTCAAAAAAAAAAAAAAAAAGATACAAAATAGAATTTATAAGGGCAGGCATTTGGTGTACTAGTTAAGACATTCATGTTCTACATCAATGTGCCTAGGTTCAATATCCTACTCTAGCTCCTAACTCCAGCTTCCTGCCAATGCCAATGCAAACCCTGCGAGGCAGTATGTGATGATTCACCACATGGGAAGCCTGGATGAGATTTTGAGCTTCTGGCTTTAGTGTGGTCTAGTCCTGGCTGGCCATTGGGGACATTTGTGGGTAAATCAGCAGACGGGATGGAGTTCTCTCAATAAATAAATAAATAGCAATTTCTGTAAGATGACTACTTTAACTTCCTTGAATGATGGAGTATGAAAAAAATATGAGCTTTAAATTACTAAATGGTCTTCTTTCCTATCTCAGAAAGTGGTATTGAAGGGGAGGGATAATTTGAGATGAGGTAGAAAGGGATATGGAGCCAGATTATGGAAGACTCTGAAATGACTTCAAAACCGTGGTAGGTTTGGGATAGAGGCTGAGGCCAACCAGCCTCTCCCAACACTGGAACAAACTATTAAGAGACAACCTTTCAATGAAACATAACATTCTGACCATAGTTAGAATCACTCACTAAACTATGGCTATCTCTGGGAATCTTGGGAATAGGAAGCAACTACTAAACAGCTGAAGGCAATACAGTATAGTTGACCACTAAATAACATGGGGGTTAGGGGTGACAACCTGCATTCCTTTACCCCTACCATGCAGTCACAAATCCACATATAAATTTTTACTTCTTGTGACAGCAAACAAAAGGGGGCAATGAAATTATGGAGTTTTTGATTAATACTGCTTCTTTATGTTTGCTTATATTTCTTTGGACTGCAAAATGGGGCCATGTATAGTTCAAGTTTCTGTGCAGAAATTTCAATCAATACTAACTTTTTACAGTAGATTTGTGTAAATTTTATGGTAGTAGATGATAAACTCTTTTCTACATAAATCTTATGGACTCATGACATATCTAATTTTTTTCTCAGTATTTCCAGGCTATGTGGTTCATCTGAGAGGTTTAAAAAAAAAAGAAAGAAAGAAAGAAAGAAAGATAGAAAATAAACCCACATATAAGTGGACCTGCACAGTTCAAACCTGTGTTGTTCAAAGGTCAAATGTGGTTAGCAAAACGAGGGACTTTGCCTTTGCTACTGGTTACTTAAAGCTACAGAACAATGTCTTAAAAAAAGAGTGGAGGAAATCTTAATGAAATTTATTATAACAAATTAATACAGTGTCCCATAGAGTCACATTAAATAGGTACTATATTTACTACCCATTATCGTTTTTGTTTAAACAAATCAGATCACTTAACATGAGTTCCTGGATTAACCTGAAGCCTTTTCTTCAGCCAGCTTATCTATAATCCAATGCATTGCTACAATAAATGGGAATCACCAGAGCACTAAGCAGTGGCATTACAATTCAAAGGATGAGCCCTCTGGATACCTATATAATCCTCAGATTATTTATTCAATAAAAATTATTTATCATTTACTTTGTGTGAGGCACTGTGTTATGATCTGAGGAACACATAAAGCTAAAGTAGGCAGTCCCTGCTTTAATCACAAACATAAATGCATCCCTTTCCCTGTCTCTTTTAGCTACTGCAGAAACAAATCAAAGTCAGAAGAACTGGTTCCAAGTTCAACTCCATAACTTACCTGACATGTGGACAGCAGCAAGTCAGTTTACCTCTGATCCTCAACTTCCTTTTCTGTAAAATAAGGATTACAAATTCTGCCCTCTCTACCTCAAAGGGTAAATGTTAGGGGCCAATAATATAAAACCTAAAACAATTATAAAGTACATAGTAGTTGCTTTCTATTAGGATAAGGCACTAGGAGTAGAGGTCAATAGATCAATGGCTGTTATAGATCAAAACTAGATTATTTGATGTAGGAAAGATGAATAAGTATGTAATACAAATGTGAAATCTCCTAGATGATGGAAATACATTAAAAAGTCTATCTGTAAATAGGCAAAGACTGGACTAGAACTCAAACTTACTAAAATTAAGTATGTCTAAAACCTGTGACCTAGATAGCCCCCTTTTGAGTAGTTTATAGCATGGGTGGTCTTCAAAATCTGCACCGCTCTTCTGGCATATTCACCAACACATTGGAACACATGCTTGCTGGAAACAACCAAAGGGAGAAAGGTATCCAATATTTAGCTGCTAATTTTTGGCTATATTCCAGGAAAATTTTCTCCAAGTGAGGTGATCACATATCCAGGTTTGTCTTAACAGTATTGGTATACATCTATTGCCCCAGTGTAATTACAGGATTCCCCCTTTAATTTCAAAAGCATCCCAGCTGAAATAAATGTGATCACCCCATCTATAAATGGTAATGTAAAAATATATATTCATCAGCCAGTGCCGCAGCTCACTAGGCTAATCCTCTGCCTTGCGGTGCTGGCACACCGGGTTCTAGTCCCGGTCGGGGCGCCGGATTCTGTCCCGGTTGCCCCTCTTCCAGGCCAGCTCTCTGCTGTGGCCCGGGAGTGCAGTGGAGGATGGCCCAAGTCCTTGGGCCCTGCACCCCATGGGAGACAGGATAAGCATCTGGCTCCTGCCATTGGATCAGTATGGCCGCAGCGGCCATTGGAGGGTGAGCCAATGGCAAAGGAAGACCTTTCTCTCTGTCTCTCTCTCACTGTCCACTCTGCCTGTCAAAGAAAAATATATATATATATATATATATATATTCATTAGGGGCAGATGTTTGGCCTAACAATTAACAAGCCAGCATCACATATTGGAGTGCCCGAGTGTGATACTGGCTCCAGCATTGGAGTGCCCGAGTATGATATTGTCTCCAGCTCCTGAATCCAACTGCCTGCTAATGATGCAGACCTGGAAGACACCACACACGCCCCCTGTACCCAAGAGGTGGAGGATACGCTAGCTTGGAGAGTTAGGGTGAGGGTAGACTGCAGCAGCCTGTGCTACTTACTGATATTGCCAGAGGGACAGCTTTGTGGATCACACTGTCTTTGAGTCTGGCCTGGAGCCCTAACAATGGGGCAGGGTACCTGCCTAACTACGCAAGGAAAAAAGCATGTTTCTTTCTCCCCATTCCCCTACAAGGGTGCCTGGCAACTGGCGGGGAGAAGGTGCCATTTTGACAACACTAATTGCTGCAGTGGCTCTTGTGCGTGAGTTAAACCGAGACATTTTAACAGAGGGAAAAATCTGTTACTACCTGATTTTGAGTCTAATGGGGAGATTTGAGAGGAGGCTGGGTACCCACGTAGGGCTGTGAGGTGCCTTCAGTCTCTCAACATATCACAGGCCCTGAGGCTCAAACCACCAAGGCACAGTACATACAGGCAGCTGGTTCTGGGATCGCTTCTGCTCTCTACATGGATAGGACAGGCCTGTGAGGCAGAGTAAATCCTCTGCACCCCATGACTGTAGGAGCCTGTGTGTGGAGACTGTGGGAACTCTGTGACCGCACGATAGGGTATAGCTGGGTTTCTGGGCAATCACTGTGTCTGGCACCACAGGCTCAGATCTCCCTGACTGCCCACAATGGGTCACTGAAGAGGGATCCATGCTCACACAGAGGACTGCACAGATCCTTTGTGCAGTTCATGCAGCAGCATAGGTGAGTATTGTACCCACTGTGGGCTAATCTCAGTCATTTATCACCTTGGAAGAGTGGAAGTGAAGTACTGATTACACTAATAGGGGTGATCATACCCTCTCCCCTGCTGATGATAGAGATCTAATACACCCAACTTGGGTTCAGGCTGGGTCTTAACCCACCCTGGAGCACTGGCCACACCCAGCACATACCTCTGGGTATTCAATGAAAGAGCACACATTCCACCAAGCTCTGCATTGTTAAAGATAAAATCCATCAGAGGAGAAAACCAACAAGTATTTCCACAAATGCCTAAAAATAAATGCAAATATCCAAGAAACAAGAATAAGGAAGACAACATGACTCCCCCAAAGAAACTCAAAAACACTTCTATTAGAATGTGAAGAAAAAGAGATTGATGAAATGCCTAAAAATGAATTCAGAACAATGATCATAGGATTACTCAGAAGCAATGAGAAACAAATTCATGAGTTAAAGAAATCCATAGGTGACATGGAGGAAAAGTTCTCCCCATGAGATTGAGATTTTGAAGAGGAAAAAACCTGAAATATTAGAAATGAAGAATTCAATATGTCAAATAAAAATACAATGGAAAGCCTTAACAACAGACTTGGTGAGAAGGAAGAAAGAATATCAGAGCTGGAAGACAAATATTTGAAATAGCTTAGTCAGATAAAAAAAAAACAGAAATTTAAAAAATTAAAAATAATGTTTGAGATTTATGGGGTATTAGCAAATGACCCAATATTGAGTCTTAGGAGTTACTGAAGGTATGGAAAGACAGAATGGATTAGAAGGCTATTAAGTGAAATAATTACAGTAAACATCCCTAATTTGGACAAAGAAAGTGATGTCCAAGTATACGAGGCACAGAGAACTCCTAACAGACATGACCAGAAAAGATCTTCACCAGAACACACTGAAGTCAAACTTTCAACAGTAAAACAGTAATGGGGAACTTCAACACCCCACTTTCATCAGTGAACAGATTAACTACACAGAAAATCCACAAAGAAACAAAAAGAGCTAATTTATACTATGGAACAAATGGACCTAACTTGCATCTACAGAATTAATCATCTTATAGTTTCAGAATACCTATGCTTTTTATCAGTATATGGAATTTTCTCTAGGATAGACCATATGCAAGTCTCATCATTTTAAAAAAAATTGAAATCATACCATGCATCTTTCCTGACCACAATGGAATGAAGCTGAAAATTAACAACTGAAGAATCTCTAGAAAATATGCAAACACATGGAGACTAAATAACACACTTCTAAATGAACTGTAAATCACAAAAGAAATCAAAAGGGAAATAAAAAAATTCAAGAAAAGAATGAAGATGACAACAGAATATATCAAAATGTCTAGGATACAGAAATGCAGCATAAGCAATGTTAAGAGGAAAGTTTACTGCAATTGGTGCCTACATCAAGAATATGGAAAGGCATAAAATAAATGAGCTATCAATGAATCTCAAAAACTTAGAAAAACAACAAACCAAACTAAAAATTGGTTGGAGGAAAGAAATAATTAAAATTAGAGAAGAAATAAACTAAATTGAAAACAAAAAAAATTACGAAAGATCAGTGAAATGAAGGGCTCGATTTTTGAAAAAATAATCAAAATTGATAAACCATTGGCCCAAGTAACCAAAAAAAGAGGCAATAGACCCAAATTAATAAAACCAGAAAAGAAAAAGGAGATATAACAACAGATACCACAGAGATAAAAAGAATCATCAGAAATTCTTACAAACAGCTTAAGCCAACAAACTGTAAAGTCTAGAAGAAATGAATAGATTCCTGAATATACAATCTACCAAAATATGAGTCATGAAGACATAGAAAACCAATAATCAAGAAGAGATTGAATCAGTGATAAAGACCCTCCCAATAAAGAACAACCCAGGACCAGATGAGTTCACTGCTGAATTCTAGAAGGCTTTTAAAGAATTGATTCCAATTATTCTCAAGTTATGCAAAACAATTGAAAGGCAGGGATTCCTCTCAAACTCCTTGATGAGGCCTACATCATCTTAATTCCAAAGCCAAGAAAAAGACAGAACAAAGAAAGAAAACTATACACCAACATCACTGATGAATATAGAAGCAAAATTCCTCAACAAAATACTAGCTAACTGAATTCAACAACACATCAAAAAGGTCATTCACCTGAACCAAGTGGGATTTATCCCTGGTATGCAGGGATGGTTCAACATTCGAAAATCAATTAAATGTATACATAACATTAACAAATTGAAGAATAAAAGCCATAGATTATCTCAATAGATGCAGAGAAAACATTTGATAAAACACAATATCCTTTCATGATAAAAACCTTAAGCAAATTAGGTGTAGAAGGAACATTCCTCAACACAGTCGAAGCAATGCAAGACAAACCCAAAGCCAGCATCTTATTGAATGGGGAAAAGTTGGAAGTGTTTCCACAAAGTCTGGAACCAGACAAGTATGCCTACTTTCACCCTTGTTATTCGATATAGTCCTGGAAGTTTCAGCCAGAGCCATTAGGCAATAATAAGAAATCAAAGGTATACAAATGGAAAGGAGGAAGTCAAATTATCCTTATTTGCAAATGATATGATTCTATACATACAAGAATCAAAAGATTCCACTAAGAGACTACTGAAACTCATAAAAGAGTTTGGTGGCAGGGTATAAAATTAACACATAAAAACCAATCGTCTTTGTATACACTGACAATGCCATGACTGAGAAAGAAATTGTAAAACAAATCCCATTAACAATAGCTATAAAATTTAAATCTTGGAATAAATTTAACCAGGGAAATGAAAGATCTCTACAATAAAAATTACAGAACATTAAAGAAAGGAATAGAAGACACACAAAAAAGGGAAAAATTTGTGTTCATGGATTGAAACAATTAATGCCATCAAAATGTCCATACAATCAAAAGCAATGTATAGATTCAATGAAATCCCAAAGTACCAATGACATTCTTCTCAAATCTAGAAAAAACTATGCTAAAATTCATAGGGAAACACAAAAGAGCCCAAATAGATAAAGCAATCTTAAACAACAGAAACAAAGCCAGAGATATAACAATACCAGATTTCAAGACACATTATAGTGTAGTTATAATCAAAACAGCTTAGTACTCGCACAGAAATTGATATGTAGAAAATGGAACAGAATAGAATCACTAGAAATCAATCTACATATCTATATCCAAATAATCTTTGACAAAGGAGCTAAAATCAATCCCTGAAGAAAGGACAATCTCTTCAACAAATGGTGCTGAGAAAATTAGATCTCCATGTGGAACAGCATAAAACAAGACCCATATACAAAGTTACACCTTATACAAAAATCAACTTGAAATGGATCAAGAATCTAAATCTATGACCTGATACCATCAGATTACTAGTGCAGAACATTGGCAAGACTCTGCTAGACACTGGCATTGGCAAAGACTTCTTGGAAAAGATCCCAGAAGCACAGGCAATGAAAGCTAAAACAGACAAATGGTTTACATCAAGCTAAGAAGCTTAGCACTGCAATGAAACTTAATAAAATGAAGAGGCAACTGACAGAATGGGAGAAAATATTTGAAAATTATGCAACTGATAAAAGATATCCAGAAACTATAAAGGGCTCAAGAAACTCAACAACAACCAAACAATCCAGTTAAAAAATGAGCAAAGGACTTGAACAAGCACTTGTCAAAGGATGAAATTCAAATGGCCATCAGATATGTGAAAAATTGCTCAGGATCACCAGCCATCAAGGAAATGCAAACAAACAAAAAACCCCAACCAACCACAATGAAGTTTCACCTCACCACAATTAGAATGGCTGTCACACAGAAATTGACAAACAATAAAAGCTGGCTAATATGTGAGGAAAAAGGTACACTAACCTACTGTTGGTAGAAATGTAAACTAGTACAACCATTGTGGGAGACAATATGGCAATAATTCAGAAAGCTGAAAACAGATATACCATTTAACCCAGCAATCCCATATCTGGGAATTTACTCAAAGGTAATTAAATCAGCATATGAAAGAGTTATCTGTATCCCCATGTTTATCATAGCTTAATTCACAATAGTTAACATATGGAATCAACCCATATGTCCATCAACTGATGATCAGATAAAGAAGTTGTGTGTATATATAGTATGGAATACTACTCAACTGTAAAAAAGAATGAAATCCTGTCTTTTACAACAAAATAGATGCAACTGGAAACCATTATACTTAGTGAAATAAGCCAGCCCTAAAAAGACAAATACTATGCTTTCCCTGACCTGCGGCAACTAATAGTGCACTAAAAATAAAATGTATAGGAATGAAATTGACATTTTGAGATTTGATGATTGTGTACAGCCCTTGTGTCTACTGTTGAGGAACAGTGTTTTCTTCTCCTATTTGTTGAATTCTTAGTTTAGGGTCAATATTATAGTATAAAGTAAACGGAAAATCAATCATTGTAAATATTGAGAGGGAGTAAGAGAGGAAGGAGGAGGAAGAGTCAGAGAGTGGGTGGGAAGTATCGTTATGTGACTAAATCTGTATATATGAAATACAAGAAATTTGTTGACCTTTAAATTAAAAAATTAAAAAGATTCTTAATGAGTGAAGAAAAAGAAAACACACAAACAGCACTAAACTAAGAAATGAAAAGCATAACACTAAAATGAAACATTCATTTCATAGGTTTAACAACTGATTTTTTTTTTTTAGAGCACAGGAAAAAAGAGAAGCCCCAAGTTCGTCTCACTGGATTGATGAAGTGGTGATCAGAGTTTAAGTGAGGTTCTGTCACTAGAAGTTGCAAAGCAGGATTCTGGAAACGAGGCAGTTAGACAGGAAAAGGGAGCTACACTTGTCTCCATAGGTCTTCACTGAGTAGTGCACTGATGCACTTCTTTTTTTTTTTTTTTTTTTTGACAGGCAGAGTGGACAGTGAGAGAGAGAGACAGAGAGAAAGGTCTTCCTTTTTTTTTCATTGGTTCACCCTCCAATGGCCACAGCACCGGCCTGATGTACTTCTTAAAGCTAGACAAAAAGTGGCTGTTAGTTTAAAGATGAATCATTCTTAGATTTTACACAAGGTTGGGAGACCAAATTCTGACTGGTCAGAATGCACACCTTGAGTGATTCACTTGGAAATTCAGTAGAGAGCCAATTAGTTCAGGTGAATGCCCCTCAGGTGAATGCCATTTTAAAATCACCTTAGAAAAGCCTATAAAAGGCCCTTAAAGAGGTCAAACTGACCTATACGTTGTTTAACTGTCTGCCAAAACAAAACTCAACACTTAATGAAAGAAAACAAAAATCAGGTACTTCACATAACATTCACATTATCTAGAATCTTATTAAAAACAATCAGTATTCTAGGCTGGCGCCGTGGCTCAACAGGCTAATCCTCCGCCTTGCAGAGCCGGCACACCGGGTTGTAGTTCTGGTTGGGGCGCCGGATTCTGTCCTGGTTGCCCCTCTTCCAGGCCAGCTCTCTGCTGTGGTCAGGGAGTGCAGTGGAGGACGGCCCAAGTCCTTGGGCCCTGCACCCCATGGGAGACCAGAAGAAGCACCTGGCTCCTGCCATTGGATCAGCGCGGTGTGCTGGCCACAGCACACTGGCCGCAGCGGCCATTGGAGGGTGAACCAACGGCAAAAGAAGACCTTTCTCTCTCTCCCTCTCACTGTCCACTCTGCCTGTCCAAAAACAAACAAAAAAACCAATCAGTATTCTAAAGCAAGAAAACATGATCCACAATCAAGACAATAAACAGTCAACAGAAACAGAAGCAGACATGATAGATGAAAATAGTAGACAAAGATGTTTAAAAGGCTTTTAAAAGTAAATGGAATTGGTTAAAGAGAGAAAAAAGTGAAAAACATAAAATATATATTTATTTGTTTGAAGGAGGGCATGAGAGAGAGACAGAACAATCTTCCATCTGCTGTTTTACTCCTCGAATGACTGCAATGGCCGGGATGGATCCAGCTGAAGCCAAGAGCCCAGAATTCCACCAGGTCTCTCATATGGGTGGCAGGGCCAGGCACTTGGGCCATCCTTACTGCTTTCCCAGACCATTAGCAGTGAGCCGGATTGCATGAGGATTCTAACTGATGCTCTGATACGGGATGCCAGCATTCCAAGTGGCGGCTTAGCTTGTTGTGCCATGCTGGCCCCATAAAAGCTATTTTTAAAAAACAAAACATATAGATTTAAAAAATAACAATATATGAAGGAAAATTACACTGGATTTGATCAATAACAGATTTAACAGCACAGAAAAAAACAATCAGTGAACTGAAGATATAGCATTGAATAATATAAAATTAAGCATAGAGACTAAAAATGACTTGAGGGAAAGGGTGTTGGGGGAACTACAGTAACATGCAGGATAACAGCAAGTGGTCTAATATATATGTAACTGGAGTTGCAGAAAGAGAGGAAAAGGGGAAACAGAAATAATTTGCTTAAAGTTGATGAAAACTATAAACAAATAGATTCAAGAAGCTCAACAAACGCCAATCAGGACAAATAAAAAAGAAAATAATAATAAGGCATATCATAATCACATTGTTCAAAACCAAGTATCTTGAGAACAAAGTAGTAAGAGAAAAAAGACTACATTATGTGAAAATCAGTCGAGGTAAGAACGGTAATACACCTCTTTAGAAACTATGCAAGACATAAGTCAATGCAATTAAGTCTTTGAGACATTGAAAAAAGAAATAAAAGTCAATCTAGAATCCTATATTCAATGAAAACAGCCCTCAAAAAGTAAGGCAAAATAAACATGTTTTCAGGAAAAGAAAAGCTACAAGACTCAATCTCTAGCAGACTAACACTAACGCAAAAATGTACAAGGAAATTCTTCAGGGAAAAGAAAAATTACATAGAATGGATAATTGTATCTTTCTGAAGCAATATATATTAACCCAAGTCATAAACACATGAGTAAATACAAGTTAGAGGTAAAAGGATGGACAAAGATACATAAAGCAAATGCTATGCAAAATAAAACTTAAGTATACTGCCCTAGAAATATCCTAAGAAGCAGACTTAAGAATGAGGAACAAAAGAGGACATTTCATAGTGAAGAAAGGGTCAATTCACTAAGAAGACATTAAAATACAAAATGAAAATATACCCAGTAGGGACTGGCACTGTGGTGCAGCAGGTTAAGCCACCTTCTGCCACAGAAGTATCCCATATGAGCACTGGTTTGAGTATTGATTGCTCTACTTTGATCCAGCTCCTTGCTGATGCACCTGGGAAAGATGGCCCAAATCCTTGGGCTCCCCCTGTACCCACATGGAATACCTAGAAGAAGCTCCTGGCTCCTGGCTCCTGGCTTTTGCCTGACCCCTCTAGCCATTGCAGCCATTTGGGAAGTGAAGCAGGAAATGGAAGATCGCTGTCATCCCTCTCTCTCTCTCTGTAACTCTGCTTTTCAAAGTAAATGAATAAACCTTTAAAAAAAATGCACCCAGAACTTGAGGATCAATGAGGCAAAACTGAAATGAGAAATAGACAAAGTGAAACTGACAGATGTAGATTTCAACATATCACACTCTCAAGAATTGATAGAATAAATAGAAAGAAATTAGAAAAAATATGTAACACTTGAACAATACTAAGATCCACCTTTACCTAATTTATCTTTACAGAGTAACACAGCTAACAACTATAGCATAAACTTTCTTTCCTAGTACACAGCAGTATTCACAGACACTGACCATAGGCTCACCTATGAAGTGAATCTCAGCTTCAAGACAGAGTTGAATGAGAAAAGAGTATCTAAATGTCTGGAAATTTCATAGCACATAAGCTGAAGATGAAATTATAAGAAAAATAGAAAACATTAGAGTTGAATGACAATGAAAATAAATCATGTTAAAAACTGTGGGATAATGGCCGGCGCCGTGGCTCAACAGGCTAATCCTCCGCCTTGCGGCGCCGGCACACCAGGTGCTAGTCCCGGTCGGGGCACCGGATTCTGTCCCGGTTGACCCTCTTCCAGGCCAGCCCTCTGCTGTGGCCCAGGAGTGCAGTGGAGGATGGCCCAAGGGCTTGGGCCCTGCACCCCATGAGAGACCAGGAGAAGCACCTGGCACCTGGCTCCTGCCATCGGATGAGCGTGGTGCGCAGGCCGCAGCGCGCAGGCCGCAGTGCGCCGGCCGCGGCGGCCGTTGGAGGGTACAACGGCAAAGGAAGACCTTTCTCTCTGTCTCTCTCACTGTCCACTCTGTCTGTCAAAAAAAACAAACAAACAAAAAAAAAAAACAAAACTGTGGGATAAAGTTAATAGTGTTGTAAGGGAACTTTCCAGCTTTAAATACCCACAACAGAAATCAATTATCTATATTTCTAGTTTAAGAAGAGTAAATTAAACCTAAAAGAAGTAGAAGGAAGAATACAGTAATATAAGAGCAGAATCAATAAAATTAAAAAAATTAACAAAGCCAAACATTGGTTCTTTCAAAGTATTAATAAAGCTGATAAACTGATAAGCAATAAGACTAATTCAGAAAAATAGAATTTACAAATTACCAATACTAGAAATACAGAATAGATTATAACTACAGATCCTAAAAGCATTAAAAAGATAAGGGAATATTATGAATAATTATGCTATCTTAGAAAAAAGGACAGCTTCTTAAAAAAAAAAAAAGTAAGGTGTTGGCGCTGTGGCACAACGGGTTAAAGCCCTGGTCTGCAGGACCAGCATCCCACACATTAAAATACACTTCTGATCCAGCTCTCTGCTATGGCTGGGAAAGCAGTGGAAGATGGCCCAAATCCTTGGGCTGTGCACCTGCATGGGAGACCCAGAAGAAGCTCCTGGCTCCTGGCTTCGGAATGGAGCAGCTCCAGCCCTTGCAGCCAATTGGGGAGTGAACCAGTAGATTGAAGACGTCTCTCTCTCTCTCTCTGCCTCTCTGTAACTCTGCCTTCAAATAAATAAATAAATCTTTAAAAAAAAAAACCCATAAGTTAACAAAACTGACTCAAGAAGCAGCAGCATATCTGGATATCTCCATAGCCATTAAAATATTTTTAACTATATTAAAGATTACCCATTTTATGAGAGTAAGATAACCAAGATACAAGCTCAGGAGTCTGAGACACCACACAGGTCTCCCCCATGCATGGCAGGAGCCCAAGTATTTGAGCCATCATTTGCTGTGCGCCTGCCACTCTCATGGGGGACTCTGATGAAGATCCTGGATCCTAGCTTTGGCCTGCCCTGACCCTGGCTGTTATCGTTATAGCCACCTGGGGAATGAACCAGTGGATGGAGCATGTCTCTCTCTCTCCCCCACCCTCTTTCTTTTCTTTTCTTCCTTTTTTAAGATTCATTTTACTTATGTGAAAGACAGAGTTACAGAGAGAGATAGAGATGGGGGGAGAGATGTCTTCCATCCACTAGTTCACTCTCCAAATGGCTGCATCGCCCAAGTATGTGCTGAATTGAAGCCAGGAGCCTCTTCCGGGTCTCCCATGTGGGTGCAGGGGTCAAAGGACTTGGACCATCCTCTGTTGCTTTCCCAGGCATATTAGAAGGAAGCTGGATTGGAAGTGGAGCAGCTGGGGCTCAAACTTGCACCCAATTAGGATGCCAGCATTGCAGACTGAAATTTTAACCTGCTGAACCACAGCACTGGCCCCATCTCTCTCCCTTTTTCTTTCTCTCTCTCTCTCTCACTGTCACTCTTTATCTCTCTCTCTCTCTCTGTAACTCTGACTTTTAAGTAAATAAATTTTTTATAAAAATGAATGTACTGGCCAGCACTGTGGCTCAATAGGCTAATCCTCCACCTGCAGCAGTACACCAGGTTCCAGTCCCGGTCGGGGCGCCAGATTCTGTCCCGGTTGCCCCTCTTCCTGTCCAGCTCTCTGCTGTGGCCTGGGAGTGCAGCAGAGGATGGCTCAAGTCCTTAGGCCCTGCATCCGCATGGGAGACCAGGAGAAGCACCTGGCTCCTGGCTTCGGATCAGCGCGGTGCACTGGCTGCAGTGGCCATTGGAGGGTGAACCAACAGAAAAGGAAGACCTTTCTCTCTGTCCACTCTGCCTGTCAAAAAATAAATAAATAAATAAAAAGCAAAAATGAATGTACATCAATGAATGTGAATTATGTCTCTATAAAGCTAGTTAAAAATGAACTTGATTGGAGGACATAGCAAGAAGGCAACAACTCTAACTCAAGCAAAGAGGCCTCGAATGAATCCAAATCTGTTCATACTTTATTTTGGACTTTCAGCCTATAGACTGTGTAAAAATAAATATCTATCGTTAACACAGCCAAAAAAAAAAAGTGAACAAAGTAATTCTTAAATGTAAGCATTCCAAACATCTATTGTTGACGTCTATTTATTAATGAATAACAAAAGAAAGTAAATAGTTTCTCAAAGCATCAGTAATTTGGTAACAATCAGGCAACAAGAACTGGCTATAGTATTCCTTTTACTTAGGACCTTTTCTATCATTTTCTATACAATTATGATAAAAATTATTTTTTAAAAAAATTCTGAGCATATTCTGAAGATTAAATGTTAAATATGAATGATAATTTAAAGTAAAAACAAAAAAGGAAGGTAAATGCTGATATAGAAGATGTTCAAACTCAAAACCTTCATAACCTACTTTTCTGGTCATCTTTGGACATTAGCAAGTTCCTGCCACACAGTGAACAAAAAAATTTAGTAACTGTTATTTCCTTGCTTTCCATTGTCTTCTCTCTCCCCACCCTCATTCCATAACTGTTCTACATCTTTATGACTTTAGATGTCTTCTTCCCTCTACCTGCACACATACTCACTGAAACTGTTTGTTTATTCATCTGTTTACTTCAATATTAGTTCCTATTTCACATTTTTTTCTTTAAAGATTTATTTTATTTATTTGAAAGTCAGAGTTACAAAAGAGTGAGCGAGCTTCCATCCACTGGTTCACTCCTCAGATAACTGCAACAGCTGGGGCTGAACCAGCCGAAGCCAGGAGCCAAGAACGTCATCTGGCTCTCCCCCGTGGGTGCAGCATCTCCTGTGCCAATACCACACCAATTACATAGAAAGAGCTCGACTGGTGTCAACTCACTGATAACAGCATTGGAAGCAACACCTAAGTCAGGAGTTCCTAACATTTCCAGTTCTGGGGGACTGAACATGTCTCTGAGAGCCCCAGCAGTCTTCTTCATATCCTGAAAAGGAAGGCACAAAGGAAAAGAAGGGAAAATCGAGAAGGAGGTCCAATGTCCCAGAAATTCCTATGACAATTACCCTACATTTCCTGATAACTAAACTCCTGTCCCACTAAAGCCTACGCTCCTCACAGGAGCAGTAGTGACAAATACCACTTAAGTATTTCAAATCAATTAAATGATCCCCCCCACCCCCTTTTGGTAAAGAACTTAAAACAGTGCCTGGTACGTAATCAATACTACAAAAAAGTACTTATAAAACAAAAAGTGAAAGCATTTAATCCTCTCATCCTGGTGATCCAGCTGAAGAAGGCAACAAAGAACAGGGCCTTACCAAACACGTTCCAGGCAGTACTTTCCATTACGTATACTATGAGTTCTTTTCACTGCTCCAAAGCTTCTCTTTCAAATATTTAGGTGGGCATAAGAGAGCATGCCTCTATTAGTTTCTTGTTTTCAACAACGAAATGCTTCAAATTCTTCAGTTTCCCTT
Organism: Sylvilagus floridanus; assembly: GCA_949820135.1. Taxonomy (NCBI): domain Eukaryota; kingdom Metazoa; phylum Chordata; class Mammalia; order Lagomorpha; family Leporidae; genus Sylvilagus; species Sylvilagus floridanus. The sequence goes on along the minus strand of OX463228.1, from coordinate 8,725,554 downwards.
CACATTACAATATGTACCTTTTCCATTGCCCAGAAACTTGCCATTACCTCTTTTCAACTTCTTACCCTACTGTTTCTTGCTCAACATAAGGTAAACTAACTTTACATTACAGCAGGCACGAATACACCATAGCTTTGTACAAAGAGAGAATAACATCTAATTTGTTTCCAAAACACTCTCCAAAGGCATTTTTGGCTTCTTGAATCTTTTGTGTATGATGATTCAATGAGGAATAGAGGTATTTTATGAAGGTCCCCACTCTCTGACTATGCTATCTCTTAATGGTACTTAATACATGCCTACCATAATTATTCCTGTTGAACTACACAATTCCTTAAAACAGGGATAGTTTCTTATTTTTCATTCTAGTATTCATGATTCCTAATCATAGCATAGACACATAATGTATGGTAAATGACCTTTTTTTTTTTTTTTTGACAGGCAGAGTGGACAGTGAGAGAGAGACAGAGAGAAAGGTCTTCCTTTGCCGTTGGTTCACCCTCCAATGGCCGCTGTGGCCAGCATACCACGCTGATCTGAAGCCAGGAGCCAGGTGCTTCTCCTGGTCTGCCATGCGGGTGCAAGGCCCAAGGACTTGGGCCATCCTCCACTGCACTCCCAGGCCACAGCAGAGAGCTGGACTAGAAGAGGGTCAACTGGGACAGAATCCGGCGCCCCAACCAGGACTAGCACCTGGTGTGCCGGCGCCGCAGGCGGAGGATTAGCCTATTGAGCTGCGGCGCCAGACGAGACTGATTCTTCAAACAACAGATGTTTGTACCATATACTCCTCTCTCTACATAGAATTTTCCATCTATTCTTTCTCTTCATTTTTGGTTTCTTATCTATCATAATAATATATACATCTAATCTCAATGTCTCTCAAATTATCTTTTCTTTCTTTCTTGGCAGAGAACCTTGTTTATGACTTTTTGAAAGCTGAAACAGACCATCTTACTTGCTCTTTTTATTTAAAAATATTCCATTATATTATTCTGACATCTATCAGTTTGCCTGGTAACTTCATGAACACTTACTGATCACTTTATGTCATGTACCAAAGTATTAGGAAAACAAGAAATGAAATACACTTTCTTTGAATCAGAGGAGCTTAGAGTGAAGTATATTGAGAGGCATACAAGTAAGAAAACAAACAGTAAAAAAAAAAAAAAAAAAAAAAAAAACTATTCCCATCCACAGACTTGTCTGTGAATTCTCTGCTCTGAGTTCTTCTACACTTCTCCAGTCCATCCTTCTGAAAACAATGAGAGTAACTTCCTTGCACTAGTTTTTCCTGGAGCCAAACACCTGCCTGGAACAGGGACTGTATTGCTCTGACTCTTATTAACCACCATATGAACATCTATAAGAATGGGAGCTAATGGGAGCAAGCTTGTAAACCTATGGAGTACAGTGGACACATCAGCGTTACTGACTGGGCTCGGAATGTCGCTTGCAGGGCAAACTGCAATGCCTATGTCAAGAGTCAGAAAGATAGTGTTTAGAAGCCAACCCTGGTAATCCTGAGGACTAATCATACAGCCACTTTTGTGATGTGGTTTCCCCTAAGGAGCAAACAGGCAGCAGAGGTTGGAGCTTTTCTGTTTGTAACTTTGAGTCTGAAATGACTGGTAGGTGAGCCAGAGCATTAAAAAGCTAATTCACTCCAGAGTTCTCAGCATGGATTGGCATCCCCAGTTGTATTTTGGTGGCAGGAGGATCAAAATGCAAGGCATTAAAGAAGCAATTAAAGAAGCAAATGAAAAGTCATTCAGTATGTCCCAGGGCAGCAAGATGCCTTTTGGTCAGCCGATGTCAGAGTTTGATGGCAGGGGCACTGGTGGCTGGATCCCCAGGGTCTGCTTCTCCATCAGTGGGAAATGCCTGGCCTCCGTCAGCCATGATGTAGGATCCCAAGATCCTAAAAGAGTATGTAGGTTTCAACTCTGTAATTTGAGTTTATCATTTTTCTCAGAGAATGATGCTGTGAATACTACCCACTGTCCAACAGCTACCATGACAGGGCTGCTTGACATCTGTCTTCCAACTGGATACTCCAAAACAGAACATTCAGTGTAACACATCTGTCATGGAACACTTCTGTAATATGGACAGGAAGATCTTGATCAAGGACCACAATGAAGCCTTGCAGACCTTGCAACAAAACAGCATCACTGAAGAGCCTAGTTCTGAGGTGGACAAGCAAGACTGTCATGGATTTTACGCAAGTGGCATTGATAGAATCGTGCCAATTTGGGATTTCTTTCTTTTTTTTTTTTTTTTTTAAGATTTATTTATTTATTTGAAAGTCAGAGTTATGCAGAGAGAGAGAGAGAGAGGTCTTCCATCCGCTGGTTTACTCCCCAGATGGCTGCAACAGCCGGAGCTGTGCCGATCCAAAGCCAGGAGCCAGGAGCCAGGAGCTTCTTCCAGGTCTCCCACATGGGTGCAGGGGCCCAAGGACCCGGGCCATCCTCCACTGCTTTCCCAGGCCATAGCAGAGAGCTGGATTGAAAGAGGAGCAGCTGGGACCAGAACCGGCACCCATATGGGATGCCAGCGCTTCAGGCCAGGGCGTTAACCCACTGCACCGTAGTGCTGGCCCCCCAATTTGGGATTTCAAGACCTTAGAGTCTTCTAACCAGAGTCTCCTATAATGTGAAGCTGTGTGAACTTCTACCACCCAGAATGACAAACTGTGGCCCTGCCAATTGTAAGATGGTAAGGAAAGCTAGCCTCAAGGAAACACTGAGAACACATTTTGCACAAATATTGAGTGGTTTTCTTAGATATAATTGCTGAAAGTGTTTGTATTTTTAAAAATAGCAGTGGTTTTTTTTCCCCCCGCCATTTCATGGTATTCTTGACCCAAACATCTCTTTAAGTAGTTTATTGTGGAAAATTATCCTACTTAACTGAGAAAGTGAGGAAAATATGTAAAATGACCACTAGAAAATTAAATAAAAATCCTGAATGTGGAAAAATTATGTATCAATCAGAGCCCAGACTTCTAAGTCACACAGACTGAGTCTAATTCCTAAATCTTGGCAATATATGACAGTCAATGTGTAAATAGCATATAATATTGTTCATATGGGAACATTCAGCTTGGATGAAGGCAGCATCCTAGAGAAGGTGACTCCTGAATGTAGTCTTACCCAAAGAATAGAAAGATAAGGGATTCAAGATGGAACTTGAAAGAAAGGTTAAGTTCTCATATTAATACTGAAGACTCTGCTGAACCCAATATCTAACTACCTCAGCAACTTTTTCTCCCTTGAACCTCCCAAATGAACCTTTCCTTCTCTCCAGGATGCTTTTCCCACTGACCTCGGAGTATGTTTGCCTATTTTCTTCTATTACTGCTAAAGCCACACTTGTCCCTGTCCTTGGCACTAGCCTAAAATCTTTCCATTCTATGTGACCAAAATAAGTTCCACCTTCTTTAAATTGACCAATTTGGTCCTACCAGTGAGCTCCATTCTGTGAATTTTTCTAGTACAGGGTCAGATTACCACATTCTCTTTCACACTTCACATTCTCTTTTCTCTCCCAGCAAATATATGCCCCTTAAAATCTTTTATGCTCCTTTCACTGAGATTTAACTTTTCACATGTGAAAATTATAAGTCCATTGGATTCTAAATTTCATAAAGGGCTAGACTTGATGTGACAAAGAGAAAATAAGGCAAGGAAACTGCACCTTCGTTTCAGATCTATTTGACACACGAAGGAAAGAATACATTGGAATACTGTTAGTGAAAGTCTTAAGAGTTAAGTTCAAAGCACATGATAGGTCTGTAAAGGCACAAATGCTTAGATTTAATGAGGTTTCTTGCTTGTAGGTTTTTACCTTGATATGATTTCAGTTCTTCCAAGAACAAACTATAAAATCTTTCCACTGTCATTTAACATTGCTCAAATCCTTCAGGGATTAAAGCATGACATAACAAAATAGAGGTCAGGAGAAAGGTTAGCAGTCAACTTCTTAGCACAGCTACTATGGTGGGAGATAACAAATAGTGCAGGCCGGCGCTGTGGCTCAACAGGCTAATCCTCCGCCTTGCGGCGCCGGCACACCGGGTTCTAGTCCCGGTCGGGGCGCCGGATTCTGTCCCGGTTGCCCCTCTTCCAGGCCAGCCCTCTGCTGTGGCCCAGGAGTGCAGTGGAGGATGGCCCAGGTGCTTGGGCCCTGCACCCCATGGGGAGACCAGGAAAAGCACCTGGCTCCTGGCTCCTGCCATGGATGAGCGCGGTGCGCCGGCCGCAGCGCGCCGTCCGCGGCGGCCATTGGAGGGTGAACCAACGGCAAAAGGAAGACCTTTCTGTCTGTCTCTCTCTCTCTCTCACTGTCCACTCTGCCTGTCAAAAAATAAAAAAAAAAAATAGTGCAATAGAATCAACAGACCTGGGATAATATCCTTTGAACTTACTAGCTTTAGAACTTGGGTAAATCCTTAACTGCTCTTAGACAATTTCTCCTTCTAATAACGTGAATTTAACACCTATCAGTCAGAGTCACTGTGAAGATGTACCTGTATAGACATAAACTAGCAAATTACAAGATAACCTTAACTATTTATTACTAAAACATTGTGACAACTCATCATTCTCTGCAAGGTCTTTAAAGAAAGGAAGAAGGGGCCAGTACTGCAGCTCACTAGGCTAATCCTCCGCCTGCGGCGCCAGCACTCTGGGTTCTAATCCCGGTTGGGGCACCAGTTCTGTCCCGGTTGCTCCACTTCCAGTCCAGCTCTCTGCTGTGGCCCGGGAGTGCAGTGGAGGATGGCCCAAATCTTTGGGCCCTGCATCCACATGGGAGACCAGGAGGAAGCACCTGGCTCCTGGCTTTAGATCAGCGCAGCGCCGGCTGCAATGGCCACTTGGGGTGTGAACCAACAGAAAAAGGAAGACCTTTCTCTCTCTCTCTCTCTCTCACTGTCTAACTCTGCCTGTCAAAAAAAAAAAAGAAAGAAAAAAAGAAAAGAAAAGAAAGGAAGAAGGGGCCAGTGCTGTGGCACAGCAGGTCAACGTCCTGGCCTGAAGTGCTGGCATCCCATATGGGCACTGGTTCTAGTCCTGGCTGCTCCTTTTCCGATCCAGCTCTCTGCTATGGCCTGGGAAGGCAGTGGAAGATGGCCCAAGCCTTTGGGCCCCTCCACCCACATAGGAGACCCGGAAGAAGCTCCTGGCTCCTGGCTTCAGATCGGCACAGCTCCACCGTTGCAGCCATCTGGGGAGAGAACCAGCAGATGGAAGACCTCTCTCTCTGTCTCTACCTCTCTCTATAACTCTGTCTTTCAAATAAATAAAATAAATCTTAAAAAAAAAAAGGAAGAAAACAGAGATTCTCTTCCCTCTTTACCGATGGCATATTAGGAGCAACTTGCTGAATCCCATTGTGTCTTTAGGCCTGAAAACAGGAATCTTAATCTTGGTACCCTTGTGCAGTAGGGTTACCTTTATGGCCCATCTCCACCTGACAAAATGAATGAAAGCTAGATTAGAGACTAGCTTCTTAGAGCTACCTACTCTTTCCAACATTAAGAACTCTCAGTGTGATAAAGGAAAAGACAGGAGCCTTGGAGAATACAATAAAACTGGATTCCATAAAAGAAAAAGAGAGAGGCAGTTCCATACATGATAAAATGGAAATGTTCAACTCTTGAAGGCATTTGATATTGTTATCATTGTCTTTGCCAATTCTTTATCCAATTGGTTCAGAACAGCAAGAATCATAAACTAACACACGGATTGGGCAAAAGAATCATTAACTTGGAAAAAAGAGGCACTCCTAGCCCAAGTCTCTCCTTCCACAGTCGAGAAAGTAGTTACAGACAAGATGGCAAGCTACATGCCAGATTACCTTGTGCCATCTCAGACAATCATTTCATTGTTCTAATTTTCCTTGTAGTAAGGAGGATTAGATGGAACAGATTAATTTGCCTTGCAAAATGGGCATAAACATTGGAAATATCCCAGAACATTGACACAAAAGCAGAGCAGTACACACTTTCTTGTAGTTACCTTCATTAAATGATGAGGTCTTAGGGTAGGAAGTTGTATAAAGACAAATAACTATTCTGCTCACTGTAAAAAATGTATACGTAGACTTTTCATTCTTCCTATAGAAAGAAAGATCCCTATGGAACTACAAAAATTACATAGAGGATTCTAATGATGATTACTGACTTCTTCTTGGTTTATCTTCATGACAACACTATGAAGAAAAGCTGAATTAGATCTGAGACCAAGAGTATCACATACCAGTATACCAATTCTAGAAATAATAAATAGGAACTTGAAGCCTTTCCTTGCTAATAGAACAAAGCAAATTGCAAATAACTGTTTTTATCCATATTCAATCCTAAATTTGTGGTTTGACTCTCCTCATAAGTTCCCTGGCTCTGTGACTAAGACATGAAAATGTTTAGGAAAATTCAAGAAACCACCCTGTGGATAAATTCACATACAATACAAAAACTAATCCACTTTTGGTTGCAATATATTAGCTAGATAGAATTTCTTTTAATTAATCCCATGAAGTTTTCCCTAACTCCAATGCTTCTAAAAAATGCAAACACTAGGAACTTTATATCTGCAAGACAAACAGACTCAGAAGTTGTGGTGAATGGTGAACTAAATATTAGGCAACATTGCTTTGCAAATGCCAAAAATGATTTAGTGAATATTATACTGAATTTAAATTATTAAGTGCCTAGAATAAGATTCTGCTCAGCTCTAGTTTGGAGAGTCTAGAAATGATGCAGATGTCATTGCAAAGTACATTAAATTCTTAAGCAAGAATCAAGAACCCAAACTCAAATATCACAAAAAGTAATGTTACAACAAGATATTTAGGCTAAAGGAAGACGAGGCAAAGTAGAAGCAAGGGGAAATAAGTGCAGGGCAACCAGAAAAGGAACTAGCATAATTTTAATTGGCCTTATATGAAAAACAATTACCAGTGGGGGAAAGGTACAGAAAAACAGATTTTGGTTGAAAACTAGCTTTCCATAATAGCTTTAAAGTCGGTAAGTATTGAGTGAGAGAAATAAAAAATTTTTATAAAATAGGAAGAAAAAATCCAAGGGGCTTAGTTACTCTGCTTAATTATATTTCCACAAGGCCAGCTTCCAATTTTATATAACAAGAAGAAAGACACAAAATATAGGTAGTTCTGCAAGTCATATTCTATAAAGGATAATCAGTCAGTGGTGATTAAGGTACTGCAAAATTCTAGATGAGAAAAGTGATTAACTATTATAGGTAGTGGCACTGGGAATAGAAAAAAGGATTTTAGAAACGTTTTCAGATGGAACACATGGGGCTTATGATTTCTATAGTCTTTTTCAATAACATCTAACATGCAAATCTAGTCATTCACCCAATAAAAATAACAGTAGTAGCAAATACATACTGCTTACTGTGTGTCAGACAATGCTCTAATTATTTTACAGATATTTAGATGTTTTATCAATTAATTCATTCCATTCTCAAAACAGTGTGTGTTGTATTCTATAATCACCTCCAACTAACAGATGAGCTACTAAGGCACCGATGTCACTCGGCGGAAAAAAAAACACCAAAGAACCAGTAAGCAGTTAGATAACAAGCTTTGTGCCTAGATAGTACAATCCCATGGCTAAAGCTCTTAATAAACTCAACAACTGCTTAAAAAAAAAAAAAAAAAAAGCAAACCAAGTCAAGGCAGGCAGTGAGTAGCAATGTCAACAGCTCAGTCTAGCGAAGCAATATCTGGGGGAGGGGAGAGTACAGAAGGTGTAAGGATCTGACAGTATCGGAATCATGTAAGTTGTTAAAAAACAAATTCGTATTGGATCCAAAGCTCTAGAAATGAGAACTAGGAGTCAGCATTCTAATTTTATACTAGCATAAAAAAGCAAAAACAAAAACAAAGCTTGGATAGTTTTGTAGCAGAACCAAGTTTGGAAACTCCTGTAACAGATCTCTAAAGCGTCTTCCCGCTTCAACAGTCTAGTTGACACTATATACTAACTTCTCAGAAACGAGGAAGGAAGGAATCCTGGCACCAGAACATCTGTGCATTTAGAGTTCACACTTTTTTTAGAATCCTCTTATTTAATAAATATAAATTCCATAGGTACAGCTTTTGGAATATAGCGGTCACATAGTTTACGTTCCCAGTTTTGCTAAACGATCCTCCAAGGAACAAGGAGAGACCAGGTAATAGAAGGAAGAGTGTGTCCACGGAATGCTGGCTAAACAGCGGGTTTTATTCTAGGCTTCTCTAGCACCATGAGCAGAAAGAAATCTTTCCAGATTAGAAATACGTGTTGTAATGCGACCCGTCAACTAGCCAATGACGGATGTCAATATATTCTTTCAACATTCCTAATCTCCTACGTTGGGGCCTGCCTACTCCGAGGCCAGGGGAATCCGGCGCAACAAAATGAGGGTCTGCTCTGCAAAGACACAACTCAAGTCCCCTACTCCCAAAAACAGCCCGCTCCGCACATACCTGAGGGTCCTCTGGTAAGATTGATTTCTTCCTCGGTGATTAAATAATCCACTCTTCCGTTCATGTTTTACCGCTCCTATTCGGTTCAGCTGGGGCTCTGCCCAGGTGAAGGTGAATCAATCTCCCCGCTGCGGTCCAAGAGCAGCACTTCCGGTTCGCGCAGCCTCCGGGGCGGAAGAGGAAGTGCGCCGCGCTCAGAGCGCTCGGCATGCTGGGAGTCGTGGTTCTCTCAGCCGACCGGTTGTGTTCTCTCGTTGGGTGTTCCGAGCAAACTGTGAGGTCAGCAAGCCGCAGGTTATTGACCGTTGAAAGTACTTGGGAAAAGCAGGTTTGGGGTGGAGGGAGGCTAGTTAAGGTAGTGGACGTAAAGAAATTGCTACTGCTGAGGAAAAATCTAAAAGGAATCTTGGCGTCTCAAAATTTCCACAAATATAGAAAAGAAAATTTTGTTATTCTGTGAGCATCAAACTAGACTGGGATGGACGTTACAGGCAATCCATTGATGAGATTGCCAAAATGAAAAATCTCGGCCGGCGCCGTGGCTCAACAGGCTAATCCTCCGCCTTGCGGAGCCGGCACACCGGGTTCTAGTCCCTGTTGGGGCGCCGGATTCTGTCCCGGTTGCCCCTCTTCCAGGCCAGCTCTCTGCTGTGGCCCGGGGAGGCAGTGGAGGATGGCCCAAGTGCTTGGGCCCTGCACCCCATGGGAGACCAGGAGAAGCACCTGGCACCTGCCATCCGATGAGCGCGGTGCGCTGGCCGCAGTGCGCTGGCCGCGGCGGCCATTGGAGGGTGAACCAACGGCAAAAGGAAGACCTTTCTCTCTGTCTCTCTCTCTCACTGTCCACTCTGCCTGTCAAAAAAAAAAAAAAAATCTCGTATTAGCCAAGCAGGGACAAACCATAACATGCTTGTCCTTACATAGAGGACTTGACAACACCATTTGTTATTCACTCTCTGATGGTTCACCTTTGGAATGGCCTTCTGTGTTAATTCAGGTTAGGAAAGGAAAAGTCATACTTTGCTCTCTGTATGACAAGCAGGTGCGTATGAATTAGTGTAAACCGCTTGGGTTAACTTCCATAGTAAGAGGAGATAAGAGCACTGTTTTCCCCTGATATTAACATTGGGAAGAGATGGTTCCCAGGACCTTAACTAAAAGATTCCTGGATTGTTGCTGACAAAAGCCTTATTTAATATTAAGAAATTGAAGGGACTGGTGCTGTGGCCTGGCGGGTAAAGTGGCCGCCTGCAGTGTCCTCATTCCGTATGGGCACTGCTTCAAGTCCCAGCTGCTCTACTTAAGGTCCAGCTCTCTGGTATGGCCTGGGAAAGCAGTACCCAGTGGTATGGCACCTGTGAGGGAGACCTGGAAGAAGCTGCTGGCTCCTGGCTTTGGATTGGCCCAGCTCTGGCTGTTGTGGACATTTGGGCAGTGAACCAGCAGATGGAAGACCTCTCACTCTCTCTGTGTAACTCTGCCTTTCAAATACATAAATAAATCTTTTATTTTTTAAAAGGAAGATATATGTACACATAAACATTCAAATTTAAGGAATAGAGAGTGGGGCAAAGTCTACAAATTGATGCTGCTGGGAAAAATAGGCTAAAGAAGGGAGACTAGATCAGAGATACACACTTAATTCTGTATGTATTAGGCTAAGATGGAAGTGTATTTCATTCACAGTAAAGAACTAGAGATGGATGGTCAAAGGCTAATAGAGAAGCTCCTCAGTCGCCAAGGAATCAGATTCCTTTCATCTTACTATAACCTCTTCAGTGCTCATCCTTAGAGTGTGGCCTTTACTTCATGGCCCAAAATGGTTACGATGCTTTTTGGAACTTCAGCCTTCATATTCACCTTTCAAGAAGGGAATGAAATGCCAAAGAGAACCTACTGGAAGTTTCATATATTTCTTGTATCTCCTTGGCTAGAAGCCTATTAAATGATTATACTTAACTATGAGAGAGACATAGAATATGCTATGTATTAGCAGGGTGGAAATGTGTTAACTAAAAAAAAAAATTAGTGTTGTTATTATTAACTAAAAATGGGAGAATGGATATTGGGGGCCATTGGCCACTGACAGAAGTAACACTAAATTAGTCTTTCTGTTTAAGGTTCTGTGATCTTGAGGTGTGTAAAAAGTATAGATCTTGATGACAAGGTCAGTCCACCATTACAAGATCAGTGGAAACCTTGCCTCACATTTACTCATACCTTGCTGTATTTTTACACATTTCATGTTATACATTCACCTTGTCTTTCTAATCTCTTATCTGCCACCTCCCATTATTTCACTATTCTGTCAGCTTCTGTGATGCCTAATTTATGGATATGATTGAATTTATGGCCTTTCTACCCCTCCTTTAACGTAGAATTTGTTCTAGCTTGCTGCCCTGTAACTGGTCCCTTTGGTTTCAAACTCCTGCATATTTTATGTCTTCTATGCTTTCTTAGATGATATCATCTTATCAGATTATATTAATTTGTTAGGGTTACCATAACAAATACCATAGACTGAGTGGCTTAAATAGCAGAAATTTATTTTCTCACAGTTCTGGAGGCCAGAAGTGCAACGTCAAGGTACAGGAAATATTTTTCTCCAAGGCTTCTTTCCTTGACTTGCAGATTATCATATTTTCTTGTCTTCACTGGTTCTTCCTGTGTGCACACATTTCCATGTCCAAATTTCTTCTTAATGATTTTTTAAAAAAGATTTTATTTATTTGAGAGGCAGAGTTATAGACAGACAGAGGGAGAAACACAGAGAGAAAGATCTTCCATCTGTTGGTTAACTCCACAAATGGTCATGATGGCCAGAGCTGGGCTGGTTGGAAGCCAGGAGCCAGAAGCTTCTTCCAGGTCTCCCATGTGGGTACAGGGGCCCAAGCACCTTCTACTGCTTTCCCAGGCTATTAGCAGAGAGCTGGATTGGAAGAGGAGCAGCCAAGACATGAACCAGCACCCATATAGGATGCCTGCACCACAGGCAGAGACTTAACCTACTATGCTACAATGTCGGCTCCCCTACCCCCAATCATTCTTATAAAAATACTACTCTTTTTTTTTTTTAAGAGAGTACGGATGTCATGACACATATTAAAAGGTATATTACAATGCTGTACCTGTTAGGAAAAGATATTAGAGATATCAAGTAATAGCAAATAAACAAACTGAATGAAAATGGAACATACTATAGTGTACAGAAGCTCAAATTAACCATGTGCTATGCATTTAGAAAATGTTTTTTAATATTTTATCATCTCTTTGCATTTATAACAATTTGCTTCAACAATCACAGAATCCTTTTCTTCCAGTGCTACAAACCGTGTTACAAATGAAAGCTAGTACTGATGCTTATCAAAATTCATGCTTTATATAAAGCCACTTTATATGATAACTTGTTCCCAAAAACCTCTTACTCTTTTTTTCTTGGCCTGATACCACTCATTTTGGATTAAAGTATACTATAAAGACATTTCTAACTTAATTGTTTCTTTAAAGAATTTATTTCCAAATATGGTTATATTATGAGATACTGGGGATTAAGATGTCAACATATGAATGTTTGAGGCACAAAATTTTACCCATGACCCAGGTTATAGAGAAGATTTTGGAAGATGGCAATGAATGTTTCTGTTCTGGCTTATTAAATGTTGGGTTTATAGTTTAACCTTTGTAGAAGTATTAATAGATTTTTTAATTTCTATGTTCTTGAGGAAGGTTGCACTGCTGCTTAATGACAGCAAGTATCAGCAAGGAGTTCACAGTTACTTTATATCCATCTCCTAGCAACCCTTTTGGTTGGGTACTCCTTTCTTCTGTATACATACACTCTATCCACAAGAAATCTAATTTAGTCCCCTAGCTATAAATGGTATTTATATGCTGGCCTTCACCTGTCTTCATTGAACATGAATCTTTTGTGTCCTAGTTGCCTACCTCAAAATTTGGATGCCTAACAAGCATGTTACATCATCTTGATAAGAATAGAATTCTTAATCCCTTTACCCTCAAAGGTACACGATCTTTAATCTTTCCCTTTCTTTGAGTAACTTAATTTGTCCAGTTCGAGCAAAAATCTTAAGAACCATTTTTTATTCTGTTCTTTCTCTCATACCTTATATTCAACACATGAGAAAGTCCAGTTCATACAAAATATAGCCTATATCTGACAATCTCTGCCACTACTACCCTATATAAAAAAGATGTATTTATTTATTTGAAAGGCAGAATCACAGAGTGAGAGGGAGAGATAGAGAGAGATATCTCCCATATGCTCGTTCATTTCCCAAATAGCCACAATGGCTAGGCCAAAGCCAGAGGCCTGGAACTCTATTCAGGTTTCCTATGTGGGTGCAGGGGCCTAAGCACTTGGGCCATCTTCTGCTGCTTTCCCAGGCACATTAACAGGAAGCTGGCTTGGAAGTGGAACACTGGGACTAGAACCAACACTCACATGGAATGCCAGCATCCCAGGAGGTAACTTAACCTGTTGTGTCACAACACTGCCCCTCTGCTACTTCCATCTTATTACAAAGACCAGACTCTACTTTGGCTGTTCTTCCTAATAATTTACACTGTTGCTTATTCCCTATCCCCTGTTCATTCTTCCTAAGGCTGGTGCAGTCTAACAAAAATGTAAATCAGATTGCATCATGCTCCTGCTTGAATTTCATCTTACTTAGAATGAAAGCCAGTGTCCTTAAAATTTCTATTAAACCATGTGATCTGTCTTCTAATAGCTATGTAACTTTTCTTTCACCATAATCCCCTGCCCTACTCATTACATATACTCTGTACTTTTTTCTGTTTTTCAAGTAAGTTTGGTTTTGCTCCAAATCTTTGCATTTGCTGTGCTGTCTGCACCTGCCCCTTCTTATTTACTGCTTTATCTAAGAGTTGCCTTCAATGAATGGAGGAGCGTCAATGATGATGAAACCTAAACTCAGTCACTTGCAAAAGTTTACATGGTAGTTGTCATTTGCTATCTCATCACCCATTGCTACCATGAGTGTCTTAGTTTGACTGCCTGGGTTTATTTCAGCTGTTCCTTTGACATTGTTGATGTCCTCAAAATGAATCCATGTTTGACTTCAAAGGAAGCCTTATTTTCTTCGGACTGTCAAAAGAAAGTATTTTATTCCATCACTAAGAAATGACTAATGTACATATTCTGTATCTTTGTTTACTTTTTGTTAGCTTTTATTGACAATGATACAGTCTTTTTAAAATTCGAATCTGTTGGCCAGCGCCGTGGCTCAACAGGCTAATCCTCCGCCTTGCGGAGCCGGCACACCGGTTGGGGTGCGGATTCTGTCCCGGTTGCCCCTCTTCCAGGCCAGCTCTCTGCTGTGGCCAGGGAGTGCAGTGGAGGATGGCCCAAGTGCTTGGGCCCTGTACCCCATGGGAGATCAGGAAAGGCACCTGGCACCTGGCTTCTGCCATTGGATCAGCACGGTGCGCTGGCTGCAGCGCGCTGGCCGTGGCAGCCATTGGAGGGTGAACCAACGGCAAAAGGAAGACCTTTCTCTCTGTCTTTGTCTCTCTCTCTCTCTCACTGTCCACTCTGCCTGTCAAAAAAAAAAAATATTCGGATCTGTTGCTTATGGTCTCTATTGACACCAATTCATGAACTCGTGGTAGCTGGCCATATATGACATTGCTGTAGGGGGATGGAACCTTGATATTCCAATGTGAGGTCCAGATGTATTTGTATCACTTGCTTCTTAATTGTGCAGTTTGTTCCTGTTGGAGAGAATTTACCTGCCTGGTATCTTCAGTCATCATTCTGAAGGCTTTCTTTGTAACTATTGATATGTATTCTGTGGAATGAATGTCTAATGTTTTTATTTAAAATGCAAATTAGGGGCTGGTATCATAGTGCAGCAGGTTAAGCTGCCTCTGTGGACACTGGCATCACGTATCGGAGTGCCAGTTCATGTCCCAGCTACTCATGTTTCTGATCCACCTTCCTACTGATATGCCTTGGAAGAGAGCAAATGATGACATAGGTACTTGGATTCCTGCCAGTCAAGTGGGAGACTTGGATGGAGTTCTTGACTGCTGGTTTAGCCTGGCCCATAGCTATTTGGGAAGTGAACTGTGGAATGGAGGATCTCTCTCTCTCTCTCTCCTCCCTCTCTCCCATTCTCTTTTCTCTCCCTCTCTCTGTATCATTCTAATCATTCTACCTTTCAAATAAATAAATCTTAAACAAATTTAAAAGCTGTAGCTTTGTTTTAAAAAATGCCAATTAGTTACCTATGCAAGTAGTCTGTCACCTATATAATCCTTCATACTTTCTCAGAATTACCATTTCTTTTTTAGTCACCTCACTTGTTAAGTTAGTACAATTTGACATGTGCTTAAGATAAATTTATTTAAGAAACTTTTGCCATGTCTTACAGTCTTTTCATTTAGGATATTTAGAAAAAAATTGTCCTAGTTATTTCATTATATATTTAGTTGAATAATATCTCTGTATACTAATGACTTACATACGAAATCTGAAATATCCCAGATTATTCTCTTCTAACCTCCTCACTCCTTCAGTCAGTAAATTTTTTTAAAAGATTTATTTATTTACTTGAAATTTGGAGTTACACAGAGAGAAGGAGAGGCGGCGGCGGGGGGGGGGGGGGTGTTCCATCCATTGGTTCACTCCCCAAGTGGCCACAATGGCCAGAACTGTGCCAGTCTGAACCCAGGAGCCAGGAGCTTCTTCCAGGTCTCCCATATGGGTACAGGGGTCCAAAGACATGGGCTGTCTTCCACTGCTTTCCCAAGCCATAGCAGAGAGCTGGATCAGAAGTGGAGCAGCCAGGATTGAACCGGTGCCTAATTGGGTTGCCGGCACTGTAGGCAGTGGCTTTACCTGCTATGCCACAGCGCCAGCCCCAGTCAGTAAATTTTTGTTCTTAAGTTTCAAAACTGTTTTTCCCTCTTCATTCTTAAGCTGATTTCTTTAACTCATATTCTTGCAATCTTATCTGCATTGTTTTAGGAATCTCTTAAATGATCTCTTCAGATATAATCTTAGCTCCTTAAATTTATCCCCTACATGTTTCCAGATATTTCTAGAATTCAATTTTTTAAAAAATTTTATTTAAGGTCAACAAATTTCATATATCCAAATTTAGGAACATAGTGACACTTTCCACTTTACCTTCTCTCCCATCCATGATCCCACCCTTCAGTTTTTATTCTGTAACTTTCCTGCTTAAAATTTATCAGTGGCTTTCCTTAGTCTTCAACTCAAAGACAGATTCCTTAGTAGGGCACATATAATGATTTATAATCTGGTTTCTTGCTATAAAAATGTTTTATTGCTCCATGTCCTTACTCAAAATCCTTCAGTGTCTTTTCATCTCATTTACAAGAAAAGCCAAAGTCTTGGTTATATTGTTGCTTCTGGGCCGGTGGATAACTTTGAGCCCTCTGGAGTGAGGTGGTACCCCTTTAGAGGCTGAGTGTCCTTTGAGGTAACCAAGGAGGTTGAGCTGCATTCCTCTGAAGCCTGGTGGTGAGACTTGTTCATGTCTCAGCATTTCTCCAGGACTGACCTTCTCCAGGGTAGCATGGAGCACAGCACATTCACCTGTTACCAAGTTGTCATTCTGGTTCCCATACTGCATCTCTCCACTGGACTGGTGAGAAAGTTGTCAATGTTTTGCTACTAGATCTGCTTCTAGGTGCTTATTTGAACCCATGCTCTGTGATGGACTACTCCTTGGCAGCAGCTCTCACTCTCCATAGTCACTGGGGCCTAGGAAAAGTTGTTACTATGTTCATGGAGATGTACCACAGAAAGCTACCAAGGCAGGTCTTCTGGTACTCTTGGCTTTACCATTTAACTATCATGATGTGGAAATCTACAAAGCTGTTGCCATGCTATGGAAGCTCTGACCTTCCTGACTTTAATGCCTTCAGAACTGCTTGTATGATGGCTAGTGATCCTGAGCATTTTCTCATGTGTCAGTTAGCCATTTGTATTTCATCCTTTGAAATATGCTGGTTCATGTCCCTTGCCCATTTCTTAACTGGATTGTTTGTTTGGTTGTTGTTGAGTTCCTTGAGCTCTTTGTAGATCCTGAATATTAGCCCTTTATCAGTTGCAAAATTTTCAAAAATTTTTAAGATTTTATTTATTTATTTGAGAGGTAGAGTTACAGACAGTGAGAGGGCCGGAACGTCCAGAACTGTGCTGGTCCGAAGCCAGGAAACAGGTGCTTCTTCCTGGTTTCCCATGCAGGTGCAGGGACCCAAGCACTTGGGCCATCTTTTACTGCTTTCCCAGGCCACAGCAGAGTGCTAGATTGGAAGAAGAGCAGCCGGGACTAGATTCAGCGCCCATATGGGGTGCTGGCAACGCAGATGGAATATTAACCTACTGCGCCACAGCACTGGCCCCATAACTTGCAAATATTTTCTCCAATTCTATCAATTCATTCTTCACATGTTGAGTATTTCCTTTTTACTTTAAAAGCTTTTTAGCTTGATATAATCCCATTTGTCCATATTTGTTTTTATTGCCTGTGCTTCTGGGGTCTTTTCTAAGAAGTCTTTGCCTATGCCAAAATCTTGCAGAGTTTCTCTGATCTTTTCTCTAGTAATTTGATGGTATTAGGTCATAGATTTATATCATTGATCCATTTTGAGTTGATTTTTGTATAAGGTGTAATGTAGAGTCTTGTTTCATACTTCTGCATGCATAGATCTAATTTTTCAAGCAACATTTGTTGAAGAGATTCTCCTTTCTCCAGGGATTGATTTAGTTTCTTTGCCAAAGATTAGTTGATTAGTTGATTGTAGATGAGTGGATTAGTTTCTGGGGGTTCTGTTCTGTTCCATTGGTCTACATGTCTATTTTTGTGAAAATTCCATGCTGTTTTTATTACAACTGCCCTGTAGTATGTGATGGTGTCTTGATAAACTCATCTTTTAATTCCATTTTCCATGGACCTTTTGTAGTATCCTTGTTGTAACTTGAAGGGTTTTCTTTTTATAGATGGTCTGACTTCACTTTCTTTTTGATACTGTCTAGTATTTTCACATTATCAACTTATATCAGACACCATCTTCTTACTTTTTCAAAAATAATTACAAAGTAAAATTGCATGTAAATAGATTCAGCTGCTTATAAAGAACTTACCAAGTTAAACTTAATCTCCTTTGTTTTCTCCTTTTATTATTTATTTTTTACTGTTAAAAAATCTTCAATTTTCCTATAGTTGAAAATATCCATATTTTCAAAGGAGAAATTAAACATTAGAGTAAACGTTCTATCTTTAATGAAGCAGTGCAGTTCAGTAGAGATTTTTGTATGTTCTCTTTTGTGTTCGCCACCTACTAGTTCTTATCTTCCTGTTCTTTCTATAGGATATTACACATCATCATGAGACATAATCAGCCTACTTGCTGCAACATATCAGAACCTTTTACATTCAGGCTACAGTATTTTAGTGCCCATTATTCAATTCCCATTCTCTCCCCCAACCTGTCTCAACTTCTAGTAATCACTCTTTCAAATGTAGATTGAATAGGTGTGTGTGTATAAAAATTTGGATTGAACATATAAATATTTATTTCTATATGTTGAGTATATAAAATTGGATTGAAAATAAATATATGTGTTGGGGCCAGCACTGTGGTGCAGTGGGTTAATGCCCTGGCCTGAAATGCCAGCATCCCATATGGGCTCCACTTCCAATCCAGCTCTCTGCTGTGGCCTGGGAAAGCAGTAGAATATGGCCCAAGTCCTTGGTCCCTTGAACCCATGTGGGAGACCCGGAAGAAGCTCCTGGTTCCTGGCTTTGGATTGGCATAGCTCTGGCTGTTGTGGCCAGCTGGGGAGTGAACCATTGGATGGAAGACCTCTCTATCTCTCTCTGCCTCTCCTCTCTCTGTGTAACTCTTTCAAATAAATAAGTAAATCTTAAAAAAAAATATATGTGGATATACACACACATTATGTTATTATTTTTTTTTTTGACAGGCAGAGTGGACAGTGAGAGAGAGAGACAGAGAAAGAGAGAAAGGTCTTCCTTTGCCGTTGGTTCACCCTCCAATGGCCGCCGCGGCCAGTGCACTGCGGCCGGCGCACCATGCTGATCTGATGGCAGGAGCCAGGTGCCTCCTCCTGGTCTCCCATGCGGGTGCAGGGCCCAAGCACCTGGGCCATCCTCCACTGCACCCCCAGGCCACAGCAGAGAGCTGGCCTGGAAGAGGAGCAACCGGGACAGAATCCGGCGCCCCGACCGGGACTAGAACATGGTGTGCCAGCGCCGCAAGGTGGAGGATTAGCCTAGTGAGCCACGGCGCCGGCACATTATGTTATTCTTTTTACTCCCTTATGTGAGAGAAAATATGTGGTATTTGTCTTTTTGAGTTTGTGTTATTTCACTTAACACAGTCATCTCCAGTTTCATTCATTTTGCTTAAAATGTTAGGATTTCATTGTTTTTGATGGCAAGATAGCACACAATTGTATATCTACATCACATTTTATTTATCTGGTCTTCCATTGATGAACATCTAGATTAATTCCATGTCTTTACTATTGTGAACGGTGCTGCAATGAACATGAGAGTGCAGGTATCTTTTTCATATGCCAGTTTCATTTCCTTGGGCTGTGTAGTTGGAAAGAGAATAACTGGGTGACATGGTAAATCTATTTCTACTTTTCTGTGAAAACTCCATTCTGTTATTCTTCATAATGGCTACACTGATTGACATCCCAGTTCCCTTTTCTTCATATCTTCACCAGCATTTGATATTCTTTTGTCCTTTAGGCAATAGCCATTCTATCATGAGTGAGATGATACCTCAATGTGGTTTTGATTTGCATTTCCCTGATGGCTAGTGATGTTGAGCCCTTTTTTTCATGTATATGTTGGCCATTTTTATTTCTTCTTCTGAAAAAGGTCTATTTATTTCCCTGGTCCATTTGTTAATTGGATTAGTTTTTTGTTGTTGATTTTTTAGTTTCTTATATATTCTGGATATTAATCCCCTTTGTCAGATGAATTCTGTTCATTGCCTCTTCACTCTGATGATTGTTTCTTTTGCTATGCATAGGTTCCTTGGCTTGTGTAGTTTTAAATGTGATTTAAGATTTTTTATAATTAGTTTTAATAAAGTGAATATAATTTGCAGGTACAACTTTAAGAATATAATATTCCCTCCCCTTCTCTCCCACCCACCCTCCCTCCCTCTCCCTTTCTTTATTTTTTTAGTTTTTGAGATAACATATTTTACATTTACATTGCAGCAAGATGGCTTAGTGCTTCACCAAATAATAAGTTTAACAAGTAAAAAGCAAAAAGACTCTGGTTTAATGGGATTATAGTCTGTAGCCATAAATGATAATTGAAGGAAAAATGACCATTTAACTCACATACAGTAAATTTTAAAGTAATTACAAATAATTGAAACTACAGTTGTATTATATTCTTAACCCTTGATTTGACAGTGGTATAGCAGAATTTTACAAAACTATTTTTGTGGTAAACTGATACACATAGTTCTCTCTCTCTCTCTCTCTCTTTCTCTCTCTCTCTCTCTCTCTCTCTCTCTCTCTCTCTCTTTCTCACTTCTTATCTCTATCTTCTCATGACCCAGGAATATCTCCATTTTTTGTGTGTCCTTGATCATGTTTTTCATCAATTTTTCATAATTTTCATTAATGAGATCTTTTACTCTTTCACTTCTTTGGTTAAATTTATCCTTAAATATTTGATTTTTTTGTGACTATTGTGAATGGGATCTTTCTTGATTTCTCTTTCAGTTAGTTTGGCATTAATGTCTGAAAAAGCAGCTTGTTCTTGGTGCTGACGGAGATTAATGTGGCTGTCTTCTTTTCCCACAGTTGCTGTGGCTCTAGGACAGTGTGAAGCAGATGCATCATTCTACTAGGAGAGTCCAACTGGTGCTGTCACTTATAACACCAAAAGCCTCGATCCTGGGATTAGAGAACATAAATTGAACTCTGCTCCGGTCCTACAGCATGCCTACAAGGTATACAAGAAATGTTGCTATTGTAAATATGAACTAGAGAGGCAGAATGCATGTATTTTTGATATCTTGTCCAAAGAATTGTTGCAGTGCCTATCTCTTGAAGTGTTTCCACCATTATTTTAACAGTTCTACAGTTTTGAGTCTTAAATTGAGATCATTGATGCATCTATTTTGTAAATTTATTTGCACGTGTTTTATAAATGCAATATTAGGAACATAATAATTCTTCCCACTGTACCTGCCCTCTACCCACTCTCCCACCCCTCTTCCTCTTCCCTGTTCTGTTCCCTGTTTTGTTTTTCACTAAGATCTATCTTCATTTAACTTTATATACAGAGGTTTAACTCTATTCTAGGTAAAGAGTTGAACATTTGTATGAGAAAAAGAAAAGAAAAAAAAACAAAGCCTGTTCCTCCATAGTCTAGACAAGGGCTATTCAGAGTTATTGTTATTGATGCATCTTGAATGATCCATTTTGTTCAGATTTTGAGGTAGAAGGTCTGGTTCACATATGGATATCTAGTTTTCCCAATACTACTTATGAGAGAGACTGTCTCTTCTCCAGGGTGTGTTTTACTCCTTCGTCAAAGGTAAGTTGGCTATAGGTGTGCAAGCTTATTTCTGGGATTTCCATTTTTCATTAATTGTCCATGTATCTATTTTAATGCCAGTATCATTCTGTTTTGATTCCAATAGCACTATATATGACTTGAAATATGGTATTTTGATGCCTCCAGTTTTTTTCTTATTGTCCAAGATTACATGGCTATTTGGGAGTCTTTTAGTATTTCCACATGAATTGTGAGATGATTTTTTTAACAAGTTCTGCAATTAATTTCATTGATATTTGGCAAAAATCACATTAAATCTGTAAATAGCAATGGGTTGTTATGGAAGTTTTAGCAATATTAATTCTTCTAGGTCATGAACATGGGAAGTCTTTCCATTTTTGCATGTCCTGTTCAATTTATTTGAAGAACATTTTGTAATTTTCATTGTAAATGTCTTTCACATGCTTGGGTGAATTTATTACAATATGCTTTATTTTGGGGGGGCTATAGTGAGTGGGACTGCTTTAAAATTTATTTCTTGGTGAGTTCCTTATTGGCATATACAAAAGCTGCTGATTTTTGACTGTTAATTTTGTATTTTGCCACATTACCAAATTTGCATATCAGTTCTAATAGTCACTTGGTGCAGTCTTCTGGCTTCACTTTATAGTCAAGTCATCTGAAAACAGGGATAGTTTGACTTCTTCCTCTGTTATTTATATGCCTTTTATTTATTTTTATTGCCTAGTGGCTCTGGTTAAAACTTCCAGTATTATATTAAATAGATTGTGAGCATGGATACCCTTGTCTGGTTCTAGATCTTGGAGGGATGGCTTTCATCTTTTTCCTATTTAATGGATTGTTTACTGGGGTTTGTCTTAGATAATCTTTATTATGCTGAGGTAGTTATCTTCTATACCTAATTCGTTAAAGGTATTCTAAAATTATGAATGGGTATTGAATTTTATCAATTTTTCTGCATCTATTGAAGTGACTGTGGGATATTTATCCTTCAATTCACTGGTGCTGTGAATTACATTTATTGATTTTTGTATGTTGATTCATCTGAGATGAATCTGGCTTTGTCAAGGTGAACGATCTTTTTGATGTGTTGTAGGATTCAACTTGCTAGCATTTTGTTGAGTTATTGCATCTTTGTTCATGAGTGTATACTTCTCTCTCTTTCTCTCTTTCTCTTTTTTGTTATTGGGTCTATTTTGTCTGGGTTTGGAATCAGGGTAATGCTGACCTCACAGAATGAGTTCGGGAGGGTTCCCACCCTTCCCAGTTTTTGAAATAATTTGAGGGATAATGTCGTTAGTGCTTCCTGAAAAGCTTGATAAACTTCAACTTCTTTAATCAGAGACTTTTTATTACTGATTCAGTGTCATTACTTTTTATTAGTCTGTTCAGGTTTTTTGTGTCTTCACAGTTCAATTGTGAAAGGTAATGTGTTCCAGATGTGCAACCATTTCTTCTAGATTTTTTGATTTGTTGACATAGTTGCTCATAGTAGTCCCTAATGATATTTCTGTGGTATCAGTTTTAATATCTCCTTTTCATCTCTTATTAATTTGAGTCTTCTCTTTCCTTAAGTTAGCTGAAAGTTTATCAATTTTATTTATTTTTTCAGAAAACAAGCCCTTCATTTCATTAATGTTTTGTGTTTTCTTAGTTTCTTTTTCTTTTAGTTCTGCTCTAATTTTTATTATTATTTGACTTCTACTGACTTTGTGTTTGGTTTATTCCTGATTTTCCACATCCTTGAGATACTTTATTAGGTTGTTTGCTTTATCTTTTTCTTTGTTTGGATGTGAGTGCTTATTGCTATAAACTTCCATCTTGGTGTGCCACATAAGTTTTGGTCCCAGAAGTGTTTGCATTTCCACTAATTTACAGAAATTTCTAATTTTTAAAATAACCCATTATTTTTATTCTTTTTTCTTTTTTGTTCTTTCGCTGTTTTTTTTTTTCTGTCTGGGATATTACAAAAAAACCTGTCTTTGAGTTTGAGTATCCTTTCTTCTGCTTCATGTAGTCTGTTATTAAGACTTTTAATTGTATTTTTGATTTGACTTACTGAGTTTTTCATCTTTAGGATTTCTGTTTGGCTCTTTTTCAATATTTCTATTTCCTTGCTAAATTTCTCACTTGTATGATAAATTTATTTTCTAATTTCATTTAACTTTCTGTGTGTAGTCTCTTACACCTTTTTGAGCATACTTATAATGATTATTTTGAATTCTCTATCAGGCATCTTATCAATCTCCCTTTCTGAGAAGTTTAATATGAATCCAAAGTGTCTTTACATTCTTTTTGGGCATGATATTGCCTTGATTTTTCATATTTCTTTTATCTGCTGATTTTTGTGCATCTGGTGGATCAGTTGTCTGTCATTTTAAGTGGTGGTTTTCATGGATTTAAGATTTCTCCAGAAGACATGTCTTCAGATATGACTTTGGCAGGCTATTTTGGCTTTTGTTTGCAGTTGGATGGTGAGATATAGCCTCTCTATGTAGTTTAGCACTGTTAATGATGGCCACAGCAACAGTAGCTGTGTGTGTAGGCGGGATGAGGGGCACCTTTCAGTCCCACCAAGGGTATACAGGGTTTTATGGTGGTGGCTGGGGTCTGTGGCCTGTGTGTTTTGCCACCTGTGCCCACCAAAGCATAGGCAGGCATATGCTGTGATGGGGCTGGGGGCTGGACACTCTCCAAGATCAGGGTAAGCTAAAGAAGTGTAGTCCTGAAGCCTGAGCTACTGGAAACAACCATCCCTACCCAGTAATGCTAGGGTATATTTGCTGCAATGAGCCTGATGTCTGGGTCACTTGCCCAAGCCAAGCCAGACTGGAGGAAGGGCCTGAGTAGACTAGAAAGCTTTTGCATGACCAACCACACTTGCCAAAGCCAGAGTGGCCTGTTGTACCGAAGCGTCCGATTCTCACCAGTGAAGACCACAGGAGCCAAGGCTGATGCAAACACAAGAGTTTTATTTCAAACTCAAGTTTGGTCCGATGTCTGCACCAGGCACAGCTGGGCTGGATCCGCGGCCCTACAGTAAGGTCATTAGGGTTTTTATACAGTTGAACAAAAAAGTTTGGCTATAAAGCATCTGATAGGCTTATATTTTAAATTTATATTTGTCGTTTTATGATTGGCTAAAGTATAGGGTCTGAGCTGCTAGGGTGTACTTGCCAAACTGCAGGGTTTGGGGATGTTGTCAGTCACCTTAACTGCCTGAAAAGACACCTGGAACTTTGCGTATTTCCCTGGTATTTGTTAATTGGCTGTTGCTAGGAGAGCTTATCAAAAGGAGAGTTTTATTTTCTTTTTTAGGAGCTTTTGGCTTAGAATTCAGGGCCCGGTCAGACCCGAGTTAGAAAATGGAGGCCTAGTCTAAAATGGCTGTGCCTTGATCCAGGCTCAGGTCTCTCAGGCCTTGGGCCTTACTGGGCTAGGGTCTGATGTTCATCAAAGCAGGAGCCTACAGGTTAATAGAGTTGTACTATCTGAGTTCATATACACCACTAACTGTATGTGCCCAAATTAGGTGAGCTTAGGCTGTGTCAGTCTGGGATCAGGGCACTCACCAATGCTGAGGTCTGCTGGATAGGGGAGCTTCGCAGTCAGAGCACCTAGGTATGCACCACCAGACACCAGGTCAGTCCCTCTTGGCTTATGTCAGAGGTGCTGGGATTTGGGAGCTCCCACAGCCAAGACCCCTGGAGAATGTAGTGGGTAGTTCAGGCAGGTGTGAAAGATTATACATACTGTAGCTTGCTTCAGCTGATACTGGGGTCGAGTAAGGAGCACTCACTGCAGCTGAGGTGGGCTGGAGACGATGACTGACTGCCCACATTTGGTGGGTCACCAAAGTGAGGAGTTTTCAAGCTTAGCAGGGCTGTAATCAGGGGAACTCACCAAGCCTTCTTGCCAGCCAAAAGCCCAGCAGGTGCTGCACAGCCAGACCTGCCTGCCTAAGCAAGCTTGTTCCAGCCCTGAGTGTCAGAGATGTCCACAAGGCTGGACTCTGCTGCAGAAGAGAACTGAGCCAGCAGCCCCCAGCAGACACCATCCCTGGCAACTGTAATGGACGTATGCAAGCAAACAGAGCCACCAAAGCCTAGGCATCCTGGACTTGAGCAGTATAGAGTCTGGAGTAATCAGTAAAACCAAAGCCCACAGGGAAGCTGCTAGTTCAAGTGTGTGTGTGTCTGTACAATGTTCCCAGATGCTAGGTAACTCCAGAAGACATTTGCGTTGAGGCATTGTAGGTCCCAGTCCCTTCAGGGGATGGCCTATAGAGCAGAGTGAACTGACTTCTAAGGTCTTGTAACAGAACCTGCTGTGCTGGAATATCTGTCCCATGTAATGCAAAACACCACTTGGGTAAAAGTGCTGTAGCCACTGTCTCTACTGGGTCCAGTGGGGACTATGAGGCTGCAATCATTTGTTTCTGGCAGACTGGAATGGTGGTAAGGACCTGAGGATGGGAAATTGGGAGAGGCTTTTGTCTCTTAAGGTAGTATGATTCCTCACAGTGACTCCTTTCTCAAGATGCAGTCACAGAATTTCAGCCTTTGTTCTGGTGTATGTGGGGTCGCCATGAAAAGTTCCTTCTGTAATGCAATGCTACCCAGCATATCCAGGTAGCTTCCCTTACTAGATTCCAAGCTTGTGATGGTTGTGGATCCTGCCTGTAACTAAAGTTGCTGATATCCACCATCCCTGGAGATAGGATCTGCTGGGTCTTGCCGCTTACTCTTTGCCCTGCAGTAGGGATTCCCCATGTTTATGGGGCCAGGGTCTCTGCTGCTAGCATTCTTGGTGCCTTTCAGTCTGCTGTGATCCCATGTCTCTGAATTCTTAGGATTTCCTGTGTATTCCCTGCTGAGATAGTTATTTACTCATTATTTTGGTTCTTGTCTTTGCTGGGGAAGAAAAAAGTGAGGCACCTCAGTTAGGCCATCTTGACGCCCAGTGTTTTCTCCGCTTTTGGATCTTTTGTTTGAGAAGAGTAGCACACAGTAATTTTCAGAAAACAAGTAAGAATATATTAACGTTCAGATGTGTTGTATGCAAAACTGGAGAAATCTTTTAAAGTGGTGTAGGCAGAAATATTCAAAAGGTTACAAGTAGAATTTGATGCCAATCTGAAATGAATTGGACATGATAAAATTACTTGATAAAAAGAAATATATGAAAGATGTATACAATTAAGTGTAATGGTAAGATCATGAAATTAAATAATTCTTACATTAAAAGTGTGTTATGGGGGGCTGGTGCTATAGTGTAGTGAGCTAAGCCTCCATCTGCAGTGCCAGCATCCCATATGGCACCGGCTCATGTCCTGGCTGTTCCTTTTCTGGTCCAGCTCTCTGCTTATGTCCTGGGAAAGCAGTGGAAGATGTTCCAACTGCTTGGGCACCTGTAGCCATGTGGGAGATCTGGAAGAAGCTCCTGGGTCCTGGCTTTGTATTGGCCCAGCTCCAGTCATTGTGGCCATTTTGGGAGTGAACTAGCAGATGCAAAACCTTTAACTCTGTCTCTCCCTCTATCTGACTGTAATTCTACCTTCTAATAAAATCTTTGAAAAAAAAAAGTGTGTTATGACTTATTAGAAAATAGGAACACATGAAAAGAATTCCATAATTTGGGAAGACTGTAATGGCCAACAATACATTTATTACTGTATGTGACTGGAAAATGGTTACTTAAATCTATGAAGATGGAAATGACATGAGAGTGGTAATGCTGGAAATATCATTAGACTGCTTCTAATATGCAGGTCCTAGAAGGAGCAAAACCAGACAATATGTTTCATAAATTCATGAAGAATCTAAATGTTTTCAGGAGGACTATTGGCAGACACAGGGATGAACCCAAAAATGAATTAGTTTAGAGTAATCTTGTGTGAGTCTGTAATTTTACTATTTCAGTGATCATGCTTTAATTTTTTATTTATTGAATTTATTTGAAGGGCAGATAAAAACAGAAATACAAAGGGACAAGGAGCTCATATCTGCTGTTTTACTCCCCAAATGCCCCCAATGAACAGGACTGGTACAGGTAAATCCTGGTATCTGGGAACTTAATCCAGGATTCCTTGGTGGGTAATCCTTGAACCACCATCTGCAGCATTACAGCATTCACACTGGCAGAAAGCTGGAGTCACAAGAGGAGACAGATATTAAACCAAGCACTATGATACGGGATGCAGTCATGAGTGCCATTTTAACTGGTAACTCAGATAATCACCCCTCAATAACCTTCTTGAATTAGATTTTGCTTTTCTGTCTCATGCGGGTCGCAATGAATGCTATGTATTTTCTGTAATTGTGATTTAAAATTGTGGAATGAAAATGACATCAGCAAAATATCACAATTGGAAGTTTCAAGCTCTCATTCATATTTACTTGAGAGAAAGCATGCACATGAGAGTAAGCTCTCATCCCCTGATTCACTTCCTAAACACCTGTAATGCCTCATTTGGACCATAGTGAGGATCCAGAAATATAGTCCAGATCTCAATGGGTGACAGGAACTTAAAGACTAGAGCCATCTCCACTGCTGAGCAGGGCCTGCAATAGGCGGGAAGCTGGAGTCAGGATCCAAGCCAAGAATTGAATGCAGGTACTCTGATAGAGAGGTTCGAGTCTTTTTTTTTTCTTAATATTTATTTATTTATTTGAAAGACAGAGTTACAGAGAGGCAGAGGCAAAGGCAGAGAGAGAGAGAGAGAGAGAGAGAGAGAGATAGAGGTCTTCTACCTACTGGTTTACTTCCCAGGTGGCTGCAACGGCTGGAGCCAACCTGAAGCTAGGATCCAGGAACTTATTCTGGGTCTCACCCGCAGGTTCAAGGGCCCAAGGTCTTGGGATATCTTCTACTGCTTTCTCAGGCCATAGCAGGGAGCTGGTTCGGAATTGGAGCAGCCGGGTCTCGAACTGGCACCCAGATGGGTTGCCAACACTGCAGGCAGCAGCTTTACCAGCTACACCACATTGCCAGCCCTGGGAGACAGGGGTCTTAATTGACAGGCTCAGCATCTGGCCCTCCTATAAAAGTCTTGGAAAAAAGAGAAAGAAAAAAACCTCAAAACTGTGTGAACCAATTCTTTAGGAGATCTGAATAAAAAAAAATTCAGAGTTTTAAAGTATGCAGGAAAATAACCATCAATAACAATGAAAAATCCATCTTTAAAATACTCCTGAAACTAAAAAAGAAATCTGTCAAAGTGTTTAGCTCAGTATGAGCTCATATAACAGACTTCACTGAACACTCATAAGTAGAGATATTTATCTTGTCTTAATTCACTTCAAAAGGGCTTATTTTTAATATTTTTTTTTGAAAAGCAGCACTGGAGAAGAATTACAGTATATTTTCCACTTACCTCATTATGATAATCAAGTACACAATTTTCAACAGCAACAACAAGATATTCAAATAAGACATTCTCATTCAAAGGAACAAAATAGAGAGCACTCATCTGCAAAGACGTTCAGACATCAGGCTTACTAGACAATATTTATAAAACCACTGGCTTCAATATATTCAAAGAACTAAAGGACAACATGGATAAAAAATCACTCTTAGTGGAGCATTTTGGCAATAACTTTAAAACTCTGAGCTTTATAGACACTGCCAATGTTGTGGTGTGAAAACATTATCTTTAGCACATTCTTCAAAGAAACCACAGTGACATCCTTCTGAAAGGACTCTCAATGAATCCTGCCTTCTAATGTTCACACATTTGTGTAAGGATCTCCCCTTTTACTATTTGGACATGATTACTTACTTCCAAGTAATTGAATATGGCAAAAAAGTAGGAATTTGCTTTCTGCATTAGTTATAGAGATTGTCACTTTCATCTTCATGTACTATTTGGCTCTTGTCCAGTATTTGCTCTAATCAAATAAGCCAGAGAGGCCAAAGCAGTAAGGAACTAAGGCGACAAATTCCATTGCAAGGAAGGAGCTGAGGCCTTTGTTGTGTAGCAATGGTGGAGGATCTGAATCATGGCTGTGGCCCATATGTGTGCTGTAATAGCTGATCCCTCCATCAAGAGCTTTCCCATGAAATTCATCCCTGCTCAAACCTTGACTGAATCCTTGAAGAGACTGAAATAATGTGCCCAGCCAAGCTGGGCCCTACTGTTGATAAAATAAGTGTATGTTTTAGTCATGACTTTGCTTTTATTTTGGCTGTGTAATTGCTCCAAAATGTAGGGACTTAAAACACATACACACAACTTTATTCTGAGACTTGGAGCATGGCTTTATTTATCTATTTATTACTTTTTTTTTGGAGCACAGCTTTTAAAAACACACAGTCTCAGAAAGAATGATTATGTATGCTTTTTAAGCCACTAAATTTTGGAGCAATTACACAGACAAAATAACAGCAGTCTTGACTTCTTCATGTGGCATGGACTGCAAAGTTGTTAAACAAATACTTACTTTGGTAAAGAAATAAAAGCTTCTACTTAAATCAGTTTTTACTACAGTATTGTTTAAATTGCTTTGATGTACCATGTGTTTCTGGATATGGGAAAACAAAAAAAGTCAATTTGTGTTTCCAGAAACACACTTCAATTGACACTTAACTCTGTCATCTAGTCTAAGTATTACAAAAAATATTTTCCTTCCAAACTTTAATGTTACCCTTTAGATAAATATTTTATTCCATTAGAAACATGTGTACTGACTGATAAATTGAAACATATTAGAATGATTTCAAAAATAATTATTCCTAATTAAAGATGTATTCTAGACTCACAGCAGATTTTAGCCTTTAAAGTCAGAAGAAAATGTTTTGACTTCCTCTTTCTCC
The DNA here is from genome assembly GCA_949820135.1 of Sylvilagus floridanus. Taxonomy (NCBI): domain Eukaryota; kingdom Metazoa; phylum Chordata; class Mammalia; order Lagomorpha; family Leporidae; genus Sylvilagus; species Sylvilagus floridanus. The sequence goes on along the minus strand of OX463228.1, from coordinate 8,695,645 downwards.
CTGTCCATTCAGTTTGACTCACTCAAGCCTCAGCAAGTAGATCCATAAAAAGATTTTCATTTCTCTCATTAAGGCCTTTCAGAAGTTAGTGAATGTTCTGTTAATCAGTAACCTCTCCCTCTCTCTCATCATTCTCCTCCCCCTCCCCCAAACTGTTTAATTGTGTCCAAAATATCTGGCGTCCTGAACCATAGCTATTGGCTTCTATTTAATATAAAGTACACTCCAAATATACCATAGGCTCTATTAAAATCAGAAATCTATTACCTTCTGCCGAGTGCGATTTTATTTTCATTAGTCATTGTAATGAACATGAAACTCCATAACAAATCCTTAGCAGCTTAATTCAGTAGTCCTAATTCAGTGACTTAATATAATAAAAATGGTACTTATTCACCTTAAAATGCAATGCAGATATTCCTGAGTTGGCAACTTCTGTGGGTGATTCGCCTAAAAATGGAGAGGCAGGCTGCAGTAGTCCTTTGGCATTATGGTGCCATCATTTTTTTTTTTTTCAGGTTCCAAGTTTTATTTTTATTTTTATTTTTTTTAACTTTTATTTAGTAGATATAATTTCCAAAGTACAGTTTGTGGATTACAATGGCTTTTGCCCCCTCCCATAACTTCCCTCCCACCCGCAACCCTCCCATCTCCCGCTCCCTCTCCCATTCCATTCACATCAAGATTCATTTCGATTATCTTTATATACAGAAGATCAGTTTAGTATAAGTAAAGATTTCATCAGTTTGCCCCCACACAGAACACAAAGTGCCAAATACTGTTTGAGCACTAGTCATATCATTAATTCACACTGAACTACACATTAAGGACAGAGATCCTACATGGGGAGTAAGTACACAGTGACTCCTGTTGTTGACTTAACAAATTGACACTCTTGTTTTAGGCGTCAGCAATCTCCCCAGGCTCTAGTCATTAGTTGCCAAAGCTACAGAAGCCCCCTGAGCTCGCCAACTTTTTGATCTTAGTTTGACAAGGCCATAGTCAAAGTGGAAGTTCTCTCCTCCCTTCAAAGAAAGGTACCTCCTTCTTTGATGGCCCGTTCTTTCCACTGGGATCTCACTCGCAGAGATCTTTCATTTAGTTTATTTATTTATTATTTATTTATTTATTTATTTTTTGCCAAAGTGTCTTGGCTTTCCATGCCTAAAATACTCTCATGGGCTCTTCAGTCAGATCCGAATGCCTTAAGGGCTGATTCTTTAGGGCAGAGTGCTGTTTAGGACATCTGCCTTTCTATGAGTCTGCTGTGTCTTCCGCTTCCCATGTTGGATCGTTCTCTCCCTTTTTTATTCTGTCGGTTAGTATTTGCAGATACTAGTCTTGTTTGTGTGATCCCTTTGACTCTTAGACCTATCTATGGTCTATTGCGACCTGAAGTTGATCACTTGGACTAGTGAGGTGGCATTGGTACATGCCACCTTGATGGGATTGTATTGGAATCCCCAGGCACATTTCTAACTCCACCACTTGGGGCAAGTCAGCTTGAGCATGTCCCAAATTGTACATCTCTTCCCTCTCTTATTCCCACTCTTATATAAATAAGGATCACTTTTCAGTTAAGTTTCAACACTTAAGAATAACTGTGTATTCATTACAGAATTCAACCAATAGTATTAAGTTGAACAAACAAAAAAATACTAAGAGGGATAATGTATTAAGTTGTTCATCAACAGTCAGGGCAAGGGCTGATCAAGTCACCATTTTTCAGTGTTCATTTCACTTTAACATGTTTCCTTTTTGGTGCTCGGTTAGTTGTCACCAATCAGGGAGAACGTATGATATTTGTCTCTTTGGGGCTGGCTTATTTCACTCAGCATGATGTTTTCCAGATTTCTCCATTTTGTTGCAAATGACCAAATTTCATTTTTTTTTTTACTGCTGTATAGTATTCTATAGAGTACATATCCCATAATTTCTTTATCCAGTCTACTGTTGATGAGCATTTGGGTTGATTCTATGTCTTAGCTATTGTGAATTGAGCTGCAATAAACATTAAGGTGCAGACAGCTTTTGTGTTTGCCAATTTAATTTCCTTTGGGTAAATTCCAAGGAGTGGGGTGGCTGGGTTGAATGGTAGGGTTATATTCAGGTTTCTGAGGAATCTCCAGACTGACTTCCATAGTGGCTTTACCAGTTTGCATTCCCACCAACTGTGGGTTAGTGTCCCTTTTCCCCCACATCCTCTCCAGCATATATTTTTGGAAGATTTCTGAATGTGAACCATTCCAGTTGGGTTGAGGTGAAACCTCGTTGTGGTTTTGATTTGCATTTCCCTGATTGCTAGTGATCCTGAAGAAGTCTTTACCTTTGCCTATATCTTGCAGGGTTTCTCCAATGTTCTCTAATAATTTGATGGTGTCGGGTTATAGATTTAGATCTTTAATCCATGTTGAGTGGATTTTTGTGTAAGGTGAAAAGTAGGGGTCTTGCTTCATTCTTTTGCACATGAAAATCCAATTTTCCCAGCACCATTTATTGAATAGACTGTCCTTACTCCAGGAATTGGTTTCAGATCCTTGATTAAATATAAGTTGGCTATATGTTTGGATTGATTTCTGGTGTTCCTATTCTGTTCCGTTGGTCTATCCATCTGTTTCTGTACCAGTATCATGCTGTTTCACTCATTCTGTTTTTAAGGCTCTCTAATGAGTTTGTCATTTGATCTTTTGAATTCAATTCATTTTGACTTCTCTTCACTATCACAATTTCATGTCCTGCTAGTTGCTTCATTTCATTTTGATTCCTCCTTATTATTTCATTTTCACGAGAGAGATTTCCTATCCTGTCCAGTTCGGATTTCTGTAGTTCAAGAATTTGTTCTTGAGAACTTCTTAATGTTCTTATAAATTTTTTGAGATCCGTTTCTTGCATTTCTTCTATCTCATCATCTTCATAATCTTGAATTGGGGTGTTGATCATTTGGGGGCATCATAATATCTTCCTTGTTCTTGTTTCCTCGGTTTTTGCTTTTGTTGCTTGGCATTGTGGAGATATTCTTTGGTTTCTTCGCTGTAGTGGTTTTTCTCATTATACTCTGACCTAGATTAAGTGGACTGTCTGCTTTTGATGGATCCTTAGAGGCTTATGATGGGTGTGGCCAGAGAGCTGTTTGGTTCTTCCAAAGGTGACACACCCAGGTTAGGAGTGGTAAATCTCTCTCTCTCTCTCTCTCTCTCTCTCTCTCTCTCTATCTCTCTCTTAATTCAGAAGGGAAGTAATTCCACACAACTGAGCAGAATTGAAGGTAGTCAGTATCTCAAATCTGGTCCCTGTAGGTATCTCTGCAGTCTTCCACCGGATTGCCAAGGTTACCGAGTTTGTGTACTCTCTGGAGAGTACTCATGTCTCCGTGAGTTCTCTCCTGCACCTTCAGTTTTTCAGTCTCAATTCCTTAGCTCCACACATTCACTAGGTCCTAACTGTTACCGGAGAAATTTGCAGGGTTCTTGTCTTCGCGCAAGAAAGAATTAAGGCGTGAGACAGAGAGTAGTGGGAGGTAAAACAGCAAGGTTTATTAGGGAAGGGACATCCATAAGGACAGATGGGCACCTCTCCAGACAGAGCCTGAGAGACTGGGGTGGGGGGCAGTGGAGAGAGTACACCTGGCCTGGCCAGGCGGACGGCTCAGCAGACAGGCAGAGGGCTGAGCGCGCAGTCCGGTTGAGGCCGGGGGTTTTTAAGGAGGTGGGTCTTGCTTCCCACCTCTGCTCCCCTTGGAACAAAGGGCTTTTTGGATGTAAATAGAAAAACTCCTATCTGAGTTTTTCCCTGAAGGTATCAGACAGGAGGAAGGCTAGCTGGCGCCGTCCTGAGTTTGGAGGAAGGGTGAGCAAGACCTCCTGGAGAATGGGGATCCAGAGCAGGGTGTTTGAAATGCAGATACTGGGCCGCATCTGGGAGAAGGGGCAGGGACCCCCACCAGGCAGGTTATCAGGTAGAAGGGGGCAGGGTAGGATGTGGAGGCCGGGCTGCCCCGGGAATGTTGCCGGGCTGCCCCTGGAATGCTGCCGGGATGACTCTGAGGTGCAGATGCATACGCTGGACATAGATGTCTTTTCCTTAGGCCTTTATGTCACATACACATAAGCTCATAACTAACTTCCTACCTAACACTAACCTCCTGTTATTTCTCCCCACCAGAGTCAGGTTTTTCTGCCTTGCTGATGGCAGACGCCACTTTTACGTGTGTCCAAAATGGCACCTGCTTTTTATCTTACTCGCCTTTGTAAGGTGAGTGTATAGAGAGACTGGTGTCTGTGCCGGTCCCTTTTATTTATTTATTTTTTTCTCTCCTCTAGTTAGCCTGGTGAACTTTCCCCAGCAGAGCTTCAAGCCTCATTCCCTCTAGGCTCTTCCTGCCATTCCCCACCAATGTCTCCGGCTACTGAGGTTTCACCTCACCTCCCTTTCTAGCACTGGTGCTTCTCCGCAGCTGGGCTTCCGAGCCATGGGCGCCCTTGCCCTCCACATAGGTCCACCATATCCCCCTAGTTCCGGAAGAGTTTCCTCTGCAGTTTTTTTTTTTCTGAACCTTTCCCTGAAACTACAGTATCTCCACTTTTATTAAACTATCTTTTCCCAGACTATCTGTGTGCCGTCACTATTCCACCATCTTGGCTCCCTCCCCTGTATACATTTATATATAAATACAATGTTATTCAGCTATAAAAAGAGTGGCATTACACTATTTGCATCAAAATGGATACAACTCCATGGTTATCAGTGACCATGATTAGCACACAGTGGGTATAACTCCCATCCAGGCTGTAACAAAACCACATGAAGGATCTGTATGGAACTCAGTGTGAGCCGGGAATCCTCTGCAAGGAGCCACAGCAGTCAGTCAGAGAGCTCTGAGCCTCTAGCACTAGACACAGTGATTGTCCAGATAGCCAGCTACACTGTGCACCCCTTTGTGCAGTCACAGAATTCTCACTGTCACAGCACACTAGGCCCCCATAATTAGGGAGTGCAGAGTATCTACTTGGCCCCACAGGCCTGGCCCATCCATGGAGAGCAGAGACATTCCCAGGGCCGTCTGCCTGTGTGCAATCCATGTTGGCAGTTTGAGCCCTGGAGCCAATGATATGCTGAGAGGATGGGAGTAACTTAGAATCCTATGTGGGTGCCCATCCCACTGTCAACCCTCCCAGCCAGACTCAAAGTCAGTGGATATAGCACAGCATTTTCCCTCTGGGTCTCCCTATTGGGTCTCCAAGGAAGAGGCAGGAAAACAGAAATAACTCTCTTCCTCAAGTGTTGGTTAAGGTGAAAACTGCTCCTTATGTTGAAAGAACAAGGAGAGTCACTCTAACCTTTTTGGTCTTGAAGTAACCTTGATCCTGGTTCACTTGTGATATCATCTGGTCTGCATGTATTCACTGATACTTCCTGAATAAAGCTGACAAACCTTTAACCAGATTTGGTGATTGTGTATAGACAGGATTAGTTCTGGTAGAGCAAAATTTTGTGAGTTTTTAAAAATGTGTGATATAGACACACACATTGTTTTATGTAGTTGGGTACTAGTGTTTGAGATAGCTTTGGACAAACACCCAAACTTCCTTGTTTGCAATCAAGGTCAGCGTGCCTTAAATTACTCTGTTTCCCTTACATGACATATTTAGAACTGCTCTTTCTTTCTTTTCCTTTGATCTGGTTTCTGACTTCTGTCATTACATAGATATTGTGGCCCTTGATTTTTTAGGTCAGCTTCATTTGAGAGAAGTTAGTATTTCCCTCTTGTTCTTCATTGATGTTTGGGTAAGCTGAGAAATTAGTCAATTTTCCTAAAGCAAGTGGGGATCTTCTTGTATTTGCAACAGCTATGAGCAATCAATCTTCTAATCAACCTAATAGCCTGCACAGGTCTGAGCTACACATAGTTCTCCAAGTGTTGGCAGTTCATTTCATGTATGCTGAACGTGGCATGATTTCAGAAGGTACAGTCATGAACTCAGTGGCCCTTTGATTACATGAAGTGTGTCAGACTTGTGCATTGTGTGGCTCTTAGAAGGAAAGGACAATAGATTAGCTGACACCCCCAGGGATAGCTTTGTTGAGCTGGTACAAACATGAGAGGCAGAGAAATCTTTGGAACAGACTAAACCTCTTGTCAACACCCTCAGCAGTTTTCCCTCCCTAAGACCTGTCTCCATCTCCTCTGATTCTGAGCCTTACAACCCACTTCTCTTTTCCAGCCTCCCTCTATCCTGATCCTTATCTTCTTTCTGGCCCTATGGTTGTCCTTATTAATGCCTGTAGCTCCCTCAAAACCTTTGATCAGCAGCATCACCTCGCTCAGCATCTGCCAAACCCCTAGAAACAGGAAAACCATCTTTGAAAGGTTCACTCGGACGTTTATTGCCCTGTGATGACTGGGTTTATTCAGTCATGTTGAAAAGGGTGCGATGAGGGCCAGTGCTGTGAGACAGCGGGGTTGGCCACCGCCTGGTATGCTGGCATGCATATGGGTGCAGTTTCAAATCCTGAAAGCTCTACTTCTTTTTTTAAAAGATTTATTTTATTTATTTGAAAGAGTTACAGAGAGAGGCAGAGTCATAGCAAGAGAGAGGTCTTCCTTTCTTTTGGTTCACTCCCCAAATGACTGCAGCAGCCAGAGCTGAAGCCAGGAGTCAGGAGCTTCTTCCGGGTCTCCTACGTGGGTGCAGGGACCCAAGGACTTGGGCCATCTTCTATTGCTTTCCCAGGCCACAGCAGAGTTGGATTGGAAGAGCATCCACTGGGACTAGAACCGATGCCCATATGGGATGCCGGCGCTGCAGAATGGAGCTGTATCTTGCTGCACCACAGCACTGGCCATAGTGAAAGCTCTACTTCTAATCCTGCCCACCTAAAGCACCTGGGTAGGCAGCAGAGGAAGGTGCAAATTTTTGGGCCCCTGCACCCACAAGGAGACATCGAAGAAGTTACTGGTTGCTGACTTTGGATTGGCCCTGGCCTGGCCATTGAGGCCATTTTGGCATGAATCAACAAAACAAATGAAAGGCCTCTCTCTCTCTCTCTCTCTCTTTCTCTCTATCTCTCTTTTTTTTTCTCTCTCTCTCTAACTCTGGCTTTCAAATAAATAAAAAAATTCTTTAAAAAATGGTATGATGGGCTGGCATCATGGCTCACTTGGCTAATCCTCTGCCTGTGGCGCCGGCACTTGGGTTCTAGTCCCGTTTGGGGCACTGGGTACTAGTCCTTGTTGCTCCTCTTCCAGTCCAGCTCTCTGCTGTGGACCAGGAAGGCAGTGGAGGATGGCCCAAGTGCTTGGGTCCCTGCACCTGCGTGGGAGACCGCATGGGAGATCTGAAGCTCCTGGCTTCAGATCAGCGCAGCGCCGGCTGTGGCGGTCATTAGGGGAGTGAACCAACGGAAGGAAGACCTTTCTCTCTGTCTTTCTCCACTGTCTGTAACTCTCTCTCTGTCTCTCTCTCACTGTCTAACTGGCAAAAAAATTATGGTATGATGAATGTCTGAAATCTCTTGATACTAGTTAGAAACCACTTGAAAGAATACCACTGTAAGGCCTTGATGCTGACGCTAACACTTATTTTTGTTTGTGTCCTACCACCTAAATGATTACATACAAGTTAGAAACATCTGTTTCTTTCAGGTAAGTTCTGTGTTTTTCATAGAGTACTCCATCCTGTCATTTATGGAGAGGCAATCTTGTGGCAATTCCTGGGATTTTAGTTATTTATTATTTTTTAAAAGATTTATTTTTTATTTGAAAGGCACAGTTACAGAGAGGCAGAGGCAGTGAGAAAGAGATATTCCATCTGTTGGTTCATGCCCCAGATGGCCACAATGGCTGGAACTGAGCTAATCCAAAGCCAGGATCCAGGAGCTTCTTCCTGGTCCCCCACACGGGTGCAGGGGCACAAGGACTAGGGGCTTCTTCCTTTCCCAGGCCATAGCAGAGAGCTGGATTGGAAGTGGAGCAGGCAGGAATCGAACCAGTGCATGATATGTGGTGGTGGCCCTGCAGGTGGCAGCTTTACATGCTAAGCCACAGCGCTGGCCCCAATTTCTAAGATTTTAAATGTGGGATCCTACGACTTCAATAAAATGGAATAATGAAATGATATATCAGTGAGAAATGACTCTTTATCTTATCATTCAACCATAAAGAAAAATGGAAAAACATGATAGTAGGAATACTGCATGTTTAGCAAAACTCAAAAATACATGAGAGTAATGAAGCTAGTTTCAAAAAGAATTAAGTTCTAAAGTGTTCTAGGCCTTTCTTTTAAGCATAACATAACTGTGGAGAAGTACATTCCTTTTCATAATTTACAGTGATCTTTCAAATTCTAAATATTAATTCTTTATGGCCATATAATAGAAGTTGATAGAAAACTTTTGAAACTTAAGCTCCTTATGGCAAAAAGATTTTTCATTTTGCTTCTGTGTCACTGGCAAATGTTTCTTATGTTCATTGTTACCATGTAACAATAAATCAAATAAACAAAAAAGGCTAGTTGATAACCAGTTGGAAAAATATGCTTATGGTGTGACAAGTGGGTACTAAATGAAAGAGACATAAATACAACTGCATCAAAAATATTAGAACAAAAATTTTAAGTAAGTGCATTTCCTCTTTTTACTGAGTCTAAGAGTTTTTGGCTTACTCAAGAGTTGAAAGAACATGATCACATAGCAAATATTAATGAAATTAACAGACAGCATTCACTTTTTATTTGCATGTGATTTTACTTCAAGATTACAGTCTCAGAATCACTTAAAGACATTGGAATTACCAGTGTTTATTGATCATTGCTCCCAGTAAGTTTCGATGTGGTACCCTCCAGGTGTGAACTCCCAGTAGTATTTACAAAGATTCATCACTTTCATATTCATCTTGCAATAGTTTCTTCTCTATATACCGTTTTGCTGTTGTAAGGGCACCAACAATAATTGCAAACAGAAGAAGACCTAATCGAATACATATTAAAAGTAATTCCTTATTGACATTAACAAGTATTTTAGGTTGAATACCAACTTCTTTGTCAGGTGGGGGGCCACTGTCTACACTACCACCTGGTCCTTTTTGTTCACAATTTGGTGGTCTCCGACCACGCACACAATGACAATTTTTTTTGTTGTTACACACTCCTTTGTAATTGCATTTCTTCACATCACAGTCAAATTTCATGTCTGCATGAAAAGTACAATTCTGTTTCAAACAGAAGCTTCCTGGACCACATGTTGCACCATCGACTACAAGCCCCATTTCTGGCAGGTCAAACCCATGATGTGTATCGAATCCATAGCATTCTTCTTGTTTAACATCCTGCACTAATATGCGTCTAAATGTAGTGTGCAGTCCTCCACCAGGTATTTCCGTCACCTTTCCACAGTGCAGCATTCCACATAAAACATCATCTTGTTCACATTTAAAAGGTACGCTTCCAGGTCGTTGCAGCCTAATCCCACAGTTTCCAAATCGATCACCAACAGTATTCAATTTTTCATAACATGCTTTTGAAGCATCACCTACTTGGTATCCAAAAAGGGCTTGACATTGCATGTCACGGTCACTGCAGTTTCCTCTTACACAAACAGCCACTGGTGAACATGGGGTTCCATCCTGGATGTAAAAGTCATTTGGGCAGTTTTCTGTTTTCCCATCACAATACTCTGGCAGATCACAAATCCCAAGAATATCTCTGCAAATCACTCCAGGGGCAGATAATTTGCACCTCTCGTTGCAGCAAGAAGTATGGTCACAATCACTGCCGAGGGTGAGGCTACAAGTAGTCTCACAACACTTATTTTTGGTACATTCTTTAAAGGAGCCACAGTCACATTCCTCCTGCTGATTTTTAATCTTGTCTCCACAACGAGGAGCTATGTAAGGAAAATTATTGTATGGAACATTTGGTGTACTTAAGCAAGGATCCCAGAAATAAACCCTTTGAAACAGCATATTAAAAGAGCAATTGCTCAGCATATCCTGAAGACCAGGCACAGTAGCCATGACACAAGTGCTTCTTCGGAAACATCGGCAACCTGCAGAATCATGACCTACATTCATGTTATGACCCAATGCATGTGCAGTAATACTGGCAGCCAAAAATATGTGATACCGTGATACACATACAAATAATGCACCCCAGTTAGGATTGCACATTCCCCCAGGACTGGCATAATAATTATGTCCTGCAATTAAGTGTCCTGTATAAAGCACAGAAGTAGAATGTGGGATAGCACTAAACAGGTTGTATAATTTCCACAAACCAAAATCACTTATAGCACTTGATGGATTAGGTCTGTCTGTTATACCTGACCTATCTATACTCCATATGCACAAAGCACGTATGGCAGCCATTAGGGATGCTGGCCGATAAATGGAATCCAGTATATTGTTCATAATGACCACATTCTCTATTATCTGGGTCTGATTTGTGTTCATATTCCGTAAAGAGGAAGAAATTGTGTAGTGCAGTCTCAAGACTTTATAATGTACCTGCCACATATAAACAGGACCTGCTCTTGGAGTTTCTGCAAGATTTTCCTCTTCAGAGGCTTGATACGTGTCTTTCCCTCCAATTTTGCAGTGCTTAGCCTCCTCTTCTCTTTCCTCTGACACAAGCAGGGAAATCACATGCTCAAATTTCAGAGAAACCTCTAGTGGTTTGATTTCGTAAGTGAAGTCATCCACTTGCAGCATGCCACGCAGACCTCCGTTGCAGGTGTCCATTGTGGCCATGGACCCAGGAACCCCTTCCAGGTAGCTGTAGTAGTAACAGTCTCGGGGGACAAATGGATAGTCTTCCTGCATAGCGCCCTGGTCGTTGTCAGTAATAACAGGAAAATTTCTGGGCACCAAGTTCTTCTTGAGCTTCATGTGGAGCACGTGTCTTCGGCCACGGAAGCGCATGCTGTAGGATAGCTGGGCTGGTGCCTCAACTCTACCCGTCCTGTGGGGCACCTTCCTTGGGATGACAATTTCAGAAGAAGTGAAGCGCCATCCTGGTGGGGCATGGGAGCAGCTGGCAGGGAGCAGGAGTGTCCAGAGCACATGCAGCCAGAGAGCTCCTGTTAGTTGGGCCTGGGTGCAGGCAGGCCCCATGAAGAAGGGAGCCAGTGGCCAACGTAAATGCAGTCAAGTGGGAGCAGGGAAGACCATCCCTTGAAATCAGCTTTCCCACCAGGGCAGTGATTAGGAGATCAGAGAGTGGCTACAGGTGAGAGGTGAAGGGGAATTGTTGGTCTATTACACAACAATTGTGTGACACTCATAAGATTCTGTCCTGAGCTGAGGACCTTTAGGGCAGAGGTCTTATGGAAGAGACAAAGTGTGGTGGCAACATGGGTTGAATCTTGGAAGTTCTAATCAGAAATCATAAGTAGAAAAATAACAAATGGGTTGGTGTAATTTTTGGACATTTATTGATTTTTTTCTTAAAATATTTTTAAGGAAGGATTAAACTTATGATTAAAAGGACTAGTGATGAGAATAAAAGCTCTTTATAGGAGTTTTGAGTGTTTTTATTGCTTATATAAATTAGGTGGAGGTGAGGGATTTTGATAGAATATGAGTGTATAGATATCATGAATGTCAAAATTTAGGATGTTTGACAATAATTTCCTTCAAGTTAAATCTATGTTTTTCTATGATTTAGCAATCCAATTGTAGGAATTTAGCCATGTCATATGGTTGATTATTATTCTTAACATTGTTTCTTCTTCTTCTTTTAAAAAAAGATTTAAAGATTTAATTATTTAATTATTTATTTATTTTTAAGGGAAAGGGTTTATTGGGGAAATCCCAGCAGGCTGGCAGGAAGGGGCAAAGAAGGAAAAAGGGAGAAGAAGAGTGTAACAGAGAGAAGGGGAGAGAGAGAGAGGAGAAGAGCGAGACAAGAGAGCAAGGAGAGATAATTATTTATTTTGAAAGAGTTACACAGGAAAAAAGGAGAGGCAGAGAGAGAGAGAGAGACAGAGTGAGAGAGAGAGACAGAGAGAGAGAGAGAGGTCTTGTATTTGCTGGTTCACTCCCCAATTGGCCACAATGACTGGAGCTACACCAATCTGAAGCCAGGAGCCAGGAGCCTCCTCCGGGTCACCCACATGGGTGCAGGGGCCCAAGGACTTGGGCCATCTTTTACTTCTTTCCCAGGTCATAGCAGAGATCTGGATTGGAAGTGGAGCAACCACAACATGAACCAGCAGCCATATGGGATGGCCACACTGCAGACGGTGGCTTTACTTGCTATGCCACTGCGCTGGCCCTAGCATTATTTCTAAGTTCATTCCACAAACTATAGAAAAAATCAGTATGTATTTGGTGAATGGATAAACAAATAAATATGTAAGTATACATATATATATATACATACATACATACATACATACGTACCACATGCTCTCACTTATAAATGGGAGATAAATTGAAAAGAAATAAAGCAAAAAGTATGCAAACAAAAAGTAGAAAAATATCAGTGTGTATCAGTGTTGCTGCAAATGCAATTTTCTCTAATTATGCTTTAAATTTTTGTAATATAGGTGAGTAGCAAGTATATACTATTATAGTTTTAAAGATCTTTCATTATTTTTAAAATTTGCTGTATGTGAGTGAAATTGACATCTTTTCATTAGGTTTTTGTTTATAGCCCTTGCCTATGTACCTGCTGAAGTATGGTCTTTTTACTTTTTACTTGTTGAACTCTTTATTTAGTAGATCAGTAAGCTTTTGAGTATATTGTAAATTAAATATATGTTATCTCAAATATTGAAAGAAAAATAGAAAGGGAGAGAAGAAGAGAGGAAGGGACCAAGGAAAATATTATAATCTTTGAATTGTATCTATGAAATAAATTAAATGTTTATATTAAAAGAAATGAAACAAGATGTTTTTCTTTTTTTTAACCATATAATTGATAAATTCTTCAACTTAAAAAAATTTTTCTTACGTTAGTTCAAGTAAGAAAATTGAGACATATTAGACTCAAATCTAGCACAGAATCCTAATCTTTCTTTTTTTGCAGATTTTTTTGGTTGACAGAACCACCTGTTATAAATGTAATCAATGTTTATGTCATTGGAACTGATAACAGAGTTTGGTAGAGGGCTAGGATATAAAAAATACAAGAATCAATATCTTTTGTATACACAAAAGACCTTCTAAGATCAATACCATTCACAGTAGCTACAAAAAAATATAAATACCTTGGAATAAATTTAACCAAGGTTTAATCAAAGACCTCTATGAAGGAAACTAAAAAACCATTAAAGATAGCAATAGAAAAGACATGCAAAAAATGGAAAATCTCTGTATTTATGGGTTGAGAGAATCAATATCATCAAAATGTCCCTACTATCAAAAGCATTTACAGATTCAGTGCAATCCCAATCAAAATACCAAGAACATTCTTCTCAGATCTAGAGAAAACTATGTTAAAATTCATTTGGAAACACAACAGATTCCAAATATCTAAAGCAATCTCATATAACAAAAACAAAGCTGAAGGCTTCAACAATACCGGATTTCAAGACATACTACAGGGTAGTTATAATCAACACAGCATGGTACTGGCACAAAACAGACATATAGACCAGTCGAATAGAATAGAAACTCCAGAAATAATCCACACATCTACAGCCAACGTATCTTTGACAAAGGACTAAAAATCAATCCCTGGAGTAAGGACAGTCTCTAAGCAAATGGTACTGGGAAAACTGGATTTCTACTTGCGGAAGTATGAAGCAAGACACCCACCTCATACCTTACATAATAATTCATTCATAATGTGTCAAAGACCTAAATCTACAACCTGATACCATCAAATTACTAGAGAACTTTGGAGAAACTCTGCAAGACATTGACATAGGGAAAGACTTCTTGGAAAATATCCCTGAAGCACAGGTAATCAAAGCCAACACTTAAAAAATGGGATGTCATCAAGTCAATAAGGACTAGAACAGGCATTTTTCAAGAGAGGAAATTCAAATAGCCAACAGACACTTGAAAAAATGCTTAGGATCACTAGCCATGAGGGAATTGCAAAACAAAACCGTAATGGGGTTTCACCTCCCCTCAGAATGACTGTCATACAGAAATCAACAAACAACAAATGCTGGTGAGGATGTGGGGAAAAAGGTACCCTAATCCACTGTTGGTGGGAATGTAAGCTGTGCAGTCACTGTGGAAGACAGTATGGACCTACCTCAGAAATGTCAATATAAACCTAGCATATGACCCAGCCATCTCATCAAGGGAATTTACCCAAACAAAAAGAAATCAGCGTATGAGCCAGTTATCTGTACCCCCTTATTTATACCAGCTCAACTCACAATAGCTAAGATATGGAATCAACCCAGATGTCCATCAACTTATGACTGGATAAAGAAATTACCATGTATATACATTATGGAGTATTACCAGCTGTAAAAAAATGAAATCCTGTATTTTGCAACAAAATTGTTGCAACTGGAAACCACTATACTTAGTGAAATAAGCCAGTCCCAGAAACAAATGACATATATTTTCCCTGATCTGGGTTAATTGATCAAGTACCTAAAATGTAACATATTGGAATGAAATGGGCAATTTTCAATCAATGATTGTTTATAGCTCTTGTCTATACTGTTAAGGAACAGTGATTTTTTCATACTTTGTTGATTTCTTTACTTAGTGTAGGGTGAACCTTATGAGTATAAAGTAAACTGAAAATACATCTTTGTAGAAATTAATGGTGGGAATGAGAGGAGGAGTTTGGAGTGTGGGCAGGATGGGGTGTATGGTGGGAAGTATCACTATGTTCCTAAATCTGTATATATCAAATACATGAAACTTGTATACCTTAAATAAAATTTTTAAAAAGTCTGTACATTTGTGATGTCTCTCAAAATTTCATGGAAATGCATACTATGAAAAAATCTACTTATGAATTTCAAAATATTTACAGTAAAATAAACTTAACTCTTAATTCCATTTTTTCTATCAACCTTTTGTTGTAACTTTGCATATTTCAAAGGGCTTTCTTTCATTTTTTATAGAAGGTCTGACTTTATCTTCTTTTTTAAAATTATTTTATTTATTTATTTGACAGGTAGAGTTACAGACTGTGAGAGGAGAGACAGAGAGAAAGGTCTTCCATCTGCTGGTTCATTCCCCAAATGGCTGCAATGCCCGGAGCTGGGCCAATCCAAAACCAGGAGCCAGGGCTTCTTCTGGGTCTCCCATGTGGGTGCAGGGGCTCAAGGACTTGGGCCATCCTCCACTGATTTTCCAGGCCATAGCAGAGAGGTGGATCGGAAGTGGAGCAGCCAGGACTAGAACCGGTGCCCATATGGGATGCCAGCACCGCAGGTAGAGGATTAACCTACTGCACCACGGCACCAGCCCCTTCATCTTCTTTTTAAAACTGTCCAGAAAACCACATCAGTACCTTTTAAAAAAACAGAAATTTAGTCACTGCAATTTTCAAAAATTTATTTGAAATTCAGACACACACACACACACACACACACACACAGAGAGAGAGAGAGAGAGAGAGAGAGAGAATGAATCAGAGAGAGATATTCCATGCTGTGGTTCACTCCCAAAATGGCCACAATGCCAGAGCTGGGCCAGTCCAAAACCAGGAGCCAGGAGCTTCTTCCAGGTCTCCCACTGATATAGGTGCCCAAGTACTTCAGCCATATTCTGCTGCTTTCCCATGCACATTGGCAGGGTGCTGGATCAGAAGTGCAGCAGCTGGGATTTGAACTGGCTCCCATTTGGGTTGCTGGCACCACAGCTTTACCTGCTATGCCACAGCACCAGTCCCAACACACCACTATCTTATTTCAGACACTATGCTCTTAACACTTTCAGAAGTAATTACAAAGTAGAATTTTATATAAATATATTCAGCTGGCTATAAGAAAATACCAAGTTAAACTTAGTGTCTGTTTTCTCTTTTTATTTATTTATTTTTACTGTTGAAAAGTCTTTAGTATTTTAGTAGTCCACATTAACATTGTTGGCAATATTCCAAGTTTCAAATGAGAAATTAAACATTAGGGAAAATGTTCTATCTTAAATAGAGCCAGCACTGTTCAATAGAGATTTCTATATGTTCTCTTGTCAGAGTGTTAAATTAATATTCTCCTTGAAAAGCCCTCCCTTTTTCCTCCTCATCTATTTATGATTTTCACCAAAAATACTTACATTTTTTAGTTTAACTTATTTTTCTGATGTTATTTTAAAGTTTGGTTAACATATAATATGACCATGTTTTCAGGGAATCAGTGAAACATTTTCTTGAATGGTAGAGTGTTGGTGAGGAGCCAGGCATGGGAAATTGTTAGGAGTGTCTGTCCCTTATGGTAGTATGATATCCCACAGTGACTCCTTTCTCAAGATGCACAATCTGTAGCCTTTGTTCTGGGGTATGTGTCACATGCATGCTAAGTTCCTTCTCTAATGCAATGCTACTCAGCACATCCAGGTATCTTCCCTTGTTGGAATCCATGCTTGTGATGATTGTGGATCTCTCCTGTAACTAAGATTGCTGATGTTCACTGTCCCTGGAGAGAAAGTCTGCTGTCCCCTCCCTCTTACTGTTTGCCCCTAAATTTTATTCTGTTGTGATCCCACATCTCTAACTCCTGAGGTCTTCCTGCATATTCCCCACTGAGATACAGTTATTGACTTGTTATTTTGATTCTTGGCTGTGCAAGAGAGATAAAAGTGAGGGCACCTCATTAGGCCATCTTGTCACCCATTGTTTTTTTTCCTCTTTTGGATCTTACCTTCAATACTCACAGTAATATTCAGAAAACAAGCAAAAATATATTAGTGTTTAGATGCAATGTATGCAACACTGAGAGATTTTTTTTAAAAGGTGATATAGGCAGAAATACTCAAAAGGTTATAAGTAAAAGTTGATGTCAGCCTTAAATGAATTGGCCATGATGAAATTACTGTATAAGAAAAAAGAGAATTTTAGAAAAAAAAAAGATGAATACAACTGATTGGAATAAAGAAATTGATTAATTCATATATTAGAAGTGTTTTCTGGGGACCAGCGCCCTGGCTCAGTTGGTTAATCCTCTGCCTGTGGTGCCAGTGTCCCATATGGGCGCCGGGTTCTAGTCCTGGTTGCTCCTCTTCCAGTACAGCTCTCTGCTGTGGCCCAGGAGGGCAGTGGAGGATGGCCCAAGTGCTTGGGCCCCTGCACCTGCATGGGAGACTGGGAACAGGCACCTGGATCCTGGCGGCCATTTGGGGAGTGAGCCAATGGAGGAAAGACTTTTCTCTCTCTGTCTCTCTCTCCCTCTCACTGTCTATAACTTTATCTGTCAAATAAAAAAAAGAAGTGTGTTATGACTTACCAGAAAATAGGGACAAATACAGTGTGTTATGACTTATAAGGAAATAGGAACACATGAAAAGAATTGGGTTATTTGGAAAAACTGTCATGGCCAGCAATAAATTTATTACTATATATGAATGGAAAGTGGTAATATTTAACTGTGATGATGAGAATAAAATGAGAAAGGTAAGGTTGGAAGAAATAATTAGGTTAATTTTTTGTCAAACATTGATTTATTTGAGAATCAGAGTTACAGACAGTGAGAGAGAAAGACAGAGATAGGTCCTCCATCCGCTACTGATTGACTCCCAAACTGGCCACAAAGGCTGGAGCTGGGGTTATATGAAGCCAGGAGCCAGGAGCTTATTCTGAATCTCTCACGTGGGTGCAGGGGCCCAAGTACTTGAGCAATATTCCACTGCCTTCCCAGGAAATACAGGGAGCTGGATTGGAAGTGGAGCAGGTAGGACTGAAACAATTCTCATATGGGATGCCAACACCACAGGCAGAGGCCTACTATGCCATACTATTGGTCCCAATTAGGGTACTTTTATTTGCTGTGTAGTGTTCCATAGAGAACATATCCCAAAATTTCTTTATTCACTCCTCTGTTGATGGGCATTTATGTTGATTCCATGTCTTAGCTATCATGAATTGAGATGCAATAAACATTGAGGTGCAGATAGCTCTTTTATTTGCCAATTTAATTTCCCTTGGGTAAATTCTGAGAAGTGGGAAGACTGGGTTGTATGGTAGGGCTATATTCAGATTTCTGAGGTATTTCCAAATTGTCTTCCATCGTGACTTTACCAGTTTGCATTCCCACCAACAGTGGATTAGTATGCCTTTTCCCCCACATCCTCGCCAGAATCTGTTGTTAGTTACTTTCTGTATGAGGGCCACTCTAACTGGGGTGAGGTGAAACCTCATTGTGGTTTTGATTTGCGTTTCCCTGATGGCTAGAGATCCTGAACATTTTTTCATGTGTCTGTTGGCCATTTGGATTTCCACTTTTGAAAAATGTCTGTTTATGTCCTTTGCCCATCTCTTAAGTGGGCTTTTTGTTTTGCTGTGGTAGATTTTCTTGATCTCTTTGTAGATTCTGGATATTAATACCGTATCAGTTCTGTAGTTTGAAAACTATTTCACCCTTTCTGTCAGTTGCCTATTCACTTTCCTTTCTGTTTCCTTTGCAGTACAGACACTTCTGAATTTGAGGTGATCCCAAATGTTCATTTTGGCTTTGGCTGCCTGTGCCTCTGGGGTCTTTTCCAAGCAGTCTGCCTTTGCCAATATCTTGCAGGGTTTCTCTGATGTTCTCTAATAATTTGATGGTGTCAGGTCATAGATTTAGATCTTTAATCTATCTTGAGTGGATTTTTATGTAAAGTATAGGGTAGGGGAAATCCGGTTTTCCCAGCACCATTTGTTGAATAGACTGTCCTTGCTCCAGGAATTGGTTTTAGCTAATTGATTAAATATAAGTTGGTTGTAGATGTTTGGATTGATTTCTGGTGTTTCTATTCTGTTCCATTGGTCTATCCATCTGTTTCTGTACCAGCACCATGCTGTTTTGATGATAACTGCTCTGTAGTATGTCTTGACGTCTGGTATTGTGATGGCTTCTGCTCTGTTTTTGTTGTACAAGATTTACTTTAGCTATTCGAGGTCTCCTGTGCCTCCATATGAATTTCAGCATCATTCTTTTCCAGATCAGAGAATAATATCTTTGGTATATTGATTTCACATTGAATCTATAAATTGCTTTTGGGAGATGGACATTTTGATGATATTGATTCTTCCAATCCATGAACATGGAAGATTTTTCCATTTTTTGGTAGCCTCTACTATTTCTTACTTTAATTTTTTCAATTCACATCATAAAGATCTTTGACACCATTGATTAAGTTTATTCCAAGGTACTTTATTGTTTTTGTGGACATTTTGAATGGGATTGATTTTAGAAGTTCTTTCTATCAGCCATAGCATTGTCTGTGTATACAAGACTGTTGATTTCTATGTATTGATTTTATAATCTGCTACTTTGCTAAACTCTTCTATGAGTTCCAATAGTCTCTTTTTTATTGTTTATTTATTTATTGACAGGCAGAGTGGACAGTGAGAGAGAGAGACAGAGAAAAAGGTCTTCCTTTTGCCGTGGGTTCACCCCCCAATGGCCACCGCGGCCAGCGCATCGCGCTGATCCAAAGCCAGGAGCCAGGCGCTTCTCCTGGTCCCCCATGGGGTGCAGGGCCCAAGCACTTGGGCCATCCTCCACTGCACTCCCAGGCCAGCAGAGAGCTGGCCTGGAAGAGGGCCAACCGGGATAGAATCTGGCATCCCGACCAGGACTAGAACCCAGTGTGCCGGCACCGCAGGCTGAGGATTAGCCTATTGAGCCTCGGTGTTGGCCCACCAATAGTATCTTAGTAGAGTTCTTTTGGTCCCCAAAATAAAGAATCATATCGTCTTCAAATAGGGATAGCTTGACTTTCTCCTTCCCAATTTGTATCTCTTGGATTTTTTTTTTTTTTTTTTTTTTTTTTTTTTTTGGCTAATGGCTCTGGCTAAAACTTTCAGAACTATATTGAATAGCAATGGTGAGAGTGGGATTCCTTGTCTGGTACCAGATCTCAGTGGGAATGCTTCCAAGTTTTCTTCATTCAATATGATGCTGGCCGTGTGTTTGTCATAAATTGCCCTGATTGTGTTGAGTAATGTTTCTTCTATACCCTGCTTGCTTAGTTTTCTTCATGAAAGGGTGATTTTTTTTTTAAGGGAAAGGGTTTATTGGGGAGCACCCTACAGACTGGAGTGAAGGGGTGGCAAAGGAAAAAGAGAGAAAAAGAGTATAAGAGAGAGAAAGAGAGAGAGAGAGACAGAGGAGAGAAGATAGAGTAGATAGATGAGCCAAGAGAGAAGAGCCAAGAGAAAAGAGCCAAGAGAGCACGTGTTTAGGAACAGGCCTTTTAAAACTTTGCTGGAGGGCAGGCAGGGAAGTAGGAGCAGCGAATCCCATTAGGATGGGGGTGGAGCCTGGCTCAGGTAGCTGGGCCTTGCGGCCACCTGGCTAAAACTGCCCCCGCTTTTGTTTTTTATAAACCAGGGTTTGTATGGGATTACATTAGTCCCAAAAGTCCAGGAGGGGTAGAGGGACGATGATCTGTCTTTAGAGCTACTTTCTGCTGACATGGGGTGATGAAGTACTCTTCACTGGCATGGGCGATGTCTCAAGCCACTGTCTCCTGGGTGGGGAGCGGAATATATCCTTGTAGCAGCATTTGGTTGACCACCTGGTTGCTGAAGGCCTTCGTTTGTTCCATTATAACCTGCTGTAAACACTAAGACACTGTAGTATAAAAGAGAGGTGAGAACAGTAACCAATGATCCTAAGAGTAGCATTAGCCAAGTAATAAGAGGATTTTATAGAGAGGAAATTGGGAGTCTCTGGACCCTTGTGGAGACAGTTTGATGGATGTGGCTTAAAGCTGATTCCAGCCAAGACTGGGAGAAAGGCCACTTTTGCAGGTAGTGGGGTTTGTCTGTAGAGAAATTTTGACACACAGGTTGGAGGTAGAGCCATTGGTGGTAGAGGTTATGATTACAAAGGAATGAGGCTCAAGTGGGCTAGATACAGAGGAAAGAGTTGTTATTAGAGGAGCTAAGAAAGGTGCTGTCTAAGCTACAAGTTTTCTGATCGAGAGGCAAATGGAACCTGATGAAAGGGGCTTGATAATAATCAGGTGGGCTTTAAAGCCTTGTAAATCATGAGGCCCAGACTCATCTATCTCTTCACATAGCTTACACCCTAAGGGAGGTGTGTACCTCCTTGGGGAAGGCACCCTGTTGATTTCCATTACCTAGCTGGCATGGGAGGAGAGCTGGCCAGGTAAAGGCAGGTGACAACTCTAACAGGAAATTCACAGTTCTGCCTGCAATGTTGCTGACCCTACTTGGCCATTTCCTCAGGTGGTCACTTTGGAAGCTGGGCTGAGTGAAGGGCTTTTCAGCTTGAAGCCAATAAGATCTGTGGCTCTTACCTGGTCATCCTTCGACCCCAGGGCAGTCCCATTTCCAGTGATCCAACTCTTGGCTGGCAGAGCTGCCAGGGCTCTTCATAAGCTGACTTCTGCTGAAGCCCAGGCTAGCCACATTAAAAGCCACTGCAGTGGACTGGCCTGTTGGGTCTCCTTGAAGGAGATCACTGTACAGAACAGCCATTAATAGGCCTGCCACCCATTGCTTCTGATGCCTAACTTTCTTTTGCTCCTGGATTTTGTTAAAGCAGACCAGAGGATGCAAGTCAAGGGGGTGCTCAAGTCCCATCTCTAATCTTTGGTGGCCTAAACTAGAAGCCTACAGTCACAGGCATGTTCTGTAGTAGTTTTTCTAAGGTAGACAATGCCCATTAGGAAAATTATATTCTCACTTTAAAACTTTCTCTTTGTTCTAAAAGGGAGGTCTTTCCTGTTTACCTCACTGATGGCGAAGTAAATCTAGCTATGAAATTATAATTTAAGCTCTTATTTTGACTATGCTATAACAGAAAAATGTTAACCATCTCTTTTATAAGATATAAAATCAAATTTTGCATCTTGGAGATTCCTTCATAATAGAATTAGTTTCCTACCTCGAAGAGAATAGAGAAATGAGAGAACAAGTTGGGCTTAGAATAGAGAAATGGGGGTGCCAGTCCCAGATCGCTTACTGACAATAGAAATATCACATGAAAACTTTTTAACCATTAGATAACAACTTAAGAAAACATTTACCAGAAGGTCCAATGCCTTCCATAAATATTAAGAATACATATATTTTGAAACATCTCAAATATCTAACATGATAGATATCTCAAATATCTAACATGATGTAGCTTGTTTAACCAGCAAATTTAAGCACAAACATATAAAATGTTTTTAGTTTCTTTCTACCAACAAGTTTAAAACATCTGATACAGAGATTCAGGTCACATGAATTAAAATATATCTTTGAATAATTTTAGCTGTTTAAATTTATGGGCAATCTTAACTATAAGCCAATTAAAATAAAACATGTAGACATACAATATGTATACACATATAACATAATAGAACATAGCAGTTTTAATAATAGCTTTTTTTAAAAAAATCTAATTTCTGTTTGTAAATTACCAATCGATTTCAATTACTTTTGTTTTTAGTAACCTCAGTTAACCATATTTTCTCTCAGTTGGTACCTTTAATACATTATCAGCTTCACCTGTTTACAGAGCCATCCCAAAGTACTCAGTACAATAGAAGTGGCTGGAAAAAGTCTATATTGGAACCTATAGGATAGCTAATCACAGAATCAACAATGTTTTAGTTTTATGAGCAACAAATCTTGATATATAAAACTGTAGATGACAAAAGACTAAGTTGCCAGGTTTAAAATTATAAACTTATTAACCAACAAGAGGCACTTGCTTACTTCACACAGCACTTTTGAAAGCATCTGTAGGATTTTACAAAGCATTTAACCCTTTAGGCCTCTGGGGCTTTCTCATTAACATAACCATTATGTCTAGTAACACAAGATTTTTAGACTTTTTAATTCTCAGACATTTGTATCAATAGCATTTTATACTATAGAAACTTAAAATTTAGCACTGTGAGACCTGAGCCTGGATCAAGGTGTAACTATTAGGCCTCCATCTTGTAGCTTGGGGCTGACCAGGCCCTGAACTCTGAGCTAGAAGTTCCTAAAAGTAAATACATGAACTCCCCTTGCGAGAAACTCTCCTAGCAACAGCAATTAGCAGATAATAGAGAAATACCCAAAGTTTCTGGTGTCTTCTCAGGGCAGATAGGGTGATTAATAGCTTCCCGAGACCCTGCAGTTCAGCACGTACACCCCAGCAGCTCGGACCCTATGCTTTGGCCAATCAATTCAAAAGGCATCAACCCCAAAGCCATCCAACCACCTTTAGTAGGTCCCTTCCCGCCACTGGATGCACTAATCAACTCTAGGAGATGTCCTTTAAATTTCCCGCGGGATGAGATGATTTGCTAAATGGTACCATAATGCATAAAATGTCTCTAAAAACCCTATAAAAACCCTAGCCTTCTTTGTCTCAGGGCTGCTCTGTTCCTGCGTGTTCAGACAACCCCAGCATGCTGGAATAAACAAACCCTTTGCTGATTGCATGAGAGTGTCTCTTGGAGTCATTCTTGGGGCAGCGGATGTTTTCAGACTCTAACAGCACCACTTCACATCTTGACAGTACTTCTAATATAGTCCAAATAGCCTGATTAGTTGGTGTCTACAAGATGAGAGACATAGGTCCTTCCATTTTTTCAGGTGGGCCCGAACTGGAAAAACTGAAGTCCAAAATTTACTGGAAATTTTAGAGTCCAAATTCTTTGAAACTTTGATTTTTGAATGCCGGTCAAGAATGTCAAGAAGGCTCAAAATACAAAATATTTGGTTGAAGTAAGATTCTTTAACATCATGACATAATACAGACCAAATTTGATCATTGTCACAAGGTAATTATTTAAATATTTGAAAATAAGCACATATCTAAATAACCCATAGCTCTTAATAAAAGTTCAGTTGTTTTTAAACAATTAGAATTTAACATCAAGAGAACATAATAGATTAACACATTGCTTTAACAGAGAATCAGATTTTAATTTTATGTCAGAGAGAAATAGATTATTAGTATACTTGTGATGTTTTCATCTGCCCATGTCCTTGATTTACATTTTAAAATAATCTGCTTAACATTTCCAGAATAAGATTAAGGTAACACATCAAATTTCATTGTTTCAGCAATGTTTGAAGGACCCCAAAATCGGGAATCCCACATGCTCTGTTGGTCGCTCAAAGACCCAAACTCCAGACCTAGTGGATGCAAGAACATGAGGATTATTAAGCATTTGTGCAAATGGGCTCCCTCTAGCAATGGCGAAGAGAGGCCCCGAGCGGCAGTCTACAGCAGTTTTTTAAAGAAAGGAACCACAAGATTAACATATTTCGCGCGCTTTGGTTTGATTGGCCAGTTTGAAAGTTACCAAGAGTACTCATTGGATCCTTTAGATGGGGGGCGTGACTATCCCAGGCGGGTGCCTGGGCGGGAGTTACAACCAGTTTTTTTCTGGGGAAACCTGAACTGGGGATTGGCTAACCTTGGGGGGTGGGAGTTCCTCAGGTTTTTCATTCCCCCCTTTTCCTTTGAACTAATTTTAATCCTAAAATTTAGGGTATTTTAGTAGTCTTGAGAGCCTGGTATTGTTGGTTTAACACTAGGGCCTGAATGACGGAATGGACAGCCGTTCACGAATGAGCTGGATGTTTTTATATTACACACACATAAGTTCATAACTGACTTGCTACCTAACATTTTCCCCTCAAGAGGTAATACCCAAAATTTTTCTTTGGGATTATGGATGGAGTTCCGTTTTCTGTAACTTCTTCGAAGCTGGCACATGGGCGTTGAGGGGGATTTGGGTATTTCCTCTCGCTATCTGTCTTATGGTGTGTGACAGTGGCCTTGGAAAGACTGTCCTGCTCGGTTCAGAGGGCTGATCAGGTCGTCCAGTGGAATGGGCTGGAAGCCTTGTCTGACGACCATTTGGGGTTGACAGCTTTTATTCTGTTAGAGACAAAACAAACAAGGGCATTAAAAACATAAGGTCCAAAGAGAAGCAGCAAGATTACAGAAGTTATTGGGCCAAGGAGAGGAAATAGCCAGGATTTGCATGACCAGATGTCAGGCCAGAAATCCCAGCTCTGCTTGGCCTGGTCCTGGAGCTGTTTGGCTTTGTCCAGGAAAAGTACGAATTTGGATTTGTACTTGTCCAGTCTGACTGACCCAGAGACAATATTTTTCCTGGAACATGGCACAGATACCTCCCGGAGCAGCAGTTAATATGTTTAATTTTTTTTTATAACCTTTTGTGATTTTTATACACCCTCTTTAACTTACTTAAAATATTTTATTATTTTTATTTTTGTTTAGAGTAAACTGGCCATCAGGATAAAGTTATTTTTATAAACTATGTCTTTTTTTATTAAAAATTTTTTTAACTTTTTTTTTTAACTAAGAATACTCTTATTAAGTATATATTTTTATGCTTGTGATTTTTTTTATAGAGCCTGGTTGGCTATTACCAGAAGACTGAGGTCTCCATGCAAAGTGAAGGTGTCTTACAAATCCCTTGTATGATCAAGAGCTCTGGTTAAGGCAATCAGTTGTGCTACTGAGCAAAAGTTTCTGGGGTAGAGCACGCTTTAATAATATGCCATGCCTAACTGTTGCATACCCTGAGAAGCGGGTCCCATCTGACAAAACTGTTTCTGTCTGTAACCATCTACATTATGGATTATCGTGCACCCCCCTCAAGAGATAGGCCCTTTAAGTCCTCAGTGAGGACCGGTCCAATAGGTGCAGGACTGAGTTAGCTGTTACTGAAAGCCCTCTTTTTAGGAACTGGCAGGGAGGGTTTTTTTTTTTTTAAGCTGATTACTATTTGGATAGACTTTTAAGGCCTGGCTGGGTAGGTGAGGCCCAGACCTAACCATGGGGTGCTGGAAGAGAATTGCAAGAGATGCAAATCTCCTTTAAGGGAGGCACCCTGTTGACTTGCATTATATGGCTGGACTAGGAGGAGAGCTGAATAGGAGGCTGATAGAAATAGGCAACTTATGTTTCACAGAACCTAGGCCATCCCCTCCATAGCAGTGGCTGGAGCTGGAAGCTGGGCAGAGCCAAAGGCTTTTTAGCTCGGGGCCATAATGTCTGCGGTTCTGAACCAGGAGTCCTTCAACACCCAGGGCAGTTCCGTGTCCAGTGGCCTTGCTCTTGGCAGAGCTGACAGAAGGCAGCCGCTGTCATGACAGCTGCTTGCCCAGTGCCCTGGCTCTTATATCAGAAACAGGTGCTGTTTGGGGAGCACTGGCCTTGCTGGGTCTCCTTGACGGCAGATCACCATGCAGAACAGCCATTGACCGGCCTGTTGCCTATCCTTATAGCGCTCTTGCTGCTAGCTTGCTCCTCGTTCTCCTGGTCTCTAATAAAGTAGACCAAGGAGGCAGCCTCTATGATGTCAGTCAAGGGGGTGCTCAACCCAACCCTGATTTTGAGATTTTTTTTTTCCTCAGGGTGAGCTAGAAAAATTGTGGTCATGGGCAAATTCTGACACTTAGTATTTTCCTGCGAGTTAAAACCGTGCCCATGAGAACTATGACCTTTTACGTAAGATCAACTGTGGTGACCTGCTTGTATACTTTGAGGTCATCAGCGCAGCTTCCTATCTATCCCTCAGTTTTGGGAGTTCTGCCCATTTACTGCATACACCAAAAAAATCGATCTAGCTGTCACATTATTTTCTAGTTTAACCTCTTATTCTGGCTATGCTGTTTGGTGCCCTATACTGCGGCCAGGCATTACTACAGAAAAGGTCAGTCAGCCCTTACATAAGGTCTGGGGATCAAACCGTATATCACAGTGGAGAGTCCTGCAGAACAGTAGTAACTTCCCTTCTGGAAGAGAAAAGAGGAGAAGTGAGGCAGCGAGTTGGGTCTCTAGCCTGACTTCCTGGGCTTTTAGACTTAACTGGCAGTTTAACCAGTGCTTACTGCGTAGCCTGACTTAGAGAAATTGTGGCAGAGGGGTCTGTCATCCTTTGGCTTCTGGATGTTTACCGTGTAACCAATGGACACTAGAGCTTTCTTGGGCTCCTGGAACCCAGTTTTCTAGCATCTGCCGCATAACCCTCTCCAACCGTCTCTAAGTCTCTTTTGGAACACTTTTTTTTCTTTTGACTAGACCTCCCATTTGATCCGCATTGAACTAGCAATACATTTGAACTAGCAATACATTTGAACTAGCAATACATTTGAACTAGCAATGCCTGGTTGTTCAGCATTAGCTGGATGGAGACTTTGTCAATCCCTCTTAAAGGATCTGGCTTCTGAGCCAGAGACTGGAGCAGCTAGAAAGAAACACATTCACAACTGAAGTTTAGCATCATTTTACATCTTGGCACCACTTAGAATCTAAACAGCCAATTGATTATTATCTCTGCAAGATGAGAGATATATCTTTTGAGATCTCCAGGGGCCCTCTGGAGATACCAAAAGTCCAGAGAATTTAGAACTTTGATTTTCAGAAAGTCTGTTAAAGGTGCCAAGAGAACTTAGAGTATCTGGTCAAAACAGAATTCCTTAACATCCTGAAATGATAGCCATTTATTTAGAGTGATTTTAACACTTTTAGACCAGATTTAATCATAATGATATTTAACAATGTTTTTTATTAATTTGAACTTAACAGAGACAGTAGAGTACACAATAGATTACTTTGGCAGAACATGAATTTTAGGTCTCTTGTCAAATAAACCAGAAATAAAAACCTTGAATATTAGAGTTAGCACATAAAATTATCACATAACTCAGAATTATTTAACAGAGTCAAAGAGCTTACACGATCTAACTTTAGAAATGGCAGAACAACCAATTAAGCAGACACTGTTGAAATAGACGTTACAGTTTTTGCGAAAACAGATTCCAAAATTTATGATTTAGACCATTTTTAGATATTTACTAACATTAGTGTACATTTTTTAAAAATTTTATTGTTATAATAGAAGATCAGACTTTAACTTTAGGTCAGTGTAATTTTGGCATTAGCACTCAACATAAAGAAAACTTTGTAAACAATTTTAAAATTGTAAACCTTTTAAAACTTTTTATGACTTGCTCACACCTTCTGAAACCTTACACCCGTAGTTACTTTTACATAGTCTTGAATTGTCATGTATGGACGACCTATGAGAATACATGCTAACAAATTTAAACAGTCTCTCTTATCAAATTTGAGATGTTAAATATACACACAATATATTTTTTCAAGTTTTATTTAGCACTGATGCCTAGATAACTTAAAACACCGAGTTATTAATGAATATCACACCGTTATCTGAATTAAAGGTCAAAATTACATTTCCATGCTTTTAAGTGACATAAGGATAACACCTGAGCAGCAACAGGGACACTAGTGCATGTTTACAACTTTGAAAAGATCTTTATCGTTAAGCATATCAAAAGACCTATAAAACTGAGCAAGTGAGCCACTGAGCAAACCTAAGGGCATTTGTATTAACTCAATTCTCTGAACCAATCTGTATTGGCTTACTTTAGTTAACAACATAAAGGCCTGTATACCCAGAATTTACTCCTAATTTTTTAAGACCACTCTAGCTGGAAAGCAAGAAGATGAATACAGCATAGGTCTGACATTATTTATAATATTTTAATATATTTTATATAATCTGAATTGGCTCAAGCAGCTGTTACTTTAACAAATTTTAGAGTCTCATTCTTTGAGAGTTCCAGGGATCCGACTGGAAGCCCAAAGTTGGAAGACTCGGTTTAGAATTTAAGCTGTAGAGAGTCAACTCATTTAGCCAAAATCAGCATGTTTCTGATCAGTTGGGTAATTACTCAAACATTAAAAACAGATAAACAATGTAAACAACTTCGCATTGTAGTTTTCCCAATCAAAACTCTAATGTCAATAGAAAAAAAAATGCGAAACCTTCAAGACAGGTGAACCCTCTCATCAGATAAGTCAGGGACAGCAGCGCAGAAAAGAACTAGTCATAGGTTTCCATTAACTGCAAAGAGAAAAACCCATCAGGTTGGGAAGGGTTAATGGCTTAAGGTTCTGGCTCCCCTAAGGCCAGCAGTAGTACTGAATTGGAAATTCCTCTAGGGGAGGAAAGAAAAGCAGCCCAGGGGGAGGGGCGTGCTCTTCCTAGAGATATCTGGCTGTGCCTGCCAGGGTGCGGCAGGCCACGTGGACTGGAACAATGCAGAGGAAAGTTGTGGTCCCCCATTTATGGGGAAGACTGCGCACACCGGGGCCTGGCAGGACTGACTGTGGGGTCGGGTAAATGCGCCGTTTCCCCAAGAGTGCTGGGAACCTCCTATAATTTAACCAAAACCAGATCAATCAGGACTACTCAAATAAAACAGATAGTTAACTTTAGCTCCTTTTCAGATTTAATCCTCAGACAATCAAAGCTTAGGAACAGTAATAGTTCACAAAAACTTTAAGATGCACCAGAGCTACCAT
Source organism: Sylvilagus floridanus (assembly GCA_949820135.1). Taxonomy (NCBI): domain Eukaryota; kingdom Metazoa; phylum Chordata; class Mammalia; order Lagomorpha; family Leporidae; genus Sylvilagus; species Sylvilagus floridanus. The sequence goes on along the minus strand of OX463228.1, from coordinate 8,666,209 downwards.
AAGCTGCAAAGACGGAAAACCTTCTACCAGGTTGGAAAGGGTTAACTGGTAACAGTTTTTTCCTAGGTGGAGAAACCTGTGGAATTTCCTTTTCCCTTTTACCTGGCCACCAGTATCGGAATGGAGATAAGGAGAGCAGGCGAAGAGTGTGGGAGGGAGAATGCAACAGAAGGCAAGATGTGAGCAGCTGTCCTCACCCTCACCTAGGAATCTCAGCTGGAGGAGAGCATAGGGAAAAGGCCCCGATGTCTGGGGGCTGAGTGGGGATCTAGTAACAACAGATCTTCCTGTCCTCCCAGATGGTGATATAGGGCACCTGGTCGGCGAGCCCCTGTGGTCCGGGTCGACAAACATGATCTTTTACCTGCGAGATAACATCTGGGTTAAAGGTTCCATCCTCCGGCCACCCAGCCCCGTGAGTCGGCCACTCTGTGGAACTGAGAGTGACCCATTTTTTTTTTCTCTTGATTTCCACCGAAAGATTGTGTGCACGTTCCTGGACCTCTTTCCAATGACCTAAACTGAGGCTTAACGGGGTGGTTAATTGCTGCCCCATGGCAGGGGAAGGATGGAAGAAAACGAAATAAAGACCAAAAAAAAAAAAAAACACAGATACACACAAGATGAACAATACAAGTCGTGCGACTACAGACCGGCATAAAAACTACCAATTCTGATGGGAGCGGCTATCTTTGCCAGGCTCTCCCCCTGCGTAAAAACTACCAATTCTGATGGGAGCGGCTATCTTTGCCAGGCTCTCCCCCTGGGAAGGAGGGAGACGTAGTCTAGTCTGTCTCCCTTTCCCAGACCACCGCTGGAGCGTCCTCCAGGGTAAGACCAGGGGTCTTAGGACACGTCTGTCTCCTCCACTGGTCTGATACAGATACAGTTCCCGTACAGGTACAGAATACAGATTTAAACACTAGCCGGACAACAAAAAGGACGTAACCAACATAAAACAAGTAGCTTACCTCCAACTGGTCACGGAATTGGGTCTGGGAGCGTCCAAAATGTCTCGGTGGAACCTCCAAATGAAGGACCCCAAAATCAGGAATCCCACATGCTCGGGTGGTCGCTCAAAGACCCAAACTCCAGACCAAGTTGATGCAAGAACATGAGGATTTATTAAGCATTTGCGCAAATGGGCTCCCTCCAGCAAAGGCAAAGAGAGAGGCCCCGAGCAGCAGTCTACAGCAGTTTTTTTAAAGAGAGGAACCACAAGATTAACATATTTCACACGCTTTGGTTTGATTGGCCAGTTTGAAGGTTACCAAGAGTACTCATTGGATCCTTTAGATGGGGGGCGTGGCTATCCCAGGTGGGCGCCTGGGCGGGAGTTACAACCAGTTTTTTTCTGGGGAAACCGGAACTGGGGAGTGGCTAACCTGGGGGGGGAGAGTTCCTCGGGTTTTTCACTGGTATTCAGAATTCTCTGACCCACACTGGCCTATTAATATGGGAAACTTAGTAGTAAGCATGTGGTGATGTTGTCTGGCAACCCAAATTCCAATATCATCTATGGCACCCCAGATTGTGCTTTTTTAGGAACTTTAAGGGACCACATTTCAGTATCATATTTTAGGGGGTCAATAATGATTTCATACCTATGTATCATTTTTCCAGCACTGTTTGTTGAAGAAACCACCCTTCCCTGATGTATGCTTTTAGCACTCTGTTAAAAATCAGTTACCTGTGTACATGTATTACTTTCTGGGTTTTATAGTTTTTTTAATGATAATATTATGTTTTTTCATTTCCTATGGCTTTATATTATGATTTGAAGTCAGATATTCAGTTGTCCAGGTTTTTTTTAAAGTTATTTTTATCCCCATCATAACTGCTTCGCTTACTTGGGGGTATTTTGTAGTTCCATAGGAATTTTAGCAGTTTTTTCTATTCCTGGAAAGAATGTTATTTTTATTTTATTGAAGATTGAATTGAATATGAAGATTTCTTTGGTTAGTACGATCATTTTAACAATACAAGTTCTTGCAGTCAATGAGCATGAAACATATTTCCAGTTTTTGTGCTCTCTGTAATTTATTTCATCAGTGTTTTATTATTTTTTTTGATAAAGATAAAGGACTTGTGGCACCTTTCCCCTCCTCCTGTTCTTCCTCCTTCCCCCTTTCTGCCCCACATCCTACCTTTTGTTGAGATCCTAGGTGGCAAACTGACCCTTCCTGTCTCCTTGCAATGCAAATAGCAAAGCATTAAGCAGATAAGCAGCACAGAGCATCTTGTGAAAGAGACATGTGGAAAGTGCCTTGAGGCTTTTCCCCTGCTGCCTTCTACACCTTTCCCCCAGAGGCAAATTCTCTACTAACCCAAAACAACCTGAATCCCAAATGTGCCCAGTGTGCAGTCTCTTTGCAAGAACAGACTGTTGCCAACCTCTTTGCTTCCAATAAAGCAACCTGTCCTTGTTGAGGCCGGTCTCTGTCTCCTTTTTCTGTCTCTCCTTTCTTGGGGTATGAAAGACCAGAACCCTTAGCTATTCTAGACCTAACAAAGATTGTTCACTTCTTTGAATAATATGCCACTAACTGTTCAAGTTTTTTTGTTTCTGTTGCTAATGGGATACCTATCTTGATTTCTATTCCAACAGGTTTTTTATTTGTGTATAAAAATGCGATTTTTTGGTATGTTGATCTTGTACCCTGAACTTTACTGAATTCATTTCTGCAGACATGGATATTTTGATTACCCCTTTTGCAATTTGCATACTTTTTTATTTCTCCTGATAAATTGCTCGTGTTAAGACTTCCAATACTGATTTGAACAAGAGTGATGAGAGTGCTGCTTTCTGGTTCCAGACCTTAAATGAACTGCTGTTATCTTTTCCTCATTTAATATGATATTGGCTGTTGATATATCCCATATAGCCTTCAATATTTGGAGGATTAATCCTTATATACCTTACCAGTTGAGAGCTTTTTTAAATGATTTATTTATTTATTTGAAAGTCAGAGTTACACAGAGAGAGGAGAGGCAGAGAGGGAGAGAGGCAGAGAGGGAGAGAGAGAGAGGGAGGGAGAGAGAGAAGTCTTTCATCCACTGGTTCACTCCCCAATTGGCCGCAATGGCTGGAGCTGCGGCAATCTGAAGCCAGGAGCCAGGAACTTCTTCCAGGTCCTCCACACGGGTGCAGGGGCCCAAGAACTTGGGCCATCTTCTACTGCTTTCCAAGGCCACAGTAGCAGAAAGATGGATCAAAATTGGAGCAGCCAGTTCTCAAACCAGCACACTTATGGGATGCTGGCGCTTCAGGCCAGGGCATTAACCCACTGTACCACAGTGCTGGCCCCTGGATGTTTAATTTTACCGAAAGTTTTTTTCTGTATCCATTTTTGTTTTTGCTCTGAATTTTTTATGCTATTTCTTATGTTTGTTTATTTTTGATTGTCTAAGCTTATTTTTAACTCTGGGATAAAGCCCAGTGGATCATGATTTGTGATCTTTTTGTGTGCTGTTGAAATCAGACATGACCCCCTAAAATTTACACGAAAATGTGGTCCCTTAGAGTTCCCCAGAAGCACCATCTGGGATGTCACATATGTTACCAAAATTTGGGGTGTCATATGATTTCACCCTATGCTTATTATTAATAAATCCCCAATATTAATAAGCCTGAGAGGGTTCTTGCCTGATATTCTATTTGTCTCCATTTCTTCCATTTTCTGTAGATCACACAAATTCCCTGAATATCCAAAAATTGAAAAAGTCTGAATATGAGTTCCTGGAGATATTTATGCTCTTCTCATTGAATCTCCAAGGAAGAGCAAGAAAACAAAAATTCATCTCTTCCTCAAGTGTTGGTTAAGGTGAAAACTGCTCCTTATGTTGAAAGAACAAAAACACTCTAACCCTTTGGTTTTGAAGTAACCTTGATCCTGGTTCACTTGTTATATCATCTGGTCTGCACATACTCCCTGATACTTCCTAAATAATACTGACAAACCTTTAACTAATTTTGGTGATTGTATATTACAGGGTTAGTTCAGATGGAGTATAATTTTGTAAGTTTTTTAAAATGTGTGTTACAGACACACACATTGTTTTATATAGCTGGGTGTTGGTGTGTGGGATAGCTTTGGACAAACATCCAACTTCTTGGCTTTCATTCAAGGACAGCATATATTAAAGAACCCTGATTTCCTTGGATGAAGAGATTTAGTCCTGCTCGCTCTTCCTCCCTTCCTCCCTCCCTTCCTTTCTTTCCTTCCTTCCTTTTTCTTTTTCCTTTTTTCTTCTTTATTTCTTCTTTCTTTTCCTCTGATCTGGTTTATGATATTTGTCATTGCATAGATGTGGCATTTGATATTTTAGGTAACTTTATCAGAATGAAGTTAATCATTCCCTTTTGTTATTTTTTTTTCTTTTTTTATAACGCTTTTATTTAAAGAATATAAATTTCCAAAATACAGCTTATAGATTACAATGGTTTCCCCCCCATAACTTCCCCCCGACCCGCAACCCTCCCCTTTCCCACTCCCTCTCCCCTTGCTTCACATCAAGATTCATTTTCAATTCTCTTTATACACAGAAGATCAGTTTAGTACATATTACGTAAAGATTTCAACAGTTTGCCCTCACATAGAGACACAAAGTGAAAATACTGTTGGAGTACTAGTTATAGTATTAATTCACAATGTATAGCATATTAAGGACAGAGATCCTACATGATTTTTTTAAAGAATTGATTAATTGTCTATGCAATTTCCAATTTAACACCAAGATTTTTTAATCATTTGTAATTATCTTTATATACAGAAGATCAATTCAGTATATACTATGTAAAGATTTCAACAGTTTGCACCCACACAGAAACACAAAGTGTAAAAATACTGTTTCAGTACTAGTAATAGCATTATTTCACATTGGACAACACATTAAGGACAGATCCCTCATGGGACGTAAGTACACAGTGACTCCTGATGTTGATTTAACAATTTGACACTCTTGTTTATGGCGTCAGTAATCTCCCTAGGCTCTAGTCATGAGTTGCCGAGGCTATGGAAGCCTTTAGGATTCTCCGACTTAGATCTTATTCCAACAGGGTCATAGTCAAAGTGGAGGTTCTCTCCTCCCTTCAGAGAAAGGTACCTCCTTCTTTGATGGCCCCATTCGTTCCACTGGGATCTCACTCGCAGAGATCTTTCATTTAGGTCTTCTTTTTTTTCCAGAGTGTCTTGGCTTTCCATGCCTAGAATATTCTCATGGGCTCTTGAGCCAGATCTAAATGCTTTAAGGGCTGATTCTGAGGCCAGAGTCCTATTTAGGAATCTGCCATTCTATGAGTCTGCTGTGTATCTTGCTTCCCATGTTGGATCATTCTCTCCCTTTTTGATTCTATCAGTTAGTATTAGCAGACACTAGTCTTGTTTGTGTGATCCCTTTAACTCTTAGACCTATCAGTGTGATCAACTGTGACCTGAAATTGATCACTTGGACTAGTGAGATGGCCTTGGTACATGCAATCTTGATGGGATTGTATTGGAATTCCCTGGCCTGTTTCTAACTCCATCATTTGGGGCAGTTCCGATTGAGCATGTCCCAAATTGTACATCTCCTCCCTCTCTTATTCCCACTCTTATATTTCACAGGGATCACTTTTCAGTTAAAATTTAAACACCTAAGAATAATTGTTTGTTAATTACAGAGTTCAACCAATAGTACTAGAATAAAAAAATTACTAAAATGGATAAAGTATTACATTGTACAACAACTATCAGCACAAGAGCTGATCAAGTTACTGTTTCTCATAGTGTCCATTTCACTTCAACAGGTTTCCCCTTTGGTGCTCAATTAGTTGTCACCGATCAGGGAGAACATATGATATTTGTCCCTTTGGGACTGGCTTAATTCACGCAGAATGATGTTTTCCAGATTCCTCCATCTTATTGCAAATGACCGGATTTCATTGTTTTTGACTGCTGTATAGTATTCTATAGAGTACATGTCCCATAATTTCTTTATCCAAATGTATGCTTTGAATTCCCTGTGATCTTTTGCTGTGAGGTTCCCTTCGTTTATCTTCTTTCATGTTGATGGCCGTGTTTCTGTGTTTCTGTGTGTAACACATCTTTAAGTATCTTTTGCAGGGCTGGACGAGTGGCAACAAATTCTTTCAATTTTTGTTTGTTATGAAAGGTCTTTATTTCACCTTCATTCACAAATGAGAGCTTGGCAGGGTATAATATTCTGGGCTGGCAGTTTTTCTCTCTAAGTACCTGGGCTATGTCTCGCCATTTCCTTCTAGCTTGTAGGGTTTCTGATGAGAAGTCTGCCGTGAGTCTAATTGGAGATCCTCTGAGTGTAATTTGACGTTTCTCTCTTGCGCATTTTAGGATCTTTTCTTTCTGTTTCACTGTGGTGAGTTTAATTACAACGTGTCGTGGTGAGGACCTCTTTTGGTCATGTTTACTAGGGGTTCTATGAGCTTCCTGTACTAGGATGTCTCTGTCCTTCTCCAAACCTGGGAAATTTTTTGCTAGTATCTCACTAAAAAGGCCTTCTAATCCTTTCTCCCTCTCCATGCCTTCAGGAACTCCTAGAACTCGAATGTTGGGTTTTTTAATAGTATCCTGTAGATTCCCAACAATATTTTTTAGATTTCTAATTTCCTCTTCTTTTCTTTGGTTTGACTGTATATTTTCCTGTGCTCTGTCTTCTAAGTCCGATATTCTCTCTTCTGCCTCACCCATTCTGTTTGTAAGGCTCTCTAATGTGTTTTTCATTTGATCTATTGAATTCTTCACTTCATTATGATTTCTCGTCACTATCACAGTTTCATGTTCTACTAGTTGTTTCATTTCAGCTTGATTTCTCCTTAATATTTCATTTTCACGAGAGAGATTTTCTACCTTGTCCATTAAGGATTTCTGTAGTTCAAGAATTTGTTTTTGAGTACTTCTTAGTGTTCTTATCAATTTTTTGAGATCTGCTTCTTGCATCTCTTCTATCTCATCATCTTCGTAATCTTGAATTGGGGTGTCTTTTTCATTTGGGGATGCCATAGTGTCTTCCTTGTTCTTATTACCTCGGTTTTTGCATTTGTTGTTTGGCATATTGGTTTCTTCACTGTGGTGTTTTTTTCTTGTTATACTATGACTCTAGATTAAGTGGACTGTCTGCTTTTGATGGAGCCTTAGAGGCTTGAGATGGGTGTGGCCTGAGAGCTCTGTTTGGTTCCTCAGGGTTGAGGGTGTGTCAAAGGAGACACTCCCAGGTTAGGCGTGGTAAATCTCTCTCTGTTACTTTTTTTTTTTTTTTTTTTGGTTCAAAAGGAAAGTAATTCCACACAGCTCAATGGAACTGGGGGTGGTTAGCAGGCGAATGATATACCCACAGGAGCCAGAGATCGGAAGCTCTTTCCCAAGGACCAGAGAAGGAATCTTTGCGGCCCTTTGTGTGGGCTGAGATTCTCCTGTAGTCTCCCACTGGGCTGCCAAGGCTACTGAACTGTAGCGTCTCTGGAGAGTACTCACATGAATTCGTGATTTCCGTGAGTTCTCTCCCCCACCGTCTCTTTTTTCACAGTCTCAGTTCATTAGCACCACACATTCATTAGGTTCAAATCTCCTGTTATTTCACCCCTCCCACCCAGAGTCAGGTTTTTCTGCTAGGCTCGGGGCCGGTGCCGACCCGAGGTTGCCCTGCTTATGACGTATTCCAAAATGGTGCCTGCTCTTTGTCTTGCTCACCTTTGAGAGGTGAGCGGAGAGAGAGAAGCTTGTGTCCTTACAGGTCACTTTTTTTTTTCCCTCTCTCTCTCTCTCTTCTAGTTAGCCTGGTGAACTTTTCCCTGCAGGGCTTCAAGCCTTGTTCGCTCTAGGCTCCCTTTTCCGCTTCCCTCCTGGTATCTCGGGCTATTGATGTTCTGCTCACCTCGCGTTCCAGCGCTGGTGTGTTGAATCTGCTGTTGGTGTCCCAAACTGCGGGCTCCCACGCTCTCCACGCAGGTCCACTGTGAATCTCCAGTTCCGGAAGGGTTTTCTCTGCTGTTTCTTCCCCTACTCTTCCTTGAACCTGCAGTATCTCCACTTTTATTAAACTGTCTCTCCCCAGACTATCGGTGTGCTCCCTTCCTATTCCGCCATCTTGCCGCTCCCTCCTGTTATTTTTTTTTAAATTATTTATTTATTTGAAAGTCAGAGTTACATAGAGAAGAAGAGGCAGAGAGAGGTCTTCCATCTGCTGGTTCACTCCCCATATGACTGCAATGGCCAGAGTTGTGCCGATCTGAAGCCAGCAGCCATGAGATTCTTCCAGGTCTCCCACATGGGTGCAGGGGCCCAAGGATCTGGGCCATCTTTACTACTTTCCCAGGCCATATCAGAGAGCTGTATTGGAAGTTGAGTAGCCGAGACTCAAACCAGTGCCCATATGAGATGCTGCCCCTGCAGGTGGTGGCCTTACCCGCTATGCCACAATGCTGGACCCCTTTTGTTATTAATTTTCCTTTTTTCTTAATTATCCCTTTTGTTCTTAATCAATATTGATGTTTGAATGATCTGAGAAATTAGTCAATTTTCCTAAAGCAAGTGGGGATCTTCTTGTATATTTGTAACAGCTGTGAGCAATCAATCTTCTAATCAACCTAATAGCCTGCACAGATCTGAGCTACACATAGTTCTCCAAGTGTTGGCAGTTCATTTCATGTATGCTGAACGTGGCATGATTTCAGAAGGTACAGTCATGAACTCAGTGGCCCTTTGATTACATGAAGTGTGTCAGACTTGTGCATTGTGTGGCTCTTAGAAGGAAAGGACAATAGATTAGCTGACACCCCCAGGGATAGCTTTGTTGAGCTGGTACAAACATGAGAGGCAGAGAAATCTTTGGAACAGACTAAACCTCTTGTCAACACCCTCAACAGTTTTCCCTCCCTAAGACCTGTCTCCATCTCCTCTGATTCTGAGCCTTACAACCCACTTCTCTTTTCCAGCCTCCCTCTATCCTGATCCTTATCTTCTTTCTGGCCCTATGGTTGTCCTTATTAATGTCTGTAGCTCCCTCAAAACCTTTGATCAGCAGCATCACCTCGCTCAGCATCTGCCAAACCCCTAGAAACAGGAAAACCATCTTTGCAAGGTTCACTCGGACGTGTATTGCCCTGTGATGACTGGGTTTATTCAGTCATGTTGAAAAGGGTGCGATGAGGGCCAGTGCTGTGAGACAGCGGGTTGGCCACCGCCTGGTATGCTGGCATGCATATGGGTGCAGTTTCAAATCCTGAAAGCTCTACTTCTAATCTAACTCACTGTTAAACCACCTGGGAAAGCAGCAGAGGAAGGCTCAAGTCCTTGGGTCCCTGCACCCACAAAGCAGATATGGAGACACGGAAGAAGTTTCTTGTTGCTGACTTTTGATTGGCCCTGGCCTGGCCATTGAGGCCATTTTGGCACTGAATCAACAGATGGAAGGCCTCTCTCTCTCTTTCTCTCTCTCTCTCTAATTCTGGATTTCAAATAAATAAAATAAATCTTCAAAAAAAGGATATGATGAATGTCTGAAATCTCTTGATACCCATTAGAAACCATTTGAAAGAATACCACTGTAAGGCCTTGATGCTGATGCTAACACTTATTTTTGTTTGTGTTCTACCACCTAAATGATTACATACAATTTAGAAGCAACATATATGCTAAATACCAATCCCATTTAAAATTGCAACACTTAGTTCACAATATCAAAAACAGTGTAGGAAACAGAGAGAAAATCATACAGTGAAAATCAGAGAAAACAACACAGAGAAAATCCCTGCAGTGAAACCGTTTGATGGAAACCAGAATATGAGCAGAAATAGAAAGAAGGAGAAAAGGCCGGCAGGCGTTTTGCCTAGTGAGAAGATGACAGTTAAAACAACTGTATCCCATATCATATGTTGTGGGTTTGTTTTCTAGCTCTGGCTCCTGACTGCAGCTTCTTCTTCCTATTATGGTCTAGGATGCAGCAGTGATAGGTCAGATTAATGGGTACCCAATGGCAATGTGGGAATCCCAGATTGTGTTCCTCATTTCTGTCATCAGTGTTGCCCTATCCTACATGTTGCTGGCCTTTGAGGAATAAACCTGTTAATGGGAATGAGATCTCTGTCTCTGTCTATATGTTGCTCTGCCTGTCTGTCAAACAACAAGAAAATATTGTTTTAAAAGAGGAAGGAAAAGGGAATGAAAGCCTACAAGACCCAGTTACAAATGCTTTGCAACCAAACTACTCAAATGAAACAAAAAATTATGTAGGATAGCACATTCTATTTTCAGTAATGGTCTTTGAATCAGGAAATAATAATCATATTTATTAATGGACATCCAGACTTGATCTTATTGGATTTTGGCATCAGGTGCAAAAGCAGCAACCAATTAGTTGGAAAGGCGCAGTCAACAGAAACTGCAAACCATTAGGTATGAATATCATGGTATCCCACTAGATCAACCAATTGGACTGGAAGTGCTGGCCCATAGATCTCTATGAAAGATGTACAAACCCAATGTCATAGGTCCCCCCCCCCCCATATGTTCAGAGCTTCTGCATCCTTGTCCCTTGTAGTGCCTTCCCCTCTTGAGGATTTGATATTTTCAGATAGATCTCATCTGTGACATTTAAATGGAAGCAATAGCATCCTTAATGTTATCACTCTCTCTTCTAGTTCACTATTTCTGAAGTGATTTTTTTTTTTCAGATAAATTTTGTATTTTTCATAGAGTACTAGATCCTTTCATTTATGGACAGGCAGTCTTGTGGAAATTCCTGATATTTTATTTATTTTTTATTTTTTAAAGATTTATTAATTTATTTGAAAGGCACAGTTACAGAGAGGCAGAGGCAGAGGCAGAGAGAGAGAGAGAGAGAGAGAGAGAGAGAGATTGATAGATCTTCCATCTGCCGGTTCACTCCCCAGTTGATCACAATGGGTGGAACTGAGCTAATCTGAAGCCAGGAGCCAGGAGCAGGAGTGTCTTCTGGGTCTCCCACATGGGTTCAGGCACACAAGGACTTGCAGCATCTTCCTATCTTTCCCAGGCCATAGCAGAGTGCTGGATCAGAAGTGGAGTAATTGGGACTCAAAACGGCACCCATAAGGGATGCTGACAGTGCAATCGGTGGCTTTACCTGCTAAGCCACGGCATTGGATCCAATTCCTAAGATTTTAAATGTGAGATCCTACAACTTCAATAAAATGAGAACAAGCAAATGATATATCAGTGACTAATGATTCTATATCTGATCATTGAACTGTAAAGTAAATGGAAAAACGTGATAGTGGCAATACTGCATGTTTAGCAAAACTCAAAAATAGGAATGAGAGTAATGAAGGTATTTGCAAAAAAAGTATTAAGTTATGTAAGTTTTCTAGGCATTTCTTTTAAGTATAACATAATTGTGAAAAATAAATTCGTTTTCATAATTTACAGTGATTCTTCAAGCTCTAAATATTAATACTTTAAGACCACGTGATAGAAGTTGATAGAACTATTGAAATTTAAGCTGCCTATGGCAAAAAGATTTTTCATCTTGCTTCTGTGTCACTTGAAAATGTTTCTTATGTTTATTGTTTATATGTAACTATAAATCAGACAAATAACAAAAGGTTAGTTCATAACCAGTTGGAAAAATATGTAATGGTGTTACAACATGTTGGTTCTATATAAAATAGACACGACTACAACTACATAATAACATTAGAACAAGAAATTTAAGTACACTTCTCTTCTGAGTCTAAGAGTTTTTGGCTTACTCAAGAGTTGAAAGAACATGATCACATAGCAAATATTAATGAAATTAACAGACAGCATTCACTTTTTATTTGCATGCGATTTTATTTCAAGATTACAATCTCAGAATCAATGAAAGACATTGGGATTACCAGTGTTTATTGATCATTGCTCCCAGTAAGTTTCGATGTGATATCCTCCAGGTGTGAACTCTCAGTAGTATTTGCAAAGATTCATCACTTTCATATTCATCTTGCAATGCTTCTACATATTCTTTTGCTGTTAAAAGAACACCAATGATGATTGCAGACAGAAGAAAAATTAATGGAATACATATTAAAAGTAATGACTTACTGACCTTAACAATTATGGTAGGTTGAATACCAACTTCTTTGTCAGGTGGAGGGCCACTATCTACACTACCATCTTGTCCTTTTTGTTCACAATTTGGTGGTCTCCAACCACGCACACAATGACAATTTTTGTTGCTGCTACACACCTTTGTAATTGCAGATCTTCACATCACAGTCAAAGTCCAAGTCCTCATGAAAAGTACAGTTCTGGTTCAAACAGTAGCTTCCTGGACCATATGTTGCACCATCAACTACAAGCCCCATTTCTGGCACTTCTGCCCCAAAATGTGTATCAAATCCAAAGCATTCTTCTTGTTTAACACCCTGCACTAATATGCGTCTAAATGTAGTGTGCAGTCCGCCACCAGGTATTTCCTTCACCTTTCCACAGTGCAGCATTCCACATAAAACATCATCTTGTTCACATTTAAAAGGCCTGATTCCCCCTCGCTGTGGCTTAAGCCCACAGTTTCCAAATCGATCACCAACAATATTCAATTTTTCATAACATGCTTTTGAAGCATCACCTACTTGGTATCCAAAAAGGGCTTGACATTGCATGTCACGGTCACTGCAGTTTCCTCTTACACAAACAGCCACTGGTGAACATGGGGTTCCATCCTGGATGTAAAAGTCATTTGGGCACTTTTCTGTTCTCCAATCACAATACTCTGGCAGATCACAAATCCCAAGAATATCTCTGCAAATCACTCCAGGGTCAGATAATTTGCACCTCTCGTTGCAGCAAGGAGCATGGTCACAATCACTGCCTACAGTGAGGCTACAAGTAGTCTCACAACACTTATTTTCGGTACATTCTTTAAAGGAGCCACAGTCACATTCCTCCTGCTGATTTCTTATCTTGTCTCCACAACGAGGAGCTATGTAAGGAAAATTATTATATTCAGCATTTGGTTCACTTAAGCAAGCATCCCAGAAAACAATCATGTTATGCACCTGCTCATAAGAGCAATTGCTCATCATATCCTGAAGACCAGGCACAGTAGCCATGACACAAGTGCTTCTTCGGAAACATCGGCAACCTACAGAATCATGACCTACATTCAGGTTATGACCCAATGAATGTGCAGTAATACTGACAGCCAAAAATAAGTGATACCGTGATACACATACAAATAATGCACCCCAGTTAGGATTGCATATACCTCCTTGGCTAGCGTAATAATTATACCCTGCAATTAAGTGTCCTGTATAAAGCACAGAAGTAGAATGTGGGATATCATTATACATCTGGTAAAATTTCCACAAACCAAAATCAGTTATAGCATGTACTGGAGTATCTCTGTGTGTTATATCCACTCTATCTTCAGTCCATATGCACAGAACACGTATGGCAGCCATTAGGGATGCTGGCCTGTAAATGGAATGTAGGATATTGTTCATAATGACCACATTCTCTACAATCTGGGTCTCATTTTGGTTCAAAGTCCATAAAGAGTTTGAAATTGTGTAGTGTAGTTTCAATATTTAATAATGTACCTGCCACATATAAACAGGACCTGCTCTCGGAGTTTTGCCATGATTTTCCTCTTCAGAGGCTTGATACGTGTTTTTCCCTCCAATTTTGCAGTGCTTAGCCTCCTCTTCTCTTTCCTCTGACACAAGCAGGGAAATCACATGCTCAAATTTCAGAGAAGCCTCTAGTGGTTTGATTTCGTAAGTGAAGTCATCCACTTGCAGCATGCCATGCAGACCTCCGTTGCAGGTGTCCATTGTGGCCATGGACCCAGGAACCCCTTCCAGGTAGCTGTAGTAGTAACAGTCTCGGGGGACAAATGGATAGTCTTCCTGCATAGCGCCCTGGTCGTTGTCGGTAATAACAGGAAAATTTCTGGGCACCAAGTTCTTCTTGAGCTTCATGTGGAGCACGTGTCTTCGGCCATGGAGTACTCTCCAGAGACGCTACAGTTCAGTAGCCTTGGCAGCCCAGTGGGAGACTACAGGAGAATCTCAGCCCACACAAAGGGCCGCAAAGATTCCTTCTCTGGTCCTTGGGAAAGAGCTTCCAAACTCTGGCTCCTGTGGGTATATCATTCGCCTGCGATCCCTTTGACACTTAATCCTATCTTTATCATCAGTTATGAAATTAAACTGATCACTTTAACTAGTAAGTTGGCAAGGGATAAACTTATGAATAAAAGGAGTAGTGAGGAAAGTAAAAATCTTCTCATAGAAATTCTAGGGCATGGTTTATAATATATATAAAGTAGGGGTTAGGGTGACAGATTGAATGTACAGGTATACAGATGTAATGAGTAGAAAAAAATTAGGATTAGTATCTTTCATTTTCTATCAAGTTACATCTATGTTATTCTGTGATTCAACAGTCAGTTCAAGGGATTTATCCATGAAGCCAGCTTGATGATTGTTTCTTCAAGTGTGCCGGTTTCCAGTTGTATCCATTTTATTGCAAAGGACAGGATTTCATTTTTTTTACAGCTTATTAGTACTCCTTAGTGTAATATACCATGATTTCTCTATCTAGTCATCAATTGATGGACGTCTGTGTTGATTCTGTATCTTAGCTATTGTAAATTGATTTGCCATATTCATGGGAATGCAGATAACTCTTTCACATAGTGTTTTCTTTTCATTTGGATAAATCCCAGGAGTGGGATTGCTGGATTATGGTAGGTTTATATTCCAATTTCTAAGGTATCACCAGACTGCTCTGCACAGTGGCTGCACCAGTACATTCCCTCCAACAGTGAATTAGGATACCTTCTCCACATCCTTACCAGCACTTGTTAGTTGTTGATTTCTGTCTAAGAGCCATTCTGAATGTGTGAGGTTGAAACCTCATTGTAGTTCTGATTTTCATTGCCCTGATGAGGATTTTTTTAAATTTTGTTTAAGTTGTACAAGCTTCTTGTATTTCATATATATACAGATTTAGGAACATAGTGATTCTTCCTACTGTACCCTCCCTACAACCCATGCTCTAACCCTTCTTAATCCTCCCACTCCTATTCCCACTCTTAATTTTGACAAAGATCTTCATTCTACTCAGCAGTTCATGGGACTTTCTCTAGGACAGACCAAAGACTATGCCATAAAGAAAGTCTCAGCAAATTAAGAATTACCAAAATCAGAACCACTACTTAGAAACTGACACACACATTCTAAGATAAAATTATAGGTAAATGGAAACTCTAGCTGTAACTTTCAGTGTGGCTATGTGACATTGATTCCTTATGGTTCGTGAATACAGTGGCAGATGTTTCACTGAGACAGCTTCTGCCAAACATCCCAGAGACTAGATGGGAAGTCACACAGTGTACAGAGCTTCGAGAGCACCTTCCACACACTTGTGGGCAGAAGAGCATGTGGAAGCATGTCAGAAACAATTCTTTGTCCTCCATCTGCAAATTGCCCACAGAGACAACCACCGTTGTGTTTTCCATGTCTTCCATGGTGCTGAAGGTGACAGAATGCTATTTCTTCAAGAAGCTGGAGAGGAGAAGCCCTCACTAGTAGTGACTTTGACTTGATTTTCCGACATCTGTCAGAAAGAGTCCTACATCATATCAGCCACAGTGAGGAGTGTGTCATAAAATGTCTCTTTCTGAAAATAAAGAACTGCCCAGTCACGTTGGCAAAGATTCAGGAGAATCTGCAAATTGTGCCTGATTACACATGAACAGGCATCCTTCAGGCTCGGGAGATCTTCAGGGGAGCGTGATGTTTCAGTCTGAGATGATTTAAGCCTCCTTCTTCCTTGAATCAATGTCAGAGGCCCAAATCCGTGGGCGCTTTCTTGCTCAGTTTCCCTGTGCCCAGTCATCTTCCTCTGTACCTCATGTTTACTAGTCCCCGAGTCAGTGTGTAAACCGTTTGACCTTCACAAGGTCTGAGAACCCCAGGGGAAATTCATACTCAAGGTCTCCTTTGGCCCATGTCCCTGAGTTTAGAAATGCAGTACAAGCTCAGCGATGCTATCAGCAGGATTCTGCAGGTTGCTCAGTTCTTCAGGGCTAATTTAGAGACGTGGTCTTCTTTGGTCTGTGTTCCCGAGCTTGGAAATGCAGCACATCTTTTGTTGTGTTCATGGCAGGATTCTGCAGGTCTCTCACCTCTGTAAGTATAGTGGACAGCACCCCTGACCTGTGACCCTACTGCCTGGAGCCTGGGTTCACTGCCTGCCTGGCAGCAAGAGCTGCCACGTAGCCTGAAGCCCAGGATATTTTTTCAATATGGAGACAGCCATTAGAAGTTAAGTAAATACCATGTTCTCCAGAGTTCTACATAGTTATCCTGCCAAACGAAAACTAGCAGATTATAGTTATTTTCCTGTGTGAATGTTAGAATCAACTTGTTTAGTTGCTGAAATAAATGTTTTTATTAGGATTGTTGAAGATACAACCATTTCCATTAGAATTGATATCTTATGTTGACATTTTTTGGACATGGTATGACTTACCACTTAACTATATTCTTCACACAAAACTGAACTACAGATGCTACTTTTTGAAGAGCCCATCAAAGAAGGAGGTACCTTTCTCTAAAGGGAGGAGAGAACTTCCACTTTGATTATGGTTTTGTCTAAATGATGTCAGAGTACCTGGATTTGGTTTGGAGAGTGAAGCAATGAATGGGAACTTGTTGTTAGTGTCTTAAAAAAAGAATTTGCACATCGCTTTGGTGAAGCCCAGATTCTAACACAGAGGCTGTGTCTTGAAGGCCACCTCTGGTCTCCTTCAACTCATTAAATCCAGAGGTCCTAGGCTTGCCTTCTCCATTATGCAGCAGCTGATTTCCAATCCACACCTTCTTCTGTAAGCTCTTGGGGAAAATATCATCTGTGTTAGGACTACAGCATTCACTATAAAAGACAACAGGCTCAACCACTATTCTACATTTCAGAGAGTAAACCTAGACCACAGGATAAAATATGTTCAACATTAAAAAGATAGGAGGGGCCGGCGCTGTGGCATAGTAGGCTAAGCCTCAGCCTGTGGCACCAGCAACCCATATGGATGCCAATTCTAGTCCCAGGTGCCCCTCTTCTGATCCAGCTCTCTTCTATGGTCTGTGAAAGCAGTAGAAGATGTACCAAGTGCTTGGACTGCTGTACCCTGTGGGAGACATGGAAGAAACTCCTGGCTCCTGATCAGCTCAGGTCCAGCTGCTGTGTCCATCTAGGGAGTGAACCAGCAGATGGAAGACCTTTCTAAGAAAAAGTCCATACTCTAGGAATTTCATTTTTTTAAATTCCCTTAAAACCAACCAACCAACAAACAAAAACAAGAGATGGGACAGGCATTTGATGCAGCTGTTAAGAAGTACTTGGGACCCCCTAATCCCCTATTGAAGTGCCTGGGTTGAAGTCTTGGTTCTGCTTCCAATTCCTGCTTCCTGCTTGGGCATATCTTGCTGACTTCTCAAGGAGTTGGATCCCTGCCACCCACACGGGAGACCTAGATTGAGTTTCAGATCTCTGGTTTCAACCTGGCGCAACCCGGGCTGTAATAAGCTTTTGGGAACATAAACCAACAGATAGAAGATTTCTGTTTCTGTCACTTGGCCTTTAAAATAAATTAACAATTTTTAAGGAGAAAAAATGACAAAATAACCTATGATTAGGGGAACATTCCAAAGGAATATATTTATGAGGACACTACAAAGAGCCAATGGAAAGAACTCTCAATGACTAAAGCTAGAATACTTTGAACAAAATTGGTCCAATTATAAACATCTATAATGGTATAAATAATCTCAATGAGGGGAGAAAACAACTTTCAGAATAATTCCAAATAACTTATGCAGCTACGCTACCCAGAGCAGAGTCAAAGTCATGTTGACAGTCATGTACCCTTGGTATGTGGTAAAAATGGCACTTCACCTTTGTGGTCTTCCTGCTCTAAACCTGACCAGAAGTCCTCAAAATTAAAAAGATCATTAAAAACAAAGAAAAGTCAAAGAAGTCTAAAAAGATTTCACAGCCTAAAAGAACCTGAGACATGACAACTAGACATAATGTGCATCAATGGGATGCTGGAACAAAGGATATCTGGTAAAATGCAAGAAATCTGAACAAAGCATGGACTTTAGTTAACACTAATGTATCCAAATGAGTTCATCAATTGAAACAATTGTTCCATACTAATGTGAGATATTAGTTATCAGAGGAAACTGGGTTATGATGTCCATGGGAACTTGTACCATCTTGCCAACTTTTCTCTGTATCAAAAATTATACTCGGGGCCTGCACCATGGTTCACTTGGTTAATCCTCCACCTGCGGCACTGGCATCCCGTATGGGCACCAGTTTCTAGTCCTGGTTGCTCCTCTTCCAGTCCAGCTTTCTGCTGTGGCCTGAAGTCCTTGGGACCCTGCACCCGCATGGGAGACCAGGAAGAAGCCCCTGGCTCCTGTTTTCAGATCAGCACAGCACCGGCTGTAGCGGCCATTTGGAGAGTGAACCAATGGAAGGAAGACCTTCCTCTCTGTCTCTGTCTCTCACTGTCTATAACTCTACCTGTCAAATAAATTTAAAAAATTATACTGTAACAAAAATTGAGGACAGGCATTTGGCACAGTCATTAGGACACTGTTTGGGACTTCCACATCTAATATTGTAGTGTGTGGTTCATGTCCCTGTTCTGCTTCTGATTTACTTCCTGCTGATGAGCAGCCCAGAAGCAGTGGATGATGGCTCAAGTAGTTGGATCACTGACTTCTAGGTCTGTCACAGGCACCTTACAAAACTTTGCTTTTCATATGTTACCGGCCTGTGAATTGAAACTTGGCCAGTGCTATTAGGAGGGACACTTTTGTTTAACTGCTACCTATGGCAGTTGGAAGTTTTGATATTTACGGAGCAGTAACCCTGAGCATCTAGTTCCAGTTTCTTTTTTTTAAATTTATTTAATAAATATAAATTTCGAAAGTACAACTTTTGGATTATGGCAGTTTTCCCCCCATAACAACCCTTCAACCCGCAAACCATCCCATCTCCTACTCCCTCTCCCATCCCATTCTTCATTAAGATTCATTTTTATTTATCTTATATACAGAAGATCAACTTAGTATATACTAAGTAAAGATTTCAACAGATTGCACACACAGACACACCAAGTATAAAGTACTGTTTGAAGAGTAGTTTTCCCGTTAATTCGCAAAGCACAAAAAGGACAGAGGACCTACATGAAGAGTAAGTGCACATTGACTCCCGTTGTTGATTTAACAATTGACGTTCTTATTTATGACGTCAGTAATCACCCAAGGCTTTTGTCATGAGCTGCCAAGGCTATGGAAGCCTCTTGAGTTCACAAACTCCTACCTTATTTAGACAAGGCCATAGTCAAAGTGGAAGTTCTCTCCTCCCTTCAGAGACAGGTACCTCCTTTTTTGATGACCCCTTCTTTCTGCCGAGATCTACCTCACAGAGATCTTTCATTTAGGTCATTTTTTGCTTCACTTTCTTGGCTTTCCATGCCTGCGAAACCCTCATGGGCTTTTTTTTTAACTTTCATTTAATAAATATAGATTTCCAAAGTACAACTTTTGGATTACAGTGACTCCCGCCCCCCATAACTTCCCTCCACCTGCAACCTTCCCATCTCCCACTGCCTCTCCAATTCCATTCACATCAAGATTCATTTGCAATTCTCTTTATATACAGAAGATCAATTCAGTTTATATGAAGAAAAGATTTCAAGTTTACACCCACACAGAAACACAAAGTGTAAAGTACTGTTTAAGTACTAGTTATAGCATTAATTCACATTGTACAACACATTAAGCACAGAGATCCTACATGGGGAGTAAGTGCACACTGACTCCTGTGTTGACTTAACAATTGGCACTCTTGTTTATGGCAGCAGTAATCACCCGAGGCTCTTGTCATGAGTTGCCAAGGCTATGGAAGCCTTTTGAGTTCGCCAACTCCGATCTTATTTAGATTTCAGTAGTTCATGGGTTTGTTTTTGATTACTTCTAAGTATTCTTATCATCAATTTTTTGAGTTCCATTTTTTACATTTCTTCTATCTCATCATTTTCATAATCTTGGATTGAAGTTTCATGCCTTTTTGGACGTCATGTTGTCTTCTTTATTCTTGTTTCTTAGGTATTGCGTTTGTTGTTTGGCATTTGTGGAGATACTCGGTTTCTTCTGCTTTTTTCCACTATGGTGGCTTTTTTCATGGTATATGACTCTGTAGGTAAATGGATGTCTCCTTTTGGTGAATCTCTAGAGGTTGTGATAGGTGTGGCCAGAGAACTCTGTTCAGTTCTTCAGGGTTAAGGGTGTGCCAAAGGTGACACACTCAGGTTTGGCATGGTAAATTTCTCTTTTTTGAATCAGAAGGGAAGTAATTCCGCTCAGCTGAGCTGTTCTCCTTGATGGCGATCAGTGCCTGAGCACTAGCCCCAGTGGGTTTAATATTCGTCTGCTCTGTCTCAAGGACCACACAAAGGATCTGTGCAGTCTTCAATGTAAGTTCAGATTCCCCTGCAAAGTCTCTCACTGGGTAGCCAGGGCCGCCTGAGCTTGTGGCATCTGCTACCGAGTCTACTCAAAAGCTCAGCCACACCATGCATTCTCCCACACATCCTCGGGTTTTTTCTTTTTACAGTCTTGGTTCAGAAACTCCACAGGTTCACTAGGTCTTAGTCTGCTGTTATTACTCGCCAGCAGCATCAGTTTTCTCTGCTCAGCTGATTGCCAGGCACAGACACAAGCTGGCGCAGCTGTTATGTATGTCCAAAATGGCGCCAGCTCTATCGGTTCCTATGCCTTTGTAAGGTGATTGGTGGGAGAGAATCGTGTCCATACTGTCTCTTTTATTTTTTCTCTCCTCTAGTTAGGCTGGTGTACTTTCCCCCATGGGGCTTCAAGCCTCGCTCCCTCTAGACTCTTCCTGCCACTTTTCTGCCAGTGTCTCGGGCTACTGCAGTTTTGTCTCACCTCACTTTCCATCGCTGCTGCGGAGGTTCTCGGCAGCTGGGGTCCCGAGCTGTGGGCACCCATGCCCTCCACGTAGGTCCTCTGTGTCCCTCTTATTACGGAAGAGTTTCCTCTGCCGTTTTGTCCCTAACTCTTCCCTGAGACTACACTATCTCCACTTTTGTTAAAGTATCTTCTCCTGGACTAGATCAGTAATCTCCCTCCCTATTCCACCATGTTGGAACTCTCCTAATTCCAGTTTCCCTCTGGTGTCACCAGGGACTGCCAGGGAGATGAGGTGTTAACAGGAGGCAGAGTTCTCATGCAGGAGATGGCATCTGCGATCTCCATGTGCAGACTGTACCCTGGTCATTATTTCCTCTTTGCAAGAAGGAGCATGCCCTACCTTCAAATCACCCTGGGGATTCATGGATCTGAAGTCCACAGCCAGTCACTACGTGTCTAGAACTCCACTCAGCGAACCAACCTCAGCAGAGGCCACAGAGGAAGGGCCTTCATCACTATTTTTTTTAAAAAAAGATTTATTTACTTGAAAGTCAGGATTACACAGAGAGAGAAGAATGGCAGTGAGAGAAACAGGTCTTTTATCCACTGGTTCCCTCCCCAGTTGGCGGCAATGGCCAGAGCTGTACCAATCCAAAGCCAGGAACCAGGAGCTTCTTTTGGGTCTTGCACATGGGTGCAGGGGCCCAAGGACCTGGGCCATCTTCTGCTGCTTTCCCAGGCCACAGCAGAGAGCTGGATTGGAAGTGGAGCAGCTGGGACCCGAACTGCTGTCCATAGAAGATGCTGACACCACAGGCTTCGGCTTTACCTGCTACAGCACAGTGCTGTGCCCCCCCTCCCCCCCCATTAATATTGTAAGGTAGCCTAGGTCTCCTTTAAATCCCTTAACCTTTTACATAGCAAGGTGCCCTGTAATTCGATGAATATGTGTTTATAATAGTTACCTCTTCCTGTTGAATTGTTTGATCTTTAATCATAATATAGTGCCCTTTTTTTTGTCTCTTTTAACAGCTTTTGTGTTAAAGTCTATTTTGTCTGATATTAAGATGGATACACCAGATGTTTTTTTTTTTGTTTGTTATTGTTGTTGTTGGCATGGAATATCTTTTTCTCTTTTTATTTTTATTATTTATTTATTTATTTATTTTTGACAGGAAGAGTGAGTGGACAGTGAGAGAGAGACAGAGAGAAAGGTCTTCCTTTGCTGTTGGTTCACCCTCCAATGGCTGCTGCGGCCAGCGCACCGCGCTGATCTGAAGGCAGGAGCTAGGTGCTTCTCCTGGTCTCCCATGGGGTGCAGGGCCCAAGCACATGGGCCATCTTCCACTGCACCCCGGGGCCAGAGCAGAGGGCTGGCCTGGAAGAGGGGCAACTGGGACAGAATCTGGCACCGTGACTGGAACTAGAACCCGGTGTGCCAGCGCCGCAAGGTGGAAGATTAGCCTATTGAGCCGTGGCGCTGGCCCGGAATATCTTTTTCCATCCTTTCATTTCAGTCTGCGTGCATCTTTGTTGGTGAGATGTATTTCTTGTAGGCAGCAAATAGATGGGTTTTGTTTTTAAATCTGTTCATCCAGTCTGTGTCTTTTAACTGGGGAGTTGAGGGCATTTACATTCAAGGTGACTACTGATAAGTAATGACTTCACCCTGCCATTTTTCTGAAAATATTCCTATTTTTTTTTACTTTGAATTTCCTGTGATCTTTTATTGTACGACTTTCTTCCTTTACCTTCTTTTGTATTGATGACAATGTTTCTGTGTTTCTGTGTGCAACACATCCTTAAGCAACTTCTGTAGGCCTGGACAGTTGATGACAAATTCTTTTACTTTATGTTTGTTATGAAAGGTATTTATTTCTCCTTCATTCATAAATGAGAGCTGTGGTGGAATGAGAAGGCCATGCCAAGATGGCCGCTGGCAAATAAGCATCAATTACTCAGGAATGGCTTTGGAAACCACATGGCAATTGAACCTGCCTGGCAACAGGCTGTGATTGGATGGCTTCAGAAACCACATGGCAACGGAGCCTGCCTGGCAATAGTCTGTGATTGGTTAGGGAATAAACAGCCCCTTGACCAGATTGGCTGCCTGGGCTATATAAGCTGCTGTACCAATGAAATAAACAAGTCTGCGGGCCACTTGCCTCTGGCCTGCTTTCACCTGACTCCCAGTGTTGTGTGGTGACTCGATGCCTCTTGCCTCCATGGCGCTCCTCCTCTCAGAACAAATCCTCAGGAATATTGTGGATGACAGTTTCTCTCTGAAGACTTAGACTATATCTCATCATTCTTTTCCATATGATTTCTGATGAGAAGTCCACTGTGAGTCTCATTGAGGATTCTCTTAAGGTAACCTGGAGTTTCCCTTGTACACATTTTAGAATCTTTACTTTATGTTTTACTGTGGTGAGTTTGATTACAATGTGTTTTGGCAAGGATCTTTTCCAGTCATGTCTATTCGGAGTTCTATGTACTTCCTGTTCTTGGATTTCCCTTTCTTTCTCCAAACTAGGGAAGCTTTCTGTTATTATTTCACTAAAAAGGCCTTCTAATCCTTTCTCTCTTTCCATGCCTTCACGAACCCCAAGAATTTTTATTTTTACTTTTTAAAAATTTTATTTAATGTATACAAGTTTCATGTATTTAATATATGCATATTTAGGAATAGTGATACTTCTGACCCTACCCTCTCTTTCAATCATGCTCCATCACTTCATCCTCCTCCCTCTCCTAGTCCTACTCTTAATTTTTGCAAAGATCTATTTTCAGTTTGCATTAACCTTACATTAAGTAGAGAGTTCAACAAATAGTATGAGGAAAAAAACACTCCTCCTCAACAGTATAGACAAGAGCTTTAAAAAATCATCAAATTTCAAAATGTCGATTTCACTCCAATACATTACATTTTAGGTACTCTATCAGTTACCCTAGATCAGTGAAAGCATATGATATCAGTCTTTTTCAGACTGGCTTACTTCACTAAGTATAATGCATCAATTTTACATCCAGTCACATCCATTTTGTTGCAAAAGACAGGATTTCATTTTCTAACTGCTGAGTAGTACTCTGCAGCACATATATGCCATGAGTTCTTTATCCCATCATCAGCTGATGGACATCTGAGTTGATTCCATATCTTAGCTATTATAAATTGAGCTGCTATAAATATGGGGGGTAGAGATAATTTGTTCATATGCTGATTTCTGCTTGGGTAAATTCCAATGAGTGGGATGGCTGGGTCATATGGTGGGTCTATATGCAGCTTTCTGTGTATCTGCATATACCTGCCATCTGCATATACCTGGTCTGCAGGTACTCCCTGATACAACTCAACTGAATAAAGCCTAGAACCCTTTTCCTCAATTTGATGCATGTGTATACAAAGCTTTACTTCCAGAAGAGTAAAATTTCATGAGACTTAAACAATTTGCAGTAAACACACACACACACACACACACACACACTGTTTTATATATTTTGGTGCTCGTGTGTGGGGTAGCTGTGGGTAAACACCCGAAGTCTGATTTGGGTTCAATGATAGCATGTATTAAAGAACCCCATTTCCCTTGGATGGTGAGATTAAGTCTTCCTCTTGATTCTTTTTTCCTGCTCTTATTTCTGATTTTTGTCATACCATAGATGTTGCAGGAATTGATTTTTAAAGTAAGCTTTATCAGAGTAAAGTTAGTATTTTTCTTTTGTTCTTAATACATGTTTGGATGAGCTGAGAAATTAGTCAGTTTTCTTAAGGCAAGTGGGACTCTTGTATTTACAACAGCTATTAGCAATCAAACTTCTAATCAACCTAATAGCCTGCCCAGATCTGTGCTACATGTAGTTCTGCAAATGTTGGCAGTGTGTTTCATGTACACTGTGCATCGCATGATTTCAGAAGGTACAGTCATGAACTTAGTGGGCCTATGATTACATGGAGCATGTCGAACTTGTGCGTTGTCATTGGGTGATCTCTTAGAAAGAAAGGACATTAGAATAGCTGACACCTCCAGGATAGCTTTGTGAAGGTGTTACTAATACAAGGAGCAGAGAAATATTTGGAACAGACTAAGCCTCTTGTCAACAGCCCCAACAGTCTTCCCTTCCAAAAGACCTGCTGTCTTCCATCTCCTCTGCTTCTGAGCCTTACAACCCACTTCTCTTTTCCAGCCTCCCTCTATCCTGATCCTTATCTTCTTTCTGGCCCTATGGTTGTCCTTATTAATGTCTGTACTCCCTCAAAACCTTTGATCAGCAGCATCACTCACTCAGCATCTGCCGAACTCCTAGAAATAGGAAAACCTACTTTGAAATCTTTGAAAGGTTACTCTGATGTATAATGCCCTGTGATGACTGGGTTTACTCAGTTATGCAGAAAGGGGTGTGAAGAATGTCTGAAATCTCTGACACCAATTAGAAACCACTTGAAAGAACACCCTTGTCAGGCCTTAATGCTGACTCTGACACTTATTTTTTGTTTGTGGCCTACAACCCAAATGATCACATACTGTTCAAAATCATCAAATTGATTGGATACCAATCCCACCTCAACCTACAATACTTAGTCCACTATATCAAAAACATCATAAAAATACAGAGAAAATAACACAACTCAGACTTGTGGGAGTGCTGATGAGACAGTTTGAAGAAAACAAGACTTTGAGCTGATACTAGAAAGGAGGAAAGGGGAGCAGGCATGTAGCCTCGTGATAAGATGCTAGTTAAGATAACTGATTCCCATATCAGACCTTATGAGTTTGATTTCTAGCTCTGGCTTCTGTTTCCATTAGGGCTTGTGTGATCCCTGAATACAGCAGTGATAGGTCAGTTTGATGCATGCCTAATGGCAAGGTAGGTATCCTGGTCTGTGATCCTGGCTTCTGACATCAGCTTTGCCTCCTGCTCCATGTTGCTGGACTTTCGGGACTACTTCTGTTGATGACAATGGGATCTTATTCTTCATCTGTTCCTCTGTCTCTCTCAAACAAACAAATATTTTTTGAAAGAAGGGAAAAGGGGAAGAAAGGCTACAAGGCCCACAGTTACAATGCTTTGGCAATCAACCTGATCCAAACAAAACAAAATGTCTTTGTACGATAACACATTCTAGATTCAGTAATGGCCTTTGACTCAGGAAGAAATGACCCTATTCATTAAGTGGACATCCAGACATAATCTTAATGGATTTAGGAACCATTTCCAAAGCAGTATCCAATATGTTTGAAAGGCTCAGTCAACAGGTACTCTGACCCATCAGGGATGGTAATACTGGTATTCCCCCCAGATCAGCCACTTGGACTGGAAATGCTGTCCAACAGAGTTCTATAAAAGATGTGTAAACCCAGTGTGATGGGTGGACCCCTATTGGTTCAGAACTTCTGCATCCTTGTCCCTAGTGGTGGCTCCCCTCTTGTAGATTGAAAGACCTCATCTGAGACATTTAAATGGAAGGAATTTCATCCTTAGTGTGTATCTCCCACTCTGCTAGTTCATTATTAAAGAAGTGATTTTTTTGTTCCTTTGAGGTTAATTTTTGTGTTTAGACATAGAAAGCTCCATATTTTCATTTACGGACCGACCAACTTGTGGCAGTTACTGACATTTTAATGTGAGATACTAAAGCTTCAGTAGACATAGTAACAATGAAACCATGTATCAGTGACAAATGATTCTTTATCTGATTAGTTAAGCATAATAATAAATGGAGAAATGGATAGTGGAAACACTGCAGACTTAGCACAACAAAGAATAGAAATGAGAATAGTGGAGTCGGGAACTTGGTGGTGTAGCAGCAAGGTGTGCCATGTTGCACAGAGATTGATGAATAGAGGGGAACTTCAGGTGACAGAACCACAGAAGGTTGGCGTGGAGTGGCACGGGAGCATGCCAGAGAGTGCCAGGGACCACCCCAGGGAAGGTAGAGGTGCCCAGAACTGCAAAAGAAAACACAACAAAGAACCAGTGGGAGGATAGCGGCCACCACTGAAGCCACCCACTGTTCCCATGGCACACTGGGAGGGACAGTGGAGACATAAGCATGGATGAATGGGTAAGCAAAACAAAGTAAAGTTAATAGTGCTTGCTGCTATAAGGAGGAAAAGAGCACTATCCTGGGGGACGAACTGAGAGATTGAACACACCACAAGCCCTCGGTGTCTTCCCTCCCCCAACAAGTGGAGCTGCAGTGGGCGGAGCACAGCCATCTTGGTGGGTTTACATTCTGGAGTGAAAGAGAGTGGGCTCTGCTTTTGCCTCCTGAATGCGAACTTCAGTGGTAGGGACCATCCTACCCAGGGAACAAGGACCACCGTGACTCCCCACTCCTCACACATGGGGCACAGTGATGGAGGGCTGAGCAATGGAGGCCCAGGCGCACTTGGGAGAACAAAGGAACAGGGAGACTGGCCCCAGGGGTTGGGACTTAGTACCTCAAAGCCCAGGTACCAGCCTACTGAAGTACCCGCCTCCCTCAGTTACCAGAAATAAACAAGCTCTAGAAGGTGGAGCTGCCTGCTAACACTGACAATCGGCACAGACCCATAGCAGCCCATAGCAGAGGGAAATCAACTTAAAAATTAAACAGAAACCAAACAGAAATGCCAAAGAACAAATAAAAATCCTGAATAAGAATATGGAAGAACCTATGAACTAGCCAATGGAGCAGGCTAAACCGTCCATAATAGAGGATGAAGAAGAAGAATTCGAAGTCATGCCAGAAAAAGAATTCAGAAAATTAATAATCAGATTACTTAGCAGCAATGAGAAACAGATCTGAACAAAAAGCATGCCAAAGGGTTAGAGATCCTAAAGAGAAGCCAGAATGAAATACTGGAAATGAAAAACTCAATTGACCAAAGAAAAAATATCATGGAATCCCTCAGAAATCGAACAGATGAAATAGAAGAGCGAATATCAGAACTCAAAGACAAACGTCCAAAAAGAATACAGTCAGGTCAAACACAGGAAGAAGAAATTAGAAAATTAAAAAACATGGTCAGAGACTTACAAGATTCAATCAAGCATTATAACGTCTGGATATTGGGGTTCCTTGAGGGTGTGGAAAGAGAGAACAGATTAGAAGGCATTTTCAATGAAATAATATCAGAAAACTTCCAACATAGGCAGGTTGAAAGAGAGAACCAAAGTCAACAAATACACAGGAGTCCTAACAAATTTGACCAGAAAAGGAATCCACCACGACACATTGTGGCAACACTCAGCTCAGGGAAACGAAGAACAAATGCTAAAATGTGCCAGAGAGAAACAACAAATCACATTCAGAGGTAATTCAATCAGACTCATCCCGGACTTCTCATTGCAAACCCTACAGACAAGGAGCCAATGGCATGATATATTCCAAGTTTTAAAAGATAAAGGATGCCAACTGAGAATAATGTACCCTACAAAGCTGTCATTTATGAATGAAGGGGTAATAAAGATTTTCCACGACAAACAGAAACTGAAAGAATTTGTATCTTTGCGTCCAGCCCTACAACACTGGCTCAAGGTCATGCTGCACACAGAAATACAAAATCAAGGATTTCACTACAAAAGAAGGCAAATGTAGGAAATGACCCAACTAAAATACAAACAAATCCCAAAATACATAAACAACACTTCTAAAGGAAACATGGTAGGAAAAAGACAGTATTTAACAATAGCCATACTGAACGTAAATGGTCTCAACTCTACAATCAAAAGACACAGACTAGTTGAATGGATTAAACAAGAAAATCCATCTATCTGTTGCCTTCAGGAATCATATCCCACAAGCAAAGATGCACGGAGACTGAAATTGAAAGGAGGAAAAAGATATTCCAAGCTAACAGAAACCAAAAAAGAGCCAGTGTGGCCATCCTAATATCAGACAAAATAGACTTTAACACAAAAGCTATTAAAAGAGACAAAGAAGGACATTATATAATGGTTAAAGGATCAACCAAACACAAAGACATTATTATTATAAATGTATATGCACCTAATTACAGGACACCTGACTATTTAAAAGAATTACTAAAAGATTTAAAGGGAGATATAGACTCAAAGACAACAGTAACAGGGGACTTCAACACCCTACTTTCACCAATGATCAACCAGACAGAAAACCAACAAGGAAACAACAGAGCTAATTGATGCTATAGACCAAATAGACCTAGTAGATATCCACAGAGCCTTCCACCACACAGCCACAGAGTACACATATTTCACTCCGGTACATAGAACTTACTCTTGGATTGACCATATGCTAGGCCATAAAGGGACCATGGCAAATTCAAAAAAATTGAAATTATACCATGCAGCTTCTCAGACCACAATGTATTGAAACTCAAAATCAACATCTCAAGTATCTCTGCATCATATGCACACACAGGGAGAATGAACAACATGATTCTGAATGAATGGTGGGTCATAGAGGAAATCAAAAGAGAAATCAAAAAATTTCTAGAAACAAACGAAAATGACAATACAACTTATCAAAACTTGTGGGATATAGCAAAAGCAGTGGTAAGAGGAAAGTTTATAGCAATTGGTGCCTACATCAAGAAACTGGAAAGGTACCAAATCAATGACCTCTCTATGCACCTCAATGATCTAGAAAAACAGCTGCAAACCCAACCCAAATCTTGCAGAAGAAAAGAAATACTAAATATTAGAGAAAAATAAACAGAATTGAAACCAAAAAAGCAATACAAAAGATCAGTAAAACCAAGAGGTGGTTCTTTGAAAATAATAAACAAAATAGACACACCATTGGCCCAACCAACCAAAAAAAGGAGAGAAAAGAGTCAAATCAGTAAAATTAAAGATGGCAATTGAAATGTAACAACAGACACAACAGAAATAAAAAGAATCATCAGAAACAACTACAAAGAGCTGTATGCCACAACTGGGAAACTAAGAAGAAATGGACAGATTCCTGGACACATACAACCTTCTGAAACTGAGCCATGAAGGCATAGAAAACCCAAACAGACCCATAATCATGAAAGAAATTGAATCAGTAATAAACACGCTACTGAAAAAGAAGAGCCCAAGACTGGACAGCTTCACTGCTGCATTCTACCAGACATTTTAAGAGCAACTAATCCCAGTTCTTCTCAAATTATTCAAAAGAATCAAAAGGGAGGGAATCCTCCCAAATTCTTTCTAGGAAGCCAATATCACCTTAATTCCTAAGCCCGCAAAAGATGCAACAGACAAGGAAAACTATAGGCCTATCTCCCTGATGAACATAGATGGCAAAAATACTCAGTCAAATCCTGGCCAACAGAATCCAACTACACATCAGAAAGATCATGCACCCAGACCAAGTGGGATTTATCCCTCATATGCAAGGATGGTTCAACATTCGAAAATCAATCAATGTGATACATCAATTGACAAACTGAGAAACAAAAATCATATGATTATCTCAGTACACGCAGAGAAAGCATTTGACAAAGTACAACACCATTTCATGATGAAAAATCTGAGTAAATTGGGTTTAGAAGGAACATTCCTCAACACAATTAAGGCAATTGAGGACAAACCAATGACCAGCATTATATTGAATGGGGAAAAGTTGGAGGCATTTCCATTGAAAACTGGCACCAGACAGGGGTGCCCACTCTCACCATTGCTATTCAATATAGCCCTAGAAGTTTTAGCTAGAGCCATCAGGCAAGAAAAAGAAATTAAAGGGATACAAATGGGAAAGGAGGAAGTCAGAATATCCATTTTTGCAGATGACATGATTCTATATATAGGGGATCCAAAAGATTCCTCTAAGAGATTATTAGAATTCATAGAAGAGTTTGGTAAAGTAGCAAGATAAATATTCAGTGCACAGAAATCAACAGCTTTTGTATACACAAACAATGCTTTGGCCGAGGAAGAACTTCTAAGATCGATCCCATTCACAATAGCCACAAAACCAATCAAGTACCTTGGAATAAATTTAACCAAGGATGTCAAAGATCTCTATGACAAAAATTACAAAATATTAAAGAAAGAAATAGAGGAAGACACACAAAAAAGGAAAAATCTGCCATGTTCATGGATTGGAAGAATCAATATCATCAAAATGTCCATTCTTCCAAAAGCAATTTACAGGTTCAACGTCATACCAATCAAAATACCAAAGACATTCTTCACAGACCTAGAAAAAATGATGCTGAAATTCATATGGAGGAACAGCAGACCACGAATAGCTAATGCAATCCTATACAATAAAAACCAAACCGAAGGCATCACAATTCCAGGCTTCAAGGTATACTACAGGGTCATTATAATCAAAACAGCCTGGTACTGGTACAAAAACAGATGGGTAGACCAATGGAACAGGATAGAAACACCAGATTCAATCCATACATCTGTGACCAACTCATATTCGACAAAGGAACTAAAACAAACCCCTGGAGCAGGACAGCCTCTTCAACAAATGGTGCTGGGAAAACTGGATTTCCACATGTCAAAGTGTGAGACAAGACCCCTGTCTTACAGCATATATAAAAATGCACTCAACATGGATTAAAGATCTAAATCTATGCCACAACACCATCAAATTAATCAAGAGCATAGGGGAAACCCTTAAAGACATTGGAACAGGCAAAGAATTCCTGGAAAAGACCCCAGAGGCATGGGTAGTCAAAGCCAAAATGAACCATTGGGATTACCTCAAATTGAGAAGTTTCTTTACAGCAAAATATACAGTCAGGAAACTGCAGAGGCAACTGACAGAATGGGAGAATGTATTTGCAAACTACCCAACTGATAAAGGATTAACAACCAGAATCTATAAAATGATGAAGAAACTCCACAGAAACAGAACAAACAACCCAATAAAAAGATGGGCCAAGGACCTTAACAGACATTTTTTCAAAAGAAGAAATCCAAATGGCCCACAGACACATGAAAAAATGCTCAGGATCTCTAGCCATCAGGGAAATGCAAATCAAAACCACAATGAGGTTTCACCTCACCCCAGTTAGAGTGGCCCTCAGACAGAAATCAACAAACAACAAATACTGGAGAGGATGTAGGGAAAAGGACACCCTAACCCACTGTTGGTGGGTATGTAAACTGGTAAAACCACGGTGGAAAACGGTATGGAGATACCTCAAAAACCTGAATATAGACCTACCACATGACCCAGCCATTTCACTACTGGGAGTTTACCCAAGGGAAATGAAATCAGCAAACAAAAGCACTATCAGCACCTCCATGTTTATTGCGGCTCAATTCACAGTAACTAAGACATGGAAGCAACCTAAATGTCCATCAACCAAAACTGGATAAGGAAATGGTGGGATATGTACACTATGGAATTCTATACAGCCATAAAAAAGGATGAAATCTGGTCCTTTACAATAAAATTATGCAAGCTGGCAAACCTCATACTTAGTGAAATAACCCAGTCCCAAAGGGACAAACACCATATATTCTCCCTGATTTGGGAGAATTTACAGCACAGCTAAAATGAAAGCTATAGAAGCGAAATAGTCACTATCAGAACTGATGTCCTCAAGAATCCTTGACTTGATTGTTGAGAGACAGTTAACTACTGTTACTGTATATCCTTTGGGTTTGTTTTGTCGTTTTTTTCCTCTGTTTTCTTTCTCTCTTTCTCTCATCTCTCTACCTCACACTATATGGTGAACTCTCTATGTAACATAGCGTTAATGATATGTATTTTAAAGCAATTGGAAAAAGATCCCAGTTAAAAACAAGTGAGGGAATAAGAGAAGGAAGAGGTAGTCTAAAACAAACAGTATAGTTCTGCAATCAGGCATATAGACTTACCTATGAGGGAACAGCCTAGGAACTAATCATGGGGCTCCAAACACATAAGAATCAGTGGTATAAACACTATCTTCACTGTTACAATGATCATATTAAATGTTAAAGGCAACAGATAGACCAGTCTAAGTTTAAAAGGGACAACATAAATAACATCAAGTACCCAGTAAAAATAATAGAATTAAAAAGGAAGGAAGGACCAACATAGGAAGCAGTCCACACAGCAGACTCCTAGAATGACTTTTGCAGTAAATAACACTCTGACCTCAGAATCAACCCATAAGGCTTCCTGGTCGGGCTGAAATGCCTACAACAGCATCTCAGGCAATGAAAGACAAGACTTTGTGGGGAAAAAATTCCTACATGGAGGATCTTTATGAGACCTCAAAGGAAAGGAAGGTTCATCAAAGGAGACACTCTCCTCTGAAAGGAGAAGAGAACATCCTCTTTGCTTATGACCGTGTCCAAATTCCAACGGAGTCTCTGGTTACCTCCACTGCCCTGGCAGCCCATGACAAGAGCCTCGGATGATCACTGACGTCATAAAAAAGCATGTCAATTGTTAAAGGAACAAGAGTAGTCAATGTGCACTTGCCTCCCAGGTAGGATCTCTGTCCCTATGGCATTGCAATAAGAGAATTGACTGCAAATTTTCTCCCCAAACTGTACTCTGTGTGTTGTGTGTGAGCGTGGGGGCAAATTGTTGAAATATATGGTTAGTGTAGAGTTGGACCTCTATATATAAAGTCATCTAACAATGATCCATTATGAAGGAGATGGGAGATGGAATGGGAGGCAGGATGGGAGTGGAGTGGGGGGCATGGGGAAAGAACCACTGTATTACTTAAGTTGTATCTATGTAAAAATGCATTCATGCATTCATTGAATATAAAAAAGAGAATAGCATAGTTGGTTGCAAAAGCAAGTTTTAAGTTCCTAAATTGTATAGGCATTACTTGCTTTCTTTTAATTTTCACATAATTCTGGAAAAGTACATTTCTTTTTTTAAAAAAATGATTTATTCATTTATTTATTCTAAAGTCAGAGTAACACATAGAAAGAAGGAGAGGCAGAGAGAAAGAGAGGTCTTCCATCCACTGGTTCACTCCCCAACTGGCCCTAATTACCAGAGCTGTGCCCATCTAAAGCGAGGAGCCAGGAGCTTCTTCTGGATATCTCACATAGGTACAGGGGTCCAAGCACTTGGGCCATCTTCTACTGCTTTACCAGACCACAGCAGAGCACTGAATTGGAAATGGAGCAGCCAGGACTTGAAGCGGTGCCTACATGGGATGCCAGCACCGCACGCTGTGGCTTTCCCACTATGCCACAGCACCGCTCCCTAGAAAAGTTACATGTCTTTTCAAAATTGAAAGTGATCCTCACACTCTAAAGATTAATTTTATATGGTCATATAAATAAAAGTCAGTAGAAAACTTTTGAAATTTAAGCTACCTATGGCAGAAAAACTTATTTCACCATGCTTCTATTTCACTTACAAATGTTTCGTATGTTGATTTTAACCAGTAACAGTAAAATGGAGAAATAACAAAAGGCTAGTTGATAACCAATTAGAAAAAATGTGTTAATGTTGTTACTATAAGTGCATTCTAAAAATGAATAGACTGCTGCAAGTGCATTAAAAAAAAAACCTTAGAAATTGAATTTTAAGAACTGTTTCCCTTCTTACTGAATTCAAGGTGTTTTGCCCTACCTGCAGAGGTGAACAACCATGATCACAGTGAAAATTTCAAGGAAATTATACGTCAACTCTTTAATTGCAATGCGATTTTATTTCAAGATACAAACTCAGAATTGCTAAAAGACGTTGGGATTGCCAGTGTTTGTTCATCATTGCTCCCAGTAAGTTCTTTGCTACTTGTGTGGACTCCTGGCAATATTTACAAAGATTCATCACTTTCATATTCATCTTCCAATATTTTCTTATCTATATATCGTTTTGCTGTTGTAAGGGCACCAATGATTATTGCAGCCATAAAAAGACTTATACGAGTTATAATTAAAATTAATTCATAGTTGACTTTACCACGGATATTGGGTTGAATACCAACTTCTTTGTCAGGTAGGGGGCCACTATCTACACTACCACCTTGTCCTTTTTGTTCACAGTTTGGTGGTTTCCATCCACGCAAACAATGACAGTTTTTGTTGTTGTTACACACTCCATTGTAATTACATGTCTTCACATCACAGTCAAAGTTCATGTCTGCATGAAAAGTACAATTCTGGTTCAAACAGAAGCTTCCTGGACCACATGTTGCACCATCAACGACAAGCCCCATTTCTGGCAGGTCTGACCCATGATGTATTTCATATCCAAAGCATTCTTCTTCTTTAAGACCCTGCACTAATATGCGTCTAAATGTAGTGTGCAGTCCGCCACCAGGTATTTCCTTGATTGTTCCACAGTGCAGCATTCCACATAAAACATCATCTTGTTCACATTTAAAAGGTACACTTCCAGGTCGTTGCAGCCTAATCCCACAGTTTCCAAATCGATCACCAATAATATTCAATTTTTCATAACATGCTTTTGGGCCATCACCTACTTCGTATCCAAAAAGGGCTTGACATTGCATGTCACGGTCACTGCAGTTTCCTCTTACACAAACAGCCATTGGTGAACATGGGGTTCCATCCTGGATGTAAAAGTCATTGGGGCACGTTTCTGTTTTTCCATCACAATACTCTGGCAGATCACAAATCCCATGAATGTCTCTGCAAATCACTCCAGGGGCAGATAATTTGCACTTCTCGTTGCAGCAAGGAGCATGGTCACAATCACTGCCGAGGGTGAGGACACAATTAGTACCACAACACTTATTTTTGGTACATTCTTTAAAGGAGCCACAGTCACATTCCTCCTGCTGATTTCTTATCTTGTCTCCACAACGAGGAGCTATGTAAGGAAAATTATCATATGGAACATTTGGAATACTCAAGCAAGGATCCCAGAAAACAACACGATGATACACAACGTGATAAGAGCAATTGCTCAGCATATCCTGAAGACCAGGCACAGGAGCCATGACACAAGTGCTTCTTCGGAAACATCGGCAACCCTCAAAATCATGATTCAAGCCCATGTTGTGACCTAATGCATGAGCTGCAATGGTCGCAGCCACAAATATGTGATACCGTGATACGTATACAAAAAATGCACCCCAGTTAGGATTGCATATACCTCCTTGGCTGGCGTAATAATTAAACCCTGCAATTGCATGACCGGTGTAAAGCACAGAAGTAGAATGTTGAAAATATGGATAAACGTCCCATAATTTCCACAAACCAAAATCAGTTACAGCACTTGATGGATGTGATCTTTCTGTTACCTCCATTTGATCTTCTCCAGTCCATATGCACAGCATACGTATGGCAGCATTTAGGGAAGCTGGCCGATAAATGGAATGCAGGATATTGTTCATAATGACCACATTCTCTATTATCTGGGTCTGATTTGTGTTTGTAAAGTATAAAGAGGAAGAAACTGTGTAGTGCAGTCTCAAGACTTTATAATGTACCTGCCACATATAAACAGGACCTGCTCTCGGAGTTTTGCCATGATTTTCCTCTTCAGAGGCTTGATGCGTGTCTTTCCCTCCAATTTTGCAGTGCTTAGCCTCCTCTTCTCTTTCCTCTGACACAAGCAGGGAAATCACATGCTCAAATTTCAGAGAAGCCTCTAGTGGTTTGATTTCATAAGTGAAGTCATCCACTTGCAGCATGCCACGCAGACCTCCGTTGCAGGTGTCCATTGTGGCCATGGACCCAGGAACCCCTTCCAGGTAGCTGTAGTAGTAACAGTCTCGGGGGACAAATGGATAGTCTTCCTGCATAGCGCCCTGGTCGTCATTGGTAATAACAGGAAAATTTCTGGGCACCAAGCTCTTCTTGAGCTTCATGTGGAGCACGTGTCTTCGGCCACGGAAGCGCATGCTGTAGGATAGCTGGGCTGGTGCCTCAACTCTACCCGTCCTGTGGGGCACCTTCCTTGGGATGACAATTTCAGAAGAAGTGAAGCGCCATCCTGGTGGGGCATGGGAGCAGCTGGCAGGGAGCAGGAGTATCCAGAGCACATGCAGCCAGAGAGCATCTGTTAGTTGGGCCTGGGTGCAGGCAGGCCCCATGAAGAAGGGAGCCAGTGGCCAACACAAATGCAGTCAAGTGGGAGCAGGGAAGACCATTCCTTGAAATCAGCTTTCCCACCAGGGCAGTGATTAGGAGACCAGAGTGTGGCTACAGGTGAGAGGTGAAGGGGAAATATTGGTCTATTACACAACAATTGTGTGACACTCAGAAGATTCTGAGCTGGGGACCCTTAGGGCAGAGGTCTTATGGAAGAGACAAAATGTGGGGAGAAGCTGAGCTGAAGCTAACATTCTTAAGAGACAATATGTGCAGAAAAAAAATTGGTTGGTATAATTTTCAAACAGTTGTTGATTTTTCTTTTATTTAAGATTTATTTAATTTATTTTAAAGAGTTACTTTGATAAGGAGAGACAGAGAGAGAGGTCTTCCATCTGCTGGTTCATTCTCCAGATGGCCTCAACAACTGATGTTGTGCCAATCTGAAGCCAGGAGCTCCTTCCGGGTTTCCCACTTCGAGCCAGAGGTCCAAATTTGGCCATCTTGTATTTTTTTCCCAGGTCATAGAAGAGAGCTCGATCGGAAGAGGAGCAGCTGGGACTAGGACCATATGGAATGGCTGTGCTTTAGGCCAGGGCTTGAACCTGCTGTGCCACAGCGCCTGCCACTCATCATTGTAGCAAAGGATAAATT
The DNA here is from genome assembly GCA_949820135.1 of Sylvilagus floridanus. Classification (NCBI taxonomy): domain Eukaryota; kingdom Metazoa; phylum Chordata; class Mammalia; order Lagomorpha; family Leporidae; genus Sylvilagus; species Sylvilagus floridanus. The sequence goes on along the minus strand of OX463228.1, from coordinate 8,628,627 downwards.
TGTGATTGAAAGTAGTAGTGAGGGGGTCGGTGCTGTGGCAAAGTAGGTTAATCCTCTGCCTGCAGTGCTGGCATCCCAAATGAGCGCCGGTTCTCATCCCAGGTGTTCCTCTTGCATTCCAGCTCTCTGCTATGTCCTGGGAAAGCAATGGAAGCTGGCTCAAGTCCTTGGGCCACTGCACCCATGTGGGAGACTGGAAGAGGCTGCTGGCTCCTGGCTTTGGATTAGTGTAGCTACAGCTATTGCAGCAATTCTGGGAGTGAATCAGTGGATGGAAGACCTTTCTCTCTGTCTCTCCCTCTCACTGTCTGTAACGCTACCTCTCAAATTAAATCTTTAAAGATATATAAATAAAAGGAGTAGAGAGCAGAGTAAAATCTCTTATAGAAATTCTGGGAAATTATTTAAAACCTATATAAATTAAAACAGGGTGCGGGTGATAGATGTAATGAATCAGTGTACAAATGTCATGTTCGAATTAAATTAGGATTACTATCTTTCATTTCCTATCCAGCTACACCTATGTGATTCTGTGATTCAGTAATTCAGTTCTAGGGATTTAATGACGTAAGTTGATGATTGTTCTAGAATTATTTTGAAGTTACTTCTACAAGCTGGAGACAAAAAATCGGTATGTAATAGGCAGATGGATAAATGAATTGCTATCTTTATCCAGTGGACCAATCCTCTGTTAATAACTTGAACTGCTTTAGATTTGAGAACATGAATTAGTCTCATAGATATCATGATATGTATACATTTATATATAAATACAATGTTACTCAGCTATAAAAAGAATGGTGTTACACCATTTGCATCAAAATGGATACAACTCCAAGGTTATCTGTGACCATGATATCCAGTGGGTATAATTCCCATCCAAAACCACATGAAGGATCTGTGTGGAACTCAATGTGAGCCAGGAACCCTCTGCAAGGAGCCACAGCAGTCAGTCAGAGAGCTCTGAGCCTCTAGCACTAGACACAGTGATTGTCCAGATAGCTAGCTACACTGTGAACCCCTTTGTGCAGTCACAGAATTCTCACTGTCACAGCACACTAGGCCCCCATAATTAGGGAGTGCAGAGTATCTACTTGGCCCTGCAGGCCTGGCCCATCCATGGAGAGCAGAGACATTCCCAGGGCCGTCTGCCTGTGTGCAATCCATGTTGGCAGTTTGAGCCCTGGAGCCCATGATATGCCGAGGGGATGGTGGTAACAGAATCCTATGTGGGTGCCCATCCCACTGTCAACCCTCCCAGCCAGACTCAAAGTCAGTGGAAAGCACGGCATTTTTCCCTCTGGCAAAATCCTCAGGTCACACGCACACACTAGAGTCATTACTGCTTCTACTGGAATTGAAAAGAGACCTTTCCCCACCAGTTGCCAGAAACCCCTGTGGGAGAATGTGGAGAAAGAAATGTGAGTGGTAGGGGGTGGTGTGGCAGATGGTATTCAGTAGAGAAGGTGCATGAAAACCATATGTGGAATCTGAATTTCTCTGGGAGTGACACAGAATTATCCTTATGCAACAGACCCTGCAGAATTCCCTTCCAAGTTGACCCAAGAAAGGTCTCAGAACTCTCAGGGATGTAGGTGTTGTAGGTTTTTTTTTTTTTTTTTTGAACCAGCATCAAAATCCTCTGTTTCTCTTTCTCTTCTATTTTTCTCCATTTCTTCCATTTTCTGTAGATCACACAAATTCCCTGACTATCCAGAAAATTGAAAAAGTCTGAATATGAGTACCTGGAGATACAGTATTCTTCTCATTGTGTCTCCAAGGAAGAGGCAGGAAAACAAAAATAACTCTCTTCCTCAAGTGTTGGTGAAGGTGAAAGCTGCTCCTCATGTTGAAAGAACAAGGAGAGTCACTCTAACCCTTTGGTCTTGATATCATCTGGTTCACTTGTGATATCATCTGGTCTGCACGTATTCAGGCAGTCCTCATGAGGAAGGGAACCAGGGGCCAACACAAATGCAGTCAAGTGGGAGCAGGGAAGACCATCCCTTGAACATCAGCTTTCCCACCAGGGCAGCGATTAGGAGACCAGAGTGTGGCTACAGGTGAGAGGTGAAGGGGAAATGTTGGTCTATTATACAACAATTGTGTGACACTCAGAAGATTCTGTCCTCCGTGAGCTGGGGACTCTTAGGGCAGAGGTCCTATGGAAGAGACAAAAAAGTGGGGGCATCCTGGGCTAAAAATAAAAGGTTCAAAAGGAAGTCATCAGTGGAAGAAAAATAAATGGGTTGATGTCATTTTAAGACAGTTATTAATGTTAGTTTTTAAAACACACAATACAACTTTAGGAATATAGTGATACTTTCCCTATTTCCACCCTCCCGCCCCCACTCCCAGCCCACCATCCACCTTCTCAGTCTCCCATTCCCAGCCCCATTCTTCATTAAGATTCATTTTCAATTAACTTTATACACAGAAGACCAACTCTATACTAAAAGATTTCAACAATTCACACATACACAAACAAAGACAAAAAGCTGTTTGAGAGCAAATCTTACAGTTAATTCTCATAATACAATTCATTGAGACAAAAGTCCTGCATGGGAAGTAAGTGCACAGTGACTCCTGATGTCTATTTAACAATTAACACTCTTATGTATGATGTCAGTGATCACCTGAGGTGCTTGACATGAGCTGCCAAGCCTTTTGAATCCACAGTTTCCAACAGAATTTAGACTAGGCCATAAGCAAATTGGAAGTTCTCTTCTCCCTTAAGAGAAAAATACATCCTTCTTTGATGCCACTTATTTCTATTGAAGTCTCACTAAAAAGATCCTTCATGTAGAACACTTTTGCCACAGTCTCTTGGCTTTCCATGCCTGAAATGCTCTAATGGGATTTTCAGCCAGAACAGGAAAACTTAAAGGCTGATTCTGGGGTCAAGTGCTACTTAAAGTGATTGGCACTCAATTTTCCATGAACTTTTTGAAACACTATCACATATATATATATATTTTACCTGAATTATTTAAATAGCTTCGAGAGGTGATCTGGGGTCTTTTATTTCAAATTTAGTATTGTAGGACAAGTTTAGTGATAATTAACTTTCTCACCTTTTGTTTATGTCAAAATCTTTTTTTTAAGATTTTAATTATTTCTTTGACAGGTAGAGTTACAGACAGAGAGAGAGACAGACAGAGAGAAAGGTCTTCCTTTCTTCCATTGCTTCAATCCCCAAATGGCTGCAATGGCCAGAGCTTTGCTGATCCCTAGCCAGGAGCCAGGTGCTTCTCCTGGTTTCCTATGCGGGTGCAGAGAAGCACTTAGGCCATCTTTCACTGCCCTCCCAGGCCACAGTAGAGAGCTGGATTGGAGGAGGAGCAACCAGGACTAGAATCTGGTGCCCATATGGGATGCCGGCACTGCAGGCGGAGGATCAATTAGTGTGCCAAGGCGCTGGCCGCTATCTCAAAATCTTTTAGTTTCTTGCTATTTTTGCAGAACAGTTTTGCCCAATATAGAATCTTGTCTGACAAATTTTTTCTTTCAGCAATTTAAATATATTATTTCACTTTTGACTGACCCCACATTTACTGATAAAACTGATAATTTTATTGAGTTTTTTGTACATAATGAGTTGCTTGCCTCATGTTGCTTTTTTCTTTAAAGTTATTTGAGAAGTAGAGTTACACAGAGAGAGGGAGAAACAGAGAGAAAGGTCTTCCAAACACTCATTCACTCCCCAAATGGCTGCAACAGCCAGAACTGGGCTGATCCGAAGCCAGGCGCCAAGAGCTTCTTCCTGGTATCCCATGTGGGTACAGGGGACCAAGGACTTGGGCCTGTCTTCCACTGATTTCCCAGGCCATAAGCAGAGAGCTGGCTCAAACAGGAGCAGCTGGGTCTCGAACCAGTGCCCTTATGGGATGCTGGCACTGCAGGTGGCAGCTTTACCCACTACACCAGAGCCGGCCCCTGCAGGGGGTCCTTGAAATGAAAAGTTTGAATCTGCTTTTGTCATGACTCTTCAGGTTTCTAATGTTTTTGCAGTGGATTAACACAGAAGGGGAATGCAACTATTACTAATCAGAATGATATGTAAATCACCATTGTCATCAATAGGATCGAATGGGAAAAAAAGAATATCTGACAAGAAGGATCTCATTCTGTTTGGTTTCTCAAAGATCAGATCAGAAAGCCATTAGTTAATTTGTGTCCATATCATTTAAAGTGGAGTGTGGTAATCTGGGGTTTGCTGTATGCAAGGAGCCTGCTGTCACACTTTTTGTACCTTTTCCCATTTGGAAGGAGGTGTTATATATATGCACAGCAACAAGCATTAGCAATTGCCCAGGCCTCTCACTGCTCTGCAGATGTATTGCCTAAGACCATGTGGTCTTAGCCAAAGAATCTAAGAACTTTGATAAGTCAGTAAAAGAGCTGTTTCAAGTCTCATTTGCAAATTATAATCTGAGTTTAAGATAAATTGTGAAGGACATATTTATGTGTACCCACTCCCCACCAAGATAGCCAGGTATAGCCAAAGAAAACATTTATCTCCATTTGGAATTTTTCCTGGGAGATCAGGGGCAACCCAAGTGGAAAGCTTAAGGCAGTTCATCCAGTGTTTGGGCTCATTTACAGAATATAAAGAGAAGCAAATGATGAGGGTATCAAGTATGCACAGAATTGGTCTCCTTATCCTTCTCAGTCTGCTGCCCAGGGGCATCTGTCCTCCTTACAGAAAAGACATACCCCCAAAGTGTACAACAAACAGATTCTCAAGATGTCACTATCAAGGTAGTATTTACTACTAGCTAACCAACTGTTATTATCCAGGAAGAGATAGTTAATGATTGTCAGGCCCTCCCCTAGATACTTCTACTTGCAGGGTAGACTTCAGTCTTCTGGATGCACATTGGACATTTGTCAGATGAGGACATGGCATAGTAATGAGGTATACACTTTCTGTTGGCTTACCTTGAAAATTATCTCAGACACAAGTTGTTGGGTGAGGAGAAGGTAAGCCATGGGGCATCAGAATTCTTTTCAGTGGGGAAATGAGTCTTGCTTACTCAGTACAGTAGTTCCTTATAGAGCTTAGCTGAAAAACCATGCTGAGTGAGCAAAGGGATTGCTATGATCCATAGCTGATTGTTCCCTAGGTAGGCAAATCCAGCTTTGGTTAGTTAGGTTAAGGAGGTGAGACTCTGAGCAATACAAACAAGTGAGTTGTCTCCCCATCATATAAATGAAACAGACTAGAGATTCAAACCCTAGAGTAGGCATTCCTTGTTATTTTAAAGAAGTAGCTTGAGTATTTTATAGACTGCAGTGTCAACTGAGGATCAACATCTTGGATGTCTGCAGAACACTTTTTATTCTGGTAGGAGGAATTTAAGGCTCCACTTCAGACAACTTCAAGGTGATGTGAGTAGTTAGCAGGACGTCATGAGGTCCCTTTCACTGTTTAGTTAGCTGTATCTCAGGACGCTGCCCCTTTTAGGCTTTCGGCAGCACTTGATCTCTAGGTTTAAAGGACAGAGGGATGTTTCTAGCTGTGGAGGGGACATGGTGGAGGCAAACTTGAGGCATCAGTAGGGGTTTCACAAACCCTGCTCTTTAGGGGCTCAACTTAAGCCTGCTTCTAGAGGTCACCCTTATCCGGAGGAAGACTATTGGCAACACTTATCTCATTTTAGGCTAGTGTCTTGGCATAATTTGGCAATCATCTTTAAGGTGTCTTTTTCCTTTTGGGATTTTCCAGTAAAATTGAGATCTCCAAGATGCATGCAGGTTTCTCTTTAAAGGAAGAGCTTTACCTAATTTCTGAGTTATTTCAGATATGAAATAAGGCCCGTTATCACTTTGCATATAAAAAGGAAGTCCATATCTAGGAATAAGTTCCTTTAACCACACCCTGGTCACCTCAGATGTTCTCTCTCTCTCTCTGTCTCTTAACTGATGGGATAATCTTCTTCCCATCATGAAAAGGTATCCATCAATAAAAGTCAATATTTGATATCACAGACATATGAGTGAAGTCTACTTGACAATGATCAAAAGGGGCTGGCCTTCACCCTTTGGGGCCTCTTTTGGCTGATAAGTTTTTCCATTTTGGGTTGTTCTGAACACATAAAGGGCAACCCTGGGTATTTGTTGCTCTACCTGCTGAAGAGGAGGTCCCAGTAAATGAGGCTGTAAAAAATTCATCAGGATAGTTGGCGCTGCGGTTCAATAAGCGAATCCTCCACCTGCGGTGCCAGCACACCGGGTTCTAGTCCCGGTCAGGGAGCCGGATTCTGTCCCAGTTGCCCCTCTCCCAGGCCAGCTCTCTGCTATGGCCCTAGAGTGCAGTGGAGGATGGCCCAAGTCCTTGGGCCCTGCACCTGCATGGGAGACCAGGAGAAGCACCTGGCTCCTGGCTTTGGATCTCGCAGTGCGCTAGCCACAGCACGAAAGCCGTGGCAGCCATTGAAGGGTGAACCAACGGTAAAGGAAGACCTTTCTCTCTGTCTCTCTCTCTCACTGTCCACTCTGTCTGTCAAAAAAAAAAATTCATCAGGACATTGCACCAATAATGTGTACTCTCATGCAAGTGCTTTCTGATGGGTTAGACCAGGGCCTTGGTACTAGGATGAGTCTGTGGCAGTTTGATTGTTATCTTTTGGCAACATCCAAGCATCAAAACCCAAGTCCTTTGTTCTTTTCTCATCTTCCTCATTATAAGGAGATTTAAGTGGTGTATATCAAGATGGGGTACTGAGCCCCAAGCAAGCTCTCCTTTAGCTTCTATAATGGTAGCAAAATCAGTGGTCTGGTTTAATTTTTCAATGTGCTCACCTTTTAGTGGCTAAGACAATGCATTATTACTACTTGCTTTGTCTTTGTCACTGTCTGCAATAGAGTTTGAATCTTAGCTGTATGTTTAATATCCTTATTTCCTGTTCTCGGGAGCACCCATTCCTTCCAAATAGCATGAACAACCATAAAGGTATAGTTAGGGTTTGTGTAAATGTTTACCTTCTTTTTTTTGATTGCTGGAGAGCTCTTGTCAGAGTGATCACTCTAGCTTTCTCGGGATGAAGTTCGGTAGTAGTGCTCCTGCTTCTAGTACCTGACCGCTGCCCACCCAGTCCTCCATTGTTCATGATCAGAAAACTGCTCTGTTCGTGCAGAGGTCCCAGTGTGACTCAGGCTGGAGCTGTTCTGAAAGGTCCAACCTGTTAGAGAAAATAGTCTCCAAGGTTTCCAGATAATCATGATGAAGGAGCTCGTTTCCTTGATAGGCAGCAGAGTGGCAGGTTTCAGGGTACATGGTCATCTTTGCATTATCTTGGTGGGTAGCCTGATAGTTACCCAAGCATCCTGCTGTTAACCCATCCCCTCCTTTTTGATTGGGCAGAATCAGTTTTTGGTGAGGAGCATTTACTGTGATTAATTGTCTTCAGGTGAAATACATCGTTTTCCCTTCTCCCCTTTAGGAGAGAGCAGGTATACAACATAAGGATGTTAAGCACTTAGTAAAGTCGCAACACTATTATGAGAAGTGTGAATTCAAACTAAAATTTTCTTGAAGACTGACCTGATTTTAGGTGAAATCCAGAAGAAGAACTTTGAAAACCAATTACCAGCTCCTTGCAACCAGGGACTTTAATGATACAGAGTCTGTTGAAGCCAGGTGGCCCATCTCTTAATTTAATTAATATTGATCTTTTGTCTGGAAAGAAGCACAGCAGGAAGAATAGGCCACTATACAGACACCGTCCTGCTCTGTTAGAATACCAAACATCATGTTTAGTTATTCTCGCTCTCTTTTAATTTTTTTAAATGGTGGCTCTCTATATAGGTTGCAGCCCTGGCAGAGTTTTGTGATACTTGTTCTCAGGCAAACATGCATACAAACCTTTTCTTTGAAACCTCTTAGCTATATATATTTTAATTTAGAGTTTCATTTGTGACTATTTTAGCTGTTTAAATCTCCTCTTGTCATCTCTCTTTTGCTAAACATTGCTGGTCAGTCATCCTGTAGTTAATTGTGTTTGTCCCTCATTTGCCAAGACAGATGTGGTCCTGGTTGTTGGTCTGATTTGGTCCCTTGTTTTGATGTATGTTGTGGGGTGGGGGGATGATAACTGACAACCAAGAGTCAATTTCAAAAACCCTTTTAGCCCCATACTTAAGCAACAAAGAGGTTTTAGAAGGATGTTCCTTCAAGGAGTTGGTAATTGGTTTTAGAAGGATGGGGGCTAGGGGCCGGTACCGTGGTCACTTGGCTAATCTTCTGCCTGTGGCGCCGGAATCCCATATGGGCGCTGGGTTCTAGTCCTGGTTGCTCCTCTTCCAGTCCAGCTCTTTGCTTTGGCCCAGGAACGCAGTGGAGGATGGCCCAAGTGCTTGGGCGCCTATACCCGCATGGGAGACCAGGAAGACCGCCTGGCTCCTGGCTTCGGATCGGCATAGCTGCAGCCGTATCGGCCATTTGGGGGATGAACCAATGGAAGGAAGACCTTTCTCTCTGTCTCTCCCTCTCACTGTCTATAACTCTACCTCTCAAATAAATAAATAAATAAATAATCTTACCAAAAAAAAAAAAAGAAGGATGGGGGCTAAATATGCTTGGCATCTATTTTTTAAAATTAACTATCAATTCTATGGGCAATAGTTATCATCTCGGAACACACGCTGTGGCATAGTTGGTGAGGCTGCCACCTGCAGCACCATCATCCCATGTGGGCACTAGTTTGAGTCCTGGATGCTCCCCTTCTGATCCAACTAGTGCCCCTCGGAAAGCAGTGGAAGTGGCACCAGGTCCTTGGGTCCCTGTGCCCATGTGGGAAACCTGGAGGAAGATCCTGGCTCCTGACTTCAGCCTGTCCCAACCCTGTCCACTGCAGCTATTTGGAGAATGAACCAGTGGATGGAAAATCTCTCTTTCTCTCTCTGCCTCTGCCTCTCCTTTTTGTGGCTGTGACTTCAAAATAAATACATAAATAAATTTTTTTTTTAAAGAGTTATAATCAGAAGAATGCCAGGCCAGCACAAAAAATCAGATTTGTATCTTGAAAACAATGAATAAAATTACACTCTTATACAATGCCTATTATAGTACCAAAGTATTACAAACTCTAGAAAGCTGAAGAAAAATATATAAGCCTAAAAGATAAAGCATTTAAGTATAGAACAAATAATGTTTAAAGTAAAAGAAATAGGCTGGCGCCATGGCTCACTAGGCTAATCCCCCACCTGTGGCACCAGCACCCCGGGTTCTAGTCCCGGTCGGGGCCCCAGATTCTGTCCTGGTTGCTCCTCTTCCCATCCAGCTCTCTGCTGTGGCCCGGGAAGGCAGTGGAGGATGGCCCAAATGCTTGGGCCCTGCAACCACATCGGAGACCAGGAGGAAGCACCTGGCTCCTGGCTTCGGATGGGCGCAGTGAGCCAGGAGTAGCGGCCATTTTGGGGGTGAACCAATGGAAGGAAGACCTTTCTCTCTGTCTCTCTCTCTCACTGTCTAGCTCTGTCTGTCAAAAAAAATATAAACGAAAAGAAATAGAAGCCCACAATTGTCATATGTTTATAGAATCTCACGACAATCAGTCAATGGAGTCTCTCTCTCTCTCGCTCTCACTCTTGCTCTCGCTCTCTTTCTCCTCAACTCCTTCCCTCCCTCATTTCTTTTCTAATAAGCACATGAGGGGAAGGCTTAATCTTGTCCTTCCCACATGAGAAAAGTACATTCCTTGGTTAGGGTGGCCTCTGGGCTACCATCACCACTTCTGGGTAAACACCTTTTTTTTTTTTTTAAAGATATTGTTATTTATTTGAAAGAAAGAGTTACAGAGAGGGATAAAGACACAGAGAGAGGTCTTCCATCTGCTGGTTGACTCCCCAGGTGGCCGCAACAGCAGGAGATGCACCAATCTGAAGGCAGCATCCAGGAGCTTCTTCTGAGTCTCCCATATGTGTGCAGGCGCCCATGCATGTGGCCCACCTACCACTGCTTTCCCAGGCCATAGCAGAGAGCTGGATTGGAAGAGGAGCAGCTGGGACTAGAACTGGCTCCCATATGGGATGCCGGAGTTTTAGGCCAGGGCGTTAACCCGCTGTGCCACATTGCTGGCCCCAAGGATCAACATCTTAAGGAATCTGGTAGGATAGGCAATATAAGCAAACTACAGCTGTGGATTGTGTCTTTGAGTTGCTAGCTTTGTAGAATATTGGAGAGTATGCCTGGCTGCTTTGCCCACACATCAATCATGCTGATGTTTGCTGCCTACTATTTAACAGTGTGCACTCTGAACAGGGGGTGCCAGTGACTGACTGACCAGCTACCCTCAGTCACTCCCCATAAACCCATGGCTTTCCCAACTGGACCTCTGAGTTGTTTCTTTGATGGAAGCTAACATTCTCTGAAACCCTCTCAGACGTTGGGCTTCTGCAGCATGGCAGCTCTTATTTTTTCTTTTTTTCTCTCAGGCAGAGTGGACAGTGAGAGAGAGAGAGAGAGAGAGAGAGAGGTCTTCCATCCAATGGTTCACCCCACAATTGGCCGTAACGGCCAGAGCTGTGCCTATCCAAAGCTAGGAGCCTGGAGCCACTTCCAGGTCTCCCACGTGGGTGCATGGGCCCAAGGACTTGGGCCATCTTCTACTGCTTTCCCAGGCTATAGCAGAGAGCTGGATTGGAAGTGGAGCAGCTGGGTTTCAAACCGGCGCCCATATGGGATGCTGGTGCTTCAGGCCAGGGCATTAACCCACTGTGCCACAGCGCCGGCCCCCATAGATACAATTCTAAGAATATGATACTTCCCTCTCTGTCTTCCTCCTTCACTCCTTTCTTTTTTCTTTTAATTTTTGCAATAACAGATTTTTAGTTTACTTTATAATCAGACTTAATCCTCCTTTAAATCAAGAGTCTAACAAGTAAAAAGTAGAAAGACCACTGTTCCACAGGAGCATAGAACAAAGGCTCTAAACAATAACAAAATCCCAATTGACATATATTCATGAAAAACTCTTTTGTATGCTATCTATTAGCTGCCACAAATCAGGAAAAACATATATGTCTTTATGCTAACCCTATTTCTTAACAAATATTTTATTTATAATGGGTTCTTGACGTTTAGGACACACTCATCATGCCCTTTTCAACAAGAATACATTTTCTCCCATTCAACAAAAGGGCAAAAAGTTCAAGGATCTGATTTGTAAAGATTTTGTCCATTTTCAAAGACTTTAGCAAATACAGAGATGGTAAAAAAATCTTCCATCAGATGATTAAACAAACCTCCTAGATGATCGCAGACAAAAGCAGACAAAAGACAGACACTGATGAAACCACAGGGAGCAGCTACCACAGGCTCATAGAACTTACGTATGCCTTCTGCTCTTGTATAGGCTCAATACTTTTTAGCATATTGTGTGGCTTACTGCCAAAATGGTTTGGATTTTATGACTTAGCAGATCATAAAGAACTCAGCTCATACTGGACAGTTCAGGACACATGTTCATTTAGAACCCTGTGATAGAAAAAAATTCCACTTTTCCTGGAGCCCAGTAACACACTTATAGCCATTTTCAATACATGTGGAATTCAAAGCAGATGGCACAGGCTTGCTTCAAAAACATGTGAACTGCACTGTGATTCTTGTTCTAGGGCTTGCCACAGAGCCTACCCTGCATCTGTTCCCACCACTGGTATCTCCACAGGGTCAAAATCATAGGGTTAGCTATATATGATGATCACAGAGGACCAGCCCTGAGGGTTCAGGAAGATCTTCAGATCTTCCTCAGATCTTACAATCCCATGTTTTACTCTCCTAGGGTCCCCAAACTAGCCTTGTCTTTGGCATAACTGATTCGCCTGAATAAGGATGTAAACCTCTCTGAAGTTCGTGGGCTCTCTCACATCTTTTGACTGCTCCTCAGCTGCAATGATCTTTTACTGCAGAAGATAAAGTCCTCTTGGTAAGCAACCAAACCCTCACCCCAACCCTGACACTTAGCCTTTAACTGTTAGTTACCCAGTGTATCTTTACTCTCTCCAGGGATCAATATAATTTAAGTGATAACCAGTAAACACTGCTGTCCTTATAGGCTTGCTGCCTCCATATGTTTCAAATGCCTAACTTATTGCACATGAAAAACTGCCCCTCAAAATATCCTTTTCCTAGGTTAGCATGGTAAGGTACTCCACATTTGAGCCAGAACCTGTTTATTACCTTTTGCCAACATTAGAACTTGCTATTTCCTCAAATGACTCTCAGAATTGCCTATCAGTTCTGAACTTTGAGAAGCAGATAGATATGAAAGAATCACCTTTGAGGGGCCGGCGCTGTGGCGTAGTGGGTAAAGCTGCTGCCTGTGTTTCTGGCATCCCATATTGGTGCTGGTTCTAGTCCCGGCTGCTCTATTTCTGATTCAGCTCTCTGCTATGGACTGGGAAAGCATTAGAACATGGTCCAAGTCCTTGGGCCCCTGCACTCATGTGGGTGACCCGGAAGAAGCTCCTGGCTCCTGGCTTCGGATCCTGCCATTGCAGCCATCTGGGGAGTGAACCAGTGGTTAGAAGTCCTCTCTCTCTCTCCCTCTGCCTCTCCTTCTCTCTCTCTGTAACTCGGACTTTCAAATAAAGAAATAAATCTTTTAAATAAATAAACACCTTTGAATAACAATTATGGCAGAGGAAGCAGAGATCCCTCAGATACCAATGCAGATGTGATTCCTGTGAAAAGCGGGACAGTATAATGGCTTGGAATGAAAGAGCCTCAGACCACAGAGTAGGTCTGAGAGGATTGTTCATGTCACCAGAATCCCAGAAACCAAAGTTTCTCATAACAGAAATATAATGTCAGGTGGCAATGGCCCTGTTCTGGTATATACATCATATTCAAAGAACTTCACAGTGGGAGTAGGAATCAGTGGCTTCAATTGTGGTTTCAGAGTAAGTAGAATCAAAGCTAGGTTGTTGATCATCTAAGTCCCAGCAGAGGATTTCCATGAAACATGTTCTGAGGAGGGCACCTCCATAACTCTAGAGCAAGCATAATTTGCAACAACCAATATAATTTTTCAGGGCCTAAAACCCATACAATAATAATAGTCCTATAATAATAATTTTAATCCTTGTGGCAGGATTATCTGTACAGCTCTTAGTTATACATTGCTCCTGATGTATTGTATGTGAAGGAGTTACTTTCTGGGACTTCCATCATCATTTGAGGCTGTAATGACTCTTGCTCCATATGTGAAGGAAAAAGGGTGAGCATTCTGTTAGCTGCTAGTATATTCATTCATTTCCCACTGAATTCCAGGGGAAACAGAAACTAGATATGACAATTAATAGCTAGAAATATAGGCTATGAGGATATAACCTGGCAATCTGTCACCTATCCTCCATATGCTCCCAGACTAACAAGAGACAATAATGATATTTGTGTTCTTTGTTATCAGTTTCAGACTGTATACCTTAAAGCACTTGTCAAGCTTGAACATTAATTTTTCCAAAATCAGAATATTGTTTGAGGAAGGAGGAAAGCAAAGTGTCTAAATATACTTGCTGTTGGCTCAGTATTATCAGGGACTCTGCTTTCCATTCAGTTAATGGGATCTGGGTTCTAGACCTGACTTGAGTCTTGAAATTGGGAGAGGGAGGAGAAAAAAGGGCTGGAGCGTGGATGGTAGGGAGAGTAGGGTGGGAAGTATCACTGTGTTCCTAAATCTGTATATATGAAATACTTGAATATGTATAACATAAATAAATTTTTTTAAAAAATTGGGTGAGGAACCACAATATTGCTATAATGGCTATAATTTGTATAATATTTATATAATGTATAAGTTAAGCTACATTTTCATTGACTCACCATTCATCGTTCCCATTGGAACATAGTGGCTTATCTTCATAGTGGGCATTTTTACAGACCCTTTTGCCTCAAAGTCATTGGGTTGAAACTTCAGCCAAGAATAAAGATTGGAATCTGGAATTTCTGTAGTTACATCAGAATTGTACTTATTAAATATAGAAAATTGCAAATAAAAACTGTAATCACAATCACCTTGCATCTGATAGTTAAATGCCACCTGCTAGCCTCTATTATTCTTTCTTTAAAGGAGTCATTTTATTTGTTTGAAGGGCAGATTGACAGAGAAGGGGGAGAGGCAGAGAGAGAAAGAGAACTTTCATCTACTGGTTCACTTCCCATATGGCCACAGCAGCCAGAGATGGGTCAGGCCAAAGCCAGGAGTCTGAAACTCCTTATGGGTCTCCTATGTGAATCCATGTATTAGGAAAATCTTTTGCTGGTTTCCCAGGTACATTAGCATGGAGCTAGGTCAGAAGCAATGCAGCCGCAACACAAATTGTATTGGGCTGTTGGAGTTGCAATGGCTTAATCTGCTGCACCCACAATGCCAGCCTGAGCATCTATCTTTTTTAAATCCTCTTTTCCAGTTATACCAGAGAGTTCAGTTCTATAGAACATCAAATCAGGCATGCTGAATAAATTCACTGTGGTGTTTTTCATTGGTGCTAGGAACTACAGTGTATAAGAACATTGTTAAATGGAAGTTTTCTGACTTTCATAGCATACTCCAACTTTATAGCTAGTTGACCTAAAATGTCATAGAGGGATTCAATAGAATTTAAAAATAACTATACAACTTCACTATTCATTTTATTTTTATTTCATTTTTAGAGTTATTTTATGTGTATAAAGTTAATTGAAAATAGATCTTAATGAAAAATAAGAATGGGAATAGGAGACGGAGGAAGAGAATGGAAGGGCAGGTAGGGTGGAAGGAATTACTATGTTCCTAAAGTTGTATTTATGAAATGCATGAAGTTTGTATGCCTTAAATAAAATTTTTCTGGGGGAAAAAAAGAAAAACCGAAAATAGTGTTCAAGATTTATGGGATACTATCAAATGATCAAACATATGTGTATTAGGAGTTCCTGAAGGTGTAGAAAGAGAGAATGGATTAGAAAGAACTCCTCCTGTTCATTGAAGTAACAGCAGAAAATGTCCCTCATTTGGAGAAAGATAGGGACATTAAAGTACAAAAAGGACTGAGAACCACTAATAGATCTGATTGGGAAAGATCTTCACCATGACACATTATATAAATGTGCATAAGAGAAATGCCATATTACCTTCAAAGGATCTCCAATTAGACTGAGAGCAGATTTCTCATCAGAAACCCTACAGGCTGCGAGTGAATGTAGAAACATAGTCCAAGTCTTAAAAGAAAGAAATCATCAACCCAAAACTGTACCCTGCAAAGCTCTCGTTTAAGAAAGAGGTGAGGCCTACGCCATGGCTTACTTGGCTAATCCTCCGCCTGCAGTGCCAGTATCCTGGGTTCTAGTTCTGGTTGGGGCGCTGGTTCTGCCCCGGTTGCTCCTATTCCAGTCTAGCTGTCTGCTGTAGCCCAGGAAGGCAGTGGAGGATGGCCCAAGTGCTTGGGCCCTGTGCCCGCATCAGAGACCAGGAGGAAGCACCTGGCTCCTGCTTTCGGATCAGCGCAGTGTGCCGGCTGTAGCGGCCATTTGCGGGGTGAACCGACGGAAGGAAGACCTTTCTCTCTGTCTCTCTCTCTCACTGTTTAGCTCTGTCTGTCAAAAGAAAAAAAAAAAGAAGGAGGTGAAATAAAGACTTTCCAAAACAGAAATTGAAAGAATTTGTCACCACTCATCCAGTATTACATTAATAGTTAAGGATATGCTACACATAGAAACAGAAAAAGATGGTCATCTTCATGAAAGAATGTGAAGTTAGAAAATCTCCTAGTAAAAGTAGAAAGGAGATTTAAAAAAAAAAAAACAAACAATAGGGAGATTTATGGAAAAAGGGCAGGACCAAGTCATTACTTATCAATAATAACCATGAATGTAAATGACCTAAATGTTTCAATTAAAAGATAAAGACTGGTAGAATGGATTAAAAAATAAGACGCATATATTTGTTATTTGCTACAAGAAACACACCTCACCAACAAAGATACACACAGGCTGAAAGTGAAAGAATGAAAGATAACTCATTGCTAACAGAAAGCAAAAATGAGCAGAGTAGTCATCCTAATACCAGACAAAATAGACTTTATCACAAAAAAAAAAACTGTTAAAAGAGGAAAAAAGGCCGGCGCCGTGGCTCAACAGGCTAATCCTCCGCCTTGCGGCGCCGGCACACCGGGTTCTAGTCCCGGTCGGGGCGCCGGATTCTGTCCCGGTTGCCCCTCTTCCAGGCCAGCCCTCTGCTGTGGCCCGGGAGTGCAGTGGAGGATGGCCCAAGTGCTTGGGCCCTGCACCCCATGGGAGACCAGGAAAAAGCACGTAGCGCGGCAGCCATTGGAGGGTGAGCCAACGGCAAAGGAAGACCTTTCTCTCTGTCTCTCTCTCTCACTGTCCACTCTGCTTGTCAAAAAAAAAAAAAAAAGAGGAAAAAAAAAGACATTATGTAATCATTAAGGGATCAATTCCACAGGCTGATGTGACTATAATAAATGTATATGCACACAATGCTAGGATACATGGCTATTTAAAAGAAATGTTCATGGATCTAAAGGGAAACATAGGCTCCAATACAGTAATAATGGGAAACCTCAATATCACAATTTTATCAATGGACAGATCAACTAGATTAAAAAAATCAAGAAACATCATAGATAATCTACACTATCGACCCAATGGACCTAATTGATACCTACAGAACATTTCATCTCACAGTTGTAGAATACACATTCTTCTCATCAGTACATGGAACTTTCTATAGGATAGACATATGCTAATTCATAAAGCAAGTCTCAATAAATTTAAAACAGTTGAAACCATACCATGTATCTTTTCTGACCACAATAGAATGCAGCTGGAAATTAACAACACTAGAAACTCTAGAAAATATGCAACCACGTGGATACTGAACAACATGCTGCTGAATGAACCGTGGATCATAGAAGAAATCAGAAGGGAAATTTAAAAATTCCTGGAAGTGAATGAAAATGACATCACAATATATTAAAATTTGTAGGATATAGCAAAAGCAGTGATCAGAGGAAAGTTTATAGCAATTAGTGTCTGCATCAAGAAATTGGAAAGGCATCAAATAAATGATCTAACAATGAGTCTCAAAGACCTAGAAAAGCAAGAACAAACCAAGGGGCCAGTGCTGTGGCATAGTGGGTTAAGCTTCTGCCTGTGGTGCCAGCATCCCATATGGTCACCGGTTTGAGTCCCAGCTGCTCCACTTCCAATCCAGCTCCTTGTTAGTGGCCTGGGAAAGCAGTGAGGATGGCCCAAGTACTTGAGTCCCCTGAGCCACATGACAGACCTGGAAGAAGCTCCTGGCTGCTGGCTTTAGATCGGCCCAGCTGTAGACACTGCAGTCATTTAGGGAGTGAACCAGCAAATGTAAGACCTCCATATCTGTCTCTTCCTCTCTCTCTCTGTAACTCTGCCTCTCAAATAAATATATTTTTAATTAAAAAAAAGAGAACAAACCAAACCCAATGTTAGTAGGAGGAAAGAAATAAGTAAATTTAGAGGAAAAATAAACAAAATTGAATCTCCTCCCAAAATCAAAATATAAGTGAAATGAAGAGCTGGTTTTTGGGGAAAAAAATAAACAAAATTGATACACCATTTGCCTAACTAATCAAAAAAGGGAAGGAAGACCTAAATTAATAAATTCAGAGATTAAAATATATTACAAACTTTAATATCCTTAGAGAATAATTTGTCCAACTTACACATTCTATAAAATACCACCTGATTAATTTTGAGGTCTTAACAAATGATCTTAGAATAATTACCCTTATGATTTTAATATGAGGCCATGTTATCCTGGAAAGATCCTCAATTTGATATATTCCATGAGTCACTTCTTTCAAAATGGTTTGCCATTTGGAGGTACTGGGGATGAGAACTTGTTTTATTTTCAAACCCTGGAAATCCTGATTTGGAAATATTTCTTTTAAACCATAACTGAACAGTTTTTACCTTTAATTTTATCTCTTCTCATAATTTATCATGCACATACAAATTTCCCCATCTGAATTCATAAATTTATTCAGCACCCTTTGCATTTTTTGTATTACTACAGGAACAGCTTTGCTAAGTCTTCTGCCAGTACATAACATGTTTCCTTTTCTCCAAACTCCAGTAAGAATAGCCTCACTGTCCTTCAAGATGTCCCCAGCACTCTTATCAAGGCCTAACTTTCATTAACAGTTTCTTCAAAGTCCTTCTACATTCTGCCCTTTTTCCAACACCAAGGTAATATACCACATGATGTTCCTTGTACTAGTACTTGAAGGAAGTTAAGTCTCGGGGCCAACGTTGTGGTGCAGCATGTTAAGATGCTGCCTGTGATGCCGGAATCTCATATGAGCACTGGCTCATGTCCCGGCTGCTCCATTTCTGATCCGGTGCCCTGCTAAAAGCCTGGCAGCAGAAGATGACACAAGTGCTTGGGCCCCTGTTACCCACATGGGAGACCTGGAAGAAGCTCCTGGCTCCTGGCTCCTGGCTTCAGCCTGGCCCCCTCCCGACCATTGCAGACATCTGAAAGTGAACCACCAGAGGGAGGACAATTCTGCTTCTCTCTCTCTCCCCCCAACTATTTTTTTTCTTCTTGAGAGGTTGATTTTATTGTACATTTGGATCCCATTTTTGTTAAAATTCTCTCAACTCTTAAATAAATAAATAATTTTTAATAAAAAGAAGTTAAGTTTCAATTATCTATTGCTGTGAAATGTTCCTTTGAAATTCAGTATATCATAAGCTTAACTCTCCACTTATGGAATCAACCCAGATGTCCATCAATTGAAGACTGGATAAAGTATGGCTTATATATACTATGGAATATTATACAGTGGTTAAAAATGAAATTATGTCATTTGCAACAAAATGGATGAAACTAGTAACCATTATACTTAGTTAAATAAGCCAGTCCCAAAAAGACAAATACCATACGTTCTCTCTGATATGTGTAACTAATAGATCTTTGTTAAAAAAAAAATCAGAATGGGAATAGAAGAGGGAGGAGGAAGAAGAGCAATAGTATGGGCGGGAGGGAGGAAAGATGGGAAAAATTGCTATGTTCCTAAATTTGTGTATATGAAATGCATGAAGTTTGTATTCCTTAAATAAAATTTTAGAAAAAATAAATAAAAAAGAATCAGCAAATAGTAAGAAGAAACAACACTATTCCTCAACAACAGAAACAAAGGCTGTAAACAATCATCAACTCCCAAAATGCCAATTTTCCTCATATGCATTTTTTTTACTCTACTAGTTACCTCAGATCAGGGAAAACATATGGTATTTGTCGTTTTGGGGACTGTCTTATTTCACTAAGCATAAATGTTAAACTTCTGATTATAAAATAAACAAAGTATGTCATTGTAAAAATTAAAAGAAAGGAGGAGGAGGAGGAAAAATTGTAAAAATTAAAAGAAAGAAAGGAGGAGGAAGGGTGGGAGCACAGGTGGGAGGGAGGGTAGTATGGGAAATACCACTATGTTCCTAAATCTGCATATATGAAATACAGGAAATTTGTTCACCTTATACAAATTTTTAAAATTAAAAGAAATGCCCTACACAGAAGATGCATTATTCTCCAGTCTCTCCACATTCCTGAGCTTCTCACACAACTTTGGTTTGGGGATAATGAACTTATTTGGGTGCTTGCCAAGATGCAAAAAGCAAAAAAATGTCACTCTTAAAGCTTGGGTCTGGGTCTATGATTGCAAACCTGTTTTTCAACAATGAAACCATAGTCCCACACAGATTCAAATATAACACAGATTCAAGATCTCAGAAGGAGGAATATCAGAAAACTTTCTACCACTATAGATTATTACCTATTTGAGAATTTCATATAAAATAAGTCAGTATTATTTTTCAGTCTTGCTTTGTTCACTCAGCATTTTTTGACATTTATCTATTCTGTTCTTGTATGAGGAGCTCATTCCTTTTCATTCTTGAGCAGTATTCTACTATACTATTCTAATCAAATGTTTTGGTTTGATCACCTGTTGATGAAGCCTTGAATTGTTTCCAATATTTTGGCTGTTTATGAATAAAATTGTAGTGCATATTAATATGAGTATGTCTTTTGGGGAAAATGTTTAACTTCTACTAGATAAACATGTAATACTAGAATTGTTGGGCATTGAGGCTAGTGTTGTGGTGCAGCGGGTTAAACCACAGCCAGCATCCAGGATCAGTGTGCTGATTTGAGTCCTGGCTGCTCTGCTTCCAAACCAACTTCACGCTAATGCACCTAGGAAATGAGCCAAAGGTGACTAAAGTACTGGGGTAGAAACCATGTGGTAGAAACATATGGAGTTCCTGGCTCCTGGCTTCAACGTAGCCAAGTTCTGACTCTTGTGGTCATTTGGGGAGTAAACCAACTGATGGAAGCACTTTGTCTTTCTCTCTCTCCATCCCCTTCTCCCTTTCCCTCATGCCACCACTGTGACTTTCAAATACATAAGTACATCTTTAAGTACTATAATAATATTTTTTTAAAAAAGTGTTGGGCATAGAATAAACCTATAATTAATTTTATATAGGCACTGTTAAAATGTGTCCCAAAATGGTTATGTTACATTCCCATCAGCAATGAATGAGAATTCTGGTTGCTCTACATCTCCAGGCTATTAATATTATCATGTTTTTAATTTTTTTAAAGCTTTTATTTAAAGAATATAAATTTCCAAAGTACAGCTTATGGATTACAATGGCTCCCCTCACCCATAACTTTCCTCCCACCCGCAACCCTCCCCTTTCCCGCTCCGTCTCCCCTTCCATTCACATCAAGATTCATTTTCAATTCTCCCCATACCCAGAAGATCAGTTTAGTATATATTACGTAAAGATTTCAACAGTTTGCCCCCACATAGCAACATAAAGTGAAAAATACTGTTGGAGTACTAGTTATAGCATTAATTCACAACATATAGCACATTAAGGACAGAGATCCTACATGATATTTTTTTTAAAAAATTGATTAATTTTCTATGCAATTTCTAATTTAACACCAAGGATTTTTTACTTCGGAGGCAGAGAGACAGAGACAGAGAAATCTTATCCACTCCTCATTACCAACTATGCATGCAACAGCCATGAATGAAAGCAAGTAATGCCGGGAGCCAGGAACTCAGTCTCCCACTTATTGGCAGGAACCAACTACTATTGAATGACCTTGGCAAATTATGATTATGTTATAAAATCAACAGAGCATGGTTCTCTTTCTAGACTTTCTGTTCTATCCCACTGATCAGTATGTTTCTTCCTATGTCAATACTACACAGTTTTGATTAGGAAGCATCTTTGTAAGAATGTTAAATCCTGAACAACCCTTTATTAAAATGATTTCCTCTATGTAATGTTACATGCCATTTCTCCTGATCCACTATCCACAGAACTCATTCCTGTATTGTTCTTCTGGATCCTGCTGATATATATTAGCCAGTTCCCAAGGCTCTTTTGACCAGTGATCCAAAGATCTGGATCATTAATCCAATTCTTCTCATAATAACTACAGTTCAGCCTACCTTGGGTCATTCTGAGAATTGATACAAGTTATTTGTCCACATGCAATGAGGAGAAGTTAGAAGAGATCTTTGGGGGCCAGTACTGTGGCATAGCAGGTAAAGCTGCCACCTGCAGTGCCAGCATCCCATATGGGGCACCAGTTCGAGACCCGACTGCTCCACTTCCGATCCAGCTCTCTGCTATGGCCTGGGAAAGCAGAAGATGGCCCAAGCCCTTGGACCCCTGCACCCACATGGGAAACCTGGAGGAAGCTCCTGGCTCCTATCTTTGGATCAGCACAGCTCCAGCCATTGCAGTCAATTGGGGAGTGAACCAGTGGATGGAAGACCTCTCTCTCTCTCTCCTTCTCTATGTAACTCTGATTTTCAAAGTAAAAAAAAAAAGAAGAGATCTTTGACAGGAGAAGCATATTCGTGATGAAGTATGGTCTCCAGAAGAGGAAAGTCTGTTCTCTTCTAGGAAGGAGTAAGGAGGGGATTCTTCCTGCATACAGCATTCATGAGAATCTCCAAATCCAAGTTTCCGATCTCATCCACTCCAGTGCCCCCTCAAAATTCTCAAGGTAACACATCATCCCTAATAGGGCCTCTTATGTTAACACAAGAGACATACAAGCACTCTAAATTTAGTAATCTTTATAATTATTCATATTTTTCGCAAATCTTGAATATTAACTTCAGCATACTCTTCCCTCCAGCTGTAGGGTGAGGTTCTCTTTAACCACTGCCATAGAGTTCTTATGACTTCCACACCATGCCCCAGACAAACACCTATTTGATCTTGAACCTCTTTATCATTTACCTTTTTCTTTTCTAGTTAACTAATTTTGTAATTCTCATATTTCCAATTCAAGTACTAAAGTCCTTATACAAGCCAGGGTACCACTTCTATCTGTATCTTATTTTAATATACCACAAAAGATAATCTTATTTTTATAATGCTACAGTACAACAAAATCTACTTGTTGGAACTATCAGTCCTTATTGCTGTCTGACAAGTAACTGATCTAATAATAGAACCTTGCTTCTGTGGGTTTGCTCTTTTTATTTACTTTTTAAAGATTTTATTTATTTTTTTTGAAAGAGTTACACAAAGAATGAGAGACAGAGAGAGAGAGGTCTTCCATCTACTGGTTCATTCCCCATTTGACCGCAATGGCTGGAGCTGTGCCAATCTGAAGCCAGGATCCAGGAGCTTCTTCCAGGTCTCCCACACAGGTGCAGGGGCTCAAGGACTTGGGCCATCTTCTACTGATTTCCCAGGCCATATCAGAGAGCTGGATTGGAACTGGAGCAGCTGGGACTTGAACCGGTGCCCATATGGGATGCCGGCACTGGAGGCCGTGGCTTTTACCTGCTATGCCACAGCGCTGGCCCCTTATTTTTTTTACATATTTATTTATTTGAAAGAGAGAGAGAGAAAGAGAGAGATCTTCCATCTGCTAGTTCACTCCACAAATTGCTGTAATGACTGTGGCTGGGCCAGGCTGAAGTCAGAAGGCAGGAGCTTCTTCTGGGTCTCCCACATAGGTAACAGGGACCCAAAATATCATCAGCTGCTTTTCCCAGGCCATTAGCAAGGAGCTGGATCAGAAGTGTAGCAACCAAGACACAAACTAGTGCCCACATGGGATGCTGGAGTCGCAGGCAATAGCTTGACCCACTATGCCACAATGCTGCCCCAGGGCTTGCTATTTAAAAACATTTATCTACTTACTTGAAAAGCAGAGTTACAGAGAGCATGTAAAAGGAAGAGAGAGACAGAGATACCGAGACAGAGAGATTGATTTTCCATCCACGGGTTTACTCCTCAAATGGCTGCAATGGCCAAGGTTGGGCCACAAGGAAGCCAGGAGCCTGGAACTCCATCCAGGTCTCCCACTTGAATGGCAGGGCATAAATGCTTGGGTCATATTCCACTGCTTTCCCAGGTGCATTATCAGGGAGCTCTATCCGAATCAAAGTGGCCAGGACTCAAACAGGCACTCTGAAATTGGAAGCCGCCATTGCAGATGGTAGCTTAACCCACTGCTCCATGAAGCTGATCCCAATGGTTGCATTTTAAGGAGCTCTTCTGCTACTAACAGAAACAGATAGTAAGCCAGAGATTTGAGTAATTTATTTGGGACATAATCCCAAGGTTTGAGTACATGATGAAGGAGTGGGAAACTGAAACAATAAAGGGATAAAAGTCAAGTGTACACTAATCAGTGGGTGACCACGTGAGCTCCTAGGACACAAGTCTGTGGAAATTGAGACAGTGTCAATCAATCATGTCAGAATTATTCCATGAGGATTGGAGAAGCTGTGATATTTATTCAAGAAACTTCTCTGGTTAAGAGTTCCTTCCAGATGTGTTAATTCTCTCTTGTTTCTATGCCGATTCTTTCTTTATAGCAAAGTTAATTCCATATTTAAGTATGAAAGCTGAAACCAACATAATCCTAAGGTGGTAGAACATATTATTTCAAAGTAATCTCAAGTAGAAATACAAAACTTAAAAAATATAAAAGAATATTGAGTTAATGAATTTAACCATTATCAGTTTCAAATTCTTGAAAATTTGTTTACTTGAGAGACAGAGGAGAGCTTCCATTCCCAGATGCTCACAATGGCCAGGGTGGCTGAAGCCAGGAGTGGGGAACTCAATCCAGACCTCCAGGGTGAGTGTCAAGAACCCAACTACTTGAGCCATCACTGCTGACTCCCAGGATTTACATTAGCAGAGACCTGGAATCAGGAGCCAGAGCTACGTACTAAATCCAGGCATTACAGTGTGAGACATCGGCATCTTCACTGGCTTACCAGCTAAGCCAAACACATAGCCCTGCAGGATGGCCCAAGTACTTGGGCCCTGCACCCCATGGGAGACCAGGAGAAGCACCTGGCTGCTGCCATCAGATCAACGTGGTGCGCCGGCCGCAGCGCGCCAGCCGCGGCGGCCATTGGAGGGTGAACCAACAGCTAAAGGAATATCTTTCTCTCTGTCTCTCTCTCACTGTCCACTCTGCCTGTCAAAAAAAAAAAAAAAGAACTGTTACTGAGGTCTTGGAGCCTCCTCCATCCTAGGGCCCAGGCTTGAGGGATGTCCCCTGCTCAGGAGGAGGCAGACAAGATGGTATCTGTGGGCATTGTATGGGCCAGTGTGCTGGCAGAGATTCCTTACAAGCTGTTTCTTTAGTTTCTTATAGGCTGCACCACTAACCGAAGTGACTCTATGCAAAGACAGAGAAGGAAAGCCAAAGTCTCTGGATTTGTCTGCTTTAAACACCCAGGAACCATGTTAAGATCAATTTACATAGCTACACGAATGAAGAAATGATGGGCAGAGCTTCCTTTTCCATGCAGTTTTTCCCAACTGATAATGCTGCAGTGCCTCCAGACCCTTTTTCTTTCCAAAGATGCAATGGCATGTACATAATCCAGTAGCTAAAGGATGCAAGTTGGCAAAGCATAATGGAAAATGATATAAAAAATGTCACTTGAGGGGCAAGTGTTTGGCTTAGCAGTTAAAACATTGCTTGGGAAACCTGCATGCCATATCCAAGTACCTGGGTTTGAGTCATGCCTGTATTCCCAATTCCAGTTTCCTGCCTCTGTGCATGCTGGGAGGCAGCAGATGATGATAGCTTAAGGTCCCTTCCACCAGCAGATGGGGGTTCTCTTGCTTGCTCTCTGTCTCCCTCTCTCGCTCTCTCCCCCTGTCTCTCTCAAACAATTTTGTTTAAAAAATCATTTGACTCAGTTAACAGAATTGCATTCCAAAGTTATCTGAATACTACAAAGAGAACCTGAATAGATCTGTGTTTTCAAGAGATGGGCTTTCCAAGCACACTGACACTAGACAGAGGAGAAAACAAATTGGGAACAAAACTATCAGCAAAGTGTACCAGATACGAACAGTAGCATTTTAGATAAACATTTTAGATATTCAGAGATACATTTTAAGAACTCAAAGAGTTTTAATGATGTCCCCAAAATGGGAAAGTATTATTTGTATTTTTCCTAATTTAGTACTCCATTCAATTTCATTCCAATATTTTTTGTCTACATATTAAACACCACTGCAAGTATTGAGGATACAACAGTATCTTTCTCTCATAGAGTCCATATTTAGGTAATCAAAGCAAATACTCCAAAAGGATATTCAAACTACCAGGTTAAGGCAAAAGTTAGAAAATAAATTGGGGCGGGGAGCTGTTGCTGAGGTATAGCGGGTGAAGCCACCTGCAATGCTGGAATCTCATATGGATGCCAGTTCGAGTCCCAGCTGCTCCACTTATGATCCAGCTCAGTGACATGGCCTGGGAGAGCAGTGGAGGTGGCCCAAATCCTTGGGTCCTGCACCCATGTGGGGGATCTGGAAGAAGCTCCTGGCTCCTGGCTTTGGATTGGCCCAGCTCTGGCTGTTGCGGCCATTTGGGGAGTGAACCAGGGGTTGGAAGATTTCTGTCTCTCTCTGTCTTTGCCTTTGCCTCTCTGTAACTCTGCTTTCAAATAAGTAAATAAGTGTTTAAAAAGAAAGAAAATAGGCTTGGCTAGGAAGCACATAGGGAAACAAGGTCAGCAGTTTTATTTTTATCAAAAAAGAAGCAACTGGCTTATAATTTTTTTCAACTTTTATTTAATAAATATAAATTTCCTAAGTAAAACTTTTGAATTATAGCAGCTTTTCCCCCCATAACCTCCTCCCACCCACAACCATCCCATCTCCCACTCCCTCTCCCATCCCATTCACAACAAGATTCATTTTCAGTTATCTGTATATACAGAAGATCAACTTAGTATATACTAAGTAAATATTTCAACAGACTGCACCCACACAGACACACAAAGTATAGAGTACTGTTTGAGTGGTAGTTTTACCGTTAATTTGCATAGTACACCACATTAAGGACAGAGATCCTACATGGGGAGTAAGTGCACAGTGACTCCTGTTGTTGATTTAACAATTGACACTCTTATTTATGACATCAGTAATCAACCGAGGCTCTTGTCATGAGCTGCTATGGAAGCCTTTTGAGTTTGCCAACTCTAATTTTATTTAGACAAGGCCATAGTCAAAGTGGAAGTTCTCTCCTCCTTTCAGAGAAAGGTACCTCCTTCTTTGATGGCCCATTCTTTCCGCTGGGATCTCACTCACAGAGATCTTTCATTTAGGTCATTTTTTTTTTTTTTTTGCCAGACTGTCTTGGCTTTCCATGCCTGCGAAACTCTCATGGGCTCTTGAGCCAGATCTGCATGCCGTAAGGGCTGATTCTGAGGCCACAACTGGCTTACAATTAACAATAATTCATTTCATTCTTTGTTGACAAGAGTTGGGTGTGGTCATCATTATTATCACAACCCTTTCCAGATTTTGAAGCAAAATGTCAAAACATTTTACTTAATTTTCCTAAAGTATTAAATGGCAGTAGAAACATAAGACTTATCCCTGGACACTGTGATGTCTGTCTACTGATTTTCTGTGAGTCATACACTCAAGAAGCACAAAAACAGGGCGGGCATTTGATGCTTCAGTTAAAATGTCTCTTGGGATACTTGCATCCCAAATCAGAATGTCTTGGTTGGAGGCACAGCTCCCCTTCAGCTAATGCACACCCTAGGAAGCAGTAGATAATGGCTCAAATGATTGGGTCCCTCATACTCAGGTAGGTGACCCAGTTGGGGTTCTGGGCTCTTGGTGTGTTTCTCTCTGTCTCTGTGTGTGCATGTCTCCTCGTTTCAAATAAATTTAAAACAACTTAGTTTAAAAAAAACACCAAAAGGACAAACTTTGGTGCCTTAATTTATAGAGTTTTATTTGTTGCTTAAAACAATGAACAGTAGGCACAGACGTGTTAGGAATTATCTGTACTTACTGACACTGACAGAAGGAAAGAAACCTGCATCTCTGTAAAATTGTCAGAAATATACTCAGTTTTGTGTATGTGATAACATTTCTACTACCAAGAGACTGAAAATCATGTGTGGAATCTTAAATTAGAGACATTTTCTCAGCCTGATGAGCAAGCCATCTTGAGTCAAAAAGGTTTCTGAAAATACAGGAAAAGTCCAGCAGCCAGAAAAACAACCGAAACAGACAGAGAAATAATCACTAACAGTGGCAGGAAAGCTCTTCTTCCTGAGGCTGCTGGGCCACTGTCAACACTACCCCCGTGGCCTCTGTGCAGGCAGCTGGGAGGAGACCACCCACTGCCACAGTGGCAGTGATGTTTGTTATTGCAGACCCCCTTCTTATTGCAGGCCTCAGGAAGGCAGATTTGTGACAGGACAGACAGATTGACGCATTTCCTGTGGATGCAGATCTTGCCAGTTCCACAGACAGTGCCATCTTTCACTTCACCAATGTCGGTTTTGCCCAGTTCAAAATGATGCTGGATACTCCAGCAGGTGACACCATTGATGTGAGTGAGCTGCAGAGCAGAAGTATCTTGCAGGTGAGGGATGTCATCCACATTGTCACAGTGAACTCTCCCACAAAAGATGTCAGAAGTATTACATTTTAGGTATGCTGTGCCATTTGTACCACAGTGTCCAAAACGGTTTCCTTGGGTGTTGATTTCTTTATAGCAATTCTGAGAGGCACTCTTTGCACCTTTACCAAAAATCTCCCTGCATTGTTGGTCATGGTTATTGCATCTCTTTTCATAGCAGTAAGCGCTATCACCACAGGGGATCCCATTTTGCACATACCCATCTTCTGGGCACTGATGTGACGTACCATTGCACCACTCTGGAAGATCACATTCATTGACCTGTTGCCTACACACTTTCCCTGATGGCAGGAACTTGCAGTCTTTACAACAAAGCCCAAAAGCACAAGCAGCCCCAGGCCTCAGGGTACAGTTCAACAGACAACAGGGATCTTGTTCACACTGTTGTATGGAGCCACAGTCACAATCCTCTTCTCCTTCAACCACACCATTCCCACAACGCTTTAGTATAAAGACGTTCTCTAGTCTTGGAATACCGTGCAGACAAGATCCCTGTTGTGAAGTGGTATTCATAAAATCAGCATAACTGCAATTTGTGAATCTATCTGCTGGCACTTTGAAAGTACTCATGACACAACCACTTTCCCCACAAAAACAGAATTCCTCATCATGCCGCATACCCAAAATATGCCCAAGCTCATGGGCCACAGTGTTTGCAAAATATGACAAGGTGTCACCTTGAAAATTACAGACTCCACAATCAAGAGGAGGACGACATATTCCTGCAACATAGGCTAGACCAAGTACGCTTATAAGTGAATTTTTTATGAAAATATGTGCAGCGTCATGCTGTGTCTTGGAAAGTCTGATTTGTTTCCACTGAGAGAAATCTTCTAGAATTTGGTTTATGCTTCTCATTGGGAAGGCATTTCTTTGATTCCAAACTTCAATTCCAATCAATATCACAGAAGTATTCAATTTTTGATACATGAAATCCACTACATTGACAACAAGAAATATATCCTCTTGCACCTTGGAGATGTTGCTTTGGGAATAGGTGAAGAAATCATGATCCGACACCACAAATAGCTCCAGAAACAATGTGTGAGTCCACCAGTCACCAGCAGAATTTTGTTTCAGAGGTGAGTTTTTAGCCTTTTCAAATTCCAAGCGTTGGTATGCTGTGTCCTCTTCTGTTAACCCACATTTCATGTATTGGGATTGTGTCTCATCACTGCCTACCTGATACACCAGGTGTTCAAATGTGGTGGAGTACTCAATAGGTTCAATTTCATAAGTGAGGTCATTCACCCGCAGTATTCCTCGAAAACCTCCATAACAGGTGCTGAGGGCAACCAGAGACTCGGGGGCCCCCTGCACGTAACCATGATAGTAACAATCATCAGGGACAAAGGGATGATCCTCCTGGAGGCCATGCTGCTCTGTGTAGGTGAACACAGGGAGGTGTGTGGAAACCAACAGCTTCTTGACCCTCATGTGGACAGTGTGCCTCTGGCCCCCAATCCGCATGCAGTAGGAGAGCCATCCTGGAGCCTTTGCGCTTCTACCCCTGCTGGTCACCTTCAAGGGGATCACCACTTCTGGGGAGCTGAGGTGTTGGGAGGGCCCGGCCTGGGAGAAGCTAAAAGAGGACAGAGGCACCCCAAGCCACAACAGCAGGAAAGGGACTCTTATGAATGCTCCAGCCTCCACCACCACCATGACGGAACCATCTGTCGAGAAGAGGTCAGAGTGTGAGCCACTGCTGGTCCAGCTCCTCCCTCTGAGCTGCGCACGGCGCAGTGCTGACTTCTACAGGAATGTGTCCTGGCAGAGGTGGGTCATCAGCGATGCAGTGCTGAAAGTGAAAATAAAAAGGGTAGGATGGTGGCAGGATTGGGTAAGGAAGTTGGGAAAAAGAAAGAATGGTATAGCAAAAAATTCACTGATGAATCAAGAAAATGGGCTTTATTTGCTTTCTATAAATGAAGTGAAGAGTTAGGGAGGTATATATGACAATATTGGCCATGTTGAGCATTGTTGAGGTTGAAGTATGGGTACTCAGAAAATTATCTGAATCTTATAGGCAATATGGAAACACCCATTTAAAAACTGTTAAATAACAATGAAGAGGGGCTGGCAATTGAGGTGTAGTGGGTTAAGCTGCAGTCTGCAATGCCACTATTTCATATAGGGTCAAGTTTGTGTCCAAGCTGCTCTACTTCCAATCCAGCCAAGACAAGCAGAGAGAACTGATCCTCAGTGGCTGCAAGACTCCAGATCTACGCCTTGTTTGCTTAGGTTATCCTAGGATCAGAGGCCTTCCCAGCTTTGGAAGGTCCCATGTTCTGTCACTGTGGCCAAAATGGGCCCTTTCCAAGAGGAGTCTTCTCAGTTAATGCCCATCCACCCCTCTGGCCTCATCTGAAGAAATCACTTCCTGGGCTAAGTTAAGCTGCCACCTATGATGCCAGCACTCCATAACAGAATACAGTTGGAATAATTCCAGCTGCTGCTTGCTAATGAGCCTGGGAGGCAGCCAAAGATGGCTCAAGCACCCGGGCCCTGCCCCCAGTGTCGGAGACCTGGATGGAGTTCCGGGCTCCTGGTTTCAGCCTGGCTAAGCCCTAGCCTTTGCAGCCATTTTGGGAGTGAACCAGCAGCTAGAAGACCTCTCTCTCCCTGTGTGTTTCAAGTAAATAAATAAATCTATTTTGCAAAATGAAGACTCTTAAGAATAGCGTGAGATTATCTCAGTTCTTTCAAAAAATAATATTGGTTTATGCCTGTTACCTTTTTGCATAACTATTGATAGTGTCTCCTTTAACTGTCAAACCTGGAGACATTAAAAATAATCAAAATCCTTATGTCAATTACTACCAGCCCACTAGTCTTATGATTTACTTTAGTTTTTCTTTATTTCAAAGTTAATTACTGCTTCTTTATTATATTCTCCATCCATAATTCTGTTAAGCATAAGATACTTGACTATAAGGTTTGTGGTTGTCCTTCATCTTATGTCTTCTATAATACCTATTATAGCACTAAACAATGAAAATGTAGGAAGGGGGAAGGAAGTAGTGAAGAACCTTGGATTACAAATGAAAAATACTCTTAAAGTGTTCATATTTGTATATATTGGCATATTTTTACAGATTCGTTTTATTTATTTAAAAGGCAGAGTTACAGATTGAGAAAAGTAGAGGAAGAAAGATCTTCCATCCACTGGTTCACTCCCCAAATGTCTACAATGGCCAGGGCTGGGTTGGGCCAAAGCAAAGAGTCAGGAGCTTCATCTATGTCTCCCATGTGACTGTAGGAGCCCAAGTACTTGGACCATCTTCCACTGTTTCCCAGGTGCATTAGTAGGCATCTGGATTGGAAGTAGAGCAGCCAGAACTCGAACTGGAGCCCATACGGGATGCTGATGCTGCAGGCAGTGGCTTAATTTGCTATGCCTCAACACTGGCCACTGATTATATATTTTTAAATAATTGGAAACCATTATACTTAGTGAAATAAGCCAGTCTCAAATACAAATACCATATGTTTTCCCTGATCTGTGGTAACTAATAGAGCACCAGAAATGTAATGTATAGGAGTGAAATTGACATTTTGAGACTCAATGACTGTTTACAGGCCTTGTCTCTACTGTAGAGGAACAGTGAGTTTTTAAAAATTTTTTCTTCCTCCTATCTGTTGAACTCTTTATTTAGTGTAGTGTTAATCTTATGAATATAAATTAAACTGAAAGTAGATCATTATAAAACTTAAGAGTGGGGATAAGAGAGTAAGGAGGAGGAAGGGTGGTAGCATGGGCAGAATGGAGGGTAGGGTAGAAAGTATCACTATATTCCTGAATCTTTATATATAAAATTTGTTTACCTAAACATTTTTAAAAATAAAAATAAGGAGCAAAAATTAATTGCAGTATGCTTATTTATTTGAGAGGCATAGAGTGAGAGAGAAAAAGTGTGTAGTCTCTGCTGATTCATTCCCCAAATGCCTGCAATATCCAAGAACTGGGCCAAGGCAAAAATCAGAAGCCAGGAACTCAATCCAATTCCCACATGAATGGTAGGGACCCAATTACTGGAGCTGTCACCTGCTGCCTCCTGAGGTGTACACTAGCAGGAAACTAGAATCAGGAGTGAAGCTAGGAATTGAACCCAGGTATTCCAATGTAGGCTATGGGCATCTTAACCCCGAGGTCAAACATTCTGTCCCTGGTCATAAATGTTGAAGGCAAGATAAGCCATTAAAAGCTGATGTCCTCCAACATGGGGTCCAGTAGAATCCCAAAGACAAAAAGAAATGCCTTCAGAAAAGAAAATGAGAACCATGCAGTTTAAAGACTTTGAGAAAAGGAACTCTGCTTTGTTAGGGAAAAGACATCAAAGTGCCTGGTATTTTAGGATTGCCAGGGAAGAGTCCTAGTGTTTGCTCAAATATAGTTACCAACCATCTTTGAACACGAGAGAATTCCTACACCTGGTAGATTGTATGGCAGGCAACATTCATCCATTTCTGTCCTTACTCATTAAGCAAACATTCATGTGTTTCGAACATACAAAGTGTAAGGCCTTGTCCTATACATCAGGGAAGGAAAATCAAAACAGAAAGCCTTAAATAAACCATCCATTTAGTGAAAAAATCCTTGGCAGCAACAATTACCTGTAGGGGAGCTATGAAGTTGTACTTAATATTTTAAATTGTATGGCCTTTGTCGTGGGCTGAACAGAGGATCCATATTTCATCATAGTCTCAACTGACTAACAAAAACGAGGCTAAGAAGCACGGAAACTGTGTAAAACCAGACAATTGTATTATAATGTGTTCCAAACCAGGTTATCTAAGACAAAGTCTGTTTTTGGGGGATCCTCACTGTACAGGCCTCCAAGATGCTGGGATGGGCCAGCAACTCATGTTATGAAAGTCATCAAATTAATAGTCTTCAAAATTAGCCACTATAAAAAGAGTTGAAGTGTCCTAAAATATTACAACTTATAAATAAAAAGACCTTATAACAGTTTTCTGAAATTTGTAAATATAATTATCTACTACCAATACCAAACTGAATTTTTTCTAAACTATCGATAATAAAAATAAATTTTTAGGCCAGCGCCGCAGCTCAATAGGCTAATCCTCCGCCTGCAGCACCGGCACACCGGGTTCTAGTCCTGGTTGGGGCTCCAGATTCTGTCCCGGTTGCCCCTCTTCCAGTCCAGCTCTCTGCTGTGGCCCGGGAGTGCAGAGGAGGATGGCCCAAGTTCTTGGGCCCTGCACCCGTATGGGAGACCAGGAGAAGCACCTGGCTCCTGGCTTCAGATCAGTGCAGTGTGCTGGCCGCAGTGCGCCAGCCGCAGTGCGCCAGCCGCAGCGGCCATTGAGGAGTGAACCAATGGAAAAAGGAAGACCTTTCTCTCTGTTTCTCTCTCTCACTGTCCACTCTGCCTGTCAAAAAAAAAAAAGAAATTTTTATCAAACAAGCTAGAGAAAAGACAATGTGTTTTAGTACTTGAAATAGAAAACTTAAATAAATAATTCTCATGGGGCCAGCGCTGTGGTGCAGTAGGTTAATCTTCCACCTGTGGTGTCGACATCCCATATGGGTGCCTGTTCTAGTCTTGGCTGTTCCACTTCCAATCCAGCTCTCTGCTATGGCCTGGGAAAGCAGTAGAAGATGGTCCAAGTCCTTGGGCTCCTGCACCCACGTGAGAGACCAGGAAGAAGCACCTGGCTCCTGGCTTTGGATTGGCGCAGCTCCAGCTGTTGCAGCCATTTGGGGAGTGAACCAACAGAAGGAAGACCTTTCTCTCTGTCTTTCTCTCTCTCACTGTCTGTAACTCTACCTCTCAAATAAAATAAATAAAATCTTTAAAAAATAATTCTCATAAAGGAAGCAATTAAAGAAGAGGCAATTTTAAAACTATAGAGAAAAGGTGTTATAGAATGTAGCAGCAACTAAATTACAATAACTATTGGAGAGGTTCAAAGTTTCTGATGTTTATGGAGTTTTCAACCTTTAAAATTTATAATCTCTTGCAATTTCTTTCTTATGCTATCTAAGTGTTCATTCTATATTTATTTCATACTTATTTTTTCATCTGTAATTTTGTATGCTTTTTCCTAAAGTAGGCCCTTTTTCATCTTACAAATGTATCAGGTCCAAAAATCTGCTTCTACCCCTTATGTGATAAATGTGTTAAGAGATGATAAGTACAGTTTCTT
The DNA here is from genome assembly GCA_949820135.1 of Sylvilagus floridanus. Lineage (NCBI taxonomy): Eukaryota > Metazoa > Chordata > Mammalia > Lagomorpha > Leporidae > Sylvilagus > Sylvilagus floridanus. The sequence goes on along the minus strand of OX463228.1, from coordinate 8,594,443 downwards.
ATAAGAACACTAAGGAAAAGGACATCTAAATCTAATCTAAGAATGCTGATCTGAGAAATGATGCACAGATGATAGGAAAATAAAGAAGCCTAATCAATAACCAGTCATCTTCTGGACTCTGAATCCATTTCTGGTCAATGCTTCCTTTACCATGATTCAAATTCCCCTCCATCATTCCTTCAATACAACTTTCTCTGTGCCTGTGCCTTCTGTAGTCTTCCTTGATGATGATGATGAGATACTCCATATGCAATCTCTTCACACAAAACTCCTTTCATCTGCTAACATTATTAAACCTTAGTGTCGACAGAATTTACTGCTCACCCTAAGGTTCACTCTAAAGACAGCCAATTCCATGAAACACCATGTAGCATAGGTTCCAAAGTCTTGGTTCTTTTCTCTATAATCATGTAGTCAGTACCAAGTCACTCATCCCACAACATCTAAATACACTAATTTTTATATTTCTCATCAACCACTCCTCTCAATCTTTCACAAACTTCAACTCTTGCACAATTGATAAAATCTTTATCCACCAAATATCCTACCCGCATCCTAGCTAATATTCTCAAGTATATAGACAATCCATCTGAAAATCAGAAGTGGTAGTTAAGGTCTTTAAGCCTCTTTAATTTATCTTCAGTGTAATTCACCTTACACACTCAGAGTCATAATCTGTACTTTGTTATCACAAAAATTATCCTAAGCAACTAACAAATTCAGTTATTTCAGTTCTACTTTACTTCTGCTATACTTGTTTATCTAACTCAAAGGGATTCCAAATTTTGTTTTTCATTGAGTCCCATGTTTTTTATTTGCCAGATAGAGTTAAATAATGTGTGAGAGAGAGAGAGAGAGAGAGAGAGAGAGAGAGACAGAGAGAAAGATCTTCCTTCCATTGGTTCACCCCCCAAATGCCCGCTATGGCCGGAACTGTGCCAATCCGAAGCCAGGAGCCAGGTGCTTCCTCCTGGTCTCCCATGCGAGTGCAGGGGCCCAAGCATTTGTGCCATCCTCCACTGCACTTCCAGGCCACAGCAGAGAGCTGGACTGCAAGAGGAGCAACCGGGACTAGAACCGGGACTAGCCCATATGGAATGCCGGCACCGCAGGTGGAGGATTAACCAAGTGAGCCATGGCTTCGGCTCCCCATTTTTCTCAATCTCATGCCTTTGTCTTCCCTTCTATTCTTTTTCTTTAAGAAAATAGAATAGAAATATTAGAGGGCATCCCTAAATGATCCTTACCAATTTCTACCCACATGGATCTAAAAATCAGGGGAGGGGGGGAGGGTATGTGCATGGTAGGTTACTGGGTCACAATACAAAATGGATTTCTGCCCCTGGGAAACAGTAAAAAAATCTATAGTGAAACCAAGTTCAAAGACAAAGTTGTCTCCAAGATTTTCACTATTACAGATCTATCTGAATACACACCAATGTCTTCTTCTCTATTCCACTCTGCACCCCAGTATCAATAGAAAAATGATGCTCTCCCAGATTCAGGCAGTAGTCCCTCTCCTTCTGTTCCAGATCTTACCTTCCATCTACTTGTGGACTGGTTTTTATCCATTTTTCCAATTTCCAATTATATCCTTTCCTCCCATAGTTTATATGTATTTTACTGGCAATTAACATAATCAACTAACTCATTCTGGTTTGCTTATGACATTTCTAGATTTAAAACTGAAAGCTCTGCATCCCAGAAACTCTCTCTGTCATAGGCAAACATTTATAGTTGGTCATCCTATCCCTTACCTATCCTCAAGTCACCTACATCTTTTAAAAGGAAAACAATATTCAAGAATTTTCACCTTTTCCAGTAGACTATTCTGAATACCAACAGAGTCAAACTTGATGAATGACTTACCTGCAGAAAAAATAGTAGTTTCCATAGCTCTTTCTGTCAAGATAGTTTCTAACACTCTTATCAGTGATCAAAGATGTATAGTTGAGACCACATAGAACAAAGGAAAACATAAGCTCTTCCCCTGCTGTCTCTCAGGTAACTAAGTTCTAGATTTGTCTGCTTAGCAACAAGGACCTCTCATGTACAGAGAAAGAGCAACTTGTTCTTGAGGATATTTCGCTCTGGCTCCACCACGTCTGTACAACTTTACTTCCAAATGCAATGTAACGGGAATGAATAGCCTCTTCAGCCCCAGCATATGTTGCTCTGCAATGTAGATTCTCTTTTGCTTCATTATTTTGCTCATGCTATTGCACTCACCTAGATCGTCTCATGACTTTTCACTATTGGACTGAATTGTAGTAGCTTTTTGTAGTAAGAACAAATTCCACTTTTATTATCAAATATTTTTCTATATAAACTAGATAACATTTATATCCTATAATGATCAAATTTAATCAATTTAAGTTAAAATGTAACTGTACTGTTTTCAGTTTTATATACATGTTTTTAAGATAGATGATGTATTTATTTAATTAATTTTTATTTTACTTGAAAGGCAGAGAAAGAGAGGGAGAGATCCCACATTCACTGGTTTACTGCTCAAATGCCTGCAACAGCAGGGCTAGGCCAGGCTGAAACAAGGATCCCAGAACTCATTCCCACCTGGGTAGCATGGATCCAAGTACTTTAGCCATTAACTGCCACCTCCCAGAGTGCACATTAGCAGGACTCTGGAATTGGAAACAGAGCCTGGATTCAAATCAAGAACTCTAATATAGGATATGGTTAGCTATCCCAAGTGGCATCCTTACTGCTCTGCCAATACCCACTTCACAAGTTTCATTTTCTAATTGAATCTCTTACTAGACTACAGTGTTTTTGAGAAAAATAAGCTCAAAATGGTTAGTTGATAATTTATGGTATAGTGTGAAAAAATATGCAGTCTATGAGTTCGATCATATGAAATTGCATAGGATGACAACTAATGCAAAAAATATTAACTCTGGCTAGCTTCTTTTAAAAAATTCAAGTGAAACTTGCCAATTCCAATTTAACCTGGTAGGTGCAGAACGCCATGAGATAATTATCAATCAGAAGAAGTTTTGTTTCAATCACAGTTTCGTTCCATTTTCTCTCACAGAAAGATTCTACTATTCAATCTAGTTTCCACAGGAGTCTTCTAGGGAGGTTCCTTCTATCAACCATTTCATCCAAAAGGCAAAACTGGAAACATCTCTGGCTTAGGAGAAGTAGATATACTCAGTGGATAAAATCTTCTCATATAACCAGACATGATTAACAATGAAAAAAATACATCCTAATAAATGACGAAATTAGAAAACCGTATAAACTCAATCCTGGAAATGGTTAGCAGTAAGCCAATGGTAGCAGTAGGCAAAGAAACTCTACACAAGGAGAACAGTAACTGAAGAATGGAGTTCTTGCTTCAGGCAGAACAAGCAATAAGCTGTGAGATCCACACATGGGAAGAAGTGAAAGCTTTCAAAAGCAATTTGGCTGATCTCTCTAGCTTTAAGAAGGAGTACAATTTATTGGTTGTTTTTAATAAGAATTCAGAATTTCTGGTTCCAGATAAGATAGAGCAGATAGTTTTTTTCCTATTACTCCTGCTAAATAAGGTTATGCTACAGTAACAAATATAATTCATGATCATTAACATACTATGTTCTAGTAAGACAAAAAGAATAAGGAACAAAATAAAGTCCCTGAAGACAGTGAAAGTATAGAAATTCACAAATCAGATAAAACTGTAACTTAAAATTTCTAAATAAATACAAAGAAGTTAAGAAAATCTCACAGGTCATGAAAAGACAACTAATACAATGGCGATTTTTAACTGGGAAATAAAAGTTAGAAAATTAGATAGTTTTTGAATGTTTAGTAACTAGAAAGGAAGGACAACTCCTACCATGGAAACTGTATCTGGAAAGTTGGGTTTGTCTCCAAGACTGCCATGGAGGAGAGCAACGGAAAGGGTGAAACACCACTGTAAAAAACAAATTGTAGACGGAAATCAGCAAGATGATAGAGTACAACTGTCTAGTGCTTATACTCTCATGATCCGTTTGAACAGTTACCTGCACAAGAAAGCATCTTCAGAAGAACTCAGGAACAAGAGTAGAGCATCTGGGTATAGCAAAGAAATAAGGGAAGACACATTGAAGAGGGTGGGGAGGACAGTTTTACATCACCATTCACCCCTCCCCCAAATTCAACATGTGCAGTACAGACACACACCACATGGGGAAAAAGAAGAGTAAAGTGAATGCCAGACTTTCCCTTAGATACCAACATGAGCCCACCTCACTAAAATGCAGTTCCAGGAAAAACCTCTTAGATAGAACTCCAGGCCTAATTCACCACCAGGCCCAGCAGAATCAGCCTCCAGCTGTGCTGCACTGCTGAGTTTACACCTTTAGGTCTGTCTCCAGGCAAGCCCCCAGATACTAGCTCCAAGTCTGCTCAGTTCCAGGGCAGCCCCTAAAGCCCTACACTTCAGCAGAACCAGTCATCCTGTAGCATATCTGGGATCCAGGCCCATAGCAGTAAACCCCAGCACGGGGACAGACATCACAGACCCAGGCTCTAGGAGTCTCCATATGGACCCAGACCTAGACTGCCCACTGCAGACCTAAAACCCAAGCCCATGCTCCTGGACCACTTCCAAGCCTACTCCACAGCCAAGCTGGCACACAAGGATCTGGGCATCTGTCCTGTCTGTATGGCTCTAGGCTTTCCCCAGCACCTCATCCTAACCTCCAGGCTAAATCCCACAGCCTCTAAAACCTCCTGTGTGCTAAATGTCCAGTACTACTCCAGTAAACAGTGGTAACGGGTTCTCTCACAGTTTAAGGATCCAGAACCACCACTTAACTCAGGCTCCAGGGTGTACCCACGGATGATTTACCCAGGATCCAGGCCAGTTCCCATAGGTTTGGGCTGTAGCCACACCCCAGGACTAGGCCAGTCAGGCTCCAAGTCTGCCTTCATGAGATCACATGTCAGACCTGTCAAAGCACCTGGCCAGCAACTGAGGACTGCAGAAACAAGGCCACCCATAGACATGAGAGGTTGCCAAGCACTCTGTGCAAGTACAATAGCAAGGAATTTCTCAGTCAAAGCCAATTTGCAAAGAATTGAGTAAGTTCTTCATTCTTCAAATGTGTGAATATAGGTGCATGGTCACAAAGATCATGAGTATCCCAGCAACATGACATCACCAAAGGCATAAAACAATGCACCAATAACTGATAATAAATGGATATTTACAAACCACCTCACAAAGAATTCAAAAGAATCCCCTTAAAGAAGCTCAGACAAGAGAATGCAGACAACTAAATGAAAATGAACAAATGAGAAGTTCAAAAAAGCAACAAGGACAGGTGTTTGGTGTATCAGTTAGTAGGTCACTTGGGATGCCTGCATCCTACATCAGGGTGCTTGGGTCCGAGTCCCAGCTCTGCTGCTGACTCCAGCCTCCTACAAATGATCATCCTGGGAAGCAGCAACTGATAGCTCGAGTAGCTGAGTCCCTGCCACTCACATGGGAAACGAGGACTGAGTTATTAACTCCTGGCTTTGATCTGGCCAAGTGTGTGGGCATTTGGGAAGTGAACTATTTGTAATTTAATAATAGACAGTCTTTAAAAAGGAATAAAATACTGTCACTTGCAGAAAAATGCTTGGAACTGCAGGACGTTGTATTAAATGATATAATCCAGGCATCAGAAGACAAATATTACATGTTCTTACTCTTATTTGGAAACAACTAAAAATGTTGATCTCATAGAATATACTAGAAAAGTGCTTATTAGATGGTAGGAAGCATGTGGGATAGAATAATATTGTACAATGGGTCCCAAAATACACTTATATAAGAGGAATAAGTTCTAGTGTTCTATGGCACAGTAGAGTGACCATAGTTTATAACAACTTATTATATATTTCATGCAGGAGTTCAAAGTCTTCAAATGTGAATAAAGAATAAATGTTTTGGAAATGCTAATTACCCTAAATTGCTCATTACACATTGTATATATATATATATATTAAATTATCATATTGTACTCCATATGTACAGTGTATAGTAATAAATATATGAAACAGTGATGTGTCACTTAAAAATGAATGTTAAGAAGGAAAAAGGTTGGGCCTGGCGCTGTGGCTCACGTGGCTAATCCTCCGCCTGTAGCGCCGGCATCCCATATGGGCGCCAGGTTCTAGTGCCAGCTGCTCCTCTTCCAGTCCAGCTCTCTGCTGTGGCCGGGAAGGCAGTGGAGGATGGCCCAAGTGCTTGGGCCCTGCACCCACATGGGAGACCAGGAGGAAGCACCTGGCTCCTGGCTTTGGATCGGTGCAGTGGCCATAGTGGCCATTTGGGGGTAAACCAACGGAAAGGAAGATCTTTCCTCTCTCTCTCTCTCTCTCTAACTGTGCCCGTCAAAAAAATAAAAAAATTTAAAAATTAAAAAAAAGAAATTAGGACAGTGATGTCACCAAAATGACAAAGCAGAAGCAATTGAACTTCCCTCTCCAATACTGCAGAAAAACAATAACAAATATCCAGCAGAAAAATTATCACGTGGAGAATCCTAGAGGTTAAAGTTTGGACTACAGAGCAGTGAAAAGCCACAAGCAGAGAGTAAGTGGTCCTGTAACCACAGCTCCCTTACCCCTGCTTATAAATACCACACTGGAAAGGCCCTCCAGACTCATGGTTTCTAAATGGAAAAAGTGAGACTGAGTCAGGCAGTCTTCCTCAATTCCTTGTGTTTCTTTAAAGAAGAAATTTCCCTACTGCAGCACATGGGAATCATCACACGTGCCTGTAGAGCTGAAGTCAGCTAGACACAAAGGGCGGGGTTAAGTCCAGCAGCAGCCAGCACAGAGAACTCCACCAGCTCTCCACTTCAGCCTGTGAGGTGCCCACTCATGGAAGCTGCACGGTAGTACCATCCTGCAGGAGTGTTCTGTGAGTTCTTAGCAAGAGTCTCTAACTGGGCTTCCTGACCACTCTGTGAACTCATTTTTACCCCCTCCCCCCATTCCCATTGGAGCTTGGACACTGCCAAGCTCAGAATCATTGTGGACCTGTGGCACACCTGGATTCTGGACACTATGTAATGCTGGCAAGGAGAAAGTGGCCTCAGGCTAAGGAAACTCAGCAGTTAATCTGAACAGGACCTCTAGACAAACATATCTTAGAAAGATCAATACAAGCCAAGCTACACAAGGAAGAGTGGGTTAAATGTATAATTCTTCAATAGGGAAACATGTTTTTGCATGGAAAAAAAATCAAGATCAAGCAAGAAACCAGCACCTCAACAAATGTAGCGAACAAGATGCCTGTGACTGAACCTGATAAATTGGAAATGTATGATCTCTGTAAACAAGAATTCTAAACACAAGTTTTCTGAGATCATACATTTGCAATTTATTAGGCAAACTCCAAAATATCTCACAAAAATAAGTTTTTCAGAAAAATTTAATGAACAGGTTGAAATACCTTTTAAAAAAATAAACCAACATCTTGGGCTAAAATGTAGTGAATGAAATGATGACTACAATTGAAAGCCTCAACAGCATAACTGATCAAGTAGGAGAAAGAATCACTAAACTCAATGAAGAGCCAGTTGAAAATACAGAATCATATGTAAGCATATGTATATAATATCCACTTGTGAAATGAATATGGCAAAATGTTAACAACTGTAAACCTAAAAAAATTTTAAAGAAAATACAGAGTCAGAAAAGAGAAGAAAAATTCTTAAAAATTAATGGGACCTACAGGACAAACACAAGAGATAAATGTAGCGTCACTGGTGTTCAAATGGGACTTAGCAATAAAAAAGTGGAAGAAAGAGTATTCAAGGAAATAATAAAAACCTTCTAAACACACAAAAATAAAAATATGTATGTACAAGGAGATTGCTGTTACCAAACAGATTCAATTCAAATTGACTACATTAAGACATAAAATCAAATCCTCAAAAGCCAAGGACAAATAGGATTCTAAAGTAACAGGAGAATAGAAGGAAATAACAAATATTTTTCAATGCTCTTGGAAACAGATTTTGTGTGTAGATACTACATTCAGTGTGTGAAGGGGAAAAGCTTTTAAGTCAAGAATCTCATATTTGGGAGGCCAACACTGTTGTGTAGTGAGTAAAGCCACTGCGGGCAATGTTGGCATACCGCATGGGTGCTGGTTTGAGTTGAAGCTGCTCCACTTCCATTCCAGCTCCCTGCTAATAGCCTGGGAAAGCAGCAGAAGATGGCTTGAGACCTTGAACCCCTGTGGGAGACCTGGACGAAGCTCCTGGTTGCTAGCTTCAGCCTGACCCAAGTCCTAGCCATTGCAGTCATCTGGTTCTAGTTCTAGTGGATGGAAAATTCTCTCCCTCCTTCCTTCTCTCTCTCTCTCTCTCTCTCTCTCTCTCTCTCTCTCTGTGTGTGTGTGTGTGTGTGTGTGTATAAATCTGACTTTAAAATAAAATAAATAGGGGCTGGCACTGTGGCGTGGTGGGTAAAGACACCACCTACAGTGCCAGCATCCCATATGGGTGCCAGTTCGAGTCCTGACTGCTCCACTTCGGATGCAGCTCTCTGCTATGGCCTGAGAAAGGAGTAGAAGATGGCCCAATTGCTTGGGCCCCTGCACCCACGTGGGAGACCTGGAAGAAGCTCCTGGCTCCTGGATTCAGATCAGCTCAGCTCTGGCCATTGTGGTCATTTGGGGAGTGAACCAGCGGATGGAAGACCTCTCTCTCTCTCTCTCTCTCTCTCTCTCTCTCTCTCTCTGCCTTTTCCTCTCTCTGTGTGTAACTCTGACTTTCAAATAAATAAATAAATCTCTTAAAAATAAAATAAAATAAATTTTTTAAAAAACAGAATACCACACTAGAAAAAACAATTCTTCAGAAATGAAGGAGAGAAAAATAACTTCCCACATGAACAAAAGCTGAAGGAATTCATCACCACAAGACTAGTCATATCAAAAATATCAAAAAGAGTTCTCCAAACTGAAAGAAAAGGATGCTAACATGTAACAAGAAAACATCTTGAGGCATAAAACTCACTAATAAAAATAGGTATACAAGGTCAGAACACTCTAATACAAGCATCATGGTGTAGAGTATACTTATTATCTTAAAATTTAGAGCAAGACATAAAATTTATTTTAAAAGATCATAACCACAAAATTTATAAAGGAATAGGCAATATATAAATAGTGGCTTCAAATGGCCCAAATTATCAATTTTAATATTATAGTTACCATAAAAATGTGAGCACTAGAAAATATTTTTGTAACTACAAAAGAACTTGTAATAGAGTTACTAACACTAAAAAGTTGTGCTCACTTTGGCAGCACAAATGCTAAAACTAAGAATTAAATTTTTTGTAACCATGAAACAACTTGTAATAGAATTACTAATAATAAAAGGCAAAGAATTAAAATATACTACTGATAAAAACCATTTATCCACAAAAGAAGGCTGTGCAAGTGGAAGAAAGAAATGATCTTAAAAAACAATTAGGAGATAACCAAGTAACAAAATGGCAGTAGTCAGTCTTTATAGCATTAGATCCTTTTTATCACCATAGCAATTACCTGAGGCTGGGTAACTGTATATTTTTTATACAGAAAAGAAATTATTTAGGCCAGGCGTTCAGCATAAGAGTTGGGGTGTTTGCATTCTCTATCAGAATACCTGGGCTCAAGCCCAGATTCACTCCTGATTCTAGTTAGCAGCTAATGTGACCCTGACCCAAGTAATTTGGTCTCTACCGTCCATGTGGGAGACCAAGACTGAGTTCTTGGCTCCTAACTTTGGCCTGTACTAATCCTAACTCTCATGGGCATTTGTAACTGAACAGGTAGATAGGAGTCTCTCTCTCCCTCTCCCTCCCTCTCTCTCCCTCTCTCTTTCTGTGTGTGTGTGTGTGATCCTTTAAAATTATTTAGGTAATTTTTAAAGTTTTTACCTTTAATTCTGAAGACTAAAAGTCCAGACAGTATAGTGCCAGCTCTAGTGAGGCTCCCCCTCAAGGCACCAGATCATGGCAGATGACACCACAATGGTGGGACTATGTGTGAAAGGGATACATCAGCTCTCAAGAGAAGAAGCTAGATAGATATTGAGGAGCTGATTTTGCTCTTGTAATAACTTGCACTCATGAGAGCTAACTTGGGATTCCACAAGAACTACCCTAAGGCCTTCCAAGTGTAGAGCCTTCAGTGACCTAAGAACCTCCCACTAGACCTCACAAATATAGGTCCCAACATCTCTACACAGTCACACTGAGAAACAAGGCTCCAAACCATGAAATCTTGAGAGCTAACTTCACATCAAAACCATAGCATTTATCATTCATCACCTTGAATGTAAATGCATTGAATTTCCCTATTAAAAGTCAGAGTGTATGAGTGGATTTTTTTCTAAAAGACCCAACTACTTATAACACAAAACTCTACTTATGAGGACATTGTAAAAATGGAGGTGAAAAGATAAGAAAAAATTACATGTAAATTGAAACCAAAATAAATCAGGAATTGCTACATTTATACCAGACAAAATACATATTAACTTTAAAACTGACGCAAAGAAGTACATTATATAATGATAAAGGGGTCAACTCACCAAGAAGATATGACAATTATATATACACCCAACAGCAAGTCTCTAAATATATTCATATAGAGAGCAAATACTAGTAAACTCAAAGGGAAGGATAGTCTGCCGTATAATTATAGTAGGGGACTTCAACACCTCATTTTCAGCAATGGACAGATTATGTAGACAGAGAGCCAAGAAAAATATTCCAATTCAAACTGTGCTCTAGACCAAATGGACCCAACAAACATTTACAGAACATTCTACACAACAGAACAGAATACACATAATTCCCAACAGCACACAGATCATTATCCAAGATATATCATATTGGGCCACAAAACAAGTCTCAACAATTTAAAAATCAAAATATTGTTAAGTAATTTTTCTTTGTGTGTGCATGTGTGTATGTGTGAGTGTGTTCATAGATATAAGGATTTTATTGCTTTCTTTAGTAGTACATTCCACACAATGATAATTTATGATCTAAGGAAAGTTTTTGTAACTTCCTAAGGCTCAGTATTTCCTTTTCTTTTACAATTAAAAAAATTTATATATTTGGTTATTTAAATTTATATTAATATAAAGAGAACAAATTTCATGTGTTCCATAGGTACAGTTACAAGGAGACAACAACAGTTCCTTCCCTCCCCAGATCCCACCAATCCCCCTCCCTCCCCACTCTTTATCTGTTTTTGCCAAGACATTTTTTAAAAAACTTTTATTTGACTTGCCCCAAATGGTGGAGTTAGAAACGTGCCAGGGGATTCCAATACAATCCCATCAAGGTGGTATGTACCAAGGCCATCTCACTAGTCCAAGTCATCAATTTCAGTTCACAATTGATCACACTAATAGGTCTAACAGTCAAAGGGATCACACAAACAAGACTAGTGTCTGCTAATACTAACTGATAGAATCAAAAAGGGAGAGAACGATCCAACATGGGAAGCGGGAGACACAGCAGTCTCAGAGAATGGCAGATGTCCTAAATAGAACTCTGGCCTCAGAATCAGCCCTTAAGGCAGTTGGATCTGGCTCAAGAGCCCATGAGAATATTTTAGGCATGGAAAGCCGACACTCTGGCAAAAATAAAATAAAATAAAATAAACCTAAATGAAAGATCTCTGCAAGTGAGATCCCAGTGGAAAGAACAGGGCCATCAAAGAAGGAGGTACCTTTCTCTGAAGGGAGGAGAGAACTTCCACTTTGACTATGACCCTGTCAGAATAAGATGGAAGGTGGCAAACCCTAAAGGCTTCCATAGCCTCGGCAACTCATGACTAGAGCCTAGGGAGATTTCAGACGCCATAAACAAGAGTGTCAAATTGTTAAGTCAACAACAGGAGTCACTGTGTAGTTACTTCTCATGTGGGATCTGCCCTTAAGGTGTTGTTCAATGTGAAGTAATGCTATAACTAGTACTGAAACAGTATTTTACACTTTGTGTTTCTGTGTGGGTGCAAACTGATGAAATCTTTACTTAGTATATACTGAATCAATCTTCTGTATATAGATAATTAAAAATGAAAAAAAATCTTGGTGTTAAATTAGAAATTGCCTAGAAAATTAATCAATTTTTTAAAAAAATATATCATGTAGGATCTCTGTCCTTAATGTGCTATACATTGTGAATTAATACTATAACTAGCACTCCAACAGTATTTTTCACTTTGTGTTGCTATGTGAGGGCAAACTGTTGAAATCTTTACTTAATATATAGTAAACTGATCTTCTGTATAGAAAGAGAATTGAAAATGAATCTTGATGTGAAGCAAGGGGAGAGGTTGTGGGAAAGGGGAGGGTTGCGGGTGGGGGGGAAGTTATGGGGGGGGAGCCATTGTAATCTATAAGCTGTATTTTGGAAATTTTATTCTTTAAATAAAAGCGTTATAAAAAAAAACAAATTGTTAAGTCAACAACAGGAGTCACTGTGTAGTTACTTCTCATGTGGGATCTGCCCTTAAGGTGTTGTTCAATGTGAAGTAATGCTATAACTAGTACTGAAACAGTATTTTACACTTTGTGTTTCTGTGTGGGTGCAAACTAATGAAATCTTTACTTAATATATACTAAATCAATCTTCTGTATATAAAGATAATTTAAAATGAATCTTGATGTGAATGGAACGGGAGAGGGAGCAGGAGATGGGAGGGTTGCAGATGGGAGGGAAGTTATGGGGAGGGGAAAGCCATTGTAATCCTAAACTGTACTTTGGAAATTTATATTTACTAAATAAAAATTTTTAAAAAGAGAAAGAGTTGCCTTTTTGAAAGGATAAAACTGAAAAAATAAAAGCTTTTTCTTTATTATATGGAACAAAACATGAGTGCCCACTTCCACCACTCTATTCAACATAGCACAAGAAGTCCAGCCAGAGCAATTTATGAAAATGTAAATGTCTTCTGAATGGGAAAGGAGGAAACATTTCTATACGTCAATAATGAACTCCCTTATAAAGAAACAAGAAAGAAATACCATTTACAACAGCTACCAAAAAAACAGACTACTTAGTAATAAATTTAACCAAGGAACTGAATGGACTCTACATTGATAACTATAAAAGACTGATGAGAGAAACTGAAGAGGACACAAATAAATGGAAAGACATTAGGTATTCATGGATAGGAAGAATTGATGCTTGAATGTCCATTATACCCAAAGTAATCTGCACACTCTATTTCAAAATACCAGTGTTAAATTTCACTCAAATAGGAAAAACATCTTCAGAGCCCATGAGAGTATTTTAGGCATGGAAAGCGAAGACACTCTGGAAAAAAAAAAAAAAAGACCTAAATGAAATGTCCATACTACCCAAAGCAATTTACATTTTCAATGCAATCCCCATCAAAATACCAAGTGACATTCTTCACAGAATTAGAAAAAAATGTTTTTAAACACATATAGCAACACAAAAGACCCTGACTAAACTTGAACAATGAAAATAAAAGCCATAGGTACTACAATATCATATTTTTTTTTTTTTTTTGACAGGCAGAGTGGACAGTGAGAGAGAGAGACAGAGAGAAAGGTCTTCCTTTGCCGTTGGTTCACCCTCCAATGGCTGCCGCAGACGGCGCGCTGCGGCCGGCGCACCGCGCTCATCCGATGGCAGGAGCCAGGTGCTAGGTGCTTATCCTGGTCTCCCATGGGGTGCAGGGCCCAAGCACTTGGCCCATCCTCCACTGCACTCCTGGGCCACAACAGAGGGCTGGCCTGGAAGAGGGGCAACCGGGACAGAATCCGGCACCCCGACCGGGACTAGAACCCGGTGTGCCGGCGCCGCAAGGCGGAGGATTAGCCTGTTGAGCCACGGCACCGGCCTACAATATCATATTTCAAGACACATTTCAGGGCCATTATAACTAACACAGCCTCGTACTGGTATAAAAGGAGACATGTAAACCAGTGGAACAGATAGAAACCCCAGAAAGAAATCCACACATATAAATCCACACATATAAGTCAATCCACATCCAACTTTCACAAATGTGCTTAAAATGTACCCTGGAGGTAAAATTTGGGACATGCTCAATCGGAACGGCCCCAAATGATGGAGTTAGAATTGTGCCAGGGGATTCCAATACAATCCCATCAAGGTGGCATGTACCAAGGCCATCTCATTAGTCCAAGTGATCAATTTCAGCTCACAATTGATCACACTGATCGGTCTAAGAGTCAAAGGGATCGCACAAGCAAGACTAGTGTCTGCTAATACTAACTGATAGAATGAAAAAGGGAGAGAATGATCCAACATGGGAAGCAGGATACACAGCAGACTCATAGAATGGCAGATGTCCTAAATAGCACTCTGGCCTCAGAATCAGCCCTTAAGGCATTCGGATCTGGCTGAAGAGCCCATGAGAATAGATTAGGCATGGAAAGCCAAGACATTCTGGAAAAAACAGAAGACCTAAATGAAAGATCTCTGCGAGTGAGATCCCAGTGGAAAGAACAGGGCCATCAAAGAAGGAGGTACCTTTCTCTGAAGGGAGGAGAGAACTTCCACTTTGACTATGACCCTGTCGGAATAAGATCGAAGTCCACGAACCCTAAAGGCTTCCATAGCCTCGGCAACTCATGACTAGAGCCTAGGGAGATTACTGACGCCATAAACAAGAGTGTCAAATTGTTAAAGCAACATCAGGAGTCACTGTGTACTTACGTCTCATGAGGGATCTGTCCTTAATGTGTTATCCAATGTGAAATAATGCTATTACTAGTACTGAAACAGTATTTTTACACTTTGTGTTTCTGAGTGGGTGCAAACTGATGAAATCTTTACATAGTATATATTGAATCGATCTTCTTTATATAAAGATAATTGCAAATGATTAAAAAATCTTGGTGTTAAACTGGAAATTGCATAGACAATTAATCAATTTTTTAAAAAAAAAATCACGTAGGATCTCTGTCCTTAATGTGCTGTACATTGTGAATTAATACTATAACTAGCACTCCAACAGTATTATCATTTTGTGTCTCTATGCGAGGGCAAACTGTTGAAATCTTTACCTAATATGTACTAAATTGATCTTCTGTGTATAAAGAGAATTGAAAATGAATCTTGATGTGAACAGAAGGGGAGAGGGATCGGGAAAGGGGAGGGTAGGGGGAGGGAGAGAAGTTGTGTGGGGGGGAGCCATTGTGATCCATAAGCTGTTCTTTGGAAATTTATATTCTTTAAATAAAAGCTTTATATAAAAAAAAATGTACCCTGGAGAAACGATAGTATTTTTGATAAATGCTGTTGGGAAAACTGGATTTGCACATTCAGAAGTTTGAATCAAGACCACCTACCTCACCTTACACTCTGTATAAAAATCAACTCAAATAGATCAAAGATCTAAATGTAAGGCCTGCAACTGAAATCACTACAGGAAAACAGAGGCAGTCCTCCAAGACATCCACATAGTGAATGACATTTGGAGAAGACCCCGAAAGCACAGACATTAAAAGCAAAAAAAAAAAAAAAATTGGGATTCAATCTAAGAATCTTCCACACAGCAAAGGAAAGAGCAAAGAGACAACCAACAGAATGGGAGAAAATATTTGTAAACTACACTTGTGAAAAAGGGTTAAAGTTTATAACATAAAAACAGTTCAAAAACAGTTCAGCAATGAAACCGACAGTCTTCTTAAGAAATTGGAACAGGATCTGAACACGTATTTTTCAAGAAGAGAGAGGAGAAAACGTCCAATAAACACATGAAAAACATTATGAGTGTCTCTAGCCACCAGGGACGTACAAATAAAACTACACTGAGATATCCTCTCACTCAGTTACAATGGCTATTACCCAAAAAGGCAAAAAATAATAAATGCTGGTGAAGGAGTGGAGAAAAGGGAACCCTAAAACACTGTTGGTATAGTCTTTGTGAAAAACAATATGGAGATTCCTCACAAAACTAAAGCTGTATCTGTCATATGATGCAGCTATGCCACTTCTGGGAATACCTTCAAAGGAAATGAAGTCGGAGTATGGAAGAAACACCTACACTCCTATGTTTATAAGAGCTCAATTCACAATAGTGAAGATATGGAATCAACTTAGATATGGTATATGTACACAATGGAATGTTATTCAGGTAAAATAAATCCCAACATTTGCAACAAAAGGGGTGGAACTGAAAATCATTATGCTAAGTGACATAAGACAGAAGAGAAATTCCACATGTTTTCTGCTTTATAAATATATATATATAATGGATGTGCATATATATATATATATATTTATACATTTCCACATTAAACTGTAGATGCAATATTATTTGGTATTAGGTATTTATAAATATTGTTTCAAGTGAATTATAACCCTTTTATAATAATATATCCTTCTTTATGATTTTTATCGAGTCCATGTTCATGTAATATTAATATCCCAGCTTTCAATAAAAACAGTATTTATGTGTATGTATAAAATACTTAACTACAAATTTAAAATGGCAAAATATTAAATTCTTAAAACTATATCTGTTCTTTATTGGATTTTTTAAAGATTTTATTTGAGAGGCAGAGTTACAGAGAGAGAGAGGTAGAGACAGAGGGAAAGGTCTTTAATCCACTGGTTCACTCCCAAATAGCCACAACAACCAGAGCTGCACTGATTCAAAGCCCCTTCTGGATCCAGGAGCCCCTTCTGGATCTCCCACATGGGTGCAGGGGCCCAAACACTTGGGCCACCTTCTACTGCTTTCCAAGGCCATAGCAGAGAGCAAAATCAGAAGAGGAACAGCCGGAACTCAAACCCGAACCCATATGCGATACTGGCACCACGGGTGGAGGATTAACCTATTGCACCACAATGCCGTGCCCTGCTACATTATTTGTAGCCATTCAAAAGAAAAATGAAAAGCCTACAAAACTATTATGAGTTCAAAAAGAGTTCCTAAATACAAGAGCAACATGCGAAAACAAATGCTACTCATATGTACAAGCAATAGTCATAAAATACACCATTTTAAAAGATAGTGTTCACATTACTCCCTCCCCCCAAATTTTAAGTTACTGAGGACTAACTTTTTAAAAGGCTATGCAGTGCCATAGAAGCACATTTTCAAACATTATGAGAGCACAGAAAAGAACTAATAAAATGAGGTAAGTAATAGATTGGCAAGGCAAGTCATTAAGATAGTGACGCGCCGGCGCCACAGCTCAATAGGCTAATCTTCCACCTTGCGGCGCCAGCACACCGGGTTCTAGTCCCGGTCGGGGCACCGGATTATGTCCCGGTTGCCCCTCTTCCAGGCCAGCTCTCTGCTGTGGCCTGGGAAGGCAGTGGAGGATGGCCCAAGTGCTTGGGCCCTGCACCCCATGGGAGACCAGGAGAAGCACCTGGCTCCTGCCTTTGGATTAGCGTGGTGCACCGGCAGCAGCGCGCCGGCCACGGTGGCCATTGGAGGGTGAACCAACGGCAAAGGAAGACCTTTCTCTCTGTCTCTCTCTCTCTCACACTGTCCACTCTGCCTGTCAAAAAAAAAAAAAAAAAGATAGTGACGCAAATTCTCAACTTAAATAATAATTAATTCAGTGTAATTACAGTCTAGCTCAAGAGGATATTTCATAAATGTATACGTTCACTCAAACTATGTAAGGTAATAAATATGTTAGTTAGCATGATTTGTATTTATCACTATATAATTTATAAATATCTAAAACAACTTCTATCTTACATTGTGGAAGCAGTATTATTTGGTATATAGATATTTATAAATGTCATCTTCAATGAATTTGAATCCTTATATAATAATATAACATTTCCTTATTTTATGATTCTTACTATGAATGTCATGTTATATTAATATCCCTGCTTTCAAAAAAAGTATCTTTATATATCAAGACATCACATTGTATACTCTAAATATATCAAGTTTTTACTTGCAACTCATGGTGCGAATAAAACTAGAGATAAATTTTTAAATGAGCTAAAAATATGTTTGGGAAAGCAAAACACCAAAGAGAAATTAAAGTATTAAAAAGATCAGTAAAAGGCAATTCATATAGTTTTATGAGATCGGCCTCTTCACAGAATCCATGAGTCATGTCCACACAGAGGGTAGCTAACACATCAACACAGACAATGGGCCCATGTCCTGCCGCCACTGCTGTTGCAGCCACTCTTGCTGTCCACACCATTCCATTCTCAATCCTCAACATCTAAATTCACAGCCACAAGTTAGCACACAACCTGCTCTTTATGTACACTCAGGAGGCTTTGACTGCTTCCATGTTGACATCTGCCCCCAAGTCAAGAGCAAAGCCAAATGTTGGATGAACGGCTATTTCCTCTTTTTTTTTTTTTTTTGACAGGCAGAGTGGACAGTGAGAGAGAGAGAGAGAGAAAAAGGTCTTCCTTTTGCTGTTGGTTCACCCTCCAATGGCCGCTGTGGCCGGCGCGCTGCGCTGATCCAAAAGCAGGAGCCAGGTGCTTTTCCTGGTCTCCCATGGGTGCAGGGCCCAAGCACTTGGGCCATCCTTCACTGCCTTCCCGGGCCACAGCAGAGAGCTGGCCTGGAAGAGGGGCAACCGGGACAGAATCTGGTGCCCCGACCGGGACTAGAACCTGGTGTGCCGCAAGGTGGAGGATTAGCCTATTGAGCCCCGGTGCCAGCCTATTTCCTCTTCATCTGATTATATGCACCCTACTCTTGCTGGTAAAATCAATGGTATGTTGTTCAGATTGATAATTCAGAACTTCTGCACATGGTTGAATTTCAGAGTCTCTCCACTCTAAAGCTGATGAAGTCATAACTGTACGACAAGCCCACCAAACTGAAGAGGCTGCCCAGAAAGCCATGAACAGTGCCACTGGTGTTCCAGCTAGTTAGAATTGATCAAGGACCATGAAAAGAAACTCGTGCATCACTGAAGAAACATTTCTAAACATTGAAAAACTTGACCACTATGGAAAAAGCATTGCAAAATATACATAGATTTTAAAAAGGAAACTTTGAACCTTGTGTACCAAGCTAATGCCAAGCCCAGCAAGCATAATGCTAATCCTAGATTACTTATTGATTTAAAAACAAAAATAGTAAAAAAAAATTAATGTTTTATAGATAATGGAAAACAAACTTTTCAGCAAAGTACAAAAAATTCAGGCATTCCTTTCTTGAATTTTGTAGTTCTCTACTATGGAATAGATAAGAATGTCAGCTCTGTGTTAAAACACAGAATTGATAACTAAGTAAGGAAGCATAATTTGGATTATAAGTTACTGTTTTAATAAAAATTCCTTAAATGGTGAAAGGAAGAAAGACAAATGGATTGACATCTTCTCGAATTATATTTCAAGATTTGTTTTCTAGTGCAAAATAATTAAAACAATGTGGAATTGATGTAAGAACAGACAAACACATCAAGATGTAAAGTCCTAGAAATATGTACATACAAGTATATGCCCAATTAATATATATATAGATAAAACCAGGGATTGACAAAAGTTGGCTTTCCATATGGAAAAATAAAATTCTATCTATGTATCATAGAGATACTACATATCTATTTCAGAAAGAATAAAGAACTAAATGTGAAAGAAAAGGAAAACTTTTAGCAACTAGAAAAAAATAGAACATACTTCTGATCTGAGGGTAGGAAGAATCTCTTCTAGAGGAATCTTTTCTGAAACTCTTTCTAGAGGAAATAAATATATATGACTCTTTCACAAATGTTAACTTCTGGCACCATAGACAAAGTTGATAGACGATATTTATAAATATGATCGAAATGTATAATAGCATGCATAGTATCCATGGAACATTCTAAGTGTCATGAAAAACAACAACAGCAAAAATAACACATATTATTCATACCAACATAGACATCAAAATTATGCACTACTTTGTAATGTATGTAGAATGAAAAGAATCTGGAAAATTCTGTAGGAGTCACCATCCAGATAGGGAAACAAAAAACAATACAAAAGTGGTTACATAACTACCTGAAGACTGAGACATGGGAATGAAATGTACTGGACTGAATACATCGTTCTGTTCCTTTGCATATTCTGATGAACAAAAGCAGACTGCCGAGTCCGTGACTGCCTAAAGTGTCTGTTGAAACAGATAAATCATTCTTGCTTGTGAATTCCAGAAACTGGCCTTGAGAAAGCCAGCTTCAGCTGCAAAGGATTCTTGCCCTCCCCAGTCAGCATGACCCAGGTCTGCTAACAAAGTGCAAAGGGGTACAAATAACTAAGGGCAGGATTAGCGTGGGCTGAGTGGGCTTCCCTTGATTAACAAAACAAGAAATCTCTTAGTACAAAATGCTTGCCTTTTCAGGTCTTAGCCAAATAATCTTTTGTAGCCCCACGTAGGTACCCTGCTTTGCCCTCCTCGTGATAAAGTCAAGCCTTCACCCAAGTTCCCAGTGAATTGCACTGACATGAAATGTACCATGTTACCGCACCTCCAACAAACTTCAGCTCCTGGCTCAGCAAGCCCAACCTCCTTTGCAGCCCCCTTAAAAACTCAGACCACCTGACTGAGTAGGATGGTCATTCTTGAGATATTAATCTGCTACATCCTCCTCAATCGATACATTAAACTTTCTCTTTCCTTTTACTCAAACTTTGTCCTTGTGCTTGTGTTTTGGCACTGTGTCAGGGACACAGTTTGATAAAAGGAATAGTGAGGTAACAAAAGTTAAGAGTCAGGAGACAAAAAGCCCAGATTCTACCTCTTAGAAAACCATAGTGCCCAGGAATGTCAACAGCCATGCTTTAATTTGTAGCTAGCTCCATTGTCTGATGCAATTGAAGTGAGGTGTCCTGTCCCCAGGGACTGACTACAGGAACTTTATAACTGCTGAAATGTAGAGACAGACAGCCATGCATGGGTAAGGTTTTGAAAGCATTAAGCTGTCAGGAGGAGATGGGCATTTAGTCTAAGGATTAAGATGATGATTAAAATGCCCTCATCCCCTATTAGATAACCTGGGTTTTATATATGATCATATATATAGATCATAATATAGATCATGGAGGTAACAGTGATGATTCAGCTAATTGGGTTACTAACACCCACATGGTAGACCTGCATTACTGGCTCCTGGCTCCTGGCTCCTGGCTTCAGCCCAGTGAAGTCCCAAATGTTGTGTGCATTTGGGGAATTTACCAGTATATATGATATCTCTCTTTGGGAGTTTTGGGAATTAACCAGCAAATATAATCAATCAATCTCTCTCTCTTCTCTCTCTCTTCCCTCTTCCCTCTTCTCTCTTCTCTCTCTTTCTTTCTTTCCTACCTCTAAAATAAATAAATGTTTTGTAAAAAAAATTGTTATGACTGGTGACATGACTTGGAATGCCATGAAACTGGAAAATTAGTCAAAAGCAAATGGGATATATCAGGTGTTTGAAGTGGATTTGTTTTCTATACAATATAACAAACTACCACAAACTCAGCAGCTTCTCACAACATACGTTTATTATCTCACATTTTCCATGAGCCAGGAGTATGGGCAGGGCTTTCATCAGTCCTTAGCACAAGCAAGTTGCAGCTAGGCTGCTTTCTTAAATCACAGGTTAGACCAGAGGAAGATCTGTTCCCAAGCTTGTATAAATTTTTGCAGCTGAGGAACTCAAGCAGTTGGTTTCTGCAGATCAACAAGAAAGAAGAGGATCTGCTTCAAGTCTCACTTCTGGACACTTCTTTTAAAAAAGCTCACCTAGGCAGGTCTCTATGTGATTAACTGATAATTTACTACATAAGGATCTTAATTACAGTTGAAAAATCGCATATTTGCCAAATTCTTGGGAAGAAGAAAGTTACAGGATGCCTTCAAATCTAGGAAATTGGGTCATACAAAGGCAGAATCAAGAGGCATGGGAAGCAAGGGGAGGCATCTTAGAGTTCTGCCTAACCTAACACAAGAGGTACAGAGGAAATGGTAAGAATAAAAGTATTGAAGGTTTAATGCTAAGTGCCTTGGATGACCACAGAAAGTTAAGGAAGAACTGAAGATGGTACGCAATGGGCATAAATGCTAACACCTTCTTTGATTACATACAAAGTGCAATCTCTTTTCAGTGAAAGAGAGAAATCCAAAAGAGAGCATTAAAAAACATTTTTAAATGTAGAAAGTGAAATTTCTAGACAAAGGCAGTGCTGTATTCAGGACTTAATGCAGAAAGCCTGAACCATGACACACAGGATAGAAATATCACCTGAATATTTTTATGCTGCACACTTATATTTAGAAGGCAGTCATTCCGTGTATGCTGGAAGAGAATGCAAAGGCCACTCGTCCACAAGCCCACACGTGTCCTTTTCAGAGTCTTCCCTCATCCTCTTTCATTCTAGGTATAAAACTAGGTTGAGTCACAGCATAATCAACTGGAGACAACTGAGCAACTGATAAGCAAAAGGAGACCAATCTGAGGATACTTAATCAAACAGTAAAATACAAAACTAGGAAGGGAAAATCCAATGACTTTGGAGAACAGTCCCGTGATAAGAGATTTGCACCAAGTAAGGGCCTCAGGACATACTGTAAGTTTGCTGCTGGAAGAGCTTCGAGAAGCATGGAAAAAGTAAGGTGAAGTTAAGATGCCAGAATTGTTATGTGGATTGAAAGGTGCAAGGAAATGGGAATGATGAATTGGATACCTGAGCAAAGGGGTCAGTAGGTAATAAAGTTCCACAAGAATGTCCAGGGACGCTATCATGAGAACTGTACGGGGGAGAAGAAAACCAGCCTTTCTGAAATGTCTAGTAGCGGTCGCCATAGGCCAGGGCTGAGGGTGGGAAAGGGCATTGCCAAGCTTGGATCACTGAAGAGTTAGCAACCATTCCTTGAAAAAACACTTGGCAAGTTACTGACTCCATTAGGCCCTGAGCATTCTGGAAGGGCTGGTGATGCATTCTGACAGTAGTAGGCCCGATTTCTGGTCGTGAATTTGCCTCATCTCTCTACAAATAAGGCCCAGAGCAGCACTAAGGACCACTAATAGCCAAAGGATCTGCAATGTTGGATCCACTAGTCTGGTATTCCTACATAATACCATATCAGAACAGGGTACACATTTCAGGCCGGCGCCGCAGCTCACTAGGCTAATCCTCCGCCTTGCGACACTGGCACACCAGGTTCTAGTCCCGGTCGGGGCGCCGGATTCTGTCCCGGTTGCCCCTCTTCCAGGCCAGCTCTCTGCTGTGGCCCGGGAGTGCAGTGGAGGATGGCCCAAGTGCTTGGGCCCTGCACCCCATGGGAGACCAGGAGAAGCACTGGCTCCTGCCATCGGATCAGCGCGATGCGCCGGCCGCAGCACGCCGACCGTGGTGCCCATTGGAGGGTGAACCAATGGCAAAAGGAAGACCTTTGTCTCTGTCTCTCTCTCTCTCTCACTGTCCACTCTGCCTGTCAAAAAAAAAAAAAAAAAAAAAGAAAGAAAGAAAAAGAAAAAAGAACAGGGTATACATTTCACAGGAAAGGAATTGAAGTGGGCCAAATAATGAGATATATGGGTTGTAGATCAGAAAAAAAATGACATAGGAGACACCAGCCCAATAAGCTTTGGAAACATGTACTGACGTGCAGCTGGAGCTGAAGATGAAACACTGGTTGTGAGGCAATATACCATGAGGACAGCGTACAATTCCTGGGACAGATGGTATGAGTGGACCAGACCCTGTTGCAAGGGTCTGAAAATCAAAGACCAGAAGCATGAGGAGCTTCATATACCATAAATCCCAAGGATTTGCTGAAGCTGTGTGAGCTTCCTGTCATCTGTAAACTTGGACTCTATAAGGCTGGAGGACCTGGCCCCCAAAGGGGTCATATTTTGACCAGGGGTGAAGCTACAATATCAACGCATTATAAGTTAAAACTGTCACATGGGATTTTGAACTCACACTGTCTTTCTACCAGGAGCAAGAAAGTCACATCCTTGATAGGGATTATTGACCATAATCGTCAGGGATTCTGGTTAGAACATGCAGATACTGGGGTATATGTATAGATCCAAGGTGATTTCCTTAGAAGCCTCCAGGTGTTCCTATTACTCAGTGGTGACTATAAATAGATTCAGACACCCCAACATGAATTGGACATAGTGATAACGTTCTCAATCTACTGAGAAGAGTGTGCATGATGACACATGGTATGCATTCAAGGCTATCAAAGTACTCACCATTTGAGAATGAGGGGCCGGCGCCATGGCTCACTTGGTTAATCCTCTGCCTGCAGCACTGGCATCCCATATGGGCACCAGGTTCTAGTCCCGGTTGCTTCTCTCCCAGTCTATCTCTCTGCTGTGGCCCGGGAGGGCAGTAGAGGATGCCCCAAGTGCTTGGGCCCCTGCACCCGCATGGGAGACAAGGAAGAAGCACCTTGCCACCGGCTTAGGATCAGCGCAGTGGTGGCCATTGCACACATTTGGGGAGTGAATCAATGGAAGGAAGACCTTTCTCTGTCTCTCTCACTCTCACTGTCTATAACTCTACCTGTCAAATAAATTAAAAGAGAGAGAGAGAGAGAGAGAGAGAGAGAGAGAGAGAGAGAGAGAGAGAGAGAATATGAGGGAAACAAAGTGGCAAAAAGACAGAAACAATAAACATACTTTCATCCCCACTACTAAACACAGCATGGAGATGATTATACATGCCACTAACATTCCTGTTTTAAAGTTTCACACAGGAAGAGGTAACCTGGGCAATCCACGAAGGGTTGTTGCCAGACATAAAGAAAAGTGAGCCACAGTTGTGCAACTATTGCGAATGGGATAAGCCACCAGGATCTGCCTTGGAGAAAGGTCTTGCTGACCAGCTAGTGATCGGTAGATAGCCTGCAGACGTGAATTCTTCACTTCAGCCTGAGTTGCAGAGAGGAGCCCACCAAATTCACACCATATCCAGGGTGAACATGCAATGAGGGGGCCGGCGCTGTGGCATCTGCAGATAAAGCCACTGCCTGCAGTGCTTGCATCCCATATGGATGCAAGTTTGAGTCCCGGCTGCTCCACTTCTGATCCAGATCTCTGCTATGGCCTGGGAAATCAGAAGATAGCCCAAGTCCTTGAGGCCCTGCACCCACATGGGAGACCCAGAAGAAGCTCCTGGCTGCTGGCTTCGGATCAGCCCAGTTCCAGCTGTTGCAGCCAACTTGGGAGTGAAGCAGCAGATGGAAGAATCCCCTCACCCCACCCCGCCACTGCTTCTGCCTCTCTGTAATGCTGCCTTTCAAATAAATAAATCTTTTCTAAAAAGAGCTGTGAGAGGGGCTGGTGCCATGGCTCACTTGGTTATCCTCCGCCTACGGCGCCAGCATCCCATATGGGCACCGGATCTAGTTCCGGTTGCTCCTCTTCCAATCCAGCTCTCTGCTGTGGCCCGGGAGTGCAGTGGAGGATGGCCCAAGTGCTTGGGCCCTGCACCCCATGGGAGACCAGGAGAAGCACCCGGCTCCTGGCTTCAGATTGACGCAGCTCCAGCTGTTGTGCTCATTTAGGGAGTGAACCAATGGAAGGAAGACCTTTGTCTCTGTCTCTCTCTCTCACTGTCTATGACTCTACCTGTCAAATAAATAAATAAATAAATACAGCAGCTAGAAGGTAATGAAGTTCAGGCCACTATGGCCCCCAACTCAGAAAACTCATCAAATAACATTTCACTGAGACTGGCCAGGGTGGGAGACTTTTCACCTGTACCTCTGACTTACTTGCCCTCTTTTCACAGCTTTTGCTGTATAATATGGTTTTTCACTCTAGGCTGAAACTCAGTGTCTGCTATTGGGAAATACAATTTTCCAAATAAAAAGAGAAAAATTATACAAATTAGGAAAAAATTGATGTTTAATGTTGCTGAATATACTGCAAATTAAGAAAAATTAAGCATTATGTGCTGTAATATTTAAGGCTTATCACTAGGGCATGAGCTGCCATGGAATTATTGTCTAGCAGCTAAACATGTCCCGCCTGTATTATTAAAAGAAAAAAATTAGAAATCTTTTAAAGGAAAAATGGGGATTAGTTGTTCTCTCCCTCTTCTAACTCTTCTTCCTCTTCTTCATCTTCTCCCTCTTCTCCTTCTTCTCCCTCTTCCCCCTCTTCTCCCTCTTCTCCCTCTTCTCCCTCTTCCTTTGCTTCCTCTTCCTTCTTTGCTTCCTCTTTGGGCTTTTCTTTCTTACACAGAGAAAGGAAGCAATACAAACATGAAAGAATCAAAGGAATGAGGAGTAATATGGATGGAAGAAGCATTATTTTGTTTTGAGTTGATCCTGGCACTGTTGTGTTCTCCTCAGATGGCAGTGGTGGTGGTGGACCACTATCTACACTACCTCCAGGACCCCTGACGGTACAGTTGGGAGGTGCCCATCCTGGGTGACAGTGACAGTGCTGTTTATTATTGCAGACTCCTCTCACGCTGCAATGCTGAGTCTGACAGGTTTCTGATGCTTTAACCATATCGACACATTTCCTGCGGAGGCACATCTTGCCTGGAGCACACACCGTGCCATCTTTCACTTCACCAATATCAGGTATGGACATCCCTAAGTGATAATCAGTGCCCCAGCAAGTGGTGCCATTGAAGTGAAGCTGATGCACTGTAGAATGTTCTACCAGTGTGGGAATTGTGAGTACATTTTGACACTGAACTCTCCCACACATGACATCAGGAGCCATACACTTTACATATGTGGTGCCTTCAATACCACAGTGGCCAAAACGAGTTCCTTGGGTGTTCATTTCATTGTAGCAACTTTCAGATGCGCTCAGGGCCCCTGTGCCAAAAATCTGCTTACACTGAGAATCATGGTTATTACATGCATTTTCATAGCAGTAGGAATTTGTACTACAGAGAATTCCATCCTGTTTATATACGTCATCTGGGCACTCATGTGACGTCCCGTTGCACCACTCTGGAAGATCACATTCACTGACTGGATGCCTACATACAGTCCCTTGTGGCAGGAGTTCACAGTCTTTGCAACAACCTCCAAAAGCACAAGCAGCCCCAGGCTTCAGAACACAGTCCAACAGACAACAAGGATCTTCTATACACTCCAGGAATGATCCACAGTCACATTGCTCTCCATCTTCAACCACTCGGTTCCCACAAATGTTCATCCTTAAAACATGCTCTGGATTTCCAGGAGAGAGAATACATGCTCCAGTAACCATGGTATTCGCTAAATATTGGGAATAACTGCAGTTGCTGAATCTCCGTGACTGCTGTCTGCTGGGATACATAATGCAAAACTGTTCTCCACAAGTACACCATTTTTCATCATGCCACATACCCAAATTATGACCAAGCTCATGGGTCAAAGTATGTGCAATAATGTCTAACCTGTGGTCTTGAAAGATGTCAACTCCACAATTAATATGATGTCGGCATACCCCCCTAACATATGCAACGCCAAGGGCACCATTAAATTCTTTTATGATAAGATGTGCAACATCGTGGTGAAGACGGCCATCAAAATTCAAAGATTTCCAAAGAGCAAATCTATCCAAAATTGGATCTATGTCACCACTTGTTTCTATTGGGTTTCCATTATTCCAAATTTCAATCCCTGTCAAAACCACATCAATCTGTATGTGATAGTAAAGTTCATCCACCATATTAATTATATCAAATATTTCAAGCATCACTACTGTCTCGTTACTTTGAGAGTATTCAAATCTAAAATAGTCCACAACCACTGCTAGCTCAACAAATCGCCAGTGGGCCCACCAATTCAGATCAGTACGTGGTTTCAGAGAGAAATTGTATGATGCTTGAAATGCCAATTGACGTGCTATTGACTCTTCTGTTAACCCACATCTCCTGTGGGGGGATTCTGTCTCATCACCGCCTACCTGATACACCAGGTGTTCAAATGTGGTAGAGTGCCTGATGGGTTCAATTTCATACATGAAGTCATTTATCTGTAGCATTCCTCGAAATCCCCCAGAACAGGTGCTGAGGGCAACCAGAGACTCGGGGGCCCCCTCCACGTAACCATGATAGTAACAATCATCAGGGACAAAGGGATGATCCTCCTGGAGGCCATGCTGTTCTGTGTAGGTAAACACAGGGAGGTGTGTAGAAACCAACAGCTTCTTGACCCTCATGTGGACAATGTGCCTCTGGCCCCCAATCCGCAGGCGGTAGGAGAGCCATCCTGGAGCCTTTGTGCCTCTACTCCTGCTGGTCACCTTCAAGGGGATCACCACTTCCGGGGAGCTGAAATGCTGGGAGGGCCTGGCCTGGGACAGGCCATGAATGGACAGAGATACCCCAAGGCAGAGCAGCAGAAGAGTGATCCTGGTGTGCGTCAGGGCCCCACCCTCTGCCATTATGGAGCAGTCATTATGCAGCCATTGTGCAGAGAAAAAGAGAGCAGGGTATGAGGAACTGCTGGTCTGGCTCCTCCCTCTGAGCTGTTCAGGGTCCAGGATGAACTTTTCAGATCCGTATCCTGGCAGAGGTGGACCATCAGAGCAGCTGGGCTGAAAGTTAAAATAATAAGAGGAGCTAGGAAAGGGCTGGGGAGGTAGGAAGGGTGGGAAAGAGAAAGAAGACAGTGAGACTAACATGATTCTTGATTTGGGATCACGGCTGAAACAGTAAAATGCATGGAATTGGTCTAAACTAAGTACTGGGAAAGGGAGTTTCCAATGGTTAAAAAAAGAAAGATTGGAACTAGGTGAGCAATTGCTGAATGTGGATGGTGGATATGAGATGATTCAACATACAGTGTTTTTGATATAAAAACAAAGACAGTGTTTTTGATATAAAATTGCAATAAATATTTCCTAAGGCATGTGACTCAAATTTCTGCCGTTACAGAGTATTTATTTGGAGCCATTACGGAGCTGAAGCTGTACCTCAGCATGTATGTGGACAACTCATTTTTGTTTCTTTCTTGATGCTGTTAGCTTCAGTTTCCTTTCAATTTCATAGAAATCTTAGGTAGACTCTGTTCCATGCTATTTAACAGTCATAAAGTCTTTAATTAGAGGGCTCATAAGAATACCTTTTGCCATATATAATCTGTATTTTATAACTATTTTTTTCTACTCAGAAGTCCATCATAGTGGAAGGCAGGCATACTAGACAGGTAACTGGGAGTGGGACATGTGTTTGGGGACGTGGTACAGAGCCTGGCTGCCTCCAATCACATCATGGAAGCAGCTGAGTTCTCACCACACAGTCTACATTGCACTGAATACTAATACAGTCATCTTTGTTAGTAAATATAGATTAGTTTCTAGTTTTTACAAGGCTTAAGTTTGTCCGGATCTATGCATTTCATTTCAGTTTTTCAACCAAAGCTGCAATAAGGAGTTTACCCCTGGAGTAACTTCATTAAAATGTTGGCTTGAGTTTTGTTGCATTTTGTGTAGAGTATAAGCAATGTTTAGCATTATGATGATAGCATTCAGGGATGAATCTGGGTAGGATTCCAAAATTGATGGATGGCTACCACTGTATCAAGATGAAACCAGGATCATGGATGAAACCTCAGGCAAACTCTCTAACGTAGGTAAAATCCTAACACCGGTTTTCCTGTTATTACTTCATTATATACTTTGTGTTTGTCATGACATTTAGCATGTTAAGATGAGAATGGATGAACTGGAAAAGGACTATCACCCATAAGAAGAGGCTATAATACATAATTTCATTGTAAACAATCTTTGTGACAAGTTAGCCTTTGTCACCCAAGCATCACTCCAGAGACAATCCTGAAATTACATCACATTTCCACTAATTACATGAACTGGTGTCATGTCACATTCCTTCTCTAAACACATCACATATTCAGGGGGCTCAAACTACCAAGCTGTAGCACACACAGGCAACTGGCTCTAGTACATCTCTGTTTTCTCCATAGATGGGGCAGGCTTGGGGGCTAACCAGATCCTCTGCACCCTATGAGTGTGGGAGGCTTGAGCACTGTGACTAGGAATTCTGTGACAGCATTAGGTGGCATGGGGTGTATCTGGGGCTCTGGGCAATCACTCTGTCTAGAGTGACTGTGTCTAACTCAGAGCCCCTGATGGCCTGGGGCAGGTCATTGCAGAAGGTTTCTTGCTCACACTGAAGACTATACAGATACTTTGTAAAATTCATGTGCCAGCATGGGTGAGAGTTGTACCCTCTGTAGGCTAATCCCAGTCATTGGTAACCTTGGAAGACAGGAGGTGAGACTGTGATCTCACCAACAGGCAGGATCATACCCTCTTGCCCTGTTTACAAAAGAGGATATCTACCACACCCAATCTGGGTGTTACTCTGGATTCTTGCTCCATGCTGGAGTATTGACCAGGGCTCCCTGATGCCACCCAGCACACGCCTCTGTGTAGTTACTGAAGGAATTGACATTACACTAAGCCTCAAAGGTATAATTCAAAGATAAAACATATCAGAGGGAAAAATCAACAAGTATTTCCACAAATTCCTAAAAGTAAATGCAGATACACAAGAAACAAGAACAAGGAAGATAATATGACTCCTCCAAAGCAACACAACAACACTTCAATATTAGAACATAAAGACTAAGGCATTGATGAAATGCCTGAAAAAGAATGAAAGAAGAATGATTACAGGTGTATTCAGAAGCAATGAGAAGAAAATTCATGAATTACAGATCAATACATAATACAGACGAAAAATTTACCATGAGATATAGATTTTGAAGAGAAGTCAAATGGATACATTATTTTTTTACTTTTAAAAATTTTATTTAATGGGTACTGCCTGCAGTGCCAGCATTCTATATGGTTGCCAGATTGAGTCCCACCTGCTCTACTTCTGATCCAACTCTATTCTATGGCCTGTGAAAGCAGTAGGAGATGTTCCAAGTCCTTGGGCCCCTGAACTCATGTGGGAGACCAGGAAAAAAGCTCCTGGCTTCAGATCAGTGCAGTTCCTGACGTTGCAGCCATCTGGAGAGTGAACCAACAGATGGAACATCTCTTTCTCTCTCTCTCCCCTCTTTCTGCCTCTGCCTCTCTGTTGTAACTGTGCCTTTCAAATAAATAAATATTTTAAAAATTTTATTTAAAGTATAAATAGTTCATGTGTTTCCTATATAGAGATTCAGGAACACAGTGATACTTTCCACCCTATGCTCCCTCCCACCCATGCTCCTACACTTCTTCCTCCTCCCTCTCCTACTCCCATTCCTATTTTTTTTTAACAAAGATATGTTTTCAATTAACTTTATACTCATAATATTAACCCTACATTAAGTAAAGAGTTCAACAAACAGTATGAAAAATAAATCAATGTCCCTCAACAATTGAGACAAGGGCTTTTCAAAATCATCACATCTCAAAGTGTCAATAACACTCCTATAGATTGATTACCTTCTAAGTACTCTATTAGTTACCACAGATGTGGGAGAACATATAGTGTTTGTCTTTTGGGGACTGGCTTATGTCATTAAGTATAATGGTTTCCAGTTGCAATCATTTTGTAGCAAATGACAGGATTTCTTTTTTTTTTTGTTTTTACCAGTGTGTATTATCTAGAGTATATATACCATAATTTCTCTATCTAGTCTTCAGCTGATGGACATCTGGATTGATTCTATATCTTAGCTATTGTGAGTTGAGTTGCAAAAGACAAAGGAGTACAGATCACCCTCTTATACACTGATTTCATCATTTGGGAAAATTCCCTGCAGTGGGATGACTGGGTAATATGGTAGGTCCATATTCAGATTTCTGAGGTATTTCCTACTGTCTTCCACAGTACTTGCATCAGTTCACATTCCAAGAGCAGATTAGGGTACTTGTTTCCTCACATCCTTTCCAGAATTTGTTGTTGGTTGGTTTCCATACAAGAGCTATTCTAACCAGAATGAAGTGAATCCTTACAGTAGTTTTGACATTTATTTCCCTGATCATTAGTAATTCTGAGCAGTTTTTCATGTGTCTGTTGGCCATTTGAATTTCCTCGCTTTAAAAATGCCTGTTCAATCCTTTGCACATTTCTTAACTGGATTGTTTATTTTCTTGTTAAATTTTTGAGCTCTTTATAGATTCTGGATGTTAACTCTTTATCAGTTGCATAGTTTATAAGTATTTTCTCCTATTCTGTCAAAAGCCTCTTCACTTTGCAGAATATTTATTTTTCAGTGCTTTTTCAGAAGCTTCTCAGCTTGATATAATTTCACTTGTCAGTTTTGACTTTGATTGCCTGTGCTTCTGGGGTCTTTTCCAGAAAGTCATTGTCTATGCCAATGACTTGCAGAGTTTCCATCAACCTTCTCTAGTAATTTGATAGTATCAGATTATAGATTTAGATCTTTAAACAATTTTGAGTAGATTTTTGTGTAAAGGTTAAAGTTGGGGTCTAGTTTCATAATTGTGCACAGAGATCTAGTTTCCTCAGGACCATTTGTTAAAAAGACTGTCCTTGCTCTAGGGATTGATTTTAACTCCTTTGTCAAAGGTAAGTTGGATATAGATGTGTGGATTGATTTCTGGAGTTTCTGTTCTCTTCCACTGGTCTATCCATCTGTTTTTGTTCTAGTAGCATTATGTTTTGATTATAACTTCCCTGTAGTATGTCTTTAAATCAAGTATTGGGGATTGGATTAAAATGGTGGAATAGGGAGGAGCTTAGTCCTCTAGTCTAGGAGAAGATAGTTTTTTAAAAAGTGGAAAGAGTGCAGTCTCATGGAAGATTTATGTAAAAAAATGACAAAAGGGGACACTATGGACCTACTTGGAGGGTGTAAACACATATAACTCAGGACCCCAGCAGCCAAGAACTTCAGTATCACGTCTGGAGTGGGGCGAGACCAGTCTTCAGCAGCCAAAGCCACTGGTGATAAATCTACAGGAACTTAAAAATCTAGCTTGGATCCCTGTGGGGGACAGTGTGCCTGCCAAATGAAAGGAGGATGGGGGAGAGGGGGACTTGTTTCTCTCTCCCCGGGCACTCTGCATCTGGCATCCTATAACATGCTGATAGGGGTTGGGTGCCATTTTGAACATACATAACAGCTGTATCAGCTCACATCCATACACACAGCAACCAGCCAGTTGGAGACACCTAGTCTGGCGGGGAGAACTGACAGGAAGCTGGGTCTCATGACTGTGGAAGGCTGTGGACCAAGACTGTGAAAACATTGTGGCTGTGTGGGAGGGCTCAGGGTGTGGCTAGGACTTTGGACAGTCACTGTGGAAGGCTCCACCTGCTCAAGGCTCCCTGATTCCCTGTGGTGAGGGCCATTGCTGCAGAATCTGTGCTTACACCGAGGACTGCACAGATGCTTTGTGTGGTTCTTGTGGCAGTGCAGATGAACATTGTACCCACAGGGGATAGCACCCATTTGAAGAGAGGAGGTGAGCTGAGCTACGCCAACAGAACAGAACAAATCTCCTCCTTGATTAAAAAGAGAGAGAGAGATTTACCACACCCAATCTTGGTGTCACCTTGGACACACACTTTACCCAGAATGCTGAACAGAGCCCCCTGGCCACAGCTACCACATGCCTCTAGGTATTCACTGAAAAAGTGGACCTCCACTAATCCACAGAGGACTAGTCCGAAAATGAAAACCATCACAGAGAAAAACAAAGAAACCAATAAATATGTCTTCAAATAACAAATAATACATGCAGCAATTCAAGAAACAAGAAAAAAGAACACAACATGACACCCCTAAAAGAACACAACACTTCAATACTAGAATGTGAAGACAAAAAGATTGAAGAAATTCCAGAAATGGAATTCAAAAAAATTGATCATAGGATTACTTAGAAGCAATCAGAAGCAAATCCATAAATTAATGAAATCTATACATGACATGAAAGAAGATTTCTCCTATGAAACTGAGATCTTAAAGAGAAATCAAAATGAAATCTTGGAAATGAAGATGCAAAATAACAGATAATAATGCAGTGGAAAGCCTTAACAATAGAATTGGTGATGCAGAAGAAAGAATATCCGACTTAGAAGACAAACTGCAGGAAATTTTACAGTCAGGCCAAAAACAAGAAGAAATTAGAAATATAGAAAACACTGTTGGGAACCTACAGGATACTATCAAATGAACCAACATATGAGTTGTAGCAGTTCCCAAAGGTGTGGAAAGAGAAAAAGGTTAGAAGGCCTTTTGAGTGAAATAACAGAAAACTTCTCTAATTTGAGGAAAGAAAGGGACATCGAAGTACAGGAAGTACATAGAACTCCTAATAGATATGATCAGAAAAGATCTTCACCACGACACATAATAGTCAAACTCTCCACAGTAAAACATAAAGAAAAAATTCTAAAATGTGTACAAGAGAAGTGCCAATGTCTGAATTGATTCCATTTCTTAGCTATTGTGAATTGAGCTGCAATAAACATGGTGGTGCAGATAACTCTTTCATATACTGATTTCATTTCCCTTGCATAAAATCCCAGGCATGGCTAGGTAATATGGTATGTCTTTATTCAAATTTCTGAGGTATCTCATACTGTCTTGTACAGTGGCTGCACCAGTTCACATTCCCACCAACAGTGGATTAGGGTACCTGTATCCCCACATCCTCACCAGTATTTGTTGTTTGTTGATTTCTGTATGAAAGCCATTCCAACTGGGGTGAGGTGAATCTTCATTGTGATTTTGATTTGCCCTTCCCTGATGGTTAGTGATCCTGAGCAGCTTGTCATGTGTCTGTTGGCCATTTGAATTTCTTCTCTTCAAAAATGCATGTTTTACTCCTTTGTTCATTTCTTAACTTGATTGTTTGTTGTTGAATTTCTTGAGCTCTTTAGATATTTTGGATATTAATCCTTTTTCATTTGCATATTTTAAAAAAATTTTCTTCCATTTTGTCAGTTGCCACTTTACTTTGCAGAGTCTTTGTTTAGCAGAGCAGAGCTTCTCAGCTTGATGTAATCCCATTTGTCAATTTTGCTTTTGATTGCTTGTGCTTCTGGGGTCTTTTAAAGAAAGTCTTTATCTATGCCAAATCTTTCAATGTTTCCCTAATCCTCTCTAGTAATTTGATGGTATTGGGTCATAGATTTAGGTCCTTGATTCACTTTGAACAGGTTTTTGTGTAAGGTGTTAGGAAGAGGTTTTGTTTCAAACTTCTGCAGTTCCCCAGGACCATTTGCTGAAGAGACCTTCCTTGTTCCAGGAATGGATTTTAGCTCCTTTTTCAAAAATAAATTGGTTGTACATGTGTGGATGATTCCTCGAGTTTCTATTTTGTTCCATTGATCTATCCATCTGTTTTTGTGCCAGCACCAGGCTGTTTTGAATATAACTCCCCTAGAAGAAATGGATAGATTGTTGGATACATACAACATATCAAAATTGAGCCAGGAAGACACAGAAAACCTAAACAGACGAATAACCAAGAAATTGAATCAGTAGTAAAGACCCTCTCAACAAATAAAGGCCCAGGATCAGATAGCTTAACTGCTGAATTCTACCAGATATTAGAGAATAAATAATTCCAATTCTTATCAAGCTATTCAAAACAACTGATAGGGAGAGAATCCTCCCAAACTTCTTCTATGAACAAGAATCACCTTAATTCCTAAGCCCAAAAGAGATACAACAGAGAATGAGAACTATGAACCAATATCCTTAGTGGACATATATGCAAAAATCCTCAATAAAATATTAGCTAAGCAAATACAACGGCAAGTCAGAAAGATTGTTAACCTGGACTGGCTTATTTCTCTAAGTATAATGTTTTTAGGTTTTATACATTTTGTTGCAAATGACCAGATTTCATTTTTTTGTTTTTTTTTTTTAACCACTGTGTAATATTCTATGGTGTACATATCCCAAAATTTCTTTATACAACTCCCTGGTATGCAGGGATGGTTCAACATTTACAAATCAATAAACATGATACATCACATTAACAAACTCAAGAACAAAAACTATACAGTTACAGATGCAGAGAAAGCATTTGATAAAATACAACATTATTTCATTATGAAAACCTTAAGCAAATTGAGTATAGAAGGAACATTCCTCAAGACAATCAAAGAAAATTATGTCAAACTCATGGCCAGCATAGTGTTGAATAGGGAGAAGGTGGAAGCATTCCCCTAAACTCCAGAACCCTTCAAGGATGCCAACTCTCACCATTGCTATTCAGTATATTCCTGGAAGTTTTAGCCAGAACCATTAGGCAAGAAAAAGAAATCAAAGGGATACAAATTGAAAAATTGGAAGTCAAACTATCCATACTTTCAAAAGACATAATTCTACATATTAGGGATCCAAAAAACTCTATTAAGAGACTACTAGAACTCAAAAAAGGTTGGTAAAGTGGCAGGATAGAAAATCAACAAAGAAAAATCAATAGCCTTGATATGCAGACAATGCCATGGCTGAGAAAGAATTTTTAAGATCAGTCCCATTCACAATAGCTCCAAAAAATTAAATACCTTGGAATAAGTCTAACAAAGGACATCAAAGATCTCTATGATGAAAATTAAGAAACACTAAAGAAAGAAATAGAAAAAGACTTTTTAAAATGGAAAAGTTCATGGATTAGAAGAATCAACACTATCAAAATGTCCATGCTACCAAAAGCCATGTACAGATTCAATGTGATCCCAATCAAAATAAAAAGGACATTCTTCTCAAATCTAGAAAATGTGATGCTAAAATTCATATTTAAACACAAGAGACCCCGAATAGCTAAAGCAACTTTATACAGCAAAAACAAACCCGAAGGCATCACAATACCTGATATTTTTCTTGTTATTTTTTAATTCAGAACTATACAGCTAAACAGTTACAAACTTCATATAGTTCATAATTACAATTTCAGGAACATAGTGATTCTTTCCACTGTGTCAGCTCTTCCATTCACACTCCCACCCAACTTCCTCCTCCCTCTCTTATTTCCACTGTTATTTTTTGCTAAGATCTATTTTCAATTAAATCTATACACAGTTGATTATGTCTTCCTTGTTCTTGTTTCTTGAATTGCTGCATTTATTATTCAGCATCTGAGGAGATACTTAATGGTTTCTTTGTTTTCTCTCTGTGAAGGTTTTCATCTTTGGACTATGCCTCTGTGGATTTTTAGTGGAGTTTCCACTTTTCCAGCGAATATCTAGAGGCATATGGTGGGTGTGAACAGGGAGCTCTGTTCAGTGCTCTGGATGAAGGGAGTGTCCAAGGTGATACCCAGGTTGGACATGATAAATTCTTCCCCCGCCTTTTTTTTAAAACAGAGGGGAGGTTTGTTCTGTTCTGTTGGAATGGCTCAGATCTCTTCCTCTCCTCAAATGAGACCGGTTCCTGGGCACTAGAAACATTCAGCAAAGTGAAGAGGCAACCAACAGAACAGGAGAAAATAGTTGCAAACTATGCAACTGGTGAAGACTTTCATCCAGAATCCATAAAGAGCTCAAGAAAGTCAACAACAACAAAATAAACAATCCAGTTAAGAAATAGGCAAAGGATTTGAACAGACATTTTTTCAAGAGAGGAAATTCAAATGACCAATAGACACATGAAAAATGCTCAGGATCACTAACCATCAAGAAAATGCAAATCAAAAATACAAAGAGGATTCACCTCACTCCAGTTAGAATGGCCCGCATACAGATATCAATAAACAACAAATGCTGGCAAGGATGTGGGGAAAAGGTACCCTAATCCACTGTTGGGAATGTGACCTGGTGCAGCTACTGTGGAAAACACTATGGAGATATCTCAGAAATCTGAATATAGAGCTATCAAAATGCTCAGCCATCTCACTGCGAAGAATTTTCCTAAAAGAAATGAAAGCAGTGTGTAAAAGAATGATCTATACTCCTGTGTTCATTTTAGCACAATTCATAATAGTTAAGATAGGGAATCAATCCAGATGTCCATCAAATGTTGACTAAAGAAATTACAGTATACATACAATATGGAGTACTACTCACCTGTAGAAAAAAATATAAAATCCTATCATTTGCAACAAAATGGTTACAACTGGAAACCATGATACTTAGTGAACTAAGTCAGTCCCCAAAAGACAAATACCATATTTTCTCCTGCCTCTGTTCTAACTAATAGAGTACCTAAAATTCAATATTTAGGAGTGAAATGGACCTTTTTTTTTTTGACAGGCAGAGTGGACAGTGAGAGAGAGAGACAGAGAGAAAGGTCTTCCTTTTCCCTTGGTTCACCCTCCAATGGCCGCTGCGGCCGGTGCACCATGCTGATCCGAAGCCAGGAGCCAGGTGCTTCTCCTGGTCTCCCATGCGGGTGCAGGGCCCCACTGCCTTCCCGGACCACAGCAGAGAGCTGGACTGGAAGAGGAGCAACTGGGACAGAATCCAACACCCCGACCAGGACTAGAACCTGGGGTGCCGGCACCGCAGGCAGAGGATTAGCCTAGTGAGCCGCAGGCCGGCCAAAATGGACCTTTTGATATTCTATGATTGTTTATAACCCTTGTGTCTTCTGTTAAGAAGCAGTATTTCTTTTCTTCATAGTATTTCTTGAACTCTTTTACTTAGTGTATGCTTAATTATATGATAATTAAGTAAACTGAAACTAGATCTTTGTAAAAATTGAGTGGGAATGGGAGACAGAGGATGAAGAAGGGTTGGAATGAGTGGGAGGGAGGGTACTAGATGAAATTACTATGTTTCTAAATCTGAATATATGAAACTTACCTAACTAAAATAAAATTTTAAAAAGTACAAGAGATCATATAATATATTCTGTTGATAGGAATGTAAATTAGTACAGCCACTATGGAAAAGGTATGGAGATTCATTTAAAAGTAGAAATAAAACTTCCATATGGTCTAGCAATTCCAGTACTGGGAAATATGTTCAGAAGACATGAAATCATCGTATATGAGAAACATCAGGTGCCAGGGCTTTGGCATACCAAGTAAAGCAGGAGTGGCAGTGCTGGCATCTCATGTTGGCACAGGTTCCAGTCCCAGCTACTCCACTTCTGATGTAGCTATGTGCTATGGCCTGGGAAAGCAGAGCAATATGCCCCCGTTCTTGGGTGCCTGCACCCACATGGGAGACCTGGAAGAAGCTCCAGGCTCCTGGCTTTGGATAAGCCCAGCTGTAGCCATTAGAGCCATTTGGGGAGTGAACCAGTTGATGGAAAACCCCCCCAAACCCCACCTGTGCTTCTGCCTCTCTGTAACTCTACCTTTCAAATAAATAGATTAATTTTTTTAAAAAAAAGAAACATCAACTCCACCATGTTTATTGCAGCATTTTTTCACAATATCTACGAATAAAATCAACTAAAGTGTCCTTAAACAGATTAACAAAGTAATATACACATACACAAATGAATACACACTCACAGGAATGTCATTAGGCAGGAAAACAGATTTAAAAACTTGTCATTTGCAACAAAATATAGATCCAGATAACATTAGACTAACTAAAATAAACCAGAAAGAAAGACAAACATTGCACATTTAACTTAAATGTAGCTCAAAACAAAAACTCAAAGTGAATACCTAACGATATACAGTAGAACCTGAGTGGGGTGATTGGGGTGAGTGTGGGAGGAATGAAGTTGGATGATGGATATCTAATCAGATTTAAATCAAAGTAAGAAGTCCTGGTGTTACACAGCAAAATATTCTGAGTACAGTTCAGAATAACCTAGTATATTTTTTAAAAAACAAATGTAAGAACAGAGGTCGAAGTCTAATTACAAAAAATAATTTAAAAAGAAGAAATGTTGATTACACTGACCTTATCAGTACACACTATATACTAACATTGATGTATCAAAATGTAGCCTTTAAATATGTATAATTATGGTTAATAAAAAATTTTTCATTCAATGTCTACCCAAGGCAGGGTTGTACTAAGGGCTATGTTAGAGTAAACCTGAAATCTTGATAAACAGGCTAGAAGCATGTGATTTGAATAGTACCACGCCATGTACTCCACCACTTAAGTGACACACCATGATTACTGGGAGAAAATTCAGAGAACACACTACTCAGGGCAATAGATGTTTTTTCAGATCTTCTTCATCTCCTATCCTGACCCATAAGTTTAAAACTAGAGTTGAGTAACAGCATATTCCAATGGAAAAAAAAAAACTGATCAAGATTTATGTAAAAAGAAACTTAATTCTGGAGATGATGAATCAACCAGCAAAATATAAAACCAAAAATGATGGAAATGATTTGGAATACCTCTTCCAAGAGACCAGATTTTACAACGGACAAAGTCCTCAGGACAGAATACAAATTTGCTCCTGGAAAACACCCAGAAGAATGGAACGAGTCATGTTCACACAGTGAAGTTAAAATGTCCAGAACTGTGATACTGAAGGGATGAGAGCTTCATGCAAAAGTTTAACTAACTAGATGACATGGATTGATCAGACATGGCCAAAAGGGTCAACAGATACAAGGACAATTTGAGCAGGTATATTCAGAGAACACATTGCCAATGACGTAAGTAGTGTTCTGATGAGAAGAGTACCAGCTTCATGAACTGTGCAGTGTCAGCTCCACGCAGTCACAGCTGAAAGGAGGAGAATGGAACCAGAGTTTGGCTCAGTGATAGCAATGGTGACAATACATCTCTGATACATAGTTTGGCAATGCTTAACCATACCAGAGGGCAAGAGGTATTCGTTATTATAAAGCCTGAAAGTCAGAATGGCACCAAGGCTCAAGGACATAGTAGAAGGATTTCAGGAACCCTCAGGTTAGAACAGATGGTCATGCAGCATGAATACTACTTTATGCCGACTGAAGGCACGAAGAACTGATGACTAGGAAGTAAAAAAGATTTTACCCAAAACACTCGATCAATTGTCCTGCTTCAGGAACTAAATTGTACCAAATGTGACGCATAAAGGCCAGCAGTTTGGCACAGGTTAAACTGCTAATTGGGAGGAAGACATTCAGTTAAGCATCTGTGACTCTGGAGAAGGAAATCTGCCCATTATTTCTCTTAACTGTGTTCTAGCTCGCTAAAGGCTTAACAATGGCCAAGTGTTTAACCTAATGGGTAAGACGGTGCATCGGTGTGCCTGGGTTCACTTGCAGGCTCCAGTTCATGACTCCAGTTCTCAGCTACTGCAGACCCTCTCAGGCAGCAGTGATACCTCAAGTAGCCCATTTCCTGACACGTACACGGGACACCTGGATTTAGTTTCCTGCTCCTGGCTTTGGCTCAGTCAAGTAGTAGCTACTGTAGCTATTTGGGGAATAAGGCAGCACATGTGAGCTCTTCCTCTCCCTTCCCGACGCTCCACACCTAATGCTCAAATAATTAATTTTAAACTGTCAGTTGTCATTACATGGGATGCTGTGGCACTGGGAAATAAACATAAGAAATGGATATGCATCAGCTCTTTGAAGTGGATTTGCTTTCTATGCCCTATAACAAATTACCACACTCAGCAGCTTAAAACAACAAACAGTTATTATCTCACATGGGAGAGGAGTGTGGGCATGGCCTACAGAAATAGGTCCTTGGCAACAAGCAAGATGTCACCTGAGCTTCACTGGCATCAAAAGCCATTTGCAGGAAGATTTGCTTCCAGGGTTACTCAGACAACATTGCCTTGCAGCTGTAGAACTCGAAGCAGCTGGCTTCCGCAGAGCCAGACAGAATGAAACAGCATTGCTTCAAGTCTCACCTCTAGATGTTCTTAAAAAGTCTTACCTGGTAGCTCAGGACTACCTAGGCAGATCTTTCTTTAACTAACTAGAGTTAACTAGGTAATATCTTAATTATACCTGCAAAATCAAATCACATTTGCCATACACTCCATAAGATGCAAGACACGGAATCCACTCAGGTCCATGGGAATGGGTTATGTACAGGTTCCCAGGGCATGAGAACTAAGGGAAAGCATCTGAGGATTCTGTGGACCACAAGACATAAAGGGGAAAAGTAAGTAAAAGAATCTTTGATTCTTTTGAAGGAACATGCGGTGCATGACTTTCATGCACCACAAAAAAAGAATGAAGATCTGATGGCAAACAACAGGAATGAATGCCAGCACCTTCTGGAGTGCCTACAAAGTAGTAATTTCCTGCCAGAGGAGGAGAGAGAAATCCAATTGGCTACATCAAAACAGTTAAATAAATTTAAAATGATTAATTCATAGATGATCAAGGCACCTCAACAAAGAGGCCCTACACTCATCTCAACCACAGAGAAGAACAAAAACAAAGTAAGGACTGCATTACCAGGAGACTGACTGATGGAAATTTTCACTAAAAAAGTGACAGAAATTCCCAACAGCACAGCCTAGTAATCAGACTTCAAGTATAGGTCAGAAAATGGACTGGGGTCTGATGCAAGTGAATATGGGAAGTCCCTGGAAAACAAAGGGTGAGGTCTCTGAGGAGGGCATGGTGACCAGCCGGAACTGGTTCTTGGAACTCACAGGAGGAACACACACCTAATCCAATCTGCATCGCAGTCACTGACTGCTGCCAGTACCCTCAGGAAGAAAGGGCGTGGTTCTAACAGTAATCACAAACTGCAATCCAAATTGAGCAGGGCAACAGGTTGAATAGCCTCAGCATTTCAGAAATGCTAGCACAAAGGAAACAAAACTCCTCTCT
Organism: Sylvilagus floridanus; assembly: GCA_949820135.1. Lineage (NCBI taxonomy): Eukaryota > Metazoa > Chordata > Mammalia > Lagomorpha > Leporidae > Sylvilagus > Sylvilagus floridanus. The sequence continues at coordinate 8,551,913 of OX463228.1, read as the reverse complement.
CCACACATCTGTCCCTCCAGGTTTCTTCTTCTTTCTACTGGTTCACAATCAAACGGACCAAACAGAAGTGAGCCTTGTAGACACACACCCCAGACATTATCAGTGAAGATGTGACAAGAGATTTAGAACTGAGAGAGAGCACCTTAAATGTTTGGCTTTTTTGGCCTTAGATCAAAACACAATATTGGAGAAAAATTCATGTGTAAGGGCCAGCCCCACCTATGGGAAGCTCATACCCACCCACCACTATTTTTATAGAAGGCTTTTATTTAATGAATATAAATTTCATAAGTACAACTTTTGGATTATAGTTGTTCTTCTCCACATACCTGCCCTCCCAACCCAAATCATCCCATCTCCTACTCCCTCTCCCATCCCATTCTTCATGCTCACTCGGACTTGCCCCAGACAGTACAGGGGATTCCAATTCAATCCCATCAAAGTGGCATGTACCAATGCCATCTCACTAGTCAAAGTGATTGGTTTCAGTTCACATTTCATCATAATGATAGGATTAAGAATCAAAGGGATCACATAAACAAGAATAGTGTCTGCTAATACTGAGAGAATTAAAAAGGAGAGAATGATCCAACATGGGAAGTGGGATACACAGCAGACTCATAGAATGGCAGATGTCCTAAACAGCACTCTGGCCTCAGAATCAGCCCTTAAGGCATTCAGATCCAGCTAAAAAGCCCATGAGAGTATTTTAGGCATGGAAAGCCAAGACACTCTGGCAAAAAAAAATAACCTAAATGAAAGATCTCTGCGAGTGAGATCCCAGTGGAAAGAACAGGCCATCAAAGAAGGAGGTACCTTTCTCTGAAGGGAGGAGAGAACTTCCACTTTGACTATGACTTTGTCTAAATAAGATCATAGTTGGTGAACTCAAAAGGCTTCCATAGCCTTGGCAGCTCATGACAAGAGTCTAGGGTGATTACTGACGCCATAAACAAGAGTGTCAATTGTTAAATCAACAAGAGTCATTGTGCACTTACTCCCCATGTAGGATCTCTGTCCTTAATGTGTTGTACAATGTGAAATAATGCTATAATTAGTACTCAAACAGTACTTTACACTTTGTGTTTCTGTGTGGGTGCAAACTGTTGAAATCTTTACTTAATATATACTAAACTGATCTTCTGTATATAAAGAGTATTGAAAATGAATCTTGATGTGAATGGGATGGGAGAGGGAGCTGGAGATGGGATGGTTACAGGTGGGAGGGATGCTACGGGGCGGGGCGGGGGGAGCCACTGTAATCCAAAAGCTGTACTTTGGAATTTATATTTATTAAATAAAAGTTTTAAAATATTCACTTTAATTTCTTTATATACAGAAGATCAACTCTATACTAAGTAGAGATTGCATTTGCCACCTGTGTACATGCCCACCAATTGCAGAGTACACTGCACAACACTCTCCACCTGGGAACAAGGATCACATTTCAGATTAATTCCCCACCACCACCACCACCACACAAGCTGTATAAACAAGAAGTCCTAACTATTGAAATATCAAGCTTGTTTCAAGCACCAGTGAGAAGCAATCCTGGCCCCAGTAGGCGGGGCTTAGTGCATCAGAGCTCTCGTACCTGGCCCCATAATGATCCAAAAGTGAGCAAGACTCCTGGGGGTGGGGCTGCGTACTTCCACTTGCAACATACAGATACATAGCAAGTCATAGCAGAGGGAAATCACACCGCAAGCATCAAGACACATATTAAAGAGAAAAGCAACCAAAAATGCCAAAAAAAGGAAAAAACCTTAATAAGAATAAAAAAGACATTATGAGCCCCTTAATGGAACACTGCAACTCTTAATCAATAATAGAAGCTGAAGAAGAAGAGATTGAGGCTATCCCAGAAAGGGAATTCAGAAAATTAATCATCAGATTACTTCGAAGCAATCAGAAACAAATTCATGATCTAAATGAAAAGTGTTCCCAAGAAATTGAGATATTAAATAGAAGTCAGAATGAAATATTATAAAAAAATTATTCAGTAGATCAAATAAAAAATGTAGTGGTATGCCTTATTAATAGAAAAAGTGAGACAGAAGAAAGAATATCAGAGCTAGAAAACAAATTTCTGGAAATATTATAGTGAGACCAAACACAAGAAGAAGAAATTAGAAAATTGAAAAACACAGTTGGAGATCTACAAGATTCTATCAAACAACTCAACACATACAGCTTAGGAATTCTAGAAGGCATAGAAAAAGAGAAAGGATTAGAAGGCCTTCTTAATGAAATAATAACAGAGAATTTCCCCAATTTGGAGAAAGAAAGAGGCATCTAAGTACAGGAAGAACACATAACTCCCAATAGACACAACCAGGAAAGATCTTCACCTTGACAGACTGCAGCCAATCTCTCCTCAGTAAGACATAAATAAAAAATCTTAAAATGTGCACAAGAAAAATGACAAATCACATTCAGAGTAAACCCAATTAGACTTCACTCCAGACTTCTCATCTCAAACCCTTCGGGCAAGGAGAGAATGTGAGACATACTCCAAGTCCTAACAGAAAACCTTTCAGCCCAGAATACTGCACCCTGCAAAACTCTCATTTATGAATGAAGAAAAATAAGGATCTTCCACAACAAACAGAAATTGAAAGAATTTGTAACTACTCACCCATCCCTACAAAAGATGCTCAAAGATGTGCTACACACAGAAACAGGGACATCACTACAAAAGTATATGAATGCAGAAAATGACCCAGCAAGTACAAATGAAATCCAAAATACAAAAACAGAACTATTTACAGAAACATCGCGGGGCAAAGTTGTAACAATAGTTACACTGAATGTAAATGGTCGTAATTCTCCAGTCGAAAGTACAGCCTGGCTGTACTTTAATCCTGGCTGAATGGATTAAAAAGCAAAACCCATCTATTTGCTGCCTGTAAGAAACACATTTTACGAACAAAGATGCATGGAGACTGAAAGTGAAAGGATGGAAAAAGACCATCCATGGTAACAGAAACCAAAAAAGAGATGATGGTGTGGACCTCCTAATACTATCCAAAATAGACTATTTAAAAAAAAACTATTAAAATGGACAAAGAAGGACACTAAAATGATTAAAGGAAAATTCAAGAGGAAGATGTGACTATTATAAATGTATATATACCTAATTACAGGGCACATTGCTATTTAAATGAAACATTAAGGGACTTAAAGGGAGATAAAGATTCAAATACAATAGTAATGGGGGACTTCAATACTCCACTTTCAGCAGTGGACAGATCAATGAGATAGAAAATCAACAAACAACAGAGTTAATTGACACCATAGATCAAATAGAACTAGCAGATATCTACAGAAACCTCCACCCTAAAGCCACAGAGTACACATTTTTCTCTCTGGTATATGGAACTTTCCTAGGATTGACCATATGCTAGGCCATAAAGCAAGTCTCAGCTAATTCAAAAAAATTGAAAGCATACCATGTATATTCTCAGACCACAATGCAATGAAGCTGGAAATCAACAACTAAAGAAATCTCTACATCATATGCAAACACAAGGAGAATGAAGAATTTGTTCCTGAATGAACAGTGTGTCATAGAAGAAATCAAAAGAGAAATCAAAAAATTTCTCAAAACAAATGAAGATGACGTTACAACATATCAAAACTTATGGGGGCCAGTTCTGTGGCATAGTGGGTAAATCTACTGCCTGCAGTGCTGGCATTCCAAATAGGTGCTGGTTCAAATCCTGGCTGCTCCTCTTCCAATACAGCTGTCTGCTATGGCCTGGAAAAGCAGTGGAAGATGGTCCAAGTTCTTGGGCCCCTGTGTCCACATGGGAAACCTGAAGGAAGCTCCTGGCTCCTGGCTTTGGATCAGCGCAACCCTGGCCATTGTAGCCATCTGAGGAGTGAATCAGCAGATGGAAGACCTCTCTCTCTATCTCTCTCTCTTCTCTCTCTTTCTCTCTTTCTTTCTCTCCCTCTCCTTCTCTTTCTGTGTAACTGCCTTTCAAGTAAATAAATAAATCTTTAAAAAAAAAACTCATGGGATACAGCAAAATCAGTGTTAAGCGGAAGTTTAAAGCAGTTGGTGCCTATATCAAGAAACTGGAAAGGCACCAAATAAATGCACTATCTACATACCTCAAGGATCTAGAAAAACAACAGAAAACCAAACCTAAAACCGGTAGAAGGAAAGAAATAATTAAAATTAAAGAAAAAAATCAAGATAATTGAAACAAAAAAAAAATACAAAAGATCAGCTGGTTTTTTGTAAAAATAAATAAAATTGACACACAATTGGTCCAACTAACCAAAAAAAGGAGAAAGAAGACCAAAATCAATAAAATTAGAGTTCAAAAAGTAAATGAAGCAGGCGTCAAAGAAATTTTTTAAATAATTAGCAGAAATTACTACAAAGAGCTGTATGCCAACAAACTGGGAAACCTGGAAGAGATGGATAGATTCCTAGACACATACAACCTACCTAAACTGAGTCATAAGACTTCTATAGAAAACCTAAGCAGATCTGTAACCAACTGAAATTTAATCAGTAGTAAAGACCCTCCCAAAAAAGAAAGTCCAGGACTGGGTGGCTTCACTGCTGAAATCTACCTCACATTTAAAGGACTAACTCCAACCCTTCTCAAATTATTCAAAACAAAGGGAGGGAATCCTCACAAATTGTTCCTATCAATCCAGCAGAACCTTAACTACTAAATCCAAAAAGATGCAACAGAGAAAAGAATCTACAGACTAATTTCCCTGATGAATATAGACGAAAAAGCCTCAATAAAATTCTGGCTGGTTGAATCCAACAACACAACACAAGTAGGATTTATCCCTGGTACACAGGGATGGTTCAACATTCGCAAAGCAAATTGAAGAATGAAAACCATATGATTATCTCAATAGATGCGGAGAAAGCATTTGACAAAATATATCTTTTCATGATGAAAACTCTAAGCAAATTGAGTTTAGAAGGAACATTCCTCAACACAATCAAGACAATTAATGACAAACCCATGGCCAGAGTCCTAATGAATGGGGAAAAGTTGGAAGCCTTCCCACCAAGATCCAGAACTGAACAAGGATGTCCACTCTGACTACTGCTATTCAATATAGTCTGGGAATTTTTAGCTAAAGCCATCAGGCAAGAAGAAGTAAAAGGGATTCAATCAATAAAGATGAAGTCAAATTATCCCTATCTACAGATGATATGATTCTATATTTAGGGGACTCAAAAGACTCCACACAGAAGAGTTTGGTAAAATAGCAGGATTTAAAATCATCACACAAAAAATAATGGACTTTGTATACACAGACAATACCATGGCTGAGAAATTCTTTTAAGATCAATCCCATTCACAATAGCTACAAAAATATCAAATACCTTGGAATAAATTTAACCAAGGATGGCAAAGATCTCTACGATAAGAATTACAAACTTTTAAAGAAAGAAATAGAGGAAGACTCAAAAAATGGAAAAAACTTGCATGTTCATGGATTGGAAGATTCAATATCATCAAAATGTCCATTTTTCCGAAAATAACTTAGAGATTCAACAAAATACCAATCAAAATACCGAAGACCTTCTTCTCAGATCTAGAAAAAATGATGCTGAAATTCATTTGGAAACACAGGAGACCTTGAATAGCTAAAGCAATTTTATAGAACAAAAAAAAGGCAAGTGGTATCATGATACCATATTTCAAGACATATTACAAGGCAGTTATAATCAAAACAGCCTGGTACTGGTAGAAAAACAGATGGATAGACCAATGGAACAGAATAGAAACACCAGAAATCAATTCAAGCATCTACAACCAACTTATATTTGATCAAGGAGCTAAAACCATTCCCTGGAGCAAGGACAGTCTCTTCTACAAATGGTGCTGGGAAAATTGGATTTCCATATGCAGAAGTATAAAGGAGGACCCCTACTTTACACCTTACACAAAAATTTATTCAAAATGGATTAAAGGCCTAAATCTATGACCCAATACTATTAAATTACTAATGAACACTGGGGAAAACCCTACACGATATTGGCACATGCAGAGTTCCTGGATAAGACCCCAGAGGCACAGGGAATAAAAGCCAAAATTAGCTATTGGGATTGCATCAAATTGAGAAGTTTCTGTACTGCAAAAGAAATAGTCAGGAAAGTAAGAGGCAACTGACAGATTGGGAGAATTAGAAAACCATGCAACTAATAAAGGATTAATAGGCAGAATTTATAAAATCAAAAAACTCAACAACAACAAAACAAACAACCCTTTCAATAAATGGGCAAAGCTGGAGTTGAAGGTCTCCAGGTTAGAGCAACATACCTTGTTCGCTTAAGTTGAAAAGTGCTTCACTCGCCCCAGCTTCCAAAGTAACCACTGCTGTCGAGTGGATGTCCAAGTAGAGTCAACAACATTGCAGGCAGAACCGTACATTAACTAATAAATAGTTTCCTTTTAGAACTGCTGACTACCTTCTCTTTGAGCCAGCTCTCCTCCCAGGCCAGCTAGGTAATGGAAGTCAACAGGGTGCCTCCCTTATGAGGTTCCTCATGTGAAGAGATAGATAGGTCTGAACCTCATATCTGACACGGCCTTAAGCTCACCCCATTATTCTCAAGCCCTTTTTGTCAATTTCTATTTGCCTCTCAATGAAGAAAAAACTTGATAATGGTTTAGACTCCTTTCTTAAGGCCTCTAATAATGACTCTGTCCTTAGTTTTAGATCATGTGAGTTTAAACTGTGTGTTCGATTTGTTTTCTCCAGACTTAAAAAAGTAAAATTCTAGGTGGTCATGCACATGAAACTGATGGAAGCAGTTTCGGCAAACTTGTACCATATCCCCCTAGAGAAGCCACCTCCTGCTGGAACACTGTCTTTACTCCCCTTCCCAAAGTCTCCCATTTTCAGCATGAAGCAGCTAGAACGATCATTACCCTGTTCCCCCTAACAGCTGTTAGGGTTTCTATCTTCAGGAGGGGGGAGTGTGAGGAGTCAAATGGGTTGATATTCAAGGGATCCCAGTGGAATTTGGGGTGTAAAATATTTGCTTCCTTCCCCCAAAATGTTATCATTAGCAAGAACAAACAGGCCACCCTCCTTCCTTCGGAATCTCCAAATTTATCATGAGAATTGCAAGGGAGCTCTTCCTGAGCTCACAGCTTATTGGGAAAACAAGTTACCTATCCCATCCTTAGCAGGCAAGATAGGATGGAGAATTGTAAATGAGGTCTTTTGATGGTTTTTGCCCTGCCCTGGTAACTGAATGCCAATCTGATTCTCAAGTTTTTTTTTTTTTCCTTTCGAAATTGTACTTAAAAAGCCCACTGCCACCAGTCCCTTTGGATTTTTTCTCTCTTAAAAGCCCCCCTCCATGCAGCTCTTGCTGGAGGTCCTTGATTCTAATAAATACTTTTAAATCTCAAAAAAAAAAAAAAAAAGAAAGAAAGAAAAAGAAATGGGCAAAGGACTTAAACACACGTTTCTCAAAAGAAGAAATCTAAATGGTCAACAGACACATGAAAAAATGCTCAGCATCACTAACTGTCAAGGAAATGCAAATTAAAATGACAATGAGGTTTCACCTCACCCTGGTGAGAATGGCTTTCATACAGAAATCAACAAACAAATGCTGGTGAGGATGTGGGGAAAAAGGTACCCTAATCCACTGTTGGTGGGAATGTAAACTGGTAAAGCCACTATGGAAGACAGTTTGGGGATACCTCAAAAATCTGAATATGACCCAGCCATCCCATTCCTCAAAATATACCCAAGGGAAATGAAATCAGCGAGTTATCTGTACCATCATGTTTATTGCAACTCAATTCACAATAGCTAACACATGGAAACAAACTAAATGACTGTCAATGGACAAGTGGATAAAGAAATTATGGGATATTTACTCTATGGAATATTACATAGCAGTAAAAAATGAAATTTAGTCATTTGCAACAAAATGGATGAATCTGGAAAACATCATACTTTTTGAAATAAGCCAGTCCCAAAGGGACAAATACCATTTGTTCTCCCTGATCTGAGATAACTAACAGAGGACGGAAAAGGAAACCTGTAGAAGTGAAATTGACAGTATGGGAAGCAATGACTTGAACAGCCCTTTTTTTGACTGTCAAGGAACAGTTCATTATCTTATTTATTATTTTTTCTACCTAATACCATTGGTTGAACACTTTACTTGACATAGAATTCATCATAGATGTATTAAGTCAATTGAAAATAGATCCCAATTAAAAATAAGAGTGGGAATGAGAAAGGGAGGAGCTGTACAATACACATCCCCACAGACTTATTCCTGAGGATAAAGCTAAAAACTTGCCATGGGACTCCAAATCCCATTAAGCTAGGTGGTACTAATGCCTTTTTACATGTTAAAGTCATCATATTGTGTGCAATTATCATATAAATAAGATTAAGTGTCAAATGGATCACATAAATAAGACCAAGTGTCTGGTAATAACAATAGATAGAATTACAAAGGAGAGAAAGTTCCAACATGGGAAAGCAGTCCACACAGCAGACTCATAGAATGACAAATGCCCTAAATAGCACTCTGGCCTCAGAATCAGCCCTTAAGGCATTCAGATCCGGCTGAAAAGCCCATGAGATTATTTCAGGCATGGAAAGCCAAGACACTGTGGCAAAAAATGACCTACATGAAAGATCTTTGTGAGTAAGATCCCAGTGGAAAGAAGGGGCCATCAAAGAAAGGTGTACTTTTCTCTGAAAGGAGGAGAGAACTTCCACTTTGCATATGGCCCTATCTAAATACTGATGGAGAATATGGAATCAAAAGGCTTCCATAGCCTTGGCAGCTCATGTCAAGGGCCTCCAGTGATCACTGACATCATACATAAGGGTGTTAATTGTTAACAATAGGAGGCCGGTGCCATGGCTCACTAGGCTAATCCTCCGCCTTGCAGTGCCAGCACACTGGGTTCTAGTCTTGGTCGGGGCACCGGATACTGTCCTGGTTGCCCTTCTTCCAGGCCAGCTCTCTGCTGTGGCCAAGGAAGGCAGTGGAGGATGGCCCAAGTGCTTGGGCCCTGCACCCCATGGGAGACCAGGAGAAGCACCTGGCTCCTGCCATCGGATCAGCGCGGTGTGCCGGCCACAGCACGCCAGCCGTGGTGGCCATTGGAGGGTGAACCAACGGCAAAAGGAAGACCTTTCTCTCTGTCTCTCTCTCTCACTGTCCACTCTGCCTGTCAGAAAAAAAAAACAATAGGAGTCACTGTGCACTTACTCCCCAAGTAGGACCTCTGTCCTAAATGAGATGTACTATAAGAATTAACTGTAAAACTTGTTCTCAAACAGTACTTTTTATACTTTGTGTGTGGGGAGGTGAAAGTTGTTAAAATCTTTATGTAGGATAGAGTTGGTCTTCTGTATACAAAGTTAATTAAAAATGAATCAAGAATGGGTTGGGAGAGGGAGTAGGAGATGGGATGGGAATTGGGGTGGGAGGCTGAGTATGGGGAAGAACCACTATATTCCTAAAGCTGTACCTATGAAATTTGCATTCATTTAATAAGACTTCTTAAAAATTAAAAATAAAAAATAAAAACAGGATGAGGAAAATTAAAAACCATTAAAGAAAGAAATAGAACAAAAACAAAAAAATTTGAAAAATCTTCCATGTCCATAGATTGGAAGAATCAATATCATCAAAATTTCCATACTACCAAAAGCAATTTACATATTCAATGCAATACCAATCAAACTACCAAAGATATTCTTCTCAGATATAGGAATGATGTTGAAATTCATATAGAAACACAGGGGACCCCAAAGAGCTAACGCGATCTTATACAATAACATAGCCGGAGACATCACAAAGATTGCAAGACATATACAGGGCAGTTATAATCAAAACATCCTGGAGCCGTACAAAAAGAGATGGATAGACCAATGGAAGAGAACAGAAATGCCATAAATCAATCCAAGCATCTACAACCAACTTCTTTTTGACAAATGAGCTAAAATCAATCCCTGGAGCAAGGACAGTCTCTTCAACAAATGGTGCTGGGAAAACTGGATCACACATGCAGAAGCATGAAGCAAGATCCCTATCTGACACCTTTCACCAAAGTCCACTCAAAATGGACTAAAGACCCAAATCGATGACCCAACACCATCAAATTATTAGAGAACATTGGGGAAACTCTACAAGACATCAGCATAGACAAAGACTTCTTGAAAAAAGACCCTAGAGACACAACCAATTAAAGCCAAAATCAACAAATGGGATTACATCAAATTGAAAAGCTTCTGACTGCAAAAAAAATCATTCAGCACAGTAAAGAGACAACCAATAGAATGGGAGAAAATGGGTAGGAAGGCAGGCACTGTGGAAAGAATTACCAAGACCCTAAAGCTATAATTTTGAAAACCATGAAGGGTGTAACTGCAAAGCAGTTTAGAACTATATACTCTCCTATGGACTCACTTCTAAAAGTACAGCAAAACAAAATGCCATAGGACCCCAAAATCCCTTAAGCTGGTTGACTAAAATAGCAGATTAACTGTTATAAAGACCAAATAGATAGGAGTAAGTACTAAAGTGACCATATACATAGGATCAGGTGAACAAGCAATCATATAAATATGACTAAGTCTATGGAAACAATAATAAACAGAATTAAAAAGGAGAGAAGGCTCCAACATGGGAAGCAGTCCATACAACAGATTCATAGAATGAGAATTGCTTTAAGTAACACTCCAACCTCAGAATCAGCCCTTATGGCATTCTGGTCTGGCTGAAAAGCCCAGGAGCATTTCGGGCATGGAAAGCCAAAACACTCTGGCAAAAAAATGTCCTACATAAAGAATCCCACTGGGTGAGACCCTAAGAAAGAAGTGGCCAAAAAAGGATGTACTTTTCTCTGAAGGGAGGAAAGAACTTCCACATTGCTTATGGGCTTGTCCAGCTAATGGATCCAAAAGGCTCCCCAAGCTGAAGCAGCTCATGTCAAAAGCCTTGAGTGATCACTGATGTCATGTGTAAGAGTGTTATTTGTTAAATAAACAAGAGTCACTGTGCACTAACTTCCAATGCAGGACCTATGTCCCCAAAGAGTTACATCATGAGACTTAACAGTAAAACTTGTTCTCAAGGATCACTTCCTTTTAGTGTATTAAATGGAAGATATTATTATGTCTCATAAGTTATAGTTATGTCTAAGAGTTTGAAAAAGATTTATCATCCTTGGATTCTACTCTAAAGACAATTAAATTTCTAAAAGGAAAGAAGGGGAAGGAAGGAGGGGGTAGAAAGCAAAATCACATTCAAGAGACAATAACATAGAATAGCACTGTCTAGACTGTTGAGAAAGAGTTCTCTCAGTTTTTTATTCCATATTTTCTTCATTTCTTTTGCTTTCTTGGACTAAACAGAAGCAGGAGGAAGGGAGAATGGGTGGGAGGATGGGTACAGTGGAAAGAATTACTATGTTCTTAATGTTCTATTAATAAGATCCATACAAATTTTCTTAAAAAGAAAAAAAAGTTTTAATGTTGCTGAAAATATTAAAAAACAAGAAAATGTAGAAATACCATGCAGCAATATTTAATGCTTATGAACCTACATGAGGTACCATTGAGTTTTATCCAGGAATTAGACATTTCTTCTTTCCTCTTTAATAAAAGAAAAATTAGTGTTAGTCTTCCTCTTCTCCCTCTTCCTCTGCTTCACCATTGTCCTTACATAGCAGAAGGCAGCAAGACAAACAAAAAAGTGTAAAAGGAATGAAGATTAATGCTGATGAGAAAATTGCTCTTCCCTTAGTTGACACTTGCTTTGGAGGTTTCTGACCAGGTGGCTTCTCGTCAGATGGGTTCTCGTCAGATGGGTTCTCGTCAGATGGGTTCTCGTCAGATGGGTTCTCGTCAGTAGAGTTGTCCTCAGGTGAGTTGGCCCCAGGTGGGCTCTCCTCAGGAGGTTTATCCTCAGGGGGTTTCCCTCCAGGTGGCAGTGGTGGTGGTGGACCACTATCTACACTACCTCCAGGACCCCTGACGGTACAGTTGGGAGGTGCCCATCCTGGGTGACAGTGACAGTGCTGTTTATTATTGCAGACTCCTCTCACGCTGCAATGCTGAGTCTGACAGGTTTTTGATGCTTTAACCATATCGACACATTTCCTGCGGAGGCACATCTTGCCTGGAGCACACACCGTGCCATCTTTCACTTCACCAATATCAGGTATGGACATCCCTACGTGATAATCAGTGCCCCAGCAAGTGGTGTCATTGAAGTGAAGCTGATGCACTGTAGAATGTTCTACCAGTGTGGGAATTGTGAGTACATTTTGACACTGAACTCTCCCACACATGACATCAGGAGCCATACACTTTACATATGTGGTGCCTTCAATACCACAGTGGCCAAAACGAGTTCCTTGGGTGTTCATTTCATTGTAGCAACTTTCAGATGCGCTCAGGGCCCCTGTGCCAAAAATCTGCTTACACTGAGAATCATGGTTATTACATGCATTTTCATAGCAGTAGGAATTTGTACTACAGAGAATTCCATCCTGTTTATATACGTCATCTGGGCACACATGTGACGTCCCGTTGCACCACTCTGGAAGGTCACATTCACTGGCCTTCTGCCTACATACAGTCCCTAGAGGAAGGAAGTTGCAGTCTTTGCAACAACCTCCAAATGCACAAGCAGCCCCAGGCTTCAGAACACAGTTCATCATACAGCAACGATCATTTCCACACTCTTGTGTAGATCCACAGTCACACTGCTCTCCATCTTCAACCACTCGATTTCCACAGAATCTCAACCTTAAGATGTGTTGCGGTTGTGCAGGAGAGAGAATACATGTTCCATTTTCCATAGTATTGGCCATATATTGGGAATAACTACAGTTGCTGAATCTCCGTGACTGCTGTCTGGTGGGATACATTATGCAATACCGATCTGGACATGCACACCACCTATCATCATGCCACATACCCAAATTATGACCAATCTCATGGGCCAAAGTAAGGGCAAAAACGCTGTATCTTTTGTCTTCAAAAACATCAACTCCACAATTTGCAGGACGTCGGCATACTCCTCCAACATAAGCAACTCCAACTTTGTCACCATATAATTCTTTTATGAACAGATGTGCAATATCATGGTGAATACGGTTATCAAAAAAAAGAAATTTCCAAAGAGCAAAATTCTCTGTAACTGGATCTAAGTCACGACTTGTATTTATGGGGTTTTGTACAGTCCAGATTTCAAGCGCTGTCAAAATCACATCAACCCCCATGTGGAAATACAATTCATCCACTATATTGATAACATGAAATACTTCAGCCTGCACTATTGACTCATTACTTTGAGAGTAAACAAACCTACCATTGTCTACGACCACTGCCAGCTCAACAAATCGCCAGTGGGCCCACCAATTCAGATCAGTACGTGGTTTCAGAGAGAAATTGTATGATGCTTGAAATGCCAATTGGCGTGCTATTGACTCTTCTGTTAAACCACATCTCCTGTGGGGGGATTCTGTCTCATCACCCCCTACCTGATACACCAGGTGCTCAAATGTGGTAGAGTGTCTGATGGGTTCAATTTCATACATGAGGTCATTTATCTGTAGCATTCCTTGAAATCCCCCAGAACAGGTGCTGAGGGCAACCAGAGACTCGGGGGCCCCCTCCACATAACCATGATAGTAACAATCATCAGGGACAAAGGGATGATCCTCCTGGAGGCCATGCTGCTCTGTGTAGGTGAACACAGGGAGGTGTGTGGAAACCAACAGCTTCTTGACCCTCATGTGGACAATGTGCCTCTGGCCCCCAATCCGCAGGCGGTAGGAGAGCCATCCTGGAGCCTTTGCGCCTCTACTCCTGCTGGTCACCTTCGAGGGGATCACCACTTCCGGGGAGCTGAAATGCTGGGAGGGCCTGGCCTGGGACAGGCCATGAATGGACAGAGATACCCCAAGCCAGAGCAGCAGAAGAGTGATCCTGGTGTGCGTCAGGGCCCCACCCTCTGCCATTATGAAGCAGTTGTCATGGAGCCATCAGTCCAGAAAAAGCAATGCAGAGTATGAGGAACTTCTGGTCTGCCTCCTCCCTCTGAGCTGCTCTAGGTCCCAGGCTGACCTTTATGGATCTGTGTCCTGGCACAGGTGGACCATCAGTGCTGCAGGGCTGAAGTGAAGAGAAGAGGATCTGGGAAAGGGTTGGGGAGGTAGGAAGGGTGGGAAAGAGAAAGAAGACAGTGAGACTAACATGATTCTTGAATTGTGATCACAGCTGAAACAGTAAAATGCAATGGATTTGGTCTAAGCTATATTTTACACACACACACACACACACACACACACACACACACATATAGAAAGGTAGTTTTCAGTGGAAAGAAGATTGGAAAAAGGTAGATACTGCTAAATGTGGTTCGTAGATACATAAAGATTCATCATATATAGTGTGTTGAACGTGTATATTAAATAAAGATGTCATTTGTTAAGCTACCTAAATTTCTCTTCCATCTTAAAATGTGCTGGCATCCTCTACCTTCAGCATAAATGAGATAACTCAGTTTTTGTTCTTTTCTTCTTGCTGTTAGCTCAATCTTTCAATTAAACGGACATTTTACGTAGATTGTGTTCTGTTCTATTTAGCAGACATTAAATCCCACATAAAGGGCTCGTGCAGGGAGACCAACTAAATAATTGTTTTTTAGGATAATGACTTCTTTTCTGCACAGAAGTCCGCCATAGTCAAAAGAAGGCAGGACACTTGTCTCATAACTAGGAGCGGGACATGTGTTTGGGGACTGGGCACAAAGCCCTCATGCCTCCAACCACATCGTGGAGGCAGCAGCCTTCTCTCCACATGCATCCTGCACTGAATCCTAACATGCCCATTTAATTAATCGAGGCAGATGATTTTCTGGTTTTCACAAGGCTTATGGTTACCCAAATCTATCTACTTCGATTGCAATATTCCAAATGAACCTGCCTTGAGGAACTTAACCATCGAGTAAGTAAATAAAATATTCAGAGGACTACAGTTTGTGTGGATTTTAAAACCTCATTATTATTAAAATATATGTTTTTGCTAAGATAAAAGTTAATTTGGCAATTCGTTGACATTTCTTAAAAAGTATCAGTGATCATTTAATATTTGAAATCAAAAGGTAAAACAAATTTGTAGATACACTGGTGGCCTCAAGATTGGGAATATACTATGTTCCTAAATTTGTATATATGAAATTCATTATGTTTGTATACCTTAAATGAAAAGTTTCTGGGACAAAAATAAACAAATAAATAAATAAAACAAAGTTTGTGAATAGATACACATTGCATTAGCTGTACAGAGCATGAGCAGTGTTTAGCATTATGATGTCAAGAAAGCAGGAACAATTCTGGCTAGAATTGCAAAACAAATATGTGGCTACCAGATGCCACAAGCAGAAACCAGGATCATTGGATGAAACCTCTGTCAAAGTATCTCTAATATAGGTGAAACCCAAACACCAGTATTCCTCGCCATGTCTCTTTTCATCATATCTTTCATATTATTTGTCACATCATTTAGGGTGTAAAGATGAGAACAGATGAATTGGAAGATTATTGTGGTCATATAAAGGAGTCATCATAGAAAAGTATACTAAAAAACACCTCTGTGTCAGGTCAGTCTTTGTCACTAAAGCATTACTCCAAGGACAATCCTTAACAAACATCACATTCCCAATAATTTTGTGAACTGTGGCATGGGGTTGCCCTTCTTTTGACATGAAAGGAACTTAAACCACTGTCAGTTCATCCTCTGCCACAGTCAGGAACTCCCGGCTATTTCAAGTTCCTCAAAATGCTGTCTGACCATGTTTCCACTCACTCACTGTCAACCTATTCCAGCATTCTTCAAACTCAGGTCACAGAGCACATTGGGTCACAAAAGCCATTTAGTGCACCACAAGTACGTGAAACACCAGAATACAAACTGTAGCAGCACTTCACACACAGGAGTGACTCTTGCCATTATGGGTCACCAAGGATCTTAGAGTAGCATATGGCTCAGTTCATATGCTGATTAACAGTTTTGAACTCCTGATTGAACACTCAAACTTGATGGGGGAGCGTTGAACAGAGCAGGTTAACCCACTGCCTTCAGTGATGGCATCTGGTATGGACACCAGTCGAGTCCCTGCTGTTCCATTTACAATCCAGCTCCCTCTAATGCGCCTGAGAAAGTAGTAGCAGATGGGCCCTGCCACCCACATGGGAAACATGATGGAGTTCTAGGCTTCTGGCCTTGGCCTGGCCAAGCCCTGGCTCTTATGGTAATTGGGGGATAAATCAACTGCTAAAAGATATCTCCTTTTCTCTCACTTGCTTTCCTTCTCTCTCAGTATCCCTGCTTTTCAAATAAACCTTTAAAAATTATCTAAATTTAAATAAGAATTAAGTTCATTCTTGGCCTATGAAACTGGAGAACACAATCTCCACATTCTTTTTCTCCACTGTGATCTGCCCAAGGGCAGGCATTTACCCTAATGGTTACGAAGATGAATCCATGTCTGTGTTCACTTCTAGGCTCTTGTTCCTGACTCCAGTTTTCCACTAATGCAGGCATGGAAGGCAGCAGTATGGTTCACACAAATGGGTTCCTGCCACATACATGGGAAACCTCAATTTAGTTCTTTTCTCTTGGATATGGCTCAGCCAAACACAAGCTGTTTAAGATATTTGAAAAGTAAGCCAGCACATAGGATCTCTCCCTTTCTCCTCCTTGCTCAAATGCCTATTTTTTTAAACTATCAGTAATGGTTATTTGGAATGATGTGGCACTGAGAAAGCAAGGATGGATCAACTTTTTGAGGTAGAGTAGTATTTTCTATACAATATAACAAATTACTACAAACTCAGCAGCTTTAAATAATATACATTTATTATTTCATAGTTTACATGGGTCAGGAGTATGGGTGTGGCTTACATAATAGGCCCTTTGCAATAAGCAAATTGCCAGCTAAGCCTAGTTGGCATCAAAGCCCGTATTTGGGGAAGATCTGCCTCTGCGCTTGCTCCTACTGTTGTAGTTTTGATTTCCTTGAATCTGCAGAACTCATGGCAACTGGCTTCTGCTTGAGCCAGAAAGAAACAGTATGTGCTTCAAGTCTCACCTCTAGATCTTTTTAAAGACTCAACCAAAAGGTCCATTTCCCAAACTGGACATAAAAAGCCCAATACCACATGTTCTTTATATGTGAGAGCTAAAATTAAAAAATAGAAAAACATAAAACAAAAAAGAAACAAATGACCAGTGTTAAGATTATAATTTTATCAAAATTTACTTTATATTTTTATCAAACTAGTATTTAAGAATGACATAATACTATAGTTTTAATGATTTGTGATAATATTGAAATGTATCATATATGAGTTAAATGGTCATATTTTCATTTGATTGTTATTTATACTGCTTGCCCATATTTCCACTGAACTAGGGTCTTGTACTTTTTATTTTGAATTATTTATTTACTGGAGCATTAAGGCCATGATTATAAAGTAAATTAAAAATATGTTATTTCAAAAAAATTTTTTTTTTTTGACAGGCAGAGTGGACAGTGAGAGAGAGAGACAGAGAGAAAGGTCTTCCTTTGCCGTTGGTTCACCCTCCAATGGCTGCCGCGGTCGGCGCGCTGCGGCCAGCGCACCGCTCTCATCCGATGGCAGGAGCCAGGTGCTTGGTGCTTTTTCCTGGTCTCCCATGGGGTGCAGGGCCCAAGCACCTGGGCCATCCTCCACTGCACTCCTGGGCCACAGCAGAGGGCTGGCCTGGAAGAGGGGCGACCGGGACAGAATCCGGAGCCCCGACCGGGACTAGAACCCGGTGTGCCGGCGCCGCAAGGCGGAGGATTAGCCTGTTGAGCCACGGCGCCGGCCTTATTTCAAAAATTTTAAATAAAGCAAAGAGGGAAGAAAGGAAGGAAAGAAGAAAGGAAGGAAAGGAAGGAAGGATGGAAAAGAGGAGTGAGTGAGGAAGTACATATCATTATACTCTTAAAATTGCATCTATGATGACACTGAATCTCTTCTGTTTGTATTAAATATCACTTTAACATGAGACAAAAAAAATTGGTACTAAAAGATACATATATGGCCACCTGATGTTAATAACAAATGTAGCCATCACTCAACTACAAAAACAAAACTCAAAAGAAAATCTATCAGGTAAGGATCTTAATTACACCTGAAAATCACATTTATCAATACCCACTGCAGCCTTCCTCCAGAAGCACAAGGAACAAGACCAAATTGAACAAAGGAGATTACATCAAGCTAAGAACCTTCTGCACAGCAAAGGAAACACTCAAGAAAGTGAAGAGGCAATTGGCAGAATGGGAGAAAATATTCAGAAGCTGTAAACTGATAAAGGGTTAATATCCAGAATAAAAAGGAGCTCAAGAAACTCGACAACAAAATAAAACAATGCAGTTAAGAAGTGGAAAATGACATGAACAAGCTGAGCAGAAGCACATGTTGTAAGGCAATATGCTGAGAGGACAGCATGTCATTCCCTGTATGCGCTGAACCAGAGTCCCAACAAGGGTCTAGAAACGAAGGCCTAGAAACAGGAGGCCTCCCGTTTTCCAGAACTCCCAAAGATTCATTGAGGTGGTGTGTGCTTCCCATCCCTTACAACTCTGGGCTGTACAGGGATGGAGATCTTGGACTTCAAAGGAGTTCTATATTCACCAGTTGCAAAGTTAGATTCATAATGCATTATAAGCTAGTACTGTCATGTGGAAAGTTTGACCTCACTATGTCTTTAAATTAGAAACAAAAGAAGGAACACATAACTGAGAGGGACAATCAACCCCAATAAAAGGAGGCAAGGCTGCTGTTATAAGATGGGGATACCAGCACATATGAGTAAACCCTGGGCATTCTTCTCAGGAACCTCTTGGTAGTCCTTGCCCCAGTGGTAACTATAAATGGATGGAGTCAGAAACCCAGTGTGAGCAGGCCGTGTTGATGAGGTGCTCAGTTTGGTGATAAGCACCTGCATTGTGACACACGGTGACACATAGTAACCATCCAAAGCCATCATCTGAGGGAAAGGGAAATGAGAATAGATAGCAGAAAAGATACACACTTAGTGTGCTTTGATCTCTGCTACCAAACATGGCCTAGGCGTTGTGATTCCTCTCACTAACTTTCCACTTTTAATGTTCCCCACAAGAAGAGGCACTCAGCAGAATCCTGGAGGAGATGCTGCCAGGTATGTATGTAAAAGTGGATCAGCGAAGTGCAGACCTCAAACTGCGGATTATCCAAACATGCACCCAGATCTACCTCCGAAGACAGTCTCATCAGCAGCAGAGGGCCCCAGAAGTGAATTCTCAATTCATCACCATTTTCACATTTTCCCCCAGAGCAGTCACCTCCGATTGAGCAAGGAGAGGGTGTGAACATCAGACTATTTAGTCCAAACTCAGACACATCTGCCAAACAATATTTCATTGCCATGTAAAGATGGGTAGCAGGCCAACTAATGGCTGTTTTATACCATAATCTGCCATCAAAGAGAACCAACAGACTAGTCCACTGCATTGGTTTTCGATATAGAAAGCCAGGGAGGCCAGTGCAATGGCTCACTTGGCTAATCCTCTGCCTGCAGTGCTGGCACCCCGAGTTCTAGTCCCGGTTGGGGCGCTGGATTCTGTCCCTCCCAGTTGCTCCTCTTCCAGTCCAGCTCTCTGCTGTGGCCCAGGAAGGCAGTGGAGGATGGCCCAAATGCTTGGGCCCTGCATGGGAGACCAGGAAGAAGCACCTGGCTCCTGGCTTCAGATGGGCATAGCATGCCAGCCGTAGCAGCCATTTGGGGGTGAACCAATGGAAAAGGAAAACCTTTCTCTCTGTCTACCTCTTACTGTCTAACTCTGCCTGCCAAAAAAAAAAAAAAAGAAAGCCAGGACTTCAGCAGAAGTCATCTTAGGAAGAGCCCTGGAAGCTCTGCCAGCCAAGAGTTGGGTCACTGGAAACAGATCTGCCCTGGAGTCAAAGGACAAAGCCACAGACCTTGTTCTCTCTAAGCTGAAAAGTCTTTCCATCGGCCCAGCTTCCAAAGTAACCACTACTATTGAGGGGATGGCCAAGTAGGATGAACAACACTGCAGGCAGAAGTGTAAACTTCCTGTTAGAGATGCCACCTGCCTTTACCTGGACAGCTCTCCTCCCAGGCCAGCCTTCCCAAGGAGGTTCACACCTCCTTAGGGTGTACCCCATGTGAAGACATAGAGAGGTCTGGGCCTCATAATTGGCAAGGCCTTAAAGCCCACCTGATTACTATCAGGCCCTTCTGTCAGGTTCTATTTGCCTCTCAATGGAGAACTTATTCGTGTTTAGTTAGATAGCAGCTTTAGCTTTCTTAGGTCCTCCAATAACGATTCTGTCCTTTGTTCTCGACCCTGTCTAGCCCACTTGGGGACTCATTCCGTTATAATCATAACCTCTACTCTAACGTCAATGGTTCTACTCCTGACCTGTATGTATTGATGGTCCTCTCCTCCACTTAATGTTATATGATTATTCAGTATTTTCTCTACAGACAAACCCCTCTATCTGCAAGAGACAAGCAGTCCTTCTCCCAGTCTTGGTTGGGATCAGCTTCAAACCACATCCATCATGCAATCTTCATAAGGGTCCAGAGAGCCCCCTCATTTCCTCTCCTCTATGAAATCCTCTCATTACATGGTTAATGCTACTCTTGGGATTATTGGTTGCTATTCTCACTCTTTTTATGCACGTCTGTTTAAATGTCTATAGGAGGTGATAATGGAATGAACCAAGACCTTCACCAATCAGGTGGTCAACCAAATGCTGCTACAGGGATATACTCAGTTCCCCACCCAGGAGACAGCAGCTTGAGACATCACCCCATGCCAGCAGAGAGTACCTTGGCACCCCATGTCAACAAGAAGTAGCTCTAAAGACAGATCACAGGGGCTGACGCTATGGTGCAGCAGGTTAAAGCCCTGGCCTGCAGTGCAACACCCCATATGGGCACAAGTTTGAGTCCCAGCTGCTCTGCTTCAGATCCAGCTCTCTGCTATGGTTTGGGAAAGCAGTAGAAGATGGTCCAAGTCCTTGGAACTCTGTACCCACTGGGATATCTGGAAGAAGCTCCTGGCTCCTGGCTTTAGATGAGCTCAGCTCTGGCCATTGAAGTCATTTGGGGGGAGTGAACCAGCAGATGGAAGACACACTCTCTCTCTCTCTCTCTCTCTCTCTCTCTCTGCCTCTCTCTGTAACTCTTTCAAATAAATAAAATAAATATTTTTTTTAAAAAGATCATTGTCCCTCTACTCCTGGACTTTGGGGGCTAATGTAATCCCACACAACTCTTGCTTTACAAAAACAAAAGGGGACAATGTTAGTAAAATGACACAGTCTTATCTATGGTGCAATCTACACCCTGGCAACATCCTAGGCTCTAACCCCCACTGCCATTGTTGGAAGTCCAGTGACCACATGGCTCAACTACAGGTGTCAGCTCCACCCCTACCCTAATGAGATTAGCTGCTCCTACTTCCCTGCCCACCTCCCAGTAAAGGTTTAATAAGACCTGTTCCGAAACACCTCTTTCTCTCTCTCTGTCTCTCTCTGTCTCTCTCTCTCTTATGTTCTCCTTCTCTCTGTTTCCTTCTTTGCCCCTTCCCTCTGGTCTGTCTGGTTTCCCCCACCAATAAACCCTTTCTCTTAAAAAATATATATATATATCATTGCCAGACTGACCAGGGTGGCAGTGTAGTCCAATTTCCCACCCACACCTCTGACTTATCTTCTTTTTCACAGCTGTTGGTGTCTAATAAACTCTTTCATTCTAAACTCCAACTCAGTGTCTGCTTCTGGAGACAACAACCAACAAGGATGATAACTACAGAAAGCCCCACACACCTCTAGGGAAAGTAAAACAGGAGTATTTTATTGTGTTCATTATAGCACAGGCCATTACAGAACTCCATGTAAAACAGGGGCTGAGATCTCTAAGGAGAGTATGACCAAGCTAGTACTGGAGCTTCATGAACTCACAAGAGGAACCCGCAGTCAATCCAAACCACAACACAATCACTGAGGGAATTGGTGGTCAACAGCTGCTAGTAATTCTAAGGAAGAATATAGGTGGTTCTAACAGTGACCACTAAACTGGTATCTAAACTGATCTGGGTTACCAGAGTAAATGTTTCAGCCAAAAATTATGCTTCCAGAAATGGGAAGAACAAAGGAAAGAAAACTTCCTTCTCAACCCATCTGTCACTCCAGGTTAATTCTTCTGTTCCCTTGTTCAAATACAGCTGTGCCAAACAGAAATGAACTTTGTAGATATGTATGCCATAAATTTCCCAGTAGAGTGAAGATGTGAGAGAATGTTTAATGTGTGCTTTTTCTGGGTCTTTGCTCCAGAAACAATGAGATAATTCTGAGGAAACTGATGTTAAATGTTGCTTACAACACTAAAAAGTAAATAAGAACATGCAGGAATGCCATGATTTCATATTTATTGCTTATGGTCCTGACATGAGGTAGCAATGTTTTCTGTCTAAATAGTTAGATGTGTCTTGTTTTTCTATTATGAAAAGTATAGATTCTTTTAAAAGCATGAGTATATGAGCCTCCTCTCCCTCATCCCTCTTCTTTCTTTGCTCACTCATCTTCTGTTTCTGTTTCTTCACTTTCTTCCTCCTCTTTTTCCTTTTTCTCCTTTTCTCCCCTACATAGCAGAAAGTAGCAAATTATACATAAATAAATCAAAGGAATAAGGAGTAATAGTGACAACAAACTCAGTTTCCTTTTAATTGGCACTGGCAGCTCTTCCACAGCTTTTTCAGGAGCTGGACCGCTGTCCACGCTACCTCCATTGCCTTGCAAAGTACAGTTGGGAGGTGCCCATCCAAAGTGACAGTGACAATGCTGCCTGTTGTTGCAGATCCCATGCATGTTGCAGTCCTGAGGCTTACAGTAACCTCTCAGGATACCCGTACCTATACATACCTTGCCAATGCATATCTTCTCTGGACCACACACCGTGCCATCTCTCACTCTACCAATATCAGGAATGGACATCCCTAAATGATAATCAGTGCCCCAGCAAGTAGTATTATTGAAATGAAACTGATGCACTGTAATATGTTCTTTCAGTTCCGGAATTTGGTGGACATTTTCACACTGAATTCTCCCACACCTGACGTTACGGGGCGAACATTTTATATATGTTGTTTCATCAATATGACAGTGACCAAAACGGGTTCCTTGGCTGTTCAGTTCTTGGTAGCAACTGTCAGTTGCACCCCTGGCCTCTTGGCCAAAAATCTCCTTACACTGAGTATCATGGTTGTTACACATCTTATCAAAGCAGTAGGAATTGTCACTACAGGAGATGCCATCCTTCACAAATACATCATCTGGACACTCATGCGATGTCCCATTGCACCACTCTGGAAGGTCACATTGATTGACCTGCTCTCTACATAAAGTCCCTGGTGGCATGAATTTGCAGTCTTCGCAACAACTTCCAGAAACACAAGCAGTCCCAGGCTTCCGTGTACAGTTCAACATACAGCAGGGATCTTGTGTACATTCCTGTATAGAACCACAGTCACACTCCTCCTCATTGTCAACCACTCGGTTACCACAGAACCTCAATCTTATGATTCTTCGTGGATTTGCAGGAGTGAAAATACATCCTCCAGTATCCAAAGTATTGTCAAAAAATTGGCCATAACTGCAGTTGCTGAATTGGGTTGAGTTCTTTCTCTCAGTATTCATTATGCAAAACTGTTGTTCACACACACACCATTTCTCATCATGCTGCATACCCAAATTATGACCAAGCTCATGGGTCAAAGTAAGTGCGAAAACAGTAAAGTTTCTGTCTTCAAAGACATCGACTCCAGAGTTAAAAGGACTCCGGCATATTCCTTTAACATAGGCAGCACCAACTTTTTCACCATGTAGTTGTTTTATGAAAAGATGTACAGTATCACGCCAAAGACGAGGATCAAAACTCATATGTTTCCAAACAGCAAATCTCTGCAAAACATTATCTAAGTCATCTTTCGTGTCTATTTGGTTCATTACATTCCAGATTTCAACCCCAGTCAAAATTACATCAACACTGATTGGGTGATATAAGGTATCCACTATGTTGACAACATGAAATACTTCAGTCTGCACTAGAGTCACATTTCTGTTAGAGTAAACAAATCTATCATTGTCCACAAGCACTCCCAGCTCAACAATCCGATGGTGGGTCCACCAAGGCACATGAGAACGTTGTTTCAGAGTGGAAATATAAGATGATTGTAACTCCAATTGCCGAGCTATATTCTCTTCTGTTAAACCACATCTCATGTGTGGAGACTGTGTCTCATCACTGCCTATATGATGTACCAGGTGTTCAAATGCTTTAGAGTGTCTGATGGGTTCAATTTCATACATGAGGTCAGTTATCTGTAGCATTCCTTGAAATCCCCCAGAACAGGTACTGAGGGCAACCAGAGACTCGGGGGCCCCCTCCACATAACCATGATAGTAACAATCATCAGGGACAAAGGGATGATCCTCCTGGAGGCCATGCTGCTCTGTGTAGGTGAACACAGGGAGGTGTGTGGAAACCAACAGCTTCTTGACCCTCATGTGAACAACATATCTCTGGCCCCCAATCTGCAGGCGGTAGGAGAGCCATCCTGGAGGTTTTGCATTGGTCACCTTCAAGGGGATCACCACTTCCGGGGAGCTGAAATGCTGGGAGGGCCTGGCCTGGGAGAGGCCATGAATGGACAGAGATACCCCAAGCCAGAGCATCAGAAGAGTGATTGTGGTGTGCATCAGGGCCCCACCCACTGCCATTATGGAGCAGACGTTATAGAGACATATGTTCAGGATTAAAGAGGACAGGGTATAAGGAACTGTTGGTCTGGTTCCTCCCTCTGAGCTGCTCTGGGTCCCAGGTTGAACTTTACGGATCTGTGTCCTAGCGGAGGTGGACCATCAGTGCTGCAGGGCTGAAAGTGAAAATAAAAAGAGGAGCTAGGAAAGGAGGGGTGGGAGTGGGTAGGACGGGTGGAAAAGAGAAAGAAGAAAGTGAGACTAAAATGATTCTTGAATTGGGATCACATTTGAAACAATACAAGGCACTAGATTTGGTCTAAACAGTATATTTTGGGGAAGGGACATTCCATGGAGTAAAGAAACTGGAAATAGGTGTGTAATGGTCAAATATGGATGTTGGACACATGAGGATTCACTATATATGGTTTTTTAAAACTAAAATCACAACAAATTTTCCATCTTAAAAGACACTGGCGGCCGGCGCCGTGGCTCAACAGGCTAATCCTCCGCCTTGCGGCGCCGGCACATGGGGTTCTAGTCCCGGTCGGGGCGCCGGATTCTGTCCGGGTTGCCCCTCTTCCAGGCCAGCCCTCTGCTGTGGCCCAGGAGTGCAGTGGAGGATGGCCCAGGTGATTGGGCCCTGCACCCCATGGGAGACCAGGAAAAAGCACCTAGCACCTGGCTCCTGCCATCGGATGAGCGCGGTGCGCCGGCCGCAGCGCGCCAACCGCGGCAGCCATTGGAGGGTGAACCAACGGCAAAGGAAGACCTTTCTCTCTGTCTCTCTCTCTCACTGTCCACTCTGCTTGTCACAAAAAAAAAAAAAAAAAAGACACTGGCATCTGACTCAAATTTCTCTTGCACCTTAAAAATTGCTAGGATCCTGCATGTTCAGCATGTATGTGAAAAACCACTTTATGTTTCTTTATTGATGCAGATTGCTCCATCTCCCTTTATCAATAGTCATCTTAGGTATACCACATGTTGTTCTATTTGGTAAGCATAAAACCCCCACTTGAAGGGTTCATGCGGGGAAAACATCTCCAATTGAACAATTGCTTTTTTAATAATGAATTCTTTTCTGCACAGAAGTCTACTATGGTCAGAGGAAGACAGGCATACTGGTGGGGTACCAAGGAATGAGACATGAGTTTGGGAACTAGACATAGAATCCACATGCCTACAACCACATCATGGAGGCAGCAGCCTTCCAACACACAGCCTGCATCAGGTACTGATTCTACACTCATCTTGATCAATAAAGATAGACCATTTTCTGGTTTCAACAAGGCTATGGTTACCCACATCAGTCCATTTCAATATCAATTTTCCAAACAAAGTCACATTAAGGAGTTTAACTCTACAGTAAGTTCATGAAAATGTTCAGTAGAACACAATTTGTATGGATTATAAAAACTTATTGTTGTTTTTAACCTAGTTTAGTGGGAATATAGACAATGGTTATAAACAATAATTGAATGCAAAAATGATCATTTCACCCATATGCAGGAATTTTTGTGAAACAGTCATTCATAGTTTCTTCAATAAAACAGAACCAATGACAATGTAATATCTAAATATTTCCTTGTGTGGTTACAAAATAATAATTACATTCATTTAGATTTTAAGCCATTTCCACTCAACAATTCATACACAGAAACAATTTTATGCAGATTGCAATGTAAATAATTATACATAATTTTTGTACTCATTATTACCACAGATCATAGAAAACATACAGCATTTATTATTTGGGATTAGTTTATACCACTAAATATAATGGTTTCCAATTGCACCCATTTTGTTGAAAGACAGGATTCCATTCATTTGTATAAATGAGTAATATTCCATATTATACACACACCACATATGCTTTATCCATCATTGGTTGAGGACATCTGGTTAAATTCCATGTCTTAGATATTGTGGATTGAGCTGCAAAACATGGGGGTAAAATAAGTCTTTCAAATGCTGATTTCATTGCATGTGGGTAAATTCCCAGGAGTGGGATGACAGAGTCATTTGGTAGATTTATTTTAAGATCTCAAAACAATCTCCAGAGGTCAGCACTGTGGTACAGCAGGTAAAGACGCCGCCTTCAGTGTTGGCATCCCAAATGGGTGCAGGTTCAAGTCTCGGCTGCTCCACGTCTGATCCAGTTCTCTGTTACGGCTTAAGAAAGGAGTAGAAGATGGCCCAAGTCTTTGGGCCCTTGCACCCAAGTGGGAGAACCAGAAAAATTCCTGGCTCCTGGCTTCAAATCAGCCCAGGTCTGGTCATTGCAGCCATCTGGGGAGTGAAACAGCAGATAGAAGACACCTTTTTCTCTTTGTCTCTGCCCCTCTGTAACTGCCTTTCAAGTAAATCAATAAATCTTTTAAAAAAGAAAGAATCTCCTTGCTTCTTCCCACAACCTCACCAGCATTCACTGTTTTTCATTGCTGTATGAGAGCCATTCTAACTGGAGTAAAGTGAAACCTCATTGTGGTTTTGAATTGCATTTCCTTGATGGCTAGTGATCCTGAGCATTTTTTCATGTGTCTGTCGACCACTTGAATTTCATCTTCTAAAAATGCCTATACAAGTCCTTTGCCTATTTCTTGACTGGATTATTCATTTTCTATTTGTTGATTTTCTGGAGCTCATTATAGATTCTGGATATTAATCCTTTACCAGTTGCATAGTTTGCAAATATTTTCTCTCATTTGATCAGCTGCCTTTTCACTTTGTTAAGTGTTGCTTTTGCAACACTTGATATAATACCATTTGTTAATTTTGACTTTGATTGTCTATGCTTCTAGAGTCTTTTCCAAGAAGTCTTTTTCTATGCCAATGTCGTGCAGTTTCCTCAATGTTCTCTTCTAGTAATTTGATGATATCAGGTAATAGATTTAGATCTTTGATCCATTCTGAATTAAGTTTTTATAAGGTGTAAGCTAAGGTCCTTGTTTCATACCTCTGTACACAGAGATCCAATTTTTCCAGCACTATTTGTTGAAGATACTATCCTTTCTCCAGGGATTGAATGTAGTTCCTTTGTCTAAGAATTGTTGGCTGTAGATGCAGGGATTGGTGTAGTGGGACTCTTTTCTTTTCTGTCCACCTATATGTCTTGATTATAACTGCCCTAGAATATGTCTTGAAATCTGGTATTGTGATAGCTACAGTTTGTTTTTTGTTGTTTAAGATTGCTTTAGCTAAGGCCAGAGCTATGGAATAGATGGCTAAGCTGCCACCTGTAGTGCCAGCATCCCAGGTAGGCACTGGTTTGAATCCTGGCTGCTCTACTTCCAATCCAGCTCCCTAATAATGTGCCTGGGAAAGAACTGGAAGATGGCTCAAGTACTTCAACCCCTGCATCCATGTGGAAGACCTGGAAGAAACTCCTGGTTCTTAGATTCAGCCTGCCCCAGCCTCAGCCATTGTGGCCATTTGGGGAATGAACCAGTGGATGGAAGATTTCTCTCTCTCTTTCTCTCTCTGTGTGTGTGTGTGTGTGTGTGTGTCTGTGTGTCTCTCTTTGTCTCTCCCTCACACTCACTCTCTATAACTCTATCTTCTCTAACTTTCAATAAATTTTTTAAAAATCTTCGAACAAAAGAGACTATTGTAGCTATTCAGAATCTCTTGTGTTTCCATATAAATTTTAGCATTTTTTTAGATCTGAAAAGAATCTCACTGGTATTTTGATTGGTATTGCATTGAATCTCTAAATTGCTTTTGGTAGTATGGACAATTTGATGATATTGATTCTTCCAATTCATTACATGGAATGTTTTTAATTTTTTATGTCTCCTTCTATTTCTTTCTTTAATGTTTTATAATTTTCTTTCTTTTTTTGCCAGGCAGTTAGACAGTGAGAGAGATAGACAGAGAGAGAGTTATAGACAGTGAGAGAGAGACAGAAAGGTCTTCCTTCTGTTGGTTCACTCCCCTAGTAGCCACTACGGCCGGCGCTGTGCCGATCCGAAGCCAGGAGCTGGGTACCACCTCCCAGTCTCCCATGCAGGTGCAGGGACTCAAGCACTTGGGCCATCCTCCAGCAAAGAGCTGGACTGGAAGAGGAGCAACCAGGACAGAATCCAACACCCCAACCGAGACTAGAACCCGGGGTGCCAGCACCACAGGTGGAGGCTTAGCCAAATGAGCCACGGCGCCGGCAATGTTTTATAATTTTCATCATAAATATCTTTGGCAATGTTGATTAAATTTATTCCAAGATTTTTTTCCTGAATGTTATGAATAAAATTCATCTTAGAAGTTCTTTCTCAGCAATGGTATTGTTTGTGTATACAAAGGCTAGTGATTTTTGTGTTAATTGTATTCCCTGCCACTCTACCAAACTATTTTATGAGTTCCAATAGTTTCTTTGTGGATTCTTTTGGTTTTCCGATATATCATAACATGTTATCTGCAAATAGGAATAGTTTGGCTTCTTCTACTCTAATTTGCATCCCTTTGATTTTTTTTCTTGTCTAATGGCTCTGGCTAAAACTTCCAGTACTATATTCAATAGCAATGGTGTGGGTGGGCACCCTTGTCTGTTTCCTGATATTAGTGGGAATGTTTCCAACTTTTTTCCCACTGCATAAGATGCTGCCCATGAGTTTGTGATGAATTGCCTTGTCGTGTTGAGGGATGTTCCTTCTATACCTTATTTGCTAAAGGTTTTCATCATGAAAGGATGTTGTATTTTATCAAATTCTTTCTCTCTGCATCTATTGAGATGATCATATGGTTTTTGTTCTTGAGTTTGTTAATGTGATATATCACATTTATTGATTTGAGAGGCTGAACTAATCCTGCAGACAGGTATTAGTTTTGGTATACATGAATGATTTTCCTGATGTGTTATTGATCTGATTAGCTAGTATTTTGTTGATGGTCTATGTTCATCAGGGATATTGTTCTATAGTTCTCTATCTTTGTTGCATCATTTTCTGATTTTGGAATTAAGGTGATGCTGGTCTCATAGAAGGAGTTTTGGAGTATTCCCTTCTTTTCAATTGTTTTGAATAGTTTGAGAAGAACTGGAATTAGTTCTTTTTAAATGTCTAGTAGAATTGAGCAGTGATGTTATCTGGTCTGGGCTTTTCTTTGTTGGGAGGGTTTTAATACTAATTTAATCTCTGTCTTAGTTATTGGTCTGTTTAGGTTTTCTGTGTCTTCATAACTCAATTTCATTAGATTGTAATCTATCCATTTCTTCTACATTTTCCAAGTTGTTGGCATGTAGCTATTTCTAGTAATTTTGATGATTCTTTTTATTTCTGTGGTATCCGTTCGTACATGTCCTTTTTCATCTCTGAATTTATTGATGTGTCTTCTCCCTGTTTTTTGGTTAGTTCAGACAATGGTGTATCAATTTTGTTGATTTTTTTCAAAAAAAAAAAAAACCAGCTCATCATTTCACTGATCTTTTGTATTATTGTTTTTAGTTTCAATTTTTTCTAATTTTAATTATTTCTTTCCTTCTACTACTTTTGGGTTAAGTTTATTGTTTTTCTAGGTCCTTGAGATGCAATGATAGATCATTTATTTGAGGTCTTTCCAATTTCTTGATGTAGGCACAATTGACATAAATTCCTTCTAACACTGCTGTTGCTGTATTCCATAAGCTTTGATAGGTTGTATTGCCACCTGCCTTTGTTTCCAGGAATTTTTGATTATCCTTTTCATTTCTTTTTTTTTTGTGACAGGCAGAGTGGACAGTGAGAAAGAGAGACAGAGAGAATTGACAGTGTTAACTAAAAGGCCAGCTGCTTCTCAGTGTATTCTTCTTAAGTGTTTCCACGTGGGAACACAGACCTAGCATCACCACGTTCTCCACTTTTTAAGGAAGTTTATATATCTATTTTTCCCAAAATAAACCTTTGATTTAATGAGTACAAATTTTATAAGTACAACTTTAGGAATAGTGATTCTTCCCACCATACCCGCCCTCCCACCCCACCTCCTCCTCCCTTTCCCATTCCCAGAAAAAAGGCAGAAGTTTTAAAGTGGGCCTTTGCTTGAGAAAAACAGGGAGACAACACTGGGAGACTGAATGTTTAGTGTTAGTTAACACACTGAAAAGTAACAGAATGCAGGATACCTGTGCTATCATATCGAACACTTATGATCCTAAATCGCGGGACCATTACATATGTGTACCTATAGATAGACAAGTCCTGTTTCTCTGCTATTAAAAGAAAAATTAGAAATTCTTTTTTAAAAAACTATGATTGTTACTCTTCCTTTAACTCTTCTTCCTGTCTTCCCTCTGTTTCTTCCTCTCCCTTTTCTTCTGCTCTGTTTGTTTCACTTTCTTCATTTTTTCTGTCACTTTCTTTCTCCTCTTCTCTCTTTTTGTACACAGCACAAGGAAGCAAAATAAACATAAAACAACCCAAGAAATGAGCGGTAATGGTAGCAAGAAACCCATCTTTCCTTCCATGGGGGAAACTTCTACCTTGGTATTAGGAGGTGGACCGCTATCCACACTCCCTCCACAGCCTCTGGAGCTGCAGTTGGGAGGTGCCCACCCGTGGAACAGTGGCAGTGCTGTCTGTTATTGCAGACTCCTCTCACGCTGCAATGCAGAGGCTCAGTATTTTGGCAGAAGAACCATACTAACACATTTCCTGCAGAGGCACATCTTGCCTGGAGCACACACCGTGCCATCTTTCACTTCACCAATATCAGGTATGGACATCCCTAAGTGATAATCAGTGCCCCAGCAAGTGGTGCCATTGAAGCGAAAATGATGCACTGTAGAATGTTCTACCAGTGTGGGAATTGTGAGCACATTTTGACACTGTGCTCTCCCACACGTGACATCAGGAGCCATACATTTTATATATGTGGTGCCTTCAATACCACAGTTGTCAAAACGATTTCCATGGGTGTTCATTTCATTGTAGCAAATCTCAGATGCACTCCTTGCCTCTTGGCCAAAAATCTTTTTACATTGAGTATCATGGTTATTACACATCTTTTTAAAGTGGTAAGAATTACTATCACAGGGCATACCATCTTGTACATATACATCATCTGGGCACTCCTGTGATGTCCCATTGCACCACTCTGGAAGGTCACATTGATTGACCTGCTGTCTACATAAAGTCCCCAATGGCGTAAATTTGTAGTCTTTGCAAGAAACCCTAGAAGCACAAGCAGCCCCAGGCTTCAGAACACAGTTCCACAAACAACAGGGATCATGTTGACACTGCTGTATAGACCCACAGTCACACTCCTCTCCAACTTCGACCACTTGATTGCCACAGTGCTTCAACCTGTAGATATTCCCATGAAATGGAGGAGCAAGAATACATAGTCTAGATCTCAAAATATTGTCAAGATAATTATCATAACTGCAATTGCTGAATTTTGTTGTCATTCATCTCCTGGGACACATCACACACCACTCTTGTTCACACACACACCATTCAGTGTCATGCAGAATACCCAAATTATGACCAAGCTCATGGGCCACAGTAATTGCAAAAACAGATAACCTTTTGTCTTCAAAAATATCAACTGCACAGTTAAAAGGATATAGGCAGATTCCTTTAAAATAGGCAATGCCAAGCTTCGGGCCATTTAATTATTTTAGGAAAAGATGTGCAGCATCATGTTGCAAATTTGTACTCTTCCTAATAGAAAAATCCTGCCCAACTTGGTTTAGGTCATCGTTGGTAGAAAATCGGTTTCTTTTAGTCCAGATCTCAATCCCAATTAAAAATACATCGATCTCCAAAGAGTGAAAAAATTCATCTACTATGTTGATAACATGAAATACTTCATAGTACATGACTGACACATTACCTTGGGAATAAAGAAATCTAACATGGTCCACAACCACTCCCAGCTCAACAAACCGCTTGTGTGTCCACCAGCCCATGTAGGAACTTTGTTTCAGAGTGGAATTATATGATGCGTGCAACTCCAACTGGTGTGCTATTGACTCTTCTGTTAAACCACATCTCCTGTGGGGAGATTCTGTCTCATCACCCCCTACCTCATACACCAGGTGCTCAAATGTGGTAGAGTGCCTGATGGGTTCAATTTCATACATGAGGTCAGTTATCTGTAGCATTCCTCGAAAACCTCCAGAACAAATGCTGAGGGCAACCAGAGACTCAGGGGCCCCTCCACATAACCAAGATAGTAACAATCATCAGGGACAAAGTGATGATCCTCCTGGAGGCCATGCTGCTCTGTGTAAGTGAACACAGGGAGGTGTGTGGAAACCAACAGCTTCTTGACCCTCATGTGGACAATGTACCTCTGGCCCCCAATCTGCAGGCGGTAGGAGAGCCATCCTGGAGCCTCTGTACCTCTATCCCTGCTGGTCACCTTCAAGGAGATCACCACTTCCGGGGAGCTGAAATGCTGGGAAGGCCTGGCCTGGGAGAGGCCATGAATGGACAGAGATACCCCAAGCCAGAGCAGCGGAAGAGTGATCCTGGTGTATATCAGGGTCCTACCCATTACCATTATGGAGCAGTCATTATGGAGTCATTAGTCCAGAGCAAAAAAAAAAAAAAAACACACACACAGGGTATGAGGAACTTCTGGTCTGCCTCCTCCCTCTGAGGTGTTCAGGGTCCCAAGCTGACCTTTATGGATCTGTGTCCTGGCAGGGGTGGACCATCAGAGCTGTGATGCTGAAAGTGAGAATAAAAAGAGGAGATAGGAAAGGCTTGGAAGGAGGTAGGAAGGGTGGGAAAGAGAAAGAAGACAGTGAGGCTAAATGAATTCTTGAATTTGGAACACATTTGAAATAATAAAATGGACTGGAGTCAGAATAAACTGTATATGTTTGGAGAGGGAGTTTCCAATGGAATAAAGAAGATTGGAAATAGGCATGTAATTGCCAAATGTGGATGGTGGATACATAAGGATTCTTCATAAACTATTCTTTGAACATTATTCCATTTTAAGAAACACTGGCATCTAACTCAAATTTTTCTTCCTCTCAAATACAAGCTGGCATCCTGTACCTGCAGTATCTATGAGAACAACCTACTTTTTGAATCTTTGTTGATTTAGGTTTCTATATTGGCCTTTCTTAACCATAGATATCTTATAAAGACTTCATTCTGTGATATTTAGGTGTCATATTATCCTGCTCTTAGAAGGCACGTGCAGGAAGACCTCCTACAAATAAAACGTGTGTTTATTGTATAATGAGTTCTCTTTCCCCATATAATCCCACAATAGTGACAGGAAGGCAAGCATACTTGTGGGGTAACAAGGAGTGAGACAGATGTTTGGAGTCTTGGCCCAGAGCCCACTGCCCAGTCACAACATGGTGACAGCAGTCTTCTCACCACACAGCCTACATCATGTACTGAATCCTAACACACTCCTTTTCATCAATCAATATAGTTTAGTTTTGGTTTTCACATGGCTTACGGTTACCCAGATCTATCCATTTCAATTTCACTTTTCCAAACACAGTGTATTAAGAAGCTTAACCCTAAAGTTAGTTCATTAAAATGTTCATATGGGGTCTGGCGTTGTGGTGTAGTGAGTAAAGCTGCTGCCTGTGATGCTGGCATCCCATATGAGCACCAGGGGAAGTCCTAGGTGCTCTGCTTCTGATCCAGCTCCCTGCTAGTATATTTGGGAAAGCAATGGAAGACAGCCAAAGTGCTTGGTCCCTGCACCAACATAGGAGACCCAGAAGAAGGTCCTGGCTCCTGGCTTTCTTTGGTCTTATCCAGTCCTGGACATTGAAGATCTGGGGAGTGAACCAGCAAATGGAAGATCTCTTAATCTCTCTATATTGTATAATAATTTGTTGGAAACTCAGAAGCTTAAAACAACATACATTATCTCACAGCTTCCATGGGTGAGGAATATGGCACTTGACAACTAGCACACTGCTGGCTTAGTTTCATTGGCATCAAAGACCACTCCCAGACTTAGGTTGCTGTAGATTTCATTTCCTTCCAGCTATAGAACTCATAGCAGCTGGCATCTGCAGAGCCACACCTCTAGATATTTTTAAAAGGACTCCCTGAGTATCTCAGGGCTGCCTGGGCAGATTTCTGATTGACTAAAAGCCTACTGCTTAAGGATGTTAATAACACCTGCAAACTCTCATTGTATTTGCCATATAAGTGGGAGAAACAAGTCACATATCCTACCTAAGTCCAGGGGAGAGAGTTACAGAAATATCCCAAGGGCATTGGCATCAAGGGGAAGCATCTCAGAATTCTGTCTACCACCAAAAGACAAAAAGGAATTAGTAGCTTTAAGAATAAAAATATTGAAGGATTATTCTTAAATGTCTTTCATGTACTATAAGAAAGATAGTGAAAACCTAATGGCAAGCAACAGGCATGAGTGCCAACAGTCTCTTTGATTGCATGCAAAGTAGCAGTTTCCTGCCTGTTGAGGAGAGAGAAATCCAACTGGCTACATCTAAAAATTTTTTCAAATTTAAAAAGCAAAATGTGAGGCCCACGCCATGGCTCACTTGGTTAATCCTCCGCCTGCAGCACCAGCATCCCATATGGGCGCCGGGTTCTAGTCCTGGCTGCTCCTCTTCCAGTCCAGCTCTCTGCTGTGGCCCGGGAGGGCAGTGGAGGATGGCCCAGGTTGTTGGGCCCCTGCACCCACACGGGAGACCAGGAACGAAACTCCTGGTTCCTGGCTTCAGGTCAGTGTAGCTCCAGCCATTGAGGCCATTTGGAGAGTGAACCAACAGAAGGAAGACTTCTCTCTCTCTCTCTCTCTTTCTCTCTCTCTCTCTCCCTCTCTCTCTCACTGTCTGTAAACTCTACCTGTCAAATTTTTAAAAACATTTTAAAAGCAAAAAGTGGAGAAGATCCAAGTAGCTAACACAGAGGCCCTGCACTCACCTCAGCCACAGAAAAGAAGCAAATCAATGAAGGGAGGACTGAATTTTCAGACTGATGAAAAAAATTTAGTAAACAAATGACAGGAAACCTAAACAGCACAGAAACTAAGAGAGAAAAACAGAGCACACCAGAGCTCCTACCTTGGCTCCTTGGCCAGTGTAAATCCTC
Source organism: Sylvilagus floridanus (assembly GCA_949820135.1). Classification (NCBI taxonomy): domain Eukaryota; kingdom Metazoa; phylum Chordata; class Mammalia; order Lagomorpha; family Leporidae; genus Sylvilagus; species Sylvilagus floridanus. Next base: position 8,516,035 of record OX463228.1, on the reverse strand, counting down.
TTTTCAGGAAAAAGTAAGCGAAAATCTCTGCAAACTTCACCATCATCATCGGTGGGGTGCCCTAACTACATCAGAATTTCAAAGCCTGGGAAACTGACATTAATCCTGCCTAGCAAATTTACTGGGGTCTGACTGACAGATGTACTTTATATAAAGAAGCCTCATTGCTGCCCACCCAAAGCCCTAGGCTCAAGCTGCTGCAGAACAGTACCTACTAAGCTCCATTTGGTCCTAGAAGACACCAGGCTGCCCCATCTCTGTAAGAAGTCCTGGAGCTACAGCCAGGGCACTTCATAGGGCAGACATCAGCTGCAGGATTCATAGGCACAAGCGTCAGAGCCAAGATTACTCTTTGCACATCCTGTGGAAATTCACTCAGTGTCTAGACCCAAAACTCTTGGATTTTTGGTCTTCACAGGGACAATGCCCAAGCCCAGAGGTCCAGACCCGAAGAATTCCCCTTTTGCATTGCATATCAAAGGGTGCTTGGTTGCCAAAGAACAAGCCAAATCAACACCCTTCCTTGCCCTGTGGAAACTGGTGCATTCTGTTCTCTATCTTGTAGTTTTGAGCCATGGCTAACTTGAACTCACTGATGGGACCAAGAGGTTCTACCTTCCTCTGTTTCAAACTGGGGTCTGTGAGTGCATAATACCTAACATGACCCACAGTTATCTCATGGGATTGAGGAAAGTATCCCTCTATCCTTGCAGATCCAATACTGTAACTACTAGTGTTACATTTGTTAGCATGACTTGCATTTGAAATTTGAGACTTGGGGAAGGACTCATATGCATCCTGTAGCTCTGATCCCATGACTGATGGTTCTGTAAGTACCAAGGACACCTGTGCTCACCCCATGGGACCTGGGAAGGACCTGTCTGCATACCACTAATGTAGGCTTGCCCCAACTAGTGCAAAATCAGCAAAAATGATCAGCAAAAGAAAGATTTCTGTGGGCTAGCATTGTGACATAGAAGGTAAAGCTGCTGCCTACAATGACAGTATCCCATATGGCACTGGTTCATGTCCCAGCTGCTCCACTTCCAACCCAGTTCCAGACTAATGTGCCTGGAAAAAGCAATGCAAGATGGCCCAAGTGTTTGGGCTCCTGCCTGCCATGTAGGAGAACTGGAAGAAGCTCCCAGCTCCTGGATTCAGCCTGGTACTGTCCCAGCTGTGGCAGCCATCTAGTGAGTGAACCAGAGGATGAAATCAACCAAATCAACCAATTTCTCAATCTCTCTCCCTCTCTCTCCCTCTCTCTCTCCATCTCTGTAACTCTGACTTTCAAATGAGTAAATATTTCCTTTAAAAAGAAAGAATTTCTGATCTTGAGGACAAGATTTTTGGAAAAAAAAAAAAACCCAGTCAGATAAAAATAAAGGAAAAAGAATAAATAAAGCCTACTAGATATAATATTAAATGTATATTTATTTGTATTATAGGAATACCATGGAAAAATAGAAAATAAAAGGCACTGAGAGATAATGTAATGGTTGACAATTTGCCAACTGTTAGAAGAGATACAGACAAGGAGATACAGGGAGCTCAAAGGGCCCAACCAGACTAAAACAAAACAGAGATTCTCCAAGACATACTCAAATTGACAAAGTGAAGACAGGAGATAATCCTAGAGACAATGAAGGAAAAATACCAAATACCAATACAAAAATATAGAGAGAGGAAAATCTATTAGACTAAGAGAAGACTTCTCAATAGAAACCCTACAATCCAGAAGAGAATGGAATGATATAGTCATGATCTAGAAATTTTTTAAAAAATCTTCCAACAAAGTATACTATATCAAGCAAACTACCCTTTGGAGGTGAAGGATAAATACTCTTTTCCAGACAAGCAAAAACTGAGAGACTTCATCACCAATAGATTAGCCCAACAATAAATAATGAAGGGAGTCACAGAATCATAACCACCATCAGGAAAAAAATGTATAACCAGAAAAAATTAACTATCAGTCACATACACAAAGAGAGAAACAGAAGAGAATCCAATCAATCATGACATTAAGCTACCAAAACATATGGAGAAATAACAAGACAGGAGATATATAAAACAATTGGTGGCCAGTGCCGCGGCTCACTTGGCTAGTCCTCCACCTGTGGCGCCGGCACCCCGGGTTCCAGATCCAGTTGGGGCGCCGGGTACTAGTCCTAGTTGCTCCTCTTCCAGTCCAGCTCTCTGCTGTGGCCCAGGATGGCAGTGGAGGATGGCCCAAGTGCTTGGGCCCTGCACCCGCATGGGAGACCAGGAGGAAGTACCTGCCTCCTGGCTTTGGATCAGCGTAGCGCCAGCCACAGCAGCCATTTGAGGGGTGAACCAATGGAAGGAAGACCTTTCTCTCTGTCTCTCTCACTAACTGTGCCTGTCCAAAAAAAAAATCAGTAAGTAATCACCAAGTTGGCAATAGTTATTTATTTCAATATTCACTTTAACTTTAAAGGAATTAAAGTCTCCTGTGTAATTTGATCGGAATAAAAAAAAAAACTAGACCCAACCATATAGTTGCCTACAAAACTATCACTTCATAGAAAAAGATATATAGAGACTGGAAGTAAAGGGTTAGAAAAAGAAAAACCATGGAAAACAAAAGTGAATAAGATTAGCTTGCTCATTTCAGATAAAAACTGACTTTAAATGAAAAATTGTAAAAAGACACAAAGAAGCACATTATACATTGATAAGAACATCAAATTATCAAGATTTTGAAGTTATAAATACAGGAAAAAGCACCAGCTGTGGAGAGCAAGGTGAATCAGACTTCAGTGGACTGTGCCACTCGTGACATCTCCGGAAGAAGATCCCAGTGGACTACACTGTTTTTGAGTCCAGCCCAGAGCCCTGAGGGGAGCAGGGTGCCCACTCACGAAGAGAAAAAGAAAAGTGGTACATATCCCTCTCCCCATGCCCCCACAACAGCACCCTGCAACTGGCTGAGAGAGGGTGAGCACCATTTTGGATTTAAGTAGGTAGCAGCTCCTGTGCATACACCTAGCAACTGGCAGGAACGGTAGCCATCTTGTCAGCAGAGGCAAACATAGCTGGTCCAGTGTGTACACCCAGCAACAGCTAGGAAGTGGGAGCCATTCTGACATTAGCACTGGCTGCAGAGACCCCTATGTGTACCTAGAATGACTGTGACATGAGTAGGGAAGTGGCTGGCTGCTATTGCATACAGTGTGATCCAAGGATTTCAGTAGAAGGAAAAATCCATGTTCCCTCCTGACTTTGAGTCTTGCTGGGAGGATTTAAGGAAGGGGAGGGCAGGGCACCCACATATGACTGTGAAGTATCCCAAGCCTCTCAACATATCACAGGCTCTGGGGCCTCTGGGGTCCAAGCCTCCTAGGCAGAGCACCTACAGGCAAGCAGGCTCTGGGAACATCTCATCCTCTCTGTGGAAGGGACAGGATAGTGGGGCAGAGTGGCTTCTGTATACCCCATAACTGTGGGAGACAATGGGACAGTGAGGACTCTGTGACTGCATGAGTAGATGCAGGATAGAGCTGAGTCTCTGGGCAATCACTATGTATGGCTATACACTCAGAGCTCCCTGATTGCCTGGGTGGATCATTGCAGCAGGATCCGTGCTCACACTGAGGACTGCACAGATCCTTTGCGCAGTACATGCAGTACAAAGATGAGTATTGCACCCACTGAAAGCTAATACCAGGCATTGATCACCTTGGAAGAGAGGAGGGGAGAGTGTAATCATACCAAGAGAGGTGACTATACTTCCCCTTATGTGAATAAGAGGAAATCTACCACACCCAACTTGGGTATGGCCTTGGATACTACCCCACACTGGAGCATTGACCTAAGCTCCCTGGCCACATGAAGAACACACTTCTGGGTATTTGCTCAAAGAGCAGACATTCCACCAAGCCACAGAGGTATAGCTCAAAGATAAAAGCCATCAGAGGAAAAAAAGCAACAAGTATTTCACAAATGCCAAAAACTAAATGCAGAAATTCAAGAAACAAGAATAAGAAAACATGATACCCATCCAAAAGGAACACAACACTCAATGTTAGAATATGAAGATGCAGAGATTGATGAAATGCCTGAAATGGAATTCTAAAGATTAATCAAAGAATTACTCAGAAACAATCAGAAGCAAATCCATAAATAAAGAAATCCATACATGACATGAATGAAAAATTTTGCCATGAAATTGATATTTTAAAGAGAAATAAAAATAACATAGTAGAAATGAAGAATTCCAAGGCCAGAACTGTGGCACAGTGGACTAAAGCGGCAGCCTGCAATGCCAGTATCCCATATGGGCACTGGTTCAACTCTTGGCTGCTCTACTTCTGATCCAACTCCCTGATAATGCACCTGGAAAAGCAGTGGAGGATGAGCCAAGTCCTTAGGCCTCTGCACCATGTGGGACACTCAGAAGAAGCTCCTGGGTCCTGGCTTTGGATCGACTCAGCTCCATTTGGGGAGTGAATCAGCAGGTGGAAGACCTCTCTATCTCCTCTCTCTCTCTCTCTCTCTCTCTCTCTCTCTCTCTCTCTCTCTCTCATACATAAAATAAACCTTTTTAAAAAAGAATTCTATAAGTCATATTAAAAATGGTAGAGAGCCTTCATAATGGACTAGGTGAGGCAGAAGAAACAATATCTAAGCTAGAAGACAAATTTCTGGAAATTTTTCAGTCACACCAAAAAAAGAAGATATTAGAAAAATTAAAAACAGCATTGGATGCCATCTCACTAGTCCATTTGATCAATTTCTGTTCACAACTGATCATAATAATAGGACTAAGAATCAAAGGGATCACATAAATAAGACTAGTGTCTGAAAATACTAACCAATAGAACAAAAAAGGGAGAGAACGATCCAACATGGGAAGCGGGATACACAGCAGACTCATAGAATGGTGGATGTCCTAAACAGCACTCTGGCCTCAGAATCAGCCCTTAAGGCATTCGAATCCGGCTGAAAAGCCCATGAGAGTATTTCAGGCATGGAAAGCCAAGACACTCTGGAAAAAAAATAAACCTAAATGAAAGATCTCTGCGAGTGAGATCCCAGTGGAAAGAACAGGCCATCAAAGAAGGAGGTACCTTTCTCTGAAGGGAGGAGAGAACTTCCACTTTAACTATGACCTTGTCTAAATATGATAAGAGTCAGTGAACTCAAAAGGCTTCCAAAGCTATGGCAACTCATGACAAGAGCCTAGGGTGATTACTGAAGCTATAAACAAGAGTGTCAATTTATTAAGTCAACAAGAGGAGTCACTGTACACTTACTCCTCATGTAGGATCTCTGTCCTTAATGTGCTGTACATTGTGATTTAATGCTATAACTAGTACTCAAACAGTATTTTTCACTTTGTGTTGCTATGTGGGTGCAAACTGTTGAAATCTTTACTTAATATATACTAAACTGATCTTCTGTATATAAAGAGAATTGAAAATGAATCTTGATGTGAATGGAAGGGGAGAGGGAGCAGGAAAGGGGAGAGTTGCAGGTGAGAGGGAAGTTATGGGGGGGGCATTGCAATCCATAAGCTGTACTTTGGAAATTTATATTCATTAAATAAAAATTAAAAAAATTTTAAAAAATAAAGTGTGTAACACACAGTTTCCCACAAAAAAAAAAAAAACAGCATTGGAAATTTATAGGATACTATAAAACAACCCAACATAGGCTTGTAGGAGTTCCTGAAGGTGTGGAAAGAGAATATAGATTAGAAGGCCTTTCTAGTGAAATATTTACAGAAAACAGAGAAATCTAAGACAAGAAGCACATAGAACTCCTAATAGACATAACCAGAAAAGATCTTCACTATGACACATTGTAGTCAAACTTTCCATAGTAAAACATAAAGAAAAGGTTCTAAAATGCACATGAGAGAAACGCCATAAAATGTTCAGAGGATCTTCAAACAGACTCACAGCTGACATCTCATCAGAAACCCTACAGGCTTGGAAACAATAGAGAGACATCATCCAACTATTGAGAGAAAAAACTGTCAAACCAGAACACTGTACCCTGCAAAGCTCTCATTTACGAATGAAGGTTAAATAAAGACCTTTCATAACAAACAGAAATTAAGAAAATTTGTCAACATTCCTGTAGCCTTACATAAGATGTTTAAGAATGTGCTACACACAGAAACACAGACAGATGGACATCATTATGGAAGAATGTGAAGGCAGAACATCTCCCAATAAAAGTATAAAGGAAATCCAAAGTAAACATTAGGAATATTTGTGGGAAAAAATGGCAGCACCAAGTCATTACTTATCAACAGTTACCTTGACTGTAAGTAGTCTAAATTCTCCAGGAAAAGCTACAGACTGACTGAATGAATAAAAAATAAGACCCATCTATTTTCTGTCTACAAAAAAACATACCTCATCTACAAAGATATACACAAATTGAAAGCAAAAGGATGGCTGGCGCTGTGGCTCAATAGGCTAATCCTCCGCCTGTGGGGCCGGCACACCAGGTTCTAGTCCCGTTCAAGGCGCCAGATTCTGTCCCAGTTGCGCCTCTTCCAGGTCAGCTCTCTGCTGTGGCCCAGGAGTGCAGTGGAGGATGGCCCAAGTGCTTGGGCCCTGTACCCCATGGGAGACCAGGAGAAGCACCTGGCTTCTGGCTTCGGATCAGCGCGATGCGCCGCCGGCCATAGCGTGCTGGCTGCAGCGGCAATTGGAGGGTGAACCAAGGGCAAAAAGAAAAACCTTTCTCTCTGTCTCTCTCTCTCTCACTGTTCACTCTGCCTGTCAAAAAAAAAAAATAGAAAGAAAGTGAAAGGATGGAAAAATTTATTCCTAGCTAAAAGAAATCAGAAATGGCCAGGTGTACTGAACTTAATATTAGACAAAGTAGACTTTAACAAAAGCACTGTTAAAAAGAGACAAAGAAGCACAATCTAATGACTAAGGGATCAATTCAACAGGAAGATGTGACTATAATAAATGTATATGCACCCAATGCCTGGGTGCCTGACTATTTAAAATCAATACTAGTGGATCTAAAGGGAGACATAGACTTCAATACAATAGTAATGGGGGACCCCACTTTCATCAATGGACAGATCAACTAGACAGAAAATCAACACTAATTGACACTATGGACCAAATGGACCTAATTAATACCTACAGAACCTTTGAACATATACTTGCAGAAGCATGGAACTTTCTCTAGGATAGATCATATTCTAGGACATAAATCAAGTATCAGCAAATTCCAAAAAAATCGAATTCATTCCATGCATCTTTTCTGATCACATTAGAATGAAGCTGGATGTGTACAAAGAACTTGAACAGGTACTTTTCAAAAGAGGAAATTCAAATGGCCAAAAGTCACATAAAAAAATGCTCAGGATCACTAGGCATCAGGGAAATGCTAATCAAAACCACAATGAGATCACTTCACCCTTCTTAGAATGGATCTCATATAGAAATCAACAAAAACAAATGCTGGCACAGATGTGAGAGAAAAGGTACCTGAATCCACTGTTGGTGGGAATGTAATGTGATATAGCTACTGTGAAACACAATATGGAAATACCTCAGAAATCTGAATATAGACCTACCATATGACCCTGCCATTCCACTCCTTGGAATTTGTCAGCATATGAGGTATCTGTACCCCATGTTTATTGCAGCTCCATTCACAACAGCTAAGATATAGAATCAACCCAGATGCCCATCAACAGAAGACCTGATATCAGAAATTATGGTAAGTATACACTATGGAATACTACACAGCAGTAAAAAAAAAAAAAGCAAAATGAAATCTTGTTGCTTGCAATAAGATAGATGTAACTTAAAACCATTATACTTAGTGAAATAAGCCAGTCCCAAAAAAACAAAGACCATATGTTTCCCCGATCTGTAATAACTAATAGAGTAGCTAAAAGGTAATCTATAGGAATGAAATCAACACTTTGAGATGTGAGGATTTTTAACCCCTTGTATCAACTGTTGAGGAATGATGTGTTTTTTTTCTCCTGCATATAACTTGTTGAACTCTTTACTTAGTGTGTGGTTAATCTTATGAGTAAAGTTAGAATCATAATGCTTTATAAAATGGCACTATCACCTGGGAATTTTGAGCCCAGTGTGTCTTCATAACAGCAACAAAAAGAGGGGTCAACCCTTGATGGGGTAACTGAGCCTAACCATCAAGGGCTGCTGTTGTAAGACAGGAATACCAAGGTGAATGTACAAACCCAGGTGACCTCCTCAGGAACCTCTTGTTCACAAACCCAGTGGTAGCTATAAATGCATCGGATCAACAATCCCAGCCTGGGAGGCCACGTTGACTACATGCTCAGGTTGGTGATGGGACCTGCATCATGACACACAGAAATCAACAACAGCTATCAGAATACTTGCCATCACGGTGAGGGAAATGGGAACACCGGATTAGAGAAACAATAAGTATACTTTCATCCCACCAGCAAACAGAATGTAGACTGTGGTTCTTCCTACTAACTTCCCACTTTTAATGTGCCCCACAGGCAGAGGCATCCACAAGAATCCTGGAGTTGTTGTTGCCAGGACATATTTGCAAAAGCAGATCAGAGCTGTGCTAATACTGCACTGTGGAGTATCCAAAAAAGCCACCTAGATATGCCTTCCAGCAAAGTCTTGATGAGCACTGGCAAGGCTTAAGATCTCCATTAGGGAACCCAGATATGAGCTCTTTGGTTTGACCTCATTTAGAGAGATGCCCCACCAAGCTCATACCCTTCCCAGGGCAGCCACATTCATGACTGAGCAAGGACTGAGTGAGATGATCAGATCACTTTGACACAACTCCGAAAACCCTATCAAACAACATTTTGCTGCCTGACTAGCCAATGTGAAAATGTAATTCAATTTCCCATTCATAATACTGAGTTCATAACCATCATTTACACAGCTGTTGGTGTCTAACAGGATCTTTCACTCTAAACCCCAATTCAGTGTGTGCTTCTGGATACCACAACTTACTACAACAGAGAGAGTGATTACAGAAGGCCCCTAAAACGCCCTAAAGTCAGCAAAACAGAGGGAAGAGATAGTGCTCACCAGAGCAGAGGTGTTTACAGGAAGTCCCCTGTGAAACAGGGACTGAGATCTCTAAGGAGGACAGGATACCCGGCTGGTTCTGCAGCTTCAGGAACTCACAGGAGGAACACCCAGCCAATCCAATCTGCAATGCAGACACTGAGAGAGTTGGTGACTAACAGCTGCTGTCACTTCTAAGGAAGAACAGGTGGGGCTTCCTAGAGTAACAACAAAACTGGAATCCAAACACAACCAGGCCCACGAGGGTGAATGGCTGCAGCCAAAAATGATGCTGTCAGAAATGCTAAATACAAAGGAAAGAAAACTCCCTTCTCCTGCCATCTGTCACTCCAGGTTACTTCTTATGGGCCCTTGTTTACAGCCAACTGTACCAAACAGAAATGTGCTAGATGGGCACACATCCCAGAAATTAAGAGTACAGACATGAGAGGAGGTTTAGAACTGAGAGAGCGAGCAGCTTTAAAGCAGGGATTTTCTAGGCTTTTGCTTGGGAACATAGTGAGACAACTTTGAATAGTTGAACATAGTGAGAGAACATAGTGAGACAAAATGAATGTTTAATGTTGCTTCAAACGTTGAAAAGTATGCAAAAACATGTAGGAATCCGGTGCTGTGATATCTAATGCTTGTGGGATTGCATGAGTTGTTATTGAATTTTTGTCCCAGTGGTTAGATGAGTCCAGTTTCCTTACAATCAAAGTAAAAGAGATCCTGTTGAAGGATGTATGAGCCTTGGGCTTCCACTTTGTCTCCCTTTCCTGCTGTTCTCTCCTTTGCTCTCCTTTCTTCCAGTTTTGATTCACCTGGTCCCTTTTTGTGTGCTCAATATTCTTCTATTTCTGTAGATTCTGCTTCCTCTGTTCTTTCAACTTCTTTATTTCTATCCTTTTCTTTCTTACACAATACAAAAAGGCAATATAAAATTATAGCAATCAAAGTAATCACAAGTAATGCCGAGGTGTAACCCACATTGCCTACCACGCCTAATCCTTGCCTCCTCTTCGTAGGAGGTGGACCGCTATCCACACTCCCTCCATGGCCTTTATAGCTGCAGTTGGGAGGTGCCCACCCGTGGCGACAGTGGCAGTGCTGTCTGTTATTACAGACTCCTCTCATGCTGCAATGCAGAGGCTCGCAGTTTTGTGGCACATGATTCACACTGGCACATTTCCTGCCAATGCAGATCTTTCCTGGAGCGCACACCGTGCCATCTTTCACCTCACCAATGTCAGGTATGGACATCCCTAAGTGATAATCAGTGCCCCAGCAGGTGGTGTCATTGAAGTGATACTGGTGCACGGTAGAATGCTCCTTCAGATTGGGAACTTTGTGGACGTTTTCACACTGAATTCTCCCACACATGATATCAGGAGCCATGCATTTTACATATGTTGTTTCTACAATACCACAGTGGCCAAAACGATTTCCTTGGGTGTTCACTTCACTGTAGCAAATCTCAGATGCACTCCTTGCCTCTCGGCCAAAAATCTCCTTACACTGAACATCAGGGCTATTACATGTCTTTGCATAGCAGGAGGCACCACCCATACAGGGGGTGCCATCCTGTATATATACATCATCCGGGCACTCGTGTGATGTCCCATTGCACCACTCTGGAAGGTCACATTCACTGACCTGCTGTCTACATAAAGTCCCTGGTGGCAAGAATTTGCAGTCTTTGCAACAACTGCCAGAAGCACAAGCAGCGCCAGGCCTCAGAGCACAGTCCAAAAGACAACAGGGATCACGTTCACACTGATGTACAGATCCACAGTCGCACTCCTCTCCTTCTTCAACCACCCTGTTCCCACAGAACTTCAACCCAGAGACATACCCTGTATATGGAGGAGAGTGAATACACATTCCAGGGTTCCTGGTAGTATCATAATATTGCGCATAACTGCAGTTGCTGAATTTAGTTGTATTCCGTCTGTAGGTGTACATTAGGCACCACTCTAGTTCGCATGCGCACCACTGATCATCATGCCTCATACCCAAATTATGACCAAGTTCATGGGCCACAGTAAGTGCAGAAAGAAATAAGTCTTGGCTTTCAAAAACACTAACTGCACAGTTATAAGGGGGATCACATATTCCTTCAATATAGGCCATACCAACTGTTGAGTTATATTTTTCATTTATGAAAAGATGTACAGTGTCATACTGAAGATGGGGATCAAGATGTGAATGCTTCCAAACAGAAAAATCTGGCAGCAGTTGTTCTAAAGCCTTATTGGTTGAAATTGGGTTACCTTTATTCCAGATCTCAATACCAGTCAAAGTTACATCAACCTGTATAGGGTGATAAAATTCATCTACTATATTGATAACATGAAATATTTCATACTGTACCACTGACACATTACTTTGGGAGTTAAGAAATCTAACATGGTCCACAACTACTGCCAGTTCAACAAACCGCCAGTGAGTCCACCAGCCCACATTAGAACTTTGTTTCATAGTAGAATTATATGATGCGTGCAACGCCAGTTGATGTTCTATTGCCTCTTCTGTTAACCCACATTTCAGATATGGTGATTCTGTATTATCATGGACTATCTGATACAAGAGGTGTTCAAATGTTGTAGAGTGCCTGATGGGTTTGATTTCATAAATGAGGTCATTTATCTGTAGCATTCCTTGAAAACCTCCACAACAGGTGCTGAGGGCAACCAGAGACTCAGGGACCCCTTTCACATAACCATGATAGTAACAATCATCAGGGACAAAGGGATGATCCTCCTGGAGGCCATGCTGCTCTGTGTAGGTGAACACAGGGAGGTGTGTGGAAACCAACAGCTTCTTGACCCTCATGTGGACAATGTACCTCTGGCCCCCAATCCGCAGGCGGTAGGAGAGCCATCCTGGAGCCTTTGTACCTCTATCCCTGCTGGTCACCTTCGAGGGGATCACCACTTCCGGGGAGCTGAAATGCTGGGAAGGCCTGGCCTGGGAGAGGCCATGAATGGACAGAGATACCCCAAGCCAGAGCAGCGGAAGAGTGATCCTGGTGTATATCAAGTTCCCACCCACTGTCATTATGGAGCTGTTGTTATGCAGCCATTGTCCAGATAAAAGAGTGCAGATTATGAGGAACTTCTGTCTGGCTCCTCCCTCTGAGCTGTTCAGGGTCCCAGGCTGAACTTTATGAGTCAGTGTCCTGGCAGACGTGGACCAACAGCGCTGCAGTGCTGGAAGTGAAAATAAAAAGAAGAGCTGGGAAAGGTGGGAAATAGAAAGAAGACAGTGAGGCTAACGTGATTCTTGAATTGGGATCACATTTTAAAAATAAAATATTTTTATTTGTTCTAAAGTATACATATTGGGAGATGGAGTTTCCAAAGGAATAAAGAAGACTGAAAATAACTGGGTAATTGTTAAATGTAGATGGTGGACATATGAGGATTCACTATATAATGTGTCTGAAATGTGTAAAATAAAAGTACATTTTTCCATTTTAAGAGAGATTGACATCTGACCCAAATTTTTCTTCCACTCAAAAACTGTTGGGTTCTTATACCTGCAGCATATTTGTGAACAGCACATTTTTTCACCCATTCTCATCCAAGGACATCTTAGGTAGACTATTTGGTTCTATTAAGCAGTTATAAACCACCACCTCCCACTTAAAGGGCTCATGAATGGAAACCTCCCACAAACAAAACAAATGTTTATTTGATAATAAGTAATGTACTACACAGAAGCCCATGATGTTCAGAGGAAGGAAGCCATACTGGTGGAACAATGGGGAGTGGTACATGTGTTCGGTAGCAGGCACAGAGCCCAGGTACCTCCAGTCACATCAAATTCTCACCACACAGAGCACCTGTATCATGTACAGAATTCAAAAACAGATATACTGGACAATCAATGTTGTTATTTCCTGGTTTCCACATGGCTCATGATTACTCAGATTTACCCATTTTAATTTCAATTGTCCAAACAAATCTGCATTGATAAGGAAAGCTCAGCACAGGTTCATTAAAATGTTCAAACACATTTTGTATGAATTATAAAATCTTAATCTTGTTTAAAACATAAATTTTGGCTCAAATAAAAGCTAACATGGCTAAATCTATTTGCAGATGTCATGATTCTATACATAGAGGGAAGAAAAAAACTGTGATAAGAGTCTATTGGAACTTATAAGAGAGTTTGGTAAAGTTGCAAGATATAAAAATAACACAAAAATCAATAGCCTTTGTATACACAGACAATGCCATGGCTGAGAAATAACTTGTAAGATCAGCCACACTCACAATAGATATTAGAAAAATTAAAAACAGCATTGGAGATTTATGGGATGGATACTATCAAACAACCCAACATAAGAGTTGCAGGAGTTCCTACGGCAAGGAAAGAGAATGGATTAGAAGGCCTTTTTAATGAAATAATTACAGAAAACTTCTCCAATATGGAGAAAGAAAGGGATGTCCAAGTACAGGAAACACATAGAATTCCTAATAGACAAAACTAGAAAAGATCTTCACCATGACATATTGTAATCAAACTTTCAACAGTAAAACATAAAGAAAAGATTCTACAATGTGCATAAGACTGGCCTCAGAATCAGCCCTTAAGGTGTTTGGATTTGGCTAAAAGTCCATGAGAGTATTTCAGGCATGGAAAGCCGAGACACTCTGGCAAAAAAAATGAACTAAATGAAAGATCTCTGTGAGTGAGATCCCGGTGGAAAGAAAGGGTCATCGAAGAAGGCGGCACTTTTCTCTGTAGGGAGGAGAGAACTTCCACTTTGATTATGGCCTTGTCTAATTAAGGTCGGAGTTTGTAAACTCAAGAGGCTTACACAGCCTTGGAAGCTCATGACAAGAACCTCGGATGATCACTGACATCATCAATAAGAGTTTCAATTGTTAAATCAACAACAGGACTCACTGTGCACTTGCTCCCCATGTAGGACTTCTGTCCTTAATGTGTTGAACTATGAGAATTAACGGTAAAACTAGTCTTCAAACAGTATTTTATACTTTGTGTGTCTGTGTGGGTGCAAACTGTTGAAATCTTTACTTAGTATAGAGTTGATCTTCTGTATATAAAGAAAATTAAAAATGAATCTTAATGAAGAATGGGGTGGGATAGGGAGTAGGAGATGGGATGGTTTGTGGGTGGGAGGGTAGTTATGGGGGGAAGAATCACTATAATCCAAAAGTTGTACTTTTGAAATTTATATATTAAATAAAAATTCTCTATAAAAAATAAAATGTGCATGAAAGAAATGCTAGAGTACATTCAGAGGATCTCCAATCAGACTCACAGTTGACATCTCATCAGAAACTCCACAGGCTTAGGAAAGAATTGAGAGAAAAAAGCTTCCAACCCAGAATATTGTAGCCTGTAAAGCTCTCATTTATCAATGAAGATGAAATAAAGACCTTTCAAAACAACAGAAATTGAGAGAATTTGTCAATACTCCTCCAGCCTTACAAAAGGTGTTAAGAATGTGCTACATATAGTAACACAGACAGATGGTCATCATTATGGAAGAATGTAAAGGCAGAACATCTCCCAATAAAACTACAAAGGAAATCCAAAGTAAACAATAGGAATATTTATGTAAAAACATGAGGGCCAAGTCATTACTTATCAACAGTAACCTTGATGATAAATAGCCTAAATTCTCCAGGAAAGGCTTCAGACTGACTGAATGAATAAAAAACAAGAAAAAAACTATTTGCTATGTACAAGAAACCTCACCGGAAACCTCACCATGCAGACTGAAAGTGAAAGGATGGAAAAAATATTCCGTGCTAATGGAAAGCAATAAAATAGCAGTGAAGCCATTCTAACATCAGACAAAATAGACTTTAACACAAAACCTGTTAAGAGACAAGGAAGAGCACAATCTAATGATTAAGAGATCAATTCAACAGGAAGATGTGATATAATAAATGTACATGCAACCATAGAAAACCTAAATAGACAAATAACCATGATGGAGATTGAACCAGTGATAAAGACCCTCCTAATCAAGAAAAGCCCAGGACCAGATGGCTTCACTGCTGAATTATACCAGATATTTAAAGAATAACTAATTCCAATCATTCCCAAGCTATTCAAAATAATTGAAAGGAAAGAAATCCTCCAAAATTTCTTCTATGAAGCCAGCATGACCTAAATTCCTAAACAAGGAAAAAATACAACACACAACATGGAAACAGAACTAAAGAACAATTTCCCTGAAGAACATAAAAGCAAAACTCCTCAACAAATTCCACACCAATCGAATCCAACAACACATCAGAAAGATCATTTACCCAGACCAGGTGGGATTTATCCCTGGTATTCAGGGGTGGCTCAATATCCACAAATTAACAAATCTGATACATCACATTAACAAACTCAAGAACAAAAACCACATGATTAAATCAATAGATACAGAGAAAGCATCTGATAAAATACAATACCCTTCCATGACAAAAACATTAAGCAAATTTGGTGTAGAAGGAACATTACGCGCCGGCACACCGGGTTCTAGTTCTGGTCGGGGCGCCGGATTCTGTCCCGGTCGCCCCTCTTCCAGGCCAGCTCTCTGCTGTGGCCCAGGAGTGCAGTGGAGGATGGCCCAAGTGCTTGGGCCCTGCACCTCATGGGAGACCAGGAAAAAGCACCTAGCACCTGGCTCCTGCCATCGGATGAGCGCGGTGCGCTGGCCGCAGCGCGCCGATCGCGGCAGCCATTGGAGGGTGAACCAACGGCAAAGGAAGACCTTTCTCTCTGTCTCTCTTCCTGTCAAAAAAAAAAAAGGAACATTACACAACACAATTGAGGCAATTTATGACAAAAACACAGCCAGCATCTTATTGAATGGGGAAAAGTTGGAAGCATTCCCATTAAGATTCAGAACCAAACAAGGATGCCCACTGTCACCATTCTTATTCAAAAGTCATGCAAGATTTAGCTAGAACCATTTGGCAAAAAAAAAAAAATCAAAAGGATACAAATCTGTAAAGAAGTCAGACTATCCATCCGTATTTGCAGATAACATGATTCTATATACAAGAGAAACAAAAGACTCCACTAAGAGTCTATCGGAGCTCAGAGAGAGTTTGGTAAAGTGGCAGGATATAAAATTAAAACACAAAAATCAAATAGCTTTTGTAAACACAAACAATGCCATGGCTGAGAAAGAACTTCTAAGATAGATACCATTCACAATAGCTACAAATAAAAATTAAATACCTCAGAATAAATTTATCAAGGATGTCAAAGATCTCTACAATGAAAATTAAAAACAAAATTGTGTATCAAAAAAGCATATATTTGTTAACTAAAAAAAACCCTAAAAAGGAAAATTACAAACCATTCAACAAAGAAATGTGATAGGGCAACTTAAGAAATTTGTAACTTGGGGCTCGCACTGTGGCGCAGTAGGTTAATCCTCTGCCTGCGGCGCCAGCATCCCATATGGGCGCCGGATCTAGTCCCGGCTGCTCCTCTTCCGATCCAGCTCTCTGCTGTGGCCTAGGAATCAGTAAAAGATGGCCCCAGTCGTTGGGCCTCTGCACCCGCATGGGAGACTGGGAGGAAGCACCTGGCTCCTGGCTTCGGATTGGCGCAGCTCTGGCCATTGTGGCCATTTGATGAGTGAACCAATGGATGGAAGATCTTTCTCTCTGTCTCTCCCTCTCACTGTCTGTAACTCTACCTCTCAAATAAATAAATAAAAATCTGAAAAAAAAATAGAAATTTGTAACTTGAACATTTTTCCATAGGATATAGCATACCTTGTGTGGCTAGGCTTGCCTAACTGCACCAGAGCAGAAACTGTCCACTTGTGACAAACAAGTTATAAATGGGGTTCATTTATCCAGCTGTAACAATGTGGTGTGCTCATCTGGCTGTAGCTGGCATATTTCTGGTTTCTGTACTTCACTTTGCTTGTTGTCTGATAACAACCAAGGCCATGAGAATGGGGTTTCTGCCTTTAAAATTGCCACACAATGGCCGGCGCCGTGGCTCAACAAGCTAATCCTCCGCCTTGTGGCACCGGCACCCCGGGTTCTAGTCCCGGTCGGGGCACCACATTCTGTCCCGGTTGCCCCTCTTCCAGGCCAACTCTCTGCTGTGGCCTGGGAGTGCAGTGGAGGATGGCCCAAGTGCTTGGGCCCTGCACCCCATGGGGAGACCAGGAAAAGCACCTGGCACCTGGCTCCCTCCTTTGGATCAGTGCGGTGCTCCGGCCGCAGCGCGCCGACCGCAGCAGCCATTGGAGGCTGAACCAACAGCAAAGGAAGACCTTTCTGTCTCTCTCTCTCTCTCAATGTCCACTCTGCCTGTCAAAAAAAAAAAATTGCCACACAATTGCAACTCGGGGCTGTCTTCTCTGGACTTGCTCTGTGAGAAAGGTAGTTGCCACGTGGATAATAAAGACTCCCAATTTGACTTCAAAGTCTCACTGTGTTTTAATCAGTGTACCCTGCAACAGAAATAGAAGAAGATACAAAAAAATGTAGAAAAATCTTCTATGTTCATGGATTGGAAGAATCAATATCATCAGAATGTCCATACTACCAAAAGCAATTTACAGATTTGATTTGAATTCAATGTAAATACCAAGGACAAAAAAAAAAAAAAAAGACATTCTTCTCAGATCTAGAAAAGACAATGCTGAAATTCATCAAGAAACACAGCAGACCCCAAATACCTACAGCAATCTTATAAAAAACACAAAGCTGGAGGTATCATAATACCAGTTATCAAGACACACTACAGGGCAGTCATAGCAAAATATCCTGGTACTGGCAAAAAAAAAAAATGGGTAGACCAAAAGAACAGAATAGAAACTCCAGAGATCAATCCGGTCATCGACAATCAACTTATCTTTGACAAAGGGGTTAAAAGGGGTTAAAATCTATCCCTAAAGCAAGACAGTCTCTTCAACAAACAGTGCTGGGAAATTTGGATCTTGGCGTGTGAGAGTATGAAGCAAGACCTTTACCTTAGACCTTACACAAAAACCTACTCAAAATGGATCAAAGACCTAAATCTGTGACCTGAAAACACCAAATTACTAGAGAACATTGAGGAAAACCTGCAAGACATTGGCATAGGCAACAACTTCTTAGGAAAGACACCAGAAGCATGAGAAATCAAAGCCAAAATTAACAAATGGGATTACATCAAATTAAGAAGTTTCTGTACTCTCTCTCTGCCTTTCCTCTCTCTGTGTAACTCTTTTTTTTTAAAGATTTTATTTATTTATTTGATAGGTATAGAGTTACAGAAAGTGACAGAGAAAAACAGAGAAAAAGGTCTTCCTTATGTTGGTTCACCCCCCAAATGGCTGCTATGGCTGGAACTACACCGATCCAAAACCAGGAGCCAGGTACTTCCTCCTGGTCTCCCATGTGGGTGCAGAGCCCAAGCACTTAGACCATCCTCCATTGCCTTCCCGGGCCACAGCAGAGAGCTGGACTGGAAGAGGAGCAACTGGGACTAGAACCTGGTGCTCATATGAAATGCCGGCGCCTCAGGCCATGGATTAGCCAAGTGAGCCACGTCACTGGCCCCATGTGTAACTCTGACTTTCAAATAAATAAATAATCTTTTAAAAAATAAATAAATAAATAAAAGAGGCCGGTTGGCATAGCGGGTTAACGCCCTTGCCTAAAGCGCCGGCATCACATATGGGTGCCTGTTGGAGACCCAGCTACTCCACTTCCAATCCAGCTCTCTGCTATGGCCTAGGAAAGCAGCGGAAGATGGCCCAAATTCTTGGGTCCCTGCTCCCGTGTAGGAGACCTGGAAGAAGCTCCTGGCTTTGGATCGGTGCAGCTCCAGTCATTGTGGCCAACTGGTAAGTGAACCATCGGATAGAAGACCTCTCTCTCTCTCTCTCTCTCTCTCTCTCTCTCTCTCTCTCTGTGTGTGTGTATGTGTGTGTGTGTGTGTAACTCTGACTTTCCAATGAATAAATAAATCTTTAAAATAAATAAATAAAAATAAAAGAAGTTTCTGTACTACAAAAGAAAGACTCAGCAAAGTGAAGAGGCAGTTGACAAAATGAAGAAAATATCTGCAACCTATGCAACAGACAAAGGATTAAAATCCAGAATCTATAAAGAGCTCAAGAAATTCAACAACAACAACAACAATCAAACAATTCATTTAAGAAATGAGCAAAGGACTTAAAAAGGCATTTTTCAAGAGAGGAAATGCAAATGGCCAACAGACAACAGGAAAAAATGCTCTGGACCACTAGCGACCAAGGAAATGCAAATAAACCCACAACAAGGTTTTACCTCATCCCAGTTAGAATGGCTTTCATACAAAAATCAGCAAACAACAAATGCTGGTGAGTATGTGTGGAAAAATTTATTCTAAACCACTGTTGGTAGAAACGTAAATTAGTACAGCCATTGTGGAAGACAGTATGGAGTTAACTCAGAAATCTGAATACAGATCTACCATATGACCCAGCCATTCCACTCCTGGAAATTTACCCAAAGGAAATGAAATCAGCATACAAAAGAGTTATCTGTACCCCCATATTTATTGCTGCTTAATTCACAATAGCTAAGATATGGAATCAACCAAGATGTCCATCAAATAAAGACTGGATCAAGAAATTATGGTATATGTACACCATGGAATACTACATGGTGGTAAAAAATGAAATCCTGACATCTGCAACAAAATGGATGCAACTTGAAACCACTAGACTAAGTGAAATAAGCTAGTCCCCAAAAGACAAATGTATGTTCTCCCTGATAGAGTACCTAAAATATAATCTACACAATTGAAACTGACACTCTGAGATGCCAGGATTTTTAACAGTTCTTGTCTCGATTGTTGAGGAACAGATTTTTATTTTTTTCATACTATTTGTTGAACTCTTGGCATAGAGTTTATCTTATGCATATAAAGTTAATTGAAAGTAGATCTTTGTAAAAAACAAATAAATAAGAATGGGGCTCTTTCTTGCCTTTGGGGCTGATGCTGTGGCATAGCGGGTTAACGCCCTTGCCTAAAGCGCCGGCATCCTATATGGGTGCCGGTTCAAGTCCCAGCTGTTCCACTTCCAATCCAGCTCTCTGCTATGGCCTGGGGAAGCAGTAGAAGATGACACAAGTCCTTGGGCCCCTGCTCCCATGTGGGAGACCCGGAAAAAGCTCCTGGCTCCTGGCTTCGAATCGGCTGAGCTCCAGCTGTTGAGGCCATCTGGGGAGTGAACCAGTGGATGGAAGATACCTCTCTCGCTTCGCTTCGCTTCGCTTCGCTTCGCTTCGCTTCTCTCTCTCTCTCTCTCTCTCTCTCTCTCTCTCCCTCTCTTTTTGTAACTCTGACTTTCAAATACATAAATAAATAAATCTTAAAAAAATAAGAATGGGAATAGAAGAGGGAGGAGGCAGAAGGGTGGGAGTGTGGGCGGGAGGGAAGGTGAGAAGTATCACTACGTTCCTAAATCTGTATATATTAAATTCATGAAGTTTGTATACCTTAAGTAAAAAGTTTCTAGATAAAATTAAAAGAAAAAGAAAAAAGGAAGGAGTAGTGTGGATGGGAGCATGGGCAGGAGCAAGGGTGGGGTGAAAAGTATCATTATGCTCCTAAATCTGTGTGTATGAAATACATGAAATTTGTTCACCTTAAACAAATAAATTTAAAACATTTAAAATGTTAAAAAAGAAATCTAAATAATCTCAGTATTGCAACTAAAAAAGCTATTTTGTCAACTCTTTGAATTAAAAGTTCACATTTTGGGGGCTGGTGCTGTGGTTCAGTAGGTGAATCCTCTGTGGGTGCCAGTTCAAGTCCTGGCTGCTCCACTTCAGATCCAGCTCCCCGCTAATCATGTGGGAAAGCAGTGGAAGATAGTCCATGTTCTTGGGCCCCTGCACCAACATGGGAGACTCAGAAGAAGCTCCTGATGGCTCCTAGCTTCAAAGTGGCCCAGCTCTGCCCACTGCAATCATTTGGGGAATGAATCCATGGAAGGAAGATCGCTCTCTCTTTCTTTCTCTCTTTTTCCTCCCCTCCTTCCCACCCTTCCTCCCTCTCAAATAAATAAATACATCTTTAAAATAAAATTTTAAAATGTTCACATTTTTTAAATACAAAGTTAAAACAAATTTGAGACATATTGTTATATACCCAATATTATGAATGTAGATAGAAATGGAATTAGCTACGTCGAGTATGAACAATGTTTAGCATTACATTGTCTGTCAAGAAAGCAAGGGCAAGCCTGGTTAGGGTTCCAAAACTAATGAGTGGCTATCGGGTGACGCAGGAAGAAAACAGGATTACTCAAGGACATCTCAGGGAAAGCACCTCCAATTAGGCAAATTCTAACCATCACTTTTTTCCTTGTGTGTCTTCATCATATCCTTCATATATGTCATACCATTTAGGATATTGATTTGGAGGGGGCCGGCAGGTAGCATTGTAGCTTAGCAGATACAGCCACAGCCTGCAATGCCAGCATCCCATATGGACACCAGTTTGTATCCTGGCTGCTCCACTTCTGATCCAGCATCCCACTAATGACCTGGGAAAAGCAGCAGGTGATGGCTCAAGTTCTGGGTCTCTGCCACCCACAAGGGATACCCAAGTGAAATTCCTGGATCTGGGCTTAGGCCTACACCAGCCCTGGCTGTTGTGGCCTAGGGAGTGAATCAGCAGATGAAAGACCTGTCTCTTTTTATGTTCTATAACTCTTTCAAATAAGAACAAAATGAGAACAAAAGAATTGGGAGACAATTAAGACCCATATGAAGAGGTTATAATAGAAAAGCATTGCAAAAGATCTTTGTCACCAATATATCATTCCAAGGACAATCCTGAAAGAACATTTCAATCCCAATAATTTCATGATTTCATAATTTCACAGCCCTTCCTTTGACATGACAGAACTCCAACCACTGTGAGATTCTTCCTCTGCAACAGTAAGGAATTCAGCTATTTCAAACTCCTCAAAACACTCTCTTACCATGTCTGCACTCACTCGACGTCAACTTAACTCAGCATTTCTCAAACTCAGTTCACAGAGCACGCTGGTTCACAAAATCGAATTAGTGCACCAAGTAGCACATGAAACAGAAAACAGTATAAACAGGGCTTCACACAGAGGACTGTCACTTGCCTCTACCTGTCACCAAGGAGCAAACAGCACCATATGGCTAACAGTTCATACACTGATTAACAATTTTGAACCCCTAATTTAAAAGTCATATTTGGTCTGTGACACTGAGGATGTCAATCTACACATTATTTTTCTCCAAATGGTCTGCATTCCTAAACAGCTTAGCTAAGAGCTAGTGTTTAGCCTAAAGGCTAAGATGGTGCATCAGAGTACCTGGGTTGAAGTGCAGGCCCCAGGTTGTGACCCATGCTTTAAGCTAATGCAGACAACGGCAAGCAGCACTGATGTCTCCTGACGCACACACTGGGAGACATGGATTTAGTCTCCTGGTGCTGGCTTTGGCCAGGCAAGCAGCACTGATGGCTCCTGACGCACACACTGGGAGACTGGATTTAGTCTCCTGGTGCTGGCTTTGGCCAGGCAAGCAGCACTGATGGCTCCTGACGCACACACTGGGAGACTGGATTTAGTCTCCTGGTGCTGGCTTTGGCCAGGCAAGCAGCACTGATGGCTCCTGACGCACACACTGGGAGACTGGATTTAGTCTCCTGGTGCTGGCTTTGGCCAGGCAAGCAGCACTGATGGCTCCTGACGCACACACTGGGAGACTGGATTTAGTCTCCTGGTGCTGGCTTTGGCCAGGCAAGCAGCACTGATGGCTCCTGACGCACACACTGGGAGACTGGATTTAGTCTCCTGGTGCTGGCTTTGGCCAGGCAAGCAGCACTGATGGCTCCTGACGCACACACTGGGAGACTGGATTTAGTCTCCTGGTGCTGGCTTTGGCCAGGCAAGCAGCACTGATGGCTCCTGACGCACACACTGGGAGACTGGATTTAGTCTCCTGGTGCTGGCTTTGGCCAGGCAAGCAGCACTGATGTAGGCATTTGGAGAAGAAGCACCTGGGAGCTCTCCCTCTCCCCTTCCCACTCGCCACATCAAATGCTTAGAAATACTTTTTAAAAAATTTTTTGACAGGCAGAGTGGACAGTGAGAGAGAGACAGAGAGAAAGGTCTTCCTTTTCCGTTGGTTCACCCTCCAATGGCCGCCGCGGCTGGCGCGCTGCGGCCGGCGTACCGCAATGATCCAAAGGAGGGAGCCAGGTGCCAGGTGCTTCTCCTGGTCTCCCATGGGGTGCAGGGCCCAAGCACTTGGGCCATCCTCCACTGCACTCCCAGGCCACAGCAGAGAGCTGGACTGGAAGAGGGGCAACTGGGACAGAATCTGGCACCCCAACCGGGACTAGAACCCGGTGTGCCGGTGCCGCAAGGCGGAAGATTAGCCTGTTGAGCCACGGCACTGGCCTAAAAATACTTTTTTAAGCTGTCAGTTGTCATCACATGGGATGGTGTGGTACTGAGAAAGTGATAAAAAACAAATGAAATGTGTCACGTGTTGGAAGTGGATTTGTTTTCTATATCATAAAACAAATTACCACAAACTCTTAATTACCACAAACAGCTTAAAACAACACAGATTTATTATCTCACAAGTTCAATGGGAAAGGACTATGGGCATGGCCTACAGAAATAGGCACTTGACAACAAGTAAGATGTCACCTGAGCTTCATTGGCATCAAAGGACATCTGAGGGAAGATTTGCTTCCAAGAATACTCAGACTTCAATTCCTTGCAGCTGTAGAACTCATGGCAGCTGGCTGCTGCACAGCCAGAAAGAACAAAACAGGATTGCTTCAAGTCTCACCTCTAGATATTCTTTAAAGGACTTACCTACCTGGTAGCTCAAGGCCACTTAGGCAAATCTACCTTTAATTAACTGAAATTAACTAGTAGTATATTAATTACACCTGAAAAATCACATCACGTTTGCCATATATTCTGTAAGATGCAAGATACGGATCCCACCCAGATACATGGGAATGGATTACATACAGGTTCCAAGAGCATAGGAACTAAGGGGAAGCATCTGAGAATTCTGTGAACCACAGAATGGGACCTAGAATTGTCCATCACAGTAACATTCTGTCAATCCCTTCACATCATGAGGTTTGGAGCCAATAAAAAAGAAAAAAATGGTAAGTGGCAAATTCCATCTCAAATATAAGAGAACCCAAATGCACCAGGTACCTGAGCAGGTACGTCAAATTCCACAGCACTAATACTCCTCCTTCAGCTCAAATGTCTTGATGCAAAAACAGGAATCCCATATAACCAGCTGAAGGAGAAGAGGGAATAGCTCCTCCTGGAGTCATGGACATGTCAGTGCATCATTTGTGAACAAGCCTAAACCTGCAAGCAGTTTTAAGACACAGTTTTTCTCAATAGAGGAGCTGGATAGGAAGAGCTGTGAGGGGAAATAATCAAAATGTACTACACTTGGGTTGTATATGTAGCTGTCTAACTTTGGGGGGATTGACAAGGTCCAACAGGATCATATATACAATAATGGGAAATAGCAAATGGTCAGGCCAGTGGTACAGGTGACTGCAACAATAATTCTTGGAAGATGGGGGACCAGGAGAAGTAGGGTAGAAACATACTTACATGGAATGTAATTGTGAAAGATCACTGAATCACATGTTGATGCTCAACAAAAAGGATCCTGTGTGGAAGATGCAAAAATTGGCATAGACAAAACAGCCCAGCAACTAGCATCAGCCATCCTTGGCACAGGCCACTGAGTGGTGATAACTGAAGAACCTGTATCAAAGAATGGGCAGATATTGGACTACTCAGGGCTGCCTCCACATGGATTCCTACATATGAAGACAAATCTAGCCACTTCTGCTTTGAGTGTCCAGCCAAACAGCCATGAAGATCTGCATGACCCCAGATTTGGAACCATCCTTGAGAAACACTTAGTAGGAAGTTGAATCCATTAGGACCCTATCATTCTGGAAAGGCCAGCATTCCTACAGCAGAACACACAAATTCTGGTTGTGAATGTGCCTCACCTCACTACAGGGATGACACTGAGCCTCAATAAGCACCAGTAATAGCCAAAGGCATTTGGAATATCTGACCCGGCTATCTGGTGTTCCTGTGTAATACCATACCAGAGCAGGGTACCAACTTTACAGCAATGGAATTGTATAAGACTGTGGTATAGAAGTTATAGCTCAGATAAAATAATACAGGAGATGCCAGCCCAATAAAGCATTGGAAACATATTCTGAAGGTACAGCTGAAGCTAAAGCTAAATCACTTGATTTAATGATGAATTGTACGCACTGAATCAGAACCCTAAAAGAGTCTACAAAGAAAGTGCATTTACAACTCCCAAAGATGCATTGAGATAGTGGGTGCTACCTGCCCCTATGTAATTCTGGGCTATACATGGTTGGAGGTTCTGGCCCTACAAGGAGTCATACTTTTAACCAGGGGCTAAGTGAAAGTCATAATGCCTTCATTATACACAGACATTGACACCAGGGAATTCTGAACTCACTGTATCTTTAAATCAGATACCAAAAGAAGGGTCACATCCTTGAAAGGGGTGATTGACAGTAATCATCAACAGGAGGCAGCACTGCTGTTATAAGATGGGCATAACAAGGGTGTATGCATAAAATCCAGGTGATCTCCGCAGGAGCCATTCAGTACTCCCTATCCCACTGGTAGCTATAAATGGATAAAATCAGCAACCTCAGCCTCGAAGGGCATGGTGACTAGATGCTCAGCTTGGTGATAAGGTCCCGCATCACGACACATGGTAAGCATCCAAAGCCATCATAATACTCACCAGCTGAGAGAGGGAAATGAGAGTAGAGAGTGAAACAGATAAACACTAAGTATACTTTCATCCCCACAACCAAGCACAGCATGGAGACATGGCTCAATATCAACTTCCCTCTTTTAAAGTCCCCACAGGAAGAGGGCCCCACCAGAATCATCTACCAGTTGCTGACAGAACATGAATTCCAAAGTGGATCAGTGCTGTGCAAATACTGCACTGTGGAATAAGCCACCTGATCCGCTTGCTGACCAGGGGCAGAGCTCCCCATGAGCAGACAAGTCTCCAGACTTCAGATCTTCTTTCAGCTTCAGTTAGACATCCGCCCCTTCCCAGGGCAGCCACACCCACTGACTGACCAAGGAGAGGGTGTGAGGAGCAGACCCTCTTGGCCCAAACCAGACAACTCTGTTAGACAACATTTCACTGCCTGACTGGCCACGGCAGCAATTTAGCTCAATTTCTCAACTATACCACTGAATTCCTTTCCCTCTTTTACACAGCTGTGATGTCTAACGTAACCCTCACTCTAAACTCCAACTCAGTGTATGCTTAGGAAACCACAATTTAGCACAGCCAGAGAGTAACTACAGAAAGCCCCACCATCTGGAGGGTCAGTAGAACGGAAGGACGGGATTGTGTGCACTAGAGCATAGCTGATTACAGGAAGTCCCTGAAAAACAGGGGCTGAGATCTTAAGGAGAGCGTGGCGACCAGCTGGTACTGGAGCTTCAGGAATTAACAGGAGGAGCACCCAGCTAACCCAATATGCAACATGGACACTGAGAATATCAACTGCTGTCGTATTTCTAAGAAATAGGGTGGGGTGGGGGTTCTAGCAGTGACCATACAAATGGATTCCAAACTGAATGGCGTCAGCTAAAATGATGCTGTCAGAAATGTTAAGTACAAAGGAAAGAAAACACTTTTCCTACCATTTGTCATTTAGGTTACTTCTTCCTTCCCCTTGTCCACAGCCAACTGTGCCAAACAGAAGTGAGCCTTGTGGACACACATGCCCAGAAACCGAGTGAAGACACGAGAGGAGGTTTAGAACTGAGAGAGAGAAAGCATGCAGCTTTAAAGTGTGGTTTCTCTAGGCCTTTGTTCAAGAAACATAGCGAGACAACTTTGGGGAAGTGAATGTTTAATGTTGCGTGAAACACTGAGAAGCAAGTAAGAACATGCAGGAGTCCTGTGCTGTGATGTCTAACACTTATGGTCCTGGCACGAGAGCATTAAATTTCTGGTTAAACAGCCACATCCGGCTTCTCCACTATGAAAACAGAAATTAGAGATCCTTTTAAAGGAAGCATTGGCCTCTGGCTTCCACTTCACTCCCTTTTCTTCTGCTCCCTCTTCTTCCACTCTGTTATTCCACTTTGTTTTCTTCCACTCTATTTTCTTCTGTTCCCTTTGCTTCCTTTGCTTCTTCTTTATTCTCAACTTGTGTGTGTGACTGTTTCTCTTTCTTCAAAAGTACAATGAAGTAATAGAAAAGAAAAGTTATCAAAGGAATCACAAGTAATGCCGAGGTGTAACCCACATTGCCTACCACGCCTAATCCTTGCCTCCTCTTCGTAGGAGGTGGACCGCTATCCACACTCCCTCCATGGCCTTTATAGCTGCAGTTGGGAGGTGCCCACCCGTGGCGACAGTGGCAGTGCTGTCTGTTATTACAGACTCCTCTCATGCTGCAATGCAGAGGCTCGCAGTTTTGTGGCACATGATTCACACTGGCACATTTCCTGCCAATGCAGATCTTTCCTGGAGCGCACACCGTGCCATCTTTCACCTCACCAATGTCAGGTATGGACATCCCTAAGTGATAATCAGTGCCCCAGCAGGTGGTGTCATTGAAGTGATACTGGTGCACGGTAGAATGCTCCTTCAGATTGGGAACTTTGCGGACGTTTTCACACTGAATTCTCCCACACATGATATCAGGAGCCATGCATTTTACATATGTTGTTTCTACAATACCACAGTGGCCAAAACGATTTCCTTGGGTGTTCACTTCACTGTAGCAAATCTCAGACGCACTCCTTGCCTCTCGGCCAAAAATCTCCTTACACTGAACATCAGGGCTATTACATGTCTTTGCATAGCAGGAGGCACCACCCATACAGGGGGTGCCATCCTGTATATATACATCATCCGGGCACTCGTGTGATGTCCCATTGCACCACTCTGGAAGGTCACATTCACTGACCTGCTGTCTACATAAAGTCCCTGGTGGCAAGAATTTGCAGTCTTTGCAACAACTGCCAGAAGCACAAGCAGCGCCAGGCCTCAGAGCACAGTCCAAAAGACAACAGGGATCACGTTCACACTGATGTACAGATCCACAGTCGCACTCCTCTCCTTCTTCAACCACCCTGTTCCCACAGAACTTCAACCCAGAGACATACCCTGTATATGGAGGAGAGTGAATACACATTCCAGGGTTCCTGGTAGTATCATAATATTGCGCATAACTGCAGTTGCTGAATTTAGTTGTGTTCTCTCTGAAGGCATACATTAAGCACCACTCTAGTTCACATGCGCACCACTGATCATCATGATTCATACCCAAATTATGACCAAGTTCATGGGCCACAGTAAGTGCAGAAAGAAATAAGTCTTGGCTTTCGAAAACACTAACTGCACAGTTAAAAGGAGGATCACATATTCCTGTAATAAAGGCCATACCAATTGTTTGGTCATGTACTTCTTTTATGAAAAGATGTGCAGCATCATGGTGAAGACGGGATTCGAGATGTAAATCCTTCCAAACAGCAAAATCCCACAAAACTTCCCCTAGATCATTACTTGTAGAAATAGGATTTCTTTTATTCCAGATCTCAATACCAATCAATGTTATATCAACTTGCATAAGGTAATAAAATTCATCCACCATATTGATAACGTGAGATACTTCATTGTACACGACTGACACATTACTTTGGGAATAAAGAAATCTAACATGGTCCACAACCACTCCCAGCTCGACAAATCGCCAGTGAGTCCACCAGCCCACATTAGAACTTTGTTTCAGAGTAGAATTATATGATGCATGCAACTCCCTTTGGCGTGTTATTGATTCTTCTGTCAACCCACATCTCATGTGTGGGGACTCTGTCTCATTACTGCCTACCTGATACACCAGGTGCTCAAATGTGGTAGAGTGCCTGATGGGTTTGATTTCATAAATGAGGTCATTTATCTGTAGCATTCCTTGAAAACCTCCATAACAGGTACTGAGGGCAACCAGAGACTCGGGGGCCCCCTCCACATAACCATGATAGTAACAATCATCAGGGACAAAGGGATGATCCTCCTGGAGGCCATGCTGCTCTGTGTAGGTGAACACAGGGAGGTGTGTGGAAACCAACAGCTTCTTGACCCTCATGTGGACAGTATGCCTCTGGCCCCCAATCCGCAGGCGGTAGGAGAGCCATCCTGGAGCCTTTGTACCTCTATCCCTGCTGGTCACCTTCGAGGGGATCACCACTTCCGGGGAGCTGAAATGCTGGGAAGGCCTGGCCTGGGAGAGGCCATGAATGGACAGAGATACCCCAAGCCAGAGCAGCGGAAGAGTGATCCTGGTGTATATCAAGTTCCCACCCACTGTCATTATGGAGCAGTTGTTATGCAGCCATGTGTTCAGGGCAAAAGAGGGCAGGAACTTCCAGACTGACTCCTCCCTCTGAGCTGTTCAGGGTCCCAGGCTGACCTTTATGGATCTGTGTCCAGGCAGAGGTGGATCATCAATGCTGCAGGGCTGAAAGTGAGAATAAAAAGAGGAGCTGGGAAAAGGTTGGGGAGGTAGGAAGGGTGGGAAATAGAAAGAAGACAGTGAGGCTACAGTGATTCTTGAATTGGGATCACATTTGAAAAAAATAAAAGGAACTGGATTCTAATAAATATTATATGTATATATGTATATTATTTTAGATTCCAGCACCTTTTAACTTATACACACACACATACGCACACACACATGCACACACAGAGACATATACAACAGAAAGGTACCATTTGGATAAAGAAGTTTGGTAATAGGTGGATAAATGTCTAAAGTGAATGGCAAATACATGAGCATTCACTATATGTATTCATCAAAATGTTCAGAAGACCACAATTGGTGTGGAATTAGAACCTCATTAGTGTTTAAAATATAAATTTTGGTTCAGGTAAAAGCTAATTTTGGTTATTCACCACTTTTACCTAGTATCATTAATAAATTAATATTTGAAATAAAAATTAAAACAAATTTTGAGAAAAGGTGGTATGTATATTCATGATGCAATACTATTTACCCATATGAAAGAAAAAAATCCTGTCATTTACAGCAAAATTTATGAAACTAGAGGACACCACAGTAAGTAAAATAAGCCAGACACAGAAGGACAAATACCAATTGTCTCTCTCCTATTTGGGAGGAAAAGAAAAAACCTCAAACTGAATACAAAATGTTGATTACTTGATTACTACATCTGGCAGAGATGGGAGAGGTAGAAGAAATCTGTATTTAAAAAAAATAGTGTAGGAGCCAGCACTGTGGCATAGTGGGTAAAGCCACCGCCTGCAGTGCCGGCATCCCATATGGGCACCAGTTCAAGTCCCAGCTGCTCCACTTCCAATCCAACTCTCTCCTATGGCCTGGGAAAGCAGTGGAAAATGGCCCAAGTGCTTGGGCCCCTGCACCACATGGGAGACCCGGAGGAAGCTCCTGGCTCCTGGTTTTGGATCGGCACAGCTCCGGCCATTGTGGCCAATTGGGGAGTGAACCAGTGAATGGAAGATCACTCTCCCTCTCTCTTTCTGCCTCTCCTTCTCTCTATGTGTAACTCTGACATCAAAATAAATAAATAAATCTAAAATAAATAGGGTAGGGCCCACTTCTGTGGTATGCCAGCATCCCATATGGGCGCCAGTTCGAGACCCAGACCCAGAAGAATCTCCTGGCTCCTGGTTTCAGATCGGCCCAGCTCCAACTATTGTGGCCATTTGGGGAGTGAACCAGTGACCAGTGGATGGAAGACCTCTCTCTCTCTCTCTCTCTCTTAACTCTGCCTTTTGCCTTTCAAATAAATAAATAAATCTTTAAAAAAAAATAGGATAGCTAAGTGGTTCATTAACTGTGTCAAGTTACTAATATGAAATGTTAATAATATGGGAACAGAATTTTGGGGTATATGGGAACTTTTTGCACTAATACTTCACCATTTTTGTTTCATAAATTGAACAGTATTCCAAAACACAATGTTAAAAAGAAAAAACCACAAATCTGTAAACACATACTGGTGGCCTGAATTTTGTGAATACAGACATACATCAGCTGTAACAGGGCATGAGCAAATGTCCTTAGCATTATGATGTCAAGAAAGTAGGAACAAGTCTGGGTGGATTCCAAAACTAATAGGTAGCTACCTGATTTCACAAGAGGAAAATACGATCATGGATGAAAGCTTCGGGGAAAATCACTCTAATTAATATAGGTGAAACCCTAACACCAGTCTTCCAGTCCGTGTCTCTCTCCATCATAGCCTTTGTATTTGTCATACTGTTTGAATATTAAGATGCAAACAGATGAACTGCGATAGTGTTATTAAAGAACAAAACTTACAAAAATATAATAACCTACATTAAGTATTGTCAGAAATATGTTGAATTTACAATTGAAAATTTGTTGTAAAGCATCTTTGCGACAGATCAGTGTTTGTCACCAATGCATCACTCCAAGCACAATCCTAAGAGAACATAGCACTCCAAATAATTATGTGAACTAGTATCACTTCACTGGGACTTCCTCAGCAAAAGGCTTCAATTCTTTTATTTCAAACTCCTCAAAACCTTCTCTTACCATGTTTCCACTCACACAGTGTCAACTCTTCAGTATTCCTCAACTTTGGGTCACAAATCATACTGTCATGGAATCAACTTAGTGAATCGCAAGTACATTAAATACAATGTAGTAGGAGCTATCTGAGGGATTCACACAGAGGAGTATCACTTACTAGTACTTATGATCATGCTAACAGTTCTTTTACAGATTAACAATTATTTTTAAACTCCAAATCTAGTATTCACACTTGGTCTGTGAAGCTGAGGTAGCATTCTGCTCATTACATTTCCCTACCATGAACTGGCTTCCTAATAAATCTTGCCTTAAGAGCAGGCATGTAGCCTGCTTTATAAGATGTGCACATCAGAATACCTAAGTTTAATGGCATTCTCCAAGTCCTTATTCAAGTTTTCTGCTAACGCAGACCTTGGAAGGCAGCAATGATGGCTAAAGCAATTGGGTTCCTCCCAGCCAAGTGGGAGACCTCAAATGAGATCCTCACCCCCAGCTTCATCCATTTCAGTCCTGGATGTTGTGAGCACATAAGTAAGTGAACCAACAGATGAGGGAATTCTCTTTCTTTCTCTCTCTCTCTCTCTCTCTCTCTCTCTCTCTCTCTCTGTGTGTGTGTGTGTGTGTGTGTGTGTGTGTGTCTGCCTCTCAGATTAATCAATTCTTAAAAGTTTGCCCAGAAGGGCATTAGACAGAGCCTAAAAGACAACAAGAACAGACAGGAGACTTGCTACTGCCTATTTGTTTGCTGTTACCCTCTGTATATCCCAGCAATGGTGGTAACATTTGGCTTATACCATATACATAAAGCCAGAGCCACCTAGCCCCTTCAAAAAAGTACCAATAGGCTTACCATTAAAAGAACCAATAGAACTAGACAGACTAGACCATTCTCCAGTTCCCCAGGCAACCAACACCAGCCTGACAATGTCCCTTTCTCAGATGTTCTACTACAAGGTTTATGAGTATCAGACCATGCCACAAATAGCATCAAGTATATAATACCCTCCCTCCAAAATGAAAGCCACAGTTTTTAGGGGACCTTCTTCCAAGTCTCTAAGGTACCTTACTACCTCGGCATTATTAAGAGGTCCAGCTATCAGTACCACAGCACCCCTTTCCTAAGTTCCTAACTTACTAGCACCATCTAAGAAATGTTCTGTTCTCCACAACCCAGATCTTGATCTCTGAGGCCCATTTCTTAAAAGCATCTAGGTTATAATAACCCCATCCTCCTGGGAAATCCTACCTCCATGGCCTTCGGTGTTCTCTTTTTCTATGTTCAGTCGTCTAATACCTTTACAAATATTTCCTACAATAACTTCTCTTCTCTTCTCTGAATTGGATCTTGACAGATACAGGATTACTTGATACCTGGGGTGATCCCAAGACAGGAGAAATTTGAATCTGAGATTTGTTTGGGAATGTCCATGGCCTCAAAGACACTGCTAAACTCCCATCCAATGGTGAATGGGCATATAGTAACATCACAATTAATTAAATTACCACTCAGTGTTGATTGTGATGAACTTCCCTACTTACATAAATGTGCAGGGGAACCAAGTGACTGCTGTGATGATGACTACAAGTCCATCCATCAAGGACTAAGCAGTGGAACAGCTGTACTTAACTATACTGTAGAACTTACATAAAGAGGCCAAAGACCTATGTTCTCAAATCAAAGACAAAGCTTATAAGGGTGGACCTAAAAGAATCCCTTGTTTTGCCAACAGGACCACACATTGCTCACCAAAGTTAAAAATCTAATATGAGAGCCAGACATTAAACAAATTATTAAATACAATTATGTTGAGCACTTTTGAAAGAGAAAATTAGGTACTATGAAAATGGCAAAAACTAGTCTGAGAGTCAGAAAACACATTTGATCCAAGAGGTGAAAAATAAACAAGCTAGGAGGCAGATTATATACATTCCTGGCAAAGAGAAGAATATGTGTTAAAACAATCTGCTAGCAATATTTGACAGTATTGTCCAATTCTTCCTCTTGGAATTGCTTTTTTCATTTGGTTTTTAGTCATTTTACTAATTACTACTTCTCCTATTCACGTGCTATTTTTTCATATTTCTGCAAATCTAAATGTTGGATTATTCCAGGACTCAGTATTTGGAGATTTTTTTTTATTTAACCATTTATTTTATAATCAATCGTAATACTTGACTTTGCATTGAGAATTTGTTTTCAGACATTGTAAGTACTTTACCAGAGTTAGATATCGCATTGGAAAAACTTATTATGTAACTGTTCTAATTAAAAAGTTTCAGTGGCCAAATAACTCCCCATATACTCAATCTAATATTGATCACAACATATCTCAACATAATAAAGGCCATAAATATTATGATCACTCTAAAACATGTATCTCTAGTCTGGGATTTCTTTAAAATGCAGATTCCTGTTTCCAACTACCTAGAAGACATCTACACTTAAATGTCTAATTGGCATCTCAAACTAATATGTTGCAGCTGAGTTTGTTAACACTGCTCTCCCACCTTATTTAATGCCAATTCTACTCTTCAGTATTCTCAGAACAAAAGCCTTTCAGTCATCCTTGATTCATTACATGCTGTTGTTTCAACCTTCAGGACTAGATCATTTCTCTCTACTCCTACCATTACTATTCAAAGCCATCATTGTTTCCCATCCTAATTATTACCATAGGTTCCTAACATGTCTTATTTGTTACCCTTATTCACCATATTAAATTCCCACCTATCAGAGATATTGTAATAATGTAAATCATATTTTGTAGGAACATAGGCAGCTAGGGAAAGCAGCCAAGATCTGACAGCCCCTACTAAACCGCTACAGAACAGCTCCAAACAATCCAAGCAGCAGCACAAGTCCCTGATTGACAAATCCAGAAACTCCAGTTTGACTGTTGTGGCTGACCTGCTGTAACAACTGCAGACACCCATATGGCCAGCACAGTCCACATGACAGGTGCCCTTCTGTACACTGTATCCAAACTCTTCTCCTTGTCTGTGCTCATCCCAAGCTTTCCTTTCTGTTCAGTCGAGGCCACCTTCCAAGCACCACCAAGCCCCATCCCTTTCCTGTGTAGTGAAAACCACAAGTTTCACAATGTTGCTATCTTGGAACCACACTAGCTGGAAGTATGCAACATGGCTCCAGAATGTGTCCCCATATCATAACAATTAGGTCATTATAATGTCATTATGATAAAATTGCCATGGGGCACTCCAATCACCCACCTGATGCCATGACACTTTCAAGATTTCCTAAAAAGGGTACAGAAATGGGCAAAGCTTGAGCTCCCACCCCAAACTCTGCTCCCTTTTGAGTATTCAATTGGGCCCCACCCCAAACATCACCCACTATGCCTCTGGACGGTATAAAAGGAAAGCCTAATCTTGATGAAAGGGGTTTTTTCTTTGGCTGAGGGCTGTTACACCATTGGATGTTTTTCATAAGTGAGAGGTTTTTCTTTATTAGAAAGCTTTTTACGTATTGACCATTGATTCATACACTACTTAGTTCTTGAGTTTGCACTTTTGTTTTCTTCTAAATAAATCCTGCTTTCCAATACATTTTTATGTTCCACCTTTAAACTGTTTTCACACATGGAAAGAAGAACCTGTATAAAGCCTAGCTGGAAGCCCTGTACCCCAAAACAAAGATTTTACTTAGAATCATCCAATGGCTTCCCACAACATTCACAGCACAAATTATAATGCTGTACAAGATCTTGCTCGGCATACCTCATACCAACAATTCTTCCTCTCCCTTCCTTACCTCTCTGATGCATCACCTACTTATTTTACCCTCATTTCAAAATCCATTTCAGCTGGTTTCCTTGTTGTTCTAACACACTAAAACATATTCCCACTTCAAGGTCTTTACCCCTGACATTGTTTTGACCTCTGCAGATTGAAAGGGAGGGAGGGAGGAGTGAAATAAATTTTACTCAGATACATACCTTGTGTGTCTCCAGCATCAGTACCTAACTGAAGTCATAAGCAGGGCTGAGATTTCCTGTGAGATGAGTAGAAAGAGGAGAGAATTATTGGTAGTGGAAGGACACTGCCAAAGAAAAGTTTACAAAGCCAAACTGAAATGAACAAGCAAAGGGACAATAAAGGTGAAACAAACTATGGTACAACAGAAAGCAAGGATAGCAAATGTTTCTAGGCAGTGCCTCAGATAATTTATGGTTTCCAAGAGGGATAGGAAGCTACCACATCCACCTACATACTGTCCATCACCCAATTATAAACACCATCTTGTGATAGTTATAACCTCCATTCATTGACATATACATAAAATTTTTCTAAGATACTTTTTCCAAAGAAGCATTTTATTTAATGACTACAAATTTCACAAGTACAACTTTAGGAATATAGTGATTCT
The DNA here is from genome assembly GCA_949820135.1 of Sylvilagus floridanus. Classification (NCBI taxonomy): domain Eukaryota; kingdom Metazoa; phylum Chordata; class Mammalia; order Lagomorpha; family Leporidae; genus Sylvilagus; species Sylvilagus floridanus. Next base: position 8,479,945 of record OX463228.1, on the reverse strand, counting down.
TCTCACCATACTGGCCCTCCCACTCCTTCTCCTACTCAATCTCCCATTCCCAGTCCCATTTTCCATTAAGATTTATTTTCAATTAACTTTATATACAGAAAATCAAGAAAAGATTTCAACAGTTTGCACACACACACAAAACTGTTTGAGAACAAGTTTTACAGTTAATTCTCACAGTACAACTCTTTTTTTTTTTTTTTTTTTTTTTTTTTTTTTACAGTACAACTCTTTAAGGACAAAGGTCCTACATGGGGAGCACGTGCAGTGACTCCTGTTGTTGATTTAATAATTGACACTCTTACGTATGACATCAGTGATCACCTGAGGCTCTCGACATGAGCTTCCAAGGCTTTGAAAGCCTTTTGAGTCCACAATCTCCATCAGCATTTAGACAAGGCCATAAGCAAAGTGGAAGTTCTCACCTCCCTTCAGAAAAAGTGTATCTTTCTTTGATGGCCCCTTCTTTACACTGGGATCTCACTCACAGAGATCCTTCATGTAGAACATATTTTGCCACAGTGTCTTGGCTTTCCATGCCTGAAATGCTCTCATGGGCTTTTCAGCCAGACTAGAATGCTTTAGGAGCTGATTCTCAGGTCAGAGTGCTATTTAGAACAACTGTCATTCTATGAGTCTGCTGTGTGGACCGCTTCCCATGTTTGAACATTCTCTCCTTTTTAATTCCATCATTATTATTTATTATTTTTATAATAATATAATTTTAATAATTTATTATTTAATCCTATCTATTATTATTATATCTATCTATTATTATTATATAAGATCAAAGACATTTGATCTTATTTATATGATCTCTTTAACACTTAATCCTATCTAGACGATCAACTTAACACTTAATATGATCGCTTTAATACTTAAGATGGCATTATTACCACCTAGCTTAATGGAATTTGGAGTCCAATGCATGTTTTTAGCTGTACCCTTAGAAGTAAGTCCATAAAAGCTAAGACACTCTGAAAAACAAAAAAAAAGAAGACCTAAATGAAAGATCTCTGTGAGTGAGATCCCAGTGGAAAGAACGGGGCCATCAAAGAAGGAGGTACCTTTCTCTGAACGGAGGAGAGAACTTCCACTTTGACTATGACCCTGTCGGAATAAGATCGAAGTCGGCGAACCCTAAAGGCTTCCATAGCCTCGGCAACTCATGACTAGTGCCTAGGGAGATTCCTGACGCCATAAACAAGAGTGTCAAATTGTTAAATCAACATCAGGAGTCACTGTGTACTTACGTCTCATGAGGGATCTGTCCTTAATGTGTTATCCAATGTGAAATAATGCTATTACTAGTACTGAAACAGTATTTTTACACTTTGTGTTTCTGTGTGGGTGCAAACTGATGAAATCTTTACTTAGTATATACTGAATCGATCTTCTGTATATAAAGATAATTGAAAATGAAAAAAATCTTGGTGTTAAATTGGAAATTGCATAATTAATCAATTCTTTAAAAAAAATCATATAGGATCTCTGTCCTTAATGTGCTGTACATTGTGAATTAATACTATAACTAGTACTCCAACAGTATTTTCACTTTGTATCTCTATGTGAGGGCAAACTGTTGAAATCTTTACGTAATATGTACTAAACTGATCTTCTGTGTATAAAGAGAATTGAAAATGAATCTTGATGTGAATGGAAGGGGAGAGGGAGCGGGAAAAGGGAGGGAGGGAAGTTGTGTGGGGGGGAGCCATTGTAATCCATAAGCTGTACTTTAGAAATTTATATTCTTTAAATAAAAGCTTTATATATATATATATATATATATATGTAAAAAAAAAGAAGTAAGTCCATAGGGAACCAGTTCTAGTCCTGATTACTCCTCTTCCAATCCAGCTCTCTGCTGTGGCCTGGAAAAGCAGTGGAGGATGGCCCAGGTGCTTGGGCCTCTGCAGCCGCATGGGAGACCAGGAGGAAACACCTGGCTCCTGGCTCTGGATCAGCGCAGCTCCATCCATTGCGGCCATTTGGGGAGTGAACCAACGGACCTTTCTCTCTGTCTCTCTCTCTCTCACACACACACACACTCTCTGTAATTCTACCTGTCAAATAAATAAATAAATAATCTAAAATAAAAAATAAAAGTCCATAGGAATGTATGCAGAACTATATAGCTCCTCCCTCTCTTGTTACCACTCTTATTTTTTACTGGGATTTGTTTTCAATTGACTCTATACACATATGATTAATTCTATATTAAGTAAAGAGTTCAACAAATGGTATTAAGAAGGAAAAAAAAAACTGTTCCTTGACAGTCAAGACAGGGGCTATTCAAGTCATTGCTTCCCAAAGTGTCAATTTAACGTCTACAGGTTTCCTTTTAGGTGCTCTGTTAGTTATCACAGGGAAAACATATGGTATTTGTCCTTTTGGGACTTGCTTATTTTACTAAGTATGTTTTCGAGAATCATTCATTTTGTTGCCAATGACTGGATTTCATTTTTTTTTTACCACTGTGTAGTATTCCATAGAGTACACATCCCATAATTTCTTTTTTTAAAGATATATTTATTTATTTGAAAGTTAGAGTTACACAGAAAAGGAGAGGCAGAGCGAGAGAGAGAGAGGGAGGTCTTCTATCTGCTGGTTCACTCCCCAAATGGCCGCAACAGCCAGAGCTGCACCAATCCAAAGCCAGGAGCCGGGAGCTTCTTCTGGGTCTCCCACACGGGTGCAGGGATCCAAGGATTTGGGCCATCTTCTACTGCTTTCCCAGGTCATAGCAGAGAGCTGGATCAGAAGTGGAGCAGCAGGGTCTCGAACCAGTGCCCATATGGGACACCGGTGCTTCAGGCCAGGGTATTAATTCACTGCACCACAGCGCCGGCCCCTCCAGAATTTCTTTATCCAGTCTGCAATTGACAGGAATTTAGGTTGATTCCATGTGTTAGCTGTTGTGAATTGAGCTTCAATAAAAATGGGGTGCATATAACTTTTATTTGCTGATTTAATTTCCTTTGGGCAAGTGCCATGCATTGGAGAGAAGAACGTGTATGCTGTAGTTGTAGGGTGGAAGACTGTCTATATCTGCTAGGTTTATTTGGTCTATAGCATCAATTAACTCTGTTGTTTCCTTGTTAACTTTCTGTCTGGTTGATCTGTCCATCGCTGAAAGTGGGGTACTTAAGTCCCACATTACTATTGTATTTGAGTCTATATCTCCCTTTAAATCATTAACATTTCTTTTAGGTAGCCAGGTACCCTGTAATTAGGTGCATATACATTTATAATAGTTACATTTTCCTCTTGAATTGATACTTTAATCATTGTATAGTGTCCTTATTTGTCTCTTTTAACAGTTTTTGTGTTAAAGTCTATTTTGTCTGATACTAGGATGGCTACACTAGCTCTTTTTTGGTTCCTGTTAGCATGGATTATCTTTTTTCATCCTTTCACTTTTAGTCTGTGTGTATCTTTGTTGGTAAGATGTATTTCTTGTAGGCAGCAAATAGACGGGTTTTCTGTTTTAATCAATTCAGCCAGTCTCTATCTTTTAACTGGAGAGTTGAAACCGTTTACATTCAGGGTGACTATCGTTAAGTACTGATTTAGCCCTACCATGTTTCTGTAAATAGTCCTAATTTTGTGTATTTTGGATTTCCTTTGTATCTTTACTGGGTCATTTTCTGCATTCATTTTCTTTAGTAGTGATGTCCCTGTTTCTGTGTGTTAGCACATCCTTGAGCATTTTTTTAGGGCTGGGTAAGTAGTTACAAATTTTTTCAATTTCTGTTTGTTGTGGAATATCTTTATTTCTCCTTCATTCATAAATGAGGGAAGGCAGAGTATAGTATTCTGGATTGACAGGTTTTTTCTAAGACTTGTAATATATCTCACCATTCTCTCCCAGCCTGTAGGATTTCTGATGAGAAATCCACTGTGAGTCTAATGGGGTTTCTCTGACTATGACCAGGAATTTCTCTTGTGCACATTTTAGAATCTTTTCTTATGTTTTTCTGTAGAGAGTTTGACTACAATGTGTAGTGATGAAGATCTTGTCATGTCCATTGGGAGTTCTTTGTACTGCCTACACCTGAATGTCTCTTTCTCCAGATTGGGGAAGTTTTCTCTTATTATTTAAGAAGCCCTTCTAATCCTTTCTTTCCATGTCTTCTGGAACTCCTAGCATCTGTATATTGGGTCATTTGATAGTATCTTGTAGATCTCCAACCATGTTTTTTAATTTTCTAATTTCTTCTTCTTTTTTTTTTTTTTAGCCTGACTGTAATATTTGCAGAACTTTGTTTTCTAGTTCTGATATTCTATCTTATGTCTCACCTATTCTGTTATTAAGGCTTTCCACAGCCTTTTTTATTTGATCTACTGAATTCTTCATTTCTAGTATTTCATTCTGATTTCTTTAACATTTCAACTTCTTGGTAGCACTTTTCATTTAGATCGTGAATTTGCTTCTGATTTTTCTAAGTATTCTGACAATTAATTTTCTGAATTCCATTTCTGGCATGTCCTCAATCTTTTCATCTTCACCTTCTATTATTGAAAAGTCGTAGTGTTCCTTTGGGGGGCTCACAGCGTCTTCCTTATTCTTATTTAGGGTTTTTCCTGTTTTTCGGCATTTGTGTATTTGCGGGGGTGGGGGGGGGGTCTGGTTGCTTTTCTCTTTGTGGCTTTGTGATTGAGTGGGACACCTACACTTTCTGTGAGTTCCAAGAGTTCTGTGATTGACATGGCCTCGGTGCTCTGTTCAGTATTTCAGGGTGGAGGAGGTATATGATGTAAGGTCCCCATGGGGCTTTGTATCTTTCCTCTTTTTTTTTTTTTTTTTTTTTGGTTAAAGGCGGTTGTTTACTTCCATTGATGTGACTTGCCTTTTCCTCACAGTTGTGGGATGCCCCACTTTTAGTCTATGATGTGTTCAGAGTTATACTGACTTGCTTAACAAACTGCACCCCTAATCCTTGGGGATTTCCCTGTTATGATTTGCCTCACCTGTGGTGAAGTTTCCCTGTTATGAGCTGCTATGCATTTGTGTGTTAAAATAGAAGCATGCAGCCCTGTCTACTGGAGCCCAGCCCATTTCTCAATCGTAGTAGAGGCAGGTATGAGCTCCGGTGCATGGAGCCCTGCCATCTGGGGCCCAGCTTGCTTCTCAATGGTGGATAGAAGAGGCTCAAGCTTTTGAAATTCAGGGCTTCTCCTTGCTGTACAGCTTGCATAGTGAGGATTAAATTCTTCTGAAATGTTGTGGTCCTCATTCCTGGGTTGGGGGCTATGGTAAGGTGGCCCCTGCAATTGATGGGCATGTGCACAGGAGCCAAAGGCGGGAGTCTCCTGCTTACATTAGAAAATGTAAACAAACAATATGGCTTCTCCCACCTTGCTGCAGGTCCAGTTGGGGAAAGGGGTGGAGGGAGATGGGTAGGGGTGTGCCTGAACTCTCTGTTTAATCCTCTATACCTTCTTTTTTCCTGTGTGGAATTTCACAAGCAGTTCGCCAAGCTCTCCCTCCCACTGCTATTTATAGCTCTGTGGACCCATGATTTCCCATCTAACCTGGTCTGCTGGGGCTGGTGCCAGCCTCCCTGGTCTGTGCCTCCCCTAATTTATTATTTTTCTTCTTAACATTTTGCCATATTCCTTCAAATGTAGAGATTACATATATACACATATATACTATTTTTCTTGAAACTAATAATATTCACACTGAATCATTCATGACAATGACCATAACATGGGGAAAGAATATATTGCCACGTACATGGTATGACTCAGTGGAACAATATTTATAGCTTTATATCAAATGCTATGAAATCTACATTATACTACCTATGTGTATTAACTATCACAAGTAAGAGAAAATATGTGAAATTTGCTTTCTGGGTCTGGCTTATTTCACTTAGCATAATCTCCAGTTCCATTCATTTTGTTGCAAATGTTAAGATTTCATTCTTTTTTAAGGTTGAGTAATATTCCATCATGTATATACGCCACATTTTATTTATCCAATAACCAAATGATGGACATCTAGGGAAGTATTGGTGGGAAAAGGGTGGGGTAAGAAGAATCACAATGTTCCTAAATTGGTATATATGAAATGCATAAAGTTTGTATACCTTAAATAAAAGTTTCATGGTTTAAAAAAAAAAAAGGAAAAAAAAACTCAGCCTGGTAGTAACACAAAAATAGACATGAGGATTTAACTCATTCTAGTTAGAATGGCTCTCATACAAAAACCAAAAAACAACAAATGCTGCTGAGGATGTGGGGGGAAAGGTACCCTAATCCACTGTTGGTGGGAATGTGAACTGGTGCAGCCACTGTGGAAGACAGTATGATACACCTCAGAAATCTGAATATAGACCTACCATTTTACCCAGCCATCCCACTACAGGGAATTTTCCCAAATGAAAAAAAATCAGCGTATTAAAGTGTTATCTGTACTCCCCCATGGTAATTGTAGCTCAATTCACAATAGTTAAGATATGGAATCAATCCAGATGTCCATCAGCCCATGACTGGTAAAGAATATGTGACACACACACACACACACTATGGGATACTACTCACCCATAAAAAAAAAAAAAATGAAATCCTGTCTTTCACAACAAAATGGATGCCACTATAAACCATTATACATGATGAAATAAGCCATGTTTCACCTGATCTGTGGTAACCAATAGAGTACAAAAAAGACATAATGTATAATCAACTGAATTGTACTCTGAGTAAAATTATTTCTGTGCATAAACTGTTGAGAAAAAAAATGGCTTAAAGTGTAAATGAGGGGCTGGCACTGTGGCATAGAGGGTAAAGCCATTGCCTGCAGTGCCGGCACCCCATATAGGTGCCAGTTTGAGTCCCAGCTGCTCCACTTCTGATCCAGCTCTTTACTACGACCAGGGAAAGCAGAAGATGGCCCAAGTCCTTGCGCCCTTGCACCCATGTGGGAAGACTTGGAGGAAGCTCTTGGCTCCTGGCTTTGGGTCAGCACAGTTGTGGCCAATTGGGGAATAAACTAGTGAATGGAAGACCTCTTTCTCTCTCTGCCTCTCCTTCTCCCTGTGTAACTCTGATTTTCAAATAAAATAAATAAATCTTTTTTTTAAAGTGTAAATGAACTTAATTATCTCATAACAACACAGAAAATATTTAGATGTTTCAATGTCATTAGTTGTATTTCACTAAAAGAAATTATGAATAATTCACCAAAAAACTAGATATGGGTGAAATGGTCATTTACACATTCAATTATTGTTTATTGCCATTTTCTATATTCCTATTAAGCTAGGGTCTTTTTACTTGTTAAACTTCTTACTTGGTGAAATATTAAGCCTTTTTAACTGTAATATAAATTTTAAAAAGTTATCTCAGATACAAAGAAAGGTAGAAGGAAGGAGGGAGGAGAGCAACATCATTATGTTCTTAGTCTTGTATATACAAATCATACTGAATGTTAAAAAGTAATTAAACTTAAAATGAAAGATACTATCAATAAAAGATAATCCTCAGAAATAGCAAATATTTGCTAGTAATATATCTGATATGAATATCCAGAATATATAAAGAATTCCTACAACTCAACACACAACAAAATCAACTTTCTCATTCAAAGCACTTAAATGGATATTTCTCAAAAGAAGATATACCAGGAATCAACAAGCAAACAAGTCTCAGGCCCAGAACTGTGGCACAGTGGGTATGTCGCAATCTGCAGCACCAGCATCAAACACGGGCACCAGTTCAAGTTCCAATTGCTCTACTTAAAACCCAGCTCCTTATTCATATGTCTAGGAAAGCAGCAGAAAATGGCCCAAGTACTTGGGCCCCTGCACCCACACGGGAGACAAAGATGGAACTCCTGGCTCTGTTGTGGCCATTTGGGGAGTGAACAACCAAATGGAAGATCTCTCTCTCCCCCTTTTTCAAATAAATAAATCTTTAAAAAATAAAATCTCAACATCACTATCCATGAGTGAAATGCAAATCAAAGCCACAGTAAGATGCTACCTAACATTAGGATGGTTAATAAAGAAACTCACATGTGGTGGTGAGGTAGCAACTGGAACCTTGTACATTGTTGGTTGGAATATAAAATAGTGCCACTGCCATGGAAAACTGCATTGTGACTTCCCAAAAAAATAATAAAGAATTGCTACTTCTGGGAATATATGAAGGGACATGGAGTGACCAACTCTGTGAAACAGTGTGTTAAGCCACCACCCAAGATGCCAGCATCCCATACGGATGCTGGTTCGAGTCCCAGCTGCTCTGCTTCTGATCCAGTTCCCTGCAAATGTGCCTGGGAAAGCAGCAGCAAATGGCCCAAATTCCCACGTGGGAGATCCAGGTGGAATTCAAGGCTCCTTGCTTCAACTTGGCCAAGCCATGTGCTATTGCAGTCAATTGGGGAGTGGGCTAATAGAAAAAAGCTCTCTCCCTCCATCACTCTTTCAAATAAATCTTGGAAGAAAAAAAAAAACACGTTTGTAAGTGATATGTGCAATTTTCCTAAAGAACTGGGAGTCCTGGAGATTAAACCCTGTCAGTGCAGTCTTTCTTTACATTTCTAACTGCAGAAAAATGGGTTTCCTTAAGATTTCTTAAGATTTTGAAACAAAAATTCAGTCAGAAGGAGCCAAGGCATGACAGTATGGTGGATGCCTAATGGCCTCTCACTGAAACTTTTGCAGAATTCCACTCATTTAATAACAGAATAAGAACACTGTTGTGGATGACTGTCCTCTGGAAACTTTTCCAAATTTTTGCTAAAGCTTTGGCTTTTTCAAAATTCTAATAAAGTAGATGTTACTGTAATTTGGACCACCAGAAAGCCAACAAATAAAACGCTCTAAGCATTCCAAAAAAGTGTTGTTATAACCTTTGCTCTTCCACCTTTTGGTAGCCATTGCCTTAACTGTACTTTGCCTACAGGATCATACTGATAATGTTTCACGTCCTGTTCCAATCCTTCAAAGAAATGCTTCAGGAACTTGACCCTGTTTAAAAGTTCCATTGAAATACTTGCTCTCCTCTACTGATAAAAAGTGCAACAGTATTATCATCTATTGAACTGAGAGTTTGTTCAACTTTTCAAGTCAGTATTGTATAAGCTGAACCAACTGACATGTATTAGGTGTTGACTATCACTTCCACTGTTAATCACCAATCCTTTAAAAAAAAAGATTTATTTATTTATTTATTTGAAAGTCGTAGTTACACAGAGAGAGGAGAGGCAGAGAAAGAGAGAAGTCTTCCATCTGATGGTTCACTCCCCAGTAGGTTGCAACAGCCAGAGCTATGGGGATCCGAAGCCAGAAGCCAGGAGCTTCCTCTGGTCTCCCACACAGGTGTAGGAGCCCAAGGACTTGGGCCACCCTCCACTGCTTTCCCAGGCCACAGCAGAGAGGTGGATCGGAAGAGGAGCAGCCAGGACTAGAACTGGTGCCCATATGGGATGCCAGCACTTCAGGCCAGGGCATTAACCTGCTGCGCCACAGCAACGGCCCCCACCAATCCTTTTATTATTTAATAAATATAAATTTACAAAGTACAACTTTTGAATTGTTGCGGCTTTTTTCCCCATAACCTCCCTCTCACTCGCAACCATTCCATCTCCCACTCTCTCTCCCTCTCCCTTCCCATTCTTCATCAAGATTCATTTTCAATTACCTTTATATACAGATCAACTTAGTATATACTAACTAAAGATTTCAACAGACTGCACAGACATAGCCACACAAAAGAGAGTACTGTTTGAGTAGTAGTTTTACCATTAATTTTCACAGTACAACACATTAAGGACAGAGATCCTACATGGGGAGCAGGTGCAAGTGACTCCCGTTGTTGATTTAAGAATTGACACTCTTAGTTATGACATCAGTAATCACGCGAGGCTCTTGTCATGAGCTGCCAAGGCTATAGAAGCCTTTTGAGTTCACCAACTCTAATCTTATTTAGACAAGGCCATATCAAAGTGGAAGTTCTTTCCTCCCTTCAGACCGGTACCTCCTCCTTCTCTGATGAACCGCTCTTTCTGCTGGGATCTCATTCACTGAGATCTTTCATTCAGGTTTCTTTTGTTGTTGTTGTTGTTGTTTGTTTTTTGTGGTTTTTTTTGTTTTTGTTTTTGTTTTTTTTTGCCAGTGTCTTGGCTTTCCAGGCCTGAGAAACTCTCATGGGCCTTTTAGCCAGATCCAAATGCCTTAAGGGCTGATTCTGAGGCCGCAGTGCTGTTTAGGGTATTTGCCATTCTGAGTTTGCTGTGTATCCTGCTTTCCCTGTAGGATCATTCTCTCCCTTTTAATTCTATCATTCATTATTTGCAGACACTAGTCTTATTTGTGTAATCTCTTTGATACTTAACCTATCTTTTTGATCAATTACGTACTTAAGTTGATCACTTTAATAAGTAATATGGCATTGGTACATGCCACCTTGATGGGATTGAATTGGAATCCCCTGGCACATTTCTAGCTCTACCATTGGAGGTAAGTCTGAGTGAGCATGTGCCAAACTGTGTATCTCCTCCCTCTCTTATCCCCACTCCTATATTTAACAGAGATCACTTTTCAGTTAATTTTAAATGCCTAAGAATAATTATGTATTAATTAAAGAGTTCAACCAATGGTATTATACTAAAAGAAATAAAATAGTAAGTTGTTCCTCGACAGTCAAGACAAGGGCTGATCAAGTCATTGCTTCTGATAGTGTCCATTTCACTTCAACAGGTTTCCTTTTAGGTGCTCAGTTAGTTGTCACCAATCAGGGAGAACATATATTTGTCCCTTTTGGACTGGCTTATTTCACTCAGCATGATGTTTTCCAGATTCCTCCATTTTGTTGTAAATGACCGGGTTTCATTTCTTACTGCTGTACAGTATTCTATAGAGTACATATCCCATAATTTCTTTATCCAGTCATCTGTTGATCGGCATTTGAGTTTATTCCATGTCTTAGCTATTGTGAATTGAGCTGCAATGAACAGAGGTACAGACAGCTCTTTTTTTCCAGTTTAATTCCCTTCTCCACCAATCCTTTTCAATTAGGGCATGAACAAGATAAATTTTCTCCTTGTAAATGGATGTGAATTATCTACTCCTGCAGATTTCATCTTCAGCTTCTTAAAACAAGCTATCCATTTGTAAACTGCTGACTTCTTTGGGACATTGTAACCATAAACTTTTAGTGAAGTATCATAGAATATGCCACTCTTTCACTTAAGCTACACCATAAATTTTGAGTTTGCTCTTGCTTCAGTTTTAGCAGAATTCATGTTGCTCTGATAGGGGCTCTTTTCAAACTAATGTCTTACCCTTCTTACTGCCTCAAACTGGATCCTGTTTAGATGCACTGTAACTACTTACTTTCATTAAAAAAAAAAAAAAGTTGAAGTCCACAGCTTTCTCGTAGTACCCATTTTCCAGACTTCCTGAAGATTCCCAACATTTTTTTGAAGGATTCAAATACATATTTCTGTAACAATGTTAATAGCATTATTCACAATATTCAAAAGATGGAAACTTAAAGATCCAAATGAACAAAATGTGACCTATATCTGTATGTACATATTGCATGTGTGTACATGTGTAGCAATATTCAGTCTTCAACAGGAAGTTTTAAACAAGCTGCAACATGGATGAGCCTTGAAGACATTATGGTGAAATGAACCATAAAGAAAAATTAAACTATTCTATCAGGAACTACAGTAGTTACATGAATAATGTCAGAGATAGGAATGGAAGGTGCCAGGTGCAGGGGGAAGAAGTTATTTAGTGGGCACAGCTTCAGTTTAGCATTGTTGATACAATCAGTCTCTTCACTTAGGTTACTGACAAATAACCAGGGATCCCGTCGCTCAGAAAAAAAAAAAAAAAAAAAAAAACTAACACTATGTATGACAAGTGAAGGAAACAGTAGGAAGGTGCAGTTCCCCCAAAGAAACTGCCTCCCTGAAGAGCCTGCCCAGATTTTTACAGCCAGAGTCAGGGAAGTGTCCAGGATACAGAAAGGGGGTAGGAAAGCCCTGACTCTTCCTGCCAGTAACAAATATGCAAGGTATAAAAAAGGAACGGGAGAGCCATTTCTGTTCAAGCAATATACACTTTCATATACTTTATATTCAAAAATCTAACTTCAACTAGTCTCTTGCAGCTCTCCTCCCCTTGCCTGTGCTGGTCTGGCACTCTAAGTACAGTGCTGCGAAGTCACCTTCCTTTTCTCTGAAAAACAAGCTCAAGCAAGAAACTGTCTCAGATCCTCTGTATTCCTGTGACCTCCCGCTTGTCTAAATCCTCCCTTTTTGGTGCCAACATGATGAAAGATCTGGAGATGGATGGTGGTGATGGTCCCATAGCAATATAATTTCACTGAAACATACTTAAGATTTATTTGAAAGAGCAACAGGAGAGGAGAGAGTTCTCCCATTCACTGGTTCACTCCCCGAAATGGCCTCAACAGCCAGGGCTGGTCCAGGTCAAAGTCAGGAGTCCTACCTCCATCCAGATCTCCCACACGGGTGGCAGGGGCCCAAGTCCTTGAACCATCTTCCACTGCTTTCCCCGGCTTATCAGCAGGGAGCTGGGATTTGGAAGCAGAGCAGCCAGGACTCAATCCAACATGGCATACCATCATCACAAATAATGGCTTATCCCATTGCACCACAATGCCAGCCCTCAAAGCATAAACTCAAAATGATAAATTGTATATTTTAAAACTGATAAAAGGTATATGAATTACAAAGTAAAATTATTTTTATTCAGAGATGACATATTCATGGATGTAGAAAATGCAGCTACCAGAATAAATAACTGAATTTGGTAAGGGGACAAGATACAAGATTATACAAAAATCATGTGTATGTGTATGTCTATATAATATAGCAAACAAATTAACATGTTTTAAATACTTTCATAACATAAAAAAATGGGATGGGCACTAGCCTGGTGTTTAACACACAAGCACGATCTGCAATGCTAGCATCCCATAAGCACTGGTTCAAGTCCAGGCTGCTCCCCTTCTAACTCAGCTCCCTGCTTGCATGTGGGAAAGCAGTAGCAAGACAGCCCAAGTACTTGGGCCTCTGCCACCCATGTGGGAAACCTGGATGAAGCTCCTGGCTGCAGCCTGGCCTTGCAGCCAGTTAGGGAGTGAAACAGCAGATGGAAGATGTATCTCCCACACCCTCCCCAACACTGCCTTTCAAATAAATAAATCTTTTTAAAGGGGTCGAGGGGGTGGTAGAAAGAAGAGGGGAAGGGAGGAAGGAAATACAAAGAGAGAGACAAAGAGGGATAAAGGAAGGGAGGGAGAGAGAAAGAGAGGGGAGCTCCACAGTAGTCCCGAATTTGTACACCTGGGTTTGACATGAGGCTCCAGCTTCTGACCCCAATTTCCTGCTAACGCAGAGCCTGGGAGGGCAGCAATAACAGCTCAAGTGATTGGGTCTGACTTCTAGGTGGGAAACCTGCACTGAGTTCCTGGCTCCTGGCTTCGTGGGTATTTGGAGAGTGAAACCATGAATGGGAGTTTTTCTTTCTAACTTCCGAACAATTATTTTTTAATTTTTAATGTTCTACCAAGGGATAAATTTAACCAAACACATGCAAGAAGTACTCTCAAAACACAACACTTTGATGAGGAAACAAAAATATAGAGAATTAAACCATGCTTGTGATAATGAAGACTCAATATTGTTTAAACACCAATTCTCCTCAAGTTGATCAACAGGTCAGTCACAATTAATGTATTACAGTCCTTCATGTGAAATGTAAAATACTAAGGTTTCTACAACACAGGAGACTATCTTCAAAAACAATGTAGAAAAAACATTCAGAACACAATCTTTAAGAAAAAATGAGCATCCAGCATTGTGGCACAGCAAGTTAAGTCATCACTTCAGATGCCAGCTTCCTAAATCTGACAGCTGGTTCAAGTCCTGACTGTTCTGCTCCTAATCCAATTCATCGGTAATGTGCCTGGGAAAGCAGTAACAGCCCAGTTAATAGGCCCCCAGATACGCACATGGGTGACCCAATGGAGTTCCTGGCTCATGTCTTCAAGCCTGGCCCAGCACCAGCGGTTGCAGCCATCTGGGGAAGTGAACCATCAGAAGGAAGATCTCTGTCTCTCCCTGTCACTCTACTTTTTAAACACATAAATCTTAAAAAAAAAAAAAAAAAGAAAGAAAAGAAAAATGAAAATACTGAAAACACAAACTGAGCTACATTAAAATTAAGGGTTTTTGTCTTTTGTTTTTTGAGATGGAGACATAGCTCCCACCCACTGGTTCACTCTCAAATGCCTACAATAGCTAGGGTAAGCCAAACCAGCGCCAGGAGCAGGGAATTCTACCTAGATCTACCACATGGGTGGTAAGGACCCTACTACTTGAGACATTACCTGCTGCCTCTCAAGATGAGCATTAGTAGGAAGTTGGAATCAGAGGCAAAGCTGGGACTCAAACCCAGCAGTCTTATATGGGATCTAAGTACACCAACTTCGGGTTTAATCACTAGCTCAAACACCCAGCCCAGCCACTATCAATCAAATAAAAAAGCAAGACAGAGTGGGAAAAATAGAGATTTAAACATAACATTTGTAAATAACAACTTACTGCCATTCAAAGAATTCTTAGGACTCTGCAAACAGATGATCCAAAGGAAAAAAACATACAAACACCTTGAATACACTTCACAAAAGCAGATATACAAGAACTCATCAAAGGAAATGTAAATTGTAGTCTCAACCAGATACCACTAAACACTCATCAAGAAAACTAAATTTTTCTTTAATTGACATTATCTAGGGTCTACAAGGTGTGGAAACCAAAGTCTTATACATTATAGGCTGGAATATAAACAGTATAATCACTTTGGAAAACATTTTCTCAACAACTAAAGTTAAATAAAGGCATACTTATGACCCATCCATTTCAATAAAACAGCAAAATGGGTACATGCAAAATGTGTTAGTTTAGTAGACCTACTAACAAAGCACAGTAATCTGGGTGGATTAAAACAAGTTTATTGTCAAAGTTCTGGAGGCAGGAAGTTCAAAATCAAGGTGCTGGCAAAGCCGTATCTCCTCTGAAACCTGTAGAATTCTTCCTCGCTTCTTCTTAGCATCTTAGAATTTGCTGGGAAGACAGCATTCCCTGGCTTGTAGATGTATCACTTGAATTGCCCATCTTCACCTGGTAGCCTCCCTTGTCTCTTCACATGACCTTCTTTTTATAAACACCTCAGTAATATCCGAGACCCACCCTACTCCATCATGGCCTCACTCTAACTAGTAGCATCCACAACAGGCCCATTTCCAATTAAAGTTACACTGTGAAGTACTGGAGATTTGTGGGATTAGGATTTCTATATACCTTGTTTGGGTTGGGGTGGGAGACAATTCAGCCAGCAACACACACCAAAACACACATACGATATTCACAAAATTGGAATATTCATAGTATGTCCTATAACAAGCTCATAAAAGTTGCAAAAGCGATTTTTAGTAATAGACAAAACCACAAACGATCCAAATGTCAATCACCATTAAAAGTCACAATGTTCTTTTTGTGAAGATTTATTTATTTATTTATTTATTTATTTATTCGAAAGACAGAGTTACAAAGAGAAAGGCAGAGACAGAAAGAGCTCTTCCATCTGCTGGTTCACTTCCCAAATGGCTGCAACACCCAGGTCTGGGCCAGGCTGAAGCCAGGAGCCTGAAACTCCATCTGGGTCTCCCACGTTGGGGAAGGGGCCCAAGCAACTGGGCCATCTTCTGCTGCTTTCCCAGGCACATTACAGGGAGCTGGATCAGAAGTGGAGCAGCCAGAACTCAACCAGCACTCATACAGGATGTCGGTGTTGCAGGTTGAGGCTTAACCCACTGTGCCACAACACAGGCCCCAAAAGTTGTAATGTTTGTACAATGCAATACAGCACAAATATTTTCGGTTGTTAAATAAAACTGTAAAGACAAGTGATTACCATAAAACTGAGGACAAAAGTGACTTCAGATTAGAAGGACAAGTACTGTATTTAGGAGGGGTATGAAGGAGCTTCTAAAGTAAGGACAACATTCAATTCCTTTTTTTTTTTTTTAAGATCCATATGGTATAATTCTTTCTATTTACTTATTTTTTTGAAAGGCAGAGAGACAAAGACAAAGACAAACCCACAGAGATCTTCCATCCTCCGGTTCATTCCCCAAATGCCTGCAACAGCCAGGAGGCAAGAATGCAATCCAAGCTTCCCAGGGTACACGTTAACAGTATGCTAGAATCTGAAGCAGAGACTGAACTAAAATCCAAGCACTCCAGTATGGGACACAGGCATCCCAAGTACGATCTTAACCACTGTGCACCTCCCCCATTTTATTACATTTTCATTTCATTTGAAAGAGACATAGAAAGACCTTCCATCTACTAGTTCACTCCCCAGATGCCTGCAACAGAGAGGATTGGGTCAAGACAAAGTCAGGAGCACAGAACTCAACATGGATCTCCCATGTGGGTGGCAGGGATCCAACTACCTGACCCATCATCTACTGCATTCCATGGTACACAATAGCAGGAAACTGGAATCAAGAGAAACCAGGACTCAAACCCAGGTTCTCCTGTATGAGATGCCAGGTATCCTTAGTGGCGTCTTTACTGCTGTGCTATACACCTGGCCTAATGCTCAATTTCTTAATCCTCATAGTGAGTTACATGGGTACAATTTTTACCCAATTACCTTTTATACTTTTATGTGCTTTATAATAATTTAGCTGAAAGGAAAGGAGCTTTGACAGAAAAAAAAGGAAAAAGAGTTGGGAAAATACTTTTAAGTATGACAAACATGGAGTTAATATTTTTCACACTTCAGTAACTAAAAAATTAGCAAATTACAAAAGTTTATATAATATGCTACCTTCTATGTAAGGAAAGGAAATAAGAAAATATATGCTCATTTATGCAAAAAGAAACACAGTAAAGGTGGGGCCTGCGCTGTGGTGTTAACGGGTAAGCCGCTATATGCAGTGCGGGCATCCCATATGGGCGCCAGTTTGAGACCTAGCTGCTGCACTTCTGATTCAGCTCTCTGTTATGGCCTGGGAAAGCAGTGGAAGATGGCCCAAGTCCTTGGGCCCCTGCACCCATGTGGGAGACCTAGAGGAAGCTCCTGGCTGCGGATCAGCACAGCTCCAGCCGTTGCAGCCAATTGGGGAGTGAACCAGTGGACGGAAGACCTCTCACTGTCTCTCCTTTCTCTGTGTAACTCTTTCAAATAAATAAGTAAATCTTAAAAAAAAAAATACGGTAAAGGTAAACTAGAGACTAATTAGGTATCCTGAAAAAGTAAGTAGCTATGAGGTGGAAAGCACAGTTATGGGGAGGAAGAGGTATTAAACTTCAAATCTCTTTTGTACAGTTCTGACATTGAAAATCATGTTAATATTTCACACATCCCAAAACAAAAGGAAACCATATGAATGGAATTTCAAACAAAAACAAATGAAATGAACCTTCTAATAAATTAATAACCACCTTGACAAGGGGAAAAAAATTAACCCAAATAACTTTTTAATACAGTGCTGAACTATGTCTTTAGGCTAAAGACCAAAAGAACTCTAAGCAAATACTAAACTCTAATTAAAAGATTCTTTTTTACAGAGGCATAGTTCAGAAATTCTAAAATTACATTTTACTTAGGATTAAGCAAATAAGTAAACACATTGTGCATAAAGGGAACCTCAAGTCTCCTCAACTTGGAAAAGTTACCAATACAGAAAAGAGTGAAGTCAAATTAGAAATAGCAGAGTGATCTGATGCCTGTTTACAGTCACACAGACGTGTATGGAAATATAATGTATTCATTTATACACACAGAAGTATGTGTGTATCTGCTAGGATCTAGAAGCAACAACATCTCAGTAGCAATGAGCGTACCCAAAACAGAGACCTTGGTTTCCAAATGCTATTCTCCACTAAAATCAATAAGGATCCTTAGAGAAATGGCTGGCTCCAGGGTTATGACAAATCTGGAATATCTTACTGTGCTAAAGCACAAAGAAAACATTCAGTGAATGATGAGGTCATATCCAAAGGACACAGGAATCAGGTAGGAGCTCCCATTGGCCCAATTTTTGACAATTTGAGCATCAATGCAAATAATGATAGTAGAGAAATGTGATCCATTGAATAACATATAAAACAAGAATCTAGGAGTACACAGTGATATAGACAAGTATTTATATTACCAAAGCCAACAAACATTAAAAAAAAAAAAATACTGGAGGAGCCAGTGCTGTGGCATAGAGGGTTAAAGAAAGCAAATGCCTGCGATGCCAGCATCCCTTAAAGGTGCCAATTCACAGTTCAGCTGCTCCACTTGAGATCCAGCTCCCTGCTAACAGCCTGGGAAAGCAGAAGAAGATGGCCCAAGTCCTTGGGCCCCTGAACCCATGTGGGAGATCCAGAAGAAGCTCCTGGCTCCTGGCTTTGGCCTGGCACAGACCCGGCTGCTGCGGCCACCTGGAAAGTGAACCAACAGGTGGAAGATCTCCATCTCTCCTCTTCTTCTCCCTCTCTTTTACTCTTTCAAATAAGTAAATCTTTAATAAATAATAATAATAATAATAATAATAATGGAATTAGAGAACTCACTATTTGGGAGCATCACAATAATGACTGAGGCAAGATCTACCAATTGAAAACTAGTGGGCAAAAGTTCAAGGAATAGCAAGATATATTTATCAGAATGTTTTTAACTTACAAAAGGAAAAGTAACTTTACAATGGAGCAACCTGACAGACACTACCTTAACAAAGTGATCACCATTAAATTAACATCACCAGAAAATGAGGAAAACGATAGCAAGTGCCCCTCAGAGTATCTTTCCTGTGGTATTACCAAGAAAAGTCCGTGAGGTAAGAATTTAAAATATTAAACAAACCCAAATTGAGAGACACTTAACAACATAAATAATCTGAACTCTTAAATATTAATGTTATGAAAAATAAAGATTCACGAATTGTTCCAGATTAAAGAAGACTAACAACTAAAGATACAGAAAACCTGAATTGAGTGCATAATTTTCTTTTGTAAACATTACTGTCACTGGCGAAATTATATGAGAGAATAAAAAGCAAATGACAGAAAGTCTCAGAAGGAAACCAAAGGAGAAAATACGATAAACATTAATATATGAGAAGGTGGGGTAAAAGGAACATAGAAATCCTTTGTAATAGCCTTACCACTTTTCTGTATACTTAAAATTATATCCAAAAAGTTAAAACAAAAATCTCACACAATACACATAAAAATGCATGAAAATCAAATATTACATAAAACAAAAAAGGTAAGAAACTGGTCAGCCTCTTTAAATAATGTAACATTACGTTGCACTGCTACTTAATCAACACTAAAAACATAAATGACAATACTCAGTGGTATTCACATCCCAGGACTGAGTGGCCCATTAGTCTGGCAGCTAACAAAGATGTAGGCTGGGATTGGCAGAGCACGTGCAGAGGCATCATCACAAGGAGAGCCAGGAAAGCAGCTGGATTCTCCATTCCCAGGTGTCTTTATGGCAGGGGACCCACCTCAGCAACTTGATCCCATCTAATCATGTCCCAGAGGCCCAGTCTTCAGCAATCACAACTGGATAAAGTCTCTACCCTCAACCCATGAATGTTTAACATTAAGCCATCAACATGAAAGCTTAAGGACCAAGTCCCTAACAGGAGGGTCTTCAGGGAACACCCAAACTGTAGCAACCTTTTTTATACTTTGCCATTTGACTGGTAACTTGTCCAACCCTTCTGAAAGCAACTTAGCATATGGACTAAAAACAATAAAAACATACAGATTACCACCCCTGGAATTCTATCCTTAACCAAATCAATACCAAATATTGAAAAGGTTATTTACACACAAATGTAGCAGCTACAACCTGATTTTAAATAATGCAAATAGGGAAAAACTCAAATATAACACAGGAAAAGTTTTAAGATTTATTCATTTTAAAGTCAGAGTTACACAGAAAGAGAAGGAGAGGCAGATAGAGAAAGAAAGAGAAAGAGAGACAGAGAGAGGTCTTCCATCCTCTGGTCCACTCCCCAATTTGCTGCAACAGCTGGAGCTGTGCCAATTCGAAGCCAGGAGCCAGGAGCCAGGAGCTTCTTCCAGGTCTCCCATGCAGGTGCAGAGGCCCAACGACTGGGGCCATCTTCTACTGCTTTCCCAGGCCATAGCAGAGAGCTGGATCGGAAGTGGAGCAGCCGAGTCTCAAACCGGCGCCCATATGGGATGCAGGCACTGCAGGCAGCGGCTCTACCCACTGCACCACAGCACCAGCCCAGGAAAAGTTTTTAAAATTTGAGATATAATCATCTATAGGAATTATTTATTCACTAAAATACGTAGCCCATAAAAAACTAACATAGGGAAATTCTTACAATATCAGTAGCAATGAAGTAAAATTGTATGAACAGACTAATTTAAAATGAAGGTTTAAAAAGTATTCACACACTGAAAAATATGCCTAAAAGAAAAGTCACAGGGCCAGCACTGTGGCACAGCAGGTTAAAGCCCCAGCCTGCAGTGTCGACATCCCATTTGGACACCGGTTTGAGTCCCAGCTGCTCCACTTCCAATCCAGCTCTCTGCTATGGGCTAGAAAGGCAATGGAAGATGGCCCAAGTCCTTGGGCCCCTTCACCTATATGGAAGATCCAGAAGAGGCTCCTGACTCCTGTCTTTAGATCAGCTCAGCTCCGGCTATTTCAGTCATTTGGAGAGTGAACCAGTGGAATGGAAGCTCTCTCTCTCCCTCTCTCTCTGGCTTTACCTCTCTGTTATTGTCTTTCAAATAATTAAATAATTCTTAAAAATAAATAAATAAATCTCCTAAGAAAAAGAAAAGTCGCAACACTTTTAAGGTATTTATAGTAGGGTGACGTGGATAAAGGTTTCCACCTATCTTCCAAAATGTATCTGTTTTTCTTTTAACACTAAAGAATATCCAACTTATAATAAAGGAAATATGATTAGTTACTACTTGTAAAATCAATCCATGGTATCTTCAAAGTGTATTGGGAAAAACTTAAATTCAATAAAGGAAAAATATCATGATAAACATTATATATACAAATACCTTTATTTCGTCTTAAGGGAAAAAATATATTCACACAGAAAGCAAAATGAGAATATACTCTTTCTTAAACAAGTCTGTTCCACATGAATGACAGGGTAGTAAAAAGGACCTTAAAGCTCAAAGCCTTCCACAGTACTGAGGTATAACAGATAAGGAGTCCTGCAAACTTCTATTGTCCAATACTCACTGGAGTCTCATCCGTTTCTCAGGGGGGCCTTTAGTGCTCACTGTCTGTTGGACATTCTTTGTAGTCTCCTTCTCCTCAGATTTTACAGTTTCTGGTACAGGTTCTGCCTCTTTCTTTGACTGATCCACTAGACAACAAAAGCAGAATTTTTTTTGGAGGGAGGGTAGAATGAGATAAATTTAGACAAAGGTTTATATGAATGGTTTACTCTTTCAAAATTAATTTAAACTGCTTATCTCAAGTTCTAACTTTAGCTGTTTCTTCAGACAGATGTAAGTAAGAATCTAGTTATAAATCTAACAACCTGTTAATGTACAAAAATTTCTGATACTGGGGGAAAAAAGGCATATGGCATTTAAATTAGACATTATTTATAAACAAGATACCCAATTATTCTATCCCATTAACAACACCTGTTTTCCATGATGAACTAGATCTTTTTTTCACACTGAGATCTGAACTAAAAACAATCTACTTAACACTTACTTTTCACTCAAATTCAGCTTTTAAAATTCAGTATCACAATCATAATATATCCTTTGTTGGCTATTCAGTGAATCTCAAAGGTTAAGAGTGCCTAACTACAATGAGACAATCTAAAAGGAAAGTGACCATAGCTCTTCTCCCATGAATAGCTGTTACTGAGCTAAACAGGTTAATTAGTCTTATTTCAATAGTTTAATATCAGATGAACCATACCTGGGACAGGCTTTTCTCCAGACTTTTGCTATAATTTTTTAAAAGTAGAGGAAAATGGGAGAAGAAAAAGGCAAAGGTTAGATTAGAAAAATTTTATTTTTTACTTCATAATTTATTAAAATACGTTAACCAAATTACATTATATATGACTTTAAAAACCACAACTCATGTCCATAAAAAGTTTATCATTTTCCAATTAGCCTTCATTCCAGAAAAGATGCAAACCTAAAACTAGAACAGTCAACCATAAAACTCTGTGAACAGCCAACAAAGACCTCTACCTCTGAACAAAGGCTACAGTGCTTTACACAGAGTAGCTACAAAGAATTGAATGGAAGGAAAAACTGGAACTTTACAAGACCCCAGAGGCTTCTCAGCTTAGGGGACATGAATTTTAAGAGAACAACATTTTGGACCCTCCAACTTTTCAAGATGGTAGGTATAAAAAATAAGGAGGAAAAAAGATATTCTTATGAGCATAAAAGGAAAAACTGACAGGGGCATCAGAGGTCAGAAACAAGGTCAAGGCCTGCACTCTGTACAGCAATTTCCTTGACTGGACCTTGTCACCTCACTTGTCCATCACCCAACTTAAAGGCTCAAAATACCCACTTCCCCCTTCCCAAGGCTCACAACCTAACACCTACTCTCAATCCATGATCCTCTGCCTCCCAGGTTTAAAAACAAGATGCCAATACCATGGACTTTCTTTCAACCTACCTTCAAATTTATTATACTTTTACATACATAAAGACAGTGCACACACACACATATATGTATATATATGTATGTATACATATATATGCATTTTAATTTTTTAAAATTTACTTATTTATTTGGGAGGCAGACAGAGCTCCTATCCACTGGCTTATTCCCCAAAAGCAGGCAACCACTGGGGCTGGACCAAGCCTGAAGCCAAGAGCTGGAAATTCAGTTCAGGTCTTCTTGTGGGTGGCAGGAACCAATTACTTGAGCCATCACCACTATCACCCCAAGTCAGTGTTTGCAGGAAGCTCAGGTCAAGAGCCAAAGCCAGAAACTGAACCTAGGTTCATGCCAATGTGGGATGTGAGATCTGGTTACATTAGGCTAAATGCCCACTCCTCAGTACATTTTTTTTTTTTAAGATTTACTTTATTTATTTGAAAGGCAGTTAGAGAGGGGGAGAGGGAAAGGCAGAGAGAAAGCGAGGTCTTCCACCCGCTGGTTCACTCCCCAAATGGCTGCAATGATAGGGCTGGGCCAGGCTGAAGACAGGAGCCCAAGGACTTGGGCCATCCTTCCCTGGCTTTCCCAGGCACATTAACAAGGAGCTGGATTGGAAGTGTAGCACCCAGAACTTGAACCATCAACCATAAGGGATGCCGGCACTGCAGGTGGCGGCTTAACTCACTATACCACAGCACAGGTTCCTCCCCTTATACAGTTAAAATACTCATAGAGCTCCATGTCACTTCAGGAGAAACAAATTAATTCCTTCATTTCTAGAGTTAAGGACTCCCATCTGTTTCCTGAATTTCTTTCAGAATTTAGATGCCCAAGCTAAGCTTTCTTACCTATTCCCATGAATAAAGACTTCAAAATTGTCTCCTATTAGACGTTCTAGATTCATGCTGCCAATGCCTAAGGGCACTTAAGACCAAAACTGAGCTCCATACTATTATTCACTGTGCAGAAGAGGGTAACACAGAAACTCCAAGGCTGTTATCCTCAGAAAAGCCTGCTTGCACGGCTGGCCCTTGGCTCATACCTAGGAACTTGAATTTTGGGAAGGTTCCCACAATTCCCTGATAACAGTGGCTCACTGTGTCTAGACTATCTAATGAATATGGTTTATGATGAATGCTTGCTTCCCTTCAGGGATTGTACAATTTTAGTATATATTAAAAGGTACATATATGACAAATCCCCCTTCCTCAAAAAAACTCAGGCACTCATTCACTAATGGACTTCCTTGGACAGAAACATCATACACCTATTGCTGTGTTTTTGTTGTTGAAGGAAAAGTAGATTCTGTGTAGCCTTCATGGAAACGGAACATGTAAGGAAGTCTGCACAAAGAGAAATCCTCCATACTCCACCTGTGCCTTTTTCCCTTTCAGTCTGGCTGTAGACCCTTAGTGTATCACAAAAATAAATCTTAGAGTACAACTATTTGAATTCTATGAGCTCTACTAGCAATCTCCACACAGGGGTGTGATCATGGGAACCCCTAATGGCCACATCATGTCCTGTGAAAATATCAGGTTTTAATCATGTCTACAGTATTGTAAGGGAATTATAAGAGAATAAGTAATTTTTCTTATGTAGAAAAGTGGGAGGAGCCAGACATTAGGCTTAGCACTTAAAATGAAGGTTTAGATACCCACAGTCCTACACTGAAGTGCCTGGGTTTAGTCCTGGCTTCTCTCACCATTCCAGCTCCTGCTAACGTATACACTAGGTGGCAGCAGGTGATGCCTCAAGTACTTGGGTTCCTGCCATCCATGTAGAGATGTGAATTGAGTTCCTGGTTCCCAGCAGCCAGAGGCTGCTGCAGGCATCTGGGTAATGAGCAAGCAGATTTGAGCATGTTCTCTCTCTCCTTCTTTGTGTGTGTTTGAGTGCATATTCTCTCTGTGTGTCATCCTTCCAAAAATAAAATAGAGAAATGCATGCAATAATGTTGAGGGGAGAGGGATTTTTATATGGCTAGAACTGAACTACGTGGAGCACTAGGATGATGTCATTACCTACCTAACATACATGACTAATCTTCTCTGATGAATAACGTCAAATTAGTAGGATATGGCTTGAGACAGGGAAAGAGAATGGGCATGCCTCTCTGACCAAATTTAATTAGGACATCCATCTTGGGATAAACCTAACTAAAGTCACAGTGCTGGCATCCCACATGGGCACTGGTTCATATCCCGGCTGCTCCACTTCTGATCCAGCTCTCTGCTATGGCCTGAGATAGCAGTGGAAGATGGCCCAAGTCCTTGAGGCCCTGCACCTGTGTGGGAGACCCAGAAGAAGCTCCTGGCACCTGGCTCCTGGCTTTGGATCAACTCAGCTCTGGCTGCTGCGGCCATTTGGGGAAAGAAGCAGCGGATCGAAGGCTTTTCTCTCTCTGCTTCTGCCTCTCTGTAACTCTGTCATTCAAACAAATAAATAAATCTTTAAAAAAGAAGTCACATCCTATAGTGTTCTACACTATACACATACACACAGTCAATGAATGCTCAACTACACCTAACCTCTCAAATTCCATAGTGGTGACTCATGATGCATTTGTTCATACAGCAGACCCTGTTCCATCCTTAAGAGTAATTTCTGAGATTTCCCCAAACTGGCTTTCTGCCCAGTGTTCTAACTTGTGTCCATGCTTCCTTCAACAACACATCACTGTTCCAATAGCACATACCTCTCACTAAAGTGTAGTTAGGGGAGAGAAGGCCTGTTGTAAGGTCATCTCATGGTATAAAGAAACTCATTTAATTTATAACTACACTTGAAAAATCCCTTAATTAGTACTCAAGAAATACAGTACATATGATATTGCATGTGCACAGTCTTGTAAAGACCCATAAGAGCGGAGACCATGCCTATCTGTTCCATCTCAGAACAGCTTCGTTCTGAAAGTTCGTTCAGTAGAATGGCAGATGGATTTGCAACTGCTGCTGAACCCCACCCCCCATAATCCCAGTGATTACCTGTAACTAAACCACCAGTATGTATAACTCTATTATTATCCCTGACTCCTTCGTTTATCTTACCAAACCCTCTACACCGTAAATGTTCTCTTTGTTACACAAGCATGACTATTATATGATTTAAGGAGTTTAGGTGTCTACTACATCAGGCTAGAAGGGCAGCACGCAGTTTCGTTACCACCTGTGACACTTTCAGCAGCCTTCTGGATGGGAAGATTACCTCTGCACAGTCAGTCCTCATAGTTCGTAAAGATTTAATAAGGAACATAGAACAGTGTTAATTCCATTCCCTTTACCTGTTTCCTCCATTTAGTCTGTCTTAACCTTTCCTTTAACTCAGAGATACTTCAAACAATTCTTAAAGATAAATATGGCAGGAAAAAGTGTCAAATCAAAATTAACTATATATCTCTCATTACCTGCACAAATTTGGGTGGAAATTTTTGTCTAAGGTCTACGAGCAAAGCATCCACACGTTGTCGCTGAAAAATAGAGCTTGGTTCTTCTTTCCTTTTGGCTTTGGGTTTGACTTTATCTATTAAAATATTAAATCCAAATGAAAACATTGCCTAGGTTTTGTGTCTTAACTTTTACAAATCTTTACCTACCAGGAACATATTCAAAACTTCATTTTTTCTAACAGTTGCAATACCAAAGACAATTCCCCAGTAAGCTAACCATAATATATATGTTCTAACTCTCCTTATTAAATGAAGTTAATTTCTAACATTTAAAAAGTTGATATATGTGTCTCAAAGAATTTTAGTTTCAGCATATAAGCATAGTTAGAGGTAAGTTTCAAAGCTAAACTTCTTCATAATTACCTAAATCACAACCTTGATTATTGGTTTGAAATTATCTTTTGTATATTTAAGCAAATTAAATGCTTTTTGTTTCCAAAAATGAACTAGAAACAAATGGAAAATGCAAGCTTCACAAACTCGAGTTACTCTGCTCAATTACTAAGACTGTAATTTGCACATACAGTTAAGTGAGAAAGAAAAGAACCCGAAACAGCAGTGATTCACATGTGGCACTTTCCCTGGCAGTGACAGTGTACTGGGAAACTGTCTCTAAATTAAGGGTTCCAAACAAGCGTCACTGCATTTCACTGGGGTAGGGAAACAGCTGTTGGGGCCACTTTTATTCAACTAAGGCAAACTTCCCTACATCAGATGTTGCTGCCTAGACCTACTATTAAGAATAAATTTAACTAGAACACATTCATAGGTCTGAATGCTATATAAAGTCTACTTTCCCTCACTAATTTATTACGAGCTGTTATTTCTCAGAGAAGGAAATGCAAACTACAGATATAATATTATCAACACATTTCTGGAGGTATTTCTGTTTGTGAAATATGGTGAAGAAAGGAGCAAATTAGCAGCCATGGAAACTAGGGGACCCAGCATCATGGCAGATTATAACACAGAAAGATCAGAAAACAGACTAGTCAGCTGGAGATATGGCTCAGAGAACAACAATTCCTCTTCCCTACTTAGAAACACGTAGGGACAGAGTCCCAAAATCCAAGATAGATAAGTAGGAAACATCATCTTTGCTCATTCTTCATCCTTGTTTTTCTTCCTTATGTTCCAAATATTTTAAAACCTTGAATCATCTTAAGAAAGATTACCAGTTACCTAACAGATTAAACTTTTATCTGTTCCTATGTAAGAACAATTATTACATCTAGTTACATGAATCACAGCTGCAACATCACCATCCTATGAAAAAGTAAAACTCACCTAGGATACATAAATACTCATTTTCTCAAGAAAACAGCTTTATTCTTGGAGGATTAAAGGTGTTTCAGGAGGCTCGATGTGTTCTACCTACCTTGCTCTTCATGATCTTTAAAGTGCCACCAATACCCTTTGGAAGGATGGTATCGACAATATGACATAGCTTCGTCAAAAGCTGACTGGATGCCATGTACTGCAGTAAGCTTGTAAAAAAAAGAACAAATTCTAAATTTCTCATTAGGTCACCCAGTATTTTCAAAGTAAATACTTCCAAGATACTACATTTGCAAAGACAGTGATTTCTTATTTTTTAGAATCTGAATTACCATTTTACTGGGTCTTCAGTGTACCTGTCCCACAGCCAAGCCCCTGCAGGTATCAAACTCTAAAGACATTGAGATCCCTTATATAAAGCTCATAATGGGGAGAAAAACTCCTGTGTGACTCTTAGAAGTTGTTCAACTAAGTTTACTTCAGTGTTTAAAGAGTGTGAAGACACTTACCACTCTGGAGTTTATAACTGATCCCAAGTCTGGTGCCTGATAGATAACTCCAGCAATGATATAATAATCAGCTAGTGGGATAACTAGAGAGGGGAAAAAAAGTTTATGAATACAGCTATGGACCCAAACTGCTAAACGGATTCTCATAAAAAGAACTAACGCTGCACTGGAAAACAGAAACACCCACTCACAGTTGCATGTTATTTAAGGCTGCTTTGGCAACAGCTGAGTAGCTGTTACAGAGACTTAGCGTCCCAAAAAGCCTAAAATCTTTACTCTCTGGCCCATCACAGAAAAAGTGCCAATTGTTGCCCCACAGCAGTACTTCTAAAATTTCAAAGTGCATCTAATCACTTTAAATCACTTTAAGGTACAAATGGATTTTGCTAAAAATAGGTTCTTGTTCAGCAGCAATAATGCATTTCTAACAAGCTCCCAAGCTATGCCAATATTGTTATCAGTCAATCACACTTGGAGAAATAAGACCTTACAGCAAAACAGATTTGGGATCCAGGGTGAGTATACCAGATGCACTGATCCTGCCTCTGTGCCACAGTGCTGAGTCCTAAGGAATAAGACGGCTGCCAGTGAGCCCAGTGCCATACAGCCTCTATACCTTGAACCCTCCCACCATGGAAATCATGTCCTTGGTCTTGTTTTTATTCTAAGGTTCTCTTTTTTTCTAAATCTTCCATCATGAAACTAAACTTGGGATTCTGGAACCAGTTTCTTTGGTAAGCCATTCTCTGAAACCAATACCGGGGTAAGCGTTGCTCCTAAATATCTTGCTGAGGGTGCTGCAGCTAGGATGACACTGCCTGGCTTCTCTGCCTTGACTCTTCTCTTCAGGATGATTTTGTCCATGGTGTTGACTGATTCTAAGATTCAAGTTCTACTTATCTCTAGAGTAAGTGTGTACCTCTTGAATGCAAAACCAAATCTGGATTCTGTACTCATCAGAGTGCTACTTCTCAAGTAAGTTTTCACTTAGTAGTATAACCAGGTAAGACTTTTGATTGAATGTGTCAAAAAGGATACTCAAATGATCCTCTGAATTTGATACAACTCTATCTGCCTAGTATTTTGTAACAGAATCACCTTAGCAGACTGAGATAAGAATAAAAGTTACTTGGGATGCTTGAGGCTCAAGTGGAACCCCAACAGCTATGCTCACAATAAGAGATGGCTTTGGTGCAGTGAGTTATCCTGTTAGTGCTTGCACAGTTTTGTTTGGGCACTGTGGAAAAGTCCTGGAGTCCAAGTGTACAGCTGGTAAAACCTGGCTTTTGGCTGGTGCAGTAGCACACTAGGTTAATCCTCCACCTGCGGCACCGGCATCCCACAGGGGCGCTGGGTTCTAGTCCCGGGTGCTCCTCTTCCAGTCCAGCTCTCTGCTGTGGTCTGGGAAGGCAGTGGAGGATGACACAGGTGCTTGGGCCCCTGTACCAACATGGGAGACCATAAGGAAGCACCTAGCTCTGGCCGTTGCAGCCATTTGGGGAGTGAACCAATGGAAGAAAGACCTTTCTCTCTGTCTCTCTCTCTCTCACTGTCTGTAACTCTGTCAAATAAATAAATAAAAATCTTAAAAAAAAAAAAAAAAACCACCTGGCTTTTGAATCACTTCCTAAGTGATGGCTATGCCTACTACACCAACCTGCCCAAACTGTACAAAGCATGTAATTATTGTAGACACCTTTTTTTTTCAGGGAGTCTAGAATTCTGGTGGGCTCAGGAGGCCTACATAATCAGTCCTCAATAAAAATCCTCAGCTCAGAGTCTCAAACAGAGACTTACAAGACACGGAGCAGACATTTTACACATTTACATGTGGCTGCATTTCACTGCTGGATGGAGGGCATGTTCAACGTGGCTCCTCACAAAAGTAGGAAATCTGCACACAGATTCCTAAAGACCACACTTGGTCAGTCCTTTTCTACTATTAGTCAGGCTGTGTTTCCTTACTGTACAGCTGTTAACTATTCTTAGCCGCTGACTACAACTGTGAGCTGGGCGAATCCTCCTGGCAAAGTCATGAATATGTATGTGGTCTTAGGAATCCACAAAACAGAATCCATCTCCCTAAAACAAGAACTTATAGGGCATGATGTAAACAAAGCATGACAGTTTATGAAGATAATAATGCCCAAAGTTTACATATCTTACCTTGAGTTGGGGACTGCCGCTGTTGCTTCCTAATGATAAAAAGAATGGGTTCTTGGGCATGTAAAAGAATGTATTCAACTCCAACCATCTGACTAAAACAGAACACAGAAACCAACAGATCTAAGCACGCCTACAAACAATTTTATATGCCATTCAAATTACTGTATAAAAGTCTAACATTTTTAGTAGGATTAAAATTGCATATGTTTTGTGTTAAAACTTGTCTATTGAATAAAATTGGCTATTTTCCCAGGCAAAAAATGTATACAAAGAGTAAGATTTGGTTTTTAAACATCTCTCTACAAAAATTTATCATGAACATAAATTTGAGTATTTTTAGTCAAAAAATTACAAAAAGGCAAAGTACCACGATGCTTCCTAACCAAGATCTACAAATACACATAAGTAATAAAAAAATGAAGGTTCAACTACAAATTCTACCCAACTTCAAAACATCAAAAAATCTTATCTTTGCTCCCCAAAATATTTTGACCTGATGAACTATTTAAAGGAAACAGTAAGTTGTCTTAAGAGCTGTTCTCTACCTCATAACAAAAGCCATTTAAGCCACCACTGAGCAGCCAACACTATGGCACAGGGTATTAAGCTGCCACTTACGGTGCTGAAATCCCTTACTGGAGTGCCAGTTTGATTGAGTTATACTTTAAGTGGACATTATGAAGCTATTCAAAAAAAGACTGATAAGACACAAATATTAATAACTCTCTTGCAAATAAAAATTCGTCAAACCCAAACAAAACTCCAGTATTTCTTCCTCAAGCTCTACTCAGCATTAAATGATCCACAGCTTTAAATAACTATTCAATGCAAATTCTGCAGTTGGCAAAGATGCTACCTCTTTAAAATAACTTACTTTAAGTGTTCTAATGTTAGTCTCTGCATTTTGACCACTTCATTATTACATGTCCTGTCATAGAAAGGGTTACTTCTTTCTGAAAAGTAATCCAGGACACTTCCACTGTTCAAAATGGGGATCCAAGAGCTGTCAACCCAAGAGATTCCCAGCAAATTATCTATAGGAAAGAAAACAATAAATTATTAGAAAAATGAAAGAATATAATCCAACAAATATTTACTATGCATCCAATGTAGTAAGCATTATAAATCAGGATGACACTGATCCTTGTCTACAAACTCTCACTGTCTAACTGAAAAGAGAAGTATGCCAAGAAAGCAATGACAGCACTACACAACTGCTACACAAAGTCAGGGATAAATGTGTTCTCAGAGCACAGAGGAGGAAACAGAATACTCTGCCTTGGGGAGCACAAATGATTTCTCAAGGACTGAGGAGGAAAGTTTTAGCAATGCATGTTAAAGAAGAGAAAGAGGAACGCATACAGAGGTATGAACACATAAAGTATACTACACATTTAAAGAATAATTTGAGGGGTTGGCGCTGTGGTGTAGCAGGTAAAGCCACTGCCTGCAGTGCTGGCACCCCATATCAGTGCCGGTTCTAGTCCCAGCTGCTCCTCTTCTGATCCAGCTCTCTGCTATGGCCTGGCAAACAGTAGACGATGGCCCAAATGCTTGGGCCCCCGTACCCACATGGCAGACCCAGAAGAAGCTCCTGGCTCCTGGCTTCAGATAGGCACAACTCTGGCTGTTGTGGCCAATTGGGGAGTGAACCAGCAGATGGAAAACCTTTCTCTCTCTCTCTCTCTGTAACTTTAATAAATAAATATTTAAAAAAAATAAAGAGTAATTTGACTGGGGGCAGGCATTTGGCACAGTGGTCAAGATACCTCTTGGGATGCCCACATCCCATACTGTCATGCCTGGGTTCCGGTCCTGCTACTGCACACCCTGGGATGTCAGCAGATGAGGGTTCAACAACTTGGGCCCCTGCCACCATTGGAAATCTAGATGGAGTTCTAGTCTCCTGGCTTCAGTCTGACCTTGTGCTGGCTACTGCATGCATTTGGGAAGTGAACCAGGGGATGAAAGATCCCTCTCTGTCTGTCTCCGTGAGTAAGTAAAGAACTCTTAAGATCTGAAATCTAAACAGTTTTTTTTAGAAATTGGGAAGCATGAGTTTTCATATACTGGCAACTAATTCAAAATGTTCAAACAGCATGCATAACAAAGAAAACTTTCATAGCTACCAATTTGATATCATTAAGAGGCACAGAAATAAGCTAGGAAGCCATTTACCATAAATGAGACTGATGAAAACCTAAACAGTTTAGTTTAATTACATACATACTTTAATATATTAGAGAATTAAATCTCAAATTAAAAAGAAAACATGAAAATTAGAGTTAGATACCTTTAAAAAAAAAGACTTTATTTATTCAAAAGGTAGAGTGATAGGGAGAAAGAGATAGAGACAGAGATACTCCACCCACTGGCTGACTTCCCAAATGGCTACAACAGCCAGGGCTGGGCCAGGCCGAAGCCAGAAGCCTGGATCTCCATCTGGTCTCCCACGTGAGTGGCTGGGGTACTTGCACTGTTTTCCCAAGCATATCAGCAGGAAATTGGACCAGAGGAGGTGCATCTGGGACTTGAACCCGCACTCCCACAAGAAATGCCGTTGTCACAGGTAGCAGCTTAATTTGTGCCATAATGCTGGCTCTTAGATACCTATTTATTTATTTATTTTATTTAAAAGGCAGAGTTAGAGAGAGGCAGAGGCAGAGAGAGAGAAGTCTTCTATCACTGGTTCACTCCCTAAATGGCAGCAATAACCAGAGCTGGGCTGATCCAAAACCAGGAGCCAGGAGCTTCTTCCGGGTCTCCCATGCGGGTAAAGCGGCACAAGGACTTGGACCATCTTCTATTGCTTTCCCAGGCCATAGCAAAGAGCTAGATCAGAAGTGGAGGAGCCAGGACTCAAACCAGCGCCCATATGGGATGCTGGCACCACAGGTGGCCGCTTCACCTGTTATGTCACAGAGCTAGCCCCTCCCAGACATCTTTAATTAATGAGTTTTTATTGGCTACTGACTGTGATGATGTTTCAGAACACTGTATTTACTAAACTGTACTATGTGTAAGTTGAAATATCTATATAACTGCTTGAAGAACTTCAATCTCTCTTATACTACAAATACTTAGGCAGCTATGAGAAGTCAAACCTAATTCAAAGAGACAAGCAGTTCTGAGACTGAATGAATCAAAAGGCAAAAAGTAATAATATAAAGGTAAAATGTGTTTTGTATGTTATAAAGGATAAGACAGATAAAATGATGATGATCAAAATAATTCAGACTGTTTAGACAGATCATCATAAATGGATTATGCCACAATCAAAAATATGAGAGAACTACAAAAAGTTCTCAGAAAATGAAATTAAAAGATAATCCACATTTTTCCATGAACTTTTCAAAGTACTCTTGTACAGCAGATCAGTAAATAATGTTTTCAAACAAAAAGTAACTACAGACAATCACTCTCAGCTTTAAATATTATGATCCAATCATTAATATAGTTTTATCTAGAGTAAAAGTACTTATATATTTTTTATTTCCTTAGGAATGGATATATAAAAGCATTTCATAGAAACTATGAGGACACTTCAAAAAGCTCATGGAAAGCAGAATTAAAAGTTAAGTTTATTTTGGTGCAAAAAACCTTGAAATCCATGCACAATTTTTCATAACACACCTTTTCATGAGCTGTTTGAAGGCTCTTCATATGCATGACTTTCAAAATTTTCATGAACCAAAATAAACTTACCTTTTAGTTCCACTTTCCATGAATTTTTAATTACTTTGTATGCCTATATTGTATCAAAATCAGTCACTGATGATAGGATTATAATATTACAGATCAGATCAGCACTGGTAGAATATTCTACAGAGACAAACAGTTAATTATAGATGCTATTTATCAACAATTATGGAAAGTCACTAGATACAGGAATGAAGTGATGAGCTGTAGAAGGCAATAAGCAATACACAGAGACAAGGAGACAAAAAACACTTTGCAAGGGGAAAGACAGACAACTTCCTTAACGGCCAGTCATAAACTCAGAGAACAATCCATTTTAGAAAGTAATGATAATGAATTTCGCTTGGATATTCTGAGTTTAAATATGGAATACAGCTCCCCAAATCAGAAGGAATCATAAATGTCAACTGTCCAAGTGATTGTTAGTAAGTTCTCCCTCTAGTTTTCCTCACCAAGCTATTTTAATTTTCACAAATTTATTGATCAGCAGTTTTATCAGATGAATTATTTCTTTTAGTAAACCACTCAAAGAACAAAACAAGGGTAAGTATGACATGAAATCAGTGCAAAGGGAGGTCCTATCTCTATAACGTCTGACCCTGAATGTATACCTGGCCCTGTTCTAACCTCCTTACCGCACGATAACTCAGGAGTCTGGCAGTATTCATACAATTTCACATTTTAAGAACCTGAAGCCTGAGGCTAAGCAGCTTGTCTAAGATCGCCTAGCTGCTCAACGGTGGTGCTGAGATTTGAATCCAGGCAAGCTGAGGGTGTACAGCCCACACTCCTCTGCTGCCTCAAAATGAAAATAGATACTAAAGTAATATTAAGAGCTGTGAGATGAACAGTGGTTTTTCTACTCACTATGTGTTGAATTCTTTATTCAGTGGACGGTTAAGCTTGAGATTACAAAGTAAATTGAAAGTGTATCTTTGAAAAATATTAAAAGAAAGGAAAGAGGGGTGGTAGGAGCGGGTGGAGTGTGAACTATCCTCTTAAAATTATATATATGAAACACATGAAATTTGTTCCTTTTATATAAATTTTTTTGAATGTTTAAAAAGAACTATGAGAGGGGTGGGCATCGCACTACAGCAGGTTAAACCACCACCTGGGATGCCCGCGTCACCCACTGGAGCACCTCAGATACAGCAGCACCTCCACTTCCAAGCTGGCCTCCTGCACACCTGGCAGGCAGCAGCTGATGGTCCAAGTCACTGGGTCCCTGTCACCCATGTAGGTGACCCGGATGGAGGGGCGGGGGGGAGAAGCCGACTCAGAATTGGGTGTTTGACGGAAGGCGTTCCGGATTCAAAAACAAAACTTGCAAAGATCTTGGGGATTTACGCCCAGGGATCCGTGGGGTGTGATCTCAAGAATAAACCACCTCTTTGTGATGTGCCAAGGGATGAATCAAATCGTCTCCTTAAGCCTTCTCCTCTCTGCCCAAAAGCCATTCTCTCACATAAAATAAGCCCAATGTTGCTGCAAGGATATGTGTGCACGGCAATGCTCTAGGTCGGGGGCACAAACCCCAGAGCTTTTTCCAAACCTTTAGCTACGACGCTTTTAAAAAAACTCCTCCGAAACCGGCAAGAGTCGGCAACTTTCCCCAGATTACAGCCTCGGGCTGTCCACACAAACCATTTAGAAGAGACTGAGAGACCTCACAAAAGAATGGGAACCTTGCCTCCCTCCGTACGTTATAAATCACCAGACCAATCCGTAGGAAACCAGAAAACAAAGAATAACAGTATACGCTACCTCGGATGTCCACCGCCGCCATAGTGCTTAACCACCCCCTCGGGTTCCTCTTCCGGCGCAGAGTAAACGTAATGACTAGGGCGACGGAAGCGGCTGGTTGCAGATAGTACGGATGGTGAGGAGGGACATAAACTAGGGAAGACGGGGGTGGAGCTTGGAAGAGCAGACAGGAAGAGACGTGAAAAGGAGATGGGCGTGACCCAAAGGTGAGAGAGGGGCGGGGCGGGGCATGCAATTCTGCTGCGAGGAACTGGGTGAGGCGGGGACCCCAGAGCCCGAGAAGAGCCTAAGGAGCTGGGGGGGTGAGGTAGTGGGGGAAAAATTAGGAAATTTAAAGGAAGAGGAGATTGAGCGAAGACCGGTCCCAGGCTCATCATGGAAGGATTCGAAAATTCCACCTTGATCTTCTATGATTGTCAAAAACCAGATTCCGATGTCATAGAATTGGGAGTTGGGAACAGCTCCAATTTGAGGGGCCGGCGCTGTGGCTTAGCGGGTAAAAAAAGCCGCCTGCAATGCCGACATCCCACATGGGCGCTGGTTCGAGTCCCAGCTGCTCCATTTCCGACCCAGCTCTCTGCTATGGCCTGGGAAAGCAGCGGAGGATGGCCCAAGTCCTTGGGACCCTGCACCCGCGTGGGAGACCCGGAAGAAGCTCCTGGCTCCCAGCTTCAGGTCGGCTCAGGTCCAGTCACTGCGGCCTTTTTGGAGTGAATCAGCAGATGGAAGACCTCTCTGTAACTCTGCCTTTCAAATAAGTAAATAAATATTTAAAAATTATATATAGAGAGATAGTTGGGAGTTGGGAACATCTCCAGTTTTAAAAGCCCCTCAGGTATATCCCATGAGTGGCTGGAGTTTGGAACTACTGGCCTAAATCTGGATCTACTTTTTTCACCCTGACTCAAGTGGCAAAAGGGACAGGACTTAACAGAATTCCAGAATCGTTGCCATTTATTTAAAATAAGCCAATTGCACATTTCATGCCTCTGAGGCAAAACGTGCTCACAAGACAGGAATGCTTCTAAAGTGAAATGCCAACAAGATGAAGAGAAAGGAATGCCCAGAGAGGCAGTAGGTGCTTTCCTGGTGGTTTGCAGTTAGAGAATGACTGTGTGCGGTACAGGAAGTTGCAGAAAACCTCAGATTCTCAAGCTCCAGTGTGGCTCTGCAAAAGCAAAATGATGGCAGCATCCGGAACAAGACAGAACCGGAAGGAGCAAGGAAGGGTGGGTGCTTACATCTTCTACAAAACTTGGGTAACCTGGAAGCTGCTCCAGAATCGAAACACAGCCCAGGGGCAAGGCGAGAGGGGCTTATAAATTTAACTGGGAATGAGGAATTCAGGATGTTTCAATCTCCGTGGCATAAAAGTATATGGCTTTGTCCACTTCCAGGTTTGACCTGGGATTTGTACTTGCAGTGCTTTGCATAAAATAATAAGTGTCCTGACAGAAGTAGCATAGAACAAGGCCAGTGCCATGGCTCACTAGGTTAATCCTCCGCCTGTGGTGCCAGCACCCCGGGTTCTAGTCCTGGTTGGGGCACCAGTTCTGTCCCAGTTGCTCCTCTTCCAGTCCAGCTGTCTGCTGTGGCCCGGGAGGGCAGTGGAGGATGGCCCAGGTTCTTGGGCCCTGCACCTGCGTGGGAGACCAGGAGAAGCACCTGGCTCCTGGCACCATATCGGTGTAGCGCGCGGGCTATAGCGGCCATTTAGGGAGTGAACCAGCAGAAGGAAGACCTTTCTCTCTGTCTCTCCCTCTTTCACTGTCTAACTCTGCCTGTCAAAAAAAAAAAAAAAGGAAGAAGAAGAAGAAGTAGCATAGAACAGAGTTGTGAAAGAGAATGTTTCCAGGAGGAAGTTTTTCAGGAGAACTGATTTGGGGGCCTGGTGGAGAGGCCTTTTCAAAAAGGGAATACCATATCCCATAAACAGGAGTGTGAAACATCAAGCTGTTTGTTGTGCTGGTCTTGTTTCCTTGTGTTTTATTTTTTTAAAAAGATTTATTTATTTGGCCAGCGCCACAGCTCACTAGGCTAATCCCTCTGTCTTGCAGCGCCGGCACACCGGGTTCTAGTCCCAGTCAGGGCGCCGGATTCTGTCCTGGTTGCCCCTCTTGCAGGCCAGCTCTCTATGGCCCGGAAGTGCAGTGGAGGATGGCCCAAGTGCTTGGGCCCTGCACCTGCATGGGAGACCAGGAGAGGCACCTGGCTCCTGGCTTCAGATCAGCGCGGTGCGCCGGCCGCAGCGTGCAGGCCGCAGCAGCCATTGGAGGGTGAACCAACAGAAAAGGAAGACCTTTGTCTCTGTCTCTCTTTTACTGTCCACTCTACCTGTCAAAAAAAAAAAAAAAGATTTATTTATTTAACTCAAAAGTCAGAGTTACACAGAGAGAACAGAGGCAGAGAGAGAGCAAAGTCTTGTATCCGCTGGTTCACTCCCCAAGTGGTCACAATGGACAGAGCTGTGCCGATCCAAAGCCAGGAGCCAGGAGCTTCTTCCGGGTCTCCCACATGGGTGCAGGGACCCAAGGACTTGGGCTATCATCTACTGCTTTCCCAGGCCATAGTAGAGAGCTGGATTGGAAGTGGAGCAGCTGAGTCTCGAACTGGCGCCCCTATAGGATGCTGGCACTGGAGGCAGCAGCTTTACCCACTACACTACAGCACCAGCTCCTTCCTGTGTTTTATGAAGAGAGATTAGGAAGAATTTTTACAGATCCGGGATCTGTAAACAATAAAAAACGTGGTCAACCAGACCTAGGATCTCCATCTTTGTCTTGCAGGCAATGGAAGAAATGTGATCAAGCTTCTATTTTTAGAAAGTTTATTTGAGGATGGTGAGTTGGAGCCTGGAAGCCGAGAATACATGAAGGAGATTGTTGCAAACTCAATGATGTCTACACTAATATAAAGGTAAGCGGCTGGGCAGTGAGATAAGTAGTTAGATATTTAGATGAAACACAAATGAGTATGTAACTAATAGATGAACATGATGAGTAAGAGGGAGGAATTAAAAATATTTCCCAAGTTACTGATTTATCAAACAAGGTGCCATTAATCAGAGAAGGAATAACAAGCAACTAGGTGAAATGGAAGGGCAGTAATGATTTATATTTTTAACCTGTGTTGTGTGTGAAGCGTTTGTGGGACATCCTGTAAATCAAGGTTTCCTGTCCATTGGAAACCAGTAGCAACTTCCCACAAAACTCCCCAGCTGAGAACTCCTCATGTACATAGGTATCTGTAGGAGTATCAAAGCAAAGCAGAATTGTTTTAGGAAGAGAGGAGCATTGGACAGTGTCAAGCATACAAATGAAGTAAGAAGCAGGGATTGAATTTGGTAAATAGGGTGTCCCCAACAAGAATAGCTTCAGTTGAATGGTAAGCAATAGTAAGAAACCAAAGCAGAACATGTTTGGAAGAAAAGAGAGGAGGCATGCAATATTTTTACATTTTTATGGAGTGCAGTACGGTATTTCAACTTCAATATTGCAGTGCGATATTCCCACTTCCTGACCCATATACACAATATAAACAATTCAAACCAGGCAGCTACTCTTCCCATTTCCTTATTTTTCCATTGTCTTTGGAATTTTAACATTTATCTTTTTGTTATTAGCTTCTAATCTAATTGCCATGTGCTTAGAATATATAGTCTATGAGATCCTCCAAAACTTCCTGGGAAATGGAATTAAAAGATAAGCTTATTTGGGTGCAGAAAATGTTTTGAAATCTATGCATAGTTTTTTCATAACACATTTTCCATGAGCTCTTTGAAGACCCCTCATACATGATACCTGTCCTTGATATTTGTGTAGATTTGCTCTGTGCACCATAACCCATCTATGCTCAAGAAGGAAATACACCTTTCAATGTGGGATGCAGAAGCTAGCAGCACCAGAAACCCGCAATTTCTCAGGAGTGTCTTTTCCTTGTCTCCATTGAACTGCTTCCCCTAGCACCCTGGCTGTCTCTCAGAACATTTCTTTCCTGTCTCCTTTTTTTTTTTTCCCCTAAGTTTTATTTATTTACTTCAGAGGCAGTATGACAAAGACAAAGATATCTCCCATTTGTTGGCTCAGTTCCCAAATGCCCCCAACAAGTCAAAGCTGGGATCCCAGAATTCAATCTGAGTTTCCCACATGGGTAGTAGGGACCCAAGACTTGAACCATCATCCGCTGCCTCCCAAAGGTGCACGTTAGCAGGAAAGCTGGATAGGAAGCAAAGCAGAGGCAGGCGTCCCAAGCAGCAGTTTAACTGTTGCACCCCAACACCCATCCCTCCTCATCCCTTACGTTTCCTTCTCTTCTCCTGTTTTACCCGCACGTTCTCTCATCCACAGTCCCATCCCTCTTTTTCATCTTAGTGCTTTTCTCTCCTCTCCTAGAAGACCTTGTTCTCCCTGTGGTTGCAGTGACATCTATGTCATCTGGCTTGCCAAGTAATCTAACTCTGACTTTTCTCCTGAGCTCCAGGAACATCTATGCACCTGCCTACTGGATGGCTCCAGCCTGTTGTTCTTGGTCCCAACTGAAAGATTTTCACTCCTAAATAAGAAACATTGCCTCTCCCTCTTCCTCACTGTTAACACACAGTCTGCACCAAAACTTATGTGTGCTTTTCAGGAGCCTTCTTGAATCAGGCAGCTCCTCTGCATCTCTCCTGCCTTGTCTTTAATTCTAAGACTCATTATTTCTTGCATGAACACTGTTGCTAGGGAAATTTTTCTTTCAATCATGTTTTCTTGCTCTAAAATCTCTACTGACTCTTTTTTTTTTTTGCCCTTGGGATGAAATTTATATCATTTCATTTTGCCCCAGCCTATTCTTTGATTTTATCTGTCCACCCAAACACCGCCCCATATACTGGACCCCTACAACACTGGGATTCTCCCAGATTCCACAATTACATGGTCCTTTGGAAATTATTCTACTTGGAAACTTTGAATTGTATTCTCTTCCCTTTCTGTCTCACACCCTCAGCCAAATACATAGAAAAGCAAATGTGTATGTGCCCACATGCATACACACACAGAGGCATATGTCTGGAAAATTCTATTCATGTAAAAGCAAGATTAGAATAAGGGATGAACTTAGAGAAAAGTATATTATTCTGCAGATGTGTGTAATTAGTGGTTTAGGGGATTTTAGTTGCAGGGGAATATGTGAGTAGAGAGAAGGCAGGAAATAGTTAATAATGTTTGTTAGCCAAGAGTCTCATTATCTTCATCCTTTCTCTGCAGAGCTGTTAGAAAATTTGCTTAAGCTTCCATGAATCATTTCCAGTTCTTCTCAAACACCTAATTGTCCAGGAATTTGGACGACTGGGTGATTCTGTATCCCTGTCCCCTGTCATGTTACTTTCTCCTGGGATTGGTTGCCTGGTAACCCTGATCCTAGACCTGCCCTTCCTGCTCTCCTAGTTATTATGCTCTTTGTGTTCCCAGTGATTGTCTCCTGCTGAGGTTTCCCACACTTTACATTTTATTTCTTTCTAAACCTGTAATATGTGGACATAAAGAAATAATTTTATTTTCTTAGACCCATGTATAGAATATATTTATGTGGAAACAGTTACCGTATATTTATTGGTAGAGGAAAATGTATGGGTTTGTCCACTTCCTGTTAAATGAACAGGTCTCTATCTTTGTTATGGTTTTATGTAAATTTGACATATAATGTGATTTTTTTTTATTTTCCTCTGGGTGTCAGGATTAAGAGTCAGGGTAGGCAGGTATCCTAGCAGTTAAGCCACCAGTGACCCACATCAGAGTGCCTGGATTCAATTCACAGCTCCAGCTCCTGACCCCACTTCCTGCCAGTGCAGACCCTGAGAGACAGCCAGTGATGGCTCAAGTGGTTGCCACCCACATGGGAGACCTGGGTTGAATTTCTGGCTCCTGGCTTTGGCCCCAACCCAGCCCCAGCCATCGCAGGCATTTGGGAGGTGAGCCAACAGGTAGGATCTCTCTCTCTCTCTCTCTCTCATACACACACACACACACACACACACACACACATACATACATAAAAAAAATAAAAATAAAAAGACTAAGACTCAATGTCACTTCACATATGAGTATTAGATCAAATAAACCTTAATAACAGAAAAAAGTAGACTTTGTAAAACATTTTTTTCTCACACGGCAGTCCATACCATAAGTTATTCTGCAGTTACATGCAGATGAAGAGTATCAATGCATAATATCGGGTTGCACATAATACTCATGTGAAATGTAAAAACATATTGTGTATGTGCTAACATTGAGGGCTTTTTTAAGATTTATTTTTTATTTATGTGAAAGAGTGACAGAGAGAGGAAAAGACAGAGAGAGAAGTCTTCTATCCACTGGTTCACTCCCCAAATGGCCACAACGGCCAGGGCTGCCCAGGCTGAAGCCAAAGTCCAGGAGCTCCTTCCAGGTTTCCCACATGGGTGCAGGGGCCTTAGCAATTGGGCCATCCTCCACTACTTTCCCAGGCATATTAGCAGGGAGCTGGATCAGAAGCAGAGCAGCAAGGATTCAAACTGGCACCTATATGTGATGCTAGCACTATGGAAGGTGGCTTAACCCACTACACCACAATGCCAACCCCCATTTGGGACTGTTAAAAATATATATGCTATATACAAACCTGAGAACTGCTTTGTGATTCATGGACAAATCTGTCAAAGAAACAATTTGTCTCCTGGATTTTCATTTATTGAGTCGCTCAGCTGTTACTGTGTGCAGGGTGGGATGGGGTGGGGAGTGATGGGTACAGAATGGCCATGTAAACCAATACTGTAACACAAACTGAAAAGTCATGTCATAGGTGTTACAGGTTTACAGAAGACAAACAGTAAAGCTGCTGTGGAAGTGTGGGATGACGGGAGAAGGTTTCTATTCTCCACATATTTAAATCTGCTTTTTAATATAAGATACACTTGTACACATGCATAGCCTCAAAGATGAAACAAGTCATTCCGATTTTCTTCTGTAAATCTTTTACCTCTCCTACCAGAATACTGTACTTAGCTATGAGAGTCTGTCAGATCTCAAAGGCAAAATTAGAAATTTCAATACCTATGGTTATTTGATACAGAATGGAAAAAAATTTGATTTCAATTTGTAGTCAAAATTGAAATAAGTCAAATCTGAAATTAGAATAAATCCAAAATGGTATTTAAAGAAAAACAGTGTCTCCCTCTCTGTTTCTGTAACACTGCCTTTCAAATAAATAAATAAATCTTAAAAAAAAAAAAAAGAACAACTGGGGGGCCAGTGAAACAGCAGGTTAAGTCATAACCTTCAAAGCTGGCATCCCATGTGGGTACCACTTCTATTCTGGGCTGCTCCAATTCCAGTCCAGCTTCCTGCAAATGCACCTCGGAAAGCAGCAGAAGATGGTCCAAGCACTTGGGCCCCTGCCACCAACATGGGAGACCAATGAAGCTCCTGCTCCCTGGTTTCCCCCTGGCTCAGCCCTGTCCATTGAGGCTATTTGGGGAGTGAATCCACAGATAGAAAATCAATCTCTCTCTCTCTCTCTCTCTCTCTGAACTTGTATGACTTTCCTTGTAGAAGGAAGAGAATGGTCATTTTGCTTTAGCTGGGTTTTTTTTTTTTTAGTAGGTGTTATGGAATCACAAGTGGGAGGGATTTTGTTCAAAGAGGAACAGTGTATGAGCACATATCCTTTTCTTTGTGCCCTGAGCACATAATGCGGTGGCGCCGGCAGATGAGGCTGGAGGGGATGCTTCGGCTCAGTGTGATACACACCTTATTTGTTTGGGAATTTTGACTCGATACAGAAGGCACTCATTAGTCGATGGAGGTTTAATATTGGAGAATGAGAATGCAGAAGTCAGTAGTGGATGCTAAGTTAGATGCATATTAAATATTGATTTCAAACAATCCAGATGAGAGATGAAGTGGACTAAATGAAGGCAGGGACTATCAAAGTAATACAGACATAAACCTCGCAGGGGTCAAAAAATGTGCAGCATTCCTTCTGCAGGCCCACAAGTGCAAGCACTTCAGTCAGCTCTTGAGTATACTCAAAAGTGGTTAAGGGGTTAGTGAAAGAATTCTGTCCTGAGTTTCTTGCACACCAATAATATTTCTGGCTGTGCGTTCTTTACCAATCCAGACAAAGAATCATCACTTGTGACTTCAGAGGAAAGAGTAATTGTAAAATTCATTAGGCTTCCTAAATAAAGAA
Source organism: Sylvilagus floridanus (assembly GCA_949820135.1). Lineage (NCBI taxonomy): Eukaryota > Metazoa > Chordata > Mammalia > Lagomorpha > Leporidae > Sylvilagus > Sylvilagus floridanus. The sequence continues at coordinate 8,436,161 of OX463228.1, read as the reverse complement.
GTGCAAAATCTTCCAAGAAAATAATTAAACAACCATCGCGCCAAGAGCCTCATCTGTATAATTTAAAGCTATGAAGTGGGTCATTGCTTAGTGTCCCACATCTATGCATAGCTAATTCATAATCATGCTCCATCTGGCCGAAATTAGTCACTTTATCCTGTATGCCAAGAAAAAATACCTGATTTTAGAGGTTTCTATAAGCTATCAAATGTAGCCTCATGTGCATCTGAATTATCCATTCTGCTTTTCTTGAAATACTTTAATCTTTCTGGAATTAAAAGAAAAACTAGAATATGCACGATATGATAAAGCTCCCATTTCAGGAGCCCAGAGCCCTTGACCGAGGGTGTTGGGTGGAATAGTCCTATACCTACTTTCAGACAGGGACACCAAACAGATGCGTGCCAAGACTCCAGGTGCTGAGGTGGTCAATTAGGACAGCAAGCCAAGCAGAACGTTGTAATCAAATTTCTTGTTAATATTCTGGGACAGTTCCAGCAAGAGGCAAAAGGGTAGGCACTGGCTCGCCAGGGTTTCATCTTTCCTCCTGGAATGGTACCAGGCAAGGGTCAAATGGAAGCACAGATGTCAGAAACCATCCCGCCGCCAGGGAGCCCTGGAAAAGGGTTCCTGTCTTTTGTGGACCTATGGCCCATGAGAACAGAGGGAAGGGCTTGGAGCAGAAAATACTGATCCAAAATAGAGAAAACTGCCTCAGACAAGGCCCCCAGGAACAAAGTCTTGATGGAGGTTACCTGGGAAGTATCTCAGATAAGGCCCGATAAAGAGGCATCTGGATGGAGGTTTCTGGGCTGGGAATGTAGACACACTGCTGCCCTGGGGGGGGGCCTGAGTCCTGACAGCTAACCCCTCCCTAAGCCCCCAAATTCTTTTTTAATATTTATTTATTTGAAAGGCAGAGTTACAGAGATGGATAGAAAGAAATCATCCACTGGTGCACTCCCCAGTGGGCCACAATGACTGGGACTGGACCAGGCTGCAGCCCGCAGCCAGGAAGGCTATCAGGGTCTCCCATGTGGGTGGCAGGGGGCCCAAGAACTTGAGTCATTTCTGCTGCCTTCCCAGGCACATTGGTAGGGAGCTGGCCTGGAAGGAGAGCAGCCAGGACATGAGCTGGGGCCCATATGGGATGCTGGTGTTGCAGGCCATGGTTTAACCCATTGTGACAGAACATTGCCTCACCTACTAAATTCTTGACACAGTGTCTTCTGCCACCGTGAAGTCCTAGACAGGATCTAGGAGGTCAGCTCATCTAAATTGGCAGTTTTTAAAAATGCTAAATTAAACACAGGTGGAGGGACTTCCTCAGCCCCTCAGTCTTAGAAATGCTCGCTAATCATTTCCTCAAGTCTTCATCACTGTGATGACTACTAACAGTAGCTAACATTGAGTCTGGAGAACAAAAGCTCCCCTCTTCCTCAGTCTAAGATGTAGCCCAAAGATTTCCATGTGGCAGCTGTTAGGCCGCCATCTACTTGCAAACATCTTGTATTAGTCAACACAGTGGTGCCCTGCACAATGTGATCTTGTTTTTAAGACTGATTGATTGATTGATTTGAAAGGCAGAGTGACAGCAAGAAATAGAAAGAGAAAGGAAAAAAAACCAAAAAGATATACAGAGAGATCTTCCATTCAGTGGTTCACTCCCACAATAACTAGGGGAGGGCTAGGTTAAAGCCAGGAGCCTAGAATTCCATCCTGGTCTCCCAAATAGGTGACAGAGACCCAAGTATTTGGGCCATCTTCCACTGCTTCCCCAGGTATATAAGCAGGAGGCTGGATCAACAGTGGAGTAGCCAGGGCCGGCGTAGTGGCACAGTAGGTTAAGCTTCCACCTGCAGTGCCAGCATCCCATATGAGCACCAGTTTAAGTCCCAGCTACTCCACTTCCGATCCAGCTCTCTGCTAATGTGCCTAGAGAAGCAGCAGAAGATAACCCAAGTGTTTGGGCCACTGCTCCCACGTGGGAGACCTGGAAGAAGCTCCTGGCTCCTGGCCTCCGCCTGGCCCAGCCACAGCCATTGCGGCCATTTGGGAAGTGAGCCAATGGGTGGTAGATTCTCTCTCTCTCTCTCTCTCTCTCTCTCTCTCTCTCCCCCTCTCTCTCTCTCCTTCTCTCTTTGTAACTCTGCCTTTTATATAAACAAATCTTAAAAAAAAAAAGAAAGAAAGAAAAAGAAAAGAAAATAGAGTAGCCAGGAATCCAACTAGCACTCCAATATAGAATACAGGCGGTCCAAGTGGCAGCTTAACCCACTATGCCACAGCACCCACCCAATGTGATTTTTTTAACCTTTATTCTTTCTTTCTACTGAAATGTGAAAAATGAGCCGGCAGCAGGGATGGGGGTGCTCTTTGCATCTTGACACTTGCCAGGCAACTGGAACTGCCGCAGTGTTCCTCTGTAGATGGGATGATTGGTGTGCAGTTCATCACTGGCCCAGTTCAATCATGTGGGCTAGCCAGTGCTTCTCAGCCATCAGTATGCATGTAAGTCGCCTGGAGAATCTTATTAGATTCAGATTCTGATTCAGGTCTTGGAAGGATCTCTAACGAGCTTCCAGGCAATGCTAATACTTCCAGCCCCAGGAACCACCCTTGCAGTGGCAAGGATTCAGGGAGATAGCATAGTAATCGAGCACTTTTCTATGACACTAACAGTCTGATTTTAGATTAGGTTCAGTCACTTACTAGTTGTCAAGTAGGAACATTGCCTGGGAAAAGTTCCTGCATTATCTGTGCTGCTGATGCCTCATTTCAAAATGGTGCTAATAATAGTTCTTAACTCAAAATATTCCAGAAGAGATTGAGTCATTGTATGTGATATTTCTCAGCTCCCAAAAGAGTGTCTGACACACAGCAAAAACAAGCAGATCGACAAATGTGAGCTATTATTATTCAATATTGAAATAATAATGCATCACCCCCTTGCTGAAAGTTGTGGACTGGTTTTCCCCTGTCTTCAAGATGAAGTCCAAACTCCTCAGCGTGGTTTACAATGTCCTTCACAATCTGGCCTCTACTTTACTCTCCAACTTCGTCTCCATTCCAGAGTTGGGATTCTTCCCAGACCCTCCCCTCACTCCTGTGAGCTAAGTTCCCCTCTTGTATGCTCCCGTAATAGCTGGGGCATATCTCTATGGCAGCACCTCTCACATCCCATTGTAACAATCAAGTTTTCTGTCTCTCTTCGTTGGACCAGTTCCTGTGGCAGCAATTGTACATTAAGCAAAAACGTGCTTTGTGGAATAATGAAAACCTGCCCAAATATGCTTACCAGGGCTTTTTCAGACCTCTCTTTGTCCAATCCTTTGACCTCTTCTTTTATGGGTCCTGAATTTTTTTTTTAAGATTTATTTATTTGAAAGACAGAGTTACAAAGGGAGGTAGACACAGAGAGATCTTCCATCCACTGGTTCACTCCCCAAATGGCTGCAACAGCCAGAGCTGGGCTGATCTGAAGCTTCTTCCAGGTCTCGCACACAGGCACAGAGACTCGAGCACTTGGGCCATCTTCCACTGCTTTCCCAGGCCATAACAGAGAGCTGCATTGGAAGTGGAGCAGCCAGGACTCAAACCAGTGGCCAAATGGGATGCTGGCACTGCAGGCAGCAGCTTTTACCCACTACACTGCAGCACTGGCCCTCCTGGTTTTGTATTTTTTTTTTTTTATTATTTTAAGGATTCAGCCAGGCCACAGCCCCATCCCTCAAGCAAGAGATGCACACGTACCCATCACAGCCATGGTCCTGCAGCCCGTGAGGAAACCACACTCCAGACACTGCAGAAGTTCTTGCACTCCCAGATTCAAGGACACAGCTACCTGAATCAGGGCCCCATCACCAGGCAGCCTGCTAGCCTGGCACAGCTGGAAATGCTAGAGTAAGCCAGCACGGCTCAAATCCACACTGGGTGCTTTCCATAGACCATCCTCGTTGAAATCTCCATAACGCCTTTGCATGGCCTGGAAGACCTCCTGGATTGTAGCTTGAGTCAAGTCACACTCACTACCGTCTCTCTGCTCCAGCAAGGGGGGTCGGCTTTCAGTTCCTGGAAGACATCGCTGCTGACTGCAGGATCGTCCCCTTGGCCTGAGATGCACCTTTATTCCAGTCACACTCACACACACACACACACACACACACACTCTCACACACACACACTCACACTCACACACACACACACACTCTCACACACACACTCACACTCACACACTCACACTCACACACACACAGCCGCTAATCTCTCTCTGCCTTCTTTTCATTTCCAAAACTTTGTTTTCTTCCCTGCTCTATTCTAACACCAAGCGTAGTGCCTAAAACATAGGAAGAGCTCAATGATCATTTGTTGAATGTTGTTGAATTAACTTCTCTGTGATACTTACTTCTTCAAAGTGCAGCCTCCCTCTGTAAGTGCCCTGCCCTGCGTGGGGGCTTTGTTTATCCTTTATGGTACCTGTCACTGATTGTAAATATTTTCCTTTGTCTACTTTTTTAATCCCTGTTTTCCCTTCAGAACACTCTAAGTTCCATGAGGGTAAAATATATTAGTTTTGTTTGATGTCCAGCACCTGGGAATTGGTTGATACATATTTGTTCTTTAGAGTTGTTCAGTGAAAATTAACTGGCTCAATAATGGCAGCACTTGGAGCCGGTGCTATGGCATGGCCGGTAAAAGCCACCACCTGCAGTGCCAGCATCCCACATGGGTGCCGACTTGAGTCCCAGCTGCTCCACTTCCGATCCAGCTCTCTGCTATGGCCTGGGAAAGCAGTAGAAGATGGCCCAAGTCTACTTCCGATCAGCCCAGCTCAGCTCTCGCCATTGCAGCCATTTGGGGGGTGAACCAGCAGATGGAAGACGTCTCTCTCTCTCTCTCTCTCTCTCTCTCTCTCTCTCTCTCTGCCTCTTCTTCTCTCTCTGTGAAACTCTTTCAAAAAATAAATAAATCTTTTACAAAAAAAGAATGGGGCAGCATTCTTAATCCATTTTATTTATCTGATATACAAAACTCCTGTAAAAGTTTCAAAGACCCTTTGTAGCTTAAAATAGAACAATTAGCATTAGGCAGAGCAGTTTGGAAAAGGAAAAAGCCTTAAATGTCATCGGGCTCATTTTTCTCATTTTACAGATGAAAACATTAGCAGCCAGAAAGGGGAAGTAATGTGCACAGCTAGTTAGTAGCAGGATTACAAGTAAAACTCAGGCCTTCTCTCATTCCTTTTTTTTATTATTTATTTGAATGTCAGAGTTTACACAGAGAGAGAAGGAGAGGCAGAGTGACAGAGAGGTTTTCCATCTGCTGGTTCACTCCCCAACTGGCCACAATGACTGGAGCTGCGCTTATCTGAAGCCAGGAGCCAGGAGCTTCCTCTGCATCTCCCGTGCAGGTTCAGGGACCCAAGGACTTGGGCCATCTTCTACTGCTTTTCCAGGCCATAGCAGAGAGCTGAATTGGAAGTGGAGCAGCCCGGACTTGAACTGGCACCTATATGGGAATGCCAGCACTGCAGGTGGTGGCTTTACTTGCTACACCACAGCTCCAGCCCCTTCAACTTTTTTGCTACACAAATAATCCACCCAGGAGTAAAGTTTACTCAGCACCTGCCCTATTTTTCTTTCATTTTATTATAATTTTAATTAATTTTTAACAGATTCAATATTATTTAGAGATACAAGTCTAAGGACATAATGATATTCCCTTCCTTCCTCCCTCCACCTCACCTTCCTTCCTTCGCTCTTCCTTTCTTTTTTGTTGTTTTAGTTTTTGAGATAACATTTTAAATTTACATTACATTGTAAAGGCTTACTACTTCATCAGATAAGAAGTTTAACAAGTAAAAGGCAAAATGATCCTAGTTTAGTGGGAATATACACAATGGCTATAAACAATAATTGAATAGAAAAATGATCATCTCACCCAAATACAAGTTTTTTTGGTCAGTTATTCATATTTCTGTCAATGAAATAGAACCAACTAAATACTTCCTGTAAGTTACAAGACAATAATTAAGTTCACTTAAACTTTAACTTATTTCTTCTCAACAGTTAGTGTACAAGAATAATTTTATAGAGACTGCAATGCAAATAATTTTACATTACATTTTTTGTACTGTATTAGTTACCACAGATCAGGGAAAACATGATAATTGTTTTGGGGGGAGACTGGCTTATATCATCAAGTATAATGGTTTCCAGTTGCATCTATTTTGTTACACAAAACAGGCTTGCATTCTTTTTAACAGCTGAGTAATATTCCATAGTGTACCTATACCATTTTTTTCTATCCAGTCATTGGTTGATGGGTATTTGAGTTGAGTCCATTCACCCACTCATGTGTTGATGGACACCTAGGTTGATTCTATGTCTTTGCTGTCATGAATAATGCTGCAGTGAATATGGGAGTGAAGCTATCTCTTTTACCTGCTGACTTCCTTTCCTTGGAATTTATACCCAGAAGTGGGACAACTTGGTCATGCTTGGTTCTAGTTTTCATTTTCTGAGGAACCTCCTCACTGTTTTCTACAATGGCCGTACTAATTTGCATCCCCATCACAGTAGATGAGAGTTCCCCTTTCCCGACATCCTCACCAGCACTTGCTTTTTTGTTTTCTGGTTCTGGATGGGGTTTTGGTTTGCTTTTGTTATTGTCGTTTGTTTTGTTTTGTCTTTGAAATGATAGCCATGATATCTCACTATGGTTTTGATTTGCTTTTCCTTGATGATTAGTGGTGAGTATTTTTTTATAAACTTAATTGCCATTTATATACCTTCTTTTGAGACATGTCTATTCAGGTAATTTGCCCATTTTAAAATCAGACTACTTTATTTCTGCTGTTGTTTGAATGCTTATAGGTTCTGGATATTAATCTGTTGTCAGATAAATAGGTTACAAATCTCTTCTCCCATTCTGTAGGTCCTCTCTTCACTCTGTTGGTAGCCTCCTTGGCTGTGTGGAAGTCTTTTTGGTTTGATGTAATCTCATTGGTCAAATTTTGCTTTTGTTGCCAGTGTTTTTGGGGTCATATCCAAAAAATTCTTTGCCCAGAACAATGTCCTGAAGAGTTTCCTCTTTCCTTCTAGAAGTTTCACAGTTTTGGGGACTTACAGTTATGTCTTTGATCCACTTTGAGTTTATTTTTGTGTATATTAAGAAATAGGGGAGGCCGGCACTGTGGCACAGCGAGTAAAGCTGCTGCCTGTAGTGTCAGCATCTCACATGGGTGCCGGTTCATGTCCCGGCTGCTCCATTTCCGAACCAGCTCTCTGCTATGGCCTGGAAAAGCAGTGGAAGATGGCCCAAGTGTTGGGCCACTGCACCAGTGTGGGAGACCTGGAGGAAGCTCCTGGCTCCTGGCTTCGTATCGATGCAGCTGCGGCCATTGCGGCCATCTGGGTAGTGAACCAGCAGATGGAAGACCTCTCTCTCTCGGCCTCTCTTTCTCTGTGTAACTCTGAATTCAAAACAAATAAATCTTAAGGAAGGAAGGGAGGAAGGGAGGAAGGGAGGAAGGGAGGAAGGAAGGTAGGTCTAGTGTTCCTTCTTCTGCACACCTGTATCTAGTTTTCACAATGCCATTGATTGAAGAGATTGACCTTTTTCCAATGTGTGTTCTTATACCCTTTGTGAAAAATCAGTTGGCTGTGAATATATGCATTTATTGTGGTTTCTGTATTCTGTTTCATTGCCTTATATGTTTTTTGAACAACGTCATTTGATTCATAATTTTTATTTGAAAGGCAAAGAGACAGAGAGTTTCTTCCATCTTCTGGTTCACTCCGCAAATGCTGGATCAGAACTCGATCCAGGTTTCCCATGTGGATAGTAGGGACCCAAATACTTGAGCCATTGCTTGCTGTGTCCCAGGCTGCACATTAGCTGGAATCTGGAATTGAGGAAGCAGACACTTGAACCCAAGAACTCTGACATGAGGTGTGTATGTCCCAAGTGATGACGTAATCCATATGCCAAATGCCACCCCTGTGTGTCTGTTTTCATGACCGTGCTATGCTGTTTATGACAAGGTATTGTGATGCCCGTAGCTTTGTCTCTTTTCTCAGGGTTTCTTACTATTTGGGGTCTTTTGTGGTGCCATACACATTTTAGGAGAGTTTTTTACACCTCTGTAAGTAACTAGTATTTTAATAGGAATTGTGTTGAATTTGTAGATTGTGCCAGAGAGTGATAGACATCTTAACAATATTAATTATCAATTATCCAGTGTGTGGTATTTTGTTACAGCATCAGGAACAAAGTAAGATAAAAATTCATGCCTAGAAGTGTGGCATTGCTATGAAAAAACACCTAAGTCGCGTGGAAGTGGCCGTGGTACCGAGTAATAGGCAGAGGCTGAAAGGGTTTGGAGGAGCAGGCCCGAAAAGTCTACACTGTGAGCATGATGGGTGTTTCTGGTGAGGACTCTGAAGAGAACTTAGAGAAAGCCTGAATCTTCCAGGATATGGTTTAACTGATGATAATCAAAATGTTGCTATAAATAAACCACAAAGGCTCTTCTTAGAAGCTCTCAGTGATGAACAAAGTATCAGACGCTGGAGAAAAGGTCATTGTCGTTGCAAAGGTGAAGAGCTTGGCTGAGTTGTACCTGTGCCCTAGTACTATTTTTTTTTTTTTTGACAGGCAGAGTGGACAGTGAGAGAGAGAGACAGAGAGGAAGGTCTTCCTTTTGCCGTTGGTTCACCTCCAATGGCCGCTGCAGCTGGCGCACCGCGCTGATCTGATGGCAGGAGCCAGGTGCTTTTCCTGGTCTCCCATGGGGTGCAGGGCCCAAGCACTTGGGCCATCCTCCACTGCACTCCCGGGCCACAGCAGAAAGCTGGCCTGGAAGAAGGGCAACCGGGACAGTATCCAGCGCCCCAACCAGGCTAGAACCCGGTGTGCCGGCACTGCTAGGTGGAGGATAGCCTAGTGAGCCTCGGCGCCGGCCGCCCTAGTACTTTGAGTGAAGCAAAACCTAAAAGCAATGAACTAGGATATTTGGCAGAAGAAATCTCTAAGTGAAGTATTCAAGGTCCTGCATAGCTTCCCTTGACTACTTAAAGTAAAATGCAAAAAGAAAAAAATAAAGATGGAATTTAAGATGAAAGGGGAAACAGATTTTTGAAGATTTGGAAAATTATCAGACCTTCCAGATTGTAAAAAATTAAAAAATAAAAAGCCATTTCAGGAGAAAACACTAAGGATGTAGCCAATCAACTCTTTGATAGGAAGATTATTACTGTTAAAAGGAAGCCACAGGCTCATCTTCGGGAAAACAGGAGCTGCCCCGCCCTTCACAGGGCCGAATACCAGGACCTGGGGAAGAATGGGTCCAGACGAATGGCCCTGGGCACCCAAGGTAACTCGGGGCACATATCCCAGAACTGCCCCAGGTTTCTTCTCCGCATGTCCAGGCACAGCACTCCTCAGCCACGTCAGCTGTGGCTCAAGTGTACCCGGGTACAAGCAGGGTTGTCCCTCCAGTAGGCACAGTGTTAAACCTTGGTGGCATCTGTGCCATGCCAACTCTGCAGGCTTATAGTGTGTAAGGGCTGGGGGGAGGGGGCAAGGCTGCCTCCATGTGGATTTCAAATGATGCCCCCAGAGAACTCTGGGGCCCAGGCAGAGAACTGCCAAAGTGGTGGAACCACTGCAGACCACTGGGGACCACCAGGGAAACAGCTGGTGAAGTCATGAGGGAGGGCCGCCCCTGAGATCCCAAATCTGTAACGACAACCACACCAGCATATAACTAACACCAGCCTGGAGCCACAGGCTCCAGACCCCAAGTTGCTGTGTCCCGGGAAACCACAGTGGTTGATGGGCCTGCCTGGGGGCCTCAGGAGCCCAACCCCCATCCCAGTGCATCTGGAAGACAGAACATGGAATCAAAGAAAATCATGTTGGGAGCCAGCATTTGGCTTAGCAGTTAAGCACTGGATGGGACAACAGCCCATGTCAGAATGCCAGGGTTTAGTCCTGGCTCTGATTTTGATTCCAGTTTCCTGCTAATTGCACTCTGAGGGGCAGAAGGTAATGAGTCAAATAGCTGGGTTCCTGCCACCCATGTGGGAGACCTGGATAGTATTCTTGGCTCCCAGCTTCCACCTGGCCCAGCCCAGCCATTGCAGGCATTTAGGGAGTAGACCCAAGGATGAGAATGCTGCCTCTGTCCACATGTCTCTCTTTCCACCTCTCCTGCCTGCATCCCCCAGATAAAAATAAATAATGAAAGAAATATATCCTGTGAATTTAGATTGAATGCTGTTTACCTTATTGAGTTTTAGACTTTCTTGGGTCCTATTATCCCATTCTTCTTTCCTATTCCTCCCTGTAGGAATGGGAATGACTATCCTAGGCCTGTGCCACCACTGTATTTTAGAAGTATATCACATGTTTGATTTCACTTGTTCATAACTGGAGAGCAATGGCAAGGATAAATTTTGAGTCTCACCCTTGTCTGATTTTGATGAAACTCTGGACTTGACACTTTAGAGTTGGTGCTGGAATGAGTTTCAGAATTTGGAGTCTAGGATGGAATGAGTGTTAGAGGAGACAAGCAGGTGGGAAGAGCACGAATTTTCAGGACCAGGGGCCGAACCCTGGATGTGTCTCCCAAAATGTTTATGTTGACATTTAATTGCAAATGTGATAGGATGAAGAGGTGAGGCTTTAGGGTTGATTAGATCATCATGGCAGAGCCTAAATATGTAAGAGGCTTCACAGGTGAGTGTTTGGCACAGTGCAAAAAGTTGTCACTTGAGACGCCCACATCCCATGCTGGAGTTCGTGTTTCTAGTCCTGGCTCTGCTCTCCATTCCAGCTTCCTGCTAATGTGCATCCTGTAAGCAGCAGTTGATGCCTAAAGTACTTGGGCCCCTGCCATCCAGATGGGAGACCAAGATTGAGGTCCAGGCTCCTGTCTCTGGCCTGGTCCAGCCCTGGCTGTTGCAGGCATTTGGGGAGTGAACCAGCAGAGGAAAGATCTCTCTCCATCTGCCTCTCTCTCTCCCTCTGCCTCTAAAATAAAATCAATTAATTAAAGCGAGAATCTTCAGAAAGCTGCTTGGCCCTTTTTGTTCCTGCAGCTTTTACCCATGTGGCTGCAGCCACAGGGGAAGCAGGGCAAGCCTTTTCCAGACATTGTGCCTGCAGGCCCTTTGAGAAATAAATTCATGTTTATAAGTTACCAAATTTATGGATTTTTATTTTAGTGGCAGGAACGGACTAAGTCACCCAACAAGTTGTATGAGCAAAGCACAAATTTATTTAGCAATAAATGTTTGTCTTTTAGGTGTCACTGCTGTGTACTGAACCAAACATCAGGCACTCGGATAAAAAGCATATAAATAATTTCATTTGAACTCTCATGATAAGCCTATGAGATGGATGTTACTACTAGTCTCATTTTACAGAATAGGCAACTGAGTCTTAGCAAGGCTAAAATGCCCAAAGTCAGGCAGCTGGTGTGAATTCAACAGCTAGCTCATACTCTTAGGCTATAAACCTGACTTGCTCCAAGCTGTGTAAGGCTGACTTTTTACCATATTGTTTGTAAGCAAGAGGATTCTCTCTCTCTCTCTCATACATACATACAGACAGACAGACAGACAGACAGACACACACACACACACACACACACACACACAGGAAAGTTACAAAAATTTCATGTATATGTTAGTCAACGATTACAAAAATGAATAGCATCTACCCACCACAATAGGCAGTTACAAAAATAAAGCATGACTATACTGACATCTCTTTATCCTAGCTGCCCCTCTCCTCTCTGAAGGTGACAAGGTCCTGACTGAAATGATGTCGGCATCCCTGTTTTCCTTTATATTTTTACCATGTACTGCTGAGTTCCTGAACACCATGGACTAAGTCTGCTTTAGGAAGGGAGATGACTTACACAACTGAGATCATAAAAGATCTTTTTTTCACATCTAGATTTTTCAATGGTTCAACTCTGCTTCAAACTGATCTAAATGCTTACAGCAGTAATTTGCTCATTTTCATGACTGAATAGTGTTTGATTAGATGAAGATGCCACAATTTAGTTATTCTTTCTGCCATTGATAAACACTTGGAGTTTTTAATTTTAGGATATTTTGGATACTTCTGGTACAACATGCTTGAACCTGTGCCTCCGTGTCTCTGAGCATGCATTCCTCTAAGGTTTAAACCTGGAAGTGGGGTGTCTGGGCCATGGGGTATGTCTATGAGCATACTCAGATTTAGAAAATAATACAAGATTATCTAAGTGCCTGTACTATTTTACATTCCCATCTGCAGTGTGTGAGACTTCCTGCTGCTCCCTCCCTTCGATAAGGTTTATGTAAAAGACAGACTGTTGGGGGGGGCACATTTGCATTTGACACAGTGGTTAAAATGCTGCTTGGGACACCTGTATCCCAGATGGGACTATCGAGGATTCCAACCCTGACTTCATTTGCAACTCTAGCTTTCTGCCAGTGTGCACTCTGGAGGTAGCACGTAAAAGCTCCAATACAGGGGTTTCTGCCCCCCATGTAGGAACCTGGTTGAGATCCGGGCTCCTGACTGCAGCTCCAGCCCAGCCTCTGCTGTTGCAGGCACTTTGAAGAGTAAACAAGCAGGTGGGAGATCTCTGTCTCTGCCCGTCTCTGTCTTTTTCTCTCTTCCTGCCCTTTAAATGAGATGGAAATGAACCAATCCCTCTGCAGCTCCGTCCCTTGCCCTTCCTGAGGAAGACTGTCAAGTCCCACGCAGCAGTCCTCTCGCTCGGCTCCCTCATGACACCTGTGCTGCCTTGGTTTCTGAACTTTCCATTTTCCAGCTACATTTCCTTTTCCACTTGTATTCTCCCTCTTGGAGTAGGAAAAATTCCTGAGTTCTATCATAAATTACTTCAGCCGAGCTCATATAAGGAATGGGAGAAAAGACAAAAAATTATAAATTTCCTAGGAAGATATTCTTTATCAGTTTAGTTATGATCTCTTCAGAACCCATACAAGGGCCACAGACACAGGGAGAATTTTCTGTTCTCCAGGTTATAAGCAAATCCACTTTCCAGAAATCCACATGCTGACCAAAATCTACAAGTCTAATATGGTCTTTCCCTCTGACATTACACTAAGATCAGTAATGAAGGATTCAGCAAGTTTGATTTGACAGAGAATTAAGTGAACCTCAAAAATAAAAGCTCCTTAAGGCAAGATTTGGTTGTCCAAGGCAGAGGACAGCACATTAGTATGCAAATAAATATTTGTTGGTTATGTAATGCAAGCATAGGCTGTTAAATGTCATTTCTAGATATTTGCATGAGAAATCCAATGACTTTATGGGTTCTTTAAATTGTAAGAGATGGAAACCTTTGACATCTCAAGCTGTGGTTACAGTCAGAGCCATCAAGCACTTGGCTCACTCCCTCTGTTCTATTAGTTGCATCCACTGCACCAGGCATTTAAGGAGACCATCATTCCCAGTGATGGGTTTTCAGAAAATAAAGGCCAAGAGAGAACTTTAGATCTTGAAGTTTCTGATTACATGTTGACATCATATAGGAGTGGTTTAACCTGAAAAGAGCTGTGGATATATGGATATTTTCATGCTATTCATTCACTCATTCAAAAAATAGTTACCATGCAACCTCCTGTACCAACTACAATGGGTTCAGTTATGGTGAAATCACTATGAATAAGACATAGTCTCATCATTTAAGTCTAGACACAGAGGAAAACTCCGATAATTAAACTACATGGCAATCAGAGCTGTGATGGAGGAAGCCATAAGTCTGAGAGTGTAAGGAGACAGCACCAAGCACGTGGAGGAAGAGGAGGCTTCCTGGAGAGAAGGATGCTTAAGCAGAGATGATGAGAAGCCAGAAGGCATTAGCCAACCAAAAGACGAGGGAATATCTGTACCCCCATGTTTACTGCAGCTCAATTCAAATAGCTAAGGTATGGAATCAACCCAGGTGTCCATCAACTGAAAACTGAATAAAGAAAATGTGGTGTATATATGTATATATATTATGGAATACTGCTCAGCCATGAAATAAATGAAATCCTGTCTTTTGCAACAAAATGGATGCAACTGGAAACCATTATGCTTAGTGAAATAAGCCAGTCCTAAAAAGACAAATGTCGGCTAGTGCCGCGGCTCACTAGGCTAATCCTTTGCCTGCAGCGCCGGCACACCGGGTTCTAGTCCCGGTTGGGACGCCAGATTCTGTCCCAGTTGCCCCACTTTCAGTCCAGCTCTCTTCTGGGGCCCGGGAGTGCAGTGGAGGATGGCCTAAGTCCTTGGGCCCTACACCCTCATGGGAGACCAGGAGAAGCACCTAGCTCCTGGCACCGGCAGCAGCGGCCATTGGAGGGTGAACCAACGGTAAAGGATGACCTTTCTCTCTGTCTCTCTCTCTCACTGTCCACTCTGCCTGTCAAAAAAAAGAATAAAATAAAAAAAAGACAAATGTCATATGTTCTCTCTGATATGTGGTGGTTAACACAGAATACAAAAAATGTCTAGGAATGAAATGAATATCTTCTGATTTGATTGTTGTTTTTAGCCTTTGTTTACACTCCTATAAACTTGTTGAATATTATCCTTAGTGGTGCATTAAGCCTGTGATTATAGACTGGATTGAAATAATATTTTTGCAAAAATTTTAAAAATAAGAAAGGAAAAAAAAACTTAAAAACTTTTAAAACAATAGGGAAGACAAAATAAGTGAAAAGAGGAATATGAACCAAAGCTAAAAGGGGAAGAGAGAATAAGAAAGAAAAAAATGTTCAGAACAGCTGGAGCATGAAATATATACAAGACTGGGAGAGAGAAGACGAGAGCAGAAATGAGGGACAAGATCCTTGTAAACCACATTGAGGAATGGAGAGCTGTGGGGCACTGACAGGTTTTGTAGGGTGGGCATTTGGCACAGAGTTGAGGTGTCCCTGGGGCTGTCCACAGCCTGAATTAGAGCACCTGGTTCAAGTCCCAGCTCCTCTGCCTCTAATCCAGCTTCCTGCTCCTGTGCACTCGGGGGGCAGCAGGTGATGGTCAAGTACTTGGGTCCCTGCCACCCATTTAGGCGACCCAGATTCAGCCTGGCCCACAGCCCTGGCTGTTGTGAGCATTTGAGGATTGAATCAATGGATGGAAAAATCTCTTTGTGTCTCTATTTTCAAGTAAAATGAACACCTTGGGAGAGCCTAGTGTGTCCCTATACAGCAGAAGCCACCTTTGCGGGCAGCAGCCTCTGTTTCACCAAGCAGTATTCTACTGGCCCTCTTTGGGCTTCCAGAAACATGGCTGGCTAGATTCCCTTCTTAGTGCTCAAGAGGAATTCTAGAGCCAGATTTACTGGGTCAAAAAAAAAAAAAAAAAAAAAAAAAACAAAACCCGGGATGGGTGTTTGGCCTAGTGATTAAGATACCAGTTTTTAACAGCTGCTTCCCATATTGGAGTTTCTCAGTTCAAGTCCTGGCTTCACTCCCCATTCTAGCTTCCTGCTAATGTGCACAATGGGAGGCATCAATGATAGCTCAAGTAATCAGATTCCTGCTAACCATGTGGGAGATTTAGATTGAGTTCCCAGTCCCCAGCTTTGCTTGGCCCTTCTCCAGCCATTGGGGGCACTTGGAGAGTGAACCAGTAGTAGATAGGAGTTATCTGTCTCTGTTTCTCTGCCCCTGCAGTATAAACAAACATTTCACTTTTCTCTGGATTCTCAAAAATTATTACTTGAAGAGGATTGGTACAGGCAACCATAGTCAAAAAACAAAAAATTTTTAAATAAATCCTGAGCACGGTACTCCCCAAAGTCTCCAAGGTAATGAGCCAGACTTGCACCTGAACACTTGGCCTACTTTGTGTGCCTGCAGCTCTAGCTGTCCCGTAGGCCTCAGTCTGCACAATAACTTTCAGCTGCTCTCCCAGCCCCCAATTTGGGTCAATTCATTCAGATTCCGAACTCTTCTCCAAACTTTCCCACCTTTCTCCCACATGCTAACACCACCATGATGATGCTACTAATTTGGGAATCAAATAACAGCTAACTCAAAACAATGCAATTCTGCTACTTCTCAGAACAGAAGGGTTTTGATGAAGACAGAGAAAATCTACCAACTGTAATGCACTTAGTTGCTGGAAAATAGAAAGTCAAGGAAGATTGGAAGAGAGAAGATAGCAGTGCAGAAGGACAGGGAACTATTAATGAATTCCCTCAGTGGCATAATGTGTTCTTTCACATGTCTCTCTCCTGATGGTAGACTTATGCTGGCCCCTTAATCCATACAGTGAGCCTGAACTTTGACTTATTGGATAAATGTCAAATAGCTCTGGATTTCTGGTCTTGACAGCTCAGGTAATTTCCTTTCCAATGAAAGAGATCATGTAGAAATTAAAACTGTACGCTCATCTAAATTTTTTTTTCTCTTGTACCCAACTATCTCCCTTTCGGTCCCATCCATCAGTCCTGAGTTTACTGACAAAGCCTCAGTAGCCTAATGTGTGAGGGCTGGGGCCAAATGTAAGGAAAAGAAATAAATAAGCGATAATCAGCTTGACTGGTGACACCTATTGACACTGCTGCCACCGTAGGAGAGTCTGCAGGAATCCAGATGCATTTCATCAGATGCGAAGGATCTTCGATGTAAGAGGAGAGAGAGCAAACCTGGCCATCTTCAGCGGTCCTGATTAGGAGCCCACATTCCACAGCTGCCATACATTCAAACATTTATAACAGTCAATGCAATTTGAGGCACATGGAACCAGCCACCTACTCAGAGATCTCTCTTGTTGGGCCTCAAATGCCCTATTCAGTTATCAAACCTTGGTTTCATCGCTTCTGTCTCACCTGACAGAGTGCTGACAAGACCAGGGCAGAATCTTGCCACCGACAACAGGTGAACAGCAGGTTGAACCTACAGTTCCAGAGGAAGACACTAGGAGGAGCAAGAGATCAGAAAAGGTTTGGCCATCCTCGGCTCTCCAACAAGTCTGACTGGGAAAGATCCCCGCATGAAACCAAAGATTGGGGAAGATGGACACAAATCCTGCTAAATGCTAAAATGCATACAAAGAAACAGGGAAATGGGGCCCAAATAAAGTATCAGAGTAAAACTCCAGGGGCTGGCGCTGTCGCGTAGTGGGTGAGGCGGCCGCCTGCAGTGCCAGCACCCCATATGGGCAACGGTTTGAGTCCCGGCTGCTCCTCTTCCAATCCAGCTCTCTGCTATGGCCTGGGAAAGCAGTAGAAGATGGCCCAAGTCTTTGGGCCTCTGTTCTCACGTGAGAGACCCGGAAGAAGCTCCTGGCTCTTGGCTTCTGGCTTTGGAACAGCACAGCTCCAGCCATTGTGGCCAACTGGGGAATGGACCAGTGGATAGAAGACCTCTCTCTCTCTCTGTCTCTCCTCTCTCTGTGTAACTCTGACTTTCAGATAAATAAATAAATATTTGAACAAAGTAAAACTCCAGTAATTGATCCATTTCATATGCAATTTATGAGTTGCTTGATGAATAAAATCTTTTTAAATATTTATTTATTTATTTGAAAGGTAGAGTTACAGAGAGACAGAAGGAGAGACAGGGAGATCTTCCATCTACTGGTTCACTCCCCAAATGGCCTCAATGACCAAGGCTGGGCCATGCCAAGCCAGGAGCCAGGAGTTTCTTCCAGGTCTCCCACATAGGTGCAAGGGGCCAAGCACTTGGGCCATCTTCTGCTGCTTTGTGAGGCACATTAGCCAGAAACTGGATTGGAAGTGGAGCAGCCAGGACTCGAACTGGCGCCCATCTGGGGTGCTGGCACTGCAGGCGGTGGTTTAACCCACTGTGCCATAGCTCCAGCCCCTGACAAAGAATTTAAAATAACTATCATGATGATGCTCAGTGAGTTTAAAGAGAAAGCAGAGAGGCAACTAAATACAATCAGGAAAGTGGGGCAAGAACAAAATGAGAATATCAACAGAGATAGAAATGATTTTAAAAAGAACCAAGCAGAAATTTTTGGAGCTTAAAAGATAACTGAAAAATTGTTAGAGAGGTACAACAGCACACTTGATCATGCGGAAGAAATAAGAGAGAGATTATGTGAAGTTATAAAACCAGAGGAAGAAAATGAAAGAATAAATAAATGTGAAGAGAGTCTAGGCAACTCATAGGACCTTGTTAAGTGACTAATATACATCTATGGAAATCACAGAAAAAGAAAAAAATGAACAGAGAGCCTACTTAAAGAAATGATGGCAGAGCCCGGTGCTGTGGCGCAGCGGGTTAGAACCCTGGCCTGCAGTGCCGGCATCCTATATGGGTACCGGTTCAAGACCTGGCTGCTCCACTTCTGATCCAGATCTCTACTATGGCCTGGGAAAGCAGTGGAGGATGGCCCAATTCCTTGGGCCCCTGTACCACACAGGAGACCCAGAAGAAGTTCCTGGCTCCTGGCTTCAGATCAGCACAGCTCCGGCCATTGTGGCCATCTGGAGAGTAACTGGAGGATGGAAGACCTCTCTCTCTGTCTCTACCTCTCTCTGTAACTCTTTCAAATAAATAAAATAAATCTTTTTTTTTTAAAAGAAATGATGGCCAAAAACTACACAAATACGAATGGAAAACATAGTCAAAAACTCAAAGAGAGGTGTGCATTTGGGGCAGAGGTTAAGATGCCATTTGGCACACCCACATCCCATGTAGGCGTGCCTGGGTTGAGTCCTGGCTCTGCTTCTGATTCAAGCTTCCTGCTAATGTGAACCCTGGGAGGCACCAGGTGATGGCTCAAGTAACTGCGTCCCTGCCACTGACGCAGGAGACGGAGATCAAGTTCTGCGCTCCTGGCTTTGATCTGGCCCAGCCCTGGCAACTGTGGGCAGCTGGGGAGAGAGTCAGTGGATGGAAGATTCTCTCTCTCTCTCTCTCTCTCTCTCTCTGCCTTTTTACTCAACTACTTAAAATGTTAAGACTCTTATTGACATTTTGAGATGTGATGATTCTGAACAGCCCTTTGTCTCACCTGTTGAGGAACAGGTTTATATATATTACATATTATATATTATATTATATATATTATTTTGTTGAGTTCAGTATAGGGTTAATCTTATGTGTATAAAGTTAATTGAAAATAGGTCTTTGTAAAAAATAAGAATGGGGCCAGCACCGTGGCTCACTAGTCTAATCCTCCGCCTTGCGGCGCCTGCACACCAGGTTCTAGTCCCGGTTGGGGCGCCGGATTCTGTCCTGGTTGCCCCTCTTCCAATCCAGCTCTCTGCTGTGGCCCGGGAAGGCAGTGGAGGATGGCCCAAGTCCTTGGGTCCTGCACCCCATGGGAGACCAGGAGAAGCACCTGGCTCCTGCCATCGGATCAGCGCGGTGCGCCAGCCGTGGCAGCCATTGGAGGGTGAACCAGCGGCAAAAGGAAGACCTTTCTCTCTGTCTCTCTCTCTCTCTCACTGTCCACTCTGCCTGTCAAAAATTTAAAAAAATAAGAATGGGAATAGGAGAGGGAGGAGGAAGAAGGGTGGGAGTGAAAGAAGGAAAGAAGATAGCATGGGAAGAATCACTATGTTGATAAATTTGTATATATGAAATGCATGAAGTTGTATACCTTAAATAAAAGGTTTCTAGGTTAAAAAAAAAACTCTCAAAGACTTGAAATCAGGATAAATTTTAAAATATTCACACCAAAACACATAATCAAATACCTAAAGTCAAAGACAATATGGCGTAAGCGGGTAAAGCCGCCACCTGCAGTGCTGACATCCCATAAGGGCGCCAGTTTGAGTCCCAGCTGCTCTACTTCCAATCTAGCTCTTTGCTATGGCCTGGGAAAGCAGTGAAAGGTGGCCCAAGTCCTCGGGCCTCTGCACCCACATGGGAGTCCCAGAAAAGGCTCCTGGCTCTGTGCTTCGGATCAGCCCAGCTCTGGCCATCGTGGCCATTTGGGAAGTGAACCAGCAGATGAAAAATCTCTCATCTCTCTCTCTCTCTCTCTGCCTCTGCCTCTGCCTCTTTGTAACTCTGCCTTTCAAATAAATAAAGTGAATTTTTTTGTTAAAACATAGCAAGAGAGGAGCAATTTGTCACATAAAATGGAGTTTCTGTAAGATTATAAATGTATTTCTCAGCAGAGTAAAAGGGAATAGAAAAGCATATTCAAAATACTGAAGGAAAAACTGAATCAGAAACACTGTATCTGCCAAAATTATCCTTCCAAAATTAAACAGAAGGAGCGGTGTTTTGTCTGGCAGTAAAAATATCAGTTTGGACACCTGCATCCCATATTAGAGTGCCTGGGTTCAAGTCCTGGCTCCAATCCTGATTCCAGAGTCCTGCTAATGCACACTCTGGTAGCCAGTGGGTGATGGCTCAAATGGTTTTGTTCCTGACACACATGTGGAAGACCTGGATGGAGTTCCCAGCTTCCAACTTCAGCTTGGCCCAGCTCTCACCATTGCAAGCATTTGGGAGATTTCTCCCAGCAGAGGAGAGGTTTCTCTGTTTCTCAAATAAATAAATAACCAAATAAGAATAAGTAACCAGATGGAAAAAGGACTGTGCTCTCTCTCTTTTTTTTTTTTTTTTTTTTTTTGACAGTCAGAGTTAGACAGTGAGAGAGAAAGAAAGGTTCTCCTTTTCCGTTGGTTTACCCCCTAAATGGCTGCCATGGCCAGTGTGCTGCATCGATCCAAAGCCAGGAGCCAGATGCTTCCTCCTGGTCTCCCATGCAGATGCAGGGCCCAAGCACTTGGGCCATCCTCCTCTACCCTCCCAGGCCACAGCAGAGAGCTGGATTGGAAGAGGAGCAACCAGGACAGAATCCGGCGCCCCAACTGGGACTAGAACCCAGGGTGCTGGCGCCGCAGGTGGAGGATTAGCCAAGTGAGCCGCAGTGCCGGCCTGCTCTCTCCTAATGTCTGGGAACAGGCATAGAAATCTCAGAGGAAATTCTGATTATCTCTACTCGGTTTGCATGCCTCTGCCTAAACCCATCACTATGGTGAAGGATACTAGGGTAATGCAGTTGGCTCAAGCTTGAAATAGGTGGTAGCAGGTGGAAAGAGGGGGCAGTGCTGGAAATGAGACAGCCCGTGATTGACAGTTGTACCAGGTTACATGGAACAGAGCAAGGAAGAGTCTCCTTTGGAAGGAATGCCAATAGATTCACATAACTAACACCATGGCTGCCAAGAAAGGTGACAATCAATATTGGAGATGGGGAGGTTGGAGAATGAATTCAGTGATAGGAGACAGCAGGGATAGGTGGAGCACTATTTTCTAAGACCAGGCTGAACTAGGCTATGGGATTATAAAGTTGTTGTTAGGGTAGATGTAGAGGGGGCAGAAGGTGGGATGCATGAAAATAAGAACCTTATGTTAGCTACATGTATGCGTGAGGTAGTTTAAATTCTCTCACTTTTGGGCTGGCGCTGTGGCATAGCGGGTAAGGCCGCCGCCTGCTGTGCCAGCATCCCATATGGGCGCTGGTTCAAGTCCTGGCTGCTCCACTTCCAGTCCAGCTCTCTGCTGTGGCCTGGGAAAGCAGTAGATGATGGCCCAAGTCCTTGGGGCCCTGCACCCACGTGGGAGACCGGCAAGAAGCTCCTGGCTTCAGATCAGCACAGCTCCGGCCATTGTAGCCATCAGGGGAGTAAACCAGTGGATGGAAGACCTCTCTCTCTCTGCCTCTCTTTCTCTCTCTGTGTAACTCTTTCAAATAAAAAAATAAATCTTTAAAAAATAAATAAAATAAAATCTCTCAATTTTCCATAAAAGGATATTTCAAAATTGAATATGGATTAGAGACTGATGATGGAAAGTGCTGTGATTTTCTCAGGTAAATTGTGGAGTTCGATGCAATTAGAAACACATCCCCAAAATAGCTTTGCTTTTGTTGGCAGGTGGCCAGACCCTGAAAAGCTTAGATTAGTATAAAGGAGATTCAAATACATGTCTTACATATGCTTAAGAAATCGAGCTACAGGAAGAGACAAGGCAGAAGAAGCCATCTGCCTGGAAGGTACGCAAGATCCAAGAGTGAGTGTGCAAAGGAAGATGGCTTCAGTCTTCTAAGATCATGGGCAGTGAAGAGGTCAGAGACTCTAAGCTGCATAAAGAACATCAAGACCAAGGCAGACAGCGTCTGGGGCTCATAAAAGCCAGCAGGAACACTGTGCTTTCAGCTGTTTAGCACGCAAAGTCCCTTCCTTCTAAACAGCGCCACACACATCTTCTCTAAGAAATCTCCCAACGTATCTCAGCAGTAAGGAGTTATTCCATTCATGGACTCACTGATGCATGCTCAGGGCTGGCCTATGAGGAATGCAGAGGTTTTGATGACACTGGGCCAAGGGACTGAGACGACTAGAGACCTGCTGCAGCTTGTTCATCCTTCTTCCCTGTGACGTTCAGGTGAGAAATCAAAATAGTACACCACCTGAATAAATGCTTGGTTTCTTAGTGTGAAGCTCTTTTTAAAACAGAATTTGGGAGCCAGTGTTTAGCCTAGCATCCCACATTGGAATCCCACACTGGGCTCCATGTCATTCTGGGTTCTGACTCCAGCTTCCCGCGAAAACATGCCCTAAAAGGCAGCATGATGGCTCAGTATCTGGGCCCCTGGTTCCCACTTGGGAGACCTGGATTTTGTTCCTGGCTCCTAGCTTCAGCACTGGCTCAACCTGGACATCTCGGGGTGAACCAGCAGACAGGAGCTCTGTTTCTGTCTCTCTACCTCTCAAACCCCCACAACTCCCTCCCCTCCAGAAAAAAAGATACCAAAAGAAAAAAATTAGAGGAAGGATCTACACTAAAGGCCCACAAGCACCTCTCCCTCCCCATGACACACTAAAATCTTCCTGCCCACTGTCTGCCACATCAGACAAGAAATCCAAGTAAGAAAAGGTTCGCTTGCTATGCACCTGAGGAAGGATGACCAGATTCCAACAGAAGGCCCTGATCCGTTCCCCTATTCCTGCAACACGAAGTAGGAGAGAAAGTTGATTGGAGGATCATCACTCTGTTCTTGTTAAATGTGAATCAGTGAATTTCCTGGAATATGACTCATCTACTCAACAGCTCCTCTCTGAGAAAACATGAAAACTAGGAGAGAATGGGAGATGTGGGGCCTCCCTTTCCTCTAACACGTGACCTCTGAAACTCGGGCCATGGCGGGGACAGGCGTTTGGCACAGTGGTTAAGTCACCATTGAGGACACGAACGTTCCTTATGAGAGTGCCTGGTTCAAGACCCTGCACCTCTGCTTCCAACCCAGCTTCCCATCAGTGCACTCTGGGAGGCAACAGTAATGGCTCAACTACTTGGATCCCTGCCACTCAAGCGGGAGACCCAGCTCCTGGCCTCAGTCTGGCCCAGCCCTGGCTGTTGCAGACATTTGGGGAATTAACAAAAGGTGAAATCTCTCTCTCTTTCTGTGTCTCTCTGCCTTTCAAATAAAATTAAAATAAATAAATATTTAATTGAAAAAAGAATGGGCCAACAGGATCAGCATTGCTGGGTAGCTTGTCAGAAAAGCAGACACTTGGGCCCCACCTAGATTAACAGAATTGGTCATACACAGGTTAATGTTTGAGATGCACTGAGTCTCTGATTCCTAAATTGACTCTCAAATTTTTTGTCATTTGAATCTTTGCTCCCATCCTAAAATAATGCTTTGCATATGGTCAACAGTTAATGAATGTTGGCACCTATTTAATTCCATTCGAAGGGAGGAGGCCTCTTCTGAGAAGCCAGAACACACTTACTGCTGAGTGCCTTCGATAGACAGAAGTGTACTACAAACAAGCAAACAAAACAATTCCAGACATTACACATAGCTCTGCTGAGCAGGACAGATGGGCAGAGTAAAAGTCTCCTCTCAATCTATCTCTCCGCCCATAACATTCCCTCTTTGCCCCATTTAAGCTCTCTTTTATCAGAGCTAGCTCTATGCCTTTGGATTGAGTTTTGCTTCCTCCACAGGGTAGTGCTTAAGTGGGCCACATGTTTAATGCCTCAAACCCCAAATCTAAGATTGAGATAGTGTACCATTAAGCCGGGACACGGTAGGAAAACAAAAAGCAATGTGGGCACATTCATACTTCTCACTTTTAAATGGTTGTAAGCAAGTGACCCAAATCGTGTCTCACTTCTGATAGTCGCCAGATCCTAGGCCTTGCTCTCTGGCCAGTATTTGCCCCTGGAGCCCTTCCTACCTGAGAGGCAGTATGCAGTGGCTCCCAATCCCCAATTTGTTCCCTGTGATCTACCTGATAGAATATCATAGAGTAAAGGGGACCAGGAGCTGGCGTGTATTTGTGTATTATCTGGAATTCTGCCACTACAGTGTCATGGGATCCCATAATGACAGAATTTAATGAGTAATGATTAAAATTGCCATCTGTTGAGCAGTTACAATGTGCTTTACAACAGCTCCATGAAGAAAGTAGTAACCTCAGTTAATGAATGAGGAAATCTGAGTTTTCTGAAGTTGAGCAACTTGCCTAAGAAGTAGCAGTTCGACTTCCAGCCCATGCCCGTCTGAGCCCACAGCTCCTGAACAACTGCAGTAACACGATGTCTTGTCAGAGACCCCTGTAAACGCCCTTTGTGACCAGAGAATCACCTGCTCTCTCTGCTGCTAACGTGAGGTTCAAATGAAATACAAGATGTTAAAGTCCTAAGAGGGGCCGGGGCTGTGGCACAGCAGGTTAACGCCCTGGCCTGAAGTGCCAGCATCCCACATGGGTGCCGGTTCAAGAAAGACCCAGCTGCCCCACTTCCGATCCAGCTCTCTGCTGTGGCCTGGGAAAGCAGATGGCCCAAGTGCTTAGGCCTCTGCACCTGCATGGAGACCCAGAAGAAGCTCCTGGCTCCTGGGTTCGGATTGCCGCGGCTCCGGCCCTTGTGGCCAATTGGAGAGTGAACCAGCAGATGGAAGACCTCTCTCTCTGCCTCTGCCTCTGTCTCTGCCTCTCTGTAACTCTGCCTTTCAAATAAATAAATAAATCTTAAAAAAAAAAAAAGCCCTGAGAAAAGGGAACTACTTTAAAACACAGGTGTACTTTATTCAAATTGTGTCCAACTAAAAGTCCTTCATATATCAACAGCAACTACACATATGAGAAATGTTCATCCTGATAATTAAAGAAATCCCAGTTAATTTGATATCTATGTTTTATTTATGAAATCAGAAAATCTTCTTTAAAAGTTCACCCTTGATGTTGGATGCTGTGGAACCAGTACGTTGTTGGTGAGACTACAGCTAGTACAACCTTTCTGTGAACCAAACTGACAATATGTTTCAAGTCTTTCTTAAAAATTGAAACATGTGGCTCAACAGGCTAATCCTCCGCCTTGCGGCGCCGGTACACCGGGTTCTAGTCCTGGTCGGGGTGCCGGAATCTGTCCCGGTTGCCCCTCTTCCAGGCCAGCCCTCTGCTGTGGCCCGGGAGTGCAGTGGAGGATGGCCCAAGTGCTTGAGCCCTGCACCCCATGGGAGACCAGGTAAAAGCACCTAGCACCTGGCTCCTGCCATCGGATGAGCGCGGTGCACCGGCCGCAGCGCGCCATCCGCAGCAGCCATTGGAGGGTGAACCAACGGCAAAGGAAGACCTTTCTCTCTGTCTCTCTCTCTCTCACTGTCCACTCCGCCTGTCAAAAAAAAAAAAATTGAAACAATAATTTTACATAAGGAAAAATAAATTGGGGTTAGAAACAAGTGTAAAGAGAATGAAGATGATAGATTCTGAAGATTACTTAGATTTAAAGCACAGCATTTAAGCTAGCAGTTAAAATGCCTCTGTCCTGGGGCGCACGCTATGGCGTAGCAGGAAAAGCCGCTACCTGCGGTGCCAGCATCTTATATGAGCGCCGGTTCAAGTCCCGGCTGCTCCTCTTCTGATCCAGCTCTCTGCTGTGGCCTGGGAAAGCAGTGGAAGATGACCCAGATCCTTGGGGCCCTGCACCTGCATGGGAAGACCCAGAGGAAGCTCCTGGCTCTTGGCTCCTGGCTTCGGATCAGCACAGCTCTGGCCATTGTGGCCAATTGGGGAGTGAACCAGCAAATGGAGGACCTCCATCTCTCTCTACCTCTTCTTCTCTCTATGTATAACTCTGACTTTCAAATAAATAAATAAATCTAAAAAAAAAAAGATGCCTGTGTCCCACATCAGAGTGCCTGGGTTCAACTCCTGGCCCCGGCTCCTGACTCCAGCTTCCTGTCAATACAGAACCTGGAGACAGTGGTGACAGCTCAAGTGGTAGGATTCTTGCCACTCATACAGGAGACCTGGAGACCTGGAGACCTGGATTGAGTTCCTTAGTTGGCGGGAAGCATTTAGGGAAGTAAATCAATGGATGGAAGCACTCTCCGGCTCTCAAAAATATTTTTAACAAATTTTTAAAGAATAATTGGGGCTGGCGCTGTGGTTCACTTGGTTAATCCTCTGCCTGTGGCCCCGGCATCCCATATGGGTGCCAGGTTCTAGTCCTGGTTGCTCCTCTTCCAGTCTAGCTCTCTGCTGTGGCCCGGGAGGGCAGAGGAGGATGGCCCAAGTGCTTGGGCCCTGTACCCACATGGGAGATCAGGAAGAAGCTCCTGGCTCCTGGCTTCGGATCGGTGCAGCACCGGCTGTTACGGCCATTTGGGGTGTGAAACAATGGAATGAAGACCTTTCTCTCTGTCTCTCTCACTGTCTATATCTCTTCCTGTCAAATTTAAAAAAAAAAAAAAACACCTTGCTCCACTGTTTACTGGCAATGAAATCTTAGTTGACTTAGTGTTCAAAATAGGGATATTACCCAGCCCTTATTTTAGCAGTTGCTATGAGCATTAAAGGAATTATTATATGTGAAGTAGTTAGCTCAATGTCTGGCACAGAGTAAGCACTATATATAAGTGGTATCATTATCTCTATTATCTCAGTACTATTTACAATAAAACCTGATTTTATTATTAGCATGTGATGGAATATACATAGCCATTAAAATGAGTCCTTAAAAGAATATTTAATCACATATAATGGAAAATGCAAAGAACAGGAAACAAAATGTGTATACAAATATTGTCCCATACCACTCATGTTGGTTAAAACAGTACTCTGGAGGCAGGCACTGTGGCATAGTGGGTAAAAGCCACTGCCTGCAGCACCAGCATTCCATATGGGCACTGGTTCAAGTCCCAGCTGCTCCATTTCCAATCCTGATCCCTGCTAATGTGCGTGGGAAAGCAGTGGAGGATGGCCCAAGTCCTTGGACTCCTGCACCCACATGGGAGACCTGGAAGAAGTCCTTGGCTCCGGCTTGGTTCAGCCCTGGCCATTGTGCCTTTTTGGGGAGTGAACCAGTGGATGGAAGACTTCTCTCTCTCTCTCTCTTTCTCTGTCTCACCCTTTCTGTAACTCCTTCAGATCAATCAATAATTTTTTTTAAAAAAAAAAGAGCACTCTGTACAAATAAAGATGCAATACAGAAGACAGGAATTACATTAAAATATTAACGAAGACTGTATCTGGGTGTCAGTGTAGGGTTAGGGCTTTCTTCTTTATGCTGTTCTGTATTTTCCAAAATCCCACTTTTGGAGGCAATCAAATCACCTGGTAATCTTGCTGAAATGAAGCTTCTGGGTCAATAGATTTGGGATTTTGCAGGTCCTGCATATCCCGGAGGCCTGAGTGATGCTACCAGAGCAAGTGCCACCGTTTGAATAGGCAAGGTGTGGCAGCAGCACATCTGTACCAAGTGAGGGCTTGTGGAAGTACAGGCTGCCGGTACCAATCTCCAGAGTCTCCAATTCAGTAGGTCTACGTCGGACTTGAGAATGTGCATTTTGAGCAGTTTCCCAGGCAATGCTGATGCTGCAGGTCTGGAAACCACACTTGGACAACTGCTGCTTTAGAACATTTTTTTTTCTTAGCATGGGGGGGGGCACAAGAAATGCCAGTGTTCTTGGTTGCCTCCAAAGTCAAATCCTTACTCTCCATCCAACAGCCTGTGTCATGCAACCCTATCATTTCCCTCACCTTCTATTTGGGCCTCAAAAGCAATCTTCTATGCACTAAACATCAGGACCCCTGCCGGATTTCGCTTCCTTCCATTTCCTCCTGCCCAAATCTTACCTTTCCTTCAAGGCCTTCAACTGCTATTTTCTGTTATGCCTGGGATCCTCCAAAACGCCCCCCATCCCCCCACCCCCGCCCCAGGGCTCCACGGTCGTTTCTGATCCTCCCAGTCTCTACCTGTTGCCTTGACTCTGTCGTGGATTGTGTTGACGGTCAATCTCTTAGGGGTACAGGAGTGACTTGCTCATCTCTGCCTCTTGGCCTTAGCAAATCCTCAACAGACAGCTGCCACTCAGGGTGGACTCAAAGAATGAATGAAGGAATGATGCCTGCTGCCCAAGGGCACGAACTATCCTGTAAATGGAAACCAGAACCCTGTGCACGCCAAGCCTGATGACCGAAAGGAACAGGTGTTTTCCATCTCTGATATCTGTGATTCATTGTGCACAGCTGTGCGCGCGTGCGTGCGTGTGCACACACATACACACCCCTCACAGCAAGCACATATAGGCTCCTGGTACACGACGCCCCACGGCGAAGGGCAGAGCATGTCCATGTCCTGGGCGCTTCGGGAGCCACACACCCAAATACACCTCAGCGACCACCTGCGTCCACGAAAGGGAGGCCCTGTCCCCCTTAAAAACAGTACTGCCTTGCTGCAAAGAAGGGGGAGCTAGGGGCTGTGCCCACGCCCCGTGTGCTCGCCGCACCTTGCTTGTGAGCGTTCCAGAAATCCATCGAGAGCGAGTCTGCACGCCCTGCCTCGCCACCGCCCTCACCCCCACTCCCACCCACGCACGCACACGCCCCTTCCCCCATTAGGCTCTTCCAGACCAGGCGCGTCTCCGAGAACCGGATTGAATGGGAAAGAGCGGGGCCGCCTTTGTCATTAATCCTCCCCCACCCCCTCGGCGAGCCAAGCTTCTTCCGGGTCAGCGACCATCGCCGCCACCCCAGTCGGGCCCGCGGTCCCCCGGCACCGAGAGCCCCTGGGCGCGCGAGGGCCGGGCTGCCGCGGCGGGCAGGTGGCGGGCGGGGAGGAGGGCGGGCAGCGCGCGAGTGGGGGAGGGAGGCGAGCCGGGGCGGGCGATCGGAGCAGCGGGAGGAGCAGAGAGCAGCCTCCGGCAGCTGGCGAGGAGAATGGGAGTGCGGGGCCACCGGCCGCCGCGGGGTGTCACGGCCGCGGCCGAGCCTGCCAGGCGCGGAACCGGCGCCCGCCGCTTTTAAACCCCAGAGGGCGCGGCGGTAGCGGCGGGCGGATCGCGACGCGCGCGGAACGCCCGGGCGGCGGCCGGATGGAGAGGAAGGGTTCGGCAGCCGGGGCCAAGGGGAACCCGAGCCCGCCCGTGGCCGGAGACGGGCAGCGGCCCCCGCCGCCGCTTTGCGCCCCGGGCGGCGGCGGAGCCCCAGCGCGGGGCCAGGCTGGGGCGGCGGCCGAGTCCGCAGAGCTCATCCGGCGCGCGCACGAGTTCAAGAGCCAAGGGGCGCAGTGCTACAAGGACAAGAAATTCCGCGAAGCCATCGGCAAATACCACCGGGCATTGCTGGAGCTGAAGGGGCTGCTGCCGCCCCCCGGGGAAAGGGAGCGGGACTCGCGCACGGCCTCCCCGGCCGGGACCCCCAAGCTCGGCCGCCTGTCGGACGAGCAGAGCAAGACGGTGGAGGCCATCGAGGTGGACTGCTACAACAGCCTGGCAGGTGAGTCTCGCCGCGCCCCGCCGCCTGCGCTCCGCCCGCCCAGCGCCGGGACTCGGTCCTGCGCGTCCCGCCGAACCACTGCGGCGCGCCCGCGGTGCAGACGCCGCGGCTGCGACTGCACCGCCCTGGGGAGGTCAGCCTGGGAGGGGGACGCTTCGGGAAAAGTGTGACTTTCAGCATTCTGCCTTCCGATGGCGCCCCTTTCCTTTGCATGTATCGTAAATCTCACTTACAAATGGACAGAGAAGGGACCTAGCTGGTCTGGCGACAACAGCTGCTGGTCCCGCCCGCCAGCATACCTGGTCCAAAATGCAGGAACAGTGCCTAGGGTGGGCCCCACCACCCACCCCTCGCCAGACGTTGGCCTGCGGGAGGGTCCTAAGGACAGCCAGTGCACCTGTCTGCTCTCCCAAGATATCATTGATACCAGAGTGGCCCCTGCCACCCCCAACTAACCACATCCCCGTGAGTAAGGCCCTAACCCAAGTTCTTCGGTCCCAGTAACAAACCGGAGTTTGCCACAATGACTTCAGCATCTTGAGCAAAATGGATTCCAAAATGCCCCTTCTTCTCTCTGAGCTCTGCTGGGGCTCCTGGTTGCTGGGTGAGGGCTGTGTTCCCACAGGGCAGCCGGTTGGCTGGCGGGCTTGAGCTCTGCCGCATTCCTGCCCTCCTGCCTGCCCTGGGTCCCACCTGAGGCTTGGAGTGGGAGAGAGGGGGACCCTTCTGTTAGGCTAAGGTGTGCATTCCAGAGTTCACGTTGAGAATGAGTGCCAAAGTCCGGCCTACAATTTTTTTTTTTTTTAACTTGGACACAGGAAAATTTAGAGTCTTTCAAAAAGGAAGAGTGGTCCGTGTGTTTGAAAAGCACCCTCTCATCTTCTCCCACCCCACTGGGTGGGGTTTTGGTGGTGTTGAGCTGCTCTGACCAAATAAAAGGCCATTCTGCTGGTACCTAACGCTTAAAGTTGCCTGAACTTGCCAGGGACTGTTAGAGCAGAGGGCGGAGGGTGTGACCGACCAGATGTGTCTGGTACCCAGGCCCTTGAGGGATGTAAGTTCTGATAAATCTACTCTGTCCCTCGCTGTGAGGTCTCTAGCACCCTCCCACAAGGCCATGTTCAGTATCATCTGTACCCAGGTGAAACTCAGGCCAAGGGAGGCACCTTGTCAATGGTAGAAATAGCGGCGTGGTGGCAGCACTGGTAATAATGGCAGCAAACGCACAGTCCAGCAGACAGTTTTTCATTCCATTAGGAGGTATGGATTGATTCCCTGTATTTCCCATAAGTCTCAGGCATCCTGGCGGCTGCCCAGTGAATAGTTAAAGGGCAGAGCAGGCCTGTGTGGAGGAAGAGGCACTCTGGAGAGCCAATGCAGTGATCTCAGAGTCTTGTGTTCAGTATCAGCTGTGAGCATTCTAGGGCTCCCCCTCACCCTGCCTTTGGCCGCCAGCCAGTGGCTAGCGCTGCCCGCCCCCCACCCCAGAAGTGGTTACATTTCCATGTTGAAACCAGAGATGTGTCCTTGGGCAGGCCAGCCCAGTGAGGGCGGGGCTGAGTCTGGACAGCTCCTCCACTCCCATCCCCACCCTGCACACACTTGAGAGAACTTGGGCAGTGAGTGAGTGAACGCAAAGTTGCAATAGTGGTTTTTCCACCTCTGCTACTTTGTCCAGCACCCGCCACTTATTAATGCTTTATTGTGTGCACACTTAGGCATGCTAGGTACATTGTCTTTTTCATCTTTATAATGTATATAAAACAAACACAATGACTTCCACCTTCGGCTTTGCAGAGGAATATCTCAACGTCCCGGAGCCAGCCACCTCCAAGGGCAAGTCGGCACACCTTGGGTACAAAGGCAGCATCCTCTGGGCCTCCTTCTCCCCCTGAGCTCAGTCTCAGGTTAAAAATGCCTTTGGGACCTCTGAGCCCTGGTAACCAGGAGAAAGAAATGCAATCTCTTGCTTCTAGACTCTGATAGGACTGCACGCTTCCCAGTGTTGTTATGGTTCACGTAAGAAAGAACAGCATGATTATAAGCTGAGGAGAATTAGCAGAGCGGAAATCCGTGTCCTGTGTGGGGACAGAAAGTCCAGCCGCTGGGAGGTGGGGTCCCACCTGGAAGGCACTCTGGGGACCAGCAGAAGGCTGCTGCTGGCTTCCTTCTGGGCAGTGAGTGAAACTGGTTTCTGCTAACTCAGAAGTCCCAGTTAGTAGGAAAGTGTCCTTTCTTGTTGGGTTTCAAAAGTAATCAAAATCTATAACATGTGTTTTCTTTAAGAAAACGCCAGAATATTTAGAGAGCAAAATACAAAATTACTTGTAATCCCATCACCTAAAGAGACCCATTGTGGTGTCTTTCCTTCCTGCATGTTTTCCTGTCCGTAAATGTCAACTGTTTACCAAGCTGGGGTCCCCCTCTATGTACAATCATACATCTTGCTGTTAGCCCCACTTAGCAGCGTGTTTGCCCTTCATTAAAATATTTTTGTGAAGATTATTTTAAATGGCTGTGTACATTTTTAAACATGTGTTTACCGTTATCTTGAATAGAAAAAAAGGAAAGATGTGTTCACTGTCGTTTGCTCCTGAACAGGGCAGCACGGCCCGTGAGGGCCCCTGCTCAGGGGAAGGAGGCCAGCAGCTGCGAGTTCATTCTGGCCCAAAGGCACCTGACCCTGCCATCCTGGCTACAGAGCTAGGTGAGCAGCCTGATGGGCTCTAGGCAAGAGCAGTTAGAAGATAATTCTTCAAAAGATCAGCCCTCCCCCATGGAGCCATGCCTAGGGAGAGAGGCCTGGGGCTTAGAAAGAACGTGGACTAGCGCAGAAGTACCAGAATTCCTCTGTGCTGCTTAGGGCTGCTCTGCTCCAAACAAGAGGCTTCCGGAGGAAACCCAGGTTCAGCAGAGCCTCGTACTCCGCACAGAAGGCCCCAAAAGAATAGCGAGGAAGCAGTTAGAATGCACTAAGAGATGTCAGTCAAGAAACCCTTTGGGTGCCTTGAGGGAACCACATGAAGGGTGTACAGGCAATTTACAAGGTACTCCAGGCTGTGGTCTGTTCTAACATGGATGTCCTTTTGTTTGGGAGAAATCTGGCCCATTTGTGCATAGTCCCTGGACATGATTTCGCACATCTCATTTTCCAGGAAACTCAGGGAAAGAAATGTTCCTATAGAATTTCAAATAATTCTGTTGCAATAATTAGAAAAGATATTGTGATCCCCCCGGGGAGATACAGGAATGTGATCCTTACCAAGGCTACAGGGGAAGCATGTGTGGGCCTGTTCTTCAACTCTTTCTGACCTTGGTTAAGATACAAGACTCCCTGGGGCCTTGGGATGGTCATTGCAGAACCCGGGGAAGGACAGAGCCTGCTGCCCTACATCTGTTCCTGTGGAGCTGTGGTGGCCCCAGCTGGGGTGTGATCAAAGGGATGCAATACTTAATGACTTTCTCTATTTTCAAATGACTTTTGAGGCTCCAGTGCCAACCGTGGGATGGAGGCTAGCAGTGCATGGCATGGGAGCTGAGGGCTAGTAGCTTGTGCCTCTCTGTGGCGTTCCTCATGACCTTGGATAAGCTCCTACCACTTCATTAGCCTCCATCTTTCTTTTTATTTAGAACAATATTGGGGAGTTTTTGGTTTGTTATGAAAACAAGGTGGGGAGGCAGATGATATCCACTGATCTCAGTTGCCACCCTTGGACAGGGGCATAGGAAGTCACACTGGGAAAAGGCCAGGGACGGGGCCTTCTGGACCCAGCTTTCTCAGTGCCTGTGGACATGTTTTAAAACTATGGGGTCAGGGCTATCTACATAATCTGCAGGTCCAGACACAAAATGAAAGCGAGTTACTCCTTGTTCAAAAATTGGGGAAAAGTTATCATTAAAGGTTCTAGAAGATGAGATTTTTTTTCCTTTCTTTATGATTTTTGTCTCTTGAATTGATATGGTGTTTTTTCATTATTATTATTATTTGCTGTTTAAAATCAATACAAGTTGGGGCTGGCGCTGTGGTGCAGTGAGTAAAGCTGTTGCCTGCAGTGCCAGCATCCCATATGGGCGCCGTTTGAGTCCCGGCTGCTCCACTTCCAATCCAGCTCTCTGCTATGGCCTGGGAAAAAGCAGTGGAAGATGGTGCAAGTCCTTGGGCCCTGCACCCAGATGGGAGACCTGGAAGGAGCTCCTGGCTCCTGGCTTCAGATCAGCTCAGCTCCAGCCGTTGTGGCCAACTGGGGAGTGACCAGCAGATGGAACCTCTCTCTGTGTAGCTCTGATTTTCAAGGAAATAAATAAATCTTTAATATATAAATAATAAATAAATAAAATCAGTACAAGTAAAGAAAATTAAAAATTTAAATTATTGGTATATATCTTATGATTCGTCTTTATATCATACAATGCCAGTTTTGTTTTTTTTTTTAGATTTATTTTATTTATTTGAAAGACAGAGTTACAGAGAGAGGTAGAGCCAGAGAGAGAGAGGTCTTCCATTCTGCAGGTTCACTCCCCAAATGACCACAACAGCCAGAGCTGATGGTTCCGAAGCCAGGAGCCAGGAGCTTCTTCCGGGTCTCCCACATGGGTGCAGGGGCCCAAGGACTTGGGCCATCTTCCGCTGCTTTCCCAGGCCATAGCAGAGAGGTGGATAGGAAGAGGATCAGCTGGGATTCCAACCAGCAACCATATGGGATGCCAGCACTGCAAGCTGGGGCTTTAACCGGCTGCACCACAACCCCAGCCCCAGCAGGTTTTTTGGTTTTTTTTTAAGATTTATTTATTTGAAAGGCAGTTCACACACACACACACACACAGAGAGAGAGAGAGAGAGAGAGAGAGAGAGAGAAACAGAGAAAGAGATCTTCCATCTGCTGCAATGGCTGGAGCTGGGCCCCTGAGATCTGGAGCCAGGATCTTCATCCAGGACTCCCATGTGGGTACAGGGGCCCAGGCACATTAGCAGGGAGCTAAACCAGAAGTGGAGCATCTAGGTCTTGAAATGGCACCTGTATGGGATGCCAGTGTCCCGGGCAGCAGCTTTACCTGTTATGCTACAACACCGGCCCCATATTGCCAGTATTAAATGAAAATACAAGAGCATTTAGCTTATATGTGGAATCATAAAAATTATGCAAATTATTTACTTCATACAAGTGCAAATAGTTTATTCTTACTAGGGCAGAGGAAATGCTGCACAACACATTAACTTTTTAAATTTAATTTACATATGTACTGTATTTGTTTAATTTGTAAAGATTTTATATTTGGAAGGCAGAGAGAGAGAGAGAGAGAGAGCACATCCATCTGCTGGTTCCTCCCAGAATGGCCACAATGGCCGGGGCTGGGCCAGACCAAAGCCAGGAACCCAGAGCCTCCCCGGTCTCCCACGTGGGTGCAGGGGCCCAAGGAGTTAGGTCATCTTCCACTGCCTTCCCATGTGCATCAGCAGGGAGCTGGATCAGAAGTGGAATAGCCGGGTCTTGAACCAGTGCCATATGGGATGCCAGCACTGCAGGCAGAGGCTTAAGCTACTTCTCCACTGCAGCAGCCCCTGTGCGTGTACTTTTTGGTTTTTTTTTATATTTTTTTAATTTATATTTTAAGGAATACAAATTTCATAAGTACAACTTTAGGAATACAATTGTTCTTCCCTCCATACCCGCCCTCCCACCCACAGTCCCACCCCTCCTCCTCCTCCTCCCTCTCCCCTTGCCAGTCCCATTCTCCATTAAGATTCATTTTCAATTAACTTTATACACAAAAGACCAACTCTATACTAAGTAAAGATTTCAACAGTTTGCACACACATACACACACACATACACAAAACTGAGAACTGGTTTTACAGTTAACTCTCAATACAACTCATTGAGGACAGAGGTCCTACATGGGGAGCGACTCTTGTTGATTTAACAATTAACACTTGTATATGACGCCAGTGATCACCTGAGGCTCTAGACATGAGCTGCCTAGGCTATGGAAGCCTTTTGAGTCCACAAACTCCATCAGTATTTGCACAAGGCCATAAGCAAAGTGGAACTCTCTCCTCCCTTTAGAGAAAAGTATATCCTTTGATGGCTCCTTATTTCCACTGGGGTCTCTCTCACAGAGATCCTTCGTGTAGAACATTTTCTTGCCACAGTGTCTTGGCTTTTCTTGTGCATGTACTTTTATATGTATACCTTTTACCAGGCTTTCTTATGAACAGGCAGGGGGAAGGAACAATGGGTTATCCTACCCTTGCCTTTTATCATCATTTTTAGCCTAAGTGGTTGGCTAATCCAGGGAACTACATGATAGGGTTCCTTAGGCCATTTGAGTTTCTTAGAATACAGCTGCTTTCTATCTTAAGCCTTTTTCTGGTTCAAGCGGAAAGAGTGACCTCTCTGGACTGCCAGTATGTTTGCTTACTTACAGACATAATATCTTTACCTGGTACTTGTGTTGAGTCTTGGTCAGCTCTCCCCTGTTGTGGGTCTACTGGAATTCTGTGCTCACAGGGCATTGTGAGTGCCCTATGTGAGTGAGTCCACAAAGAATGGTATTTCACCTTATCTCCCCTGCTTGTGCTCCACTGTCCCATCAGACTTCACTTATAAAATGCAAGTTCAAAGATTAAAGTATTACTAATTTCAAGAAGGCAACAGCAGAGCATTAAGCAAAGTACAGGACCCTTCTGAAGACAGAGTTCTATGCAGCTGCACAAGTGGCACACCTCACTGACTGAATGCAGATGTCAAAGGTGGACAAAATCGGATGCAGCCTCTGAGGTGTGGCCTAGAAACAAATGGTGCTAAACAAAAATTGCTGTGGAACCAGAGATCCAGTGATGAAGAGGGATGGATTACAGATGCAGAAGCTTCCATGGTGCGAAGGGCAGAAGCTGGGTAGAGACAAGAAGGAGCTAGAAAATGAGTTTCTGGGGGATAAGGTTGGTGGAGGGGGGAACACAGTGGGGTCTCATGCTAAGATACTCGGATAAGATCCTGCCATCTGAATGGGAGAGCTTGGCCAAGCCACTGTTGGTCTTGGGTAGCACCTGGGCCAGTGGATCTCGAGGACCTTGTACATGTGACTTCTAAGGCCATTTTCCAAGGAAGGATCTGAGAACTGAAACTTGTAAAAAGCTATCATGGAAGAGGCTGTGGAGAAAATTCTGAATTTAGACCTTGGGCTGTTCCTAGAGTGGATTCCAGAGCTCCTTAGGCCATGTGCAAGGGAAATGATTTTGGTGGATTTTAGCCAAAAGCTCTTTTGGACATCTTGAAACCAGAGTTCCTACAACCAAAGTACAGGAGAGTGCGCTGTCCAAGACAAGGAGACTCGGCTGCAGTGCAGACAGAAAAGTCGCAGGCTGAGTGACCCCCAAAAGGGAAGACTTCCCCTTCCAGCTTTCTCTTTCACCACCAACCTGTGCCTGCTCCAGACAAGTAAGATGGAAGCTGTGTGTTTCAACCAACCAACCAGAGATTTCCTAATTCCCTAAGGAGATGTCCCTGTTAGCGTAGTTTTTCATGTTCACCTGGATGACTAGTGTGACCTATTCCTGCCCACAGAGCAGCCACCACAAGCTCTAGCATGAACATGGTACTAGACAGATAAAGGTCAAAGATACTGCAACAAAAGTTGAAGGGAATGCAGCCTTCCTGGTGTTACTCATATGGCCTTGAAATTATTCGTAAGTAGGTCTCTTGTATATATATATATATATATATATATATATATATATACATATATATATATATAGTATGTATTGTATATATATTGTGTATATATATATATATATATTGTATATATATATACACAGTTTTGCATCAACCCTGGAATGATACTATGTCCAGTAAGATCCCAAACCAACACCTCCCAAGTGTTTCTGAGAAAGGAAGCAGGATTAATATTGCTAAGGAAGGTTGACTTGAGCTAGAAGAATCCCAGGTTGGGTTGGGTCCAGATGGACCCTTCTTCCCCTTCTCTTTTCTGCCAAAAGGACTGAAAAAATAGCACCTAAATGCAATTAGGATTCTCACGGAGGAAGCAGAGGTGTGAAGTGCTGCTAAGTGGTTAGCTCAAGAGTTCTATAAAATCAGAATTACAATTGCAGATTTGCATTTGATCACAAGCCTTACACAGGTGCGTGAATTTCCTTATCAATATTACCAACTTGTCATCAGGCAAGAACTTGGCATTTCTAGTGAGAGATATACTGACCATCACCTAAGCTGAACACCAAACAACAAAGAGTAATGGCAAAAAAGCTTTCATGATGAGCTCTGTTCCTGGCATGTACCATGGATGTTCCACAGTTGTGTTTGAAGTGAATGAAAATGTTTATCCTGTCATTTGTCTCATGTTAAGTATCCAATAAATTCAGTCATTCTGCTAATACTGAGTAACTTCTATGTGCTAGACCTCGGGCATAGGCTTCTACCTTCAGTGAATTTAAATATACAAAGGTACTTTAAAAATTTCCATTTCATGGAAAATGGAATTAAAAGATAAATTTATTTTGGTGCAAAAAGATCTATGCATAGTTTTTTTTCATAATACACATTGTCCACGAACTTTCTGAAGACCCCTTAGTGTATAATTTCATTTGATATACACAGTTTTATCAAACAAATTCAACCTGGGGTGGGGGGTATGGTGGGCATTTGGAGTAGCAGTTAAGATGTTGCTTGGTATGTCCACCTCCCATATTGGAGTGTCTGGGTTCATGTCCTGGCTCCATTCCCGAAACCAGCTTCCTGCCACTGCATACCCTGGGAGGCAGCAGTTGATGGCTCAACAGCTGAGTCACTGCCATCCACATGGGAGACACAGGTTGAGCTCTTGGGGCCTGGCTTTTAGCCTGGCCCAGCCCCAACTATTGCAGGCATTTTGGAAGTGAACCAGTGGATAGAAGATGTCTATATATTTATCAATCAGTCTATCTCTGCCTCTCAAATAAATAAAATTAATTATTTAAAATAAACACTAGACCTTGGAATGGTAGAGTCATGCAATTGCCCATACTTGTGTAGTAGGCTTCTTGCCCTCCAGATCTGTCATTTTTTTTCTGTTTTTTAAAGCTTTTATTTAATGAATATAAATTTCCAAAGTACAGCTTATGGATTACAACGGCTTCCCTCCCCCCATAACTTCCCTCTCACCCGCAACCCTCCCCTTTCCCACTCCCTCTCCCCTTCCATTCACATCAAGATTCATTTTCAATTCTCTTTATATACAGAAGATCAGTTTAGTATATATTAAGTAAAGATTTCAACAGTTTGCCCTCACATAGCAACACAAAGTGAAAAATACTGTTGGAGTACTAGTTATAGTTTTAAATCACAATGTACAACACATTAAGGACAGAGATCCTACATGATATTTTTTTAAAAATTGATTAATTTTCTATGCAATTTCCAATTTAACACCAAGCAGATCTGTCATTTCAAAACCTGCAGTCTTATCCATTCGCCCCACAGCCTCCATCTCTGAGCGTTTCTTCATTAGGTGTTAAAATTTGCCTCTCTGAAATTTCTAACAATCTGTACATATCCTGCCCTTTGAAGCAGCACAGAATATGTATCATCACTGTAGCCAGAATGAGCCTTGACATTTTGAGGGCAACTTCCTCCAATCATCCCTCTGGAGTTTCACACCTCTGTGCTGTTACGGTGCCTTGTGTGATTAGGATTCCCATCCTGTGGCCATCCCAGGTGATTAAGGGGGAAATTGCCCTGTGTTCTGTGACCAGGACATAGTTGGCCCTAGGTCCTCCCATGTCACTAGGAAGGTAACATAAGTTTGTGTGGACAGAGAGGAATGAGTCATAATTTCTAATCAATGTAGAGACTACAAAATTCCCTCCCCCTTTCCTTCCTCTTCTCTGCCCTCCCTTGCTCCAGAGTGTGTAAATTGCAGCCACCAGGTCTTGAGAAATCTGAAGTGGAAATGTGAAGTCTGGGAGTTCATTGCCACCATTAGAGATGACAGCGATGAGCAGAATGCAAGAAGTGACCTCTGAAGGCTAACATTCCCTAACTATCTGCGGGTAGCCCCTTCTCTAAGAACACAGTGGGAGCACAGCTTAGTGCAAAGGGAACTGCACACACGTCCTGTCTGGCTCCCTGAGTGCGTGGGGCCATGGAATTTTGCCTCTTGGTTTGCTGATTCATG
Source organism: Sylvilagus floridanus (assembly GCA_949820135.1). Lineage (NCBI taxonomy): Eukaryota > Metazoa > Chordata > Mammalia > Lagomorpha > Leporidae > Sylvilagus > Sylvilagus floridanus. The sequence continues at coordinate 8,396,239 of OX463228.1, read as the reverse complement.
AAAGCCAATGGCAGGATTCTGAGATCTCTGAGACACTTTCCAGCTCTTAACAGAAAAATTCTCCACGCAATTCTTTTTGGAATTGTGTGGCCATTGCATAGAATGGAGTGGCTCCAAGAGTACTTGTAGAGACCAGTCTCCACAGGAAAAGCTTTGCAGGGTACAGAAAAGCACTTGGTGCGACTCCCTATTTGGAAGAGTTTGAAAAGAGATAAGCATACATCGTGCTTCACTGTTATCTGAAATCTTACCAGTAACACAGTTAATGGTTACCTTTGCAAGGGGAAAAAAATAGGCTAGACAAGGAATTGGGGAGAGAAATCCTTCTGCAATGTTTGATTTTCTAACTATAGCATTAGCCTGTGTTTTGAGAAAAAACAATGACATGGGTTATCTGAATAAGGAAATTATGAGTATATTTTGCTTTTTATTTTTCTGAAGAAAACCCAACTTACTAGTATAAACACAATTTTTAATGTCATTCTGTGTATACCTGCTGCCTTGTCTATTTCTTTTTAAGATTTATTTACTTACTTGAAAGTGAGAGTTACAGGCACAGAGGGGGAGAGAGGGGAGGGAGAGGGAGGGAGGGAGAAAGAGAGAGAGAGAGAGAGAGAATTGATCTTCCATCCACTGGTTCACTCCCCAAATGGCTGCAACAGCCAGGGCTGGGCCAAGCTGAAGCCAGAAGCCAGGAGCTTCTTCCAGGTCTCCCATGTGGGTACAGGGGTCTAAGCACTTGGGCCATCTTCCACTGCTTTCCCAGGCACATGAGCAAGGAGCTGGATCAGAAGTGGAGCAGCTGGGACTTGAACTGGAAGCCATATGGGATGAGTGTTGCAGGCAGATGCTTAGCCTACTGCGCCACAGCACTGGCCCCTTGCTTTGTCTATTTTTGCAAAACAGTGATACCCAAGATGTCAGGCAAAATTACACCAAGCGACACGTTTTCTCTTGGTGTCTCATAAGAGAACCCATCCCCTTTCTTGGCTTTCCCAGGCTTTGACATTTCAGTTCCTTTGAGCAGATTCCAGTATTCCTTAAAGACCGTCAGTGGGAGTCTTCAGCTTATAGGATTTCAGACTGTGCCGCCCACCCCAGTGCACATGCAGAGCTAGATCCTGGCAGCACGGGGCCCCACTGGGTAGGAACCTGTGGACTGTGCCATGTTAGTGACAGCTTGAATCTGTGGTGACCCAGGGAAGAGAGTGGGTCGCAGCTTGTGACAGAAACTGGGCCTGGACCTCGGTGATGTGTCCTTGGTGCTGAGGAGGGTTGGGCGGTAGAGTGCTCAGTGTCTGAGGTTCTTGTCGGCCTGAGTCTAGGAAATGCTGCCCGGCAGCCGGGGCACCCAGGCGGAAGCTCGCTCCTTCATCCAGCTCTCCTGGATGCCTACCACTGCTCTCCATGGCCCAAGGCTAAAGCCATTCTCTGCTCAGAAAACAGAGTGCAGGCCGTGGGGACCAGGGCTTTAGTCCAGGTTCTGTTGCTTAGTTGCTCTGTGACTTTGGGTGAGACTCTGAGCCTCAGTTTCCCTAAATGTAAACACTGGAGGCCATATCAGATGCTCTCCAGCCTCTGTTCAGAGTACTGAGCTCCGGGGGCCAGCACTGTCACGTAGCGGGCTAAGCCTTCGCCTGCAGCAGCAGCATCGTGTACAGGCGTGGGTTTATATCCCTGCTGCTCCTCTTCTGACCCTCTCTGCTATGGCCTAGGAAAGCAGTGGAAGATGGCCTGAGTGCTTGGGCCCCTGCACCCATATGGGAGACCCAGAAGAAGCTCCTGGCTTCATATCAGCCCAGCCCCTGTCATTGTGGCTGTTTTGGGAGTGAACCAGCAGATGGAAGATTCTCTCTCTCTCCCTCTCTCCCTCTTTCCCTCTCTCTCTGTAACTGCTTCTCAAATAAATAATAATAATCTTCAAAAGCAAAAAAACCATTGAGCTCCAGCCCTACTCTGTGCCTTGGCCTTTCTCTGTAGGAACAGCCAGATTTGAAGAGGGAAACAGGAGATAAGTTGTCTTTTATTCCAGTTCACTAGTATGAGGGTGCTTTATAAAGTTCATGGAAAATGGAATTAAAAGATGAATCTATGTTGGTGAAAAAAATTTTTAAATCCCTGCATAGTTTTTCGGTAATACACATTTTCTATGAACTTTGTGGAGACCTCTATGCATGGATTTTTTTGCACCAAAATAGATTTATTTTTTTAGAATAATTTTAGCATTGTCCAAAATTTTTAGTTCTATATCTTATTCGTTTGAAAGACAGAGAGACCAAGATCTGTAGTCCACTTTAGAACTTCATCTGCTAGTTCACTCCCCAGATGCCTGCTACAGCTAGGTTTGGGTCAAGCTAAAGCCAGGAGCTGCGAATTCAAGCCAGATCTCCCCAGCAAGGGGCAGGGAGCCAGTTATGTGAGCCATCACCTGCTGCCTCTCAGGGTGCGCATTAGCAGGAAGCTGGAATTGGGCCTGGAGCTGGGACTCCAACCAAGGTACTCTGATATGGGATGTGGACTTCTGGGGCAGCATCTAACTGCTGTGCTAGACGCTCACTCCAAACTTTGGATTCCATTTTGTCACAAACTTTTCAGGTACCCTTGGTGTGTGCTGACAAGTGATCATTAAAAGACTTGTATATGCGAGGGGGGAGCCAAACCCGAAAGCTTCCTAGGATGCCGGAGTCCAACATCAATAGGTTTCTGAGAGACACATAGGCAGAGGTTGAAGATATCTTATCTGGGCCCTGGCATCTAAACTGATGCTCTCAAATCTTTCCTCTGGCTGCTGTATCTCCCCCACAAAATGTCAAAACCCAGACTCTCGTTCTGGCCAAGCAGCCATTTAGCATCAGAAACCTTCTGGCTCCATTAGGCCAGGGAACACTTGTGGCAAGGGGGTAAAACAAATTTTTTTTTTTGAGAAACAGCTGCCAGCCAAGTTAGAGCATCTCAGAGTTGCTGCCGTTGAAGACCTAGTGTGGGGCATCTGGGCCAGCTCTGAGTGTCTGGGCATGTGACCCCGGGCCTATTGCTCACGCTGAGTCAGAGCTGAACTCGCAAATGGCATGCTCCCCAGCTGGAGGACCCTTTCAGTCACCACCTTGGTAGCTATGCAGTCACCCCTCAGTATCCATGAGGAGTGGTTCCAGGACCCCCAAAGGTGCCAAAACCCACAATGCTCTGGTCTCTTATGCAAAATGGCAGATTATGTGCATACAACCTACACATATCTCCCCATATACTTTGAATCATCCCTAGATTACTTACAATACTAATACAACGTAGATATTGGAGTGGTTGTTATACTATATTATTGAATAATAGCTAGAAACAAAGTCTATACACATTCAGCACAGACAAATTTTTTTTTTTTTGACAGGCAGAGTGGACAGTGAGAGAGAGAGATAGAAAGGTCTTCCTTTGCCGCTGGTTCACCCTCCAATGGCTGCCGCGGCTGGTGCGCTGCGGCTGGCGCACCGTGCTGATCCGAAGGCAGGAGCCAGGTGCTTCTCCTGGTCTCTAATGGGGTGCAGGGCCCAAGCACTTGGGTCATCCTCCACTGCACTCCCTGGCCACAGCAGAGAGCTGGACTGGAAGAGGGGCAACCAGGACAGAATCCGGTGCCCTGACCGGGACTAGAACCCAGTGTGCCGGCGCTGCAAGGTGGAGGGTTAGCCTAGTGAGCCGCGGCGCCGGCACAAAATTTTTTTAAATGTCCCCCTTCTATGATTCGTGAAATTCTTCGTTATAGAGGGAGGTGAATATAGTTATAAAAGGCAATAAAAGGATGTTCATGGTAATGGAACTGCCCTGCGACTTGACTCTGGAGGTGGATACATGCTAATATGGTGTGTGAATACACACACACACACACACTCACACTCACACACACACAGAGTACAAGTGAAGCTAGGGAAATCTGAATAAGCTTTGTGGATTGTGTCAAGATACCAATCAGTAGGTTGCACTATAATCTTACAAGATAATATTACTGCAGGAAGCCAGGTCAAGGGTGCAGGGAATCAGTTTGTATTATTTCTTAAAACTACATGGGAATCTACAGTCATCTCAATAAAAAACTAAAGTACAACTTAATTTGAGAGAGAGTTTTGCAAGTACCAGCCAAAACAGGGCTGTTTCCAGAGAAAACAGGAAATGGTGTCGTATCAGCCCTGTTAGGGTGACAGTAGATTCTCAATGGCATGGGGAAAGTGGTTGGTTGAAGAACTTAAAAAAAACAATCAGCAGTGGAAACTCTGCACTAGGTTTTGTTTATTTGGTTTTGTTTTTCTCTCTGGAGAGGAACAAGTTGGACAGAAGGTTCCGAAGGGTTACATAGGCATCTTCCAGATGAGAAATATTTACATAGAAAATGAGCGCAGTTTGGTACCATTAGGGTCTCACATGTAAACCTCACAAGAAGTAGAACCTTTACCTCAAATAGATCTAATACAGGAATGGAATTAGAAATCACTAGAGGCACAGAGCAGGTGTTTGGCCTAGCAGTTAAGTCGCCCGTGTCTCATATCACAGTGCCTGCGTGCAAGTCCTGGCTCTAGCTCCTGACTCTGGCTTCCTGCTAATGTGCACCCTGGAAAGCAGCCTTGATGGCCCAGTAATTGGGTCTCTAGCACCCATGTGGGAGACCTGGATTGAGGTCAAGGCTCTCATCTTCAGCCTGGCCCAGCCCTGGCTGTTACAGGAATTTGGGCAGTGACAGCAGGTGACAGCAATTTCTTCTCTCTCCCTCTCCCCCTCCCCCTCTCCCTCTCCCCCTCCCCCTCTCCCTCTCCCTCTCCCTCTCCTTCTCCCCCTCTCTCTCCCTCTCCCTCTCCCCCTTTCCCTCTCCCCCCCTCCCTCTCCCCCTCCCTCTCCCCTCTCCCTTTCCCCCTCTCCCTCTCTCCCCCCCTCTCCTTCTCTCCCTCTCCCTCTCGCTCTCCCTTGTCCCTCCCTCTCCCTCTCCCCCCTCCCTCTCCCCCTCCCTCTCCCCTCTCCCTCTCTCCCTCTCATCCTCTCCCTCTCCCTCCCCCTCTCCCTCCCCTCCCCCTCTCCCCTCCCTGTCCCTCTCCCCCTTTCCCTCTGGCTCTCCCCCATCCCTCCCTCTCCCTCTCCCTCTCTCCCTCCCCCATTCTTCTCCCCCATCCCTCTCCCCCTATCCTTCTCTCCCTCTCTCTCTCTCCCTCTCTCTCTCTCCCTCTCTCCCTCTCTCTCCCTCCCTCTCCCTGTCTCCTTCCCTCTCCCTCCCTCTCCCCTTCTCCCTCCCTCTTCCTCTCTCCCTCTCCTTCTCCATCTCCCCCTCTCTCTCCCCCTCCTCCTCTCCCTCTACCCCCACCCCCAACCTCCAAACAAAATACCAGAAGGGGCAGGTGAGCATCCTAGGATGAGTGATGGGTAGGAGCACAGTCTCGGGTCCACGTGGCCTAGACTCAAATCCTGGCTCTGATGCTTTCTAGTTTTGTGACCTTGGACCAATGACCCAGCTTCCTTGGGCCTCTGTTTTCCCATTTGTAAAGTGGAAAAATTCTAGAACCTATCTCATAGGTGGTTCCAAGATTAAATGGATTAATGCTGAGGACTGTAATTCACGGCCCATTTGTGCTTAATAAGGATTGCTTGCTCTTACTCTTACTATCCTGTGGGAGATGGATGGACATGGCCCACGGATGCAGGGCCTGAACTCCTCCTGCAGCACCTCCTCCTGCTGGCCTTTTCCCATCTCCTCGGACTGGACTCCAGATTCCAGCGAGAAATCTCAAATCACCAGAGAAGAAATACCGCCAAGTGCCTCAGGTTGACTGAGAATTGCTTGCCCACAGGTGCAGAATCCCCAGTACAGGGACTGGGTCTCTAGCACTTGGCTGCTCTTACCTGGGAACTCCTGTGGCTGTCCTGGGCTTTCATTGTTTAACCAACTGAGTGGTTTTAAGGAATGCATACCCCAAATTCTAGCACGTAACGTACCTTCTCAGGGGAGCCTACCAGAAACTAACTGAAGGTGTGGGTTATCAGACTGCACCCCATCCCTTCAGAATCCATCACTGGGCCTGGGGTCCGAGAATTTCCACGTTCAATAAGCTTCCACTTCAGGAGAAACACTCATCTGGGGCATTCTCTAGGGTGTGGCACCTGGGAAACGCTGACTTTTTCATCCTGCCAACAAACCTAGGAAAAGATAGTAGCAACCATAATGATCTTTGTTTTACCATTTTTAACACAAAGAGGCGAAGTGTCTCAATGCAGAAACACAAACCCATGCCAGTGCTGGGGACCTTGTCGTTATTCAGGTGGCTCAGGGGCACCTGACGTGGCTGGCGCTGCGCTGCTGACGATACTCCCACTGGCCGCCTAAGCCTTTGTGTGCCCGACAGAGTCAGGAAGCAGGCCTAGAATACGTGATTCCCGCCACTGCTGGCTTTTAGAGCACGTCTCCTTCCTGGATTGTCAGTCCTGCAGGGGAGCCCAGCGACTTTTGGTCCTGCCCCCACTCCCTTCATAAAGCTGTGGGCCAGAGACACCGTGCAGTCCAGAGATGGGAAGGGAAGGGGCTGAGCACAGGCAGCAGGCAGTGTCAGGGGGTGGAGGCAGAACCCAGAGAGTGTATAAACTCTAAGAGAGAAAAAGAGGCCCGAGCCTCATCTTCTTCCTTCTGTCACCTAAGTCTCCTTGTGGCTGCAAAGCTGATGTTGAAATGTTCTCACCCACTGTACCCTACCCCAGTATGGCAACCGGGCCTTTGGGAGGAACACCTGTAAGTAAACTAGGCATCCAATCTTGGATGCCCAGTATGTTTATACACATCCTGGACCATAAGACAGAACTGAGAAATCAAAAGAAGAGCATTGTCAGAATTGTGAATGCCAATGTGTGTGTGTGTGTGTGTGTGTGTGTGTGCGCGCGCAAGGGAAAAAATCAGGAGTTTTGTAGAAAGGTGAAATTGGAAATATTCTTGAAAATTTGCTTTGAATTAACCTTTGTACATGTACCACATATTGTGGTACGTGGGACTCAAAACGGGAATTTTCTCTGATCCAAGTACACTGCTGGGCAAACCATATTTGATAAGTGGCTTCTTAAAGAACCAGTAATTATGAGAATCAGTTTTTGTCCCTGCACTGTGTGAGGCTTATCACATACATTCATGATCTCATCTGGTCATCACAAGTGTTCCCACAAAACACGTATTATTATCTTTATTTAGCTCAGGGAGATTAAGTAAGTTGCCCAAGGCCCGGTGCTGGAAAGTGGCACAGCTCAGGATCCAGTTCAGGGCTGTGTCTCCAGGCTCAGCCTTGGTCTCCAGCCAGGACACTGCTGGGCCGGCACGGGTGTGTTCCCATGTGGTTTGGTTATGATCATCCATACCAGTCGGTGTAACTCTGGCCAACTCCCAGGCTCCTTCCACTTTTATGCCATTGCTCCTTGAAATAAACTGGAGAGCAAAGGAAACCATCTGGCAAACTCTGGGGAGACTTTCCCCAGTCGTGTCATAGCAGCTACTTCCGGGACCACCTTGCAAAAGAGTGACCAGCAAGGTACATTCATTTCCTAGGGCTTCTGCAACACAGTGCCTCAGGCCGGGTGGCTTAAAATGCTAGCAGTGTATTGTCTCACAGTTCTGGAGGCTACAAGTTCAACATCAAGGGGTCAGCAGGGTTGATGCCTTCTGGGGGCTATGCAGGAGAATTGCTCCCAGCCTCTTTCCTCGTCTTGTTGGCAGCTGTCTTCTCCCCACGTCTCCTCACCTCGTCTCTCTTCTGTGTGTCTACCTCTTGTCCAGATTCCTCCTTTTTTAAAAAATTGTTTATTTGAGTGGCAGAGAGAGAGAGACGCAGAGTTGCCATCTGCTGCTTCACTCCTCAAATGCCCATAACAGCTGGGGCTGGGCCAGCACTGAAGCTAAGAGCCAGGAACACAATCCAGGTCTGTCACGTGGGTGGCAGGAGCCCAGTAACTGGAGCCATCCTGGCTGCCTCCCAGGGCCTGCATTAGCAGGACGCTGAGGGCAGGGGCTGGCGCCAGGTTCTGCAGCGTGGCATGCAGTGTTTTAACTGGCGACTTAACCGCTAAGCTAAGCACCTGCTCCGGTACCTCCCCTATTTGTAAGAACAGCAGTCACATTGGATTCGGACCCATTCTAATGACCTCATGTTAATTTGTTGACCTCTGTTAAGACCCCCATCTCCACATAAGGTCGCACTCCCCAGTACTGAGGGGACCCCAGCGTATCTTTTCTCTGAGGACACAGTCCAACCCAGGAGAGCGAAGCAGCCTTGTCGAGGGGATTCTTTCTCAATCCCAGCCCCAGATGAGTCTTCTCCTGCTTCCCTTCTGTTTAGTAGGCAAGGGCAAACTGCAATGAGTCAGCCACAAGAAGAAGGCCCATGACTACACAAACTTGTTCTTCCTCTCGTCTGGTTTCCCTTCATCTCAAGCCAGTGGGTGGCATTTTGCCCGGGCAGTCACTATGCCCTGCATGCACCAGTAAAAACAAAAACAAAACAGGTGCCAGGGCTGGGAGAGCCTGACAGGCCTTAGCCTGAGGTCTCTGTGTGGTGGCTTTGAGGAATTACCTTCTCAGTGTACCCGAGTGTGCAAGGGGCTCTGGAACTCGCTGATTCTCTGCCTTCTTCTGACCCCTTGGTGGAGCTAAGAAAGCCCGGCTGCTCTTTCCAGAAAATCAGAGCCCAGCCACCTGAGGGATGCTGCGATGGAGGAATCTCCACATGCGAGAAGGGCTTGGAGACTGACAGCCCCGGTCTTATCCCCGAAGTCTGCCTTTCTCTTGTAAGCTGCACTGGCCACCATGGCCATTACCGTATACGGCCTAAAGAAGGCTCTCTCCCAGCACTCTTTCCCATGCATGAAGAGAGGCTCGTCTTAATTCTCCACTGCTTGACTAGTCCTGGGCTGCAGCATTTATATTCAGGCTTTTCAGAAGCCCCACTTACCGAAAGGTTATGTTTTCTTGCAAAAGAGCTGCTGGATATGGTTGTCTGGGAACCAGGCCCACTGTCACAAGTCCCCTGTGGAGGTGCCTCCCACCCTGCCTCTCCTCTGCCACCACGAGATTGCACCTCTAAATCCAAAAGCCGTCATCTCTCTATATTCCTGGGTTTGGCATCTGTGGATTCAGCCAGCTGTGTGTGGAAAAATTAGGCCTGCGATGGTTGCATCTGTACTGAACAATCTTGTTTCAGACATTGTTCCTTGTCGTTATTCCCTAAACAATACACTGTCACTACTATTTATATATAGCATTTACATTAGGTATCATAAATAATCTAGAGATGATTTAAAGCAGGGGTGGGGAACGTCCAGCCCCTGGGACCATATAAAGTCAGTGAAATCATTTTGTCTGGTCCTGCCAAAGCAACCAACCACAGGTGGGACTCGAAAGTCAATAAATCTACAGCAGGCTGATTTTTAAGTGGATAGTTTTGTATGGCCTGCAATCGATGCTGTAAGTATCCAAGTGTACCTTGGCAGAAAAAAATGTTCCCCATCCCTTATTTATTGTCTGCAGGTTATATGCAAATACTATGCCCTGTCATGTCATAGGAGGAACTTAGGGACCGGAGATCTTGGCATCTCCTGAGTGGGGCGATCCAGAATTGTATAGACTCAGAGTCCGGGCCAAGCTCCTTCTTCAGCCAATCCAGTGCCCGCCTTCCTGATTCCACAGCCTCTGCTGAGCATGACTGATGGACGAGAAAGCTCACTGCCTTCTGGGAAGGTTCTGCTCCAGAGCCTTGCCTTAGGAATCCCACATCCACACATAATCTAATCTCTATGCCAAAAAAAAAAAGTTCTGATGTCATCCCCAACAGATAAAGAAGAAAGGAATTCCTGTTGAAGAACAACCAGTGAAACAACTGTGTCATTGTTTTTAGGTTGGTCTTTGCATTTTTTTTAAAAATTAATTTTCAATTATTTGTAAGGCAAGGAGAGAGACAGCTAGATAGATCTCCCATATCCTGGGTTACTTCCCAGATACCCTCAGTGGCTGGAACTGGGCCAGGCCAAAGCCCAGAACTGAGATCTCAATTCTGCTCTCCCAGGCGGGTGGGAGGTACCCAACTACTTGAGTCATCATTGCTGCCTGCCAGGGTGCACATGAGCAGGAAGCAGGAACTGAGCTGTGATTCGAACCTAGGAACTCTGATAACAGACTGCAGCCATCCCAAGTGGCATCTAACCACTGCCCCAAATGCTGGCCCTGCCATGTGATCTTCGCGCTAAGCGGCGAGTATTTGTATTCAGAGCTGTCAGAGCTGAAGTGATGGTGGAGGTTAGTTAGTGGGGTACAAGGCCCCCTCTGTTTTGCAGATGAGAGATGGAGACCCAGAAAGCGAACACAGGTTTTGTAATATTGGCTGGTGGCAAGGGTTAGAGCCCAGATCTGCTGATTCCCTGCCTGGTACTCTTCAGAATATTGCCACATACCAAACAGCAGAGCACAGGACGGGACTGTTGTATGGTAAACCTTAATCCAGGCAGGGTTACAGCAACGTGGAAGACCTCTGGGTCATCGGTCAGTTCCAAATGACAGTAAAGAACTGGATGAAGGGCTCCGACCTCAGGAATGTGCAAAGCATTGGGCAGGCCTTCAGTGTTCTCTAAGCCTGGTCAGTTCCGCCTGCTGCATGCCACTTCTGTCAGTCCACTTCTGCTTGTCTGCCTCCACTCTGGGCCACTTCTCATCTCTCCACCCAAATCCATTCTTGCTCTAAGGTCCCAGATCCTTAACATGGACCAGAAGGGTCTGTGTGTGTTGACTTCCTGGTTTTCCAGCTTTCCCCTTCTTTCCCCCCTCCCCTCCCCTCTGGTGCCCTCTGCTCCAGCCTGGCAGAGCTTCTCAGTTCCTCAAATAAACCACGCCTCCCTCTGTCTTTCTCTGGGATCTGCCTAGAAACGTTTTCTCTAATTCCCTAGACCAGGGGCTCTCAGACAGGGCTGATCTTACTGCCTCCCCCCAGGGGACATTTGGCAATGGCCACAGACATTTTTTGGTTGCTGGCACTAGCATCTAGAGGGGAGAGGCCAAGGATGCTGCTAGACTTCCTGCATTTCACAGGACGGCTTCCTGTAACAAAACCCACCCATCCCAGAGTGTGGGAGCTGAGGCCAAGAAACACTCGGTCTTCAGATCTCGGCTTACGTACAGCTTCCTCCAGGAAGGCCTCCCAATATACTTTGGATAAGATCTGAGGGCTCCTTCTGCCTCCATTTGCTTCCTCCAGGCCCTCTCCTTCCCAGCACTGGGCACACATGGGAATACCGTGAGACACTAGGACATCTGCCTCCCACACCAGTGTGTCAGCCCCAGGAAGAGGGGTGGCATGTAGACTTGTCATCTGATCCAGCTGCCCTGGACAGCACCTGGCACAGCTAGACACCACTTTTTGCCTTGTTAGCCCCGGAACACATAGGAAAGTAAGTTCCCCAAGTGACCTGCCTTTCTCCCCCAGGGTTTTGTGGGTTTCCAAGGGCTTTAAGAGCAGGCCCACAGATGCCCCAGTGGACAAGTGTGCAGTCTTGGGAGCCTACAGAAGTGATGGGGCAGGTGTTTGGCCTAGCAGTTAAGACGCCATCCCTCATCTCCTATGGATGTGCCTGGGTTCACAGCCTGGCTCTGTTTCCAATTCCACCTTCCTGCACTCCCTGGGAGGCAGCAATGATGGCTCAAGTACTTGGGTTCCTGCCACTCACATGGGGGACCTGGATTGAGTTCCAGGCTACTGGCTTCAGCCTGGCCCAGCCCTGACTATGACAGGTACTTGGAAAATGAACCAGCAGCTGGAAGATCTCTTTCTCTCTGTCTCTGTCCTGCTGCCTTTCACATAAATAAATACATATTAAAGAAGTGGACTGATACCCTAATTCCACCACCGTCTACTTGAGTGACCTTCAGCAAGTTGCTTAGTTTCATCATCCACGAAAGAAGCATAAAAATAGAGCTTGTTTCATAGCCTTGTTGTGAAGATGAAAAGACAGAGTGTGTGAAGTACTTAGCACCAGCTCTGTCTCTGGGTAATGGATCAGTAACTGCAAGAAGGGTGCACTGTGGAGCAAGACACTTGTTCCAAGGGTCCATGCAACCCCAGGCCCTGCTGAATGGCCACAGGGACTGGAGGGGAACCATCAGGAGGCAGCCAGTCAACCCCTTTTTTAAAAAATATTCATTCACTCATTCATTCATTATTTATTTTGACAGAGAGAAAGATAGCACTCCTATCTACTGGTTCCCTCTCTAAATGCCTGCAACAGCTGTGGCTGAACCAAGCCAAAGTCAAGAGCTGGGAGCCCAATCCAGGTCTCCCACATGGGTGGCAGGGACCCAACCACTTGAGCCACCATTGCTGCCATCCAGGGTGTGGCAGGAAGCTGGAATTGGGGGGCAGATCTGGGACTTGAACTCAGGCACCCCGATATGGGATATGGGCATCTTAATAGCTAAGCCAGGTGCTTGCCCCTCACCCTCTTCATAACTTCTTCAACTCTGGAATGCACCTGAAAACCTCCCCTAGGCTCACTGTACATCCCCAACATCCCCATCCAAAGCAGACCGGTGCCTGAAATGCAGCTGCAGGTAGGTCAAGGGCAGCCTCCACACTCTCACTCCGCCACTCCCGGAGCCCTGGCACCCGACCTCTTATCTGGATTCCATCTCTGGAGCCAGCCTTCCTCTGGATGGAAACCCGTTTCTCAGCCTCTCTGGGCCCTGTCTGTGGAGTCAGCAGGGGCTCCACACCCCATAAGCAGCCTGGCCCCCCACTTCCTACCTGGTAGGATCTCTGGTTCCCTGAGATCTGCAGGGGAATTAGCAGTTGATTAATTCTAGAGCTCCTTCTACCCTTCAGGGAACATGGAGGGTTAGGGAGCAAGGCTTTCCCATCTCCAGGCCCCGTGGTTTCCTTTCCCCCTAATTTTAGGCATTCAAAACCTGCTTTGGAAAGAAACAAAGGTCCATTTCCTGGCCTGCCCTGGTCAGCCAGCAGAAATGTCTGCTGGGAGTTGGAGGGCAGGATGAGAAGAGAGGCTACCCGTGCCTGGAATGGGAGGATGTCATCTGGGGTATGCACAGGCCACAGACAGGAAATCCTTTCACTCTGGGAGCAGATGTCAGAGCCACGTCCCACACAGGTAGCAGCCAGAGAGGTCCACGCCCAGCAGCCCTGTCCACAGATCTGCACAAGCACCAGCTGACAGCCCCAGGGTGGGTGGGTGGGTGGGTGGGAGAGGGACCTGAGACTCCAGAGCTGAGGGAGAAGAGGGGAGGGGGACATTGGCTCATGGGGAAAGACCCCCCAGTGCACCATCCATCTGTGGTCCTGGGTGAACACCATCTGCCTGGAGTTCACAGCCCATGGCTTCTGTTGACTGGTGTAGCTTTCTGCTCTGCAGCCGGTGAAACCTGACAGGTCGGTTTCTAGATCTGGGCTGATTCTCTTCCACTTCCTGGTTCTCATACCTGCAAACTTGAGTATCTATGTGTTTACCTCCTCGCCCTGTGAAGGGATGGATTCCTTGTCCCACATGCACAATGAAAGGCTTGGTCTCTTAAGAAGCAGTTCAGTGGGTCTGATACCAGGGGAGTCATTGAAGGGATGAGAACAACTGAAGTTAGACCCCTGAAGATGAAAATCAGTGACGTGGGGCAGGTGTTTGGGCTAGTGGTCAAGACGCCCACACCCAACATCAGAGGGGCGGAGTTTGATTCCTGGCGCCAGCTTTCTGCTAATGCAGACCCTGGGAAGCAGCAGCGATGGTTGAAGTGGTCAGGTCCCTGCTGCCCACATGGGAGGCCTGACTTGAGTTCCCAGCTCCCGGCATCAGTCTGGCCCAATCTGGGCCATAGCAGGCATTTGGAAGTGAATGCACACATATCTCTCTGTCTGTCTGTCTCTCTCTCATATTAAAAAAAATAGTGTCTCTCTCATATCAAAAAATAGTGACAAGTCTCTATCCCAAGGGCACTTCTTCCATGATGGGAAAAATCTGAGCAAGCTTTCTCCCCTACCCCACTCATCTAGGTCTTGGTGGGAAGCAACCAAGTTTTGCCTAAGCCTCTATTTTGAACCACTTTGAAAAAGTAGGCAAGGTGCCTTTTTTTTAAAAAAAAAAGAATAATCCCTCCAAAGGATATTACATGCCTCTTTGCCCTCTGTCAATACCAACTAAACATGTTAGTGATTGGATCATGTGTTTGGCGCAGGGGTGAAGGTGCTGCTTGGGTACTCGCCTCCCATATCAGAGTGCCTGCGTTCCAGTCCCAGCTCTGCACCTGATTCCAGCCTCCTGCTAATGCAAGCCCTGGACTCTGCAGGTGATGGCTCAAATGATTAGTTTCCTACAACCCACATAGGAGACCCAGATGGAGTTCCTGGCTCCTGGCTTTCACCTGGCACAGCCCCAGATGCTGTGAGCATTTGGGGAATGAACCAGCAGATGAGTGATGTCTCTTCTCTTTCCCTATCAAATAAATAAAAGTAAATAATTTTAAACCAAGTATTTGAGTGAGTGAATTGAGGCAGAGGTGGTTCAATAGGGCTTGGATAATGTGAGGGGCCATGGTACATAATTTCACTTTCCAGTGGTTCAACCACCCTCCAGGGACGTCCTCAGCCTGGCCATGCCCCATGGCTCAGAGCTGGTGAGAGGAAGCTTCTGAGAGAGAGAGAGATGGCTTACTCGAAGATGGGTGTTTATGGACTGGGAGTGTCCACACCATGGGCACCCACAGCCTTCACTTCCTCTTGCCCTGGATGCCAGCTCTCTCCTGTGCAGAAGCGTGCCCTGTGTGAGCTGCTCACTAGCCCATCAAAAGGCTCCTGCTCTCAGGAGCTGCACAGACAGATTGGTAGGAAAAGGAACTTGCGAGAAGCCCAAGGCAGATATCTGGGACAAGAATGTGAACTAACATTGTTCAAGTGCTCACTGTGTGCCAAGCTCTGTGTTACATACTTAATGGCCATGATTTTATAGAATTCCCCTAACAACTTGGTAAGGACGAACTTGGGCTTTGAGCTTGTCAACTTCAGTTTCAGTCTCATCCTTTTTTCGTGTTGTATGAACATGAGAAATTCTGAAAACTCTCTGAGTCTCAGTTCCCTCACCTGTGAGCTAGGAATAATAATAG
Organism: Sylvilagus floridanus; assembly: GCA_949820135.1. NCBI lineage: Eukaryota > Metazoa > Chordata > Mammalia > Lagomorpha > Leporidae > Sylvilagus > Sylvilagus floridanus. The sequence continues at coordinate 8,381,097 of OX463228.1, read as the reverse complement.
TACCTCCATCAGAGTATTCTAGGAGTTCCTGCAGGTAATACACAAGAGAAGCGTTGAAAGAAGGCAAACACTCAATAAATATCAAGGTGACTATTATTAACATGGCCTTGAGTAGCAGCCCAGGGCTGATTTAACAAAGACCCACAAGCTGAGTGGCTTAAAAGAAAAGTATTGTCTCTCTCAGTTCTGGGGCTGCAAGTGCAAGATTAAGGTGCTGGTGGATGTTGAGGGCTCTGAGGGAGAGTCTAGTCCACGCCTCTCTCCTGGCTTCCAGCAACCTCAGACACACCTTGCCTTGCCGATGGCCATCTTCTTCCCCTGTGTCCCCTTTATCCTCTTTCCTCTGCATGCATCTCTCTGTGTGTCCAGATTTACCCTCTTTATAAGGGCACTGGTCACATTGAATGGGGCCCATTCAAATGACCTCATTTGAGCCTGATTACCCCTAGAGAGACCCTTTTCCAAGTTTAAGTTCACATTCTCAGGTCCTGGGGTCTTAGAATTCAGCATAATAATTCAACGCATAACACAAGGCTAAGTTACCTGCTCAAGGTCATGGCAGTTTTTAGTGAAGAAACTGGTCCTGGAGTCTAGGATTGCTGGATGGAAACCCCATGGCATACACGGCAGTGGGAAGCCTGAGATCGCTAGCCCTTCTCTGGGGAGAAGGAACGAACTGGACACGTTCAGAGCCTGCCACTTCACTTTTCCCTCTTCTTCCGTAGCCTGCCTGCTCCAGGCTGAGCTGGTGAACTATGAGCGAGTCAAGGAGTACTGCCTCAAGGTCCTGAAGAAGGAAGGGGAGAACTTCAAGGCCCTGTACCGGTCTGGCGTGGCGTTCTACCACCTCGGGGACTACGACAAAGCACTCTACTACCTGAAAGAGGCGAGGGCCCGGCAGCCAACAGGTAAGGCAGCAATGGCTCTTCCGGTCACCTCCCTCTGGCAGCTCCCGGGGCCTCTCAGCGCAGTGGACAATTTTCATGGCTGGCAGAGCTGGATGGAGACAAATAGGGGGTCAAATTAGGGTGTGTGCCAGGACCTAAAATGAAGAGAGCACACAGTCCTTGCACTCACCTGGGGTCTGGACTCCAGAGAGCTTGGGCAGCTGTCCTCTTCAGAGAGGGGACAGGTTCTTTGTCTTTCCACCACAGTTTCCAGCTGTCCTCACTTGTAATAAATGCATGTTGACTTTATGCTGTTTGCCAAGGTCAGTGTGAGACACCAGGGATGTAGATGAGAAGACAGGGCCTCTATCTGAGAGAACTCACATCTGGTTGGTGAGACAGAATACACAAATGTGTATCTATCTATCTATCTTTTTTTTTTAATTTGAAAAATGAGAGTGAGAAGCTCCCATCTCCAGGTGCAATCCCCAAATGCCCACAATGGCCAGGACCGGGTCAGCCTTCCTCCAGGCCTAAGCTAGGAGCCAGGAACTCAATCTGGGTCTCCCATGTGAGTGGCAGGAACTCAACTTCTTGAACCATCACTGCTGCCTCCCAGTGACATAACAGGAAACTGGAGTCAGGAGCCACGGCCAGGAATCGAACCCAACTGCTCTGATAAGGGATGCCTGCATATTAACTGGCTTCTTAGCCACTCTGCTAAATCCCTACCCCCAAAAAGACAATTGAATGCTAAGCCAAGCATTTGTCAGGAAGCCTGCTCTGACGGCTCCAGCCAGATCCCATTCCTTAGCATGTGTCATCTGTACCATTCACTTAGGTCACAGCCGGAGCTCGCCCAGTCATTCATTCCACACATATTTATTGAGGGAGTGCAATAGATTTGGAACTATTCTAGATAATGAGTACATAGCAGTAAATAAAAAGGAAGTTGCCACCTTCAAGGAGTTTTTGTTGTAATAGAGGAAAACAGACAGCAAGCAAATGGACAAGTAGGTAATATAACATGTAAGAGTGCTGTAAAGAAAATAAAGCCGAGTGAAGAGACCGAGAGCAAGGGGAGGATGCTGTCTTAGATCCTCAGGCCTCCCTGAGGAAGTAACAGTAAAGCAATGACTTGTGACTTGTCATTGTTGTTCATATGGCTGATTTTTTTTTTAATGCAGTTCTTCTTCCAAGAAGCTAGTAAGGGTATTGTTGGTCCAGAGATTAAGACACCTCTCGAGACACCCACATTCCATATCAGAGTGCCTGGCTTTGAATTCTGGCTCTGCTTCTGATTCTAGCTTCCTGCTGACACAAACCCTGGGAGGCAGGGGTAATGGCTCAAGCAGTTGGGTCCCTGCCACCCGTATGGGATACCTAGATTGAGTTCCAGGCTCCAGGCTTCATCCTGGCCCTGCCCTAGCTGTTGCGGGCACTGGGGGAGAAAGACCTCTCCATCTATGTCTGTCTGTGTCTGTTTTTCTCTCTTTGTCTTTCTGCCTTTCAAATTAATTGTTTTTAAAAAGAAGTCTTTAAGAATTTTAGGATCAATTTGCAAATGCCTAAATCAATTTGCAAAAGCCAACAGAGACCTTGAATTTGTACAGTGGAGTTCTTTTCTAAGAACACTCATGTATGTATTGTTGTTTTCCATATGTAAATTGTGTCCCACCAATCATATACCATAAGCAGCGTGAAGCCTAAGAACTGGACTCATTCTACAGGATTTGCTTAAGCACCTCCTATAGGCCAGCATTGTTCTGGATGTCATGCCTGGCAGTGATGCAGTATTCATGTCTACTTCTGAAAGTTCCTATCCCAGGCATCCCTCTAACTCTGTGTTTTAGTGTGCGGAGAGCTAAGCAGCCTTTCCAGGCCCTGCCCTGCTCACTGATTTAGGGATTGAATTGGCTTTGTTTATGGAGACGTGATCGTCTGACCCTGATTATATGGACAGAAGGAAGCAAAGTCATTTTCAAATATTAAAGTTAAAAAAACTACATCTGACTAATATTTATTAATCACTGTGTTAAGCACTTTCAGACCCACCTGGTTTGGTCCTCATAGCAATTGTATGAGGAGGGCATTGTGGTCCCCAGGCGAGGCAGGCTTTTGGGCCAGACACACCGTTGACTGTGTGACTCCTTGGGCATCTGATTCAATCTCTCCAAAGCCCGGTCTTCCCTTTTTCGTAGCAAGGGCGATGCCACGTACCCTGCAGGATTGTAGTAGTGGTAAATGTGATAATGAAGGTTCAAAACCTGGCTCTGAGTAGGCATTCAAAAGCAGACGTTGCTTCTTGCAGGTGAGAGAGTAAGGTAGGAGAAGGGGGTAACTTGCCTGAGGTTCAACTCCAGGGGGGTGGGGGCTCTCAAACTGCTGATTCGGAGACCACCGGGCTTCCTGCTGCACAGACAAAAGGGAGAAATTCTCTTCTCCCCTCCCTCTCGTCTGTCTCCTGGGTCACAGTGACCCTTCCCCTTGGCAAAGGGCGGGTGGGAAGGAAAGGCCAGCACCGGCCGATGGGCCCTGGGCCGAGTGAGTCTGGCCTGCTCGTGGCTTGCAACCCAGCTCGTGTCATTCTCGGCACAACCGTGGTTGTCCTGCCAGGTGTTTCCCAAGGTGTGTCTCTCTCCTCACAGACACCAATGTGATTCGCTATATCCAGCTGACAGAGATGAAGCTCAGCAGGTGCTCCCAGAGAGAGAAAGAAGCCATATAACCAGGAGGCCTCTCCAGAGCCGTGCCCTCGCCGGACCGGGGACATCCAGGCACCTCCTGTGGAAAGCCCTCCCTGGGTCCCGCCCCCTCCTCACTTCTCCCATCTCCCCTTCTTCCTCCTGTTGTCCCCCAACTCTTCGTCTGCATCCAGTGTGAAAAGAAGGAGAAAAGCACATTTGGAATCTGGTGGGGTACCTGGGCAACGGAGACACCCCCTTCTTTAGAAGGTCAGCCAGTGACAGAGAGGGGCCTAACTTCTGCCTGGAAGTGCCATCGCGGCTTTGACCTTGGCCAGCGCCTCCAACAGAGGCGGAGCCTGGCAGGTGCACCATCCCAAAGGCAGCAGACATGGAGCCCGTGGCCTGGACCCTTCTACAGCTTTCTGACACACCAGAGCATCTCAAGGCATCTGAGACAATCAGGCATGGGACAGACACCGGAAGCATTGGCTACGCCAACACAGAGACCATGAACTGGTACACTGGAGTTCCCCCCACTCCCCCAGTCACTTCAAGCCCTGCTGCCCCTCCCCACCTGTCTTGGCTTGTGTATTCTTCCCCCCACCTTGGGGATCCGAGACTGCCAGGACTCACATGCCACCAAGCCCACTCTCAGTGCCCTCTGGTGACCACACATACCATTCCCGTGACTCCCAGCCAGCAGGCAGCTGACAACAGGGGAAGGGTGAAGCGGGCCGTGAGCTGGGGCGGAGAATCCACACAGATGAAGGGAGGGAGGTGTGGCTGGGGGAAGAGCATAGCATCGTATAGGCTGGAGGATTTGACTGTGGACTAATTAGGTGTAAATAGAAATAAATTCACAGACACATCCCTGTTGTGTCTGCTGGAAGCAGCCTTGTCCCTCACTTTTACTCCCTCCCCCAACTCCCTCAATCAGAGCTACTTAGAGCCAGGCAGGATGGGGCTTCCCCCAAAGCAACTGCAGCCTTTGTGCTTTTGTGCTTCTTCTTTTTTTTTTTTTTTTGAACTGAGGGTGTTTATTGGGGCAGGGACGCTACTGTCGCTCGTACATCTCCCGAAGGATCTTCATGCTTTCTGAGTAGCGGAGCTGGTTCCGATGAGACGACTCCTTCCACCTCTGGCGGATGCGTTTCCAGCGCTGCATGTTGTGATAGATGAGCGTGGAGGGCGAAGGCTCGGGCTCGGAAGGCTCATCGTCAGTGGTGCCCTGGGTCTCCGGCTGCAGCGGGGATGGGATGCGGGATCTGCAGGCGTCTCCGGGTGGCCCAGGGGCCATGGGTGGAGGCAGCTTGTGCACGTCACGACTCTTGCTATTGGTGACCTCTGAACCCTCCTCGTCCTCGGGCAGCGGGGGCAGTGGGGAGCCGGGCGAGCGTTCACGCTTGCACACTGAGGGGCTGTTGCGCATCCAGGCACGGCAGATCGGGTAGAGCGGTGTGTTCTCGCTGAACTGGGCCAAGTCCACGCTCCGGTCGAACAGCTTGATCACGTACGTGTTGGACCGCTGTGGCCCTCCCTCAGCCAGCCCGTCATCCATCTCCCTCCTCTTCTTCCTCTGCTGGTGAGGGAAGCGCGCGGACGGCCTTTTGCCAGTGGCTGCAATGGAGCAATCCTTAGCGTGGGGGTCCGACAGAGTCTTCCCAGCTTCCTCATCCAGCCGCTCTCTGTCCATGTGACTCTTCTCCAGGAGACACTGTAAGACGGCATCCAGCTGGTTCCGGGCTTTAGCCATCTCCAGCTCTGATTTCTCCACTTTCTTTTTTTTTTTTTTTTTTTTTTTTGACAGGCAGAGTGGACAGTGAGAGAGAGAGACAGAGAGAAAGGTCTTCCGTTGCCGTTGGTTCACCCTCCAATGGCTGCCGCTGACGGCGCGCTGCAGCCGGCGCACCGCGCTCATCCGATGGCAGGAGCCAGGTGCTAGGTGCTTTTCCTGGTCTCCCCACTTTCACCTTCACTGGGAACATGGTTTGGGTCCGAGATCTGGCTAGGTGGGTCAGAGAAAGCTCAAAAGAGCCTACGGCATCAAGTCAAAGCTGGAGGCGGCGCGGAGGTGCAAAGAGCAAGCTCCCGGGGCGACCGTGGGCCCGGCCCGAGCCGTGTCCAACCGCCACTGCCGCCGCCATCGCGGCCACCTCTCTCTCTCTCTTTTTTTTTTTTTTTCAGCGTGACCGTTTATTAAGCCTCCCCGTCGGGCGGCTGGCACCCCCTGGGCCCCCGGGAGGAGCCGGGCCGGGGCGCAGCCTCGTCTGTGACCCCCACAGGCCGTCCTCGGAGCCCGGCCCCGCAGGGTGGGCAGCCTGCGACCTGAGGCCCGGCGTCCGGACCCCCTGGTGGGAGACCAGGATCCCTCCGGGCCCTGCGCCTTGCGGGAAGCACCAGGCGTGGCGTGGCGTGGCGGGCACCTGGCTGGGCTGAGCACCATGTGGGGGAGGGCGCCCGGCGCAGGTCTGGGTCTCCCCCTCCCGCGGGTGTAGAGGCCTGCTCGGCCGAGTCCTGCCTCCCCGCCCTAGGCCGTGGGGCTGCGGGGACTGCCGGGCTCCGGGGCAGGGGCTCCGGCCCCGGCCTTCTCGGGCACCGCCGGCTCGGGGGGGGGGGGGGGGGTGCGCGGTGGGCGGGGCGGGGCTGGCCACGTCTTCACGTGGAGGCTGCGGACCGTTGGTGGGCGTGGCGGCCCACGGAGTCGGAGGGAGGTCCGCAATGGCGCTGCCGCTCCAGAAGGCGCCCAGCTCCCGGCGCCAGAGCGCCACGGCGCAGCTCGTGCCCAGCGTGCAGGGCACCAGGTAGAGGAGCGCCGGCTGGCCGCGCTGCATCAGCGCCAGCGCCAGGAACGTCAGCAGGAGGCCCACGCTGTAGGCGATGGTGCAGGCCACAAAGTAGACCCTGGAAGCCTGCGCCTGGATGTCGAACCTGTGGCAGTAGGCGACCAGCAGCCCTGGCACCAGGATGTCCCCGAAGCCCAGCAGCGAGAAGGGCAGGTCACACAGGGCCAGCGCCGAGGCGTTGAGCCGGGGCACCTTCAGGCCCATGGGCAGCTTCTCGTGCGTGGCCGAGTCCGCAGGCCCCGTGGCCACTTCCACCATGATGCTGTTCCCGCTCTTGGTCAGGAAGGGGGTGATCAAAATCATGATGATATCATAGACGAAGAGCACCAGCAGCAGCAGCGTGCACAACTTGAAGGTGGGGAGGCGGATGGTCCTCAGCATGTACAGGCAGAAGGCAATGCCCAGGGCGTCCTGCAGCACCCAGGCCCACCGGTCGTCGTTCCGGAAGACGCCCCACACCACGCTGACGGCGACGCACAGCAGCGCCAGGAGCAGCATGCGGGCCTGCGGGCGCTTGTGCAGGTAGGGGACCCTGCACGCGCAGAAGGGCAGCTTGCGGACCAGGGGCGCCAGGCAGCCGTAGAGGCCGGTGGCCGAGGCCAGGCAGAAGATGCCGATGATGATGTAGACGAGCTGGTCTTAGAAGTAGTAGAGCAGCCCGACATGGAGCAGCAGGTGAGCACGGACACGCAGATCATCACGGTTGTCACGTCCACCACCACGTCCTCGCGCTTCTCCGCCCTCGTCTCGCTTCTGCTTCGGGTACATTCTCTTCAACTCCTGGCTCCCGGCCCAGTAGCCGCCGAGGGCCACGGTGCCCACGGCCATGATGAAGATGATGACCAGGTTGCAGTCCAGCACCGGCTCCTTGGGGGCGTACAGCGCCGCCCGCGCCGCACTGCCGAACCGCCCGAAGATGTCCAGCGCGTCCTTGTGGCTGAGCAGGGCCACGGGGATGCTGATCTCCTTGTACTGGGTCTTGTTGCCCCCGGGGGGCACCAGCTTCTCTCTGCTGACCACGAGCAGCCCGTGCGCCCCGGGACGCGGAGAAGGTGGTGGAGGAGGAAGCGCCGTGGCCGCCGCCGCCGCTGCATGACCCGCCGCCCCTGACACTGTAAGACGGCATCCAGCTGGTTCCGGGCTTTAGCCATCTCCAGCTCTGATTTCTCCACTTTCTATTTTTTTTTTTTTTACAGGCAGAGTGGACAGTGAGAGAGAGATACAGAGAGAAAGGTCTTCCGTTGCCGTTGGTTCACCCTCCAATGGCCGCCACTGCCGCCGCCACCGCGGCCACCTCTCTCTCTCTTTTTTTTTTTTTTTTTTTTCAGCGTGACCGTTTATTAAGCCTCCCCGTCGGGCGGCTGGCACCCCCTGGGCCCCCGGGAGGAGCCGGGCCGGGGCGCAGCCTCGTCTGTGACCCCCACAGGCCGTCCTCGGAGCCCGGCCCCGCAGGGTGGGCAGCCTGCGACCTGAGGCCCGGCGTCCGGACCCCCTGGTGGGAGACCAGGATCCCTCCGGGCCCTGCGCCTTGCGGGAAGCACCAGGCGTGGCGTGGCGTGGCGGGCACCTGGCTGGGCTGAGCACCATGTGGGGGAGGGCGCCCGGCGCAGGTCTGGGTCTCCCCCTCCCGCGGGTGTAGAGGCCTGCTCGGCCTAGTCCTGCCTCCCCGCCCTAGGCCGTGGGGCTGCGGGGACTGCCGGGCTCCGGGGCAGGGGCTCCGGCCCCGGCCTTCTCGGGCACCGCCGGCTCGGGGGGGGGGGGGTGGGGTGGAGGGGGGTGCGCGGTGGGCGGGGCGGGGCTGGCCACGTCTTCACGTGGAGGCTGCGGACCGTTGGTGGGCGTGGCGGCCCACGGAGTCGGAGGGAGGTCCGCAATGGCGCTGCCGCTCCAGAAGGCGCCCAGCTCCCGGCGCCAGAGCGCCACGGCACAGCTCGTGCCCAGCGTGCAGGGCACCAGGTAGAGGAGCGCCGGCTGGCCGCGCTGCATCAGCGCCAGCGCCAGGAACGTCAGCAGGAGGCCCACGCTGTAGGCGATGGTGCAGGCCACAAAGTAGACCCTGGAAGCCTGCGCCTGGATGTCGAACCTGTGGCAGTAGGCGACCAGCAGCCCTGGCACCAGGATGTCCCCGAAGCCCAGCAGCGAGAAGGGCAGGTCACACAGGGCCAGCGCCGAGGCGTTGAGCCGGGGCACCTTCAGGCCCATGGGCAGCTTCTCGTGCGTGGCCGAGTCCGCAGGCCCCGTGGCCACTTCCACCATGATGCTGTTCCCGCTCTTGGTCAGGAAGGGGGTGATCAAAATCATGATGATATCATAGACGAAGAGCACCAGCAGCAGCAGCGTGCACAACTTGAAGGTGGGGAGGCGGATGGTCCTCAGCATGTACAGGCAGAAGGCAATGCCCAGGGCGTCCTGCAGCACCCAGGCCCACCGGTCGTCGTTCCGGAAGACGCCCCACACCACGCTGACGGCGACGCACAGCAGCGCCAGGAGCAGCATGCGGGCCTGCGGGCGCTTGTGCAGGTAGGGGACCCTGCACGCGCAGAAGGGCAGCTTGCGGACCAGGGGCGCCAGGCAGCCGTAGAGGCCGGTGGCCGAGGCCAGGCAGAAGATGCCGATGATGATGTAGACGAGCTGGTCTTAGAAGTAGTAGAGCAGCCCGACATGGAGCAGCAGGTGAGCACGGACACGCAGATCATCACGGTTGTCACGTCCACCACCACGTCCTCGCGCTTCTCCGCCCTCGTCTCGCTTCTGCTTCGGGTACATTCTCTTCAACTCCTGGCTCCCGGCCCAGTAGCCGCCGAGGGCCACGGTGCCCACGGCCATGATGAAGATGATGACCAGGTTGTAGTCCAGCACCGGCTCCTTGGGGGCGTACAGCGCCGCCCGCGCCGCACTGCCGAACCGCCCGAAGATGTCCAGCACGTCCTTGTGGCTGAGCAGGGCCACGGGGATGCTGATCTCCTTGTACTGGGTCTCGTTGCCCCCGGGGGGCACCAGCTTCTCTCTGCTGACCACGAGCAGCCCCGGGACGCGGAGAAGGTGGTGGAGGAGGAAGCGCCGTGGCCGCCGCCGCCGCTGCATGACCCGCCGCCCCTGACACTGTAAGACGGCATCCAGCTGGTTCCGGGCTTTAGCCATCTCCAGCTCTGATTTCTCCACTTTCTTTTTTTTTTTTTTTTTTTTTTGACAGGCAGAGTGGACAGTGAGAGAGAGAGACAGAGAGAAAGGTCTTCCGTTGCCGTTGGTTCACCCTCCAATGGCCGCCACTGCCGCCGCCATCGCGGCCACCTCTCTCTCTCTTTTTTTTTTTTTCAGCGTGACCGTTTATTAAGCCTCCCCGTCGGGCGGCTGGCACCCCCTGGGCCCCCGGGAGGAGCCGGGCCGGGGCGCAGCCTCGTCTGTGACCCCCACAGGCCGTCCTCGGAGCCCGGCCCCGCAGGGTGGGCAGCCTGCGACCTGAGGCCCGGCGTCCGGACCCCCTGGTGGGAGACCAGGATCCCTCCGGGCCCTGCGCCTTGCGGGAAGCACCAGGCGTGGCGTGGCGTGGCGGGCACCTGGCTGGGCTGAGCACCATGTGGGGGAGGGCGCCCGGCGCAGGTCTGGGTCTCCCCCTCCCGCGGGTGTAGAGGCCTGCTCGGCCTAGTCCTGCCTCCCGGCCCTAGGCCGTGGGGCTGCGGGGACTGCCGGGCTCCGGGGCAGGGGCTCCGGCCCCGGCCTTCTCGGGCACCGCCGGCTCGGGGGGGGGGGGGGGTGGAGGGGGGTGCGCGGTGGGCGGGGCGGGGCTGGCCACGTCTTCACGTGGAGGCTGCGGACCGTTGGTGGGCGTGGCGGCCCACGGAGTCGGAGGGAGGTCCGCAATGGCGCTGCCGCTCCAGAAGGCGCCCAGCTCCCGGCGCCAGAGCGCCACGGCGCAGCTCGTGCCCAGCGTGCAGGGCACCAGGTAGAGGAGCGCCGGCTGGCCGCGCTGCATCAGCGCCAGCGCCAGGAACGTCAGCAGGAGGCCCACGCTGTAGGCGATGGTGCAGGCCACAAAGTAGACCCTGGAAGCCTGCGCCTGGATGTCGAACCTGTGGCAGTAGGCGACCAGCAGCCCTGGCACCAGGATGTCCCCGAAGCCCAGCAGCGAGAAGGGCAGGTCACACAGGGCCAGCGCCGAGGCGTTGAGCCGGGGCACCTTCAGGCCCATGGGCAGCTTCTCGTGCGTGGCCGAGTCCGCAGGCCCCGTGGCCACTTCCACCATGATGCTGTTCCCGCTCTTGGTCAGGAAGGGGGTGATCAAAATCATGATGATATCATAGACGAAGAGCACCAGCAGCAGCAGCGTGCACAACTTGAAGGTGGGGAGGCGGATGGTCCTCAGCATGTACAGGCAGAAGGCAATGCCCAGGGCGTCCTGCAGCACCCAGGCCCACCGGTCGTCGTTCCGGAAGACGCCCCACACCACGCTGACGGCGACGCACAGCAGCGCCAGGAGCAGCATGCGGGCCTGCGGGCGCTTGTGCAGGTAGGGGACCCTGCACGCGCAGAAGGGCAGCTTGCGGACCAGGGGCGCCAGGCAGCCGTAGAGGCCGGTGGCCGAGGCCAGGCAGAAGATGCCGATGATGATGTAGACAAGCTGGTCTTAGAAGTAGTAGAGCAGCCCGACATGGAGCAGCAGGTGAGCACGGACACGCAGATCATCACGGTTGTCAAGTCCACCACCGCGTCCTCGCGCTTCTCTCCGCCCTCGTCCTTCTCCGCCCTCGTCTCGCTTCTGCTTCGAGTACATTCTCTTCAACTCCTGGCTCCCGGCCCAGTAGCCGCCGAGGGCCACGGTGCCCACGGCCATGATGAAGATGATGACCAGGTTGCAGTCCAGCACCGGCTCCTTGGGGGCGTACAGCGCCGCCCGCGCCGCACTGCCGAACCGCCCGAAGATGTCCAGCGCGTCCTTGTGGCTGAGCAGGGCCACGGGGATGCTGATCTCCTTGTACTGGGTCTCGTTGCCCCCGGGGGGCACCAGCTTCTCTCTGCTGACCACGAGCAGCCCGCGCGCCCCGCCGCCCTGCGCCCCGGGACGCGGAGAAGGTGGTGGAGGAGGAAGCGCTGTGGCCGCCGCCGCCGCTGCATGACCCGCCGCCCCTGAGGCCCGACCCCGCTCTCGGAGCCCTCCGGTCACGCATGGAGGCCCCTCGCTGAGGACCCCACCCCCCTTTCCCCCTGGGGGTCCCGGGCCGCGTCCCCACCCCCACCCCTGAGAGCCATGCCCGGCCGCCCCGCCCTTCCCGGAGCCCCCTAGAGTCGCGTCTTGGGGGCCATGGCGGCCGCCAGCGGCTACACGGACCTGCGTGAGAAGCTCAAGTCCATGACGTCCCGGGACAACTACAAGGTGGGCAGCCGGGATGCCGCGGCCGCCGCCGCCGCCGCCGAACCGTACCCGGCGCCCGGGGCCAAGCGCAAATACCCGGAGGACTCGGACCCGGATCGCAGCGACTACGAGGAGCAGCAGCTGCAGAAGGAGGAGGAGGCGCGCAAGGTCAAGAGCGGCATCCAGCAGATGCGCCTGTTCAGCCAGGACGAGTGCGCCAAGATCGAGGCCCGCATCGACGAGGTGGTGTCCCGCGCCGAGAAGGGCCTGTACAACGAGCACACGGTGGACCGGGCCCCGCTGCGCAACAAGTACTTCTTCGGCGAGGGCTACACGTACGGCGCGCAGCTGCAGAAGCGCGGGCCCTGCCAGGAGCGCCTGTACCCCCCGGGCGACGTGGACGAGATCCCGGAGTGGGTGCACCAGCTGGTGATCCAGAAGCTGGTGGAGCACCGCGTCATCCCCGAGGGCTTCGTCAACAGCGCCGTCATCAACGACTACCAGCCCGGCGGCTGCATCGTGTCGCACGTGGACCCCATCCACATCTTCAAGCGCCCCATCGTGTCCGTGTCTTTATTCAGCGACTCGGCGCTCTGCTTCGGCTGCAAGTTCCAGTTCAAGCCCATCCGGGTGTCGGAACCCGTGCTCTCGCTGCCTGTGCGCAGAGGGAGCGTGACTGTGCTCAGTGGGTATGCTGCTGATGAAATCACTCACTGCATACGGCCTCAAGACATCAAGGAGCGCCGAGCGGTCATCATCCTCAGGAAGACGAGACTGGATGCACCCCGGCTGGAAACCAAGTCCCTGAGCAGCTCTGTGTTGCCACCCAGCTATGCTTCAGATCGCCTGTCGGGAAACAACAGGGACCCCGCTCTGAAGCCCAAGCGGTCCCACCGCAAGGCAGACCCTGATGCTGCCCACAGGCCACGGATCCTGGAGATGGACAAAGAAGAGAACCGCCGCTCAGTGCTGCTGCCCGCACACCGGCGGAGGGGCAGCTTCAGCTCGGAGAACTACTGGCGCAAGTCCTATGAGTCCTCGGAGGACTGCTCGGAGGCGGCAGGCAGCCCTGCCCGCAAGGTGAAGATGCGGAGGCACTGAGCCCCCGGACTCCGGCTCATGCTCACGTAGCTGCCCCTTTGTTTTGAGGGCTTTGTTTCTGTTTTGTGTGGGTTTTTTTTTTTTTTCTTGATCCTATATATTTTTTCCTTGGTTTGTTGCCTGTTAAGGCAGACAGAACAGAATTGCCCAAGACCTGGGCTCTCGCGTTCCTGGTTTCCTCCCGGATGGAAAGGCTGTTGGTGTTTGTAGGGGACAGGGGCTCACGCTGGAGTTGCCAGCACAGGTGTGGGGCAGCCATCTTTAAGTGGGGCTGTGTCAAACTGGGTTTATTTAAAAGTAGCAAAATGTTTTGGTTAAGAAAACCCTTGTTTTGCTTTAATTGTGAATCTTCGCATTTTCTGAACAGTCGAGCCTCCTGCCCACTCCTTTCCTCCGCTGCTCTCTGCGCTTGGTGGAGGTCCCAGAACGCCTGCTGTCCCCTCCTCACCTGCTGTCTCACGGAAACGCCCTTCCTTCCTCCCGTGGCAGAGTTGTTCAGGTTGGCTGGGTGGGGGCTGAGCAGTGCCGGGTCTGCCAGCCCAAAGCTGCCGCGAGGCCCCTGGGTTCCCTCTGCACCCCTGGCTGCTCTGCCCGCAGTGCTGGGGCTGCCTGCAGGCGCTCTCGCCGAGAGCTTGCCGCCTCTCGGCTGGGCCGCTCCTCTCGAGCGTATGCGTGTGGTTGTACAGACAGTTAGACTTGCCATGTCGGGTCAGTTTTAGGAACCGTTTCTAGCTAGAGGGACTGGTGTCCTTCCAAGTCGAGCATTTGGGATGTGGGAAGTTGTTGTGGTGTGGTAGGGTTTTTGTTTTCTTCTGTTTCGAGTTATTTTTTCCTTTGATCTCCTGGCTTTTTCCTTTCCCTTTTCTTTCTCCTACATTGGCCAGCTTGGGCCTTGCCCCCTGTCCTCCCCTCTAGGAAGGTGCCTCCTCTGCCTCAGGGGCATGGGAGCAGGGGGAGAGGCTTTAAAAAACAGTAATAGAAGGAAAAGGGTAAATCCTCGGCAGTTTCTCCCCACGCAGCCCCTGGCAGGCTGTGAGGCTGTGCTGACCTGAATTCATTAGGGAAGTCTTCCTGCCAGCCATGCTGGGACCCGGGCCAGCCGGAGCAGAGGCCGTCCTGTCAGGAGACTCCGTCCCTCGGGGGAGCGGGCTCTGCACAGAGGCCTGGGCCCGAGGTCTCGGGCTGCGGAGGCTCGGGGCAGCCAGCGTCAAGAAGCCCTTCTCAGGGGCCGGAACTCCTTTGCCAGCGTGGATTCCTCAAGTCAGGACTGCATAACTAAAGCAGTTGCAGTTTTATTTTTTTTACAGCTTTTTTTTTTTTTTTTTTTTTTTTTTTTTTTTTTTTTACAGGCAGAGTGGACAGTGAGAGAGAGAGACAGAGAGAAAGGTCTTCCTTTGCCGTTGGTTCACCCTCCAATGGCCGCCGCGGCCGGCGCACCGCGCTCGTCCGATGGCAGGAGCCAGGAGCCAGGTGCTTTTCCTGGTCTCCCCATGGGGTGCAGGGCCCAAGCACCTGGGCCATCCTCCACTGCACTCCCGGGCCACAGCAGAGGGCTGGCCTGGAAGAGGGGCAACCGGGACAGAATCCGGTGCCCCGACCGGGACTAGAACCCGGTGTGCCGGCGCCACAAGGCGGAGGATTAGCCTGTTGAGCCACGGCGCCGGCCTTTTTTACAGCTTTTTTCCCAAAAAATGATTTGTAGTTGTGTGTGCAGCACTTTGCCCTGATACGTGTGCTCTACAATAAAAACCAAATCTAATAAAAAAAAAAAAAAAAAAAGGCTGGGATTGTGGAGACCGCCCAGAGGCTTGGTTTTGTGGGAACGTGTACAGCCTCTTGTTGATGAAGTTATCTGGACTGACTGACTCTCTCGCATGCAGAACGAGTTCAACAAATATTTGTTGAATAAATCGTGACTGCAGACTGGCTCTCCTGCCTTAAACTAATCTTATCCCAGTCGAGTCTCCTGAAATCTATGCTCTTTATGCTATGCCGTGTTGCTTCAGTTAAACAAGAAACATTTACTGAGGGCTTTTTGTTTGCCCGTGGTTGTGCAATTCACTGTGGGACGTAGGATGTAGTCCCAGTCTTCAAGGAGATGGAAGAGTTGAGAAATGCTAATTTGAGATTATTACCAATGACACCTTTGATTTATATGATGCTTAAAAATTTTCAAAGCACTTTCATGTATTTTTCGTGTGACTAGTGAAAAAGACAATATTGTACAAAACTAAACTATATACAGATGCAATAATGTTCATAGTTAGGATTTATTAAATGCACTATCTTCAGATCTTTACATGTACAATCTCATTTCTTTCACACAGTTGCTCTGTGGATATTATTCCCATTTGATGGACAAGAAAACAAAAATGAACTACCCAGAGGATGTGTGCCCTGAAATGGTGTCAGTGGGATTTGAATCAGGCCTCCTTGACTCCAGATCCCTCGCTGGTACCTACACTGTACTTAGTTGCTTCTTCATGCATATTATGTGGGGCAATTACAACTGCTCAAGCACAGGACCCTGTGAATGAGGTTGAAACGCGTTCTCCATATCAATAGTAGCACCTGGGCCTCCTCAGTATTTACCTACCCAAGGCAGGAAAAAAACAAAAAAAAACAAAACTAGAGACTTAGAATCTCGTGTTCTGAGCGGGCAGTCCAGGAAAAGACCGCTGAGTCCAGAAGAGATTGCTGGGCATTGTTCATTGTCTCGACTGATGGGCCAGGGCACATTCTAACAGACGGCCTAGCACTCCTTGTCCCCAGCATTGAGGAAGGATCATATTTACAGGTAGAACTCAAAAGGAAACAGCCCCAGGTGGAAGTTAGTGACAGGTTGTTTGTTTCAACGGAGCTCCACCTCTGCAGGATGCAGTTGCTGCTGAGGGGCCCAGGAGCCAGCAGTGCAGGTTCTGGTTTGCACAACTCTCCAAGACGTCCAACAGGGCTGGCAGGAAGGGGCCAGAACCACACAGGGATCCTCAGTTGCTCACCTCTAGCGCACCCTCTGGAGAAGAGGAGAGGTGAAAAGCTCTTTGATGGGTCTCACTCTCCCCTGACTACCACATCACGCTCTCTGCCCTCTTCCTCTGGACGGCTTCACGTGGTCCCAATCCAGAACGACCCTGAGGCCTAGCATAGTCAAAGGTGCAGAACTCCCACATCCCCAGGCCTCCTGCCCAGAAAGGTTGTTGGGGTTTGAAGGATGGAGATGAGGACAGCACCCATTCAGAGGCGCAGGTTCTTCCTTTGTCCTCCATGCCTCAGCCAGGACTTGGGCTAACTTCCCACCGGGCGGCAGGAGAGGGGTCTTGCTGAAGTGAGTGTGCTGGGGCAGGGCTGGGCGGATGGAGATGAGACTGTTGCCATCCCAAGGAGGAAGCCTAAAAATTGCAAGTATGTGAGGACAACCTCCCAGAACCTCAGAGCACAAGCACAGGCCGTCTGCTTGTCTGGGGACTTAGAGACACATGCCTTTTGGGATTCTATTCACTGTGACCCGAACTTAAAGAATCCCAAAGAAACGAGCTGCTCGGGGTACTGGCTGGTGTTGGGGTCAGGGCTGAATTCCCGTGCATTTGTCCAGCAGACCCTTCTGAGAGCTGCTAAGCAAAATCAAGCCCTTTCTCCTCCCCAGACCTTGCACTTGCGTCTCCACCCCTCCCAAACACTGGCCTGTGGTTTAATTACACGCTTTGCTTGCGGATGGCACTGCTGAACTGCACAGACAAGCAGTAATCATGGACCTGACCTGCACTGTCACCGTCAGCCTGGACTTTTGTGATAAACTGTTTGGGGGGGAAATTATACTTTTTGTTTAATTATCATGTAACCTTCACGTGTGTGTTATAGAACTTGTAGGGGGAAAAATAAGAAAAAAGTTCAAAATTCCATCCATAATCCTGCCACCCAAGATAAATATTTTTAAACTTTCAGATACATCTTTTAGTTCTTTTTGATATAAACATACACATGCACATTTGTTATTTTAAAAATAAACTCGGTCATTACTACATATGCTCTTGAATAACTTATAAAAAGGTGTATTTGAGAATATAGTATACATGCAGAGATACAGAATTCAAAACATACAAAAAGCTCTAATATCAGGCAGAAATCACCTCCCTGCCCTATCTGCCAGGATCCAGTTTCACTCATTTCTTGTAAATCCTCCTGGAGCTACTGAGACATTTTTCAAATACACATATTTATGTGTGTATAGCTATCCTTTTAATGGTAGCATACTGAGCACATTTTTTGCTTCTGTTTCTTTGCTTAATCGATCATGAATATTTTCTGCGTGTCTCTCGGACTTTTCTAGAGGCATCTCCACTCTGAATGGACCCTGGTCCCTGGTTTTTGTTTTTGTTTTTTTTTTTTTTTTTGACAGGCAGAGTGGACAGTGAGAGAGAGAGACAGAGAGAAACGTCTTCCTTTGCCATTGGTTCACCCTCCAATGGCCGCCGCGGCTGGTGTGCTGCGGCCGGCGCACTGCATTGATCCGAAGGCAGGAGCCAGGTGCTTCTCCTGGTCTCCCATGGGGTGCAGGGCCCAAGCACCTGGGCCATCCTCCACTGCACACCCTGGCCACAGCAGAGAGCTGGCCTAGAAGAGGGGCAACCGGGACAGAATCCGGCGCCCCGACTGGGACTAGAACCCGGTGTGCCGGCGCCACAAGGCGGAGGATAAGTCTGTTGAGCCATGGTGTCAGCCGACCCTGGTCCCTTTGTAATCAATTCTCAGATAACAATTATTTCACTTAATCCCAGTGTTGACGACACATAATATTGCAACAGACATTCTTGTAACTAAACTTTGCATACATTCCCATTTCCTTAGGATAAACTCCAAGAAGGAATTTGCTAGACTATTTTTAAAAATTTTTATATGTGTTACCATCTGCCCTCCAGAAACTTTATACCCTAACACTGTCCTTGTAGGATTGGGACTGGCCCCTCTGTCCTAACCCTGGGTGTTGTCACCTAGCAAACTCTAACAATTTCACAGCAAAAATAATAGTATGTCAATGATATTTCAGGTTGTTATTTTAACTTTCGTTGACTACTAGTGAATGACACTTTCATATGCTTATTGACCATTTGTATTCTTTCTTTGTGAATTTTCTATTTCTTTGATATTGGTATGTTTATTATCAATTTGTAATTTTATGAAGAATATTATTTTTGTCAAGAAATGCTGCAAATATGCTTTTCAAGTGCTTTGCTTTCATATTTTGTTTATGGTGCTTTTCGACATACATAAATTCTTAATTCTGAAATTAATTTGTTCCTCTTTTGCCAGCTTCAAGCTCTCATTTCTATCAGGGTGACAGTTCTAAAACATACTCTGATCATGTCACTTCACAGCTTAACAACCGTTAGTGGCACTTCGAACCCTTAGGGACAAAGGGCCAAGTCCTCGTCAACACAGTGCACAAGCCTTCCATGGAGTTTCTCCCACTGACTTTCCCAGGCTCCCCCTGACCCACTGCCACACAACTCCTGGTGCTTCCCTGAGCCATCTGGGCCTTTCTAAGCTCTTCCCTCTGTCTTGTAGCCACTCCTCATCTTCCACCCTCTCTTTGCCTTGCTAACTCCCTTAGATCTTGACCTGGAGTCAATGACTAGAAGGCCTTCCTGGACCCCTTAGTCTGCACACCTAAAGCGGCACAAGCCCATCCCGCTAGCGTTTGCTTCAGTGAGTCGGGACGTGGTATCTGCATTCATCTCTCTCACCACCTAGATGTTTCTCGAGGAAGGCGCTGAGGCTCCTTCATCTTTGCAGTCAGAATGTCCAGCACAATTTAATAATGGATTCAGTGGCAAATGTCACTAGAGGTAAGTCCAGAGCTGAACTAGATCCATCCCTGGGAATTGAAGTCCTAGGTGACCCAAGTCAGAAGGGAAGTCGCACGCTCCAGCCTTGTGTGTTCCAAAATGTCAGAATCACTTGCAATCGGTTTTTAAAAGCACAATTCTCAGGCTCTGCCTTAAGTTCACGGAATCAGACTCTCACGGATAAAGCTCAAGATACTAACAGTTGTTGACTGCTCTGACCAGGCAAGTAAAGGGCCGCTACTGACGTGGCCCAGGTTCAGAGCCCGAGCTCCGTGTCTTCAAGCCACGTGAGCTTTGGAGTGGAAACATGGAGCTTTGTTGAGTACCACCTTCCCATTAGTCATGTGGCCATGTGACTTTCCTGACCCTTATTCCCTAGCCTGCTCATGGAGATAACGTTATTTCCCTTAGAAGGGTGTTGAAAGGATTTAGAAATAACTGTGCAGAGTCAGCACAACACAGACAACCACTGCCTTCCCCTCACCCTTTGTGGCCTCAGTTTCCTCATTTGGAGCATAGCTGCTAATAGCTGTGTGTTCACCTCCCACTCTCATACACGTGGCATGTTAGACAAATGGGACCTTCCAACAGGCCCTGGGGTTACTCTCTGATAAAATAAGGCAAGTGCTTGGCAGGAATGGGGGTTGGTAGGGGACTTCCGGAAGCCCCGTGCCCTACCCCATACCCTTTCTAGACGGATGAACTCCACAGCAGTCCCCTGGGATTGTTCTAATGGTCTTCAGAACCAAGTGTTACCTCCAACGATCGACACAGTTTTCTCCCTGATAGTCCCCCAGAGGCCAGAGAAGAAAAGGCGATTGTCAGGAACCAG
Source organism: Sylvilagus floridanus (assembly GCA_949820135.1). Lineage (NCBI taxonomy): Eukaryota > Metazoa > Chordata > Mammalia > Lagomorpha > Leporidae > Sylvilagus > Sylvilagus floridanus. The sequence continues at coordinate 8,361,554 of OX463228.1, read as the reverse complement.
AATGGGCACCGCCCACTCCCCTTCCAGTGTCCTTGGTACCCACATCACATGGCTCCGGGCGGGTCAGATGGCTCATCTGCGGCTGCCTGGAATTAGAAGCTCCCCTACCCACTCCCAGAGTCTGTGCTGACTGTCCACACCAGCCCAGAGTGGGCAGGGGAGGCAGGGAGAATGCACTTAGTCCATCAGGCGTGGCACAGTTCAAATTACCAAGTCAGCATGGAAAGCCCCATTCTAAATGGACTGAAATTGGATTCTATTAAAAACCACACTCCACGAGGCCCTTGGCTGTTAATATTTGCTGAGATGTGGAGGGGGGAGAGGAGGCGGAGACCCCTGGAAAAGGCTGGGGATCTCAGCTGCTCTGTGGATTTGCTGGTCTGGACGGAAGCCTGCATGGAAATCCAGGCTTGCCTTGGTCTCAAAGCCTTAAAGAATATTACATCTTGGAGGGACCTTAGAGCTCAGTGGTTCAACCCCCTGGACTTACAGATGTAGGATGCAACACAGGGAAGGCTAAGTGACTTACTCAAAGTCTCACAGCTTGAAAGTAGCCAAGCCAGAACTGGAACTCAGATCAGTTTCTGAGAACGAATTGTATACTCCTTCCACTGGACCAAAACACACAAGGCACCTCCTTTTTTATTAAAAAAAAAAAAAGTAAATACACACATACATTATTGTCTTCTAAAGAAAGAAGAAACTTAGCATTCATCCATAGTATTTATCATCCCAGTCACTCTGGTAGTGGATTCTGTGGTTAGGTGTTATCACTGTTTAAGACTCTTTCAGCCTACATGAAGAAGAAAAGTAAAGAGGCCGCATCAGTTCTGTGTCATACACATTACAAAAACAGCATGGACACAGAGAGGAGCATCTATACCAATTGTGGAGGATCCGGAAAGGTTTTCCTGAGTAGGGGGTGCCAACGGGGTGAAACAGGAGTGCTGAGACAGGAGAGCACTTCAGACAAGGGCCAGTGGACACGCTGTTAATCCTTTTCATGGATATGACGTGAAAACACTTGGGACAGCCATCACAAGCTGTCTTCTTATGTTATTCCTGGTTTGCCTTGAACTCAAGCAATCTCACTTCTAGAACTTTGTAGGCCCAAGGGTTGAGAAATCACAGAAGATACTACCGGCTCTATTTGATTAAATTACATAGTATAGAATAGGAACAAGTGGCTGCATGCATTTTCTCAGAGTGTAATCAGAAGCTCATCGAGATGTGTGATTTGGGACTGGTATTGGGTACAGCAGTGAAAACACTGCCTGAGATGCCCACACCCCTAACTGGAGTCCTCATTCAGCTCCCAACTCCAGCTTCCTGCCAGTGTGCAACTCTGGAAGCAGCGGGTGATGGTTCAAGTTCTTAGGTCCCTGCCACCCATGTAGCTGACCCGGATTGAGCTCCTGTCTCCTGGTTTCGACACAGCCCCAGCTGTTGTGGGTATTTGGGGAATGGACAGTCGGAAGATTCTCTCTCTCTCTCTCTCGTGTTTGTGTCTGCTCTTCAAATGAATTTTTTTTCATTAAGGGAAAGTATTTGGGGTAGCAAAGATTCTATTTGAGACACCCACACTGCATATCAGAGCAGCTGCTTCTAGTCCTGGCTCCTCTGCTTCCAATCCAGCTTCCTGCTAATTTGCAGCCTGGGAGACAGCAGATGATGGCTCAAGCACTTGGGTCCCTGTGGATGGAGTTCCCGGCTCCTCGCCTCAACCCAGCCCCTAGTGGATTGAAGTTGTCTCTGTTTCTCCTCCTCTCAAATAAAGTGAAAATAAATAAATAAAAATGTAATAACCAAAAAAAAACATATTTGTGATTTCTCTATTAGGGGAAAATTCTAGACCACGTTTTGCAAAGGTATCTCCAGAGGCATCATATCGTGAGGAACTTGGACATATCCCACTGTTTCATGTTTCTCATTCCTATACGTTAGCCTCTTTATTCTAGAGCAGCATTGTCCAATAGCAATAGAATAAGAACAACCCATGTAATCTTAAATTTTCTAGTAGTCACAGCATAAAAAGTAAAAAAGAAACAGGGAAATTACTTGTAATGATGTAGACTAAATAAAAAAAAATACAGCCCAAAGCAACAAAATATTCAGGAATAAATATAGTAAAGAAAGTATAAAACTAATACTCTGAAGACTACAAAGCATTGTTGAAAGAAATTAAGGAAGATCTAAGTAACTGGAAAGATAGCCTGTGTTTATTTTTGCAAGATTTAATATGTTAAGATAGCAGTACTCCCTAAAACAATCTACAGGTTGAACATAGTCTTTATCAAAACTCCAACTAATGTCTATGCAGAAATTGACAAACTAACCCTAAACTTTATATAGTTCAAGGAACCCACAATAGCCAAAACAATGTTGAAAAAAAAGAACAAAATTGGAAGATTTGCACCTCTTGATTTCAAAACTTACAGTAATCAAATCTACAGTGATCAAGAGAGTGTGGTGCAAGCATAAATAGAGCCAATCGATCAATGAAATAAAAATGACAGCTTAGAAATAAACCCTCACACTTACAGTGATTTTCTACAACTGGAAAGTCACATGTCAAAGAATTACATCAGACCCCCTACCTCATACCACATACAAAAATTTACTCAAGGGGCCGACGCTGTGGCATAGCAGGTAAAGCCGCCACCTGCAATGCCGGCTTCCCATATGGGCGCCAGTTCGAGTCCCGGCTGTTTCACTTCTGATCCAGCTCCCTGCTATGGTCTGGGAAATCGGTAAAAGATGGCCCAAGGACTTGGGCTCCTGCACCCACATGGGAGACTCGGAAGAAGCTCCTGGCTTCGGATCGGCGCAGCTCTGGCCATTGCAGCCAGTTGGGGAGTGAACCAGCAGATGGAAGACCTCTCTCTCTCTCTCTCTCTCTCTCTCTCTCTCTCTGCCTCTCCTTCTCTCTCTGTGTAACTCCAACTTTCAAATAAATAAATCTTTTAAAAAATTTACTCCAAATGGATAAAGACCTAAATGTAAAAGCTAAAATTATAAAATTTTCAGATAAAAAATATGTAATTCTTCATGGCATTGGATTTGTTGATGATTTTTTAAGATATGACACCAAAAGTACAAGCAACAAAGGAAAACAATGGATAAGGAGACTTTACTAAAAATATTTGTGCTTTAAACAGTATCTTCAAGAAATGACAACCCATAAATGGGAAGATTTTTTTTTCCAACTATATGTCTGATAAGGGACTTGTCTTTAGAATATGTAAAGAATGATTAAAACTCAATAACAAAATGACAACCCAATTTTTTAAAAAAAATATTTATTTCAAAGGCAGAATGATGAGAGAGAGAGAGCGAGCATGTACGCTAATTCATCTGCTGCTTCACTCCTTAAATGGTTACAATAGCCAGGGCTGATCCACGCCAAAGCTGGGAGCCCAGAACTCCATCCAGGCCTTGCACATGGGTGGCAGGGCCCAAGCACATGGACTATCTACAGCTGTGTTTCCAGGCACATAAGCAGAGAGCTGGATCAGAAGCTGTGCAGCTGCAGCTTGAACCAGCACCCTGATATGGGATGCTGGCATCACAGACAGTGATTTAATCTGCTTGCCACAACACCATCCTGATAACCAATTTTAAAATAGGCAGAGGCCAGCACTGTGGTGCAGTAGGATCCCATATCGATGCCAGTTCAAATCCTAGCTGCTCTGCTTCCAACCCAACTACCTGCTGATGCTTGTAGGAAGGTAGCACAAGATGGCTCAGTATTTTGGCCTCTGGCATGTGGGAGACCAGGATGAAGTTCCTGGTTTCTGACTTCAGCCTGGCCTAGACCAGGCTGTTTTGGCCACTGGGGAGCGAACTAGTGAATGGTGGAATCTCTCTCTCTGTCTGTCTCTGTCTCTCTCTGTGTGTGTGTGTATGTTTCTCCTTCTCTCTTTGTTGCTCTGCCATTCAAAAAGATAATCTTTAAATAAGAAAAAGAAATGGGCAAAAGGGTTGGGCAGGTAAACGGCACAGCAATTATGACACCACTTGTAATACCCATATCCCTCAATGGAGTGCCTGGGTTTGAGTCCTGGCTCCAGCTTCCTGCTTTCGCACACCCTGGAAGGCATCAGGTGATAGCTCAAGTGGCTGAGTCCCTGCCATTCATGTGGGGGACTTGGATTGAGTTCCTGGCTCAGTCTGACCCAGCCCCAGCTGTTGCAAGCATCTGGGAATGAACTGGTGACTGGGAACTCTCTGCCTGTCTCTGTCTTTTAAATAAATTAAATAAATGGTTTTTTAATGGGCAAAGAAACTGACTAGACATTTCTCGAAAGAAAATAAACAAATTGCCAATAAACACAAAATGATAAATATTCTTAACCATTAACGAAATGCAAATCAGGGGCCGGCACCATGGCACACTAGGTTAATCCTCTGCCTGTGGCACCAGCATCCCATGTGGGCGCCGGTTCTAGTCCCGGTTGCTCCTCTTCCAGTCCAGCTCTCTGCTGTGGCCTGGGAGGGCAGTGGAGGATGGCCCAAGTGCTTGGGCCCCTATACCCACGTGGGAGACCAGGAGAAAGCTCCTGGCACCTGGCTTCAGATCAGCATAGCTCCGGCCGTAGCGGTCATTTTGGGGGTAAACCAACGGAAAAGGAAGACCTTTCTCTATATCTCTCTCGCTGTCTAACTCTGCTTGTCAAATAAATAAATAAAAATATTTTTAAAAATGCAAATCAAAGCCACAAGGAGATACCACTTCATATGCTTTAGGATGGCTATGATCAAAAAAACAGGTAACAAAATATAGAGAAACTGTGGGGTTGGCACTGTGGCGTAGCAGGTAAAGCCACCACCTGCAGTGCTGACATCCCATGTGGGCACTGGTTCTAGTCCCAGCTGCTCTACTTCAGATTTGGCTCTCTGCTATGGCCTGGGAAAGCAGTGGAAAATGGCCCCAAGTGCTTGGGCCCCTGCACCCACGTGGGAGGCTCTGGCTCCTGGCTCCGGATCAGCTCAGCTCAGTCATTGCAGCCAACTGGAGAGTGAACCAGCAAATGGAAGACCTCTCTCTCTCTCTCTTTCTCTCTCTCTCTCTACCTCTCCCTTTCTCTATCTCTGCTTTTCCTTCTCTCTCTGTGTAACTCTGACTTACAAATAAATAAACAAACCTTTAAAAAATAGAAATTGAAACCCAGACTACTGATGGAAACACAATGTGGTGCAGCACTGTGAAAAGCAGTGTGGCGTTCCACCAGATGGTTAAGGGAAGCGTGACCCTGTGGCCCAGCAATTCCACTATTGAGTACATAACAAGAGAACATAATAGATCTGTCCACACAAAAACCTACACACCATGATGGCCATCGTGAACTAATAGTTTAAGCCATTGCGTGGGACGTCCACATCCCATGTTGGAGCACCTAGGATTGAGCCCTGCCTCTGTTTCCAATCCAACTTCCTGCTAATGTGCCTGAGAGGCAACAGGATATGGTTCAAGAACTCAAGTCCCTGCACCCCATGTGCAAGACCCTGATAGAGTTTCTGGCTTCTGGCTACAGCATGGCTCAGTCTGGTTATTGTGGACATTTGGGGAGTGAACCAATGAATGGGATCTCTCTCTCTCTCTCTCTCTCTCTCTCTCTCTGTCTCCCTCTTCCTTTCAAATAAATAAAAATGAATAATAAAGGTTGTTAAAACCTACACATTCATGTTAATAACAGCCAAAAAGTGGAAACAAGCCAAATATCCAAGTGACAGATAAATAAAATGTGGTATATTCACACAACAAAATATTATTCACAATTAAAAGAAATTAAGTACCGATACATGATACAACTTGGAAGAACCTTGAAAACATTATGCTAAGTGAAAGAAGCTAACCACACAATATCATATATTTTACGATTCCATTAGTGTGAATTTTTCAGAGTAGGTGAATATATAGAGACAGAAGTAAACTAGTGGTTGGATAAAGGAGAGACTCAGGGAGATGAGAGGTGTGAAAAGTGAGGGCTAAGGCCGGCGCCGTGGCTCAACAGGCTAATCCTCCGCCTTGCGGCGCTGGCACACCGGGTTCTAGTCCCGGTCGGGGCGCCGGATTCTGTCCCGGTTGCCCCTCTTCCAGGCCAGCTCTCTGCTGTGGCCCAGGAGTGCAGTGGAGAATGGCCCAAGTGCTTGGGCCCTGCACCCCATGGGAAACCAGGAGAAGCACCTAGCACCTGGCTCCTGCCATCGGATCAGCGCAGTGCGCCGGCCGCAGCGGCCATTGGAGGGTGAACCAACAGCAAAGGAAGACCTTTCTCTCTGTCTCTCTCTCTCTCACTGTCCACTCTGCCTGTCAAAAAAAAAAAAAAAGAAAAAGAAAAAGAAAAGTGAGGGCTAAGGACTACAGGTTTCTTGTTGAGGTAATAAAAATGTCTTAAATTGATTGTGGAGATGTGTGTCCAACTCTGCAAATATACTAAAAGCCACTGAATTATAGATTTTAAATGAGCACATTATATTTCAATAGCACTATTAAAACAATATTTCTTTAACCCAATATATCTAAAATATTACTATTTCAGGTTATCATCAATATAGAAACTATATAAAGATGACATATTTCGCATTCTTTTTTTATAACCCAGTGTGTAATTTACATTTGGAGCACATCTCTATCTGGATTAATCCCATTTCAATTGCTCAGTCACTGTGTGTGGCTACCATACTGGACAGTGATGTTACAGAGCTCTAGGGCAGATCCAGGGAGGATTCAACAGTCACGAGACTGGCAGAAACTTCCTGGTTATTGCAACCCTGATCCTTCGTGAAGTCTCCAGTGTCCCTGCCCAGATCCCCCCCACCCCCCAGCAGCTGCCAGAGTCAAGGCTACCCTGGTGCAGGCAAAAGCAGCGTGGGCAGAGAGCGCTCAGCTCCCTAGGCCCTCGGCCCCAGGCTGCCGAACACCCTTTGTCCAGGTTCATCACTAAAAGGGTTGTGTGGCTCACGTGTGGAAATGGGGACTGTGGTAATATCATTCCGATAGAACTATCATGGGGATTCAATGTGATAATCTATGCAAGTTGCTTTGGATGGTAATTATTCTTCAGTGTTAGCTCATTGTTGAACAATAATATTGTTGATTTTGTCTCTAGGTTTTAGCAGGGTGCATGGCACATGGCAGATCCTCAGGAAACCATAAATCTCACAATGGAAACATGAAATCCCCAACAGCTGGTTCTCCAGCCACTGCCTGAATATTGCCAAGGAATCCTATTTCATAGATGGCCCATTTCATTTGTAGGTCACTCTGCTTGTTAGACCGCACCTTCCCCACCCAAGTACTAACCAGGCCTGACCCTGCTTAGCTCCGAGCTCAGCTGAGACCGGGTGTGTTCAGGGTGGTGTGGCTATAGACTGGAAGGCACCTTCTTACCTCGGGCCCGACTCTTTCACCGGCTTCCACCACGACCTCCTGTTGGTCCTGTAGGGGGGAAGACCATCCTTTCGTCATCATGACACTGTTCTACATATTTAAGGATGGCCATCTGAGCTCTCTGTATGTTTTTAGTTCCTCCAGCTCTTTGTCTCCTAACAGATTTTCCATCTCTGAGCCTTGTTTTTTAAACTATCGGTGTTCCTCTTAAAATACAACTCACAGAACCATAGTGGCCAGCATTATAAAAAAGAACCATCATTATCTCCCTAGATATTGACGGCAAAGGTGACTTGCTTCTTCACTGGATCATTTCAGTCTGTATGCTTGGGACCGCGTCTTCTACTTGTACCACTGACTTTAAACTTCGTTATATTGGGGCAAGCGTTGCAGCGCAGTGGGTCAAGCTGCTGCTTCTGATGCCTATTTGAATCCCAGCTACTCCACCCTCTGACCCATCTTACTGCTAATGCTCCTGGGGAGGCAGCAGACGATGGCTTAAGGATGTGGGTTCCTGCCACCCACATGGGAGCTCCTGGCTCCTGGCCTGTTGCAAGAATGTGGGGAGTAAACCAGTGGAAGGAAGTTTTCTTTCTCTCTATCTGTCCCTGTCTCTGTGTCACTCTGCATTTCAAATACATAAATCTTCTAAAATGTTATATTATTGAGGTATACTTACAGTAGTCACCCCCTTAACTGTAGTTCCACTTTGCAAAGTTTTAGTTACCCTTAATCAACCACAGTCTGATTAAACTGAAAATTCCAGAAATCAACAATTCATACATTGTAAATTTAAATTGTGTACTGTTCTTAGTAGCATGGTGAAATCTCAAGATATTCCACCCTGTCCCACCCAGGACATGAATCACTGATTTGCCCCACATATTCATGCTGTAAACTGCCCACCCATTAGTCAGTAGTTGTCAGTTATCAGATCGACGGTTGTGATGTTACAGGACTTGTGTCCAAGCAACCTTTAGTTTACTTCATGATGGTCTCAAAGCATGATGACGCTGGTGTGGCAGACATGCCAAAGAGAAACCATAAAATGTCTTCTTTTAGTGAAATGAGATATTTTGAGAAAGCAAAAAAGACCATATTCACAGAACTTTTATTACAGCATATTGTTATAATTACTCTTATTACTAGTTATTGCTCATCTCTCACTGTGCTTAACTTATAAATGAAACTGTATCATAGGTGTCTGTGTAGGAAGAAACACAGCACATATAGAATTCAGCCATCCAAGATTTCAGGCATCCGCTGCGGGGGCAGGCCTCTGTTCCCCAGCAAAGCAGGATGTCCATTGTATGATGAAAATGTGCAGATCGAAGAGTTAGTTAATAAAACCTAAGAAATGAATACACTCCTACACAACACATAATTGTAATACAGAACACCACCACCTCCTGAGAAAGCTCTCTCATGCCCTGTTCCAAGCAATCTCCTCCCCACGCCCCTGGAAGCAATTTGTAGATTAGTTTTGCCAAGACAAAAATTGTTCTTGAAATTCACATAAGTGGGATAATACAGAACTTTTTATCTTAAGATACAACTTTATTCTTAGAAAATTAATACTAAATTTAATTTTCCAAAATTTACTTGAAAGGCAGAGTGATAGAGAGGGGAAAGAGAAAGAGAGAGATCGATCTTCCATCTGCTGACTCACTCCCCATATGGCCACAATGGCCAAGGCTGATTTAGGCTGAAGCCAGGAACCCGGAACTCCATCCGGGAGGGATCCAAGTACTTGATCGATCTTGTGCTGCCTTCCCAGGTATGTTAGCAGGGAGCTGGATCAGAAGAGAACAACTGGGACTCTAACCAGTGCTCCAATACGGGACGCTGGCACCACAAGGGGCAGATGAACCTGATGTGCCACAACACCAGCTGAAATTTAATTACTGATTTCATCTTTTCCTCCTAGTTTACAGTGAGTACTTTGACTTGGATTCCACCACCCACATCTACTAAGTTTTTTTTTATTTACTTATTATTTGAAAGGCAGAGTTACAGAGAGGCAGAGAGAGAGTCTTACATCAGCTTGTTCACTCCCCAAATGGCCACAATGACCTGAGCTGGGCCAACCCGGAGCCAGGAGCTTCTTCTGGGTCTCCCACATGGGTGTAGGAGCCCAAGCACGTGGGCCATCTTCTGCTGCTTTCCCAGGACACAGAAGAGAGCTGGATCAGAAGTGGAGCCGCTGGCACACAAACCAGCACCCTTATGGGATGGCACTGCAAGCCAGGGCTTTACCCACTGAGCCACAGCACTGGCCCTATGAATTTCTTCAACTTCATGCCATCTACTGATTTGTTAACTTCTCTGCCTTAATCTAACCTAGGACAAGAATGAAGATGGAGCCAGGTGTGTTAAACTAGAAACCTCCCTTCATTTCATACAGCTGAAAGGAGGCTCAGGAAGATAAACCACGCTGATGGAGAGGCCTGAGTTCTGAGTGGGAGGCATTTGTAGGGCAGGGAAGTGGCTTCCCTTCATGCTTCTGGATTCTTTGGTTGAGCCACAGATTAAACTGACATAGGGTGTAATAACAGAAGAAAAAACACTTTAATTACCTATGTGTACACAGGCGCTCCAGACAAGTAAGAGACTCCAAGAAGGATAAGATGGCCAAAGCTTATGCAGCATCCTGAGCTACAGAAAGGAATGGGGCCTTGGGGATCCAGGGGTAATAGAGACAAATTATGGGAGAGTGAGGGGAGGAAACCTGTGGTGGACAAATGCTGCTTTGTTGTGCGAAAAAGAGCAGCTCTCTTCCTGATATGGATCCCCTTGATAATGAAAATTTCCTTTACAGATGGAAAATCCTTTTATCAATGGGCAGCTGTTCAGAGCCACCCCTGTGTCTGCAGTTTCTCAAAATAACCAACTAATAATCAATATGCCAGGAGGTATATTTTGGTGTGGGATATTCTGGGCTCCCACAGCCGTAGCTTGCGGTGGTGTGTCCTAAGCACAAACAGGTTGAAAAAGGGAGGTGCGGACAAGACAACCTAGTGGGAAGAGTGCCGGCAAGAGGCAGGGCTCGGAGGACCCCTGAGAGTTACAGAGCCAGAAGTGAGCCCTGAAGTAGAGGGAAGAAGAGTGCTCCCAGGGAGGCATGGAGGGTCACCCGCAGGAGAGGACTGCGAACAATTCTTGTTCCGTCTGGTTTTATATTCACTTCTGAAGTTCTATTATTTGTATTTAGTTACTTACTTGAAAGGCACAGTGACAGAGAAAGATGGAGAGACAAAGAGTGATCTTCTGTTGGCTGGCTCACTCCCCAAATGCCTGCAGCCCCCAGGTCTGGACCATATTGAAGCTAGGATCCAGGAGCTCCATCCTGGTCTCCCAATGCACATGGCAGGAACCCAAGTGTTTGGGCCTGCTGCTTCCCCCACACATTAGCAAGGAGCTGGACTGGGAGTGGAGGCAGGACTCAAGCCCAAGCACCGTGACATGGGATAGGGATGTCCCAAGTGGTGGCTCAACCCACCGTACCACAACACTAGCCCCTGGTTTTTTATTTTGATTGGCTTTGTTCCATGTGTTTAAGTCCTAAAAAGAGTCAGGCAGCTTATAAGGAAAACTATCTCCCCAGATTTAGAGCTATTGAAATTGTAAAAGGATGGCAAATACTTAGAAATACATAGTCCTTTCCCCCACTCCCTGAACCTCAGAGTAAGGAAGCTTTGGGAACAGGCTGGGGGAGGGGGAGAGGGAAAGGGAAGCACATTTTTGGGGAGTCTTTCAGGGGAGAGCTTTAGTAAAGGCCACCTTATCAAATGTCCCTTAAATCTTTACTTTTTAAAAAGTATTTTTAGGGGCCAGCGCTGTGGCGCAGACGGTTACTGCCCTGGCCTGAAGCACTGGAATCCCATTTGGACTCCGGTTCGAGCCCTGGCTGCTCCATTTCCAATCCAACTCTCTGCGATGGCCTGGGAAAGCAGTAGAAGGTGGCCCAAGTCCTTGGACCCCTGCACCCACATGGGAGACCCGGAAGAAGCTCCTGGCTCCTGGGCTCCTGGCTTCTGATCAGCACAGCTCCAGCCATTGTGGCCAACTGGGGAGTGAACCAACGGATGGAAGATCTCTCTCTCTTTCTCCCTCTCTGCCTCTCCTTCTCTCCCTGTGTAACTCTGACTTTCAAATAAATAAATAAATCTTTAAAAATTATGCATAGATTTAAGAAAAATTTTGCACCAAAATAACTTTTTTAAAGATTTATTTTATTTATTTGAAAGACAGAGTTACAGAGAGAGATCAAGACACAGAGAAAGAGAGGTCTTCCATCTGCTGGTCCACTCCCTAGATGGCTGCAACAGCTGAAGCTGCGCCAATCCGAAGCCAGAAGCCAGGAGCTTCTTCTGGGTCTCCCATATGGGTGCAGGGGTCCAAGGATTTGGGCCATCTTCTGCTGCTTTCCCAGGCCATAACAGAGAGCTGGATCAGAAGTGGAGCAGCCAGGTCTCGAACCAGCGCCCATAAAGGATGCCAGTGCTTCAGGCCAGGGCGTTAACCCACTGCACCACAGCACTGGCCCGTAAAGCATAACTTCTATTAATAGTCTTATGAAAAATTTCCCTATTGCCAGGGGGTGCAGGAAATTGATTCAAGCAAACTCCAGCATCCTGAAGGGAAACTGTCAGGTTTGTCTGCAGTGAACCCCAGGAGGACTGTAAGCCGGGGGAAGAAGACTTTCTCTGTGTCCACCATGCTTCTCTGGACACATCACTGCTCTGTGCCCTGAGTTTCTTGCCTGCAAAGCAAATAATTCCAGAGGAGGTCTTAGCATACTGAACAGACTGTCATCTCCCTTTCCTTTTCTTTTTTCCTCTTTCTTTCTCTGAGTACTAAAGAGACCTTAGGTTCTTTTAATTAGAGGCTTATGCAAACCTGGACAGGTATAGCATCAGCCCCAGGCTAGGATAGTGGGGTATTAGTGGCTCAAAAGGTAGCTGTGGTTTCAAGGGTTAGAATTGAGTGGGAGAAGCTGAAGAATGTAGTCCTTATACAAGCTCAAAGTCAGCTCTGATGGTTCCTGCCCTCTCTCAGTTACTTCATGCTCCAAGGTTATGGTGTGACCCCAGCAGATGAGGTGTCAGCACCTTGCTTACATGGAGTTATATGTAAAATAAGCTATTAGCATGCTTTTTTTCAATCTCTTCACTTCCTTTAAGAAATTTCCATCCAGTTTCCCATGCACCTATAACCATGCCTGATGGTCAGCTAATCCATCTCCAGTATTTCTATGTCTGTCCCTCATCTTCTCTCAAAACTCTATGCAAAAGGAAAGCCTGTTCCCACCTTTGATCCAAATCAAAATCCTCATGCATATTAATCCATGTAAATAGATGCATTGGCCAGGCAGGACACATTACCATGTATTTAAAAATCACAGGGGCCGGCACCGCGGCTCACTAGGCTAATCCTCCACATTGTGGCACCGGCACACAGGGTTCTAGTCCTGGTCAGGGAGCCAGATTCTGTCCCGGTTGCCCCTCTTCCAGGCCAGCTCTCTGCTGTGGCCAGGGAGTGCAGAGGAAGATGGCCCAAATGCTTGGGCCCTGCACCCGCATGGGAGACTAGGAGAAGCACCTGGCTCCTGGCTTTGGATCAGCGCGGTGCGCCGGTCGCAGGGCGCCGGCTGCGGCGGCCATTGGAGGGTGAACCAATGGCAAGGGAAGGCCTTTCTCTCTCTCTCTCTCTCTCTCTCTCTCTCTCACTGTCCACTCTGTCAAAAAAAATCACAGAACTGTAAGAGACCATATAATAGTTCAGTGATTCCCAATTATTGGTCTATGAACCAGTATCTGAATTTTAGTTTCTAAAAAATAGTTTCTTAGTTTCCACCATCTATTTTTTTTTCAAAAGCTTGCTGGATGATTCTGATACCCTGATATATTTCTGACTCACCTCACCCATTTCTAGACATGGATGAGGTGGATGAAGCCTGTATGTCAAACCAATAAACCCTATACAACTGATTCAAAAGTAAAAATCATACAGGAGATCTTGCTTCTGCTGATTTACTCCCTAAATGACCGCAACGGCCAGAGCTGAGCTGATCCGAAGCCAGGAGCCAGGAGCTTCTTCTGGGTCTCCCACTCAGGTCCAGGGGCCCAAGGCCTTGGGCCATCTTCTACTGTTTTCCCAGGCCATAGCAGAGAGTTGGATCAGAAGTGGAGCAGCAGGAACTCAAATTAGCGCCCATAAGGGATGCTGGTACTGCAGGCGGCGGCTTTACCTGCTATGCCAGAACGCAGGCCCCCATGCACAGATTTTTAACATATACATTTTCCATGACTCTGTGTGTATGTGTGTGTGTGTGTGGATGTGGGTGTGGGTGTGGGTGTGGGTGTGTGGTATGTTCCAGGCCAGGCATTTCGATTTCTCAAAGGTGTACTGGTCATGTGATTGCCTCTTGCAATTGATCTATGCACAATGACTGTTCAAAGATCAGCCCACTGAGGTAGGAAGTTACTTGAAAATTAGAATGTAGGGGCTGGAATTGTGGCATAGTGGGTAAAACTGCTGCTGGCAACACTGGCATCCGCATGGACACGGGTTTGAGTCCTGGCTGCTCCACTTCCCATCCAGCTCTCTGCTAATGTGCCTAGGAAAAGCAGCAGGAGACGGCCCAAGTGCTTGGGCCCCTGCACCCATGTGGGAGACCCAGAGGGAGCTCCTGGCTCCTGGCTTTGGCCTGGCCAACACCCTGGCCATTGCATCTCTCTAGGGAGTGAACCAGCGGGAAGGAAGACCTCTCTCTCTCCCTCTCTCTCTAGCTCTGACTTTCAAATATATAAATCTTTATAAAAAAAATTAGAATGTAATCATGTTCTTAATACAGCCTGATGGGATTCGATCCTGGAATAAAACCAGAAGTGTAGGCTTTAGGCAAAAGTGGGGCACAGGAACTGGGGCAGAGAATCTGACAGCTTACGCCTCAGATTAGGATGTCCCCAGAAGGCTTGCCTTGCACCATGGCACTCAGAGGAGGCCAGACCACCAGCAATCCAAAGAAAGCAGCAAGAACAAGACACGCAGAGGCCTGTTGCTTCAGCAGGAAGAACCCCTTGCTCCTCTTTCTCTACATCCTGGACACGCCCCCTAACACTTGCATTTTAAAAGCCCTGGCAAACTGCTTCTCAGGGAAGCAGTTCCTTTAGGAGATTCTACCTTCCCTGCTGTCTCCTTTATTTGCCACAAGTGAAGAAAGCTTTCCTTTGAGCAACTCTCACCTGAGGCTGATTATTCGGTGACACCCAAGTGGATGGACCCCTGTGCACGCAACAGAAAGAGCTCAAACGTACCAGCAGCTCGCACACTCCCCTAAGCTTTAATATACTCAGGAATCACTGGGGGGTTGTTAAAATTGGGATTCAGGGGATCTGGAGCAAGGCCCAAGATTCTATCAAGGCCCCAGATGATGCTACACAGATGGTGCGTGGACCACACTCAGCAGGAGGCTATGGAGTAGCTGGACTCCTGCGCAGAGGCAGGCAGCCTGCAGTCAGCTGATCCCTAGTCCTGGGTCCAGGTACTGTCTCTTGTGGCAGGGACTCCTCCCCCCAAGGTAGAATTAAAAAACCAGCTAAAGGCACAAACAGGGGCTTTCCCCCAGGGGTTTCTGGGAACAGGGGCGTGGAGGGGGCTTTCTAAGAAATACTGCAACACAACTAGGTCAACTGAAGCAATTCTAATGCATCCAGGTGTAACTTTGTGTAAGCAGTGCTGTAGGTCTAAACTATCCAATCATATGTAACCAAATATGTATCAGGAAATATGTAACCAAATATGTACCAGGAAACCTAAAGTTGTTTGTGCCAAGGTTTAGAAGTCAATGCCCTGTTCATTTGGAGACATACACCTCTGGGCCTGCGGGCAGAAAGTAAAATAAAGCTGTTTCCCGCTACACTCCAACAGTATCTTAATCTAGCTATGTTGTTCATAACTAGACTACGGTGTCCCGGAGACTTCTGGGTATTTCATCATTTCAAATATCTTGGGACCCAAGACAAGGGCTCCACTGCACTCCACCTCTGCGTCCGGCTCCTCCTGCTGCCTTCTCCCATATGCAACCTCAGTGTCTCCCTTATAATCCACACCTTCAGGCACGCTTCTTGGCTCTGCACGTTCCTCCCTCCAGGGTAATCTTATCCTGTCATAGGAAAACTGTGTTGCTCTCTATGTGCCAGAGCTGTTTTGCCATCTTTATTGGGTTTGTAAATGTTTCCTTATGTGGCACTTGTTATTTAAACCTCCACGCGACTGATGAGGAACCTGAGACTCAGTGGAGTCAAACTAATGGCTAAAGTCATGTACCTAATAAAGTGGAAATACCAAGATGTGAATACAAGGGCACGTTCTTGACCCACTGTGACATGGGAAGCTGTGTCCAGGGGTGGTATCCTCAGTCTGTTTTCTGTTGCTGAAATGCAAAGTATCTGAGGCTGATTCATTTATATAGAAAAGAGGCTTATTTAGCTCACACTTCTGGAAGTTCAAGAGCATGGCACAGGCATCTGTTTGGTGGGGGCCCTGTGTTGCTTCAAGCACGGTGGATAACCAGAAGGGAAGTGTACTCACACACAAGAGAGCACGGGAGATGCCAGGCGTGCTTTGTACCCTGCCCTCCTGATAACTAACCTGCTCTCGTAGGACCAATATTACTCCCTGCACAGTGTGGAGACCCCAGGACCCCAACAACTCCTCAAGCTCTCACCACTTCCCAATACCACCACACTGGGCATCAAATTTCAGTGTGGGTTTTGGTGGGGACAAACCATCTCCAAACCAAAAGAAGGGGTGAGCAATTGTCAAGGCTCTCACACTCTGCTGAGCATCAGTTGCACCTGGGTTGAACCCAGATACTACTCTCATCTCTCCTTAGCCTGAAATGAGACTGCATTAGGTCCTACATGTCCAGGATGAAAGCCTGGCTTACACTTTGAGCACCTTCAGCACTTCAAAAGTTGGCCAAATTATCCTAGAATCCCTAACCTCCCCTTCCTGAACCCTCTGCTGCCTCCTCCCACTCCCTTCTGGAGCCTCTAGCTTCCTTTGCTCTCCACCCCTTTCCCTTCTACACCCAGGGTGGCTTTCTGGGGAAGAGATGAAAACACTTACTAGTGCCTCTGCAGTGTTACCATGGTAAGCCTTACCACTAACTCACGGGAGAAAGCCTCAGAGGTCTGAGATACAAAGGTGTGAATGACAAATGGCCAATGGTGAAGACCTGGGTGGAAAGGGAAGGTGGAAAAAAAGATATTGCAGGTAGGATGACCTATTCTTGCATTTAGTGGTTACTAAATGAATGCTGGGGCCAGCGCCGCGGCTCACTAGGCTAATCCTCCACCTTGCAGCACCGGCACACCGGGTTCTAGTCCCGGTTGGGGTGCCAGATTCTGTCCCGGTTGCCCCTCTTCCAGGCCAGCTCTCTGCTGTGGCCCAGGAGTGCAGTGGAGGATGGCCCAAGTCCTTGGGCCCTGCACCCGCATGGGAGACCAGGAGAAGCACCTGGCTCCTGGCTTCGGATCAGCGCAATGTGCCAGCTGCAGCGGCCATTGGAAGGTGAACCAGCAGCAAAGGAAGACCTTTCTCTCTCTCTCACTGTCCACTCTGCCTGTCAAAAATAAATAAATAAATAAAATGAATGCTGGTTGCTGAAACACCGAACAGGTCTCTCTTCCTGCCTTCCATCCAGCCCTAAGAAAAGAGAACTGGATTTATAAAATGCTTAATATGGAATGTCTTCCATCCTCTCCTGGACAAATGAGTTGGATATTCTAAAAGTAAAAATAAAAAGTCTTCAGGTACCAATTAAGGAAGAAGAAATCTGATTTCCAAGCAAAAAGCCCTTGTTCTGAGAGAACACACTGGAGTTGCTTCTTTACCCTCCCACTGGCCCATTTAGCTGTTCAGGATTATAGATGGTTTCTCCTTACAGGGTTGTTGCATAGTCATTGTGGCCTGGCCTCTGACCTCCGGAGCTCTGTCAGGAATGGGAATCAGAACTTAGAGCTTTTGATGGGAAGGCTCCTGATGATCCATTGTGTGGCCCTGCAGCTCCACCCGTTCTGATTGTTTGTGTGACTGATTGTTCCAGTTTCACTCCCTAACCCCTCCATTTGTCTGAGTCATGGGGAGCTACAGATTATCTTCTGGGAGGTAACAAGAGGTCAGTAGCAAAAGGAACCTTGGGGTGAATTTCAGGCAACTTGTAGGGTCTACAATTGGCTAAGGCCTTTGTGCCTCTGAATAGGAATAGAACGAAGTGAGATCAGATAGGGCAGGATAGGATAGAAAACTGGGAAGCTGTGATCATTTTTAAAGACATAGCACTAAGGGCCCAAATAGTTGGTTCTTTATAGCCTACTAAACATCCCATTTTTTCTTGGGGTGGGTACCAGAGTCACTTGATTGGTAAGGAGCAAGATGGAGAAGTTAGCATGGGCACTCAGAGGGGAATACAGTATAGTGTTTAAGGCAGCTCATTTAACTACCGTAGCATCTTGCTAGAAAAACAAGGAAAGTTTTCATCCACAACATGTTAGGGCAGCAACCTGCATAAGAACAAGCTTATTATAAGAACAGTGTGAATTGTTTAATGTATACTCTAGCTCTTCAGTGAAGTGTGGAGCACATAGTTATTCATTTATGTTTGTTTCCCTCTCTAGACAGAAGTTACTCAAGGGCAGAGATCATGTGTCTTGCTCACTTTTGCACCCTTCATGACTGGCACGTAGTAACATTCACAATCCACTGGCCTCTCAACAATTAACAGCCAAGGGAAAGAATGTACAACAAAGATCAAGGACAAGAAAAGGAAACTGAACAGATATACATCTTACTGTCAGGTATGCACAAGGCTTAAGGTGAGGGCAGACCTACGTCCTAACATTGCCCTAATAAAGACTCAGCCTATCCTCAGCCTCTTTTGCTCTTTCCACTTCACCCATCTCGTTATTGTCTAAATATCAAAGCTCTTGCACCCAGAAGCAAAAATCCCTTAGTGAGCTATAATTCTGCAGCTGTAATTCTTACCACAGTTGGTTCATTGAGTATCACTTGGGAAAAAAGCAACTATAGAATATTGACTCTTCCTCCAATAACCCCGTGCAGAATGACCAGCACATCAGTGCCACTCATTCAGGAATCAATCAAGAAATATGGTCTAAAGGTGTGCTTTTGGCACAGTGATTAAGATGTGGCTTGGGATGCCTGCATCCTATTTTGGAGTACCTAATTTAAGCCCCAGCTTTACTTCTGATCCAGCTTCCTGCCGAATGCATACTTTAGGAAGGCAACAGATCATGGCTCAAGTGACTGTCACCCACATGGGAGGCATAGATTGAGGTCCTAGCCCATGGCTTTGGGCTAACCCAGCAATGGCTGTTATGGGCATTTGGGGGAGAGAATCAGCAGATGGAAGATATGTCTGTCTGTCTCTCTCTTCTATGTCTCTCTGCCTTTCAAAAGAAAAGAAAGAATGCTATAGAGGGGGAGAGGGAAAGGTGGAAGAAAGAGAGGAAGACAGATGGTCACAAGGTCATGGTGACCAGTTGGTGAGGACTGGAAGGAGAATGTGGGCTTTCTCTTCGTTGGATTAAGCAAGAAGCTCCAGGGCTGTTTCAAGAGGCCTGGCAGGCTCTGTGCCGCCACTGAACAAAAATCCCTACTCCTATCCTGCCCCCATCCACGAAGAGAAGAGGTCAAATTCTTTTTCTACATCCCCTCCCAACAGGCTGCCCACCCCTAAACTGAGCCCTGGAGCTGAGAGACAAGTTTCCTTTGCTTTCTGAAAAGACAACCCACAGGAAACATGAGAACCAAGACGACAGGAACAAGGAAACTAAACGCTGCAGGTGTCACCTTCCCTGGCTCCTCTTTCTGCTGAGTCATGCCTTCTGGCTTCTGAGCTGGGCATCGCTCTGCTCAGGCTCCGACGCGAGGCCCGATGACAGGAGAGTGATGAGTTTTCCCATCCCCGGTCTGGCAGTCTGGCCCACAGGCACCCTCTCTGTCATCATGCCATTTTGGGAAAATGCAATTCACCTATCTCTCGTGATTTATAGGAGGCTCAACTTAAACAAATGAGGTCTCTGAAGAAGCCAAAGCCCAAAGAGAAAGAAGACAGCTCTGATAACAGACATTGTTATTGCCCCAACTTCACAGACTTCAGAGCGTGAAAGGAGCTCAGAGTCAGACCCCCTTATAAAGAGACTGCGAGGCCCCGGGGACAGGGCTGAGACTGTGAGTTTAGTACTTCTCAATGTTGTCCCTGTGGGTCGGCACTCTATTGACTGGGTTAGCAATTCAATCCCAGGAGCCCTAAATTTGCACCTCAAAACTAAGAAAGGACTGTCGGGTCACTACACTGAAGAGCTGGGCTGCGGCCACAGTGAAAACCCCTCATGCGTTTCCCTGGGGACTCCAAAGCTTCCCGACCCCAGGAGCCAAGGCTGCAACCCCAAGCGGTTTCCTAAGCCTTAGATCTCTATGGATAGGGAGTAACCCCTGAGCCCGTTTGACAGAGACATTCTTCAGATGTCCAGCTGTCAAGTTTTATGAGACCCTGACTCTCCCAATTGAATACTCCATCAAAAAATTTAACAATCTATGTGTATACATTTGAGAAAGGTGGGGAGAAAGAGAGAGAGAGATCTTCCATTTGCCTGGTTCCCTCCTCAGATGCCCCCAACAACTGGGGCTGGGCCATACCAAAGCTGGGAGCTCAGATCTCAATCACATGGGTGGCAGGAACCCTAGGACTTGAGCAGTCACCTGCTGCCTCCCTGTGTGCACATCAGCAGGAAGGTGGATCCAAAGCTAAGTAGCAGGGCCAGTGCTGTGGACCTGCTAACAGTGGGTTAAAGTCCTGGCCTGCAGTGCCAGCATCCCATATGGATGCCGGGTCGAGTCCCAGCTGTTCCACTTCTGATCCGGCTCTCTGCTATGGCCTGGGAAAGCAGTGGAAGATGGCCCAAGGGCTTGGGCCCCTGCACCCATATGGGAGACCCAGAAGAAGCTCCTGGCTCTTGGTTTTGGTTCTGGCCATTGCGGTTATTTGGGGAGTGAACCAGTGGAATGGAAAACCTCTCTCTCTGGCTCTACCTCTCTAATTATTTCAAAAAAATAAAATAAATCTTTTAAAAAAGAGAAAAAAACCAAGTAGCTGGGACTCAAACCCAAGACTCAAATATTGGATGTGAGCATCCCAAGCGCCATCTTAACTGCTATGCCAAATGCCTGGCCTAGATTCTCTGTCTGGATTAAGAGAAACCAAGGTGGTAGGGGTTCCTGCTTACTGGTCCCAGTCATGCTCCTTGAGGCTGGGCTTTCGAGAACAGGAAGGTTTAGATATTGCTGGCCAGCAAGGAGGCAAGAGACTGGCACCAATCTGCCTCTCGGATCAGGGGTGAGGAAAGCTCTATGGATTAGGTAGGAGAAAGCTGGTATGCAGAAGTGCCCGGCAAGGCAAATTTTAATCAGAAAGGCTTGGGATCAGGCCAGCTTGGTAGAACGCACTTACGACTCTGGATTTGAACTCTTGCTTCTTTCTTTCATTTTTTTTTTTTTTTTTTGACAAGCAGAGTGGACAGTGAGAGAGAGAGACAGAGAGAAAGGTCTTCCTTTTGCCGTTGGTTCACCCTCCAATGGCCGCCGCGGTCGGCACGCTGCGGCCGGCGCACCGCGCTCATCCAATGGCAGGAGCCAGGTGCTAGGTGCTTTTGCCTGGTATCCCATGGGGTGCAGGGCCCAAGCACTTGGGCCATCCTCCTCTGCACTCCCGGGCCACAGCAGAGAGCTGGCCTGCAAGAGGGGCAACCGGGACAGAATCCGGCGCCCCGACCGGGACTAGAACCCGGTGTGCCGGTGCTGCAAGGCGGAGGATCAGCCTGTTGAGCCACGGCGCCAGCCAAACTCTTGCTTCTTAAAGGGCTCAGCTGTGCTCTGGCTTCTTTGGCTTCCCTGGTTAGATTTTTTTTTTTTTTCACATGCCTAGGCTGTGTGATATGTCGTTCCCTGCTGTGTCGCCTCTGCACGTGCAAGGCCATGTCCTAAAAAGCAGAGACTTACAATGCATGCTTAGACCCACTGTTACAGTATAAGACAGCGAGTCTTTCAGGAAAAGAATGGGGAAGAACAAGGGCTTTCTGTGTCTGGGGCAGCAAGGGGCAGCCCAGTAAAGGAGCAGTCTGATACCAAAGTGGCTTTCAGTGCCTTGTAACCATAGGAGTTTGTCTCAGGGAAGTTCAGCAGCTTACACGACACCACGTGGCTCCAGACAGATGAAGCTAGGGCTCCAGGGTTACACATCTCTGGAACTGCCACACCGCTCTGACTCTGTCTTCCGCCTAGGAGCAGGCTGGGGAGATTGGGGCTTCTCCACCAAGTCCCGTGGTCTCATGGTCCCTCCTTCCTTCCCCGTGCAGCACCTTGTCCTGTGGAACACAGAGACCAGAGTAACCTCTAGAGCACCCCACCCCCGGCAGAGAAGTCAGTTATGAGAACGCGGAGGGAGGGAGCAGAGAAGGGCGGCACCATGTCATCGGGGTGGGGCCTCGGGCGGTAAGTTTGCTTCTATTGAGTCTTTACTACCGAGACACAGCTGGACACGGGGGAAGGGAGAGAGGAGAGGCTAGGAAGGAGTGCCAGGACAAGGTTGACCTTGGAGCAGAGACTTTGTCCGGGAAGCTTCCAGGCCCAAATCACTTCCCTCCTCAAAGAACCTCTGGCCCTCTCATGCAGACTTGGTCCAAAGCTGCAGTGGAGCCAGGTGATGCCCAGAGAAAACAGGTCAAAGGCGTCTCTGGGCAGATCCATTAGCGGCAGCTGCTCCCTTGAAACCACTTGAAGCTGCAGCTCCTGAAACCCTGTTTATTGACTCTGTTTATTTCTCTAATTTGTCAGGTAGTGTCTGCAAACTCCAGCCTGCCTCCTAAGTGCTCAGCCTCCCAGGCTTCACCAATTTGATTAGCATACTCTGCACTCCATTGCTGGAGTCATTCATGAAAGTACTGATCAGCACTGGGTGTAAGTGGGGCCCCTGGGAGGCCCCTCCTCCACCCACCACCCTCCAGCCTAGCTGACAATCTGGAAGGGACAAAGCTCCTTGCAGATAGCCTTTGCCTATTGTTCCGTAGCTTTCGTTGGGGGAAGTGGGCTTTGAGGGAGGTTGGATATTGGTACCAAAACACAGCAAGAAGTAACAAGCTCCAGTGTCCCACAGCGCAGAGGGGTGGCCAGAGTTCACAGCAATGTATTCTACTGTGCATAAAGAACTGGGAGACAGAAGCTGGCAGGCTCCGAACACAAAGATAAGGAAATGGAGAGACGAGTTGCCTGATTTGGTTGGTTTGTGCTGCGTTTGTATTAAACGATTGCACTCCTGCCCACAAAATGGACAAGCATTGCGTGTTAATCGAGAAGTCTTTTAAATAAAATATCTTTTGAAGCATAAGAGTTTTGTCCCCCCTCCACATGTATTCAGTCACTTATTGATTCATTTGCTAGGGCTAGGGACTTAGCCCAATCTCTGCCATGAGGGAAATGCCTCACAAGTACAAGCTATTGCTGGTATGAGGCGCGGAGGGGAAACAAAGATAGAGAAGAGGGACTTCAGCCCTCCGCAAGGAGAACAGGAGGAAGAAGTCCAGCTGCAGCCTATGAAGTCCTGCCACATTCTGGGCTAAGTGTTGTGCACCCATTACCCGGGCCATACTGGCCATCAACCCCCCTAGTGAGGCAGGTGTTGGTAATGATTAAAAGGAAGGCTTTAAAATCAATGCTGTTCCTCTGGCTCTTCCACTTACTGGTTTCTTTGCCGTCTAGTCTCCTCTGCAAAGTGAGGGTACTATTACCTACCTCATAGGGTTGTTGTGAGGAGTTGAATTATTAAATATGATAATAGAGAAAAGGTACTTGGAGCCCTGCCCAGCACCCAATACCCATTCAGCAATGCTGGCGATTATTAGTTCATGTAATACAATTACCCTGTACGAGGTAAGCATTATTTTCTGTGTTTTACCATCAAGAAAATTGAGGCTTGGAGAGGCTAATTTGCCCACAATCCTATGCCAATAATGGAATTAGGGTCCAAGCCCAAGACCATTTGATTCCAAATCCCATTTGCTTTATTATTATAACCTAGAAAGAAAGAAAACATGCATATAAGTAGCTATAAGATAGAAAAGCAAATGAGACTGTAAAGCCCTGAATATTTTCGTGAATTCCCACGAAATGCAATAGATTCCCAGTAAACACTCCCAAATGACGTTCATAAAATTCTAAGTGGCAAACTGAAGCTTACCAAAGGAGTTTTAGGATGTGAGAGTGTTACAGGAAAGCGGAGGCAGAGAAATGATTATTGCCTCGGTTCTTTTCTCACATGGAAGAAGAATTTCCAAGTGGAAAAGCATAGAAATTTATAAAGATTTACCGGAGTCCAAGACCCCCAACCAGAATGGCATGGAGGAGGGCTTCCAGAGAGGAAAACACCCAAAGGGCCCCAAAGCACTGTTTTTTTGTTTTTGTTTTTGTTTTGACAAGCAGAGTTAGTGAGAGAGAGAGACAGAGAGAAAGGTCTTCCTTTTGCCCTTGGTTCACCCCTCCAAGTGGCTGCTAAGGCTGGCGCTCTGCAATGATCTTGAAGCCAGGAGCCAGGTGCTTCTCCTGGTCTCCCATGGGGTGCAGGGCCCAAGCACTTGGGCCATCCTCCACTGCACTCCCAGGCCACAGCAGAGAGCTGGACTGGAAGAGGAGCAACAGGACTAGTAGTACCCTGTACCTGGTGCCCCAACCGGGATTAGAACCCGGGATACCGGCGCCACAGGCAGAGGATTAGCCTAGTGAGCCGCAGCGCTGGCTAGCACTGGGGTTTTTAAGTACAATTTCGAAGGGAAAAAAACTTGACAATCAGATTGGCCTTCAGTTACCAGGCGGGGACAAAAGCCATCAAAAGACCTGATGTACAATTCTCCATCCTGTCTGGCCTGCTCACAATAAAACAAAAAACCATCAGAAGGCTGGGCTAGTTAACTTGTTTTCCCAATAAGTTGTGAGCTCCGGAAGAGCTCCCTTGCTGTTCTCATGGCAAATTTGGAGATTCCGAAGGAAGGAGGCAGCCTGTTTGTTCTTGCAAAAGATAATGTTTTTAGGGGGGAGGAAGCAAATTCCATTGGGACCACCCTGACTACCTGTTAACCCATCTGACTCCTCACAAGAGGACAGAGAGCAAGCCTTTCTGACAGAGGAAGAGTTGGAGATGTCTATGGAGAAGGTGGCATCTGAGGAGGCCTGCAAGGATGGATGTCCGCTGAACACAATGGGGCAACAGGACAAGGCAGCCCAGGCAGGGGGACCACAGAAGCAAAGGCCCAGAAAAACAACAGCTGAAGTTGCATTTGGGGGCCGGCGGGGCACTGTGGAGTAGAGAGTAAAGCTGCCACCTGCAGTGCTCACATCGCACACGGCTAGTCCTGGCTACTCCGTTTCCGATCCTGTTAGGTAGGAAGTCAGAAATGAGCTTATGTGTGTGTGACAAAGGTCTAAGGGGTTGACATCTACAGCAGTCCAGCATCCATATCTCAAAGTCATCCCAATAACCTTCCAGGTGCAGCCTAGTATCTGCACTTCAAAGTCCCGCTTGGATCCTGATGACCTTCCAGGGGGTCCTGCCCTTTCTACCTGGCCTGATAACCATCCTTCCTCTAAGGTGGGGCGATGCCAACCAGGCTTTCCCTGTCTGATAACTTCAATGGGAAAAACTCAGAAAGGAATTTTTTTGTATTTACACCCAACAAGTCCTTTGTTCCGGGAAGAGAAGAAGGAGAGAGGGAGGGAAGGCAAGACCCAACCCCTTAAAAATCCCAGCCTAAATGTGAACTGCGCACTCTCTCTCAGGTTCTGCCTGGAAAGGTGCCCATCCGGTCTTATGGATATCCCTACCCTAATAAACCTTGCTATTTTGCTTTCCACTACTCTCTGCCTTATGCCTGAATTCTTTCTTGTGTGAAGACAAGGACCCTTTGTTTCTCCTGTAACAATCCCACTCCTGCTGTGGCCTGGGAAAACAGCGGCTCAAGTCCTTGGGCCCCTGCACCCGCGTGGGAGACCTGGAGGAAATTCCTGGCTCCTGGCTTCAAATCAGCCCAGCTCTGACCACTGTGGCCATCTGGGGAGTGAACCAGTGCATGGAGGATCTCTCTCTTTCTCTCTTTCTCTGCAATTCTGCCTTTCAAATAAATAAATAAGTCTTACAAACAAAAAGTTGTGTTTGGATACTAAGTGGGAGATGGAAGGGGACCCTGTAACTAGACTGAGCAAGGGAAGAAGGAGACACAGCGGAGTATGTATGGGCCGACACTCGCACACAGGAGGAGAACCACGTCAGGGATTTGGACTGGGATTTCTTTAAGATGCTGATGAAGGTAAACCCAGGAAGTCTTGTACTAGAATAAGGTTTTGGTTCAAGGAGGGGGCTTGGCAAGGCTGCCATTCAGCCAACATATGTGTACCAGGGGTCTTCAAAAAGTTCATGGAAATAAAGATAATGAAAAAACTATGCATGGATTTCAAACTTTTTTGCATCAAAAAAAGTTACCTTTTAATTCAATTTTCCATGAACTTTTGAAAGATTTATTTATCTATTTACTTGGAAGGCAGAGTGACAGAGAGAGATGCAAAGAGAGAAATCTTTCATCTGGTGGTTCATTCCCCAAACGGTCACAATAACCAGGTCTAGGCTAGTCTAAAGCCAGGAGCCAGGAACTCCATCGGTCTCCCAAGTGGGTGGAAGGAGCCCAAGCACTTGGGCTATCATCTGTTGCCTTCCAGGTCCATCAACAGGAAGCTGGATTGGGAGCAGAGTAGCCAGGACCGGCACCCCAATATATGATGCCAATGTCAAAAGCAGCAGCTTAAGCCACTGTGCCACAACACTGACCCCCATGTTCCATAAACCTTTTGAAGTACCCTTGTGTAAATACAAATGGTTAAAAATATTAAAGAGTGGGGTAGGCGTTTGGCCTAGCAGTTTAGACACCAGTTGGGAAATTTGTTAATAAAATGGCACAGTCTTATCTATGGCGCCATCTACACCCCCGGACACCATCCTAGGCTCTAGCCCCTACCGCTGTTGTTGGAAGCCAAGTGGCCACATGGCCCAACCACCATTGTCAGCTCCACCCCCATCCTAATGGGATTTGCTGCTCCTACTTCCCTGCCCATCCCCTAGCAAAATTTTAAAAGGACCTGTTCCTGAACACATGTCTCCTGATCTCTCTCTCTCTCTCTCTCACTCGCTCTCTCTCTTGATCTCTCTCTTATGCTCTCCTTCTCCCTGTTTTCCCTCTTGGCCCCTTCCCTCCAGTCTAGTTTCCCTCCATAAACTGCTTCCCTTACTACTCCGGTGTTTGGTGTGTTTTGTGGAAGCCTTACAAAGTTCACATCCTAGCAGAGTGCCTGGGTTTCAGTCCCAGTTCTGGCTCCTGGCTCCAGCTTCCTGCCAATGCAGACCCCGAAAGGCAGTGGTGACGGCTCAAATAATGGAGTTTTTGCCTCCCCCACCCCGCAGTGAGAGACCTGCCTTGAATTCCTAACTCCCAGCTTCAGCCCAGCCCTAGCTATGTGGGCATTTAGGGAGTAAAACAATGGATGGAGGCACACACTCTCTCTCTCTTTCTCTCTCTTGCATGCACACACACTCTCAAATAAATAAATAAGTTTCAAAAATATTAAAGTTATTTTATTTCAGGTTGGCAAATGAAAGAGCACTGAACCACGCAAAGCCTGTTCTGAACTCCAAGACCTCTTTTTAAAAATATATTTTTACTTATTTGAAAAACAGAGTTACAGAGAGACAGACATTTGGTTCACTCCCCAGATGGCTGCAAAGGTCAGAGCTGAGCTGATCCGAAACCAGGAGCTTCCTCTGGGTCTCTCACATGGGTGCAGGGGTCTAAGGACTTAGGCCATCCTCCGCTGCTTTCCCAGGTGCCTCAGCAGGGAGCTGGATCAGAAGTGGAGCAGCAGGGACTTGAACCAGTGCCCACATGGGACGCTGGTGATGCAGGCTGGGGCTTTAACCCACTGAGCTACAGAGCCAGCCCCTCCAGCAGCTCTTTCACATCCTGTCACACACAATTTAAAAATCATCTCTGGGCCTGGGAACTTGGCATGAAATTATTTTTGTATAACATTTTATGTAAGATTGAGAAACCCAAGTATACCAAGGAATGGAGAGGCAGCTAGGGCTCTGCTGATACAGATGTGACAAAGCAACAGACCCAACCACACCCCGGCCTCAGATATTCCACAGGCCAGAGGCTTGCCAAGAGCTCTTCCTGCTGAGTCACAGGGGCTGCAGCCCTGCCCAGCCGCAGGACAGTATTATGGGGGAGTCTGCTTCCTTCCCAAGCCCAAGGAGACCACAGGGGCTGTCGCTCTCCCAGGACGTGAGACGCTGCCACTGCACGAGGAACATACCTGTTAGCCTTGTGAGCCCCCAGCTCACTCCCAGCATCAGTTATCCTTGATTCTGCCACGGGCTTGGCGATACTGTGGAAAGTGCTAGAAAAAGCACCCTAAAGAGCTGGCCGTTGACAGCTTTGGCTCAGGCAAGCCAAAGGAACCTGCAGAGGGCTGGTTCTGTTGATGCCTGGTCTCCCAGGCAGCACAGCTCCCTCTAAAGCAGGAGGTGACATGAGGGAAAAGCCCTTGGCTTTTCTCTTCCTGCCCCAAGCAATGGCCTCTCTCATCCTTCTACTTCAACTTGACCGTTCCCACCCCTACAGTCACCGCCCGCCACCCTCAGTCCCTCACAAAAGAGCACCAAAAACAGGGTGGAGAGGACCCCAAGGCTGAGTCCCTGATGGGCAGTTCTGGCCCCTGTTTCCCTCCTGGTGTCACAACTCACCTCTTGGTAAGCTGGGGTCCAAATCCCCATCACAATTAGTTGTCAGACAAAGTCATTTATTTGCAGCAAAGAAGGAGACCACGAGGAATCACTTCCAAGGCTGTGGCTCCCGAGCAAGGAGGGAACACATATCTTTTATTTTAGGAGGAAATGAATATGCAAGAGGGGAAGTTTTTGTCATCACACACAGAGTTGGGCACAAGCTCACGCAGGTGCAGTTCAGCAACGTTTACCCATCTTAGGGTAATGAGGCTTAGGAGCTTCCGGGCAGAGATTTTAGCTCGAAAATGAAGCCAAGGGTAACTTTTCTATGCCCCTTGACCCACTGCCCTTGAGGGAGGGTCTGGTGGATGCCGATTGTAATTGCCCCCTGAATGTAACTAAAAACCAGCTATAGAAAACCTCAGGCACTTGGCAGGCTTTGGAATCTTGAAGTAGAAATGAGTCACAATCAAGACCTCTGAGCCGCTCAGGGCACTAGCCAGCAGCATGACGTCCAGAGGCGTGAGTGCCGCCCCAAGGTGCACAGCGCCTTTGAAGTCTCGAGTGCACGGGCCCTGTGTGCAGTCTGCTGCTCCTTCCCCGGGGGAACCCAGCTCCACCACTGAGCCCCTGCAAGAAGCTCCTACACCTCCTACATCTGCCCCCTGCGGAGTAAAACTGCGCTTGCTCAATGTAGGTCAGAGCCTGCCAACCCTGCTCAGAGAGACAGTGCAGAAGACAGACAGGACCCCTCACTCACTCACTCACTCACTCACTCAGGAATGGCTGCTGTCGCAGGCCCTTCCCCAAGGCCTCTCCTTGGAGGCAAAGAGTGAACCGCTCTGAAGACCTGAGCTGGGGAGCAAAGGTACAGCTGGTAGAGGAGGGGGTAACTGGATCCCATGTGCTGGCAACCAGCCTTGCACTGGGTGGTCCCCGCGGCCCACCTCTGGCAGCTTCCCAGAGAAGCACACTCGTTTCGTTTCTCTGCTTGCAGCAGCCCGGCCCCTCTGTTCTCTAAGAGCTCACCCTGCGGTCCAGTGATGGCTGGGATAACGTCCCCCTTATTATAGAAAACCCACTTCCCATCTGCCTCCGCTGAGCCCCTCTCCACAGCGGCTCCCAGCTCCCACGCGCACTGTGCTGATTTGGGTACCCGACCCAGCCTTTTCTGCGCACCTGCAAAATGGGCCTGGCTACTCCGAAGGCAGCAGATGCTGATCTGGCCACCCCACGGCTGGCCACCCCACGGTGGCCATTGGCTCAGCTCTGCACCTCATGGGAGGGGAAAACGCCTCCCTGAGCTGACTTCTAGCCATTTCATGCAGATAATAATTCCTAATTGTTTTATGCTGCCTTTCGGTGTCAGGCACTATTCAGAGTGTTTAGATGCATTAGTCATTTAACCCTCACAACTCCACGAGGCATATATATTGTTAGTCCTAATTACACACTGAGGAAAGTTGAGCAAATAGAGGTTTGCTGACATGCCCAGAGTTCTGTGGCAAGAACAGGGCCCAGAAGCGGGCTTGGGACACCCTCATCCTCTGTGGGAGTGCCTGGGTTTGAACCCTGGCTGATTCCAGTTTCCTGCTGATGCAGACCCTGGGAGCAGCGGTCATCAACCACGTGTTCGAGTCACTGCCACCCATGTGGGAAGACCTGGATTGAGTTCTTGGCTCCAGGTCATTTGGGAAGTGAACCAACGGGTGGGCACTCTGTCTCTCTCCCTAATAAATAAAATAAATATTGAAAACGGGATCTAGATGTCAGCATGTTCCAAAAACGCCATACAGGAGGCTCCTAAGGGTTCACATGGCCGAGACCCAGTCCCCGCCTAGGACTGAGTGAGAAGTAACAGGTGGAGAAGCGTTTGAAGGGCAGATACCTGAAAGAGGAAGGGGAAAGAAAACAGAAAGTGGACACTGGAAGCAGATCCAGAGAGCACCTTGGACTCCTCCAATCTCCAAGACCTGGCTGTCACTCAAGACAACCGGATGGCAGGGGGAACAGGAGGCTAAAGAAAAGAGAGTGTTGGCGAGCTGGGGACTAGAGAGGCCCTCACACTCCTTCCCCTGACCCCACAGAAGGGGTGAAATGGACGGATGCAGCATGTGGTGGGAGCTAACCTGGGGCTCAGCAGTGCTGGGAGCTGCTTACCCTCTCTCTCGGGACTGCAGATTCATGGCCAACCCAGGCGGTCACGGCCATGAGCCGCGAGCCCTGGAAGCAGTCAGCTTATTATGGCAGCTTTCTTAGTGACCGCATTTTTCCAAAAGCCCGACACGCCAGAGGCCTCTCCACAGGGCTCCCCAGTTCCTGGGGAGCAGAGATAGAGATCGAATCAGAATGCTCTGCCAACAGGGCTCCAGGCAGGCCTGGCAACACTGGCTCCCTGGCCCTGAAGCAGGCAGCAGGCTGCCAGGACAGGCACAGGCCAGGAGCGAGGAAAGCCGGGGAGAGCCACTCCCGAGGCCCTTGTGTTGTGGAAAACACTCCAGAAAAAAAAAAAAAAAAAACACAGAAAAGGTGACACAAAGGATTTCCTGCCTCCTCCCTCCTGTGAGAAATTCCCTGGAGGTCCTTCCAGGAGCCATGTGTCTGGCTTCATAACAATCCTAGACACAGGTCAAAGTTTCCCAACCACCCTACAAACAGGAAGTGGAGAGAGAGGCAAGATGATGGAGACGCGTGAGGATCTGTTGTTGTCGCCATGGAGTGTGCTGGCTCTGGTGGCGGACAACACTGAGGAACGGATCTTTCATTGCTGTTGGATGGGAGGGGGGAGCTTGGATCCACAGCCTGGAACTGAAGGCCAGAGGGAAACAGAGTTAGCAGGAAGGCAGACGGGGTGCAGGTCCGGGAAGGAGAAGGGAGGGGCAAAGGAAAGAGAGAGGGGAAAAGGCAAAGAGGAAGGGAAGTAGAGTCACTATTGACTCCTCTGTCTTCACTCCTCCCTGCCTCTCCCATCCTCCACAAGGTGCCCTTAAACAGGATGTGGAAAATGGAAGGAAAAAACAAGGTTATTTTGCAAAACAAAATGAAATCCACCTATGTTTTTTGCATAATGTGCATTTGCCATGAGCTTTTGGGAGTCCCCCCCAAGTGCTGTCAGTCAGTAAGTTCTTGCCCCTGGCACTGGGACTCCCTTCACTTCTTAGACCTCTGCCACTCACCCCCAGGTCCTTCCTGCCTCCCACCAGAACCTGTCTGTAGCTTCCAATGCTTCTTATCTTTAGTTGTTCTCGTCTCTAGCTTACCCTTCTCCCTAATCCAGGTTTAGCTCCTTAAAGCAGTTTTTCATGGGGCTGGCGCTGTGGCCTAGTGGGTAAAGCCACCGCCTGCAGTGCTGGCATCCCATATGACCACTGGTTCAAGACCCGGCTGTTCCACTCCCAATCTGGCTCTCTGCTATCACGTGGGAAAGCAGAAGATGGCCCAAGTCCTTGGACCCCTGCACCCACGTGGGAGACCCGGAAGAAGCTCCTGGCTCCTGGCTTTGGATCGGCGCAGCTCCAGCCGTTGCGGCCATCTGGGGAGTGAACCAGTGGATGGAAGACCTTTCTCACTCTCTGCCTCTCCTTCTCTCTCTGTGTAACTCTTTCAAATAAATAAATAAATCTTAAAAAAAAATAAATTATGCCACTTTCAATTGCCCATTAAAGCTTAGGGTGCTGAGAAGGTATTAGAAATATAACCAATCTTGAGAATGGAATAACACCCAACCAGCAGGGTGGAATAACACCCAATCAACTCAATGGAATGGCAGTCGGCAGAGAACAGGTCTCACTGCTTGTGGTTGTGATCGGAGACCTCTCTCCTGGGGCTATCTTTGGCAAATTCTTGGTTTTCAATTATCTTTTACAAACACCTGGTTCCTCATTCCATCAGGGGCCTGCCCTAACTGCCTGTTAACTTTTAACTCCCCATTGTGGCAGGTACCCAGGGTTCTTCTAGCTTGCTGCTCTGTCATCTCCAACACAAGTTTCCATCTTGTGGTCCAGCTTGGCTGTTCCAACTCCCACCACCCCATGTCTGTGCTTCCAGCCAGCAAGAAGGACAGAAGGGTGAGAGGAGAGGAGACAACTTTGCTTAGGCCAATATAGGCATCACTGGGAGACCTGGACACGTCACTTCTGCTCACACTCTGTTGGCCAGAACCTAGTCTTGTGACCACACATGCCTGGGAAACATCTTTGGTTAAGTGACAATGCACGGGGCCGGTGCTGTGGCACAGTGGGTTAACGCCTTGGCCTGAAGCACTGGCATCCCATATGGGTGCCAGTTCAAGACCCGGCTGCTCCACTTACAATCCAGCTCTCTGCTATGGCCTAGGAAAGCAGTAGATGGTGGCCCAGGTCCTTGGGCCCCTGCACCCGCGTGGGAGACCCAGAAGAAGCTCCTGGCTCCTGGCTTAGTAGCTCCGGCCATTGTGGTCATTTGGGGAGTGAAGCATCGGATGGAAGACCTCTCTCTCTCTGCCTCTCCTTCTCTCTGTGTAACCCTGACTTTCAAATAAATAAATAAATATAAATCTTAAAAAAAGAAAGGAAGGAAGGAAGGAAGGACGGACGGACGGAAATATACCACAGAGTTGACTTGTTCTCTGTCCACGGCATGAGGCCACAGCCAGAAGGTCAGAGTCTGTAAGCCAGAGACTGAAACTGCTGCATCTTGTCCTTTTTTTTTTTTTTTTTTTTTTTTTTTTTTTTTTTTTGACAGGCAGAGTGGACAGTGAGAGAGAGAAACAGAGAGAAAGGTCTTCCTTTTGCCCTTGGTTCACCCTCCAGTGGCCGCCATGGCTGGCGCGCTGCGGCCGGTGCACCGCGCTCATCCAATGGCAGGAGCCAGGTGCTTCTCCTGGTCTCCCATGGGGTGCAGGGCCCAAGCACTTGGGCCATCCTCCACTGCACTCCTGGGCCACAGCAGAGGGCTGGCCTGGAAGAGGGGCAACCGGGACAGAATCCGGCGCCCCGACCGGGACTAGAACCCAGTGTGCCGGTGCTGCAAGGCGGAGGATCAGCCTAGTGAGCCTTGGCGCCGGCCTGCATCTTGTCCTGAGACATCCAACCTCCAGAACTGGGGAACAATTAATTTCTGGAAGTTAAGGGGCAGAGTTGGCGGTATTTTCAAAGTATCAGTCCAAGCAGCTTTGAGGCAGGCATTTCCCCAAATGCAGTCACATCTGTGGGACCAGGAGGCTTCGTCCTGGTGTGCGCTCTGCTGCTGTAACAGAGCACTACAGCGCAGGCCATCCACAGGCTCTCGCAGTCCATGCGGCTCAGGGTTCCGGAGGCTGGGACGTTCGAGAGCTCAGCGCTGGCCCCTGAGAGGATGTTCACGCTGCATCAGGACGTGGCTGAAGAGCAGGCCAGGGAGACACAGGGAGGAGATCAGGCCAAACCAGCTCCTTATCAGGGACCGTCTCCAGAGATAACAGCCCGTGGGTGGAGGCCTCCTGGCAACTGCATTTCAACATGAGCTTTGGAAGGGCCTGCAGCCACCACAGGCTTCAACTTAGGAATGAACTGGTGGAGGTGGAGACTAAAGTTGTCCCCTAAAAAGCACACTGCAGAGGCCCAGGGCCTGGTTCTCACCCATCTGATCAGACTCAGAGCGAGAAAGGCCCATTACGGACTAGCTCCTGGGCACCGGGCCTCTCAGCAGCCCTGACAGTCGCACGCGCTCACAACTCCCTCTTGAACTCCTGCCCTCCACTCCCACCTGCTCCCCTCTCCCCAGGCCATGCTTCCTCCTCCTCCTTTGTAAGTTCTTCTCCCTCTGACCATTCTCTGAAAAGCCAGTGTGTTGTGCCAGCGTTCTGGCCCAGCTGCTCCCGCCGCCTCTTGTGACACTGGCATCTCACATCTCCCTGCTAGTGCACCTGGGAAAGCAGCAGAAGATGGGCCAAGTGCTTGGGCCCTGCCACCCACATGGGAGATGCAGGTAGAGTTCCAGGATCCTGGCTTTGGCGTGGCCCAACTCAGGCTGAGGCCGCTGATTGGGGGGTGAACCAGCACATGGAAGATCTTGCTTTCTGTGTCTGTCACTCCACCTTTGAAATGAATCAATCTGAAAAATCCAGTGTTCCCCAGCAAGTTCTTCCCACCCCGTAGATTCTTGCACAGTGATCTCATGTACCTCACAGCTGCCATCATCATGTGCATTCTTCTGTTTTTTTTTTTTTTATAATTATTTTATTTATTTGAAAGACAGAGTTACACAGAAAGATGAAAGGCAGAGAGAGAGAGAGAGGTCTTCCATCTGCATGTTCATTCCCCAATTGGCTTCAATGGCTGGAGTTGCGCTGATCTGAAGCCAGGAGCCAGGAGCTTCTTCTGGGTCTCCCACGTGGGTGCAGGGGCCCAGGGACTTGGGCCATCTTCTACTGCTTTCCCAGGCCATAGCAGAGAGCTGGATCGCAAGTGGAGCAGCTGGGACTTGAACCAGTGCCCATATGTGATGCCGGTGCTGCAGGCTGCGACTTTAACCCACTGCGCCACAGCGCTGGGCCCCTTCTGTTTGTTTTTAAAGGTTGCTTTAAAATTTGTTTGAGATTGTTCCCTAAAGGCAACAAGCCATGCCACATACTTCTTTTGTATCCTCTACATAATAGCCAATAAAGGGGCTAGCGCCGTGGCTCACTTGATTAATCCTCCGCCTTGTGGTGCCAGCACACCGGGTTCTAGTCCCGGGTGGGGCACCAGATTCTGTCCTGGTTGCTCCTCTTCCAGTCCAGCTCTCTACTGTGGCCCGGGAGGGCAGTGGAGGATGGTCCAAGTGCTAGGGCCCTGCACCCACATGGGAGACCAGGAAGAAGTACCTGGCTCCTGGCTTCGGATCAGTGCAGCGCCAGCCGTATTGGCCATTTGGGGAGTGAACCAATGGAAAGAAAACCTTTCTCTCTGTCTCTCTCTCTCTATCACTGTCTATAACTCTACCTGTCCAAAAAAAAAAATAGCCAATAAAAGCATACTTAATTTAAAATTAATAGATTGAAGAAGGCTTCTCTGAAAATACTATAGAACATATACCCCTTTGATCAAATTAATGATTTAAAGTTTTAAAATGTTACTTTATTGACCAAAATGACAAATATATTAATAAGAAATTATACTCAATATAATCAAAATGTCTCCCTAATATTTCAATACCACATAATAAAGTAATCAGATTTTTCTGGAGAGGGTAAGAAAGATTTTAGAACTTTTAATAAATATTGATTGTTAGCCTGTACTACTTATTAGAATAAGTGCCATCCTATGTAATGGAAAGAGTATTAAAAAGACCTAAAGGACAGGCATAAAATAAAGTTTAAGAAATTATCTGCTGAAAAAAATTATTTGAGAGAATGACAGAGCTCCCACTCCCTGGTTCACTCTAAACATCCACAATGGCCAGAATGGGCCAGGCCAACACTGGGACCCAGGAACTCAAGCCAGGCCTGCCAATCCATGGCTGTCAGAGACGCCAGCTCTTGAACCATGACCTGCTGCCTCCCGGGACGAGCATTATAGGGAGCAGAGGCAGGAGCAGAGCTGCATGTCAAACCCGGGCTCTCCAGTGTGGGGCATGGGCATCTCAATCGGCATCTTAACTGCTAGGCCATACGCCCACCCTCTATGGTTTATTCTTACTAACATGTAAGACTCTTACAACGTTATGGGGTATAGCACAACATTTCAACACATGCATACAGTGTGCACTGATCACATTGTGTGTATGTATGAAATTGGCATTTCCTTTACTTTGTCTTTTCTTTAGGTTTGGAGCCTGCACACTCTTCTAGCTCTTCATGCAACATACACTACGTTCTTGTGAACTACAGGTACCCCACTGGCTGTGGGACACCAGAATTTTGTTACTTCTGTTTCATATGTTCTGGCCATCATTTGCATGCTGGTGGTTTTCTAATCTATAGCTCCCACAGAGACCTCCTCCAAGCAACTCTTGCAAAGCATTAACAGGTCTATTTGATATCATACAGGATGTATCACCTCACTACGCCTCCAACATTACCAATCCCTTCCATTTTCTCCACCTGCCCCAGCACACACACACACACACACACACACACACACTCCTTATCTCAGTGGGTGTACCACCTCCCCTAGATTTGAATGCTCCCTCACTCCTATATCTGCTCCCCAAATCTTGTCAAGTGTAACCTTCTTAACACTCCTTTCTGTCCCTTCTTGTACCAGTTTTCTTGGAGCCACTGTGATCTCATTTAGAGAATCAAAACAACCTTCTTTCTAAGCCATCTGCCTTCAGTCCACTCTCTCCCCTTCAACTAAAGTGATTATCTAAAACACAAATACAGTGACATCACTCCATGATTGAAGCCTTTTAAAGACTTACCATTCTTCATCCTCCACACCCTTCTCTCTTCCACTGCATCTCTCACCCATCTTTCCACACATTTTACATTCTTTATTATATTCCGTTACTTACAGTTCCCCAAAGGGCTCTATCCTCTCTTTCAGCCTCCAACTTTTAACACATGGTTTCCACTCTACCTGGACTCTTTGTGTTTCTCCTCCTAGTCTGGCTAACTCTTCATTCATATTTCAGATCTCATTACTGACTCCAGGCTCTGTATCTCCTTTCCTAGAACCAACTCCATTTCAACCTTCACACATTCACCCTTGCCCAGGCAGCTCAGTTTCTAACACTGGAAGTCCTCTTGTAGTTTGTTCATATCTCTACTGGAGCATTGTGACACTGCAATTCATCCCTGCACTGAGGTCTCCCCACGAGTACCCGAGCTCCTTGAGGACAGCATGTCTGATTTCTGTGCTAGAAATCTGTGTCCTTCTACGTCCCTTCTACCCTTCTCCACCCTCTTGGGAGCCCCAAGAGGATGACTCATTCACTACATCACAGTTCAGCAGCTACAGAGGAGAGTGAGGTCAAGGTTTCCACTTCCCCAGCAAGATGACTCCCTCAGCCAAGGTCACAGCTCCTGCCAGGCAGCCTTCTCCAGCCGACTCTGTTTCTGGATTCTAGGAATTTGCTGTTCTGATCCCTCCAGTCCAGGGCTGGTAATGTTTTCCCACTGTTACTAGCTCCAAGACTCTGCACTAGCCCTTGTTTCCCTACACGCTGCCCTTTGAAAATATGCTAGTCTCTCCTTAACCATGCTTTCACGTTCCGTGGTTCCAGTTAGCCTTGGTCTGTCACGATACAAAAATGTCAAATGGAAAACTCCAGAACTAAACAATTTATACGTTGTAAATTATGCACCATTCTGAGTAGCATGATGAAAGCTTACATCATCTTACTCTGTCCTTCCTGGGACGTGAGTCATCACTTTGTGCAATGTATACACCCTGTGTATGCTCCCCACCCGTTAGTCACTTAGTAGGCATCTTGGCTATCAGCTCAGCTGTCACAGTATTGAAGTGCTTGTGTCAAAGTATCCCCTATCTACATGCCACAATGCCTACGTCATTCACCTCACTTCAGCTCATCACCCAGGCATTGGATCCCTCACATGATCACAAGAAGGCTGAGGACAGTGCAGTAAGGTATTCTCAGAGAGACAGAGACAATATTCACAGAACTTTTATTAACCTATATTGTTATAGGGCTTCTTGGTTATTGTTATTAAGCTCTTACTCTCTAAGCCATAAATAATATTTTATCATAGGTCTTTATGATATGAAATTTCACACAAGGGTACTTCGAAAAGTTTTTGGAAAATAGAACCAAAAAAATAAGTTTATTGTGGCACAAAAAAGGTTTTTGAGTCCCATATGTACTTTTTCACGACATATATTTTTTAAAATTTGAAATCCCATGAATTTCAAAAGTTGAAATCCATGCGTTTGAAGGGCTTTCAAAATGTATCATGAAAAGAAACTATGTATGGCTTTCAAAAATGTTTTGCACTGGGGCCAGCATTGTGGTCTAGCAGTTAAAGCAGCTGCCCGCAATGCCAGCACCCCTGTGGGTGCCAGTTCGTGTCCCAGCTGCTCCACTTCCTATCCAGTTCCCTGCTCATGGCCTGGGAAAGCAGCAGAAGGTGGTTCAAGGACTTGAGCCACTGCCACCCAAGTGGGAGACCTGGATGAAGCTCCTGGCTCCTGGCTTCAGCCCGGCTTGGCTCTGGCCAATGTGACCATCTGGGGAGTGAATCAGCTGATGGATGATCTCTGTCCCTCACTCTCTGTAACTCTTACTTCCAAATTAATAAATAAATCTTTAAAAGAATTTTGCACCAACTCTTTTAATTTCATTTTCCATGAATGTTTGAAGCACCCTTGTACTATATAAAGGGTGCAAGGATGATTCCATGGCTTCAGACATCCACAAGGAGTCTTGGAATTTTAGCGCCTGTGGGTAGAGTGAAGGTGACTCCGACAGACTTCTCCTTAAACTCTCCTCGAATCACCATGACTCCATTTGATTTGCCAGGGGCCAACTAATTTCCTCTTTTAGTCTGTAGCAGAGAGTCTAGCAAATCAAGGTTGAATGAGTGGATAAAGGAATGACGGAGGGGACAAGAACAGCCGTGGCCTCCGGCTAGCTTGGCTACAGGGTGTCCCAGTCTGGAACTTGGAACCTTTCGGCTCCAGGCCCGTCCCAGGGGCAGGAAGGGGCTGTCGGGCAGATGCCCTTCTGTGCACGTGCTGTCCCTGAGGCTCCAGGAGGCTGAGCTGCCCGCAGTGAGCCAGTACCTGTGAGTGCGGACTGGCTCGCTTACCTTCCTCTTCTTTCTCTTGGTCTCACCCCTGAGAAGTGGTCAGAAAATCCCTGGGCTGTTGCCCCGTCACCCTCCCACCCAAATCCCGCCAGCCTAAAATTCGAGCTCAAATGTGCGGGAAGGGAGAGCTCCACAGTGAAAGTCAGAGTTACAGAGAGAAGAGAAGTGCAGAGAGGGAGGGAGAGAGAGAGAGAGAGAGAGAGAGAGAGAGAGAGAGAGGTCTTCCATCCACTGGTTCACTCCCCAACTGGCCGCAAAGGCCAGAGCTGCGCCAAACCAAAGCCAGGAGCCAGGAGCTTCCTCTGGGTCTCCCTTGCAGGTGCAGGGGCCCAAGGATTTGTGCCATCTTCTACTGCTTTCCCAGGCCATAGCAGGGAGCTGGATCAGAAGTGGAGCAGCCGGGTCTCAAACCAGCGCCCATATGGGATGCTGGTGCTTCAGGCCAGGGCATTAACCCTCTGCGCCAAAGAGCCGACCCCAATAAATAAAATCTTAAAAAGAAAAAAAAGGGAAGATGTGAGAATTAAATGGGACAACGACTGTAAGGTAAAATCACGGCCATATAAAAGATTTTTATTTAATAAAAATCTTTGGACACTTCTGGTTTAAATGGTTTAGTGTAGAAACTCATCTTCTTCTTTTTTAGATTATTTATTTATTTGAGAGGTAGAATTACAGGCAGAGAGAGGGAGAGATAGAGTGAAAGGTTTTCCATCCACTGGTTTACACTCCAAATGGCTGCAACGGCTGGAGGTGAGTTGATCCAAAGCCAGGAGCCAGGAGCTTCTTCCATGTCTCCCAGGCAGGTGCAGGGGCCCAAGCACTTGGGCCATCTTTTGCTGCTTTCCCAGGCCATAGCAGAGAGCTGGATCAGAGCAGCAGTTTAGATTTGAACCAGCACCCACATGAGATGCTGGTGCCCCTTCCTTTCTTTTTAAATTTTTTATTTGTGTGTTTTATTTGAAAGCCAGTGACACAGAGAACACACACATGCATGCACACACACACACAGAGAGAGAGAGAGAGAGAGAGAGAGAGAGAGAGAGAGAATCTCCCTCCCATCCACTGGTTCACTGGTCAGATGCCCTCAATGGTCAGGGCTGGGCCAGGCCACAGCCAGGAGCTGGGAACTCAGTCCAGATCTCCTCTTTAAGCCATTACCTGCTGCCTCCCAGGGTCTGCATTAGCGGGAAGCTGGAATCAGGAGTTGGGCAGGGACTCAAACCCAAGCACTCTGCTATGAGATGTGGACATCCCAAGTGGCGTCGTAACTGCTGCACCAGACGCCCAGGTCACCAATCATCCTTTCAAGAGAAGGAAGGCCTGAACCCAGAGAGGGAAGGTGCTCGCTCGAATGTATGTATTCATTTTCACTGAGCTGCTCTCAGGGGTCAGACACGGTTCTGCTCTCTGGAGACCTAAGAGAAGTGAATCATCTGAAGAGCAAGGGGGTGCTAAGTGCAGCGGGGAAACAAGGGATGCAGGAGCAGATGGAGTGAGGGAGGAGGACTGCGGCCTCAGAGAGGTCATGGAGGCCCCCCCCCACCAGTGACAGTGGGCAAAGGTCTGCGGGCAAGGGGACCCCTGAGGGGAGAGCATTTCAGAGAACAGGAGTTCCCAAGGAGCGCACCACGGGTGACGGGGACCGATGCTCTGAAGGCTCCGCGGTCCAGGCTTAGGACAGGAAGTAGGAACACCCTGTGACACCGTGCTGGGAGCTCCGATCCAAGCCCTCCCTCAGCCACGCCACAGGCCGCTCAGCTGACCGGCTGCTGTGCTCGGCGTGGCCGGGGATGGATTCTGCTCTCTCCAGAGAAGCCTTTGCGTGGCTCAAAGTCTCCAGGAAGGGGCCGGAGAACTCCACTTCCAAATAAGCGTGACGTGGCTGTCGTCGGACCTTAAGGTCCGAATGCAAGTTTCATTAAGGGGTCGGACGGAATATCTGAAATCGGAACACTGAAGACAGGAGGGACCTCTCACAAGCACGCTTTGGACCCCAAAGATCCAGATATTTTTCTCTGCAGCAGTAGTGCAAGAAGGTCACCTCCTTCATTGACCTAGCGAAGGGGAGAGTGGGAGTCCCCTCCTTGTCAAGGTCCAAGACGGGAAGCCTGCAGGGTAGGGGTGAGTAGCCGTGGGGCCTGGAGCCCCGGTCCCGACCCCCGCACCCTCCCGGCACCCTCTGAGCACCTTCTTTCTCTCTTGTTGGATGAAGACCTCCGCCTGCCGCCCTGCCTCTGAGGACTGTGCTAGACAACACCAAAGAGAGCCGCTTGCCAGGAGGCCGGCACTCCAGCTAGTCGCCGGGGAAACACCCGGTGTCTGCGTGATGCCGTGGGCCTGCACCGGCAGACTGCACGGAGGACTTTCACCTGAACTCACTGAACAGGCCAGACTGAGCTCTGGATGGGGAGTGTCATAACAGACAACAAACACACCACGGGGACTTGTTATTTTCACCTGGAGCTTGGAGGCCCAGAGGAAAAGCACACAAATAGGGCTGGGAAGGCGCACACCCACAGGCCCTGAAGTCGAATATCAGAAGCTGCCTCAGCAATTTGCTATCCCAACTGGTGCCAACTAAGCCCTCTGCTTAACTACATGCTTTAAGCACTACAATTTAAAGTCCTGGCAACCCTGTTCTATGCAATCAGAAACTGACCAATAACAGGCCTTGCTTGGGCCCCTAATATTCTGTTAGAGTGTGTGTCTGCTGTTCACTTGCTTCCCTGGTAACACTGCCCGCTTTTCACCAGCGAATCTCAGTGCCTCGTTCCCAAACGCCTGTCAGGCTCTCTCCAACCCTAGTGCACAGGCCCATGGTCAGGTGCCACCAAAATCAGTGGCTTGGCTTATCCCCACCCCCAAGCTCCCAGGTAACCATGCTTCCCTGTTACCCCCATTGAGTGACACAGATTCCTGGGCTGGGTTGGCAAGGCAGGGTGGCTTTTGCGGCTTCCGTGACTTTGAAAGTGAGGCCTAAGTCATTCATTGTTCAGTGCTGCTTCCTCCACCTTTTCCGGTTCCTGAGCAGAAAGCAGTGCCTAAGAGACACTCACCAGCAGCAGAACACCAGGGACAAGTGCCACGCACCGGGAGCACGCACTCCCTCACATCTTCTCAAGTCAGACAGCCCCAGTGGCACACTCTTTTAAGATTTATTTATTGACTTGAAAGGCAGAGTTACAGAGAGAGAGAGAGGGAAGAGGGAAAAACAGATCTTCCATCCACTGGCTCACTCCTCAAATGGCCACAATGACCGCGGCTGGGCCAGGCCAAAGCCAGGAGCCAGGAGCTTCATTCGGGTCTCCTGTATGGGTGCAGGGGCCCAAGCACTTGGGCCATCCTCTGTTGCTTTCCCAAGTGGATTAGCAAGGAACTGGATTGGAAGTGGAGCAGCTGGGACTTAAACCAGGGCCCATATGGGATGCCAGTGCTGTAGGCAATGGCTTTAATTCGCTGCATCACAGTGCTGGCCCCGACACACTCTTATGAGAGCTAGCAGCAAGTGTATGCATATATGGTCTGGCTTGGAGTCTAACTCCCAAGCACCTGTCACCACTTGACTAGTGAGCACGGCTGGCACTGTGGGATGTGTTTAGAGATAGAACCTCCTCAGCACATCCGTGAGCAACACCTAGGTGTTTTTCTCCAAAAATGTTGAACCCTGTTCTCTTAATCTCCAGGGCCACAACCCCCACCTGGCCACCACTGTTTCTTTTCTTTTCCTTTCTTTTCTTTTGTTTCAGTTTGTTATTTGAAAGGCAGAAAGACAGGGACAGAGACAGACAGAAAAAGATCTTCCATTTGCTGATTCACTCCCTGAAAGCCCAGAATTGGGCCAGACCAACATCTAGGAGCCTGGAACTCGGTCTGAGTCTCCCACATGGGGAACAGGGATCCAAGTACTTGAGCCGTCACATGCTGCCTCCCAGGATGCAAACCACTAGCAGGAAGCTGGACTGGGGAGCAGATCTGGGACTTGAACCTCGGGCTCCAGTATGGATATGGGCATCCCAAGCAGCATCTTAACCGCTTGCCAAATGCCTACCCCACCATCACTTCTTAGTTGCTGGGTGGACAATTACAACGGCCTCTTTTCATCACTATGACATTGTCACTCTAGC
Organism: Sylvilagus floridanus; assembly: GCA_949820135.1. Taxonomy (NCBI): domain Eukaryota; kingdom Metazoa; phylum Chordata; class Mammalia; order Lagomorpha; family Leporidae; genus Sylvilagus; species Sylvilagus floridanus. The sequence goes on along the minus strand of OX463228.1, from coordinate 8,318,418 downwards.
CGGTCCCCTCTCCACACCACAGCCTGAATGATCTTTTCAAAATTCAATGTAGGGGCCGGAACTATGGCATAGTGGGTAAAGCCGTTGCCTGCACTGCCGGCATCCCATATGGGTGCTGGTTCGAGTCCCGGCTGCTCCACTTCCAATCTGGTTCTCTGCTATGGCCTGGGGAAGCAGGAGAAGATGGCCCAAGTCCTTGGGCCCTGCACCCCCGTTGGAGACCCAGAGGAAGCTCCTGGATCCTGGCTTCAGATAAACTCAGCTCCAGCCATTGCGGCCAGTTGGGGAGTGAACCAGCAGATAGAAGACCTCTCTCTCTCTCTCTCTCTCTCTCTCTCTCTCTCTCTCTGCTTCTCCTTCTCTCTCTGTGTGACTCTTTCAAATAAATAAATTTTTAAAAAAGTCAAAGTAGATAACATCACCCACAGTTGAAAATGTTGAGTTCTACTTAGATGAAACTCTAACTTTTGGAATTCTTTTTAGAAACTTTGTTTACCTCAGAAGCAGAGAGAGCACTCCCATTCACTGGTTCACTCCCCAAATGTCCTCAATGCTGGGGCTGGACAGAGGTCACAACTAGGAGCCAGGAGCACAGCCCAGGCCCCCATGTGGGTGGCAGGGACCCTCACCCACTGTGTCCCAGGAGCCAGGAGCATAGCCCAGGTCCCCCATGTGGGTGGCAGGAACCCTCACCAGCTGTGTCCCAGGGTCTTCCAAAGCAGGAAGCTGGAGTCAGGAACTGAAGGAGCATGTCAGACCCAGGCCTCTGATGTGGGACACGCACATCTGAAGCAGTAGGTTCGATGCTCGCCCTCAGGAACCCATCCTTTATCCCGGCCTACAGGACCCTGCTCAGCACAATCTCGCTTCATGGGGCGCCCATCTTTTAAGTCAGCTTAGGGGAGTGATCCTCAATCAGGAGCAATGACGCCCCACAATGAACATTTGGCAACGTCTGGAGACAATTTTGGTTGTCACAGATATGAGCTGGGGAAGCCACTGGGCAGGGGCAAGAGGCTGCCCACAGTCACCATGCACAAGACAGACCCCGACACAGAGTTGGCTGTCCCAACACGTGGCCAGTGCCAAGTGGGAAATCCTGGCTGAAATTCCCTTCCTCAACTCTTAGACACTGTTGGTGGGAATGTAAATTAGGGCAGCCACTGTGGAAAACAGTATGGAGATCTCATTTTTTTTTTTTTTTGACAGGCAGAGTGGACAGTGAGAGAGAGAGAGACAGAGAGAAAGGTCTTCCTTTGCCGTTGGTTCACCCTCCAATGGCTGCCCCGGACGGCGCGCTGCGGCCGGCGCACCGCGCTCATCCGATGGCAGGAGCCAGGTGCTTCTCCTGGTCTCCCATGTGGGTGCAGGGCCCAAGCACTTGGGCCATCCTCCACTGCACTCCCAGGCCACAGCAGAGAGCTGGCCTGGAAGAGGGGCAACCGGGACAGAATCCGGCGCCCCAACCGGGACTAGAACCCGGTGTGCCGGCGCCGCAAGGCGGAGGATTAGCCTGTTGAGCCACGGCGCCGGCCGTATGGAGATCTCTTAAAAAACTAGAAGTCGACCTGCCACATGATGCAGCAATCCCACTCCTGGGTGTGTGCTCAGAAGTCATGAACTCACTGTCAGAGACATCTGTTGACAACAGCACAGAATCAGACAAGGTGTCCATCACCAGGTGAATGGATAAAGAAAATGTGTATGTGCACGATGGAATACGGAACAGTACTCAGCTACACAAAAGAACGAAATGCCATCATTTGCACAAATGGTTAGAACTGGAAGACCTCATCTTGACTGAGATAAACAGACGCAGAAAGACAAACACAGCACATACTCCCTTATATGTTGGAGCTAAAAATAAATGCCTGAATCAGTTTTGCTGAAAATACAGTGGTTTATCAAACTTCGTTTTTATCAAACATAATGAAAGGCACTATATACCACTGTGGTATTAATGATTTTGTGCCTATTTTAAAATCTACTTTGTGAGTGAAGTTCAACATTTTTTCATTTGATTATTGTTTACAGTCCTTCCCTATTTACCTGCTGGACTATGGTTTATTTTTTTATTTGTTGAATTCTTTATTTAGTAGAGCCATTAAGCCTTTGACTATAATGTAAATTAAATATGTTATCTAAACAATTAAAAATAAAATTTGGGGGGCCAGCGATGTGGCTTAGCAGGTTAAGCCTCTGCCTGCAGCCCCAGCATCCCCTAAGGGAGCCAACCAGCTGCTTCACTTCCCATCCAGCTCTCTGCTATGGCCTGGGAGACCTGCAGAAGACAGCCCAAGTCCTTGGGCCCCTGTATCCATGTGGGGACCCAGATGAAGCTCCTGACTCCTGGCCCAGCCCTGGCTGTTGTAGCCGTGTGGAAAGTGACCCAGTGAATGGAAGGTCTCTCTGCCTCTACCTCTTGGTCTCTGCAACTCTGCCTTTCAAATACATAAATAAAATCTTGAGAAATAAAAAAGTAAAACTTCAAAAACTTGCTCAGAGTGATGGTGTCGGACCATATTTTCTAGTTAGTTCTCACCCGCTGTGTCCTTCAGGGGCACAGACTCGTCGACTGAGCCAGCCCCTAGCTCAGGCGCTTGCTGCCTTTCCTGGTGACCCAGGCAGGAGGATTGCCATAAAAACCTCACCTCTGGAAGCGAGTCCTGTCCTTTGTCAGCTGTTTCAGAATGTCCTCGAAGCAAAACCACTTTTGCATTCAAGTTTTCCCAACGCCAGCTTAGAGTTCCTCACAGACAGCCAAAAATGTCGACGTGATTTTGTCACTCAGAGGCCCAGCTAACGCTGTCAAAGGTGACCTCTCCCACTCCCACCCTCCGAGCGCCCACCCGCTTCCCCTCCCTCGGGTCTCCCAAGGTCCCGTGGGAATAAGCGGCTGGCTGTGCGCTTCCTCCAGTGCTCATCTTACTGCAATGACTGCCTAAATCTCACCTTCAAGCCCCAGAGATTAATGTTATCTTATTAGCAACACAAAATGGAAAAGACCGTGCACTTTGCATTTAATCTGCTTGGTTTCCCAGGCTGCAGGGATCTTCTCCAAGGAATGTGCTTAGCTTTTGTTAGAGGAAAGAAAAACAAAACAGAAAACCCCACAACGTATTATTTGGCATAAATCTGCCTATCTAATTTAGATTGTGGACACCTGCTGATTAAGTCCCGGGGCTGTCATTTTTGTTCCCAAAGAGCCTATAAATCTCATTGTTATTAGAAAATTTCATATCATAAAACTCACTGCTGCAAATCCCACTTTTATGCTCTGTCCTTCCCCACAAAACGCACGCTCAATCTGCTCTTAGCCTCATTGGCGCCATCTGGTGGTATTTAAGCTGTCCTAGCACTTAAAAAAATTGACTTCAAGCAAGCCCCTCTTCAAACATTGTGTATATTGTATCTATCCTATTCAGAAATAAAACTGATCAACTTTTAAAATACAACTGACTCACTTTAAAATAACAATAAGCTCATTAAATGCTGAACATAAATATTATAATTTAAAATAACCATATTTTCCAATACAAATAAACAAAAAGGCAGTGAAAAGAATGGCTTTATTTCACATTTTTGCATAGCTCTTTAATATTGGCTTAGTAGAAGACATCTAAATGCTCATATCTGATTTTGCATCCAATCTGTTTCAATATCTTGTTTTGGTTGAAACTTATGAAGAAAATCTGGCCTCACAGAGATAGGTAGTTGGAAAAGGGAAGACTATTTAAAAAAATTTTTTTATATAACCAGGCATAGTCTTCATTATTTTACCAAAACTCAACCATAGTTTTTTTTTAATTTTTAAAAATTTATTTTATTTTTACTTATTTGAAAGACAGAGAAAGAGAGAAAGAGAATCTTGATCTTGCACCCACTGGTTTACTCCCCAAAGGCCTACAACTTCCAGCACTGGGCCAGGCAAAAGCCTGGACCTCCTTCCAGGTCTCCCATGCTGGGGGCAGGGACTCAAGTACGTGGGCCATCACTTGCTGCTTCTCAGGGAGCACGTTAGCAGGAAACGGAAGCAGAAGCAGAGCAGGGACTTGACCCAGTCATCCAGCAGGGATGTGGGTGTTCCAAGCGGCATCTTAATGCTGCACAAGGCCTGCCAGCTTCTTAAAGGTTAGCTGGGGGCTGCTGCTGTGGTTCAGAGGGTTAAACCACTGCCTGCCACGCCAGCATCCCACATGGGTGCTAGTTTGAGGACCAGATGCTCCACTTCTGATCCAGCTCTCTGCTGTGGCCTGGGAAAGCAGTAGAAGATGGCTCAAGTCCTTGGGCCCCTGCACCCACGTGGGAGACCTGGGAGAAACTCCTGGCTTTGGATGGGCTTAGCTCTGGCTATTGCGGCCACTTGGGGAGTGAACCAGCAGATGGAAGACCCCTCTGTCTCTCAAATAAATAAATCTTTAACACACACACACACACACACACACACACGTGTGACATGCCCCTAGGCAGCAGTCTAAAGGTGAGGCTTTTAGTGACTGTGTCCACTCCTCCAGTCCCCACACACCTCATCGTCATGAGTGTGATGCGTCCAGCCCCAAGCAGATGTGGGATTGCTGGTTGAGCTGCACCGCCCCCCACCGCACCCTGCATGTCCTCGGGGAATGTTCAGGAGAGAATCGGAGGGAGGAGTCTTCTCTTTCCAGCTTGGGTAAAGCGCAGGACAGGATGTGAGTCAGTGTCCTTCAACCAGCCACCCTCACTCACCATGGCCCTCGGGACTGCTTCCACCTGCAGGGGTCCCGGGCTGCCTAGCACACTTCTTCGTGGCCTCCCAGCATATCTGGTCTCACCGGGGAGAACATTGCCTTCCACAGGGAAGAATCTGCTCTGTCTCTGCCTTTCTTCCGTTTGGCTCGTGCCCAGCCCTCCCATGTCCCCTTCCTGCAAACTTGACCATTTGGATTGTAGTCTGACACCCGAGGAGGTAGCTGGAAAATCTGCTCCTAAGGAGGCTACTACTCTCACCTGTCAAGGAGGCCTCCATGCCTGGAAAATCAAGTCTTACAGGAAGCAGAGACGGGCACAGTGTTAGCGAGGGAGGGGCGCGGGCTGGAGGCAGGGAGATTGTAATAGGAGTGTAGGAACGCGTGCACCTTTTCCTGCAGATGATACATAGTGCCAATCACACCTGCGCTCCATGCACACAGTCTCTGCTCACCCTTCACCTTTGCCCCTGATCACAGAGCAGTATCCTGAGCCTCCCAGAGACCACACACGAGACCTTGCTGGCTGGCTGGAGCAGTGTGGCCGGAGTCAGAGAGGAGCAGCAGACGCCCACACTTCGCCTCCACCCCTCTCCCTGGGCCAAACATGTTCTCCCACTTGAGTCAGTTGGACTTGATGGGGTGGGGAGCACAGGGCTCAGCGGATTAGGACCTCAGCCCCAGCCTTGAATGAAGCACATTCCAGGAACGGGGTGTGGAGAACCGAGGCCCAGCCCAGCTCCTCTCTTGGTGAGCTGCTCTGCTCTCAGGTTCCGGCCCGAGGATCCTAAGCAGCTGTGCCCCCAGGAGATCGTCCCAGCTCCTCTGTTCTTACAACACGCTCTGCTCTCTGTCCTCACCAGCTTCAACTTGCAGCCTGCAGATTGGTCATCCTAGCAGCATCTCTCCACTGGGGGAAGGGAAGTCCCATCAGGACTGGGAAGCTGGCCCTGGTGACTGGAGGGCTGTAGAGTCATTTTGCTAGATTGTCAGTGGCCCATTGTCTTTTTTTTTTTTTTTTTTTTTGACAAGCAAAGTGACAGTGAGAGAGAGAGAGACAGAGAGAAAGGTCTTCCTTTGCTGTTGGTTCACCCTCCAATGGCCGCCGCACTGTGGCCGGCACACGGCGCTGATCCGAAGGCAGGAGCCAGGTGCTTCTCCTGGTCTCTCATGGGGTACAGGGCCCAAGCACTTGGGCCATCCTCCACTGCACTCCGGGGCCACAGCAGAGAGCTGGCCTGGAAGAGGGGCAACCGGGATAGAATCCGGTGCCTCATGAGGACTAGAACCTGGGGTGCCAGCGCCACAAGGTGGAGGATTAGTCTATTGAGCTGCAGTGCCAGCCTAGTGGCCCATTGTCTTAAGACTGTCTCCCCAAGCTACTTTGTCATTGTTTTGCTAAAAATCAAATTACTCTATGTTCATTGTAAAAAAAAAAAGTTTAAAAATTCCTTAACATTTTGGGATCATCTATGGTAGTTTTATGCATATCAATTGTGTAGCTTTTAAAAAATGGAAATGTATTTTGAACATATAATTGGATTAAATGTTTTTCATTTTTGTATCTTGCCTTTTAAGTTATGAATATTCCATTCCTTCCTTGTTCTTGCATAATCTAAGGGTGACATAATTGCTCATATGGTTGATGATAAAACTATTTGAAAGGCAGAGTTGCACAGAGATTTCCCATCTGCTGGTTCACATCCCAAATGGCCACAATAGTCAGGGCTAGAACAGGCCAAAGCCAGGAGCCAGACTCCAACCTGGCCTCCCACGTGGGGGACAGGAATTTGAGCCCTTGAGCCATCATCCCCTGCTCAGTAGGGAAGGACCTGGACCAGCACTGCAGTATGCGGCAGCTGTGCCACGACAGCTCCCCTGCGGGCGACGTCTTTCTAACAGGAGACAGAACGGACTGGCTGATAGGACGGGGCCATTGCGTTGTTTCACGCCACTGAATGCTCCCTTCCTTTAGGTCTCGACTCGGCGCATTCCCATGAAGTCAGACGGCCCAGCTCAGGCCAACCCCATCCACAGTGCTCCCTTAGCACCCTGTCATCACAACACCTCCATCATACCAAACAGATGTCTTTCATTTTTGGTCTTCCCCACCAGACCATACGGTGCCTGGGAACCAGAGCTCTGCCTCAATGAGCTTGGAGTGTGTGGCTGCAGCCCGTACCGGGCGCACAGGAGGTCCTTGGTGAGGGCCTTGCCCACAGGCAGAGGGTAAACAGCATCGTGTGGCCACGCAGTCGGTGTTTCTCCTTTGCAATGAGGGTCTCCAGGCTCTCACTTTCTCGGGTTCTGGGTTGGGCAGGGAAGAGGGGCAGGTAGACCAAGAAACTCACCACTTGAGTCAACCTCACAAATGGCACATGCTAGAATCAGACAAATCCCAGCTCCACTGTTAGCTGTGTGGCCTTGGGCAGGTGGACTCCCTGACTCTCATCTTCTTTGAGGTAACATGAGGTTAATAACGGGACCTACCCCTAAGGATGTTGAGACTGGAAATGAGATAACACAGAATCACAGGGCATGAGCTATCATCGATACTGTACTGCCAACCTGCTTTGCAGAAACACAACGATCTGTGTGCCTGCGAACAGCACACGACACCTTTCCAGACGACACCAGCAAAGGGTTCAAGTTTTCATCTTTGCCCAGACTGATTTTTTTAAAGATTTTATTTATTTGAGAGGCAGAGTTACAGAGAGAGGGAGAGACAGAGATCTTCCATCTGCTGGTTCATTTCCCAAATGGCTGCAACAGCCAGGGCTGAGCTGATCTGAAACCAGGAGCTTCTTCCAGGTCTCCCATGTAGGTTCAAGAGCCCAAGCACTCGGACCATCTTCCACTGCTTTCCCAGGCCATAAGCAGAGAGCTGGATCGGAGGAGCAGCTGCCAGGACATGAACTGGTGCCCATACGAGATGCCGGCGCCACAGGCAGAGGCTCAGCCTACTACACCACAGTGCCGGCCCCTTGCCCAGTCTTTTTACAAAGGTTACCCGGACCCAGGTCAGACTTCAGCAAAGGGTCCAACCTTCCCTGACAGTCCGAGCATCCAGCACAGAACATCACAAGGGCAAAGAGATCAGGAGTGAAAGGCCGCGGCATTACAACACGGGCATGTCTGAATTCCAAGTTCAGAAGCCTTTTATCCACATGCAGCTCGTCAATGAGACAGGACTCAAGTGGTACAAGACACAGTCTACCTGTGAACTCATACCTGCTTTGTAATGTTTGTTCCAGAAGCAGCCCAGAGAGGTTAAGTGGTTGCCCAGGGTCACGCAGCTGAGAAAGAGCAGGGCCCAGCATCGTGACACTGCAGGTTAATCCGCTGCCTGCGATGCTGACATCCCATATGGGAGGGCTTGTTGGAATCCTGGCTGCTCTGCCAGCGTACCTGGGGAAACAGCAGAGGATGGGCCAAGTTCTTGGGCCCCTTCCATCCATGTGGAAGACTCCAGCCTGGTCCAGTCCCGGTTACAGTGGCTATTTGGAGAGTATGGAAGACCTCTGTCTTTCCTTCTCTGTCACTCGTTCAAATAAATAAACCTGAAAGAGTACTATAGCTACCAGGAATCCAGGAGGCAAATCTTGTCTCCACATGTCAGGTGGACAGTGGCAGGAGGCATCCTCCATTCATGAGTGGCTCTGAAAGCAAACTCCATGGCCTGCGTCACAGAAAGTCAATTACGAGAGACAGAATCACCTGGCAGGCACTGTCCACAAACACTCCTGTGGCCCGGGGGGACTCTGGGACGATCCTCCTCTGTCCCACAGCATTCCCATCTCTCTCCATAGGCTTTTTTTGTCTTTAATCTTTTTTTTTTTAATTTACTTATCTACTTGAAAGGCAGAGTTATAGAGAGGCAGAGGCAGAGGTCTTCCACCCGAAGGTTCATTCTCCTAATGGCCGAGACCACTGGAGCTGAGCTGATTCAAAGCCAGAAGCCAGGAGCCAGGAGCTTCTTCTGGGTCCCCCACGCAGGTGCAGGCATCCAAGGACTTGGACCATCTCTACTGCTTTCCCAGGCCATAGCAGAGAGCTGGATCGGAAGTGGAGCAGCTGGGACTTGAAGTAGCGTCTATATGGGATGCTGGCACTACTGGTGCAGCTTCGCCTGCTAGGCCACAGCCCCAGCCCCATATGAAAATTTTTTTTCTTACATATGAACATTTCCTGAAAACAATCCAGTTTCTTGGACATCAAGTTCAACCAAAAAGAAAAGGAGAGAAAGGACCACAGCAAACCAGATGTAATTGTGATAACAGTTTTATTCAAGTCTCTGTGTGCTCTGGCGTTGGGACCAGGCGGAGATCAGCATTACACTGTAATACAGTAAGAGGTTTAAGCCATTGAACCAAGCCTGCTTGGCATCCCTAGTTAACAATTTACAGTACCTCGAAAGAAAAACAAAAAGCAAAGGAAAGAACCTGATGAGTTTCCTTCAGGACTTTTCCATCTTTAAATATTGTTGACAACATACAATAACTTAAATCCCAAGGCAACATGGGAATCCAAGGACGCAGGGCGAGGACACAGGGACAAGACACCAGAGTAAACAGCTAGGGGTGAAAACCGTTGCTAACTACAGAGGGACTGAACACACACACAGGCAAACTCCACCTGGACCCGAAGGTCCTTATGGGGTGGAAATCCCGAAGATCTTAAACTCAGCAAAATCCATCTCCAACTCCTTTCCTCAGGGCTCTAAAAGATGCCGTCTTGGCCTAGGAGGTACCTGGGTGGGGTGTGTGTGTGTGGCTGTGGGTGACTGTGCAGGATGGTTGGTGAGGGGAATCAGAGGAGAGAGTTAACAAGTTCATGCTCTCCCTTCTTTGCTACAACTGGGAACCAAGGGCCTGTGCTCAATATGACACAAAGGCTAACGTCCAGTTTCAAGGTCCCGAGGAGGACACAGGAGCTACAGTAAAGGCTTCCAAGCTCGATGGACAGTGCGCACAGCATGGGGAAGCTGTTGTGAAGAGCAGTCGCGGGGAAACGGTGGACTGGACACGGAGCCACGGGATCGACACCTTCAAGCCCCGGCTGGAGCGAACCCCTGCCAACCGCATTTCAGGACTTCTGAGCAGTGGTCTAGGAACATGCTCAGAGGGGGACGAGGGACTCTGGAACCCAGCAGGGCAGTAACTAACTTCTGGGCTGTGTGACCTGGGCAGTGCACACAGCCATGCTGCCTCAGCCTCCACAGCCCTGGATGGGGGTGATACTGCAAGATCAAAAGATCTATGAGGGTACTTCAAAAAGTTCATGGAGAAACGGAATGAAAAGGGGTGGGCAGTGTGGTGCAATGGGTTAAGCTGCTGCTTGCGATGTAGCAGCATTCGTTATCAGAGTGTTTCACTGATTCCTGACTCCTCTGCTTCTGACCCAGCATTTTCAAATGTACCCTGGGAGACAAGAGATGACGGCTCAAGTACTTGGGTCCCTGACACCCACGTGGGAGACCCAGATGGAGTTCTGGGCTCCTGACTTCTGGCCCAGCACTGGCTATTTTGGGCTTTAGGAAGTGAATCAGCAGATGGAAAACTCTTTCTCCATCAACTGTGCCATTCAGATAAATAAAAATAAACATTTAAAAATAGAATAGTTTATTTTGATGTAAAATTTGTTTGGAAATCCATGCATAGTTTTTATTTATTTATTTTGACAGGCAGAGTTAGACAGTGAGAGAGGGAGAGACAGAGAGAAAGGTCTTCCTTTTGCTGCTGGTTCACCCTCCAAATGGTTGCTATGGCTGGCGCGCTGCACCGATCTGAAGCCAGGAGCCAGATGCTTCCTCCTGGTCTCCCATGGGGTGCAGGGCTCAAGCACTTGGGCCATCCTCCACTGCCCTCCTGGGCCACAGCAGAGAGCTGGACTGGAAGAGGAGCAACCGGGACAGAATCCGGCACCCCAATCGGGACTAGAACCCAGGGTGCCGGCGCCGCAAGGCAGAGGATTAGCCTAGTGAGCCACAGCGCCAGCCCCATGCATAGTTTTTTCAACATATGCACTTTCATGAACTTATTTAAAAAATTTTTTGCAGCAAAATAAATGTATTCTTTAACTCCATTTTTCATGGGCTTTTTGAAGTGACCTCACATGTACATAAATCCCTAGGACAGAGCCTCTCACACAGAAGAAATCCATATTTCTTAGTTAATGTTAGTCCCTGTGCCTGGGCCAGGATAAGCCCATGCCTTGCTCTGATGACGAGATTGGCCATGGCCAGCATGGCTTCGGGAGATGAATGATCAGAGTGAGGTCAAGACAGCAGAATGATAGGCAGTGGGAAAATGCTCCTGGTGCAAGGTGCGATGGGCAACATTCTGCAGCCACAGAGGTGGGCAACCCCTCTCTTGGCGCGTGAGGGAGTGAAAACGCCTCCACCCACTTCCGCCCTTGTGGAATCTGGCAGGGAGGATGAATGGGGCCTGGTTACACTTCCCGGAATGCGTGCGTATTCCAAAGGGGTTGAAGACGGGAGAACTGGATTTGCCATGGCCACTTCCTTTCACCCAGAGCACCCACGAAAGGTCTCCTAAAAGCTCATGGGAAAGGCAGGTGATGAGAAAACCATGCATGGTTCTCCCAATTTTTGCCCAAAAAAAGGGACTTATTTTTGCCAAATAGACTTATCTTTTAATTCCATGAATCTTCTGAAGCTCCCTGGTCCGTGTCCAAAAAGGGGGCTGCAAGGCAGCTGGAGGACACCCTTAGCTACAGGCCCCAAATAAAACCCCAGCGGCCGCCTGTCTTCAGTCGTGCTATTTGAACCTGACACTCCTGCAGAGCTACCGTCCCACTCAGGCCAGGGCAGATGGGCTTCTAGAAAACAGAACACCTACTTCACAGTGACACCTAAGTCCCATTCACAGGCCCAGGTGAGGGGCAGGCAGAGCAGGGTGCGGGTAGGTGAGGCACTCGCCTTGGATGCCCATCTTCACAGGCACCCAAAACATTCAATAATCAAGGTAAGTCATGTATCAATGCAGTATTTTAACAAATCAGAATGAAAAGAATCCATGATACACACAGTATCCACATTCCACATCAAGTCGGGCTCTGTGTAGCAGGTGTCTGGGTGTGGGCAACATACCGCTTCTGACACCTGTCACTTGCCAGGACTCCCCAAAACCATTCTGCCTCTGGGTTCAGAATTCCTGGATGTCCCCTGCACACGTGCCAGCAGGAAAGGCCTGAAGCCCTCGAGCTGTACTCCAGTGTCCTGCCCTGGCCCCTGCCTGCTGCTCAGTCAAGTAAATCCAGGTGGGGGTGCTTGATCAGAGAGATGGGTCGGGGCAAGGCAGGGCTGTTTCCAAGGGAAACAAAAAGAGGTGTGGAGACACCCTGGGGCTTTCTCTTTCCAGCTCAGCGCCCAAACCAGGCTGCACATAGAGGACGCAGGGAGCACGGATACCAAGGGTCAGAGGAACCAGGCCTATTCAGCCTCTCAGTGGACTGGGGAGGCCCAGGTGCTTCCAGGGCCCAAGATGGTACGTGGGTAGAGGAGGGGGTGGGCCTCATCCCCATCAGGAGAGGGAGGCCATGAGAAACTCAGGAGCCCAGGCTAATCAGGCACTTGCTAACTGGCCTTAATCAGCTCCATCTCCTGCCTTCCAACACCAGTGCCCAGAGGTGGTGAGTGCCCAGGCGGCACTGCCCGGGGAAAGCCGGGAGCCCCAAGGCTCCCCAGAAGCAGCAGCATACCATTGCACATGCAGACTTTGATTTATTTGGATTCCTCTCCAAGGAAAAGGCTGATTTGCCAAATTAGACGGGCAGCTGGCGATGCGTTCTTAAGTCATCGATGCCTGACGAGGGAGGGGCGGGTGGTGGATTCGGCCAAATCACATGAACGGCTGACATGGACTGCCGCTGACCCCCGGCCATGCAGCCGTCCCCCACACACTGTCCTCCGTGAGGGGAAGCCGCCCAGCAAGGTGAGCTTTGGGGAAAGGCATGCCATCCCCAGTGCACAGGTAGGGTCCAGAGACACAGGCAGAGGCTGCACTCACACGCCTGTGGACAGACAGCTCAGATCGCCAGGTCCTGCCGCTGCGGTGCCTTGGCCGGTTGTAATGCACTGCTGGCTGCTCTCACTTCTGCCCCGCGTGCCCCAGAGCCCTCAGGAGAAGCCCAGCACCACCTGCTTCCTCCCCCAGCTCCTGGAAGATGCAAAGAATGTTTCTGAGCTCCAGACCAGGCCCTCACACACCTGACTCCGAGGCACAGGATCCAAGAAGACTTGGCGAAGAGGCCAAGGTTCTGCATTCACAGAGGGGCGGGCTGGACACAACACACAGCTCAGCCCTGGGGTGTACCGTGCCCAGCCCCGCCACCTACTGCTGTCTGCTTTAAAGAATCAGGATGGCTCAGGAGGTGTCTTCCCCGCATGGGGGAGGAGCAGGGAAGGGACCTCCAGTGTGGCCGCTGTGGAGGCGACAGTGTGGACCAAAGGTCAGGAATGATGTCCAAGGGGTGCCTCCCTGTGTCTCTGAGCAATGGTGGCCTGGGGAAAAAGGGACTATGTGAGGACCCAACACCACGACACATGCCCCGTGGGGACCCTGTTGCCAAGATTCTTCCAGAAACTGGTCTGATTCTAGGCTCTGCAGATGACTGTCACTCTGAAGCTGCCACCCTCCCACTTCCTAAGACACGCACAGTGGGGCTGGCCAGCCCACCAGGCTAGGTGGGGGCTGGGGGGAAAGGATGCTTGTCATGACCAGGTGCAGTGTAATGCGGTGAAAGAGCACGTGCCAGGCCCCAGGGCTCATTAGTCACGCTGAGCCAGCTCCAGTCACTCCTTTCCCAGAGGCCACAGGGTGAAAGAACAGGCGAGCACCACAGCGTCAGCTCTAGCAATTCCTCCTGTGGGGACGGAGGACATGTCCCCTAGGAGCTGGCGAGGAGCCTGGGCTGCCTCGGGGGCCTTCTCTGACACATTCTCCCACTGCCCTTGTGAGGGAAGCATGTGACAGGGCTTTTAAAGCTGGGAAATCTGAGAGGGGCCAAGAGACAAGCCTAAGGTCATGCGGCAAAGGCAGCCTGGGAAACAGAGCTCCCGGGCTCAGCGCCCACTGGCCCAGCGCAGCAGTCATCCCAACAGCTTTCCAATGTCTCTGCACCGGAATCTTCCTCTCCCAGCAGTCCTCCGCCTCCACCGAGCACTGCCCAGCACAGAAGGAGAACGGTGCCCTTCCGTGAAGGTGCGGAGGCAAGCCGGCACTGGCCTGAGCTGTGTAAGCCCAGTTCATCATGGCTGTGATTAACATCACTGCTGCCGAACCCTAGGCAGATGCCAACAGATGCCAAGCTAAGAGCAGCCACCAAAGCCTCTTGGTTACGAATAGCATTAGGATACCTTCTGGCAGTGGCCTGGATCCCATGTTGACTATCAGCAGTAGGAGCTGAAGGGCCCAAGGAGACGGGGAACACCACAGGATCTGTTCCCTTCCCCACCTTCCACGTGGTGAACACTTGCCAGGGGCAGAAGGGACGCGTCTCCAAGCAAAGAGAAGGCAAGGGACAAGGGAAGCTCCAGCTACTTCTGTCCATGTGGCTTCAAACATGGCTTTAGGACCTGCTCTAGTCCTGGACCACAAAGCAAGGGAACACGACCACCCAGACCTGCCGCTCTCCAGAGGCTCATCCTGTCTCCTGCCCTGCCCCACAGAGGCAGTGTGGCAGGCAGGGGCCCACCAAGGACCGGCTCGCGGGGGCTGAGCGCGCTGTGTGGATGCTCACGGCAGCATCTTTAGAAATGACCCTTCTTTTGCTTCTTTCAGGTACAATTAACTCCTCAGCAGAGCCCTAGCCCTGCCTTATCCTTTCCCTGGGCGACTAAGAACTGGGGGCCACCTCCTGCTCGGTATCACGTTGCCATCGTTCCATTTACACCCTGTCAGTTACATCTCCCCAAGAAAGATGGCTGCAACCTAGCAAAATGCAGAAAATGAAGGAAAAAAACAACCCGAGCAGAGGAAAAACCCCTACCTCCTCCCTCAGAACATGGTCTAGAGCCAGCATGATTTGGATTATGCTTTAGGCTGTGCCCTACCAGAGGGCCATGTTGTGGAGCCAAGAGCATGTAAGAGGAGTTGGTGGCTTAGGGACTGGTGGGGGCCCAGGGAAGGGCATAGTGCAGAGACCATTTATGACCTGACATCCTTCGGAAGAGGACTCACTTGGCTGGCTGGAACTGCTGATGTAACTCACTCTTCCCCCTTCCAACCTAGGAAAAGAAGTATGGAGGCAAAATAGTCTCTTAGGTATTGGCTTCCAAGAGGAGAGAGCTGAGATGCGCTAAGAGAGCACGGGGCGTGGGGGGCTGGGGGGCTGGGGGGCTGGGGAATGAAGCAGGGGACAGCCTGAATACCAAGGTCACCCTTTCAGTCACCCCCAGGGCAGAAGCCAAATCCATCACCTGTGCCAGCTCCACCACTCTCCCCACTCTGACGCTGATAATGCAGCGAACTGAGCTCCGGTAACCCAGGGAGATACTCCACGGGAAGACAACGGAGCAACAGTGAGGGACAGGGACATGACCTAAGGACTCTACTCCCAACCACGTTATTATTCCCACACAAAGGCGACTGTTTGCACCTAACACAGAAGACCTCCAGGTAAACAGAAGCGTGAAGATGGATGTGGGCAAGCTGCTCTACATTCAAGTAAAGGAAACAAGTTCCAGCAAAGTCCGAGTTGGCCTCTGTGGTCCTTTCTACCCAGTTCAGGGCCCAGAGCCCAGCACTAGGGGCCTCTAGCCTCGGTCAGTTCCCAGCTAGGAAACTGGGGACCTGGAGGTTAGTGCCCACCACTGGCTCACTGAGCACTCAGAACAGCGGTCACTCTACTATACTGGCTAAGAAGTCCCTCGAAGTCCCAACTGCCAGTGCCAGGGCCCACCCTCACAGGTTACTCTGCTACACTGCAGAGCTCTCTACTCACCACACACATAACTCGAAGCCCACTCATTCCAGGCATGGGAGGGAAGGCCAAGGGGATGGGATGAAACAGAGATCAGACGACAAAAGGGTAAACACAGGGACTTTGTCTCTGACTGCAGACTGGCACCAGTGAGCCTCCCAAGAAACTATTCCTGGGATGAGCGTATGTTTGTATCAGCACCTGGTCTGCTCACGTTCTGACCCCAGGTGGGTAGATGGGTACCTTCAGCAGGTGCTGGTTTCTGCTCTAGAACGTCTCCCAAAGGAACAAGGACAGACTCTGCTGCCCTCTTCCCGGCCCCTCGACTCTATCTTTCCTAGCTCCCCCCTCCCTGTAGCTCTCACTGGGGCAGCTGCCCCTGCTGCCTGTGGGGTCAAATACACAGGTGGGACACCTGGAAGTGCTGGTAGGTAGTGCCAGGGGTATCACCCTGTATGCCCTCGTACTAAGTCATCTTGCCTTCAGCTTCCAGCTGGCAGGAAAAGGACACAGGGGAGCACACATCTCCCATCAGATGAGATTCCGAGTCACGGGTGCTGGAGGAGAGGGTGAAAGGAACAAGATCACAGAGCGTCCAACACTGCAGTCTGGGAAGGCTGGACTCAGGGCTAACCGAGGGGCCCCTGGACAGCTCTGGGCATCCCCAACTGACCAGGAGAGGGAGGAGCAGACGGATTGGCTGAGTGACTCTTCAGAGTCACCCTCAAGGCGAGGAAGACTGTGGAAGGTGGAGGATATGCAGGCACCTCTCCCTCCCCTACACAGCCAGAGCTCATGTCCACAGTCCCTCTGACGGACATGGGCAGAAAGGCCCTACAGGGCAGGAGACCCTCTGAAGTGGCCCTCTTTCCATCCCTTCCATCTTCAAAGTGCATTATCAGTGCAAGAAGTAGGGCTGGAACTCAGGGGTTTCCAACTCTAAGAAAGGGCTGTGCCAGCCAGCTCCCCCTACCTCCTCCAGCGCCCCCTCCCAACCTCCTCCCGCTTCCCCCTTGCCTACCCCTGACCCTTGTCATGCTAAGACCAGAACTCCTGCTGGATCTCATAAGGGGCAGGCCTGTGAGTATTCAGCTCAGCTCTGCACAGTGGCACGGTGCTGTCCTGACTCTGCCCCTCTGCGTCCAGGTCCAGAAGTGTCCGCTCGGCAGCAGGCAGCGGCCCTGCCTGGAATGGGAGCAGGGCTGGCAGTCCGGGCCTCTCCTCCACAGTGCTGCTGCTGCTAGCAAAGCAGGAGTCCAGGTTGCTGGGCGTCTCTGTGCTCGAGCTGTTGGCTGGGGAGGCGCTGCGCGCGTGGCTGGGGGACACAAACCACCAGGGGTCCAGCCGCTGCCGGTTGGCGGAAGGACGTGGCCTGGGCAGAAAGTCCAGAGTCTTGGGTCTCTCCAAGGTGGAGTCCTGCTGTGAGCTCCAGCGCCTCGGGGTCGGGGGGAAGACCACACTGGGGTCGGGGAGACGGGGGAATTCACCCGGGTCTCGGCTGGGACTGGGGGTTTTCAACATTCCTGGCCAAGGAGACAAAGGGAGAGGCATCAGACGGCACCATTATTTCTGGGCCAGGCAGTAGTAGACTGCTGCCTCCCAGCCCTGCCAGATCCTCTGTACGTGGTTAACAAACAAACAAGCATGCACTGAGCACCAAGTACCTGCCGTGTGGCGTGATGGGAGGCCCTGGGTATACAAGAGTGAGCTGGAGGGCCATGGGCCCTGCACCCAGTTACAGAAAAGGGGCCACATTTGTCATGAGACAACTGAAGGCAGATGTTGGCAAATGACGAACAAGCTGGCCACCTGTCTGTAAAGTCTTTTTGGAAAACAGCCACATCTGCGCTGAGCAGTCTCAGTGGGACCTGTAAGGCCCACACAGCCAGCAACACTGCCTGGCCCTCTACCAAGAAGTCTGCAGACTCCTGACTTAAGGGAGTGCCGTTCCTTCACTGTTCATCCATTTCACACACACGGGACAGGAATGGAGGAATGTCCCAGAGTGTAAAGGGGAGGACCAGAGGGTGTCTGCTCCCCAAAGGTCACACCTCTGGCTCTCACAGGGGCCAGCCAGCAGGCTGGATGGTGCTAACGTCTCTCTGGAAGGGACTGTCATGTGCCTCTGATGGACTAGCGGCCACTCTAAGTCAGACTCTGTCTTCTGAGAAGCACGCATGGTGGGAGGAAAGACCCGGGATGGGAGCATGCGTGTCCAGTGTTAGACGGTGAAGGCCACGGGCACAGATGGGCCGCAGCTCACCTGGAAGCCGCTCCAGGTCTACTGGGCGGGAGTGAGTCAGGGCTGAGCGCTAACGGCTGTGATGCACGGGCGGAAGCTCATCTTATGAACACGTCTCAACTAATGGCTGGAATGTGAGCCCAGCTACGTGCAGTGCAGGAATCCTTCCTGTTGCCTGAGGCACCCTCCCTGGGCAACAGCCGGAGCTGGGCTCCTGCCCTTCCTGTCCCCTGGAGCCCGCCTGCCTCCCGCCCCCACACCCTGAAGCCCAGGACCTGCACATCCCACGAGAGCCCGGGTCTGGCTTTTCTTGCAACCTGCCTGCCTCAGGGAAGCAGTCCTCAGGGCAGCAGGAGTCAGCCGGCTCAGACCACGCCAGTCCCAGACCAGTACTTCTTGACTGCCTGAGTTCAAGAAGAAATGAAGTCCCACTCGAATCCCCAAGTGGAAAGAGGAACCCAGGGACCTGCAAACGTCTCCACCCCGGGAGGAGAGCAGGACTCACCTGTCCCAGGGCTGGGGCTCAAGCCATTGCTGGAAGGGCTCCTGCTGGCTAGGAGATCCTCTGGCTTCAGGGCCCCATCGGAAGGAGTCCGCCGGTGACTGCTTGGCTGTGCGGGCGCTGTGAGGGTGACGTGGGTGGGAGTCAGGGACTGGTGAGGGTCTCGCTTGAAGCGCTCCACTCGGACGTTGACCAGGGGGTTGTGGGTGCAGGGAGTCCGGGGCGGGGCCTCGGTCGGGCTCACGGGCATCTCATACACCACGATCTCCTCGCTGTCCGAGCGCAGCAGGGAGCGGGTGGAGTTGCACTCCGAGATGGAGGAGAGCGAGAGCAGTGTCAGGGAGGAGGGGTCCCCCAGCAACAGCATGGGCTCCTCCTTCTTGAAGAGCTTTCGGGACGGGGGACTGGTGCTCCGACGAGGGCGGCTGGCCCTCTGGAAAAGCCCCTCGCGCCTCTTCTTCTCTTCCCGGGCTGGTGGCTCAGGCTCCTCCGGGGGAAGCAGCTGGCACTTGCCAGCTTCCAGCAGGTCGAACCCCAGGCCCGTGGCCGCAAGCACAGCCCCGCAGCCGAGCAGGGCCACCTCACAGCGGCGGTGGGGGGGACCGCCCCGCTTGAGGCTGTTGGTTGGCGTCAGCTGAGGAGTACTGGTGGCCGAGTTCACTGGGGTGGGCTCCTCGTGGACTCCATCACTGGAGGGGCCGTCCCCATCCTCGCCTCGAGGAAACGGGATACAGAGGTAGGACTGGTTGGGTGAATGCTGCAGACGATTCTCTGTGCTCCCTGGGCCTTCGCCGTCCTCATCCTCTGTGAAGATGGGAGGAGTGCGGGGGAACAGGGAGGAAGCAGCAAGAGTAAGATTCCGGTCCTCTCCCCCAACTCCAGGCCGCCTGACTCAGGCTCAAGGTTGCGAAGGTCAAATACTCTGATGGCCAGGATGTGGAGCCGGATATTGAAGCAACAGGGTTTTGTCTCCCCACACCCAACTGTGACCAAGACAGGGAAATCGCTCTCATTCCAGAGCCCACATCCCTCTTTGCAAGGAAGGGATCGCTGACTTGCTGCATCTTTATGGGGACCCTTCACACAAAGTGCAGTATGATTTTCTAGAATATTGGGTAAAACAGGCACCTTCCCAATGCCTTTTGATTTTGAGAATGGCTGCTTACCAACTTCAGTCCCGCCTCTTACAAAGGGTTAGACTCCCTGACACGAATGAAGGTCAACCTACTCTATAGATTATATACTACAACCTTGGAAACCTACAGAGCTACAAATATGAGGGGATCTTCAAATACTTCGTGGAAAATGTATTATGAAAAACTTACACATGGATTTCAAAAGCTTTCTGCACCAAAATAAACTTATTTTTAATTCCATTTTCCATAAACTTTTAGCAGGGCCCTCATATTAACTGGGAGACAGAGGGGACATTCAACCATTCAGTCACCACCGGGCAGCACCGCAAAGCTTCTGCGAGGACGGCTGCGTGTTCTCATCACCACCACTAGAGCTGGACAACAGTTCGGCTCACTTACTGAAGGCTTGATCCCCAAAGTTTGCTGTTAATAGTTAACAGATTAATGCTAACGGCTAACAGATTAAGGGTGGACACTTGATTCTAATTATGGTGCCCAGTGGGAGGTCTCCGGGTCACTGAGGTCACACCAGAGGCTTGGTTATACGAGCGGGCAGAGTTCAGCCTGACCCGTCTCCACTTCTTGGCTTGCTATATGACCTGCCCTTTGCACGTGTCTGGCCGTCCATCACTCTCATTACTGATGGGGCCACTTGACCCTAGACTGTGAATCTTCCTTCCCGAGAAATTCCTCTCAGGTCATTTTAGCTGCAGTAAAGGAAAGCTGACTAATGCACCCGGCCTCCACTTTGCAGTCTCCCCGCACTGGAGTATGAGGAAAGATCCGGAAGAGGGAAGTAGGAGCGTCAGGGCCTTACCCGTCTGCACTGCCCTCAGGAAATCATTCCTGGGCTCCTGGGCTAGGGGCCAGGGGCAGGCTCCTCGGCAGGGGTGGGAAGGAACCGTGGTTTGGGAGGACCCCATGGAAGGGAGCTGCATGAACCAAGAAGGGCTACGGGTCCTTAAACTGCCCTGGGAGTCTGGTGAAGAATTTCCGAGGGAACAGCGACAGCACCCAGACAAGAGCAATGCTTACCCATCTCCATAAGGCTGGTGAACCCTGGCAGGGCTGGGCTACCCTTTGGGCCCTTCCCCAGGTTGGGGGCACTGGACGACCACTGTTTGTATCCGTCTACCAGCGACCTGAGGCTGGACGAGAGGAAACATGGAAAGTATCAGAATTGGTCACTTGACCTTACTCTCTCAGAGCTGCCTGGGCCTATGGGAATGTCTCTCCTCGTCTGCTTAATGGCACTGCAGAGCCTTGGGGCACAGGCAACAACCCTTACTGAGCCTACTTCTGTTGCTTCATGAACAGAAGTGCACACACTCCAGGGCAAGAAAAGCAGTGGAAGGACCCACCCTGCTCACATGCTGCCGTGGAACCGCGAAAGGACCTGGTGGGCAGATAAGACACAAGGACTGCGTAGCCGGTGGGGTCTCATGTGAGCCCATGATGAGGGAGGGTGATCAACCCACAGGCACTGAACATGACAGGCTTGTGACGGCAGAAACCCTGCGGTGCACGGACCTGCGAGTGCGGGCGCTAAGCTGACAGAGGTGAGCCAGACCACTGCACTCACACCACGGCTCCGCGGCTCCGCCCAAGCTTCTGGCATGCTTATGCAACCTTCAAAGCCATCCACTTTTCAAACACAAAAAGTCAACCCACAAAGCTGCCCCAGTCCAGTGCACTTTGGGACAGATCTGTGTGAGTGGGACATGACGCTGGGTTGGAGCCCTCAAGTTTCTGGGGTGCAGAGAAAGAGGACAGGAGCTAGTTGTGTTCAAATCCCTGTAATCCAGTGACTTTCTGAGGATACAACCTGGATACCCCAACAGCCCTCTTTTAGAATGGGGAGTCAGAGGCCCTGAAGCCCTGGTCTCTTCCCTACAGACAGTAAAAGGGAGACTGAGGAATTTGTGGGCTATGGTTGTTTTGGAAACACTAGGATTACAACCAGAGCTATTCAACTAAAATCCATGCTCCCCAGACTCCCGGCACAGCTTCAGACAGAGAAGGACCAACTTTTTCCACTGACCTCAGAACCAGTTATCAGCGAGTTAAGGTGTATTGCTGGTTTCACGGAAAATGCAGAACCAGAGACAAGCAAGCGGCTAAGCCACGGCTGGGGACTCAGTGGATGATCTTACCACGTCACTTCCAGCACTGGGTCTGGCTGAAGACACCCAGAATAGCCAAGTCAGAAGCAGTGGTCCAGGCCAAAGGATAAATAATCATGTATCTCCTCCCTCAAAGTAAGGGTGAGAGCAGAACCCGAGCAACGGGAGCGGCAGGGAAGTAAAGAGTCAGGTACAGTCAGGGTGACACAGGGATCTTCCCAAAGTGCATGATGGCACAGCGCTGCTAAAAACAGCAAAAAATGAACAAACAACAGCAACAACAACAGTGAGCTCAGCCCTTGCAGCACCGAGGCTTGGTCTATGGGGTACGCTGTGAGAACACAGGAATGGGGGGATGGTACAGCACAGTCGGTGAAAGGGTGACAACTGGACTCACCCCAAGTGGAAATGTGGAGACTCTGACGGGGCACTTAAACCATTAGCTTTCTCACGTCTCTGGGGGGATCTTCAATGAACAGAGAAAATCAGCAGCAGGAGACAGAAGCTGTAGCCCACCCGGCCTCTCCCGCACCAGAATCCCCAAGGCTGGACGTGGGTTGTGTTGCCAGCCTCCCTTCCTGTGCCTGGTGGGCAGAGCCCACATCATGAAAGACTGAACAAGGTGGTCCTGCTGGAGCTGCTCCAGGCCCAGGCAGCCACAGATACCAAGTTGTCAACAGCCCAGCGTGCATGCTTCCTACATACACCTGCTATTTTTCAAAAGGACGAAGATGCAAGTTCACTTAATGTTCCTGAATTCAAGATAGCTTTTTGTCTTTACATATTTGCATCAGAAAACAGTGACTGAAATTAGCAATGTTATCACATGGGGTTTCCCAAAATTCCTGACATAAAGAGTTCTCTGCTTAAGACTAGATGGAAAGCACTTTTATTTCCTGAATGGGAAGTAAGAACCATGAAAGATGAAGTCACATATTTTGAATGGCTTCAAATGTTTGTGAAGGTAAGTCTATGTACGGAACGAGAAAATTTCAAAAGTTAGTGTTTTGTAGTGTGAAATAAAGTTAATTTCCTACCAAGATTTTTTTTTAAAAGTCTTTAAATGAAGCAGAAGCACAGAAGTGGCCAGCACCCAGGCCCGCCTGGTGAACTCTACCAGGAATCACATCAACGTCAGAAATGACAAGGATGCCGGGTGAGTGTTGCAAACCCAGCTCAACCCTACTCCATCCCAGGGCTCAGAGGCAGAGTGGGGAGTTCCTGCCCCACCAGAGCTCAGGAGAGCACAGCACTCTGCTCTTCCCCAAGGAGTCAGCTGCTGAATTCTCACACAGCTTGGGCAGTTTGACCTACCTGGCTACAATTTCTATTCAAAGGTATCTAGTGATTTCTGAAACCTGGCTTTGGAGAGCCAATCCTGTATGAGCCAGTTATTTTCACTTTTAACTCAGATCTGACACGAGGAACTAGATTTTGGACATAAAATCTTAGTATTTCAAGGATTACCAGAGCCAATTTCATGTTCAAGGCATCTATGAGAATGTGTGAGTTTCAAAAATTTTTACATTAAAATAAATTTATCATGTAATTTCATTTTCCACAACATTTATAAGTCTAATTATTCCACTTAAAAGTTATTTGGTGAGTCATCAAAAAGATGATGGGGACTGCTGGTCATCGTCAGACTTAGAGAAGTCAATACCGCCAGGGGCGAGTGCTACGCCCAGCAGTCGGGATGCTGGTCATGGTGCACGCATCCCACACTGAGGGCTCAGGATCAGCACCCAGCTCCAGTGCCTGACTCCAGCTTTCTGCTAGTGCAGACCCTGGGAGGCAGTAGTGATGGCTCAGTCGATTGGGTTCCTGTGCCTGCCACCCACAAGGGAGACCTGGATTGTGTTCCTGGCTCCCAGCTGTGGACCAGCCCCTGTTGTTTTGGGCATCTGGGGAATGATCAGCAGATGAAAATTCTTTTTCCACCTCTCTGCCTCTCAAGTAAATAAAATAAAATTTAAAAAAGAGAAAAAGAAGCACTTTTAGATTCTAACACCAAGAACAGGAA
Source organism: Sylvilagus floridanus (assembly GCA_949820135.1). NCBI lineage: Eukaryota > Metazoa > Chordata > Mammalia > Lagomorpha > Leporidae > Sylvilagus > Sylvilagus floridanus. The sequence continues at coordinate 8,294,724 of OX463228.1, read as the reverse complement.
GTATAAATATTTACAGCCATTGCTCTGTATGACACAGAACTGAACAAGAGGCAGGGAAGAATCATCCTAGCTAATGTTTATCTGTGCTTGCTAGGGGCCGGCTAAGCTCCTATGCACTTCACAAAGATGAACCTAATCCTCCCATCAACTGCAAGAGATACATCTGAATATTGCCCCCATTTTACAGATGAGAAAATGTAGGACCCCAGGGCGAGGCCCAGGCAGACTCTTTCCTGGACTCTGAGCATCCGACCTGTGAAGAACCGGGACTCAGAGGGGCACAGGACTCTTAGGCCTCAGACCCACAAGCGGAGCACAGCACAGCCGAGGTACGAAGGCCCTCTGTGCCTTGCTCAGCGTGGCTGTGGGGGGGGGGGGCTGGAGTGCTCGTGCTCTGCAGGGATGCCAAGCGCACGTGCCAGGCTGGCTTACTCCGCAGGTCCCTGCTTCAGGACGGGGCTCCAACCAGCAGAGTCCTGTTGAGTCCCACTCACTCTTCCCATCGTCTGGTACCCCTGCCAGTACGAACAGAACTCTCGGCAGAACGCTCTAGGCTTACTTAATGCTTGGGCTCATGCTACTAAGTTGCACGCCTCTAGTGGCCAGCAAACTAACTGGTGGGCTACATCCTGCCTACCACTCAGCCTCGCTCATCCAATCACATCCTGTCCATGGCCAGAGGCTGCTTTTGTGCCCAAGGACACTTCTGTGCAGCTCAGCAGTTGTGACAGGGCCAGATGGCGTAACACACTTACTGTGTGGCCCTTTACACAAAAAGCCTCGTGAAATCCCTGTGCTAGGAGGTCCAGAGAAAACGCCACAGTAAGATCGTGAGCCCTGCAATGCCTCGGAAAGCGCTGAGACTCACACCGAAAGGAAAAGGTATTCCACGTTATACTTCCAAATACTGTGCACACCTTTAAGTGAGGGAGAATTTCACATCATCTGGTTCTTACCCTTCATCTCCTGAGGCAAGCTCCTTCTGACCAAGCGTCCCTGGTCCCCACGTCCGTCCCTTCTTCTTTGGGGCCCTCTTCTCCTCCTCCTCACCTTCCTCCTTCGGGACCACTGAGCTCCGGCCCCAGGTTTTGCTGCTTTCTCCCGGTGTCACTGTGAATAACAAAGGTTGAATAGATCTGGAAAGTGGACAGATGAGGCCCCCAAACTAGTCTTTACCCAAGCGCGTGCACACACACACAGGCACACACATTCGGAGCTGCGGGGAAGTCAGACCCCACTGAGATCTCTGAGACCAAGTGGACTCTCCTACAGGAAAGCAGCAGAGTTTCCAGCCACCGCTCATTTCGCTCTCTCAAAGTGCTAGATGCACAGAACTTGCACATTTTCACCAATTCAACATAAAGCTGGAGTCCCAGCCAGACAGACAGGAGAGTTCCAAACAGATCTGGCTTCAGGAACTCATTCCGTTGGGAGGAACTGAATGGCTGGTGACTGAGGAGGTGGCTGGGGAAAAGACAAGGGCTGAGAAGATGGGGAAGAGCACAACAGGGCAGAAAGGACTGGCGGGGAAGAAGTGAGGAGTGCACAGCTCTGGAGGAGAAAGCCAAGAGGAGGGGGCGGGGCAGGCACAGGCCTAGGCCCTGGGCTTCCACCATAAATGCACGAGGTGAGCCACACACCAGGAAACAGGGAGTCAAAGGCACAGAGGCAAAACTCGGAGCCTGTGGCAGCTGCCATCGGTTCCTACCAACTGTGGCCACGTGAAAAAGGGAGCTCACAGATCTGACTTGATTTCTCAAGGGAAGCTAGAAATTTAGGATTCCTAAAAAATGAAATCTCCTTATCTTTAAATTAGGATAACTAATTCATTCATTTATATATATTATATATATGTATATATATATGTATATACACAATGTATGTACATACAAGGGTACTTTGAAAAGGTCAAGAAAAATGGAATGAAAAGTTTATTCTGTGGCAAAAAATTTTTGAAATCCATGCATTGTTTTTATCATAAAATGCATTTCCCACAAACTTTCTGAAGACCTCTCATATGCATGGATGTCAATAACTTTTTCTGTCAAAATAAACTTACATTCTAATTCCACTCTTCCACTAACTTTCTGAAGTACCCTCATGGTTTTTTTAAAATATATCCTTTTTTTAAAGTAAATACTACAGTAAAAATAAAGTTGGTCCAGATTTGGCCCCTAATTAAGTATTTGGGAAGTTTGCTTAGGATGCACACCTTGGAAAAGCCATTCCTTAGGAATCATGGGCAAGAGACGGTGATGCCCCAAATATGGCAGGGAGGCCTGGGTTCCCAGGCAGGGTTCCCACCTGTGTCTGCTTCACACACCAAGTTCCCAACCTGCATGGTAATCCAAAGCCACTGTCAGCACCCACACCCCCCTTTGCTGATATCTCACTGAGAGCAACAGGTAGAGGAGGCAGCAGAGCTAGTGGAGAGACAAGGGGGCGGGCAGAGGGTTTGCGTACATATGTGCATGGGTATACACATTGTCGAGGAGAGGTGGCAGAAGTTATGGATGGAGCAAGCCTGGACCGTTCGGTGGCTGGACAGAGCAGGGGACAGGTGCCCCTGGTGTGTTCTGGCCCCAACCAATTTGGGAAACAGTCTCACACTGGATGGCTCGAAGGCGAGGAATGATGGTGGGGCTTGCGGGAGGGCTGGAGCGGCTGCTGATGAGACTCTTCCTTTTATCCATAGTTGGGGAAGCCTGCACCGTGAACTTGTGCTGGAAATCTGCTTGGGAAGACAAACACATGCATGCGCATTAGAATCTTCCTGTAATACAGTTCACGTGAGAAATCTGACCCTTGCTGGCAGGCCCCAGAGACAGGCCCCAGTTTCCCGAAAAGTTCTTTGTTCACCTGGGAAACGTTCTCTTTCAGAACTGTCTCTTTTTCCCAGAGGGACACGGCAAGAAAAGATGGAAAATTCATCACCCAAGTGAAACTCGATTTTCATAAAACTCTCCATACAGTGTATACAGGTGGGGCAACTGTACCCTGAGAACAGCTTTTTAGCTCCTGAGACATTGTTGATGACGTACGAAATTTAAATTCATGATTCACATGAGCTGTGAATTCAAGTCCAAAGCAGGAGACTGACGCTTCTGGCTAAGGCCGAGCAGGGTAAGGTTTTGAGGTCCAGCCCCGGGTGGGCACCAGGGCAGCGAGGGAGCGGGCTGAATGACCCTCATTCTGACATATTCCTGAGGCAGTCACGGTTTAGCACAAAAGTCACGGCTCGGGGTTTCTGAGTTGCAGTCTCCTCACCTATCCGAGGAGCACAGTAACAGCCTACAGCTGCTGGCTGGCCCTGTGGCTGCCCCTGACCACGCTCTCCCTGCAGGTGGGAAGTGCAGCCTTCACACCCTCACCCAGCAGTGTGCCTAACACCCCATGCTGTCTGGAAAGCGAACAACACGTGCAGCAAGGAGACCGGTGAAGGGATCCTGCATGCACCTTCTCTCAGTCTCACTGCAAGAACTCCCTCTCCTACACACAGGCCATTTCCCCTTGCTCCTTACACTCCTCGTAAGCCTGCTTGCCGGGGCCTCTCAGACTCAACACACGGCCAGCACTCGCCTCTCTCCGTGAGCACACCACGCGCGCACCCACACCCACACCCACACCCACAGTTGCTAACTCAGTGTCCCCAAGGCTGTGGTGCCACAGCTGGACCTGTGTTCAGCAGATGGGTGTCTCAGAGGCTAAGTACATGTTACCATGCAAAGTCTCAGCCCCGGGACCTGCTCTCAGCTGTACCCACAGGACTATTGATTCAATCAAACTCTGAGACGACTTCTGTCTCACTGTGACACACACCCCCCAGGACCCCGGAACCGCCCCAAGTCCTATGCTTCCTTCTTCAGTTTGCTGACAGCGAGATGAGCCTGTGTGAGCCGCCCGGGGCACCATCCCTTCCCAGGCTGCACTGCTGACTCTTCCCACTGCACAGCGGGCTCCACCGTGGGACCCTGGCCACTGACCGGAGGGGAGGCTGATGCGGTTGCCGTCCTTGAGCTTGAGCCGGCTCTTCCTGAACTTGCCCTTGCGTTTCTTCACCCGGGGCTTCTCCTGGCACAGCTGGTGGATGATGATGTTGAGCTCGCGCTCCAGGATGTCGATCTCCCGCTCCGCCAGCTCCTGCTCGCGCCGCCGCAGCACCTCCTCCTGGTTCTTCTGCTGCAGCGCGGCCCGCGTCAGCTCCTCCTCCCAGGTGCGCAGCTCCTGCACGGCGGGTGGGGCTGTCAGAGTGTTGCTGGGCACCGAGAGCTCAGGCTGGTGCTCCCAGAGGCCCAGGGTCTCCCATGACGCCCAGCAGAGAGAGGGGGTTCAACACCTGACACCTGCTGCCTCACATGGTGGGGGAAGGAAGCTCGGAGGAGCGACGGCACAGGGCAAGCCTAGACACGGCAGCTGAGGGAGCGTCGTGGGCACCGTGTGTGATACACAGGTAACTGCACGGCTATACGGCACTTTTTACCTTATCACAATGCATCTAAATTAGGAGTATGGCACGGAGTGCATGCTTGACAAAGGTCACCTGTTATGAGAATGGGTGTGATTCCCCCTCCCACCCTCACCCCTTATCTGTGAGAGATTCTTTCCAAGACCCCCTGTGGGGGCCTCAAATGTGGAGAGTACCAAACCCCATATCCACTGTGCTTTTTCCCTTCAAAAGTTTGTGGGGAAATGGAATTAAAAATTTGACGCCCCTAAAATTTGAAATCCTTGTATAATTTTCTCGTAATGCACGTTTACCATGAATTGAAGACTCCCCTTGTATATATGATTTCACAATTTTTTACACCAGAATAAACATGTCTTGCAGTTCTATTTTCCCACAAATTTTTGAAGCTCCTTCATACACATACCTATGATAAAGTTTAACTTATTAATGAGGGATAATAAGAGATTAACTGTAACTGATAATAAAATAGTAACTATTTTATTATTACAATAATTATTTATATTATTACATTTATTTTAAATATTTAATATATTATATTTATTATTTCAATATATTATATATAATACATATCTATTATATTTTAATTTAATTTAACATATTATTATAATATATTATAGAATATATTATATTTAATGTAATGTTTAAATATATATTTTATTATTACAATTAATTGATTACATTATTAACAAATTATTAGTACAATTAAAATAGTAACTATAATAAGTTATTTTAAATTTATGAATCATTTCTCTGTGGGATTTTGCAATAAACATTTTCAGGTCACAGTTGAAAAGAATGCACCAAGTCTACGTGACCCTCCCTGAAGGCCCTCTCTGTCCCCTTAGAGGTAGCGCCGCCCCTGGAGCACAGGCCACAGATGTGCTCAGAGTTGGCCTGCGACTGGACACCGACTGCCAGGGTGGGGTGGGGGGGCGCTGCGGCAATGGCCTCTGGAACAGAAAAGCAGATCACCCGTCGGCTAGCAGCTGTCTCCCATGGTTGGTTTCGGCTCAGGGCCTTTCCATAAAACATGCAAAATCACAAAGAATTTCAGGCCCACAGTGCTTCTGCCCCATACTCTTGTTTCTACACCACAAGATGCTCTGGTTCCCGGTGCTGACGTTATCGCGGTACCGAGTGAACCTTGCTCTGCGTAGCCCTGCTCACGTTACCAGCTGGTGGGGGGAGATGCCCCACCGGTCACCCCCCAACGGTGCTCCTCCTCAGGTCCTGTCGGAACCAGGGAGCTGGGCCGGGCTTGGCCCGGGGCTCCTGGCAGGAGCTGGCGGACTTGGTGCGTGCTTTCTCTTCCTTCTTACCTTCTCTTTGGCCCTGAGTTGCTCAAACATCTCCTGAATCTCATGTTTCCAGTCATCCTGCAGGCAGTGGAAGGAGTCCTTGGGCATTTCAAAGAAACCAGACTCCTCTATGGTGGTCAGCTGGTCCAGGATGTTTGTGAAAGACGGTCGTGAATGGGGGTCGGGGTTCCAGCAGTCTGAACGGAACACACACGGAAGCAGAAAGCAGGAACGGGCAGAGGCAAACACAAGACTTAGGACCTTAGGAACTCAAGTACCACAGAATTACCTCTCCTTTCTCCTCCCAGAAAGAGACTGACATTTAAATAACCCCAAGTAAGGTTCAGGTTACAACCCGAGCTGCCTACCAGCTCGGTCATAAGGAGTGAAACGGGAGAAGAAACAGCGATTCTGCACTGGGCCGGTTCAGACTGTGCATTAAGCTAAGAGCAGGTCCAGGGCAGTACTCAAGTGAAGGACCACCACCTCAGTGCACCACGTCACTGCACGATGCCAAGCCCTGACCACACCCTGGCCTCTAGCTCCCATGAATCAATGGGCTACCCTTTCACACTTCAATGGGATAATGATGCAAAAGATAAAAGCATTAAAGCAGAAGTAAGGAAAAGTAAGTTCTTTCTAATCCCAGCCCAGACAGTAACTATTGGGGTCGCCTCCTGTCCATTTAACTTCTCTGGGCTTTGGATTCTCACTTACAAAATTACAGGGCTTAAGGGTTAAGCCGCTGTCTGCCATGCCGGTATGCCCTATGGGGGCCAGTTTAAGTCTCGGCTGCTCCATTTCCAATCCAACTCCCTGCTGATGTGCCTGCATCTGGGAAAGCAGCGGAGGATGGCACAGGTGCTTAGGTTCCTGCACCCACGTGGGAGACGCAGATAAAGCTCCTGGTTCCTGGCTTTGGCCTGGCCCAGCCCTGGACACTGGGATTATTTGGGGAGTGAACCAGCAGATGGAAGATCTCTCTCCTGTCTCTGTCTCTCCCTCTCTTGCTGTAACTCTTTCAAATAAAAATAAATCTTTTTAAAAAATGGTGGGGTTTAACTACTTATATTTATCTATTTATTTATGTAAAAAACATATTTATTTAGGAAGCAGAGGGACAGATAGAGAGCTCCGATCTGCTGGTTCACTCCCCAGATGCCTGCACAGCTGGGGTCGGGCCAGGCTGAAGTCCTCCCAGGCCTTCCATGTGGGTGGCACGGACAAAACTACTTGAGCCGTCACCACTGCCTCTCGGGGTAGACACTAGCAGGAAGCTGGAATCAAAGCTGGAACGGGGACTGCAACGTAGGATGTGGGCATCTTCAACAGTGTCTTAAGTACTGCATCCAGTGTCCTCCTGCTAGATAACTTGGAACGTTCCTTTCTTCTCTGATGCTCTGCATTTCTATATGTGAGACATTCAGCAGTCCTGGAATAAAAGCTGTTCTATATTCTAGGTTTGTACTAAGTAACAACAGACTGAAGTGCTGGTCGGCAGGCTTTGGTCGCTGAGCTAACATCACAGGCCCTGGGGAAGGGCGGAAGTGCCTGCAGCAGCGGGGGTGCAGTACCCTGCAGTAGCCCTAGCAGCCCACAGCCTTCCCCCGGGTGATGCGTATTTCCTCCCTCTTTCAGTAACAGATCTTGTGGCACTGGCTGAAAACAAGTGGCTGTAGGAAGGTGGCTGTCTCCAGGTTCGTCAGGCCAGGGATTACTCACCCTCCATGAGTTTGGCGAAAGGTTCTGGGCAGGTGGAAGGAATAGGAAGGGCGAGTTTGTTCATGGCCACTCCATAAGCTACTGCCAAACCATCGATGCCACGGAAGGGCACCTCGCCGGTCAGCAACTCCCAAAGCAGCACCCCGTAGCTAAGGGGAGGAAGGAGACAGCTTTATGTAGGAAACCCATGGGCACCACCTCACAGAATTGGGGGCTCCTCTGAGCACCCCATGTTCTCACCGACACACAGGCAGACTAGCAAAATGGACACGATAATGTGCTCAACACAAAAGGGAAGCTGCAGAAACTAGTAGCTACCAGCAAAACCCCTGGGGTGAAGCACACTTGTTTTCAAAGTCTTCCACCATTCCTTAGCTATGTGACCTTGGACAAGTTACTATTGCTCTCTAAGCCTCCAGTTCATCACTTGTAAAGTACAAATGACACCACCAATCTCCCAAAGCTGTCATGAAATTTAAAAAACACTATACTGTTTTAAGTAAACGCTCACTGACCACAACTTTATTTATTTATTTATTTATTTTTTTAAGATTTAACGATTTTTTTGAAAGGCAGAGTTACAGAGAGAGAGAGATCTTACATCCACTGGTTCACTCTCCAAATGGCCAGGATGGGCCAGGCCAAAACCAAGAGCCTGGAACTCCATCGGGGTCATCCACATGGGTGGCAGGGGCCCAAGCACTTGGGCCAGCCTCCACTGCTTTCCCAGGTGCATTAGCAGGGAGCTGGATTGGAAGTGGAGCATCAGGGACTCTAACCAGTGCTCATATTGGACGCTGCTGCACCACACCGCCGGCCCCAGTCACAGCTCCACTGCTGCTGCTGCTGTAGTTAATGACGTAAGCTGGGAGAGGAGGTGGCCTAGCAGTCATAAAGTTTTATGTCTTAAGAAAACTTCAGCTTTTGTCACAGATACCCTGCTGGGTTTTTTTTTTTTTTTTTTTTTTTAAGCTTTGGAAAAGCAGAGCTGACCACTCAACAGATTTTGCTCCTGCAAAAGTTTTCTTCAAATGCCCACTTAGCGGAATAGACTCCTGCATCCGGATCGGTGTGAGTGGGTCCTCAGCAGAGAACTGTGCCTAATTCAAAGGGAGAGTTTCCCAAGGGTGGATGGCATTGGAGGGGCAGCAGCAAGAACTTCAGTGCCCCCTTCTCATGTCCTGTGGGTCAAAGCTTAATGAAAAAATTATTCTACGAATTCACAACCAAAACCAGTCAAAATAAGTAGCATTTAATCCTTCCAAGAGTAAGGGGGTTAAAAAAAAAAAAGGAAGAAAAAAACCAATACGGTTATCAAGTCAGAAGAATGCCTATCCTTTTTCAATACCAACCTCTAATTTCTTATATACTCATCATGAGTTACAGCCAGAAACAGAGTTCATGTTAATGAAAAATACTAAAAAACCTGCCTATGTATCATGACACCTTGTATGACCAGACTGCTAAAGCACTTTACAAACACCAACTGGAACCCCTACAACAAGCCTATGAGATAAGTATTGTTTTGTAGACAAAGAAAGCAAGCTCTAGATAGGCACAGCTGCACAGATTCAGTACATGCACAGAGCACTGCATGGTGGACCCTGGACCAATTTTCCATTCCTTCTCTCTAGAATATCCTTATTTCTTTGTCTGGTAGACTCTAATCTTCCTTCAAACTCCAACTTACATGTCCTACCATTCATTCATTTAAAACATCTGCTAAATATTTCCTTGGCTTCAAGCTCAATGCCAAGCACTGGGGTACAGACTGGAAGACAGATCCTATCCATTACGAGATTAGTGAGTGGGATGGAATACACGGTAATGGGTCATGAGACAGATCCCATGAGGACGCACAGGGGCAGGACAGGGACAGAGAGATTGGCCCGTGCACTACATGCAGGCTACTAAGTGAGGGAGGGGGTCAGTGCTCCAGAGCCGGGATCAGCACATATAGAGACAAAGGCTGCAGAGCACGAGCCTGCCCTCAACGGCTCCCCTGCAGTTGGGCCTGGCCCCAAAGATGAGCAATGTGCTGAGCAGTACGTCAGGGCAGCTGGGAGGCTGCAGATGGGCCCTGGCCAGTCACCTTGGACAACGGCTTTTCACCTGGGGTATCCAAACACTTCTCTTGACTTGGTTAGACAAGTAGCTGGATTTGGGTCAGAGGCTGCTGGGAGCAAGCCTGAACACTCTGGGAAGTCTCCCCGACACTCCAGGGGTTCTTCAGCCCTTGTCTGGGCTGCCCGGGGTTACTGTTGCCTATTCACGGCCTATGGGCTCCTAAAGGCCGGCACAGTAGTTTTTAGCCTTTGCATTCTCAGGGCCTTGCCCAGGCTGGGATACGTAGCAGGCACTCACAAATAGGTCAGTCGCTGAGTGTGTACGGGAATGAACCCATGGTCAGATGGTTTTGAAGGCTATGTTGCCTGCTCTAGAATAATCCTCAAACACCATCAAGAATTACACTGGTGCCCTTCCTGCCAAACCTTTCAGGCAGTAGCCATGCTGGGCAGTTTCAACCAAGTGACCGCCAAGATGCCTCCACACTGCTGACCAGATGCCAGGTGACAGCTTCCCATCCTCAGTCACCTGCTCTTGGCATTGGAGCACCTCCGCCTTGGAGGACACAAAGGCCCCCTTTCTTCCCTCTAGACCTGGATGCCTGGTGTCTGAGCCCCAGCGACTCGCATAGACAGTAGGGGTCTCAAAGAACCAAATGTGTCCTGGCTGTGTCCTTGGAGACGTCTTGGCCTCCTGGCAGAGGGGGCTTCCCCGAGGCCAGCTCTGCTCTTACCTGGCTTACTCCTTTGCTCATCTGCATTCTGCTCCATTTGAAGGGTTCTACAGCTAAGAGAAATGTGACAGCTGCTGCTCAAGCAGGGAGAAATGCTACCTAAGAAAGATTTAAACAGACTTGAGTCAAACGACTACTTCATCACTCATCAGCCTTGTGTCCTTGGAGAAGCATCACCCATATGATAAAAGCATCTGATTTGGGGTTTTCCTACAAGCTATTCCCTTTAAAGAGGAAAATAGTTTCTTTCCTTTAAAAATTTTTTTAAAGATTTATTTTATTTATTTTAAAGACAGAGTTAGAGAGAGAGGTAGAGACAGAGAAAGAGAGAGACAGAGAGAGAGGTCTTCCACCCATTGGTTCACTCCCCAAGTGGCCACAACGGCCAGAGCTGAGCCAGTCTGAAGCCAGGAGCCAGAAGCTTCTTCCAGGTCTCCCATGTGGGTGCAGGGGCCCAAGGACTTGCACTACGCTCTGCTGCTTTCCCAGGCACATTAGCAGGGAGCTGAATCGGAAGTGGAGCAGCCAGGACTTGAACTGGTGCCCATCTGAGATGCCGATGCTGCAGGCCTGGGCATTAATCCACTATACCACAGCGCTGGCCCTGAGAGTAGAATAATTTCATGAGGTACCTCTCACAAGCCTGCAGGATGGGCAGGTACAGGGCAAGACTTGGAGATGAGTCTTACAACAAGGGCACTCTGGGTTAAAGCTAAAGGTCCCACCTTGCTCCTCCTATGAAGGACAAATGCCCCCTGCAATGACCGCATCCTCCACACGTCTGTCAAGGTGAGAAGATGCTTCGTTGGGCATTCATGCTTTCCCTCCCCCTAAGCATGTGTCTGGGAGCCTAGGAGATCCTGTCCAAATAATCACCAGCAGAAACCTCCGGCGTGACAAGATCTGAGTGAGGTCAGGGTCAGGCTGGGGGAAGAGGCCAAGCAGGAACACATTCTGGAAACATCATGGTTTACCCCGAATAAAGCTGAAGGGAATGCTAGAAGTGACAAATGGCAGACTTCCCCCAACAAGCATTCTCCCTCTCTTCCATAAGAAGGGTGCTGGCTGGGCACAAAGCTGTCCTGCTATAGCCTATGGACGCCTGCCTCTCTGGAGCCAGGTGTGCCCACATAACCAGTGCAGGCAATGGGTGTGCAGAGACATGTGCAATTTCTGGATTGTCTTCACACTAAAGACGAGCTGCTTGCCATGAACAAACTCTCTTCTTTTTCTGAAGACTAATACAGAAGTAACAGTCACCCCATTTTACCCAATGCACTGAGGGAACCTGGGTTCCTGGATGATCCTATGCAACACAGATGCCCGGCCAGCCAGGGCTGGCTGGATCATACCTGGGAAGAAAAGAATGCTTCCATCTTATTTAAACCTCCATATCTGAAGGTCTCTCTGTAATAGTAGCTTAGCTTAATTAATATATAATTGACTTCCTTAACATATGGTCAAGAAAAGAAACTATTAAATTCAAACATATATAACTGCCATTTTTACAGATCAAAATATTAAATGTCAGTATACAGCTCAACCTGATGAGATTGGGTCAGACTTCTTAAGGAAATGAAAACTTATCTTTTCCCATTAGCTACTTCATCTGGTAGTTAATGTATGGTGAAATAAGATTCAACATACAGAGCTACAAAACATCACTGAGAGAAATTAAAGAAGCTTAAATAAATGGAAAGATGTCTTATATTCACAGGTTGGAAGACTTACTAGATGTTAATGGTCCCCAAAGTAACACACAGATTTAACACAATTCCTATTAAAAACTCAGTTGCCTATTTTGGAAAAATTGACAAAAGGATCGTAAGTAAATGTAATAAACTCAAGATGGCCAAAATAATCTTGAAAAAGAAGAAGAACACCACTTACTATGAAACTAGAGTAGTCAAGAAAGGGTGGAATGGCCTGAGGATAGACATGTGGGTTAAAGGAGCAGGCCTGAAAATCCAGAAATAAACCCTTACACCTCTTGTAAATACATTTGTTAAAAGGACGACATGACAACTCAACGAGAGAAGACAGTCTTTTCAATAAGCACTGCTGTGACAACTGAATAATCACATGGAAGATAACAAAGTTGGACTCCTATTTCAAACCTCATATAGAAATATGTTCATCATGGGCCAAAGACTGAAATGTAAAAGCTAAGATTACAAAATTCTTAGAGGAAAACATAGTTGTAAGTTTTAGATTTGAGTAGGATACCAAAAACAAACAAGAAAAGAAGAAATAGAAACTGGACTTGATCAAAATAAAAAATGTCTGTTTCAAAACACCATCAGAGGGGCTGGCACTGTGGCACAGCGGGTAAAGCCGCTGCCTGCAGTACTGGCATCCCATATGGGTGCCAGTTCGAGTCCTGGCTGCTCCTCTCTGATCCAGCTCTCTGCTATGGCCTGGGAAAGCAGCAGAAGATGGCACAAGTCCTTGGGCCCCTGCACCCATAGGGAGAACCAGAAGAAGCTCCTGGCTCCTGCTTCGCATCAACATAGCTCTGGCCATTGTGGCCAACTGGGGAGTGAACCAATGGATGGAAGACTTTTCTCTCTCTGCCTCTCCTTTTCTCTCTGTGTAACTCTGACTTTCAAATAAATAAATAAATAAATCTTTAAAAAAAACAAAATACCGTCAGAAAAGTAAAAAGAGAACAGAATGACAAAAATGCAAATTAAATATGTGATAAAGAATCTCTATCCTGAATATATAAAGAACTCTTTCAACTCAAAATTAAAAAGAAAACGAGGGGACTGTGGCATGGTGGGAAAAGCCCTGGCCTGCAGTGCTGGCATCCCATATGGGTACTGGTTCGAGTCCCGGCTGCTCCACTTCCTATCCAGCTCTCTGCTATGGCCTGAGAAAGCAGTAGAAGATGGGCCAAGTACTTGAGCCTCTGCATCCTCATGGGAGAACCAGACGAAGCTTCTGGCCCCTGGCTTTGGATCAGCCCAGCTCCAGCCATTGTGGCCACTGGAGAGTGAACCAGCAGATGGAAGACCTACCTTTACCTCTCTCTCTCTTTCTCTCTCTCTCCCTGCATCTGCAACCCTGCCTTTCAAATAAATCTTTAAAAAAAAAAAAAAGACAAGGAACCCAAATACTGAGTTGACAAAGGATTTGAATAGATATTTCTGCAGAGAAGATATACAAATGGCTAATAAAAACACAAAGAGATAATCAACATAATTAGTCATTAGAGAAATGCAAACCAAAACCACAAAGATATCCCACTGCACACCCACAGACGGTTATAATTAAAAAAAAATATTAAGTGTTGAAAAGATGTAGATAAATTGGAACCGTGGTTCATTGCTAATGGGAATGCAAAATGTTACCACTGTGATGACAATGTTTGGTGCCTAAAACAGTTAAAACACAGATTTACAATATGACTCAGCAATTCAACTGCCAGGCTTATACCCAAGAGAACTGAAAACATATGTTCACACAAAACCTTATGTGCACAGTGGCATTATTTATAACAGACAAAAAGTGAAAACAACTCATTGTTCATCAACTGATGAATGGACAAACACTGTCTATCTATGCATTGACATGGCTAAGCAATAAAAAGAATGAAACTCTGTTCTACAACATGGATGAACCTTGAAAATATTACGCTAAATCAAAGAAGCCAGTCATAAACAACTCAATATTGCATGATTCCATTTATATGAAATATCCAGAACAGGAAAACCCATAAAGACAGAAGGTAAACTAGTGTTTGGAAACAAGGGAATAGTAGTAGAAGGGATTGGGGAACCAGGGGAGTTGGTATGAGATTTCTTTTTTTGGGACCTGGAAATAGATACTGGTTGTAGTGGGCTGAGTCGTAGCCTTAAACAGGTGTGTCCACATCTGAATACCTAGATCTACACTTAGAACAGAACCTCCCCTACAGTGGCTGGAGACTGTGTCCCTGTCAACACTTCTGGTGTCCAGAACTACAAAAAATAAATCTCTTGCTTTAGGCTTATGGTGATTTGTGACAACAGCCCTAGCAAATCAGTAACAATGTGATCAAGGCAGAATGACTGACTTACACAAATGTGTGTAAGCAGTGAACTTTATTGTGTATGAATAGTATCTCAGTAAAGCTATGTTTAAAAACATATGCACATGTGTAACCTCATGCGCCAACGTACAACGGTAATGTAAAGTCTTATCTTTTGTATACCAAAGTGATGCTATGGTTCCATATCCATGAGGATGCGTACTCTTTAGCTTCTCATCCCCTCAGTGGGGACAGGTCCTTGTGACCTTCTAGGCTGACATCAGCTAGGATGACAGCTGGATCATTTCTAGTCTGTGGCTCCGCAGTTCTTGATGCAAGCTTGGGACCCACTTTTTCCCATTTCCAGACCAATGTCCAAAGACAGTGCCTTGATTAAAAGAATACCTAAGTGGATAACATTTCCTGTAGACTACCAAGAAAAAGAGATAGCACAAAGAATACTCCTCAGCTCAGGAGCTCACAGGAAGTGCCCTGGGTTAACCTCCTCCCCAAGTCTAACAGTAACAGAACACGGCCAAATAAGCCAGGACATTCTTGGTGAGTGCCCTCATTATCCTGCAGCCAAAGATGGGCGTACACATTGTCCCTGAAACCACCAGCCTTCCCTAGGGAGCAGACACCGACACAACATACTGTACCTGCCTCAGCACTGGAGGGAATTTTCTGGTAGATGAAACTGTCCCCTGGCAATGCGGAGTTGGCACTGACTGTTCTAAAGGAGTCACTTAGTGCAGCCTCAATTCTCCGAGTTCTGAAGCATGCATGCAGCCAAAACAGATGTGGGGAACGTCACCCCTGCGCCTGCAGCCCTTACCTCCACACGTCACTGCCTTTGGAAAACATGGAGGCTCGAATGACTTCCGGAGCCATCCAAGCGTAGGTCCCTGCCGCGCTCATCTTCGTGGTTCGGTGCCATTCCCGGGCCAGGCCAAAATCAGTGATCTTCAGAATCTTGTTGCTCAGGTCTCCATTCTCCACCTTCTGAAGGATCAATACTGGGCAAGAAAGGAGAACAGGAGAAACCAGAGTGCATGAATCACAGGGGATCCACAGGACACAGAGCCCTCTCTCACCGTCCTGGTGCCTCCTGCAGGAAACACCTACAGCGCCGCCTCTTTCATGCCACAGATTTTGCGGTCATTACCTCTAATTCTCACAAGAACTTTATGTTCTACAGATTAAGCACCTTTAGTTTGAAAATTCAAAATCGCTCCAAAATCCAAAACTTTTTTAAGCATCCTGCTGATGGCCCTGTGAAAGTGGAGCCGGGAGTCTCACCAGCTGCAGGGCTTCCTGTCTGCCCAGCACCCCTGAGCTATACCCATTTGCAGATCATGGGGACTGGAGGTGCACACTGGATTTTCAAGGTTCCAGAGAATGTCTGGACAGTATCCATGAACCATTGTTTTTAAATTGTATTTATTTATTTATTTATTTATTTATTTATTGACAGGCAGAGTGGACAGTGAGAGAGAGAGAGACAGAGAGAAAGGTCTTCCTTTGCCGTTGGTTCACCCTCCAATGGCTGCCGCAGATGGCACGCTGCAGCCAGCGCACCGCGCTGATCCGATGGCAGGAGCCAGGTGCTAGGTGCTTTTTCCTGGTCTCCCATGGGGTGCAGGGCCCAAGCACCTGGGCCATCCTCCACTGCACTCCCGGGCCACAGCAGAGGGCTGGCCTGGAAGAGGGGCAACCGGGACAGAATCCGGCACCCCGACCGGGACTAGAACCCGGTGTGCCGGCGCCGCAAGGCAGAGGATTAGCCTGTTGAGCCACGGTGCCAGCCAAAATTGTTTTTATTTATTTGACAGGTAGAAAGAGAGAGACATAGGACAGAGACAGCACCTATCCACTAGTTCTCTCCTCAAACACCCACAATGGCTGGGGCTAGAAAAAGTTGGGAACTCAATCTAGATTTCTCATGTGGGTAGCAGGAACCCAACCACTTCAGCCATCACCTGCTCCTCCCAGGATCTGCACTGGCAGGAAGCTGGAGTCAGAAGCCTGAGCTTGGTACCCAGCCCAGGCACTCTGACATGGGACGCTGTGTCTCAACAGCTACCTGGAACGCCCACACCCTTACACTACTTTAACCTCTTCAGAAAGCATGACTATTGCACTCTGAGGCCTAGGCATAATCTGGGAATTCATCCCCACCCACTGAGAAGTGTGGACCAACCGGGGAGGCCAGAGGTACACACATGTTCACACATGATACCGTGAACATGCCCTGCGAAGGAGGAACTTGTAAAATGAAGTAGTTATTCCCTGGGCCCTGTCTCCCAAGTTCTGACCAGGAAGCCCAGTATGGAAGGCCCCCTGGCTCTCCTGGGGCAGCAGCTGAGGCCCCCACATGACAGTCAGACCTCGTGAGCGGCAACTTCATTTTAAAAAGAACAGAAACACAAAGTGACTAAAGTGCTATCAGCGACACCAAGGAACTCTGTGTGAGTGGGCAGCCCCTGGGATACGTGGATGCCAAGCCTCCATGTCACAGGCGGGATGGTCCCAGAGGCCTCAAGCAAGCACCAACTGTCATGGGCCAGACACTGAGTCTCCTGGAATTCAGAACACAGAACTTCTGAGACGGAAGGAAGGAGGGGAGGGAAGGCAGGAGGGGAGGGAGGCAGGAGGGGAGGGAAAGAAGGAGGGGAGGGGAGGGGAGGGGAGGGAAGGGAAGGGAGGGAGGCAGGGAGGCAGGTTGGTTCTCTCTCATCCCTGCCTTTAAGTCCACAAGGCGAGTGTAGGCAAAGGCACCTACTGAGAGCGAAGAGCCACCAGAACAGAAGCCGGCGCTACTCTCTGCGGCCAGCGGGACAGAACACAGACTGGCTCTCAGCCTGTGTGCCGGGTAACCCCAGTGGGCTTCCCATTGGCTATGCCCTCGGCAGGGGCTGCATTTACCCCGTGGGCCGGGACGGGACTCCGGAGGCTTCACCTGTGTCTCTGTCACTGGTGTCTGCCTTAGGAGACCTCTGAGCGCCATTTCCTCCAGCATCTATGGAAAACCACCTGCTGTGGTAGTTCTCTGGGTGCCAGGAGGGGCCGTGGGTCTTTGAGGGCCAGGGTCTAAGGCAGATCCTCAAGTCATGCAGATCCCCTCTCTGCTGCAGGCCCTCCACAAAGTCCCCGGAACCGCTGCATACGTGGGCCCAGGCTCCAGCTCTACTCGCTTCTCAGAAAATCAGCGGTACTCAGGGCTTCCTGGCAGCTCTGGGGCCGCAGGCACAAAAGGAAGCTGCCGCTCCCCAACCCCAATGGACGGAGCCTCCTGCCTGCAAACCCTTGCTGCACAGACACAGAACCCCGGCCCGGAGCTGCCAGCTTCCTGAGCCAGGGCGAGCCTCCCAACGCTTGGGCAGATGGGGGCGGCGTGGGAGGGAAACAAGAAAAATGAAAACAAAAACCTTTCTCCACCTTATTCATCAACAAAAAGATTTCCAGAGCATTCCGGGCCTCTCTTGCCCTTCGAATTGCTGGGCGAGTCACACTGAAGAAGTCCCCTGCCCCACAGAGGTGGTCAGCAGCCATTGACAGCATCTCTGAGTGGCCCACGGTGAACCCCTCCCCTGGCAGATCAGGTGCGGTCCAGCCTGTCATCTCTGCCCTCCAGGTGGGCTGG
This sequence comes from Sylvilagus floridanus, assembly GCA_949820135.1. NCBI lineage: Eukaryota > Metazoa > Chordata > Mammalia > Lagomorpha > Leporidae > Sylvilagus > Sylvilagus floridanus. The sequence goes on along the minus strand of OX463228.1, from coordinate 8,276,781 downwards.
GACAGGGGAAGCGGGAGCAGGACAATGTTCGTGACAGTGGCCCATCACGTGGCTCAGAAGGATGGCAGAATGAGGGGGTGAGGTGAGACTCAGCCAGGGACGCCTGCCTGAACGGGGAGGCCTCTGGATGCTGCAGGTGCAGCCCAGACCCGCCTCATCCCCACCCCTGCTGCTTCCCACTCAGCTGTCCTCAGGCTAGTGGCTGACAGCTCAGGCTCCGGGTGGCAGAATCCCTGTAGGAAGCCCTGGCCTAGGGCCCTCCTCTCATCAAAGACAGGCTGTAAGCAGAGGCTGGCGGCAGTCCTGGCCGAGGGTCCAGGCCATGCTTCTCGGGAACCGTGTCCTGGCACACTGGCATCTATATCAGGCCGCTGTTACCACTGCCCAACAAGCACCAGTGTGCAAAAGCTTAGGCTTTTCAAAACTGAGATGAAATCCACAGAACATAAAATTAACCATTTAAAGTGAACAGCTCAGGGGCTGGCACTGTGGCGCAGCAGGTTAACGCTCTCGCCTGCAGTGCGGGCATCCCGTATGGGTGCCAGTTCAAGACCTGGCTGCTCCACTTCTGGCCTGGGAAAGCAGAAGAAGTGGGAGACCCTGAAGAAGCTCCTGGGTCCCGGCTTCGGATCAGCCCAGTTCTGGCCATTGTGGCCAAGTGGGGAGTGAACCAGCAGATGGAAGACACCTCTCCCTCTCCGCCTCTCCTCTCTCAGTGTAACTCTGACTTAAAAATAAATAAATAAAAATAAAAATAAAATAAACAGCTCAGTGGCATTTAGTACATTCACAAAGCACAACCAATCGCCACCTCCATCTAATCCCAAAACATTTCCATTGGGAACATGTGGGTTCCCATGTGGGCAATGGTTTGAGTCTTGGCTGCTCCACTTCTGATCCAGCTCTCTGCTACGGCCTGGGAATGCAGTAGAAGATGGCCTGAGTCCTTGGGCCCCTGCACCCATGTGGGAGACCTGGAAGAAGCTCCTGGCTTCGGATTGGCTCAGCTCAGGCTGTTGTGGCCATTTGAGAAGTGAATCAGCAGGTGGAAGCTCTCTCTCTCTCTCTGCTATTGAAATAAATAAATAAATCTTTAAAAAAAATAGAATACTATGGCCGGCACCGTGGCTCAATAGGCTAATCCTCCGCCTGTGGCGCCGGCACACCGGGTTCTTGCCCCGGTCGGGGCGCCAGATTCTGTCCCGGTTGCTCCTCTTCCAGTCCAGCTCTCTGCTGTGGCCTGGGAAGGCAGTGGAGGATGGCCCAAGTGCTTGGGCCCTGCACCCGCATGGGAGACCAGGAGAAGCACCTGGCTCCTGGCTTTGGATCAGCGTGGTGCGCTGGCCACAGTGGCCATTGTGGGGTGAACCAACGGAAAAAGGAAGACCTTTCTCTCTGTCTCTCTCTCACTGTCTAACTCTGCCTGTCAAAAAAAAAAAAAATAGAATACTACACTCATTTTTCTTTAAAAGGCAGAGTGACAAAGAAGGAGAGAGGAAGGAAGAAAGGGAGGGAGAGAAAAAGGAGGAGGAAGAGAACAAGAGAGAGAGAGAGGGAGAGAGGGAAGGAGAGAGAGGGAGAGGGAGGGAAGGAGGGAGGGAGAGAGGGAGGGAGGGAGGGAGAGGGAGAGAGGGAGAGAGGGAGAGGGAGAGGGAGAGAGGCTGCCTCTATCCACTGGTTCACTTGCCACATGGTTTTAACAGTCAGGGCTGGGCCAGCCCAAAGCCAGAAGCCCAGAACTCCATCTGAGTGCTCCCACTTGGACTATCTTCTGCTGCCTTCCAAGGAGCATTAGTAGGGAACCGGATCTGAAGTGGAGCAGCCAGGACTCAAATGGGCACTCAATACATGGGAGGCCTAACCTGCTGCACCACATGCTGACCCTGCTAACTTCACATATATGAAATCATATTGTATATGTCATATGCGTTTCACTAAGCAAAAATATTTTCAAGGATCAACCCCATTACAGGTTATACCAGTATTTCGTTCCTTTCCATGGTTGAGTAATATTCCCTTGTATATATATATTAATTATTCCCCTGTGTATGTATATCTTCCCTTGTGTGTATGTACGTATATATATGTATAAATGTGTACATCTATCTATATATAGATAGATAGATAAATTCCATTGATAGACATTTAGGTTGTTTCTATTTTTTGGCAACAGGGCTGCTGTGAACATGTTTATACGCAATCTGTGGACATGTTTAATTTCTTCTTATATACCTAGGAGTGGAATTTCTGTGCAATGGTAATTTTATGTTTAGCTTTTTGAAACCACCGAGCTGTCCACAGCAGTTGAACCATTTTACATTTCCAGCAACAGAATATGAGCATTCCAATTCTTCCCCAGTCTTGCCAGCACCTGCCATTTACTATGATCAGGATCACTGCCATCTAATACACATGAAGTAGTGTCTCATTGTGGCTTTGAATTGCATTTCCCTACACTACTGCTGAGAACCTTTTTCATGCGCTTGTTGACCATGTGTACTTCTCTGAAAAAAAATATATGTTCAATTCTTTACCTATTAAAAATAAACTATTTATTTACTTGAAGGCAGAGGGACAGAGAGACCTCCCATCTACTAGTTCACTCTCCAAATGCCTGCAACAGGGCCAGCCCAAAGCTGTGAGCTCATCCAGCTCTCTCATGTGTAGCAGAAACCCAATCATTTGAACCATCAGCTGCTGCCTTCCAGGGTGCACATCAGCAGGAAGCTGGAACTGGAGGTGAGGCCAGGACTCAACCCCAGCACTCCTCTAAGGCATGCAGGCCACCCAACCAGCAAACATCCATTTCTGCCCATTTCTAAGTGGGTGTTTTGTCTATATATTAATGAGTTATAAGTTCTTATGCTAGAACCTTATTAAACAAACTTCCACATTTTTCCTATTCTGTGGGCTTTCTTTTCACTTACTAGATCCTCTCCATTGATGTAAAAAATTTTTCAAGTCCACTTCATCTTTTTAAAACAGAGTACAGGGGCCGGTATTGTGGTGCAGCTGGGAGCTGCCACCTGTGGCGCCGGCATCCCACATGGGTGATGGTTGGTGTCCCAGCTGCTCCACTTTTGATTCGGCTCTCTGCTATGGCCTGGAAAAGCAGTGGAAGATGGTCCAAATCCTTGGGCCCCTGCAACTATGTGGGATCCCTGGAAGAAGCTCCAGGCTCCTGGCTTCAGATTAGCCCAACTTCAGCTGTTGCAGCCATTTGGGAAGTGAACCAGCAGATGGAAGATCTCTCTCTTGCTCGCTCGCTCTCTCTCTCTTTGCTCTCGCTCTCTCTTCCTCTGCCTCTTTGTAACTCTGCCTTTCAAGTAAATAGATCTTTTAAAAAAAATTTGAATGGCTGCTTAACAATGACAGCTAGTCACGATGTGGCTGACTATGTAGTGGCACCAGGCTGACTGCTGACGTCACCTTCGCTAATCCTTAAGTCAACCCATGAAGTAGGCATAATTATCTTCCCCTATTTACCCGGCTGTCTGTAGTTGTTCAGTTACTGAGGGACAGGGACAGGCACGGAATGTGCAGCAGTCTGACCTCAGAGCCACACCCTTCACCTGCCGTAGTGCCATCTGCACACCAGAAGGCAATTCAGTGAGTCCCTAAGGTCAGCATCCATTTCCGTGTGACCCCTGAATTCTTCCCTCAGCGTCCAAAACCAATGCCTCACAATTGGGTCTTACTTGAGGGTACTTTACAAACTTCATGGAAAAATGGAATTTAAAAACACGTATAAGGGAGCACTGTGGCGCAATAGGTTAATCCTCCACCTGCAGTGCCAGCATCCCACGTGGGCAGTGGTTCGAGCTCTGTCTACTTCTTTTCCAATCCAGCTCTCTGCTACAGCCTGGGAAAGCGGAAGATGGCCCAAGCACTTGGGCCCCTGCATCCACATGGGAGACCCGGAAGAAGCTCCTGGTTCCTGGCTTCAGATCAGTGCAGCTCCAGCTGTTGCGGCCATTTGGGGAGTGAACCAGCGGATGGAAGACCTCTCTCTCTCTCTGTCTCTCCTTCTCAATGTCTATAACTCTACCTCTCAATAAATAAATAAAATCTTTAACAAAAAAAACAGTCTAGGGGCTGGCACTGTGGCACAGAAGGTTAAGCCTCTGCCAGCAGGGTTGGCATCCCATACCAGCACTGGTTCAACTCACAGCTGCTCCACTTCTGACCCAGCTCCCTGCTAATGTACCTGGAAAACAGCAGAGGATGGCCCAAGTGCTTGGGCCCTTGCCACCCACATGAAGTCGGCATAATTGCTTTCTCCTGTTTACTCAGCTGAAGAAGCTCCTGGTTCCTGGCTTCAGCCTGATCCAGCCCGGCCATTGTGGCTATTCAGGGAATGAACCAGCGGATGGAAGCTCTCTCACTTCTCTCTCTCTTTCTCTCTGTTTCAAATAAATAAATAAAATCTTAAAAAAAAAAAAAACTACTCAGGTGCAAAAATTTTTTTAAATCCATGCACAGTTTTTTCATAATGCACATTTCCCATGAACTTTCTGAAAACCCCATGTGTGTATGGATTGTTCTTTTAACACCCAAATAAGCTTGTCTTTCAACTTCATTTTCTACAGACATTTTGAAGTACCTGTGGGTATACTTCTTCTGGTCATTTCCAACTCACGCATGTACGTGGTCCTAGAATGTGATGGAATATGACTCCTGGTGTGCAAAAACCTCATTGTTCTTCCGGAACCCATGCCACCCCTCTCTGGGAACCAAGCACAGGAGCAGGCTCTTTGCAAGCACTCGGCTCTCACTGTTCTGCAGGAACAGGAACACATCTCAGGAATATCCACTTCCCCATGCTCATCCTATTGTTGCCTGGCGGTGGGGGCCCCACTGTGGCAGACCTGAGAGCAAGTAAGACCTCAGCTGGAGTCCCACAGTGACTAACACACCCAGCTGCTGCCAGACGCGGGGAGGGATACACAGGGAAAAGTTGCAAATTCTGATTCCCAGGCCTTCTGCTTTCCGTAAAGAACAACACACGGCACGACAAGAGTGACTCCCAAGACAAAGTGTACATAAATACAGACCAGCAATTGGAAAATGGACATTCCTCTAAAGAAGACACACAAATGGTCAACAGGTGCATGAAAGATGCTCCACCTCACTCACCATCACCAGGGAAATGCAAATCAAAACCACAATGAGAAATAAACTCACAGGATTTAGAAAAGAGGACAAGTACTGGCAAGGATGTGGAGAACAGGAAAAAAAAAATTTTAAAGACTTATTTATCTGAAAGATAGAGAGAAAGTTACACAGAGAGAGAGAGAGGGAGAGAGAGGTCTTCCATTCACTGGTTTACTCCCCAGTTGGCTGCAATGGCCGGAGCTGCGCCGATCTGAAGCTAGGAGCCAGGAGCTTCCTCTGGATCTCCCAAGTGGGTGCAGGGGCCCAAGTGGAAGGGGTCATCTTCCACTGCTTTCCCAGGCCATAGCAGAGAGCTGGATTAAAAGTGGAGCAGCTGGGACTCAAATCGGCACCTATATGGGATGCTGGCACTGCAGGCTGAGGCTTTACCCACCATGCCACAACGCCGGCCCCAATAGGAAATTCTCATACAATATGGGTGCAAGTGTAAATTAGTACAGCCATTGTGAAAAGCAGTATGGTTCCTCAAAAATTAAAAGCAGAATTACCAGGATGGGCACTTGGCACAGCAACTAGCACACTGGTTGGGACACTCACATCCCATATGAGAGTGCCTGGGTTCCAGTCCCAGCTCCGCTCCCAAATGCAGCTTCCTACTAATAACGTGCACCCCGGGAGACGGCAGATGATGACTCAAGTACTTGGGTCCCTGTCATCCATGTGGGAGACCTGGATGGAGTTCCCAGTTCCCAGTTTTACATCAACCCAGCTCCAGCTGTTGCAGACATTTGTGGAATGAACGAGCAGATAGATCTCGGTTTCTTTCTGTCTTTCCAAAAAAAAATGTGAAACTACCGTATGACCCCCAAATCCCACTACCAGGTATTACTCAGTCAGTGTGCCAAAGAGATATACGCACTCCCAAGTTCACTGCAGCATTGTTCACAACAGCCGAGACGTGGAATCAACCCAAGTGTCTACTGCAGATAAAGGGATAAAGGAAGTGTGGTATACAGACACAGTGGAATACTGCTCAGTCATTTACAACAAGGAGATGAGCCCTGCCGTTTTACAACAACATGGACAGACTTGGAGGATTGTATTAAGTGAAATAAGCCAGCCACTGAAGGATAAGTGCTACAGTCTCACCCATACTTCTTCTGGTCATTTCCAACTCATGCATGTACGTGGTCCTAGAATGTGATGGAATATGACTGGAATCTAAAAAAGTCACCCTCAAGATACAGAATAGAAGAATGTTTACCAGAGGCTGGGGAGGGTGAGGTGGAGGGTGGGGTGGAGTGCAGATGGAGAAAGGCTTCCAGTGAGTCAAGGTTAGTGACACAGAGAGACTAAGTGCTGGTGCTCCAGTGCACACTGGGACAGCTAGAGTCAGTAAGAGTGTACTGTGTGTCTCAAACAGCTACAAGAGGGGATTTAAAATGCATCATTACAAAGAAACAATCAATGTTTGGGCTATAGATAAGCTAAGTACCCTCGATTTAATCATTACACATATATATGTGGTACCTCAGAAATTCATATATTATGTCAATTAAAAATAAATTAAATTTAAAAATAGGTATTTTATTAAAATCACATCATATATTGTTTACTGCTTTTTAAAATTCACATTAGAATTGTTTTTCCATATTATCATGACATATTTCCAATCATACATAATGCATATATACTTTAAACAGATTTACCAATATAAGCATACACTGAATAAGTGTGTTTTTGATCAGCAATGGACCACATATACTACTACTAATAATGATGATAAGGACCAACATGTTGCTACAAACTATAAAATAATCACAGTTGCAGGAACCTCAGTAATCTGAATCCATTATTCTTTATGATCAGGACACCATCTATATACCATTTACCTAATGTTTTTCTTTAAAATTGCTTACCAGAAGAAACTTTATATCACTATTGTAAACAGAGATGCAGCTAGTCTCCGATCACTAAAGTAACCTGTACAAACACATCAAATGAAAAGGAAAATGGGGGCTGGCGCTGTGGTGCAGTGGATTAAAGCCCTGGCCTGCAGCACCAGCAACTCGTAAGGGTGCCAGTTCAAGTCCCAGCTGTTCCACTTCCGATCCAGCTCTGCTATGGCCTGGGAAAGCAGTGGGAGACAGCCCAAGTGCTTGTGTGGGCCTCTGCACCTACATGAGAGACTCGGAAGAAGCTCCTGGCTCCTGGCTTTGGATGGGCCCAGCTCTGGCTGTTGTGACCACTTGGGGGATGAACCAGTGGATGGAAGACCTCTCTCTTTCTGTCTCTACCTCTCTCTGCAACTCTTTCAAATAAATAAAATAAATCCTTTGAAAAAGGAAAAATGATTATTAAGTTTCAGTAGATCTTGCACCTGGTCAGAACCTAAGGCTGCTCTCCGTGCTGGACAGGAAAGCTGGGACATGCTAGGAATGAAAGGCAAACCAGCCCCAAGTGAGCCTTCAGGAGTGGTGGCTGAATGTCTTTACCTAACACACACCACCCACAATGACCTCAAGGCCACCCCCTGCTGGAAGGAAGAATTGGGGGCGGGGTAGCCCCAAAGCTCTCTGTGAGTCTGACTTCATATCACTGAGCTGGGGGCTTGGGCTCTCAAAACCTGAAAACAGCGTAACCAAGGAGACGCTGCCATTAGGTGCTGATGGTGAATCTAGCTTCGGTTGGTGATTTATCATTTTAAGTTCCTTATTTATTACTCATATCCGTTAGCACAAGAGGCTCTGACCTGCTAAATGCTCACGCTGGCACCAAGGCTCCTGCCCCCAGGCCGTCACCTAGTCTGGATGATTCAGCACCATCTCTCCCAGATGAAGCGATGGCCTCACTGTTCTGAAGGTTGTATTTTGTCTGGTATGGTCTCTCTCTCTTCTTAAAGTTTAGTGGTAAGTATATTACACACATGGAAGACTACACAGAAATGCACATGTGTGTCAATGACAGATAAAACCCACGGAGTCCGGCCCAGTCCCTTCAGAAGCTCTGTGTGGGCTCTCCATCCCTTCCCATTCTGTCCTCACTGAGGTCCCATGACGGACCGTTATTCTCTCCATCTCTTTACGAGTTTACCATCTGTGCGCACATCCTTAAATGAGACAACATACAGTTTTAAATGTAACTGGTCCCCACAATTGCCATCACAAAACAACACAAAGCAGGTGCGTAACCTAACACAAATACATTTGCACACAGTTCTAGAGGCAGGAAGTCCAAAATCCTAGAATCAGCAGGGCCACGCCCTCTCCCAGGCTCTAGGGGAGAACTTCCCTTGCCTCCTGGAGCTGCTGCTGGCTGCCAGCAGTTCTGGCCATTGCTTGGCTGGGGGTCCCTGCCGGTCTTCACGTGGCTGTCCTCCCTTGCACAGCTGTCCCCATTTTCACAGTCATTGGATCAGGGCCCATCCTATTCCAGGATGACCTTGATTACATCTACAGAGATCTGATTTCCAAACTTCACATATTTTCCAAATTTCAACCTATCTGTTGGAGGGGGAGGGGCAATGGGCAATTCTACCCACAACACTGTATGAGATCAAAAACACTGCCCTTGCTAGATAAGGCTTCCCAGAAAGGAGTAGGCCAAACTGAGTCTCTGGTCTATATCCCAGGGAATTGACAAGAAACGTCTGTGGGAAGTCAGAAGGTGAGAGTGTGAACAAAGCAGGGAGGCAACAGCAGCGGGGGCATCTGGCTCTGGGGGGGAGCATCTGGCTCTAGGGGGGTGGGGTGCACCCTGGACTTTAACCAGGAGGGAGCTCCTCTGTACCAGAGTGCTTCAAAAAGTTCATGGAACATGGAATTAAAAGATGGCATTAATTTTCAAATGTACATTATTTATTTGAAAGGCTGTGAGACACAGCTCCATTTATTTTGGTGCAAAAAAAGCTTTAAAATCCACACACATCGTTTTCATAATGCACATTTTCCATGAACTTTCTGACGTACCCTTGTATTTCCTGTTTCCAACTTTCCCTTTGGAAAAGGTGCCCATGCAGGATGCCAGCACCGCAGATGGTGGCATTGCCCCACTATGCCACACTACTGACCCCACAGCTGTTTTTAATATGGGTTTGTCCTCCCTCATAGCTGAGAGAATCACTGACGGTGCTCTTTCATTTATTTGTCTTCTCCTAGGGTGGTTAGTTTCAGCTGCTTTTCCACATGTGCTTCTGCTCAGAAGCAAAGTCATCCTCAGTCATATGTACAAGAACCTTATAACAGTGCTTGTGTTTAAAAAAAGACAGTCCTGGCCGGCGCCGTGGCTCAACAGGCTAATCCTCCACCTTGCAGCGCCGGCACACCGGGTTCTAGTCCCAGTCGGGGCACCGGATTCTGTCCCGGTTACCCCTCTTCCAGGCCAGCTCTCTGCTGTGGCCAGGGAGTGCAGTGGAGGATGGCCCAAGTGCTTGGGCCCTGCACCCCATGGGATACCAGGAGAAGCACCTGGCTCCTGCCATCGGATCAGCACAGTGTGCCGGCCGCGGCGGCCATTGGAGGGTGAACCAATGGCAAAAAGAAGACCTTTCTCTCTGTCTCTCTCTCTCACTGTCCACTCTGCCTGTCAAAAAAAAAAAAAAAAAAGACAGTCCTTAGATTTTAAAGGTTTTATTCATCAGCTTTTGTTACCGTACCAAAATTCCTGAGACAACTAACTTTACAGAGAGAAAAGGTTTATTTAACTCCCAGTTTTGGAGGACCAAGTTCACAATCAGGCAGCCTGAGGTCGGCCTCTGCCGAGCGGCAGATGGTGACGGCGGAGCAGGTGCAGTGGAGGACCACACAGTCATCCAGGAAGCAGACTGGGAAGCTGGGCCCAGCGCAGGCTTTCACAACAACTATCTCACGAGAGGACCCCCTTCTGAGGGCCTTCTCTGGCAACCTAAGGACCCGCCTAGGCCCCACCTCCTCATTCCAATTTTAGTATATGTGCTGCCGAAGCGAGCACAGGCCCCACCTCCTAACAGTGCCGCAGAGGGGAACAAGCCTGTAACACACTGGCTTCTGGAGGACACCCAACACCAAACCTGCATCCAGCCCGCAGCACAGACAGCGATGCTCAGAAATGAGATGATCCGAGGTTGGGGACTTCCTTCCAAATAATCAAGGAGGGGCAACGAGCAGGGGGACAGGACAGACAGCATGTCTAGGGTCTGGTCACTGTTCAAACAGAGGGGAGGAACGAGGGGGCTCGATATGCCATTCTCCCTGTGCATGGGTCCATTTCCATGAGCAGATTAAAAAAGAAAAGACTTACTGCCAGTCTAGAGATTTTTCTCAAATGTCCTAAGTCAGTGACCACCCCACCCATCTGTTTTCCAGCTTCTAAAACTCAGTTGCTGTTGTTTCCTCCTGCCTACCTGTGTGTTCTTAGCTCGGTTTCAGGAGCGAGCAACAGCCGAGGCAGCTGTGTGCATGGATGATCTGCCACCCTACCATGGAAACCCACCTTCAGTTTTGTGTGTTTTCTTGGAGTCAGAAGAAGGAAACTTATACAGTCTGTTTTCAAAGGAATCCTGCAGGGAGCAGGCATCTGCTCTAATGGTCAGGACACCCAGGTCCCACATCAGAAGGCCTGAGTACGATGCCCGAAGCCAGCTCCTGACCCCAGCTTCCTGCTAATGCACACCCTGAAGCAGCAGTGATGGCTCAAGCAGTCGGATCCCCGCCACCTGGAGGGAGACCAGGACTGAGCTCCAGTTCTCAGTTTCGGCCCTGGTTTTTGTGAGTATTTGGGAAGTGAACCAGCTGATGGGAGTGCTGTCTCTCTGCTTCTAAAATAAACAAAAATAATAAAAAAAATTTTTAAATAAAACAAAACCATACAGAGGTTTCTCTCCCAATACACAAAACCTGTCCTGAGAGAGCGGACCAGAACAAGGCACACACCCTGCTTGCTCCTGCTAAAGCCCCGAGATCAGAGTTCAAACACCAGATCCAGCACACTGCGTGCCCTCCCACCTTCACAAGAGCACAGAAGACTGAAAAGGGCACCAGGGGAAGACCCAGGGCATCCGGGCTGTGGCTCTAGCCTGTATCATCTTCCTCAGGTGCTCATTCCCTGCCTCTGACAACCTCTGTAATTCCCCAAAAGTGGTCCCCGGGGGCAGCCAAGCTCCACCACCTGTCTGGGCTGAAGACCAGCTGACACTGGAGCAAGAGGAGGGAGGCAAGGTGACTCTACCCTAGAGCAGAGCCCCACTGGCGCCTGAGCAGCACTTGAGACATCTGCCTCCTGCAGCAGGCTGGCTCCAGGAGAGGAAGGAAGGTGATCCTGGGCCCCACCCCACCCAACGCAGCAGCTGCTGGCAGAGAGCAGGCCCCTGCTGTGCTGACTCAGCAGGGGAGCCTGACTCAGGGACCAGGCCAGGCAGCGAGCACATGGCCTGTATACACCCCCCGCCTCTAGCGGCCGTGGCCGTCTGCCCACTCTGCCCCTCCAGGCGAGGCTGAGAGAGGCCACCCTTGCTTACAGAGGCAATGATTCACCTCCTAGACGGCCGGGCCTCAGAGCAGTTGTGACGCCTGCTGCCTGGAGAGGACAGGCAGATGCCAGCAGCCGCTGAGGCCCAGCCAGGATCCACAATGTCAGCAGAGCTGCACTGGGAACCCCCGGCACAAGCACCCAGGGAAGCAGCTGGAAGGCCCTGCGGGAAGAACGATGGAAAGGGAGAGACTGAGTGCTTGGGGATTTAGGATCCAGGACCCCTCTTGGCGCAGAAGAGGAAACCAAAGCAATCAAGTGCCTGCAAAGCCAGAGAGCAGTCAGCACAGTGACTGTTTCCTGGCCTCACAGGTAGACAATGGCCTCCCTTTCTGTTCATCTATTCATTTTTTATTTATTTGAAAAGCAGAGAGACAGAGACAAAAAGAGATAGAGAGCGATCTTCACTCCCAAAATTCCTGCAAAAGCCAGGCCAAAACCAGGAACCAGGAACTCCATCCTGGCACCCCACATGGTGGCAGGGACACAAGTACTTGAACCATCACTTGCTGGCTCCTAGGTACAGTACCAGGAAACCAGATTACAAGGTGGAAGTGGGGCTGAATCCCACACTCTGATATGGGATGTGAGTGTCCCAAGCCGTGGGTGAAGCCCACTGCACCATAGTGCCTACCCCGAGGCATCCCATTCTATGCCTGTAACCCTCAGAGACATACTAAATGCTCAAGAAGTATTTGTCTTAAATGAATAAATGAGTGCTTGTAAAATCATCTCAAAGGCTTATGATAAAATCAGGTGCCCATGAATCTATTAAGGGCTGTCTACAGCAAAGTCACCTAAGAAGCTACAGTAATGACTCCCAACCTTTAGAAATGCAGAGATGTGGAGTGGTTTTGGCCTAGCAGGTAAGACCTCTGCATCCCATATTGGCTCCACTCCCAATTCTGGCTGCCTGCTAATGCAGACAGACCATAGGAGGTAGCAGCGATGGCTTAAAACACTGTGCTCCTGCTGCCCATGTAGGAGACCCAGATTGAGTTTCTGGCTCTGGGCTTTGGCCTGGCCCGGCCCTGGCCATTGCAAGGATTTGGGGAACTCCCAGCAGATGGGAAGTCTCTATGTCCCTGTTTTACTGACTGTCTCTAACCACAACTTCCCCCCAACCCCGCTTCTCAAATAAATTTTTAAAATAAAACAAAATGCAGGGGCCAGCACTGTGGCATAGTGCGTATGTCGCTGCCTGTGATGCCAGCATCCCATATGGGTGCTGGTTCAAATCCCAGCTGATCCACTTCTGATCCAGCTTCCCACTAATGCACCTGGGAAAGCAGCAGAGTGGCCCAAGTCCTTGGGCCTCCACACCCACATGGGAGACCCGGAAGAAGCTCCTGACTCCTGACTTTGGCCTGGCCCAGCCTTAGCCATTGCAGCCATTTGGGGAGTGAAACAGTAGATGGAGGATCTCTTTCTGTCTCTCCCTCTCTAACTCTTTCAAATAAATAAAATAAACCTTAAAAAAAATTGTTCTCGACTTTCAATAGGCTATGTCCCAATAAAGGTATCTTAAGTTGAAATATCATAAATTGACAATGCACTTAATATATTAACTTACTGACAGTGTGTTCTTTAAGCTTTTTTTTTTTTTAATGCCATTAAGATGCTAGTTACACTTTTAGTGTGTGCTGATCAAGGAAAAAATCGTAACCACAGCTAATGTGTCTGGGTGTCTTAGTGTGTGCCAATCACTAGGCTAAGTGGTTTACATCCAGAATCTTCTTTCCTCCTCTCAACAGTTCTGGAAGGCAGATGCTGTTCCTGTGTCTGCTTTCAGGTCTGCAGGCTGAAATTCAGACAGGCTGGACAACGGGTGGGGAGCCGCACAGCCAGGATACAACCCCCATCTGACTGAAGTCACCCAGTCGGGGTCCTTAGCCACTGCCATGCCACAGTGCGTGCCCCTCATAAAAGCTTGCAGGATAATTTCTACTTTATCAACCCCCCAACACCCATGCATATTTGAAGGCCCCAAGTGTAAACACTGACACTCTGTACAAACACAGCTACTCTCGAGGGAAGCGCCAAGCCCAGTGCCAGCACCTGATGCAGAAAGCAGCAGGACTCTGCCCTACAGAAGGCACCCGCCGGTCTGACGGTACTGAAGAGAGGGAACGCTCAGGGAAGGGTTAAAGCAGAGGTCAGAGTCAGCAGGCTTGGTGAGAAAGAGGAAACTGGAAACACAGCAGAAATGGACTGCTACATTAGCAGTCCTGGGAGCGCATCATGGAAGGACTAAGGAGGGATTAATGACAGGAGAGAGGCTGCAATCTGGGAGCCAGACTGCGAGTCGCCCGCAGTGCTCATTCCCCCTCCTCCCGCAGGAGAAGCAGCCACAATTTCAAGATGGGCACTTGGCCACTCCTCACGCTAACTACATTTCCCACTGGCCTTAACATGGGGTGACCTGTTCTAAGGTGTAGCTGGGTAACTGAAGAGGGCCACGGGCTGCTATCTGTAAAAGAGACCAGCTCAGAGCCTTTGGCCCTTGCTCTTCATCCCTCCTTACACCATGCTGCCTGGATAAAGAAGGTGATGGCTGCAGGTCAAAGCACCATCCTGGACCAGGAGGAGAGGACCGTGCCCAGTGCAGAGCTGTAGCAGACGGAGTGTATGGCTCAGCTCACAGGACACCAACGTGGCAGCCACAGGCTGTGTCCCGCGGAATTCTAATCAAAGGAGGAACACACTTCTCTCCCATTCCAGCCATTGTTACTCTGGGGCTCTGTTTCTCACAGCTGAGAAACAAAGTCCGATTCCACCGCTACAAAAATCTCTTTACAGCAAAACAGAAATAGCTGCCAATCTAAGTCAAGGCAACATTTCAGGGAACAAACTCTCAGTGTGGCATAGCTAAAGATTTGCACAGCCTCTCTGAGCTGTTAGAAATGAATCAACCTGAACCGTGTGTTTCAGTTTCTATTTCCTAGGCAGTACGTCACATTCTATAATAAGAGTTGACTTAAACAGTTCATTTAAAATAAGCTCACGTGTACCAAAACCCCATATGCATCAGACACTGTGCTAAGTACTGAGAGCTGAAAAAAATTAAATCAGCACCTCTCAAGAGGACTAACCAGCCAGAAGTCAGAAAAGATGGAGCAGGTGAAGACCTTCATTATTTATTTATTTATTTATTTGACAGACAGAGTTAGACAGTGAGAGAGAGACAGAAAGGTCCTCCCCCCCGCTGGTTCACCCCTCAAATGGCCGCTACAGCGGGAGCTACGCTGATCTGAAGCTAGGAGCCAAGTGCTTCCGCCTGGTCTCCCACGCAGGTGCAGGCGCCCAAGCACCCGGGCAATCCTCCACTGCACTCCTGGGCCACAGCAGAGAGCTGGACTGGAAGAAGAGCAACCGGGACAGAATCCGGCGCCCATATGGGATGCTGGTGCCACAGGCAGAGGATTAACCAGGTGAGCCATGACGCTGGCCCCCTTTGTTATTTATTATAAACCTTGTCAGATACTTTGGCTTAATGACAATTAAAAAAAAAAAAAGCAGAGAGAGAGAGAGAGAAGGAGCCTTGCCATTGAGGTCATTTGGTGAGTAAGCCAGCAGATGGAAGACCTCTCTCTGTCTCTCTAAATCTGCCTTTCAAGTAAATAATCTTGGGGCCAGCACTGCAGTGAAGCAGGTAAAGCCGCTGCCTGTGACGTGGGCATCCCCTATGGGCATTGGTTTGGGCCCTGGCTGCTGCACTTCCAAATGCAGAACATTTTCCGCATCCCTACCAAACCCCAAAGGCAGCCCTGTCCCTTCAGCTCATGCCGCCTCATGCAGTCCTCGTGGCGACGCTGCCAGGTGCGTGGCATCCTCAGTCTACAGAAGCACAGAGGTTAAGCAACTTTTCCACCTCCAGGAAGAGAAACAGCTGGGATCTGTACTCTGCTCCGGCTTCCAAGCCCACGCTCCTTCCACCATTCTACACTGCCTGCCCCCCACCCTACCCCCCAGTCAGATGTGGACAGCAGCACTGGCGCAGTGCCCTCTTCTCTACCATACAGCCTCTACCGTGCCACAGAGTACACGCGTGTCTTCATTTCATGTGTCCTGGGACCGCCTCTTACTAGAAACTCATGGGGCAGGAACCTTCCCTAATCACACAGCCTGAACAGGGCAGCATCCGTACCATGGCTGAATACAGCCACCACTAAGAGTGCTCATCTACATAGCACTGTCCAGCTGATGGCTCCTTCTACTGGCAGGGACAAAAAAGGAAACTTGTGTTTAGAACGGAAGAGAACTGACAGGCCACCAAAGCTAACCAGAAGACCTAATTCCACCTCCAAACCCACCACTCTTCCCACTAGAACTCAGGGAGTATTGGACTAACACCACCCCCCTGGCACAGTCAGCTCCCCCATCTGTGGCCTCCACAACTGTGAACTCAACCAGCACAGATACAAAATACTTCAGGGAAAACTGCATCTGTACTGCACACGCAGGGTCTTTCTTGTTACTCCCTAAGCAATCCAGGAAACTACTTCCAAGGCACTGGGAGCTAAAAGTCATCTGGGAAGGATTTAAAGCACACAGGAGCAGGTGGGTGGGGTAGGTGTTGTACAAACCTGTTTTATGTAAGGCACCTGAACACCCATGGACTCTGATATCTGAGGGGCTCCTGGAACCAACACCCCAGGCTTATGGAGGTCACTGCACTGCACCATAATCCCCTGAGGAAGGGAAGCAGTCTTTGGTATCTACAAGAGAGCATTTCCAGCCGGCACCGCGGTTCAATAGGCTAATCCTCTGCCTTGCGGCACCAACACAACGGGTTCTAGTCCCAGTCGGGGCACCGGATCCTGTCCCGGTTGCCCCTCTTCCAGGCTAGCTCTCTGTTGTGGCCCGGGAGGGCAGTGGAGGATGGCCCACGTGCTTGGGGCTCTGCACCCCATGGGAGACCAGGAGAAGCACCTGGCTCCTGGCTTCGGATCAGTGTGGTGTGCCGGCCGCGGTGGCCATTGGAGGGTGAACCAACGGCAAAAAGGAAGACCTTTCTCTCTGTCTCTCTCTCTCACTGTCCACTCTGCCTGTCAAAAAATAAAAATTAAAAAATTAAAAAAAAAAGATCATTTCCAAAGTTCAGACTGTAACTCCTGCGAAAGACACTCAGGACCCAACTAGCCCAGCTCTGCCAAGGTGGGTGGTAAAAGCCTGCTGGCAGGAGGCATCTCCCCAGGCCTAACACAGGACAGACATGCACCACGAGAACCACAGCTGAGATGCACGCTGGCTTGGGGTTAGAGGGAGGGTGCCAGCTGGCAGGTCACATGACCCTCACACACCGGCTTTGAAACCATCTTCGGAGTTCTACTTTGCGTGGTACAGGCTGGACCCTGCAAACCCAATACCACCCAGCACCCTGAAGGGACGTCCTCTTCGTGGTGTGTCCATACAAGCCTAAGGTCAGGTAGGAGGTGGTACGGAGAGCCAGGCACCCAAAAAGGTCAATGTTCAAACCTGTGAAGACGAGGAGTCCCTGGGCCCCTGAAGCTCTGCTCATCCGAGCTGCACCCTCGAGACGGAGGCATGTTTGATGTGAGCAGCAGCAGGAGGTCCAGAAAAACATGCTCTCAGCCCAGGCCCTCCACTTGGGGTTACCGACTCCTCTCCTCTCAGCCTTCAGACGCTGGCCCATGAGGACGCAGGAACTCCCTGGCCTGAGCCATGGCTCAGGCCCTGCTGCTTGGCCTCATGCCTCCTCCGCCCCCTTTCACAGGGGAATCTCCACTTCCTGCCTCCACCCATACTAAGTCACCATCCACTTAGCTCTTTTTCTTCTCTCAAACGCGTGCCCTACCCAGTGATTCATCCCAGACTGGCAGAAAGGACCTCTACGGAATGGTAAGAAAGGCCGGGACTCCTCCACCAGAAAGAGCGAGCGTCAACTCTGACAGCCACAGCCCACCCTGGGAGAACCCTGACTCACTCACCCCCAGGAAGGATCATCCTTCACACTCCACAGGAGGGGCGGGCCCCTGGATGCCTGCTTCCTGTACAGGAGTGTCTGGATTCAAGCCTCAGCTCTGTCTCTGAATCTAGCTTCCTACAGACATGGGCAGCAGGTCATGGCTCAAGTATCTAGGTCCCTGCGATCCACCAGGGAGACTCAGACTGGAGTCCAGGCTCTGGCTCTGCGCTAGCCCAGCCCTGGATGTAGCAGGCTTTTGGAGAGACAACCAGCAGGTGGAAGTGATCTCTCTCTCTCTGCCTTTTAAATAAATCATAAATAAATATTAAAAATCATATGATATGATAAAGCGCTAAAAAAAATAATAAAAGACACTGCTTTGGACACCCAAGTCCCACAATAGAGTCTTGGGTCTGGTTTTGTTTTTTATTTACTTATTTGAAAGAGCCACAGAGAGAGGAGAGAGGGAAAGATAGGTCTTCTAGTCATTGATTCATCCCCTAAGTGCTACAATAGCTAGGGCTGGGCCAGGATGACGCCAGGAACTTCATCCAGGTCTCCCACAAGTCGAACACCTGCTTTTCCCAGGCCAATAGCAGGGAGCTGGATCAGAAGTAGAGCAGTCAGAACATAAACTAGCACCCATATGGGACGCCACGATGCCGGCCCTGGCTCTGCTAATTCCAGTTTCCTACTAATGGGCACCACGGGAGGCAGTAATGATGGCTCAAGTGAATCGGTTCCTGCTACCCAAGTGGGAGACCCGGATTGAGTTCCTGGCCCAACCCTAGCTGTTGCAGGCAACTGGGGGAGTGAAACAGCAGACAGGAGACTTCCCTTCTCTCCTCGCTCCCTCACTCTCACACTTGTTTGCTCTCTGTCTCCCTCTGCCCCTGCCCTTTCAAATGAACAAAAAATATTTTTTAAAAAATGAGGGAAAAGTCTTTTTCTTTTTTAAACAAAAGGGGATTCTCCTTGATTCCCCCATAGCCCAGGATTCACAAAGTTCCCGCTTTGACCAGTATGGTCCATTAAGTAGAACAAGAATCACACGCAACCTCACCCCTCTGCCCTGCAAGTCAACCCTTTGAAACACTGGACTTCACTCACAGAAAGATATGACAGTGTTCAAGGGGCTGTGGATTATGTAAAGCCCCTAAAACACAACCAACGTCCAAGGTCAGAACTGTAGCCAGGACAGAACCCAGGCTGTCACTCCAGGAAATCAAGATCCTCCTTGCTGACACTCATGCCTGGGAATCCACTGGCGCTGGCAGCTGAAAGACACCAACTGCCTTAGTTTCTGGAAGAGGTGATCAGTCACCTACACAGGTCAAAGGGAGAGGACAGAGGACAGAAGGGATGATCCTATAAAGGAAAACAGGATGGAAGCTCCTCCTTCATTCCAGCCCTGAGTCTGCATCCGTAGCCATTAACATCATCATTGCTAGCATTCACCAAGCATTTCACATGCATTATCTCACTTAAAAACCTCATGAGACAGGTGTTGGTCTAACTCCATTTACAGATGGCTGAGCAGAGTGAGGGTACTCCCGTAAGTGACCCAGCCAGTACATGGCAGAGCAGGGACCACAGACCTCAGCCCCCATGCTCCTAGCGATGACCCACCCACCAATCCACCTTGCCTGAACACTGACAGTGCAAGATGCTAGAATCAACAGAGGAGATCCCCAGAAGGGGGTCACTGAATACATAGCTGCCCCTGTAGAAAAGAGTGTTAGGTCCCGGGCAGAGAAAGGTCAGAAGGCCACTGGGAAGAGAGGCAGTCACAGGATTCCAGGCCAGAACGCCAGGGCAGGGCAGCTGACACATCCCGGAAAGAGGCCTTTGGAGTGGAGGAGAACTTCCATGGAGAAGAGAGGGAGGGTAGAAAACTGTAGGCCATGCCAGGGAGTCAGGAACTGACCCAGAACAGGCGGCACAGACACACTAACTAACCTGATAGCTGTCCCGAAGATGGTGAAGGACAAACCAGAGTACGGGGCACTGGGGGTCATGCGAGAGGCAGAGTCATTGGCTGCTGGGAAGAGTGGTCCAGGAGCCCAAGCACTCTCTCCAGCATGACATCATTTATCTGCTCTGGCTGGGGACTTGTGTGTCATCAATCTTACAGGGGACTGGCATGAAGCACGCACAGGGAATTTTCAAGGTCCCACTTCCTCTATCTCTGGGCTAACTTCTGCCCCCTTCCCATCCTTCCACAACTACCTAGGAGCAGGGCTCTCTCGTTTCAGCAGTTGCTGCCAACTCCCGGATGCAGCTCTGCAGTCCTGGCAGGCTGAGACCAGCCACTGTGTGCCAGAGCAGCTCACTCCTGCACTGGTCTGGGACGGCCGACAGGCCTCCAGAACCAGTGTATTATGCTTTACAATGTCAGTCAAGGGCACACAACAGGGAGCTCGGGAATGGAACAGGTGAAGAATGAGGCCAGAGGGGACAAAACTGATGGGAGAGCGTCCCAGGGCTGGCTGATGCCTCCCATTGTAGACCCAGCCTCAGGCAGGCACCTGGGTTTCAGGAGCAGTATCCAGACGGACTGGCTAGGTAACAGCACGGGGATGCCAGGGCTTGAGTTCAAACCCCGATGGCGTCCAGGGTAGCCCTGACTCTGGCTGGCCATCCCATGAGCACATGCCATGGGGAACAAGGAAAACGTCAGGTGCAAATGTGGACTAGCACCTGGGAAACAACTCAGCCAACAGCCTTCTTGGAAATGTGCCTGCACCCGTCCTTGCCACACGATTCAACAGCAGGACACTCGGATTTCTGCTGCTCACTGGCCTGGGGATGAAGAAGGTATCACAGGGACCTTAACTCAGTCACTGGAGGGCCTCAAGCAGGCACAGCACGACTCACCAGCCTTGAAAACGGACTCCTTTTGCCAGCCCAGGTTTCCCCGGGAGCAGCACCTCCATCTCTTTCGTTGGCTGCTGCACTCCTTGCTGCTGAGTAAAAGCTTCCAGTGATTAAGACAGAAAAAATCAACTCCATTTCCCTGAGCAACCCTCCAGCACGTGTCTGCAGGACACCGTGCTCTCTCTCGAACATCCTAACAGCGCCGCTTGGACCTCCACAGCCACTGAGCCTGGCCAGGCATGGATGTCACCAGCAGGGGGCCAACAGCCAGGGACAGAGCTCTTGTGTAGCCACGCTCCTAACTACAGAACAGCCCTCAAACGCCCGCCTGCCCGGAACACTCCCACCTCATCAGCTCGCATTGTCTGAGCAGAGCCGCTGGATCTCTGCCACGCTTCAGCTGTGCCCAGCTACGCACCAGAAAAAAAGATAGCCAGGAAAGAGGAAACACATCAGAGCCCTGGTGGATTGATCAACAGAAAGCAGCTCTTCTTTCTCGCTCGTGGCCATGGGCTGTGGCTGCGACAGAGACTCTTGGGGACCCAAGCTCTGCTTCAGAGTTCCCTCGGGAGGCACAGAAAATTCTACTTCCGAAATGGCACAACGTCGTCTCCCACCCTATGACACTTTCTTTTACCCCACCCCGAGAGGTGGGTCTACAGCCCCACCGCCAGGATCTGGGTGGCCCTCAGGCACTCTAATGGCAGGTGGTGAGGTGACAATGCTGCAAGACTTCCAAGCTAGATCAGAAAAGATCATGCAGGGGCTGGCACTGTGGAGTAGCAGGTTAAAGCCCCTGACTGCAGCATTGGCACCCCATATGGGTGCCAGTTTGAGTCTGGGCTGCTCCACTTCCAATCCAGGTCCCTACTAATGTGCCTGGGAAAGCAGCAGAGGATGGCCCAAGTCCTTGGGCCCCTGCACCCATGTGGGAGACCCAGAGGAAGCTCCTGGCTTCGGACAGGCTCAGCTTCAGCTGTTGTGGCCATTTGGGGAGTGAACCAGAGGGTGGGCAACATATCTCTCTCTCTCTCTCTCTCTCTCTCTCTCTCTCTCTGTAACTCTTTCAAATAGATTTTTTAAAATCTTAAAAAAAAAAAAAAAAGAAAGAAAAAAGGATAACGCAGCGTCCACCTCAGAACACTCGTGCTGGGAGCCTTGAACCACCACGTAAAGCCAAGAGCTCTGGGACAGTCTTGCTCAAGGAGGGGTTGCGTGAGGCCCCCTACAGGAATCCCAGCCTTCAAGCCGCCCCACCCCACACCTGACATGTGTGCAAACAACCTTCAGATGACTCCAGCCTCTCTCTGCAACTGTGCCCTGAGCCTTCGAGTCTTCCCCAGGCCTTGAGAAGCAGGCTCAGCCCTCCCTACTGAGCCATTTCCGGAGTCTTGACCCAGAGTCTCTGTGAGCAGCATAAAAAGGTCCTTGTTTGGGGTGATTTGTTCTGAAGTAACAGCAGTGGAAACAGCAGGACACACAAGCGAGTCTAGTCCCATGGCTTCTGCTAAGGCCTCACAGGCATAACATCACTGAATCCTCATTATAGTGCTAAGTGTAAATACTAAGATTATCCCCATTTCACAGAAAAGGAAATGGGCTCAGAGGTCAAGGACTTTGCCCCAAATCAGAGCTCCTGATTCAGAGCCCAAAACACTATGCCGTGCCTTGTGCTCAGGCCTCTTAGAGAGCATGTGCCCCTGCACAGAAGACACAACTACTGGGGAATATGGCTTTCTTGCTCAACATTCCACGTTTGAGGATTTCCTGAAAATCCCAGGCAATGGGGCCCAGCACTATGAACACTCGGCTCTGCCTGAGCTGAGACAGGCTGGTCCCCCTGGAAAGCCATGGCTGTGGCCTACCCACCCTATTACCAACTCCTCCTGTGTTCTACCCATTCTTTACCCCTAACCCCTAATCAAGTCCTTCCAGTGAACTCTGTCTTCTCCAGACTCCCAGCTTGTGTACAGCTAGCACGCAATTCCACGCTGCACCATAAGTTCTGGTGGTGTACTGTTTATTTTATTGTTTTTTTTACATTAAAAAAAATATGTTCGATAAGATAATCTATTTGAGAGACAGATAGAGAGTGCTCCCAAACACTGGTTCACTCCCCAAATGCCTGCAACAGCCAGGGTTGGGGTTGGCCAAAGCTGGGAGCTGGGAACTCACACGTGAGTGGCAAGAACCCAACCATTTGAGCCATCACCACTGCCTCCCAGAATCTGCATTAGCAGGAAGCTGGAGTCAGGAGCTAGAGCCAGGCATGGAACCCAGGCACCGTGAGGCAGGAAGTGGGTGTCGTAACTGCTGTCGCACAGCTAGCTGCAAGCCTGTCCCCTAGCTGGTTGTTTTGGCTGCGTTTACAAAGCATGACTCCTGCTATGTTTGAAGTGTCTGTGGCTTACTGCCCAAAGCAACATTAACAGACTTAAGAGGGTGGAAGCTTAGGTTGACCACTGTGCTTAGAGATGGGGCTTTTGGGGAGTGACTTGTTTAAAAAAAGTCATTAGTGTGCAGACACCATGACTGAACCCTGTCAGGTTTATCAGAAGACAGGGAGGGGCTAGCATTGTGGCATAGCAGATAAAGGCTGCAGCCTGCAATGCTGGCATTCCATACAGGTACTGGTTCGATTCCCGGCTGCTTCACTTCCAATCCAGCTCCCTGCTAACGGCCTGGGAAAGCAGCAGCAGATGGCCCAAATACTTAGTCCCTGCATCCATGTCTGAGATCCAGCTGAAGCGCTAGGCTCCTGGCTTCAGCCTGACCTATCCCTGCCTATCCTTATTGCAGCCATTTGGGAAGTGAACCAGTGGATGGAAAAGTTCTCTGTCTCTCCTTCTAACTCTGCTTTTCAAATAAATGAACAAATCTTTTTCAAAAAATGGGGTGCCAGCGCTGTGGTGTGGCAGTGGCAGGTGAAGCCACCACCTGCAGTGCCGGCGTCCCATGTGGGCGTGCTGGTTCAAGACCTGGTTGCTCCACTTCCAATCCAGCTCTCTGCTATGGCTTGGAAAAGTGGTAGAGGATGGCTGAAGTCCTTGGGCCTCTGCGCCTGATTGGGAGACTGGGAGGAAGCTCCAGGCTCCTGGCTTCAGATCGGCCCAGCTCCGGCCGTTGCGGCCATTTGGGGAGTGAACCAGCAGATGGAAGACAGCCCCCCCCCCCCCCGACTTCCTCTCTCTCTTTCTGCCTCTCTGTAGCTCTTTCAAGTAAAATAAATAAAAACTTAAAAAAAAAATGGAAGCGGAGATCTCACCCACACACGCACACTCCATGTTTCGACAAGCAATGCTCTACAATGAGGTTCCCTACCCCTACTCTTCCAGAACTGTGAACCCAAACAAACCTCTTTCTTTATAAATGGCCTGCCACAGATAGTTCACTATAGTAACAAAACACTGACTAGTGCAGCTCTCAAGAGTGGCAAGCGAGCGGCGGAAGTTGTCATGTTACATACATGACAAACGTATTTCCTGAAGCCATCAGTTTCTCACGAGGATCTGCTGGGTGAGTACCACAACCCACACACACACACAGGTCTCCGATGTCTGGGTGACGTGCGGTCACAGATGCTGCAGAGGCAAGAAAGGATCTGAAGACAGACAAGGAAGCAGCACCACCCACCAGGTCCCACCTTCATGCCCTCACTGCCAGCATGAAAGCCCTGTCCACAGAGACTCGAACCACAGGTCCTTAAAGGCCCCGGAAGACCACAAACCACAGTTTAAAGCTTCCAGTTAATCACTCCTCGCTCTGCACATTACAGCAGGGAGGGACCAACCTCAAGTGCCTGCTTGGGCTAGGACTGGCTTTGTCCTGTCAGTCTGACTCCATCTGTCAGTCTCTGCCCTGGACACCTGTTCTCTGCCATCCTCCCACACTCCTGCTCAAGGGACAGGAAAAGTGAGCTTGTACCACACCCTCCAAGTTCCCCTCTGAAGATATAACAAAGCCCATTCCCCACTAGGCAGAGCTGGGTCTCACCATCCTTGGGGGCGACTCAGAACCATACAGCTCCTCACCATGGCATGCTTGTTTCCCATGGGGAGACCAGTCTGTTCCTTCCATTCCTACCACCTGGGAGGTGGGCACAAGGAAGAAGCTGCTGGAAGATGCTCAGAGGCGTGTTTAAGGTGAAAAATGGACTCAGAGGTATTCTCAGATATCTGTGGGGATATTCTGTTTCCTGACCAGAGACGTTTTTATTCTTTCTGGAAGGTGGTTATCATAAACTTCCCATCTCCAGCCTCTCCTCCAATATGCTGCCTATCAAATTCAGCACCAGAGAGCTTCTGAGGAGGCTGAAATTGGCCAGATTCATGGTCCATGAAACCTAGTCACTCACACAAAACCAAAGACTCACACACGAAAATCTCAGGGCAGAGTCGTGCCCCAACTGAGGCAGGCAGGGGAGAGTAGACAGCAGGCTAAAGACTCTTGCATCTGGGGGGTTCCTGTGGTCCATAGTAAAAGCTTCTTCAAATCCCCCCGCCTCAAATTTTTTTTAAAGATTTATTCAATTTATTTGAAAGGCAAAGTTACAGAGAGAGGGAGAGAGAGAGCGAGAGAGAGAGAGCGAGAGAGAGAGCGAGAGCGAGAGCTCTTCCATCCACTAGTTCACTGCTGAAATGCCACAACAGCCAGGACTGGGCCAGGCCAGAGCAGGAGCCGGGAGCTTCTTCATCTTCGCGCGGGAGCAGGGACATCTGCTGCTGCTTTCCTAAACACATCAGCAGGGAGCCAGACTGGAAGTGAAGCAGCCAGGACTTGAACCAGTGCCTACATGGGATGCAGGTACTACAGGCGACCGCTTAACCCATCGCGCCACAGTGCCAGACCTGTCAGATCTCCCTTTTAAACTCCACCCACTGCCCTTGTTTCAAAGAGGCTCCCGAATTCCCTGCTCCAGATTCCTCTGAAGAGAGAGCTGGCACAATTCTGGTCTTCGTCTTCCCGGGCCCTTTCCTCCCACCACCAAAGTTCAAAAGTTGCAGCAGCAGCAGCAAAGTCAGAGCCCCCTTTGTGAGGTGGCAGAAGGAAACACCGGGGAAGTTCCACTCACAGATGTTGAGTGCTCACCAGCGATGAACCCAAACGGGAACATTCCAGAGAGAGCAGTGAAGTCAAATTTGTCTTTCGTTCGTGATAGTCATCTAAACATTTAAGAGGGCCCCACGTGGCATGCCCAGTTTTCCTCCATGGGGAAGGGACCTGCCGTTAGCCAGACACGGGCCCGTCTGGCTGCACCAGAGCCTCGGAAGGGCCTGCCGACCTCACAGATGGTGTACAGCTCCAAGCTCTGCCACGGACAAACGTGCCCAAATTCTTTCTGAATGCCTGCATTACTCCCCTGGCTACATATTTCTTGATTCTGTATACAATCATCTGTGGATTTATTTGAAGTCTACACATACTTCCATTGTTTAAATAAAAGCAAAACCATAACACAGACAACAAGCAAAAACAAGCAGGAACTTCTGTACGGCCCAGCCTTTGGACAGATGGATGTAAGCACAGTTTTGGTTCAGGACAGACACTAACAAGAAGCAAAGCTGAGGCCGCAGAATGATGGCTGCGGTTCAGTTTGTGTTTCTGGGAACGGAAATTTGCCCTTGCAGCCTAGACGTCCACATCCCACATCGGAGGACGTGGGTCAGAGTCCCAGCTCCAGCTCCAGCTCCCCAGTTCCAGCTTCCTGTAAACGCCGGACACGGGAGGCAACGGTGATGGCTCAAACTTCTGGGTTCCTATTGCCCACTTGGGAGACCTGGATTGAGTTCCCAGTTCCGGCTCAGGCCAGCCTCAGTCACCGTGGACATTCAGGGAGTGAAGCAGCATTTGGGTGCGCGCTCTCTCTCCCTCTCAAATTGAAAAGAAAAACTGCTTTTGGAGGGAGCGTGGGGAAAGGGGAAATGAGAAACTTTCAGCCTTGTGTATTTTAGGACCTTCAGTCTAGAGGCTTCCGAGGCCCCCAGGTGGGGCAGGAAGGATTCCTCACCTGTAGGTCCAGGTGTGGGATGATCTACCACACAGAAGCCCCACGGCCAGGTTTAACGTCCAGCTCTAGCCCTGTCGCACCAGACCCTGGTGAGGCCCAGGATCCTGCAGAACAAGGAGCTAGAAGCTGTTCCCAAAGAACACAGTAGAAACTACATGTGGCTAGCACCGTGGCTCACTTGGTTAATCCTCAACCTGCGGCGCCGGCATCCCATATGGGCACCAGGTTCTAATCCCTGTTGCTCCTCTTTCAGTCCAGCTCTCTGCTGTGGCCCGAGAGGGCAGCAGAGGATGGCCCAAGTGCTTGGTCTCCTGCACCCGCATAGGAGACCAGGAGGAAGCACCTGTCTCCTGACTTCAGATCAGCTACCGACCGTAGCAGCCATTTGGGGAGTGAACCAACGGAAGGAAGACCTTTCTCTCCATCTCTGTCTCTCTCTGTCTACAACTCTGTCAAATAAATTAAAAAAAGAAAGAAAGAAAGAAAGAAAGAAAGAAAGAAAGACAGACAGACAGACAGACAGACAGACAGACTACAGCCCCGGATTCAAGTTTGGGCTCCACTATTCTCTAGCTTTGTGTCCTGGGGCAAGGTATCAAACCTCGCTCTGGGCTTTGGTTTCCTCTAATGTAAAACGGAGAATCTCAGGTGAATTCTCCATCAAATAAAACTCTCTGGCACCAAACAAAACTTCATCTCATCTCTAGATATACTGTGGGAGGTGAGGGAGAGGAAGAAGATGACAAGGGCCATTTATTACCGCAACCATGGATGATAAGCTAAGGAAAACATCAGATAATGTCACTTCACACTAATGCACTTAAATTGTCTGACAGAAGCTTATGAGGACAATTCAAAAAGATCATGGAAATGGAAGTAAAAAATAAATTTATTTTAGTATAAAAATGTTTGAAATTGGGGTGGACATTTGGCCCAGCAGTTAAAACGCCTGCATCCCACACTGGAGTGCCTTAGATTTGCTATCAATCTCCAGCTCCTGATGCCAGCTTCCTGTGAATGCAGACCCGGGAAGGCAGCAGTGATGGCTTGAATGGCTGGGTTCCTGCCACCCATAGGGAGACCTGGATTGGGTTCCTGGCTCCCAGCTTGCACTCCACTGCTCTTGTAGGCATCTGGGAAGTAAACCAGAAGATGGGAGATTCCTCTCTAACAATGCTTAAATTTTAAGAATGTGTTGAAATCCATAACAGGATTTCCCAATATGCATTTCCCTTGAATTTTCATGAAGACTCCTTTTATATATGGATTTCAACATTTTTTGCACTAAAATAACTTATCTTCTTTTTTTAAAAAAGATTTATTTATTTTATTTGAAAGAGTTACACAGAAAGAGCAGGAGAGACAGAGAGAGACAGAGAGAAAGCTTGCTCTTCCATCCACTGGTTCAACTCCCCAATTGTCTGCAATGGTCGGTGCTGTGCTGATCTGAAGCCAGGAGCCAGGAGCTTCTTTTGGGTCTCCCATGCAGGTGCAGGGGCCCAAGGACTTGGGCCATCCTCCACTGTTTTCCCAGGCCATAACAGAGAGCTGGATTAGAAGTGGAGAAGCCAGGAATTGAACCAGCAGCCACATGGGATGCCAGCACTGCAGGTAGTGGCTTTACCTGCTATACCACAGCGCTGGCCCCAAATTTATCTTCTAATTCCATTTTTCATGAGCCTTTTGAAGTACCCTCGAATGTGGGAAAAATTGAAGTCCTTAGTTGGTGTTCCATTGCAACCCATGGGATTTGCTGGGACAGCTTCCCCTGAAGCAGCTGCCATGCATTCGGGACAGGCAAGGTAATCCAGTTATTAATTCAACACAAACATCAGGGCTGCTTTGGCAGGAGTTCTCTCCTCTGTACAACAGTGCTGATGGCACTGGGACTGCTACTGACACACTGGCACACCTGTCCCCAGGCACAGGGAGCCAGGAGTCTACTGCTCGAGAAATAAAAATGATTTTAGAGCAACAAATACCGTTATTGAGTTCATGTCACTGAGCAGGAAAGACGAAGACTCACCTCCCAAATTTTGACCCTGGGGCTCTAAGAGCACCTTGCAGCTGTTCCCCAGATGGAGTACAGGGCCTCATTCCACTACTGTCTGTAATACCTTGTGCCTGACTGAGGAACGGCACTCCACTGTCAGGGACGGGCAGAGGGGCTGAAGGAAAGACCTCCACCAGGAGACTCGGGACTCCCATCAGCATGACACCGGCCACGCCCCTTGGCTTCTCTCAGTCACAAGTGCAAGGTTCCTGTAAGCTCTAACCTTATCTGTAAGCACCGAATAAAACTAAGAATCACCAGAAATTTGAAAAGGATGACTATATTCCCTAACCACGGTCCTTTTCTCCTTCCTCTTGGACTCTGAAGGTTAACAGAAAGCAGAAACAGAAAAACGGCCCAATTGTCTAGACAGCATGTGCACCGTGACGAAGACAGCAGCAGGAGATGAGGTATATAAACAAGACCAGGAGAGCCAAACACAAAGACAGAAGCAGTTACCTGTGCACACTGGAGTCTGGCCTCATTTTCTTTCTTTTTTCACTGATCTTTTCCATTATGTTGCCTTATGAGGCATGTCAGCTTGCAAACAGGCACAAGGATAAGGTCATCACTGCCAGGGCCCTACCCCTAAGTCTGCTCTCAGGAGGGTAGACAGTCTGCCTCTGCAGCGGGCAGTTCCAGAGGCAATGGCAGACTCCTGCCTGGACAAGCTCCTCTAGGGAACGCATTCCTCCGGAGTCCCAAGCTCATGAAACATTTGTGAAATGGGTCTATAAAGGCAAGGCCTTGGGGCCCGGGTTGTAACACAGCAGGTTAACATGCTGCCTGTGACACTGGCATCCCGTGAGCGCCAGTTCGTATCCCAGCTGCTCCACTTCAGATCTAGCTCCCTCTTAATGGCCTGGGAAAGCAGCAGCAGATGGCCCGTGCCACCCACATGGAAGACCCAGATGAAGATCCTGGCTCTTAGTTTTGGCCTGGCCCAACCCTAGACACTGTGGCCATTTGGGGAGTGAACCAGAGGATAGAAGATTGATCGATCTCTCTCTCTTTCTCTGTCTCTCTCTGCCTCTCCTCTGTGTGTAATTCTTTCAAATAAATAAATAAATCTTAAAAAAAAAAAAATCTGTAGTGCAACTGGAGAGGATATATGACTGAAACCCCGAAAATGCAAGCGCAAGACTATGCTACACAAGAGCACAGGCACAGTGAGTATAGCCACCAGAATCCTGAAAACAATGGCCACACAGCAAGAACCTACCTCATGTCTACCATATAAAATCAGATAGGTGGTATTAAAATTATTCCCAACTCACATATGCAAAAACTCAGGCACAGAGGGTATGTCATTTGTCCAAGGTCCACTGCTAGCAGGTAACAGAGCCAGGCCCGAGGCAGATGTGTCTCACCAAAGTGCACGCTGGTTGCCTCTATTGGAAAGGAAGTTCCAATTCCAAATGTGGGCCCTAATGGAGGAGAGGTTTGGTGCTGCTTGGAGAATGTCCATGGCACACACAGGGAAAGCCACAGAGCTGGAATCTGAGGCCCTCTATGAGGATCAAAACCACAGACACTTCTTTTTTTTTTTTTTTTTTTTTTTTGACAGGTACAGTTATAGACAGTGAGAGAGAGAGAGAGACAGAGAGAAAGGTCTTCCTTCCGTTGGCTCACTCCCCTAATGGCCGCTACAGCCGGCACTACACCGATCCAAAGCCAGGAGCCGGGTGCTTCCTCCCAGTCTCCCATGCAGGTGCAGGGACCCAAGCATTTGGGCCATCCTCTGCTGCCCTCCCGGGCCACAGCAGAGAGCTGGACTGGAAGAGGAGCAACTGGGACTAGAACCCAGGGTGCTGGCGCCGCAGGCGGAGGATTAGCCAAGTGAGCCACGGCACTGGCCTTAACCACAGACACTTCTTGAGGCCCTACTAAGTGCTGGGCACACCAGATCTGGGGAGCAGCTGTAGCAAAGCAAGTTGTACACAGAGATGGAGAAGGAGCAAACGCAGTTCACTCACCTCCCCACAGAGGACCTCCCCAGCCCATTCGGTACAGCACAGACCGGCGGCGGAGATGCTAGGCTGACACGGGGAAGTCGAGAGGGGGTGTGGAAAAAGGTGACTCCTTTGACCTCAGCAGCAAGGGAGGGAAGGGGAGAAACGTACTGCCTTCCTCCTGGGGGAAAAGCATTTTAATTAATTATCACTGAGAGCCCAGCAGAGCCATAAAATTGGCCAGCTGTCCCCTTCAATCAGGCCAAACGCTATCACGGAGCAGACGAGGCACTGAGGGCTAGAGCTGGGTTAAGGGACAGACAGACAGACAGACAGATACACGCACATATGGAGGGGCAGCCAGCAGGCTGGTCTTTTCCACAAGAGCCAGTGCACAGTTAGAAGGGGCTGGTGGGGACCAGTGCCTTTCGGCGGCTCCGGCTGAAGTGCGCCTGCCCTCTGAGGTGAGAGGTAGAACTGTGCCTGACTGGCTTGGGAAAAAGCTGCTCAGCACTGCGCAAGATCCTCCCACCACTTTAGAAAGGGAAATCCACCCGCACGCTGTGTACAGCTAGAACACCAGGGCACAGGAGAAGCGGCCCCTACACACAGCAAAGGGGAACACGGCAACGGACGCGGTGCTGAGTGACACCTGGTGCACATCCTCACGCTGCGTTTTCTGTATTGTCCCATTGACAGGAAAGATTCCTGGGGCTCCGAGAGGCTAAGCACGTACCCAGCGTCAGGGGCTCAAGAGGCCTGTCTGACTCAGGGCCGGTGGTCCTTCCATCAGACCACAGCAGTTCCCAAAACCACGCTTACAAGGGCAGTGAGTGCTTCCCAGCTCACAACCCCCAAGTTTCCTACAGAAAGTGAAAACCCTGGGGGAGTAAGGAGGCACAGGGACACACAAGCCGCAGTGCCTAAAACGTCTGATTTCTAGGTCTCGCTCGCACAGCACAGGCAGGCACAGGGACGGCACTGCGGCAGTGCAGGGAAGCGGGC
This sequence comes from Sylvilagus floridanus, assembly GCA_949820135.1. Classification (NCBI taxonomy): domain Eukaryota; kingdom Metazoa; phylum Chordata; class Mammalia; order Lagomorpha; family Leporidae; genus Sylvilagus; species Sylvilagus floridanus. Next base: position 8,245,339 of record OX463228.1, on the reverse strand, counting down.
AGGGAGCACGCGCAAGTCAGAGCAGCAGAGCCCAGGGACGCCGTGCCCCTTGCTCAGCTCCGAGGACAGGGCGGCGCTGGAATGAGTCGTCCTAGGTCTGCTGTGAAGCCCCGTCGGGATCCATGTGACGGGAGCATCTTCTCTCAGCAAGGCCATCTGTCAGCCTGTGCGGCGTGGGGGAGGGGAGCACCTGTGGTCTCCAGTCCCTGTCCTGACCACCTGACCACCCCTCGGCACAGTCCGTTTCAGGAGATTCAGCCCCAGCAAGAGGAACCCAAAAGGGGGCACCCTGGGCACATGGCAGCCTGACACCCAGGTGCAGACAAACCAGGCAGCCATCGGCTGCTCTCCAACACACAGACGTTCATTAAGTCCAAGCCGTCTTGCCCAAGCCTCATTAGACAGACAAGAAATGAGATCACAAGAAGTGCACAAGGCTACCCAGTCACTGTCAAGGTCAGCCCCTGGGCCACCACCCCAGGGCACCGCTTATGCATACGCCCAATTTCAGGTCCCTGTAACAGTGGTGGCTCACAATTTCCCTGAGCTTTGGATTAATAAAAGCTACGGCCCTTTTCCCTCAAAAGGAACCCACCCCCATTTTGCACCCCTCCCAGGGGCTCACAGGACCTATGTAAAGAGAAACAATGTGGTGCCACAGAGGCTGATGGGGAGTGAAGCGGATCCCCAGTAAAGAGCTGGGTTCCCTGGACCTGGGAAAGGAGCTATGTTCTTCTCCTGACTCCACTAGACCACTGAGATGGCCACTCTGTGCCCTGTCCCTAAGAGACCCCAAGCTATCCCGCAGGAACAAGCAGCAGATGAAGCACCAGGTTACGGAATGAAAACTTTCCAAGAGGAGGAAAGACAGGATCCTGTCTCGTTCCTTACAGATCCTGAAGCAGGGCTGGCATTGTGGCACAGTGGGCTAAACCTCCACCTGTCATGCCAGCATCCCCTACGGGTGTTGTTTGTGTCCTGGCTGCCCCACTTCTGATCCAGCTCTCCACTAATGCACCTGAGAAAGCAGCAGAAGATGGTGCAAGTGCTTGGGTCTCTGCACCCATGTGGAAGACCTAAAGGAAGCTCCTGGCTCGTGGCTTCAGCCTGGCCCAGCCCTAGTCACTGTGGCCAAGTGCTGAGTGAACAGGAGGTAGAAGGTCTCTCTCTGTGTAACTGCCTTTCCCTAGTCACTGTGGCCAAGTGCTGAGTGAACAGGAGGTAGAAGGTCTCTCTCTGTGTAACTGCCTTTCAAGTAAATAAAAATATCTTAACAACAACAAAAAGATTCTGAAGCACAAATCCTGACCCTGAGCCATGACAGGGCAATCAGCCATTTGTAAAAAGTGGTAGATGCAGCCGCTATTGTGGCTTAGGAGGGTACATCACTGCCTGTGACGTCAGCAACCCTAATGAGGGCCACTTCAAGTCCCGGCTGCTCCACTTCCAAAACAGCTCCCTGCTTAATGGCCTGGGAAGCAGCAGCAGATGGCCCAAGTGCACTTTGGCCTGTTCCAGCCAGGCCGATGCAGACATTTGGGGAATAAATCAGCAGACCGAGCAGATAGAAAGTGTCTGAATCTCTCTCTCTCTCTCTCTCTCTCTCTCTCTCTCTCTCTCTCGAATTCTGCCTTTCAAATAAATAAAGTATTTTTTTTAAAAAAGTGGTCACTATTAGCTGTTATCAGGCTAGCTAGGAGAGAGATGTGGGGAAAGGAGGGCATAAGTTACAGTGACTCAAATGGCAGGACACAGAGGGAAAAAAAGTAAGACACATCTGGGAATCCAAGTCCATATGCTCTGAAGAAGCCCTTCCTGACCTGGATCTGGACCCCCCCCCAAGGGGGTTCCCCAACTAAGAGCTCCATCATAGGCCACAGGCCCCTCCTAAGGCCCACTGCTCAACAAAACCCCCATGCCCCGACTCCAACACAAGCTCTCTGAGTGCCTGAGCGTCCCCAGGGTCCCCAGCCACTTCCAAATCCTGCCCCTCGAGAGAGCTACAGGGGAGCCCCTGGACCCACTAAACAGGAAGGAAAGGTGGGCAGGACCCCTGGGGAACCCGTGGGTAAATGTCCCTCCTGACTGCTGCCCAGTGGTGCCTAGGCTCCACCAGCCACAGGAAAGGACTGAGGCCCAGGAACACACCAGGAATGCCACAGACACCACTGCTCTCCCCGCCTGGGAGTTCCCCCCATCCGCTCCCAGCACTGTCTCACCTCCTCTCCCTCCTTCAAGTCACTTCGGGAACAAAGCACAGTTAGGAAATCCTTCCTGGAAGCCTCTGAGGAGGCGTGGCCAGTAGCAACACCTCCCCTTGGCTTCATAATTCTTGTGACTTTGTACTGACCATGTGACTTTGTCCTTCTCCCTGACCCCTCCGGGAGCTCCGTGAGGGCAAGGGCCCATTCCACCCAGGTTAACAAAGCTTTCTGTGCAGGAGCAGGCCACAGAGGCCCCAGGGGAAGGGAAAAGCAGGGTCCCAAGGCAATGTTAGGAATCGAGAAATGCAACTGGACCTGCAGGCCAGACCCCTGGCCTCCGGCCTCTCTGCGGAGTCCTGTTCACCTGGTTGGTCATTTGCTGCACTTCAGCTTTATTCCTGAGGGACTGGTTTTGGCTTGCACAGTGCGCCTCTGTTTTAATGGGAGATGCCACCCGACAGGACACTGGAACATGGAGGGGGACCGCTGGCTAGTTTCAGGTACAGCCTCCTGCAAGCAAAGGTTTTATTCAAGTACCTAGAAAAGTCCACTGAACTTATCTGCCACCCTCCAACTCTCTTTAAGAAGGACTTGCAGGCCGGCGCCATGGCTCAACAGGCTAATCCTCCGCCTTGCGGCACCGGCACACCGGGTTCTAGCTCTGGTCGGGGCACCAGATTCTGTCCCGGTTGCCCCTCTTCCAGGCCAGCTCTCTGCTGTGGCCCTGGAAGGCAGTGGAGGATGGCCCAAGTGCTTGGGCCCTGCACCCCATGGGAGACCAGGAGAAGCACCTGACTCCTGCCTTCGGACCAGCATGGTGCGCCGGCTGCAGCCATTGGAGGGTGAACCAACGGCAAAGGAAGACCTTTCTCTCTCTCTCTCTCTCTCTCTCTCTCACTGTCCACTCTACCTGTCCAAAAAAAAAAAAAAATGACTTGCAGCAAAGAACCAAGACTCAGAAGCACCAGAGCCAGGGACCGCTAAAGGGATCGCTCCTTTGACAAGGTGCGCGTAAGGCATCCAAAACGTCTTTACCTCTCAAAAAGGACCAGGAACTGAGTTCTGCAGCTGACACTTATGCCTCCTAGATCCACTCTGTGGATGTTTTATGGCTCCTTATTTTATTCTCCTACTGGGGAAACTGCTTTTACAGCTACAGCTACGCCCCATCGCTTCCTAAGCAAGCCTAATGCCACACTGCCCCCGCCTAGGGTGCCTATGCCTCAGCGGCTTCATCCATAGGTCAGACCATGCTCTGCCATGTCTGTGGGAACAAGGACACCAAGGGAGCAGAATCACGCGTGTGGGTCACGGGGTCCCACAGCCTGGCAGTCAGCACACTCTCAGCTGGGGGAAATCTTGACACAGGAAACCAAGGCAGGGTCTCGTACCCAGGGCTCGTCCGGGTACACCCAGGGCTCAGAATATTAGAGCCGGCCATGGCAGAAGCTCTGTTGTCTTCACACAGCAAAAAAAAAAAAAAAAAAAAAACAAGTTTTCAGCTTCCTGACCTTCACAAGGTCCAAGTGAGGGTGGACATGGGCACAAAACAGGGGGAGCTACACTGGCCTCCAGTGGCAGGAGAAACAGTCAAACGACTCAACAGCACCAGGACAGGTACTCTGAGGAGCATGACGGACAGTTGCCAAGTTGGGAGTAAAAGGAGCACTGAGGTTGGACAGAAGACAGGTAGTAGGTCCCTCAGCACAATGCACTGGCCTGTTCCAGCCACAGCTGGCAAGCACGGGGACATCAGCCAGTGAGAGTCATGGCAAGGCCAGCGATCCGCACGGAAAGAGCAGGAGGCAGAGGCGCCAGAGGCTGCCAAGGAACGCCCTGCAGAAACACCACACTCGGCTTCCAAAGCTGGCCAGCGGACTCAGACAGTAAGGAAGGATCAAAGGCCTGGGGACCATGGGATGAAAGGCAAATTCCACGCAAGTGAGGTGCGAATGACATCCTTGGATAAGAGAAAGGGAACCTTCTTACATTTTGAGATCTTGTAAGTCAACCAGTTCAACCGATTTTTCATTTACTTGTTTGTTCATTCTACATATAAACTTCTGAGGGCCCTACTATATACTGGGGACAATACCTAGAGCTAAACACACATCCCACAGAAGGGATATTCCTGATATCACAGCCAACAAAAAAAGAGGAGGCCGGGTGATGCAACTCAGTGGCTTGGTTCGCAGGCCAGCAGTGCTTTGATTTGTTTTCCAACAGTCTATGAATGTCACTGGTGGAACATGCAAGCCACATCATTCCCACTGAGCCCCATGGTCTCACACCAGCAGCTTCGCGAACAGACTTCCTCTGGCTGGCAACCACAGGACTAGTGGCTCTAGCTCCTTGTCACTCTACTGTTTTTCTGCATACCCTCAGGTAATACACATTTAACATAAGACTACTTAGCATTAACCACAGCAAGGACAAGCCATGGGAGACTGCTAGGGGAAGAAGCCAGCTTCCAGCTGAGTATGGAAAATGGCTAGGGTTTGAAAAGGCAGGGAAATGAGGCATTCCCACAAGCCAGTTATCCCAAGAAAGGGTGAGTGTGAAGTGAGCCTAGTGGCCTGGAAGCACAGGGTCTGTTCCAGAGGGAGGGGGAGATGTGGTTTAAGGGTCAAGTACCTCCAGAGAAACAGGGAGACAAGGCAGCACAAACCTCCTACGAACTTTCTACTGTACCTGAAAAAAGGCAGGCAGCTGTGGCTAGCCCCTAATCTAACACGCTAACAGTCCACCCCCATCTCTGGTCTTTCAGCTATAAAATTAAGAACAACAATCTCTCTCTCTCTCTCCTCACCTTTCAAAACAACAAGTAAATCTTTAAAAATTAGTAAGTAAGAATGAGCTGCTTGAACCCTAAGGAAAATATAGCAGGAAACAAATCAGACATTAACAAAACATGGATGCTACAGCCCTGTGAGCAGAATGACATTTTTCCTAGTCACATAAAACTACAGCATCATAGGGATGACACAAAGTGACACAGTGAAACACACAGCTGTCCATGCCAAGTGTGCAGGCAACAGTGTAGCAACAAGGAACACAAGCTGACAATACACTGACAAGTGGGTGGAGAAGCATGGGACAAGCAATGTGTGTATTAGGATACTATTTAGGGGTAAAAACAAATACACACACACACAGGGAAACCGGAAAACACTGTCTTCACCTCTATGCTTTTCTGTGTCTTCTATGAAAAGAAGTTACGGGGCCAACGCTGTGGCATAGTGGGCTAAGCCTCTGCCTGCAGCATCAGCAAACCATACAGGCGCTGGTTCGTGTGCTGGCTGCTCCACTTCCAATCCAGCTCCCTGCTGATGGCCTGGGAGAGCAGTGGAAGATGGCCCAAGTGCTTGGGCCCCTGCACCCAAGTGGGAGACCTGGAAGAAGTGCGGCCATTTGGGGAGTAAACCAGTGGATCGAAGACCTCCCTCTCTGTCTCTCCTCTCTCTGTCTGTAACTCTGCCTCTCAAGTAAACAAATAAATCTTAAAAAAAAAAAAGTTATTAAAAATAACGGGGCTGGCGCTGTGATACAGTAGGTAAAGCTGTTATCTTCAACACTGACATCCAGTATGGGTGCCAGTGTGTGTCCCAGGTGCTCCACTTCCAATCCAGCTCCCTGCTAATGGCTTGGAAATGCAGCAGAGGACCCAAGTGCTTGGGCCTCTGCACCCACAGGGGAGACCCTACCTAAAGAAGTTCCTGGCTCTTGGTTTCATGCCGGCCTGGGCCTGGCCACTGTGACCATCTAGGGAGTGAACCAGCAGAGATAAGATCCCTCTCTTTCCCTCTCTCTCCATAACTTTGACTTTCAAAATAAATAAATCTTTAAAAACAAATAAAATACAAATAATAATACCGCCTTCACTTCAGCTAAGTCTACATTCTCCATGACTTTCACATATTACAGGTTGAATATCTCTTATCCAAAATTCTTGGGGGCCGGCGCCGCGGCTCAACAGGCTAATCCTCCGCCTTGTGGCGCCAGCACCCCAGGTTCTAGTCCCAGTCGGGGCGCCGATTCTGTCCTGGTTGCCCCTCTTCCAGGCCAGCTCTCTGCTGTGGCCTGGGAGTGCAGTGGAGGATGGCCCAAGTCCTTGGGCCCTGCACCTGGCTCCTGGCTTCAGATCAGCCGCAGCGGCCATTGGGTGTGAACCAACAGCAAAAGGAAGACCTTTCTCTCTGTCTGTCTCTCTCACTGTCCACTCTGCCTGTCAAAAAAAAAAAAAAAAAAAAAATTCTTGGGGCCGGCAGCTTCTCAGGTTTCAGAGTGTTTGCAGTTTCAGAGTAGTTACATAGGCTCTCCTGGTTGAGCATCACTAATCCCCAAATCTGAAATGCTCCAAAACCCGAAAACTTCTGAGGTCACGTCAGACTGAAAACACTTCACGTTTCAGACGAGAGGCACTAGACTTGTAGCTCAGCTGTGCTAATTTAGCTTTGATGGGCACTCTTAACTCTGTCAAACTCCTTCACATCACACCACCTCCTACCCGAACAACCCTGACCTACCCACAGAACCCATCTTCACACCGGAAGCCCGTCCTTCACCGACGTCTTTGCTAACCAGCAAGTTAACTGGATCTCCCTAACCTGATGGAGCGACACACAAACCCCTTTTATAGAGAGAGGTTTTCCACAAGTAGTCTTCAGACGCGATGTTTAGGTTATTGATGCGACGTGGTAAAGCAATACAAACCATTAGTTAAATCAGGGGTCTGAACCACGTATCCCAGGGCCTGACTGAACCTGTCTGGCTGGAGGAAGCTCTTCCCAACACATGCCTGCATTAAAACGCCAAGGCACAGGGCAGGCACTCAGTGCAGCAGGTGAGATGCCTGCATCCCATATCAGAGTGCCTGGGTTTGAGTCCCAGCTCCGCTTCCAATTCCAGCTTCCTGCTGATGTGGACGCTGAGAGCCAGCAGTAATGGCTCAGTGGCTGAGTCCCCGCGACCCACGTAGGGCGAATGGATTGTACTCTCAGCTCATAGCTTAGCCCTGGCTGTTACAGGCAGCACAGAGGGAGTGAACCAGTAGATGGGAGCACTCTCATTCATTCTCTCTCTCTCTGCCTCTTTAAAAAAAAAAAAAAAAAGCTATGCGTGACCAGGAGCAACTGCCCCCAGCAGCTGTGTTCACTAATGGAGCCCGCCAGCCTCCTCTGCAGCCAGCCCTGGCTCTGTGGCTACATTCTGGTCAGTGAAGGCGGGAGGATGTGCGCAGCCGCTGAGCAGTCAATGGACGCTCACCCAGCCACAAAGGGCACCTTTTCTGTGCCTCTGCTTTTCTTCCTCCTGCAGTCAAGGGATCTGAATGAAATAACTGGTCCTCCAGCAGCCACCTTGGACCGCAAGGTGACCGTGAGGAGGCTGCCGATAGGATGCTGGAGTAAAACAGAATGTGGGTGCTGTGGGCCTGCCCTAAGTTCTCCAGGCTTTTCAAAGACAGATGCGTCCTTTGTGCTATCCAGTTATTCTGTTTTGTCATTTACATTGCGTGCAGTCAAATCTAAACCCAATGCACATTATTTATGGACACAGGATACCATATGCTAAACACATTTCACTGTCAGTAAACAGTAAATGACTTTTTCAAGAAGGTGACCAGCATAAGGCTCTTTAATAAATTCACTATTTACTGAACCTTTGTTATTTTTTGTTTTTATTTTTTGACAGGCAGAGTGAGACAGAGAGAGAGGCAGAGAGAAAGGTCTTCCTTCCGTTGGTTCACCCCCAAAATGGCCACTACGGTGGGCACACTGCACCAATCCGAAGGCAGGAGCCAGGTGCTTCCTCCTGGTCTCCCACGTGGGTACAAGGCCCAAGCACTTGGGCCATCCTCCACTGCACTCCCAGGCCACAGCAGAGAGCTGCACTGGAAGAGGAGCAACCAGGACAGAATCCAGCGCCCCAACCGGGACTAGAACCTGGAGTGTCAGCGCTGCAGGAGGAGGATTAGCCTATTGAGCCGCAGCACAGGCCAGACATAACAATTCTAAAATGATCTGCATTGGGATAACAACCATGGAGTCATTAAGACTTACACTAGATGTACACAACCCCAGGCCAACATCCACTCAGAGACAAACATCAAGGAGCTCCCCCAACTCACTCATGAGATGTACAACCGGCCTCAACATCAGCACCAACCCTGCAAGCCTACATACCTCTGGGCGTTGACTGTCTCGACAAGGTCCTTAAAGTACTGCCCAGTGTGGGAGTCCAAACCCTGCTGCAAGACACAGCACCCGAGGCTCTGCCTCAGCTTCCAATGGCCAGTGGAGTGGGCGAGCATTCAGCCTAGCAGTCAAGATGCCCACATTCCACACCAGAGGACCTAGCTGTGAGTCCCAGCTCTGGCTCCTGATTTTAGCTTCCCATTGACTGTCTCAAGTAATTGGCTTCCCACCATCCCCATGGGAGTCCTGGATTCAGTTCCTGTCTCCTAGCTTGGACCCTGGCCCATCCTGGGCCACTGCAGGCATTTGAGGAGTAAACCAAAAGATGGAGGCCCTCTCACATGCTCAGGTGCTCTCTCTACTTAATAATAATAATAATAATAATAATAATGGGGCCAGCACTGTAGCTTAGCAGGTAAAGCCACTGCCTGTAGTGCTGGCATCCTGTATGGGCACCGGTTCAAGACCTGGCTGCTCCACTTCTGATCCAGCTCTCTGCTGTGGCCTGGGAAAGCAGTGGAAGATGGCCCAAGTCCTTGGGACCCTACACCTGTGTGGGAGACCCAGAGGAACCTCCTGGCTCCTAGGTTCGGATCGGCCCAGCTCTGGGCATTGCGAACATTTGGGGAGTGAACCAGCAGATAGAAGATCTCTTTCTTTGCCTCTGCATCTGCCCCTCTGTAACTCTGCCTTCCAAATAAATAAATAGATCTTTAAAAATAATAATAATAACAACCAATCCCACTTAAGGACAAACAAAAGACTAGAGCTTTGTCTCCTGGGAAAGAGAATGGCATTCAGGTCTCCCACCCTCTCCTGTAAACTGCAGGACTGTGACACGGTAGCTTTTCCTTCACAAGAGCCTAGAGTCCCAGACACAAATTCCCTAAAAGGTAAAAACTTGAATGCATAGCTTGAAATTATACTAACTTTTAAAACTTCATCAAGGAAACAAACTGTCATGGTTCTATTATCTTAAACCAAGGCTGGGTTACTTAACATTACAGCACTGTGGCTTGTTCTCTCAGCATGCTAAGGATGTAAAGAAAAAAAATAAAGAAAATTCAGCTCCTACATCACATTTGCTACCAGCACATCTGCTGCTTCTTACTGCTTCATCCAAAGCAATTTGGAGGTATAAATTACTTGGAAAAGTGATCACCAACAGCTCTAAATTATTCAAAGAACTGAATTTCGGAGGCAGGATGAGCATAACCATGTCAACAGAGACAGGATCATGGCAAAGGGAAACCAGAAAGCATTTTATTCATGTAACTTAAATCCTTCACAGACACACATCTTCAACTGATCTCTGATAGTCCATATTCTTGCAGAGTATCTATTCCATTACTAAGAGGGAGGAATACATAGGTAGAAGAGATACAGGTAACAAAGGCTATTGGAAAGTAAATTGGAAAGTAGAACCACGCTTTAAAAATGTCTGGAAAGGGAGCAGTCTTTTGATGCAGTAGGTAGGATGATTGCATCCCATATCGGAACGCCTGGGTTCAAGTCCCAGCTCTGCTTCCAACCCGGCTTCCTACATTTAGTGTGAATCCTGGGAGGCAGTAGTGATGGCCCAAATACATGAGTCTCTGTCACCCACATGGGAGACCTGGACTGAGTTCCAGGCTCCGGGATCTGGCCTAGCCCAGACCTGGCTGTGCAGACATTTGGGGAGTGAACCAGTGGACAGTTCAGTCCACCAGTCTGTCTCTGTCTCTCTGCCTTTCAAACAAAATTAAATAAATAAATTTATAAATGTCCAGGAAGATATGCTAAATATAACAGTTGTTCTCTCTAAAGCAAAAATCACGGGTTAACTTTCTTGTCTTTTTATTTGCATTTTTCTAATTTTTTCGCAAGCACTTACCATTTACATAATTTTAAAGTATACTTTTAAAAGTAAGCAGACTGGGGCTGGCACTGTGGTGCAGCAGGTTAAAGCCCTGGCCTACAGTGCTGGCATCCCATATGGGTGCTGGTTCGAGTTTCAGCTGCTCCACTTCCAATCCAGCTCTCTGCTATGGCCTGGGAAAGCAGTAGAAGATGGCCCAAGTCCTTGGGCCCCTGCACCCCTGTGGGAGACCCAGAAGAAGCTCCTGGCTACTGGCTTTGGATCAGCTCAGCTCTGGCCATTGCAGTCATTTGTGGAGTGAACCAGTGATGGAAGACCTCTCTCTCTCTTTTTCTGGCTCTACCTTTCTCTGTAACTGTGTCTTTCAAATAAATAAATCAATCTTAAAAAAAAAAAAAAAAGTAAGCAGATCCACCATAGTACCAACAGAAGAAGCAGCACACACAGAACAGTTCAGAATAAAACAAAGTATGAGGGATTTCTGGGCTCAAAGATGAAAGATGCAGGGAAGGTAAAATCCTGGGGCGTGTGCAGCCCGGGAGCCTTCAGCTCAGTGCCCTCCCCCCGGGGCCGGACTCCAGGTGGTTTCAGGCAGCTGCATCCTCTCTCCTGAAGGCTCCATGGTAAGGCAGCTCATGCCTGGCTCCTGCAGATTTAGCCAAGGAGGAGGCTGAAGTTTCCAGCAGCTCACCATCTAATTATGTCTAACCTCTGCTTCACAGTCCAGTTTATGGATTCTGCATGTTTAATAAACAGTTACTCCTCACCTCCCTTAGGGCAATTAATACCAGCCCTGGGCTATGAGGTCTGTGACACCGCAGCCAGGCCACACTCTCCAAGCTGACAGTGCCACCTGGACGGACTCATGGTTTAGGCAACATGCCTCCCTTCCTGCAGTCCTGTCTCTAGTGGTCACCTCAAATGGAGGTGCTGAGTGAGGCAGAAATTCCAACACAGTGGTCTAGGTTTGCTCTGCCTGTTTGTTCCACAAAGAGGAAAATGCCTTTTGTGATTACATGCACGCTTCCCTCACATGGAAAAATAAATCTATATATTTTGCACAGCACATCAGAATCACACATTACCAAGTCTGCTCACTATCATGAGCTTAGAATTATCCCAAACCCCCAGGTGCCCCATCCTTCTCCTCTTAAACCTATTTTTCTTGACTGTCATCTCTCCTACATCTCAACTCAAGGATGGAATGCTTTGTTTTGTTTTAGTTTTTATTTATTAGAAAGGCAGAGAGAGAAAAGACAGCTAAATAGAGAAGAATTGAGAGACACAGTGAGACAAATTAAAAGAGAGAACGCCCCTATCTGTTGTTCACTCCTCAAACGCCCATTACAGCTGCAGCTGGACTGAGCTGAGACTTAATCGAGGTCTCACACGTGGGCGGCAGGAACCCAAACACTTGAGTCATCACTGCTGCTTCTAGGGTTTGCATTAGCAGAATGCTGGAGGCAGGCGAAGGATATGGGTATCAAACCCAGGCACACGGATGTGGGTGGCAAGGGTCTTATTTGGCAACTTAACCACTGGGCCAAATGCCCACCTGGGAGGGACTACTGAGCAAGGAGTTCCCTGCACCCAAGGCTCCACCGGGAATCCACCCCTACTAAAGCCATGGGCCGAGTCTGCAGGTGCCCTTACCCTCCCAGCCCCAGCTCCTCATACTCACTGTTGCTGGATTTAAGGTCTCGGTGGATGATGGGGACAATCGCCTCATCGTGTAAGTAGTTCATGCCTCTGGCAATCTGCACGGCCCAATTCACCAGGATGTCCGGGGGAATCCTTTTCCCAGATAACACTCTATTCAAAGGCCCTCCCCGGGCAAACTCCATCACCAGGCAGAGGTTGGGTTCCTTCAGACACACCCCCCTGAGGGCAATGATGTTGGGGTGCTTCAGCATGGCGAAGAGCTTGGCCTCCTGGCGAACATTCTCGATGGTCTGGCTGATGTCCTCATCAGGGTCGTGGCGGGCCGCTTTCACAGCAACCTCATCCCCTATCCAGAAGGCACGGTACACCTTTCCGAAACCCCCGATGCCGATGATCTCTTCCAGGGTTAGCTCCGCAAAATCAATCTCTAACACTGGGGAGAGAAGACAAAAGGCGCAGGTCAGAGACATCCTGGAAATGCCAGTCAAGCATCCATCTGTTCACTGGACTTTTCTGTCTTCCCCCACTGGAAGACCAGCTCCATCAGGGCAGGAACCACAACTAATTTGCTTTCTTTCACATTATGCCTAGTTGACTAGCACGTAGTGGGTACTTAATAATGAGCACCAGTTCACGTCCCAGCTGCTCCACTTCCAATCCAGCTCCCTGCTAATGCACTTGGGAAAGCAGCAGAAGACGGCCCAAGTGCTTGGGCCTCTGCCATCCCCGTGGCAGAAGCTCCTGGCTCAGCCTAGCACAGTCTTGGCCATTGCTTCCACTTGGAAAGTGAACCAGAGAATAGAAGAAATCTCTCTCTCCCTCTCACTCGCTCTCCTTTTCTCTTTCTCTCTGTAACTCTGTCTCTCAAATAAATAAATGTTTAAAGAAATTAAATAAACCCCACTTAGAAAGTTAGGCAGACTCCTGTTCCAAAGCCAAGTGTTTTAACCAACAGAAACACGGGGGAAATCTTTGAGGGTCCTACTCAGCTTCACTCTGCACTTGCTGCTGAGAAGCACAGGACCCAAGGCCCAGGGCAGAAACCCAACAACCATAACACAGTGGGAGAAGAGGTTCTGCAGAAGGTGGTCAGAGGCTTAGGAAAATCACTGACGACCACACAGGACAGGGATGGAGACAGGGAACAGGCAAAGGAGGCTGGGACCTGAAGAATGAGTAGGAAGAGTTGCACAGGGCAATGGAGGAGACCAGGGTGCAGAAAGACAAGACTGTGCACCCAGGTGTGACAGTGCAGGGCATCTGGTGCAGCCGGATTACACGCACAAGGACAGCACGAAAGGCTCACAGCTTTGCTTGGGGTCACCAGATGGTGAGATGTTTTTAAAGCCATTTTAAGGGGCTTAAACTTCACACTGTAAACAGCAGAAGTCATGCACGTTTCAGAAGGGCAGTGTTGTTAGACCAACGACTTAGAAAGAAGACTGATGGTAGAAATCCTGGACAAGAACTTCAAAGGGTTCCTGGGAAAAAAATAAAATTAAAATCTAAGTTTATTTTTGGTACAAATATCTTTTGAAATCTATGTATAGTTTTTTTCATAATATAGACTTTTCATAAACTTTTTCAAGACCCTCTGTATGCATGGATTTCAATTTTTTTTTGCAGCAAAAGAATTGTGTCATTCCATTTCCCATGAGCTTTTAGACGTGCTCTCATAGAACACAGCCTGGCAGACAGACAACCTTCAGCAAAAGGCATCACTAAGAAGGTCAGTGAAGTAGCCCAAGCACACTGACCCACAGCAGCAGTGAATACAGGAGCCACTGAGTCTGCTCGGGAGACTTCCAGGACCCAGTTCACCAGGACCTGGTAGCTGAGATTCACGGGAAAGGAGCCTCAAAACAGACACTTCTGTGTCCTAGTTCAGTCCCCAAAGTTCCCAGCATCAGCCAATCCAGAGAGTGACCGTGAGGCCCTAGATTATATCTGCAGCTGTGTTGCACGGAGAGATACTAACAGCTGCCAGTGATGAGAAATCTTGGGCTAGCTATGCCATTTAGTGCTCAGAGAGCCAAGTGCTTTTTCTGTTTCTCTCATGAAACTCTGGTGTTTTTTGTTTGTTTGGTTTTGTTTTTTGACATCTCCTGGTCTCCGCGGTCTTTGCCTGACTGACTGATGCTCACTCCTCAAGACTCAAATATCAACTTCATATAGGAACTTCTCTTAACCCCAGACCAAATGAGGTCAGGCTCCCCATCAAACACTTCCATCGCTGTCTCCACTCTGCAAAGCTCATCAAGGTCCTAATTACTTAACTGCCTGTTCAATGCCTGTCCCCCTGGCTTGGTCACGATATCCACAGGGCAGAGGTTCTGTCTGGCCCATTCACCACTGCACTCACCAGGTCAAACACTTAGAAGGTGACCAGCTGATGAACGAAATTTAAGGGTACTTCAAAAAGTTTGCAAAAAATAGAACTACAAGGCAAGTTTATTTTGGTGCAAAAACATGTTTTGAAATCATGCAGCTCCTTCTGTCAGTTTCTATTTGCCTCTCAATCAGAAAACTTTGTCATGGCTTAGCATCCTTTTTAGGTCCCTTAGTAATGACTCTGTCCTTTGTTCTAGACCCTGTCTAGCCCACTTGGGGCCTCATTCCTTTGTAATCATAGCCCCTACTCTTACATCAATGGTTCTACTCCCAACCTGTGCGTATTAGTGATCCTTCCCCCCACTTAATATTGTATGATTACTCAGAATTTCTCAACTCCTCTACCTGCAAACGCTGAGTGGCCTTTCTCCTGGACTTGGTTAGGATCAACTTTAAACCACGTCCATCAAACAGTCTTCACAAGGGTCCAGAGACCCTCCTCATTTCCTCTCCTCTATGAAATCCTTTCATTACTTGGTTAATGCCACTCTTAGGATCATTGGTTGCTATTCTCATACTGTCTTTTATACTACCGTGTCTGCTTAAGTGTTTACAGGAGTTAATAAGGAACGAACCAAGGTCTTCAGCAACCAGGCGGTCAACCAAATGCTGCTAAAGGGATATACTTGGCTCCTTACCCAGGAGACAGCGGCTTGAGACATCACCCCATGCCAGCAAAGAGTACCTCATCACCCCATGTCGGCAGGAAGTAGCTCTAAAGAGAGCTCATCACCCCTCTATCCCTCCTGGACTTTTGGGACTAATGTAATCACATACAACTCTTGCTTTATAAAAAAACAAAAAGGGAGAATGTTAGTACAATGGCGCAGACTTATCTATGGTGCAATCCACACCCTGACACCATCCTAGGCTCTAGCCCCTGCTGGAAGCCAGGTGGCTACATGGCCCAACCAATGGTGTCAGCCCCATGCCCATCCTAGTGGGATTCACTGCTCCTACTTCCCTGCCCATCCCCCGTCAAAGTTTTAAAAGGACCTGTTACTAAACATGTGTCTCACTCTCTTTATCTCTGTCTCCTGATCAAAAGGGCCTGTTCCTAAACATGTGGCTCGCTCTCTTTATCTCCATCTCCTGATCTCTCTTTCTGTCTCTCTCTCTTACGCTCTCCTTCTCCCTCCTTTCCCTCTTCACCTCTTCCCTCAAGTCTGTCGGGTTCCCCCAATAAACTCTTCCCCTTAAAAAAAAAATCATGCATACAAGGGTCTTCAAAAAGTTCACAGAAGGCTGGGCGTTTATAGAGAACTTGAAGTCCATACCCCATATCCAAGTGCCTGGGGCTGATTCCCAGTGCTGGCTCCTGACTCGTTTCCTGTTAATGCACACCCTGGGTGCAGCACTTGAAGTCCATACCCCATATCCAAGTGCCTGGGGCTGATCCCCAGTGCTGGCTCCTGACTCGTTTCCTGCTAATGCACACCCTGGGTGCAGCACTTGAAGTCCATACCCCATATCCAAGTGCCTGGGGCTGATCCCCAGTGCTGGCTCCTGACTCGTTTCCTGCTAATGCACACCCTGGGTGCAGCACTTGAAGTCCATACCCCATATCCAAGTGCCTGGGGCTGATCCCCAATGCTGGCTCCTGACTCGTTTCCGCTAATGCACACCCTGGGTGCAGCACTTGAAGTCCATACCCCATATCCAAGTGCCTGGGGCTGATCCCCAGTGCTGGCTCCTGACTCGTTTCCTGCTAATGCACACCCTGGGTGCAGCACTTGAAGTCCATACCCCATATCCAAGTGCCTGGGGCTGATCCCCAGTGCTGGCTCCTGACTCGTTTCCTGCTAATGCACACCCTGGGTGCAGCACTTGAAGTCCATACCCCATATCCAAGTGCTGGGGCTGATCCCCAGTGCTGGCTCCTGACTCGTTTCCGCTAATGCACACCCTGGGTGCAGCACTTGAAGTCCATACCCCATATCCAAGTGCCTGGGGCTGATCCCCAGTGCTGGCTCCTGACTCGTTTCCGCTAATGCACACCCTGGGTGCAGCACTTGAAGTCCATACCCCATATCCAAGTGCATGGGGCTGATCCCCAGTGCTGGCTCCTGACTCGTTTCCGCTAATGCACACGCTGGGTGCAGCACTTGAAGTCCATACCCCATATCCAAGTGCATGGGGCTGATCCCCAGTGCTGGCTCCTGACTCGTTTCCGCTAATGCACACCCTGGGTGCAGCACTTGAAGTCCATACCCCATATCCAAGTGCCTGGGGCTGATCCCCAGTGCTGGCTCCTGACTCGTTTCCGCTAATGCACACCCTGGGTGCAGCACTTGAAGTCCATACCCCATATCCAAGTGCATGGGGCTGATCCCCAGTGCTGGCTCCTGACTCGTTTCCGCTAATGCACACCCTGGGTGCAGCACTTGAAGTCCATACCCCATATCCAAGTGCCTGGGGCTGATCCCCAGTGCTGGCTCCTGACTCGTTTCCGCTAATGCACACCCTGGGTGCAGCACTTGAAGTCCATACCCCATATCCAAGTGCCTGGGGCTGATCCCCAGTGCTGGCTCCTGACTCGTTTCCGCTAATGCACACGCTGGGTGCAGCACTTGAAGTCCATACCCCATATCCAAGTGCCTGGGGCTGATCCCCAGTGCTGGCTCCTGACTCGTTTCCTGCTAATGCACACCCTGGGTGCAGCACTTGAAGTCCATACCCCATATCCAAGTGCCTGGGGCTGATCCCCAGTGCTGGCTCCTGACTCGTTTCCGCTAATGCACACCCTGGGTGCAGCACTTGAAGTCCATACCCCATATCCAAGTGCTGGGGCTGATTCCCAGTGCTGGCTCCTGACTCGTTTCCGCTAATGCACACGCTGGGTGCAGCACTTGAAGTCCATACCCCATATCCAAGTGCCTGGGGCTGATCCCCAGTGCTGGCTCCTGACTCGTTTCCGCTAATGCACACGCTGGGTGCAGCACTTGAAGTCCATACCCCATATCCAAGTGCCTGGGGCTGATCCCCAGTGCTGGCTCCTGACTCGTTTCCTGCTAATGCACACCCTGGGTGCAGCACTTGAAGTCCATACCCCATATCCAAGTGCCTGGGGCTGATCCCCAGTGCTGGCTCCTGACTCGTTTCCTGCTAATGCACACCCTGGGTGCAGCACTTGAAGTCCATACCCCATATCCAAGTGCCTGGGGCTGATCCCCAGTGCTGGCTCCTGACTTGTTTCCTGTTAATGCACACGCTGGGTGCAGCAGTGATGCGTCAGGTGACTGAGTCTCCAACACCAAGGTGGCAGACCTGGGTTTAGCTCCTGGCTACAGTATAGCCTAGGCAGGGTCAATGTATGGACTCAGGGGCAGTAGATGAGAGCTGTCTCTGTGTGTCTCTGCCTCCCAAATAGTTTTTTAAGTTCATGAATGATTAATATTATGCAAAAAAATGCAAGAATTTCAAAAAATGTTTGCATCAAAATAATCTTATCTTTTTATTCTGAAGTAAAAAAAAAAAAAAAAAAGTGCATCTCCAGGGCCAGCATTGTGGTACAGAGGATGAAGCTGCTGCTTGCAATGGAAGCATCTCCCATGATCACCCGTTCGAGTCCTGGCTGCTCTTCTTCCAATCCACCTTCCTACTTATGTACCTGAGGAAGCAGCAGAAGAGGGCCCAATCAAGTACTTACTTGGACCCCTGCCATGCACATGGGAGACCCAGATGGAGTTGCAGGCTCCTGGCTTCAACTGGCCCAGCCCAGGCTGTTGCAGCCATTCGGGGAGTGAGTTAACCAGTGCATGGAAGAGTCCTCTCCCCCCTCCCCATCTTTTTCTGTCTCTCCCTCTCTAACTCTATCTTTATAATAAATATAAATAAATCTTCATTTAAAAAAAATCTACCTCAGTAGGAAATAAATCACATCCAGATCTCCAAAGTCAGACACATATGAATCAGACTTTCTGAAACAAATGCAGAGCATAATCACACTTTAATAAAAAACTAAGAAAACAAATATATTTCTGAACTTTTGGTACGACCAAAAGAAGAGCTGCCCACTGCTGGCTGTTCCCTTCCTTTCTTAGCCAACCCTGTGACGCCCGCATTCTCCACTCAGATGCTGGTAGTGTTAAAAAATCTGTTCTTGTTTAATTATAGTACTTTGATTCTTTCATTTGTATTTCAGAATGCAACTAGCAGTCTGCACAGAGCAGCTCCTAGGAAAAGTTGGTGGATTGTCTTTAGGTACACAAAAAAGAGCCCATCTGGACCCCCAAAAGTTCCAACTGGAGGTCACTGGGAGTCCTCCTGAAGAGTCGATGGTGTGACAGACACTGCAGGCCAGTCATCAGATCCATTCCAAACCCTTTTCGCAAGTCTTTCAGTATGACAGAGGGCAGGAAGCCAAACACTGCACTCCCGGTACTCCCTTATAGCTAGAGTGCGGGATGCAAACTTAGTTCTGCAGACCAGAGACACAGATCTGCAAGGCAGAAGAGAGACCCTGCTGCCTCTCTTGGCAAGCCTGGCCGCAGGTGAGCAACAGCACGTGAGTATCCATCACTGGCCCTGAGGACGCTTCACGGCCAGTCTCTGAACTGCAGCTGCAACAAGTCCTTCTGGAAGACAACAGCTTCCACGGCAGCTCCTGACTCCCCACCTCCCAGATGAGAGAGGTGGCAGCTCGCCGGGTGGGCCAGGACTGCCAACAGACAGTCTCCTCTCCCAGACCTTCCAGCGACTCCAGAAGCACCAATTTCCCAAGCTCAGTCCCTCTCCTGCTTAAAATAGCTAAGTGTCAGGCCGGCGCCGTGGCTCAACAGGCTAATCCTCCGCCTTGCGGCGCCGGCACACCGGGTTCTAGTCCCGGTCGGGGCGCAGGATTCTGTCCCGGTTGCCCCTCTTCCAGGCCAGCCCTCTGCTGTGGCCCAGGAGTGCAGTGGAGGATGGCCCAGGTGCTTGGGCCCTGCACCCCATGGGGAGACCAGGAAAAGCACCTGGCTCCTGGCTCCTGCCATCGGACGAGCGCGGTGCGCCGGACGCAGCGCGCCATCGCGGCGGCCATTGGAGGGTGAACCAACGGCAACGGAAGACCTTTCTCTCTGTCTCTCTCTCTCACTGTCCACTCTGCCTGTCAAAAAAAAAAAAAATAGCTAAGTGTCCCTCAGTCCTAAAATGAATCCTACTGATCACTAATTTTTGCGTGATGTCATCCACATGAATGAAAAACCTCTGTTATGGAGATCAGAAACCATTTTGGAGAAACATATATTCTGTTAAAAGTCTCCTTGGGGGCAAGCATTTCGCATAGTGGTTAAGATGCCACTGTGATGCCCACGTCCCATATCACAGCGCTTGGCTTCCAGTCACGGCTCTGTTCTCCCTTCCACCTTCCTGCTAATGCACACCCAGAGAGGCAGCAGCTGGAGGCTCAAGTATGTGGCTCCCACTACCAGAGGGGAGACCTGGACTGAATTCCCAGCTCCTGGCTTTGACCTAGCCCAGTCTAACTATTATGGGCACTTGAGGAAGAGTAAATAGATCTCTCTCTCTCTCTCTCTCTGCCTTTCAAATTTAAAAAAAAAAAAAAAAAAAAAAAAAAAACAGGAAAAAAATTAAGACTCTCTTTGAAGGGAAGGAGCATTCTTTTTTTTTTTTTTCTAGCAGCTTTTACACTGATGACAACATACGTGTCTATTTAGCAAATCTGTATTTGTTATGAATTCTCCTTAAGGGAACTACCTGTTGTGCTTTCTCTTGTATGCTCCCTTTCTGTCTGGCCTGAAGCACAGCTGTAGACACACAGAAGGAGTGAAGTACCGAAATACTTAAAAAAGATCAGATTCAGAACCACAGTGCTGAAAGGACAGCTCCCCGGCCTGCACTTCAGAGAGCACAGAAAATCTCTGTGGAAAGCTGTAAGCTCTCTCTGGAAGGACATCGCATCTGGACCCTGCTATTTAGTTAAGGAAGTATTAAGACCAGCCTTCAAGTGCAACACAGAATACAGCTTCCAAACAGAAACCAGACAGACCCCAGGGGCTGGGGGAGAGGGGCCCTTCTCCTGTTCCCGGCCAGGCAGTCCCTTTGGACAAGATCTCCAGCTGCAGCAGAGGGCATACGGGCCTCTCCTTCCAGTCCCTGCTCTCGTGAAGACCTGGTTTTAAGTAAGAATCAGGTCAAGTTGCATTCAGCACATCTTTCAGTTTCTGCAGAAGGATATTTCCAGGAATATCAGGAACAAAACCTTCTTTGTTTCGTTTTGGGAGTCAAGACGTAACCCCTTCTCGCTTGAAAACAACTTACAGACACATTCTGACAGGTTCTGGGGAAGTGAATGGCACACACCTCACTCATGGAAAAGTCTTAAATACATCTGGAAATACATCCTTACACTGCTAGTGAGTGTAGAAAAAAGAAGCATAAATTAAGAACCTTAACGGATGCCTTGTTTGGAAACAGAAACAACTGTCTCGTAGAGAAACTTCTTGTAAGACCCAGAATGACGTCTTCCAAGATGACAGATTTGCATCTGTACATTTTTCAGCTTTTGCTAAAACAGAGATGATGAATGAGCTCCTGGTTACCTATGCTGTCACTTATGAAGAGCCAAACTCCAATGACCTATGCAGGAGGGAGAAAAGCACTATCTAAATCTAAGATGGTTTACAGTACCACGGTAAATTCTCTGTCCCAAGATCCAGTAACTTCCCCTGTCTCTTTTAAAGTTTGAAATAACATTGTCACCTGAAAAAGCAATCATCTAAAATCAACACTGAACGTTACTGCCGGACTCACTTCTCCTTGCAGTTCAGAATGTAATGTTACGGTATATGCCCCAGAGGGGAAGTTAAAGGAAATCCTGGCGAAGAAGTGTCAGAGGCTCCATTCTGTTCTGAGTCTCTGGAGACAAGTGTGTCTGTCAATCACCTTTATTCTCTGGCTGACACTAACTGAACTGATCTGGTGGACACTCAGCAGAAATCAGAAATGCACCTGTCAGCAACTACCCAAGTACATCTTTATCAAATCACTACAATGAGCACAGCAGGTTAACACCCTGGCCTGAAGTGCCCGCATCCCATATGGGTGCCGGTTCAAGACCTGGCTGCTCCACTTCCAATCCAGCTCTCTGCTATGGCCTGGGAAAGCAGTAGAGGATGGCCAAGTGCTTGGGCCCCTGTACCCACATGGGAGACCTGGAAGAAGCTCCTGGCTCCTGGCTTTGGATCAGCACAGCTCTGGCCATTGCAGCCAACTGGAGAGTGAACCAGCGGATAGAAGACCTCTCTCTCTCTCTCCCTCTCTCCCCCTCTCCCTCTCTCCCCCTCTCCCCCTCTCCCCCTCTCCCCCTCTCCCCCTCTCCCCCTCTCCCTCTCTCCCTCTCCCTCTGCCTCTGCCTCTGCCTCTCCTCTCTCTGTGTAACTCTTTCAAATAAATTTTAAAAATCTTTAAAAAAAATCACTACAATGAAATATTTACAACCCAATCCCCCTCATGTGACTTATAAGCACCTCCTGATCACTTCTTTCTCCCCTGGTACTTAACACAGTATCCATCATTCACTACTCAATAATTAAGTTTTTGACTGGAATGAAATTTTCTGAATTATCAAGAATAATTCTAAGGGCTAGTTCTGTGGCATAGTGGGTAAAGCTTCTGCCTGTGGCACAAGTATCCCAAATGGGCACCAGTTCTAATCCCGGCCGCTCCACTTCTGATCCAGCTCTCTGCTATGGCCTGGGAAAGCAGAAGATGGCCTGAGTGCTTAGGTCCCTGAACCCATGTGAGAGGCCCAGAAGAAGCTCCAGGCTCCTGGCTTCAGATCAGCCCAGCTTCAACCACTATGGCCATTTGGGGAGTGAACCAGCAGATGTAAGACCTCTCTGTCTCTCCCTCTCTCTGTAACTCTACTTCGCAAAATAAATAAACAAATAAAACATTTACAAAAAAGAAGAAGAATTCTAATCAAGATCAGAACTCCTGGTAGAATCAAGTAAAAAACCCAACCAGGAGTTTCAAATGTCATGTTCCTCAAGTCAATTCTCTAAATAAGCACAAGGTACTCCCTGTTTCCTCATCATCTGGAATGCATTTCATCCATGGCAACTTTTGTTACAATAAAGATAAATCACAGCCTCCCCACAGAGAAGGACCTTCCAGGGTAGCACAGCCTGGCCTGTCTTGCTCTCTGTGGATAGACTGCTCTTGCCTACATCACCCAGCATTCACTCCTGACTGCCCTGACAGCTGGAGCTCAGGGTACTACGGAGATCGTGCCGAACCTCACCTAACTCTCCTACTCTGACATTAGCTGTCCTTAAAAACAAAATGATGGGGCCAGCACTGCGGCGCAGTAGGGTAATCCTCCACCTGCGGCGTCGACATCCCATATGGGCACCAGTTCTAGTCCCAGCTGCTCCTCTTCCAGTCCAGCTCGCCGCTGTGGCCTGGGAAAGCAACAGAAGATGGCCCAAGTGCTTGGGCCCCCGCGCACTTGTGGGAGACCCTGGCTCCTGATTTGGATTGGCACAGCTCCGGTCGCTGCAGCCATTTGGGGAGTGAACCAGTGGAAGGAAGACCTTTCTCTCTGTCTCCTCTCCTTCTCAGTCTGTAATTCTACTTATCAAATAAATAAATATTTAAAAAATTAAATTATGAGTGGACATGTAGCACAGTGTTTAAACCATCTCTTGAGATGCCTGCATCCCATATTAAGTTGCCTGAGTCCGAATCCCAGCTCCGCTTCCTATCCAGCTTCCTGCTAACACACACCCAGAGAGGTAGCAAATGATGACTCAAGTGCTTGGGTCCCTGCCACCCGCATGGGAGACCTGGATGGAGCTGCAGGCTTCTGGCTTCAGCCTAGCCCAGCCTGGCTGTTGCAGGCATTTGGGGAGTGAACCAGTGGATGGAAGACCTCTCGTTCTCTGGCTCATTCTGCTCTCCTGCTCATTTCTCCCTGTCAATCTGCCTTTCAAATAAATAAAACTTAAAAAAAAAAAAACATAGAACCTCACCCATATAGAATCTAGAATTCTGACTTGTGTTTAAAACTACATGGTGGGGCTGGCACTGTGGTGGGTTAAGCTGCCATCTGCAGTGCTGGCATCCCTCAGGGGTGCAAGTTCAAGGCCTGGGTGCTCCACTTCCCATCCAGCTCCTTACTAACGCACCTAGGAAAGCAGCGGAAGATGGGCCAAGTGCTTGGGTCCCTGCACCCCATGGGAAACCTGGAAGAAGCTCCTGTATTTGGCCTAGCCCAGCCCCGGCCATTGCGGCCACTTGGGGAGTAAACTAGTGGATGGAAGGTCTCTGTGTATCTCCTTCTCTTTCTCTTTGTAACTCTGCCTTTCACATAAATACATCATTAAAAAAAACTGTATTGTGTTTTTCTAACATGCAAGGCTATTAATATTTCTTCCAATATATGACCAAGTTCATATTCATCACTAGTTCAAAGCTATGCCTGGACCCTTAGCCTTCATCTCACCAGTCCTCACACCAAAAAGACATTGTAGGCCGGCGCCATGGCTCAATAAGCTAATCCTCCACCCTGCGGCGCTGGCACACCAGGTTCTAGTCCTGGTCAGGGCGCCAGATTCTGTCCCAGTTGCCCCTCTTCCAGGCCAGCTCTCTGCTGTGGCCAGGGAGTGTAGTGGAGGATGGTCCAAGTCCTTGGGCCCTGCAATGCATGGGAGACCAGGAGAAGCACCTGGCTCCTGCCATCGGATCAGCACGGTGCGCTGGCCGCGGAGGCCATTGGAGGGTGAACCAACAGCAAAGGAAGACCTTTTTCTCTCTCTCTCTGTCCACTCTGCCTGTCAAAAAAAAAAAAGACATTGTACCCGGAAACAATTTAAAGTCTTTCTCCTCTTCCAGGTATTAGAAAGACCAAAACGTAGAAATATGAAGCTTTAAATCGAATGAAAGGTAGAGAATAACAAAGGGAAGTACAGGTTTGAACACCAGCTCAACAGAAAAAGAGCAGAACACAAGGAAGGTGTTACGATTTTGGTGTTAAATGCTACTACTGAAAAACATCTCAGGGTAAAGAAACACAAGAGCTCAGGTGAAAACAAGTCACAGGACCAGAGAGAACAGTTACAAGTGAAATGTGCAAACTAAATGTTGAAAGTTGGCCCTTGGTGATGATTTTTTTTTCAAAGTCAACTAAGATGCAAAGTACAGAAAATACGGAATAAGCACTAATACACGCATAATCACAGAAACACTTCTAATAGGGTGGAAATCAGACACTCGCAAACCCACACCGTGCAAACTGCACTGGCAGCTTCCACCTGGCTGCTAAAACGACCTGGTGTCCCCGACTACCGGGTTCCCACGGCTGGGTAACTGCTTTGAAATTAACAAAGGAGATTTCATTACCGGGGTGGCAAACCAGGCCTCTGGGAGAAGGGCCCTGCGAGGGACCCCTGAGCACGGGCTCCCTGGGACCTGGCCAGCGCCAAATACAGGCGAGGATCTAGGGTGAGGAGGCCGGAGAAAACGTCTCGGTGCGCGCCGCCCGGCCTCGGGGCGGCGACTCGGAGGCTGTCCCTGAACTCCCGGCTCCCCCACTGTCCCCTCCCCAGCCCTCCTCGGTGAGACTCCTGAACACACAACTTGGGGCACCCAGCGCAGGCAGCAGGGCAAGTCAAAGGCGCTCCAGCCCGGCGTCCACACTCGCTTCCGGGACTCGGGAGCCCGCCCAGCCCTGCGGGAGGCACCCCCCACACCCCGGCAAATGGCTGTGAGGGGCGGGGACGGGCGACAGGACAGCTCCGCGGGGCTGGGGGCTGGGGTCCGGTCGGCGCCCACCAGCCGGTCCAGTGTGCCCAGGTTCCAGGCAGGGCCTCCGGCGCGGCAGCCCGAGCGCGCGCCCACACCCGGGCAGGCGCTGCCCAGCGCGGCCGCCACCCCTGCCCCGGCCCGCCCCGGCCCCCGGGCCCCGGCCCCGCCTTACACTGAATGGGCGGATAGCAACCGGGGTCCTCGCCGCCGGGCTGGCAGCGGCTGGAGAAGGCGCTGCGCGGGGTCACGTAGTTGCTGGGGAAGATGCCCACGCGCTGGTTCAGCTGCCCGGTCCACCAGCCCTCGTCGCCGGACACCTGCGAGTCCTTGGACAGCACCTCCACCACGTCGCCCAGCCGCAGGGTCAGCTCGTCCTCGCCCGCCGCCTCGTACTCGAACACCGCCGTCCAGTAGGGCAGCGGCGCGTCCGAGCCCAGCTCCCCGGGGGCCGCCGCCGCCGCCTCCTCCTCTTCCTCCTCCTCCTCGGCCCCCGCGCCGTCCTCTCCCGGCGGGGTGGCAGCGGCGGCGCTCGCCAGGCAGCCGAGAAGCGCTCTGGAGGGCTCCATGGAGCGGCCGATCCATAGGGTGCGGGGCTGCCGCCGCCCGCAGGAGCCGCCGCCGCCTATTGTTCATGCGGCTCCGCAGAGCTGGGGGGACCCCCTCCGCCGACGGCGGCCGCAGGTAGGGCCCGGGCTGGCGGGGAGGGCAGAGCCGGCGCTCCGGGGCTCGCGCGGCGGGAGGGTGAGTGCGCCGAGCGCCAACGCGCGCCGCAGCCTAGGGGTGCGGCGGGCCCGCGTCCCCGCCTGCCCGCTCGCCCCCCGGGGGCGGCGTCGCCACCTCTGCCGCGGGTACCTGCCAGTGCAGCCAGCGCCCGCCGCCGCCAGCCGGCCGCCGCTCCCCTCCGCGCCCCGCGCCGCGCCGCGCCCCGCCCCCCGCGCCGCCCGCACGCCCGGGACCACCTGACGCGGGCCTGGCTCCGCCCCAGCCCTGCGGATCGGGGAGGGGCGTGGCCTCCAGGCGCCAGGCACGCCCCCCCAGCGCCAGCCGCCTTCCCATTGGCGGCCGCCGACCCGTGCGCAGGTTGCCCTCGCCGCGGTTGGGGCGGCCGCGCTGGACGCCCTGCAGGGCCCTGCGCCTTCGCGGCCCCGCCCCTGTTGCGGGCGCTCCCGTTCTCGCAGCCCAGGTCGACCCCTTGCGCGCTCCTATTGGCCGGCCGCGGCTGCAGCCCATTGGTCCCCGGCACCTGCCCGTTTACGCACGGGGCGAGCTCGGCACCCCCGGGCCGGAGGCGGCTCCCGCCTCATTGGGTGCGTGAGAGGGCCAGGGTGGGTCCCGAAAGGTAAGGCCGAGCTGTCTCCTGGAGAAAGACGGGAGGAGCGGCCGCTCCCTTTGTTTCCGTGGATGGGTAAGGGGCAGCACCGGTGAAAGCCAGCAGAGAAGTGCCGGGGGCCGCAGCCCCGAGAGAGCCCTACCTGAGCAGTCTCCCCTGTGGGCCCTGCCGCAGCCCTGGTCCAACGGGATGGATCAGCGGCCGCTCCCCCATCCAGCCCCTAGGCTGAAGAACCGAAGAACGCTTCGCCTCGGTGGAGACTGCGCACAGCCCGCCCTTCCTGAGTCCCTGCAAGAAGAGAGTTCAAGCCCGTCCGTGTTTTTGTTTTTTTTTTTGAATGCGGGAAGGCGAGAGGCCACCTTCCTGGGGCTTCCAAGTCGGGCTGGGAAGGCCTGGGCTCCCTGCAAGAGGATAAACTTCCCTGCGGGCGTCGCCTGATGGAATTGCGCCTCGGATCCTGGTCGGCGTCTGCAGGGATCAGACTGGAAAGAACCCAAGCAGAATGCGTGTGCACGCGCGTTCGTGGGCACGGACTGGTGCCTTGCTGCATCCCTTTGCGGTGTGCCCGCCATTCGTTAGAAAAGAACAAGCTGTCGGCGTAATGTTACTCCTGTGCTTGCTTGGAAAGATTTATTTATTTATTTAAAAGGCAGAGTTGTACAGAGAGAAGGAGAGACAGAGAGACCTTCCATCTGCTGGTTCACTCCCCCAAATGGCCACAATGGCCAAGACTGGGCCAGGCCACAGCCAGGAGCACCTTCCGGGTCTCCCATGTGGGTGTCAGGGGCCCAAGCAGTTGGGCCATCTGCTGCTGCTCTCCCAGGCCGTTCGCAGGGAGCCGGATAGGAAGTGGAGCAGCCGGGTCTGGAAGGGGCGCCCGCACGGGATTCCAGCCTGCACTAGGCCCAAACGCTGCCCCTCTCCTGTGCTTTCACGTCCCACAGTAGCCAGGTAGAGGTGCTCTGAGATTTCACATCAAGCCCTTGAAGGACCTGGCCTGATCCCCCCAGATTGTCAGCTTTGGGCACAGGCTGAAGTGTGCCTCACTGAGGGCAGGGAGTACACGGAACCATCCCGTGTTCCTGCAGACCACACGTTCCAAGGCTCGCTCCCCAACATGGCTGCGCCGCCCACCCCAGCATCCCACACACCCCCGAGCTTGAAGAAGAGAGGTCGGTGTTGTTCTCAAGAGCATTCGGGGGCCTGTGACCCAGAGGTGAAGACCCCACATCAGAACACCTGGGTTCAACTCCAGGCTCTGGCCCTACCCCAGTTTCCTGCCAGTGCAGACCCTGGGAGGCAGCAGTGACAGCTCAAGTGATTGGGTTCCTGCCACCCACAGGGAGACCCGGCTGCCGCCCCCTCCCCCCAGCCCAGGCCATGGCAGGCATCTGGAGTTAGGAGTACTCCTCCCCCTCTCTGTTTCACACTCACTGTCCCCCATCCCGCTGCGTCTCTAAAGAGAAGACGAGGGGCTAACGCTGTGGCAGAGTGGGGAAAGCCTGTGCCTGCAGTACCAGCATCCCATATGGGTGCTGGTTCCAGTCCTAGCTGCTCCACTTCTGATCCAGCTCTCTGCTATGGCCTGGGAAAGCAGTAGAAGATGGCCCAAGTCCTTGGGCCCCTGCACCTATGTGGGAGACCCAGAAGAAGCTCCTGGCTCCTGGCTTCAGATCAGATCAGCCCAGCTCCAGCCGTTGTGACCATCTGTGGAGTGAACCAGCCGATGGAAGACTATTCTGTCTCTCTCTGCCTCTGTGTAACTTTGACTTTCAAATAAATAAAATAAAATAAAAAGACTGGAGAGAAAAATGGCAGTGAGGGTAGCTCTCTAAGTAGTAGGATTATGAATATTTTTATTGTCATATTTACCTGTAATTTTGAATGTTCTACAATATAGTTTTCAGGATTACACACATACTCCCTGGGAGAGAGGAGGAGGGCGGAAAAAAAAAAAAAAACTTGCCTCCCCTCGCAACAGGGAAACTCTTAATTCCCTGTGCAATTTAAATCTTTAATACCATAATATGTGTTTAGGATCTCATGGAGCGTCAGTCCTGAAACATTTCAACAAGTCACTCAGTAAATATTTGTTGAATGGATAAGTGCTAGGAATGCAAATGAGGGAAGGCCCCTCAGATTCAAGTCTTCTGGCAGGGCCTCAAGGAGGAGGCAGAACCAGAACTGGGTCTGCAGCGGCCTGGGGTGGAGCAGAGAAGAACCTGTGTTCAGGAGAGGAAGGAGGGAGTGGACACAGCCCAGCTGGACAGGTGGGTCCATGTGGACAGAAGGGTGAGCAAGAACTCTGAAAAGGTGGGTGGAGATTGGACTATAATTGTAAAGGGCCTTGTAATTACTTGATTCACATTGACAATTATTTAATTGATTATTTATATTTATTTAATGCTGTGTGTGTTCACCAGAAGGGCAGGGACTGGTCGGTCTGGTTCTCCACAGTTCTCCCAGCATTTTGAGAGTACCTAGTATGCAGTGGACTCTCCATGCGTATTTGCAGCTGCGTGACTCCCTTGGGTGCCAGGCTGAGAAGCCTGGGTTTTGTTTAGCAGATAAAGGAGCACCATGAAAAGGTTTTGAGTGGGAATGTGAGGTGACCAAGTAGCACCTTTGCTGGAGAACAGAGCAGATGAAGGAGAGATACTTAAGACAGGCATGGAAAGATGTAGAGCAGGTGTGGGAATGGAACATAATGTATGGGTAGCAACAGAGGAGTTCCAGCCAGAGGAGAGAAGAGGATGCAAAAGGGAGTGATAGGAAAGAAAACAGACAAGATCGTCAAAGACTTTGAAAGCCGGGTCTGATTACTAAAATGTTATGACTATTATGTTCTCGAGCAGGGCTTTGCTAAATCTCACCTGAGAAAGACGTATTCTCTCCACCGCGCTGAAAAATGCAGCGTAAGGCAGGGCAGTGATGCAACTTAGCTCTTGACTTAAGTCAGAAGAAAACAGTTTGTCCCGGCTCTGTCCTGTAAAACCCATGCGACTTTGGACCAGGTGCCTGTTGGAACCTCAGTTTCCTCATTTTTATTTTATTTTCTTAAAGAAGATTTATTTGAAAGGTAGGGAGGAGGCTAGCACTGTGGCACAGTGGGTTAACGCCCTGGCCTGAAGCACCGGCATCCCATATGGGCACTGGTTCAAGACCCAGATGCTCCACTTCTGATCCAGCTCTCTGCTGTGGTCTGGGAAAGTAGTAGAAGATGGCCCAAGTGCTTGGGCCCCTGCACCCACGTGAGAGACCTGGAAGAAGCTCCTGGCTCCTGACTTCAGATTGGCGTGGCTCCAACCATTGCAGCCATCTGGGGGCTGAACCAGCTAATGGAAGATCTCTCTCTCTCTCTCTCTCTCTCTCTTTCTCTCTCTCTCTCTCTCCCCTCTCCCTCCCTCCCTCCCTCTATGTAACTCTGCCTTTCAAATAAATAAATAAATCTTTAAAAAAAAAAAAAAGGCAGGGAGAGAGATTCCTCTTCCCCAAATGCCCACAATTACCTAGAGTCAGCCAAACCCAGGAGCCAGGAACTTCATCTGGGTCTCTCCCATGTGGGTGGCAGGAACACAAGTACTTGAGCCATCACCTGCTGCCTGCCAGGTACATTAGCCAAAAGCTGCACTGGAGGTAGAGTAGCTGGACCTGGACCAGGTACTCCAATAAAGGATGCAGGCAAAATAAATGGCAGCTTAACGCATTGTACCTCATGTCTGCTCCAGGTCCCTCTTTTTTTTTTTTTTTTTTTTTAAGATTTATTTATTTATTGGAAAGGCAAAGTTAGAGAGCACTTCCATCCACTAGTTCACTCCCCAAATGGCCACAACGGTTGGAGCTGAGCCGATCCTAAGCCAGGAACCTGGAGACTTCCAGGTCTCCCACATGGGTGCAGGGACTCAAGGACTTGGGCCATCTTCCACTGCTTTCTTGGGCACATCAGCAAAGAGCTGGATCAGAAGTGGAGCAGCCAGGACTCCAACCAGCGCCCATACAGGATGCCAGCACTGCAGGTGGTGACTTTACCTATTATACCACAATGCCAGCCCTGCCCCATTTTTAAAAATACGTGTGATAGGGGCCAGCGCCATGGCTCACTTGGTTAATCCTCCGCCTGAGGTGCCGGCATCCCATATGGGTGCCGGGTTCTAATCCTGGCTGCTCCTCTTCCAGTCCATCTCTCTGTTGTGGCCCAGGAGGGCAGTGGAGGATGGCCCAAGTCCTTGGGCCCCTACACCCGCATAGGAGACCAGGAAAAGCGCCTGGCTCCTGGCTTCGGATCGGTATAGCTCCAGCCGTTGCAGCTATCTGGGGAGTGAACCAATGAAGGAAGATCTTTCTCTCTGTCTCTCTCTCTCTCTTACTAACTCTATCTGTCAAATAAAAAATAAATAAATAAATAAAATAGATGTGATAATAGAACTTATTTTTATGAATGGGTAGAGGATAAAAGCAGACAGGACATACAAAAGCATGGTGCCTAACACCCAGCAAATATTCAACACGTATTTCCTTTGCTTTGTGCATCACCCTTACAACACGCTTCAGTTGCACCCTAGAAAACTGTGGAGGTCACATGATGAGAAGTAGGGCCTAGGGCTTTCCTCTTAGGAAAAAGGCAATACAATACCAGTGAGGGACATCAACACTCCACTTTCATCCACAGATCAGCCAAAGAATTAACACACATCAGGGTTCAAGCTGTTCCATAGAAACAAGTGGACAAATAGACATTTACAGAACATGTCATCCAACAGCTGCAGAATAAACATTAGCAAACAAAATTCTGTAGCATAGATCATATAAGACCACAAAATATGTCTCAACAAATTAAAAAAATCAAAATCATACCATGTATTTCTTCTGATCACTATGAGATAAAACCAGAAATTTAGGAATTATACAAATACATAGAAACAGCACAATATACTATTTTTTAAAGATTTATTTATTCGAAAGAGTTACACAGAGGAGAGGCAGAGAGAGAGAGGTCTTCCATCCGATGGCTCACACCCCAAATGGCTGCAACCGCAGATCCGAAGCCAGCAGCCAGGAGCTTCTTCCAGGTCTCCCGCGTGGGTGCAGGGGCCCAAGGACTCGGGCCATCCTCTACAACTTTCCCAGGCCACAGCAGAGAGCTGAATCGAAAGAGGAGTACCCAGGACTAGAACTAGCGTCCATATGGGATGCCGGCTCTTCAGGCCAGGGCATTAACCCACTGTGCCACAGTGCCAGCCCATATACTATTGAATGAACAATAGGTCTTGACTTTCAAATAAATGAATAAATAAATCTTAAGAAAAAAAATGAGGCAGGCACTGTGGCATAGCAGGTAAAGCTGCCTTCGGCAGTGCCAGCATCCCATATGGGCGCCGGTTTGAGTCTCAGCTGCTCCATTTCTGACCCAGCTCTCTGCTATGGCCTGGGAAAGCAGCGGAGGATGTCTTAAGTCCTTGGGCCCCTGCACCCTTGTGAGAGACCCAGAAGAAGCTCCTGGCTCCTGGCTTCAGATCGGCCCAGCTGCAGTCATTGCGGCCATTTGGGGAGTGAACTGGTGGACAGAAGACTCTCACTCTCTCTCTCTCTCTCTCTCTCTCTCTCTCTGTCTGCCTCTGCCTCTCTGTAACTCTGCATTTCAAATAAATCAATCAAAAATACAACATATTGAGGAAAAGAAGTTGAGGGTTTTCTTTTTTCTTTTCTTTTCTTTTTCTTTTTTTTTATTGACAGAGTTAGACAGTGAGAGAGACAAAGACAGAGAGAAAGATCTTCCCTCCGTTGGTTCACTCCCCAAATGGCCACCACGGCCAGCGCTGTGCCAATCCACAGCCAGGAGCCAGGTGCTTCCTCCTGGTCTCCCATGCGGGCGCAGGCGCCCAAGTACTTGGGCCATCCTCCACTGCGCTCCCAGGCCACAGCCGAGAGCTGGACTGGAAGAGGAGCAAACAGGACTAGAACCCAGCGCCCGTTTGGGATGCCAGTGCCACAGGCAGAAGATTAACCAAGTGAGCCACGGTGCCAGCGTAGGGTTTTCTTTTTAATGTTTATTCATTTTCATCTCCTTGGAAGGTAGAATGACAGAGACGAGAGGTCTTCCACCCTCTGTTTCACCCCCCACGTGTCCACAACAGCAGAGTAAGCAGAACTCGGAGCAGCACGCCAATATGGGGTGCAGGTGTCCCAAGTATCAGCTTAAACCACTGTGCCACAATGCAAGCCCCAGGGATTGGCTTCCTGAAAGGATAAAATTGACAAACCTTTACCAAGGGAAAAAAAAGAGAAGACTAAAATAAAAGCAGAAATGAAACAGAAGATACTACAACTGAGACCACAGAAATACAGATCATTAGGGACCATTATGAACAGCTATGTGCCAACAAATTGAAAAACCTGGGACTTGCATTGTGGCACAGCGGGTTAAGCCACTGCCTGCCTGCAATGCTGGCATCCCCTTGGAGTGCCAATTCCAATCGCAACTGCTCTGCTTCTGGTCTAGCTCCCTGCTAACGCACCTGGGAAAGCAGTTGAGAATGGCCCAAATGCTTGGGCCTCTGCCACCCATGAAGGAGACCTGGATGGAGTTCCAGGCTCTTGGCTTAGGCCTGGCCCAGCCCTGACCATTTAGGGAATGAACCAACAGATAGAAGATCTCTTTATTTCTCTGCCTTTCCTCTTTTTCTGTCACTCTGCCTTTCAAATAAATAAAAAATAAATTTTAAAAGAAAATTATAATAAATAAATATTTTTAAAAGAAAATGAGAGAGCGGGTGCTGTGGCGTAGCGGATAAAGCTACTGCCTGCAGTTCTGGCATTTCATATGGGTGCCGATTAGAGACCAGGCTGCTCCACTTCCGATCCAGCTCTCTTCTATGGCCTGGGAAAGCAGCAGAAGATGGCCCAAGTCCTTGGGCCCCTGCACCCTTGTGAGAGACCCGGAAGAAGCTCCTGGTTCCTGGCTTCGGATCAGCACAGCTCTGGCCGTTGTGGCCATCTGGGGAGTTAACCAGTGGATGGAAGACCTCTCTCTGACTCTGCCTCTCTCTGTGTGTAACTCTGACTTTCAAATGAATGAATAAATCTAAAAAAAAGAAAAGAAAATGAGAAGGTTCCAGCATTATGGTGTAGTAGGTTAAGCCTCCACCTGCGTTGCTGGCATCTCATACGGGTGCTAGTTTGAGACTCCACTGCTCCACTTCCTATCCAGCTCCCTGCTAATGTGCCTGGGAAAGCAGTGAAAGATGGCTCAAATACTTGGACCTCTGTAATCATATGGGAGACCCAGAAGAACCTCCTGGTCCCTGGCTCCTGGCTTCAGCCTGGCCCATCCCAGCTGTTGCAGGCATTTTGGGAGTGAACCAGTGGATGGAAGATATTTTTCTCTCACTGTCTTTCCTCTTTTTCTTTCATTCTGCCTTTCAAATAAATATAAAATAAATCTTAAAATGAAAAATTGATGGATAAATTTCTGGACACATGTAATCTACCAATATTGAACCATGGAGAAAATCTTAATAGACCAATAATGAGTAATGAGATTGAATCAATAATCAACCCCCCCCCCAAAAAAAAAAAAGGCCTAAGACTGGAGAGCTTCATGGCTGAATTCTACCAAGTTTTTAGGGAAGAACTAACACTGATTCTTCTCAAACTATTCCAAAAAATTGAGAGGACCCTTTCAAACTCATTCTGCAAGGCCAGTATTACACTGATACCAAAACCAGACAAGGACACAGCAATTTAAAAAAAAAAAAAAAACCCTACAGATCAGTCCCTGATGAATAGAGATGCAAAAAATTCTTAACAAAATACTAGTAATTGAATCCAATAGTACATCAAAAAGATCATTCATCATGATCAAGTGGGTTCAATATATAAAAACCAATATGTGTAATATATCACAGAATGGTCAAAATTTTAGGATTGTATAAATAGATGCATAAAAGACATTGACACCCACTTATGCTTAAAAAAAAAAACTGAACAAATTAGGTATAGAAGGAACATTTCTCAACATAGTAAAAACTGTATATGACAAGCCCATGGCCAACATGGTGCTGAGTAGGGAGAAGCTGGAAGCATTTTCTCTAAGATCTAGAACTAGACAAGGATTCCACTCTAATTCCTTTTATTCAATATAGTACTGAAAGTCTTAATCAAAGCAATTAGGCAAAAGAAAGGAAAGGCATACAAATGGGAAAGGAGGAATTAAAATACTCCTGTTTGTGGATTACATGATTCAATACATAGAAAAATCCAAAGTCTCCAACATTAGAATTGATAAATATATTTAGTAAAGTTGCAGGATGTAATATTAGCCCACAAAATCAGTAACATTTTCATATACCAATATCAAGCTTGTTAAGAAAGAAATCACACTCATAATGGATACAAAAAATATAAAAATCTAGGACTAAACTTAGTCAAGGATGTGAGAGACATACCCATGAAAATTACAAAACACTGGGGAAAAAACTGGAGACAAAATGAAAAGGCATCCATGTTCATGGAGAGCAAGAATTAACATTGTTAGAATGTTCATAGTATCCAAATTGACTTAAAAATTCAACACAGTCTCCTTCAAAGTACCAATGACTCTTCATAGAACTAGAAAAAACAATCCTAAAATTTATATGGAAATAGAAAAGACTTCAAATACCCAAAGTCATCTTGAACAAAATGAACAAAGCTGGAGGTACCATAATACCTGATTTCAAGACATACTACAGGGGCCGGTGCTGTGGCACAGCGGGTTAAGACCCTGGCCTGAAGCGCCGGCATCCCACGTGGGTGCCGGTTCAAGACCCGGCTACTCCACTTCATATCCAGCTCTCTGCTATGGCCTTGGGTAGCATTAGAAGATGGCCCAAGTCCTTGGGCCCCTGCACCCGCACGGGAGACTGGGAAGAAGCTCCTGACTCCTGGCTTCGGATGGCGTAACTCCAGCCTTTGCGGCCATTTGGGGAGTGAACCAACAGATGGAAGACCTCTCTCTCTCTCTGTCTCTCTCTCTCTCTCTCTCTCTCTCTGCCTCTCCTCTCTCTGTGTAACTCTGACTCTCAAATAAATAAATAAATATTTTAAAAAAGACATACTACAGAACTGCAGTAACCAAAACAGCATGGTGTTGGCATAAAAGCAGACACATAGACAATGGACAGAAAGAGATGAAACCCATGCCGTCTCATTCTCAACAAAGGCACCAAAAACACACTGGAAGGACAATTGCTCAATAACCAGTACTTGGAAAAGGAGGCATCCATATGCAGAAGATTGATACTTGCCATCTCTCCCCCCCCCCACCTCCCACCCTACACAAAAATCAACTCAAACTGGAGCAATGGGCTAATTTTTTTTTTTTTTTTTTGCCAGGTAGAGTGACAGTGAGAGAGAGAGAGAGACAGAGAGAAAGGTCTTCCTTTTTCCATTGGTTCACCCCCCAATGGCCGCTGTGGCCAGCACACTGCGCTGATCCAAAGCTAGGAGCCAGTTGCTTCTCCTGGTCTCCCATGGGGTGCATGGCCCAAGCACTTGGGCCATCCTCCACTGCACTCCCTGGCCACAGCAGAGAGCTGGACTGGAAGAGGAGCAACCGGGACAGAATCTGGCACCCTGACCGGGACTAGAACCTGGGGTGCCAGCCCCGCTGGTGGAAGATTAGCCTATTGAGCCTTGGCACCGGCCATAATGGGCTAAATTTAAAGCATGAAGTTTTGCAACTACTAGAAGAAAATTTAGGGGAAACACTTCAAGGCATCAGTACAGGCAATTTTTTAAAAAGATTTTATTTATTTATTTGAAAGAGTTACAGACAATGAGAGGGAGAGACAGAGAGAAAGAAAGGTCTTCCATCTCCTGATTCACTCCCCAAATGACCAAAATGGCCAGAGCTGGGCTGATCTGAAGTCAGGAGCCAGGAGCTTCTTCCAGGTCTCCCATGTAGGTACAGGGGCCCATGCATGTGGCCCACCTACCACTGCTTTCCCAGGCCATAGCAGAGAGCCAGATACGAAGAGGAACAGC
Organism: Sylvilagus floridanus; assembly: GCA_949820135.1. Lineage (NCBI taxonomy): Eukaryota > Metazoa > Chordata > Mammalia > Lagomorpha > Leporidae > Sylvilagus > Sylvilagus floridanus. The sequence goes on along the minus strand of OX463228.1, from coordinate 8,208,925 downwards.
CGGGACTAGATCCGGCACCCATATGGGATGCCAGCACTGCAGGTGGAGGATTAACCTACTGCACCACAGTGCCGCAGGCAATGGTTTTATTTAAATAAGATCCCCAAAGCACAAGCAACATAGACCAAGTTAGACGATTGGGCTTATATCAAACTGAGGAGCTTCAGCACAGCAGAGGGAACCAGAGTGACGAGACAACTGCAGTAAGGGGAGAAAACACTGGCAAAGTGCTCATTTGGCAAAGGGTTATGATCCAGAATATTTAGGAACTCAAAAACTCCATCAACAAACACTACAGCTTTAAATGGCCAAATGATCTGAATAGACATTTCTCTAAAGAAGAAATACAAATAGCCAACAAATATATTTTTTTTAATGCTCAATGTCATTAGCCAGCAAGGAAATGCTGGCTATGGCCTGGGAGAGCAGTAGAGGATGGTCCGAGTGCTTGGGCCTCTGCACCAGCATGGGAGACTTGGAAGAACATCCTGGCTCCTGGCTTGGGATCAGACCAGCTCTGGCCATTGCAGCCATTTGGGGAGTGAAGCAGCGGATGAAAGAGCTTTCTCTCTGTCTCTCTGTCTTTCTGTAACTCCACCTCACAAATAAATAAAAAATAAAATCTTTAAAAGACAAAAAGACAGGGCCGGCACTGTGGTGTAGCAGGTAAAGCCGCCACCTTCAGTGCCAACATCCCATATTGCCACTGGTTCGAGACCTGGCTGCTCCACTTCCAATCCAATTCTCTGCAATAGCCTGGGAAAGCAGTAGAAGGTGGCCTAAGTCCTTGGACCCCTGCACCCACGTGGGAGACCTGGAAGAAGCTCCTGGCTCCTGGCTTCAGATCATTGCAACCATTTGGCGAGTAAACCAGCGGATGGTAGATCTCTCTCTCTCTCTCTATCACTCTCTTTCTCTGCTTCTCCTTCTCTCTGTGTAACTCTGACTTTCAAATAAATAAATATTTAAAATAAAAAAGAAAAATGTAGTGTATGAGGAATGTAATATTAGTTGAATAAAAAAATAAAATCCTGTCATTTCAGTAAAATGGATGGAACTGGAGACATTATGTCAAGTAAAATGAGCCAAAAAGACAGATACCCTATGGTCTCTGATATGTTGAAATTTAAATAAAACCAGTCTGAATGCAGAATAGTGATTAGTAGATAGAGGTGGGGAGGGCAGAGGGGGCACACGGAGATTGGATAACAGTAGCAGCACAGACAGTCAGAGGAGCGCGTTCTCGTGTGCCCCAGCGCAGCGGCGGCGGGCCACAGCCCACAGTGACGCACTTCTCGTGCGTTGATGAAGACCGCGACAGAGCAGCCCGAGGACGCGGACGTTCAGGAAGGACAGCAGCGACTTCATCCCTACCCCTGCACGTGTGTGCTGAATGGCACACTGCACTCCGTAAAAACGTGCACGCACTACTTACTAATCCAGGTCTTCTCGCTTAATAAATAAAGTCAAAAATGCTTCAACTGTGGGGGGAAAGGAAGCAAGCAAAGAAAGAAAAAGCGGCAGAAAGGAGAAGAAAGGAAGGGAGGGGAAGGAAGAGGAAAAGGTGACAAGTTCAGGGCCTTGGATTCTGTCTGAACCTGTCTGTTTTTAAATTTGCATTTATTTATTTGTGAGCCAGAGCTCCAATCCTCTGCCTCACTCCCCAGATGCCTGCAGAGGTCGGGAGGCAGGGAGTGAAATGGTGGTCACCCGAGGATGGGGAGGGGAGGGGACCGGGGACACAGAATGTCAGTTTGAGCAAAGCTCACCAGATCTGCGTCGTAATCACATAGTTAACAGGCTGGGCCCCTGCGATATTGCTAAGAGTCGGCTTGAAGTTTCTCACCATAAAGAAGCGAGGAGCATGTGAGGGAAAGCACGTTCCCAGCTTGATCTAGCCGTTCCACAATGTACACGCGCATCAAAACACCGTGGAATACACCATAAAAATACACAGTCTTTGTCAATGAAGGCAATAAAAAGAAGCCGCAGAAAAGCATAATACGTTATTGTTAATGAGGACAGTAATCTAGTGATGTGGAAATGTGTACACCACAATGATACATGAAAAAGTAGTGAAAAACATTTACACAATGTGACCCTGTGTGTGTGTGTGTGTGTGTAAACAAAACGCTCAATGGCCATTTCTGAACTAAGTAGTAGAGTATGGGTAATTTTTTTAAGATTTATTTGTTTATTTTTAGAGATCTATTTATTTGAAAGGCAGAGTTACAGACAGAGAGGAGAGACAGAGATCTTCCATCTACTGCTTCACTCCCCAAATGGCTACAATGGCCAGAGCTGGACTGATCGAAAGCCAGGAGCCAAGAGCTTCTTCTGGGCCTCCCATGTGGGTGCAGAGGCCCAAGTACTTGGGCCATCTTCTATTGCTTTCCCAGGCACTTTAGATGGAGCTGGATTGCAAGTGGAGTAGCTGGGATTTGAACCAGCGCCCATATGGGATGGCAACTCTGCAGGTGGAGGCTTAACCTTCTATGACACAGTACCGGCCCTCTTAAGATTTATTTATTTATTTGGAAGGCAGAGTGACAGAGAGAGAGAGGGAGAGAGGGCGATCTTCCACCTGCTGGTTTACTCCCCAAGTGGCCATACAATGGCCACGGCTGGTCCAGGCTGAAGCCAGGAGCTTGGACCTCTGTCTAGGCTCCCACATGGAGAGCAGGGACCCAAGTACCTGGGCCTGGGGGCACTAGCAGGGAGTTGGATTGGAAGAGGAGCAGCTGGGGCTCAGAGAAGGTGTGATGTGGGAAGCAGGTATATCAAGCAGCCGTTTAACGTGCTGAGCCACAACACAGGGAGCTACGGATAGTTTTTATTGCCTGCATTTTAGTTTATTTTCAATGAGCTAAAATAACCTATAATACTTTTTCAATTGGGATAATGAACTACAAAATCACTTTTCTTTTTTTAAACATGGAATACAATTTTTAAAAGATGTATTTATTTGAAAGGCAGACTTACAGGGGGGGGGGGGAGACAGAAAGAGAGAGCTTCCATCTGCTGGTTCACTCCCCAGGGGGCTGCAGTGACAAGGGGTGGCCCAGACCAAAGCCAGGAGCTCCATCCTGGTCTCCCACGTGGGTGGAAAGGGCCTGAGCACTTGCGCCACCCTCTGCTGCTTTCCTAGGCGCATTAGCAGGGAGCTTGATTGGAAGCCGAGCAGCCAGGATGCAGGCAGTGACTTAACTCACTGGGTCTCAAGGCCCGCCATGGGAATCAGTTTCAAGCTGACAGCATTATTGTGAGCTGGAGAGAGAGAGAGAGGAAGGAAGACCCTGAACCTAAGCTTGGTGTGAATCACAATGATGATGCCGACGGCTACGAGCCGAGCCGAGGGCTCACTCCGTGCCCTGCACTGCTCGGAGGCTTCCTGGGGTTTTGAATGGCTCCTGTAAGCAATTTGGAGTCCACTCCTTGTCTATCCCTCCCCCTCCCGGAGGGAGCGTTCAGGGTTCTGTGTATCAGGGCCGTGGACCAGCTTTGCACCCCTGGGGCATCCCTCACCCTGCACTGACATGGAGGTCTTTCTTGGGGTGTCAGGTACTCAAACCTTGTCCTTTAAATCATCCTGGCAAGAAAGAATCGGCTCAAACTGCAGCTCACTGTTGTGGCTTTGAGACTTACGCCCTCTTTTCTGAAATAACATCAATCTAAAGACTTCTGTTACTCCTTATTTGAGCAAGCCGATGAAATCTGACGAATAAGCAGCTCTCCCCCTTTGTGTGCCGATGAGGCTGCAGGAGCCCCAGGTGTACGCAGCCGTCCCCTCTTAGAGACAGTGGTAGACAGCGGCGCCACCGTGTGGCACTGAGGAGTATGGCAACCCCTGCTTTTTTTTTTTTTTTTTTTTTAATTACATTGCTTCTTAGTTTCACATGTAAGTGTTGGAAGCAACCTTCGTGGTCACTGGGTGGCGCCCTTTCGATGCGTTAGAGTGGAAATGAAGGCTGAGAAGTACAGCTTGAAGGGAAATCCTCACAACCGCTGCCCGCTTTTCAGTTTGAATCAGGGTTGTCTTCATGCCAGCTGGGGGGGGCTTGTATTAACCAAGTGCAAGCACTCAACGTCACACCAATGAATCTGACGCCTAGAGAGGGTAGGTGACCTGCTGCAGGGACCATGGTTAACTTGAGGGTCGCTGGTTTTTCATTCTTCTTGTTCATGTATGCACCAAATGTTTACATACATGTGTACTCCGTGTCAAGCCCTGATTCCAGGCACTGGAGACACAGTAGTGGACAAGATAGACGAAATTCCCTCAGAGAGCTCATGTTCTAGTCGAGAGACAAACAGAGCAGCAAGCAAAGTGCAGAGAAAGGAGTAAATACAAAACGGAAAATTAGGGAGGGGGATGTGAAACACAAGGGGACTTTTGGACAAAAACCTGAGAGAGCTGAAGAAACCAGTCATAGAGGAAGAGCATCCAGACAGACTTCATAGCAGTGCAAAGGCCCTGGGGCCGAAAAATGCCTGCATACCCTAGAAAAGATAGTGGGACTGAGAGTTGGAGGCGAATGGGAGCTGCACGAGGTGACCGGTGCCCATCAGGTCAGCGGAGGACCCCAGCTTTTCCCTGGAGTGAGACCGGGCACTGAGGAGCCGGAGAAGAGGGGTGGTGTGGTCAGAACCCTTTAGAACAGGGCTGCTGCGGCTCCCGGTGCGCACCGGGGTGCAGGACGAGGGCAGGGACCCTGAGAGGCCGGGGCCAATAGGTAACAGCACACTAAACCAGAGGGCAGACCACGGTCTAGCGGCAGGCGGTCCGAATTCTAAAATACGTGTTGATTAGCCCCTCCCGTTTTGCTGACAGTTCAGAACAGGGATAAAAGAACCCGGGGAATCAAGGAAGTCGCCCTGACCACCGGAAGACCAGCGTTGCCATGAATGAAGAATGAGGAGAATCGCAGCAGCGTAAGGTTAGACCTGCGAAATCCAGATCGCTATCCTACACCCAAGGGCGGGTGTCAGGTATGCAGTTGATTATGAGGTCTGGAGTTCAGCCAAGAGCTAAGTGATAACAAACAGTCTGGCCACTGGCGATGTTCTCTCCACAATGAGGCGAAGGGCACAATGGCGACCAGAAAACACTGAGACCCCTTCCACATTAGCATGTGGGTCTCCCAGTTTCTGCCCAGAGACCCTTGCGTTCCTGACACGGCCCCTCATCTTGGCTCAGGGACATGAACCATGCGTCTCTGGACCCCATAGAGAGCTCTAGGGTGCCCGCCTGGTCTCTGGGGCTCTGGGGGGAGCCCCCCTGCATGAAGTGAGCAGCAGCCCAAAGGGCGGGCTGTTCAGCCAGTGGAACATTCCGGAAACTCTCTGAGCTCTATGTTTTACAGATTGGATCCCACTCACGACTTCCCTTCTTTGCTTCCTTGGGTGCCAGGTCAAGGGCAGTGGCTTGCACCTGTGCATATAGCTCTATTTTTTTTTTTAATTTTTTTTTTTTTTAATTAGAGAGAGAGCGAGCTCCCATGTGCTAGGACCCTCAAGTTAGCTGTGGCCCCTGCAGCAGGTCCCTCACCCTGTCTAGGCTTCAGATTCATTCCCCAAATCCTCCTGGTGCCTCCGATGGGGCAGGGGAAGCCGGGAGCTGGGGACTCCAGCCAGGTCTCCCACGGGAGCGGTGGGAACCCAATCGCCAAGTCATTGCTGTGGTCTCCCAGCGATAGCAGGAAGCTGGGGTCAGGGGCAGACCTGGGATTTGATTCGGGTACTCTGATATGGGATGTGGGTATCTTCACGACATTTTAACCACTGAGCTGAATGCATGCCCCTGTCCCTTACTTCATTATCTGTTCTTCCCCCAAACAAGCTCTGTACACGGGGGAGTTGGGATTCTCCCTCTTGGGGCCAGGGACAGTACAGTGATGGTGAGCTCACCAAGGACAGGTTAGTGCTGATCCATGTGCCCTGAATTCATGTACAAAGTCAAAGACACCGAGTTGTCACTGTCCCCACCGCTTGTGACAACAACCAACATTTGAATGGTAATTTGCAGTTCCCAAACACCTCTAGCCAGATACTGGGGGACTGAGTTAGCAGATGTGGGGAGCAGTTTTTCTGCCAAGGGTCATTCGGAGTTTTATAATGTCATTCCCTGGCCGTACAACACGATCAACTTAAAAATCAGCCTGCTATGTAATTTGTTGAATGTCAAGACCTGCCTGCCGTTGCCTCGGCAGGACCAGGCCTAAGGATTTTGTGGGCCTGCGGGATGGACGTTCCCCAACCCCGGGTTAGCAGGGTGGACTCTGGAACAAGATTGCCTGGGTTTGAATCCCAGGTCCGCTGTGACTTGCTGGCTCTGGCCTGCTTCAGTGTGGGAGAAGCGCACAACCCATCTCAAACACTGCTCCTGACTCCCGAGTTCACAATCCCTACTGCAGTCTGCTGTGGCTTGCATGCTTGTCCCCTGGAATTCCCACGTGGGAAACATCATCTCCCAAGTCACGTGTACGTGACATTCACAAGTGGGGACCTCGGGGAGGTGACTGAATGGACTAATGCGTGCAGGGATTAGCGGATTAATAGGGTGTAGATGGAGCGGCTCTGTTGGAAGCGGGCCCTCTCTGGCTTGCTCACTCTGTCTCTCCATGTGGTGTCCTAGCCCCCCAGCAGCAGGGACCTCACCAGACACAGCCCCCTGATCTGGCATTTCCCAGCCTTCCGAAGCGCGAGCTGAAGGATCCTGATTCTTTATAAACTGCCCGGTCTGTGGAATTCAGACCAGCACAGAAAATGGACAAAGACCCATTTCCTTGGAGGGCGTTGCTTTTGTGTTAAATAAGCAGAACTTTCTCCTGGGGTCTCCTGCTGTCCACCGGCTTTGCATGAAAGGACACGCTGGGGCTGGGGCTGGGGCCGGGCTGGATGGTGTGAAATGGCAAAAATACCTTTTCATGAGTACGTCAGGCAGGGTGCCGGCTCCAAGCCTGGCCCTTCCATGCCTTCCTCATTAAATCTTCTCCCAAAACCTATGTGCTAAGAACTTTTAAAATACCTTTCTCTCTCTCTCTCTCTAACTGTCCACTCTACCTGTCAAAAAAAGAAAACCCCTTCGTCTCAAAACTGGGACACAGAATCATTGAATAAGGAAGTGTAGGTAGGAGGCAGAAGCTGGGCTCAGCTGTCTCTGATCAGGGACCCCTGATTTATGCACAGGACGACTTCTACCTGGGAGCAGCTTGTCTTCCTGCAAAACTCACCTGCTGCGGGGGTGGGCATTCAGCCCAGCAGTTAGGGCACCCATGTACAGTTGCCATGAGCCTGGTTCTGTTCCCCGCTGCAGCTTCCTATCTTACACAGCCTGGACAGCAGCTGAGGTGTGTGAGTGGGTTCCAGTCACCCATGTGGGAGACCCGGATGGAGATCCTGGCTCCTTGGTTCCTGGCTTCTGCCCTGGCCCAAGCCAGCCCATCATGGACATTTGGGGAGTGAACCAGTGGATGGGAGCACTCATTCTCTCTCTCTTTCTCTCTCTTCCTCCCCCCCCCCCCCCTTTAAATCACCACTGTGGCTGGCGTTGCAGCACAGCAAGTTAAACTCCCATATCAGAGTTCCAGTTTGAGTCCCAGTTGTTCTGCTTCTAAGCCAATTCCCTTCTAATGCACTGGGAAGGCAGCAGAAGGTGGCCCAAGTACTCGGGCCCCTGCCACCCATGTGGGAGACCAGGGTGGAGCTCCTGGCTCCTGGCTTCAGCCTGGCCCAGCCCTGGCATTTTCAGCCATTTAAGGAGTAAACCAGTAGATAGAAGATTCTCTCTCCCTTCTCTCCCTCTCTCTCCCTCTCTGTCTCCCTCTGTTACTCTGTCTTTCAAATAATAAATAAATAAATATTTATTTATATAAATTATATTATGTAATATGTATTATACTATATATAATATAGTTATAGTATATTATATAAATAATATAAAGATTCATTTATTATTTGAAGGGCAGAGTGACAGACAGGCAAAAGTAGAGACAGAGAGGTCTTCCATCCACTGGTTCACTCCCCAAATGACCACAACAGCTGGAGCTAGGCCGATTGGAAGCCAGGAGCCAGGACAGGAGCTTCTTCTGGGCCTCTCATGCGGGTGCAGGGGCCCAAGGACTTGGGCCATCCTCTACTGCTTTCCCAGGCCATAGCAGAGAGATGGATGGGAAGTGGAGCAGCCAGGACTCAAACTGGCCTCCACATGGGATGCTGGCACTGCAGGCAGTGGCTTTACCCACTATGCCACAGCACCGGCCCCAAGAAATAAATCTTTGAAAAGAAAAAAAAATTCCCTTATTGTGGAAGCTCCTGCCAGGACCCTGCCCTTTCTTTCCCCCAAACCCAGAGGTTGGGTGGGCGCAGGCACAAGCCCTGCACCCCCACCTTGGGAGTCCCCAGGCCAGCTTCGCTGTGCACGCAGGTGACGGAGGAAGGACCGGCCCTTCCCAGGCGACGGGAAGTCTGCTCAGTGCCTTGTCTCACATTTCCATCCCTGCTGCACCTCCAGTCAGTAGAATCCCTCTCAGTGGGAGGGATTGGAAACCTGGGGGTGGGGGGTGAATACCCTCCCCCACTTCCTCCCTGCCTGCTTCCTTCCGGAATGGTGCACTTGGCTTTGCGGCACACACCCAGAGCAGAACTGTGAGCCAACCAGAGCAAGCACCCCAGATCCTGCTGCTACTTCCTGCCCCCCACAACGGGTGAGCTGGGTTCAGAAGGCACTCCCCCTCTTTTTATCAAAGATTTATTTTATTTATTTGAAGGGCAGATTTACAGAGAGAGAGAGAGGGAGGGAGAGAGAGACTCTTCCATCTGCTGTTCACTCTCCAAATGGCCACAAAGGCCAGGGCTGGGCCAGGCTGAAGCCAGGAGCTAGAATTCCAACCAGGTCTCCCACGTGGGTGCAGGGGCCCTAGCACTCAGGTCATCTCGTGCTGCTCTCTCGGGGGCATTAGCAGGGAGCTGGATCAGCGGTGGAGCAGCCGGCACTCCAGCTGGCACCCGTACCCGATGCTGGCCTGGCAGGTGGTGGCTGCACCCCAGAAGGCACCGTTTGCACTGTTTAGGTGTCTCTCGTGTGGCTTGGGTGTGAAGAGGTGTGATGCATCTGCCCTTGATGTGGGTTGTAGATACATGTTCTAGCGCCTGGTAATAACTCGGTGTCCTGCACGTGCCCGCTGTCACTCCAACAGTGACCCCTCTGCCCCCGCCCCTCCCCTCAAACTCTTCCCACACACGCCTGGGCCCCACGTAGCTGAGGAGCTGCAGCAGCCCGTGGCTGCCCTGCCCTGTCTCTGCCCGCCGTCCTCCCTCCCTGGTCCCCCCGTGCCCCTGCTGGGCCTCTCTCTGCTGAGTCCTGAGGCTGGGACAACGGATCGCTATATAGGTAAGAGAAAGAAGAAAATCAAGTCATAGCAATGTGTTCTGATGAGCCCTGGGTCCTGGTTCTCAGAGCCCCCAGCGCCTGGGGTTTGGAGAGGGGTGAAATGGCCATAGACGCTGACTCCAGTGGCAGTCACGGCGGCTCTTCTTATCTGTGAAGGCTTCACCCCCTCCCTCCTCTACCCCATCCTGAGGGTGTCCTCCCTGCCTCGGCCTCTCTCCACCTGCTGTCAAGAAAGGACTTGAGGGGCTGGACGCCGCCTATGACACGGGCATCCCACGTGAGCACCGGATCAAGTCCTGGCTGCTTCCCCTTCCCACAGTAGAAGGTGGCATGGGTGCTTGGACTCCTGATTCCTACATGGGAGACCCTGGCTGTTGCATCCATGTGGGGAGTGACCCGAAGTATGAAAGATCTTGCTCTCTGCAAAAAAAAAAAAAAAAAAAAAAAGAAAGAAAGAAAGAAAAAGAAAAGAGTTGAGACTTGAAGTGTGGATCTGAAATGGGGCTTTGAAATTTAAAAGGGCCCTAGGAAAAAAAGAAAAAAAAAGGTTCTTTCTGGAGAACAAGGAGGAGCACTCAGCACTTCAGCGTTCCACAGGGGGCCTCTTAAAAAAAGCTCACAGAAAATGCATATGACAGGGAAAAAACTGCATGGATTTTTATTTTGGAAGGACACCAAAATAAACTTATCTTTTTTATTCTATTTTCCCACAAACCTTTTGAAATGGTGTCTCATGTCTCCAGTGACAGGGCAGCTGCTCCAGGCAGCAGCTGGCGCATCTGCCCCACAGGGACACCCATCCGTACCTACGTGGCCCTGAGCATCGCCCAGCTCTGCAGAACAGCCATGAACACAGGAACGGAGCTGATGAGCAAGCCAGGGGCAAATCAGAGCCGTCGGAGCCTGTGATTTCTACAAGCGTCTTGGTTGGAGGCCCTGAAATCAGACAGCCAAGCATGGCCTCTCCAGCACAGAGGAGGAGAGCCTGACAGTATCTGACAACCGTGTCATCACCCCCAGCCCTTCTACAGTTCCACCGACCCAGCTGCCTCTGCCCGGCGTGCTCCAGCCATCCTCTAATGAGACCTCGCTCTAGGGTGGGAATTCGGCACAGCAGTTACGATGCCACTTGGGATGCCCGCATCCCATATCGGAAGGCCTGGGCTCCACCCTGACTCCAGCTTCCTGCTAAGGGCCTGGGCTCAAGTCTGGGCTCCACCCCGACTCCAGCTTCCTGCTGATGCACACTCTGGGAGGCAGCTGTGATGGCTCAAGGACTTAGGTCCCTGCATGCCTCGTGGGAAGAACGGGGTTAAGTTCCTGGCTGCTGTCTTCAGCCTGGCCCAGCCCTGGCAGTTGTGGGCATTTGGGGATATGACCCAGCAGAAGGGAAATCTCTCTCTCTCTCTCTCTGTCACTCGGCCTTTCTAAATAAATACATACATACACACATTTTTTTCAAAAGCCATTTCCCCAGGTTCTGCACCCTGGGAAACATCTCCTGACTGTCCTGGAGATGTCAGGAAGCTCCCTCTCCTGGCTCCCATGGAACCAGTCCTGCCGTCCGCTCCCACCCCTTCTCCATTCGTTTCTAAGGAAGGGGACTTTGCCCCTTTCACCCTTGCCCGGCACAATTCCTGTGTGGCCCACTTTGAATGGAGAGAGATAATAACACTTACACAGAGGTCAAGGAGCCCTTATCCAAAATGCTTGGGACCAGAATTGTTCTGGATTTTCAACTTTGGAATATCTGCATACACACAACTATAATATCTTGGGAATCAGACCAAGTCTAAATATGAGATTCATTTATGTTTCACATATACCTGATACACATAGCCTGAAGGTGATTTTTTAAAGATTTATTTATTTGAAAGGCAGAGTGACAGAGGGAAAGAGACAGAGACAGAGACAGAGATCTTCTATCTACTGGTTTACTCCCCAAATGGTCACAATGGCCAGGCCAGGCCAAAGCCGGGAGCTGGGAGCCCGGAACTCTGGGTCTCCCATGTGGATAGCAGAGGTCCAAACACTCAGGCCATCCTCTGCTGCTTTCCCAGGTGCATTAGCAGGAAGCTGGATTGGAAGAGCAGCCAAAACTTGAACAGATGATCTGATATGAGATGCCAGCATCACAAATTTCAGCTGGACCTGCTGTGCCACAATAGTAGCCCCCTAAAGGCAATACTATACAATATCTTAAATAGTTTTGTGCTCGAAACGAAGCTTCGTGGTGTGAAATTTTCCGCTGTGACATCACATTCATGCTCAATGTTTGCATTTGGGATCATTTCAGATTTTGGACTTTCAGATGAGGGAACCAGCGCTCAGTGTTTCCTCTTTTAGCCCTCACACCAGAGCGGGAGGATGCACACAATGCGTGAAGCGACTTGTCTAGGTCATTTTGTGAAGTGGCAGAACTGGAAGATCTAGCTCAGTTCAGATACTGTAGACCCACCTTGCAGGTGACCCTGACTGCCTCCTGCCATGGAGTAGGAAGCTTCTAACAAAGACAGTATAAAGTAACTTCAGAACAGTCATGGATGGAGCCAGCACTGTGGCTTAGTGGGTGAAGCCACCGCCTGCAACACCAGCAACCCAAATGGGTGCTGGTTCGAGCCCTGGCTGCTCCACTTACAATCCAGCTCCCTGCTTATGCTCCTGGGAAAGCAGCAGAAGATGGCTCAAGTCTCTGGGCCCCTGCACCTGTGTGGGAGACCTGGAAGAAACTCCTGGATCCTGGCTTAGGTCGGGTCACATCCAGCTGTCGGTGACTACACAGCATGTGGCCTCTTAGTGGAAAACTACTGAGGCAGGGCTAGACAATCGCCTCTCCTTCCCCCGCCCAACGTCCTGCCCTCCTAATTGCTCCTCCTTCCCCGGCCCGACACTCTGCCTTTATGATATATAAGTGTGTGGTTGAAAAATAAAATTTGCAGCTTGATCAGGACATGTCTTGCTGCCATCCTTGTGTCTCCTGTCCCTTTCATTCCCCATTCTAGGTACTTGGCCCCAGTTGACGTCCCGCGGGACGGGACATCCAGCTATTGCAGCCATTTAGAGAGTGAACCAGGGTATGGAAGACCTCTCTCTCTCTCTCTGTCTCTCTCTCTTTCTCTCTGTAACTCTGCCTTTCAAATAAAATAAATATTTTTTAAAATCATGGAATATTGGAATTAAACAATGTGTCCATTTTGGTGAAAAAAGAAATTTGAGAGCTATGCATGTTTTTTTCCCTATAAGACCTATTTCCATAAATTTTTTAAGACCCTGCTTAGATACCTCAATTTCATTCTCCATTCTCTCCCACCAAGCTCGAAACTCCAGATAACCCTTAGATCCTCATCTCTCAGCCCTCAGTGCTCTGGACCTCTGTGTTATTATCTGGAAAACAGGAATTCAAGTTAATTAAATATCAGCTAAAAGTCCGGCATGTGCAGAACCCAGAACTAGGTGTTAGGGATCTAAATGCAAAGGTGAAAACAAAACAAGAAAAGATACAGCCTCGGTCTTCAATAAAGGTAAAATCAAACAGAAGAGATCAGGGTTGTACCAGTCAACCCCACAAAACTGTGAAATAAAGTAGATACGCAAGTACAAATAGCAATGCATGGGGACCAGAGTTGTGTGCGATGGGTTAAGCTGCAGCTTGCAATGCTGCATCCCATATGGGAGCCCCAGCTGCTCCACTTCTGACCCAGTTCCCTGCTAATGCTCCTGGGAAAGCAGCAGATGATGGCCTGAGTGCTTGGGTCCCTGCCACCTGGAGTTCCAGGCTACTGGTTTCAGCCTGACCCAACCCTAAGTGAACCTGCAGATTCAAGATCTCCCTTTCTCTCTGTGTCTTCCTCTGTCTCCAACACTCGGCCTTTCAAATACATACACAATCTTAAAAAGAGGGGGGGGATATTAATGGGTGGAGTGCCTACCTCCTAGGGTTGTGTTAAGAATCAAATGAGATCACAGGTGTCAAGGCTCATTAAAGCACTATGCAAAGGTTGGCCAATAGGAGGGGGCTCCAGAGAGTTTGAGGAAAATGGAGTTAGGAGACAATACAGGGTGAGCCTTTAGTGGAGTGGATAAGATGCCAGCTAACACACCCGTTTCATGTATCACATGCCTGGGTTCAAGGCCTGGCTCTGCTCTCAATTCCTGCTTCCTGCTAACGTGCACCCTGGGAGGCAGCAGGTTCCAGGCTCCCGGCTTCAGTTTGGAGCCCTCATTTTTACAGGCATCTGGGGGAGTGAGCCAATGAACGGAAGACCTCTCTCTCTCTCTCTCTCTCTCTCTCTCTTTCTCTAGTCAACTATCTTTGTCTCTTTCCTTTCAAACAAGTAAGAATAATTTTTAAAAGATAAGTGGCATTTTCCATGAACTTTTGGGAGCCCTTGGTTACTATGTTATCATTTGGCTTCTATTGGAGGCACCAATCCGGTTGACTGCCCAGACTGCCTCCTTTCCAAGGGCTGCTCCCAGAGCAGTTCCGCGGGCAGCAGGGGCGCCCTCCTCCTGCCCATGTGCCATTCTGGCCATTCTGGCTGATGGAGCCAGGTGCAGACCCCGGGCCCAACCTGCGTCACTCAGAGTCCCCGCTCTGGATTTGGGATGGGAATGAAGGCGCCCCGGTCTCCAGCCACTCAGAGCTCTTGAGCAGAGGAGACACACACCCCGGAGACAAGGACTGCTATTTTCAGACAAAGCAGCCTGCAGGTTAAAGAGCCCCAGACTGTGGAGGGAGGGGGAAGAGAGGAGAGGTTCGCGGGGGACTGAAGACCAGGGGCCGGGGCCGGGGCTCTGACATCTCGGCCTTGGTGTGCATCTGTCCCCGCCGCCCAGAAACCCTGCTCCAGCAAGGGATTCGGTGGGCTTCGACCCCTTGTAACTAAAAGATTCATAACTAAACTGCTTCTAAACTGATTTGGTTCTGAGTGATTAGAGTAGAAGCCCCTTGGCTTAGTAACAGCATGTCACTCACTCAGTACCTCACCGAGCATCGTTGCATACCGGCTATTTACAAGAGGGAGGAGAAGCGGAGGAAGGAGAGGAAGCTGGCGCCACCCTCTGCGTCATGTCAGCCTCTGCCAGCTGGCTCTGCAGTTCCTGGAATTCCCAGGTTGTGCCCTGGGGCTCTCTAACGGCACCTGATGCAGCCAGCCTTGGCCCCTGTGGGTTTTGCTCATTAGCCTTCTGCCTCCCGGGAATAGCCCCCAAGCCCCACTCCCACCACACCACCTCTCCCCATTTCAGGTTCTCCTGACAAGGCTGTTGTCACGGGCCCCCGCCCCCGGCCACAGAGTGGACGTGGAACCCATACTGGGCAGAATGAGAATCTGCTTCTGGGGGACTTGAGCTCTGAGCTGAGACACACACGCAGAGGGCAGCTGCAGCTGGGCCATCATCCCGCAACCGCACACTCTGAAAACTCCCCAGGTGGCCTGGGGAGGCGGGCATCAGAGCAGCCCTGCCCCTGGTCTCAGGGGCTCAGCTATTCCTTTAAATCTGTAGCCACCTCAGGATCCATCACTCAAAAAAATGTAAATCTCTTGAATTAAATGAGCCAATCAGTTATTTATAACCACAGAGTCCTGACATATCCCTGCTCTGCTTTCCAGATAAAAGCTCCTGGGTGAGTGAAGAGAACAGGAAGAGCCAGAAGAAGAAAGCTCCGCCCTGTCCCCGCCCCCAGCCTCCGGCCCAAGCCCACTTCCTACTCAAGACCCTTTAACAAATCTGTATTTGCCACCAGGTTTTTTTACTTTTGGAAATCTACACAAGTCATTTTGCTGAAGGCTGAGGCTTGTCTCGAGCAAGGAAGATTGTTCTTTTACAGAGCCCTTGCTGGACCCCTCCGCACCCATTCTCCTCTGCCAGAGCCACCGCGTGCTCATTTCCAAAGCATTCATAAATCAATAATCAATAATAACTTAATCAGGATCCACATCCCAAAGCAGGACATTAAATATTGGAACATTAAATAAAGGAACATTAAATATTGGAGGAGATGGGCATGCTTACAGGAGTGGACACTACACAACATATTCATGTACTGAACTGTTACACGGTACCACAGTTATGAACAGTTTGCTATGTCAGTTAGAAATTAAAAACGCAGGCCTATTTAAGCATCACTTGCTTAAACAAGGTCTTCCATCCACTGGTCCACTCTCCAGATGGCTGCAACGGCTGGAGCTGAGCCAATCTGAAACCAGTACCAGGAGCCTCCTCTGGGTCTCCCATGTGAGTGCAGGGGCCCAAGGACTTGGGCCATCTTCTACTGCCATCCCAGGCCACAGCAGAGAGCTGGATCGAAAGAGGAGCAGCCAGAACTAGAACCAGCGCCCATATGGGATGCCGGCACTACAGGAGGTAGCTTTACCCACTACATAGTGCCAGTCCCCGTTATCACTTTCTACAGTGATCCTACTGTGCAACAGAACGCCATAACTTGTTATACCTATCTAACTACAACTTAGACCTGTGTTTTTATTATACATTTTCTTAATGGTCAATATGCATTATATCCAGTCAACACAGATCCCTCATGGAAATATATTCCTGGGGCAGTTTGGCCTGACAGTTAAAACACCAATTAGGATGCCTGTGTCTCATGTCAGAGTGCCTGGTTCAATGTCCCCTTCTGGCTCCTGACTCAGGCCTTCTACCAGTGCAGATCCTGGGAGGCAGCAGGTGACGGCTCACATAATTTGGTTGTCATCACCCCTCTTGGAGACTGAACTGAGTTCTCGGCTCCCAGATTTTTTTGGTGCAGCCCTGACTATTGTGAGCATCTGGGGAGCAAACCAGTAGATGGGGGCTCATTCGCTCTCTCTTGCTCTCTCTCTCTAACAATTGAATACATAAACGACCTTTTAAAGAAAAAGAACATATATTCCTAATTTCATAGAGGAAGTTATCTCTCAAAGTAAGGCTGATAGAATCCAAATAATAGATCTCTCAGGACTAGCCAATAGCAAATCTAAAACCAGAAGTCAGGCCTTATTACCAAAAGATCAGGGCTCTTTCCATGATTGCATGCTCCCTTTCTCACTCTAATTTGCTTTCTTAACATTTAAGAATTTTCTTTACATTTAGAAATGCTTATTAAGCAATAAATACTCGATAAAAAAGCTAGATTCGGGGTAGGCATTTGGAATAATAGTTAAGATGCCACTTGAGGGAGCCGGCACCATGGCATGGGGGTAAGGCCACCACCTGCAGTGCTGGCATCCCATATGGGCACCAGATCTAGTCCTGGCTGCTCCACTTATGATCCAGCTCTCTGCTATGGGCTGGGAAAGCAGCAGAAGATGGCCCAAGTCCTTGGGCCCCTGTATCCATGTAGGAGACCATGAAGAAGCTCCTGGCTCCTGGCTTTGGATTGGCCTAGCTCTGGCCATTGTAGCCAAGTAGGGAGTGAACCAGCAGATGGAAGATATCTCTCTCTCTCTCTCTCTTTTTCTCTCTGCCTCTCCTTCTGTCTTTGTGTAACTCTTTCAAATAAATAAATTTTTTAAAAAAAGATGCCATTTGGGACATCCCACATCAGAGTGCCTAGGTTTGAGTCCCAGCTCCACTCTTGATTCCACCTTCCTACTAACGCACACCTTGGGTGACAGTTCATGTAGTTAGAGCTCTGTCACCCATATGGGAGCCCCAGATTGGGTTCTAAGTTCCTGGCTTCAGTGTGGTCCAGTCCCAGCTGCTGTGAGCATTTGGGGAGTGAACCAACATGTGGAAAGTTTGTGCTCTCTCTCTCTCTCTCTGCCTTACAAATAAATACAAATTAAAATAAATTTAAAATTTTAAGAAAGAAGCTAGATGCAGAAAACCTAAATAGTTTATTTCTACTACTATTTTTTAAGATTTATTATTTGTTTGAAAGGCAGAGTTACAGAGAAGCAGAGGCAGAAAGAGAGAGAGAGAGAGAGAGAGAGGTCTTCCTTCCACTGGTTCACTCCCAAAATGGTCGCAATGGCTGGAGTTGTGCCCATCTGAAGCCAGGAGTCAGGAGCCTCCTCAGGATCTCCCATGTGGGTGCAGGCCTCAAGCACTTGGGCCACCCTCTACTGCTTTCCCAGGCCACAGTAGAGAGTTGGACTGGAAGTGGAGCAGCTGGGACTCGAACCAGCACCCATATGGGATGCCAGCACTAAAGGCAGTGGCTTTACCTGCTATACCACAGTGCCAGCCCTCCTCTACTTCTATTTGAGATCTATAAATTATTGCAAACTATATCAGTTGGGTATAGAATCCAAATAACATAACTTAATGCACCTCCAAATATTAACTAAATATAGTGTAAACAAAGTAAGATACTTGGTTTTATCATTGTGGTTGTTTGTTTTTTTAACTCCCCAAAGTGACTCAATTACATGGTTGAATTAGAACAGCTAAGAGGGGACAGGCCTTGTGGATCATGGAACGTTCACATGCCATGCTGGTGTCCCAGTCTGAGTTCTGGCATGTCTGCTTCCAATCCAGCTTCCTGCTACTGCATCTTGGGAGGCAGCAGATGGTGGCTCAAGTGCTTGGGCTCTGGTCATCAGCATGGAGGCCCAGATGAAGTTGAGATATAACAGAAGACGCTCTCAGGCTGACACAGAACCGTAATGAGAACTACTGAGCTATTTAGTGCCAACTTAAACATATTTTAAAATACTCATTATAGCCGGCGCTGCGGCTCACTAGGCTAATCCTCCGCCTGCGGCGCCGGCACACTGGGTTCTAGTCCCGGTTGGGGCGCCGGATTCTGTCCCGGTTGCCCCTCTTCCAGGCCAGCCCTCTGCTGTGGCCCAGGAGTGCGGTGGAGGATGGCCCAGGTGCTTGGGCCCTGCACCCGCATAGGAGACCAGGAGAAGCACCTGGCTCCTGCCTTCTGATCAGCGTGGTGCGCTGGCCGCAGCAGCCACTGGGGGGTGAACCAATGGAAAAGGAAGACCTTTCCCTCTGTCTCTCTCTCTCTCATTGTCCACTCTGCTTGTCAAAAAGAGAGAGAGAGAGAGAGAGAGAGTAACCAGGGTCAGTTAAGCCTCTGCCTGCAGTGCCAGCACCACTTATGGGCACCATTTCATGTCCCAGATGTTCCCCTTCCAATCCAGCTCTCTGTTTATGGTTTGGGAAAGCAGTGAAAGATGGCCCAAGTGCTTGGGCCCCTTCACCCTCATAGGAGACCCAGAAAAAGCTGCTGGCTTCTGATCAGCCCAGTTCTACTCGTTGCCTACAACCAGGGAGTGAACCAGCAGATAGACAACCTCTTCCTCTATGTCTCCCTCTCTTTGTAACCCTGCCACTCAGATAAATAAATAAAAAACTTTTAAAAAAAGGCAACTGCTAGCCCAAGGGGTATTTCTGCACCCACACTCTTCATTCACAAGGAAAGTCAAGTGGAAGGGACAGAGACAGAGGTTGTGTTGTATGAAACCAGAGCTTGAGCCCCTGTGTATTGTGGTCTTACCACATCTCTGCAGGCCTGGACTCCTAAAATTTCACCCGTATGCTTCAATCACACACGTAGTTATTGTTTCCAAAGCTCACTTAGAGTTCTGCATGAATTCAGCCCGACCACATTCTGCCCATAACAGTCTCTCTGATAGAACCACCTTGGTGCTGACGTTGGGCCAAATTGCCATTCCGCGTTCCTCTTGCTGTCAATTCCAGTAGCACCTGGGGACCCGACATCCCTTCCTGACGACTGGCCTTGTTGGGACCATTCAGGCATGAGAAGCCACAAGTGATGTTAGTGTGAAACTTTGACCCATCGCTGCTGCCTCCCAGGGTCTGCATTATTGGGAAGTTGAAGTAAGGAGTATTAAAACGGAGCCACTAATGTCAAACCGTAAAAAACTGAACCAGAAGTCTATGAAGGAAAAGCCTTCACACACATATGCCTGTGGCAGGAATTTGGAAGGAATTCCTCAAAATCACAGTATTCTAGGTAAGCCGCTTGCACCAGGACACCTACCTGACAGTGTGTGTCTCCAGTGATGAGTTAACGCCAGCTCCTGCAACAAGCCCTTCTAACCAGTGGCCTTTGCTTCAAAACAGCTTACATGGACTTCTCCTTTTTGTCTTCAAAATCTTCCCCTTTATCCCCGCCCTGCTTGGGTGTGCCTGTGGTCTATCATAGCATGCATAATCTGGATGGCAATCCCTTGCTGCTATTCCCAAATAAACGCAGGAACTCTATCCAGGTCTCCAACGTGTGTGACAGGAACTCAACTATTGAGTCCTCGCTGCTGCCTCCCGGGATTTGCATTAGCAAGGAGCTGGAGTCAGTCTCTCTGTCATTCATGTGAGGCTGACAGCCCTAAGAGAGATGTAATCTGGCTGTTAGATCCCTTTCATTCTAGTCGGGTCTTTGGCCCCCAATGCAAATCTCTCCAACTTCTCCCCAAGTCAGCCACATGCCAGAGATTCGACCAAGGCTTGCTCATAAAACTTGCCCTGTTTGCTTCCTTCCTCCAGGACAATGGGCCACCACTTGCTTTAACTCAGCACAACCAGAGTCAACTCAGATAATTCTTGCAAAATAGAATCTGCCCCCACGGTCCTCTGATGCATCCATTCTGGACTTTGGCTTCAGCTGATGCCTCTTTTCTTTTTAAAAATTTTAAAAATGTATCTGTTAGATCAAGAAAGGAAAAGAGAGAGAGGGTTCCCGTCCATCCCCTGGCTCACTCCCAAAATGTCTGCAATGGCCAGGACTGAGCCAGAACTGAAACTGGGAGCAAGGAAACTCAAATCAAGCTCTTCCACATGGGTGTCTGAGCCATCACGGCAGCCTTCCAGCAGGTGCATCAGCAGGTAGCTGGAATCAGGAGCCACAGCCGGAGTCAAACCCGGTACTCTGACATGTGCTGCTGCTCATTTAACTAACGCCTTATCCTCTAGGCCAAGCAATTGCCCCCAGATGTCTCTTTCAAAGGCTGACTTCTCTCTCTAGTCAAATAACCAAACTTTTACCTGATTTGGGCCCTTTGACCCAAGCATTGGCAGCTTAATCGTATCACTCAGCATATATTGAATGGCTCCTACAGCTAGGGCACTGTACCAGGAACAAGAGAGAGAAATAAGACACAGACTTTCTTAAATAAAAAGAACAAGGGCCATAAAAGGTAGCACATCAACCCCATGCCTCCTGCCTGAGACAACAGGAAGGGCATGGGCAGGGTAGAGGGAGGAGAGCTGAGATGGGTGAGGGAGAAGAGGCAGTAATCAGTAGTCTGAAGACCGGCTGCTGCCAGTGAAGCCAGAGCTGGCTGACATCAAGTCTATTCCGGGACAGCCGCAACACAGAACCCTTATTAGCCAAAGCTGTCAAAATAGACTCACTTAACTAAATGCGTAGCCAAGCGTTTCACTCCCACACAACTCCATATAGAAACATCCTACAAAAACAATTTCCCAACACACCCTTCCAAAATACACAGTGACGTTCTGTTTGAAGGGCAAAATAATTAAGAGACAGGTGTTAACTGACCCGGCCAATATGACAGAGCAGGGAGAGAAAACACTAGACATGGGTTGTCAGGAGCTTGCTGGGAACTGCCTTAGAGCTCGCCAGTGTCTGGCCCTTACATGAGTGTTGCCATTCTCTCCTGCCGCCTAGCAAGCTACCCTAAAACTTTGCCTCTGAAAACAACCACAAGCCTATGCACATGACTCTGCAGCCAGCGCTGGGCTCACCTGGGCATTTCTTCTGCTGGTCTGGCTTGGAGTCACTCACAAGCTCGCAAGAATTGAATGCAAGGATTGAAGCAGGATGATGTAAAATGATCTCCGTTGCGGGACTGAGGCCCTGGTGCTAGCCAAGCTAGCCAATCTCCTCTTGGCTGATGTCACTCCGTGGCCTGGCCCTGTCTTAGAGGGTGGCAGGAGCACCACAAGAAGCCCCTACTGGAAGCTGCCAGGCCTCCTAGGCCCAGGTTCTGGAAGGTGCACAGTGTAAGGTGCCTCCTCCCCTCCCCACCCCCTCCAGCTCCCACCTGAGCACCCTCAGAAGGAAAGCTGTGTGACCACCAAGTGCTCTCCTGCATGCTGGGGAGAAAGTCCCCCAGCAGAACCGGAACCTGCCAGACTCTCAATCTTGTACCATGAAAAAATACATTTGTTGTTTAAGCCCTGGAGTCTGTGGGATTTCGTCATAGCGGCCGGAGTAGTAGACTAAATACGGGTTGTTTACAGCTGGGGGCTTGGTATTAACTAGCTTCTCATTACTGTAAGACAAGACCCAGAGCAGACTTCTTGGGAAAGAAAAGAGGTTTATTTCGCCTGCTGGGTCTGGAGGGTCAGAGTCAAGGTCGGTTGCTGGCAGAGTCCATCCAGGTTGGCTGCTGGCAGAGTCCCAGAGTGGCGCAGAGCAGGCAGTACACGTGTCATCTGTGTGAGTCTCTCTAGCCTTATAAAGTTACCAGGTTTCAATCACATGGGCTCCACCCTAACAATCCATTCAATCTAATCACTGCCCAAATGGCCTGACTCTGAACCCCATAACAGGATTAGATCTCCGCCCTCTCAATACAAAAAACATAAGACTTTGAGGACTCAACTCTTGGGTTCGGGAGGATAAATATTCCAACCACAGCAGGGCTACGCAGAATGAAACCGCTATGAACATTTGTGCACAAGCACAAGCATGTTTGGAGACGTGCTTTCTCTTAAGTCAGTACCTACAAGTGGAACAGCTGGGATCGTATGGTGCGTGTTTGTTTACCTTGGAAAGAAACTGTCAAAACTGTTTTCTAAAGAGGCTGTATCACATTGCATCGCCGCCTGCCGTGCGTGAGTCTTTGGGTAGCTAGCAATTCTTGCCCACATTGTGTACAGTCAGTCTTTTTCATGTTAACCATCCGGTTGACTGTGTGGTGGCAGCTCCCTGTGGGTTTCATTTGCATTTCCCCCGTGACCCGTGGCGCTGGTCATTTTTCCATCTGCACCTTTGCTGTCTTCTCCCTTCTTTAACGAAGCATCTGCTCAAAGCTTTTGCCCTTCTGTTGTTGGTGCAGAGTTTATTCAACATAAATTTGAATACATGTTAGCATAGATAATTAAGTCTAGAATCTTTTTTTTAAAGATTTATTTATTTATCTACAAGGCAGTTACAAAGAGGCAGAGAGAGAAGGAGAGGGACAGAGAGGAGGGGGGAGAGAGAGAGAGAGGTCTTTTATCCGCTGGTTCACTCCCCAAATGGCCACAAGGGCTGGAGTCGAGCAGATCTGAAGCCAGGAGCCAGGAGCTTCCGCCAGTCTCCCACACTGGTGCAGGGGCCCAAGGACTTGGGCCGTCTTCTACTGCTTTCCTAGGCCACAGCAGAGAGCTGGATTGGAAGTGAAACAGCTGGGACTTGAACCAGTGCGCATATGGGTTGCTGGCAGTGCAGGTGGTGGCTATACCTGCTACGCCACAACACTGACCCCTAAGTCTAGAATCTTACTGGCTGTCCAGATTGGGCAATCCTGGGAGAGGAGACCAAAATATCCAAGGAGTCATCTATGGATGTTGAAATTTTGGAGGAGGAGCTATGGGGGCTGAAAGGACGGTGAAGGGCCTGGAGATACATTCTCCAGCTCCACAGTTTTGTCTCTGATTAGCTTAAGGCCTTCGTAGGAGTTCGCTCACCATTGGTACCTGACTCCAGTCCCTTCCACCTTCTGTGGGAGTTTGCTGGTTCAGGAGTGCACCACCATATGTCACCCTTGCTTGAAGCTTGCCAAGTTTGTAGGCAAATACAGAGATTCCCAAGAGAAGAGCCGAGATAAGATTTGGCCTTCAATTTGTCTAAGGACAGAGTAGAAAACAAGGTGGCATAGCAGGTAAAGCCACAGCCTGCAGTGCCGGCATCCAATTTGGGCACTGGTTCGAGTCCCAGCTGCTCTACTTCCAGCTCTCTGCTGTGGCCTGGGAAAGCAGTAGAAGATGGCCCAAGTGCTTGAGCCCCTGCAACCGCGTGGGAGACCTGGAGGAAGCTCCTGGCTCCTGACTTCGGATCACCCCAGCTCCAGCCGTTGCAGCCATCTGGTGAGTGAACCAGCGGATGGAAGACCTCTCTCTCTCCCTCTGCCTCTCTGTAACTCTGCCTTTCAAATAAGTAAATAAATCTAAAAAAAGAAAGAAAACAAGGTGATTCTGAAACACATTCCACTAAAGCCAGGACCGTGGAAAGGGGGAATACGGAGAAAGGACCGGGGAGAGGGCGTGGATGGGCCAGGCGGGTCGTGAGGACGCGCGATAACAGCCTGTGCTAGGACCAAGGACACTGCGTTCACTCCACTCTGGAAGGAGGGAAGTGCAGACAGCGCAGGAAGGAGACGCATAAATGATTAAGGAACAGGAGGCTGATTGATGAGGCTGATTTAATAGAGTTCACTGGAGCTCATTTATTTAACAAAATGTAACTGAAGCTAATTTTCCATCAGAGCCTGAAAGGCCTTGGAAAAGATGAAGAAGACGGCAAATGGGAGCGTCGGCTGTCTAGCAATCCCATTAAATAAATGGGCATACTCTGCGTGACGCAGACCGGCGCTGGAGCCACACTGCTGCCTCCCTGTGTTGCCACAGCCTCTTGCTGACATTTTCTCATCCGCTACCACGTTTCTCATTTCCTCCCTTCTCCTTTCTGTCTGGTGGATGTCACAATTATAGGAAAGACCCCAATTCTGAGGGTTCTTAAGTCCTCACCTTTTAGAAGAATCTTTCTCGTTGATTTCTGCCCTGGGTTCAACCATCCACAATCACATCTACGTGAGGGGGCTCAGAAGGTTCATGGAAAGGTCACAATACCTTTTTAAAAATTTTTTGAGGGACCAGCACTGTGGGTTAGTGGGTAACGCTACCACCTGCAGTGTCGTCATCCCATGTGGGCACTGGTTCGAGTCAAGTCTGCTCCTCTTCTGATCCAGCTCTCTGCTGTGGCCTGGGAAAGCGGTAGAAGATGGCCCAAGTCCCTGCGTTCCTGCACCCACATGGGAGACCCAGAAGAAGCTCCTGGCTCCTGACTCCTGGCTTCAGATCAGCCCAACTCTGGCCCTTGTAGCCATTTGGGGAGTGAACCAGCAGATGGAAGACTCTCCCTCTCTCTGCCTCTGCCTCTCTGTAACTCTGCCTTTCAAATAAATAAATACATCTTTAAAAAAATTATAAAAAGTATTTGAGGGAGAGATCTCCCATCCACTGATTCACTCTCCAAATACAAGGCTAGAGCCAGGAGCCAGGAACTCAATCCAGGTCTCCCACATGGGTGGCAGGGATTCAGTTACCTGAAACATCACGGCTGCCTCCCAGGGTCTGCATTAGCAGGAAGCTGGAGTCAGGAGCCAGAGCCAGGAAGTAAACTCAGGCACCCCAGCGTTGGCCACGGGCATCTTACCAGCGAGGCTAAATGCCTTCCCACTTTGTCTTTCAACCCATTTTCTGTGAACTTTTGGGTTCTCTGGATCTCACCCAGTTGTCCTAGACTGAAGTTTATTCTAATAGCCCTCACCCCTCTTTGAATTAGACCTTTTCTCAACTCTGGAAAAGATAATAGAGGAGCCTAATTCCACCCTCTTACCTGATCACTTTGGAGCACCTGGTTCTAATCAGTTTCCTGCATCCAACAGATCCCTTCAGGTCTGATCACGTCATCTCAGTGCATATACCGAACACAATCATGTTGTGACGGTGAATTTTATGTATCAACTTGGCTGGGTTGTGGAATTTAGATATTTAGCCAAGCACTATTTTGAATATTTCTGTGAGAGTGCTTTTGGATGAAATTTACATTTTTAAACATTTTAACTAATTTATTTGAGAAGCAAGACACAGAGAGAGAGATAGAAAGAGAGTGGGTTCCCACCTGTTTGTTCACTCCACAAAGGCCTGCAGTGGACTGGGCTAGGCTGGGGCCAAAACTGGGGGCAGGATGGAGCCGGTGTTGTGGCATGGGGGGCAAAACCACCACCTGCAATGCAAGCAGCCTTTACAGGTGTGGCTTTGTGTCTCGGTTGCTCTACGTGCAATACAGCTCCCTGCCAATGGCCCGGGGAAAGCAGTGGAGGATCCCCCAGGTATTTGGGT
The DNA here is from genome assembly GCA_949820135.1 of Sylvilagus floridanus. Classification (NCBI taxonomy): domain Eukaryota; kingdom Metazoa; phylum Chordata; class Mammalia; order Lagomorpha; family Leporidae; genus Sylvilagus; species Sylvilagus floridanus. The sequence continues at coordinate 8,183,481 of OX463228.1, read as the reverse complement.
CCCTGCCACCCACGTGAGAGACCCAGATGAAGTTCTGGGTTCCTAGTTTCAGCTAGGGTTTCAGCTAGGCTCAGCTCGGGCCATTGTGGTGATATAGGGGTTAAACCAATAGACAGAAGATCTGTCTGTCTCTCTGGTGTGTCTCCCTCTCTCACTGTAACTCTGCCTTTCAAATAAATAATTTAAAAAAAAAAAAACAAAAATGGGAGCTGGAAACTCAACCCAGGTATCCCACATGGGTGGCAGGAACCGAATTACTTGAGCCATCACTGCTGCCTCACAGGGACTGCATTGGAGCCAGTTAGTGAACCCAGGTATTCCAGTGGGGACATAGGAGGAGGGTGTCTAAGCCACTAGGCTAAAGTCCCACTCTAAGATTTATATTTAAACTGGTGTACTTTATGGGGCAGGCTTTGGGTCCAGCAGCTAAGACTCCACTTGGGATGCCCACATCCCATTCCAGCCTCTGAGCTCACGCCCCAGCTCCATTCCCAATTCCAGCTTCCTGCTAATGTGCACCCTGGGGGGCAGCAGGTGACGGCTGTGGGAGCTGGGTCCTTGACTCTGTGTAATGCCCAGATTGAGCTCTGTGCTCCTGGCTTCAGCCTGGCCCGGGCCCAGCTGTTGCAGGCATTTGTGGAGTAAATTAGTGGACGGGAAATCTCCCTGTCACTCTGTGCTTTTAATCAGTTAATGACATCGGCGCACTTTGAGGGCAGCAGATTGCCCTCCTGTACGTGATGGACTTTGCCCAGCAGGTGAAGGCCTGACCAGAACAGCAGGCTGAACTCCACCAAGCAGAAGGCGTTCTTCAAGCGTCATCTGCAAAATCAACTCCACCTGCGCCTTTAACTGGCTGCTTTGAGCTTGAACTGCAATTCTCTCCCGAGTTTCCAGCCTGACAACCTCCCCCATCAGATTCTGGGCTCACCAAGCCGACAAAATCACCTGACCCAGTTCCTTAAAATAAATCTTTTTATACATCGCCCACCCCATCCCCCAACACACACACACACATACAACACACACATGCACGCACACACTCGGTACTGTTTCTCTGGAGAACCCTGACTCATAGAAATTTGCACATCATTGAATATCACTAGTGATGGAGCTGAGCATTGAAAATAGTAAGAGTGTGACCCTGATCCAGACTGGGAGCTTTTAAGCTCACAGAAGTCATGCTAAGCTCAGGTGAGAGCTTTTGCAGGCGAGTGAGGCAACAGTTTTGAGAGAGATCTTCAGTGGTATAAAATGCTATTGGTAAGAATATATATAGACAGGCAGAGTGGACAGTGAGAGACAGAGACAGAGAGAAAGGTCTTCCTTTGCCGTTGGTTCACCCTCCAATGGCCGCCGCGGCTGGCACACTGCACAGATCTGAAGCCAGGAGCCAGGTGCTTCTCCTGGTCTCCCATGGGGTGCAGGGCCCAAGCACTTGGACTATCCTCCACTGCACTCTCGAGCCACAGCAGAGAGCTGGCCTGGAAGAGGGGCAACCGGGACAGAATCCGGCGCCCCGACCAGGACTAGAACCCGGTGTGCCGGCGCCGCTAGGTGGAGGATTAGCCTATTGAGCCGCGGCGCTGGCTAAGAATATATATTTTAAAATTCTTTGACCTCTGTGAATTGAAAAAAATGTTTAAATGTGTCTTAGTATCAGCATCATCATTAATAAAGTTGACATCTTTCCATGTAGTCCCCTCCCACAAGCAAACATACTACCAGGTCCTTATTTTGAGAAGAACCTGGAGCCAACTGCACACAGAAATAGCAGCCTTAGTAAAAAGAGATTTTGTAAGACAACAGAGTGATCCCCTCATTATCAAAATTCCTTATTCAGTGTCCTTTAACATGTGATAGTACACAGATGTTTTATAAAGACCTTTTCTTAAGAATTTACAATACAAGCATACTTGAACAATTTGTGAAAAACGGACTTAAAAAAATAAGGTTGGGGGCAGCATTTGGCCTAGCAGTTAAGATGCTGGTTGAGATGCCTGCATCCTCTATCAGAGGGTCCGGGGTTCAAGTCCCAGCTCCACTTACCATTTCAGCTTCCTGATAATGCATACCCTGGAAGACAGGGATGATAGATCAGCTGGTTGGGTCCCTGACACGCATGTGTGATACCCAGATTGAGTTCGAGGCTCCTGGCTTTGAACTGATGTGGGCATCTGCAGAGTGAATTAGCAGCAGATGGGAGATTCTCTCTCTCTGCCTTTCAAAGTTCTTTTAAAAAGATCAGTTTGTGGGCCGGCTCAATAGGATAATCCTCCACCTAGCGGCGCCGGCAGTCCAGGTTCTAGCCCCGGTCAGGGCTCCGGATTCTGTCCCGGTTGCCCCTCTTCCAGGCCAGCTCTCTGCTGTGGCCCGAGAGTGCAGTGGAGGATGGCCCAAGTGCTTGGGTCCTGCACCCCATGGGAGACCAGGAGAAGCACCTGGCTCCTGGCTTCAGATCTGTGCAGTGTGCCAGCCGCGGTGGCCATTGGAGGGTGAACCAACGGTAAAGGAAGACCTTTGTCTCTGTCTCTGTCTCTCACTGTCTACTCTGCCTGTCAAAAAAAAGAGATCCGTTTGTGAGGCTGGCATTGTGGTGCAGTGGGTTAAGCCCCAGCCTGGGACACTGGCATCCCACATGGGTGCCAGTTGGAGTCCCGGCTTCCAATCCAACCCCCTGCTGATGCACCTGAGGAAGCAGCAAAAGATGGCCCAAGTTCTTGGGCCCCTGCACCCATGTGGGAGACCTGGATGAAGTTCTTGGCTCCTGGCTTTGGCATGGCCCAGCCTTGGCTGTTGTGGCCTTTTGGGCGGTGAACCAACAGATGCAAGATTTTTCTCTGTGTATCCCTTCTTCTCTCTGTAACTCTGCCATTCCAATAAATAAACAAACCAATCTTTAAAACAAAACAAGATCTGTTTGTTTTGGTGCAGAAATTTTGAATTCTGTGCAAGAAAGGGGTCTTCAAAAGGTTTATGGGAAATGTGGATTGCATGGATTTCAAAACTTTTTTGTGCCAAAAATAAACTTATCTTTTAATTCAATTTTCCCATAGACTTTGTAGAGTACTCCTGTAGAAACTATCACATGGTGATAACAATAATTGTCCTTCATTGAGCACATATTAGCATACTGTTCTACATGCATTACATACATGAATCTCTTCTTTACAACGAAACTGCAAGTAGATGTGTATAATAAAGAATTCATCTGGTCTTTTCCCTGGTTCACAGGAGGCAGACCAAATTCATAGTGACGGGAGTATCTTTGTTATTCATGGTGGGCTCCTTGGACCACACTTGAGTTTATGCTAATGAGGTTAAAAAAGGATGGGGTTTATTCACACCAGAAAGAGCAACCATGTGGTTTGAGGGTTAGAGCTCTGAGCCACGTGACATCACTCAACCTCCAGGGAACGGAGGGGAGGAGGCCTGGAGACAGACTAATCACCTGACAAGTGATTTAATCGATCATGGTCATGCAATGAAACCCCCAGACAAACTCTGGACAAGGATGCACAGTTGAATTTCCTGGTTGATGATAATAAACATTGATATGGGCTGAATGTTTGTGTTTCCCTCCCTCACCCCAAATTCATATGTTGAAGCCCTAGTCCCTAATGTGATGGTCTTTGGTGGGGGGAGGGTAGTAAAAGGCAGTGTTGGCTCTGGCTCCAGCCCCTCGAATGGGATTAGCGCCTTGTAAGAAGAGGCACAGGAGAGATGATCTCTCTCTGTCCTGTGAAGATACAGCAAGAAGGTGTCTGCTTGCAAACTGCCAGAGGGTCCCTCACCAGAACCTGACCATGCTGGCCCCCTGGTCTCTGACTTCCCCACCTCTAGAAGTTTGAGAAATGAATTTCTATTGTTTAGACCACTGGGTCTGTGGTATTTTGTCACAGCAGCCTGAATGTATCGTGACAAGCTGGAGAGCGGTGTGTCCTGAGGACATGGAATTTCTGCACCTCGGACCCTTACAGGCCTCACCCCATGCATCTCTTCGTGCGGCTGGTCCTGATTTGTACCTTTTAAAGAAAGCTGCAATCACTAATACAGTGCTTTCTTCATTTCTGTGACTTGTTCTAGTGAATTAGCAAACCTGAGATGGCAGGAACCCCTCAGATTATAGTCAGTGGGTCAGAAGTACAGGTGGCCTGGGAGCCCCAGAGCTGGTGGCTGGTGTCTGGAGTGAGGAGCGTCTGGTGGAGGACTGTGTCCTGGATCTGTGGCGTTCATCCCAACTCCAGGCAGTTAGTGTCAGAATTGCCTTACAGGTTGAGACCCTTATCACCAATTCACAGATAGGAGAAACAGGCTTTGAAGAGGTGAAGTAACTGTCCAAAGACACATAGCTGGTGATGAGCAAAACAGGTTTCAAAGCATAGGTGCCTAATTCTAAAACCTGCCCTCTTAGGATGAGCTGGGATCTCTGAGTTAGTCTGATGGATTTGCTATCAGATTCTTTGTGTGTGGGAATTAAAAGGATTTATTCAATCTCCAGTGATTTATCCCATAAACATCTCCTTGTCCATTTGGAGGGTGGTAATGAAAGGCTGTCCTGGCTCTGGCTGGAGGAGAGGATGCCCCTACAATCACCAGCAGAAGGATGCACCAGGAGCAGCCATCCGGCACAGCGGTTAAGATGCCCACATTGCTCATCAGAGTGCCCAAGCTCATTTCCTGGCTCTGGCTCCTGACTCCAGGTTCCTGTTAATGCAGATCCTCAGAGGCAGTCATGGTTTAAGTGCTTGGGTTCCTGCCACCCATGTGGGAGTCCTGGATTGAGCTTCTGTCTCCTGGCTCTGGTCTAGCCCTGGTCATTGTGAGTATCTGGGAGCTTGACCTACTTACCTATCTTCCTATCTATCATTTATCTATCTTTAGTCTCTCTCTCTGCTTCTGAAATTTAAAAAAATAACAATAAATTTATACTAGAATGTGAGTCAGGCTTTTGATGCTCAAAAATCCAGACTCCCAATTTTTCAAAGATTTATTTATTTTCATTTTATTAGGAAAGCAGAGAGACAAAGAGAGATCTTCCATTCACTGGTTCACTCCCCAAATGTCCCCAAGAGCCGGGACTGGGTCAGGCCTAAGCCAGGAGCCCAGAAATCAGTTCGGGTCTCCCACTTGAGCCATCATCCCCGGAGGCTGGATCCGAAACAGAGAGGACAGGACTCAAACCCAGGTGCTCCAATACGGGATGTGGGATGAGGGCATCCAACACGACATCATAATTGATCTGCCAAATGCCTGCCTGCAACTCTCTCAGTTTGGAGAAAAAGCAAGAGATTTGAACCGAAATTGTACCAGAGAAAGTGTACAGATGATAAGCAAGTACAGGAGAAGGTGCTCAGCATCGTTCATCACCACAAATCAAAAACTATAGGCACTGGAATGGCTGCGAAGTGATAGGTAACTGACAACATCTAGTACTCACAGGATGCGGAGCACCTGGAGCTCCTGTAGTTTGCTGTCGGGAAAGCAAAATAACACAAACACTCGGGAAAACAGTTGTAAAGCTGAGCACATACTTCCCATCCCAGCCATTAATCCCACTTCAACGTATTTACCCAAGCGAACTGTAAACCTATGTCCATGCAAAGATCCGTACACAAATGTTTACAGGAACTTTCTTCACAAGCACCAAATGTGGGAAACAATCCAATGTCCCTCAGCAGAGAGTCAGCTGTGGTGCTTTCTTAAAATGCAGTGCTTCTCTTGGGTACGGAGCTGTGGTACAGCAGGTTGAAGCCCTGGCCTGCAGCGCTGGCGTCCCATATGGGTGCTGGTTCATGTCCTGGCTGCTCCACTTCCGATCCAGCTCTCTGCTATAGCCTGGGAAAGCAGTAGAAGACGGCCCAAGTCTTTGGGCCCCTGCTCCCACATGGGCAACCTGGAGGAAACCCCTGGCTCCTGGCTTCAGATCTGCTCAGCTCCAGCCGTTGTGGTCATTTGGGGAGTGAACCAGTGGATGGAAGACCTCTCTCTCTTTCTCTGGCTCTACCTCTCTCTGTAACTCTTTCAAATAAATAAAATAATTTTTTAAATGCAAAACTTCTCAGCAGTAAAAGGAACAAACTTAACACCAATATTCATAGCAGCATTATTCTCAAAAACCAAAAGGTAGAAGCAAAGCAACAGTCCATCAATGGATAAAAGGATTCACGACCGGCGCCATGGCTCACTAGGCTAATCCTCTGCCTGCAGCTCCAGTACCCAGGGTTCTAGTCCCATTTGTGGCGCCAATTCTGTCCCAGTTGCTCCTCTTCCAATCCAGCTCTCTGCTGTGGCCCGGGAAGGCAGTGGAGGATGGCCCAAGTGCTTAGGCCCTGCACCCCATGGGAGACCAGGAGGAAGCACCTGGCTCCTGGCTTCAGATCGGTGCAGTTGCGGCCATTTGGGGGGTGAACCAACTGAAGAAAGACCTTTCTCTCTGTCTCTCTCTCTCACTGTCTAACTCTGCCTGTCAAAAAAAAAAAATAGGATTCACAAAATGTGATATATACACACAATGGAATATTATTCAGTCTTAAAAGGGAATCAGATTCTGACCTCTTGCAGCAGGGCTGACCTTTAAGATTGTTATGCCAAGTGAAAAAAAAAAGACACAAAAGAACAAATATTGCATGTTCCACTTATATGAGGTAGCAAGTACGGACAAACGTATAGGCCAGGCCAAAGCCATGAGCGTGGAGCTCCAGCTGGGTCTCCCACACAAGTGGCAGACGACTAAGCTCTTAGGTCATCTTCTGCTGCCTTCCCATGTGAATTAACAGGGCACTGGATAGGAAGTGGAGCAGCCAGGACTTGAACAGGTGCTCATGTGAGATGCCCACACAGTAGGCAGCGGTTTAACCCGCTGTGCCACAATGCCAGCCCCATACCCCACGCATTCTGATAACTGATGGAGGTGTCCAAGTGACATCTTTATGGATGCACCAAATGCCCACCCCCAAGCTTTGGCTTAAAATTCCGTATTTTCCTATGATATCATTTTGTCCTTTGCAGCAATAAATGCGAGTTATTATCAGAAAGGGATATAAAGACTTGATAGATATAAAGACTTGATAGATATAAAGATTTGAGAGATATAAAGACTTGCAGGAGGGAAATGCCTTGGTTACTATCTCAAAATACGAACACTCAGCTGTCACCGCAGCCATCACGAATTGCCCTTCCTGATTATCCTTTCCTGATTCAGCTCTACTTACTCGCACGTGATGATCTCAGAACTCCTTGAAGCTGCCTTATCGATGACATCACCTGTCACAAGGATGCCAAAGTCCGTGCCATGGTGATATCTCTGGATCTGGTTTTATTATGAGGATATCAGAGTGGACCTAAATTTCATGCAGAAGCTAGACGAAGGCCTCTCCCTAAGTAACTCTGGGCCACACTTTGTTCCCGGAGCCCTGAAGCCTGGACTGACTTAACCACTAGACACAGTAAGCACAGCACCTAAGATATATGATATTTTTAGGGACCCATAAGATAATTTTCCTTTATTTTAAAATCAGAAGCAAACAATGACTTTTGGTGCCAAAGAAAATGTCGTAATATGTAATATGATAGATCCACCTTTATGCCAGTGCAGTTGTAAAGTAGAATTTTTAATATTTTTTAGGGAAGAAAGGGGCCCAGGAAGGTAAAAGTTTACATGTAGCCCCTCCTAAGGAGGGCCTGTGTGTTGCCAGAATCTAAATCTCACTAAAACAGTTGGGTTAGGGTGGGCATATAGTCTAGCAGATAAGATGCCCGTGTCCAGAGTGGGCATTGTGGGTTGGGACGTCCACCTCCCACACTCCACTTCTGATCCCGCTTCCTACTTTTGTGCCCGGGAAGGCAGCAGATGATAGCCCAGGTGTTTGGGCCCCTTTCACCTCCATGGGAGGCCCAGCTGGAGTTTTGAGCTCCTGACTTTGGCCTGGTTCAACCATAGCTATTGTGGGCATGTGGGGAATGAACCTGGGATGGAAGGTTCTCTCTCTCTCTCTCTCTCTTTGTCTGTCTCCCTTTCCAATACATAAATAAATGATTAAAAAAAAAAACATGCTCACGCCCCACATCAGAGTGCCTGAGTTCAGCGCCCAGCTCTGGCTCCGCTCCCTGTCTCTCAAATAAAATTTAAACACAAGCAAGTAAAATGGAAAACAGTGGGTCAGCTTTTTTTGCTGTTGTCCACTTAACCACAGGGACTTGGACCACATCGAGAATGCTCACAAGGCTCCTTTTTGGTCTTTGCTTCTTTTCTGGTTCCTTCCTCCACCCAAATCCCTCTTCACTTCTCATATTACAAAACTGAAACCAGGCAGACAAACAAATTCCAGTCTTCCCTAAGAAGTTGTTTCTATGATTGTCTTGGTAATCCATGTCCTTTTGGCCCAAAGCTTTGTACTTGAACATTTGAGTGTGTTCAAAGCCAGAGGGTGATGGCACAAAGGTTAATATCTGCAACCTTCCTCTTCCAGTTCAAATGCAAGTACCAGCCACTTCTCCAGGTGGCCTGGAGCAGAGTGCAGACAAGCCTGGAGAATGAGTGTGAACTTGGCCTTTGCTGGTATGCAGAGAGAACGAAAGTTCGGTGGTTGACTGCCCATGTTTCAGATGGAGGCTTGGAGACTGACCACTGAGAGCTCCAAGTACAGGGAAAAAGAGAGTCAGGTACGGGGAGATGGCAGGGCCTTTCCGTTTCCCAGTGCCCAGGAAGGGTGGCCCCAGGCAGCATGCAGGGTGCCAGGGAAGCTGAAGGGGAATGGGCCAGCAGACTAAGTGCCTTATAACTCTGCGCATGGAAACCATGGATTCTCTGGCTCTGAGGACAGGGGAACAAAGTGGGTCCTCCCACTCAGTGACCCCACAGAGGGGGGTCAGAGGACTGATAGTTTGCAAATATGATACACAGTCTGTACCTCTCAGCAGTAGCAACTTGACCTAACCCAGGAGCTCCACACAGCTTCCCCAGAACTTCCGATTTTTGTAAGGGAAGCCCCCAGATATAGATAGAATTGCCCTTGATCTTCCCAAGAAGTATTCCAGGTAGTTACTTTTTTTTCATATACAAGAGGTCTTCAAAAAGTCCACTGAAAACATGTGTAATGAAAAAAACTATGCCTGGACTTCAAAATGGTTTCTTGTACCAAAATAAACTTATCTTTTAAATCTCTTTTTCTATGAACTTTTAAAAGTACCTTTGTGTGAAGTATGGTTTAGATACATAATCCACTAGCAATCTCTTTAAGCCTCTGGAACTTTTAAAAAGATAAGTCAATAAGCAGAAGTAAAATCCATTGACCTTAAAAGTCAGTGTAGGCGCGGGTGTTTAGCCTAGCACTGAAGGCATTGGTTAGGATGTCTGCATCTCATGTTGGAGTACCTAGGTTTGAAACCTAGCTCTGTCTCCCAATTCCAAGTTCCTATTAATGCAGAACCTGGGCGGCAGTGGTGATGGCTTGAGTAACTGGGTCTCTGCCACACACGTGGATGACCTGGACTGAATCCCTGGCTGCCAGCTTTGGCCTAGCCTGGACCAGCCTTGGCATTTAGGGAATAATCCAGCTGATAATCTCTCTCTCTCTCTCTCTCTCTCTCTCTCTCTCTCTCTCTCTTTCTCTCTCTTTCTCCCTCCCTCCCTCCTTCCCTCCTTCTTTCTCTCTCATAAGTAAATAAATATATAAAATTTTAAAAAGAAAGTCACAATAAAAACATCCCTGTTAACAATACATTGTTAACAATACATTGTTAACATCCATGTTAACAATACTAAAGTCTCATTTCAAACGGCTGAAGTCTAGTAACGGGTGAATTATGGGATGAGGATGACACTTCTCCATCTTCTTGATCCAATGTCAGAAGTTGTCTGATTTATCCAAATCAGACCAGCTACAACCATGGGTAGAGGAATGACATTGGTGTTTAGAATCTGTCCCCAACTGACTGTATGACTGCATGTCATTTTACTGTTGGAGCTTCCATTTCTTCCCTGGAGAAATAAGGAGATTTGGGGGCCAGCGCAGTGGCACAGCAGATTAAAGCCCTGGCTTGTAGCACCAGCATCTCATATGGGCCCCAGTTCGAGTCCTGGCTGCTCCACTTCCCATACAGCTCCCTGCTAATGTACCTGGGGAAGCGGCAGAAGATGGCCCAAGTGGGTGGGCCTCTGCACTCACGTGGGAAATCCAGAAACAGCTCCTGGCTCCTCGCTTCAGCCTGGCCTAGCCCAGGTTTTTGTGGTGATTTGGGGAGTAAACCAGCATGTGGGAGACCTCTCTCTTTCTCTGTCACTCTGCCTTTCAAATCAATAAAATAAAACCTAAAAAAAAAAAAAAAAAGAAGAAGAAGATGTCACCCACCTTAACTGTCTTACTTCCCTGGGACCATCATAACCAAATACCCACACCTGGGGGACTTCAACAACAAAACCCACTGGACCTCACGATGCTGAAGGCCAGAAGCCTGAAGCAAGGTGCTGGTAGGATTGATCCTTTCTGAAGGCTGCGTTTCTTGTCCCTCTCCTAGGTTCCTCGGCTCACAGGTGGACATCTTTCCCTGTGTCTACACATTTTCCCTCCACATGTCTGTCTGTCCAAATCTCCCCTTACTGGATTACTGAATTAGGACTTGCTATACTGACTTCATCCGCGAAGACCTCCTTTCCAAATAAGTACACATTGATAGATGCTTGGAACTATCCACAGAACTGGGACTTCAACTGTTGGCAGAGATTTCATTCAATCAATACACTCACTTTAAAAAAAAAAAAACAGTGAGGGGGAATATTTAAGAACCCCAAAATAAATTAAATATCTACCAAGAAGAGCTGGATTGAATATTGGTAGGTGGGTAGGGGACCACAGTTGCCCGTTCAGACTGTTCTCTGGCCAACTGCAGTGTTCTATGCATTCCTTCCATGGAGATTAGGGACCCATGGCAGAGATGTCACCCAGGTAGAAAACACACAATTCCAGGGACTTCCTCAAATTGTTCCAATAGCTTTCACACATACCTAGGTGTGCAAAGGTGTGTATGGATTTATTTGTTCTGTGCACATAGAAATAGAGCCAGCTTGAGGTCAGTGTTTCAGCATAGTAGGTAAAGCTGTGATGCCAGCATCTCATAAGGGCACAGGTTCGAGACCTGGTTACTCCACTTCCAGTCCAGCTCCCTGCTAATGCACCTGGGAAAGCAGAAGATGACGGCCCAAGTGCTTGGGTCCTTGCACTCATGTGGGAGACCTGGAAGAAGTTCCTGGCTCCTAGCTTCGATCTGGCCAAGCCCCAGGCATTGCAGGTATTGGGAGGGTGAACTAGCAGATGGACAATCTCTCTCTTTCTGTTTCTCCTTCTCTCTCTCTCTCTGTAACTCTGCCTTTCAAATAAGTAAATGTATCTTAAAAAAGAAAGCCTAGAGTAAATATAGAATCACTATTTTAAAAAAAGAAATAGAGCTACCAATACTCAAGGACCTAAATCCAGCCTTTTCACACTTAATAAGAAGCCAAAGAAGTTTCACATTCATTCCTTAACTAGGTCCACCTGCCTGTACAAACCAAATTTTTTTTTTCCTGCGGGGTAAAAATGGAAGCCTCATTGGCAACCCCAGCCCTCAGGCTCTTAGAAATAAGGGGTGAAGCTTTTGTGAGCTGAGCGTTCAGGCCAGAACCACCAGAGTGTCCGTGACCCGCACAAAGGTCAGTTATTCCTCCGCCTTCCCGGGCATTTCACCTTTGTCTCCCTCTCTCACGTCCTATGTGAATTTCCCAAGCCTTTCCCCTGCCATGCTCTCCACAAAGAGATGCAAGATCTTTGTTGAGGAGAAACCTTTGTAACAATGAAAAAATCCCTCCCTACATGACTCAGGACAGCTTGGAGCCAAACCATTTCCTTCAGTCCCTGAGCACATTGTCTCCTTCCAGGGACAGCTGCAGACTCCAGTCAGACAATGTCCTGCTCCAGTCCCTCAAGCCATCTTTACCCTTTTGTTTTTCTCTCTGGAAGGAGGAAAGAGAAAAAAAAAACCTTGAAAAGCTGCCACGCTGCATTATTTCCAAGTGTCTGTTGATGGAGGCATGAGCCAAACAGTCCTTTTTATTGGAGGGCGGCAGGAGAGAGTAAAAATGGAAGAAAGCAAGATATTTTTTTAAAAAGATGGAAAAGGGCATGGAGAGAATCCTGAGTGAATGGAATAAAGTTACACAATGGAAAGAGAATTGAGCACAAACATTGCTTGTGCAACTCAGCTGACGTGTGCTCAGTTAGAGGGCTCATGCTCACCTTCCTCTCACTGTGGGCAAGCAGGAAGCCAGCCTATTTCAATATTTAATTTGGGCCATTCTTCTTTCAAATTAACCTAATAAGAGAACTTCAGGATTTATCAAAATGACACAGTGAATTGAAAGCGCATAAACAGGATATAATTCCACAAAATCATTTTAGCAATGCTCTTGAAACTAGCAACCCTCGAAGTACACTGAAATGATATTCCGCTTATAGAATTCTCTTCCATTCACCCCTTTACATTCGGTCTTTTCCTTATTTCAGTCCTCGCTGTGTCTGGGAGTCTGGTCTCCATGGCTGGAATTAACGCTTGCCCTGCAGGTTCTAGCTGGGTTTAGCGATCGAGAAGTATCACCAGGTAACTGTAGTGTGGAAAGAGTGACACGGAAGTGTTTGCTGCTCTAGCTCCTTCCCAGATGGTCACCATGGGTGTGCGCTTCTCTCTATGGAAGAGTCCAGCTCCTGGGGGAAGCTTACCTCCCTCCCTCCTCCACCAGTTATGCTCTGCTCCTTGCCTCTGCCCTTGCGTGTTTTGGGGGCCACAGGTCTCTACTCTGGCTAGCCCCAAGGTACTGCATTGTTCTTTTCCCCAAACCTCACCCTCATCATTGTGAATAGATTAGTCACTTGAACGCTTCTTAATTGTCTAGTTGGGGTGGGGTGGGGTGGGGGCTTTTTTTCTAGGAGGTGCCCAGAATATGACAATGCGTGTTTTTTCCCCTTTCAGCTGATCTAAGTCTCTCAAATGCCATCTTACGGAATGCTCTGTGTCACTTCAAAGCTTCTGGTGTCCAACACACAGAAGACACATTTGTCATTCACAGCATTGCTGATCTCAGGAAAATCCTTGCACCAGTCTAACCCCTCTTTCTAAGGTCATAGTTGCAAACCCACTTGGTGAATCATACAGGATTCTATTTTGTTCACATAAAATCTGCCCATCACTGTTACCCAATATCTGCATGTAATGAGATCTCACTGCTTATGGTAAATAGGGTCGCGTCATGGAAACAGCTGATGCTTGAGAGCTTAGTGACCCACGCTCAACTACCAGCTCTGCTGCGTACTGCTTGGATAACACGGGAAAAGCGTCTCAAAGTCCCCAAGAGCCACCCTCACAATGTGTAGCAATGAAGAATTGCCACACCTCTGCCCCCTCCTTCCGCTTTTCCAATGTGGCCGTCTAGAATCCTCGGTCCCTATTTGAACACAACAGTCAATGGTAAGATGAAGCTGGCTTTCTAAGGGTGATCACAAGAAAGGAAAACAGTGGAAGGTTTAGCTGCTTACCAACATGGCTTACAACCCATATTCAAACATGCCTTTGGGAGATGGGGAGGAAACCGTGAGACCTAAAGAGGCTGATGAAAAACACATGAGGAAGAGTAAAAGGTGAACGAGACGGATTATTCCACTGCAGCTGTGTGAAGCTATAGTGCCGCATTCGCTGTTCTTTTGTTGAGAGCTGGCTGAAGCTAAAGGATTTATCAATGTAGAAACCGGGACACTAAGCAGAGACCGTGTTCAAAAGAAAAACATACAAAGTGACCATAATTCCTCCCACCCCCTTGAATGAGTTATTTTGTAAATAGCTCCTAAATTGCCACCAAAATGGAATTAAATTTTTTCCAATTCTGCCAATAAAGTGAGGACCATAATGCAGGACCCTTGGGATAAGCTGATTTAGTCTTAGTATTTTCTGTTTGGATAAACACTTGTTACCTTTGTTGGGTGAGGAAAGAGGCTTCCAAATACTCATGCGAGGCAGGCTGGTGTGGACTCACAGACTGAAAGACCCTCTAGGAGCAGAGGACGGGAACACATGCACCGTGCTGCAGACTCGGCGCGTCTGTCATTGGCTACAGCTAAGCGTGTCCTTCCAGGCAGTGCGCCCAGCCTACCTGCTTGCTTGGCTGTTGTGAAACATCACGGCGGGGTCACAGGGGTTAGAATGCCTCCTCTGAACCGTTGCTATGGGGCAGTTAGATGAGGAAATACATGCAAAGCACATCGTGGGCACTCTGCACATGCTCGTTATTGCTTTTTGCAGGAGTTCAGAGCCTGTGTGCAATTTGGATGAAAGGATTTCTTTTTATTTGGAAAATCATTACGGATGACATTCTCTTAGTTCATCATGCCAGCTATTACCGTGGCCCCAAAGGATTATTCTCGGCCTCTTTTCTACCAGGCCTTGCATCCATGAAAAACAACAAATGGAATCTGACAACATCAAGGACCAAACGATACAAAGCAGTTCCACTACACAAACATTTAAGTTGCTTGTACTGAACTATATGCTCAGCAAAAGAAAATAATACAGATGAATATATATGTAAATTCCCTCTTCCAATATGGCCCTTAAGTCCAAGCCAACTATTTCATCTGGTACCCAACCAAAGAAACAGCCATGGCCATCTGTTCTAACTCTGGAGGGAAAGTTGGCAGGGTTGCATTACTGAAAGATGGCCCAGAATTCCTAAAGCCTTGTAATCGGTACTGTATGGGTGATTTAAGAGATTTTTAATAGTAATGTTTTTCTTATAAAAGAATTTTTGTCATAGTCATTGACTTTAAAAGCTAAACTGCAAGCCTGGTACACAGCACTGCTACGCTCTGTTGGGTGTCCTTCAAAGTTGTCAAACCACAGTCTGTGTGAAACACGACTCCCAACCAAAACCGGTTTTACTCTAGGATTAATCTGGGGACTGCTTAAGTAGCTTTGTAGCTTCAAAGACAGCTTTTATCAATATTGGCATGGTTAGCATTTTCAGTTATTTGTTTTAAAAAAAAAACAGACTGAGCACCTACTACCCACTAGGTCCTGTGCTCAGCTCTAGGAACACAGGAGTGAATAAAACTGGCTTGCTCTCTGATCTCGTGGAGCCCACAGTCTAGGAGGGTGATCAGATACATTGATCAACTAACCATACCAAATCATGAAGTCATTCACTCAACAAATAATCACCATAAACCAATACTGTGCCAGCCATTCATTGCACTGGGCATTTGGGATAATATTGCCAATTAAACAGACTATACTCCCTCTTGCAAGGAGTTCACATGCTGTTATGGAAGACTACGTGATAGATATGTAAACCATGCAGCTGGGCAGATGCTGTGACTTGGATATTGTTTGGAGGTGTTCCACAACGTTTCATGTTGTTGGAATTTAATCCTCAGTGTGAGATATTCAGAGGGTGGAAATTCAACCCAATTATAGCATTCACAGGGGGGGCCTTTGGGAGGCCATGAGGATTGGTTAAAGTCAACAAAGTCAGGGCCGGTGCTGTGGCATAGTGGATTGCTACGCCTACAGCTGTGGTAACATCTGCGTAGCAAAAACAGCTGCGCCAGAGACCTCCACGGGCTGAAGGGCTGAGGTAAGGTCTCTTTGGAGAGGGGCCTCAGGCACCTCCGGTAGAGATAGAGGTCAGTAATGATCTTGTCTCTACATAGTGGAAGCCGAAAACCCTTCCTGTGTTGGTTCCTGCGTTTGCTTTGTCCTTTGTACATAACGTTAGAAATGATTGCAATCTACCTTTGCTGCCTGTATTTGATCTGGGCTTATGCCCCCATGGACACGGAACAACAATAGGATTACCGGGAACCCATTATCATAGCAAACAGTTCCTTTAACATTCCTGAAGAAGCAATTCAGAACATCGCCTCTTTGCACCACCAGCTGTAAAAGCCTTCCTGGAAGAAGCCTTAGCAATCAGCAATCGGACTCTGGGAGACTTTTTGGACGCTATGGAGCAACGGGAATTGCTAAAAGAAAGCAAGAATGACCCTGAGGAAACTCGGGTCGAACAGCTCATAGGGAATCCACATTCAGACCCAAACTGAAAGCAAAAGGAATTGTTAGCAACAATCCCAAAAAGGACTCTTCCCGGAGGATATGAACAATACCTAATTAATGGTAGATGGTAAACTCCCCCGCGATAGAATCCCTCTGTCATGTTAGATCCGCTTCCTTACACGGGTGCCTATGATGATATGGGTTGCAGACGGGTTAATCATGAACGGGAAAAGGCAGCATTGGGATCAATTGCCTTTTATGACTAGGTTAGCTAGGTCCAGAATCCCGTGGTGTATTATTGACAAGGCAGAAAAGACAACAGGTATGGGAAACTATAAAGATGGCTAAGGCAGTGGGCAAACAATGGCATGTTCCTCATGATTGAGCACAGATAGGAGAGGAATATCTTTCTGGCATACGTGACCTGGGTGAATGAGGCCTATATGCGGTTAAAATGTTACCACTATTCCCTCATTGTTACCGCACTGTTCTAACCATGTTAACCTTTACTCTTCTGTTAATCAATGATGATGCTTTTCCCTCACACTTTAGAAGTTTTACTATAAAAACCCTGACTTAACAGACAATAAACGCAGCAGCATTAGTACTACACTGGTGTCTGTCTGTCATTTTCCTCGCCGATTCCTTGTCTCCCTAAACGCCTTCATCCTGTTCTCCCTCGGTCTGTGAAGTCTCCGAGCTGACAGTCCGCGGCAGTGGATTAATCCTCCACCTGTGGCACAGGCATCCTATATGGGTGCCGGTTCTAGTCCCAGCTGCTCCTCTTCTGATCCAGCTCTCTGCTATGGCCTGGGAAAGCAGTAGAGGATGGCCCAAGTCCTTGGGCCCTGCACCTGCGTGGGAGACCTGGAAGAAAGTCCTGGCTCCTGGCTTTGGATAGGCTCAGCTCCAGCTGTTGTGACCATTTGGTGAGTGAACCAGCAGATGGAAGACCTTTCTCTCTGCCTCTGCCTCTCACTGTCTGTAATTCTACCTCTCAAATACATAAAATCTTTAAAAATAAATAAATAAAGTCACCAAAGTGTACCTCTCTTCCCCTGAATACTGGTGGCTTTTTTTTAGAAGAGAGAAAAAGAGCCTGGAAGGGACACACGTGTGCTCCCCATCTCTCGCCATGTGATGCCCTGCACCGACTCTGCACCCTGCCAGCAAGAAGACGGTCACCAGATTGCACCATCGAACCCACAGGGCCTTTTCTCTGTACGAAGTCACCCAGTCTCGAGTATTCTGTTGAAGAAATGTAAATCAGACTACTCATTTTGTAGATACTTATAACACTGAGGAGGAAAAAGCAAAGCAAGAAATAAAGCTAGAGATGGTGGAGCCACAGTTAGAATGGCAGGATGGTCAGAAGGAGCTCCCTGGGGGCCGGCGCTGTGCCGCAGCAGGTTAACACTCTGGCCTGAAGCACCGGCATCCCGTATGGGCGCCAGTTCTAGTCCCAGCTGCTCCTCTTCTGATCCAGCTCTCTGCTATGGCCTGGGAAAGCAGTAGAAGACGGCCTAAATCCTTGGGCCCCTGCACCCACATGGGAGACCCGGAGAAGCTCTTGGTTCCTGGCTTTAGATCAGCGCAGCTCTGGTCATTGTGGCCGTCTGAGGAGTGAACCAGCGGATGGAAGACTCTCTCTCTGTCTCTACCTCTCTGTAACTCTGACTTTCAAATAAATAAAATAAATCTTAAAAAAAAAGGAGCTCCCTGAGAAGCTGACTTTTGAGTAAAAACTGAAAGAAGTGATGGTTTTAGCCATCACTTTAGCTTTCCAGGAAGAAGAAATGGTTGGTGGAAAACGAGGTGTGGCGAGAGAGGAGGGAAAACCCGAGAGGGAACTGGCAGTGTGGTGTGGCAGGTTAGGCTCTGCTTGTGATCCCAGCATCCCATACCAAAGCTCTGGCTCAAGCCCCGCCCCTCTGCTGCCAATCCACACCCTGCTGATGTTTCTGAAAACACAGTGGAAGATGATCCAAGTGCTTGGGTCCCTGCCACCCACGTGAGAGCCCTGGATGGATTTCCAGGCTCCTGGCTAAGGCCTGGTGCAGCTCCTGCCATTGCAGCCATTTGGGAAGTGAACCAGCGCTTGGAAGGTCTCTCTCTCTCTCTCTCTCTCTCTCTCTCTCTCTCTCTGTGTGTGTGTGTGTGTGTGTATGTACTGCCTTTCAAATGAAAAAATAAATCTTTAAAAAAATAAATAATGACAGAGGCCAGATAATACAGGCCTGGAAGTCACAATGAGAGAGTGCTTTCATTTGCTCTGTAAAAGCAGACCACTGAGAAGTTTTGAGCAGAGGAGTGATACAATCTTATCCACTAATGGAGTCCTCTGACTTGTGATGAAAATGGTCCACGGTCAAGGGCAGCAGTGAAAAGTCTGGTGAAGAGACTTGCAATAGCTTAAGCAAAACATGAGTGTGGCGTACACAACTGGGGTGGTAATCCAGGTTTGATCCTGGATGTCCTTTGAAGCGGAGCTGACAGCTTTTAGTGTCAAATTGAAGATGGTGATACGGAGAGAAAGAAAAGAAGCAGATATCACCAAGAGTGTGGGCCTGAGCAATTGGAAAGGTGGATTTCCACGAATTTAGATAAAGAGGGAGCCAGGTTCAGAGGTGGGGGTCCTCTTATGTGTGCCTTCGTTGATTTGCATTGGCCTATGTTAGACACTCTAGTAGAGAACTACTATAGACTGTTAGATACATGGGCTTGGATTTCAGAGATATAAATTTGAGAGTTATGTGGATACACAATTTTAAAATTTAATCTATCAGTTTTAAAATATTTATTTGAGATGCAGAGTTACATAGAGAGAGATTACATGATTCCATTTATATGAATTGTACAGGAAAGGCAAGTTAATGAAGATGGCAAACAAACTAGTGGTTATCTTAGGTTGAAGGGTGCAATTCAATCTGCTGGTTCACTTCCCAAATGACTGCAACAGCCAGGGCTGAGCCAGGCCAAACCCAGGAGCCAGGAACTCCATCTGGGTCTCCCACATGGGTGCAGGGATCCAAGGACTCAGGCCATCTTCTGCTGCTTTCCCAGGCACATTAGTAGGGAGATGGATCGGAAGTGGATCAGCCTAGACTAGAGCTGATGCTCTTACGGGATGCCAGCTATGCCATGATATAAGCTCCTAGAGGTGTTTTTTTAAAGCCACAAATGCAGATGAGACCACCAAGGGATTGAGTATGGAGAGAAAAGGAAAGCCCGAAGATTGAGTTCTGGCTACTTCAACATGTAGAAGCTGGAGTCAGGGGCCATGCTCACTTAAGGGTTCCTGGCCAGTGCTTGTTGGCTGCACTCGTAGATGAGCCCAACCAGAGAGTATATCCAGGGATCAGTCACTGGACCCTGTTTTCTGCAGGCAACAGACCAAGAAAAGAGGATGGAAAGAAAGTTTGATGTCAAGGTGTGTCAAATAATCCAATAGAGGAGCTCTTTATTAAAGCCTATACACATAGCTGCCATTTTAAGGAAAGTGGACCAGGTGCTGCTGTGGTGTAGATTACCAGATGAAATCAAATCCAGCCACTCTGACACTGTTAATTGGACCAAGAGCTCCTCACACCCTCTGTGTCCAGGGCAGCGCTAATGGAGAAAGTCAAGCAGAAACTGCACAAAGGAACATCCTAGGCTGAGCAGTGGCAACATGACTCCCCAAAGCCTCTTTGGTAATGCTTGCATCCTACAAATAAAAAGAGAGAAGCAACTGCACACCATGCTCCTGGCAGCACCGCGCACAATAGCCAAGAGATGGAAGCCTCTCTAATGCCCATCCATGCATGAATGGAAAAACCAAATGTGATATATGCATACTGTGGAATAGTATTCAGGCTGAAAATGACACATGTTACAACATGGATGAACCTTGAGAACATTATGCTAAGTTAAATGCCAGTCACATAAAAGTGAAATACTTGGGCCGGTGCTGTGACAAAGCAGGTAAAGCCACTGCCTGCAGTGCCAGCATCCCATATGGGCTCCAGTTCGAGCCCTGGCTGCTCCAGTGCTGATCCAGCTCTCTGCCATGGCCTGGGATAGCAGTAGAAGATGGCCCAAGTCCTTGGGCCCCTGCACCTCTGTGGGAGACCCAGAAGAAGCTCCTGGCTCCTGGTTCCTGACTTCGGATTGGTTCAGCTCCAGCCATTGCGGCCAAGTGGGGAGTGAACCAGAGGATGGAAGATCTCTCTCTCTCTCTCTCTCTCTCTCTCTCTCTCTCTCCATCTCTCTACCTCTGCCTCTCTGTAACTCTGCCTTTCAAATGAAAGAAATAAATTTTTAAAAAAAAAAAAGAGAAATACTGAGATGATTCTGCTGATATGAGGTATCAGAAGTAGTTAAATTCGCAGAAACAGAAAGCATAATGGTGGTTTCCTGGGGCAGAGAGGAGGGAAAATGAAAAGTTGCTGTTTACGGTTGAGTTGCTGTTTACTGAGTTCAGGTTACAAAACGGAAAAGTTCTGGAGATCTTTGTAAACAGTGTACAAACAACACTACTGAACTGTATACCTAAAAATGAGAAAGATGATAAATTTTACATAGTTTCTACCAACACTTTTTTTTTAAAATATTTATTTATTTGAGAGGCAGAGTTACAGAAAGAGAGAGAGTGGCAGAGAGAGGGAGAGAGAGGCCTTCCATCCACTGGTTCACTTCCCAGTTGGCCACACAGCCGGAGCTGTGCCAATCCAAAGCCAGGAGCCAGGAGTTTCCTCTAGGTCTCCCACATGGGTGCAGGGGCCCCAGGACCTGGGCCATCCTCTACTGCTTTCCCAGGCCACAGCAGAGAGCTGGATCGGAAGTGGAGCAGCTGGGATGCTGGTGCCACAGTGAAGCAGCAGATGAAGATTTTCCCTCTCTCTCTCTCATTTCTCCTTCTCTCTCTGTATCTGCCTTTCAAATAAATAAACAAATAAATGTTAAAAAAAGAAAAAGTCAGACATCCTAACAGGGTGAGCCACAACAGCAGGCAGAAAAAACCAATTCAACTGCCTATGTGTTTTGTCTCAGTATCCAAGCAAATTCTGCCTCCATTGGCATAGATTCAAAATCCACCCTGGGGTGGGCATCTGGCCTAGCAGTTAAGATGCTCAGGAGGACACTCACATCCCATATCAGAACGGTTGCATATCCTGCTAATGCAGACCCTGTGAGGCAGCAGGGATGGGTCAAATGATTGGGTTCCTGCCACCCACATAGGAGACTTGAGTTGAATTCCTGCTTCCCAGCTTCAGCTCAGTCAGGGACCATCAAGGACGTTTGGGTAGTGACCAGCAGATTGGAACACTTTCTTTCTTTTTTTTTAAGATTTATTTATTTATTTGAAAGTCAGAGTTATACAAAGAGAGAAGGAAAGAAAAAGAGAGGGAGAGAGCAGGAGAGAGAGAGGGAGAGAGAGAGAGAGAGAGGTCTTCCATCTGCTGGTTTACTCCCCAATTGGCTGCAATGGCCAGAGCTGCGCCGATCCGAAGCCAGGAGCCAGGAGCTTCTTCTGGGTCTCCCACGTAGGTGGAGTGGCCCAAGGAACCCAGGGCATCTTCTACTGCTTTCCAAAGCCATATCAGAGAGCTGAATTGGAAGTGGAGCAGCCAGGTCTCGAACCAGCACCCATATGGGATGCCAGCACTACAGGCAGCAGCTTTATCCGTTATGCCACAGTGCCGGCCCCTGGAGCACTTTCTGTCTTTCTCTTTCTTTGTCTCTCAAATAAATGAGTAAAACATTTTAGGAAGTGCATCCTGATATAGGTGTTGTGGTGCTGCAGTTTGGTCTCCACTTGTGCAACCTATATCCCATGTCATGGTGCCAGTTCAAGGAGCAGCTACTCTGCTTCTGATTCAGCACCCTGTTAATGCACCTGGGAAGCAGAAGATGATGGTCCAAGTATTTGGATCCCTTCCACCCACATGGGGAACTGGGACAAAGCTCCTGGCTCTTGGCTTCAGCCTAGCCCAGCCCTGGCAATTGCAACCATTTGGGGAGTGAATCAGCAGGTGGAAGATATCTATTTCTCTCTCTTTGTTACTCTACTTTTCAAATAAATAAATATGTTTAGAGAAAGGTCTCTCTTATATTCTATAAGGAAGTACAGGATAGTGTGCTAAAGGCTAGAGTAAGAGGCAAGGATTTGAATGTCAGCTCTGACTTTACTGGCTACATGATCTTGGACAAGTGATCATCATTGTAACAAGTCTCCACACCCTTATCTATAAAAGGAGAGTTGGCCAAAGGACACAGAATATCAGTTGGATAGGAGTAATAAGCTCACAAGATCTGTTGCAGAACATGGTGACTATAGTTAATAATATGGGACTGTATTCTTGAAAACTGCTAAGAGATTACATTATAACTATTTTCACCACACATAAGTAGGTATGGGGGGGCTACAATGTATACATATTTCAAACCATCAGGTTGAAATAAATGGAATAAAATGGGAGTAATGTTAGTACCTAGCTTTAGGGTGCTTATTGGGTTTAAAAGGATAAAGGTATAAAGTTTCTAGCACAGTATTTATCCTTTACTTTCTCTTTAGCCTATGTCTCATCTCTAGAAGCAGAGGAGGACTTTGTAAGGAGGACCAACAATTCTAACAAACAGCGATCCCTTTTACTTTTTTTAAAAAATGATTTATTTATTTATTTGAAAGTCAGAGTTACACACAGAGAGAAGGAGAGGCAGAGAGAGAGAGAGAAAGAGAGACAGAGAGAAGTCTTCCATCCGCTGGTTCACTTCCCAATGGGCCGGAGCTGTGCTGATCCAAAGAAAGGAGCCAGGAGCTTCTTTTGGGTCTCTCATGTAAGTTCAGAGGCCCAAGGACTTGGGCCATCTTCTACTACGTTCCCAAGCCATAGCAGAGAGCTGGATTGAAAGTGGAGCAGCCGGATCTCAAACCGGCGCCCAAATGGGATGCTGGCACTGCAGGCAGTGGCCCCACCTGCTACACCACAGCACCACCCCCACCCTTACTTTCATGAGACTAAAGGGAGAACAGAGCCTTAGGCCAATTATAGGGTCAAGTCATCCTAGTTGCCTGAGTTATGGGACACAAGGCTTTAAGCACCTACATCACCTTCAAGGCAGCAAGGCGAACTTGACACATGGCCACAGCTGTAGTCCTGTGATAGAGAGGCAGCACAGGAGGCCAAAGATGGAGCCTACCTCGTGCACATCACACATCACACCTGGACCTTTTTCTCAGCCCTGCTATGCAGGAAAAGAGGTCCTCAGCTACAGAAGGTCCCCTTCCTCACATCTGGTGTGAGACCCAATCTGCTCTCAAACCACGAAAAAACTGATGCAGACACAAGATATAATTCAACAACCCAAGGCATGTTCTCATGAGCCCCACTGCTCCTTTTCCAACACCAGGTAGGATGCTGTTCAGAAATCCAAAAACTTCTGGCCAGAACCTATGCCTCTGAACAGTCCACTCCCTGTGTGAGCCTGCCAGCCCGTGATGCAAACTGAAGCCTCTTTTTCAACTTGACCAGCCCCAAGTGCTGGCAGATGGAGGCTACTCAGGACCAGAGAGGATCGGAAGAAGCAGCGGAAGCTAGAGAGGAGTGAGAGGTCTCCCATGAGGGTGGCAGGAACCCGGGGACTTGGGCCATCTTCTGCCGCCTTCACAAGTGCATCACCATGGAGCTGGATGGGAAGTGGAGCAGCTGGACTGGAACTGGCGTTCCGATATGGGATGCTGGCATCACAGGTGGTGGCTTAACCTGCTGTGCCACAACACCGGCCCCTGGGGTTGAATAAGAAATCATTCATTCAACTGACGTTTTTTGCGGTGTGTCAAATGAAACACGCATACATGCAAACACACAGAGGGAAATGTTCCCACCCAGTGTTGCTTATATTCTAGCAAGATGAGAAACACAATAGATATATTAAACAAGTGAATGCATAGTACGTTGCCAGGTGATGGGGCTATGAATAAAAAGAAGAAAAAATTATAGTAAACACAAATGGGGCAGGGAGCAGTCCGGGGAAAATTGCAATTTTTAAAAAATATTATTCAGGGTAGGCTTCTTTGAAAGTGTAACATGTGAGCAAGGACTTAAATGGCCTGAGGGAGTAAGCCATGCAGCTATCTTTTTAAAAATTAATTAATTTATTTGAAAGGAGGAGTTACAGAGGCGTGGGGAGGGTCTTCCATCTGCTGGTTCACTCCCCAAATAGCCACAACAGCCAGAGCTAGGCTGATCAGAAGCCAGGAGCCAGGAGTTTCTTCCAGGTCTCCCACATGGGTGCAGGGGCCCAAGGACTTTGGCCATCTTCTACTACTTTCTCAGGCCATAGCAGAGAGCTGGATCAGAAGTGGAGCAGCCGGGACTAGAACCGGCACCCATATGGGATGCCAGCACTGCAGGCAGTGGCTTTAGCTGCTATGCCACAGCACTGGCCCCATCAAGCAGCTGTCTAAGAGAAGAACTTTCTAGTCACAGAGAACAGCCAGTGCAAAGGCCCTGAGCAGACAGCATGTTGGGTTTTCATACCTCACGGTCAATCTAGCTGGAGTAGTACAACGTCCCGAGTGAAATCATTGGGTGTGAAGTCCGAGAGTGCATGCATCCCACACCTGTGTGACTAGCTCACATCCTGATTCCTCTGTTTCTCATCCAGCGTTCTGCAGAAGCACACCCTGGAAGGCAGCAGGTGCTGCCAGCCACATAGGAAACCTGGAGGGAGTTTGGGCTCCTGGTTTTAATTTGGTCCTGTCCTGGCTTATTGCAGGCATTTGGGAGAGTGAATCAGTGGATGGAAGACCTTTGTCTGTCTGTCTGTCTCCATCTCTCTGAACTTCAAATAAGATGGAAAATAGAAATTAATTAATTAGAAAAAATTTAAGAAGCAGAGCCTATTGGAAGGTGATGATGTCACTTGGGGGCACTGCTCTCAGGAGGAATTGAGGGAGTTCTCAACTCTTGTGGGACTACATGAGCTCATGTGAGAATGTGTGACCATCAAGGAGCCTTGCTCCTCCCCCAAGTCCCTGTTTTGCATGTACTGCTCATCTCTCTTGCACAGGATCCCACCATCGAGACCCCAGCTGCCATGAAGCCCTCACCAGAGCCAAGCAGGTGTCCAGGCTCCAATCTATAACCTCCAGAACTGTGAGCTGAAGAAACCTTTCTTTTATGAAGTACCAGGTTCAGGTATCTTGTTACAGCAGCAGAAAATGGACTAAAACAGCATGACCCAAGGGATTGAAGAGAAGCTAAGTTGGGAAAAAGAGATACTGGTTCTCAGGAAAAGCTTCCCATTTAAGGCACTGTTAAGAGGCGAGTCTAGAGGGATAGACAACAGTTCTGCAAATGGTCTCTAGACGGAGCTGGGGATATTCAAGATGAGGAAAACCACAGCAAGCTTTGTTGCAGGCTGTCAGCTGCAGAGGAGCCCTAAGCTTCTGATCTATTGGTTTTCCATGCACACTACAATAATGAGCTGGTCCGTTCCTTTCTTAACCAGCCCACCAGCATTACAGCCTGTGCTTTCTGGTGTGTCACTTCCTACCAGGATGGTCGATTTGCACTGCTTTAATCACACTCCTTCACCAATCTTCTGTACGATGAGATGGCTAGCCAGGCTCAGCAGAGCAGCCTGCAGCCACAAACTGGATGAAGTAGGTTCACCATCTTGTGGAATTGGAGCTAACAGTCCTGGTCTTATCACAGAGTGCTCTACCCAGGTGAACAAACTGGGCCTGGATGATGTTGGAATTGTCAGCTGGGAGAGGTTTACACCAAATAGAACATGCTCTCTCCTGCTTGCATGTGTGCAACATGTGTGTCCCTCTCAACTGGCTTAGCAACATTCCATCTCTGCCTTAATTATATTCACATAGTCCTTCAAATATTCTACATATAATAAAGAAAACAGAAAGAAGTGAAATTACTCTACTCAACTGAAAACTTTATACACGGCTCCTGCCCATTTCCTGTAAGTCTATCACTCTGGGATTTGCAGGAAAGAATAGGACATAAAACAGGGCACAATTGAAAGAGAATGAAGAAAATCAGAACTCAACTGTTATTAATCATTCTTTTAATAGGCATCATTTTTTAAAGTTCCAGAATACCCCAAGGCCTTAGGCGTAATGATAGGTCTGATTAATCAATGAAAAACAGAAGCTTGGAGAAATGAGGTAATGACTAGCAAGGCACAGCCAAGGTTCAGAATGAGACTTCCCACCCAACAAGTCTGGCTCCAGAGTCTATGCTCTCTGTAGCCACTGTATTGCTTTTCTGCAATTAGGAAAGAATAAGAAAGGAGAAAAACCGTGATAAGAAAAGGCAGTGTTGAGTAAGAGAAGACA
Organism: Sylvilagus floridanus; assembly: GCA_949820135.1. Taxonomy (NCBI): domain Eukaryota; kingdom Metazoa; phylum Chordata; class Mammalia; order Lagomorpha; family Leporidae; genus Sylvilagus; species Sylvilagus floridanus. The sequence goes on along the minus strand of OX463228.1, from coordinate 8,157,065 downwards.
AAGAAAAGAGGAAGTGACTCATGCTGGTTCTACATTTGGAGATAACTGAGCAGAGCTAATGCTGCCCTCAAAAGAGAACTACTTCTTTCAACACTCATTCTGTTGTAAAAACATCAATAAATAAGCCACTGTCCTCTCTCCTTTTCTTTTCCTAACTGCACAATGCTTAGAATAATGCCATCTAAACAGCATGTGTTCAGCCTGCTCCACAGACCAGCCACCAGATTCGCGTTAGAGGCACCGAAGGACTCTGAGGCCAGTAACTCTATCATCTAGACCTGTGGTAATGAGTTCTCTTCAATACCTGTCTCCCACTATGTACTGCTTGTCTAAAGCGATAGCATCATAAAAGCCAGCCCTCCCCAGGAGTGGCACCTACAATGCTGCTTGCTGTGTGATGGGTGCCGTGCGATTCTCCATCCTGGGTTCTACCGCAGCACCAGGGTGAGCCTCGAGGGGCCCAATCCCCATCTCTCTCCCCACTGCTAGTGAATAGGTCTGGGGTAGGCAGACCCAGGCTAGTCTGGGCCAATGAGGCACAAAGACATTTTCTAGGTACTTCTAGAAAATGCAAGAGTATTCTGAAAATACTTGGGAGGAAAGTGAATTAAAAGATCAATGTATTTCGGTGCAAAAAAATTAAAATCTATTTTTTTTCATAATACATGTTTTCTATTAACTTTTTGAAGATCTCTTCGGCTTCCTTATCTTTAACCATATGAAGTTCATAGGAGGTGAAAAGGGAAGCAATTGCCCAGTAATTACTAGAAGGCTTCCAAAACCCAGGGAAATTTCCTCATGATGAAGTCAGCATCAGGGATACACAGAAGAAAGCTGGAAAGAGCCACTGGACTCACTACTCCCAAATCCTATCTTACCTCTGACTTCCTGCATGTAAGTCAGGAACTTGCTTGATAATTATCTTTCTTTAAAATGCATACAGAAAAAGAGAGAGATTTCCCATTTGCTATTTTATTCCCCAAATATCTACAACTGTTGGGGTGGACCAGGCCAAGACCAGGAGCCAAGGACTCATCTGGGTCTCCCATGTGGTGGCAGGGACCCAAGCACTTGAGCCATCACCTGCTGCCTCCAAGAGTTCATATGAGCAGGAAGCGAGGATTGGGAGTGAAACTGGGACTTGACTCCAGGCATTCCAAGGATACAGGTAAGCATCCCAAGACGCATCTTAACTGCTGTACCAAATGCCCACTCCTGCAATTAGATTTTAAGGCATCCTACTGATACAGCCTAGTAAACATAAAAATAGATGGCAGATACACATGGTCTGATTTTACCCTCAGCGTGGCCCACTTGTTCAGGCTTTTGTTCTTGTTATGATAGCCCTCTCACCTGAAAGGTGCAGCCTTTAGTTGCCTGGCTGAAAAAAACCTAGCCATATCCCAATGCCTCTAATTTCCTTTCTTTCATCCATCCATCCATCCACGCATCTGGCTAATGGATCAATAAATTTATATCAACCATTTACTGTAAGCAAGGCATTTCGCTGGACACTGTAAGACTATCAACAAGAAAAATAAATCAAATACTCTATGCTCTAAGAGACCTTAGAATCTGAAAAGTAAGAAAAATATTTTTTATAATTGACTATGGTAAAATATATAACGTTGTTGACAGTCAATGCAGAACCATGCAGATGGAGAACCACAACAGATCAACAAGAAGAAGAGACTCTTCCAAGCTAGGGTTTTTTTTGTGTGTGTGGAGAAGATGAATTTTATTTTCTATCTTGGATGAAACAGAACTGGTGCAGAGGACGTGGGCATTCCTGGCAAAGCAAGGCAGGAGCAAAGGCCCAGCAGCAAATCACAGAGAAGGGACAGGAAAAGATTTGGCTGGGAAACATGGTTGGAACTTGGAAAGGTCTTTGAGGCCAGGTGGTGATGGGATGTAATTCCAGGTCAAGGGATTGTTGTGTGGGGAAAAAATGGTGGTTTTGAATCAGGTATGAGCTGCACAACAGATTGTGGTTTTTGTAAGAAAGGAAGAGTGTTGAAGACAGAAGAGAGCAAGCGTGGAGAGTGGGGTCTGGGCGGGATGGTCATGCTGACGTCATGAGCCATGCTAGACGTCACCGGAGCCTCCCCCTGTGAAGCAAGTGCGTCTAGAATGAGGGCAACTACTCAGAATGTGGGGGCATCAAGCCAGGCCCAGCCAGCACATTCATGAGCAGTGAGGTTAGGAAAGCCCTGGGTGAGAACCAGGGGGACAGGAAACAGGTGAGCGCTGCACGTTTGCAGGGGCCACACAGGTGAACATCTCAGCCACAGGAGCCGGGCAAAGCAGGAGGGACATGACAAAGGCAGGACCTAGGCGCTAACTGGGCAGGAGCATCAATGCCCAAGTAAAGGGTCAGCGCCCAGACAAGGAGCCCAGACAACATCTGTGTTGTGGAGACGGAGCAAGGAGACCACCAGCTTTAGAGCCACAGACTCAGGGCTGAATCCGAGATTCTGCTGGGTGAATGTGCACCTGTCACTTAACCTCTGTAGGCCCTCTGTCTCCTTGACTAGGAAGGAACGTAATAATGTCATCCCATAGAGTTGTCATAAGGAGTATAAATAATACATGAAAAGAGCCTGGCGCTAGGAGCACGCGACAAGCGGGAGCTGTCGTTATTATCGACGTCCTCCTCAGGACTGGCATGGAACCATCGAGATTGTTTCGGCCCAGGCTGCAAAGATTAAGTCATCGAGAGGAACACTTGCCAAGAACAGAGGAACCAGGACCGGGAGCCGGGCCTCTCCAGAACTGATTACGAATGACCTCTCTCACTTATATACATATTGGGCATTTGTAATTGTCAGTTTGGTCACTTGCTCTTTTTTTAAACAGATTATTTTATTTATTTGCAAGGCAGAGAGAGAGAGAGAGAGAGAGAGAGAGAGAGATTTGCCATCCGCTGGTCCACTCCTCAAATACCTGCACTGGTGGGGCTTAGCCAAGCTAACACCGGGAGCCAGGAACCCAGACTAGGTCTCCCACATGGGTGTCAGGGACTCAGCCATTTGAGCTGTCACCTGCTGCCTCCTGAGATGTGCCTTCGTAGGACTTCGGAATTGGGGTAGAGCTGGGGCATGGACCCAGGCACTGCAGTGGGGACTGTGGGTGCCTTAATCACTAAGCCAAAAGCCCACTGCTCACTTGTTCTTCTACTCAGTAACATTAACATTGTGGTCACCATTCCCTCCAGCAAAAAATCAAGAGGACCTTAGCATTCTGCTAACCGAGCCACACAGCCCGTGTTCTGTTCCTGGCATAGCCATTCATGTTCCCTGGGGGGGTGAGTTATCATCAGTGTTCAGGGACACCATCTGCTCAGAGTCTCTGACAACCATCTCCATGGTGTCTGGCCAGATCTCATTAGCTAAGCGAGGCTGAGCCCAGGGAGCTTAATGTTGTTGGGGTGCGGTGGGGGGAAGGGAGACGGGGAGCTTACGGCACAGGTGATGTGAGCACAGGAGTGACCCAGCCTGGAGTTAGGAGATGCCTCCAGGGCAGAAAACCAAGGTTCTCAGCACCTGCAGCTCTGAGGGGTCCTGTGGCTGCACGAGCTGATAAGGACGCTGCCCTGGTGACTTTGGGTGAGTGGAGCGCTTTTCCTGCTCCCTTTACATTTGGTCCACCCTGCTATTAGCACCCAGTGCAAGAATAACCAACAGTTATTAATCCTGAACTGCCTGGTTGGCTACAAATAGACTGAAATTTGGGCTAAAATATTTTATTTTTAAAAATTTATTTATTTGAAAGGCAGAATGATAGAGAAAGAGGGAGGGATAGAGAGATCTTCCTGCTACCGGTTCACTCATCAAATGCCTGCAAAACCAGGTCTGAACCAGGGCAAAGCTGGGAGCCTAGAACTCCATCTGGGTCTTCCACACAGGTGGCAGGGGTCCAAGTACTTGGGCCATCCTCTGCTGCTTTCTCAGATGCTTTAGCAGGGAGCTGCATCAGAAACAGAGCAATCGGGACTCGAACCAGCACTCCAATATGGGTTGCCAGCCCCTGAAGCAGTGGAGGAGCCGGTGCTGTGGTGCAGTAGGTAATCCTCCACCTGCAGTGCTGGCATCCCATACAGGCACCCGTTCTAGTCCTGGTTGCTCCTCTCCTGATCCAGCTCTCTGCTGTGGCCTTGGAAAGCAGTGGAAGATGGCCTAAGTCCATGGGCCCCTGCATCCATGTGGGAGGTCCAGAAGAAGCTCCTGGCTCCTGGCTTTGAACTGGCCTAGCTCTGGCTGTTGTGGCCATTTGAGGAGTGAATCAGCAGTTGGAAGACCTCTCTCTGTGTCTCTCTCTCACTGTACAGGGCTCTTGCAAGTAGATCAGACCCACCTAGACAATCTCCTATCTTAGGGACACTTGATTCGGAACCTAGTTATAGCGGCACAGTCTGTGCACAGCAGAACCTAGGTTAACGTTTGATTGAATCACCGGGTGCAGGCCCATGGATTCCAGGGGCAGGAAGTCTTGGGGGTTGTCTAGAACTCCACCTATCACAGAGCATTTTGGTGTTCCTGGATGAGCTGCTTTGTTGATTCATCAACAGTTTCAGAGTCATGGAAACTGAGACTCCGTCAGCTGCCTCATTTTTGCTTTCATTTCTACTCATTTGTTGTAAGCCTTTCCCCTAGGATAAAATGTACTAAACAATGCTTGCAAAATAAAAACGGACCAGCAATTTCCAGCAAATAGAGCTGAGCTCTTTTTCTTGCTTGTTGTGTAAACTGAAAGTATAAAATAGCAGCCGATGCATAGATCATCTGGGGTTTCACTGACTCAGGAGCAATGCCCAGGAAAGTGTTCAGCCAGGGCCTGGATTGTGGGAAGGCAGCACCTCTTACTCAGGGGACTCTGAGAGGCCTGGCAAGGGCCAGGGCCTGCAATCTGCAGGAGGGTTTGTGACATCCTGAAGTCAACCACCTGATTGAGATCACAGGAATCCAAATCATTTTTCTGATCTCTAGCCTTCTACTGGCACTAGCTGAGAAAATATGAATCCAGGGGTGGGTGTTTGGTGTAATGGTTAAGACACTTTTTGGAATTCCCATATCCCATATCAGAGTGCCTGGGTTTGAGTCCCAGCTTTGTGCTCGTGGGCCCCCTGGGAAGCAGCAGATGATGGCCCAAGTACTTGGGTCCCTGCCACCCATGTAGGAGACTTGGATGGAGCTCCAGGCTCCTGGTTTTGGCCTGTCCCATCCTTGACTGTTGCAGGGAAGCAAACCAGTGGCCAGAAGATCTCTCTTTGTTTCTGTCTCTCTGCTTTTCAAATAAAATAAAAAATAAATAAACCTTTTTTACAAAAATGCTAATCCGCTATTGTTGTCATTGCTTGCATAGGAGAGAAGTCAAAGTAAGAAATGGAAAGGAGGGGCCGGTGCTGTGGTGTAGTGGGTAAAGCTGCCGCCTGCAGTGCCAGCATCGCATATGGGCTCTGGTTCAAGTCCCGGCTGCTCCACTTCCAATCCAGCTCTCTGCTATGGCCTGGGAAAGCAGTAGAGATGGCTCAAGTCCTTGGGCCCCTGCACCCACATGGGAGACATGGAGGAAGCTCCTGGCTTTGGATCAGCGCAGCTCTGGCCGTTGTGGCCATTTGGGGAGTGAACCAGTGGATGGAAGACCTCTCTCTGTCTCTCTCTCTGCCTCTCCTTCTCTCCCTGTGTAACTCTGACTTTCAAATAAAATAAATAAACCTTTAAAAGAAAGAAAGAAAGAAATGGAAAGCTGCTGGAGACCTCCAGGCAAGGGAATTCCCAGGGGAGTTCTCTACCAGAAGGTTCTCTTCCCAAGCAAAGCAGAGAAAAACAACTCCCACTCCCTACTGGTTCTGGGCTTAGAGAGTGTGGCTGTCATAGTCCATTGGGTGACTATAACAAAATACCATAGACAGGGGGCTTTGAAACAGTAGCAATTTATTTCTCTTAGCTCTGGTGGCCCAGAAGTTTAAGATCAAGGTGCCTGCAGATCTGGTGTCTGGTCAAGGCCTGCTTCTTTGTTCAGACACATTCATTTAAAAAAATATATATATATATAATTTATTTGAAAGACAGTGTTGCAGACAGAGAGAAAGAGAGAGAAATATTCCATCTGTTGATTCACTCTCCAAATGGCTGCAACGGCCAGGACTGGGCCAGGACAAAGCCAGGAACCAGGAGCCATCCTCCAGCTCTCTTCCCAGGCCAGTAGTGGCAAGCTAGATCAGAAGTGGAGCAGCTAGGTTTCAAACTGGTGCCCAAATGGTATGCTGGTGTCGCAAGCTGAGGCTTAATCTACTAAGCCCCATGATCAAACACTTCCCCAAAGTCCTACCTCCAAATGCCATCATACAGTCACCTGATGCTTCATGGGAAGTGTATATGGATTTCAATTCTTTTTTGCACCAAAATTAATTTGTCTTCTTAAAAACTTTTATGTATTTATTTATTTGAGAGCATAGAGACAGAAAGACAGAGACAGCTCTCATCTGCTGGTGTACTCCCCACATACCCACACTGGCCAGGATTGGGATTAGGTTTTGAGGGGACAAACATTCAGCCTATCACAGCTGGCCAATAACACCAAGAGGTAGAGCCGGCATCATGCTGGTGATTCTGTTCTCCTTAGTGCCTCCAAGTTCATCACACAGGAAGTGTCCCAGTTTCTTAGCCCACTCTCAGCACGGAGCACAGTGAAGTGAAGCCTGCAGGAAAAACCAAATGCACACTGCAACCTCAGGGCAAGGGGACTGGGAATTGGTAGTGGTACTGTCTTCACCAGAACTTAAAATGTACAGCCTAGGTGACTGCCCTTAACTATATTTTTGTCAACACATAACAAGTTCTGCTTGGCGTTCCTGGTCCCATGACATCATCTTTGAAATATGAATCATAAAACGGTGCATTTCTGCTGCGCCTGCTGAGACTTGCTTTATCACCCTCCCATTTCAGCATCAATAAAATGATGCTGTCATTCCAGCTGGGAGGTGTTTTGATTGTTCCAGACAGAGCTGGCTGATCGCATTGTGAGTGTGTGAGTACTTGTGTGCATGTGCCGGCTCTCTGAGGTTGAGAAGGAAACTGTCTCATCTTAGCAATGGATGAATGCATTTTAATGGGAACCGATTACCAAGTTGAGACTTTCTATAAAATCTTCTAGCATCACGGCAATTTAAGAACAGCCAAAGAGAATTCCTTGCTAGAGGCATCATTAGCAAAAAATCCCATGCCTCTCACTTCTAAATAGAAGCATAAATGTAGAGTAGAAAAGTAGAGACTAGGAATAAAATAGGAGGGTTGGAGTAAATGATCTGTGAGGGCCCCTTTGATTTAAAGAAAATTCCAAGCTTAACATTGGAAGACTTGGAAATGATCACAAATGCTTGAAAAGGGAGAGTTAAATTTAGCAAGGTAGTAGAAATCTTCTCAACCGATAAAAGGATTTGTGAGTATGGGTGTTTGCATGTGCACTGCTATGTCTGTTGTGCCCCCATTGTTTTTTTCTTGAATCTCAGAATGATGGCTCAATTGGTGGCAGAACGGAAAGGACTCAAGAGACCAGCCAGAGTGCCAGGCGCAAGGCAGGCTTTCCCAGAAGGTCTTGGCAAAAAGAGTTAGACTGAGAGGCAGGCTGGCCGGCCAGAGCCAGGGAGGGTGAGAGATGGATACAGGTGGGTGGGGCACAGCCCACGCCGTACAGAGCTCTGGGTGGTCAGGAAGTCCAAAGTGGCTGCCCTGGAGAGTGGGCACTGCACCCTGGAGGGAGAGGTTCAGAAGCAGGATTGGAGTTCTTAAGGGACTTAACAGGAGCCAGAGCACAGCACCCTGGGCAGAACAACTGAGACATCAAAAAAGGGCCCTGAGGGCAGGCTGCTAGGCGTGGATCTCCTCGGATCAGAGACGTCGTGTGTAGGTCCAACAGTAAGGCTGGTGTGATGCTGTTCTCTTGAGAAACCACCTTAGGGCTCCTTAAATTCTCACAGAGCATAGAAACACTGTAGGATCTCCGTGGCTCCTAGCTGGGATAATTAACAAATGAGATGATGTCGAGAGGTTTAAGATGTGGCCTTTGTCCTCAAGGAGTTTATAATCCACTTGAGAAGAAAAGGCCAGCACACATGAGACAGAGAAAAATCAGTGTGCCCATGAACTGTAGCTGTTAGGAAAAAGACAATTTAGGGTTGGTGCCATGGCATAGTAGGCGAGGCCATTGCCTGTGGCACCAGCTTCCCATATGGGTACCAGTTCATGTCCCGGCTGCTCCTCTTCTGATCCAGCTCCCTGCTTAGGTCTGGAAAAGCAGTGGAGGATGGCCCAAATGCTTGGACCCCTGCACCTATGTGGAAGAGGCTCCTGGCTTTGGATTGGCCATTTGGGGAAGTGAACCAGTGGGTGGAAGACCTATCTCTCTGCCTCTCCCTCTTTCTGTCTGTAACTCTACCTCTCAAATAAATAAATCATTTAAAAAAGAAAAATTAATTAATATGAGAGTATTTCACAAGTTTGTGGGAAAATGGATAAATTGCGGGGGAGAGGCATTTGGCATACCCGAATGCCTGCGTTTGAACCCTGGCTCCAGTTCCCCAGTTGCAGCATCTTACTAATGCACACCCCATTAGTAGGGCTCAAGTGGTTGAGTCCCTGCCACCCACATGGGCAACATGAATTGAGTCCCTGGCTCCCAGTTATAGCCTGACCCAGCCCTGGCCATTGAGAGCATTTGGGGAATGAACCAGCAGAGGGGAGTTCTGTCTGTCTGTGTGTGTCTAGCTACTGTGAGATAAATAAGTAAGTCGATACAAACTTTTGCACCTTTATTTTTCTGCAAATTCAAATCCAGGCAAGTTTTTTTCATATTACACGTTTTCCATGAACTTTTAAAAGACCCTCTCATATGCATGAGATTTCAAAATGTTTTGCAACAAAATAAACTTTTTCAATTATGTTTTCCATGAATAGCTGGAGTGCCCTCCAATGTGCTGCTGAGGTCAAGGAAAGCTCCCAGGGGAATGGTTTGAAAATTATCAGCAAGGAAGACCAGATTCTGGGCCGAGAGGGTAGAAGATGTTGAAGTGGGCAGAGAGAGGAAAGAAATACCCAGAGACATTATTCTTATCCCGGTCCCATCCGAACTGAAATCGCGGAGCCCCTCACTGCAGCAGGGGAAGCCGGTGCCAGAGCTGCACCATGGAGAACGCAGAAAGCCGAAGATCAAGAAAGGAGGTGGCGTTTGCTTGATTGGAAAAGAACGTGATGAGCATGACTCCTTCTCCGAGCGGCAGAGCACAGCTCAGGCCTGGCTAACCCAGACTTCGAACAGTGCCCGCTTCAAGCCTCCAGGGCGATTTTCTACGGCTTTCAGCCTAGGCACCAGGGTCCTTATCACTCTCACTCCTTGTTTTCTTTCCACTTGTTTAATGACTGCTATTGAATCAAGTTTTCCTATTAATTCAAACCCTTGGGATCTGGGAGCCTTAGTCAACTTTTCCCCCCTCGATGACATAATGACACACATTGTGTTCTAGCAGCTCCGGATCCCACTGCTGACAGCATAGGACGCTGTTTAGCAGAGTCAGGATGATTACTCTATATTGAGGAGTATGAGTCAACTCAACATATTCATGGATCTTCGTGACTTTCACTGTAAAAAAAAAAAAAAGAAAGAGTTTTAACACATTCCTTTAGCAAGGGCAGTTGCCTTTCCCAGACTACTGCTGCTTAAGAAATTCCTAGTGGTGAATGTCAGATCCTGGGGTACTGGCCTCTAATGCTGAGAAAGGAACTAGTGTCAGAGAGTCTTGGCTCTCAGCTACTGTTTTTCTCTGCAGGAGCGGTGAGAAATCGGAGCAGGGATAATCCCTTTGCTTTAGCAGCTGCTTAAGCAGATCTGACATTTGAGTTGGGAAAGTATATCAACTCAGCCCAGTTTAGAGAAGTTGTTTTTCTACCTTGAGAACGTCAAGTGTGTACAGTCCCACGGAGGAGCCTCTTCCATAGGAGAATAGAAGGAAAAAGCCAGACACCCTACAGACTACCCTACGTTATGCAAGGTGTTGGTGGTCCTGGGAGGCAATGACAGTGATTGACATTTGTCTGGCAATTTGTAGCACATTGCTTTAACCCTCATTTAATCCTCTCAACAAGCCTGGGGAAAGGGCTCATTTGACTATGCACCCTAGCAGGAAATTGACTTGTATTCTTAAGCAGCAATGAGTTACAATCCAGAAGTGAACCCAGTCTCCAGCATCCTAATGCCATAAACCTTCCCTATAAACCACTGTATGGCAATCAGTTGAGCGCTAGATCATGCAATGATGTGTCATAAACAAAAAGTTAAGTCTGAGGGTGCTATATTTTAGGAGCATAAATGAGAGAACAGTAGCCTGCCTTTCATTTTCTCATATTCAGCTGTGCTTTTTGAGCAGAGAGAATGACTCAAATTGCAGTGAGCTACCTGGGGAAGCATGTTCTCCGGTTTTATTTGTGCAACAGCATTACAGACTCTGGTTGGTGCAGACGACCACCCTGCTTCACTTCCTTACAAAGCCCTAGGCTTCACCGAAGCTGAGTGCTTCTATGAGAGTGTGCTGGGTGTGTGAATGCCATCCATTCTGAATATCTCTGAAAGACTCCTCTCACAGGCTTCCCAACGATCTGACACAGCTCAGGAGGCCCCTACCATGGACAACACTGGATACTCAGCCCTAAAACTCATTAACGTGATGAACTTCCACTGTGCGGGTTCAACTCTTCTTCAAATTTAGTTAAATAAGTAATTAATTAATTTTTTATTTATGCGAAAGACAGAGTTACAGAGAGGGAGAGGTCTTCCATCCGATGGTTCACTCTTCAAATGATTGCAACAGCTGGAGCTGAGCCAATCTGAAGCCAGGAGCCAGGAGCTTCTTCCAGGCCTCCCATGTGGGTGCAGGGACCCAAGGACCTGGACCATCTTCCCTTTCTTTCCCATGTGCTTCAGCAGGGAACTGGATCAGAAGTGGGGAAGCCAGACCTTGAAGCAGCACCCATATGGGATGCTGGCACTGGCCCCAATGTAATCATTCTTTTTTTTTTTTATTTTAAATAAAGATTTAATTTTTTATTTATTTGAAAACCAGAGTTACAGAAAGAGAGAGAAGGAAATATAGAGGGAGAGATCTTCCATCTGCTGGTTCACTCCCCAAATGGCTGCAACAGCTGGGGCTGGGCCAATCCAAAGCCAGAAGCCTGGAGTTTCTTCTGGGTCTCCCACAGGAGTGCAGAAGACAAGCACTTGGACCATCTTCTTCTGCTTTCCCAGGCACATCAGCAGGGAGCTGGATTGGAAGTGGAGCATCTGGATCTCACACTGGCAGCAGTCTGGGGTGCCTGCATTGCAGGCAGAGGCTTAACCTGCAATGCCACGACAGCAAGCCCCAAAGTAAGCATTCTGAAGTCTGGCTGCAGCATCACTGCTGGCCACTCCAGAAGTTCAGAGGCTGAACAGCTCAGTGTGGCTTGGTAGGAACACATGAAATGTGTTTGGGAGCTGTTTTTGTAGAATAGTGCTCCCATTTCATCCCACCAGCGGCTCCTCGAGTCTCATCGTCGCCTGAGAGATGATGCCTTACAGGCTGCACAGCACTGGAACTTCCTAGAGTAATGGCTCTCCTGTCAGGTCATTCTGGGCTCACTCTTCCACTGACTTAATGATGATGTTTGCCTGACAGAGCCCCAGTACAGCTATTTTGCAGAAGGCTGTTACCCTAGAATTAATATAGCACATCCGGAGACCTAGTCGTACTCCCTGGTAGTTAGGAACTGACTCTCCCCCTCCCCCCACAACAATAACCTTTGATAATAAAGACAAAAAAAAAAAAAGAATAGTGCCCTCACTTTTTTTTTTTTTTAGATTAAGCAAAAGACACATTTTGGTGCAAGAACAAGGTATGAGTGAGCACTGAATAAAGATCTACATCCACACCAGAAATTCTCGATGGAAGAGGGGAAGTGATTTTCGTTCCCCAGTGGACAACTGGCATTCTAGTATTTTCTGGAAACATCTTTGAACTTCACAACTGGGGGCTGGTGTGCTAATGCTATTGGCACTCTGGATAGAGAGGAGAGACCAGAGAAGCTGCTAAAGATTCTACAAGGCACAGGATAGTTCCCCTCCCCCACAACTTCATATTATATGCCCCAAATGTCAACAAAGCATAGGTTAGGACACCCTGACACACAGGACACTGACATGATAAGCTCAGCTAGAAATGGATGTCTGACGCAGCTGGGCAGCACCCTGCAATCAGGGTTCCACCATCAAAGGAAAAAGCAGCTATTGTAACCCAGGGGTCTGCACTTGCTCCAGCCTTTGGCAGTCAGTTCAGCTCAAGCCCCAGCCCATGGTGGGAAGTCACTCCCAATATTTCCCTTGGGATTACAGGTGACTGTTGTTCCCAGCACCACTCTCGGATACCATTTCTGAAAAACATCTCTTACCTATGTCTTCTTGTGGGCTTGTAAGCTATTGCTGACCGTCCAGGGTTATCTGTGAATTTCTCAAGTCTTCCTCACTGCCCATGAACTTGCGTGGGTTTGGCTGTCCCATCAGGGTGCCAGAACGCCTCACCCTCTCACGTCTCTCTTTTTCAGCTTCTGTGCAGCCAGCTAAAACCTCCCAAATTCTAATTTCTTTGTCCTACAAAGTAATTTAGCCTTCTTTGATCCATTCTCATAATTCCCTGCCTTAGATGGAGTAGTAGTGGAATCAAATACAAACATCAAAGTGTTTCTTGAGCAATCACAATCGCTGTGGCAGGTTAATGCCCTGGCCTGAAGCACCAGCATCCTATATGGGCACTGGTTCGAATCCCGGCTTACTCTTCTGATCCAGCTTTCTGCTATGGCCTGGGATAGCAGTAGAAGATAGCCCAAGTCCTTGGGCCTCTGCACCCACGTAGGAGACCTGGAAGAAGCTCCTGACTCCTGGTTTCGGATTAGCGCAGCTCTGGCCGTTGTGGCCATCTGGAGAGTGAACCAGTGGATGGAAGACCTCTCGCTCTGTTTCTACCTCTCTCTGTAACTCTGACTTTCAAATAAATAAATAAACAAATCTTTACAAAAAAAATCACAATCGCAAAATCAACCCATATCCCATGAAGTGAATTATGCCATGCATCTGAAGGCAAAGTGTTGAGAACTATGCTTGATTTACACAGGTTTATTTTCTCCCCAGCACAATGGGGAGGAGCAGCGGGCACTGGAGGTAGAGCACCTGGGTCTGATCTGGGCTCTGTCACTGTCATAGATATGACTATGGGCAAGTTCACCTCACAGTTCTGCCCTTTCATTTCCTCACTACAATAGGGAAAATAATAGCACTATGTCATAGAGCTGTGGCGAGACTTTTTATTTTCTTTAAAGATTTATTTATTTGAAAGGCAAAGTTACACACAGGGAGAGATCCTCCAACCAGTGGTTCACTCCCCAAATGGCCACAACATCCAAAGCCTGGAACTGCATCAGGGTCTCCCACACGGGTGGCAGGGGCCCAAGGACTTGGGCCATCTTCTGCTGCCTTTCCAGGTGCAGTAGCAGGGAGCTGGATCGGAGGTGGAGCAGGTAGGATTCCAACTGGCATTCCCATGGGATGTCGGGAACATAGGCTGCAGCCTGACCCACTGCGCCACAGCTCTGGCCCCTGAGGGTACTTTTTTTTTTTTTTTTGACAGGCAGAGTGGACAGTGAGAGAGAGAGACAGAGAGAAAGGTCTTTCTTTTTGCCGTTGGTTAATCCTCCAATGGCCACCATGGCCGGTGTGCTGCGGCCGGCGCACCATGCTGATCTGATGGCAGGATCCAGGTGCTTCTCCTGGTCTCCCATGGGGTGCAGGGCCCAAGCACTTGGGCCATCCTCCACTGCACTCCCGGGCCACAGCAGAGAGCTGGCCTGGAAGAGGGGCAACCGGGACAGAATCCGGTGCCCCGACCGGGACTAGAACCCGGTGTGCCGGCGCCGCAAGGCGGAGGATTAGCCTATTGAGCTGTGGCACCACCCTCCTGTACTTTTTAAGCAGGTGATGCACATGAAGCACTGTGATTGGGTGGCTGGCGCTATGTAGGTACTTAACAAATGATCGATAAAGACTGGAGTATGTGAGCGCTTCAAGAAGTTCATGGAGGGGTGGGAGTTTAGCCTACCGCTTAAGATGCCTCACACTGGAGAGTCTGGGCAGTACCCAGGTTTGACTTCTGACCCTGACTTCTGATTCCAGCTTCCTACAATGCAGACTCTGGGAGGCAGCAGTGATGGGTTGGGTAACTGGTGACACACGTGTGATACCCACACGTGAGACATGGGTTGGATTCCAGCAGATAGGAGCTCATTTTCTCTCTGTCTGCCTGTCTGTAAAATAAATAAAGCAAAAAACAAAGTTGTGGAAACAAGGAATTAAAAGGTAATTCTATGTTGGTGCAAAAAACTTTTGAAATCCTTATATAGTTTTTTTATAATATGCATTGTCTGTGAATGCTTTTGAAAAGTCCTCCTGTGCATGGATTAAAAAAAATTGCACCAAAATAAGCTTATCTTTTGATTCTATCTTTTATAAACTTTTTAAAGTCACCTTATGTAAGTAAGAGTGAGCGCATGCCCTAAGCACAGTCCAGGAGACAGGAATAAGTGTCCTAAACTGTAGAGGTTCCAAGAAGACAAAGAGCTTCTGCCCTTAAAATACTCCCAGTCTCCTGGGAGAGACTGAAAAGTAAACAAATAGCTATAATGCAATGTGACAGCGCTGCAGCAGAAGTCTGTACTTGTCAAAAGGTTTTTACTCAGCGGTGACCATGACATCCTGTTGTTAGAGATAAATGTTAGCCTCTATCTCGCCAAAGAATCACAATGCATGTTACATTCTCCATGCACTGACAGACAGTTACAGCAAGTATGTCCGGGTGCCTGGATCTGGCTAGTTCCACTGCCCAAACCCCAACTTAGGGGACCCAGGTGTGTCTCTGCTCTGTCGGGCTCCCCTCTGGTGTTCTTAGAGGAAGATTCATGTGCCATGGCAGGCTTCCTTTTTTAAAATATATATATATATTTATTTATTTAAAAAGCAGAATGACAGAAAGAGGGGAGATACACACACAGAGAGAGACAGAGAGAGATCTTTTGGTTCACTTCCCAAATGGCCACAGCAGCCAGATCTGGACTAGGCTGAAGCCAGGAACCAGGAACTCCATCCGGGTCTCCCATGAGGGTGGCAGGGACCTAAGTATTTGGCCATCTTCCACTGCCTTCCCAGGCACGTTAGCAGGAAGCTGGATTGGAAGCAGAACCGCCAGTATTCGAACCAGCATGCTGATATGGGATGCAGGTACTGTGAACAGTAGCTTAACGGCTGCACCACAATATCAGCCCCAAGTGAGCTCTTGATTAAGACCCTTCAAATGCAACTTAGAGCAAGCTACCTCTTCCAATCCTACAGGAGAGTCAAAAGGATTCACCATGTCACATCTGTAAAGATCCTAAGTTAATAAATAGTACTTGGGGCTGGTGCTGTGGCACAGAGGATTAAGCTGTGGCCTGCAGTGCCAGCACCTCATATAGGCACCAGTTCAAGTCCCAGTTTGCTCTTCTTCCAATCCAGATCCCTGCTAATGTGCCTGGAAAATCAGCAGAAGATGGCCCAAGTGCTTGGGTACCTGCACCCACTTGGGACACCTGGATGAAGCTCCTGGCTCCTGGCTTTGGCCTGGCACAGCCTTGGTCATTGTAGCCATTTGGGGAGTGAACCCAGCAGATGGAAGTTCTCTCTCCCTTTATATCTCCTTCTCTCTCTCTCTCTCTCTCTCTCTCTGTAACTCTAGCTTTCAAATAAATAACTAAATCTTTAATAAATAAATAGAACTTTATATGTGCCCATTTTAAGCGACTTAAATCACCCTAGTGAGTCCAGTGATTCAGGGGTGAGTAAATGTGCTGAGTAAGCACATCTTCAAATATCAAAGATTACAAAGCAGCAACAAGCGTCATTCTGTGTATAATGTCAAGGCGTTTTCAGGCCATCGTCTCCACAGCTTCCAAAATGCATCAGGGCCCAGGGTAAGTTGTAGAAACTGTGCATTATTGTTCTGCTAATTAAAGCCAATGAAAAATTTGATTTGTGTGTGTGTATGTATGAATTAATTTGAGAGGCAGAGAGAGAGCTTCAATTCCCTGATTCACTCCCCCAAATGCCTGCAATGGCCAGGGCTGGCCCAGGCTAAAGCCAGGAGCTGGGAACTCCACCTAGGACTTCCAAGGGTGGCGGGAACCCAAACACTGGCGCCATCGCCATTGCCTCCTGAGTCTACATTAGCAGGAAGCTGTAACAAGGAGCCAGGGCCAGGGATGAAGTCCAGCTACTCTGTCAAAGCACATGGATGTCTTCACCACTAGGCTAAATGACCACTCCCAGAGCTCTGAATTCAAAATGTATCTGTAGCCGGCTAAGCTGCCACTTCTGCTGCTGACATCCCCTATCAGAGTGCCGGTTCAAATCCCAGCTCCTCCACTTCCAGTCCAGCTTCCTGCTAGCAAATGTGCCTGGGAAGGCAGCCAGAGGTGTTCCAAGTACTGGGGTCCCGGCTACCCATGTGAGAGCTCGGAGTGGAGTTTCTGGCTCCTGGCTATGGCCTGGCCCAGACCTGGCTGTTGTAGCCATTTGGGGAATGAACCAGCAGATGATCTCTTTCTCTTTCTCTCTCTCTCTCTCTCTGGCACTACAGCTTTCAAATAAATAAATCTGCAAAAATGTGTAGAGAATATTGAATGTCACAAACAAGAAGCTGCCATGAAATAGCATAAAATGAAAATCAATCAAATGGGGAAAATCAGTTAATTTATTCCTCACATCTAACTGGAATAAGTTCATTTTTTTTTAAGATTTATTTTATTTATTTGAAAGACAGAGTCACAGAGAAAGGCAGAGAGAGAGAGAAAGAGGTCTTCCATCGCTGGTTCACTCCCCAGATGGCTGTAATGGCCGGAGCTGCGCCAATCTGAAGCCAGGAGCCAGGAGCTTCTTCCTGGTCTCCCATGTGGGTGCAGGGGCCCAAGGACTTGGACCATATTCTACTGCTTTCCCAGGCCATAGCAGAGAGCTGGATCGGAAGTGGAGCAGCCGGGACTAGAACCAGCACTCACACGAGATGCCAGCACTTCAGGCCAGGGCTTTAACTAGCTATACCACAGCGCCAGCCCCTGGGATAAATTCTAAGAAGGTATTACATTTAAGTGGATAAAATCAAAGTACCAAACTATTAGAAGAAAATAAAAGAGAGGCATTCACCTTAAATTGGAGAAGGCCTTTCTAATGATGTCATTAAACCCGGAGCCATGAAAGACTGATATATTCAGTCTTATAACATCAAAAAATTCTCTGCCTGGAAAAATCCATAAGCAAAGTTAAAAGACAAATGACAAACTGAATGGCAGTATTTTCAGCTCTATTACAGGCCAGAGATTAATTTCTCTGACATGTAATGAACTCTCCAAATCAGAAAGCCAAAGACCAGTGATACAATGTAAAATCGGCGAAGAATACGAAAAACCAGGATTGATCTTGTGGCTCAGTGGGGTAAGGCAACACTTGAGATATCAGTTTCCCATATCGGAGTGCTGGTTTGAGACTTAGCTGCTCCTTTTCCAACCCTGCCTCCTGCTAATGTGCCTGGGAAGGTAGTGTAGGATGGCCCAAATATTTGTGCCCCTGACCCATGGGGGAAACAAGGATGAAGTGTCAGGTTCTTGACTTCAGCCTGGCCCAGACTTGAATGTAGTGACCATAGGGAAGTGAATCAGTGGGTAGAAAATCTCTCTGTGTGTCTCTCCCACTCTATCACTCTGCCTTTTAAAGAAATAATTAAGGCCAGTGCTGCGGCTCACTAGGCTAATTCTCCGCCTGCGGCGCTGGCACACCGGGTTCTAGTCCCGGTCGGGGCACCAGATTCTGTCCCAGTTGCCCCTCTTCCAGGCCAGCTCTCTGCTGTGGCCAGGGAGTGCAGTGGAGGATGGCCCAAGTGCTTGGACCCTGCACCCCTTGTGAGACCAGGAGAAGCACCTGGATCCTGGCTTCGGATCAGTGCGATGCGCCGGTCGCGGCGACCATTGAAGGGTGAACCAACGGCAAAAGGAAGACCTTTGTCTCTGTCTCTCTCTCTCTCACTGTCCACTCTGCCTGTCAAAAAGTAAAAAAATAATAATAATAATAATAATTTTTAAAAAGAATATGAAAAAAGGGACTAAGGAGGAAGGGCACATGACTCCTTGGCACATGAAAATGGCTTAGCTTCACTCCCCAGAGAAGAAACTCAAACTAAAGGTATTCTGAGATACCATTTTCATCTTAAAATGTATATTTTTTTATCATCTACTTGAAAGGTAGAGAGAGAGAGAGGTCTTCCATCTGCTGTTTTACTCCCCCAAATAGCTGCAACCGCCAGAGCTGGACTTGGCTGAAGCCAGGAGCTTCATCCAGGTCTCCCACGTGGGACATGCGCCATCTTCTGCTCCTTTCCCAGGTACATTAGCAAGGAGCTGGATTGGAAGTGGAGCAGCCGGGACTCAAACTGGCATCCATATGGGATGCCGGCACTGCAGGCTGGGGCTTAACCCACTAGGCCACAGCACCAGCCCCCAGAGCAGTGTTTTTAAAGTGAAACATTTTTAGCCAACTAAATGCCCATCTCTAGGCATTACATAAATTTTGGCAAGTCTATGCAATACAATATAATGTGAAAATAAAGGATGATGAAGTATATACACAGATATAATAACCTCCAAGATGCTGTTAGGCTAAAAAGCCAAGGAGCAAAACAATGTATGTAGTGTGCTACACTTTGTTTACAAAAAGGGAGGAGGTATACATTTATATGTAAATTGTTTCCTAATGTATACATAAGACATCTGTATGGGGGGTAGGCAATGGGCCTAGTGGTTAAGGCACTGGCACCCCATATCAGAGTGTGTGAGTCTGATACCCAGCTTTAGCTCCTGACACCAGCGTCCTGCCCATGCAGACCCCGGAACACAGCACGTGATGTCTCAAGTGCTGGGTCCTTGCCACCCACTGAGAGACCTGAATTAAGTTCCAGACTCTTGGCTTTAGCCTGACCCAGTTCCAGTTGTTTTGGGGCATTTGGGAGTGAACAAGTGGATGGGAGATGGCTCTCTCTCTCTCTTTCTCTCTCTCATTGTCTCTCTAATTTTAAAAAAATCTATGGCTGGATATAGACATGAGTAGGACATTGCATTGTATATCCTTTTTGTATTTTATATGGGGGAGTATAAAGCAACACTTATTAAAACTTTAAAAATGAAACTGAAACATCAAGAATTATTTCAAAAAACATTTTTAAGATGACCAAGGTTGTAAACACATATGTGTTTTGTTGTCTGTTTATTCTGTACGTATTCCACCTCTCTGATTCTTTTTTTTTAAATTTTTTAAAATTTATTTGACAGGTAGAGTTATAGACAGTGGGAGAGAGAGAGGGACAGAGAGAAAGGTCTTCCTTCCATTGATTCACTCCCCAAATGGCCACTATGGCCGGAGCTGCACTGATCCACAGCCAGGAGCCAAGTGCTTTTTCCCAGTCTCCCATGCATGTGCAGGGGCCCAAGCACTTGGGCCATCCTCCACTGCTATCCCAGGCCACAGCAGAGAGTTGGACTGGAAGAGGAGCAACAGGGACTAGAACCCAGTGCCATATGGGATGCCGGCGCCGGAGGCAGAGGATTACCCAAGTGAGCCACGGTGCCAGCCCCATCTGATTCTTAACATAACCCTGTTTTACTTAGCATTTACCATACCCCACACATTCCCTATGCCTCAGTCCACATCTGGGACTGACTAGTGTAAGGCGAATTCCATTCTCCTGGCCAGTAACTGATCCAGGAACCCAGGCCAGAGTTAATTAGTGCATGGCAGTGCCCTGAGAACAGGGGTTGGCTCAAAAATGAGCATGTGACCTAAAGTATGCTGGAGGTTCCCAGGACAGAAGTTTCCTTGCTCTTATGTGGGTGTGTCATTGATGGCATCTCTGGAAACTAGTATTGACTAGAGCCGTTTCACCTCCATGAGGAAAGCAATTCAAGGTCAAAGCCAATGCAAAGGTGAGGCTGATCCCAGGGTACTGCAGAGAGCTGCAGCCAAAGCCACTAAATTCAACTGCCCCTGAAGCCTGCCCCCCTCCTGCACCTCCAGTTATATGAAGCAATCATTGCCCTTATTGTTTATGTGAGTTTAAATTGAATCTTCTGTTACTTGATGCTGAAGGCTGGTGCCCATGTAGCACACAGAATGTTTCCAAGAATCTAAGTGAAACACATGGGTAAGTCAGAAGGAAAAAATGTCTCCTGAAGTTTCTCAGACTTAGCAAACTGCCAAAGCCCATGGCATGTGTTGACATAAAAACTTTCCAAAGCAGGCTCCGAACTCCAATTAGAATATAGTACAGAAGGAAAGTGTAGCGAGACCGAGAAAAAAGCTGCCATACGTCAACAGTGGTCTCCAAGGAGTGGTAGGTTTATTGGCTAAGGGTCCTCTCTGCTCTATTTTTTCAGATTAAAAAATGGGAATGTATTGCTTTGGGGATTAAATAATAGCCAAAAAGACCAAGTGGATGCAAAATGGTAGAGAAGCTAGCTCATGCAACTGACCAATTAATGTCAGGCTTTCAAAATACAAGCCTGAAGGTTAAATAAGTAAATGCTCCTTAGAAGCTCCTTATAAATTAGAGATCAGGATGCCCAGGATTTCTACTAAATCTGAGGCTATTAGGAATGAGGAATTTAAAACAACACCCCCAAAGCAGATTTAGATTATAGTTGTAATGTTTCAAGAAGAATTCATGGGACTGGCGCTGTGGAGTAGTGGGTAAAGCTGCTGCCTGCAGTGCTGGCATCCCATATGAGCCCCAGTTGCTCCACTTCCGATCCAGCTCTCTGCTATGGCCTGGGAAAGCAGTACCAAACGACCCAAGTCTTTGGGCCCCTGTACCCACATGGGAGACCTGGAAGAAGCTCCTGGCTGCTGGCTTTGGATCGGTGCAACTTCCCTGTTGTGGCCATCTGGGGAGTGAACCAGCGGATGGAAGACCTCACTCTCTGCCTCTACCTCTGTCTCTCTGTAACTCTGCCTTTCAAATAAATAAATACATTTTTTAAAAAAAGAAAGAGAATCCCTTTTAAAAATAATTCATTTGCATGATCTTGAAGACAATGATTTTCACAAATATTTTTGAGGTATCATGTTTGTTTTTTAATTAAAATAAAATTTAATGTGAAGTGCAGAGAGCATGAGAGAGAGAGAGAGAGAGAGAGAATCTCATCCATTCACTCCTCAAATCTCAACAGCTGAGACTGGACCAGCGTGAAGCCAGGAGCCAGGAGCTCAACCCAGGTCTCCCAGGTGGGTGGTAGGAACCGACTATTTAGCCATTCACCTGCTGACTCCCAGCATGCACAGTAGCAGGGAACTGAAACTAGGAGTAGAGCCAGGACTTGAACCCAGGCACTCTGGTATGGAATGTGGATATCTCATGGTAACTCAGCAGGCTGAGGGTTGCTGCTTCATTCAGTTTGGGTGGAAATTCTGGCTCTAAAAGCATTCTGGGAGTGGATGATGGGGATTTTTTCCCCCCTCATTCATCTACTGAAAACTTTTGAGGCATACAAAGAAAATGAGGATTTCGTAAGGGAGGTTTGAGTACAGGGTAATCAGGGAAGTAAAAGGAAGCCAGGAGTCGTGAGCACGAGCAGAGTCCCAGAAGTAGGAACGGACAGATGCCTGCTGATTGGCAGCTAGAAGGTCATTGGTGATTTGTGCAAGAGCAGTGATGAGAGGCCGATGAGGGACATTGTTTCACTCTTAAGAAACTTGGCCTGGGGCAGTGCTTGATACAGCAGTTAAGCCCCGGCTTGAAACAACCATGTCCCTTATTGGAGTGACTGGATTTGAATCCCAGCTCCACTCTTCTCTCCACCTTCTTGCTAATGCACACCCTGAGAGGCAGCAGGTGATGGCTCAAGTCCTTGGGTCCCTGCCACCCATGTGAGAGACTTGGATTGAGTTTCCGGTTCCTGGCTTTGGAATGGCTCAGCCCCAGCTGTCACAGGCATCTGGGGAGTGAGCCAACAGATGGAGATCGCTCTCTCTCCCTCCTCTGCCTTTCAAGTAAATAAATATTTAAAATTTAACAAAAGAAACTTGGCCTGCATACCATCAAAATGTACGAATGTTGCACGTAAATTTTGAAAAATCAGATTCCCATGCACTGGAAAGGGAAATCCCAATATGTGAGCCGTCCCAATTGATCTTGCATAAATAGAATTTGAACACGTTTAAATAAATGAAAATAGTTGCATCAGTGGGGGGTGAGGGGCAGGGAAGACCATTGGCTGTGGAGAAAAGAAACAAAGTGCAAGCTCCTGTAGGTGTGAGAATAAAAGTGCCTATTTATAGCCAGAAAGAAAAGCTTGTGGCGCCTGACGGACCAAGGTCAAGAAAGTGAGTCTGATTTGAGGATGGCGGGTGGTGGAATCCAGGGCACAGGCGCGGGATTTCCTTAGGCAGATTGACACCTTTTCCACTAAGAAAAGAAGGGAAAAATGAAAGCTGAATGCACACATAGATAAATTTAGAGGAAAGAAAGCAGGAAATTGAGGACATACAGGCTGACAGGTTCCATGTTCTTTTGTAGGAGTGGGAATTGTCAGAGTGTCTCAGGAACGTGAGTGAGATTTTAAAAGTTATTGAGGGGGCCGGTGCTGTGGTGTAGCGGGTAAAGCTGCCGCCTGCAATGCTGGCATCCCATATTCAAATCCCAGTTCAAATCCCGGCTGCTCCACTTCCCATTCAGCTCTCTGCTATGGCCTGGGGAAGCAGTAGAAGATGGCCCAAGTCCTTGGGCCCCTGCGCTTGTGTGGGAGACCCAGAAGAAGCTCCTGGCTCCTGGCTTCAGATCAGTGCAGCTCCAGCCATTGTAACCAATTGGGGAGTGAACCAGCGATGGAAGACCTCTCTCTCTCTCTCTCTCTCCTCTCTCTATGTAATTCTGACTTTCAAATAAATAAATAAATCTTTTTTAAAAAAAAAAGTCATTGAGAGAGGGGCCGGCTCTGTGGTGCAGTGGGTTAAAACCCTGGCCTACAGTGCTGGCATCCCACGTGGGCGCCAGATCGAGTCCTGGCTGCTCCACTTCAGATCTGGCTCCCTACTAATTCACCTAGGAAAGCAGCAGAAGATGGCCTACGTCCTTGGGCCCCTGCACCCATGTGCAAGACACGGAGCTCCTAGCCTCATCGTTGCAGCCATCTGGGGAGTGTACCAGCGGATGGAAGATCTCTGTCTCTGTCTCTCTTTCACTCTCTGTAACTCTGTCTTTCAAACAAATAAATAAATCTTAAGAAATAAAACAACAACAACAAGACTTGAGCACATAACGAGTTTGAAAGACAGAAATACTGAGAAAAGGGAGCGAGAAAGCCAGGACAGCGAAGTTCTTCTTTGCATCCTGAACTCTACTAATTTGTTTGAGAGATTTTAATCTCGAATAAATCACTGAGACCAACCTCCCATAATGTGAGAACAGGACCCAGCCTCTGGTCTGTCTCCCTTAGCCTAAGGTGTCCTTGCCTGCCCTTTATCAAAGGAATTGAGGGAGTGACACAGCTGGCTTGACAAGCTGCTAATCACTCTCAAAAAGTCGGGGCCAGCGCTGTGGTATAGTGGGTAAAGCCATCGCCTGCAGTGCCGGCATCCCACACGGACCCCGGTTCAAGTCCCAGCTGTTCCACTTGTGATCTAGCTCTCTGCTATGGAAAGTAATACAAGGTGGCCCAAGTGCTTGGACTCCTGTACCCGCATGGGATCAGCCCAGCTCCAGCTGTTGCAGCCATCTGGGAAATGAACTAGCAGATGGAAGACCTCTCTCTCTCTCTCTCTCTGCCTCTGCCTTTCTGATACTCTGCCTTTCAAATAAATAAATAAATAAATCTTAAAAAAAAAAAAAAGTTGTTTCCTTCTCCAATAGATAAAACACTGTTGGCCAGTACTGTCTAGAGGGATTTGTTTAGGGTAATTTCAGGTCCAGGCAGAAAAACCCCAGATCTGGGTCGGAAGGTAACTATTATTTACACATAAAACCCTCCTCCCAACCAGCTCAGGCCCACACAGCCATCATAAGTTTCCCAAGAACATGATATCATGGATCAATCAGAGGAAGTTCATGAGCTCTACTTGGACATGAGCTGAACACGCGCCCATTAACCCAATTTCAATCTATAAGAACCTTCACCCCTAATTCCTTGGGGATCCTGAGAATTAAGCAGTGGCTGCCTGGCTCCTTACTCCGTGCTTTGTAATAAATGCCTACTTCCATCCACCACACCAACGTCAGGGATCAACTTCCTGTGCGTCAGGAGCGTGCACCCAGGTTTGGGGGTTCCACAGCAACACCTCCAACTAGTTTGGGGGTTGTTCTGTGACATCACCCCCCTAGAATGCAAAATATACTAATCGTGCACAGTTAGAAAATTGCTATGTATATTAAGAGCTGCTGAATCCAAGTGACAACAGACAAGGCAAGACAAGACTTTGCACCAAAACTCAAAAACTCAAGCCAAATGAACACACAAAACTAGTAAGAAATATACTGTTACGCAATGTGTCTGCAGCATTGAATTCCCCAAGATTCTCCAACTCTGTCTGGATTTCTTGACTTGGGGCTAGGGCTAATTTAGGAAGTAGCTGAGGGTGGATTAAAACACAGGTTCATCTGGCTCCACACCCTCTGATCTTTCCACTGCCCTCACATCAAGGAATGTTCCTGGTGCTACTTGCCAGAGCAGCCAGACATCCCGTCTCCAGAGGTGACAACTCCATTCCACAGAACACTGGGAGCTATCGCAAGGGGAGGAGGCTCTGCAGAGAACCACCCAGCTGGCCTGGTGGGTTCTGTTAGAGTTTTTACACTACCTTGCAACAGAAAAATAAATAAGCTCTTTAATATGCTATAAACACATTAGGCACCAGACTGACACAGAAGAATCTTTTTAATGTCAAAGGATGGGAACCAATGTGTATGCATTTTATATCTAGTAGGGGGAGTCCCAGTATTTGGGGAGCTTTGCACTATCCTACATACTTCCCCTGCCCCTACATATTTGCCCTGGCCCAGAAAGTATTATGTGAGTTCAAGAAAAGTGAGTTAGTTGAGATATAACAGAAGACGCTCTCAGGCTGACACAGAACCGTAATGAGAACTACTGAGCTACTTAGTGCCAACTTAAACATATTTTAAAATACTCATTATAGCCGGCGCTGCGGCTCAATAGGCTAATCCTCCGCCTGCGGCGCCGGCACACCGGGTTCTAGTCCCGGTTGGGGCGCCGGATTCTGTCCCGGTTGCCCCTCTTCCAGGCCAGCTCTCTGCTATGGCCCAGGAGTGCAGTGGAGGATGGCCCAAGTGCTTGGGCCCTGCACCCACATGGGAGACCAGGAGAAGCACCTGGCTCCTGCCATCGGATCAGCATGGTGTGCTGGCCGCAGCGCGCCAGCCGCGGTGGCCATTGGAGGGTGAACCAACGGCAAAGGAAGACCTTTCTCTCTGTCTCTCTCTCACTGTCCACTCTGCCTGTCAAAAAAAAACTAGTCATCATATAGACTTGACATTTAGAAAAAAGGAGATTGTGTTGAGATTTCCACAAAGAATCCCCTCCAAAGAAGAAAGAGAGCCTTTTAATATAACTTATCTATCTTCATATCCAGATATTGATATTTTATAATATTATGTAAGATTTGGGAAATCTCTTCCGACTCTGCTTTTGACATCTATTTTCCTCATGTGATATAAAGTGGTAGATAGCCAACAGCTAAAAACAGAACCAGGGAAGGATTCTAGGGCATTTCTCTCCTGTTCCAAATTCTCTTCATCTTTGTTCCACATTTTTTTCCTTCCTAGACTTGATGTTTAATTTTTAAAAGTATTTTCAAAGTATCACCCCATTTGTGAAGTTTCTTAGTTACTTATCTGAGAGACAAAGAGACACAGAGAGAGATAAATGGAAGGAGCTCCAATCTGCCCATTCACTCCCCAAATGCCTGCTAGGGCTGGGGCCACAGCCAGGAGCTGGGAACTCAGTCCAGGTATCCTGTATGGGTGACAGGGACCCAACTACTTGAGCCATCACCTGCCATCTCCCTGGAGTGTGCATTAACAGCAAGCTGGAATTGGGAGTGGAGTTGGCACTTGAACCCGGACACTGTGGTAGAGAATATAGACATCCTAATCCACAACTTAACTACAAGGTGCCTGCAGATGCCTGTCCCAGTAAAATGCTTTTAAAGGTTAAAAAGTTACTGAATGAATTCTAAAGCAGATGAAAGCCTCTTATTGAAAAGTCATTGATTTCTGTGCTTTATTTATGGAATTTACACAAATTGAGTGTCCATTAATTGTAACGACGTTCTGCTGGGCACTGTGAGACATGCTGGTAAGAGCCTTGCCCTCAAGGAATGCACGGTTTAGTTGGAGGGATATAAAGCAGCACACAATTTAGTGCTAAATGAGTGGAACATATGAGTGCCCTAGGCTGTTCAAAAAATAGATGCACGGGCCTGGAGTAGTCATAGCGGATTTTAGGAGGCAGGTGGAGGGGTACGGTTTTCTAAGTAAGGCAATTGCTGGCAGAAAGCTTGGGGGCAGAATTAATAAATGGGTGGGCTGATGAAAATAAACAAACAAATAAGTACGCTGATATTCACCGATGCAAAGTCTTCATGCTGGGGAGCAGGTGCAGCCAAGGTAGAGAAAATAGTGACTAAGGTTGGGGGGAATCTTGAATGTCTGGCTAAGGAGCCGGCTTTTAGCCTTGTGGTGACTGAAGGGAATTAAAGGCCTCTAAGAGGAGTGGATCAGGGAGATTATGTCGTTGGTGGCAAGAGGAATGGTTTTAAAGAGGATTGGCAGCAATGGGAGCTCTTGGGTGCGACTTGCTGAGGGCATCCCTGGGATGGTTGACGAGGAGAGAGTACGGCAGACTGGACCGTGAAGGAGGGCGCGTGGGGGTCCAAGTCTGAGCCAGGTTCGAAGATGTCACTTTCACTAAAAGAAAGAAGGGCCGGTTTGAGGGAATACATCAATACTTGCTGCATTTGGCTTGTGGACAGGATACAAGGGCCGTAATGTCTAACGTTCATCACAGTCACTTCCACTGAGCAGAGCTGCAGTGTGTATCCCAGCCTCCACGGAGGGCTTGGGTGCTGTTGTTAGAAGGTTTTGCACACTCAGCTTTGTCCTTTCAGGGAGGACAGAGCATCTGCTATAGAACATTCCCAGTCCTCAAGGGGCCTATGTCAGGAAACATAATTTTAATAGGATTAGCTGAAAGATGGCCAACTGTCTGGGGGTGGCTTGGTAGTATGTCATGGCTGCTCACTTTGACATGCTAAGTGTAACATTATTAATGGCTTTTATACATGGCTAAGAGGGTCAACACTTAGCAAATTAGATTCCTGGATTTTTGTCTTGCTGTTTTACGAGTATGATAGAGAGTGTTACCTGGGGCAAACCATTTAACCTCTTTGTGCCTTGGCTTCCTGTTTATGAAAATAGGAAGCTTGTGGTGGCAGCGTTCATAAACATTTTGAAAGCCACAGATAAAAAGCACTGCAGGATCCCCCTCTCCTCCCAATGGCTGAGTCAGTCATTTGCAAAGGTCAGCCTTGTTCACTGGATTGTTTCAATCGCTGACTCCCTAAGTCAGTTTATTTAGCATTTTTTTTTTTTCCTAAAACGCTTCTAACCAATCCTGAACTGAAAGGTGTAGCCTGTAACTGCCTTGGCTACCTTCTGGGCCTGTCCATCCTGCTGACTCTTTTTTACACAGTGGCTGTTGCCATGGGACCCCTGTCTCCAGGTTCTGGGATGAATCCCAGCCATACTGGAGGGGAATGAGTTCTGCAGTAACACATAAGGCAACCAGGCCCAGTGTAAGATCTAGGTAGCAAGCTCTCGCTCTGTTTAGCAGTCTCACTCTGCCCCTCGCATCTGATCTCTGGATACTTATCTAATTCTCCTGATTCTCCCAAACATGCCCAGAACATCAGCTCGAGGGCCTGATCTCCATTTATTTTCTCAGCTCCTCACTGGGACTAGAGTCCAAACTGAGAAGGCTTCAGCACGGAGGCTGGGTCCCTGCTACATGTGAGTGACACATTTTCTCACTGCTGCCCGGGGTTTCTCAATGCTTGCCATGATTTCCCAAGATTTGCCTGCTCCTTGACTTCCCCAGGTTCTGTCCCAGCTGTCTGTTGGTTTACCACGTTGACATTCTCCGTGTGGAACCAGCCTGATTCAGGCCGCCTTCCTGGTGTGCTGCCCGCCCCATATCCTCCAGACGCTGTCTTCTGGCTGAACACTGGCCACGCCGGCTGGGTCTGCCTTTCGTTTCACAGATGGATCCAGTTCTGGTCTCCATGCCCCACCCCCCCATCCACCTCACTCTTCTTACAGTTAATCCTTTTATACGACACCACTGTAGATATCTGCTGGTGTGGAATCTGATGTGGTGTTGGAATTTTATCCTGTTTACATCCTCCTTTGTGTTGAAAAGCTTGGGACAACTTCAAAACCTCCTCAGAGAGCTTCCCTGTCTCCTGCAGCAGAAACAAATGAAAACGCGATGACACCTGTGTCACTATTCAATCCCGCTTCTGGTTCAGATACGTACTGAAGAGTACATTTTGGTCAGTGATTCATTCACCTGTCTTAATTCCAAGGCATCTTTTTGGAACTTGATGACTTTGTGGCTAAAGAAAATAAACCAAGGCTGGGGATGGAGTTCTACAGTGGTAGTTTCAACTTTTAAGATACCTTAGAATCCTCTGGAAAGCCTGTTGAATATACCGGATAAGATGTCCATGCCTCATATCCAAATACTTGGGTTTGGTACCTGGCTGCAGCTCATGACTCCGGCTGCTTGCTAATGCAAAACCTGGGAATTAGCAGCAATGGCTCAAGTAATTGGGTCTCTGCCACCTATGTGGGAGACCTGCAATGAGTTCCTGGCTCCCAGCTTTGGCACCAGGCATCTGGGGAGTGGGAGCACTCTCTCTCTCTCTTTCTCTCTCTCTCAAATAAGTACTTGCTGAATCGCATCCTCTAGAATTTCTTTGGAGTCATGCCTGGGAATTTGCATTTTTAAAAAAGATGTATTTATTTATTTGAAAGTCAGGGTTACAGAGAGAGGAGAAGAGAGAGAGAGAGAGAGAGAGAGAGAGAGAGAGAGAGAGAGAGAGAGAGAAGAGAGAGAGAGAGATCTTCTATCTGGTGGTTCACTCCCAAGCCTAGGCCAGGAGCTTCTTCAGGGTTTCCCATGTGGGTGCAGGGTCTCGAGCACTTGGGCCATCTTCAGTTGCTTTCCCAGGCACCATCAGCAGAGAATTGGATCAGAAGAGGAACAGCTGGGATTTGAACTGGTGCCCATATGGGATGCCAGTGCTGCAGGCTGTTGCTGAACCTACTATACCACGATGCCCCTAGCCCTGAGAATTTGCATTTTGGACACATCTCCGATGATGCTGATGCTGCGAGACCCCCTAACTATACTTTGAGAGTTGATCATTCATTGAAGTTGGCCACAGGTAACCAGGGGCTGCTGAGCAGTTATTGATCAGTTCAAACTCTCTCCTGAGGGTGCTGAGAAATAAACTTCCAAATTTCAGTTTATGCAGTAGCTGGTGTCAGCGTTCTTCACTTAGGTTCTCTGAGCTTAGCCTCCCACCTATAAAATAAGGATAGCATCTATACTGCCCTCACTAGGTGTTATGAAGGTTAAATGAAATGGGTGTGAAAAAGCCCAAGCTATAAAGCGGTATAGCACTGGGGGTGGGGGCAGGCATTACAATGATTTTTCACTACTCTTCTTAAATCATCATCAGTTTCTTTTGGCTCTCTTGCTTTCCTCATTAATTATAGCAGCTTTAATCTGGGAATATAAAGCACTTTTATTGCTATAATAAACTTCAAATTCCTTTTAAAAATTTTCATTCAATGAGATCAGACATGCTTAATAAACATTACACAGAGCCAAGCACAGTTCCCAGTTTTTATTGCTATAAAAAGAAAAGTACAAGACCCAATTGTAACTCGGGAGTGCAGTCACAGTGAAATCTTTCAGCCTTGTTTAGATGGGCCCATTGATAAAAATGGCTACTAATTACAACGCCTTCAAAAACAAAGGCAACAAATACAAATGATAACCTATTCACCCATCCATACTTCTGTGTCTCTTGCAACTTATTAAAAAAATTTATTTAAGACGGAGTTACAGAGAGAGAGAGAGAGAGAGAGAGAGAGAGAGAGAGAGAGAGATCTTCCTTCCTCTGGTTCACTCCCCAAATGGCTGCAATGGCTGGAGCTGGGAGATCCGGAGCCAGGAATCAGGAGCTTTTTCCAGGTCTCCCATGCGGGTGCAGGGGCCCAAGGACTTGGGTCATCTTCTACCGCTTTTTCAGGCGATAGCAGAGAGCTGGATTGGGAGTGGAGCAGCCGAGACTCGAACCGGTGTCCACATGGAATGCCGGCACTGCAGGCGGCAGCTTTACCGGCTACGCTACAACGCCGACCCCGTCTCTTGCAACTTCTATTAATTTTTTTGTTCTTGGCAGTTGTACATCCTCCTGATCCTGGATGTGGCAATTCTCACCCCAGAGCCTCCAACTCCATGCCAAGGACCAGCACCGCTCCTATTCAAACTGGGCACGTCTGCGAGTGTTTAAGGGAGTCAACAGCTGTGCCTAATTCTTCCAGAGCTTCAGCGAGTATCTCAGCTGTTGGCGTCAACTGTGAACAGTTTTTTTTTTAATACACAGCATCACCACCAGCCAGGGTGTTTTACTGAAGACCTATTGGTTTCGGGGTCAGAAAAATCCCCCCTTAGGGCGTGGTCAACGAATGGGTGGTCTGCCAGGGACCCAACAGGTTCTCCCCAGAGCCCCTGGACGCGGGGCTCCGCAGTGCGCGGCCCCGGCCCCGGCCCCGGCCCCGGCCCCGGCCCCGGCCCCGGCCCCCGGCCCCGGCCCCCGGCCCCGGCCCCGGCCCCGGCCCCGGCCCCCGCCCCGGCCCCCGGCCCCCGGCCCCCGCCCCGGCCCCCGGCCCCGGCCCCCGGCCCCGGCCCCCGCCCCGGCCCCCGGCCCCCGGCCCGGGCTGTGTCCGCGAGCGCTTCTCCCGGGCGCCTGCAGGAGGCGCCCGCGGCGCTGCGCGCACCCGCGGGGAGCCGGCACCGGGGGCGGAGGGAGAGGAGAGGAGGAGCCGGAGGGGGCGCGGCTTCCTCCGCGGCCGTGCGGGCGCCGGGTCGCCGTCTCCACCGGGCCCAGTCTGGCGGCCGGCGGGGGTCGCGGCGGCGGCGGCGGCGGGGGCGCTGGCGGGCCGCGGGCGGCGGACGCCGGTTCGGCTGCGGGTGTGAGGAGACAAGATGGCGGCGGCGCCCTGGAGGCCGGTCTCCTCCTCCTCGTCGCGCTCCTCCGCCCCGCCGCTCGCCGCCTCCTCCTCCTGGGTCTCCTCCTCCCGGTTCGCTGCCTCCTCCTCCTCCTGCGGCAGCACTAGCGACCGCCGAAGCGCCGGCCCGCTCTCCCTGGGCTCCGGAGGGGGCTAGACCGGGCGGCTGCAGGCTCCGGCGACCGAGGCCGAGCTGGGGCCGGGGCGGGGACGGCGGCGGCGGCGGCGGCGGCGGCGCCGGGTGGGGATGGGGTCGCAGACGCTGCAGATCCTCCGGCAGGGGGTGTGGGCCGCGCTCAGCGGGGGCTGGTACTACGACCCGCACCAGGCCACCTTCGTGAACGCGCTGCACCTCTACCTGTGGCTCTTTCTGCTCGGCCTGCCCTTCACCCTCTACATGGTGAGTGTGGGGGCGGGGAGCGGGTGGCCGCGGGGCAGCGCCCGCTTCCCGGAGCCCGGCCGGCGGGGTCGCGCCCTCGCGGCTGCCTGCTGCGCGCACGCCCCCGGGGTCCTGCGCCCTCGCCGCCTCGGGGGCCGCGGCCTGGCGCGGGGCTCCCCTCCCCACGCCCTCGCTCGCGCTCTCGCTCCGGGGCTCCCCCTGTTTCAGCCGTGACTCCCGAGCCCGGTCCGCGCTTGGCCCTTCTCCCTCTTGCCCCGGTTTGCAACAGCAGCTTGCTAGGCCCCCGTGAACCTGGGGCTTCTCCCTTCTCGGCTCCCGGGGTGGGCGGATCGCGGCCGGGCCGCGCTGCGGGGTCTGCGCGGGGCAGTTTGCTCTGGGCACGCGGGTTCCCCGGGCTCCCCTGGGGCACTCCCTTCCCCCCGGGGCGCCTGCTCGCGGCTCCTCTCCCCGGGGCAGCCTCCTCGCGCGCGCGCGGGGGACCTGGGGGCGCCCCGGCCCCGGGGGACGGTTGGGAGCCCGGCCCTTCCGCGCCGAGCCCCCGGCAGTCATTGTTTGGCCGGCCACCCTGGCTCGTGTCTGCTCGGCCCCGTCCGATGTCAGTGGCCGCGGAGTTTCCAGGCCGAGTCCGGGGGGAGGGAGCGGGGGAGATAGGGGCGATCTGGCTGGCGTTTCACCAGATTTGTTTGGGTTGGTTCAAGGCCTTTGCCTGATAGGAAAACGGAAAGTACTGCTGCCTGTTGCTTAATTCAGTACGATCAGTGTGTCTGGTCTGTTTTTAACAGCGATATTTTCTCCCTAAGTTGTGAGCACGTTTTCTCTCTCCGAAGCACGGAATGCTGGATGGCGGTGGCGGTGGTGGTGGGGCGCTTTAAGGAGACGAATGTGGAGAGAAGTGATACTTAAACCTTTGAGCTTTTAATCAGAGAGGAAGAAGGATACTGGCCCTTTTATTTTAGGCGAACTCCTTTGAGCAGGGTTCTGCTAACTTAGTGCTGCTTCTTGGAACTGGAGGGAGGGCGCTGGGTTAGGAGAGGGGCCGGGCCGCTGGTGAGGGCACCCTCGGCGGAGCTCGGGTTCATTGATGGCAGGGAAAGTGCCTGCTTGGGGGAAGATGGTCTGTATTTCACATCGCCAGACAGATTCTAATTTTTTATTGACATTGTTTTGAAGGCACTTAATTGGGCTAAAAAAGTCGTCTAAAAATGTGGATGGTTTATGACTTATTTTATTAGGGGACTTGTTCAGTGTTGTGCATTCTGAAAATTTGTCATGAGGTGTTATAATTTTCAATTACTTCTGGCCTAGGGATTTCTCTACGCACCACTGAACCTTCCAGGAATATGACATCATTAATGAACAGGTTAATTACTTTGGGTGGAAGAATCCTCAGGCTGTCAGCTTTCATAGCCGACTTCTCTTGTATCCAGGAGAATTGTAAAATTAAAACTGAAAATGATTCTTGAGATACGAGGATTAGTTGCTGTGTCCCAGTATAAGGTTCTTATGTTAGCACCTGCAATTAACTGTGTGCTCATGGTAGAGTCTGTGTGTAGCTAATGACAATAAAGGAAGCCAATTCATTGAGTTTACCTGCTTCATTTTGGGGGTTTACTTAATTAACATGAATTATGAAATATGTGAGTGTCTGCTGACACTTCGCTGCATTCTGGGAAAATAAAATTGCTTCTCTATCATTTCACTTGGTGTCAACTCCACTTGTCCCAAATCTTTGAAAACCTCCCTGTGACTTCCCTCAGCACATCCAGTCAGCGGATGGTGTGGGTCTGTCTTCAGAACCCAACTGGAATCCAGATCCCTGTCACCACTCTTGCTTCAAGCTACCATTATCTCCTTCCTGGATTATTCCAGGGTTTGACGAAACTCACTGCTTCCATTCCCCATACAGAAACCTGAGTGAGTGTTTCAGATCCTGCCACTCTTCTGCTCTGCAGCTCTACACATTTGCCTTCTTCCCCCCCAGTAAGTTCCTGCCTCAGCGCCTTTGCATTAGCTCTTCGCCCACTTGTTTGTCTCCAGGTATTTGTGTGACAAGCTCCACTTATTTCAGGTTTCTGCGACACTGTGAGACTCCATGATATCCCCAGCCTTCACAACACTCCGTAGCCCTGTTACCCTCTTGTTAAGTAGTGCATATCCTTAGCTGATGCACTGGTTTGTTTAATGTCTTATCTCACTGGAGTGTGAGTTCTAAGAGGTTCATTGCTGTATTGTCAGGACCTAGGTCAGTGCCCAGACATGTGACGAGTACTTGGTAAATGAATGATTAGAAATGGACACGGCGCAGCTTCTTCCTTTGAGGAGCTTCAAGTCTGGTCTGGGGATAATGAACCTTTACTGGCATTAGCACTGAGTGGCCCCAACCTATGGCTGGGGGATGGATCTTAGTCTGGGAGTGGGGCAGAGTCAGTAAAGGGTTTGGAAGAATTGTCAGTGTGCTTAGTACCAGAGTATTGGGGAAATTTGGATTATGGACCTGAAGTAAAGCAAAATTCAGCACTGTGTTAAAATAAACTCTCAAACAGCTATAGGTTATTTTTTCTATGCTCTCCCCATAGTAGTTAGAAGCAGTAGTGCCTATTTCCTAAATATGTGTATGGATTCTTCAAAGCAAATCCTGTGTCCTCATTGGGCTTGGCAGTTAGTGACTTCTTTTGTGACATTAGGCAGATAGCTAGTCTGGGACTTTGGAAGCCAAAGATACTGTACAGGCTGAGTATTCTTCTTGAACAAGCCTACATCTGTGGAAAGATTGTACATTGAGTTAGGAAGAATCTCAGGACTTTGCCTGTTTATCCGGAGCATTAGTGGATAATTTGAAAGGTGGAATTTTGTAGTTTCTATTATACAATTTCTGGGTAATGAAAAGCAAGAAGAAAATTTTCCTTCTTAACGCTGATTGTCCTTTCATGTTCCTTAAGTCACTCACACCCTTTTGTATTGTTTTTGTACATGACATGTCACAGATGGTGAGTTTTTTGGAGGTGGGTGGCATTTTCATAGAGTGGAAAGCAGACTGGAATTGATATTATCTTGATTTTAAAAATCTTGGTTCTGTTATTGATTGTCCTTTGGGCAAGACACTCCATCTTTCTGAACCTTGATATACTTATTTGTGAGATCTTTGTGTGTTTTGCGAGAGAATATTTATGAAATAGAGAAATTTCTTCAGTGTGGCCTTTGGTAAATGTCATTTGAAAGAATGGCTTATTTTTATTTTTTAAAGATTTATTTATTTATTTGAAAGTTAGAGTTACACAGAGAGAGGAGAGGCAGAGAGAGAGAGAAAGAGGTCTTCCATCTGCTAGTTCACTCCCCAATTTGCCGCAATGGCTGGAGCTGTGTCGATCCAAAGCCACGAGCCAGGAGCTTCTTCCAGGTCTCCCACACCGGCACAAGGGCCTAAGGACTTGAGCCATCTTCTGCTGCTTTCCCAGACCATAGCAAAGAGCTGGATCAGAAGTGGGGCAGCAGGACTCCAGCCAGCACCCATATGGGATGCCGGCTATGCCACAACTCTAGCCCCTCCCGCCCATGCTAATTTTTAGTGGATGCAGTAGTGTCAAGAACTGGTTTATTAGAACAGTGTTTCCTCAATAATGCCTTATTTCCAGAGGAGATTAGATAACTTTGTATTTATTATGCCTAACCATTATCATAGCATGTTGTTCAATAGATTGTTTCCTTTTATAAAGAGTTGTATCCCTAGGTAATGAACTAGACATTTAAAATCAGAGGGGCCAGTATTGGCACCGAAGCCACATCTGCAGTGCTAGCATCCCATATGGACGCTGATTTGAGTCCCGGCTGCTCCACTTCCCATGCAGCTCCCTGCTAGTGCACCTGGGAAGGCTGCAGAAGATGGCCCAAGTGCTTGGGTCCCTGTCACCCACGTGGGAGGACCTGGAAGAAACACCTGGGCTTGCCTGGCCATTGAGGCCATTTGGAGAGTGAACCAGCAGATAGAATATCTCTGTCTCTCCCTCTCTCTAACTTTGTCTTCCAAATAAATAAATAGATCTTTAAAAAAAAATCTATTTGCATAAGTGGTTTTCAAATTCTGATTAACATCAGAGTCACTTGACAGTGTTAAAAATTTATCCTTTTTCTGGGCAAGCATTGTGGTATGGCCAGTAAGGCCACACGTGGCATCTCATATGGGTATGTGAGACTCAGAGGAAGTTCCTGGCTCCTGGCTATAGATCAGTGGTTGTGGCCATCTGGGGAGTGAACCAGCAGATGGAAGACCCCTCTTCCTCTCCCTCCCCCTCCCCCTGGTTTCAGAGCTGCCCCGAAAGCTTCTTCTGAGTCTCCCACTTGTGCAGGGGCCCAAGCACACGGGCCATCTTCCACTGACTTCTCAGGCCGTAGCAGAGAGCTGGGTTGGAAGTGGAGCAGCTTGGACCCGAATGGGCACCCATATGGGATGCTGGCACTGTAAGCCAGGGCTTTAACCCACTGCACCACAACACCAGCCCCTGATGCCATGTTTTTATCCCTGTCCTGTGCCTTTTTTAAAAATCAACATTTTTAACATTTAGAATTAAGATGAATATAATTACTTTCATAAT
Source organism: Sylvilagus floridanus (assembly GCA_949820135.1). Lineage (NCBI taxonomy): Eukaryota > Metazoa > Chordata > Mammalia > Lagomorpha > Leporidae > Sylvilagus > Sylvilagus floridanus. Next base: position 8,120,560 of record OX463228.1, on the reverse strand, counting down.
TGGTTATGGCACAGATTTAGCTCTTAATCTCTCTGATACATCACCCATAATAAAGTAAGGACACATTATCCAAAGATGGTTTATAAGTGAAGTCTCCAAGAAAGCAGTCGTATTAGTCAACTTGTAGCAAAGCTTGTAAATTTATAAAAATAGCAGTTGATTCCTAAAATGCTCTACTGGCTTTGGTTAGATAAAGATGGAATGTTTTCTGCCATTTGAGAAATTATTCCAAGTCATAAAAATAATTTGGCTGTTGAAAAACTGGGACTTCTATTTCTTTTCTAGCTTGTGAACATATGGATTTAACCAGGTAGTTTGCTATCTCTAGCTGGCTTTAGTGAGAATATCCCAACATTTTAATATAATTTCCAGACATAGAGAAAAGTAGAAGAAAGTGTCCTATTGCCAGGATTCTGTGTATTTTTTTTGTTTGTTACATGTTTCCAACTATATATTCCTCTCTCAGTCCTTGTTTTGTCAAGGGGTTGCACATAAAACACATTTTGGACATCAGAACAGCTCACGTGTGAGTGCATTAGCAGGCTTACTGTTGATTAGAGTTCCAAAGACGAGGCTCTTAAGTGATCCCTTGGATGAGTTTGGGTAAGTGCACACATCTGTGTGGTGCAGGCTTGTACATAACACCAGCATCACCCCAGGTACTTTGCTCTTGGCCTTCCCAGTCTGTTCTCTCACACCTTTGTTCTTTTTTTCATAGTAGATTGGGTTATCCTGTTCTAGAGCTTTGTATAATGGAATCATACAATATATACTTTGTGTAAGCCTCTGTCACTTGGTGTAATGTGTCTGAGATTCATCTCTAGTGTACTGTATACCTGTTGCTTACTCCTTTTTATTGCAGAGTAGCATTCCTTAGTCTGAATCTTCAGTTAGTTCATCTCTATCACTTCTCCTGTAGGTGAGGAGTTAGGCTGTTTACAGTGTTTGCAGTTATGTGAAGGTGTCTTCCCAGTATGAGGAAAGTTTTCATCAGAACTCTGATATTGGAAAGCTTATTGGATGTCAGAAACCTTTTCTCTTCCATTAATAAGATACATTAATGATAATTGTATACTTCATTCTCTGATTTCAATTTTAGTAGTCTTTTTTAATACTAAATGATTCATTATTTAGATTTTTCTGTCAATGCAGAGAATCTTTTGTTCAAGTGTTCTGATTTATTTGGCTAAATAAACAATTACAGATAAGAGAAAAACCACCTATAATCCCATCACCATCTGTTGAACATTGTAGTCTCCAAAATGTATTTGGAGCAATAAATACTTATATTTGTGTACAAAAATAGGCTCATAGAATTTTATTGTTTTGAAATTGCTGGTTTTCACCTTATTACCTACATTGTGTATATTTCTAAGTGGGGTAAAAAGGTTGCTTTTTAATGGCTCTGTTGTAGATGGTAGGGTAGATGTGTAACAGTGTATCTAATTTTCCTGTTACTAGTTACTGAGGTTGTTCCAGTTATTGTAGTTAAATTTATATATGTCTTTTGTGTAAATTTCTAGAAATAGGTTCATTGAATTAAAGGACATCATATTTTCCTTTGATAAATGATCATCCATTTTGTGAACATTGAGTCTTTATGTTTAAAGAGAATTCTGAATCAGAGAATGAGAAATTGATAGCTGATAATACAAAGTCCTGAGAAGGCAAAATAGGATTGTGGTCCAGCGAGCACAGTATCGTTGTTCTCTCTGGACAGGAGGAGGGAAGGAGATAGGGTGAATGCTCTTGGTGATGAAGACTGAGGTCTTCTATGACTTATGTGCTCTCCTTCAAGTAGAGTGGGTGTCTTCTGTTGAGATCCAGGGAGGAGGTGAGGGGAGTATTCGGGATTTGAGGGAAGACCCCCAAGTGTGACATGCTTTCTTTACTTTTGGTGAGTGAGTAGGTGAACTGCTGTTGAGGATGGTAGGATCGCCGAGCAGTTTTGAGGGTAACTTTGAGATAGGAGGACAGGAGTTCAGAGTTTTGAAGAGGATTGTTTGAGAAATTTGGGGCAAAATTTACTTGGAAGTTAACAGCATGTAGATAAGATCTTCTGAGGAGACCATATTAAGAAAATGACCTTTGGCAGAAGTCTAAGACAAAGGAAACTAGAAAAGGTAGGAAAATGAAGAGGGAAAGGGTAGTCAAAAGTGCTAGACTGCTCTCCAAGGAGAGTGCTGTTTAATTTAAGTATCTGTCAGTATGTTGATCTTCCTACCCCCACTCAACACTTGCCAAAACAGGGTGTTATTGTTGTAACTTTCCTTTTCATTAGCATATTGAATTTAAACCATTTTGATAATATTTTGCTTTTGAAAGGCAGAGTTTCTCTTAAAATAAGAATTTTGTAATTCAGTCTAAATTAAGGATGTATACTAACATGTATTACATAGCAACTCTTACCTGATTCTTCCTATATTTTGTCCTCAAGACAGTTTGCACAGCAGGCAGCTGATAAGCAGAGACATTTTTTGAGAGGAGATTTATTGCTTTTGTTATTTCGTCTGAGATAAGTGATTTTCCTGTGTCTCTGAGTATGGGGGTGGAGCGTGAGAATTACTAGACTAGCTTACACTGATGGAAAAGGGAAGATTGCAACATTCTGTAGATTTTACTATTGGCTTCTTTAGCATATAGATGAACTTCACCAGATCACAGTGAAGTAAGTAGCTACCAGTGGGTAAGCCAGTTCCCCTAAAAATTGATGAAATGCTTTCTTTGATAAAATTGTAGAAGAGTATAGAGTTCTTCCTTTATCATTGGAACCTGAGCAATTATCCTTGGTGCTAGTGTGTTACTTTGTGTTATGATAAGAAAGAAAAGAAAACCTAGGGAAAAGCAAACCATTTCCTTTTGAGGTTTAAAGAGGGGAAAAAAAAATCATATTCTGTAGAGCTTTGCACAAACCAGACAGAATCCTCAGTGCCAACAGCCCTGAGAACAGCCAGGAAGATTAGTCACAAATTTGAAAAGCTTGAATCATGTATGTGGCTGGTTTCCTTTTCCTACCTCTCCCCACTCCTTGTGTGAGTGTTTTGTAAATGTAAATTAAACTGGTCCAGCCACCTTAGAAATGTAAAACTTTACATTTTAAGATATTTTTGGATTTGCAGAAAAGTTGCAAAGTTTCTGTATACTTTTTCTCCATTTCCTCTACTGTTAAAATATTATATAACTGTGATACATTTATCAAACTGAAGAAATTAATATTGGTACAGGACAGTTAATGAACTAGAGACTTTATTTGGGGTTTAGCAGTTGTCCCTTTTGCTTCAGGATCCAGTCCAGGAAACTATTGGATTTAGTATCATCATCTTTACCTTGGTTTTCTTGTTTTCCCTTAATAAACTGGAATTCTGTTTTTTGAGGAATTATATAATTTATAACACTACCAAATGTGATCTTTTAAAAATGATTTATTTATTTATCTGAAAGGCAGAGTTACAGGGATGGTGTTGGGGTGGGAGGATCTCCCATCCCTTGGTTCATTCCCCTGAGTAATTGAAACAACTGGGGCTGGGCTATGCCAAAGCCAGGAACCTGGACCTCCATCTGGGTTTTCCATGTCGGTGGCAGGACCCCAAACACTTGAGCCATCATCTTCTGCTGGTTTCCTAGGAGCATTAGCAGAGAGTTGAATCAGATGTGGAGATCCACGGATCCACAAACTGCCGCCCATGTGGGATGCTGGCATCGTTGTTGTAGGTGGTGGCTTTTACATACTATACCACAATATCACCCCCCATAACATTTTAGAAGGACAATAGAGGAGAGTGTTTGGAATATTTTTGATTTGTGCATTGACCATTAACTTGCATGAAGCTATTTTGAAATTGGGATTTTATGTATGAAGAATTGTATAAAATGAACATTATAAGATGAAAAAGACTATCGACCTTATCATGGCAGACTATACACACATCTTTTAGCTTTCTTTATGATGCTGTGTTTCCTAATTTATAAATTAGAGGTAATAAGACAAGTACACAGTCAGATTACAAAGAATATGACTAAGCCCTGATGTGTCATAAAGTGTTCAGGAATTGGAAAGAGGATGTAATTATTTTCTAGAATGCTTTATGCAGAGGGCAATTCATATTATCAAAACATTTACTGTATGCTGAGCACTGTGGTGGGCTTATGGTGGGAACTTCATAAAATTTTTAATTTGTGCTGAAACAGCATTTCCATCATCTCCCCACCAGGCAAATACAGGCAAATAAGTCTTTGTTCTGGGGAAAAGATTATTTAATAAAAGAAAATAGACTCTTGGCCATAGTGTGCTCTGCTATCGAGTGTTTTGTTGTAATATATCCAGCATGTTAAGGGTTTCTTAGTGAGTTGTTTTTTTAACTTCTGAGAATATTATTTGTGTCCATACTATTACCATGCCTGGGAATTAGCTGAAACAATTAAGAGAAAGGATGTAAAAACAGTTAAGGAAACTCAAACATAATAATTCTGATTTGCACTCAGCAATATTCTGTTTTATTAATGCTGTGCAAACTAATTTAAAAATTTTTCTAAAATTTATTTATTTGAAAGGCAGTCTTATAGAGAGATAGAGGGAGAGACAGAGACAGAGAGATCTTCTATCCACTGATTCACTTGGCTGTAATGACTGGGTGTAGGCCAGGCTCAGTCAGCAGCCTGGAACTACCATCTGGGTCTCCCACATGGGTTGCAGGGACCCAGGTACTTAGGCCATCTTCCTCTACCTTCCCAAATGCATTAGCAGGGAGCTGGATCCAGAGTGGTACAGCAGGTAGTAGGACCTACACTCCGAAATGCTGGCGTCAAAGGAGGTGGCTTACCAGCTGGGTCGTGATGCTGGCCCCAGTTTTGCAATTTTTAATATAAACATTTTCAGGTGAATAAGAAAGTTGAAAGAATAGTACATGATCACTTCCATTTCCACTAGTTGTCCTCTTTGAAAAATCATACTTGCTTGGGTTTTACATACATACGTTACTTATTTGTGCATGTGTATTCTCATGTACATGTGAATAAGCCTCAATTCCAACTCCAAGAGACTTCAGGGACCTAGAGTCGTGGTGTAGCAGTTTAATAAGCCTGTGACTCCAGCATTCCATATGGGCACTGGTTTGTGTCATAGCCACTCTGCTTCCAATCCAGCTTCCTGCTAATAAGCCTGGGAAAGCAGTGGAGGATGACCAAGTGCTTGGGCACCTGCTCCCATGTGGGAGGCCTGGAAGAAGCTCCTGGCTTCAGCATGGCCTAGCCCCAGCCATTGCAACCATTTGAGGAGTGAACCAGCAGATGGAAGGTTTCTCTGTGTTTCTAACTTTACCTTTCAAATAAATAAACCTTTTTTTTTTTTTAAATGCTTTAGCCTTCATCTCCTGTGTAGTTATAATACCATTATCCCAGGGAACATAATTGACAATAATTCCTTATTATCTAGTAGCTAATCTGTATTTTGGCTTTCCCAGTTACCCTAAAAATGTCATTTTCAGCCAGTTTTTCCAAACTAAAATCTAGTTAGGATTTAATCATGTTTCTCCCCATCTATTAACTTTAAAAAAAGTCTGGGCCTAGGGCCAGTGTTGTGTAGGGGGTAAATCTACCATTGTGCAGTGCTGCATCCTATATGGGCACCAGTTTGAGTCCCGGATGCTCCACTTGCTCCCTGATAATATGCCTGGGAAAGGAGTAGAAGATGGTCCAAGTCCTTGGGCCCCTGCACCCACGTGGGAGACCCAGAGGAAGCTCTTGGCTTCTGGCTTTGATCTGGCCTAGCCCTGGCCATTGCGGCTGTTTGGAAAGTGAACAGTAGATGAAAGACCTCTGCCTGCCTGCCTCTTCCTCTCCCTCTCTGTAACTCTTTAAAATAAATAAATAAATCTTAAAAACGAAGTCTGGGCCAATTGTGGAGTACTTTACCTAATGGATTTAACTGTGGTGGTATTCCCTCCACTCCTTTATTCTCCATAGTTTCTGTAAACTAAAACCTTATTTTATTGTTCAAAGCTATATAAAGTTCTTGGAATTTATAAGTTTTAACATGATTGTTCAACAAATTTCCCTATCATTGTTACTTTGCCTTTGATTTGGTAATCACACAATTACATATTTGCAACACTATTTTTGTTCACAATTTATGCCATGTCACTGTTTGAAGCTTTGTGTTACCTATTTTGATTTTCTTTCTTGTTAAATACATGTCTGTAGGTAAAATTTTAAAAAATCACAATAACTAAAAATCATAAAGCGTTGCCACACAACTCTTGACACTACTGCAGGTATTGACATTCGGCTAATAATTAGCATGGTGGGGGGAGGCTGGCGCTGTGGGGTAGCAGGTAAAGCTGCCACCTATAGTGCTGGCATCCCACATGGGCGCCGGTTCAAGTCCCAGCTGCTCCACTTCTGATCTAGCTCTTGCTATGGCTTGGGAAAGCAATAGAAGGTGGCCCGTCTCCTTGGGCCCCTGCATCCTTGTGGGAGACCCAGAGGAAGCTCCTGGCTCCTGGCTTCAGATCAGTGCAGCTCCAGCCATTGCGGCCAATTGGGGAGTGAACCAGTGGGTGGAAGACCTCTCTTTCTCTCTCTCTGCCTCTCCTCCTCTCTCTGTGTAACTCTGACTTGAAGTAAATAAATAAATCTTAAAAAATACATATAATTAGCATTCAGCTAAATTATCAGTTTGTAAACCCTTTTGGTTACTAATAGGGGTGAGGAGAATTAGAATTCTCCATGGGGTGGTTTCAGACTGCATCTCTGCCACTCTGCCCATTTTATTGTGAACCGGCGACTATCTCCACTCCTATGGAACATAAGCCAGGGAGGTGATAAGCTAATGTAGGGATAATTCTGAGTTGACATTATTTTTTAGAAAGGAAATTATTCAGCAGCCTTGGGAGATTATTAGAAATTCTATTTTTAATGTGTATCATGATTCTTCCCATTGAACATCTTGAGCCTATTGCACATAACAGTTTCTACACAGGCAATTGAGTTATCATTGGCTTTAAAAAAGCCATCCATCTCCAACTGGGAATGAGCTTGCCTGAGATCCTGTTCTGCTCCACACCATTGCTTCACTATCTGGCCAGATTCTGGGCATATGTTTTGAAAAACAGCCTTCCCAAAGTGTGCCAACAGATAAAGCTACAGGTGATTTTGATGGATGTTTCAATTTTAACAGTGTCCCCTGGGAGGTGTTAGTCTTTGGTTTGTGACTGTCTGAAAATACCCGATTATTTCCTGTTGAAGTTGCTAGTTTAACTCATCTTTTTTTCATCAGTGAACAAGTTGTATAACTTTGATTCTGGCTATAATATAGACTTTCATAGTTCTTGTAATAGTAACAATTGGTACATTTTACCCAATATATTTTATTCATCACATTGCATCTTTCAGTTAAAAATCCTGTATTAAATTTTTGTTGTGAAAATAAATATTAGCTGTAGAAATGTTCAACTGCAGTCAAGTGTATATAGACCGAAATAAAAGTCTTCATTTTTCTTTATCCTTTTCTACTCCATAAGTGTCCCACCCCTTTTGGAACCATATGTACAACAAAATGCATACTTGTATATGTATGCTCTTGGAATATCTGGAAATTATGTTGTGCTTTAGGTTCTACTGAAGTGCATGTAACTCTCCTTTGTTTTTTATTATTTATTTAATATTTATTTTATTTGAAAAGGCAGAGTTACAGAGAGGCCAAGGCAGAGAGAGAGGGAAGGAGAGAGGTGTCTTCCTTCTGTTAGTTCACTCCCCAGATGGCTGTAATTGCCAGTCTGAAGCCAGGAGCCAGGGGCCCAAGGATTTGGGCCATCTTCCACTGCTTTCCCAGGCCATAGCAGAGAGCTGGATTGGAAGTGGAGCAGCAGGACTCAAAGCAGCACCCATACGGGATGCCGACACTACAGGAGGTGGCTTTATCTGCTATGTCTCCTTTATTTTTTGAACCATTTGTATAGTAATCTATTGTATAAATGTATAATAGCTTATTTAATTAGTTCATTATTGTAGGGGCATTTAGGTTCCTTTTTTTTTCTTTTGCAAATAACTGCTGAACATTTATGTAAATAAGAAATTACTTGTGGGAATTGATAGCAATAATTTCTAGAAAAGAAATTGAGAGTATACACATTTAAAATCAAAGCAGTTGCTGCCAAATTATACCTCAACAAAATTCTACCATTTCATATTCTCACAGATCTACAAGGGAACCATCTCCTCTCATGATTACAACATTGGGTATTAGCAATCTCTTTCTGTACGATGGTGTAAAATGGCATTTGGTCTTGATTTGTTTCCTTAATCTTGAGTTCTTGGATATCTCTTCATATGATTGGTAGACACACATCTTTTTCTCTTTTGAACTGCTTTTGGTATCCTTTACCTATTTTTAAGAAATGTCTTTCTAAGTGATTAGCAAGAACCTTCTGTATGTATGAAATTAGCTTTTTGTCATGTGTTAAAGTTAGGCCCAGTTTGTCTTAATTTTAAGATTGTTTTTTTTTTGAGAATATAAATCTAATGTTTACTAGTCACATTTACCAATTTTCTCCTTGTTTTTTTCCTTCTAATATGTTTGAAATTCAGTAATAAATGTTAAGTTAAATAAAACCACACAACTCTGAAAGGTGATGAAAAGTTGCCTTTGGATCCCTGCTGATCACCCTCTCCCAGTCCTTGTTTCTGTAACATCTCCCACAGGAAACCACTTAATAATTTCTTATGAATCCTACCTTGCATATAGATGAGAATTGGAATCTATATTAGTTTTTATTCCCACTTAATATATCTTAAAAATTAGCACTGGGGCAGGTGTTGTGGCACTGTGGGTTAGGCTGCCACTTTGGGCGCTGGCATCTTGTATGGGAGCACTGATTCTAGTCCTGCTCCTCTGCTTCCCAGCTGCTTCCTGATAGTTCATCCTGGGAGGCAGCACATGATGGCTCAAGTACTTGAATCCTTGCCACCCACAGGAGAGACCTAGATGGAGTTTCAGACTCCTGGCTTTGATCTGGCTCTGGCCTGGCTTTATAGGCATTTGAGGAGTACACCAGTAGATGGAAGCTCTCTGTCTCTGCCTTTTAAAACAAAGCAAAATAAAATACAAACACAAAAATCCACCAGTCCCTGAGTACTTAAAGGACTTATTCCTTTAGTAGTTGCATGGTATTTCATTGTCTGGATGTGCTGTTTAACATTTAGGTTTTTTTTTTTTTTTTTTTTTTGGCAGCCTTCTGCTAGTAAAACCCCAGAGTAAACAGCATTATGTGATTTGTACAAAAATCATCTCACATGTGTCTGGGTACATTATCAAGATAAATTCCTAGCAATGGGATTTCCTGGTAGAACGGAATGCTACCATTCCGTTGTATTTTAGAGAGCTGTTGTAATTTAGAGAGATGTGCCAGGTTGTGCGGTGTATCCCAAAGGGCTGTGCTTTGCATTCCTACAGACAAGGTCTGAGAGTACCTTTTGTGCAGTATCTTCCCACAGTGTTCACAGTAGCAAATAATATCTTAGAGCGGTTCTTTTTTTTTTTTTTTTTTTTTTTGACAGGTAGAGTTAGAGTTGGTTCACCCAAGTGGCCAGCGTGCTGCGCCAATCTGAAGCCAGGAGCCAGATGCTTCCTCCTGGTCTCCCAGGCGGGTGCAGGGCCCAAACACTTGGGCCATCCTCCACTGCACTCCCGGGCCATAGCAGAGAGCTGGACTGGAAGAGGGGCAGCTGGGACTAGAACCCAGCGCCCATATGGGATGCTGGTGCCGCAGGTGGAGGATTAACCCAGTGAGCCATGGCACCAGCCCCCCTTAGAGTGGTTCTAATTTGTAGTCCTCCATATATGAGTTAGATAGGTTGAGCAGTTTTTCAAAAAACTGAGGGTCTTTAAAAAATTTTTTTTCTGTGAACTGTTCCTGTGCTTAATTTTTCTTGTTGATATCCAGACACTTTTATATGTCAAGAGATTAGTTTTTTGGGCGTTACTATCAATAGCTGATAGTGTTAATATTGAACACATCTAGAATTTAATTTGCTGTAATATGTGAGGGCTAGTTAAAAAATTTTTGTGTTTGGACAGGCAGTTGTCTCAGTCAACCTTTATTAAACAATCTCAGTGATTTAAAATGCTGCTTCTTCTGGTGTATTTTGGGCTTTCTGTTTCATCAGAATATCTATTGTGGGGCCCACACTGTGGTGTAGTGGGTAAAGCTGCAGCCTGCAGTGCCGGCATCCTACATGGGATCCACATATCCCAGCTGCTCCGGTTCTGATCCAGTTCTCTGCTGTGGCCTGGGAAAGCAGTAGAAGATGACCCAAGTCCTTGGGCCCCTGTACCCATATGAGAAACCCAGAAGAAGCTCCTGGCTCCTGGCTTCTGATTGGCAGTTCCAGCCCTTGCAGCCATCTGGGGAGTGAATCAGCGGATGGAAGACCTCTCTCTTTCTCTCTGCTTCTGCCTCTGCCTCTCTGTAACTCTGCCTTTCAAGTAAATAAATAAATCTTTTTTAAAAAAGTACACTGCGTGAATTCCATTGTTTTTAAATAACTTTTCTCTCATATACTAGTCTTACTGTGTTATTCTCTTTACATTATTTTCCCTTTTACTTTGTCATGCTTACTCTTCTGTTATGCTAAATTTCCTAGGAAGGCTCTTGAATTTTTGATTGAAATAGCATTAAATTTATGGATTCCTTTGGGGGAGGGGAGTTTGACCTTTATATGATAATGAGTTAAAGTGATCTCTGTTTATTCAAGTCTTCTTGTATATCACAAAGTAAAAAATTTTTTTGAGTTTTCTTCACATTGACCTTGGATATTTTCGCTTAGGAATAGTTTTAGATTTTAGTTTCTAGCATTAGTGTAAAAAGAACATTCTTTTCATTGTGTTTCTAATTGGTTATTGCTTGTGTGTTAGAAAAACTAGTAATATTTTAAAATCAGCCTTTTGTTTTAGATTTATAGAAAAGTTGCAGCAATATTAGAGAGATCTTTATGTTATACCCAGTGTATTTTTCTTTCATAAACAAGTTATTTATTTGTTTGAAAGGCAGAGTTATTTATAGAGAGGGAGAGACACAGAGAGAGAGAGAGAAAGAGGCTGATCTTCCATCTGTTGGTTCACTCCTGAAATGGCCACAGTGGTGGGACTGGGCCAGGTGGAAGCCAGGAGCCAGGAGCTCTGTCTGAGTCTACGGCGTGAGTGGCAGGACCAGCTATCTTAGGCTGCCTACCCAAGCTATTTAGCAGGGAGCTGGATTGGAAGTAGAGCAGCCAGGACTCAAATCTGTGCTCACATGGAATGCTGGTGTTGCAGGTGGCAGCTTAATTTGCTGGGCCATAACACTGGCCCCTATTGTTGACATTTAGATGACTATGGTACCTTTGTCACAACCAATATTCCTTTTTTTAAAAAAAATATTTATTTATTATTTATTTCTGTGTGAGTGCAGCCTGTTGAAATCCTTGCTTAGTATATACTAAGTTGATCTTCAGTATATGAAGGTAATTGAAAATGAAACTCGATGAAGGGCGGGATGGGAGAGGGAGTGGGAGAGGGGAGGGCTGCGAGAGGGAGGGGAGGTTGGGGGGGGAGCCACAACAATACAAAAATTGCACTTTGTAAATTCACATTTATTAAAAATAAAAAGAAAAAGAAAAAAAATGAACAACAACAACAAAAAGAAAGTCAGTTACACAGAGAGAGGAGAGGCAGAGAGAGAGAGATCTTCCATCTGATGGTTCACTCCCCAAATGGCCGCAACGGCCAGAGCTGCGCTGATCTGAAGCCAGGAGCCAGGAGCTTCTTCTGGGTCTCCCGCGTGGGTACTGGGGCCCATGGATTTGGGTCATCTTCTGCTTTCCCAGGCCATAGCAGAGAGCTGGATTGGAAGTAGAGCAGCTGGGTCTCGAACCAGTACCCATATGGGATGCCGGCACTTCAGGCCAGGACGTTAACCCACTGTGCCACAGCGCCAGCCCCACAACCAATATTCTAACATCATTATTAACTCACATGCTTCATTCAGATTTATTTAATTTTTATTTAATCCAAGATCTTATCTGAAACTCTTGCTTTTACGTTTATTAATTTTGCAGTTAGCATTACAGAATTACCTTATTCTTTCTAATTATTTCTCTGTTGATTTTAAAAGAATTTTCAGATAGGCAATTATATATTTAAATAACACCTTTACTTTTCAATTTTTATACTTTATTCCTTTGTGTAATTGTTTTATAACCTATATTAAATAATGTTGAAAGTATGGACAGTTTTGTTCTTTCATGGGAATTTTAGTTTTTACTGTTTAAGAATGCTAAATTTTTGTTTGAAATGTTTGTTCTTTTGTTCTTTACTATGTTATAGAAGTATTTATCCATTTCTTTTAAAATATTTGTTTGTTTTGAAAGAGTTACGGAGACAAGTAGAGACAGAGAGAGATTTTCTATCCATTGATTCACTTCTCAAATGGCTGTCATGGCCAGAGCCGAGCCGGTCCGAAGCCAGGAGCCGGGAGCTTCTTCTGGGTCTCCCACGCAGGTGCAGGAGCCCAAGGACTTGGAGCATCTTCTGCTGCTTTCCCAGGCTCATTGGCAGGGAACTAGATTGAAAGTGGAGCAGCTGGGACTTGAACCGGCTGCCATATGGGATGCTGGTGCTGCAGGCCAGGGCTTAACCTACTTGCCACAGTGCTGGCCCCCTCTATCCATTTTCTAGTGACTTTTGGTCATTCACCAAATATTTGCATCTTTCGGGGAGCCATTTTTGGTTCCTTTGAATCGTATCCACTCAGAGATCTATTCCCCTTGTCAACTCCCCATATCTTAGTTATTTATGTGAGAAGCAGAGAGAAGAGAGGAGAGTGAAAGTGCACACTCCTGTCTGCTGCTTCACTTGCAGGATGACTACAATGGCTGGTGATGGGCTGTACCAAGCCAGGAACTCAGTCCTGCTCGGGAGGAATTCAACCACTTGGGTCATCACCTGTGGCCTCCTAAGGGCTGCGCTAACAGGAAGCTAGAATCAGAAGGCGAGCCAGGAGTCAAACCCAGGCACTCTGATCTGGAAGGTGGCTGTGCCAATCTGTGGCTCAACTGCTGGGTCAAATGCCTGGTCCTTCAGAAGTCTTTTGTTTAGTGTTGTTCACTATATGGCTTAAACATTATTAAGTATTATAAAGTATAATGGGCCATTATATGCCCATTTACCCTCTACTTTCCTCATTATAGCCTTGTGTGGTGGTGATACTGTCATTATCCCTATTTTGCAAATGAGGAAAAGGCTTCTGGTATTTCAGTCACTGGCTCAAGATACAGAGATTGCCTGTCATTTCTTCCCTTTGGCTTTAAAACAACCTTAGTGAATTCCTACCACCCTCTTCCACATAGTCATGCAAAATGCTGCTTTCTGATTAATTTGTTCCTGAAAGCCTATGTGTGATTGATTTGAGATGATCTAAGTGTCCGCTGATCTTTTAAAATATGTTATGAATCTGGAACTCTCAAAGCTGTCCTTCCCATCACCATCTAATTATATCATTAAGCCTGGCCTCTTAGCCAGCATATTATGTGAAGACAGTAGAAGCCCATTTATAAAGCACAGTATTCTCACAGGTATTTAGTTATGGGTCTCACATATACTTAAAGTGAGATAATTTGTTTCACTGCTTATGGACAGGTGGAGGTCAGCCTGGTTCTACAGTATGCATTGTAAATAGATTTTATTATACTTTAATGTCCTTTCACTTACTGGTCTGATGTAGGGTTCTTTACCTGCTATGTTTATATCACATGCCATCTCCTCTTCAGCATTTATACCTGCTCCTTCACTCCTGCTACAGAGATGCGAGGTTTGTAGTCTGTCTATATTCTGTCCATTCTAGCTTTTTAAAATATTTATATTTATTTGAAAAAGAGAGAGAGAGAATATGACTGAATCTCCACCCCTGGTTCATTCTCCATATGCCGGGAGCCTGGAATTCCATCAGGATCTCCCAAGTGAGTGGCAGGGACCCAAGTGTTTAGGCCATTATCTGCTGTCTCCCAGAATGTGCTTTCAAAGGAAGCTGAATGGGAAGTAGCATATCAAATCTCCAACCAGTCACTCCAACATGGCATGCCTGAGTTCTGAGCAGTGGTTTAACCTGCTGTGTCACAGTCCCCATTTTCCATTCTAGTGTTTTTTTTTTAAGTTTTTAAGCTTTTTGTTCAGTGAGAAATGTGTAAGAGAGTGAAGACTTTATTTAGGGGAGAAAGAAAAGTTTGCAGGCTAAGTTGGTCTAGTGTCTTATGAATAAGATCTGGAACCATAGTACTTGTAAACAGCAACTCATAACTGCATGTTAGAAGGAGCAGAAAACTTTTTTGGGAGATTTTAACCTGACTTTGGGACAGCAGTACTATTGGTACAGTCAAGGGTGGGCTAAAATGCCACAGTGTGCAGGGCAGTTTCCACATCAAAAGGTTGTCTGGCCCAAGATGTCAGCAGTGTTGAAGCTGAGCCCTAGAGCATGCATTCTCAGTGGGTGCAGTGAAGGCAGCAAATGGGCCAAAATTATCTTGTTGGGCCAAGGGAAAGGGTATGTGCAAAAAAATCTTGCTCTTTACGCATAAAATGCAAATATACACATTAGTAGGCAGTATTATCTATGGTTTTACTGTTCCATGGAAGGAACATGATCAGGAAAAATAGGACTTCTGGGACTTCTTAGGAGGGCCAGGCTGAGATAAAGGTTGAGAAACACTGCCTAGGAGGAGGATCATCCAGTGGAGTGGTTAAAAACTCGGGCTCTGGAGTGAAACTGGATATGAATCCTGTTGCCAGATTCATAGCCTCAGTTTTCTGTATGATGGAAATCATAGTACTTTCTTCAAACAAATGTTGTGAGATAATTAATAGAACACCAAACTAGTCATTCTCCTGAGAAGCACAAGGAGAGGAAAAGTTCTTGTTTATTGCTGTAAACATCACTCCTTAGAAGAGTATCTTGGGGGCGGGGGAGTGGCGCTGTGACATAGACCCATAACTAATCAGTGCTGGCATCCCATATGGGTACCCGTTTTTGTCCCAGCTGCTCCACTTCTGATGCAGCTCTCTGCCATGGCCTGGGAAAGCAGCAGAAGAGGGCCTAAATCCTTGGGCCCCTGCACCCATGTGAGAGACCCGGATGGAGTTTCAGGCTTCTCTCCCAGCGCCAGCTATTGTGGCCATTCGGGGTGTGAACCAACGGGTGGAAGATCTCTCTCTTTCTCTCCTTCTCTATATCTTTGCCTTTCAAATAAATAAATAAGTAAATATTTTTTTTATTTTTATTTTTTACAAAAGAGTGTCTTGAGACACAGGTAATCATAGTAGATACATGTTGAATGAATGGCTTCAGCACTCAAACATTGAGTTAGTGTAGCCAAGCTGTCTTCATGGGGAATGAGGAAATGGTTTTTTTTTTTTTTTTTTTTTTTTTGACAGGCAGAGTGGACAGTGAGAGAGAGACAGAGAGAAGGAGGTCTTCCTTTGCCGTTGGTTCACCCTCCAATGGCTGCCGCGGACGGCGCACTGCGGCCGGCGCACCGTGCTCATCCAATGGCAGGAGCCAGGTGCTAGGTGCTTATCCTGGTCTCCCATGGGGTGCAGGGCCCAAGCACTTGGGCCATCCTCCACTGCACTCCTGGGCCACAGCAGAGGGCTGGCCTGGAAGAGGGGCAACCGGGACAGAATCCGGCGCCCCGACCGGGACTAGAACCCGGTGTGCCGGCGCCGCAAGGCGGAGGATTAGCCTGTTGAGCCACGGCGCCGGCCAGGAAATGGTTTTAAATACTCTACTTTTTTTTTGTTAGGTGTCTTTCACATTTACTTCAGTTAAGTCTAATGTGTGATAATACATTGTGTATTTTTTTTTAAAGAATTATTTTATTTCTTTGAAAGAGTTACAGAGAGAGAGAGGTAAAGCCAGAGAGAGGTTTTCCATTCTACTGGTTCACTCCCCTCATTGGCTTGATACTTTTTTTATTTTGATTTTTAAAAAAGATTACTTATTTGAAACAGAGAAAGGCACCGTGGCAGAGTAGCGCAGAGAGAGAGAGAGAGAGAGAGAGAGAGAGAGAGAGAGAGAGAGGATCTTCCATCTGTTTTACTCCCCAAATAAGAGAGAGAGAGAGAGAGAGAGGATCTTCCATCTGTTTTACTCCCCAAATGGCTACAACAGCCTGGGCTAGTCTAGGCTGCAGCCATGAACCACAAACTCTGTCTAGATCTCCCAAGTGGGTTGCAGGGGCCCAAGGACTTGAGCCATCATCTGCTGCCTTTCAGGTTCATTTGCAGGGAGCTGAATTGGAAGTGGAGTGGCCAAGAGTTGAACCAGCTCTTTGATATGAAATGTGGACATACCAAGTGGTGGCTTAACCCACTGAGCCCCCTTGCCCATGCCATGTTTTGATTTTTAAGCCTTAAATTTGAAGACATTGTTATTAGGGTCTTATATAGCATTCTACCTCTATAAGAGTCATTTTTGTTTTATATGAGAGCAAGAATAATCTCATTATTTTATATGTATTTAATAAGGCAGTCCCATTATATGTATATTGAATTGGCATTTTGTGAGATATGGTAGCAAAAAACCTAGCCACTATTCTTCAGAACTACAAAGTCTTATTGATAGAAGTTGTTAATGAATGCATAATTTCACTTATTGTGAATCTTGAAATACTGTTCTAGTAGAATATTTCAGAAACAAATAGAATAAAGAAATAGGTCTAACTGGGTAAGGTAGACATAGGAAATAGCTTCTGGTCTGTGTATTTACAGTGTAGAAATTCAGCTTTACAGTTTATTCAGGGGTTTACTTAGACTGATTAATTAAAGAATGATTTATACGTGCTCGCTTTGGCAGCACATATACTAAAATTGGAACGATACAGAGAAGATTAGCATGGCCCCTGCGCAAGGATGACATGCAAATTCGTGAAGCGTTCCATATTTAAAAAAAAAAAAAAGAATGATTTATACACCAAACTGTCAAGTTACTAATTTACAGAAGGGGATAGTAATCAAGATAGTTCTTAGTATAGGACATTCACACTCTTTGCAGCATGGTTAAGTTTACTCAGAAACCATTTATAATTGAAAACATTATCGGTGCCTCTCAAGTTAAATTCTTATGTTATAAATCACATTTTATTTGGGGAATTTTTGGTAACAAATGGGACCCAGTCAATGGATACCATCTGCATAACATCCCAAGGTAAATCTGTGTAGACTATTTTAGATGCATAAATGTGCCTTTATCTTCTTGTTTATATTTTCTGTTCTGACATTTTAATAACAGGTTATGATTCCCAGACAAATCAATTATTTGTTTTTTATTACCCTTTAGGTTTTTGCTGCTTCATGGCTTAGGAATAGGTACCTTAATCTCATAAAACCATTTCAGCACATAGGTTAGGCTGGATTAGTTTTGCAAAGAATTTTTGTGACTCACAATTCTATCTATAAAGTTTAGATTGTTGGATGTGTTTTATTTAGGCCTAACTTGTTTCTTTCATTTAACAGTTTTCAAATTATACTGTTTTTGACAAATCTTTTTAGACAGGAGCTAGTTGGAGACCATGTTGGAATTATTTGAAAATTGTTTATTACCCCCTTGTGTTCTCTACAGTAATCTAAGATGATCTTGAAAGCTGGGGAAAAGCTCTGCTATGAAAGTTCATCTCAGTTTTTTATTCACATCTCCCAGGTTGCTCTTGTAGAGCATTTTATCTGTAGTCCGCCATATTCTTGTGTTACATTGGATTAATAAGGCTGGATTCCCTGCCCTCCAATTACCAGTAAAGAAAGAATTAGCGTCTCTTACATTAATTGCCACTTGCTCAGTTAACTTTTTTTCTTCCAGTTTTTTTTTTTTTTTTTTTTTTGATCTGGGTATGTGTGTATGTTTGTAACAGGGTTTGGTTTTTGAAATTATGATAATGTGTTGAATACCATGATAATTATTAAAGATTAAGATAAAAAGCAGCATATGGAGGTGGGCATATGTATTTATGGGATGAATAAAAAATAGGACACTTTTATCCTAATTAAGTACAAATGGATATTTGTGACAAATAGAATTTCTTTTTTTTTTTTTTTAAGATTTATTTTATTTGTTTGAAAGAGTTACGGAGAGAGGTAGAGACAGAAGAGAGAGGTCTTACATCCACCGGTTCACTCCCCAGATGGCCACAATGGCTGGAGCTGTGCTGATCTGAAGCCAGGAGCATGTACATATTAAGTGTAAATATAACTATTGTTATAGAGACCTAAATATTAGATGCAATTATAAACATAAAAAGATAATATCTTCTGTTGATGATTCTATTTGTATTAAAATGTTTATTATGTGGATAAAATTCAAACTTCTGCAGAAATATGGAGAGACTGAAGTTCCAGCAACTCACTTGTAAATCAGTTGCTTTTGGGAAAAATGATTTCTGAGTTTGTTACAAAGGTTCCATGCTGGCCCTCTCAAATTAATTTGGTGTCTTGTGTGGTTGGATTTATGGAATTTTGGATTTTATTTATTTTTTACTATGAGAATGTATGCCTAAATCTGAACATTGAGAGTGCTTCCCTGCGTTTCCTGTGCAGCTCCTCTGAAGGGAAACATATAACTCCCAAAGAACACCAGCAGCAGGTTCAGTCTCCGGAACCCTCCCACTCTGCCCTGGCCTGTTGATACCAGGGCCTTTCCTAAGTCCTTTGGGGGCAGCTTGTATGTGAAAAACAGAAGGCTTTTAAAAACACTCATTTTCTTTTTCACTTCTCCCCTCACTCTTAATATTGTCTAAATTTCAGGACACTATTT
Organism: Sylvilagus floridanus; assembly: GCA_949820135.1. Classification (NCBI taxonomy): domain Eukaryota; kingdom Metazoa; phylum Chordata; class Mammalia; order Lagomorpha; family Leporidae; genus Sylvilagus; species Sylvilagus floridanus. The sequence goes on along the minus strand of OX463228.1, from coordinate 8,101,733 downwards.
GATTGTTAAACACTTCTTTACCCCTTCTGCCCAGCATTCTATCTGTCCCTCAAACCTGGGAAGTAGCACTGCTGTGGAACTGAATTCTTCACATTGCAGGAATTTGCTTATCCATTTATCCTTTTGTGAAAGAGCCCAAAGGATTTTTCTGATGGGATGAGTAAGTAGGGGTGTGCCCCCTCTATCTCAGATGGATACAGTAGAAAAGATAAAAGCTGGGGCCAGGTAAGTGGCTGTACAGTAGAACTTTGTGAAAAATGGTTAATTCTTTTCCACATGAGTCATTTGTGCCCTGTGAGAGCAATGATAGGACTGACTGATTTTGAGGCATATTGTGGAATTAGAAGGAAGCTCTTACAGCTATTTAGTTTTTATCTGTTGAAAAGTGCTAAGTAAAGTTAGTCCAGATCTTACTGACAGATGGAACTTAAAATTTTAGGATAGGGTTAGTGTTTCTGTTTCTCTGCTTTCAAATTCTGCTCATTTTTGTTGTCATCTCCCAGACATTTTTTGGCTGTCATTTAACTTACTGTTGTCTACAAGAGATTGACAGAGCAGACAGAACTTAGAGAAAAATTTACGTTCAGTTTTTCTCTCTAAACATGCCAGTGTTTCTTTCTATCATAGCTTACTAGAAGCACCGTTTTCTTACCTTGGTAGATAACTGTCTTTGAAAATCCTGAAGTACAAAATGAGAAATATGCACTTGGAAGATAATAATTTGGGTAACTTCAGTTTGTTTTTTTTTTTTTTTTAAAGATTTATTTATTTGAGAGAGCAAGTTCTTCCATTGCTGGTCAACTCTCCAAATGGTCCCAATGGCCAATGCTTGGCCTGGCCAATGCCAGGAGCCAGGAGCTTCGTCCAGGTCTCCCACATGGGTGGCAGGGGCTGAAGCATTTGGACCATCCTCCACTGCTTTCCTAGGCTATTAGCAGGAATCTGGATCAGAAATGGAGAAGCCTGAACACGAACTGGCACCCATATGGGATGCCGGCTTTGCAGGCTGCAGCTTAACCTACTATGTCACAGTTCTGGCCCCTTATGTTTTCAATTTGGGAACAAAAGTGTTATCCAGCTTTTTCTAATAACTGGATATTAAATTTTAGTATATCACAAGGCCACAAACCACAGTCTATAAATTTATGGCATACCTCTGAAATGTGGGTGTGTCTTAGGACTTGCAGCAGTTTTTTTTTTTGTTTGTTTAAAATAGTGTGTTTTTGCAGTTAATGGTGTCTTAAATTGCATTAAAAATGGGGATATGATGGTTTTTTCTTTCAAATATTTGTTTTTTCTTCCTCGGTTAATACTTCTTTTATCTTGAATTTGGATGTTGAATTTTCCCAAGCTTCTTGCAGTGTAGTAAGTCTTTCTGTGCTTAATCAAGTGCTTTTTTCTAGAAGGTGGCACAGCAGTTGTCTTTTCCTAAGGGCCAGCTCGTGTGGCCATCTTTCCTTTTTCCAGTTGAGCTGGTTGCTGTAGGTCCCCTCTGCTTCTCCTAAGACCTGCCTCTCAACCTTCTCTGAGTTGCAGCCACTCCCTCATTTTGCTGCAACTTAACAATACTTCTTAGGAAAAGGTCCAGAGAGACTCCTGTCAGTGAATACTCACATGCTCCTCTGAGAGAGAACTACCAGTTTAGCTGAGTGTAGACTTTTGAAGACTTGACTTCTGTTTTTGACAGCCTCCACTACTGCTGTCCTGATTCTCGTATTCTGCAGGAGGCCTGAGTTCTCTCTGGAAGCCTTTAGGATCTCTGTCACTGGTATTCTGAACATGTTTAAATATTGTTCCCTGGTATGTATTTTCTTTGGTTTCCTCTTCCTCCCCCTTCCCCTTCTTCACCTCCCTTCCCCTTCTTCACCTCCTCCATCCTTTTTTAAAGATTTATTTATTTACTTGAGAGATAGAGTTACAGAGAGAGGGAGAGACAGAGAGAAAGGTCTTCCTTCTGCTGGTTCACTCCCCAAATGGCTGCAATGGCTTAAGCTGGGCCAAAATCCAAAACCAAGAGCCAGGAGCTTCTTCCGGGTCTCTTATCTGGGTGCAGGGGTCCAAGTACTTGGACCATCTTCCACTGCTTTCCCAGGCCAAAGCAGAGAGCTGGATCGGGAGAGGAGCAGCTGGGATATGAACCGGCACCCATATGGGATGCCAGCACTGCAGGTGGAGAGGCTTAGCCCACTATGCCACAGCGCTGGCCCCCCTCCTTCCTTTTTTTTTTTTTTTAAAGATTTATTTGTTTGAAAAATACAATGACAGAAACAGAAAGAGAATGAAAGAGGGAAGGAGGTAGGGAGAGGGAGAGAGAGACAGATTTCTTCCGTTTGCTGGTTCACTCCCCCAATGCTTCATCAGCTAGGGCTGGGCCAGCATGTAGCCTAAAGCCAGAAACTCCATCTGCATCTCCAACATGGGTGGCAGGGACCTTCGTACTTGGGCTGTCCTCTGCTGCTTTCCCTGGCGCATTAGCAGGGAGCTGGATCAGAAGGGGAGCAGCCAGCCTTCAAGTGGCACTCTCATGTGGGGGTGCTGGCATGGCGAGCAGTGGCACGGCCTGATGCAGCACAGTGCCGACCCCCCGGTGGGTTTTGTTGGCTTCCTTGTATTTAGCACTTGGGTTGCTTTCCTTCTGGAGTCTGGTATCTTTTCAGTGCAGTACATCGTCGCTTAGAATTCCTTTGGTGGTTTCTTTTCCTGTCGTCTGTCTTTATAAAACTCACATCATATGCTGGTCTCCTTCAGTTGGTCTTCTAAATGCTTTATCACTTCTCTCGTCTTTTTTCTACTTCGTGGCTAATTTTATTAACTTTCCTTTCAAATTTTGTACTGTACTTTATTTTGGCTATGACATTCATACTTTCCAAGTCCTCTTTTTTTGTTCCTTGCATCTTGTAGTTCCTTGAATGCAATAGCTCATCTCTGAGAATTTTAGAATTTCTTCTCTCTCTTCCACCCCTATGATTTAGGTGTCTTTCCTCTGTGTGTGACTTTTTTTTTTTTAAAGAAAGTTTGATTTGCTGCCTGTCAATTCCTGTGGGGGGCTTTCCTCAGAGGTCTCTTAGTCCCTAACTGGCTGTTCAGATTCAAGAGAGCAGAAGTAAATATCTATATGAAAGGCTTATAATATGTAGTGGGTGCTTCCCTAAGAAGTGAATTGGATGGGGAGCCAGTCATTTCATTGATGCACCCTCAGTGTGAATGTCCAGAGGTCCTTTCTCTTGAACTTAGTGTTGTCTCCTGTGTCCTCCTGGGTAGTGCCTGACTCCAGCATTCCTGGAGACAGTGGAGGAACACGCGAAAGGCAAGGCTTCCCTTAGATTTGAGCAGATGGGGCCCCTGGTCTGGGCCCAGTATTATATGGAAGCCCATGCTTTGAAGTGCCTCCTTTTGGAGTATTCTCAGTTCCCCCCAGGACTTTCTAGAAATAGTCCCCCTAGGACTGATAGCAGCATTGGTGTTGTCCAGATAAGGCGCCCCCAACCTAGCCAAGTCCTGTGTGAACCTAGGCACTGTTTTTCCCAGGTAGGGTCCTCTCTGACCCTCTCCCCACCCTCGCATGTGAGTGGCTCACCAGGAGCTCTAGCATTCATATTTATGGAGTCTTCCTGGGGCTTGGGGCCTGGGCCCTAGTTCCAGGAGGATGACTTAGCAAGCAGATAAATCCTGGTGGCCAGCACTGTATTTTTATCATTAAGATCACATGAGGTTGGATTTCCAGAGTAGAGCTAACAGGCTGACTTTATGTGGCTCAGGTTGTTCAGATAGACAAAGAGCCTGTATAAGCACATTTTCCAGCCCTCTGCACCCTTAGGACAACTCTGGCTGTAAGGCCCACTGTCGAGAGTCCAGACCTTTATGTTGTTTCCTCTTTCTTATCTGCTTCTTGCTTACTCTGTCTAATTAGCCTGATACCCTGAGCTCCAAACTGTTAACTTCCCATCTTATGATCAGATGGAAGGATATAGTAGCTTGAAAGAAATGGTAAAAATGGAGATGGGTGAGTCCAGCCGCTCCATGTACAAACTGGCAGCCAGTCCCATGTTCTCTGCCCTACCCTTTGTGTGCGGCATCTAATGCCTCCAGTTACTGGACCTTGTTGGGGAGCTGGCTCCCTGCCCTCACCCACTTCCTGCAAAGCCCATCATCACACTGTCTCTGTCTTTCAGCTTCCAAATGTTTCTGGCATTTTCTCCCCCATTTTCTCCTCTCTCATTTTCTCTGTCCTTGTGGTTTGTAACTCAGTCCTTTTGTTCCTTCCCAAGTTTTATGTCTGGCTCACTCATCGTGGGCTTTCTCTGCACCACTGCCCGCCTCATGCCTAGTCCCTACAATAGACTGTTCCTCTCTTCCCATACCTCCTTCCATGTCCTGCCTCTGCTCGTGTCCGGAATTCTGCAGGTTCTCCTTTGCTCTCCAGTGTGGTGTTGGTGCTGAGGGTGGCCCAGAGTTCTATAGCTCAGACTTAAAATGTTAACTTCTGAGCATCTCCTTGTAAATTTGAAAGACTGACCTAAATGTTTATTTCTTAATTTTCAAATTTTCTTTTATTTTCTGTGGTTCTCTCATAATTTATTTTTCTAGGGAGACAATGAGACACAATCTTCAAATGCTGTATATCTTAAATTTTCCTTTATTGTACTCACAGGCCTTCTGTTTCTAGTTGCTAGTCAGTTATCTGTTAGGAGACTCAAATTAAGGCCAATGAAGTATATATTTTTTAAATTTTATTTTACAGTGATTTCTGTGTAACCAATTGAAATTTTCCACAATAATTCCAAACCATTGTTTTCTAGTGTAAACTGGTAAATTTTCTCACTGAAAGCTGACAACAAAAACATAGTTATTATCTAAAATTACAGCTTCTTATAAAAAAGCAGATAGCTACTTTTACCTAAAAACTTGTAAAATTGCATTTAAAAATGAATTACAATTATTTTGCTTGGAGAGTAAGCAAGATAATCTATTTTCAGAATTTTATTTTCCAGTGACACTGTTGTATATTCCTTGGTTTTGGGGGCATTTTTTTGTGAAAGAACAGTTACTGGCCTAGGTTTGCTGGTAGATATGCCTTTGTGGCTGAATGTCACTGGGTTGTGTTGGAGATTTTAGGCTTGTACTTTGTATAGATGAGGAAGCGCTTTTTATTTATTTTCATTTTATTTGAAAGGCTTCACTCCCCAAATCACTGCAACTTCCAGGGCTGGCACAGCCTGAAACCGGAGCCAGGGACTTGATCCGGGTGTTTTCTGTTGGCGGCAGGTACCCAAGTCCTTGGGCACCATCTCCTAGTGTGTACATTATTAGCAGGAAGCTGGGTTGGAAGTGGAGTAGCTAGGACTCTGTCCAGGCACTCTGATATAGGATGTGGGCACCCCAAACAGTGTCTTAACTGCATCAAGTGCACTGCTCTTTACTGTCTCTGTCTCTGTCTCTCTCTCTCTTTAAAGAACAGGCTACTTATCTCTTAGTGCTTCAGTTTGTTCTTCTGTAAAGTAGGTGAGAATAATGACAGTGTGATAGTGAAGGCTAAATGAATTGATATACAAAAACATTTAGAAATGTGTACAGTACATGAAGCTACCACATTATTAGATGTTAATTGACACTAAGTATTAGATTTGACATTAAGTATTAGATTTTGCTGATAACCCCTGGAAACATAGACTGCAAAGGGTGGAAAACAGCTACAAGTATGTAAAGGAAGCAGTCTGTAGCAATAGTGTACCTCCAGCTCTTGAGTCAGCAGTGCAGGAAATAGGAAAACTGTGAATCCAACACAAAGTGTAGACAGTGAACTTACGACTTTGATTTTTACACAAGGAAATAAGCATCCTATCAGAGATTGTGTTTCTATCATGCAGAGTGCAAGCCCCAGGGGAGAATTAATTGCTTGAGTTTTTGGAATGAGTTATATGGTTACTTGATTTGGATACTTCTAGTGTGACTGTTTCTATGATTCCAAGTAGAGTTTTCAAACCATTCTTGGATGATGTATGTTAAAGATAAACTGTCAGCCGGTGCCGCGGCTCAATAAGCTAATCTTCCACCTACGGCGCCGGCACACTGGGTTCTAGTCCTGGTCGGGATGCTGGATTCTGTCCTAGTTGCTCCTCTTCCTGTCCAGCTCTCTGCTGTGGTCCTGGAAGGCAGTGGAGGATGGCCTAAGTTCTTGGGCCCTGCACCTGCATGGGAGACCAGAAGCACCTGGCTCCTGGCTTCGGATCAGCGGTGCGCTGGCCGCAGCGGCCATTAGGGGGTGAACCAACGGAAAAGCAAGACCTTTCTCTCTGTCTCTCTCACTGTCCACTCTGCCTGTCCAAAAAAAAAAAAAAAAAAAAGATAAACTGTCAGAATTTTGTACTAAATCCCAGTGTAAGTAGCTCAGTCTCCCAATGTTTGATTTTCCTTTTTCACTGAAGAGAAGAAAAAGTGAAATCTGCCATTTAAAAAAGCGTGGTATAAAATGCTTAATATAAAATTTACCATCTTGATCATTGTAAAACATGGTGTAGTCCTCCCTTATGTCTGGTTTTACTTTTGGAGCTTCAGTAGCCAACTGTGGTATGAAAATATTAAATGGAAAATTCTAGAAATAATAAGTTTTAAATCTTGCACTTTCCTGAGTAGTGTGATGAAATCTTGTGCCTTGTGCCTTCCCATTCTGTCCTGACTGGGACTTCAATGATTTTTTTGTCCATTGTGTCCAAGCTGTATATGCTACCCCCCCCCCCCCCCCCGTTAGTAGCCCTTTGAGTTACCAGCTGTCTCTGTATTACAGTGTGCCCCATAGTGTTTGGCATTCTCTGCTCTCAGGCATCCATTGAGGGTCTCAGAAAGTATCCCTGTGGTTAGGGGGAACTACTGCACTATTCAGAAATGGTTGGTATATTCACATTGTTGGCAGCAGATCTCTGGAAGTTTTTCATCTTGCAAAACTGAAACTGCTGTTTTATTCCTCCCTGAGTAACCACTGCTCTACTTTCTGTTTCTGTGAATCTTACAGTTTTAGATATGTGACAACAGCTGACTCATATAAATGTATATGCACACACACATAAATGTTTACAATAATACAAGTTTTAATGCGCCTTCTAGTTTATAACTTGTCCCTTAATTTGCAGTGTTTCTTAGTGACCAAAAGTTCTTAATTTTTAAAAAAAATAAAATTTATTTTCATTTTGCTTTGACAGAGAGAGAGAGAGATCTTCCATTTGCTGTTAACTCTCCAAATGCCTGTAACAGCCAGCGTTGGGCCAGGCAGAAGTCAGGAGCCCATAACTTCACTCTGTTCGCCCACATGGGTGGCAGTGACTCAAGTACTTAAGCAGTCACCTACTGCCTGTTAGAAGGAAGCTGAGTAGCGGGGACTGAAACCAGGCACTCCAATGTAGGATGCAGGCATTGCATATGAGAGTGTAACTGCTGCAAGCAAATACCTGCCCCAGAGGTTCTTAATCTGATTTCATTAGTCCATTTGATAGTGTGGACTGCGAGAGTCATACTTGAGGAATTTTCTGACTCCTAAGGGCATAAACACATTCTTTTAAATTTTAAACATTTCATTAAAGTTTTTCTTTTTAAAGTTTTTTTTGATACATTTGTCAGATTAAGAAATTAAAATGTGAACCTTAAATTGCATAGTTCAGGGGTTGATGGCTTAACAAGAGGTTAAGTCACTGCTTGGGACATTCTAACTCCATATCTTAGTGCCTGAGTTTGAGTCTTGTCTCCCAATCTAATTCCAGCTTCTTATTGCTGTGCACCCAGGGAGGCAGCAGGTGATGGCTCAAGTACTTGGATCCCTGACACCTATGTGGGAGATCCAGATTGAGTTCTGGACTGTAGGCTTTGGCCTGGTCCAGCCCTGGTTTGTTGGTGGCATTTGGGGAGTGAGCTAGCAGGTGGGAGAGTCTCTCTCTCTCTCCCTCCCCCTCTGCCTTTCAAATAAAATGAGAAGAACACACATAGTTCCCATAACAGCAAATATTCAAAGTATCTTGCATTAATGATCATATTTAAAGAGCTTGGCTTAAAACTATTGGGAGGGGGGCACAGCCTTGACCTCAGTTGTGAGTGAGTGATATTTGCCATTCTGTTAACCTTTAAGTTATAGACTACTGATTTCTGGCTGAACTGGTTTGAAAATCATAGTATTGATTACACAATAACTGAATCTCAAAAAATTTAAGTCAATTAATCACAGTATATAGGCAGTGTGTCTGCTTCAGTTCTATAGCCTTTTAAATTTTATAATCTTTAGGTATGTAAGATGTACCACTAATACAAATACAGGTGTTTTAAGATGTGTAAGGCCGGCGCCGTGGCTCACTAGGCTAATCCTCCGCCTTGCGGTGCCGGCACACCAGGTTCTAGTCCCTGTCAGGGCACCAAATTCTGTCCCGGTTGCCCCTCTTCCAGGCCAGCTCTCTGCTGTGGCCCGGGAGTGCAGTGGAGGATGGCCCAAGTGCTTGGGCCCTGCACCCCATGGGAGACCAGGAGAAGCACGTGGCTCCTGCCATCGGATCAGTTTGGTGCACCGGCTGCAGCGCGCCAGCCGCAGCGGCCATTGCAGGGTGAACCAATAGCAAAGGAAGACCTTTCTCTCTGTCTCATTCTCTCTCACTGTCCACTCTGCCTGTATAAAAAAAAAGGAAAAGATGTGTAAGGAAAGCTGCAGGAGCCTGTGATGACTCTGCAGGCCTTGATCTCAGGCTTCCAGTGCTGTGACCTTGACAGTTTAATGAGGGCCTGTTTCTCCACTGTGTCACATCACCTGCTCTGCCAACTCAGATCTTTGCTGTCTACTGTTTGTGTTACCCTAGGAAAGAAGTGAAACCAGCCCTTTTATGTAAGCAATTTGCACCAAACATAGACTTTCACATGATGATAAAACAGATCAGCTCTTGTTACCAAGGGACTGTTAATGTGCATGATTGCATCAACATTAATTTAACATCCACAATAAAAGACAGGGATTATAACTTAAGAAGATGAACTGTCCCTTTAGAAATACTAGTACTTTTTAAAGTATTGCTTGTTATAGAACATAATTAATCCAATTCAGTAATTGTGGCCGGCACCATGGCTCACTTGGCTTATCCTCCACCTGCAGCGCTGGCAACCTGGGTTCTAGTCTCAGTTGGGGCACCGGATTCTGTCCTGGTTGCTCCTCTTCCAGTCCAGCTCTCTGCTGTGGCCCGGGAGTGCAGTGGAGGATGGCCCAAGTGCTTGGGCCCTGCACCCACATGGGAGACCAAGAGGAAGCATCTGGCCCTGGGCTTTGGATCAGTGCAGTGCGTTGGCCATAGTGGCCATTTGTGGGGGGGTGAACCATCGAAAGGAAGACCTTTCTCTCTGTCTCTCCCTCTCTCTCCCTGTCAAAAAAAAAAAAAGTCAGTAATTGTTGGAAATTTCAAAATATAAGTTTCAGTTTAGATAGGTGGTTGACTAGGATACAGATTTACAGTTTTACATTAAAAAAGCTGTTATTTTTTAAAAATTATTTTTCCTCAAAGAAAAACTTGTTTCCCATAAGGTGCTGCTTGTTGCTAATTAGAACTCTGAATATCTCTGAAACTCTTTGATACGTTGCTATATCCGAATTAAATAAAATATAAAAGTAAATAGTAAATGTCACGTTTTGCCCATTTGGGATATAATCAATAAAACTGAAGAATAGATGGTCTAAGTAGTTTCCAGCTTCTTGGTGTTTGTTTTTAGGGGACCTCTGAAATTCTGTAGAAGTAGACCCCATAAAATTTTCTTATAATGTTGGTGGATCATAATTACAGTGGGGGGGCTTATGGTCTGTTATGATCTGATGCTTATATTGTCAGCTGCGTTGGAGGCAGCGAAGAGCCCAATGGAGCAGAGAAACATTTAAGCAGACTCACCAGTCAGCCCTGTGTGTCTGTGTACTCCTATGTGATTTGGGAAAAGTGAAACTATACTGCACAGCTGTCCTGTGTCCCCTAGAAACCATACTGTAATCACTGATCAGGCTTACACATTTAAACCATGTAGTGTAAAATAAATGGGTGACTTTTGTGATTTGGGTAGAAAATACAAGATTTACTCATCTGACATTGGTTTCAGGATGTAGTGATCATTTAGATTTTCATTTTGTTTTCAGTTTTTTCTATGTTCTGTGTACTTAAAATACAAATCCGGCACATTTCAGTGTGTTTCTTGACACTCGGTCATCCACAGTTTTTAGCAATTTAATATTAGGGGACACACTTTATTTAGATGTGTTTTTAGTATTCCTAATCTTTGATTTTTTTTATAGAGTTAAATAACTATAGACCATTGAAAGTACTGCAGGAACATAGTCTTTAATTTATGTAACACTCTAAATGATAATGTTGAGGTTGTCATCCTCTCTTTTCACTTAATTAATGTAATCATCATTTTAGCTTAATGAACTTTGGTGAATTATGATGGAACTGTGTATCATTTTTCTTTTTTAAAATTTATTTCACAGGTAGAGTTAGTTATAGACAGTGAAAGAGACAGAGAGAAAGGTCTTCCTTCCATTGGTTCACCCCCCAAATGGCCGCCACAGCCGGCACTGCGCTGATCCGAAGCCAGGAGCCAGGTGCCCCTCCTGGTCTCCCATGCGGGTGCAGGGCCCAAACACTTAGGCCATCCTCCACTGCCCTCCTGGGCCACAGCAGAGAGCTGGCCTGGAAGAGGAGCAACCGGGACTAGAACCTAGTGCCCATATGGGATGCCGGCAACGCAGGTGGAGGGTTAACCAAGTGAGGCACGGTGCCGGCCTTTGTATCATTTTTCATTAACATTTTACATTTGAAAGTGGAATTGGTAGTGTGGCATACAGTAAAATGCAAATTGTAGTAGGAATAAGAAACCTCACTTAATATTGTTCAGGTGTTTTATTAAGATAGGTGATCTTGTCAGAGTCGGCAAACTCAAAAGGCTTCCATAGCTTTGGCAGCTCATGACAACAGCCTAGGGTGAGTACTGATGCCATAAACAAGAGTGACAATTTTTTAAGTCAACAGCAGGAGTCACTGTGCACTTACTCCTCATGTAGGATCACTGTCCTTAATGTGTTGTACAATGTGAATTAATGTTATAACTAGTACTCAAACAGTACTTTACACTTTGTGTTTCTGTGTGGGTGCAAACCATTGAAATCTTTACTTAATATATATTAAATTGATCTTCTGTATATAAAGATAATTGAAAATCTTGATGTGAATGGAAAGAGAGAGGGAGTGGGAGATGGGAGGGTTGCAGGTGGGAGGGAAGTTGGGGGGGGGGAAGCCACTGTAATCCAGAAGCTGTACTTTAGAAATTTATATTTATTAAATAAAAGTTAAAAAAAAGATAGGTGATTTTGGTCGTGTCATTCAAATTAAAATAGGTTTCAATTCTTCTCTGGAAATGAGCTTGTTGAACTCAGTGGTCTCTAAGAATTATAGTTCTGGAGCCACCTTGTGGTGCAGCAGGTTAAAGCCCCGGCCGGCATCATTGGCATCCCATATGGGTACTGTTTCAAGTCCTGGCTGTTCCATTTCTGATCATCTCCCTGCTAATGCTCCTGGGAAAGCAGTGGAAGATGGATCAAGTGCTTGGGCACCTGCACCCATGTAGGAGACCTGGAAGAAGCTCCTGGCTCCTGGATTTGGATCAGCTCAGCAGCTCTGGCCATTGCCACCATCTGGGGAGAGAACCAGCAGATGGAAGACCTCTCTATCTTTACCTCTCTAATGCTGTCTTTCAAATAAATAAAATAAATCCTTCTCCCTCCCCCCAAATAGTTTTTTTTTTTTAAGATTTATTTATCTGAAAGATAAGTAGAAGATTTATTTATCTGAAAGGCAGCATTACAGAGAAGGCAGAACAAAGAGAGAGAGAGGAGAGAGGAGAGAGGAGAGAGGAGAGAGAGAGAGAGAGAGAGAGAGAGAAAGAAAGAAAAGTCTTCCATCTACTAGTTTACTCCCCAAGTGGCTGCAAAGACTGGAGCTGAATCAGTCGGAAGCCAGGAGCTGCTTTTGAGTCTCCCACATGGGTGCAGGGATGCAAGCACTTGGGCCATCCTCCACGGCTTTCCCAGGCACATTCACAGGGAGCTGGATTGGAAGTGGAGCAGCTGGGACTCAAACCAGTGTTCATATGGGATGCTGGTGCTACAAGCCGGGGCTTTACCCCACTGCACCACAGTGCCAGACCCAAGTACTATAATTCTTATGTGAACATTTCACATGGAAACCAGCATCACACAGGATTTTTGGTAAATTCTGTAAGTGATGTGTATGATTATATGTGTCAAACAATTCAAGTGTGTGTGTTTGAGGGTGTCCAGAAAAGGTTGTTTATGGCACTTTAGTTTTTGTAATGATTATTAGATTGATTACTCATTAAACATCTAAGAGCTTTGAACTCAGGTCTTTCCAAAACTAACATTTAAATTTTTTTTTTTTTAAAAATTATTTATTTGGAAGCTAGAGTTACAGAGAGAGAGAAAGATCTTCTATTTGCTGGTTCACTCCCCAGATGGCTGTAACATCCAGGACTGGGCTAGGCCAGAGCCAGGAGCTGGGAACCAGGAGCTTCATCTTAGTCTTCCACATGGGTGGCAGGGGCCCAGACATTTGGGCCATCTTCTGCTGCTTTTCTCCAGTCATTTGCAGGGAGCTAGATGGGAAGTGGAACAGCCAGAACATGAACTGCCGTCCATATGGGATGTCGGCATCATCAGCTATGCCATTTTTAAGAGATTTATTTTCTGTAACTTAAGATTCTTATAATTTGTAATTGAAAAGAAAATATTCTTTTTTTAATTTTTTTTTGACAGAGTGGACAGTGAGAGAGAGAGACAGAGAGAAAGGTCTTCCTTTTCCGTTGGTTTACCCCGCAGTGGCCGCTGCGGCCAGCGCACCGCTGATCCGAAGCCAGGAGCCAGGCGCTTCTCCTGGTCTCCCATGCAGGTGCAGGGCCCAAGCACTTGGGCCATCCTCCACTGCACTCCCGGGCCACAGCAGAGAGCTGGACTGGAAGGGGAGTAATCGGGACAGAATCCGGCGCCCCAACCGGGACTAGAATCCGGTGTGCCGGCACCACAGGCAGAGGATTAGCCTAGTGAGCCGGGGCGCTGGCCCAAACCTTTTCTTTCTTTTTTTTTTTTTTTTCATCTGAACCTTTTCAATTTCACTATCAAGCAATTTCAAGGTTCTCTTTCCAAGAAATTTGAGGTCACATTTTCAGATGGCTGATGTGGAAGCTTATGAAAATGTGTAAATGTCCAGGGTGACTTTTCTCAGGAAAGAAGGAAAAAGTTTCACCCTCCCTGCCCCCATGACTCCTGACAAGTAGAATAGTCTCCAGGCCTGCCACCAACGGATTCAGTTCCATATCACTTAATCCTGAAGTGTGATGGGTCTGAAGACTTACCCCCAGGATGCTTGACTGACTTATTTCAATTAATCAATTTATTGCTTGATTCTGTTCTGTTTTGTTTTATTCTTTTATTTTGCAGGCTACAGTTTTAAAGTGCTTAAGTATTTAAAATAAGAGCTACTTGGATTTTGTGTATTTCCTGTACCTTACCTGGTTTTGTTCTAACGTCATTCTCATCACAGTTGTAAACTTCTAATTTTCTGGAACTCAAAAGAATGTTTTATTTATTTATTTTTTTTGGACAGGCAGAGTGGACAGCGAGAGAGAGAGACAGAAAGGTCTTCCTTTACCATTGGTTCACCCCCCCAAATGGCTGCTGCGGCCGGCGCACCGCACTGATCCGAAGCCAGAAGCCAGGTGCTTCTCCTGGTCTCCCATGCGGGTGCAGGGCCCAAGTACCTGGGCCATCCCCCACTGCACTCCCGGGCCATAGCAGAGAGCTGGCCTGGAAGAGGGGCAACAGGGACAGAATCCGGCGCCCCGATCAGGACTAGAACCTGGTGTGCCGGCGCCGCAAGGCGGAGGATTAGCCTATTGAGCTGTGACGCTGGCTTTTTCTTTTTTTTTTAAGATTTATTTTATTTATTTGAAAGAGATACAGAGAGAGGTAGAGACAGAGAGAAGTCTTCCATTCGCTGGTTCACTCCCCAGAGGGCTGCAACGGCTGGAGCTGAGCCGATCCAAACTCAGGAGCCAGGAGGTTCTTCCAGGTCTCACATGGGTGCAGGGGCCCAAGGACTTGGGCCATCTTCCACTGCTTTCCTAGGCCATAGCGAGAGCTGATCGGAAGAGGAGCAGCTGGGACTCGAACCAGAGCTCACATGGGATGCTGGCGCTTCAGGCCAGGGCTTTAACCCACTGAGCCACAGTGCCAGCCCCGAGAATGTTTTATTCTTAAAAGAGCACATGTTTTTATTCTTAATATGTTTATTTTATTTATCTTATTTATTTGTTTTATTTTATTTTTTATTTTATTCTTAAAAGAGCACATAGGGCTGGCGCCGTGGCTCAATAGGCTAATCCTCCGCCTTGCGGCGCCGGCACACCGGGTCCTAGTCCTGATTAGGGCACCGAAGTCTGTTCTGGTTGCCCCTCTTCCAGGCCAGCTCTCTGCTGTGGCCAGGGAGTGCAGTGGAGGATGGCCCAGGTGCTTGGGCCCTGCACCCCATGGGAGACCAGGAAAAGCACCTGGCTCCTGCCATCGGATCAGCGCGGTGCGCCGGCCGCAGCAGCCATTTAGGGGGTGAACCAACGGTAAAGGAAGACCTTTCACGGTGTGCTGGCCGCGGAGGCCATTGGCAGTGGCTTACAATGCCAACCCCCAGTCTTAAACTCTGCAACTTAGCACTAATAATATAGTTGTTATTTTGTATATGAACACATGTTTATAATTTTAAAAACATTTCTGTAATTGAATAGAATTTAGAATATTAAAAATTGTATATTTTTATTTTGTTTTTCCTAAAGGCCCTTCCTTCTTCCATGATCATAGTAGCAGTTTATTGTCCTGTGATAGCTGCTGTTTTCATTGTTCTGAAGATGGTCAACTATCGACTACACAGAGCACTTGATGCTGGAGAAATTGTAGACAGGAGTGCAAATGAGTTCACAGATCAGCGAGCCAAAGCTGAACAAGGCAACTGTTCAAGCAGGAGAACAGACAGCAATGGGCCCAGGTAAGGCAGCCCGTGCCTCTCAGTCTGTATGCTGTAGATAATGGTATTTGTATAGTGATATGTTTATTGTGGTGTTCTCTTCATAAGATATTACAAGTACAGACTGTAGTGTTAAAACAGGACAAAGCTGATTGGTATGTTTGGGGGATTAAATCAATATTCTTGGCCTCATTACTGAGCAAATTAGACAATATGCTGTGGTGTGATTGTGATAGTTTTGTCAAAGACCAAAACCAAAGAAAAATAGTCTAAGGAAATAATTAAGACTGACAAATCTCAGCATTTAAAAAATGTACACATATATAGAAAATGTAGATTTATCTTAAGCAAATTATGATATTTTACTTGACATTTGTAATCTGTGGTTTTAATCTTTCATGATTATCTTTCAGGCTTATATTCTTTACTCAGAGACTTACCTATTTCTAACTATGTCTTCACAAAAATGACTCCCTCAGGCTCACATGGGTAGATCTTACCTCCTCCTAGAGGCTTCCTCTTCCTGCCCAAGCTGAAGTATCCTTCTGTTGCTCAGTCACATTCTATCACGTTGCCCTGGCTCAACTCACCTTCTCTTTTGGAGAGGCATTTGCTTTATTCATAGTAATTTTACTATAACCCTAGAGAAACAATTAGGTAGTACTAGTGTAAATCTTAAAGTGTTTCCTGGGTGAACACTTAAACACACATTGGCTCAATTCAGACCTTAGAACAGTTCTGTGAGATAGATGCTATTGTTACTCTTGACTTACAAGTGTGGAAACCAAGGTGAGAAAGATACTAGAATGCCATGTTCCTACTCAGAGTAATATGAAATAGTTCAGGGATCAGGGCATTAAATAATAAAATAGGTTTCAGTGCTTTAAAAGCCTTGTTTATCCCTTTTCAGTTACATTTTCCTTTATTTTTAGCATGATTATCCTATTTGTTTAACAGATATTTTACCTAGGTTACAATTTTGTTCATTGCACTAATCTCTATATGGAATTCTCTTGATCATTTATTGCATTTGTAAACTTTCTGAGAGCTAGGGCCTTGTTTTTCTTTTTCTTTTTTTTTTTTTTTTAAGATTTTTATTTATTTGAAGGAGTTATACACAGAAAGAAGGAGAGTCAGAGAGATAGGTGTCTTCCATCCACTGGTTCACTCCCCAATTGGCTGCAATGGCTGGAGCTGCGCTGACTGAAGCCAGGAGCCTCCTCTGGGTCTTCCATGCAAGTGCAGGGGCCCAAGGACTTGGGCCATCTTTTACTGCTTTCCCAGGCCACAGCAGAGAGCTGGATTGGAAGTGGAGCAGCTGGGACTCTAACTGGCACCCATATGGGTGGCTGGCACTGCAGATGGTGGCTTTACCCACTACACCACAGTGCCAGTCCCATGGGCCCTTGTTTTTCTTATGAATTATTATATTCCCAGGTCCTGACTAAGCATGTGTTGTTGGAAGATACTCAGCAAATATTTGAAGTAGAAAAATCACTTTTTCTGTGTTATTTTTTTATTAACCACAATATTCCATTTTGTGTATTTATCATGAATTAACTATCCTATTTTTAGTTATTTTCAAATTTCAAGTTAAATATTAGATAGATCACCGAGACACTTAAAAATTATTTGTCCTTACTCATTGGGAAGACAGAGAGAGACAGAGACATCTCCCGTTCTTGGTTCACTCCCCAAATTCCTGCAACAGCTACAGCTACGCCAGACTGAAACCAGGAGCCGGGTAACTCAATTCAGGCCTCTCACGTAGGTTGCAGGAATCCAAGTACTTGAGCTATTACCTGCCGACTCCCACAATGCACGTTAATAGGAAGCTGAAATTGGAAGCAGAGCAGGGACCAAACCCAGCGATCTGACATTGGATGTGGGCATTTCAAGCAGTGTCTGAACTGCTGAGCCAAATGCCTGCTTGATTTTACCTTTTGACTACAGTGTTTAGCTATCTGAAGGCCTCTTTAATTGCACTTTTGGCAACACTGAGTAATTTGACAAAACTGATCCATATCTTGTTGAATTTTTCCATTTATGGATTGCTAATGAAATGGAAGCATTTTCTTGTGTTCTTTCATTTATACTTGTTTTGTGACTAAAATCAGTATTTTTCTATGGGTTAATTTTTTTTTGCTATTGATTTGGAGAAGTTATTTATGAAGGTTATTATCCTCTGTGTCAAGTACTTTTCCTCAGTTTATAGTATTTTATATATCTATTTATATACCACAGTTTATTTTTATGTGGCCTTTTCTATGTCTGTTTTTCTGATCTTGATAAGAAGTTTTTCCCATTTGGAGTTTTCCCCTTGATGTGGAGATTGAAGGGAAGGCTCTGTCAGATTCCAGCACAGAGCCAGGGTGCTCCTGCTGCACCTACACGGTGGTGGTGGTTGCAAGCGTTGGTCTCTTTCACAGCCTCTGAGTACAGAGGTAGTCCGTAAGCTCTTTCTATGTTATGAATGACAATCAGAGAGCTGTTGTAGTAAAATGGAATCTATATTTCACTGCTACCCCATAGATACTCTGGAATGTAAAACTACCAGATTGAATGTTTTGAAATAAATTGAGCAAATCAACCCATACAAAGAAAAAAGAAAAAACCCAAGCATCCCTTATATGGGATCAGATAGCCTGTTGGTTATATAGAGTGGTTCTTACAGACTTTTAGAAGTAATTTTATTTCTTGACATTTCCTTGCTGAAAATAAGACTATAGTAATTTAGAAGATCCAGTCTCTGATACTTTGACCTAAACCCTTTACCTATTGCAAATATTCCCAAACCTTTTCCATTTTGCTGTCACAGTGCTCCTTGTTATTTGGTTGGAATAAAAGACTTGAATTCCTAAAAAAAAAAAAGAAGTTTTTCCTATCCTCAAATTATATATATATTCTCTTATATGTACTTTCACTATTTTATCATATTTTTCTCTTAAATTGTTAGTTTGAGAACATTCTTTGTTTAGATGTCATAACACCATTAATTAAATAATGCATTTTTCTCCAGTAATTTAGATGCTTTATTTTTCATGTAACATACATATGCATACAGTTGTCTTTTGCTGTCTGAGGGGGATTGGTTCCAGGATTCCCTGCAGATACCAAAATCCACAGGTGGTTTAGTCTCTTATAAAATCGAGTAATACTTGCATATAACCTGTGCTCATCCTCCTGTATTGTATTACCTAATGGAATGTAAGTGCTGTGTGAATAGAGCTGTTATACTAGATTGTTTAAGGAATAAAATATTTTCATTGGCAGGTGGTTGAATCTGGGGAAACAGAACCTGTGGATATGGAGGGCCGCCTGTACTGATGTTAGTGTCTGGTCTTTGTTTTCTGTCCCATTGTTCTTCCTGTCTTGTTTTGTTCTTCACATCATACTTACTTTTTTTTTTAAGATTTATTTTATTTATTTGAAAGGCAGAGAGAGAGAGAGAGAGAGAGAGAGAGAGAGAGAGAGAGAGAAAGGGAAAGGCAGAGGTAGAGAGAAAGATCTTTCATCTATTAGTTCAGTCCCCAAATGGCTGCAAAATCCCAGGCCGGGAGACAGTAACCCCATCTGAGTCTCCCATGGTAGCTTTATGTTTGGCTTTGGAAATCCCTTTTCCATGTTTCATTTTTCAGTATTATCTTGATTATTCTCATGCATATACTTTTTAAAAATTTTTTTATGTATTTGAGAGGCAGAGTTACATACAGAGAGAGGTCTTCCATCTGCTGGTTCACTCCCCAGATTGCGGCTGCAGCTGCAGAGCTGGACCTATCTGAAGCCAGGAGCTAGGCACTTCTTTAGGGTCTCCCACATGATGCAGGGGCCTGAGCACTTGGACTGTCTTCCCACTGCTTTCTCAGGCCATTAGTAGGGAGCTGCATCACAAGTGGAGCAGCCAGGACTTGAACCGGTGCCCACAGGGGATGCTGATGCTGCAGGCAAGGGCTTAACCTATGCCACAGCACTGGCCCCTTCACTTACTTTTCTGTGAGACGTCCCTCTGTGTACTCATCTTCTAAAAACAATTCTGTTAGGGTTTTGATAGTATTTGTATTAAATTGGAGAAACTTAACCTTTAAAATGGGAAGTTTCATCCAGGGACATGGATGAGGTTTCCATTTATTTCCATTTTCATCCAATTATTCACTTATCATCTATGTTTCAAAATTTCAGATTTTTAATGCATTCTGCATATTTCCTGAATCTACTTTTTCTGTTAATTTCTATTAATAAATGTATGCTATTATAATGAGTAAGCAAACAAAATGTAGACTCTGCACTTAGTTGGCTGAGATGCATATCACTTCCTAATTGTATAATTTTGGAGAAATTAAGCATTTTATGCTTTGAATCCACATCACAACAATGAGGTAAATAATAGTATTGTGTCATGGCATTATTGCCAGGGATATGTTAGAAAATATATTCAAGGCACTTAAGACAGTTTGTGATATGGTTGTCACTCTATAACTATTGTAATTATTTCTAGGTATTTTACATATAAATAATATAGGTGTATATATATATATTTAGTTGCTCTTGTTATTGGATTGTTTTTTCATTTTAATTAAAAATTTTTATTATGAAATGTAAATTGTATTAGGCTGATTTTTGTGAGTTTAAAAATTAAAGAGGAACTTGTTGTGAAAGAAAAGATTTGTTTCTTCTTACCGTTTAGAGATAACAGTTCAGGATTTGGTAGACCATATGGTCCAGTGTCCATGGAGGCTAGTCCTCGTGGGTGTGCAGACACAATCACAAGGTGAACCAGGAAGCAGAAGAGAACCTAGGCTTGAATTTGAGCTCGAATAATAATCAACTTTCTTGAGAACCACCCTCTGAGGACACGCCTCCTGTGACCTACTAAACACCTTTCACCAGATCTGCCTCCTAGCTGCTACAATTAGATCAGCTCTTCACTCTTAATCCATTAACCAATAACATTAAACATTGAAGTCTAACCAGTAACATTAAGATGTGAGTTTTGGGGAGACAAGTCCTACTGTACCTATAACACAAGTATATATATTTCAAACAGCACATCAAGTAAATGTATAGAGAATAATAATCAAATGAATATTTACCTGCTGCACAGCTTAACAAATAAGACATAAATTATATAAGCTCCATGCGTACTTTTCCCATTTCATGCCATTCTTCCCTCAGAAGTGACTATCTTTAATTTTGTGGGAATCATTCTCTTTTCTTTACTGTTATAAAAATTTTATAGATAATCCCTAAGTATATTATTTATTATGTCTGCTTTAGGACATCCTACAATGAATCATATAGAATGTATTTTTTTGGAGATACTTTTATGCACATTACACTGTATCTTATGGGCTAACCCTTGTTGATGTTTGCCGTTAGTTTATCCATGTTTATTGTCTTAATTGTCTACCATTGTAGGGATGGCAACAACCTATTTACCCATTCTTCTGTTCATAGCCATCAGGTGTTTCAGGTTTTCCTCTGATAGCACATTATTCTGTGTGTCTTCAAGTGTATATATAGTTTATGTAACCTGACTCGTGTGTACATGTGTATATATAGTTTATGTAACCTGGCTTGTGTGTACATGTGTGTATATAGTTTATGTAACCTGGCTCATAAGACGTTTTCTTTTTTTAAAAAAAATTTACTTATTTATTTTGAAAGTTATCATGTTCCATTTTATTAGATAATTCCAGACTTGTCCAAAATGATTTTTGCCAATTTACACTCTAACCATTTATGTGTGAAAGTTATCTTTCCAGATCCTTATCAATGTTTGATATTGGTAACCTTTAAACATTGGCATTTAGGGGCTCGAGTTATGGCATGTTAGGTAAAGCTGCCTTCTCATCGAGCTCCAAGCTAATGGGCTAGGTGAAAGCCTCAGAAGATGGCTCACTGCTTGGGCCCCTGAACCCAATAGGAGAATCTGAAGAAACTCTGGGCTCCTGGCTTTGGCCTGGTGCAGTCCTGACCATTGTGACCATTGTGGAAGGTTGCTCTCTCTCTCTTTCTCCCCAGCCCCCCACTCTGATTTTGAAGTAAATAAATAATAATTTTTTTAAATTGCATTTAGGGACCTGTGTTGCATTGCAGTGAAAGTGCCAGGCTCTCCCGATTAGAGCTCTGGTTGAGTCCCATCTGCTCTGCTTCCCATCCAGCTCCACGCTAATGCATCTGGGAAAGCACCACAGGATGGTCCAAGTGCTTGGATCCCTGCCACTGATGTGAGAGACCCAAATGGAGCTCCTGGCTTCTGGCTTTAGTCTGGCCCAGCCCTGGCTGTTGCTGCCACCTGGGAAGTGAACCAGAGGATGGAAGATCTCTTTCTCTGTCTCTCCCTTCCCCTCTCTCTTTCACTCTGCCTTTCAAATAAATAAAATCTTAAAGGGAAATTTGTCTTCAGTTGAGTGTAAAATGTTTCTCATTGTTACTTTTAGTTAATCTTTCTGATTATTAAGGAGGTTGAGAACATTATTTTACATGAGTTTATGTACCATTTAGGTTTTTATTCTTTGCCCTCCTATCTATTTATTTCATTTTTCTTTGGAGTTGTATTTTTGTTATTAATGGAATTTTTTGTACATTCCTTCTACTGTTATTAGTTATGTGCATTTTGGATATCTTCTAGTTTGTGGTTTATTTCTCTTTCCTTAATGTTTCTTATGATTATTATACATTCTTAAATTTAATATAATTTATCATTTCTAATTAGCATTTTTGTGTCAAGAAACTATTCCCTCCACAGAGGTCAGAAGGATACTATCCTATATTTACGTCTTAAAGTTTCATTATCGTTTTATTGTCACATTTGAATATTATCTGAAATTATTTTAGTCTGTAGTGCTGGGTGGGAATTTAAGACTTACTGTTTTTTCTTTATGAATGACTGATTTACCCAGTATTTGTTAAATGAACTATCTTTTCCCTCATGATCTGAGGTCCTGTCGCAGTTGTAAGTGAAGTCCCTGTGTGTGGTGGTATGTCTTTGGGTGCTATTTTTTGCTGGGTGGATCTAGTTGTTGATCAGTTGAGCCTTTACTACACTATCCTCATTACTGGGGTTTCACTGTATAATTGAGCATCTGGTAGAGCAGCCCTATTACTTTGTTGCTTAGGAGTGACTTTGCTGTTCTTGTCTCTTCTCTTTGAAACAAAATTGGTATCTACTAGGCAGTTTGTGTGAGAACTTGGTATTTTTATTGATGTTTCACTGGATATGTAGATCATTCTGCTGAGAATTTTTATCTACAATGTTAAATCTCTTGGTTGTCTTTCAAGTTTTACCATTTTCTTCATTTAAAGGAAACTTACTAAATCATTCTTGTAGTATTTTTCTTTGTCACAAAATTTTTTATTACATCTTTATTTTTCCTCCTTAAATATAGCAGTTTACTTTGTATTCAGCAACCTTACTAAGCTCCTTATTAATTATAATATTTTGTCATTTATTGATATTTTATAAATGATGAATTTTATTTCTAGTCCTTACATTTATTATTTCTAGTCCTTTACACTTGTTGGTGGTGGTAGTTATGACGTCTAGCACATGCTTTAAATTGAAACAGTAATAGTGTCCATTCTTTTTTTTCCTAATTTTAGAATGTTTTTAAAGTTTTATGATTAAGTAAGATCTTTGTAGATTTTCGGTTTTGTCATCTCTTTTTGTTAACCTCCTGCTTGTAATCCTCACATTCTGTTTAGAGGGAAATAAATCAATCAAAAAGCATACACTCTTATTTCTAGAGCTTGTCACTGTACTTGGTACAGCATAGCTGTCAATCACATGACAGTTGTGTAAATGAGTACATAGAGTAGGACTGCTTGAACCTTTTGGTTCTCATTGGCCTTTTATGTGGTAAAGCAGAT
Organism: Sylvilagus floridanus; assembly: GCA_949820135.1. Lineage (NCBI taxonomy): Eukaryota > Metazoa > Chordata > Mammalia > Lagomorpha > Leporidae > Sylvilagus > Sylvilagus floridanus. The sequence goes on along the minus strand of OX463228.1, from coordinate 8,078,778 downwards.
GAAAAATGCTGAAAGATCTTTGTCTTAGAGAAGGAGTCAAAGTAGTTTGTTTGTGTTTTGTTTCTAGTGCTTTAGCACATTGAATTTTAGGATCTGAATGCAAATATTTTAGAGACTATATTTTTCCTGTTTCTCATGGCAGTAATGCTTGTAATGCAAGCTTTATGAAGTTGAATTTTAGGCTGAGTTTTTCTGTTTAGGGACTCTTTCTATCATATTTTTGTGAGCATCATTATAATCCAGATTAGATTTGTAAACTTTGTACCATAATGATGCTGTAAAGTTTTTGATCAAGGCTTGGGCATAAGCAGTTAATATGATATTGATAATCAAAAATTAGTTTGTGAAGTCTCCTCTATAACTTGGGTTAGGCCCCTTCTGCTTTTCTGCCTTTCCCTGTACCTGGTTTGTGTTTTTTTTTTAACAGATGGGGAAATTAAGGCATAAAGGTAGAGATTCCCTGAATTTGGTGTATTGCTTACTGCAGTAGCCCACTTTGCTTCTGTGCGAATTATAAACTACTGTGCTTTCCAGGTATGTGCTGAAATCTCCATTGCTAAAAACCTCCAATTCTTGCTGATAAAACAAACTCTCGTTCAGCCATTTTGTATGTTTAGCTGTACTTAGAACATCTTTCCATTGGCTAAAAGTTCGACTTCTAAATTTGTGGGTAAAAGTACAGAAATTTTGCTAGAGGATTATGTATATATGTAGGATCTGTCCATTTTTTTTTTCTTTTTATCTTTGTTCCTTTAACACTGCCTTTCTTCCCACTTGACGTCAACCATTGACTATTAGGTCTAGATCATTGTTTCTCAACTGAGAGTGATTTGCCCTGCAGGGGACATTTGGAGCTGGTTTTGATTGTTGCAAGTTGGGGGATGCTACTGGTGTCTAGTGGATAAGGCCAGGGATGCTGCAGTGCACAGGACAATCAGCTGCAATCAAGAATTAAGTAACCCCAAAATGTCAGTGGTGCTGCAGTAAAGATATCTTGTTCTGAATAATGATGTTGACTTTTGATTTTGAACTGCAAAGAGAACTTCAAATGCCAATTTGAAAGTCAGTGTGGCTTCTTATAGGAGGTTAGAGTTGACAGATCTTGTGTTCACACCTTGTCTTAGTTCTCACTGGTTCTAAGTATACATCCATTTAGGTTTGTGGAGAAAAGACCAGATATGTTGACACATTGTAGACACTGTAGAGTGCTAAGTGTTACTGTAGCTTGCTCTTGTACCTGAACTCCATACATGAATGACCTTTTCTGAGATCTATTGCATTCCTTTTCTGAGACCTATTATATTCCTATGATTAGAGTATAATTAGTACTTAGTATATATTTGTGTTTGTTTATTATTAATAACTTCACATTTAGATTGCAGTCATTTCATCTTACCATCAGAAGGGATGTATAAAGTTGGGCAAGACTGTCCATCAGCTGAGGTCTATCCATGCAGTGCAGTATTGTAAGGCCAGAAAAAGGGATGAAGTATTGACACATGCTACAATGTGGGTGAGCCTTGAAAGCATACTAAGTGAAAGAAGCCAGGCACAATTGATCATGTACTATATAATTCCATTTATATCAAATGTCCAGATTGGCTAAAGCTGTAGAGACAGAAAATAGATGAGTGGCTACCAAGGCTGGGGAGGATGGCAAAGGTAAGGAGAGTAGTAGTTAAAAGGGCTTGTTTTTGAGGTGTTAAAATGTTCTAGAACTGATGGTTTAATAGCTTTATGACTATACTAAAAGCCATTGTGTTACACAGTTTAAATGGGTACATCGGCTCTCTTATCCTTTCTCTGGTGTTATTTTATTCTTTTTCTTCACCTTGCCCTCTACATTTTGATTTCTGCAACTTAAAGGATATATTCAGTGGAGATCAGAGTATGGTAACTGGTTCTCATTCATCACTAATTCACTGCTGTAGCATCTGCCTCTGTATACACTATACACACTTTACATTTTTCTATGGTTTGTGTGAGTCACCACCCCACAGCTCAGACTTGAGGATATTCTAATATTCTACTCTTCCTACATGTGGGTATCTAGACACTGACTTGGCCATTAAGTTTGTGACTGAGTTTCAGGTTGTTTTATGTTTTTTATTTATCTGAGAGGCAGAGTTAGAGGGATTGGCTTTTTATCCACTGGTTAATTCCCCAAGTGGCTACAACAGTTGGAGCTGGACCAAGCTGAAGCCAGGAGCCTGGTACTCTTTCATGGTCTCCTAATGGGTGGCAGGGGTCCAAATCCTTGGGTCATTTTCTGCTGCTTTCCTAGGCACATTAACAGACAGTTGTAATGGAAGAGGAACAGCTGGGACTCAAACTGGTATTCAGGTGGGGTGGTGGTGTTCCAGGTGGTAGCTTAACTCACCATAGCACTGGCCCCTATGTTTTTAAATTATTTCATTAAGAATTTTTGGTTTGCCTCTTTTTTTTTTTTTTTTGGTAAAGTTGTGATTTATTTGAAACAGTTACATAAGAGAGAGGGAGAGACAGAGAGAGATCTTCTATCCTCGGGTTCACTCCCCAGATGGCTGCAATAGCAACCAAGCTGAAGCCAGGAGCCTGGAGCTTCATCCAGGTCTCCCATATGGTGGGTAGGGACCCAAACTCTTGGGCCTTGCTTTCCCAGACCATCAACAGGAAGCTGGATTGGAAGTGGAGCAGCCAGGACTAAGACCGGTGCCCATATGGGATGCTGGTGTCACAAGTGATGGCTTTACCTGCTATAACACAGTGCAGATCCCTGTTAAAAAGTTTTTTGATTAACATGTAGTGCTTGTACATTTTTGTGGGGTTGAATGCATAATATTCTTTGTAAGCCGATCAAATCTGCCAATGAGCCATTCCATTTCCCTATCCCTTCCCGTGTTTGGAGCCTGTTAGCTCTCTCAGTTACATGAACTACAGTCACCCCACTCCTAGTGTGGTTTATTTTTATTTTTATAAATGAAGAGCAAGTTAGAAAGCTAGGTTCATTATTGAATATTAGGTAGCTAATTATAGTCAATGGTGTAGACTTAGGAGCCCATTAAGCAAACAAGGACATTATAGTTAGAGGCCATTAATAATTAATAATAAAACACTAGAATTCAAACTGCTGTCATGATAAATGAAAGATATACTTGGAGGCAAATTCTGTTTTGTCTATATCTTTTGACTGCCCCACCCATTCAGGTTTAAGAGAATTTTTGACTCATGTGATTGAGAAGTCTTTCTATGAGGGATGTCTTTAGATGTGTCAGGATGCAGCTTGAATCCTATCATGAGTTTGCCTCCCTTCTTTCAGCCAGATTTTAATATTTTTGTTATTTGATTTTTTAAAAATATTTATTTATTTATTTGAAAGGCAGAGTTACAGAGAGGGACAGGCAGAGAGAGAGATCAAGAGAGATTGAGATCTTCCATCTGCTGATTCACTCTCCAAGTAGCCACAATGGCTGGAGCAGGATTGACCCAAAGCCGGGAGCCAGAAGCTTCTTCTGGGTCTTCCACTTGGGTGCAGGGACCCAAGTACTTGGGCCATCTTCCACTGCATTCCCAGGCCATTAGCAGGGAGCTAGATTGGAAGTGGAACAGCCAGGACTCAAACCAGCACTTGTATGGGATGCTGGTACTGTTCTCATACTTGTATGTTCATCATTGTGTCCTGCAGCTCAGTCAGTTAAAGTAATGCTGATTACGTTCTGTGTTGGTGGTTGACTAATTTCTGTTTGCTCTTGGGAAACAAAGGCAGTCATTTCTTTGCTAGAGTAGTCTTATGGCGCATCTCATAAAATATTTACTATACTGTCATTGTAATTAAGGTTAGTTTCTAATGTTGGATTTGTACAGTTTGAGATAAGAGTTTTAAATATTTTGAAATGATATGGTTATAAAACAGTTATCAGATTTATAAATGAAGAATGTTCATTCTTTTTTCTCTTTGCTGTATTAAAATCAGAACCTCTAAGTTTTATAGGAAAAGGTATAATTTAAGAAATAATAAAGAAATAAATCATAAGTGCCAGAATCATGACAGTTGCTCTGTTTTTCTCCACAGTGACCCTGGCGGAGGGATTGAAATGTCTGAGTTCATTCGTGAGGCCACACCCCCAGTTGGTTGTAGTTCAAGAAATTCATATGCTGGGCTAGATCCAAGCAACCAGGTAGGAACCTGTGCTATTTTATTTTGCCTTTTCCCTCTCCTCCTGATAGTGCTCACTGTTATTTTCATGCCTGTAACAGTCAGTTGATGTTTGCATTTATTGTTTTGATTCTTAGTTTTCTGATTGCTTATGATCTTTCATCGGTATTCTTATTTTAAACTGACATTTCACATTAATTAAGTACATGTTTGCTGAGCACACACCACATACCCTTGCCTGGGTGTATAGTTCTGCTCAATTCAGCTGTAGTAGTTGCCCTTTGGAAATTTAGCTTCTTGGCTTGTGCTGTTAATGACCTTTACATTATTTGCATTGGAGAGGTTTAGTATTTTTTCTACAGTTATCCCTGGTCTAAACAGTCCAGGAAAAAGAAAAAAAGAGCTTGCTCAAAATTTTCAGTGTTCATGCTGTTAATTGAGGAGCATTAAGTAGAAAGTAAATCTGCTTTTGCCAGCTTTAATGTCTGTCATGTAACATTTACTTTTTTTTTTTTAAGACTTATTTTAAAGAGTTACACAGAGAGAAGAGGAGAGGCAGAGAGAGAGAGAGCGAGGTCTTCCATCTGATGGTTCATTCCCCAATTGGCCGCAATGGCCGGAGCTGTGCCGATCTGAAGCCAGGAGCCAAGAGCTTCTTTCGGGTCTCCCACGTGGGTGCAGGGGCCCAAGAACTTGGGCCATCTTCTACTGCTTTCCTAGGCCGTAGCAGAGAGCTGGATTGGAAGTAGAGCAGCCAGGACTCAAACCGGTGTCCATATGGGATGCCGGCACTGCAGGCAGCAGCTTTACCTGCTACGCCACACCCTGTAACACTTACTTTTAACTTAATACAGTAACTGTACAAGTGTGCTGAAGCCTCATATTGTGTAGGCTCCACTGAGTTTTCCTGCTACAGTTGCCTTTTTCGTCCTTAGTGTCTCCAGTTACTCCTGCTTGCCTTCTGAGGGGATGACTCCGTAGCTAGTGTAAAGGTCTGTGAGTGTGTGACACTGTATTTTGTGAGAAAATTGTTGCCGGGTTTTAGTAGCCATTATGTCAGGCCTTCCATTATTTAGAAGTAAAAAAAACCTCTGAGTAATGTCAGAGTCTAGGAAACAGCTCACTTTTTAAAGGGATTTTATTTGAACTTTCATTTTTTATTTGAGAGGAAGAGAGAGAGAGATAGAGATTGAGCTTTCTTTCACTGGTTTACTCCCCAAAGGCCCTCAACATGTAGGCTTGGGCCAGACCAAAACCAGGAATCAGGAATTTAATCGGGGTCTCCCATGTGGGTGGCAGGGACCCAGGTACTTCAGCCATCCCCTGCTGCCGTCCAGGGCAGTGGAATCAGGAGGCTGGATAGGAAATGGAAGCTGAACACAGGCGAGGCTCTCGGGTATGGGACACAGGTGTTTTAGTCACTGTGAACCTCACTCGCCCCATGTGATGTTCTGAATTTTATTTTATGATGCTAAGTATGTCTGACTGTTTTATTCTTTGAATTCATGAAAAACAGGATAGCTGTCATGTTGTTTTATCTGGTATCCTGAATATGTGGAATTTGTGGTATTTACTTATATGAGTTTTATGGTAATATAATAAATAATGGCTGGTTGCATACACTAAAAATTCAGCAATCAGATTTTTGTTTTCTCTTTTGTACTTTGTGCTAACAACTTATTTTTGTGGGTGCCATAGATTTTTGCCTTTTTAAAATGCTATAGCCATCTTCAAAGAAGTACTTTCTTTTGTTTGGAGCTAAGAACAAATTGATGCACTAACAGTTGGACAGTAAAATTCATGTTGCACTTTGTAGCATATATCAATTTCTTTTGGCCTTTAACCTTCCCTTATATACCTAAGACATATAAAGTTAATTTAGATAGACTCAGTGTCTGGTTTTGCTTTCATTTATAACATGAACATGATAAAATATTACAAATTACAAGAAGTGCAGGAGATGAGTTGCTTGAGGTTGGAAGTATCCAGCGGTTGGGGGCTCAGCATCTCAGCCCTTTGTAAAATACACACAGCACGTGCTGAAGCAGACAGCCCATGCGGCTGTGATGGAACATGCTCAGCAGGTATCTTTTAATATTGATAAAGTGGCTGATAAGCATGTTTTGATAATATAATTTTTTTGATAATCTTGCTAGTCTATAATCTATAATGATATATAGCCACAATTTTAACAAGTTTATTTTTACTTTCTGTCATGTTTTCAGATCGGATCTGGTTCCTCTCGTCTTGGAACAGCAGCTACTATTAAAGGTAGAAATGATCTAACTTGAAACTTGCCTTTGCCTTTCCACTTCACGTTTGCTTTAATAAAAATAATAGCATGACACACTCAAATGTAATGAAAAATCAGTAAAAAATTATAGATAAAATTATCTTACTAATTAATACTTAGTGGTGTTCCCCTAAGTTCTTAATCTATAAAGTGGCTTCAAAAAAGTTCATGGACAATGGCATTAAAAGGTGATGTGAATTTTCCTTGAACTTTTAATGAAGCTTCTCCCTGTAAGAGACTTCTTTGCCTGAGGGAAAACTCATAATAATTTAAAATTTTTAAAAATTTATTTATTTGAAATGCAGAGAGACAGAGAAAGATCTTCATCCACTAACTGTTTCACTCCTCAGATGACCACCACAGCTAAGGCTGGCCCCAGCTCAACACAGTTCCAGTCTCTGAAATGGGTGTCAGGGACTGCAGTACTTGACACATCACCTGCTGCCTCCCAGGGTAATGCAGGAAGCTGGAATTGACATGGAGCTGGGACTTAAACCCAGGCACTCTGATGGATATGTATATGTCCCAAGTGGTTTTTTGACTATTGCACCAAATACTTACGCCAAATTAATTTGATGTGAAACCTTCAAATGTGGGTGTAAATGAGACATTAAGCTTAAAGTTTTTTCCTGCCTTTTGCTTAATACCTGTGCTTCATATATACTTCATATTATTTTTCCCCTCCAATTTTTAGCTTTCTGAATTTCCTCAGGAAATTTGTTGTTATTATGTTATTTGCATTTCTTTTCCTTTTTTTTTTTTTTTAAGATTCTATTTATTTATTTGAGAGGTAGAGTTACAGACAGTGAGAGGAAGAGACAGAGAGAAAGGTCTTCCTTCTGTTGGTTCACTCCCCAAATGGCCACAAAGGCCAGAGCTGCACTGATCCGAAGCCAGGAGCCAGGAGCTTCTTCCTGGTCTCCCACGAGAGTGCAGGGGCCCAAGTACCTGGGCCATTTTCTACTGCTTTCCCAGGCCATAGCAGAGAGCTAGACCGGAAGAGGAGCTACCAGGACTAGAACCAGCGCCCATATGAGATGCTGGTGTCGCAGGTGGAAGACTAACCTATTGTGCCACGGCGCTGACCCCCTGCATTTCTTTTTAGAATTAAATTTCTAAGGAACTAATTTTGTCAGTTAGCATTATGAAGCTTTCATACTATTTGTTTTGTAGTGTAAGGTTAATTATGTGCTCTTATAGTCCGTGATCCTTCTTATTAGTTCAGTGCATCTTCCATTATTGTAGCCTTGGATTCACAAGCACTGCTTTAGTTGGTATGTACCATTTTCCTTGGTGTTCTCCATTGGCTATGACATATTACATTCTTTACTTTGAATATAATATGCTGACATATTTCTTTTAACTTTGTAGGAGATACAGACACCGCTAAGACTTCTGATGATATCAGTTTAAGTCTGGGCCAGAGCTCTAGTCTTTGTAAGGAAGGCAGTGAAGAACAGGGTAAGAACGTTATTCTTCATTGGGACATTATAATGTGGGGGACTAGGGTGAACTTGTAGAATATGGAACTCACGTTGTGGCAGAGATTCATTCTAGCTTAGTATGGTTATCTTTAGAAACATTAAAGTTATTTATTAGGATAATAGTAATACAGAATTACATGTGCTTTTAGCCTACAAGAGCTCAGTTATACATGTTCTACCAAATAAACATGGAAAAAAAAATTTTATGATTGTATGCCCCAGGGTGAGTATGAGAAGAGCAGTAAGAATCTGTTCTTCCTTTAGTTGGTTGGAGTGTCTAACCCAGCTTGGTGATAAACTAACATGTAAAGCTCTCCTTTCCATTTGCTGTGATCTCTCAGTGCCAGCTGCTACATTTCTGCCCTAATGGCAGAAACAGCAGAATGTTTTACCAGAGAAATAACTTGCTGTTGGACTTTAGAAATTGTGTGTCTGTCTCCCACATAGCACTTTGCTGTAGCAGATTGTTGATAGGAATTTTGGCTATATGTGATTTTGACCTCTCCTTAGTCAACTTCGTTGTAATGAATGTTTTGGATTTTATAGAGAATTTTTTTAGATACAGCATTCTCTTTTTAATACTTTTTTTGTTATAAAGAGAACAGATTTCATTTATTTCATAGACAAAATTCCAACAGTACAAAGATACCACATTTTTGTGTTTGACTTTTAATCTTTATAAATGAAAGGACAGCTGTGTCATTCTCAGTTTCAAACGGAGATTATCCAAGTTTATATTATCAGTGAACCAGAATTAAGTTAGTAACTTCTTTCTATGTTTTTACACTGTTATAACCTTGTTATTTTTATTAGCCTATTGATGAGCGTACAGGCTGATAAACTATTCTTAATCATGAAACTTTTTTATGAGATTACAAATAAGTAAATTTTGACATTTTCCCATTAATTTAATATTTTATCCGAGTCCATTTTTTACAAGGGTATTTTGTTATTGGTACTTGGAATTTTAAGTTTATCATTGTAACTTTCTTTTCTATATTACAATTACTTATCTTTATACTTATAGATACTTTTTAAAACACTTTGGGAATTATAATAACCCTTTGTATAATATGTAACCATCAAATTGTCTCAACAGCTAAGTAACAAGTCCTAGAGATTGTGATGATACTACATTTAGGGGTCATATGTCTGTCATATTTTATATCTGAAAACTATCATGTGTAAGTATGGGAGGTTGGGAATTATGTATGCACAAACCTACCCTTGCAGCTGCACACTGACATAAATAATGATGTCTACGTTCACTGTGTACTTATTGTTGTCCAGGATGGTGGTTGGCAACCTTTTTCTGTAAAGGACCAGTTAGATGTGTAGGTATATGTCTCTTGCTACTCAGCCACTGTGCTTTTGTGGAGTGAAAGGAGCCATAAACACGTAAGTGCATAGGCAGTGTAATGCGCCTAAAACCTCATTTACAAAATCAAAAAATGGGCCAGATCTGGCTCTGTGGGCTCTAGTTTGTCAACTGCTGGTTTAGGGGCTCTTCTGAGTACTTCATATACATTTGCCCAGTTTATCTTTACTAAGAAGAAGTTGATCCCATTATTAACGTCACTTTACAGATGAGCATGTTATATGCTAGAAAGTTACATGGCACTTGCCCAAAGTCACACACTACAATGTGGCACACATAATTCAAATCTAGTTTTGAATTACGCTTTAATCATTATACTATACTACTTCTTTCATATAGTTACATAATTTACTTTTATCATATAACACTTTCCACATATTTAGTTAACATTTAACATATTTTCAAGTACTCATTAGTGACTGGCACTGTTTATTTTATTTTTTTAAAGATTTATTTATTTATTTCAAAGGCAGAGTTAAAGAGAGGGAGAGGCAGAGGCAGAGAGGTTCACTCCCCAAATGGCCGCAATGGGCCAGGCTAAAGCCAGGAGCCAGGAGTTGCTTCCGGGTCTCCCATATGGGTGCAGGGGCCCAAGTACTTGGGCCATTTTTGGCTGCTTTCCCAGGCACATTAGCAGGGAGCTGGATCAAAAGTAGAGCAGCTGGGACACGAACCTGCACGCATATGGAATGCTGGCACCGTAGTCAGTGTCTTAACCCATTATGCCACAGCACCAAAATCTCTGCCTCTGCGTAGCTTCCATATAAAGCATACCTGTCTATCTTCATGTATATTCCACAGTATGGAATCTGAAAAGTGTAAGTCAGGTACATCTGTTTGTAAAAAGAGACAGAAGACAGGTGGGGGCTGGAGAAACTGTGATGCTAGAGTGGAGCAGGGAAAGCCACACTGAGAGCAAAGAACTGAGGAAGGCGTGAACTGTCCAGCTATCTGAGGATCAGGGGCTTCACTTCATGTTGAGGAACAGAAAGAGCGAAAGCCCTGAAGTAGGAACACACCTATCAGGTTTGAGAAATGATGTGCTGGTGTGGGTAGGGTGAGAGGCCAAACTGAAAGGTCTTACAAGCCGTTTCAAAGACAAGGGTTTTGAGGCCAGCATTGTGGCATAGCACATAAAACCACCACCTGTGATGCTGGCATCCCTTATGGGCTGCTCCACTTCCTATTCAGCCTTCTGCTAATGGCCTGGGAAAAGCAACAGAAAATGTCCCAAGTCCTTGGGCCCCGGCAACCTATATGGAAGACCTGGTTGAAGCTCCTGGCTCCTGCTTCTCCCTGCCCCAGTCCTGGCTGGTGTGGCCATCTGGGGCATACCAGCAGATAGAAGACCTCTTTCTGTCTCTCCCTCCCTCTCTCTCTAACTCTGCCTTTTAAATAAATTTTAAAAATCTTTGAAAGATAATAGTTTTAATTCCATTAATTCCAGGTGAGATGATGAACTGCTAACAGGTTGTGTTACCTTTAACAAAATTGCTGTGGCTCTTATGTTCAGGATATATTAAAAGTGGCAAAAGCTGAAGCAGAGAGCTCAGTTAGTAGATAGGTGAAATAATCCAGGACACAGATCAGAATAGGGAGAAGTAGGCTGGCTCTGTGTGTGTGTGTAGATGATATTAAGAGGATATGTTGCTGGATCTGGATATGTCAGGAGGAATAGTACTCATGGAGGACTCGAGGGTTTTGGGCTAAGTGACAGAGAAGATGGAGCATACTGAACAGGAACAAATGCATGGATGGGGATACATGGATATATATGGATATGGATGATAAGATGGGGGGAGTTCCATTTTGGTCATATCTGCTGTGAGATGCTGTTAGATCTATAAGTGGCAATGAGTTTCAGGTCTCAAAGAAGTCTCAATTGGGGTTTTAAGTTTAGGAATTATCAGTGCATAAATGCTACCTCTCTGTCCCCCAAAAAAGTAAGTCATGTGAAATAAAAGGTTGAATTAACAGGGCAAGCCTATATAGTAAGGAGTTCCCTGATCCAAATTCTTCTTGGTCCTGGCTGTGGTTTGGCTCCACCTAGTGGCAGTTTTTCATTCTGGCTTAACTATCCTTTGAAACCCTCATGGTTCTCTGGTTTGGACAGTGACCTTTAGTTAGTTGACTGGCAATTGGTTGGTTAGTTGACATTTGTTTTGCTACATGATTCAGGATAATTGAGAGAAAGCATAGGATGTGGGGGATGTACCCTGTCCTTTTCAGCGTCTAAGAAGGGGTTATCTACAGTGTCACTGCCTGCTTTCACTTATGTCTTCCCTTCCAAGATCAGAACTTTCGAGTGCTCCAGTATGAGCACAAGGTCTGGGTGGAATATGGAGAAATTGATTGTTGGTATTTCTGAATGTTAGCACTTCGTGGATTCAGAAAACTAGATGAGATCTGAAAGAGAGGCAGTGTCAACAGAGAAACAAAAAGTTCTGAGAACTGGGCCTGAGCTTCTCTAGTTTAATTCCAGAACACTGAAGAGAAATAACTTGTGAATAGAAGGAAAATTGAGACTGTTATATCCCAGCCTTCCAAGAGTGGATTGATCAACTTTGCCAAATGCTGCTGAGAGTTTAAATGACATGAGGACTGAGACTTGACCATTGGATTTAACATTGTAGAGGGTATTGGTAACGTTGATAGGCACAGTCTTAATGAAGTGGGAATACAGTCCATCTAAAAGATAATTGGAGAAAAAGCAAAGGCAGTGATATGTTTAAATTTTTAGAAAAGATTTATTTGAAAGGCAGAGTTACCAGAGGTGGGGAGGATCTTCCATCTGCTGGTTCACTCCCTAAGTGGCCACAACGACTGGGGAAGAGCCAGTCTGAAGCCAGGAGCTTCCTCTGTGTCTCCAGTGTGAGTGCAGGGGCCCAGGGACTTGGGCCATTTTCTGCTGCTTTCTCTGGCAGAGTAGTGGGGAGCTGGTTTGGAAATGGAGCAGTCCTGCCTCAAACCAGTGCCCATATTAGACGTCAGCGTCACAGGTGGAGGCCTAGCCTGCTGTGCCATAACGCTGGCCCCATTTTTATTTTTTTTAAAATTAATTTATTCAAAAGTCAGAATGGTGAGAGAGAGAGAGAGATTGGTTTTCCATCTGCTGGTTCACTCCCCAAATGCCCGCAGCAGCTGGGGCTGGGCCAGGCAGAGGAGCCTCTCTTATAAGGGAGCCCAATTACCTTGGCCACCATCTGCTGCTTCCTAGGTACATCAGCTGGATTGGAAGTGGAAATGGAACCAGGATCTGATCCCAGGTTCAACTTAACCTGCTGAGCCACAAAGTCTACCCTATTTTATTTTTTTAGTTAATTTATTTATTTGAGAGAGACATGGAGAGACTTCCATTCTGCTAGTTTACTTCCCTTCTGCTATTTTACTTCCCAAATGCCTATAGTGTAGGTAGCAGGACTGGAACTATCATCTGCTGCCTCCTGTGGTGCATATTAGCAGGAAGTTGCAGTCAGTAGCCACAACTGTGTATCAAAGCCACGTTCTCTGATATGGGATGTTAGTATCTTAACTGATAGGCCACAACATCTACTGCTGGACTACTGTTTTGGGGAGTTTGTGTTAAGGGACAGAGATCTCAGGTAATAGCTACCAGGGGAAGTGAGCATAAGGGGGAAAATTTAGATTTGTAAGAGAAATAACTATATGTTTGTATAGTTGATGGGGATGATCCAGAAGAGAGGAGGAAAATACATTTTTGTTTATAAAAGTGATATGTTACCTTTAGAAAACACTGTTAAGTATGAAGTACTTCTGCCACATTTTTTTAAAAAAGATTTATTTATTTGAAAGAGTTAGAGAGAAGGAGATACAAAGAGAGAGAAATCTTCCGTCCGCTGATTTACTCCCAAATGGCCTCAACTGCCAGGGCTGAGCAAGGCTGAAGCCATGAGCCAAGAACCTCTTCTGGGTCTCCCATGTGGGTAGCACAGGCCCAGGGACTTGAGCCATCTGCTGCTGCTTTCTCAGGTACATCAGCAGAGAGCTAAGTCAGAAGTGGAGCAAGTGGGACACGAACCAATGCCCATATGGGATACTGGTGCTGTAGGTGGCAGCTTAACCTGCTACCCACAGTGCTGGCCCCCTTGTGCCACATTTTTGATGTATTGCTTTTTTCCTTATTATTTATTGCAATAAAATTTACATTTATGAAGTTCACCCTTCTATATTGCTAAATTTAGTGGTTTTAGTATATACAAGATTGTGCACCTATCACCACTTTTTTTTTTTTTAAGACTTACTCATTTATTTGAAAGTCAGAGTTACACAGAGAGAGGAGAGTCAGAGAGAGAGAAGAGGTCTCTTATCCGCTGGTTCACTCTCCAGTTAAGCTGCAATGGCCAATACTGTGCTGGTCTGAAGCCAGGAGCCAGGAGCTTTCTTTGGCGTCTCCCATGTGGGTGCAGGGGCTCAAAGACTTGGGCCACCTTCTACTGCTTTCCCAGCTGGATTGGAAGTGGAGCAGCCAGGGCTAGAACCAGCACCCATATGGGATGCTGGCACTGCAGGCGGTGGCTTTACCTGCTACGCCACAGCACCGCCCTCCTATCAGCACTTCTAATTCCAGAGCATTTTCATCTCCCCAAGAAAGATACCTGTACCCATTGTACTGTTTCCTCCTTCAACAGTACCTTATAACCACCAGTCTTTCTGTGTCTCTGCATTTGCCTATTTCTTTTGTGTTTGACTTCTTTCACTTACATGTTATAGCACACATCAAGACTATTCCTTTTATATCTAAATATGGCATAAGGGCCGGCGCCGTGGCTCACTTGGTTAATCTTCTGCCTTGTGGTGTCAGCATCCCATATGGGCGCTGCGTTCTAGTCCTGGTTGCTCCTCTTCCAGTCCAGTTCTCTGCTGTTGCCAGGAGGGCAGTGGAGGATGGCCCAAGTGCTTGGGCCTTGCACCCACATGGGAGACTGGGAAGAAGCACCTGGCTCCTGGCTTTGGATCAGCACAGCTCCAGCCGTTGCGGTCATTTGGGGAGTGAACCAATGGAAGGAAGACCTTTTTTTCTGTCTCTCTCTCTCACTGTCTATAACTCTACCTGTTAAATAAATGAAAAACAAATAATAAATAAATATGGCATATTACCTTGAGCATTCATAAAAACATTCACATATGAATACTTAATGCCCATTTTAACTTATTAACCTGGAATCATGCTTTTTTGTATTAGTGCTACCTTTTTATGTAAGTATTTTCTCACATGAATTATTACATAATCTTTGGAAACATTTTTAGTGCCTATATAAATATATCACATAATCTATGCAGCCATTTTTATTGGACATTGTGAGGAATTTTGTGTGTGTGTGTGTGTGTTTAAGATTTATTTATTTATTTGAAAGCTGGAGTTACACAGAGAGAGAAGGAGAGGCAGAGAGAGAGAGAGAGAGAGAGAGAGAGAGGTCTTCCATCCAATGGTTCGCTCCCCATTTGGCCGCAGTGACGGGTGCTGTGTTGATCAGAAGCCAGGAGCTCCTTCCGGGTCTCCCATGTGGGTGCAGCAGCCCAAGGACTTGGGCCATCTTCTAATGCTTTCCCCAGGCCATAGCAGAGAGCTGGATGGGAGATGGAGCAGCTGGAACTCAAACCAGTGCCCATATGGGATGCCGGCACCGCAGGTGGCAGCTTTACCTGCTACGCTACAGCTCTGGCCCCAGGAATTTTGTGATTTAAGAACTTTTGTAATTATCTGAGATGGCAATCTTGTGCTAAAATCTTACATGTATATTTGATTTTATCCTTTCACAATAATTCTTTATAAATAGATTAACTGATCAAATGGTAAGAATATTTTTCAAGGCTTTTGGCCAAATCACCAGGTTTCTTTGCTGAATCATGCCACATGCAACCCCCCCCAACACCTCCCCCCCCCCTTTTTTTTTTAAAGATTTATTTGTTTTTTTGAAAGAGTTACAGAGAGAGACAGGGAGATACAGAGAGATCTGCTGATACACCGTCCAGATGGCTGGAATGACCAGGGCTGGGCCATGCCAAGCTAGGAGCTTCATCTGGGTCTCCCATTTGGGTAGCATGAGCCCAAATGCTTGGGCCATTCTCTGCTGCTTTTTTAGGCGTACTAGCAGGAAGCTGGATCTGAAGTGGAGCAGCTGGGATATGAACTGGTGCCCATATGGAATGCCGTGTCCCAGTTGAGGGCTTTATCTGCTACGCCACGGCCCTGGGAACCCTTCTTAACCTGAGGCTCACTAGCAACAGTCACTGAAAAGAGTTTTTAATTGGATGAAAAATAGTGTCTCTCTGTGTTGATTCAAATTTCTTAATTTTAATGTAGACTTTGAATATATTGGTACTAGTAAGAACAAATGCCTAAGGAAGCATATTTACTTGAAAATTTCCTAGAACCACCTAAAATTCTTTCTGACAAAATTAAACCTTTTATGGTATATTTCTTTGGGACCATTAAAAAAGAGCATGAATGTAAGTTTGGCTGTGTCTTTTAAAATGAAAAACTTAAATTTATGTTTTATTAATTTCTTAGAAGAGACACTGGTTTTGAGCAGTACCATTTTTGAAAAAGTACTTTGTTGTACATGAATCTAATGTACAGGAATTTTTAATAAATTACTCACATGAGTTTTTGCTCTTTAAAATTCATATTGTTGAAATGTGAATATCACTCCATTCCATAAATATATTGGAGATTATAATGAGAAGCTTTTTGTTTTTATTACTGGAAACAGTAAATGCAATGCTAACTTACAAACTTTGATATTAAAAGAACTTGGTAGTAAGAGAAGCCAAATTCAGTGATAACTGTTTTGTGCAAATGATAAAGAGCATGGATTTTACTTGTCTTGAAAATTTTAAAACATAAGATAAAGCCTAACAGGCCATTTATAAATCATAATTTCATGGTACATTCTAGAGACTGCCTTAACTTTTTTTAAAGATTTATTTATTTATTTGAAAGGCAGAGTTATACAGAGGAGGAGAGGCAGGCAGAGAGAGAGGCAGAGAGAGAGAGAGGGGTCTTCTGTCCGATGGTTCCCTCCCCAATTGGCTGCAATAGCTGGAGCTGTGCCGATCCAAAGCCAGGAGCCAGGAGTTTCTTCTGGGTCTCCCATGCGGGTACAGGGTCCTAAGGACCTGGACCATCTCCTACTGCTTTTTCAGGCCATAGCAGAGAGCTGGATCGGAAGTGGAGCAGCTGGCACCCATATGGGATGCCAGCGCTTCAGGCCAGGGCTTTTACCTGCTGCACCACAGTGCCGGCCCCTGCCTTAAATTTTTAATTCATATGATATAATCAAGATTTTTAAAATTTTACAAGCATTTCTAGTAACTCAATTTGTTTTATCATTGATATTCTCTTGGGAAGAATCTAATATTTATGCAGTTATGACAAACAAGATAATTTATTTTTATTGCGCTAACAGCAGGTTCAACTCTCCTTGTCTGTCAAAAGATATATTTAAAAAATCAGCTCTTGTGCAGCTATATTCCAAGATAAGTTTCAATGTAGTCAGGTAGGGTAGATGGATTTATTTGTATATGTATTTATATTTGTGTATGTTGTATAAATGGTAACTGATTCACTGCTCTGACTGGAGGATTGAAGGAATGGCCTTGCAGATACAGGAGAATATGAACTTTTTCCTGAGGTATTTTCTAATAGCCTTGTCCAGGATGGAAGCAAAAATGTAGCATTTTGCCCTATAGTTATTTTGTTGCTTTCAGCCATTATGTACTGCAAGATGCCTTATTTTATTGCATCATAATCTTATTTGGGCATTGGTCAACATTTTTATTTTCTTTTCCTGATTGCTGTAGGTTTTTGTTGATTTGTAAAATAATCCTATTTTTCAAAAGGATTTAGTATTGTTTTAGGTAAAATAATGACTGTTGGTGATATTGTGCTACATAATGTTAATTTTTTTACTTAAATTTTTTTATATTTTTATTTTTAAAAAGATTTATTTATATGACAGGCAGAATAACAAAGAGACAGAGGGAGAGAGAATGAGAGAGGTCTTCCATCCAGTGGCTCATTCCTCAAATGACCGCAGTGGAGTCAGGAGCTAAGAGCTTCTTCCGGATCTCCCATGTGGGTGCAGAGGCCCAAGCACTTGGGCCATCTTCAGTTGCTTTCCCAGGCCATTTGCAGGGAACTAGATTGGAAGTGGAGCAGCTGGGACATAAAGTGGCACCCATATGGGATGCGGCATTGCAGGTGGAGGCTTAACGCGGCACACCACAGTGCTGGCCCCCGCATAATGTTATTAATTCAGCATTCCTTAACTACTACTCAGTGAGTGGGTTGATATGTCTTTTTTATAGACGGAGAAACAGAGGCCTTGAAGGGTAACCTAATGTCATCTGGTTGGTAAACTGAGACATAGCTTGCCTAGAAATCCAGGTCCATTTTTAATATAATCCTTTGTGCCTCTGACTTTATTGCTACTAGTCTATAATCTTTTTGGAGGCCAACTGAAGAACTTCCATTTCTAAGTTCAGTTCATTCCATCAGTAGAATGCTTTCTTTGTGCAGCTGTGAAATAGAAAGCAGCTCTTTGGAATGACTGGCCAACTGTTATTCAGTGAACTGCTTGAGAAATTGTTTATCCTTAATTTACTGTATGCTGTGAATTCTTTCCATTGTTAAACAGTAGAAAAATAGATCATGCATCTGTGTTAACATTTCCAAATATGTGTTTGAAATAGATTTGGCAACTGATCGGAAGCTCTTCCGTCTGGTCTCCAATGACTCCTTCATCTCCATTCAGCCTTCCTTATCCTCTTGTGGACAGGACGTACCCAGGGACTTCAGCGACAAAGCGAGCCTGCCAAGTCACAGCCACCACCACCACATTGATCAGTCTCTGTCCAGCGCCTGTGACACAGAAGTAGCTTCTCTTGTACCTTTACATTCACACTCTTACAGGAAAGACCACCGGCCACGAGGTGTGCCCCGGACTTCCAGCTCAGCTGTGGCTTTTCCAGATACCTCGCTGAACGACTTCCCTCTGTATCAGCAAAGACGTGGTCTAGACCCAGTTAGTGAGTTAGAATCTTCCAAGCCTCATTCTGGATCCAAAGAATCCTTGATGGAAAATTCTTGTTTATCTGGGGAATTTCGGCTTGTTGGTGACCTAAAAAACAGCATTTCTCAGCCACCCACAAAAAGTGGGAAGAGCAAACCTTTGAAGGCAGACAAAAGCATGGACAGCTTGAGGAGCCTGAGCACTCGGAGTAGCGGGTCCACTGAGAGCTATTGTAGTGGGACGGACCGCGACACCAACAGTACGGTCAGCAGCTATAAAAGTGAGCAAACTAGCTCCACACACATAGAGAGCATCTTGTCAGAGCACGAGGAGTCTCCGAAAGTGAGCAAGAGCAGTGGTAGGAAAAAAGAAGGCTGTGCTGACCCAGAGAAGAGCAACTGTGCTGGTGACCAAAGGACTAGCAGTGACAAGACTGCCCTGGGAGGGAGCACAAATGGTGGGGCTCACGAGGCCAAGGATCCTCAGACTTCTGAGGAGATGGACAACCAGAGAGCTCCTAGCACCTCTGCGTCTGAAGAAGCCAATAAGAATCCTCATGCAAATGAATTTACATCACCAGAGGACAAGCCACTTGAGAAAACTGCAGAGAAGAAAGAGGAACAGAGTGAGAAGCCAGCGGTCCCAGTGGATTCAAAAGTTTGTAAAGATGCTGGTGGAAAGCAGAAGGAAGGGGATGTGCGACCTAAATCTTCCAGTCTAATTCACCGGACGTCCTCTGCCCACAAGTCAGGCAGGAGAAGGACAGGAAAGAAACGGGCCAGCAGCTTTGATTCGAGTCGGCATAGGGACTATATTTCCTTTCGAGGTGTTTCTGGTACCAAACCTCATAGTGCTATATTTTGCCACGATGAGGACTCTAGTGATCAAAGTGACTTGAGTAGAGCATCGAGTGTTCAGTCTGCTCACCAGTGCAGCAGCGATAGCTCTTCTAGCACCACTTCTCATTCGTGTCAGTCTCCTGAGGGCAGATACAGTGCTCTAAAGACCAAACATGTTCATAAAGAAAGGGGCACAGACTCTGAACACACACACAAAGCTCATCTGGGCCCAGAGGGGACTGGCAAAAAGCGGGCCTCACGGCGGACTTCCAGCACAAACAGTGCTAAGACTCGTGCCCGTGTGTTGAGCTTGGACAGTGGTACAGTAGCGTGCTTGAATGACTCAAATAGACTAATGGCCCCTGAAAGTATAAAACCCTTAACCACTTCCAAATCAGATCTCGAGGCCAAAGAGGGAGAGGTGCTAGATGAGCTATCTTTATTGGGACGGGCTTCCCAGTTAGAGACAGTCACTCGATCTAGGAATAGCTTGCCAAGCCAGGTTGCATTTCCTGAAGGGGAGGAGCAAGATGCAGCCAGTGGAGGTAAGTGAACCACAGGAAGAGATTGCCCAGGAGTCATTGAAGATTTGATGCTGTTGATTAGAGTAGTATTTATTTTATTAAAATATACTTTTAGTTAATATTATCCCTTTCACTGTTATTCAAATTGTATTCAAAGAAGGGAGATGGTTATCTTAGAAAATTTTCCTATATAAATACCAGTATTTTTTCAGATGTTATTTGAACATACCAGTTTGTTCTTGTTGCCTTTTCTGAGCTAGGTATACCACATGTTGATGTCTTACTGGAAATAACAAAATACCCCCTACTGACACACGAGTAGCAGCCACACCAAGCCGTTTTCCACCATCTTTTACATGGTGTGTGCAGTGCAACTTTCAGAATCAGGTCACTCAGCTTATTATATAAGATTTTTCCAATTATGGTGTTAGTTCTGATTACGTACTTTGGAATCTCTGGCTCTGTTTTTAAATCTCTTTCTGTGGTTTTATTTCTTGCTTAGTCAAGTTTCAAACATTAAGAACATTTTATTATTATCATTTTTTGTATCTTCACACTTTTCCTAAAGCTTATTAAGTTGAGGTTTGAAGTTTATATTGGCATGTTGTGTCCATTATTGGACGTATGTGTCCCCTGTTACAACAATGGTGGTGTTTTGGTTAAAGTAATAGCTTGCTTTCTTTAGGTTTAGTGGAAATTGTGCAGTACTGGTTAAGTGATTTTATATTCTGTCAGTGTGTGTTGGTCTCTTTGTTTATTTCAGAATTGCTTCTTATTATTTCCCTCTGCCCAGAATAGTTTGTTTATTCTGTCCTGGTTATGATGGACTGGAAAGAATTATGGCTTCTGTTGTCAGCACCTTAGACTTTTAGCTTCTTCACCCATTTCCTTTGTTTATGCTGTATCTTTAGCTTTCAAGTTTGTAGTCTGTTGGTGTAGTAATGTTCAGACTCTTAATAAAAGTAAAGCTGGATTTTCTGTTTGTGCAAGATTCTGAAGCATGAATACTCATTCTCTCTCAGAGAATGTTACTTTATAGAGAGTATTTTAAAGGTCCGTACTGTGGTAAACGTTCTCTTGTGTTTTTTCTTTTGATGAAATTTCTAACAAAGAATGTAAAGAAATGATCTTCAGTACCTAAGAAAGAAAGTGGTCTATCAAACTTAAATGTTGAGAATAATGTATCTCCAAAGAGGTTTTCTTGATGATGCAGTTAATTAAATTTCCTTGGATCTTTGACCTGGATACCATTCTGGTTTTATTTTTTAAAGACCTAAAATGCATTTACTGATTTATCACACAAATCTCATGTATGTTCACGATGAGCAGTAAACCATTGGATTTTAAAATATAGATTGATTTTTGAAGTCACTGTCTAGGTAAGTTTTAAGAGTGGGCATACTATGATAGAAAAATATTGTTGAAGTGTTAGTACTGATCATATATATATATATATATACAAGAGCTGTAGTAAGTCTGTGTTTTTGTGTTTAAAATGTTATTTTCTTTTTATAAGGAATTTGAGGTGTTGTTTTTTAGGGACAGTTACATGGAAGATGTTTCTTATATCTCAGTATGTTTTTTTTAAACTAATTTACACTCAATTTTCTAGGTTCCAGCTTTTGTGGGTTTTTTTGTTTGTATTTCTTTTCTTCCTTTTAACCTCATTGAATGTTAATAAGAAGCAAATAAGAAAAATTTTCATCAACCTTGATGGAAGAAAAAGTCTGTGGGCTATTGTAAAAGAGTTTTTGCCTCAGGAAGTCTTGCAGGGGCCATTTTTATTTGTGCAGCATTGTGTTTAGAATAAAAAGAAGAACAAAATAAAGCCACTCACATGTGTTCGGGATTTATATTTAGTTGGTTTTCATCACACCTAAATACAAGGATTTTGTAGAAGGTTTATTTGGGATTTGGGAGGCAATTTGTTTTGCTTCTCAGTACTTAAAAATTATATAGCGTCTTGAATACTTTTTAAGTAATTGTTTATATTTGTTAGCATTGCCAGTTCTGACACTTTAAGGGAAATGTTTTAGACAATGTATTCTGTCTTACTGTACTCCTAAAACATAAACCTGTTTAGATTTCATTCTAATGAATTTGGAAATATTTTTTAATTCTCCAGTGATTTTTTTATTTTTAAGGTGTTTGGTGTAAGTAATGTGGAGGGATGGAATTAGTAAATGCACTTTAGAATAGTAAAATAAAATAAGAAGGTAATCTAATGTGGTGACATGGAGTAGTCAAATGGCTTTGTTGGCTTCTGGGCTCTGCTCTAGTTGTCATGCTAGGACAGCTACTTACCTAAAGTTTTAGGCTGAGTTCCCTCATCATAAAATGAGATGATAATTGTATATGTCTCTGAAGGTTGTTGTAAGGGTAGAGGAGTTGAATACATGCAAGATGCTTAAAATGTGATACCTGGCACATCATAAATTCTTAACAGTGCTGCAGTTGCTTTTCTCAAACAGGCCAGTTTGTATCCAATGCAAATGTATTCTGTTCTTGCTTAACCCTGTTAGTCAATGGTATGAAATTAAAGCAGAGGAAAATGATTAAATGTAGAAATAAATTAGGTATTCTAATTATGCTGTTGTGGAACAGTAGTAAAAAAAAGTAACTAAATTCCTAATTTCTTGCATAATACCAGCAGAAAAATAAGTTCCATTAACATCTAATCTAGAAAAGTTTATTTTAACCTTATTTAGGCTGTGATGTCATGTAATTTTTGATATATAGTCACATAGCAAGTGATTGCTTTCATAAGACCTCTCACCATTAGTTAAGTGCTCTATTGACCTCTTGTTTTATTCTTGGTTTTTATTTTATACCTAATCTTTTATAAGGTATATCTTTTAAAAATTTATGACTAGTATTGTAAGAACAAAACATGCATATAAGTTTTATATGGTAGCAAAATGGTCTTGAGGTTTTCTAGTTTGTATTACTTTTAATAAAAGGAGTTTCTCTTCTCTCTCATTAACTCTGTCAAAAAAAAAAAAAAAGCACAGTTTCTCTTGGGCCATTTAAATTTAGTTCCTGCATGATTCAGTACTATGACTATAGTGTATTTTCTGTGTCCGATATCAGACTGTAAAGAACGGAGGAGAAATTTGTGTTTACTTAATATTCTTTGTACTTTTTTCTGAATTTCTTAATCTCTGTTTTGCGATAAAATTACTCTAAATGTATGTTTGGGTCACAATTCTGTAAGCATGAGCTAGAATCCTATTATAATATTGTTTGTGTTCGGAACCAGAGGTAATCTGTTAAGAGGATAGTTATTCAAAGAAAAGTCACATATTCTGTGTGAACAGTTCATGCCGGGGTTGTGCTGTGCATGTTAAATTGTAGATCTGTTGTTTTGTTGTACCTTGATACCACTGAACTTTAGAGAAATGAGGACATCCAAGAAAATGCAAATTAAAGCGTTTATACTTTACCAAATAGAAGGTATCTGAAGTCTAATAAACTTAATTTTTTGATTTCCCAGTAAATCCCAGCAGATTAGAAGCAAGTTAGTGGAAGAGGATGGGTGCTTGTAGAGCTGAAGCCATGGCAGCAGGAGGAATGCACAGTTAATGCTAACCGAGAAGCAGCAAAGCAAGAAACATGGCAGTGTGTGGTGACTGAAGGCAGGGGCAAGCCGTCTTTCTTATTTTGATAGTGTTCAAGGACATCGTACTTTCATTATTTAAGACTATATTATAGTGTAATACTGTAATAAACGTGTCGTTTACCCTAATTCGTTAAAAGATTCAGTTTAGGCTATACTGTGAAGAAAGTTTAGACATAGAGAACTAAATGGAGCAATGTTCATTAAATACAGTAAAACAGATTTGGAAAGATTATCTTCCATTAACGAGTATCAAGAGGTATTTTATTGGTTAAGCTAATAAGTTTTTTTTTTAAAGATTTATTTATTTGAGAGGCAGAGTTACAGAGACAGAGAGAGAGAGACAGAGAGATCTTTCATCCACTGGTTCTCTCCCCACATGGCCACAGTGGCTGAAGCTGGGCCTATCCTAAGCCAGGAGCTAGAAGCTGCTTCTGGGTCCCCACTATGGGTACAGGGGCCCAAGGACTTGGACCATTTTCCACTGCTTTCCCAGGTGCATTAGCAGGGAGCTGGATTGGACATGGAGGAGCTGGACTTAAACTGGTGCCCATATGTGATGTTGGCCCTGCAGGCGATGGCTTTATTCACTATGCTACCGTGCCGGCCCCATGCTAATAAGTTTTTATCCACAGAATTTCACAAATCAACCTGTGCCCTATTTTGTCCTGTGGGAACAGACACATATATTCTTCCTAGCAGCAGTGAATTTTTGAGGAAGGCTTCAAAGGGTTATATTTTACACACCTAATTACTGACTGAATATGCTGGCAAGACACTAAATCTATAGTAAAGCAGGAGTAACAGCTGTTTAGGCCTGTCTCTGTTAACTCCCAGGCTCCAAAAAGCATTGTAGATTCATTATGTGAACTATGGTACTGGTACCCTTTAATCGTTTGGAAGGAAATTTGCCCTCTCAGATCACTTTGACTAGATATTCTTTACTATCAACCTCTTATTAGGTAAATCTTCTAAAAATATATATCCTAAATTATATCTGAATGCACTTTTCTGAGAGAGGGTTATCTTTCATTTCATTCAGAAGGGATTTCAAAAGAATAGGAAAAACCTATGAAAATAAGGAATCCTAAGTAAAGAATTCTTGCATTCTTGTAGGAACTATGCTATGTGAATTATTACTCCAGAGTATCATTTAACATCTTGGAAGACATTTCATGTCCCCCACCATGTTTATTTGGTTGGTGGAATTACAGAAAATAACAATAAGCATATACATATATTCTTTTTTAAAAAAGATTTATTTATTTGAAAGAGTTAGAGAGAGAGGTAGAGACAGAGAGAGAGAGGTCTTCCATCTGCTGGTTCACTCCCTGCATGGCCATAATGGCTGGAGCTGAAACCAGGAGCCAGGAGCTTCTTCCAGGTCTCTCACATGAGTGCAGGGGCCCAAGGACTTGGGCCATCTTCTACTGCTTTCCCAGACCATAGCAGAGAGCTGATTTGGAAGAGGAGCAGCTGGGACTAGAACCTGCACCCATATGTGATGCCAGTGCTTCAAGCCAGGGCTTTAACCCACTGCGCCACAGCGCCGGCCCCCATATATTCTTTTTAACATAGGCACATCTAATATCTGGATGTTTGTTGGCTTATTTGTCAGAAGGTAAGCTAGTCCTTTAAAATATTTTCACCAAAGGAAATCATTTTAGTTCAAAATTGATGATCAGAAGTTGTACAGTGGATTCTCAGTTTTTTTTTTTTTTTTGCCTTCCAGAAAATGATGCTTATAAACATCTGTTGTATTAGAATATTTGCAGCATTTTTGGCTGACATAGAAACTTAGAAAGGGAAAGCTGTTCAGATAGAATGGATGGCATGCTAAGACTAAAATATTTACTCTAGAATTTTTTTGTAAAGCCATTTGAAAATTCATTTCATTAGACAATGATCTTGTTCTTAAGTAAAATAGTTTTGAGCTTGAAGAATATTTCAGTGTGCTTCAGAATGTCAGTAAATTTTTTTGAGATATGTGTACATATGTTTAGTCCATACTTCTGTTGTCTAAAATTTAATTTCCTAATAGCATATTTTTCTGATCTACTTGAGATAATAAGTGCACATTTTAATTTCATAATCCTCTCAGATTTACTCATTTTTTCCCCACAATAAATACCTCTCACTGAAAGGGACCGTTTTCTTGAATACTTTCTTCTGTCTACATTTTTATTACTTAATAACTTGAGTTTTTGCAATTGATATGTCATTGCAGAATACAGCTACTCAGGTATAGCTTTTTATGTATGAATCCTTTCAGTAATCAATCAAATATGTGAAAGGCAGAGTTACAGAAAGAGAGAGGGGAGAAAGAGTGAGTTTCCATCCACTGGTTCACTCCCCAAGTGGCCTCAGTGGCTGGGGCTGGGCTAGGTTGAAACCAGAAGTTTCATCTTGGTCTTCCACGTAGTTGGAGGGAGCCAAATATCTGGACCATCTTCACCTGCTTTCCCAGACCATTAGCAGGGGAGCTGGATCAGAAGTGGAGCAGCTGGGAAGTGAAGCTGTTATGGGATGCTGGCGTTGCAGTCAGTGGCTTAACCTGCTAATGTCATCACACCAGCCCCTGCTGACATAACTTTTGAAGAAGTATCTTTATCAGTACACATTTATATTCACAACTTCCCAGTTTTTATTTTTAAAGAGTTTTATTTATCTGAGAGGTAGAGTTACAGACAGAGGGAGAGACAGAGTGAAAGGTCTTCCATCTGCTGGTTCACTCCCCAAATGGCCTGAGTGGCCGGAGCTGGGCCGATCCAAAACCAGGAGCCAGGAGCTTCTTCTGGTCACCCACACGGGTGCAGGGACTTAAGCGCATGAGCCATTTTCCATTGCTTTCCCAGGCCATATTCAGAGAGCTGGATTGCCAGAGGACTAGCAGGGACATGAACTGGCACCCATATGGGATGCCAGCACTGCAGGTAGAGGCTTAGCTTACTGTATTGCAGCGCCAGCCACTTGCACACCCCCGTCCCTGCAGCGTTTGAGATAGAATTTTTTGTACCCTCACTTCTGAAATTTTGCTATTTTGTGTATCTTTGCTGCCTTGAAAGTACCTAAGTGCCTTTAATGCTTTCCCTGTTTTCGCTCAGAGAAAAGCATGTAGGTAGTCTTAATATGCCGTATATTAATAAATACTTGAAAGAAAGGTTGCATTAGTAGCAACAAGTAAGTATAGTGATTCACTGTGGAACATACTTTTCCTAAGTCACTGAAAGAAATGAGCACTAACTTCTGAAGTTAGGGATGTGTATTGTGGTTTCTACTGTTAAAAGCGATCTCCCCCACATAGCTGGGTAAGTTGGTTTAGGATACTCGTGTCGTGTCCATGAATTGTACTGAGGCACTTAGCAAATACTGAAACTTAATTGAGCTAAATGACCTGAAAGTTCCTCTTAAGATTATAACCAGTCTTTTGAAGTCATTTTAACCATGAAAAACATACATGATTAGAGTATCAAGACTGTTGTGATTTTCAAAAAATACTGACAGCTTTCTAAATTTCTAAAATACTTTCTAGGTAGTATCTGTTTTGTCATTTTTTAAAAAAATTTGATTAGGCGGAGTTACAGAGAGTGAGAGAAATCTTGCATCCATTGGTTCACTCTCCAAATGATCACAATGACTGGGGCTGTGCCAAGCCGGAGCCAGGAGCTCTGAGCTACTTCTAAGTCTCCCACATGGTGCAAGGGCCCAAGCACTTGGGCTATCTTCTCCTGTCATCAGCAGAGAGCTGGATTGGAAGAGGAGAGCTGGGTTTTGAACCAGTGCTTGTATGGGATGCCGGTGTTGCAGGTGGAGTCTCAAACTACTCTGCCACATTTGTGTGTGTGTGTTTTTTTTAAATCACTTGAGTGTTTTTTATCCTTTACTTACACATGAATACAATTTCCTACTACCTAGAGTGCTAGGTTTTCACTGCTTACATTTTATATTCTTAATCTTTAATTAATGTCATTCTTTGCTAGAAAATATTGATTTTTAAGCAAAATGTCGACTTGAAAACTAATTTTTAAATCATTTTTCTCTCTTCTCTCTGGTTTTCTAGTTAAAAGATTTTTTTTCTTTCTCCTGTAAAATTAAATGATTCAAAAAGTTTATTATCGCAGTAGTGAACTTTCATGAAATGTAACTTAGGTGACTGTATGTGCTTACAGCAAATTATTTTAAACTTTAAATAGACTTTCCCCTCACTTTTACTTTTTTTTTTTTTAAGATTTTTTTTTTTATTTATTTGATAGAGTTACAGACAGTGAGAGAGACAGAGAGAAAGATCTTCCTTCCATTGGTTCACTCCCCAAATGGCTGCACTTGCCAGAGCTACGCCGATCTGAAGCAGGAGCCAGGTGCTTCTTCTGGTCTCCCATGCGGATGCAGGGGCCCAAACATTTGGGCCATCTTCACTGCTTTCCCAGGCAATAGCAGAATGCTGTACTGGAAGAGGAGCAACTGGGACTAGAACCCACTGCCCACATGGGATGCTGGTGCCGCAGGCGGAGGATTAACCTAGTGCGCCACGGCGTCGGCCCCTCCCCTCACTTTGACTCCTAACAGAACTGGACCTCCCCTGGACCCTGTTCCAAATGGAGATGTTGTGTATCGGTAGCACATGCCCCGGCAGCACGTGCCGGAGGCCAGGGGTCAGTCTGACTTAGCATAGCATTTTCAGCAGAATGTATGATCCTGACTTCTGGAAAGCAGTTGTGTTGGTTAACACTTTGAAAATTCTTACAACAGTAGGTATTTATATCCTGAATATTACAAAGGGCAATGTAGGAAGTTTTTATACCTCCACTTTGATACATTGTTTGGAGGATGCCTGAACTTTCATCTGATGTATTTCCAAGACTAAGGAAATGAGTAAGATAATATGTTGCTTTTCTGCAGATGGCAGAATATAACAAGATGTGTTGATAGGAGAAGAAAAGAAGACTGTTTCTGAGGAAGCCAAAGAATGTTTTGGTTAACATACATACACTATACAGTTTGTCTTTGTCTCAGAACTATCAAGCAATTAGCTTTTATGTAAGGTTAATATCACCCAGTCTTCAGTAGAAGAAGCTATTAAAGCTATCTCCCATTTCCTTTTCTCTTTCCTATTCTCAGGATTCATTAATCATGTATTGCTTTTTTTTCTGTAACTTTCTGAATAATTTTAGTGCATTCTGTGGATTAAATTATCTTCTATAAATAATGTCGGGGTATTCTGGTTGAAATGTTAACAACTGGAGAGAATGTTAGAAAGTTTCTAATTGAGCATAATAGTTTGTTGTGAAAATGGTTTATAACTAATAGCATAACAGGTTGTTATAACCATAGAATAGAAATCTTCTATATAATATATCATGAACTAAGTTGTGAATTGAATTTTTAAACAGTGATTTTAGTTCTGTCACAAGACTTAGCCTCGCTGGTGTTAAGGTGTACCAGTACCCTTCCAGCTGTCGATTTCTTCTCTCCGCTGACTTGTTTTCTCCACTGCGCTGTTTCTTCCTTCATCCGGTGACTGCCCTGCCAGTATATGTTTTCTCCTTTGTGGCGATGTTGATGTATTTTCATTTCTTCAAGGTCATGGTGATCAGTTCATTGGTGAAGTGTGCAGGATGCCTTGTAGATTGTGAGAGCACAACAGGCAGCCTTGACATTCTGGATCGGCACTGTCCAGTACAGCTTTCTGTGGTGATGGTTGTATTTTATATCTGCACTGTCTGATGATGGTAGCCACTGGCTGCATGTAGCTACTGCGTGCTTGTCATGTGGTTCATGAATCAGAGGAAGTTTTTACTTTGATTTTAATTAATTCACATGTAGAGCCACAAATGGCTAGTGGCTGCCATTACTGGACAGCACAGTTCTTGATGAACAAATGTAATCAATACCACTTGTTTTCATAAGCCATAAATAATTTATATATATATATATAGGATTTATCCCAGAAGTAATAGCTTTTTCACATTTTAACAATTTTTTTTCATGTTTGGAAAGAATGTTTCTACACTAACTTCTTTTGTCTTTATTCATATTTAGCATCAAAATACTCATTCTCAAAATTAGAATGATTCTTGAGATATTTAGATCGCTGGGGAGCAAGAATTGTTTTAAATCTGGATACATGAAAATCATTTTGCATTTTATCTTAGAAATCTAAGTGATGAAATGGTCAATTAGTATGTTTTTATAAAGTCTATATAATTCTTTGACATTGTTATGATTTTCCTCATTGTAATACTTGATTTTAGTTTATATTTTATTGCTTCCAAATTAAGTTATGAGTGTCTTTATTCCCCATTTTATTGTTACTTGCTTTCTGATATTGAGAGGGTCAGGGCCAAGGGTGTAGAGTTGAATAAAGTTTGATGACTGCCGAAGCATCTTTTAGTTAAGGTATATTCATGCTATCTTAAACTTTTACCAAACTAGTTTGATTTTATTTAATGTTGCCAGAATTACAGCCTGTGGTACTGTGAATAAACTTATTACCAGCTTCTTGACATTGACAGTGAAGTACAAAGAATTCCTAACTTTACAGTTGTTTGACCCCCAACATTTCTGTTTTAGGATGGTGGGGAAATGATATATGCTCAGGAGAAACCATGCTTTGAATTTCGAATTTTGCTCTTTTCCTGGGTTAGCAGTGGGCAGTAGAAACAGGCAGAACTCCCAGTCAGCCCTGTGGTCATGAGGGGAAATAGCTGATACTTTGCAGTGTCCTGTGTTGCTAAGCTGTGATGTGCAGTAGCTTTGGTCTAGTAAATGCATTTTTTACTTAGGATATTTTTAACTTAGAATGGGTTCGTTAGGACACAGCCACCTTGTAAATTGAGGAACATCTTTACTGCTTTTTACTATTCTTATGAGAGTAGGAAATTAATTCCCCATTCCTGTTACTTGAAACTAACAAAAACTCTGTCAATGCAAGGGAGACTTGAGGAATATAAGACAATAATATTTGAGACCTTCAGGAAGAGTTTTAAAGTAACTGAAATATTAAAATTGAGGTTGAAGAGAAGATAGTGAACTAGTTGTAGATCAAAACCATTTTCTAAGAAACAATTATCTTTAAATAAATGATATGACTTTGTGTGTATTTCCTGATAATGATAGGTTAACAGTATACAGAGGCAAACAGTTTGGAGTAAGTTCCCTTTACCCATAAGGGTGGGAAGTCAAGGGAAAGACAGGCTCAGCTGCTATGTACATCTCTGACCTAGGCTCCTATTTGACCTAAGTCTGTCTTGATGCAGCAGCACAGGCCAGCGAGGAGGCGGTGTCATTTCGCCGTGAACGCAGCACATTTAGGCGCCAGGCAGTACGGCGCCGGCACAATGCAGGGAGTAACCCTACCCCTCCTACCTTGCTCATCGGATCACCCCTAAGGTATGGTATTTTGAAATTCCACCAAGTTCAGCATGCATGTAACAGACCTTACCTGTGACCCAAGAGAGCATTTGGATTTTGCTTTTTCTTTCTGTTTGTCTCCTTTGCATTTTAGCTCTTACAGACTTTTCTTTGCATGTGACCCTGAGCCTATTGCATCTTGCATGCCTTATGTCACACTAAACAAAATGATTAGGTTGGTTTACTCAATTTTTAATTGCAATATCACTTTAGTTATAGAATGTAAATAGTAGAAAAACTTACATAAGTTTTTCTTTTTTTTCTAATCCAACTTAATAATAATACAACATCTTTGCCCAAGATGTTGAAGAAATATGAGACCAAATGGTGAGTTTTTTGAGGAATAACAGACACTGACCTCAGCCTGATAAGCCAGTTTGATTTATTTCATTAAAAATGATTTACTTTATCTTACTTAGAACTTGGTGTCTTTTTTTTTTTTTTACTGTAACCAAAAAAATGACACATGGCTGAATATTAACTTACATGAAGTATGGTCATATATGTACATTTTAAATCTGTGTATATATTGATACATACATTTGAGGTGAAATTCCCAGCCTCTACAGTGTGTTAAACACATTCATATTTTCCTGTATTCCCAAGACAACACCTGTTATTTATATTGGGAATAAATTTCCATTAAAAATTTAGTGGTTTATTGTATCAAATCTAAAGAGACCATGCCTCAAATTAGAAATGTGAAAATCTGTTCAAAAAACTTTAACAAATGTGGACATGAACACATGTATTTGCTTAAGTAGTTCATACATTTAAAAAAAATATATTTATTTATTTAATTGAAAGGCACAGTAACAGAGGGAGGGAAATGAGGGATTGGGGTTGGGGTTGGGGCAGAGATTGAGAAATTGGTCTTCCATCCCCTGTTTCATTCTCCAAAACTTCCGAACAAGCAGGGCTGGGCCGGGTCAGAGTCAGGAGTCAGGATCCACCCTGGTCTCTAGAAGGGCGTCAAGAACACAGAACTTGGGTGATCCACTATTTCTCAGGTGCTATGGATTTAGCAGGAAGCTATGGATTGGTCGCACAGAAAAGCTAGGACTTGAACTGGCACTTTCAAGTGGGATGTGAGTGACCCAAGCAGTGATTTGACCCACTGCAGCACAACACTCGCCCAGTAGTGCATAATAATAATATTACTTGTACCAAGTAGCACCACTGTAAAACTTAGTTCCCTGCCAAAGCATTTAATGAAATTACTGCTTTTGAGTAAAGTCCTTTTTTCTTTACTTATTACTTTAATTCATATTCGAGACTTGATTATGTTTCCATAGTTTACATTGCAGTCAGGAACTTCATCTCTCTCACAGGTCATGTTTCCAATGCGTCCTTCAATAATGGATAATTCTATGAAAAGAAATGGCTTTGTTAAGCCAACATTTAACATATAAAATGGGAAGGACACCGACTTAAAAGAAACACTTGTTAATGAAACCTTTTCTGAGTGCTTTGCTTTTGTGACCCTCCTGTTCCTTTCTGTCTCCTTTCCTTTCCTGCTTGAAGTGCTTTTCTTCCTGCTGGTGGATTTGGGACACAGCTCCAACATGCAGAAAGAGCTCAGCATTTTATTTTCTCCCCCCCCCCCCATAATAATATTTGGCAATAGACAGACTTTCTTGCTCAGTCTATGTTGGTGCTTCATAATTTTGTTTTTGAAAGTCAGAGCTCATAACTTTTTTTTTAACTTTCTCTTTTTAGTCTTTAAAAATCCTTTCAGTCTTTGCCTCAAATGAGCCTGTAGGATCCCACTCACCAAACAAATGTTGACAAGATAGTTTCATTTATCTATCTGCTGGAGTATAAGGAAGCTGTGTTCTAATTCTGGCTAATCACATAGGATTGTCCTGTCTTCATAGGGACTTAAATATATCATTACCCAAGTAAGGATATAATGTAAAACTTAGTAAGGGTTCATATTAGAGTTTTTGGAAAACAGTCTTAGAGTAGAGAGCCTATAGCTTTTGGGTATTTCAGTACAAAAATTGTATATATCTTAAATAAGATGACCCTATCACAGATGAAGTAAGATAAAATTTGCTGAGGGATTAGAAAAGAAATACCAATTTATAAAATTATCTTTTGTGGTTATGATAATATTTAGGTAAAGTATGTTGATGTTATTTCTCAGTGTGAGTTACAGAATGATATCATGTTTAAATAGATATAGGATGGCATGGTCATTTAAAATTTGGAAATTTGTCTGAAAGAAATAGAATAGATAATGGAAATACTTTCATTACAATAATATAAATTCTGGGAAAATCTGCAGTCATCCCCTATATTGCCAAATAATACTGAAACTTATATGTAGTATGTTTTCCCTGTACAGTACATATATACCCATGATAAAGTTTAATGTCTATAAATTATGTACATAAGACTAACAATAACTAATAAGGTGGAGTATTATAACAATATATTATAATCAAGTTGAAAAACTTGAGTTATTTCTGAAAGTTTCTACTTAATATATTCTGATCCTAGCTCACCATTGGTAATTGAAGTGAAAGCAACTGAAAACAAATCCTCAAAGGGAACTAATGTAACTTATTTTAAACTTTAATAAATAGTTTAAATAAATGACCATTCAGAAAGCAACTTGGTAAAATACATGTCTTGAAGGGTTGGAAGTGAATCATCAATTTCCTTGTAAAGAAAAGCTGTGTGTATTTTTATATTACTTATTAGAAAAACTTTTAGAATTAAAATTTTTGTTAACCTTGTAGGTATGTTTTGTAGGCACTTGCTAATTTTTCATACTTACTAAGAAAATGTTTTTTTTAATGTCTAACACATTATTGAGAGTTTAGATGACCTATATTTATCAACCTAAATGTGGTACTTTTTTGAATTCTAGTTAGTTTTTTATTAGTTAGAAACTATCAGTGTATTTTGGGGAAAGGTGAATAGGGAATCATTTTGTGGTACTCAGGGATGAACCCACTAAATCTTGGTGGGTTGTGGCTATGTTCAAGACCGTATCTTCTCCGGACTCTGAAGACTCATAGGAAGGATGCCACCATACTTGTAGTAGAGTTTACACTTTGGCTGGAGAGACACAGAACAGTAACTAACAGTATGAGGCAGATTGTATCAAATACCAGTGAAGTGATGTAGAGCAGAAAACCCAAGACCAACTGTTTTTCCGTGATTTAAATTAGAAATACTAATTAGTGTGGAGATCAGTGATGCTAGCAGTAGCTAATTGTTTTAGACCAAAATTTTTGTCATTTTGTTGTGTTACAAAATAGTAGCTACCATTCCCCAAATTGAAAGTTTTGACATATAATTAGAACTGTAAGAATGATTTATTTATGCCAATTAATAGCTTAGAATGAAATGTAGCTCTTCAGGAATGTTTCCTAACAATTTATGCAAAGATGACAGGCCTTTTTTGTTGTTGAAGGATTTCAGAGATGAGTTCTATAGGAGCACAAATATTACCGATTTTTGATGTTCAAAAACATGATTTTGTAGAATTTCTTTATTCTGGAATTGATTTTCATGTACTGCCCATTATTATTTTTTTTTGTCATTTCTCTTTTTCAATGATTATTTATTTGAAAGGCAGAATGACTGAGAGGGAGAGAGAGGAGACATCCTCTGGCTCACTCCTTGAATGCCCACAGCAGCTAGGATTGGGTCAGGCCAAATCTCTAGCCTGGGCTTCCATTTGGGTGTCCATCGTGGGTGGCAGGGACCCAGCTACTTGAACTGTCCCTGCTGCCTCCTAAGCACATTAACAGGCAGCCGGATCAGAAGCTTAGGAGCCAGGACTTGAACGGGCATTCCACTGTGGGATGTAGGAGTCCAAAGTGACAGGCTAACCCAACTGTACCACAGTGTCTGCCCATACCTGACCTTTGTAAACCTTTATTTCTGTTTGCATATATGAGTACGTTGGATCTTCATCTTGAAGTTAGTATATTCTAAAGTATGTTCACATTAAAACATATCTAATTGCCGTGTAGCTCTTTGCTTATTACTTGAAAATGGAAAAATTGCTAGGAAAAAAGTTTGAGTATTATTTCTTATAAAATCCTTCTATCTTTTAAGTCAGTCTGACAGAGCACAGCACTTGAACTAGTTAAACACTATTTCCTCACTATTTTTGCCCTTGTGAAATTTGTTCATTTTAGTAAGGTTTGTGCATAAATTTAGATAGCGTGTGGGGAAGAGTGATAAAGATTAATTATTGTGTGTATGAAGTATAAAAGCTTACCTGTCCCAAGATCATCACTAGATTTGTATCTATTTTACAAATATTCTAGTTTAGACAAGTTATTAAATACCTTCATAGGTACACATTAAGAAAAGTAGTGTCACTAAGAGTTGACATTTTGCAGACTTGGTTGCTTCCATACTGTGGCCTCTACTTAGAATGTGTACTTTTCAGTGTCTGTAAAAGAAGCCTGCAAAATGAATGTTCATGGTAGTACTAGTTAGGAGAAGTGTCTGTGATAGTGGAAATATTCTATAATATGCCCTCATATAGTGGACACCAACTATAAGCAACTGCCGACTCTGGAAACCCTTAAGCCATGGTAGCTGCTAGCTGCATTTTGTGGTTATTGGACACTTGAAGTTTGGTTAGTGTGACCCAGGAGCTAAAATTATAATTAATTTAAATGCTCACAGGCACCTATATCAGACTATCATTGTCATAACCGGAGGCTTAAGCAATATATACAATGTTTTCTGTTTAGCCTTTTATTTCAGAGTCATCTCAGCAGCTGAGTTTGTTTTAAAGGAACCAGAGAAACCATTACAGTGAATTCAAAGGATTAGAGGGAAGAGATACACAGGAAAAATTATAAAGTAACTAAGTAAGGCCATCCTAAGTGGCACTCTTCTTTTTGTTTGAGGCAAAATAATTTTGTTATTTTTCTTTAAAAAAATAAGTAGAGATTATTTATTTATTTTAAATATTTATTTATTTGAAAGATTTACACAGAGAAAAGAGGAGATGCAGAGAGAGAGAGAGAGGTCTTCCATCTGCTGGTTCGCTCTACAGTTGGCCTCAACGGCCGGAACTCCACTGATCCGAAGCCAGGAGCCAGGAGCTTCTGGGTCTCCCATGTGGATGCAGGGGCCCAAGCACTTGGGCCAACTTCCACTGCTTCCCCAGGCCATAGCAGAGAGCTGGATCGAAGTGGAGCAACAGGGACTCCAACCAGCACCCATATGGGATGCCGGCACTGCAGGTAGCAGCTTTACCTGCACAGGCCCTGAGATTATTTATTATTGACTTGAAAGAGTGACAGAGAAAGAGAGAGATCCCTCAACACCCATGAATTGGTCAGGCTGAATCAGGAGCCTGGAACTCCTTTTGAGTCTAGCACGCAGGTGGTGGGGCCCAAGCCTTTGAACCATCATCCAGTGCCTTCCCAAGCTGGATAAGAACTAGAGTGGCCAGGACTTGAACCAGCACTATGAAAGGGAATACAGGGATCTAAAACCATGAGGCCAGATAGTTTTGGTAACAGTCTCCAGAACTGTTAAAAGTAAACTTGAATTGATAGAGTGCAGAGATGCAGTGAACACCATGTACAGAATGAAGTTTCATCAGTTTAAATTTGACTGTTGTACTAAGTGTTAAAAGTCAGTTTTTTAAATAAGTTTACAAATATATAAAAATACAAAATGAGTGAAGAGTGATATGATTTCTTCATTATTTGAATGAATTTTATAAATAATTAAAATGTTATAGTAATAAAATTCTAAATCTTTTTAAAGATTTTATTTATTTATTTGAAAGAGTGATGGAGAGGGAGTGACAGGAAGATCCTCTATCCACTCCTTCACTCTCCAAATGGCCACAACAGCCACGTCTTGCCCAGGGCAAAGCAAGCAGTCAGGAACTTCTTCCCGGCCTCCCAAATGAGTGGCAGGTGCTGATGCAGTCATGCCGTCTGCTGCTTTCTCCGGTGCATTAGCTGGATGCTGGATCGGAAGCACAGCTGCTGGGACTTGAACCAGCACTCTGCTATGGGGTGCCAGTGTTACAGGCAGTGGCCTAGCCCACGGGCCACAGTCCTAGCCTTTAGGTATTTTTGAAATTCTATAAAATCTGGAAAAGACTAGCATCCTTTGAGGGAACGAATTACTTTTAAGATTTTCTAAAGTGAGGAATCCTTGCTAATGAGATTGCCCTTTTGGATTGGAAAGGGAAACAAAGCTTGTTAAATGTAATTGTCAACTAACCCTAATTATGAAAAGCATGTGACCTTCATTCTGAAATATGTAGATTGTTTATAATAACACTTTATATTGCAGGTTGAGTATCCTGTATGGAAATGGTTGGAACCAGAGTGTTTAGATTTTGGAGTTTTGCATATACATAGTGAAATGTCTTGGGCATGGGACCCAAGTCTAAACACAAAATTCACTTTTGTTTCATGTGAGCCATATACACATGGCCTGAAAGTAGTTTTTATCTGGTATTTTTAATGCACCTGCATTCTGACCGTGACCAGTCCTGTGTGGTCAGTTGTAGAATTTCCCATTGTGGCATCTTGTTGGATTTGGAGCATTCTGGTTTTTCAGATCAGAGATGCTCAACCTGAAATTGTATTTGACTGTATTTCATTTGGTTGAGTCAGTTATTCTGGCTTGTCTTGCACCAGTTTGTGCTTTTCTTTCTGTTCAAAATTGCAATCTTGGTTGCATCTAATATTCTTTAGTTTTCAAGTGTCTGGAAACATGGTTTGATTGTGAATTTGATTTCTCAGAATATTTGAAAGGTTGATTCTAGAATTATTACACGATTCTAAATAAAAGTGCATATTTAACTAAAAATTGTTAGGAACCAGCTGCAACCCACAAATGCAAGGACTTTAAAATTTGTGGAAAAGTGGAACTAAATGATAATGTGCATTTTCCATGAATTTTTCGAAATACCGTCTTAAGTTGAATGTACTCGTGATTCTTTGCTGCTTTCTTTTTCTTTACATTAGAATTTAGTTGACGTGAGGTGAAAAAAGTCACAGATGAGCTCATTTCATGTGCATTAAATGTTTACCATTTTTAGCACTGCACATCTGGTTTGTAAGGACGGGAAGATTTTAGCTGGTAGTATGAGTTCAATCTGGATAGTTTGCAGAGTTGTTGGCTCTTTCTTAGGTTATGTTGAAAAGTGTCTTTTTGAATTAGTTTTCATTCTAGATATTGTTTTCTCTTTTCTTTCCTGTAATGTCTCCCCAATCCCTGTTTTTTCCTAGCCTTCAAGATGGTCAGCAAGGCCAGCAGTCCACAGCCCAGGTCAGAGTCCAGTCCCGCCCCCCTTCCCAGGCTGCAGTGCTCAGTGCTAGTGCCTCCTTGCTGGTGAGAAATGGGAGTGTCCACTTAGAAGCATCACATGACAATGCATCTACTGTAGGCGGTAGCAGTGTGCACGATGAACTTGGTATGCAGGCCTTATGTAATCTTGGTGATAACAAAAGGTTAATGCAGCAGATAATGAGTAACCATGATTGCAATTCTTTTTCGAGATAGTTTCATTTTAGAGTTATGCATAGGGACATTTTTTATATAGAATTTGCCTTGTGTGTAAGGAAAATTTGACTTTCGCTTTTTCCTTTCCTATTTCTTTCTACTCTCATTTTACTTTGCCTTTTGATTATGTCTATTAATAAATAGTTAAAATGTTAATAAATGTTGATACTTTAGTTTTTTCTTAAAATGTTTTGAGTATTTCCTTTAACGCCAGGCATTTTTATATCATGTGAGAAAATGTTGACTTTTTAAAATAATGATTTTGACTAAACCTTAGTTTCTTTGAATTCTTTGAATGTGCTATAGGAAAGGCAAAATTAATTTCTCATGATCTATTATAACGATCTTTCTTTATGGTTCTGTGTTTTATGATATGTCCATTATTTAGAGTAAGATTTAGTATAATTATAAAGGCAGCATCATATTAATATCAAATAATTTGATAGTTTATTTTCTTGTTAATATATATAAGTATATGCATTAATTATTAGGTAATTCTCAGAGGCATTGTATAGTTTAAAACGCTCAGTAATCTGTATCCACTCAAATATCTGCTTTATGCATTATTTAAGAACAGTATCTTATACTACTGTGTTTTTTTTCCTCTGTGCAATTCAGCTTTCTTGTGTTCAGAATATAGTTTAATACGATTAAAATAAATATATGAGGAAGAAAGCCTGGCATTCAGAAACAGTTGCTTGAAAGCATTTACTACTGTGATTGTGATTATCCATGTTATAACTGCTTTCACTTATAAAAATGATAATCTAGTTGATACTTTAACTTGACAAGATTTGTGGTATAAGGTGCCCTGATTATGCTTAGTAAAACTTACATGCTGTTTATTCCTTGACTTTTTCCATTTTATAAAAATCCTTCTCTATAACTTACAGAAACTTGAAAATGGTCAGCTAAGATATTTTATACCATTAAAATATACGAGGGCTAAAGTTATGGTGTAGTGGGTTAAGCTGCCACATATGACACTGGCATTCTGTATGGATGCCAGTTCGAGTGCTGGCTGCTCCACTTCTTGTCCAGCTCCCTGCTAATGTGACTGGGAAGGCAGTGGAAGATGTCCCAGGTGCTTGGGCCCCTGCCATCCATGTGGGAGACCTAATGGAGTTCCAGGGTCATGGTTTCTGTGTGGCCCATCGCTGCAGTTGTGGCAATTTGGGGACTGAACCAAAGATCGATCTCTCTCTCTCTGTCTCCCTCCCCTCTCCCTCTCCCTCTTCTCCCTTCTCTCTTTCTCTCTGTTACTCGGCCCTTCAAACAGATAAATCTTTTAAAAATTGTATATGATAACTTCAGATAAAATAATAATTTTTATCAATTTACATTTTAATTTTAAATTTAGAATACTTTTGTACTTCAGAGAGGCAAGGACATTTATTGGGAACTTTTTTTTTTTTTAAGATTTATTTATTTATTTGAGAGTTAGTTATAGACAGTGAGAGGAAGAGACAGAGAGAAAGGTCTTCCTTCAGTTGGTTCACCCCCAAAATGGCTGCAGTGGCCGGAGCTGCGCCGATCCGAAGCTAGGAGCCAGGTGCTTCTTTCTGGTCTCCCATGTGGGTGCAGGGGTCCAAGCACTTGGGCCATCTTCCACTGCTTTCCCAGGCCACAGCAGAGAGCTGGATTGGAAGAGGAGCAGCTGGGACTAGAACCAGCATCCATATGGAATGCCAGTGCCACAAGCGGAGGATTAATCTACTGCACCATGATGCTGGCCCCAAGGAGCATTCTGTTTATCTACGTTTTAGTTGCAAGTGATATTTTCTTAGTTGCCAATATATTAAGTTATATAATATTACCTTTATATTGGTATTCATCTCTGGTTAATCCAGAATCCCCATGGGCAAAGGAGATGTGAATCTGTGACTATCAAATTACAGTCACCATCCCACTGTCCATTGGCTTTACGGTAGTAGATTAGCTAAAATAAATGGCTTCGTTTTGATCTGTTTTGGATTTATAGATTTTTTCAGATCAAGCACAGAATGAAAACAGTAGGTCATTTTCTCTGTAAAAACTGATAGTTTGCTGAAAAACTTTGCTAAAGAAGCTTTAGCTATTAAACCAAAGCCCCATCGATTATTGAAAATACATACTATGAGCTGCCTTGCCAGTTCTGAAAATAAAAGTCCTTTTTGGATTATAAGTGACTTTAGCATCTTCTGGTGGATATACAGGATATTCTTTTGAAATCTGGATTTTACCTTTTGTGTTAACTGCCTTCTGATAGCTAATTCTTGGCGTTAGGTGACTGAATGCTGCCAAATTGAATACTCGGTAATGATTAGCACAAAGAAGCAATCATTGCAAAGTATGTACCTGTTAAGTACGTTAAGCTGGCCAAAAAAGATCTAAAAGTGAACTGCAACTGGCTGTACAGGGATTGGCAGAGAAACTGGAATTTTTTTGTTTGTGTGACTTAATTTTTATGTTAATAGTAATAAGATAATTTTGTGTCAGTGTATGTGCTTTAAATTGAAACACATTAAAATTCATGATATTCCCAAAGTATGGAATATTTGCTACTCAAGTCTTTATTTTACAGGCATAATTGTTAATTATAATTATTTTCAGAAACTGAATTATGTTACATAATTTAAAAGGAAAAACATGGATGCTTTCCTTTCTAATATGTAGAGTTCCTTTCCATGCAGTCTATTAAAAAGGTGGGAGGGATGTTCAGGTGTCATAAATAATTGATGTTTTGAAGCTAACATTTTTGAAAAATAGATTTCTCTTAAGATATTCTCAAATCCTTCAATGTAATTTGTTGCTGTTTACTTTTAAGGTCGTATCTCAAAGGTTAACTTCATTTTGATCATTCTTACATTGCACTCCATTATTTGCAGTTGATTTCGTATTTTCTGAACTAAACTTCAATAATACTAACAAAAAGAAGCTTTGGCTTAGTGTACAGATTGTCACATAATAGGCTGTGAATTCAGGTAACAGAGTCCTGTTTTATATCTGCTAAGCTTTTTCTATAAAATTTGTCAGTCCTTAGTTTTTAATGTTAATCCTAGTGTGCTCACATAAATTAATACTAGCACATTTATACAATGATGAAGTATTCCATTATAGTTGATAGTTACACTTTTAATATTAGCACAACATCTCAAAAGAAATGGCTGAGATGAAATGATTTTTCCATGATTAAAATTAGTAGTGGTTAATGATGAAGATAAAATAAATTTTTTCATCTTTCTGTGATAGAAATAATGTTTTAGATAAGAAATGAAAGTTAGGCAGTTTTACATTTATCAAGACAATTGTAAAATGCGTAATCATGGACAGTGTTTCTGTAACCAGTTTAATGCTTTGTTAATTTGATTAGAGCACTAGAGGGTATTTCCCCCCTACAGAAAACAATGAAAAGATAAAAATGTATTGGAAGTTTAAAACCTGATGTTTGGATTGATTTTTCTAAGGCTTTCTTTTGTTTTTGTTATTGTAAAAGAATTGACATAAAAAGTGTCCTTTGAGACCACTTGCATTACTGCAGAGCTTACTGACACTGACCATGCCGTCAGCTCGGGTAGAAGTTAAAGGAAGTTTGGCAACATCCTGTTGTCCTTCTGTTAAGCAGTTTATGGCAACCATGCACTATTAAGCAGAAATACAATTTGGAAGCTTTTTTATTTTTTACTTTAAAAGGCAAAGGCTCAGGTGGTCTGTAATGCTTTTAATGATTTTAATAGAATTATTTGTTATTTAAGAAAGATTATATGTACTTCTCTAGTATTTCAGGCTATGATATGAGTACTTTTCTTCATTATACTTGTGGAGTCAGAGTACTAAAATGGACCTTGGAATTTATACTTCAATTCTCTGTGTCATGGTAGATCATTTTCATTCATCAGAATAAAAAAAAAAACTGCATTTTTTGCAACAACCTTGTCTTTATCCTTTGTTGTTGTTTTAGAGTACAAAAAATACTAAATAACATTAAGTACAGTATATAAGTGAAAGTAGTCTTTATTGAAACACTTGAAGTGGTTTTTTTTTTTTTTTTTTTTTTTTTTGACAGGCAGAATTAGAGAGAGAGAGACAGAAAGAAAGGTCTTCCTTCTATTGGTTTATCCCCCAAATGACCGCTACGGCCAGCCCACTGCGCCAATCCAAAGCCAGGAGTCAGGTGCTTTCTCCTTGTTTCCCATGTGGGTGCAGGGCCCAAGCACTTGGGCCATCCTCCACTGCCTTCCTGGGCCATAGCAGAGAGCTGGACTGGAAGAGGAGCAACCGGGACAGAATCCTGCGCCCCAACCGGCACTAGAATCCCGGGGTGCTGGCGCCACAGGCGGAGTATTAGCCAAGTGAGCCGTGGTGCCGGCCCGAAACACTTGAAGTTCTAAATTATTTCTGGGAGGAAAAAGTGTTAAATAGTTTAGGGGATATAGTCTCCTTATGTTTACTTTTGATAAAACTAGAATGTACTTTTACTATCCTTGTAGCAGAAATATAAGTTTACAAGTAGTGGACAACATAATGAATAAATCAAGTCATTTGTGATCTCATCACTCACGGATATTCACTGTTTTGCTTTTTGTAACTTTTTCTTCCAATCTTTTTCAATATACTCATGTATATACTTTTCTGAAATAGAATTGGTGTCTTATTGTGTGACTTCGGTGCCACTGTATGTGTTTTATGTCTTGCTTTTTTCGTGTAGCATGTCTGCGCACTTATCCACGTTACTGTTCTTCAGCTCATTTCTGAGTGGCTGCATATTTTCACTTTGATTGCCAGGACAGGCAGTGTGGAGCCAGACATCCTGAAAACCAGGCTTTCTGGCCTTGGGCAAGTTATTTTCTCTCCCTGTACCTCAGTTTCCTCATTTATCAAAGGGAGGTAATAAAGACTTACTGTGAAGATTATGTGTATTAAGCCAAGCAGTTAGAACAGTGTCTGCCAGTAGGAAGGTTATTAGATACTAAAATAGACATTGCAGTTAGTGATAAAATATTATTAAATCATGATTTACTTAATGAGTTAACTAATTCCACTGCTGATCTTTGAAGTGTTTCCTGGTGTTTCCCTTCATAATAAATACTATTCTAACCATCATTAATTACTATTGCGTTAGGGTAACTATGTTAAAATGGAATTTTCAGTCAAGAGAAATAAATGTTATTGGGGTTTGATGTACATTCCTGCTAATTGATTTATGGAGAGTTCATACCAGCTTAAAAATTTTTCCAGTGGGTTATGTGTTTTATCCCCACAAATATAAATTTAAAATAAATATAGATAAAATTTATCTCATCTACTATACTAGTTAATGTTCAGAAGTGTGTCATTTTACTGTGGAAGCTAGAACATTATTTCCAAAAGTTTTGGATGCCTTAACTACGTTAGGAAATTGGTAGAAAATAACAAGGACTAGTTAAGATACCTGATTTGTCTCTTGCTAGTAGTATGTTATAAAGGACTTTTTGAAGCACTAGATTAGGTTGCTTTCCAGCATTAAACATTTTTAAGATTCTAAGTCAGTTGATGCATGTACATAGGTTAGATTCTTTGATGGAGAAACCTCCAATCCTGCCAAAATCAGTGGCTAATAAAAAAGTTGTATTTCTTTAACAGAATAATGGTAGCCATTTTTAGCAGAT
This sequence comes from Sylvilagus floridanus, assembly GCA_949820135.1. Classification (NCBI taxonomy): domain Eukaryota; kingdom Metazoa; phylum Chordata; class Mammalia; order Lagomorpha; family Leporidae; genus Sylvilagus; species Sylvilagus floridanus. Next base: position 8,034,922 of record OX463228.1, on the reverse strand, counting down.
AGATTGACTTATCCACATACAGCTTCCCCAACTGGTCCAAGGTGGCAGCTGTAGTTGTTGACATTTCCTAGCAAACAGAAAAAGGAAGAGACTAAAAAAGGTCAGAAATCCATTCTTTATCTTTCAGACTGTGACTTGGAAAATGTGCCTGTCATCTTCTCTCACCTCCCATTGGCCTGCACCTAGTCACGTGGTGCCTTGTAGCTGCAAGAGAGGCGGGGCTATGACTGCTCAGCTGAAACTCAGTGAAGGGAAAGTGTTGTTGTAAATAGCAGAGGGTAGGTGCCGGAGGCCCGTCTTCTGTCTTCGGCACCGTATGCTGCTTTGGGAACTTCTGATGAGCAGTAGTATTCTAATGAAGCATGAAGACGTAAAACAGGATCTCCAAAATCTTGGTTGCTCCCTTGCGGGACTTTCACTGAGTACATGCTGTCCCATGTTTACCCAACTACTCATCTCTTACTCAGTATTTTTTTTTCCCCGTTGTTTTTTTCCCCCCATCAATTCTATGGAGCTGTAATTAGGTACAATAGAGCATCCATTTAACTTTTACAATTCGGTGTGTTTTAACAGATGAGTACACCTGTGAATTATGAAAATCAAGACGCAGAACAATTCCATCACTTTCCAAAGATCCGTTGTGCCTTTTGCAATCCATTCCTCCTCTGCTTCTGGCCATGGCCATCCACTCACCTGCTTTTTGCCATTAAGGTCTTCCCTTTTCTAGAATTTGACTTAAATGCAGTCATATAGTTTGTGGCCTTTTGTGTTTAGTTTTTCCTATAGCATGCTTTTGAGATTCATCATGTTGTGTGTATTAGTTTGCTCCTTATTGCTGAGTATGCTTACCAGGTATGTTGTTTGTCCACTCATTAGTTGATGGGCATTTGTATTATTTCCATGTTGAGTATTGTAAGTAAAATTTCTAAAACTTTTTTGAGTGTGAAAATGATTTCATATTGTCACTAACAAGTTCTTGTTTATCATGTCCTTGCCAACACTTGTTACCATTGACTTTTATATACTTGGGTGCATATAATGGCATATCACCATGTTTTTTTTTTTTTAAGATTTATTTATTTATTTGAAAGTCAGAATTACACAGAGAGAGGAGAGGCAGAGAGAGCGGTCTTCCATCCGATGGTTCACTCCCCAATTGGCCGCAATGACCGGAGCTTCGCCGATCCGAAGCCAGGAGCCAGGAGCTTCTTCCAGGTCTCCCACATGGGTGCAGGGGCCCAAGGACTTGGGTCATCTTCTACTGCTTTCCCAGGCCTTAGCAGAGAGCTGGATCGGAAGTGGAGCATCTGGGCTTTGAACCAGCACCTATTTGGGATGCCGGCGCTTCAGGCCAGGGTGTTAACCCACTGCACCACTGCACCAGCCCCCTCACCATGGTTTAAATTTATATTTCTCTTATAACAAAGGAGGATGCACATCTTTGGAGGCTTTTATTGGCATTCACCTGAAATATATCCACGTATTTTACTCATTTTTGAAGTTGGAGGTTCATTTTACTACTGAGGTTTAAGACTTCTTGTGGTATTTTAGATACAATTCATTTGTCAGATACGATTTATAAACATTTTCTCCTATTCTGCAGCTTGTTATTTTGTTTACATGACCAGTCTTGATGTTTTAAATACCATTGATATGGACTATTTTATCAAATAAGACATGGCCTTTTGAAATAAAATGTGAGCAAATGTTGAGGTGATAGTAGGTTATGAATTTGTACATTCAGTTTTGGAAAGTTCGGCTGATCAAAGGATTAAGGCACAGGAGAAGAATCTTTTATTTTTAAAAAGATTTATTTATTTGAAAGGCAAAATTACAGAGAGGCAGAGAGATAGAGAGGTCTTCCATCTGCTGGTTCACTCCTCAAAAGTCCACAACAGCTGGAGCTGGGCTGATCAGGAGCCAGGAGCCTCTTCCAGGTCCCTCATGCAGGCGCAGGGGCCCAAGGACTTGGGCCATCCTCTACTGCTTTCCCAGGCCATAGCAGAGAGCTGGGTTGGAAGTAGAACAGGGGTTGGTGCTGTGACGCAATGGGTTAAAGCCCCCCTGCCCCCATCTGCAGTGCCAGCATCCCATATGGGCTCCAGTTCAAGTCTCAGTTACTCCACTTCTAATTGGAGTCCTGGTTGCTCCACTTCCAATCCAGCTCCATGCTAATGTGCCTGGGAAAGCAGCAGAGCGTAGCCCAAGTCCTTGGGCCCTGTACCTACACGGGAGACCCAAAAGAAGCTCCTGGCTCCTGTCTTTGGATTGGTGTGGCTCCTGCTATTGCAGCCATCTGGGGAGTGAACCAACAGATGGAAGACCTTTCTTTGCCTCTGCCTCTCTGTAATTCTGCCTTTCAAGTAAGTAAATAAAACTTAAAAAACAAAACAAACAAAAAAAAAAAAACAAGAAGTGAAGCAGCCAGGACTTGACCAGTCACCCATATGGGATGCCAGCACTGCAGGCAGCGGCTTTACTCACTATGCCACAGTGCTGGCCCTAGGAGTGGAGTCTGAACAGTGAATTAAGGCATGTTGTGTTGTCAGAACTAGAGAATAAGATGGCCATTCAGTAGATCTATGTAGATCTCTCTTATTGTTGCTAGGCAATGAGATATATGTATTTACTCAGCTGTTCCCTAAAGCTCATCAAAACCAGCCTTTTTCTTCTCAAGCCTTTTCTTGCTTCTGTTTCAAAAAGCTAGTGCACTATTGCTCATTCCACGAAGGACTAGTTCAGAATACTGCAAGTTGAGGAGCAGGCCATAGACCTAGTGGTTAAGATGCCTGTGTTCCGCATCAGAATGCCTGAGTTCAATACCCACCTCCAGCTTCCTGCTGATGCACAACCTTGGAAGGCTGCAAGGATGGCTCAAGTGGCTGGGTCCTTGCCACCCATGTGGGAGACCTGGAATTGAATTGCCAGCTCTAGACCCCCTGGCTGCTGTGGACATTTGGGGAGTGAACCAACAGATGGTGGTGAGAAAGAGTGCTCTCTCCTGCTGTCTGTTTGTCTCTCAAGTAAATTGAAAAGAAGAAACAATATTACAAGCAGCACAGTATTTTGATTTCCATTGTGGCACAATAACTAAAGAGGTTTTAGGAGCCTGAGGTTGGCAGAGTATTATGTGTAGGCTAAGTCCAATTTGATGGCTGTTTTTGTACTTAAAGTAAATCAGTATGTGTTTGTTTCATGCATCGTCTGTGGCTGTTTTCACATTATGTTGGCAGACTTGAACCATTGCTATAAAGATGTATCTATCTGGTACACAAAGCATAAAATATTTATTATCTATCCCTTCACAGAAAAAGTACGTAGACTCCCGATCTAGGGAGAAACAAGTCCATTAGCCTGTAAGCAGCAGTATAGTGAGTCATTCCTGAAAATTCACGATTTTACTTCAGATACTCAGAGTTGCCACTGAGTAGTAATGGGGAGTGATCCAAGAAATTAGAACTGATCTCAGAGGCCTCTCTCTTGGAAGCATAATGTGTTCATTGAGATAACATTTTGAACACAAGACTCATCAACTTCAAAAACAGTTCTTTATTGTACTTGGTGTTTAAGTGCTTAGTCATAAAGTTATACATGGTCCTCCAACAGTCTTCTAAAAACTTTGTAAATTTATCATCCATGTATCTCTCTCTCTCTCTTCACTCTTGTAGACTTAAGATTAACAGTAGAAAAAATGAGAAGTAAATTAAGATACATGTAAGACTTGGGCCCGGAGGACACAGATTGAAGTGATGGGTTTTAGACGCCAGGAAAAAATGATTGTCCAAGACACTTAAGAGGCCTCATACCTAGTAGAGGATTAGAAAAAGACCTATAGATGATTTATCCTTCTAGTGGTCACCTCCTTCTTAGATCTGTAGGTAACTTTAGAAAAATGGGTGAGGTGACATCAGGAACATAATGGGAGTTTCTTTGAATGCTTTTCTTAAAATGTGCTTTATGTTGTTTGGTGAGGATTTTTATTGATAGGACAACTTATAGAATCCCACTGCTTTCTCATGTCTGTAATCAGCATTTTGCAAGTGCTCTTTTAGAATTTGCTGCACTTTTCATGGCTTCAGACACAATGTTTTATGGTCTTTAAGTCACTAGCTGGTGGTCGTTATGTTACTATCCAATTTTACTCATCTTCCTACTGCTCATCACGTATTATTGACTCATGGTTGTTCCTTTAAAATTCTCCCACTTTGAAAAAATGATTTGGTATAATTAACAGATTTCATTTCTATAGATTGTCATATTTAAATATTCAAAACTGAGAAATGCCAGGTGCTTTAACACTTTTTTTTTTGTCTTTAGCAATGCTACCTCATGGCCAGTATCATCTTTGCAAGACTGCAATTCAGCTTCCAATATTGTTTTCTGTTTATCCCCTTAAACCATAACAGGGGCATTCTATTCAATATAATTAATTATGACCTGGGAGTTGAATCATGTTTTGATTATAAACTAGAGAAGGACATTTATTTGATATCCTACTTTCTTCTCAGTTTGTAGTAATTAGAAATAATAATTAAAGTTGTCATTACATTTCTTAATGCAGAATAATGCTAAAATAGGATCACTAATAATTTTACATTTTGCTTAAATCTGAAGTTTAAAAATGATTCTGGTTTTAATCTCAGATGTGTGAAATTGCTATATATGCCAAGATATTCTTTTTTTGAAATTTATTTATGTATGTGTGTATGTATGTTATGTGAGAGAGAAATAGAGCTCCCATCTGCTGATTCATTGTGCAAATGCCTGCAGCACTGGGCTGGGCCAAATAGAACTAGAAGTCCAGTACTCAATCTGGGTTTCCCACATGAGTGGCAGAGACCCAAGTACCTTTGAGTGTGTTAGCAGGAATCTGAAATCTGCAGTAGAGCCAGGACTTGAAACCTGGGATTCTGATTTGGGACGTGGGTATCCCAAGCAGCAGTGTAACTTCTAGGCCAGTATCTGTCCCTAAAGTATTCGTAATCTGTGTAAACTAATAGCAATATGTACTTAACTTCTGTTTCGGTTATTTTTTAAACTGCCTTTAGTAGATTATCATAATACTACATCAAAATGTTACCAGGTTTTTCTTTGAAACTTTAAGCTATATGTATTTTTAGTGTAATTTTTTTTTTCTGGTATGTTTATCTTCTGAATAAAATTTGGTACTTCTGAAATTCTGTCAGTTGCCTAACCCAAATGATACCAGAGAGGCCCAGAATTGTTCTTTTGTGGTTAAGTTGGGAATATACAATGGAGCCTTTTTATATAGTGTTAATTTGTTCTGACAAATGTCCTGTATATTTTTAAGAACTCAAACTTGTTCCTAAAGTTAGTGTGCAAGCAAAAGTTTCTTAAGGAAAAGAATAAAGCACTGTTGAAGTCCTCTACGTCTGTTAAAATCACAGCCTCCCTTTCCTTAGACATGCTTTGTGCTTCCCTTCAGTTTCCTGAATTTTGTTACTTGTTAGTCATTGTTAGTCATTGGTTTGTTAGAAGAATTCAGTCTTGAATACTTAGATGGTAATAAAACTACCAAATGTTTCTACCTCTCTCTCTAGAAAAGCTTTTTTTTTTGCATTCTTTGTTTTTTGTTACAGTTTATCTGTATTTAAAATGCTATTATTTCAATTAAAGTATAATACTAGACATTTATACATAAGACTAGGCATCTTATACATGGCAATGTAGTGACAATATTCTTTCACTATTCCAAGTGGAAATTATGAATACATAATTACATAATACAGTATCTTTAGCTGGTTTTAGTTGCATTCAAATGCTCTTAATATACCAAAAATGGAATTTATAATACTAAAAATCTCATGGGAAGCTTAAATACCCTTAATAAACTGATGCTTACTTAACTTTTAAATATAGAATTATATTTTGAATAATTTAAACTTTTGAACACAGAACTAATTTATTTGTAAAATACATGGAAATCATGTTTGTAACCAGTGGATTTTTACATTCCATTCTTACTAAACTGCACACATAGTAGCCAAGCTCTCCTTGCTATGATTTAGTCACTTAACATAAGTTTATAATTCTTCTCATTGTGTAATTGATGATTCTGATCAAGTGTGTTTTCCCACTAATATTATGATAGCAAGCCAATTTCTGAAGATAAGTGAGGAAGGAGCAGAGCAGAAAAAATGACCTTATGAATAAATTTTGAATATCAATTTAGTATTTTTATTTAATCTTTTCATTAGCAATTTTTGCAGCCACTTCAAAAGAACATTCAGTAATACTTCTAAGGAGCAGACAATTGGCAGCTGGTATCATGCCATTTTCATTCACCAATCAGGTTTCTGTTACAGAGATGCTAAGAATGAATGACAACTGAAAGGGAGAAAAAATACACATGTAGAATAACTTTCCCTTGAAAAAGTACAGCGAACGAAATGCATATTTCATAGAGTGCTTCATTCCTAATTTTATCTCAGGAGTGTATTACTCTGACCCAAAAAAAAAAAAAAAAAAAAAAGACCACTACAAGAAGTACCATAATAAAGTAAAATTTTGCAAAGTACTCAAACAATCCTGTCTATTTATTTTTTTTGGTTCCAGTCTTTTTAAAGAATGAAGTAATGTTTTTGTAAACCCTTAGCAACATTAGTGTACTTTGGGCTCCTTTTGCCAGTTTTTCAAGTATTCACTTAAATTTTAAAATCCACATTGCATACTTTTCACATTGTAGTTGTGAACTAATCTGAATTTTAGATAGAAATAATCTTTTAGATTGAAATTGCCCTTTAAGATTTCCTCATCTTTATAACCACAGTACTTCCATCCAGTGAAACATAACCCTCGTAAATACTCAGAAAGCAGTCTAGACCAGACCCAGATAATTACAGAGTTATATACCTCATCTTATTGCCCTCCTGGAAATTCATAGTAATTTTACTTGCATTTCCTCCCATTTATGTGACTACCGTATATCCTCAAGGTGAAGAATGCATTTAAAATCCCATTATCAGAAATCATTGTATATTATAAAATTCAATTTAAGAGAGTTTTTTCTTTTGATCTGTATTCTTCTGCATCCAATCTAATTTCTAAATCTTCTGTTAGTTTTGTAGAGATATTTGGCTATAGCTATTGCTGTTTATAAATTTTTCATAAAGCTTTATGGTAGAATCATACAACTTGTAATGTTCATTAAATACAATAATTTGTTGCCAACATTACTATAGCTTATTCATTGAACTTCCTTAGGTCTAGTTTGGCACTTTTCATTTCTTCTTAAATAAATAAATAAATAAATTAATTAATTAATTAATTTTCATTTCTTGTTAAACAAACTCCGAAGGCCGTCATCCATTTTTGTTGTCTTGCAGTTTGAGCTGTCTCAAAGCAGGGAGCTTTGCAAAGGGCCACTCATACCCCTGCGAGTTAATGGTTGGGTTGGTTTTAGTAACATTGAATTTATTCAGGTGATGACCCGAATTGAAGATGTGCTGATGGGAGAACACAGACTGTAATCCTTGACTTTGGATATGTGGATCATTCAGCCCTACTGTCTAGCATTCCTTTTCTTTTCACTTTGGGCTGAATTACATGCTTACTATTATTGTTATAAAATATTGTAGAGAAGAATATAGTATATTTTCTTAAAATGTAAAAAGTTATGAAATCTAGTGTATTGTGAAGGGAAAATTCTGACTGTTCTAATGGCTTGTTAAACAATCATTTATTTGCTAGGTAAGTTCTCTTCTACGCTCTATGAGACGGGTGGCTGTGATATGTCCCTTGTGAATTTTGAACCAGCAGCAAGAAGAGCATCTAATATATGGTATGTGTGAAATCACATAAGGAGTGTGTGTGTGTACCTGCATATATTTGTCATGTTTTAAGTTCTTAAGCCTGGAGATATAAAAGTTAATTTTTAATTTTTCTAATTGACAAATACAAATAATCTACAATTATGGTATACAACTCTCTGTCTTGAAATACTGTATCCATTGTAGAATGCCTAAATCAAGTTAACTAATACCTGTATTTCCTGACATAATTTTGTTTTTTTTTTAATAGTGAGAAAGCTTAAAATCTACTCTCAGTGACTTTCAGTTACATGTGACATTGTTATTAACTCTAGTCAGCATGTCAGATATAAAGAGTACTTGGAAAACATATCTATATCAACTTAATTAGACTTAATAACTTACCATAGTGCATTTTTTCCGAAGAATTAAGGTAGAATTTTATGCTGTGAAAAATGTAAGCATTATTATAAAAGTGAAAGTTATTCTGTATGTTTAAAAATATTAAATCTAAATTTCCTTTAGGTATTATAGTAGGATAGGATAGGATAGGATAGGATAGGATAGGATATCTCACAATTACAAATTTAATTATAAATTTCGTGCTCTCCCTATATTATAGGATGGAATAAAGCCTATCAGAAAAATCGTCACATAACAAAGTTGAAACTCATCAATTACTTCTTCTTTCATATAATTTTAATAATTTACTTCTTTATTAAGGGTTATTTCAAGTAACTTTTTAAATACCCAGCTTTGATTTTAGTTACATTTTTTATTATCTTTAATGAAGAATTTTTTTGTTTACTTTTTTTGTTTGTTTTAGGAATTTATTAAAATGTGTGTCATATGTTACATTTTACTTCTTTTCTTTCCATCTCTTTGGAGGAAATTTATAAAATATAAGGAAATTAGGAGAAAAGTAAATAAATTAGAAATCTTTATCAGGTAACATAAGTACAGTTTTAGAATATGTTAAAATTCTTTTTTCTAAAATTTTGTTCTTGTTCATGTATTCAAGTTCCTGCTTTGGATTCCATTATTGGTAGTTTTTTATTGTTATTTTAGGACTTAATGGGTCACTTCTTTGGGTGGTTTACTTATTTTTAAAGTTTGAGGGTCCATTTAAGGCAATAGGATCTTGCCATTATTCAGCTCAGCATGCTGAACAGGTAGAACATAGAGGGAATTATTCTCTCGAGGCTCCTTTAGCCCAGTTTCAGAATTCACCTATCAATCAATTTTTAAATTGGAGTTGCCTGATTCTGTAATGGTGGAAACAGGGGATGGAGAAATGGAAAAACTTAGCTACTGTGTTAATTTGAGAGGAGAATAATTCCTCACATAAAACTATGATAAACCCTGAAGTTTTGAAATCCAGAGCTTACTGAAATGTGACAACTGAATTTTGTTCTAGGCTGCCATATTAGCTTAGGTTTATTGTGTCTTTAGTCACTTAAACACTTTCACAAGAGCCTTGTGCTGAGTGCTTTTATTATCTGAAGTGACTGATGAAGAAACAGGTGTAGGAGACACCAGGTAACTTGTCCAAGGTGTCATTCAGTTGAAGAGCTTTGAACGCAGACCCTACGACGCCCAGTGTATGCTCTTTATTCACAACTTGGGGGAAATGTTATTTTGCATTTTGAAGTTTACATGGAAAAGTGAAGCTGATTTAAATGTCATCACACTGTTGAAGGATTTGTTTCTCTTTCTACTACATGACAAGCTGTTTACTCCCTAACCCCATTCTTGTTTTATTTTAGTGACACGGATTCTCACGTATCCAGTTCTACCTCAGTTCGATTTTATCCACATGATGTGGTAGGTTTTTCTTTATCTTTATACCATTATATATTTCCAGATTAAATCTGAAATGTCTATAGATATGTAGAAAAATCAGAAAAATCAGTGAAGTTACCAAATGTCAGTTTTGTTGCAAACTGGCAAAATCACCTAAGCCGTCCTTCAGTGGATCTCTTTTTGCAAGTCGTTGGAAAGGAAACAAAGTTTAATTAGCCATGTTTATACATTTTGAGGGGAGATAAAGATGCATTTACTCTTCAGTCCCACAACTTGGTTGTGTCATTTGTTAGTTGAGCCAATTTGCAGCCTCATTGTAACTTTATTTTGATGCATTTAACTGTTGACTATTAGCTATTCATAACTTGTGTGTGAGAGGAAACTGAGTGGCGACATGTATGTAAAGAAATTATATATATATAAAAATATGTGTATATGTAATCATGTAATATATGCAAGAAATTATGTACATGTGTATAAAAATTAAACTGTGAAATACAATGGAGATTTAAAATAGAATACAAACTGCTTTTTGTTCCCAACGTGTATATATTCAAGCTGAAAAAGACAAAATATAAAAAATCATTATGAGAAAACATACAGATACATGTTGACGAATGTAGTGCTAAAGGGATTAATTTTTAGTGACTTCCTAAAGATGAGTTATTGAGTTAAAATACTTTTAAAAATGTATTTTAAAGTCAGGAACAAATAGTTTTTCCATCTACTGGTTCGTTTTCAAAATGCCTGCAACAGCCAGAGCTGGGTCAAGCCGACGCCCAGAGCCAGAGCTCAGTCTAGGTCTTTCCTGTGTGTGGCAGGGACTCAGCTACTTCAGCCGTCAGCTGCTGCCTCCCAGGGTGCACGTGATCAGGAAGCTGGAATGAGGATCAGGGCTAGGATTTGAACCCAGTCCCTCTGCTACAGGATGCAGGTGTTCCAAGTGGCATCTTACCACTGCACCAAATGCAGATGAGTTATGAGTATGATTTTAAGATTACAGTTGGCAACTGGCAAAAAACAGTGGTTCTCAACCTGTGGATGTTTGACAATATCTGGAAACTAATGCTTGCGCCAACCGGAGGCATGCTACTGATGTCTAATGTGTAAGAGCCAGGGATGCTGTTAAACATCCTACGGTGGGAATCCTAGCCCCCTTAACAAAGAATTATCTAATGCAGAACGTGTGTGATGTCAAGATTGAGAAGCCCTGATGTAGACCATAAGAAGAAAAGTGTTCTGGTCGTAGTTGTCAATGCTTGCAGGTAGAAATGGCTATATTATACATGAGAAGCAAATTTTCTTGACTCTACCCACATTAAGTGTTTTGTTGATTTAATTGAAGATTTACTTTTTTTTTTTTTTTAAAGAGTTACAGAGAGAGAGGGAATGAGGGAGACATACAGAGAGATCTTGATCTGCTGATTCATTCCCCAGATGGCCACAATGGCCAGGGATGGCTCATGCCAAAGACAGGAGCCAAGATCTTCATCTGGATCTCCTGTGAGAGTAGCAGGGGCCCGTTGGGTCTTTCTCTTCTGCTTTCCCAGGTCATTAGCACGGGCTGGATTAGAAATGGAGCAGCCAGGACTTGAACCAGCATCCATATGGGATGCCAGCATCGCAGGCGGTGGCTTCCCCTGCAACATCAGCCCCATCACATTAAATGTTTTAAAAGCAGAGATTCTCCCCCTTTTATTTGCTATATATATTCCTAGAAACTCCGTAGGAAAGCAAAAATGGGATGATTATTATATTTATAATTTTCACATTTAAATGGCATGGGAGCCTTCAACTAGCAAAATGCTGCTTAGAGTTGTGCCAGATAGAGTGAACCTTTTTTCTTTTTTCTTTTTTTAATTTGAGAGACAGAGACCTTCTGTCTGCTGATTCACTCCCCAAATGCTTGCAATGGCTGGGGCTGGGCCACGACACAGCCAGGAGCTGGGAACTCAGTCTAGGTCTCCCCCCGTAGGTGGCAGGAACCCATTTACTTGAGCCATTTCCTGCTGCCTCCTAGGATCTGCATTAGCATGACACACATCAGGAGCTGGAGCTGGGACTTGAATCCAGGTACTCTGATATGGGATGCAGGTGTTTTAACCAATAGACCAAATGCTCACACCAGATCCAGTCTTGTTGCTTTCAGAAGAAAGGAAAAGTGATGGTGAATGGATAAGTTAAAGCTAAAACAATGCAATAATTTCCGGTATAGTCTCAGGTGAACAGCCTGCAAAAACAGAAAAAAAGTGGGAGGAGGGCAAGATTTGAAAACAGTGACAATGGTGATAAATGACAAAGGAGTAACTAAGAGTTGAAGACTCAGCTCTGAACCTAACAGTGAGATTCATAGCTGAGAAGAGACTAGAAATGTGCCAGGGGAAGCCACTAAGTCTTCACTGACAGTGATTTTAATGGATTCACTAGCAATGCAGTCAGAAAGTCCTTAGGTTTCAAATATGCTTCATAACAAGACCTTTCCAAAAGTCTGTTGGCTAGTTTGCTTTGTTTCCTTAGTATTTCCATCTTTTGTAGTTTCTAATCGTAAAATTTTCAAAGTGGACTACGGTGGAGAATTAAGGGGCTTAGATAATCTGCAAGCTAATTGAGGCGTTCTTGAATCATGATTTGATTAGATACTTTAAGTCTTTCAACGCTGACTTTCTTTTAGCTCTCTCTCCCACAGATTCGATTGAATAGACTGTTGACCATCGATACAGATTTATTGGAGCAACAGGACATTGATCTAAGCCCTGACTTAGCAGCCACTTACGGCCCAACAGAAGAGGCTGCCCAAAAGGTTAAACACTATTACCGCTTTTGGATCTTGCCCCAACTGTGGATTGGCATTAACTTTGACAGACTCACACTTTTGGCCCTGTTTGATAGGTGAGAATATAGTATGATCCTAAAGATATGTGTAGATTTTATTTTTAAGTGAAGTATTCCTAATTATCCATTGAGATTTTTACCTGATTATCATGTTGGAAAATGTTTCTGTTTTAGTCCTCTTAAGATAAAAAATAAGGTAATGAGGCTTTCAAATATTGACTCTCTTAAATCCATTAAAACCTTTGTTATAATATGTTTGTACAAAGAAATCCTTTTTATTAGCAATAAAACTCACAGCACTGGAACTTAAAGGCCAGAGAATATGAGAAATTGATGACTTTAGGGTATAGGTAGTATGATTCCAAGTATAAAAGTTGTCAGAGGGAACTGGTATCTATTAGCAGTACTGTCGTAATGTTAAACATACCAGTATGTTACAAACCTGGTAGCCAATGGCTCCTTTGGTCAGCTTGGAGTAACAGGACTGGATTTACTCTTTGATTCAAAACAACCCAAGCCAGACAAAATATAAGAAACAGTGTTTTTTTTTTTTTTTTTCAGACATTAAAGATATGACAACACAGGACAGTGACCCTGAGAGATAGGAAGCAGGTGGTATGAGCCCTGCCTTTGTCCCAGTGTAATACCTTAGGCTGCAGAACAGGCAGGGGCACTAGAGGTAGTCCCCAGGGCTCCCTGAAGAGCTGGAGGCAAGACAGCAGGGAGACGGAGGCAGCCAGGACAGATCAGACAGACAGAGACCGGCGCTCAGAGAGAACCTCAGAGGTCTGCAGCAGGTGCCCTTTGCCGCTCAGCAGAGCACTGGTCAGTTCATCTAAGGCAGGAAACTCTGGGAGGCCAGGTGGAGGCTCAGGTGACAAGAGTAGTTGCTGGTGCTCAAACAGTGCATGTTTCTACCAGCCAGAGTGAAGCCACTCTCACTCCACGTCATATAGTGCGCTGTGCAGAATATTGAGGGAACTCTTACCTGAACCATAGGGAAGAATTAGCCCTAGCATGTGCTCTGCCTCAAACCTACCTGACAAGTCATCAAGAGTAAGACCCAGAGGGATGAAACTGTTTCTAAATAGCACAACAAAGCTCAAGAAGTTTGACAGGAATCTAGAAACATCACTCACAAAGTTAAGATTCACATTTGTCATACAATCAAAGATAATCAGGTGTGCAAAGAAGTGAGAAAAAGTGACCTGTAATGAGGAGGAAAATAAATCGAGACCAACCTGTAACTGGTACCCGATGTTAGAATTAGCAGACAAGAACACTGGAACAACAACAACAACAAAAATAAAACAAAACCAAACTGCAACAATTATATCTGTACTCAGTTTGTTAAGAGAGATGGGACCAGCGCTGTGGAGTAGTAGGTAAAGCCTTGCCTGCAGTGCCGGCATCCCACAGGGGGGCCAGTTTGTGTCTTGGCTTCTCCCATTTCTGATCCAGCTCTCTGCTATGGCCTGGGAAAGCAGCGAAAGGTGGTCCAAGTCTTTGGGCCCCTGCACCTGCATGGGAGACCTGGAAGAAGCCCCTGGCTTCTGGCTTCAGATCAGCACAGCTCTGGCCATTGCAGCCAATTGGGGAGGGAACTAGCAGATGGAAGACCTCTCTCTCTCTCAGCCCCTTCTCTCTCTGTGTAACTCTGCCTTTCAAATAAATAAATAAATCTTTAAAAAAAAAGTAGAGACATGGAAAATAGACAAAATAAGTCCCAGATAGGGTGGAAAGTGTCATTATACTCTTAAATCTGTGTATATGAAATACATGAAATTAGTCTATATAAATAAAATTTTTAAGATTTTATTTATTTATTTGAAAGGCAGAGTTACAGACAGAGGGAAGGAGAGACAGAGAAAGGTCTCCTATCTGCTGGTTCACTCCCATATTGGCCGAAGCTGGACTGATCTGAAGCCAGGACCCAGGAGCTTCTGCTGGTTTTCCCATGTGGGTCCATGCAGGGACCCAAGCTCTTGGGCCATCCTTTACTGCTTTCCCAGGTCATAGCAGAGAGCTGGATCAGAAGAGGAGTAGCTGAGACAGGAATGGACACCCTTATGGGATGCTGACACCACAGGTTAGTCTTAGCCAAGTATACCACAGTGCTGGCTCCTAAATAATTTTTTTTAAAGGTTGTAAGAGTTGAATGTAACAGTCTTAAATAAAAACTACACTGGGTGGGATTAATGGTAGAAGAAAAGATCAGAGAATTTGAAAGCATAGCAGTAGAAACTGTTCCAAATGAAATAAAGAATTTTCTTACCACTCCATCCCCCCCAGTGAAAAGAGCATAAAATCAAAATGAGAGTAAGCTGCGGGCCAACTTTAAGAGAAGAAGGAAAAAGTTTTGAAGAAATAGTGGAAAACTTTCTCAGTTTGATGAAAACTTACAGACATTGAAGAAGCTCAGTGAACCCCAATCACAAGAAAAGCAAAGCAAACTACATAAAGGCACATGATTATTCAAAGCAGTGATAGATCTTAAAAGCTACAAGAGGAAAAAGAAGACATTCTTTGTGTAGAGGAACAAGATTAACAAAGACATCAGTGTTATTGGAAATAATCAAATATGAAGATAGTGGAGGCCCATCTTTTAAGTACTGTCAACTTAGTACTATAACTAGGTACTTTATACCCCGGAAAGTATCTGCTCAAAACCAAGGTGAAATAGACATTTTCTAAACTTGGAAAAATGAGAAGAATTTCCCAAGCAGAGTTGAAGAATGTCTCTGTGGCAGCAGGAGGATGATGTTGGAGGGAAATACGGTCCCGCCCGAAGAAACAAACATCACTGCAATCTTAGAAGTAACCATGGATAGACACTCAAGATTTTTCCTTAGGAACTCAATCAATCAATCAATCAATCAATCTCTCTCTCTCTTTAAGGTTTATTTATTTTTACTTGAAAGAGTTACACAGAGAGAGAAGGAGAGGTAGAGAGAGATCTTCCATCCACTGGTTCATTCCCCAACTGGCCGCGATGGCCAGGGCTGTGCTGATCCAGAGCCAGGAGCTTCTTCCAGGTCTCCCACAGGGGTACAGGGGCCCAAGGACTTGGGTCATCTTCTCCTGCTTCCCCAGGCCACAGCAGAGAGCTGGATCGGAAGTGGAGCAGCCGGAATTTGAACCAGTGCCCACATGGGATGCCGGTGCTTGCAGGCAGCGGCTTTACCCACTACGCCACAGCACTGACCTCAGGAGTTAAATCTCTTTAAAGATAAATGTTTAGACAAAATTAATATCAGTTTATTTTGTGGTCTATATATGACAATATAATAGCATAAAATGCAGAAAGGAGAAATAAAAGTATAAAATTAGTGGTTTTTGTTTTTGTTTACTTTATTTGAAAGGCAGAGTTGCAGTGAGAGAAGGAGAGAGGAGAGACACAGAGAAAGTTGTCTTCTATCTGCTGGCTCATTCCCTTAATGGCCTCAATGGCCGGGCCTGGGAGAGGCCGAAGCCAGGAGCTTCCTCCAGGTCTCCCACATGGATACAGGGGAGCCCAAGCACTTTTGGACCATCATCTGCTGCTTTCCCAGGCACATTAGCAGGGAGCTAGATCAGAAGTGGAACAGCCAGGTCTCTAACCAGTGCCCATATGGGATGTTGGCATTGCAGGTGGAGGCTTAACCTGCTACCCCCACAGTGCCAACAACAATATAATATTTCTTATACTTGCATAGTTTATGAAGTTGTATATTATTATCACTTGAAGGTAGCCTATCATAAAACGTGTATTTTAAACCCTAACGCAGCCACTAAAATAACAAAGGAAAGAATTATAGCTACTGTGTCAAAAAAGGAGATACAATGAATTAACAAAAATTAAGGGTAGATGTTGGCTGTAGTGGTTAAGATGCCACTAAGGGTACCCATATCCCATATCAGAGTGCATTGTTTGAGTGCCACCTCCTCTGCTTCCAATCCAGCATTGTGTTAATATGCAGCCTGGGAGACAGCAGATGATAGCTTAAGGACTTGGGGCCCTGTCACCTGTGTGGGAGACCTGGGTGGAGTTCTGGGGTTCCGGTGTTGGCCTGTCCCAGCCATAGCTGCGGCAAGCATTTGGGCAGTTACCAGTGGATGGAAAATCTTTCTCTTCCCCCGTGGATGTATCTCTGCCTTTCGAGTAAAATGAAACATTTAAATTATAATAATAAAGAAAACACAAACAGAAAAGAAATAAAATATGAAAGTAACAAAATGATAGAATTGGGAAAAGTCTGAAATTTTCAAAATGGACCAAAAAAAGCAAAGCTCAACTCTATGCTGCCTATAAGAATGCACTTTAAATATTAAAACAGAAATGGGTTAAAAGGGAAAAGATAACAACAAAGAACATGAAAGTAATGCTGGCATGGCTGTATTAATGTCAGACAAAGTAGAATTCAGAGGAAACAATATTGCCAAGGATAAAGAACTTTGATAATGATTTCACATTAATAAATATGTAGGATTTACTAATCCTAAATATTCCTACACCCAAAACAACCTCAAAATACATAAATCAGAAGCTGGTATAAATAGGAGAAATAAGCAAACCCATAGTTACTGCTAATTTCAACACCCCTCTTTAAATATTTCACATAACAAGTGCATAGAAAATCAGTGAATATATATATAATAGATTTGAGCAGTACTATCAACCAGCCTGTGTTGACTGACCTTTATGAATCATTCCACCCATACATGTTCTTTAAAGTGCTGTGGAACATTTACCAAGATAGATCATAATCTGTGTCATAATACAAAGATCAGGGGCTGGCGTAGTGGGTAAAGCCACCTACTGTGACACCAGCATCCCATTTGGATGCCAGTTTGTGTCCCGGATTGTTCACGTCTGATTCGGCTCCATTGATGGCCTGGGAAAAGCAGCAGAAGGTGGCTCAAGTGCGTGGGCCCCGCCACCAATGTGGGCCTTGGCTTCTGGCTTCAGCCTGGCCCAGCCCTGCCATTGCAGCCTTTTGGAGAGTGAACCAGCAGATGGCAGAATTCTCTCTCTTACTCTCTGTTTCCAACTCTTAATTTATTATTAATTTTTAAGTATTTTTACATTTACTTGAGAGACAGAGTTACATACAAAGGGAGAGACAGAGAGAGAGATCTCTTCATCTGCTGGTTCATTCCCTAAATGGCCACAACAGCCAGACCTCAGCCAGTCCACAGCCAGGAGCCAAGAGCTTCTTCTGGGTCTCCCATGCAGGTACAGGGGGACAAGCACTTGGGCCATCCTCTACTGTTTTCCCAGGCCATAGGAGAGAGCTAGATGATAAGTGGAGCAACTAGGACTCAAACCGGCACCCATGTGGGATGCCTGTGCACAGATAGATGCTTAACTCACTACGCAACATTACCTGCCCCTGTCTTAGTTCTTGACTTTCAAATAAATAAAGAAATCTTTAAAAATAAATTTTAAAAGGATTCCGATCATACATGATATGTTCTCTGACTGCAGTGGAATTAAAGAATAATAACACAAGAGCCTTGGAAAATTCCCAGATATTTGGAAACTAAATAGCACTTCTAAATAATTCATGGATTAGAGAAGTAATCAAATGGGCAAATTAGAAAGCATTGTGAACAAAGTGAAAATGAAAACACAATGTATCTGAATTTCTAGGATGCCATTATTTGCAATACTTGGAAAAATTTATTGTACTCCATACCTAAAGGAAAGATCTCAAATCAGTGACTTTAACTTCCACCATAGGAAACTAGAAGAAAGGGAACACATTTGGCTCAAGCATCAGAAGAAAAAAAATAATAATAATTTAAAAAAAAAAACAGAATTCTGCAAGGAAGCAGAAAAACAGTTAAGAAAATCTAGGGTATTAAAAGCTCATCTTTTTTTTTTTTTTTCCCAAAGAATTATTTATTTATTTGAAAGGCAGAGTTACGCAGAGGCAGAGAGAGAGAGAGAGAGAGAGAGAGAGAGAGAGAGAGAGAGAGAGAGGTTTTCCATCCACTGATTGACTTTTCAAATGGCCACAATTGCTGGAGCTGGGCCAATCCAAAGCCAGGAGCCTGGAGCTTCTTCCAGGTCTCATGCAGGTGCAGGGGCCCAAGCTGGATGAGAATTGGAGCAGGGGCCAGCACTGTGGCGTAGCAGGTAAAGGCGCTCCCAGCAGTGCTGGCATCAAATATGGGTGTTGGTTCAAGTCCTAGCTGCTCTATTTCTGATGCAACTTTCTGTTATGGCCTGAGAAAGCAGTAGAAGGTAGCCTGAGTACTTGTGCCCCTGCACCTGTGTGGGAGACCTGGAAGAAGTTCCTGGCTCCTGGCTTTGCATTGGCCCAGCTCTGGCTGTTGTAGCCATTTGGGGAGGGAACCAGTGGATGGAAGCTGTCTCTCTCTTCCTCTCTCTCTCCCTCTGTCTTTCAAATAAAATAAATCTTTAAAAAAAAAAAAAAAGGGGGAGTGAAGCAGCCAGGACTCGAACCGGCGCCCATGTCAACATAGCACTGACCCCCAAAGCTCATGCTTTAAGAGCATCAATTAAATTGATAAACCTTAAGCCAGCTAGATCAGAAAAAAATACCAACCAACCACAGGCACCAAGAAAGTAAGATATGATTACCACTACAGATTCTGCAGATATTAAAAATAAGTGAATATTATGAATATCTATATGCAAGTAAATTTGACAAATGGACAGATTAAATGGACAAATTTCTTGAAAAATATAAATTAAGTTAATGAAAAATTGTGCTTATCAACCTTCCAACAAAGAACACTGCAGGTCCAGATGGTATCACAGTAATGTCCAGATCAATGAGATGGGAAAGGATAACTTGTTCAGCAGAAGGTGCTGGAATGATTGAATTTCCACATGCAGAAAGTAAACAAAAGTAAGGGACTTTTATCCTTACTGTGTATTTTATTAGAAAAATTAATTCAAAATTGATGATTGGCATAAATGTGGTATCTAAAACAATGAAACTTCTGGGGGAAAAAGATAATGAGGAAATTTTGTGAACTTGTGTTAGGCAATGTTTCTTAGCTGTGATGCCAAAAATAAGAGTATTAAAGAACAACTTGATAAACTGGATTCTCAATATTCAAAATTAAACAAAAGCCTAAGGAAGCATCTGTTGAATTACAAGGGAAGTAGTATGCAGCACTATACAAAAGAGGTCGTTTGATTGGCAGATATGGAATTACATAACTACCTCCTAAGGTCACATGGAAGTACTAGTAGTTTATTGAATTGAAAACACTGTTGAACATTTTTAATCTGGTAGAACTGTTAAATAGTATAGAGATGTTTATGAAATTTATTTTAAGCAATTACAAAATGACATTAAATTCATAAAGTGAGTGATAAAGGTAATTCCTTACCCATTGTAGAAAATACTAATATGTAGGAAGTTTTCAGGACAGAAATAGGCAAACTATAATCTGGCCACAGATAATTTTTAGTAAAGCCATTTTTAGCTTGTTGTCTCTCTTGATCTGTAAGTGTTTATTTCTAAATAATAGAACTAATATCCTCCTGTATACTTGGCTTTTGTATTCTGCTTTTCTTTGAGTAGCAGAAGTACTGAGCATTTTCCCTGTCATTTAATATTTAAAATCATGATTTTTAGCACATATTTGCTTAACATTTTGTGAACATTTCACCAAGAAGGAATGATTAGTCTTAAATTTTTGGTGGGACATAGAAGTCACCTTTATTGCTTTAGTTTGTATCTTGGGCAGTATACTGTTTCTTGTGCAGTGTCAGTCTAATAAAGCATACAGTTGTCCCAGCAACTTTAATGGAGGCGAAATTGATGATCTTTGACTCTGCCTTCATCCTCAAATTTGTAAGAATTTGTACTTAAGTAATTTTATGGTGAGGTTTTGGATTATTTCAGATGATTGAGAGAAGAAAAATAAAACCACTTTATATCAAAAATTGGCTATAGACTTTACTCATATAGAGTAACATTTGGATTTTATAGGAACTTTTTATAGATTTTATTTTTTAAATTTGTGTTTTGTATATATTGTTTATTTGTCACCCAAATTGATGAGCTGTTTTGCATCAAATTTGATAGAAATGCAGATATTAAAAAAGGATTTTTAAATAGGAATTAAAAGTACAGTATGTTTATGTATAATAATGGGAACTCCACAGTTCACTATGACATGGTTTATTTCTACATAACAATTTGTGTTGTGTCCACAGGAAACTAATTTCTTTTTCAGGATGATCTAAAACCTCTCTAAACCTCTCCAAACCTAGCACCAAAATGGTACCTCAGCAAATGTATTAGGAAGTTTGTATTGATGTCTTCTCTTTTTCAGTCTGGTTAGTTTCTTAAATATTTATGATACAAACCTTACTTATAAGTTTTTCTGTCTGCAGAAATCGTGAGATCCTGGAAAATGTGTTAGCTGTTATTCTGGCTATTCTTGTGGCTTTTTTGGGATCTATTCTTCTCATACAAGGCTTCTTCAGAGATATCTGGGTCTTCCAGTTCTGCCTGGTAATAGCCAGCTGTCAATACTCCCTCCTGAAGGTATCAACGTCTTTTTTTTTCCTGCACTGGAATAATGTTTGTGTTAAAGGCAGAAGGTCTTATACTATTGACTGAATTGTAGTAAGATAATCTTTACATTTATTTTTCCTGAGATTATATGGATGTTTACTTGAAATTCTGTAGAGGGCAAAAGGAGGATTAAACTTATAATTGTATGCAGGTAGAGTTTCCTAGAAACTTCTTTGTATTAAAAGGAAATGTTTGTGTATTTGTTTTTTTCTTTAAAGATTTATTTATTTGTTTGAAAGGTGAGGGTTACAGAGGTAGAGGAGAGAGAGAGAGAGCAAGCGAGAGAAAGAGAGAGAGGTCTTACATCTGCTGGTTCACTCCCCAGATGGCCACAACGGCCGGAGCTGAGCCTGTCCGAAGCTAGGAGCCAGGAGCTTTTTCTGGGTCTCCCATGCAGGTGCAGGAGCCCAAGCACTTGGGCCATCTTCTGCTTTCCGAGGCCATAGCAGAGAGCTGGATCAGAAGTGGAGCAGCCGGGTCTCGAACCAGCACCCATATGGGGTGCCGCACTGCAAGCACTGGCTTTACCTGCTACAGCACTAGCCACATTTGCGTATTTGCTAAAATAAGAACCTCTGTTCTTGAAGTTTTTTCTTATTTTTTAAATTTTTATTTACTTATTCGAAATACAGAGAGAGGGAAGCAAAGATCTTCCACCTTCTTGTTCACTCCTCAAATGCCCACTGAAATACTAGAACCTGTAATACTGCAATACTAGAATCATACTGCTGCCTCCCAAGGTGCGCAGTAACAGGAAGCTGGAATCAGGGAAGCCCAAACTGTAACCCAGGCACTGTCCTAACTGCCATGCCAAATACCTGCCCTTCTTTTAATTTATCTGCATTAACTTTCCCAGTCTCATTTTTTGTGTCCTTGGTAGCTACAGTAATGTCAAAACTAGTATATATATTTGTTGGGACATTGAATAGGGCAGTTGTTGTAGCCTTGTTATTCATTACTGAAGGATAACAAACATTTAAGTGGGTGTTTAACCTAACAGTTAAGTCATCTGTGTCCCACAGTGTAGTACCAGGACGTGATACCTGGATCAGGCTTCTGAATGCAGCTTTCTATTACTGCAGACAGTGACAGTTCAAGTAACTGAGTCCCTGCCGATCTACATGGAAGCCTGAAATGGTGATCCTGGCTCCCAGCTTCCTGGCCCAGTTCCTGCAGGCTGTGGACCGTTGGGGAGTGAACCAGTGGATGGGAGCATGCTGTCTCTCCGCCTCTTAAATACATTGTAAAATCCTAAATATTACCAATTTCAAGCCTTAAAAATGAGAGAATCAAATATGTCAACTCACATAAAACTGAAGTTTTCACTTTGGCTTTGAATCAGTGTGTACTGTTGGTGGTAATGCAGTGTTTCCACTTTGCCATTTGTTTTCCTGTGCTTCGTGTTGGTTATTTGCCTCACATATACTAACATGCAGAGCCCTCTTCCAATGTGAAAACTGTTTCAATTTCGTTTATATTGTCAGCTGTCTTGTCTTTTTTCTCTCACTGTTTACTTTCGTACAGCTAGACCTCTGGAGTAAGCCACCTAAGTGGTCTGCTCCATTTGTTTGAAGGCTCCTCTGTACCTTCCTCATTGCTGTGCTGAAATTATGGTCTTTGTGGTTACTGTTAGTCATTCTAAATGCTGCATCTGTGTTCTTTCTCTAAGTCCCCATTCACTATGTTTCATCATTTAGTACCTGTTAAACTCTCTGCCGTTTGTCTGCTCTCCTTGTGGTCATCTGTGACTTTCCATTTCTCTGACAGTTCTCCTTTGTGGTTGCCTTTTTGTCCTTTCAGTGGCTTCTTAATTTATGAGAATTCCCTTGTTGTTGTTGTTGTTGTTGTTGTTTTTGACTCTCAGCCTCAGTTTGTTGCCACTGAAGTCATCCTCTCTTAATACATGATTTGTTGTCCTGACATATGAATTATATACAAATTTTTTTACCTCTTTCGCAGGCTTCAGTCCTGTGTATCTAACAGTTTTTAAAACAGTGCAGCATTGGGACCAGTGTTGTGGTGTACTCCATACAAATGCAGCCTCAGACTCCGGCATCCCATGTGGGCACCGGTTCGTGTCCTCGCTGCTCCACTTCTGATTCAGCTCTCTGCTAATGACCTAGGAAAGGCAGTGGAGGATGGCCCAAATGCCCGGGCCCCTGCTAGCCGTGTAGGAGACCCCAGTGAAGCCCCTGGCTTTGGCCTGACTCAGCTCTGACCATTGTGACCATCTGGGGAATGAACCCTGGAAGGAAGATTTCTCTGTCTCTCTTTATGTAACTCTGATTTTCAAAATAAATAGATAAATCTTTGAAAAACATAATAAGGGCCGGCGCCGTGGCTCACTAAGCTAATCCTCCACCTGCAGTGCCGGCACCCCGGATTCTAGCCCCGGTCAGGGCACCGGATTCTGTCCCGGTCATTCCTCTTCCAGTCTAGCTCTCTGCTGTGGCCCGGGAAGGCCGTGGAGGAAGGCCCAGGTGCGTGGGCCCTGCACCCACATTGGAGACCAGGAGGAGGCACTTGGCTCCTGGCTTCGGATCGGTGCAGCGGCCGTAGCGACCTTTTGGGGGGTGAACCAATGGAAGGAAGACCTTTCTCTCTGTCTCTCTCTCTCTCTCACTGTCTAACTCTGGCTGTCAAAAAAACAAAACCAAACAAAACCAAACCCACAGAACGAAATCCCTTTGATTAAATTGGGTGAGTCTGTTGTTCAGGTTATTGGTGTTTCTTCTTGCCTTTCCGTTCAGCCACCTTTATACATCCTTTTATTGCCTTACACCGATTTAATGTACTCCCTGGCCTTAATGTCCCTTGTCCATTAATTTTGTCCACTGCCTCCATTTTAATATGGTTAAATATGGAAAAAACCTAGACGTGACTGAGAGTTTTGAGACTAGTTGACTAGGAGAATAGTAATTTCTAAAACAGAAATACAAAAGTCAGGAATAAGAACTTTTAGAGGATAGTTGTTGAAGTTGAAAGAGTTTAAGGATGACCTGGTTTCAAATCCAGCCAAGGGCCAAATGCCAATCTTATTGAGCTTGGCCCACTGTAGAATTACAGGGTGGTGATAGACCATCCTAGTAAATTGTTTGCCATACCGTTGGATGTGAACTGGGAATTGGGAGAAATATCATGATTTGGGAAGTAACTGTGTGCTGGCTTTTGAACGTTTGGGGAGTTCACAGCTGAATGTTCTGTATTAATTTGATGTGAAAATGCAAATACCTTCGACTTTTTTAGTAATCTTGTAATTTATGGGGAGAACCAGAATTCTGAAAAAAAAAAGTCATATAGCATGTATAAATAAGCTAACCTGTGTCACTGTGCCTGTCCTGAGTGAATGTAATGTAACATCCTATGAGGAAGAACTCTACCTTAGTTATACATGTATGGAATACCAGGCCATGCAGTGAGCTGCATCTGTCTACCACATGTCATTTCAGTGACATTAAGCCAAATGTAAATTGTGGATTTATAGATACAAAAAAATAAAGAGAAAGATTTGAGATGTTGTTAAGTTCACAGTGATAGCAGTCTCCAGAGCTGCTGTTTCATCTGTGAGACAGAATTAATGTAGATCACTTCTTGATTGTGGAATAGTTAGTTGGAGTCATTTCAGGAATTTTGAAAGTAGCAAAATTGCCAGTTCCTCAGGAGTATAATCTGTCCCTTTTGTCTCATTGTTAGAGCGTTCAGCCGGATTCTTCTTCTCCCAGACATGTAAGTCATTCTTCGTATGGCTGTAACTTGTAGTTCCTTAATGTTCATCAAAGGACCTTGGTACATTTTTTTAAGCATGTGTCAAACTGAATTAAGATTTATGTTATTTTCTCATCTAAGTTTTGATGTGCTATATAGATGATTTATTAGCCTGAAAGAAATGATGTTGATTGTGGTCTCTTAAGTCTTAATTGAAGATGAGCATAGCAGTTCATTCTTGGATAGTCTGTTTCAGGAAATCTCAGCGAGGTGAACATGGTGCACGCTCACCGCTGATCACCTGATTGTTTACATTTGATAGACTTTGAATACTGAAAAGTAAGATTTTAAAGTGACAAAAACTTGGTATTATTTTGTTTTGGTAATCATTAGGAGCAAGAAGAAAGAATAATGTATCAGTCTGGTGTTAAGACTTTGGACTAAGCAATGAGATGCAAACTTTGTTAATTACTTTATGACTTTAGACAAAAATATTATTTGCCTAGTCCTGTTTATTGTGAAGTATGATCCAGTTTTAAGCTAATTTGAGTATTTATTTAATAGAGCAACGGGTAGTCTCTTTAAAGTAGTACAAAAATAATCTCCAAGAAATATTTCATGGTGCTTCTTTCTTGAATGTAATTATTATTTTCTTTTTTTTAAACTTTTATTTAATAAATACAAATTTCCAAAGTACAGCTTTTGGATTACAGTAGCTTTTTCTGGCCCATAACTTCCCTCCCACCCGTAACCCTCCCATCTCCTACTCCCTCTCCCATTGCATTCACATCAAGATTCATTTTCAATTATCTTTATATACAGAAGATCAATTCAGTATATATTAAGTAAAGATTTCAATGGTTTGCACCCACACAGAAACACAAAGTGTAAAGTACTGTTTGAGTACTAGTTATAGCATTAATTCATATTGTACAACACATTAAGGACAGTGATCCTACATGGGGAGTAAGTGCACAAATTGGCACTCTTGTTTATGGCGTCAGTAATCACCCTAGGCTCTTGTCATGAGTTGCCAAGGCTATGGAAGCCTTTTGAGTTCGCCAACTCTGATCTTATTTAGACAAGGTCATGGTCAGAGTAGAAGTTCTCTCCTCCCTTCAGAGAAAGGAACCTCCTTCTTTGATGGCCCATTCTTCCCACTGGGATCTCACTTGCAGAGATCTTTCATTTAGTTTTTTTTTTTTTAATTTTTTGCCAGAGTGTCCTGGCTTTCCAAGCCTAAAATACTCTCATGGACTCTTCAGCCATATTCGAATGCCTTAAGAGTTGATTCTGAGGCCAGAGTGCTATTTAGGACATCTCCCATCCTATGAGTCTGCTGTGTATCCCGCTTCCCATGTTGGATCATTCTCTCCTTTTTAATTCTATCAGTTAGTATTAGCAGACACTAGTCTTGTTTATGTGATCCCTTTGACTCTTAATCCTATCATTATGATCATAATCCTATCATTATGATCAATTGTGAAATTAAACTGATCACTTTGACTAGTGAGATGACATTGATACATGCCACCTTGATGGGATTGAATTGGAATCCCCTAGCACATTTCTAACTCTACCATTTGGGGCAAATCAAATTGAGCATGTCCCAAATTATTATTTTCTTACTCATACACTTGTATAATTAATAGAATAGATGAGCAAAACATAACAAGGAGGCATTTCAACTGTTTATTCTTTTTTAAGATGGTTTTGAAGTGTAATGATATGTGGAAGCTTTGCTTTTTAACTTTTATTTTAATGTAATACTAGAGATAAGTTGCAAGGAAAGCACAAAAAAAATCCTGATAATGTCCACGTGGATTCCCTGTGTTAACATCTTGCTATATTTTGTAATCCCTTTCTAGCATATGATCTTTCTTTTTCATGTTTTCCTATTTTCCCGCAGACAGGACCCTTTACTTCTCAGTATCTTAGTATATGTTTCCTAGAAGCAGAGGTGTTCCTTTACATTAGTTCAATACAGTTAGCAAAAGTAAGACCGCTGATGCATTGCCCACTTCTAGTCTATGGATCTTATTTAGGTGTTTGCCCATTTTCTCAGCTGGCAACACAAAGCTCCCCTGGTCATGCAATTGGTATCTTACGTCACCTTTAATCTGGAGCAATTCCTCACTATTTGTCTTCCAAGATACTGAAATGTTGATGGTACAGGCCCTGTATTTTGTAGACTGTCCCTTAATTTGAGTTTGTCCGATGTTTCTTTTTGGTTACATGCCTTTTTAGGTAGGAATACTCTAAAAGGAGTAAGTTCTTTGCAGTGTATATTGCCAAGAATTACATGAAGTTAATTTATCTGTTATTGGTGATGTTAACTTTGATCTTTTGGACAAAGGTAGTGTCTGCAGGGCTTCTCAAACCTCTGCAGTGTGAATTCTTTGCTGGGGGTGGAGGCCATGTTCTGTGCATTGTAGGATGTTTAGCATCTTTCTTGACTGTACCCGCTGGATGCTAGTGGCATCCCCACCCCAAGTGGGCACCAGAGCTGTGGTTAGACATTGCCACGTTTCCTCTAAGGAGTGAGACCCCCCACCACTCCGTCAAGAACTACTACTCTACCGTAATGTTTGTTATTTTTTTCTCTTGGAGTTAACAAATATCTTCTAGGCAAATACTCCAATGTGTCTTCTCCTATACCTATTTGTATACATACTAAAAAGAATGAGTTTATACCCATACCTTTGATTTCAATCCAGTATCACAGGGTGTATTTTCTTCTTCCTCCCCTTTGTGAGGGTACTTCCAAAAGTTCATGGAAAGTAGAATTAATGCATAAGTTCTTAATGCAAGTTTTTTGAAATCCATGCAGTTTTCTTAAATAAGTCATTTTCCATCTATTACAAGAAAAATTCTTTGCACCAAAATAATCTCATACTTTTAATTCCATTTTTCTTTATACTTTTGGAGTCCTGTCATATATTATTCTCTCTGCAACCATATGAAGGCTGCTTTCATTGTGGGCATTTGATACAGCTGATTGGGCCACCAGGATTGCATAGCTGCATGCCTGGGTTCCCATCCTGACTGCTGCCTTTTCCATCTAGCTTCCTGCTCCTGGACTCCCTGACAGGCAGTGAATGACTCAGAGTTGAATTCCTGGCTCCTGATTTCAGCCTGGCCCTGCCCCAGCTATCGTGGGAATAGAGAGCAACCCAGTGGATGGGAGCTCGCTTTCTCTTTCTCAATCAATCAATCAATAAATTCATTTTAAAGAAACTGCTTCTATATGGAAAAAATTTTTATGCTTAGAATATATGCCTTTGATGATCTCAGTAATTAGCTGTAACACAAAATTAACTAAGCTGACTTTTTAAAAAATATATTTTTCAGGGTCATAATCGTATCATTGCCTACAGTCGACCAGTTTATTTCTGTTTGTGTTGTGGTCTTATTTGGCTGTTGGATTATGGCAGCAGAAATCTCACTACAACCAAGTTTAAATTATACGGAGTAACCTTCACCAATCCATTGGTATTTATATCAGCCAGGGATTTAGTTATAGGTGAGTCATCATTAAAGTTTCTCTGATCTTAACATTTAATATTTTTGTATACAAACAGTTCACTGTTAAGTAGATCAATTCTATAGGTGAAATAGTTTTAATTAGCCTATTTTGTAATCTAGTGTAATTCTTTCTGAAGAACAAAACCATAGGGCTACTGTGAAGACAGACACCGATGATGAAAAATGCAGGCGTTCTGCTCCTGCAGCAGATACAGTGAAAGGTGTTCTTGTTTCTCTAGCTTAGGTTCCCAATATAATGAATGTGTGAAATAATTTTAAAAAGTGTTCATAGTTGAAAAGATTGTATTTAAGATCTAACCAGTTATGTAGAGAGAAATTATATTAAATGCTTTTAAAAATTGCTTATTAATTTGTGCTGATTTTTGGATTCCTTTTCATTGTTTATGATCTTTCAATAAAAAAAAGATGATTACAGTATATTTTTTAATATACTTTTCTTTCTTCTATAGTGTTTACTCTCTGTTTCCCAATAGTATTTTTCATTGGTCTCCTGCCTCAGGTCAATACATTTGTAATGTACCTTTGTGAACAACTGGATATTCATATCTTTGGTGGTAATGGTGAGTACTTCTTTATTGAAATTATAAATTACAGTATTGCTTTTATAGATCATAAAATAGTAAGTTGAATATTAAAATACTCTTCCAATTTTTACTTTTTAGATATTAGAAAAAAATTAACAATTGAAGAGTGAGAAACAATTAATTTGTAGATAAGAAAAAGTAGTCATGTCTGCCACATTAGTGAAAGGGCCAAGAATAATGGGGATATTATGTAAGAAGTGGTAAAATAATGTCTGAAACTAAAAGTTACCGTGAGCTTACATGGAGCCTGAATGGACATTAAAAGATCATCTGTCTCAAATAGATTCAAGTCCAGTGCAGGCATCAAATTTGGGTTTTGAACTCATTTGTGTGATTGATTGGTCTGTGTACTTAGTTTGTTTTATCTTTAGAATGGAAACATCAGAACCAGAATCTAAAAACATTTTGCTAAATAAGCTTTTGAGAAATGCCTCTGCTTTTAAAGTAGAGTTTGTGGATGTGAAATGATATACTTAGATAAACGTATTCCCTTGCATATATATTTCATTTATTTGTTTGAAAAACAGAGAGCACCCATCCACTCATTCACTCCCCAAAAGCTCACAACAGGTAGGACTGGGCAGTGTTGAAACTGGGAGCAGAGAACTCAGCCTAGGCCTCCCATGTGGGTGGCAGTAACCCAGCTATTTGCACATCTCTGTTGCTTCCCAGGGTCAGGAGCTGGAGTTGTGTTTGGAACACAGGCACTCTAATGTGGGATGTAGGCATCCTAATCAGCATCTTAACCAATAGGCTGATGGACTGCTCCCGTATGTATATGTTGTTTAAAAAATAAGTTCCACCACATCATGTTACTCTAGAATGGACAGTGTTTTACAGAACTTGACAACAGTCTCTCAGCAGCCAGTGTGGCTAAAATACACCATCATTTAGTGTAGTAGTTTAAGACCTTACTAAAGGATGAGCAGGCGGCTCGAGAAAATATATGAAAAGGAAAGAAATTACTGTGACTTTATAGTCTTTTTCGTATTTCACAATTGCAGTCCTTATCTTTTCAAGCATGTATATTTGAAATCATGTCTGCTGATAGTGTTGATATTATGGCCTAAATATTAAATAGAAATGAAGCATTTTCATGTTGCTGTGTCTCATACTAGAATATTTTTAATGTTTTGAAAATTCTAAGAAGGTAAGTAAATGAAGTCAAAGCTGGTTCCATCAACCTGCATGACTAAATGGGTAGAAGACAGTTTCAGTATTTACAAACTGGTGTTGGTGTTAAACTCATCCAGATAATAGGAGAAGACTTAGTGTAGGCAGTTAATAACAGTGGGCTTTGTTATAATTTATAAACTTATATAAGGTAGTTTTATATTTAATAAAGAATTTTTTCCTACAGATTTCTTTTATGATCATCTAAAATTCCCACTAAAGAAAATCTGCCGTCCATATTTTAAAAACAAAATCTATATCTCTTACCACCTCCACTCCTTATTAATTTTCTTTTTTTTTTTTTTTTTTTTTTTTAGTAATTAGTAAGTGAGAATTAATTAACACATGAGAATGCAGTTCCTTTCCAGGACTCTGTAGGCTTTATTGTCCAATACTTTTTGTTAACATGAGATTCATTCTTGAAATACAATAACTATGTATGTATAATTTTGTTTTGCTACATTACTCCCAAGATATGTTTTGTCTTAAAGCAAAGATTATGGATAGCAGATTTTTGTCATGTCAAAATCTTTTGAAGCTAACTAAATTTTCACCAAATTGAGTAGATATTTAACTCTGGTAATCACAACATTTTAAATGCTTCTCATTGACCTTTTAACATCTATGGATGTTAACAAAATAATGGTTTCTCTTTTCCTTCTGTCTAGCCACCACCAGCCTACTTGCAGCACTGTACAGCTGTGTCTGTAGCATTGTGGCTGTTGCCTTACTGTATGGATTGTGCTACGGAGCTTTAAAGGTGAGAAAGATATGGTAGTATGTTGTTTTTAAGGCTGTGTTCCTGTATGAAATATTTCTTGTGTGAAGATTATTTTAAACTAATATTTTGATTATTACCCCCTCTACCCCATGC
The DNA here is from genome assembly GCA_949820135.1 of Sylvilagus floridanus. Lineage (NCBI taxonomy): Eukaryota > Metazoa > Chordata > Mammalia > Lagomorpha > Leporidae > Sylvilagus > Sylvilagus floridanus. Next base: position 8,004,090 of record OX463228.1, on the reverse strand, counting down.
CATATTAGCATTTATTTCCATGTCTTTATGGGCTGAACATGGTTCTCAATCAGTTCAAATTTGAAAGTAACCTAACATTTAACTGTTATTGAAAGAAAATTCTCTTCCATGCAGTAATCATAGGTTATTATTAGAAATGGGCTGGCTTTGCAGCATAGCAGGTTAAGCTGCCACTCACAGTTGCCAGCATTTCATATAGGTGCCAGTTCGAGTTCTGGTTACTCCACTTTTGATCTAGCTCCCTACTTATGCTCCTGGGAAAGCAGCTTGGGCCTCTGCCACCTTCGAGGGAGATCTGGAATAGCTCCTGGCTCTTGCCTTCAGCCTGGTCCAGCCACCACCACTATGGCCAGATAGAAGATCTGTCTGTCTCTCTCTCTCTCCCCCACCCTGCCTCTTTCGATGTAACTCTGTCTTTCAAATATATAATATAAATAAATTAGAAACAGATCTGAAACCAGGCTCATCTGTGATAGGGGTAGGCATGGCAATTGCAATATCTGAAGTTAATTTTTGATTCTGAGTAAAGAACTTTTATAGCCATTTTTTATGTCATGGTTTCTTTAAACTTTACAAGAATAAGTCCAGGCCAGCGCCGTGGCTCACTTGGCTAATCCTCCACCTGCAGCGCCGGCACCCTGGGTTCTAGTCCCCAGTTGGGGCACTGGGTACTAGTCCCAGTTGCTCCTCTTCCAGTCCAGCTCTCTGCTGTGGCCTGGGAAGGCAGTGGAGGATGGCCCAAGTGCTTGGGTCCCTGCACACGCATGGGAGACCAGGAAGAAGTGCCCAGATCCTGGCTTCGGATTGGCACAGCACTAGCTGTAGCAGCCATTAGAGGAGTGAACCAATGGAAGGAAGACTTTTCTCTCTGTCTCTCTCTCACTGTCTCTAACTCTCTCTCTCTTTGTCTCTCTCTCTCACTGTCTAACTCTTCCTGGCAAAAAAATAAAAATTAAAAAAAAAAAAAAACTAAAAGAACAAGTTCAGAGAATACAAATTAAGATAGAGGCTAGTAAAAATACAAAAAATTTAACATCATTATTGAGTCAAAAGGATCTGGATGATCCTTATGAGCAGTGGTGTTGTCAAATTGTAAACGTAAAAGTTTTCAGTTTTTTTTTTTTTTTTAAAGATTTGTTTATATTTTTGAAAGACTTTCAGAGAGAGAAGGAGAGACACAGAGAAAGAAGTCTTTCATCCGCTGGTTCACTCCCTGAATGGCCTCTACTAGCCAAGGCTGGTTCCTGGCCAAAGCCAGGGGCTTCTTCTAGGTCTCCCATGTGGGTGCAGGGACCCAGGGACTTGGGTCATCTGCTACTGCTTTCCTAGGCACAAACCATGGAGCTGGATCAGAAGTGGAGCAGCTGGGACTAGAACCAGCACCTATATGGGATGCCAGCACTGCAGACAGTGGCTTAATCTGCTGCACCACAGCACTGGCCCCAAATTTTCAGTTTTTTACAGATAATTTTCAACTTCTTATGTATACTTCTGAGTTTTTAAAAGTTATTAATTTAAGGCAGTCAGAGAGTAATAGAGTTGAAAGGACTCTGAAAAGTGGAGTGTCCTTGGTTGCTTCATGTATTGAACACTTACCATAGCCAGGTACTCTACTAAAAGTCATTCCCTGCTTTTAAAGAGCTTAAAGGTTAGCTGTGATTAACAAGTCAATCCATATATTCAATACAGATTGTAATTAAGGCTATGAAATCAGAGTGCTATGGGTATAAAAAGTAAAATAGCCTTATTCAGCCAAAGAATGATAAAACAATTTTCTGTGGGGGTGGTTTTAACCAAAACTCGGTGGCTTTAACCAAAACTCGAAAGACAAATAAGACTTAGTTGAAGCAAGGTATGAAGAGCCGTAGAGTTGTAGAGAAAATATATAGAGGGAACAGCAGATAATTTGGAATTGCTAGAGTTTTGATTACATGGGGAAAGGCTAGAAAGATAGGATTATGCAATATCTTTCATCCTGAATGCATTGGGATGAAGATTAAAGAGCATCAGCATATCTGAGTTAAGGCAAGCAAATTATTAAAGTCGCAAGTTAGAAAGAGTACTTGTCTCCAGCATGAAGGAGCTGGAAGTCGAGGTGAGGGGGATCACAACGGAGAAATTGTTGTGCTTTAATCTTGAAGTTAGGAGGCTCCTATGAACGTATCTAGGGGCTGGCTGAATAAAGAGAAAAGAGCCAGAATAGAATTTGGGAGGATTGCTGGATAGGGTGAGAGAGTGGCACTAACGCACAGAGTTGGAAATGTTGGAGTTTGGTGAGGATGGGTATTGTTTAGCATTTGGACACTGCATTTCTTGATATTTATAGATGCATAGTAGGTGGTTATGCGAGTTAGTAATAGATTTAGAAATCATGAACAAAATAAACTGTAAAACAAAAAAGATTGCTAATGAGGATTGACAAAAGACAGTGGACGAGGAAAGAATTCAGAAAGGCCAATATTTAAATGTTGGAGAAAATAGGATCCTACAAAGGAACATCAGAGGCAATTGAATTCATGAATTTGGCCAATAACAGAATATTGGTAACTTAACCAAAGCAGCTTCTGTGGCCTTTTGGTTAAGGAAGCCAGAATAATATAAATATAAGTGTAGGTTTGAAGAGGTATTCTACTCTTTCTAGAATATAGTTGAGAAGTTTGTGCATATGATGGGAGTTTTCTGATTATTGTGTTTTAAAAGCATCTGAAAATTGATTGCATTTACAGATGAGGGTAACAAAATCTGGTACAAGGTAGATAATTATGGAACTAAACCCAGCAAAGAAGTAGCGACAGTAAGATCCAAATCCATGCCTCTCTCGTGTGTTCTACCTTTACACCACCCCAGTACAGGTTTTAGGTCTGTGTTTGGAGTCATGTTTTGGAAAGTGAATCATTATTTGAAATTGTAATCCTGGAAGTCTGGCTTACAAAGGCCTTTTGAACTGTAATTATGTGGCAGAACAGTGCAATTGTAAAGCTACCAGCCTCTCTCCTATGCCCTGAGGCAGTCAGGGAGATAGCACAGTCCTGTTTTCTGGGCTACAGCTTTTGCAGTACACAGTTTTAGTTTTAGATATGACAGTTCTTCATAAAATTCATGGAAAGTATTTATTATGGCAAAACTGTACCCAGATTTCAGGAGTTTTTTTGCACCAAAGTAAACTTATTTTTTAATTTGATTTTTCCCACGAACCTTTTAAAGTACTCTCATCTTATTGATTATAGTGGGCCAGCACCAAGACTCAATAGGCTAATCCTCCGCCGGCACCAGCACAGTGGGTTCTAGTCCCGGTCGGGGCACCAGATTCTGTCTCTGTTGCCCCTCTTCCAGGCCAGCTCTCTGCTGTGGCCAGGGAGTGCAGTGGAGGATGGCCCAAGTGCTTGGGCTCTGCACCCGCATGGGAGACCAGGAGAAGCACCTGGCTCCTGGCTTCGGATCAGCGTGGTGCGCCGGCCACAGCGGCCATTGGAGGGTGAACCAACGGTAAAGGAAGACCTTTCTCTCTGTCTCTCTCTCTCTCACTGTCCACTCTGCCTGACCAAAAAAAAATATATATATATATATATATATATATATAGTATAATAACCTGATATACTTGTGCATATGAACAAAGATTATATACAAAAATTTCATTATAGAAGCATTTATAATGGCAAAAAGCTAGAAGTTACCCAATATCTATTGTTTGTGACTGATTCTATTAGTTATAGTATAGCCATATATTGGAATGCTATGCAGCCACAAAAAAAATAAAATAGATTTGTATGCAATAATATGGAGTGATTTCCAAAAATTACTATTGAATTTCTTCTTTTTTAAAGGGAAGGTAATATGCCAAAAAATTGATGCTTTTTTCTTTGTGCTTTTTTAAAAAGCATATACAAAGGCTTTAAATATTCATATTTTATATAGAGAAATAGAATAATTATGGAAGAACACTAAAAATATGAGAATAGTGGTGACTCCCTGGATAATTCAAGTCATTGAGAAACTATTGTATACCTTTAGGAATAGTTTAAGTTAGTTTACCTGTTGATTAATACAAGAGTACTTCAAGAAATTTGTGGAAAACAAAATTAAAAGATCAGTTTATTCTTTTGCAAAAAACTTTGGAAACCACGCATGAGAGGAGTCTTCAGAAAATTTGTGCAGGGAGTATGCATTTTGCAAAGTGGTGAAGATGCCGTTTGTGATTCCCACATTCCATATGGAATTGCCTGGGTTTGTATGGTGACTGTGCTTCTGATTCCAGCTTCCTGCTAATGCTCACCCTAGAAGGCAGCGGATGGTGGCCCAGCTACTTGGGTCACTGCCACCCAGATGGGGAGCTCAATAAATCGGATTATGCCTTGCCCAGCCTTGAATGTTCCAGGCATTTGGGGAGTAAACCAGTAAATGAAATATCTTCGCTGCCCACCTTTCAAAAAATAAAGTTTGTGGAAAATGAGCATTATGAAAAATCTATTCATGGGTCTCAAAAATATTTTACACCCAAATAAGGCAACCTTTAGTTCATTTTTGCCATAGCACATTGCTATACCCATGTGTTGTTTCCTGATTTTGGTGTTACTTAATGTTTGTTCTTGTTTTTCATTTTAGTAAGCAGAATGTTTAGCTCATTAAAAGCTAAAAATTTCTAAGACTAATTTAGTGCATTCTTTTTTTTTCTTTTTTTGTTAAAGATTTATTTATTTATTTGAAAATCAGAGTTACACAGAGAAAGAAGGAGAGGAAAAGAGAGAGAAGAGGTCTTCCATCTGCTGGTTCACTCCCCAAGTGACTGCAACAGCTGGAGCTGTGCCAATCCAAAGCCTGGAGCCAGGAGCTTCTTATGGGTCTCCCACATGATGCAGGGCCCAAGGATTTTCCTAGGCCATAGCAGAGAGCTAGATCGGAAGTGGAGCAGCTGGGATTCGAACCGGCGCCCGTGTGGGATGCTGGCACTGCAAGACAGTGGCTTTTCCCGCTACGCCATAGCACTTTCCCCCACTTTAGTGCATTCTCTTAAAATGTGTAAACTTTGCAGATGTTATATTTCTTAGAGATTTCTGGAATTTTGATCATTGCCAATATACATTAAAGCAAAAATATTTAGATCTTCTAAGGAGTCAAAACCCATTACTGTGGGTAGAACAAACACATCATTCAGTCCTAGGGTCTACATTAGCTTCCCTAAGCAGCTGGACTCTGTTTTTCATAGTTTGTAACCCTACTCCCACTCCTGAGTCAGAATCCATTAACTGGGTTTTGTTTTGCTTTTTTGTTTGTCTGGTTAGTGACTCATTAGAGGTAATAGTTAATACCAGTTAGTACCTTTCAAAGGTCCCACCTCCTAATACCAGCTCAGCACACGTTTTACAGGCCCTCAAACAACAGGAGGTGTTCATGGATTGCTTTGACTGCATGAAAATTCTAAATTCTTAATCTAAATAAAATAAACAAGTCATTTTGAGATTAACTTGATTCCTTTTTCTGAAAATAAGTAATGTACACCTGTGTAATCTGTACCCCATCAAGATACAAAACAATCCCATAGTCCTTTAAAGATTTTGGCTTCTCCTCAAAGCAGCCATACCTTCAATGTAATTTCAATGAGATGGAATACTTTTTGGAATTTTGACTGTTTTAAAAGTTCTTTTGGAAGAGTACATGTGTGAGAAAACAGAGACAGTTCCGAAACACGACAATGAATCCGGATCTTAGTGCTGAGATGGGGAGTGAACCATCAGATGAAAGATCTCTGTTTCTCCTTTTCTCTTTCTGTAAATCTGCCTTTCAAATAAATAAATAAATCTTTAGAAAATGTTGTTGAATTTAACTTGTGTTTCTCCAAAATACTGACATAAAAGGATTACATACATGGTAGATGGTAAATTTAGAAGCATATCAATCTATTAACTTTTTTTGATAGGATTCTTGGGATGGTCAGCATATTCCAGTACTTTTCTCCATCTTTTGTGGTTTATTAGTAGCAGTGTCCTATCATCTCAGCCGACAAAGCAGTGATCCATCTGTACTTTTGTAAGTAAAATCAGTTTTTATTAAGTTAAAGAAATAAAATAAGTTGGTATTTCTTTCAGGTAACTTCCAAAATCTCTTTTGCAATGCCTCTCCAAAATGTTGTTGGCCTGATCTATGGCTGTGAATTAGGTTTCAGAATATGCTAAGTTTGACTTGTTGTAAACATGTTAGTTGAGAGTGTTAGATTTTGCCTCCAAGTATTAAAACATTTAATATAAATTTTTTCACTATGTGCTTATTTGTGATACCTTAAACTTTTTAGAATTTCGTATTTGCTACCAATGAAATATACTTGAATCACTTGGTTTTCTATCATAAACTTTATTTGGCATTTTAATTATTGATTTTCAGATTTTGTCTGTATTAATTATTTTCTTTCTCCTTTTAATGTAAAGCTCTCTGGTGCAATCCAAAATTTTTCCAAAAACAGAAGAGAAAAATCCAGAAGACCCTCTGTCTGAAGTAAAAGATCCATTGCCTGAAAAACTTAGAAATTCTGTTGTAAGTTTTAGCTTTTTTTTCCTAAAGATTTATTAATTTATTTGTAAGGTGGAGCTGCAAAGAGAGAGAGAGATCATCCGTTCTCTGGTTCACACTCCAAATGGCCTCAATGGCCACAGCTGGGCCAGCTAGAAGCCGGGAGCCAGAGCTTCATCTGGGTCTTCCGCCTGTGTGCTGAGGTCCAAGCACTTGAGCCACCTTCTGCTGCTTTCCCAGGCACCTGAACAGGAGCAGCAGGACTGGAAGTGGAGGAGGCAGGAGTTGAACCAGTGCCCAGTCAGCATGCAGGTGTCAGATGGCAGCTTTACTAGCTAGGCCACAACACTGGCCCAAGTTTTAGCTTTTGAAATCAACTAAAAGACACATTTTAGAGATTTGATCATATTATATAATGAACCCTTTTTGAAAGTTTTTAGTAATTCTTGAAAAGGGTGGTTATATTGAATGAGATTAATAATACATTGTTGGCTATCTTCATTTCAAATTTTGGCATGCAGATCAAACATTTGTAAGCCGAAAATCCAAAGTACTCCAAAATCTGATAAGTTTTTGAGTGCCACACATGGAAAATGCCACAGTCAAAAATGCAGGCACACAAAAGATACTGTGTAAAATTACCTTCAGGCTCTGTGTATAAGGTATTATATGATGCACGTGTGAATTTCATGCTTAGATTTTGATCTCATTCCCAAGAGATCTCATTATGTTTATGCAGACAGTCTCAAATCCAAAAGAAATCTGAATCCAGGACACTTTTGGCCCAAGCATTTCAGATAACAGATACTCAGTATGTAAGAAATGCTCATTCCTTAAATTTGGTTTCTGTGTAGTATGATGCAGTAAACATTTCTTTTTATGTCAAGTAAAATTAACTGTTTTTATTGGTCATAGAATTTTTAATCTTGACAGTTTAGACTAGAATCTTAAATGTGGATACAATAGTTCCCTCTTATCCTTGATTTTGCTCTCCCTGACTTTACTTTCCACAGATTCAAATACCTAGAGTTAGTCTTAGTCTGAAAATATTAAATGGAAGATTTCAGAAATAAACATTTTATAAGTTTTAAGTTATATACCATTGTTAGTAGCATGATAAAATCTCACTTTGTAAGTCATTGTTCAGTACATGCGTGCTGTTGATGCTCCCACCTCTTTAATGACATAGTGGCTCTCTGGGCTGTTGGTGTAGTATGGAGCAATCCACGTTGTTCATAGTTTCAGACATCACAGGAGGGTCTCAAATAAGGGAGGACTACTGCATTAACTTTTTTAAGGCACATTTTGTTGTTGTTTCTTGTTGATAAAAATTATGTCCTTGTAAGTCATTTACTAGTCTTAGAGGGTTTTGTTTCTCAAGGACAGTCTGAAAAGTGTGTGTGTTTTCTAGGTTGAAGGAGATACCAATAGCCTGTACTAAATTAACATACTTAAGTAAATTCTAAAATATTGTAATTCAGTGAATTATAATGTTGGCTGTATTTATTTAATTGTTTGACAAATGAATACTGTAGGTTTCCTATCTGCTTTGTAGAATAAAACATTCTTTTCTTGGTTCTGTTTTACGTTATTTCCATTTATGAAAGACTGAATTTATATAAATGTTGAATAAGCAATATTTACTTTGAATGGACTTGGGTTGTTGACATATTCTTTAGAAAACTTTAGAGCCCAGAGCCGTGGCTCATTAGGCTCATCTTCTGCCTGTGGCACCGGCACCCCAGGTTCTAGTCTCGGTTGGTGCACCAGATTCTGTCCCGGTTGCTTCTCTTCCAGTCCAGCTCTCTGCTGTGGCCCAGGAGGGCGGTGGAGGATGGTCCAAGTGCTTGGGCCCTGCACCTGCATGGGAGACCAGGAGAAGCACCTGGCTCCTGGCTTCAGATTGGTGCAGCGCTCCGATCGTAATGGCCATTTAAGGGGTGAACCAACAGAAGGAAGATCTTTCTCTCTGGCACTCTCTCTCTCAGTGTCTAACTCTGCCTGTCGAAAAAAAAAAAAAAAGAAAGAAAGAAAAGAAAACTTTAGAAATACAAAACTGCCTCAAATATAATGTAGGGGCTGGTGCTGTGGCACCATAGGTTAGTCCTCTGCCTATGGCTCCGGCATCCCATGTGGGCACCAGTTCTGGTCCCAGCTGCTCTTCTTCGATCCAGCTCTCTGCTGTGGCCTGGGAAAGCAGTAGAAGATGGCCCAAGTCCTTGGGCCCCTGCACCCACGTAGGAGACCCGGAGGAAGCTCCTAGCTCCTGGCTGCTTTGGATCGGCGCAGCTCCAACTGTTGGAACCATTTTGGGAGAGTGAACCTGTGGAAGGCAGACTTCTCTCTCTCTCTCTCCCTCTCACTGTCTGTAACTCTACCTCTCAAATAAATAAATAAAATCTTTTTAAAAATATAATGTAAATAATTTTTTTCCTGGTTGCAGTTTCCAAGTTAGTAAAGGATGTATTATTTCTTAAACTTTGCTGTTTGGAAATAAAGGAAGCACTTTAACAAACATTAAGATTGTCTGATTTTTTCCTTTGTGTCTCAGAGCGAGCGCTTGCAGTCAGACCTGGTGGTGTGCATTGTGATTGGTGTGCTGTATTTCGCTATCCACGTGAGCACAGTGTTTACAGCATTGCAGGTAAGCAGTCGTTTTGTTATTTCAATGCGTAAATATTTTTCTTTGGACTCATTTCTGATTTGATGTTTTTCTATAGCACCAAAATATTTGTAGGCGACTTCTTGTCTGGTTTAACATCAGATATTTTCCCAAGATTTATCTGGGTCATGGATCTGGGACTGGTTTATCTGAGTGATGCTACCACAGGATTTTTGCTGGTTCTGCAGTCATCTGAAGCTCATTGTTTGCAGGCCCTGTGTTCTATGCTGAGCTCAGCTCTTCCCCCTGCGGTCCTCACTACAAGCTGCCCGAGTGTCCTCCTGAAATGACAGCTGGTTTCCCCAGAGCAAGTGATCCTAGAGGAAGAGAGCCAGAAACAGGCTCTGTACTCTAGTAACCTCATATGGGAAATGACACACAACTGTTTCTTCCATCCTCTGTTGATCACATAGACCAACCCTGGTACAATGTGGGCAGGGAATATATGCAGGTGTAAACAGCAGGAGGCCAGGAGCATGTGTTGTGGCTGACTGTCATGGTGTACCCTTTGGCCTCTGTGATTCACAACCCTCCCTCTGCAGAGTGCACTTGCTCCTTCCTGAAACCCCCTTCAAGTTCAGCTGCAAGTCCAAATCTTAGTACAGTCAGGTTGAGGTGTGGCTGAGGTCCCTCAAGTCTTGTTCCTCAAGTCCAGTTCTAGTCATCTGTTGGCCATGTAATTTCTGTGCTTACAGCTCTCCATTCTTTGTTGTAGATTTATATTTGCAAATGTTATCATTTTTCTTCTCCTGAAAGATTTCCTAGAATATTTCTAATATGAATGTGCAAATTCTCTCAACTTCTATATTTCTTAAAGGGTCTTTTTATCATTGGTATTGAAAGATCTTTCAGTAGCTGTAAAATTCTAAGGTGACTTTTTTCCTTCATTACTTAAGATGTCTTCTTGATATTGCTTTTGATATGAAATCTATTATCTTTATTTTTTAATTAATTTATTTGAAAAGCAATGATAGGTAAAGATCTCCCATTCACCAGTTTGTTCCCCAAATGTCCACAATAGCTGGGACTGGGCCAGGCCAAAGTCAGAAGCCAGGAACTCAATCCAGGTTCTCACGTGGATGGCAGGGACTCACCTACTTGAGCCCTCACCTGCTGCCTCCCACGGTGTGCATCAGCAGGAAGCTGGAATGGGGAGCGGAGCCAGAACTTGAACCCAGGTGGTCTGATAGGAGATGGCAACCGCATCTTAACCACTACACCACATGCCTGCCCCTGCTGTGACCTGCATTTCTCTAGATAAACTTGTTATCGCTCTACTGCTTCTAAGATTTTCTTTCATCACAAGTTGTGCATAATCTGATTATGAGGTTTCCTCATGTCATTTTCCTTCTTTTTGTGTTTGGGATTCATGTTATCTGTGGTTTATAGTTGTTATCAGATTTGGAAAACTTGGCTGTCCGTCCTTAGGCTTCCCGCCTGCCCCACTCTGCCTCCTGGGTGCCAGCAGCGTAGATATTAGACCTTTGCAAGTGGTCGCACAGGTGCCTAATGCTTCGTGCATTTTAGTTCCTTCCTACCATGTTTTAATTCTGGATAGTTTCCATTGATACATCTTTAAATTCATTAATCTTTTTTTCTCTAATGCGAAATCTTCCAATAATCCCACCTAGTATATTTTCCAACTCAGAATTTATGATTTTTATCTTTAGAAGTTTATCTAGGTCTCCTATTTAATATTTCTCTGCCTCAACCTATCTTTTTGAACACATGTAATTTTCTTGTCTGCTAATTCTAAAATCGTTGTCACGTACAGGTTACTTCTGATGAATGTTTTTTTTCACTGTGGTTCATGAGTTTCCTAATTCTTTGCACGCAGTGGTAATGTTTGATTGAGTAACGAGCACTATAGATTTTACTCTATTAGATGTTGCATATGTTTGTATTTCTAGAAATATTCTTGAATTTTTTGTAGGATATTATTATTAACAGTTTGGTTCTTTTAGTTCTTCCTTTTAAGATTTCTGATGTGGGATCAGAGCCACATGTAGTGCAGAGGCAATATCCCCCACTACTGAGTACAGTGCCTTATGGATCTGAGGTCCAGTCTGGCTTGTGGGGACAGACACTCTCCTAGCCCTGTGTTAAGTGCTGGATGCTGGGTACTCCTGTCTGATCCCTTCGCATAGTTTTTCTGGCCTTGTGTGGTTTCACTATGTGCAAGCACTGAGTGGTATTCCTGTGAATACTTAAGGAAGTGCCACTGGCCATCTCCAGAGTTCTATCTATCAGTTTTCTCTGTGGTACAGCCTCTCTTCTGGTGAGCTGTGTTGCCTTGGTCTCTCCAGACTTTGAGCTCCATCTCCATAGCTGAGGGAGCACTGGCTTTGCCAAGAGCAAAGGCTTAATTATTTAGTTCTATTTATCATTTTTGCTAGTTTTTCTTCTTCAGCATTTTGAACTGTTGATTGTGAACACTTGTAAGCTGAGTAAGGTTAAGTGGGCCTTCAGGGCGCAGAAGAGATGTCCAAGAGGTTCCAGAGTTTCTAAGTATATGACTTGCGGTTTGAATGTTTGAAGAAATGATGCTTGAATTCCCTCTTCTGTGAATTTAGTCACACATAAGAATTCGTTCCTAATAATATACCATGCTGAGGCACAAAAATAGAATACCTTCTTTTCTCATTCCATTCTGCTCTTCTCCCAGACTTACAGTTTTACTTAGTTCAGGTTTTATTTCCTGCTAGTTGAAACAATGTAATTCATTGCTCTGAAAGTCACCTAGAATGTTCTTGGGCTAGGAACCAGTATAACTCAGGCCACCCTCATTGCAGTCAAATGAGACACCAAAGAAAATGGTTAACATATTTTAAAGTATATCTGTATGAACAGCCACTAAGTCTCATGACTGATTTAATGTTAACTGTAGATAAACATGTAGTTCTTAGTATCTAAAATGGACTTTGTGAGGCCAACATTGTGGCACAGTGGGTTAAGCCACTGCTTACGGCATCCCATATCAGAGTGCTGGCTGCTCTGCTTCAGATCTGGTGCCCTACTTAATGTGCTTGGGAGAGCAATGGATGATGGCCCAAGTACTTGGGCCCCTGCCACTTACCTGGGAAATCTAGACAGAGTTCTTTGCTTCTGGCTTCATCTTGGCCCAGCCCAGTCTTTGCAACCATTTTAGAGTGAACCAACAAATAGAAGATCTCTGTCTCTGTCTCTCTCTCTCTTTCTTTCTCTCTCTTTGTCCCTCTCTCTTTCCCTCTCTCTGTCACTCTGCCTTTTAAATAAATCTAAAAAGAGAAAGTAAAGAAACAGTCACATCAGTGGGCAAAACACAGTTTAAAAAAATGAAATTGACTTTGCTGTTTGTCGTTATCAAATTGAAAACTGAACTGACAGTTTAGTTCTGTGTGTCTCAACTTCACTCCTAATTTTCTCAACTTTGTTTTCTTTCAGCCTGCTCTCAAGTATGTGTTGTATGCATTGGTTGGCTTTGTGGGTTTTGTGACCCATTATGTACTGCCTCAAGTTAGAAAGCAGCTACCATGGCACTGTTTCTCACACCCTCTGCTGAAGACAGTGGAGTATAATCAGTATGAAGTTCGAAGTAAGTATTTCATTTATACTCTTCTTAAGACTATGAGGTTTCTTTTTCCTTCCCTTGTCTGTGCTGATGGGTGACTCAAGTTAGTTTAGTGTCATCGAGTAACACTTTGGCTTATGTTTCTTGTGTTTAGGTTTGAAGCTGTTAATGAATCAGGTCTCTCACAGGATGCTGTCATTTCAGCTGAAGCATTGCCATGTTCCCACAGAATCTAAGGGGCATCCACAAAACGCAGGAGGGATCTGTATTATAGAAAAACTGCATGGATTTCAATTTTTTTTAAAGACAGATTTATTTATTTGAAAGAGTTAAAGAGAACAGAGAGAAGGGGCGACAGAGAGAGATCTTCTATCTGCTGATTCACTCCTCAGATGGCTGCAGTGGCCAAGGCTGTGCCAGGCTGAAGCCAGGAGCTTTATCTGGATCTTCCACATGGGTGGCAGAGGCCCAGATATTTGAGCTGCCTCTTGCTCCTTTTCCTAAGTCATTGCAGGCAACTGGATTGGAAGTGGAGCAGCCAGGACATGAACTGGCACCCATATGGGATGCCAGCTGCTACACTACAATGCAAGCCCCTCAAAAATATTTTTTAAATTAATTTTATTTATTTATTTTTTATTTTATGACAGGTAGAGTGGATAGTGAGAGAGAGAGACAGAGAGAAAGGTCTTCCTTTGCCATTGGTTCACCTTCCAATGGCCGCTGCGGCCGGCACGCTGCGGCCAGTGCACCGCGCTGATCCGATGGTAGGAGCCAGGTGTTTCTTCCTGGTCTCCCATGGGGTGCAGGGCCCAAGCACTTGGGCCATCCTCCACTGCACTCCCTGGCCACAGCAGAGAGCTGGACTGGAAGAGGGGCAACCGGGACAGAATCTGGCACCCTGTCCGGGACTAGAACCCGGTGTGCCAGTGCCGCAAGGCGGAGGATTAGCCTAGTGAGCCATGGCGCCGGCCAAAAATGTTTTACATCAAAATAAACCTTTTAATTCCATTCCCACAGACTTCTGGAGGCACCCTCCTAAACTTTCCTTCTCGTTTTCTAAATCATTCCACAGAGACCTTTCACTGATGGGCATTTCTGTGTATATCTGTGACTTTTCTTTTTTTTACAAATTTTTAAAAATGTATAATGGGATCAAATTTCATGTATTTCATATGCACAGTTTTAAGGGCATAATTATACTTCCTACCCTACCTTACCTCACTCCCACGCTCCCTCCTCCTTCCTTATTGTTCTTTAATTTTTACATTGACATACTTCCAGTTTACTTTATAATCACAAGTTTTCCTTCACTAAATAATGAATTCAACAAGTAGTAAATAGAAAAACCACTGTTCCTCAAGAATATAGACAAGGTCTATATGCGGTGATCAACTCTCAGGGCTAGTGTTGTGGTGTAGCCTCCTCCTGCAACACCAGTATCCCGTACGAGTGCTGGTTCAAGTCCCAGCTGCTCCACTTCCAGCCCAGCTCCCTGCTAATGCACCTGGGAAAGCAGTAGAAGATGACAAGTGCTTGGGACTCTGCAGCCAAGCGGGAGACTTGGAAAAAATTCCTGACTCCTAGCTTTGGCATAACCTGGTCATGGCTGTTGGGGCTATTTGGGGAGTGAACAGCAGGTTCTTTTCTCTTTTCTCTCTCTCTGTCTTGTGTGCATGCACTGTCCCTATCTCTCCTCCTCTCTCTCTAGCTCTGCTTTTCAAGTAAATTAAAAAAAAAAAATCAGATCTCAAAATGTGTGACTTATCTTTCTAATCATCTACCTAATCGGTTTTTCTTGTCCTCTATAGATGAGCCAATCCTCTCTAAGGCCTCTATTTGAAATATTTTTAACTTAAAAGATTTTATTTATTTATTTGAGAGGTAGAGTTACCGACAGAGAGAGACACACAGAGAGGTCTTCCATGATGGCTGGTGCACTCCCCAAACGGTCTCAACTGGCAGAGCTGTGCCAATCCAAAGCCAGGAGCCAGGAGCTTCTTCTGGGTCTCCCACGTAGGTGCATGGGCCCAATCACTTGGGCCATTCTCCAGTGCTTTCCCAGGCCATAACAGAGAGCCGGAGCAGAAGAGGAGCATCCGGGACATGAACCAGCGCCCATGTGGGATACTGGTGCCACAGGAAGAAGCTTAGCTCACTACGCCACAGGGCCTGCCCTGTATTTTTAACTTAAAACAGTATAGAGAGCAAAGAAAAGGCTTTGCTCCTGTTTTTACTGGAGACACTGTGTACGACCAGGGTAAAAGAGTTGATAAGAGAAGAAATAACTATTTTGTAATTGCTATTATTAGTTAAGATTTGCAATAAAGTATAAAATGGTTCAAAAAGATTTGTGCTTGGTAAACATTTTCCGTAGCACTGTAACTCTGATTTTTGTCTTTGCTGTTTTCGGTGTTCAGTTCTTACTCACTGGTTCCATGGTCTATACTGTATTTCCTTACTCTAGAAAGAGATTAAAAGTTAATACCTATGCCATTAATTGTATTAACTAAGTAATATAATTAAATTAATTAAATAAGCCGCTGATTAAATAAGTCAGCTTTTCCTCCTAGACTTTACTATAAAGAGAATGAATTATTCAGTTTTTTTAAAGGTAACTTAACTCTTTTAGAGACTCGGAAAGATTTCTGTCCCAAACTTGCCTTTACATTCTCATGGGTCTTTTAGTCAGATTGAGTGAAACATCATGTTACTATAATCTTGATTATCAGTTTTGTTCTGGGGAGATAAAGAAAACACTGGGGTTGGTGTTTGGGATACCAGGATGTTAACATACTGTTGGGATGCCCACAACCCATATTAGAGTACCTGGCTCTGAGTCCTGGCTCCACTCTGAATTCCAGCCTCCTGGGAGGCAACAGGTGATGAATACTTGGGTCTGTGACACCCATGTGGGGGACCTGAATGGAGTTATTCACTTCTGTCTTTGGCCTGGCCCAATTGCACCTGCTGTAGGCATTTGAGGAGTGAACTAGAGGATGAGAGATCTCTTTCCCTGCCTCCAGCTTTCAAATGAAACAAATAATGTTAAAAATTTTTAAATAACACTAGTGTAGCGATTTCAACAATAGTTTTGTGCAGAACTTTTATAAAACACATGCTCTTTTAATAAGAATGTTCTGGTCCCTTCTATCAGGAAGATAACTTAAAATGAGGTGTTTTTATGACTGTGAACTTTTTTTTTTGAAGATTTTTGTATTTTTATTTTTATTTGAAAGAGAGAAAGAGAGATCTTCCATCTGCTGTTTCATTCCCCAAATGGCTGCAACGGCCAGGGCTGGGTTATGCAGAGGCCAAGGGTTTCTTCCAGGTCTCCCATGGGGGTGCAGGGTCCCAAGCACTTGGGCCACCTTCTGCTTTCCTAGACACATTGGTAGGGAACTGGATGGGAAGTGGAGCGGCCAAATGGGATGCTGGCCCTGCATGCAGCTTTTACCTGCTATGCCATAGCACCATTCCTGAACTTTTTTTTTTTTAATATTTATCTTATTTATTTGAAAGGAAGAGGTACAGAGGTTGGCAGGGGAGAAAGAGAGAAAGAGAAAGCAATCTTCCATCCACTGATTCACTCCTCAAATGACCCAGTGCCTGGAACTGGGCCAGGCTATTGCCAGGAGCCAGGAACTCCATCTGGCTCTTCCACATGGGTGCTGGGGGCTCGAGCGCTTGAGCCATCTTCCACTGCCTTCCCAGGAGCATTACCACGGGCCTGGAAAGGAAGCAGAGCAGACAGGACTTGAACTGGAGCTCATGTGAGATGCTGACTTTGCAGGTGGTGTCTTAACCTTCTGTGCCACAATACTGGCCCCATGATTGTGAAACTGTTAGTATCACCTTTATAGATTTGTGTAAGTGATGTCAAGTAAATCTCATTTGTATTAAGGATCGGAAGTTATTAAAATAATCATTAGTCATTATTGCTTTTTTTTTAAAAGATTTATTTATTTGAAAGGTAAAGTTACAGAGAGGGAAAGGGAGACAGAACTTTCTTCACCCCCAAATGACTACAACAGCTGGTGCTCTGGGCCAGACCAAAGCCAGGAGCCTGGAACTCCTTCCTGGTCTCTTATGTGGGTGACAGGGGCCCAAATACTTGAGGCATTTTCTGCTGGCTTCCCAAACACATTATCAGGAAATTGGATTGTAAGTGGAGCAGCAGGACTGAAACTGGCAATCTGATATGATTTGCTGGCATTGCAAACAGCAGCTTTACCTACTGTGCCATACTGGCAGGCCCTCCTTTTCGTTTTTTATCTTTTCAAAACAGTTAGTCTGAATTTCTGCAAATTTTGAATGAGTACAAATTTTTTTGACTTACCAAAGTATTAAATAATAACAAAGTGGTTTTCTTTCCCTCCTGATTTTAACAGCTGAAGGAAAAAAAAAATTCTTAGAGAGCTTCCTAAAGCCAGGTGATACTGTTTTTAGTTAACCAAAGAAATGCATTTTAAATCCTTTAGCTTATCCTACGCATTTCTCCAGTGAAGTTTAGAAAAATATTGGCAATGAAAAATAACCCTCTTGAAGTATGAATTCGTATCATATGTTTTCATAGCTTCTAGGAGATATTTTATCTTCAGTGTGTATGTATAGATAGCTTAGCATTTTAAAAACAGATGATGGGTACAGGCATTGTGCTACCCTGCATTAATCCTCCGCTTGGAGCACCCATGTCCCATGTCAAAGGCCTAGTGTGAGTTCCAGCTACTTTGTGCTTCCAATCCAACTTCCTGCTGATGCTCCAGGAGGCAGCAGCTGATGGCCCAAATGCTTGTGTTCCTGCCATTCACATGGGAGACCTGGAAGGCGTTCCTGACTCCTGGCCTGGGCCTGGCATAGCCCCAGGGATTGGGGGCATTTGGGGTATGAACCAGTGGATAGAAGATCTCCTTTCCTGTCTGTCCCTCTCTTTCTGTTGTTCTACCTTTCAAATAAGTAAATTTTTTTAAAAAAGGAAACAAAAACCAGATAATACACCATTTATTTATTTTTGAAAGAAGGGGAGGCCGCTAATCCTCAGTAATCTTTTCTCCACACATTATAGGCGTACGTGAGAAAATGTTACCCCTGAAAACAGCGGTTTCTGTGTGGGTGTTTGGCCTTGTAGTTAGGGTGCCTGCATCGCACCTTGGAGTGTTTGGCTTTGACTCCCGGCTCCACTCTGACTCCAGCTTCCTGTGATGTTCCTCCTGGGAGGCAGCGATGATGGTGCAGGTATCACGGCTGCCCCCATGGAGACGCAGATTGTCGGGCCCAATCGTGGCCACTTATGGGCATTTGGGGACTGAACTGGAAGAGCTCTGTTTCTGTCTCTCTGCCTCTCAAATAAAAAAAGTAAACAAACTGAGATTTCAAGAATTAAGGTTTAAAGTGAACTTCATCTAAATGTGAGTCATGTGTAAGTTGCAAATTGTGCCTCAGAGTTCATGTAAATTGACAGTTGTTTAAGGTATTGGATTTCCTCCTTTAAAAAAAAAATAGAAGTCATTTATTTGAAAAGCAGAGTTAGAGAAAGGAGGAGAGACAGAGCAAGAGATCTTCTGTCCGCTGGTTCAACCCCCAAGTGGCCTTAGTAGCCAGAGCTGGGCTGGTCCAAAGCCAGGAGCCAGGTGCTTCTTCCAAGTCGCCCATGTGGGTACAGGCGCCACGTACCTCTGCTGCTTTCCCAGGCGCATTCGCAGGGAGCTGTTTTGGAAGTGGAACAGCCGGGACTCCCAACTGGTGCCCATATGGGATGCCCGTGTTGCAGGCAGCTTCTTTACCCACTACCCCACAACACCAGCCCCAGATTTCTTAACATTTTTAAATTTGTGACTTAAAGCTAAATTTACATCGTAAGATTTTCCTTTTTCGTCACATTGCCTTACTGCTTTATGCGTTAGATGACATGTGTTCTTCCTGACTTATTTTACTGTTAGATGCAGCTACTATGATGTGGTTTGAGAAACTTCATGTGTGGCTGCTTTTTGTGGAGAAGAATATCATCTATCCCTTGATTGTTCTCAACGAACTGAGTAGCAGTGCAGAGACAATTGCTAGTCCAAAAAAACTGGATACAGAGTAAGTACAGTAGTCCCCTAATCTAAAGAGACCATTATAAGCAATATCAGAAGTTATTGATCAAGTATCAGGTACTCACTGAATGTATTTTTGTTGCAAAACACTGTGTTGAGCTAAAAAATTTAGGTGAAGTTTTGTCTTCTGTCTCACTGTTTTGAACATCCATCTGTTTGTGGCATATTAACTACATATTAACTATAGACATCTCATTGCCAGCTGATATTTTAGAGTATATTTATTAAAGAAGGCTTATTTTGAATATTAGAAAGTTTTGGAGGTGACTGTATTTATAAATTTATAAATTATACCATACAAGTGGCTAGTTGTCCACAGGGTCATCCTATATGCTCACTAGAATAGATTTATGTTGTTGAGTAAGCATTGATCTTTCATGCACTGGACACAGTGTATGTGAAAATGATAGAAATATTTAGAAACAAAATTCGAATAGAATTCCAATACTTGTTTTTTTTTTAACATGCTTATTTGTATGAAGGATAAGAATCCTAATACATACTATTAAAAGAGAATGTTTTACTAGTCAGTTCCTTTCAGGATTTGATGTGCTTAGCTATATGATCATTTTTAGAAGTTTAAATTTGACCTCTGCATTGTAAGCCTGGTGAATTAAACGATGATTTGGCCACGTGTTGCTAAGCTGTGCTTTCTCTCTGGATAGACTTGGTGCTTTGATGATCACCATCGCTGGCTTGAAGTTGCTGCGCTCGTCCTTCAGCAGCCCTACGTACCAGTACGTCACAGTCATCTTCACTGTGCTCTTCTTCAAGTTTGACTACGAAGCTTTTTCAGAGACCATGCTGTTGGATCTCTTCTTCATGTCCATACTCTTCAACAAGGTAGTTTTTCATTGAGTGGCGCATTCCCATGTGGAAAAACTATTCCTCTGTGTGACCTACTATTTGGTGAAGGTTATGTGTACGTGGCATTTCATGTGTTTTGTTTTAAGTAAGCAATATCTCTTTGCAATCAACCAGTATTTAGGAGTATTTAGGGATTCTAATAGGGAATGTCCAGCCCACAGGCCGTGTAAGTAAGACCTGCGAAATCGTTTGATCTGGCCCTGCCAGGTAATCACAGATGAGACTCAAAATTCAGTAAATCTAGAGCAGTATGGCCTGTAGATAATGTTACAAATATCCAGCTGTTGTCTGAAAAAAAGATTCCTTGACCCCTGCCCTCAACGATGTCAGCCACTGTGATTCCTGGAAGATTCTCTCATTGCTGTAGATGGGAGGGTAAGGTTAAGTTGTACAGAGAAGCTTGAGAAACATTAAGTTTTTAAATACTTCTCTCAGAGCTTCCCAAAGGGGGTGCGGTTTTGAATAGGTTTTAGAAGTAAAAGTGGTAACAATGGAATTGGGTTCTGTGCTGCTGGATACATGGAGGAGCAAATTGTAGCTGAAGATAATAACTTGATAGCTGACTGAGAACATGAGTCCATGCTGGGACAACCGGAGATTGGATGGATGAGAATTACGTTGAAGACCCTGACGTTGGCAGAATTCTTCTAGAATCGAGGATTCACCTGTAGCATCAGAGTAGGTGTGCCCAGGTCCTTTCAGATGAGCGATAAAACCCGGGTCTTCCGCCTCCCCATCCAAGGATCTTTTCACCAAACCATACTGGTTTTTAAGCTGAAGTAAGTTGTACTGCCGTATTCTTTATAAATAGTGATTAGATTTTATGTTAACACCACATATAAAAGACTTTGTGCCATCTCATTTGATGAGAGAGCTGAAGCACCGGAACACATTGAAGGTTCGACTTAAAGTGAGCTTGGTCAGCCACATTGGGATGATTTGGAGAAGAGAGAACCTAAAAGTGTGGGCGAGAGCTTTAGGGACAGGATAGTGATTCAGATATGATATACAGGACTGACGTAGGCTGGGAATGGTGACAATGCAAACTCTTTAATCTGACCAAGGTTTCAGTGGTAGTCAATTTTAGTATTGTAATCATTTCTAAAATATGTCGGTATTATATTTGTTAAACCACTAACTTACATAGATTCTATCACTTACTACTTCTTGTAGTGAGCCTGATTATTAACCAAAGAAAGAAACCAGGAAGTTAACCAGAGAATTGTTTGTATACAGAAGCATGTGGTTTCTCATCAAATTTAAATATTTAGATTGAAAAATTACATTGCATCTTACACTGGTTAGAACAAATAGAAGTTTACAGTAAAATATAAACTGAACAATCTTTCAAACTCTCATTAGTTGTGACATCTAACACTGCACTGATTTGGATTTTGTTAGTACTTATTTTAAATGTTTGTTTACTTTCATCCACTTGAAGGGTAGAATAACAGGGAGATAAAGAGAGAGATGCTTCCAACTGCTGATTTACTCCCCAGGTGCCCAGAACAGCTAGGGCTGGACTAGACCAAAGCCAGGAACCCTGACCTCTGTTTGGATATCCTATGTGGGTGACCAGGGCCCAAACACTTGAGCCATTCTCTACTACCTCCTAGGATGCACTAATAGGAAGCTGGGTTAGAAGTGGAGTAGCCAGGACTTGAACTGGCATTCCAGTATGAGATGCAGATATCCCAAATGGAAGCTTAATTTTTTTGCACCACAATAACCACTCTTAATACTTTCATCTGTTACAATTTTTGGGAAGCATAGCGTTTTCCAGAACTGTTCTAGATGTTTAGCTTACATCAATGAACAAAACAGTGAAAGTCTGCCTTTAAGGAATTTGCATGTTATGTTCAATAGATAAGACTTAACTATGATAATAGGCAGGTAGTATTCAAAGGGTACACACTTTTTGTTTTTATTCTGAGATATTGCTGTAAGGTACACCATTGATTTGATAACCTTTTAAGAAAAAATTAAATGTACTCAAAAGTGTTACTATCCTCATGCCACTTAACCATGTAATTACATATTCAATTTTTTCTTTAGTGTTACAGTCAAAATTTGAGCACAGTTTCTTTAGAATCTGAAGGATTTTCCAGGTCACAGTAAAGAGCTGAAGTGGTGTCATGACGATGTCCAGGCTGCTGCTTCTTGCTCTGGCCCTGAGTACATTCGTGCTAAGCATTGCCCACAGAGCTTTGACAAGTCCTGGAACAGGAGTGTTCGTGTGCGTTTTCTAATTGGTTGAGTTGTGATTTTTTAAATTGAAATTTAAACATAATAAACTAAATCAGCTAAAATATTTTAAGAGATAAATTGTTTGTTATCTAATGATGGCATAGAATTGGTCAAAACATCTTGCATTAATGTGATCTGTTGAGAGTTGGCCTTGAAATGCCCGTCATTCAGCCAGTCAGTCTTGCACAAACAGAGGCAGCAAGTTTCATCATTGAAGACATAGCTAACAACCATAACAGAGTCAGATTTAAATAAGATTAAACTGTGTGTTGTGTTTCTGTTGGCAACAATCGAGGTTATTAATGTATGCTTGTTACTGTTGCTTGTAACTAAATTCCTATTCAAGCAGGCAGTAACAGCTGTGTTATAATTTCTGATATGGAATTCCTTTTGACTGCACTTAATGCATACTGTTTCCACAGCAGTGAAGTCTGGCAAAAATGTGTCTTAGAATAAAATGCACATGTGTATTACTTAAGCTTTACAGACATCTAGATTTTCTTTCTAGGACAGTTGTTACGCTGCTTCTCACCTTTTATTGTTAATGCTTGCAAATAGTAGTAATGCATATATGTGGCCAGTAGAGGGCATAGGATTTCTTTCTTTTTTTTTAGACGAATGAACTCCATGAGTTAGCTTTCTTTAGTTGTAAATAGTGTATTAGAAAATAACTAAATTTTTTTGGCCATTGATATAGTTTGTCCTATTATGAAAAAATAATTTCAGTGTCATTTCCCTAATAGGAAGAAAATGCACTTTACAAGTCTTATTTTCTAGCTCAAGTCCCTGATGATGAGTATCGCTGATGGTTTTCCTTCTCGCCTGCAGCTTCGGGAACTCCTTTACAAGTTGCAGTTCGTGTATACCTACATTGCCCCATGGCAGATCACCTGGGGCTCTGCGTTCCACGCCTTTGCACAGCCCTTTGCAGTGCCCCGTATCCTTCTCATCGTCACTTCAGAGGAGCAGAGCAGTGAGCAGTTACAGTTTTGATGAGATTGTCCGCTTATAGGCAGACTTTTCACAGGCGTAGAATATGGTTTACTGCATGAAAATTATTAGAAAGTCAAACTCTTTAGTGTCCGTACCTATACTGATTTTGTTAGGTTAGCATATATTAGCATTTGTGGCTCACGGATCTTGTGAACATGAGAGAATTGTTAGCTTTTGTCATCAAGTTAATTACAAAAAGTTAATGTTTACATATATGAATGTTGAAGTCCAGGAGTGATTCTAGTTTTTATTTGAGAGGTAGGGAGAGATAGATGGGTTGGGGAGAGCTGCCCTCCATTCATTCCCAAATGTCTGCAATAGCCCTGGGCCCAGCCAGGAACCAGAGTGAAATCTAGGAGTCAGGGGCCCAGTCCAGATCTCCCACATGTTTGACAGGAAACCAATTACTTGAACCATCATTGCTGCTTCCCAGGGTCTGAATTTGTAGGAAGCTGTAGTGAGAAGCCAGGTGTTGAACCCAGGTACTCCAATTTAGGATGCAGGCATCTTAACCAGTAGGCCAGATGCTTGCTCCAAAGCCAGGAATTTTTAATGCATATGAATATGTTTAGAATTCTTGAAGGTACAAAACAGTTTTTCATAATATTTTTGTAATTAAACTTCTAGAATTTTCTGTTTTCATTTCTTGGAAGTATTCTCTAAACAGCATTAAAGATTAGTGACTGTAATGATATTGAAATGCAGACTTCTGGTATTTGCAGACTTTAATTTTAAACTTTAGAAAATTAAACCCAAACATTTATCCACAAGATTCACTTACTGAATTTTAACAAATATGAAGAATCTTAAGAAAGTTCATAGAAAATGCATATTATGAAAAAACAATGCATGTATTTCTAAGGTTTTGCAACAAAATAAACATCTTTTGGAAATTATTTCTAAGACTGGCACTGTGGCATAGCACGTTAAGCCACCACATGCAGTGCCAGCATCCCATGTGGGCATGTGGGTGCTGCTCCATTTCCAATCCAGCTCCCTGCTAATGGCCTGAGAAAAGCAGTAAAAGATGGCCCAAGTGTTAGGCCCCTGCCACCCAAGTGGGAGACCCAGAGGAAGCTCCTGGCTCATGGCTTCAGCCTAGCCTAACCCTGGCCATTGCAGCCATTTGGGAAGTGAACCAGCAGATGAAGACTTTTCTTTCTGCCTCAACCTCTCCATCTCTGTAACTTTCAAATAAATAAATTGATCTTTGAGAGAGAAAAGAGCCAGAGAGTTGCTGTCTGCTTTGTCATTTCCCTTGTGGGGCTGGTGCTGTTCCAGGTCAAAGCCAGGGGCTGGGGACACAATCCAGACCTCCCACGTGGTGGCAGGAGCCCAAATACTTGAGCTATCACCTGCTACCTCCTGGGTCCTCAGTAGCAGGAAGCTGGAATCAGGGGTGGAGCCAGGACTTGAACTCAAGCACTCCAATACGGGATGCAGGCTTCCCAACCAGTGACTTAAACCTATAGGCCAAATGCCCACCCTTAAACTTACCTTTTACTTCCATTTTCGTATAAACGTTTTAAATTAACCTTGTACACATTAGCACATACTAGGAGGCTTCAAAAATTCTGTGTAAAAATTGGAGAAGACAATGCATATTTTGCATGAACTTTCTGGGGTCGTCTTAGGTTTATTTGACTCCTTTGAAAGCATCACACAGATTGTACTTCTAATGCCTTTCTCTTGGTACCTCCCTATGCTGTTGAACGACACTCCTCTGTATTTTCCTGATGAAGTTTGTTTCTCTAATTGCAGTAGTCTAAATGTGGTTATGAGGGTTTTTTGGTTTGGGTTTGGTTTGGGTTTTGGTATGGTAATAGGGCATGTGCTCAGATGAACACTGAATTCCTTAACCAGTTTTCCCGTAGATTCAGCCATGTTGTTTATTCAGGCTATTGTCTCAGCTTTCTTCTCTACTCCACTGAACCCCTTCCTGGGAAGTGCCATATTCATCACTTCATATGTACGACCTGTGAAATTCTGGGAGAGAGACTACAAGTGAGTAAAGTAAACACGTGAAAGATCATTGTCCATGGCATGTTGACAGCATGATTACTACAAGTCATTTATTGTTTTAGTTTTGCTAAAATCTATAAAAATTCTTAAAATTTGAGAATTTTATAAAAAATAGAAGAGTTTGGGGAAAATTATTCATTCCCTCTATTTTTCTACTTTGCACATTTTTAAAAACATAGTTCTAATTGAAAGTATAAATTTTTGCTTCTTTTTGCTTTCAGTGCTATTTCTTCGAATAGCTCAGTTGCACATTAATAATACTGGGAAGCTTTACTCCATACAGTGCTACGTCACTGTATCGTTTTAACAGTTACAGTTAGTTATCTGAAAATTTCCTTAGAAACAGCTGGTTATTTCCAGCACTAAGTATTTCTGTTACCTCTGCTTTTTCATGAAGATAAAATGTTAATGATATCTTTGGATATGAAGTTTTTTCTTCATTTCTGTTTAGGCTAGCAAGTCAGCCTAAACGATTGTATGTACTCTCCCCTCCAAATCCTATTTTATTTGAGGAAGAGTTCTTAGAAAGGAAATTACTGAGTTATGTATGGAGCATAAACATTTCCAAGGGTTTAATGTAAACATGCTGATTCAAGCATGATGTGCAAGAGTTTGTGCTGATTTATAGTTCTTCTGGCCATGCCCATGACTGCCCTTTCTGTTTGTGCTTCCACACACTGGCATATTTAACAGGTTAAAACTGATCGCAACTGTTAAACAATGAGTTAGCTAGTAGGATTGGAACTTTACTGTGTTCCTTGATCTAAAACTACTTTTGGTATTTCTTCTTTTGGTGAATTTCATTAATATTTTTATGCTAGTCTCCTGTACCAACTTTTAACACCAAATAATGTTCTGTGGCAGCAATTCTTAAAACTTCGGTCTCAACACCCCTAATACTCTTAAAAATGTATTGTAAATACCCCAGTTTTTTGTTAGTATTTTTGTTTATTTAACAGGCAGAGACAGAGCACGTGTGCACTTCCATTTGCTGGCTTATTCCCTCAGATGCCTTCAGCAGCCAGGGGCCAAAACTGGGAGCTGGGAACTCAATCCAGATTTCCCACAGAGTGGCAGGCTCCTAACTACTTGAGGGTCCGCATTAGTAGGAGGCTGGAATCAGGAGCTGCAGCTAAGGGTGTAACCCAGGCACTCTGATGTGGGTTTCCTAACCACTAGCCCAAATCCCTACCCCCAATATTTATAAACGTGCACTTTATCTACCAGTATTTCCTGTAATAGAAAAAGTTTATAAAAATTTCAAATATCCATTTTAATTAAAAATAATATACCTATTACATGTTAACATATATAACATTTTAAAATTAAGAATAAGTATATGTCTCTGCTCACTAGAAAAATTGATTGAGGAGAGTGGCATTGTTTTTACAGTTTTGCTAATCTCTTAATGTCTGGCGTATTAAAAGCTGAATTTTTATAAACCACTTCTAATTTTTTTAAGATTTATTTATTTACCTGAAATGCAGAGTTACAGAGGCGGAGAGAGAGAGAGAGAGAGAGAGAGAGAGAAAGTCTTCCATCGCTGATTCACTCCCCAAATGGCTGTAACGGCCAGAGCTGGGCCAATCGGAAGCCAAGAGCTGGGAGCGTGTTCCAGTTCTGTGCATGTGCAACGGCCCAAGCATTTGGGCCATCTTCTGTTTTCCCAGGCTATCGCAGAGAGCTGTATCAGAAGTAGAACAGCCAGCACTCGAACCGGCACCCATATGGGATGCTGGCACTGCAGACAGCAGCTTTACCCGCTACACCACAGCACCAGCCCAAGAGCTGAAGTTTTTTCACAGAGTTAGACAGAGAGAAAGGTCTTCCTTCCATTGGTTCACCCCCTCAAATGGCTGCCACGGCTGGCGTGCTGCGCCGATCCAAAGCCAGGAGCCAGGTGCTTCCTCCTGGTCTCCCATGCAGGTGCAGGGTCCAAATACTTGGGCCATCCTCCACTGCTTTCCTGGGCCACAGCAGAGAGCTGGACTGGAAGAGGAGCAACCAGGACAGAATCCAGCTGAATTTTTTAATATGTTTTTGCATTCAGTTCTGTTGAATATTGTTTTGATTGAAGTATATGAAGAAAATCTAGTCTCATTCAGATATATGTTGAAATGTAAAGAATATTTTCATAGCCTTTTTAAGACAAATGTGGCTATTTGTTCTTTGATTCTTCTAAAATTCACTAAATGTGTGCAATCAAACTATCTGTGAGCTTTTGGAACGCTGTTAGATCAAAATTCACCAATCTGTTTTATATTTTGATCTTTCATGCATGCATCATTTTATAACATTACTTATTGATCATTTGGAAAGTTTTGGTTCACTGAATAAGATAGATCTTCCATATTCTGCCACATTGCATTACACAGTGTTTAAAAAACTGTTCAATACTGTCACTACCAATTTCAAAAGAAAACGATCAAGATCCTGGTGGTAGATATATATTTTCCATAATTTACATTTTTGCTTAAAATCTTGAAGTTTGTCACTGTCAACAGATGTTGCCAATTATATTCCAAAAAGAAGACTTTTTTTCCTTTCTGAGAAAAATCTGTTAAATACCCACATCTGCATAATCTCAGGGTTTTTACATCAGTTGATGAAATAAAAAAAGATATTTCAAGGGAGAAACGGCAACAGTTTAGCTTGCAATTCAGTTATACAAATGTTTTCACTCAAGACAACCTTTGTACTTTAAAATGAAGCAGAACTGTCTTTCCCTGCCCATGTGTTCATAAGAAACAGCAGAAAAAAATTTGCTATGTTTTTGTGTGGTGAAGGAGGGAGAGTGAAATTGAAGTTACTGCTACAAGGGTGCTATCAAGAGTTTTGTGGTTAGGCCAGTCATGCATTATTTTTTCCAGAGTTTTTCACAAAGTGGTAATATTTGTTTTATCTGTAAGTTATAGTTTCTTCTTCACTCTTAATTATTAAACGGTTTTAAAGTATAAAGAAAGTAACTAGATATGCTTTATTTTGTCCCCTTCAGCACAAAACGAGTGGATCATTCAAATACCAGGCTGGCTTCGCAGCTTGATAGAAATCCAGGTAATAGCTCTCCTTGTGAGTAAGGAAGAATGGCCAGGGATCTGTATCACATGCATATGTTCCTGTTGACTCCCAGCTTGTTCAGAATCCTTCATAGTTTCAAATAGTAATTTCTTTTAAAAACAGAATGTCATTTATTTTGTCTTACTTTTGCAAAGTGTATGTGGATTAGAGTATCTAATTTATATACCTTCTTTTATGAAATACATTTTTTTTTCTTTTTTTTTTTTTTTTGGTCAGGCAGAGTGGACAGTGAGAGAGAGAGAGACAGAGAGAAAGGTCTTCCTTTGCCATTGGTTCACCCTCCAATGGCTGCCATGGCCGGTGCGCTGCAGCCGGCATACCGCGCTGATCTGATGGCAGGAGCCAGGTGCTTCTCCTGGTCTCCCATGGGGTGCAGGGCCCAAGCAGTTGGGCCATCCTCCACTGCACTCCCAGGCCACAGCAGAGAGCTAGCCTGGAAGAGGGGCAACCAGGACAGAATCCGGAGTCCTGACCGGGACTAGAAGCTGGTGTGCCGGCGCCACAAGGCAGAGGATTAGCCTATTGAACTGCAGTGCTGGCCCATGAAATACATTTTAAGAATGCTGCAGGAACTAAAAAAAACCCATTTAAAGATTGTTCTAATATAGCTTATAAAAAAAAAAAAAGAAGTAGAAAGTATCTAAATTAAAAGTGGTCACTACAAATCCATTCACGATTTTAAAAAAATTTTGAACAACTTAATTATAAAAGGTACATACTTCAATATACAAAAGGCTATATGTGACAGACCCATAGTCAAAATCTTAAGAAAAGCTAAAAGCGTTTTCTGTAATATCTGGAGACACCTGGAGGTCCACTGTCATCATTCTGATTCAGTATCGTTTTGGAAGTTTTTGCCAGAGCAGTAGGCAGGAGAAAGTAATAAAAGGCATACAAGGTGAAAAGGAGGAAGTCAAATTATCCCTTTTTGCAGACGATATGATTCTGCGTAGAGAGAAATCAGAAGACCTCACCAACATACTATTAAAACAGACAAATACATTAAAGTTGCAGGTTACAAACTCTGCACAAAAAAATCAGTAGCATTTTTATATACCTACAGCAAACTCATTGAGAAACATAAGAGCAATCTCATTTTAATAGCTACAGAAAATAAAATACTTTAGAATACTTGAACCAAGGATCTGAAAGACCTTTACAATGAGAGTTTTAAAACAATAATGAAAGAAGAAACAAAAAAGGTAAGACCTCCCATTTTCATGTATTGGAAGATTTAGTATTATAAAAATGTCTATATTCCCTAAAGCAGTTTACAGATTGAATGCAATCTCCATCAAAATTCCAATGCCATTCTTCATGGAGCTAGAAAAAACAGTCCTAAAATTCATGTGAAAGCACAAAAGACCTCAAACACCCAAAGAACTTCGAACCTAAAGAACAAAACTGGAGGCATCACAATACCTGATACCAGGAGTACTACAGAGCTGTTGCAATAAAACAAAACAAAAACATGATACTGACATAAAAACTAACACCAGGGGGACAAAATAGAAATCCTGGAGTGTGTCCATTTGTCTTCAGCCAACTGATCGTTGACAGAGGGGCTACAAAACATTCCCTGGAGAAAGGAGATGCTGAGAAAACTGAGTGTCCTGTGCGCAAAATTGAACCTCCCCTTCTTATCTCTCACTTTATACAAAAATCAACTCAAACTAGGTCAAATATCTAATATAAGACTTGGAATTATTTGAAGAAAACATACAGGAAACACTTTTAAGACGCTGGCCATAGGCAGCCATTTTTTTGAATAAGACCCCCAAAGCACAGACAAGAATAAAACTAGACAAACTGAGAAGCTTCTGCACAGCTAAGGAAACAGTCAATAGAATGAAGACACAAGCAACAGAAGGAGAGAAAATATTTTCAAGTTATACATCTGACAAAAGATTAATATCCAAAGTATTATAAGGAACTCACACAGCAAAGACAAAGCGATTGAGTGAAGTGGGCAAAGAATCTAAATAGACATTTCTTAAGAGTTATGAATGGCCAACAAATGCATGAAAAAATCCTGAGTATCACTAGCCATCAGGAAAGTGCAAATTAAAACTACAATGAAGAATCATCTCCCTCCAGTTAGAATGGCTATAGTCAAAAAGACAAAAAACAATAGGCTGGCAAGGAATTTTTCCCTAAAAAAAGGGAACCCTAAGAAAAAGTGTGTGTGTATAGTTTGAATTTGAAATAGTGATTAGTGGATTCCGGACAGGATGTGGGGAGGGCAAAGGTTGGATACTGGGTACAAGAGGTAATGAGTTCTTGTGTTCGGTAGCAGTCCTGGCATAACTACTTAGGTGACGCTAAGGTATTCTAAATAAAGAACTGAAAGAGTGAAGCTGCTAGTCTCCAAACAGGAAATGAAAAAGCTAATTGCCTGACATGATTGGTTCATACTATGTTTATGGGTTGTAGTATTGCACTGTGCCCTATTAAAAATATTCAACTATTACATGTGATTCAAACTTTTCATTAAAATAAAAAGGCCAGGTGTGTTGTAGGATATTCAGTCAGAACAATGCATGTTTTATTAATTAGTTTCCTTCTATCTCCAAATGTTTACAGCAAATATAAACTTAATTTTGTTTAGTGTATTCTATATGGATATGTCATCTAGGAAGGCAGATAACCACTCAAGACAAAGCTTCTGCAGGTGGCACTTTGGTAGTGCTGACATTGTCTAAAAGTCTGGCTCTTAGTTTTCTCATTTGGGTAGTGTCACTTTATTGGCCCTCCAATATTTAATACAGAGAAAATGAATCTCCTGCCCCAAATATAAGAGATTAATGCATCAACCAGAATGCTGAAGTATTAATTTAGTAAAAGAAATGTTATTCCTAAATAGAGTGTGGTATTTCTACCATTTGACTCAAATTCCTCCAAGTGCTCTAATCCATCTGAGAAACCAAGCTGTCTGAGAGTCAGGTTGATTTTTCTTATGAAACTAGACTAAGGAAAACTGGTTATTTGCTGTTAATGACTGCTGAAGAACCATCGGAGCTACAGTTAAGTGCATATAAGGGTTTTGAGTTCTCATGATGCTTTTGATGCTATTTTGTGTAACTCAAAGTTCATGTCCTTAGTCAGAATACACCTTTGTGATGGGCATCCAGAGAATTAGACGCAGTCATTTTACTGACATTAGAATTTTGGGTTCTGCTTTCATTTTATTATTTAGTAAACGGTTTAAAGTCCTCACTTTGCTTTGCATGTTTTGCTGTTTTCCAGCACTGTAATTTGGGTGTCCATTTATAGATGATTGCTTCAGGTGGGGTACTTCTAGAGCGGGCCATCTCATTTACCAAGTGATGTTTTATCCTAATTTTTTTTCTTTAAAGATAACCTTGTCATCCATTTTTTTTAATAGGTTCTTCACTGCTGTGTCTCTGTCCAGTTTATTTTACATAATGTTAACCAGGTTCTTTTGGACTAACTTCTCTTTGATTGGGACTGTCTTATTCAGTCAAGTCTCATATTGTTTTACCCACATCCTTTACCAGATAGTCTGTCTTCTCCTTCTGAATTCCTTTGTCTTTTTCAATTTTCTTGCATAATTGTGTTTATAAAGCACACTTCTTCCATTAGCAATAATGGTCCATAAGTTGTGGACTGTTGAAGAGGTGAGAAAGTTCTTACCTCACAGCTAATTAAATTCCCATATTCCTCTCTTCAGCTATTTGTCTACGTAAAGGGATCCCAATGTTTCTGTTTAAACATTTTAAAACCACAGCCATTCAGATAGTAATATTTAAAATCAACATACTGTGGTGCCATCAGAGCCCTTTATCACCTCATTAGTCAAAACAGTGAGTTATGTGCATGTTTTCAATGAGAAATGAACTCCTAGTGTTTTTCTTTCTAAAATATGAGGAACTGAGTGATTTTTTAAAAACTTATTGTTAACAGTTATTGTATGTGATAAAATGTTGTCTTAGAAATTAAATTATGCTATCCTTTCTATTATGATAAAAATGCATGACAAAATTTGCCATCTTAAAAAAAAACTCCCACAATTTCTGGGTGGGAGCCATAGATTCAGAGAGGTTTTGTAACTTTAGCTCTAAATTCTGAAACCTTCCTCATTACCCTATTTTTTCCCTTTATCTTTTTTTTAAATATAGAAATTGGAAGAATGTCAGCATTATTTTCCTTATCAAGTAACAATGATACAACCCTAACTAAAAGTTAGCTTTAATATTTTTGAACAGCCTGGTTTGTTGATACAAGGGGGACTTCAGGTGAAAATTATCTTTTTTTAATCCCTTCTTATAGGATCAGATGACAACAACCTGAATTCCATCTTTTATGAACATTTAACCAGATCCCTACAACACAGTCTCTGTGGTGATTTGCTCCTAGGACGGTGGGGAAACTACAGTACAGGGGACTGTTTCATCCTTGCCTCTGACTATCTCAATGCCTTAGTGCACCTCATAGAGATAGGCAATGGTCTGGTCACTTTCCAGCTGCGGGGACTTGAATTCAGAGGTAAGACGTTCATTTTTTCTCTAGTGTACTCCGGGACATCTGGGTTTTATGTATTTATATCTCAAATCAAAAGTAGTCATGAAATTTGATCTTGGGGATTCTAGAATAAGAACAGTGAATAAGCAGTAATTATTACATTATCTCCCCCCAGAAAAAAGCTGGTATCATTAGTGTATAATTGACTTGTTTCCTTGCAGATGGTGACTTTCTGTGTTTTTTTGTTTGTTTTTGTTTTGTTTTTTAATAGGCAGAGTTAGACAGAGAGAGAGAGAGAGACAGAAAGGTCTTCTGTTGGTTCAGCCCCCAAATGGCCATTACCCCGGCGCGCTGTGCTGAGCTGAAGCCAGGAGCCAGGTGCTTTTCCTGGTCTCCCATGCGGGTGCAGGGTCCAAGCACTTGGGCCATGCTCCACTGCCTTCCTGGGCTACAGCAGAGGGCTGGACTGGAAGAGAAGCAACCAGGACAGAATCCGGCGCCCCAACCGGGACTAGAACCCAGGGTACCTGCGCCACAGGCAGAGGATTAGCCAAGTGAGCCGTGGTGCCAGCCTTTCTGTTCTTTTTGTCCATGGTCTCTTGCTAGTTGCTTTTCGAGCATTTGCACATATTTGCTAGCTGGCTAAGGTGTAGAATGTTGTGGTTTTGTGTCTGGTAAAAATAGCGAACTGAGTTATATTTATATAGATACCATGCTATTGCCCTCGATCATTTTTTTAATTCACATGAAGGTCACATAAAATGAGCCATTTAAAGTGAACAAATGAGTGGCAGTTAGTACATTCCGTGAGGTGTAGCAATCACTTCCAATTCCAAAACTTTTTCCTGACTCCAAAATAAAACCCTCCAGCCATTAAGGAATTTTCCCCATACTTCCCTCCCACTAGCCCTCTACGATCTTATGTATTGGGAGATAAAGCTGTTTCTACAGAGAAACTCTTCCATTTGGAAACGTCAGTGTGATACTGAGTAAAGTGAGTAACTTGCAAGCATGGACACACTTGTTTTACAGGAAGGAAAACATGCTGTTACTGGCTGTCTTTCCAGTCTAGGAAACGTTGGGACTTGAGAGTTTTTAGAGAGTTTCTGATATCTTTATTTTCTTTTTTTTTGACAGGCAGAGTGGACAGTGAGAGAGAGAGACAGAGAGAAAGGTCTTCCTTTGCCGTTGGTTCACCCTCCAATGGCTGCCGCGGACAGCGCGCTGCGGCCGGCGCACCGCGCTCATCCGATGGCAGGAGCCAGGTGCTCGGTGCTTTTTCCTGGTCTCCCATGGGGTTCAGGGCCCAAGCACTTGGGCCATCCTCCACTGCACTCCTGGGCCACAGCAGAGGGCTGGCCTGGAAGAGGGGCAACCGGGACAGAATCCGGCGCCCCGACCGGGACTAGAACCCGGTGTGCCGGCGCCGCAAGGCGGAGGATTAGCCTGTTGAGCCATGGCGCCGGCCCTGATATCTTTATTTTCATCCTGGTGTTGAATCAGGCAGCTTATGCCTTTGTATGGCGTGTCTATGTTAGTGAAACTAGTGCATCCCTGCAAGTTATTCTGTTCACTAGCAATAAGACTTCACCTCTGCAGCACTGAAACTAATGCAGTAAAAGTTGGTGTGCGCCATTCGTTTGTAATCCATTCTCTCTTTTTCCGTCCTCCTGTTCCCTCTTCCAGAATATCCTCTTCTTGCCTTATGGCTGTTTATTTCTGCCTCTCTATCAGGAACCCCATGCTGTTCAATTCTAACCCAACCAGACTCACCTGAAAGCCAGTGCACCCTTCTCACCCCACCTACACCGCTGTGACTTCTAACTTTCTTTTCAGGTTTTCTCACCTGAAAATTTCATCCTCATATTTTATTTGATTTTTAGAAAGGTACACGAGAAAGCTGTTTTTACCTAGCATTTTTGTGTGCCGTGGAAGGGTGTTTTTCTTAGCATCTGCTCGTTCCTCTGTGTTGATCAGAAATTCTCCAAAAGATTGAGCCAAATTTCATTCTCCCAGCTTTCACCCCCTCGTACTGAGTAGATTCAGATAAATTTTTGGATAAATCCTTTGCTATTAAAACCTTGAAATCAAATTCAGAAACAGTATCCCTGACTGTCTGACCTCATGCTAGACTGGAATAGGAAGAGACACTGTACGAACTCTTCACTGAGGTGTGATTTTGTTTTAAAGGCAGATTCAGCCACATACCTCTATACTTAAAATTTCCCAGTGCACACACAAAATAGAATCCAAACTCCCTAACATGCATGATCTGACTCTGCCGCTGTCTCCATCATCACTTTATACCACTCTCCTTACCGTCTTTCACTTTCCTAGTTGGCTAATTCTTTACTAAGGCCTCCTGTCCCCCTTATCTTCATCCATCCCCCCTCCTCCCACCAGTCTTCCATATGGCTGATTTCTTAATTATTCGCTGGGATCAATCAAATGTCACTTCTCAGAGAATCCTTCTCCAGCCACATGGTTCTCTCTCAACTTACCCTGCTTTTACTTCCTTAGCATTTAGCATAGTTATAGTTTTATATTTATCTGTGTATTTCTTTAAAGTTGATTTCTTCTCTAGCCCAGGGGTTGGTAAAGCTTCCGTTAGGAGTCAGATAATAAAGATTTTACGCTTAGGGAGCCATGCACAGTATCTGTTGCACATTATTCTGTGGTGGTGTTTTCTTTTAAACGAATCTTTCAAAATACAAGAATGAAATAATTTTGCCAGCCTTTGCTCCAGACTAAAGGTTCCCAAGGATAGAAATCATGTCTACTTCATTCATCATTATGTATCCAGCACTGACACAGCAATTAATATTGAATACTTAAGTGTGTAGAGTGATTAAATAATGGCACTGTATAGCCTTTTATCTCCTTTCTCTTCATTCCTGAACTCTCATGAGGTGTGATTATATTCTTGCTCAATTGTTGATGTAATCTTTAGTTCTTTCCTTTCTTTTTTCTTTCCTTTTTCCTCTTTCTTTTTTAAATATTTATTTATTTGAAAGAGTTAAAGAGGAATAGAGATAAAGGGAGAGATGTCTATCCTCTGGTTCACTCTCCAGATAGCTGCAATGGCCAGGGTTGGGCCAGGCAAAAGTCAGGAGCCAAGAGCTTCTTTCAGGTCTCCCATGTGGGTAACAGGGACCCAAACACTTGGGCCATCTTCTGCTGTGTTCCCAGGCCATTAGCCTGGAGCTGAATTGGAAGTGGAGCAGCTGGGACTAGAACATGTGCCCGTATGGGGTGCCTACATTGTAGGCAGTGGCTTTATCTGCTACACCACAATGCCGGTCCCTATTTTCTTTTTTTTCTATGTTACTTCTTATCCCACTTACCTCTCCCATCAAAATATTAATCAAGATTGTCATTCTCTTGCCAGGCAGTTAGTTTGATCTGCTGAGTAATCTCTGAGGTGTTTTCTGGAACTCAGTCCATTAACCCGATTTAATTCCTTGGGTTGTCTTTGTCTCTTGTGGTGGATAACTAATTTTAAAAAATGTTTAACAAAAATATCTTGATCAGTTTCTTACCGGTCTTGGTAAAACTCTTTTTTTTTTCTGTTTTTGTTTTGTTTTGTTTTTTTACTGATACTCCCTAGTGTTTTGATTGTAATTTTTTCTGAAAATTTTAAATTATCAGTTTTTTGTCTGTGTCAAAATTTTCTGATTGCAGTTTCTACCATGTTAACTTCTGATCTGTAAATGTTACTTATAACTAAGTTTAGTTTTCTGAGTCAACTTTTACATCTCAGAAGTTTGGAATGTGTTTTGTTTTCTTTTGTTTTTACTCAAGTTAATTTTAACATGTCTAGCTTTTATGATTGTTAGTTTTATTTATTTTTACCAGATTTTTGCTGTGAAGTAACTGAAAGAGGTAGTTAATCCAAGGAGCAGCTAGTAATAGTTCTTCATGAATATTCTAAAGTTATTTTCCAAAATTCTTTTTTCAATTACTAATATTAAATCTTGTATTGACTTTACTTTTGGAGAAGAATACATTGCTGGGAGGGGGTGCTGACGTTGAAAGTAGTGCTGGGTAAAACACCCTGCTTCCTGCTTTAACCCAGTTACCTTCTCCTTATTATAAAGACACATTGATTATAAATGTCAGGACCTCCAGATTCCCTCTATGCACAACTAACTGTGATCTGCCCACAATGTAAGTCTCATTATGATACATCCTAACTTAAAAGTCTTTTATCAACTTCCCAGACAGATGGCAAAATGAATAAAATGAAGTAATAACATATAAAACCCAAGGCATAATTCCAGCATCATGTAATATAATAGTAATGCTGATAATAATAATGGCTCAGTATTTTATGTATATGTATTGGTACTTTTAAACCCTGTCTGTATATATATTTCTAGTAATTATCATCTATAACAGTCAACCATAGCATTCATGAGTGGTCTTCAAAACATTCATGGAAAATATATGTTATGAAAAACCATGCATGGAATTCAAATTCTTAAGGTTTTATTTGTGTTTTATTTGAAAGGCAGAGAGATGGAGAGAGATCTTCCATCCACTGTTCAGTTTTCAAATGTCCACAATAGCCAGAGCTGGGTCAGGTCAAAGCCAGGAGCTTGAAAATCAATTTGGATTTCCCACATGAGTGACAGGGAACCAAGTACTTAAACCATTACCTGCTGCTTCCTGCGTTGCACGTTAGCAGGAAGCTGGATCAGAAGCAAAGGAGCCAAGACTCAAACCAGGCACTGCGATATGGGGTCCAAGCAGCGTTTTTACCACTGTGTCTTCACCAGTGTGTCTGCCCCACACTTAGAAATCAATTTTTTACACCAAAACAGTCTTATGTTTTAATTCCATTTTCCACAAGCTTTTAGGGTATCCTGCTACTCTTTTAATGTCTAGTTCAAGATATACTGTGTAACATTGTATAACATTATTAGAGAAGTGTTGGTTAATGGATTTAACACAAAAATGAAATAATAGAATTATTGAGGATTCCAGAGTATTAAACAGTGTATCTCCTTAGTTTGGCCAGAACTGCTTCTCAGCCTTATGGTTCATCAAACCATCTCTATCATCAGCTGGGTTATGGCAAATGCTTCTCAAAGCAAGGTTTTTCAAATGTGGATGGTGTATGTACTGCCTTTAAAAGGAAAAAAATTAATATGAAATCTGATTTAATTTTATTATACGTGACTTACATATATGCCTATATACACTTTATACTCTTAATGTACTATAAAAAATTACAAATTAAATGGAAGTAGAACCATAGAACACAATAAAAATTAACACTGAAGTAATAGATGTTTATTTTCCTGGCCCTAGAGTACTGTCAATCTATTTTATTTATAACGTGTTCTTGTATTTTTTTTTTTTACTTCTTTTTAACTTCAGTAACAGTAAGTCAGGGAATTCCTTTTAGGTAAGTGTCTTGTATAAAAGAATGTAACTTCAGGGTGCATATTGAGCTTTGCAGTTAAGATGCCCACGTTTGGGACCAGCATTGTGGCTTAGCTGGTAAAGCCACAGCCTGAGATGCACGCATCCCATATTGGCACCAGTTCATGTCCAGGCTGCTCCACTTTGGTCCAGCTCCCTGCTAATGTGCCTGGGAAAGCAGCAGCAGATGGTCCAAGCTCAGGCCCCTGCAGCCATATGGGAGACCTGGAAGAAGCTCCAGGCTCCTAGCTTCTGCCTGGCCCAGCCCCAGTCATTATGGCCATCTGGGGAGTGACCCAGATTATGGAAGACCTTTTTTTCTGTAACTCTGCCTTTCAAATAAATAAACACATCTTAACTGGAATACCTGGGTTCAACGCCCAGCTCTGATTTCCTGGCTTCAGCTTCCTACTAATGTAGACCCTGAGAGGCAGAAGTGATAGCTCAAGTAATTGGGGTTCATTAGAGACCTGTATTGAGTTCCCAGCCCCCAGCTTTTGGCCTCCAACCTGGGGCCTTTGTGGGCATTAGGGGAATGAAAAATGTGATGAGCTGTCTCTCAAATAAATATATAAAAATTTATAATTATAATAATGGATAAAAAATGTAACTGCAAAGAATCGTTTCTGGTACAGAACAAGAAGAATATATTTTGAAAGCTTCTAAGAAGGTAAGCCTCAAATATCAGTAATTTTATCAGTTGTTCGAAATGGACAAAAAATTTTAATCATGTATTTAATATTCAATTATAGTGAACAGTTACAAGTTATATAGTCAAATAAATAGTATATTTACTATTTCTGCTCTCAGGATGGGCATAAAGCTGGTAAAGAGAACCTGCATTGTTCTGAGTTTTACATACCTGTCTGTATTCCTTTTTGCCAAGAAGATTTAGTTCCTATCCCACTATACCTTGTTTTAGCTAAAAATTTCAAGAGTACCTTCACTTAACCATTTGACCTTCATTTGATAGAAATGCAATTATAAACCTATTTGAAAAGCTTAGAAATCAGTTGTCAGAATTAAAATTACTATACTGCACAAATTCCCAGTACCTTTAATGTACTAAAATACATTGTGATTGTGATTTTGTAGATGAATATTAATGTACTTGATTTCTGGAATTTGCAACAATTTTAATGAGTAGTCCAGGTAAATCAATTACAAACTTCTAATTATGATACAGTGTATCTTTTTTTCCCAAATCTCTGTGTCCTTAAGGTATTTTCTCCCACCTTGTATTTTTTGTTCCTTTATAATAATCTGTCTCTTCTTTTTTGTTTTTCTTTTCCCCTTCTTTTTAAGGCACCTATTGTCAACAACGGGAAGTGGAGGCCATTACTGAAGGTGTGGAGGAAGATGAAGGATTTTGCTGTTGCGAACCTGGCCATATTCCCCATGTGCTTTCCTTTAATGCTGCATTTAGCCAGCGCTGGCTAGCCTGGGAAGTAATCGTCACCAAGTATATTCTGGAGGGTTACAGTATCACTGACAACAGTGCCGCTTCCATGCTTCAAGTCTTTGATCTTCGGAAAGTACTCACCACTTACTATGTCAAGGTAGCAGTGTGTAGCTACTTAGATTTTTGTTTTGTTTTGTTTTGTTTTAAAATTTAGTCAGCCAGTCCGGCGCCAGGGCTCAATAGGCTAATCCTCCGCCTTGTGGTGCCGTCACACTGGGTTCTAGTCCCAGTCGGGGTGCCGGATTCTGTCCAAGTTGCTCCTCTTCCAGGCCAGCTCTCTGCTGTGGCCCAGGAGTGCAGTGGAGGATGGCCCAAGTGCCTGGGCCCTGAACCCCATGGGAGACCAGGAGAAGCACCTGGCTCCTGCCATCGGATCAGCACGGTGTGCCGGCTGCAGTGCACCAGCCATGGTGGCCATTGGAGGGTGAACCAACGGCAAAAGGAAGACCTTTCTCTCTGTTTCTCTGTCTCACTGTCCACTCTGCCTGTCAAAAAAAAAAAAAAAAATTAGTCAGCCAAAAGGAAGAGTTACAGAGAGGCAGAGGCAGAGAGAGAGAGATGTCTTCCGTTCGCTAGTTCACTATCCAAATGGTCACAATAGCTAG
This sequence comes from Sylvilagus floridanus, assembly GCA_949820135.1. Taxonomy (NCBI): domain Eukaryota; kingdom Metazoa; phylum Chordata; class Mammalia; order Lagomorpha; family Leporidae; genus Sylvilagus; species Sylvilagus floridanus. The sequence continues at coordinate 7,964,098 of OX463228.1, read as the reverse complement.
AGCTAGGCTGATCCGAAGCCAGGAGCCAAGAGCTTCTTCACTTCCAGCTCTTCCCTTCGGGTCCAGGGGTCCAAGGACCTGGGCCATCCTCCACTGCTTTCCCAGGCCCTAGCAGAGAGCTGAATCAGAAGTGGAGCTGCCAGGACTCGAACTGGTGCTCACATGGGATGCTGGCACTGCAGGCTGCAACCTCACCCACTACGCCACAGCACTGACCCCCCTACTTAGATCTTGAGATAATCAAGGCTTTTCTTGGGAAAGATATGTAGGAAAGCACTCTAGAAGTTCATGATAATAGAATTAAAAGGTATATATTCTGGTATAAAAAACTGATATCCATGCATATAAGAGGTCTTGAAATTTTCATAAAAAAATACAAAGAGCTCTGCACCAAAGCAAACAGCTTATTAAAAAAAAGATTTTTAATAAATTGAGAAACAGGGGCCAGTGCCGTGGCACACTAGGTTAATCCTCTGCCTGCAGCGCCAGCATCTCATATGGGCGCCAGTTCTAGTCCCAGTTGCTCCTCTTCCAGGCCAGCTCTCTGCTGTGGCCCAGGAAGGCAGTGGAGGATGGCCCAAGTGCTTGGGCCCTGCACCTGCATGGGAGACCAGGAGGAAGCACCTGGCTCCTGGCTTTGGATCGGCGCAGCACTGGCCGTGGCGGCCATTTGGGGGCGTGAACCAACGGAAGGAAGACCTTTCTCCTCTGTCTCTCTCTCTCACTGTCTAATTCTATCTGTCAAACAAACAACAACAAAAAAAAATCAAGAGACAGAGTTCCCATCCTTCTTGTTCTCTCTTCAGATGCTGGTTGGGAGCTGGAAACTCAGTGCAGGTCTCCCATGGGAGTGGCAGGGATGCAAGTACGTGGGCTATCTGCTGTCCAGTCCACTTCAGCAGGAAGCGGGAATGGGGAGCCGGAGGCAGTTTGTCCACCCAGGCATCCAGTATGGACCATGGCAGCCCAGCCTGAATCTTAACCACTAGGATAATTGCCTGCCCCCAGATTTATCTGTTAATTCCATTTATCCATAAACTTTTTTAAGGACCTTCTGTGTGTATATGTGTTGGGAGGTGGGGGTGTTGTTAACTTGTGTTTTGTCTATAAGTTAGTGATTAAATTATCTGGTAGCCATAAAAGTCAGTAAAAATATATGTAACAAAGGTCTTAACTGTTTTCTTTATTGGTACTTAAATGTTTGTATATTAATGATAATTACTAATGTTTATAGCTTACATGTTCTGAGCTTTGTGCAAAGGAATAAATGCACACATGTGTATCTTTAAAGAATTGTTACTTACTTTTTTTTTTTTTAAGATTTATTTATTTATTTGAAAGGCAGTTACAGAGGCAGAGAGAGAGAGGTCTTTCCATCTGCTGGTTCACTCCCAAAATGGCCACAATGGCCAGAGCTGCGCTGATTGAAGCCAGGAGAGCGGAGCTTCTTCTGGGCCTCCCACATGGATGCAGGGGCCTAGGCACTTGGGCCATCTTCCACTGCTTTCCCAGGCACATTTACAGGGAACCGGTAATTCCAGTCCAGTGATTGGAAGGGGAGCAGCTGGGACTTGAATGGGTACCCATGTGGGATACATTCACTGCAGGTGGCAGCTTTACCCACTACACCACAACATGTGTTTTAGAAATAAGCCTCCAAGTTAACTTACTTGGCTTCGAGCATGTAGAGTTTGAGATTTAATACCTGAGTTCGACTCCTGAGCTCAGCTCTGCCAGCTCTCCCTCTCCCTCTCCCTCTCCCTCTCCCTCTCCCTCTCCCTCTCCCTCTCCCTCTCCCTCTCCCCCTCTCTCTCCCTCTGTCCCTCCCTCTCTCCCTCTCCCTCTCCCTCTCTCCCTCCTTCTCTCCCTCTCCCTCTCTCCCTCTCTTTCTCTCTTCCTCTCTGTAACTGCTTTTCAAATAAATAAATAAATAAATAATTTTTTAAAAAAATGCAAGTAACACTTCTTTAAAGATACATATACATGTGCATATTCTTAAAAGATAGGCAGAGTAAAGTATTTTTGATTCATACTATTAGTAGAGATAGTCGGAATTTATTCCATTGAGGAACTTGAGTTAATTCAGATTGTGATTTAACCTGAATTCTTTTTATCTTTTCCACACTAGGGTATCATTTATTATGTTACAACCTCCTCCAAATTAGAGGAGTGGCTTGCTAATGAGGCCATGCAGGAAGGACTACGTCTGTGTGCAGATCGAAATTATGTTGATGTGGATCCGACATTTAATCCCAACATTGACGAGGACTATGACCATCGACTAGCAGGCATATCCAGGGAGAGTTTCTGTGTGATTTACCTCAACTGGATAGAGTATTGTTCTTCCCGAAGAGCAAAGGTGAGATTTGTTTATTCTGCCTGCAATTCATTGAACCCAGGTTTTTCCAGAGATGGAAAGGATAACCCTGTTGTTATTGTGAGGTCAGTTTTTCCAGTCTTTCCTCTCTCTTACCCTCTCTGGGTAAGAGAACTTGTCTGGATCCCTAGGTTGGGCCAAACCAGCTCTGTGAAAACAAGTTAAAGGAAGTGGCCTCAGGGCCAATGTTGTGGCTTAGTGGGTAAAGCCACTGCCTGCCACACCATCATTCCATATGGGTGCTGGTTCGGGTCCCAGTTGTTCCACTTACAATCCAGCTGCCTGCTAATGCACCTGGGAAAGCTTGGGCCCCTGCAGCCATGTGAGAGACCCAGAAGAAGCTCTTGGCTTTGGCCTGACCCCAGCTCCGACCATTGCAGCCATTTGGAGAGTGAACCCTCTCCCTCTCTCTCTAACTCTGTCTTTCAAATAAATGTTTTAGAGTGGCCTCTCCCACTTCACTTGCAGTGTCTCAGCCTGATCTCCTCTACCCTGTGCACACATCTCTCTATACAGATTCAAATCATAGTCATTGCTTTCCAAAACCTGGTCCTTGAGAAAACGTCAGAGTTCCCACTCTACTCGCTGGACTCAAATAGAAACTATAGGAAGTGCTATTTAATAGAATGATGGAAATGTCCTATGCTGTCCGGTATCACATACAGCTATTAAATACTTGAAGTGTGGCTGGTACAACTAAAGAGCTAACGAACTAAATGTTTTTAAGTTTTATATAATTTTAATTGATTTACATTTAATGCTCCATATGTTTAATAGTATATTGACAGTGTATGTCTAGACCATTGACTTACAAATGTTGATGTAGGCAAAGGTGACCTAGGACTTGCAAAGATGCAGATTCCTCACCTGAGAGATTCGTTCACTCGGATTAGGCTGGGTATGTGAGAAATGTGATGCTGTGGGTGATTTTAATCCAGGTGATTCCCAGTCCTCATATCAGGATAAACTGTCTCATCCTGAATGTGAGAGGAGTGACTTAGACTTCCGCTGCCAGTTCCTTGGTCTTACTGTCATGGTAATGTTGCATTATCATGCAGCATTAACCACGGTACCAAGACCTGTGACTCCAAAGCTAATTCCTGTCACCACTGCTGTTTTCAAAGCAAAAACCTTGTGTGGCTGAACCACCAGCGTCCTTTGTACAGGTTTACTCAATACCATGGAGCCTAGTTAGTCACCTTGACAAGCAGGGCCTCCCTTCATCGTGGTCAGGGGCAGCGCCCCAGTGTATTCCTTTCCTTCCAACTAGTTAGAGGAACGTACTCTGTTGTATCAACATCTTTTCTCTATTTCATCAGTAAGAATGGTAGCACCCTTGTACCTCCTGTCTGAGCGGTAGCAACTTACACTGAGCAGAGTAGTGTCTTTTTAAAGAAGGAATAATAGATAAAATAACCTCATAGGAGGCTCAAAAAAGACCAGTAGACAACATCTGGAAATAGAGGCCCTCAACTTCTCTTCTTCCACACATACAACAAATAGTTTTATCTTTTCATAAATATTCTTCAAGTGCTTCGCATATCACTCTGCAGTCCTCAGCATACTTTGTGGGGTAGGTGAGGAGGAGAGTCATTATATTCTACTAGCCCTTCTCTGGCTTAGGTGACGCTAGTTACTTTTGTTTTGATTTAACTGTGATCACCTGGGCTAGGAGCTCACTGTCTCCCTTATCAGAAACAGGACTCCATCCTTCCTAGACTTACGGACTTACTCTCTTAAAGACTTGTGCTGAGGTCATGGACATTACTTGAAGCAGTGCTCCTAATTGCTTATGTGTCATATATGCAAAAGGTCTTCCTCCAAACTTGGGTATCCCTCTTGTTCTCACTAGGTCAGCCTGCCGTATGCTTGACTCCTGGAATCCCTGTAGGAAAACAGTGATCAGTTGAGTGTTTCCAGTGGTGTACTCTCCCTCCTACTCTATAGTTTTTCATCTCTGAATCACCGTTCCCAGAATAGCCTCGTGCCGGGGAGGTTGTATACCATGCCATGAAGGTTTGCTGATTCCAAGCTCTAGTACCCTCACCTGAATGTAGGAAAGGTGCCATACTCTTCTTGCATGGTTTCCTCCCAAGGCACTGTTTCTAACTGGGATATTACCTGGAACTAAAAAAGCATTGGAATCTAATTGAGTTCTTTATCCTCTCTCTGACTTTATGTTAAATACTTACATCCTTTTCTGATAACTAATGTTCTTTGTTTTCTAAAGCCCCTGGATGTGGACAAAGATTCATCCCTGGTAACTCTTTGTTACGGACTTTGTGTTCTGGGACGGAGAGCCCTGGGGACTGCATCCCACCATATGTCCAGGTAAAGGAGGCATTTCTGTTTTCAAGAAGAGATTATAGGAAGCTGAATAACCTAAGTTTGAAATCGTTTTTATGGATACCTTTATTTTATACTAATTTATTGCAAAAGTCTCTCTAGATTTTTTATTTCTGTAAATCTTTTTGCTATACACAGTTGAGTTCTAGCTGATTAACAGAACTGGCTTTTAAAATGCACACATTAGAGTAGCATTGGTAATGATAATTTATTGAATTTAAGACATTTTACTGAATCTTGATGAAGAATGGGATGGGAGAGGGAATGGGAGATGGAATGGTTGTGGGTGGGAGGGAGGTTATGGGGGGAAAAGCCGCTATAATCCAAAAGTTGTACTTTGGAAATTTATATTTATTAGATAAAAGTTGGAAAAAAAAAAAGACATTTTATGACATCATGCTCCCATAATGGTTGATTAGTCTCCTTCCATTTACGTCTGTTTTTATTTTTCCACCATTCCTTGCAGTCTTTATCAAGAGCATTTATGCTTTGAATCTAGTTATGTATTAGATTCTGGGACTCTAAATATAAACCAAACTTCCTTACATTTACATACAAATGAATTAGAGTTAAGAAATACCACATTTTAAATTTCTTGAATGATTATTCATTTTCCATTAGGCCTTCCTTTGTTTCAACATATGCTTCTTTGCCTGTTTATTTTTGTAAAGTCAGTGGTTTATAAACAAGGGTCCCAGGCCAAAGAGGCCTTAGATCTTATGATTCTGATTCCAGAGTCTGATTTGAGTTCCTGGAATCTCTGATGCACAGCCAGATATAAGAATCAAGGTTATGAAAGACTTATGTCAAAAATATGTGAACTTTTATCTCCAATCTTAACAGTAATTTAGAGTCATTCCTCTATGGATTGCATGCCCTATTTAAGGGAGATTTCCGTATTTCTTCAATTCGAGATGAATGGATCTTTGCTGACATGGAATTGCTAAGAAAAGTGGTAGTCCCTGGAATCCGTATGTCCATTAAACTTCACCAGGTAAGAGGACGAGATTTTCCTTATTTGTTACTGGCACTTCTTCACTTGATATTCAAATTATGATTCTTAGGAAACTTTTGGGAAATACTCTTGATCTGAACCAAAGAAAAACATGATTCATGGCAAGATATTAAATTTTTTTAAAGATTTATTTATTTATTTGAAAGGCAGAGTTACAGAGATGCAAAGAGAGAAGTCTTCCATCCACTGTTCACTCCCCAAATGGCTGCAATGGCCAGTGCCAGGCCAATCCAAAGCCAGGAGCCAGGAGCTTCTTCCAGTTCTCCACGCAGGTGCAGCGGCCAAAGGACTTGGGCCATCTTCCACTGCCTTCCCAGGCCATAGCAGGAAGCTGGATCAGAAGAGGAGCAGCCAGGTTCCAAACTGATGCCCATATGGGAAGCCAGCACGTCAGGCCAGGGCGTTAACCCACCGCGCCACAGCGCTGGCCACAAGAGATTAAATCTTGATATTAAATCAGAGCATGAGCCTATGTTTGTAGCAGTAAATTTGCATATTAGTATTATAGAATGGTCTGGGCATAAACAAATAAAAATTTAAACAGTGATAAGCTGGAAATAAGTCTTTGGCCCCTGTACTGCTGGATTTGCCTCCGTGTGATTGTAGTTCACTTCTCTTCCAAGGATGAACATTAGCTCACTACAAATAAGGTGTAGTAACACCTCCAGAGGCTCTCAGAGCTACTGTTCCTGACCTGTGAGTTTCATTTAGTACATTACACAGAACAATACATAGTTAGCACTTATGTTGCCTTAGTTTAAAAAAAAAAAAAAAAAAACCCTTGTAGGATAATAAAATTCCAATGAGGCTCTGCAGTGCCTTTCCGAGGCTCTAAGTCAGAATATAGTGTGAGAGTGAATACTGACATTTGCTCCTTCAGTCATTCCACTTAACTGCAGTTATCAGAGCTGATGGAGACTGCATGGTGAAACTGATTAAAATCCATCTGTTAGACTCAGATCTGTTTATTTTTCCCCCAAATAAAAGGTGAATTGCTCTTCAAGTGATGGCTTCATCCACAGTGTTGGCATGGAGGTCGTTTCCCAGATCCTTCAGGAGCATTACTAGTAAGGGATACAGACTTTGAACATCTCTGAAGAGTGAAATGCTATTTTGAAGATGTTGGGAAAACTGCACATTTGGGATTAAACAGAATTTTCTATCTACAGGCTAGCTTTAGAGTTGAGACAAAATTCTGTATATTTAAAAGATGCTAACTTGAGGAGAGTACTTTTGGTGCAGCAGGTAAAGTTAAGACACTGCTCGATTCACTCACATGCCATATCAGGGTGAACCAGCAAATGAGAGATTTGTCTCTGTCACTGTGTCTGTCTCTCCCTCTCTCAATAAAAATTCAGGAACAGTGTTGTGGCATGGTGGCATAAGCCACTTCTTGGGATGCCTGCATCCCAGGCTAGAGTGCGTGAGTCTAAGTCTCAGCTCCTGTGCTTCCAATCCGGTCTGCTGCTGATGCACACCCTGGGAGGACCCAAATGCTTGGGTCCCTCCCACCCATGTGGGAGCCCCAGCTGGAGCCTCGGGCTCCTTGCTTAGGCCTAGCTGAACATTGTGGGCATTTGAGAAATGAACAAGTAGAGATCTTTCTCTCTCTCTCCCTCTCTCCCCGTCTCTCCCTTTTATTTTATTTTAAAGATATTTATTTGAAAGGCAAAGGTACAGAGAAAGAAATAGAAAGAGAGAGAGAGAGCAATCTTCCCTTTGCTGATTCTTTCCCCAAATGGCCACAACAACGGGGGCTGTGCAGGCTGAAGCCAGAAACCTGGAGCTTCTTCTGGGTCTCCCACATGGGTGCAGGTGCCCAAGCACGTGGGCCATCTTCTGCTGCCTTCCCAAGTGCATTATCAGGGAGCTGGGTCAAAAGTAGAGCAGCCTGGAGTTGAATCGGTACTCATATGGGATGCTGGCACTGCAAGCCATGACTGAAACCCACTATGCCACAGTGACGGCCCAGCTCCCTCTGCCTTTTACACAAGTAAAAGTTATTGAGCTTTAAAAAGTTATCTCTAAAAAATAATTTTAATTATCTAAATAATTACCTCAAAAAGATAGTGACTTCACATTAAAGTGCTTTTGAAACTTCAGAATTTCTCAACAGGTACCAGTTATATATCTGCCATGTAAGAAATACTCCATTTTATGTGACGTAATTCTCTAACAATTCCTGACAGACTTTTTCAGTTAACTCCAAATGTGATGACAGATATTTTGTATCCACCTGTCTGAGCGGAAACTGAGTTCAGAGAAGCCTCTGCTGCTCCCGATCTCCCTACAAGTGCCCTTTCTGTTGTTGCTGGGTCCACTTCCTTACACGTTTCTGCCTGTGTCAGTGTTCTCTGTTCTGTGTGTTGGCCCAGCATTCTTGAATGCAAGACACTCCCATCTTAAGCGAGACAGGCAACAGCAGTTGCATAAAAGGCCTAAGAGGAGGTGTGCCTGGGAACTCTGGAGTGAGGGGGGTCGGGGGCAGGGAGGAGGCAGGTAATGCAGATGCAACCTGGGGAGGTTTCCTAATTCTGATTCACCTTTTAGAAGGGTGGGGCGTGGCCTGGAAAGCCACAAGTCAGTACTTGGAGCCATGGGTTACCTATGAGAAATTCTTAGGCGGAAAAGAGAAATGTGTAAATCACTAGTCACCACCTGAGTGCATGTGTTGCACTCATGAACATCCCTAACAGGGAACAGTAGGCTTGGATACTAAAAAGGATGGGTGTACACTTGTCCTGCAACCCAGCAATTCCACTTCTACATAATCACCCGAGAAAACACAAGTGTGTGTTCACACAGATTTACACACAAGTGTTTATTGCAGCTTTATCCACAGTAGCCTCAAACTGGAAGCAACTCAAATATGCTTCAACAGAAAAGCATACAAGTTATTGTTTATCTACACATTAGAAACTACCCACCAGTAGTAAAAAGAAACTACTGTTATATGCCACAGCATGAATGAATTTCAAACATTATGGAAACTGAGAGAAGCCAGACATAAAAGGAGTACTTACTGTGTGGCTTTATTTATCTAAAATTTAAAGTAGGCAAAACGAAAGTGACAGAAAGCAGATCAGTGGTTACTTGGGGTGTAGAGTGAATGCCAAATAGCAGGAAATTTTGGGGAGTTACGAAACGTCCTATATCTAGATTATAGCAGTTTTTGCATGAACATGCATGTTTGTCGAAAATGCATCTAACTGCACACTTAAAATTGTATATAAACCCTATCTCAAACTTGTCTTTAAAAAATAAATATGTTCCCAGTGAACTAGAAAGCGAAATTTCTTTTAATCTTTGCCTTTTAGATTTTTTGATAGTGTATTTTCATTACTTCATATTTTTAGCCTTTTCCTTAATTCCTTTTCCCCCTCAATCTTATGTATTATTAGTGCTTACTTTTTGGAAATTAAAAGTGTTAGGATCTGTGTAATATTTATAGTTGCAATTTACCCTACAATATACACAGTACTTAGATATGTAAAATAGCACCATTACTCAAAAAGTTATTTTAATACCAGTTTTGTTGGTGAAAATTAACAAAAACTCAGATGAAACCAATTGCTTTTTTCATGTGTTCTGTCTTTCTTCTCCTCTGTTTGATCATTTTGTAAAATATCTTTACTCTTTTTTTGGTTTTCCTTTTTTAAAGATTTATTTTATTTATTTGAAAGAGTTACAGAGAGAAGTAGAGCCAGAGAGAGAGGTCTTCCATCCACTGGTTCACTCCCTAAATGATCGCAACGGCCAGAGATGAACTGTTCCAAAGCCAGGAGCCAGGAGATTCTTCCGGGTCTTCCATGCAGGTGCAGGGACCTAAAGACTTGGGCCAACTTCTACTGCTTTCCCAGGCCATAGCAGAGAGCTGGATCAGAAGTGGAGCATCTGGGACTCGAACCAGCACCCAAATGGGATGCCAGCGCTGCAGGCCAGGACTTTAACCTGCTGCGCCACAGCGCCGACCCCAATTTCTTATTTTTTAAAAAATATTTATTCATCCATTTGGTAGGCAGAGTTACAATGAGATGGATAGAGAGAGAGGTCTTCCATCTGCTGGCTCACTCCCCAAATGGCGGCATCAGCCAGAGCTGCGCCAATCCAAAGCCAGGAGCCAGGTGCTTCCTCCTGGTCTCCCATGCGGGTGCAGGGCCCAAGCACTTGGGCCATCCTCCACTGCCTTCCCGAGCCACAGCAGAGAGCTGGACTGGAAGAGGAGCAACCGGGACAGAATCCAGCACCCAAACCAGGACTATAACCCAAGGTGCCAGTGCCGCAGGTGGAGGATTAGCCAAATGAGCTGTGGCGCCAGCCTCTTACTAATCTTAATATTTTCATTGAGTAACAGTGCTTGGTGGCCAATAAAATTTGTTTAATAAATGAGTTTCATTGTTTTCATATATATATATATATATATATATCCTGTGCATCTGCTCATAACTTCACAAGTATATTTCTAAAATCCTCTCTGAAAACTTTTACCAGAAGAACTATTATCTCATTTTTCAAATCAATAAAATTAAAATATAAACATTGCCTGAATTAAAACGTAAAACATCATCCTATCGCCCAAAACAATACTTCCAAAAAGGAATCACTGCCAGTAGTTTGATGTATATCTTTTCTGATTTCCCTCAAGGTCATATATTTCCATCTATATGTATAAGTATTTTCTTTTTTAAAAATGTAACTGTGCTCTGCAAATTAACTATCACATATGCAGGGTTTTTTTTTTTTTTTTTCCCCACTTAGTATGGCCTGGACACCTTTTGAAGTCAGTACATACAGAGACATTTCATAATTTTCAAGGACTGTAGTATTCCAGAGTTTAATTTTTACTGGTTTATTCTGCCATATTCCTGGTCATGGACATCTTGCTTGTTTCAAATATTTGGCAACTGAAACAGAGCTACAGTGATGTACAGGAAATTTTCCATACTCATTCAATCATGTTAAGCCCAGTGAAAAGAAGTGTTTGAACAAGAGAGCACACTGGATGATATTAGCCATCTGGTTGAGGGAAGTGTGAACTCAGTATTTACAAGGGAAGGTTAAGAGAGTTGGGATATGACGTACAGAACTCAAGAACTGTCCGTCAGTGTACTCAGTTGGGAATGCTGTCTTAGAGCAGATCTGCTAGAAGCAGAGTCAGGACACAGGACTCCTGTGCAAAGAGATTAAGTGAGGCATTACACTTGGGAGAATTTTATAAGGAAGTGTTGGAAGCAGGCTGGGAAAAGGGAAGAAGCTATCCTATACTGGATTCTGGAGGGAGCTGTGAGAGTTCCACTGTGTGCAAACTCCCACCCCGCAAGCAAGGGCCTTCCCTCACTCGGGCAGTTCCGTCAGCTGAAGGCAGTTCTTAGAACAGGGAAAACCTGTGAACTGTTGATGGCCAGCACAAGGACGTGGACGGATACATGCACTAGACAGGAATTTTGATGTTCCACAATCTGACCAAACGCTAATTTTCTGATTTTCCCACTACTTGCATTGGACTCTAAGGCCCATGACAGCAGTGCTGTGTCTGTCTTGTTCACTACTGTTTTCCCCAGTGCCTAGCAATGCATTAGACACCCAGTTCTCAAAGACACTTTGTGCTGTAGTTGTCTTTAAATCTCTTCACTAGCATTCTGTGCTTTTCCCCTGAAGATTTTCCTACCCAGAGCCCTTTCCCTCTCTGCGCAGTGCCCATGTCCATACACTGAAAATTATGTTCATTCTTTAGTATCCAGGTGAGAACCACTCCACTGTGCAGACTTCCCTAACCACATCAGCTACACTTGATGGGTCTTTTTTCCAGTTGACCTTTATAATCACATAATTTTAAAATCAAATTTTAAAAATTCAAAACTTCTCAAGTCCTAGCATTTTCATTTACTAACTTTATAAATGTAGAAAGCAGCTAAGCCTCTTAGAGCTTCATTTTTGAAACATGTAAAACCCAAGTGTTTTCTCCACATCCTTGGTCAGATTGTCAAGTGAAATGGTGTGCTGGAGAACAGTTTCACATACATTCACCTGTGCAGTGTCACCTTCATATATCCCAACCCCCGACACGTAGAGGCTGCATCCTTGGGTGTATTGCCTCCTTGCTGTTGTTCTTCTTCCCTTCACACACTACATACTCCTGGCATACTTGGGCTGGTTGCAAATGAGTTACTTTATTTGGAGATCAAAATCTACCAACCTCCCCACTATAAATAGGAAAGCAGCCAATGTAACATTTCCATTTCCTTAACACATCATTTCAAAAATTCAGATTTGTGTTACAGTTATTTCAGTATATGTCCTGTGTCCCTTATTAAAGTTGTAGGTTTGTAAAAGGGAGATGCATTTCATATAGCCCTTTGTTTCATCCAGGCTACCTGCAATAGAATCTTGTGTATAGCAGTTGGCAAATAACTATCAAATGAATGAGTTGTTTTTAAGACCAAGAAGCTTTCCAGAGAATACTCTACTAGTTGGTTTAGGATTGGAACCCTGAATCTATGCTCAGAGAGCCTTGGGCTATATCTTAACTAGATGAAAGGCAGGGTAATGGTACATGGTACAACCATAAGGAGATGTGGCTTATTGTGAAAAGTGTCCCATTAACATAAACACAAAATAGACACATTTTATAGGCCTTCCTTAGCTGGGAGCAGTGAAATAGTCCTTCATAGAAGAAACACATGCAGGGAGGTAAATAAAACCAACTTCAAAGAGAAAAAGGAAATACATAAAAATTAGAAACGACAACTGTGTAAAACTTAGAAGAAAGGGTCAGATTGAGGAGTTTCTAAGAGTAGTTTAGCAATAATATAGCCTGTGTATGATTAAGTCTGTTCCTAATAATATTGACATGTGTCAATATGAAATGTTCCTGTGTGGGGCAGGTGTTCAGTGTGGCAGGTGAGATGCTGCTGGGGTTGTCCATATCCATGTTGAAGTGCCTGGGTTTGAGTCCCGCCCATGCCCACTTCAGCTCTGCTAATGTGTGCTCTGGGAGGAAGTGAGTGATGGCTCAAGTCATCGGGTCTTTGCCATCCTTGTGGGAAACCTGGGTTCAGTTCCCAGCTGCTGGCGTCAGCCCGGCCCAGTTGTTGTAGGCATTTGGGGTATGTAAACTAGTGGATAAAAGATCTCTCTCTGTCTCTCAAATTAGAAAATAAAAGTAAAAGCATAGGAAGCCAATTTTTAAAGGAATTTTTCATTTAGTAACTATAGAAGTTAACATCCTGGAATCCATTCTTCTCTCTTCCTAAAAAAAGAAGAACTCACTTTTTAATTTCTGTGTTTAGGATCATTTCACTTCTCCAGATGAGTACGACGACCCCACTGTGCTCTATGAAGCCATCGTGTCTCATGAGAAGAACCTCGTGATCGCCCACGAAGGGGACCCTGCCTGGCGCAGCGCAGTCCTCGCCAACTCTCCCTCCTTGCTCGCCCTGCGGCACGTCATGGATGATGGCACCAACGAATATAAAATCATCATGCTCAACAGGCGCTACCTGAGCTTCAGGGTCATTAAAGTAAGTCTGTGAGGCATCCACTGCTTCTTAAAAAGTAGCAGTTCTTGATCCAGTCTTTAAAAAAGCAGTTGCAACTCCTTACAGGATAAATGGTGACCATACCACGTTGTGTTTGTGTCTGCGCTCTTAACTTACTTGGTCAGTCTTCTTTTCTATCCTCTGAAATTTTCTCATGTGCTATACAGCCTTACGTTTTTGCTGGTTTTGGTATTCTAGTCTTTTTTTTTTTTTAAGATTTTATTTGTTTGAGAGAGAGAGTTACAAAGAGAGGCAGAGATAGAGAGAAATGTCTTCAATTCAATGGTTCACTCCCCAGATGGCCACAATGCTGGAGCTGCACTGACCCAAAGCCAGGAGCCAGGAGATCTTCCGCAGGCAGAGGATTAACCTGTGCCACAGCACTGGCCCTGGTATTCTTGTCTTTCATCCATTATATATGAGGCCTTTCATCTGTTACACGTTCAATCTGGACAGTATGTCTTCTTAGAAAGTCAGCGCTGTGGTGTGTCGGGTAAAGGCGCCACCTGCAGTGCCGACATCCCATGTGGGCACCAGTTCAAGTCCCAGCTGCTCCTTTTCCCATCCAGCTCTCTGCTGTGGTCTGGGAAAGCAGTAGAAGATGACCCAAATCCTTGGGCCCCTGAACCCACGTGGGAGAACCTAAAGAAGCTCCTGGCTCCTGGCATCAGATCAGCTCCAGCCGTTGTAACCAGTTGGGGAGTGAACGGGAGGAAGATCTCTCTCTCTCTCTCTCTCTCTCTCTCTCTCTGCCTCTCCTCTCTATATATAACTCTGACTTTCAAATAAATAAATAAATCTTTTTTTAAAAAAAAGAAAGTTAACAAATAACAAGGTAGCTTGTACTAAATAGAAGCTGTAAGCGGTTGCTCTAGTTTTTCTTTTTGAAAATTAAAACATTCCGGGGCTTTTGAAAGCTTAGTTTCTGAAATTTTATTTTGATGGTTTGTAATTTTTGTTACCTTCAGCATTCAGATTAGCTTCAAGTGTCATCGCTATCTTTTCAACTCTTAGTGTGTATTACCAACTCTAAAGATGTGGGCTTTTCTATCAAAAATGTCTGTTATTCTTATTTACAAATTCAGTGCTTCAACTTAAAAAACTGAATGGACCACCTAGTACGTGATGCTTTTACAAGGCAGAGCAGGATCTCTCTAAGAGTCTATTATTTAACAGTCTGCTAATGACAAAGCAAAATTGATTAGCATCTATTCATATGTGACCTACTTATATTGCCTGCTTTTCAGTTGATTGTCATAATGTCTTTTGTGTTATTTCTATTTCTGCTCTTGTGTTTCTGTGAATTTTATTCTTAGCCTCTTAACCTAGTTCCTGCGTTTTCTGGTTTCCAGGTGAATAAAGAATGTGTCCGAGGTCTTTGGGCAGGGCAACAGCAGGAGCTTGTTTTTCTTCGTAATCGTAACCCAGAGAGAGGTAGCATCCAAAATGCAAAGCAAGCTCTGAGAAACATGATAAATTCATCTTGTGATCAACCTATTGGCTACCCGATCTTTGTCTCACCCCTGACAACTTCTTACTCTGACAGCCATGACCAGCTTAAAGAGATTGTTGGGGGCCCTATCAGCTTGGGAAATATCAGAAACTTCATAGTGTCAACCTGGCACAGGTGAGCCATGGGTTGTGTTTTTCTTCCGGGGCGGGGGTGGGGGTTGTACCCTGACCCTCTGCATCTAGGCAAGGTATCAGCATCACCTGGGAAGCTCATGTAACAAATACAGATGCCACAGCTTAAAAGTAGACTTGTTATATTTGAACTTCAGAAAATAGAAGTAGAGTGTTTTTATCTTCAGAACCATGTTAGGTAAATCTAATTTATAACGGGTTAAGAACCATTGCTGTAGTATTTTGTAGAACCTTGAATAATTTCCTTTTCTTTGCTTAATTATTGCAGCATAGAGCCGCTGTTCGGAATATGTGGGCCAGCAACAGGGACAGTTAAGAGAAAACCATGCAAGGTGCTTCCTTCCTTGCGTTTTCTCTCTCTGTAGCAGCAGCAGGGGGAGCACTCTGTATACATTCAGACTTGTGATGGTGAGATACAGAGATTCCACTGCCTGTGTGACAATACAGTCATCCCCCAACTCTAATAATTTACAGATATGCATGTGAATTTTTCTCTGCCTTTTGTGTGGCTGAAGACTATCGTAGTTCAGTGAATAGTGAAGAAAAACTGTGGAATGTTTTCAGTTTCTTAAGTGTTGTTGAGATTCCTAAGTATCAGAGCTTAAGAAAAACAGAATCTGGTGATTAGAACAGCAAACTGAGAAGTGGATGTTTTTCGTGAACTCTACCACTTTAACATCAATCCCTCCAGACAGAAGGAGGAGCTTAGGGTCGTGTTCCAAAGCATTTTCTTTCAGAGAATCCCTGTTGCACTGCTGAAATCACCTTGGGGAAGTTCTTTTCCCTTGGTAGAAGTGGCACAGAGATAGGGCCCAGCGGTCCTGGTGTGCCTGGGACTAAAGGGTTTCTTGGGATGCCAGACTTTCAATGATGAACCAAGACAGTCACCATACACTAAAAAGCCAGAAAAGAAAAAAATGATTGCAACAGACACTTTGAGTGTGCTGTAGTCACAGCATAAATAAATTGGATTTTCAAGGTATAGAGTCACTGAACAGACACTGGTAAGGATTCTCTGTGCAGCAGTGACCTTGATGGCACAGCTGCATTATGTATGTGTGAGAAAGACGATGGATTGTATGAAAGTGAAGTTTTTAGAAATTTTGAAGCAGTGAATAAAAGAGGTATGGTTCTTAAGCCATTCTTTGAAAACAGACTTCTGTTATTCCTATTACTGATTGCACTATAAGGATTTTAAAAAGCCATGTTGGTAGCATTCATAGTTCAGAATACCTGGAAAAAGACTAAAATGCCTGTTTTGAAGGATTCTTGGGGTGATGCTTCCCACTCTGGTATTTGTTCCTAGGCTAAGGAAAGGCTGTGGAGCTGGATGTAACAGTGGGGGCAATATTGAAGATTCGGATGCCGGAGGTGGAACTTCCTGCACTGGTAACAATGCAACAGCTGCCAACGATGCCCACAGCAGTGTGTCCCAGGGAAGCATGGCAAACCTGGGGCATGGATCAGGAGCAGGGCTGCATCCTCCTGTCCCTTCCTACCCACCCACACTCGGTAAGAAGAAGCACACTTGTGTGTCTGTCTTAGCCGTTGGGGCACTTGGGTTTCTATATAAAGAGTGATACACACCCAGACACACAAGCCACTTGAAAATAATAGACATGGAGTATTTCGCTGGATTCTCAGTTGTGCATTATCCCACTACTTTATGTTAATTATTATATGTAGGTACAGGAGGGTTCTTCAAAAAGATAATGTATTTTTATATATATATTTAAAGTTTATTTATTTATTTGAAAGAGTTACACAGAGAGAAGGAGAGAAAGAGAGAGAGCTCTTCCATCTGATGGTTCACTCCCCAATTGGCTACAGCAGCCAGAGCTGCGCCAATCCGAAGCCTAGGAGCCAGGAGCTTCTTCCAGGTCTCTCACATGGGTGCAGGGGCCCAAGCACTTGGACCATCTTCCACTGCTTTCCCAGGCCATACCACAGAGCTGGATGGGAAATGTAGCAGACGGGACTCGAACCTACACCCATATAGGATACCAGCACTGCAGGTGGCGGCCTTACCTGCTATACCGCAGCGCCGGCTCCAATTGCATATATTTTGTTAAGATTTATTCATTTGAAAGGCAGAGCCACAGAGAGAAAGGAAGGGATAGACAAACCTTCCATTTGCTGGTTCACTCCCCAAATAGCCACAATGGCTGGAACTGGGCTAATCCAAAGCCAGGAGCTAAGAGTTTCCTCTGGGTCTCTCACATGGGTGCAGGGTACCAAGGGCCTGGGGTATCCCCTGCTGCCTCCCCAGGTGCACCAGCAGCAAGTTGGATCAGAAGCAGGGCAGCTGGGGCTCAAACCAGCACCTATGTGGGAGGCCGGCGCTGGAGGCGGCAGCTTTACCTATTGTGCCACAGCACCAGCCCACACATTATATATAATGTGTATAATACATGTATTACAAATATCAATTTTTACTTGATATTTGATATAACCACCTTATTCAAGATACTAAGGGTTCCTTGGAAACATTTTAAAAACTAATATTAAATTATTCTATCACTTAATGGGATTGCAATCTGGGACACAAATGCACAGGCTGGGGTGACCTCTGATATTTCCAGGAACAAAGGAAACAGTGGAGGTCTACAGGGGCAGAGAAACACAAACTCTGTTGAATGAAGTTCACTGGCACTTGGAGGGTGCCCGCAGGGGCTGGTAAGCTGTGGTGGTGAACCGTGGCAGTTAGTATTTTCAGCTAGTCCTCAGGTCCTTGTTGGCACTTGTGAAGTAGGAACAGTCTGAAAGGTAGGATAGGTGTTTGACTGGACTGGTTCTGTCAGACAGTTCTTGGAGGGGGCATCTGCGACCTGAGAGCCTCCCTTCTCCCGGTTCTACTTGTGTGAAGTGTCTCCATTCTACTTGGTGAATTCTCACATTTGTGTATAAATCCTGGCCATCACGTGTTACTTTCTTAAGCTGGGGACTCTTTTTTTTTTTTTAAGATTTATTTATTTATTGGGAAGGCAGAGTTACAGAGAGGCAGAGAGAGAGAGAAAGAGAGAGGTCTTCAACCTCTAGTTCAGTCTCCAAATGGTCGCAACAGCTGGAGCTGAGCCAGTCTGAAGCCAGGAGCTTGGAGCTTCTTCCAAGTCTCCCACACGGCTGCAGGGGCCCAAGGACTTGGGCCATCTTCTGCTGCTTTCCCAGGCCACAGCAGAGAGCTGGATGGGAAGTGCAGCAGCCGGGTCTCGACATGGCACCCTTATGGGAAGCCGGCACTGCAGACAGCGGCTTTGCCCGCTGTGCCACAGCGCCGGCCCCGCACTGTGCTTCAGATGTACCTTTGCTTTTTGTTTTGGGGTGTAAAGTATATGTAACTGTATTTTCAGTATAATTAATTACTACTTCCTAATCTTCACATTATTCCTCTGAGTCAGAGGAAAAACACATCTGAAGAGTCACATCGATCCACTTGTATGAAGGACACAGAAGAGCCTGCCATGCAGTGTCACTGATAACTTGTACTGAGCAGTGATCCCCTCGTGTGTGCGGACATTACAGAGTGCTACTCGTTATCTCTCTGTAGGCAGCTTGTCATTGGGAGCCAGTGAATGCTTTGGGAGTAGTAGTTACAGAGCCTGCCATATAGTAGGTCCTTCATAAATATTTCCTTTGTTTTAATTGATCAGTAAAAATTATATGTATTTATGGTATGTAATGTGATATTTTGATCAATAAATACATCGTGAAATGATTAAATTGAGCTATTTAACACATCTTTCACCTCACATACTTACTCCTCTTTGGGGTAAGGACATTTTAGATCTACTCACTTAGCAATTTTCAGGCACACAATAAATTATTAGCTGTTGTCACTATGCTATGCTGTACATCTCCAGAACATATTCCTCCTGTCAGACTTTTTACCCATCAGCCAGCATTTCTGCATTCCTTCCCTCTGCTCCCTCTCTGCCTTGTGAGAGTAGAGTGTGCACATGAGCTCATGCAGTGCTGGTGTTTTATAATACATATTTCTGTCTCATTTCCATGAGATGTTTTGTTTCTGATGGAGCGAAGAGGTATCCTTATTCTTCTGAGATATTTCTGTAAGGACACTTAGTTTAGGATATATCCCAACCTTAAGTCATACTTGCTGTAAATTGTTTATAAATATTTCTTGTGCCCTAGACTTTGAATTTTAAAAAACCTTAATAGGGGCCAGCGCTGTGGCGCAGCGGGTAAAGCTGCCACCTGCAGTCCAGCATTCCATATGGCCGCCAGTTAGAGACCCGGCTGCTCCACTTCCGATCCAGCTCCCTGCTATGGCCTGGGAAAGCAGTAGAAGATGGCCCAAGTCCTTGGGCCCCTGCACCCACATGGGAGACATGGAAGAAGCTCCTGGCTCCTGGTTTCGGATCGGCCCAGTTCCAGCCATTGCAGCCATTTGGGGAGTGAACCAGTGGATGGAAAACCTCTCTGTCTCTCTGCCTCTCCTTCTCTCCGTGTAACTCTGACTTTCAAATAAATGAATAAATCTTAAAAAAACAAAAAGAAAACATGAACAAATGAAAATTATAAAACAATACACACAAAAAACTGATTTCAGATGCTTGTTTCTGTTTCACAACTTTGAAGTTTTAGGTATAAATATCAACTTCTGTAAATTCGCCAAGTAATTGCTTGAGGGCTAAAAATCTTAAGCATCCACAGCCCAGAAGCTCTGTATCTGAATCGTCCACCGTGAGTGAGCTCCGCTGTTGTTTCTCCTTCCAGGCACCAGCCACAGCGCCCACTCTGTGCAGTCCACACTGGTGAGACAGTCCCCTGCGCGCGCCTCGGGAGCTAGCCAGTCTTCCTACTGCTACAGCAGCCGGCACTCGTCTCTCCGGATGTCTAGCACAGGGTTTGTGCCTTGTCGGCGCTCCTCCACCAGTCAGATATCACTGCGCAACTTGCCGGCGTCCATCCAGTCCCGCCTCTCCATGGTGAACCAGGTGGAGCCGCCCGGGCAGAGTGGCCTGGCCGGTATGCAGCATGGCCTGCCTTCTTCCAGCAGCTCCAGCCAAAGCATCCCCGCCTGCAAGCATCACACTCTCGTCGGCTTTCTGGGGACAGAGGGAGGTCAGGGCAGTGCCACTGACACCCAGCCAGGCAACACCTTTAGTCCTGCCGCTAATTCACACTCCAGAAAGGGGGAGGTCATCTACAGAGTCCAGGTGAGTAAACCCGGAGGTCTTCTGTTAGTCTTTTGTCTTTGTTGAAGGAGGAAGGACTCAGAAAACACCTTTTGGGGCCAGGGTTGTGCATAGCAGGTAAAGCCACAGCCTGCGATGCCAGCATCCTACATGGGTACCAATTCAAGTTCCGACTGTTCCAGTTTCATTCCAGCTCCCTTATAATGGCCTGGGAAAGCAGCAGAAGATGGCCCGAGTCCTTGGGCTCCTGCACCCACGTGGGAGACCTGGAAGAAGCTCCTGGCTTCAGCCTGGCCGAGCTTTGGCCTTTGCGGCCATCTAGCGTGTGAGCCAGCAGCTAGAAGATCTTGTGCTCTCTGTAACTCTTTCCAATAAATAAATCTTTAAAAGAAAAAGAAAACACTTTATACCGTTTAGTCTGAAGACTAGAACATTTTGGAATGTTGAAAAAAGAAGTTGCTGCCAGCTTAAAAACCGAGAGCAAGCAGTTTTTGCAGTGGCGATACCGCTGCCTGGTTAGCATTGCCCACACGGCCACTGCAGGAAGGCCTGCCGTAGTAGGTTGGAAAGAACTGAGGCGCTGGAGAATGTGAGAAGCAGGGTCTGTGAAAGAAGTTTTGTTTGTAATTATTTTTTGTCATGAAGAAAAAGTGAATCGGAAGTGATGCTTATTTATTTACTATATAGATTGTGGATCCCAGTCAAGTTCTGGAAGGGATCAACCTGTCGAAAAGGAAGGAGCTGCAATGGCCTGATGAGGGGATTCGGTTAAAAGCTGGGAGAAACAGCTGGAAAGACTGGAGTCCTCAGGAGGGCATGGAAGGCCGTGTGAGTACCCCATGAGGCTGGCAGGCGTGTCCTGACGTGTGTGTGTGCGGTTCCAGCTGAAGCAAATACTGAGGCGCTAGTCTTTGAAACACAATTGCCACCTGTGCTTCTAAGTGAGGGATGAGAGTTTGAGTACACCCGAGTTCTCTGCCACTAATGTCTTGTTTTATTCTGAATCATTAGGTGATTCACCGATGGGTGCCTTGCAGCAGAGATCCGGGTACTAGATCCCACATCGACAAGGCAGTGCTTCTGGTCCAGATTGATGACAAATATGTGACTGTCATTGAAACTGGGGTGTTAGAACTTGGGGCTGAAGTGTGAGCCCATGTTTCCTGCTCTGTTTCTCTTCCTCTCCAGTCCGAGGAATTGGAGAAAGGGGGAGCCAGCAGGAGCTGCCTGCAGGTGTCACTTTGGTCCTCTGCAGGACAGACTTGGAAACAGTGGGCTTGGTTAAGCGCCTCTCCTTCCCCGTCACCTTGGCTCCTGTCACTGTTCCCATCCGCAAGTAAAGCTGAAATATTTTTTTAAGTTAGTTGCCAAGAAGACATTTTGCATGAAGGATAAAGTTCACTTAAAATACATCTTTAAGAAAGGTTTTTCCTATGCATTGCCTATGCTTTAAATCAACAAAGTCTTCATTTCTAAACTATGATTTCATATTTTTCTAATTTCTTTGCCAAAAATAATTGCCATGTTTTGTCCTAGAACATGAAATCCATTTACCTTGATTTTGAAAAACCAGAGTAGAAACGTTCAGCTTGACACATAGCAGTATAAAAGTTTAATGTACAGTAAAAGAGACTATGAACAGACAGAGATTTATCTTATTCCTTGAGCGCTAAAAACTTTAATGAAAAAACTGCACTAATTTTTTTACAACAATGCACTAAAGTCTGAGGTTTCTCAGAACATTTATTTATATATAAAAATAAAATCCCATTATTTAAATTGCCTTTGGGATTAACCCCACCCCTTTCCTTGCAAACATAGAAAACAGGAACTGTGCTGTTCATTTTCTGTTAGTAACCTACTTCATGCCAGTACTTTGGATGTGTTCTTTAAAATGAACATGGGGTCTCAAGATGTACCCAGCTTCATCCGTGACGCTTCCCAGAGCTGGTAGTGGTCAGTGGATCAGCCGTGTGGACACTACTGCCAGCCTCTGCGTCCACATTTCAGGTGAGCTTGACGCAGTGTGTGCCCGTGTGCTCTGCTGCTCTCCAGGTGGGGCCAGCTCTGCTGGGGTCCCTTCTGGGAAGAAACTGCTTTGGCTCTTCAAAGAAGATGATGAATGTCCGGGAACCTGAAGAAAGGAGTGGTTGATTTTTATTGAAGAGTTCTGAGCTCTTGAAGTTATTCATACACAGTTCAGTTAATCAAGTAAAATTTTTTCAAGCAAAATTATCCAAATGGTGCAGTTCGTATTGTTCAATTCCTCTTTAATAACTTGCTTTTTACTCCCCATTTGTTTCTTTTTCTATTACTTGAATTTTATTTTCTGTAATTTATAGTGTGTACATGTAATTTGAAATATTTATAACTGTGAAATTGACTTAATTCATATGTTGTCTCATAAATTATATTGGTTTTTTTTTTTTAGAAAGGTTGTATTCAGGGAAATATATAACTCAGATTTACAATTAGGTTACATGGGAACTGCAACTTAGACTTAATTTGCAACTTTTAGTGTTTTTGAAATTTGTAAGAAAATTGTCTCTTTTGGTTTGAAACTCCAAAGAAAATTGTACATCTCTTGTGATCATTTAGGAGCAGCCATCTTTCCACCCCCTGTGAGTAGATAGTAAAAAGAAGCAGGTAAAACTGATTTTGATACATTTTATTCAATCCAAAATACCCAAAAGTATTACTACTTCAACATGTGGTACTAGCCGCGTGTGGATTGCTCAGTAGCCGTATGTGCCTGGTGGCTACTGTTGGGCCGCACATGCTGAGAGTATCTCTGGATGAGGTGACAGGTGAGAAAAGCTGTTTTTCTACTAATTCTGATAGAGATCTCAGAACATAGCATAATATTACAGTAGAAGGAATGAAACTAAGAAACTAAATAGCTAGATTATAAAATCTTACTGCATTTCTACTTCAAAACATATCTATTTTCCCTTTTTCTAATTTTAAAGTTGGTGTTCATTTAGAACCCAGTGTGCCTTGTGTTGACATTTCTGTAGACTTCACACTTTGCAAAATTTACTGTGTAAAAGTATTTTCGAATGATTTACTGAACCTTTACACAAAGATATCCTTTCTAAATTGACCACTTCAACATGTATATCCCTAATAGTATCATTATGTTCTGTATGTGCCTCATTTGGGCAGATCTACAGCATACCATCAAGTTCAGTGCTGGCTTTCTTTTTTCTAACACTGGATGAATGAGCTGTCTGTCTGTGATCTCTCTGTCTCTAGGTAGTCTAGATCTTCTCAAAGGAATTCTGCTTCCTGCTGCTTGTTCCCTTTCTGAGATGAGTATGATGTTTTCATGGCCATTGCCTCAGTGGGCAGACAGACGCAGACTATTCGCCATCTTAGGTGGAAGATAATTCATTTTCCCAAAGAGAAATAAACAATCGGAACTCACTCAGAAGGACTAGAGTTGTTAAACATACTGACTCTCAAGTCATATTACTTTTCTAATTACACTGAGGGAAATTGAAGAACAATTCATGTCTTAATTTGATCTAAATTATTACATAGAAATAAGCACACTTTCACGAATTAAATTGCTCATAAATGTCTTTTTTTTTTTTTGACAGGCAGAGTGGACAGTGAGAGAGAGACAGAGAGAAAGGTCTTCCTTTGCCGTTGGTTCACTCTCCAATGGCTGCCGTGGTCGGCGCGCTGCGGCCGGCGCACCGCACTCATCCGATGGCAGGAGCCAGGTGCTAGGTGCTTTTTTCCTGGTCTCCCTTGGGGTGCAGGGCCCAAGCACCTGGGCCATCCTCCACTGCACTCCTGGGCCACAGCAGAGGGCTGGCCTGGAAGAGGGGCAACCGGGACAGAATCCGGTGCCCTGACCGGGACTAGAACCCGGTGTGCCGGCGCCGCAAGGCGGAGGATTAGCCTGTTGAGCCATGGCGCCGGCCCGCTCATAAATGTCTTATCCCTGCCCTACTCCAACCCCCAGAATACTGAGTCGTTTGTTTCGATTCTTTGCTTGACCTTTTTCATCTTTAGTTCATAACTGCCAAGGCTTTCAGAGTTCCCTAATTTGAAAAAAAAAAAATGTAATTAAAACACTAGCTTTTTATTTCCTTTTAAATAAGAGCTGCGTGATTGAAATCTTTGTTTCTCCTTGTTTGATTTGGCCCCACCCCCAACCCTGTTTTGAGGAAGGGCAGTCCTGGAGTGAGTTGAAAGTCGCTCCACACCAAGGTTTTGGTTAACCTTTCACCTCTTACCTTGGTATAACCCCTGGTTTTTACATCATTTTCAACATTTTTAAGACTTTAAATGTTGATTTTTTGCTAAAGAACTTTAGTTTTTCCCAAGATCTAGATGAACGCAGGATGCTGATGTTTAAGAAAGGCAGGAGAGTGTGTGATGAGACCCGCTTTGTGTATTCCACAGTCAGAGGAGATGTTTGCCTTGCAGGAAATTAGAGAACAAGGCTAGGTTCTCCTTTCCATGGGTTTCCGTTACTGGAGGATTAGATTCCGTTAGATTAGAGCTATTTTAAGTACATCTGAAATACTTCTGATCGTTGAAACAGAAATAGACAACATTTCTGTCCCAAGTGAGGTATGGAAAACTACTCTGTGTACTGAACATCAGGGCTTCATACAGGAAACTGGAGCTCACTAAGCAGACGTAGTTTTCCCTCTCACACAAGAACATGAAAGAACAGCTCCCATGTGAGCAGCCTCCTGCTCCTGCCTACAGAGCGGAGGACTGATGTCCCGAGTCGTTCGTCCAGGACTGGGTCTTCTCCGCTCAGGACCCGCCCAGTGTCTAAAGCGGTCTTTTTCTTGTAGCTGATTTTTCACACATCCTTCCTCCTAAATAAACCTTGGACTTGAGAAAAAGATGATAGTGGTAGTTTTGTGTGAGAATTCTTTGAATTTATGTTTACTAGCTGCTAAATCATCAACTGCTGCCTAGACTGTTAACTAATTGTAATATTTAATTGCTTTCCCATGAACATGGACAAGCCCTTTCTGGGTTATTTTAAGTCCTCAGCAGTGTTCATTCTCATTGTTTTTTGTATTTTAACATATTCATATGAAGTTATTTTGTCTGCATGTGCACCCTGTTAGCTTTTCCCTTTGAAGTGACACACTGTTCAGATGAGCTATAAAATATCCCTTTTTATTCTTGAGCCTTTCTTCTCATTCCAGAATGAGACAGTGCTGTCAGTCAAGGCTAAGGTGGCACCTAGAACCTGTGAGTGGCTTTGAGCCTTCTGGTTAAGTCTTTTGTGGGTATCGGGTTTTACTGATCTGGAGAAAGAGGAAAAGTAGATATGTGTCACTTTTTTTATTATTATCAGGTGTTAGAAAGCCATCCCTTTTTTTTTTTCCATTTCTCCTCTTGAAAAAGAATTTGGTTGATATATATACAAGCCTTCTCATTTTTAGCCTGTTAATATATTTAGGTAAGGACTGAGATTGGAGGAAATTATTATACAAATAAGCCTGATAGGATATGAGTGGAGTATTAATTGTTTGAAACAGAATTGTATTTTCTGCTTTGAAACACCTCACCTGAGTTATCTGTCAAGAATTAACATGTAATTATTTTTCTTTATTGCCTATAAGCCACATATTCTTTCTGAATTAAGATAACTATTTATGATTTGTTGTCTATCATTTTGTAGAACCATCATAACATTTTTGGGGGGAACTAGAGCTGATTGTCAATGCAAGGTTATATGACAACTTTGTTCTCAGACTCATACCTATTATATAGGGTTATACCTTTCTTCTTACGCCTCAGCTCTGTCCTGACCATCTGTGATTGAGTGGAGCCACGCTAGAAGGAACAAAGGTTGTCTGACACCAAGACAGGGAGGAGTTCCTGCGTGTCCCTGCCTGGGTGAGGCGACACCTGGAATGAATAGGGAGACACGGGAGAGAGTGAGATGGCTGCTCCAGATGACTCTTGGTTTATGTACTTGTGGTTGAACAAGATTTTTTATATATGAAGCGTGATTGTACACCAAAATAAAAGGAACAGGGTGGTGGGGGGGTGAGATCATGTCTGCTTATGCTTTTTATAAGCTTATAGTTGAAGTAAACTGTAAAAACTATGTTAACCTTACGCAAGTCTGGCAGTGAGCTCTGCATGAGGAAATGGAAGGAAGAATTTAAACTGACTCTTGGAAAGTAGGTGTGGGGGAGAAAAAATGGGTTTCCTTTTTCTGATCATGGGCTCCGGAAAGTCGTCATTGCCTTTACCAGCATTCAGTACAAACCGGAGGTGAGGATCCATGTACTCGCGCGTGTCTGTGAGAGTGTGTGCGTCTGAGTGTTAACTCTAAACAGCTTGTAAATATTGTAGTTGTTTAAAATGGAAAATAAAAGCTGGGTTTTTCTTTTTGGCAAATATATTGCATCAAAAATACAGTATTGACAGTGGATAAAACACAGGAAATAAAATTTTTTTTCATTTTGCCTTCTGTCCATTTTTGTTAAGAAAAATTAGAATACACTAAAGTAAGTTCTGTGTGGCATATTGGTAAAACCTACTTGACTGTGAAGTGATCATTTTATCAGAAACTTGGCCCATAACCACGTAGTTCAGCTGAAGTAGAGCAGAAGTGGGGGTGAGCGTTGGCACAGCAGGTTAAGCTGCTGCGTGGACCACGCTCCCCCTGTGTTGGAGTGCCTAGTTTGAGTTTCAGCTCCTCAGTGCTTCCGACCCAGCTCCCTGCTGATGTGCCTGAGAAGCAGTGATGATGGTCGCAGTGCTTACATTCTTCCCGCCCATGGGGGGGACCCAGATGGACCTTCTGGCTCCTGGCTTTGGCCTGGCCCAGCCTCAGCTTTAGGGAGCATTTGGAGAACGAACCAGCAGATGGAAGACCTCTTGTTCTCACTCTTCCCTGCCCTTTCTCTCATTCTGCCTTTCAAATAAATAAACAGATCTTTTTTAAAAAGTTCAGAAGTATATATGTGTTGTGTTTTTTTGTTTTTTTTTGACAGGCAGAGTGGACAGTGAGAGAGAGAGAGAGACAGAGAGAAAGGTCTTCCTTTTTGCCATTGGTTCACCCTCCAATGGCCGCCGCGGCCGGCGCACCGCGCTCGTCCGATGGCAGGAGCCAGGAGCCAGGTGCTTTTCCTGGTCTCCCCATGGGGTGCAGGGCCCAAGCACCTGGGCCATCCTCCACTGCACTCCCGGGCCACAGCAGAGGGCTGGCCTGGAAGAGGGGCAACCGGGACAGAAACCGGTGCCCCTACCGGGACTAGAACCCGGTGTGCCGACGCCGCAAGGCGGAGGATTAGCCTGTTGAGCCACGGCGCCGGCCGTGTTTTTTTTTTTTTAAGATTTATTTATTTATTTGAAAGAGTTACACAGAGAGAGGAGAGGCAGAGAGAGAGAGTGGAAGAGAGTTATAGAGACAGAGGTCCTCCATCCGCTGGTTCACTCCCCAAGTGGCCACAACTGCTGGAGTTGACTGATCCGAAGCCAGAAGTAAGGAGCTCCCTCCAGGTCTGCCACACGGATGCAGGAGGGGCCCAAGGACCTGGGCATCTTCTGATGCTTTCCCAGGCGATAGCAGAGAGGGGGATCAGAGGTGGAGCAGCCAGGACTCGAACTGTCACCCGTATGGGAGGCTGGCACAGCCCCAGCCTCTATGTTCTCGTAAGAGAGGATCTCTCTCCACTTTTCTTAGGAGAACATAGTTTTTTCTTCAGTATTGATCTGAATGGTATATATTGACAACATAGCATTAGATGGAACATAGAAAATGATCAAAACGTGCATGTGTTCCGTTATACACTTAGTTGCAATACACACTATGGAAGAGCTGTGTGGGTTGTGATCAGTCAGGCAAGTGCTGACTTGTTTAGTGTACTGGGGGAGGGGTTTGCTCACCCAGTGATTTCACAGATAATTCTCTGTTTTTTTTTTTTGAAAGATTTATTTATTTGAAATACAGGGTTAAAGAGAAGGAGAGACAGATCTTCTCTCCACGGATTCACTCCCACAAAATGGCCACAATGACCTGGCTGGGGTAGGCCGAAGCCAATCGCTGCTTCTGGGTCTCCCACATGGATGCAGGAGCCCAAGTACAGATAATTCCTGAAGACAGTGGAAACCGACTTAAGTGAGAACAGACATGCCCCTTGATTAAATCACTCGTTGGGCCTTTAAGTCGCCACTTGATGTTTTACTTCATAATAGCCAGAGCTGTGTCGATGCAGACCCCAGAGTCCCAGACAGTTGGCTGTTTTCCCTCCAGGATCACAGTGGCACACTGGAAGCACAGGTACTTGATCTTAAAGGGTACCGCCCTCCATAGTCAGAGAAAACACACTGCTTCATGAATCACATCTTAGTGAGTTGTGTCCATCTTGCAGCCAGAAAGTCCAAGGACAGTAGACAGGAAGTGTGGGCTCCATAAAACCCCTTCCTTAAAGGTGAGTTCCTTAGATTCTTGTTTTCTCCTAGAACACAAGGATTCTGCAGACCTGTAGCTAATTAATTGTGATCCTGAGGATGCATTTCCCCGAGGTGGAGGGGAGGGGACTGAAAGGCGCAGTGGAGGCTTTTCCTGGGGATTCAGCGCATGTTACACCAAAGTTCTTACTGCCCCCTTTCCATGTGCTATCAGAGGAAACCAATCTAATGAAATTTCAGGCCTTGGAGAAACACCGCTCAGCAAAGGATCCCTTGATGGTGCTGTCATCTCCGGGTGGACATGAACAGCAAGGGGCTAGAGCTGCCTCTGTCTTGAAGACTTTGAGAAGACCTTCCCGTTTCAGCACTCAGTAAGCCACCGAAAGGGAGAGGTCGTCCTTTGTTCCCAGGGTCCTTTGTGCTTCCTAGAATATTGTCTGGACAGATAAACAACAGGCCTGAGTAGAATACGCCAAGCCTCTGGTCCCGTCTGGAAGCAAATGTCTTGACCTGTTCTTCATCCGAGATAGGCAACGTCCCAGGACGGCGCTGGACATAGGCAGGTCCCTCGTAGCACCTCTGCGTTGGCAGCGGGTTGACTCCCACGCCCTCACCACTCCTCAGCTGTGTACAGTTAACAACAGAGCATGCCACAGGTATCAGTGGTAGCCACACACCACAGAGCAGCGGGAATGTGTGCGAGGTGCCTTTGTTTAGGCACAGCGCAGGTGCGTCTCACTCTGTACATTTGCAATACGAAGGAGCATTTCCTTAAATAATGAATCTGTAATACTAATGGACTTGAAATGCTCACTGTGGCAAGAGAGTGACAACCCAACCCAGACGTTGAAGAAACGGGAAACTCACACCACCAAATGAAAGGAGGACTTCGCTCTGGGGACTGGTTTATCCGTGTTATTCTGCGTCTGTAATATTTTCCTCTGCCCTCTGAGATGCTCTGGACCTCATTCCCCTGGTGCACCCTTGTCCAGATAGAAGAGCTGCTGCCTGTTGCCTCTCTCAAGGGAAGAATTTTCCAGAAGTCCAGGCCAGCTCTCTGCTGTGGCCAGGGAGTGCAGTGGGCCCTGCACCCCTTGGGAGACCAGGAGAAGCACCTGGCTTCTGCCATTGGATCAGTGCGGTGTGCTGGCCGCAGCGCACTAGCCTTGGCGGCCATTGGAGGGTGAACCAACGGCAAAGGAAGACCTTTCTCTATGTGTCTCTCTCTCACTATCCACTCTACCTGTCAAAAAAATAATAAATAAATAAAAATTTAAAAATCTGTTGGTAGGGGCCAGTGCTGTGGCATAGTAGATAAAGCCACCTCCTGCAGTGCCGGCACCCCATATGGGCGCCAGTTCACGTCCCGGCTGCTCCACTTCCAATCCAGCTCTAACTATGTTCTGGGAAAGCAGTAGAAGATGACCCAAGTGCTTCGGCCCCTACAGCTGCATGGAGACCCAGAAGAGGCTCCTGGCTCCTGGATACTGATGGCCATGGCTCTGGCCATTGCAATCAACTGGGGAATGAACCAGAAAATCGAAGACCTCCCTCTCTCTCTCTCTCTCTCTCTCTCTCTCTCTCTCTCTCTCTCTCTCTCTACTTTCCTCTCTCAGTGTAACTCTGATTTTCATATAAGTAAGTGAATCTTGTATAAAAATATAAAGATCTGTTGGTAACTTTCCAGACTTGAGCGTTTTCAACAAATGAAGATTCAGGCCACTTAAGACATTTTAAGTTATTTAAAAATAATTGTCGGGTGTATCTGAAGTAGACCTTGGACGACGTCATCATAATTGAGGTGCAGAGTGTTGGTTCTGGATACAGCGGGTTAAGCCATCACTCGCAACGCTGGCGCACCACATCAGTTGGAATACCTTTGTCTCTTTGTGTCAGTTTGCCTTTCAAATAAATGTTTTGCAAAAACCATATGGGAAGTCTGCATTGTGTCCTAGTGGGTAAAGCCTCCGCCTGCAGCGCCAGCACCCCCTATGGGTACCAGTTTGGTTTCTGGCCTATTCATTTCTGATCCAGCTCCCTGCGAATGGCCTGGAAAAGCAGTGGAAGATGGCCCAGGTGCTTGGGCCCCTGCACCCATGGGGGAGGTCCTGATAAAGCTCCTGGCTTCAGTGTGGCCCAGCCCTGGCTATCGGAGCCATCTGGGAGTGAACCAGCAGATGGAAGATCTCTTTCTGTCTCTCCCTCTCTGGAACACTGCTCGTCAAGTAAATTAATCTTAAAAGGAAAAACCAGGTGGCCGTGGATCCAGATGTTTACTCTCTCTGGGCTGCATTACGTTTCTCATGACAATTCCGTTTTTCCCCACTGTAAATGTTTTTGTTTCCTGAATAACTGGAGAAAAATTCACCAGTGAAACCACCTGAGTCTGTGAGTCTGTGGGGAAGGCTGTGAGTTATGGACGCGGGATCTCCAAGGACGGTTCCCATCTCCTACGTCCTTGTGGTCGGTGTAGGAAGTACTTTCCTGACACTGCAGTTCTGAAGCTTTACCGATATTTCTTTCATTAGAAATGAATGTGACATTGTAAAGATACTTTTAGTAAACTCACTACATGTTAAGAATAATTGTGGGCTCAGTTGGTTAATCCTCTGCCTGTTTCGCCCCCTTCTCATGTGGGCGCCAGATTCTGTCCTAGTTGCTTGTTCCAGGCCAGCGCTCTGCTGTGGCCTGGGAAGGCAGTGGAGGATGGCCCAAGTGCTTGGGCCCTGCACCGCATGGGAGACCAGGAGGAAGCACCAGGCTCCTGGCTTCGAACTGGCGCAACGCACCCACCGTAGTGGCCATTTGGGGGATAAACCAACGGAAAAGGAAGACCTCTCTCTCTCTCTCTCTCTCTCTCTCTCTCTCTCTCTCTCTCTCTCTCTCTAAATCTGCCAGTCCAAAAAAAAAAAAAAAACAACAACTCTGGGGCCGCTGTTGTAGCACAATGGGTTGGGCCACCATCTGGGACACCAGCTCTGTAAGAGCACTGGGTGGAGTCCCGGCTGCTGTGCTTCGGGTCCAGCTGCTGTGACACGCCTGGGAAGGCCCAGAAGGTGGCCAGAGTACTTGAGCCCTGCCTCCCACGTGGGAGACCAGTTGGAGCTTCAGGATTCTGGGTCCTGGTGCAGTCATTTGGGGAGGGAACCAACAGTTGGAAGGTCCTTCTCTGCCTCACCCCCTCGCTGTCACTCTGCCTTTCAAGTCAATTAAATCTTTAAAATTATGCTTCCAAGTTAAAAGAAAATTGTATAGACAGCTGGACTCAAATGTATGTATATAGTCTGCTCTTGTTTTGGCTAAAGTGTATGAGTAAAAAGTGGCCTCCGTTTTGGAAGGAGGGGAGTGTTTTAACTCTTTTTAGATCATTATGAGTTATTGTCAGATTACACTAAAGTTTGATAATGGTGGGTTCTTAGTTTAACTGCAATGTGAGATCCTACTTATCCTCTATTGACGTTAAAATCCCTACCCCCTAGTTTGTCTTACTTGGATTGTGGATTTTATCACATCACTTATTGGTCAGTTAGTACTGATTCCTGGGGTGGGTGGCTGTGTGGTGGTGGGTACGGCTACCACCTGTGAAGCCGGCATCCCTTAGGGCCACCGGATTGTGTCCCGGTGGCTCCACTTTGATCCAGCTCCCTATTAATGGCCTGGTGAAACACTGAAAGGTGGCCCAAGGGCTTGGGCCCCTGCTACCCACCGTGCAAAACCCAGATGGAGCTCCCGGCTCCTGCTTTCAGCCTGGCCCAACTCCTGCCTTTGTGGCCATCTGGGGAGTGAACTAATGAATAGAAGATCGATCTATGTCTGTTTCCCCTTCTCTCTCTAACTCAAATAAATCTTTTTTAAAAGTATTGATCCTTTGCGTTGTGCAGATCTACGTGTTGACACATTTCATCACACTCTGAAGAAGTACACTGGCTGTATCAGTCTAATCAGGCACCTTGATCAGGACACTGGGCAGCTCACAGGACGGGCTCACGTCTTCCAGAGTGCCAGTGTTTGCTCAGAAGCACAGCTCTTAGCACTGGCCACGGATAATGACAATTCCTCTTGAAGCAGCAGGCTTAACTCCGCTGTTGAGCAAATATGTCACATACTTGCATAGTACACGAGGGCCTTTGGGAGAACCACAGGTATGCGGTGAGTGCATGCCACTTGCTTTACCTCAGAGATGAGACTTAATATGATTACCAATTTCTGAATCTTCGAGGACATACTTGGATGAAATTGACTTTTTTCCCCTGTGAGTACATGGTGGTAAAGAATAGAATGGCAACTCTAAGCCAAAGATTTGAAATCCAAAGTGCACCAAAAAGCTGAATTTTTCAGATTAGTGCTATTCAATTGGAAAAGTTTTCCAAAGTCTGAAAATGGGGGCCCATGTTGTGGTTTAGCAGGTAAAGCCTCTGCCTGCGATGCCGACATGTCATATGGGCACCTGTTCGTGTCCCAGCTCCCGCTCCCTGCGAATGGCCTGGGAGAGCAGCAAAAGATGGCTCATGTGTTTGGGTCCTGGCCACTCCCGTGGGATACCCAGATGAACTGCCTGGTCTTGGCCTGGTCTTGGCCTGGCCATTGCAGCCATCTGAGGAGTGAGCCAGGAGATGGAAGCTCTCTGTGTGTCTCTCCCTTTCTGAAATTCTCTCAAATAAATAAATCCTCAAAAAAAAAAAATGCCTGGATCCTGGAACATTTTTCGCCGCGATTTGAATAAGGCATGACTCCTGAGCTCATGCAGGTGTTTCATCCCCAAAGTAGTAAATTTAGCAGTGGTTGTGCAGCCAGTGCGACGTGCTCAGGTCACAGAGGGTGTGCCCAGTTCTTGGGAGAGGCTTGGTTGTAAGAGCCCAAGTGTGCCCAGCTGCCCGGCTCACCACGCGATCATTCCTCCACGCGCCAGTGCCGTCTGCCGCCTCACCAGACGACTACGAACCTCCAAATCCTTGAGCCGGAATATACCGCGTTCTTCCCGAGTAGCTTCTTTGAGGCGTGTGTTACCGTGATGAAAAGCTAATACACTCTGGTCCCAACCACCTGGGGTAAGTAATCCGTTTGCCGTAATAGTTTGTTGTGGGGAGATGAGGGGGATCTTGGTTCTTGTCTCGTGTCGAAAAAGAATTTCCACGAGGACAGGGACAGTGAATAAAGCCAGGTTTATCCTATGTGAGACAGGATGGGGACTCCTAGGGAGGAGTTGCCAAAAAGCCTGTGGGTATCTGCCCTTTCTACACAAGAGTGTAGTAGTAGGTGTGTGCTGCCTGCAGATTCGGCCCTGACTCAACAGGTAGGGACTGGGGAGGGCATTTGCTGGGGCGGCCAAGATGCTGCTGGGGACGCCCACCTCCCACACTGCAGAGCCTGGGCTTCAGTCCTGGCTCCTCTCCCCATTCCAGTTTCCTGCCAGTGCACACCCTCTAGTAGTTGGGTCCCTGCTTCCCACATGGGAGACCTGGAGTGAATTCCCAGCTCTGGGCTTCCGCCTGGCCCAGCCCCAGTTGTTGCAGGCATTTGGGGAGTGAGCCAGAAGATGGAAGATCTCAATCTCTCTGCTTTTTAAACAAAGAAATAAATAAAAATATAAATGAGTAAATAAATACAAAGAAGTAGGCACTGGGCAGTTTAAGGTCCCCAGAGACTCACCTCCCTGGTGGTCATCATGGTCCAGGGCCAAGCACCTGGTCTAGCTGAGGTCGGTGCATCCACGGCCATGCAGGGGACCAGGCTCTGGGCGAAGCAGAGGCACAGGGACATGGGAGGACCCTGGGCCCTTGGTGGCTTTGCTGTGCTGCCCCCTAGTGGCATGCCGGGGCTGCTGGTGGAGCATCACTTTCCTGACACAGTCTGTGGCTTCAGCTTCCTCCTGCCCGTGGGGAGGCAAGCAGACAGACATGGTTGAAGTCACAAATGGGATCCTAGTCCTGCTCTAACACCGTGACCTATGACCCCCGAAATAGCTTCCCACTGCTGAGCCTCGGTCTCCTCTCCTGTGAAGTGGGAGCAGTGGCCGGGGCTCTCCCGGGTTCCTGCCAGTGCGGTTATTCTGTGACTCCTCGCCGCTAACTGATCAAAATGTTTGATATCTTTTCTTTTTATAAATATTTATTTATTTATTTGAAAGGCACAGAGAGAGAGAGGGAGAGACAGAGAGAGGTCTTCCATCTGCTGGTTCATTCCCCAAATGGCCACAAAGGCCAGGGCTGGGCCAGGCCAAAGTCAGGAGCTTCTTCGGGTCTCCCATGTGGGTGCAGGGGTCTAAGCACGTGAGGCATCTCCCACTGCCTTCCCAGGCACATCAGTAGAGAGTGGAGTGGAGTGGAGCAGCTGGGACTGGACTGGCTCCCATATGGGAGGCGGCACTGCAGGCGGTGGTTTTACCTGCTCTGCCATAGTGCAGACCCCAAACTGTTCTGATTTCTTTACCAAAAGCAAATCTTGTGGTACACAGAGAGTAAAAATTCCTCTTGCCTTGATTTAAACCAAAACCAAAAATCTACTGACCAAATTTTTCAGCTGTGCTGTCTCTCGAAGTTGCCCTGGGTACTGGGGGTGTCCTTTGTGCTGATTCTGCGCTGTCAAAAAACAAACAAACAGAAACAGTGGTGGCTCCAGTGATGGGGTTCCCGCACACATGCTGTCCCCGTTGCCTGTAGCTTACTCGCATGATTTTTGATTGACTCATTTTTTATTCACTCAGTACAGTTTGTTTGAGTTCCTCCTCGAGGCTAAATCTAACTTTGTGGGAGCCTGATACTTATTTTAGAGTCTTCTGTAAGAAGAACTACAGGGGCCGGCACTGTGGCACAGCAGGTTAAGCCACTGTCTACAGCACCAGCATCCCATATGAGTGCCAGTTCGAATCTTGGCTGTTCCACTTCTGATGCAGCTCCCTGCTAACGTGCCTGGGAAAGCAGTGGATGACGGCCCAAGTCCTTGGGCCCCTGCACCCGCGTGGGAGACCTGGGTGAAGCTCCTGGCTTCAGCCTGGCC
Organism: Sylvilagus floridanus; assembly: GCA_949820135.1. NCBI lineage: Eukaryota > Metazoa > Chordata > Mammalia > Lagomorpha > Leporidae > Sylvilagus > Sylvilagus floridanus. The sequence goes on along the minus strand of OX463228.1, from coordinate 7,928,617 downwards.
CAGCCCTGGCCATTGTGGTCATTGGGGAGTAATGATTAGATAGCCCAGGCAGTTCCCACACTCACCTCCCCATCCTGACCTACTCCAGGTCTGGCTTGGATTTCTTCCCAGTCCCGGCCCCCAGGACAGCTGTCACAGGGCACGTGAGGGTGGCTGCAGGCACTGCACCAGGAGCAGCAATAGAGCCTGGTGGCTGTGCCGCCCCCGCCCCACAGACGCTGACCCCAGGCCACGCAGATCCTCTCCTGTGGCTGCTTGCACAGCCCCTGGAGAAGTTAACACTGGGAGGTGCAGGTGCAGGCTGAGGTAGGCGTGCTGGTTGGAGGCAAGGCTGGGAGGGGCCAGGGAGCAGCCGTGGGGACCACTGGGCTGGCATGCCGTTTGCAGAGGAGGGAGCCTTGGCCTCCAGCTCGGGGGTAGGCCCCTGGCAGGCTCCGGGCACACCTTGTGGGAGGGAGGTATTCATGGCAGAAAGAGCGCCAAGTCCCACTCAGTCCTCTGCTGCGAGTGAGGGAGGCCTCGGGAGTAGCTGGGCCTGGGGCACATCCCGACCTCAGGCTGGCCCCACAGGCCATTTCCCAGTGTGGAGGGAAGACAGATGTCGCCAGGCCCAGGCCCAGCCCTTGCATTCCCTCATGGGCCTGCAGCAGATGCAGGGAAGCCCAAGGCCTTGTCTGAAGGAAGGGCGCAGCGCTCCCCCAGGACTGTGTTCCTGATGGCTCCCCTTTCTATGGAGATAAAGACTGTGCCCCAGGACCACGCAACTGAAGCCCGGGCAAAGAGACTGTGGTGCCGCCATCCTAACAGCCCTGGATCTCTGTGTGTTTGGCCCAGCTGCTACCCACAGCAGCCCGCCCAGAGCTCAAGCTCCAGACGCCTGCCTGTGCACGCTCAACCCCCAGGACAGAAGATGGTCTGTGCCCTCAGAGGCCTAAGGTCAGTCTCAGGAGCATCACATCAGATATGAAAGTTGCCAGAGTTCATATACGACCAGAGCATCAGCTTCAGTCTGACGCAGGATCTGAGGTTCTCTGGACAGAAGACTACTGATCTCAGAAAATTATTAGGACAAATGTATTCAAGCGGGAGAGGCTTGGTGTTTTGGACCCTAAGACACTCACTGGAGAAGCACCCGAAGCAGAAGCAGACCTTCACTCCGGATCGAGTTTGCTAAGCAGCGGCTGCAGGAAGTGAACAGCCCTTCCCGAATGGGTTTGCAGAGATGATCCAGCGGACCCAAGAGGGAAAGTGTGGGAGTTCCCAGTGAACGTTCTGATGATGATGGCTGAGAATGTCATGAACGTATTTGCCTGGCTAAACACCTGGAGGGTTTTCCGAAACAAGGACCAATTCGCCGCTTCATGGAGCTTGTGACTTGTGGCCTTTCCAAACACCCGTATCTGAGTGTTAAACAGAAGGTTGAGTATATAGGATGGTTTAGAAATTATTTTAATGAAAAATGTGACATTCTAAAAGAAAAGAATATACAGTTCAATTAAGATGTTGGAAATTTCTCATTGGATACTATAAATAAAATAATTGCACTAGAAAAAAACACAAGGATCTATTTACTCTGAAGATTTCTGAAGCTGCCCCCCCACCCCGTCCACCACAACAGAGCAATGGAGCTGGGCGGAGCTCAGGCGGCCAGAGGAGGAGCCTGGGAGAGGGACGCCCCTATGCCTGGTCCCCGTGCACCCCTTGCAGGTGGTGACCAGAGCAGCAGTGGCAGCAGCCGGAGCCGGAGCCGGAGCCGGAGCCGAGCTTGCTGCTGGCCGCTCTGGGCAGAGCAAGCAGGCAGTAGCCCAGGCTCTGTGCCTAGCGCTGCAACCTCAAGGCCATACCACTGCAAAAGGCTGGGGGGTCCGAGGTTGGGCATCACGGAAGGCTGCAGCACCGCGATAATGCAGGAGACAGCGGGCAGGCGTGAGCAGAACATAACAAAAAGTTCCCGTCTTACAGTCAGATTAATGGGGGAGATTCGAGACCCTGGTGTGAAGGAGAGAATGAGGCTGCGGGCGGCACACCTGCACCTGCGGGCACCTGAAATGTGCGAGCTGCAGGATCCTCTGAGCAAGGCGGTCCCTGGCCTGCAGGGGCCCAAGCACTTGCAGATGGCTGCACACTGGGGCTGCAGGGGCCTGGGAACGACGAGCATGCTTTCCAGATGCTTCGAAATCCTCCTTTAAAAAAATCAGTGTATTTTAATAAGGCAAAAGTTGCCCCCCACACACACACGATGGCTTTTGTTTTTCAGCATCCAAATGTGTTTTGTTGCCCAGTTGACATAAGTCTGAGGCTTGGGTTTCATCTAATTGAAAGGCAGAGAGATATTCCAGATCTGCTGGTTCACTCCCCAAATCCCTGCAACAGGCAGGACTGGGCCAGGCTGAAGCCAGGAGTGTGGGGCGCCAACCGGGTCTCCCATGTGGGTGATGGGAGCCCAAGTACTTGGGCCCTCACCGGCTGCCTCTCAGCATGTGCTTAGCAGGAAGCTGGATTGGAATAGAGTAGCGAGGACTTGAACTGGATTCCCCGCAAGGAGGGTGCATCCAGGGGGGCCCACTTCAGGAGGGGAGGCAAGGAGAAAAAGTCACTGGTCTGGAGGTGTGGCCATTGGGTTTTCACCCCTGGCTCCGGGTGGGAGGGAAGAAGGCAGGAATGTGGCTTGAGTTCCCCCTTGCCTGGCTGTGCCCACCCACACCACTGTCACAGACCATGGAGAAACAGCATTGCTGAGAGGTGAAGCCGTGATGTCGCCAAGGTCACCCAGAGGAGCAGTGCCAGAGCGAGCACGGACAGACCCGGGAGCCTGGCGCCCTGTGCCCCTGGGACATCATCTGTGCGGCGGAGGTCCCTGGGAGCTCATGGCTGCACCTGCTCTTTCAGGTTGGACTGAATCTTTTTTTTTTTTTTTTCAAAAGAGAGACAGGGACAGAGAGAAAGAGAGTAAATCTTCTCTCCGCTGGTGTGCTTCCCAAGAGGCCACAACAGCCAGGGCTGGGGCAGCCCGAAGCCAGGAGCCAGGAGCTTCTTCCAGTTCTCTCACATGGGTGCTGGGGCTCAAACATCTGAGCTATCCTCTGCTGCTTTCTCAGGACCATTAGCAAGGATCTGGATGGGAAGTGGAGCAGCCAGGACTCGAACTGGTGCCCAAATGGGATCGAGCACTTCTGGTGACGGCTTTACCTGCTACGCCACAGCACCAGGCCCTCACCCTTTGCTCTTGAGCCCAGCGCCCCATCGCACTGAGAACACCCTGGACCCCGTCCGTGTGCCAGATTGTGACCCTTTCCTGGCTTCAGAGACCGTGCCCAACTCTGCCTTCTGCAGCTTCGCTTCCCAGGGTTTCTGTCGCCAAAGAGCAAGCAGGGCGCGAAGATATTGCCGCCTGTATTTGCCTCCGGAACCGGGCACCGCGGCCCGTCATTCTGATGCCAGCCCGTTGTGGCCATGGTGCTATGTATTCCTAATGATTGCTGCTCCTCTCTTACGTGCCCAGTTTATAAATTAAGCTGCACCGTGGGTGTGCGTGCACAGAAGAGACACAGCGCCTCCAAGAGGACGCCCCTCTTCTTTTCTCCCCTGTCTGTGCTCGGGCAGCCTGGCCCTGGGCTTTGTCCCTTGCCCCCTGCCCCCACCCCTCAGCTCTCCCCCCTCCCCTTCCCCTCTCAGAGGCCCTTGCTTCTTCCACCTGGCCAGAGGTCTCCTCTGCCTGCTCCTTAGGTTCCTCCCTCTCCCCCTCCCCTGCCTCCCATGTAGCTCGGGGCCACCTCCTTCCTGCCCTGCGAGCTTCCCCTCCAGCCTCGGGCTCCACTGCTCTGGGCCCTCTCCCAAGGGACTCCAGGCTGCAGCTTCCCCTTCCACCTGCTGGGACGGGCGTCGCCATGACCTCGACCCCCCGTGCCCCTGCTGTGCTCCTGCGCAGCCCACTGGAGTTGAGACATTTTCTCTTTGCTTTTTAGAGCAGTTAAACTCATCTCTATCCATTAATGTTGCTGTCCAGATGCACCCAGCCCACCTTGGGAAAGGGGGGGGGGTATGGCAGCCAGTGCACTGAGACCATTGCAGACACCCCTGTCCCTCTGCCTCTGGCCTGGGCTCAGCTCCTCCTCAGATGTCTGTGGGCCCCGCAGAAGAGGAGCGTCCTCAAAGTGGTGGCCCGTGGCCCTCCTGTACCCACGGGGGTGCCAGGCAAGACCCTCAGTGCACTTGGAAACCGCAGATGACACCCAGCCCAACACTGTGCTTCCCCCCACACCCCTGTCGTAAAGTACAGGCACATAAGAGATTCTCAGCCGTGAATCTGTGTATATGGACACAACAATTGTAACGACAGACTGCGTAGGCAGTTGTATGAATGCCAGCCCTCCTGTCTCAGCTGCCCCTGAGCACTTAAAGATTTATTCTTATTTGTTTGAAAGGCAGAAGCGCGCCGGCCCATAGCAGCCATCTGGGGGTGAACCAACGGAAGGAAGACCTTTCTCTCTGTCTCTCTCTCTCTCACTGTCTAACTCTGCCTGTCAATAAATAAATAAGAATTGGAACAAAAAAAAAAATCGAAAGGCAGAGTTGGAGAGGAAGAGAGCTAGAGAGAGACAGAAAGAGAGAGCTTCCTCTGTAGAGCCATGGGTTAGGTCCTGGATAAGCCTCAGTCCTCAGTAAATCTAGGTTAAAAATCACACAATCATGCTCAAGACGGTGAAGAGAAGAATGGATGAACACAGGGGCTGGGGAAAAACTGTGTGTGACCTGGGCAGCACTCTGTGTGTGACCTTGTAGTACTGTGTGTGACCCGAGCAGCACTGTGAGTAACAGAGCAGCACTGTGTGTGACCGGGCAGCACTGTGTGACCTGCAGTGGAGGGAAAATGCTGGCTCACGGGAGGCCTCCCACACCTGTGAGTGCTGGCTGAGCTTTGCAGGCTACCCAGACATGGGTACCCACAAAAGGAAAGAAAGTGCTGTGTTTAACTTCTGAGTGGTAGAAATGAGCCCCGTGCATTTAGGGAACGGGAGAAGCAAAGCACAGAGCTTCCAGTGAGACAGGAGCTCCAAGGAGAGACAGGAAGTGAGTCAGGGAGAGCCTGTGTCCCCGGTAATCAAGTCTCTGACCCACACCTTGGCGGAGGCCACGGCCATTGCCTTCCATCAAGCCGATGCTGTTGTGAACACAGCCGTGCGTAAGGGAGCCATAGGCAGCAGACTGTCCTTTCACACCTGTATTAGCTGGACACTGTTGTCTGCTTAAGAGTTGTTTCAAAATAATCAAGTCCACGGACACAGTTTGTACACTTGAGTCCTGGGTGTTCCGGTGGTGCTGACTGGCAAACTGGGGCACAGACACAGGGACACGGCTCTCAGCAGAGCTGGCTGCGTTGTTAAGAAAAAAGTATCAAGTCCACGCTTAGGTACAGGGATAGTAGACGGGCAGGAGAGGAAAGTTCAGCACAGCGTGTTACAGTCTCTGGTAACTTTTTATTTCCACCCAAGACTGTCTGTCCCGCTGGGACTCACTGCCAGCCGTGTCTGATGCTGCTTCGGCCTTTCCCCTCGGAGACGGAGGCGTGGACCACGTGCTGCTTCTTCACCTAAGTCTTCCTCGCTACCCGCCAAGCACCGGGGCCTCTAAACCTGGCAGACCATCTCAATGTTTCAGGAATGGGAAACTGGAATGTCTGTGTCTGTAAAACAATGCATGACTTTAGATCTGTCACGGACGTTAGAGTAGAACATACAGTCTCTTCCTGCTTCCCCCAATGTTTTTCTAAATAAAAGATTTTATAATTTTACTCCCATTCATGTTTGCACAGAAACCTGCACTCTGTGCCTAAGTCTGTCTCTTAGAATTTACTTATTTTTAAAATATTTATTTATTAATTTGAAAGGCAGAGTTGTGGGGGAAGAGAAAGAGAGAGAGAAACAGAGACAGAGAAGGACAGAGAGAGAGAGAGATCTTCCATCTGTGGGTTTACTCCCCAGATGGCTGCAATGGGCAGAGCTGGGCTGTTCTGAAGCCAGGAACCAGGAGCTTTTTCGGGGTCTCCCATGAGGGTGCAGGGGCCTAAAGACTTGGTCTGTCTTCAGGCTCATTAGGAGGGCATTAGATCGGAAGTGGAATAGCTGGGAGTTGAACCAGAATCCAGATAGGATGCCGGGCTGCAGACGGCAGCTTTACCTGCTACACCACAGTGCTGGCCTCCGTGGTTGCATTTTCTTTACTGGTTAAAAATAGCTTGAGGGGGTCAGCATGTGGTGTGGTGGTTAAGAAGCCACTTAGGACACCCTCAACACACATCTGGTGTCGGGATTCAAATTTGAGCTCTGCTTCTGATTCTAGCTTCCTGGAATGCGCAGCTTGGGGCCAGCGCCGAGGCTCACTTGGTTAATCCTCTGCCTGGGGCACCGCCATCCCATATGGGTGCTGGGTTCTAGCCCTGGTTGCTCCTCTTCCAGTCCAGCTCTCTGCTGTGACCCAGGAAGGCAGTGGAGGATGGCCCAGGTGCTTAGGCTCCTGCATCCACATAGCAGACCAGGAGGAAACACCTGTCTCCTGGCTTCAGATCAGTGCAGCTCCAGCCGTTGCAGAGTGAACCATCGGATTGAAGACCTCTCTCTTTGTCTCTCCCTCTCACTGTCTGTAACTCTATACCTCTCAAATAAATAAAGAAAAAACATCTTTAAAAAAAGTCTTGCAAAATTCATAAAAAATCATATTTTGAAAAAATTATTCATGCATTAAAAAATACGGACCAAGCTTACCTCCACCCATGCACAGACTTTGGGGAACCCTGTGTCCCCATGAGCTCACACAGTCCTAGCGGAGAAGCAGGGAAATAGTTCCAGGTGTGCAGACTTTGCTGTGGGGACACGTAATGGCACACGAGCAGGCAGGGCAGCGTCTCAAGGGCTGGGAACAGAACCCACACAGCCCAAGGTTAGAAGCAGCCGCAGGTGTCTGAGGGGCGGGGCAGCCTGCCCACGGGCCAGGGAGTCCAGGGAGCAGACAGTCTGCAGAGGCAGCTTTACGTCAGTTCCGGAGGCACAATTGATGTCAGCTCCCGGAACTCACACACAAGAGCTAACTTACATTCCGCAGAATGCTCTCAGTCAACCAGTCAAGAACAGTAAGACAACTGAGACAATGAGAACAGAAAAAAAAGGCAACCTACTTACTTGTGGGCTGGGAAAGATCCGCAGACACTGAGGGATCTCATGGGATCTGAGGTGCCAATGGTAAACCTGCATTAGAACTGGGATCCAGATCTCCAGGAGACAGGATCAGCCCATTCATTCATTCCCTCTCTCTCCCTGCCCTGGCCCCAGCCCCTTCTCTCACCTCTCTGTCCCTTGGACTCCATCTTGGACACAGGCTCTCTTCCCAGGAGAGAGGGCTTCCACCATCCTGGCATTCACAGCCCCCAGTGGAAGCCCTCCAGGGGAGAGAGCTCTTCCTGGTAGCTGTGTCTCCTGCCCGGCAGAGCCCTGGCATGGACGCTACCTGCATTATGAGTTCACCCAGCTCGGCACTGTGACCGGGGGTGGCCACCCAGGGGGCTGTGCCTGTGTGCCCTGAAGGTCAGGGGTAAGGGTGGTGTTTTGTGTCTGGCTGCCCCGCTAAAGCGACATTGTGTAGACTCTCTCTGGCGCTGAGTAACCTGGCTGCCACTGGTTCTGCAGGTCCGCCCGTTAGCACGTGGCCCCCAGCAGACTTTAGCAGGGTACGAGGGCTTGCAACAGTTCCTAAAACACGTTCAACACACGAGCAGATTATCTAGCACCACACCCAGTGAACCAAGGGTGACAAAGGCTCATCTGAGGATGAGCAAAACACCTTTCTTGGCTGATTTCAGATTTGGAGCGAGAAAGAAACCTTGGTTCTTGGGGGCTGGTGTATGGCACAGCAGGCTGACACTGCTTATGATGCCAGCGTCCCATAGTCGAAGTGCCAGTTCCAGCCCTGGCTCCAAGCCAGCTCCCTGCTAACACACCTGAGAAACCAGCGGCATATGGTCCAAGTACCTGGGCACCTGCTGTCCACATGGTAGTCCTGGGTGGCGTCCTAGGCTTTTTAAAAAGATTTATTTTATTGTTTTGAAAGGCAGAGTTACAGAGAGAGAGGGAGGAATACAAACAGACATATGCACACACACACAGAGTAGAAGGGGAGAGAGAGAGATAGAGAGGGAGAGAGAGACAGAGACAGACAGACAGACAAGGAGACAGAGGTCTTACATCTGCTGGTTCATTTCTTAAATAGCCACAATGGCAAGGGAAGTGCCGGGTGGAAGCCAGGAACCAGGAGCTTTCTGGGTCTACTATGTGGGAGAAGCAGCCAAAGCATTTGGGTTATCTCTCGCAGCTTTCCCAGGCACATTAGCAGGGAGCTGGATCGGAAGTGGAGCAACTGAGGCTCAAGCCAGCACCCATATGGGATGGCATGACTGCACTGCAGGCCTAACCCCTTACACCACAGCGCCAGACTCACAGGCTCCTGGCTCAAACCAGCACACCTGGCCATCGCGGCCAAGAGGGGAGTAAGCAGAGGATAGAAGATCACTTGACCTTTCAAATAAAGAAATCTTAAAGAAGCCTGGGCACCCGCGCTGTGGCATAGCAGTCAAGCTGCCGCCTGTGACACTGGCATCCCATGTTGGGAGGCTGGTTTGTGTCCGGCTGCTCTGCTTCTAATCCAGCTTCCTGCTAACATGCCTGGGAAGGCAGAGGAAGATGGCCAACTACCAGGGGCATTGCCAACCGAGGGGAGACCTGGATGGAGTTTGGGTGCCTGCCTTCAGACTGGCCTAGTCTAAGCCCTGGTAGCCATTCGGGGGGGGGGTGGACAGGTGAACCAGCGAATGAAAGTTCTCTCTCTGCACCTCTTCTCTCTCTCTCCTTCCCTCTCTCTCTCTCTCTCTCTCTCTCTGTGTGTGTGTGTGTGTGTGTGTTTGTCTCCTTGTATCTGTAACTCTGCCTTTCAAATAAATCAAGTTTTAAAAATAAAAACAGTCTACTAAGACATTTTCTTAGGAGTTTCCTTTGGGATTTATACTGAATTGAATTCTTGGGGCAGTGCCCATGGAGATTCCACCCCGTCGTTTTAGTCCATCGTGGACAAGATAGGACTTTAGCAGCATGTTCAGGCTACTGCTGAGCAGGGCTCGGGGGAGATGGATTTTCTAGAACCAGGTGGGTCTGCAAGGCTCGCACCAGCACTGGGAAGAGCTATGAGAAGGACAGTTGTGGTGTCTCTCGTCCTTGCCGACACTGCTTTGCAGTCCGGATGGGAACTCAGTTTTTCCTCGAACTGTGTTACTTGAAGGGACTTGAAAACCTCATGGAAATGGAAACAAAGGGTGAGCTTATTTGTTGCAGTTTTTGAAATCCATGCATAGGAGAGGGTTTACAAAACGTTCACGGGAAAAGTATGTGAAGAAAAACTATGCGCAGGTTTTCAAAAGTTTTTGCACCTAAATAAATGTTGAGTTATGTATTTGGTGATGTTGGTAGGTCCTGAGTTTCCTCTTTATTTGCTCTGCCTAGGAAAATTCCGACCTTACGACAGAGATGAGTTTTTCCCTGTGCTTCATGGAAAACACTCCCCAGAGTCCTCATACTCGATTGTTCTTTCCGCTTCTTTAATAAAACTGCGGTGAGAATTCCTGGGTGCTGGTTCTTTCCTCCCAGCCTTGAGGAGGTGAGCAGTACTGCAGGAATCATGGAGAAATCGCGCCGTGCAATGTCCCTGGGCACCCCGGAGCAGGGGTCATCTCCCCAGGGAGGGTGACTCTCCCAAGAGGGCTTGGGCAGTCGGAGCAGAGGGACCACCACATGTTCCTGGGGCCCACGGCTGTGCTGGGCCCTGGGGGCTCATCAAGAACTGCAGGAGACACCGATCCACTTGCTGTGTGGGGGCGGGGGTTACCGGGCTCATTTCCTACCTGAGATGAGGTTGTGGCTTCCTCAGGAGAAACACTGGTCCTGAGGGCTCAGCACCAGGCTGCCCCAAGGAGACAGATCCGAGGCTGTGATGCGGTCATCGTCTCTAGTTCGGGGCTGTACAGGTCCCGAGGCACTGAAGCAAGTAAACTTTCTTTCTTTCTTCTTCTTTTTTTTTTTCCTAAGTTGGATCTATTTGTGTGAGAGTGAAGAGGCGAAAGAGAGAGTGCTAGTGCGGGGGGGGGGGGGGGAGCTCCTGCATCCTCTGATACAGCCCATGAACGACCTCCAGGCCTTGGCCAGGCTGAAGCTGGGAGCCAGGAGTTTTACTTGTTGTTGTTACAGGAGCCCCAAAACCCCATGTGCCTGGGAGCACCTCGATTCCTCCCTACCAGGCGGAGGCCAGGCTTGGAGGATGCAGCTTTCTGGGCTGCCACTGATTGGGCCTTCCATGTTGGGGCTGCATGGACCCCACCACCTTCTGGGCTTCCAGGGTTTCTGCCGAGAAATCTGACGATGACTCAGGGGGAAAGGGTGACAAAGCCACCTTCCTCTCGGCTCTGCAGATGCGAACTGTGGACCGGGCGGTGTCTTGGGCAACAGAACATGTGTGAGTTTCCCAAGGCCAGGGAGATTGTTCCATCATTCTGAGACCCATCACTCAGAGGGCAAAGGAAAGGAGGGGATATGCTAAGTGGAGACACGAGGAGGTCTTGAAAACACACCACTTATCATCATATTTAAACCAGAAATGAGGAGGCCACCGAAGCAACCTACAGGTTAGAGTTTCTCAAAAATTAAGTATCCATCCCGATCACCAACCTAGGCCAAAAACTCTTTGGGTATCATTTCTTTTTAATTGGAAGATTCTCGAGAAAACCACTGTGGAGGAACAACAGCTCCCATTGGTCAATTTCTTGCTCTGACTTCATAAGGCACCACTGTTATGGAAGTCGTATTCTGACACAGTCCCTGGCTGGGCTGTGATTGGTCCATTTCTCGCCCTGACTTCATAAGGCGCCACTGTGTGAGGTGAGCCCCCAAAAAGTATATATAGGTGCTGCGGGGCCTGGAGTTTCGTCCGCTTTACCCAGAGAGCACTCTTTTGTGATCTGTGTAACTAGGACCCATCTAACCAGCCTTTGCGCTCGTTGGTGTTGCTTGTGCTTTTTCTTGGTTGTTTGTTTCTGGGTCTGTTTGGTTTTTGCTTTTTCCCATTTTGTTTAGTTTGTTGTTTTCCTCCTTGTTGTTGTTTTGCCCATTTGGCCTTTTTTTGCAGTTTTCTTTATTTTTGCTTCCCCCACTGTAGTCAGCTAGCACGCTCAGGAGCATCAGCGTTCGAGGATTTAGTGGCTTTCCCTCTTTGTTGTGTTCTGCTTTATTGAGTCAGTCTTGCGGCTTCGCCTCTAGAGTAGTGAGAGTAGCTGGTGCTGTGTCTTAGTCAGCTGGGCAGTCAGGCCCCCGTGGTCCCTTTGTGTTGTAGGTAGTGCAGGGAGGGTTGGTGAGTAGGTAGCGTGTGTCAACTGAGTTAGGGAGTCGAGAGAGCGTAGTTAGGTGCCCGGAGGCATGGAAGACCCCTTGGACTTCCATCCTCCTCTGGACGGGTTCTGCTTCGAGGACGTGATCGGCCGGGGCAGCTTCGGCCTGGTGAAGCTGGCCCGGCACCTGGCCTCGGGCAAGTACGTGGCGGTGAAGATCCTCCTGCGAGACGCCTCTCCCAGCGGCCCGCTGTCCTCGCAGAGGGAAGTGGACATCCTGAGGAGCCTGCGGCACGACCACATCGTGCGGCTGCTGGAGGAGCGGCACACGGCGAAGCACCTGTTCCTGGTCATGGAGCTGGCGACCAAGGGCTCGCTCCAGAGCTACGTGTTTGAGCAGGGCGGCCTGGCCGAGGACGAGGCCAGGACCCTGTTCGGCCAGGCGCTGGCCGCCGTGAGCTACTGCCATGGCCAGCGCGTGGCGCACCGGGACCTCACGCTTCGCAACCTGCTGCTGGATGAGCACCGGAACATCAAGCTGTCGGACTTCGGGCTGAGCCTGCGGCTGGAGCAGGGCGCGCTGGTAAGGGGCTTCTGGGGGACCCCCGGGTACTGCGCACCGGAGGTTTTCCTCGGGGAGGACTACGACGCATTGAAGGCCGACGTGTGGAGTCTGGGGGTGGTGCTGTTTGCCATGCTGGCGGCCGCGCCTCCCTTCTACGGCAAGGACATGGACGAGCTGCGGGACCAGGTGCTGTGTGGCTGGTATGTGTTGCCGTGTGCTGTCAGCCCGGCCCTGCAGGATCTGCTGTCGTGGCTGCTCACTGTCAAAGCCTCGAGGAGACCCAGTGCGGAGGACGCCAAGACCCACAGGTGGTTCAGCCCCAGCCGAGAAGCCGCCGAGGAGGACAAGGAGGACGAGGTCACCCTGCTGCAGCCCCTGGGTGTTCCCCGGGACCCAGAGGCCAGGGAGTACCTGGCGGGCCTCGGCCTGCTTGCAGGCATGGGGACCGAGGTGCCACCAGGCCCTTGGCCCCATGGCCCCGCGTCCCTCCTCAAGTCCTCACAGAGCAGCGAGCGCCACCCCATAGAAGATGACGGCTTGACTCTGGTGTCAGTGTTCTTTGACAGCATGGCCATCGACATTTCCTCTGCACAAAGTGACTCCTCCAAGGCCCCCAGTGAGTCTTGCCCTCTCCCTTCCCAGCCCCTCCCAACTTGGGCCTCCAGGAGCTGAGGCCAAGGCCCCGAGGTGAGCCCACTCCTGACTCTCTCCTCCCAGGCCAGCCACAGCAGCAGTGGAGCCCAGCTCCCAGCGCCGCCCCCGAGCCAGCCTCCAAGGCGTCGTCCTCCAGCCCCAGTGCCAGGAGCCCTGCTCCCAGCGCCGCCCCTGACTCCTCTGACGTCTCCAGTGAGTCTTGCCCTCCCCTGAATCGGGGCTTCCAGAACTGAGCCCAAGCTCCCCATGGTGAGCCCACTCCTGACTCTCTCCTCCCAGGCCAGCCACAGCAGCAGTGGAGCCCTGCTCCCAGCGCCACCCCCGAGCCAGCATCCAAGGCGTCGTCTTCCAGCCCCAGTGCCGAGAACTGTGGGGACCTCGCAGAGCCAGAAGCCGCCACAGCAGCCCGTGAGCCTGATGGGACTAGGACCACAGCCACTGCAGCCACCGCTGACACCACAGCCAGCACCCGGGGCAAGCGGCAGGGCCGGCGCGGGGTCGGCAGGAGGGTCCTCCGGTTCCTGCTGAGGGCGTGCTGCATCCTGCCATCCCGGGGGAGCAGCCCTGGCAGCTGCTGCAGAGTGGCCCCCAAGTAGCCTCGCTCCGCCCCCGTCACCAGGAGCAACCGCAGGCCGAGTGACTGAACGCTTTTCTTGAGCATTTGCAAATGCTTGTCATGAATAAAACTCACCTGTGAGCGTGGCTTTGGTCCCGTGTGATATTTGGGTCCCTGTGTGCACCTTGGGGAGGTGATGGAGGTGACAGGTGGCTGGCTCTCACGGAAAGACAAACGCTGGCCGATCTCACCTGTGTAGGGATCACAGAAGGGGTGACCTCATAGAAGTAGAGCATAGAGTGACGCATCCCAGAGGCTGGTCCGGGGGAGAGAGGGAGTGGGAGTCTCAGCATCCACATGGCACAGGCACAGGAGGGTCGGGGTCTGGGGTCTCTGGCACAGCAGGGAGGTCCCAGTCCACAGAGCTGTGCATTACAACAGAGCTGTCAGTGTCCGTATGCAACAGCTCCTGCATCCTCAAGGGAGAACACAACCCCATTCCCCTGAGGGCCATGCACCTGGCCCCATGCGGTACAGGATCCACTGGCTCTGCTGTCCAACAGCTCCTGGTGGAGCCGGGCAAGATGTCCACGCTGCTGTGAGCCACCTCTGCCTCTCCTTCCCGCCAGCACCCTAGGAGGACACTGCCCATCAGGAGCTCGGTGGTCAGATCCATTGTGCTCAGTGTCTCGGGGAGCAAGGCAATCTTGGGTTTCGTCCTGCAGCGTCACCTCTCCCACTCCCCTGTGGCTGGGGGGACGGGGGCCTTTGGGTCAGCGCTAGGCGCGCCAGGCATGGAGCTCAGGCCTCAGCTTCGTTTCCCCATGCAGCCTGAGCCAGAACTTCAGAAGTGGGCCAGGGACTACGCTGTGGACTCCCACGCAGCTTTACCCCAGGTATCTAAAGAGGTCACTGGGTCATGGCTCAGCTATTCATAAAACGGTGTGTTGATTCCTAGTCTGCTCTGTCACTTCTGAGTAGTAAGGTAGCATCGGGGGCATTTCTGGCCTCTTGCCATAAAACAAAACAAATACCATCCAGCCCTCCCGCCAGCAACACTGCCTGAGACATTGTGGGGGAATTGTCAGTGCGCTTCCTGGCAGGGTTGCAAGTTCAGCCATGCTGCCCTGAGCCATGGCGCTGGGGTGGGGGGTGGGGGTGGGGCATGGAGCACTCACAGAGGAGCTTGGGTGTTGCTTGGGAGGGGCACAGCTTTCCCCAGCAGATCTCCCAGGAGCCCCTGCGCTCTCTTGTCCTCTCCATCTCCCACCTGTGTCCTGCAGGGGCTGCAGGCCAGGGCCACAGCAAGGCAGGAGCCGCCTCTCCCCCACCTCCCAGCAGAGGCAGCTGATGGCCAGGCAGGGGATGCTCTGGCTGAGTTCAGCTGTTCAGCAAGGAGTCCCTCAGTTGGGGAGGACCAACACCCCATGTGCCCTGCTCAGCGCCTCGGAGGCCTGACTCGTGCAGGGGTGGGTGGGGCCTGGACTGCTGCCCACAACAGAGGAGATGGAATTTAACATCAAAGGTGGAAGCAGCCACCCTTGAACTTCAAAAGCAGAAGTTGAGAATCTTGTTTTTTCTTTCTTTCTTTTTTTTTTTTTTTTTTTTTGGTAAGGCCCAATGCCCCGTTTCCGTGAGGTCATGGGCAGGGAGTCAGCACTTGCCTCCTCCTGGACTACTGGAGACAGTGAGGCTTCCCCTGCGTTGAACGACTTGCCTCTTCTTTGACCTTCTCACATGGCCCAAATCACCTAAGTCTATTTTCTGGCCTTCATTTGGAGAGAGTGGCCTAATAATGCAGGTGGAGAAACAGAGAAGTCACCGAGACACATTGGAACTTGCAGAAGCGAATAGTTCTCTGGTTTCAAGAAAGGAAAAGATCCGATTCAAGTTAAGCTATTTTTTGCTTCCTGCTCTTTGGCACTGTTTTCAGAAAAAAAAAAAAAAAAGAGAGTCTACGTTCACATAAAATGGAACCACGTGGTTTGTAACACGTCAAGAGTCCATCACATTGGAAAAAGAGGGGACACTCACTTGGGTTTTACCTGGAGCACAGTTCAGTCCTTAGGTTGTGGATGGACATTTCCTTCCATCAGAGAGCACGGAGCTCACGGGCGGGGTTGGGGAAGGGCGCTGTCTGGCTCCGGCTCCTGCTGCCCTTGCTGCAGCTGTAACAGCCCGTGCGACACAGAGGACCCGGGAAGTCACTGCTTCAGAAACAGAACGTGGGAAGCAGCCCCCGGCCCAGCGCCACCAATCCCTGTTGTGACCAAAGAGGGAGCACTGATTTCTGAATCCCGAGTGATGCGACTGTGTCACCCCATCAGAGCCTGCAGGAGGCACAATGGCCACGCCTCCTTCACTGGTGCGCACGCCGCACTTGATTTGTCAGAGGAGGCCGCCCCACCGCCGTGGCACACTGGGGTTCACTACGTGAACCTGACAGATACAGTCACAGACACACACACAGACACAGTCACAGACACAGACACACACACAGACACAGACACACTCACAGACACACACACAGACACACAGACACACACATAGACACAGACACAGACACAGTCACAGACACACACACAGACACAGTCACAGACACAGACACAGACACACACACAGACACACTCACAGACACACACACAGACACACACATAGACACAGACACATACACAGTCACAGACACACACACAGACACAGTCACAGACACAGACACACACACAGACACAGACACACTCACAGACACACACACAGGCACACAGAGTCACAGACACAGACACACCACCATCAGCTGAAGTAACTGGAGGCCACGAAGTTCAGTCCGAGATGACGGGCACTAGGTGATGATGAGAGGGACCCCGCCACCTAAAAAAATCCCCCAAGTTTATTTGCACCTAGAAATGTAACCTCTGCATATATATAGACCAAAAAACCTTAGTCACGTCACAAAACGACTCATTTATATATGAAGCTACTTTGAAAGTTCATGGATATGAAGAATTAAAAGATGAGTTTATTTTGGTGTAAAACATTTTGAGACCTATGTATAGCTTCCTCATAGTATGCATTTCCATAAACAAATGGAAGACTCCTTGTACTTATGTGTGGTATAAAAGGCTTTCATAACCGCAGAAAACACATTTTCTCCCCAAATGCCCACTGCCACATTTACTAAAATATTGACAAATTTTGAACCATACAGCAGGGCTAAACAAATTTCAAAAGATTAATATCATTAAGTTTCTCTACTGAAGTTAAGCAATAACTAGAAAATGCTAACTAAATATCTAAATATTTGGAAATTAACCACCACTGGTCTAAATTAACCAATGGGTCAAAGAAGAAAAGCATAATGGACATTATATAATAGCTTGCATGGATTGGTAATAAAAAATACAACATATCAAACTGGTCTGACACAGCTAAAGCCAATGCTTAAAGAGAAATATATGGGGCTGGCACTGCGGTGTAGTGGGTATCCCATATGGGTGCCAGCTTGAGTCCCTGCTGCTCCACTTCTGATCCAGCTCTCTGCTATGGCCTGGGAAAGCAGTGGAGATGGCACAAGTGCTTGGACTCCTGCACCAGCATGGGAGACCTGGAAGAAGCTCCTGGCTCCTGGTTTCAGATTGAGCCAGCTCCAGCTATTGTGGCCATTTGGGGAGCGAACCAGTGGATGGAAGACCTGGCTTTCTCTGTCTCTCCCTCTGTCTGTAACTATTCCAAATAAATCAATAAATCTTTAAAAAGGAGAACTATATACCTTAAAATCCACACAAAAAGAAAAGGCAAAGACTAAAAACCAAAGAAACGAGCCTCTACCTCAATTGAAAAAAGGACTGCAGGGACCAGCACTGTGGCTGACTTGGTTAATCCTCCCATGTGGGCACCAGGTTCTAGACCTGGTTGCCCCTCTTCCAGTCCAGCTCTCTGCTGTGGCCCGGGAAGGCAATGGAGGATGGCCCAGGTCCTTGGGCTCCTGCACCCGCATGGGAGACCGTGAGGAAGCACCTGGCTCCTGGCTTCAGATCAGCACAGCTCCAGCTGAAGCGGCCATTTAGGGGGTGAACCAAAGGAAGGAAGACCTTTCTCTCTGTCTCTCTCACTGTCTATAAATCTGTCAAATAAATAAAAATAATAATAAAAAGCATGAACAGAGAACTTGATCATGCAATAAGGTTAAAAAAATAAAGAACTGGGAAACATGTATTACATAAGAAGGAATTAATCATAAAAGAAATGAATAAAGTAAAACCAAAAGATAGAAATGTTCAACATAATCAAAAGTTGGTTCTTTGAAAAGATAACTTATTGTTCAGCTAACCAAGAAAGAGAAAACAAAAATGACCAGCACTAGGGATGAAAGCACTTCCCTATGGGTTTCAGATACAACAAGGGTGAAAGAATGAGTTCCTTTATGCCAACAAATTTCATACAGGGTTTGATAGACAGTAGCTCTCACATTTTAGTTGGCAATCTCCAGGAGGTACCCAAGCCGCTGTTACGTCACCCACGAGGTCAAAGCTACTTACATAATACTACTAACATATCTGTCCTTTGATTAATTATAGGAGAAGAGCAGTTAAACTGCGGTTTGGACCATGACACCAAAGTGTAAAGGTGGGGGGAGGGATGAGGTGTCGGACGGGCTAATGGCAGTTAGGTCAGTAGGCAGCACTTACTTTCACCAAAGCTAGACAGACTGTAACCCTGCCTTCTGACTAGCTGTTTTTCTGTTCCTCCTCTGATTGGCTAAATCTAAATTAATTTTCAGAATGGGGCCAGAGAGAGCCACTCCGTGTGTAGAAAGGGCAGATACCCACAGGCTTTTTGGCAACTCCTCCCTAGGAGTCCCCATCCTGCCTCACATAGGATAAACCTGGCTTTATTCACTGTCCCTGTCCTCGTGGAAATTCTTTTTCGACACGAGACAAGAACCAAGATCCCCCTCATCTCCCCACAACAAACTATTACGGCAAATGGATTACTTACCCCAGGTGGTTGGGACCAGAGTGTATTAGCTTTTCATCACGGTAACACACGCCTCAAAGAAGCTACTCGGGAAGAACGCGGTATATTCCGGCTCAAGGATTTGGAGGTTCGTAGTCGTCTGGTGAGGCGGCAGACGGCACTGGCGCGGGGAGGAATGATCGCGTGGTGAGCCGGGCAGCTGGGCACACTCGGGCTCTTACAACCAAGCCTCTCCCAAGAACTGGACACACCCTCTGTGACTTGAGCACGTCCCACTGGCTGCACAACCACTGCTAAATTTACTACTTTGGGGATGAAACACCTGCATGAGCTCAGGAGTCATGCCTTATTCAAATCACGGCAAGAAATGTTCCAGGATCCAGGCATTTTTTTTTTTGAGGATTTATTTATTTGAGAGAATTTCAGAAAGGGAGAGACACACAGAGAGCTTCCATCTCCTGGCTCACTCCTCAGATGGCTGCAATGGCCAGGCCAAGACCAGGCCAAGACCAGGCAGTTCATCTGGGTATCCCACGGGAGTGGCCAGGACCCAAACACATGAGCCATCTTTTGCTGCTCTCCCAGGCCATTCGCAGGGAGCGGGAACCGGGACACGAACAGGTGCCCATATGACATGTCGGCATCGCAGGCAGAGGCTTTACCTGCTAAACCACAACATGGGCCCCCATTTTCAGACTTTGGAAAACTTTTCCAATTGAATAGCACTAATCTGAAAAATTCAGCTTTTTGGTGCACTTTGGATTTCAAATCTTTGGCTTAGAGTAGCCATTCTATTCTTTACCACCATGTACTCACAGGGGAAAAAAGTCAATTTCATCCAAGTATGTCCTCGAAGATTCAGAAATTGGTAATCATATTAAGTCTCGTCTCTGAGGTAAAACAAGTGGCATGCACTCACCGCGTACATGTGGTTCTCCCAAAGGCCCTCGTGTACTATGTCAGTATGTGACATATTTGCTCAACAGCGGAGTTAAGCCTGCTGCTTCAAGAGGAATTGTCATTATCCGTGGCCAGTGCTAAGAGCTGTGCTTCTGAGCAAACACTGGCACTCTGGAAGACGTGAGCCTGTCCTGTGAGCTGCCCAGTGTCCTGATCAAGGTGCCTGATTAGACTGATACAGCCAGTGTACTTCTTCAGAGTGTGATGAAATGTGTCAACACGTAGATCTGCACAACGCAAAGGATCAATACTTTTAAAAAAGATTTATTTGAGTTAGAGAGAGAAGGGGAAACAGACATAGATCGATCTTCTATTCATTAGTTCACTCCCCAGACGGCCACAACAGCAGGAGTTGGGCCAGGCTGAAAGCAGGAGCCGGGAGCTCCATCTGGGTTTTGCACGGTGGGTAGCAGGGGCCCAAGCCCTTGGGCCACCTTTCAGTGTTTCACCAGGCCATTAATAGGGAGCTGGATCAAAGTGGAGCCACCGGGACACAATCCGGTGGCCCTAAGGGATGCCGGCTTCACAGGTGGTAGCTGTACCCACCACCACACAGCCACCCACCCCAGGAATCAGTACTAACTGACCAATAAGTGATGTTGTTGTACCTGAGCGAGCACAAAGGAGCACCACACATTGATAAAATCTGATGGTCCTTTATTGCCGGCGGTGGAGAGTGGGCTCATGCCCTAAAGAACTCTCGACCCTGAAGCCCAAAGCACCAGGGTTTATAAAGGCAAAAACCACAAAATCAGGAGGGGAATTCATGGTTGCTAGGAACAGGGGGGAATACATGGTTACCGGGGTCAAGCTGACCTAAAACCTATGCAAAACTAGTATCAATTATAATCTTGACAATACCAGTTACAATCTTATAATCCTGACATTAATCCAGGTATTGGTTTTAATTATATGTAGGACATAGACAAATTACATTTTTATCATTAACCCAGGTGTAACCTTTCTACTTTCAAGCTTGAACAATTATGCTAGGGGGTTTCTATACTCTGCCAAGGGTGATGTAGTGCACTGCTATTGTCCGACTATTTGAGATCATAGTTTCAGACCAGAGTCTCACGGTGGGGGGGGGGGGGGTGCTTTCCCAGAATGGAGTCTCAAGTGCTCCAAAATGGAATCCCTACTGTCAAGGTGCTACTTCATTCCCCCCTTTTTGTTTTGAGACTAATCAAATCCTTGATTTAGTCACATCATATGGATCAGGAAGAATATTCACAGTAGAGTAATAGGTATGTATAATTATGAGTTTTGTTTAATAAAATCTAGTAACTGGTTAAGAATGCAGGGGCCTACAATCAGTACAACCCCTCTAAGAGACTTTACCTGGCTGTGTAACGTTAATAGAAAACTGGCATTGGTTGATGTTGGCGTCTGGGGAGGACTTAGCTCACCCAGAACCAGGGCAGCAATGCCTGCCACACTGGACCCAGCTAGGACCAGAACTAACCTGGGGCCTTTTGGTGACAGCTGGAACGGGAAGTGCTAAGAGCTAGTGTTTGCTTTGGTGGACCCAGCCCCCCTGTTGTTAGATTTGGGTACAGAATATCACAGTGGGGAGAGTTAGGGTCAGGTCTCAGAGTAAATCTTTTGTTCACAGCTTACAGTCTGTATGTACAAGACATTTTGTTAAAGCCTGAGAGGCCCACAGACACTTAGCCCAACCAGACAGTCTCAGTCCTCCCCCTCTTTAAATCCACACCCTACTATTATAGGGACCCAGGGCGTCGATCTCATCTTGGCTACTTCCTGCTGACAGGGGGTCGTTGTCCTGGGGGCCCCTTAGGGTGTGGAGTGGGGAGTGGCAGTCAAAACAGGGTTTCAACAGGAGGTGGCCTCTTGAGGGGGCTGCAGTGTCAGCTTGTAGAAACTGCTTTTATCCAAGGTTTCATGTGCACAGCCATCAAGAGTTGTACTGCTTTAAATCTGGAGAAAACAAATCTAACAAGCAGATTAAATACACAGGGTCTAAAACAAAGGACAGGGTCATTATTAATTACATGGGGTACAGGAAGACACATCATAAAGGAGGTGTGAACCTCCTTAGGGCAGGCACCCTGTTGACTCCCAGTTCCTAGCTGGCCTGGAGCAGAGCTGGACTGAATAGGAGGTCAGTATGGAATAGGCAGAATCTTTGAAAGTAAATTTATAACTTTGTCTACAATATTACTGACCCTAGGCTGTCCCCCGATGGCGGTGGTTACTTTGGAAACTGAGCAGAGTGAAGGGCTTTCCAGCTTAGAGCCAACAAGGTCTGCGGCTCTGACCTAGGAGTCCTTCGACTCCAGGGCAGTTCCGTTTCTAGTGACCCAGTTGTTGGCTGTCAGAGCTGCTGGAGCTCTTTAGAGGCTGGCTTCTGTCGTGACTGATGTGTGTCCGAAGCCCTGGCTTTCCACATCGAAAACCAATGCCATTTAGGGTGGACTGGCCTGTTGGGTCTCCTTGATGGCAGGTTGCTGTGTACAGCTGTTATTAATTGGCCTATCCTTACATTGCTCCTGCTGTCCAGCTAACTCTTTTTTTTTTTTTTTTGTCCTTGTTAAAGTAGACCATAGAGGCCATTAGGATGTTAGCCAAGGGGGTGCTCAATCCCATCACTAATCTTCGGTGGCCTGGGCTAGAAATGTGTTGTCATAGGCATGTATAAGATTAAACATGAAGACCATTTTATTTAAACCATTTTTAACTAATTAATATTTTTTTATTAGTTTGGTTTGAAACGGGGGGTTTTGCCTGTTTACTGTATCCATGGCAAAATAAATTTAGCTGTTACATGTGGCCAGGCACAATGACAGAAAAATGTTAGTTATTACTTTTATAAGTTTTGAAGATTTTAATAATTTAATATTAGTAAATAATTTTAATTGTTAAATAACAACTTATAAAAGTACTTACCAAAAAGTTTAAAGTTTTTTTTTTAAATTATAAGAGTACTTGTAGTTGAAAATATTTTTTACTATCTAACACAACTGTAACTTATTTGACAAGCCAACCCAAGCATAAACATGTGAATGACTTTGAAAAATTTTTGGTTTTTCTTAAACACTAAGTTTAAAACACCTGAGACAGAGATGTATTTAGGTAGGTAGGAAAAAGAAGTCCTTTGAAACCTAAAAGAGAACACACTTAAACACATAACCAACAATGTTTTAATTTTTATGAGTAGTAACTGTGACTGACAAAAGGCTTTAAGTGGTCATGGTTAAAATTATAAAACTTACGGCCGGCGCCGTGGCTCAACAGGCTAATCCTCCGCCTTGCGGCGCCGGCACACCGGGTTCTAGTCCCGGTAGGGGCACCGGTTTCTGTCCCGGTTGCCCCTCTTCCAGGCCAGCCCTCTGCTGTGGCCCGGAGTGCAGTGGAGGATGGCCCAAGTGCTTGGGCCCTGCACCCCATGGGAGACCAGGAAAAAGCACCTAGTACCTGGCTCCTGCCATCGGATGAGCGCGGTGCGCCGGCCGCGCGCCGTCGGCGGCAGCCATTGGAGGGTGAACCAACGGCAAAGGAAGACCTTTCTCTCTCACTGTCCACTCTGCCTGTCAAAAAAAAAAAAAAATTATAAAACTTACTAGACAACAAGAAGAGGCACTTGTTTACTCCACACACTATTTTAGAAAGTACCTGTAAGATTTTTTTAACCATTTATCCCTTTTTAGTCCTCTGGGCCTCCTTTTAAGATAGCTATCGTGACTGATAACACAGCAAAATTATTAGACTTTTGTAACTTTTGCACATTTGTATGAGTAGACCAGATTTTACTGTTACAAAGTGAACACTTAAATGTTTTAGAATGAGTATATATTTGACCAAACCTTAATTTTTTAATAAAAACACAGCTGTTTTTGAACTATCAGGACTAAAAGAGAGACAGAGAACACCAATAGGATACAAAATTGATGTTTCTTTGTCAATAAAATGGGAAATAAAATCCTTAAATACAAGTTAGCCCATGGAATCATCCTGTAACTTGGAACAATTTTAACAGTGTCAGAACCAGGAAAGAGAAGAGAGCTTACTGGACCCGCCTTGAAAATGGCAGAGTCACCAATTAAATAAAAACTATTAAAAGAATAACAAATTTTAAAGACTATTTAAAAATACTAACATATATGTATTACAAAAACTTTATTGTTTTAAAAGAGAATCATATTTTAATTAATAGCTTTTGTATTTAGAAAATTTTTATTACCTTTTGTGACCTTTTTACACCTTTTACAATTTAAATTTGTTTTTTTACAAACCTTTTTTATAACTGAAACCTGTTTTTTTTTTTTTTAACCAATAACAGTTTTATACTTGTGGCCTTTTTATCTGCTGGATTTTAGATTTATATGAAAATAATTCTTCAAAAATCTGTAAATTAAGACAACATTTTTAAAATAAAATAACATATTAAATTTTAACCTTAGTTACTTTTAAGCAGTCTTGAATTATTTTTTATATATGGACTCTAATGAAGACATTTTTGTTAGACACATTTATCTCATTTACCTTTACCCAATTTATATTTAGCAGTTATACCTCAGTGACTTAACATGTTGATATTGTATCATACCTTCATCTGAATTAATGTCAAAATTACATTTACATGGAATTTTACTCTTTTTATAAAACTCCAGTTAGAAATCAATGACATAAACCAGAGATTGAAAAATCCACATCACGGCTGATTACCCATTATTATTTTTCATCCAGATCTGTAAAAACCAAGCCACAGAACTTTGGCAAATTACAAGGCAATTTTAAGGCAGCAATCTTTGTAGATAAAGGAGAGAAATTTTTGAACATACACTGAAAAGGTGTCCCCTTAGACTGAGCAGAGCCCATGCTCAGGGAAGGGACAGAGAGACTCCAGAGACAAGGGAATAAAGGCAGGACAGGGAAAAGAGTTTACCTCCCAGGACTGAGGATGCAGACAGTACATCAGAAAGTGGCCACGAAACAGGAACAGAAACCAGTACATCCAGGAAAGGCCTTTCTTTATCCAGACCAGAGTCTCCCGTCCTAATGCCGTCGCACTTAAACGGAACGGAGACTGTATTGGTGTCTCGTCAGACTGCCAATACTCAGAAGGCGCCACCAGAAGACAGGAGTCGACTTACCAGAGGACCTAAGGCCAATTGGTCGGTGAAGAGGTCGAGCCGAGCCTCCCAGGTCGATGAATCCGGACACGGGGCCCTGGAACATCATCAGGGGGCGCCTCCCCTATGGCCAGAGCACCAGCCTGGAAGGATCGGAGCGAGGTCTTCCCGGAGGTGGTCTCCATATCTCGCTGGGGCCTCCAAAATGTTGTACCTGAGCGAGCGCAAAGGAGCTCCACACATTGATAAAATCTGATGGTCCTTTATTGCCGGCGGTGGAGAGTGGGCTCATGCCCTAAAGAACTCTCGACCCTGAAGCCCAAAGCAACAGGGTTTATAAAGGCAAAAACCACAAAATCGGGAGGGGAATTCATGGTTGCTAGGAACAGGGGGGAATACATGGTTACCGGGGTCAAGCTGACCTAAAACCTATGCAAAACTAGTATCAATTATAATCTTGACAATACCAGTTACAATCTTATAATCCTGACATTAATCCAGGTATTGGTTTTAATTATATGTAGGACATAGACAAATTACATTTTTATCATTAACCCAGGTGTAACCTTTCTACTTTCAAGCTTGAACAATTATGCTAGGGGGTTTCTATACTCTGCCAAGGGTGATGTAGTGCACTGCTATTGTCCGACTATTTGAGATCATAGTTTCAGACCAGAGTCTCACGGGGGGGGGGTGGGGGGTGCTTTCCCAGAATGGAGTCTCAAGTGCTCCAAAATGGAATCCCTACTGTCAAGGTGCTACTTCAATGTGATAAAATCCACAATCCAAGTAAGACAAACTAGGGGGTAGGGATTTTAACGTCAATAGAGGATAAGTAGGATCTCACATTGCAGTTAAACTAAGAACCCACCATTATCAAACTTTAGTGTAATCTGACAATAACTCATAATGATCTAAAAAGGGTTAAAACACTCCCCTCCTTCCAAAACGGAGGCCACTTTTTACTCATATACTTTAGCCAAAACAAGAGCAGACTATATACATACATTTGAGTCCAGCTGTCTATACAATTTTCTTTTAACTTGGAAGCATAATTTTAAAGATTTAATTGACTTGAAAGGCAGAGTGACAGCGAGGGGGTGAGGCAGAGAGGGACCTTCCAACTGTTGGTTCCCTCCCCAAATGACTGCACCAGGACCCAGAATCCTGAAGCTCCAACTGGTCTCCCACGTGGGAGGCAGGGCTCAAGTACTCTGGCCACCTTCTGGGTCTTCCCAGGCGTGTCACAGCAGCTGGACCCGAAGCACAGCAGCCGGGACTCCACCCAGTGCTCTTACGGAGCTGGTGTCCCAGATGGTGGCCCAACCCATTGTGCTACAACAGCAGCCCCAGAGTTGTTTTTTTTTTTTTGTTTTGATTTTTGTTTTTTTAGACTGGCAGATTTACAGAGAGAGAGAGAGAGAGAGAGAAAGAGAGAGAAAGGTCTTTCTTTTCCGTTGGTTCATCCCCCAAATGGCCACTACGGTGGGTGCGTTGCACCAGTTCGAAGCCAGGAGCCAGGTGCTTTTCCTGGTCTCCCATGGGGTGCAGAGCCCAAGCACTTGGGCCATCCTCCACTGCACTCCCGGACCACAGCAGAGCGCTGGCCTGGAACGAGCAACCAGGACAGAATCTGGCGCCCATATGAGAAGGGGGCAAAACAGCAGAGGATTAACCAACTGAGCCCAGAATTATTCTTAACATGTAGTGAGTTTACTAAAAGTATCTTTACAATGTCCCATTCATTTCTAATGAAAGAAACATCAGTAAAGCTCCAGAACTGCAGTGTCAGGAAAGTACTTCCTACACCGACCACAAGGACGTAGGAGATGGGAACCGTCCTTGGAGATCCCGCGTCCATAACTCACAGCCTTCCCCACAGAGACTCACAGACTCAGGTGGTTTCACTGGTGAATTTTTCTCCAGTTATTCAGGAAACAAAAACATTTACAGTGGGGAAAAACGGAATTGTCATGAGAAACGTAATGCAGCCCAGAGAGAGTAAACATCTGGATCCACGGCCACCTGGTTTTTCCTTTTAAGATTAATTTACTTGACGAGCAGTGTTCCAGAGAGGGAGAGACAGAAAGAGATCTTCCATCTGCTGGTTCACTCCCAGATGGCTCCGATAGCCAGGGCTGGGCCACACTGAAGCCAGGAGCTTTATCAGGACCTCCCCCATGGGTGCAGGGGCCCAAGCACCTGGGCCATCTTCCACTGCTTTTCCAGGCCATTCGCAGGGAGCTGGATCAGAAATGAATAGGCCAGAAACCAAACTGGTACCCATAGGGGGTGCTGGCGCTGCAGGCGGAGGCTTTACCCACTAGGACACAATGCAGACTTCCCATCTGGTTTTTGCAAAACATTTATTTGAAAGGCAAACTGACATAAAGAGACAAAGGTATTCCAACTGATGTGGTGCGCCAGCGTTGCGAGTGATGGCTTAACCCGCTGTATCCAGAACCAACACTCTGCACCTCAGTTCTGATGACGGTGTTCCAGGTCTACTTCAGATACACCCGACAACTTTTTTTTTTTTTTTTTGACAGGCAGAGTGGACAGTGAGAGAGAGAGACAGAGAGAAAGGTCTTCCTTTGCCGTTGGTTCACCCTCCAATGGCTGCCGCGGATGGCGCGCTGCGGCCGGCGCACCGCGCTCATCCGATGGCAGGAGCCAGGTACTAGGTGCTTTTTCCTGGTCTCCCCATGGGGTGCAGGGCCCAAGCACTTGGGCCATCCTCCACTGCACTCCTGGGCCACAGCAGAGGGCTGGCCTGGAAGAGGGGCAACCGGGACAGAATCCGGCACCCCGACCGGGACTAGACCCGGTGTGCCGGCGCCTCAAGGCGGAGGATTAGCCTGTTGAGCCACAGCGCCGGCCCCGACAATTATTTTTAAATAACTTATTTAAAAATGTCTTAGGTGGCCTGAATCTTCATTTGTTGAAAACGCCCAATCACTTGGGTCATCTTCTATTGCTTTCCCAGATCATAGTAGAGAGCTGGATTGGAAGTGGAGCAGCCGGGAAGTGAACTGGCGCCCATGTGGGGTGCCGGCACTGCAGGAGACAGCTTTACCTGCTAGGCCATAGCACTGGCCCCTACCTACAGATCTTAATAGACCCTCTGGCCAGTTCCTTTGTATGCATCACGCAGCCACCACACACAATGGAATGGGCCATGGGCTCTGGCCAGGTCTGCACCTTTCAGGGCCAGTGTCTCCATGGCCAGTGATTAGTACGTCAGGACACAGGACAAGGCAAAGATCTGTGTATGTTCAACTTCTATTAATGAGATACAAGAGGTATGCAGAGACTTCTGGAAAATTCTTCCCTTGAGAGAGGCAACAGGCAGCAGCTCTTCTATCTGGACAAGGGTGCACCAGGGGAATGAGGTCCAGAGCATCTCAGAGGGCAGAGGAAAATATTACAGATGCAGAATAACACGGATAAACCAGTCCCCAGAGCGAAGTCCTCCTTTCATTTGGTGGTGTGAGTTTCCCGTTTCTTCAACGTCTGGGTTGGGTTGTCACTCTCTTGCCACAGTGAGCATTTCAAGTCCATTAGTATTACAGATTCATTATTTAAGGAAATGCTCCTTCGTATTGCAAATGTACAGAGTGAGACGCACCTGCGCTGTGCCTAAACAAAGGCACCTCGCACACATTCCCGCTGCTCTGTGGTGTGTGGCTACCACTGATACCTGTGGCATGCTCTGTTGTTAACTGTACACAGCTGAGGAGTGGTGAGGGCGTGGGAGTCAACCCGCTGCCAACGCAGAGGTGCTACGAGGGACCTGCCTATGTCCAGCGCCGTCCTGGGACGTTGCCTATCTCGGATGAAGAACAGGTCAAGACATTTGCTTCCAGACGGGACCAGAGGCTTGGCGTATTCTACCCAGGCCTGTTGTTTATCTGTCCAGACAATATTCTAGGAAGCACAAAGGACCCTGGGAACAAAGGACGACCTCTCCCTTTCGGTGGCTTACTGAGTGCTGAAACGGGAAGGTCTTCTCAAAGTCTTCAAGACAGAGGCAGCTCTAGCCCCTTGCTGTTCATGTCCACCCGGAGATGACAGCACCATCAAGGGATCCTTTGCTGAGCGGTGTTTCTCCAAGGCCTGAAATTTCATTAGATTGGTTTCCTCTGATAGCACATGGAAAGGGGGCAGTAAGAACTTTGGTGTAACATGCGCTGAATCCCCAGGAAAAGCCTCCACTGCGCCTTTCAGTCCCCTCCCCTCCACCTCGGGGAAATGCATCCTCAGGATCACAATTAATTAGCTACAGGTCTGCAGAATCCTTGTGTTCTAGGAGAAAACAAGAATCTAAGGAACTCACCTTTAAGGAAGGGGTTTTATGGAGCCCACACTTCCTGTCTACTGTCCTTGGACTTTCTGGCTGCAAGATGGACACAACTCACTAAGATGTGATTCATGAAGCAGTGTGTTTTCTCTGACTATGGAGGGCGGTACCCTTTAAGATCAAGTACCTGTGCTTCCAGTGTGCCACTGTGATCCTGGAGGGAAAACAGCAACCTGTCTGGGACTCTGGTGTCTGCATCGACACAGCCCTGGCTATTATGAAGTAAAACATCAAGTGGCGACTTAAAGGCCTAACGAGTGATTTAATCAAGGGGCATGTCTGTTCTCACTTAAGTCGGTTTCCACTGTCTTCAGGAATTATCTGTACTTGGGCTCCTGCATCCATGTGGGAGACCCAGAAGCAGCGATTGGCTTCGGCCTACCCCAGCCAGGTCATTGTGGCCATTTTGTGGGAGTGAATCCGTGGAGAGAAGATCTGTCTCTCCTTCTCTTTAACCCTGTATTTCAAATAATTAAATCTTTCAAAAAAAACAGAGAATTGTCTGTGAAATCACTGGGTGAGCAAACCCCTCCCCCAGTACACTAAACAAGTCAGCACTTGCCTGACTGATCACAACCCACACATCTCTTCCATAGTGTGTATTGCAACTAAGTGTATAACGGAACACATGCACGTTTTGATCATTTTCTATGTTCCATCTAATGCTATGTTGTCAATATATACCAATATATACCTTTCATATCAATACTGAAGAAAAAACTATGTTCTCCTAAGAAAAGTGGAAAGAGATCCTCTCTTACGAGAACATAGAGGCTGGGGCTGTGCCAGCCTCCCATAGGGGTGACAGTTCGAGTCCTGGCTGCTCCACCTCTGATCCCCCTCTCTGCTATCGCCTGGGAAAGCAGCAGAAGATGCCCAGGTCCTTGGGCCCCTCCTGCATCCGTGTGGCAGACCTGGAGGGAGCTCCTTACTTCTGGCTTCGCATCAGCTCAACTCCAGCAGTTGTGGCCACTTGGGGAGTGAACCAGTGGATGGAGGACCTCTGTCTCTATAACTCTCTCTCTTCTTCTCTCTCTCTCTCTCTGCCTCTCCTCTCTCTGTGTAACTCTGATTTTCAAATAAATAAATAAATAAAAAAGAGATTGAGTGCCCAAGGAAGCCCCTGGGACCCAGCCCTCGCACCCTACCCCCTTCCCTCCCAGGGAGTGGGGGGACCGGTAGCCCCGGGCTCTCAGAGCAGGCTGCTGGGCTGGCCTTGCTGCGGGAAGGCGGCTGCAGTGACAAGCTGTGCTTCCAAAACCTCTCTCTCAGCCAAGAACTCAACAGAGAGGATAGAGGGCGCGGTTGGCAAGGCAGCCTGTGCCTGCAGCGGCCAGGACCCCTAGCTCACTCCCCTCGCTCCGCTGTGCCGGGGTAGTCTCTATGGGCCCACACCTGTCTGCTGGGGCCTAGAAATGCAGAAAGTGCACCTTTAGGAAATACTGAGGGGTTGCAGCTGGATGGAGGCTTCCTGCTGTCGAATCTTCAGATGAGGAGCCGGCGCACCAAGCACTCCTGCACGTGCCTGCTCCTCACTGAGAAATGCAGCATTGCATCAACCCAACAGTGCCAGGAGTGTGCTGAGCTCGCAGCGTTCTTCCCCAGGATTCACCCGGTTAGTGGGGGAATTTGCATTCTAGGAAGCACTTAGAGGCTCTGAGTGAAGGGGCCATGGCTGATGGGGTCCCTGGTACCCAGTCATGTGAAGCACAAATTAACAAGCTGTGAACCCGTGGCTGGAGGCACAGGTGTGTGCAGGAAGGTGAAGTGGCCTCCTGTGGGGTGATCCTTCCTTGGCGCCATTCCGAAGGGGCACATCGCTGTGTGCACTCTTTTAGATACGCCTTCCCACCCACATGGACAGGTGGGCTCAGCTGTCCTGGACGGGAAGAGGAGGACAGGGACAGCACCCAGCGAGCACAGAGCAGGGGAGAGCCTGCTGCTTCGATTCCCCTAGCTCCGCACGCATCTATGAACCCACGTTTTGGTGGCGTTTTTCCTTTTTAGCCTCATCTGGAAGCGCTGCCATCTTTCCCCTGCCATCGATCTCTCTTCACCAGAGTCACAGGAAGCCCAGCTCAAAGGCCCTCAGCATCTAGACAGAGCCAGCAAACGGCCCTTGTTTGTGTTTTGTTTGGCTTCTATAGCAAGTTGACACTGCATTAGATAGTAATGTGTCAAAAAATCAAATGTTAGGGGCCGGCACTGTGACGCAGCAGGTAAAGCCTCTGCCTGCAGTGCTGGCATCTCATACGGGCGCAGCTTCGAGTCCTGCTGCTCCACTTCCCATCCAGCTCTCTGCTATGGCCTGGGAAAGCAGCAGAAGATGGCCCAAGTCCTCGGATCGGCCCAGCTCTGGCCATCGTGGCCATTTGTGGAGTGAACCAATGGTTGGAAGATCTTTCTCTTTGTCTCTCTCTCTCAAATAAATAAATAAATCTTTTTAAAAATCAAATTTTACATAAAAAAGACAATTGTCTTGTTTTTCTAGAAAAGAAACAAAAAGTTGGCAATACTTCCCCAGCACTTTCTCCTAGTAACAGCTGACCATGCTGGGGATAGTGTGTTCCCAAGTAAGGTGTCTGCTCTCCAGTTTGCTACAGTCTCTACCTCACCCTACGGTGGCACTCTGCCCACTCCCCTCATTGAACAGTTTCTGTCTGTCCAGTTCTCAAAGCGTGTCAGCTCTTTGCACAAATCCAGTGCCCCACTGACAAAGTGCATGCCAAACGAGGAATCTTTCAGCACCTATTGAACACGTGTGTGAATTCACGGACAGCCCATTTTCTTCCAGTTAACCTTGCCATTGCCCATCTGTGCTATTCCAGCTCCACCCACCTGCACACTCACAGCCCCCACCCCAGGAGCCCAGTTCCAGACTTGCCTGCCCGGACCAGAACGCCCGTGGCAATTCCTGTGCCCTGGGCCTGCATGCACGTGGCAGCCCAGCTCGCAGTCACACCATTCTTATCATCGGTCGTCATGTCCCAGCATAAGGACTGTCCTCGTGTTTGGGTCGCCTTGCATCTCGCTCCCTGCTCTGTTAACGATTTGTCCGTTTCCTCCTCTCCCAGTCTCAGTCCATGGGCTCTCCTCAGAGCTGACGGCCATGCTCGGCTCCAGCAGTCATGGGCAAGGGCCGAGAACCCAGGAAGTCCCCTCCCTCTGGCCAAGGACGGGCACCTGGTTTGTTCAAGTCGATGAGCCAGGAGAAGGCAGCCGCTTTATCCTCCAGGAGCTACATTCCCTGGAAGCTGCTGAGCACCGTATCCAGGCCACGGTGAGCTGCTTCTCTGGGGATGGAGCTGAGGGAAGGAGAAACCAGGTCCCTGTTACATGATGAGCGCTCCGGGTATGGCCTGACCTGGAGTTGGGACAATGCCTTGGCCAACAACTTCTCTTTTTGTCACCCCCTTTCTCCTCCTGGTGATCTTGACCCTGCCTCCCCCCTTCTGACTCCTCCCCATGCCTCACCGCTGCTCACCCAGGCTCTCCCTTGTGCCCAGCAGGTGTCCTGATGCCATCCCCACCAGGGGCTTCATTTTCTGGTCTGGCTTCTGACCTGCGCCTTGTGGAGGGTGCAGAGCCCCTGGGACCCTAGGGGCTTGGACACCAAGCTCCTCAGTGACTTCAGGCACTCTTGACGGGGCCCTGGGACTCTAGGAGAGAGGTTTGCACACCTCTGGGTGGATGCTGGTGTGTGGTCACGGCCAGGAAGGCCAAGGCGAGCACAGTAGAGTCCAGCTCATAGGTGCTGATGTGAATTCAAAGCTTTGAGCTCAGCAGGAGGGAGAAGACAGCCGATTGAGACAATGTGGCCCATTACCCTTGCCTCTGAGCCCGTGTCTGCCCACAGGGAGTCAGGTTTGGTTTCTCGCCACCTCTGCTTCAGTCCTACTGTTGCCTAATCTGTTCAACAGACACATCCATCGTCACCTCCCCATGCTGCCCTACTCTGGGCTGAAGTGACCCAGACGTGAAACACACACACACACACACACACACACACACACACAGGCAGATTCCACTGGAGATTTGCAGGAGAGAGCTCATTACAGAACCCAGATAATGGAAAGTTGAAGGCTGGCATCCTGTTCCAAGCATCCCATCAACTCAGCTTCTGCAGCCCCACACACGACCTGACTCTCTCCTTTGTCCTCCACAGTGTGGTGCCTGGGTGCTTCCCACCCGGACACCGCTTGTCTTTCTCAGACTCCTGCCAATCCTTGCTCCCAAGCACCTCCCACGACTCCTCAAGAGAATCTCTAAGAAGCACCATAGCTTCTCCCTGAGAGCCATCCTAGCGCATGCTGTCAGAGTTCTCACTCCTTGTATGTGTCATGCTGTGTGCTAGTTTCTTGTTCCTAAGTGTTGCTTTCTAGAAATGGAGAGTATGTGTAGCAAGGAGAGAGTGGGGTCTGTTCCAGGGGCTACCAGCCTTCACACCCATGCAGTCAGCTTCCACCATGTGTGTTGATGGGGTTCTCCTTGCCGCCTGCCCTCTCCCTCTCTGCTCAGACAGGGGGTCGAGTCCCGTTCCTCCTCGCTCTGGGAGCACAGGGACTGCTGGCTGTCCCCCCTTAGACATCATCTCCCTGTTCTTGCAAACTCTGAGTGCCCGCATTTTAGCTGGGCACCAGCCACCCAGAATAGAGACTGTATTTCCACCCTCCCTGGTGGTTAGACGGGCTACACCACCAGATTTATGTGGGCACTTAGAGGTGAACGAAGCAATGTGCACCCAGCCCTGTTCCTGCCCTTAAAAGTCAGGGCAGTCCCTTCCCTCCGGCTTCTCCCTTTCCTGCTGGCCCAACGCAGATCCAGAAACATGGGAGGGAGATCTCTGGACTGTGGACATGAGACCCACATCCCATGGAGCCAAAGGCGTGGCACAGCGGGTAAAGCCACCACTTGCTATGCTGACATCCCATATGGGCACCGGCTGGTGTCCTGGCTGTTCCACTTCCGATCCAGCTCCCTGCGAATGGCCTGGCATAGCAGCAGGAGACAGCCCAAGTGTCTGGGCTCCTGCCACCCACATGGGAGACCTGGAAGAAGATTCTGGCTCTTGGCTTTGGCCTGGCCTAGCTCTAGCTCTCTTTAAAAAAAGTGATCTCTCACTCTCTTAAAAAAAAATCACATCCTAGGGAGTGGCCGAGCAGTAAGTCAGAGATGTGAGAATCCCCAGTCTTCCACCAGCCCAAGGCTTACACTCATGCGACAAGAATAGCTTCGCTTTTGATTAAGTCACTATGGTTTGCATATCTTTGTCTCAGCAGCCACACACAAACCCTAATAGCAGTCATTGGCTACAGCCATGTGAGGATGTGAATGTGGAGACCCCAACTTGACTCTCTCCTCCCAGGCCAGCCACAGCAGCAGTGGAGCCCTGCTCCCAGCGCTGCCCCCGAGCCAGCATCCAAGGCGTCGTCCTCCAGCCCCAGTGCCGGGAACCGTGGGGACCTCACAGAGCCAGAAGCCGCCACAGCAGCCCGTGAGCCTGATGGGACTAGGACCACAGCCACTGCAGCCACCGCTGACACCACAGCCAGCACCCGGGGCAAGCGACAGGGCCGGCGCGGGGTCGGCAGGAGGGTCCTCCGGTTCCTGCTGAGGGCGTGCTGCATCCTGCCATCCCGGGGGAGCAGCCCTAGCAGCTGCTGCAGAGTGGCCCCCAAGTAGCCTCGCTCCGCCCCCGTCACCAGGAGCAACCGCAGGCCGAGTGACTGAACGCTTTTCTTTTCTTGAGCATTTGCAAATGCTTGTCATGAATAAAACTCACCTGTGAGCGTGGCAAAACGAGCAGAGCACCGGGGGTGCAGCAAAGCGAGCTGCGGCCCCGCTCCGGCCAGGGACTCTGCCGAGGCCGCCCCCCAGCAAGACGGTGCTGACCGGAGGCAGCCCCTCGGTGGAGGACTGTGCAACCTCCAGAACTGTAAGCAATCATTTCTTCTCCTTTGTGGCCAGTAGCTTTATGAACAAGGAACCAAGACAGACTGTCCTAAGGAGGTGGGCAGTGCCCAGTTAATGTTACACACACCACCCCCGCCCCCAGCAGGTGGCTTTGTGGCTGTCACAGCCGGTGCATGGGCTGAGGGTGCAGCTGTCTTGTGTTTACTGAGCCTAAACGCTGGCCACCGCAGCGCTCCCTCCCAGTGGTGGATCTCCAAGTCTTTCCCGGGGGACTTTGGTCAAGTTTCATTCCCCGGGAGGAGTCTTCCTTCCCATGGCTGGATTCCACCCAGGCTCCAGGCTCGCTTCCACTCAACCCTCGCCCAGGATGCTGAGAAACCCAGAAGGAGCTGGGGACCTCGGGCAGCTGCGAGGGTCAGGTGTTGGTGGTTTGAGTCTGAGAAGGAGCTCTGGTCGGGGACCCCATCCTCTTGTTCTCAGGGGCGTGCTTGCCACCAACACCCACCTTGGCCCAAGCCCTGGGTGACGGCATCTTGGTCGGCAGCTGTGCTGGGCTGAGGGAGTCGCCCAGGTCCACCCGT
Organism: Sylvilagus floridanus; assembly: GCA_949820135.1. Taxonomy (NCBI): domain Eukaryota; kingdom Metazoa; phylum Chordata; class Mammalia; order Lagomorpha; family Leporidae; genus Sylvilagus; species Sylvilagus floridanus. Next base: position 7,893,545 of record OX463228.1, on the reverse strand, counting down.
TTTTCATGAAACCAGGGGTCCGAGAGAAGCGACTGTCCCTGGGTAGTCCAGGGCCAGTTGGGCACAGAGCCCGGGAGGAGACAGAGGACACGGGAAACCCAGCCCAGTCCTTGGGAGAAAGGGAGGAGGCGGCTACCTTGTGGCTGGGAGAGGCTCACGCCAGTGTGCCTTCACAGAGGCAGGGTTTGCGCCACGCTTAGCTGTGGCTGCAGCTGGGGGACTCTGCAGGGGCCCTCTGCTCCCCAGACAACCCTCAGACTCCCCACCGCTAGAAATGGCCTCATTGTCTTGAAGCTTTCCAAGAACCAGACGTTGGTGCCCAAGGACTCTCGGGTTTCACCTGGGGAAGCTGGAAAAGTCCTGGAGATGGGGGGTTGGGACCGGGGCTCCGCAGTGGGAGTGCGCAGAGTGCTGGTGAACTGTGCACTGAAAAACAGGTCAGTGGCAAGCTCTGTGTTCTGTCTGTTCACCATGGTTTTCCAAAGAAACACGTGTGGGTGGCCTTGGTTATCCTCCACCGTCTTTTCTCATTAGTGGATGAGAATCAGCTGCCCAGCTACAAGCCGGGTCTCTGACCCCAAGTCCAGTGCCCTTCCTCTAAGTGAACTCAGCTGACGTCCCAGGACCTGCTCATTACCTCCAGTTGTGCAGCTCCTGTAATACGAGTGCCTCTGGGAGACATCGCGCTGAATCGTGGAGTCATTTACGCTCTAGAGTGAATGACCATTCTTTCGGGCGAGCAGGTGCACCTGGAGGAGAGGCGGGCTGGCATGAGGAAGCTGCTAGAAGGGAGGAGATTCTTGCCGGTGACAGGCTGGTCTCTAGAGGCTATCCATCCAAGCTCCTCATCTCAGTCTCAAAGACACGCGTTTAACCCCAGCCAGCCCTGACACAATGGCGGGAGGAGACCCTCGTTCTTGAAAAGGCAGCTATTGAGAGCTGGTTCTCACTCGTGGCTGCGTGGTGGAGTCATCAAAGATCAACGGCCAAGCAGCCCCACATCAGACTCTTCAAGCCAGACACGGCAGGGGCGGGCCCAGGTGAGGGTACTTCAATGAGTGCACCAACCTCAGGGATCGAAGCAAAGGTCTTAGGGGTCTCCCTGTGGTTCCAGGGACTGCTGGGAAGCTACTGCAAGGCACAGCCAAGGGGGCTCATGGTCCTCCACTCAGCTGATGAGGGACAAACCAAGCCAAAACCCACCTCTCTCCCCAGTGGGACCATCTCGCTGGTTCTGCAGAATGGGAGGTGCAGGCAGTCTGCTGGCGTCTCTCATTGCTCCGGGCACAGCCATCAGTCGCATGCATATTCATCTGCACAAACTCCTTTGCACCCAGGAATGCATCGAAACTGCCTCTCCTCCTGGTATGGCCTGCGTAACCCCACCATCAACACCTCCCTCCTCCAGCTCCCTCGGCCGCCAGGGTGATCATTCCAGAGGAGGCCCCAAGAAGCCTCATGCCTCCAGAACATGTTGCTAGGAAGGTTCGGGGGGGAGCAGTCCTGGGAAAGAGGGGTCCATGTGCCCCCTTCTCCGCCTGGCACATTGCAGTGAGACTCCCTCGGTTAGGTGCTTCCACGGTCAAAGGCCCAGCTGGCCTCTGGCATCACAGGTGTGTGGGGGTCGCCGACTGGGTTCCCACTTCCTCGCGCCCCATGCACCTGTTTCTCTGGAATTAATCAGCAGTGAGGCCCTCCCTCCCTCTCTCCTCCTTTCTCCCTCCCACACACGAGAATGCTAAGGGTCTTCAAATAAAACCCCATAGAAAATGAGGATGACAAAGAAAAAGCCACAAGGATTTCAAGAAATTTTGCACCAACATGAACTTGTAATTCTGTTTTTCCGTGAACATGTTCAAGTATCCTTGTAATGTCACCCCGGAGAAGCCAGACACAGAAGAGAAATGATTCTAATTACGGGAAGTTGAAAAGCCACAGATCCCTGCTATGGGAAGTTGGGGCGGGAGTAGGGGAGGGGGAGGAGAGTGATGACGGTCGTGGGGCTGTCACTCTGGGTCACACGTGCGTGCCCCTTGTATGAGAATGGCTCTGGCCGGACGCTGCCGACGTGGGCTTTTCTGTATGCAGGAGCTGCCTCCCGCCAGCAGTTTCAGCCCAGGATGCTTCGAGGGCCCAGAAACCCTTCCCGGGTCCCTCAAAAGCAGCTGCTCTTCCGGGGCTCCTGGCTTGGTGGGTTTCAGACAGCAGGGACCTTTGTGACTCAGGGAACCCAGAACAGAGCTTCTGGGGACAGACCTGGGGGCCCTGGTGAGGGCCTAGGGAAATGACGGAAATCATGCCCGTATCACACTGCCGGGCACACAGCCTCGGTCCCAGCACAGCCTCAGCCGGTCACCCGGGGCCTCAGTGGGCCCTCGTAAAGGAGTGAGCCTGTCGTGCAAACAGGTTTTCCCCCCTGTAAACCCCAGGGAATGTCTCTGGGACCCCCTAAAGGCTGCCTGTATGAACAGGGTGCTGGAGGTCTCGGCAGGTGCCAGGCAAAGGGATGAGGTCCCATGGGTGCAGCCAGCGGGGGCGCTCTCCAGCACAGAGGCTGGCCATGCGCAGCACCTGTGAGAGGTCAAGGCCAGATCCGGCTGCTGAACGATGAACTCTCCCTACTTGAGCCACATGGGGTTCCCTGCCCCGCCACATGCTGACCTCCTTCCAGCCCTGAAGGTGGGAGGCAGGAGGGGAGGAGGTTGAGGTGCTCTGAGGGCCCCTGAGCAGGGCCCCAGGAACCAGCTGCAGGTGCCACTCCCCCCTCCAGATGGGTCTGGGACCCTCAGATCCCACCGGGAGTCCATTTAAAGGGGCGCTGGTGCCCACACGAGAGCTCCAGCGTGGGTCTGCAGTGGGCGCCCCTGCTCCCAGTCACTGCCGCGGCCTGGGCTGCAGAGGCAGGGGGCAGGGGGCCTGGGTCTGTGTTCTGTGTTCCTTCCGCCCATCTGGGTGGCCTTGACCCTGGGAGCAGGCCTTTAGAGATGAGCCAGCACACCAGAGCTCTCTTTCTCTCTCTCAAAAGAAGATGTCCAATTGCTTTTGAACCAATAACGCATGCATTAGTGTCTTGGGCTCCTGTTAACCAAGTGCCAATTACCCTACCTGGGGCTAGGGAGCAGGCATAGCTTAAGACACAGAAATATCTCCCCTCCGAGTTCTGGCAGCCGGAAGTGTGGGGCTGTGCTCCCTCTGGGGGCTCCTGTCAGTGCTCCCCTGCTCTGGTGACTCTCAGCACCCCGGGCACTCCTCGGCTCGTGGCCGTGTCATCGCTGCAGTCCCCACTCTCATCACGTGGCCTTCCCAGTGTGCGTCTGTGCCTCCCAGTCTCTCTCCCCTTCTCCTTATGAAAGCATCAGTACCTGGATTAGGGCCCACCCCAGTCCCGGATGACCTTATCTCAACTTGACTGCCACTGCAAAGACCCTATGTCCTTAGAAGACCACAGACACAGGCTCCCGGAGGACATGAACTTGGGGGGGGATACTGGTACACCTGCTATTACAACCCATCGTCTGCTAAACCAGGGTACAGCAGTGGTCAGCAACACAAGGTCCAACTCTGGAAAAGAATTCTAAATGTCTGTGAACCACATTTTGAATTTAGAAATTATTCCAGTTTTTTGGGGGGATCAGTGCTGTGGCTCACTTGCTTAATCCTCTTCCAGTCCAGCTCTCTGCTGTGGCCCAGGAATGCAGTGGAAGATGGCCCAAGTGCTTGGGCCCCTGCACCCGCAAGGGGGACCTGGATGAAGCTCCTGGTTTTGACCTGACTCAGTGCTGGTTGTTACTGGTGAGTGAACCAGCAGATAGATTTCTGTCTAGCTCTCTCCACATCTGTCTCTCATCTCTCTGTTCTAAAAAATTCCCTGTCACTGAGAGAGTTTAATTTTTGGCTACAAAAGTCATGAGAAAACATATAAGCACTTGGAATGCACATGCAGTTCTGAGACCTTTTTCCCCCTTTGGCTCCGTAAGTTATTTCACTGTAATGTGTTAATATCAGCAGAACTCAGTAAAATAAGACTCTTTTGCACTGCAAATAAGATAACTAGCAATGTCACTGGCATCAAGTACTCCTCGGTCTACTTCAAAACACATCCTTTTCATCAGGAGTTTATTTGTACATAAAATAGTCCTAGCTATTCACTGAGGAAGAAGTACCAGAGAAGAGGAAACACATGAAAGAGAGTTTTACTGGTTATCAAGTAAATGCAAGTTAAAATAAAAAAGTAAATGCAAGTAACAATAAAACATTTTTGCTCGTTTGAGAAATGAAAGATTGGCATTCTCCGGTATCAGTGAGAATGTCTACAAATATCGAGAACAAGCTTCCATGAAGCTTTTACAAAGATGGTCATTTCAGGGGGGAAAAAACCAACAACCTCTCTACTGTCCCTGGGAAGGGGAACTATTAGGGGTTTGCATGGTAAAATAAGTTATGGCTCACGCATACATTAATAATGCAGAACAGTGGCAGCATTACAGCGAAAGGATTTCCGTGTCCTGGAGCAGAGACATCATAGGACCTAGTGTGCAGTGAGAGATGCGAGCCTGCAGAATGTTAATCACGAATAAGCGTATCTGGTAAGGGAAGGATCCATGTATCTGTGTGACTGATTGATATCAGAGAGAAACTCGAATGGCTGCCTCTCAAAAGATCTAGACAGGGCCTGGCGCTGTGGTGTAGTAGGTTAGCCATGTGAGTACCCGTTCACGTCCCAGCTGCTCCACTTCCGATCCAGCTCTCTGCTAATGGTCTGGGAAGTCAGCACAAGCAATGCTTGGGCCCCTGCACCCACATGGGAGACCTGGAGGAAGCTTCTGGCTTCTGGCTTCAAATTAGTCCATGTCTGGCCATTGCACCCAGCTGGGGAGTGAACCAGCAGATGGAAGACCTCTCTCTGTGTCTCCCTCTCTGTTTGTAGCTCTGCCTCTCAAATAAATAGATCTTAAAAAAAAAAAAAGTTCTGCACACCTACCTACAAAACAAGCAGTGTATACCCAGGAGGGAGGGCTTGGTGCGAGGGAGAATAAGCAAAAGTTCTCCTTTTTATCTGTAAAATGATTGTGAAATACTTGAGGCATGTAGACTAGCTCCATGAGGACTTGCATCTTTCATTCTGCATATGTCTGTGTGGCCCAGGGGCAGCACAGGAGCGCAGCCCAGAGCCCTGGTCACAGCAGCCGTGTGGCCTGGGACAAGGTCCTTATCTCCTCTGTGCCTTGGTGTGCTCATCTGTAAAGCAGAGCCAGTGATGGATCCACCTCCTGAAGTTGTGGGGATTAAATGAGATGCTACCTGCAGCTTCCCAGTGTTCGATTTCTTCTTTCCAAAGAGAGAATATTCTGGTATATATGAGTGATATCTTTTTTGTTGTGGTGGTGGTCCAGAAACACACCCTCTCTGTAGGGCCTGCCCCTGTAAGGGGCAGTGTGTGCTTTGGGGGTTGGAGGCAGAGCACAGAATTGACAGGGTGTTGTTCAGAGGCCACACCCCCTGCATCCGATTGGCTGACTTTTCTGTCTTCCAAATCTAGTCAGTCTGCATTCACAGTGAATTTTTTTTTTTTTTTTTGACAGGCAGAGTGGACAGTGAGAGAGAGACAGAGAGAAAGATCTTCTTTGCTGTTGGTTCACCGTCCAATGGCCGCCGCGGCTGGCATGCTGCGGCCGGCGCACCACGCTGATCTGAAGGCAGGAGCCAGGTGCTTCTCCTGGTCTCCTATGGGGTGCAGGGCCCAAGCACTTTGGGCCATCCTCCACTGCACTCCCGGGCCACAGCAGAGAGCTGGCCTGGAAGAGGGGCAACCAGGACAGAATCCGGCGCCCCGACCGGGACTAGAACCCAGTGTGCCAGCACTGCAAGGTGGAGGATTAGCCTAGTGAGCCACGGTGCCGGCCCACAGTGAATTCTGTGCAAACCCAGTTGGTCAATCCTCTCCCATTACTGAGCCTGGCCAGTAGCTCCCTAAAGCCCTCAGTGAGGTGCAGGTAGGTCAGGAGGGCTCATGGCTGACGGACTTCAACCTGCTCTTTCACTCCCCAAATGCCCACGACAGCTGGGATTGGGCCAGGTCAAACGGGAGCTGAGAACCCAGTCCAGTGCTCCCACACGGTGGCAGGAACCCAGTAAGTAACTTGAGCTCCCAACCGCTGCCTCCCAGGGTGCACCCTAGCAAGATGCCTGCCCCAGACCGTGCATTTTGGGTGGAGGCTGCTCGCTGCTGTCTGATGCCCCCAAGCCTTGTGGGAGTTCCCAGCACCACGTCTCCTGTGGGCTCCTGCAGGAAGTTGCTGCCTCTAGCAAGTGTGGAAAACAGAAGCAGAGAGGAGAGGTGCTGGGTACAAATCACATTAAGCGAAATGTGTCTTCCCACCTCTCCACACGGCTAGTGGTCGCCCGGCGTCAAGCATTGCTTCGCACCGCCGCACGCTCAGCCCCAAGCTCTGTGCTGGAATTCCCCTTGCACTTGTCCATTCAATCGGCAGCTGTTTACCGGGAGTTTATTCAAGCGCTAGCCTCTGCACACCAGTGAACAAGACAGAAACGGAAAAAGTCCCTTTGCTCATTGAACTTACCTTGAAGTGGGAGAGACAAGAAACAAAAAAAATTTAAAAAGGGTTTATTTATTTGAAAAGCAGATTGAGAGAGAGAGAGAGAGTCTTCCATCTACTGGTCCACTCCCCAAATGGCTGCAATGGCCAAGGACTGGGCCAAGTCAGAACCAGGAGCCAGAAACCCCCCAGGTCTCCCACGTGGGTGCAGAGGTCCAAGCACTTGGACCATCTTCTTCTGCTTTCCCAGGCCATCAGCGGAGATTGCAAGCGGAGAAGCCACAACCTGTACTGGTGTTCCCATATGGGCTGCCTGTGTCACCAGCGATGGCATAACCCTCTGTGTCACAACACAGGGCCCAGAAAATATATTTTTTTAAATGTGAATTGTGTAGTTTGTTAGAAGGTGTTCAGTGATAAGGGGAAAAGAGAGTGGTGTGCAAGCTTGAGGGAGTGGGGCGAGGAAGGGCCTTGCAGTGTGCACAGGGTGGTCAGGACAGATGCCTTCTTACGGGGCAGCTTGGTGGGATATAGTCCACATAGTGATTTGTCTTGTGTGTCAAGTTGGTTGAGGAATGCCTGGGTAGCTGGGGGGACCCAATGTCTAGGTGCAGAGGAGACTGGCACTTGAACCTGCCGGCTGAGCAGAGAAGGCCCTCAGCAGTGCCAGCGGGCACCAGCCATCCACGGGGGCATCAGAGGGGACAGAGGGGTATGGCCAGGCAGCCAAGAAATCCGCTTCACGTGTGTCCGGTTGAGTTGGTTTTTGCACTCAGGGGGTCCAGCTCTTTCTGCAGAGCCCCTCGGCGTGGAGAAGCGAGCACCTGTGTCTCCTCATCACCGACCACACCTGCTCCTGTCACCACCGTCTCAGCACAAGCTTGAAACCTGGAGTCTCTGGGCCTTTCCTCTCGCCTACTGTCTGTCTTCAGCCTGGCAGCAGGTGCTGTTGGTCTACTTCGCAATTTCTTCCCAGTCTGACTTGTGTTCCCCATGCCCCCTCTCGGGTTGGGGTCTCTAGTACTTCCTGCCAAGTGGCCTTTTTTGCCTTGAGTTTCCCCGCACTGTTTCCGAGTCCTAAGCCATGGAGATGTTCTCAGAGCCCGCCAGTGGCTCCCCAATGCCTGCAGGACAAAGTCCAAACCCCCTGGTGTACGTTAAGCCCCCACCTCGCTGGATGCACCCCATCAGACTTGGCTGCACCCCCGATTCTGACACTGTGGGCTCTGTCTCCACACCTCCAGGCCTGCCTTCTTCCCGGGAGCTTCGCTAGAATCGTAGCCTTCTGCTTTGCCACCCGTCATCTTGGAGCTCCATGTCCTCAAATCCTGCTTGGTGTCGGCACTGAGCCCGGGCCTGTAGGTCAGCAGACTCACCGCATGTGCCTTGCACCCAGAGGTCCATTAACTGTGAAAAGAATGACGGCCGCAGAAGGTGACTGCCGGAGGATGCCACTCTCACCTGGTCCGGGCCTGGGCGTCCATCTCCAGCTCTGGCTCTTCCAGGCTGATACCTCTGTGCTTTGTCGTATGTCAGCTCTGTGGGCCCCTGTCTGCCTCACCCCTTTGATTCCTAGGTGCCTCCCATGAGCTCAGGTAGGAACTCTCTGCCCTGGCCTTGGCTCACAGGGGCCTGTCCCCATAAATGGCGTCTGTCCGGACCACTGGGCTCCTCTTCCTTGAAGCCGTCCCTGCTTTCTCCAGTGGTGATTGATCTCCCCCTCTACGCTCTTGTAGCCATTAGCAACAGCCTTTTGTCACGGTGCTTACTGCACGTTACGCTCTGCTTCTCCCTCGCACCCCCGGGTCCTCCTGGGCAGGAACTTTGCCCTTCCAAAGCCTGACACTGAGCACTGTCAGAGAGGGGCCCCACCGGGGATTGAGGCCTGCTGCATTCCTGCAGGCTCGCCGGAGTGGCCAGCCTCGCCCGAGGGCCCAAGCTGTGTCTCCCAAGCCGGGGCCCCGCGGTGCCTCCAGGACTCGGAGGAGAAGGTGCTGCCTCCGGCGGAGGGACCTGGAAGTCCGGATTACTGAGTGCTGACGCTGATGGCCGGGTCCTCACTCAGACACTGGAACCAGAACACCCAGAACTCCAGGTCCTTGGACATATCAGGCCATGGCTTTGCAATTATGGCTCGTGTTTTCCTCTTCGGTGCTGCCACGTGGCTGTGCAGTGGTGTAGCGTGCATGATGGGCTCCCATCGCCCCGCCCACACCCCACGCGGTGTCTGCGCTGCACTCGCCTTCCAAGCCCAGCGCTGACGGCTCTCGTCTTCAAACCCTTCTGCCTGCCTTTCTTCTTCCTTTCAAGTTCAGACTTGCCTCTTTTCTGGTTTCCCTTTGCCACCCTTGGCCTGGGTTTGAGGGGGTAGCTGAAGGTGAAAAAGAAACCTGGTTTTCCAGACTGAACTTCCTGGGTGAAGATAAAGCCAGGATCCAAGTGCTTTGTTTTTTTTTTAAGATTTATTTTATTTATTTTAAAGAGTTGGTTCACTCCCCAGATGGCTGCAACGGCCGGATCTGCACCAATACGAAGCCTGGAGCCAGGAGCTTTGGGTCTCCCATGTGGGTGCAGGAGCCCAAGGACTTGGGCCATCTTCCACTGCTTTCCCAGGCCATAGCAGAGAGCTGGATTGGAACAGGAGCAGCCGGGACTAGAACCGGTGCCCATATGAGATGCCAGCGCTTCAGGCTAGGGCTTTAATCCGCTGCGCCACAGCGCTGGCCCCTGCAAGTGCTTTTGAACTGTGTGTGTGTGTGTGTGTGTGTGTGTGTCTGTGTGTCTGTGTGTTATGTGTCTCCATCCCCTGAGCTGAAATGGATACTTGTCTGGAGAGAGGACTGTGGTCCCTTACACCTCCTTGTTCTAGATGAACATGACAGGTATCCAACAATTGTTGAGGATTATGACATACAGAATAACGGAAAGAGAATTGGCTTTGAGAATTAAGACCTTTGGATTCTATCCCCAATTCGTCTCACAGCTTGCTTCATAAGTCTTCTAACCTCCCCAGGTTTCCACAACATATTCCATCCTCACCTCCATTGGCTACCCGAAGAACAAATAGGTTAGGCATGTTTCTGATGAGCAGAGAGCAGAACGAGGAGGGCAGAAGTTACAAGGAAGCAAATTCAGATCAAAATCAGTATGAACCAAAGTCCATTCTACTGACTGTAACCAGGCCAAGAGATTCCGATCGGAGAAGTACTTAAGCCGGACAGTTGATCAATTGACAGGTAGTGTTGCATGAGAGGGACTGACCCCTAGGCCGTAGGGTGAGCGCCTATGCTGCAGTGGCTGTCTAGAAAGGCTTTGGGGGTAATCTGAGCTGTAAGGGTGCTGCTCTGTCTGCACATTTTCCAGCTGCCTGGCCAAGCTCAAGGACAGGAGATGGCTATGGAAATCTAGGGGAGAGCAGACATAAAGCAGGGCTCTGGAGTCACAGAACCGCCTGCTGTTTGCAGCAGCGCTGAGTCTGGAGCTCCTGCAAGGTGCACTGTGGAAGGCACGGGGTCTTTCTGCTCAGTCCCACTGGGCGACTTCGATGGGAACCACTACTCGAGACCAGCAAAGCCCAGGGCTCTGTTTTGTGCTGCTATTGCAGAGTACTTCAGACTGGGTCATTTATAGAGGAGAGATCAGTTCTGGAGGCTGGGAAGTTCAAGGTCAAGTGACCAACATCCAGTAAGGGCTTTCTTTTTTGTGTTATCCCATGGTAGAAAGAAGGCAGAGGGCAGGAGAGCCTTAGGAGAAAAGTAAAGGGGAGTGGACTCATCTTTTTGCTAGGAACCCACTTCTGTGATAGCAGCATGAACCCTGTTGCACAGAGGGTTAAGTTTCCGACACATGACTTTGGGGACCTCTTCAGGCCATAGCACCAGAGCTCTGCTACCTGCGTCTGCCCTTGTTCATCTTCTGCTGCATTCCACAGGGTTTATACGTATGGTGGAGCCTCTTTGGCAGCAGCCTCTCCCCCCACCAGGTACTCCCCCCAGGGTCTGTCCGCCTACCTACAAGGTACAAAGACTTTGCTTCTTGCGGGGTGGGTGGGGCATACTTCGGATAGGGAAAAGGTCAGATACAATGGTGAGGCTCTGTTCTTGAGAAGCAGACCTTACTGCAGCCCAGCACAGAGGTGCGCTGATCCTTTTTTGGGGCCTATTTCAGGCCAGTGGGACAGAGAGCAGCTCCACGTTGCCTCACGAAAGGTTTGGGCTTTTCCATCTCTTCACCCTGCCAATAAACACAAATCCCCTGCAGACTTTAGGAGAGGGATCTGCAGGGACTGGTCGGTCTGTGCCCAAGGCTTGGCTTGGGGTCATGTGGATACACAAGGGCCCTGTGCCCACAGGGCCGCCAGCAAGCCAGCGCACCCCTTGTCACACCTCCAGGTGCTGCACCGGCCCTGGTGACTGCTGTTGCTGACCCCAGTCCCCGGCCAGCTCCACAGGGGAGAGCTGGGCGCAGGCTGCGTGCCCCTTGAAACAGACGCGGTGCAGCCCGGCTCGCTGGCTGCAGGCAGCTCTGTCCCCTGCAGGAGCTGGGATTTATTTAGCCTGTTTCCGTGGCAGCACTGGTGGCAGCAGCAGCAGCGTTTGCTTCCCTGTGAGGCTGAGTGAGTCACGGTCACCCACACACATCACAGCCTGCTGGGGGCCACTGACGGTCAAGTCAGCAGAGCTCTTGTAGCTTCCTGCCCGGCTCTCGGTGCACACAGCTCTGGGCAGTGCTCTGGGAAGGGCCCGCCTACCCAGCAGGCTCTCCCCACGAGCTGTCAGACGGACTTCAGCTGACTTCAGGGTCTCTAGGTGGTTGCTACCCGCAGCTTCAAGGCCTCATGGGAGAGGACTGTAGGTCTGCAGTCCCAGAGTCCAGGGCACCTTTCCCCATCTCACGATGAGCAGGCAGATCCGTCTTTCCACGGCAACCTCTGCACTCATGACTTTTTTAAAAGACTTATTTATTTATTTGAAAGCAGAGTTACAGAAAGGTAGAGGGCGAAAGAGAGGTCTTCCATCCACTGGTTCACTCCCCAAACAACCACAATGGCCAGAGCTGGGCCTATCCAAAGCCAGGAGTCTGGAGCTTTTTCCAGGTCTCCCATGTGGGTGCAGGGTCCCAAGGACCTGGGCCATTTTCTACTGCTGCTTCCCCTGCTACGCCACAGCGCCAGCCCCTGCACCCATGCTGACCCCAGGTTCCTTTAGGCTCTCAACCAGGGACCACGCTTCAGGACGCCCATACTCTCTGGGCAGCATCCATCCAGCTGGATTCTCTCCCAGGCCCTTCCCGCCCTGTAACTCACCTCTCCCCATCCTCTATCTGAGAATCTGACAAGCTGACCGCATCCTGTGGGGCTCATGGCTACCAGCTGGTTAAGGCATGGAGCTCAAAGGCACTGCACTGATGCTGGGAGGCAGAGCATCAGTCCTAGGCAGTGGCTTCTTAAGGCACGGTCCCTGCCCAGCAGTGGCCATGGCCCCTGGGAGCTTCTTAGAAATGCACACTCTGGGGCCCCACCCCAGATGAACTACACCAGTGATTCTGGGGTCGGAGCTGACGGTCACCTGAACAAGCCCTCCTGGTGACACAGATGCTGGCCACGGTTTGAGGACCCCATCTAGGAAACAGGTCTACGGCAGTGTGTGCCAGGCTGTAGAGGGAGCATGGCGTTCCAGCCTTCCACTGGACCCACAGCACAGTGATAAACACCTGTCTGTTTTGTGCAAGCCACGTGGGGGAACCTTGGGTAGACAAGACCTCATTGGCTTCAACTCCAGGGGTCTGGAGTTTTCCTGTGTCACCTAGAAACATACTGGCATGTTTTGTCCTGAGTGGAAGGGCGTGGCCACGCCTCACCTGCTACCGAGAAGGTCTCAGGGGCAAAAGGAAGCCCACTCATTGGAAATGAGCAGTCCAGCCCTTGTGTTCCCCAAAAGGAATTGGAACTGAGGGAGAGGATGTGTTATTAATATATTATTAATCGGCCAGCACTGCGGCTCAATAGGCTAATCCTCCGCCTGCGGTGCTGGTGCTCCGGGTTCTAGTCCCGGTCGGAACGCCGGATTCTGTTCCAATTGCTTCTCTTCCAGTCCAGCCCTCTGCTGTGGCCCAGGAGTGCAGTGGAGGATGGCCCAAGTGCTTGGGCCCTGCACCCCATGGGAGACCAGGAGGAGGCACCTGGCTCCTGGCTTCAGATCGGCGCAGTGCGCCAGCTGTAGCGATCATTTGGGGGGTGAACCAACAGAAGGAAGACCCTTCTCTCTGTCTCTCTCTCTCTCTCACTCTGCCTGTCAAAAAATATGTTATTAATCAATGTGCATTATTCTTCTAATAGTTCTTTTTTAACATTTACTGATTGCCCTGTGCTGAGCCCAATAAATAAGTCTATTGGTGCATTCTTGGAGCCTGCAGAAGGAGGGTGACAGCGTTAGTCAGGACAGGTCCACTCGGCTCTCCAGCATCATTCAGGGACTTGGGGTGCAGAGAAGCCACTGTCTTGGTCATTGTAGCAGGAGGTGGAACGGTTCCCTGGTCATGCACCTGCCCAGATGTGAATCCCAGAACTTCTGCTTCCATCTCACTCACATGGTCCTCCTGACAGCAATGGGCCTGGAACTGCATGCAAAAGGAAAGAACCACGGGTAGAGTTGACTAGTAGAGACCACCAGGGTGAGCGTTTGGCCTAGCTGTTAAGATGCCCACATCCCATACTGGTATCCTGGCGCTGGCTCCAGATTCCAGCTTCCTGCTAATGAAGACCTTGGGAGGAGGTGGTGATTGCTCAAGTCACTGGGTCCCTGCCACCCATTTGGAAGCCCTGAATTGAACTCCTGGCTTCAGCCCAGTCCATTCTCTGCCAATGCAGACATTTGAGGAGTAAGTTGGAGGATGGGAGCTCTGTCTCTCTCTCTCCCAAATAACAATAACAACAATAATGATAATGATAATGATGACTCTACCACACTAAAAACCACTCATTTATTCATCTATTTATTCTTTCTTTAAAAAAGTATTATTTAATTGAAAGCCAGAGTGACAGAGAAAGGGAGGGAGGGATGGAAGGAGGGAGGAAGGGAGAGAGAGAAAGAGAGAAAGAGAAGAGAAAGAAAGAAAGAGAAACAGGGATCTTCTGTTAACTGATGCACTCCCCAAATGGCCACCACAAGCAGGTCTGGGCCAGGTCTGGGCCAGGTCAAAGAATGCCATGTTGGTCTCTGACCTGGATGGCAGGGATCCAAGCACTTGAGATGTCCTTTGCCTCCCTCCCAGGCACATTAGCAGGAAGCTGGAGTGGAAGCCGAGCAGCCAGGACTCAAACCAGCACTCCTTTGTGGATGTGGCTTAACCCTCTATGCCACAATGCTGGCCCTCATCCACTTATTCTTTAATAAATATTTATGGAATATTCACCATCAGGCATTGGGCCAGGCCCTGGAGCTGTGCCATCTGGGGCAGCTGCCTTTGCACATCCCCAGGGGGCACCGTTAACATCGTGTCCTAAATGAATAGCGCCCCCTGGAGTCGTGCGGCTCAGGAGCCCTGCGTCCTCTGCTTTTCTCGTTTATGTCATTGTGACCCCCCCACTGGAAGAAAATGCTCAGAAAGCTGGGGTTTTGTCTGAATTGCTCATTGCAATTGCTCATTGTATTCCCGGAGTACAGTGCAGTGCCCAGGGCACTCAGAACATACTTAATGAATGATTGAAAATGAATGAATAATTAGCTGTTCCCCCCCCCGGCCCTGATCCCTGCCTCCAAGGAGTTAACAGTCTGTGTGAACTCTCAGTTGTGGGCCCTGTAGCAGCTGACTTTGTGGAATCAGAGTGGAACACGGGCTACCAAGGCCAGGGGTGGATGGGAGGGAGTGGGGGAGGGGAGAGCTTGGTCAATGGGGACGGAGTTCCAGTTAGCTGGGAGGAAGGAATCCTGGGTCCACTTGCACAGCAGTAGGGTGACTATAGGTACTGATATTATATAGACTTTCAAAGTAGCTGGAAGGGAGGATTTTAAATGTTCTTATCACAAAGGCATGATACATCTGTGAGGTAGTATATATGCTAAATACCCTGATTTGGTCATTGCACTGTGTATAGACGTGAGTCGAAACATCACGCCCCATTTGTAGAGTTAGGTGTATTTTTAAGATTGATTGGTTGTTTTTTTTTTTTAATTTATTTGACAGATAGAGTTAGTGAGAGAGAGAGAGACAGAGAGAAAGGTCTTCCTTCCGTTGGTTCACCCCCAAAATGATCGCTACAGCTGGAGCTATGCCAATCCGAAGCCAGGAGCCAGGTGCTTCTCCTGGTCTCCCATGCGGGTGCAGGGCCCAAGCACTTGGGCCATCCTCCACTGCCCTCCCGGGCCACAGCAGAGAGCTGGACTGGAAGAGGGGCAACCGGGACAGAACTGGTGCCTATATGAGATGCCATCGCCGCAGGCAGAGGACTAACCAAGTGAGCCCCTGATTTATTTATTTGGAAAAGCAGAGAGAGAGCGAGAGAGAGAGAGGAGAGAGGGGAGAGAGAGAGAGAGAGAGAGAGAGAGAGAGAGAGAGAGAGGTCTTCCTTCTGCTGGTTCACTCCCCAGACAGCTGCAGTAGTCAGGTCTGGGCCAGGAGGAAGCCAGGAGCCAGGAACTGCATCCTGCTCTCCCACATGAGTGGCAGGAGCCCAAACGCTTTGGTCATCTGCTGCTGCCTTCCCAGGTGCGTGAGCAGGAAGCTGGATTAGAAGCTGAGTAGCTGGGTCTCCAACCAGCGCTGATACAGGATGCTGGAGTTGCAAGCAGTGGCTTAACCTGCTGCACAGCACCAGACCCTGGCGTGGGCATTTGCTAGAAAGCTTGTGTCCCATATTAGAATGCCTAGGTTCTCTTCTCAGCTCCACTTAGGACTCCAGCTCCCTGCCAGTGTAGACTCCGAGAGGCAGCACATGATGGCTCAAGTAATTGTGTCCCCCCCATCAACTTGGGAGACCTAGATCGATTTTTTGACTCCTGGCTTCAGCTTGGCCCAGCCACAGGTGTTGCTGGCATTTGGGGAGTGAACCAGCAGATGGGAGTGCTCTCTCTCGCTCTCTCTCTCGCTCTCTCTATCTCTACCTCTCAAGCAAATAAGCAAAAAGTTAAAAGAGTCATGCACACAATTAGTTCCAGTATGGGGAAAAAAATCTCACAGCAGACAGAATGAAGGGCAGACTTCTCTTGGGAGCACAGAGAAGCAAGGCCAGAGAGGCTGTCCATTTGCAGGTGAAAACCCCACGTCCGAAGAGCTGAGTGCCCCTGTCCCTCAGGGGAGCAGCAGGGAGGAGAGAGCCTGCAGACCCCGCTCCCCACTCCCACGCTAAGTGAAGCAGCCCAGGGCACCGAGGACACAGGAGGCGACAGGGCCAGATGAGAAGCCCCTGCAAGACACAGCACGTGACCATCTCCCAGCAGCCCCTGCCTCCCCCCCACACACCCAGCCTCAGAATCAGGTTTGCTGTCTGTGTTTCATTCACCCCTGGTCGGTGTGGGATGTGTTTTGTGGTGAGGGTGGGGCATCAGCTCCTGCTGCCCTGCCCGACCTTCTAGCACTTTCTGTCCCGCAGGGTCGTGCACCGTAGAGGAGGCAGCCTTTTGGAAGGGCTTCTGCGGGGTGAGGGGAGGGCCCCGCCTTGGCAGTGTGGACAGGGTAGAATAACCAGAACCTTCTCCCCTGCGGGCAGCAATGGAGTTCATTATTCTCAGGGAGCTTGCAAGCGAAAACAATTACATAAGCCTCCCATCTGGCTTCCAAAGCACTTTTGAAACGATTCCATCTCAAGTCCATTAATTTTATGGGGACTCAGAAGCCCGGGCCGAGTTGGAGCCTCGTCTGGAGTCGGCCCCTTCAGGCCCGTCACCTTCAGCGTCCTTTGTTCCCTCCGCTGCCTCGCTCCCTTCTCTCTCCCTTCCTCTCTCACCAGCCTGCCTTCCCTGGCCGCAAGGCCCTCCCCGGCCGGGCGCAGCCGAGGCTCAGCTCAGACTCACAAACATCTCCTTGGAGCCCCTCTCGGTACCAGGCTCCTACTTGGTTCCGGAGCTGCAAGGAGCCTCAAGGAGCTCGCTGCACAATGGACGATGCCTGCTCGCACCCTGTTCCACGCCTCCCCTCGCCCCTTCCCAAGGCACCTGTCTGCCTGGGATGCTCCTGTGCGCCCAGGCAGGAGCTAGGGGCTTCTACGCATTCTTTCATGTAATTCGTCACGGAGGGCAGCATCGGGCACAGTGATTATGATGCCTCTTGGGAAGCCCACGTCCCGGATCAGAGTGGCTGACTCAGGCCCTGGCACTGCTGCTGATCCAGCTTCCTGCTGGTGCGCGCCCTGGGAGGAACAGGTGATGCCTCAAGTGCTTGAGTTCTTGTCACTCACATGGAAGACCCAGACTGCACTTCCTATTCCTGGCTTCGGCTTTACCTAGCCTTAACTGTTGTGGGCATTTGGGAAGTAAACCGGCAGGTGGAAGATTAACCCATCGATCTTTCTCTGAGTTTCAAATAAAATGAAAAATAAAACTAATTTTCACATCAGGTGTAACAATTGTTATACCCACTTTCTAGATAAGAAAAAGGTGCCAGCGCTGCGGCTCAACAGGCTAATCCTCCGCCTTGCACTACTGGCACACCGGGTTCTAGTCCCGGTCAGGGCGCCAGATTCTGTCCTGGTTGCCCCTCTTCCAGGCCAGCTCTCTGCTGTGGCCCGGGAGTGCAGTAGAGGATGGCCCAAGTGCTTGGGCCCTGCACCCCATGGGAGACCAGGAGGAGCACCTGGCTCCTGCCATCGGATCAGCGCGGTGCGCCGGCTGTAGCCGACCAGCCGCGGCGGCCATTGGAGGGTGAACCAACGGCAAAAGGAAGACCTTTCTCTCTGTCTCTCTCTCTCGCTGTCCACTCTGCTTGTCAGAAAATTTAAAAAAAGGAAAATTACCCGGGGTCACATAGCCTGGAAGGGGTGCCTTCCACTCCACCTGCCTTCTAGACCCATCTTCCCACTAAGCCACGCCCCCTCCGCTCAGAGCAGTAGGTTTTATCTCCATCTCTACTGCCCCTTCCTTCTGAGAGGTAGCTAATCCATGAGCGCTATGCTTCGCAGGCAGTGTGAGTGTGTCTGCCAAGGGCTCATGTGTTGGGAGGTCGATCCTCAGGTGATGGAGGGAGGCGGGGGGAACCCTTTAGAGGTGGGCGTGATTAGTCATTGGGCATAGCACCCTTGGAAGAGAGATTCTGGTAGTCTTTCACACTCCAAAGCCATGAGCCCCGATAAGCCTGTTTCCTCCCTTGGTAGTTGCCCCCAAGTACTTTGACATAGTGATACAAAGCTGACTAATATGCCCACTTAGATCATTTGAGATGGGCCCGGCGCTGTGGCATAGTGGGGCTAAAGCTGCCGCCTGGGATGCCTGTTTGAGTCCCGGCTGCTCCATTTCAGATCCAGCTCCCTGCCAATGGCCTGGGAAAAGCAGTGGAAGACGGCCCAAGTGTTTGGACCCCTGCACCCCTGTTGGAGACCTGGCTGAAGCTCCTGGCTCCTGGAGTTGAAAACCAGAATGTTTCAAGTGTATCTTTACTCCCTGGAGAGTAGGACGAGCCTTCCTGACGCCGCCACTGCGGTCTGTGCCTGGGTATGGGATGATCCCTGGAGTCCAGAGAACCTCACAGCAACTGTGCTGTCACATTGCATCCCTGGAGGGCGCTCTAGTGGACTCAGGAGTGGATCATGCTGTCTGTGTACCACCGAGGTTCACACGTGGTCCTCTGCCTGCCCTGTGGTCCCCTGGGGGAGAGGGGTGGCAAAGACCCCCAGGGAGGTGTCTGTGGGGTCGTATCCAGGAAAACAGGAAGCCTGTTGGTTTGCATGTGACTTGCACGTCCTGTGTGGTTTCCAAGCACTCTCATAAACAGCCCAAATATCCATGCCAGCACCCACAGTGCAGTTTAGCTGTTCTGGTGTTTAAAGCTGTCAAGTCCTGGTTGTTTTTCTTACTCCAACTCACCCACCCACTCCAGTCAGCCCAAATTCTCTATGCTAAAAGTATGGAGAGAAGTCAGGAGAAGTGGTAGAAGTCTCCAGATGATCTCCTGGGGTCCCCCAGACATCGCTGGTGCTCCAGGAACATGACTGCTCCGTCATGCCTCTGCGTGGAGCCTTGCCTTGCAGCTGGCCTCTGTGAGATCATCACATGGCTCCGTTCACTGCAGCAGGAAGGGCAGACGTGGGCGAGACGCCCTGTGCTTGGTATCGGGGAGTCTGACACTCGGAGCGGGAGCCAGGACCCCCGTGCCTGAGGAGTCCAGTTCTGGGGGGACAGATTTACCGTGGTGGGCTGCGAAAGTGGCAACTTACCAGGCCCAAAGGGAAGAACAATACCCAGGGTCAACCATCCAGTGGGGGGGGCTGTTGGCTCATCTGTGACTCATTTTCTAGAACCAGGGCTTAATGTTAGAGGCATGCAGTCACAAGAGTAACTCAGTGCCAAGTAAAAATAACAACAATTTAAAAAGCCAGAAAATTAAAATCAAGCTACAGAAAGTTCTGTGGTTAAAGACTCCCTTTCCTAGGACTAATCCCTACCTCACCTTCCTCTCGCTTTTCCCCTTATAGGTCTGCCCCATCCACAGAGATGGCCACTGCAAAATTATCAGCCACTCTGTACAACACGGCCCTCCCCTCATGAGCCCAAGGGGACTTGTGATCAACGGTAGCCCAAGCAGAGGCCTTCCCAGAGGTGCTCAGACTTGGGGCCGCAGCCACCCTGCCCGTGCCCACACCCGGCTGCTCCGTGGGAGAGCCCCATCTGCTCTGGATTTCCTTTAATGGATCCACATACACCGTCTACTGACCAACGCGATCTCCAACAGGCGAATGTGCGTGGGCAGTCTGAGATTTCTGCTCCTTTTCCACTTCCTTCTTGCTCTGTTAAAGCCTAAAGATCAAGACTGGCGCGTCCCTCTCTTCCTTGGGGTTCACACAGCTTCTTGCAGAGCAGTGGAAAGACTCTTGGTTCATCTGGTAGCCAAGGAGCCCTTTCAACCCAGCCGCCTCCCATCTGCAGAATCTCTCCTGGGATCTGGCGCCTCTGCGCGGCCTTTTTTTTTTTTTTTTTTTTAATCCCAGACACCTGAACCAAACCTCAGTAAATTTAAGTACAAACCCCTCAAGCCAGCAGTTGGGTTAACACAACAAGAGGCTGAGAAGCAGACTGGTTTTGGAGCAGACCCTCACTGAGCTATTTTTGTGTTATGCACAAACTTTAGTCATTTGTAAACTCTTGGAGGACAAGAAATTGCTATTGAGTACCTTTGTATCCTTGGGTTCAGTCTCTTATACGTCACAAATAGTTGATACACGTGTGATACATAAATGACTCATTGGATTCCTTATGTTAAATATAAAATCAGTGATTTGAGCATCATGATTCAAATAGCATGTGCTTTAGGTATACCAGGGTGTTTCTGTAATGGACTCGGTGTTAATAAAATTTAGCAAGACTGGATTGACACTTTTCTTTTACCTGTAGCACAGCCAACTGTTAAAAGCCCAGCTTCCAAGTGTGTGTTGTGTACACGGAAAATTCCCGGCCTTCCTGGTCAGAATTGTTTAACCTTTTGATGGAAAAGGAAAGTCTCTCTGACTCAGCAGAAATGGAATCTGCCCAAGATTTTGAAAAACCTGCGAGAGTTCAGCCTGGCATGGGCCAGAGCTCAGTTAGCAACCAATTCTCTTGGGAACCAAGAGACTCCTGGGGAACACTCGGCTGTAACAGACCACTGAGCTCTGAGAAGCCTCCATCATCTTCGCCCTGCACAATCACGTCAGCAGAGGCTGGGGAAGGCGCTAGACAGTTTATTGTGACCACATTCAACCACGGGCACCCTGATTCCATGTACTGATTACTGGGGAGGGGAAATTATGACATCATTGTGGGTGCATGGTTGTGTGGCTCTGCTAAAGTAGACTTGCAGTCCAGAAACCTGTAGGAGACTAGGTGTGTTTAAGTACAAGGATACTTCAAAAAGTTTGTGGAAAACGGAATTAAAAGATAAAATTGGGGGGCTGGCATTGTGGCACAGCATTCAAGCCACTGTCTATAACACTGAAATCCCAGATGATTACTGGTTGAGTCCTGGTCACTCCACTTCCAGTACAGCTCCTGGGGAAACAGTGAAAGATGGCCTAAGTGCTTGAGGCCTTGCCACCCATGTGGGAGACTGAGTTCCTGGCTCCTGGCTTTGGCTTGGCCCAGCCCTGGTCATTGAAGCCATTTGGAGAGTGAACCAGCAGATGGAAAATATCTTTCTCTGTGTATTTCTCTTTCTAAATGCCTTTAAAAAAAAAAGATTTATTTATTTATTTGAAAGGCAGAATTACACAGAGAAGGAGAGGCAGAGAGAGGGAGAAAGAGGTCTTCCATCTGCTGGTTCACTCCCCAAGTGGCTGCAAAGCTGGAGCTTTGCCGATCCAAAGCCAGGAGCCAGGAGCTTGTTCTGAGTCTCCCACACAGGTGTAGGGGCCCCAGGACTTGGGCCATCTGCTGCTGCTTTCCAGGCCATAGCAGAGAGCTGGATCAGAAGAGGAGCAGCCAGGACTAGAACTGGCTGGCACCCATATGGGATGCCGGCACTGCAGATGGCAGCTTTACCTGCTACACCATAGCACTGGCCCCTCTAAATGCCTTTCAAAATAAATAAAAAACATTTTTAAAGGATAAGATTATTTTGGTATAAAAAATTGTGAGACCCATGCAAAGGTCTTCAAAAAATTCAGGAAAATGTGTATTATGAAAAAACTGTGCAGGGATTTCAATTTTTCTTTGCACCAAACTACATGTATCCTTTTTAAAAGTTATTTATTTGTTTGAAAGTCAGAGTGACACACACACACACACACATTTTCCACACATTGGCTTACTCCCCAAAAGCCTACAACAGCTGGGGTGAGGCCAGACCAAAGGCAGGAGCCTGGAACTCCATCTGCGTCTCCCGTGTAGGTGGCAGGACCTAAGTACTCTGGGCTATTGCCACTGCCTTCCCAGGGCATTGTCAGGAAAGGGGATTGGAAGTAGAGTAGCTGGGAGTTGAACCTGGCACTATGATATGGGATGTGGGTGTCCCAAGTGGTGGTTTAATCTGCATGACAACATCTGCCCCAGATTTATGTCTTTTTAAAAAAATGATTCATTTATTTATTTGAAAGGCAGAGTTACAGAGAGGCAAAGGCACAGAGAGAGAGAAATAAGTCTTCCATCCGCTGGTTCACTCCCCACATGGCTACAACAGCCGGAGCTGTGCAGATCCAAAGCCAGGAGCCAGGAGCTTCTTCCAGGTCTCCCACACAGGTGCAGGAGCCCAAGCACTTGGGCCATCTTCCACTGCTTTCCCAGGCCACACAGAGAGCTGGATCAGAAGTGGAGCAGCCAGGACTCCAACTAGTGCCCACATGGGATGCCAGCACTGCAGGTGGCGCCTTTACCCGTTACACCACAGCACCAGCCCCCAAACTTATCTTTTAATTCCACTTTTATATGAAGTTTTTGAAGTGCCCTCATATTTAAAACAAAGAATCATGTCTCCCATTTGTACTTCAGCACAAGCTCCTCTTTTGCATAGCTGAGTGTTTGCAGTTCCGTTCTGTGTTGGCCATTCTGCTCTGAACCGATAGAACGGGACACAGGCAGCCTTAAGAAAAAGACAGAGCAGCCCATGGGAGAGCCCTCCCCACCGCCTCAATCCATAGAGCACCTCTGCGCAATGCCCAGGGAGAAAGCCATAGGCAGAGGGGTCCCTCCAGGTGGCAGGGCGAAGAGGACCCGAGGACAGAGCAACCCTGTGAGCCGAGGGGCAGCGTGGGCCCCAGGTCCCCGGGCGAGGCCCTGCAGCCTCCCACTTCCTGCTGTGGGCAGACTCCCCCAGGGCAGGCCGAGCCTCCCGCTGGAAGTCCTCATGTGACCCTCAGGTGTTCTGTGTGGGAGGGGAAGCAGGCTGCTCTCAGAGGAACACAGAGACGGGGCCACGGAAGTGCCGGCCCCTCGTGAGCCCAGAGAGGATTGAGAGGGCCTGGGGTAGAGGAGAGCCAGGCTGTGCCTGCCACCTTGACCCCAGCCCACCCCGCCCCAGGATGCCGACCTTGGTGCAGTGCACAGACACCCGTGGGTGAGCACACAGGATTCTGGGGGGGGCTGCATGGAAGCAGAGGGGTGGGGAAAAATCCCCTGTACCCCTGGAGAGGCAGGTCCAGGCCTCCAGCGTAGCCCCCATTGTGGCAGGACGCACAACCCAGGGGGACATATCATTCCGGCCATCAGCTTCCACTCCACTCTCTTCTGGTAACACCATCCTAGCTTTTCACCAAGACCGTCCCCGGCTCCACGTCCTTAGCACCTTGGTCTTTAACATATTCATCACTGTCCCCGGCCACAGTGCTGATTTGAGGGGAGGGCTTGCTGATGGGGGGTGGGGTGTATTAATTTTGACTCAAGGCTCTTGTCTCGCACAAGGACCAGTACTGTAAGTGCAGACATGTGTAAGGTGCGAAAGTGATACCAAGATGTCTTCAAAAGGGGACAAAGTGAACACACACACACACACACACACCATTGAGAGGGAGAGAGGGCACCTGTGCCCACCTCCAGCCATGGGCAGTGCTGAGAGAGACAGCCCCTCCCAGTTGGTGTCTTTTATGAGGTAGAAGCGGTGGCTCTACAGGTGTGCAGCCATCTGGGGACACACGGCGCCTCCATAGGTTCCACGTGGAGCTCAATATCCATATTTTCACAGCACCCCACCCCGTAGGTCCTGATGAAGCAGGTGCATCCCAGGAAAGGGGCATTCTGATTGATGAGTAGGAGGATAGAGTTATATATGGGGGCTTGTGACTTCAGGCTCAGCAGTCCTAAACTAACTACCTTCCTGTTTACCCCGCATCAGTCAACCTGGGGTGGCTGGCTGGAGCAGAGGAGAGAGGCGCCATTTCCCAGAAGGTGAGCGGGGGGTGGGTGGGTGGCAAGCGACCCTGTGTGGGGAGTTGGGGCCTGAGAATGAACCACCACTGGGAAGTCATGGGAGGCAGCACAACCGCATCCAGTCCCTTACACTAGCCGAGAAACCCCCTATTCTGAGCCAGCATGAGTTGGGCTTTCAACACTAGCAACCAAATGATCCTGCAGCTGAAAGCAAGGGCTGGTAGTCCTACCCCCCCCCCACACACCCAGGTAGAAAGGGGAGCACTGAGTTACAGCACCGTGGTCGGGAGCCTCCCTTGTCACTTGAACACACAGGCAGTTCTCCCTGCAGAGTCGGTCTGCAATTCCTCGCCACCAGGGGGCGCCGGGCTCTCCTTTCCCTTCTTCCTGCCGCCCGGTGGCTCCGGCGTTTGCCAGGGGAGGGGTGGGCTTTTTGCGCAAGCACTTAAATACCTTCAGAACCATTTTTAGACCTTTTATTCTATAGACCAGAAAATTGCTGAAATTAGGAGAGATTTGAAGTGGTTCTTCCCCAAGCCAGAAACGGTTTCTGCCGTTGCTAAATTTAAACGCTCAGCAGCGTCTTGTTTTGGCTTTTGTGTGGCTGTTATGTAATCAACATTGACTCACGCTTGGGAACAGGAAGGCTGGTTGGAAGGGTGGCCTCACAATGATGGGTGCCCCCAGGATGCTTCGCAGAGGGCAGGGGCAAGAGAATATGGTTTTTCTATGAGTGTTCACATAGCCCTGGGGCAGTCGAAAGAAAGGAGGTTATGTATTAATGCAAAGAGGAAAAACACACCACCAAATAGAGGCAGTATTTTTAAAAGATTTATTTTACTTACTTGAAAGGCAGAAGAATAGAGGAAGAGACAAAGAGAGATTTTCCATCCACTGGTTCACTCCTCGAATGACCGCAAAGGTGGGACGGGGCCAGGCTGGAGCCAGGAGCTCTATCTGGGTCTCCCATGTGGGTGCAGGGGCCCAAGCACTTGGGCCATCTTCTGCTGCTTTCCCAGGTGCATTAGCAGGGAGTTGGATCAGAAGTGGAGCAGCCGGGACTCGAACCAGGGTTCTGGTGTGGGATGTTGCTGCAGGCAGCAGCTTCACCCACTGCACCACAGCACTGACCCCTAAAGACAATTTTAATAAGACAAAAGGACCCACGCTGTTTGGACTGCTCTACAAGGGTGCTACCAGGGGAAACGGATTAAAAGGTGGCTTTATTTGGCTGCATAAGAGTTTTTTTTTAATTTAATTTTATTTTTTGACAGGCAGAGTGGACAGTGAGAGAGAGACAGAGAGAAAGGTCTTCCTTTTGCCGTTGGTTCACCCTCCAATGGCTGCCGCGGTTGGCGTGCTGCGGCAGGTGCACCGCGTGCATCCGATGGCAGGAGCCAGGTGCTTCTCCTGGTCTCCCATGGGGTGCAGGGCCCAAGCACTTGGGCCATCCTCCACTGCACTCCTGGGCCACAGCAGAGAGCTGGCCTGGAAGAGGAACAACCGGGACAGAATCCGGCGCCCCAACCGGGACTAGAACCCGGTGTGCCGGCGCCGCAAGGCGGAGGATTAGCCTAGTGAGCCGCGGCACTGGCCTGCATAAAAGTTTTGAAGTACATTCATATGAAGGTCTACATAAGGTTCATGGAAAATGTGCATTATGACAAAACTATGCCTGGATTTCAAAATGCTTTTGAACCAAAATAAGCACCTTTTAATTCCATTTTCCCACAAGCTTTTAGAAGTACTCTCCTATTATAAAATGGAGACTGTATGAACGTGCTATGCCGTGTAACAAATTCTCATAAACGTAGCTGCTCAAAACCAAATTGCTTTTCACAACAGTTCCGGTGGCCTGAAGTGCAGGTGTGACAGGGGCGAGGTGCTCTGCTCAGGGTCTTGTGAGGCTGAAACCCACGTGGGAGTCGGCCTGGGGGTCTCCTCTTGGGGACGGGGCCCCCAAGTTCACGCGGATGCCAGCACGATTGAGTTGCTTGTGGTTGTAGGACTGAGTTCCTGCTGGCTGTCCCCAGAGACTGTTCTGAGCTCCCAGAAGCTCCTCCTCCCCTCCTCAGCATGTGGCCCCTCACCTCGTGGCCCCTCACCACGTGGCCCCTCACCATGTGGCTGTTCTAGCTGCTTCAAGGCAGTGCGCAGGAAGACTGCTCTGCTGGCTCAGTCTCTGACTTCTTTATCTCTGACCCCCAGGCCAGGTTAGGTCAGACTCAGCTGCCTGCAGAGATGAGGTCACACAGGTGTGCTCACCCAAACCCCGTCTATCACAGTGATTGAACTTTCTACAAAGCAAGGACCTAGAATGTGCAGTTTCAGTACCCCACACGATAGGCGGATATTTGAGTCCCTCCCATCCATGTGTTCAAGACCTACCCATAGTGCAGTGGTACCTGGAGGAGGGGCCTTGGGAAGTAACCAGGTGGAGGGGAGCTCATGGGGGTGGAGTCCTGTAATGAGATTAGTGTCCTTATGAGAAGAGGAAGAGAAACCAGAGCTCTGTCTCTCCCTTTGGGTCATGTGAGGACGCAGCAAGCAGTCGGCCCTCTGTGAGTCGGGAGGAAATCCCTCCCCAGGGACTGAATCCACTGGCACCTTGATCTTGGGCTTCTCCATCTCCAGGGCGGTGAGAAATGAGCGTGTGCTCAAGCCACCCTGTGTCTGTTGTGTTGTTAGAGCAGCGCGGGCCAAGATGACCACAATGCTGTGGTTCCCACTGATCTACCTCGACATGTCCTTCTGTACAATAGGCTGCTCAAAGACTGAAAACAGCCAGCATTCAGAATTTTCCCATGAGTGTGTCCCTTTTCTGAACGCTTCATTTGTCAGTCTCTTCATTCATTCAACAAACAAGCACCTGTTGTCCTCTCAGCTCTGTCTGACCCCAGGGCTGGGACCGGGCTGAGGCCAGCAAGGCACCAAGAGCACACAATTTAGGAATAGCTCATTTTGATGTGGGCCAGGCAGAGAGTCATGGCACTGAGGGACAGGAAGTTAAGGAATGCCAACGCCCATGCCATGTGTACTGCCCAAATCCCGTCACCTTCCATGCCGATTCACCATGGCCGACCACAGCATGTGCACTCCTCATGCTGCTAAACCTCCCTGTCCATCAGGCAGTGGACGCACCTTCTGGGATGGCCCCATTGCACTGCAGCCCTACCCTCATCCGATGAAAAGGACGACCGGCCTGGTTAGGGGCAGTTCTCCCTCAGGAGGCTCTCCACTCTCATGTTTGAGTGTGTGCTATCCCTTGGCTTGTCAAGAAATTCTGCTTTCCTTCTAACCTCTGTCTATGTCTCCCAGTTGTATTCTTATATGTGGGAAGACAGGAACCTGGACTAAGTCTAGCTGGGGGCTCTCTGTGAGCCCAGCAAGGGCTCTTGATCCCCACAATGTAATTCGGGGTCCCTATCCCCACAAGAGTTTCACAACCCTGAGGATGAGTGCCGCTTGACCTTGCATACCTGATGCCTCGTCTGGCTCTGACCATTTCAGACATGGAAGAAACAAAGATTTTTTTTTTTTATTTGACAGGTAGAGTTACAGACAGTGAGAGAGAGACAGAGAGAAAGGTCTTTCTTTTCTGTTGGTTCACTCCCCAAATGGCCGCTACAGCCGGCGCTGCACCCATCTGAAGCCAGGAGCCAGGTGCTTCTCCTGGTTTCCCATGTGGGTGCAGGGCCCAAGCACTTGGGCCATCCTCCACTGCACTCCCAGGCCACAGCAGAGAGCTGGACTGGAAGAGGAACAATCGGACTAGAACTCAGCACCCACGTGGGATGCTGGCACTGCAGGTGGAGAATTAACTAAGTGAGCTATAGTGCCGGCCCAGACACAAAGATTTAAAAAAAAAATCTATCTGAGGTGACCATGTGGTATAGCAATTGGCATATTCGCATCCCATATGAAGGTGCCTAGTTCTATTCCTGGCTTCCACTGCAACTTCTTGCTGGTGCACCCCATGGGAGGCAGCAGTGACAGCTCAAGTAATTAGGTCCCTGCTACTCATGTGGGAGATCCAGATGGAGCTCCTGGCTGCTGCCATTTGGGGAGCTGAAACAATGAATAGGAGTAGGAGCGCGCTTTCTCTCTCTCTCTCTCTGTCCTTTTTAAAAAGTAAAAATAAGTAATTTATTTTTAGAAATGACTTTTTCCCTCAAGGCATACTCAGTTCAGAAGTTCAAAAGCAGAATACCCTACCAGTTTTTGGAATCCCAATTGACAGCAGCACAAGAGCCCGACATTTCCCCCTAAGAAGCAGTTGAGTACAACTGAAAAGTTCAGTGACCATTGTGACCCTTGATGATTTAAAGGTGTAGAGTCATCTATGACACTATTAATATATATCTTTATAATTCTTATTTACATTTTATTTGAAAGGCAGACACACAGAAAGATCGTCCATCCATTTGGTTCACTCCCCAAATGCCCACAACAGCCAGAGCGAGGCCAGGCCAAAGCCAAGAACGCAGAACTCAGTCTAGGTCTCCCACACAGGCATTGGGTCTCCAAATATTTGGGCATCACCTGCTGCCTCCCAGCGAGTGCATCAGCAGGAAGCCGGAGTCAGGAGTGGAGCTTGGCCTGGACCCAGGCACTCCGGTCTGGGACTCCATATCCCAAGCCATGTCTCAACGCATGGCCTGCTCAGCGAGGGGAGAGGGCGCGTCCTCATTCTAGACCTCTTTCAATACTGAAATAAGGAAGGAGTCCAAGAGGCCAATGGGCGTATTTCATCAGGCTGGTGAGAGAACAGAGGAGAGCAGGAGAAAGCAATAGCAGAGCAGGATGTCCTGTCGGGGAGCGCGATCCCGGGTCTGGCATAGTTACCCCAGCTCCCTTTTCCTCTACATCGCCTGCTGTGGCCGCCCCACACAACTTGGGGTGCGGGGCATGGAAGGGGCGTGAGTGGTCGGGTCCTGGTGTGCCCACAAAATGACGCAAGGGAAACCCGCCATCCTGCCGCAGCCTGCCTGAGCCCGCCTCAATGCCCTGTGCCCACACAAGCGCTGCCCCCAAGCCTGCGGCGGACACACACCTTGGCATAGTAGACACTCGATGCTATGTTTCCCCGAGTCCTGACGCTGACGAACCCTTTGTCACCTGTTGCTCCATCGTCGTGTTTGTGGATTTTTCTGACATCCCTGGGAGAAGCCCATGTTTCCCAGGCGTGTCTTCACGCACAGGTTCATCCCTCTTCATCTTTCATTGATGTTTTTTCTTGCTCTCTATTTGCCATTTTAGCACCAGCTGGGGTGCTTGCTGAAAGAATTTCATGAATCTCTTTTTCCCCTGATTTCCATTCATAATATACAAATGTCCTTCAAAAAGTTCCTGGAAGGGAATTGAAAAAAAATGATTTTTTATGTAACAAAATTTACAATCCATGCATATTCTTTTAATAATCAGCATCTTCCATGAACTTTTAAGATACAAAAAATGTATTTGATTTTTTTTTTGCACCCAAATAAATTTATTTTTTTAATTCCATTTTCCCGTGAACTTTTTAAAGTCGGCTCATGTTGCTGATGCTGCACCGGAGCCTGGTTCACCATCCTGTATGTTGCTCAGAATCTCTGGATCTTTCTGAGTGCTCCTGGGGTCTTTGCAGAAAGCCAGCCAAACCCCAAGAGCCCCATCCTAACACAGAGCCCAGGAAAGCAGGCTACCATGAAGGCTGTTACTTAGATATTTTGGGTGCTTTGCTCACTGTCCTCAGCTCACCCTGCGGAGTGGGAAAAGGGGCCCCATATGAAAACAGTCTTGGAGCTGGGGGTCCTGCTACCCCCTTGTTCACATTAAACTTCCTGAAGAAACTGAGAATAGACCTCAGATCTCCTGGGCAATTTCTCAGTGCTGAGTGTTTAACCAGGAGGACTGTTAACCAGAGCTCTGAGCTGATAGCAAATATGTGTGCCCAGTTCCCCAGCCTTGGCCACGGAAGGGACTTGGCAGGTTGGACCTGGGGCTCCTTTGGTTGGCAGAGCCTAGATCTGCATCTTCTAGAATTCTCTGCAAAACAGCAGATCCATTGTGAGGGCTTTCCCTACCCCACCCACGTGGCCCAAAGCAAGTAAGATGTTTATTCCAGTGCTAGGAGGAGGAAGGTGCAGGCGGATGTGGAAGGAGTGCTAACCATGGATCACCTAAGTCACGTTGCCAGCCCTTCCTGGATCAGCGCTCGCCTCCCCTCCCTGGGGGAAGAGTAAACAAAAAGCTGGAACTGCTCATGGTAGTCGGAAGGTGCAAGTTCTGGGTCCAGGCTTAGTTGTGCCGCTTCTGTGTCCCTCAGGGCTTTGTTTCATTCTGTATCCATCCCTGTGCACAAGAGGTGACCTGTGCAGGTAATGACAAGACCTTTGATTGAGCCCCTCGCTGTCCAAACTTAAGGAAGTTGATTTCTGTCAACCTCAGTTCTCTCATCTGAAAAAGTAGGAGTATTTACACTCGGCTTCAAGAGTTGGTTTCTGTGTGTGTGTGTGTGTGTGTGTGTGAATTAGAATTGCTTAGAAGCTACTATGTTATTAAGAAAGAGTTACCACAGCTATTACTGTTGTCCACGCCTGTTTTATCGATCAGTCTCCCCTACTAGCCTGTGAATTTGGGAACAAGGATTATATCTGTATTGCTAATGGCAGTTACAGGGCCAGACTCTGCTTGAGCAGTGAGTCGGTGTTAGCACCAGGATTTGAGTGAGGGGCAGCAGCCACCAGTAAATAAGAGCCTACACATATTTACCTGAGCAGCACTGCTCAAGTTCTGTGTGTTCAGGATACATCTCACAGCACTGGCTTGTTCGGACAACAATGAGCCAGCCTTGATTGCAACTGAATCCCTCCTACTGACACAGATCTCTCACATGGTTTACAGAAGGAACCAGGATGGTCTCACCGCTTATTGGGACGCCCTTCATCACTGTGGTTGAGTGGGTAGAACATTTACTGCTCTGATCTCCCCTGCTAACACACCCAACCTAACATATAAACCCATCACTACTGTCAGAGGCCTGGAGATCCATATCGGCTCTTATTTCCCCCTCAAAATTACCCTTTGGATAATCCTGGACTTGCCTGCCTCTTTCTTCTGTCTCTATACCTTCTACCTTTGGTGACCCATCCTCCTAGCCCCGGTTCTCCAGAAACGCTTTATAACAGCAGGTGTTTAGTTCCTGTTCATGCTCCATGTTTGCCTTGAGCCGCATGCAGCTCTGTTTCTTAACATCTTCACTCCAGAACCCAAACGGATGAGGATAATAATACTAATAGTAATGAGTCTTGTGACAGAATCAAAAACACAAGGCCCTGACTTTTAAAGCTTTGCCCAGAAGTGAATAACATCATTTACTGGCCAAAGCAAGCTGTGTAGTCAATCCCGGGGTCACCAGCGTGGGACGACATCCTCCGCAGAGCAGCCTGGGTGTTTGTGGGAGGAGCACCTCCCCCTCCCCCCGGCGCTCTCCCAGGGGGAAGGGCTCCCAGCAGCTCAGGGTGCATCCTTCGGTGGCTGGTTCCCAAAGGGTGTTATAGAGTGTTCATGGACAATGGGTTAAAAGTTAAGCTTATTTTAGTGCAAAAAAAAAATTGAAACCCATTTATCTGAGTGCTCTTCAAACATTTATGAAAAATGCATATCATGGAAAACATCATACTTGGATTTTTATTGTCTGCACCAAAATAAACCTATCTTTTAATTCTATTTTTCCTGTGAGCATTTGAAATGCGCTCATATTTGCCAGTATACCCAGACACACACACACACAAACACGGAATGTTGTGTCACACTGTCCTGCAACTTGCTCTGTTCTTGTAATATGCCTTAGAGAGCTTTTCACTTCGGTACATAGAAAAGTCTACCCAAGGGGCCAGCACTGCGGTGTAGTGAGTAAAGCTACTGCCTACGAAGTGGCATCCTACATGAGTGCCAATTCAGATCCTAGCTGCTCCACTTCTGATCCAGCTCCCTGCTCATGTGCCTGGGAAAGCAGTGAGAGATGGCCCAAGTGTTTGGGCCCCTACCACCCATGTGAGAGACCCAGAAGAAGCTCCTGGCTTCAGCCTGGCCCAGCCTGGCTGTTGCAGCCATTTGGTGAGTGAACCAGCAGATGGAAGACCTCTCTCTCTCTTTCTTTTACCCTCTTTCTCTTTCTCTCTCTCCTTTTAAAAAGTTTATCTATCTGAAAGGCAGAGTAACAGAGAGGCAGAGAGAGAGAGAGGTCTTTCATCTGCTGATACAGCACCCCAGAGGCCGCAATGGCCAGAGTTGTGCCAATCCGGAGCCAGGAGCCAGGAGCTTCCCCCCAGGTTCCCCACATGGGTGCAGGGTCCCGAGGACCTGGGCCATCCTCCACTGCTCCCCCAGGCCACAGCAGAGAACCGGATCAGAAGTGGAGCAGCCGGGACTCAAACCAGCACCCATATGGGGTGCCAGCACCACAGGCAGTGGCCTCGCTCGCTGTACCACAGCTCCAGCCCCAAGCAACATTTAATATGACCAACCCTTTCTTCTCTGTCAGTCGGATGCATTTTTAGATGCAGCTCACGGTTTAATGTGCTCAGTGCATTTCCTTGCTTACACTGAGGTTGGGCATTGCTCATATTTATTGGCTAGTGTCACACTTTTTCCTTTCGTGAATTGTCTGTTTTCTTCACCCCTTTCTGCTGATTGTCTTGTCTTTTTCTGTGTTTTGTCTTTTTCTTCCAGATTGGAATGAAGTATTTTATCTACTTCCTCCATGCTAATCCTTTGTATATCCAGTTATGAACACAAACATCACTTGATTGTATTAGAAACCTTTTTCTAACAACCACATAGAGTGAAAATACTAACCAGGAGCCCATCGCTTGTCAATCTAACCCTACAGGTCAATTTCCTGAGACACAGAAAAACGTCAGAAGAGGCAACAAATTATTTAGTGTGGAAGCTGCATGAAGCATTGCTTTCTGTTCACCCGACAGTCGGTGCTGCTTTCCATGCACATTTGTAAGTGTGCAGCCAGATGGCCTCTCGGGACACTGCCAGTGTCCCAGCCTGCATCCTTCTGTGGCCCCCGGCTCTCCCCTAAACACCTGCCTGTGGTTCTGACATCACTCAGTTGTATCTGGAAAGCAACTGGAAACTTCCTCCCGCCTCCCCAGATAAGTGCTACTTTGTCTGCAGTGTTCTGTTGGGGCGGATGTTGTGTTGCACAGCAACTTAAGCTGCTGCCTATGATGCTGGCATCCCATGTAGGCACCAGTTCGAGTCTCAGAAGCTCCACTTCCAATCCGGCTCCCTGCTAATGTTCCTGGGAAAGCGGTAGAAGCTTGGTCCAAGTGCTTGGATCTGTGCACCCATGTAGGAGACCTGGATGAAGCTCCTGGCTCCTGGCTGGGCCTGGCCCAGCCCCAGATCCAGCTGTAGCCATTGCAGCCATTTGGAGGAGACCAACAGATGGAAGACCTCTCTCTCTTTATCTGCGTCTCTCTCTGTCTCTCCTCTCTGTAACTCTTTCAAATAAATAGTTTTTTTTTTTTTTTTAATGAAGTGTTGTGTTGAGTTTGGCTTTCTTTATAAGCCTTGGTAACCAAAATGTTGCATTGGAGAACTAGTGATAGTCTCTGAAGCCTGGGTGTTAACAGGAGGAACTTTACTGGACAAAGGTTCCCTGGGAGACAACGTGTGAGTGATGCCGCTCATGGCTTCCGGTGCCGCCGTTTTGTTTTTAAATTTTGTCTGTTGTGTTTTTTAAAGGTGAGGTTTGCTACTTCATGTAATCAAACCAGGTATTTTAGGTTTCTGGTTTTAGAACTTTGCTCTGGGACTCTTCCCCCATCTCAGGGTTCTTTTTAAAAATTCTATATTTATATTTTTGTTTGTTTTAGGGGCATATATTGTGGCATGATGGGTGAAGTGCCACTTGGGACGCCTGCACCTCATGTTGGAGTGTCTGGGTTTGAATCCCATCTCCAACTCTTTGCTAATGTGCTCCTTGGGAGCCAGCAGAGAATGGCTCAAGTACTTGGGTTCCTGCTACACACATGGGAGCCCTAGATGGTGGTCCTGGCTCCTGACTTTG
Source organism: Sylvilagus floridanus (assembly GCA_949820135.1). NCBI lineage: Eukaryota > Metazoa > Chordata > Mammalia > Lagomorpha > Leporidae > Sylvilagus > Sylvilagus floridanus. Next base: position 7,859,940 of record OX463228.1, on the reverse strand, counting down.
GCCTGGTCCAGCCTGAGCTGCTGTGGGCATTTGGGGGATGAACCAGCAGATAGAAGAACTCCCTCTGCCTCTCCCTCTCCCTCTCCCTCTCCCTCTGCCTCTCCCTCTGCCTCTCCCTCTCCCTCTGCCTCTCCCTCTCCCTCTGCCTCTCCCTCTCTCTCTCCTTCTCCCTCTGCCTTTCCCTCTCCCTCTGCCTCTTCCTCTCTCTCTCCTTCTCCCTCTGCCTCTCCCTCTCCCTCTGCCTCTCCCTCTCTCTCTCCTTCTCCCTCTGCCTCTGCCTCTGCCTCTGCCTCTGCCTCTGCCTCTGCCTCTGCCTCTCCCTCTCTCTCTCCCTCTCCCCCTCTGTGTGTATGTGTGTGTGTGTGTCTGTGTAGCAGAGCCTTTCAGATAAATACACTTTTTAAAAAGTTGTCAGCTTGGTTTTGTTTAGCTCTTTAATCATAAAGAGTTAATTGCTGGATAAAGTGTGAGGTGATTTGGGGGAGTCTAACTTTTCTTTGACCCCAAACAAGTATCATAGTGACTCAAAACTATATTGACTATTTCATCCTTTCTCCAACCAGTCTGAAATGTCCCATGTCTTAGTCCCTTTTGTGCTTCTGTAGCAGAATACCCGTGAGTGGCCATTTATAATGAACCAGATGTACTGGCTCACAGTTCAGGGAGCAGGAAGGTCCAAGATCAAGGTGCAGATGACGCAAGGCAGATGGACAGGACAGTGAGAGAGTAAACCTCTCATAGTGACACAAACATGGTTATAGTGTTCACAAACATGGATCCCTTGGGACAGAACCATTTGCCAGGAGGCCTGTCTCCCAACACGTATGTAGGATTAAGTTTCCAACACGTGAATTCTAATTCAAATCATAGAACACCATAAACTAAATTTTGAGATTTAAAGATATTGTACTCAGTGTCTTTTTTAAAAGATTTATTTATTTACTTGAGAGGTAGAGTTACAGAGAGAGAGAGATCTTCCATCTGCTTCCATCACTCCCCAAATGGCCACAGTGGTGGGTGCCGGGCCGATCCGAAGCCAGGAACCGGGAGCTTCTTCCAGGTCTCCCGTGCAGGTGTCTCAAGCTCTCTGCTGCCTGTCCCAGACGGTGGCTTTTGGCCCTCTTGCAGCAGGGCTGAGGTGGGAATTTCAGTCCTGCTGCAAATCATGTGCCTGTGCTGCTTTTTGCAAGCAGAAAGGCCTGGGCCCAAGCGCTTACAAAGGGGCCGTTGTTCTCGAGGGCCCAGGTGAGAGGGGCAGTCCATCAGTGCCTGCGCCCCGCGCCATCACAGCTGCTGGCATCCTCCCCGTGACAGCGAGACAATGACATCATCCTGGAATACGGACAAAAGACACTGTATTCTGTAAAGTTCTCTAAGGAGAGCCACTTTTTTTTTTTAAAGCTCATTTCATTCCTGCTAGAGTAGATGCATAATATTACAATTCAGAGTTGCCCAGATTCAAGTCAACAGCATGGATGATTTGGTAGGAATTTGATTTATTGATATTTGCTCAAGTCAGAGAAGAAATTGAATCCTGTTGGGCTGAGGGTGAGGAAACAACTTCATTTGGAAAGAGAGCTGATTTCTCAGGGAAGTCATTGTAAAGTATTGACTTTCCTCACCTCGGGGCCTGATTTTCTCAACTCCCACACAGATTTCCATGGACAACCTTCACACTTATTACTCTGGTGTTTTTTAAGATTTATTAATTATTTATTTGAAAGGCAGAGTTACAGAGAGGCAGAAGCAGAAAGAGAGGGGGAGAGAGAGAGGTTTTCCATCCTCTGGTTCACTCCCCAAATGGCTGCAACAACCAGAACTGTGCCGATCTGAAGCCAGGAGCTTCTTCTCGGTCTCCCACATGGGTGCAAGGGCCCAAGAACTTGGGCCATCTTCCACTGCTTTCCCAGGCACATGAGCAGGGAGCTGGATTGGAAGTGGAGCAGCTGGGACTCGAACTGATGCCCATGTGGGATCCTGGCACTGCAGGCTGTGGCTTAAGCTACTGTGCCACAATATGGGCCCCCTGGGATCAGTAAATATTTTTTAAGGTTTATTTATTTATTTGAAAGGCTGAGTTACAAAGAGGCATAGGCAGAAAGAGAGAGAGAGAGAGAGGTCTTCCATCTGCTGATTCACTTCCCAATGGCCACAACAGCCAGAGCTGGGCCAATCTGAAGCCAGGAACCTGGAGCTTTTTCCAGGTCTCCTATGCAGGTGCAGGGGCTAAAGCACTTGGGCCATCTTCTACTGCTTTCCCAGGCCATAGCAGAGAGCTGGATCGGAAGTGGAGCAGCCAGGACTTGAACCGGTGCCCATATAAGATGCCAGCACCTTCAGGTAGCCGCTTTACTCGCTTTGCCACAGGGCAGGCCCCTATTATTCTGTTTTAAAAAGATGTATGTATGTATGTGAAAAGCAGAGAGAGCAAGAGAGAGTGAGAGAGATGTCTTCCATTCACTGAGTCATTCCACAAATGGATGCAACAGCTGAGGGTGGGCCAGGTCAGGTCAAAGCCAGGAGATGGAACTCTGTGGGTCTCCCACATGAGTGGCTAGAATACAAGCACTTTAGCAACCACCTGCTGCCTCCTCGGGTGCACATTAGCAGGAAGCTGGATCAGAAGTGGAGAAGCCGAGACTTGAGTCCAGGCACTCTGACGTGGGATATGGGTGTCCCAACCTGTGTCAAACACCCCCTCCAACCCTCATTCTTAGTATCCACACAGCACTGCTTAGAATATTGGTTTTAAACGTCAGTTCTGGAGCTGGCATTGTAATGTAGTGGGTAAAGCCGCCTTCTGTGGTGCAGGCATCCCACACAGGCGCCAGTTTGTGTCCCACTTTTAATTCAGCTCCGGCTGATGGCCTGGGAGAAGCATCTGAAAATGGCCCTGCCACCCACCTGGGAGCCCTGGGTGAAGTTCCAGGCTCAGCCCTGGCCATTGTAGCCATCTGAGGAAGTGAACCAGTAGATGGGAGATTCCTCTCTCTCTCTCTCTCTCCCCCCAACTCTGACTTTCAAACCAATAAATAAATCTTTTTCTTTAAGTCAATTCCCCCAAACAGTGAAGTGTTATCTCCCTATTTTGTGTGGTTAAACTTAGTCGGAACATTTGAAGGAAATGCTAAGAAAAGTCATGAGAAATCTAGATTGTGAAATAGTTATGCTAATGGCTTACACGCTTCTCGTGTGTCAGAGGTTAGGCTGAGATCTCTGTGTGGAGGTCAGGTAATCTTTCTAGCACACGTTTCAGGAGAGAGTTTTCATCCCACTTCTCAGGTGAGGACAGCACTGTTGGGAAAGCGTGTGTGACTTGCTCAGGACCGTGGGCCTCATGGGGAGTTGACCCGGAGCTCCCACACTGACTGATGTCACTCTGAGGTCTGAGCTCTCGGGCCTGGCCCTGCACAGGCCATGGGTATTCGTATGTGAGGGAGAAATACATTTCCTCACCTCAAGTGCCGGTTCATTTGTGTCGCTCACTTCAGGGTCTATCAGACTTGTTTCAGTTAAGAAATTCGTGAAGATCCTTTGTAAATGTTTCATTAGTTGATTCATTTTTAAATTTTTAAAAATATTTATTTATCTGAAAAATAGTTACACAGAGAGAGAGAGATCTTCAATCCACTGGTTCACTTCTCAAATAGTCACAATGGCCCAGGCTGGGCCTGGCTGGGGCCAGGAGCCAGGAATTCCATCTAGGTCTCCCAGCAGGTGGCAGGGCCCACATACATAGGCCGTCTTCTGCTGCCTTCCATGCAGATTAGCTGTGGCTTAAATCGCTATGCCACAACCCCATCCCCTGATTCTCTCTCTCTCTCTTTTTTTTTTTTTTTTTTTTTCTTTTTGGGCAATTTCCAATATGTTGTTCTCTTTAATAAAATGTTCCACGTTGCCTCTCCCATTCACACAATTAGAATCTGTTGTAGTTTGAATGTTTGCCTTCCCCCAAACACGTATGTTGAACTTCTACCCTGCAAGGTGAGAAAGTCAGGATGCCTGGCTTTGGGAGAGATTTAGGCCTCTAGGGCTCTGCTTTTGATGGGCTCAGTACCTGAATAAAAGAGACCCCGAGTGAGGACATGAGGAGGGGTCAGCTGTCCATGAAGCAGAAGAGGACCCTCACCAGCCGTGGGCATGCTGGCCACTTCGTCTTGGCTTTTAGCCTGTGACACAGTGAGGAACAGATTTCCATTGCTCATAAGCCACCCAGATTGTGGTATTTTGTCATAGCAGACGATGACAGAATCTAAGAAACAAAAAATTTCCGTATGTGAGTTTGGCCCATTTCCAAATCCCCTCCAGGTCCAAATGCCTGTTTGGCTGGGCAGCAAACGAAGCCTGGTTTCGAATGGTTTGTCCAGGCTCACGGTCCCTGCTCAGGTTCTTTCTCTGAGAGCGGCAGCCTCAGAGTTTCTTTCGGTCACTTGAGTTGCTTTGAGTCGTGTGCTTGTTTCAAACTGCGTTTGTGGAATTCTCACTGTGGGAGAATTCCACAGTGAGACGCACCCAGTGGATCTACAGCCAGCAGCCTCCCTGGGCCAGCCTAGCACAAGTACCTCCTTTTGAAAAGCATTTTTTAAAAAATATTTATTTATTTATTTGAATGAGTTACAGAGAGAGAAAGGGGAAAAGAGATCTTCCATCCGCTGGTTCACTCCCCAAATGACCACAACAGCCAGCACTGGGCCAGGCCAAAACCAGGATCAGGGAGCTTCTTCCAGGTCTCCCACATGGGTGTAGGGGCCCAAACACTTAGGCCATCTGCTGCTGCTTTCCCAGGTCATTAGCAGGGAGCTGGATTGGAAGTGGAGCAGCCGGGACACGAACCGGCGCCTATATGAGATACCAGTGTTTCAGGCAGTGGCTTAACCTGCTATGCCACAACTCCAGACCCTGAAAAGCATTTTTAATTCACTTCAGTTCATTGCGAGAGAAATGGGTTGCACCCTGTCCAGTTGGACCATCTGTCCAATGTCATGCTATTCCAGGTGGCAGCGTAGGCTACACGGAAACAGTGACAGTAGCTGGTGTTAATTGACTGCTTCTAGCCAGGCACTGTGCTAGGTGCTCTGCATGCATTGTAATTCTCACAGCCACTCTTTGAGTCCCATCATTCAGAGGGGGAAAGCAAGGCTCAGAGTCAAAGTGGCACCTGCTGCCAGTCACACAGCAGCAGAGGAAGATCTGGGCTGACTGGGGGTCAGGCTGACTTCGCAGTCTGGGCTTTGTGCACCTGTGGTTTAGCCTCTTTTCTGGGAGTGCAGGAGGTCTGGAGATAGGGCAAGAGCAGTCCAGGAAGTCCGCATGGAGGAAGTGGAAACTGAGCTGGTTTTGAGGATTGCATGGAGAGACAGTGCAGAGGCATCAGGGAAGGGTAGGCGGAAGACCAAGTAGAGCAGGCTCCCTTGCCTTTGCTCTCTGCACAGAGGTAGGAAAGCTGAACCAGACGATTCTGAGGTTGGCATTGCCAATTAATTTTGCATTCAACACCTGCCTTGCCGTTTGAGCTTAATCTTATTATAGCAGCTCTCTCCACATTTCTTTTGTTTGCGCAGATTTTACAAGCAGGGGTTTTAAGTCAATCAAAGAGCATCTGTGCTGAAAGAAATTATTTTTGTGCACATTAAGATAATTGGCCAAACGACCTGAATTCTCTGAACCAACAAGTAAAACCTATCTAATTCTTGTCTTAAAGAGCAATGCAACGGGAGAAAACACACCCACCAGAATACCTCACTTTTATCCCCAGCACACAATTTAATGTCCAGGAAAATGAGTTTATGCTGTCTGGAAGAGGAGCTAACAGCATACCCAGCGTGAACTTGGCATAGAGACGCTGTCCTTGACTTCGGATGTACTGTTTGTGGTAAGCGTCCATGGCATTTCAGTAACGCCCTGGAGAACCAGTTTGAACTTACATATTACACAAATGGCATCAAGATAAACCACTGTCTTTTTTTGATTCCACTTTGTACCATCTCCCTGCGAAAGTGCCTCTTACAAAACATTACTTCTGAAACATCAGACTTTGTTTTCAAGTCATTCCATTTTCCCCAGGCTGTTGAATCTGTGTTTGTGTCCTTAGATCATTTCTGTGTCTCACGGTTTCAATCCTTTTGTCCTTTATTTTTTTTCAGAAAGTAATTTTCCAGAGACATAATTCATGGAAAGGAGAATTACTTCCAGTTCCTTTTGCACCTCCAGAAGAACTCTTGCTATTTCAAAGAAAGCCAAAATCAAGTGTCTTTCTCCTCTGCACTTCTGGGCAACCCAGTCCCTCTGTCCCTATTTTGAAAGAAGCATTGTTGGTGGCAGTGGTGTAGTGTAGGTGGGACCAGACCTACCTACAGCTCCGGTGATAGCCAGCATGGTGCTGGCCACACTGGGTAATCCAATTTTAATGCTAACAAGGTTTGGCTCAAGGATGAGACAATCAGCACAAAGCTTTATTATTATTATTATTATTTCAATTTGTTTTCATATTATGCAAGAGACAGAGATAGAGCTCTCTCTGGCTGCTTTATTCTCCAAATGCCCACAGCAACAACGGACTGGGCTGAGCTGCAGCTAGGAGCTGGGAACTCAGTCCAGGTCTCCCACACCTGCTGCCTCCCAGGGTGCACATGAGCAGGAAACTAGAATTGGAAGTAGAATTGTCACTCAAACCTAGGCACTCTGATATGGGAAGTGGGCATCTCAGCTGGTCTCATGCAGCCAGTTCAAAAGCCTACCCCAGCATTAAGCTTTGAGCTGCTGTTGATTGATGCTGAAAAACACTTTCCTGTTGCATGGGGACCAGAGAACCTGTAGGCCTGATTGCAGTCAGTCTTCGTATAATCCCCAGGAATATGCCCTAAGAGGCAATCAGCATCGATATGTTAGAGGAGAGAATGGAAGAACCCAATGTCTCACATTGTCAGAGCAGACAGTATAGTCCCCTGTACCTCTGGACTCCCAGGTAGCCCATAAATTCCTTCTTGCTTATGAGTTTCAATTGGATGTTCTGTTCCTTACCAAGAGACACATTTTATCTAATAAACCCAACTACTCTACAGTTGAGCTAAACACATAATAATACACCTCCATTTATGTGGTCTGTTTAACAATAGCATATTGGGTGATTACATGTGTTGGTGGGATACTAGCTAGGACAATGACCATAGAAACTTACCATTTGCTCAGTAGCCTGGAGCAAGTGATCCTGGGGAGCAGGTGGCTCTCTCCCATAGAGTTCCCACTGGTTTTTCAGAAACCCAGGTTTTGTCCATCTTTTGGCTCCACATCGCCCCGGGCCTTGTCACTGAACTGGAAGACAGAGAGGGAGGATGGAGGAGTGTCCTTGCTTCTTGACAGCTTGGCCCAAGGGTGAGCATTTGGCTTAGCAAGTAGGACGCTGGCTGGGCTCCCACATCTCACATCAGTGTACCTGCGTTTGGTTCCCAGATCTGGTTCCTGACCTCAGCTTCCTGCTAATACAGACCTTGGAAGGCAGCAGTCATGTCTCAAGTGATTGGGTCTCTGCCACCTATTTGGGTCACCTCGATTGAAGTCCTAGCACCCAGCGTTGGCCCAGTCCAGCCCCAGCTGTTGCAAGCATTTGGGGAGTGAATGAGTAGATGGGAGCACACACTTTCTTGCTCTCAAACAATTTTTAAAAATTTAAAAACAACCTTGGCCAAGAAATGGTACAAACTCAATCCACTCTCCCTTGATTAAAACTGGGTCATCTAACTGCAAACGAGCCCAGGAAGAAAGAGTGGCTTTTTGGTAACTAGTTCATGGTCTCAGCCCTGGATAGGATGCCTGAGACTATTGTGAAGCCCCGGGGGCAATGCCCACAGAACAGCATGTGCAGTATCAGTCCAAGCCCTCAGCGGTCCCCCGTCTGTCACCGGTGAGCTCCACGGTGACTGTTTCAGCCCCTGGCAAGCCTCTGTTTGGTCCTTCCCCAGCCTCATCCCACTTCTGACACTTTCACAGTGTTGCTAGCCAGCACACGTACCCCACCAGGCACTGGTGGGACAGAAAGGTCTCAGAGCTTCCAGAAATGGAATCACGTTCTCCCGCGGACATCTGTTCTCTCCTCCAGAGTCCTCCCTGCTGGCCCGAAGCCCCACCTTACTTGTTACTCTTCTCCGGCCGAGCGCTCTCTCTCCAGCGTCAGCAGTGCTAACAGCCTCATTGACTCTGCAGTGTGGCTCTGACCCTCTGTTTCATGCCCAGTGGGTGAAATAAAATCTTGGTAGTAAACCAGAAACCAACTATGTGTTTTGCCTCCAGAATACCCCTCCGGGAACTTAACAACTATTTCACTGAACAAAAAACATCTCTTTGGGGGACAGAGTTGGGTAGGAGTTTGCTACTAAGAAAATCAATTTTTACTGTAAAAAGTCATTTATTTTGAAGACAGAACTGGAAGGATATCCCAAAATGGTGACAAATATTTATCTCTAGGTAACTGAATTAAAACTTTTTTCCCCTCATTTGTTCCTATACTTTCCTTTCATTTTTATTTCTATATTTTCTAAATGTTCTACCATATATAGCACATTGATTTAATAATCTAAAAATGTGTATAGCAAAGAAATATATCTCTAAACATCACTAATAATGGGGAAGATAGAGATCAAAACCATAATGAGATAGCACTTCACACACAGGAGCAGCTGTTATTTAAACACACAAACACATACACACACAAATAGAAAGGAAGAAGGGTTGGTGAGGCTGTGGAGAAGTCAGAATGCTTGTGCATTGCTAACGACTCTTTAGAATGGTATGGTCACTGTGAAAAAATGAGGGCTGCTACCTCTTCCAGCAATTCCAAGAGAATTGAAAGCAGACATATTAACAGACACATGTACACTCATGTTCATAGCAACATTGTTCACAAGGAACCCGGGAGCAATTCAGTGTTTGTCAATGGATGGGTGGACAAGCCAAGTGTGGTAATGAGTACAGTGAAATATTACTCAGCCTTGGACAGAAGGGAATTCTGACACACGCTACAACATGAATGAACCTTGGAGATACGATGCTAAGTGAAATAAGCCAATCACAAGAGCACAAATATTAGGATTCTGCTTTTATGTGGTTCCCAGAGTAGCAGGTCCATGGTTGTGCCATGGTTGCCAGCTGTCAGGGGAGGGAGGGAATGGGGAGTTGTCTAATGTGTACAGCGATGAAAAGGTTCTGGAGATGGGTGGTAGTGGTGGTTGCTCAACAGTGTGGATTTACCGAATGCCTCTGGATCGTACACTTCATCGTGGCTAAAATGGTAAATTTTATGTATATTTCACTGCAGGGTTGGTTTGTTTTTCCAATTTTTTATTTAAAAGGGAATGAGAGAGAGAGAGAGAGAGAGAGAGAGGCCTTCCGACTGCTGGTTTACTCCCCATCTGCCCACAACAGCCAGGGCTGGACCAGGCTGAAGCCAGGAGCCTGTAATTCCACCCAGGTCCCCCACATGGCAAGGACCCATCATCTGCCTCCCCTCAGGTACACATTAGCAGGAAGCTGGACTGGAAGCAAAGTAGCTAGAACTCGACCCAGGCAGTCCAATATGGGATGTAGATGTTCCAAGTGGCAACTTAACTGTTGTGCTATGCACCTGCCTCTCATCGTAGTATTTTTACAAAGAGATGTGTCTTTCCATAGGCAATCTGACCAGTTTTTGACTTGACAGAGATCGGGTTTCCAAATCCACAGTATTCCTTTTTAAATGAATTTATAAATGACACAAGGAAAAATACTTATTAAACTTGTGTTTATACAAGGCTCAGGAAATTAATAAAATATGCCCTATTTTCTCCAGGGATTTGCTATCTAATATGTGAGAAAGACAGAAGCAATTAACTATAATCTACAATGGAATAAAATAATGAGCTAAGTATGGAGAAGCAAGCAATGAATTCCAATTTGATGTGGGAAGGATTCCCAGAGAAAGTGGTGTATAAACTAGACCTTGAGGGAGACTTAGAGTTTACTCCAGGAAAAGCGCAGGTGAATGTGGGAGCCCATTGGAAAGTGATGGAGGGACAGCACTGGGGAACAGGGAAGCCAACAGACCCCCAAGTCCCATTGCTTGAGACCCCTGACCAGTACTAAGCGATCACAGGACTTTGAATATGCCTGGCTGGCCACTGGCACGGAGGCAGTGGAGATGACCAAGGAAGCAGGATGAGCTCAGCAAAGCCGAAGCCAGCACGTGTCAGGGCCAGAGTCAGACGCTGCTGGCTCGGAGCTGTGATTCTGGAGAAATACAGAGCATGCCGGAGCTTCCTGTGCAATCGGGGAAGTGGCCCCCGACTGCTGGTGCCCGACCAGGGGCAGCTGTTGGTTTTGCAGTCTGACAGCAAAAATAATAGAGGCTTTTTCATGAAATCCAACACCCTATGTCATATTTCTCGCCAGCAGCTTGGACTGAGCCAGTCTGCAGCGTGTGTCTTTCCCACTGCCCACATGTGTGGACTTAGCACTGGACGCCGGCACCCTGTGATGCACAGCGGTGTAACCGTCACCCTGGCCCAGGTGGAGAGGAGAGCAGGGTCCTTGTGAACCGGAAAACCATGGCTGCTGTGTCAGTCACGCTATGGTGCGAGCTGGGGGCGATCAGCCTGTGGGAAGGAGACAGAGGCCACGTACAGTTTTATGTCTTGGCCCTGGAAGATCTTCAAGGTCAGCTTACTCAGCAGCTGATTGTCCATCATGGTGGGTCATTCTTGGCAGGTGGCTCTTTCTGTTCCTTAAGGCCCTGTTGTGTGCTGTCCTCAGCTTTCTCTTGGGGACTCCTGCTCCAGGCAGCCACAAAGCTGGCCTCGGAGGTCCCTCTTCCCAAAGTTATAGGAACCACAAACACCCACAGCCAACTCTCCTCTGCCCATGGCCAGGCACAAAGTGAAGGGTATAGGCCCTGTGGGGAAACCCATAAACCCTCCCCTTCTTGTTTTCCAGGTTCCCAAGATCCATCCACCTCCAGGGCTCAGGCCCTGGCACACTCCGCTACCCCCTTCCCTTCTTGGAAGGCTCCTTAATTCCCCCCACGTGGGCCTGATTCACAAAGAGCTGGAAATTCCCTGGGGTCAGGGCACCTGGGCCTGGGAACACAGATCCCTGGCTGCCTCTCCTGCAAAGAGAAGGGGAAAATTCTCTCCATTGTTTTTACTGATAGGTCAAGGTAGGGAAAAAAGATAAGCTTCAATTAATTTCTCAATGCCTCACCTTACTGCACATTCATGGTCTCCCTCCTAGATGCCTGGAGACAAGGTGAGCCGGGCATCACTTCCTTGCTGCCATGAGGTCACGTGGAGCCATCGGCACTGGCACCTGTCAGCACGGAGTCCTCAAGAGTCTGATCAGATCTGGATCCCACACAGTGCTCGAGGGTTAGAAAGCTGAGGGGTGGGGCTGGCACTGTGGCACAGCGGGTTAAAGCCCTGGCCTGAAGCACCAGCATCCCATATGGGTGCTGGTTCTAGTCCCGGCTACTCTACTTCTGAGCCAGCTCTCTGCTATGGCCTAGGAAAGCAGTAGAAGATGGCTCAAGGCCTTGGGCCCCTGCACTCACGTGGGAGATCCAGAAGAAACTCCTGGCTCCTGGTTTCGGATTGGCGCAGCTCCGGCCATTGCGGCCATCTGGGGAGTGAACCAGGTGACGGAAGACCTCTCTCTCTGTGTCTACCTCTCTCTGTAGAGAGGTGAGCCTCCCTAAAGCTACTTTTGAACTGAGAATTCTGGCATGTCATTCCTAGGGGAGCACTGTCACTTGGGAGCAAGCCAAGTGTCCCCAGGCCCAGGCCAAGAAGCCCTTGGATCTGAGGGCCTGGACCCAGCTGTGAGGACAAGGCCCTTCCGTGCTGCGTGTTGCATGAAGTGAGTCCATGGAACACTCTTCTCTGTTCTTTAAAATAAAGGTCTTGTTAGCCGACTCTTTCCAGATTTTTTTAGATTGATTTATGTACTTGAAAGGCAGTTAGAGAGAGAGAGGGAGAAGGAGAGAGATTGTCCCTCTGCTGGTTCACTCCCTAAATGGTCGTGACAGCCAGGACTGGGCCAAGCCAAAGCCAGGAGCCAGGAATTTCATGTCTCCCATGTAGGTGCAGGGGGCCACACACTCGGGCCGTCTGCTGCTGCTTTCCTAGGTACACTAGCTAGATCAGAAGCAGAGCTGCTGGGACTCGAACAGGTGCTCCTATAGGATGCGAATGCACCACAATGCCGGCCCCCCGAATTTCCTTAAAGGAAGCTCCCAACCTGCCAGGTTCCGTAAAGTCTGCTTTCTGTCTTAAAAGGACTCTTCGAGAATCAGAAACTGACTTTTCTTCAGGGAGAGACCCTGGGCCCAAGATCCTTCCATTGGAAGATTTTCCAGTACCAGAGGCCTCTCGTAGGCTGCCTTCACAGCCTCTCAGTCTCTGAGGCTGCGCTCCACTTCGGTCTCACATCTGGGATGTGCTGGGGTGTGCTTCCAAAAGCTCACGGAGAAGCCGACGTCTCGGCAAAGCTGGAGAAGCCGTCACTTGCTGGTTCTAGCCCTGGCACTTACGACCCCGCGCCCTGCTAATGCATATGGGAACGCAACAGAAGATGGCCCCTGGGGACCTGGATGGAGCTCCTGGCTCCTGGCTTCAGCCTGGCCCATCCCTGGCTGTGGTGGGCATTTGGGGGTTTAAACCAACAGATGGAGGAACTCTCGCTCTCCTACTCTCTCACTCACTATGACTTTCAAATAAATAAATAAATAAATAAATAAAATCTAAAGCAAAAAATTCATGAAAAATGGAATTAAAAATAAATTCATTTTGGTGAAAATAAATTTTGAAACCCATGGAGTTTTCTCAACATACGCACTTTCCATAAACTTTTTGGAGACCTCATATATGCATAGATTAACAAAGTTTTGCATCAAAATAAACTGATCTTTGCATCAAATTTTCTGAACTTTTGAAAGCATGCTTGCATGTCAGTGGTTTAAGGCCTCTTTTGCATGTCCGCTCTGGCCTCTTCACCCTCCTGTCTTTGGCCTGGAAGCAATGTCCTTTCACCTCCCCCTGGGTGAAGCCCCTAGAGCATCAGTGGGCATTTTGCCATGCCTGCTGCAGGCAGTGTGCACGGACAGATATAGCATCCGATGAGCTGATTTATGTTTTCCAGATTTGTCGCATCACTCGCATACCCAGGCCGGCTGATATTTTAGGCGCGTGAATCAGAGTGTCTGGCATGGCTTCCTCTACAGCAGAGCTCCGGCTGCAGGCATAATGAAGTTGGGAGGGGGAAGAGTCCAACTTATCAGGAGGAAATTTGTGTCAGTAACAAGTCTGCCTGGCAACAGCACTAGGAAAAAGATACCAGGTCCCAACACAGAGCCAAAATCTGCACACGAGTACAGCACAGCACCCTGTGAAATGAAATTTCCATCCTTGCTGCGCTGACTACTTACTCTCTTTAAAAAAAAAAAAGGAAAATCAGTCTTTCATACATGCATTCTCCAAAGGGTATCTCCGAACCTGCTGCTGCCAAGGGAGACGTGATGAGCTTGCAACAGCACCAGGATGAGCTGCCCTTGGAAGTGTCAGAGTGAATAGGAGGAAAGCAGCTTATGCAATTGAATCAGAAGCTCAGAGAGCAGCTGCAAGGGGCAGAGCTAACTGACCCACTGTGCATCAGGATGGGACTGGACTTGGGGAATGGCACTCAAGACTAGGGAGAGACTGGTGGTTAAGATGCCCTTAGGACACCCAAGGCCCATGTCAGAGTGTCTGGGTTCGATTCCTGGCTCAGGCTCCTGACTCCAGCTTACTGCTAAGGCGGCCCCTGGGAGGCTCCAGTATTTGCATTCTTTCCATCCACATGGGAGACCTGGATTGGATTCCCAGCTTTAGTGGAGGCCTGCCTATTGCTTTTGTGGGTATTAAGGGAGTGAATTAGCAGATGGGAAGCCTCTCTCTCTCATCTGTTTCTCTGCCTCTCAAATAAACAAATAAAAACTAGGGAGGCAGATATCCCTCTATTTCCTCCCAGTCTCTTAAGGATACTCTGATAAAACGTAGCTTCATCTCCCCCCAAGGAATCTATTCAGAAGGAGGAAGAAAGAGGAACAAAACTAATCCAGATAGCAGACCCTTGTTTGTTCTTCACTGCTGGACACAGGTGTGTGGAAGTGAACACACCCAGTTCTATTTGTGCCCTGAGCGACCTTGAGGGTGTCTCTTCATCCTTTCCAGCGACTGGAGAATAAACCGCTCCTCCTAGAGGTCTTCTCAGGTCTGACTTTCTAGAATTGAATTCCAAGGTCAAAACTAGTTTTCAATCCTGAGAAAGTCAGGAATGGAAAAAAGTCCCCATAAATGTTCAGACCTCAACTGCTGGCTCCCGCAGCCTCTTCAAGTCTTCCGTCTTAAGTGTTCCCATGAATACATCAGTCAGTAGTATCTGGGATACATTTACATTTTTAGAATCGGTGTAATTCTATTTGGTTTGATGCCACAGGAAGTTCAAGCCTGATTGAATTAAGGGGTTTCATAAAATGAGTTTTTAAGAGGGAAAGACAATGCGTTGCACATGTTATACCATTGTACTTGTCATTGTTATCCAATCAGGCACGGCTGAGGGCAGGACTTGTGCTTCAGTCCAAGAATCTGTTAGCAATCCACAAAGTCAAACATTTTACAGTCTTATTTGGAAGCATGGAATTTCACAGCTGAAGGGTCCTTTGAGGTAGGCATGCATCTCCTGCTAAAACAAGGGTAGGAAGACTTGTACACATTTTTGCACACCTCTCAGCTCCTAATGTAGACTTCAGATTGTGGGCCTGAAAAACTGAACAGAAAAAGTCTTGATTGCTAAGCTTGGAAATGAGAAGTGGCCAGCGGCCTAAAACAGGGACACGTCCGGCCTGAAGGTGCTTCTCGTTCCATCAGAAACATCCAGAGCAAGCTTTAAATTCCTGGCTGTGAGAACAGGCGCAGGGACAACTGGGCAGAGAGACTTCCAGGGCACAGCAGCAGCTGGCTTTTTCCATAAAGTGCAACCCTCTTGGGAAACAGAGTCAAGTCAACTGAGGACCCAAGGAGGGCCTTGGAGCTGGTGCAGGCAGAGAGACTGCAGGGCTCCAGCAATTGGCTAAAAGCAGGCATCCTTGCAGGGGAACCTGGAAAGAAAGGATTGGAAGCAAAGATCCTGATATGACCCAACTGGGGCCAAGGGGACAGCACTACAGGACAATGTGGAAGGGAAAATCCAGGGGACGTTTACTGCATGCAAACAGAGCATTGGAAGGAGACTCCAAGTTGTCACCAATTGGAAGTCAAAGCAGTGGGGAAAGAGACTGGAGAATGGAGGTGGAAGCTGGCAGAACTGAGTGTCAAGGCAGCAGGATCAGAACAAAGAGATGAGTCTGTGTCCTGAGTTCTTTGTGGAAGATGCCTCTCCCATGGCTGCAGTGGTCACTCGCAGCGGTAGGGAAACTTTTCTGCCAACGGCCGTTTGGATATTCATAACATCATTAGTGGACCACACAAAATGACCAACTTACCAATCAGCCTGCTATGGGGCTGGCACTGTGATGCAGCAGGTTAAGCCTCTGTGTGGGATGCTGGCATACCATATGGGTGCCGGTCTCAGCTGCTCCTCTTCCAATCCATCTCCTTGTTAATGAGCCTGCACGAGTAGTAGAAGATGACCCAAGCATTTGGACCCCGGCTATTCACATAGGAGACCTGGATGGAGTTCCTGACTCCCAGCTTCAGCCTGGCCCAGCCCCAGCTGTTGCGGCCATTTGGAAAGTAAACCAGTAGTTAGAAGATTGATCTCTCTCTTTCTGGAACTGCCTTCAAAATAAATATTTAAAAAAACAAAACAAAACAAAGTTTAGCCTGCTTTAGATTTTTTAAAAGATCGGTATATGTTTATTTGAAAGAGGGAGAAAGATCTTCTATCTACTGGTTCACTCCTAAAATGGCCACAATGCCCAGCACTGGACCAGGCAGAAGCCAGGAGCCTGGAATTCCATCTGGGTTTCCCATGTGGGTGGCAGGGACCCAAGCAGTTGGGCCTTCTGCTGCTTTCCCAGGCACTTTAGCAAAGAGCTGGATCAGAAGTGGGGCAGCTGGGACTCAAACCAGTGCTCATATGCAGGCGGCAGCTTAATTCACTGTACCGCCACGCTGCCCCAGATTACTGAAATTTGAATGCCACCTGAGGTTATCTTGGCAGGGCTAGGCCACATGATTTCACAGGCCTTCTACAGCCTGTGGCTGGATGTTCCCCATCCCTGCAAAAGGAAGTGTCTATAGCTTGGACAAAGACAGCGGAACAAAAGAATTAAAAATCAACTAAGACTTCTTTCCTTTAGACCATGTTCTTGAATTTTAGGAGTATGTATGAGAACCTCAGTCCCTCTCCCTCTCCATTGTGCTTCTGCTCAAGTAAGAGAGACCTTGCAGAAAAGGGTTGGAGCTTTTGGATTTGCATACAGAACCCACATAGCCTAAGGATCTCCATTATCTCATACAACAGGAATCCAGCTGAGAAGAGCAGTGCCAGGGTGATTTAGAGCAGAGCCCAGAGCTGATGACTAGGACCCAGAGCCTGCACACCCACTCCCTTCCCGTTCTTCAAGAGGGGTCCTCTGAGGATGGCTCTTCCTCGTGTCCTCTGGAGGTTTAGGCATCAACTCAGAAAACAATGTTAAAGGTAGAGGAAAGAGAAAATCTTTCCCTTGTATACGCTTTTATTAAAAAGATTGATTTATTTATTTGAAAGTCAGAGTTACAGAGAGAGGGAAGGAGAGGCAGAAAGAGAGAGGTCTTCCATCTGCTTGTTCACTCCCCAGTTGGCCTCAATGGCTGGAGCTGTACCAATCCAAAGGCAGGAGTCAGGAGCTTCTTCTGGGTCTCCCATGTGGGTGCAGGGGCCCAAGGACTTGGGCCACCGCCTACTGCTTTCCCAGACCACAGCAGAGAGCTGGATTGGAAATGGAGCAGCCAGGACTCGAACTGGCACCCACATAGGATGCCAGTACTGCAGGCGGCGGCTTTACCTGCTAAGCCACAGCACTGGCCCCTGTATATGCTTCTTAAGAGCCAGGAATCCCTTCCCAGGAGAGTCTCCCTAACTTTCCTTCACCTCTTTTCAGCAGAACTGCATCACACTCCTGTGCCTAGGGGGGAAAGAGCTCAACAGGCAGAGGGGGCAGATAAAGTCTCCTGGGGGGACCTTGCCCTGAGGCCCATGGGCAGAATTGGGACTGGCCTCACAGAGGCGAAGGGGTGAAGGTCCAAACTGCATGTGGAATTGCTCTGGTTGGTAGGAAAGGGAAGGGCATGGGATGTCCCTGAGCCACACCAGCTCTGGCTCGCCGCTGGCTCCCTGCCTTCCCCATCCCTTGTGGACAACTATAACAGAGACCAATGGGGTCGCCCATCTTGGACTGTGAACCTCCGTAACCAGGGGCTGAAATAACTCTTCCTTCATAAGCACCTTGTCTTGAGTATTTTAGCTACAGTAATGAAAATCTATAATTACTACCCACCCACCTTGGCCAACCCCAACCAGAAGCCAAAGAGAAACAGAAGGGTGGGTAATGGGTGGGGAGGGGCCAGATGTGCAAAGGAGAGGAGCTCCATACCAGATGTGCAGGTGGAAATGGATGTCATTTCCAAGCTTACTTCTTTCTCTGAGAAGTTTGCTTTATTTTCAGAATCTCTAAGTCAAGTTCTAGAAGAAAGAAAAGTCGCACTTCTCACAGATGGAAGCAGACTTGGCACTCTAGGCCGTGGATGAGGGACCGTGGCTCCCAGCTCCCCTGTCCCTCTCCCCTCTCATTTTCCTGCCTCTGCAGATGTACAGTGGGCCATCCTCTCAGGCTGAGTCCATGTGCCCCACAAGCTCCTCCACTCTAACTGCACTGACCTGTGGGGCAGCCAGATGCTCACCAGCAAGTCTGACAGCAGCCGTGGATTCAGCGGCCAGGCATCTGTCTTCTGCTATGGTGACAGCATCAACAGCGGCAGATCTCAAGGAGATTTTCCTGGAGTGGGGGTGATTCCTGCTGACCAGCGTTGACACAGCCGCGCTGCCTTCCCTGTGCCCGTCCATGAGCAGAGAGTGATGACAGCCCACTATGCCACTCTCAACTCAAGAGCCGGGCGTCTGGAGCCCCTGCGCCTTCTGCCAGCTCGGGATGAGTCAGTGCGCAGTGAGAGTGAATGAAGTACAAATGGAGACTGAGAAGCAGGGACGTTTGACTCACACGACTCTCACGGCACCTCGGTTCCCCCATCGCCTCGATGCCTCCGGTATTCATTTGCCCTCCTCGCCTTGTTCTTCTCATCCCAGAGCCCTTACTCTGAGGCCTCCACCTGCAGATTTGGGAGAAAGATCCAGCACTTCAGCCCAGCTCACTCCACTGCTGCGGGCTGAGCGCACTTCCCAGTGCCAGAAGAAAACCAGCTTCGTTCCAGAGCAGGTCGGGGCGCTCACCCCTGATTCACCTGAGATGCTGCCTGCACAAGGCCTCCTGTTCTAAGATGCTGGGTGTTGGTTCCTGCTTATTTACCGGACAAATGCCTGGTGACTTGACTCATAGGCATTGCAATCTTTATACATTCCTTCCCTTTTCACCCCTTCCTCAACTGTTGAGCCAGCCAGAGAGAACAGATTTTTAATTGGATTCCTGCTTTGATAAGATCTCATGTGTTCCCTTTAAACACCTAGAGGACTTTTTATCTTCCTGTTCTGCTAACTTGTAGTGGGGTTGGAGTGGGGGCAGCTGTTCTCAGCAATAAGAAATGTCTCGGTAATTACAAGTTAATTTAGAAATGCATAGATCATTCCACAAACGGGGAAGATTTAGTACAAGTCATGTTCCTTCTCAAAGCAGCGTTGCCTTTACGTAATGGATGTGTGCAAGAACTTTCTGTCTTCTGTGCCCGGAGTTATTTGCTTCAATTATCTTGGTGAGCTTCAATTTGCCTCCTCCTCTTCTTTTGAAAGAGAGAACATTGTTTATTCAGAAGGAGATCCAGTTCTCTCCTAGTGCATCAGGTGCCTGTAGTGTCACAGAGGAAGAGTGCCTATCACAGCCTGTTCTGTGGGAGTGGGCGGAGGTTCTTTGCTCAACTAAATGCTGGGTATTAGCATCACACCCTTCAAGAAGTGGCTCGCAGCCCACTTTTCACATTAAAGTCACCTGATAGCGGGGGCGACATTGATTTCCTGAGCCCCACCCTGGAGAGTCTGATTCAATTGATCTGAGGTCAGGCTCAGGCATTGCTAGGTTTCAAAAGCTCCCCAGGTTGAGAACTACTGCCCTATGCCGGGCTGTGTTGCCCTGAGGACTAGGTAACGCTCTTCTGAAACTCAAAAGGAGATTCTCAAGCTAGTTGGCTACCTGCAGCCAATAGTACCCAGCCCTGAAGAAGGAAGGAAATGTAACACCAAAAGCCTCAAGGACCCAGGTTCTTAGAAGCCCAGCGTTCCCATCTGAGCACTGGTGACTGTAATGGTGCTCCCTTCCCTCTCTTTCCACCTTCCACCAGCCCATGGAAATGCATATGCACACACACACACTCCTGCTTCAGCCCCCCTGGCACAGAACACATAAGCAGCCGATGTGTGTTTGTCAACATCTCTTCTTGCCCTTCCGGGAGGCAGGTGGTCTCTATGTAGTGCTGGTTGCCTGACATCTTCAGGTATTTGTTTGGAATTCCAGCACATCCTCTCATGGTCATGATGTGATCACGATTCTGAGCTCAGCTCAACACAGCCTATTTACCTATAATACAACTAAAGACAAGCACAAAAATATTCTAGATTACTGTGGATTTAGAACATTAACAACATGGGTCAACCATATTCAATTCCTGTGACACCCAAGTGTTCCATTATGGCAGAGGATAGCAGTGACACAGAATAGCAACAATGCAGGGCAGAGGAAATGTAGGGACTCCAGAAAAAGAAGAAAAAAAAAGGCTGAGAGCTGAAGCTTTGAAGACCAAGGACAGGGAGTGTAACAGCTAAGTTTTAGGGGCCGGTGTTGTGGCGTAGCAGGTTAAGCCTCCACCTGCAGTGCCGGCATCCCATATGGGCACCCGTTCAAGTCCTGGCTGCTCCACTTCTGATCCAGCTCCCTGCTAATGCACTTGGGGAAGCAGTGGAAGATGGCCCAAGTCCTTGGGCCCCTGCACCCACGTGGGAGACCTAGAAGAAGCTTCTGGCTCCTGGCTTCAGCCCAAGGCAATTGCTTCCACTTGGGGAATGAACCAGCAGATGGAAGATCTCTCTCTCTCTCTCTCTCTCACTCCTCTCTCCTCCTCTCCCCTTGTAACTCTTTCGAATAAATAAATAAATCTTTTTAAAAAGAGCTAAGTTTTAAGGACCAGGGAATGGGGTGAGGGAACAGTGGTTGAGGTGGTATTAGTTGTGGGTTGCCTATTTAGCAGATCATTGATACCCACAAAGGGATATCTGGGAATCTTTTAAAGATCTCAAATATTTCCACAATATATATCTGATAAAGAACTTGTAAAACATACAAAGAACTCTTAAAATTCAACAATAAGAAAATTAAAATCCTGATTTAAAAATGGGCAAAATATTTGAGTAGACATCTCACTCAAGAATATACACATACAGCAAATAAGCATATGAAAAATCTTTAACATCGTACATAACAGGGGAATGGCAAATTAATAATGAAATACCACTACACGTCTATTAGAATTCTGGGGGCCAGCAAGTGGCATAGTGGGTAAAGCTGCTACCTGTGTGTTCAAATCCTGGCTGCTCCACTTCTGATCCAACTCCCTGAAAATTCCCTTTGGAAAAGCAGCAGAAGACCCAAGTGCTTGGGCCCCTACCCCCATATGGGAGACCCAGATGAAGCTCCTGGTTGGTTTCAGCCTGTTTCAGCCCTGGCCATTAGGCCATCTGGAGTGATCCAGTCCATGGAAGATCTCTCTCTCTTGCTCTCTGTCTCTGTCTCTGTCTCTCCCTCTCTTTCTGTAACTCTGACTTTCAAATAAATAAATAAATCTTTAAAAAAAAATAGGTAAATTCCAAACACTGACAACACCAAATGATGGTGATGACAGGAATAGTAGGAACTCTCATTCATTTTTGAAAGGCAAATTGGAAACATCTTAAAATAATGTCTTTTTTTTTTTTTAAGAAAAATTTATTTAATCATTTGAAAGGCAGAGTTACAGAGAGGGATGGAAAGATCTTCTGTCTGCTAGTTTATTCCCCAAATGGCCTCAATGGTCAAGCTAGGCCAGGCCAAAGCCAGGAGCCAGGGGCTTCTTCCCAGTCTCCCCTATGGGTGGCAGGGGCCTAAGCACTAGGGTCATCTTCCACTTCTTTCTAACGTGCATTACCAGAGAGCTGGATTGGAAGTAGAGCAGCTGGGACAAGAACTGGTACCTGTATGGGTGCTGGCATTGCAAGCAGCAGCTTAACTCACTATGCCTCAATGCCGGCCCCACTGATGGGACTTTTTTTTTTTTTTTTTGACAGGCAGAGTGGACAGTGAGAGAGATAGAGACAGAGAGAAAGGTCTTCCCTTTGCCGTTGGTTCACCCTCCAATGGCTGCCGCGGCCGGCGCGCTGCGGCCGGCACACTGCGCTCATCCGATGGCAGGAGCCAGGTGCTAGGTGCTTATCCTGGTCTCCCATGGGGTGCAGGGCCCAAGCACTTGGGCCATCCTCCACTGCACTCCCGGGCCACAGCAGAGGGCTGGCCTGGAAGAGGGGCAACCGGGACAGAATCCGGTACCCCGACCGGGACTAGAACCTGGTGTGCCGGCGCCGCAAGGCGGAGGATTAGCCTGTTGAGCCATGGCACGGGCCTGATGGGACTTTTTAAGACTTACCGTATGATCCCTAAAGTAAAGCCAGGGTGTTTTTTCAAATAAAGTTGAAAATGTATGTTTGCCCAAAAACTTATACACAAATGTAACAGCTTTATTCTTTACAAAAATAAATAATTTTAAATGAAAAAAAAAATGAACTTATCTGAAAAGCAGAGAGATAGAGAGAGGTCTCCCACCTGCTAGTTTACTTCTCAAATGCTGTCAGTGCCCAGGGGTGGGCAAGCCTGAAGCTGGGAGACAGGAGCTCATCCAGGTCTCCCGGGTGGGCGGCAAGGACTCAACCACTTGGGCCGTCACCTGCCGCCTCCCAGAGCGTGCATTCCCAGGAAGCCGGAATTGGGTGCAGGCTCTTGGGTGTGAGATGTCAGCATCTTGAGGACTGTGCCAAACAGCTGCCCCAGAGCTTTATTCTCAATTGCCAGAAACTGGAAACCACCAGGATTTCCTTCAGTGGCTGAATGCTATGCAGTGGTACATTTGCATGAGGGAATATGATTCAACAATTAGGAGAATGAGCTGGGGCTGGCATTGTGGCAAAGCAGGTTAAGCTGCCACCTGCATCCCATATAGACCCCTGCCACGCACTTGGGAGATGCTTCTGGCTCCTGGTTTTGGCTTGGCCCAGCTCTGTCCGTTGTAGCCACTTGGAGAATGAACCAGGAGATGGAAAATCGCTCTCCCTCGTTGTTACTCAGCCTTTTAAATAAGTAAAGCAGATCTTTTTTTTTTTTTAAAGAGCTATTTAGCCATAAGAATACACAGAGAAACCTTAAATGCATATTGCTAAGTGAAAGAAGCCAATCTAAAACGCCTACATCCTTTATGACTCTGAAGCTACAGAGACAGCAAAAAGACCAACGGTTGCTAGGGGTGCTGGGGCAGGAGGACGGGAGGAAGTGCAGAGCCCAGAGGATTCACAGGGCAGTGACTCTACTCCATACACTAATGTAATGGTGGGCATAGGACATGACGGATTTGTCAAAAATATATCCATAGACTATAAAACACAAGGAAGGAACCCTAAGGTAAACTATGGACCTTAAAAATATATCCCAAAATGTTGGTAACCAATATATTTGTCTAGATGTGATACAAGCCAACAGTTGGCCAAACATATCAAAGGTAAGGGACCACTTTGAGCTTTTCCCTCCTATGTCACCAAGATTCTGAAGTGCACAGCAACTGACAAAGCTACTACGTTCACAGGTGGTGGGCGGTCACCTGGGCACGTTCCCCCGAAAGTGACTCACTGCTGCACGCCAAGCAGCTCTTCAAATTCATGTTCCTGGAAGATTACAAATTATGACTTGTCATCAACCTCCTAGGCCCCTGGTGAATAGTTAAAATGAGATGAGAACAGGCTGCTATGTTGGTATTTCAGCAACGATGAGCTACTGACAGCGAGAGATGGAGGAGGAACTGACTGTCTTTGGGATCAAGAAATGGTCCAGGGAAGATTAGCAATAGGAGAGGAAGCTGACTTGCCTGATAAGGAATGACTTCAAAGTTGTAAAATAGAGAGGTGCAGTTTTTAGAAGTAAGCCAGTTAGAAACAAATTGGTTCACCTCGTTAATAAACTCACTGTTTTTTACCTGTCATGTCCAACAAACGGCTCATGAATTGGCCGCTATTCTTGGGCTCCACAAAACTGAGAGCGACAGAAAGATGAAGGATGGTTGCAGATGAGTAAGTGGAGCTAAGTTCTCAAGTAACTAGACTTGAAGATGAAGGTCACAACAGGACCTTCTGCAAGGAAGAGAATTGGGCATCCACTGGGGGAAACAGCATTCAAGGCAAGGGCACTCGGGAAAATCCCAAAGGATTGCGGGACTTTTTACAGAAGGAGATCATGCCAGGTGACAGTCCAGGCCAAGAGGGCATCGTCAGCGGTGACCCAGAAGGGTGAGGACAAGCATTCAGCGCTGCAGTTTGGCCAGAGTGGGACACAGACAGGGGGCAGGGGAACGTGTGGCTGAGGGTGAAGTTTAGACGCTAAGTGGAGAGTTTGGAGTTCCAGGCTAAAGCATTTACTCTTCATTCCATAGGCACTTACCAGGCATTCTCTCCCGTCTCATTTAGATGACACTCGAAAATTTTCCTCCTCACATCTTCTCTGAGAAAACACCACCACATGGGTAGATGACCCTAGCACAGCGGGAGGGCCCAGAGGCCCTGGAGGCCACAGTTGCAGCTGCGGCCAACGCCACTGAAGCTCACCCAGGCGAGGACGTGGAGTGACTTGCTGTCATCTGGCTGGGGCTCTTGGGCAAGGATTTGAGGACCAAGTCCCTGGGGGAGACCTGTCTCTTCTCCCTGTCCACCCTGGAGTCTGAGCTCATTGCCTTTTTCCTGGGGACATCCTCACGAATGAGGTTTTGAAGATTATACAGAAGCAAAACCAGACCCTTCCTGGTCAGCAGACCAGGTTCAAGCATTTGTCGCCATGGGGGACTATACCAGCCATATTGGCCTGGGTGTTAGGTGCTCCAAGGAGGTAGCCACCATCATCTGAGGGGCCATCATCCTGGCCATGCTCTCCGCTGTGCCCAATGAAAGGCCACTAGGGGAACAAGGTGTGACCATGCCTTGCAAGGTGACCGGCCACTGGGGCTGTGTGCTGGTGACCCTCATCCCTGCCTCCAGGGGCTCTGGCATTTTCTAGGCCCTTGTGCCCATGAAGTTGCTGCTGATGGCTGCTGCAATGACTGCCACCCGAACAACGACACCAAGGCCACCTTGTGTGCCATCTCCAAGACCTGCAGCTGTCGGACCCCTGTCCTCAGGAATTCACTGGCCATCTGGTGAAAGGCTCCCATCAGAGGTTCTGTGCAGAGGACCCAGACTCCAGCCATGGCTACAACAGAGAGTTTTTACACAAGGACATAAAGTGAATTAAGCCTGTAAATAAATAAAAAAAAAAGGACAATAAATGTTTCTCTATGCCTGGTGCTGATGCTGGTAGAATTTTCCCTTCCTCCCGCCTTCCTTGGTCCTCTGTCCTCCTCCTCCCCTTTCTCCTTGTGCTCCTGGTAGTTTCAGATTCCCTTCTAGCCCACTCCCCTCTTCAAATCAAGGTGCAGTAACTGGCCTAATCTAATCCATCACTTTAGTCCTAAGTTTTTTTCCCATCCATTTGAAAGACAATGTGATAGAGAGAGGCAGAGAGAGAGAGAGAGAGAGAGAGAGATCTTCCGTCTGCTGGTTCACTCCCTAAATGGCTGCAATGGTCAGGGCTGGGCTGATCTGAAGCCAGGAGCCAGGAGCTTCTTTCAGGTCTCCCATGTGGGTGCAGGGGCTCAAGGACTTGTGCCATCTTAATGCTGCTTTCCCAGGCCATAGCAGAGAGCTAGATCAGAAGTGGAGCAGCTGGGACTCGAACCGGTGCCCATATGGGATGCCAGTGCTGCAGGCCAGGGCTTTAACCCGCTGTGGCACAGCACTGCCCTCCTCCCCGGTCCTAATTTTAAGGATTCTCTGAGATGTTTCTCCCATCCTAACTCAACATAAGCCACCAAATAAACAGCTCTCTATTCTCCGACTTCTTAAAAAAAAAAAAAAATCTTTCCTTAATCACCAAGTTAACAGCTCTATCCAAAGATGAAAAGGCTCCTGCTAAGTGGTAGAGAGGAGAGCCTGGGGGGGGGGGGGGGGGGCCCAGATGGGAATTCCCATCATTAGCTGGAGGGCGGTAGTTAATGCAAACCTAGGGATGAAGCCAGACTAGCCAGCCGCAGGCACACTCTCTCCCAGGAGCAAACAGCCTCTTAGAAGGGTGTCATTATCCCCTTTTTACTCATTCCATGGCGTTTATTCAGTGTCTTCTCTGTCCCCAGCACTGTGTAGGTTTAGGAGATGGTTGTAAAAATAAATATTCCTGGCCGGCCACTTGGCTAATCCTCCACCCACAGCACTGGCACTCTGGGTTCTAGTCCTGGTTGGGGCGCCAGATTCTGTCCCTGTTGCCCCTCTTCCAGTCCGGCTCTCTGCTGTGGCCCAGGAGTGCAGTGGAGGATGGCCTAAGTGCTTGGGTCCTGCACCCCATGGGAGACCAGGAGGAAGCACCTGGCTCCTGGCTGGCGCAGCGCCGGCCATAGCGGCCATTTGGGGGGTGAACCAACAGAAGGAAGACCTTTCTCTCTGTGTCTCTCTCTCTCACTGTCTAACTCTGCCTGTCAAAAAAAAAATGTTCCTGTGATGAGGAGTGTGGTGATCTCTAGAGCTGTGCTTCATTAAAGGGTACACAAAAACTCCCCCAGGGATCTTGCTAAAATGGTATTCTTAATCAGTAGGTCTGGATTGGGGCAGGGTGTGCACTTCTAACCTGAGGCACTGGAGTAGCCTGGCCCCCAACTGGAGAAGCAAGAGAAGTTTCCAGGTGTGTAGGAGGACGGCCACAGGTGAGTTTTGCTTTTAAACGTGAACTTTCCCAACTAAAGAAGTACTGGGGGGAAGTTAAGTAGCAGGAACCCATCTGGCCACGGCAGAGGCTGCGGCAGGTCTCCTCCCAGTCTTTGCTCCCAACCAGGCACCTCCGCTTCTCAGAGGCAGCCTCCCTGTCTCGGCCCTCTCTGCCCCCACATACAAGCATGCACATATATGCTCTAAGAAACCGCTAGACCCAGTCTTTATGGCTGACATACCTCCCCAGTTAAAAATGCAGTTATGATAATGTAGATGCATATGCTACTGACTAATGTGTGTTTTAACTTTTAAAATGGGAATAGAATTTCTCATACTTTCATTCCATACTTAGAATGTTATCTTTCCAACTTCAATTAGGACCTTAACTTATTTTAGCTATCCTTTGCATGCCTCCCCTTCATTTTATTATTATTGCTAATAATAAAAATATTAGAAAAAATTACATCTAAATATTAAGGTTAAAAGAATTAGGAGTGATTTGCTTATTAAAATTAAAGACCCTTTAAAGGAAAATCTCATAATCTAGATTCCCACAATTTATGTATTGCATGAAATAAAAATACAGTGACTAGCACAGAAAAAATTATGATCCATATGAAGAAACAGGAAAATGTCACCTAAAGAAAAAGCAATTTAAAAACACCAGCTATGAGCTAGATACTGCACTTAGTAGATGGTGCTTTGCAGCAGCAATTCTACAGTCAACAACTTAAAGAACAAGGTGGTCGTAATAAATGAACAACTGGGAGTGTCAGCAAAAAAAATCGTCAACATGGACTGAATGGAAATTAAAAGAAATGGAAAGTACAATATCTGATGAAAATTTTACTGCCTAGACTTAACAGCAAACTGAGTTCACAGAAGAAAGGATCAATGGACTTGAACACAAATTAATAGAAATTATCCAATCTGAAGATCAGAGGAAAAAGATTGTAAACACACACACACACACACACACACACACACACACACATACAACCTACAGTCTCAGCAACACGTAGGACAATACTAGACAACTTAGCATAAATGCACGTGAGATCCCAGAAGGAAAAGAGAGAGACAATGCCATGGAAGGAGGTGGGATGGAGATCCAGGAAATAATGGCTCCTCCAAACTCTCAAATTTTATGAAGAATATCAACTAAAAAAAACTAAGAATCTCAGAAAACTCCAAGAAAGATAACAAAGAAAGTCACACCCACACACATCATAGTCAGTCTCACGAAAATCAAAGATGGGGGCGGATCTTGAAGCCAGAGAATAAGACACATTATGTTTAAGGAACCCAGCACCAGTGGCGTGTACCAACCCAGCACCAACTCTCATCGAAAATAATGAATGCAAGGTTCAGGGAAGCAACATTTCAAAGACTGAAAGAAAAAAAAAGTTAACTCAGAATTATATATCCAATAAAACTACCTTTCAAAAATTGAGAATTCAGAAGACACTCTGATTTTTTAAAAAATGAGAAAACCTGTGACTAGCAGACCAACACTGCAAGAAAGGTATTTCTTAGGGCCAGTGCTGTGCTGCAGCAGGCTAAAGCCACAGCCTGCAGTGCCGGCATCCCATATGGGCGCCAGTTCGAGTCCTGGCTGCTCCACTTCCGATCCAGCTCTCTGCCGTGGCCTGGGAAAGCAGAAGAAAATGGCCCAAGTCCTTGGACCCCTGTACCTGCATGGGAGACCCGGAGGAAGCTGCTGGCTCCTGGTTTTGGATTGGCGTAGCTCTGGCTGTTGCTGCCCTCTGGGGAGTGAACCAGCGGATGGAAGAACTCACACACACACTCTCTCTCTCTCTCTTTCTCCCTCCCTCCCTGGCTCTACCTTGCTCTGTAACTCTGTCTTTCAAATAAATAAAGTAAATCTTAAAAAAAAAAGAAAGGTATTTCTTCAGACCACAGGAAAATGACACAAGCTGGAAAGCCAGATGTGTAGGTGCAGGAAGGAATGAGGAGCATTAGAAACAGCAGGTGCACAGGTGCGTATAGACGGCTGCTGGTCAGTCCTTCACGAGGCAAAGACCGGGATGGAATTAGCCACGTGTAAGATTCGCTGAAGGAAATTCCTGGGACAGAAAAACGAAGGGAAGGGAGGACCACGGAGAGCTTCCAACAGCCATGCTGGGCTGATCCCTGAAAAAGGAGGAGGACAGGAGGGTGATTGTGTAGAGGAAGTCTTTCCTGCAGCGCTGCTCGGAGCCAGCCTTGGCCAGGTAAATGGAGAGAGCATAGATGCCCAGGAGAGGCATCCCACCTCAAGCAAGAAGGGCCGGACTCACGTCCTTCCGCTACTCTCAGTCACCGGCAGGGGGCGGTCTAGGGCCAGTGTGGTCTCCGCATGACCGCTGCAGCCCCTGGAAGATGTCCATCAGCTGCGGGCTGTGCAGCACCCTCTCTCGAACAATTTTGTGGCTGTCACCAGAATATGCACTTATTTTTTCAAATTTTAAAAAAATCACATAAACTTTAAATAGAAGTTAAAATACTATATTGTGGGGTTATTGCATAAGTAGATAAAATATATCTGACAACCATAACACAAAGGATGAGAAGATAAATAAATAGAATCAAGCCACTGAAGAACTGTATGTTCTGTGAAGAAGTTACTAAGATTGATATATAAACACTGAGTAGGTTGCAGTTAGTTAAAGAAGTTTTATAGTTCCAGAACAATCACTACAACAAAATAATTCAAAGAAATACTGCTAAAAAGCATTAGAGGAATTCAGCTGGAATATGAAATATATTTGATTAGCCCAAAAATAAAAGAAAGAAGAAAAAACACAGATACGATAAAGGAAAAAAATAGCAACTTACAGACCTAAATCTAAGCATATTCAAAAATACATCAGGAGGTTTATAGACTAAATATCCCAATTTAAGACAGAGATGGTCAGACTGGATGGATGGCCAGATGCCATCGACAAGAGCACATCTTAAAAGTAAAGACTCAGACACATCGCAGTAACCAGATCGATAAAGATACATCTTGAAAGCGGTGAACATGATATTGAAGTGGCTAAATTAACACTCGACAAGCAGACTTCAAGACAGAGTGTTACTAGAACTGGCTTGTCATGATGATAGAGGTTTCAATTCAAAGAAAGACATAACAATTACAAATGATTCTTGGAAAGTTAAACATAGTTATCTATGGACCAGTGGATCTAATTCCTAGGTTATTAGCAAGAGAATGGAAACCTGTCAACTTCGGGGGATACTCAGACAGGAATGAATCATATGGATTTTCTATTCTTAATGTTTTTAAAGATTTACTTATTTATGTACTTATTTGAAAGGCAGAGTGACAGAGTGGGAGAGAGAGAGAGAGAGAGAGAGAGAGAGAGAGAGAGAGAGAGAGAAAGAGAAGAGGGAAAGAAAGAAATCTTCCGTCTGCTGGTTCACTACCCAAAGGCCACAACAGCCAGGTCTGGGCCAGGCCAAGCCAGGAGCCAGGAACTCCATCCTGGTCTCCCATGTGGACAGCAGGGGTCTAACTGCTTGAGCTATTCACCTGCTACCTCCCAGGTTCAAGTTAGCAGGAAGCTGGATCCGAGGCAGGTAGCTAGGACCTGAACCAGCACGCCAACACGGGACGCTGATGTGGGATGCCGGCATCACAAGCAGGACTCTGCACCAGGACGCCAGCTGCTCTCTTTGATTTTCTGAGGAACCCCCATACTTCTTTCCATAGTGGCTTCTCCATTTCACATTCCTGCTCCCAGTGCTTAAGGATTCCAATGTCTTCATCCTTGCCAATGAGAGTGCTGCTTTTTTGTATCTTAATAATAGCCATCCTAACAGGTGTGCAGCGACGGCTCATAGTTTTGATTTGAATTGATTTCCTCAGTGACATTGACCATTTTGTCACCTTCAGAGGCGTATCTGGTCAAGTCTAGTCCATTTTACAAATCAGTTCTTTTTTTTTTTTTTTTTTGCTTTTGACTTGAAAGCATTTCTTATATTTTTTGGAAATTAAACTCTTATCAGAGATAAGGTTGACAAATACTCTCTGCCATTCCGTAAGTTGCCTTTTCTGCCTGTGGTCTGTTGCCTTAGCTTTATAAAAGCTTCTTAGTTTATAGTCGCATTTGTCCGTTTCTGCTTTGATATCTTATCTGTGGAGTCACTGCCAAGACCAACCCCAGGGAGCTTCTTCCTTCTGTTTCTTCTAGGAATTTCATGCTGTCAGCTCTTACATTTCCATCTATAATCCATTTTGAGTTGACTTTTGTGTGTGATGTAAGCTAAGGGACTAATTTTATATTTTGTACGTGGATATCCAGTGTCCCCACTATCTGTTGAAGAGACTGGCCTTTCTCCAATGCACGTTCTTGGCACCCTTGTTGAAGAACAGCTGTATATGTGTGGATTTATTTTTGGGTTTTCTATTCTGTTCCATTGGTCTGTAGCTCTGCCTTTATGCCAATACCATACATTTTGAATCACTGTAGCTTTGTAATATCATAGCTCAGAAGAGCTGTGAGGCTTCCATCTTTGTTCTTTCTCAAGATTTATTTGGCTATTTGAGGTTCTTTGTGTTTCCATGTAAATTTTAGAGTTTTTTTTCCTACATTTGTAAAAAATGCTACTGAGATTTTTATAGGAATGGCAAAAATGTATAAATCACTTGGATTAGTGTGGACATGGTAACCAGGTTAAATATTTTTTTAAAAACATTTTATTTATTTATTTGAGAGGTAGAGTTACAGACAGTGAGAGGCAGAGGCAGAGAGAGGTCTTCCTTTCGTTGGTCCACTCCCCAAATGGCCACTAGGGCCGGAGTTATGCTGATCCAAAGCCAGGAGCCAAGTGCTTCCTCCCGGTCTCCCACATGGGTGCTGGGGCCCAGGGACTTAAGGTTTTCCCAGGCCATAAGCAGAGGGCTGGATCATAAGAGGAGCAGCCGGGACTAGAACCGGCGCCCATATGGGAGGCGGAGGTTTAGCCTACTACACCACAACGCCACCCCCAGTATTCTGTATTTTCCAGTGTATAAATATTTCACCTCCTTAGTAAAGTTTATTCTTAAGTATTGTATTATGTCTGTTGTTGTTGTTATAATGTGATTATTTTCCTAATTTCCTTTTCAGATAGTTAATTGATAGTATAAAACCAAGAAAAAACAGCTTCTAAGAAACATGCCTGAACAATGTACTTTTCACCCATTAAAGTCTGAAATGAAGGAATGAAAGATTACTATGCAAATGCTAATCAAAAGAAAGCCTATATACCAACATGGATAGCAGACAAAATAGAATTTAAGGAAAAATTGTTTTTAGTAGACTTTAAGAAGGATGCAACATAACAATGAAATGTCCATTGGTAGTATCATTCCTTAATATTTAGTTAGAGGAAAAGTGTCGTGATATCTGTACTTTACATTCAAATGGCTCCCCAGGGCTAGCAGTGCCGTGGCATCGCTGGTAATGACACCACCTGCAACACCACATCCCCTGCGGACACAGGTTTTTGTTTGCGCTGCTCCACTTCCAATCCAGCTCCCTGCTAATGCGCAGGGAAGAACAGCAGAAGATGGCCCAAGTGCTTCGGCCCCTGCCACTCACTTGGGAGACCTGGATGGAGTTTCTGGCCTTTGGTTTCTGCCTGGCTCAGCTCTGGCAGTTGCAGCCATGTGGGGAGTGAACCAGTGGATAGATCTCTCCCTTTTTCTCTCTGTGTAACTTTGACTTTCAAATAAATAAATAAATCGTTTTTTAAAAAAATGGTTCCCCAAAAAAGTTGGAGGGAAAGAAATATGACAAAATGTTAACAACTTGTAAATCTAAGTGGCACAGATATGTTCGTGTTGTGATTTCTCTAATTCATTGTTTAGCTATTTCAATTTTTCTGTAGTTTTGAAAGTTTTCAAAATAAAATTTTACTAGTAAAAAAAAATTAAGGACGGGGCCGGCATTGTTGCACAGTGGGTCAAGCTATCACTTGTAACTCTGGCATTCCATGTGAAGGGTAAGTTGACATCCTGGCTGCTCCACTTCTGATCCAGCTCCCTGCTAATGAGCCTGGGAGGCAGCACACTATGGCCCAAGTACTTGGGTATCTGTCTCCCATGTGGGAGACCCAGATGGAGTCCAGGGCTCCTGGGTTCAACCTGGCTCAGCCCTGGCAGTGGTGAGCATTTGGGGAGTAAGGCAGCAGATAGAAGATATTCTCTCTCTCCCTCCCTCCCTTCATCTTTCTCTCACCTTGTCACTATGGCTTTCAAATAAATCTTTTAAAAAAAATTAGAGAAAATCCATTCTTGAATAATTCATGAGATAAAGAGGAAATCAGAAAAAAATTATAAAGCATTTAGAATAACAAATGAATTACCTATTTTTTTTTTATTTGACAGATAGAATTAGACAGTGAGAGAGAGGAGCAGAGAAAAGTCTTCCCTCCATTGATTCACACCCCAAATGGCTGCTACGGCGATCTGAAGCCAGGAGACAGTTGTTTCTTCCTGGTCTCCCACGCGGGTGCAGGGGCCCAAGCACTTGGGCCATCGTCCACTGCCTTCCCGGGCCACAGCAGAGAGCTGGACTGGAAGAGGAGCAAATGGGACTAGAACCAGCGCCCATATGGGATACCGGCACCACAGGCGGAGGATTAACCAAGTGAGCCATGGCACTGGCCCCAAGAATTACCTATTAAAACTAGCAGAAAGTAGTTGGCACTATGGGGTATCGGGTAAAGCCTGCACTGTCAGCATCCCATGTGGGTGCTGGTTCGAGTCCCTGCTGCTCCACTTCCAATCCAGCTCCCTGCTGTGGCCTGGGAAAGCAGAGAAGGATGACCAGAAAGAAGCTCCTGGCTCCTGGCTTCAGACAGGCCCCGCTCCAGCTGTTGTGGACATTGGGAGAGTGAACCAGTAGATGGAAGACCTCTCTCTCAGTCTCTCTCTCTGCCTCTGCCTCTGTAACTCTGCCTTTCAAACAAATAAATAAATCCTTTAAAAAATAAAAATAAACAAAACCTGCAGAAGACAATTAAAGCAGTATTTAGAAGGAAACATATATCCTGAAACAGGTTGTTACAACTAGAAAGATTTAAAATAAATGAAGAAATTCTTATATTCTGGAAGCTAGAAAATTAAATAACAGAATAAAATACAAAGAAAGTTAAGTAAATAATTAAGGTATAAATGAAAAGCAAGTATTGATGAAAAGAAAACAAACAGTGGGGAGTCAACACAACCCAGGGCTTATACTTTGAAAAATTGAGGAATATAATACCTACAAAGACTGAAAGAAAATGTTCAAATAAACAGTATTAACAAAAGGGGAACAAAACACAGTAGATATTTCTAAAATCATGAGAGTAATAACAAATTACACATTGCTATTAAGATCAAAAACAGAAAATTTTTATTTTTATGTACATTTTTATTCATTTTATTTGAAAGACAGGGAGGGAAAGGGAATCATCTACTGGTTCATTTCTTCAATGCCCACAACAGCCAAGGTTGGGTCAGACCAAAACCAGGAGCCTGGAACTCAAGCTGTGTCTCCCAAGTGAGCGGCCGGGACCCAAGTACTTGAGCCACCACTTGATACCCCAGGGTACACATTAGCATGAAGCTGAATTAGAGGAGCCAGGGCCCAGACCAAGCGCCCTGATACAGGATGTGAACATCATAAGCAATGTCTTGACAATGGCACCAAATGCTAGTCCCAAAACGTGTATCTCTTCTAGAAAAATGTGAATTACTAGAATTGTCCTAATAAGTAGAAAATGTGTATAGACAAATATTCACCAGAAAAACTGAGTCAGTAATTTTTTTATTTGAAAACCAGAGAGAGAGGGAGAGATCACAATTACTGATTCACTCCCCAGATGCCATCGACACCTGGGACTGGGCCAACCTGAAATCAGGAGTCCAGAACTCAATCCAAATCTCCCTTGTAGGTGGCAGAAACCCAAACCCAATACTTGGGCCATCACCTGCGGCCTCCCAGGAGCACATCGGCAGGAAGCTGGAATTCGATATGAAGCTGGAACTCAAATTCAAAGACTTTGATATGAAATGTGGATGTCCCAAGTGGCATATTAATCACCATGCCAAACACCTGCCACTTAAACTGGGGGGCAGGGGTTGGAACACCCACATCCCAGGAGGGGGGAAGGGTTGGAACACCCATGTCCCACTAGGGGGGAGGGGTTGGAACACCCATGTCCCACTAGGGGGGAGGGATTGGAATACCTACATCTCAGGAGGTAGGTGGGGCTGGAACACCGGCATCCCAGGAGGGGGAGGGATTGGAATGCCCACATCCCAGGAAGGGGGAGGGGTGGAACACCCACATGGGGGCAGGGTTGGAACACCCACATCCCAAGAGGGGGGAAGGGTTGGAACACCCATGTCCCAGTAGGGGGGAGGGGTTGGAACACTGGCATCCCAGGAGGGGGAGGGATTGGAATGCCCATATCCCAGGAAGGGGGAGGGGTGGAACACCCACATGGGGGTGGGGGGGTGAAACACCCACATCCCATAATCTCATATCAGAGTGCCTGATTTGAGTCCTGGCTCTTCTGCTTCTGATCTACCTTCCTGTGAATGTGCAAATTGGAGGCAGAAGATGATGGCCCAAGTACTTAGGTTCCTGCCACCCACATGGGAGATCTCATGGGTATTCTTGGCTCTCATTTTGGCCTTGCCTAGCCCCAGCCATGGTGGGTATTTGTGGAGTGAACCAGTGGATATAAGATCTCTCCATCTTCTCCCTCTCTGTCACTCTGCTTTTAAAATCAACCAATCAATCAAATAAATCAATAAATCTTTAAAACAAAACAAAATACAAATTAAAGTAAGTTATACCTACCCCCAAAGCACCACATATATTATGGGAAGTTTTAGGAGAGTTTCAAGGAACAGATAATTTTTATATTTTTAATTTT
Source organism: Sylvilagus floridanus (assembly GCA_949820135.1). Taxonomy (NCBI): domain Eukaryota; kingdom Metazoa; phylum Chordata; class Mammalia; order Lagomorpha; family Leporidae; genus Sylvilagus; species Sylvilagus floridanus. Next base: position 7,824,744 of record OX463228.1, on the reverse strand, counting down.
TTTAGCGCAGAGATAAATAAGGAAATCTTCACCTTCAGCTTGCCATTTTAGTCACGTGTGGATTTCTGGATACATCCCGGTAACAAAGTTTCTGGATCAGTCGGTATGTGCACTGGCAATGTTGATCACACTACCACGCATGTGGTACAATTTACCCGTCTGCTGTGGACAGATAGCTAGTGAATGAGGAGAAGCTGAGGACTGCCAGCAGCCTCTGCACACATGTGCACCCCAAACTCCACCGCTTCCTGTGCACTGGTTGGAGATACACAAGGTGACTGCACACTTGGCACACCCATTCCCCTCTCCGCACCGAGCCTCACCTCCCATCGTGTGTGAGATCTTACAACACGTCTGAGATCCTCCACCAAAGGGCCCTGGAATGGAATACTCAAGCCCTGCTGGTATCCCACCCTCTTTGAATATTCAGTTAGGCCCCGCCCCAGGCCCCACCCCCTACCCTATAAAAGGAGCACCCCACCTCTGGAGACTTTCCATCCTCGGGAAGAACAGTTGCCCATACTCACGTCTGAGTGTGCAGTATTCTTGCTTTCCTCTACGCCTTTGGGTCACCTCCTTGAATTCTTTTCTCACATGGAGACAAGAACCCAGAACAAACAGCTCAGGGTCACCATCAATGTTTTCCATCTTTTTAATTTTTGCTGATCTGAGTGATGAAAATGGTTTTAATTCATACATCTCTTATTACCAATGACATCCACAGTAAAGATTACCTTTTTGTTTGTTTTAAAGACATAGGCAATTTTTTACATGCTGTTAATATGCATAGCCCATTTTTATGTGTTTTTTCAAAAGAAGCTTCTTTAAAATTTTTTAAAGATTTATTTGAAAGGCAATGAGTCAGAGAGTGAAAGAGACAGAGAATTCTCATCTGTTGGTTCACTCCCCAAATGCCCACAGCAGCAGGGACTGGGCCGGGACAAGGCTGGGAGCTGGGAACACAACCCAGGTCTCTGTTGTGAGTGATAGGAGCCCAGTTACTTGAGCCGTCACCACAGCCTCTCTGAGTCTGCATTGGCAGGGGGCTGGAGTCAGGAGCCGAGATGGGAATCAAGTTCAAGTACTCTGATGTGCGACAGAGGTGTCTTAACTGCTAGGCCAGACACAACTGTCCCTATCTGTTTGCTTTTTATTGTTGTATAAGGACTCTGCATATGAGATACATTTCAAATTGCCCTCATTTATCATTTTTTGTAAAGACTTATTTATTTTTATTTGAAAGGCAAAATTACACACACACAGAGAGAGAGAGACCTCTTCCATACACTGCTTCACTTGCCCAGTAAATGCATAGACTTGGTCTCCCCTGTAGATGCAGGGGCCCAAGTACTTAGGCCATCCTCTGCTGCCTTTCCAGGTGCATTAGCAGGGAGCTGGATCAGAAGCAGAGCAGCTGGGATTTGAACTGGCGCTCTGATATGGGATCCTCGCATTGCAGGCAGCAGCTTAACCTGCTGTGCCACAGTACCAGCCTGCCCTCATTTATCATTTGTGTTTAGTTTTTTAACTAAAAAAAAACTATTTGTGTTTTGTTTTTAGTTTTTTGTTAAGTTTATTGACAAGCAGAATTTGAAAAATGTTACATAATTGTATTTAATCGTCTTTCTAAAGTGACATCTGTGTTTTATGTCACACACAAAGAATTTCCCCAGTCTAAGATCATTCTTTGGTCCTCTGATCTTTTAATTACCATGACGTGTGGATTGCGATAGGGACCTGAAATGTCACCGAAAGCATTCGGATGCTTATGGTCATAGCCACAGTTGACAAAGGTGCTATTAAAAGCCTTATCTAAGCTGTAGGGAAAAGGAAGACATCTTCCTTTAATGGCCACACCTGCGGTGAGACGTGAAGACTATCCAGGAGGTAACCAGGCGCCAAAGGACTGGAGAGCTGAAGGCAGCTGGGTCCTGCTAAAGGTTAGAGTTCCAGGAAGGGAATGGCATGAGACAAAGGTCGCGATGACCGGGGTGGTCCTGGGGACCAGGCTTAGAAAGCTGGGCTTTATTTTGAAAATGAAGGGGTGCACTGAAGAAGTTTTTAAAGGGAAACAGAGACATGCTCAGGTTTGCATCCTGGAAAAATTATTGTAACAGCCATGTGGGAAATAGATTGGAACGGGACAAACTCAAGGCCAACAGAGCCCCTTTTGGCCCACTGGTCCCTTGTGAAGGTCACCTGCTTAGCACCTCTTGGCTACTGCATGGGTGGCTGGGCCTGAAACCAAAGGTCCTACTTTTAATTATTTCTCCATAGTTTAGACAAAAATAGCAGACAGTGTTCCAGGAAAGGATAAATCTTGTCCATGAGTGGATTCAAGTGTGACTATTTTAAAGCCCAACTCTAGTGTCCTTGAACTCCAGTAAGCTCATGTGAAATCTGAGTGTGAAGCAACCCCTAAGCCTGTTCAGCTATAGGAACTCGTAGCTGGAAGGAAGCCCAGAGGTCTGCCTCCCACCCAGGACAGGAATCCCTTCCCAAACACACCCAACAGATGGCCTAAGGACTCCTGTTGGAACACCCTTCCCCTTCAAAGGGAGCCTCCCGGGCCTCCCATTCCTCTGCTGGTCAGATCTAAACATAGAAAGTTCCTTCTCACGGAGAGCCGGAATCTTCCTCCGGGTAACTTTTACTCCCCAGTCTGCAATGTCTTCTCCTGCGTCCTCCTCGTTCCTCAAGCCAAAAACCACTGGCCTTGGAGAGAGTGGGCCTTAGGAAGCGCTGTCACAGGGCCCTCAGAGCAGCTGTAATGTTTACATGGCTGCACAGCAGAGGCGAAGGTGCTTCATGGCACTGAACTTAGAGAACTGTTCCGTTGATACACTGGATGTGATGTATATGCTGGCGTGTTTTACTCGCAGCATGGTGCTTTGGATTTTAATGTGTGTGACTTTTCAGAATGACACTGAATTTTTATTTTGCCTCACTCTAACAGGTTCTTCTTTCTACCTCATAACATTTTCATAGTTTGTACTGCTCCTTTCTATCTTTCAGTCACAGTCTCAGTTTATCTTGGAGAGTCAGATTTTTCTCTTTGGCTGCTTCCAGTTTTTTTTTTTTTAATTATTAATTTGGGGCCGGCATGGTGGCAAACTAGGTTAATCTTCTGCCTGCAGCATCAGGATCCCATATGGGCACCGGTTCTAGTCCTGGTTGCTCCTCTTCCAGTCCAGCTCTCTGCTATGGCCTGGGAAAGCAGTAGAGGATGGCCCTGGTCCTTGGGCCCCTGCACCTGCATGGGAGACCAGGAGGAAGCACCTGGCTCCTGGCTTCGCATCGGCACAGCTCTGACCATTGCAACCATTTGGGGAGTGAACCAACGGAAGGAAGACTTTTCTCTCTGTCTCTCTCTCTCACTGTATGTAGCTCTACCTGTCAAATAAATAAATAAAATCTTTAAAAAATTATTAATTTGCAAGGCAGGGCACAACAGAAAGAGGGAGGGAGAGAGAGAGAGAGAGAGAGAGAGAGAGAGAGAGATCTTCTATTTGCTGGTTCATTTCCCAGACGGCCAGGGTGAGGCCAGGCTAAAACCAGGAGCCAGGAACTCCATCCTGGTCTCCCACATAGGTGGCAGGGGCCCAAGTTCTCAGGCCACTGTCCACTGCCTTCCCAGGTGCATTAGCAGGAAGTTGGATGGGAAGCAGAGCAGCCAGGACTCAAACTAGTACTTCAATATGGGAGCCAGCATTATAAGCATCTGCTTAACCTGCTGTACCATGACACCAGCCCCGTCCTTCCAAATATTAATTGTTCATTAGCTTGTCCGAGCTTGCTTTAAAAAAAAATCTAAGGGTCATTAGCTCAGTTATTCTAAGACAACAATTTGGGGACTTTGAACCTGACAGTCTCATGTTGCTCTAACACAGTCTCACAGGGGAAAGATCTAAAAATATTTTCATTCAAAAATGTTAAGATCTGGGGCTAACACTGTAGTTTAATGAGTAAAGCAGCAGCCTGCAGCACCAGCATCCCATGTGGGCGCCAGTTCAAGTCCCAGCTGCTCCACCCCCAATCCAACTCCCTACTAATGGCCTGGGAAAGCAGTGGAAGATGACCCAAGTGCTTGGGCCCCTGCACTCATGTGGGAGACCCAGATGCAGCTCTGAGCTCCTGGCTCCATATTGGCCCAGCTCCAGCCATTGCAGCCATTTAGGGAGTAAACCAACAGATGGGAGATCTTTATCTCACTCTATCTCTCTGTAAATCTGCCTTTCAAATAAATAAATCTCTTTTTTAAAAAAGTTAAGATCTTAATTTTTTCAGGAGGAATTTCATTTATAAAAGAGAAATCTGAAAGAACACTGTGAACCCAAAGGAATTAATAATGATGAGGTTTTTAATTAAAAAATTTGCTTATTGGAGAGGCAGGGAGACAGAGACAGACAGAGCTGTCAGTTGCTGTTTCATTCCCTAAATGTATGCAACGGGCAGGACTGGACCAGGCTGAAGCCAGGAGCTGAGAACTCAATCCAGGTCTCCCACATGACTGGCAGGGACCCAGTCACCTGGGCCATCATCTGCTTCCTCCCAAAGTACACATTAGCAGGAAGCTGGAGTCCGAGTGGAGCCAGGACTCGGAAGCAGGTAGTCTAATACAGAATGCATGTCTTCACCACTCTGCCAATCACCTGCCCCAGTAATGATGACGTTTGTTACTGGCTCATCCTGTTCATTTATTAACCAGTTACCTGGTTGTAGGACCAGCTTCAATTATGTGTCTTTAAAATTTTTGTTCTGGGGCCAGCACTGTGGCATAGCAGGTTAAGCTATTGTCGGCAACCCCGGCATCCCATAACTGGTTTGCATCCCAGCTGCTCCATATCTGATCCAGCTCTCTGCTAATGGCCTGGGAAAGCAGCAGAAGATGGTCCAGCTACTTGGGCCCCTGCACATGGGAGACCCAGATGGAGCTTCTGGCTTTGGCCTGGCCCAGCCCTGGTCCTTACACCATTTGGGGAGTGAAGCAGAGGCTAGAAGATCTCTCTGTTTCTCCCTCTCTCTCTGTAACTCTGCCTTCCAAATAAAGAAATAAATCTTAAAAACATTTTTGTTCTGTAAGACACATTTACTACAAAATTCTCTTGCTAAAGAGTGAAGCATGGCCGTGGCGGCCATTTGGGGAGTGAACCAACTGAAGGAAGACTTTTCTCTCTGTCTCTCTCTCTCACTGTCTAAAACTATACCTGTCAAGAAAGAAAGAAAGAAAGAGAGAAAGAAAGAAAGAAAGAAAGAAAGAAAGAAAGAAAGAAAGAAAGAAAAGAAAGTTTTGATTCTTCTGAAACCACATTTTTAGGATATATTATAAAGTAAATCTTGTTTATCTTCCCTGTAAGATCTCTAAGTAGTGTGTTCTTTCAAATTATTTGAAAATGACTTTCATCATCTAATAATGTTAGAGCAAATGGTTGGACTACCCCTTTTATATATAAGACTTATAAAATCTGGACAAAAGTTTTAAAAAAAGAATAATTTGAATACCCTGGAGAGCTATCCAAAGCAAACAACATGGAGAGAAATTCACCCTTGAAGGCAGAATATATATCCTGTGAGATTTGCAAGACTGCAACTTTTTACCTGAGTAAATAATCTATTATTTTTACCTGAGTAAATAATCTATTGTTTTGAGTTCTCAAGGGGGCAGCCTGGAAGATTGGCCAGAATTAAAGGGAACATCCTGGAGGGGAATTATTGCAGGTACAATAAAACCTAAACCTACCTAAGAAGGCCACCCAACTTCATGACTAACACAAGAAAGAAATAGGAGAAGAAAGGAAAAGCAGCTGGAAGCTGAAAGAACTAAGCGGAATGTATCTGCCATTGAATGCAAAGAGACAGAATTTAGAATTCAAGTTCCTCAGCTTAAAAAGATTCTTCTTCAAAAGAACCTAAGGGAATCCAGGATCTACTTGTACCTTTCACTGTAACCAGCATCTAGTTAAAAGCCATAGGATATGCAGAGTAACAGGAAAATGTGATTCTTTTTGACCCTGGGGGAAAAAGGGATCCTGAAGTGACCTAGGTGATGTTGCAATAAAATGTCAAGACAGTAATTATAAGGCTTAGGAAAACTTGCTCATACCGAATGAATCTGGTGAGAGAATCATAACAAAGAAACAGATATTATACAAACAAAGCAAAGGTAAATTTTAGAGCTAAAAGGTAGAGTAGCTGAAATGAAAAATCCATTGCATGCCGTTAACGGCATTTTACAGGCAACTGATATGAGTAAATTTTAAAATAGATCAATAGAGATTATTCAATCTGTAGGATATAGACAAAAGTCCTAAACATTTTATAAATTAATAGTCTATTTATTTTTAAATTCATGATTTATTTCCCAAGGGAAGATGAAAAATATGTTGAATGGAATTATAATGAAAATACAGGCTATACAGAGTCCATGTGCTATAGCTAAAAGAGTGCTCAGAGGAAATGTTACATGTTTTAAAGATTTACTTATTTATTCTGAAAGTCCGAGTTAGAGAGAGGGAGAGACACAGAGAGAGAAATCTTACATTTTCTGGTTTACTCCCAAGATAGCCACAAAAGCAAGGGCTGAGCTAGGCCAAAGCCAGGAGCCAGGATCTTCATCTGGATCTCCCAGGTGGGTGGCAGGGGCCCAAACACCTGGGCCATCCTCTGCGTTTTTCCCAGGCCGTTAGCAGAGAGCTGGATCAGAGGTGGAGCAGCCAGGACATGAAGCAGCACCCATATGGGATGCTGGCATTACAAATGGTGGCTTTACCCCTACGCAGCAATGATGGCCCTGAAATTTTACATTTTTAAATACTTATCAGTATATGAATGGATATGTAAAATGTGGTATATCTGTACAATAGAATATACTCATCAGTAATAAGGAATGGAGGCTGACACATGATATAATGTGGATGAACCTTGAAAATATTATGCCAAATGAAGGAAGTCAGTAACAAAAGACCACACATCTTGTCATTTTATTTTTATGAAATATCCAGAATAAGTAAACCTATAGAAACAGAAATTGTATCTGTTGTTGCCTAGAGCCAAGAGAGGAGGAGAACTCTGGGTAGAGGGATTAATAAAAGGTATAAGATTTTTTGAGGGGATGATGAAAATATTCTAACATTGATGTGATGGAGTTTGCATAACTCAGTGCATATACTTAAGGCATTGATCATGTACTATAAATGGGGAAGTAATGGCATTTAATTTATATCCCATTAGAGCTATTACCAAAAATCATACACATTCTCAACATAAGAAACTAATCAGAAAAAAGTGAGCAAAATAAACTCAAATTAAGTAAAAATTAGGAAATCATAAAGAACACAGTCAATGAACTAGAAAACATATAATAAAGAAGTGAAAATAAGCCAAAACTTATCTTTAGATGATAAAGTGGTTGAACACTTAGTGAGACTGATAAAGAAAAAAGAAAGCATAAGTTCTCAGTATCAGTAACGCAGTATAGGACATGCAGATACGTGACCTCACAGGACTCTGTGTGCACCAGGACTCATTAAACTGCACACCTAAAATAGGTGAGCTTGATTGTAACAAAGCTATACCTCAACAAAAAGACTAAATCAATGCAACCCGCCTGATCAATAGAATAAAGATGAAAAACCATATGGTTTAAGTTAACACCAATTTTCTGGGCTTTAGATTAGAGGGCACTTAAATTAGGTTTTTTTTTCCCCCCCAGACTGACCTAAGCATCTGTGTTGATTACCAGCTGGTAAGAACGCCCTGTGCAGCTCTATGACAGGAGGCTGTACATCTGCCAGAGGCTGTGTGTTGCCTGAGGCCAGGTACTTGACAAGGTAAAGAGGTTTATTTAGTTCAGCATTCTGGCAGATGGAGGGCCCAAACAGCACAGTGCTGGCATCCTGGTGAGGGCCCCTGGCTGGGTCACAAGATGAAAAGAAGTGGGAAGGGAGGCATGTGTATGAGGGTGTCCGGTCCCCCTCGTGTTATAGCAATCCGCTGTCACGGGAGCTAGTACAGACCTGCCACACCTGAGCACCTCCTACAGGAGAGCACTGATCCCTGCCAAGGATGGAGGCCCGAGACCCAGCTGCCTTCCCCCAGGCCCCACCTCTTAAAGGAGCCGCAGCTTCTCCACATCTCTACACAGGGAACAAAGCATGCAGCATGTGAACCTCCAGGGGACACAGGTTCCCTCCCCAAACAGTAGCATCACGTTGTCACCTCTCGTCAAGGTTCCCTCCCACCTGCAGTGACTGCTTCAGCCTCACCCATTTTTCCTTTGTCACTTAACAAGGTCTGGATGGAAGTCTGAGGACTTCCTGGCTCCTTCTGTCTTGGAATTAGCCGATGACTAACAGCTACTGCAGTTGTTACAGGAGCATGTATACGATGAGCACAGCTCCTTCCTTTCCGTGGCTTCTTTTCCCTCCTGCGGGGAGTTCGGCACCTGAGTGTGCGACTGGGCTCCTCTAGTCCTAGATTGCAACCTGTGGGAGCCGCACCTCGGGCCGTGACAAAGAACAAGGAAAACCTGCCATCTTCTTCAACAACACAGTCAGAAGACGTGATTGGCTCCTTCTTGGCCAAGAGATAGAAAGGCAAAAGTAATTCTACTTTGCTCTCACATTATCCACAGTGCTGAAAACCATAGAGGACAGCGTGCTTGTGACTCCTCAAGGCCCTGCTAGTGAGTGGTGCTGCTCTGGGCTCTGCGGTGCCCTAAGCCGCTCTCGGCAGCACTGCTCTCCAGCAAGCTCTGAATTTGCTGTGCCAGGGCCTCTGGGCAGATGCAAGGGAAGATGAAGGATGCTGTCCGTGTTTCTCCTTGCTGACGAAGGGCCAGCCGGAATAAACTGTAAGGCAGTACAGTGCAGGTTTCAAGAAGATGGACTTGGTGTCAGACAAACCTAGGTTCCGTTCTCATTTTTGCCAATAATTAAGCATACAGCCTTGGACAAGCTGGCTTTGGTTTCTTCATCTCCAAAATGGGTACAATTACACTTTCTACTTCATAGGGCAGCCGGGAGAATTACATAAAATAATGATAGTAAAGAGCAGATGACAGTATCCAACAAGAGCAGAAGAACTCATGACACTATCTATGTCTTCTTGTCTACATATACGTATCTTCTCATTTCCAGATTTAGTGGAGGCCAGTGTTATGGCACAGCAAGTTAAGCTGTGGCTCAGAATTCCAGCATCTGTGCTGATTTGAGTCTCAGCTGCCCCACTTCCAATCCAGCTCCCTGCTAATGCATCCGGGAAGGCAGGGATGCTGACCCAACTGCTTGGGCCCCTGCACCCAAGTGGGAGACCTGGATGGAGCTCTTGCTCCTGGCTTCAGTCTGGCTCACATCTGCCTTTTGCAGTTATCTGGGTAGTGAACTGTCAAATGGAAAATCTATCTCTCTTTCTCTCTCCTTTTCCTCCACCTACTCCTTCTCGGCCTCTCTCTCTGTTGCTCTGCCTTTTAAAGAAATCTTTTAAAAAGATTTATTCATCTGTTTGGAAGGGTGACAGAGAAGAAGAGATGGAGAAAGAGAAATCTTCCCTCTGCTGGCTCACTCCCCAAATGCCTGCAACAGCCAGGGCTGGGCCAGGCCAAAGCCAGGAGCCAGGAACTCCATCCAGGTGTCCCACATGGGAGGCAGCGACCCAGGTACTTGGCTCATCATCTGCTGCCTTATGGGCACATTAGCAGAAAGTTGGCTGAGAAACAGAGGAGCCAGGCCTCAACCTGGCACTTTGATATGGGATATAGGCATCCCAGGTGGCAACTTGACCCAAGCACCACCATGCCAGCCCCTGCGTATACTTTCTGCTGGGGAAATTGGCCTTTGGGTGCGTTGCCGCTGGGAATGTAAATGGGTATAACATTTGGAGAGAGTAATTTGATAGCTTCTGTTAAACTTTTTAAACTCACAGGCCTCCACCCTGCAATTCTACTTCTGGATGTCTGTATTAGAGAACTATTCCTAAGTGTGTATTTAACCCTGAAACACTTGATTTGGTACACTAATAAGCCGGTCAAACATACCTATAGGCAACATTTTCCCAAAATCCCGTGTCAGTCTGAGCTTAAAGAATACTACCTTTATAAACAACCATTAACAGATTTTTCGTCCTTCCGAGAAAGTCAGACATACTCCCCTGCTGTTTTAGAAATGGATGTTACATAAGCTTTAGAACAGCAGATTGTAAAATTGAAAATAAAAATATCCTGGAACCAGCATTGCTTAACTATCTCCTCTTAGAGACGAGAACACGTTAGGCCCACTGAGGTAAAGCAAGTACCCTATTGCCTAGTCAAAAAACGTTAGACCCCCAGTAATCAGAAAACGTTAGACCCCCAGTGCTGTCGGTGCTAATTGTGACTCCAAGTTCTTCACACTCAGCGTGTCCTTACACTGGCCCCCACTCCATTCTTTTGTATTTTCTTTAAACACACACACACACACACACACACACACACACACATGCACACACAAGATGTATTTATTTGTTTGAAATGCAGAGTTAAAGAGGAGAAAGATCTTCCATCCACTGATTCACACCCCAAATGACTGCAACAGCCGGGCCTGGGTTAGGTGGAAGCCAAGAGCCTGGAACTTTATCCAGGTCTCCCATGTGGGTGCAGGGGCCCAAGCACTTGGGCCATCTTCCGCTGCTCTCCCAGGTGCATTAGCAGGGAGCTGGATTGGAAGTGGAGCAGCTGGCATATGGGATGCTGGCATCCCAGGCAGTAGCTTAACCTGTGCACCACAACATCGGCCCCCTTCTTTCTTATTTTCAGTGTGGCAGGCATAGGTGGTTGTATTCCCAAAAGCCATTGTTTATTTTTTCCTTCCTACCAGTTAAAAACATGAACCTGGCTCGATTCTCTTGCAGCCAGGCCTCCTTCTGGCCGGGGAGACAACTCTGGAAGTCTGTGGGGTCGGGGCTTTCAGGAAAGCTGCTGTGTTTCCGATTTAGGAGAGAAGATGGTCAGCATGCAATGCCCTGCCCTCCTGCATGTGTTTCCGTGAAGTGAGCCCATGCTGTAGGGCGCGTCAGGGCCCTTAGGTCCATGTGATGAGAAAATCGCAGGGGAGGCATGTGGGTGTCTGGGACAGTGGTGGCATGGCAGCCGCCCGTGCCGGCCTTGGACTGGCTACCTGTTGGCACCGTTTGCTATGCCTGAAACACAAGCGCCTCTCTGGTGAAGCTACTGCTGTGCTCTGTTCACTTAGAGTAGTGACTGCGAGGTACGAACTCTGCCTTCCTCATGCCCGTGCCAGCAGAGGGAGGGACCTTCATCCCACATGAGCCACTTCCGTCTCCTTCTGTCACCTTCCAGTGAGCCTCCTTGCCTCTTCCAACCCCACCCTGAGCCCTAAAAACATCTTTTATCTCTGCCATCAATTTTCACTCCCTTACAAAAATGCCATTCTTTTGCTTCACTTTACATCTAAAAGTCTTAGGATAATAGATTCCCAAGCCCGCACTCCCGAATGTTAAAAACGAATCAAGCAATTTTCTGTTTCACAATAGCTAGCACAGAGGATTTTGAGTAGTCCCCACACAAAGAAATGGTAAGTTTTTGAGATGATGGATATGCCACTTACCTGGATCTTATCATTACGCATTGTATACATGCATTGAAGTACCACACTGCACTCCATAAATATGGACAATCATGTCACTTAGATGGAGAAGTGGGGACCAGCGTTGTGGCGCAGCAGGCTAAGCCGCTGCTTCTGTCGCCAGCATCGCACATCAGAGCACTCGTTCCAGTCCCGGCTGCTCTGCTTCTGATCCGTGTCGTCCCTGATTGTGTGCCTGGGAAGCCAGCAGAAGATGGCCCAAAAACTTGGACCCTGTCACCCAGGTGGGAGAGCAGGATGGAGCTCCTGGCTTTGGCCTGGTCTAACCCCAGCTGTTGTGGCCATTTGAGGAGTGAACCAATGGATGGAAGATCTCTGTGTGTTGTGTGTGTGTGTGTGTGTGTGTGTGTGTGTGTGTTAGGGGGAGGGATGGGTGTGTGTGTGTCTCCCTCTCTCCCTGTCTCTCTGCCTGACTTACACCAATGGACTTTGCTGAAAGGGGCAGTATGACAGTAGCAGGTTTGGTTGGGAGGGAGAAATTGTGGCTGTGGCTTTGGCTTTGGATGTATTGAGTCTAAGTTCCAGGGGAAGTTGGAGAGCATTTAGGAGGTGATTTCAAATGTCGATCTGAAGTTCAGGGCAAAACAATTACAACTGGAGGATACACACGTAGGTCTGGGGAAAGTGGGCAAATATTAGCCCAGCCATAGCTGCTCTGACCACTGCACACGTTTCCAAGAATTAGCATGTTGGGGTGGACACTTGGCCTAGCCACTTGCGATGGCCCTGTCCCACACTGGAGAGCCTGGGTTCGAGCTGCTTCCAATTCCAGCTTCCTGCTAGCGCTCACCCTGGGGGGCCGTGGGGGACAGCTCCAGTAGTTTGACCCCTCCCACCCATGTGGGAGCCCTGGATTGAGTTCCCCTATCATGGCTTTGGCCTGGCCTAACTCTGATTGTTGTGGACACTTGGAGAGTGATCTGACAGATGGGAGCTCTGTCTCATCTGTGAAAACATAAATAAAAATTTTAAAATAAATACAAATTTTTAAAAATCAATCTTTTGTACAACATTGACTAATAAAAGCCATAGAGCTGCAGAGATAAAAGGGCACATCACTCACAAACTTCATCAGTGACACCAAAATACATAAATAATGCAATGAACATGGCACTTGGAAAGACCTGAAGTTCAGCTGCGGAAGTGGCTGTCAGAAGAGCTGCAGCTTGTGGATTAAAGTGGCAGAAATTTTAACAGCAGGTGTAGACAGATGCAGTCCGTAATACACCATGAGCTGAGGTAGCAGGTGGATGTTTGAGGGGTGTCTGTGCCTGTGTGTGTGTGTGTGTGTTGTGTATTCCTAAACCAGATGTAGTTTTCTGCATTTACCTTGTGTTTCTTGAAGAACAAATATGTGTACAAGTAATCTTGAAATTTGCAATATGCTAAAAATTTTTCTTAATTATCGATAGGATTGGGGAAAATGTGAATCTTCAGGATGAAGATTGTAGTTGAATGGACTGTGCCTTGGAACATCCTGGTTTTACCCACAGCAGGCATTCGGTCCCTAATTTCCATGAACTCTCCCCCCATCCACATGATTCCTCCCCATCCCGCCATTGTCACTGTGGTCCAGGAGCTCTTCCATTCCCACCGTGCTCTCCCCACTTCAGTGCCCCGCCTTACCCCATCGGTCAAGAGCTTGGAACTGCCACACCCACAGCTGTGTCCCCAGGCCAGCACCAACCAGAAGGCTTGTGTTACTGATCAGGCTGTGAGCCATGGTTGCTGGGTCGTTTGCTCTTTGTAGGATAGGCACGTGCAGCCTTATTGTCGTGAGGATTAGAGGAGGGACTCAACGGAAGTTCCCTGCACGGCTTCCAGCACATGATAGACGTTCGACAAAGGAAATAACATTGCTTAACTCTCTCCTCTTGTAGATGAGAACATATTGGGCCTGTGGTAAAGGAACTCCCTGAGTTACCTAATTAGAAAATGAAAAAATGGGCCTGGAGTTGTGGCACAGCAGGGATCCCACGTGGGCGGTGAGTCCCAGCTGCTCCACTTCCGATCCAGCTCCTTGCTAAAGCGCCTGGGAAAGCAGTGGAGGATGGCCCAAGTGCTGGGCGCCTGCACTCACAGGGGAGACCCGCTGAAGGCCCGGGCTCCTGGCTTTGCATTGGCCATTTGAGGAGGCATGGCCTCCTCTCCCTTACCCCGGGTGGGCCGGGGAGGGACAGCAGCCTCTGCTTCACCCTCTGAACTCCACTGTAGCACTGTCCGTACTACTCTGATGCAGCTTCTCCCCAGCCCCTGTAGTGGACACCGTAGCCACACCCACCACAGCCACGCCTACTTTAGCCACGCCCATACCCACCATAGCCACGCCCACCGAGCGACCTCCCTGCTTTGCTAAGAAAGCTCCGTTTCTTCATTCGTCCTTTCCTCCCCAGTGAGACTCAGAGATGGTGGCCCATTTCCAACTGGTCTGAGCCAATCAAGATTTTCTCCTTCCCCTTACTAGTTACGAACTTCAGAATGAGCACATGACCCAAGTTTGGGAAATGATAGATGAAAGTACATCTTCTGGGGCACTTCTGAGGAAGGAATGTTTCCTTTTCTTCCCTTGGATGTTGTGATATCTGATGTGAGGGCTGGAACTGCTGCAGCCATCTTACCTCTAGCTGAATCGAATGTTAATATTCATAGTGCAGAGCAAATCCAGCAATATTACAGGAAAGAGAAAAAAATTTTTGTGTAATGAATGTGACTCCTTCCCTACCTCTGGACTATTTGATATTTGAAAGAAATATCTTGTTGTTCAAGTTATTGAGCTAGGTTTTCTGTCATCTGCAAAGGGTATATATATAATATATACATATTATATACATAATTTATGAGTCTTACTGTCTGGTAATATTGGTAAACTCACAGGACTTCAACTTTTACATCTCTAGCAGCAGGAAGTACATTGCACACTCCAGGTGCTTAGCAAATATCTCTTGGGTGGGTGGATGGATAGATGGGTCTCTTGGCATCCTACTAATTATGTTTTTCAATATCTCCTTCCTTCTCAGATATCTTGATAACCATGGCATCTTAGCATTAGATAACAAGTCAAGGGCCAGCCCAGCCAGCCCCTCGAACTATGAGCATATGTTTCTTTCTTTCTTTCTTTCTTTTTTTTTTTTTTTTTGACAGGCAGAGTGGACAGTGAGAGAGAGAGACAGAGAGAAAGGTCTTCCTTTGCCATTGATTCACCCTCCAATGGCTGCTGCGGCCCACACGCTGCGGCCAGCGCACTGTGCTGATCCGATGGCAGAAGCCAGGTGCTTCTCCTGGTCTCCCATGGGGTGCAGGGCCCAAGCACTTGGGCCATCCTTCACTGCACTCCCTGGCCATAGCAAAGAGCTGGCCTGGAAGAGGGGCAACCGGGACAGAATCCGGCGCCCCAACCGGGACTAGAACCCGGTGTGCCAGCGCCACAGGTGGGGGATTAGCCTAGTGAGCCGCGACGCCGGCCGAGCATACGTTTCTATTCTCGATGCATTAATTAGTCTAGGGCATCCTATGGCAGTAGCACAGAAACTTCTGAACTACTTTCTTTTTCCATCCTAATTTTTACCACTGGGGCCAGTGTTGTGGCACAGCAGATTAAGCTGCTACTTACAAGGCAAGCATCCTGTATCTTTTTTTTAAGGTTTAATTATTTATTTATTTGCAAGGAGGAATGGCAGAGAAAGAGAGACAGAGACAAAGAGATCTGCCTCCACTGGTTCACTCCCCAAATGGCCTCGAGGGCTGCAGCTGGTCCAAGCCGAAGCCAGGAGCCCAGAATCCCATCATGGTCTCCCACAAGGGTGGCAGGGGCCCAGGCACGTGGGCCGACTTCTGCCGCTTCCCCAGGCACATTAGCAGGAAGTTGGATCAGAAGCAGAGCAGCCAGGACCTGAACTGGTGCTCTGATACGGGGTACCGGCAATGAGCTTAACCACTGCAGCACAACACCAACCCCCAAAACACTTACTTCTACAGAATCATCTTGACTACGTGCCAAGCCTCCCTCAATTTGCCCGCTTCGTTCTCATTTAATCCTCAGCACCCAGTCACTTCCACTTATCTACCAAGTGAGGAAATCAGCGCTGGGGCTCAGGTCATTTCCTGACAGCCAGGAAGTGGTAGACCTAACCCCCAGGCAGTTACCTGCTGCTCAGAGAACAGGGCAGAGCTGCCCGTCAGCTCTCTTCCTCACATATGCATCAGCTAGAAGGTGCTTCTGCTTTTTAAAAATCTGTCTTATTATTATTTATTTGAGGAACATGAACTCTTATCCACTGATTCATTCTCCAGAATGCCCACAGCAGGTAAGACCGGGCTGAGGAGCTAGCTGGGAGCCAGACACACAGTCCAGGTCTCTCACGTAGGCGGCAGGGACTCAGTTACTTGAGCCATCACAGCTGCCTGCCAGGTCCACGTTAGCAGAAAATTGGAACCAGGAGCTTGAGCCGAGAGTCAATCCCAGGTACTCAAATACGGAACTCTAGGCTAAACCTTTGCTCCTCTTTTAGTACTGTTATTTTTTACTTAGAGTTTATTGAATGGCTAGTAATATTTGACTCTGGGTACCTCAGTTTGCTGAATCTTGAGCCCCTTGTGTTATCTACAGAGAACATGGTGCTATGGTTTGGATCTGGATTGCAGGTGTTCCCCAAACCCCCTGTGCTGCAAGGTTGGTCCTTGGTGTGGTGATGTGGAGGTGACTGGACCTTTGAGAGGTCAGACCTAGCAGAGGGTCGTTAGGTCACGGGGACACTGCCCTCAGAAGGGGTTGGTGCTGGCCTGGTGGAGTGAATCGGTTCTCAGAGGATCAGTTGTTTAAAGCAAGCCTCCCCCGATCCCACCCCCTCCGCCACTGCCCGATTCCGGGTCCCTTCTGCTGTGGCCAGCACTCTGTTTCTTCACCGCATTGCGATGCTGCCAGAAGTTCTCTCAGCAGAACCAAGCAGGTGCTGGCCACACGCGCTTAGGCCTGCAGCGAAACAAACCTCTTTTTGGTATAAAGTACCCTGCCTAAGGTTCCTTGTTGCAGCCCAGAAACAGACCAAGACAAGTGACAGAGCTCTAGCATGAACTCCTGTCCACTTAACACAGGGTTCTTCCCAACATCCTGCAGTTGCTTGCGTTCTCAACTCTTGCCAGAGCCTGGAAAGGATAAGCAGCTGTACACAGGGAGGTAGCCGTGCACTTCATCCAGGTAGCAAGGTGGATCTGTCACTACAGAATTAGTAGAACGATGACCTGTACTCCCAGCCTTCTGAAAGGCCAACCAACTAGCCACCGAGGCGCCTGAAACCAAGGTCATATTCTGCCTGCAGAGATAAGTGTTCTGTACACCAGTGCTGAAGACACGTCACAATCTCTGATCTGGGCCATGGCTATAGAAATTCTCCCTCGAGCTACTGAGTGCTTAACAACTGACTTGCAGGGGCAAGCCGGCTCCAGCGCACCTCTGCCTGTAGGGCAGCCCTGGGCCTGCTCCAGAGAACGCAGCGTGGGAAGAACTCCAGCGCCTCCATCTATGCAGGTGCTCCAGGCCAAAGATCGTGGAGTGCGACCTCTGGCAATCTCTGCCCACATCCGAGCAGCACTGGAGGCTGGTCTTCAACTTCTAAATAGCCTCCACCTAACTGTTAATTCTCCATTGTCCCTTGCCAGACACTATGTAATCTCCTAACTGTTCCCCCTCACCCACTCTTGCCCCTGAGGTCGTGTCATCTTCATCCTGTGCCCAGAGTCATCCTTGGAAAATGTAAATGTGATTGTATTGTCCTTCAAGAGCCCTTCCAAGGCTCTGCAGAGCTGTGGATGCTGCCAGTCCTCAGCACCATGGACACAGCCCGGCTTCCTGGGCTTCGACTGCCTGGTCTGTTTCAGCTCCCGCATGAGGTGCGCTCTCTCATGCCCAGGATCTTCCTGTGTGTGATCGCCCTCCTGGACCGCTCTTCTCTGTCCCTCTCATTATCTCCTTTACTCCTATGTATGCTTTAGGTCTCAGCCTAAGCTCACTCCCTCAGGGAGCCTTCCCTGAACCCTTGGACCTGCATGAGGTCCGCCTGTAACAGATTTCCAAACCACCCTGCACTTCCCTCCCCAGTAACCGTTATCTGCCTTCCCTGCTGGGCCACCAGCTTCCTTACAGCCTGTCCTGAAAGAGCAGACTGACCACACGGCAGCCGGGATGATCCTTCTAGTAGGTCAAGCCTTGTTTCCAAAACCTCGAAAGGCTTTCCATCTCTTTCAGAATAAACTTCAAAGACCATCCCAGGGTCTCTCCAACCCTGCAAAGTGATCTCAAAGAAAATCTCTCTTCTAACACCTCCCATCCCTTACTCTGCTTTAGCACCTTGACTTTCTTGCTTTTCTTTGAATATGCAAACACAGTTCTGCCTCAGGACCTTGGCGTATGCTGCTGTCGCTGCTAAGTAAACCACAAGGTTCACTCCCTTACTTTCTTTGGGTCTCTGTCTAAAGGTTACCTTTTCAGAAAGGCCTTGTCTGTCTACCTTATCTCACCAAATGCTATCTCGCCAGTATCTCTCCCCCCTATTTTATTTTCTATCATGGCTTGTATGACCACATGAGAAATGATATATCAGTTCATTGGCTTAGTGTGGTCTCTCCTCCTCTGGTGGGCAAGCTCCGTGAGAGCAGGGACGTAATCTGTTTTGATCACTGTTAGGCCCCTATTTTCCAGAACAGTGCCTGCCTGACTTACCACTGCTTCCTTCACAGGGACGTAGTCAACTATTTTGTTGCAAAGGACAGGATGTCATTTTTTAAAATCACTCTGTAGTAATCCATGGTGTACAGATCCAATAGTTTTTTTATGCAGTCTTCAGTTGACAGGCATCTAGGTTGATTCCATATCTTAGCTATTGTGAATTGAGCTGCAATAAACATGGGGGATACAGATAACTCTTTCATATGCTGATTTTATTTCCTGTGGGTAAATTCCAGGAGTGGGATGGCTGGGTAATATGGTGGGTCTCTACTGAGGTTTCCGAGTTATCTCCATCCTGTTTTTCACAGTGGCTGTACATTACCACCATTAGTGGCTTAGTCACCTTTTCCCCACATCCTCACCAGCATTTGTTGTTTGTTGATTTCTGTCATTTCTATTCTGTTACATTAGTCTATCCATCTGTTTTTGTGCCAGTACCAGTCTATTTTGATTATAACTGCCCTGTTGTATGTCTTGAAATCTGCTATTATGATTCCTCTAGCTTTGTCTTTGTTGTATAAGATTGTTTAGCTACTCAGGGTCTCCCATGTTTTCCTATGAATTTCAACATTTTTTTCTATATCTGAGAAGAATGCCCTGGTATTTTGGTTGGTATTGCATTGAATCTGTAATTTGCTTTCTGTAGTATGAACATTTTGATAATACTGGTTCTTCTAACCCAGGAACATGGAAGGTTTTTCCATTATTTTTGTGTCTTCTTTTATTTCTTTCTTTAATGTTTTATCATTTATATCATAGAGATCTTTGATGTCCTTGGTTTAATTTATTCCAAGGTATTTAATTTTTCTGTGGCTGTCGTGAATGGGATTGATCTTAGAAGTTCTTTCTCAGCTATAGCATTATCTGTGTATACAAAGGCTATTGGTTTTTGTGTGTTAATTTTATATCCTGCCACTTTACCAAACTCCTTTGAGTTCCAATAGTCTCTTGGTAGAGTCTTTTAGAACCCCTATGTATAGAATCATGTCTATGCAAATAGGGATAGTTTGACTTCCTGCTTCCCAGTTTGTATCCCTTTGATATCTTTTCTTTTTCTTTTTCTTTTTTTCTTTTTTTTTTTTTTTTTTTGCCTAATGGCTCTGGCTAAAACTTCCAGGACTGTATTGAATAGCATTGGTGAGAGTGGGCATCCTTGTCTGGTTTCAGATCTTAGTGGGAATGCTTCCAACTTTTCCCCATTCAATAGGATGCTGGCTGTGGGTTTGTCATAAATTGTCTTGATTGTGTTGAGGAATGTACATTCTATATACAGTTTGCTTATGGTTTTTGTCATGAAAGGATGTTATATTTTATCAAATGCTTTCTCTACATCTATTGATATAATCATATGGTTTTTGTTCTTCAATTTGTTAATGTGATGTATCACATTGATTCATTTGCAAATATTGAAACCATCCCTGTATACCAGGGATAAATCCTACTTGGTCCACATGAATGATCTTTCTGATGTGTTGTTGGATTCAGTTGGCTAGTATTTTGTTGATTTTTTGTGCGTGTGTCTATGTTCATCAGGGAAATTGGTCTGTAGTTCTCTTTCTCTGTTGTATCTTTTTCAGGTTTAAGAATTAAGGTGATGCTAGCTTCAGAAAAGGAATTTGGGAAGATTCCCTCCCTTTCAATTGTTTAGCTTGAGAAGAACTGGAGTTAGTTCTTCTTTAAATGCCTAGTTCTTCTTTAAATGTCTGGTAGAATTCAGCACTGAAGCCATATGGTCCTTTTGGGAGGGTCTTTATTACTGATTCAATTTCCATCTTGGTTATTGGTCTGTTTAGGTTTTCTGCATCTTCATGGCTCAATTTTGGTAGGTTGCATGTGTTCAGCAGTATATCCATTTCTTTTTTCCTAATCTGTTGGCATACAGCTCTTTTAGTAATTCCTGATGATTCTTTTTATTTCTTTGGTACCTGCTGTTATATTTCCTTTTTCATCTCTAATCTTATTGACTTTTTATTTTTCTTTTGATTTCTTCTGTGATCCACTGTTGATTCAGGAGCATGTTGTTCAGTCTCCATGTGTTTGCATATGTTGTAAAGATTCTTGAGTTGATTTCTAGCTTCATTCCATTGTGATCAGAGAAGATGTGTGATATTATTCTGATTTTTTGAATTCACTGATATTTGCTTTATTGCCTAGCCTGGGGTCTATCCTAGAGAAAGTTCCATGAGCTGGTGAGAAGAATGTGTATTCTGCAACTGTAGGATGAAAAGTTCTATAGCTATCTGTTAGGTCCATTTGGTCTATAGTGTTGATTAACTCTGTTGTTTCCTTGCTGATTTTCTGTCTTATTGACCTGTCCTTTGCTGAAAGTGGGTATTGAAGTCCCCCATTACAATAGTATTGGAGTCTATGTCTCCCTTTAGATCCATTAACATCTGTTTTAAATAGCCAGGTGCCCTGTAATTGGATGTCATTGCGTATTTTTAGTAACATTGTCACCAAGTGACACATTCACTTATATTTTCTGGTAGCATCTTTCTGACATCGGTCATTCTCCCTTTTCATTAACTCAATTTCCCAGGGGAAAATCATCCCTTGGGCTGTCATTCCAGCGTCATAATGCAGAGTATCGGCAACCTTTGAGATGAAGAAATAGAAGGGTTTTAAGAATCAGTAAAATCTGCCTGCACTCTGCCTCATGCTGAGAAATGTAGGGATAATTTAATATCAAAGGTCAGAGGCACAGTTTCTTTCACCTTTTCAGCAGAAGAAATTACTTTTGGCTTAAAGAATGTGCTCAGGTAATTTCCATCAGTAAACAAATGGAGTCAGAAAGTGAATGTAGTCACACACCCATATTTGCTTAGCACAAGCCAATAAAAAAAAAAAAAAAGAGTTCCTTGTACCACAGGTTCAGGGGGTAGCTTTCTGTTATTCCTGGCACTTGGAAATGACTCAAGTGAGAGCGATAACGCTTTGGGTGTGTGTGCAACAAAGGGGGAGTTCACACACCTGAGATAAGGAGCAAGATGGGGAAGTGGGGGTGCAGCTGATTCCTAACATTGCCACCTCCTTGTTGGGCTAGAACTGGGCACACTTCCCACTGGCTGGATGCTGCATGGGCCTCTCTACCCTATCCTGTCTTTGTTCAGCCATGACTGGCTGATCTTCTTGGAGACTTTATTTAACTTCCTAGAGCTTCGCTTCTTTATTATAAAATGAAGACTGTGACCTTGGGTAACATGAGGGTTAACACAGTGGAAACTCAAATTTGAATCCTAACATTTTGATTTGTAGCTGTGTGACCCTAGGGTTCTTTAAACTTGAATTTCATCATCATTTTTGTACAGAGGCATATAATACCTCCTCTCAGCATAACAGTGAAGAATCAATTAGATCATGTGCGTTGGCAGGCCCAGCACAATGTTTAGCATGTAGCAGGCCCTTATACAGGCTAGTTTGCTGTTTCTTTCTGTTCTTAAACATAAACCCAGGTTTTCTTTAGTGTAGAGTCAGATCCCTTTACAACTGGCCAAAGCCAGCTATCTCATGACCTCAGGTTCTAAAAGGGAAATAGCTCAAAAAGAGAGGAAAAAAAAAAAAAAGCAGGATGCAACCAACCAATCACTGGACTGCACTGCTCACTCATCTATGTGCCGAAACCTTGATGCTCAGCAATGTGAGCTACTCAGGGCCTCCCACCTGAACCTCAATAATTATTTTCTGAATGAATGAAGGGAAAGGGGAAATGGCAAGAGAATTACCTGGGATTACACAGGGAGCACTGGGGAGAAACAGATAAAAAAATTAAAAGAAAACAAAAAGCAATTAAATAAGGGAGAGGAAAAATCTAAAATACCACAGAGAATTAGAAAAACTCAGTATGTGTACAAGGGCTTGAAGGACCCTTACGGGGGGGGGACAAGAAATTAGGCCTGGGCAAATACCAGGGGTCTCTTAAAAAGCTAGATGTTCCCCAGAGATTAGCGGGCAGAACATTCTCTGGGACGAGAAAAACAACCCCCAGCAGAGCTACCCCTCCCCTTCAGAAAGTCCCTAGGCGCACACTTATGATGTCACTGCGACCGGCCAATCCTGTAACACCTCAGCATTCTCCACCAGCACTCTCCGCCAGCATTCTTCACCAGCATTCTCCCATAAGCTAATGGTCCCTTCAAACTGACCAATCCTGTAACACCTCTGCATTCTCCGCTAGCCTTCTCCGCCTGCATTTTACGCATGCGCATTAGCAATATGCTAATTCGTTTCCTATATAACCGGTGTGTAACTGCCACTTGGGGCTCCTCACCGCCTGAGGTGGGGGCCCATTTGGGCAAACATTCAATAAAATCCTTGTGCTTTTTGCACCAACTCGTCTGGAGTCTGGATCTTTGGGCGTCCTCCCGAACAAGTGGGCAACTCAGCAATTGGGAGGTCCAACAGGCTCTTCAAAATATTCATGGAAAACATATATTATGATAAAAAAAACTATGCATCAATTTCAAAATTTTGGTACCAAAATAAACTTATTTTTTTTAATTCCATTTGCCATGAAGTTGTTAAGGTTCCCTTGTACTTAGGGGAGAAAAAGAGCTATACTTAACAACAGCAAACAAAAAGAGTGAGAGACTAGAACGGAGCCCCTCAAAAATGCCTTGCAGACACTAGATAACATCAAGCCCCAGTCTCCCAATCACCCTCCCTCAGCCTAACTCACTGAATTGAGGCACTGGTACAGCCAGCCCTCCAAGATTCTAATCACTCACTCATGAGGTCATCTGCTGCTCCAACAGATAACACTTTGGTACCCAGTATTGTCTTGAGAGGTTCTGTTTAGGACAATCCTAGGTCTGGACAGTGGAATCCCAGCTCCAGGGCAGAGACTAACTCCTACCTGCATGTGGCCCCCAGGCTGACTGAAGGCCACTTGGCGCCATACCAGCCCAGTGCTGCTGGACTGTAGGCGTCCCCTCCATGTCCTAAGGGGTGTGTTGCTTCATTCATTATCTCAACTTCCTTTGCCAGCAGGCAGAGCAGGAAGAGAGAAGCAATGTGCAAGTCTTGGCGTCTAACCGACACCGGGGGCGTGGCACCCCAGCACTGCCTTCCTTGTAGCCTCTTTAACCCCCCCCCCCAACACCAGCAGTAGCTCTTGAGACCCAGCAGTCTGCTACCCCCTCCTCTGCTGGCAGAGCCAGTGTTCTCTTTCCTTCACCCTCAAACCTTGTCCTTGTTGTTTTACTTGGCACCAGGGACAGGGACCCTCTGAGATTCATTTGGGGCATCCTCCACTGCCTTCTCCGGCCACAGCAGAGAGCTGGACTGGAAGAGGAGCAACCGGGACTAGAACCGCAGGTGGAGGATCAGCCTAGTGAGCCACGGCACCGGCCCATGATGCCCTTTTAATAAGTGGGTGGCAGGGTCCCAGAGTCTTGAGCCATCATCTGCCGTTTCCCAGGGTGTGCATTAGCAGGAAGCGGGGTTGCATATGGAGGAGCTGATAGCGACGTGCTTATTAATATTTCCTGAAATTAATAAGCTGTGCAGGTTCTTGCCATGAATTCAGAGAAGCATTCTGAACCCTGGCTCAAATAAACCAGGCAGCGTGATAAGTTTTTCAGCTGTTTATTTAGTGAGAGAAATGCATGGGAGAGTGAGGGCTTTAAGGGAGAAAGGAAAGTCTGGAAATTGAGCTGGGGCCGTACGGAGCAGAGAGCAGGTCGAGAGCCACGTGCAGCAAGCGTTTGGTTGAGAGCAGCTGCTACTACTAGCAGCTTATCACGGGCAGCCAAGCAAAGGCGGAGAGCGTGGGTGGCCCGAAGGCACAGGGCAAAAGGGCAACAAAGGTCCATAATGGCAAAAAAAGGTCAGCAAGAAGAAAAGGGCTGGGCCACCTGCTTCAGGCTTCTTATGCACTTCCCAAGGGGAGTGGTCACGTAGCCCAAGTGGGGTCAGACAAGAGGGTGAGATCACACAGGGGTGTGGAGAAGGCAATGGTCTTCCAGCTCACAAAGCTAATCAATTTTATCCTATCTGCCTGCCTATGTCAGAGCCAGGACTTGAACCCATGACGCCTATATGGTATATGGAAATCCCAGTGACAGACCAACTGCTGTGCCAGATGCTTGCCCTATGATGCCCTTTTAATAAGTGCAGTCAGAATCCATCTACAGACCCAAATATAGAAAATTGGGCAGAGTAGAACTGATGCGGGTGTCACAAAGGCAGGAGGGTAGGACCCCTACATCCTGCTTCTCCTTCTTCCTGTGGGCTGCGGGTATGCTCTGAGGTGTGGCGCTGAACCCCAGGGTGAGCACATTTGCTGAATAAATCATTCAGTAGCTCCTATAAAGGGAAGCAGTGAACCCTAAAAACCAGCAAGCCAGGGTCTCCAGACCAACCTCGTTTTCCTGTCCATATGCTAGTCATGAAACACGATAGCAGAATTCATCTGGATTTGAGCAACACACTTGGAGACGCCTCTCACCGTAACCTTACAAACCAAATGAGGGTTCTAGAAGGGTGCCACTAGGTGATGCAAAACTGTTAAGCCCATCCCTGCGGGATTTCGGTTACAGGTTAATCAAATCTGCCAGAATTTCTAGTGGCCTGCAAAAAGGCTCTTTTCTCATTAGCTCCCTTTGGCCTTTCAGTAAATAATACTAACAGTTAGCATAGTAACAATAGTTATTCTTACTACATGTTAGACACAATGCTAAGCACTTCATATAAAATACTATAAAGCAGGTATTATTTTTATCAGTACCTTTTAAATGAGAAAACCAATGCTCAAAATGGACAATTAGCTTGCTCAGTGTCACATAACCAGTAAGTAGGACTTAAATCTCATAAACTCCAAAAATGTTGCTGATGGAGAAATGAGGACATCGGTGACTCTTTTATGAAGCGTTGAGATAGGTAATACGTCAGATAATAAGATCACTATCCAAGAGAGCTACCCTCCAGCATGAGGGACCAAAATTTAAAATGTAGACTTTAAAAGGAATGGAGAACACAAGTTCTAACAAAAAAAAAAAAAAAGAAGAAGAAGAAGAAAAAAAAAGAAACCTGCAAGCAATAGGGAGAAAACACAGCTACACTAATACAGGATGGGAGAGACAGACCCTAACCACAGCACAGGTGGAAAAGTCGGCACTTTTCATTACAAAGGCTGAATAGATGGTGAAATATGACTGCCAGCAATTTTAGCATGAACTTGGGCCATAGTATTAGATGTAGAAGGTCTGAAACAAGGGAAGGTCCTGCCCTGCTGGGTCTGCTTTTGTAAGACCCTGTCTGCAGGGGTCTGTGCTGGTATCACATTTTAAGAGGGATGGTGATGGGGGCCGGCGCTGTGGTGCAGCGGGTTAAAGCCCTGGCCTGAAGCGTCGGCATCCCATACGGGTGCTGGTTCTAGTCCTGGCTGCTCCTCTTCCAACCCAGCTCTCTGCTATGGCCTGGGATAGTGATAAAGGATGGTCCAAGTCCTTGGGCCCCTGCACCCTCATTGGGGGACCCATAGGAAGCTCCTGGCTCCTGGTTCCAGATCGGCCCAGCTCCGGCTGTTTCGGCCATCTGGGGAGTGAACCAGTGGATGGAAGACCTCTCTGTCTGTCTCTAACTCTTCTGTAACTCGTCTTTCAAATAAATAAAATAAAACTTTAAAAAAAAAAAAAAAGAAAGAGGGATGGTGATGAAAGAAACTCAGTCATGATGGAGAATACGTAGAAAGGACCTGGGAACACTTAGCCGGAAATGAGAAGACAGTAGGAATGGAAGGTCATTTCAGGCATGGAAGGTCATTTCTCAAACTGCTTCTTGCAATGGAAGTGTACTTGTCTAGCAGAGAGAAGCAGCCTCTGGGGACACCATGGCTTTGTGTGTCTTCAACATTGATGACCAGTAGGAGCTCCAGGACCTGACCAGCAACTGACCAGCAAAGGCAGCTGCCAACACGAAGCTTCCAAACTAGTCCTTGGAGAGTTTCAGCTAAACATGGCGAGAACTGGTCTGCAGCTTGACCTGCCGATGATTAAGTGTGCCCTCTTCAAAACAGAAACAAAACAAATATAAAAAAAAAAGTTCAAACTCTCCGATCAATGTGCACACAAGCTTCACTGGGTGCAACCAATCAAAGTAAAGCACAGTGTCTTGCCAGGCACTTTGGAAAGGCCTTAGAACAAAATCCAGGCAGCCAGGAAATGAGTGGGTAAATTGTAGGGTAAAGGAAGCTGTCACGACACTCAGTGCTAGATGACAGTGGGAAGATGCCTACCACGTTCTGAGGGGAAAACGTCAGAATTTTACCCCAATTATCCTTCAGCACAAAGGCGGTAGGCAGAGTGTCTCAAGCAAGCAAGACTCCAGGGACTATACAAAGGGGCCTCCAAAAGTTCATGGAAAATCTAATCAAATGATGCTTATTTTGGTGTTAAAAAATTTTGAAACCCATGCATATCAGAACCATTAAAAATGCTCATAGAAACTTTGTATTTTACGCTGGCACTGTGGCTCAATAGGCTAATAATCCTCTGCCTGCGGTACCGGTACCCCGGGTTCTAGTCTCGGTCGGGGTACCGGATTCTGTCCCTGTTGCCCCTCTTCCAGGCCAGCTCTCTGCTGTGGCCAGGGAGTGCAGTGGAGAATGGCCCAAGTGCTTGGGCCCTGCACCCCATGGGAGACCAGGAGAAGCACCTGGCTCCTGGCTTCGGATCAGCGCAGTGCGCTGGCCGCAGCATGCCGGCCATGGCGGCCATTGGAAGGTGAACCAACGGCAAAGGAAGACCTTTCTCTCTGTCTCTCTCTCACTGCCCACTCTGCCTGTCAGAAAAAAAAAGAAGAAAAGAAACTGTGTATTTTAAAAAATACATGGATTTCATTTTTTTGCACCAAAATAAACATCATGTAATTACATTTCCCAAAAGCTCTTTAAAAAACAAACTTATCGGCCGGCGCCGTGGCTCAACAGGCTAATCCTCTGCCTTGCGGCGCTGGCACACCGGGTTCTAGTCCCGGTCGGGGCGCCGGATTCTGTCCCGGTTGCCCCTCTTCCAGGCCAGCCCTCTGCTGTGGCCCAGGAGTGCAGTGGAGGATGGCCCAGGTGCTTGGGCCCTGCACCCCATGGGGAGACCAGGAAAAAGCACCTGGCTCCTGGCTCCTGCCATCGGACGAGCGCAGTGCGCCGGCCGCAGCGCGCTGACCGTGGCGGCCATTGGAGGGTGAACCAACGGCAAAGGAAGACCTTTCTCTCTGTCTCTCTCTCTCACTGTCCACTCTGCCTGTAAAAAAAAAAAAAAAAAAAAATCAAAAAAAAAAAAAAAACTTATCTTCAGCTCCATTTTCTCCAAACTTTTTAAATTAATTAATTATGTATTTATTTATTTATTTATTAGAGAGAGAGAGAGAAACAGAAGTATTGAGAGAGAACTCCCATCCATTGTATTTTCCCTAAATGCCCACAATAGCGAGAGCTGGACTAGGCCTGAAGCCAGGAGCTAGGAACTCAATCCAGTTCAATTAACTGAGCCGTCACCACTGCCTGTCACAGTCTGCATTAACTGAAAGCCGGAATTAGGAGCTAGAGCTGGGAATCAAACCCAAGTACTCCACAGTATGGCCTGGGCATCTTAACTGCTGGGCTAAAGTCCTAAATTTTTTGAAGTAGCCTTGTACTGTGGGCCCTCACTGAATGAATCATGTTGATAAGTTAAACACAGGCAACTTGGAGATCACTCAAAATAAACAAATATAAAAAAATGAAATCCAGGGAATCAGGGAATCAGAAATTACCATTGAATCCATATCATTGGGAATTTGCTGTGGAAGTGAATTTATCAAAGTCGGGTAAGTTTAAGAAGGGAATTGGGAGCAAATTATGACGGCATATTAGGAAGTCAAAATGTCTTATCTAAAATTGAAATAGTTGTTTAAAAACACTCCAACCTATTGAGATGTTGAAAACGTTTTCATTTATTCTCTTTTTATTTGAAAGGCAGGAAGACATATACACACAGAGAGAAACAGAAGCACACAGAGGGAGAAATACTCCATTCCCTGGTTTATACCCTACATCTCCCTAACAACCAGGGCTGGGCCAGGCCAACGCCAGAGGCTCAGAATTCAACTGGGGATTTAATCAGGGTCTCCCTTAGGGGAGACAGGTATCCAAGTACTGGAGCTCTCATCTGCTTGCTCTCAGGGTGTATATTAGCAGGAAGTTAGAATTGGAAATGGAGTTGGGACTTGAACCAAGGCAGTCCAGTATAGGATGCCAGTATCCCAAGTGGATTCTTACCTGCTACACCAAAGGCCTACCTGTAAGTTTTTTTTTTTTTAATCTTTTCTACTTAATTGTGAGGGTTTATTTTTAAAGGGAATGCTATCTTTGAGTTATCAGGATATATTTATCTGAAGTTTGGCATTTTCCCCATTTTTCACTTTAGTTTTTTTTAAGTAGTATTAAGTTTAATAGTTTGTTAGAATGGTATGTAGGACATGGTGGATAGATAATTTAACATCTCTTCCAACCTGGGTTTATTATGTCCTCCTGTTTTCTGGGGGCTGGAATGATCCAATTATATCTCTAGATTCCCTCGTAGCTCATATTCCAGAGGACACAGGTGCCACCCATCAGGTGAGACTTGAACTGAGCTGAGTGGAAGAAGGCAAGGAGGTGGAAAAGGAGGCCCCTGTGGTGGAGCTCAGCCAGCCACCATGCGGCTCTGGAGCCCGTAGTTCTGGTGGGGATTCTTGTCTCCTGGTTTCCTGGAGCCACCACGGAGAAAGCAGCTCCTTGGGCCCAGATCACACCAGAGCGATCTATGTCCTGTGCGTTTTGAAACAGGAATTAGCAGGGCACTTCAGAAAGTTCCTGGGGAAACAGGATTAAAAGATAAGTTTACTTTGATGCAAAAAATGATTGAAATCCATATTTTAGAGGGGTCTTCAAAAAGTTCACAGAAATGAGTATTTTGAAAAAAACCCATGTATTCAAAAATTTTGCACCCAAATAAATTTATCTTGTAACTCCATTTTTCCATAAACTTTCTGCAGTACCCTCATGTGGTGGCTTAGAACAGTAGAAATGTGAGGTAGGTGTTTGCCCAGCCTTAAGATGTCGTGTGTCATATTGGAGTACCCATGTTGTGGTCCCATCTCCTGCTCCTGACTCCAGCTGCCTGCTGGCGCAGGTCCTGCTACCCACATGAGAGACCTGGATTGATCTGCTAACTCCCAGTTTTGGGCCCAGCCCAGGCCCAGCCCAGCTTCAGCCATTCAGGCATTTGCAGAGTGAACCAGATGTTGAGAGCACTTTCTGTCTCTTGCCCTCTATTTTTTGCCTCTCAAATAAATAAAATAAATTTTAAAAATGAAAAAATGGAAATATATTTCCTTATTCCCATAAAGGCCAGACTGAGTGTCCCTGGGCTGAAATCAAGGTGTCAGCAGGGCCAGACAGAGAGGCTCTAGGGAAAACCCATTCCCCATCTCTGGCTTTGTGGCTACCTCACCCTAACCTCTGCCTTCATCCTCCATCACTTGTCTTGCAAGGATACATATGATTGCCCGTAGGGCCTATTCTGGTAATCCAGGATAATCCTGACTCAGGAGCCTCCACTTCAGTCACACCTGCAAACACTCAGTTTCTGCATAAATCCAGGTTCTAGGAATATCTCCTGAGGACACGCCTATCTTCGGAGGCCCATTTTCAGCCCACCGTAAGCGGCATCATCCTGGAACTTGAACTTGGGACAGTAGCCTCTACTTCTCCAGATTCCTGCTGTGGTGGGGGAGATACTGCCTGCAGCACCAGCTGTTCTGGGCATCATTCCTAAGAGCCAAAGCCTGAAGCCTCCTCCAGCCCTTCCGTGATTGGATTTGTGCCCAACGCCTTGTCTGCCTGAACCACGAGAGTGTTTCTGTTATGTGCAACTCAATCCTACATCCACCGATATGATCACCTGTTGACACCATTTTTTACATTTCTCTTTCTACATTTGTATCTGCATAACTTGGCTAGAACTTTGCTGTATAACAGGTACAGAGAATAAAGCACTCTTCTTGCTTTGTGGTAACAGTTGCTGTGGTGGGTGCAACACAAGGAAGTGGGGGTGGGGATCTAAATTTTACTACAGTCTGTTAGAATTGGTGCACTGAAGTAAGGAGCTCAGGTACATTCTCTGTCCCTTGGGTTTCCTCTCCTCCCTGCTCCTCGTTTTGTGACATCCTGGTGGTGTCAATGTAGAGGGAGGACAAAGTCCTCAGGTCTATGCTTAATCCTCCAAGTATCGTTGATCTCTGCTGTGAACTGGCTCCCCTAGGCTGTTTCCTGGCCAGTGGCTCACAAGACACTTGACACTAGAGCTTACGGTCCTGGTCGTCTACCTCTGAACTGGCAGATCCACACATTCAGGCTTCTGCCTACCCATAGACGCAACTCCTCTGTATTTCTGCTCTCAGACACACAGGAGTTTCTGGGTCCCCTAAAAGTGACTCACAATCCATGGGAGAATGAAGAGCATCGTCTCAGGCTGAACTGTCTACCTACCTGGGCCCTGTCAGTACTGCTGCAGCATATTGGAGGTGGGGGAAAGCAGGGGGGTCCTGGTGAGAATCTCCTTGCAGCACCTGTGGGAAAGCCCTTGTGGTCTTGGCCCCTCCTTAGCTCTGTGATGCGCTGATCCTCTGTGCCCAACCTGGGCCTGAGGGAGCCGAAAACCAGAACCTGCCTCAGTGCTCCTTTCGCACAATTTCTGGGGCCAGAGTGAGGCGGCTGGGGGTTCCCCACCTCACCTGTGGCTTGTCCTCTTCTGACGCGCACTTCCTGGAGTGGCCAGCCCCAGGGCATTTTCAGGTGGGGAGGGAGGTCCAAGCTATCATAGGGAAGAAACTCTGGCCAGAGCCCTTCTGATTTAGTTCTGATGTTACAGGAAAGATGATAGAGACTGAGAATTGTTGTCTCTCTCGTCCTCTCGCGATTCTTGAATATTTTCTTGTTTGAAATCAAGGAGTCAAAGAACTCAGAGATCAATGTTCCCTATTCCAGACAATACTTTCCCCCAGACAAAAAAAAAAACCTTGTAACTCCATAACTCAACCCTGACAGTCCAAGGTTCCTGGGGAACCAATTAAGAAGAAAATTAGAATGGATCAGTTTAATGCCTAAGATTATCTGTTACCTTCTATATTAAGAGAAGTCTGCAACGATATTAATGAAACATTAATCGTGGTTATTTTTGGATTCAGGCAACTGAGGTGGATTACTTTATTCCTTGCATTTTTGGTTACTTCTTGAATTTTTAAAAGTAATCATTAGTCTGATTTTAAAAAATCCTCAATAACTTGGTTTGAATCTTTTTTTCTGCAGCTCATTTCCCACCCCCTACCCATTTCAAGAACTAATATCTTGTAGACTTCCCATAATTCCACATTCACCCATTCATTAATGTACCAGGCATTTACTGTGTTCCAGGTCATATGTTAGGTATTAAGGACAAAAATGAATAAATGCCATATTTGCCTTTTAGGAAACCACAATTTAGTGGAAAATACTAAGGATACAACTCCAGCACATTCTGATGAGTATGATTATGTGATTTTATGACTTTGCACATCATAAAGGATTGAGTCAATTTTGCAACCCTACTTTCTTTAACATCTGTCTTTGAGCCAGGCCATAGCATAGGTGCGGGGGACAAAAACACATTTCCTTGGGAGAGTTTTGCATCAGGAGGCCCCCAGGACTCCTAAGCTTGCGAGTCAAATTTCCCCTGAAGACTGTGAGACAGACTATACTGGCTGGGACTCTCCTGACCTTCAACCTCCACCTGCAGGAAGCAAGAGCTGTTCTAAGAAATGAGAAGTGACAGATTCTATATCACAGATCAAACAAAAGGCAGGTGACAGGACGGGCAGCTGCACAAAGGCTGGCCTGGGAGGAAGTGACTAAGGCTTGGAGTCCGAGTCTCTCTGTGCTGTTCCTCACAGGGGAACTCTCTTCCAACCTGGTTTCTACACTGAGCTGACTCACTGGCTTCTTCCTCCTACAGTGTCAAGACTTGCCTGTATTCCAACTGCACTGCTGAACGAATGGGGAGATAGCTTGTTCAAGGTAGACTGCTGAAAGCTTTTTTTTCATTTTTCATTTCTATTTCTAGACATGTCACTGACTTGCTGAGTCACAGTTGGCAAGCTCAATACTTCTCTTTTCCCCTTGTGTTCCATCTGGATAATATAGTTTATGAAAAGCTCTAAGGCATTTTATTTGGAAAAAGGTATACTCATAAAAATGATAGTTGTATTTACCAAAAAGCTTTGGCCTATACATAGCTCAATTAAAACATTATCTTATTGCAATAAAAATATTTTGGTCTAATGTTTTCTTCACTGAGATGAAAACTCCTTGAAAATGAGGACTATTTGTTTACATCTTTCTGTTCCCAACACTCACCGCGGTCAGGTTTAATGAAACCAAATATTCTCTACCTGTTCCTTGAATGCAACAGGTTATCTGTGCATTTTGGCAAACAGCCTAGAACTGTCGTAAAGTTTTGTAGGGGCATTGGGCATCATTTTGGGGGCAAGTGTAAGGCTTTCATCTTATAGTCAAAGGTATGATCCAAAAAAATTGCTTAAAATCCTAAATAATATGATGAGAGTTTAGCCTGGTGGTTAAGACATCTGCATCTTACATCAGAGTGCCTGGGTTCAATTCTTAGCCCCAGCTTCCTGCTAATGCAGACCCTAGGAGATGGTAGTGGTGTCTCAAGAAATTGGGTTCCTGCCACCCACATAGGAGATCTGGATTGAATTCCTTTCTCTGGGCTTTGGCCAAGTCCAGCTCCAGCCTTTTGTGGGTATCTGAGGAGTGAACCAATGAACGGGAGTGCCCTTTCTCTCTCCTCCCCAACCCCTGCATTTCAAAAAAAAAAAAAAAAACAACTTTTTAAACCATAAAAGGATTTAAATATTTATTTACGTATTTGAGAGGCAGAGTTGGAGAGAGAGAGGGAGAGGGAGAGGGAGAAGGAGAGGGAGAGGGAGAGAGAGAGAGAGAGAGAGAGAGAGAGAGAGAGACGTTCTATCTGCTGGCTCAATCTGCAAGTGGCCACAATGGCTGAGGCTGAGCTGGTCTGAAGCCAGGAGCCAGGAGCTTCTTCCGGATCTCCCATGCAGGTGCAGGGGCCCAAGGACTTGGGCTGTGTTTCACTGCTTTCCCAGGAACAATAGCAGGGAGCTGGAATGGAAGTGGAGCAGCTGGCATTTGAACTGGAGCTCATGTGGGATGCCGGCACTGCAGGCAACAGCTTTACCTGCTACGGCACAGCGCTGGCCCCAAGAATATATTCATTGAATGAATGAATGAAGAACCACAACTCTTCTTCCTAAACTTAAACTACTTATTCTGGTCACCTCTCAGAAATACCAGAGTTCTGGAGGAGCCTACACAATTTCACAGTGTCCGCGTTGTCTTTGAGACATCAAATTCAACAGGAAGAAAGAAAAAGAAAAGGAGAAGTTGAGCACTATGACCAGTGTACTGACACTGAAGCAGGAAAGAGTCAAGCGATAGGAAGATTAGCACTTAATATTATGTGCTTGCCCTAGCCAAATGGCTATATGCCTAGATTATGTACTTTAACGAGATAACTGTTGTAAAGCCCTTAGTACTCACAGTATTGTGCAAAGGAGAAAACACTGACTAAATATTTGATGGTGCTAAGAAAGAAGCTAGATGAAATAAAAATAAGATAGTTACTGTAAAGATGTTGCCACAAAAGCTCTGCTAAAACTTTATTTTGCCAAAAATATTTTTAAGAATATTTTTGGACTTGAGTTATAAATGTGATTTCTAAATTGATACTCTTTTAACGTTTTTTAAAAAATCAGATGAAGTGTAGAAATAAACTAAAAGTGTATCAACATTTCTAATTTTGTATAGCTTTATTTGTGACTTTAAAAAAATCAGCTTCTCCTCAGTAAACCTAAAAGGCCTTGAACTTGGATCTATTTTTGTTTTGTTCAAACTTCCATTTTGTGCTGAGCACAGGGCTTTACTTTCATTGGTGCATCGGAAATATTGGTGATAAACATGAATAAGAATAATCCAGTTACAAGCAAATTGTCAAATCTCTCACAAGTGAAACTGTCCCATTCTCAAAGATGTAGCTTATTTCTGCAGCGGAGTGCGTGATGGACCACAGTAAGTTCAGAGCTGGACTCTATCTAGAATGCACTTGTGATATGGAGAGAGATGGCTACACCTACTTCCTGGTTTAGAGATTCGAGAAAGTCAACTGGACTGCAAAATGTAAAGTCTATATTTGTTTAATCTTACAGAATTTCACTTTTAATTTTTCTTGACTTTTTAGAAACTTGGAGAGCCAGAGAGAGTGTGTGTACACTCCCCTTTAGTGGGTCACCCCTCAAATGCCCACAACAACCAAGACTGAGTCAGGGCCAGAGCCAAAAGCGCAGAGCACAGCCCAGCTCTCCTACATGGGGGCAGAGCGCAGTCACTTGGGTCACTGCTGCCTCCCAGCACCTGCACCAGTCAGGAGCCAAAGCTGGGAATGAAACCCAGGCACTTTGAGGCAGGCTGTGGGCACTGTAACCACCAAACCAGGTAAATACCTAGTCCCTAGCCTTAGCTTTTAAAAAAGATTTATTAATGGCCGGCACCGTGGCTCACTAGGCTAATCCTCTGCCTGCGGCACCGGCACACTGGGTTCTAGTCCCGGTCGGGGCGATGGATTCTGTCCCGATTGCCCCTCTTCTAGGCCAGCTCTCTGCTGTGGCCTGGGAGTGCAGTGGAAGATGGCCCAAGTGCTTGGGCCCTGCACCCCATGGGAGACCAGGAGAAGCACCTGGCTCCTGGCTTCGGATCAGCGCCATGCGCAGGCCGCAGCGCACCAGCCGTGGCAGCCATTGGAGGGTGAACCAATGGCAAAGGAAGACCTTTCTCTCTGTCTCTCTCACTGTCCACTCTGCCTGTCAAAAAAAAAAAAAAAAAAAAAAAAAGATTTATTTATTGTTTGAAAGTGAGAGTTACAAAGAGAGAGAGAGAGAGAGAGATCTTTCACCCACTGATTTACTCTCCAAATGGCTGCAATGGCTGGGGTTGGGCCAGGCTAAAGCCAGGAGCTTCTTCCAGGTCTCCCACGTGGGTGCAGGGGCCCAAGCACTCGGGCCATTTCCCACTGCTTTCCCAGGCCATAACAGAGAGCTGGACCAGAAGCAGAACAGCTGGGACTCGAACTGGTGCCCATATGGGGTGCCAGCGCTGCAGGTGGAGGCTTTACCCACTACACCACTACACCAGCCCCAACCTTAATTTTTTTAAAAGGAGAGAAGGGTGGAAGGGAGGGCCCCTTTCTTTTTTAAAGATTATTTATTTGAAAGAGTTGCAGAGACAAGAGGCAGAGACAGAAAGAGATTCCATCTGCTGATTCACTCCCTAGATGGCCACATGGCCAGGGCTGGGCCAGGCCAAAGTCAGGAGCTAGGAATTTTTACCAGGTATCCCATGTGGGGAGAATTTGGCCCATCTTCCACTTTTCCCAGGCCATTAGCAGGGAACTGGATTGGAAGTGGAGCAGCCGGGACACAAACCAATGCCCATACAGGATGCCAGCATTGCAGGCAGCAGCTTTACCCTCTACGCCACAATGCTGGCCCACATTATTTTTAAATAAATCAAATTTTTAAAAAACACATGAAAAACATGTAACCTAATGAATCACTATATGACTAACATTTTTACAACCAAGACCAAAGTCAAAAAACAAAACTTGGTCAGCCAGTCCAAGAGTTCTTCCATGTATCCTGTTCCAATTACAGACCCCTCCCTCCTCCTTCATCCTCACAACCCAAGAAGCCATTATCCTGACTTTTATAGCAGTGGTTCTCATAGTGTGGTCTCTGGACTAGAAATTTCATTTCAAAATGCAAATCCTTGGCCCTCATCACAGACCTGTAAGTCAGCAACTCTCTGGGCGAAGCCTAGCAGTCTGTGTTTTAGGAAATCCTCCAGGTGACTCTGGTGTGTGTCTAAAGTCTGGGAACCATCATTTTATAGTAATCACTTCCTTGTGTTTCTTTGTTGTTTGATGACCAAAGCATGTGCCCCTAAGCACTGTAGCTTATTTTTGCCCATTTAAACAATTGGATATGTCGTTTAAATCTCTTTTCACGTGGAGGTTTCCCCTCCAACCTCTTCCTTTCCCTGCATTTTATGTGTTCAGGCCTCCAGGTTGTTCAGCTGTGTGGTTCCCCACAGCCTGGACTCTGCCGATTGCATTTTCATGCTGCAGCTCAACATCATTTCCTGTATGGTGGCAGCTGGATCTGGAGGCTTTGTTGGACTTCACGTTGACCTTATTGGCAAGACTCTCGGTGCCGTTCTGTTCTTTGATCGGGAGGACACGATGCCTGCTTGTCTCTGATGTTTGAAGCTGTGATAATGCCTAGATCCCTTAATTCATAAGGGATGACAAAATGATATTTTAGTTGCATCATTTCTGTTTCATGTATTAGCTGGAATAGCTTATAAAGAGCTATTCCCCTTCCTCTACCAATCTGGTGGTATAATTTGGATTAAAAAAAAGTCCAGGAATTGCTCAATTCTTTCCCACTTCTTACCAGTTTTCAAGATAATAAATTAATTCCCCTTCATCCTCTAAACGTGACCAATTGCATATTTTGAATTTTTACTTATTTATTTTCACTTTACTTGAAAGGCAGCGAAAGACAGGGATTTTCTATATGCTTGTTTCCTCTCCAAATGTCCACAACAGCCAGTGCTGAGCCAGGTTAAAGCCAGGAGGTTGAAACTCCATCTGGATCTCCTGTGTGGATGGCAGGAACTCAAACTTGAGCCATTATCTACTGCCTCCCAGGATACGCATTAGCAGCAAGCTGGATCAGAAATGTAGCAGCCACGACTCAAACCAGGCTCTCCACAATATGAAATGCAGGTGTCCCAAACATCCACCCTCCTTTTTAATGCCTTTAAGGACTCATGGATTTAAACATAGTTGATAGCATTTCAGCACACTGCAGTTATTATCATTATTGAATCTCAAATCATTTGATGATGGGCTAGTGGGTGCCACTTCACATTGGTTTCTGAATCTTTTTCAGGGGATTATCCAGAATACAGAATAATAACATGTTCCTGGTTCATGTTGCACATTTCCTACCCTACATCACTTCATCAAGAAGCCCTGGCTTCCTTTAGAGGGGAATCATATTTGAAGGCCAAATCTAAGTCCTAGCAGAGTCCATTAGGACTGTGTGGGATGGTGTTTTAGGCTTATTCAGTGAGTAATGTTAAGTGTGTGTGCCTTCAAGTAGTCTGTAACAAATTGCCTCAGAAGATGATTCCTTAAAATGACAATAAACATTTGTTATCCTGGAGACGGCCTTGTGGTGCAGGGAGTTAAGCTTCCCCTTGCAATGCCAGCAATCCGAGAGTGCTGTTCTGAGTCTCGGCTGCTCCAGCTCCCATCTAGCTTTGTACTAAGGCATCTGGGAAGCAGCAGAGAATGGCCCAAGTACTTGGGGGACCAGGATGGAGTTGCTGCCTCCTGGTTTTGGCCTGGCACAGCCCTGGCTGTTTGTAGGCATTTGGAAAATCAATCAGAAGATGAAAGATTTCTCTCTCTCCCTGTCTTTCCCTCTCCCTCCCTCTCTTTCTCCCCCCCCCCTTCAAGCAAATAAATAAATCTTTTTTAAAAATTTATTATTTCAGTTTCTGTAGTCAGGAATCTTGGCTGCATATCTCTTGTGGGGTTTCAGTCAAAGACTTGGCTGGACTGAAAAATTCACTTGCAAGGTGGCATCTTCTAGACCTGGTGGTTGATGCTGGGCTCAGCTGGTAATGACATGGCAGCTGGCTTCCATGTGAAGTGTGAATCAGCTGATGGAAAATCTCTCTCTTTCTCTCTCTGCCTTTCAAGTAGGTGGAAATAAATAAATAAAATTTTTAAAAAGAATGTAGTCATTGCATACTGTGTTCTTCCACTGTTCCCCTGCCTTTAAGATGTCCATATTTTTTTAATCCTTCCATCAGTTAAAGTTACACATTACCTCTCCCCCTGCTCTTATCATAATTGGGAAAACATTTTTTAAAAAAGATTTATTTATTTAGTTGAAAGTCATAGTAAAGAGAGAGAGGGAGGGAGAGACAGAGAGAGAGAGAGATCTTCCATCTGCTGGTTCACTCCTCATATGACCACAATGGCCAGTGCTGGGCCAGGCCAAAACCAAGAGCCAGAAGTTTCTTATGGGTCTACCACTTAGGTGGCAGGAACCCAAACACCTGGGTCATCTTACACTGCTTTCCCAGGTGCATTAGCAGGGAGCTGGATTGGAAGTGGAGCACACCGATCCCAGTCAGGAAAACTTAAACTGATTTTGTTGTGGACTTTCATATTTGAGGAAAGATCTGAAATTTAGATGGCAATCCAGTCTGATTAGTTACAATGCTCACAGTAAAATGTGACAGACCTATGACCTCTAAACATTCAGTCCCACATGTGACCTCAAAGCCCAAACTAGATGACCCAGAGCTGTCCTGCCAGCTCAGCAGGTGGAAGACTGACCTGTGCAAGGGTAGCTCAGACCTGGGGACCCAGAGCAGGGGTACAAAATCCATGTGAATGTTTTGGGTAAAACAGAAGATTCTAAGTCGTTTCCTTCCATGACCCATAGATATCAGGCGGATGTTAGGGATAGTGGCAGAGTGTAGCTCAACTCTTCCACTCTGAGACATATTTTAACAGAAATTTGAGAAGCATTATCTTTATATAACTCAGGTATAAAGGAGCATTCTTCAGCCTTTTGAAGATAATTTTAGTGACAATATATGAAGGTGCATTAAGACGCTGGTGCAGCAGAGCAGTTATTCCATAAGCACAAGCCTTCATCTCGATCTGTGTCTTCCCACCCCTTTCCTATTCATAGCCTTGGAGGTTTCCGGATCCAACATGGTACTGTAAATCAGTTAAGCAAACTCACATTCGTGAAAAGAACCCCAAGATTCTCCAGATTAGGGTTATCTGTGAGAAAGTTCAAGTGAGCTTTCTGATAATTCACCCTTGGAGGAATATATGAAAAAATCAGAAAGGAATCCTTTGACCTCCGATGGCCCTTCTTCTCTCGTTTCCTTGATCTTCACCGTAAGACGAGAGCTGCTGGCCCTGAGCATGCTGCTGGGCTGCTTCCATGTGCTCGTGAGGCTGCAGTGGGGGCCACTGGGGGACTCCTGGTGGTCGGGGGGTACAACTGCCCAGGCGGAGAAACCCACATTCAGCGCAACCTCGTCCGTTCCCGGTGCAAAGTCCATCATGCCCCTTAGACTGCAGGAGGAGGAGGAAGAGGAGGAGGAGGAAGAGGAGGAGGAGGAGGAGGAGGAGGAGGAGGAAGAGGAGAAAAAAAAGCAAATGGGCTTCTGGCTTTGGCTCTTGGTTTCTCCTCTGGGCTATACTCTTCCCACTCAAACCAAACACCTCCCACCTGCCAAGGGAAAAAAATCTGGTGTTAAAATATAATCAGACTTGTAAAACAGAACATGGGGTGATTATTTTAATTACAAGGAGAATTTTCATTTTCCAAGAAGAGCATTTGCCAATAGATTCCTTTAAATAACCAATTGCCTTGGCATGTTTCAAGGAGATGTGATTGACAACGACATGACGCATATGGAGCTTTTTTGGAAATGCATCCCGTACATGTCATTGGGGTGGCCTTGCTGGATAAGGACAACGGAGATACAGATGAACCAAGGTTGCATTAAAATAGAATTTCTAGAATCAAAGTAAGAAGAAATCTTTGAACATCCAATGTCTGACTCAAGTGTTATGAAACTGGGCCAAGCCCTTGTCCTCTCCTCTCCAAACCAACACTTCATTTGGTTTGATTTGGCCTGCAGCTGCAGCTGCGTGCAGGGGTTAAGCAGATAAACCCTGGAGGTCAACTTCCTGGTCTTACAATTTTGTGAACTTAGGGATGTTATGTACCTTTTCTGAGCCTCTGTTTCCCTATCTGGAAAATGGATTGATGTGAGCGTTCAATGAGGTAACATATTAAATGTAAAAATATATGCAAGA
This sequence comes from Sylvilagus floridanus, assembly GCA_949820135.1. Taxonomy (NCBI): domain Eukaryota; kingdom Metazoa; phylum Chordata; class Mammalia; order Lagomorpha; family Leporidae; genus Sylvilagus; species Sylvilagus floridanus. The sequence continues at coordinate 7,784,317 of OX463228.1, read as the reverse complement.
CTCAGTCTGCTTGCCACATACTTGATTATTAACTACAGTTAGTAACTGTTAGATGAGCAGGATGCCATTCTTTAGGCCCAGGAAAAGGAGGACAGATGTCTTGTTCTATTCTAATTGCATGATCCCTGAACCAAGAGAGCTTCTAATTAGCACTGAGAGGATAATTCTGCATGAGCTAACTAAACTCCAAACTGTTATTTTCCACCAATATCCCCTTCAATTGTAAATGATCAATATCAGACAACTGAGCCAGCTCATCAATTTCTGCAGGGTGTACAAAGGGCAACTGACTCTTTGAAGGAACTCCATGGAGGCATTTGTTAATTAAAATCAGAAGATCTGTGAGTGACGTATCAAGGTTCTCTATGATTAGAACAATTAGGAACAATTGTTTAAAATTTTTTTAATGTCCTCATTAAAATTATTTCTGCCATAACTTATAGCAGTGGCTCTCAAAGTAAGATCCCTGGGTCAGCAGCATCAGCCTCAACTAGGAACTTCTTAGACCCACTTTAGACTTTTTACAACACAGAAATCTGGGCCAAGCATTTGGCCTGGCAGTTCTGATGCCAGTTGGGATGCCTGTATTCCATGTCAAAGTGCCTGGGTTTGAGTCCCAGCTCCATTCCTGATTCTAGTTTCCTGCTAATGCAAACCCTGGGAGGCAGTGGTGATGGTTCAAGTAGCTGGGTCCCCTTTACCCACAAGGGAGACCTGAGTTGATTAGTTCCCTGGCCTTGTCCTGGCTGTTTCAGGCATTTGGGGGGTAGGCCAGTAGATGGAAGCTCTTTCTCTAATACATACAAAATTAGTAATTAATTTTTTAAAGATTTATTTATTTGAAAAGCAGAGTTACAGAGAGGCAGAGGGAAAGAGAGAGAAAAAGGTCGTCTGTCCGCTGGTTTACTCCCCAGATGGCTGCAACAGCCAGAGCTGAGCCAACTGAAGCCAGGATCCAGGGGGTTCCTCTGGGTCTCCCACGTGGGTGCAGAGGCCCAAAGACTTGGGCCATCACCTATTGCTTTCCTAGACCATAGCAGAGAGCTGGATCGGAAATGGAGCAGCCGGGACTTGAACCGGCTCTCATCTGCAATGCCGGCACTCAGGCGGCAGCTCTAGCCACTATGCCACAGTGCCGGCCCCTATTAAATAATTTTTTAAAAAACCCACAGCACTCCATGGCTTAATAAGCCCTCTGGGATGGTATCTGTCTGGAGAATGAGCGGCGCATAGATCCACGGTTCCCACTGTGCACCGGCCCCTCTGCTCCTGACAGAAGTCATTAATGAAGCTCAGCTCCTTTCCCGCTGAGTCCGAATGAATCTCAGCAGGCGTTCAGCACAGCGCTGGAAGTCACTGCTGATCAGGCAGAGGCGGCATGTCTGGGCAGGGCACAGTGCTCAGAGTTCTCAATGGAGTATGTATTCTGTTGCTTCAATTTCTTGTGGATTTCTCGTGGAGGAACATGATGGTCCTATCTAAAGAGATTAAGAGACTTTCAGAGCAATAACAAAATAAGTCGGATTTCTGAACCTTCATAACCAAATATCCCTCCTGACATATGCACGCCCAGGCCCACTGCGTATGAGATTTCCTGCAACGAGCAACCCCATCAGAGACTGCAGTGAAGCCTCTTGCCATGGAGCGCCACCTTGACATAATTGCTGTTCAGATTCTGTCAGACCATGATAAGTGCCTGGTTGCGACAGTATGAAAGACACATACTGTCTATGCATTTATCTACTCCTAGTTATTCTAATATGCTACCTTTTGCACAAAGGGAGATCACAAAAATTTACATACTATGAACTGATGAACTTCAACCCCTTCTGGGCTATTCCTCCTTCCCCCCCAAAATTGTATGTTTTGAAAAAAAATGGCTTTTAATAAGACATAGACAATATGTCAGTTACAGAAGAAAAGAGAATATAAAAAGTTCGCCAAATTGCAGGGATGCACACACATGAGGACTCTAGAATATGGTTCTTAGACCTAAGCATTCTTAGCTCTGATTCTTGGCAGGTTAATCGCTTCTCATTATCAGGGCAGGTGTTGGGGCGCAGCAGGATAAGCTGTCTCTTGGGATGCCTACATCTCTCACTATAGTGCCACTTTGAGCCCCAGCTGTTATGTTTTGGATCCAGCTCCCTGCTAATGCACCCGGGAAGAAACAAATGATGGGTTGTGTACTTGAGTTCCCTGCTCCTAGTTTCAGCCTGGCCCAACCCTGGCTGTTGCAGCCAGTTGGGGAGTGAACCAGAGGGAACATGGGTCTCTCCCTTTCTCTCCCTCTCTTCTTCTCTATCATTCTCCCTTTCAAAGAAATAAATCTTCAAATGATTCATATTATCTGAGTAAAAGAAAGCATATATTGATACTCTTCCGATGAGGGTGTTTCTTGGATATAGATACCAAGATTCAGACATGATGTTCGCATATTTATTCCCTTGTTATTCTAAAAGTGTTCTCCTCTCAGTTCTTCTATCTGAACCCTCAGTCATCAATATTCGGTGGAGACTGAACAGAGAGCAGCAGATCAACCCAACATCAGATTTATCTTCCTTTGTCACTGCCTGTTTGCTATTGTGGTTCATTATTCAATGTATGAAAATCCCAATAGTTTCTTTTTTAAAAAATAGAACTTCATTTATCTTTGACCATATTTCCTAATACAGAGAAGTTACCTTGCTGCAAATCTTCACTGAAGGAGGTACTTCTTTAATGGCATTTCTGATAATGGCCATTGAGGTCAGTAATAGCAGTTGACACCCCAGGAATTTAAATATTCAAAGCAATTCAACAGGAATTTACTTTGTAATGTATTATGTGTCATAAGCTGTGGGCTATGCTTCAAGACATGCTGAGTTCCCAGCTGGGAAGAGAACTTGAGATAAATCATCCAGGACCACAACCCAATCCAGTCCCAAGTCCAAAATCAAGAAGATTGATACTGAAATATAGAAGGGAATGTTATGTAGGGCTTCTGGCAACAAAAAACACTAGTAATTTTTTTTTTTAGATTCATTTATTTGAAAGAGTTTCAGAGAATGAGGGAGAGACAGAAAGAGAGAAATCTTCCAACCACTGATTTACTCCCCAGACAGTCACAAACCAAGGCCCGGAGTCAGAAGCTGCTTCTGGGTCTCCCACGTGGGTGCAGGGGCTTATTACTTAGGCTGCCCTCCGCTGCTTTTCCCAGAGCATTGGCAGGGAGCTGGATCAGAAGTGGAGCAGCAGGGACTTGAACCAGCACCCATATGTGCTGCTGGCATCGCAAGCAGCAGCTTTACTCACTATGCCACAATGCTGGCCCCAACTACAGTCATTCTTGGGTGTCAAGATCAGGGAGGTCTAGCCATTCAGACTGCTGCAAGTTACAGCTGGCTGTGTGATCCAGGGATGGAGACTTGGAGAAAGAAGGTGAATGGATGGCTTCTCTTCATGAATGGACTTCAGTTCTAGTGGAAATCTGGAATGAGGAGAGGGAGGGAGGCTGTGGTGAGATGCATTTGTTGCTGCCCATAGACTGATTTCATCCCCAAGCAAACTGGGCTGTTTGGTGCAGAGCTGCAGGGGAGCCTCTGGCTCTACCACAGCAGACACCGTTAGGTGTTCGCGCCAGCAGCCAGCACCACTTTCTTCCTTCTTTGCTGTCCTGTTCTTTGCTGTCCTGGGCAGCCATGGGTTCAGCCATGGGCGATGTGCTGGGCAAGGACTAAGCTAGCCCAGCAGTCCTAGTCTATGAGTTCTTAGCTTCTTTTGTGGGAAGAGAGCTATGTGTAGTGGGAGCCATGTGACTCCCTGGAGCCAATGGGACAGAGAGGGAGATTTGCTGGAGATGCTTTGGGGAAAACTTGTTCTTCTTTTCTGTGAAAGGCACAGAACTGGCACAGCTCTTTTCCCCTTCTTCTTACCTTGCCTGCAATCATGTGACCAACTGGAAAAGGCCTGGTGAATCTGAGATGCCACTAAACCAATGCCAAGAGACTGCTGTTGTATGAGAGTTATAACCTCCTTTTTGTTGAAGCCATTGCCAGTTACATTCTAACTAATAACCCCACTCACTATGGAGATGGGAATCCTAACACTGTCACTTCAAGGACTGGAGCAGAACACTAAACTGGTGAGCATTGCCAGGGACTGAAAGCCACGGGAAAGTGGGTGGCAGTGATCCGGCTTCAGGACCTGATGGTTTCAGTCAGGAGAGCAGATCTGGGACGTGGCCAGATCATGTCCCAATTGAGATGGTTGCCCTAGCTCAGAAGATGGTGTTTTAAGGCAGATACTAAGACTAGCCCAGGGTCATTAAGGCATTGGAAAACTATCATAGAATAAATGGTTGAAGAGAATCCTATCAACAAGATTGTGGATACAGGGAAAATATCTCATTAAGCAAAGGATTCTGTGTACTTCATGTTCAGTTTCAATGAGATCTGGACCCAATCCATGTTCTAGACCCTATTAACTATATGATTTTGACAAAGCTATCAAACCTCACTACCTTTCAATTTCCTCTTCATTAAAATAGGGACTATAGGGGCTGGCGCCGCGGCTCAATAGGCTAATCCTCTGCCTGCGGCGCTGGCACACCTGGTTCTAGTCCTGGTCAGGGCACCGGATTCTGTCCTGGTTGCCCCTCTTCCAGGCCAGCTCTCTGCTGTGGCCCGGGAGTGCAGTGGAGGATGGCCCAAGTGCTTGGGCCCTGCACCCCATGGGAGACCAGAAGAAGCACCTGGCTCCTGGCTTCGGATCAGCGCGGTATGCCGTCTGTGGCGGCCATTGGAAGGTGAATCAATGGCAAAGGAAGACCTTTCTCTGTCTCTCTCTCTCACTGTCCACTCTGCCTGTCCAAAAAAAATAGGAACGATAATAGAGGTATGTGTGAAAAATATACAGAATAATCCATGGATGCAATACGTATTCAACAAATGCTATTTTTATTATTCTAAGCAGTAGTGTCTATGGACTCTGGAGTTAAAATACCTGAGTTCAAATCTGGTATTCCCCAATCACTTGCAGAGAACCTTGATTGTCAGTTTCCTTGTTGTAATGTGGGGGTGATAATAGCACAATTCCTCAAAGGATGGTCATGAGAACTAGATAAAGAAGAGCACACAAAGCCTTGGGCACAGTTACATACTCAATAAGTATTGGTTATTATGTATTAGCAGTACCCTAAGTAATAGAAAAGATGTATAGAACTTACTTCTTGTCCTCAAAATGCTTATTAGTTTCTAACAACAATTGAGAGAATGAAATAATGATATACATAGAAGAGGAGATCAGGGAGGGAAAGTATCAGCTGAGGCTGGAAAGGTTAGAGAAAACAGCACAGAGGAAGCTGAATTTGAGGTGGGCCTTACATGAGAGAACAGGGACACTGAAGGAATGGAGAGAAGACAAGAGATGGTCATTATCTTCCATCTTCTGGAGACTGATCCACACATGTTACAAATTCTTCCTTCTCCTAGCCTCATCGCCTTAGAGTATGCTGAATAGTTTAATAATGTGATTTAGGAAAATACAACACGAGGGGCCGGCATTGTGGCACAGTGCATTAAGATGCTGCCTGTGACACCAGCATCATGTATGGATGCCAGTTCAAGTCCTGGCTGATCTGCTTCCAATCCAGCTCCCTGCTAATGCACCTGGGAAAGTAGTAGAAGATAGCCCAAGTACTTAGATCCTAGCCACCCACGTTAGAGACCTAGATGGAGTTCCAGGCTGCTGGCTTTGGTGTGGCCATGTCTGGGCTGCTATTGTCACTTGGGGAGTGAACCGATAAATGGATGATCTCTCTCTCTCTCTCTCACCCTGCCTTTCAAGTAATTAACAAATCTTTAAAAAAAAAATACAACACTAGAAATTGTGTAGGCCTCATTTCCTAATTGCTCACCCACACAATTCTAATAATACTTTAAAGGTCATTTGTGCAATGCATGGTTCAAATCAAACCTAAACCAAGAAATATATAAGAATGAAAAGTCAAAGAATGCAGGGACGGGTGCCAAGAACTACTAGGCATTTGATTCTGGCTATAAATGATGTCGAACAATGACGACAACAGAGATGCTTGTAGCATGCAGGTGCTAGGCTGCTGTTTATTTTCTGTAACATATAGATTCGTCTTTTGGAAAGAAATTTATTGAGGGTTCTTTGAAGCAAACAAAGAAATTTCTATTTCTAGAAAGAGAAATACTGGCTTTAAAGGCTTAAGAAAGGACTCAAGACTTCTAACTTTCTTGTTTCTGTGTTCCTAAAACTATCTCCTAATATTCTCCAAACATAGTACTTGGTCAGTCTCTCCAAGGTCTCCTTAATGTGTGTTGCTCCCATAGTAGGCTCATTTCCCGCCAATGACTACCATAATGTAGGTGCTCAAAAACGCTGGCTGGAATCACAGCCATTTCTTTGACATCTCCGTTTAAGCAAAGCTCACATACCTTACATGAGGCTTTTCTTACCATCTGAGTCATCCTCATTCTCTCTCTTCTCTAAACAACAGTGTTTGTTATTGGCATGACTGCTGGGAACAACATGTACTTTCCAACTATGGATGTCCTAAGGCTACTCCTCCAGTCCCTACGTCCTTCTGTGTGTTCCTTTCCCTTTTCCAGAGTGGCCAGGTGTTCCAGGAGAGTGCTACTGTTTGGACCTTAGCTTTGGTGTCCTACAAGGGCCCAATATGTTAAAGGTGTGGCCCAAGGGTGCTGCTTTTAGGAGAGGGTGGGGACTTGATCCAATTATGCTGTTTAGGGGGTGGGCCTACTGGGAGACCCTTAGGTCATCAGGGGTTGTCTCCTGAAAGGGCTCGTTATATAAACCGGAGCCAGCCCAGTTGCTCTGCTTCCTGGCTCACTGTATGATCCTTCCTCTGCACTTGATCCTCTTCCTACTGTCTGCAGCAGACATCAGACCAAGGAGGTCACCCAGTCACACTGCGAACCTCCTGTTTTGACTCCATGAAAAAAAAAATAACTTCTCAAATCACACTGAATTTGTTAAAAACTAATTAAAAAATAAAGAATTACTTTCCTCTTTCATAAATTGCTTCTCTTGGGTATTTGTTATCATGATGAAAAGCTAAGACACAGCCAGACAGAGCAACATGGGTAAAGCCCAGAGACCCAGGAGAACATGGCATTCAGGAAAAGGACTGTGGGTCAGTGATTTTAATGACCGTGACCTTTGGAAAACCTCCCTACAAGGCAGAAGCAAAACCAGTTTCTCCACAGCCCAAATCTCTTTACCATATTTTTGCTTCATGAGCACGCCTATCACAGTATGACCATATTCTCTGAGACTCTTGCTAGAAATCTCAAATGTTAAACAACCGTTACACATCCGTGTGTTAAGCTAAGCGGCTTCATACCTAACAGCTCTGCTACAGGGTAGGCAACGCCCTGGCTGGAAGGCTGCCAAACTAGAAACAACATTTTTCCTTTTTCTCCCTGGAAGGTGAATATGAATGCTCTGTCTTTCCTTTATGATCCTAACACTGTGTTACAGGGTGAGGCTTCTCTGATTTGTGATTGACAGATTTGCCATGGGTGATAAGGGCCTAGCCGCTTGCCTGGCGGATGTGAACTGAAGCCATTTGGAATATGTCCCACAATCACTAAGCTCTGACTACAATTTCTTCTTCGCATGCACAAGAGCCATTCCCCAAAGAAGTCATCACTGCCACTTATTGTTCCCTGTAGCGCTTCAAGCTTCAGCCCCACATCACAGTTTAGTTGTGTGCCAGGTGTTGTGACTCAAACAGACATTTGAATTACAAGCAAATGGAGATCATTAGACAGTGAATATTTTTTTCTTTTTCATTTACATTACTTTCCTAAAAGTTATTCTGGGCTTCATTAATGTGTTGTTTTAGAGGATCTCTAGAAGACTGTCAATAAGAACAATAAAACATTTTTGCTTCTGCTCCAGCCAGTGAACTTCGTAGTGTGTTAACTTTCCTCCATATTCCGAGTCTTACACAGAGCCCGCTCCATACTACATGCTCTACGAGTGCTGGATGAATAAATTTTGTGATAGATTGAAGGTGGCCACACAGTCTGTACTACATAGGCGGGTGAGATAACTGCTTGACTGATAGGAAATGGCAAAAAAGATGTGCTCCTTTCTGATCCCAGCTCTCAAGAGACTGGATGCTTCCACCTTCTCAGAACACTTTCCCGGCAAGCCCTGCCCTCAACACCCAGCTACGCTAACACAACTTCCCTGGAGAAGCCAATTGACGGTCCTGGCAAAGGTCAGCTTTCCGTCCATCCCTGCCAAGGGTCAGAGGAATGAGTGAAGCCTCCAGGTTATCAGGTCAGAATTGCCTGACACACAAAATCATGGGGTAGAATCAAATGGCAGTGGTTTTAAGCCCCTAAAGTTAGAGTACGTTGTGGCTGGTGCTGCAGCTCAATAGGCCAATCCTCCACCTGCGGCGCCGGCACATCCGGTTCTAGTCTCGGTGGGGACGCCGGTTCTAGTCCCGGTTGCTCCTCTTCCAGTCTAGCTCTCTGCTGTGGCCCAGGAAGGCAGTGGAGGATGGCCAAGTGCTTGGGCCCTGCACCCAATGGGAGACCAGGAGAAGCACCTGGCTCCTGGCTTCGGATCAGCGCAGTGCGCCGGCCGCAGCGGCCATTGGAGGGTGAAGGAAGACCTTTCTTTCTGTCTCTCTCTCTCTCACTGTCCACTCTGCCTGTCCCCCTCCCCCCCCAAAAAAAAAAAGAAAAAGAAAAAATAGAGTAAGTTGTGACACAGTGATAAACAGCCAGAACAAATCTTGAAGGGAGCTTTAAGTGCATTGTTCAGCATCCCAGGGATCAACTTGTGGTTATGAGTGAGTCAAGCAAGAGGAGTTGGGCTGATTGAGTCAGCTGGTGATGGCCAGAAGGTGTGGTTTCTCATTCCGTGTGCTCCTGGGAAACAGAGACAGTAGACCCAGACCAAGCTCAGGACGTGGAGGTTTCAATGAGGATTGGACCTAGTAGCATGTACAGCCCATGAGGACTGAGCCCTGGGAATCCTTTCTTCTGCTGATTTGGAAGAGTTAACCATTGAGTATAATGAACATTTCTAATAAAATGAGATTAGGTGGAAATTAGATAGAGGACCCGAAGACTTAACGGTGATAATGGAGTGAAAATCACGGGGTTAAATAGCCACAAAGACAGAAGGCAGGTGCATTTTCTTTCTCATCTTGATGGTAGGGATAGAAAAATATGGTTGCAAAAAATTGGAAATATTTGAGATGAAGAATAAGGGGCATACGAACATGTGTTCTTGGCATTTCTGAGTCAAGGGACTGAAAGGCATATTATCAGCTCTCTTTGTTTTATGCTGCTATGGCTGATTAATTTATAAATAAGTTTATTTAGCTTATAGTTCTGCAGCCTGGGAAGTCCAATAGCATGCCACTGATACGTGCTTGGTTTCTGGGGAGGGCCTTCCTGCTGTATCACCACTTAGCCAGTAGAGCAAGGGTGCCAGCTGGAGTCTCTCTTCTTACAAAGCCAGTTATGCGCTCGTGGGCTTCCCCATCTAATCCCAGTTACCTCCTAAAGGCTCCGGTTCCAAATACCCTTAACATATTAGTGTTGGGTTACCATGAACTTTTTGGGGAGACATTTGAACCATAGCACTAATATTTTAAATTTTTCTGAAAACAAAGGAAAGGAATAATTCAAGAATTAAATAATGACAAGATAATGATTTAATATGAAAATCTTTGACTGGAGTATTAAGAAACTTCAATTTCAGTCCCAATATCTGGCAACTAATTTGACTTATTCTTAACTGTTTTCTTGTTGTAAAATGATACCACTCCACTTCCTTCATGGAAATTACGTGGGTTGAATTGCAGGAGAGGAGATGAAAAGAGGCTTAGAAAGAAAAATAATACACAATTTCTAAATAATAACAACTCTTGAGAGGTTCGGAATAGAAAATCTTCCTTTTCAAACATGTAAATTCTTTTTTTTCCAATTAAGGTAAAGAAATCGGTCTCTTTTTATTATAAAAATGCTAATTATCACAATTATATGAAAATTAACTACGGTTAAATAGTGAAAGGCGAGTAAATGACCCAGCAAGATACAAACAGCAACACTGTCTGAGAGGAATTCAACATCTACAGTGAGTCTTTTGCTTCTTAGGCTGGTACAATCCCATAGAAACACATGGAATGTGAGGGGGCTGGCGTTATGGCTTAGCAGGTAAGGGCGCCACCTGCAACATCCCATATAGGAACCAGTCCATGTCCCAGCTGCCCCACTTCCTATCCAGCTCCCTGCTAATGTGCCTGGGAAAGCAGCAGGTGATGGCCTAAGTGTTTAGGTCCCTGCACACATGTGGGAGACCTAAAAGAAGCTCACGGCTCCTGGCTTTGGCCTGGCCCAGTACTGTCTGTTGCAACCATCTGGTGAATGAACCAGCAGATGGAAGATACTGCTCTTGCTCTCGTTACTCTGACTTTCAGAATAAATAACTAAATCTTTTAAAAAGACGAAACGCATGGGATGTGAGATGAAGGCCAGACCAGCTGGTGAGGGAGTTTAGGGTACAAGGGAATCCCCAAGAGTAGAATGGTAAATTTAAGACCCCAATGGCACTGGCAGAGAGCAGCTATCCTGGGCCATCAGAAGGGACCTAAAGGGCCAGCTGAGACTGGACCAGGACAATACCAAGAGCCTAGAATTCATTCTGGGTGGGTATCAGGGACCCAAGGATTTGGGCCATCACCTGCTGCCTCCCAGAATGTGCATTAGCAGGAAGCTGGATTGGAAGCAGAGCTGAGACACAAACCATGGGATGAAGATATCCCAAGTGGTGTCTTAACCAATGCACCAAATACCAACCCTTCATCAACTTCTTGAAGTCCCAACATATGCATGAATTTCAAATGTTTTTGTACCCACACACACTTAATTCTATTTTCCACAAACTTTTAAGAAGTATAATTGTATTGTCTCATTTAATCCTCAAAATAACTATGTGTTTTTAAAAACCTATTATTTTACCACAACTGCCCACAACAACCGGGGCTGGGTCAAGTCAAAGCCAAGAACTCAGAACTCAACAGGGTCTCCCTCACGTGTGGCGGGCACCCCAGTAGGTAAGCCATCCTCCACTGCCTCCAGGGGTATTGGCAGGAAGCTGGACCGGAAGCCGAGGAAGGACTCAGTCCCAGGTGCTCTGATAAGGATGCAGACATCCCAAGCAGCTTAACACACAGTGCCACAATCCCTTCCTCAAATCCATCATTAGTATTGCTATTGCTTTAAAGTCAGAAATTGAGGCTGAGGGGTTAGAATAACATTTTCCAAAGTTGCTTTGCTCCTGAGCCTGGAGGTGGGGGTGGCACTTGAGGCCCTGGCTGGCTGACTTCTTTATACTGAATTCTTTCTAGTGAGGCCAGTGGTTGACACGCAGCGGTCTATTCATTCTTGCTCCCATGCAGTCAAGCCTGTCGAGGGGAATTTGGATAAATTCTATACATCAATCCTGCACCTTGGAGTGGATTCCAACTCCTTGGCAGGGACTGGGATTTGTGCTGCCCTCTAGAGGATCTTGCTAACTTAAAAAGGGGGAATTTAATACACAAGAACTGTTAACACAGAAGATGGAAGGATGAAGTTCTGCAGGATAATGAGGCAACCCAGATTCCTCATATGAGAAAGTTGTTACCCACTCTGCCCCCAGGCTGAAGGTGCTACCAGCCTGGGAATGGCTCTCTCTCAGTTGAACCTGGGACCATGGGGGAGGTGCACCTGCTCTCAAGATACTGACTAGAGAAACAGAGAGAGAGAGAGAGAGAGAGAGAGAGAGAGAGAAGAGGAAGGGCTTTGGCTTGCCCCTTCCATTAGCCCAAATTCCCTCCCAATGGCTCTCTTCCCATCTGGAAGCTCCTGACAAGGGGAGGCTGAGAAACATGGCTCATGGAAGTCAGGCCTCCTGCAAGGTAGAGCAGAAGACAGCACCGGGAGTAGGCAGGCAAGTGACCAACACAGTTACCTTTGTACAGACAGAGTCTCAGAGTCAGGCAGATATTTGTGAGAATGAGCCTTCCTGGGAGAGGGAACAGCAAATGCAAGGCCTGAAGGTAGGCGAGCACCTGGTGTTTTCAAGAACCAGCAGAGCACCAGCGTTGTGGTGCAGTCCATTCCACCATGGCCGGCAACTCTGCATCCCATATAGGCACTGGTTAGAGTCTTGGCCACTCCACTTCCAATCCAGCTCCCTCCTAATGCGCCTGGGAAAGCAGTGGAAGAGGGCCCAAGTCCTTGGGCCCCTGCACCTGTGTGGGAGACCCAGATGGAGTCCCAGGCTCTTGGCTTTGGCCTGGCCCAGCCCTGGCCATTGTGGCTATCTGAAGAGTGAACCAGCAGATAGAAGGGTCTCTCTGACTCACTCGCTCTGTCTGTCTTTTAAATAAATAAATGAATAAATCTTAAGAAGAGAAAGAAGTGTGGAGATGCCAGTGTGGCTGTGGTGGTGGAAAGAGGGAGGGGAGACAGGAAGGGAAGGGGAGTCAGAGAATACAGTAGTTAGTCCTCAGTCTCTACCAGTTCTGCACTCCTGAATTCAACCAAGCACAGACTATGTGTTTGCTCTCTGTAATCGCATCTGTACTGAACAAGCATGGACTTTTTTCCTTGTCTCTATACGCTAGGCAAAGCAGCACAGTACCTCTCTACGTGGCATTCATATTGTATTAGATATTATAAGATATGGGAGCATGTGCATAGATAATATGCAAACAGTCCCCTGTCATCTATAAGGGACTTGAGCATCTGTGGATTTGGATATTCACAATGTGTCTTGGAGCCAGTCTCCCTTAGATGATAAGGAATGACTGTGTACAGTTCTCTGGGCCTGAGTAGGTACTTGAGCTTTTTCTCTGAGATAAGAAGCCCTGGAAGGTTTCTGAGCAGAGAAGTGACTTACTTAGGCTCGCACTCTGGATCCTGTGTTGAATAAATTACTGGGAGGATAGGGAAGGAGCCAGGAAGCCAGCTTGGGAAAGCAGTGGGGAGACTGTTTAGATAATCCAGGTGGGAAATGGCTCAGTCAGAGAGGTGGAGCCACAGTGGGTGGAGAGTGACTGGACTCTGCACTTATTCTGAAGAAGAGCCAAGGAAATCTGTGGATGGTTTGGCTATGGGATGTGACAGACAAAGAGCAGTCAAGGATGTTTCTAAGATTTTGCTCTGAGCAAAAAGCTCTCAACCTTTAGGAGTGCACCTTCACCGACATGGGGGAGACTGCAACAGCGAACTTGTTTCAGGGAATACCTGGAGTTCAGGAGAGCACAGGCGTTTTGGGGGGAGACTGCTTGATGCTTATCATACCTGGTGCACAGACAACTGGAGATGCTGAGTAGGAGATGGATATATGAGGCTGGAGTTTGGGGATATAACTGAACTATAGATATAAACTCGGCAGTATTCAATGCACAGCTGATATTTAAAAACATCAGATTGGTAAGCTATCACCATGGCATGAGAGGAAACTGCAAATACATGTCCAGGACCAAGTCCTGGAGCCTCCTGTGTTTAGAGACCCAAGACTGGAAGGACCAGGAAGTAGCAGAAGAACCAGAAGAGACTCTTTGCCCAGAGGCCAAGTGAAGAAAGTTTCAAGGATGAACGTGACCAACCTCCTCCTGCTGAGGAGTCCAACCAGGTGAGGATGGGAGCTGAGCGCCAAGGCTGGCAACAAGGTGAACGCTGATGCTCCTAAGAAGAACTGTGTCTGTGGACTAACGGGGGTAAAATGCTGCTCAGTGGGTGCAGCAGAATGGAAGGGGAGGAACTAAAGATGGTGGGGATGGTAGAGCCTTTTGCAACCTCCAACTGTAAAGTGAAACAGAGGGAGATACAGACTCTGAGAAACAGTTTAATTCTTACCATGACAGATATTACAGCATGTGTGTGAAGCTCTTAGCGGCGATTCAACAGAGGAGGAAAATTTGCTGGTGTAAGCCACAGAAAGGACAATCGCTGAGTCAATGTCCCTGAGTTGGAAGCAATGGGACAAGCATACAGATGGAGAGTTTAGTCTTGCTTAGAGACCCAGTGTTCATCCAGAGTGACAGAAAGTGAGGAAGTGTGTACGTAGACAGATGCAGGTAGGCTGGTAGCTAGAGTGGTAGGGAGGGAGTGTGAGTTCATTTCTCACTTTGCTTCTCATTCCTGCTACTTTACCAACAAAAGAAGTCAGGCCATCAGCTCTGACTAATAGCAGCGGTTTTATGGAGGAGAGGGTGTGAAATAGTCCTTTTAAGAGCAAGAGAATATACATGGAAGTATAATGGCTTTGTGTTGATTAACACAGAGTGTTAATTGGTAATGAAGTAATTGGTGCTTTAATTATTTAAACAAAGTATTTGAAAGTCAGAGGGGAGATGGACAGAGAGAGAGAGAGAGAGAGAGAGAGAGAGAGAGAGTGTTTCGATCTGCATCTGTTGGTGAACTCCTCAAATGCCCACAATGACTGAGGCTGAGAAGCCCAGGGCCAGGAACTCAATCTAGGTCTCCCAAGTGGGTAGCAGGAACCCAGTTACTTGAGCCAGGGTCTACACCAGCAGAAAGCCAGAGTAAGGAGCTGAAGCTGGGCATTTAACCCAAGTACTCTGATGTGGCTCATGGGCACCCTAAATTGGCATCTTAACTGCTAGACTGCCTGTTCCAGTAATTACTATTTTTAAAAAATATCTTATTTATTTGAAAAGCAAGGTGACAGAGAGAGGGAGGGACAGAAAGGTATTCCATCTGGTGATTCACTTTTTTTTTTTTTTTTTTTGACAGGCAGAGTGGACAGTGAGAGAGAGAGAGAAAGGTCTTCCTTTGCCGTTGGTTCACCCTCCAATGGCTGCCGCGGATGGTGCGCTGCGGCTGGCGCACCGCGCTCATCCGATGGCAGGAGCCAGGTGCTAGGTGCTTTTTCCTGGTCTCCCATGGGGTGCAGGGCCCAAGCACCTGGGCCATCCTCCACTGCACTCCTGGGCCACAGCAGAGGGCTGGCCTGGAAGAGGGGCAACCGGGACAGAATCCGGCGCCCCGACCGGGACTAGAACCCGGTGTGCTGGCGCCACAAGGCGGAGGATTAGCCTGTTGAGCCACGGCACCGGCCCGGTGATTCACTTCTTAAATGGCTATGACAATAGGGGCTCAGCCAGGCAGAACCTAGGAGCTATGAACACCAACCCGGTCTCTCATGTGGGTTGCAGGGGCCCAAGCAATTGGATTGTCTTCTGTTGCTTTCCCAGGCACATCAGCAGGGACCTGGATGGGAAATGGAGCACCTGGGACTTGAACCAACTCTCTCATAGGAGATACCAGCATTGCAGGTGGCTGTTTAACTATCTGCACCACAAAATGCCGGGAGTAGTTACTATTTTAAATTTGTAATAAATACTACTGGTGCTGTCATTGTGGTGTAGCGTGTTAAGCTACCACCTGCAATGCCTGAATCCTAGGTGAGGCCCAGTTGCTCCATTTCCAATCCATCTCCCTGCTAATGGACCTGGGAAGGCAGCAAAAGATGGTCCAAGTACTTGGGCCCCTGCACTCATGTGGGAGGCCTGAATGAAGCTCCTGGCTCCTGGCTTCAGCCTGCCTCATCACTGACCATTGTGGCCAATGAACAAACTGATGGAAGATCTCTCTGTCTCTCCTCTCTCTGTAATCCTGCTGAGAGATTGGGATTGTTCTAAGCAATTCAGTGTTCAGGCAGAGTTACCTCACATGGTTCCAAAACAATAAAACCCTAAATTGCAACAACAGTGGGTACCGTTTAATCTTAGATGAATTTGAGGGTGCTCTGGACATTTTTAATGGGCCAGAGTCATCTTTCTGAATATGTTAGGAATGCCTTGTAGAACCATAACAGGAAATTTCTGAACTGAAAGATAACAGGATGGAGAAGCTACAGTTTTTAAAAAAGATTTATTTTATTTATTTGAAAGACAGAGTTACAGAGAGAGAGGTAGAGACACAGAGAGAGGTCTTTCATCCGCTGGTTCACTCCCCAGATGGCCACAATGGCCGGAGCTGTGCCTATCCGAAGCCAGGAGCCAGGAGCTTCTTCTGGGTCTCCCATGTGGGTGCAGGGGCCCAAGGCCTTGAGCCATCTTCTACTGCTTTCCCAAGCTAAAGCAGAGAGCTGGATCAGAAGATGAGCAGCTGGGACTAGAACCGGTGCTCATATGGGATGCCAGTGCTTCAGGCCAGGGCTTTAACCTGCTGCGCCACAGCACTGACACCCTAGAATTTTTTTAAAAAAAGATTTATTCATTTATTTGAAAGGCAGAGTTACAGAGAGAGAGAAAGAGGTCTTCTATTCGCTGGTTCACTCCCCAGATGGCTGCAATGACCATAGTTGCACTGACCAGGAGCTAGGAGCTTCTTCTGAGTCTTCTACTACCAGTGCAGGGGCCCAAGGACTACTGCTTTCCCAGGCCATAGCAGAGAGCTGATAGGAAGTGGAGCAGGCAAGACTCAAACCAGTGCCCATAGGGGATGCCGGTACTATGCCGTCCCCAAGAAACTAGATTTTAAGAGTATTATGTGGAAGCATGAATTAGCGTCTGTAACAAGAAAAACATAAAATATCCTTGCTTGGTTTTCCTCTGTGTCAAAATTCATCCTATATTTGATGTGTTGGGTACTGGGTTGAGTAGAAATGAATAACTAGAAGGAAATGAACTTACGTTGTAACAAAGAAGCAAGTAGGGAGAGAGTAACATGGTAAAAAATCAGATTTTCTCCTTGTCACTGGGAAAGGTTACATAACCTGTGTGTGTGTGTGTGTGTGTGTTGAGTAGGCATGAGTAGAGGAGCCAGGAGAGGGCGTGGGCAGACAGTGGGTTGAGATCTAATCTCTGCCTGGCAGTCGATTCTCTCGTTCCTTCTGCTGCCTCTTGTCTGCTAGTTTGAAACTCCAGGAACACCAGAGAGGATACAACTGGGAATGCTGGACCCAGAGAAGGTGCAGTTGGAAACCCGGCTCTTGTGGGTTTTTCTTTTTATCTCCATCAGCAACACGGAGGCAGGAATGATTTGCCACCAGTAAGGGGCACTTAGTAGCCCAGGGCCTTGAAAGAGCCCTGGGACAATTTCTACTCTTCTACCACGCTTGGGAGAGCAGGGAAACCAGCTTTGTAATCTGCTGCCAACGCCCGTCTCTTGAGCCTCATAAGAAACACTGAAGAAAGAGAATGGATTTGACTGGCACTTGTGTTAAGTATTCTGGGAGTCATAAAACAAGAGGCCTTGATACTGTATTGTGTTGGTGCATACAGATTGGCAGCCACCCTTTAAGGCTTTTAACTAGGTTAAAAGTTAAGCCAGAACAAACGATCAACAACTGATTTATAACATCAGGCTGTGTTACAAAGATGCTTCCTTAAAGCAGCCTCCCAGGGCTGCTGCTGGTGTTCCATTGTGTCTCTCTGTACAAACATGACATTAAACACACCAGCCTGAGCAAATCCAAGGCCCTTCCTTCCTTCCTTTCTTTTGACAGTTATCTTGGCAGGAGTGTGGATGTATTTAGTTTGTCTCTTTGGTTTGAATTAGTGTATTTATTAAATAACAAGGAATCTGTTTTGAGTTAGTGTAGAAACAAATCATGAACAATGGATTCCCTTTGAAATTACTGCAGCATGGTCAATATTTTGTTTTTGTAGTTGAGACAGGAGGGACTTTAAAACTGTCAATGTAAAAAAAAGATCAATATGGAGACAAACAGTGAAACAGACATACTATAAAATGAAACACTTTAAAACTGATGTAAAAAGCACTGTTATTTTTGGATATTTTTAAAGATTTACTTATTTATTTGAAAGCAGAGTTACAGAGAGAGAGGGAGAGACAGAGGGAGAGATATATTTTCCATCTGCTGGTTTACTCCCCAATGGCTTCAACGGCTTGGCAGAAGCCAGGAGCCTGGAACTCCACGCAGGTCTCTCATTTGGGTGCTGGATCCAAGCACTTGGGCATCATCTGCTGCCTTCCTAGATGCATCAGTGGGGAGCTGGATGGGAAGCGGCACAGCCAGGACCTGAGCTGGGGCTCACACGGGACGCAGCATCACAGCTGGCAGCCTAGTCGGCTGTGCCACAATGCTGGCCTCTATTTGGGAGCTTTTACAGTTCAAAAGCTACAGAATTTTAAACCTATAATAACCTAAGATGTGGGCTACCCCCTCGTTTAACGGAAAAATTGGAAAGATTCAGTAACTTCTCAAGGAAAATCAATTACAGAGGCACACAAGAACTCAAACTGTACCTGTGCTTTTGAATCCCTGTATCACTTAGATTTCTGATTATAAAACCTTTCACTGACATACGATTTAAGCTTGCAAGTAACCCAACAATCTTAACAGCTTAGCGTTCACCTGCTTGGGTCCATGAAATTTTAAATTTCTAACTGTGGACTGATTTAAATGAGGGTTTCCCCATATTAAGGCATGGGGATGCAATCTATTTTTAAAATATCATGGAAGCTTTTACTCATCCATCTTGAAATCTAATGGTTATTAACGCTCAATTCCTACTTACATAGCCACTTTAGTTAGGCAGTAAGTATATTACACCGCCCCAGAAATGATTCTACAGCTAGAAACAGGATGGAAAGATTTCACCTTCACCCTTAACAGCATTCCGGAGCAGCGATCAAAGCATCTGAGGACACTAAGTGCTTTTTTAACAAGAAATGCTTGTGCCTCCCCTCCAGAGATTTAAGAGACGACGGTGGGGAAGGAAGGGATGACAGCCGTCGAATGAAGACACAGTGTGCACTGAAGAGCCAGACACCTCACGTGCAGTAAAGACGGACTCTCCATCGCCCCAGCATGGCGGCCACTCGGGGACGGACGGCCGCACTTGGCCCCGTTAGACCCCAACCCCTGCTAAGCCCCGAGCCTGCGGAGTTGCTGAGAGTGGAGACGCGCACGCCAGCCTGCCAGACCCCGTCCGATGGGGTGCGGACGTGGACGAGCCTCGACGGGAAGGCCGAAAGCCCGGAGAGGCTCGCTGGAGGCCGGCGCGCACTGGCCTCTCCCGGCCTCAGAGACCGCCCCCAAATCTGCTGCTTTTGGCGAAACTCGCCAGAAATCACGGCGCCGATCCTCCACACACGGCCTTCTCCCACGGGCTTCTAGAACTCCGCCCGCGGCCTCCCCGCGCTCGGAAGCCGCGTAAGGGAGCGCGCAGGTTGAACCCCGCACCCACGTTCGCTGCCTCTGCTCCCCGCAGGAGCCCGGAATCCAGGGCTTCGCCGTCGCCACGGCAACCAGGAGTGCCGCGGTCCCCCACCCTCCGCCGACTTCTCCCACTTCCCCCGGCCGCGCGCGCGGAGCTGCCGCCGCTCTCGCGAGACTTGAGCGCGGCGCGGCGCCGCCCTGCGGTGATCTCACTGGAGACTGGGGCCGGTGGGGGGAGGAGAGGGAGGCGGAGAGGGAGGGGAGGGGATGGGGCGGGGAGGAGAAGGGCGAGCGCGGCGCCGCCACTGCCGGCAACTTTGTGAGCGAGTTCAGTGCGTGCGTGAGCCAGAGAGCGGAAAGTCAGTGCGGTGCCGAGTGCCCGGGAGGGAGGGTCTCGGGGAGGGCCAGGTGCGGGTCCCAGAGGCCGCCCCCAGCCACCCCGTCTCCTCCTGCCTCTGAGGCGCCCGCCCCATCTCCTCCCCCCGCCGGCAGTTACCTGTCCCCTCCCCCACGCGGCGGCACTTCCCCTGCCCCCCCCCGGCCGCCCCCTCAGCGCGTTCTCCCGGGGGCTGGCGCGCGGCGATGGGGGGCCCCGAGCCTCGGGGGCGGCGCGAGCGGGGGCCCGGGCGCCTAGACAATAGTTGATGCCCGGGGGCCGGGGCGCACGCCCGCCCCCGGCTCGCCAGCCCGCATTCCGCGTCCCCCTCGGAGCCGGCCTCGGGAGTTGTGCCGGTCCCCCCTCCGCTCGGCGCGGGGCGCCCGCCGTTCTCCGCAGACGCGGCGGCGAGGGAGCGCGCACCGACCGTCTACGCGGTTTCTCTTTCTCCCCAGGGAGAGCGCGCGGCGGACGCGCCCCGGACGCGCGGCGGCCCCAGGAGGCCGGGCGGAGCGGTAAGTGGGCCCCCCAGGCGCCCGGGGTTCCGGGCCCGGGAGCGGGGTTCTGGGCTGCGGGCTTGTGGTCGGGGCCGGCTCCGGGGTCCGGCGCGAGGCGCGGGGGGCGGGGGGCCGGGGAAAGTTGGATTTCCGATTTGGCGGCGTCCTGATACCGCGCAGCCCGGCGGGGGCGAGTCCGGGCTCCCCCGCGCCCGGCGCGCGCGCACGCACGCACCTCGGAATCCGAATCTGCACAACTACCGGTGCAAGGCGGCTGTGCGGGAGGCCCGGAGACCCGCGCCGCCGTGGGGGTCGGCTGCGCCCACCCTGCCGCTTGCGCGACCCTTGCCCTTGGGTCACCTGGGTGAGCGCTGTGCAGGTTGTGCTGGCGGGGACAGGCCGGGCGGGTTGATCGTGGGAGAGGGAGAGGTTCGGCGGGGTGCCCGGGGGTGGTTAATTTCGCTGGCGGGGAGTGAAATCCCGGGATGCTGTAACGTGCTCTCCTGGGAGCTGGAGAACCGCGAGGGGGCTGGGGAGGCGTGAGGGTGCTGCAGAAAGAACTTTTCCTCCCTCGCTCCATCTGTTTCCAACTCGTCGCCTGACCTTAAAGGAAAATCGCGAGGCTCTTAAATCGCTCCTCGGCGTTTGCAGACGCGTCGGGCAGGTTGAAATCTCGGGGTTCGCCGCGTGGAGAGGAGAGGGGCATGGGGAGCAGCTCACTCTCCGGGAAGGCGGTGCGGAGCGGGATGGCCGGCTGCTCCACGGCTTCCCGACCGCGTTTGCCTGTCCCCGATTTTACTTTTCTCGACGGTCGGTGTCTGCAGGCAGCACTCGCCGACACGGATACTACCTGCCAGGGGATTCTGTTTCTAAAGTGGAGCCAGTGATGCGGAGCGAAGGTGTCGGCTTTCCGCAGGTCCCAGGTCTGTCTGGATGGACCGGGGTTGGCGGTTCCTCTATAAAGCACGCCTTTCATGTTGAAACTCTGACTCAGGCTCTTAAAGCCATTGTTTTTCTGCTGGTACTCTGTGGGAGCTGAAGTGTCAACTTTCTCCTGTGTGCTCACACGGAATAGGCGTCCACAGCGCTGAAATTTTGGGAAAAGTACAAGATTAAGCCCTACAGGATGGCTCCCCGCAGCCGGTTTAGTAACTATTAATTTTCTATGTAATCCTGGATTTAACGACTTAGCTTTTTCCCTTTTTGATTTTTTGAAAGCTGCAATTAAGGTACCTTTAACCGGATGAAAAGAAGCTGATTGGATAATATGGAACAGTGGCAGTAGCAGTAGTCTGAGTTAACAGGTTATTAAGGAAAGCAGTTCACGGTCACCGATGTGTCCAGCTAGTACATGACATCCCAGTTATTAGCTGAGGATATTAATATGAAAGCATTTTTCCTCATGGAATAAATTATTTATACTACTTGGGTGATGGTTTGCGCATTGTTTAGGGGCAGAATATGAGATTTGGGGTGGGATGAATGCTTTTATGTCCCTGACACTTATTTTCTTAATCTCGTTAATGCTCAAGTAAAGGACTCTTGAAATTGACCATCATTAGGTTTCTGCAGTTGACTGAGAGAGAACAAGTTTGGCCAGTGGCTCAAGACTGTCAGTAGGTGCTGCTGTTGCCAGCATCTCTGTGGTTCCTGGTGTTGCTCTTTGAGTTTGAAATGACCCCTCTGGTTCCTGAACGTTTTAGATGTGAAGTGTCGGGTAGTTGCGATTTCATTGTGGGGAGACTCCAGCTCTTGGGGACAGGTCCAGAGCACCTCACTAAATTACATGTTGAGATTCATTTAACTCTTTTTGACCCTCATCCTTTCACTGGCGTTTTCTGGGCTTTGTATTTACTTTGGATTACTTGTGTAAAGTTGATATCATCCCCCTACTGTGATTATTTTTTTTTTTTTTTGGAAAAACAGTTTTTTTTTTTTTTTTTTTGACAGGCAGAGTTAGTGAGAGAGAGAGACAGAGAGAAAGGTCTTCTTTCCATTGGTTCACCCCCCAAATGGCTGCTACGGCCGGTAGCCAGGTGCTTCCTCCTGGTCTCCCATGCGGGTGCAGGGCCCAAGCACTTGGGCCATCCTCCACTGCCTTCCCGGGCCACAGCAGAGAGCTGGATTGGAAGAGGAGCAACCGGGACAGAATCCGACGCTCCAACTGGGACTAGAACCCGGTGTGCCGGTGCTGCAGGCAAAGGATTAGCCTAGTGAGCCATGGCGCCGGCCTAGAAAAACTATTTTTGAAAACAGTTTCTGGTAACTTTATTGAGGTCAGACATTGGAGGATTGCCTGTGATTGACAGTTTTATAGGCTGAGATTGAGTTGAGATATGCATAACATACATTGTTCTATCTGAAGTTGAGGTTTTAATTTTTAAATAAAGTTTTTTTTTTAAAAAATTATTTATTTGAAAAGCAGAGTTAGAGTGGGAGAAACAGAGAGATCTTCGATCACTGGCTCATTCCCCAAGTGGTTGCAATGGCCAGGCTGAAGCCAGGAACCAGGAGCCAGGAGTTTGATCCCAGTGTGCCACGTGGGTGGCCGGGCCCAAGCAGTTGGGCCATCTGCTGCTCTCCCAGGTCGTTGGCAGGGAGCTGGGTCTGAAGTGGAGCAGCCAGGAGCTGGGCTAGTGCCTGGTGTTGCAGGTGGTAGTAGCGTAACCCCCTCTGGCCCCTAAATAAAGTCTTCAAAAAATACCTTTGAGCCTGAAACAGGAGCATGAAGAGAGCGGGAAAGGAGAATACAGAACTCTGGTTCTGTCCAACTCACTGGAGAGTTTGTGATGATTAATAATACGATTGTATGCCTCCTCTCGGTCCTGAGACTGGTATTACCGTTTCTGCTGGTCAGTGTCAACACACCAATGCAGCATGAGTATCTTGAAGGTTTTCAAGTGACATCTCAGATCGGAGTCTTTTGCTTCACTGACCAGACTGGCCTTGGAGGAAAACGGGTTCATCCCTGTAATGGAGAGCTTAGAGCTCTGATAGTCCATCGGCCCTTTGTGTCACATCACCAAATAAATTCACAGAATGTTTCTCCCACAGCATTGCTGTATTCCTAAACTTTTGAGGTTCACGGTGGGGTAAACGATGTGGAATACCCTCTTTGGGAGGAGCAGTGTTGGTTGCTGTGATTCCGGTCATGAGCAAGAGTGCTGTTGGCCCCTAAAACTTAGGGTGTCCAGTAGGGCTGGTCGCAGTGACTTCTCCTGGTTTGCTCTTACACTTTGGTGCTACCATGAAAGTTGTACATAGTAGGCAGTTATTCTTAGATTTTAACATACTGTACACACTGAAATCGTGTAGCCCAGGGGCCTGTGTTGTGGCATAGCGGTAAAGCTCTTGCCTGTGGTTCTGGCATCCCATATGGCGCCGGTTTGAATCTCAGCTGCTCCACTTCTGATCCAACTCCCTGCTAATGTGCCCAGTGGGGGGGCAGTCGAGGATGGCCCAGGTAGTTGAGCCCCTGTACCCTTGTGGGAGATGTGGAAGAAGCTCCTGGCTCCTGGTTTCTGCCTGTTCCAGCCCTGACTATTGGGGAGTGAACCAGTGGGTAGAAGACCCCCCCCCCACTCTGTACTCTACCTTTTAAATAAATAAAATATTAAAAAAAAATAGTATAGCTCAGTATTGATTCCTAAAGATCTGGGTTTCAAATACCTGTTCTGCTTTTTTGCAGCTGTGGTGAACTTTAAAAATGCTTGACCCTCTCTCTGAACATCAGTGTCTTCTTCTGCAGAGTTGACCTGAAACCAGCTTCCCAGCTTTGCACCCAGGGAGAATGAGAATGCTTGTATGAAAGTACCTTGTAAACTAGAAAGTCTTTTTTTTGTTGTTGTTGAAAGATTTTATTTATTTTTTTGAGAGTTATAGTTACAGACAGTGAGAGGGAGAGACAGAGAGAGAGGTCTCCCGAGAGGAGGTTCACTCCCCAGATGGCCACAAAGGCCAGTGTTGCGCCGATCTGAAGCCAGGAACCAGGAGCTTCTTCCGGGTCTCCCATGCGGGTGCAGGGACCCAAGAACTTAGGCCATCTTCTGCTGCTCTCCAGGCCACAGCAGAGAGCTGGATTGAAAAGGAGCAGCTAGGACTAGAACCTACGCCCATATGGGATGCCGGTGCTGCAGGCGGAGGATTAACCTACTGCGCCATGGCGCCGGCGCTGACTAGAAAGTCTTTTGCAGTTGCATTCTCTTTTTGATGAGCAGGTTCATGGTTGTGGGCGCTAGAAGAGATTCGAAGTGTACTCACCTGGCCCATCCTTCCCACTTGATAGATGAGGGGACTGAGGCTTTTTGAAGGCTGCAGAACTGGTTAGCAATCAGACAGATTGGGAGCAACTTTCTGCATTTCTCTGCATTCCTGTGCTTGCTGTTTTCTTCCTTAGAGTTTGTTATGTTAAACTTGGCTGCTTCTCCCCCCTCACTAACATATTCAGTGCTTATTGAGGGACTAGAATGAGGAGCAGTATGGCTTCAGAAAACAAATCTCTAGTAAGGTTGAAAAGTTCTGAGATAGCATTGATGTAGTGTTCCCTTACTACCTTTTGGAGTTACTTAAGTTACAGTTCTAGAAAAAGAACTTGAGTTATTAAAGTTTCTACATGGTAGAGCCTGTAGCACCCTCCTCACCCCGCCTTTTTTAAGTTCAATTCAGAGCATAAAACACTTACGTGTTCTTTAAAAAGTCAGTCAGTTTACCTTTCTCTGGAATTCATTGAATAATAAATTTATTTTTATTAATAAATTATCAAAAACTTTAGTAAAAAATTCTCTACCTCCCTCCTTAAATTCATTTCCATTTGCAAGAGAAAGTAGTAAAACTTCCTTGTTTTTGGATCAGTGGCAGCCTGTAGACTTTCCCTATCAGCTGCCTGTAAGGGTTGCAGGTGAGTCCAGCAGGTGGACATAGACAGGAGCTTCCTGTTGACTGAGGGCTGAGGCAGCACCTGGCCACCTTCTTTCTGGAGTGGTGTGAGCCAGGGGAGGAGCGCACACCCTGGGTGGGGTGGGGTGGGGTGAGGGCCCCCCCCCCCCAGGGAGGGCCGAGCATTTGCTGTTCTTTCAGCTCTCACACTGGTGTTTTGCTCTTTGTGCAGAGCTTTGTGAAATACCAGTGTTCCTCTGAGATTGACAGTCCAGCCTTCTATCCACTGTACTTCCGCCTCCTGTTTCGGTACGGGAAATAAATTGGCCTCCTTGAATTTTTGCTTTTCGTTTTTTTCCATGCCTAACTTCATAAAACCAAAACCAAGTACAAAACCCACACACTTAATAATGGTTCTCTGCTTTTCAAAAATTATATAAGTTAATTATGCTTAGATGATAGCTCATTCTCTTGGAGGGCCTTTGATGCGCTCTGGAGTGAGTCACAGAAGCATGGGAAAGATTCCTGTGGCTCTGGCTCTCCTGAACACAGCTGATTTGAGTGAGGGACGCTCTGAGGTGGTGTGATTTGGTCTGTGATCTCTAGGGTCAGGAATACCACCAGGGCGGATCTTTTGAGCGTTGAAGAAGCCTAACCAGTCCACATGCATTTTCTCCTTCTATTTGGGCCTGGAGTGGGTCAGATAAGCGTAGTTGCAGAGAGAACAGGAGTGTTTTCTTAATGGTGTAGCGCGCAGACATCAAGATGACCTGGAGGGCGGCCAGGCTTTGCTCTGCTGGACTGGGTAAGCATCAGGGTGTCCGTGGGGGTGCCCACAATCACACCCACGGGGCTGCCTGTGCTTTGCAGGTCTAGGGTGATAATTTTTTCAGCCTGTAGATTTCTAATTTGTTACTTACCACATTTCACTAGATTCTCCCTCTAATTAGGATTGTAGTATGCTTCACTTGAAGTTGTAGAACCTGCAATTATATGTTACATTTTCCCTTTTCTGGCCCTGCAGGAGAGTGTTGGGAGGGAGGGTTGCTGATTTGCAGAGTGGCAGGGGTCACTCAGGCAGCTGGAGTAGAAGGGACATCCAGCCCTGCCTGCCTGGGTTTCTTTTCCCACCTCTCTTTGCCCACCTAGTGCAGGTATAGGTTAAATGAATTTTACAGACACAGAAGCTAATTTTGGTTATTCCTCTTCTGTCTTGCTACTTCTTCCCTGAAGCTTTTTACTGGAGCTGTGAACAGGCACAGTCATTGATTGTTTTTGTGGTTAAGGGTCTTGTTTACTGTCTTAATTAGTACCCGGCTCTGAAGACAGCTATTGAAAGAGAAAAAGCAAGGGGCTGTGTGCTGAGTGGTCCTGCAATCAGGACTTGACTGAGGTCTGTGTCTCTCTCTTTGGCCCCTGCAGTATCTCTCCAGTTCCGTTTTCTTCACCTGATAGATTGTTTGTCTGGACAGGAGTTCGAGTTTGGTAAGTTGTGAGCTCCTTGCATTCCTTTCATAGTCCCTAGTTCCCAGAATCGACTGACTTGTTTTTGGAAGTTTCTTTTTGGTTCTTGATGCTATCAGAAAATCAGCTGATGACTGAACTGCAGTGTCGGTGTCAGGAAGGGAGAATTTGCTCATGAGGAGGTGTCTCTATAAGTTAACAGAGTGTTCTGAAATTTCCCCCAAATGTGGCTACTTTTATTGCTTACTTCCCCCATGTCTACCTAGAGAGAAAAAAAGAGTCCCTTCTCAGGCTCTGGTGGGGAGGGTTGGATTGTGACTTGACTCAACCACACTGCTAGTCTTTTTAAAAAAGTTTTTTAAAGTTTTATTTTTAAATTACTCTTTTTTTTTAAGATTCAGTATGCTTTGTAGATACAATTCTAAGAACACACTGCTTGTCTTTAGAAGACTTTTCAAAAACACATGTTCTTACCCATGAAGTGCGGGTTTCTGTGGAGTTGACTTAAAGCCGCTCTTTTGTCTAATAATACTTCTGGCTGCTCCACCAGAGACCTCAGAAGGGGCTGTCCCTGTGCTCTGCTGGAGTCCAGCTTCTTAGTACTTACTAATTGATGTGTAGCCAGAGTGCTGTGTGGAGGGTGGGGTTTGATGCCAAGCTGAGCAAGTGCTGCTGGGAAACCTGTCAGGAAGCCTGAATGTGGTTCCTAACCACTGTCTCTCCTGCAGTTTGAGAAATACCTGTGACTCTTCAAAGAGACTCAATGTGATTTTATTTTTTTTTAATTAGGATCTTAGTGCTGATCCTTTGTAATAGGAGACAAGGTAAGATAATTGCACAACAAAATAATGTTCCAGTGGTAAATGATAGGTTATAGAGAACTGTGGGATTCACAGAAAAGGCTTGTGTAAGGTTCCAGAACCTCAGCCTCATAGTCACGTTTGGTAGGATTGTTCCAAAGGCCATTTTCAAGGTAGTGTGTTAGAATAATAGTTTCCAGTGGTTTGGGTCAGATGTGGTTTTGGGGTATACTTGAGAATTGAAGTGCACTCTAGGGATCTTCTCTGGGGGTGCCTGCTAGACAGGGAGGAAGATGGGTGGTTTAAAGAAGTTTGGTAGGGAGCTGGCACTGTGGTGTAGCGGGTAAAGCTGCCTCCTACAGTGCAGGCACCCCATATGGGCACTGGTTCGTGTCGCGGCTGCTCCACTTCCCATCCAGCTCTCTGCTACGGTCTCCTGGCTTTGGATTGGCACAGTTCTGGCCATTGCGGCCAATTGGGAGTGAATCAGTGGATGGAAGGTCTCTCTCTCTCTGCCTCTGCCTCTCCTCTCTCTGTGTAACTCTGATTTTCAAATAAATAAATAAAAATCTTAAAAAAAAAGAAATTTGGTAGGTGGTTCCATTAATGTTTCTCCTCCACTGTGTTTTCAGCATAGTGGCTTTGATAGTTTTTAGATTTGTGTTTTACAATAAGATGTCTCAGTAGTGTGCCTGGAGTAGACGTGTCCCTTGAGCGGGGAATTGTGGAAACCTCATTTTGGCGGGGTAAGGAGGCGGGTCTCCCACTGCCGCAGAGCCCTGCTGATTGGAGGATGCCAGCAGCGGCAGGGGTGACTGCTTCGGTTGCTGCAGTGGCCGTAGCAGGTGTCTGTTCAGGCTGGTAGTTAAATGCTAGCCCCACCCCTTACTGTGGAGAGAGCGTGTTTATCGTCTCAACCATTTTTAAGTGCATAGTTCAGTAGTGTTTAGAATATTCATGCTGTTGTGAAATAAATCTACAGAATTTTTCATCTTTCAAATCTGAATCCCTCCTGAGAGTGGCCTCATGGTATCTGTCTTTTTGTGACTTGGCTATTCCACTTAGCTCAGTTGCTTCCAGGGTCATCCATAGTGTAGCATGTGTCAGAGCATCCTTCCTTCTGAAGGCTGAATAGTATTTCAGTTGTTTGCCCATTCATCTCTGGGTGGATGCTTGGGTTGCTTGCATCTTTTGGCTCTTGTGTTATTGCTGTGAACAAAATCCAGCTTTCGTTTCTTTTGGATACATACCCAGTAGTGGGATGACTGGATAGCTTTAGTTTTTTGAGGAGTCCCCATACTTCTCCACATTCTCACCAACACTTGTTTTCTGTTAAGTGACCATCCTAAAATACATGAGGAGCAACTGGGACAGAACCGGGTGCCCATATGGGATGCCAGTGCTGCAGGCGGAGGATTAACCAAGTGAGCCACGGCGCCAGCCCCCTCCATTGAACTATTTGTTATTTATGTCAGTACCATACTATTTTGATTACTGTACTTTTGTAATATTTTTTTTGAAGATTTCTTTACTTGAAAGACAGAGCTAGAGTGCTTCCATCCCGCTAGTTTGCTCCCCAGATGACTGCAGTAGCTGGAGCTGGGCCGACCCAAAGCTAGGAGCCAGGAGCTTTCTCTGGGTCTCCCACATGGGTGCAGGGGCCCAAGCCCTTGGGCCATCTTCTACTGCTTTCTCAGGAACATTAGCAGGGAGCTGGATTGGAAATGGAGCAGCTGGGACTTGAACTGGCACCCGCAATAGGATGCTGTAGGCGGTGGCTTTACCTGCTGTACCATAGTGCTGGTCTCCTGAATTAGGTTTTGAAGTTAGGAAGTGTGTAGTGACATTTACTTTTAAAATATGCTGTTCCACATGTTGATTAGCAGAGAAGTAACAAAACACTTCAAAGAATGTTTCATTTTTTTTAGAAGGCGAGATTTCCTTCAGGAATGAGTTAAGGAGTGGGTGTTCAGCGTAGTGGTTAAGATGCTGGCTGAGACTGTTCTGTATTGGATTGCCTGGGTTTGGTACTGTAGCTCTCAATTCCAGTTTTCTGCTAATGCACGCTGTGGGAGGCAGCAGCTGATGGTGACTCAAGTTAATTGGTCACTGCCACCCACGTGGGAGACTTGGATTCAGCCCCATGGCTGTTGTGGACATTTGAGAAGTGAATGGGAGAAGTGGATGGGAGTAGTCTCTCTCTCTCACTTAAATGGCGAAATATATGGGAAGCTGGCAGCTGGCAATATAGTGCTCAGCATTTCCTGACTGCAAAGTGCTGTCAGCGGATACTGAATGCAAAAGCTTTGGAAAACTTTAAAGGCTGTGGACCTTACATTTATCTTGAAGGTTGGATGTATAGCTTAGTGGGTACTAGTGCCCAGCACCATCTGTGTCAGTTGTAGCTCAGTGATAAGGAAAGTTCTTAATAATATGGATTTCCGGCCGGTGCCGCGGCTCACTAGGCTAATCCTCCGCCTTGCAGCGCCGGCACACCGGGTTCTAGCCCCTGTTGGGGCGCTGGATTCTGTCCTGGTTGCCCCTCTTCCAGGCCAGCCCTCTGCTATGGCCTGGAAGTGCAGTGGAGGATGGCCCAAGTGCTTGGGCCCTGCACTCCATGGGAGACCAGGAGAAGCACCTGGCTCCTGCCATCGGATCAGCGCAGTGCGCCAGCTGCAGCGCGGGCTGCGGCGGCCATAGGAACGTGAACCAACGACAAAAAGGAAGACCTTTCTCTCTCTCTCTCTCTCTCTCTCTCTCACTGTCCACTCTGCCTGTCCAAAAAAAAAAAAAAAAAAAATATGGATTTCCAGAAGGACCAGTAGCCGTAAGATCTATCACTTGCGATATTTTCCCCCTCAACAGAGTACTGCCTTCCCTATTCCTCCTATCTGGTTGTTTCTGATTGCCCATACCTGCCCTTTGAATAGGAGTGGGCCAGATGTGTAGGTAGACTACTTAGCCATAGCACCCGTTTATTTTCTGGATGCATAAAGAACAGAAAATTAGTCTGTTCAGGATGAATCAAAGGAGAGAAGTTGGAGCACATTAAATGCCTCTGTAGTAAGAAATTTGGGTTATACAAGGTATATTTTTTCACTTTCTTAATAAAACCGGGGGGAATATTTTGGTTGGAATATTGGTGAAAAGAGCATTTGGTGAAATTTTCCTTGGAGGAAAAATGTAGAATGCTTACATATAGTAGGCCTATCAAAGATTTGTTTAATGGTGACCAAATGAATTTGTGTGCACCTGGGTAATTTACTCACTTAGACCGTCTTCATTAAATTCTGCTGTATTCTAGCAGTTAGTGGCCCTTTGTGGAATATGTGATTCCTGCTGTTATGGAGCTGTTATTTAAACAAAATTTTTATATGTTTATTTCATCTACTTGAAAGAGAGCAGTAGATAGATCAGTTGACTGATTGATCGATCTGTTTGAACTGCTGGTTCACTTCCCAAATACCTGCAACAGTCAAGACTGGACCAGCCCAAAGCCAGAAGCCCGGAACTCCGTCCCGGTCTCTCCTGGGGGTTAGGGACCCAAGCACTTGAGCCTCTGCTGCTGCCTCCCAGGAAGCTGGGTTGGAAGAGGAGTAGCTGTGACTTGAAGTAGTACTCTGAGATGGGATGCAGGCCTCCCAAGCAGTGTCTTCGCCTACTGTGCCACAGTGTGCCAGGATACTTTTTTAGTGATCGATACGGTCCTTTTCAATGTTCTTTTCCCCTTACCCATTTGAATCTTTCTTTTATTCAGAGGAGGCCATTTGTTTAACTTCTGATGCAAAGACTTGCAGTTGTTTATTATGAAAATATAGTGTGTGTGTGTGTGTGTGTGTATTGTATTGAGGAAGAAGGAAGCACTAGACGGTTCTGCTGTTTGATTTGAAAGGAGGTATATCTTGGTAATTATTATGCCAAGTACTTTTTCTAAGTAAGGGAACTAAAAGAAACTGCTTTAATGTATTTTTATTTATTTATTTTTTTGACAGAGTGGACAGTGAGAGAGACAGAGAGAAAGGTCTTCCTTTTTCCATTGGTTCAACACTCCCCCCCCCCCCCCCCCAGCCGCTGGGGCTGGCGCACCGTGCTGATCTGAAGCCAGGAGCCAGGTGCTTCCTCCTGGTCTCCTATGCGAGTGCAGGGCCCAAGATCTTGGGCCATCCTCCACTGTACTCCTGGGCCACAGCAGAGAGCTGGACAGGAAGAGGAGTGACTGGGACAGAATCCAGCGCCCCGACTGGGACTAGAACCCGGGGTGCCGGGTTAAGGTTTTCCTGAAGACTCAGAGAAGGCTTTCAAATCTTGTTTTTTTTCTATTCACATGCCCACACATAAGAGAATTTAAAAACCTATTTCTGACTAGTCCTCTATTTTGCTATTTATTTGAAAGGCAGAGCAAAAGAGAGGGAGAAAGAGAGGGGAGAGAGAGAAAAGGAGAGATTGACAGAGATCTTTCATCTGGTTCATTCTCCACGTGGCCACAATAGTCAAGGCTGGGCCAGTCTGAAATCAGAGCCAGGAACTCCATTCTGGTCTCTCATGTAGGTGGCAGGGACCCATGTATTTGAGCCATCATCTGCTGCCTTCCCTGGGAGCATTGGCAGGAAGCTGGATTGGAAGCAAAGCAGCTAGGACTCTAGCTGGCACTCTCATAAGGGATGCCCACAAGTGGAGGTTTAACCCAGTATGCCACAACGCCAGCCCCCCCCGTGTTTGTTATTAATCGTCAGATCTTGGAAGAGTTCATTCATTCATTAAGTCATTCAACAAGTCTTCTATGTTCATCTATTATATGCTAAGTAATTTCTTTGTAAATGGGAGAAAGTTGACGTTTGAATTAAATTTCCTTTTAGAGCTATAGTTAAAGTTCTGAACTTACTAGTATTATGATTTAGCGAGATTTAGGCCTTTCTGTAGATAATAGAAGTTTATGGTTTTCTTAGAAATGTTTTTCAAAGAAGTGAAGAAAGAAATTTAGAGTTTTTTTTTTTTTTTTTTTTTAGATTTTATTTATTTGAGAGGTATAGTTATAGACAGTGAGAGGGAGAGGCCGAGAGAAAGGGCTTCCTTCCATTGGTTCAGTCCCCAGATAGCTGCAATGGCCAGAGCTGCTCTGATCCAAAGCAGGAGCCAGGTGCTTCCTCCTGGTCTCCCACGTGGGTGCAGGGTTTGGGCCCTCTTCTGCTTTCCCAGGCCGTAGCAGAGAGCTTGATTGGAAGAGGGGCCGCCGGGACTAGAACTGGTGCCCACATGAGATGCCGATGCTGCAGGCGGAGGATTAACCTATTGCACCGTAGAATTTTGTTTTTAACTAATTTTAGTGAGAAAATTCTGTAATAGTGGATAATTTTAGCAATAGTTTCATTCTGATATAAAAACAAACATTGGTGCCAGCATTATGGCATAGCGGGTAAAACACCACCTGTGATGTGATATATTGTGTATTGGTCACTCTACTTCTGATCCCCTCCCTGCTAATGGCATGGGAAAGCAACAGAAGATAGCCCAAGTGTTTGGGCTCCTGCTGCTCATGTGAGAGACCAGGAAGAAGCTCCTGGCTTGGCCGTTGTGGCCATTTGGGAAGTGAATCTGTAGATGGAAGATGTCTGTCTCTCTCTGCCTTTCAAATAAATAAATAAATTTTAAAAAATCATCAGACTGGTGTTGTGGCATGGCAGGTGAAGCCTTCACCTGTGATACCAGCAGTCCATGTAGGCATTGATTCGAGTCCTGCCTGCTCCACTTCAGATCTAGCTCTCTGCTATGGCCTGAGAAAGCAGTAGAAGATAGCCCAAGTCTTTGGGCCCCTGCACCCATGTGGGAGACCTGGAAGAATCTCCTGGCTCCTGACTTTGGCCTGGCCCAGCCCTGGCCATTGCGGCCATCTGGAGAGAGAACCAGCGAATGGAAGATGGGTCTGTTGATCTGTCTCTTTCTTTCTGACTCTGACTCTTGGAAAAATAAATCTTTAAAAAAGGATCATTGGGGCTGGCGTTGTGGGACAGTAGGTTAATGCCCTGGCCTGAAGTGCCAGCATCTCATATGGGTGCCGGTTCGAGACCTGGCTGCTCCACTTCCAATCCAGATCTCTGCTATGTCCTGGGAAAGCAGTACAAGATAGTCCAAGTCCCTGGGCCCCTGCACCCATGTGGGAGACCCGGAGGAGGTTCATGGCTCCTGGCTTTGGATTGGCACAGCTCCGGCTGGTCATTGCGGCCAATTGGGGAGTGAAACATCGGATGGAAGACCTCCCTCTCTGCCTTTCCTTCTCTGTGTAACTCTTGACTTTCAAATAAATAAATAAATCTTAAAAAAAAAAAAGGTCATTTACACTCAATCCTAAGGATCTTTCTTTGTAAATTTTGTAGTAGACAATCCTGAATCTAATCTTACAGGTGTTGCTGCTAACATACTGTAAACTTTCTTCCTGTTTCCCATGGTTGGTGTAATACTAGTGTGGGAGGTTTAGGAATACTTTTCACCTCTTCTTCTAGGAGCTTGGTTCTGAGCCTTTCAGAGCCTGGACCATTTCGGCTGGTGGTAGTCTTGCAATCTGGCTCCATCATGTCACTGAATGCAGCGGAGTTGCATGAAGCTCAGACCCAGTGCTGTGATAATAGGCTGGTGTTGCTCTGGCTGCCAGATAGATGTAACATTCAGAGCACCTGGTTTGAGATTTCATGGCTTTATAGAATGGTACTTCCATTTTAATTTGTTGTTAGAAATTCAAACTAGTATTGATTATGCATTGAGCAATTCAGTAATGCAGAGTAAAATTTAAGGATTTCCTCAATAAGGATTATTTTCTGTTGCAAATATCGTCTCGTTGTTACCAAAGAACACTGGATGATTTTGTTCTGGTTCTGGCTGTGCTGTGTGCTACCTGTATGACTTGGGCTGTTTCTCTTGTTTGCTGATCAACAGTGTCCATTGAGCACTTCCTAGATGGCAGATGCTGTTCCTGGGTATAGCAGTGGACAGTTCTGAAATAGGAAGCCACCTGAAGATTATGTAAAAAGAGTTTCTGACTGACTCTGTGGCGTAGTGAGTAGAATGGGAAAGGCACAGAGGTTCAACGGAGCCATTAGAGATTTCTAGCATTCTAGTGGTCATCTAGTTGAAATTTGGTAGCAGGGGTGGAGATGATAAGTGGTGGGATTCTGGATGTGTTTTAGGTGGGGCTAATAGGAGTCTCCGATGGTCCTGTGGAGTGTGATGGAGTATAGTCAAGGACCACACCAAGATTTTAGGACTGAGCAGATGGAATGGGAGGTGGCATTTATTGAAATGGAGATGACTGGAGGAGCAGGTTTGGGTGGGGAATTGGGAGGTGGTTTTGTACAGGTTGGCTTTGAGATGCAAGTTGACATGCGAGTGAAGAAGTCAAGGAGGCAGTTCAGCAGGTTTTCTCATCTGTGAAGTGGGGGAAGGTGTCTGCCCTTCTCAGAATTCTTGAGATCAAATGAGGGGAAAATATCTTCAAAGGTATGGAGACTGATGTTTGGCCTAGTTAAGATGGCTGATACCTAGATGTTTGAGTCTTACATCTGAGTACCTGGGTTCAAATCCTGGCACTGGCCCCTGCTACCAACTTCCTGCTAATGAAGACCTTTGGCAGTGTTGATGGCGGGGAGGGAGGGATCCTTGCCATCCAGGTAGAAGACCTGGATTGAGTTCCTGGTTTTGGACTGGTCCAACTTTTGCTGTTGGAAACATTTGGTAAGAAACCAGTAGATGAGAACTCTGTGTCTGTTTCTGTCTGTCTCTGCCTCTCAAATAATTTAAAAACAAAGGCTGTGTCCTGTAGTGATAGCATTATTTCTGGAAAGTGAACGGTTTTTTTTAACCCCAGCCATTTACTGCATGGGTCATAACGCTAGACCGTGTTGTGGAAAGTTAGCATTTGCCTTCCAAAGGCTGGTTTATTTCCCAGTAGGTGGGAAAGATTTCTGATTGGCCCATTCTGTGATTCCTGGGCAACTTCTGGGAGAGCTTGGTGTTCGGTTTATGTCAGAGGGCTTCATTGTGTGTGGAGCCACAGGAGCTGCTGCATGGAGAATGCTACCAGCCTTGCCCCTTAATCAACCAAGCTCCAGGCCAGAGTAATTTTATGTAGGTGGGAGAGTTATTTTAGTAGGAGAAAAGACTCTGTTCTCATATTCTTTATTACTTAAGGCTTTCTGTGACTTGGATTAGTTAATAGCTATGGTGTAATAGGTCATATTTAATAGGGAGAACATATTCTATGTTCCTTTGTTTTCTTAAATTTATTTGAAAGATGAAGAGACAGAGAGGCCTTCTATCTGCTGGTTCACTCCCCAAATGGCTGCAATGGCCTGGGCTGGGCCAGACTCAAGTCAGGAACCAGGAGCTTCTTCTGGGTCTCCCACATGGGTGCAGGAACTCAAGGACTTGAGCCATCCTCTGCTGCTTTCCCAGGCACATTAACAAGGAGCTGGATCAGAAGTGGAGTAGGGGCCGGCACTGTGGCATAGC
This sequence comes from Sylvilagus floridanus, assembly GCA_949820135.1. NCBI lineage: Eukaryota > Metazoa > Chordata > Mammalia > Lagomorpha > Leporidae > Sylvilagus > Sylvilagus floridanus. Next base: position 7,748,600 of record OX463228.1, on the reverse strand, counting down.
GGGTAGGGCCGCTCTCTGCACTGCCAGCATCCCATATGGGCACCAATTCGAGTCCCGACTGCTCCATTTCCAATCCAGCTCTCTGCTATGGCCTGGGAAAGAAGTAGAAGATGGCCCTAGTCCTTGGGCCCCTGCACCACCCATGTGGGAGACCCGGAAGAAGCTCCCGGTTCCTGGTTTTGGATCAACTCAGCTCTGGTCATTGCTGGCATCTGGGGAGTGAACCAGCAGATGGAAGACCTTTCTGCCTCTGCCTCTGCCTCTGCCTCTCTGTAGCTGTGCCTTTCAAATATATATATATTTCTTTTTTAAAAAGAAGTGGAATAGCTGGGACTTGAACCAGCACCCATATTGGATGCTGGTGTTACAGATGGCTTAACTTGCTATGCAACAATGCTAGCCCCTATGTTTCTTGATTCATTGGACCTATTTTTATATTTTCCTAGGTTTTTTGAAAACTTTAATTTTTTAATAGGCAGATGAAATATGTTAAATATATTTTGAACTTTGCTGAATCAAAATATGTTTAAGATCTAAGAGTTTGAAAGCATCAATCTTACCTTTGATCAGTGGTATTTTGAATTTAGTAAATGTGTTCTCTTGGAGATAGTAGTAATAGTTGTATCCTTGCTTTGAGATATTTGCTTATAAACTATACCTTTCCAGTAGCTGGGTGTTACTGTAGGAACATTTTCAGTAGAGAGATGTGGCTCTAGGTTCCAGTCCACAAGCAGTTTTGTACAGAAACACTGCTGCTTCATTGCCCGCCTCATTTGATCTTTGGTTGGTAAGATTCCGCTGGCCATGGGTTGTGTGTGCCCATTCCAAGTTCTGTGATTTCTTGAGAGGAGGGAAAGGCGCCTTGAGGGCCCGGCACTTGGAGTGGCTGACAGTCACTGGGATGCTACCTCGGCAGGCTTCTGGTTGTTGAGTGGCAAGGCCGGGAAGGAAGCAGCGGGAAGCAGGAGCCGGCTTTCAGGAGCTGTTTTGGAGGCAGAAAGTCGTTCTCTGGTGTCTTTCCAGCAAGATGGCCTCAGTGTTAGGGTTTTGGCTTTGAAGTGTGTAGGATGGGCTTTCCCATCTGTCCAGCAGTCATGGTCTTTTGCTTTTCATTGAATTGGCTTACTGTGTGTTATTTTCATTCTGTAAACTGAGTTACAGGTTTCTAGTGTAAGATCACTTGACGTAATTATTGGAAAAAAAAAACCCTTCAGCCCTTTTTAAGTATATATTAGGAAATTTGGATCAATTGTAAGAAATAATTTGAAAGGTACATGTGTATGTATGTGTAAATCTGTCTTTTCCAAGCTAAATTTTTTTATCTTTCATGTTTCCTAAATCATCTGATGGCTTATTATTTCAACCCAATCTAAAAGTCATGTGTGCTGGGGAGATGCTCTCACAGTACTTATGTGTGCCTGAAACTTTTTTTTTTGTAATGATTTTGAGTTATAATTAACTTTTCATATAGTTCTCCCATTTAAAGTATATAAGTCAACAGTTTTTAGTATATTCATAGAGTTCTGCAGCCATCTCCATGGGTTATTTTAGGACATTTTCATCACCCCAGGAAGAAACTCCAGACCTGTTACCGCTCACTTCCCCTCAGCCCATCCTTCCTCCCTATCCCTCAGCTAGAGTCCACTAGTAATCTCCTTTCTGACCTTAGGTTTACTATTTTGGGTGTTTCAGATAAATGGGCTCATACTGTGTGGTATTTTGTGACTGGCTTTTTTCACCTAGCTCTATCTATCAAAGCACATAATACTTTTTGAAAACATTTTAACTTTGGTAGTAAGGATACAGATTTTAGATTCAAAACCAGGCACTCCCTGTCTGCTGACACAGAAGCTGCAGCCTGTGCTGGGACCAGAGGAAACAGCGAAATCACCAGTTGCTGTGTGTGTGTGTGTGTGTGTGTGTGTAGCCGAGAATGAATTTGAAGCTTTCATAAACAGTATAAAGCCACCGTGGTACCAATCCACAGATGCACTCAGTACCTGTGTACCTGCGGTTACCTAAGCACCTCACCTCTACTCACCTCACCTCAGATTTGTCCTGCTTCCTCCTCAGTTTTTTCAGATAGCTCTTAGAAGTTATATTCTGGTCTTCCTTTTTTTTTTTTTTTTTTTTAAATTTATTTATTTGAAATGCTGAGAGTTACAGAGAGGCAGAGACAGAGTGAATGTCTTCCATATGCTGGTTCACTCCCCAAATAGCTGCAACGTCTGGAGCTGCGCTGATTTGGAGCCAGGAGCTTCCTCTAGGTCTCCCATGCAGGTGCAGGGGCCCAAGCCCTTGTGCCATCTTCTGCTGCTTTCTCAGGCCATAGCAGAGAGCTGGATCAGAAGTGGAGCAGCTGGGACTAGAACCAGTGCCCATATGCGATGCCGGTGCTGCAGGCGGCAGTTTTACCCACTACACCACAGTGCTGGCCCCTCTTTGATTTTACTGTGGTCTTGTCAGTGACCAAGCCTTCCCAAATTCTTCCCATTCTTCTCATTTCTGCTTTTTCCTATTAGTTTTATAATCATCATCTTAGAACAAATTCTTATTAATTTCTGTTTCCAGCTGGCTGTGGCATTCTTTTTGACCATCCTGGTTCTTGTAGCCCCAGTGTCCAGGCTGTGTTGTGTGATTCTTCTTTCTAATGTACACATTTAGGAACATCTGCCACCCTCAAAGAATGCAAGTGGGCCCAGTACTTGCTGTTATGACCTTCCTGTTGGGTCTCTTTTTTCTTGTTCAGACCTTTCCAGGACTGAATCTATCAAACAACTAACCAACCTTCCTTCCCTCCCTCCTTCCCTCCCTTTCTATTTATTTATTTATTTAAAAGTCAGAGTTACACAGAGAGAAGGAGAGGCAGAGAGAGGGAGAGAGGGAGAGAGGGAGGGAGGGAGGTCTTCTATCTGCTGGTTCACTCCCCAAGAAGGCCACAACGGCTGGAGCTGTGCCAATCCAAGGCCAGGAGCCAGGAGCTTCTTCCAGGTCTCCCACGCGGGTGCAGGGGCCCAAGCACTGGGGCCATCTTCTGCTGCTTTCCCAGGCCATAGCAGAGAGCTGGATTGGAAGTGGAGCAGTTGGGACTTGAACTGGTACTCATATGGAATGCCAGCACTGCATGTGGTGGCTTTACCTGCTCTGCTGTGCCCAGAGCTGAATCTTTACATCAGTAGGGCCTCTGTTATCTCCCTTCCCAGCCATTCTGATGTGCTTTGAACCGCTCATTTCTCATTTTATTTAGTTGTACTCAATTCAGAAATTGTTGAAATCTACTAAGGTCCTTACCCACTCTTAAGTTCCTTGGCCCTCTCTTATCCCCTCCATGCATATCGTGCTCCTTATCAGTGCTTTGTATCCCTGTCCCCTTGAGGCAGCATTAACCCCTGAATTCTAGTCTTACTGGGATCTTTCTCATCCTTCAAGTCCCACTTCCCTGTTTATATCCTTCTCTCGTTACTCTGAAGTTGCTCTGAGTTTGCTCCTTTCTGAAGTACTGTTGTACCATGTTGTATTTTTTTTTTTTGGACAGGCAGAGTGGATAGTGAGAGAGAGACAGAGAGAAAGGTCTTCCTTTGCCGTTGGTTTGCCCTCCAATGGCCGCCACAGCCGGCGCACCACGCTGATCCGATGGCAGGAGCCAGGTGCTTCTTCTGGTCTCCCATGGGGTGCAGGGCCCAAGCACTTGGGCCATCCTCCACTGCCCTCCTGGGCTACAGCAGAGAGCTGGCCTGGAAGAGGGGCAACCAGGACAGAATCTGGTGCCCTGACCGGGACTAGAACCTGGTGTGCCAGCGCCGCAAGGTGGAGGATTAGCCTAGTGAGCCGTGGCACCGGCCCCATGTTGTATCCTTAAATAATATAGCATTGAATTAATGCATAGTTTATCGAGGGTGGTTAGCCCAGAGAATACTCAGCATGGACAAAATCCTTTTCACAAGAGTCAAATAGTCAAATAGGAAGAATAAGAGATTGCCTCTGCCTTCTCAGACCCCTCCCCCCCAAACAACACAATGAGTAGAATATATAATAGATTATTTGAATGAACATCAGAAAGAATGTTTCTAGTAGAATTGCTTGCAAGTTAAGGCTGGATCTTTCCTGGATGGGGCCATTGTAAAGGGCATTCAGTTCATGGGGACTTGGTTTACTGCTTCTCAGTCCCTATAGAGCAGCAGAATTATCTGGGGAAGTTCAGATTGAGCAGCCTGTGAAACCCTGCTTAGACCTCTGAGCCATATGACTCTTCTTGTCCTGAGATCCTGTGAGTGTCTCTTTTGTTTACCACATTTTTATGGAGTGCCTGCATTGTGCAGCAGTGTGAAGGTTTTAGTTTTGCCTTCCTAGAACATAATGAAGGAGTTGAGGGTGATGCAGAGAGACAAGTGAAACTATGTGGTTTCTCCTCAGGTGGGTGAGGACGGGGCCATTTCTCATTTTGCATATTTCTTTGTCTCAGATGAATGGGCACTGGTAAGTCAACCTACTTGTACTGATTTGCTCCTTGGTGTACAGCTTGTTATTTTGTTCTTTATCCAATTATTTTCATGCCACTGAATTTCTCCATTGAGAAAGAGCCACTCCATCTTTGGTTGTTTCAGGGTAGGTTCAGCTGTTTGATTTTCTTGCTTTCTAGTAATACATTAACATTGGTAACTACTCAGAGTACCTAGTATGCTAGACACTTTGAGTTGCATTATTGCTAATATTAATAAGCTTACAAGCTGGACATGAGGACTGTGAGTGGGAGGCAGGATGTTTAGTTCCTGTTAGAGATTTTTTCTTACCTTGAAGTACATGGCAGCAGCTAGTGAGTGAAGCAATTATCTTGTGCAGTCATCTGTTGAGTCTAGAGTGCTCCAGTCATGCTTTGACTGTGTGCATACAGTATACTGTATTGTTGGGAATGCCAGAAAGTCTGTCTGCTTATAATAGGGTAGTTAATGATCACCACCCAGTTAAACTGGTAATTTGTTTTAAACATTATGCTGTGCTGATGATACAAGCTCTCCACCCATTTCTGCAGTGGAAGGCTGGTCTTGCTGGTATAATTTAAAATACTGTATGTAATTTATTACTTGTCCATGTTATGTCACAGGTTAGAGTCCTGCACTCTTTGGTATCTTCAGTAATGGGCTGGATCTCCCAGACCTGGCATATGAGCCATTTGTTGGTTTCTTTTCTTGCACTGTTTGTAGGACTGTAGCACTTCAGAGTGACTTCCACAGGGCACAGTTAATACCTCTTGTTGAACTACACTAATATATTCATTCTATGTTAAGTTCTTCATTTATGGCACTCCATCTTATCCTCATGAAATTCCTGTGAAATAGGTGTTAGCAATATCTATTTAGAGATGAGGAAACTGAAGCTTCAGAGAGATTAAGTAACTTGTTTGGCCTTCATATGCCTGTCTGATTGCATTTTCCAGAGGACTTAGGCATGGTATGCACAGGAGTCAAATCGTCTTTCTCTTCCTGTTGTAGGCTTCACCAAGAACAATTAGATGGTGGATGAATGGACTTGGAGGTGAAGCTTAATGTATTTAATTTCTTCCAATGCTGTCATTGTCCTGTTTGACCACCTGAATTTCCTGAGATAGGAGGAACAACCTCACGATGGGCTCAGACCTGCTAGAGAATTCTGAGGCCTAGAGTTGTAAATTTTTCTAGTATGAACAACTACATGAAACATAAATATTTTTAGTCGTGGTGAAACAAATATCTATCTTTACAGGATTGGTAGTAACCACAGAGTTTTTTTTCTAGTCAGAGCACCTTCACTTTACTTCCTTAACCTGGGCAGACAGGAAACTTGACACATTCATTTTCTGCAGTAGAATGTTTTCTCATCTTGCAGCATGGATTCTGATGTGAAGTAGTCATCGCCCATTGACTTCTGCCTGCTGCCCTAAAATTATTCCGTCATCAAGTCAGCATCTGCTTTGTTCTGAAATAGAAGTCTTTTAGGAGCCCAGGGGACATATTAACAATCTGCAGATTGCTAAAGAGGTTAGTGGAACTGAAGTTAATTGGACATCCCAAAACAGGTGTAAGTGCCATCTTGGCTTCTTCAAGTGTGCTTTGGGAAAAGACACATTTAGTTGGTTAAACAGAACTGAAATCACTAGTAAAAGTTAACTTGACCCATGGTGAACAAAGAGGACATTTTTTAATACCTTAACTTTCTTTTGAGTTGTGGGCTTTTTGTGTTTACTGAATCCAGTATACCCTTCTTAAAACTTTATATTCAGGTCATTTTCCTGGACCAAATATTTGAGACTTCGCTTTCATGTTAAATAAATCCTCAAGATTTTCTGCTTTGGTTTATTAGATAAGGGTTTTTGGCAGCTGGAGAGGTTTTATCTTAATCCTTTGTTAGCTTTAGTGTTCAGGCTTATTTAATCTTAAGAACAAAGATTAATTTTAAAGAATATTGTTAAACGTTCTAAAATGGCAGAAATCCCCGAAGTTCTTCAATGCATTTGACTCATGGTGCACTCATTTAGAGCTAGACACTCGCCGGTGCTATTCTGGGTTTGCCACTGCAGCAGTGAATCACCTTGCGTTTGAGTTGCAGGCTCTTCACGTTCACAATGCTAAAGAGCAGTACATTAAAGACGTGCCACATTCATACCCTTCTGCCGGTCCTCAGTCCATGAAATCTGTTTCCAAACTGCATCTGAATAGTCTTCATCCACTCCACTCATGCTCTCCGAGCTGTTCCGTGCCGGTGTGGCCCGGGGGTGAGGCTCTGCTGAGGGCTGTGCTAAGGACAGTGTCATTCTATCCCTGGGAGGCATCCAGCTAGTGGGGACCTCAGGAGGAATGGAGCAAAATGTTCAGCAGGAGACAGAGGAAGGCATGCAAGTGTCTGGTCTGCTTTTCTTTCTCATTGGTATGAAGCCAGTACACAAGCCTCTGGACAGTGTGGGAAATACAGGCGGATAGGAAGAAGTTACAGGAGATGATATGTAGCTCACAGGTTATTGTAAAGGTTCAGTGAGACACTGTGTGTAACACCTTTCTCATAGTTCAGATTTCTTTTGAAGCGATTATTGGATGCTCTTACTGTGCTGTCATTTAGCAGGCAGCAGGCACAGTGTCTGACATAGGGCAGAGGTCCCATCCTTCTACACTCTCAGCCTTGCAGTTTTTCCAGTCTCTTCCCCTTTGATAGTTAAGGTCTCTAACAGATTTGTAAAATACGTTTGCTCTGCATTGTACAGGAAAATCCCATTTCATCAGTGGTTTTCTTTGAAAAATCATCCTGAACATTATTTTTCCCGGGTGTTAGATGGGGAAAGGGGAGGGGAAGGAAAGCTGAAGGCTCAGTTGTGGGTGGGGGGAGGTGACAGAGAGCAATCAAGGTAGGTATTTTCCTGGTTCCGTTTGCTCCATGTCAGCCCTAGCAAGGACGGTATGGTGGCCAGCATGGCTGAGATTTGTGACTGTGAGCAGTGGTTAAGAGGCCAGGATGGGTACTGTAAGGGATATAAGTGGTTCTTCTGACATGCTCTTGCCTTCAATTCACTTAGTCAACAGTTGTTGAAGCTCTCCTGTGTGCAAGGCACTGTGGATTGAAGGAATTGGGATTGAAAGGAATTGTCCATCCCATGAGATTAAGCCAAATTGATAGATAAGTGACAGAAAATTACAGCTAAGTTTTTTTCTCTTATTACTATTTTTAAAAGATCATTTAGTTTTTATTTATTTGAAATGCAGACAGAGAAAGAGGTCACCCATTGCTGATTTATTCCTCCCAGATGCCCCCAACAGCCAGGACTGGGCCAGGTCAGAGCCAGGAGCATGGAACTCAGTTCAAGTCTCCCATGTGGGTGGCAGGAACCCAAGTACTTGAACCATAACTGTTGCTCCCATGGTGTGCATTAATAGGAAGGTGGAATCAGAAGTGGAGCTGGGACTCGGACGTAGGCGCTCCAGTATGGGATGTAGGCCCACCTCTACAGCTTGCTTCAAGGGCCAGGATAGAGGGAAGGGGCAGGGAAGCTTTGCTAAAACCAATTAAAATTGTTTTTGTGTTTGCTTTTCCCTATAGACCTTGAAGGCTAGGGCTGTGTCTTCAGCTTTACGATCCCAGAACCTAATCTTAAGTGCATCCCTGAGTAAATATTTATAAATTTAAACCTGGCACAATGACATCTAGATAGTTTATAAACGGTGTATTTAAACTATCTATAAATCTGTGGAAGTCTCAGCTGTATAAATGGAAACATCTGATAAGTCCTTGACTTACTGGTAATTCTGTTTTTGAAGATAGATCAAAATTTGACTGTTTCCTAGTGAGAATATGGGGTGAAAGTGACTATTTTGTTTTGGCATTTTGTCATGACGGGGAGCGTGTGGAGAGACTTGATTCTGTGGCATTTTAAAATGGGCTCTCGCGAAGCTCAGAGCAGGCTGGCGTACTTGTAAGGCTGCGGAGCCATAGCAAGGGGGTGGTTTCATGCAGGTAGGGGGACTCCAAGACACTGATGGGATTTGTATGACTGGAAGTGACACTGAGAAGCAAAACTAGAGCTGCCTTCTAAATAAATCAGCATGACTGTTTAGAGCCATTGGGAAAGAAGGCAGATAAAAAAAAAAAAACCCTTGTTATATAATTCACATACCATAGAGTTAGCCCATTTAAAGTCTACAATTCAGTGGCTTTGAGTATATTCAAACCTACATGAAACTACCTGCGCAGTCATTTTTAGCACAAATGACTTTAAAAAAATAAATCCTGTGCCTCTTAGTTTTCACCTCTCTGCCCTGACCTCCATTCCTGCAGCCCTGAGCCACCACTTTCTGCCTCTGTAGATTTGTTTATTTTTGTTTTTTCCATAAAATGGAATTACTTACTACGTGGCTTTTTGTGACTGGCTTCTTTTACTTAGCATGATGTTGTCAAGATTCATATGGGTTACAGCATGTAGAAGTACTTTTAATTTTTTTAAAGATTGATTTATTTATTTGAAAGGTAGAGTTATGGAGAGGCAGAGAGGGAGAGGGAGAGAGACTGCAAAGGCTGGAGCTGGACCAATCGGAAGCCAGGAGCCTAGAGCTTCTTCTGGGTCTCCCGTGTGGGTGCAGGAACCCAAGCACTTGAGTCATCTTCTTCTGCTTTCCCAGGCCATAGCAGAGAGCTGGATAGGAAGTGGAGCAGCCGGGACTCAAACCAGTGCCCATGTGGGATGCTGGCACTGCAGACTAGGGCTTTAACTTGCTGCACCACAGCACCAGCCCCCTTGTAATTCTTTTTATTGTCAAATGACATTCAGTTATGTGGATATGTAACATCCTGTTTATTCACTCATCAGTTGATGTACATTTGGGTTGTTGCAGCTTTCTGGCTATTAAGAATAATGCTGCTACTCATTTATAAGTTTTGTATACCCATATTTTCATTTCTTTTGAATATATACTTAAGAGTGAGGTTGTTAATTGTATATGGCAACTTTGTGTCCAGCCTTTTGAGAACTTGCCAGACTGTCTTCCAAAGTGACTACCATTTTTTCCTCCTTATGGCAATGCATGAGGGTACCAGTTTCTCTGTATCTTTTCCAGTACTTTTTAGGTTAGCTATCCTACAGGAGTGAATGTTTTGCATTTCTTTAATGACTAATGATGAGAATCTTTTTATGTGTCTGGTGCCTGTTTGTATTATCTTCTTCGGAGAAATATCTATTCAGATCCTTTGCTCATTTAAAAATTAGTTTGTCTTTTTAGTTTTGAGTTGTGAGAATGCTATATATTTTCTAGATACAAGTCCTTTATCAAATGTTTAGTTTGCAGATTTTCTCCCAGTTCTCTGGGTTGTTTCTTACTGTATTAGTGAGCCAGATTTTTAGTCTTGTACAGAATAGAAAATTGCACATAATAAGCATTTTAAGAATAGGCTGACTGAACAAAATGTTAGCAAGCTGAATCCAACACTACATTAGAAAGATCATACATCATGATCAAGTGGGATTTAGCCCAGAGGGGCAAGGGTGGTTCAGCATTGCCAGGTCAATAGACATAAATCACATCCACAGAGTGAAGCACAAAATCATACGGTCCTCTCAGTAGATGTAGAGAAAGCACTTGATAAAAGTCAGCTTCTCTCAGTGACACAGACCCTCAACTCATTAGCTGAAAGCACTTCCCTTCAGCTCTGGAACAAGGTAAGGATGTCCACTTCCACCCGCTTACTCAATGTAGTATTGCAAATAGCAGGAACAGTGGGAAGAAAAAGACAAAAGGGCATCAGAATTGGGGAGGTGAAAATAAAAATATCCATGTTTGTACATGTCTTTTTTTTGAAGTTGAACAGCTTTATTTCAAACATTGTGGAAGGCAGTTTTTTCTACCAAGGCCCATTTGTGTATTTGTAGCATCATTTGAAGACCATACGAAATTCCCAACTTGTAAAAACTGCCATTTGGTGAGCAGTGCTTGGTCAGCTGCTCGCATCGATGCTTGGTAATGCCCACCACGACTGGGAGATCCCACGGAAACTTCCCTGACCGGCTTCCCTTCCTCTTACATGAACTGCTTCATACCACAGGCTGTAAAAAGGCATGAGCACCGTCTGCGGCTCAGCCACCACCTGTCACAGTGATAAACATCGCCACACTTGTAGTGGGGATCACTCGCCAACCCCTTCAGTTGGTGGCTGCTGAACCCTCGGCCTTAGCCTTCCTCCACGTTTCATGGCAGTGACACTGCACTTGGCTCGAGGCAGAGACATTTCAGTTCTTTGTTGACAAATGCAGTTAGGCTGCATGTTCCCATGGCACCTGCACCCTTGTGGGAGACCTGGATGAAGCTGCCAGCCTTGGATTGCCCCAGCCTCTGGCCCTTGCGACCACCTGGGGAGGGAACCAGGGAATGGAAGATCTCTCTGAAATTCTCCCTTTCAAATAAGTAAGTACTTCAAGTCAGCTCACTCGCTCCCTGACTCGCGACCAGTGAGGCCTGGCTGAGGTGGCCTGATGCAACTGGACTCCTGGGAGGAGCACGCTTCCCGCTGCGCACCTGGGCCCAATTGGTGGAGGCAGGCTTTCCTGTCTCTGCGGGACACAGTTTTGCCTCAGGCACCGACAGAAGCCATCACCTGTCCATCTCTTGCTGAGACTGTCAGCTCCGCTTCTCTGTCGTCACTATTGGCAGGATGTCCTGCCTGGAGTGGACGAGCTGCAGCTCACGCCCAATTAGACCGAAAACTGTCTTCTGTGTGTGGAAAATCCTAAATGCCTCACCAAAAAACTGTTAAAACTATTAGGCCAATTCAGTAAAGTCACAGGATATAAAATCAACATACAAAACAGCATTTTAACACACAAATAATGATCTTATTGAAAGAGAAATCAAGATGTCTCACTCATAATAGCTACAAAATTTTTAAATACTTGGAATAAATTTTAACCAAGAAGTAAAATATTTCTATAATGAAAATTATGAAACATTCATTGATAAATGAAATTATCAAGAACACAAAAATATAGAAAGATGGTCCTCATTCATGGGTTGGAAGAATTAATATTGTTAAAATGTCTATACTGCCTAAAGCAAACCACAGAATCAGTGCAATCTGTATCAAAATATCAATGACATTGTTTACAGAAATAAAGGAAACACTCCTAAAATTCTTATGGAATCACCAAAGTCCCAATATGACCAAAGCGATCATGAGCAAAAAAAGTTGGTAGCATCACTATATCTGATTTCAAAGCATATTACAAAACTGTAGTAATTAAATCATAATGATACTGGCATAAAAACTGACACACAGATTAATGGAACAGAATAGATCAGAAATTAATCCAGATACACACAGCCAACTGATTTTTTTCCCCAGCTATGACACCAGATAGGATCAAAAGAAGAGATGACAGTCTCTGGGTTTTATGGAGACTTACTTTTCCATTTTGTGGTAGCCTCTTTTTTTTTTTTTTTTTTTAAGATTTATTTGAGAGAGAGAGTTATAGACAGAGGGAGAGACAGAGATGAAGGTCTTCCATCTGTTGGTTCATTCCCCAAATGGTTGCAACGGCCAGCGCTAAGCCGATCAGGAGCCAGGAACTTTTTTGGGGCCTCCCATGTGGCTGCAGGGGCCCAAGCACTTGGGCCATCCTCTACTGCTTTCCCAGACCATAGCAGAGAGCTGGATCGGAAAGGGAACAGCTGGTTATGAACTGGCGCTCATTTGGGATGCAGGCGCTGCTGTAGGCAACAGCTTTACCTGCTTTGCCTCATTGCCGGCCCCAAGACAGCTCTTTTTTGACAAAGGTGCTAAGAACATACATGCCCTTGCAAAACTGGACTTACATATGTAGAAGAAAGAAATTAAATCCCTCTTTAGCATATAAAAAGTTAATCCCAAGTGAACCAAAGACCAAAATGTAAAACCTGAAACCATGAAATGATTACAAGAGGTGCTGGCGTTGTTCAGGGAGTTAAGTCACCGCTCGTGACAGTGCCATCCGATATGTGCGCCATTTCAAGTCCCATCTGTTCTGCTTCCAGACCAGCTCCCTGTAATGCTCCCGAGAAGGTAGTAGGCAATAGCCCAAGTCCTTGGGTCCCTGCAACCTACATGGGTGACCTGGAAAAAGTTCCAGTTTCCTAGCTTCATCCTGGCCCAGCCATGGTCATTGCACCAGCAGGTAGAAGAGTGCTCTTTCTGTCCCCCCCTCCCCCCCACAATGTAACTCTGGCTTTCAATAAATAAGTCTCAAAGAAAGAAATTGCTAGAAAACATAGGGGAAGCTCTTCAAATCATTGGTAAAGGTAGTGATTTCTTGGGTAAGAAATTTCTTGGGATAAGACCCCAAAAGCACAGGAAACAAAAGCAAAAATATACAAATAGAATTATATCAAACTCAGAAGTTTCTGTACAGCAAAGGAAAGAATCAGTGGAGAGAAAAGACATAATTGCAGGCTATTTATCTGACACGAAATTAGTTTCCAGAATATGTCAGCAACTAAAAAAGCTTGAACAACAACCAACCAATCAGTTAAGAAGTGGGCAAAAGGACCTGAATAGAAAGTTTTCAAAAGAAGAAATACAAATGGACAACAGATTATGAAAAACACGCTCAACATTGCCAGCCGTCAGGGAGATGCAATCAAACCACAGTGAGATACCTCCTCACCCCTGTCAGAATGGCTGTTTTCAGAAAGACAGTAACAAATGGGAAGATGTGGAGAAAAGAGGCCTCACACACTGTTGGTGGGAATGTAAATTAGTACAACCATTGTGGAAAAGGCAATGGAGATTTCTTAAAAAACTAGAAATAGGAACGCCATATGATACAGCAGTCCCACTTCTGGGTATGTGTCCAAAAGACACAAACTCACTGTATCAGAGAGATACCAGCTCTGCCATGTTTATCGCAGCACTGTTTGAACTATCCAAAATATGGAATCAACAGGGTGTTCATCATTAGATGAATAGATGAAACTCAGTATCTGTACACAATGAAATACTAGTCATCCATAAAAAGGAATGCATTCCTGTCATTTGCAGTGTGGAACTAGATGGAAATTGATGGCAGTGGGTGATATCATGTTGAATGAAATAAAGCAAAAACATTATGTGTGTTGTCCTTCATATGTAGGACCTGAAAACAAAAACAGAAGAAAAAAAGTCTGAGCAAAACTCAATCTGAACACAGAACCAACTGTACAAAGAAAAGGTTTATTTAGCTCACAGTTTTGGAGGTTCAGGTCCAGAATCCGGCAGCTCCACTGGTTTGTCCCACATGAGGGCAGTGGATGGCAGAGGCAGAGCGTGTGCAGTGGAAGGATCACACAGCCAGCCAGGAGTGGAGAGGTTGACTCAACCTAAGCTTATATAGCAAGGTGTTTTTCTTTATGAAAACTCCCTTCTGAGGGCATGCCCATAATGATCCAACACCTCCCAGTAGGCCCCACCTCCTAAAAGTTTCATCTCCTCCCAGTAGCTCCATCCTGCGGATCAAGCCTTTAACACATGGGCCTGTGGGGACATTCAGCCTCCTAATTACTGAGTGTCCAGTTATGCCTACGATGACTATGACTTGTAAGAAAAAAAAAATTACCATAATGATAGAAAAAAATGTTTTTGGGACCACCGGTGGCACAGTAGGTAAAGCCACCACCTGCAGTGCTGACATCCCATAAGGGCCCCAGTTCTTGTCCTGGTTGCTCCATTTCTGATCCAGCTCCCTGTTAATGGCCTGGGAAAATCAGCAGAAGATGGCCCAAGTGCTTGGGCCCCTGCTACCCACATGGGAGACCTGGAGGAAGTTCCTGGCTCAGCTCTGGCTGTTGTGAACATTTTGGGTGGGTGAGGAGTGAGCCAACAGATGGAAGATCTCTCTCTGTCTCTCCCTCTCTGTAGCTTTGAACTGCAAATTAAAAAAACTGAAAAACATTTTGTAAGTGTAATATACATCATATACACAAATCATGAAGTGTAACTTAATAGATTATCAGAAAATGAATACACAACATATAACTGTCATGTAGAATCATGAAAGAGAACATGCCGGTCCATCTTTGCATGATTAGCCCTCCTCCTGTCCTAAAGGTCCAATAGTTCTTTTGTCTGTTATCACTATAGATTAGTTTTAGCATGTTTTTGAAATTTGTAGAGATGGGATCATGCGCTGTGTTTTCTTTTGCTTAACATACAAAATTTTGTCCTTGTATTGCTTACAATTGTAGTTCATTTTCACTGCTGTATAATTTTCCATTGTATGGATGTCTAGCCATTTATATGTCTTGATGGAAATTTGAATTTCAATTTTTTGACTGTTTCCCATTCTTATTTGTGCATTGAGTTGCATGTGGACATGCATTTCTGTTTGTTATGTATCTAACAGTGGACTTGATATGTTGTAAAGTTTATGGAAAATGCATTTTATGGAAATACATATGCATACATATCAAGATTTAAAACTTGATTTGAGAGGCAGAGTGCAAGGGAGAAAGCTTTTTTTCAGGCAGAAGGATAGTATGTGAAAGATGACAATTAAATAATAGAGTTCTTTTACCCATTGAAAATGAGTAAAAATCTCCAAGCAAAAATGAATTGCTTTTTAGATACCAAAATAACTGTGGTACCTTTTGAGGAAACCCAGTTTGGGACTAAGAAACAGGGTGAGAGAACCACCTGAAATCTGTAGGTGAATCATGTTTTTGTTGGTTTGTTTTTACCCCTCCAGAGAAAGGAAAATGGATTCAGTTTTGTGTGGATTTCTGGAACGATTGTAGGTAGGTTTAAACAGGTGACTTGATAGCATTGAGAGGAAAAGGTAGTGGTCACCTGAAGCCAGGATAGTTTCAGTAATTCAGAAAACACTCACTGTGCCTCTTTTAAATATTTGAAAGACAGAATTGCTGAGAGGGAAAGACCAATCTTCTATCCGCTGGTTCCTTCCCCACATGGCCACAACAGAGCCAGGCTGAAGCCAGGAGCCAGGAGCTTCTCCTTGGTCTCCTACTAGATACAGGGCCCTAAGCACTTGGAGCACTTTCTGCTGTTTCCCCAGGCTGTTAGCAAGGAGCTGGATTGGAAGTGCAGCAGCTGGGACGCAAACTGGAGCCCGAATGGGGTGCTGACATCACAGGTGCAGGCTTTACCTGCTGCACCACAACAGTGTCCCCTATACACTCACTGTGTTTCTTTTTTCTTTCTTTCTTTTTTTTTTTTTTTTTTTTTTTTGACAGGCAGAGTTAGACAGTGAGAGAGAGAGAGAGAGGTCTTCCTTTTTCCATTGGGTCACCCCCCAGTGGCTGGCGCACTGCGCTGATCTGAAGCCAGGAGCCAGGTGCTTCCTCCTGGTCTCCCATGCAGGTGCGGGGCCCAAGGACCTGGGCCATCCTCCACTGCACTCCTGGGCCACAGCAGAGAGCTGGACTGGAAGAGAAGCAGCTGGGACAATCTGGTTCTAGACCCCGGGGTGCCGGCGCCGCTGGCGGAGGATTAGCCAAGTGAGCCGCAGCGCTGGCCTCACTGTTTTTCTAATACCTGAGGTTTTGGTTATTCCTGGTGCCAGGGTTATGAAGATGAATACCAAGGCAGCCTTCATAACAGGTATCCTTGCAGCGTTTCTTCCTACGTATTTTTTGAATGGCTCAATAGTAGGAGAAACAGATGGCTTAGCAAGTAATCCCCAAATGTATGCTCAGTACCTGGAAACTGGTTATGCAGTGCTTTTGTGACACTTGGGAGGAGGGCGAGTAGGGCCTTTGAAAAGATGAGCCTGCTGCTTAGCTGTGACTAGGCAGAGTTAGTGGGGTGGGGAGGGCAGTGGGGCTGAGGCTGCTGAGGCGTGCTTCTGCTAGGCGTGGTGAAGTGACTGAAGACGTGCTCTGGAGGCTGGAAGATGCGAGTGAAAGGCCCTGCGTGTCCTGTGAGGAACCGGGAATTTCACAAGTTGAAAGAAGCCTAGGCAAGACTGTAAACATACAGAGAACAAAACAGGTTTATATTTAAAAGATTTGCTGTAGTGTGGAAAATAAAGTAGCAGTCTGAGCCTTGGGAAACAGGAAACTCTGTTCGAAGTGTGAGGGTTGGATTCCAGAGGGCCGTACCAAGGTGGTGGTGGTTGTATAACAGAAATGGCAGGTTCCAGTATTTGAGCAGGTTTTCTGCACTGGGCCCAACAGACCAGGCTAAAAGCAAAGTGGCGTTACTCTCGCTGAAGTTCCATGTCACCAAGCTGAAGCTAAGCCCCTGGTTTGATCTTCCTGAGCAGTCAGGACTAGAGCAGTAACAGCCACATTTCCTTTTTTTTTAAATTTGACAGGTAGAGTTATAGACAGTGAGAGAGACAGAGAGAAAGGTCTTCCTTCCATTGGTTCACCCCGCAGTGGCCAGCACGGCCAGCGCACTGTGCCGACCCGAAGCCAGGAGCCAGGTGCTTCGTCCTGGTCTCCCATGTGGGTGCAGAGGCCCAAGCACTTGGGCCATTCTCCACTGCGCTCCCGGGCCACAGCAGAGAGCTGGGCTGGAAGAGGTGCAGCCGGGACTAGAACCCGGCACCCATATGGGTTGCCGGCGCCACAGGGTTAGCTAAGTGAGCTGGGGCGTTGGCCCAGCCACATTTCCTAAACAGGCCAGATTGAAACCACAGGATGAGTTAATCCTTACACAAAACAAGCAACTTGATATCAGCCAATCCATTGTTTTTGTTCTTTTCCCACCTCACCAGGAAAGTAACCTTGAAGTGACCAGTCCACTATATTTCATTGTATTTCTGCTTTGTTCGTCCTTTCTCTATCAATCCAACCTTTTCTGTTCAGCCCATTAGAGTGAAGTGTTGCCAGGTTCTGGAATAGATAATAAAAGCAATTAGGATTGGTAAACTAAATTGTTCTAGTTTTGTTTTTGACAGTAGATACCTGGAGGCCAAGAAAGGGAACAGATTCCACAGAGGTTCAGTAGAGACCAAAATAAGTGATAATATTGTTGTTGCTGTTTATTAAATAGATTCTGAGAAGGTGAAATAGCTTACCAGTTAAGGGTATGCCTGCTGTGTTTTGATTTCAACAAAATGTTTAGTTGAACAAAATGCTATCCTTATGAACAAGAAGGGAAAATATGAACTGGGTTATTAGGTGAATTTGTAGCTGGTTGAACAAATAAGCTTTACAAAGCAGTGAGCTTAGTGGGTAGGAGGCATTTTCTTTTGTGCTGGTGCATTTGACTTCCCTGGGTTACAGCTTTGATCTTTGACCACAGTGGTGTTATTTTAGACAAAGTTACATGTGAAGTAAAATTAGAAACGTAAGGTGGACACATGAATTTCAAAGAGGTAAAAGTGATCCTTGTGGGGCTGGCGCTGTGGCGTATTGGGTAAAACTGCTGCCTGCGGTGCCAGCATCCCGTATGCGCCCTAGTTCGGATCCTGGCTGCTCCACTTCTGATCCTACTCTCTCCTATGGCCTGGGAAAGCAGTGGAAGGTGGCCCAAGTGCTTGGGCCCCTGCACCCACGTGGGAGACTCGGAAGAAGTTTCTGGCTCCTGGCTTCAGATTGGCGCAGCTCCGGCCTTTGTGGCCTTCGAGGGGAGTGAACCAGTGAATGGAAGACCTCTCTCTCTCTCCCCCCCCCTCCTCCCCCCCCCCTCTTTCAAATAAATAAATAAATTTTTAAAAAAATACAGTGATCCTGTAGGGAGGCTGGGGCCGAAATCCTGTGCTTTGTTTGCAGCACACTGTGCTTGAGCAGATAGTGTGTCTGCTGCGGCGCAGGTTCATAGAGGAGGGCGTTCCAGAGAAAACGCCCAGATGCCCATTATCACTTAGAAACCATGTTGAGGGGTCGGCATTGTGGCATAGTGGGAAAAGGCACTGCCTGCAGCGCTGACATTCCATGCGGGTGCCCATTCATGTCCCAGCTGCTCCGTTTCTGATCCAGCTGTCTGCTAATGTCCTGGGAAAGCGGTGGAAGATTGCCCCCGTGTTTGGGCACTTATGTGGGAGACCAGGAAGAGGCTCCTGGCTTCGGCCTAGCCCAGTCCTGTCTGTTACAGCCATTTGGGGAGTGAACTAGCAGATGGAAGGTTAATCTCTTTCTGTCTTTTTATAACTGTTTCAAATATATAAATCTTTAAAATAAAGTCAAAAAATAGTGCTTTCAGAGAATTCAGCTGTTGCTGTGAGTTCTTTTTACTGTAGGCATAGGTGGAGACACCTGGAACGAATTATATCCTTAGCACCATTGTAGGATGGAAATTTATAGGTTTATGTGAAGGAAACAAAATAGAATTCAGTTTCTTTGTTAATTTTTATTTGATTCTGAACTCAGTGTGCATCATTGAGGTGGACATTACTGAGAAAAAGGTTAACACAGCCTTTGGCTTCTTGATAAATATAGATGCTAAAGAATTCTGAGTTATAAACTGGTCAGGACCTGGTATGGAAATGAGAAAAACTTGAGCATCCACACGATAGTCAGGAAGATGAGAGGCTCAAAGCCATGCTGAGAAATGTCATCCAGCACAGCAGTGGTTTATTGTTTAAGCACATCATGACGCTTCTAAGAATTGATGGCCTGCGTCCACAAACACAAATGGTATTAGATTGGCAATACTGTGGAATGAGTAAATTAATTAAAGCTGTGTTTATTGAGGGCCGCTCTTTTCTGGGAATTGTTGAAAGTTCTGAGGCCTCAGCACTCAGCAGAATGGACAGAGTGTGTTCCTGGAGCGTAAGGGTACGGGCTGAGGCAGACAATAAGCAAGGTAAACCTGTGAAATCTCTCTAGCATGTGCTATTACTGGGTAGTGGTAAGTGCTAAAGAGGAAAATGAGAGAACGGAGAAGGACGTGAAATATCGGGAGAGAGGGATTGCAGTGTCAGGGAAAGCCTCTCTGAGAAGGTGATATTTTTAAAAAATCAACCTTATATTGTAGTGTAACAAACATACAGACCTTGGGATGCATTGTTACGGAGTGAATACACTTAGGTAGGAATGACGCAGTACTCAGCCCACTCTCCCCAGAGCATCACCTCCTGTTGAGTGCCACTGTAGCTTAGTATCTGCTTGGGAGCCTTATTGATGTGATCATGCATTGTAATACATTCTCGGATTCTGGCTTTGTTCACTCACACTTCTTGACTCCATGCTCTCACAAGTATTGGGGGCGGGGGGTGGCAGAAGGAAAGATCTTCCACCCACTGATTCACTCTCCAAATGGCTGCATGGCTAGGGCTGGGCCAGGCCCACGCCAGGAGCCTGCAACTCTATCTGGGGGTCTCATGTGGGTGGCAGGGGCCCAGGCACTAGGGCCTTCTGCTTTCCTGGCTCGTTAGCAGGGAGCTGGATCTGAAGTGGAGCAGCTGGACTCTTAACCATTGCTCACATGGATGGATGCTGGCATTGCAGCTGTGGTTTAACCTGCTGTGCCGCACTGCAGGCCCTGTCTGTTCAATTCTTGATGTTTTACCGTTTAAGAAATTTTTGCCTTGCTAATGTCAGAAAGATAAAGTTGGATTTTGAGTAATGACTTAGAAAAGCAAGATTACTGATTACACAGGTGTTTTGAAGGTGACAGAGTAGGCCAGGGAGGCAGCAGGTGTGAAGATCACGAGACCAGGTGCCTTAAGGGAGTGGTAAGGAGCAGACTCAGCGAGGCTTCCCGGCAGCAGGTCCTGCAGATCTCCCTGAGGACTCTGGCTTTTCCTCTCAGTTGGGGCTCCTGAAAGTTTAATGCAGAGGACTGACATGACTCAGCTCAGGGTTTTTTTTTTTTTTTTTTAATTAAAGATTTATTTATTTATTTGAAAGGCAGAATTACAGAGAGGAGGCAGAGGCAGAGAGAGAGAGGTCTTCCATCTGATGGTTCACTCCTGCAATGGGCACAATGGCCAGAGCTGTGCTGGTCGGAAGCCAGGTACGAGGACCTTCTTCCAGGTCTCCCATGAGGGTGCAGGGGCCCAAGGACTTGGGCCATCTTCCACTGCTATCCTAGGCCATAGCAGAGAGTTGGATTGGAAGAGGAGTAGCCAGGACTCCCAACTATCTCCATATGGGATGCTGGCACTGCAGGTGGTGGCTTTACCCACTAGGCTACAGCACTGGCCCCTCAGCTCAGATTTTTTAACAGAATCCCCAGACTGCCAGAGGCAGGGGCTGAAGTAGGCAAAGCAGTCAAGAGACTATTGGACTGTCCCAGGGTGTGGTGACAGTGACTTAGACCTGGTGGTGGCAAGAAATGGGTGCTTGAATGTGCATTTGGAGTATAAAATTGACAGGACATGCTTATGGGCTGGAGGTGGGGTATGAAGGATAGAGAGGTCAGGAATGGTAGTAGGAGTTCTTTCGTTTTTGTTACGTGGGGACTGGAAGGAGGAAAGCGGAATTGCTGAATATGGGGAAAATGCAGTGGATCTGGAGCCATGGTACCCAGAGGTTTGCATTTCATAGGTGAGATTTTAAAGGTGCCCAGCATTTTATAAAGCAAGGCCATTTGAATACCCAGAGAATAGGAAAGACATGATCTCACAATAAAGGGCAATCTTTTTCTTTTATGATTTACTTATTTGAAAGTTACAGAAAAAGAGAGGGAGAGCCAGATCTTCCATCTGGTGGTTCACTGCCCGAATGGCTGCAATGGCTGGAGCTGGGCCAGACTGAAGCCAGGAGGCGGGAGCTTCTTCCAGGTCTCCGATGGGGTTGCAGGGGCGCAAGCACTTGGGCCATCTTCCACTGCTTTCCTCGGCGCATTAGTAGGGGGCTAGATTGGAAATGTGGCAGCTGGAATCAAACTGTTGCCCATATAAGATGCCGGCATTACAGTCAGTGGCTCAACCCACTATGCCACAGTGCCAGCCCCAAGAACAACCTTCTAAGTTTGCTAAATTGAACTTTATAAAATACTCAAAATAAACTTAGCTTTATAAAAATAAAGCTTATTCTTGGGGCCAGCGTTGTGGTGTGGTGTGTAAAGCCACTGTCTGCAATGCTTGTATCCTGTATGGGTGTCAGTTTGTGTCCCATCTGCTCTGCTTTTCTATCCAGCTCCCTGCTTTTCCTAAAAGCAGCAGAAGATGGTCCAGGTGCTTGGGCCCCTGCCACCCACATGGGGGACCAGGAAGAAGCCCCTGCTCCTGGCTTAGGCTTGGTCCAGCGCTGGTTGTTGTGGCCATCTGGGGAGAGTAAACCAGCAGATGGGAGATCTTTTCTCTCTGTGTGTGTGTGTGTATCCCTCCCTCCCTCCCTCTCCGTAACTTTGACTTCCAAATAAGTGAGTAAGTTTTCTCTTTTTTTCTGAGGACCTACAAGTGGAAATATTGCTTTGCAGCCCAGCATTGGAAGTCCCTGATCTACAGTAACATGTGTGTATCATTTGGTCTTGATTGTATTAACAAGTGGATCCATATTCTTAAAGTTGTAATAAGATTGATTGAAATTAGAGTCTCAATATGAGAAACAGACAAAAAAGATTTGAAAGTGGCCATGTGTCATTTCTAGCCTAACAGTGCTTCATTAAATAAAGTGCATGGCAGATGCATCCCAAGGACACACATGGTGCACGTGTGAGTGTGGTAAGGCCCTGCGTCTTGCTGATAGCCTCTGAAATTGTTACTTCCTGTGTGTTTTGAAGTAGCCAAGCTCTTCAGTTTTCTTTAGCAAATTGTTTTGCCTTGCCCTTGGGGAAAAATACAGTCTCTGTTTTTACTTCTCTCCACCATCAGTGCGAAAGCTAAGTAAATTACGAAGTGTTTGATAAAAGCTATCTCTGGCAGTGGGAGTGGGATGTGGTGCTGACAAAGGCACAGCTGCCGAGGGCCTGGCCACCAGAGCCTGGCTGGCACTCGCACGAAGAGACTTGTGTTGAGTAATTCCCGGACACATACGTGTGGTTTCCATCGACTCAGACACCCAGGCAGGGTGTTGAGACGGCTTCTGAACTCATATCAATGTTACTAATTGGCTTCAGAAGTGTGTAAAGTGGTCTTTTATGAAGTTCTGCCTTGGAGTGTTACCTGAAAAATCTTTTGTGCCATGTGATAGCAGAGAGCAATTGATTATTCAGATATCAAATGTCCTTTGTAAGATTCTGTTGCCATTCAAAGAATGGTATTATTGGCAGCTGTTTTTTTTTTCCTTGTCTTTGCCAACTGAATTTATGGGACTTAATGGGTTTATATGAAGAAGAGGATTTTTAACAGGCATAATCGCTTCTCAGGTTTTCCAGTCCACTTTTGGTGTTAGGTAATAGTGTTGTGTTTTAGTTACGTGATGTGTCAGTGGTTTTAACAAGATTACCTTACCCTGAGGGATGGAGAAAATCAGTGAAAAGTTCACTGCTGCTTTGTGAGTTAAGTGATGCCTTGGTGCCAAGTGCTGATCGTTTTGGCATTCAAACACAGCATTAGCTCACCTTGCCTGCAGTTGGGGAACATTCTGAAGGTGCTACCTAACTCAGAAGGATTCTCCATAAACTTCAACTGGTATATAAAGTGATGTTTATTGTATCCTGTTCTCAAATATCTTGCCAAGTTACTGTCATCAGACTCTTTATTGATAGAAAATTAGTTAGGCAAAAACCATTTTCTTCTTGCATGGTAGAGGTGATGAAACTCTTGGGAAAGTACATATAAGGAAAAGGTTGCAGTGTTGATGGTGGGTGTGAGCCCTGGCTGGAAACAAAGAGCTCTTGGCTCCCAGTGGAATGTTCTGTGTGTTACGTGTTTCTTGCAGTCTCAGCTCTTAATACGTGGAAATAATGAAAAGAACGGTTGCTACATGTGTTGGTCAGGGTGTTTAGTTACAGATGCTAAGCTCTGTTCTGGTTAATGTAAGCAGAAAGTGATTTATTAAGGGTGATAGCTGGTTTAGCAAATCGTTGGGTGGGCTGAAGAAGAGAATGTAGGCTGAGTTTCTGGAAACTGTTGCCAGTGCCACTGCAAAACTGGTCCACCAGGTACTGCTTTCCCTGCCGCAGTCAGGATCACCCTGCTGGGTTCTTCCAGCAACGTTAGTGCTGCTCATTCTGCCACCCTGCTTTTCCCATGCGGCTCTGCTCTGAGGGTGTCGTGAGAGGTGAGTCTGGTTGGCAGAACCTGAGTGACATGTCTGCCTGGACTACAGGGTGAAAAGGGAAGGAAACAAACTCCTACTATCCCTAGTTTGTTTATTTGCTTTCTCTTTTTAACTCTGTCTTGGGAAGGTGAGCTTTATCTAGTTGGGGAGTGTGGAGGAAATGCAGCAAAGATGATTTGGGGCTCCCTGAATAACTGATGCTTGTTACAGCACTTAATTGTAAGTAACATGATAGTCATCAGTAGTACAAGGTTGTAAATGACTTTTAAGGAAATTATTTAAAAGCCAACTGAAAAAAAAATTGACTTGGTCCATAAAGATTGTTTAAAATTCCAGCAGTTTTATGCTTGTGTTACTTTAGAATTGTATCTAATCATGTGAGAATATGTTGAAAATAAAGCCAAAGCCAAGGGAAATTTCGCATTCCTCTGTCCCTGGTGAATACCACTGCCAGTCAAGGCCCATTCTTGTGAAATTGTTCTTTTGATCACAGGAAGTGAGTTGAGACTTAATGAAAAGGTCAGTCAGTATCAATTTGTTACCATTACTAGAAGAAGTGAGTTAATCTGAATTTGTGTTGGTAGATGAGCAGTTACAAAACAACATTATTGTGGCTTCTCATGTATGGCTGTTTATCTGAAGTTGTTTTCTAGAAGGGACTTAAAAACCACATGGTCTGGACCCAGATTTTACAGTTGAGGAGCCAGAGTCCAGGTGGAAGTGATTTGAGCAGGAGTGGAAAGCTGGGAGTGGGAAGGCCTCCTGCTCTGGCCTGGTCTTTCCCTACTTGCTCTGGAGAGGAGCAGAGGTTTCTCCATATGGAGAAGCCTCGGTGCCTGCTGGACCCCTGGCTGAGATGTGAGTCCTGATAGAGGGGTCAGCATGTCCCAGTAGAACTGGTTGAACAACACTAGTGCTTTTCAAGAAACTTACTTAAAACAAATTTTAAAATTTATTTTCATTTTATTTGAAAAGCAGAGACAGAGCTCTTCCACCTGCTGGGTCACTCTCCCCAAATGTCTTCAGCAGCCAGGGCTGGGCCAAGCCCAAGTTGAGGAGCCCAGAACTCAGTCTGTGTCTCCCACATCAGTGGCAGGGACCCAAGTACTCGAGCTGCCTTCCAGGGTGTGCATTAGCACAAAACTGAAATCCGGAGCAGTGCTGGGACCTGATAGCAAAATATGGACATCCCAGGTGTTGTCATAACCACTGTACCAAATACCCACCCCCTGGTGCTATTGTATGTGTCAAAGAAACACTTGGACAGCTGTTTTTGAGTTTTGAGGACAACGAATGGCAGAAGTGGGAATTCTGTTCAATAAAACACTTGGGGAAAAACTGTGGAGTGTTCCTATTTTTTTTTTTAAGATTTATTTAATTTATTTGAAAGAGTTGCAGAGAGAGGTAGAGACAGAGAGAGAGGTCTTCCATCTGCTGGTTCACTCCCCAGATGACTACAACTGTCGGAGCTGCGCTGATCCGAAGACAGGAGCCAAGAGCTTCTTCTGAGTCTCCCACGTGGGTGCAGGAGCCCAAACACTTGGGCGATCTTCTGCTTTCCCAGGCCATAGCAGAGAGCTGGATCAGAAGAGGAGCAGCTGGGACTAGAACCGGCAGTCATAAGGGATGCTGGGGCTTCAGGCCAGGGCATTACCTCGCTGCGCCACAGCGCTGGCCCCAGAGTGTGCCTATTTGAAAATGTAAGTTTGGGGGGCCTGTGGTGTGGTGTAGTGGGTAAAGCTGCTGCCTGTACTGCTGGCATCTCATTTCCATATGGGTGCACATTCGTGTCCCAGCTGCTCCGCTTCCAATTCAGCTCTTTGGTATGGCCTGGGAAAGCAGTAGAAGATGATCCAAGTGTTTGGGCTCCTGCACTCGCGTAGGAGACCTGGAAGAAGCTCCTAGGTACTGCCTTCGGATCAAAGCAGCTCTGACCGTTGTGGCCATCTGGGGAGTGAACCAGCGGATGGAAGACTGACTCTCTCTCTCTCCCTGCCTCTCTGCTTCTGCTTCTCTGTAACTCTGCCTTTCAAATAAATAAATAAATCTTTAAACAAAAAAATGTAAGTTGGGGACTCCGAGCTGTGGTGTAGCAGGTTAGGCTGCTGCCTGCGACGTCAGTATCTCATATGAACACCTGTTCAAGTCTTAGCTGCTCCACTTCTGATCCAGCTCCCCGCTAATGAACCCAGGAAAGCAGCAGAAGATGGCCCAAATGGTTGGGCCCCAGCTGTCCACTTGGGAGACCTAGAGGATGCTCCTGGCTTCAGCCTGGCCCAGCCCTGGACATTGTGAATGGAAGATCTCTTCTGTTCTTCCCTCTTTGTAACTCTGCCTTTCAAATGAATAAGTAGAAAATATAAGTTTTGGGGCCCAGCGCCGTGGCTCACTTGGCTAATTCTCTGCCTGCGGCGCTGGCACCCCAGGTTCTAGTCCCGGTTGCTTCTCTTCCAGTCCAGCTCTCTGCTGTGGCCCGGGAGGGCAGTGGCGGATGGCCCGAGTGCTTGGGCTCCTGCACCCGCATGGGAGACCAGGAGGAAGTGCCTGGCTCCTTGCTTTGGATTGGCGCAGCGCAGGCCGTTGCAGCAGTTTTGGGGGTGAACCAACAGAAGGAAGACCTTTCTCTTTGTCTCTCTCTCTCTCTCTGTTTGTAACTCTACCTGTCAGATAAATAATAAAAAATATTTTTAAAAAAGAAAATATAAGTTTCACTTGGTAAAATAGGCTGTAAGAATGAAGAGGTTTGATGCAGTAGTTAAGACACTACTTGAAATGCCCACATCCCATATTGGAGTGCTTGTTGGAGTCTTGACTCCAAATCCAATCAGCTTCCTGCTAATGCACGCTCTGGGAGACAGCTGATGATGGCTTATGTGCCTGGGTACCTGTTCCCTGTTCCCCATGTGGGAGACCTGAATTGAGTTCCAGGTTCCTTGTTGCAGCCTGACCTGGCCCTGGCTGTTGGAGAGCGTTTGGAAGGGGAACCAGTAGATGGAAGGTCTCTTTGTGTCTATGTCTCTCTGTTTCAGTCTGCTTTTCAAATAAATAATATATTTTTTTTAAATGGAGGGGATTTATATACAGCTCCCATCTGTATGCTCTTCTGGGCTGTTCATAAATTTGCTTCCAAACAGCTCTGTGGCCAAGGCATTTGCCATGACTGTGCGAGCTTAGTTACTAGGAGTCTTCAGTGGGCCTCACTCCACCATCTCCTTCAGGTCTTTTGTTCAGGGGCTGCCGTTCCTGTGAGCTTTACCCTGACCCCACCCTTTTGAGGATTGCACACCACTTGCCTTCCATTCATTCCTGCCTTCCCTTTTCCTGTTGGTTCAGTGGCACATGCTCCTTCTGAAATTATGACTGTTCTACTCTGTATCATTTATCTGCTGCTTGATTTTGCTGCTTATTGTGTTTCCTCCATCAGAGTACAGGAAGGCCAACACTTCTGTCACTTTGTATATCCACAGTGGGAGGAGTAAATACTGCCTGCCATGGAGTGGATAATAAATACACATAGAACCTTGGCAAAAGCAGCTACTTTTTAGATTTCTACTAGTAACATGACAGATTCTCATTGCCAGTGGTTGTTTTGTTTGTTGACTGACTGTGGGCATGACAAATTTATCAGTAAGTATGTAAAGAAATGAGTGCATGAATTGCATTCTGTACAGTTTTCTGGAATCTTTTTGCTTATTTGGCAGTAAGCAAGGAATTCTAATGTAGATAAAAAACAATTAAGCAGATATTGTCAGTGAAGGGGAACAAATCCTTTAGAGATGAAACCTGGAGAGCTAAATGATGAAGAGTACATGCAGATCTGGACCCGACCCGTGGCTGGCTTGTATAACTGGTTGAAAGGTCAGATTTCAGGGTTTCTGGTCCTGAGGTGGTATAGGAGGGTAAGAGAGGGAGGAGGGGAGTCAGGATCTTTCCTGTGCATGGAGGTGGAACGTGCTTCAGCAGAGTCGGCCAGATGGGACGGTGTGGTTTTCATAACCTAAGCCTTTTCAGAGAGCCTAAAACATGAGGCACAGGGGCTTGCTTAACAAAGGTAGCATCTGTAATATTCTGGCGTTTTGTTTGGCTAAGCTGGTTGGAGTCTCCTATTAGGTTTTAGGGTATTAGGTAAGTTAAAATGTTCGTTTTTATGCTTTAAACATGCATCTGGCTTTCATGGTTCAAGGAAGATATAGATGACAGTTGAAGGAAAATAAGGATGATAGGTAGCATCTTAGAAAGATGTTAAGGGGCTGGCACTTTAGCACCGTGGGTAAAGCTGCCATTTGTGATGCCAGCATCCCATATGGACACGGGTTCCTGTCCAGGCTGTACCACTTCCCATCCAGCTCCCTGCTTGATGCCCCAAATTTGGGGCTCCTGCCATCCTCATGGGAGGCCCAGGGGAGGCTCCTGGCTCCTGGCTTTGGCCTGGTTCAGTCCTGGCTGTTGTGGCCATCTGGGGAGTGAACCAGTGGATGGAAGGTCTTTCTGTGTAACTCTGACTTTCAAATAAATAAGTCTTAAAAAAATAAAAAAGATGTTAAAACTTAGAAAGTACTTTGGAATCAGATATGCTAATTTTTTATGAGCTTAAGTCCAAAGTTAGAAGATGGGCGTAACGTCGCACAGCTAGTTAGTGGCAGAATTGGGACTAATTTTTGTTACTAATTTTCACTGAAATATCCTTAATAGGATAGAAACAGATAAATCTCTCATAACATAAGGAACAGTTATGAATTTGTTTTGTGATCTGTTTTATCTTAAAACTTTCAAAAAGTCATGGAAATATTTTATCATGTATAAATTATTTGTTTCTTTCTCTTTATGTGTATCAGCATCTATATTTTTTAGTATTGTGAAAATATACATATTTGAGGAATTATCATTTGAAAGGTTATAAAATGAACACAATGAAAGATTAGTTTATGGTTTCAAAAGTGTTGAAAAGTCAAAGCTCTAAAGAGAATTACAGTAGGGAAATTCATCTACTTGACGTATCTGGAAGTTAAATGTTTTTGGAGGTTAATTATAGTGCAGTAAAATTAGAAACATATTTTAAACCTGAACTTGAGAAGAAAATTATTTTTTGCCATTTAAACATTCTATGTAAAGGGAGTATGACATTATATTTTGTATCTTTTTGCTAGATGTACTGGTTTTAGAAGCCACCAGTTTTGAAACAGAAAAATGATGTGTATATACCTTTTTCCTGAGGATAAAATGAGACCATGCTTGTGTAGAGAAAGCCTACCCCTTCTGCATCTGGGGACACTCTAAAGGCCTCTGCTTCTTTACCTTTTGTGTAAATGGTTTCTTTTGCAAAGCACAGGTATTTATCAAGTAACTGATTCATAACAAATATAGTTTTTATTATAAAGATTTATATATTTATTTGTGAGTCAGAGTTACACAGAGGGAGGGAGGGAGGTGTCAGTCTTCCATCTACTGGTTCATTCCCCGGTTGGTTGCAACGGCTGGAGCTATGCTGATCCGAAGCCAGGAGCCAGGAGCTTCTTCCGGGTCTCCCATGCAGGTGCAGGGGCCCAAGGACCTGAGCCATCTTCTACTGCTTTCCAGGTCATAGCAGAGAGCTAGATTGGAAGTGGAGCAGCCGGGTCTCAAACTGGTGCCCATATGGATGCCGGAGCTTTAGACCAGGGCATTAACTTGCTGAGCCCCAGTGCCGACCCCACAAATATAGTTGTTATTTGAAATTTGATAATTTGTAGTAGAGCACTGGGCTGATCATAGGGAGGTCTTGACTTAAATCTATGAAGTAAGGGCGTTGCAGTGGTAGTATGGTATTGGGGTCTTTGGGTTCTAAAAGCTGACGGGTTGTATTTGTTCATGATATGCATTGTGCTTCTATAAAGATACTTTCTCAAATTCTTATGTAGAAATGGTGTGTTTCTTTAAGAGTTTTACTTATCTGTTTTATTTGAAAGGCAGAGAGGAAGAAGGACATTTTCTTAAAATTCATATGTACAAATAGTATTTTTTTAAATGGAGGGGTCGTGGGCAAAGTTGGAGAAGAGGAAGGAAGGGAGGGAGGGAGAGAGAAACAGAGCTCCCATCCACTGGTTCAATCCTCTGATGCCTGCAAGGACTAGGGCTTTGTCAGGGCAGAGCAGGGAACTCAATTTTGTCTCCTGTGTGGGTGGCAGGAGTCCAACTGCTTGAGCCATCACTGCTGCCCTTCAGGGTGTGCGTTGGTAGTGAAACTGGGGCTTGAACTCAGATAGGAGATATGGATGTCCCACGTGGTGTCTGAACCACTAGGCCAAATGCCTGCCCCAAGTGTGTTTTGCAGTTTTCAGTGTCTCTGTGAGAATATCTTGGAGGCAGTGCCTTTCACTGTTGCTTGGTGTCATAAGTTTTCCTGTGTGACTACCAAGGAGAGGAAGTCACTACCAAGGAGGGGGCACTTGCTGGTGGCCACTGGAGGGGCCCTTTTTCTGCTAAGCAAGGGGGACCATCCAGGCCTTTTAGCTTTCTGGGAAAGAGCCTTCTGAGAAGTGAGGCTGGGGTTGGAGTCAGAGAGGAGCTGGACAGGTGCTCTCTGGAGCTGTTTGCACTTGGAGTCTGTATATTGTTGTTGAAAGCAACTGACTGAATTTTTATTGCCTTGTTATGGTTAAGCATTGTATATGTGTGATTGTGTGACCACCCTACCATGCTGCACACATGCTATTGTATGTTGTTTTTCAGTTAAGTCTGTGTTACACATGCTAGTTTACTAGCTCTAGGTGGAGATACAGAAATACACTACAGAATTACTGGATTCGTATCTTATTCTGGCGGTTGTATGTTTAGAAGTTCAAATATGGTGTCTGTTGGCAGATGGTGAGTGCTGTGTGGGTGGGGAAGAGGTGCAACTCTGAGGAAGGTAACTGGGCAGGAAGCCCCTGTTCCACATTCCAGTTGCTCCCGGGGTGTATTGCCTAGAAGATTAGTTTGTCATTTTTGAGAAATCAACAGCTCCAAATTCAGAGATAACTTTAAAGTCAGTGAATTATTTTGTGATTTAGCTCTCATTATTTTTCATGTGCTTTGGATTTGAAGTTTTGAAAACCTTGGCAGTTTGCTCAGATGTGGTTTAGAAAGAATAAGCCAAAGGTTCCATTACAGGCGTACTTTGAAGAACACATTCATTCCTCTTTGATTTCACTAAGGTGTGGCAGTGTCAGAGCAGATGGAAGGCTAGAGTTTGAGCTGAGGTTGTGTAGAAAACTAAACAGCTGATTGGCTGACTCCTAATGGTGAGACAGGAAGAACCACCCACGTTTTCCATTTTGGATTTGAGTCACAGAAAACAGGTTTCCTGCAGAAACCATGTGGCTCTAACAAGTGTTGGGAAATTGAAGCTTTGATAAGATTGATGTTTTTATCTTCATTGTGCATGTATTTGAAATTAATTATTTTCCTCTTCTCAATCCATAGGTGAAATTTCAAATTTGAATCTCGTGAAGTGCTGACTAACCTGATTTCCAAGATTTTTATAAAGAGAAGAATCAAAAGAACTCTACTTTCAGGTAAGGGTCTAATTATTTTGTCTTAATAATACACAGCTACTTGGGCAGAAGTAGTTGTGTAGACTTCTAGAATAAAGTTTAAGTAAATTAACAAAAAGGTGGTCAATTAAATTCTCCAGGCAGATATCCATCTGGTTGTTAGCTAAGAGTTATCAATGGGGCTAGCTACTTAAGACAACTGGAGAAATATTTGATGGCAGTCATAACACACAGACACACATACAAAACATGTAAAAATGGTTTAGAAAACTACTTCAGGTCATACTTCTATTACCTACCACCACTATCCTGTAACTGATGGAGTAACCTGTTGTTCATCCACCCACCCATCTGTTCAAAGCTTAAAGACCTGGATAGTTTTAAGAATGATTTCTTTGTTGCTGTGGCATACCATCCAAAATACTGTAATAATTTGGGCATGAAAAAACCATAAAAACTTAGAAGTCAACAATAATTTGAAATTTTCAGGGCTAGTAATTTAGAAATGAGTTTTTCTTAGGAGGAAAGAAAAGTGTGCCCAGTGAAAACAGAGTGCTCTTCTCTACCTGCCCTACATTACATAGAAAACCTGCTTAGTTGGGATTGTCATAGTGTTTCTGGGTACAAGTGAAAGCATGCTTCAGAGTTGCAATGGTGTATTTGTTTTTTCAGTAGTTAGGGAATTTGCCTAATTGTGAGGTGTTGAGTCACTTGTTAAGTAGTTTTTGTTTATCTTCAGGATGGCTACTTTGCAGGTTTGAAATATGTAAAAGTTAATTTTAACTTATTGATATGCTTTGAAGAATGACTGTGGCAACTGAATGATCCAAAAATCACTTTTTAGTGATATACTAGGATTCCTATAGCAGATTCCATTTCCTATTCAGTTACCAGATAGCAGGTGTTAGTTTGAAAACTTCGGTGTACCAGTAGATAAGATCCCAGTAGAGAGAAACTGGCTGGGATTTATAACAAACTACAGAAACTGTGTGGCCCTCATTTCTTCCCCTTTTCTCTGGGAGCAGGTATAAATATACCTTCTGGGTTACTCCTCTTGCTCTTGCTCCCGGCTTTAAACTCCTAGGAACTTCACCATGTTGCCTAAGTGGTGGTTCTCCAGCCTTTTGGTCTCAGAAACTCTTTATATTATTAAACATGGTTGCAGACTGCAGAGGCTTTTGTTTTTCTCTGTTATAGCCATTACTATTTAATATATTGGCAATTAAAATAAAAAAAAATTAGACATAAGAATATAAAGCATGTGTATCTTAGAGGCAAGTAAGGACACCATCATAGACTTGTACTCTGGATGACACACACTTGAGAGAAAGAGAGTGAAAATGACCAATAACATTCTTTTTTTAAAATTTTATTTATTTATTTTTTGACAGAGTGGACAGTGAGAGAGACAGAGAGGTCTTCCTTTGCCGTTGGTTCACCCTCCAATGGCCGCTGTGCTGATCCGATGGCAGGAGCCAGGTGCTTCTCCTGGTCTCCCATGGGGTGCAGGGCCCAAGCACTTGGGCCATCCTCCACTGCACTCCCGGGCCACAGCAGAGAGCTGGCCTGGAAGAGGAGCAGCCGGGACAGAATCTGGTGACTAGAATCCGGTGTGCTGATGCCGCAAGGGAGGATTAGCCTGTTGAGCCACGGCGCCGGCCAATAACATTATTTTTGAAAATTAGATTTGAAGTATAATTTCTATACAGTGAAACTCTACCCATTTTAGTATATGGTTTGTGTGGATTTTGATAAATGCGTGTAACTGTGTAATTACAATGAAGATAAAGATTTCCAGCCCCTTATAGTGTTTCCCAGGCCCAGCCCCCTCTGACCTATTTTCTGTCCTTACAGTTTTGCCTTTTTCTGAATGTCCTATGGGTGGAATCATAAGTATGTATGCAGCCTTTTGAGTCTGAATTATTTGTGTGAGTTTAATACATTGTTGTATATCATTGAGTTTCTTTTCATGACTGAGTCCTGTTCCAATGTATGTACATACTGCAGTTGATGCACTTACCAGCTTATTTGCAGTTTCTGGTGATTATGTGTCTTAATATTTTGTTACGATAGTTTTGACCTTGCAGACTTCTCAGAGAGGTCTCTGTGAGAATCTCTGGCCTACAGCCACATCTCTGCTGTGTTCCAGCCATCTTGTGTGATGTGCCCTCTGTCTAGAATGCCAGGAGCTGTCCCAGGAGTCTCCTGTACAAGCCTTTCTAGCTGCTCTTTAATCATCACCCCTAGGCACTTTCAGGCCCTAAGGCGACTGTTGGTCACCACTGCTGTTGTGCTGCTGCTTAGCTTTCCCCACCTCTCAACAGTTTCTAAAAGACTTGGTTTCCGGCTTCTGGGAGCAGTGCCTCCTCTCTGTCCTGGCTGAGCAGCTGCATGGCATGCAGAAGACTTACTACATGTTTGAATGAATAATAATTCTTTTGTAAGGAATTTTATTGTTTATAAGTGGCTTTCCCATGTATGAAAGGTCTTCAAAAAGTCTGTGGAGAAATGGACTGAGAGACAATTATGATGCAAATGAAATTTGAGCCGTACAGTTTTTCTTATAATATGCATTTTCTATACACTTCTGTAAAAGCCCTCATATTCTTGCATTCAATGCTCTAGTATGTAGTGTAAATTATTTTAACATCTTTTATTTAAATTTTTATCAGATAAGGAGATTAAGTCCTAAGCTGTGATCTTGAGCCAAGTAGCACATTAGAATAACCTGTGGAACTTTTAATAAATGCAGTGATGGCTCAGACCAATTAAATCCTAATCTCTAGAGGCCAGGCCTTGGTGTAAGTATTTATTAACTAGTCAATTAATTAATTTCATTTGAAAGGCAGACAGACACACACAGAGACAGAAAGAGACAGAGAGCACCTGTTGGTTTACTTCCCATATGCCTGCAGCAGCTGGGACTAGTCTAGCTCCACCCAGGAGTCCCATGTCTGGGGCAGGGACTCAAGGACATGAGCCATTACCTGCTGCCCCTCAGGTTGTGCATTAGCAGAAAGCTGGAATCAAGAGCAGAGCTGGGACTAGATCCCAGGTACTCTGATATCAGATTCAAATGGTGTCTTAACTGCTGCACCAAATACCTACCTCTTTCTTTTCTTTTTTTAAAGATTTATTTATTTATTTGAAAGACAATTATAGAGAGGCAGAGAGAGAGAGAGAGTGAGGTCTTCCATCTAGTAGTTCACTCCCCAAATGGCCGCAGTGGCTGGAGCTGTGTCAATCCAAAGCCAGGAGCCAGGAGCTTGCTCTGGGTCTCCAACACAGATGGGGGAGGGGGGGAGGTCCAAGGACTTGAGCCATCTTCTGCTGCTTTCCCAGGCCACAGCAAAGAGCTGGACCCAAAGTGCAGTAGCTGGGACTCAAATTGGTGCCCATATGGGATGCTGGCATTACAGGTGGTAGCTTTACCTGCTACCTTTACCTGCTACGCTCCAGCGCCAGCCACGGCCTCTATTATTGTTCAAACGCATCACTGTTGAGACAGAGTTGTGGTGTAGAGGGCAAAGCTGCCACCTGCAATCTCAGCTAACCATATGGGTGCTGGTTTGTGACCCAGCTGCCCCACCTTTTTTTTTTTTTTTTTTAAAGACTTAATTATTTATTTGAAAGGCAGAGTTACAGAGAGCGAGTGAGAGAGACAGTGACAGAGATCTTTCATCAACTGGTTCACTACCCAAATGGCTGTAATGGGTAGAGCTGGGCCCATCTGAAGCTAGAAGCCAGGAGCTTCAAATAGGTCTCCCACATTGGTGGCAGGGGCCCAAGCACTTGGGCCAGCTTCTGCTGCCCTCCCAGGTGCATTAAGCAGGGAGCTGAATTAGAAATGGAGCAGCTGGGACTCGAACCATCCCCTATTTGGGATAGCTTTACCTGCTATGCCACAACACTAGCCCCTGCTCTGCTTCTGATCCAGCTCCCTGCTGGTGACCTGGTAAAAGCAGCATCAGGTAGCCCTAGTGCTTGGGCCCCTGTTACCCACATGGTAGATCTGGATGCAGGTCCTGGCTCTTGGCTTCAGCCTGGACCATCTCCAGTCGTTGTGGCCATGTGGGGGGTGGACCAGTGGATGGAAGATCAATCTCTGCTTCTCCCTTTCCCCCTTCCTTCCTTTCCCTCTCTCTGTAACTCTTTCAAATAAATAAAATAAATCTTTTTTTTAAAAAAGCATCACTATTGAATCTGATATCAGCCACAGAGACTGGTTTTTGTGGAGCTTGACTGGCCACCAGATCTTGGTGGTTTGCCTTTTTCTCTACATTGTGAGCAGAAGCAGTGTAGAGATTTAGAGAGCCTTGGTGTGTATGCCCGTGTTTTGATTTGTGGGGGTAGCCTAGGATAGAAACCAGAACACTATAGATTTATAGTCAGGGCATCATGTTTCCAGGTTGGATCTGCATTCATTAACTGTGGATTAATAATAATAGCTACTCAAGTCTATTTTCACTTTTCTTCCCCTAAAGCTTTATTTATTTGGAATTCAGAGTTACAGAGCGAGGGGGAGATCTTACATCAGCTGATCCATTCCCCAGCTGGTCACAACAGCCAGGGATAGGCCAGGCTGAAGCCAGGAACCAGGAGCTTCTTCCAGTTCTCTCTGTTGGGTGCAGGGGCCTAACCACTTGGGACATGTTCTGCTATTTTCTCAGGCACATTAGTGGGGAGCTGGATCAGAAGTGGAGCAGCTGCACAAACTGGAATCCACTTGGGATGCTGGATTTGCAAATGGTAGCTTTACCTGCCATGCCACAACATTGATCTCTGGTCTAACTTATAACCTCACTGTGTCTATCAAATTAGATAATGTGTCTTTTTTTTAAAGATTTTTAAAATTTATTTATTTGAAAAAAAAATTTATTTATTTGAAAGAGTTACAGAAAGAGGAGGAAGAGGAGGAGAGAGAGGGAAAGAGAAAGAGATAGAAAGAAAGATACCTTCCATCTGCTGGTTCACTCCCTAAATGGCTGCAGCGGCTGGGACTGGGTCAGTCCAAAGCTAGGAGCCCAGAGCTTCCTCTGGGTCTCCCACATGGACACAGGGGCCCAAGCACTTGGGGCATCCTGTACCACTTTGCCAGGCCGTTAGTAGGGTGCTGGATTAGAAGTGGACCAGCTGGTCTTAAACCAGTGCCCATATGGGATGCCGGTGTTGTGGGAGGTGGCTTCAATTGCTACACCACAACACAGGCCCCTAAAAAAAGCTTTTATTTACTTGGCTTTAGCTTAGTGTTTTTGTTTTCCTTGGCATTCATAAGTTGCACAAGTAAAACACAGTCTCACAGAAAGAGTTAAAAAGCAGAGAATTATGCAGAGAAAAACCCGGAAGTCACTGTTAGTTGCATACTTTCAGTTTTTTGTGTATGCATTTAAGAGAAGAAATATGTGTGTATGTATGTAATATAAATTCTTTTTTGTTTGTCTTCACAGAGTCTCATTTTATGCCTTGCTTTTTTAGCTTAGCATGTCTTAGATCATTCCATATTAGGGTATATAAATCTCTCTAGTTCTTTTAATAACTGCTTGCTTTTTTCATCAGCTCCCACATTGATGGACACATAGCCTGCTTTTAATTTTTTACTTTTATAAGAAAATGGGAATGAATGTTTTTGGCTCTTATTAAAACATGAGTTAATTCTTACTGAAAGACTTATTCCAAGATGCTAGGGGGTGAAGGAGTAAATGTCTTCTGTGTGAGATCATTCCTTTCTTTTTTGTTTTTTTTGACAGAGTTACAGAGAGAAAGAGTAGAGAGATCTTCCATCTGCTGATTCACTTTCCAGTTGGCCAGGGCTGGACCAGGTGGAAGCCAAGAGCTTC
The DNA here is from genome assembly GCA_949820135.1 of Sylvilagus floridanus. Classification (NCBI taxonomy): domain Eukaryota; kingdom Metazoa; phylum Chordata; class Mammalia; order Lagomorpha; family Leporidae; genus Sylvilagus; species Sylvilagus floridanus. Next base: position 7,711,721 of record OX463228.1, on the reverse strand, counting down.
TTCCTGGTCTCCCACATGGGAGCACTTGGGCCATCTTCTGCTGCTTTCCCAGGCCTTTACCAGGGAGCTGGATCAGAGGTGGAGCAACCAGGATCTGAACTAGTACTACTACATGGGATGCCGGCATCACAGGTGTTAGCTTTACCCACTACGCCCAGTGTCTTCCCTGAAATCATACCTTTCTTGCTTAGATCAGAATAGAGCTAAGACTTAAAAAAAATTCTTCTAAAGTACACGAGTCTTTTCTTTTTTCTTTTTCTTTTTTTTAAAATATTTTTCTTTATTTATTTGAAAGGCATAGTGATAGAGAGAGAGAGAGAGATCTTCCATCTGCTGGTTCACTCCTCAAATGGCTGTGACAGTTGGGGCTGGACCAGGCTGAAACCAGGAGCCAGGAGCTTCATCTGGGTCTTCAACATGGGTGACAGGGACCCAAGCACTTGGGCCATCTCTGCTGCTTTCCCAGGTGCATTAGCAGGGAGTTGGATCGGAAGTGGAGCAGTCAGGACTGAAACTGGCACTTAGGTGGGATGCTGAGTGGTGCAGGTGGCAGCACCCTGTCAGTCTCTATTGAGACCTTTTCCATTTGGGTTTTATACGTTTTGTTGGTTTATTTTTGTACCAGTCTCATTTCACTGTTTTTTTCTAGGAAGACTTCTGTGTGTATTATTGATATTTAACCCCTTTTGCAGGATTGCTACTTCCTTGCCCTTCAGTAATACCAGAGTTACACAGCAATAGCAGGTGCAGACTGTCTGTGACTTAGGATGGATGATTTGTCCTTACGGTGATGTGAAAGAGATACACATTGAGTAGAAACTGTACTTTGAATTTTGGTCTTTTCTCAGGCTGGCGATACGCTCCATTGTCCTCGCCTGTGGTGCTGGGTAGTAGCCATGAGCACAGCTCCTAGGCAGCCCCAGTGTCACAAGGGGAGAACGTCAGCCTTCTGTGGTGTGGTGTGTTGCTGTGGGAGGTGTGTTAAGTGCGTCTTTTGATGTATAGTATTTTCAATTTATGATGTTTTTGGAACAAAATATCATACGTTGGAGTATCTGTACTTCCATACAGTAGGCATTGTGCTAAGCAGTCATTGTGTACAAGATCTGAGTTCTTCTCAACAGCCCAGTGAGACTGGTGGTGGTGGAAGAGGAGACTCAGGGAGGTCAGCTGGCTTACCTGCTGTCAGTGACAGATCTCGGAGTCAGAGATCTTGTTTCCATCTGTGATGCTAAGCAGTTTTCCAGGATTTTGCAGAATTGGAGATGGAACCTTGTATCTATGACAGCAGTTTATTTTTGACTGCCAGTAGTAATTTAACATGCAGGAAAAATCCATGCTCTGGAATATCCATTTTATAGGACCTATTTATAATAAAACAATATGCTAATATAATATAAAAATTCTGTTTATGGGATTTGATAATGTTAGAGTAACAGGTCACTAAGTAGGGAGTTGGTCTTAATTCTGTTTGTTAGCTAACAGGGTAACCTTGATAAATAATGCTATTTTCCCAACTGGTAAAATAGTATTAGACTAAGTAATTTATTTTTAATCGGCTGGCATGCTGAGTAACATTAGTGTGATTAAGAAGTACTTTCTAGAACATTTGGTAGTGGCAATCCACTGCCAGTGAATTGTGAAATGGAATTCTAGTAATGCTTCCCTTTACCTTGAGTAATGAGGAGAATGTTTCCAGAAGAAATTGTTTATTTGTGCCAAGTGAAATTTTAAAATGATCTGTTTCTATTGATGAAAGCCACTGCAGACATAGTTTTTTTTAAATTTTAATTATTTTTTTATTTTTGACAGGCAGAGTGGATAGTGAGAGACACAGAGAGAAAGGTCTTTGATTTTGCCATTGGTTCACCCTCCAATGGCCGCCGAGGCCAGTGCGCTGTGGCCGGCACATCGCGCGGATCCGAAGCCAGGAGCCAGGTGCTTATCCTGGTCTCCCATCGGGGTGCAGGGCCCAAGGACTCCCATCGGGGTGCAGGGCCCACTGCACTCCTGGGCCATAGCAGAGGGCTGGTCTGGAAGAGGGGCAACTGGGACAGAATCCGGCACCCTGACCGGGACTAGAACCCAGTGTGCTGGCGCCGCAAGGTGGAGGATTAGCCTGTTGAGCCGCGGCGCCGGCCAGACATAGTTTTTTTAAGTACATTGAAATGTCTAGTAATATTTTATTATAGGCATCATTGAGTGTGTTTAGGAGTCTTGTGTAGTATGAGAAATGATCATTATAATTGGAGTTTTATAAAAGGTATGGCTTTACATATGTTCTTTGTGTACCCTTTCATGGTAGTTTGGCTGATAAAACAGCTCCATGTCGTGTGGTCTGGATCCCACGTAGTAGTGTCAGTTTCTCAGGCTCAGTCCGTCTCCTTCATGCATCTTCAGGTTGAAGTATGATGGAAATGTTGGAAAATCTGAGACTCGCCAAATTATTGGTTGAACTCAGAATTACAAAGCGTGACTAAGCATAGTTCAGAAACTGTTGTACTCTCATTCTTGGTGTTCACTTTTTAAAGGACATACTTTTGACCTATCTGCATTTGATGGTAGACTGACAATTTGAGTGCTTCCATTGGCTCACCCCACTGTGGGGACCTGTTCACTAACAATTAGTCTGGCAGCACAGATGAGGTTTAGGTCACAGGAAGCAGTTGTTATAGTAGCTTTTAGTTGCTGTTGATATGCTTGGAGTCAAATTAAAGGTAATAGCAGTATATTAAAAAAAATTCGGGGCTGGCACTGTGGCATAGCTGGTAAGGCTGCCGCCTGCAGTGCCAGCATCCCATATGGACAGTGGTTTGTGTCCCAGCTGCTGCACTTCCGATCCAGCTCTGGGAAGGTAGTGGATGATGGCCCAACTCCTTGGGCCACTGCACCTGCATGGGAGACCTAGAGGAAGCTCTTGGCTCCCGGCTTCAGATTGGCACAGCTCTGGCTGTTGTGACCATCTGAGGAGTGAACCAGCGGATGGAAGCTCGCCCGCCGCCCTCCCCTCCCCGCCTCTCCTTCTCTCTCTGTATAACTCTGGCTTTCAAATAATAAATAAATAAATAAATAAATAAATCTTTAAAAAAATTCTTAGCTTTATCTTTTTCATCCATTTTCAGATTTACAAAATTACTTGGCTAGGTCCCGAAGCAATGTTGTTATCTATGGTGTATCTTAATGCCACCACATGGGACTGATTACCTTTGGAGTTGCCATTCCCCACCTTACAGAAGAATTCACTCCTTTCTGTTTTTTTTTTTTTTTTTTAAGATTTATTTATTTGAAAGTCAGAGTTAAACAGAGAGAGGAAGAGAGAAGTAGGTATCTTTATCCACTGGTTCACTCCCCAGATGGCCCCAACTGCCAGGGCTGGGCCTGACTGAAGCCAGGAGCTTCTTCCAGGTCTCCTGTGTGGGTGCAGGGGCCTACGACTTGGACCATCTTCCACTGCTTTCCCAGGCCATTATCAGGGAGCTGGAATGGAAGTAGAGCAGCTGGCCATGAGCCAATGCCCCTGTGGGATGCTGGCATACCCCTATGGCAGGGGCTTTACCCATTACGCCACAATGCTTGTGCCACTTCTTTCTCTAAGGTTTACAATTAGTTGTTTTTGTCTGTGTTCTACATAAAAAGTTTCAACTTAGAGAATTTAAATACTCATGTACATTCCTCCTCTTTAATGTGTTGACATCACATTCCTTTGACTAGTATTTGTTTCACATTTGTATTTCAACGTATTCCTGACAAGTTCATTCAGGCAGTGGTTGAACTGAGATTAAGTGGTGTTATGGTTGTTTGGCAAGATGTGGCCGTAAACATTTTTAAAACACAGTGTGGCCTGGGGTGACGGTAATGTTGAACTGCGTAATCACAGATTACGATTTACAGACCCAGGAATGAGTATATGGGTCTCACACATCTTCACTGAGAATTTGCCCCGTAGGAAGGCATCTGTTCCAAAAACCTTCTGTAGAATTTTCCTGAGTGTTGCTTGGGCAGTTGCACAAATACATTTAATTGGGAAATTTCCAATTGCATGAACTGTGAATAGTTTTCCAGAGTTTCTGGATAGTCTCCCACTTAATATCGAAAGGAATGCATTAAAATGTTACCATTGTGATAGAAGGAGATAGAGAAACATGTCCCATCTGCTGGTGTGCACTTCAAATGCCAAAGCTAAGGTCTGGGAACTCTGGGTATTTCATGTGTGTGGAGGGACCCAGCTACTTGAGTCGTGGCCTGATGCCTTCTGGGACATGAACAGGAAGCTGCAGTTGAGAGCTGAGCTGGTACATGAAGCCAGGAACTCTAACATGGGATGTAATATTCCAGCCTGGATCTTAATTCACCATACCAAAGGCCTGCACCCTGTGTGGTGTTTTAAAATACTTCATTTTGCTGTGAGGAGCTGAAGAAATGAGGTAGAATGCCTGTGATAGTGGGTAGAAGGGGCCTTTGTGTGTGTTTTGAGGCCAATGTAAATACTTTGGAAAGAATTTTACTTGTTTATTTATTGTTTGCAGTACATAAGAGAAATTGAGTGTATTTGATGGTAGGGACTCCATGTTTGTTAGATGACTTGTTCTTTTTATAAGTAGGAGCTTTCATTTTTTAATAGTTTGTGTGCATTGTTTATGTGTTCTGTTCAGACTGATTTTGTAAAGTTGGTTAAAGAAACCAAATTCAGTTCAAAGTGTTTTCTTGACAAAAACTCTTGAGTTTGAACATCACACATTCTTATTTAAAGTATCCATTTTTAACTTATTTTTTATTTTTAGCGAGATAATGGCCTAAACTAACCAGTAAGTGAAGCAGAAATAGAAGGCTTGAAGAGAAAAAAAATCCTGTGCTGTACCTTTCCTTCCTCTCTCCAGTGCTCTTGGGCAGAACACCTGCGTTCAGTGTGTGTGCCAGTGGAAACACAAGACAATAATTTGAGCTCTAAGCAGAAAGGAATCTGTTTTGGGTTGTGCAAGCCAGGGGAAGGGTTATCTTGTAACCAAAAGCTAGGCTGGCTGAGTAACAAGGAGCAGCAAGTGTTACAGAGTTTGCTCATAGGGAAGTTTTATGGTGTTCACTAAATTGTAGGGCAAGTTCTCGGAAGGGTTCTGCCCATTTGAAAGTTGGCGGCTGTGGGTCCTTGCTAAGTTTTCATGTATGTTACATGTGTGGGTGTTCACTTGGGGGAGAGGAGGTTGAGGGTTCATACCAAGGGGCTTTTTGACTTTGCATAGAGCAGTGTGGCTGAGGATGAGGGTGTTGTTTATACAGCATCTGAGGGGAGATGGCCCAGGGGATGTGTCTTCGTGCAGTCGGTGTGACTTGGGTCCACCTTCAAGGACATCTGGTGGATTAAAACAGCATCAGGACTTCCTTTAGGGGATGATGTGTTAAAGGCAAATATTTTCAGGTTTTGTTGTTGGTTTTTTATTTTTAGCTGTTTTTCCCCCCTGGCATTTACTGCCCTATAGCTTAATATATTTTTATCCTACAGCTGTAAGTAGTATATTTTAACTTCTGCAAAAGATGAGGATATTGCTACCCCCTCTTGGTTTTTCACTTTCTCCCAATGACAGTGCCGTCTAATTGCTGGTTAATCATCATTCAGGATTTACAGTATTATCATTTGATTATTGGTGAAAGTGGCCAGAGTATTCAGTGGTCATACCTCTCCAACTTTTTCTCTGCAGAGATAGTGGTTACATGGTTTCTAATTGGCTTGGCTTTCTGTGTAACAAGCACTGAAGTTGTCCTGAGCATACTGATGGCATGAAACACTGAAGTGATAAAGCGATGATACACTCATCAGTTCTGGTTTTGTCCTGGCCCCTCTCCAGGGTTCAGTGTCCTGCAGGCTCTCAGCTGCTGCTCTCTGGCCACCACTGAGCTGGCATTTGGGATTTCTCTTTACTACCATATTGGGGATTCCCCTGGGCTCATTTCCTTTTGTGAATCTCTAATTTTCTGGATTCTTTCTTTAAAGTTTATTTATTTATTTTTGAAAGCCAAAGTTTAGATGGGAGGGAGAGAGAGAAGTGATCTTCCAACCTCTGGTTAACTCCGCAAATGGCTACAAAGTCCTGAGCTGGGCAACTTCACAGCCAAGAATCGGGAGCTTCTTCTGGGTCTCCCACTTGTGTGCAGGGGCCCAAGTACCTGGGCCATTCTTCTGCTGCTTTCCCAGGTGCATTAGCAGGGAGCTGGATTGGAAATGGAGCAGCTGGGAACTGAACTAGCACCTGTGTAGGATGCCAGTACTGTAGATGGTGGCTTTGTCTGGTGCCACAGCACTGGCTCGTTAACTTTATTTTTACTTATTTGAAAAGTGGAACAACAAATTGATTTTTCATCTGTTGGTTCACTAGCCAGGGGTGAATCAGGCCAAAACCAGATCTCCCACATGAGTGGCAGGGACCCACTTGAACCATTATCTGCTGCCTCCTACGGTGTACATTAGCCAGACACTGGATCAGAAGCCGAGTAACTGGGACTCCAGCTGGCACTTTGATATGTGTTGCGGGTGCTCTGAGCAGTGACCTAACCTGCTGCACCACAGTAGCTGCCACAATGCCCATCTCTAATTTTCTGTATTCCATGTTGTTACCTTTCTTTGTTTATGACTCCATTTTGTTAGAATAAACTATATAGAAGAATACTTGAAAAAGTTCATGGAAAGCACATATTATGGTACATAAAATATACATGAAGTTTCTGCCATTATGATCCCAGTAGTAAGGACCCAGCCATTTTTAAGGTGGCCTTTTCCATCCTTGCCATCAAATTAATAAAGCTTTATGCACAAAATAAACATCTGGTTTTTTAAAAAGTTTTATTTCTTGGAAAGTCAGAGTTACAAGTGAGAGGAGAAACAAGAGAGCTCTTGCATCCGCTCGTTCACTCCCTAAATGGCTGCAACAGCCAGAGCTGGGCTCATCGGAGCCAGGAAATTCTTCTGGGTCTCCCACATAGCTGCAGGAGCTCAAGGACTTGGGCCATCCTCTGCTGCTTTCCAAGGCACATCAGCAGGGAACTGGGTCAGAGGCAGAACAGCTGGGACTCGAACTGGTGCCCATATGGGATGCTGGTGCTGTAGGCGGAAGCTTTACCTGTATGCTACAGTGCTGGCCCCCGAATAAACACCCAGAACTAGTAGGATACAAGAAATAATTAAAATTAGAGAAGAAATAAACAAAATTGAAACAAAATTGATACAAAAGATCAGCAAAATGAAGAGCTAGTTTTTTTTGAAAAAATAGATATACCATTGGCCCAGCTAACCAAAAAAAGGAGAGAGAAGACTCACATCAGTGAAATTAGAGATGAAATGGAAATTAACAACAGACACCACAGAAATAAAAAGAATCACCAGAAATTACTACAAATTAATCACAAAAATTACAAATTACTGTATGCCAAAAAACTGGGAAACATAGAAGAAATGGGTAGATTCCTGGACACATACAACCTACCTAAATTGAGCCATGAAGCCATAGAAAACCTAAACAAACTTATTAGCAAGATGGAAATTGAATCAGTAATAAAGACCCTCCCAAGAAAGAAAAGCCCAGGACCAGATGGCTTCACTGCTGAATTTTACCAGACATTTAATGAAGAACTAACCCCACTTCTTCTCAAGTTGTTCAAAATAATTGAAAGCAAGGGAATTCTCCCAAATTCTTTCTCTGAAGGCAGTATCACCTTAATTCCTAAACTTGAAAAAGATGCAACAGAAAAAGAGAACTACAGACCAGTTTCCTTGATGAACATAGACACTCCAGGTTCTAGTCCTGGTTGGGGCGCCGGTTCTGTCCCAGTTGCTCCTCCTCCAGTCCAGCTCTCTGCTGTGGCCCTGGAAGGCAGTGGAGGATGGCCCAAGTGCTTGGGCCCTGCACCCACATGGGAGACCAGGAAAAGCACCTGGCTCTTGGCTTCGGATTGGCACAGCATGACAGCCGTAGTGGCCATTTGGGTGGTGAACCAACAGAAGGAAGACCTTTCTCTCTCTATCTCCCTCTCTCTAACTCTGCCTGTCCAAAAAAAAAAATACCATCAACAAAATTTTGGTCAGTGAATCCAACAACACATCAGAAAGATCATTCACCTGGACTAAGTGGGCTTTATCCCTGATGTGCAAGGATGCTTCAACATTAGCAAGTCAATCAATGTGATACATCAAATTAACAAACTGCTGAACAAAAACCATATGATTATCTCAATAGATTCAGAGAAAGCATTTGATAAAATACAATATCACTTCATGGTGAAAACTCTAAGCATACTGGTATAGAAGGAACATTCCTTAACACAATCAAGGCAATTTATGACAAACCCGCAGAAAACATCCTATTGAATGGGGAAAAGTTGGAAGCATTCCCACTGAGATACAGTACCAGACAGCAATGTTCACTCTTGCCATTGACATTCAATATAGTCCTGGAAGTTTTAGTCAGAGCCATTAGGCAAGAAAAAGAAATCACAGGGATTCAAATTGGGAAAGAGGAAGTCAAACTATCTCTGCTTGCAGATGACAAGACTATATGTAAGAGATCTAAAAGACTCCACTAAGACTATTGGAACTTATGAAAGAGTTTGGTAAAGTAGCAGGATATAAAATCAATAGCCTTTGTACACATAGACAATGCCACATTTGAAAAAGAATTTCTAAGATGGATCTCATTCACAATAGCTACAAAAAAAATTAAATACCTTGGAATAAATTTAACAAGGATATAAAAAATCCCTATGATGAGAATTATAAAACATTAAAAAAAAGATGCAAAAAATGGAAAAATCTTCCTTGCTCATGGATCGGAAGAATCAGTATAATCAAAACATCCATACTTCCAAAAGCAATTTACAGATTAATTGTGATTCTAATCAAAATACCAAACACATTCTTCTCTAGAAAAAATGATGCTGAAATTCATATGGAAACACAGGAGACCTTGAATAGCTAAACCAATCTTATGCAACAAAAACAAAGCTGGAGGCATCACAATACCAGATTGTTAGACATACTACAAGGCAGTTATAATCAAAACAGCATGGAACCTGTACAAAAATGAATGGGTGTACCAGTGGAACAGAATAGAAACACCAGAAATCAATCTAAGCATCCTGGGGGCAAGGACAGTCTCTTCAACAAATGGTGCTGGGAGCACTGGATCTCCACATGCGGAAGAATGAAGCTGGACCCCTACCTTACACAAAAATCCACTCAAAATGGGTTAAAGATCAAAATCTATGACCCATCACTCTCAAATTATTAGCGAACACTGGAGAAACCATGCAAGAGATTGGCACAGGCAAAGAGTTTTTGGAAAAATCCCCAGAGGCACAGGCAATCAAAATCAACAAATGGGATTATATCAAACTGAAAAGCTTCTGCACTGCAAAAGAAACCTCTCAGGAAAGTGAAGAGGCAACCAACAGATGGGAGAAATTATTTTCAAACAATGCAACTGATAAAGGATTAATAACTAGAATATATAAAGAGATCAAGAAACTCCACAACAACAAAACAAAAAATCGAGTTAAGAAATGGGCCAAGGACTTAAACAGATATTTTTCTTTTAAAGGTTTACTTATTTATTTGAAAGAGTTAACACAGAGAGAGAAGGAAAGGCAGAGACAGACAGAGGTCTTCCATCGGCTGATTCACTTCCCAAATGGCTGCAATGGCCGGAGCTGTGCCTATCTGAAGCCAGGAGCCAGGAGCTTCTTCCAGGTCTCCCACCTGGGTGCAGGGGCCCAAGGACTTGGGCCATTTTCTACTGCTTTCCCAGGCTATAGCAGAGAGCTGGATGGGAAGAGGAGCAGCCATGACATTAGTACCCATATGGGACGCTGGTGCTGCAGGGAGCGGCTTTACTTGCTACACCACAGTGCCAGCCCCCAGACATTTTTCAGAAGAGGAAATTCAAATGGCCAACAGACACATGAAAAAATGCTCATGATCACTTGCCTTCAGGGAAGTGCAAATCAAAACTACAATGAAGTTTCACCTCATCCCAGTTAGAATGGCTTTCATGCAGAAATCAACAAACAACAAATGCTGGTGAAGATGTTGGGAAAAAATGTAGCTTAATCCACCATTGGTGTGAACGTAAACTGGTAAAACCACTATGGAATACAGTATGGAGATACCTCAGAAATGACCCAGCCATCCCATTCCTGGGAATTTACCCAAGGGAAATGAAATCAGCAAATAAAGAGTTATCTGCGGCCAGCGCCGCTGCTCACGGCTCAATAGGCTAATCCTCTGCCTTGCGGCGCTGGCATACCGGGTTCTAGTCCCGGTTGGGGCACCAGATTCTGTCCCGGTTGCCCCTCTTCCAGGCCAGCTCTCTCTCTGCTGTGACCTGGGAGTGCAGTGGAGGATGGCCCAAGTGCTTGGGCCCTGCACCCCATGGGAGACCAGGAGAAGCACCTGGCTCCTGCCATCGGATCAGCACGGTGCGCTGGCCGCAATGGGCCGACCGCAGTGGCCATTGGAGGGTGAACCAACGGCAAAAAGGAAGACCTTTCTCTCTCTCTCTGTCCACTCTGCCTGTCAAAAAAAAAAAAAAAAAGGATTTATCTGCATCCCCATGTTTATTGCAGCTCAATTCACAATAGCTAAGACATGGATTCAACCTAAATGTCCATCAACTGAAGACTGGATAAAGAAATTATGCGATATGTACACTGTGAAATACTGCACAGTGGTAGAAAAAGAAATCCAGTTATTTGCAACACAATGGATGAATCTGGAAAGCATCATTCTTAGTGAAATAAGCTAGTCCTGAAGGGATAAATACCATATTTTCTCCATGATCTGTATTAAGTAATAGAGCAACTAAAATGAAATCTGGAAGTGAAATTGACATTATGAGAAGCCTTTGTCTTGACTGTCAAGGAACAGGTTTTTTTTTTTTTTTTTTTTTTTGAGAAGGGGAGCGGGGAGGTAGGGTGGGGGTGGGGATGGGAGGGTGGATATGATGGGAACAATCACTTTATTCCTAAGGTTGTACTAAAGAAATTTGTGTATAATTGTGCTGCATGTATTTTGAGGTGCATACCTTTCATAATGGTTGTGTGTTCATTAGGATCTGTCCATTTTAGAAGTATGGAAGGTTCTTTTTCTTTGATAATACTGTGTATTTAAAAGCTCTGTGAGCATGGTAGAGCTCCTGTTTCGTCTCTGGATGGTCGTCCTGGGCCATGCCATTTCCAGGTGTCCCTTCTTGATTCAGCTGCCATTTTCAGCACTTGGGCTCAGTCTAGCTTATCTGAAGACCAGTACTCTAAGGGAATCAGATAGAGACTGGTTAAGCTTTGTGGATGGGAAGGTAGGGCGGCTGTGAAGCCTGTGTGGCGTCAGGGTTGGTGGGTCTCAGTAGAGAGCCTTGGCTGTTAGTGTGGGGAGGTGTCCATGGTCTCAAGTAGGGTGATGCAGCTGTCTTACAGTCCTTTCACAGCTCGCCTGTCTGATCTCTTAATCATCACAATACTTACATGGTTGTGGTCATATTTGAGGATAAAATCAATGGCCCTTGAGGAACAAGGTACTAAGCAGCAGCTTAGTACCACTTACACGCTGCTCCCGAAGCCTCTTAAAATGTGTTTCAGAAATGAAAAATGGAAGAAAACTGGGTAAAAAAGACGATAAATACCTGCCTATTGCTGCCATACCCTAAGTTGCAGTTGGACACAGTATAAAACATCAGTTGATGTAACTTAATGAGGTTGGAATACCTTCCCTCCTCCTTCAGCCTCCTGCATTTAGCGTATTGAGAAGCAACTAGTTTAGAACGGTAAGTTCATAGGGATTTTGTTAATTTTAGGATAAAGGTGATCAATGCATTAGTAATAGGTTTTTTTTTTTAAAGTAAACAGCTATATAGCTGTGAACTTTTATATTTATAAACAGCTTTAGTGATTGAAAATTATGTGGGTTTTGATTTTAGAACCTATTCTAGTGCATTGTCTTTGCTTATTACTTCTTTATTCCTAAACATATTCACAATAGTGTTTCTTGTAAGGTGGTATCAGTACTGAATTATTATTTGATTTGGTTCTTTGTTGGCATCTGTGGTGTGATAACTTTGTAGACTTCTGATACAATTTGTGTACACAGGTCTGGTGGGTACCCTTCTCTGAGAATATATTTCTGGTATGATAATCTCTCTTTTATTTAAATCCATGATGGCCATTGTGATAACCATTGAAAATAATTGTGTAGACATTTTGAAGACAGGACAGTACTTTTTTTTTTTTTTGTCAGAGTTAGAGAGAAGGGTCTCCCTCCATTGGTTCACCCCCCAAATGGCCACCATGGCTGGCATGCTGTGCTGATCTGAAGCCAGGAGCCAGGTGCTTCCTCCTGGTCTCCTATGCAGGTGCAGGGCCCAAGCACTTGGGCCATCCTCCACTGCCCTCCCGGGCCACAGCAGAGAGCTGGACTGGAAGAGGAGCAACTAGGACAGAATCTGGCGCCCCACTGGGAGTAGAAGCCGGGGTGCCGTGCCACTAGTGGAGGATTAGCCTAGTGAGCCACGGCACTGGCCAGAACAGTACTTTTTAAAAAAGATTTACCTATTTATTTGAAAACCAGAGAGAGAAAGGGAGAAAGAGAAAGAGAAATCTTTTATCCACTGGTTCACACCCCAAATGGCTGCAATGGCCATGACTGGGCCAGACTGAAGTCAGGAGCCAGGAGCTTCTTCTGGGTCTTCCATGCAGGTAAAGGAGCCCAAGGACATGGGCCATCTAATATTGGTTTCCCAGACACATTAGCAGGGAGCTGAATTGGAAGTGGAGGAGCTGGGACTTGGACTGTTGCCCACATGGGATGCTTGTGCCACAGGAGGCAGCTACAGTGCCAGCCCACAATACTTTATTTGAGAAAGAATTATTTAACTTAAGGGGCCGACGCCATGGCTCACTTGGTTAATCCTCCGCCTGTGGCACCGGCATCCCATATGGGTGCTGGATTCTAGTCCCAGTTGCTCCTCTTCCAGTCCAGCTCTCTGCTGTGGCCCGGGAGGGCATTGGAGGATGGCCCAGTTCTTGGTCCCCTGCACCCGCATGGGAGACCAGGAGGAAGCACCTGGCTCCTGGCTTCGGATCGGCGCAGCGCCGGCTGTAGCAGCCATTTGGGAAGTGAGCCAACGGAAAGAAGATCTTTCTCTTTGTCTGTCTCTCTCTCTCTCTCTCACTGTATATAACTCTACCTGTCAAATAAATAAATAAATAAATAAATAAAAGAATTATTTAACTTATTTACTTGAAAGGTAGAGTGGCAGAGAGAGAAGGAGAGACAGAGACAGAAAGAGTTCTTCATACTCTGGGTTTCTTCCCAGTTGCTCCAACAAGTCCGGGCTGGGCCAGGTTGAAGCCAGAAGCCAGGAACTCCATCTTCTGTGTGGGTGGTAGAGATCCAGCTGTTTGGGGAATTATTCGCTACATTGCCAGGAAGCTGGATTGAAAGTATAGAGTAGCCAGAACTCGAACCAACACTGTTAATATGGGATGCTGGTGTTAGAAGTGGTGGCTTAGTCTGCTATGCCACAACATTGTCCCCCACAGCAGCAGTAGTTGAATTTTGTTTTATTTTCTCTTTGTTGTTGTTAGCTCTGAGTGTTTCAGAATAGCCATCAGTACCCCATGGTAAATGAAGACTGTGATTGAATTCCTTATGGAATTCAGGTTTTTTCTATTCTAAGGAGAAACCAATCTGAGTTAACATTTTTCTTGCTGTTTAAAGTTGAAGATTTCTTAAAAATATTTACTCATTTATTTGAAAGATGGAGTTAGGAAAAAGCAGAGAAAGAGAGACATCTTCCATCTGCTGACTCACTCCCCAGATGGCTGCAACACCCAGGGCTGAACTGGGCTGAAGCCAGGAGCTTCATCCAGGTCTCCCACTTGGGTGGCAGGGGTCCAAGCACTTGGGCCATCTTCCTCTGCTTCCTGAGCCACATTAACAGGGAGCTGGGACAGAAGTAGAGCAGTTGGGCGTGACCCAGTGCCCATATGGGATGCCAGCGCTGCAGGCGGCAACTTAACTCCCTGTGCCACATCGTTGACAGCAAAGCTGAAGATTTTAACCAAGGAGTACATGGCTGTGATTATGTTAGCGAGTTAGGTCCGTGTTGGATGGGCATATGATTCTGGTGTAGGTGGAGTTCTGTTGTGCTTTCACTAGTGGGGGGAAACAGAGTTAAGATTGGATGTAGTTTGTTATTGACACTGTTGTGGAGAAGCTGGGTGTTTCTTCTGGGTGGTCCTGTACTTGAGTGGTAGAAAGCTGTAACTGGACAGTGTAGGCACTGGAATCTGGGTAAACCATGAAAATGATATTGCTATGGAAACATTGTCCCACCTTTGTTAATATGTAACAGAAGAGCAACAATAGCATGAACATATTTACATTAGAAAATGTTCAGAGAATTAAGGAGGAGAGAGATGTGTTTCTTCAGCAGCCACCAGAAGGTGATTCACTTTTGGAGTTCAGTTACTTTAAGAGCACCCATCCTGTTTTTCACTTTTCTTTAGCATTCACTAAAGATGGAGCTGTATGAGATTGCTCTCAGGGTTTCTCTCTGGGTAAGGGTTTATTAGGAAGAATCATTTGATAGATGTTGCCACAATCTTAGGAGCTCTAATCTGTTTTGTTTAAAGGGGACACTCATTTGTTGGACAGCAAATATTGAGTGCTGAGATGTGAAAAACAGGGAGTCAGTCTCTGGGGGAAGACCAGGTGTGGTTTCTGCTTTTTAAAGAGTTCTCGTTGTGGGGTGGGCGTATGGTACAGTGATTAAGATGCCGCTCAGAATGCCCACACCCCGTATCGGAGTACGTCATGCTTGCAGTACAGCTTCTTGCTCATGTGCCCCTTGGAAGGCAGCAGGTGATAGATGGCTCTAGTATTGGGGCACTGCCACCCGTGTGGGAGACCTGGATTGAGTTCCATTTCCTGGTTTTGACATGGCCCAGTCTGGGCTGTTGCAGGCATTTGGTGAGCAAACCAGCAGGTGGAAGATCTATGTCTTTCTGTCTTTAAACTTTTAAATACAATTAAAATAAATAAAGGGGTTGTAGCTTTCTAGAGAAAATGGACATTGACATAATGATAATAAAGTGACGAATATCCAGAGGGCCCGAAAAGACTTTTCCTGAATTTAGAAGTGGGAGAGAGAGACTTGTTTGTCTGATGAGTGAGAGGAGTGAAGTCATGTGGGTGGTGTTGAAGCTGTGTCTTGCTAGGTGGGGTTTGGCTCTATAAGGTGTTGTTCAGAAGAGGCAGGGGCATGTATGGGGAGCAGGAAGTTCTGATTTGCTAGTTTTCCAAATATCTAGCATAAAGAAGTAAGTATTAATAATACTGTGTTTTTTGAATATTTAACTTGCACTAATTATTTAAGTGCTACTTATAATGACTTGTTAGTAACAATAAAATCATAACACTAGGAGAAAGGTACTACTGTCATCCACTTTTTTTTTTTTTGGACAGGCAGAGTTAGAGAGAGAGACAGAGAGAAAGGTCTTCCTTCCTGTTGGTTCACCCCCAAAATGGCCACTATGGCCGGCCCACCGTGCTGATCTGAAGCCAGGAGCTTGCTCCTGGTCTCCCATGTGGGTGCAGGGGCCCAAGTATTTGGGCCATCCTCCATTGCCTTCCCAGGCCACAGCAGAGAGCTGGACTGGAAGAGGAGGAACTGGGACAGAATATGGCGCCCCAACCGGGACTAGAACCCAGTGTGCTGGCACCCCAGGCGGAGGATTAGCCTAGTGAGCTGTGGCGCTGGCCTGTCATCCACATTTTATAGATGAAGAAATTGAGGAACACACAGGTTAAGTGTTTCTGTGTGAGGGTTTGAAATACGTTCTCTTTCACTTTACTGTTCAATACTTGGCTGCTTTCGAAATTCCTTTCCCACTTAACTCTTGCATTTGTAGTCATTCTTCAGTTCTTTGCTCTTCTGTTACCTTTTCTATGGGGCCTTTTTAGAGTCACCAGGACAAAGAAGCTGCCTGTGGACTCCCACCGCCTTTTGCCAGTACTCTGCCCTCAGTAAAGCTTTGATTAAGTGGTAGGGTCATTCTCTATTGGCTTTTTTTTTTTTTCTCAGCCAGATGGTGGATTACTTGAATTTAGATTCTGTATCTGTTGTGTATCCCTAGTGTTAGGCATGGCCTTGTTACTGAATAAAAGATGCAGTAAATCTCAATGGAATACAAGGGAGGGTGTTGAATTTTTCGACATCAAGCTTTTTTGTTTTCCTTCTGAGTTACAGGTGTTTGAAATACCTGATGAAGAAATGATGATCTATAACAGTCTTTGGTTGATTGAGTTTCCTGTGACAAGGAAGGAAGGAGATTACTCTGGATTTGTGTGAGGCCTGGGCTTGGGGCTTGGCCTCAACAGAATTGTGATGTTTGAGTTGGCAGAAAGAATGGGGCACACCCAGCTGAAAGTAGCAGGAGCCGTGGACAGATGGTCCCATTGGAAAGGGCACTTTCCCTGGAAACTTGACCTCCAGGCTTTCCCTGCTGTTTCCAGTAGAACATTCTGTGGTATAGGAAATCTCTGCATATCCTTGTTGTGTTGTTTCCAGTTAACCAGACACTAAATGTGTGGCATGTTGTGGTATGAATTTGAATTCCAGGTAAGTTTCTCACACCTGGACTATGAGATGCCAGTGCTCAGGATGCCTTTGTGGTGGTCAGCTGCTGTGGAAACATGGCCCCACGTGGTCCCAAGTCTTCAAACTGAGTCACCTCTCATTTAACTGGCATGTCTTTTGTAGTCAGCCTGACTTAACTGAGTTCCCTTTGATGGTCTTCTTTAGAGCGCTAGGGACTTTCAGAGTCACTGTAATGGATTATAGGCTCGTGCGCCATTCAGCTTTGCTTTTTACCTAGAAGCACTCTGACTTCGGTGGCGGGGATTAACGGTATTGAGGAGAGGCAGGGTTAATCCGATTTATGGAGAGGAACACGATAAAGGACTCTTCATAATAAAGGAGGGCTTTGGAATCCAGGGGAAGCGTGTCTTTGTGACAAAGCTTCCAGTGGTTGGAAACCTTTCAAGTGCCTTTTATTTTTTTTTAAGGGAAAATGTCCATTGTCAGGGAAGTCCCATAAGCTGGAGGGAAGGGGCAAAGAAAAGAGAGGGAGCACATGTTCGGGAAGCAGGTCCTGTTAGACCTTTGCTGGTGGGCAGGGAAGTAGAAGCAGTGAATCCTGTTAGGATGGGGGTAGAGATGACACCTGTGGTTGGGCCATCTGGTCACCTGGTGGTGGGTGCTAGAGCCTAGGATGGTGTCTGGGAAGTAAATCATGCCACAGACAACACCATGACATTTTACTAACATTCCCCACTTTGACTTTCCCCTTCCTTCCTCCCTTCCTTTCTTTCTTTCTTTTTTTTTTTTTTTTTGGTAGGCAGAGTTAGAGAGAGAAAGGTCTTCCTTCCTTTGGTTCACCCCCAAAATGGCGACTACAGCTGGCATGCTGTGCTGATCTGAAGCCAGAAGCCAGATGCTTCCTCCTGGTCTCCCATGCAGGTGCAGGGCCCAAGTACTTGGGCCATCCTCCACTGCCTTCCCGGGCCACAGCAGAGAGCTGGACTGGAAAAGGAGCAACTGGGACAGGATCCGGCACCCCAACCAGGACTAGAACCCAGAGTACCAGCGCCGCAGGGGGAGGATTAGCCTAGTGAGTCAGGGCGCCACCCTTCTCCCTCTTTGATTTTCAAAAAGCAGGTGTTGTATGGGATTTCATCAGCCCAAAAATTCCAGGAGGGGTAGAAGGATGATGATTTATCTTTAGAGCTACTTCCTGCTGATATGGGGTGAAGATGTACTCTCCGCTGGTGTGAAGTGCCGATCTGAAGCCAGGAGCCAGATGCTTCCTCCTGGTCTTCGGATCAGTACTTCAAGCTGCGATCTCCTGGGTGGGGAGCTGAGTATATCCTTGTAGCAGCATTTGGTTGACCACTTGGTTGGTGAAGGCTTTGGTTCGTTCTATTATCACCTCCTGCAAATGCTTAAACAGACAAGATAGTATAAAAGCCAGGGTGAGAATAGCAGCCAGTGGTCCTAATAGTGGCATTGATCAGGTAATGAGAAGATTTCATAGAGGAGAGGAAATGAGGGAGGGTCTCTAGACTCTAGTGAAGACTGATGGATGTGGTTTGAAGCTAATCCCAATCAAGACTGCAAGAAAGGCCACTCATCTTGTGGGTAGAGGGATGTGTCTGTAGAAAAATTCTAAACAATTATACAACGTTAAGTGGAGGAGAGGACTATCAATACACACAACTCGGGAGTAGAGCCATTGATATAAGAGTAGAGGCTATGATTACAAAGGAATGAGGCTCCAAGTGGGCTAGACAGGGTCTAGAACAAAGGACAGAGTCATTGGAGGACCTAAGAAAGCTGCTGTCAGATTGAGAGGCAAATAGAAACTGACAGAGGGGCCTGATAATAATCAGGTTTTAAGGCCTTGCCAGTTATAAGGCCCAGACCTACTCCTACTTATCTCTTCACTTGGGGTACATCCTAAGGGAGGTGTGAACCTCCTTAGAAAGGCACCCTGTTGACTTCCATTACCTAGCTGGCCTGGGGGGAGAGCTGGCCAGGTGAAGGCAGGTGGCATCTATAACAGGACATTTATAATTCTGCCTCTAATGTTGCTGAGCCTACTTGGCCATCCCCTCAGCAGCAGTGGTTACTTTGGAAGCTGGGCCAAGTGAAGGGCTTTTTGGCTTAGAGCCAACAAGGTCTGCTGGTCTCTGACTCCAGGACAGTTCCATTTCCAGTGATTGCACTGTTGGCTGGCAGAGCTGCCAGGGCTCTTCCTAAGCTGACTTCTGCTGAAGCCCTGGCTTTCCACGTTGAAAGCCGCTGCAGTGGACTGGCCTGTTGGGTCTCCTTGAGGGCAGATCACTGCACAGAACAGCCATACGTGGCCTACCACTTATTTTTACATTGCTGCTTCTGCTTAGCTTTCTCTTTCTCCTGGTTTTTGATAAAGCAGACCCAAGGAAACCTTTAAGAGTATGCAAGTCAAGTGGGTGCTCAGTTCCATCTCTAATTTTTGGAGGCCTAAACTAGAAGTCTAAAATCACAGGCATGTTCTGATAGTGGTTTTTCTCATTTCAACACCAAACATGATGATCATCTTATGTATAAAAGTTGAAGTCATTAGTAAAACTTTCTCTACCTTCCTTTGGTCTGAAAGGGAAGTTTTGCCTGTTTACTGTGCCCATGGCAAAGTAAATCTAGTGTGAAACCATAATTTAAGCTCTCATTTTGGCTATGCTATTAATACAGAAAAATGTTAATCTTCCCTTTTATAAGGTCTAAAGATCAAGCTCAGTATAGAGTCAGTTTCCCATCTTGAAGAGAACAGCAAAGTGAGGGAACAAGTCAGGCTTGCCAGATCGTGTACTGACAATAACAATATCAAGTGAAAACTTAGCAAGCAATTTCAGCCATTAAAAAACAACTTAAGAAAACATTTGCCAGAAGATCCAATGCCTTCTGTAAATTTTTACAATATGTGTATTAGAAAACATATCTTAAGTATCTTCACAGTGTAACTTGTTTGACCAGCAAAATCAAGTACAAACATGTCAATGACTCAAATTTTTAGTTTCTTTCTACCAACAAATTTAAAATATCTGGTACAGAGATGCAGGTCACATGAACCAAAATGTATCTTCAGTTAATTTTAGCAGTTTAAATCCATGAGCAATCTTATATCTATAAGTCAATTAAAAGGCTTCTTAATAAATTTTTCCCATATAAACATACAATATTTGCACATATGTAACATAACATAAAAGAGAGAACAATAAAGAAGCTTCAGTAATAGTTTCCTAAAATCTTTTAACTTTTTAAAATTACCAATTGATTCGAATTACTTTCTGCTGTTGATAACTTCAGTTAACCATACTTTCTGTTAGTTGGAATGTAAAGTCCATTGTTGGCTTCATCTGCTTACAGAGCCGTCCCAAAGTACTGGATACAATAGAAGTCACCGGGAAATGCCCTTCAGAACCTACAGGAGGACAGTTAAACACAGAATCAGCAAGGTTTTAATTTTATGAGCAGCAAATTTTATTTTTAGTGTTTGGAGAATACAAACTGTGACTGACAAAAGACTTTAAGTAACCATGTTTTAAAGTTATAAACTCATAGCCAACAAGAAGAGACACTTGCTTAGTTCATGCAATATTTTTAAAAGCACCTGTAGGATTTTATAAAACATTTAACCCTTTTAAGCCTCTGGGTCTTTCTTATTAAGATACTGTCACATCTGATAACACAAGATCATTAGGCTTTTTAACTTTTGGACATCTGTATCAGTAGCATTCTACACGATCATAACTTAAAATTTAGCAGTACTTCACATCTTCTCAAAGAATTTAGAACTTTAATTTTTTGAATTCCTGTCAAGGGTGCCAAGGAGTTTAAAATATCTGGTAGAAATAGGATCCCTTAACATCATAACATCATAACATAATATCATAACATAGACCAGCTTTGATCATTGTTACAAAGTGATTACTTAGATGTTTTAGAATAAGCGTATATTTAAACAAACTGTAATTCTTAATAAAAAGCTCAGCTGTTTTTAAACAATTAGAACCTAACAGACATTAAGAGAACACAATAGATTACTTGAACAGAACACAAAATCTTTGTCTCTTTGGTCATTCCAAAAATTGGAAATGAAACCTTAAATTGAAGATCTAGTGCATGGAATCATACACCATAGTTTGAGAGTCAGAACTAGGTAAGAGAGAGTAACTTGCTGGAGTTGGTTAGAAAACTGAGTCACCACGTAAACCTATCAAAAGAGATGCTGCAGGTTTTAAACAGATTTTTAAGATTTCAAAATATTATAAAAATTTCATTGCTTCAAATGAGGATCAGATTCTATTTCTTTGTCACATAATTGTTTCTGCTTTTTACCTGCTGATTCCTTGATTTATATTTTGAAATAACCCTTTAGAAATCTCCAAATTAAGACAACATTTTCTAAAAAGATAACACATTGAATTTCAACCTTAGTTTCTTTCTAGTGGTGTTGATCTATTTTCATATGGACAATTTATGAAAACATGTTAGCAAACTAAAGTAGTTTTTTCATAGACTATAAGGTGCTAAGAATACCAGAGTTTACATTTAGATACATTTAGCTCATCTGCTTTATCCAATTTACATTTAGCAATTACACCTGGATGACTGATGATGCTATTATACCGTACGTTATCTGAATTATGGTCAAAATTACATTCATATGGAATTCTCCTTTTATTACACCTTAGCTATAAATCAATGACATTAAACCATAGATTGCAAAATCTACCTTAGGGGCTATAACAAGTAGTGATTACCCATTGCTGTTTCATCAAGTACTGATTACCCATTGCAATATCATTGGAAACCTGTTAAAACAAATTGTAAAACAAACTTGGTAAGTTACAAAGCAACATTTTTAAAGGCAGTGATCTTCCTAGATTCAAAAGAGAGAAATTCCTTCAAACTCAATGTCCAGTTACAGTTGAACCAAATTCTCATGTATAAGATTGTTATTTACCAAAGACACCTTTTTAGATTCTAATTGAATTTGAGTCTGCTTTTCTTTTTACCCAAAGAACAACTTAGGCCAATGATGCTCTAGTCAGTAGTCAGCCACTTGGGACTGCCTCTGAAATAGAAGTTCAGGAAGCTGCCATACAGGTCCCAAGGGTGACGATGGGCCAGAGGCTGATGTGGACAAGAAGTCTACTGGAGATTGTTCACCATTATGTTAGGTTTAATGGGAGAGGGCATCCACCTGAGCAGGTGGGCACCCCTTCAGAGATTCCCAACGAGGAGAATCTAATAGGTGATAGAGTAAGGGGCAGTTAGGGTAAAGGAGGTATGTCTGGAAATAGTAATTAATCCAGTGAGCCTGCTGGTTTAAAGGGCCAGTAGTCTTGATCATGATTTCACATATGTTGGGAGAGATATATCTAGGATATGCTCACTAGTGAGACCAGGGAATTGAATTTATAGGAATTGAGGAGACTTGGTAAGATTAACTTGATATTCAGTTACAAGGTGGGGACAAACTCATCAAAAGACCTGATTATCCTGTCTGGCTTGATCCTGATAAAACGAAAGAGCCATCAAAAGGTGGGATATCTAATTTGTTTTGTAGTAAACTGGGAGCTCAGAAAGATGGAGTCACTACTTCCTTGCTATTCTTTTTTTTTTTTTTTTTAAGAAGAATTATTTATTTATTTGAAAGAATTAAAGAGAGAGAGAAGGAGAGACAGAGAGAGAGAAAGGTCTTCCATCTGCTGGTTTACTCCCCAGTTGGCCACAGTGGCTGGAACTGAGCTGATACATGGAGCTTCTTCCATGTCTCCCACGCAGGTGCAGGGGCCTAAGGACTTAGGCCATCTTCTAATGCTTTCCCAGGCCGTAGCAGAGAGCTGCATTGGAAGTTGAGCAGCTGGGACTCAATCCGGTGCCCATATAGGATGCTGGCACTGCAGATGGTGGCTTTATCTGCTATGCCAAAGTGCATGCCCCTCCTTGCTATTCTTTTTTTTTGACTGGCAGAGTGGACAGTGAGAGAGAGAGACAGACAGAAAGGTCTTCCTTTACTGTTGCTTCACCCTCCAGTGGCCGCTGTGACCGGCACACCGCACTGATCCGAAGCCAGGAGCCGGTTGCTTCTCCTGGTCTCCCATGCGAGTGCAGGGCCCAAGAACTTGGGCCATCCTCCACTGCACTCCTGGGCCACAGCAGAGAGCTGGACTGTAAGAGGGGCAACCGGGACAGAATCCGGCACCCCAACCGGGCAGAATCCGGCGCCCTGACGGGGACTAGAACCCGGTGTGCCGGCACCGGCACCGAAGGCGGAGGATTAGCCTATTGAGCCTTGGCACTGGCCTTGCTATTCTTATGGTAAAATTGGAAAAGGAAGTAGAGGGAGAGGAGCAAAGACCTCTTGGAGGATGAGGGCCAGAGGGTGAAGGCATGGAGATAGGGCCTGTTCCCAAACTCGCTTTTGCTTCTCCGGGAGGAGAGGTTAGAGAATCATAGATAAGGCCAGGGGAGTAGACATGGACAAGAAGGTCTGGTTCTGATATACGGATGAGCAGGAGCATAGAATTCCCCGGGCAGGTATAGTGAGCAAGACTGTGAGAGCCAGAGCAGCGAATGTAGAAGAAAGGAGTTTTGGCGTTTTAGTGAGAACTTTGGAAGCTAAGAGAACTTAAGCCAGAGGAGGTTTAGAGCTGAGACAGGAGAAAGCTTAGATATAGGAAATCTGTCACTTTTCCACATGCTCACAGATAAAAGATCTTGAACTAGTTGTTGAGGTAGGAGACCACCAAGAGGAGGATCAAACAGAATGCAGGAAGAAGCTCCTATGGCAGGTTTCAGGTATCAGACATCTCCCAGACTGTGGCCATTCAACAGGAGGATATGGGAATAGAGGGTGGAGGTCATCACCCATGCACCCACTGGAGCCCGGGCTTAGTCCGTAGAAGGGAAACGGGGCTGAGTCATCACCCATACCCACTGTTGTCCGGACACAGTCCTTAGAGGCATGAGGCTGTAGGAGTTGTGGTGCCTGGTACCAGGAATTTGGGGCAAAGTTGAGTAGAACTGAAGTAACACCTTGAAAGCATGGACTCCATTCTGGGAATGGCCCCCACTCCCCATGAGACTGTGGTCTGAAACTATGATCAGACAATAGCAGTCCACTACATCACACCTGGCAGAGCATAGAAACCCCCTAGCATGATTGCTCACGCTTGGAAGCAGATAGGGTACACCTGGGTTAATGATAAAACTGTACTTTGTCTATGTCTTACATATGATTTAAGCTAACACCTGGATTCATGTCAAGATTATAATTGAAATGTTAAGATTGTAACTGGTATTGTCAAGATTATAATTGATGTTAGTTTTGCATAGGTTTTTAGGTCAGCTTGACCCTGGTAACCATGTATTCCCCCTTTATCATAGCAACTATGAATTCCCCTCCTGATTTTATGATTTTTGCCTTTATAAACCCTGTTGCTTTGGGCTTCGGGGGATTGAGAGTTCTTTAGGGCATGAGCCCACTCTCCACCGCCGGCAGTAAAGGACATCTAATTGTTTCACTGTGTGGTACTGCTTTGTTTGCACTCGCTCAGGTACAGCAGAACCACAACCCCGTACAAAGTCGCACTGAGAGGATCCTCTGCCTGCCCTGTCCTACCTCAGGAATTTGAAAGGCCTATGTGGATGGAGATCATGGAAGTTTGGTGGCGTGGGAAGAGGTCTGGGGGTGTGTTTTGTGGCTGACAGACATCCAGGATCTTGAGGCGGCTCAGATCCCTGGGGACAGAGCAAGGTGTGTGGGAGAGCCTGGGTCAGTGTAAGGCCACCACAAAGCACTCGAACACTGGAGTTAAGGGGAAGTCCAATAGGCCAGAGGGACGGGGCGAGGAAGAGAAGAGCCCAGAGTGCTTTTTAGGGACAGCCCAGAGTACTACAAGTGGTGCTTCCTCCCTCAGGAGTTGAGATTGAAATTGCCCTGTCCTCACAAGTGTACCAAAGGCAGAGACAGTCTTGCCCAGCTCTGTCATGGCTGGAGCTCACGATTTGAGTGACTGATTATTTTAGAGGCCGCAGACCCTATCTTTGGTAGCTTGAACGACTTCATTGGTGGGGTGAGGAAGCTTTTTTCTGCCAAGGGCCATTTGGGTATTCATAGCAACATTTGCTGCCTGTACAAAATTACCAGCATAAAAATTAACCTGGGTCCTCTCATGCATGGGGAGGCAGCCTGTTGGGTTTCCCTCATCTGACAGAAACCTCCTTTGCTCCGGTGTTTGGTGTGTGTTGTGGTGGCCTTTCCTTTCATCGGTGCCGAAACCTGGGACCAGGCTCTGTGGTTGACCTTGCTTTCCCCTCTGGGATGTGAGCTGCTCCAGGATCCTGGATTTCTACCAACCACAGAACTCACCCCAGACCTCCTTCTTCACCACCGAATGCTCTGTGATCTCCATCCACACACTGACCCTCCAGAAATTGAGGTTTCAGATGATAGAGCAATAGGTAATCAGTACTCAGCAATTGATAATCCTGAGTGTTTACAGGAAGGGATAATGGAATGAACCACACCCTTCACCAACCAGGCAGTCAACCAAATGCTGCTAGAGGGATATACTCGGCTCCCCACCCAGGAGATTGCGGCTTGTGGCATTGCCCCGTGTCAGTGGAGAGTAACTCTCTGTCCCGTGTCAGCAGAAAGTAGTTCTAAAGACAGAACATCTTCCCTGCAGCCCTCCTGGACTCTTGGGGCCGATGTAATCCCATACAACATTTGCTTTACAAAAAACAAAAGGGGAAGTAGATGAGGGTGTGGCCCTGGAAGGTAAAGTAGGTGAGGGTGTTGCCTCCATCCCAGAATCATTTCCACACGTCGTGGTTTTAGTTTTCCTTTGTTGCTGCCAAGAAGTTTTTAATGCTGTAGATACTGAATCATAAGCTCCCTGAGGGTAAGGAGCTGGTCTTGTTCTCCAGTATATTCAAGGATTTAGAGTATTGCTATCCAATGAAAATAGAATGTGAGCATGTATATATTTAAGGTTTCCTGGTTGCTGTATTTTTTTTTTTTTTTTTGGACAGGCAGAGTTAGAGAGAGAGGCGGAGAGAAAGGTCTTCCTTCCGTTGGTTCACCCCCTAAATGGCCGCTATGGTGGGCACGCTGCGCTGATCCAAAGCCAGGAGCCTGGTGCCTCCTCCCGGTCTCCCATGCAGGTGCAGAGTCCAAGGACCTGGGCCATCCTCCACTGCCTTCCTGGGCCACAGCAGAGAGCTGGACTGGAAGAGGAGCAACTGGGACAGAATCCAGTGCCCCAACCAGGACTAGAACCCAGGGTGCTGGCGTCGCAGGCAGAAGATTAGCCAAGTGAGCCGCGGCGCCGGCCCTCCTGGTTGCTGTATTAAGAGAAGGTAAAACAAAAAATTAGAGGTGAAATTAATTTGGAAAATGTATTTTAGGTGCAGAAGTTGCGGTGCAGCAGGTTAAGCCACTGCTTAGGGCTCCTACATCCTGTGTCAGAGTGCCGGTTGGAGTCCTGGCTCCTCTGCTTCTGATCCAGCTTCCTTTGGATGCATCCTGGGAAGTAGCAGATGATGACTCAAGTGCTTGGCCCCCTGACACCCATGTGGGAGACCTGGATGGAGTTCGGGGTCCCTGGCTCAGCCTGACTCAGCCCTGGCTGTTGCAGGTGTTTGGCAAATGGATGGAAGATCTCTCTCACTCTTGGTCGGCCTTTCAAGTAGATGAAAGTAAAAAATAAATGTTAAAGTTTTATTTAAGCCAGTACTCACATCCAAAATATTTTCATCTCACATGTAATCAATATAAAAAATTGTATAGATACATTACATTTGTGTGTTCATGCAAATTCTTCAAATCTTAGTGTGAATTTTATGCTTTCAGCATATTGCAATTTGTACTAGTCCTGTTTCAGATGGTTAATAGCCGCAGGTCACTATTGCCCACCTTTGTGGACATATCAGTCTGTAGCTGCTGTGTGGTAGAAGTACAATAAATAGTTAATTGAAGGAACGAAAAAACCATGGGAGAGACAGAGGAAAAGGAGGAAGGGAAGAAGAAATTGGCAAAAACTCCAAAGAGTTAGAATAAGCAAAGGAACACTGTTTTTTAACTTGTTTTGGGGTATCCTGGCAGTTCCTATTTAGGACAACAGCTGAGTGATGTGTTATTTTTAGTATAAAATTATTTTCAAGTGTGTTATCTCATTGACACTTAGCTTCAACAGCATTGGTTTAGACAGGTCAAGCTTTGCTGTCTGTGGTTTGTAGGTGGCAGAGCCAAGGCCTTGCTGAGTTGAGTGAGTGTGTGGTTTAACTAGAATCCAAACACAAGTCTTTGGCTTCCTAGTCTGGTACTTAGTTCTCACTGCTAAGTAGTTTCCCATTGATGGACGGTAGGTATGTATCTTTCTTATGGACAGTAGTTTGCTGTTACATATGGATAGATATTAAAAGGTAGATTGTGTAAATGTTGTTACTATAGAGCTTGAAAAAAGTGAACCAAAGGTGAGTTTAAAAAATAATTTGGGGGCCGGCGCCATGGCTCAACAGGCTAATCCTCCGCCTTGTGGCGCCGGCACACCGGGTTCTAGTCCCGGTCGGGGCGCCGGATTCTGTCCCGGTTGCCCCTCTTCCAGGCCAGCCCTCTGCTGTGGCCCAGGAGTGCAGTGGAGGATGGCTCAAGTGCTTGGGCCCTGCACCCCATGGGAGACCAGGAAAAAGCACCTAGTACCTGGCTCCTGCCATCGGATGAGCGCGGTGCGCTGGCCGTAGTGCGCCGTCCGCGGCAGCCATTGGAGGGTGAACCAACGGCAAAGGAAGACCTTTCTCTCTGTCTCTCTCTCACTGTCCACTCTGCCTGTCAAAAAAAAAAAAAAAAAAAAAAAATTTGGGGCCGGCGCTGTGGCTTACTGCAGTGCCGGCATCCCATATAGGCACCAGGTTCTGGTCCTGGTTGCTCCTCTTCCAGTCCAGCTCTCTGCTGTGGCCTGGGGCGGGCAGTAGAGGATGGCCCCACTGCTTGGGCTCCTGCATCAGCATGGGAGACCAGGACGAGGCACCTAGCTTCTGGCTTCAGATTGGTGCAGCGCCAGCTGTGATGGCCATTGGAGGGGGGGGTGAACCAACAGTAGGAAAGTCTTTCTCTCTGTCTGTAACTCTACCTATCAAATAATAATAATAAAGAAGATTTATTTGAAACAGCATTACAGTGAGAGAGGGACACACACACACACACACATACACACACACAGATCTTCCATCTGCTGGTTCATTCCCCATGGCCGTAGTGGTTGGGCCTCTGCCAGGTAGGAGCCAGACACTTCATTGTGGTCTCCCACATGGGTGGCAGGGCTCCAAATACTTGGGCCTTCTTCCATTGTTTTCTCAAGTGTGTTAACAGGGAGCTGAATCAGAAATGGAGCATCCAGGCCTCAGACCACACTACCTGGCATTGTAGGTGGTGGCTTAACATGCTGCACCAAGACAATGGCCACCAAAGGAGAGATGATAGAGTCTGTCTTTAATTCAGTAATAGACATGAGGCAAGAAAGTTGGCTTCTGTGAGGTCGTACAGTTTGTGAATTACAGAAGGTACATAAGAATAAAAAGACCGTATATGAAAGGATTCCTGTGTGCTGCTGTATAAACATTTCACCTCTCCAGGAAATGTTCCGGAGAAGCATTGATCGGGATTGTTGTTTTAGCACGTGGACACATGTCTTGTACCTTGAGCAGAGGGAAAGTGCTTACTTAACTAGCACAATAACCATTCATGCTTAAGTTACTGAATTTTGTGGCTTCCTTGTTTTTGAGCCATGAAAATGGTTGGTTTTATTGTGTTTAACATTTAAAGAAAAATCTAAAACAGATACTTTTGGTATGATTCAGTTTGTTGTGCTTAAAGTGATCAAGATGAATTGAAGTTAATTTTGAGAGTATCAGTATGAAATGAAAATACTGCTTCTCAGCATCTTTTTGGATGAAAACCAACACATGACTGTAGGACCATGTGTAGTAATTTAGATATCTGTACACAGTACATACCTTTATACAAGGTGTTCCAATATTTAAATTTGTGAGGAACAATTTTTTAAAAAATTTATTTGACAGAGTTAGTGAGAGAGAGAGAGAGAGAGAGAGAGAAAGGTCTTCCTTCCATTGGTTCACCCACCCAAATGGCCGATACGGCTGGAGCTACGCCGATCCGAAGCCAGGAGCCAGGTGCCCCCTCCCGGTATCCCATGCAGGTGCAGGGCCCAAGCACTTGGGCCATCCTCCACTGCCTTCCTGGGCCACAGCAGAGAGCTGGACTGGAAGAGGAGCAACCAGGACTAGAACCGGCACCCATACGGGCTGCCGGTGCCACAGACAGAGGATTAACCAAGTGAGCCAAGGTGCCGGCCCCGAGGAACAATTTAAATTGCAGAAAATTTGCAGTTATTGAGAAGAAGACCCACAATATAATTTAAAGCTTTTTTAAAGTCAGTTGACACTGTTAAATATTTTGCTCACTTTTAAGATAATGCACCAAAAATCTGTAAAAATAATATGAAAGCTACTCAGTAAAAAGAAAAAAAATGTGTGTATATGTGTGTGTGTGTGTGTGTGTGTGTGTATGTATGTGTATGTGTGTGTATGCAGGTCTTTGTCATAGCTTAAGCTTAGATTTTAATTGACCCAAGCTGTAAGCAAAGAAGTTAATGCTAATCTGTCTTGAATATTTGGGAGAACATTCTTAGGGAATTATCTACCACACCATGTGCATCTCATTATCTACTGTATACACTAAGGGTTTCAGAATGGATATCCCTTCCCATGCTTCAGTTTCCCTCTTCATAGCCTGAGAAATGCTATGAGTTCACAGAAGTGCAGTCCTAAAGGAGCGGAAACTTTCTGTGCCAGATTCCAGACTCTGGGGGCACATTGGTGACCTGCAAAGGCATAGATGCTCTGCTTTCCTGATCGGTGACCTAGCATCTGCATGGACAGGGAATCTGGTGATGCTCCCTGCAGAGGTCTCTTGATTATAGAGTGACTGACTCTGGGACAGTTAGGGTTGAGAGCCGCTGTGGAGCGGTAGGACAGGAAAGCTGCCTCTATCCATTCCTTCAAATCAAAGTCTCTAGCAGAATTCTCATTCTACTGAAAAGCTTTCTGAGATTTCTTGATTCTGTAATTAGCATGTCGTGTTTCCTTCCTACCACGTTATTTGTTCACGGATTGACCAGAAATCACCACTGGTGAAGTTTCAGAAGGGTGGTTTATTTGGTAGAAGGTGAAATAGGGCTGGTTCCTCTGCAGGAAGTCTGAGGGAGAGGCGGGCCTGGAAGGAAGAGATGCAGCAAGGCCCGAGCCGGGGAGAGAGCGCTGCTGCAGGGATCTGTGCAGGCTCTGTGGGTTGTGTGTGCCTACCTGGGTCCTGTGTGTTGCTTCGTAATTTATTTGCTTCCCTTTTACCATCGTTTGAATAAGGAAGAGATACTGCAGCTGATGCTCATTGCTGAGAAAACATCTTACTTCTTTTGGGGCTTTTTTATTGTTAAAGGTAGTATCATCAAACTGTTCCTTTTCCCACCACTTTCCTTGTATTCTGTGTCATCTTAGATGTAGAAGGGCACTTTAAACTCATTTCAGATTTCTGGTGATTCATAGAGGACAAGCTTTGTGTTTAGGTATATTAAGTATGTGTTCCTGCTTTTACTTGGTGTAATGGACAATGTTTTGGGGGCACACTTTGTACTCATGTGCCAGTGGACTGAGGTTTGTATTCATTCAGACAGTGGGCCTGTGTTTATGTTCCTAATGTTTAATGAAGGTGTTGTCAGAAGCCCTCAGTTTGGCCTTGACGGGTTCTGATGCTTGTTTTTCATCCTTTGAAAGGCCCAGGAAGGGAGCTGAAGTTGAGGTGCTGATGCTTCTTGCTGCTTATTTTCTAGCATTGCGTATTAACAGGAGCTGGATCAGAGGTTTGTGGAGCGTCTGGAACTCCTATGGCCCATATGGGATGGTGGCATTGCAGGCCGTGGCTTAACCTGCTGCACCACAGTGCTAGCCCTGGACCTGAAGTTTTTCCCCCATATCTTGTGCTATACAGTGTTCACATAAGTGTGACAGTGAAAAAGCAGCCCAGAAACCTGTTTGATAAAGCCCAAGGACTTCAAATCATATAGCAGTTCCATCCTAAATGATTTTTTTTTTTTTTTTTTGACAGGCAGAGTTAGTGAGAGGGGAGAGACAGAGAGAAAGGTCTTCCTTCCATTGGTTTATCCTCCAAATGGCCGCTATGGCTGGTGCTGCACCAATCTGAAGCCAGAAGCCAGGTGCTTCCTCCTGGTCTCCCACGTGGGTGCAGCCGCCCAAGCACTTGGGCATCCTCCACTGCCTTCCCAGGCCGTGGCAGAGAGCTGGACTGGAAGAGGAAAAACCAGGACTAGAACCCGGCGCCCATATGGGATGCTGGCACTGCAGGCGGTGGCCCCATCCTAAATTATTTAAAACCAAGTATTTTTCTCCCTGATTAATAAAGATCTTTATTATAGAAAAATTGGAAACTGCTATGAAATATAAAGAGGAAAATAAAAACCACCAAGCAATGTCCCATCCCAGCAATAACTACTACTGCATTTAAGCTATTTCCTTTCAGGTTTTTCTGGAGGGAGAAGATGGAGGTGGGCATACTGCTTTGTATCCTGTTTATTAACCTAACATCATGAGTAGGTGGATAAAAAACCCATGCTAGGTTTTCATTGGTTGTTTTGGTGCCCACGTTCTTCTTTAGTTGTACTGCTCATGGAAGCATTGTTCAGGAATGTGCTTGGACGCCTGTTCCTCCGTGATTCTTTTCCTCTGCAGAGGAAGTTGGAAGACTCCCCACAGGACTTCCCGCAGAATGTTGATTTTGTTTCTGCTGTGACAGCGCTTGGCATGTCTTGCCTCCTTCCACTTCTGATTCTCCACCCGACACTTTATGTGCATGTGTGGTTCTTC
Organism: Sylvilagus floridanus; assembly: GCA_949820135.1. Lineage (NCBI taxonomy): Eukaryota > Metazoa > Chordata > Mammalia > Lagomorpha > Leporidae > Sylvilagus > Sylvilagus floridanus. The sequence continues at coordinate 7,680,117 of OX463228.1, read as the reverse complement.
GACTAACAATTCAATCCTACGCTATGTCAAGATGTCACAGTTCAATGAAAGGAAATTACAAAGAAAAAACTCAACAGCAGCCATAAAAAAGTTTGTGGCTGCATTCAGTATTTTTAATCTGTTGGGGTGGGGAGAGGCAGCCATTACTCAAATCACCACACAAATAAATGTTAAATTACAGCGGTGATGAGAGATTTGAAGCAGAGGTAAATACTTAGGAGAATAATGCACATAAGCAGGGACCAGGTATTTTCTCTATCCATGGATTTTAAATGACCCAAGTGCTCTGCTTCTGGGGAGGTCAGTGCCACCCAGAAACAACACTATGTTCTACTCAGAGAGCCTAATGTGCCTGTTGCCCTCTGCCACAGTGGGAGCATGTTGGGATTCTATGTGTCTGCTTGGGACCAGCCAAAATCCATTCTTTGGGGAGACTGGAGGAGATTCTGGAAAGAGTTTTGAATGGCGCCTGATTAGGAAAACTTTAGCAAGAGATTCCGAGGAAAAGACACAGGGAAGACATTTCAGTAGTGCCCTGTGTAGCTGTAGCTCAAGGCGTGTTGAAAGAACTCCTGCAGATGGTAGGAGAGTAGTCAGCTCTGGTGGTTCCTGTTCCATTCTAAGATCCGTGCTTTCGAGGTCATCTCCAGCCACCCATTTTGGATGGGTACCAAGAGGACCTGGAAGGTTGTTTCCAGTCTGTAAATTCAGGTGTGGAGGAAGAGTGTCAGTTTTCCTTCCAGATACACCTTCCCCTCCTACCCTGATCTCAACCTTCCAGGCAAAGGGAGGCCCAAGAGGCTTGGGGACCTTGGAGAAAGCCCTGGCTCCAATAACCAGTGTCTCCTGAGGACGGGCTGCTGTACAAGCAGATGTTCAAGGATTCCGTGTCACCTGTCGGGTGAAGTCTGAATGCTTTACCAATGTACCAGGCCATCTTTACCTGGCTTCTGCCTTCCTCGCTGACTCTTCTCACTTCCTGTCCCCAAGCCTTGCTTGTTCCACTGGCATGGAGAATTGCTTGTGAAGTGTGACTTTTTTTTTTTTTTAAAGATTTATTTTATTTGAAAGGCAGAATAACAGAGAAGTAGAGAGAGAAAGAGAGGGGTCTTCCATCTGATGGCTCACTTCTCAAATGGCCACAATGGCCAGAGCTGAGCCAATCCGCAGCCAGGAGCCAGGAACTTCTGGGTCTCCCATGTGGGTGCAGGTACCCAAGGACTTGGGCCATCCTTTGCTGTCCTCCCAGGTGCATTAGCAGGGAACTGGATGGAAGTGGAGCAGCTGGGGCTTGAACTGACACCCATTTGGGATGCTGGCGCCACATGCCAGCTCCAAGTATGACTTGTCATTTGGTGTGTCTGCTGTTCCTTTTCCTTAAACATTCCTCTCTGTTGCCCTTTCAGGACCAACTTAAAGGTTAACTTTTGTAGGGTTTTTCTGGCTTCCTGGAGTTACTTCCTGGCATATGTTTCTGTTGTAGTGACACTGACAGTTTTTTATTGTGCTGTTTACCTTGTGCCTCTGCTATAAAGTCGATGAAGATAGGAAGCACACATTCCATTTGATATTTGAATGTGTAAAAAAGCACTCAATAAATGGCATATCCTGGACATTCATTGATATTTGAATTAATGAATAAAATTCTCATTTGCTTTACCATATTGACAGCTTACTTTAGCTTTGGGTTTTCAACATTCATGTTTGAACATTCTACTCATTTGATGATGGTGAAAACTCTCTAGAAGTATAGGAATACAGTTTTCTTGAATCCGTTACTAAGGATGCCACAAGAAGGGATGTCATGGTGGTGTTTCTAGTTTCTCTGAGAGCACATGGTTTTGGATTACTTTCTTTTGAAGCTCTATAAAAATGATCACATTATTGTTGTCATATTTTCAAGAGGAAACACATTTTAATCAGAATGAGGCTGTTGAAGATTGTAAGTCACCATTTTTTAGGTACATGTGGATCAAGCAGTGATAAGACTTTTACAGAAAGATGGTGAGAGTGGGAGTGAAGGAAATTTCTGGTAGGAAATGTTCCAAGTGATCAGGTGTACACTGGGCAGGTGAAGAACAGATGGTATGCTAATGTGGTGTGGACTACATCATTTGCAAAAGCTGATTTACAAAGCGTTGCTGGATCGTACTTGGCTGATTTTAATGCGAGCTTTTCTAGTTCAGCACTCCAGTGGTCTGTTACGTGGATCCCATCAGAACTTGGAAAATCTGAACATGGAATGAAAGTGTATTTCCAATTAGAGAAGTACGGGGTAGGGTAGTGTAATGAGCAAGTCCTGGTTCCAGCTGGGTCGATGACCAGGGCAGGTGCTATCTGTGTAAAGTGGCTTGGTGTGTATGTGGCATCAAAGCTGGCAAGGGCAGTATCTCCACTGCCTTACTTCCCTCGTGCTCATGAGGCCTTTTCTCTGTGTTGCTATTTAGAATCAGTAAGCTGTTTATATGAAAAATGAAAAGAGATAGTAGTAAAATCAGTCGCACTAATTCTTTTCACTAGCTAAAAAGAAGAAACTATGAGAACTTGTTCAAAAAACTCTTTTCACCATTTTAACTGTGGGTAAGAAACGTGAGGACTTCAGTTATTTTGCGATCGGCCTGTGTCATGGGGCGTGTTATCGAAGTAGGAGAGAGTGGGTCAGGGTGTAGTTATAGCCACACGCGCAGTTATCTCACGTTCTCAGAGGCAGTACCTGGAGAGCGTTCTGGACATTTTTTCTTTAAAGAGCCCTTGAAGATCAGATTCGTAACGTGCACCTGGAGTCCTGTCGAGAAAGCAGCGTTGACGTGATCATGGAGAAAGAGGTGCTCTTTGTGGGGAGTGAATTCAGCAGGCAGCTTGTGCTGACTGTCTTGTCTGGCTGGCAGAGGCCAGCCCATTCTCTCCGGCCTGCACAGACTCACACTATGACTGCTGATGCCTTTGACGTGCTGTGAAGAGCTGGGCCTCCTGACCCGTGGTTAGAAATGACTGAAGAGCCGATTCTCACTACACCAGGATTCCTTACACCGAGACCCCTCCCTTGGACTTCTTCCTTATGACCAAGACTGTGTCAGCATCAGAGTCATTTCCTTCAGCCCAGTACATGGAGTGGTTTATATTTATAGAGTACTAATTATACGCCAGGCACTGTACGTTGTGTGTGCTATTCAGTGAGAGCTTTGTGCAACTTCAGGATGAAGGGGTTACTCTGCATGTTTCAACCACTTGTTGTCCAGCGATGTTGTAAGGGGAAGTCCAAAACTTGGCTTCCCACCCAGGTCTGAGTACAGAGCCCATACTGTCCCACTTGTACTCCTTAGAGAAAGTCTTGTACTCCTTAGAGAAAGGAGCAGTGCTGGCCAGGAGAATGTTCCTTGGCACACATGGACCAGTCCTACATGATGAAAAATAGCCACTGGTCATTCATCTTTGCATTCAACAAATGTTTGTTGAGTAGTTACTATGTGCCAGGTGCTGTTCTGGACTCTGGGGACATGCCAGTTGCCAAGCCCATCTCTCGTGGAGTTATCACCCAGTTGTCTGCAAATTCATTCTGTAATGAGTGTGAGGTGGGGAAAGGTCAAGTTTTAGAATCAGTTCCACTTGGGTTTCCACGTAGAGAGTGAGACTTACAGAGATCCCTCCAAAAGTGTTGGTTTTTATTATCACGCTTTTAACCTAAGTTTTATGCCCCTAGCCAACTGTTGTCTGTGTTATTCATTTGCAGTTATGCTTTGAATTGTTGGCTTGGGGTTTGTATATGATTTCAGTTCAAGATCATTCTGTTAATCTTTGGAGACCAGCATGTTCTATAAAGAAATTTGTTCTAAAGGGTCAGTTACTTTGATTTTGAATATTAAGAAAGCAGTATGATAAAAATGGTATAATTTTTTTGCCAAAATGTTATTGTTTTAGCTGTGTACTAGACATTAACACTAATTATACTATGTATGTATGATTTTATGTCTTTTTGAATAGCATTGATATTAATTTACCATGCATGTGCCATTAAGAAATGTAAACTAAGTATATTTTAAAGAGTTATTTATTTATCTGAAAGGCAGGTGGCAGAGACAGATCTTCTATCCCCTGATTCATTCCCTGAATGACTGCAACAGTTGGAACTAGTCTAACAAAGCTGGGAGCCAGGAACTCCATTTGAGTTTCCCACAGTGGTGGCAGGAACTGAAGTGCTTGAGCCATTGTCTGCCGCATTCCTGGAGGAGCACCTGGGAGCTGGACGAGATGTCAGGTCCCAAGACTTGAACTAGCGCTCTTGTCACAGAAGGGAGGCTTTGCACACAGTGGCTTGTCCTGCTGTGCTGCAGTACCCATCCCATTACTTCATTTTAAAATGTGATGCATTGAGTTAATGCTACAACTCATTAATGAGTACATTAGAGTATTTTATAAAATTCATCGGACCAGTGTTGTTTGATGTGAAGAATTTTTAGTTCAATTTGTGACATGTTTCTGTAAAGAATCTTGTGTCTTGGTAATTTAAAATTTGTTGACAGTTTTAAGATGAACTAAATTGACAAATTTCAGAATACCCACTGAGTGATGACTCTTTGTAGGACTGGTCTCTGTGCAGCTAATGAGTGATTTCTGACTGTGTTCAAGATAACTATTAATAACATCAAAGGTCGGTTAAATGTAACCTTGATAGCTGTATTATTTTTGAGAGTGGCATATTACACGTTTCTAGTGGTACAATTTCTTGCTTGAACAGTAGTGTTACATGCTCTTCATTCTAGGTTTTTAGTTGACTTTGGTTGTGTTTTCTCCATCATCATATCTGATTATTTCTCATGTCCTGTGAGTTTTATCTTTAAGTCTCTCTTAAATTCTTTCCTTTCTTTATTCTCACCACCCAGTTAAAATCCCAGTTCCCTCAGCCTTATTTCCTTGGTCAAGCCTTTTCTCTTTTTGGCTGTCTTTCGTAGTACTGTTGACAATTTTTTGGAGAAAATAAAGTGTGTGTGTGCATACACATATATCCATGCAGATGTGGTTTCGATTATGACAATCCCTAATAAATCTTTTGGCAACTCCTTACTGTCTATGGGTTAATCTAAGTTCCTTAGCTGGTGCTTGAAAAAGTTATGGAGTGGATTCAGCTTCTCAATACCAGTCTCGCAGTCTTTCTCCTTCCACTTGGTTCCAGCAGATGAAATGCTGTCTTTGCAATTTAGTTCAGTCATGCTTTGTTGATATTATTTGCAAAATAGAGAATTCAGACTTTTTTTTTTTTTTGCTTAGGCAGCTTTTGAATCTTAAAGCCACTGTTTCATCTTTTGCACATCTTATGTCAGTATATGATGAGGCATTTTTACAATCTGACGTGGCAGAATTTGCATTCTGCTTTTAATTGATCCTATCAGGGATGACAAATTCCCATAGAACTATTTTTTTTTTAAATCCTTGAATGGCTATGTCTAAAAGAAATTCAATAGCTAAAATGTAATTGCAATTCATTGATTTGTTTAAAGTTATTTTCCAATTTAGCTACTATTTGAAACCTGTACTATTTTTATACATAAAATTAAGTTTTCAGATTCATCACTAAGAATCATGCAGGGCAGGCATTGGGCATTGGGTCAAACCACCACTTGGGATGCCCATATCCCATATTAGAACACCTAGGATCTAGTCCCTTCTCCCCATCTAATCCAACACACACCCTGGGAAGTACTTGGGTCCCTGCCCCCGATATGGGAGGTCCCGGATGGAGTTCCTAGTTTCTGACTTTGGCCTTGCCTAGCCTTGGCTGTTGTGGATATTTGGGGAATTAAACAGCAGATGAAATTCTCTGTCTCTATCTCTGTCTCTCTGTCCTTCCTTGTCTCCCTGCCTCCCTCCATTTCAAATAAATAAAAAATAAAGAATTGTACTATTTTCTTTTGCATTATCAGTACATGAGTTCTTCATAAAATTCAGGTTAATGTGTATTATGAAAAAACTGCATGGGTTTCAAACACCTCTTTTTGCATTGAAATAGGTTTATCTTTTGATTACATTTTCTATGAACTTTAAATGCCCCTATACTCATTTATACTGCAATTGCCTGATACATTTACTAGTCCTCCAGGTTGCACCTATATGTTGCTCTATATTTAAAATTGAGTTTTCACAGATCAGCAGTAACTCCAAATGGCATTCCTTGTGCAGCTTTCGTGCTGTTGCGATTGATGAGCATCTCTGTAATCACATGACGACTGGTCCTAAATGATGCTGACATCAGCATCTGGCTCTCTGGCTTTCTGGTGGATGTGACCAAAGCTAGATGCCAGGTGCTGGATGGATGGTAAGGCCGAGGCAGACTGGCACTGCCTCCCTCACCAGTTTATGTCTTGAGACTCTAATTGGAAAGTTTTCACATCACTTTTAAAGTTAAAATGTTTCTTTGCAAAGCTCGGTATTTAAAATGTGTGTGCATGTTTGACATTGGTTTACTCAGACCTCGTGACATGATGTGCACTACAGCCTTTTCTGTCTTTAGGTTTGCTCACCCAGTTTACCCTTCCTCTGTTCACTTCTTCATGCACTGGGAACTTGCTCCTTGTTCTTCTTTGAACCCACTGAGTTGATCCTGGGATCTTTATGTTCTTCTGCCATCCTTGAGGAAATATTTGATTTGTGTCATCACTGTCTTCACTCTCCTTCCCCATGAGCCAGGAATGGAAGTCAATGTCTTTGTTTTTCCCCAGAGCCTTATGTCTTAATACGTGTTCAAGAAATGCTTGAAGTAAATACTTGGTCTTAAGTGAATGTTTGTCCCTGAATTAAGATCAAACTTGTGTGGCTATGAGGTTACAGGTAGGTGTCAATTTTAATCGAGGCTTTAGCTATTATAGCATTCTTTTTTGAGAATAAGGAAATGTGAAGATACTTCAAAACTATGGAAAAGTAGAATTAAAAAACAGGTTTATTTTGCTGCAAGAAATTTTTGAAATCCATGCATAGTTTTTTCATAATACACATATTTAATGAACTTTCTGGAGGCTCCTAGTATGCGGATTTCAAAATTCTTTTGCACCATCAAACTTACCTTTTAAATATTTTTTAGGAAACTTTAATAGTACTGTTACCGAACTGAGCACCGTTATCATTTAAGTCTAATGCCCCCAACATGTTCCTTTATGTGTCTTCAGGTCCTGCTGCAGCTATGAACTTCTGCTTTTCTGGTTTTGTTTTGTCATTAACTGTTTCTTAAATTCTAGGGAAGATGGGAGTTGGTTATCTGATTGCATTGTCCATCCCCCCGATTCCCTTGTGTGACAGCAGTTTACATTGATGCCTCTTGCCCATGTAGTCAGATGCACCACACAAATGTGGATTCTGATTCTTTGAGAGTTAAAAATTCACTTTTTTAAAAAAGATGTATTTGAAAGAGTTACAGAGAGAGAGGTAGACACACACACAGGGACAGAGAGAGAGAGAGAGAGAGAGAGAGAGAGGTCTTCTGTCTGCTGGCTCACTCCCCAAATGGCCACAACATCTAGAGCTGAGCCAATCTGAAGCCAGGAGCCTCTACCATGTCTCCCACGCGGGTGCAGGAGCCCAAGGACTCTGGCCATCTTCTGCTGCTTTCCCAGGCCATAGCAGAGAGCTGGATGGGAAGAGGAGCAGCCGGGACATGAACTGGTGCCTGCATAGGATGCCAGTGCTACATGTGGAAGTGTAGCCTAATACACCACAGGGCTGGCTCCCCCAAAACTCACTTTTTAAAGGTCTGTTACTTCTTCAAGCCTTGCGGTTGCCACTAGCATACCTTTATTATCACCTTTATGCCTAGAGTGGTTCTTCTTGTATGTAGTCAGTGGTACTTCTGTGAGCTGTCCTGAGAACCTGTGTGTGTTTTCTGGGATATTATAGCTGTCCATTCTGGAAGCATGTCATTTCAAGAGGTAAATCTACTCCCCTCAAGGGCATGCATTGGCAGGAAGCTGGAATAAGAAGCTGAACCTGGGACTTGAAGCTGGGTACTCCAGTGTGGGATGTGGGTGTCTTAACTGAGAGGTTAAACATCTTCTCCTGGCCCAATATTTCTAACTAAAGTTATATTTAATTAAGGCAAATACACAACTAATGGTATAAAATGTCAAGTGATTGCTAAGAAAAATAAACATATGGTAAGTTACAATAGAATAAACTAGAAAAATAGGTTCACTGGTAATTTTTTAATTTCTATCACTCATAAATGTCATCAGTTTTTTAACTGTAAATTTTCCAGTTTTTTCTGAGACAATATTTGTAAGATACATATTTCAACATAGCTCGCTATAAGCCTTTTCAAGTAGCATTGTGAGCTATAAACTAGTAATTTATAAATAATGTCTAAATTATAATTCTTTTAGATAGTATAAGATGGAAGCTGCATAGGCTTTGCATCAGACAGACTTGGGCCTGGATTCCTGCTTGGTCTTATTATTAAATTCGCTGTGTGAGCTTGGCCAAGTTACCTTAACTATTCAGAGTCTGTTCCCACAGATGAAAGACAAGTATAGCTAATAATCACCTCGCAGGGGTGTTAAGGGGATTCGATGAAAAAAAGAATAAAGCTTGTTCATTCCTATTGTGCAGGGATCACAGAGAGTATTAGGTGTTACCACTGAAATGCAATGTAGCTTTGTATAAAAATCACAAGAATATTGGAATAGGATCATCTTGGATATAAGTCCAGTTCCATCACATCTTGGTCTTGGGCAAGGTTTAAAACTTCACTGACTCTTGCTTATCCCCGTTTATAAAGTGAAGATAATAACGTACATTCCCTAGGATTGTTATGCCGATGGTTATATAAGGTAGAGGATATTGTGTGCCTAGTGGATTCCAGGTACTTGAATGGGATCGATCACTGTTCTTTGTAAGGGAAACTGCTTAATTGGAAAATGGATTTAGACACTTGACTATTTACATGAATACCAAGGTGGATGCTGGCAGATGGCCTAGTTTTTCTTTGTCCTATTGTAAAAGTATGTGTGGGTAATGAGGAGTGAGTATGAGCACTGCTGTTATGTACCTCCTGTGTCCCCAAATTTGGAATAGGTGGCCATCTTTAAAATAATGTTGATAAGGCTTATCTAGAGCAACCCTCATGTGTGATGGAAAGATATATGCAAACACATGCCTCTATTAGTGTTTGTCACACGCACACTGTGAGTCGGTGGCGGTCTATCCCAGAGTTCCCCTGCGCTTCTCTCCCTTGATTTGATATTTTTAAATCATTTATAGAGGCGCTGTCTATTTTACTCTTCCTTTTTGCTAGCCTGGTATACCGGCTATTAGTTGTTTATATATTGAGTTTGAAAAGGAATCTTAACCATTCTGTTTTGTACATCCCATTTTTAAAAAATGAATGTTGCTTAGTCTGTTGTTTCTGTCAGCTTGTATTTCATTGTCATTATTCGTGGCAGAAGCAGTGCGCCTTTTAGGGAAATGCTGGATGATCTTACTCAGGTTCCAGGTGAGTTTGGTGAACTCAGGCTGGCCACATGGCTTGTTCTGCATCACATTGGTGCTGTGCTTGCCCGCTGGTTGCTGTGCGACTGCTCTCAGTTCCCTGTCTTGCTGAATTTCCTGCTGTTGGCCACCTGGTGCTCATCTCTCAAGCTGCTCTTTATAACCTAGGGTGAAGTGCGCGCGCGCGCACACACACACACACACACACACACACACACAAAACCATTTTGGTTTCGTTTACAATAAGGACACAAAATTAATCCATAACTTGCCAGAAGGCTAAAAAATTTCTGTTCTGCATATTGGCTTTCAGGAGTACAGCTGTAATTTTTTTTTTTTTTTAAATATTTGAAAGGCAGAATTAGAGTGCTTTTTACTGCTGATTCACTCCTCAAATGGCCATAATGGCTGCAGCTGGGCCAGGCTGAAGCCAGGAGCCAGGAGCTTCATCCAAGTTTCCCACGTGGGTGCAGGGGCCCAAGGATTTGGGCCTTCCTCCTCTGCTTTCTCAAGTGTAGTAGAAGGGAACTGGATCTGAAGTGGAGCAGCTGACTGGAACTGACATCCTATGGTATCATCACGGACTGCAGCTTAACCTGTTACACCACAGTGCTGGCCCTTGCAGCTGCAGTAATTTTTTTTTTTAAAGATTTATTTTATTTATTTGAAAGAGTTATGGAGAAAGGTAAAAGAGAAAGAGAGAGAGAGAGGTCTTCCAACCACATGTTCACTCCCCCAATGGCCACAATGGCCAGAGCTGAGCTGATCTGGAACTAGGAGCCAGGAGCTTCTTCTGAGTCTCCCACATGCATACAGGGGTCCAAGAACCTGGGCCATGTTCTACTGCTTTCCCAGGCCACAGCAAAGAGCTGGATCGGAAATGGAGCAGCTGGGACTCGAACCAGTGTCCATAGGGGATGCCAGCACTGAGGGCAGCAGCTTTAACCCTGTGTGCCACAGCACTGGCCCTAGTTGTAGTCTTAAAGTTTTCTAAATTTACATTTGAGTGATTTGTTTTAAAATCATAATGACAAAGCATTCTTTGAATATTCTAGGATCAGAAGCAGGTAAAAGCAACTCACCTTTTATTTGAAATGTTTTGAAGCCTTTTATGAAGGCTATTTAGAACTGAGAAAGTGTTCTTTCCCTTGAGGTGTTTGAAGAATGGGCTGTTTTCTAATTTCATTTTAAGTCATGAATTTTAAGTTTCCGTGACAGGGCCAGCCTCCTTGTGTGGGCTCAGTGCGTCCTTGTTGAATGAATATCTGAAGAGATTAGCTATCAATCTGTTATAGGTTTTGGATGATATTTAATATTGCAAGGGCTTCCATTTAAATTCTCTTATTTGGGCTCCACAATAATCTTGTGAGTCACCAGGGCAATGATTTTCCCAAGAACTTGTAGAATGGTTTGGAGACCACTAGGTCTGGGGTTCAGATTTAGAACGTCTAAGCCCACACTTTTTATGCAGTGCCATGCTGCAGTTCCCGTACTGACCTGAAAATATTTTGATCCTTGGTATTACAATTATATTCATTCAATCAACACTTTTATTGAGGGCAGAATTTGAAACTCTAAGCTTTTGAGAATGTATGAAAAGACAGGGTCTATCCTCAAGGAAGATGAGGAAATAAGTAAATGAGCACTTACTTACAGTAAAATTGTGCGTGTATAGTTAGGAGGTCATTCAATGTTTACTACATGAATGAGTGAGTGACAGATTGATTGACCCGTGAAAGGTTTTTCTGAGAAAGTGATGTCTGGGCTGGGTAAGGAACATGTCAGACAAAAGCCCTGGCATAGACAAAGGCCCCGAGGTAGGAAAGAGCTTGGCTTATTAGAGGACACCATGGTGGTTGGTGGAGTTGGAGCACAGTTGAGTGGGGAGACAGAGATTCCCACAACACTGAGGAGAAAGGAGCAAATGGTGCGGGAGGCGTTAAGGCTTTTATTTGGATGTTGGGAAACGGTTCTCCATGCGCCTTTTGTGTTTCCACATTGACCCTCCTTAGCCTGGACTGTTTTCAGGGATGGTTTGTTCAGTGAACAGCCTTGAAGAAAGTGTCTCCCTTCCAAGTAAAGAGCAGGAAAATGGCAATGTCTCCTCCTAGGGGAAAGGTCAGGCAGGCTTGCTGCTCATTAAGCTAAGAGTCCCTGTGCCGGAACACAGCACGTCTGGTTCCCTTTGTCACCTGGTGGGAATAGAGTGCTGGCACCAGAGAATGCAGCTACTTTGGCAGTGTAATGAAGTCTTGTGTGTCTGACCTGTAAGTCTCTTCTCTTCTGCTAGCATCTGTTTAACTGTGGCAGACTAACTTGTTAGCTTATGAGTAAGAGAAAGCTTTATATGCTTCTTGACATCTAAGGACATAGGAAGCCATTGGAGGGCTTTGATAAGGGGAATAATAAGATGCAGTTTAACCTTTTAAAACGTGAGTCTGTGCTGGGCAGTTTGCACGTCAGTCAGGGCGTCATTGTGTCCTCCATCAGAGTGCCTGGGTTTGATACCCGATGCAAACTCTGGCTAATGTAGAGCTTGGGAAGCAGCAGTGATGGCTCATGTAACTGGGATCCTGCCAACCACGAGGGAGATCTGGATTGAGCTCTTTGCTCTGAACTTTAGCCTGGCCCAGCACTGACTGTTGCTGCCCCTGGGGAGTAAACCAGTGGATAGGAAATGTCTCTCTCTGCCTCTCAATCAGTCAACACACACACACACACACATACACTCAGACACTGTGATTGTTCTGTGGAAAATGATGATGAGTTGACAATAGATTATAGGCGAATCTAGATTTGTTGTCCATTTGAGGGACAATAGTGGCTTGGACCAATATAGTGATAGTGGATAGAGGTGAGAAAGAAGAGATTCAGAGTGGTCTTCAGGAGGTAGAATTTGTAGTTCTTGATAGAATGGAAGGAGGGATATTAAGGAAGGATTAGAAAATGAATCCTACGTTTTTGGTTTGAGGAACTGAATAGCTAAAGGTGACTTCTGCTGACATGGGAAAACCTTATGATGAAGATAATAAATCCATTTAGCTTCTAGTATGTACATTGCGAGGGATTTAATGATTACAGGAGCGGAACTGTCTTCTCTTTATCACTACTTCTGCCTTTTTGTAGCCACTTCATTTGCTGATTCTGTGTAGAAAGTTTATGCTTAGACTTGCAGTAAAAGGAGAACTAAGAAATAATCTTAACAACTGGAGATCAGAGAACCGCTGGTACGTGCCTCCCTCAGAAGAATGCTTTTTTTGTGTCTTCATGAGTTCTCAAACCTATTAAAGCTGAGAAACGAAGCCTTGCACAGTAGTTAGTTACCTCAGCAACAGTAAGTGAGGTGAGCATTAGAGGACTGACCTTTTAAAGAGCCAGATTGATTTTTACCAAAATTCATTAGGTAGGAATTTATGGAGAAACTCTTCAGTGTGTTTTAAGGTTTTCCATTTTTCAAAGTCAAAGTAATACATTTTTTTCTAGATCTTAATTTTGTTTTTGAAGCTGGTATATTCTCCCATAATTTTTGGTTGATAATTACTAGTAGTGTTTTTGATAGTTTAACCTTAATGCAGGAGAATAAAAAAAGAAGTGCCTATGGATTAATCCGCTCGGTTTGTCGTTTTTGTTCATGTATTCTTGAGGATAACTTGTATTTCTAATGCCAGATGCTGATTTCATTAGCATCTGATGACTTTTTTATAAAGTATAAAAAGTTTTAGGAAAAAAATCCACAGAACCTTGTCCTGCATGTTTGTCTGTTCCGTGCCTTCTTTTGTTATCTAGTATGATTTATTTTCCCTGTGATACTGCATTTCTGGTTGAAATACTGCCATAGTCCATTAAAATCATTAACTACTATTCTTGGGACCTGAAAAATCTGCTTTTTGTGTTCAGAGGATGATTTTACATATCTTAACCTTGCTACACTGTGGGTCATGTTAGGATGCAACATGGTATTTTGGCAATTTTTGTAGTTTAGTTTTTGGATCATCATGTACATGTCCTTTATTTCTTTTGTGGTATTTCTTTGTGTGGCTTGGGTCTAGAATTTTCCTTTTTTGGAAAGAAAAAGTTAACAGAAGAGGAAGATGGAGCTTAGCAGATTTATTTATTTAGTTAGTTAGAGGGAGACAGGGAAGGGCTGGGCTTAAAATTTTGATCATATTCCACTGACAATGGCAGAACTTAATACTAGTTTAAAGATAGTGTTAGAAAGGGTGAACTTAGTTCACAAAATCAGCAGAGCCAAGCCTGAGACCTTTCCAGGTGCCATGAGTTGCTAATTAATGGTTTTAATGGACTCTGGCAATATTTCAGCCAAAAATGCAGTTAGAATACAGTTTTTCATCATTTAAAAAGTTTTAATTTATTTTCACTTTATTTGAAAGGCAAATAGAGAGAGAGCAAGCTAGTGCATGATATCTTCTGTCTGCTGCCTCACCCCCCAAATGCCGTTAACAACCAGGGCGAGGGCTCCCCAAAACCAGCAGCCTGTAACTCCATTCAGGTCTTCTGTATGGGTGACAGGGACCCAAGTATGTACCTACTGCCTCCAAGGGTGCATATTAGCAGGAAACTAGAATTGAACACGCAGGCAGGACTTTCTTCTTTTCTTTTAAGTTTCATTTTATTTATTTGAAAGGCAGAGTGACAAAGAGAGAAAGAGGGCAGAGAATGCACTCCCATCTGCTGGTTCACATCTGCGGACTCACTCCCCAAATGGTCCCAACAGTCAGGGCTGAGACAGGCCAAAGCCAGCCTGGAACTCCAGCCCCCTCTCCCACGTGAGTGGCAGGGGCCCAGATGCTTGTGCCAACACCTGCTGCTCTCCCAGGTGCAGTAGCTGGGAGATGGATCAGAAGTAGAATGGCCGGGGCTTAGAGCAGTGCTGTGCTGTTGAATGCTACTGTGGCAGGTGGTGGCTTAACCCACAGCACCACAATGCCAGCCCCGCAGATCACAGTTTCTAAATGCCATTTTCCTTCTAAAATGGCAAGCATTATTGGAATAGAAAAGTTACTTTATGGCAGCCATCAACTAATTTTATCTGGGCAAGAAGTATCAATGGATACTAAAAGGTCTGGGTGAAAGTTCATTGAGTAATAGGGTATTTCTATAGCTTTAAAATGTCACCCCGCACAATACTTAGTACAAAGGGAGAAGGACTAACTGTATGGGGAATTGTGGCCTACACCACCAGAATCAAGTGATGCAAATGAACATTACCAGAGAAAAATTTAGAAATAGTGTACTGCCCATAGGATGTAGTAACAGGAACATTTAGTTCTATGATATTCCTACTGGAAATTTGCAACTTGAATCTAATCCTAAGGAAACATTAGACAAACCAAATTAAGGAACATTTTACAAAATTGGCCTGAATCTTCAGAATTGTCAACATTATGAAAATTCATGGAAATCTGAGGAGTTCTTCCAGATCGAAGTAGACTAATGACATATGAAAACCAAGTGCAATGTGACATCCTGGACTGGAACTTGCACTAAAATGTACAATACTGGGAGGAATTAAAGAAAGGTCTCTGAAGCAGATGCTGATACCATTAGTGTTAATTTCTGGATTTTGACAGTCATTATTTTAATTTTAAAAAAGAATACCTTTGTCTATAGAAATCACTAAACTCGGTGCAACAAGCCATCTATCATATTTGCTGTTTACTCCCAAGTATTCGGGTAAAAAGTTGACTTGGTTGTTAAAATAAAATAAAACAACCCCTCTTGCTAAACGAGGTGGCCAGAATTGCTGACTTGGGGCCAGCGTTGTTGTGACACAGCAGGATAAGCTGCTGCCTGAGATGCTGGCATCCCATATCGCAGAGCACCTGTTTACGTCCGGGCTGTGCGCTTCTGATCCAGCTTGCTGCTAATGCACCTGGGGAAGCAGCGGAAGATGGCCCAGGTATTTGAGTCCCTGCCACCCATGCGGGAGACCCAGATGGAGTTCTAGAGTCCTGGCTTCAGCCTGGCCCAGGCCCTGTTGTTACAGCTGTTTGGATAGTGTACCAGTAGATGGAACATCTCTCTCTGTCACTGCCTTTCAAATAAATAAATCTTAAAAAACACCTGGTGATGTTTAAGGAATTTTCCTTTGTGGGCTGTCCTGTCTTGTAGCTGTCTTACCAGTGTGGCTTCCTGTTAAATCTTGATTGCTCTTCTGTATGCTGGTTTTTATTTTTTATTAGAGTCAGCAAATACACACCAGTGAGCATGCTCCTATCTGCCAGTTTACTATCCAAATGTCTGCAGCAGGCTGGGTTGGCAGCCTCAAAGCTTGGAGCTGGGAACTCAATACAGGTCTCCCGCCATGGGTGGCAGGGGTGCAGTTGCTTGAGCCATTACTGATCCCTCTTGAGATCTGCATTAGCAGGAAGCTGAGGGCCTCAGGAACTGGGACCCACACCCAGGTCCTTCTTTGTGGGGCTTGTGCATCCTGATGGGTGAACCACTAATCCGAACACCCACCCCATGTCTTTAAAGTATTTGTGCTCCTCTTGCTAATATGCTCCTTCTATGCTCGTGATGTCTTTCCATCATCTATGTTTTGCCTCTGTGACAAACTGCTTCTTTGAATGGCATGTGTGGTTTACAAAAATCGGGCACTTTGCTGTTCTGCAGTTCAGTGATGACACTGTATTTAATTGTGACTTTGTGCATTCTGTTCCTCACAGTTCACTGGTGAGCTTTTTCTCACCGCACTGTATCTACATGGTATTTAGTATGTTCAGTAGGCTTTTAGTTTACTTTCTGCACTTGGGCTGATTGATGGCTTAGAATTCAGACTTTTCAGAAAGTATAAGCAGGGTTGGGAAATTGGTGGATGGAATGCTGTAGCTAATTCATAATTTGTTCAGCTCATGTTTGTGTGTGGGAATGGTTAGCTTCAGGTGATTAGGACTAAACATATGAGGAACAAACTGGGCCTAACCTAGACATTCGTGCAGCCTGTCTGCGGTGTGGGGAGAAGGCTTGTGGTCAGAGCAGCCTTCTGTGTATGAGAACAGCAGGTGAGAATTGTCTGTGTGTTGGAACCTGTCCTTTCCTTTGGCACAGAAAATCATGGGTTAAATGCAGTGCGTGAGCCCACACCATGCCTTTCTGTGGTGGGACTAACTCCACCTTGGGGGGGGGGGGCAGACTTCTTAGCAGCTACGCTGATGTGCCTGTTCTCAAAATGGTGGAGGAAAAGAGCTTCTGGAAGCCCAGAGGGGTGGATAGATGGCTCTCAGTGCACGCCTACACACAGCTGTTTTCTGCATTTTGTTGTTTTCAGGGTGCCCTCATGGTGTGGACCGCCTTCTCCCCATTGCTTTTGACAGGAAATTGAGCAGCCTTTCTTTTTTGGAACAGAATATACTTCACTGCCTGGGGGGCATAGGCAGAATGAAGTGTTTTGAAATTTTATTGTAAGTTTTCATTTGAAGGCCCATTCAGATCTAGGAGCGGTGGTGCTTGTGGGCCTTCCTGTCTTGGAGCCCCAGGTGGATATCAGGACGTTGTCTTTGGTGGGGTCATTGCTGGGGCTCTAGATGAGAGCTCTCCTCCCTGGTTGTCATCTTTCTCTTGTTGGAGGGGCAGTAGGCTCGGCTGATTTTTCCATCACCATTTGTTGGAGGCACAGCATTCAGGGAAGGTCCCGGAGGCCGAGGCAGAGGCGAGGGTGGGAGTTCCAGGTTAGAGACCTGCCTCCTCCGCCTGTGCCTCTATTTCCTGCCCAAGATCCACTTGCTTCCCGGGGTAATTGTGTGTGATTGAGTCTGATTTGGGCAGTTGCTGTATAGCACTGAGGATTCAGAGGAGATAACAGTTTAATTTGAATTAACCAATTAGCCACATATGGAAATCTTGCCCAATTAGAATAGAGTAATTCTGATGCAATCTAAATGTGTTCATAACTCCTATCCTTTTACTTGAGTTTAATATTTGCATGCTTATTCATGTACCTAAGAGGATTACAAGTGCAGATCAGCTGCCAGGCATGCCTTCTTTAACTAATTAACTAGTTATAGCTCATTAATTAATATTAAAAAAACCCAAGGCATGTATTTTGAACATTACAAATTTCCTCACCCATTCTGTGGGTGCAGTCTGTAGGCACATCATCTAAAAGCTGCACGTTTTGTTGGCTGGGATGTCTGACTCGCAGAATATCATTGACAGATTTCTTTCCCACGTAGTTTTATTCTGAAACTACACATCTTCCTTCAGAGTCTTCAAAACATTCATAGAAAATTTGTATTATGAAAAATCCATGCATAAATTTAAAAATTTTTTTGCACTAAAATAAAGTTTTAATTCCATTTTCCTGTGGACTTTCTTGAGTACTCTCAGGTCATAGTGCAGGAACATAATAGGCCTTGGCAAGTCGGGTTTTGAATGTAGTTCAAGCACGTTTCAAAGTGCCTTTGTATTTGGTTGAATAAAATACAGGAATCCTAAGGCACTGGGTGACAGGCTGAGAAGAGGAGCTTCATCTGTTATCTTCAGCAGGAACCGCGAGTAGCTGTGAGAGAAACTTGAGTTCCAGTGATTCTTAATCTCAGCCTCCATTTCAGAGGACTGGGAACAAGGCTTGACAATTACTGTAGTGTCAAACCGTGTTTAACCTCAGCAAACGTTAAGGAATTAATTCCTTGGAAGCTCCTCTGGACATGTGCCGTGTGATTTATTTTAATATTTTTAGAAATAGATATAGATATTCCAAATCATTACTGATGGGTATATGCCTTCGTTTGATCTTTAAGAAACTTGGTGTTGATAGGAAAATACTTCTTGACTATGGTGGGAGCCTGTTAGCTCTCTGAAGTAGGCCGTGTGAGAATCAGTGGGATTTCTGTGTAATTAGGATGTCTCGTTGCTTCGGAACAGGGTTTCTGGGTCTCACCACCGCTCTTGTTTTGGGCTGGGTAATTGCTTGTTGTTGGGTGCTCTCCCAAGTGTTGCTGTTTTGCAGTGTCACTGGCTTCTACCCTTAGATGCCCAGAGCATATCCCCTTCCCAACTGGGACAGCAGAAATGACTGCAGACCTTGGCAGAGTTCCTGGGTGGATAGAATCTCCCCCTGTTGAGGAGTGCCTTGGAGTAATGGTTCTGGAGGCAGGTGAAGGACCAACCGCATCAGCTACTTTGTGGGGGCTTTATCCAGGCTCCTAGGTCCCTCCCCACACTTCTTGAACAGATTATGGGGCGGGGATGAGTAGGGGATAGAGAGAGGTCCTGGAACAGCAGTCTCCCTAAAGATTGAATATCCAGTTTAAAAATCTGATGTTTACTTGGGAACAGTTGTTGGTTGACTTAAATTTAAATATGTATTGAAATGCACATAAAGAAATTATGCACTAAAGGGTTTTGGAAGTAAATTGTAAAGTTTTATAATTTGATTTGTGGCAGTGATCTTTTTTGTCATTATTTATACGAGCTATAATTTTGTGCTTTTCAAAAATTAAAAACAACTCATACACTAAAGTTCATGATTATTTTTATTTAGGTTTTGAGAGATTACCTCAAGTTGGACTTAAACTCAAGACTGACTGCAAGCTTTGAAGAGTGATAAGGTGAGTTGCTTGATTAATAACAGAAGGGAATATCACTCAAACTCTGATTCTTATAAGACCTGCTGCTTTTAGCTGAATTTGATTTTTCTCCCCCAATGTGAGTCCTATATTTCTTCCCATTGGCTTTCCCTTTTTGTTTTATTACAGAGAGGCAGAAATGGAAAAGAAGATAGGAAAGGCTTGTTTAGTTTTTGTGGTTGATTTTTGCATTCAACAGTGGCGTCTTTATAGATAAAATAGTTCAGTTCTCTTTCTGGCCACTTAAGAAGCATGTTTCCTGCTACCTGCTTATTCCATAATAAAGTATTAAAAATTCTTCTGTGTTTTAAAAAAAATCTCATGGAAATTAATACTTCAGCCCATGTCCCAATCAAGAATCGTGCTAACTCTTAGGTATTGCTGTATAATTTGG
This sequence comes from Sylvilagus floridanus, assembly GCA_949820135.1. Taxonomy (NCBI): domain Eukaryota; kingdom Metazoa; phylum Chordata; class Mammalia; order Lagomorpha; family Leporidae; genus Sylvilagus; species Sylvilagus floridanus. Next base: position 7,660,665 of record OX463228.1, on the reverse strand, counting down.
AATGCCAGGTTTAAGCCAACCTGTGAAGAGATGTTTGAATGATTAACTTTGACATTTGCTGAAGTTGTATTACTGTTTATCTTACAGCAGTTGAACTTGATTACTCCTAGGCAGATATAGAGTTCTGTTCTAGGACTGTCCTAAGATTTTAGTGAACATTTCTCAGACATTTGAATCAACTGTAAAAGGGCTCTCTCTTATTGAGAAAAATAGCAGCTTAATTTAGATTGAAGGGGACATTTTTCTACAGGGCAAAAATCCTGCAATATGTTAAGTTCTAAAATGCAGATAACACTAGAGGTCTAGGGTTGCGTAGGTCTCTGGTTTTGTTACTTTTAACTTAACCTTGATCTCAGCCAGATGCTGAAACAAAGACTTTGGGATTTTCCTTATCTGCTGCACTGGCAGGAGAAAATTGCCTAAGGAGTCAGCTCTTCTGGAGGTCTGCGTCCTCTAAAGGACAGTCAAGGTTATCGGAGCATCTCCCCTCCATAAACCTTTGTACAGAGCTTATGGCTTCTTTTCTGAAGCCTGCTGGGTAATTGGAGCACTGCTTTCAAAGTGGCTTTTTATTTCTGACCTTTCCTTGAATTTCAGTAAGAGAAATTGGGGGAATGATTAGCTTGGAAAATGTTTTTAAAGTACATTAAGATTCTTTCCTGGCTGCATTTATTTGAGCATTTCCAGCATCATTCTTTAAAGAATGGAATCCAAGTTGGCTTTCAAGTACAATTTTTAGATTTGTGTAATTTTTAGCCATTTGAAGAGCACAGGGGTGTGTGTGTGTGTGTGTGTGTGTGTGTGTGTGTGAGAGGACCGTCTTGGAGGTCCATCAGGAATTGCTCAGTGGGGAAGGGAGCAGTCCTCGGGATAGCTTCATGAGGCAGCCGCTGCTGCGAGCGGAGAGAGAAACTGGTGCCTGTTACTGAGCGCCCTCGGGTTTGCACCTCCATTTTCGTAGTTGTTTTCAAGATTAACTTTTTTTTCCCTCCTGAATACTTGTGTGTTAGAGGGATATGCACCTTCAGTGCTGTCCCAGTGTGTCTTACGGTATTTAAACACTTTTAAAGAAGGATGTCTGCTACCTGATAGACTTGAATATGATGGTTCTTAGCTCTTCTAGGACCTTACGATCCAGATAGTCCCATGGGAGCAAGCGCTTCCTGACGTCACAGCAGCTCCACCTTGTCTTTTGAACTGTTCTCTAGTTTAATAGCCCCCTGGGCACTGAAGTCATTTCTTCCAATGGCAGTGATGTCTGAGGCTGTGCCCCAGTGAATGTGTGTAGGTGGCAGGTCAGGGTCGAGTCCTCACTGCGGGCTGAGATGTGCACAGGCAGCAGAGGCGGCGGGCCTCCAGGGACAGCGTGGCTTTCCTGATGCTCTGTCTGCTTGAGAAGTATCTAAAGCAAAAGCCTATAAAGATCACGAAAAGACTCCAAAAGCTTAAATTGTTCTGTGTATTTTAGTAAATTTGTCAACTCTATTATTTATTTATTTATTTTTAAAGATTTATTTTACAGCCTACAGAACTGTGTTGTGACTTCCTCATTTTTGAAGGCTGCTGTGTGCCTTCTCTCTTCTTTAGGCACAAGTTTTTATCGCTAAATTATTTTCTTTATGTTTTCTAGATATAAGAAAAGAGAACAAAGTCTCACATCAAATAGAAATCACATCAAATAGAGATGTGATTATCTGAATGAGTTACAGAGAGAGGTAGAGACAGAGAGAGTGGTCTTCCATTCTGCTGGTTCACTCTCCAGATGGCCGCAACGGCTGGAGATGTGTCAATCCGAAGCCAGGAGCCAAGAGCTTCTCCCGGGTCTCCCATGTGGTTGCAGGGGCCCAAATCTTGGGCCATCTTCCACTGCTATCCCAGGCCATAGCAGAGAGCTGGATCAGAAGAGGAGCAGCTGGGACTAGAACTGGAGCCCACATGGGATGCTGGTGCTTCAGGCCAGGGTGTTAACCCACTGCCCCACAGCGCTGGCCTCAAATTTATTATTTTTTGACCGCATTTTTCTAGGATATAAACACTGAGTAAAGCATACCTTATTATTTTGTAAAAAACCTTTTAAAATTGTATTTATCTTCATTTTGCTTGAAAGAGAAATAGAGAAATCTTGCATCTGCTCATTCATTTCCCAAATGCCTACAATAGCTGGGCCTGGCCACGCCAAAGCCAGGAGCCTGGCACTCAGGAGGGGCCTCCCTTGTAGGTAACAGGGAGCCATGGTGACTCGAGACACCACCTGCTATCTCCCAGGGTGTGCAGTAGCAGGAAAGCTGGGCAGGCAGTGGAGGCAGGAACCCAACCAGGCACTTCCGTATGGCATGTAGGTGTCCTAAGTAGTGTCTTACCTGCTGGGTCAAGTGCCTGCCCCAGCATGCTTTATTCTTTTTCTTTCTTTTTTTTTTTAAAGATTTATTTATTTGAAAGAGTTACACAGAGAGAGGAGAAACCGGGGGGGCGGGGGTCTTCCATCTGCTGGTTCACTCCCCAATTAGCTGCAATGGCCAGAGCTGTGCTGATCCGAAGCCAGGAGCCAGCATCTTCTTCCGGGTCTCCCATGTGGGTGCAGTGGCCCAGACACTTAAGCCATCCTCTACTGCTTTCCCATGCTGTAGCAGAGAGCTGGATCGGAAGTGGAGCAACTGGGACTCAAACCGGTGCTCATATGGGATGCCAGCACTGTAGACAGTGCTTCTATCTGCTACTCCATAGCGCCAGCACCACATGCTTTATTCTTTTTATTTGAGAGGTAGAGTTACAGACAGTGAGAGGGAGAGACAGAGAGAGAGGTCTTCCTTCCATTGGTTCACTTCACAAATGGCTGCAATGGCCGGAGCTGCGCCGATGCCAGGAGCCCAAGGACCCAGGCCATCTTCCACTGCTTTCCCAGGCCACAGCAGAGAGCTGGACTGGAAGTGGAGCAGCCGGGACTAGAACCATTGCCGCAGGCAACCCACTGTGTCATGGCGCTGGCCCCCACATGCTTTATTCTTAAAAATTTTTTTAAATTTATAAATTCTTTCTAAATACCCAGCCATTGAATTGATAGTGATCTCTGACTGAATTATGTCCTTTTTTAGTCTTGTTTTAGATTTTGCAATTTAAATACTTTAATTTAAATTTTGTAATTAAAATAATTCTGCAATGAATACTTTTTTATGGAATTAAAAATAAGTTTGTTTTGATACAAAGTTTTTAAAATCTTCATGCATACTTTTTTCATAATATACATTTTTCATGAACTTTCTTAAAGGGAATAAATTTCATTTTTTAAAAGATTTATTTATTTATTTGAAACAGAGGGAGAGACAGAGGAAGAGAGAGAGAGAGTGTGAGTGAGGGAGGGAGAGAGAGAGGTCTTCCATCTACTGGTTCATTCCCCAAGTGTCTGCAACCCTTGAGCCAGGAGCCAGAAGCTTCATGTGGGTCACCCACATGAGTGATAGGGACCCTAATACTTGGGCCATTTTCTTCTGCTTTTCCTAGGCCATTAGCAGGGAGATGGATCTGAAGTAGAGCAACTGGGACTTTTACTGGCACCCATATGGGATGCCATTGTTGCAGGTGTTGACTACCTGCTACGCCACAGTGACTACCCCCGTGTATACAGTCTTAAGAATGTAATGACACTTCCCACTCCCCGCCCCCTTGGTTCTACCCTCTCTTCTCTTCCCTTTTTATTTATTTATTTTTTCATTTTACTTCTGACATATGTTCTTTATGTATTAAAACATTTGAGTAGTTTTCTTAAGTATTGTATTTCTGTTCTGGATTTTCCTTTTCCTATATAGGCAGTTGTATTCACATATGTAGGTAAGATATTTAAACTTTTCTATTTCAGTTTGATTATTTGCATTTCAGCTTTTTGCTTTTAATGGGAGAAAACTGACAAAATTTAAAAATATTCCCCATTTCTTTCTTTTTCTGAAAATGTAAAAGATTCACATTGATAATATTTACTTATTTGACTAATGGCATGCAAGTGTAGCACATTAAAGTAAAGGTATTCCAACCATTCAATAGGTGTGAAGAGAAGAGGGAAAACAGAAACACAGGACACATTCTCCTGGATATTTTTGGTGTTAGGGGTGGTAGTGGCAAGAAACTAAATAATCATATAGTCTTACTGTGGCCAGTGAGATGATGGAGTGACTACCAGATGGTGGGGTCATTTCAAAAATGAAAGCCTGGAAAGCATTTCTTCCTGGCCAGCTGCCAGCCTGTAGAATTGTGACCTGATTCTTGTGTCCTGAGTTGTGCCCCACCTCTTTTGTCTTCACTGTTCTGCAAAGGATGTCTTCCTTAGAACATGAGGGAATATCTGTTTACGTCCAGTATAGTTTATTCTTTAAACAGAGTCAAGTGACAAGGACAATAGATTAAATAAAAATAGAACTTTGAATATGTTAACTCCAAGAAGAAAATAACTCACGTGTGTATTGAAAAGACTTTGGGTTGTATTGGTGAGCCTAATGGAGATTTTAGTGGCACCAAGGACCAAAAAAAGGGAAATAAGATAAATGGTGGGCAAGATTTTATTATCTAAATGCTGACTATATGTAATATAAAAGTATTAAAAATGTATAGCAGCAAAGGGATGATTATAGAGTCTTCTTTTTATCTTTGGCTGTGAATAATTTGAATTGAGTTTGGCATGCCCTGAGGTCACTTTAGAATTATTTCATTGAACTTATTTATTATTTAAAGCTCTCTTCTTTGTTCTTAAAAAAGAAAATTATATGAACTCCTTTGGCCTAGCAAAGGTCTTTACAGCCTATAGAACTGTGTTGTGACCATTCCTCATTTTTGAAGGCTGCTGTGTGTCTTCTCTCTTCTTTAGGCACAAGTTTTTATCACTAAATTATTTTCTTTATGTTTTCTAGATATAAGAAAAGAGAACAAAGTCTCACATCAAATAGAAAAGTTCCTCTTGTTAACTCATTCTAGGGACAATGGTGATAGCAGTTTGAATCACGTTGTCTCTGGAGGAGTGTCTGATTTTAAACTACTGTTTTAAAATACTTACTTTTTCGCCCTGGATTTGTATATATGAGATTCTCTGTAATAGTATCATATTGTAGTCCCACTTTCTGAATTGTCAACTGAATTTTAAATTTGCTAATGGGAGCAGACTTGAGCAAAAGGCCAAGGCAGGCAATCAAAAAGTACAGAAGAATGAACTTGGGCTGAGTGGATACAGATGGAGGTTGGGGTAGCAGTTGTGTTTCGTTCAGCCCAACTCCTGCTGCATCTGCTTGCCCTAAAGATAGGTGGGCAGAGCACTTTTGAAGACGCAGATTTTGCAAGCTGTAGGTCACAGGGCGGGAAGCTCGCAATTGTCAGTTCTGCATGTTGCACTGTTGTTTGTCAAAGGGCTTGGGTAACTATTAGTGATGGTGCTGTACTTTAAAGCCTGGGCTTTAATGTTCTTCTGTAAATGTATTTTATATAGAAAAGGCAGTTGTACTTGTCTGTGCACTGTGAAAATTCAGACCGCATGGTGGGTGAAGTCCTCCATGTGGGGAAGTCCATCCAGTATGTTGTGTTCTGGAGATTTCAATACTCCTGGGAGGAAGGTTTGATAGTGTCTTTTTGGAAAAGGTTTTTGAACAAGACAAAGCATAGAGGAGTGCTGTAGGCTTGAGTAAAGTTACTGCTTACATCTGTACAACATAAGCCGTGGTCTCCAGGGAGCAGCTGAAGAAAGCGTGGGGTGGTGGTGGCAGTGGCGGCAGCATTTCCTGAATGGGTGCTTGTCTCTGACGTGGCCAGCCCTGTGTTCTGCCCGTAGTAGCTTTCCTAATAACAGTGGCCCCATTGGTACTTGGGATGAGCTTTCAGTGAGTTAAATCATAAATGGTGGCTCAAAAGTGAATGGATTTCTGAACTGTTCTCAGGGAGCCCTTTAAAAATCCTGTAACTTGATAAAATGACCTATTCTTTTCTGCTACTGACCTGTGTTTCTTCCATTCACTTGGGAAATAAATTCTTGGAGAAGCTGACAAGACAGCATTTAACAACTGCCTTTGTAGGGGGATTGTTAGGTGAGTTCTGCTGGAGCTTGTAAAGCTTTTGTAGTTGCAAGAAGTGATACTCTGCCTCTCATACTACTTGTTTTTATTCAAAATAATTTTGATGGGTTTATTAAATAATTGTGATGGATTTATTAAAAGTTAATTCAGTTAAGCAAGTAATTATTGTACCACTATTATACAGAGTTTTTATTTCATGTTCACTGTAATATGAAACATGACAAAGAAAAGCCCTTTGTAGCAACAACATGCTGCTTGGGACGCCTGCATTCTTTATTGGAGTGCCTAGCTGCTCCCCTTCAGTTCAGCTTCCTGCTAATGCACACCCTAGGAGGCAGCAGGTGATGGCTCAGGTACTTGGGTCCTGGCCACTGACATGGGAGACCTGAATTGGTTTCTAGGTTTCTGCGTGTCTACTTAAAGAGTATCATTTTTTTCTTTAGGTAACCAAATAATTTGTATTGGGTAATATCTTGATGTTCCTAAAAATGCAAAGATTAACATAAAAATCCCACAGTTCCCACCAAATCAGTCTTCACCACCCAGAAAAAAATATTCCCGTTAGTAATTTTTTTCTTAAATATATTTTTATTTATTTGTAAGGCAGACTGACAAGGAGAGGAGGAGAGATATTTCATCTACTGGTTTGTTCCCCCAGTGGCTATAACAGCCAGTGGCTGGGCCAGGCTGAAGACAGGAGCCTGGAATTCCATCTGGGTTTCCCACAGGCAGGGGCCCGGGGACTTGGGCCATCTTCTGATGCTTCCTCAGGCCCATTAGCAGGGAGCTGGATTTGAAACAGAACAGCCTGGGCTTGAACCAGCGCTCTAACACAGGATGCCAGCTTAACCCACTTTACCACAACACACAACCCTTGTTAACTCTTTTTTTTTTTTTAATCTGTGGGATATGTGTGTGTGTGTGTGTGTGTGTGTGTGTGTGTGTGTGTGTAGTGAGAAATAGCAGGTTGAGCTCCCACAAGAATTCCCAACACTTCTGTCATTTTGCCACTTCCGTTCTATCTGTGTTCTTCCTGGGTTTATAGTTGCTTTTGTTAGAATTTTCCAGCACAACTCACATTGCATACATTTACACTATAGATACTTAAGTGAATATTTTTGCTTTAACAGAGAAACACTAGAAAACACTGCAGTGACATTACAGTTCACAAAATTAACAGCTATCCCTTAGTAATATCTATTAGCTAGTCATGTAAACTCTAGTCTAGGTTCACTTTTCTGTATTGTCTCAAAATTGTTGTTTTACAGTTGATTTGTTGAAATCAGGATCTAGACAGGATTTGCCTCTTTTAAATCTCTTAATCTGCAACAGTTTTCTCTTCCTTCTCTCTGTTTTTCCATGTAATTTGTTAAAGAAACTGGGTCATCTTGAATCAAACTACTAACATTTTATTCCTTCATGTTTGTTCTGTGTAATCATGGGTATATTTTAAAGGAAACATTTGGATCCTATTGTGCATGTTTTATAAACTATTTTATATGCTTAATGTCTTAGTACAAACATTTCCTATTTACGCTTTTGCAATTTTTTATTTTCTGTTAAATCGTAACAGTGTTGGTAGCTAGGAACGAGAAAAATGCATTTAAATTTAACATGAATGATGTAGGAGTATGTTACAGCAACCAGTTTGTCCCTCCCTCCCCTCTCCCCCTCTTTTTCTCTCTGTTCCCTTTCTTCCTCTCTCCCTGCCTTCCTGAATCCTTGTTTTCACATGGGCAGCTCTTTGGGTTGGCTATAATGAGGGGGTACAGTTTGCTCAGTGTGGAGTCCGTTTCACTTTCCTGAGAATGTGGAGAAGATTGTAAGGAGATACCTGCTGGATGGTTTGCTGACCGGGACAAAAATAGGGAGGGAAAATCCAGGCGCTGAGTTTCTAGAGATTTCCTACCAGAAAGGGCCCTCCTTCTTATTGTTACCATAAGCTGATATTTATTAAGAAGTTAAGCCTGCATTTTCACTTACACATGGACCACTGGTGGGAAAACATTCTTCGTGCTTAAAATGGAATGTAACTATTGTGATGTTAACCTTATTTAAACATTTCTGTGGTAAGTTCTCTTGCAGTTATTTTTATAAAGATTTAGTTGAGAGGCAGAGAGAGTACACATGTAAACTTTCATTGACTGATTCACTCCAAAATGCCTAAAGCAGTTGGAGGTGGGCTGAAGCAGAAGCTTGGAGCGGGGAATTCAATCCAGGTCTTTCATGTAGACAGTGAGGACCCAACCACATGAGCCTTCATTGCCCCCCCCCCCCCGGGGGGGGGTGCATTAGTAGGAGTCTGGAATCAAGAGTTGAACCTAGATGGTCCTAATACAGGATGCAGGCGCTGTAACCAATGTCTCAGTCACTGGATGGAGAGATCACCTGTTTTCTGAAGCGTAGCCTGGAAAAAAGAATGTATATGCTCCTACTGATAATAGATGAGCTATAGCTTCAAGTGGCCTTGTAAGTAGATGAACTTTCCTGTTCTTCATTAAATAAGTCCTCAGCTTTGTGTATGCTTTTTGTCTTCTTGATTCCACATTTGCTGATTGTTTTGAGTTTTATTTGTTGCTTTTGTTCCCAAATAATTTTTCCACAATAAAATTATACACAGAGGCCAGCACCGTGGCTCACTTGGTTAATCCTCTGCCTGCGTCGCCAGCATTCCATATGGGCACCGGGTTCTAGTCCTGGTTGCTCCTCTTCCAGTCTAGCTCTCTGCTGTGGCTTGGGAGGGCAGTGGAGGATAGCCCAAGTGCTTGGGCCCTGCACCCGCATGGGAGACAGGAAGAAGCTCCTGGCTCCTGGCTTTGGATCCATGTAGTGCTGGCTGTAGTGGCCATTTTGGGGGTGAACCAATGGAAGGAAGACTTTTCTCTCTGTCTCTCTCTCTCTCACTGTCCATAACTCTACCTGTTAAATAAAATTTTAAAAAAATTATATACACACTTGTAACAATACCACCTTACATACACATATAACAAGATTCACCACCTTAAACATACACAAAACATACAACTTAGCATCCTAACCATTTTAAAGTGTACTGTTCCCTGGTCTTAATTACGTTCGTGGTGTTACACAACCATCACCATCATCCGTCCTTAGCACCTGAAGCTCTATACTCACCAAACTTCTCCCTCTGCCTGACTCCTGATAACCACCATTCTGCTTTGCATTTCTGTGATATTTGACTGCTTAAAGAAGTTTGTATAAATGCAATCATTTCTTGAGGCTGGCTTATTTTGTCTGAAGGTTTATACAAGTTGTAGCATGTATCAGAATTCTCTTTTCGAAAGCTGAGTCGTATTCCATTGTGTGTATGTATCACATTTTGCTCATCATTCATCTGTTGATGGACACCTGAGTTGTCTTCATCTTTTAGCTTCATGGGTAATGCTGCCAGGAGCATTGCTGGACAAGTATCTCTTTGACATCCTGCTTTCCATTTCTTTGGGCATTTATCCAGGAATAGAATTGTTGGGTCATATGGTAGTTATATTTGAAATTTTCTTGAGGAACCACAGCAGCCATGCCATTTTACATTTCTGTCAACATTACACAAATATTCCAGTTTCTCCACATTCTTGTCAGTACTTACACAGTTGTCTGTGTCTTTGTTAGTGGCTCTCCTAATGGAGGAGTGGAGGTAATTATTGTCATTTTGATTTGTCCTCCCTAACAATTAGTGAGCATTAGAGCATTGGTGGTTTAGTGGTGGGCATAGGTGCTTTCCTAATGGTTAGTGATGATGACCATCTTTCTGTGTGCTTATTGTCTTTTTGTATATCTTCTTTGAAGAAATCTTTTTTCTATTTTATTTTTAAGATTTATTTATTTTATTTGAGAGACAGAGTTACAGAGAGAGAGAGAGAAAGAGAGAGAGAGAGAGAGAGATCTTCCATTCACTGTTTCACTCTCCAAATGGCTGCAATGACCAGGGCTGGGCCAGGCTGAAACCAGGAGGCAAGAGCTTCATGCAGGTCTCCCACATGGATGCAGGGCCCGAGGACTTGGACCATCTTCTGCTGCTTAGCCAGGTGCATTAGCAGGGAGCTGGATCAGAAGTGGAGCAGCCGGGACTTGAACCAGTGCCCATACTGGATGCCGATGCTGCAGGCTGTAGCTTAACCTGCTGTGCCACAGTGCTGGCCCTTGAAGAAGCATTTATTCATATCCTTTTCTCAGTTTTGAGTCAGGTTATTTGGTTTTGTTATTGTTGAGTCTTACAAGTTTTTTTTTTTTTAATATGGTCTTGTTATTCACGTTTTATCATCTATGATTTACAAACATTTTCTCCTATTCTGTGAATTGACATTTTACTCTGTTGATAGTGTCTTTTCATGTACAAAATTTTAAAATTTCTTGAAATACAATTTGTTAATTTTGCTTTTGTTGCCTATGCCATTGGAATCATATCCAACAAAGTATATTGCCAAATCCAGTTTTTTTTTTTTTTTTTTTAAGGATTACAGTCAGAGACAGATATGAGGTTTGGGGGCGGGTGGGGAATCTCCCATCTTCTGTTTCACTCCCCAAATGGCTGCAATGACTAGGACGGTGCCAGGCCAAAATGAGGAGCTGGGAGCTTCTTCTGGGTCTCCCACATACGTACAGGGGCCCAGGCGTGTTAGCAGGGAGCTGGATCAGATGTAGAGCAGCCGGGACTTGAACCAGTGCTCATATGGGATGCTGGCACTGTATGCGGCAGCTTAATCTGCTGTTCCACAGTATTGGCCGCTCTGTTAAGCTTTTACCCCGTGTTTTCTTCTGAGAGTTTTATAGTTTTTGGTTTGTGTTGTGGATGTGTTATTAGGTTAGGGCCCAACTGCATTCTCTTGCATGTGAGTATTTAGTTTTTCCAACAGCATTTGTTGAAAACACTATCATTGGGCCGGCGCCGTGGCTCAACAGGCTAATCCTCCGCCTTGCGGCGCCGGCACACCGGGTTCTAGTCCCGGTCGGGGCACCGATTCTGTCCCGGTTGCCCCTCTTCCAGGCCAGCCCTCTGCTGTGGCCCGGGAGTGCAGTGGAGGATGGCCCAGGTGCTTGGGCCCTGCACCCCATGGGGAGACCAGGAAAAGCACCTGGCTCCTGGCTCCTGCCATCGGACGAACGCGGTGCGCCGGCCGCAGCGCACCGTCAGTGGCGGCCATTGGAGGGTGAACCAACGGCAACGGAAGACCTTTCTCTCTGTATCTCTCTCTCTCACTGTCCACTCTGCCTGTCACAAAAAAAAAAAAAAAAAAAAGAAAACACTATCATTGGCCGGCGCCGTGGCTCACTAGGCTAATCCTCTGCCTGTAGCGCCGGCACCCCGGGTTCTAGTTCTGGTTGGGGTGCTGGATTCTGTCCTGGTTGGGGTGCCGGATTCTGTCCCGGTTGCTCCTCTTCCAGTCCAGCTCTCTGCTGTGGCCTGGGAGTGCAGTGGAGGATGGCCCAAGTGCTTGGGCCCTGCACCCACATGGGAGACCAGGAGAAGCACCTGGCTCCTGGCTTCAGATCAGTGCAACACGCCGGCTGTGACAGCCATTTGGTGGGTAAACCAACGGAAAAGGAAGACCTTTCTCTCTGTCTCTCTCACTGTCTAACTCTGCCTGTCAAAAAAAAAAAAAATAAAAAAGACTATCCTTTTCACATTGAATGGTTGTGGTACCCTTGTCAAAAATCACTTGTATATGTGAGTATGTGAGGGTTTATTTCTGGCACTATCTGTGTTACCCATTGATCTTTATTCCAGTATCTTACATAACCGTGTTTTGCAATATAATATCAGGGAATATGATGCCTCCAGCTTTGGCCTTTGTTAGGGTTTTTTGGCTGTTCAGTCCCCTGAGACTTCTTGTGACTTCTAAGATTTAAAAAAAAAAGGTCTGCAAAAAATACTGCTAGGATTTTGAAAGAGACTGAATTGCACCTGTAAATTGATTGCTTTTGGTAATATTGACATCTTAATAATTTTAAGCCTGTTCATTCCTGAACATGGAAGAGTTTCCATTTGTTTATGTCTCCGTGAATTTCTTTCAGCAGTGTTTTGTAATTTTCATTGTGCAAATATTTAACTTCCTTGGTTAAATTGATCATTACATGTTTGATTCTTTTTGTTTGATTGATTTTTTTTGTTTTTTGTTTGATTCTTCTTGCTGTTACAAATGGAATTATTTATATGCTGTCCTTTTTGGATTGTCCATTGTTAATGTATAGGAATAAAACAGGAAGTTAAAACAGCTGGTACTGTAGAAGGCCAAAGCCAGGAGCCATGAACCCATTATGGGTCTCCCATCTGGGTGGCAGGGATGTACCCTTTGATCCACTGTCTCCTTACCAGGACTGTGGAACAGCGGAGCCAAAACTTGAACCTAGGCACTCTGACATGGGATGTGGGTCTCCCAAGCAGTGTTTTTACTGCTGCACCAATGGCCTGTCCCTATTTGATGACTTTGTATCCTGTTACTTTGCGGAATGTGTTTTTAATTCTAACCGTGTTTTTGTAGACTGTTTTGGGCTTTCAGTACATAAAAGCACATTACCTAGGGCAGAGGTAATTTTACTATTTCCTTTCTAATTTGGATGTCTTTTTTTTTTTTTTTTCTTTCTTTCTTTCCTTTTCCTTGTGTAACTGCTCTTACTAGATTTAGTTAAACATGCCCTGTTCTGGGTTGTCTGAAGGAAGAGCTTTCAGTCTTCGGTCATAAAGCATGTTTGCCATGGGGGTTCCATATATGGCTTTTATTATGTTTCCTTCTATTCCTAGTGTGTAGAACATTTTTTATCCTGAAAAAGTGTTGGCTTTTATCAGATAATGTTTCCTGTATCATTTGAGATGGTCATGTGTCATATTTTTCCTTTCATTCTGTTAATGTTGGATATTATATTGATGATTGATTGGTTTTCATATGTTGAACCATCCTTGGATTCCAGGAATAAATACCACTTCTTCATAATAGGTGGATATACTACTTTCACTGTGCATCTGAATTCAGTTTGCTGTTGTGATGGTGGGATGTTTATGTTAATGTTTATAGGAGTTACTGCCTGCAGTTTTTTTTTTTTGTTTTTTTTTTTTTTAAACAGGCAGAGTGGACAGTGAGAGAGAGAAAGACAGAGAGAAAGGTCTTCCTTTGCCGTTGGTTCACCCTCCAATGGCCGCCGTGGCTGGTGCGCTGTGGCCGGCGCACCGCACTGATCTGATGGCAGGAGCCAGGTGCTTCTGGTCTCTCATGGGGTGCAGGGCCCAAGCGCTTGGGCCATCCTCCACTGCACTCTCGGGCCACAGCAGAGAGCTGGCCTGGAAGGGGGGCAACTGGGATAGAATCCGGTGCCCCGACCGGGACTGGAACCTGGTGTGCTGGCGCCACAGGCGGAGGATTAGTCTATTGAGCTGTGGCGCCAGCCCTGCATTTTTCTTGCAGTGTCTTTGGCTTTGATAACGGGGGAATGCTGGCTTCATAGAGTAAGTTCAGAGGTGTTTCTTCCTCTTCAGTTTTTTGGAAGTTTGAGAAGTGAGAAGTCTTGGTGTTCTTTAAATGTTTGGTAGAGTTGGCCAGTGAAACCATCAGGCTCAGGGCTTTTCTTTGTTGGGAGATTTTTGATTACTAATTCAGTTTCCTTGAAAGGTAGAGGTATATTCAGATTTTCCATTTCTTTGTGATTTAATCTTGGTCAGTTTTGTGTTTCAGGTGTTTGTCCATATTTAGGTTATCCTATATGGTTGCTTTTAGTATCTCCTTGAAATCTTTTTTTCCGCACTATGGAATTGGTAATAGAGTCCTTATTTTCATTGCTGATTTTTGTAATTTGAGTTTTCTCATTTCTTACTAAGTGTTTGCCAATTTTGTTGATCTTTTCAAAAAACCAACTTTTAGTTTTAATTGTCTGTATTGTTTCAATTCCTTGTTTTATCTCTTCTCTAATCTTTCATTATTCTTTCTGACACCTTTGGGTTTATTTTTATTTTTAATGTAGTTTCTTAAGTTGTAAAGTTTGTTTTGATTTGAGATCTTGTTTTTATTTTGCTTTTTAAAAATTTTATTTATTTGAGATGGAGAAAGTAGGAAAGCAAGAATGAGAGTGTTCCACTATCTGCTGGTTCACTCTTCAAGTTCCTGCAGCAGCCAGGGCTGAGCTGGAGGTAAAGCCGGGAGCCAGAAACACTTTCCAGATCACCCTTGTTAAGTGGCAGGAATCCAATTACTTGAGCCATCATCATTGCCTCCCAGGATTTGTATTGGCAGGTACCTGGAGTCAAGGATCTGGGCTGGCTATTGAACCAAAGCACTCTTTTATTTTCTTTCTTTTTAAAAGATTTATTTATTTGAAATGCAGAGTTGAGGTGGGGGGAGAAAAAGAGATAGATCATCCATCTAATGTCCACTCTCCAAATGGCTGCAACTGCTAGGGCAGGGCCAAGGTTGAAGCCAGGGACCTGGAATTCCATCCAGATCTCTCAAGTGGGCGACAGGTACCCCAGTACTTGGGTCATCTGCTGCTGCCTTTTCAGGCATATTAGCAAGGAGCTGTCTCGGAAGTGGATCAGCGTGGACTTGAACCAGCATCAAATGGGATGCTGGTGTCCCAGGCAGCAGTTTAACCTGCTATACCACAGCGCTGCCCAAAACCCAAACACTCTTATATGTGCAGGTATCTTCATGAGTGTCTTAACCTAGAGACTAAACACCTAACTTGAGATCTTATTTAAGGTAATCAGAGCTATAAACTTCCCCCTTGGCTCTGCTTTTGCTGTGTCCCATAAATTTTGGCATGTTCTGTTTTTGTTTTTGTTCATCTCTGAATATTTTATTTCTTTGTCTTTTTTAAAGATTTATTTATTTAAGAGAGTTAGAGATAGCATTTCTTTGATACATTGGTTATTTAAGAGTTGCTCAATTTCCTCAATTTTGTTAATTTTCCAGTTTCACTTCTCTTTTTGATTTCTATCTTGATCATATTATGATTAGGGGCGTTATTTTGTACAATACTTGTCTTAAATGTGTTGAGACTTAATTTGGGCCGGCGCCGTGGCTCAACAGGCTAATCCTCTGCCTTGCGGCGCCGGCACACCGGGTTCTAGTCCCGGTCAGGGCGCCGGATTCTGTCCCGGTTGCCCCTCTTCCAGGCCAGCCCTCTGCTGTGGCCAAGGAGTGCAGTGGAGGATGGCCCAAGTGCTTGGGCCCTGCACCCCATGGGAGACCAGGAGAAGCACCTAGCACCTGGCTCCTGCCATCGATGAGCGCGGTGCGCTGGCCACAGCGCGCCTTCCACGGCAGCCATTGGAGGGTGAACCAACGGCAAAGGAAGACCTTTCTCTCTGTCTCTCTCTCTCACTGTCCACTCTGCCTGTCAAAAATTAAAAAAAAAAAAGAGACTTAATTTGTGATCTAATATGTAGTTTATCCTGGAAATTGTCCCATGTGCATTAGAGAAACATGTGTATTCTGTTGTTGGGTAGTGCTCTATATTTCTGCTAGAATCAGTTGATTTCTTGTGTTTTTAAAAAAATATTTACACCTTTTTCCCCATAGTCTTTTTATGCTAATGTGATATTAATACAAAGAGAACAGATACAGTATAGTTCATAGATAAAATTCTAAGTAAATAATGATACATTTATTCATTTAAATTTATTTTAAAGGCAGAGTGATCTTCTACCTACTGATTCACTCCCCAAATGCCTGTAACAGGTAGGGCTAGGCCAATTCAAAGCCAGGTGAAGTCTTCAAAGAGTTAGTGGAAAATATGTATTGTGAATAAGCTATGCATGAATCTCAAATTTTTTGTACCAAAATAAACCGGTTTTAATTTCATTTTATCAAGAACTTCTTAAAATATTCTTGTACTCAGTTCTTCTGTCTGTGTAGCAAGTGCGACATTGAAGACTCCAATTATTATTGTAGAACTGTTTTTCCTTTTAGTTTGTCAGATTTGTCTTGTATATTTTGATGGTCTGTCATTAGGTATTAGGTGCATAAATTTTCATAATTATTTTATCTTTTTGCTGTATCTACCATTTTATCAATATCTAATAAATGTTTTTGTCTAGTAAACTTTTAAAGACTATTTGGTATTAGTATAGGCTCTCTTGCTATCTTTTGGTTACTGTTTGCATGGAATATTTTCTTCATGTGTTCTTTTTAAAGCTGAGTCTTTGGTCTAAAGTGAGTTTCTTTTTTTTTCATTTTCAATTCTCTTTATATACAGAAGATCAGTTTAGTACATATTACATAAAGATTTCAACAGTTTGCTCTCACATAGGGACACAAAGTGAAAAACACTGTTGGAGTACTGGTTGTAGTATTAATTCACAATGTACAGCACATTAAGGACAGAGATCCTACATGATTTTTTTTTTAAATTGATTAATTATCTATGCAATTTCCAATTTAACACCAAGTTTTTTTAAATCATTTTCAATTATCTTTATACAGAAGATCGATTCAGTATTCTTATAGAGTTCATTTTTAAAATCTGTTCTGACATTCTCCATTGTCTGATTAGAGAGTTTAATTCATTTACCTTTTTTTTTTTTGACAGGCAGAGTGCACAGTGAGAAAGAGAGAGAAAGGTCTTCCTTTGCTGGTGGTTCACCCTCCCATGGCTGCCGTGGCCAGCATGCTGTGGCCGGCACACCCCGCTGATCCGATGGCAGGAGCCAGGTGCTTCTCCTGGTCTCCCATGGGGTACAGAGCCCAAGCACTTGGGCCATCCTCCACTGCACTCCTTGGCCACAGCAGAGAGCTGGCCAGGAAGAGAGGCAACCGGTACAGAATCCGGTGCCCCAGCCGGGACTAGAACCTGGTGTGCCAGCGCCGCAAGGCGGAGGATTAGCCTATTGAGCCGCGGCACCGGCCTAATCCGTTTACCTTTAAAGTCATTACTGAACAGGAGGGGCTTCTGCCGTTTCCATACCTGGAAGCTTTCTTGTCTCTCAGTTCTTGTATTATTATTTTCTTTGATATTCAGTTTTTTTTTTTTTGTTGTGAAAACTTTCAATTCCTTTTTCTTGTGCAGCTGCTATAGTTATTTTCTTTGTGGTTACCATATGAATTAAATTTACATTTTGAAGTTATAACACCCTTAGCTTCAATAACGAACCAAAAAATTCTGATTCTGTAACAGTTTTGTCCCCACTTCTTTCAGTGTTTATAAGGTACTTCAAAAAGTTTGTGGAAAAATGAAATTATAAGGTTAGTTCATTTTGGTCCATTATATTTTGAAATCCCCACATAGCTTTTTTGTAAGATACATTTTCCGTGAATTTTTTTTTTTTTTTTTAGATTTTTATTTATTTATTTGAGAGATAGAATTAAAGACAGAGAGGGAGAGGCAGAAAGTTCTTCCATTCGCTGGTTCACTCCCCAGATGGTTGCAGCTACTGGGGCTGGGCCAACCTGAAGCCAAGAGCTAGGAGCTTCCTCTGGGTCTCCCATGCAGGTGCAGGGGCCCAAGGACTTGAGCCATCTTCCACTGCTTTCCCAGGCTTCAGCAGGGATTTGGATTGGAAGAGGAGCTGCCAGGATGTGAACTGATGTCTATATGGGTTGCTGGTGCTACAGGTGGAGGCTTAGCCCACTATGCAACAGCACCAGCCTCTCCATGATTTTGTTGAAATACCTTTTATGTGTGTTTTTACATTGTGTAAAACAGAGTGATGAAAGAACTAACAGTAGACTAGAGTGTTAGTTTCCTAAATTGTGTGGAACCCAAAATGAGGGGTCACAACAAATAACAACTAGCATTTAGACTAATAGTTTCTAAAGAATCTGGCACCCCAACAGGCACTAGAACCCGGGGTGCCGGCGCCACAGGCGGAGGATTAGCCAAGTGAGCCGCGGCGCAGGCTGGTATTTCCATTTTGTTCATCTGATTTTCTTGTTTTAAAATCTGTATCTAGTAGATATACCAACAGCTATTTTCAAGGGCCATTGTTTGTTGATTTGCTTGTTTATTTTTATTGTGAATTGGGCCACACTTTTCCTATTTCCTTGCGTCCTTTGTGAACTTTTTTTTTTTTTGTAAACTGGATGTTTGAGTCTAATAAGGTTGTGACTCTGGAAAGCAGATTCTGTCTTCTTTTCTTCTGCTGGGTTTTATTACTGTTTTTGTGTGTTTTTTTGATTGTTGGGCCAAAGATTAGCCTGAAGTGTAAACTTCCAGTCTTCTCAGGTCTGTTTAGAACCTTCTGTTGTGTATGCTTGGTCACTTTACAGTTTGCTCTACATGTACACCTGTTTTTGAAATGTTTTAGTCTTTGATATCTGGTTCCAGAAATGGGAAGAGGATGCCACCATGTAAATCCCCTGAAGTCACTTCAGCTGGAGTAGGAGGGGCTTGCATCCCTCCCGCTGGTGGGACAGCAATGCAGTCTCTGCACCTCTGTGATCAGAAGCAGCAGTCCATCACCAGAGCACAGATCCCTGATAATTAGAGGGTGGGGTCCTTTGTTGCAAACTGTTCCGGAACATGTGCCTGTCTGCCTTCCACCGGGCTGGGGCCGGGGCCGGGGCCGGGGCTGGGGCTGGGGCCGGGGCCAGGGAGTGGGTCACTGGCACTATGGTAGGACCTGAAATGGATGGAAATCAGCTGCTGCTTGCTGTCCGTGAAGCAGGTTTACCTGACAGTGCAGGTGTTTTCTAGCTGAGAAGACTGGTTCCTGGTTGTTTCCTACCCTGAGTGTCTCAGGGTCTGCTCCTTAAGTAGATTTTAATTTAGTGTAGTTGTACAGATTTTATCTTTACTTCACCATATTCTATAATGCTAAGCCATTTAACCTTGCAGATGTTCAGGTGAGGCACTTTTAAAAAATAATTTTTAGTAGGGTGAACACATGAGTTCATTTTAAGGGTTAAGTTTTTGTTTACTCCCCACCTTTCTCTTGCTGGCTCCCCTCCTGGCTTTCCGGATGTAAATACTTTGTTAGTCTGATATTTCCATTTTCATTAAATCATTGCATTTTTATTGTTTGAAAAGTCATTTGCTAGGTCTCATGTTTACTCTCTGTCTCTCTGTTTTCATTCCATGACGTGCTTTGGAGAACTGTCCCATGTTAATTCTTATAAATGTAGTTTATTATTTTTAACTGTTGCTTAATGTTATATAGTTGAATCAGTGGGGGTATATCATCATTTCTCTGCCATGTTCCTGTTGCTGAATTTCTAGGTTGTTTCTGATAGTTTCTGCTTACAAACAAGGCTGTAGACACCATCCTGTCCTTCATGTGCAGGTGGGTGTGCGTTTATAAAGTGCAGTAGTCAGGTCCTGGGGTGCTGTACTAGGTAACTCTAATTTACCAGAGTCTGCCATCAGCAGAGACTTGGCTCTTTAATCCTGTATGTTCATGTAGAGAAATGGTGTTGGGTAGGAGTTAAATTTGAAGAACCGACTTCTTATCCACAAATAAGACTACTTCATTAATTTGTAACATTTGGCTTTCAGAGTTTTTCAAGACTAGTTTTATTTATTACACTATATATTGCTACCAGTTGTGAATTTATTTAAAAACAGAGAATTCTACGATTAAAAGATGACTAGTAAATTATTGCAATGACCATTGAGCTTTTGTCTGAAAATAACGCCTAATTTTAAAATCTGCACGTTGGAGACATAGCCAAGTATGAGAGTTGCCTGAGGTGCTCCTGAGGGCTGAGAGGCCTCTTCAGTTGACTGCTAATCTCTGCTCTCATGGCTAAGGAATGTGTTGTGTGTTCAGCGTGACACCTGCCTCATTATGGACACCACAGGCAGAGGGAATCCATAATTAAATGAGAGCAACTGCTCTGGCATGGAGAGACCCAGCACTACCTTCCTTTTTCCCCTTAAAGGGCTATTGCTTTCAAATAAGTAGTATTCGTTGTTTTTCTTCCCTTTTTATTACTTAGAAAAAATTTTAAATGTACTACTTAGTTTATAAATGCAAATTATGTTCAGAAGCTATGATTTCTAACGTTGTCAGTCTTCTGTGCCTCTTGTTTCTGCATGATAATTGGCATATCTGTTCCTTTTTACTGCTAATGCCATGAGCTAGAGACTTGGGTACTGTGAGCCTCACTCCAGTCATCTTATCAGTGGGGCTGAGAAACCTTGAGCCCGGCAGGGTTGCAGGACTACGTGCACGGCCCAGTGCCTTGCAGGAAGGAAGGAGCTGTCAGCTGAAAGGCCCAGATATCGTTTTGTGCACCCTTGTCCTGTGACGGGTGAGGAAACAGGTCAAGGGTGTGGTGTAACAGGTAGTTTCTTTCTCTTGGGTGTGTGCTCACTCACTATGGGGATCTTTCTAATGCCTGCCATCATCACCCTGTGACTGTGCCACGGGAGAAATTTGGTGGCCTCTTGGGCACAGATGGTTTTCGGTGCTTGTAATTTCCCTTTCTGCTCGCCACCTGTCGGTCACTCCCCTGCGTTTGAAATATGCGCAGGCTCGTTTCTTCAGGAAGGCTTCTTTAGTTTCTCTGTCTGGGTGGACATGACTTCAGATCCCGACTGACTCAGTTCTGGCTTTGCTGTGGAAATGTGAACTCCAGGGGTTTCCGCAAAGCTGTCTTTTTTTAAAATCACCACCTTTTTTAGAAAGGACCTGTCATGAAATGCTGGTTATTTAGGAAAAAGACTTTTTCTTCAGGGAACAACAACAAAACCTCATATTTGTTAGTAGCTCTGCTGTTTGTGTGTTTTGAAAGATAGCAACTCCGTTGACAGTGATAAACTTCCAATATGGTTTTAGCGTGTTAACTCCTGCGTGTAGACATTTGCTCTGCTTCTCATTCAGCCACCTTCCAAGCCAGTAGTCTAGAGCTAACGTGAGAAGCCGCACTGACGATTCATGTGTGTTTGCATACAGATGAGTACCCCTGCAACTTCCCCTGGTGTTTTCCTTCTCCTCCCATGTCATGAAAAACTGTAAACAAAAGTATCAGTTCATCAGTGTCCACGCCTAAAGAAAACTCACAGAAGTGGTACATGGAATGATGCTACATAAAGGGTCACGTGAGAGGCGAGGTAGGAGATTTTATAGTCCTGAAAGTGAATGAATGAATGTTTCACCGTTAAACAGACACATTTTCAATTGATTTTAGGGGCCGGCACTGTGGTATAGCAGGTAAAGCTGCTGCCTGCAGTGTTGGCTCAAGTCTCTGCTGCTCCACTTCCAATTTCGCTCTCTACTGTGGCCTGGGAAAGCAGTGGAGGATGTCCAGGGTCCTTGGCTCCTGCACCTGCGTGGGAGACCCGGAAGAAGTTCCTGGCTCCTGGCTTCCGATCAACACAGTTCCAGCCGTTGCGGTCATTTGTGGAGTGAACCATCAGATGGAAGTCTCTCCCTCTCCCCCTCTCTCCTCCCTTCCCTCTCTCTATCCCCAGCCTCTCTGTAAATCTGCCTTTCAAATAAATAAATCTTTAAAAAAAATTAATTTTCAGAGACTATTGGGCAAGTCTCATTTCCTTGCATTTGAGAACTGCTTGTATCTGCCATCACTTTATAATCAGGTGTTCTTTTACAGGTATATGTTTGGTGAAGCAGTTAAGACACTACTTAGGGGGCTGGCGCCATGGCTCACTCGGTTAATCCTCCGCCTGTGGCACCAACATCCATTAGGGGTGCCGGGTTCTAGACCCAGTTGCTCCTCTTCCAGTCCAGCTCCCTGCTGTGGCCCGGGAGGGCAGTGGAGGATGGCCCAAGTGCCTGGGCCCTGCACCCAGGAGGAAGCACCTGGTTCTTGGCTTTGGATCGGGGTACCGCCGGCTGTGGCGACCATTTGGGGAGTGAACCAACGGAAGGAAGACCTTTCTCTCTGTCTTTCTCTCTATCACTCTGTCAAATAAAATAAATAAAATATTTTTAAAAAGACACTACTTGGGACTTTCCTATCCCCTAGCAGGGTGCCTGGGTTCCAGATCCAGCTTTGGATCTGATTCAGCTTCCTGCTGATGCACACCGTGGGAAGCAGCAGATGATGGCTCCAGTACTTGGGTTCCTGTCACATGTGTGAGGACCTGAATTGAGTTCCTGGCTCCTGGCTTTAGCGCAGGCCTGACTGTTGGGGACATTTTGGGAGTGGACCAGGAGATGGAAAATCTTTGTCTCTCTGCCTTTCAAATAAAATGGAAATTAATAAATTGAAATTTTTGCAAAATATAGTGTGTGTGTGTATTGGGCCATTATGGATAAAGGAAGCAGCTGTTACAGGCAGCTTTGCCCCTCAACACAGAAATGTGTTATGTTGTTGTGTGTGTGTGTGTGTGTGTTTATGTGGAAGGATTCTAAGGTCTATGGCTTTTATTTGGTATAAAAGAGTATGAAGGAAAGAGGTATAATAGTGTTTTAGATCTGGTTGTGTGTTCATTGTGTAGATTAAAAATGGATAAATCACATGGCTTGCTAAGGTCATACTGTTGTATAATGTTGGAGCTATTACTTAGAGCGCTGAGTTTCTTGGGGTTTGAAGGCATTTTTATGCTTTTGGGAGAAACTTCATAGTATTTGTTTATCCACTTGGGAAACTCAGAGTATTTTCTAATTTATTTATCTTCTGGATTTTGGATATTTAGAAAATTATGCTACTGATGGAGTTTGAAGCTAGACTCTTGTCTGGACTTTCTTCAGCATGCTATCCAAGGAGGTTTTTCTAGAAGATACTGTGGGGGCTGGTGTTGTGGCATGGTAGTTAAGCTGCTGCCTGCAGCACTGGCATTCCATATGGGTGCTGGTTGGAGTCCCAGCTGTTCTGATTCTGATCCAGTTCCCTGCTGTTGCACATGGGAAGGCAGCAAAGATGGCCCAAGGGCTTGGACCCCTGGACCCATGTGAGAGACTAGGAAGAAGCTTGTGGCTCCTGGCTTCAGCCTGGCCCAGCTCTGGCCATTTCGGCCATTTAGGGAGTGAACCAGTGGATGGAAAATCTCTGTCTCTCCCTCTCTCTGTAACTCTGCCTTTCAAATAAATAAAATCTAAAAAAAGAAAATAAAAACTTTCTCTTCTTTGCAAAATAAGGAAATTTACTTTGAAAAACATTTTAATAGCCTCCTTGCAAAGCATTTTTGAGAATCCTAGGCAGTTTAATCTTTTCAAGTATTTACTTTACACTACTTAAGCCCAACTTCTATTGAAAGAATTGCATCTTGGGCATCATTTTATTTCCTATAGCTCCTAGCACACAGTAAAATGTTTACACCGTTAAATTGTAGACTTTTGTATCTAAAATGCTTTGCTCTGTTTTCCTACCCAAGTTCTCAATGAGAATTACTTGACCTCTCTGTGTCCTCTGCTACTTTGCTCCTTGGCTTTACTGTGGCTAAAGATCAAAGGAAGTTCTTAGAAGACTTGTTTGGATATTTGGAATACAAAGTTTCCCCTAATCAGTAACTGAATCATTGGACCAGAACATATTAATTTTGGCTTTCCTTTGTTAAACTCTTAGCATGTGGTAGGTACTCTGTAGACTCTGAGTACAGAGTTGAGTTTTATATGCCCTCTGTCCTTAAGGGCCTAAAATTGAGTAGGTGAGGCAGATGCATGTATAGGTACAAGAATGGAAGTCTTTTTTAGAAATGGTGAGGTATAAATCAATTTCTCTTTGCAGTGTATAGAAGGATATGAATACATGGGTGATATAAGTTTAATTAAAAAGTAATTCTAGGGGCTGGCACCGTGGCTCACTTGGTTAATCCTCCACCTGTGACACTGGCATCCCATATGGGTGCCAGGTTCTAGTCCTGGTTGCTCCTCTTCCAGTTCAGTTCTCTGCTGTGGCCCCGGAAAGCAGTGGAGGATGGCCCAAGTGGCTTCTGGCTTCGGATCGGTACAGCGCCGGCCAGAGGGTCATTTGGTAGGTAAACCAATGGAAGGAAGACCTTTCTCTGTCTCTCTCACTGTCTAACTCTGTCAAGTAAATAAATAAATAAAAAATAAATAAAAAGATAAAAGAAGAAAAAGTAATTCATTTTTTAAAATTAAATTTCATGTTTTAAAATAGCTATTACATACCCATGAAATAAAAATGCTAAGGTTATACAATGAAACTAAATGATGTAGATGGTATTTGCATTCTATCAGTTTTCCTGCTAGCATCCTTTTTATTTTCTAGGATGAAATCCAGAAATGCCACATTGCATTTATATGTATGCTTTATAAAATTTTATTTTTACATAAATGGTGGCACACTGTACTGTCATTGTGTCTCATTCCTGTTTATAGTTATACTTATTGCCCAGTGTCATAATCATTGACTTTAAACGGTTTCTGATCATTTGATATTATTATAAATGTTACAGTAGCTATCTTTGAACTTGCAGGTCTGCAATTTATATAGAGGAATTTTCTGACTGCAAGAACGTGTATCTTTCTATCATGGATAGCTAAACCACCCTTCTTAGATATGATCCAACAAATTTGCACTCCCATCAGCAATATTGTACCTTTTCTTCCTCCTTGCCAGAAGTGTCTGATCTAACTTTTTGATCTTTGCCAGTTTCATGGAAGACAGTTGAATCTCATTCTGATTTATTGAGCATTTTTCTTGTTTAAATGAGGTTGAACATAAGATCATGTGCTTAAGAGCAATTTGCCTTTCTCTGGATTGACTCTTGGGATCATTTGCCCATTCATCTGTCGAGTTAAGCTTTTTTTTTTTTTTTTTTGACAGGCAGAGTGGACAGTGAGAGAGAGAGAGAGAGACAGAGAGAAAGGTCTTCCTTTTGCCGTTGGTTCACCCTCCAATGGCCGCCGTGGCTAGCGTGCTGCGGCCAGCGCACCACGCTGATCCGAAGCCAGAAGCCAGGTGCCTCTCCCAGGTCTCCCATGCGGGTGCAGGGGCCAAGCACTTGGACCATCCTCCACTGCACTCCCTGGCCACAGCAGAGAGCTGGCCTGGAAGAGGGACACCCGGGACAGAATCCAGTGCCCCAACCGGAACTAGAACCTGGTGTGCCAGCACCGCAAGGCGAAGGTTTAGCCTAGTGAGCCGTGGCGCCGGCCAAGATAAGCTTTTTGTATAAAAATGAAATTAGCACTTTGTGAAAGGGCTGGCATTTTTTTCCAGTGGGTTTATATTTTATTGTTTATGGTAACTTTTACTATGTATAATTTTTCATAATCACATTTATTAAAATTTTAAAAATATTTATTTCATTTATTTGAAAGAATTATAGATGGAGGTAGAGACAAATATCAATCTTCCATCTGCTAGTTCACTCCCCAAATGGCCAGAGCTGAGCCAATCTTAAGCCAGGAATGGAGAGCTTCCTCTGGACCTCCCATCCTCTGCTACTTTCCCAGGCACATTAGCAGGGAGCTGGATCAGAAGTGGAGCAGCCAGGACTGGTGCCCATATGGGATGGCAGCACTGCAGGCCGGTGCCCTAACCCATGCACCACAGCACCGATCCCAACATTGATTAATGGTTTTCTTTGTGACTTGGGGGTTTTTTGTCTGTCTTGGAAAAGTCTAACATGCTCCAAGATTGTGAAATAGGTTTCCTGCTTTATTTTAATATTATTTGTGGTTTCTTTTATTAAGTGTTTAAGTTTTTGATCAGGTTGACTTTTGACTTTTCTTTTGGTGTGAGTTTTCTTTTCCATATGACTACATGGTTGTTCCAACACCATTTCTTTTTTTTTTTCCCCACTGATTTTAGGTTTCACATTTTACCTTCATTCAAATTTTTGAAGTCCGTTTAGAATTTTTGTTCTGTCTGTTGATTTGAGGACCTGTTCATCAGACAGTTTCCCACCTTGATAATTATTGTGTTTATAACACTCCTGTCTGGCAGGCATTAAGGCTAGTCCTCTCGTTATTTTTCTTTTTCATAATTGCCCTAATTGTTCTTGCTCATTTATTTTCATGTATGAACTGTATATATAGCTTCTTAATTTGCAGAAGAACATCCTCTTAATCTTACTTTGATTGTGGTATCTTCACATTAATTTCATTTTTTAAAAAAATTGATCCCCTAAGAATTTCTTTTGTATAGTTCAAATGTTTCTCAACTTCTAAGGTTCTTTAACAACTTCAGTTTAAAAAATTCACGACTGATAGTATAGAGTTAGTTAGCCATAAGGTCACCTTCCTGTCACAACAAACGTTCCTGTTGTCATCGAGCCTCTTCCAGTTCCCCTGTGCTTTCGGTAATGCGGAATCATTTCTGAGGATCTTCTATTTGATCGCTGCTTGGCCTTTTGGCTAAGATCAAGTGTAGGATCTTCTTTTTGATTATATATGCTGTACCAGGCATACAACAGGTAAAAGTTTAAAGAACTCATCCACACTTCTGTGGGATCTTCCATGGAAAGTAATCTGGGATTCTGTCTGTTAAAATGTGAAATGTCCCCAGCCTTGCCCTGTAACCCCATAGTTGAAATACTCGACATCTACCACAAGGCAAACTTGTGTGTCCTAGTACCACTGGCACCTCTTGTTATCTCTTTCCCTCTAGTTCTGCTAAAGAATATGTGAAACTTAGCAGAATTTGTTCATTGCTGATGCAGAGCACTTTTTGATTTTCCACCTTTGGTTTTAGTTTTAAAAATCCCCAGAACCTCTTCAACATAGTAATTCTTTAGACCAGTGTGTTAGTGTCAGCTGTATACAGTTTTTTCCTTTCAAACTTGACAAATCATCGCCCTCAACTACCCCTAGTTCTGATTATTCCTCTCTTCTCCACTGAAAATCACCATAATGAGCCCTGTTCCTGACTGCAGTGTCCTTGGTGAGTATGCTGGGGATAGAAGTGCTCAGTCCCCTGTGGCCCTCTTGTCCTGTTGAGCTCCTGACCAGGCATAGTGGTGATAGGTCTCCAGCCGGGTCAGCAGCATCCTGTGCTCCTCCTTCCTTTTGGGCCTGCAGCCTCCGTGTCCCTGTTCCTGGAGCTCACATCCTCCCTCCCTGCTGTATCTTTTCCATCTTTATTTCTGTTCCAGAGAATTTCTTTGTTCGGTAAACATTTACACATGGTATGGTGATGAGGACATGATTGCTTTAGTAGCAAGTAGACTTGAACTAAAATTACATCAGAAAACAGAAAATTGCTTTTGTAAACTTGGAGAAAAAGAATCCCCTTCATTTTCTCAGCATCAAGTGGAAGGGGCAAGGAGAGAACTTTCCAGGAGGGAGTCTGGGAAATTCGCAGAGAGGTGAAAGTGGAATGCTTACACCTGTAATTAGCTATGAGATTGGTGCCTGTTTTTGGGGGTCTTGCTCTCCTGTGCTTCTGTGTGCAGCTCGCCTGCCTTCTCCTTGCATCACTTGGGAAGCTGGGGGTTGCTTACTCTGGGAATTGATGGATACTGCTGGCAGTGGGAGAAACTGATTTCTTGGAAATGATCCAAAAATCAAAGGCGAGCAGGGTTCTCCCCCTACCCTGGCTTTCCTGCTTACTGTTCCTTGATTGGATTCCAGAACTTGATTTTAGCTTTGGGGAGAGCCCTTCCGAGAGCTTTCCTCTGACGTGCTAAGGGAGGAGTGAGTGAGTGTCCCCCAGTAAGACTCCACAGACTGCAGGAAGAGCACAAGAACCCTGGTCTGCCACATGAATTTCTGTTTTAGCAATGGCTTTTGGGTTTCTCTGAGCTCAGAATTCACCCTCAGTTTGTTTTCTTTTTACACTGTCAGGGAATGTGCTGTGGACAGTGAGGGGAAACTGATGTTTAATTTCAGTATCACAATCTTTGTCTTTGCTTCATTGCCACTACCCATCACGAAATAAAGGTGGGGTCGGGCTTGCAGTTTTTCCTGTGGGTTTCCTGATTCTGGAATGTTGGAGATGGAAAACAGATGTTTTATAAGACAGTATCCACGTTGGAAAGCAGTGAGGTCAAAATATATTTTGTAAGTCAACTTTAATTAATTTGATTAATCAATAACTTAAAATTCTGCATCCCAATATGTGCTGGTTTATTTTTACAACTTCTCATGAGTGTGGAATGTAAGGGATCAGTTTTTCTAAGAAAAGTATTTGACTGTGGGAGAAAAGATTATTAAAATGTCATGGACATTATACAATCTGATGGGACAGAAAAAGCCTCCCTCCCACTCCTGCATTTTTAGTTTCAGTTGAGTGTTTGATTGTTTTACCACTAATGAAAACCTTATTCAGATAAAGCTCTGTTTTAGCTTCGAGAGATTTTTGTTGAATTCCTTGTCTAGCTGTGAGAAGGCTGTGTAGATCTATCCAACCCTTGACTTTGGGGTCTAGAGGTGATGAATCATGTGGCAGAGAAACCATGAAATGTTGAATTACCTCATGATTCAAATAATTAACTTTTAGAAGCTTTTACACTCTTTTCATTCATTTAATCTGGTCTGTGGGGAAATCGGCAGAGGAAGGATTGGGAAGGCTAATCACACAGAGACCTGGCTCTCTTGGAGCAGAAGTAAAATGGTGAAAGCATGAAGATACAAGGGGAGGCTGTGGGAAAGTTAGAGATGAGTTGATGAGGTGTGAGGCAGTTCCAAGGTTAAGTGGCCTTCCTGAGGGATGCTGAAGAAGCCACCAGAGAGGAGGTGGCAGTCCAGTGCCTGGGACAGTGCACTGACTCAGGATTTGGATCAGAGTATATGGAATAAATAATGTTTCAGTAGGGATTTTTAAAAAAATATTAATTAATTTTATTTATTTGAAAGGCAGAGTTAGTGAGATACCTTCTATCTGGTTTATTTTTCAAATGGCAGCCAAAGCCAGGAGCCTGGAACATCATCCAGTTCTCCCACAGGGGTGGCAGAAGCCCAAGTACTTGGGCCATCTTCCCCTGCTTTCCCAGGTGCATTATCAGGGCGTTGTCAGAAACAGAGCTGCTGGGACTTGAACCAGCACTTTCATGGGATGCTAGCATTGTGCATGACAGTTTAACCTGCTGCACCACAATGGCAGTGCCTTCAGCAAGCGTTTTCCCTTTGTTTCTCAGCATCAGGATCTCTGAGTTCTCTGTTTTTTGCTTACATTTTCCTAATGTATTTATCTACCAGGGGCCTACAGAATGCCACATTGTCTAGACTTGAGCTGTGCTAATGCTCCATTGGCAGAGGGATTTCTGCTGGAAGAAGCAGATACCCCCTTGATGGGGAGGCACACAGTCTGTGGTGGCTGCTAGTCCAGAGGAAGGGGTGTGGGGGTCAGAGTCTGCACTGACCCTCTGATCTGTGTTCTGCTGTGAAATAGATGCAGCTCCCCCCAGCTGACCAGTCAGAATGTGGTTCATTGGGTTCATTTCCTTTTCGGAGGTCAGAGCCTCTGCAGTTCTTAGAGTTGAGATCATGAGCTCAGAGCATGGTGACCTTGCAAGGTGGTGATTATTTTCTCTACGTTTAGAGTGAAGTTAGTCAGACTAAGCACTTTACTCAAGGCCTAGCCAGTATGTAACGGGGTTGAAATCTGAATGGTGCTCGTTTCCAGAACTCATGCTCTTGCCACAAAGAAAGTGCAGCCGAGGGAAATTCGGTAGAAGGGATGCTAGTGACCCCTCAGAGAGGCAGCTCTTGAGTGAGCCAGAGTAGGGTGGATGGAATTTGGAGGTAAAGAACAGTGTTAGTGGACAGCCACTTCATGTACATAGAATGTATGAAGAAAGATACAATCAAAATACGGTGAGGAGTGTGCTCAGATGTTAAAAATAATTAGTTCAGTTTGCTGGAGTGATGGAGTGTGAAAATGCTATAGAGGAAACTGAATTTGAAAAATTGGGCCTTGGAGTGCTTCGTCAATGTAGGAATTTGACAAACTATTGATGGTATTGAGGCAGGTGATAGGATTTGTTTTTTCATGCTGAACTTAAATTTTGCCTTTAGCTCCATCTTTCTTGAAACTGAAATTGTAAATTCTTTAAAAGATATGGCTAAGGAAAATTAAGATTTGACTTAAATTTCACTATTTAGGAAAAATTAAACCTAGTTGTTTTTTTACTGAGTTTAATTCTGATTGTGTCAATTTTCAGAATTTGATGAGCTTAATGAGTTCATGGTCACGAAATGACTGGAAGCATGGTATTGTCATAAATATTTTTGTATAGGGGAATTTCTGCCACTTACTTTATAAATGAAGCCACCAAGACTGCCATAGATAAAGGTTATTTATGGTCTATTTCAGATCCAAAGTCTTGCATAAGACTGTTCCAGTGGGTCTTAAGGCTGGTGAAAGTAGAGTGGGGCCCTGTGTAGCCTTCCCCAGGCTAGCTTCCATCATTCAGGAATGGAGCCAGCTCTGGCCAGACTTGCCAGTTGCTGCTCGCCATGCATTATTGCCAAGAAGATCCCAGCAGGTCCTGGTTGAACCTTTAGTCATGGAGATTATTTATAAAAATATAGTTATCACATTGCTATTTGGAGAGGATTAAACTTTCATACTTCTCAATAAAAACTTTCCCATTATTATTATTATAAGGAGAAAATGTGTTCAAAACCAGTTTGGACTGATGCATAATTTTTTTTTTAAAGATGTATTTATTTGAAAGGCAGATTACAGAGAGAAGGGAGAGACAGAGAGTGGGAGTGGGAGTGGGAGTGAGAGGGAGGGAGAGGGAGAGAGGTCTTCCATCTGCTGGGTCACTCCCCAGAAGGCTGCAGTGGCCGCAGTTGGGCCAGTCCAAAGTCAGGAGCTAGGAGCTTCTTCCTGGTCTTCTATGTGGATGTAGGGGTCCAAGCACTTGGGCCATCCTTCACTGCTTTCCCAGGAACGTTAGCAGGGAGCTGGACTGGAGGTGGAAGAGCCAGGACTTGAACCGGCACTCATGTGATGCCTGGGCTATGCCACAGCACTGACCCCATTGTGGTAAAGATTTTTTTTAGAAGATTTATTTATTTATTTGAAAGTTAGAGTTACACAGAGAGAAGAAGAGGCAGAGAGTGAAAGGTCTTCCATCTGGTGGTTCACTCCACAATTGGCCGCAATGGCAGGAGATGCGCTGATCCGAAGCTAGGAGCCAGGAGCCTCCTCCGGGTCTCCCACGTGGGTGCAGGGGCCCAAGGACTTGGACCATCCTATACTGCTTTCCCAGGCCATAGCAGACAGCTGGATTGGAAGTGGAACAGCTGGGACCCGAACTGGTGCCCACGTGGGATGCTGGCACTGCAGGCGGCAGCTTTACCTACTACCCCATAGTGCCGGCCCCTTGGTAAAGATTTTTAAAATGTTTTTTTGATATAATAATGATATAATAATGCTTGGAAATTCTTTTCAACCAAACAGAACAGAAATAGATAACAATGTGAAATCTTGTGGGCTACTTTAAAAAATTCAGAACATGTAGTATTGACATTCTCTCCCTTTTGCTTCAGGAAGGGTCACTGTCCTAAATGAACACATCTGCTTTCAAGCCAAGATCTCATTTACTTGACTCAGAGCCCAGAGTGTAGATGGAAGTGCAAGAAGCTTTGCCAAAATGAGGCAGAGTAATGAGATTTTTCTCCTCCCCTCTGGCAATTTCAAGTTTATTTTTCTAATTCTTATGATTACTTGTAGAAAAAAAATGTTAACATTGAATAAAGAGAGAGTTGAACTAAATGGAGGAATTTTGTATAAATACTAAGCTTTTTTTTTTTTTTTAATTCCTGATAGAACAATAGAAACATACGAGGAAAAGATGATCATCTGAAGGTTTGGTCACCCCAGTAGCATCTGTGTCTCTGTGACTCCCCACATCTCCTGACAGCAATGTAGCGTACTACAGGCATGTTGTACTTGGACGTGGTTATTGCAGTAGACGTCACTCATGTTGGAGCCGGGGACAGTAGAGGGTGCTCATGGTGATTGAGTTCAGAGTCCTGAGATTTATTTATTTATTTTTAAAAAGATTTATTTTATTTATTTGAAAGGCAGAGTTACAGAGAGAGGTAGAGACAGAAAGAGAGGTCTTGTATCCACTGGTTCACTCCCCATATGGCCGCAACAGTCGGAGCTGCGCTGATCAGAAGCCAGGAGCCAGGAGTTTCTTCCGGGTCTCCCACATGGGTACAGGGGCCCAAGGACTTGGGCCATCTTCTACTGCTTTCCCAGGCCATAACAGAGAGCTGGATCAGAAGTGGAGCAGCAGGACTCGAACCGGCGCCCATATGGGATGTTGGCACTGCAGACGGCGGCTTTACCCACTACGCCACAGCACTGGCCCTGAGATTCGGTTTTTGCACTGTAGTATAAGGCATTTCACAGTGCTATTCTGTGTCTGAAAATATGTAGCCTTTCCCAGTTCAATTTTTTAATTCTGCAGTCAGAGTCTGATGTGTAGGAGGTTATTCAGTACATTATACAGAAGGCATTCTGTGGTATTCTAGATACCATTTGCCTTTTTTTAATGAGAAAGTGATTTTTTAGGCTAATCAATGCATACATTTTGAAAATTTTCAGGGCCAGTGCTGTGACACAGTGGCACAGTGGGTTAACACCCTGGCCTGAAGTGTCGGCATCTCATATGGTCACCAGTTTGAGACCCAGCTGCTCCACTTCCCATCCAGCTCTCTGCTATGGCCTGGGAAAACAGTGGAGGATGGTCCAAGTCCTTGGGCCCCTGCACCCACGTGGGAGACCTGGAAGAAGCTCCTGGCTTCGGATTGGAGCAGCTCTGGCCGTTGCGGTCAAATGGGGAGTGAACCAGCAGATGGAAGACCTCTCTTTCTCTCTCTCTCTCTCTCTCTCTCTCTCTCTCTCTCTCTCTGCGCCACTCCTCTTTCTGGGTAGTTCTGACTTTTGAATAAATAAATCTTTTAAAAAAAGAAAGAAAATTTATCAAATTTAGTCATTCATAAAGAATTTTACCTTTTTATACTTGTTTGAATTTTTTTGTAATCCTTTTGAGGACTTCTGAATGAATATAAAATGAAATTGGTTTTCAAGTGGAAACCACTTTCCAGTTTGAAGTAGAGGAGTTTGCCGATTTTTAATGCACTTGAGAGACTTAACGTAGTAAGTCCTTTAGAAAACCAAGTACGCACGCAAGAGTCTTTCTCTGGCTCCTTCTGTCATAACTGAACTTTTTTATTGACGATAACCAGCTTGTTATGCTAAACAGATTAAGCAGGATAATTTCTACCATGTAGAATTTAGACTTTTACTGAACCACAGAAGTATTGAATATGTATATATCTGTAGCCCAAGTGTAGC
Source organism: Sylvilagus floridanus (assembly GCA_949820135.1). Taxonomy (NCBI): domain Eukaryota; kingdom Metazoa; phylum Chordata; class Mammalia; order Lagomorpha; family Leporidae; genus Sylvilagus; species Sylvilagus floridanus. The sequence goes on along the minus strand of OX463228.1, from coordinate 7,627,544 downwards.
AACTCTTTCCTTAGGAAGAAAGTAAGTCAGTAAGGACAAAAAAAAAAAAAAAAAAAAGGAAGAAAGAAAGAAAAAGAAATACCATGTAAGATAGAGGCATTCGTGGATATGTTTTTCTTCCTTTACCAGTTTCTGTCCAGACAATCCTGTTGTCCTTCACACACTGCAGAACACGACATTGTGGAGCCTAGATGACAGCGATGTTATAATGTTCCAGGCTTTACTATTCAGATACTTTGAATCCCGGAATTTAGTTTTTGCCTATCCTTAGCCAGATGCATTAAGGGCAGAGTCACAAAATTCATGTTCCTGAAGTAATACCCTTTGGTACCCCATAGGTGCCCTGAGCCGTTACAAACAGTGTGGGACAGCAGCCTTTCTCAGCCCTCTGTGGACACAAAGAACTACTTCTTGTACTTCAGTGGGACCAGTATAAAATTCTCAAATTAGTGTTCATTCTAGAAAAAGAAAAGTATGCCATTTAATACTTTCCTTGGGGTTCCAGGACAGTGTTTTGAAATCAGAGAAACTTCAGAAGAAAGTAGTAGAAAATTCCCAGACCCTCTTGGTCAGTGACTCTTAGTGTAGGGAATGAATATCCCTCAGACATTCCAGTGCTTGGGGTTAGTTTGTGGCCACAGTTCTCAGGATTTTTTTTTTTTGGTAGCTCATCCATGGAGACTGGATGTGATTTTTTTATTTTTAAAGATTTATTTATTTTACTTGAAAGTCAGAGTTACACAGAGAGAAGAGAAGCAGTGAGAGAGAGAGGTCTTCCATCTGATGGTTTACTCCCAATTTGGCCACAATGGCCGGAACTGCACTGATCCGAAGTCAGGAGCTTCTTCCAGGTCTCCCAGTTGGGTGCAGGGGCCCAAGGACTTAGGCCATCTTCCACTGCTATTCCAGGCCATAGCAGAGAGCTGGATGGGAAGTGGAGCAGCTGGGTCTCGAACTGGCAACCATATGGGATGCCAGTGCTTCAGGCCAGGGTGTTATCCTGCTGTGCCACAGCTCCTGCTTTTTTTTTTTTTTTTTTTTTTTTTTTTTTACAAAGAGTTCATGTTCTCAAGATGACCATGAGATATGACATTGGCCTCTTTCCCTTTGGATACTGGGCACCTATGAGCCAGGCCCAGGCTTGCTCCTTATTTGTACTAAGAGGATGTAATTGATTTAGGCTTTACTCTGACATACTGTTGAACAGGGGTTTTTGTATTATGTGAGGGAATCAAGAATGCTAATCCGCAGGAGGTAATATGAGAGTACTTTTAAAAGTTCATGTGAAGGCCGGCGCTGTGGCTCCCTAGGCTAATCCTCCACCTTGCGGAGCCGGCACACCGGGTTCTAGTCCCGGTCGGGGAGCCGGATTCTGTCCCGGTTGCCCCTCTTCCAGGCCAGCTCTCTGCTGTGGTCAGGGAGTGCAGTGGAGGATGGCCCAAGTCCTTAGGCCCTGCACCCGCATGGGAGACCAGGAGAAGCACCTGGCTCCTGGCTTCGGATCAGCGCGATGCACCGGTCGCAGTGCGCTGGCCACGGAGGGTGAACCAACAGCAAAGGAAGACCTTTCTCTCTGTCTCACTATCCACTCTGCCTGTCAAAAAAAAAAAAAAGTTCATGTGAAACATGGACTTAATAGATAAGTGTATTGTGGTGCAGAATATTTTGGAATTCATGCGTTGGTTTTTCGTATGCACATTTTCATGAACTTTCTGAAGATTTCTTGTGTATGTGCACACACATGCACAGGAAGGGTCTTCAGAATGTTTCTGGAAAATATGTATCATGAAAAACTTATGCATGGCTTTTATTTTTTGCATCAAAACAAACATTTTAATTCAGTTTCCACAAGCTTTTGAAAAACTTATTATTTATATTTTCATTTACTTGAAAGGCAGAGATTTTCCACTTGCTAGTTCACTCCCCAAACACCTACAACAAAAATGGTCTGGGCTAGGCCAAGCCAGGAGCCTGGATCTCAGTCCAAGTAGTGTGGGGACCCATGGATAGGCTTATAGCAGTAATGCGGAGGTAGCAGCTGATTGAACTTTCCATCTAGCTGAGGATCGTGCGTGACTCCACAGCTGATTGATATAGCCTCTGTGTGACTCCACAGCTGATCGTGATCAAGTGCCGGATTGGAGAGCTCTGTGCATGGACTGTGATTGATTGACTGATTGGTTGCATTCTGTATATAAGCAGACCGCGGGAGAGGGAACGCGCACGCCAGCTTTCCCCCTTAAGGAACGTGCGCGCCATCTCTCCCCCTTCTCCCAGTCCCCCACTCTTTTCCCCACTCTTTCTAAGTAAAAGTCTACTGAAGACTGATTAACTGCGAGCAGCGTCGTTCCTTTTGCGGCTGAAGGAGCTACAAGTAGGAGGCAGGAACTCAAGTACTTGGAACTGTTACGTACTGCCTCCTGGGGTGCATGTCAGCAGGAAGCAGAAACCAGCAGTGGAGCCAGGACTGAGAGTCAGGTAATTAAACGTGGTCTGTGTACCTCCCAAGCAGTGTCTTAACTGCTCTGCCAGGTGCCTCCCGCATGACTGTTGAAGTATCCTCATAACCAAGTTGATGTGGCCCTTGGTACTAGAACCTGGAAGTAAAAGGGACTTACTTCTTCTGTGCCTACAAGAGACAGTTCTGAAACATAGGGGGAATACCCTCATCTCAGGGTAGAGTAGCTTGGCTAGAAGGCTGAGCCAGGTGTAAAATAAAATATTTGTGATATGAACTTTCAAATGGGCGTATATTTTATTTGGGGGTGAGAAAACTTGTTCATGTGAAATAATTAATGGAAAACAGCATTCACTCTCATTGCTTAATTGACAGGTTTTACTTCAAGGTTAGTCAGAAAATCGATTTGGTAAACTGAAAATCTGAGTAGGAGCATTTGGCTTCTGGTATCCGAATAAGGGAAAGAAGGGGAAAAAGGAGCAACTCTGTTCTTCCAAAAGATAGCTTTTTCCCTTTAGGGACAATAGTTGTTGATCAATAGATATTCCATATATTAAACACGGTAATCTTTTAGCTTTTCTTGGAGTTCTCTCCTAGTTGTTGTAGCTATTGTTCCAAAGTAAGTAATGAAGATTTTAGATAACTTGATTTTTTTCCATGCCTTTTTTCACTTTAAAAGGTTCCTTTTTACCAATTAAATAAGCTTTTGAAGAAAATAGTGTTTCTGATTATTGACATTTTATTATATTTCTCTTTTCTTGCATGTGGTTTTCTAAAAATATTATCATATTTACATTTTATATTCTTTTTATGTTTAGCATAAGTGTATGAATAATTTCCATTGCATTTAAATAATCTTTAAAAATACCATTCCAGTGGCTCTGTAATGTTCCATCCTGTCATACATTGAGCTTCATTGGATTTGTGTGTGTGTGCATTATTATGTGAATGATTATTTTCTTAGGGTAATTATCTAGAATGTTTGAATGTGTGTGTGTTGCTTCTTCAGATGCTCCTTTGAGACGTTGAGGACTAACTGTTGCCTTTTCCTTCTCCTCATAGCAAACTGTGTTTGTAAGTATGGACAGTTAGGGGCTGGCGCCGCGGCTCACTAGGCTAATCCTCCACCTGCAGCACCAGCACCCTGGGTTCTAGTCCTGGTCAGGGCGCCGAATTCTGTCCCGGTTGCCCCTCTTCCAAGCCAGCTCTCTGCTATGGCCTGGGAAGGCAGTGGAGGATGGCCCAAGTGCTTGGGCCCTGCACCCACATGGGAGACCAGGAGAAGCACCTGGCTCCTGGCTTCAGTTCAGCGTGGTGCGCCGGCTGCAGTGGCCATTGGGGAGTGAACCAATGGAAAAGGAAGACCTTTCTCTCTGTCTCTCTCTCTCATTGTCTAACTCTGCCTGTCAAAATAAATAAATAAAAAAAAAAAGAAGGAAGTCTGGGCAGTTAGTGAAGTGGTAGCCTCTGCTCAGATAACCACACAGGGCGGTAGCTGTGTGCTGGGATCTGACAACACTGCGCACAGATTAATGCAGTGCCAGAGGCACTTGTCTGAGTGTCTGAAGTTGCAGAAGCCTGGATCAGAAACCTCACCTTCTCTTGACCTTTGTATCGGTATTGTAGTGAAAGGATTGATCGTAGGCCATAATAGAATAAAGCTTGGGAATCACTTCATTCAAATGTTCATGACCTAAATGAAAGGCAGTTTAGATCTTTTCTGCTGTATTTCCCATGGTGCCCCAAGCTAGCCTGTGGTGCTGTGATGTTTGTGGGGTTTTCACCACACTTCGGGGTTGCTTTTAGGAAAACCGTGACAAACACCTGCCCTATTCTGCTGATACAAGACTCTAGGTGTAAGATATGCTGTCACTAGATTTTACTTTTTATTTATTTCTTTAGGTTTTACGTTTTATTCAACTTCTTTGGGATTTTAACAAAAATCACATTACTGTTTATTGTTCCTGTTATAGTGCCACACACAATACTCTTTGAATGTCCACGGCTATTTGATGCAAGGTTCACCAAGAAAGTTTACTGTTCTCCAGGGTTTGTGGAGACAGTGTATGACGTTAGCTGTGCCTTCTCTTGTGGCTTTCAGAACAGCCCTATAAGGAGGGTGGTGGCTTAGGTGAAGGAGGCCAAGGAGCTTATCCAGCATGCCTCAGCAGTCGAGTTGCAGGTACTATCCTCCTCTCTCAGTGCTTATCCAGTTATTTCCCTCCCCTCCCCTCCCTCCCCTCCCCTCCTCTCCCCTCCTCTCCTCTCCCAGGTAGCTCTTTCTAATAGTCTGTGTTTCAGCTCCAGTCACAAAGAAGAAAACGTGTCGCTAGTGGAAATGTAGCTGTGTGCTCTGGGCAGAGTAGCCCTTACCATCAGAGGATGTTTGCGCTGAGAGTCAGCCCGCTTTTCCACAGTACGAATAGTTCTGGTTAGTGCAAGCCTGGGGATGAGTGACCTTCTTGGTTGTTGAAGCCAAAGGGATGTCTGTCTGCTCCTAGGTAGCTCTCTGGCTCGCTGAAGCCGGTACAGATGACCGAATCAGACAGGAACGCATCAGGGAAGGCACATGACACTTCTGGCTGCAGTTCTCCATGCTGATGCATTTGCCCGAGGCAGTAAACGGAGCGGGCTTTTTCCCTCAACAAATGAAATGACATTAGTTCTCAGAGGAATTGAGATTATAGGCAGAATGGCACCTGGTGATTACCTGAGTCCTGAGCTCTGTTGAGAGCTGTATGCACCTTTGCTCTTTTCAGGTCCCCAGGATTGAGTGTTAGTCACAGGCTACCCTGCTGGGGATAGGCAAGTCTCTAGGTACTTATTTTGTTCAGATAACAGAGCACATTGAAATCATGATAATTTTAACAGAAACCTATGACCTTATCTATGGAGGGGCCATCAAAAGTTCATGGAAAATATGTGCTAGGAAAAACTGTGCATGCATTTCAAAAAATCTTGTACCAAAATAATCTTACCTTTAGTTTCATTTTCCACAAACTTTGAAGTATCTTTGTATTTAATCCTCTTTAGTACTAAAAATTATTTTACTAGCAGACATGATCATAGATTATATATCTGTGATACAAGATCACAGCTGCTGTTTCAGGTGTGGAGGTGGACTGGAGGAAATGCATTGGCTAAGCATATTTTTTTGGTGTGTATATGTGTGCGTCGTTTCTTGCTGCTGCTGTTTGTTCTGCTGTGTGTGCTTTGCTGATACAGGTGCCAGGTGCCAGAAGGTTGAAGGAAAATACGTGGTAGAAAAATCTTGGGGAAGAGCATTTGGTGCAGCAGTTAAGTCATTGCTTGGGATGCCCACATCCTGTATTGTGGGGCCTGCGTTTGTGTCCTGGCTCCTCCACTTTCAATACAGCTTCCTCCTAATGTGCACTCTGGAGACAGCAGTGTTGCCTCAAATACTTGAGTCTCTGCCACCCACAAGGGAGACCATGATTGAGAGTTCTTAACTCCTGGTTCCAGCTTGACCCAGCCTTGGCTGTTGTAGGCATTTTGGAATGAACTGGTGTATAGAGTCCTTGTCTACTATTATTTGATATGAAAATAAATAGTTTTAAATGTATCTTTTTAAAAAAAATTATTTTATTTGAAAGGCAGAGTTAGAGAAAGGTAGGGAGGGGCAGAGAGAGAGAGAGAGATCTTTCATTAGCTGGTTCACTCCCCAGATGGCTGCAGTGGTTGGAGCTGCATCAATCTGAAGCCAGGAGCCAGGAGCTTCTTCTAGGTCTCTCACGTGGGTGCAAGGGCCCAAGGATTTGGGCCATCTTCTGCTTTCTCAGACTATAGCAGAGAGTTGGATTGGAAGTAGAGCTGCTGGGACTTGAACTGGCGCCCATATGGGATGCTGGTACTGCAGGCAGCAGCTTTATCCTTGATGTTACAGTACCTGCCCCTTAAATGTATCTTAAAATTGAGAAAATTCAGGGCTTGTGCTGTGGTATAACTGGTAAAGCCATTGCCTGCAGTGCTGGCATCTCATGGGCATTGGTTCCAGTCCCGGCTGCTCTACTTCTTATCCAGCTCCTTGGTAATGTGCCTGGGAAAGCAGTGGAAGATGTCTCATATGGGAGACCTGGATGAAGCTCCTGGCTCCTGGCTTTGAACTGGCTGGCCCCGCCTCAGCCATTGCAACCATTTGGGGATTGAACCAGCAAATGGAAGATTCTCTCTCTCTCTCTCTCTCTCTCTCTCTCTCTCTCTCTCTCTCTCTCTCTGTAACTCTACCTTTCAAATAAATAAGTAAATCTTCAAAAAATTGAGAAAATTCTGTCCCACAGATTGAGTTGGTTCTCTGATTCAGTAAGAAGACATTTTATTTATTTGAAAGGCGAAGAGAACTTCGTTGCACTGGTTCACTCTCCAGATGACTGCAGCAGCCTAGGCCACGCTGAAGCAGGAGCTAAGAACTTACTCCAAAATTCGGATTTGTATGCAGGGACTCAACAATTTGAGCCAAGGTTGGCAGTCTGGAGTGGAGCTAGGACCCACACCCAGTCACTTTGATATGTGATGCCAAGTGGCTGAAGTGGTATCTTAACTGCTATGCCAAACACCCACCTCTATGTATTTTTTTAAATTATATATAAGTAATACTTATACTTTTTTTCCTTGCAAATTAAAAAGGTAACATGTATAGAAGAGCAGTAGATCTTTTTACCTTTGATAAAATTTTCCCATGCTTAACACATGTATATAATCATCAAAATTAGAACATTACAACATTCTAAAAACTCTTCTTGTCCTCTCCCATTTTACCCCCTTCCCCTGAGCCCCCTACTGCCAGAGGTATGCACTGTTGTGACTTAGGTCATCACAGATTTGTTTGATTTTGTACTTTATAAAAAAGAAATAGTACATTGTCTTTCATCTGGCTTCTTTTGCTCTGTGTAATATTTGAGGTACTCATATTTTTGTGAATAGCAGTGTTTTGTGTGTTTATGAAAGCACATAGTGAATATTTTGTGCAATTTACATCTCCCTCATTGCTAGTGGGAGTTCACACTTTGTTCTGAAGCGCTTCCCTCCTGGAAAAATCTTACATTGTTAAATCATAGTACTTTTTTTTTCTTTTGTCTTTTTTTTTATTGACTGATGTGTGCTAGTTTGACTTCATTTCAGTATTTTCAGAAATTCTTACTTTCCCCTGGCATTGAGATTATAGTGTATACCAATTTCAAATTGCCAGACCCTCCATTGATTCCTCTCTATCACTAGAGTGGGGTAGTCACTAATGGAAGTTGTCATGCAACCGAATTTCACTCATTGACTGCCTAATTTTCTGTGATGTTCTGGTCCATTCTAGTGAATGATTGAAATTGTGAAATATAGCAAGTTATCTATCCATTTTCCATTGTGACTAATTAAGATGTTGGTCAAAATTCAATCGAAGAAATCCAGAAGGAAAGTGGTTTAGTGCATTAATTGTCTTTAGACCTGTTTGCCAAGAATTATTCATCCCTGTAACTGTGATTGAAAGGACTCTCACTGCAGAATAGAAAATTATAGGTAAATTTAATGCATGTAGAATGTGCTTTTGCAAATTAAGTCTGGCAGCTGGCACTGTGACGGAGCTGGTTAAATCGCTGCCTACAACCCTGGTATCCCATTTGGGCAGTGGTTCAAGTCCCTGCTGCTCCACTTTGATTACAGTGCCCTGCTAATCCACCTGGGACAAGCAGCAGAAGATGGCCCAAGTCCTTGCGCCTTTGTACCCATATGGAAGACCCAGATGAAACTCCTGGAATCAGCTTGACCCAGCCCTTGGTCATGTGGCCGTTTGGGGAGTGAACCAGCAGATGAAAGATCTCTTTTTTCCCCTCTCTCTCTATAACTCTTGCCTTTCAAACAAATAAATAAATCCTTAAAAAAGAACTAATTCTTAATCTAATAGCTAAATGGAATATTTGTTGAAGGATTTTAATCTTGAAGTCTAGTTTTAGATTTTAATATTAAATTTTCTTTTATCATGAAATGAAACCAAGAGATCCTTAAATTTCTGAGTGATAGATATATTTTTTTAAAGATTCAGTCATTTATTTGAAAGGCAGAATTACAGAGACAGGGACAGACAGAAAGAGAGGGGTCTTCCATCTGCTGGTTCACTTCCCAAATGACTGCAGCAGCTGGGACAGGGCTGGTCTGAAGCCAGGAGATAGGAGCCGCCTCCGGGTCTCTTTCGTGGGTGCAGGGCCCCAAAGACTTGAACCATCTTCTGCTGCCTTAGCAGGAAGCTGGATTGGAAGTGGAGCAGCTGGGACTTGAACCAGTGCCCCTATGGGATATGGGATACTAGAGTTGCAGGCAGCGATTTAACCATATGGGATGCCGGCATGCTGTAGGCTGCAGCTTTACCCACAACATCGCAGTGCAGGTCCCAAATTACAGATCTTAAAAGAGGACTTGGTAACAGATCTTGAGTCTGAAGTCTTGGAGTAGCATGGAGACTGAGCAGGTTCTGTGTTCCCAGACCTAGTGTCCGGGCTTGTTGTGCATGGTTTCTTATTCAGTCTTCAACAGCACAGTAAGGTAGGCAATGGGAATTGAGGCCAGAAAGTTTAAAGGAGGTCCCATAATTAGAGAGTTTAAGAACTTTCTGGTTGAAAATAAATAACTCTCTGTGAACGCTTTTGACATCTTGGGTGCCATTCATACATAAAAATGGAGTGGTAGCTGTTGACCCTCAGATTGAAGACAGCTAGAGTTGTGTGGAGAGAGTTGTCTTAGAGTCACACTTTCTTGGGTTCAGTGAATATTCTCAAGCAAGCATTCTGATTAAATACATTATCAGTGAATATAATACCAGCAGCAGCTGATGACGTTAGAGAAACTTGACCCTAACTGCAATCTTGAAAAACAGCAAAAGCATACATAGAATAGTGTCTGTCTTGAGCCCGCTGGCCCCTAAATGTGGCAGAGATCTAGCATGTGTAAGAAGATAACCTTAATGCAAGATAGAAGGGGAAACTGGGGGCCGGTGCCATGGCTCACTTGATTAATCCTCTGCTTGCGGTGCCAGCACCCCAGGTTCTAGTCCCGGTCGGGGCGCCGGATTCTGTCCCGGTTGCCCCTCTTCCAGGCCAGCTCTCTGCTGTGGCCCGGGAGTGCAGTGGAGGTTGGCCCAAGTCCTTGGACCCTTGCATCCGCGAGGGAGACCAGGAGGAGGCTCCTGGCTCCTGGCGTAGCTCCGGCTGTGGTGGCCATTTGAGGGCTGAACCAACGGAAGGAAGACCTTTTTCTCTGTCTCTCTCTCTCTCACTGTTTAACTCTGTCAAATAAATTTAAAAAAAAGGGGAGGGGGGGAACAGACATGAGGCAGGTACAAGCAGAATGCCACAGGAATTCATAGAAGAGGAGCCGATTTTTCAAGAGAAACCTGTGAGGAAGTGCTTGCTGGGGGAGGAATTCCTGGGACAGTCCTTGAAAGAGGGCTGGAAGATGAACACTCAGAAATCCATATCTGGATGGCGGCACAGGCACTCTTAGAGAGTGAACCAATACCCGCATGCAACTAGGACAACAAGTAAAATGCAAGGAGAACCTTACCTGTCACAAGCAAAGTGGGGTGTGTTGTTAAACCACAACTTTGCAGGTGAAGATCAGACAGAGACTCCATCACGGGGGCCCGTTGAGCTCTGGAACTGTCTACCTGCTGTCACCTCAGTTAGTCCCTTTACCTTGATGCGGAGGTTCCAGATGATGTTCTGGGTGAGACAGGACGCACCCTGCTGCGTCCCTAACCCACCTTCGTGGATTCTCTTCTCCTGCAGAGATTGCCCTGTTGCCACACGGAGACTTGGCAGGGCCAGTGCAGAGTAAGAACTTGCTGGATCCTTCACAAGGAAGCCTGCAGGCGAAAGGTGGAATGAGCAGAGCAAGTCCGTGTTTTAACCACACACAAATGCTTGTTGAGGTAGTGGCAGCCTGTCCTGGAAAGTCATTATAGTGTAACCTCAGGGAAGAGGAACTGAGTGTGTGCTTTTGTGAGCTTATTTGGAAAATGGCTGTGAGTGTATGCGTGCCTTTGTTTGATGAAGTGAATACTGCTGATGATGGTTGATTCCAAGTGCTTGTTTTTGACCTTTTGTTCATTACTTCTCTCAAATTATTTAGATTGGGAAAAGAAAAGGCTGGCTTATCCCCACTGCCTTATTGCTGGTTGAAAATGAAAATTTTACTAGTTTCCACAATGCTGTTGTGACCACAAGATGAAATTCCTAACCCAGAAATCTTTAATTTGGTGTGGTTTTATGATTAAATTTTGTTTTCTTAGTGTGTGGTTTTTTGGTAATTCCAAATTCTTACCAAGAAAATTTTACATTAGTGTTAATAATAATTACCTGTGTAATTTGTACCCAGAAGTTTGCACAAGGTTTTTGCATCCATTATCTCATTTAATCCTTGTAATTACCCTGTGAAACTTGATAGATAGCCTCATGGAAGTTACAGTAAAAAGGTCCAGTGGTTTCTAAAAAGTCATGTAGCTTGTAAGTGGCAGAACTGGGATCTGCCATTCATGACTGAGCCGTGTTAATTCATTCTTTTTGGGGCTGGTGCTGTGGCATGGAAGGCTAAGCCTCCATCTGCAGTGCTGGCATCCCATATGGGTGTTGGTTATGTCCTGGCTTGCTCCTCTTCCGATCCAGCTTTCTGGTATGACCTAGGAAAGCAGAGGTTGATTGGGCCGGCACCTCTTCCAGTCCAGCTCTCTGTTGTGGCCCAGGAAGGCATTGGAGGATGGCCCAGGTGCTTGGGCCCTGCACCCACGTGGGAGACCAGGAAGGAGCACCTAGCTCCTGGCTTTGGATCGGCACAACTCTGGCCGTGGCGACCATTTGGGGAGTGAACCAACAGAAGGAAGACCTCTAACTCTCTCTCTGTCAAATAAATAAAAAAAAAAATTTAAAAATTAAATAAAGCAGTGGAAGATGGCCCAAGTGTTTGAGCCCCTGCACCCTCGTGGGAAACCCAAAAGAAGCTCCTGGCTTCGGATTGGCTCAGCTCTGGCCATTGTGGCCATGTGGGAAGTGAACCAGCAGATGGAAGACCTTTCCCTCTCTCTCTCTCTTTCTCTCTCTGTCTGTAACTCTACCTCTCAAATGCAATAAATGAAATATTTTAGAAATTATTATTTTCCTTTTTTTTCTTCCCAGGTATTTATGATGCCTCTCCTTTCAAATACGATAATAGGATATAATGTTTTTTTTAGTCTAAGATAACATACTTTTGATATTCATTAATCTTTTCTCTTGGTGGTAGTATTCACTTACTTGACATTTTAGCTATTACTGTTGTGTTAATGGTACCTGAAATTGTATTTTGGTTTATTCTTAACAACTAGAGGAAAAATTTAGTTTCACATGTGATAGCATTTCTCATTGGCTGTTCAGTGAAAAATTCTAACAGTGCCCTGAGAGAGAATGCTGGAGTTCCGGCACTTCTTGTGCTGACTTGTGTGATGTAGCTGCCAGGGCACATTTTTGTGGCCACAGTGAGGCAGTCCTTGGATGCTGTGGGCAGAGGCCAGGGATGGTCCATCAGGTGAGATTGACCTGACCCTTCCCGTATTTAGCCTTACATGGGAAAAACCTTCAATACATGTAAAATTCTTAACGTAAATAGTCAAAAACAACAGGTAAAAGATATATACTATTTGATGTCCTGAAATACTACAGTGAATATCTGTTTATTGTACACTAGTCTGCCAGCACTTGTGGGGCAGTGTGCTATGCTTTATGAATCCAACAGAATATGTCCAGACACAACCAAAAGAATACTTCACATAAAGTCACAGCTCAGGGATTATGGCTGAAAAACTTAATTATTGCAACTCTATCCATTTTATATTATTTTGTTATATGTATCCTTACAGTTTTGGCTTATTCTTGCCCAAGACTTGAAAGTTTATTTTTATAAAAAGTTTATTTTTAAATTTTAAGAGTATTTAAAATGTGATATGATATAAATCCAGTTTAAGTAAAATGTATTTTTCCACCCAGACAACCTTATGTTTTGTGATCTGAAGAATTGTGTAAATTTAAATAAGGATCATTGCTTCCAGCATTAAATCTGGGCAGAAGCTTTCTGAAAGCAACTTACTAGGGTATCGAAATTGCCATCTTAAGTCCAAATGTCTTTTGAGTGGAGACTTACTGGCACTGGGCACAGCGCATTTTTACATCGTTTACGCTGTCCTGACATCTGTCTAGCTATTGTTTTCTCCCTTCCTCAAGTAGTCTTGAACACATCACTCTCCCCCTCAGCCAGCAACCCACAGTTCTTCTCTGCAGAGAGACTGCCAGCCTCCCCTCTCCCTCCACTGCCCCCCCCCCCCCCAGGCCTCTCTAAACAAACAGCAGTGAGAATCTTGTTACTGAGTTGGAGTTCCTTAAACATCCTAGATACCAGTTCTCCTTTTTCTTTTCCCTCAGTGGGTGGCTTGCCTATTTAGTCTTTTTTAAAAAACAGTAGCATTTGATAATAAAATGTTTTCCATATGACAAAATATAATCACTTTTTCTTTTATAATTAGTACTTTCTGTCTTTGGGAAGTCTTTGCTAGCCTCCTAGTACTGAAAATATCATCGTTTTAGTTTGGATATTTAAGTTTGTGTTCTATTCTGAGTTAAATTGTTTTCCATGCACTCAGTCCTTTAAGAGAGATGTTACTGTGTTTTATAAATGAATATTTTGGCACTCTGAGAATTTGGCACTCTCGACATTGATATGCAGAGGTTAAGTTGCTGCGAAATTTTTGAACCCTTTGAAGGATGATCAGAATGAAGATAGATGTTAGGGCCTATCTATATATAGCGTTGTGGTCAAAAACCTTTTTTCGGATATTCTTCCATTGTTGTCACAAAGTACTGCTGTTGACAAATAAATGTTGTTTTGGTAACTGGGTTCATCCCATCGTCAAACTAGTGGTATCAAGTGCAGAATAAGACTGCAGTCTGGCCGGTGCCATGGCTCAATAGGCTAATCCTCTGCCTTGTGGTGCCGGCACACCAGGTTCTAGTCCTAGCCGGGGTGCCGGATTCTGTCCCGGTTGCCCCTCTTCCAGGCCAGCTTTCTGCTGTGGCCCGGGAGTGCAGTGGAGGATGGCCCAAGTGCCTGGGCCCTGCACCCCATGGGAGACCAGGATAAGCACCTGGCTCCTGCCATCGGATCAGCGCTGTGTGCTTGCTGCAGTGCGCCAGCTGTGCCAGCCATTGGAGGGTGAACCAACAGCAAAGGAAGACCTTTCTCTCTGTCTCTCTCTCTCACTGTCCACTCTGCCTGTCCAAAACAAAACAAAAAAGACTGCAGTTTTAGTGTGCAAATATTTCGTCACATATGTAGACATGTATTTATGCACAAATATTCTGTGCAGCTGACCTGGTAGGATTTGCCTGTTGAGTCAAGATACTTAAACATATTACACTAAGGAGCTGAACTGCAAAAATTCAGTTGTTCAGCTGTTTAGTTTGGCCTGATCATTATTTCTGTTGCTACATTGTGGAGTCCATCAGTCTTTACTTCTGCCAGAGCTATCTCTGTTGCTGAAATTTGAGGTGTCTGCCTTGGCACCACCATGGCCAGCATTGTTCATACCAGATCTGAGGCTGGAGAGAATTCTCAGCAATAGGTATTGTTTTGTTGATGGTGTATGTTTTGGATGTTTAAGCATGCTAGCCTTGCATTAAGTGTTGTCTTTCTCAAGTCATTCCCATTTTAAAGGTGTGTCTGGAGAGGTGGAGGGGGCAGTTACAGAGGTTTTCCCAGGACACATCTGGGGACAACATATGGGGAGTATACCACAGTTTTCCAATAAATCTTCTGAATGGTGGCTTCTTCTAAATCTTAACGAGTACTTGAGTCAAGATAGGTAACACTGGCTGGCACACCGCGGCTCACTAGGCTAATCCTCTGCCTGCAGCACCAGCACCCTGGGTTCTAGTCCCAGTTGGGGTGCCGGTTCTGTCCCGGTTGCTCCTCTTCCAGTCCAGCTCTCAGCTGTGGCCTGGGAAGGCAGTGGAGGATGGCCCAAGTGCTTGGCCCTGCACCCACATGGGAGACCAGGAGAAGCACCTGGCTCCTGGTTTTGGCTCGGCGCAGCGTGCTGACCATAGCGGCCATTTGGGGGGTGAACCAACAGAAAGAAGACCTTTCTCTCTGTCTCTCTCTCTCTAACCCTGCCTGTCCAAAAAAAAAAACACTACCATGCACCCATAATCCAGTGGACTGTGGGATACAGAAGTGGAAAGAAAGGAACTGAGTACTGAACACAAGTAGGTCCAAGACCCTGTATGACGGGCAGTTGAAGGTGAGCAGGTTAGGAAAAAGTTGATGCTCCCACCAAAGACAGGCTCACTTTGCTCCTGGAGTCCTATGTATTAGCATGGATGATTGAAGTCCTCTTAACTTGCCGTTTACTGGGAGCAAGACTGCCCTTTATCTGGCTGGTAAGTGGAGCCAGTGAGGACTGTTAGGAGACTTGCCTTGTGGGCACTCAGGTTCCCCCCCACAGCGGCTGCCTGCTGTAAATCCTGCAAAGAGCTGGCCAGGCCCCTGGTGGAGTTCCCTCTAAGGAAACATTAGCTTCAGCAGATAACTCTCAAACTAGGACAGTTCCCAGCCTGCTCTTTATTTGTGGAGAGAAACAATGGGCATTAGTAGAGCCATGCTGAAAGCAGCAGTAATAAAACGCACTGTGTTCTAATTCTATCCTTTTGCAGGGTTATTTTACATTTTTTAACCCCCAAATGGTGCCTGAAGAAGAGATTTGTACACATTATAAAGTAAATTAAGTGTCTTTTCCTAAATGGGGTTTGTCTTGTTTAGTGTTGCCCTGTTTCTGACTGGAATGGGTATTTATGGTCTTAGGCATACTGGCCAGCTGGTTTTTGAGGAACCGTTCAGTATTGGGCACAAGTGCCAACTTGAATGGCTTTTGCTAAAAATGTTCTTTCACAACAGTTCTCTGCAGTTTGACTGCACTAAGGCAGACGCTGCGTGCCTTTGCTCTAGGTCTCAGCGATGTGCACAGAGTGGAGAGCTGTCGCAGGTGGAAGGCAGACTGGCTTGTCTCATCACTCACAGCCAGTGTCCTGGAGCATTTCCTGCCTGCTTGGGACAACACTACTGATTGTCATTTGAAGCCAGCAGTGCCCTTCATTGCCATTCCAGCACCAGGATTTATGTCAGCATTAATTACTTGCTGTGGCCTGGGGGACTCTGAGCCAGCAGTATATGTCTGTAAGTGTTGATAAATGCACCACTGGATGCTGTTTTGTCCAAGAGAGTGTTGACTATTATTTTACAGGAATTCCCTTGTTTGTACAGATATCAGGTTATTTGGATCAAGTAATACCTGCTTAACATTTAAGCCTTAATATGTTTAAATATAAATTTCTCAAAGCAGCGTTGATCACTCGTTGGTCAGATGATGACATTGACGTTCTTACTGTGTAAGCGTTAAATAAATGATTTTGCTAAGTGTAGTGCCGAGAGCAGGTGCACTTCCTAATAAAAATGGCACACAAAGTTCAAATGTAAGTGCATTATTTGGAAGCGTGTTAAAAATCTCGTATTTTGGGGTGACTTTTATAAAAGTAACTGTGGTTTGCATTGTGTCAAGATTTTTGAAAAAGTATGTGGAAAAGCCTAAAAACAGAAGAAGCTGAAACCAGTGCTTACATTTTTAAGTCTGGTGTGCTATTTGGAGAGAGTTTCATGTATAGAGGTGCAGTATATAACTCTGGCACTGGTTTATCTGGTTCAACTCTTGCCTCTAAAACTTAACAGCTTTGTGACCTTGGGCAGGTTACTCTGCCTCTGTTCTTCACTGTCTTCCTTTGTAAAATAAAGTATTAGCAATGATAACATACACCTCAGAGGATTTTTAGAGGGTTGAATAAGTTAATATGTGAGAAATATGTGAGAATATTTTAAAATGTTTGTTGAAAATGGAAATACAGCTGAACTTATTTTGGTGCCAAAAATTCATCCATACAAGTGGCCGGGGATCTTGAGAAAGTTTGTGAAAAGCATGTATCATGAAAAAACTGCATAGATTTGAAAATATTTTGGCACAAAATATCCTAACGTTTTAATTCAGTTTTATCATGAGTATTTTTGATGCGCTCTGCTACCTAATGTGCTTAGCATAGTGCCTGGCACACAGTGAGCATGCGCGAATCGAGCTGGGCGGGTCAGGAGCTTGGAGGGAGCATGTGCAGGCACTTCTCCTGTAGTTCCAATTTTTAAAACACAGGCCTGATCCGTCAGTGATAATGTATGGTAACTTGCATAATGAGTATTGTCCCTAATTTCTCTGAGACATATAAAATAATTAAGGTTATGGTCCCTACTCTGAAAGCTGGACCACATTTCAGTTGCTTCCCACATGGAGATATGTACAAAATGAAAGCAAAATGAGAGTATTTTACTATAGTGTGTGTAAGGAGAAAACCAAGTATTTTGTAATAAAAATAGAGAAGTAACATAAAGACAAATTTCAGTACTGGAGAACGATAGTATCAAAACCCATCATAGGGACAGGGGTGTTGTGGCACAGGAGCTAAGCCACCACTTATAATGCCCACACTGATTGCATTATTGGAGGGCCTGGTTAGAGTCCTGGCTCCTCTGCTTCCAGTCCCACTTCCTGCTACTGCACACCTTGGGGGACAGCAGTCATGGCTCAAATTGTGGGTCCCTGTTAACTACATGAGAGCCCCAGGAGTTCTGGGCTCCTGGTGTTCTGGCCCTGCCCTCCCTATTGCAGGTATTTGGGGAGTGAATCAGCAGATGAGACATCTCTTTCTGTTGCTCTACCTTTCAAATAAATAAATATTTTTTTAAATCACAGAAAGTCTCAGTTTTAAAAAAATTTTTTTTAATGATTTGTTTAGATTATTTGAAATTCAGAGTTACAGAGAGTGGGAAGAAGGGGAGAGAGAGAGGAGAGGGATTGAGCGCAACAGCTAGAGCTGTGCCAATCCGAAACCAGGAGCCAGGAGCTCCCTCTGGGTCTTACCATGCAGGTGCAGGGGCCCAAGTACTTGGGCCATCTTCTACTGCAGAGAGCTGGTTTGGAAGTGGAGCAGCTGGGTCTCAAACCGGTGCCCTTGTGGGATGCCAGCAGGCGGCGGCTTTACCAGCTACACCACAGCGCCGGCCCCAAGTCTCAGTTTTATATCTGTGAGACGCATATTATCTACCTAAAAGAAAGCTCATCATGTTCATTGTTTTCTTGCAGGCTGGTCATTCATTTCAGTTGTGTGTCCCTGGTTTTGATGAACCGTCTCCCTTGTTTTGCTCTGTAGCCCTTGTTAATTCACACTAGAAACCAAGGGCTGCAGCCCAGAGTTTCCTGGCCCTCCATCTTTTGCCAGTGGAAAGCTGCAGGGGTATGTATGATTCTGGAAGGCTCTGAGCTGCCTTCTCCTTCTTCTCTACTTCTCTGAGGCCTTGCTGCATCTTTTAGAGCCCACTGAAGTCTCAGCTCCAAGATCCCTTTCCCAACCACATAAATTGAAACTTCTTCCACGGAATAACATTAGTGCTTAGTTACTATTCTGAGGGCCACTGAGTCTACATGAAAATCCATGCTTTGTAAGCTATGAAGTGCAGTTCAGATGTGAATGGGCAATACTGTCATCTTTCATGCATTATTATTTTTTTTCCTGCTATGTGTTCAACACATCATTCCTCCTCCCTTCCCCATTAACTGAGAGCTAGAGGTCAAAAGCTTTATTTTTCTTAACCCATCCCCATATGTAAAGAAAAAAATCAAAAGCCACGTAGAGCGGTCACGGATGAGTGAACTGAGCAGTGCTCTCTGGTAGAAGAGGTGTGCAGTGTGCAAGCTGATGCAGCCCTCTCCCAAGATGCCGTGCAGTTAGTGTGCGCAAAGGGCAAGAGCTTTTGTTTTGAAGGATGTTGGTGCAGGTTTGTGCTTTACTGAAGTGTGACATGGGTTTCCTTTGCATCCTCATTGTTGTGGAAGATAAGGAAAAGATATTTTGCTGTATGCTTCTTGGGCTGGGGCTTATGGAGATCAGATGAAGAGATGTTTGTGGAAAAGCTGCTTTGTTAATTTTTTAAAGTATTTTTTTCCTTTAGGTTTAGAGAATTTCTTCCTATTTTAAAAATTTATTTATTTGAGAAACAGAGACACACCAAGAGAGATTGCCCATCTGCTAATTCATTCCGCACATGCAACAACAGCCCGGGCTGAGCCAGGGTGAACCAGGAATGCAGAACTCGTTCTCCGCCTCCCACATTTGTGGCGGGAACTCAGTTACTTGGGCCTCCGCCGCCGCCTCCCAGGGTCTGTGTTAGCAGGAAGCTGGAACTGGGAGCAGATCCAGGACTCAGAACTCGGGCACTCTGAGGTGAGGTGCAGGTGACTTAACCAGCATGTTCATCACTGCTAGGCTAAACGCTTGTCTCTGTTTTGTTAATTTTTAATTGCCTATTAGTCATCATTTCTAACAAAAATGTTAGGGAGAACTTCCAATCAAGAATACGGCATGCTCAGTCCTGACCAGGGCATGGTACGGTCACATGAGCTGAGTTGGAGCTGAGGGGAGACCTGGCTCACCCTGCCTGTCTCGCCTGGGCCTGCACCTGTACCTCAGCTGGGGCTGGCGCTTTGGAGCAGCAGAGTGTTCCATCTCTTGTTGAAGTGATTCCAGAGCTTTGTGCATCAAGGCATTCAGCCTGGGACAGGGAAATGATGAAATCTGTGAGGTGGCATTTCTTCATACCTGTGGGAAACTGGCCTTGGGCAGTTTTCTGGGTGGGTCCTTAGATTACAACATTTAATGAAGAACCTTTGAACAGTAAATATGAACCGGATGACAGTTAACCAAATTACAGACCTGCAGCTATTCTCACTCTACTGGAGATTTATAGTACATTCTGCTAAGGGTGAATTTGTGAAGGAAGGAAGTCCAGTTAGCAGCACCTGCTTTCTCCAGTGCCTTTGAGATTTTGGATCTAGGCTGCTTAGCTTTTCATTTCTGTCTGCTTTAAATTGCTACCTGGCACTTCAGCAGGCTCCAGTCTGGTCCTTGGCTTTTCAGTAACCCATGGCACTGCAAGAAGCCTCTTGGTGAGTGTTGTACATACCCCAGACGAAGTGCTGCATGTCCCTGATTGCTCCAGATATTTGCAAGAGCTGTGTTGCATCTAACAAAGGAGCGTGCTCTTGGTGGGTGATCATCTGGCAGCACTTCTTGTCATTGAGTGCCTGCATTGGGATCCCGGGTCCTTGTGACTTTGGGTAAATTATGTTAGCATTGGGTTCATTTTCATAAAGTGAGAGTATCAGGCCAGTATTAAGTGGTCTGTTTGTTATTCCTGAGCTGTGAATATCATGTAGTTTAAAAAGATTTGAAAATTTCCTCCCAGTTTCCTAATTATATATATAAAAAAAACTTCTCAGAGGAGCCAGAAATATTTTGGGGACTCTTAGTACCCAGCAGTATGAATAAGGGCTGTGCACCAGGGAGGCTTCTGAGGCCTGAGGCACCGCCGCAAAAAAGACAGGCCCGCTCCCTCCTGGTGCCCCCGTCGAGGAGTGGATGTGAGTAGAGGAGGCAGAATGTTCTCAGAAGACATACAGCAGTCGCAGCTCTGCTGGCTGTGGAGACAGGACAGCCCAGCCATTTGTCCCGAGTAGCAGTGCAGAGGGTGGCTGTGGGTCTGGCGAATGCAGTAGGTCCAGGCTGGGGAAGCTTGCTTTGGAGAGATGTTGTCGACAGTATTTTTTGCAGTGGCTGTATGGATGGTATTTTAAGCTTTGACACTGCATGAGATCAGCTACTGATTGGATTTAGATGGAAAAGAGAGGAGGACTGGACACTGAGTCCAGGTCCAGCCTTTGGAGGTCTCTTTAGAAGAAGGGGGAGGTCTTGGTGGTTGCCCTGGCTTCGTTCAGCCCGTGTTTGTTAAACACTGCCGTGTGCACTGCTGCTCCTTTCCATGTTGGGGCCACCTGTGTCTGTCTGAGTTGATGTCACACTTATGTATATGTGTAAAAGGTTAATCAGTGCATATAAAATGATAATAATCATCCCAGGGTGTGAGAGATGGGAGCCCTCCTGAGGTACCTCCTCCTGGGAAGCACACTGATGTGCTGACACCCTCATGGCTGAGGGTTGGACAGATACCTTGTAGATTCCTGTGTCCTTCTGGGTCACCTGCTCAAGTTGAATGTTGGTCAAGAGTCAATTTAGTCTGTACCAAAGCCTGCTCTTGTCAGCAGTACTTGTTATTGTAATCATGTAATTACAATTTAATATTTTAGGTAAGTTGATAATGAGAATTATTGTTCTACAAAACCATACTAAATTTGGGAAAGAACCTTCAAAGGCAAGCATTCAAAACAGTGCCATTGTTAGGTATGATCATGGTGACTGTACAATGTAGCTCCTGTAAGAATTTGCAGGTTACTTCTTATTATTTTTAGAATTATTTATTTGAAAAGCAGAGTGATAGAGGGAGACAGAGACAGATCTTCCATCTGCTGGTTCAGTCCCTCAAAGGCCACAACTGCCAGGCCTCACCAGGAACCTGGAACTCTGAGTGGCAGGTGCCCAAGGACTTGAGTCATCTTCTGTTTCTCCAGATACATCAACAGGGAGCTGGAACATAAGTAGAGTAGCTGGGACTCTTAAACAGGTGCTCACATGTGATGCCAACATCCTGGGTAGCAGCTTAACTCACTATGTCACAACACCAGAACCTCCAATTACTTCTTGAGTCTTTTGAGTTTAAAAAGGGAAATTATAAGGTGTGTGGATGCTCTTTTGGGTGTGAGCTGTGTAACAACCATGAGCCCAACAGTCAGTCTAAAGAGTGTTCATTCATAGAACAGGCTTGGGGATGAGAGGTAGAAGAAGGTAGAACTGGATGCGTTAGGAATCTGATCTTCAAACAGGAAAAGAAGAGAGTTTGCCTTGCTCTCGTGTATAATGGCACAGCTATGCTGAGGAGTTGGGTGATCTGTTTGAGGGGGTGGGGTGGGGAAGTGCCTCCAGAAGGAGCCTACAGCTGTGTTTGCCAAAGTAGTACCTCCTTTGGCATGCAGGGAGAAAATGCCAGAACTGCTGGTAAGCTGTTCTGAGGAACAGCTAAAGTTTGCTAACAGGTACTCCTCAGCTGGAGAGTGGGGTTCCATCATGATAAGCCTGTCATAAATTGAAGCTATCCTAAGTGGATGTACTTAGTACACCTTACCTCTCACACATCCTGGCTTAGCACACAGTGCATTGCAGAGTGTCTTTCATGCCGCTGCTGAGTGTGAGGCTGTTCAGGAGCTGTGCTCACTGCCCTGCTCAGCATCAGGAGAGTTTCCTACCACATAGCTGTAATCTGCGTATAGCCTGAAATTCAGAAAGTACGGTTTCTGCTGGATGCACATTGCTTTTGCACCATTGTAAAGTGGAAAAATCCTAAGTCGAACCACTTTTAGTCAGAGACCTTTTGTTTTTAACAATGAGATGAAACAGGTTTCTTGGGTCCTCTGTTGGATGATGAGCATCCTCACTGGAACTCAGCTACCCTGGTACCATGGGGGACAATGCAGAAGTCCTTCACCCCCTGGCTGGCTTTCACCCCGTTGTGATGTGCTCAGCATCAAAGATGATGTTAACTGGTTTTAATAACAGCTACAGCTACAATATTGACATCTGGCTGTAAGAGATTCCTACAGATAGGCATAGGTGGAAGGTAATGTTGATAACGCAAGCATAAATGAGCTGTAAACATTTGGCAGAGCTGAGAGTTCTCCCAATACAAACTGTTGTCAGCCATGAATTTAGCTGGAAAGTAAATGTTGCTGAAGAAAATACAAGGCTGCTTTTATGGAGGTATTGTGCTCTTAGAAATATGCAGCAAAGCAGGGGTCTTTCTGTTGATGGCCAAGAGAGGAGGATGCTGTGCGACCCTGTGAACGGTGTCCGCCTGGCGTTGCTGCCCTTTCACCTAGTTTTGTTTTTTTTCCCCCATTCATTTGTTGGAAGGGGTTGGTGGAGTAATCTCAGTTCAGCCCTGTGACTGTTTGCGTGGGGTCCTCTGTGCCTTGCACATCCTGGTCAGTCCCACTGTCAGGACCCCGACTGTGAGACTCCTTCCCCTGGCTCGGTATCAACAGGCTTCACATGCTAGCATCCAGTTTTCCTTTTCTTCATTTGACTATTTATAGTTACATTCTTAGTCCTGCTTTTTCAACTTGCATTTTTGCCAGTAGGCATTGCTAATATATTCTGTCCTGAAAAAAACTTAAATTTTGGTCTCTAAGTCATGTAAAATGAATGAGTGTTCTTAAAATTGTGCATTTGTGGGTGTGTGTGAATGTGTGGAATGCTGTGCGTTGATATTATTTTAAATGCAACGTGTCTTTGCTGGCCACGAAGACTAACAGAAGTAATAGCGTCTTGGGCCATGGAGAGGGAGGCACTGCTGTGCTGTGAGTAGCCCTCTGGCACCTCCTGCCCTTTGGACATCCAGCAACAAGCAGCAGGCCCCAGGCACGTGAGCGTGCTACTGCAAAGCCATAACTGTCAAGTACGTGTCTGATAGGACCCCAGGAAGGCCCACTCTACAGAGTGC
Organism: Sylvilagus floridanus; assembly: GCA_949820135.1. NCBI lineage: Eukaryota > Metazoa > Chordata > Mammalia > Lagomorpha > Leporidae > Sylvilagus > Sylvilagus floridanus. The sequence goes on along the minus strand of OX463228.1, from coordinate 7,604,464 downwards.
TGTGGCTTGTACTCCAGGTTTGCACTGTTGGCTTCCAAGCAGGCTTATGAAGAGCTCACCCATTCCTGAGACTGTTCCCAGCAAGCCAGAACACCCGAAGCAGACTGTCCCATTTAAAAATAACCAAGCCCTCCTGATGTTTGTAACAGAAATATTTTTGTATTAAATTAGTGAAAACAATGTTATCTGGAGTGTCTTATCTCCCTCTCATTTTAATTTATTTTAGTTGGCAGTGTTGGTAATGAACTAGATAATGTCAGTAAAAAGTAGGATTTCCCAGGAGTGTTAGAACAGAACACAATAGTCACAGTCATTGCTGCCACATTGTGTCAGTAGTAGTGGGAGAGAATTTTTCACCTATCTTGATGCTTCAGTGCTGGGAACTTTGGAAAAACAGAAGGTAAAAAAAAGTCAGATAACTTGTCTGTGACATTCCTCTTCAGAGCATCACATTTGTGTTTGGGGCAACTGAATGGCCCGTGCTCAGGGAAAGTGGGGGAGGACAGCGTGGCCAGCAGCCGTGCTAAGAGGAGCTGGAAGACTGGCATGTTTGACCAAGAGGTGCCTCAGAGAATGAGGCTCTCAGCATTTGAACCTGGGTTGGGCCATTTCACATTAGTAGTGCCCCCGAGGGGGTGGCAGCCATTGGTCCTCTGCTCACTCCATGGAGGAGAGCGCCTCGCTGGGGTGTCTGTGAGGCAGGGTCGGTGTTGGGTGCACTGAGCCGCCGCCACAGCCCTAAGTGCGGGCGCTTTCCCTAAAACTGCTTTGCTTCTATGCACGTGCCGGGTGAGTTTTGAAGCCAACTGTGCACTTCATGCCTCTTGTTGAAGTGAGGAGAGCCTGGGGATAGAGATGGTCCTACTTGTTCTTGGAGGCAGAGTGTCTCCAAGCTCACCTGTCTTTTCCCTGATGACCTGCCTGCTAGAAGCTGGAACGACCAGAACTGTTGGGTTCTGGAGAGTGTGGCGTGCTAGCCCTTAAACAGTGTCTTTGTGGCCATCCAGGTAATTTCAGAAAGAAATAATTTTTTGTGTATCTTTTAGAATGCTTTATAAACAAACAGTTTAATACTTAATGTCAAATTGTCCCATTGTCTTTAAAAGCTGGTACCTTATTTATATAAGTGATTTGTAAAAAAAAATGTTATTGTAATTTTGAGGTATGTTTGTGGGTTTTGGAACATTGAATATGTAAATAAAGCTACCTTTTTCTTTGATGTCTAGTTTAGTAAATTTTTTTTGGAAGTTTTATTTATTTGGAAGGCAGAGTTACAAAGAGTAAGGGAGAGAAGGAAAGAGATTTTCCATCCGTTGGTTCACTCCCTAAATGGCTGCAACAGCTGAGGCAATGCCAGGCCAAATTCAGGTAACTGGAACTCCATCCAGTCTCCCACCAAGCACTTGGGCCATCTTCTGCTTTCCTAGGAACATTAGCAGAAAGTTGGATCAGAAACAGAGCGGCTGGGACTCGAACTGGTGCCCATATATATTGCTGGTGTTGCAGGTGGTGGCTTTCCCTACTGCCACCACAATGCAGGCCCTAGTTCAGTTAGTTTCAACATGTGTGTTGTGTGGCCACCCCTACAACTGTGTATTCTATTCAGAATGTTCCTTTGGGCTCTAGCCTCGCCACACCACCGATCTGTTCTCCGTGGGAAGATGTCCCTGTGTGGCAGCATACGGATGTCATCTTTAGATTGGTTTCTTCACTCAGTATAGTGCCTTTGAGATTGATTCAAGTAGTGGGTGTAGATAGTTGGTGCTTCTCTATGGCTGAGTGGGATTCCTTTGTGAAGATGTACTTCAGTGGCCCATTGCAGCACACTTGGGTTGTTCTAGTTTTGAGCATCACCGAGTTACTGTGAACTCTGTGCAGAAGTCTTTGGATGGGCCTGTGCTTTCCTTTTCCTTGAGTAATCAGTTGCCCAGGAGTGAATTTTGTGCTGTACATTTAACATTTTAAGAGCTTTCAAGCTGTTTTTCTGGGACTAACTGTGCCATTTTGATTCCTAGTGACAACATACGAGAGTTTCAGGTGCTTGGTATGTATCCTTGTTAGCGCCAAGATGTCATCAGCATTTTTAATTTTAGCCATTCTGGTAGACGCATAATGAAATCTCATTGTGGTTTTAATTTGTGTTTTTAGCGTGGCTAATGATGTGGGCCATTTCGTCATTTGCTCACTTGGATTTGTGTATTCTTCTTGATGCAAGATCTGGTCTGGATTTTTTTTTTTGCCCATTTTTAAATTGGATTGGTTTCATAATTGAGTTCTGAGAAAGAGAATGGGGGAAGGCAGAATACTGTTTTTGTTTTTATTTAGGTACAAATTCTTTGTTGCACTTGTGGCTTGCAAATATTTTTCCCAGTCTATACATATTTTTTTCATTCTCACAGTAATGACTTTGAGCAAGGCTTTCTACTTTCAAAGAAGTGTAGTTTATCTTTTCCATTGTTTTTTTAAATGGATCATGCTTTGGGATAATGTCTAAGAACTCTTCAACTAATTCTAGACTATGATGATTTTCTTCTGGGATTTTTATAGTTTCACATTTAGATACATATGTGATGTGATGTGAATGATATTTGTGTAAGCTCTGAGATCAAATTTCCTTTACTTGGGTGTGGATGTCCAGTTATCCCTTGAATTGCTTTTGCACCTTTTTTTTTTTTTTTTTTGACAGGCAGAGTGGACATTGAGAGGGCGAGATAGAGAGAAAGGTCTTCCTTTTGCCGTTGGTTCACCCTCCAATGGCTGCCGCAGCCAGCGTACCACGCTGATCCGAAGGCAGGAGCCAGGTGCTTCTCCTGGTCTCCCATGAGGGTGCAGGGCCCAAGCACTTGGGCCATCCTCCACTGCCCTCCCTGGCCACAGCAGAGAGCTGGCCTGGAAGAGGGGCAACCGGGACAGAATCCGGCGCCCCGACTGGGACTAGAACCCGGCGGAGGATTAGCCTAGTGAGCCACGGCGCCCACTTGCTTTTGCACCTTTGCTAAAAGCCAGTTCATTGTCTTTCTGTGGGAGATCCTAGCTCCTCTAATCAGAGAGGAAGTTTCTTTTCCTTCTGAGGTTGAGGTGACTGTGGGCCTGCTGTCACTGCTTGTCTTGGGCTAGGAAGCAAGATAATGGGGCAGGGGGAGAGAAATGGAGGATTTCTGCCACCTCTCTAGGCTTAGGAATCCCCTTTCCTGTTCCTCCAAATGGGATTCAGAGGATTTGCTCCCTCTTTCACATCTTGGTGCTCCCTTCTGGATGTTGCGCTGCCTGGAGTCCAGGCTGGGATTCTGGAGGACTAAGTGGGAACACTCATGCCAGTTTGGTGGTCGGTACATTGTGAGTCCATGCTCTTCCCTGCTCAGCCTGCTGTGGTGTGCTCCGTGGAGTCCTTGCAGAGTTGCTGCAGTCTCCTGTGTAGGTGTCCAGCTGACTTTAAGGGACACACTGGCTGGAGTGTTGGTTCTCTCATGTCACCCGGAGTCATTACACCTCTGTGTTGTTTTTAAATACAAAATTTGGAGTAGTGCTTTGGGAGAGTTACTTACACCTTGAAATGATAGGTATACAGGTCAACTTTGTGGACAGTTGATTCTTAGACTTTTTTTTCCTAAGTGGTCATATTCCGTTGTCTGAATTGATTTACAGTGTTTATAATACAAGAACAAGGTAGAAAGCTTTCAGTTTTCTAGAAACCCTGTGACTCTTCTCTTGCTTTTCCTAACCAAAAAAAGCAAAACAAGAAGCAAAACAAAAACCACGTTAGTTTCAGGTAAGTATTTTATACCATTTGCATGCTTTCATCTTTTGTTACACCGAGAATTGTCTGATTTCAAGCCCTGAGTTGCCTGAGTTAATTGTCTTCTTTCTGAACCCCTACACAAGCTGTAAGAGGAGGCAGAGAGCACAGGGAAGTTCAAAAAGAGAAGCTAATGATTAACATATTCATTCTCTACTGACATTTAAAAAATGTGGGCTAAATATAATTATTTAGACAGCTGGTGAAAAACAAATATAGTTCAGTGGATTCCTGGTGGAAACAGCTCCATGGTCTAGAAATTAACAAATTTATTTTGTCATTATTTATCAGTAGAAAATCATTAAAAATTAGTGAAGGGGGGAAATCAGCTCTAGGTGATCCTAACACTCTTGAAATACACCTCAGGAGGCCACTGTAATGGAGTCTCTGCAGGGTATAAGGAAAGACAATTAGGAAGGCCAAGCATAAGGTAATTGTGAATAATTCACTTGGCATCTAAGTTATGGAAAATGACAGTGCAGTGCAAAGAAGGAATCCTGTGATATTCCCATACGGATGTATCACAATGGTAGTTAATTGGAATTTTTTATGCTTTCCAGTTCTGTTTTCCACAAAGTTGATTAAAGTGCTGTGAAATTAGTTGGTAGATTATGTACTTCTGAAAGGGAGTGAGGCACTTAAGGGATTGAGGAATGGTGTTAACATCCTGTCTGGATGACATTTGTGCCTGGATGTTCATGTTTATACACATTTTTGTTTGTGAACGTTGGGGCAGAAGCCAGCCCAGATCAGCCAGGCAGCTTGTGTGGTGTGCTCCCTTTTTATGCACATTTTCAGCTGACAGCTTGGTGCAGAGAAGGTCCCTTCATCAAGCCCACGGAGCTGTTTCAGGGTTGTAGGCCATGGCCATGCTGAAGTCTTCAGGGAGGAAAAGTCTTTAAAGTGGTTTCAAATTGAGGGCTATTAAAACTTTATTCTTTACGTAAATCTAAATGCTTATTTTAGATAGTCAGTTGCCCACACCACACATAGAAATGATGAATGTCTGGGATGCAGTTTTCCTCCTACAAATAGTAGTTGATTATAATTAGAGGTGGGTGTGAGAATGGTGGTAGGGAATGCATTCGGAAGTTGGCCTGTTGCTCTTGGTGAAAAGGTCTCCTACTGCCCTTTTGGTTGCCTCATATGTCATGGAAACTTAAAACCAGACCACCTTATTCTGTTCTTCTGGAGCTATTGGTAATTTTCAAATGGAGAACCTCTACTGAAATAAGGGAGTCCCAGCTTGTTTGTAATAATTCCTCAGAAGACATTGTAACAGCTTGGACACTTAAAATATGAATTCTGTAGTCATTTTCACATGGACTACTGGTTTACCATCTGATTCTGTCTCTGTGCCCAGTTCATTTTCCTCCTTGCCACCAGGGTTTCGGAACAGAGCTTTCTAGCCATATTATGCTCCTGCACCTGCTGGACTGTCAGAGGAGGTCCAGGATGGTCCTCGGGGCCTTCAGCACTGGGCAGGAATCCTTGTCGTCTGGCAGCTGCACCATCTGTAACCCAGCCTTGACCTTCCTACTTGTGATGCACCAGGTGTGCTCTCAGCTCAGGGTCCTGCTGCTACACACTTCAGCGCCCCATTCTCCACGTCCTCATCTGTAAGATCTTAGGCAGGCAGTCTTACTGGACTAGCTGCACTGCTGCTGACTTCCATGTGAGGAAGCTGTCACTCCTGGAGAGCAGCAGACCACGTTCATGCTCTGTGAGCCTCCAGCCTGACACGGAAATGACACGTCGTGGACGCTGCCCTCACTGCGGCTTCATGCAGCACTGGGATCTGGTGGAGCTGCCTTTTGCAGTGGTGAGATCGCCTCACTACAGGCATGTGATGTGGAAGCTGAGAGGACTCTTCCCCAGCTCTTCTGCCTCTCATTTTGTTTGATGCTTTTAGTTTGGTGGCCTTTTTTAAAGAAATTATTTGAGAGGCAGAGAGAGGAAAAAAAAAGCTCCCAGTCCCCTGGTTCACTTCCCAGATATCTGCAATGGCCCTGTAGCCTGGACCAAAGCCAAGAGCAGGGACCTCAGCCCAGGTCTCCCATATGGGTGACAGGAACCCGATTTGTTGAGCAGTCACCTGCTGCCTGCCAGGGTCTACATTAGCAGGAAGCTGCAGTGACGGGCTGGAGCCCAGTACCTAACCCAGGCATTCTGATGTGGCTATGGGATGTGGCTAATCTTAAGTGTGTGGCTAAATGCCCAACCAGCTTCTTTTTCCCTTCATTTTGTTGTCTCTATCTTTGACACTCAATTCACTTACTTGAATATTTAAACCCTCTTTAGTGATTGATGTCATAGTAATACTAGGAAATGTCTAGTATTTCCCACACATTTTGCTGGGTTCTTTATGTATATTAGCACCAGGTTTTCCTGCAATGGGAGGAGGGCATGATAGCATTGTTTTCATGGATAGTTTTAGGAACTGAGACCAGAGAGAGGTGAATGAGTCTGCCCCAGGTTTCTCCTGCAGTAAGTAATTGTCAGAGCCCAGGCTGAAGCCCATGTAGACTCTGGGTGGTCTACGTTTCACCGTTGGACTGCACGACTTCACCTATGAAGAAAGCTGATGTTTGTGCAAAGGTCATAGTTATCTGACCACGTGCTCATTGTTGGTTTGGCAATAATATTTTAAATAAGAATAATTATTTTTTTTGAAGAAAAACCAGTTAAAGCTGAAAATAGAATTATTTCTGTTTAGAATCTTCATTTGCATCTTGTTTTTAATTGGAAAAAAATCCTTGGGCCCTTGGACCCCCATGGGAGACCTGGAGGAAGCTCCTGGCTTTGGATCGTCGCAGCTCCAGCCGTTGCGGTCATTTGGGGAGTGAATTAGCAGATGGAAGACCTCTCTCTGTCTGTCTCTCTCTCTGTCTCTCCTTCTCTCTCTGTGTAACGCTTGACTTTCAAATAAGTAAATAAATCTAAAAGAAGAATGGCATTACATTTAAATCCCAGTAATTCTATGACAGCAGGTAGTGGCAGCCAGAGACTACTATAGGTACTGGGTCCAAAAATTCACTCTTAGCAGTTTGCCTACCTTATGGACATAACGCTTTTTGTAAATAGCTTCTGTTGGTTGTGGCATTGATGTTTCACATACTGGTTTCTCTAACACACAGCCACAGGGTTCTTTCTGCTGGGATCCACTTCAGCATGAAGAAGAGATCCAATGTTTCCAGAACTCTATGTCTTTTGTGCCCAAGGAAAACACAGAAAATGTTTATTTTGATTTAAAATAATGTTTAATAATCATGCACATGTGTGCTTTAGATAGTGGATCATGACATGTGTTAATGCTGTAAATCTTACCATGGGTACTTGAGTTAGTTCCTAACATCTGTCGTCAGCGCTGGGTTTGACTGTACGAAGAGGGCTCTGCTGAAACAGGGTTGGGTCTTTTCACATAAAAGGACAGTTGGGAAACCAGTGAGGGGTGGTGGTTCTGTCGGGTCGTCTGGGAGGGACTCGGGCTCCCTGTGGCTCTCAGCGTGGTCCTCAGCACCACAGGCCCCGTTGGAGCCCCAGCCAATATGTCTAAGGAGTGGAGGAAGGAAAAGCGCAGCAGGCATTTTCTGGAATCTCCACCCATTGACTTCTGCTCGAAACTCCATGGCCACCACTGACTTCAAGAGGATTCAAGTGTGGTGTTTAAGTGGGCATGCTGCCAGCCCAAATACAACCGTATTTCTGTTACTGAGAAAGAAGGGGAGGGGAATGGAAATTGAGTTTAAGAAGTTGACTCTCCGCCATCAAATATAAATTTTATTTTTTAAACCATGTATCTGCCTAACTAGACTTCCAAAATTCAGAGGGAAGTGTGTTATTTAGGTATAAAGAAATATTTCAGCTTTGGGCAGATTTTTTTCCAGTTCATTTCTGTGCTTTTATAAAATTCTTAGTGCATTTTTATTATTCTTCAATAAGTAATCTTATGAAACTATAAGCATTAATATCCTGGACTTAAAACAACAGTGGGATGAATATTATTTGTCACAGATTCAGGAATTCCTGCGTGCCTCTCCTAAAGGCACATGCAGGGACTTTTCTGACAGATGATCAGGTCTTTCTCATGAACCCACCCTTTAGATTATCAATCTGGAAAGCCCCATCTCTAACTGGTTAGGAGCTACTTTGGAAACTGCTTAACCAATACAGTACAAAGTCTGCTGTTATGATTCACTGTATTCTTTCTTGGCTCTGGATTTTTCTACCTGCTAAATCTTCTGCATGAAAAGTTTTCCCTCTCCCTTTCAGGTTTCATTTTCTCTGTTCAGCCTTTCTGATTACACATACTATCTTGACTGTTGACCCCATTGCCTGGCTGAGTGGCTCAGTGGTTTGGCTGCCCCTACTAAGTGTCGTGTGGTCTCTGCTCAGCACATCACAGGGAGTACAGCAGTGATGACATGGATGGAGAATATGAGATGGCCCATGTGAAACAACAGCGTCCCATCCTCATGAGACATGCAAGATGTGTATCCATCACTCTTTCACATTGCATTGCAACGCAGTTACTTCTATGCTTTTTTAGTGTTAAATTCTTTGAGGGCAGTTGCTGTGTGCTTTGTTTATTAGCTCTGTTCCTGGCATCTGTGCAGGGTGTATGTTGAATGGTAGGTTACTCAGTAAATACGGAATGAATGAGTGAATGTGAATGAGTGAGCAGGAAGAAGAAAAAGAACGACAAGGAGTGGGTGTTTGGTGTAGTGGTTAAGCCACCACCTGGGACACCTGCATCCCACATCAAAATGCCTGGGTTTGAGTCTTGGCTCCTCTATTCATTCCAGCTTTCTGCTAACATGCACCACAGCAGGCAACAAGTGATGACTCTACTGCTTGGGTTCCTGCACCCTGTGTGGCAGATTCCTGGCTCCTGGCTTTGGCCAAGTCCAGTCTTGGGTGTTGGCAGGCATTTGGTGAGTGAACCAGTGGTTGGATGATGTCTGCCCTCCCCCCTTCCCCAGCTCCTATATTTAAAATTAGTAAAATAAATTTTAAGAAAGAAAGAGAAAGGCTAGAGCTCTCTAGTGTCATAATTTAACTGTACCCAGCTCTTGGGTGCATGAGGCAGTGAGAGATGTAGATCATGGATGTACACTGAGGTGCCTCAGCTTAGCAAGGGACACCATTTCCCCCACATTCTGTTGTATTAACTGAGCTAGATCTCGTTCAGATACCATGGAATGATTCAGAACTGCAGACTGGCTGGTCATTGGAAGACTGTGTTCCTTTGCTTTGAGTGGTTCATTCTTGGCTATCTACTATGTGCTGGGTAAGCCAGAGTAGTCCTTGTCTTTAGGTTTTTATAGGGCAGTGGATGAGACATCCCCTTCCCCCCATCCATGCCGTCTGCGATGTGTAAATGTTTATGTTGTAGCTAAGGGTGTGAGCAGAGAAAGGGTGCATGATTCTTCTATTGTGTTTCTTCTATCAGAACAGTAACTTCTCTTTTTGGAAGCTAAGCGCTGCTGCTCCTTAAGCTGTGTTCTTACAGAAGTCTTAAATCTTTTTTTATGTTCATAAGTTTGAGACATGAGACTGTTGCTGCATTTGTGGTAATTGTTTATAGTATTTTTGAGCACTACTGCCCTAGATGTCACAACACTAGAATACTGTGTAAGCCTTCTTTTAGAGTGCTTTGTATGCACCCCTCAGCTGATTGATAGGGTGGCTATCAGAACATTAGATTGATGCTACAAAAAGTGGAAGGAGGGACAAAAAAGGATGAAATTGTAAACAGCTTCTTTTAAACAACCTGTTGCTTAATTTCCTCAGAACACGAAGCTTATTTATGTGGACTCACCTTGCTACAAGAGAAGCCTTCAAAGTAGTCTTCTATTTAGGTGTCTTGCTTCCTTGGACAAATCGAAGATTCTTGTGGGAGCTAGAAATGAGTGCATATTGGGTAGACAAACAGCCTCAATGAAGCGTTCTCTGCAAGATGGAATCAAAGCTTTTGTTGCAGGTGCTCTGGTTGTGTTTCCCATGGTCTGTAGTTTGTGAGTCTTAAAATCAGATTGATCTTTCACATATCTAGAAAATAAAATATTTGGATTTGCCCTGCTGCCTGAATCCCAGCGTTCGCCTGTCATTAGGGCCAGTGGGCGAGGCCAGGCTTGCAGGCTAATGAGGGAAGGGAGGCTTGCTTTGGGGCACCCATATTTACATATGGGCACGTCCAGTGTTTTTACTTTCATTGCCAATAATTAATAGTTTAATTTAAGTGGAATTCATCAAGTTACTGTTACTTTGTTTTACAAGAATACATATGTAATATTTGTATTTCTGTCTTTATGGACGTCTTTCCAGAGATGTTTTTTTACTTTTTCATGGTGATTTTCTTAATGTGGATTTTAAAATTCATAGGATATAGTTTCCTCAGTAATATAGTTTGCTGTTTACTTTGTACTGAAACCACAGTGCCAATTTTATGCCATTGTAAGTACCTTGAAAAATAATTTTTAGAAAATTGTAAAAGTCCTCAATGCTTTGAGGCTTCCTAAGTGTTGAGGATGATAAAAATTTTCAAAATTATTACCAGTCCATGCCATAATTATTGAACAGTTGTTATAGTAGGAAATTTATGGCTTTCTTTTATCTTCTCATTTCTGAACACAAAATTTAAAAGAAAACACGTTCTTCATTGTCAGTGAAACTATTTTGGCCGGTGTGACCTTGTGAACTTGTACTCTCGGAAGAGAAGTGTACTGTGAGGAACTAAAAAATGGGTTTTTATTGGCATCTTCTTTGAGATAATGTTCGTGGACTCCAGGCACTATTGAAAATGTGCTCTGTTACTTTATTCTGTTGTGCTGAGCTGTCGGAAATTGGTTTTCCCAAAGCATCTTAGAGTGAAGAATGGCCTTTTTGATCAGTTGCGCAAAGAAGTAAGTTCCAGGGCCCCTCAGCCGCAGGGTGGCTCTTTTCTTCCCAGCTGCTGCTCCTTTCTTGGTGGAAGACGCCAGTTGCTAAGAGAAGGCTTTGTCTGTTGTGTATGAAATGAACTTTGTTTAGATCTTCCTCAAGCAGCCTTAACTGCTCAAGAGTCCAGCCAGACATTCCTCACCAGATGATAATTTAAATGCAGGGCAAATTTAGAGCCCAACTTAACAGTAGTTCTAAAGTACACCCTGCCTTCAGAGCTGACCTCGGTGCATCTGGGGCTTGGGGCTCCTATAGGCTTTGTCTTGCAACCCCGAGGCCTGTTTTAGATGCTGCGGACAGCACGCATGGGAGGCCGGGCCAGCCTTGTGTGCCCGTGACTTGCACTTGGACTTTCTGGTGTCCTTCAGTTTCTGGAGTCCACGCTCAATGATTCCAATAAATTGGTGGCAAAATGAGACTTTTTCAGTACAGTGATTTTCTGTACATTAATTTGAATGAATTTTTTTTTGGTTTGACTAGGAATAGTTAGAATGCAAAGAATTTCTAACAGGTTGATTTTAAGGTAATAAGGCCTTTGTGTTGATAAATTTTCAGTTGTATTTAGTTAAGTTAGGAATTTTCCTCAGGAAAATGTTGTTAACCCCAACAATAATAAGACAGGCACAGCTCTGAGTTTTGAAGTTAGTTTATCAAGTGTTGTGATATAACATTATGCATTTATACAAGTTAATCAGTTATCAAAATATGGAATGATTCTTTTTTTTAAAAGATTTATTTATTTGAAAGCCAGAGTTAGAGAGCAGAAGCAGAGAGAGAGAGAGAGAGAGAGGTCCCCCATCTGCTGGTTCACTTCCCAATTGGCCACAGTGGTCTGAGCTGTGCTGATCCAAAGCCAGGAGCTTCCTCCAGGTTCTCACGTGGGTGCAGGGAGGGGCCCAAGGACTTGGGCCATCCTCTACTGCTATCCCAGGCCACAGCACAGAGCTGGATGTGAAGTAGAGTAGTTGGGTCTTGAAGCAGCACCCATATGGGATGCTGGTGCTTCAGGCCCTGGCATTAACCTGTTGCGCCACAGCAAATCCCCCATCCCCCCCCCCCCCCCTTTTTTAAAAGATTTTTTATTTATTTGAAAGGCAGAGTTATAGAGAGGCAGATATGGGGAGACATACACACAGAGAGAGGCCTTCCATCTGCTGATTCATTCCCCAAATGGCCACAACCGTCAGAGCTGAGCCAATCCGAAGCCAGGAGCCAGGAGCTTCTTCTGGGTCTCCCATGAGAGTTCCAGGATCCCATGGACTTGGGCCATCTTCCACTGCTTTCCCAGGCCATAGCAAAGAGATGGATTGGAAGAGGAACAGCCAGGACTCAAACCCATATGGGATGCTTGGCACTGCAGGTGGTGGCTTTACCTGCTATGCCACAGTGATGGCCCGGGAGTGATTCTTTCAAGCCTCATTTATCATGCCCAAGAGTATGGTTTACATAGAATGTATTGAATAAAATAAGTTAATAGGATGGAGTTGAGGTTGGGAAAATGCATTGCTAACTTCTTAATTATCAGATTAGCAAGCACTAAATGGGCCTGCATTTTATGTATTTGAATTGTTGCCTAAAATTTTAGATAAAATAAGAGAAAATCATAACTTTGAAATAAACATTTGAGTTATTTTGACTTGATTAAAAAAATAACCCTGAAGGATAGTACTTGTTTTCATGATTTAAAAAGTATAAAATAACCCTTCCTCTTTGTGTAGGAAAACTCATATTTATTTCTGACACCACTTTTCTTGCAATGTTTATCATCTTCACATATTAGTTTCCTTGAGGCTGATTCCTTGTAATGGTGTTGGTTGTTCAACATTATGTCTTTTTTGTACTTTGAGCAACACAAAATTGTGTATTATTTTGTGATTCAACTGTGCTTGTAATGTGGTTTTTGTTTTTTTATACCAAAACAAATATCTTTTAAAAGGATTTTAAATATGGGATTTCATGGGAATTTTGGGGGTTTTTAACTTGTACCTTTGTTTATAGGGCTATATTGTGCACGTTCTTAGGATAATTTATATTTCTGCCAGAGACTACTGTGAATATTTTTGCATTGTACATGCGGCGTTTGGGTGTCTCCAAGGCTGCCATGCCGTTCTAGCTGAGGTAGAAATGTCATACAGTGACGTTTAAAACTTGGGGAGGCACTTGGAATTGTTTTTCTTTGTTGTATGCTGATTTGTACAAAATACTTGTAAGAGGCACTTTTTTTTCCATCATAACATACATGCTTAAACTATGAGAAAGTGGAGTTCCCTTGCAAAGGTGACCTTAGGTATTAGATAAGTAATGATGTACATACATTGTGTAGAACACCTTCTAGGTTAATGAATTAATAGGAATGAAGACTTAATGTTCCTCACAGTGGGAAGTTTAACTTTGTAGCAGTGATGATGTTGTTGTTGTTGTTTTTTCCCACAGGCAGAGTTAGAGAGAGAGAGAGAGAGAGAGAGAGAGAGAAAGAAAGGAAGGTCTTCCTTCTGTTGGTTCACCCCTGAAATGGCCAGAACTGCATCGATCCGAAGGCAGGAGCCAGGTGCCTCCTCCTGGTCTCCCATGTGGGTGCAGGGGCCCAAGCACTTGGGCCATCCTCCACTGCCCTCCCAGGCCACACAGAAAACTGGACTGGAAAAGGAGCAACCAGGACTAGAACCCCGGGGTGCTAGCGCCGCAGATGGAGGATTAAAGTGAGCTGTGGCGCAGGCTAGCAATGATGTTTATAATGCTTTAATTTTTAAATATTTTTTTTGGTCATTGAATGCTTAAGTAGTTTACAACACCCCTTTTGATTCTCAGAGCCTTCCCTTCAAATAGATAGGCCGTTCACATTCAAAGATGATAAGAAATCAGATGCACGTATTGATATATTTCTAATTCATTGGAAAAGAATAGCAGCTGTTAGTTGATACGCAAGCAGTGTTGCACGTGGCTGTGGTTGGCTGCAGTTCTCTGTTGCCAGTGGTGGTGATCATTTTTGTTTCCCTTTTCCCCTTGATTCCCTTCTGTATTTCAGGCACCATCCTGGCCTGAGGTCTTTCTCCAACCTGATGCCGTGCTTAGCTTTGTGGGAACTTCCAGCTTAGAGGAAGTGTCGTGAAACAAATAGTGTGGCCCCACAGTAAGCGTGTGCGTCTGACCCACAATGAGCGCTCGAAGCAGACAGCCATGCTTTTCCTTTTCTAGTTGTATTAAGGAACAACCTGATGTTTCATTTTAGAAAAGTAAGAAGAGACAAGGGTTGGGTTCTGTGGGCTCCATTTTCAGATGGTCTTGGAAGTAAATTGAATGAAATATGAGAATTCACCTGAAATCCTCCTGTAGTTCAGGGTGTGTGTGGGTAAAGATGAGAGAGGAGAAAGCACTTCTGATAAAAATGCATGAGGCTAACCCAGTTAGGGCTGAGGAGGGGTCAGATGTTTCAGGCAGTCCCTGCCCTGACGGGAAGGCTGGCTGGGTTAGAGGAGCTTGGAGGGGAGGATGCCCCAGGGCACAGTAATGGGGGAGATGGGGACATGCCATGGAGGTCGGAAAGATTTGCTGGATCATCAAGACTTTCATTTTTACGCTGTGGTGAGAAGCCATAGGCAAGGATATGTTGCACAGCAAGAAGGAGATCATTTCTATAGTCTTCACTTGGTGTTGTTCTGGAGATAAAAGGGTTGACTGCATTCCTGTCACCAAACTAAGACTGGACTTTCTTTGCATTTTGATGAGCTTTCCTGCTCCTCCCCAACCAGAATGTAGGCTTTCTGAGGGCCAACGGTCTTCCTCGTTCGTGCATCTCTGAAGTCTTGAGCTGAGGTTGACAGAGTGCTCGGGGCCAGTACTGTGGGCACTGTGGGTTAAGCTGCTGCTTGCAGAGCTGATGTCCCATATGGGCACTCAGTCAAGTCCCAGATGCTTCACTTCTGATCCAGCTCCCTGCTGATGTGCCTCATAAAAGCAGAACATGGCCCAAGTCCTGATCCCTGCCACCTACATGGGAGACCCAGAAAATCTGGCTTCAGCTTGTCCCAGCCCTGGTTGTTGCTGCTGTGTGTGGAGTGAACCAGTGGATGGAAGATGTTTGTCTGTCTTTCCCTCTCTCTGTAACTCTTTCAAACAAATAAATAAATCTCAAACAAAAATGTTTCAGAAGTACTTTTAGACAGACCAACTAACTGATGGTCTAAAAAAATGTTCCTGTGTTTTTTGCTGACCTAAGTCTGTCCGCACCTTCCTCGTCTGCCATTCAGTGGTCTGTTCAACCTGTCTAATGCCAGGGGCCAAGGCAGCCAGCGTGGGCACAGATTCTTATCCTCGACAAGCAGGTCTTTGTTGGGCTACTTGAGGAAATCCTGGCTACTCCCAGGGGCTGGCATGCACAGAAATGGTAGCCTCAATTTCATTCTGGCAGCCTGATGGCACAGCTACAAAAAAGAATTGGGAAGCAAGGGATCGCTGTGGATTGCTTGAAGTTTCAAGGGGAGATAAGGCAGAGAGACTGTAGGAACATGTTACTGGTTTTATTAGTAAAAAGTTTTATATTTCATCATAACCATGTTTTTTTCCAATGGTATAAAGGCTCATCTTTATGTTTTATTAAAAAAGCAGCAGCTTTAGCAAGTTGGAGATTGGTGGCCACATTTTCATTGTGTTCCTTTGATTTGAGATCAGTCTTGACTCTGTGAGAGACTGACCGTGGAGTGTTCAGCGTGAAGAGAGTGACATCGGTGTAGATTCTGGCGTGAGTCACCTGGGTTCCCTGGTGCAGCCTGGAAGAGCATGTGGCAGGACCATGCCGAGCATCCGTGGGTAGAAGCCGTTCTTCCCAGGGAGGCCTTGAGGAAGATTCTGTGTGGGCCCCGGGGCCTGCGCGGTAAGCACGTGCTGAGGCATCCTTTTCCCTGCCCTTGGTTTGTAACCTCTGCCAGGATGGTTTCTTGCTCCATGAATGGGTCCAGACGGGGCTGTAATTGTACTTGTGAAGCTTGAGATAAATTTGTTTCCCCTTTAGGGAAGTAATTGGCACTTTCATACATTGACTTCCCTGTTTGTTACCCTGGGAGGTAGAATCCTGGATCTTTTATTTCTGTACTGTTCTGCACTTTCCACCTCTGTTCCCATCCCTGCCCCTTTAGCCCTGGCTGCAGTGTGGTCACTGAGCAACAACTTGGGTGGATGCCAGATCTTGTTCCGCTGTCTGTGAGTAGTGCAAGGTTACGTTTTGATGTGCACACAACTTTTAGGGACTAGTGAAATTATTAAATCGATTGTCTTAATTATGTCTCTCCAAGGATATAGTATTGAACCTCCCCAATGCTCCTAAGTATTTTGACAAAGTTCACCGTGAAATTAGCCTTCATTAGAAAATACAGCTCAAGCTGGAAACTTGGATTATTGTTTCTTGTCTAAGACAGACAGGAACAAAAGCGTTAGGCATGTTCAGTCAGGAGTAATGCAGTCTTGCAAAGTCTGCATCATCTTATTTGGTGGATTATGGTAAAAAAAAGTTTTTTCCTTATCCTTGAAAATGTCAGATATTTTAAGATAAATAAATTCTAGTTTGGCAAATATTTTCTTGTTAGTTCTTAAATTGCTATATTCATCTGTATTTTAAAATATTTTATGTATTTATTTGAAAGGCAGATTGACAAAGGAGGAGATGGGTGAAAGGAGGGAGGGAGAGAAAGATCTTTTACCTGGTGGTTCACTCCCCAAATGCCTGCAATAGCCAGGGCTGGGCCAGGCCAAAGCCAATTGCCCAGATCTCCATCCAGGTCTCCATGTGGGTGGCAGGAACCCAAAGTACTTGGACCCTCATCTGTTGCTTTCCCAAGTGCTTTAGCTGTAAGCAGAATTGGAAGTGAAGCTGTGGGGCTCTGACCGACACTCTGATAATAGGATGCCAGCGTCACCAGTAGTGGCTAACTCTGCAGCATCACAGTGCAGGAGCCTGTATTTAGCTTCTTTGTTAATTTTGCAAAAGAACTTTGTGCTGCTGATCACTGATAATGTTGCTATGCCAAGCTGAAGGAAATCTGTGGTTTAATATTTACCACACAGAAAGCAACGTCAGCTTGTGTTTTTAAGCACAAATTCTGACTCTGGGTAGTGTGTTCACTGATATTGACAATTGAGAAAATTGAGGTTACATTTAGCTGTCCAGTTTGGATGCCTTCACTGATTTTGGTTGTTAGTTTTGTGTATTATGGTGCTAGCTAAAGCCTCCAGTGGAGTGTCGAGAGTGTTTTGTGTATTATGGCGCTAGCTAAAGCCTCCAGTGGAGTGTCGAGAGTGTGCCTGCTTGTCCTCTTCCGACACTGTTGAGAAAGCTTTCAGTCTCACCATTCAGTATGATGTTAGTTGCAGGTTTTGTATAAATCTCCTGGATCAGGTTGAGGAAGTTCATTTATGTTACTGAGGGATTTTCTTTGTCTTTTCGTTTTTCTTTTAAAGTAAATATTGAATTTTGTTAGGTGCTTTTTTCTATATGATTATGTGCCTTTTTGACCTTTACTCTATTGATACTAAATTAACTGCTTTTCAGTTGTTGTAGTGTAGTTGATTTTGAGATGTTCAGCTCGCATTCCTGGAATGAATCCTATCTGGTTATAGTGTTCAATTTTTTTTAAAAGATTTATTTGTTTATTTACTAAAAAGGCAGAGCACCAGAGGAAAAAAGGGGAGGGAGCGCGATCGATCTTCCATCCACTGGTTCATTCCCCTGATGACTGCAACAGCTGCAGCTGGACCAGGCTGAGTCAGGTGTTAGGAACTGCATCCTAGTCGCCCAAGCACCTGGGCCACTATCTTCTCCTTTTCCAGGCACCTTAACTGGAAGCTGAGTGGCAAGTGGGGCAGCAGGGACACACAGGCCTGTGATTCAGCGTGCTGGCATCAAAGGTGCAGCTTTAACCTTGGCATCACAGTGCCTGCGCCATCTAGTCCTTTTTTTATATAAGTTGCTAGCTTTGTTTGAATCCAGTTGAAGGATTTTTTGAAAAGATTTATTTTATTTATTCTAAAGGCAGAGCCACAGAGAGATTAAGTAGGGCGAGAGGACGTCTTTTCCATCTGTTGGTTCACTCCCCAAATGACACAATGACCAGGGCT
Source organism: Sylvilagus floridanus (assembly GCA_949820135.1). NCBI lineage: Eukaryota > Metazoa > Chordata > Mammalia > Lagomorpha > Leporidae > Sylvilagus > Sylvilagus floridanus. The sequence continues at coordinate 7,586,619 of OX463228.1, read as the reverse complement.
GGGCCAGGCCGAAGCCAGGAGCTTCGCCTGGGTCCCTCCTGTGGGTGTGGGGCCCAAGCACTTGAGCTGTCTTCCACTCCTTTCCCAGGCCATTAGCAAGGAGCTAGATGGGAGTGGAGCAGCTGGGACTTGAACTGGTGCTCGTATGGGATGCCATCACTGCAGGCAGTGGCTTAACCTGCTGTACCACAACGCTGGCCCCTGAAGGATTTTTGAGAATTTTTGTGTGTATATTTCTTAGGTATATTGGTCCACTATTTTCTTTTGTGAGACCTTTTATGTGGGTTGGTATTGGGTGATGGTGAATTCATACAATGAATTTGGAAATGTTCTCTCTTATGTTTTCTGAAAGATTATAAAAAATTGGCACTATTTCTTTTTTAACTAGATGCTAAAACTCCACAGTGAAGCCATTTGGACTTGAGATTTTCTTTGTGGGATAATTTAAAAAATTTTTTAATTTAATTTAATTTTTTTAATTTTTATTTTTTTGACAGGCAGAGTTAGAGAGAGAAAGAGAGAGACAGAGAAAAAGGTCTTCCTTTGCCATTGGTTCATCCCCCAAGAGGCTGCTACGGCTGGCGTGTTGCGGCCGGTGCATTGCACTGATCGGAAGCCAGGAGCCAGGTGCTTCCTCCTGGTCTCCCATGGGGTGCAGGGCCCAAGCACCTGGGCCATCCTCCACTGCACTCCCGGGCCACAGCAGAGAGCTGGACTGGAAGAGGAGCAACCAGGACAGAACCGGCGCCCTGACCGGGACTAGAACCCAGGGTGCTGGCGCTGCAGGCGGAAGATTAGCCTAGTGAGCCATGGCGCCGGCCTGTGGGAAGATTTTTAATTACTAATTTCAATTTCTTATTATAGGTCTATTCAGATTTTCTATTTCTTCTTAAGTTGATACTGGTTTTTTATGTCTTCCTAAGAATCTGTCCATTTTCTCTATTTTGGTAGAATACAATTCTTCATAATATTTCATGGTACCGTTCTCTGGAGTCAATAGTAAGGGTCCCTCTTTTTTTCCGTATTTTGGTTAACTTTGGACCCGGGAGTGGAGGAATACTTTGCTGCTTTTCTTGATCAATCTACATAAAGATTTGCTGCTCTTAACCTTTTCACAGCCTCAGCTTTCAGTTTCTGTTGATTTCTCTGGTTTTCTGATTTTAGTTTCTTGTTTTTTGCTGTAAACTGTAATTTCTTTCTGCTTGCTTTGGTGCATTGGTTTGCTCTTTCCTGCTTCCTTTGTTTCAGTTTACTCTCTAGTTTCTTTTTTTAAAAAATGTATTGACTTATTTGAAAGTCAGACTTACAGGAGACACAGAGACAGAGGTGGGGGCAGGGGAGCGAGCTCTTCCATCTGCTGGTTCACTTCCCAAATGGCTGCAATGTCCAGGACAGGGCCTAGCCGAAGCCCGGAATCTGGAATCCATGTGGACCTCCCAGGTGGGTGGCAGGGGCCCAGACACTGGGACTATCATCAGTTGCCTCTGTAGGCACATGAAGGAGAAAGCTGGATCAGAAGCAGAGCAGCTGGGACTTGAACCAGTGCTAATCTGGAGTGCCAGCCTCGGAGGTGGGGGATTGGCCTGCTCCCCACAATGCAGGGCCCTACCCTTTAGTTTCTTGAAGTGGAAATGGTTGCGGTCTCTTAGTTTCTAACATAGCCTTATGTCTAAAGCTATGAAATTCTGACCACTGATTTAACTGAGTTTTGTTATTGTATTTTTGTATTCATTGATTTCAAAATACTTGTTAATTTGGCTTGTGATTTTGTTTCCTTTGACCCACAAATTGTTTAGAAGCAATTGTTTAATTTCCAGATATTTGGAAATTTCCCAATTTTATTTTGGTTGTTCATTTATTTATTTTTTGTGGCCAGGAAACATATTTAATATTCTTTCAGGCGTTCTCTATTTATGGAGACTTATTTTGTGACTTGCCCATGATGTATTCTGGATTTTAAAAAGAATATTTGATTATTTTGCTGTTGGATGAAGTGTTCTGTAGGTATTAGGTCCGTGTAGTCAGTAGTGCTATTCTAGAGTTTATACCCTTACTAGTTTTTGTCTGGTTGTTGTATCCATTATTTAATGTGGGGTGTTGATGTCTTCAGTTATTGATGCATTTTCTCTCCTTTTTTAGTTTTGTCCATTTTTGTTTCATTTTTTTTTTGGAGCTGTTCTAGGATTAGGAGTGTGTTGGGGCCAGCACCGTGGCTTACTTGGTTAATCCTCCACTTGTGGTGCCAGCATCCAATATGGGCGCTGGGTTCTAGTCCTGGTTGCTCCTCTTCCAGTCCAGCTCTCTGCTGTGGCCTGGGATAGCAGTGGAGAATGGCCCAAGTGCTTGGGGTCCCTGCACCCACATGGGAGACGAGGAAGAAGCTCCTGGCTCCTGGCTTTGGATCGGTGCAGAGCCGGCCATAGCGGCCATTTGGGGAGTGAACCAATGGAGGGAAGACCTTTCTCTCTGTCTCTCTCTCTCACTGTCTGTAACTCTGCCTGTCCAAAAAAGAAAAAAAAAAAAAGATTAGGTGTGTGTTTATAATTGTATCTCCATGTTGAATTGGCATTTTTATTATAAATTATCCTTCTTTACCCCCCTGGTATTTTTTGTCTTGAAGTCTATTTGGTCTATTAGCAGGATAGATGCTCCACTACTCTTACGGTTTCTGTTTTCTTTGGAAGGGTATTAGAATCAGTCAGTGTCAATTTCAGAATGTTAAGATAAACTGTTAAATCCCTGCACTGCACCCTAGAGTGCCCAGGTTCTCTGCCCACCCTTCCTCCTGACTCTCCTTTCTGCTAATGCTGACTGTTGGATGCATGGGGAAGGCTCAAATAATGAAGTCCTGACAGCCACATAGGAGACCTGGATTGAGGTCGCAGCTCTGAGCAATAGCAGGGGCATTTTGGGAGTGAACCAGTGATGGGAGTTTTCTCTTTCTACCTCTGAAATAAACAGACAAAAATATAAGAGGGTGAAAGTGTAGTCCTTTATATATGTTTGTCAAAATCCGTGACAGTTTCTTAGCATTTTATTTATTTGCACAATACAATGAGTTAAAGTAAAATGAGAATCTTTTAAAATCAGCATACAGTTCACATGTATGGTTTTTGTAACTTTTACCATTGTAAGGATTCGAGAGTTGCATAACCCACCAAGACTCCATCACGAAGTTCCTTTATAGTCATTTTTCCACCTACCCATGATCTCTGACAACTGCTGATCTGTTTCTCATTCTTACAATTTTTCGTTTTGAGAATATCACTTCACTTAATGAGTTAGAATGGATAATAAATGGGGTAATACAGTATGTAATCTTCTAAGACTGCTTCTTCCACTTGGCTTATTTTTGAGAGTCTTCGACATTATTGCATATATCAGTAGTTGCTCCTTTTTATTGCTGGTTGTTGCATTGTGTGGCTGTACCAATCCATTTCCAGTTTTAGATAATTATGAGTGGCGCTGCTGTAAACCTTTGTGTTCAGATGTTTCTGCTAATGTAGGTTTTTATTTCTGTAGAGTAGATGCCCAGGGATGTGATTTCTGAACCACAGGGTGAGTGCTTTCTAAGAATTCGTGGGCCGTGTCACTGCATTCTCACCAGCAATGCTCGAGAGCTCCGCTTGCTCCCGTCCTTGCCACCACTTGGTGTTGCCGGCACATTTTACTTTCACCATTCTCATAGTTACGTAGCAGACTCTTTCTCCTGGCTTTAATTTGCATCTCTCCAAAGATTTATGATTTAAAACATACTCTTTGGTGAAGTGTCCTCTTTAAGCTTTGATTTTTTTGTTGACCACTTATGAGAAAAATTGGTTGTGAGTACACAGAATATATTCTTTTCTTGATAGCAGAGGTCGCCTTGCGTTTGGAATTAGGGGAAGCTTTCAGGGATTGCCGTGTGGTTGTGGCTGCTTCCGTCCCCCAGGGCATTGCTTCCCTGCTGCAGCGTGCTGGATTCTGGCCACAGTCCCACTTCCCAGTCCCTTTCTGGTTTACTGCTTCTATGAAATGATCATGAATAAGCCAGTTAGAGCTGTATTTTAAAAAGAACAGTGCCGTGCCTCTCAGTAAATGGCGCAGGAGCTCCTCTGTGGTAGAGCACATAGACTCGGTAACATCTGTTTTAGTGCCTGTCAGACTCAGCCTTCACACTGCAGGAGGGGGTCTGTGGCTGTGAGTGTGTGCATGCACTGTCCACTGCCGACTGAACTGCGGGCCTTGCCCCTTCCTTTCTCTTGGCTGCAACGTGGTGGGTAGAATCCATCAGGTGCCGCTTTGCGGACAAGAAGGCAGGACTGTTTATGACTAACCAGGAAGGGATCAAATGGGTTCTTCCATTTGTGCTGCCTAGGCTTTACAGGTTATCACATCTTCTCTTGGAGGCTTAGTCATTTTTGATGATATTGTAAGGAATATCATCATTGCCCAACAGCCTTTTGTGAAAATTCTATTCTTTTAAAAAAGCTCTTGAAATTCTTTACGTGAGAGGGCCTGTCTGAATTGTCACTCATTCTCAAAATATAACATGAAAAAGTGTGTTGTTCAGGTTCTTACTGCATAAAAGAAAGGTTTAAATCATGAGTTGCAGGGTTGACGATTTGCCGTGTTCATCATGCCATCTTGATGAATTTGTTATAAATAAAATTTTAGTGGCTTGATGGTTTAAGAAAAGATTATGAAAATAGGAAACCAAACTATTTGTATGTATATAATCTATATAAGCACCAATATCTGCTTGCATTTTGTTATCAGATTCCTAGTTAAGTCTTGAAAGTTCTTTGTAATTTGCATGTATTGTACTGTCAAGCAAGTTCTTACAGAATATGCAGTTATATCAAATATGCTAATTTGTTACACAGGTTTCATATATTATTAGTCTATTTCTTTCTTTTCTTTTTTATTTATTTGAAAGAGTTACAGAGAGAAGTAGAAACAGAGAAGGGATTTTCCATCTGCTGGATCACTCCCCAGGTAGCCACACCAGCCGGAGCTGGGCCAATCCAAAGCAAGGAACCAGGAGCTTATTCTAGGTCTCCCCTGTGGGTGGAGGGGCCCAAGGACCTAGGCCATCTTCTACTGCTCTCCCAGGCCGTAGCAGAGACCTGGATTGGAAGAGGAGCAGCCGGGACTAGAACCGGCACCCACATGGGATGCTGGCGCTTCAGGCCAGGGCTTTAACCTGCTGCCCCACAGCACTGGCCCCTGCATTATTAATCTAACAGCTTTATTTCTCAGTTATTTTTGGTTCTGATTTCAAGATGTGAATTAGTACAGCAATTCCTTCTCTGTTAATAGAAATTGGCTAAGCAAAGAAAAAAAGGTTATTGATGTACTTAAATTATCATTACCCCAAATTTTGTGATGAAATATTTGGAGTTATAATGTTTTGAGAGACCCTTTTTATCACATTTACTTAGATGCCCAGATTTCTTCATGATAGTCTAACAAAATCTATATTTAAGAGCCAGTGTTTAAAATTGTTTTAATGAGAGCACTAATTTAAAATGTTCCTGGCTGGGATGGAGGTTATGAATATGATATGTCCCACCAGGAAACAGGGATCCTATTCCTAATCATTTCACATTTAAAACACACCCTTAAATTTCTTTCTTTTCTTTCCTTTTTTTTTTTTTTTCTGACCAGTTAATGTATCCTGAATTCATTATGGGTTTAAATCTTGGGTAATTTGTTTAAAGTGAACAACTTTATTGTAAACATGCTAGTGTTAGTTAAACTAGTGTTAGTGGGAAAAGTTAATATTTGAATTTCATGGAGATTAACTGTACAAGAGTACTTCAAAAAATTGATGGGAAAATGGAATTAATACATGTTTATTTTGGTGCGGAAGTTTTTGAAATTTATGCATAGGTTTTTCGTGATACTCATTTCCATGAATTTTTGAAGACTTGCTTATACAAAGGGCAAAAAATGATACATTGAACTATATTTAAGAATTTCTTTTCTTCAAAGGCATTGTTAAATGAGCAGAAAGGCAAAGATAGAGCAGGTGGAGATATTTGCAGTACTTACATCCCGCTGAGGACACACATCTATACCAGGCACCCCTTCCCTCCCTGTGCCCTACTCCTTAGGATTTGAGTAGACAGTTCACAAGATGAGGTGCTCATTTGGTGAATAAGCCATTTAAAAAGAGAGGAAGAAGCTGGCAGGAGTAGAGGGTGGGAGGGTTGGAGGGAGCAAGAGCACTGGTTTCTGTCTGCTGGTTCACTTCCCAGTGCCCACAGCAGCTGGGAACTCAGTCCAGGTTTCCCCCGACATGAGTGGCAGGAACCCATTACTTGAGTGTCACTGCTGACTCTCAGGGTGTGCCCTGTGGGAAGCTTAAGTCTTGAGCCAGAGCAGAGAATCGAGCTTAGGCACCTCAGCGTGGAGCACAGGCATCTCAACGGCTTAGGCTAAAGGCCTGCTCCCCCAAAATTATTTTTTATAAGGGAAGAGGATGTTATTATGTAACATTATATTCTTAACAGGATAGCAAATGAAAAAAACTGATATGATAATTCAAGTGAAGACAATTTAACTCATATGCAGTGCCACTGGAGGTGTAAATTGATAGAACTTTTAATCCAACAATTGCTCTCTCAGCTGTTCAGATCTAACACACAAACACATACACATATGCCCCCAAAGAATGTGTCTAAAAGTGTTATTAACAGCATTACTTGTGTTAGCATTACACTGAAAAATACCCATATTCATTTGTTAGTAGTCAGTGGAAAAATACATTGTGGTATTTTGCTTCCTGTTACAACATAGTATTGCATGGTGTTGAACTAAAGATGACAGATGTTGAACAAAAGAAGATTTTTTTTAAATGTGCTTTTTTTTTAAAAAAATGACTTCATTTAACTAAATTGCTTTTCCAGTACTGTAAAATGACCAGTTCAGAAAATAGGAGAACCAGTCTGTGGTGCAGGAAGTCATGATGATGGTGCGCTGGGTGGTTCTAGAGGGCCTCCTGACGTGGTTTCTGATGCGTTGTTGGAAATGGTCTCTTCTTCATTGGGCAGCAGTTACCTAGGTGTGTTTAATTTGAGAAAATGCTCAAGAGTATACAAAGGATTTCTTATTTAAAAAAAAAAAAAAAAACATGGATAGCTACCTTTTCTTCTCTGGCCATATTGCATTCTAGAATGCTATAACATAATTGGATTCTTCAGTGTTAGAATTATTCTTAAAAACAATTTTTCCTACATAACCTAGTGCCTTAATTTGGCCGTTTTGGTTTCCTATTTTAAGGACCTTTGTCGATTCTGAATATCTTAAAGTGCTGCAAATAAAACTTGACTCTCAGCTTGAGAATAAACTATAGTGGGTTCATTAAATACAAAAATCTGTCAGGGATGAAAATACATTACATAGAACTAAAAGTACTGGTGCAGTCTTGATACTAGTAATGCTTATAATCCATAGAGGACACTTTTCACTTACAACAGTGAAAATCTAGTTAAGAATTAATATGCTTCTCAGTTAACGATATGGCTTCAGTAGTCTTGTGTTCTCATAAGACTCCTCCAGTCTTGGAGGATGCAGTCCAGTGTTGAGATGCTTCATAGTTTATTCCCGAGTGTACTGTGGTTTCCTTGAGGGCAGGAATGGCTTCTTCATGTTTCTTAGTATAGTGCATTGCTGACATTAAATAGCAGAGGATGTTGATTGTCTTCAACGTTATGGAAGACTGAGTGATGAAATCTTGGAAGTTTTGAAGTCTTATGTATATTCTTCTCTTTTCTTACACAGGACAAAGTTGGTTGCAGCTTCTTGCATGATGTAACATCTGTCCTAGCGAATGATCTTGAAATTTGATGAGCATCATGTTTCTTATTTTACTGAAAAAATGTGCTTAAAATAGGCAGATGTGAGCATTATGAACATTGTCTCAGCTTAGCTTCAGATGTTGTAGATAATACCATATAAAGATGGGAAGGTTGGGAATTGCTGTGTTTGATAGTGCAGCGTGTTTTCTGCTAAGAACAGTCATTGTGAACGTAAATTGACAAAGTTATACAATTGGAAGTCTGTATTAACATTTTCTCACTTGAAATCTCTTTTGGACTTTTTTTCCTTTAACTTTTTAATTTTTTTAAAGACTTATTTATTTGAAAGAGTTAGAGAGAGAGGTAGAGAAGAGAAAGAGGTCTTCCATCCTCTGGTTCACTCCCCAAATGGCCACAACAGCTGGAGCTGAGCCAATCCAAAGCAGGAGCTAGGAGCTTCTTGCTGGTCTCCCACGCGGGTGAAGGGTCCTAAGGACTTGGGCAGTCTTCCACTGCTTTCCCAGGCCACAGCAGAGAACTGGATTGGAAGAGGAGCAGCAGAGAATAGAACCAGCGCCGGTGTGGGATACTGGTGCTTCAGATTAGGGTTTTAACCACAGCGTCAGCCCTTAACTTAATTTCAAAATAGTTAAATTTATAAAACAAAAATTGTGAAGAAATAGAGTTCCCATATAGCGCACACCCAGCTTCCCCTGTTAACATGTTATATGATAAGGTGTCACAATTAATGAACCACAGCTAGCTTTCTGGTTTTTTTTTTTTTTTTTCTGATTCTATTTCCCATCCCTAGTCTCTAGTAATCAGCATTCTGTGTTCACTCCACATATGAGAGAGAACATGCAGTATTTTTTTTAATGTGTCTGATTTAATTCACTTAACAGATGTCCCCCAGTTCCATCCATTTTACTGCCAATGAAGGGATTGTGGTTTTTTTTAATGCCTGAATAGTATTCCACTGCATCTGTGTTCCATATTTTCTTTATCCGTTCATGTGATGGTGGACTATTTGGTGGATTCCATATTGTGGCTGTTGTTAACAGTGCCACCATAAACACAGTGACGCAGGAATCTCTTTGATACGATGAGTTCATGCCTTTTGGATAAATACCCAATAGTGGGACTACTGGATCATATATGGGAGTTCTCTTAGTTTCTTCAAAGAGATTTCCATAGTGTTTTCCTGCGTGGCTGGCCAGCATTTGTTACTCTCTCTTTGTCAATAGACATTCTAAAAGGAATGTGGTAGTATCTCATTGTGGTTTTGATTTGCATTTCCTCAATGGCCAATGATACTGAGCAGTTCTTCATATATTTGTTGGCGATTTGTATTTATTTTCGTATTTTAAATTTTTTTTAGAGATTTATTTTGTTTGTTTGAAAGACTTATGGGGAGGGGAGGGGTCTTCTATCTACTGGTTCACTCCCCAAATGACCTCAATAGCCAGGGCTGTGCCAGCCTGAAGCCAGGAGCCAGGAGCCTCTGCCAGGTCTCCTACATGGGTCCAAGAGCCCAAGCACGTGGGCCATCTTCTGCAGGCACATGAGCAGGGAGCTGGAATGGAAGTGGAGCAGCCGAGACTTGAACTGGTGCCCGTGTGGGATGCCAGCACTGCAGGTGGAAACCTAACCTGCTATGCCACAGTGCCCTGGCCATTTGTATTTCTTCTTTTGAGAACTGTCTGTTCAAGTCCTTTGCCCATTTCTTTCCCTCCCTCCCTCCCTCACGCACTCCTTTCCTCTTTGAAAGGCAGAGTTAGAGAATGAGAGTTTTTGAGAGGCAATGGGGAGAGGTCTTCTACCCACTGATTTACTACCCAAATGGCTGCAATGGCTGGAGCTGGACCAGACTGAAGCCTGGAGCTCAGAGCTTTGGCCATCTTCTGCTGCCTTCCCAAGTGCATTATTAGCAGGGAGCTAGATTGGAAGTGGAGCAGCCAGGGCTTGAACTGTATCCATATGGGATACTGGCACTACAGGTAGTGGCTTTACCCCCTGTACCACAATGCTGGCCCCCTTGCCCATTTACTAAATGGATTGGTTGCTTTTTGTTACTGTTTTGAGTTACATAATTTTGGATATTAATCCTTTGTTGGATAACTAACTTGCAGATATCTTCTCCCTCTTTGTCAGGCGTCTCTTCACTCTATTGACTGTTTCCTTCGCTGTGCAAAAGCTTCTGAGTGTGATGTAATTCAATTTGTCTAGTTTTGCTTTTGTTGCTTGCATATTTTGGGTCTTATGCAAGATATCATCATGTACACCAGTGTCTAAAAGAATTTCCCGTATATTTTCTTCTAGCAATTTTGTAGTTTCAGGTCTTATATTTAGGTATTTGATGCATCTTGAATTGATTTTTTAAGTATGGTGGGAGGTAGGGATCTAATTTCTTTCATACACACACACACACACACACACACACACACACACACACACACATATATCCAATTTTGCTAGCACCATTTGTTGAAAAAACTATGCTTTCTCCAGTGCATGTTCTTGGCACCTTTGTCACAAATCAGTTGGCTGTATATATGATTAATTTCTGGGTGCTCTGTTCTGTTTTGTTAATCTGTATGTCAGGTTTTATGAGAGTATTTTTCTGTTTTAATTACTATAGCTTTGCCGTATGCTTTAATTCACCTACTGTGATACCTGTAGTTTATTTATTTAGGTTCAGGATCACTTTGGTCACTCTGGGTCTTTTGTGATTCCATATGATTTTTTTTTTTTTTTTTTTGACAGGCAGAGTGGACAGTGAGAGAGAGAAAGAGAGAAAGGTCTTCCTTTTGCCGTTGGTTCACCCTCCATGGCTGCTGCGGCCAGCGCACCATGCTGACCCTAAGCCAGGAGCCAGGTGCTTCTTCTGGTCTCCCATGCGGATACAGGGCCCAAAGACTTGGGCCATCCTCTACTGTACTCCCAGGCCACAGCAGAGAGCTGGACTGGAAGAGGAGCAACCGGGAGAGAATCTGGCACCCCTACCGGGACTAGAATCTGGGTTGCTGGAGCCGCAAGTGGAGGATTAGCTTAGTGAGCCGCTGGCTTCCGTGTGAATAGAAGTATGGATATTTGGGGGCCGGCGCCTTGGCTCACTTGGCTAATCCTCCACCTGCGGTGCCAACATCCCATATGGGCACTGGGTTCTAGTCCCGATTGCTCCTCTTCCAGTCGAGCTCTCTGCTGTGGCCTGGGATAGCAGTGGAGCATGGCCCAAGTGCTTGGGTCCCTGAACCTACATGGGAGATGCAGAGGAAGCTCCTGGCTCCTGGCTTCGGATTGGCGCAGCGACGGCCATAGTGGCCATTTGTGGGGTGAACCAACGAAAGGAAGACCTTTGTCTCTGTCTCTGTCTCTGTCTCTCTGTCTCTCTCTCACTGTCTGTAGCTCTACCTGTCAAATAAAAATTTTAAAAAGTATAGATATTTTAACATTTTTTCCAATCTGAGTGGGAGATATCTTTCCATTTTTTTGTGTGTTCTGGATTATTTCTTTCATTGGTGTGTAATCATTTTTATTGTTGATATTTTTCACTTCTTTGGTTAAATTCATTTCTAAATTTTTTAAAAAGATTTTTGTTTATTTAATTGACAGAAAGGTCTTCCATCCGCTGGTTCACTCCCCAAATGGCTGCAACTGATGAAGCCAGGCCAATCTGAAGCCAGGAGCCAGGAGTTGCTTCTAGGTTTCCCACTCAGGTTCAGGGGCCCATGCACATGGGCCATCTTCCACTGCTTTTCCAGGCCATAAGCAGAGAGCTGGATCTGAAGAGGAGCAGTGTGGACACAAACCAGCGCCCACATGGGATGCTGGCACTGCAGGCAGAGGCTTAGCCTACTATACCACAGTGCCCGCCCCCTTTCTTAAATTTTTACACTGTTTTGGTAGCTATTTTGAATGGGACTTCTTGATTTCTTTTTCAGCAAGGTTATTATTAATATATAAAAATGGTATTTTAATGTTTATATACTGTGAATTTACTGAGTTTCTCAGTTCTAACAGGTTTTTGGTGGAGTCTTTATATTGCCTGCAAGCATAGATATTTTATTTCCAATTTTGATTTCCTTTATTTCTTTTTCTTCCCTAATTGCTCTTACTAATATTTCCAATACTGTATTGAATAAGAGTGGTAAAATTCGGCATCCTTGTCTTTTTTCAGATCAGACGAGAAATATTTTGAACTAATTTGTTGAGAGTATTTATCACTAAGAGATGTTGAATCTTACCAAATGCTTTCTCTATAGCTATTGGGAAAATCACATGATTTTGTTTTCAGTCTGTCTGTGTGATTTATGATGTTTATTAATAAGCAAATATTGAACCATACACTGGAACTTTATTTGTGCCCTAATATGTGATGTGCTCTAGAAAATGTTATATGTGCTAGTGGCAAGATTGTGTAATTCTGTAGCTGTTGGGTGAAATGTTCTGCAAATGTGTGGTAGGTACATTTATTCTGTATTATGGTTTAATTCTGATATGTCTTTGGCACATTTCTGTCTGGATGATATGTCTGTTGATGACAGTGGGTTGAAAGCCACTTAATTGCATTGGAGTCTGTCCTTTTAGGTCTGATTATACTTTATATAGTCTGTAGTTTTATGTTGAGTACCTAGATCCTCTAATCTTCTAATCAATATCTAATGTCCTTCTTTGTCTCTTTTTACACTTTGGTTTTGATTTAAAGTCTGTTTCATCCGGTATGACTGTAGCTATCTTGGCTTGTTTTTGGTTTCTATTTTCATGGTATATCTTTCTCTTAGTATCTTTACCTATGAATTCAGTTTCTTGTCTGTTAGAGAAGTTGGTACTGTCATGTTTTCATATATGGTTAATGCTAGTGTAGAACTCCCTTCAGGATTTCTTGTAGGGCTGGTCTGGTGGTGGTGAATTCTCTCAGTTTTTGCTTTTTTCGGAAATCCTTTACCTAACTTCACTTCTGTGTGTGTGTGTGTGTGTGTGTGTGTGTGTGTGTGTGTGTGTGTTGTTGTTGTTGTTATTTAAAGATTTATTTATGTGAAAGGCAGAGTTACAGAGAGGCAGAGAGAGAGGTCTTTCATCCACTAATTCACTCTGCAGATGAACGCTACGGCCAGAGCTGCACTGATCTAAAGGCAGGAGCTTCTTCCAGGTCTCCCATGCAGGTGCAGGGGACTAAGGACTTGGGCCATCTTCCACTGCTTTCCCAGGCCATAGCAGAGAGTTGGATCACAAGTGGAGCAGCTGGGACTTGGACTGGCGCCCATATGGGATGCAGGTCCTGCAGGCGGTGGCCTTACCTGTTATGCCACAGCACCAGCACTTTCTCCACTCCTGAAGGGATAGCTTCGCTATATAAAATACTCTTTGTTAAGATTATTTCTTTTAAGACCTTGAATATTTTCATGCCAATCAGTTCTGGCCTGTAGGGTTTCTGTTGAAAAGTCTGTTAGGGGCTGATGCTGTGCTGTAGCAGGTAAAGCAGTCGCCTGTGGTGCCAGCATTCCATATGGGCGCCAGTCCGAGTCCCAGCTGCTCCACTTCTGATCCAGCTCTCTGCTATGGCCTGGGGAAGCAGTGGAACATAGCCCAAGTCCTTGGGCCCCTGTACCCACATGGGAGACCAGGAAGAAGCTCCTGGCTCCGGGCTTTGGATCGGCTCAGCTCCAGCCATTGCTTCTATTTGGGGAGTGAACCAATGGCTCGAAGACCTTTCTCTGTCTTGGCCTCTCTCTCTGTAACTCTGCCTCTCAAATAAATAAATCAATCTTTAATTAAAAGGAAAAGTCTGTTGGGCTGGCACCGTGGCTCAATAGGCTAATCCTCCACCTGCAGCACCAGCACACCAAGTTCTAGTCCCGGTCGGGGCGCCAGCTTCTGTCCCAGTTGCTCCTCTTCCAGTCCAGCTCTCTGCTGTGGTCCGGGAGTGCAGTGGAGGATGGCCCAAGTGCTTGGGCCCTGCACCCCATGGGAGACCAGGAGAAGCACCTGGCTCCTGGCTTCGGATCAGCGCAGTGTGCTGGCCGCAGCGGCTATTGGAGGGTGAACCAATGGAAAAGGAAGACCTTTCTCTCTCTCACTGTCTACTCTGGCTGTTAAAAAAAAACAAAAGTCTGTTAGTCCAGTGATATTTTCTTTATTAGTAACTTGATGTTTTTCTTTCATTGTTGTGAGGATTCTCTCCTTGTTCTTACCTTTTCACAATTTGACTGTAATCTATAATTTAATATTTATTCACTTAATGATATCTCATCTGTCTCATAGGGTTTCTTCATGCTTTTTAATTATTTTCTCTTGTATTTGAGTTATTTCAGAAGTCTCCTTTGCATCAGAAATTCTTCCTTCTACATGGTCTATTCTGTTGATGAAGCTTTCAGTTACATTTTTTTATTTAATTGTTCGATGTTTTCAGCTGCAAATTTTCTGATTTTTTTTTAAAAAAATGATTTCTATCTCTGTTGAATTTGTCATTTATATCATGTATTGTTTTCCTCATTTCTTTTAACTGTATTCTGTTGCATCTAATTTAGTTCTTTAGAATCATTACTTTGAATTCTTTGTTGAGGCATCTCATAGATTTCCTTCAAAATCGGGATCCAGTCTGGAGGACTGTTGTGTTCTTTTGGATTTGTCAGGCGTCCTTCTCTGTGAGTCCTGCGCCCACATGTTGATGTCTGCACACCTGCTGTAATAGTTCCTTCTTTATGGAGTAGGTTTCTTTAGAAAAGTTTTGTTGTTATTCAGATGGAGTTGCAGAGTATCACTTAGATTATTGCTTCACTTTGGGTGTAGCTGAGCTCAGAACAGTAACCTCAGAGTGAGTTCTAAAGCTGTGGTCAGTGGCAGCAGGGTCTGCGGGTCAGCGCGTAGTCTGCAGCAGTTTGTGGAGGGAGCAGCAGGACTTTGAAGTGGGTGTGGCTTTCCTAAGGTGTGCATCTTCATCCCCAGGAAGCTGGCTGTCAGTCACACTGGGGTTTGTGATAGCAGTGGCCGCATTCCTGGTGCTGTGGGACAGAGAGGGCTTACTGAGGGATGTGGGGGCGACCTTCCTCCAGTCCTGCTGGGTGGAGAATAGCCCGTGCCAGGGTCTGTGCACTGGCAGATGTGGGTCTTAAGCAGTGGAATGCAGATAGAGTCTTCCCTAGGTCCTGGATGCCCAGTAGACTCCAGTGACTCTGGGGAATCTGGTTCTAATAGTCACTGTCCTGAGCTGCAGGATGCAGTGGGCTCTTTACCCAGGTCTCCCAGGGTGAATGCCAGTTACGCTGGGCGTTGTGGAATGGAAGTCAGCAGCCTGAAGCAGAGAAATGCAGCTGTTTTGTTCCTGGTACAGAAAGTGAACGTGAGTTACTCCAGGAATTACAGCACCAACAGCGTCTGACCCAGAGCTGCAAGGCACCAGGGGAACTGCCTCCAGGTCAGAGGGTGATTTCCTCAAGTTTGGTCCCCTGGATTTTTTTTTTTTTAGTTTATTTGACAGAGTTATAGACAGAGAGAGAGAAAGGTCCTCCTTCCGTTGGTTCACCCCCCAGCCCCCAAATGGCTGCTACGGCCGGCGCGCTGTGCCAATGCAAAGCCAGAAGCCAGGTGCTTCCTCCTGGTCTCCCATGGGGTGCAGGGCCCAAGCACTTGGGCCATCCTCCACTGCACTCCCGGGCCACAGCAGAGAGCTGGCCTGGAAGAGGGGCAACCAGGACTAGATAACCCAGCGCCCACATGGGACTTCGGCATTGCAAGGAGGAGGATTAACCAAGTGAGCCATGGGCCAATGCCCCCTGGATTTTTTTAAATAGACTGCTGCTGGCACCAAGCCCCCGGAATCCAAGAGGAATTTCCTTAGGTTGCACAGAGCTAGTGAGTGGCCCCAGGGCTTATGCCATGAAACTCCTCTGCTACAGGATGCCAGAGGCCTGGCAAGTACCTTGTCCCTGGCTTGGGGCTTCTGATAGTGACCCTTACATCAGCATAGAGGTTAGCAGAGACTTTACCACAGCGCCGAGTCACGTGCTTTGAGGGTGGAAGGAGGTAATGTGGGTTCATTTTTCTGGAGCAAGCATCTCTCTCAGTCCCCCGTCAGCTTACTGGGCTGGATTGAAATCAGTGAGGATGGTGGATTTCTGCTGTGGTTGGTGTTTCTGGTCCGCAGTGATGGCTGGAGTGATGATGCTTTCCACTTCCCTTTTCCCAGCAAGATGCTGTCCCCTTAGCAGGGGCTCGGGTGAGAGCTGCAGAGCGCTTTAATCTCCGCTGGCTTGTGAGTTTCTGTGCTGTGGACACTTCCCGTCACTTCTTCACTGAAGTTCTCTCAGTGTCCTGGAAACCTGCTCCTTCCTTTGTTGTCTGCTTGTGGCTGAGGCAAGTCAGGCTCCTCCCTGTGCAGCCATCTTGATCGAGGTCCACCTGTCTTGGCTTTGATGCTGAACATGGGTATATTCAGAGTCACTTAAATGTTTTAGGAATAAGTAGCTGGCCCATTATTATAAGAAACTTTTTAAGATGCTAATTTTATTGATTTGGTTATATATTTCCAATAGTATAGGCAAGGGTCTAATAAATGTATTGATTGACAAATTGTGTTTATTTGTAAATCACTTAGAAATGTGTAAGTACATGTCAGTTTAGAGGCTAATTGTGGTAATTTCCAAGGGTATCTGATGCTACAGATGGTTCAAATATATATAAAATTCTATGTTTATTTGAGAGAGAGGGAGAGAAAGAGCTCCCATCTGCCGATATCCTCTCCCAGTGCCCCTCATGGCTGGGCTGGGCTGGGCTGGGCTGGGCTAGGACCAGCCCGGAGCCAGGAACACAATTAAAGTTTCCTACATTGGCAGCAGGAACCCAAAGCCCTAACCACTGTCTTCCAGGGTTTGCATTAGCAAGAAGCTAGCTAGTCAGGAGCCAGAGCTGGGAATTGAACTCAGGCATTCTGAGGCAGTACATGGGTGTCTTAACTACTAAGCTAAACTCCTGCCCCCTCCCCCCCAATAGTTTTCTTTAATGTTTCGGGATGATCCATTTCTTGAATCTAAAACCTGAATGAAATTGTCGCTGAAAATTGTTAGTATGTATGTTATATTCATTTATTTCAGAAAGCTATTTGGACAGTAATTTTAGACTTAGAAAATTCGGAAAGATGTTAATACGGCATTTAAATTGACACAAGTAGGGTAGTCATTTAATTAACATTTCTATTAAAATCAATATTTTTAAAGTATCCATAGAAAAACAATTTTAAGTACATTATATTTCATTAAAAGTATGCTGTTTTAGTTGTCCTTTTTTCCTTAATGTTGCTTTGGCTGTACTGTAACATGGCCATCAGTCATGCGAAGTGCTGTGAAACCTGTGTACACGGGATTTATGTTCTGCATTTATGAGCATGAGTCCACTTTGCTCAATCAGCCCAGTAATCTGCCTGGTGAAATGTTCAGTATTTTATACTTTCATAAAACAAAAAAGTAACTTAAAATTGCATATGCCCAGTTCTTCCTCCCTGTTTCCTTTCCCTCTTTCCAGTTGTAGTTATAAAGGAACATGAGAGAAGTCTGAAGGGCAGAAACCATTGTTTCACCTATTACTGAGTTTAAGGTGTTTTGATATGTAAGGTATGCCATTGTTTTATAGCTGCAACCTTGTGGCATGTTAAAATGATGAAACGTGAATTTTATACCCATGTAAAGTATTGCTGCTCTAAGACAGTTATTTGAGATTTAACTTCAGACTCCTAGCTTTTGTTGAATGCAGCATGAGAATCTTTTTTTTTTTTTTTTTTTGTGACAGGCAGAGTGGACAGTGAGAGAGACAGAGAGAAAGGTCTTCCTTTGCCGTTGGTTCACCCTCCAATGGCTGCCGTGGATGGCGCGCTGCGGCCGGCACACCGCGCTCATCCGATGGCAGGAGCCAGGTGCTAGGTGCTTATCCTGGTCTCCCATGGGGTGCAGGGCCCAAGCACTTGGGCCATCCTCCACTGCACTCCTGGGCCACAGCAGAGGGCTGGCCTGGAAGAGGGGCAACCGGGACAGAATCCGGCACCCCGACCGGGACTAGAACCCGGTGTGCCGGCGCCGCAAGGCGGAGGATTAGCCTGTTGAGCCACGGCGCCGGCCGAGAATCATTTATTTGACAGATACTCTAATTGATGTGTACCACATTAGGAGGATATGAGAAATTTAAGTGAGGCATCACTTTTTTTTTAAACAAATTTGATTACTTATGGGTGGCAGATGATAAAAAGCCAGGTTGTGCTCCATGTAATCTGAGGCCTTGAGTTGTGTGACCCACAAAAATTCCTGGTCTTCCACATTTTCACTTTTTTCTCTTTACTCATTGCTCACTCTCCTTCTGGTTTATAATCAAACCAATTCTTCTTTTCTTTTCTTTTCTTTTCTTTTCTTTTCTTTTCTTTTCTTTTCTTTTCTTTTCTTTTCTTTTCTTTTCTTAAGGGCAGAATTACAGGGAGAGCGAGAGGGGGAGGGAGAACGAGAGGGGGAGGGAGAGGTCTTCCATCTGGTGGTTCACTCCCCAAATGGCTGCAATGGCCAGGGCTGGACTGGGCTAAAGCCAGGAGCCAGGAACTTCATCTGAATCTCCAACATGGGTGCAGGGGCCCAAGGACTTGGGCCATCTTCCCCTGCTTTGCCCGGTGCATTAATAGGGAGCTGGATTGGAAGTGGAGCAGTGGGGCCTTGAACTGTCCATATGGGATGCTAGTGTTGCAGACGATGGCTTAACCCATTTAGCCACAATGCCAGCCCCAACAATCTTTTCTGAGCTGTGATTCTTCCCTCAGGCCCCCAAAACCCACTACCACCTTTCTTTTCTCCCCAAGGCTAGCCTGTTTCTCCTTTGCCAGCATTGCCTGGGTCACTCTAGATGCTGTCCTGCCACAGGTATTTGTTAATCAGTTCTTGGGTGGCATTATGTCGCTGCCCTCCTGCTGAGCCTGCTCTAGCTACATCCTGGCAGCTTCCCTGAGCTTCCAAGGCTGGTGATGACTTCTTGTTAATTCAGTTGTTTGAATGCGTCTTCACTGCTCTGTAATTTTGGGCTCCTCTAGGAGTCTCTTATTTATGTGCCATTCATTATTTTTTTAAGAATTTATTTATTTGAAAGAGAGGAGGGGGGAAGATCTTCTATCAGCTGTTTCTCTCCTTAAATGCCCTCAAGACCAGGGCTGGGCCAGGCTGAAGGCAGGCGATTCATCTGTGTCTGCCACATGGGTGGCAGAGACTCACCGCTTGAGCCTGTTTTGACTGCTTTCCCAGGTCATTAGCAGGGAGGTGGATTGAAGTGGAACAGCTGGGACACAAACTGGCACCTGTGTGGGATGCTGGCATCACAGGTGGCAGCTTTACCCACAACACCAGCCCCCTGTGCCAACCTTGCAATCCAGTGGTGCCTAGATTTTCTTCCCATTTCATCTACTGTTAAAAGAATATTGAAAGATGAAAAAATGCTTCATAAATCTATCAACTCCAATAATAATTACTTTCACTTTCTGAATACTTCCATTCTTGTCTTGACCACATGCAGACACGTTTCTCCTTTGTTACCTGGTTGCAATCTTAGTGTAGGGATGTTATTTTACTTTGTACCTTGACCTGATATGTTATTTTTCCAGGTTTACATCTGGTCTTCATTATTGTCACATTAAAGAATAATAAATTACAGGTTTGGTGCTGGTGTACTTTTTCTATATAATACTTCTGCCGAGGGATAATTGATGTGTTGCCAGATCCTTTGTCTGCTGTGTTTTTGCAGAGCATATTTTCATTCCTACCCTTTTGCTTCTGTTGTATTGTTCACATAGGCCCGTTTCCTCTGGGATGAACGCCTGTGAGTGCCGTCGATGACTACTGCCAGGGTTCTGAGCAGGTTACTCGGCTTCCCCTGCTTTTCAGAGCACTATCCTGTCTTACAGCACCATAGCAGCTTACTCCTGTCAAAGGTATAGAGCATTATTTTGCTAATTTAACACTTATAAACTGATGGCTACATTTTTGCTTTATTGTTTCTGTTTTATTAAGGGTCACTTTTAATATTGAAATTGTATTTCCTTATGAATTCTGTCACTGTTCTATATTCAATTTATCTATCATTATCTAGTGTACAAGCTATAACAGAGAAACCCGTTTTACATTATAGTGTTTCTAAATTTTCTCATTTAAGGAAATATGAATCAGTGTTCCTGCTTATTCACAGTCTGGTGGCTTTTGCCTGTGTGTTGCTCTAAATTCTGCCGTAGGGGTGGACATTTGACTCCGTTGTTCGCATATCGGTATGCCACCTCTGCTCCCCATTCCGCTTCCTGCTGGTGTGCACATCGGGCAGCAGCAGTGATGGCTCAGGTTGCTTGGGTCCCTGCCACCCACCTGGGAGACCTTGACTAAGTTCCTATCCCTTGGCATTTGGGGAGTGAAGCAGCAATGAAAGCTGTGCCTCAGATAAATAAGTTCTTGAGTAAATTTTCAGTAAAATGGGCCTTTTTTTCTTATCATATAGAAATTTAGAGGGCATACCTGGTAACTTTCTTATTTGATTAACTGGACATTTTTGTCATTGTAACAGCCCAAGTTACGCTCATAAGTCTAAAACTTCGATGGGAATTTTGTTGTTGTTGAATTGTGCCTAGTATTTTTTTTTTTTTGCCTTTTCCTTTGAAAATACTTTTCACATGTTAAACTTGAGTAATGTCAATGTCATGATAATTCTGGCCAGTGAAAAATGACTTCCAAATAACTTGACATAGTAACATTTATGTTGATGGTAATTAAGAGACACATCTTTCTGTGTTAACAAATTAATACATAGTACACTTTGATGGATACCTTAAACTTGACTTTTGTTGTTGTTACAACATCAGATTACTTTGTAAAGGACTGTAGTCTCTTTTGACAGCACTAGTCTACAACAGAATAAAGTTTTTCACTAGTCAGTGTTCTGTCAGCCTAACTCATTTGAATTCTTTCTTGTGTGTCTCAGTCCTTTCACTGTTCTTGACCGACTTGGATCATGGCTATTTCCTAAAGTGCCATTTACACTCGCCATCTCCTTTCATATATTCTTGTTGGTGAGCTTGGCCTTCTTTCGTTTTAACTTATATCGAGCCCTTTCCTGAACACCCCCCCCCCCCTTTTTGCCAGAGATCTGTATATCTTCAGTTTCTTTTTCCACAAACCCAAGTGTCTGCAGGGGCCTAACTGACCACCTCAGTGAATAAGAGCAGGTCCCTGGATAAGGAAAAAATATTTTTCTACTGTAAGAAAAACACTGGGGTGAGTAGAATGATAAATGGCAGCTGACATAGGCTTACGATCAGGAAGACAATCTTGGGGGTGGTAGAGAATGAGGGAGTGCAGGGCCTGTGCAGGCCCTGTGGCTCCAGCCACCATTGCTTTTTGGGGGTGTTGGCCCAGGTTATCAGGTCTCCCCATTTTCCAAGAGAAGGGATGAATTTGGATTTGCACATTAAATACCCTGATTGTTGAGAGTTAGGTTGAATTTTTGTGAAATCTTCTATTGACCAATGAAAACAGTGCAACAGAATACGTTCTATATACATAAGGTCTTTAGAAAAAAAATAAGATTTACTTATTTGAGAGGCAGAGAGAGAGGTCTTCCATCCCTGGTTCACTCTCCAGATGGCCGCAACGGCTGGAGTTGGGCCAATCCAAAACCAGGAGCTTCTTCCCAGTCTCCCACATAGGTGCAGGGTTCCAAGTAGTTGGGTCACCTTCCACTGCTTTCCCATGCTATTAGCAGGGAGCAGGATGGAAAGTCGAGCAGCCAGGACTGGAACCGGTGCCCATATGGGAGGCTGGCACCAGAGGCAGGGCCTTAACCTACTAAGCCACAGCATTGGCTCCTAGGCCCTTTGTTTTGTAACCCCATCTTGTACATGTAACATTTTATATTGGGCATGTTGTCAGTTGTTTCCCCCTTTATCATTATTCTCTTTTGCTTTTTTCTTCATGTAATAGCAGGACCATCCATCCAGTTATGTTAAGATGGGAATTTTCAAATGATCATTGGCACCTTACTATTTTTTTTTTAATTTATTTATTTGACAGAGTTAGACAGAGAGACAGAGAGAAAGGTATTTCTTCTGTTGGTTCACCCCCCAAATGGCCGCCATGGCTGGAGCTACGCCGATCCAAAGCCAGGAGCCAGGTGCCTCCTCCTGGTCTCCCTTGTAGGTATAGGGGCCCAAGCACTTGGGCCATTCTCCACTGCCCTCCAGGGCCACAGCAGAGATCTGGACTGGAAGAGGAGCAACCAGGACTAGAACCTGGTGCCCATTAACCAAATGAGCCACGGCGCAGGCCTCCACCTTCTTACTATTTTACTTCTTGATTTTGGAAGGGGATCCTTGTTTTGGCAAAGGATTTCTGTGGTTTACAGAGGTATCTCACATGCATGTGGGCAGAAGAGAAGAAGCCAGAGCAGAGATCTCAAAGACAGAGAGGGTAAAGGGTCCGGTCTGGTTTGTCTGTCAGTGGTGGAGTACAGGTTATAGAATTCAGACATAGACTTCCATGATCAGATAATGGCCTTCTCTTCCTCCTTCCATTTCCCACTAATCTTGTTGTAACCAAAAATAATCAATTTAGTTTTTCTTTTTTATAGATGTCCTATTTCCTTGAGTTAGGGAGAGAGGACTTATTAATAACATGGCTTTTATTTTCTCATATTAATTTTTCCTTAGGCATTCTTAATTCAGTACTTCTTTCCATTTATTGATCTCCTTGTGATGGGATATAGATTGTCGTAGAATTATTTGTAGTAAACATTGGCACTAGAAGATTCAATACAACTTTGTTATAGAGACATAGTTCACCTGGTAGCACATGTGAGCCATAGCTGAAAGTTAGGGTGGCTCTTCCCAAAAGATGTATTTAACTTGCTTGCTGAGTGTAGGGTCACCATAAATGAACTCCTTAGTCTTCTGGAACAGTGTCAAATCCTCTAGTTCCAAGCACACTGTGACCCTCTCTTGGAGGCCAACACTACACAGTAGCCGCACAGAAAAAGGCGAGAACTGATGTTGTGGTCTTGCTGTTTGATTACCTATCTTACTATGCAAGTTCTGCTTCTTCTCCAGAATATGCTGGTACTTACTGTTTGTTTTTCCTGGGTTCTGCTAGGAAGATTTATTGGAAGGTCTGCGCTGTTACTTGCAGGAGTTTCAGGTATCTTGTGCCCGTTATGTTTTGCCTTTTGTCTGTTTAATTTGCCCCACATGCTTTCTATTTCTCAGATTTGTTTCACTGCACTGCTCCATTGATGTCATCTATACGGGATTTCCTGTATTCCTTTGAGTTTATTAGTTCTTTATATTACTCAGTTTTATTGAGATAGAAGGGTGGGAAAAAGTTAAGTTTGTAGATTATGTTTAAAAGCAAATTTCAACACATTTAATTTTTAAAAAAGATTTATTTATGTATTTGAAAGGCAGAGTGAGAGCATGAATGAGCATGAGATCTTCCATCCTCTGGTTCACTCCCCAGACGACCACCACGGCCAGAGCTGGGCCAGTCTGAAGCCAGGAGCCAGGAGCTTCTTTTGGGTCTCCCACATGGGCGCGGGGGCCTAAGTACTTGAGTCATTTTCTGCTGCTTTCCCAGGAACGTTGGCAGGGGGCTGGATCAAAGGTGGAGCAGCTTGAATGGGTGCTCATTCGAGATGCCGCTTCCATGGTGGCAGCTTTACCCACTTTGCCACAGTGCTGGCCCCAAACACATTTAATTTTAAGATCTAATTGATGTTTATTAGTTTTCCCTGAATAGAATAGCATTCCATCTAACAAAAACATAGGTGCCCTGTTGCACGTGGTAGAACATTTGGTTTTGTACAATAGCTTAAGCAGGAACAGGAAGTAGGATAATTCAAAACAGAATGATGAACAGCAGGTTACTGCAGGTTACTTTTCTTGTAGTGATGAAAAGCAGAGGCGACTTTGCCATAGTGGAGGTTCAGGTTGATGGTGCCCCTTCTGATTGGTTGCTGTGAATCTCTGGATTTTTAGACAACTACTGTTTAGGGATTTTCCTGTTTTTTTAATGTTTTTGTTTGATTACATAGTGCTTAACAGGACTTATATTGGCTTGGTCTTTTGGGACATACTGTAGGAGCTCAGTTCAAAACAGTGGCCTCCCATGAATTTTATTTAATGGACATTAGCAATTTTGAACCAGAAATTTTTTTTCTTTTTACATAGTTTGCTTATTGTTCTGCTTGGTCCCTTTAATCCCCTCTGTACAAATCTAAAATGTCATGTGCTGTTTACTTTCAATATGTGTATGGTGTCTTTTAATGTGTCTAGGATCCTCTGTCTTGGAATGTTTTTGCTTTGTTGCTCTGCCTGGGGAATACTCTTACTAGGGATGCCTGTCCTTCAGTAGCTGACAGCAAGGCCTGTGTTCCTACTTGGGATCTGGTACCACTTGGTGGCTATGTCACTTTGTAGGATTGTTTGTTTATTTAAGATTTATTTATTTGAGAGGAAGAGTTACAAATAAAGAGAGGGGGAGACAGAGAGTAAGATCTTCCATCCACTGGTTCACTCCCCAAATGACCACAGCAGTCAGAGCTGGGCCAGTCCAAAGCGGTGCAGAGGCCCAAGTACTTGGGCCTTCTTCAACTGCTTTCCCAGGCCATAAGCAGAGAGCAGGACTGGAAGTGGAGCAGCCAGGATTCAAACCAATACCCATATGGGATACTCATGTTTGACCTATTACGCTACAGTGCCAGCTCCATTTTTGTTTATTTTTGTTTTTATGATTATGTCATTAGCTCTTCCGTCCTTCCTGAGAATTAGAGATATTAGAGAATTAGAGATAATAATAAAATCCACCATTGTGGACAACAACATGAGACAGTCGATAAAACAATGGCTCCTGATTGGTGCTGAAACTGTTGTATGGAAAGATTGGATGAGTAAGTCCTCACCGTGACTGCTCTCAGCTCAGCTGTGGCTTTCTCTGTGGTGCTTTGTGTGGTCCCCTCCCAGCCCTTCTCCTCTTCTGCAGGTTTCAAGAGCTCTTCTTCCCCAAGTACTTGTTTGTTTCAAATTTGTTCTGTAGGCCACTTCCCACAGTCTGCTTTTGGTTAGTTGGGAAAATATCTCCGTCACTGAATATGGTCTCTAGATGGATTTGTTTCTCCAGATGAATAGAATTAAAGTGTCTTTCTTTGTATGATTTTAAAGTTAAGAATTTTTGAAACTCCCAGTGAGCTTCCCATCTTTTGCCTGATGTGGTAAAAGAAATGAGTGTTTGATCTCTGCCCCTGGTTCTTGGCACAGAGCATCTAAAATGCTTGTCAACCATCCTGAGTGACAGGGGTGGTGGGAGCCTCTTGTTAGGAGTTGGGTCTTGGTCTTCCATGTTAATGAGATGACTGGTGGCTGAGGCTGACTGCCCCCTGCAGCCTGCAGGGTCAGGGCTTATTGCCAGGGGTGTCCACCCTGTGTTACAGGTGTGGAGCTTTGAGCTATTACCTACGTAGAGGGGAACCGGGCTGCGACTGAATTGCTAATCACTCGTGGCCAGTGATCTAATCAATCATACTCACACGATGTAGCCTCCATCCCCCAACCAAAAAAAAAATAAATAAATAAATTACCCCCACCACAGGATTCTGGGAGCTTCTTAGGAACCTGTTGAAGGCACCTCCAGAGAGGGCATCCTCTTCCCTGGAATTTCTTCCTGTCCTTCCTCCATGGGCTGATTCCACAGTTGCATCCTTTGTAACAAATTGTAAAGTGTAAGTAACTTCTGTTGAGTTCTGTGAGCCATTCTAGGAAATTATTGAACCATGGAGTTTGCCGAATCCACCATGTTGGCCAGAAGTACTGAGGCCTGGACTTAAATGATTGACATCTGAAGTGGGGCATTCTGATGGGACTGAGCTGTTTGCTTGTGGGCTCTAAACTAACTCCATACAGTGTCAGCATCAAATTAAATTGCAGGATGTCAAGTTGATGTCTTCCAAGCACTGGAGAACTGGTTGGTGGAAAAACACACTACTCGTTGGGTGTTAGAATTCGTGGATCGTATTTCTTTTAACTGGTGTATCAGTCAAGGTTCTGTGGACAAATAGAACACATGGATGTATGTGGGTATCTGTACACACACATATGTGTGTATGTATATCAAGAGAGAGATGGGGACTGTTTGATTTTAAGGAGCTAGTTGACCAATGCAGTCAGGGCTCCAATTGAAAATCTGAAGGGCCGGTTCAGGCTGGAAACTGAGGCAGAGTTGATGCTGCAGTCTTGAGACAGAATTTCTCTTTGTTTGGCAACCCTCAGTTGTTGCTCTTAAGGTTTTTCAAGTCAACAACTGTAGGTATTAGCCCCAGACCCAAAATATCTTCATAGCAACTAAATTAGTATTTGATTAAATAGTGGAATATTGTATCCTCATTACTTATAAAGCTGACCATCACACTTAAAATAGGCTAAACCAGTGTGGAAAGACAGTGTTCAATTCAGTGTTGCATCAGGAGCTGTTAGGCCACAGAGGCTGACCCAGCTGAATGTGCCTGCCTCAAGTTCTTGAAAACTGTGGTGTCCAGTGCAGTAGACATGTGTGCTGATGCTGAGGGCTATGCTGTTGATCTAGGTTGTCTGGGAAGGCTGGCCTCCCCCCTTCGGAGTAGTTAAATGTGGCAACTATGATTTGAGCCTTTTTCTTCTGTGCTTATTTTTAGTGAAAAGATCTGTATATTGGCTGCATTTCAACAATTTCATAAAGAACCTGGTTATTTAGATTTCAGGCCAAATGCACAGTTGTTGCTGTAGAGAGGAAAGCAAACATTGCCTTCTGATTTATTCAGCGTGCACTCAAGTGAAGAATGGAGAACTCATGCAGCAAAATGATGACTCAATACCTTCAGTGACTTGTTAGGCTGATGCACCTAGCACATACCCTTGACAATGACAGCTAATGATGTGCCAAAACATGTGTCTAGTGTGTTCTGCAGCAGTTCATTTCTTCTGTTAACCTGCGTAATTACTTCTTACATAAGTAAAGATGTCACCTCTGCTTAAAATGAAAATCTCTTCTATAGGCTGTAGAATTGCTCTTTTTTGAAACAATGATTGTTAGAAAGCAAACAAAATGAATTAGAGCTGAATCAGCTAGAACTGTCAGCTGATGTCTCCATGTAACTTACCATCTGGTTAAAAGATTTTCTATATACGGTGACCCACATAAAATATGGTCTCTCATAATCTAAATTCAGAATGCTGGTATATAACACTTAAGTGAGTATCTCTGATTCCAGTTTTAAATCCATAGCTTATGCGGTTTTTCAGATTATTAACATTTGTTGACTTTCAATATTGTGAAGAACCTTTTGCTTTGAGAGTGGTTAGGTGGCCCTGAGGGACCACCCGGGCTGCCTGGACTAGAGGCACCATGCTCGTGGGAGGTTGTTCGTGTGTGGCTTTCACAGTCCAGTACGGTGATTTGAAAAGTTTATACTCTTTGGTCAAAAGCTGTGCAGCCTTACTGTACATAGAATACATAAATGATTGGTAGTCCAGTTAGTGGGAGCCCAATAGAAGCAATCTTACCTCACCCTACAGCCCACTAACAACATACATGTTTTTGCTTTTTCTTTAAATCCATGTTTTTCTATTTGAAAAATGACGGGTGATATCTTCTCAAGTGTTTTATTTGGACTTTGAGAATTTAAGTGCATTCTTCTATACATAACACATGAGACAGTTTTGTTTTATCTTGTTTAATCCACTGTTTACCATGAGCTCAGTGTTGTGTTCAGAGCTGTCAGGAATTGCGTTACTATCTTTTGGAGGACTTAAAAGTATTTGCCTTAGAAATATTCATAATATCTCTCTAAAAAACTGGAACATTTTTAATGATTGGTAGTGATATGATAAGTGATAGTGATCCAGCCTTCGGAGCTAATTAAATTTTTTTGTTTAAAACTAGTTTATTTTTAAAAATGTATTCAGAGACATCATCTCCTTTCTTCATGTACTTAGCATCGTAGTTCACTGGTTTTGCTTTAAGCAGAACCATACTTTGTTTTTAACAGTAGTGTTGGGATTTGAATTCTTCGCTGTTTTCTGTGGTTGAGAACGATTGTCCGTGTCTCTGGATGTCATGTTCTCAGTGAACATAAATGTAGGAGTGAAAGATCTGTAAAGGTGCTTTCTATTCATATCCCCTGATCACTAAAGACACTGTCATTTCCTGTGTGTAAGCACCTTTGCATGTCCTTTTCTTCTGTAATTCTTATTTTTGTTTTTCTCTTGTATTGCTTATCTTTGTTGCACATTTATAATGAATTCTGGATACTTAGATTTTCTTGTTGATATGTTTTCTAATTTGTGGCTTATCCTTGTGTTTCCTTTGTGTATCCTTTAGTGAATGGAAGTTCTTTCTTTAAAATTTTTTTCAGGGCTAGCATTGTAGCATAGCTGGTAAAGCTGCCGCTTGCAACTCCAGCATCCCATATGGGCACCAATTCACATCCCTGCTGTTCTGTTTTTGATCTGGCTCCCTGCTCATGGCCTGGGAAAACAGCAGAAGATGGCCCAAGCGTTTGGGTCCCTGCCACCCATGTGGGAGACCTGGATGAAGCTCCTTGCTCAAGCTTTGGCCTGGCCCAGCGCTGGTCTTTATGACCATCTGGGGAGTGAACCAGCCACGGAAAATGTTTCTCTCTCTCTCTCTATTTCCTTTTCTCTGTAACTCTGCCTTTCAAATAAATAAATTCTTTAAAATTTTTTTTCATTTTATTTATTTAGGGGTCAGAGAGACAGACAGCTAGAACTCCCATCTGCTGATTGATTGCCCAAATGCCCCCAGTGACTGGGTTTTGGCTGAACTCAATCCAGGTCTCCCACGTGGGTGGAAGGAACTCTGTCACTTGAGCTGCACTGATCCCTCCATGGGTCTGCATTAGCAGGAAGCTGGAGTTGTGGGCCAAGCATCAGACCCACACACTTCAGTATGGGACAGGACGTAGGTGTCTCAGCTGATGACTGGCTGAACTGCTAGAACAAGTGCACTCCTCCAGAAGTTCTTTATTTTAATATAGAGTGGATTTATTTTCTTCATACTTTTCCTTTTTTGTGTTAACTCATTGAGAAGCCGTGAAATATACTTCTATGGTCCATAAAAGTTTTATAATTTAACCATTACATGTAAGTCTTCAGTTAAATTGGGATTCATTTTCATATGTAGAGTGAAATAAGAATTTTGTTTAATTTACCTTACGTTTAATAAGAATAAACATCTGTGGAAGAACCATTATTAAATAATGTAATCCTACTTTAATCTGCAGATCCTATTGGGTTGTAATTGGTAGTTGACAAGGCATGTCCCCTGCTGTTGTCTTATTACACAGTATCTAGATTCCTGGGCTTGGGACTTTTTCATTTTATCTACATGTACTACTGCCTCATCTAGTTTCTTGAAAAATCCTAAGTAAGGGTCATGAAATATGTATTACAAAAGAAGTATATGCATGGAATTCAACATTTTTTGCACCAAAATAAACTGATCTTTTTTTTTTCTTTTTTTTTTTTTGACAGGCAGAGTGGACAGTGAGAGAGAGAGACAGAGAGAAAGGTCTTCCTTTTGCCGTTGGTTCACCCTCCAATGGCCGCCGCGGCCGGCGCGCTGCGGCCAGCGCACCGCGCTCATCCGATGGCAGGAGCCAGGTGCTTCTCCTGGTCTCCCATGGGGTGCAGGGCCCAAGCACTTGGGCCATCCTCCACTGCACTCCTGGGCCACAGCAGAGAGCTGGCCTGGAAGAGGGGCAACCGGGACAGAATCTGGCGCCCTGACTGGGACTAGAACCCGGTGTGCCGGCGCCGCAAGGCGGAGGATTAGCCTGTTGAGCCACGGCGCCGGCCTAAACTGATCTTTTAATTCAATGTACCCGCAGACTTCTTAAAGTCCCCTCCTGTATTTCCCAGCTCAGTCCATTGAGAGCAGCTCAGAGTAATATCCAGTAGCCAGGAGGATATCTAGCACCTGGATTTTAATTTTTAAAAAAATTCTATCTTTTAATAAAAGGAACTGGGAGAAATGCTGCTTCTAGGATAAAAAGTACAGAATGAGACTGAAACATCTAGTTTCAGAAATTAAAGCAATTATTCTAAAAAAATGATAGAGTGATGTTAGAATGACCTGGCAGCCATCTTTTTCTATTGGCTAATGCTGAGCAGGCTGGGTTACAAATCAGTAATGGTTGTAACTGATTATAATACATAATAGCAGTTATAGTTCATAACCCACCAAATTAATGAATAATATCCATACAAAATACAAAACATTCATTGAAAGCTTGATGAGAAGCAGAATGTTTATATAGTTTCAGAGGATCTCCCGGTGAAATACTTGCTAATTACAAAGGAGAAAAATAGAAGTAACTGTGCAGTGGAGAAGCCTGGCAGATGTTACTTTAGTCAGCTTATCAAAGTGAAAAAGTTGTGTTCCACTGATTGGCTGCAGTGAGGGGAGCATAGTGACTTTCCTTTGCTCATCATTCACTTCATTTTTAGATAAGTTGTTTTGAAGTATGACATACACACACACACACACACACACACACACACACGTGTACAGATTGTAAATGGACACGCCAATGCTTTTCAAAAGTTGGATTCATCTGTGAAATCCAGCCACCCCCCAGATCAAGAAAATGAACGTTACTCTGCATGCCATGGTTTTGAACTTTGTGTAAATGGAATTCTGTGGCATGTATTTTTGTATGTGGCTTCTTTCTCTCAGCATGATATTCAAGATGTTCATTCATGCTGCTTCAAGTAGAAATGCTGTATTCTTTTTATCACTATGTTATTCAGAATTCCTCAATTTTGTTTCTGCTATAGATGCACGTTGCAGTTGGTTCTGGTTTTTGACTATTAGGAGTTACATTGCTGAGAGTATGGTTCATGTTGTAGGGCAGAAAGGGATCCTTTATTAAAAAAAAAACTATTGTTTATTTGAAAGGCAAAGTAACAATGAGAGGGAGAGATAAAGAGAAAGTGGTTTTCCATCTGCTGGTTCACTGTTCAGATGGCCAAAGCCAGCAGCCTGGAACTCCATCCAGGTCTGCCACATGTGTGGCAGGGGCTCAGTTACTCAGGCCATCATCCACTGCTTTCCCAGGCACAGTAGCAGGGGACTGGATTAGAAGCAGAGCAGCTGGGATTGGAACTGGCATTCCCTTATGGGATACTGTTGTCACAGCAGCATAGTTCACTGTTCCACAATGGCTTGGAGTTCTTTCTTGTTTTTTGACCATTGCTAGGTTGCTGATCCTACAACAAATGACCAGTTAAGAGAAGAGCATGTAAGTTTACTTAATGTAAGTTGTGTATGACTTGAGAGCCTGCAGAAATGAAGACCTAAAGAAACAGGATCACCTGTGTATTTTTGTGTTAAATTTGCTAATGAATGGACAGCTGGGCAGAGGTCTAGCCAAACAGGGGGAGTATAATCTAATAGACTAGGGGAAGACTTGCAAGGTCTTTTTGTTCACATTCTTTTCTGGGGCTCTGTGTCTGCACAGGTTAAGACATTGCTTTCCACCAGGTAAAGGAAGGGCACCTGTGACACGACTGATCTACCTCAGAGGAAGGCCAGTGAATTCTGTGATGGCCACTTAAGCGAGAAGGATGAGAGACAGAGAGATTTTCTCTTCTGTCTTTCTGTCTGTCTTTCTCACTGTCCACTCTGCCTGTAAGAGAGAGAGAGAGAGAGAGAGAGAGAGAGAAAGGTCTTCCTTTTCCGTTGGTTCACCCCCCAATGGCTGCTGCAGCCAGCGCACCGCGCTGATCCGAAGCCAGGAGCCAGGTGCTTCTCCTGGTCTCCCATGGGGTGTAGGGTCCAAGCACTTGGGCCATCCTCCACTGCACTCCCGGGCCACAGCAGAGAGCTGGCCTGGAAGAGGGGCAACCAGGACAGAACTGGCACTCCAGCCTGGACTAGAATCCGGTGTGCCGGCACCGCAGGCGGAGGATTAGCCTAGTGAGCCACGGCGCCAGCCCGACATTTTGTTTTTTCTGCAGGTTTCTCAAATGCTGTATTTTGGGGCAGTACTCCTGAAGCCCCTTTAATATTTTTTGCCACATATTGTATGTCTGGGGTTTGGCACAATAGTTAAAATGCCTCTTGAGATGCTAACATCACATTTTGCAGTGCCTGAGTTTGAATCCCAACTCCACTTCCGATTCTGAGTTGTTTCTAATGTGTACCCTGGCGATAGCAGATTAAGGCTCAAATAAAAATTTTAAAAATGAAAGAGTCCCGTTTTGCTCCACATCCTTGATAATATATAGCTTTAATTTTAGCCATTTTAATGGAGAGATAGTGTCCCCATCTTGTGATTTTATTTGTCCAGTATATTTCTAATGACTAATGAAGTTGAGCATCTTCTGTTTCTTGGCCTTTAATTTGGTTGTCATCTTTTGTGGTATATCACCATTCATCATTGCTTTTAATGTCTTCCATCTGGGATCTTTTTTCTGCTGCACAGAAGTTTCCCCTTTTGGGGCTGGCACTGTGGCTTAGTGGGTAAAGCCACTGCCTGCAGTGCCGGCATCCCTTATGGGTACCAGTTCGTGTCCCGGCTGCTCCACTTCCGATTCGGCTCTCTGCTGTGGCCTGGGAAAGCAGTAGAAGATGGCCCAAGTCCTTGGGCCTCTGCAGCCACGTGGGAGACCCAGAGGAAGCTCCTGGCTCCTGGCTTCAGATCGGCACAGCACTGGCTGTTGTGGCCAACTGGATAGTGAACCCATTGGATGGAAGGCCTCTCTCTCTCTCTCTGCCTTTCCTTCTCTTTCTGTGTAACTCTGACTTTGAAATGAATAAATCAATCTTTAAAAAAGTTTTTTTTAATAAGTCAGTGTATGTCTATTGATGATATGCTCTCATTTTGCTTACCTGAAAATATTTATTGTTTTAGGAAGAATTGTCTTCAGCTGTAGGATTCAAGGTTGATAGTTATTTCTCTTAGTTTACTGAGAATAATAGTCTTTTTTTTCTTCTGGCTTCCACTAATGGTGTTAAGAAACCAACTATCACTTTATCTGAAGGCATTTGCAGCTGATTCTCTCTTCTCTCTGTTGCTTTTTTAAAGAAAATATTAATTTTATTTATTTGAAAGTCAGAGTTCTAGAGAGAAAGAGAGTGGAGAGAGACTTTCCATCTGCTGGTTCACTACCCAAATGACCGTATGGCTGGGACTGGGCCAGGCCAAGGCCAGGAGCTTCTTGTGGGTCTCCCATATGGGTGCAGGGGCCCAAGGACTTGGGCCATCTTCTGCTTTCCTCAGGTGTGTTAGCAGGAAGCTGGATCGGAAGTGGAGCAGCACCATATGGGATGCTGGCATTTCAGGCAGCAGTTTAACCTGCTGTGCCACAGTGCTGGCCCCTCTCTGCTGCCTTTTTAAGATTGCATTTTATTTGATGCATGATGTTTTTCTGTGATATTTCTTGATATTGATTTTTCTCTTGGTTGTTATTTGTTGGCCTTTCTGGATTTATGATTAATGTCTTTTGCACCAGTGAGTCTTCCTGTTATCTTTTTCTGATACTTCTTCTAGGCAGGTGTCAGACACACTCACTGTGTCATCCATACCTCTTCCTTCTCTCTCTATCATGGTTACGTTTCTTTCTCTACTTGGGAAGTATCCTGAATACTTTCTCTAGGTTTAACTTTTACTTCATTGATCTTCTTGTTATCTGTGCCCATTCTGTAATTTATCTACCTAATGAATTTAAAAAAAAAAAAACCACTTGATTGTCATATTTCTTTTTTAAAGATTTATTTATTTGAAAGACAGAGTTACAGAGAGAGGTAGAGACAGAGAGAGAGAGGTCTTCCATCCACTGGTTCACTCCCCTATTGGCCGCAATGGCAGGAGCTGCACCAGTCCAAAGCCACGAGCTGGGAGCTTCTTCCAGGTCTCCCACACAGGTACAGGGGCCCAAAGACTTGGGCCAGTTTCTGCTTTCCCAGGCCATAGCAGAGAGCTGGATTGGAAGAGGAGCAGCCAGGACACAAACCAGCGCCCATATGGGATGCCGGTGCTTCAGGCCAGGGCTTTAACCCACTGCTCCACAGCACTGGCCCCTGTCATATGTTTTAATTGTAAACTTTCCTCTGGTTCTTTTTCATTCCTCTTTAGTAATTTACAGTTCTCTGTACCCCCCCCCCCCTTTTTTTTTAAATTTATTTGAAAGAGTTACAGAGAGGGAGACAGAGAGGTCTTCCATCCACTGATTCAGTCCCCAGATGGCCATTGGGCTAGAGCTGGGCCAGGCCAAAGCCAGGAGCTAGGAACAACTTCCAAGTCTCCCATGTGGGTGGCAGGGGTCTAAGCACTTGGGCAATTCTCGGCTGCTTTTCCTAGGCCATTAGCAGGGGGTTGCACTTGAAGTGGAGTAGCCGAGACAAGAATTGGCACCCATACAGGTTGCTGGTGTCATAGGTGGTGACTTTACCCACTATGCCATAATGCCGGCCACTGGCCGCTGATTTCTGAATAGCATCCTCCACTAAAAAGAAACAAGAATACTTGGAGAACTGTCTGGTTGCAAAACCAGAGGCAGAGGTAGTACCAGATGAGCCTAGAGCATCTCCTGAGGCCCAGAATTAAGGGAGTACTCAGAATTGATGGGGGCTTACCAAAAGGGCCCTGGAACCAAACTGAAGGGCCCAATTGGGAGCAGCTAAAATAACCAACTTTAAAATTAATTTGAGAGACAATAATCCATAGTGTAACACAATGCCCATGAGTCTATACGATACTGGTAGCAGTAACTGCATAAATAAAGGGAAGTTGTTTTGCCTCTGCCTTCAGTGTCTATTGTCAAGAGACTTGTGAAGTTCTTTTCTGCTGCATTCTCTTCAGTGTGGTTAGGTTCTCTGTGATGCACTTCACTTGCTACTGTTTGTGTTTCTTTTTGGGTTCCCCCCCACATACTAATTGGTTTTAATTATTATTTTTTTTACTTTATGAAACATGCCCCTCTTCCTACAGTGTCTTCCCTGTCCACCCGTTAGGCTTGTGAAATCAGATTTAAATTTGAGTGAGGTTGACAAGTCCTCACACTTTCTCAGTTGTAGCTACTGCTGCTGATTTCCTGTTAGTCCTCAGGCACGACCGACTGCTTCGTGCTTCCATTGCCTTTCCATGTTTTCCCGCTTTGCCTGGAATGGTGCTTTGGGTCCCTCGTCCCCTTGCTTATCTGTAACCACTCAAAACTCCGCTCCAACCTCTGTGAAACAGCTTCCTCCCCTTACCTCTCCCCTGCGGTCTTTCACTCCCCTACCTACAGTGATTCCCTCTTGTAATTTGCAGCTCCCATACCACGTGTGCATGGTTCCTAACTTCCATGACAATGTAAATTGATCACAGGCTTGCCCACCTCTCTGTCCTGTGAGTTCCTCTAAGACAGGGACTTGTCAGTATTTCCAGCAGGTGTCCAGTTTCTTACACAGCAGTTGCGCAGTGGACTTTTTTTTTTCCTTCCGATAGAATGTTCATCCTCACTGTGTGATGCTCGTGATCTTTGTCCTTGGGTTTTGCATAGTTTTTTACCTCCTCTAATGTTTTGGGCACCACTCTAGTAACTTAGTGATTTCCTGTGACCCCTGGGAAGTGACAATGACTAATTCAGTTTTAAACGTTGTAGCATTTAGTGTTTACCTTTATTTAGTGATAAGAAATCAAAGTGTAGAGGTTATCGAAAGCTTGCAGGCCTAGAAAGTCGACTCTTGTTATCTGTCAGCTTTGCTCCTTCCCTTGAAAAGCTGCAACTTCCTACCCATTATAATTTGCTAGATTGGAAGAAATTGTTGAACCAGAAGCAAATCCCTTCAACAGTCTTTGAAGAGTCTAAGCAAGCTTTAAGATTATCATTATTTATGTCCAAATGGCAAGATCACTGACCTTCTGAATTGTGTGTTTCTAAGCTGCTTATGTTACTTTTCATTTTGTACAGATTATTCAGAAGATTGTTAAAATGCAGTGCTTTATTTCTACCAGTGTCTTCATCCACCCTTCTGTTCCTCTCGCTTCGCTCTCAGAGTACATTCACCTCCTGTCCTCCTTTGTGTGCTGTCTAATCGTCGCTCTTCTGAGGCCCTGCTCGAAGCTGGGCAGAGTGAACTACAAGGCCCCCTTGTGAGAGAGCAGGCTGCCCACTACCGCCGCAGTGGATGTCCAAGGGACCGTGAGCTGCGAGGCAGCATCTGCCTAGGAATGTGGCCTGTATTCTTTTTTATAAAAAATATTAAAATGTTTTACCTTTTTATTCAAAATGAAGACAGGTAAATCGTAAGTGCATATCTTGATGAATTTTCTAAAAGCTAGCATAATCTTGAATCTACCACTTAAATCAGGGAACCCTAGATTACCGGCTCTCCAAAATGGCCACTTGTTCTCTCTGCCAGTCTATTTTTAAGAACAGTATTTTAAAAACTTATTTATTTTAGAGACCCAGAGACAGAGATACATACACACATGAGATCCGATATGCTGTTTCACTCCTTCACTTCCCAAATGGCTGCAATGACCAGGGCAGGGCGGAGGCCAAAGCTGGGAGTCAGGAACTCCATCAAGGTCTCCCACATGAGTAGCTGGAATCCGGCCACTTGAAGCACTCAACTGCTGCCTCTCTGGTTCTGCATTAACAGGAACCTGGAGTCAGGAACAGAGCCAGAACTCAAGATGCAGGCACTGCAGTGTGGGATGCGGGTGCTAAGCAGTCTGTTAACTACCAGACCAAATGCCTGACCCACTTTTGCAGGCTTTGTCCCCTTCCCAGTAACTGGTACTATTCCAGTTTATGTACAAGGGAACTTTAAAAAGGTCATGAAAAATTGAACTAAAGGTAAGTTTGTTTTGCTACAAAAATGTTTTGGATTCCATGTGTACAGTGATCTTCAAAAAAGTTCATAGAAAATGCATGTTATGAAAAAAAGCTATGCATAGATTTTAAAATGTTTTTGCACCAAATTAAACTTATCTTTTTGTCCAAATTTTCCATGAACCTTTTGAAATCTCTGTTTGTTTCCGAACTTCATAAAATGGAGTCATGTAGTCTATTCTCAGATGTATCTGCTTTTGTTGGCAAACTTTGTGAGTTTCATTAGTGTTGTTTTATCAACTGTGATTAATTTATATTCGTCACTGCGTATCAGGCAAAACTGCAACCTGTGGACTGGCTGTATAATTTTGTAAATAAAGTTTTACTGGACGACAGCCAAACCCATGTTTCCTGTGTCTGTGTTTGGATTCCAAAGGCAGGGCTAAAGAGATGTGACTGAATTAGAGACCTTACAGCCAACCAAGCCTGAAATATTTACTGTCTGGCTTTTCACAGAAAACATTTCTTGATTACAGTGTGTGACGCTTCCACAGTTCAGCAGGCTCTGGCCACTGTACCAGACATTTTTGACTGTTACTGTACCTGTGTATGTGTATTCCTAGAGGGATTCACTGGAGTGCCATTGCTGGGTCACAGGGTGTATTAATATTTGCCTCTAGCAGATACTGTCTGTTCTCAAGTTTACACTCCCAGTAGCAGTGTTCGAAAGTTGAATTGCTGCGTATTCTAAGATTTGGTATATCCAGGTTTTAAAATTTTAGGCATTTTGATCAATATGTCATTTTGTCTCATTTTAGTGTTATTTGTATTTCCATGGTGATGAATGAGGTTGAGCACATTTTCATTCATTTACTGCCGTTTTGGTTTCCTATTTGGGTAGTCTTTTTCTTACTGTTTGGCAGTTCTTTGTACATTCTCAGTGCACTCTTTGATGATATATGTATTGCAAATATTTTTCTATTGTGAACTTTCTACCTTTGTTCTATTTAATGGTTGTTTAAAAATTGTTTTGTAAAATTTTTATGAACCATGACTAATGTAACAGTGTGGTTGAATGTCACATACATCGAGCATGGCCTTTGTGAATACGTGATAGCTACCCCCAGCCTTGTCAAGGCTCCTGCCCACTGGAAACCCCACGGTCTTGCAGCTTACTTAGCATGTTTCTGTGTTTTTCTGTCTGTTTAATCAAGAATATGATTGATTTGCTGGATTCATATTCGTCCTGGGGTCTGGACAGGGACAGCGTTCTTATCTTTCACTTGTGAATATTAAAAACAATTCCAGGACTTAAAAGTCTTCAGTTTTATGGGTGTATTTATTCAGTATTTCATGGTATGCTAAATAGTCAATTTATTAAGATGATGCAGTATCAATTATTTGGATCAGATCTGAGTTTTTTTTTTATTCCTGATGAGAACTGTTTTCTCTGAGAATCTTAGAGGTTTAGAAGTTGGAGCTGACTTTCCTAGCTTTAGGTTGCACTGGGTTGGGTCAGTTGTATGTGGTAATGTGTGTACTA
Source organism: Sylvilagus floridanus (assembly GCA_949820135.1). Lineage (NCBI taxonomy): Eukaryota > Metazoa > Chordata > Mammalia > Lagomorpha > Leporidae > Sylvilagus > Sylvilagus floridanus. Next base: position 7,548,431 of record OX463228.1, on the reverse strand, counting down.
CATGATTTTTGAAGTTCTTTAACCTGTTTTTCTTCTCTTTTTTGTTGGAGCTTTATAAATAGTAGCCCAGGACAGAACTGCTTGATGAAAACGTATTCGTTTATTTTCGTTTTTTGAGGTTCAGGTCTGCAGTAGGTGCTGGCGATCTGAACTGGGGCATATCTGGAGATAGACATTTGCTCTGAAGTCTGATTGAAGTGCAGCTGTTTAACTGAAAGGCAGACTTGCCTCTTTCAAAGCAAAGATAAGAGTTTTGCCAATGTTATGCAACTGCATTGTTTTAGTGAATTTTTATATGTACTTTAACATCTGTTTTTTTTTCCCCCCCAGGATAAACACTGTTAGGGTGGATGATGTTGTTGTCTACATATCTGTGGCCGTGGCACAAGAACATAGTAAGTACTAGGCCATACTTCCTCCATAAAGCATTAAGTTTCTGTATTTACCTTTAACATGAGAGAAATGGAAACCCAGAAAAAATTTCAACTCTTTTCTCAAAGATCAATTTATTTGGTCACCCTTCTGAGCCTATAACTTTTTGTGCTAATGTATTGATAGTGATTTATCCTGTGTTTTAATACACACAGAAAGTGCTCAAGCTATTCCCTGTAAACAGTGGACATTAGGCTTGGATCCATGTCATGCAACCATCTGCTCACCACATTATGAGGTTGAGGAACGGATCAGAGCTCCAGGGTAGGCCCTGATCAGGGACAGTCCGATCTCCACTATGTCTTTGGTTGGCTTGAACTGTGGCTACATCAGCTAGTGTTACCTGGCTAGAGGGATGGTGCTGTGGTAGCCAGGGAGATCCAACACAGGTTTGCTCAGAGCTCCTGGCACAAGTCTCCTCATACCTAGGATAGAGGTACAAGAAGACGCTGCCTCTTTTCTGAGTGGTGTTGTATGCCGGTGTGTGGTCTGTTGTGACTGCAGCCTGCTGGCTCTCTCTGGAGCATGAACCACACTGGGCGGAAGACAGAGTCCGGAATCACAGGGAAGCCAGCCCCGGTGCCTGCCCCTACTCCGGACATCCAAGTATTTGGGCCAGTCCATTTCCTTTTTGTTGAAGCCAGTTTGAGTTGGAAGCCAAAACATCCTAAGTGATTCATTTAATCTCCATTTTATTTTTAGTAATCCATTAGTTTCTCCCTGGGAGATGTGGGAGTAATTGCAAAGCAAGGCAAAATAACACAGTTAAATTAAACTGGCGCAGCGTGTCGTGTTGGCTGGCGTGCTTCCTTGCAGCCGCTCTCAGGTAGTGAGTTAGCATTCAGAGACATGAGAATAAAACACACCGCTTTCAGCTTCTCTGGCTTTTAATCAGCTCACTTGGACTGTGAGCCCTTCAAAGGATCTTGGATTACCAACACACAACTACCCCTTCCTTGTCTGTGTGTGCATTTGGCAGTGTACACCTTTGTGTGTATTCTTTTTTATTTTATTTTTTTATTTTTTGACAGGCAGAGTGGACAGTGAGAGAGACAAAGAGAAAGGTCTTCCTTTGCCGTTGGTTCACCTTCCAATGGCCGCCGCGGCTGGCATGCTGTGGCTGGCACGCTGCAGCTGGTGCACCGCGCTGATCCAATGGCGGGAGCCAGGTGCTTCTCCTGGTCTCCCATGGGGTGCAGGGCCCAAGCACTTGGGCCATCCTCTACTGCACTCCCTGGCCACAGCAGAGAGCTGGCCTGGAAGAGGGGCAACCGGGACAGAATCCGGTGCCCTGACCGGGACTAGAACCCGGTGTGCCGGCGCCACAAGGCAGAGGATTAGCCTAGTGAGCCGCGGCGCGTGTATGTTTTCTTAAAGCACCCTGTACTCACACTTACAAATCCTTGCTTGCTTTTGTCCCTCAAAAATTAAATTTCACAGATAAAGAGTAGCATAACAAATATTCATATGTACCTTCCTGACCCCAACACAGTAGAGAAACGGAGTGTTTACCAATTTCACCAACCAGTTAGAAACCCAGAGTAGTCTTCCCTGTCTCAAGCAGTTCCCTGTCTCAGCCCCCAACGAACCACTGCCCTGTGTTGGTCTTTATTGTTCCCTGTAATTGTGTTTTTACCACGCATGCATTGTATGACTTCTCTTGTTAAACTTCAGGTTGAAAGTACATGCTATGTGCTTTTGTTGTTGAAAATCACACTACATCCAGGATCACTGAAAGATCATCAAAAGATCTGTGATTAGGCTCCCTAGTGATCTGCACCAAAATGAGGTCGACTTCAGGTGGCTGAATTTGAGTCAGCATGCCGGCGGCGTTTGTCTCATCTGCAGCTACAAAGCACTTGGCCGTGCTGCTCTGCTGGCTGCTGAGTTTCTTTCTGAACCCCCTTCCGCATTCCTGTGCAGGTTTGGAATGTGTTGGACACTTTCAGACCCAATGTGTCCTCAGTGAGCTTTTTACAGTGTGGTGATCGCGGTCCCACGTAAATAGTTTTACTCATCCTGTGGTCCGAATGCATGCTTGAGGCAAACTTACCGCACATCTATGTCTTCTTCTCATTCTGACAGGTAGCTGTCATGCCTGCAGGGTTTCACTTCTGTGCATTCCAGAGGTGTCAGTTTATTGCCTTGTTACCTGTGCTGCTGGCAGTGGGTATGGGAGAGACATCTACTCCTTTGAACTGACCATTGACCATGACTGTACCTCGAGAGCCTCTCACAAATCTTTCTTGTGCCCTCATTTCCCTAATTTTATTGCAAGACAACATTGGGTCATATCGATTACTTTGTACCACTCTGGTCTAAAAGTGGATCTTAAGTTATTGAATTTCTTCATTCAGAAAGCTCATTCATTCTTTGACTGCTGGAGGATTCTTGTTACACTTTGTTCTTGTTTGGAATATGGCCTCTGTGAAGCTGCACAGTCAGTTCCATTCACAATCATTCATCCTCTCAGCCTGGGAACCTAATTACTGGTACAGTGTCAGAGAAAGCTTCATGAAAATCAAAAGAAAATGTCTGGTGTGTGTGTGTGTGTATCATTTTTATTTAAATGTTGAACTTTTTAAAAAAAGAACAAGCTCAAAAATATTTTTCTCCTCAGTTCATACATTTATTCATGTTACAGAAGAAAAACTATAACATCTTTTGTTGAAATTGCATTTTAGGGTTTTGTGCTTTTTATTGTTAAAAGAGTGAGTTCTTCTTTTACTTATATTTAAATGCAACTGTCTTGAGCTTCCCCCACCCCTTTGTGGACCTGGGATCTGAAATTACAGTGTTGCTGGTGTGAGAACATTTTAGCTGTCACGTGGAGATACCCAGTCTGTGGGATTCCAGAGTACAACCTGTCTCCCACCTCCCTACGGGCTGTGATCAAGATGTGCTATTTCAGAGGGCCAACCAAATAAAAGCACAAAAATGCAAGATATCTAGGTTATAATCCTCCAATATGTTTTTTGTCTTTTTTTTTTTTTTTTTGAGAGTAGGGACTCTTGAAAAATTTCTTTGAAAAATCAGTCCAGTGAACCAACATCACTCTATTTTGTGTTCTTCTGGAATGGTGCCTTTCTCCTTTTTAAAATCTTTATAAATGTACTTGTAGACTTTGGCTGTTTTTGTACCTCAGAATGAAATGGTGTGCTTGTGGGCGTGGCCCAGGGCCAGGGGAGCCTCTGGCAGTGGCTCGGCTCTGTAATTAGGTCTTGCTCTCCGCCCCTGGTGGACGTGGAAGCACCGGCTGTAGACCATTTAGTCTGGGAAGGCAGCACATGAATCATCTAAATTGGCACAAATTATCTGGAATGCTTCTCAGTGGTTTCTGCTGCTCATTGTGTGATTGAGGGAATTAGAAAAGGAAGCTTGTTCTTGGAATTTGACAGCATTATAGAGTCAGTGTACACTGGTGAAAGCAGATAGGCTGCTTCCCTAGAGAGAGTGAAACGCCGTGGGATAGTTGATGTTTTGTAAGCAGGTGTGATCTCATGGGTCTCTTGAGAAAAGTTCGTCCACGTTCTAGCCGTGTCCTCTCTCTGGAAGGTAGGGAGGAGCTGTCGCCTGTCTTCCAGCTCCTGTTCTTGACCTCTGGCACTCTTCAGGGAAATGAAGGGAGCCTTCCTAACCCCACAGCACGAGGGAGGCGGGAGGAAGCCCTACAGCTTGTAATGCCCCATTTGTCTGCATCTCTCTTGCATATTACTTATTGGTGAGGTAGAGTTACAGAGAAAGGGAAAGACAGAAAGGAAGGTCTTCCATCCACGGTTCACTCCCCAAATGGCTATAACAGCTGGAGCTGGGCCATCCTGAAGCTAGGAGCCAGGAACTTCTTCCAGGTCTCCCAGGGGCCCAAGAACTTGGGCCATCTTGCACTGCTTGCCTAGGCCATAAGCAGAGAGCTGGATCAGAAGAGGAGCAGCCAAGACACAAACTGGCACCCATGAGGGATGCTGGCACCTCAGGTGGAGGCTCAGCGCAGGCCCTGTCCATATCTCTGTTTAAAATGGAAATTTGGTCTGTTTGTTTTCCCTGTGTGAAAATAATGGGTTCCTAGACTTGGCATGGCTTGTTCAAGGTGCTGGGAGTAAAGTGGTCAAAGTCCTCTTCTGTGTTCACTGAATGATAAATGTTGCATTTTATTTTAAAAGATTTTGTTTCAGTTTACTGTGTAATAAACCTTTAAAATAATAACATTCATTTCAAAGTTGAAGATACTTGTAAATCACTACTCAGGGAAATAAAATGAAGACTTTTCCAAAATGGAGTAAATCTTACTTTTTTTCTCTTGTTTTCTCTGGAGGTGGTTTTAAGGGTCATTCCCAGCGTGTATTTAGAGGAGGGCTTACTGTGTCTGCTCTAAAGAGAAAAGGCTGAGGAGATTTATCCATGTATCCGTTCAGTAGCTAGAAGACCACGCTTTCCACTTGTAATGTGAGTTGGCTTTTGGGGACGTGGCTGTATCTATGTTGTGGGCATCTCCGAGACGAGTGGCTTCTGGCAGTGAGCAGGAGGAAGCCACAGCTTGCTGTGCACCTCACTGTTTCCTTAGCCGGACTTGACTGCTTCGTGGCACATTTGCCTGTGCATGTGAATTAGGTTTTCTTTGTTAGTCCAGGGCAGTACTGTTGGTTAGACCTTGTTGTATTCACCTTAGAGTTCTTGTAAATCATGTGTTCGAATGATAAAATTATTGTTAGCACGCCTGCTGAGTGATTTTGCAGTGAGTTCTAAGATGCTGATTGGAGAAGTAGTTCTTGTCAGTGACTACCCTTCATGTAATTCCTGACTCGATGGGAATGCAAGATCTTTCCTCTAACATAAAATACCAAGGGTTTTAGGTTGTGTTTATAAAAAAGGCCTGCTGGCTAAGAACTGTGACCTTAATATCCTAAAGACTTGTTCAGTACCCAATTAACTTTTCACTTAATCTCCTTTTTGGAATTAGGAACTAAGAGACCTTGCTTCAGTTCCAAAACCAAATCTAACTTGTTACCCTGGCTTTGTGTATTGTGTAAATAATTGGATCCTTAGCCAGCATCTAAACAGGAGGCATCAAAGATTCACCTTTTCTGGACATTTAACATCATTTCTTGGCATCTAGATTACTTCAGATAAATTGTTTCTCCATTGGCTGTGAATAACTCTTGTTAGTGCTGGGTACAGTGACTGCAACATCTCAGTCAAGAATTCTACAGTTCTTAGAGTAGAAATATATCAAGGGGGTTGTATTTTATCCCTTCCAGTGACAGCTGCCTTCTCAGTTTTCTGAATGAATGCTAATACCTGATGAAAGCCTGCCTCCCCCCCCCCCCCTTTTAATTCCCTTCTCAAACTAATGAAATAGAATCAGCCTAATCTGCGGATTTAGGTGTTCCCTCTATAATGTGGAAAGCTCTACTGAACAGAGTATGTGCAGATATGCCATCTGTCTTGATTTTTGTCTGAGGGTCTGGCCCCATCCCTAAAATCTGATGTTATTCCCACAGCGGCCTCAGTTCAAAGGTGGAGAGACCAGTGTGCATCCTTGTACTCTGCACATGTCCAGTCTGTTGGATGTAAAGTCCAGGCCAAGGTCCAGCCTTTATTGTTAGTGTAATTTGATCCCTTAATTATGTCTTGATGATCATTTGCAATAATGTCCATTTGGTTGTATTTGATGTGATAAGAAAATCACATTTAATGCTTTGTTCTCAGCAAATTTTAAAAATATTTGTTAAAAAATAGTACGTTATTGTGAACAAATATAGGAAATGAAGAGGAATAGACAAAAAATTGAAAATTATCTATAACATCACCATCCACAGTGGCTGTTCTAACATGGACTAATAATGTGGTCTCATACACCATAGTTATGGGGGCGTCACACCAGTTACTTGTAAGGGACTGACTGGAGGTGATGACCAGAGGTGGAAAGTATCTTATCTGTGGTGTGTGTTAAACACAGTAGCTTGTAACTGCAACCAGTTATTTCTGCTGGGTGTAATCATTTCGTCATAGGATAAAGGAAAGAGCTTCTTAAATGGTAAGCTGGGCTCTGCTTATCTTTTGTTTCCACTGAATTTTAGGAAGAAATTTTCTTATGCCAGCTATGTTTCTCAATTTAAGTGTCAATTTTTGATTTTTAATGAAAGCTTAAAATGAGTGTAACTTTTGGTTTTGAAGTGGAAAAAATATAAATGTATGCTCACACACTATAAAGAATGACATGCTTTTAAAAGTATTGTCCTCTGCTCCCCTGATAGAAAGATAGGAGAGAAATCACCTCATCAGAGGTTGCAGGTGGTAATCGTGGAGGGGTGACTGCAGGTCAGGGTGTCTCATGTGTTCCCTGGTGTGTTCTGTCTGCTGTCCCTCTTCTTTCTCCCTCCCCCCAATAGCCAGCTTCAAGAAACTTAGCAGGGCTGTGCTCCATGGCAGAGCTTGTTGAACTGTGCACTAACTCAGACTCCTGTGACTGTTTCACATTCTCTCATGTGACAGTTTACAGTAACTTAGGTTATTCCTGTCTGGTTTGCAAATCCTCATCTTGGAAAGATTCATGTAAACAGCAGTCCTCTCTCTTGATGGACAAGTATCTGTCCTTTGTGGTGTTTGACAGTTTCTGAGCATTCTTTGCTGGCCGCCTTCTCTGGCGCTCAAAATAACTTGGTATGCCACACTCTCTCAGCATCCAGTGGGCTTCCTTTAAGTGTTCGTGCTGACCAGAGGCATTCGCCATGAGCAGTGATGCACTTCAGCCAGTTGGCCAGTCATGACCCCAACAGGTTTTTGTCCAGAAGCCATTGTGGTGTATACAGAGCGAATAATGAGAACTTTGTGCACTACCCACTCTCCCAAGTAAAGAGTGTAAAAGCTGCTTTAAAGGGAGTCTGCATTTTGTGGCGTCACTCAGCTTTGAAGCAATGTCCCTTCAGATTTTTGCCTGGGAAAGTCAACCCCTAGAAGAAAACAAAGATTTTTCAGAGGTTGGGTTCCAGCAAGCGTGACTGTCAGTAAGAGATGGCACTGTCTTTGAAGATCTTTGCCTACATAGCAACAGCTCACTGGGTCTCACCTTTGCTACCACAGTCCCTTCCAATGAGGGACTGATTTTAAATTATTTGGCAAATACTGCCAATTCTAAAGTTACTTTATAAACATTTTGGTAAATGCTGACATTTGGATCCATTGTTGTTGTTAAAATGTTTTTAGTTTTAAGCATCAGATTGTAGTCTTAGCATTTAAATGATTGAAGAAAGCAAGTTTTTGTTCTTCAAAATGAACTATTATTAATAAATAGTAATTGTGTGTTTCCCTTAAGGGTGGCTCTATGAGCATTTAGATGTTGCATGATTATTTTCAGCAGTTCGGAACTTTTTGCAAAGCACTCATTAGATTGATTTCAGTTAACTCTTCCCAGCCTTAATGATAGTGAGTGGCCTAGTAAAGGACCTTGACAAGTTACAACATGGTCTAGCAGGGAGTTACTGGTTCTGTTCAGGTTAGTACTCCTGCAGTCAGGTTGTTAGGTTTTTGTTTTAGATGAGATGCCAGTTTCCTTATTGAAAGTATTTAGATTATGTTTGCAGTTGGCTTTATTCCTTGAAGTGGACTGTCTCCATCCTATTTCCTTCTCCTTTTTCGATGAGAGAAAAATCTGACCTGTGTGGAGGATGGGAGGAGGAGGAGGTTCAGATAAAGAAGGAAGCGCTGGGCATGCTCTGGGGAGACAGAGAGGAAAGTGCAGACTCTGTTACCTGAAGGGTTAAAGCCTGTCGCTGCTTCTTCAGCTGTTTGTGTTCAGCCTTCCTCACACTGGGTAAGGCGGACTTCTAATCCAGCTCAGGGACAGCTTTTGAGCAGTCACTCACTTATCAGTTTGCCTGTTGTTCACAAGAGATACTCAGTTAACAGAAAGTTTGACCTCCTGACTACAAGATAAAAAAATGAAGCTCACTCTGTAAGAGCCTTTTTGATTTCCTTACCAGATGAAGTCCTGCTTTGTTAATTCTGTAAGGAGGCAGTGAACTAAGCGGAACTTAAAAAAGGGAACCCTCTTCCCTACTGCTACATACTAGCTTCCCCCCACCCCAAAGGAGCAAGAAGTTATTTTCAGATTTTAAGACAAGTTAAAGAGTAGTGTAGTTTCCGGCTGGTGCCGTGGCTCACTTGGCTAATCCCCTGCCTATGGTGCCAGCACCCCAGGTTCTAGTCCAGGTTTGGGCACTGGGTACTAGCCCCAGTTGCTCCTCTTCCAGTCCAGCTCTCTGCTATGGCCCGGGAAGGTGGTGGAGGATGGCCCAGGTGCTTGGGTCCCTGCACCTGCAGGGGAGACCAGGAGGAAGCACCTGGCTGCTGGCTTTGGATCGGCACAGCACCAGCCGTAGTGGCCATTAGGGGAGTGAACCAGCGGAAGGAAGATCTTTCTCTCTGTCTCTCACTGTCTATGACTCTCTCTCTCACTGTCTAACTCTGCCTGGCAAAAAAATAAAAGTAGTATAGTTTCCAGTGACTTCTAGCCCTTCTTAGTTTTTGTGATCTTCCATAAATTGGGCAACTCAAGGTTGCCACATTCTTTAAGATTCTTGGAATCCTTGTTTGGAACAATTGCTATTAGGAGTGATCTTTTCAGAGTAGGTAGGGACATTGTTTGTGAGAAAGGCAGTGGAGTCTGTCACCCCTGCCAAGGTGGGATCTGGACTCTGAAGTCTTCCTGCTGCCTCCTCTGGCCTGCCACTTCAGGCCTCCGTCCTCACTGCCAGGTTTCTAGGCAGCAGCGTCAAGTACTTTCTTCCTAATGTTGCATTAGAGGCGTGGGGGTCATCGTGCTTTTTGGAGGTGTTTGTAAGTCCATTTCTTTATGTCTCAGTGCTTGACAAATGACAGAAAAAATGAAAGAAAGAAAAGCAGGCTTCTTAGCTTTATGGTGTCAGTGATATTTATTGAATGCAGTGCATCACTAATTCTGGGCGTGAGAACCAAGTGGTCTACAACAGCTTCTTGGTTCCTATTTCTCAGCTGTTTTTCAGCACAGGAGAAGATGTACTCACTTGGATGCACCCAAGAGCAGCAGAGGGCTGTAGGGTTCTCCCTGTGACCTTCAGAAGGCCATGTGGTCTGCATTTCCTCCTGCTTCTTGGCCCATGTCCCCAGATGAGATCATGAATAACAATGAAAAAATGCTGTCTAGTAAACTGTAAAGTGTTGTAAATTGGAGAAGGTGTCATCACCACTCCTCTGTCCTCTGCCTGGGTGGCCTGCTATAAATGGTCTCTGTGAAGTTCGTGATCTCCATCTGAGAACCGGCTGCTTTTGACAGTACTGTTCCCAGGGAATAGCCATTTTCTGATGAAGCCAGCTTTTTGTAAAAGGAAAGGATTTGCACATTGAACAAATGTGTCATGTAGTGCGTTAAAGTGATGTTTTGGATATTTCATAATATTTACAAGTAGAAAAGTTATGTACAGTATATACAGCAGTTTCCTCTTGGCAGTGACCATGAAGTTGTTGGCCATATGAAAAGTAGCTGTCTTTTATGAATACTGATTCAGAGTGTCTCAGTCTAACTTCTTATTCAGAGGTAGGACTACTTTTCTGACTTCAAGCCTTTTGTATATTGGTGATTTAACTCTGCCCTTGGGCTTTTTACTTTGCACCTACTGATGGCAAAGACTGTATTCATGGAGAGAGATGTGACTTGGATTACAGGAAGTATGATTTACAGGGACAGTTAAGAGGGGAGAGGAGGCATTCCCCCCCCACCACCACCACCCAAAAGTAATTCAGTATATTACTGTAGCGAGACAGCGGAACTGTTGTTATCTGTTACGTGCAAAGAGATGGCGCTTCTGCTGCAAGGTGCTGTCTGGGCAAGCGCCTCTCTCTCTGCGCTGATGCCATGTCTGATTTGGAAGCAGGCCCAAAAATGCTTGTGCCTTGGCAGCAGCTTCTCATTGGAAATGCTTCTTTTCTCATAGTAAACCTGTGTTGACTCTAATGGGAGCTCTAAAAAACCATATCAGGGAGATCTGATGTTGCTCAGAGCTGGCCGATAGCTGACACTGACAAGCCCCTTGGAATTGTTTCAGAATGTTAATCGCTTGCTGTCAGCAGCTTGTCCCGCTGAGGGGAAGTGATGGGCTGATGGTCGCATGTATTGTGAGACAGTAGGGACATTTCTGAGCTCACATTGTCTGTTCATTCCTTTCCAATGTATATTAAAATCAAAATGTTATGAAGGGCGGTGACAGTTGTTCAATCAACAACAGGAGTCATTGTGCACTGACTCCCCATGTAGGATCTCTGTCCTTAATGTGTTGTACTATGCGAATTAGCAGTAAAACTACTCTTCAAACAGTACTTTATACTTTGTGTGTTTGTGTGGGTGCAAACTGTTGAAATCTTTACTTAGTATATACTAAGTTGATCTTCTGTATATAAAGATAATTAATGAATCTTAATGAAGAATGGGATGGGAGAAGGAGTAGGAGATGGGATGGCTTGCGGGTGGGAAGGTGGTTATGGGGGGAAAACTGCTATAATCCAAAAGTTGTACTTACAAAATTTATATTTATTAAATAAAAGTTTTCTTAAATAAATAAACGAAAACAATGATGAACAGCAAAAAAAAAAATAAAGAAAGACTGTGACAAAACTGATGCATAGAATTTGTTTTCAGGAATTTGGGGTATTTAAAAAGTACAGTGTCTGTTGGCATTGTGGCTCATGGGTGAAACCCTCCCCTGTGATGCTGTCATCTCATGTGGGCACCAGTTAGAGTCCCAGCTGCTCTGCTTCCAATCCACCTTCCTGTTAATGCACCTGGGAACACAGCAGAGGATGAGTCAAGTGCTTGGGCCCCTGCACCCACATGGGAGACCTGGAAGAAGCTCCTGGCTTCAGTCTGGCCCAGCTGTTGGGACCATTTGGGGAATGAACCAGTAGATGGAAGCTTGGTCTCCCTCCTCCCTTCCTTTAACTCTGCCTTTCAAGTAGTAAAATAAATCTTAAAAAATAAAATGTTATTGTTAGAGCTAACAAAAATATGTATTTTTCTTGAAAGTGATGCCTTTGTTGAGAGAAAAAGAAATGTATAGTAGCATGGGGAATACTTGATTCATCCCAGGAAAACATTTCAACCCTTGTTAGAACAGAATTCTCTAGAATAGGTGTTTGGCCTTGGAGTTAAGACAATTAGGACACCTGTGTCACACATCTGAGTGCCTGGGTTCAATGCCTTGCTCCAGTTCTTGACTCAAGCTTCTTGGTGCTGTAGACCCTGGGAGGCGGCTTTATGGCTCAGGTACTGGCTTCCTGCAGTTCACATGCAGGCCTGGATTGAGTTCCCAACCCAGGCTGCTGTGGGCATTCAGGGAGTGAAAGCGTGGAGGAGAGTGTTTTTTTTTTTTTTCTTTCTCTCTGAAAAATAATAAACTTTAAAAAACAGAATTCTCATTCAAGAGATGGATGGTTATTTAGGCAATAAATTCTTTGAGATTAAGGTGAAATCATGTAGTGCTTAAATACTCAAATATGCAGAGAAAAGATCTAAGTTGTTGAATGTCAGTAGGAACTTGTTTGTGCTATATTGAAGAGGATTTTTTTTGTCTCTGCCTGTGGTCAGACTAATTGACTATTCCTTATGAGGTGAATCAGTTCTTTTATTGGACCATTTATTAAATGTTAAATTCTGCCCACACATAAGTAAAGTAGCCCCTAAGGCATGTTTCCTATTTATAACGTTTGATATTTGGGTTTTAATGTTTATTTCATCCATCATATCTCATTTTAAGGATAAATAAATAAAGTCTTAAGTGCTTAGGTATTTGTAAAAGTAGCAAAATAAGTAATTTAAAGAGCAGGAAACATGGGCTCATGCATATTTCCTTAGAAGTTTAATCTGTGTAATACGATGTAGAGATCACTCAAGAGATGCTGTCTTTGCCACTTGTTCTCATTATTTTAGGCAAGTATTGTAGCCATTGTACTGTAGTAACTCTAGACTTCCCAATCAATGCATTTTCCATTGGTTGGCACGAAGAAATTGAAAAACTTCTAAAGGTCAGTAGTAATTGGTTGACTGTAGGGTTAAGGAGAAGAAAGAATCAAAGAAAACTTTATGGCAAGCCCATGATGCGATCTCTTTGCAATTAGCTTGGCTTTTGGCAACCCAGCTCCTTCATTTCTTCTGCTTTCCTTTAGTAAAGCCATCCTTTCCCATCTTCTGTGGAGCCCTTCTTTGCCCAGTTAGCCTCTGTTCTGTCCACCCCGCTTCCCTGTCACCTTTCCTGGGATGTGAGTCCTTGAGTCATATCATCCCAGTCTCTCTCCATCCATGCACTTTCTTTCCTGTAGATGTCCTTCGTGTTTTCTACAGCACACATTCTTTGACCCCTCTCAAGTTTTACCCATTCTCCCTCTTGCTGCCAGTGTGGGGAGAACAAAAAGCAGAAATGAGGAGTCTTATTCATTCCCTCTCTTATGTCTTTGCTCCTTCTTCTTCAAGTTTATTTTTTATTAGATATACTATACATCCAGCAAATGCATAGATCCTCAGCATTCAATTGGTGGTGTTTCTGGTTGTTGGCTGTTACCAGTAAAGTTGTTATAAACATTCTTGTTTAAGTTGTTTTGGAGCCACATATTTTCATTTCCCTTGGGTCATACCAGGAGTAGTATTGTTGGAGCAAAGGGTAGGTGGGTGTGTGTTTTATTGTGCAAGAAACTGCCAAACCATTTTCCCAGAGTGGCTGTGCTGTTGTGCTATTTTATGTAGTCGTGCCAGCAGTTCTTGAGAGTTCCAGCTGCTCTACATTTCTCACAATCATTTGGTGTTACTAGTTTTCTTTTTAAAATGAATTGTGCTCTTTATTATATTTTTAATGATTTATTTTATTAATTTGAAAGGCAGAGAGAGAAATGAATCTTTTATCTTCTGGTTTACTCCCTAGTTGGCTGCAGTGGCCAGGGCTGGCCCAGGCCAAAACCAGGAGTCAGGAACTCCATCTGAGTCTCCCACTTGGGTGCAAGAGACCAGGCAAGTGGACCATTCTCTGCTGCCCTCCGGGCACATTAGCAGAGAGCTGGATTGGAAATGGAGCATCCAGAATTCAAACCTGTGCTTATATAGGATGTTACAATCACAGGTCGTGGCTCAACCCACTGAACCACAAGGCCAGCCCTGAGTTTTTGTTTGTTCATTTAGCTATGTGATGAGTGTTAAATCATATCTCATTGTGATTTTAAGTTGCTTTTTTCTGATGACAGATTTTGGAGCACCTGGTTTGGTGCTTATTGGCCATTCCTATGGCCTTTACCTATTTTTGCACGGTACCTTTTTCAAATCTTAAATTTTCTAAATCAGTATCATTACAGGTTTTTTATGTTGACTTGTAAGATTTTATGAGAATGCTTCAAAGAGTTTGTGGAAAAATAGAATCAAAAGATGTTTATTTTTATGCACAAAATTTGAGATTCATGCATAGTAGTATGCATTTTCAAATAGTTGGGTCTCTGTCGCTTATATGGGAGAACTAGATTGAGTTCTTACCTCCTAGCTTTGATCTGGCCCAGCCCAAGTGTTGCCAGCATTTGGGGAGTGAACCAGCAGATGGGAAGATCTCTTACTTTCTGACTCTATGTCTCTGTCTTTCAAATGAATAAGAATAAATAAAGACTTAAAATTCAAACCTCACATTTAAAAAAAGAAAAAAAAAGCAGGTTGCCCCAAGTGTTTCTGTCTCTTCTTTTCTCTGGTCTGTTTGTTCACATGCTATTACACTCCAGCTTGAGTACTATCGCTTTGTGATGAAGTCATCCAACTTCATTCTTTGTTTTGACAGGCAGAGTGAGAGAGAGAGTGAGAGAGTGAGAGAGAGAGAGAGAGAGAGAGAGAGAGAGACAGACAGAGACAGGGAGAAAGGTCTTCCTTCCATTGATTCACTCCCCTAATGGCTGCCATGGCCAGTGCTGCGCTGATCCGAAGCCAGGAGCCAGGTGCTTCCTCCTGGTCTCCCATGCGGATACAGGTGCCCAAGCACTTGGGCCATCCTCCACTGCACTCCCAGGCCACAGCAGAGAGCTGGACTGGAAGAGGAGCAGCCGGTGCCACAGACGGAGTATTAGCCAAGTGAGCCGCAGCGCCGGCCTCAACTTCATTCTTTTACTTGCTTTGGATATTACAGATCCTTTGTATTTTCATATAAATTTTGGAGTCAATGTGTCATGCCTGCCTGATTCCCTTGAAACCTATATTTCAGTTTGTGGAGAATAGACATTCTGATATTATTGAGTCTTCCTATCTGTGAACCTCTCCACTTAATTTCTATCAACATTGTTTAGGCCGGTGCCGTGGCTCAACAGGGTAATCCTCCGCCTTGCGGCGCCGGCACACCGGGTTCTAGTCCCGGTCGGGGCACCGGATTCTGTCCCGGTTGCCCCTTTTCCAGGCCAGCCCTCTGCTGTGGCCCAGGAGTGCAGTGGAGGATGGCCCAGGTGCTTGGGCCCTGCACCCCATGGGGAGACCAGGAAAAGCACCTGGCTCCTGGCTCCTGCCATCGGACGAGCGCGGTGCGCCGGCCGCAGCGCGCCGACCGCGGCGGCCATTGGAGGGTGAACCAACGGCAAAAGGAAGACCTTTCTCTCTGTCTCTCTCTCTGTCCACTCTGCCTGTAAAAAAAAAAAAAAAAAAAAAAAAAAAAAACATTGTTTATAGTTTTCA
Source organism: Sylvilagus floridanus (assembly GCA_949820135.1). NCBI lineage: Eukaryota > Metazoa > Chordata > Mammalia > Lagomorpha > Leporidae > Sylvilagus > Sylvilagus floridanus. The sequence continues at coordinate 7,533,289 of OX463228.1, read as the reverse complement.
ATATAGAGTTGGTACATCTTCCATTAGATATATTGTTTTCATTTGACATATTGGATTTTATATGTTCTTATTATATATTCCTCTATGTAGTTTTTCAAATTTCATTTAATTGTCCCCTTACTGGTATACAAAAACAGAATTGCTACAGACCGCCCAAATTCCATTGCTAGTTCCATATTGTATGTGTTTGTGCATCTGGTATTTTTATAAGGTTATTTGCATACATAATCATATATGTTTGTGAATATGGACATTTTCATTTCCTTTTCCATCTTTATACCATTTAAAATGTTTTTCTGTCCTTATTAAGCAACTTAGAACTTTTAGTACAATGCAAACTAGAAGTGGTGAGAACAAATACTCTTGCCTTATCCTGATCTTAGGAAGAAAGTGCAAGTGTTTCAGGTTAACTCATACCTAATTTTTTTTTTACACTCTAGCTTCTGCTCTTTTTAAGTTCTGTAATTTTGTATTCTCATTGCCAAGTCCATGATGCTCAGTCTGCATATTCCTGGGCTTTCCTGTGCTTGTGATATTCTTGCATTACCCCCACTTTTCTCTTTGTTTTCTGCTTCCTTTCCCAAGAAGTGTTTTTTCTTCTTCTGTTCCATCATCCCTTCTGTCCTCCTACCTCTGTGAAAATACTGTTTTCTCTCTCTCTCTTTCTAAAGATTTATATATTTGTTTATTGAAAATCTGAATTAAAGAGAAGAGAGGGAGAGAGAGACAGAGATGTCTTTCATCTGCTGGTTCATTCCCCAAACAGCTGCAATGGGCCAAAACCAGAAGAGGAGCTTCTTCCAGGTCTGCCATGTGGGTGCAGAGGCCCAAACATTTGGACCATCTTCCACTGCTTTCCCAGACCACAGCGGAGAGCTAGATCAGAAGTGGAGCAGCCGGAACTAACTGGTGCCCATGTGGGATGCTGGCACTGCAGATGGCATCTTAACTGTAGCACTGGACTCTACTGTTTTCTCTTTTACTGGCTTCTTTTCTCATTCATTTATTCTTTTTTAAGATTTTATTTATTTGGGCTGGCGCCGTGGCTCACTAGGCTAATCCTCCACCTTGCGGCTCCGGCACACCAGGTTCTAGTCCCTGTCGGGGCACCGGATTCTGTCCCGGTTGCCCCTCTTCCAGGCCAGCTCTCTGCTGTGGCCCGGGAGTGCAGTGGAGGATGACCCAAGTGCTTGGGCCCTGTACCCCATGGGAGACCAGGAAAAGCACCTGACTCCTGCCATCGGATCAGCACGGTGCACCGGCCACAGCGCGCCGGCCGTGGTGGCCATTGGAGGGTGAACCAATGGAAAAGGAAGACCTTTCTCTCTGTCTCTCTCACTGTCCACTCTGCCAGTCAAAAATAAATAAATAAATAAATAAATAAATAAAAATTTTATTTATTTGAGAGATATAGTTACAGAGAGAGACAGAAAGGTCCTCCGTCTGCTGGTTCACTCTCCAAATAGCTGCATGGCCAGAGTTGAGTCGATCTGAAACCAGGAGCCAGGAGCTTCTTCCGGGTCTCCCATGTGGGTGCAGGGACCCAAGCACTTGGGCCATCTTCCACTGCTTTCCCAGGCCATAAACAGAGAGCTGGATCGGAAAAACCACAGCCGGGACAGGAGCCAGTGTACCCATATGGGATGCCAGCAGTGCAGGCAGAGGCTTGGCCTATTGTGCCACAGCACCAGCCTCTCATTCATTTATTCTTAGAGAGTTCCTAATCTTCAAGTGTGTACTGAGCAGACACTGTGTGACTGTTGCCTTCTGGAGCTGTACAGGTTGGCATTTGGTCTGTGTCCCCAAGAGCTCACTGTGAAATGAGCACATTAGAATCTCCAGAGCCTGGACAGTGCTCTGATTGAATGAACAGCTGCTGGAAAGTCCCTGGAAGGCATGGGCACGTCACTGTCTGGTGGGGACCAAAGCGAGGCCTGAGGGATAAGATGGTGCGCCTTCTCTTCCCTCTTCTTGTGCAGCCATCAAGAAGAAGACGAGGCGTCCTTCCTCCTCTGCCTGTGCTCACATCCATTCTCAGTTGCTCCTGTGCTGTCTCTCAGCATGGAAGCAGAGTTTCAGAAGTATACTGTGGTGCTTATTGCTTTAGTGCTGTGTGTGATTTGGGGATAATTAGCTCTCTTAAAAGCTCTTTAGCTGGCTGGCGCCACGGCTCACTTGGCTAATATTCTGCCTGTGGCACCAGCACCCAGGGTTCTAGTCCTGGTTGGGGCGCCGGGTTCTACTCCCAGCTGCTCCTCTTCCAGTGCAGCTCTCTGCTGTGGCCCGGGAGTGCAGTGGAGGATGGCCCAGGTCCTTGGGCCCTGCACCCGCATAGGAGACCAGGAGGAAGCACCTGGCTCCTGGCTTCGGATCGGCACAGCACGCTGGCCGCAGCACACTGGCTGTAGCAGCCATTTGAGGGGTGAACCAATGGAAAAGGAAGACCTTTCTCCCTGTCTCTCTCTCTCTCACTGTCTAACTCTGCCTGTCCAAAAAAAAAAAAAAAAGCTTTTTAGCTGTCAGTGGTAGTAAATTGTTTTATTTTTAGCAACTATACAATTTTATAACATCCAAAATTCACAAGAAAGTCCTCAAATTAATGAACTCATTGAAAACCTTGGCTTTTGTTCATAGGTGTCTTATACTTCATTACTAGGTAATGTTTGTATTAATTAGGAAACTGTTTTTGGAATGCACTAATTCTCCAGGATAATTCTTTGTTGGAATGTTTCTTTTGGAGGGCTTCTTTCACTCCAGGCTTGGGCAGGAGGTGACTCGGACCTGTTGTGTGTGGAGCCGACTCTCTAGCCTTGAACAGTGCGTGCTGGTGAGCTGCCTTTGGCATTCCCGCTTCAGCCTTTTGTTCCCTTTCTTCTTCCAAGCAGTGTCTGTTGCTGTCTGTGTCACAGCGCCTGTCTTAATAAATAGCTTTGCAGATTTTCTTGTAAAGTCATCATGACAACAGAAAAAAAATTTTTAAAGGATTTATGTATTTATTTGAAAGTCAGAATTACAGAGAAGGTTGGGAGACAGAAAGAGAGGTTCACTCCCCAAATGGCTGCAACAGCCAGGACTGGGCCAGGCCGAAGCCAGGAGATTGGGCTTCATCCAAGTCTCCCACATAGGTACAAGGGCCCGTACTCGGGCCGTCTTCCACTGCTTTCCCATGGAAACCCCAGAGCTGTATTGAAAGTGAAGTAGCCGGGACTTGATTTTGGTGTCCACAATGCCAGATGTACAGAACCCCCTCCCCCCTTTTTTAAAGATTTATTTATTTATTTGAAAGTCAGAGTTAGACATCTTCCATCCACTGGTTGATTGACTCCCCAGGTGGTCACAATGGCCATGCCAAAGCCAGGAGCCAGAAGCTAGGAGCTTCTTTCAGATCTCCCAGAAGGGTGGTTGGGAGCAGTTGGGCCATCTTCTACTGCTTTCCCAGGCCATGAAAAGGGAGCTGGATTAGAAATAGTGTAGCTGGACTCAAACCCATACCCATATGGAATGCTGGCATTGGAAGCTGGGGCTTTACTTGGTACCCCAGAACACCAGCTCCAGGACATATTTTTTAAGGAGGCACCAACTAGGGATTATTTTCAGATCATTAAATTTTAAGTCTATGAATACTTTCTCATTACAGATAATAGATTTATAGGACATTCTTTAGTGATTTCATTAGGATGAAGGCAAAGCGATTCAAAGCATTTAAAATATATAAACTAAATGATGTATTTCTTGGTTCAGGAAAATGTATGCTACTCAGTATCTATTAAATATGTCCTAGAACTTTACCATGCTTATAAGTCATATGTCTGTGAATGCTGCCAGCATTGTAGTCACTGAATTTCTATCCTTTATAAAATTTGAAACAACTTTTGAAAGGTAAAAAATTACCCTTTATTACTAATGGATGTTTTAATGTATGTCTGCAGGGTGGAGAATGTGATGATCTTAGAAGATGTTTGTGTATCAGATAAAGTCAGTGTGTATCAATATATTTTATATGCCTTTAAATGCATTAATCAATAGACCATCAACAGGGATATCAGTGTTTTCAGCATAATTTACATTAAGATGATTATACTTATAAATTAAAAACAAAATAAGTTTGAAATTCAGTATAAAAGTGAAATGAAAAGTTATACTCATTAATGAGATACTGCTCGAGCTTTATCTGACCATGAACAGTTGAGTCTTATCCTTCAGAATTTATCAGTTTCTAATTTTAAACCCATGTCTGTCTTTTCCATTTTTTTGCCTTATGTGTGATTAAAAATGCCTCCCTTTTATTAGACTCCGTGAGGGTTCTGAGTGGGCCAGCACTGTGTCTGGGGTGCTCGAGAAAGGCTAGGGTGGGTGTTCTGCTGAGGGGCCTCCAGGGCTCTGTCAGTCTTCCACAGGGCCCCGCCGTGCAAGGTCCTGTTTATCAGTAGAGTATGAATTTTTAGGCATTATCTATTCCCGGAAACTGTTTTCCTGAATTCTCCCTTTTGAGATTTCTTGTTACTGTCTTTCGGTGGACAGTCCTTTGCATTGGAAGACTGTCTTCCCTTTTCCTCTTGTGCCTGGTTCTGCCTTGTCTGGGATGCTGGCCTGGTGAGCGAGCTGTCCCACACGTGGGCCAGGGGGTGCTGCTGGACCTCTTCTGACTATTGCTGATTTTTTTCTTTATTCTCTAACTATTTCTGCTCACATTGCTGGGCAGAGTTAGAGTTGAAGGTCAAGTGCAAGCATGTGATTGTTTTCTGTCACAAGTTGGCCAATTGAGTGGTTTCTATTTAGTTAGTTGAAATAGGTCAGCAGACACATTGTATTAATTCCGTAGTTTAAATGGGCCATCTGTGGAGTCACTGTGGTAATTTTCCTTTTTTGTGAGTACCAGTGTGCCCAGCTAAGATGCAGCCAGGGGCATTGGGAGTCTTTTCAGAGACCAGCGCGCTGAGCAGCGGCTCCTGTCACTGAAACGTGCCCTTGGAGAGCTTTTGTCAGTTTGTTTGCTTCTAGATTCCTTTTCCTTGATTGTGAGAGTTTGGTTTTTTGATTGTGGAAGTTGAGAGTCATGCTTTATTGAAGATAATTAGAAAGCAGGGGAAGTGGGATTTGGAATAGGAAAAATGAGACCACACGTTTGGCTGTAGCAATGGTGGAATTTCTTTGTTGTGAAATTTTGGGTAATACAGAAGGAAACAGTAGACAGTAAACCTAATCCCTACAATTACACTCTTCTGTAGCTCTTAGGACAGGAGCTGAGACCATGCTGTGGGGTTGTCAGAGCTGAAGTTTGTTTTTTAAGATTTATTTATTTATTTAAAAGGAAAGAGAGCGAAATGGAGAGAGATCTTTCATCCATTTCTTCATTCCCAAATAGCCAGAACAGCTGATGCGGGGCCAGTCTGAAGCCAGGAACTCCATCCTAGTCTCCCATGTGGGTGCAGGAGCCCAAGCACTTTGGACCACCTTCTGTTTTCTCAGGTGCATTAGCAGGGAGCTGGGTCAGAAACATACATGACAGGACTTGAACCAGTGCTCTGGGGGATGTGGACATTGCCGATGGTAGTGTAACCTGCTGCAACAGTGCTGACGCCAGAGGTGAAGTTGGAAGCAAAGTATTTTAAGTTCATTGCCTGAGAACATGGGAAATGTGCATGGTACTCTGATGTGGAAAATACAAGCAAAACATGGAGTCTGAAAAGGTAGCAGCTGTGTAAATGGGGAACTAGCCCGCGAAGTGACTTGTGATCTGTGGAGAAGACAGATGCCAGTGCTATTCTGGGTGCCCTACTCTCGGCTCCTGAGGTGATACTGTGTAGTTCTTCCGTGTGCCTGTGTGACTCCTGGTTCTGGGTCTGTGGCTCAGACTTTCTTTAGACTTAGGCTTCCAGCCAGCTTCCAATATCTCCACAGAGACGTCCAGCAGACTTTTAACATTTGACATGGACAGCAGAGAACTCTTGGTTTATAGCTAGCTGGTCCTGGCTCCCTGGGACTTTTTTCAGTTTTAACACTGGAAGTTGGGGCTGGCGCTGGGGCATAGCAGGTAAAGCCTCCCCCTGCAGTTCCCGCATCCCGTATGAGCGCCAGTTCAAGACCAAGCTTCTCCGCTTCCTATCCAGCTCTCTGCTATGGCCTGAGAGAACAGTAGAAGATGGCCCAAGTGCTTGGGCCCCTGCACCCTTGTGGGAGACCCAAAAGAAGTTCTTGGCTCCCGGCTTCAGATCAGTGTAGCTCTGGCCATTGCAGCCAGTTGGGGAGTGAACCAGCAGATGGAAGACCTGTCTGTCTGTCTGTCTGTCTGTCTCTCTCTCTCTCTCTCTCTCTCTCTCTCTCTCTCTCTCTGCCTCTCTTTCTCTCTCTGTGTAACTCTGACTTTCAAATAAATTTTTTGAAAAAAACACAAAGTCTCACATTGTAGGATACCCCCTCTGTCCTGGGCAAACCAAGTTCATATCCTTCAAACCTGTTCACCACTCAGATTTCTTGGCAGAACCATCAAGCTCAGCTTAAACTTTGAAGACCATCCTTGATTCACGCCTTTCTCCACCTCTACACATGTCCTGTTTTACAGTGGCATCTGATCCACCAGCATGCCTTGTCTCTACCCCAGCAATTCACAGCTCCATCCACTTCTCTCCATCTCTGCTCATCCCACCTTAAGGCAAGCCTGTTTCACCTTGAGCTGGATCCTGTCACAAGATGAAGACTTGAAACCTTACACATTGTTTTTGAACTCCAACCCCGTTACACGGATCTGCAAGCTGACTCCTAGGCTGACTCAGTCTCTTTCCTCCCTCCAGCCACAGTGGTTCTCTGCCTCAGACATGCTAAGCTTGTTCATGCTTTAGGCCCTCGTCCTTTTTTAGTGTAGCTGATTTCTCTTCGATGTTTAGGTCGTCTTATCCTGAAGCATTTACTCAAGAGTGGCTTTCCTTGACCAGTCTATTGAGGTAAGTCAGCCAGGCACTTTGACTGTGTTACTATATTTCAGTGTTCTGGCTGGCACTTGCCACTGCCCATCTGGTATACTCTTCCCCACTTTGCTTGCTGTCACTCTCACCTATTAGAGCGTAACCCCCACAATTCACAGTGCTGAGCACTGTGTTCCATCCCTTTTTGTATTTTAGGGCAGGTCTCAGAACAGAAAATAGTATTAATTGAAATAAAAAATAACCTTATAGACCACAGGTTAAAACTCCAAAGAAAAGAAGAGCTTGAAAGATTCTTAGCAAGCCAGGGTCAGTAAGTAGAAAGTAAATTTACCATATCTGTTATTACCACTACAAAATATACAGAATATCATTGATATTGTCTTCACTTAATAGGTTATCATCCTTGTGTTAGCTAAAATAAAAGAATAATAATCAGATTCATAGATATTCATAAAGCCATTTTACCATAATTTGTACTGCTTAAAAAAAAAAAAAAGATTGATTTGTTTATATGAAAGGCAGAGTTAGAGAATTTTCTTCCAAACAATGGTTCACTCCCACAAGGGGCCACAGTGGCTGGAACTGGGCCAGGCTGAAGCCAGGAGCTTCCTCTGGGTCTCCCACATGAGTGCAGGGGCCCAAGGACTTGGGCCATCTTCTACTGCTTTCCCAGGCCATAGCAGAGAGCTGGATTAGAAGTGGAGCAGCCGGGACTTGAACTGGTTCCCCATGTGGGACGCCAGCACTACAGATGGTGGCTTTATCTGCTGCACCACAGCACTGGCTCCTGTGCTGCATTTAAGTCATAGATTTGGCAATGATGACTTCTTCTACAGCAGTTTTTGAGGATGTACCCTGTATGAAAGTAGAATCATTGTACATGAACCTTGGAGTATTCTTACTTGCTTTGAACTGGGGGATATATGTTGGAGCTTGGGTGATGAAAAAATCTTTGTATTCAAACATACTTCTGAATCAGGCTCTCAACCTGAGGACTGTGGCATTTGGGGCCAGATAAGATAATCCTTTGTTGTGCACTTCCTTGTGTTCTACCATGTGTCACAGCATACTGGGCCTCTACCACTAGATAGCACACCTCACTGTGACCACAGCATTTCTGAATACTGCCAGATGTCCCCTAGAAGGCCCAGATCTCCCCTCGACAGTGAATGGTCATCTTCTATTTTCTTTACATTAGAAAATTATAATTATTTTTTTTTAATTTATTTTATTTATTTGAAAGAGTTTCAGAGAGAGATAGAGACAGAGAGAGAGGTATTCCATCCACTGATTCCAAAACCAGGAGCTCCTTCCAGGTCTCCCACATGGGTGCAGGAGCCCAAGTACTTGGGCCATCTTGTACTGCTTTCTCAGGTCATTAGCAGAGAGCTGGATCGGAATTGGAGCAGCTGGGACTTGAATTGGTGCCCATATGGGATGCCAGCACTGCAGGCTGGGGTTTTAACCTGCTGCTCCACAGTGCCGGCCCCAATTACTTAAAAAAAATAATTTTAATGTATTTTCACTTTATTTGAAAGGGAGACCGAGGGACAAAGAAAGATCTTTCATCCACTGGGTCACTCCCCAAATGGCCCACAACAGCCAGGGCTGGGCCAGGTTGAGACCAGGAGCCTGGAACTCAGTCTGAGTCTCCCATGTATCTGGCAGAGACCCAATTTCTTGAGGCATCACTGCTGCCTTCCAGGGTTCACTTTAGTAGGAAGCTGCATTGGAGGAGGTGGGGGAGACTTGAATCAAGCACTCCACTAGTTTGGGATGCAGGTAGCCCAACCTATGTCTTACTACACACTGAATACCTGCTCTGGGGAATTATAATATTTAAAAGACCAAGTAGAAAAAATTTGTTTGGACTGGAGAGATGTAGCAGACTTTACAAAGGTATTATAGAGAAAGATTGTGCATCTTGCACCATTACCAAATTATGAGAATTTATTTTAAATGTCTGTGTTCCTGAGTTCTGCAGTAAGCTTTGTATTAGGAATCTAAAATATTCTGAGGGAATTTGTTCTTTCAGTGTTTCTGTATTTTTGCCTGCTCTCATCACCGTGAAGCGAAACACTCTGAGACATGTTGGGGTTAAAAACAGTAATGACAGAAGGCACAAAAAGCGTCATATTTTTCTCTTCTATTCTTTCCCCCCTTTTCTGTTCTTCCTTGCCTCTCTGTCAAACAAATGGGGTATCTAGTTTGAATGATTTTAAGTTGAGCATCGACAAAGGAAAGGCTTGTTTTTTAGCGCTCCCCTCCCCTGGAAAATGCTAACAGTGTACTTTGCATAGACCTATGAATTGCTACTCTGAGAAGAGGGAAAATGTGCCAGAAATGTGCAGTGAGGCAGCCCTTTTCCCTGGCCTGCACCCATTTTCTAGGTCTGTGTGCTTCAGAGTTCCCGTTGCCTTATTGCTTAGGATTCCCCTGTGTCATTACAGAATTACTGTGTGTGTGTGTGTGTTTTAAAGATTTATTTATTGAAAGGCAGAGTTAGAGGAGAGAGACAGAGATTGATCTTTTATCCACTGGTTCACTCACCCAAATGGCCACAATGACCAGGTCTGGGCGAGCCAGGAGCTTCTTCTGGGTCTCCCATGTTGGTGCAAGGACCCAATTGGGCCATCTTCCACTGCTTTTCCAGGAGCATTCACAGGGAGCTGGATTGGAAGTGGAGCAGCTGGGACTGGAGCCTGTGTGGGATGCGAGCACTGCAGGCAGAGGCTTAACCTTCTACCTCACAGCACCGGCCCCAGAATTACTTTTTCATATACATATGTAAGCTAGTGTTTTTGTAAAACTGATGATTCTTTGCATAAGTGCAAGTCTTAATTGACTTTGTTAAAAACTGAGACCTGGGCACGGTGTTGTGTGTAAGCTGTGAGTGGTGGGAGACAGTATACTCCGGAGGAGTGTGAGCTTCATTCTCCTTAATAAGGTTGTGGACGTGTTGGAGCTGGTTGTGCTGCATCTGCCATTCCATGTCCATCAGAAATCCAGAAAACGGCTCTGGTCGGCATTCATATTTTTCAGGTTATGGTTTTCGTTTGAAATTCATAGCTTCATCCGATCATGGGCTTTGAGCTTTGAGTCTTAATGGATTATTCTGTTCAGTACCCTCAGATGTGCCAAGATGGAAGTCCAACTTGGGCAGATGTTTTCTCCCTTAACATCTCTGAAAGGTGCATCTTCTGCTAGGTTGTAGGAGCATGCCCTGAGAATGCTACTTGTGCTTAGCAAGAGGGATTGGGACACTTCTCAGAGTCTACATCTTTTTCCTAAGCAAGCAACTGTCTGTCTGTCTCTCTCTTTTGACAGGCAGAGTTAGACAGTGAGAGAGAGAGACAGAGAAAAAAGTCTTCCTTTTTCCATTGGTTCCATTGGTTCACCCCCCAAATGGCTACTACGGCTGGTGCATTGAGGCCGGTGCGCTGCGCCGATCCAAAGCCAGGAGCCAGGTGCTTCCTTCTGGTCTCCCATGCGGGTGCAGGGCCCAAGGACCTGGACCAACCTCCATGCACTCCCAGGCCACAGCAGAGAGCTGGACTGGAAGAGGAGCAACCAGGACAGAACCCGGCGCCCTGAATGGGACTAGAACCCGGGGTACTGGCACCACAGGTGGAGGATTAGCCTAGTGAGCCGTGGTGCCAGCCCACAACTGTCTCTTAATGTTAATTATCAATCCAGCCTTGGCTTTACTGTGCTCAGACCCTCAAACATTAATTTCAGGAGATATAAATGGATCATTTCTTTTTTAAACAATGTTACTGCTCCCTTTGCACAAAGACATGATACTGAATTTAAAAGTGGCTGACCTTGAAGAAGAAAACTGTGTCATTTAAGCATGAGACTTAAGAATTAAATAAAGTTTGTAAAAGGTGTCCTAGTTTTCAATATTAGATTAGTGAGAAACGATGGTCTTTTATAAATTGCTCTGTGTCTTTATCTCCCTGTCAGTTACCCTTATGAGAAACCTGAGATGTTCTTGGCTCTCACAGGTGAGTTTCTTATAAAGAGCTAGTGGAGACTTCTCTTTGTTCATCTGTACATCGATCAGAACAAGACCACAGTTGAAAAATCACAACATCTTATGACTTTTTTCTTAGAGAAAATATGGTGAGTTTTAAATATTTCATTCTTATTCCCCTTATCTGTTTACTTCCTTTGGCTTTAGATTCAGTAAGTGGATGTTTCTGAGGACCCACTATGTGCCAGGGAGAAGTGACAAGCTACTGCAGACCCCATCTTCTTAGGCCCTGGAGGAACCTAGAACATTATCTATTAACGTTACTGATCCTAAAATACTCATTGCTGGTGGTATTCTCCTCTTCCACGTATGTGCTATTTTTCTTTCTCTTCATATTTTTGAACTCATAATCCTGTACACACACACAGATTTTAGTCTCTTGATACATATGCCTAAAGCATTTTTTAAACCAGTTTTCATACTTTCCAGTTGCTAATAAGCACATCTTGTTTAAAAGAGCCTCTTGGATTTCATTATTGAACAGAAACATTTTAAGTGTCAAACCAATTTTTTTTTTCTTGTTGTAAATCGTTTATATATAGTTCCTTTGCATTTTTCTTTTGGGGTTGAATTATTTTATCTTGATTAGCTGTGTCTAATTGCATATATTCAGTATTAAACCTGTGCTATATTTGCCATAGTTTTCTTAGTAGTTTTTTATTTGTCTTTAAAAAAAAAAGAGAGAGATTTATTGACTCGAGAGGCAGAGTTACAGACAGAGGGAGAAACAGAGAGAGAGGTCTTCCATCTGCTGATTCATCCTCAAATGGCCACAATGGCCAAAGCTGGGCTGATCCAAAGCCAGGAGCTTTTTCTGGTTCTTCGGTGAGAGTGCAGGGGCCCACGCACTTGGGCCATCTCCTCCTGCTTTTCCAGGCCATTAGCAGTGGAATATCCTGGACCCAAACCAGCACTCATATGAGATGCTGGTGCCACAGGCAGATGCTTAACCTACTATGCCACAGTGCCAACCCCTGCTTTCTCTTTTAATATATAGGTATTTTACTTTTATGTAAGGAAATCTAGCTGTGTCTTCCTGTGTGAATTTTTTTTTTTTTGGGGATAAGTTTTTCACATAGAAAATTCCCATTCACATACCACTTTTTTCCTGGAATTTTACTAATTTCTAACTAAATTCTAAGCACTCATTTATTTCCTAAGTAAGGAAGTCTACTGTTTGTGAACTAGTAGAATTTTGCTACTAGTCATGGTTACTGCAGGTTGTGCTTCTGTGGTTCTGTGTACACGTGGACTACTTGTGCTAGTTGTTAACTTCTGGCTTTGCCATGCCACTTGGTTCTTGCATTCCAATTTAATTCCATGTGTCTGTGATTCTGTTAGGGTCATTGGGAATGTACTTTATTGCATATAAAGGATGAAAATGAACAGAGTAATATGAAATTAACCCACAGTCATGACTGATTCCTATGTGAGTTCATGCTTTGTTTTCAGAGGCCCAGAAATGAAAGTTGATTCTTTTCTGATGTATCTGATGCAAAGAAACCTGTCTCACCTTGCTGTACTAGGAGTATTAAGGATTGTAGCGTGAGATCCCAGCTGACTGCCAAATAGAACATGAAATATTATCTCTGGCTTGTTTTATGGAGATAATTGCTAATTTTCTAATGTGTACAGTTCAATTTTTAATACTATTAAGCCATTTCATATGAAATTAAAATGCTTTCAAGTCTCTGGAAAATCAATATGATTAGCCTATATTGTAGGAAATTATTGAGAATATTGGCTTGTGATAAGTAAATTAGTTTTCTTTGTTTTTTTTTTTTATATAAAGCTTTTATTTAAAGAATATAAATTTCCAAAGAACAGCTCATGGACCACAATGCCCCCCCCCCCACAACTTCCCTCCCTCCCCCCACCCTCCCCTTTCCCGCTCCCTCTCCCCTTCTGTTCACATCAAGATTCATTTTCAATTCTCTTTATACACAGAAGATCAATTTAGTACATATTACGTAAAGATTTCAACGGTTTGCCCTCGCATAGAGACACAAAATGATAATACTGTTGGAGTACTAGTTATAGTATTAATTCACAATGTACAGCACATTAAGGACAGAGATCCTACATGATTTTTTTTAAAAAAAATTGATTGTCTATGCAATTTCCAGTTTAACACCAAGATTTCTTAATCATTTGCAATTATCTTTATATAAAGAAGATCGATTCAATATATACTATGTAAGGATTTCATCAGTTTGCACCCACTCAGAAACACAAAGTGTAAAAATACTGTTTCAGTACTAGTAATAGCATCACTTCACATTGGATAACACATTAAGGACAGATCCCTCATGAGACGTAAGTACACAGTGACTCCTGATGTTAATTTAACAATTTGACACTCTTGTTTATGGCGTCAGTAGTCTCCCTAGGCTCTGGTCATGAGTTGCCGAGGCTATGGAAGCCTTTAGGGTTCGTGGACTTCGATCTTATTCCCACAGGGCCATAGTCAAAGTGGAAGTTCTCTCCTCCCTTCAGAGAAAGGTACCTCCTTCTTTGATGGCCCCGTTCTTTCCACTGGGATCTCACTCGCAGAGATCTTTCATTTAGGTCTTCTGTTTTTTCCAGAGTGTCTTAGCTTTCCATGCCTAAAATATTCTCATGGGCTCTTGAGCCAGATCCGAATGCCTTAAGGGCTGATTCTGAGGCCAGAGTGCTATTTAGGACATCTGCCATTCTATGAGTCTGCTGTGTATCCTGCTTCCCATGTTGGATCATTCTCTCCCTTTTTCATTCTATTAGTTATTATTAGCAGACACTAGTCTTGTTTGTGTGATCCCTTTGACTCTTAGACCTATCAGTGTGATCAATTGTGAGCTGAAATTGATCACTTGGACTAATGAGATGGCCTTGGTACATGCCACCTTGATGGGATTGTATTGGAAACCCCTGGCACAATTCTAACTCCATCATTTGGGGCCGTTCCGATTGAGCATGTCCCAAGTTTTACATCTCTTCCCTCTCTTATTCCCACTCTTATATTTCACAGAGATCACTTTTCAGTTAAAATTTAAACACCTAAGAATAATTGTGTGTTAATTACAGAGTTCAACCACTAGTACTAGGATAAAGAAAAAAAAAAATACTACCATGGATAAAGTATTACATTGTACAACAACAGTCAGCACAAGAGCTGATCGAGTCACTGTTTCTCATAGTGTCCATTTCACTTCTACAGGTTTCCCCTTTGGTGCTCAGTTAGTCATCGCCAATCAAGGGAAACAAATGATATTTGTCTCTTTGGGACTGACTTAATTCACTCAGCATGATGTTTTCCAGATTCCTCCATTTTGTTGCAAGTGACCGGATTTCATTGTTTTTGACTGCTGTATAGTATTCTGTAGAGTACATGTCCCATAATTTCCTAATCCAGTCTACTGTTGATGGGCATTTGGGTTGGTTCCAAGTCTTAGCTATTGTGAATTGAGCCGCAATAAACATTGCTGTGCAGACGGCTTTTTTGTTTGCCAATTTAATTTCCTTTGGGTAAATTCCAAGGAGTGGGATGGCTGGGTTGAATGGTAGGGTTATATTCATGTTTCTGAGGAATCTCCAGACTGACTTCCATAGTGGCTTCACCAGTTTGCATTCCCACCAACAGTGGATTAGTGTCCCTTTTTCCCCACATCCTCTCCAGCATCTATTGTTGGTGGATTTCTGAATGTGAGCCATTCTCACCGGGGTGAGGTGAAACCTCATTGTGGTTTTGATTTGCATTTCCCTGATTGCTAGGGATCTTGAACATTTTTTCATGTGTCTGTTGGCCATTTGGATTTCCTCTTTTGAAAAATGTCTATTGAGGTCCTTGGCCCATCTCTTAAGTGGGTTGTTTGTTTTGATGTTGTGGAGTTTCTTAATTTCTTTGTAGATTCTGGTTATCAACCCTTTATCTGTTGCATAGTTTGCAAATATATTTTCCCATTCTGTCGGTTTCCTATTCACTTTCCTGACTGTTTCTTTTGCAGTACAGAAACTTTTCAATTTGATGCAATCCCAGTAGTTAATTTTGGTTTTCAGTGCCTGTGCTTCTGGGGTCTTTTCCAAGAAGTCTTTGCCAGTACCTATGTCTTGCAGGGTTTCTCCTATGCTCTCTAGTAATTTGACGGTGTCGGGTCGTAGGTTTAAATTTTTAATCCATGTTGAATGGATTTTTGTGTAAGGTGAAAGGTAGGGGTCTTGCTTCATGGTTCTGCACATGGAAATCCAGTTTTCCCAGCACCATTTATTAAACAGACTGACCTTACTCCAGGGACTGGTTTTGGATCGTTGATCAAATATAAGTTGGCTGTAGGTGTTTGGATTGATTTCTGGAGTTTCTATTCTGTTCCATTGGTCTATCCATCTGTTTCTGTACCAGTACCATGCTGTCTTGATAACAACTGCCCTGTAGTATGTCCTGAAATCTGGTATTGTGATGCCTCCGGCTTTGTTTTTGTTGTACAAGATTGCTTTAGCTATTCGAGGTCTCCTGTGTCTCCATATGAATTTCAGCATCATTTTTTCCAGATCTGAGAAGAATGTCCTCGGTATCTTGATTGGTATTGCGTTGAATCTGTAAATTGCTTTTGGGAGAATGGACATTTTGATGATATTGATTCTTCCAATCCATGAGCATGGGAGATTTCTCCATTTTTTGGTATCGTCTTCTATTTCTTTCTTTAAGGTTTTGTAATTTTCATTGTAGAGATCTTTAATGTCCTTAGTTAAATTTATTCCAAGGTATTTGATTGTTTTTGTAGCTATTGTGAATGGGATTGATCTTAGCAGTTCTTCCTCAGCCGTGGCATTGCCTGTGTATACAAAGGCTGTTGATTTTTGTGCATTGATTTTATATCCTGCTACTTTGCCAAACTCTTCTATGAGTTCCAATAGTCTCTTAGTAGAGTTCTTTGGGTCCCCTAAATAAAGAATCATGTCGTCTGCAAAGAGGGATAGTTTGAGTTCTTCCTTCCCAACTTGTATCCCTTTAATTTCTTTTTCTTGCCTAATAGCTCTGGCTAAGACTTCCAGCACTATATTGAATAGCAGTGGTGAGAGTGGGCATCCCTGTCTGGTACCAGATCTCAGTGGAAATGCTTCCAACTTTTCCCCATTCAATAGGATATTGGCCGTGGGTTTTTCATAAATTGCTTTGATTGTATTGAGGAATGTGCCTTCTATACCCAGTTTGCTTAGGGTTTTCATCATGAAAGGGTGTTGAATTTTATCGAATGCTTTCTCTGCGTCTAGTGAGATAATCATATGGTTTTTCTTCTGCAGTCTGTTAATGTGGTGTATCACGTTGATTGTTTTGCGAATATTGAACCATCCCTGCATACCAGGGATGAATCCCACTTGGTCTGGGTGGATGATCTTTCTGATGTGTTGTTGCAGTCTATTGGCCAGAATTTTGTTGAGGATTTTTGCATCTATGTTCATGAGGGATATTGGTCTGTAATTCTCTTTCAATGCTGCATCTTTTTCTGGCTTAGGAATTAAGGTGATGCTGGCTTCATAGAAGGAATTTGGGAGAATTCCCTCTTTTTCGATTGTTCTGAATAGTTTGAGAAGAATTGGGGTTAGTTCTTCTTTAAATGTCTGGTAGAATTCAGCAGTGAATCCATCTGGTCCTGGACTTTTCTTTGTTGGGAGGGCCTTTATTACTGATTCAATTTCTGACTCACTTATGGGTCTGTTTAGGTTTTCTATGTCTTCCTGGTTCAATTTAGGTAGGTTGCATGTGTCCAGGAATCTATCCATTTCTGATAGGTTTCCCTGTTTGCTGGCATACAAGTCCTTGTAGTAATTTCTGATGATTCTTTTGATTTCTGTGGTGTCTGTTGTTATATTTCCTTTTTCATCTCTGATTTTACTGATTTGGGTCTTTTCTCTTCTTTTTTTAGTTAGTTGGGCCAATGGGGTGTCAATCTTGTTTATTTTTTCAAAAAACCAGCTCCTCGTTTGGCTGATTTTTTGTAATGTTTTTTTGGATTCAATCCTGTTGATTTCTTCTCTGATTTTGATTATTTCTCTTTTTCTACTAGATTTGGGTCTAGTTTGCTGCAAATTTTCTAGATCCTTGAGATGCATTGAAAGCTCATCTATTTGGTGCCTTTCCAGTTTCTTGATGTAGGCACCTATTGATATAAACTTTCCTCTTAACATTGCTTTTGCTGTATCCCATAAGTTTTGGTATGTTGTGCTGTTATCCTCATTTACTTCCAGAAAATTTTTGATTTCTCTTTTGATTTCTTCAGTGACCCATTGTTCATTCAGGAGCATGTTGTTCAATCTCCATGTGTTTGCATATGCTCTAGAGATTCCTGAGTTGCTAATTTCCAACTTTACTCCCTCATGGTCTGAGAAGTTGCATGGTATGATTCTAATTCTTTTGAATTTGCTGAGACTTGCTTTATGGCCTAATATGTGATCAATCCTAGAGTAGGTTCCATGTACTGCTGAGAAGAATGTGAATGCATTACTTGTAGGATGAAAAGTTCTGTAGATATCTGTTAGATCCATTTGGGCTATAGTGTTGTTTAAATCTACTGTCTCCTTGTTGATCTTCTGTCCTGTCGATCTGTCAATATCTGTGAGTGAAGTATTGAAGTCCCCCAGTACTATTGTGTTGGGGTCTAAGTCTCCCTTTAAGTTTCTTAACAAATTTTTTAAATAAACCTGTGGCCTGTAATTAGGTGCATATACATTGAGAATTGTTATATCTTCCTGTAGTATTGATCCCTTAATCATTATATAGTGCCCCTCTTTGTCTCTCTTAACAGTTTTTGTGTTAAAGTTTATGTAGTCCGATATTAAGATGGTTACACCCGCTCTTTTTTCATTTCTGTTGGCGTGGTATATCTTGTTCCATCCTTTTATTTTCAGTCTGTATGGATCTTCGTTGGAAAGATGTGTTTCTTGTAGGCAGCAAATAGATGGTTTTTGTTCCTTAACCCAATCAGCCAATCTCTGTCTTTTAACAGGACAGTTTAGACCTTTAACGTTCAATGTGACTATTGATAAGTGGTAAGTTTGCCCTGCCATTTGCCAGATATTTTCTAATGTATGCTTTGAATTCCCTGTGATCTTTTGCCGTGAGGTTCCCTTCGTTTACCTTCTTTCATGTTGATCGTCGTGTTTCTGTGTTTCTGTGTGTAACACGTCTTTAAGTATCTTTTGCAGGGCTGGACGAGTGGCAACAAATTCTTTCAATTTTTGTTTGTTATGAAAGGTCTTTATTTCACCTTCATTCACAAATGAGAGCTTTGCAGGGTATAATATTCTGGGCTGGCAGTTTTTCTCTCTAAGTACCTGGGCTATGTCTCGCCATTCCCTTCTAGCTTGTAGGGTTTCTGTTGAGAAGTCAGCTGTAAGTCTAATTGGAGATCCTCTGAGAGTAATCTGACGTTTCTCTCTTGCACATTTTAGGATCTTTTCTTTTTGCTTCACTGTGGTGAGTTTAATTACAATATGTCGTGCAGAGGATCTCTTTTGGTCATGTTTATTAGGGGTTCTATGAGCTTCCTGGATTAGGATTTCTCTGTCTTTCTCCAAGCCTGGAAAGTTTTCTGCTAGTATCTCCCTAAAAAGGCCTTCTAATCCTTTCTCCCTCTCCATACCTTCAGGAACACCTAGAACCCGAATGTTGGGTTTTTTAATAGTATCCTGTAAATTCCCGACGATATCTTTTAGTTTTCTAATTTCCTCTTCTTGTCTTTGGTTTGACTGTTTCCTCTCCTGTTCTCTGTCTTCTAGGTCCGATATTCTCTCTTCTGCTTCACCCATTCTGGTTTTAAGGCCCTCAAGATTGCTTGTCACTTGATCTATTGAATTCTTCAATTCATTAAGATTTTTTGTCACTATCGTAGCTTCTTGTTCTACTAGTTGTTTCATTTCGTTTTGATTTCTCCGTAGTACTTCATTCTCGCGAGAGAGATTTTCTATCTTATCCATTAAGGATTTCTGTAGTTCAAGAATTTGTTTTTGAGAACTTCTTAATGTTCTTATCAATTCTTTGAGATCTGCTTCTTGCATTTCTTCTATCTCATTATCTTCATAATCCTGACTTGGGGTGTCTTTTCCGTTTGGGGTCATCATAGCGTCTTCCTTGATCTTGCTCCCTCGGAATCTGTTTTTATTTGGCATTTTTTTTTTTTCCCCACACTCTTTCTCTGGGTTGTCAAGGTAACGGAGTTTGTGTGCGCGGTGTGTTCCCAGTTTTTGGATCCCCTTCAGGTTTCTACAGCCTCGGGTTTTTGGTTCCGTCTGCCTCAGTGATGGGCGGGCGGGCAGGCGGGCGTGCCTTGTCCCACTGCGTTTAATCTAGCTCGAGTGAGCAGGGTGGGCAACGAAAGAGGCTAGTGTCCGTGTGGGCTCGCCTCAATTGTGCTGTTTCCCCCGTGGGGGGTCTGCTTCCCCCCGCCAGTGTCTCGGGATCCCTGTATCGGCCCCCGTTCAAGCGCTCAGTTCCAATGGCGACTGTGTTCCGCCCGGCTTCCGGTTCAGCCGGCGGGCGCGCGCCGTCCCACTGCATTCAGTCCAGCTAGAATTAGCAGGGTGGGCAACGAAAGAGGCTAGTGTCCGTGTGGGCTCGCCTCAATTGTGCTGTTTTCCTGGGGTCTGCTTCCCCCCGCCAGTGTCTCGGGATCCCTGTATCGGCTCCCGTTTAAGCGCTCGATTCCAATGGCGACTGTGTTCCGTCCGGTTCCCGTCCCTCCCGGCAGCTCCCGTGCCACTAAGGCACGATTTGCCGTTCGCAAACTTACTTTCCCCTAGGTCCTCTGCGTCTCATTCACTGGGTCCGGAAGAATTTCCACTGCATTTTTTTCCGTGAGATTTTTCCTGAGGCTACAGTAACTCTGTTTTTATTAAACTATCTTTTTGCGGACTGCTAGTGCGCGTCCTCACTATTCCGCCATCTTGGCTCCGCCCCCCTAAATTAGTTTTCTTATAATTAAACCAAAAACCTCCTGTTAGAATTTATTTTCATAGCTTTCTGGTTAAAATGTTTTCTTGAATTCAAAGTCCTGTTTTTTTTTTTTTTTTTTTTTGGACAGGCAGAGTGGACAGTGAGAGAGAGAGACAGAGAGAAAGGTCTTCCGTTGCCGTTGGTTCACCCTCCAATGGCTGCCGCGGACGGCGCACTGCGGCCTGCGCACCGCGCTCATCCGATGGCAGGAGCCAGGTGCTAGGTGCTTTTTCCTGGTCTCCCATGGGGTGCAGGGCCCAAGCACTTGGGCCATCCTCCACTGCACTCCTGGGCCAAAGCAGAGGGCTGGCCTGGAAGAGGGGCAACCGGGACAGAATCCGGCGCCCCGACCGGGACTAGAACCCGGTGTGCCGGCGCCGCAAGGCGGAGGATTAGCCTGTTGAGCCACGGCGCCGGCCAGTCCTGTTGTATTTTAAAGATTTGTTTTATTTGAAAGGCTAAGGCTGAGTTTTACATATATATATATATAGAGAGAGACAGACAGACAGAGACAGAGACAGAGAGACAGAGATCTTCCATCCTGTTGGCTCACTCCCCCAATGGCCACAATGGCCAGATCTGGGCCAATTGTAAGCCAAGAGCCAGGAACTTTGTCCCAGTCTCACACATTGGCGCAGGGGCCCAAGCACTTGGGCCATCTTCTGCTGGTCTCCCAGGCTCATTAGCAGGAAGCTGGATTGGAAGTAAAACAGCTGAGGCCTCAACTGGTGTGCATATGGGATGCCAGCACTGTAGGTGGTGTCTTTACCCACTGTGCCATGGTACCAGTCCCCTATATGTTGTTCTTACATCACATGTCTATTTGCTTATTATCTGTTTTCCTACCCAGTGCAAACATTTCTTATGGCAGTGTCTTCAGCACGTAGAATGGTACTTCAGATATTTGTTGAGTGGGTATAAAGGTATAGACTGAAAAACAAGGAAAAAGAAGATTGTTTCCTGCATGCCAAAAACATACCAGGCGTAGTGTTAGACACTCAATGGATCTTACATAGGGAGCATTGCTTTTTTAAAGAGAAGTCTTGTTTTTACCTTTTCTGTTAATTTTTTCGATATATTATAAGCTGTGCTTTTTAGAAAATGGTAGATAAATGGACGTGGGGAGATCAGTGTGTTAGAGGTGGATTTTTGAACTGGGAGAAGGTCAGTCAAGAACCACACAGAGTAGTGCCCATGCTTTCGTGTAAGGAACGGTAATTAGAAGCAGCATGCAAGGCTGGTAGACGCTGTGGGACTGGCACGCAACGTTCCCAAGGAATTTGCTTGTGAAGGTAGGTAGGGCTTGTGAATCTCAGCAGTGCAGGTCTCCTTTCTTTTTAATTCTGTGAGGCATTTTCACTATGTGCAGCCTAGCAGCAGGTGACAGCCCTGTAAGTTTCTGTCCAGTCTTAATTGCAACTTCACTTTTTGTAGAGAAAGGCGCATGAAGACAAAACATTTTCTAGCTTTTCTTTATAATCTGTACTGCCTACAGACACCCCCCCCCCCCCAGTGGCATTGCACTTTCCCAGAAAAATTTGTCTGTTAGGATTATATCAAAACGATATTTAGGATTCCTGACTTTATCATTGAGGACATAATAATCTTAGATGTCCATGTGAAATATTATGCTCTTTTATGTTACCTGGTAAATAAGCATGAAGTAATAAGGAGCACACTTTTTTTTTTTTTTTAATGATTTAATGGGGCTGTGGCATAGCAGGTAAAGCCTTCCCTTGCAGTGCCGACATCCCGTATAGGTGCCAGTTCAAGGCCCAGCTGCTCCACTTCCAATCCAGCTCTCTGCTGTGGCCTGGGAAAGCAGTAGAAGACGGCCCAAGTCCTTGGGCTCCTTTGCACCCATGTGGGAGACCCAGAAGAATCTCTTGGCTCCTGGCTTCAGATCGGCGCAGCTCTGGCCATTGCGGCCAACTGGGGAGTGAACCAGCAGATGGAAGATCTCTTTCTCTGCCTCTCCTTCTCTCTCTGTGAGATTGAGACATTTTCATTAATCTAACAAACTTGTGCTTACTTGTGTAAGATATTTTTAGTGGACTTTGATTACTGTAGGAACTAAATTAGTGGTACATCTTAAAACTCCTATTGTGATCCACCATTTATTTGTTTTCTTCACTTTTAAAAGCTGCTATTTAAACCTCAGTTTTGATCAAAATATTGTCTGGCTATTTTTGATAAAAAAAAAATGAATGGCAAGTGTTTGAGTAGAAATTTTATTTATCAGGGCAGGCATTTGGCCAAGGGGTTTAGATGCTGGTTAAGATGCCTATATTCCACCTCAGTACCTGGATCCCATACCTGGCTTCACATCCCTGCCATTGTAGACCCTGGGAGGCGGCAGTGATGGATAAGTAGTTGGATCCCTGCCACCCACATGGCAGACCTGGGTTGATTCCTTAACTTCTCTCTTTCTCTCCCTGCCCCCTCACCTCTCTGCTTCTCAAATAAATAGATAAAAATAAAAAAAATTTTAAAACTGCATTTACTTATTTAGACTTACGTTCTGTCAGTTAGGGTACGTGATTGATACAAGCATTTGAAAGCCACTCTAGTGGCTTAAACCATTGGAAATGTCTTTTCCTCCATAAGATGCAACCTCAAAAATCAGTACCCCAGACTGGGGTCTACGTGTTCAGTGGTGCTCCCAGGAATCCTGCGTCTTTGTTCTGATTCCACCCTTGTTTTTTCTCATGCCGGCCTTAAGAATGGAAAATGGCGGTGTCCTCCAAGCATCCTGTACTTGAGGATGGGAAGGAGAACGGGGAGGAATAAACTGATCAGAGAGGATGAGCTGAACCTCTTACTTCTTTTTTCTTTGTTTGTTTGTTTTAAAGATTTGTTTTACTCATTTGAATGGGAGAAAGAGAGAGATGGATCTTCCATCCATTGGTTCACTCTCCTGAAGGCCACAGCGGGTCTTCTGGGTCTCCCATGTTGGTGCTAACCATGGCGCCACCCCTGCGCCTGTTCCTTTTTGATCTGGAAGCTTAGTTTGCTAGAAAGCCTGCATGCTGGAAATTTCAGTCTGTGTTCCATTGATCAGAACTAGCTTAGGTAGTTAACCCAGGACAAGTCACTGCCTAGGGACATCAGAGTCTGTACGTGAGTTCTGTGATTCTGATGGCTCTGGTATGGCTGGAGAAGAGGGTTCTTGGCGAGGTGCTCCCTCTGTGCACACCTTCAGAATCGGGCAGGGTGGTGCAGGGCGAGTCAGGAACCCCGTCCGTCACACCTGCTACAGTGAATGCAACATGTGCTCGGTATGTTTAGGAGTCCTGTGTGCTTTGCGTTTCTTGTAAGTTTGTTTCCTGGAATCGGTTATGGATTTTCCTCCCTAATATCTTACTTCAGATGTTCTCTGGTCATTCTCAGTCATTTTCCTAAGTGACTCAGATATTGGGATAGAGAATACTGTGTTTTAAACTCTTTCTTAATCTTAATTTTTTAAAAAGATTTATTTATTCACTTGAAAGTCAGAGTTACACAGAAAGAGGAGAGGCAGAGAGAGAGACAGAGAAGTCTTCCATCTGCTGGTTCACTCCCCAATTGGCTACAACATCTGGAGCTGCACTGATTTGAAGCCAGGAGCCAGGAGCTTCTTCCGGGTCTCCCATGTGGGTGTAGGGGCCCAAGCACTTGGGCCATCCTCTACTGCTTTTCCAGGCCATAGCAGAGAGCTGTATCGCAAGCGGAGCAGCCAGGTCTCGACCGGGCGCCCATATGGTGCTTAAGACCAGGGCCTTAACCCACTGTGCCACAGCACCAGCCCCAGTCTTAATTATTTGATGAAAAATTGGGTTAATGGGCCGGCCCCACGGCTCAGTAGGCTAATCCTCCACCTTGCGGCGCCGGCACACCAGGTTCTAGTCCCGGTCGGGGCACCGGATTCTGTCCCGGTTGCCCCTCTTCCAGGCCAGCTCTCTGCTGTGGCCCAGGAGTGCAGTGGAGGATGGCCCAAGTGCTTGGGCCCTGCACCCCATGGGAGACTAGGAGAAGCACCTGGCTCCTGCCATCGGATCAGCGCGGTGCGCCGGCCGCAGCGCGCCAGCCGTGGCGGCCATTGGAGGGTGAACCCACAGCAGAAGGAAGACCTTTCTCTCTGTCTCTCTCTCTCACTGTCCACTCTGCCTGTCAAAAAACAAAAACAACAACAACAACAAAAAAAGAAAAATTGGGTTATTGTTATAATACTCCAACATTGAAATTTGTAATCTATTTGATCAATTTTCATTCTTTGAATGGAATTCTTCTTAGTAGCTGTCAAGAAGATTAATTTTATTTGTAGTTCAAATGCCTTGAAGATGACTGTTTCAGAATGTGTGGACAGTGATCTCGGTGTACTTACACATACACACACGTTTATATATTCATAGTCTGCTTTTTTTTTTTTTTAAGGATTTATTTATTTGAAAGGCAGAGTTACAGAGATGCATAGGCAGATCTGAGAGAGAGAGGTCTTCCATCCGCTGGTTCACTCCCCAGATGGCTGCAATAGCCAGAGCTGTGCTGATACGAAGCCAGGAGCCAGGAACTTCCTCTAGATCTTCCCACTTGGGTGCAGGGGCCCAAGGACTTTGGCCATCGTCTACTGCTTTCCCAGGCCATAGCAGGGAGCTGGATTAGAAGTGGAGCAGCTGGGACTCAAACCAGTGCCCATATGGCATGTCAGTGCTGCAGACCAGGGCTTTGACCTGCTGTTTCACAGTGCTGGCCCCCTTAGTCTAGTTTTTAAGCTTAACACTGTCTCATAAAATTTTTCCATGTATTATTATGCCATTTTAAAAAAACTGCTTGGGCATTATAATGGGACTTAATTAACATTTTCCAGGTACAGATCTAATTAACATGCATTGTGTGCTATTGATTCTTGATTTTATATCTTGATTAATGCAGATAAATTTTCAGTGTTGTGGATTATTTTGAGTATTCACATTTTAGAGACTTTTGAAGCATTTAGCTGACTGCAGTCCAGTAGCATTGTATTAATTCACAATGTCCACAAGCAAGACAGGAGAATACAAGCTCTTCAGTTTCACAATATTTATTGTCAATTAGAAGATACCTTCTCATTAGTCAATAGGTGAATTTTTTTGCAGTGACAACTGAAAGTTAAAGCTACTTTTAAAAATCATTTTATTATTTAAGATTTGGGTTAACATGTAATGTTTTTATGTATATGTTTTTAATGGAATGAATTGCAGTGTTCCAGCATATAAACACAGCAGAAAACACTGTTCAGCTAGTCTTTGGATTTCCTTATCTTTTCTTGGTATTTGGAACCTACCAGCTCCTCTCTCCCCGTTCTTCTTACAGCATACAATACATCATTGCAACCTGTAGGGTGCTGTGGGACCCTAGAACTTGTTACTTGTATATGACAGTGCTTTGGGGCTCATTACCAGACCCCCCTCTGTCTTCCTGTCCATCACCTCCCCAGTGTTTAAGAATCACTATTGCAAGTTGTATCAACTTCTGTTTTTAACTCGTACATATGAGAGAGGACATGCAATATTTATCTTTCTGTGTCAGGTTTATTTTCACTTAACATAAATGGTTCTCTCTTGCTACAAGTGTCGGGATTTTCAGTGCAGAATTGTTTTGATTTTTGTTTTATGGCAGTAAGGCTAAATATTTTCTAGTAACCTTTTTTCAACTTGTAAATGGCATCTTCCTGTTTTTGTTCTGTTTGATACTTTAAGTAACAGAGTAAGTTCTCCTCCCACACTCTGAAATGATAATTCTCAGTATAGAATACATTTGTTAGCCATAATTGTCACTTCACAAAGAACTGTTAATGTTTTTCCTGATGGTTTGTGCAAAGGCATTCTGTAAGTATATTTTATAACATCTGTCACTTGTTTAATGTGTCTATGTATGTACATATATGTTTAGTTGTCTATCTGTCTCATCTATGTGCCTGATACTGTAGTAGATCCTGTGGATACTGTGGTAGGTGTAATAGCTATCATGTGTGTAATATCAGAAAAATAATGGTACTCATATCTTCTTTTATGTTTGTATTATTTAATTTTAAGGTGTAGTGAATTTCCTAATTTAAAAATAATTGTTTTCTAAATAAATGATTATCAAAAATAGAATCCATTCTTATTAAACTTTGTGCTTTTATTGACTATGTTGTCTATTAAATGATCTCACATTTTTGTTCTTCCTTTATGTAGATTTTTTTTACAAATATGTTTTTGTCTGAGTACATTAATAAAGTCTGTAAGTCATTGTAGTGTTAGGCATATAGAAAATTTTCAGTAAAGCTTTCTTTTCTCTAATATGTTGAGTGTTGGGAATTGAACCTTATTTAACTGTTAACGGTTGGGTAGGCTGGTTTTTATTTTATGTTATTTGTTTTGTATTTTTTGCTATGAATATGTAATATGTAGCAAGTGGTTTTTAAGTTGAGAAATTGAAATTTCTTGAAGTGTGTTATTAGTAGCAATTTGTTATCTCCTGTATTTAGGAGTATCAATAATTTTTTGTTTTATTTGTCTTTGCTGCACTTTTTATGCTGTTGTGTTCTTAACAGGCAGTCATGTCTTTGCTCACACATTCATTCTCAGATTTTTAAAAATACTTGTGTATATAATAATCTCCAAGCTTTATTTACTTATGCTTCATTCTTCTATGAATGTAATTTCTTAACAAAGATTTCATTGTTTTAATAGTTCTATGTTTAGATACATTCTATCCATTTATGTCTATACTTTACTAAATTTTTTTTCTTTTATTTTTACTTTTTCATGTACTTTCTTGCAGTTTTGAATTGAATGTTGAGTTTATCATTTACATTAAAACGCTCAGTATATGACTTTGGATTAATCCATTAGGTTAGAAATTGTTTGATTTTTTAGAAACTCTAAATTAGCTGTTTGCGTTTTACACTGCTGAATGTTTGCTTGATTTCCAGGCACACACCGCGGGCATTTGCTTGGCTAGGATGTCAGTCCATTGTCGGGCTGCAGAGGTCAGTTCAGTAACTCTCTTCATGCTCTGGGGTCTATGCGGGGGTTTTCTGCTGCCTTGCCTCCTCTGGTCCTCTACAAGGGCCTGCTCCTCACTTGATGTCTTCCTGGTAATTTTTAGAACTCAGCTTCCCAATCCTCATTCTCCTCTTCTTACTTTATTACTCTGGATGGCATTTAGCAGCGTGTCAGAAATATTTGTGTTTGTTGCCTTGTCCCTGCTCACAGACCTAATCCCGTGGAAGGCAAGACTTTTGTGGCTCTTTCAGTGGGATAGCCTTGTGCATGCCTGTCTAATTACAGTGTGTTCATTTGATTTCTCATGTTTTCAATTTTTGCCTTGATTTCCCTTGACATGAAGTGTTATACTTTAGTGCAGAGTTTTCTTTGATCCTAAGAGCAAGAGTAGGAAACAAAGAAACAAATGCCCTTCCTGTGCTCCCACACCTCAACAAGCCGCAGGAAGACCGTGAGCTCTAGAGCTCTTTATCCCCAGCCCTGCAGTGAGTAATTGCCACCGTGGTGCCTGTCGGCAAGTTTCCCCCGGTTCAGCCTCCTTCGGAGGCAGCACTGAACCCCTCAGGGGGGATCTCAGTCCCCAAGATTGCCGTCACCCAATTTTAGTACCAATCCCAAACTCGAGATCATTTCCCTGTGCTTCTGACTGGTTGGCAGTAATTCAGCGTCCCACAACCCCTGCCTCGGGTTCAGTTTATTTCCTCAGGTGGCTCACAGAACTCTCCTGCAAAGGATGTTTCGAAGGATTCCCTTGAGGAGGTGCAGAGAGTGAGGAGCTTCCCCCCCTCCCCAGTCTGCCACCCCCCAGCGTGGAACCTGGGTCCTGCTCTCCAGAGCCTCTAGAGCCCTCTAGTTCTGGGTGCTTGTGGGGTCTTTTGTCCTGCGCATGACTGAAGCACAGAAATGGGATTGGACAGAAAGCAGAATCTTAGGATGCTGGGGCCCCGGGGAGACACGCAGCATAGCCGTCTGCTCGCAGTCCTCTTGGCCTCTCTCTGCAGCAGCCCTTCCCCCGGGTGTGGGGCAGGAGCCCCTTCTGAACTGGGGCTGCCATCGTCGGGTGGGTCAGAGAACTCTGCATTGCAGCTCCAGGACAGAAGATAGTTAGAGTGTCTGTGCACTGCCTCAGGGAAGGAAAATTCTAGTTTCTGTGGCTTACTTTAAGGAGGAAGTTACGAGCAAGGCATTGTGGACAGAAACCAAAATATATACAGTATAGTATCACACCTAGCTTGGTATTTTTCTTTTGAATTTGACACCTACTAATACTGCCTCGTGTGTTTTTTTTCTTTTAGTACAACTTTGTTAAGTAACTTCTTGAAACGTTTCTCTGCCTTCTTTTGATTTATAGATGTTAAAAACAATATGTTGAGTTTTTTGTTTTCATACAAACAGATTTAGTAAGTTGAAGAATCTACTATTTTTTAAAAAATTTATTTATTTGAAAGTCAGTTACACAGAGAGAGGAGAGGCGGAGAGAGAGAGAGGGAGAGAGGGAGGGAGGGAGGGGTCTTCCATCCATTGGTTCACTCCCCAGTTGGCCGCAAGGCTGGAACTGTGTTGTCTGAAGCCAGGAGCCAGGAGTCTCTTCCAGGTTTCCCAGGTGGGTGCAGGAGCCCAAGGACTTGGGCCATCCTCTACTACTTTCCCAAGCCATAGCAGAGAGCTTGATCAGAAGAGGAGCAGCTGGGACTAGAACTGGTGCCCATATGGGATGCCAGCGCTTCAGGCCAGGGTGTTAACGCACTGCGCCACAGCACCAGCCCCTGAAGAATCTACTTTTGTGTTTGCTTTCATGCTTCTGTTACTAAGGTGTTATGTTTCTTGGCTTGCTTTTAAAGCTTTGACTCCTTAAGAATCATAGTCAGTATGATGTATTGATCATATGTTTCTTTTTACATCTTTCCATGATTTGGAGTAAAATCTCTGGGCTAAATTATTCTTCATGTTTATATCATTGCTCCCACATTTTAAAAAAAGATTTACTTACTTACTTGAGAGACAGAGAGAGAGAGAGAGGGAGAGACAGAAGTCTCCCATCTGCTGGTTCACTCCCCAAATGGCTGCAAGTGCTGAAGCTGGGCCAGTCCAAAGCCAGTAGCCAGAGCTTCCTCCAGGTCTCCCATGTGGGTGCGGGGACCCACACGCTTGCTCCATCTTCTGCTTTCCCAGACCATCTACCAGGAACTAGACCAGAAGTGGAGCATCTGGGACTCAAACCGGTGCCTATATGGGGGATGCTGGTGCCGCACACAGATTCTCAATGCATTATGCCACAGCACCCGTCCCTGCACCCACATTTTTAAGCCACCTTTATTCTGTGTTATCCCACGGTGCAGTGTGTTTGATTCACTCCTCTGTGCTCTGGCAGGTGCTCTTCTTGATGGAATTTGACTCCACCTCTGTCCTGTGTTAGCCTCCAGTTCAGCTCAGCTGTGTTCTCTGAAGCCTTCCCCGTCTCTTGAGCAATCTTAACTTCTTGTCTTGTGTGTTCTTACTGCACTAAGCACATATTTCTAGTCATTTTCTTGAACTGCAGTGTGCTTCCACACTTCATTGCACATGGTAAGGACATTGTGGTGATGATTTCCTGTTCATATTTTTCTTTCCTTTTTTTTTTTTCTTTTTGTCAGGCAGAGTTAGATAGAGAGACAGAGAAAGGTCTTCCTTTTCTGTTGGTTCACCCCCCAAATGGTCACCACGGCCGGCGTTGTGCCAATCCGAAGCCAGGAGCCAGGTGCTTCTCCTGTCTCCCATGCAGGTGCAGGGCCCAAGCACTCCACTGCCCTCCCGGGCCACAGCATAGGGCTGGACGGGAAGAGGAGCAACCGGGACAGAATCTGGTGCCCCAACCCGGACTAGAACCTGGGGTGCTGGCACCGCAGGTGGAGGATTAGCCTAGTGAGCCAAGGCGCCGGCCATCCTGTCCATATTTTTCTTCCATTCTTCCTCTTTAGTACCATTTTCCTTTATATCTAATAAGGTGGTCACACTGTTTTCTTTACTCCTGCTTTGTCTAATGTAAGCAAATTAATTTATTTTTATAGGTTTTCTCTACTAAATTCATTGTTTCCAAACGATACTCCCTTTAGAAACATGAACATCTTCCTCCCCTTCCTTCCTGTTAACATTGTTTCTTCTTGGGGTTTTCTTTGTGCTTTCTCATGCCCTTTCCCATTCAGTGTAGCTCTTGGCTTAATTCTAAAACAAGTGTTATTTACTTTCACAGATTTTATAAAAATTTATTTTTTATTTATTTGAAATTCAGAGTTGGAGTGTGGGGAGAGGCGCAGAGAGAGAGAGAGAGGTATCTTCTATTTGCTGGTGTATTCTCAAATGGCCACAGCTGCCGGACCTATGCAGGCCAAAGCCAGGAGACATCATGGTTCCCAGCGTGGGTAGCAGGGGCCCAAGCACTCAGGCCATCCCTTGCTGCTTTCTCAGGCCATTAGCAGGAAGCTGTATTGGAAGTGGAGCAGCTCAGACTCCACTGGGTGCCCATATGGGACACCAGTGCTGCAGGCAGACGTTAGGCCCTCTTCCGGGTTTTGAACAATAGTTTTCCATACTTACCTTCTCGGGTAAATATACTCTTTTTTCCCCCCAGTCTTGTCATGATCTGAATTAAGACCTCTTTTACTCTCCGCAAAACAATACGTGGTTTGCCCATCATCAGATTGGGGAGAAATTGTGTGGTGTTGTCCAGAGTGGAGAAATGTGCTGTCTCTTGAAGAACATTGTATTTTCTCTTTGTTTGTGGTTTTTTTTTTTTTTTTTTTTTTTTACAGGCAGAGTTTTCTGCTTTGACATTTCTGTTTGGAAATTTCCTTTTGTGTCCTGTGGTCCTTTGTTTATATATTAATCCCGCTTCCTTTCACTTATTTTCTCCTACAATTTTCCCTTCTCTCTGTTGCGCAGTTTTCATTTTTCATTGTGCAGCTTTTTTGTTGGGTCAGAGTGTCATTTTTGTCCATTTTATTTGCTAGGCTTTGGAAACCTGATGCTATGAAAGGCTTTTCTAAAGTTGTTTCCTTTATGTTCTCTGAATTAATGGAGATCCTGACTTTGATTTTGGACCGGCTTAGTGAATTGACTGAAGGTTCCATCTTCCATTAATTTTGTTGTTGAGCCAAGTTCATAGCATCTCAAAAAAGCTTTTGGAAATACAGTCCTTCTCTTTTTTCGACTGAAGTTGTGCCATAGGAAATATAATAGTACAGCGTGTAACTGCTGCCCGCTGTTTGCTTTAGTGAAGAAGGCGGACTGTGTGGAGTGGAGTCATTGGCTTGCTGCTGCTACTGATAGATCCTTTGTCGCAGCGCAAAGAAATACACATGTACAGTCAGGTGTGCCCCTCTTCCACAGAGCCTGGCGTGATTTGCTGGCTTCTTAAAGACCTGTCAGTTATGGAGCACATGCAACTTCCTGCATGTTACTTCCAAAGTAATTGCATTTTTTGGAAAATCACTTTATAAAGAAAAAAATACTTCCTTCTAAAAAAGCAAGTATTTTCATTTCCCATATTCTTCTGGAGTCTTTGTGTTTTTGCATATTTAAGCATATCTTTACAGAGTAGAATATTTTTAATTTAATATTGTATTTTAAATTGAGATTGTGTTAACTACTAGCCAATTCAATATGGCCACAAAAGGGGACAAATTATTATTATTTTGAAAAGAGTGTAATTGTCTAACCAGAAAAAGTGAAGATAATCATAAAAATATTAACTTTACTAAGAATTCCTTAGTTATTGGATGTGTAGTAAGAAAATAGAATAGCTTTGTAGTACCCAACACAGCAGTACATTAGACACTGTCGTTACATGAACACTTATAGTGACAATAATAAACCTTAAAATGGTTTATGATAAGTCTAACAGGTATGCAGTGACTTTATGAATAGAATGTTCTGAAGCAGATTTAAATAAACAGAAGACAAATATATCACTGAATGGGAAGACTTCATATTGAAAAGAATTTAAAGTTTCTTAATTTATATAGTTGGTACAATTCCAGAGTAAAATGGAGCAGCAAAACCAAGAGTGTCTGCCATGAAAGATGACAGAATAATTCTAAGGAAGTGGAACTGAGGGGTCAGCAGAACTTATTACAGTGCTGTGGTATTTGGATTGGGGTGGCATTGGCACAGGGTTAGAGAAACAGACCATCAAAAAGGGAGAGAAACCACAAAAAAGTAAGGGAACTTGTTTCTGACGTTGTGGTACAAGTCAGTAATTTGAAAGTGTTGGTGGTTATTCAAGAAGCAGTGTTGGGGCAGTATGATAAAGTAATTCCTATGAATAAATTCCAGATGAATTAAAGGCATACATTTTCAAGGGAAACTTGAATTGTGAGAAGAAAATTAATGAAATGTTTGTATGACATTGGCAGTTTGGAGGGCTTTTTTTTTTTTTAAAGTAAAATACAAAAAGCTTAGACTATACATTTGACTATGTTAAAAGTTTCAAATGCAGGTATAAGAAAATACTCCTTGGGGCCGGTGCCATGGCTCACTTGATTAATCCTCCTCCTGTGGCGCCGGCATCCCAAATGGGTGGCAGGTTCTAGTTCTGGTTGCTCCTCTTCCAGTCCAGCTCTCTGCTGTGGCCTGGGAAGGCAGTGAAGGATACCCAAGTGCTTGGGGCCCTGCACCCACGTAGGAGACCAGGAGGAAGCACCTGGCTCCTGGCTTGGGATCGGTGTAGTTCCGGCTTTGGCAGCCGTTTGAGGGGTGAACCAACGGAAGGAAGACCTTTCTCTCTCTCACTGTCTAACTCTATCAAATAAGGGGGAAAAAAAAGAAAAAGAAAAAAGAAAATACACCTTAATCAAAGGCAACAAATTTCCCAGCCTTAGAATTGGGGACTAAATTCAGATACACATATCTGATGAAGGATTAATATCCATGCTATATAAAGAAATTCTACAAATGAGTAACATGACAAATAGCTGAAATATGAGGCCAGTAAGCAAATTAAAAATCTTAATTATCAGAGGAATGGCAGCGAGAGCAGCAAGGTGTCATTCTGTGTCCTCACATTGGTAATAATTGAAAGGCAGCTTTGTGGCAGCACTAGGTGCAGTGTTCAGCCCCTACTGGATTGTACAATCACTGCGCTGTTTTTGGAGAGCAGTTGGTGTTGTCTGATGATGCTGGAAGAGGCTCCTTTTGAAGCCTTCAGCAGTTCCATTCCAGAGTCCTCCAGAGAAAGCATGTTCCCATGTAGAGATGGGAAAGAAGTTTGTGATAGCAAGTGTTTGTCAATAGCCTAAACATCAGTCAACAAATTCTGTATGCAAAGAAGAGAAAAACATAACAGAAGTTACTATAGTGGATCCCTATCTTTTTGTAGCAACATACCTAAATCTTGAAAACAGTTTTGTATAGGCAGTGAAAGATGTGTTCCCAGTGATAGCCATTTATATATAAATTCCATCAAGATCTGTAATACTAGTATGGGTCCTTGCCTTTTTAGTAAAAGTCAAGTGTGTAGACTAAAGGTGCATGGCATCCTATGTGAGAAATTGTTCTAGAGAGACTGGGAGAAGTCTGGGATGGGAAGTTGATGTTTTAGCTGTATTTATAACATTGCTTCTTTGTGATCGGCAACAGATCAGGCAGAATATGACTTCGTAAATTTGGATGATGTTTCCTCTGTGTTTTCGCATGCTTCAAATATTTGACAATAAAGAGTTCTCAATTTAAACTAATAGCTGTGCAGTCTCCAAACACTTTGGATTGAAGATAGGCAGTTAGTT
This sequence comes from Sylvilagus floridanus, assembly GCA_949820135.1. Lineage (NCBI taxonomy): Eukaryota > Metazoa > Chordata > Mammalia > Lagomorpha > Leporidae > Sylvilagus > Sylvilagus floridanus. Next base: position 7,499,597 of record OX463228.1, on the reverse strand, counting down.
TTCTTCCCCAAGCTCTGTGCTAGTCTATTCAAGGAAAAAAGATAAAAAAAAAAAAAAGAAAGAAAAAGAAAACAGGAGTGAGTAAGAGGAAGAAAAATAGATTAGGCTTATCATCATAGTTATGGTCAGCAGACAAAAAGGATGAACTGTAAATAAAATAACTTATTGCTGTGGAAAGCACTGATTCTGAATGGCTTTACAGGAGGATTCTAGAAAAATGTGGCCCCACAAAGCTCCAGGATTGGAGGCTCCCAGTTACTGGAAATATTGGACTGAGAGATGGGAAATGTTGTCATTAGGTGATTGGGTCCCTCCTGAGCCCAGTGAAATAATGTAGTGTCTGGAAACAGGGAGGAATCACTTGAGACTTTTTTTTCCTGTTAGTGGTTGCCAGAGTGTTGGGAGCCAGGCAGAAGGTGGAGCCATTCTTTTCTAGAGACCAAAGTGCATCCTGGGAATGACCTATGAATGCCAGCATTTGTGGCTCCCTCAAGGAAAACCCTGTATCTGGCAGGAGAGGACGAGGCTTGGGAAATGGTCAAAAGCAAGGGAGGCCAAGGGGCCAGGGCAATACTGTCCTACCAGAACACTGCTGTGATGTGGTGTGGCTCCTGAACACTGGTGTCTAGTTGGGTTGCCAACGTCAGTACTTACTTAGGGTGCCACTGTGCACCATTGCCACTGGTGCCACCTCCGACTTCCATGTTAACAGGTCTACCTCCTTCTTCTCTAGTTCAGAGTCAAGGATGTACTTGTCTCATTTGCTGAGGGGCAGGTGGCATATCTGTGCCCTGTCTAAAGAATGACTGGAGTAAGTGGGTTCTGTCATGGAATACAGACTCTTTAAAACAAAGAAATTCCCCATATAGCATTCAAAAGCTAGACTGATGCTGGAAGTCATCATTTTTCTCAGGTGTAGTTCCCCCAAGTCAACTAGCAGTGTGCTCCAGTAAAATCCACTTAGTAGTCTACAAGCCATGTCTCCACTCAGATCTTCAGTGTGCTGTTTTGGTCGCTCATTTTTAAATATCAAAGGACAGCCAGTGATGCAGACAGCTGAGCAAAACCTCCTCTGTGAAAGAACAGTGATCAAAAGAAAAGTAAATAGATACCAGACTTAGAAAGACTTTGAAAATGCACTTAACAGAAGGGTAAGAGAGAATAGTACAGTTGTGAAGCAAGAGTAGAATGCGATTATCATTTTTAAATGGAATAAAGAGAGGACAAAGTGTTTTTCAAAATTTGAGCCCAAGTGTCTAAAGGAAAGATTTAAATGATCTCATTTGAAAATTAAGTCCAAAAATACCCAAAAGAAAAACTAAAAGAAGCAGAAGAAGAAAAAAAAAATGTTCAGGAAGGAGGCCTGATATCCAACAAATGGAACATTAACAACGTGAAGAATAAAATAAAGGGAAGGAAAGGAAATTAATTTTTAAAAAATTTATTGGGAACTAGAAAATGGTAAAAAGAAAATTATGGTAAACCTAAGTGTTTTATAGACCTAATGTCTTCAACATAAAAGACTTCTCTTTATTCCAAGATATTCCCAGCATTTTTGGAGAGAAGGAGGCCTAACATGCTTTGCTCTTATGAATTGGTGATGGCAGTAAATAATAATTGTTTTTTCTTTTTTTAATGTACTTCCTTGGTAAAATGGAAGTTGGCAAGCTATAGGAGACTCTATATTTATTTATTCATTTGCTTTTGTAATCATGCCATGATGTATGAAGGTTTGGGAATGTCTTTACTGGGCACTTGTACTTTTCTCCTGCATCTTAAACTAAAGAATGCCTTAAACAGTGCAACAGGTAATGAAAGCTCTGCCACTTAATTTGAAAAAAAAAAAAAAAAGACAGTATTGTTCACACAGATGTGTCATGGTAAGAGTATGTCTTATGTACACTACACTTACACATAAGGAGACAAGTTCAGAGACAGCCAGTGGGGGTGGGGGGATTTATTTGTTGGGGTCAGTGCCATGGCTCACTTGGTTAATCCTCCTCCTGAGGCGCCAGCATCCCTTATGGGTGCCGAGTTCTAGTCTCGGTTGCTCCTCTTCCAGGCCAGCCCTCTGCTGTGGCCCGGGAAGGCAGTGGAGGATGGCCCAAGTGCTTGGGCCCTGCACCCCATGGGAGACCAGGAGGAAGCACCTGGCTCCTGGCTTGGGATCAATGTAGCTCTGGCCGTAGTGTCCATTTTGGGAGTTAGCCAACAGAGGGAGGACCTTTCTGTCTGTCTCTCTCTCTGTCTCTCTCTCTCTCTCTCACGGTCTAACTCTGTCAAAAAAATATTTACTTATTTATTTATTTTAAAAGCAGAGTTGGAGATTTTCCATCCACTGGTTCACTCCCTAAATGGCTACAGTTGACAGAGCTACGCCAATCTGAAGCCGGGAGCCAGGAGCTTCCTCAGGGATTCCCAAGCACTTGGGAAATCCTCTACTGCTTTCCCAGGCTGTTAGCAGAGAGCTAGATTGGAGATGGAATGGCTGGAACTCAAACTGGCAGCCGTATGGGATGCTGGCGGTGAAGGCATGACCCACTGCACCGTAGGTCGGGCCACTGTCTGTGGTGCTGGTGTCCCATATTGGCGCTAATTTCAAGTACTGACTGTTCCTCTTCCGAACCATCTCCTTGCTAATGCTCTTGTAAAGGCAGTGGAGGATGGCCCAAGTCCTTGTGCCCCCGCACCCACATGGGAGACCTGGAGGATGCTCCTGGCTCCTGGCTTTGGCCTGGCCCAGCCCCAGCCATTGTGGCTATTTGGGAAATGAACCAACAGATGGAGGATCGATCTCTCTCTCTTGCTCTTTCAAATAAATAAATCTTAAAGAAAGGCACAAGATTCACCACTACATACTTAAAAAGAAAATGAGATGAGATTTCACTTAACTGGGAAAGAGGTGTGTTTTCATATTGAAAAGTTTCACTGGGCATCCAATACAATGAATGTAAAATGAATACAATGAATGTAAAATGATCTACACAAAGGCTAATTCAATATTAAAGAGATTATCTGAAAAATAAGGTGCTATATCAAAGAACAGGAATCAGAATATTATTAGATTTCTCAGTTCCAACAGTAGAAACTAGAAAATAATGAAAGAGTACTTTGAATATTCTAATGGTAGATGGTTTATTATCTGTAGTTTCATCCCCAGTCAACCACTAGTCATTATCAAGACTAGATATGCCAAAACTCAAAACATTGACCACCCATGTACTCCTTCTAACGCAGTTGTTGAATAAAGCTAGTGGTACACTAAGAGTGAGGAAGGGGTGCAGTCCGAGAGGCGTTGGCTCCATCCAGGGAAGATGTTCTGTCAGCATGTTGATTCCTGGGATGTTCCTGGAAGTACACATGGAGTGAGCTGGGCTGGAGTGCAGTAGGTGGAGAGCTGTAGGAGCAAGGTCTTCTTAAGAGAGAAATGGAGCTGCATAAGGCATCTGCTTTCAACATGTGGAATACAGTAATGAAAAGGATTTTCACTCTCTCAGAGAGTTAGAATTAAGGGTAGGTATATAGAAAGAAAGCAAATGAGAAAAGAAAAAGGGAAACAGTTATAAGTTCATGAAAGACAAAGTAAGCAGCTGAGCAAATACAGCTGTACAGATATAAGGCCTGGTAAATAGAGCAGTGCAGTGTAGCCCATGCATCCACATAGCTGTATGGTGGGCTTGTGGGAATGTAGAATTAAAATATGGTGCGTGTTTTCCATGAACTTTTCGAATCCCCATCATTCATATGTATCTATACAAAAGCACACACACGCACCCATACAGGTACACAGAATAGGACAAGAGGGTGGAGGAAGATAGGAAGAAGCAAGGTGATTTCTACACATCATTGGACTTCAGTGGTTAATGTCTGAGATTGCTAAGTCCAGAAATAGCAGTGTGAGCCAAGCCTGTTAGTGAGGAATTGGAAATCCTGGAGGTAACAGTGCTATGAATTGAAAGTAGTTTCTTCTTGGAGTGCAGAAAATGAAATAAATCAGTACTGGTTGTTGTTTTTTCTTATATGCCTGTGATGCTGTTTGCCTTTAACTGTACAAATTATTTTGATAAAAACACATTCAGGGCCGGCATTGGGCCTAGCAGTTAAGCTGCTAATGGAAACATGTGCATTCCATATCAGAGTGACTGGGTTTGAGTCCCAGTTCCACCTGCAATTCCAGCTTCATGCTAATGCAGACCCTGGGGGCAGCAGTGATGGAGGGCTCAGGTGGTAGGGTCCCTGCTATCCACACGACAGTCCTAGGTTGAGTTCTAGGCTGCCAGCATTTGCCTGGCACAACCTCTGCCATTGAGGACGTCTTGGAAGTGAACCAGTAGATATGGGAGCTCTGTCTGTCTTTGTTTCTGTCTCTGCCTCCTTCTCGCTCTGTTTCTCTGCCTCTCAAATAAATAATTAAAAATTTTTAGGGGCCAGAATTGTGGTGTAGCAGATTAAGCTGCCACTGGCTATGGTAGCATCTCATATGGGCACCCATATGTGTTCGAGTTCCAGGCGCTCTACTTCTGATCCACCTCCCTGTTATGGCCCAGGAAAGCAGTAGAGGACGGCCCAAGTCCTTGGGCCCCTGCACCCACGTAGGGAGACCTGGATGGAGTTCCAGACTCCTGGCTTCAGTCTGGCCCAGCCCTGGCTTCATTTGGGGACTGAACCACTGGATGAACGGTCTGTTTCTCTCCTTCTCTCTCTAACCCTGACTTTCAAATAAATAAATCATTAAACATATTTTTTAAAGCTGAAAAACAAAATAGCATTGCAGTGACCATCTTTGTACAGTAGAATTTTCTTCTTATAGATTGTAAAAATCACTTCTCAGTGTTTGCTGTACCACCTGTTTTCCTATTCAAATGTAGGCAATTGTTTTGATTAATACTGTACTAAGGGCTGAGTATTCCAGAGCTAACTAAGGCACATTTCCTGACCTGAAGCACTTACTGTTCATTGAGTATCCCGTGGAACACCCTGAAAACTCAGAATGTGTTCTTTCGCTGTCTTGAGAGTCAAGGAGGTGGGAGAGTGTTCGAGACTTCCGGAGACTGTGGATGCTGAAATTACGCAAGGAAAGGGAGAGCAGAGTCCAGGACGGTGCTGAGAGGAGGATGCCTGAGAGCTGGTGCTGGGGAAAGCTGCCTCTGCGTTTGCCCCACCACCCGCCTCCTAGCGTTCAGGGAGAGAGTACAGGGCCCATCAACATGAGTGTTTTCTGCTTTCTCTGCAAATTGCCTTTGTTCTGAAAAGGTTCTACCAACTTCCATTCCCATTAACAGTGGTACTGGCATTCGTAGGACCTGTCCTCATAGGATTGAAGTGACCCGGTGTTGTTTGGACTTGTATGTCTTTGATGCTTAATAGACTCATGACTTTTATGACACTAAACGGGCCTTTTCTTGTCCTTGTGTTCCATTAAAATTTTTCTTACTCCAGCATATTCTTGCTTTTAAACTTATTTTAACTGCAGTTTTGCCAGAAACTTCAAAAAGACAGTATGTCACTTTTTCTTGGCATCAGATCTGGTGTTAGAGGTTAATAATGTGTAGTGAACTCATAATTTCTTTAGAATAAAATTTTTGGATTCTAAAGTATAAAACCTCCACTTTGGATCAACACAAGTGCTATGTAGTACTCCCAAGGGATCTTGAGCAAAGAGCTGTCATGGAGAGGGAGGTGTGGACAGCTTTCTGGAAGAGAATATAGCCAGTGCAGCCTTGGAGGAGGAGTAAGATGTAAGTGGAGAAAGGGGGATAGGTAAGACTCAAACAGGAGGAGGGAGAGAACTGTCCAGGCTGTGTCTCAGGGGAAGTCACCAGTAGGGTTCTGCTGCAGTCTCCTGAGGTTTGGTGCATCCAGCGCATTGCCGCTACTTCCCTTTCCCTTTGAACTCAGGGTTGCAGGAGCTTGGTGAGGAGAGACTGAGCTGATAAGAGGGGGCTTTATCTCACCTTTGGGAAATTCCGGTTCTGTCCTGAAAGCAAACTGCAGTTACTGTGAGGTTTTAAACAAGAAGAAGCTGTGCTTGCGTTCACTTCACAAACAGGACTAACAGGCAGTGAGAGAAAACACTGTTGCATACATGTAAGACTGCATTTTAATATCAAACTTACATGCTGGCTCAAAGATGTGTTTAATTTGCTACAAAAATGAAGAATAAGCCCAAGAAGCAACGGAAGTTTTTGTGCTCCAAGGTTTTATCTTTGAATATTTGGTTGATTTGTATTTTGCTTAGCTATTATTCTAGTCTGTAAATAAAAGTGTAAGTGATTAAGCTGGTAAACCTAGGACAGAAATCTCATTCAGAAATCAGGAATTTTAAGATTTGGAGAAAGAGGTAAGAATGACTATTTGGAGGTTATATATACTGTGTGTATTATGTATTTGTAAATGTCATTATTAAAGAACCAGGAGGAAAGTCATCTGTATTAAAGAAAACTTTTTTTTTTTTAAGATTGATTGATTGATTTGAGAGGCAGAGTTGCAGACATAGAGAGGGAGAGATAAAGAGGACTTCTATCCACTGGGTCACTCCCTAAATGGACACAAGGGTCAGAGCTGGGCCAATCCAAAGCCAGGAGTTTCTTCCAGGTCTCCCACTTGGGTGCAGGGGCCCAAGGACTTGGGCCATCTTCCACTGCTTTCCCAGACCATTAGCAGGGAGCTGGATTGGAAATGGAGTGCCCGCAACTCAAACTGGTGCCCATATGTGATGCCAGAGCCACTGGCTGAGGCTTAACCTATTATGTCACCTCGCTGACCCCAAGAAGCTGTTTGATTTGCTCCTGTCTTAACTTTTGTTGCCAAGTTACCAGAATCCTTTGTGTGAGTCTCACTTTCAGACCCAGTATAGTGAAGAGGTGTGCCAGGTGGGGACACCTCTGCCTCTCCTGCACACAGCAGATCCGTTGCCTTTGCTTTCTGGGTCTGTAAGCACTTGGGTCTCATACAAGGGAGTGGTTGCTGCACTGGATCCTGTCTCTGTTCCTGTCATCTCAGCATCTCACCGTGGTGCCTGCAACCCAGGCACAATGTCTGAAGAGTACACAGACTGTCGGCACTGGGTAGCGTTGGGATGAAACTGTTGAAGGAGATAATACTTTCCACTTTTTCTCTACTATCTTACTTTCAAAAATTTCAATAAGCATGTAATTTACTGATTTAAAAAAAAAATAGCTTTGCTAAAGGTGACTACAAATGGGAGACTCCCGTGTCGAAGAACAGTTTTTTGTGGGTAACATGAAAATTACTTCAACCTTCATTAATTTGTTAGTAGCATTTTTGTTTCTTGTGTCTGTTTTCCTAACCTTTACTGTAAAAAGTAATCACTTGCTTTTCATTTTCCCAAGTGAATATATTTATTTACTCGGCTAGGTTTTATTCATTCATTCATTCATTCATTCATTCTTCTAAGAGGCAAAAGTCTCCCATTGATTTGTTCACTCACAAAATGCCCACAATGGCTAGGACTGGGCTAGGCAAAGCTGGGAACAGGAAACTCAATCCCAGCCTCCCACATGGTTAACAGGGACCCAGCCATTTGCGCCAGTACCTGCTGCTCCCAGGTGTGCATTAGCAAGTAGCTGGAATCTGGAGCTGGAGCTAGAAATCAAACCCAGGTGCTCTGATATGGGATGTAGGTGTCTTGACCACTGGATCAAAGCCCACCCCTCTGCTAGGATTTCTCATAGCTGATCTTTCTATGTGTTAGTTTACCTTTTACTTTTTTCACTGTGATAACGTCTGGTATACCCCGTTTTACCTGGGTCACTTATTTTTACTCTTTTAAGAGATTTGCTTCTTTTTAGGTCTATTTTTCATGTTCTTTGATGATAGATGAATAGGAGAGGATTAACTCAGACTCTGCCATTGTGTTCATTCAGTGCCCTTGTGATGGCTCTTTAAGAGAGAAGGATGAAGCTGAAATCTAAACTAAATTTTTATTTTATTGACTTGTTTCCTGCATGTCTTTGTCAACACAGATATTAGTGAGATAATTTTAATCACATCTTAGATTACAGTATAAATTCTGTTTATTGTTTAATTTCTATTTCATTAAAAAATCTAAATTCATTTATTTGAAGTTGGAAAGACAGAAAGAGAAACAGTCTGCTGGCTTACTCCCCAGATGCCCATAACTTAGGACTGGGCCAGGCAGAAGCCAGGAGCCAGGAACTCATTTCATTTTGGTCATGAGCATGTTACTTCTGCTTCTAGTGATTGGTTTTCAAGGGTAATGAATCCAGGCACTTTGGGGCTGAGGATTGTACAGATGTCTGCCCTCAAAACCCTGCACGTCTTAATTTGGGAGAAAAGGCCAACCAGGCATAGAGTTCATCGCAGAATTCCGATCAGTAGCAGAAGCGGAGGCATTTTTAGAAAGACGGGTGCCCACGTGTGAAGAACGCAGCTGAGGGATGAGACTAAAGCAGTGGTCCTGTGTCTTCTGAGCTTCAGGATCTTGACGTGAGACTGCAGAGGATCAGGTGTCCACGCAGGGAGTCGAGGAGGTGGTGCAGATCCTGCTACGTAACTGTGGTCACAGCCGACGGCAGCAGGTGACTGAGAAAGCCTGTTCAGGGGGAGCCACCTGGGTCTCAGACAGGCGAGGAGTCAGGGAACGTGGCTTCAAGTGCAGGCCCTGTTCTCCAGCGTTCGCCTTTGGTGAACTCAGAGTGTCTGGCCCTGGGATACCACATGCGGAAAATGGCAGGCTCAGACAAGGACTCCCTATAATAATTCAGTTAGTTTCTGAACGTTGACTTCTCCATTCAGGCTCAGCTGCCAGGTGCAGCTTTATATCCCAGTGGTTTGCCTGGGACAGACCGTTACCCTCTGTTAGGGTGAGAAGGAAGCATCTCAGGGACACTTTACAGCTAGTCCTGGATTCCAGGCCCAGAGCAAACAATAATGATGTGGCGATTGAGAAATCACTTTAGTGTTTAAAATTTTTTATTTCATTTTATTTAAAAGGCAGAGAGACAGTGAGGCGTTAAATCTGCTGGTCCACTCCCCCAGATGCCCACCACAGCTAAGGCTGGGCTAGGCTGAAGCCAGAAGCCTGGAGCTCAACTCAGTTCTCCCACTTGGGTAGCAGGGACTCAGCTACTTGAGTCATCACTGCTATCTCCCAGAATGCGCATGAGCAGGAAGCTGAAATCAGGAGTGGAGTTGGGACTGGAACCCAGGCACTCTGATCCGGGTGGCAGGCTTTCCAAGTGGCTTCTTCAGCACTGCACCAAATGCCCACACCCACGACAGCATTTATAAAGAGTTAACTCTCAGGCAAGCTTTGTGATGCAGCAGGTAAACCACCTCCTGCAACTCTGAGTCCCGGCTGCTCCATTTCCAATCCATCTCCCTGCTAACGTACCTGGGAATGCAACAGTGCTTGGGCCTCTGTACCCACATGGGAGACCTACATGGGAGTTACACAGCCTCCTGGCGTCAGCCTGGCCCAGCTCTGGCCTTTGTGGCTATTTGGGGAGTGAACCAATGGAAGGTAGATCTCTGTGTATGTGTGTGTGTGCTGATGTGTCTTTCTGTTTCTGTCTCTCCCTCTCTAACTCAAATAAATAAATAAATAAATACATCTTAACTATGAGTTAAGCTGCTTTCTCCCAGTGGATGCCTTACTGCTGGATGCTGGAGATGAATGGCTGGAGTGAGGTTCAGAAATGCCACTAGGCGGGAGGCGTTGCTTCTTTCATAATGAATTTTCTAAGTTGTGTTTCTGCCCTAAATCCTTTAACTGCCTGCCCAGCACTCATGGAGACAGAGCCTGTGTTGCCACAGCGAGCCATTTGTGTCATACGCTCTCTATGTAGCTTTATGGCTTGGGGCATGTCCATCATTGACCTCTCTGCACCGTTTCTTTGTCAAATGGATATAATTACCTTGGGCTGCTTGGGAGTAGAGAATGAGCATGTGTCAGAACGAGTCCAGCTTTCTTGGAGGCCTCCCTGGGGAGAGTTGTGCTGACAAGGGAGGGTACAGCGGAGCAGGCATGTGAACTATCTGCAGTGTGTGTCTTAAGGACATGCTAAGGCAATGTGGAAAGACTTTATATGTTTATGTTTTTCTTCTCTGTTCTTGGTCCTTGATGGCGTTTTAAAATTGCTAAGTGGGTCACTGTTGATATGAATATTAATCATGATGATTTGGATATTAATTGAAGGAACTTTATATCCACCCATTGGTTCTCATTGACACTACTTTCAGATCGTTTCCTAAACTAAATTTAAATGTGTGTTTTCAGTTGCACTTTCTTAAATTCATTTTGGAACTTAATACTCCAATGAGAAAACCTTGCTATCCTTGATAAAGCCAAATGTGACGGTGCTTCCTACCACTGATGCAGGAGGCCCCTGGTTTCCTGCACACTGCTCCTTTTCCAGTTAGACGACAGGGTCTGGGTGGAAACGTTCCCTCTGTGTCACTGACAGAGACCAGCCAAAGCAGTCTATGGGGGCAACCTAACACCATCATAATGATGGGGAATCTGCATTGGGCTCTTGCAGAGCTCATTTTATGTGGATCAGAGGCAATTTTCCTGGCTTATCTCATGCAAATGCAATCATACAGAGCACGCATCTTTTTCCTTCTTGCCCCGGAGAAGAAAGTCTGTTCCACCAGACTCTCCCTTCCTCCCAGGCACGGATGCAGTTTCCGTGCCTTGAGCCTTCGATTCCCCTAGCACCTCAGGTGTGCCCTCCAGAGTGTGGGTCCGGAAATTCACATGGTGATGGTCCTCACATTTAGCCTAAATCTCTGTGCAAAGAGGGTGGTGAAAAGGGGAGAATGCCCAGCGGGACGTGGATGCAGCTCAGGAAGGGGTAAGCAGGGATAGCAAGCTATGCTTTGCAGGGACAGCCTCACCTGCTGCTGCTTGGTTGCTGCAGTCTTGAGAGGAGACGGGGTACTTAGATATCAGCACTGAATGTAAACAAAGAACACATCTGTAAATGAGGGGCTGTGAGCAGCTATGTCAGTTTTCTTTATGAAGTAATGATTCCAGTCCCATAAATACTGCCGATACTGCTAATCGTGTCATCGTGAGTGCTCTGTGTTTTGTGGGACATTTTTTATTTCATTTTAATTAGGAGGTTTAACACAAGAGCACCTCCCTGGAAGGGGCCTCGCACTTGTTGAATTTTGGCTTATTTGGTGAATTGAATGGAGATTGATGCAGGCAGGTAGTTAGTATTCAAGGGGGTCATAATGCATTCCCAAATCACACTTTACTTTTTAGCAACAGAATGCTGGGTTTCTTTTTTATTTCTTTTTTTCTTTTTTCTTCTTTTTTTTTTTTTTTTGACAGAGTTAGAGAGAGAGACAGAAAGAAAGGTCTTCCTTCCCTTGGTTCAGCCCCCCAATGGCCGCTGTGGCCAGCGCACTGCGGCTGGTGCGCTGTGCCAATCTGAAGCCAGGAGCTGGGTGCTTCCTCCTGGTCTTCTATGCGGGTACAAGGCCCAAGGGCCTGGGCCATTCTCCACCACCTTCCCAGGCCACGGCATAGAGCTGGACAGGAAGAGGAGCAACCGGGACAGAATCTGGCACCCCAACCGGGACTAGAACGCGGGGTGCCAGCGCCGCAGGCGAAGGCTTAGCCAAGTGAGCCGCAGTGCCAGCCTTCTTCTTTTTTTTATTTTTTAAGATTTATTTATTTATTTGAAAAGTAGAGTTACAGAGAGGCAGAGGCAGAGAGAGTGAGATAGATTTTCTATCTACTGGTTTACACCCCAGATGGCCATAATGGCTGGAGCTGTGCTGATCCGAAGCCAGGAGCCAGGAGCACCTTCTGGGTGTCCCATGTGGGTGCAGGAGCCCAAGGACTTGGTCCATCTTCTATGCTTTCCCAGGCCATAGAAGAGAGCTGGATTGGAAGTGGAGCAGCTGGGACTGAAACCTGTGCTCATATGGTATGCCAGCACTGCAGGTGGCGGCTTTACCTGCTACACCACAGTGCCAGCCCCAGAATGATGGGTTTCTTTTCTCAGAGTTTTGTTTCTAATTTTGAAGGTAACATGCTCATTTAAGAAAAAAATGACAAACAGAAAAAAAAAAAAAACATTATTCCAGCTATCTAAACACAAACATCATAATCCTTTGGTGAATTTCCTTTTTTTTTTTTTTTACCTTTTTAAAATTTATATAAGGTGAACAAGTTTCACATGTTTCTTATGCATGGATTTAGTAGCATAGTGGAACTTCCCCCATACCCTCCCTCCTTCCCACATTACCATCCTCCTTTCTTACTCCCTTCTTCCTTTCTTATCTTTTCTTTTTTACAATGACACACTTACTTTTTAAACTAGATTTTTAGTTTTATTCTTACTTGAGAGAAACAGATGGTTAGAGATTTTCCATCAGCTGGCTCACTCCCTAAAACCATCCATAGCCCAAAGCCAGGAGCTGACACTCATTCTGGGTGGCAGGAAACCCAAGTGCTTGAGCCATCATCTGTGGCCTCCCAGGGTGCACACGAGCAGGAAGCTGGACCAGCAGTGGGAAGCGCAGTGCAAACTGGCACTCTGATGCAGAATGGAGGTGTCTCCAGGGCTGTGCCAGATTCCTGCCTCATGGTGTTTACTTTTAAGGTGTATTTTTAACATGTGTTATGACCTAATAAAGGTCACACATACACACACACACATAGTGAGTGTGTTCCTGTCTTATTAAATTATGAAATTCTTTGTGGATTAATAACTTGAAGAATTGAGCACAGTATGGGAAAAAATTGGCACGTGTTTCCCCTGTGTACTAGATGTTTACCAGTTGTGACTCGAACTCTGTTTCTCACGTTCCCCTTACCCCAGATTGTATTTGGCAATAGCTTGTGTAATACTAGGTCACATTTGATAATGAGCTGTTCAGTTGTAGATCATGGTTTACAGTATTGGTGATTAAGTTTTTAAATACACTGTAACAGATTATTAATGTACAAAGTAGTGTGTAAAAGTTCATTTGTTTCATTTGTCTGGTTTGATCTCTTGATACTCCAGTATCCAGCAAAGAAAAGTCTCAGTGTTCGGATATGCTGGTGAACTCTGGTTTCTTTTCCTTCATAGCATTTTTCTTTTGATAGACAGAGTTAGAGAGAGACAAAGAGAAAGGTCTTCCTTCCGTTGGTTCACACCCCAAATGGCCGCTATGGCCGGCGCTGTGCCTATCTGAAGCCAGGAGCCAGGTGCTTCCTCTTGATCTCCCATGCAGGTGTAGGGCCCAAGCGCTTTGGGCCATCCTTCACTGCCCTCCTGGGACACAGCAGAGAGCTAGAATGGAAGAGGAGCAAACCGGGACAGAATCCATCGAACCAACAGGGACTAGAACCTGGGGTGCTGGCGCAACAGGTGGAGGATTAGCAAAGTGTCCTTCATAGCATTTTAAAAAATTATTTGTGAGGAAGAGACAGAGAGAGAGAGATTGAGCCAGCAAACACTCTTCCATCTGCAAATTCATTTCCCAGGTATCTGTAATGGCAAGAGCTGGAGCCATGGCTGAAGCCAAGAGCCAGGAACTCAATCCAGGTCTCCCACACGGGTGGGAGGAATTTAATTCCTTGAGCCATCACCCCTGCCTCCCAGGATCTGAAGTCAGGAGCCAGACTGGAAATCAAAGCAAGGCACCCCAATATGGGACTCGGGCATCTTACCAGCTGTCTTACTGCTCACCTCATGTCTGTTCCTCTTTGCCTTTAATATGTTTTATCACATTTGCAACCTTAGGGTCTGTGTTTAGTAATTCTGATTTCACCTTTATCTTTTCACTTACCACCTTTTAAAAACCTTTATTTTTATTGACAGAGATCTTCCATCTGCAAGTTCACTCCCTAAGGGCCCTCAACAGCCTGAGCTGGGCTAGGAGCCTGGAATTCAGGCCTAGTCTTCCCCGTGGGTGGCAGAGACTCACCTGAGCCATCCTCTGCTAGAGCCAGGGGTGAGCATCAGCTTCCAGCTGGGTAGGGAGCAGCGCCAGGCACTCTCATTTGGGATGTGGGCGTCTCTGGCAGCTACTTCATCGCTTTGCCTACCTCTCTTTCTGCCTTTTACCTTCCTACTTCAAGCATCTCAAACCTGGCTCTTTGGCATTTTATTAATTGCCTGTTGTGTAAATTTGCCATTTAAATGGAAGAGACAAATATTCGCATGTATTTTGTTTCCCTTTATTGTGCCAGTTACTGAATCATTGCACTGCTCATCAGTGATGCCATCCTGTGCCTTCCTCCACACCTTCTTGATTCTGTTATCCCTCTTCTGCATCAGAGTTGCCAAATTTTCATGTTCTTTCCTTCACCCTCAGCTTTACAAAGTATATTCACTCCAAGCCTCTGAAATGCAGCCCACTTTGCTCAGCTCAGCGTGGTTATGGGGTGGAGAGGAGGCCTTCTCCCGGCTGATCTCTGGCCAAACATCCTTGTCTTCAAATTCAAAAGTTACTCTATCCCATTAGTTGTTTTGTATCCCTAAGTTCTTTATTCATTTTGTTACTTTCAGCTGGGGGAGGGGTGGTTAGAATCTACTCTGTCAGTGTTTTTTTTTTTTTTTTTTTTTTTTTTCAGATGGTGAGCATTTGGAGAAGAGCAGGAACTAGATTGATCAATTCTCTTTTTTGCAGTCCTTCCTGCTTTTTGTTGAAGGGAGAGAACCAAAATGAAAGAAAGCAGAAATTCAAATCTCAAAAGCAATGTGCTGATTCATGGGTCTTAAATTACCCACAGCCTGGCAGTAGGAAGTGTGCATGTGTTTCAGGCTCCCTTGTAAGAGGAGGCGTCCCTTTTGTCTGAGATGCTACCACTGCAGGACAGCCAGGTGGAGCTCCTGCAGAGACAGCAGTGGCCCTTGCTGGTGATCTTGGTGAATCTAGTAAGGAAGCACTGTAATGTTGCACCTTCGTTTTAGAATCAAGTCTCCTGTTATGTCCTGAAGTAGGAATATTTACAGACATTCTATACGTGCACAGCTTCAAAAATCTTTATAGGGAAGTTTTCATAGATATTTTAATGTTACTTATCTCTAGTGTTTAGAGGTCTTTGAGTGGTTTATGTATTGCCCAAGGATTCTGTTGGGAGCTGGCCCTGTGTTTGAGGCCGGAAGTCTGACAGCACCCCATCTGGAAGCCGGAGGTGCATGATGGGGGGCACTGCATCTTTTCTGGTGGATGTGCCACGGAGCACCATTGTTTTCCCCTCACCCAGTCCCTTCCCATGTCCTCACGTGTATGCTGTAAAGTGCTCTTTATGCCCTTGGCACAAAGAAAGTTTCCTATGCCACATTCATCGAGTTCCTTGAATTATTTATTGTCTTCACTTCCTTACTTCTCACTGATTTCTTGAAAAAATTAATTTTTTCCATTTTTCTACTTGTTCACTCATTGTAGAAGCTAGGTAAATAAGAAATATATCAAATGAGCACCTGTTTATATTGTATCTGGAATTTGGGGTGAGGGTCATGGGTAGGGATGAGGGGGTAACAACACAGATGATATTTAAAGCCGCAGGCACCTGTAATGCCACTAGACAGGTACTAGTTACTGTGTACATATCCCCTCTGCAGTTCCACTATTCTATCTTTGTTCAACTGCACAGACAGCTGTGATGTAGCCGGGTTAAAACCCTGCTGTAGTAAGATGTTTACTCCAGTGTTTCCATGCGTGCTGCTCACCATCATGCACCCTGTGCTCACATATATATCCTAATAGCAAAACTCTTCATATTTCTTTCTGAAACTTAAGAAAAAAAAATGTATGAGAAGTAAACCAGGTAGACCCTGGGGTCACCAACTTTTAAATGGAGATAACCAATGATGCTGAGTACCAGACAAAAAGAGAGAGACAAGAGCAAATGAGGAGACCATGTACATCACAGAGGAAGGGAAAGAGGGTGCAGAAGGAGGCATGTGTGCAGTGCACAGATGCCTCCCAGAGCTAGAGTGACAAGGGTTCCTCCTTCAGCACTCCTGGGGACTTGAATCTTACCATGAGGCAGTTCTACTTTCTATATCTTCAATCTTTTTTAAAAAATAAAATTGATTGATTGATTGATTTATTTGAAAGGCAGAGTTACAGAGAGGCAGAGGCAGAGAGAGAAAAAGGTCTTCCATTTGCTGGTTCACACCCCAGATGGCTGCAATAGCCAGAAGCTTCTTCTGGGCCTCCCACTTGGGTGCAGAGGCCCAAGGACTTGAGCCATTTTCTGCTGCTTTCCCAGGCCATTGCAGGGAGATGGATTGGAAGAGGAGCAGCCAGGACTCGAACTGGCGCCCATATGGGGTGCTGATGCTACAGATGGGGGCTTTATCCTGTTGTGCCACAGCACTGGCCTAGCAATTCTTCTTAAAGAGCTGTTACTGCTTCATCTTTTTACCTGCCTGAGTCTCCCTGTACCTCCCTATACCTGAGAAAGGGACTGATTCCTTAAATGTTCCTAGTACCAGTTGTGTGGCCTGTGTCCAAAGAGAATGCAGAGCGGTAGGTATGATTTAGGAGTGAGGAGGAAGGGTAGCATTATCAGAAAAATGGCAGTGAATTCCTCTGTGGTAGACCTTGAGTGATGAGAAGATTTTTGCCAGTAGAATCTAAGCTGCAGCCTTTGTAGATGGGATTCCTATTCTGGCTCAGTGGATCCACCTTGGACTGTAAAATTAAACATGGAAGGAGGAAGTTTTTTTTATGTGCACTGCTCTTTCAACAGATGGAGGTGACATGCTATAAATTAGTATTGCTCTTCTGTTTAATTCTGCTGCTTTTTACCATATTTAATGATGCTCAGTCAGGTTTGCTGGTATTTAAGAGACTTGCGAATCATTTGCAGCATATGTTTGCTATTTAACTTAACCCTAAGCACTAGGTTCTAAGTTGTTACTGATCTGTTATAATGTGACACACATGAATGGACATGTTTATTTTCTGCCAGTTGTAAAATATGTGCAAAGCATGTATGAGTATTTCTGTCCTCTGCTGGTCAGTGTCAGTGTTTCCATCACACCTCAAACAGGTTGATGCTTTAAACAAAGATGCGGAGAGCAAGAGAGAGAGGAGAAACATACAGGAAGGATGACCCTTGTGACCGGAAAATGTGTTCATGAATTTAGTTGCCCACCGTGAACCCCATCCACTTTTACCCATCGTTCAGCTGTGGCCTCTCACTTCCCAGTGGCCCATCTGTGTTTCAAAATGAATAGAAAACACCGAATTGTTGTTACAGTCAAGATGTAATAGTAGTGACATTTAAGTTGCTAAGAACCTGTTATTTAAAAACGAGTATTTAAAAACCCATTGAAATATAGGAAGCATAAGAGATGGTTTAGAAGAGAAATACTGATGGTGAAGATGAGCCTTTCTAAGTCACTTTTACCTGTTCTGTTTTCTACTGGCTTTCAGTTCCCTCCTACAGTGGCTATAACTTTACATATCCCAAGAAGGACAGTTCTACAGTAAATAACGCAAATACGGGGTGGCAAGAATTGGTTTTTTTTTTTTTTTTTTTTTTTTTACAGGCAGAGTGGACAGTGAGAGAGAGAGACAGAGAGAAAGGTCTTCCTTTGCCGTTGGTTCACCCTCCAATGGCCGCCGCAGTCGGCGCGCTGCGGCCGGCGCACCGCGCTCGTCCGATGGCAGGAGCCAGGAGACTGGTGCTTTTCCTGGTCTCCCCATGGGGTGCAGGGCCCAAGCACCTGGGCCATCCTCCACTGCACTCCTGGGCCACAGCAGAGGGCTGGCCTGGAAGAGGGGCAACCGGGACAGAATCCGGTGCCCCGACCGGGACTAGAACCCGGTGTGCCGGCGCCGCAAGGCGGAAGATTAGCCTGTTGAGCCACGGCGCCGGCCAGAATCGGTTTTTATCTTGATGGGCCTCCCAGATAGAGAATTGATTTGGATTTCTGTGATGTTATGAGAAATGGTGAAAGCATCTGGTGTTTGTAAGAACTCTCTTGAATTACGCTTTGTATAAAGTATTCTGTGAGGCAGTAAGTTGCAGGGGTTTTTTAATTTGTTTTTTTTTCTGAGCTGGACAGGTGTGCGTTTTGGCTCAGTTACTTGTTTTTTTTTCCATCTTATGAAGGGCACTTGGGCCTTGGCTGTGGCCACATGGGCTGTCATCCCTCACTGTTGCTATAAGCAACAGTTAGCAGTTATTCCACTTGAAGGTTTACAGTAGGCATTGGAGGGTGCAGAGTTCCGGAATGTAAAAGGCAACCAGAGCCATCTGATGGTAGAAGTGTCTCGAAAGCTCCAAAAGCAGATTCCATTCGGTTGTGCTCCACAACCGCTATATGTGCCACAAAAGATGAGGAAGAAGGGTGGGGGCAAAACAATTGGCATTTATCTGACTGCGCATCCCCAGACTGCGCGAGCTCCACCGCGCTTGCCTGGCCCTGCGTTCTGCAGGCAGCGAGCAGTTTTGAAACACCCCTAAATGTTCCAGCCTTTAAATAGCAGCAAGTCCTCTAAAATGATGCTGCGTGCTGCAAGAGGAATGAAAGCGGCTGCCTTGGAGGCAGGAAGCCGGCAGGCGAGATGCTTAATTATCGCGGAAGTAAGTGCTTGTTACGTTGAGTGGAGAGTGCAGCGAGCCGGGTCCTCCTCAGTGTCAGATGGTGATTTGTAGACAATGCCACCCTGTCATCTTTCCAAGCACGCATTTGGCAAGAATGTAAAGGCCACCTCTTGTGTAATGTGTGGAGTTTTGGAGAAGGATCGTCTGCCTGTCTTTTCAGGATGTACGCAACCATGCAGGATTTTGTACTCAGAACCCCTGCCTGCCGCCTCCAGCCTGACTTGCTGGTGAGGAAGTTGGCGTCCCTGCCCGTCACCTGGAAGGATGGTCACAGTTCTCTGTGACCCACTGGGGAACATGGCAAGGGCTCCCCAGCAGCATTTTGCTTCTGCACTCTTCGCAAATTAGCGCTGATGGGGTGGAGCCGGCTGCAGTGCTCAAGGAAATGCAGGCATTTTGTTAATTAGGAAATCCGTGCAGCTTTAGGAGTAGAGGACACTCAGGAGAGCTTGGGAAGAGATGGTGGTTAGTGCCGGATTCATCCTGAAACCTTCACCTTCCCCGTCTGGGTGAGTAAGAAGTACAAGGAGATGCAGACGAGTGCTAATGGATAGAATGGCTCCGGGGAAACCCTGTTTATTTTCCTTCTGCTGTATTTGTCTTGCCAACTATGTGAAGCCTTTGTAAGGAAAGAGAAAACAAGCATTGATTTTGAAATGTGGAAGAACTTACAAAGTGAATGTTGGCAGCATATTCAATACAAGGATTTTTCAATTGTTAGTTTTGTCAGAAACCTAACTGTGTTGCTCTGATTACCTGAGTCATTTGGTTGTGTCTCAAACTTCTCATCTTTGTTAGAGATCATTGGAGCCAAACTCTGCTCCTGGGATAGAAACCTTTATCCCTCGTTCTGTGAAGCAGCTCAATTAAACTGAAGTATTCATGTTCAGTTTTTTTTTTAATGGAAGTGATGGATTTTACTAAATAATTGTCCTTCCCTTCAAACCTTCTTCACTAAAGATAAGGATTGTGAATTGTGAGCTGCAGTCCGTTATTGAGTCTCTCAGTCTGCCTGTGTCCAGCTCCTGCTGTTGCACATTTATTTTTAGATGTATTTATCAAGGGTTAATGCACACTGTCCTTTTCTGTTTTAGAGAAAGCATGGGATGAGGCCAGTCACAGAGTCCCAGTAAGACAAGTTCTGTTCAGTTTCTTCTGAAAGAAAGCCGTCTGCTGAAGTGAAGCGAAGGAGCTCTGTGGATTACAGTGTCCTGAAGATCTGGATTTTCAGTCATTTGAAAATAAAGTGTCATTTTTCCTTTTAAATGAAACAAATCAGATCTCATGCCACTGTTGTATTTTCTGGAAGCCGCTGTCCCAGAGGGGAGCGCATGTTGAAGGGGCAGACGTGATGGTCCTTTCTGCAGGGATTTCAGTCTGATCGCGTGGACATCATGACCAGCCTGAAGCGGTCACAGACGGAAAGGCCTGTGGCCACTGACAGGGCCTCCATCGTCGGCTCAGACGGCGCCCCCAAAGTCCACACCGATGACTTCTACATGCGGCGCTTCCGGTCCCAAAATGGCAGCTTAGGATCATCAGTCATGGCTCCCGTGGGGCCTCCCCGGAGCGAAGGCTCGCATCATATAACCTCGACCCCTGGAGTCCCAAAGATGGGGGTCAGGGCAAGGATTGCAGATTGGCCCCCGCGAAAGGAAAATGTAAAAGAATCGAGCCGTTCAAGCCAGGAAATAGAAACCTCCAGTTGCCTTGAGAGCTTGTCCTCCAAAAGCAGTCCCGTGAGCCAGGGAAGCTCTGTGAGCCTCAACTCCAGTGACTCAGCCATGCTGAAGAGCATACAGAACACGCTGAAGAGCAAGGCGAGGCCGGCGGAGAGCATGGACTCCCGATTCCTGATGCCTGAAGCCTACCCCAGCTCCCCTAGGAAAGCTCTTCGCAGAATCCGGCAGCGGAGCAATAGCGACATTACCATAAGTGAGCTTGACGTGGACAGCTTTGATGAATGTATCTCACCCACATACAAGAGTGGGCCATCACTGCACAGGGAATATGGTAGCACGTCTTCAATTGACAAGCAGGGGACATCCGGAGACAGTTTTTTTGATTTGTTAAAGGGCTACAAAGATGACAAATCTGACCGAGGTCCAACCCCAACCAAGCTCAGTGACTTTCTCATCGCCGGCGGGGGCAAGGGTTCTGGCTTTTCTCTGGATGTCATAGACGGACCCATCTCGCAGAGAGAGAGCCTCCGGCTTTTTAAGGAAAGGGAAAAACCACTCAAGCGACGTTCTAAGTCTGAAACTGGAGACTCGTCCATTTTTCGTAAGTTACGCAACGCCAAAGGTGATGAACTTGGAAAGTCCTCAGACCTTGAGGACAACCGGTCAGAGGACTCCGTCAGGCCCTGGACGTGTCCAAAGTGCTTTGCCCACTATGATGTCCAGAGCATACTGTTTGATTTGAACGAGGCCATTGTGAACAGGCACAACGTCATTAAGAGGAGAAACACCACCACAGGAGCCTCGGCAGCCGCCGTGGCGTCCTTGGTCTCCGGGCCTTTGTCCCATTCAGCCAGTTTCAGCTCCCCAATGGGCAGCACCGAGGATCTGAACTCCAAAGGAAGCCTCAGCATGGACCAGGGGGATGATAAAAGCAATGAACTTGTCATGAGCTGTCCTTACTTTCGGAATGAGATAGGTGGTGAAGGGGAAAGGAAGATCAGCCTGTCTAAGTCCAGTCCCAGCTCCTTCAGTGGGTGTGAAAGTGCCTTCGAGTCTGCCCTCAGCCCCCACTGCACAAACGCGGGAGTGGCAGTGCTTGAAGTGCCCAAGGAGAACCTGCTGCTGCATCTGGATCGAGTGAAAAGGTACATCGTGGAACACGTGGATCTCGGCGCATACTATTACAGGAAATTTTTCTACCAGAAGGGTGAGTGGAGATCCTCTCTGGGAAAATAGTAGATATACTATATATTAAGATTTTCAGCAGTGTGGTGTTACTGTTTGTGTGAATCCTTTTGATTTCTTATGGTCAAGTAATTAAATGGCTGTTTGCTATAATTTATTTGTATAGTATATGAGTTACTTTCCCCTTTCAAATATACAGCTGTCTTGTATATTAAATATTAATTTTGAATAAAAAGCTTGATTTAGTAAGTGAAAGTATAGTCTTTGTATAGATTTACTATATTACTTTTAGGCATAAATGCATAAAGTTGAAAATACTGTAAGGCTTTTTTGATCAAAGTTGCAAAAACAATTTTAATACTCCCTTTCCTATTGGAGCACTCTTGTTCTTAGTACAGAACTCTTCCCTTGCAGCCTCAGTGTTCTTCTCAGTGACGGCACTACCGTATGCTTCCAATCCATTCCACGGACTTTCTGTGAGAATGGATTACATGATTTATAAAGGCACAGAGCCAATTATTTTAAAAGTCAAGAATGAAACCTAGGTCTTTAGTTTGAGTAGAAAAGGCACCAAAGAGAAGAGGACTCATAACATGTTAGCTGCTTCCTTTCTGGTTTCTCTAGGGGAGCTGGGGAGTGTGTGTGTGTGTGTGTGTGTGTGTGTGTGTGTGTGTGTGTATCTCCTAAAATGTATATATGCTTGGTGTGCTACTTTACAGTTTCATCTCATGCTTTGAAGAAAGGCACTTGTACTTTATTGAAAAGTGAATAGTGTAAGTGAATTGTTGAAGAGCTTCCTAATTGCTTTATGTAGCATGATTAATGAGGGGCGAGTTTAAGTCATCCAAGTTTGCAGTCTGGGAAACAGGTGGATCCCCATGGAAGGGTGTCCACTGTGATCCATTAGCTAGCTCCGTCATCTCAGCAGTCAGGTACCCAGGCCTTGGCAAGAGGCTCCCTGACTGCAAGTGACTCCAGCAGTGTTTTGGTTTCCCACTTATTGTTTGAGGGGTTTGCATGTTATTTAGATTTATTCATCTGATGAAGTTTAGTTTTACATCTGGTATTCATTATAGCTTTATGACATTGTTCACTTTAGAATACAATTTATCTTAAGATTGTTACATGATGGACCCTATTTGGGTAGGTTTACTGACTGGAAGAATCTTGTTTCATTCCTAAATATCTATGGCACAAGTCCTGGAATCAATATGATAATGAAAATACTTCATTTTTAAACAGTATGATACTTATTTTGTCACAGCAAGGCTCTGGATTCAGATTTTAGAAACCACATCTCTACTACACTGTCCTGCCAGCTACAGAGTTTTTCAGCCTCACCAACATGGGGTGTGGGACCAGCTAATTCTTTCCTTTGTTGGGGTTGGGTGGGAGGTTGTCTAGTGCATTGTGGGATGTTTCCCAGCATCCTTGACCTCAGCCCCCTACATG
The DNA here is from genome assembly GCA_949820135.1 of Sylvilagus floridanus. Taxonomy (NCBI): domain Eukaryota; kingdom Metazoa; phylum Chordata; class Mammalia; order Lagomorpha; family Leporidae; genus Sylvilagus; species Sylvilagus floridanus. Next base: position 7,476,719 of record OX463228.1, on the reverse strand, counting down.
CCAGAATCTTCTCCCCTTCCTCTGGGTTGTGACAGCCTAAAATGTCTCCAGGTGTTGCCAGATGTCCTTTAGGAGGTAACATTGTGTCTGGCTGAGAGCCTCTGCTTTACTCTACTCCGGGGAGTTTTCTGTAGGTGTGTCTGAGCAGTGTGTAGGGGAGTCAGTCTTGCAAGTGTTAAACATGAGAGAGGCCGGCGCCTCGGCTCAGTAGGCTAATCCTCCGCCTAGTGGCGCCAGCACACCAGGTTCTAGTCCCTGTCAGGGCGCCGGATTCTGTCCCGGTTGCCCCTCTTCCAGGCCAGCTCTCTGCTGTGGCCCAGGAGTGCAGTGGAGGATGGCCCAGGTGCTTGGGCCCTGCACCACATGGGAGACCAGGAGAAGTGCCTGGCTCCTGGCTTCGGATCAGCCGCGGCGGCCATTGGAGGGTGAACCAACGGCAAAGGAAGACCTTTTTCTCTGTCTCTCTCTCTCACTGTCCACTCTGCCTGTAAAATAAATAAATAAATAAATAGATAGATAGATAGATAGATAGATAGAGAACATACCAGTCACGGGCTTGTTTATGTAGGATGTGGGCTGTTTTCCTATTAGGAAATATCATAATGTTGTAAGGAACATTTTTGAGCACTTACATAGCAGGCTCTGTACTAGCATTTAATGTGATGCACATTTTCTCATTTCAGCCTCTTGATGCCCATGAGGTAAGTAGGCAGTTGCTAATCCCATTTGCCAGAGGAGAAAACTGGGGCTTAGGTGATATGCTGCCTTGTATCCAGCAACTGTTAGGGCAAGGATCCACCTTTGGTCTGAGAAGAGCTGTGCTCTTCCTCTCTGTTCCTCACATCTACTCTGGAAGACTAGAGGGAGAGAGACTCGCTTACTTAAAGTGTTTACCTTTCAGAAAGGTGAAGTGGAAAGAACACCTAGATTCTAGAGGAATTCTGATCATTTATAAAATTTCATACATTTAAAAGCCACTAATCCAGTAATTGCTAATTTGAAGTATGGGACATACCATTATACCCAACACAATAGGAACTGGCTAATTGACATTACTGGTTAAATAGCAGAGATGTTAAAATATATGCATATCTGAAATATCTCATTAAGTATTTCATTAGAACATATTAAAAATACATTTACTACCTGCTGAGGCTAGAGGGTTTTCTCTGACAGCATTCTATTTGTTTGATTCCACACTGTATTATTAGTCTCAAGCACAAGAGCTGAAGTATAGACACCGGCAAGTCTTTCCAAAGCTTTCAGTATTGCTTCCATAATAATTCAGTTTCATAATTAAAGTAACAAGTTACCTGGCATAAAGGTGTAGGGAGACACAGCTGACTCTCCTCGTGAAATCCAGTTGGTGGGGGCACAAGGTTGCCCACTAGCCTGCTCATGCCCATAGACATTCATCAGTGTGGATTAGAGAGGGAGTGGTCGGTATTGGTTAATCCAGGAACCTCGAACACAGTTGCCTGCTGGGCCAGCTCTTCTTGGGCCACATCATTTAGAATTTTCAATTTGGGCAAGTCATTTGTCACAATGTAAAAGCGTATCAAAAATTGTAACCCCAAATGGTATCAGTTGAAGCAGAAATTAAGCCTGTTCAAGTATGACAGTGGTGTTTTTGTTGCTGTTTTTTGGTTTTAGATTTTATTTATTTATTTGAGAGGTGAAGGTACAGACAGAGAGGGAGACACAGAGAGAGAGGTCTTCGATCTGCTGGTTCATTCCTCAGATGTCCACAACCAGAGCTGGGCTGATCCAGCCAGGAGCTTCTACCCGGTCTCCCATGCAGGTGAAGGGGCCCAAAAATGTGGGCCATCTGCCACTGCTTTCCCAGGCCAAAGCAGAGAGCTGGATCGGAAGAGGAGCAGCCAGGACTAGAACCGGAGCCCATATGGGATGCTGGCACTGCAGGTGGAGGCTTAGCCCACTATCCCACAATGCAGGCCCCTGTATGTTTTAAAAACATATATGTTATCGGTATTTTTAATATATTCCTCATCCAAAATATTCTAAAATCTGAAAGTTTTTGAGTGCTAACATGATATTAAAAGTGGAAAATTCCACATACGTAAAACAAATACATACATTTGTTTTGTGTACAGAATGACTAAAAATTCTATATAAAGTCACCTTCGGGGTATGTGCATAAGGTATATATGAGGCATAAATGAACTGCTTACTTAGACATGGGACCTATTCTGAAAAATAACCTAAATCCAGAACGCTTCGGGTCCGTAGCATTTTTGGATAAGGAATAGTCAGCCTGAGTAGTCCAAAGGTTCTATTTTGTAACTTTCAGTCTACGACTCAGATTCACTGAAATTGCTGCACTAACTCATTTTGCTCGGTCGGACCCTTAAAGCACGTCAGGTCAGATGTTTTCATCCTCCAGCACGGACCTGTAGGGTCACTGACTTGGCTGGCGGGGCAGCCTCCTCATCACCACATAGCTTCCGTTCTGCTGTTGGATGCGTTCCTAACTTGATTGTGGCTAAGTCTCCAAGAAAAAACAAAATTTACTGAAATACACTCAATGACCAGAATTCTAGGTAAAGTTTCAGCTGATGGAGCTGTGATCCCTCTTTAATAGTGTGTTGTTTTTGTAAACTTCATCACTTCACACATGTAGACTGTAGAGGATATTTGACTCCTACATGGAAGCAAAGTCCGTTGCTGGAAGAGGCTGGGCTAGTAGAGCGATCCGTCGTTCGTGCTCATTAAATAAACAACATGTTACTGAGGACTTTCCGTTGTCCTTCCTCCTGCCCGCTGCTCTGCCAGCTTGCTAGTGTGTGTGCTCATGTTGAGCCTCGCCCAGAATGAAGCGGCAGTCGACATACAGCAGGTGTTTGTAGTGTGTCTTGGGCAGACTTCGTGGGATCCTGGGGTGAACCTGTCACTGTGGGGGAAGCATGGTAGAGAGACCCAGACTAGTCAGGAGGGTAACGTTCAGATCAGTGCAGACGTGAGTTTAGTTTTTATTTAGATAGTCGCCACAGTCAAAATAGCCAGGAAATGTGGAAAAGCATGTGGAAAATAACAAAGCCACAGAATACTAATGTTGCTGTGGCTTTCGAGGAGGGAGTCTTCCCTAGCCATGATTGATCTTCTTTCTGTGGCCGCACCAGACTTTGTCAGTTTGCGCTGAGAGTACAGTCGCTTTGGAGGCACTTTCTCCCTGAATCCCGTTCGTGAAGACGGTGGAGCCCACGAGTTGCTCTGGCAGTTGCGTTTGCTGCTGCATTGGTCAGCAGTGTAGACAGGCTTGCTGTGTTTACGCTAGGATGCCGTGATAAGTGAGGGCATTCCTCTCTTGCCCAGTGGCCTGGACAAACTGCCAGCATGGTCTGAGGAACGTCTGGAAACATTTTCTACTCCTTAAGAGAGGGAGGATCAGTGCTCGTGCACCTGCTTATCCTGCTAACTCTAAACCACCGAGATGGTCCTTGTAACTGTTCTCCTTCCTGCTCCTACACTCAGCACCGTGCCCACCCCAGCCCCAGCCCACTCGCGTATTCACGGGGATGCTTCCCTGCGTGCAGACACACAGATGAGGTTGATCATATGCTGGGCCCCAGGACTGTCTGAGAAGACCACTTGGATTTCCATTGCTGTTGAACTGCTTTGCTTCTCACTCTCTGGTCATCAGCCATCCTTAACATCATTCCTTTAGAATATCACACTTAACTTCCTTTTCCTTCCGGCCAGCTTTAGCACCCCAATAGAATCTCCACTTTGCTATCAAAGGGCTGTTTTTCAAATCAGCATCATTGAGTAGCCTTTCTAAGTTTTATTGAGTTTTCTAATAAATGTAGAATCCCAGGAAGCAGAACTGAAAAGGAGAATTACCTAGATCGAGAACCAGTCACATCATCTTTACACATCATCTGGTATAACAGATAAACTATTGTTCAAAGCCACACTGCTCCAGAATAATTTTTAATGAAATACACGTTTTTACCATGGAAGATAAACTTTTTTTTTTCCAGGAGTTCTTGTGTATATAAGTGTTTTTTAATGACACATGTACAGATGTAAAGCTTTGGATGATAAATTAACTCTGCTTGTGGGCCAGTGCTGTGGCGCAGTAGGTTAAAGCCACCACCTGCCAGTTTGTGTTCTGGCTCCTCCACTTCCAATCCAGCTCTCTGCTATGGCCTGGGAAAGCAATGGAAGATGGCCCAAGTCCTTGGGCCCCTGTAGGAGACCTGGAAGAAGCTCCTGGCTCCTGGCTTCTGGCTTCAGTTCTGCCTAGCTCTGGCCATTGCAGACATTTGGGGAGTGAATCAGCAGATGGAAGACCTCTCTCTGCCTCTGTCTTTCTGTATCTCTGACTTTCAAGTGAGTAAATCTTAAAAAAAAATAATAATAATTAACCCTGTGGGCTGCAGGTGTGCTGTTGCAGGTATCTTTGCGCTTCATCATTAGTAAATGGCTTGACCTTAGTTATTGATATGAGCTCGTCCTCTTGTTTGCCAGTGGAGAAACCACTCAGATGCTGTTAATGCAAACAACCTGAGCTCAAATGCATCCGGTACATGTTTTTTTGTCTTTAAAGAACTTTTGCCCAAAGCATGTAGAACACGTATACCACGCTCCCAAGAGTGTGTGAGGTGATAAGAAGAGTGATTTCCAGGTTATGGGTTAAGAAACCAAATATTTGAGAGGTTGAGTCATAGTCCAGCATTTACAGTGTAGAAGTCTGAGCATGTGGCCCAGTGTTAAGATGCTGCTAGGGGCACCTGTACCCTGTACTGAAGTGCTTGGGCTTGAGTCACAGGCCTGCTCCTGATTTCAGCTTCCTGGTACTGTGTACCGTGGGAGGTGGTGGTGATGACTTAAGTAATGGGGTCTCTGCCACCTGCTTAGGAGACCCAGGTTGCATTTCTGGCTCCTGGCTTTGGCCTGGCCTAGCCCCCGCTGTTGTGAACATCTGGGGAATGAACCAGCAATGAGAAGACCTCTCTCTGACTTTCAAATAAATAAAAATTTTTAAAACTCTAAGAATTATTACTTCCATTTTAGATAAAAAGAAACAGATGAAGTGGCTTGCCCAAGGGGAAGCAGGAAGCCTAATAAACAGGGGGCAGGAGGGGGGAGATTCCTCAGGCAGCTCCAGGGAGCTCAAATGTTTCTCAAACCTGGGCTGACTGTTTATAACAGAATTGGGCTTGAGGAAAGTGTTAATGGTCGTGTTGGAAGCTGAGAGTGCTGTAAGGATGGCCTTTAGGTCTGGTTTCTGATGTGGGGAGTTGTGCGTTCCAGGTAGGTGATGAGCTCCAGCGTCAGCCGATCTGTGCTCTGGTTCTGTATTGTGCTCTGTGCTCTTGAGCGCAGCAGCTTCTGCCAAAATATGTAGTGTTATACATGTATTATAACTCCTTGTTTTACCGAGACCCCACAGACTCTGTATGCTTAATTTAGAGCGAGTTCTTTAATTAATAATCAATGTTTCGGGTCAGGGAGTCTTGGGGGCCTTTGTGTCTTGAGGAACTGACCGAGGTGTATGTTGCGCTGCTCTCTCGGTGTATGCTCAGGTCTCCCAGCGGCAAGCATGCCATCAGGTATTGTGGTTTTTCACACTGGCTCCTTTGGAAACAACATCCTCTCCCTCCTGTCCTGTGATGTCCATGTCCCTGCCCTTGAAGGCATTGGGGCTTTCATAGTGTCAGTTGAGGGCGTGTGCTTCAACTTCCGTTTATTCTTAAAATCAAGATAGACTGTCTGAAGGCCATACCAGCTGCAACTTTCTACCAGGTCATCTTTTCAAGATCCCATCATACAGAAATGGGGTTTGTTTTACAATAAAACTGGTGATCAAGACATTGCCCTGTTAGGTCGTTCATCTGCCTCTTTGAAAGCGTCATATGAGAAAGGTATTTTATAACTGGCTGCCTGAAATTATTTGCTGGGAGCTGCCACATGCCTGCTCTCGAGAGGACAGCTGTATTGTATGTGTTGTTTTACTGGAATTCCTTCAAATCTCAGAAACAAATCTCATGAGCAGCTGTACAGCTGTCATTATTATTAACACATTGGCTTCCACTTTCATCTTTAGTTTCCTGTTCGGTGTTATCAGCATGAGAAATGTATGTCCTTTCTAATCAGCCTCAGAAAAAAAAATTGAGTGGGAATGTTAACACTGCAGGGTGCAGAAAGGAAACTCTCCCCTCAAGTGAATCATTCCACTTCTATCTTTCTGTATCTTACATACACACAAGTATCTTCCAGTTTAGTGTTGACAAGAGTGCTCTGCATATTTTTGCAGTAGTTTTAAAAAATCAGCTTATATATCCATTGACTTATTTATTCAGTTATCCAGTCATTTGAATAATAGTGAACATCTGCTTTGTCCCAGATGCGGTTCCTGGGGAGAGCAAAAACTGACAGTTCCCCTCCTTATTTAGTCTTCATTTAGTGCTACTGAGGTGGATGAGAAGCTGTTGAATTATTTTTTTCCTCCTTTAAAAAAATTAAGTCTTCTACAATATCTTCTTCCCTTCTGCCTAGAACTCCATTAGATCGAGGGTTGGACTCCTGGATTAATCATCCACTTTTTTTTTCTTATGTAACTGCACTTTTTAAAGGATTTTTTTATTTATTTATTTATTTATTTATTTATTTATTTATTTGAGAGGTAGAGTTACAGACAAAGAGAGAGAATGAGAAAGGTCTTCAGTCTGCTGGTTTATCCCCCAAATGGTGGCAATGGCCAGAGCTAAGCCGATCTGAAGCTAGGAGCCAGGAGTTTGTGCTGGGTCTCCCACACAGGTGCAGGGACCTCAGGACTTGGGCCATCTTCCACTGCTTTCCCAGGCCCCAGCAGAGAGCTGGACTGGAAGTGGAGCAGCCGGGACTAGAACCGGTGCCCATGTGGGATGCTAACCAGCATCAGGCAGAGGCTTAGCCTGCTGCACCACAGCACTGGCTCTGATAACTGCACCTTGATTTTGTTCCATTCTGCATTAGTGTTGTCTTCTGAACAAGGAATTATATGCAGCTCTGTGTGCTCTGTTATCTGATCTTCTCACTGCGTTTTGTTTTTAGCAATCACGTTTTTAATCCCCAAGAACTCATTGTTTCTATTGGTGTTGATGAAAACATGTTAATGTCTTTCAAGAGATCTCTGTCTTCTCACTTTTCTGTTCAGCTTCTCTTGTTTCTCTGGCTCATGCTGATGGTCTTCCTTCTTTGTCCAGAGATGTTTATCACATTTATGACTAAGAGCTGCAGCGGCTTAGTGTAAGTGGCATCAGTTCCCCTGTGGCTGGCTCTGTAGGTCTCTTTGTCCAGCTGGCCTCTCTTTGGCATAGGAGGGCCGAGAGCCAGCTGGAGAAGTGGTGTATCTCTGCACTTTTAGGTGTCCCTGTGGAGGGAGAGGGCAGTGAGCAGGGTGCGGTATGGAAAGCCACATGCAGGTCAAATTGGGAGGGCTTCTGCGCATTCTGCTCCTGCGTGGGGCTGTGTTGGTCTTCTTTCCTCTCTCGCCCACTTGGCAGGCACTGCAGGCTTGAGAAGCCTTTGCAACCTCTTCCTTGTCGGAGGTGTAGCTCTCCCACCACCGATCCATCTCCCTGCACAACACTCTGTGAGATGCATTGGTTCACAACCAGTCTTAGCACACCCTGAAGGCAAGGATTGTAGATTAGGGGGTTCCACAAATGTTTTATAAATAAGCGAATGTCTGGTACCTCTGCAAAGTAGAGGTTCTGTTGAGGTGAGGATCCAATTCATCTTGTGTAGCATCAGGTAGAACAGTGAAGACCCTCTGTGTTCATGGCCTTGTGTTATGCTCCAGGCACTGAATCGTATGTTGCAGTTCCTTTTCCTCACTCCTCAGGAAATGAGACCACAAACATGTCTGTGTGTGGTCAGAGTGGTTTTGTGGAAACTGACCAAGACCACCAATTGATTCCCATAGGCGCAAAAAGCCATTACAGAGAATGATTTTTAACTACTGTGTACATTTTAAAAGACACAACTGATGGTGTCTTTAAGACTATGTAGTTTAACATTCTCTTGAATACTTTTATTATTGACACTTTATTTTTGGACATTTCTTATAGGCCAAAAAATGATTTCATTTCCTTGATCACTAGTGAGGTTAATTTATTTTTAAAGCAGTTATTGTTTGGGCATATGGCGTAGTAGTTAAGTCGGTGCTTAGTGTAACTGCATGCCCATTGTGGTGCCTGGTTTGAGTCCTCTGCTTTGGATAAAGCTTCCTGCTAATGTGCGTACCAGGAGGCAGCAGTAATGGTTCAGTACTTGGATCCCTGTCACCCATGAGGGACGTGGGTTGAGTTCCTGGTTTCTAGTGTTATTCCTGGCCCATCTCTGACTATTGGGGCATCTGGGGAGAGAACCAGCAAATGGAAAATCTCCCTCTTGTGTGTACCTTTCAAATAAAATGAAAATAAACAAATTTTTAAAATATGTATATAATTTATGTTCATTTGTAATAGATAGTGATGGAATAAAAACAGATTCTGCTTACTCTTTATTTTCTCTTTATTTCAAAGGATTTTCTTGGTATTTTTTTCTTTACCCATTTGATTATGATTTATTAATGTGAATATTACTTCACAATACAGCTTACCTTTTTAGGCAAATTAGAGTCCTAAATGTGTCTGTTTGGTCTGATGCTATTTTTAAACCCTGCAAATTGCATGCAGTTTTGGCAAGGGTACACCTCACTTTTTAAGTTACTATGGAAAGGTTGTAACCTGTAAGTACTGAGCACTTTGTAAATGTGAGCAATTATTCTTATGTAACAATAATTATAAGCTTAGTGCAGTGCTCTGGGACAGAATTCTGGCCTGTGGCCAGTCCTTTGCAAATGTCCCCATCCATTACTCTGTCCCGCTTTTGATTATGATGCAGAGTCCTAGGCTGTTCACTTCTCCTGGAACCTCACCCTTATAATTAGGTCCCCTTTGAGGACCACAGACAAAATATCCAAGTGGTGCTTGTCCTGAAAAGAGCTACAGTTGGTCTCCTATTACCTCTGCTTCTGCAAACCTCCATTGTATTTTTAAGTTTGTTTGTTTTGATGGGCAGCTAATGGAGAGACAGAGCTGCCATCTTCTAGTTCAATCCCCAAAATACCTGGGACAGCTAGGGCTGGGCTGAGGTTCAAGTCAAGAGCCAGAAAGTCAATCCAAGTCTCCCACGTGGGTGGCAGAAGCCCAAGTACTTGAGACAAAAGCACTGCCTCCCAGGAAGCTGGAGTCAGGAGCCAGAGCCAGAGCCAGGAATTGAACCAGGCACTCCAGTATGGGATGTAGGTGTCCCAGCTGATGTCAACCTCCAGGCCAAATGTCCATTCTCTCTCTTTTTTTTCCTTTTTAAATTACATTCTTCTAAGTTTCTGATTTGTCTTTTTCTAGCCTAGTCATTCATCATATTAAGATGAGAGAAGTTGCATACAAGCAAAATATCTGAACAGTTTGAAGCCAATAGGCAGAAATAAGCAGTTTTATAGAAATATGTGCCATAGTGGTCTTCCTAGTTTTATCCAAATGCTTTGTCTAATGGAAATATTGAGGATCAGAGTTCATGTTTTCTCCTGAAGTAAAATTTGTAACCCACCAAGTAGACTGTTTTAAAACAGTGTTTTTAAGGTGGTGAAACAAGTTTAACCCAGTCTACTAAAGTTGTTTCATCTGCTAATATATAGTGAAGCCCAGAGCTGCCAGCTCATTACTTGCGTCTTCAGCTGCTTTCTACACTGTCTTACGGTGTCTTTTCTACAGAAAATGGAGTTTTTCATTTCAGAAAAATCATTTAGAATTGTGTTAGACATGAGACAGTAGCTGTTTTATTTGCTCTGTGTTTCTTTGATTTGTGTCTTTGATGTCTGTTTTCCCTATTTAAAATTTAAGTGAACAGTTATAAAGAGATGTTATAGCCATAAATTACAACTTGCCAAATTATTTATAAGACATAAAAGTGCATCTTTGCTATTTATAATTATACTCAGTTCAGATTATGCTGATATCCTTAGGGAAACATGCAACTAAAATATTAATACATAGCCTACAGATATCATGAGAACAAATATGAGCCATCCAGGAATTGCTGATTGAAGCGCTATAACTCTTGTCATTATATTTTCCTCTTCTTGATGCCAGACTTTTTTTTTTTTTTTGCTATGTGTTCATGTGTTCCTGCACAGCTTATCACCCGATGATTTGACTGACTATTCTCATTACTTGAAGCTTTGGACTGTCTGCTATTTCTCCTCTTTAAATGTATGATTTTTTTATTATTCATGATTGTGAATGAATCAGCCAAAAACACAGCTACTTAGGTGGAATGTTCTAGTAATAGCAGAACCACATACTAGCGCTGTGAACCATCCTTGTTAAACCTCTACAGCCACAGGTGAGTGTTGTGCTGCGGTGGGTCAAACAAAGCTTGAGACACCTGCATCCCACATGGAAGTGCCTGAGTCCTGGCCGCCTACATTTCTCATCCAGCTTCCTGTAATATGCCTTAGAGGCAGCAGATGGTTGGTACTTGGATCCCTGCCATCCGCATGAGAAGCCCAGACAGCTTCTCGGCTCCTGCCTTAAGTCTGGCCTAGCTCTAGTGAACTTCTGAGAGTGAATCAGCAGATGGTAGATCTCTATCTCTCCTTCTCCTGTGTCTTATTTATGTTAAATAAATAAATAAATTTTTGAGAAGGGGACACAAAGCTGTCAAGAACCAGAAATAGTAAGAAAGCTTCAGGCTGAATATGTGCTTAGCCATTAAATATACATGGCTAAAAAAATAGTATAAGGATATAACACTAATATGTTTCAATGCAGAGAAACCTTAGCTACCTAGCACATCAAGGAAGAAAACATTGTGTGTGATCTGATTAGATAAATGGTATATATACTTTCCAGCACCATACTGTATTTAACTACTGCTTATCCTTAATAAAATTTTTGAGATTTTTGGAAACATAATATTTGTAATGGCTAAGAAAAAGAGCTTTACAATCTGTAGTTCACGTGTTTTGGTTCTGCTGTATACTGTACCAGTGGCTAAGTGACTGATTTTAAATCATCACTGCCAAATTTGTAAAGAGGAAGGAAATACCTGTTTCCCTGGTTGATGTGAGTGTGAGGTAGAATGCTTGGCTGTACCATGTCACTATCATGGTGATGGTGGTCTGGGTTATGGCACTGCAGTGTACCACCGATTCTGTGTAACACCTGTGTTGCAGTTCATCCATCAGCAGCTTAAGCCACCCTCCTGAGTCTGCAGTTTCTCCCACCCCAGCCCTGCTTCTTTGACTGATGCTCCTTATCCTGAATCCCTTCATCACATTTCCCTGCCTTTAGTACTTCTCATCTGTAACTCCCAGTGCTTGTTCCTCTTCCTCCCTTGTTATTACTACCTGCAAAAGGAAGATGTAGCTGGAAGCGCTCCCTGCAATTGATGGCTGATCCCACTAGTGAAGAATGGAAGTAGATCACTGGTGCATCAGGGAGCAGGAGTTGAAGCACTGCCCAGAGGCCACACTCCTGAGAGCAGGGTACCGCCCTCCAGGGAGGGAAAGGACAGTCAGAGCCACAAGGGATATAAGAAGGATGAGACCAAGGATGTCCCTGGAATGGCTGTTCGTGCCTTGAGATCAAAGTTTAAAAACTCAAAAGTTTAATATAAGGTGACTTCCTGGCCACATCCTTCTCTACCAGAGGATCACATACCACGTCAGGATTTTGAATTTCATGAGCTTGTCGTCATGTAGAATCCGCTTTATTTTCCTCTTAGCTGAGGTCAGAAAAAACAAATCACGGAAACACACAGCACGTTCTTTGGTGGGATGAATTCTTACCGAAGCTGAGAGGCCTCTTGAGGAAGCGTGCCTGTGGGGGAGTGTAACACCGGAAGGGGAGCCAGCCTCCCCCTCGGAACCAGTGCAACTGCCAGAAGTAGAGAGTCCCAGGAATGCTGTCTTGCCAGTAATAACCAGAGCTCTTGTCCAGTCAAAAAAAAAAAAAAAAAAAAAAAAGGTGTTTCTTCACAAACACACAGGAGTTCAGTAAAATCTCTGAGCATTAGCATATCAGAGACGGGCGTGTTTGAAGTGGGTTTATAATTACTCCATCCCCATTTTCCCAACTCAGAAATCTGCTATTTTAGCAGGTGGGTAATTTGTACAAAAGCATAAGTACAGTCAGGTTTTCATGATGATGACACCAAAAAAAGGCTTAAATGATAATTAATTTTAAAGTTTTATGATTAACAAGGTATTCCTTATTTTTAATCTTATGTTTATTTTTAATATTATTTCTATTTTCTGTGTAATAGTAAAATGTGTTTTATATTTATCTTTATAAAGTTACACTTTTGTTTTATATTTCTAAACTTTTGTATTTGTGATATATTAAATATTTGGCTTCACTAATTTTTTATGAAATCTTTTATCTTTTAAATAGAGCAAATATACAAAATAAACACTTTAATTTTGCTCCATTATTTAGTCACTCTTGGGAGAGATGTCTAAATGAGATTTCAGCTGAGACTAAAAGATGAGAGGACATAGTCAACAGAACAAGGACTGATGGGAAGAACACTCAGAGGTTTTTGGGTGAGAAAGAGCATGGGGAATTTGAGCACCTGCAAGAAGTTCAGTACAGTTGGCTCTCAGGATTTAGAAGGCTGAGAGAGGTCCGAGTTGAGGCTGGAATAACAGGCTCCTGATGGGTTACGAGGACACTGGTAAGCCAGGGAAGGATTTTAGGGTTAGTAGTAGTTGGTGAGATGAGAATTTTAGAAAGTTGATCTGGCTGCTGTGTGAACAAGATGGATAAAAGCAAACCAGTTATTAAGGACCCGTAAGCAGAATAGGGTAAGTCGGAGGCAGTGAGGAGAAGAGAAGGTAGATCAGAGAGGTATTTGGGAACTGGCCTTCAAAGGGCATGGCAGTGGGTCTAGCGTGTGTACCCGGGTCAGTGTGGGAGCAGTTGCTGACACAGGGTCTGCAGGGAGGGCCGTCTGGTTTCTGTGGGAATCTGTGGATGCTCTCGGGGATAGCCCTCGGGCTTAGAGGAGAGTGGAGGGGACTTGTACACCACAGAGCATCGTCTGCGTTTGGATGGCAGTTGAGCTTCTGCGAGTGGTTGGAATAGTCAGTAGAAAGAGCACTGGAACCTGTGCAAGAGCACCTGAAGGGCTAGAAGCCAAGTCAGAAGAGAGCGGTGCATGGGGCCAACAATTGGAGTTCTCCTGTACAGAAGGAAGCGATCCTGGGTGTGGGCTGTTTCCAGGACGGGGAGCAAGATGTGGACAAACAGTGCCCTTTGTGTAGCTGATTAGCGTGGTGGAGATCAGACCATAGCAATTGGGAAGTGAGAGGTTGGGCAGCTCTTTGAGAAGTTCCCAGTGGAAGAAAGGAATCATATTTTAGTTCTGAACGATGCTAAGGAGGAAGAAAAGGAGTAAGAGGTACATAAAAAGTTGTTGGAGAAATGAAATTAGAAGATTCCTTTGGTGCAAAAAATTGCAATCTGTGCATAGGTTTTCATAATACCTATGTTCCACAAACTTTTCGATGACCCATTGTATGTATGGATTTCAAAGGATTTTGCACCATAATAAACTTTCCTTTTAATTCTGTTTTCCACAAACTTTTTCAAGTGCTGTCATCTGTTTGAAGAAGGAGACTTGAGCCTGATTAGATGATAATGAGAAGGAGCAACTAGAGAAGCAGGAAGTTAAAAAGAGGGAGAGGAAGGCCTCAGTGTCTCTGAGAAGGTACAGCCAGGGGAGGCCAGGAAGTAGGGGAAGATAAGATTTTGTGTTGTAAGTAAAAAGAAGTGTGCTTCTGGATGCAGAGAGAGAGAGAGAGTGATAAACAAGTTTACTTCTGGGATAGTTTCTTATTTTTGTGGGTGGCAGGCCACATTGTCATTTGTTGAGACTGGGGAGAAGGGCAGGTAGGTAGAAGTGGGAGAGGAGTGGAGAATGTTGAAAAACTAGCTCTGTAGAAACCGCTGACTGGGGAAAGCTCAAGGACGAGGTATGAGCTCTCCTGTATCTCTGAATTTCACAGTAGCACAAAGCGAGAGTACCACCTGGCCTGCCTGGGGTGTGTATGCGAGGGGTGTTTGAAGAGTTTTTAGAGTCAGGTTTTGGTTGAGTCCGTGAAGTTCAAGGAAAGGAACGCGATAAACGGGACTCAGGTATGCCTGTGACGCATTGGCTGTTGTGTGCTGCAGTGCTAAGACGTCCTCGCAAGCCATTGAAGTGCTCCTTCAGTAACGGCCCCAGACTGCTGTCTTGTTTTTCTTTAAGTCCTTGTCCGCTTTTTTATATTCTTTCTGTTTCCTCCCTTTCTGTTTTCTCCTTGTTGTCAGTTGTTCTATCACATTGCTGTCTGCATGCAAGTCTGTATGAGCCCTACACCTTGGACTTTGTCAACATCTGGAATTACCCCATCTCTGAAATAAAGCTGTGGGCTTCAAGACCAGACAAGCAAGCTTATTAGAGTTGTGTGCAAAGTAAGAGTAAATAAACACCCGAGTGTGATTCTCATGTGCTGTGCTTTTGAGGATGTTACATGAGTTTTGTGACATTTATTGGGTTGTTTCTCAGTTGTCCATATATTGGATGTTTGTTGCCTGCATTCCCATTGTGTTTTTCTTGTTTTGAATTTCCATGGATTATAATATTCTTAGAAAGACCCACTATTTATGATTGTATCTCTTGTAATTGTGGTTTAGCATTACAAACAACTTGTCTATACATTACCTAAATTTTAAAATACCTGATTAGACATTTTGTTATTATTCTCATGGATTTTCAAATATTTGTATATTTTGTATGGAAATAACGTATATTTTCAAATATTTGTGCGTTTTTTTGTGAGAATGACATGCCACATCACAGTTTGATCATCTCACCATGTTATGTGTAAATGAAATAGAACAATATGTAGTAAATATTTTGGAGGCTTGAAAAATTCAGTTATCTACTGTAGCTTTTCATGTGTTTCTGTGTTTTATGGATTTCTCATCAGTGGACCTTTCCTGTACATTTCAACACATACATAAGAAGTACCACTTTTTAGCAGTCTGTAAATTCACTTACTTTTGATCCCTACCTTCCTTCCTGTCAGGAGAGGGGTACATTCACGAGCAGTCATTTGGAGACTTTCCCCTGGTGCCCAAGTCTGAGCTGAAATCTGGGGCCCTGTAATGGGGAACACAGAGGTGAAGCCCTGACTCATCAGCCATGTGGTCACACTGGTTCCCTAGGAGATGCCTGCTCTCCTGGCTTCCATGGCTTTCCTGGGTAACTCCTGTGCTCAGTGCTCCCGCCTCCTCCCTGGCTGCCTTTGCCTTTGCCTTTGAGAGTCCCCATCTCACGTGGGCTCCCTGGGCATGGGAGTGTGGTCAATTCCATCACACCCCTTTCTCTTCTAATCCAGGGAACACTTTTTTAAATTCTCTCCTCAAACTGTGTTCTCAAGAGGTTTAAGATTATTATTTTTTTTTTCTTTTTAAAGCTAAGAAGCTCTGACACACACAGTATAGTCTATTTAAATGGTGGGATATAGAAAAAGAGGAGTAGTAAGTTTTAAGGGCAGTAGAAAACTCAATAGGACATCTCTAATCAGCATCACCATCTCTGGAACAAAACCTTGGTAGCCTTTATTTTTATAACTCACTGAAGAGCATTAACATCTTTTAAATGTGTTTACTTCTAATTGATGTAATTTCTTAGTGGTGATCTTAAATACTGAGCAGAACTTGATATTTTCAAAGTGTTGGGAAAGTTTTTAATTTTGTTTTGTCTTATTTTACCCAAGAACACTGGAACTATTTTGGGGCTGACGAGAATCTTGGTCCAGTGGCTGTGAGCATTCGAAGGGAGAAACCAGAGGAAATGAAGGAAAACGGATCTCCATACAACTACCGAATAATTTTTAGAACTAGTGAGGTAAGTTGTTGAATGAAAGAGATTTGAAGCATAATGGAAGTGAGGAAAAAATACAGTAGTAGCAATACCAAAGCAACTGAGCTTAGTAGCACATGGTTACAGATGTCTTTGGAATAAACAAAGGCTTCTTTCTCTCTTTCTTGTGGTAATGGGGGTGGACAAGATGAGTAGATCTGAATCCTTTCTTTCAGTCTAGCCCTGGACGGATGCCATAACTGAATGGGCGTTTTGATGAAGAGCATATCCATTTAGTGTAGCCCAAGGACACTCAAGCCCTCAGAATTGCAAATGGCTGGCAGGTGTCTGGCCTGATGATTAAGATGCCCAAGTCCCACATCAGAGGGATTCCCAGCTCTGGCTCCTGACTCCAACTTCCTGCTATTGTGGACCCTGGGAGACAACGAGGATGGCTCAAGTGGTTGCGTTCCTACTGCCCACATGGGAGGCCTGGTTTGAGCTCCCAGCCCTAACTCCATCTCTAGTTGAGGTAGAGCCATTGCAGGCATCTGGGGAGCAAACCAGCAGAAAGGAGAATCCGGCATAGGAGATTGCCCATCCTAGTCTCCTTCTCAGGACAGCCGGCATGTTTATGGATGACAGAGGTCTCCTGAGATTGAATGCAATCTCCCTAGCAATTGTGTGGGACATTTCTTGGATGTTGAGGAGGGAAAGGAGCTATTCTTCTCCTTTCCTCATTTTGCTGTCTCTTGGACCTGTTCTCCTAGGCCCAGAGCAAAGACTGTGAGCCAGAGAGCATCTAATTATGGGGAAGATGGGTTTCAGGAGCTCTTCAGGAATCTAAATGCATATAATATATGAGCTTTCATTCAAGTTAGAAAAGAAAAGGAAAAATAAGTAGCCAATGAAGCTTTTTAAAAATTTTTTTTACAGAAGACTTGTGACAGATCTGGAGCTCCGAGGTTCTTGTTTGTTTTCTTCCTCCACCTGTGTATTGTTGTGCCAGTTACCAGCTTATTGCTACTCAGCCTTTCACGTTAGGATTGTTGTTGTGTATTAAAGCCTAATTCCCCCTCTAGCTATCCAGAAAATAATGGGATTGGAACCAGTTTAAATTGGGCATTTGGCCTCATTTCCCCCACTGAATGTGAGGCAGGTTTCAGGGGTCGGCCTGTCCTGGTAATTGTTCCTGAGCTTGAACCCCGGGGAAATTAAAGGTGAGGTTTCTACAGGCAAGGCTTTAACATCCAATGTGTTGCTTGTGATGGCCAGAGAGAAATGAAGGATCGCTTGGAGCTGATCACGAGGCAGGGTGAATTCTTGCGCAGAGCAGGAAAAGCAGAGCCATGCCGTGTGGAGCGCCTTGCTTCTTGCGAGGCGTTTTGCCCCTCCTGCGGCTCCTTGGTTTTAAGCCCCTGTCAGATGCCCCCTTTCCCATGGTTCTCACCCGTTAGACCCATCATCTTGACGTGTCCTAGCCTGTGCCATGTGCCCGAGGTAGAAGTTCTCCACCTCCTGTCACTGGTGGCCGTGGGCCATCCATTCTTGCCTCGCAGGGTTAACTTATGGCCTCAGTCCTGCCATGGGCCCTGAGCCACCCTAAGTCCTGCCTTTCTCACCTTCATCCTTTCACTGCCTGCTGCCTCACCTACCCACAGTGCTCTGCTTACATGCCCCTCACCATGTCATTGGCTTAGAGTCTTTACCTGTCAGCCCTTCTGAGTGTTTCATACCCTTTGATTAAAAGATCCTAGTCAGAGGTTGTTCAGTGACCCTCACCAGCTCTTATTTAAGTTCAGATGAATGTTCAGTTTCTGATGAGGCCATTACTTCCTAGGTTTAAGCCAAACGCTTTGAAGTCACAATTGACTCTCTTCTCCTCTTCCTTCCACTACCTCAGATCTGGTCTGTCAGAGGAACGTGTGAGTTTTAGCCAGAACTCAGCCCCTTCTCCCATCCCCACTGCCTTATCCTGGTCCCTGCGTTGCTTGGAGCACTGGCTCTCCTTGCTTCTGCCCTGCAGATTGGCATTCTTTCCATCCAGTAAGGGTCTTCTTAGGTTGTGATCCAGATCTTGTCATACTTCACTCCAGACCTTAAAGGGTTCCCATGTCCCTCTGAACAAAAGTCTGTGTCCTTGCCTTGTTCGAGAACCCTGCACACCTGCTCCCCAGTTCTCTCTCCCGCCTTGCCTCTAGCAGCTCCCTGGCTTTCTTCTACTGCACCGGCCCTTCTCCTCGGGCCTGCCTGGACTTAATCTGCCTGCAGGCTCTGAGACTCCCCTTCCTCACTTATTGCAGATCTTCCCCCAGCACCCCTGGGGCTCCAGCCCTCTCATTTTCCGCTACCCATTAGTCATAAATTCCAGGAGCTCTCCTTGGCCACTGGATCTAAAATGTCTACTCCTTCTCCATTTTGTAGCCAATTTAATGCTTTATTTCTCACTAACACTTAACAGTGTCTTAGACATTATACTTACTTAGTGTTGTTTGCCTGTGTCTCCCACTACAGTGCTGACGCCGTGAGGGTGGGCCCTGTCTCAGGGCCTGACTTTGCTGTGCTTTCCTTAGTACACATATCCTCCCCTTCCCGCACTGTATTTGCATATTTCTCACCTCTCACCCTATTAGGCTGCTCATTTCCCTCTGCATGTGCTTTGCCAGCTTTTGTGGCTCCTTACAGTCTACATGCTTAATAAAAGTTGTTTATTTTGATGGTTTTGTCATGTCACCATACAGTATTGAAATTATGTTGGCTGTCGCCGCACTCACTTGGCTAATCCTCTGCCTGTGGCGCCGGCACCCCAGGTTTTAGTCCCCATTGGGGCACCGAATTCTGTCCCTGTTGCTCCTCTTCCAGCCCAGCTCTCTGCTGTGGCCTGGGAAGGCAGTGGAGGATGGTCCAAGTGCTTGGGCCTCTGCACCCGCATGAGAGACCAGGAGGAAGCACCTGGCTACTGGCTTCGGATCTGTGCAGCGCGCCAGCTGTAGCAGCCATTTGGGGGGGGGGTGAACCACCGGAAGGAAGACCTTTCTCTCTCTCTCTCTCTCTCTCTCTCTCTCACTGTCTAACTCTGCCTGTTTAAAAAAAAAAAAAAAAAAAAGAAAGAAAGACAGAAAGAAATTATGTTAACTTTTCCATGTGGGAATTTTTGGACATTAAGACTGGGCTTTACGTTTGACTAACTTTTCTCAAGCAAATCATCATTGCATAGGAAAGTATCTTCACTTATGAAATATAAAGATGGAATTTATTTTAAGAAATAAAGGAAAATCAAAAGTAATTTCCTATGCTGATGATTGCGCTGCTGTACTATAATCATTGTCCTGTAGTGGCAGCATTTAGGGATAAGAATAGTTTATACTTGTAAGCCATGCGTTAAGATATTTAAAACTTTATACTTATCTTACTTTTGTAATTCTAAAAGGTATAGCACCCAGCTTCTAAATACATTTTCTTCTGGTGTTTCCCTGTACCCTTCCTTTTTTTTTTTTTTTTTTTAATAAAGGCCAAGTTTTTGTTTGTTTGTTTGTTTGTTTAAGATTTATGTATTTGAAAGGCAGATGGGGCCTGCGTTGTAGCATAGCAGGTTAAGCCTCTGCCTGCGAAACAGGCATCCCATATGGGCTCTGGTTCAAGACCTAGCCTCCCCTCTTTCAATCCAGCTCCTTGATAATGCACCTGGGAAAGCAGCAAAAGATGGCCAGAGTGCTTAGGCCTGGCCTCTGCACCCATGTGGAAAACCTGGAGGGAGCTCTGGGCCCCTGGCTTCAGCTTGGCCCAGCCCTCTACTATTGTGGTCATTTGGGGAATGAATCAATGGATGGAAGATTCTCTCTCTCTCTCTCTCTCTCTCTCTCTCTGTGTGTGTGTGTGTGTGTGTCTTCTAACCCTACCCTTCAAATAATTTTTTTTTAATCTTTAAAAAATGGTTTTTTTAAAGCAGATTACAGGGAGAGAGAAAGAGGGAGAGACAGAGAGATCTTCTATCCACTGGTTCACTCCTCAAGTGGGCAAACAGCCAGGGCTGAGCCAGACTGAAGCCAGGAGCCAGGAGCTTCATCTAGGTCTCCCGTAAGGGTACCGGGGACCAAGGACTTGCAGCATCTTCTGTTTCCCCAGATGTGTTTGCAGGGAGCTGAATCAGAAGTGAAATAGACCTGGCTCCCTTATGGGATGCTGGCATTGCAGGCAGAAGCTTAATTCGTTGCACCACGAAGCTGGCCCCCGTCTTCCTGTGCAGCGTTCCGTATGGCCTTGTGAAGCCTGTGGAGGCTGTGCTCTCTCTTGGACAGTGTTCGGTTTTGCGTTTCAGTCAGTAGCGTCCAGAGGTTTGCTCAAGGGTCCACTTGGCCCTGCCTGGATCTCCTCGAACGTCCTGCTCTTACTTTTCATATTCTGTCTCGCTGCTCTTGTTCTTTCTGCCTCTCCGGCTTCACCAATCAGCAGTCATCCTGCATCTCTGTTAGGAGCCTGCGGTGCACGTGGCGTGTTCAGCTGCCTCGCGGCCCCAGGAAGCCCTCACCACTGCCCCGTCTGTCTTGCAGCTCATGACCCTGAGAGGTTCTGTTCTGGAGGATGCCGTCCCCTCGACAGCAAAGCACTCGACAGCCAGGGGGCTGCCCCTGAAGGAAGTGCTGGAGCACGTGATTCCTGAGCTCAACGTGCAGTGCCTGCGCCTGGCCTTCAACACCCCCAAAGTCACGGAGCAGCTCATGAAGCTGGACGAGCAAGGGGTGAGTGTGGCTTCCCAGGAGCCGTCCTGCGGCCTCGTTCTGTGACGGGGAAACTGATACTGTTCGTGGTGAAGGCTGTTCTCTGCGCAGTTACTCATTTTCTTCATTCTTAACTCTGAACTCTGGAGGTTTCATGTCAGAGTTGGTAAGTGGGATACTTGCCCTGGGTTCTCTTTTGTTGGTCTTGCATACATGCAGTGATTTTCAAGTATCTGGAAATAAGTATAGCAGTAATTATGATACAGCACAGTAACAATGTTATTCATTGATAATTACTACATAATATTAATGGCTGCCACTGATGAACGTGGTCGCTAGGCTTTGTTGAAAGCACCTTAAATATCCCGGTTAGTCTCCCAACACTGAGAATGGAATCTCACTGTCCCCCACTCTACAGATAAGAAATCTGGCATAGTCAGATTAATTTACAAATCCAATCTCACACAGTTAGTAAGTTGTGGAATTAGGGTTCATGCACAGTGTGTCCCAGAGCCTGTGGTAGTTAGCCACAAAACCGCGTACCATTCCTACACGCTTAGATTTTTGAAGTCTGTTAATACCACCATTGATGTATTTTTTAGCCAAAATTAAAATGTTCAGGGTTTTCTCCCTCCATGCTTCTTGTGCCAAATATGGAGGTCTTTTAGGTCAAGATGTGAAGGTGCAACAGGTTAATACATGTGGAGGTAGCAGAAGCTAAGAGAATGAAAAGTTATGACCTGAAAAATTCACTCTCCAGAGAGTGCTGTCTACTGAGAGTACTTGGACTGATTTGAACGTATGGACTAATTTTGTAGATACTTTATCTACTGTTTTTTACATCCTAGCAGGAAATGATTGTAATTTTAACATTGCATTAAAAAATTCTTCCAAAAGTAAAATTTTCCCAGTTATTGAATGTCATTTTGGGAACAAACTTTTATGATATTTCCTTGATTAGTAAGGAATTTGAGTTTATTAAAATGAATAGGGCTCTAAAAAGAGAGTCATCTTCAAGGTATAGTTATGCTTTAAATTCAGCCAGTGACAATACATAATTACCTAATTAACCAGTAGTTGGGTGTAACTGTACTAATCCCTTTTCTATCCATTTTGCTTTTCATAATACACAGCTAATATCTGATATATGTCTATATTTACAGAAATCTGGATCAGAGTTTATAATATTAAATTTGAAATGCTGTGGATACCTCAGAAGATAGCCTAAACTCAAGTATTTGGGGACAGTTTTTCAGTAAATATATATTCTTAAAAGGAGCAGTAGAAAAATGATGTTTAGGGGTAACTTTATTGGTTCAGTCATTTTAGTAACCAAATGTTTGGAGGAAAAAGACATTCAGCTTAAGACATTGTTAATACAGTCATGTATTTAACATTCTAAATTTATATTAGAACAGATTATAAAGAGAAGGATTAATTGCCAATATTCTTCATTTAAATAATCCTGAATAAAAAGCAGATTCTCTAATTGTAGTCATTTCATGGAGTTTCTGGCATATTTTGTGTCCCCTGCTACTGATTGTAAATTACTGGACCACAGATGGTGCTGATCTATGATGGACACTTTATAGTCCCTCAGGAAATATAAGAACACTATAATATGTTTAATCCAAAGTAAAATTTATTTAATTCATAAAACTAGACGTTATTCTGAAAATATGGCTTTATTATTCTTGAGGGTATTACATATCTTTCCCTCCATAAATTCTTAATGATAAAATATGATAGCTTTCTTTAATGCCTTTTGTAGGTAGAATTCAAGTCAGACAATCAGGGCGCATCTCTCCAGTTTTATTTTGGAAAGAAGAGCCTTCAATACGTTGCTGCGCGTGGTAGGAATAACACGAATGGCACGGCTTTCGCTCTCGGGCAGTTGTGTCTGCCGGGCAGTGGCATCTGTGCGTCTGAAGCCTGCTGCCCAGTGTCGACACTGCAGGGCATCACCTTGGCCTCGCTCTGTTCTGACTCCATTCAGGGCATTGAAGTGATAGTTGTGCTGACAGAAAGCACATGACACGCATACTGGGGCTTTTAGTCTAGGGAATCTCAGCAATGTCTTGGAATCGGTTTGAGAAACTGATTGTTTTGCTACCTTTACAAATACTCATTTCAAAGAGGAACATGTGTAAATACTGTGGGTTGTGCATATAAATCATTGCAAGGAATTTATTTTCCAAAAATTCCAAGTTTTTGTATAGCCTTATGTTTAAAGAGATTCATACTGTGGTAATCAGGAAGTTAGACTCAGTAAAAGAGATTTTTAAATTTCCCTTTAAATTTTACTTAGGTAATTCCTTTAATATCTTCTCTACTCTTACTGAATGACTTACATAATAGTGCTTGGAAAAAGAAAACAGGTTTTTTTGCTGTATTGTGGCATTTTTGCCTTTCAGATCTTTGGTGCTTTATTTCCTCATTTTCTGCTACTGAAACTGAACTGAACAGGAAAAAAATTAAAAATTTTTCTGTAAATGTAGGATAGAAAAATGAACAAAGATGTAATAATTTGTTTGTCATTTGACTCAAGCATGGTAGGCAGGTAGGAGCCGAAGTGAGCGTTTCAGTTACTGCAGGAATTGATTTTAGGAAATAAATTGTGCCTTGCTGAAGCTTCCGATTCTCCCTGAACCTTTCACTGTTCGTGGTTAGAAAACTGCTGATGAGACGACGAAACTCACCTTGGCAGTACTTCACACTGGCAAGAAATTTCAAATGCTTTGTGCCTCACAAACTTTGGGTCAGCTCTGAACTTGGTTTACTCACCATGTCCCCAGATCTTCCTGATTGGATAACTGAGAGCCTTCATGAGGAGGAGATTAGGTAAATGCATGCTGCTTTGCCGTGTTCTAACCTCTTCCCTCCGTCTGACTCTGGGCGCACGGCAGCCCTGTGCAGTAGGTTCCGGTTACTGGCAGGGAATGAATCTTACAGAAGTCCTCAGTGCCATTCCTCTTCCCTCTCATCCCTTAATAATTTTCCACCCTGGATACAAATTTGCCTAATACTGCCATTTATTTTTAAGGTTTGGAGGCTTTCCTGTATTTTTGTATTATTTTGAATCCTTAAAACTATGTTCTGAAGTATTGGGGATTTCACTGTCTGTTCTAGTCAACTTTTTAATAATGTGACAGGCTTTGTTTTCTTTTAAAATTTCCCCTATCGGAGCCATTTTTCTTCCACAGTCATTGAAAGCCAGCTATGTCTCATCTGATCTGTTCCAGGGTGGTGGAAGATTATCTAGCCAAGCCCTGTGTTAAAGAATTGGCACATTTAAAGCAACACTGTACAATTATGAGCATGTGACAAACATGCAGGAAGTGTCAACTGTTGTTGGTGACAGTAAAATAATAACTCTTTACACACACTTAACTCATTTATTCTCTGTAAACGACCTGTTATACAAGGGTACTTCAATACATTTGTGGAAAAGTGGAATTAAAAATGCAAGTTTATTTGGTGGCCAAAAGTTTAGAAACTCATGCAGAGTTTTTTGATAGCATTCTTTTTCTATGACCTTTTCAAAGACTCCTCCTAGATAATGTATTTTATATATATTTTCACAACCACGGGTGGCTTTCAAATCCAATAAAAGCTTATTGAATTTAATTCTCTGCAGATTCTTAAATGCTCTGGAGGATAAACAGGCCAGTAAGACACCATCCTTAACCATGAAGGAGACAAGGCCACGCATGACTATCCTGGATGTCAGTGTCAGTATAGCACAAGAAACGCCAGCAGCCAGCAAGAGCAGTGCAAGCCAGGGTGTCCAAGTCATGACTGGCCTTCGGGTCAGAATGAGATGAGCCTTGGGAAGGCAGAGGGTTCCACCAGACAAGAGAATAAGCAGCAGGGCGGTCCCGGCCCAGAACAGTGAGAACAGAGCGTCAAGGGACAAAAGCAGAGTGTGTCCACGGGCTGTGAGCACATGTAGGGGAGTGATAAAGATGGCCTTTGTGAGCAGTGACCAAACCAGGTCCTGTATGAAGCAGTGTTCTTGAATTACTTGTTAATCCTCAGAATCATTGATGAAGGTGTTACCGTTGTCCCTGTTTGGCAGGTAAAAGCACTGAGGCCCAGAGAGGCTGGTCCCAGTTAGAGCCGTGGAGGCTGGTCTGGAATCCAAGGACACAGACTCCAGAGTCTGTGTTCTTTACCATTGTCAACATATCCTGGTTTTTGTTTCCCTCTCCATGAGTGGGAGTAGAAGCTGGACAGAAGTGCCAGGTCTTACTCCTGTAGGCTTTGGTCCCTACGTTAAGTCTGACTAGTTAGATGCAAATAATACTGCAGTAGAGCTGCATTATAGGCACTTAAAGTACAACTGCCAGTTTGTAGTAGAGAAAATGGGTAGTTTTATAGTCATTTTAAAATGCCAGATTTCCACACACAATTGTCATTTTCCCTCAAGTGAGTATTTCCACTGTTTTTCTGAATGTTTGTTAAAAATGCAAGGAAACGAAAACATTTGTTGGGTTTTCGGGTTTTTTTTTTTTTTTTTTAATTAAGGATGTATTTATTTATTTGAAAGGCAGAGTTACAGAGAGGCAGTGAGAGACAGAGAGGTCTTCCATCTGCTGGTTCACTCCCCAGATGGCTGCAACTGCTGGAGCTGGGCTGATCCAAAGCCAGGAGCCTGGTGCTTCTTCCAGGTCCCCCATGCATGCTGAGGGGCCTAAGGACTTGAGCCATCTTCTGCTGCTTTCCCAGGCCATGGCAGAGAGCTGGATCCCAAGTGGGGAGCAAGTGGAGCAGCCAGGACTCAAACCAGCGCCCATATGCATAAGGGATGCCAGCACTGCAGGCGGTAGCTTTACCTGCTACACTACAGCTGCTGCCCCAATCCCAGGTTTTTGTTGGAGAAAGTAATCTTATTTAATTTGGGTCTGCAATTTATATCTCGAGTGGGCAAAAGGAAAGAAGCGATGTTTATTTGCTAATGAATAGCACTGATGCTTTGATTAAAAACATGAATGGAATTCTCTGCTGAGTTAGCCTATCTATTGCCATGATGTATTATTTTATGGTGAAGATAAATGAGTTTGTCCAGTCACTTTCTTCTTTGATTCAGGCAGCTAGTCTTGAAAAATCTCCCATGGGGAAAACATTTTTTCCAAGGCTGATTTTTGGGTGGAGTCCTTTCCAGTGAGGAGAGTCTGTAAATACTATGCTGGTAGAGATGGCATTTGGGAAACGTGTGGCTGAGCCAGCACTGCAGTTGGCAGCGCTGGAGCCCGACGAGGCTGAAGTCTCCTGCCGTGAAGATGCTCTGGTTCATAATCCTGAAATACAGACTGACGTCTCAATACAGGCAGACGTGGCAGTCTGACCAGTACTGCATTGCAGACTGTGTTTTTGTGTTTTAAATTCACTTTAAAATAAAACATTGCATTAATTTCTTTCCCACAGGGCCTATCTAAAGTAGGTAATTTATTTCAGTGGTCCCCAAATAGGAGTATTATGTCTGTGTTAACATGGTGGGGGCCCACTTGCACCCTGTTTGTGTTAGCTTCCCCTCCACTCTGCAGTAATCATTTTGGTTACTTAGGTTTTTCTGAGTGCCTTTATGCAAATCCAACCAAATATACCTATGTGGTTGCATTTTCCCATTTTCTTATACAGATAGAGTATTCCTTATCCAAAATACTCGGCTCTGGAAGTGTTTCCAATTTCAGACTTTGGAATACTTAGATGTATTAGGGATAGGACGTGAGTCTAAACACAGAATTCATCATCAGTGTTCCATACATCCTAGCCTGAAGGTAATTTAATACAGTATCTCTTGTGGGCCTGTGTTTCCACTGTAACTTGTCACATGAGGTCAGATGTGGAGTTTTCTACTTGGGGCATGTCAGCATTCATAGTTTCGGGTTCTGGATTCTCAGGTTCAGGATGCTGAGCCTATAAAATACAGCTTGCTGTAGACACTTGTTTTGCCTTTTTCCCTTGGTTATGTATTTTGCAAACACTTCTGTCAGTATATAGGAAGGTTTCCCATTATTTTACTGCTGTAGAATACTCACCTGCATTACCGTGCTGTGATTTATTTCATCAGTTCTGTGCTTTAGGACTTAATTCAGTATTTTTCTGTTAGAAACAAAAACTGCAATGAAGAGTCTTACCCTATAAAATTGAAATTCCACCTCAATGTGAGGATGAATCAGATATTTATTATCAGCTTAATAACTCATTTTAAACCTTTAATTTTGTGAAGAAAAGACTTTAATTTTGTATTGATTTATTCTGCTTTATTTAAGAGACAGCATGTTTCCATCCTCTGATTCAGTCTCCAAATGCCCAAAAACTTCCAGGGCTGAGCCAGGCCAATGACGAAAACCAAGAATTCAGGTCTCCCACATGGGTGGCAGGGTCTCAGCCAGGTAAGCCGTCACCCAGTGCCTTCCAGGATCCACGTTAGCAGGAAGCTGGATTCGGAGCAGTGCTAGGACTCAACATAGGCACTGTAATAAGTCTCTCGAGTAGGGTCTTAATGAGTAAGCCAGATGCCCACCTCTTGTGAGAAATTCTGCATAGCACACCATTAGAGAAGATGATTATCTATGTATGTAGAATGTTTATGCTGTGCCAAAGATCAAAATAAATTCGAATAGAACCATGCAAGTGTATATAAATGTAAAACTGTGGAAAAAAATAATAATTTTACAATCCAATGCAGATGTAACATTTTAAAAAATATTTGGATCTTTGTTGGTAATTCCCAATAAGAATGAATTTATTATTCTCAGGATTGAATTTTTTTGTTCTGTGTTCTGTGGAGGACAGTATAGAGATTTATCTTCAGGAAGTACTTAAGAGTTACATTTATGGGGCCAGCGCCGTGGCTCACCTTGCTAATCCTCCGCCTACAGCACCGGAATCCCATATGGGCGCCGGGTTCTAGTCCCACTTGCTTCTCTTCCAGTCCAGCTCTCTGCTGTGGCCTGGGAGGGCAGTGGAGGATGGCCCAAGTGCTTGGGTGCCTGCACCCGCATGGGAGCCCGGGAGGAGGCACCTGGCTCCTGACTTCGGATCGGCATAGCTCCGGCCGTGGCAGCATTTTTGGGGGTGAACCAACAGAAGGAAGACCTTTCTCTCTGTCTCTCTCTCTTACTGTCTGTAACTCTACCTCTCAAATAAATAAATCTTTTTTAAAAAAATTTGCATTTATGAAAACAAACTAAAACTAATGTCACTGTGAATGATGAGGATTTAAATTAGAAGACCAGAGTCTTCCTGTCCAGTAAAGGCACAGTAACTTGTTGCAGACCGGCTGTCCACTGATCAAACCTGAAAAACTAGACGGAATTTTTAAAACTGTTTGTCTTCTGGAAAAATAGATCGACTTTTTTGCCCCTGTTGTTCTTAAGTATAACCAGCAATCCTAGACATTATAAAGTAGACATAAAAGGAATTTGAAAGACCGAGAGATGGCTAGGAACCTTGGCATCTGAGGAATGGCACAGGAGTGATGTCTCTGGGTTTTCTTCTTCTTTTTTTTTTTTTTTTTTTTTTTAAATTTTTTTTGACAGGCAGAAGAGTGGACAGTGAGAGAGAGAGACAGAGAGAAAGGTCTTCCTTTGCCGTTGGTTCACCCTCCAATGGCCGCCACGGACGGCGCGCTGCGGCCGGCGCACCGTGCTCGTCCGATGGCAGGAGCCAGGAGCCAGGTGCTTTTCCTGGTCTCCCATGGGGTGCAGGGCCCAAGCACCTGGGCCATCCTCCACTGCACTCCCGGGCCACAGCAGAGGGCTGGCCTGGAAGAGGGGCAACCGGGACAGAATCCGGCGCCCCGACCGGGACTAGAACCCAGTGTGCCGGCGCCGCAAGGCGGAGGATTAGCCTGTTGAGCCACGGCGCCAGCCTTTTTTTTTTTTTTTTGGGGGGGGGGGGGGTTCTTCTTGTTCTTATTCTTATTTTCCAGCCAAGGAAGCTAGGAACTGGGAAATACCAATGGACAGACAGAAGGAGCACCAAAAAGGCCTGTGCTCTTTAGCCAAAAGACCAAAAACGGGCACCATTAAAAGACAGAGAACATGTTATTTTGCTTAATATTTATAGTAATTTTGTAATTTTTATGGGGTTTAATTTAATATCTTACACATGATACAGCATAAACTAGTCAGTGTTTCCATTTCCTTTTCTTTATGTTGGCAGCCTGTGAGCTGTCTCTTCTAGCTGTTCATACAGAATATGATATGTTGTTGAGAACTGTAATTGCCCCACTGTGCTGTGGAGCACTAGAACTTGTTATGGCCATCTAACTGTATCTGTTAGCCAACCTGCTATACCCCCTGACTGCTGACCTCTAACCCCTGCCCCTCCCAGCCTGTTGTAATGACCATTCTAAGTTCAGATCAACTTTTTAAAACCTTTGACATAGGAGACCCCACTTGGAACAAGTTTGCCTTTCTGTGTCTGGCGTTTTTCACTTAACATAGTGATCTCTAGGTCCAAGTGTTAACATTTCATTCCTTCTTATGGCAGAATAATATTCCATTGTGTGTACATCCATCTGTGGGTGCCTAGGTTGACAGCATATCTGGGCTATTATGAATAGTGCCGATTTCATTTCCTTCAGATAGATATCCCAATGTAGGAAATGTGCATTGCTTGGTACATCAACTTTTGTTTTTCTGAGTAACCTCCATGCTGTTTTCCATAATGGCTGTACTAATTTGCATTCCCATTAACAGCATATAAGGGTTCCCTTTTCTCACATCCTTGCTAGTACTTGTTGTTTTTGATAGTAACCATTCTAACTGGGGTAAGATGGTATCTCACTGTGGTTTTGATTTTCATTTTCCTGATGGCAAGCGATATTGAGCATTTTTCATGTATGTGTTGACCATTTGTGTTTCTTCTTTTGAGAAATGTCTATTCAGAGCCTTTGCCCATTTTTTAACTGGATTGTTTGTTTTCTTGGGACTGAATCTTTAAAATTCCTTACACTTTCTGGATGTTAATTCTTTGTCAGGTGAATAGTTTACACATGTTTTCTCCCATTGTACTGGTTAGCTCTTCACTCTCTTAATTGTTTCCTTTGCCCTGCAGAAGCTTCTTGGTTTGCACCATTTGCATTTGTTGCCAGTACTAGGGTGGAGTTGGAGGAGGGAGGTTACATTCAAAGAGTCATGGTCTGTATATTGATGTCTTGAAGTGTTTCCTCTATATTTTCTTTTAGTGGTTTCATAGTTTTGAGTCTTATATTTAGATCATTGATGGATTTTGAGTTGATGTTTGTACAAGATGGGATGTAGGGGTAAAGTTTCAGTCTTCTGCAAATTCCTCTCTGGTTTTCTTAGCACCAACTGCCGTACAGACTGCCCTTCTTCCGGAATCTTTGTAGTACCATTGTGCAGATCAGTTGGATTTAGAGGTGTGGATTCATTTCTGGGACCTGTGTTCTGTTCATTAGTCTGTGTGTTTTTGTGCACTGCCACATTGTTTCGATTGTTGTAACTATATTTGGAATCAGGAATTGTGGTGGCTCCAGCTTTGTTCTTCCTATTTAAAATTGCTTCTGGTTTGGTGTCTTGTATTTCTGTACAAATTTTAGGATTGTTTTTTCTACATCTGTGAAGAATGTCACTGGTATTTTGATGAGGATTACAGTCAATCTGTAAATTGCTTTAGGTAGTGTGGACATTTAACTATATTAATTATTTCAATTTATGAACATGAGGTCTTTCCATTTTTTAATATTTTCTTCAATTTCCTTCATTAGTGTTTCATCATTTTCATTGTACAGATCTTTCACATCATGCATTAAATTTATTCCAAAGTATTTTGTGGGTTTTTGGGAACTGTTGTGAAGAGGATTCCTCTTAGAATTTTTTCTTAACAAATTTGTACTTGTGTATAAAAGCTTCTTTAAAAAAGATTTATTTATTTGCATTAGAGAGAGAGGGACATATATAGGGAGCTTTAATCTAGTGGTTCACTCCTCAGGTGTCCACAATAGCCAGGGCTGGGCCCAGGGTAGAGCCAGGAGCTTCACCTATGTCTCTACAGTAGGTGCAGGGGCCCAACGATGGGGGCCATCCCCTGCTGCTTTCCCAGGCACACTAGCAGGGAACTGGATTGGAAGTGGAGCAGCCAGGACTTAAACTGCCGCCCACATAGGATGCCAACATCATGCCACAGTGTCATCCTCCCCACCCCCTTTTTCTTGTTGTATGTTGATTTTTCTAGCCACAACCTTACTGAATTCATTTATCAGTTCTAATAGGCTTTGATGGTTTTTGGATTTTTCAGTGGAAAGAATCAGATCATTTACAGAGATATTTGACTCTCCCCTTTTCTGTTTGTATGTCTTATATTTCTTTCTCTTGTCTAGTTGTTCAGGGTAAGACTTTAGTTACTTGTGAGTAAGAGTAATTGAGAGTGGTCATCCTTATATAATTCCAGATCAAAAATGAAGTGCTTTAAGCTTTTACTGACTCATTATGATGCTGGCTGTGGGTTTAGTGTGTCTAGCCTTTATTATGTCAAGGTTTGATCGATCTTTCAGTACTTAATTTGTTCAGAAGTTTAATCACAAATGAATGTTGAATTTCATTACTTTTTCTACATCTGTTGATATAATATTTATCCTCATTCTATTGATGTGATATTTATTGATTTGCATATTTTTAGAGTTTTTAAAAATATTTATTTGAGGCCGGCGCCGTGGCTCAACAGGCTAATCCTCCGCCTTGCGGCGCCGGCACACCGAGTTCTAGTCCCGGTCGGGGCGCCGGATTCTGTCCCGGTTGCCCCTCTTCCAGGCCAGCTCTCTGCTGTGGCCCAGGAGTGCAGTGGAGGATGGCCCAAGTGCTTGGGCCCTGCACCCCATGGGAGACCAGGAGAAGCACCTAGCACCTGGCTCCTGCCATCAGATGAGCGCGGTGCGCCGGCCGCAGCGCGCCGTCCACGGCGGCCATTGGAGGGTGAACCAACGGCAAAAGGAAGACCTTTCTCTCTGTCTCTTTCTCTCACTGTCCACTCTGCCTGTCGAAAATAAAAAAAAAAAAAATATTTATTTGAGAGGCAGAGACAGAAAAAGAAAGAGCTCCAGACTGCTGGCTCGTGCACCAGATGCCCACAACTTCAATGACTTGGAACCTAGACCCAAGAACTCCATCCAGGTCTCCCATGTGAGTGATAAGGGCCCAATTACTTGAGCCATCACTGATGCTTCCCAGGTTCTGCATTGGCAAGAAGCTAGATTTGGGAGCTAGAGCTGTATATCAAACCCAGGAACTCCAACATGGGGTGTGGATTTCTTAACAAGTGTCTTAACCAGTAGGCTAAATCCTTGCCCCTGGTATGTGTATATTGAATAATCCTCATGTCCCTGGGATAAATACTGATTGATCTTTTGGATACGTGGTTGGATTCAGTTAGCTAGTATTCTGTTGAGGTTTTGCATCTGTGTTCATTAGGGATATTAGTTTGTAGTTCTCTTTTTTTTGTTGTTGTTGTTGTGTCCTTGTTTGGTTTTAGTACCAAGGAAATCTTGACCTCATAAAATGAGTTTGAAGTTTTGGGGATAGTGTAAGGAGACTTGGTGTTAGGCCTTCCTTAAAAGGTTGTTAGAATTCAGCAGTGAGACCATCAAATCCTGGGCGTTTCTTTATTGGGAGGCTTTATCAGTGATTCAGTCTCATTACTCGTTACTGGTCTGTTCAGGTTTTCTGTGTCTTCATGGTTCAATTTTGGTAGGTTATATGTGTCTGGATAGTATTCATTTCCTCTAGATCTCCCAGTTTGTTGGTCCGTAACTGTTCATAATAGTTCAGAAAGATCATTTGATGAAAAAAACACTTAAGTGATCATTTCTGTACTCTAACTAAATACCACAAAGACAAAAAATGCCACACATACACACACACTCCCACACCCAAACACACCCTCTTGCTGGGATATTTTTAGAGACAGCTGAATGTCAAACTCGGCCTGTTCATCCTGCAGCCCACTGTAATGCTGTCAGGTCCTGGTGGAGAGCCAGGCCTTTAAGCGCATCTGGCAATTATAGTCTCCTTAAGACTTCACCCCAGCATCCATGAAAAACACACACATGGAGGCTGTAACAGTATTTCCCTGCCTGGCTATATAAAATCCCTTAACCTCAAGTGTCAGTGGAGACCAAGGTGAGGGACACCTGACTCTCTGCCTAACCTGGCCATGTCCCGTTTTGCCTGCCGGAGTAGTAGTAAAGAAGGCCTACTCTGACACAAGATTTAAGTACTATCCAGAACCTCATATTATTCAAAATGTCTAGATTTGAACTGATCAGTAATCATGCAAACAACAAGGAAAACGTCAGTTTGAAAGAGAAAAGACAATAAATGCCAACACTGAGATGGCATAGATGTTAGAGTTGTCTTACAATGCTTTTTTAATATTATTTTTAAGTCAGAGAGACAGACAGATGGACAAAGATATAGCTACTTCATCTGCTGGCCCACTCCCCAAAGGCCTGCAACAGCCAGAGATGGGCAAGGCCCAAGCCAGGAACTAAGAACAGAATCCATTTCTCTCACATAGGCATTAATCCAACCATCACTCAGCTGCTGCATCCCCAGGGTATTAACAGGAAGCTGGAATCAGAAGCAAAACCAGGACTTGAGTGCTGGCACACTAGTATGATACCTAGTTTCCCAAATGGTGCCTTAACTGCTAATACCAATTGCCCACCCCTAATAATGAGTTTTTAGTTTTCATTTATTTTTTTTATTTGAAAGAGGAGGAAAAGAAGGCATGTGGGGAGAGAGAATCCTTCATTTCCAAATGTCCACACAGCCAGGGCTGGGCCAGGACAAAATCTGGAGATGGAAACCCAGTTTGAGTATCCTACATGGTTGACAGGGACCCAATTATTTAAGTCATCATCTTTTACCTCCCATGGTGTATACCACAAGGGGCCAGGACTCAAGGGTGGAGCAGGGACTTCAACTCAGGCACTGTAACATAGGATGCAGGCATCCAACCAGCATCCCAAACACCATGCAAATGTCCACTCCTAACAATGATTTGTAAACAGCTACCATGATGCTTCAATGAACATTTGCCAGGAATGGTTTAAGAAATGAAACTGCAGGGAAAGTGTTAGCAAAGACATAGAAAACAGCAAAAGAAACATGTAGAAACGTTAGAACTGAAAAATAGCTAAAATGAAACAAAAACTGAATAGATGGGCTGAGAAAGCAGAATGGAAACGACAGAGGAAGTAATCAGTGAATTTAAAGATAGAACTGTAGAAATGACCAAATCTGCTCAACAGAGTTGACTGAAAGCAGGAGTGAAGAGTCTCAGAATTTGTGGGGCTGTAGCAACATATTTAATTAACATTGGTGTCAATATAGTCTCAGGAGAAGAGGAGAAAGACAGTAGCCTGTGAAAAAGTATTTGAAGCAGTAATGGCTGACATCCTCCATGTTTGATAAAAGACACAAATTACAAATTTAAAATGCTGAGCAAAATCACAAGAGAAAGCCAAGAAAGTCCATAGCAGGACTTACTTTAGTCAAATTTCTGAACACTGTGGACAAAGAAGAAATCTTGGAAGATGCAAAAGGAAAAAGCACCTTCCCTAGAGTAGAAAACAATTTGAATGGCAATTTTTTTTTCCTTCACTAGAAGCCATAGAGGACAGAAGGAAATGGCCTGCATTTTTTAAATTCTGGAACAAAACAACTGTCAGCTCAGAATTCTTCATTCAGGGGAAATATCCTTCATCAGTGAAGGTCAAATCAAGACATTGTCAGATAAAGGAAAACTAAGAGACTGTCACCAGAATCCC
The DNA here is from genome assembly GCA_949820135.1 of Sylvilagus floridanus. Lineage (NCBI taxonomy): Eukaryota > Metazoa > Chordata > Mammalia > Lagomorpha > Leporidae > Sylvilagus > Sylvilagus floridanus. Next base: position 7,442,291 of record OX463228.1, on the reverse strand, counting down.
TATGCTAAAAAGATGTCTGAAAAACTTCTTTCCTGTTTAAACTTTGTCTGTTTAAAGACGTTCTCTAGACAGAAAGGAAATGATGAAAGAAGACCTTGGAGTTTCAGGAACAAAGAAAGAATAACTTTTTTAAAAAATTAAGGATAAATATTTTTTCTAATGAGTTATCTAAATTATTGTGGCAGTTGAAACAAAAGGTGTATCAGTATCCAAGCTTTTTATCAGTGTAGGGATAGGAATTATTTAAGACAATTACATCAAATGGAAAGAAGTAAAGAGATTAAAGAGTGGTAAAGTTTCTACATTTAACTCGAACTGCTAAAATGTTATGTGGTATCATGTATAAAGATACAGATAAAAATATAAGTATTAATACCTGGAGAAACTACTAAAAAGTATATATACTAGGACATATATTAAAAACAGTAGATGATTCCAAATGAAATACTAAAAATTGCTCAAATAATCATCAGAAATGCAGGATAAAGAAAATAAATGAAAAATGGAGAATAAAGTGACATATACTGTAGCTCATCAGTTATTTTATTAAGTGTGTACAGTATAATTGAAGGAAACACACTTGAAATGTGATACAGGTTGGTTGAAAGTGGAAGGACAGGAAATAATATACCATGCAAACAGAAATCGGAAGAAAGCCATAGTGACTGTGACCATCAGATAAAGTCAACTTCCAAGCAAAGACAGAAAGGGATATTACATAGAGATGAAAGGGTTATTGTTCTACCAAGGAAAAAAGCATTCCTAAATATTTATGAACCAAACAAGCTATGGAAACCTAATAAACTGAAAGCAGAAACAGGTAAATCCACAATCATAGTTGATGATTTTAACAGTCCTCTCTCAACAGTTGATTGAACAGCCAGACAGAAGAGCAGCTAGGATATAGAACAGCACAGAACCATCAGCCAGCAGCATCTAATTGATGTGAAACACACTCACAACAGCAGAATACACATGCTTTGATTGCAGTGGAAAATGTACTAAAGTAGACTACATCCAGGAGCATCAAACAAATGTCACCAAGTATAAAAGAAGTAAAAAAGAATGGGACCAGCATTGTGGCATATCAGGTGCTAGTTCACGTTCCGACTGCCCCACTTCCAATCAAGCTGCCTGCTAATGGCCTGGCAAAGGCAGTGGAAGATGGACCAAGTGTTTTGGCCCCTGCACCCCACATGGGAGGCCTGGAGGAAGCTCCAGCCCTAAGCCGTTGCAGCAATGTGGGGAGTAACCCAGCGGATGCAAGATATCTCTGTTACTCCCTTCCTTTCTGTAACTCTTTCAAATAAACAAGTAAATCTTTTTTTAAAAAAAAATTAAGGGGCCGGCGCCGTGGCTCAACAGGCTAATCCTCCGCCTTGCGGCGCCGGCACACCGGGTTCTAGTCCCGGTTGGGGAGCCGGATTCTGTCCCGGTTGCCCCTCTTCCAGGCCAGCCCTCTGCTGTGGCCTAGGAGTGCAGTGGAGGATGGCCCAAGTGCTTGGGCCCTGCACCCCATGGGAGACCAGGAGAAGCACCTAGCACCTGGCTCCTGCCATCGGATGAGCGCGGTGCACCGGCCGCAGCGCGCCGACCGCGGCAGCCATTGGAGGGTGAACCAACGGCAAAAGGAAGACCTTTCTCTCTGTCTCTTTCTCTCACTGTCCACTCTGCCTGTCAAAAAAAAAAAAAAATTAAGAACCAAACTAGAAATAACAGGAACATCACAGAAAAATGCATGGGCATACTATGTTCATGGATTGAAATACTCAGCATATTAATGATGTTACTTCTTCCCAAATTGATACACAGTTTAACACAGTTGCTATTCCAAATTTTTTAGACTATTCTAAAATTTGCATTGAAAAGCAAAGAACTCTAGTAACCAAAACAGTTTGGTTTAAAAAAAAAAAAAAGGATTAAATGGAAGAAGGCGTTCTACCTAATTTCAAGGCATATTATATAGCTTGAATAATCAGGACTGTGTGCCACTGTTGGAAGAACAGATCAATGGAGCAGAATTCGAGAAAGAGAAAAATACATCCAACTGATTTTTGACAAAGTTATAAAAGCAGTTCAAAGGAGGAACACTCAGTCTTTCAAGCAAATAGTGCTAGACATCTACAAAGGAAAATGAACCTTGGGGCTAGTGCTGTGGCTCAGCGGGTTGACGCCCTGGCCTGAAGTGCTGGTATCCCTTATGGGCACCGGTTCTAGTCCTGGCTGCTCCTCTTCCTATCCAACTCTCTGCTATGGCCTGGAAAAGCAATAGAAGATGGCCCAATTCCTTGGGCCCTTCCACCCAAGGGGAGATCTAGAAGAAGCTCCTGGCTTCGGATCGGTGCAGCTCCGGCTGTTGTGGCCAGTTTGGGAGTGAAACATCAGATGGAAGACCTCCCTCTCTCTGCCTCTCCTCTCTTTGTGTAACTCTGACTTTCAAATAAATAAATAAATCTTTAAATAAAGAAAAAAAGAAAATGAACCTTGACCTAAAGCTTATATCTTAGGCAAAATTTACTTCAAATGAATCATAGATTTAAATGTAAAGCTAGAGAAAATCCTTAGAACCTTGGGCTTGGTGAAGATTTCTTAAACATGGCACCAAAAGCCTGATCAAGAAAAGAAATAATGGAGAAATTGGCTTTCATCAAAATTAAATGTTTTTGCAATGTTTTCTCCTATGTACATTTGCTCATGTGTAAGAGACTTGGGCTAAAGTCTACCATCAAGCACCAGATAGTTATGCGGTGGATCAGAGCTTTCTGTCCTAAGTCTGCAGAAATTAAATACTGGAGTTCAAGGGGTAGGCATTGGACCTAGCACTTAAGCTGCCACTTAGGTCACCACATCCCACATCAGAGTGCCTGGTTTCAGTACCTGACCCTAGTTCCTGATTCCAGTTTTGGCTAAAGTGCACCCGTGGAAACAGCATGATGGCTCAAATAACTGGGTTCCTCCAAACCACATTGGAGACCTAGATTGAGTTCCTCGTTCCCAGCTTCAGCCCTGCCCAATCCCAGATGTTGCAGGCATTTGGAGATTGAACCAGGGTGGGGGTGGGGGTAGGGCCCTCTCACCTTGTCTTTCTCCTTCTTCTCTGTCCCTCTCTTTATCCCTATGAAGTAAATATGTAACAACTATCTTGAAAATGGAGTTCAATTCACCAGAAAAATCAATTATACAGTCAAAATGAAATTCTAGAACTGAAAACACAAATAACTAAAACACATACAAATATAGATGTGTTTAAGAGAATGTTAGATATAGAGAAAATTGATGAAGACAGTTACTAGAAAAAATTTAAAGAGTGGATACAAGAAAACATAGAGAGGACCAGCATGTGGTGAATTGGGTTAAACCACTGCTTGCAATACTGACATCCCTTATGGGAGCTCTTGTTCAAGTCCCACTGTTCTGCTTCTGATGTAGCTCATTGCTAATGTGCCTGGGCAAGCAGCAGACAGTGACTTAAGTGCCTGGGCCCCTGCCTCCCACGTTATAGACCTAGATGGAGTTCCAGGCTCCCAGCTTCAGCTTGGTCCAGCTTTGGCACTTGCAGGCATTTGGGGAGTGAACCAGCGGGTGGTTCTGCCCCCAACTTCAAAGAAAAAGAAGAAGGGAGGGAGGAAAGGCAGGCAGACTTGGAAAATACAAAAACATATCTAAAAGACACATGGACAACAGTGAAATATATATGCAATTGGATTTCCAGAAGAGAGGTGATATCTATGCGCTGTTTGAGAATAGAAGCAATATTTAAAGAAATGCTGGCAGGGAAATTTTCAGAACTGTTATGGAACGCATGAATCAATATAGAATCAAGGAATTCTTTTCACCAAATAAGGTAATACAAAGGGAATTAGATCTAGACCCAGCATGGGTAAAATAAAGGAAAATAAAAATCTAAAATAAAATTAATAGAAATATAAGAAAAAGAGAGGTATTGTGGTGTAACAGGTTAACCCTGCACCTGTGACATGGGCATCCCATATAGGCGCTGGTTCAAGGCCTGGCTGTTCCACTTCTGATCCAGCTCCCTGCTAATGTAGTTATTCAAAGTAACCATTTTCTGAGCTATCGAGCATAAAAGGAAAGGTGAGAAAGATTTCTGGAGTGTGGCAAGAGAATTGTCACGTGAATTTTACCCAGCAAAAGTTATCTTCAAAAATGTAGGCAAATCTAATTGACAGTGCAAAACTTAAGAGCACTGGTTGCCAGAGGCCAGTGGCTGGTGCAGGGCTGCACTGTGAAAGAGAACCTGGAACTCCTGCTATGGTGGGAATATCTCTGCACTGATTGTGGTGGAGCCTTGTCAGAGCTCATTATATTGAGAGCCTTTGACCGATGCAGTTTACTATTCAGAAGTTGGACTTCAATCAAAAGAAATTTCTTTTCCTGGCCAGAATTAAGTAAAAAGGCCTGGCTTTACCCTTCTGTGTGGAACAACCTAAAAACTACTGAAAACAGTGAAGGAGTGGTTTCTGTGACACTGGACACCATGCAGTGAAGGTTGGTGAACCTGGAAGGTGTGAAACATGTGAGGTGAACTCTTCTTAGATTTCAACAGTTTTTCTGCTGGAAGAGTCCCCAGGCCACAGTCCAGGGAGGGGCACCCAGTTAAGTCCTGAGTCTTGTGGAAGTAAGATTGAGATGTGAGTCCTGGGAGGCCAGAAGGCTGGAGTTTCTGGAGCAGAGTGAGCCTGCGGGAGGTGATAGCCAAAGGTGGACTAGTCCCCCAGCTTGCTAGAAAACCTCACCATTCACATCTCACAGTGCTTTGCCTCAGTAGTGGGGCAGAACTATCCTTTAACAAAGCACTGCTCAAGTACAGCTGAATATAGAGTTTAAAAGCTGGAACAGGAAAGATCAGTCTATTTCCATATAATTTGTGTTCAAGAACAAAGCTCACGAATATTTACAGAAATAAAACCGTATCCAGCATCCAACAAGGTAATTATCACAGTATCTGACAGTTAATCACTCAAAACTTAGAAGGAGGAAAATAGGATCTGGAAAAAAAAAAAAAAACTAAAGAAATCAGTCAGCTGCAAAAATGGCACGTCTCTTCATATGTTCAGGAAATTGGAAGAAAGATTGAAAATATCAAGTATTAAACTAGAACATATTAAAAAACTTCAGTGTCTGAGATGAAAAAATGCATAGGATCAAATAAATAGCTTAGCGATTGCAGAAGAAAAGGATTGGTAAACCTGAAGGCATAGCACTAGAAACAATTCCAAGTCAAACACAAGTGACTGAAGCAAAATTCAGCAACAAAATAGCATCCATGTGCTGTGAGACAGTGTCACCGGGCCTCACCTCCATGTAACCAGAGTCTATAGGAGTTGAGAAGTGCCTGAAAAATTGATTGAAGCAGTACTAGCTCCAGATGCTCCATATATGATACAAACTGTAAACCAGGAGATCTAAGAAGCACAGATTCAAGAATAAAAAAAACAGGCAGAAAACTGGACCAAAACACATCTCATTCAAATTGTTCAAAACCGGTCGTAAGGAGAAAATTGAGAGAGGCCCTTCAGAAAAAGAATGATATCAAAATAAACAGTAAACACAGGAAAAGGGTACATGGCTTCCTAGTCACTACAGAAACACAAAATAAAGTACAGTGGTAGCATATCTCAGACTGTTTAGTGTCAGAATCTCTTTATTCTCTCTCTTTTTTTTTTTTTTTGGACAGGTAGAGTAAACAGAGAGAAAGGCCTTCCTTTTGCCGTTAGTTCATCCTCCAATGTCCGGCGCACTGCGCTGATTCGAAACCAGGAGCCAGGTGCTTATCCTGGTCTCCCATGCGGGTGCAGGGCCCAAGCACTTGGGCCATCCTCCACTGCCCTCCCGGGCCACAGCAGAGAGCTGGCCTGGAAGAGGGGCAACTGGGAAAGAATCCAGCACCCTGACCTGGACTAGACCCCGTTGTGCCAGTGCCGCAAGGCAGAGGATTAGCCTATTGAGCTGTGGTGCCTGCCCCCTTTATTCTCTTAAAAGTTATGAAGACAGGGCTGGTACTATGGTACAGTAGGTTTTAAGCCTCTGCCTGTGGCATCAGCATCTCACGTGGGTGCCAGTTCAGATCACAGCTGCTCCACTTACTAATCCATCTCCCTGTTGATGGCCTGGAAGAGCAGTGGAGGATGGCCCAGATTTAGCATGGTAAATCAATCAATCTCTCTCTCTCTCTCTCTCTCAATCAAAAAGGAGGTATATTCTGCTCAGCTGAGCTCCTCTCCTCAGTCTCAGAACAGTGCCTGAGCACTAGCCCCAGTGGGTATAGTATTCGTCTGCCCTATCCCAAGGACCACACAAAGGATCTGTGCAGTTCTCAGTATAAGTTCAGATTCCCCAGCAATGTCTCTCACCAGGTAACCAGGAACCCCCAAGCTTGTTTAGTCTCCCACTGAGACTGCTCAAAGTCCCAGCCACACCGCGAGACCTCCCATACACCCTCAGTTTTTTTTCCCGGTCTCTGTTCAGAAGCTTCACACAGCTCCTAGCCCTCTGTTACTTCTCCCCACTAGAGTCAGGAGTGTCTGCTCAGCTGGTTGCCAGGCACAGACATGAGCTGGTGCAGCTGTTACGTATGTCCAAAATGGCACCCGCTCTATAGGCTTGTTACAGTATGCCTTTGTAAAGTGATCGGAGTAAGAGAAACGTGCCTGTTCTGTCCATTTTTTCCTCTAGTTTGGCTGGCACACTTTCCCCCCACGGGGCTCAAAGCCTGCTTCCCTCTACACTCTTCCCTGTCACAAAATGCCAGTGGCTTGGGCTGCTGCGGTCAGGTCTCACTTCACCTTCCAGCGCTGATGTGTAGACTCTCAGCTGTTGAAGTCCTGAGCTGTGGATGTCCACACCCTCCATGTAGGTCCATTTTGTCCCTCTAATTTCAGTAGAGTTTCCTCTGCTGTTTTTTCCCTAACTCTTCCCTGAGACTACACTATCTCCACTTTTTTAAAACTATCTTTTCCTGGGCTAGAGCAGTAAGCTCCCTCCCTACTCCGCCATCTTGGAACCTCCCTCAGATAAATCTTTAAAACAAAAAAAAAGCATGGGGCTGATGCTGTGGCATAGTGGGCTAAGCCTCCACCAGCAGCTCCAGCAGCTCCTGTGGGTGCTAGTTCCTGTCCCAGCTGCTCCTCTAGCTGCTTTTCTGATTAAACTCCCTTCTGATGGCCTGGGAAAGTGGTGGGAGGTGACCCAAGTGCTTGGGCCCCTGTACCCAGTTGAGGGACCTGGAAGAAGCTCCTGGCTTCTGACTTTGGTTTGCCCAGCTCTGGCAATTATGGCCATTTGGGGAGTGAACCAGCAGATGGAAGACTTCTCTCTCTTTCTGCTTCTCTCTGTCTGTAACTCTGCCTCTCAAATTAACAAATCTTTTTTTTTTAAAAAAAAAAAAAAGGTTATTAGGACTCCAAAGAGCATTTGTTTGTGATTTTTATGTTTATCCTATTACGATATAAAGATTTATAAATATTGTTGTTCATTTGAAAATAGCGATGATAAAACTATAACATGTTAACAATTATTTGAGCAAGTATTTGAGGGACTGGTGTTGTGGTGGAGTGGGTAAAGCCACTGCTTTCAATGCCTGGATTCCCACATGGGTGCTGGTTTCAGTCCTGGCTGCTCTGCTTCTTGTCTAGCTCTCTGCTAATGTGCCTGGGGAAGCAGTGGAAAATAACCCAAGTGCTTGGTTCCCTGCACCCATGTGGGAGACACAGATGAAGTTCCTGGTTCCTGGCTTCTGCCTGGCCCAGTCCCAGCTGCTGCAGCCATTTGGAGAGTAAACCAGCAGATGAAAGATCTCTCCCCTCTCCCCCCTCCTCCCTCCCCTCTCCTCTCTCCCCTCTCTCTCTTCTCCCCCCCTCCTCTCCCCCCTCTCCCTTCTCCCACCCTCTCCTCACCCCCTTCCCCCTTTCCTCTCCCTTCTCCCCCCTCCCCTCTCCCTTTTCTCTCCTTCCCTCCCACCCTCCTTCCTTCTCCCTCCCTCTCTCACCTCCTTTCTATTTCTATCTTTATCTCTGTCTCCATCTGAAACTCTTTTTGGTTGAAAAAAATTAATGCAAAGAATAGTATTTAACATTTTTTGCAAATCTTTTAAATGTCTGGTTTAATAGAAGGCATTAGGGCTTACATATCTGTGTCTGCTGTCTGTTGCAATATGTTGTTTGGTTGGAGTAGATTAAGAAAAGGTGACTTCACACAGTTTATGTATTTGGAAAAGAAAGGGGTATTTTATGGCTCTTTGAGAGAACTGTGAATATTTTTTTCAATACAGCACTGAAATTCAACAGATAGTAGTTTTTAAAGGTTAATAGCAATGTGGAATCTAAAACCATGTGAGTATACTGTGTTAAATTAAAAATGTATTGACTTTCATGTACTTTGAATCTATCAAACCTATGTTTGATTTTATAACTTCATGCATTGGTCAGTTGGAAAAATATTGGTTGTTTTATGCAAATTTTATGTTGACTGAACTTTACAATAATGAAAATATTCTATGGTTAATATAAACATTGATCTTACTATAAAAATATTTAACTGTTGGGATGCTCTCAAGCACACTGTGATAGGTACATGTTTGCCAGAATTCAAATTTTGTTTTAAAGCTTGAATTATATTATTGGCAAGAAGTATCATCAGTTATTTTCCCTGAAGTAGCACAAACACCCTTTTTTATTTTCAAGAAAGTATGTGCTAGAGATGCAAGCCTAAATAACGGAAGGCTGTCTCTTAGTGGTTCTTCCAAATAAAAATAGTGGCTTTATTAGTTTTTTATCACAGTTCTAACAATTATCTGAACTTGGGTGTTCTAGAGATGAATCTGTCTAAGTCTTTCCAGCTTCCGCTCAAGGCACCTTCTCCTGCCTTCTCGGCCAGCAGTACTGTGTCCCACCATTGTCACTGCCCTTTCTCTAATCATCATCTTCTGCCCCTCCACGTCTCATCACCTTTTTATCGTTGGCACACCTGGATAACCCTGAGTATGCTCCCTATCTGCTGATGCTCGTCCTGTTGGATCTATTATCTTATTTTCCTTTGCCACATGACTTTGTAGGCTGACAGGACCCAGGGATCAGAATGGGGAGGGCTTGTGAGGCGGGGAAGGGTATTCTGTCTACCACAGTCTTTTATGGAAAAAAGCAACTCGTTCAGTTGACACATTTGAGCAAGTGCTTTTCCTTGGGGTATCTTGTGTATTCCATAGGCAGCAAGTGCTTTCTACTTTTCCTCCATGTCATCGCATAGGATTTTAAAAGTACTTCAAGTGTCCAGATTTAATGAAAATTTATATTCCATTGCTTCATCAAGGACACTTTTTTTTTAAGATTTATTTGCTTATTTGAAAGGCAGAGTGACAGAGAGAGAAATCTTCTATCAGCTGGTTCACTCCTCAAATGGCCACAACAGCCAGAGCTGGACCAGGCCAAAGCCATGAGCTTCTTCTGAGTTTTCCACATGGGTACAGGGGCCCAAACACTGGGACCATCCTCCCCTGCTTTCCCAGGCTCATTAGCAGAGAGCTGGATTAGAAGTTGAGCACTCAGGACTTGAACCAGCACCCATAAGGGATTGCTGGCATTGCAGGCAGCAGCTTAACCAGCTACCCCACAGTGTTTACTAAGGACATTTTTTTTTTTAAGATCTTTATTTATTTATTTGACAGGTAGAGTAACAGACAGTGAGAGAGAGACAGAAAGAAAGGTCTTCCTTCCGTTGGTTCACCCTCCAAATGGCTGCCACTGCCAGAGCTACGCTGATCTGAAGCCAGGATCCAGGTGCTTCTCCTGGTCTCCCATGCGGGTGCAGGGCCCAAGCACTTGGGCCATCCTCCACTGCCTTCCCGGGCCACAGCAGAGCTGGACTGGAAGAGGAGCAACCGGGAGTAGGACCCAGTGCCCATATGGAATGCTGGCACCACAGGTGGAGAAATTACCAAGTGAGCCACAGCACTGGCCCTTAAGGACATTCTTGAACCAGATGTGTTTTTTGCAGGAGGGGCTGAGTGCACCACTGTGAGGAGGAGTATCAGCACTGGTGTGTTTGTTGCCAGCAGTGGGACTGGCCATCAGAGCTGATGCCAGAGGGAGAAGAAAGAGGCTTCCTAATTTATTACTACGAAAATATTTTTGACATCATGACCCCCCCTGCCCCCCCCCCCCCCGCCCGCCCCAGACCCTTAGAGAACTGTTGCACAGCGGAATACCTCAAAGTGTCTGTCTGAATGGTTTTATGAAAGCTGGGTTGTTACATGGCTGTGATGTCCCAGTCAGCAGCCTCTGGCCAGGACACGGGGGAAGATGGGGCCCAAACATAAGACCTCTGGGGGCCAGTGCTGTGGCGCAGTAGGTTAATCCTCTGCCTGCAATGCCTATATCACATATTCTCGCTGGTTCTAGTCCCAGCTGCTCCTCTTCCGATTCAGCTCTCTGCTGTGGCCTGGGAAAGCAGTGGAAGACCCTGGCTTCGGATTTGCTCAGCTCTGGCCAAAGCAGCCATTTGGGAAGTGAACCAGCAGGTAGAAGCCCTTTCTCTCTGTCTCTCCCTCTCACTATCTGTAACTCTACTGCTCAAAAATAAAAATAAAATCTTTTAAAAAAAGACTTTTGAAGAGGCCTTGGAGAAGTTGCTACCTCGTGTCTGTAGCTGCTGGTAATGACCAGGGATGTCGGGGCCCTGTAAAGTAGGTCACAGTATCTGTGTCTTTGCATCACTTTTGGTATATATGAAGAGATGCTTTTTTGAGATTCAAGGTCTTCCTTTCAAATATAACCTTTGTCTTACTGTGCTGACCATGTAATCTTTAAAATACAAATATTTGTTGAGCACCCAGACACTTCCTCTAGTGCCCCATATGAGCAGGGTATCTGTAAGCTGCAGTTAGAGAAGCTTTCTTCAGTGGCCCAGAGATCATCCAGAGCGAGACCCTGAACCGTGGATAAGCCCAGCCTGCTCCCAGGGTGGAGTCAGGTGTCAGGGCAGCTATTTTGAGTATAACATTAAAGTATTATGTGTATAACATAATGTATATAATATACATATACTGCATTATAGTATGTACATACAAACTATAATTTATATAAGTAATGAAGCCACACATAGCTGTTAGTATTTTTTAAATACTGTTTTGTTTAACTTCATAACAATCCAAAGTCCCAGTTCACAGTTTTAACTCCATTTACACTTCTCCTTTTCTTGGAATGTTTCTCATACATTTACTGCATTCTCCCTAACAACTCCTCATGTTTTGGCAGGGAACCTGCTTGCTAACTAAGGATGCGAGGAGCTTGAGTTGAGAGAATGACACCTACCTTTGGTTTAATTGGATTAGAAATCAAGGATACAGGCTCATTGTCACCTTAGAGGATGGAACAGAGCTTTATGTTGGCACTGGTACAGACATTTGGCACGGTTTCAAAATGAAGAGAATTTGACATTCTGACAAATTTCCTAATCCTCTTAAAGGATCATTCCTTTCACAACCAGTGAAACCAGTTTGTTCTCTCTGCAGGTAGAGTTCACTGAGGTATGAAAGAATCCAGCCAAGACGGGCACCGTGCCTCCTTGCCTGGGTGCTGCTTTCTTGGGGGATTTCCTTACTTATCTTCCTTCCTCTTGTAGCAATGAATCCTTTTGAATGTCACATGGTGTAATGCCAGACCTTTATGCATGAGGTTTTTAAAACAGTCCACAAATCCACTGACACTGTAACGGTTTCCACTGAGGATGTGACTCTGGTTTTACATTGTTTCATGTGGAGGCCCATGTGGGTGGCTCCGCCTACTTTCAGCTGGGGGCCCCTTCCTCACTCCAGAGGGAGAGACTGAGATGGCAATTGTTCAGTCTTCAGACCCAGCAGTAGTAAGGATTCTTCTGTAACAGAGCCTTGGCAAGACATTTTCATTTGTTGAGACCTAAGCTCAGTTTTAAAGCCAAAATGAAACCTTTCCCTGTGGCATTCCCTTCCACGCATCAGCCAGTCAAGTGCTGGAAGCAGGCCAGCTGAAGAGGAGGTGACACGGCAGTGGAGGGCAGGCATTATCCTGACGTTTGTTTTCTCTTTTTTCCTCCCTAACTCCCAAATGTATTCCTGTTAATAATTAAAATTAAATAGCAATAAGATTGGTAGGATGCTATTTTTACAACATTCTAATATTGGTAGCAGGCATTGCGTTAAGATGCTACTTGGGATGCCCACATCTCATATCAAGGGTCTCAGCTCCACTTCCAGTTCCAGCTTCCTGTTCATGGGTACCCTGAAAGGCAGCAGTGGAGACCCAAGTGACTGGGTTCCTGCCACGTTTGTAGAATGGATTGAGTTCCAGACTCCTGACTTCAGCCTGGCCTGGTTTTGGGCATTTGCCAAGGGAGCCAGTAAGATGTACAGTCTGTCTCTTTCTGCTTTGCAAATAAATACAAATAAAATTTAAGAAACTTAAATAATATATTCTGATATCAGTGTATTCAGCTCTGCAAGTTTCAGACTGGGACCTTGCTTCCACTAGAGGCACTGGTAGAGTCAAGTCAGATTGGGGAGATTATAGAACTTCCTAGGAGCTCTCCGTCTGTGGGCCCCTGGAAGGCTGTGGAACTTGCTCGTCAACTAGACAGGGTGCAGTGAGGGGGGGAAAGGTAAAAAGAGCAGTTCAGGTTCATGGTTCCTTAATGTAAAGTGGCAGAGGCTGGGTGTGTTTCAGAATTTGGAAATTTTCAGATTTTAGAAGGGTAATAAAATGCATGTGCATATAGTAATGTTCCCAGCGGGCGGGATCTGGGGCAGCACCCCACAATCAGACACATTAATATTTATGCAGATGAAAATATGAATATTCACACAACAGAATAAATTAAAAGTACTAATGTCAGCCTCACATCAAATTTTGCTGCCAAATGTGTTTGCTTAAATTCGGTTTTTACCTTTAAACTTCAGAATTGCAAATAAGCGGTTGTGGACATATGTTGCAGTAATAGAAGTAGAGGAAGACATGCCTGGTTGAGTGCTGGTGGTATTTAATGGAGCTGAATCACAGCTCTCTGAGCTAGTTAACTTTGTCTTCCATTCTCTCACCTCTTTGCTTATCTGTCAAACAGCGCTAGGTAGTGATTGTCATGTGAGCTGTTGTGAGGATAACAAGTTAATGTTGGGGCAGGCCTAAATATACTGCTTGGTACCCAAGCATCCAGTATCAGAGTGCCTGGATTCACTTCTTAGCTCTCCTTCCACACCCACTAATGTGTACCCTGGGAGGCAGCAGTGATAGTATTAAGTCATTGGTCCCTGCCACCCACATGGGAGCAGTTTGAGTTCTGGACTTCTGGCTTTGCCTTGCTCAGCCTTAGCTGTCGCAGACTTTGGGACAAAAAGAGGTCTGTCCCCACCCCCACCCCTTCCTTCTGCCTGGGTCTCTGTATGTGTTTCTCCATTTCTCTCTGTGTGTCTCTCTGTTCTTCAAATAAGTAAGAATTTTAAAAAACAAGTTCATATTCATTAAATACTGGACATAGTGTTTGGCACGTAGATACTCAATAAATGTTAGCTATTAAAATCCCACCTCTCTTTTTCACTCCAGAAATAGAAGTGATGTGAATTGTGCTGATGTCACTGAGAATTCAGAGTGCATTTTTATACTGAAAACTGATTGTTAAATGACTAGCAGACCACCTTAAAGTTTGCTTGCACGGTGACAATGTTTGCAGTGCATGTGCTAGATCATAATTCTCTTGCTTCACTTTGTATTGGAGGAAGGAACACATATTTGCCCCCAGCTGATTTGCTGTTTTGCAGCTCCTTTTAAAGTTTCTCTCCATGTACTTATTCAGAAAAATATTTGACAAAGAAGTTTGTCCAAGTATGCTGTTGGTATTGGCTCTAGCAAAGATATAGCCAATGTTTGCATGTTAAAATATTGAAAGAACAATGTTGGGAAACAGCTGTTTTTAATTTTAGACCCCACCTCCACCCCATTCAAGGACATTAACGGACTTTTTAGTGCAAAACAACTTATTTAATGTATGTTTTCTTAAGTGGGCCTGTTTTTAAATTTGTGAAGTCCTTGCTTTTTAGAAGGGGAAGTCATTGGGAAAGAACTGCCTTTTGTTGCCAGACTGCTTTTGAGAGTCTTGTTTTGTGCTTTTGTCATCCATTCACGGAGATGTCTTCAAGCATCAGCATCAGTGCTCATGATGTGTGGTCTTGACATTCAGGTAGTTTTCACTCCTTTTTCAAACATCACAGACGCTTGTTCCACGGTGTGTTTGGGATCAGAGAATGAATTAGAAGAACTTGAGGGGAAGAAAGGTGTTAGCTGTTTGCTGGGCAGGTACCCCCCAGGGCTCACTGCCATCGAGTGCTGGGTACAGCATGGACCTGCTCGTGTTTTACGTGCGTTGTGTTGCCTGCCTTCACAGCTGAACTATCAGCAGAAAGTGGGCATCATGTACTGCAAAGCCGGACAGAGCACCGAGGAAGAGATGTACAACAACGAAGCCGCCGGCCCAGCCTTTGAGGAATTCCTTCAGCTGCTGGGGGAACGAGTTCGGCTCAAAGGATTTGAGAAGTATCGTGCACAGCTTGACACCAAAAGTAAGAGATCCTCAGAGCTTCCTCCTGGGCTTGTTTTCCTCCTGCTGTGTTGATGTGCATCTGCTAAATTATCGGTGAAACACCATTGCCATGTATTGCAGATCACTGCTGCAGTTGCGGGGAGGGGAGCCAAAGAAAGCAGCTGTAGCACCAGAACAGCCGAAGATCCTAATCAAAGTAGCAGAGACGGCTGTGAGGAAAGGATGCTCTAGAGCCAGGGCCGTGGGCGCAGATGGAGAATTGCCCTAGGATACCACTGCTTACATTCCCTTACGTTGAGCTGCTGTTGGAGTCAACTGTTACTGTCCATAATCTCCAAAACCGTAGATAACTTAGCTTTGGTATTTGTTTGGCTCATATAATGTGTTGATGAAAAGTACAGGAATGGAGCAATCTGTTTAACTAGGGCATATGACCCAACAGAGCTGTCCTCTCGCACTCCCCAAGTTGTCAGTAAAATAGTCAAGTTCTCAACTCGCTGTTTTCCTTAGGGGATGTGGATGTCCGCTGCGTGTCTTTCTAGAGGCCATTTTCAATTTTATTTCAAAATCCATCCATGGACACCTGTGGCCTGTTTTCCTTTGAGAGAGCTTCTGGATTAGCACATCTGTACTGCAGTCTATAGTGATCTTTCTGATTTTCTGTACAGGAAATTAAATAAGGAATTGAGTCATGAAAACAGAAAAGCATTCATAAACTCCACTGCAGGAAGAATTTCCTGTTGCCATGGTTTTGCTGTTGCCAACTTGGAAACGACATGCAGGAGAGACTATTAAAACCCATAAATAGCCTAGCCTCTGAAATATTATTTTAACGTTCTGTACTCTTCTTGCAACTGCATAAAATGCTAAATCTCAAAGCACCCTTAATCTCTCTTTATGTAGGTACTCTTTATAAAGGTGTTCACCCTGTACAATCATTCTTGTTACCCTAATTTGTTGTGCTGCGTAGATCATCATCACATAAAACTACTGGTGGGATCTGAGAGGAGATTGTACAGTAAGACCCCTGATTCTATAAATGAACAGCAGTGTGGGTAGTTGATAAGATAAGATAGTGTGTTGCTTGTGTGTTTATACCTCTCCAGCTACCCCCTGATGATGGAAGAAAATGTGAAAAATATATGGCCAGGATGGGGTTAAACAGTATGGCATAAATGGCATACAAACAGTATGGCATAAATCAGTGGAATAAGCAAAAAAAGCATTTGGGCCCATTTTGCCCCAAAATCCCCAAAACTGCAAAGCATGAACAAAAATTAGCAAACTACCTCTAACTGCACTGTTTCAGAAAAGGGTATATTTTCAGTGAGCCACTCTTCCATAAGCAGTATAACTTGAGTCTTGTCTATTTTTCTTTCTTTATTTATTTTATTTGAAAGGTAGAGTTAGAGAAAGCTCTATCTGCTGGTTCATTCCCCAAATGGCCACAACAGCTAGGGCTGGGCCAGACCAAAGCCAGAAGCCTCTTCTGGGTCTCCCACTTGGTTCAGGGGCCCAAGCACTGAGGCTTCTTCTGCCTCTTTCCCAGGTACATCAGCAAGGATCAGAAGTGGAGCAGCCAGAAATCGAACTGGCGCCTACATGGGATGCTGGCATTGCCAGAGGTGGCTTTACCCTCTGTGTCGCAGTGCTGGCCCCCTAACTAACCTGGGGCACATGTCCTGATAATTCACCTGTTCCTTTTCTGTCCTTTCATGGTGTCATGTGCCTGGAAGTGGATGGATGAATGAAGAGTTGAAAGATGTTATCTCTTTATACCCAAGAGAATAGGGGCAAAAACTAGAGGAGTCCATTGGCCTTGTCACAGAAACTCAAGAAACAGTTGACGGCAGGCCTGTTCACTATTCCAGCAGCCTCTTTCTGGCTGTGGCCACCCAGAGATAAGGCCTTCCCTGTGTGCTGCAACATTGTCTCCACATTTTAACTAACTTTATTTTTCACCAAGAAACTTTCTTTCAATATAACCTCTAAAAAGAAAAAGCTTTTGGGGCCAGTGATAGGGTGTGGCTCCCGCGTCCCACATGGGAGCCAGTTCAAGTCCCAGCTGCTCTTCTTCTGATCCAGCTCTGTGCTAATGTTGTGGGAAGGCAGTGTAAGATGGCCCAAGTACTTGGACCCCTGTACCTGCATGGGAGACCAGGATGATACTCCTGACTCCTGGCTTCAGCGTGGCCCAGCCCTTGCCATTGCGTCCATTTGGGGAGTGAACCAACAGATGGAAGCTCGCTATGTCTCTGTCTCTCTGTAACTCTGCCTTTCAAAAAAAGAAAAAAGTCTTTAAAAAATAATTTTAAAACTTTCTAGAACAATTGTTCCTAAAGGATCATCCCCACAGTAGATATGACTTCCTTTGTAACTCCCATCAAACCAAAATAACTTAATATTAGTTACTTTTTCTTTTCTGCCTTACTTCCTTCTGACTCTCCAACCACAGCTAGACCACATCACCCACCAGGGTACCACAGGTGAAGGAGTCTGTGTTCTTTTCTTTTTTTTTGGGGGGGGGGCAGGTTTCAACCTTTGTCTCTGTCCATCACTTTGGGTAATCCCTATTAAGATGTCTGTATGGGGTGGACATTGTGGTGTAGCGGGTTAAGCTGCCATTTGGGACACTGGGTCCCCTATATGAGTGCTGGATCCAGTCCTGGCTGCTCTGCTTCTTGGCCAGCTTCCCTTCTACTGCATCCTGGGAGGCAGCAGGTAATGGCTCAAGTGCTTGGACCTTGGGAGACCAGGAAGGAATTTTGGATTCCTGGCTTAGCCCTAGCTAAATTGTGGGAATCTGAGTTGTGAACCAGCAGGTGGAAAATCATTCTCCATCTTTCTCTCTCTTCTCTCCTCTCCTCTCTCTTTCTCCCACTTCCCCTCCCCCTTCTCGCTCACTCTTTGTCTCCCTTTGGGGGGAAAACAGATACAACACAAATGTGTCTTCAACTTCATTATGTTCTTTGTCTTCTATATTGCCTTATTCTGTTAATCCTATCTAATGAAATTGCTATTTAAGATAATGTTATTTGCATGGCCAGAAGTTGTGTTTACTAATCTCATGTTCTCTTTTCATTTGGCTCATGATTCCCTTTAAACTCTTGACCATCTCTATAGCAGATGCTTTGAAGTCCTCATCTGCTACTTCCATTATCCTCTTTTTTTGGGTTTCTATTTTTTAATGCATTTTCTTGTGCTTTGGCTTATGTTTTACTTCTTTTTATTTATGACTTTATTAAATATTGAATGTTGTGAATACTTCATTTGTTTTTTATTCTTTATTTACATAAAGGGAACAAATTTCATATATATCACGTATACAGATTTAAGGGGCTTAATGATGCTTCCCACCCTACCCTCCCTCCTCCACTTCCTGTGTCCCCTTCCTTTCTTATTTTTCCTTTAATTTTAACAATGACATAGTTTCAATTTAGTTTATAATCACAAGCTTAACTGTACACTAATTAAAGAATTCAATAGATAGTAAGTAGAAAAATCACTGTTCCTTAAGAACTATGAAAAATAATCAAAAATTAATAATGTCAGTTTTGCTCATATACATAACATTTTTTGTACTCTGTATATTAGTTACCACAAATCCAGGAAAACGTGATATTTGTCTTTTTGAGACTGGCTTATTTCACTAAGCATAATGGTCTCTGATTGCACCTTTTTTTTTTTTTTTTTAAGAAAGGATTTCATTCTGTTTTATGGCTGAGTAATATTCCATCATGTGTATATACCACAATTTCTTTATCTGATCATCAATTGATAGTCATTTGGGTTGAGTCAATATCTTAGCTGTTTTGAGTTGTGCTGCTATAAACATGGGGGTACAGATAACTTTCATATGCTGATTTAATTTCCTTTGGATGTATTCCTAGGATTGGGATGGCTGGGTCATATGATACATCTGTTTCAGATTTCTGAGAATTCTTCTTTCTGTCTTCCACAGTGGTTGTACTAGTTTACATTCCTACCAACAGTGTTCTAGGGTCCCTTTTTCTCCACATCCTCACCAACATTTATTATTTTTCAATTTTTGGACAGTAGCCATTCTAACTGGGGTGATGATTTTATTTCCATCTCCCTGATGGCTTGTGATCCTGAGCATCTTTTCATGTGTCTTCTGGCCATTTGTATTTCATTCTTTGAAATATGCCTGTTCATGTCCTTTGCCCACTTCTTTAGTAGATTGTTTTATTTGTATTGAGTTTCTTGAGCTCCTTGTATATCCTGGATATTAATTCTTCATCAAATGTATAGTTTGCAAATAGTTTCTCCCATTCTATTGGTTGCCTCTTTGCTTTGTCATTATCTTTGCTTTAAGAAGCTTCTTAGCTTTGTGTAATCCCGTTTGTCTATTTTTGCCTTTGTTGCCTGGGCTTCTGGGGTCTTCTCCAAGAAGTCTTTGCCTATGCCAGTGTCTTGCAGTATTTCCCCTATGTTTTCCTCTAGTAGTTTAAATCCTTGATCCCTTGTGAGTTGATTTTTTTATAAGGTGCAAGATGGGGATCTTGTTTCATACATGCATCTGCATATGGAGATCAACACCATTTATTGAAGAATATTTTCTTTTCTCCAGGGAGTGATTTTCGCTTGTTTATCAAAGATGAGTTCATTGTACATGTGTGGATTAAGTTCTGGGGTCTCTAATGTGTTCCAATGGTCCACATGTCTGTGTGCCAGTATCAGGCTGTTTTGATTATAACTGCCCTGTAATATGTCTTGAAAACTGGTATTGTGTTGTCTCCAGCTTTATTTTAATTGTTTGGGATTGTTTTAGCTATTCAGGGTCTCCTGTGTTTCATATGAGCTTTAGGGTCGTTGTTTTCCAGGTCTTAGAAGAACATCTTTGGTATTTTGATTGGGATTGCATTAAATCTATAAATTTACATTGGGTAGTGTGGGCCATTTTGATGATATGAATTCTTCCAACCCATGAACATGGAAGATTTTTTTCGTGTGTGTGTGTGTGTGTTCTGTTTCTTTGCTTAATGTTTTATAGTTTTCATTGTAGAGATTGTTCATATCCTTGATTAAATTTATCCCAAGTTATTTAATTTTATTTTATAGCTATTGTGAATGAGACTGATTTTACAAGTTCTTTCTCAGCCATGGCATTGTTTTTGTATTTATTCAAAGGCTGTTGATTTTTGTATATTGATTTATATCTTGCAGCTTTGCTAAACTCTCTTATTATTTCCAGTAATCTCCTAGTGTAGTCTCGTGGTTACCCTGTATATAGGATAATATCATCTGCAGACGGGATAATTTGACTTCTTCCTTTCCCTTTGGGATTCCTTTGATTTCTATTTCTTGCCTAATGACTCAGGCTAAAACTTCCATGACTATATTAAATAGCAATGGTGAAAGTGAGCATCCTTATCTGATTCTGTATCTTACTGGAAATGCTTCCCCATTCTATATGATGCTGGCAGCAGGTTTCTCATATATTGCCTTGATTGTGTTGAGGTGTGTTCCTTCCATACCTAATTTGCTTAAAATTTTTATCATGAAAAGATGTTGTATTTTATCAAATGCTTCCGCTGCGTCTATTGAGATAATCATGATTTATTCTTCAATTTGCTAATGCAGTATATCACATTTATTGACTTGCATATGTTGAATCAACCCTGCATACCAGAGAAAAATCACACTTGGTCCAATTGAATGATCTTTTTGATGTGTTGTAAAATTCAATCACCTAATATATTGTTGAGAATTTTTGTATCTATGTCGATCAGGGATATTGGTCTATAGTTCTGTTTCTTTGTTGAATCTTTTTCTACTTATAGAATTAAGATCATAATGGCCTTATTGAAGGAGTTTGTGAGGATTCTCTCCCTTTCAGTGTTTTGAATAGTTTGAGGAGAATTGGAATTAGTTCTTTAAAAGTTTGGTAGCATTTAGCAGTGAAGCCATTTGGTCCTGGGCTTTTCTTTTGGGGGAGGGTCTTTATTACTATTTCAATATCTGTCTTTGTTATTGGTCTATTTAGGTTTTCTGTGTGTTCATCACTCAATTTTGGTAAATTTGGTAAATTTTATGTGTCCAGAAATCAGTTGTTTTTCTAGATTTTCTAGTTCATTGGCATATAGCTGTAGGAATTCTTGAATTTTGTAGTATCTGTCATAACATTTCATTTTTCATCTTTGATATTATTAATTAAGGTCCTTTTTTTACTAGTTGGGCCAGGAGTATATGAATTTTGTTTAATTTTTCAAGAACACAGCTCTTTATTTCACTGATCTTTTGTGTCACTATTTTTGTTAAAATTTTGTTTATTCTCTAATTTTTGTTAGTGCTTTCCTCTTCCTAATTTTGAGTTTGGCTGCTTTATTCCTTAGAAAATAACAGCAGACACTCCTTTTCTGTTCCTCCTGGTAAAGTTTGGCAACTGTGTTATGTATACACCGACTTCCAGATTTTAGAATTCTCCTCTCAGAAAGGAAATTTTCATTCTTTTGACCCTAGTTCCATCTCTAAAACTTTCAGACTGCTTCCAGATTTTGAAAATTATTTTAAAAACTCTGAGATTGCCTGGGGCTGGCATTGTGGCATACATAGCAGGATAAGCTACCACCCGTGAAACTAGCATCCCTGTGGGCACCTGTTTGTGTCTGTTCCACTTCCGATCCAGCTCTCCGCTAATGTGCCCAGAAAAGCAACAGAAGATGACCCAAGTGCTTGTGACCCAGTTCCCATGTGAGAGACCCCAGTGAAGCTCCAGACTCCTGGCTTTGTCCTGGTCCAGCCCTGGCCATTGCAGCCATTTGGGGAGTGAACCAGCAGGTGGAATATCTCTCTCTGTCCTTTTCCCTCTGTAACTGTGTTTGTCAAATAAATAACTATTAGAAAGAAAAACAGATTTCCAAAGTTCCCCCCAGAAAAAGCGTTCATTCTATAAATTAAGGGACGCAGGGAGGAAAAAGAGAAAGAGCTAGCAGTAGGGGCCAGCTCCATGATGCAGTAGGTTGATCCTCCGCTTGCAGTGCCGACATCCCATATGGGCGCCAGTTCTAGTCCCGGCTGCCCCTCTTCCACTCCAGCTCTCTGCTATGGCCTGAGAAAGCAGTAGAAGATGGCCCAAGTCCGTGAGCCCCTGCACCTGCATGGGAGACCAGGAAGAAGCACCTGGCTCCTGGCTTTGGATTGACACAGTTCTGGCCATTGTGGCCATTTGGGAGTGAACTAACAGAAGGAAGACCTTTCTCTCTGTATCTCCCTCTCACTGTAACTCTACCTCTCAAATAAATAAAATAAAATCTTTAAAAAAAAATGATAGAAAGAGCTAGCAGTAGAAAAGCAAGTGGGCTTCAGGGCTGTCTCCAGGTCAGCTTCCCTCTGTGGCAGTAATCCTTTTAGCATTAGACAGACAGATAAAGAAAAATGTAATAAATGAGTGTTGAATGACAGTCTTTTTTTTTCCTAGTTCATTAAGTTTGCTTAAAATCGACTTGATACGCATGTGAGTACATGTCAAGGCTGACACATTCACGTTAAAGTTTTAAAATGTACTAATCAGTTCAACAGATATTTATAGCAGGGGCCTTTAACAATAGATAAGTTCTTCATACTCAAGACTTGTCTGAAATAGTTCAGTTGAGTACTTTATTGTAGTAGTATGCAGTTTTTGTGGTGGTCATAAATATTGAGATATTACTCTTGGGTGGTTATATATGTTGGTACATATCCTTGCAATTCCGGAAATGTGGTCTTTGTTTTGTTCTATTTTTCATCTTTTTAAAACCTTTTTATTTCATGATGGTCTCAAAAGTAAGATCTAACAAACAAGCTTGAAGCTCCGGGCTGTAGCACACCTTGACATGGCTGTGTGCATACCACAGTTGTAGGTCTGTTCCTGGAGCGGGACCTGATCAGGACTCTGGAACATCCTGACACAGCTGTCGCTGCCCAGGCTGCCACGTGTCCTTGGGGCAGGCCTGAAGGGCAGCGGAGCTTCTGCACAGGAATTACCTGGAAGGCAGTGCTAAAAATAGCATCCTGGCGGGGTCCCTCACCCACTGCGTGGTATTTCTGGGGGCAAGGGGTCTGTGAATCTGCCTATTAAGCTGGTAGACACTGTGCATAATCAGTTTTGAAGACTAATATCCTTGAAATCTGCCCGAAGCTGTCTAACAGCCTCAGTCTCTAAAAGGCAGCAGACTGCTCAGATCCTCAAAGATACAGCTGGTGGAGGCTTGCGTTCACCCAGAATGAATTCTCTTCTGTTGATTTTTGGATAGGTTCTTTGAGTTTAAACAAATGTTCCCTTCTAGTTGAACATTTAATAATTCTCTTCTGCAGTTTCTAGGTACTTGTGGGCACATTAATTCTGAAACTTTGTTAATAATGAAGGCAGTGGAGGTTGTCTTTTCCTTCAGAAAGATGGGAGCACCCCACACACTTAAATGGTAGAAAATTTTTTGGACATTGCTATAATACTTTTGTCTTCAGTGTCACATTCTAGTTAAATTATCAACCTGTTAACAACCAAACAACTCTTGCTGGAATTGGGAGTATTACAAAATGTTTTTAACTTAATGTCTGTGGACAGAATTCAGGGATCTGGAATTTGAATGTGAAATAATTTGATTTTTATTTTTACTGACCCCAGATTGAACTTTAGCAATTGTAAATATAGGCAACAAACCACAGTAATATAAGCTCTATTTTTTGTTTGTTTGTTTTTGTCTAATAGAAAGCACATATATTTTCATTCCCTAATATTATGGCAGGTACCTCTAAATATTGCTGTATTCATTATGCCTTCAAATGTATAGTTGATACTGGACTAGTGTCAAATATTACTATATAAGTTTTATATATATCATATTTTAAAATTACGGTAATTGTATTTTTCAGCATAATGAATTTCTTTTTAAATCTTACATATTTTATTTTATGCAGTTACAGAGATGATTCTGGGAAGGGATTGATCCACAGGTTTCACTAAACTGTCAGAGGGGATCTGTTGCCAAAAACGCGGTCACAAACGTCTGTAGTACATGTTGTCTAGGGTCTTTTCTAACTGAATGATTTCCTTTAGTAAATTCTGAGGTATATGTCACTCTTGAATGAATTACTTTTTCCATTCTTAGAGTCATCTCTTCACTATGTACTTTTTTTAACCGTAGCTGACTCCACTGGAACCCATTCTCTGTACACAACATACAAAGACTATGAGATTATGTTCCATGTCTCTACCATGCTGCCGTACACACCCAACAACAAGCAACAGGTAAGAGACCCATGTGTTATCTGTGTTTTCACCCTTGATTCACGTCCCCAAGAAACGTTAAGTGGCAAGTTTGTAAAATCTTAAACCAAAATGTAGTGTTGCACCTGTAACAGCAGCAGGAAGCTCTGTTCTTTGTGGAAGTAAGTCATAGTAAATGAGCCGCAAACAATATACAGACACAAATTCTAGGTTAACAACCAGCTGGATAGCTTTGTGCATTAATCATTTGCTTTTCACCCACGGAGAGAAATCCTGAAATCTGAAGGGAACAGGTTGAAGCCATGGTGATGAGATGACTCTGCAGGGCTGCAGACAGTGTGCAGGTGTGGGAGCAGTTCATCTCAGGAGGCCGTG
The DNA here is from genome assembly GCA_949820135.1 of Sylvilagus floridanus. NCBI lineage: Eukaryota > Metazoa > Chordata > Mammalia > Lagomorpha > Leporidae > Sylvilagus > Sylvilagus floridanus. Next base: position 7,418,107 of record OX463228.1, on the reverse strand, counting down.
CACAGAGCTGGGAAGACTGGTGTTTCTTTAGGAGGGCTTCATAGGAGACTTCATGTTCTCACGGGGAACGGAGGATCAGCAAAATCTCAGAATGTTATTCTTTCTTCACATGTTCAGGAAATTATAAGGAACATAGATAACAATGCAAATGTGTACGTCATACACAGAATTTCTCTTAAAAAGGTAAAAAGAAAGACTGCTAAAATGTAAGTGAAACAGTAAAATGCAACACACTTGTTACTCACCAAAATTGGAACTGGCAATATTATTTTAGAGAATAAATGGTGGTTATTGTTTTTAAAACATACTGCAAGGGGGTTGCATTGTGGTGCAGTGGGTTAAGCCACCGTGTACAACTGGCATCCCAGATCCGAGTGCCAGTTCAAGGCTGGGCTACTCTGCTTCTGATCCAGCTTCCTGCTGATGCACCTGAGAAGTGTAGAAGACCAGGATGGAGTCCTTGGCTTCCACTTGCTCCAGACTTGAATGTTACAGCCATTTGGGGCATGAATGGAAGACTTCTCTCTGCTTTCCTCCCTGTTGCTCTGCCTTCCAAATAAATATATCTTTCTTTTAAAAAATTTTCAAGGCCAGCGCCGCAGCTCAATAGGCTAATCCTCCGCCTTGTGGCGCCGGCACACCGGGTTCTAGTCCCGGTTGGGGCGCTGGATTCTGTCCCGGTTGCCCCTCTTCCAGGCCAGCTCTCTGCTGTGGCCCGGGAGTGCAGTGGAGGATGGCCCAGGTGCTTGGGCCCTGCACCCCATGGGGAGACCAGGAAAAGCACCTGGCTCCTGCCATCGGATCAGCGCCCGCAGTGCGCCGGCGGCGCGGCAGCCATTGGAGGGTGAACCAACGGCAAAGGAAGACCTTTCTCTCTCTCTCTCTCTCTCTCTCACTGTCCACTCTGCCTGTCAAAAAAATAAAAAATATAAATATAAATAAATAAATAAATATTTCAAAATAAATGATACCAAACTGAAATCTAACAGACTCTCCATCAGAGGCCCTTAGAAACACGATCAGGCCAGTTATATTTACGACCTTAAAAAAGGGATATAAGTTTTTGTTATTCCCACTTACTGTGCTAACTTAACAGGCCTGGCCACAGAATGAATCACATCCTCTTTTCACAGAATTTAACCTAACACTGGTCTAACCTAACACCTCACCACTCTAGATTTGATCAAATGTAGGTATAAAATTGTGCCTTTCATGATTACCAAAGCAATCAAAAATAGGAAGCCCGGCAGTGAATAGATTGTACACCCCAAATTAAACCTGTTTCCAGACAAACTTCCCAATCCAGACTTTGCTGACAACTTTTGGCAAATTCCAAGTTTCTCTGAGAGAATGTACCATGCTGAGATTATTAGACTTCTTTTTCAGACCAGTCAGTAGACAAAATGTTTTTAATGAATGATGTTACAGTACGGATAAAGGCTTATTCTACCTGATCACTCAGAAGAGATTTGTGAGGGTAAAAAATGCAATGAGACCAATAACTGGCTTTTAAAAGCATTTATTTTTTGAAAAAGCAAAAGAGAGATTTTCCATCTGCTTCCAAGTGCCCATGTAGCCAGGGCTAGGCCAGGGCAAAGCCAGGAGCTTTCTCTATTCATGGGTGGCAGGGGCTCAAGCACTTGGGCTGTCTTCCACTCATTCCCAGGCCCATTAGTACTTGCAGAAGTGGAGCAGCTGGGACTGGAAGCAGCACTCTGATACCGGATGCCAGTGTCACAGCAGGGGCTTGACCCACTGTGCCACATGCCTACCCCAATAATAAGAACAGTTGTGGGACCCGTGCTGTGGCATAGCAGGTAAAGCTGCCACCTGCAGTGCCAGCATCCCAAATGGGCGTTGGTTAGAGTCCTGGCTGCAGCACTTCCCATCCAGCTCTCCGCTGTGGCCTGGGAAAGCAGGAGAAGATGGCCCAAGTCCTTGGGCCCCTGCACCCACGTGGGAGACCTGGAAGAAGCTTCTGCCTCCTGGCTTCAGATTAACCCAGCTCCAGCCCTTTAGGCCATTTGGGGAGTGAACCAGTGGATGGGAGACCTCTCTCTCTGCCTATCCTTCTCTCTCTGAGTTACTCTGATTTTAAAATAAATAAAATAAATATTTTTTAAAAGATCAGTTTTTAATTTTTTTGAAGATTTATTTTATTTATTTTAAAGGCAGAATGAGAGCGAGAGAGAGGTCTTTGATCCTCTGGCTCACTCCCCAAATGGCCACAACAGTCAGGCCTGGGCCGGGCCGGAGGCAGGAGCTTCCTTGAGGTCTCCTAAGTGGGTGCAGGGGCCCAGGCACTGACCCATCCGCCTCTGCCCTCCCAGATGCATCAGCAGGGAGCTGAATCAAAAGTGGGACTAGAACTCCTGCCCATATGGGATGCCAGTGCTGCAGGCAGCAGCTCAACCCGCCACACCATGACACCAGCCCCCAGTTCGTTCATTCTTTCTTTCTTTTTATTTGATAGTGTTAGGCAGTGAGAGATAGAGAGAGAGAGATAAAGATAAAGGTCTTCCTTCCATTGGTTCGCCCCGCAAATGGCTGCTACAGCCAGAGCTATGCCGATCTGAAGCCAGGAGCCAGGTGCTTCTTCCTGGTCTCCCATGCGGGTGCAGGGGCCCAAGCACTTGGGCCATCCTCTACTTCCTTCCTGGACTGGAAGAGAAGCAACTGGGACTGGAACCCAGTGCCCATATGGATTAACCAAGTGAGCCATGGCGCCGGCCCCAATTTCTTTTTTTTTTTTTTTTTTTTTTTTTTTTACAGGCAGAGTGGACAGTGAGAGAGAGAGAGAGAGACAGAGAGAAAGGTCTTCCTTTGCCATTGGTTCACCCTCCAATGGCCGCCGCGGTCGGCGCGCTGCGGCCGGCGCACCGCGCTCGTCCGATGGCAGGAGCCAGGAGCCAGGTGCTTTTCCTGGTCTCCCCATGGGGTGCAGGGCCCAAGGACCTGGGCCATCCTCCACTGCACTCCTGGGCCACAGCAGAGGGCTGGCCTGGAAGAGGGGCAACCGGGACAGAATCCGGTGCCCCGACCGGGACTAGAACCCAGTGTGCCGGCGCCGCAAGGCGGAGGATTAGCCTGTTGAGCCACGGCGCCAGCCGCCGGCCCCAATTTCTAACTAAAGGAGTTGAAGTACTGGGCAGAGTGAGTTAGCACTTAAGTGGACAGTGAAATTATTTAATTTTGATGTCAGATCAAGGCAAAAATATTTTGGTCAATTATAAGAGTGAGAAAGTAGTTGGTATCGTCCATATGTGAGAAGTCTTTGGAAAGTTCATGGAAATGTATATTATGGAAAAACAGTGATGGGCTTCAAAATTTTTTGCACCACAAATAAGCTTATATGCAATTGCATTTCCACAAACTTTTTGAAGTACCATCATGTTAGGAAATTCATTCTCTCTGGTATTAAGACATTTCATCCTCTAGCTAAAGAATTTGTATTCTTCAATTTAGGTTACTTTGTGTTGGAAAAAGTAGAAAGAGCAGGCATGCTTTGATATAAATATTATCTTTCATTATATGTATCGTGAGAGCTATAAATGGCTGTATTTTTTAACTTTAGATTTGGATATATTTTTTAACTTTAGATTTTTATTTAAAAGGCAGACTTTTATTTATTTGAAAGGCAGAATTACAGAGAGAGGGAGAGAGAGAGAGAGAGATCTTGCATCCGCCGACTCACTCCCTAAATGACCACAGCAACCAGAGCTGTGCCAGGCTAAAGCCAGGAGCTGCTTCTGAGTCTCCCATGTGGGCACAAGGCCCATTCTTCAACTCTTCTCAAGCACATTAGCAGGGAGCTGGATCAGAAGTGAGGCAGCCAGACATGAACTGGTGCCCTTGGGGGATGCTAGCTCTACAGGTGGTGACTTAACCTGCTGTGCCACAAAGCCGGCCCCAAATGGATGTATTTCAACTTGAGTCCTTTAGTAGGACATTAATTTTACATATCAGGGCATAGTTTAAAGAAAGAATGACATTGCACACAAAAGAAGAGGCAGTGACATCTGTGCAGGAATATTGTAATGCATAGACAAATTGTATTTGTTCATGGTATGCCTTAGATCCCAAGTGCTGAGGAAGCATCTTAAATTTTTTGTATGTTCTCTTGATGATATATTATGTTTTGAAATGAAATAAATGCTGCATTAGAAGATAGTTTGGGATGCTTTCAGATTCCTGAGGTTAAAAGTACATTTCATCAACAGTGTAACTCCCAGTTCTCAACCCTAATCTGTAAGGATGTCGTTTCTCACAGCTGGCAGCCGATACCAAATCATTGATTTTCACCAGAGTGTAATTTCTGCACCATAGAATACGTATGAGACGTGGAAATTGTCTTCAGGTTTCTTTTCACTGTTGAATTAAGCTACCTATCAAACGCCTCCCTGAAATGGCACTGGCCTCAGGTGTTCAGAGGGCAGAGGGATACCTGATTTTGAAAGCCACCCATCTAAAACACCATTTTAGGTACAGCAGAAGGTGGTCTTAAGCAGCTTTCACTGTAATTAAAGAAACAGTTTAAACTTGAAATTTAACCTGCTTTTAAAGTGTTACAGCATTGTGGAATGTTAATAATTTGCACATTCCGGCTTATGACACAGAAAGTATCAGAAAACACATTCGCCACATTTGCTTCAAATGAAGCCAATTAAGCCAGAACATAAATTGTGTTGTAATTACCTCAGCCTTTCTCATCTCTAAAATTCCTCCCCATGGCAAATTTCTTTCTTATATAAAAATGGAACAAAACTGTTGTTATGGAAACTGAGGATTTAGAGATGCTGAAACTTGGCATAATATGCCAGATATTGGGTAGATCTACTTGAATGGCTATATCTTTTATGCAAATTTCAGAATTCTCATTTCCATTTTCTTCCTTGGAGGAAATGATAAGACTGGCTCAAATATTGATAATAACTGCAGAGATTACTTACCCTAATGTGTACTAATTAGAAATGAATGTTTTGCATATAGTTACATAAGGGAATTGGGGAGGAAAACACGGAGCGTCGTCATCTCTGTTGATTGCTTATTTTTTCTTGTAGCTCTTACGGAAGCGGCACATTGGAAATGACATCGTAACAATAGTTTTCCAAGAGCCGGGAGCGCAGCCGTTCAGCCCGAAGAACATCCGATCCCACTTTCAGCACGTCTTCGTCATCGTCAGGGCTCATAACCCCTGCACTGACAGCGTCTGTTACAGGTGTGTCCAGGTAGACGTTGGCTGGTTGTTGCAGAGAGGCACCGTGCAGCTCTGCTTTCTGAAGTGGCCATGGAAAATCCATTTCTATCTACTTTTGTCTTTAAATTGTGCATGCGGCTGGCAGAACCTGATGGTGTTGCCATTCCCCAGACCTGTTGGTTAGACACCTGCTGTTTCCATTTGCACTTCCTCCCTAGGTGTTGTCCTTCATCCATGCCATCTGGTCATCAACTGACTAGTTACTCATACTGCTAATTATAGTCTTCTTTTGGCATGGAAAGATCAGAGAAAAATAATCGTAATAAATGGATAAGTTCTTTTTTAAAAAAATATTGTTCCAGTGTCAGTTGTGACTGAGTAATGAGTCCTGGAATTCAGGCCTCTGTCTGCAGGCTCCTGTCCAGCACTGGCAGGCTGAGGACTGTCGGGGGATGCCAGCCCATGTGGTTGTCCTGTCCAGATGTGGAAGGGTGTTCCAGCGTTTGTAAGATGTTGGGCTTTGTTCACGTCAGGTGTTCATTTTTGACTAACATAGCTAGCTACTGCACAGAATGTGGGCTACACAGAATGACAGCTGGTTTCTGAGATCTGTAGATGCTACCTCATTTAATGTCTAAAACCTATGAGATTAAAAACTAAGTAAGTAAAAATAAAATAAAATCAAACCTAGAGAGAGGTCTTTATCCCCCTTCACAGACAACAGTATTTAACTACTCGGAGGCCAGGTCATTTGCCGGAGCTCAGGTGTCCGGCGCTGGGCAGAGTTAAACTGGAATGCATGCAGTCTGACTGTAAACCGTACCTGTGGGCCTTGCCACTGAGCCGCCTCTGTCCCCTGCCATGAAGACTGTGCCGTTGCCGTCCTGGCTGCTGATTCAGGACCTGTTCCAGAGCTTCTCAGGAGCCGTGTGACACTCACGGCCAGACAGGTCTTGGTTGCCTTGACTCAGGGACTGGAAACCCTGATGCTGGCGACCTTGATCGGAAGCCTCTTACCGAAGAGACAGTCTCTGAAAGCTGTTTTGCTTAGCCATAGAATGAAAGAATGAGCACAGAACACGCGACAGTCACTGGGGTGGATAACTGTTGCATTTAGGGCTCAGGATTCATGCAAAGGATTTCATGCCGCTTTGCAGATAGAAAGCTGAACCCCTTCTGAATGGGCGTTAGGAAGTTTGGGACACAGAGAACGGTGCAGTTTCTTGTAAACAAAGTTTCTTCTTCTCAAGTCTTTGTCTAAATCAATACTGTTTCATAGAAATATAATGCAAGCCGCATTAATTCTAAATAGTCCTATAGCCAGATTTTTAAAGCATAGTAAATTAATGAAATTAATTTTAACCTTATATTTTTGACCCAGTATTTTATTTTATTGATTCAATATTTCTAAATATTATCATTTCAACATGTAATTTTTTAAAGTGGAAAGTTATTGCCATTAAAACTGAACCTATAATACATTTTAGACTTAGAATAATATGCTAAATTTTCATTGGGAGTACTTGATCTGTATTCAGAGTTCATAAAACACACAGTTGAATAAGTAGATATATATGCCTAGATTGTTCCAAACATGCTTCTAAGAAGTTTATGAGTAAGTGAATTGAGTACTAGTTTTTACAATTTATATTAATTAAAATGTAACATAATGCAATATTCCTGGATCACAGTGACCACATTTCAGTGCTCAGTTGCCACCTGTGGCCAGCAGCCACCCTAAGACAGCACCGGTCTAAGCAGATTTCCAAGGAAGGCAGGAGGCCACCTCCAGTGCTTTGCTCTTTTACTTTTAACACCCACTCCCTGAAAATCATGTTTGCTGTCTCTCTCTTTGTTTTCTTCTGCTGCCTGGAGAGCCCATCTTTTTAACCCCACTTGTGACACTGGGAGTCTTTGCTGGGAGCAGAACCCTGAGCATCTCTGCCTAGGGATGGGTGGGCCTGGAGTCTCCCAGTTGCCAACTTGTTTGAATGCCCAACGCGCTGCCTATAAACCATGGAGTTGGGCTTTTTGTGAATGCAGTAGAACGTACTGGTTTGCAACTGCACTGAAAAAAATCACAAGAGGTTATAAAGTTGTAACCTTGTCCTTGTTAACTTTAGATGTCATTAACGTCTCTCCTTCTTTTCAAATGAGCCAGGCATGTTCCTTTTGGTGTGTGGTGATATCAGGAAGTGTTGGAAGGTACAGAATAGATAGGGCACTTCTCTCGGGCCTTAGTGTTGGGACGGGAGGAGAGGAAGAACCTAGATACTCATGAAAGTAAGTGTTATGAAGCAGGACCAAAACTGAATATCAAAATTAAAATAAAAACATGCCTTCAGGGAATATTCACACCTGTGTGGTTTTTTTTTTCCATGTCACAGCCACTCTCTAACCCAACTGGGTATAGGAATTTATAGGCTTCTTTTGTAGAGGTGCTTTGGTGGAAAAGCTCAAAAATATACCAATTTATCTAATTTAACTTTATCCCTAAGTAATATAGCTAGAGAAATTCAAATAATTTTGTCATTCAAAACCTGTTGCTCCCGGCTTTTCTCCACCATAAACACTTGTATATTGATTTACATACTCCTGCATGATGCCTTAACCTGAGAAAGCAGAAATACCATTTCCTTAAAGAAACACCTTGCCATTGTAGTGTAGCTAAGTGTGGGGTCAGCACCACTGCTGTTATGAGGATATTTAACTGAGAGAATGAGACTGTGTTTCAGACACAGATGGATGGAAATCAACGGGCACTAGAGAAGCAGTCGCAGCAATGGTCAGAGATGTGCAGAAACGGAGGGACAGGAAGGATGGTGAGGTTGCAGTGAGGGGGCTGCTCAGGTAGGGAAGAGAACGGCAGTGGAGGCCCCCGGAATGCTGGGCCATCCCGGTGACCCTGTGTGAGTGGAGTTCTGATAACATGTGTCCAGTGTCCCCAGACACACTTGGAAGTGGTGGTTGTTTTTCCACTGATTCTTTATCCGCCTGTGCACAGGTGTCATTCTAGACCTTGTACTGTAATAGGAGAACAAAGAAAGTCCCTGCAGTGCAAGACAAGGGCCTTCAGGAATGGGATGTTGTACCTGGAGACCAGAAAATTAACTTAAAAAAAAAAAAAACAGCTGACTTAATTTAAGCTGATTTCAGGAGTCAGTTAATCTTCCGTAGTCATGATGTAGCCAGGAACTCGGACATCAATCACGAAGCCTGTGAACTGAAGCTCAGTCTGTAACTGATAAAGGAGCCCTCTGATCTCTGTTATTTTATCTGTCTCCTTGCAGCGAGCCTAATAGTCTGGTCCAAGTTGATAGAGCAGATTAGAAGCAGCCAATCAAAAAAATGACTGGGTTGTTAAGGACGCGCATGCACTGAAAACATTGATTTATGTTTGCTGATTGCGGAGATGCAGAAAAACTGTTCACATCAAAGATACGAATGTTACAGGCAAAGCAGGCCGAGGTCATTCGGTTTGGAAATAAAAAACCAAATAGGCCTCACTCACCCGAGGGCTCCACTTTGTAAAATCACGTGTAGAATATCACCATTTTCCAACAAAGAATGAGTCAGTGGATGTGGACCTTGATCATCAAAGGCTGTACAAGAATTATAAAAAGAGGTAAAAGTTGCCACTGTACTGGAAGGATGCAGCCTCACCTATGAATTAATCTTGCTCCTTCTCTCCCCCACAAATTAAACATGAATCTTTTCAGATCTCTGGACAGACCAATTTACATGAAATTACAGTGGAATATGCTTATATTCAACGGACTTTAGACAACTCTATGTGACAGTCAAATTTCTTCAACAAATAAATTGCAAGAAATAAAAGAATAATAGAAATAGAATAGAATCTGTAAGATAAAGAAAAAAATAAGTTGTTTGCAATGTGTAGACCTTACTTGGGTCTTAATTTAAACAGACTATAAAGAAAGACTTAGGACATCTTTAAAAATTGGAATCAACTATTTGATGAAATTAAAGTATTAGTATTAACTTTTTTTAAGAATTATTTATTTATTTGAAAGGCACAGAAGCATAGAGAGAGAGAGAGAGAGTTCTTCCATCTGCTAATTCACTCCCTGAATGGCTGCAACAGCAAGAGCAGGGGCCGATCCGAAGCCAGGAACCAGGAGCTTTCTCTGGGTCTCCCACGCAGGTGCAGTGCCCAAGGACCTGGGCCATCTTCTGCTTTCCAAGGCCATAGCAGAGAGCTGGATGGGAAGTGGAGCAGCCAGGACTTGAACTGGTGCCCATGTGGGATGCCGTCACTGGCCCCTTAGTATTAACCTTAAAACTGGAATATTGGCTGGCACCACGGCTCACTAGGCTAATACTCCACCTGCGGTGCTGGCACACCGGGTTCTAGTCCCAGTTAGGGTGCCAGATTCTGTCCTGGTTGCTCCTTTTCCAGTCCAGCTCTCTGCTGTGGCCCGGGAATGCAGTGGAGGATGGCCCAAGTGCTTGGGCCCTGCACCCGCATGGGAGACCTGGAGGAAGCACCTGGCTCCTGGCTTTGGATCAGCGCGGTGCACCATCCACAGCGGCCATTGGGGGGTGAACTAACGGAAAAGGAAGACCTTCTCTCTCTCTCTCTCTCTCTCTCTCTCTCTCTCTCTCTCTGTGTCTCTCTCTCTCTCTCTCTCTCTCCACTCTGCCTGTCAAAAAATTTAAAAAATGGAGTATTAATAAGTAGTTTTAGTTATGACCCTGAGTCTTCAAAACAGATGTTGGCTTGTGGACAGTAAATGTGTTCAGGAAGTTAGAAATAGATGTTATTCCTCTCAGAGGTTTCCATATTCAGTAGTTAAAATGTAATGAATGTTGAAAGGAGTCTGATGAGCGAAAAGCTCTTAGCATTGAACCCCTTGGATCTTAAATTCCTCTTCTGTGCAGGGCTGCTTGACATCTCCTTAAAACCCTGCAAGTTGGCCGGCGTCGTGGCTCAACAGGCTAATCCTCCGCCTTGCGGCGCCGGCACACCGGGTTCTAGTCCCGGTCGGGGCGCCGGATTCTGTCCCGGTTGCCCCTCTTCCAGGCCAGCCCTCTGCTGTGGCCCAGGAGTGCAGTGGAGGACGGCCCAGGTGCTTGGGCCCTGCACCCCATGGGGAGACCAGGAAAAGCACCTGGCTCCTGGCTCCTGCCATCGGAGGAGCGCGGTGCGCCGGCCGCAGCGCGCCGTCCGCGGCGGCCATTGGAGGGTGAACCAACGGCAAAGGAAGACCTTTCTGTCTGTCTCTCTCTCTCTGTCCACTCTGCCTGTCAAAAATAAAAAATAAAAAAAAAACAAACCCTGCAAGTAAAGTGGCAGGCGTGGGCAGGGATCATGGTGAGTGCCCAGCAAATGTCCACGTCCGTCCTCCTCTCTTCCCTTAAGGAATCTGCAAGCTTCGAGAAGGAAAAAAGAAATCGACGTGTGGGTCAGGCAGTAGAAATTTTTTTCAGAAGGTCTGTTCCAAGCCAGAATTCACCAGCATCCCTCTCGGCCAAGACAGCTGAGATTTTTCCCATGGTAAAGACCACTTTGCTGGTGGCAGTTAGCACAAGTCGATAGCTATTGATCCCCAAAGAAGAGCTCGGTTATTTTTCAGATTATTGGTCTGTAGAGAGCTGAGTGGGGGCTCGAGGTCAGGGCTGCTTTTGGGAAGTGAAGCCCAGGAGAGCTGACAGCTCGCCAACGCTGTGAGGTCTGTGCAGGCGGGTGTAGATGCACTGCCTTCCTTTCTCCTCCCGAAACAGCCCGTGTTTCTCTGGGACTTTGTTTTCAAAATGCCCGCCTGGAGCAGTGTTATGGTTCTCTGGGCAGTCTGACCAAAGTCTGACCACTTTGGCTCCTGATTGCCCACCAAGTGCAACAGCTGAACACCAGGAACGAAAAGTGCTCCACAGGAGCTCGGCTGACCTCCCAGGACGGAAACCTGTTAACCCTCCAGCGGCTGAGATGCCCCTGTCCCACATCTAAGGGTCTGGGTTGGATTCCCAGCTCAGGCTCCTGACCCAGCTCCCTTCCCTCTGACGGCGGGGTGCCGTGATGATGGCTCAAGTAACTGGGCTCCTTCCATGCACACAGGAGACCTGGATGGAGTTTCCGTTTCCTGGCCAGGGGTCATTAGAGACATTAGGGGAGTGAACCAGGGCATGGAAGTACATGCATGCACTCTCTTACTGCCTGTCAGAATTATTTTGTGAAGTTTGTGAAAAATAAAATGAAAAGATATGTTAATTTTTTTTAAATGTAGGGTTCGGGCCCTGCAGCAAAGCCTACTGCATGGGGCCCCTTAGTTTTGACCTCTGCTGGCTCCTCTGGGGATCCTTCCCCCACCCCGCCTCTTCTCCCTAGAACACACATGTTGCATTGGGGCGGGAATGCTTCCTTCTCACCACCACCCTGCCCCGCCTTCATCTGGTGAATTCCTGCTTTGCTTTTTTTCTGGGAAACTCCCATGGCCACCCAGGACAGTGTTGCCGGTCACACCCTGCCCTTCCCCAGCATGGGACTCAAGCCAGCAGAGTCCCTGCTGGACTCCAGGTCAGTCGCTCAGCCGCAGCTCAGAGCCAGGTGTGTGGTGGATGTCCCGCTGTGGTTGGCAAGTGAGCACCGATTAGAAGTCCACAGTCCCCCGATCCGATGCTTGACACATGTTTTTCTGCCACTGATACCTTCCAGTCCTTGGCCCAGCTCTGCTCTGTTTCCTTGGAAAGCTCCCCAGGCTGCCAATCTGATCCAGGCACCAAGAAGGGGAAACTGCCCTCGCTCCCTTTTTGAGGTTTTTACTGTCACTTTCCCTTTAATTTTTGAGCTGAGGTTCATTGCTGATTGCTGTTTCCATTTTACCTCCCAAGTTCAGGTGTCTTATTCTTGGCACCTTCGCCTGTTGAGGCTTTGTTTAGGGGTCTCTGGAGCATTGCCATGTGCCATGGGTCCATGTCCATGGGTTCAGCATCTATGCTAAACATGTGCAGAGTGTTTTTCCTGGTCATTTTCCCCTAAGTAATGCAGTATAGTTTATTAGCCATTTGCACAACATTCACATTGTATCAGGTATCGTAAATAATCTAAATATGAATTAAGGACATGGCCACTTGAAAAAGTTCTCGGGGAAAAATGGATTAAAAGAGTTTGCTTTGATGCAGAACTTTTTTGAAATCCATGCATAGTTTTTGCATGATACACGGTTTTTATGAACTTCTGCAAGACCCCCTCATGTGCAAGAAATTTTTGCAGCAAAATAAACTGCTCTTTTAACTGCATTCTCCACAAACCTTGTGAAGTACCCATGCCTGGGTTATATGCAAATACTGTGTCATTTCATATGAAGGACGTGAGCAATGTGGATTTTGTACCTAAGAAGGGTCTTCAGACACCATGAGATGACTGCATCATCTGAAACCGTCATCAAAGCCTGTGACCCCGGCAGGTGGTTACATGGCCCAGATCCACTGGAGGCAGCAGCATGGTGGTCCTGGGCTGTGTGACTCAGGGATGGTCTGGTTCAGTAAGCACTGCGGGATGGGGAGATTCTGAAACCTCCCTGCAGAAGCAGTGAGAGTCGTCTCGTCATGGAGCGTTGTGTCGGCTGTCCAGACACTTGCATTCCTATCCTGCTCTCCCTGACAGCCCCTGCGAATCGTTTCTCGTCTCTGCATCTGCTTCCTGGAGAAGTGAGGAATTTGTACCAGCTGTTCCCATGGAGGTTTGGAGACACTTCAACCCACAGAGCAGACAGAAACCTTTCTCATCCCTCAGTTGTACTCAGAGATTTTAGAGAGAAAATGTGTTTTTTAAGTTAAAAATGAACACAAGTGTTCCTTGGTAGAACACAAAATCAAGATGCAATTTTTTTCATTTTATTTATTTATTTATTTTTATTTATTTAATTTTTGAGAAACAGCTCCTGTCATCTGGTTCCCTCCCCACATGTCTGTAGTGGCTGAGCCCAGACCAGGTGGAAGCTGAAACTTGGTCCCTGTCCAGAGTGTGTGTGGGTGACAGAGACCCAACTACTTGAGCCGTCACTGCTGCCCCCAGTGTGCACACTACTCAGAAGCCAGAATCGGGAGTGGGGCTGGGAGTGGAACCCAGACACTCGCATATGGTGTGCAGGCATCCCAAGCAGTGCTTAACTGCTATGCCAGATGCCCACCCCGCGAAGTGAATTTTAAGATGAAACTCAAGATTTTATTGAAAGAATTTGAGGAGCATTGAATTCCCCAAATTCTCTTCCAATGCTAATTTTCTACATCTGTTTCAGTCTCTGATCTTCTGTGTGTCTGTCTCTTCTCCCTCTGTCTCTCATCTTGATAGCCTTCTAGCATAGAGTATCCTAATTCTCAGTATTGGTGGATAAATAAGGCACGGCCATCGTCTTAAAGAATACATTATTTTGTTTTATTGGACAGAGTTAGACGGCGAGAAAGAGAAAGGTGGTCTTTCTGTTGGTTCACCCCTCAGATGGCTGCTATGGCCGGCACGCTGCGCCGATCTGAAGCCAGGAGCCAGTTGCTTCACTCACTAAAAGCTCACGGTGTCCGTGGCTGGGCTGGGCTGAAGCCAGAAGCCAGGAATACAGTCCTGATCTCTTGTGTGGGTGACAAGGACCGCTGCTCGAGGCATCACTGCCGCCCCCGAGGGTCTGCGTTAGCAGGAAGCGGAGTCAGGAGCTGGAGCTCAGGCACTGTGGGAAACAGGCAGCTTAGCCACCCAGCCAACTAACCCTGGACTCTGCTTTTTTCTAAAGATTTTATTTATTTGAGAGGTAGAGTTACAGGCAGACAGAAAGGTCTTCTATCCACTGGTTCACTCCTCAAATGGCCACAGTGGCTGGAGCAGAGCCAACCCAAAGTCAGAAGCCAGGAGATTCTTACGGGTTTCCCACACCAGTGCAGGGATCCAAGCAACTGGGGCATCTTTGACTGCTTTCCCAGGCTGCAGGCAGAGAGCTAGATCAGAAGTGGAGCAGCCAAGACAGGAACCTGCACCCATATGGGATGCGGCGCCGCAGGCCAAGGTTTAGCCTACTACACGACAGTGCCAGCCTCTGGAGTCTGCCTTAAAAATAGCAAGAACACCGGGGCTGGCACTGTGGCACATCGGGTTAATACCCTGGCCTGAAGCTCCAGCATCCCATATGGGCGCTGGTTCGAGTCCCAGCTGCTCCACTTCCAATCCAGCTCTCTGCTGTGGCCTGGGAAAGCAGAAGAAGATTGCCCAAGTCTTTGGGCCCTGCACCCACGTAGGAGACCCGGAAGAAGCTCCTGGCTCCTGGCTTTGGATCAATTGGGGAGTAAATCAGTGGATGGAAGACCTCTCTCTGCCTCTCCTCTCTGTGTAACTCAGACTTGCAAATAAAAAAATAGCAAGAACAGGTTTTTAAATTAATCTGTCTTAAAGGCACATACACACACACATATATATATGTATGTTTATATACAAAAAAACTAAAATTCTAGACAGGCTTACTTGCTTACTTAGACAAAATATTCTGTCTGGCTTAAACCAGACCTTCTTATCAAGAATTGACAATTGGGGGCATCTAAATTAATAACCTTGTAGAAACCTTGGAGGTTAGATTTCTCCAAAATGAAACGTGTGATTTGGAAAGAGCATCCTGGGGTACAGTCGTCCTCGTCTCCTCCCTCTGCAAGGACTCTGATTTCCATGGTGCTAAGCTGGTGTCAGTGTCTGTCATTCACCTCCCGCTGCGGTGAGTCATTGATAATTACACGTTAAGGATCAGTTCTTGGCCTGCAGCTCACTCTGGAGACTGCTAATTATTGGTGGGTCTTCAGTCTGTTTGAAGTCCTTTCAGTTACTAAATAAATTTCTAAAAAGTCAGAGTGTACCGGGCAAGGGGATGGATGGTGCTCATAGTCACACCCCCTGCTCAGCGTTTCCCTCTTCACAGTTAAAATAAGCTCACAGCTGCTTCCTGAGAACAAATAATGATCTGAGTGAAATTAGCAAGACAAGAAATTGCCGGTTTTAAGATGAAAGATATTAAATATTTCTAGATCTTCCCAGGATTTCTCATAGGAAATCTAGCTAATCTGGAGTTCAGCATCTTCTGCTTGACTAAAAAAGAAAATAGATAGCGTGATCAAATTAAAATTATGCAGCTGTCAGCGTTCACACAAGATGGTTCACAATAGAAAAGAAAATTTGCCTTCCTAATACTGGTATAATTAGGCCACGGTGCGTCCGGAGATTTCAGTGATTTCTCTTCTCCAGTTACAAAATGGAACGCTGCTTGCCATTCTTTTATCCTGAAATGAACAAGCAGACTTGTGAAGACCAACAGACTGGCCATTCTGGGACATCTTCTGACAGTTATCACTTTCCCATTCACCAGGAATATAACGTGCATCCTGAGGTTGCTGATTTTGTTTCTCTGAATTTTCACAAGAAATAATCACTCAGTGTCTTAGAGTAAAACCTTTTTTAAAGTGAAGAAAACCTAAAACAGAGCTCTTGGACTTAATTATGAAAAACTCAGTGTCCCATTTTGGCTGTTCTGTTCTGGAAGGTCGGAAGAAGCAGGTCTTTATATTACCTCTCCAAGACTTAGTCCCGTTGCATGATTGACTCACTTTTAGATAATCTGGAAAGAGGCCATTCCTTGTGCAGGCATCACTTCCAGCCATCTCCGACTTTGCCGAGGTCCTCACGTGAGATCTTGCAGTGTGATACCAAACTCCCAACCTCGTCGTTTTCATTGAATTTCTGTTGCTGTCATTTTTTAGGAGAAACTCTCATTTCTTTTCCTTTAAGATTGAAAACAGCAGTTTATTTCACATGTTCATTTGGTCCTTTTCTTAGGCCCGTTTTCAGCAATCTTAAGAAGGAACGATTAGAATAGATTTTCTTGTATTAATCTTGCTTTAAAAAATAGAGAAGGAAAATATGTATTTTTCATACAGGTTCATTGTAAGAATCAAATACCAAATTTTAATTATATAAAGACCATGATCATTTTATTGCTCATTCCAAATTTCATTTGAAAGTTAAATTTTTGTTCTGCATATTGCCTCACACGTAAATCAACAAATAAGTTCTTTAAAAGTTTAACTCCATTTCTTTCATATACTGCATCTTCAGATATTTTCATTATAATCCATCTGCTATGGGCATTGTATCTAAAATGGAGAACACATTTGTGTTCTTACAAAATGTGCTTGGTTCTGAAAGGTTATGTCATTATAATGGGCCCTCCCCCCCTCCCTCCACCTTGGAAACAGTCAGTAGGTATGAGTATTTAAAATGTCTCTATGGAAATATAGTGGTAATTTTTAATGGTTAATTTCCTTTCAAAGAAAAGGAAGTTTGTACTTTTAAGCTTTTTGATGTTTTGGACTTTTTTGCCTAAAACTAGTTTTCTGTTCTATAAATTCTAAGTGGTTGAATGAAAAAGGATGTTCACATGGAGTAGAAACATGCATTGTTTCTTGCAGGAAAATGAGCAGCTGTTTTGCCTCTGGGCTTTGTCTTTGTCTCTCGATTGTGCATTTTGTTGGCATGTGGTGAGACTGAGAAATGACACACCTTTCTCTCTCTGCTTTGACTCTCAGTGTGGCTGTCACCAGATCCAGAGATGTGCCTTCCTTTGGGCCTCCCATCCCTAAAGGAGTCACCTTCCCTAAGTCAAACGTGTTCAGGGACTTCCTCTTGGCCAAAGTGATTAATGCGGAAAATGCTGCTCATAAATCAGAAAAATTTCGGGCCATGGCCACTCGGACACGTCAGGAATACCTGAAAGATCTGGCAGAGAAGAATGTCACCAACACTCCTATCGACCCTTCTGGCAAGTTCCCCTTCATCTCTCTGGCCTCTAAGAAGAAAGAAAAGTCTAAGCCGTACCCAGGAGCTGAGCTCAGCAGCATGGGAGCCATCGTGTGGGCCGTCCGGGCCAAAGACTACAACACGGCCATGGAAATAGACTGCCTGCTGGGAATCTCCAACGAGTTCATCGTGCTCATTGAGCAGGAAACCAAGAGCGTGGTTTTCAACTGTTCCTGCAGGGACGTGATAGGGTGGACGTCAGCGGACACCAGCCTCAGGATCTTCTATGAGCGGGGAGAATGCATCTCCGTAGAGAGCTTCATGAACAGCGAGGACATCAAAGAGATTGTCCAAAGGCTGCAGGTCAGTGTTTCCCTCCCACCTCCATACGTGCAATTTCCCTTTCATAAAGCGTCCAGTACAGACTACAGCCAAGTGACTGCAACCTGGGCTGTTTTATTTGCTGCTCTGATGGTGTGAAGCAACCCAGAGTTGGTCTCACTCTGGAGCTGTGTGGCAAAACAAGTAGGGGAGGACCACACGCTGAGTGCGTGTGTGTGTGGGTGGGGAGCCCCTCTACATGGGCCTTGATCCTACTGCCTTGGTGACTGATGTTGCACCCCAGACAATCTGGTGTCCCTGTTGAAGAGACTCTTTAGACTGAGTGTGTGCTGCCTGGAATTTTGAAGGGGGAAATGAGTAGCAGAGCGGTTTCTCTTCGCTGCCAGCTCCCTGTAGGTCTTTGTCAGAGGTTCCCTTGTAGCTTCAGAGAAGCCACTGAGCTGCTTGGCCGCAGTGAGTGTGTTCCTCTGGGCCTAATGAATAGAAACTAGTGAGGGCAGCTGGCGGCAGTGTTCAGAAATAACCTTGCTTGCAGTGTTTTTCCAGTCCCATGTCCACAACTTAATGCCTTATTGGATTAAACCACAGTCTCTTTTATTTCCTTGTCTAGTTTGTTTCAAAAGGTTGCGAATCCGTGGAGATGACTCTGCGAAGAAATGGGCTAGGACAGCTTGGCTTCCACGTCAACTACGAGGGCATCGTGGCAGACGTGGAGCCCTATGGCTATGCCTGGCAGGCAGGGTTGAGGCAGGGCAGCCGCCTGGTAGAGATCTGCAAGGTAGCCGTGGCCACTCTGAGCCATGAGCAAATGATCGATCTCCTGAGAACCTCTGTCACGGTGAAGGTCGTCATCATCCCTCCCCACGATGACTGCACCCCGCGGAGGTAGGTCTGGGTTGGCACCTGTGAGCCTTAGAGGACAGGGCTTGTGTATCATGTATCTTTTAGTGGGCAGAGTGCTGAGAGGAGCATTAGATTATATGCAGTGCTAGGAATTCCATCCTTGGAAAGTCTGAGTCATGACACAGCTCCTTCCCAGCATGTGGCAGCAGCAGCTGGAAAGAATGAACTGGGACCATTCCCAGGCTCTGGATTTACAAAGTTGCTGTTAACAGATCCAGCAGTCTGCTAATGCCTGTCCTAAGCTTGTCTTGCACCAGTAGCTGAGAAGTACTGAACATTTACCATCAAGATGATCAGCATCTCAAACTGCCAGCTTATTTTCTTAGTGTGTTCCATGACACTCCTATTCTGTGCTCTCTGTCCTGTTTGTACCCAGTTGCTGTCCACAGCTCAAAGTGTTGTTTCCATCCCCGCCCTCGCAGTTGAAAGAGCTGAACGGGACTGCCTGGGCTCTGTCTGCACTGGGCTCTGCACGTGCCAGCGTTGGCAGAGCTTGGGCAATTGGGCACCTGTGTTTCCCAAAGGTGGAGCCCAGAAACTCCCTGCCCTCCGATCGCCCACCACACCACACACAGCACTGCTGGAAGTTTCATTCCTCTGTTTCTGGGTGTGGTTCTTGATGGCTCAGATTTAATTGACTGATTCTCTTCTCCCTTGGGCATGCACTTGCTACTTTTGGTAGTATTTTAAGATCTGGAATTTTTTTTCTGCACTCTATTGTTTTCTAGTAATTTAATGATTTCTGTTAAGCATTGGCAATTAATTCTTAGGGCTCCTAAACCAAGACTTAATTATTCTATAGTTCTAAAAACAAGAAATGACCAGTCCTGCCCCTGAGTTCTTGTGGATGTATGATTATCAGTTGGTGGAATATAAATGGGTTATTTATACTCTTTTAAAAAAGTAAACAGGAATCACAACATAAATGTACTTTAATTCTTCCAATCAAGTGTTAGAGCCGGGCTTCACTCACAGCTGTAGTGTGGATGCTGCTTACCCATGATGGTCAGCGATGGTGTACTGTGTCAGAATGCCAGCAAAACCCTTGCCTCAGAGCTTTCAGAACTAATGTCTTTTATGTGACTGACTTGCTCCTCCTGGAAACCAAAATAGATACTTACTTCAAAGTTTTTTTTTTAATTTACTTATTCAAAAAGCAGAGTCACAGTGAGAGGGAGAGTGGTATCTTCCTTTTTCTGGTTCACTCCCCAAATGACTACAGCATCCAGGGCTGGGTCAGGCCAAGGCCAGGAACCAGGGACTCCATCGGAGTCTCCCCTGTCGGTGGCAGGGGCCCAGATACTGGAGCCATCTTCTGCTTTCCCAGGCCCATGAGCAGGGAGCTGGATCAGAAGCGGAGCAGCGGGACTCTCGCCAGTGCTCGTATGGGATGCTAGCATCACCGGTGGCAGCTTAGCCACCTGTGCCCCAATGCCTGCCTCTGAACAGGCGGTTAGGGACTGGGAGGAACACCCCGCTTTGTAAACTGTCAGCCTGAGTGACACACGGGCAAGCGTTAGAGTCCAAGGAGACTCTGTCAGAAAGGAGGCTACCTTGGCTGCTCAGTCTTTCCCTCATTTGTAGGCTCCCAGGTTTGAGACGGGGAGTCAGGGTGGGGGTATGTGTGAAGGGAAATACAAGGGCGTGAGTGTGCACAGGAAGAGGCGCCATTGCTGACACTGACATTGTGGACAGTTGTTGCTAGATAGATGGGTCTAAGGCCTGGCCCTGGACAGACAGATCCACGATAGGAGGTGGTTTGTCTATAGCAGTGTACTAGACCAGGTTTATCCTCCATGCTACAGCTAGAAGTAATTAATGTTGGGCTGGCATGGTGGCGTAGAAGGTCAAGCCTCTGCCTAGGTTGCCACATCCCATATGGGCACTAGTTCCAGCCCTAGCTGCTTCCTAGCTAATGCGCCTGGGAGAGCCGCTGAATATGGCCCAGGGGCTTGGGCCCCTGCACCCGACTGGGAGACCCGGAGGAAGCTCCTGGCTCCTGGCTTTAGATCGGCCCATCTCTGACTGTTACGACTATTTGGGAAGTGAACCAGAGGATGGAAGATTCTCTGTCTCTCTCCTTCTCTATTTCTGCCTTTAAAACAAAACAAAGTTTATGTTGACTTGAATGTGTCAGGACCTGGAAAAAGCACCATTACGTGGATTAGTGCCTTTGGTCCTTCCAGCAGCACTAGGCAGTTGTAGCATTATTACTCAGACTCAGAAAGTCTTCTGGCAAGTGTGGGTCCGAGCTCTGTGCTGCTGTGTCTGCTCACCCAAGTCCCTCCTTCACGTGCACTAGGATGGGCAGTGCTTGTAGACCCTGCTGATTCCCGTGGTGTAAGTAATTCCCACGGTGAGGGACTTCATGCTACAGTGTGACATCCTTGGAGGCAGACCACTGACTCCTGCAAGCCCACGCAGGCCGGCTGCAGTGCACTGAGGCTGTGCGGTCCAGCACTGATGTGGGCCCCCACGGCTGGCCAGCTGCCAGTGGCATGGGGTCGGAGTTGGGATGAGGCCAAGGACGGGGTCAGGGTTGTGCACAGCTGCAGGCCTTGAGCACACCCTGCCCTGTTCCCTACAGTTTCCATGTGCAAAGCGCTGACCTTGTTCCTGGCAGGTGGGGAGCGGCGCCGCTGATGCTCCTCAGCGTGCCCCCTCCTTCGTCTGGGAGTGACTTCAGAGAGAGCAGCTGAAGCAGTAACACCTTTTTACAATTTCAACAAAATAAGATAATGCTCTTCTGTCATTTCTTCCTCTCCTCCGCACTTCACACTCCCACTGCCGTTTTCCTGGAGACTTAATTACTCTGTTCTCTGACGAGGCACTGCTTTGTCAGCTGCTGCTGCAGCTCCAGCCAGGGCCAGAGGCGGCCTCTCCGGGGCTGACTGCCCCGCGGCCACAGGTTCTCAGGGTCGCGGGCTGGCCGCTCCACAGCCACAGCATGTAATGCAGCCCCATGGGTTTACATGTCCACGTGGGAGAGCCATTTGTTTCAGAAAAACTAGCTCTTTTTTAAACATAAAATCCAGTTTAGCATTTTAAAAGATGGTACTTAAAGAAGAGCTCTTTACCCTGCTTAAAAACAAACAGACCCCTCTTATGGTTTGCTTCAAACTAAGATTTTTGCAAACAAGAAAGGATAAGGAGAGCATTTTTCTTTTTCAATCTTCTGGGCAACTTCATGTCCATTAAAGCAGTGAAGAGAGTGAAGTTTGGAGAGGCCCTGTGGCCTCCCACAGAGTGGATTTGAGAGTGAGATGAGGGCATGGAGCAGCCTGGTGGCCCTCACTGGGACCCTGCCCTGAGTGGCCCCATCTGCAGGAGGCGGCGTCGAGATGACCAGCAGGCATGACCTCTGAGTCTCATTCACTGTCTTGATGAGGTGAAAACTTTCTGGAACAGATTCAGTTGTGGTGTTTGGATGGTACTGCATGGGAGTGGTGAACTTTTGTTCTGCTGAGGGCCATGAGCCTGCAAGTTTTTGTTTTCTGTTTATTTATTTATTTAAGTTTTATTTATTTGAAAGAGTGATATAGAGAGAAGGATGTTCAATCTGCTGGTTCATTCTCCAAATTCCTGCAACAGCCAGGGCTGGGCTAGGCAGAAGCCAGAAGACAAGAACTCCATCTGAGTGTCCCATGTGGTTGTGAGGGCCCCGAGTACTTGGGTCTCAGGCATATTAGCAGGAACCTGGCTCAGAAGCACAGAGTAACCATAACTTGACCCAGCAGAGGTGTGCCACAACTCTGCCCCTCCTGAGCCTGCGGTTTTTAAAGGAAGCAATCAAGGATCACTACAGGCTAACAACAAGGTGCCTAGAGAGACCAAATTACCTCTTACATAAGAACAGGTCTTGAAGTTTTTACTTTGTTTTAAAAACAAGTATTTGAATGCAGAAGCAGACTTAAGGGCTATTAGGAGTCGTCTAGTTCAGACCTCTTTTTTCTGGGAAGACTGTAGGTTCAGAGGAGCTGTATGCTCTCCCATGCCCTCATGACACAGCTAATAAGGGGCCAAGCTCCAGCAGAAAACCCCCTGACTCAGGTCTGGTGTTGGCGTTCTGCTCAGCCGTTTCTCTCTGCTTCATCATATTGTAAGGAAAAAGTAGAGAGTGATGAGAAATAAGAAATGGAAAGGGGAAGTTGGGAAAATGACTAAAAAACGGTAAGAAAATGGAATTGGTTTTCGGTTAATTTGTTTCAGTGTCACCATTTGTCACTTTTAGCCTTGAGATTGTAACTCCTGCCTAACCACAGCTCTTTAATTGGGTTTTGAACGTCCTTAAAGTCTTAAGTGAGATGAGGGCTGCGATCCGTAGTGTGGCATTTGTTAGCTAGGGATCAAAATGAGGCTGGCCTCCCATTGCTCTAGGGTGGCCATGTGCATGGATCCCTAGATACCACCCTACAACACCAAAGCTTGCTTGTGACGAAGGTTCTTCAAGGAATGTTTATGCGTGCATTAAAAGCCAGGTTTTATCTTCATTCTTCTGTGTATTGTCCACTTCCTGATTCTCCGTATCATTCTTGCATTTTGCAGATAAGAATAGACCAGGAAGCCAGGAGGTGGTTACTCTCACCATAAGAGATGCAGGGAGAAATAGTGGGTGGCTGAGGCTTAGCTCAGTGTTAACATGTACATCATATTTAGGAATCTGTAAAGTCACTCAGTAATTTCTCAATATTCATTGCATGTTAAGAACATTTTTGATATATTGAGTTAAGTTGTACTATTTCACCAAGTTCATTTTGCTCTTCTAATATGATGATTAGAAATTTCATACTTAGATTTGTAGCCTACCTTCTGTTTCTGTTGCACAGTGCTGGCTGGGTCTCTGTCTTGTTTATGTTATCCCCAAAGTGACTGATCAAGGGCTCTTTCACAGTTGTGCTGCTAGCCTCCCATGTCCACATCTCTCCTGCTTTCCAGACCTTGAAATTCCTTTAAGCAAGGAAATCACTTCCCACTTAGTGATGAAATTCAAATATAGTTTGAGTTAATGCTGTAACTAGTTTATCAGTCAAGTGAATAATTGAGAGCATCTCTCTGTCTTTAGGGTCAAAGGAATGCAAGGTGGGTTCCAGACTTCCTGCAGGTTGGGGGTTGAGATTGTGGTGCTCAGTGATTTCACTGCTTGGGGATGGCTCTGTTCTGCGGTGGGACATCTATTTCTTTGGGGAAAGAGAAAAGTCTTTCAGATTATACTTCGTTCCCTAGGAACTTGTTAATTTCAGTATTTCTATAATTGGTTTTTGTCCCCTCTCCTGAGCTAAATTTGACTCTCTGGATTCAGCATTCCTCCCCCGCTTACTTTCTTGACTCTTGGGATCCCAGTGCATTTGAAACTACCCACTTTCAGGCCTCCAGTTGTTACTCACAGTGAAGGTTGTACAAAGGCTGGGGCCTCTTTCCTCCCAGAACCTGTGCTGGGGTCTGCTCCTCTGCCCTGTGGTTCTAGTGGCTTTCTCTCCTCCATCTCAGTATGACCCTGTGTCCCCAGAGTGACCGTGGGTCCCTTTCTGTTTAGGTAGAGACCCCACATTTTCAGACTCAACAGTTGGCATCAAGTAAAGGAAGACTGGTGTATTTTATACCCCAGGCTTCTGATTTTTGCAAGGAGAATAATTACATGGCCCAAAGACTATAAGATAGTTTGAAGTTGAAGTAGAGGATGGGGTTCTGGGCCCATTTTAAGCATTAAGGAGAGTCAGTGGGGGTTCCACCCACAAGAAGCAGCTGTGCTGATGGTTCTTCTGTGCCTGCCCCTGTAGGAGCTGCTCTGAGACCTTCCGCATGCCAGTGATGGAGTACAAAGTGAATGACGGTGTTTCCTACGAGTTCAAGTTCCCCTTCCGCAACAACAACAAATGGCAGCGGGGTGCGGGCAAGGGGCCGCCTGCCCCGCAGGTTCCGGCACAGGTGCCGAGCCCCATGGCGTCACGGCTGAATGCTGGGAAGGGAGATGGCAAGATGCCTCCTCCAGAAAGAGCCGCCAACATTCCTCGGAGCATCTCCAGTGACGGGCGCCCGCTGGAGAGGCGGTGAGTGACCTTCCTCTGTGCTCCAAGTATTTAAATAACACCAGACCTATCACTGCTGCCTTTAAGCCTTTCTGTATTTTGCTAGAAACCAAGAACTGCGACTGACATGCATTGCTGTGGTAGCCTGTCAAAGCAGCCTTGCATCCCAAAGCCGTAAAGGTTAGCGCAGTGTGTTCCAGCAACGCCTTCAGCTCTGTGTGATGGTGCTTTTGCTCTGTTCTTTAACTCCTATGTGATTATCAACAGACATGAGCACTGCACATGTAGTGGCCAGGGGGACTGGAACTTAGCAGACATCCAGGTGGCAGTGACCACGTTACTTTTGATGGCCTTCATCATTCTGCCACAAGTGATAGGAGAGGCACAACAGAATGAGGGCTTTTGGTTGACTTTCTGTGTTCGTGGCACTTCTGTTAATAGGAATTGTGAGAAAGGAAAACTGGCAGAACACAAATATTTTCCACTGCTCTGTAAATAGAAGAAATGAGGGGGGAGAAGGCGTCACAAAGGGCTAGTTCTAAACACCGAGTTCAGAGTAAAATAAGCAGCAAAAGAGAAGGAGTCTAGCAGCTTAAGAAACCAAGGTTTCTTGTTAAATTGGGAGTCATGGCAGAGTCCCTCCAGAAGGAGAGCAGACCTGCTCCGCCTCCACAGGGCGCCCTTAGCACTTTGGATAGATGCTAGGCTTACAAAAACACTGGATTAAGTACTTTCAAGATGGGGATAAAAAGTTGCTGTGAACTTTTACATAATTGCACTATAAATTCCGTTATCTTGAATTAGGTGTGCGAATGAAGGAAGGAGTTTGCAAACCTGCTAGAATATACTGACTTCTTCCTTCTGTCCATCCACCTTGCTGTCACCTGTGCTTAGCCTGACCACATCTCACAATGTCTTGGTGCAAAACCTTGGTGGAGTTCGGGGTGGGGGTGGGAGGAAGACTGCGATCCCAGAACTGTGGTGGAGCAAGAATGAGCCCTTGCAAAGACCAGAATGCACTCCTGGCTCATCTGAGCTGCAGATACCAGGTCCAGCAAGAGCAGGGGGTGAGGAAAGTGATCCCCCAGTTGTCAGGGGCCCGGTCGGGGAGAGAAAGCTGCAGCTTTTACAGACTACAGGATGCCATTCAGAAATGGTATAGTGATAGCAAACAGACAAAAGAGACTTGTCTTCCTAGAATCCCTGATTAGCTTTTAGAGATTGATTTACAGAGCATTGCTCTTTATCGCTGTAAAAGAGTCCTCTTCCAGAGTAGCCCTGTTCCCATCTGGACTCTTCATGCTTTCATTGTTTTTAAGGAGGAAAAGCATCCAGTAGATCTCTGAATGCGTCCTTTGTCCTACACATTCCAGACTTGGCTCTTCCTAAGGTGTGTGCTAGCTGGAACGCATGACTTGGCCCCTGTTTGGAAAGATGAACCTAGCACGTGGGCTCACGCAGAGGAAGACTTTGTCCCCTCGGTGCTATTTTCTCTCTCTGCAGAGCAGTCCGGGTGCTTTGACTAATGCAGCGGGTTCGTGGCATTTCCTTTATGCAGTGTCTGCAGTGAAGTGGCAGAATGTGTTTGATACCATGCTGAACTAAGCTTGAGCCACAAAAGCTCAAGCTTTTAGCAGAAAAAACTTCAGCTGACCTCCAGAAGTGAAAATCTCTCTCAGAGCTTACTGTCTGTCACCCTGCGAGGCAAGGAGCCCCCAGTGCTGGGGAGTGCCTAAGGCCGTTTCTCCTGTGTGGGGCTCCTGGAGTTCGGGAGGTTTCTTGTGTGTAAACTTGTGTCTGCCTGCCTTGGAGGGATGGGGGGACACGTCCGAGGGCTCCCCCCGTACGATGGAGCAGCAGCCTTTTCCCAGAGATGACACAGCAGGACTGGGGCCTCCGGCAACCTCCTCTCCCCACCTGCTCTGGCGTCTTGGTTTCGGGTGTTCTTTGAGTCCTGGGACTCGGATTTTACATCTTCAGATGGACGGCTTGGGTGCCTGGTGAGATCTCAGCCTGCATTCCCAGCACTTTAGGGTTCCCTGGGTCACCTTCATTTTGAAGTACATGGTGATGAGATGGGTGTTCATCTTTTGTGAAAATCTGGAGTTCATTTTCCTATCCCATCACTCCTTTCAGCCACACAGTGTTATCATACCTCTAGGCATGAATAGAAGGAACAGCCTTAGAAGCTGTGTTGCTGGGATTTCAGGAATATTTGGGGACTACTTTCTGGGTCCTTCATGAATCCCTAGATTCATAAAGTATACCGTAGAATATAACTTCTTCCATGTAATGTCATCAAACACAAGGGAAAACTTTGCAGTCTTCATGAGATACGGAAGTGAGGACCTGGCTGGGCCCCCTTCATCTGTTTGACTTTCTGTTATATACCAGCCCTTACATTTAACCATGGGGAACTGATCTGTTATGATAGGGGTCTCTCAGTTGAATCATAAATGGTCATAAATGCTAAGGGGCTGCTACCATCCCCTAAACTTATCTTAGCAATACTGAGTCTAAACCAGTAGTATGACCCCATTTATTTTTCTTTCCCAGAAAGTTGTGTTCGTAAACACAGATCCGCCCACCTTCTTCACCATGGCTGAATACAACACGATCTGTTTTAGATGAAGACATTAATTTAGCGCTTGTAGAAGCATAGTTTTTCTTTCATTGTATGTGATCTGCCAGACTTAAAGGTCGTTAGGAATAATTTTTTAAAAAATTATTTGTGGAATCAATTATTATTTTTCCTTTTATTACCAAAATTGAGATTTTTTAATGACATATGGTGTTTTGAGTTTTTAAGAATTCTTTTTTTTTTTTTTTGACAGGCAGAGTGGACAGTGAGAGAGAGAGACAGAGAGAAAGGTCTTCCTTTTCCATTGGTTCACCCTCCAATGGCCGCCTCATCCGGCGCGCCGCGCTAATCTGATGGCAGGAGCCAGGCGCTTCTCCTGGTCTCCCATGGGGTGCAGGGCCCAAGCACTTCGGCCATCCTCCACTGCACTCCCTGACCACAGCAGAGAGCTGGCCTGGAAGAGGGGCAACCGGGACAGAATCCAGTGCCCCGACCGGGACTAGAACCCTGTGTGCTGGCGCCACAAGGCAGAGGATTAGCCTATTGAGCCACGGTGCTGGCCGAGTTTTTAAGAATTCTATGGCTGAATGTTGTTCCCTATACAAAGGATCTTCAAAAAAAATCACAGAACATACATACATATTAATGGAAAAACTATATACGGGTTTCAAAATTTTTTACCCCAAAATAAACTTAATTTTTCATGCCCATTTTTCAATGAATTTTGGAAGTACCTTCATTCTTTCAGGGCAAGTAGGAAGCTCTGACCCATCTTTCATCTAAAAATCTACTTCTGTTCAGTCTGAGGATTCTGTTCAGTTCAAGGTTTCTAAGTTTTATTTTTGTCATTTATTTAAGAGACAGAAAGGCAGAGAGTTCTCTTTGTCTGCTGGTTCATTCCCCAAATGCCCTCAGTGACTGCAGCTAATCTGGACTTCCACCAGGAACCAGAACTCAGTCCAGGGCCCAGTTCCTGGAGCTGTATCCCTGTCGCCTTAGCAGTCAGAAGCTGGAGCTAGGTGTCAGCCCGTACCCCAGTGTGAGATGCAGGGTTCTTTTTTTTTTTTTTTTTTTAAAGATTTATTTTATTTATTATTTGGAAGTCAGAGTTAGAGAGAGAAGAGGCAGAGAGAGAGAGAGACAGAGAGAGAGGTCTTCCATCCGATGGTGCACTCCCCATTTGGCTGCAATGGGCCGGAGCTGCACCAATTCAAAGCCAGGAGCAAGGAGCTTCTTCTAGGTCTTCTAGGTCTCCCAAGGGGCCCAAGGATTTGGGCCATCTTCTACTGCTTTCCCAGGCCATAGCAGAGAGCTGGATAGGAAGTGGAGCAGCTGGGTCTTGAACCGGTTCCCATATGGGATTTCAGCGCTTCAGGCCAGGGCATTAACCTGCTGTGCCACAGCACCGGCCCCAAGAAATGCAGGAATCTTAAACACTGGGCTACATGCTCACCTTGGATATGTGACGTTCATACTCTCTGGTTAGCCTTGTGATTGCAGAATTTTATAGTATTTGTGGGAGTAGTATTTATTAACATTAATATTTATTCAGGGCTGGCGCCGTGGCTCAATAGGCTAATCCTCCACCTTGCGGCGCCAGCACACCGGGTTCTAGTCCCGGTTGGAGCACCGGATTCTGTCCTGGTTGCCCCTCTTCCGGGCCAGCTCTCTGCTGTGGCCAGGGAGTGCAGTGGAGGATGGCCCAAGTGCTTGGGCCCTGCACCCCATGGGAGACCAGGAGAAGCGCCTGGCTCCTGCCATCGGATCAGTGCGGTGCGCTGGCCTCAGCGCACTGGCTGCGGCGGCCATTGGAGGGTGAACCAACAGCAAAGGAAGACCTTTCTCTGTCTCTCTCACTGTCCACTCTGCCTGTCAAAAAAAAAATATATATATATATATATATATATTTATTTATTCAGAATAGGTGATATGATACAGTTGTTGTTTGGGCCTCGCATTTGTCTAGAGTTTTAAGGGTATAAAAATAGCTGGTTATAGCACACTTGAAATATAACTGTGTTTAAACATAGTATGGAACCAATAATGGGACCCTAATCTATGTTAATCTGCTTAGAAAAGTTTAGCTACTAGAGGGGCTTTGGATAAACAATAGGCATCTTAGCGTATAAGAGAATTTTCCTTCCTCTTTTTCTAAAATGAGTCCCCCAGCTTTTACATGAATATCTGGTGTTAGCTCTCATCAGCTCTTGGTGTGTGTGTGTGTGTGTTTTACCTGGCGTCCACGTGTCCCCTTGTGCCCCTGCCCTGCGCCCTGAGGAGCTAGAGGAGGTGCGTCTTCGCGTGGGGCTGCTCTGCCGCCTTGCTGATCCCCGCCTCAGCGGCACCGCAGGGAGCGCGAGAGGATTGTGCCAGCTGAACCCACAGCCCCGAAGTCACGTGCCCATTGCATCCTTGCTTGCAGAGAAAGAGAAATACTTGCTGTTTGTCTGGCCCAGGTTCTTGGTCCGTCTTCACTGTCCTGTCTTCCGTTTGGTCTCTGCTCCTCTTTGGCTTGGCGTGTCAGCTGCAGTCAGGAGCTCCAGGGCTCATTCTCTCCGAATCGCATCCACCTCAGTTGTGTCTGTGTGAGGAGGAGACTTCAGAATCACGGCACTTGAGGGCTTCCCTGGGCGTGCTCTGCCTGCTGACGCCGTTTTCTAAAGCCGCTAGACGTTGATACCTCACCACTCTGTCCTGCTTTGTTCTTCTAGAACTTTTCTCATTTGTTGCTCTCATCAGCTCTTTGCACCTGTCCTCTCTCCCTGAAACATTGTGTTCCCCATAGTTCCTTCCTTATTTTTGTTCAAATCTCCCTGTACAGTAGCACTAGATAGTTCAGCCACTCACGGGACCTCAGCCCTCCTCTGAGTGCAGACTGAGCCTTAATCGTGTCAGTTTGCCTTGGCTTCTTTCTCACTGTCCAGTATTCATGAGCCTGCTGCCCACTTCACACTGCCCTTGAATGTCACCACCTCTCTCGCACCTGCCAGTGCAAACTGACCTGCCCGCCTTCCGCCACCGCCTCTTGCTGGCTGCCCACTCTGGTGAATGGCCTTACCACCTGCTCAGCATCCCGAGCAGGACGGGGATTCAGTCAGCTTCCCCTGAGCTCTCATCCGGTCTCCATGAGTTAACTTACCAAGTCCCTAATGTCTAGTGCGTTGCCCATTGCTCAGCTTTTTCCACGTCGTTGCCTTAGGAGTTCTCATTTCACACTAGGATTTTCTTCTTACCTGAACTGTTGCCGAAAGCCTTCATATTTGATTATCGGCCTCCCACAGGAATTGCAATCAATAGCAGTGGAAACGCTCCTCAGGACAAGCCTGTCCTTGCAGCCCTTCCCCGGTTGTGCACAGCTTTCAGGATCAAGTCCAGATCCCCAGCATGGCCAGCGAATGCCCTGCGAGTCTGCCCCCGCCTTTGCCTGTTCCTCTGTTGCCCTTGGCCCTGCAGCCCCGCCTCTCGTCATGAGAAGGCCTCTCCGGAGTGCTTCACTCTTGGTGCCTTTACAGGCGCTGCTCTGCCTGACCTGCCCTTCCACGCTTGACGCCCGACCCCTCTCTGAGAAATCGCCTTTATTTTCTCCAAAACACTGTCCTCCCATTTCTGTCCCGGCTGCCTCCTGGGAGATTCACATCATCCGATTCCTTCTTTGCTCAAGAGTTGATTCCTCCTCATTTTGCTCTGACTTGCCCATCGCTCCAGGGTAGTTAACCCATCCTGCTCATCGTAGTAGTCCAAGGACCAACCACAGCCTGGCAGTGAATTTCTCTTTAACTTTATTTACCAAGCATACCAGGACATCCTGTGAAACTGTTGCCCACCTCGTGTTCACACTTGGCACGCGGCGGCTCTGGCCTTCCACGGGAGGAGTTTCCTCTGCTCCCGCCTCGTGAACCTTGAACAGCAGGACTTGCTGAAGTCAGCAGAGGTGGAAGGGAATCACTTCCAGGGAAAATAAACCACTTTCTTTTTGTAAAATGAAAACAAAATCCTTTGCAGTGTGCTAAAGCTACGTCATTAAAGCTAGATTTAAGTCGAATTCCTGGTTTCTGTTGGTTTAGGGCACTCCTGCTCTGAAAGTACATTGCTGGTAAAACTGCTCTAAAAATGCAAGTTGTTCTTGAGTGAATCTCCTGTGACAGTTTTAGCTGGAACTGAATCACAGGCGTACTTGTCACCAAGGTCAAGCAGAAAAGCAGAGGCTGCACTTGGCGGCCAGCTCACAGCTGCCTCTTTGCCACTCTTCCCGGGGCTTCGTGAGCTCTGGCACCGCAGTGGGACGGGCATGATGGGATCTGCAGGTTTGCGTTTTTAGATGATATTACGTTGATGGCTCCCACTCAAGAGCTGAGGAAATGAGAAAAACGGCTTGAGCGGGGCTTGCCTCCCAGCTCCCTTTCAGTCAGACTCCAGGCAGACCCCAGAAATAAGCAAGCGAGACCCCAGCATGGTCCCCAGCTCAGGCTCCTGAGTTCCGCACTTGTTCGAAGACAGTGTTCCCGCAGGGCTGCCTCCCTTGGAGCCACCTGTGTGTTCCTGCCACGGCTTGGAAGCTCTAGAGGCCTCGGGAGCAGGAGCTGTCTGTGCCCACTAGTTATCACAAACGTACGGGCAGCCTGCCGGCCTGGACTGATGCGGCCAGTGACAGGGTCATGGTTAACTTGATGAATTCAGGAGGCCTGCTGTGCTGAAAACCCCACGGTGAATCGCACAGTTGCAGAAGTCATAAGAAACTGCAAAAACCCAGCTATGCGCGTCAGAATGGACCGGGGTAACTGTGTCAAGAACAGTTGAATTCTGGAAGGAAGGGAAGGTGGTTTGGCCATATTGTCCTGCATGTCACTAAGGAGCTGTCCTCCTATACTCGTCATGCGGTCCATCTGTCCTGTCCAGCTCAAGGGAGTATCTGTGTTGGAACCACCCGGGAGGCCACGCCTGGTCACATCTTAAGGGAAAGTCTCTATGTGTCCACAGTGGTCCTGTAGCTTCTGTAAGCCTCTCTCCCTCGCCTCCCCACTCCACGCCAGACAAGGGGAGGGCCTTCCCAGAAGGCAGGTCCAACAGGCTGTGCTGTAACCTTCTAAGGGTCTTGCCCCTTGTCAGAAAAGGGGTACATAAGATAGATTTATCATTGGAGATGCAAGTAACACTCGGGGGGGGGGGGTATGTTCTTCTGTCTTTGGTTTGAAACTGCTGGTGTTTTTTTCTTTAAGATTGGTTGATTGCACACACGGTTATGGGCTCGTGGAGGTCAGTAATGGGATCCAGCCCTGCAGTGGTCAGTGTGAAGTTTTCCCATAAGCACCTTGTTCAGGCCCCAGACAGCAAATGGTCTGATGAGGACTGCTGAAAAATCTCATGATGGTTACTTGGGATGGGGGCAGAATGACAGTTTGGGATCTACCCATCACGTGCTGAGAAAAGTGGATTTGATTACGTTTGAGTGTCCAGGGACAGTTGCTGTGGAGTAATGAGGTGGACAGAGTCCCAGGGCTGTGAGCAGACTTGAGTCAAGCTCTGCACCCAAGTGCGTGAGTTTCTGTGTGCCAGGTGTGCTTGGGCCCCCTGCTGGTGGCCATCCCACAAGAGGACTTACAGGGAGCCCCGGACCACTCACTCTGCGCCTGCTCTAGGATAGGCTGATGGAAGAACACAGCACAGATACACAGGAGGGGATAATGAGGTGCAGGGATTGATTTATGTGAGGGTATTTAAAGTTAAGGGAAAATGGAATCAAAAGAAAAGTTTATTTTTGCACACACAAAAAATTTCTCTTCTAGTATGGGGCTTCCGAAGGCACTTGCAATAGGGCCTTGCTGAGTGTGCCCAGGTGGCTGCTGTGAGCCGAGGCGAGCGTGGCATGCTGTATTTCAGCTGTTGTTTTTTTGTTTTGTGCAGTGGAATAGGGAATGCGTTTACTTTGGTTCATTTTCTTCCAGTCTTTAAAATCCTCCATTCCCATAAAATCACTTAGCTTCTCACCGAGGGATTTGGTTGTGATTTTTTCCATGTGAAGTCTCTATGAATATTGGTTGAGGGCAGGACTAATCAAAGAGGTTAGTGGTTGTGGTGGGCTAATGAATCTTACCTACTATGTGCCAAGGACTTCAAAGGGTTTCTGGAAAAATGGAATTAAAAGATGTTTATTTTGTTGCAAGAAATTTTTTAAGTCCATGCATAGTTTTTGATTAATGTGTATTTTCTGTGAACTTTTTGAAGACGTCTTACTCAGATTTTAGACCTATTTCCTCAGTTTTCTTGCAACTTGGCAGAAAAATAAAGAGGAAAGGAAGGAGAGCTGGATTCTCAAAAGCCTCCCTTCCCAGACCTTCCTTCTCGTAGTTCTCCCAAGTAGATGTGACTTCTAACCTGCCTAGGCCCTCTGCTCCCTTTGGACTGCTCTTGGGACAGGTACATTTTACTTACATCTTAAAAATTATCATCAACTGAGTTTATATTTGATACCAGCCTTCACTCAGAGTCCTTCAGAGGAGCTTTCTCAGCTAATCCTCCCCACAGCCTGGGTGATTTGAGAGATGGAGTGATTTGTGCAAGGTCAGCGCTGGTTGGTGACGGAGCTGAGATCTGCTTCAGGCAGTCTGACTCCAGAGCCCCGAGCTGAATCAACACACTCATGGATGAAGTGCCCCACTACACAGAGACAGTGCTCAGTGAATGCGAGCAGCACGCACGCTCCTGTGCACACGGGGCCCAGTCGTGTGCAGTGCAGTCAGGCCAGCTTCCTGGGTGTGCACCTGCACGGGTGCATGGGGCCCCAGGCACAGAAGGGTCCATACTTGGAATAAGGTTCTGTTATTTTCCTGAAATGTGTGTGTGTGTGTGTGTGTGTGTGTGTTTCTTTTTATTTACTTGAAAGGCAGATATAGAGGAGCAAGAAAGAGAGAGAATCTTCCATCCACTGGTTCCTCCTCTGATGGTCACAATGGCTAGTGCTGGGCCAGACTTAAGCCAGGAGCTTCTTCAAGGTCTCCCACATGGGTGCAGGCCACTCCCCCAAGAGTACGCCCACATGCGTATTCCCCAAGTACTTGGGCCATCCTCCACTGATTTTCTAGGCTCATTAGCAGGGAGCTGGATTGAAAATGGAGTAGCCAGAACTTGAACCACTGCCCATATGGGATGCTGGCACTGCAGGTAAGGCTTAGCTTTCTACGCCACAGCGCCAGCCCCATCTTCCTGAAGTTTGAAAAACCACTTGGCAAGGGGCCAGGCGTTTGCATTCTGTATTGAGATTAAGTGCTGGTCCTTCCTGCAGCATTTTCATTCCCTATCCTTTAGAATTCTCCTCAGTTATAAAATTGATCCCTCTCAAGAAGCACCGTGGTAATTGCCAGGCTGTGAACTTCCCAGACTGCCAGCAGCTGGGAAGTGCTGATCCACTGTCGTGGTGTGGGATCAGCACCATGTTTTCTTAGCTGTATGACAGAGCTCTTCCGTGTTGTTCATTGAGCATCTCATAGGAGGCTCATCAGGATTTCCAAGATCCTGTGTGAACAGCTGAGAGGAATTGTGTGGTCAGAAGGCCAACAGTTCTGTTCACACAGTACACAGGAAGAAGAGGTGAAAAGGCAGATGCATGAGCTGCTTGGCTGGAAACTCTAGTGTGGATGCAGCACCCTTTGTATGTCATGGAGCTGTTGTACTGAGGCTTCTTTACATAATCCTGGAGGAGCCCTGGGAGATAAACAGTGGCCCTTCAAAACTTCTTTGGAAAATGAATTAAAGATAACCTTATGTTGGTGCATAAAAACTTTGAGATCCATGCACATGAAGAATCTTCAAAAAGTTTATGAAAAATCTGTATTATAAAAACATTGTGTGCAAGACCAGCTCTGTGGCATAGCAGGTAAAGCCACTGCCTACAGTGCTGGCATCCCATATGGGTGCCAGTTCGAGTCCCGGCTGCTCCACTTCCCATCCAGCTCTCTGCTATGGCCTGGGAAAGCAGTGGAAGATGGCCCAAGTCCTTGGGCCCCTGCATGCATGTGGGAAACCTGGAAGAATTTCCTGGCTTCAGATCAGCTCAGCTCTGGCTGTTGCAAGCATTTGGGGAGTGAACCAGCAGATGGAAGACCTCTCTTTCTGTACCTCTGCCTCTCTGTAACTCTGCCTTTCAAATAAATAAATAAATCTTGTGAAAACAAAAAAAGCAGAAAGCAACAACAAAAAACACTGTGGATGATTTTTCAAAAATTTCGGGGACCAAAATTATCTTTTATTCCATTTTCCATGAACTTTTTGAAACCCCCACAGGCATTGCTGAAGACAGAGGCCTTTAACGCAGTTATAGCATTTTAATTGCTGAGTTGTGGGACAATGCTGTGTTTAATGATGGTCTCGAGTATCTAATTTGCCAGTCACTGCTGCTATTTGAAACCCCTCTCAGTGGTTGCTGCCATCATCCCTCCATTCTCACGTGGCTTGCAGAGAGCCCTGTCTCCTTGCAGTTACAAGCAGGAAATAAAGGTGTGATTAATCCTAAATACTCAGGGAAAGGTTTTACCATAAACCTGAGCAAGAGGATTCCTGACCCAGACGTTGACGAATTGTTACTCGTCACAATCCAGAGCAGTTCATTCAGTTAGACCACTGATGCTCACACCACACTGCAGTCCTGTGCTGTGCTCTGATTTGTGGGAGGTGTGTGGTAGGAGCACGACCTTTGTTTTATTTTATTATTTTTTTTTATTTTAAGAAATATGGGATTTTTTTTTTTGGTGGTTCTTTTTATCCTGGTATAAGAATACTTCTGGGAAAATGAGAAACTGATCCTGATCTTGGACTGTGTCTTCCTAAATATCCAGCCCGTTCAATTCTTGGTTTTCATTCCAGTGAAATTCACTAGTTACAGGTGAAAAAGCTGGTATATCCAGTGTGGTCCTGGAGGCTGGAAGCCTTGTCCGTCAGGCAGTTGATCATGACTTCCAGTTGCTGCGTTCTTGGTGCAGTCACTAACCCTGCTGGTCAGTTCCTGCAGGGGAAGTAGTGAGCACCCCTGGAGGTCACTTAGAATCAGTTATTTGAGGAGCGTTTAGCTATTTGTTGATTGAATTTATAAAAATGCTCACTTGGAGAAGAGACAGTCTTATAAGATTAATGCCAAAGCGTTTAGAAAGTTCCTTTCTGATGTCAACAAGAACATTCTTTAAAAAGATAATTGCTTGCATTCCCTGGAACTGAAAGATCTCACAGCACTTGAAAGAGGTTTTCATCTTCATTCTCTAAGCCTGTGTAGGCATTGACATCTGACACCTGGGGCTCTGTAAGATTAGTGCAGAAAGATCTAGATTATGTCAGAAGGGAAGACTCAGGACTCTGCACTAACGTCCCTGGACCCAGTGATCGCAGTCGTGAGGTGTGGATGCGGCCAGCAGTGATTCCCGGGTGCTCACACTGGCTTCCTCTGTGGGCCAAGAGGGGCTTCTGCTCCCGTCCTCAAAGCTGCTCTCCAAAGTGGAAGGACAGTGACCAGCCCAGCTTCCAATAATGGTGAGCTCTGGGCCATCTCGGCAAAACAGACTGCCAGTCCCCAGGCACGTGGCTCCCTGAGTAGGCCTATTCTCAAGTAATATTTGTGTGATGATATCAAACCCAGAGTGTTTGGGAAGAGCGGTAAGTCATCAGAGTCAGGGCTGATTCTGAATGTTCTTTGCCCACCCTGCATGCGTCCAGAGCGCTAAAAGCGTTTGGGTGGCATTCCATCAGTATGTGTGTTGTGTTTGTGAGCAGTCAGAAAACAAAGCCACCATTGAGTCACATAGAAGCAGAAAAGGGACGGGGATGAATGCCGGCCTTCTGGAAATGCTATTTTTTCACATTGGGATAACTCCAGTAACCAAATAGAATTTTCTGATACATTTGCCAAATAAAAGAGCTGAGGCTGAGAACTAACATGAGGTATTTTAGCTTAATGCGTGTTCTGGAGAACGGGGTAAGGAAAACAAGCTCTAAATACAGATAGAAGAGGCATTTTTTGGCGTTTGCTGTAGAATCGTTGTGTCACTTCCTCAAAGGAGTATAAACATCTTAACATTCAACATCAATGTGATTCTTTGGTATTGTTTACCCAGAAATGGTCTTAAAACCTACCAGGCTCCCAGATTTACATTGGCCCCAACTCTGAGAACATTCTACTACCATCTCCTTTCTCCTTGTTTTTCTGTAACACCCCCTCCTCTGCACAGTAAGACTATCAAAGCAGACAGGAGAAGAAACTATATGTGAAGTTTCTCTACATTAGATGTATATAAAGGCCAAACTCCTAAGGCAGAAGGGTGGTCTTTTGTTACATTTGAATCCATTTACTTCTTCAGTTGGTTTCCTTTTCCATAACCTGCTCCTCCCCTTCCTCCTCCACTCCAGTCCCCTTCCACTGACTTCAGAATAAATAGTGGAAAATTTGAGAGCTACCTTGGTGGAAGGAGTATAGGCACTTCCATTTTGTGGCACCCAAAATGCCATGATCTTTGCCTTTATCAAAACACATCACCCAAAATAGGAATGAGTTAGTGTTTCACTAGCTTTGACCCCTCCATAGCTGCCCACATGCAGACCCAGCTGCCCATCGAAGGTGCCCCCGTGGGTTTGTCTGTGTAGCAGTAATAAGACTGCGGATGATGGAAGCAGCAGATGTGGAGGTAGACCTTATTCAAATCAACGGAGGGACACCTGAGCACAGGCCTTGGGTCATCTGTGAAAGTCCATGTTTCCCACACTACAGCTGCGGTGTGAAAAGGCAGACAATAGTCAGATATCAGCTGCTGTGTTTACAGGGTGGTGACGATAATGAGAGGAGCTTAGAAACTCTGCCTCTTTTCCTAGCTTCTTTTCGCGTTCCCCAAATCCCAGCACCCTAGCTCTTCCCAGTAACTCCACTGCATATACACTGTGATGGTATTCACAGGGGCATCTGGGCCTAACACAGCTCTACTGTCTGTAGCCCCGTCCCTTTTTTCTTGCACTTAGGAGAGCGTATTAACGTCTTACAATTACTTTCTGTAGTTGGTCCACAAGCTTTGGCACTGTGTTATCAGTGCCCATCTGTTTTTCAGCTGATCTGGACTCGCTGTGATTGGGACTTCTGGTGTAGCTGTGGGTTCTTGTCCTGAAGCCCCCTCTGGCCCCCAGTGTACACACTGCTGGAAAGCCCCCCCCCCCCCCCAGAGCACATGCAGTGGACACCAGAGCTGTGAAGAAAACAGGGCCCGGTGCTGGCCCTACGACCATCTGGAGGAGGCAGACACACACAGACATGGCCGCTCTGTGGAATGTGCCACGATGCCCATGCTGTGGCAGAGCTCAGACTGGGAGTTCAGGGATAGGATGCTGGAATTGGGCCTTGGAGAACAAGGATTTCATGTGAGTGGAAAGTGGGGAAGGACGTTCGAGGCAGGGGCAGGGTGAGCACAGGAGTGAGTGTGGTGGCCACATCAACACGGTGAACCCTCAGTGTGTCCACGTGGACGTGGGGTTGGAGGAACCGGCTCCACACTTTGAGTGATAGTGCCAGGGACTGGGTGCTCTATCCCAAGGCGAAGGGATGCTTTGGAGAGACCATCAAGCAGTCAGGTGGCTTGAAGGGGGGATGGTTGGGCGTTGGGTTGAGGGGTTGGAGAGAGCCTAGAAGGTGGGACCCAGTGAGGCACTGTTGGACTGAGCAGACCAGAGGGGAGGGAAGCCGGAGACCAACATGCTGGAGAGCAGAAAGCCTCTGTGTTCTCAAGATGAGCCTGGCGCACTCCGTGCTCAGGGCCAGGCCAGTTGGGTATGGAAGGTGAGGAAAGGGGAGGAAACAGAAGGCTTCAAGATGTTTAGCTTGTCATAGCCAAGGCAGGGGGAACGGATGTGGAGTGTCAGGTGCTGGGGAAAATCCTGCTCACACCAGGAGGTCTGACGGGGTCCCTGGGAGGGTGCTCCGGAGAGATGTGTGGGCGCTGGGTGCAGAGTGGCTGGACTCTCGGCAGATGAGTTCACTGGAGCCATCAGTCCTCGCTGTTTGATGTCAGAACAGCTTCTCAGATTCATTCTGCTGACCCTTCTGTCAGCTTCCTGCACCTGGAACCCTGCCCGCCTGCTGCGAAAGCCCCTCGGTTCTCTAGGACACGGCCACTCCAGTGAGCCAGCTTCTGTCCTAGGGCTTCTGAACTGAGCCTTGGAGTTAAGAAAGCTTTCCATGCAAAGTCTTTGGACTGTGCAGATCCCTGCCAACTGTCTTGTTAAGAAAAGGAAGCCTGGTCTTCTCCGGTTGGCTGCAGTGTTTAGCAGAGTACAATGGACTTGAAATCAAGAGTCTCAGCTTATTGTGGCCTTGTAAATGTCTTGGATTCCATGTCCTCAGCTCTCTAGTAGAAATTACCTTCCCTGGCCAAGTTACGTGTGCCAGCATTCACTCTGAAGTGAAATATTGCTGCTGAGAGTCAGCTGACACTTGGTCACAATGGTCAGCATCATCTACTGATGCACCTGTAGTTGCCCTGACCCCTGGGGGTAGGGGGAAGGCGACAGATGCGTCTGTCCTGCTCACAGAGCCCCGGGGTCTGCTGAGACAGTCAGCTGGCAGGGTGAAGGGTCCGAACATTAGAAATTAATACTTTAGGGGCCTGTGTGGGGCCCACCTCTACTGGGATATTATCCGAATTCAGTCATTCTAATTAAATTCAGCATCTGAAGTTTTGGGTTTTTTTAACGTGGTGGCTTTTCATATTGTTGATGCTATTACCAACCAAAATTATCAATACTAAACAACAAAATTGCATTGTTTACTTTGGACTTGGATAAAATTCAGAAACAAGCCTGCAAAGGAGATGCTGCTCTCACCGTTGTCTCTGCTCGGGGAGGGGCAAGTGGTGTTGAATGACGGCGCTGCTTTTCAGGCGCCCTGGGGAGTGTCCGGGGCCCCTCCCAAGCCACCTGCGCCCGCTCAGGTGTGGCACACGGGGCGCTCTCGCAGGCTGCCCGGGGCCCCTCGAGGGCTGTCCGGGAATCCTCAGAGACGTGAGGAGCACACCGCAGTGTGGGGGCCCGATCTGGTGGCCGGTGCTCCTCGGGAGGAGGTGGGCTCCTCTCTGAAGGGGTCAGAGGAATTCGTGCACTAATGGAGCAGGTGGAGCTGGCTAGAAAATTTTTTGCATCAACGTCTGAGATAAAGGCATTCCCTTAACTGGTATAAAAACTACTTTTCTTTCAAGAGAGCCCTTGTGCGCTGCCTGGACTTTGTGCACACGGCACACAAAATCTATGGCTATCGAGTTAGTAGAGTCAGTTACAACTCCCCGTGTCTCGAGTCTTGGGATCACACGACTACGTTTACCGCCTGCAGAGCTGTCGCCTATCTAGAGGGTGCCAGGAGTCTGCTCCACGGCGCCGGCGCCGCCGGCTGACTGTTCACAGAGACGCGGCGTCCCCTCCGCACGCTAGGCACAGGCGCCGCAGCACTACCTGGAAATCATGGAGCTGGAGTGTGACTGGCTGGAGGAGGTGGTGGTGGCACTCAGCTACGAGAAGCTGCGGTGACTGGACTCCAGGCTGGTCATGGAGCCGCTGAAGTCCTCGGAGCCAATTACTTCTGTGTAGTACATGACCTTGCACTTGTGGGAGGACACCTGCAGGGAGGCCAGCACGTGGTCCACACGGGGCAGGCTGGTGGTGGCACAGGCCGGCATGCTGTGGAACTTGCACGGCAGGATGCAGAAGCCTGGCCGCCGGGTCACATGGGAGCCTGCATTGCTGTGCTGCTGTCACCTGGGCTCAGTTGTCCTCTGCTCTGCTGTCCTAGGAGATGACACAAGCAACTCAGTCCACTGAATTTGGGCAGCTTTGGGAAGCATCCATGTTTCCTGGATCTTCCCTGACCCTGTTCTTTCTGTACACTCCACCACCACCCCGCCCCCGGAAGCAGGGCCCCAGCTGTTACTCCAGGGCACAGTTTCATGGGAGGTTTCTTTTGCAGACTTCCAGGTGGCTTCAGTTTCACTACCTCCATGAAGTTGCTGCCTTTGTCACATTTATGTGACGTCCCTCATGTGTTGCCCTTGGGATCTTCCCTGTGAGTCGCTGACCTTGTATTTTTGGTTTGTACATGCAGGCTGTCTCCTGGTTCAGACATCTATGTGACGGTCTCGTCCATGGCGTTAGCAAGATCCCAGTGCCGTAACTCGCCCAGCAACCTGTCTTCATCCAGTGAGACTGGCTCTGGTGGGGGTACTTACAGACAGAAATCGATGCCTGAAGGGTAGGTATGCCATCTCTCCTGATGCATGGCGCCAGGGATATGGCTGGCTCCTGTCTGTGATCAGACGTGTAAAGGGACTTCCACTCGGCCAGCCTTGCCCAGCTTACACACCAACAGAAGGGAGTGTGTGGTTACTGTTCCAGATGCGAAAGTGCGCTTATGGCGGCTAAACCCCTTGGTGGGGAGTTGGTGTTCCTGCGTCTCTGCAGAGGACTTAGCTCCTCCATGACGTGCATTGTCTCATCAGGGAGGCTTTTGTCTCCTCCGGGCGTGAGCTCCACAGGAAGTTACTGGCCCTGGAGTCTGTATTGCTGCTAACATGGGGAAAATGATGATCACATTCAGTTTAAAATTATTTGTCTCACTCTAAGTCTTCGGTGGGTTTTTGTTGTGGTGGTTCATTTTTCTTGTAAGCACTAAATGCCCAAAAGTAACAGTTTGCTTCTGATAAGACTTACAAAGTAAAAAACTAAATGGACATGATTTCAGAGGCCTTTTTGACTGCGAGGGAACAAAACTGGCAAGTCTGCTAGGAGGTAATTAGCTGCCAAACATCACAGGGCACACACAGGCTGCCCTGCCCAGGCAGGAGTGCGAGGACCATGCAGGCTTCCTGCTGGGTGCTCTCCAGAGAGAACGGGCGCCACCTGAAAGGGCAGAGCGAGATCTTCATAAA
This sequence comes from Sylvilagus floridanus, assembly GCA_949820135.1. Classification (NCBI taxonomy): domain Eukaryota; kingdom Metazoa; phylum Chordata; class Mammalia; order Lagomorpha; family Leporidae; genus Sylvilagus; species Sylvilagus floridanus. The sequence goes on along the minus strand of OX463228.1, from coordinate 7,376,346 downwards.
CACTGGTGTTTCTATTCTGCCTTTTCCCCATACGCATTTTTAGCCGGCAGACATGATTTGGTTACATTCTTGAGATTCCACCATGTCGCAAAATAAGTGTGCTTACTAACAATACCCTCAGCATGGTATTTTTTATGTATTAAGGATAATTGTTGTTGGTGCTGCTAAGTGTTTACGTTAGCAGAAAGTAGGTAATGAAACCACCATAAAATGTGCTTTCCCCACTGCTCTGTCTTCCCCCAGGACTGCCTTGGTAGCCTATCTAAAATGCACATTTCTTTTTTAATTGCTTCAGTGACAATTAGAAAAAAACTTCTAGCTCTTATTCATGAGTCCCTGCAAGAGCTTTATGAATTACATGTGATTGTACCACTCCCCAGGTCCAACTAATTACTTCTTGTTTTCATTAGTGGCTTTTAATGGCCTACCTTGATGTCAAAACTAAGAATCCGCTGCGGCTTCAGTGGTAGCACAGTGATAAAATGTAAATGAGCTGACGGGGGGAAAACCACGCTGTTTTCTTCAGTGGTAGCACAGTGATAAAATGTAAATGAGCTGACGGGGGAAACCACGCTGTTTTCTTCTGCGGTATGTTGTAATATGTTCCCAAAGCCTGCCTGAGACATCGACGTTTTGGTGAATATTGGTGTTCAGACCATGATGGAAGTGCCCTGTGCGGCTCAGGTCTGCTGAGAGGTGGCGGTCACTCTGTGTGCTGCCAAACAACCAAGCCTCTGCTGGGCCTGGCCTTGAGGGTTGGCCCTGTTGTCAGTGATGTTACCAGGGGATTGCTCTTTCCTTCTGCAGGAAGATGATAGGTGAACACGTGAAGTCTGTGGAAGATGGAATTTAAAAATGGTTGTTTTTGGCTGGCGCTGTGGCTCACTAAGCTAATCCTCCACCTGTGGCGCCAGCACCCCGGGTTCTAGTCCCGGTTGAGGTGCAGGATTCTGTCCTGGTTGCTCCTCTTCCAGGCCAGCTCTCTGTTGTGGCCCAGGAGGGCAGTGGAGGATGGCCCAAGTGCTTGGGCCCTGCACCTGCATGGGAGACCAGGAGAAGCACCTGGTTCTTGGCTTTGGATCAGCGCAGTGTGCCAGCTGCAGCCCGCCGCCAGAGCGGCCAATGGGGGCTGAACCAACGGCACAGGAAGACTTTTCTCTCTGTTCTCTCTCTCTCACTGTCCACTCTGCCTGTCCAAAAAAAAATGGTTGTTTTGCTAAAAGAAAACTTTGAAATCTATGACTATAAGTGGCCTTCAGAAGTTTCATAGAAAATCTGTATTATGAAAACACTGGGACATATATCTCAAACTATTTTGTACCAAAGTAAATTATCTGTTAATTCCATTTTTCCATGGATTATTTGAATTCCCCCTCGAGTGGTGTCTGCCTTTAGACCTTGAGATGTGTTTGTCTTTATCAGTGATGCAAGAGACAGTGGCCCCCTGTCAGAGTCATGTGCATTGCTCATGGGCCAGGTTTGATCCTTAAGTCGCCCTAACCCAGAGGAAAATGGTTGTAGCTGCTGTACAGCTCATCCCATGACACAGACACAGACGAACAGGCTGCAGAGCTGAGTGTGTGCACCGTGCTGCAAACTCACGATGGGCCACTGTGAGAAGCCCCAGAGCATGGCATCACAACAGTTGTGCAGTGCACCAGGGCTGTCCATACACATAGGCTGCACCTGTGTCCGTGTGACATGTGCCTGCCTGGTCCCTGCAGCACTAAGGATATTGACACTGCGGATGAGTCGAGAAGAGGGGAAACTTAATAGGATATTTAATAATGCCTGCTTTACTTGAATGGGGATAAAAGACAACCTGTACAAGTTCAGGATGGGAATAAGAGAGAGTTAAAAGACCACATTGTTTCAAAGACATAGGGCCTATTGTACCCTCCTTGGAGATTGGATTTTTGAGTCCTGCACTTTGAGGAGCATTAACGGGGCAAAGGGAGAGCGGGGAGAAGGGCAGGTTGGAGTCCCTGTGTGAGAAGTCTGACTGCAGCTGCACAAGCCGTGGAGGAAACAGCTGCAGTGGGGAGCCCACCAGGGCTCTCTCTCAGCAGGGTCCAGCAGGGGCTTCCATGTGCTGCCAGAGCAGCTGCAGCCAGTGAAGGCAGCGTGCGGACAGTGACCCCCCGTGGCCGCCCTGGACGCGTGGACTGAGGTCTGTTGCTGATCGTGTCTGGGGCAGCCACGTGATTCCCTAGAACTCTTTCCAGTCTGGTCTCCAACTCTTCAGCCAGTAAGTGCTTTTCCAAACAGAGGCACAATTACGCTCTTCAAAAAGAGGCACCGGGTAAAATTTAGAACAGGTTTTGTGTGAGCTCCTCAAGGCCAGGATCCTTGCAACCCTAATACCCTGGCATTACAATAAATGATGTGCGTTTAAAACTTCACTGGGAAAAATGTTTTTCAAGGCAGAGTTTAGATAGCCTTACCATATCATTTATTTAAAAGCAAGTAGCCAAAAAAGCATTTGGCTTTAAATTCACAAAGTTAGCTCGGGTTTCCATTGCTTCCAAAAAGTAAAAGCAAAATTAGAATCCATTTTTAAGTGCCTTTTAAAAAAATCTTAATTTGGTACAGATTTAGAATACAATTAAAGAGTTAGTTTGAGGATATCTGCTCTGCTGACCTGACGGAGGATCCTGCTTAGGCAGAAGATGGCAAAAAAGCATAATTGTGAAACTTTTTATGTTATTTGAGGGCAGGTAGAGAGAGAGGCAGGCAGACAGATGCCTGCAATGGCTGTGAATGGGTGAAGCTGAAGCTGAGAGCCAAGAACTCAATCCAGGTCTTCAGGTGGGTGGCAGAACTCCTTGGCCCATCACTGCTGCCTCGCAGGCTGTGCATTAGTGGAAGCTGGATTCGAGGGCTAGAGCTGGGTATGGAAGCCAGGCACTCTGGTAGGGGATGTGCACATCTTAACCACCGGGCTAAATGCCTATCCCTAGTCATTTTCTTTTGTATGAGCACTTGCACTGAAATTTTAACAAATCAAATTTTTTTTATTTTTTAAGGATTTATTTATTTGAAAGGCAGAGTTAGAGAGGAGAAACAGAGAGAGAAAGATCTTCAATCCACTGGTTCACTCTCCAAATGTCCTCAATGACTGGGGCTGGGCCAGGCCGAAGCCAGGAGCCTCACCAGGGTCTCTCACGTGGGTGTAGGGACCCAAGCACTTGGGCCATCCTCTGCTGCTTTTCCAGGTGCATCAGCTGGGAGCCAGATCGGAAGTGGAGCAGCTGGGACTTGAACTGGTACCCATGTGGGATGCCAGTGCCACAGGCCATAGCTTTAACCTGCTGTGCTATAGCACCAGCCCCTGGGTTTTTATTTTTTAATAATGGGTTTGTCAGTATATAAGGTAAGTTTGCTTTAGTGAGCTTTGTGATTGAGTATGTAAATGAACAGCATTTATGTAAAAGTAACTGGAGAGGTGGTATTCTTAAAGGCTTTTCTACCTTGCAAATGCTTTCTATGGATTTTTCTACCTGGATCTGTATAATGGAATCGCTATTTTGCACATAAAGAAATTGAATCCGAACAACATGGACTTGGCTCAGTTGTGTTGTTTGCCAGAGTTGGAACTTGACTCCAAGCCATCTGCTTCTTTTCTTCTGCTCTTCCCCACATAGCACTTGCTGGTTCTGCCCATGGATTTATCCAATCTGTGCAAGCAAGATACCTACTGTGGGGTGGGCAATTGGTCCCGTGGTAAAGATACTGCTTGGGATGCCCACATCCCATATCATAATTACTAGATTCAAGTCGCAGCTCCACTTCCAATTCCTGCTTCCTACTAATGCACATCCTGGCAGGCAGGAGCAGTGGCTCAGGTAGTTGGGTTCCTACCACCCACACAGGAGACTAAGATTGAGTTCATGTGCCTGGCTTTGGTCTGGCCCAGCATCTGGAGAGTAAACCAGGGACTGAGAGATCTCTGTCTGTGTCTCCCTCTGTCTGTCTCTCTGCCTTTTGAATAAATAAGTAAATAAAGATACCCCTCACATGCATCAAATTGATTCAAACCCTCGTTAGTCTTTCATTGCATAGATTACTCATGAATTCACTAGCAGCCACACATAGCTCAGCATTCATACGAATGCTTGAAGTCTACATTCTAGCCCCTTTTTTAGACTATTTACTTTGCTGATACCACTGATCATGGCACATGCTTTGATTAAGCATATAGTATTATTAGTTTACACAGAGGAAAATAAAACGGACTTAATAGCTAAATGTTCTTTGCAGAAACAGATATTTGCCTTTATATATGCCAGTTTACCCACTTCCAAATTGCTCTTCCCAAAGGCAATTTAAAATCCAAACATTTTGAAAGTGGTTTCTGCCTGATGTGATTGCAGCCTTTATCTCCCAGCCCGCAGAGCGAGTGCTCAGAGGATCCTTGCTGCAAGAATGAACGCCGGAATGACTGAGTGCATTGCTGTGCTAAGAGAAACAAATTCCCAGGAACCTGCCATTTGCTGTATATATGAGGGCCCTAAAAAGTTGGTGGGAAACGTAGAAATTAGAAGATAGGGTTATTTCATTGTAAAGGAATTTTGAGATGTGCACATTTTTTCAAAAGGTTTTACATAAACCTTTTCAAGTCTGAAACGTTTAGATTGCAGAACTTTTCCTTGAGCTCCAAATGGCAGTCTGAACTTGGCTACATGATGTCTAGAAGGTTTTGGTTTCCTAACTCTGCTTATCTTAGCCCCGTCCAGCTGGCCCCTGCCCTTACCCTGCTGTGCCTGCAGACACAGAATGCCCACCCTCCTCAACATGCACATTGCCACACTCAAGCACATGGGTGTGGCCCATGTATAGGGTGCATGCCCATGTACAGACTGGAGAGCAGAGCCTGGTAGTAGCTGTCATCGGAATTCAGTTCCTGATATCCAGCACTGCCTTGCGCTGCGGGGGAGGTTCCTGATGCTGACTCTGCTGTTCTCTGGGGTCGTCTCCACAGGTTTGGCGTCAGCCGCAGATCCCCAGCCTCCATTGACCGGCAGAACACCCAGTCGGACATCAGTGGCAGCGGGAAATCCACACCCAGCTGGCAAAGAAGTGAGGACAGCATTGTTGACCAGATGGGTAAGTCGTTTCCACAAGAAGCATGTTGCATTCAACACAAGGTGACACCGACCACTTCTTGATGAGGGCATCAGAGCATCCTAAGCCAGTCCTGGTCAATAAAAGTGGATTAGAATCCAATCTCTCTGTGAGATTATGGAAACATGGAGGCAAGAAGCAAGACCCCACAGAAAAGTCACGGAAGGTTAAATGACCTCGAATACAAAAATAGGACGTAGGAATTATTTTCAGCTCCAAGATGCAAAAAGCAGCCCACCAAACCGCTTTTGTGTGAGTACCTTCCTTCGCCCAAGTTTGTTTGTGCCCAGTGGAAGGACTTGAGAGAAGCCTGACCAGCCTGAACGCTGCTGCTGTTTTTCGGGCTATGTACTTAAGTGGGAGGAAGAAGTCACACGTGCAGCCTCATTAGAATCTCCTCCCTCCCTCGTGTGCATTTCTTTCCAGTTCTTTCCACTCTGCTATTAAGCTGTCAGCCGAGGACCTGTTTTAGCAGGGTAGCACAGCTGGATGGACAGGGTCTGCATTAGCGAGCCTCATTTGGATTTCTGGTGCATGGCCCCTCTCCCTGCAGACGTGTTGTTCTACAGTGTCAGGGTGAAAATACAGTTTGGCCGTGCAACAGGATTACATTTCAGCACAGCAGCACCAGGGGTTGGGTGTCTGCACAGCTGAAAGATAAATCAAAGACCAGTTGTTGCAGGTCGGTTTTTTGTTGTTGTTTGTTGTGTTTTGTTTTTTGCTTGTTTCCTCCTTTAGCATCTCTAGAAGCATTACCATGCATGCACAGTAAAAAGATGCAAACTTCAGGGCTGAAAGAGAGAAACTTTTCAAAGTCCCATCTTCTGATTTTCTCTGCCAATTCATTATTGTGTCCTGTCTTTAATTAAAGAGCTTGCCTAAGTAAGTGTGCTAGGCATGAACATGGGGAGGGAGAGAGGGGAGACAACGCAGCTGAGACAGGAGTTGTGAAGACAAATGCAGTTCCTGGGTTCTGCAGCTGTGCTCAGCTATGCTTGTTCCCGTCCCCTCAGTGAGATGCGCCTTGTTGTTGAAGCCATCTGTCACTCCCCACTCTTCCACCCACCCCAACACCGGAAACCTGAGCACATTCCGCTCTGCTTTTCTGCTCTGGACGGAATGTTCTTAACCCCATGCATTTTGATGCTGTTGAGATAGACGGTAATGGCACGTGTGAAAGGGTCCCTTCTTGGGCATGACACGAGGGGCTGTTTGCAGCTCCAGATGCCAGCACGCTCTCTGTGCAGCTTGCAGCGGCTCCCTGCCCGCTCTCAGGAAGCCACATGTGGAAAGAGACGGAGCCCCGGGACTGGAAGGAGTAATTAGAAGCTTTGTCCTGGACCCATGTCCACGTTCACACAGTCCTCCCTCCAGGTCCCTCCCCTTGCATCCACTTCAGTTCAGTGACATCTCACTCCTAACAGGGAAGACTCTAACATGAATATGAATGAGTCTAATCCTCTCAATAAGGTGTAGACTTGGTATTTTTAAAAATTTTTTTAATGTGTTTCCTCTATAGCAGGGGTGGGGAACCATTTTTCTGCCAAGGGCCATTTGGATTTATAACATCATTCATGGACCATAAAAAATTATCAACTTAAAAATGAGCCTGCTACAGATTTATTGAATTTTGAGTCTGTCTGCTGTTACCTAGACAAGGACAAAACAAATGATTTTGTGGGCCCTGTACAGCCTGTGGGTCAGACATTCTCATCCCTGTTCCCGAGCCTGCCAGGGAAGCCTTGTTCACCACAGAATGGCAGATCCATGTGGTAACTTTGCTCCATTCAAAATGCAAGTCTTGAAGTAAATTTTTTGTTCACGTTTGCTATCCCAGCACTCAGCCTTCCTACTAGGTGTGTCCTGTCCAAGGAAAAACAGTTCGGTTTTCATCACTCAACTCAGTGCACACTGCTGTGTGTGGAAAGGGCTGACCTTTCTACACCCAGATTGTGAGAACAAGTTTCTGTGATGATTTATCACAGAATAAATGAGAATGTTTAGAAGGTTACTACTTGTTGGATAGGCCCGCCTGTCTTTGGGTATCAGGGTCTTACGGGCATAACCCAGTACCCAACTCACGGTGCAGAGAGGAGTCCAGCTTTCTTGACCCCATGGATGTTTGTTTTCCTGCCTCTCTGCTTTGGGAGATGGTTGAGGGTCAGACTGAAGGAGTATGCTACCTTGTCCTCTGCCTGTTAGGGAGGCGCTGCAGAAGCCTGCAACTGTGGCTGTTAGCTTGGGTGCGTTAGCGGATAAATGGCTTATCTCTGACTTTTGGAACCCCAGCTTGAATGCCCACTTGGAGTCCAAAAGGAAGCAATTGTTTTAAGTAAACTAGCTGCTGTGTGTCTTTTCTGTTGTGCTTAGCTTACAGTTATAGAGGACCTCAGGATTTCAATTCTTTTGTCCTCGAGCAGCATGAATACACAGGTAAAATGTTTCCAAAGTGTCATGGTAAGTAACACGTGATTGCATCCATGCCTGTCTAGGTATTGCAGACCGAGCCAGGGTAGCCACACTGCGGTGAATGAATTTCCTAAGTTTAATGCATACATTCTAAACTGTCCCCCAAACCAAAAGTTGATTCCAAACTTCGCTGTGTTGTTCATGGCCCTTGGTTTGGTGGTACTTGGCTATGCTAATGTGTATGATGTGACACGTTGTCACCAGCTGCAAGCTTTATCCATCAGCCACTTAAGTTTCTGACATGCTGTCCATGGTGTAGATTCTTAACAAGCTTACTGCTGACGTTCAGAGTTGGCTGGCCGGTGGACTGAAAGATGCCGTGGCAAGCCGTCTTCATTTGTCAACACGTGCCTAGATCTGTCTGTCGCCTGCGCCATAATGTCCTGTGCTGTGTTCCAGAGCCCACGTGCCATCTCCCGGCAGTGTCCAAGGTCCTGCCAGCCTTCCGAGAGAGCCCCAGTGGGAGATTAATGCGGCAGGATCCAGTGGTTCATTTGTCTCCAAACAAACAAGGGCATGTAAGTTAACCATCAACGTGCAAGATAACAGAGTCTCAGCAGTCTGCTTGCCTTGTGATGTGTGAGTGGTCAGGCTGCGACGCTGTTTGTCCTGCATGGTCGGAGAGGAAGTCATCCCGGCAGAGGGTGGCTACGGGCTGCCAGGGCCTTGTGGTTGCTTTGAGATGAAGCTGAACTTCTCAGTGCTGTGCCCTTGTCCCTGCAAGTCTGGATGGGAGATCCTATGATTCAGATAATCGTCCTCAATGTTCCTGACAGAGATGTGCTAGGAAGGGATTTGATGTATCACACGGTTGCAGGCATGAAAGGTTGCAGCATCAGCTTCCCTTGCGGCTGCCCCTGCTGCGTCTCTGGCCTTCCACAGCTGTATACATCTCCGTCCTCTCACCATGGTGACACAGTTCCCTAGTGCTTACAGGTCCATCTGTGGCTTTCCCGGCCCTGTCCATAATTTCCCTGTTAGGTGGTAAAATGATGTGGACAGATTGGGCTAGATAAAAACATGATATTAAAACTCAGTTCACATTTTTACTTCTTAAAATGTGCCTCCTAGAAACTTTAAAATCATCTTCGTGGTTCACATTCTAGTTCTCTAGAAATCCCTTACTTACAGTCTCACTGCGTTTCAGTTCAGACCCACCGTGGGTACAGTACTTCCCTAATCAAAGTAAACAAAGGCCCTCTGGCACTGCTTGATAAGTTACTGATTAAAACTGAAGCAACACCCATGAAGGAACTGGGGCAGAGTCTCCCAGTGAGCAGAAACTGCTGTGTCCCCTCCTGTCCTCCTGCCCACACCTCAGCCAGGAGAGTGTGCTCCTGCCTCCACCAAAAGCTACCCACATGTGTTCCTTGTCTGTTCTTGTCTCTAACAAGTATCTAGACTCCCTGCCTCCCTCTAGTTTAAAATATTATTTTATCCAAATATGGTACAATCTTGTCTCTGGTAAACTCTGTAAAATGTTCTAAGTATCTAAACCTCTGTGTAGGAGATCTCTACATACCATAATATGCACCCATGTGCAGGACACAACTTAGTGTGTTGTGGCATATTCCCTATGATGTGCCTTGAGCACCAGGATCTTACTCCAGGATATCTTACTGCACCCCACCCCCACCACTGCCAACATTCTGTGTCCTTGAGCAGTCATCCATCTAGTACTTGACAACCACCAGCCCACTGTCTGTCTTGATGGGTGTGCTGACCCTTCACATTTCATATGGCACAAGTCATACAACTGCGTGATGGAAATATTCCATTGTGTGGATAGACCCCGCTTTTTTATCCACTCATCAATTGCCGAACATTTGAGTGTTGGGTTTTGTTTGTTTGTTTGTTTACTTTTTGACTAGTAAGAATGATACCCTTGGGGCCAGCGCTGTGGAATAGCAGGTTAATCTACCATCTGCGGCGCTGCTGGCATTCCATATGGGCACTAGTTCGAGTCCTGGCTGCTCCACTGCAGGCAGCTTTACCCACTATGCCACAGCACCAGCCCCAGAATGATACTCTTACAGTGATATTCTTTCATTTCCCTTGGCTATATGAGGGGCCCGTACTGTGGCATAGTGGACTAAGCCTCTGCCGGCCGTGCCAGCATCCCATTATCAGTGCCAGTTCATGTCCTGACTGCTCCTCTTCTGATCACTTCTCTGCTTATGGCTGGGAAAGCAGTGGAAGATGGCCCATGTCCTTGGGCCCCAGAAGAAGCTCCTGGCTTCAGATCGGTTCAACTCTGGCTGTTGTGGCCTTTGGGGAGTAAACCAGCAGATAGAAGACCTCTCTCTGTTTGTAACTCTACCTCTCAAAAAAAAATTTTTTTCAAAATAAGTTTCAAAATAAGATTATATTTTAATTCATTTTCCAGAAACTTTAAAAAAAAACGATTTTCATTTATTTGAAAGGCAGAATTAGAGATTTTTCTCTCTACTGGTTAACTCCCCCTAAATGGCCACAACAGAAGGGGCTGGGTCAGGCCAAAGCCAGGAACTTCTTCTGGGCCTCTCACATGGGTGCCAGGGCCCAAGCACTTGGGCCATCTTCCACTGCTTTCTCGATGCATTAGCAGGGAGCTGGATTGGAAATGGAGCGGCTGGGACTTGAACGGACACCTGTACGGGATGCCAGCATTGTAGGCAGCAGCTCATTCCACTACGCCACAACACTAGCCGCTTCCACAACCTCATCTTCCACATCAGGCCCTTCCACGTTTACACTCTGCTCAGCAACCGTCATTGCTGTCTGCCTTTTTGTCTGCAGCCACCCTGGTGTGTAGGAAGTGGTGCCTCGTTGTGCTTTAGTTTGTTTAGATGGTATGAGCATCTTTTCATGTGTCCGTGGGCCAGCTGTACAGGTGCATCTTCTTTGGAGAAATGTCTAGTCAAATCTTTTGCCCATTTTTAAATTGAGTTACCCAGAACACAAGAGCTTTTAATTCTGACGCAGTCCAACTTACCTATTTTTTTCCCTTGTATTTCTTATGCTCCTGGTGACACATCTGAAAACCGGTGTATCATCCAAAGTCCTGGAGCTTTCCATCTTTGTATTCTTGTAAGAGTTTCACAGGTTTAACTCTTACGTTGACATCTTCCATCCTCCTTGAGATTGTCTTCCTGTGTGGTCGGGATTGAGCTTCATTCTATTTTTTGCACGTGGATTCTGGCTGTCCCACCACCGGCTGTAGAAATGACTGGTTTCCCCCACTGAGTAAGCTGGTGCCCCATGGAAGTGTTATCTCTCAGCCCTCCTTGGACAGCTGTCTCCTGAGTGGGTACCGGGGATGTCTTCAGGACTCAGTCTTAGATTCAGCCTTCTGTTTACTCTGTGTGCTGGGGCTTTTAGAATCCAGCCCTTTGGAAATAGTTCCTTTCTATTTTAAGACATAACTTTTAATGACAATCCAGATTTTTTCCTGATTAAAATAATCTCAGTACTCTCGATGCTTCAGCATAAATCCAGTGTCAGAAAATGTATTCTAAAATAAAAATGTTTCCAGTGCGCTTCTGCCATGCCCGAGTCACTGTTTGCCAGGCACCTCCTGTCTCATGTGACCTGTCATTACTGAGACCTGATGCCTGCCGGACTCTGGCTGGACACGCAGCGCACAGTGGTTCCTGTTGCTCACTCACGTACACCCCTCCTGTTTCCCTCACAGTCGGACAGCCACTACTCGAGCCACTCCAGCAGCAACACCCTCTCCAGCAACGCATCAAGTGCCCACAGCGACGAGAAGTGGTACGACGGGGACCGCACAGAGTCTGAACTCAACAGCTACAACTACCTGCAAGGCACCTCCGCCGACAGCGGCATCGACACCACTTCCTACGGCCCCAGCCATGGCAGCACCGTCTCCCTGGGGGCTGCCACGTCGTCGCCTCGCGCGGGGCCAGGCAAGGAGAAAGTGGCGCCGCTGTGGCACAGCTCCAGTGAGGTGATTTCCATGGCAGATCGGACGCTGGAGACAGAGAGCCCTGGCATGGACCGGAAGACGGAGTCCTCGCTGAGCCTGGACATCCACGGCAAGAGCCAGGCCGGCTCCAGCCCTCTGACCAGGGAGAACAGCACTTTCAGCATCAACGATGCCGCCTCCCACACCAGGTAAGTAAGTGCCCGGCACGCAGCTGCCATGACACCCAGCCTGGCCCCAGTCCAGGATCCTGGCCCCGTCCCACGTGCTTCGCTCCATGTGTAAAGAAAGGAGATTGTTCAAGTAATAGTCATTTTTGTATACTTAATTCTTTATTTCAAACATTAGAACATTTTACAGATTTATTCTTTGTATGGTTGGAGTTGATGTGTATTTTTTAATTTTCCTAACTGCATATACCAGAGTAGGTACAGAACAGAGAAGTTTTGTGATTTTTGGCTTTCAGGTAATGATAGAGAATATTATAGACTGGGACTTTTTTTTTTTTTAACATTTATTTTACTTGAAAGTCAGAGCTACACACAGAGAGAGAGGGACACCTTCCATCTGCTGGTTCACTCCCCAGTTGGCCGTAGCTGCGCCAATCCGAAGCCAGGAGCCAGGAGCTTCTTCTGGGTCTCCCACATGGGTGCAGGGGTCCAAAGACTTGAGCCTTCTGCTACTGCTTTCCCAGGCCATAGCAGAGAGCTGGATCGGAAGTGGAGCAGCCGAGTCTCAAACCTGCGCCCATATGGGATGCCGGCACCACAGGCAGTGGCTTTACTCGCTATGCCACAGCTCCAGTCCCTGAGACTGTCTTGAAGATACTTTTAAAAATCTTACCCATATCTTTAATATGAGAGCCAAAGGGAGAGAGCTGGGCTCTGTCCGGGCTAGGGGCTGCAGCCTGGAGCTGGGAACTCCGTGCAGATCTCCCACATGGGTGGCAGGAGCCCCGTCATTCAGGCTGTCATGGCTGCCCCCCAGGGTCTGCACCAGCAGGAAGCTGGAGTCAGAAACCAGAGCCAGGGTTGGAAACCGAGGGCCTTGAGTATGGGACAAAGGGATCAGCCTGCTCCTGAAGTAGCTGTGAGGTCGAATGCCTGCCCCAGATCTTGACATAATTGTAAAAGATCCATAGAGTGTGGTACCAGGGCTGAGCCCGTGCCTTGCACAGCCTTCCTGAGAACAGCACTTTCCTGATGTTTGTGTGGTAAATTTTTTTCGTAATAGGCCCCTGACAGTGATGGGTTGAGGGTGGGAGGTGTCGAGCAGATGTAGCTAAAATTAGACACATTCCCATCCACCTTTCAAATCAGAAAATACACATTCCCCTATACCCTTGGATAGCTTTCCACTAGGCAAAATAAACACTGTTCTTCATTTCCATGTATGACAAGATTCTTCCTTGTAGGGAGGAGGCATCCCTGTGCTGGCTCTTTAGGCCTCCTGATCTCCGCAGTGGTTTTACCTCTTGGTTCTCACGGTTGTCACTCATCCTCCCTGCTGTCTTCTGGGTCTCTTTTATTATTATGCCCCAAGAGAAAAGCCTGAGCTACGTTTGTTTTTCAAATGGGAATCCAGGCACATAATCTGCCCTTGAACCCGATGACCGTAATGAGAGGGAACCTCTGCTGCTGGCTTTGGCTTTGCTTTGGGTCTGAAGTCTCACTGATAAGCTTGTTGAGCTCCCCTTCTTTTAAAATTCCAGGCACTGCGGTACAAAGCACTTCTCAGGTTTTGTTTGTATTTGCCACTACCACAGTGTGGACTCAGAAGTGATTGTGGTAGGTCTGGAAACTCCTTGGCTCATTTCCAAAATGAAACTGGAAAAGTAATCTGTGTTGTTGAGCGTCGGGCATCTTGTGACTGTTGCTCTTTGGAAAACAGAATGCTGGATTCAACTAGGACAAGGGAGGTCTTTGGGAAACTGGAACAGAAAGCTGCGCATCAGATGCCTGATAATATAAACATTGAAAATCACACCAGACAGAACGATAGCCCGTGTTGTAGACTGTGCGCTGACTTAGAATGCTTTTCAGAGCAGGTTTCTAGGGTTAGCTTAACTCCCATTTCTTTGCTTTTCAATTCTCTGTTTTGAAAGGAGGACACTTTTTTTATTTTTTTAAGATTTTTATTTATTTGAGAGGTAGAGTTACATACAGAAAGAGGATGAGATAGAAAGGTCTTCCAGCCACTGGTTCACTCCTCAAATAGCTGCAACGGCTGGAGCCAGGAGCTTCTTCGGGATCTCCCGCTTGGGTGCAGGAGCCCAAGCACTTAGGCCATTTTGTGCTGCTTCCCCAGGCCATAGCAGAGCGCTGGATCGGGACATGAACCAGTGCTCCGATACCTGGGGACATTTTAAGCAGGCCATTGCATCTGAGCATATATCTCTAGTCCAGTCTGATGGCAGGAAAGTAGGTTGTAGACATCTTGTCTCGTATAGCATCACTGTAGAGTAATGTTTGGAAAGAGCTGGGCCCCTGAGGCCAAAACATGGGGCCACTCTCACCGTCAGACAAGTTCCGGGCCATCCGCAAAGCCCCCTGAAAAGGAGGCACCTGGGTTTGCATTGTGCAGTGTGCTGACTGGAGCTGCCTGGAGGCCTCAGAGGATTACCTGGATCTTCTGCCTCACACAGGCCTTGCCGAATCATGGAACTTGTCTTGGAAGTAACTCTTCTATTGAAAGTCACTTGGTGTAGGGAAGAGAAGAATGCGGGCTTTCAGGGAGGGTGGCAGGGCTTCCCCACCCCCATAGGTTTAGTCACCCTGGTTTGCAGACTCCTGCAAATGGAGATGCTTTGTGACTTGAGCGTGTTGATGCTGGCACAGCGAGCTGGATAATCAGAGCTTTCGCAGCCTTCCTCTTCTGGAGGCAAAGGGGACTTAGCACACGCCACATTGCGAGAGAAACTGAAATCACAGCAAATTAGAGTGTTTGTGTCCTCAGAAGACAGGAATGGCAATTAATGTAGAGATCTCCTGACAGTGCGTAAAAAAGCTTGTACCTGGGGCTCGGTGACAAAATCTAAATTACAGTGATTAAGTTCCCCGGCACATTTCTGGCTGGGCTCTGTTCCTACCCCTCTGTCCTCCAGTCTCCCTGTGGGTGATTATGCGGGTCTTATGTGGCACTCATGAGAACCGCATTCGTGTGGGCTGGTAATTACAGAGGCTTGTTATGTTGAACATCATTAAGAGAAGCTGTACATTCTGATAACTTTTTACAATTAAAACAGTCTGTTAATTGTTCTAAAGGGTCGCTCTCTAGAATGTATATGTATTTTCTGTGACACTGGAAATTTGGAGATGAATTTTTTCCCAGTGGCTGTTGCAAGAGATCTTAAAGTGAACCCCTCAGAAAATGATTGGTTTGTTCAGCATAAGAGAGGTGAAGATGGCTCTAATTTTAATACATTCTTCCCAACTGGATTCGTTTTCTCTTAGAGTTCTGGCCTTGACAGTATGCAGAGCCAGTTCATAGGGCAGCCAACAGCCTCCTCCACAGCATCCATGCTGTGGTCCAGCTGGCCACAGGTGTTTCTAACTGGGAACTGGATTTAAAACCACACATTATGAAGCTGAAAGCCCCTCCTCACTCAGGCACACTGACCTGACTTGTCCTGGCCCCCTCATTAGCCAGCCATTCTGCTTTTCTCAGAACTTCCCTCCCTGACACCTCTCGGAGCCCTGAGGCCAGTCTGCACCCCAGTCTGAGGTAGTTGCTGCCCACTCCAGGGTTGCTCACCCAGTCTGTTCATCCTGAGCACCTTTGCCAGGCAAGTGGCCGTGAACACAGAAGGTGCTTGATAAATCATGCTTAATACTCCCATTTTGTGCCCGATGACTCAAGGCCCCTGCTAATAAACTGGACCGTAAAGACCCTCCCATTGTCACCTCCTGACTCTTCCGGAAACGGTTACATTTCCGTGCTCACTCTACAGGTGTGTTGGATAAAACTTGGTGTAGAGGTGTAGATAAAAGAGCATAAAGTCCTTGAGCAACCTGAGTTTCTGTAAAGTCGTTTCTTTATGCAGGCTGCAGCAAGGAAGAACTTCGTAAGAGCTTGCTTGCACGTCTAGGTCAGGATCTGGGTTTGTGTCTGCCACTTGCGGCCCACGGGGAGACAGTGGTTAAAGGCCTGGTAAAATGCCTGCCCGCGGCTGTCACTACAGTGCAGTTCCCCCTCTCTGCTTTTGCTAGTTGATCTAAGTTCACCGTTTGTGCCTAAAAGGCTCTATTGAGAGTACAAGAGAAAAGGGGCTGCTTGTGTGTGGTTTACACTGACCCTCAAGGAGTGGCTTGGGCTGTGTGTGAGAGCTGGCGTGTTGAACCTCCATTCGCTGCTCTCTCCCTGTCATCCTTTGTGTGTGAAAATTGTGCCCTGCTTAGAAATTACTCAGTTGTCCTGACCTGTGAGATTCCCTCTCTAAATCTCGGTCTGCCTAGAATTCTCTGTAACTGCCTCTGCACTGCATTTCTATGAAGGTGAACTGTTGTGGACGGACTCGGAACTTGAAAGCACAGCCTCTAAAATCGCGAAGGCAGAGCCTCTGCTGCAGTTGTGGTCGGCTCCCTTTGCCTTGGCCTCGGGTGGGGGGTGGGTCGTATGCGGTCCTCCTGTTGCTCTGTGGCGGTGCTCACGCTGGAGCTCAGGGTTGTGTTTTCCTGTGCTTTTGTGATTACAGAACTGACCCGCTATCTGGCCCTGTGCCTGCCAGCTTATGGGGAGGTTGGCTGTTTTATCCAGAACTTTAGTTACTTTGGGTTACCTCAGAGACTGAAAAATGGATCCACTGAGGGCGAAATTTGAAGTGCGTGTGGAGAAAGTGAACCCTCTGTCAAGCCCTGAGTGCTTGCTCAGAGCTCACAAAGAGAGCATTGGCACGGCTCGGTCCTGGGAAGCAACTCAGCCGTTCATCCGTTTGATAGAGTGAACACGGATCCTCCAGAGAGGGTTCAGATAGAGCAGCGGGTCCGTTGTTTCTCACATTTAAAGCATCCATCTAGGATGAGAATGTGTGCAGCTACTTTATTTTTTTAGGAATGATTCCACAACTTTCCGGAGTAATTTCTGTGTGTAGCAAACCCTCCTGTCCAACATTGTGTTCCGTTCCTCTAGCTGCAGCTTCAAATAAACGATTACGAGCTGAGTGTTTGCTAAACATGAAGACGGCTTCTGACATCTAAGAATTGTGGGAAGATGTGCTTGGCTCCACTTGCCTTAACCTAATTGTTGAATGTAGGTCCTTGCTCTAGGTCAGTCATTTTAGAAAAAGAAGGAAGAAATTCTGTTGTAGCCGTCCACCTCCAGGCAAGTGAAGAGGGTAACTTTGGAAAAGCAGCTTTCTGTTGGGAAAGCCAGGTTCAAAGCTCAGTCCTGCCTTTGACCAGCCGTGTGGCGTTTTGTCAATGATACCGTTTCACCGAGCCTGTTTCTTATCTGTAGTCTAATAATCCCTGGTCCACCTACTAAATAGCTGCTTTTGTGTGTGAAAGGTTATCAAACGTATCGCAGATTATAAATGGCCTTTTAAGAGGAAAGGTTTTGTGTCATTTCCTCTTTCAGCCCTCCTGTGTTAACACAGTTATCGTGTTACTTTTCCTTCAACAAGCATGAGCCTTTTATTTAAATATTTATTTATTTAAAAGAGTTAGAGGGAAAGAGGGAGAAATGGGAAGGGAAGAAGGGAGAGGGAGGGAGGCAGAGAGAGAGAGAGATTCTCCATCCACTGATTGACTCCTAGAATGGCCACAACAGCCAGGACTGGACCAGGCCAGAAGCCAGGAGCTTCATCTAGGTCTTCCACATGGTTGGCTGGGGCTCAAGCACTTGGACCAACCTATGCTTTCCCCAGGCCATTAGCAGTGAGTTAGAGAGGGACAAGAGCAGCCAGGACACGAACCAGCACCCATATGGGAAGCTGGCGTTGTAGGCATTGGTTTCACTGGCTACGCCACAGTGCTGGCCCCAAGCAGGAGTCTCCTAAAGCTCCTGTCCCTGCCCCTGGTTGTGTTTCAACCTGTGGTCATACTTCCCTTCTCAGGCTTCCTGCTTTGTTGTTGATCCTTTGTAGATGCCACATTGGATGTGATGCTCTCTCAGCCGTGCCCAATGAAATGGCACGTTCACAGGGCCAACGTTGTGGGCAGCAACTTAAGCCCTGGCTCACAACACCAGCATCCATACCAGAACGCTGGTTCAAGTCCTAGCTGCTCCGCTTCTGACAGTTTCCTGCTAATGCACCTTGGAAGGCAGAGGAATATGGCCCAAGTACTTGGCCCCTGTCAGCCAGGTGAGAGACCAGGATGGAGTTCCTGGCTCCTGGCTTGGTCCAGCCCTGGCTGTTATAACGATTTGGGAAGTGAATTAGCAGATGGGAGATCGATCAATGTATCGTGTT
Organism: Sylvilagus floridanus; assembly: GCA_949820135.1. Classification (NCBI taxonomy): domain Eukaryota; kingdom Metazoa; phylum Chordata; class Mammalia; order Lagomorpha; family Leporidae; genus Sylvilagus; species Sylvilagus floridanus. The sequence goes on along the minus strand of OX463228.1, from coordinate 7,358,419 downwards.
CTCACTCTGTTGCTCAAATAAATCTTTTTAACAGTGATAATGTTCGTAGGTACCTGGTTAGCTCCTGTTTAAATAGCTTAGCATTGCAGACTTAATGCAGCTTGTGGTCCACTGTTACCCCTGAGGCCTCTTCTGCATTTGCCAGGGCATGGATTTCTCCATGCTATACAGGTCAGTGTACCCTCCCTTGTACTTACTCAACCCCTGCTTCCTATAGATGACAGTTTTCCTTACTGCAGATCCTGGGTGTCCCCTTTGCCAGCTTGGCCATCCCTACTTCACTTGTTTGTCCCCCCCGCCATCTTTGGGAACCAGTGTCTCTGGAAGCCCTCCTGATGGGCAGAGCCCAGCCCTGGATGCAGTACGGAGCTGAGTAGTGCAGAGGGCAGCGGGAAGGGCCTTCCACGTGGCGCCGCACCCAGAGACTTGGTATTTGTACAAGCCGTCACACAAACCCAGTCAGCTCCCCACCTTGGGATCGAGCCAGCATTCAGACTCTGCCCAGATTTCGCTCCAGCTGTGTGACATGAGACTAACTGCTGCTCCCTCTCCCAAAGTCACCCCCAGCAGGCCCGGCCTAAAATCCATCCCCAAGTGCTCCCGTGGGCAGCCTACAGGAGCACGGGCAGCGTTCACTCAGGAGGTGGCAGTGCCGAAGTTGAGCGGCACTTTGCTGGCACTCAGGGCTCTGACGGTGGCACTCAGGCGCCGTTTCTTGGGAGCATCGGGTCTGCATGAGATGTCTGTGTGGATTGAGGTGGTGCCGGAGCCTCCATCACCCTGGAGCCTCTTGTCCTCCTTTGATGGGAGGCACTGGGTGTGTCTGACTTGCTGCTCATGTCCTGGAGGAACCCTTCAGAATCCCAGGGTGGACCCATCCTTTAGGAAGGGCGAAGTGCCCTAGAATTGACGTAAAGCCTGAAATTAGTGGTCTTTTCATGTGGAATCCAGGGACTCCCTGGCAGATTCTTAGTGGCTGCAGCGTAGCCATACTTACAGGTAAACACGCTCTCTGTACGCTGAGGACAGTAACAGATGCTGCGGCTGTCACTTCCAGGTATATCCACTGCTCTTCTTTTCCTCCTTGTTACCGGCTCATTAATGTCCTGCAGTTCTTACGAAGAGATCTAACTTGCCCTGGGTAAAACAGAATGGCAGCACAGTGAATTAACACGAAGTCTCCATGATCGCGAGACAGCCCTGTCACACAGTCGCTCTTAAAATGTGTGACACTGTCAGCACTGCAGTGAAACCCCCCTCAGAGATACTTAGGTGAGGCACCTGGGGCCCAAGGCCAGCAAGCGAGGTGCAGCTGGCCCAAGCTTGGTGTCACAAAGGCAGGAGGAGATGGACCATTTCTGAATGGGAAGAGTTGAGGGGCAAATGCAGTCATGTTTGAGCACCCAGAAACACCAGAATCTTCCAGAAGTTTGTTAGCTTATTGCTGTGGGGCCGGGGACTCTGCGTGTGCATGCAGCCCTGCAGATGGCCACAGGCCAGGGCTTGAAAGCACAGCTCCTCCAGCTTCACTTTTCCTGTTCTGGACAAATGTCAAGTTGAGTTTTGACCAAGTCACAGCAACTTGAATAATCCAGCTGGATCCAAGCTGCAGTTCCCAGGGGTGTGCAGAGTTGGGGGGACATTGTGCTGGATCTCCCAGGCCCCACCACGGCTCATGAACATCTCGGGGATTAGGACAGGGACTGTGCTATTTACAGGAGCCCCGAGTGATGCTCTCCTGCCCACTGAACACCCCCTTACCTTGTGTACATTGACAAAGACGCACCAGTGAAAGCTTTGGATCTGTGTGTACCTTTGTTCCCCGATCTAAGCGACTGCTAAGTAGAGCTGTCTTGATCATGATCAGTAAACAGTTGTGTGTGCTGGGTTTTCATACCTGGAAGCTGGTGTCAGCCATTGTGTTCTCAGATAAAACCAGGAATCAAGGTCAGCGGTCTTGCTGAAGCTGTCATCCTTTAAAGAAAACACTTGTGAATAGAAGCATAAATTTAAGAATTTCTAGCATTACAAATCCACATCTAGTTTGAGGGGCTGACATTGGGACATACCAGATAAAGCCACAGCCTGCAGTGCCAGCATCTCCTGTGGGTGCCAGTTCATGTCCTGGCTGCCCCACTTCCAATCCAGCTGCCTGCTAATTGCCTGGGAAACAGTGGAAGCTGGCCCAAGTGCTTGATTGGAAGTGCGGCACCCATATGGGATGCTGGCTTCCCAGGCAGCAGCTTAACCCGCTGCGTCACAATGCCACCCCCTTGATGGTTTCTTTCATCAAGAACTGAGTGCCTCCAGTTGTTACACTAGCCTGAACCTAGGGAACAAAGTAGAGAACCAAACAAAACATTCTGCATCCTCACAGAGCTTACATTTACATAGGGGAGACAGCCCATCAGCAAATAAAAGATTGAATTCATACAAGTCGAACATACCTGCTCTGAAATTCCAAAATACTCGAAAAATTTCATATCTGACATGTTGCCACAAGTGGACAATTCTGTGCCATGAAACTTCTGTTCCATGTGAAAATTAGAAAAGATATTGTGTCAGTACAAAGAAATGATACACTGAGATGATAGACATGCCACGGAACCCTGATCTGATCATTAATCATGGTATACATGTGTGCAAATGTCACATTGTTGGGCCGGCGCCGCGGCTCAATAGGCAAATCCTCTGCCTGCAGCGCCGGCACACCGGGTTCTAGTCCCAGTCGGGACGCTGGATTCTGTCCTGGTTGCCCCTCTTCCAGGCCAGCTCTCTGCTGTGGCCAGGGAGTGCAGTGGAGGATGGCCCAAGTGCTTGGGCCCTGCACCCCATGGGAGACCAGGAGAAGCACCTGGCTCCTGGCTTCGGATCAGCACAGTATGCTGGCTGTGGCGGCCATTGGAGGGTGAACCAATGGCAAAAGGAAGACCTCTCTCACTGTCCACTCTGCCTGTCAAAAAAAAAAAAAGTCACATTGTACCCCATAAATGTGTACCATAAAAAGTATAAATATTTTGTGTAAAATGACCTTGGGGTTATGTGTACGAAGCATATATGAAACAAGGTTTCAGATTTGGTTTGGGGTGATATCCCTAATGTATGTGCAGACACTCCAAAACCTAGAAATAGCCAAAATCCAACACACTTCTGATCCCAAGCATTTCAAATAAGGGAATCCAGCTTGTAGCATGCTACATAGTGACAGATGCCAAGAGAAATACTGTGTTCGACAAATATTTTAGTGGGAGTCTTGTGTTTCTGGCATTTTTGGCTCTATCAGTGCTGGCCTTTACAGGTGCTTACTGGATGCCTTCCCAGGAGATAGTGGGCGTGGTTAGGTTCCCAGTCATAGAAAGCACCCCAAAAGCTGTACGGACCGTGCATGCTGCTCTCTCCTTCAACGCTTCTGAGCCTCTTCTTTGATGTTCCCTTTTGTGCAGTACATCAGGGCTAAAGCCAGCAGGTTATTTTGGAGAACATGGGGGAATGCTGTAGAGGTGAATGCACTGTGCATCTACTTTCTCTTCTGGCGAGTTTATTCTGACCAAGCATTTAGTCTCTGAAAGGTCCAGGGTGTTAGAACAAGTCTAATTACTTTTTATTATGTTTTGTGGAATTTGAGCCCAGTTCTTCTTCCTTAGTTAGAAAAATAAAGGCAATAGTACTCTTTGGTCTCAAGTGAGGAGACCCAGTGGGTGTGGCCATCCCCTCCAGGTTGTCTGTCTCTCCAGAGGTCCCGGGGGTTAACCCAGCTTTGTGTGGGGCATTGACTGTTTGGCAAGCATGTTTGAATTGACAGATGACACTCATACATAAAAGGGCACATGTCATAAATGTATGTGTGGGAGAATTTTCACAAAGTAAGTGTGCCAACATAATCACTATTCAGATCAAAAACTAGAACACTGACAGCATCCAGACACCTACCCCCATGCCTTCCCTGGGCATACACTCCTTGTCCCCATGGTAAACACGGTCCGGAATCCCAAACTCGTGGGCTCATTTTGCCTATTTTTGGACTTTATATAAATGGGGTCATAACATGATTTACTGTGTGTCTTGTATCTTTACAATTTACCCATGTGCTGCAGGTACCATTATTTCCATTGCTATATTATATTTATATTGTAGAACATCCTGTAACTCATGTATCTGTTTGTTGATGAATAGTTACATGGTTTCCAGTTTGGAGGTGTACCAGATCCTTATACATATACTTTGCTAAATATATACATATATATATATATATATATATATATATATATATATGCATTTCTTTTGTGTTTCTAGCAACATTAATGCCATGTCATAAGATACACAGGTACATTCGTTCAGCCTCCACAGAGGCCGTGAACCAGGTGGCTGATGTAGTTAGAGCCAACGACACTCACACTTGCAGTCTCTGAGCAGTCCAGCTGCTCCACATCCTTTCTGGCATTCGCTATTGTAGATCTGTTATTGTAGCCATGCCAGTGGGCATACGGTGGTCCCTTACTGTGGTTTTAATTTGCATTTTCCTGGTAACTGATGATGCTGGACATGTTTATTGGCCTTTTAGATTACTTCTCTTGTGGAATTCCTTTTCAAGTCTTGACCCGTTTTTCTGTTGGGATTCCGCCTTGTTGGTTTGTAGGAGTTAGTTACCTGTTCTGGATGTATGTTTTGCATGTAGTCTCTCTGAACAGAAGTTCTTTATGTTGCTGGGCCTCGCTCCTTTCACTTGGGATCCAATTGCAGAAAGCTCCTCCCCAGGATCCAAGGTCTTAGACTCACATTTAAATATACTGTCTCGAAGTGATTTTCTTTTAATGTTTATTTTTAATTTTCATTTTACTTGAAACCCCCTGCCACACACACACACACACACACACACACACAGATCTTATTTCTACTGATTGACTCCCCAACCAACCACAATAGCTGGGGCTGGGCCAGGCCAAAGGCTGGAGCCCAAAACTCAACTTAGGTCTACCACGTGGGTGGCAGAGGCCTGACTGCTTGAGCTGTCACTGCTGCCTCCCAGGGTGCACGTTAGCAGGAAGCTGGAGTTGGAAGCAGAGCTGAGACTTGATTCCGGGCACTGCAGCATGGGACATTGGCATCCCACGCAGCATCTTAACCCCACGTCTAACGCCCTCCCCTAAGTGACTTGATGTAGAGTGTGAAGGGAAGTCAAGATTATCTTTAGACCATTAGGTGGTTTGCTTGTGCTGAGTTTTAAAATCAACTGTTTAGTATTAGTTGCAGATAAAGACAGTGGGGACTTTCCATGTCTCCCCTCCCTCCCCACTGCATCGTTGCTTTCCATTCGTCACTGCTGAGGAAGTGACCCCAGTACTGTGCTCAGGGCAGGAACTCTGTTTTTTGGCAAGCGAAGATGTGTTAAGTAGAGCTATGGGACCACAGTCTGTCATGAAACCTCAAGGAGCTGAGAGCCCACTGTAGCAGCAGTCGGCCGTGTCTCCTGCCATCCTGAACCGGAGAGTCCAGTGGCACTCCAGTGGTATGAACGTAGGGCCCGTGAGCCAGGGGACTTCACCCACGCAGGCCTCTCTGTCAGCGCTCAGTGTAGACTCACTGCCGTTTTGAAAGTTCTGCATTTTCAGTTTTGAAACTCCTATGTGTTGGACTCCTTTAGTCCTGAAGATTTTAGTTTTGTGATCGTTAGTCAACATTCAAAATGTTGATACCAAGAAGCTTTTTAGAGCCAGTATTAAAAGCCAGTCGCCGTGGGCACAAGAACTGAGTGTCCCAGTCGAGGGGAGGGCATCTGTGTGGTGGGCGAGACTCCCCCGGGACACCTGCATCCCATATCACAGTGCCTGGGTTCCATCCCAGCTCTGCTCACCTTCTCCACTTCCTGCTAACGTGCACCGTGGGAAGCAGCAGGTGACGGCCCACGTAATTCAGTACCCGTCACCCCACAGTGGCCCTGCTGTGGCAGTTGTGAGCATGGGGAGAGGGAACCAGCAGGTGGGCGATCTCTTCTCTTGCTCACTCTCTGCCTTTCAAATATTAAAAGTGAAATTACAGGGGAAAGAGTGGCCCTCTGGCCGCAGATATGAGTCTGTGGAGAGTTGTGTCCTATTGCTCTCCTTCTCGCCTCCACTTGGCGTCACCACGCCCCAGTGGAGGAGGGCGAGGCCCATGGAGGGTGACTCTTCCCTGGCTCACCGCTCCAAACTTCACTGTGCCCAACCCCTGCCGTGCCAGGGTGCTTGACATGCTCAGGGGCCAGCACTGTGGCATAGTGGGTAAAGCAGCCACCTATGATGCTGCCATCTGAAATGCACGCTGGTTCATATCCCAGCTGCTCCACTTGAATCCAGCTCCCTCATAATGGCCTGGGAAGGCAGTGGAGGACAGCCCAAGTCCTCGTGCACCCATGTGCGAGACTTGACGAAGCTTCTGGCTCTTGGCAGTGGTCTAGCCCAGCCGTGGCCATTGGCGCCATCTGGGGAGTGAGCCAGTGGATGAACGAACTCTCTCTCTCTCTCTCTCTCTCTCTCCGTCTCTCCGTCTCTCCGTCTCTCCTCTCTCTGTAACTCTTTCAAAATATTTGGGGGAAAAAAAGAAGAATAAAGTGCCCCAGAGGACATAACAGTTTTTACTTAAAACGTAGACTGAGCCCCAGCAACCATGACCTTGAGCAGACATTTCAACCATAGTGAGAATGCAAGGAAGGCCAGCCCCAGTACGATTTAATGAAAAAATTCATCGTTCTTTAACCGGCCAATCCCAGATCATGCTTTCCTCACTGACGTGCAGACCCTCGGGTGCCCCCCCACACAACCCTCGCGGCCTGTGTTTCCCATTGGCCCGTGGCTCATCTTGTCTGTGTCCCGCTTCTGCGCAGTACCATGAGCTCCCGGCACTCGGCCAGCCCCGTCGTCTTCAGCAGCGCCAGAAGTTCCCCCAAGGAAGAGCTGCACCCTGCCACCGCCCCCCAGCTCGCACCCTCCTTCTCCTCATCTTCCTCCTCCTCGTCCGGTCCCAGGACTTTCTACCCCCGCCAGGGTGCCACGAGCAAGTACCTGATTGGATGGAAAAAGCCCGAAGGAACCATAAACTCCGTGGGATTTATGGACACAAGAAAGTAAGAGTCTTCTCGCGTGACCGAGACCAGAAAGCCTGGGGTGGCAGTTGACCACAGGGGAGGCCCAGCTGGGGTGGGAGGCGCTGGCTTGGTGGAGGAATTATTTTTATATCCTGTATTATTTATCTGCCTATGAAAACACCATGCATGGATTTCATAACAACAATATTCCAGAGTTTGCCTTTAATTCTGTTTTTCCATAAATCTTTTGAGATCCCCTCACAGAGTGGAAAGCATTTAGTTTGAGAATCTTGAATCTCCTCGGAAGGAGCAGGTCCCAGGCCACACCGGGAGCCGCTGTGTTGGCTTCCTGTCCATCACTGCCTTCCGATGAATTCTCAGGTGGGCCAGTAGGGCCAGAGAACCTTAGGGAGTGAGCCAGTATCCCGAGAGCAAAGGCTCACGTGAGTTTGTAAACCAGGCGGCAAAGCAGAAACTTCAGTCATTTGTGTTTTGCTTTGCCCGTGTAGTTTGCTTGGGGACTCCGACCCTGCAGTCCTTCCCCACGCTTGCTGCCCGCGCCGGCCTGTAGCTGACGGTGCCCATGAAAGGGGTTGCTCGTCGGACTTGACCCTGTGTTTCCCACTGGCCTGAGGAGATGCCGAGGGCGTGCACAGAAGTAACACTCTGCTTCTGTCCTCTGCTGTTTCTCCGGCCCCTTGACTTCTGCCATCTCTTCCCAGGCGTCATCAGAGTGACGGCAACGACATGGCCCCCGCCAGGCTGCGGGCATCCACCAGGGACCTCCGCGCTTCCCCCAAGCCACCCTCCAAGTCCACCATCGAGGAGGACCTCAAGAAGCTGATCGACCTGGAGAGCCCGACTGCTGACTCGCAGAAGAACTTCAAGGTACGGCCCAGAGCTGGTGGGCCCGCAGGCCCACCTTGCCGCGAGGGTTGGCCGCTGGCTTCCCCTCCCAGGGGTTAGCTCACGGTGCTCACAGTGCTCTGCCCCTCCGGCCCCACCTCTTCCCCCCGGCTCCTGTCCAGCCCCACAGCTGTTTCTTCTCCCAGCGGGTCCCAGGCCAAGCACACAATTTCCTGGACATCCCTGGCGTGATGCTGCTTCTCAGAACACAGCAGACACGCTATGGCTCCCGCCATGCCTAGGGGCTTCAGTGCTCTCTGACCACGGGGTCGCCTCCTCTGAGGTTCTGCCGCCTTTGCCTGCTGCACTCTGACCTGGCCTCTGCCCCTCCACCATGCACAGGGTGGACGGCCCGCTCTGTCCGCTCCTGCCCCAGGGGTTCCGCGGCGTCTTCACTCCGCAGAGCTGTCTGCTTTGGCTCGGTGCAGCCTGTAACTGCCTCTGCATTTGTGTGTGTGTCAGCGGCCAGGCCTTGGAGTGCTCGTGGGGAAAGGCTGCTCCCCGTCCAGCAGGAGGACCTTGCAGCTGGCTGCGCAGCCTCGGGCTCCCAGGACCCGAGCTGGGCCTGGACGTGTCGCGTTCTGAGCAGAAGGTATTTCTGTCCGCGGTGTGCCGGGCAGCCAGAGAGAAAGGACGCCCGCCCCTGCGGAGGGCATGGCGTCACCTTTGAAGTTTTCTGTTGTCTGTGTTCCGAGTTCCATGGTTTGTGGTCTGAAGTGATGGCGAGCTTTAAGACTTTGAGAATGGATTGAAAGATGGAAGCTAGAACACTTCCTCACCGCTCACTGGCTCCGCACTGTGCCGGAGGCGGCGTGCCGGGCGACAGAGCTCCGTGCTCGCCCCGCCTTCAGCCTCGCTCTCCGTGCAGGTGTCTCCCGGGGAGGGGGGCCGTCAGGTGTGCCACCCAAACTTAACAGCGAACCCAGGGACCACCCTGGAGTCATGCTGAAAATGAAGACTTGAAAAGCCCGGTCCATCGTCGTACTAACCACTCGCTGCACGCGGCTGCTCTCAGGGCTGGGATTTGTTTCCTGAGCAGCACTTGGCAGTTCTGACTCATCTTCCAGGCACACATGGTTTCCTTAGCAACCTTGCAAAAGATAGTGCTTGAAGCTTCTTCACCCACCAAAGCCCAAAGAGGCATATTACAATTTTTAAGTACCGGTTTCAAAATAAAAATTACCTCAGATTTTTTTCCTTTGAGGTTGGAGGAAGCTAAAACCTGCCCTTTTGAAAGGAATCTTTCCTCCGGTTCCTAGTTTCGCATTTTTGGCATTGGGCAAGCGCAAAGCACTCGTTCTTCGGATTTCCTCACGCAGTGGAAATAGTAGTAGGCAATGTCTGTTTTGCCCTTACTCCAGGTCTTGGCTTGTTTCCCAACACGAACCACTGTGACTTTCCTCCAGAGACGGGTGCACTTGGTCGTGACTCTGCCTGTACGAGACCCTCGGCAAAGACAGTGTTGGTGGCGAGGGCGCAGGGCTGGGAATCGCCGCGGCGTCCTCCTCCAGTCCTGGCCCTTCCGAGCCGGTTTGGTTTCAGATGAGGGCAGTGAAGCAAGTCCACACGTCTTCTTGGAGTCACCATCTGAGTGGCTGTGGCTCTGCCGTGTCAGAGGCCAGCGTGCCCTCGAGGAGACTTCCAGGCCACCCCTGGCTTAAGGCTCCAGTGAGCACACCAGGCTTCAGGGTCCTGAGAGTGGCCAGCTGTGGGCCATGGGCGGCTTTGTTGGTGAGCCAGCATTCATATCAGTGGCAGGGGGCAGTCCCAGGCCCATCCGCCAGCAGAGCGGGCCGCCTCTGGCAGGACGTGGCGGTGCTCCCACCTGGAGAGTAGCCACAGGGCCCACGCGGTCCCAGGCACGCAGCTTGCGAGACGCCGAGCCTGGCCATGGGCACATGGTAGGGTGAGCCATTAGTCCTGCTTTCCAGCCAGTGCTCTTGGGTGTAGGCCAGACAAAAGGCTCCCTGGGCTCCTGCTTCCCATGAGTAACACCTGTCACTCACAGCAGGGGGGGGGGACAGCCCAGAGGAAGAGGAGGCCAGGAGAATGACGTCAAGCAAAATGCCACCCCTGCAGGCCCCACTTCTCAGCTGTGAAATGCGCATATATAATTTCAGGGGTTTTTTGCACCTTAGGAGCTTATCTTTTATCCTTTTCTACCAAAGGCCAGAGTAGAAGAGTGAGGCTCTGGAGTGCTCCCACATCCCTGTCTTCTTAAAACAAGTGGACCTGAGAAGGCAGGGCTTCTCCAAGGGGAATTGTGTGGCTCCTGGGTCCCACCTGAGCCTCTCCCAGCAGTGGAGCTGTAAGGAACCTACAAGGCTCCTTGGAACACAACTGGGAGGCCCTTCCCCACCTGGATGCTCTCTGAAATCCCTCCCAGGGCTCACACCCACTCTCCTGTGGTCCTTCCAGGGGCTGGCAGCAGTGGGCCACTGCCCAGAGCAGTCCTGTGTGCCACCTTCAGGGCAGACAGGGGGCGTTCGCATGAACCAAACAGGTGTCACACTTCCTCCCCGGAGTGCAGCCATTACAACTTCTAACCCTGCACGCCGCTCAGAGCTTTAAAAGCTTCATAGCTTTAAAAAAGTTATTTATTTGAAAGTGTGGGGGAGGTGTGAGGGAGAGAGAGTGAGTGAGAGAGTGCTTCCACTTGTTGGTTCACTTCCCCAAATGGCCACAACAGCCAGATCTGGGCCAGGCCACCGCCGGGAGCCCAGAATTCCATCTGGGTGTCCCATGTGGGCAGCAGGATTGTAAGTAATTAGGCTATTATCTGCTGCATGCCAGGCGCATTGGCAGGAAGCAGCACTGGGAAGAGAGTAACGAGGGCTTGAGCTGACACTCCCGTATGATCACCGGCATCACAGGCAGCCACTTAAGCTTTTGCAGCACCTGCCAAGCCCCAACCGATTTACTGCCTGAAATGTATTGTGTTTCCCAAAGAGGCTGGCAGTAGAGCTGGTAGAGTGTGTCTCCCCTGTAAAGTCTCAGTGGAGAAGGAATGCCACTGGGAAAAGCAGAGGTGAGATCTTAGACTTGGCCTGCGATAGTCCCAGAACCTGGCAGGTAAAGGAGAGATGAACTGGTTTGATCTTAAAAGAAACAAAAACTGGAGCCAGGAATTTAACGTCTGTCAAGGTCACTCTTACACGTGAGAAAGGAAGTCATCATTTCGATACCCGCTCTCCTTCACAAAGCTTTTATCACGGAAGCTTAATTTTCTTTCTTTATTGATTTGAAAGGCTAAAGAGAGAGAGAGAGAGAGATTCCATTTGCTGGTTCACTCCCCAGATGACCACAACAGTCAGGTCCAGGCTAGGCCACAGCCAGGAGCCCCGTTCCTATCTCCCACATGGGTGGCAGAGTACTTGGGCCATTATCTATTGCCTTCCCAGGTGCATTAACAGGGAGCTAGATCAGAAACAGAGAAGCCAGGGCTCAACCCGGTGCTCCAATATAGGATACCAGTGTTACAGGCCATGGCTTAACCCACTTCACCACAATGCTGGGCCCACAGAAACTTTATTTTCTAAGCAAGGACGTAAATATCTTGGATTGAATGCATCAGGAATTTTTTTTTTAAGTGAACACAATTTTTACCGAGTTGGTCATACCCCGGGCATAGTCAGGAGTGTAATCAGTCATCCTTTCGTATTTGTGCTGCAGCTGTGCATACCACGGTGGGGGTCCCTTTGACATGATTAGCTCTCGGCCTGGTGAATGGACCTCCGCCAGGCCCAGAGCACTTGGAGGACCCTGAGTGGCAGCTCTGCATCCCAGCTCTGTCACAGCAGCCTCCCGAGTGGAGCCCTTGCTGAATCACCTCTCTGTGCCCCTTCAAAGCGTCCCGGAAAGTCCCACGGTGGACAGCAATGCTGACTCATCCTGCTGCTCCGTCCTTACTCCACGTGGAGCCCCCAACAAGGTGAACAGCTGAGGCGCTGACCTGTCAACAAGCCAGGTGCTCGCTGACTCTTGAATAGGCCAGTCCCGTTTCTCAGGGAAGGGATTCGCAGAAGCCTGCTATCTGCAGAAAAAACGCAAGCAAAATCAAATTTGGTCACAAAGACAAAAGACGTCAACAAGAGCTGCGTCTCTCGGAACTGCTTGCCGTTTATAGAGCTGAGGAGAAGTAGTTACCTTTTTTAAAGCTGACTTAACCGTTCTAATTTCATGGATAGATACATAATGGGAAAAAAAAAAACTCACCTGTGTGACTCCTGATGCCTGCCCACCTGAGAGGTTTCTCCAGGGCCACCTCTCAAGTTCACGGCCTTGAGGGTCAGACGCTCTTTCTCCCTGGCTCCCGGGGCGTTCTCTCTCCGCTCTGGGATGACCCCGTCGGCCTGGCCCTGGACGCAGTGATCAGCCCACAGGCGTCCCCCAGGTACAGACGTGGCGGTGGGCTCAGAGGAAGAACAAGGCGTGGTCCCAGGCGTAGGACTCACGGAAGCTCACAGCTGCCTTGTTCTCTTCCACAGCCCACACTGTTGATAAACCCACGTCCGGATGGTGGCGACAGGGACGAGGGACTCCGCTTTTAGCTGCAGAGCGTGCCCTGAAGGCTGCTCGATGGGGCTCCAGGGGTGGGTCGGGCAGGTCCTGAGTGACTTCCCCGCCAGCTGCGCGCCCCCAGCCCCAGCGTCGTCCGCGGTGGCTGAAGCTGAACTGACTCCCCTCTTCTCTTGCAGTTCCACGCGCTGTCCTCCCCGCAGTCCCCCTTCCCCAGCACCCCCACCTCCAGGCGGGCGCTGCACAGGACGCTGTCGGACGAGAGCATTTACAGCAGCCAGCGGGAGCACTTCTTCACCTCGAGGGCCTCGCTGCTGGACCAGGCCCTGCCCAACGACGTCCTCTTCAGCAGCACGTACCCTTCCCTCCCCAAGTCGCTGCCGCTGCGGAGGCCGTCCTACACCTTGGGAGTGAGGTCCCTGCACGGTGAGTGGGCCGCCGGCCGGGCCAGTCCTGCCTCCGCTCCGCTCGGCTGAGCTTTCCCTGTGAGCCAGCCCTCGGCCACGCACGTGCCTGAAGGCGAGGCTGGGAGTCCCTGCTGCTGCGCCGATTGGCCTCTGGGCTCACACGAGCGCCATGGTTGTTAGGCAGCGGGCTGCCGCCTCTCGCAGCCGCAGTGGGCACCCAGACTTGCCACCGCTCGCTGCCTCACAGGCGCCCAGGATGGCAGCCTGGTGTCAGCCCCTTGGCTGCGTCCTGCCTCCTCTGTTCAGCAGCAGCATTGCTCACAAACAGCTGAGAACGGGCGCCACCCTGAGCGAGCCTTTGCCCTGGGCTTGAGGTACGCAGGGCCTGCAAAATGACTTTGACTTCCCTGCTCCTGGGGTCCTCATGAAGCAGAGGTCACGTATTAATGAAAAACACACATGGATTTCAAAGTCTTTTTGTACAAATTCCATTTTTCAAGAGCTTTTTGAAGTCACCTCATATATGCCTTGTTTGCACACTTTTTTTAAAAGATGTATTTATTTAAAAGGCAGAACGACAGAGAGATCTTGCATCCACTAGCTCACTCCCCAAATGGTCACAGTGGCGGGGAGCCTGGGATAGCATTGGGGTTCCCATATGGGGGGCCCAGTGCTTTCCCAGGCATAACAGCAGGGACTTGGATCTGAGGCGGAGCAGCCACAGCTCTGACGTGCAACATCCCAGTTGTGCGAGGCCTGGCCCAGCCTCCCCTCATCAGGCCCGCTGCGGCCTGTGGTACACACGGCACTGGCCCCAGCTCCCTTCCCCTCCTCCTGCACACTCACACACTCATCCACCTGCTGCTTTTCCTTCTTCTGCTTGCCCTGTGTTGCCCTTTAGCCAACTGTCCCACTCGCCACTCCCCCCAGCAGACGTCACTCAGGGCCCCCCAGCACCTCACCGTCACAGCTGACACATGAGAGTCACTGCCTCAAAAGCAGACTATAGAAGACACCTTAGTGGTGACCAGTACACCCCCCCCTCCCCTCTCCTCCCTGTGCAGGGTGACCGGTATACCCCCCCCCACCCCATGAAGTTGTCACTGCTCCTCCAGTTCCCACCACCTTTGAGTGCTCATCTTAGTTCCCTGCACTTTTCAAACCTTTATAGCTGTAAAAACCTCCTCTCTGTGATGCTGTGCCGTGTGCACATGGGCACTATCCACCCAGGAGGCCTGGGGTTGAGGCTCCCTCGGGCGGTGGGGAGGGAGGGAAGGAATGGCAGCCCTCTGAGCACCTGCCGTCCTCTCCTGCTTTCCTCGAAGTCAGGCTGCAGCTGTGGCGATTCTGTATCCTAAGCTGAGTGGTCCCTGCGTGGCTGACCCTTAGGCCCTGCGGGGTTTGGGGGCCACCACTGGGGAGTGTGGAGGCGAGAGGGAGGGGGTTTCGTTGGGGCTTCCAAGGTAAAAGGGCTGTAGGGCTCCAAGTGGCACACAGAAATCTCTCTTCCACCTGTCCGTGGCAGGAGCAAGTGCAGACAGAAGTGAACATTTTGTTTCTTGCAGTATTTATTGACTTCCTTCCATTCAGTCATAATTTTTGCTAATTTTAAGCATGTTAATAACCAGCAGCTGCACTCAGAGCAGTTCTTCATGTAATCTGACAGGGAAAACGAGCACTAAATAGACTCTGGGCTGCGGGCTGTCATACAGAGGACTTTCTAACTCGTTGGAAGCAGGTATTGCTGGGCTCCCGGCCTTCCGTGGGGAGCGTCACTTGCAGCCGTGCCTCTGGGCTTGGATGAGACAGCTGCGTCGTGAGGTCCTGCTGGTGGGACCCCACGTTCTGCCTCCTCTCTCCCCGCTTATGTCCCAGAGACGTTTGTTTCACCAGCTCTGTTTTCCCAGCCCCCACCCGTCCTCCCTTGCCCCATGCGCCTTCATGCACTTGAACATGGCGTTGTACCTTCAGAGGACACCGACTGGGTCATTGTGCCTCCCTGCCCCAGGCTACGCTAGGTCAGTTGATGAATTCTTGCGCTGGTTCCAAACACCAAGTGTCACCTTGGAAAGAGCTCGATGTTAGATGGCTGTCCCCCAAAACTAAACCTGAGAGTTTCCTGGGTGAAGGCCCCATGTCCCGGGAGGGGAACAGTGCCGACACCACCATCACCCCCGAGCAGCCTGGTGCTGACATGTTTCTCCCGTCGTCTAACCTGGCACCCAGCGGCCCTCCCAGTCCCAGGGAGACCACAGCAGCTGGGTTCCAAATAAAAAGAAGTCCTGTTGTCTCCTAGCAAGAGTGAACACCCTTAGTGTGGCTTCCAACTCCAGCTCTGTTGAAGTAGCCGCCTCTTCCTGGCTGAACTGCTTGGCTCCGTGAGGGACGCCGGAGCTGTCCTGGGCACTCTGTGCACAGATGAGTCCCCCAAAGCAGACGTCACGACTCCTTGCAAAACTACTCTTCCCAGGACTCACAGCGCTGGAAGAGAGACAGTCAGGGATTACGAGAGAGACCAGAGGAAGCCAGTTCCTGTTTCAGGCTGCTTTAGGGTGGGCACTAATGCTGGGAACAGCTGTTGCGTTGCAGGAGATGGCTCAGCTCCTGAGGGGTTCTCTGGTGGACACGAGGAGCGTCTCATCCCTGGTCCTTTCCCGCAGGAGAGTTCTCGGCCTCAGACAGCTCCCTCACCGACATCCAGGAGACTCGAAGGCAGCCCATGCCGGACCCTGGCTTGATGCCCCTGCCTGACACTGCTGCGGATTTGGACTGGTCCAACTTGGTAGATGCCGCCAAAGCCTATGAGGGTGAGTTCCCCAAAGTTGCAGGCGGGACAGCCCTGCATCCGCAGGGCCGTGAAGTAGGCTGGGTAAGGGATCTGGTCTCACGACAGCCACGCACTTCCTCTGCACAGCTGGTACCCAGCAGGGCCAGGCCCCAGGCTGGGCACGTAGGCACGGGGATGTCCAGGCTTCCCTGTGTGAAGGCAGAGGGTAGAGGAACCCCAGCTGTCCCTTGACCAAAAGGAACACATGCGCAGAGCGGGTCTTCCGTGAAGGCGTAGTTGCCAAATGCACGATCACAAAGGTCAGGCTGCTGGGCCTGCCTGGCCGCGCCCCAGGTCCAGCCAAGCGCCGGCTGCTTCTCTTGCCCAGCTCGTCCGGCTCCTGGGTGCAGGTGCTCCAGCCACATCATTTGTTTGCGGCCTGCTGGCTCTGAGCTTGTTTTCCACTTGGTGATTCCTAAAGGCAGAGCCTCAGACTGGTGCTGATTTGGTTTGCTGAAGTGAAAACAAAGGAATGGATG
This sequence comes from Sylvilagus floridanus, assembly GCA_949820135.1. NCBI lineage: Eukaryota > Metazoa > Chordata > Mammalia > Lagomorpha > Leporidae > Sylvilagus > Sylvilagus floridanus. Next base: position 7,342,222 of record OX463228.1, on the reverse strand, counting down.
CAGTGTGTGTGTGTGTGTGTGTGTGTGTGTGTGCGCGCGCGCGCTGATATGTCAGCAACTGCCTTGTAAGTAAAGACTGCCTGTAAGATTGTTGCAGGATTTAACATGTGCTTTGTGACGTTACAGTAACAGATGATTGTACTGCTCTCAGGAGAGCCCAGAGGTGCTGTGAAGTCTTAGTTTGGAGGAAGTTTGCTAGATCGCAGAACTGAGAAGTCGGGAAACCCTGGAGCGGGCAGCAGTTAGTCCCCGCGCCCTCCTTTGTGTCTGTTGATGGAGGTTCCTTAGTACTAATTTTTCAATTTGTCAATTCATCTTCATATAAAATACTAGATTTTTAACATAAATTGTTTAAATCATGGATGGTGTAGACTTAGGTTAAAGTCCACTGAAGTGGCCCCCGCATCTTGTGGGAAATGTGGTTTCTTCCAAAAATCCGCAGAAAACGGAATGAAAACTTTATTTGGTACAAAATCCACGCCCCCAAGGGGTCTTCAAAAAGGTAATGGAAGATACTGGAAAATGCATATATTTCAAAAAATTTTACACCAAAATAAACCTACCTTTTAATTCCATTTCCCACAAACGTTTTAAAGTATCTTTTCATTTCATGAAGTTCCAAGAATCCTAATTCTCGCTCTTTAACCCATGTCTGTCTGTAGAGTGGAAAGCCTTGGTCTGGAATTGGCCACGGGCCTCTCTCCAGGGAAGCAGTTAAAGGAATGCCCTGGGACCCTGGGGCCCAGCGGAGACTGCGCATTGACAGCTGCCGTGCGGGGGGGACACGGCGATACTGCTGTCCCCCAGGGCCGCGGCAGTGACGCATTGCTTTCCTGGCCCCCTGATTAGACTTGACTATGCATGTAGACTGCTGTTGGCTTGGGACACGTGGGGCCCTGGGATGTGGTTCCAGAACACAGAATGGTTTCTCCTCTCCTTCCAGTCCAGAGAGCCTCATTTTTTGCTGCTAGTGATGAAAATCATCGTCCCCTGAGTGCCGCCTCCAACGGCGATCAGCTCGATGACCAGGCTCTGGCCCAGATGAAGTCATACGGAAGGTGAGTCACCTGACGGCAAGGGCGCCTCCCTCAGCCCTGCTGGGGATGCAGATTCGGGAGAGAGGAGCCGGAGGCCATGTGGAGTGGCAGAGGGCAGTGCCCGACACTGCATACACACCCCACGGTGGCTGCTGGAAGAAGTGGCATTATGGATACTCCTTACTGGTGAGTGCCCTAATGCACGCAGGCCCTCGGGCCTTACTGGGCCAGGTAGGAGGCGTCATTTGTGTTAAGGACCCCAGGCCCCCATCTTCCCTCGCTGACCATAATGGTCATCATTAGCAGTGTCCCTCTTTGGGTCTGCTACATCAGGAAGCTGGAGCCCCAGGCCCCTTAAGGTTGTCTGTGAATTAGAAACCTGCTTCTGGGGCTGCACCTGGGCGTTAGACCTGTGCAGAGACGGGATTTTCTGACTCTCGTTAGGCACAGCCTGCTCACTGCAGAGGGTCTCCCCTCCCTTCAAACCCTCTGCAGCCGACTGAGAGTCCAAGTGTCATGGACACCATTGCCGCACACACGGGGGCCTCTGTGCAGCTGCTTCTCCAAGCCCCGCCCAGGGAAGCGCTGTTAGTGCAGACAGGCTAAGAGCAGGGGCGTCCACTCCTGTCCTGGGGCAGCGCGGCCGTCAGCCTGCCAGTGTCGCCGGAGAGCCCAGGATCTGCCGGGTTAGGGTGGGGCCTCCCCCGTCCCAGAGCAGCGTGGGTGAGGGCAAGGATCTGCACTTGGCTCTCTCAGCGTGCACTGAACAAGTGCCGAGTTGAACGTCTTCAAATGTATCCACACGCTCACACGCAGGATTCCCTTATAGAAATCCTGACAGGAGTAGTACAGGGGAGTGCAAGATGTTGTGGAACATGGAATTCAAAGTTGATTTCGGTGCAAATTTGAAATCTGTACATAGGTTTTTTATAATATGCATTTGATACATTTTTGAAGCCCCTTGATTGCTTAAACTTCAAACTTTTTTGCACCAAATTAAACTTTCCAATTCCATTTTCCATATCCCCATAGACTGACCGCTGGCAGTGACTTCTAGCAGGCACTGCTGCCCCACTGTCCTGTTCAGCACCGCCTCCTTGGCCTTCAGTGCTTACAGCATGTGACCAGCCTCTGGCCCACAATGTGCAGTTGTGGATTGTAGCCGAGCAGCCCCTTGGAAAAGCCATTCCTTTGATTGGATGTTTGGAGTCATTATCACCCTGTTTGTCAGACGCTACAGCGCTGTGCACCTTACGCATAGGGCCATGTTGAGATTTTGAGTCAGAAGTCAAGTCAGGAACTCCAGCTCCAACTTGCATCTTCCAAGCATTCTGAGCCACAGCCCCTTCGCCCCAAGGGAAGACACCGCTCAGCTGGAGCTCACTGGGGAAACCCGGGGCAACTTGAATTCAGCCAGAAGAGAGGCTGACGGAGGTCCTAGGGCTCGGGGCAGGAGCATGCCCAGCTGGGTCCCTGGCTGGCTGGAGGGCCTTCGTCCTCTGCCCGCCCCACTAGCATGGCAGTATTAGCACCTGAGAAGTCACCAGAACATGAGCCAGGATGCTTTGACGCGCTTCTGAAACACTGCCCAAATCTCGCACGTCCGTTACCATATTAAGACTAGTGTTGAGGATGTGGGCACTGGGGCTTGGCTCCCACTGTGGGAGTGGGAAGCAGAGTCCAGGGCTGTCCTGGTAACCCCATCGCAGAGATCCCAGAGCGTCCCGAGGAACCCTTCCTGACACCTGTGTCCGCCAGAGAGCAGCCATTTCCCTGTCTCCCCTTGGCTGGGGCACAGCAGCTTTGACAAAGGAAGCTATCAATTGGCTGCAGTTCAAGCCCCATTACCCCTTGTTAAAATTACTACTTCGTGGTTTGTTAAACCTAAAGATGCACACTGGATCCTGGCCATACTGAGAAATTAGACTTCGAAACCCATTTTGCAAATGCAGCCTCTTCACAGGGTGGGGGCAGGGGGACCCCGACGCGGAGGCTCCTGCCCACGTGGGCTTTGGTTTCTCTGTCCCAGCAGCAAAGACTCCTCGCCTACCCTGGCCTCCAAAGTGGACCAGCTGGAAGGCATGCTGAAGATGCTGCGCGAGGACCTGAAGAAGGTAAAGGCCCGCAGGCCTCCGAGTCACGCGCACAGAGAGGCCCTCAGCCAGGCCTTGGCGGAAGCCACTGCGGCCTCGTCACCGTCCTCGCCTGGCACTCCAGACAGCCCTTACGAACAGACTTGAAAATGCACGCTAGCGTAGTCACGTCCCAAGCGAATCCTACAGCGGGGCGTCTTAACCCCGTCTCTTGGGCTTGGGGTGTCTTAGCGCCCGGCCCCAGGCAGGGTATCCAGGTGTTGGGGACACAGGGTCAGAGCCGGACCAGGGGGGCCCAGGGATTGGGGCGTCTTAGCGCCCGGCCCCAGGCAGGGTGTCCAGGTGCTGGGGGTGCAGCTCTCAGGGTGTCTCCCCTGTGCTCTGCTCCCCAGGAGAAAGAAGACAAAGCCCAGCTGCAGGCGGAGGTGCAGCACCTGCGCGAGGACAACCTGAGGCTGCAGGAGGAGTCCCAGAGCGCCTCGGACAAGCTGAAGAAGTTCACGGAATGGGTCTTCAACACCATCGACATGAGCTAGGGCAGGCCCGGGAGGCGAGGCAGGGCGAGCCCCTCCGAGCGAGCGCTGCCCCCGCTCCCTGCCTCGCCCCCTCCGGCCTGCACAGCCCAACCATAGCGGATCAGCAGTCCTCACCTGCCTTTTGTAGAAAAGAAAAAACAAAAAAAATTTTAAAGAGTAAAATAAAAGTTTAACTGCTAAAATGTGAATGTTTTTATTTTTTTGCACACTATCTTTACCTGTTATGTATTTAAAGACACATCTGCCTGTGTCTCCACCGCTTCCTTATCTACTTCAGGTGACCCCAGCTTCCCCGTTTCCCCGACAGAGGTCACTGCTCCTAGGACAAGGCAGGGTGTTCCTGTCTTCTCACGGGGGAGTGGGGAAGGTACCCGCTTACCTCCTTTCCCAACATGTCCGGCGAGGAAGGTGCCGAGGGAGCACCCTCCGCCCCGGAGTGGCCACAGCAGACTCGGGCCTCCTGGCAGCGCGGGTCGGGGAGCCCCGGCGCCTGCCCCGCCTGCGTTGATGGCACCCGCTGCCCCGGCCTCTCCCCGGGGCAGGGCCCAGGGCTGCCCTCACAGCTGGTCCCGTCTCCAGCTGAAGGGAGCCGCACCTCATCGGAATCAAGTCCCAACAGGTCACTTCCCCCAGAGTGAAACCTTATACCTGTGCTCATGTTCGGCCCAAAGCGTATATTGTTTTTGTTTGAAATGTTTCGAGATAAAAATGTGGCACCGTCGTATTTTTTCGCCTGCTCAAAATGACTTCCTAAATTACTAAACCTTCTCTCCAAATCAAGGCGTCACTGGCATTTGTAACCAGGAACAAACCTAACGGTGACGGGCAGTTGTGCGTGCGCCTGCTTGCCTGATACGCAACAGCGCTCACCAAGTGGCCTGACAAGCGGGCCTGTGGGGCCCCAGCACGGCCTCGCCCGCGCCCTCTTGTGGCCATCCCGAGGATTCGGCCTCAGGAATCCCTGGAGGCTGTGCCGATTCTCCCAGCCAGGGACACAGGCCGCTTTGGCACGCTGTGGCGTGCAGACAGAGGGCTGGCCAGTACTAAGCGGCCAGAGCAGACCTCTGGTTTCTCGCCCTCGTCCTTGTCACTCAGCTGCCACCTCTGCCTCTCCGGTGGCCACCCTGGTCTGGGAGGTTCAGGCCCCTGTAGGCACCAGCTGGCTCCTCTCCAGGAAACGCAGGAGGATGCTCTCCTCCCCCGCCCCTTCCCCACCACCAGGTTTTTATGCTACAGTTTTCATGATTGTGATTTTCCCATGGGATTTTTTTTTTTTTTTTTGGTGACATTTCTATCATGGAAATAGGAAGATTTCGGAATGCTTTGTAAAGACTAACCACCTGTCTCTTTCTCTGATTTGTATGAAGGAGATTGTACATTGCCTGATACCTGTTTGTAAATGAGAAATACTGCTAACATCCAAGCATTCTGAAGTCTGGCTTACCTTTCTGAGTTTAGTTTTCATTTTGTTTTACCTTTTGTTTGGGGACTTGGGCAAGCTATTTATTAGAGTTTTGCAACAGAATTCTTGTTTGAAGCCTCTAAAGACTACTTGTAAAATTCAGACAATAAAATTGATTTTAAACGCTCTTTTAAAATGCATTGGTCTTATTTCGTGAAGCATCCTTCGAAACACCACCCAGTCCCTTTGGCCCTCCTTGCAGCCCAGGGTTTTCATCAAGTCCATGAACACCAGCTAACTCCTGGAAGTGTCTGTGCCTTTCAGACCCGGAAGAAGCCCTTTTGCCCTCTGTCCACCTGTCCGCAGAGAAGCCCTGGTTGCCGTCTCTGCTTCGGGGCTCACCCTCGCAGAGCGCCTCACAGTTACTTTCCTCTTGGCCGCCCCCGTGTGGGCTTCCAGTAAGGACACTGATTCCTGAGGCCGGCACAGCTGTGGACCACCAAATGCACCACCCTGTCCCCACCGCCTCTCAGTGTCAGATGTCAGGTGCCCCAGGAGTACAAATGCCTGCTAACATTCGACTGTGCAGAATATAATTAGACAAGTTAATTTACTCAGGGAAAAAAAAAATCAGTGCAGCCGTTTTAAAAACTCTACCATGGGGACAGCACTGTGGCATCATGGGTGAGGCCGCCGCCTGCGGTGCCAGCATCCCATGTGGGCCCTGGTGGGTGTCTCGGCTGCTCCACTTCCCATCCAGCTCTCTGCCGTGGCCTGGGAGAGCAGAAGATGGCCCAAGTGCTCTGGCCCCTGCACCCACGTGGGAGACCCAAAGGAAGCTCCTGGCTCCTGGCTTTGAATGGGCCCAGCTCTGGCCATGGTGGCCATTTGAGGAGTGAACCAGCGGATGGAGACCCCTGTCTCTGTCCTCTGCACCTTTGCCTCTGCATAACATTGCCTTTGAAATAAATAAATCTAAAAAAAAAAAAAAAAACCTCTACCACAGCACTGTTCCTCTCCAGTAGTGCAGCTAATTGAAAGCCAGCAATATTTTCTTCCTTTCACTCGCTCCAGCAGTTCTACAAATTCTAGAATGACAAGACCAGAATGAGACTGGATGCCGCAAGATATTCAAAGAAGACAAACAGGTCTGTTAGACTGATTGTGTTTTTTAAGTGTTAAAGAGTTACACAGATGTGTTTCTGTGTGGGTGCATACTGTTGAAATCTTAATATATACTAAATTGATCTTCTGTATATAAAGATAATTGAAAATGAATCTTGATGTGAATGGGATGGGAGAGGGAACAGGAGATGGGAGGGTTGCAGGTGGGAGGGGAAGTTATGGGGGGGGGGGGAACCACTGTAATCCAAAAGCTGTACTTTGGAAATTTATACTTACTAAATAAAAGTTAAAAAAAAATAAAAAAGTTACACAGAAAAAAGGAGAGGCAGAGAGAGATCGGTCTTCCATCTACTGCTTCACTCCCCAGATGGCTGCAACGGCCAGAGCTGCGCTGATCCGAACCTAGGAGCCAGGACCACCTTCCAGGTCTCCCACATGGCTTCAGGGGCCCAAGGACGGGCCATCTTCTACTGCTTTCCCTGGCCATAGCAGAGAGCTGGGTCGGAAGTGGAGCAGCCGGGTCTTGAACCGGCTCCCATATGGGATGCCGGCACTGCAGGTAGCAGCCCTACCTGCTTGCCACAGTGCCAGCGCCACAGACTGATTGTCCCAATTTGGAGGGTCTTTTATAATTATTGTTACTATTGGTTTGGGAGTTCCTGGGGGAAGAGCCATTGGCTTGACTCGATGGAGGATCCTCACCCGGCTGCTGCCTGCAGAGGCCAATTGCTGGTGCTGCAAACCTGCTGCAGGTGCAACCTGAATTGGGTCACTGCGTCCTTAGATTCGGATAAAGGTGATGGTTCAAGGGCAAAGAAAAACGGGCCCAGCCGCCTGGGCAATTTTCCTGCAGTTGTAGGGCAAAGACCTGAACCCAGATCCCGATCTCGCAGTGCAGTGGTCCAGCAACTATCCAGAACCGCTTCCCAGTATGAACGAGAAGTGTACACCTTGTTCAAGCCCAGAGAACCAGTAAACACCGTGCGGGCATGTTCAACAAGAACTGGGTGGTTTTGAAAGCGCCATACCTCGGTTAACCTTGCATGTGTTTCCCGTGTAAGAATGTTGCAACGATGGATCCATGCCTAGGAGTCATGCTGTGGTGACAAACATGTGACTTAGGCTGGGCTCAGATTCCACCTGTCTGTGTCCTTGGGTAAATGACCTAATCTGACCACGATTTCATCATCTGGTCAACAGCAGCATCCTCTAGTTTGAGGTACTAAAGGTGCCTGGGTGTCAGGCCAGGAATGCAAAAGCTGCACACTCAAAAAAAGATGTTTTCCTGTGTGGCCCAAGGTCTTTTTGTTTCTTTTCCAGGAGAGAGTCCTGACTCATAGCAGAAGGGATGGGACAGTCAGAGGGAACTCCTCTGCTTGGCTTAGTATCAGTTGGGTGCGTTTAACCCTGGTATCTTAGCACGGCCATTCTCAAACTTGAGCTCAGGTCAGGATCCCAAGGAGAGTTTGGTACACCTCCAATCCTTGGCTGCAACCCCTGGAGCTGCGATTCCAGGCCTCGCACTTGCTACAAGTTCCCGGGTGACCTGGGCCTCCCTTTGGAAGTGGGGTTTGGAGGAGGATGGGTTAACAGGAGGACGACCACAAACAGAGCAGCAAGGGGAACAGGTGCTGGGACCTCCCGCATGTCCACATGCAGGGACCTGCATGTAGGGGCCTGCTGCGCACCCTGCAGGGGATCGGCTTCAATGGTAGCAACAGTTCAGCCGCCTGCAAAGTAGACTGGAAACTCCCTTTTCGCTTCACTTGCGGATTTAAGATCTCTTTGTTGCCCCATGGGGTTGGGATGCTGTCACCATTAACTATAGGAGATGACATTTTTTTTTTTTGACAGAGTAGACAGTGAGAGAGAGACAGAGAGAAAGGTCTTCCTTTGCCGTTGGTTCACCCTCCAATGGCCGCCGTGGCCAGCGCGCTGCAGCCGGTGCACCGCGCTGATCCGATGGCAGGAGCCAGGTGCTTCCTCCTGGTCTCCCATGGGGTGCAGGGCCCAAGCACTTGAGCCATCCTCCACTGCACTCCCTGGCCACAGCAGAGAGCTGGCCTGGAAGAGGGGCAACCGGGACAGAATCCAGCACCCTAACTGGGACTAGAACCCAGTGTGCCGGTGCTGCAAGGCGGAGGATTAGCCAATTGAGGTCGGGTCTGGTCTTGAGGGGTTCTGGTTTTTGCTTTGTTTTCATTTTTACAGGAAACCCTGGCCCTGTGCAAAAAGTAACTCTGTCCCCCCGAGACAGACTGGAGCCCACTTTGTCATCATCTGAACTCCTGAAAGAACACGGTGGCCGTCCTGTCACTGATGAAGAGGACCTCGAGCAGGTGGACCAGCCGGAGACCTGCACGTGCTAAGCACACACCGCAGCTCCGGCTTCAGTAAGATTCCTGACCCTCGGGTCCTCGGCAGTAAGGGAGCGGCAGCAGCTCAGACCCCTCACCGCGGGCCTTGCAGAGTACAAGCCACTTTGTCCCCTGCCCTGATGCCAGGGATTGACGCAGAGGGTGCTGGGCAAACGGACGCAGACATCTTGGGGTCCTGCAACAGCTCACAGCAGTCTCCAGGAACCTAGCAGACTATCACTTCCACACCGGCCCAGTCCCTTAGCTGCACCTCAGTGCCCAGGCCACACGGTGGCTCATTTTCTTTGCTATTACCCAGAGTAAAGAAGAAAAGGGGGGAGGGGGCAGCGCGGAGGCGTAGTAGGTAAATCTGCTGCCTGCAGCCAGCATCCCATATGGGTGCTGGTTCAAGTCCCGGCTGCTCCACTTCCCATCCAGCTCTCTGCTATGGCCTGGAAAGCAGTAGAAGATGTGCTTGGGCCCCTGTACCCGCGTGGGAGACCAGGGGAGGCTCCTGGCTTCGGATCGGCGCAGCTCTGGCCGTTGTGGCCATTTAGGGAGTGACCAGTGGATGGAAGACTTCTCTCTTCCTCTGCCTCTCTGTAACTCTGTCTTTCAAATAAAACATACTTAAATAAAATAAAATGGCAGAACGCATCCCATGTTTAAAAAGACAACCCAGCAGCAGCAGCAGAGGGAAGGAAGCAAGAGTTCCCCGAGCAGAGAGCTGCCCCAGCGGGTTCCTCTCCCCCTATGCCGTGGCCCCTCATTGCGCTCTGCCTGCCCTGCCTGCGCCGTCCCTCAGGTCGGACATCTTCCACCCATCTCTGCACCCGAGTCATCACGCTGGGGGCCAGAGTCTCGCCTCCCGTCCCCTCATCACAGGCTCGGCTGCCTTCCATTACTTTCCCTAATGGAGTGCGGCTCGCGTGCGCCTCAAACAGCACCTCTACGGGCACAGCGCCGCCTTCGGGCGCGCAGCCCATTGTACCCCGCATTCCCCACCCCTCGCAACCCCTTTTCAACCAGAGACTCTCCCAGACAAAACGTCCTGAGCTCTGGGTGCCTTGCTCCCTGTCCACGGACAGGTGCTTCCCTCCGGGGGGCTCACGACACACTGCACAGGTGTGATCTCCAGGCCTTAACCCACAGGCTGCGTTCTTTCAAATGGGCCACTTACCCCACACCCGTTAGACCCAGCAGCTCAGCCCTGAACCATGAGTCCATCCAGCCACATCTCTCCCAGGCATTTCTGTAACTCGGCATTTAAGGGGAGCGTCATGCTGTGGCCACCTGCCAATCAACGCCAGCTCCCTGTGTGCAAGAAGTGTAATGGCTTGGAGGGGTACGGGTGCTGACTCCAATGCCACTGCCTTAAGCTCTCTGCACACAGTTAGGGAACCCGGTGAGCAGACATTAGACAGGGGTGTCCTGTCTAATGTCCAACCCAAGGAAGCCATTTCCTTCCCCCAAGCGCCCCCCCCCCCACACACACACACATGCGCGCACACACAGTGACCCGGTGTTCCTGGGAGTGAAAGATCTTCAGTGTTCTAGAGAAGGGAGATGTGTTCAGATTCAAACAGCAACCTCTAAGTGTCTAGTGAAGCAGCCTGGGGGTGGCGGATCAGTCGCTTGTCTGAGGGCAAGGTGGGATGGATGTGTAACTCACTCTAGCCATTTTCTCAAGAGCCTACTCTTGAGAAAATACTCTTAAAGGTGTTTTAAAGCAGCCCTTTGCAGCTTAAACATTGCTCTGCAACAAGTAGGTGCAGCAGCCGGTGTAGACACAGCGAGTTAGGCAGGCTCTGCCTAGGAAGCCACGCCCCTGAAACACATTAGCTTCTGGTGGGTGTGAGGGCGTCAGCAAACGTTCAAGTCCAGAGGAGACGGCCGGGGCAGGCCCGCACTGCTCAGGGCACTGAAGTATCTGACAGACAGCGCTGTGCTAAGCCTTGATGCTTGCTGTCCTCCTGAAGTGTCACCGTGGCAGCAGGGACCCCATTCTGGCGCACCCGAGGAAGCGCACACCTCCCCACCCCACCCCACCCCCGTGATTCTGGTCTCCATCTACAATCTCAGGCACTCAGACAGCAGCAGTCCCCTCCATTGCACCTGGCAAAGCACAGAAACCCTCTAGCATGGTCGCTCAAGCGTGGAAGCGGATAGGCTGCACCTGGGTTCATAAGTTGGGATTCGTCTTTGTCTACATATGATTTAGGCCAATACCTGGATTTACGTCGAGATTGATTAAAATTGTTAAGATTGTAGCTAGTATTAAGATTATAATTGATATTAGTTTTACACAGGCTTTAGGTCAGCCATGCGTTTCCCCTCCCGATTTTGTGGTTTCTGCCTTTAAAAACCCTGTTGCTTTGGGCTTCAGGGTCGAGAGTTCTTTAAGGCATGAGCCCACTCTCCACCGCCGGCAACAAAGGACCCTCACATTGTATCAGTGTGTGGTGCTCCTCTGCACTGGCTCAGGTACAGCGCCAGGCCCCAGGTTACATGGCGCCAACTTCCTGTGCTGACCGTGCGTTCTCCGAGCTCGCAATGAGGAGGCCCAGGAGCCCTTCTGCAAAGACCCACCCTCCGCTCTTGGGAGCCCTGGCTGGGAGTCGGCCGAGACCAAGGGGGAGCTTCCAGGCTCAGAGCTCCACATCCCAGGCTAGGAGTGCCCTCCTCCCATGCTGCTGCCACGAGGCCACCCCCTGCGTTTGGGCACACCCGGCGCCAAGGGACCCCTGGTTGGACTTCAACTCTTAACTCCCCCTTTCCCTCTGGGAAAACCCACTTCCCTTTCCCTCTTCGCCACTTGTTCCAGTCCCCGTCACTTCAGATTGCACAGAGCTCTCTTGCACAGCAATGACCATGACCACACCGGACAAGCTCCGATCCTCCCAGCATCATTTCCTCCCTGGGGCAAAACATCCCGACCTCTCGACTTCTCCCCGGATGTCATGGCGTCCAGCCCCCCTCCCCCGCATGGTAATCACATACAACACAGATTATGCACACCAGCAAGTCCTCGCCACGCCTCGCTGTCAACACCCCCAATTTACAGAGCAAGACGCTGAGCCCGAGAAACGACAGGCGGCTGGTCTGCAGTCACACAGCTGTCCAGGGTGGAGCTGGGATGCAGACCAGGCCCCCAGCCCCTGAAGCAGCGAGGAACCAGTACTTCCTCCATCTCAGCGGTGCCCACCCGTGAGTCTGCACAGCCTGGCCGCACGGGACCTTGCCCAAGGCACCCAACCGCTGCACAGTTGGTTCCAACAGAGCAGGGGACAGGGACGGCGACTCAGTGTCCCTGAAGGGAAGGGGCCACGAGGAAGTAACTTCTGGGGGCTCTTGGAAAAAGGGGTCTCCAGAGTAGTTCATTTTTTTTCCCCAATTTTTGACCATTTGCAGAACACAGTGTCATCACCCAAGGTCCAAAACCACTTCAACAACAAATTAAATATAATCGGATGTTAAAGATCGACCTGTCAACACAACGCCTGTGACGCCACGTTTGCCCGTGGCGCTCCAGTGAAAAGCCACACTCCCGCCTTAGCGGCCACCAAGGCCTCAGCTCTGCCTCCCGGACTGTGAGCCGTGCGGAGCCCACACAATATGGGCGCACAGCTGTGGGGGTCTCAGGGGAGCCGGCTCAACCTTGACTTGGTGCTGAGCCGTGATCACTCCAAGTGAGGTGCAGCAGCAGCCACACGCGCCAGGGCCTTCTCCGCTAGGTGCCAGCCAAGTTGGACCATAGGTCTGGGCTGGAAAGACCGGACGTCCCGCCTCCTAACACAGGAGATGTGTTCCCCAGCGGGGAGCCATTCAGAGAGACACTTTCCCATCTGGTCCTGGGCCAAGGGCTCTGAGCTGCCTGAGCAGTGGTTCTCAGAAGTACTGCATTGGCACCACCTGGAAAGGTTACTTCAATTCTCATTGAACTCCAGGCTTAGAAGCGACAGGGCATAAAGAGTTGATGGAGCTTAAGCTGCTGCCTGCAACACTGACATCCCCTTTGAGCGCTGGTTCAAGTCCCAGCTGCTCCACTTTCAATCCAGCTCCCTGCTAAAGTGCCTGGGAAAGCAGCAGAAAATGGCCCAAGTGCTTGGGTCCCTGTCCCCAACACGGAGAGACCCAGATGGAGTTCCAAGCTCCCGGCTTCAGACCAGACAAGGGCCTTTGCAAGTCAATTGCAGAGTGACCAGTAGATGGAAGATCTTTGTGTCTCCCTCTCTGTCATTCTCCATTAACAAACCTTTTCTTAAAATGTTGATGGGAAATGGAATTTAAAGATAATACAGATCTCTATCAATTTTTTACTTTAAAGGCAGAGTGATAGGGGGAGAGAGACAGAAAGGGAGATATTCCATCGGCTGGTTCATCCTCAAATGGCTGCAACCCCCGGCAGAAGCCAGGAGCCTGGTACTCCATCCAGGTCTCCCACGTGGGTGGCAGGGGCCCCTGTACTTGGGCCATGCTCTGCTGCTTTCCCGGGTGCTTTAGCAGGGAGCTGGATCAGAAGCAGAGCAGCTGGGACTTGAATCAGGGCCCCATCTGGGATGCCAGCATCCCAAGTGGTGGCTTAACTTGCGCCACGGTGCCCGCCCTTGTCCATCAGCTTTTTAAAGCCCCGTTGGAGGCCCCAGCTGGAGCTTCTTACAAGCAGCTTCATGTTTATGGCCTGGGTGGTCACGAAACTGCTCTTTCAGAAACTCTGCCCCTGGCTTTCCAAGCCCTGGGCCAGCTCTTCTGAGCCAGGGAGCAGCAAATTGTGCCTAGGTGCGAGACGGGAAGGTGTTCCCGGGTTTGAGACGCCTGGACGCTCTGACCCCACCCTCCCGAGACAAGGGCCGGTGGTTCTCAGCCTTGCCACACCAGGTGTTCCTTTTTGTAACCACGAAGCCTTGCTTAGCCCATGCCAGTTACAGCCTTTGCTTCAAAGCCAGCTTCCCAATAACCTCTACGATCCACCTCCCTCTACAGGACCAACCGCAACGTTAAGGTCACAGTGGGGCCCGAGAGTAGCTCTAACAACCCTCCTGCTGGGTCTGTACCACGACTCCAAAGCTGCTCCCTACTTTCAGTGATCAGAGAAGGACTTCCAGGTTGATACCTCTAGCTCCACCTGTCAGGGAACCACGCCCCACGGCCCTGCACACAGGAGCAAAACAAGCAGATCCCAATGCAAACCCAGCAAAAGTCCACAACCCCCACCCCCACCCCCCACTGCCAGCCGAGTGCTGCTTCCTGTCTGAAGCCCCGCCTCCAGCCAGCATTCTGGGTACCAACGGCCACCAAAAAGTCAGGACTTAAACAGCCGGTGATTACATACCGCTCCATGGGCCAGGAACCTGGGCAGGGCTCCGCTGGGCAATCCTCCTGCTCCGTGGGGCATGGACTGGAGTCATTCCACGGTCCTGAGCTGCCAGCGGGGCTGGTTTGGGGTCCACAGCGGCGCACTCACATCCCGAGCACCTCGATGGGGAAGGTGGGAGGCTGGGCCTTCTCTCTCCCCATGGAGTCTCAAAGTCTCTCCATGGGTTCTTCCCAACAGTCACTGGATTCTCAGCTCGGTGCAGAGGGCTCCAAATGCGCCAAGTGGAAGCGGCTCGCTCTTCTGCTTAAAGTCTCTGCCCAGAAACACCAGAGCGTCCCCTCCTCACACACTGTCCAGAGGCAAGGGAAGGTGACCTAGGCCGTCGGCTCAGGGAGAGGCTTGCTGGAGGATCCGCGCGGCCCCTCGCCTCTCCCAGACTCGGAGATATTCAGGCAGGATCTGGATGGCCGGAGCTTCAGCTGGGGCGGTAAGACGCAGTCCGACACTCATTTCACCTGGGTGCAATCACCCCGCTCCTCCCATCATCATGGGGCTGAGGCCTCCTTGGGCTTCTGCATGGGTCAGGGAGGCCCGTGCGCGCCTCGCTCCTCCCCGGGAGGGCCCCGTGCCTGTGGCTCACCGGGTGATGGATCTTCCCTGTGCCTTTGCTCAAGGCGTGGGCCGGCTGTCCTAGTTTGCCACCAGAAGACAGCAGTGGAGGAAGAAGACGTCCATGTTCAGCCCGGCCCCCGTGTCCCCCAGGCCCAGAATCTCAACCCAGAAACTCCTTGGAAAAGGCTGGAGATTGTTGGAGCTCTTGGGAGGGCCTGGTGCGACGGGACCCCCAGGCTGTCCTGGTCCAGCCGTGGCTCAGGACCGAGGAAGAGCCAGCTACACCTTCAGCCCATTCCAAGAACGCAAGGTTTGCTTTGTAGCTTGGGCAGCCCCTTATGACCTCCCCAAGAGGGGCAGTGAGGAGGTAGCTGGTGGGAGGAGGGAGGTGCGAGTCTCAGTCCCAGCTGGTGCAGCCAGTGGGAAGTAGGGGCCAAAGCTCCTGGGGCCACTTCCTCTGCTGCCCGGCCACAGGGAAGATCTGTGCCAGACACCAGGTGTGCGGGGCCAGGCCGCCCTCTCCCTGTGGCCTGCAGGTACTGGGAGCGGCCCTGAATGCACCCTCCAGGCTGGGTGTGAGCGCTGTGCGGGAGGCCTCTGGGCTTAATCCCCTGATGTCTCCCAGCTGGGCTCAGATCCTTAAGTTGCCCGGAAACTGACTGTGAGGGGGAGCAGGAAGTGACTCAAGAAAAGCCTTCAGCCTGGTGTCAGCGCAGGGGCCAGCCTTCCCCTCCCCTTGGCACTGGAATGCCTCTCAGTCGGCCCGCCCTGTCCCGCCGCTCTCTGCTTCCACAGCGTCTGTGACGGCTGGAGGGCGAGGCTGACCACTGTCCCAGGCTAGGGACAGCTGCCGTGTCCACCTGCAGTGCGTCCCCCCTTCCCCTTTGGCTGGCTGCTCTGCAGAGCAGTGATGCGAGGGGTCCCCGTGGGGGACGCAGAGAGGCGCCAAGGACAGACTTCTACCTCCAAGGCAGGAACAAATCCTTAAGGCCTCCCTGGAGGCCAAAGGATCTTGGTATGAAGACTTTGCGTGGATTTCAAACTGTTTTCCAGCATAGCGAATTTACCTTCCCATTTTATCTTTTCCACAAACGTCTAAACAAATCATTGACTCAAGAGGCAGAGAGCTAGCCCTTCCACGCCATGGTTCACACCCCTAAAATGCTCAGAACAGCCGGAGCACGGCCAGGAGCCCCCAGGGCTCCATGCTGGTCTCATGCATGACTGGCAGGGATCCGACCACTGATCCGTCACTGGCTGCCTGCTGGGTGTGCATGAGAAACCGGAACTGGGCCAGAGCTGGAGTTTGAACCCAGGCATTCCGATATGGATGTGGGGCGCCCAAACAGCAGCTTAACTACCACAGCCAACGCCCTACCCTGCATGAACTTGCTGAAGTATCATTGAACTTGCAGTCAGTCCAGCTGGGCGGCCACGTGTACAGAAGCATCACGTGTGCAGAATCAGACCCTGAGTATTCATAAAGCCAGAACTGCACTCAGTGGGGGGAGGGCAGGTCGAAGTGTCGCAAGCAGCGACGTCTGCCCGGGTCCAGGGTGGCCCAAGTGGCCACCGCTCCGGGTCCAGATGCGGGGACCCTCACAACACAGCTCACATGGCCGCCGTGTTTCCGTGCGCTGCCCCGACCCCCAACGCGAGCTCAGAGGAGACCCCAATACCAGACACGTTTCCACGAGTTGTTGCAGGACAGTCCTTCTCCCTTCCACAGGGGTGATGGGCGGAAGACCGGACATTGATCCCGGGCAGATTTCATCTCTCCACACGGGACACGTTGGGAGGTTTTCACAATGGCAGCTCAGTCATTTAGCAGAGGGGCTCCCCCTCCAAATGTGTCACGTGAAAATGCAGTTCATGGGCCGGCACTGTGGCTCAGTGGGTTGAGCCGCCACCTGCTATGCTGACATCCCATGCAGGCACTGGTTGAGTCCTGGCTGCACCGATTCCAATCCAGCTCTCTGCTACTGTGCCTGGAAAAGCAGTAGAAGATGACCCAAGTGTTTGGGTCCCTGCATCCACGTGGGAGAGCTGGATGGAGCTCTAGGCTCCAGGCTTCAGCCCGGCTCAGTTTTGGACGTTGCGGCCACGTGAGGAGTGAACCAGTGGATGGAAGCGCACCCCCCCCCCCCCCGCCACTCTGCCTTTCAAATAAATAAAACCTTTCTTTAAAAAATGTGATTCATGTTCCCCCGGAAGGGCACATGGGCACAGATTGGCTGGGGTTGAGGACAGGGCCAGCACCACATCCCAGATTGGCTGGGGTTGAGGACATGTACCACACAGGCCACCCAGGCTGGGACCCCCACATCCTTAACAGGGCCCCCTGCTGAGCCCCACCCAGCTGGTGAGGAGTCCTGCCCTAATCCAATCCCCTCCTTCCTCACCTGGGCTGCTTGTGCCGGGGCTGGATAAAGGCAGAGGCTGATAAACACTATCAGCTAGGATCCCACTGCTCCCACAGCAGCAGATGGGTAGTTTTCCGGCTCAGTCTCCTGGAACCTGGGTGAAAGCTGAGGGGCTGTGACTGGGACGCCACAGGGGACCAAGAAGGGACCTTGAACAGTGACCAGAGAACCCGCGTGAAGGACACGGGACAGCGGGAGAACTTCCTAACCCCGGTCAAACCAAACAATTATCGTGGGTGCAACAAGGCTGTGAACCCATGGTAGCTCCTTCATAATACGCATTGTCCATGACCTTTTTGAAATGCTCCCATGTGTTGGTGCTGAGTTCAAGACATGCGCAGCACCTGCCCCAGGACAGCCATGGAGACCAGGCTGGCAGGAAGTGCAAGAAACCGGCCCAGGCCGAGGTGCAGCTTGGGAACAAAGGGAGGCAGCCTCTGCCTCCTGCTGCTGCTTTTATGATTTATTTACTTTGAAAGCCAGAGTTTCAGAGAGGGAGACGGGGTTGAGGGTGTTGTTAGCAGGAGCACTTCCATCTGCTGGTTCACTCCCAGGATGGCCACCATGGCCAGGGCTGGGCTGACCCGAAGCCACAAGCCAGGAGCTTCTTTCAGGTCTCCCCACGTGGGTACAGTGGCCCAAGGACTTGGGCCATCTTCTACTGCTTTCCCAGGCCATAGCAGAGAGCTGGATTGGAAGTGGAGCACCCAGGACTCGAACTGGCGCCCATATGGGATGCCGGCCTGCAGGCAGTGGCTTTACCCACTACACCACAGCGTGGCCCCTGCCCCTTGCTGTTCCTCACGTGCTGCTGGAGTCATTTCAGCCTCGGTTCTGGTTCACTGCTCTGATCCAGGCCAGACCCTTCTGGGAACTGTAACATGAAGGTGCCTTGCTTTAAGAACTACTTTCAAGCCTGGAAGCCGTCCACACCCCGCATTATGGTGTCTGGGTTCAGCTCCGGGCAGCTCTGGCTCCTGCCCTGGGGCGGGGCAGCAGTGATGGCCCAGTGGGGTTCCTGCCACTCACACAGGAGGCCCGGAGGTAGTGCCCAGCTGTTGCAGGCATCTGGGTGTGCTCTTTGCCTCTCGCAAAAAAAGCACATTTAAAAAAAAATCAGATATTATCAGATAGTGGCTAAGGGGCCATTTGCTTCATTTGCAAAAGGTGCTTGGGAATGAGGACTCAGCACCTCCCACACCTGTGCACACCTCCCACAACTGTGCACACTTCCTCAGATGAACCATTCAGAGGCGGCCAGAGGGTGAAGACCCTGATAAAGCCAGCAGTGAGGGACAGAAGCGGGAGGTGGGAGGTGGGAGGTGGGGGGGGGGGGGAGACCCAGGCACTCAAGGAAACGCAGCATACTCTCGAGATTGAGCTCTGCCCCTCCCAGGCGTTCGCCAAGGAAAACCTGGCCCAGGGGCCGGCACCGCCCTCCGGGAGCCCTGCGCAGCTCCAACAGCAGGCGGCTGGCGCCCTCTGCTGTCCGCGCTCGGACTTGCCGCCAGGGACGGCAGGCCCCGCTTGTGGTGGCTGCTCGCAGCTGGACTTGGGGGTACAGACGGAGCCCCCAGAGCCAGAGGAATCCGCCGGAGTGCTGGCGTGAGCTGGAGGGCCATTCCGAGGGAAGAAGGCGCTCTGCTGATGGTCCGCATTTTCTCTGCCCAGGGCCTCTTAGGCAAAATATCCGTTGCAGCTCAGGGGACAGTACCGAGACTGGGCCACCGGCTCCTCCAACAGGGAACCGTCTACACCCCCCACCCCCGGGCGGCACGGTGCCTGCAGGCAAAGGCACCAGTGGCGTTGACCCTAAAAGTGACTTCCATGGGGCCGGTGTCATGGCACAATAGTTTAAGCCACTGCCTGTCATGCCAGTGTCCCCTGTCACATTGCAGGTTCGAGTCCCAGCTGCTCTGCTTCTGATCCAGCTCCCTGCTAATGTGCCTGGGAAGGCAGCAGAAGATGGCCTAGTACTGGGGCACCCACATGGGAGACCCAGATGGAGCTCCTGCCTCCTGGCTCTGGCCTGGCCCAGCCCCGGCCGTGTGGCCATTTGGGGAGTCAACTAGCGGATGGAAGAATCTCTCTCTCTCTCTCTCTCTCTCTAGCTCTGCCTTTCAAATGCATAAAAATAAAATGTTTTAAACAGTAAGCTCCGGAAGAGTCGAGGGCTGTCAGATGAGTGGTCTCCTGTCCACCCCTTCCCAGGCGGGAGCTGCCCTCCCTGGGGGGAGGGAAATATGCTACAGTGATTGCTGAGTTCATAGAAGAAAATGGGTGTAAGAGGCATTACTGCTTAGGATGCCTCCCTAGGCCATGTGAAAGCCCTGGAGTCTGGCAGGGAGGCCCCCGGGGCCTCCAGGGCGTGGTGTGCCTGGCCAGCAGGTGTCCCGGAGCACTGTCCCTTCCTGCAACCAAACGACCCTTCACCCCCGGGCAGGAGAGGCACCCTCGCGCCATGCTGTGTGTGTGTGGGGGGACCCCGGTGCCTGCGTCACCTGACGCTCAGCTACAGCCCCTCCTCGGCCCCACTCTGTGTCCTCAAGACCAAAGGGGAGCGCCAGGGCTCCTGGAAGGTGTGTAGGGGTCCAGCAGCTGCCGACAAGGGGCTCAGCTGGGCTCTGGGAGCTGAGCAGGAAGAATGCCTAGGGTGGAGAAAACTAATGTTTTTTTATAGGCAGAGAGAGACAGACAGAGACAGAGACAGACAGACAGAAAGGTCTTCCTTCCGTTGGTTCACCCCCCCCCTCCCAAATGGCCGCTACGACCAGTGTGCTGTGCCTATCCGAAGCCAGGAGCCGGGTGCTTCCTCCTGGTCTCCCATGCTGGTGCAGGCACCCAAGCACCTGGGCCATCCTCCACTGCCTTCCTGGGCCACAGCAGAGAGCTGGACTGGAAGAGGAGCAACCGGGACAGAACTGGAGCCCCAACTGGGATTAGAACCCAGGGTGCTGGCGCTGTAGGAAAATTAGCCTACTGAGCCATGGCGCCGGCCAACAAATTAATTTTTAAAAATTATTTGAAAGGCAGATTGACAGAAAGAGAGGGACAGAAAGACAGATCTTCCATTTGCTGGTTTGCTCCCCAAATGACAACAATGCCCAGAGCCAGGCCAATCCGAAGCCAAGAGCCAGGAGCTTCTTCCAGGTCTCCCATGTGGGTACAGGGGCTCAAGCTCTTGGGCCATCCTCTACTGCTTTCCCAGGTTCATTGGCAGGGAGCTGGATCGGAAGTGGAGCAGCCGGGACTCGAAGCAGTGTCACATGGGCTACTTAACCTGCTCTACACAACGCTGGCCCCTACATAGATTTTAACAACCAGAAACACTAAAAATGGGCAAGTTTACTTATCAACAAGCACTCATGTCATTATTAAAACTGACAAGGGAAGACGGGATGAACAGCCGACAGTCAAGCCATTCAGAAACAGATGCTAGCTGACAGCGTGACACCCACAAGCATCCATGGATCCCCACAGAATTTCCTAGAAACAACTTTGAAGTCTGATGCTAGCACGGCTGAGACGTGCAATCTGGGCAAAAATGTTAAAAGTAGGCCTTCCGGGGCCAGCGCTATGGTGTAGCAGGTAAAGCAGCCACCTGCAGTGCCAACATCCCATGTGGGCGCCTGTTCGAGTCCCAGCTGCTCCACTTCCGATCCAGCTCTCTGCTATGGCCTGGGAAAGCAGTGGAAGATGGTCCAGGTCCTTGGGCCCCTGCATCTGTGTGGGAGACCAAGAAAATCCTGGCTCGTGGCTTCGGATCGGCTCAGCTGCGGCTGTTGTGGCCAACTGGGGAGTGAACCAGCGGATGGAAAACCTCTCTCTCTCTCTCTACATCTCTCTCTCTCTCTCTCTCTACCTCTCCCTCTCTCTGTAACTTTCTCTTAAAAAAAAAAAAAAGTAGGCCCTCTCTGGGATGGAACTCACAATGAGTTGGTAATGATGGAGTGGGAGCAGAGAGGCAGGTCTTCAGGGAGCTCTTGAGCCACTGGCTGGGATGCTGTGTCCCAGGTCCGGAGTGCCTGGGTTCGAATCCTGGCTCCGCTCCAGAATCCAGTTTGCTAGTGCACACCTGGGCAGCTGCCGTGCTGGCTCAGGTAGCTACGTCCCTGCCAACCACTTGAGATTCCTGCATTGAATTTCTAGCTCCTGGCTTTGGCCTGCCCAGCCCAACCTGTCACGAGGATTTGGGGAGTAAACCAGAAGATGGGAGATCTCTCTCGGCCTCTTGTACTTCCATACAAATCAAATAAATAAAATCTCTTTAAAAATGAAAAACCCTGCATATATCCAAAGCAACTAGATTGTACTAAGAACAAATGTTATGCTAAAATAACCATCACATTAAATGAGGAACTTCAAAATGCTTATGGAAAAATGGAATGAAAAGCTAAGATTACTTTGCTGCAAAAAAGATCTAATAAAACCCAGGCAGAGTTTATCATATGTGTTTTCTATGAATTTTTCCAAGACCATTCTTAGATAGTTTAACTAGAAAAAAACAGGAAGTTGAAATTGTGAAATGTATTTAATTGGCTTTACAAATATTATAAACATTTTTTGTTTCAAGATAAGAACTAAAAAAAAAAAATCTTGGGGCTAGTGCTGTGGTGTAGTAGGTTAAGCCTCTGTCTGTTACACCAGCATCCCATATGGGCACCAGTTCGAGTCCTGGCTGTTCCACTTCCAATCCAGCTCCCTGCTAATGCCTTGGAAAGGCAGTGAAAGAGGGCCCAGGTGTCTGGGCCCCTGCACCCACATGGGAGACCCGGATGAGCTCCTGGCTGCAGCCCTGGCCCTGCCCCGGCTGATGCTGTGATCTGGGGAGTGAACAGGGATGGAAGAGCTCGCTCGATCTCTCTCTCCCTCCCTCCTCCTCTCTCCCTTTCTCTGTGTAACTCTGACTTTCAAATAAAATAAATAAATCTTAAACACAAAAAACCGTCCGTGCTAGGAGTGGGTTTCAGGCAGAGGTTCTGCGCGAGGGCTTGGAGGGCACATCTGAGCCTGGCACAGCAGACCGCGCCTTCGTCCTGCCAGCTATCTAGGCGTAACGGAGAGGTCCGAGGGTACCATGGGGTCAGCCTGTCTCAGGTAGAAAACCTCGGGAAATCCTGGGTGGGATCACAAGAGGCCGACAGGATTCCTGTGTGCGCAGGGGCCATGCGGAGGGGCCTCTGGCCACGGAGAGCCCCCAATCTCCCCTCCCCGACATGCTGCATTAGAGGATCTCATACCGACACTGCACACTTCCCGTGTGACCACGTGCAGGCTTTCATCATCTACTTGGATCCCACATCTTCTACGAGACCCAGCGTTCTCGTGGGTCCAGAGTGTCCACGCAAAGCAGCCTTCACAGATTCAGGGACACGGGGTTTCCCGGTCCTTTAATTTCTCAGGTTTCTTCCGGGATCTGAGCCATCCTCTTCACAGTTTTGGAAGGAAAATGAAAGCGCCAAGGGAAAAGCCCCCTGGACTTCCTGGGGGTTTCTCCGCCAGCGCCCTCGGGGCCAGACAGCTCCACTGCTTCCCGTCGTCATCGAAGCGCGCACACGGTGGAAATGTCAGGGCTCTATCTCATCAGATGTTCAACAGGAGTTTTGTTCCGAGACCTGTGACACTTGCAGAGCTGTCTCTTAGGCAGGGAACATGGCGTGCAGTCTCCACATTCCTTTCATCAATGTGCGGGTGGGCTGGCCAGGATGGGGACCTGAAGGGACCCCCACGTGGAAAGGCATCTGCCGTCTCCTAGTAACTGGTCTCTTGTTTGAGGCATCAGGGTGCTGGAGCTGTGTGCCCCTGAGAAGGGGCAGGAATTCACTTTCCCCTGGTCAAGGGTCATTTTAATAAACATAAGCACCCCGCTGAAGTAGGCGGGGAGGCACCGGAAGGGTTTCCAGAATTTTCTGTGTTATTGTATGAGGGTCCATTCAGAGGTTCATGGGGAATGAAAATCAAAGTTTATTTTGGTGCAAAAAATTTTTATAATCCATGCATAGTTTTTTCATAGTATGCATTTTTCCATGAATTTAGCCTGTTTTAAAAAAATTATTATTTGATAGAGAGACAGAAAGAGAGCTCTCATGCACTGGTTCATTCCTCAAATGCTCACTAAGCATCAGCTGGGGCTAAGGCTGGGAGTTAGGACCTCAGTCTCCGCATGGGTGACAGGGACCCAACTACTGGAATCATCACCACTGCCTCCCAGGGTCTGCATTAGCAGGAAGCTGGAGTCAGAAGTGGGAGAGAGATTGATTGATTCATTGATTGATTGATTGATTTCATAAGCTGGTTCATTCTCCCAAATGCCCACAACAGCCAGGACAGGTGCAGGCCAAAGCCAGGAGCCAGGAACTCCATCTGGGTCTCTTGTGTGGGTGGCAGGGACCCAAGTGCTGGAGCCACCGCCTGCTGCCTCCCTGGGTGCGCATGAGCAAGAAGCTGGATCAGAAGTGGAGGCAGGACTCAATGCCAGGCTCTTCCACACGGGCTGCAGGTGGCTCACCCCACTGCCCCGCCATGCCCGCCCCCGCTCACACCTGTGACGGTTCCACTGGCTCAGCGCCTGGGCAGGGGGGTGGGTGGTGGTGGTGCAGAGGAGGAAGGACGGCAGGCGAGGCAGGAGGCGGAGAGGCTGGGTCCACGTGGAGCTTTGAGAACAACCCTCGTGAGAGACGTCCCTGCAGAGGGCGCGTGCCCCGTGACTGACGGACCCCTCGCCGGGCATCTCTAAGACACCATAACCGGCTAAGTTTCTACACTCATCACCGCTGACTGCTGGCTTTGGGGTCAGAGCCCATACAAACCATAATGGCACCTGCTTTCTAGCCAGTCCCCGGTGTTGTCTTAGCCCACGTCTGAAGCCAAACACCCTCCCTTCAAGCATGGGGAGGGGTAGGGTGGGGGTGGACGAGACTTTCCAACCCCACAGCTCAGTGAGCGAGCCTGTCCCTCCAGGCAGGAGGAAGGAGGTTCAGCTCTCGAGTGCCCCCCCCCCCCCCTACTGGGATGCAGAGGCTGGGAGCATAGCTGTGGCGGGAGTAGCAGGACCGGCCATCAGTATTGATAGAAGCAGAGAGTCCAGGGAAGAGAAACCCTGCGAGGTCAGGGAATCGAGGGGGTGTGGACATTGAGGGTGGGGAGCAGGACGGGCAGCAGTGTAGACTGGGCAAGGTGCAGTTGGTGAAGCTGAGCTCTGCTTTTGGGGAGGCCATGGGGGGCCATGGGGGGCCATGGGGGGCCAACTCTCCCACTGACAGAGACTGGAGAGAGCTGCATCATGGCAAAAAAATTAGAAAAAGTACAATTTCTTTACTCTGTATGATTTGGTTTAAATATTGTCTGATGGCCCGTCTTCTAGTTGCTTAGTGAAACTGCACATGCGCACTCTCCTCACTGAGTTATTTTTAGGTATTTTTCAGTTCTAGAATGAGTGTGCACTTGACTTTTTATAGCAAAGGTCTTCAAAAGGCTCACAGAAAGTACATATTATGGAAAAACTATACATGAATTAAAATTTTTTTCACCAAAATAAAATTTTCTTTTAATTCCATTTTCCTTGAGTTAAAAAAATACCCTCCTTATATTCTGCTTCAGATGTCTTGTGAAATTCTCTTTTTCATCACCTCCTTTTTTGAATACATTAATCATGGTTTCTTTCTTGCTCTCTCTCTCTCTCTCTCTCTCTCTCTCTTTCTTTCTTTCTTTCTTTTGACAGGCAGAGTGGACAGTGAGAGAGAGAGACAGAGAGAAAGGTCTTCCTTTGCCGTTGGTTCACCCTCCAATAGCCACTGCGGCCGGCGCACCGCGCTGATCCGATGGCAGGAGCCAGGTGCTTTTCCTGGTCTCCCATGGGGTGCAGGGCCCAAGGAGCTGGGCCATCCTCCACTGCACTCCCTGGCCATAGCAGAGAGCTGGCCTGGAAGAGGAGCAGCCGGGACAGAATCCAGCGCCCCGACTGGGACTAGAACCCCGTGTGCTGGCGCCACTAGGCGGAGGATTAGCCTATTGAGCCACAGTGCTGGCCAATCATGGTTTCTTAAATGTCCTTGTCTGTAAACTCTAATATCTGCACCATCTCTGGGTCTATTTCTTTTCTTTTTTTTTTAACTTGAGAGAGAGATATATAAAAAGGCACACACAAGGAGGAGGGGGAGGGAGGGGGAGAAGGAGGGAGGGAGGTTGGGGGAGAGATAGAGAGAAAGAGAGAGAGAGAGAGAATCTCATCCGCTGGTTCACTTCTCAAATGCCTGCAGCAGCCGGGCTGTGCCGATGCAGCTGGGGTCCAGTACCTCATTTCTGACTTCCCACAGGGGTGGCAGGCATCAGGTTACCTGAGCCACACTGCTGCCTCCCAGGTGCACAGGAGCAGGAAGCTGGAGCCCAGAGGCCAAGCTGGGGCTCGAACTCAGGAACCCTGGCCTGGGACGCAGGCAACTTAAGCGCTGGGCCAAGCCGCAGCTCCTGGTGCAGGGTCTTGGTCCCTGTTGACTTCTTACTCAGTTCACACCCCAAGGGTGCTAAAGTCACAATGTTGTGTCTTCCCAGAATTCAAATGTACAAACCTAACCCCTAGAGTGACAGTACTGAGAGGCGGGGCCTTTGGGAAGTGAGGGGTCTCGAGGGAGCCCTCAGCTCCAGCGGAGAGGACGGTGGCCGGCGGGCGTCTGCCCTGAACAGCCGGCCCTCTCCTAGAGTGCTTCCGCGGGAGCCTTGGGCGCAGCCTTCCCCGCCTCCAGGCCGTGAATGAGTTTCTGACGGTTACAAGGGACCCGCTCCGCGCTGCCCACACGCACACGGGGCGTGAGGTGCTCCTCCAAAGCCCTGTCTTCCTTGGCGCTTTTCTCTTTCCTTCCGGAACAAAGTGCCCTCCCTTCATGACTCTCTTTAAGATCATATTTATTTATTTATTTATTTGAGAGTTAGAGTCACAGACAGACGGGGGGAAAGACAGAAAGAAAAATTTTTCATCTGCTGGTTCACTCCCCAAATGGCTGCGCTGATCTGAAGCCAGGAGCCAGGAGCTTCCTCCAGGTCTCCCATGTGGGTGCAGGAGCCCAAGGACTTGGGCCATCTTCTACTGCTTTCCCAGGCCATAGCAGGGAGCTACATCAGAGGGGAGCAGCCAGGACTCAAACTGGCACCCAGATGGGATGCCTGCACCACAGATGGAGGATTAGCCTACAGCACTGGCCCCTTTTATGACTCTGGATCTCTTTGCTACAGCAGCACATTGGGTGACAATTAGTTAACTGAATGGAAGTCACACTTGCTAGGGCCAGGCTATGAGGACAGGCACCGTATCCAATTCACTGTATTTCCCCTTGCACCCAGTGTAACATCTGACACAGCCTAGCATGGCACCCCACACAGCCCATCACAGCCCAGCACAGCCCAGCACAGCCCAGCATAGCCCATCACAGCCCGGCACAGCACCAGGAACAGCATCTGGCACAGATCCGACAAAGCCCAGTGTAGCATCTGACACAGCCCAGCACGACACCCCACACAGCCCAGCATAGCCCGGCACAGCCCGGCACAGCACCAGGAACAGCATCTGGCACAGATCCGACAAAGCCCAGTGTAACATCTGACACAGCCCAGCATAGCCCGGCACAGCCCGGCACAGCACCAGGAACAGCATCTGGCACAGATCCGACAAAGCCCAGTGTAGCATCCAGCACAGCACCAGCACAGCCCGGCACAGCATGTGACTCTGCCCGGCACAGTATCCGACAGCCCCAACACAGCCCAGAACAGCATCGGGCACAGCATTCGGCACAGCCATCGGATCCACCTGAGGCTGGCCTGAGGAAGGGACTCGGGAAGGCCCGAGTGTCGCCATGAGAGACCCCCTGGTTTCTGTAAAGAATTCCATTTCTTTATCAGGGTTCACTTTTATTAATTTAGGAATGGGCTGCTTAAAAAGTTAACTTTTTTTTTTGACAGGTAGAGTTAGTGAGAGAGAGAGAGAGAGAGAGAGAGAGAGAGAGAGAGAGAGAGAAATCTTCCTTTTTCCATTGGTTCACCCCCCAAGTGGCCACTATGGCTGGCACATTGCACCGACCCGAAGCCAGGAGCCAGGTGCTTCCTCCTGGTCTCCCATGTGGGTGCAGGGCTCAAGCACTTGGGCCATCCTCCACTGCACTCCTGGGCCACAACAGAGAGCTGGACAGGAAGAGGAGCAACCGAGACAGAATCCAGCGCCCCAACTGGGACTAGAACCCGGTGTGCCGGCGCCGCAGGCAGAGGATTAGCCTAGTGAGCCACAGCGCCGGCCATTAAAAAGTTAACTCTTATGCAACAACATTTTCTCTGTCGATGTTTTTAAAAAACGTTACCTTTCTGGATGAAAATGTTCTACACATATGTAGGTATGAACTATTGTACACACACACACAGATACACAAGTGTACTTAGAAAAGTTTGTGAAAAATGGAATTGAAAGATATTTTGGTGCCAAACATTTTGAAATCAACACTTTTTAAAATAATATGCATTTCCATGAACTGCATGTGTGTGTACATGTGTGTATGCATGCTGTGTACACATGTATGTATTTTTTTTTTTTTTTGACAGGCAGAGTGGACAGTGAGAGAGAGAGACAGAGAGAAAGGTCTTCCTTTGCCGTTGGTTCACCCTCCAATGGCTGCCTTGGCAGGAGCCAGGTGCTAGGTGCTTTTTCCTGGTCTCCCATGGGGTGCAGGGCCCAAGCACTTGGGCCATCCTCCACTGCACTCCTGGGCCACAGCAGAGAGCTGGCCTGGAAGAGGGGCAACCGGGACAGAATCCGGCGCCCCGACCGGGACTAGAACCCGGTGTGCCGGCGCCGCAAGGCGGAGGATTAGCCTGTTGAGCCATGGCGCCGGCCCACATGTATGTATTTTTGAAATAGAATACCTCGGACATGGTGTCACCTCCCAGAGTCTCAGGGCCATGGCTCGGGACAGGAATTCTTCTCCAGAGCAGTCAGCCACCAGAGAGAGGGCTGGAGGCTCAAGTTCCCCTGCATCCGCCTTAGGCAGCTCTTGTGAAGGTCAAGTTCAGGGTTTCCTGTCTTCCCCCTTTCCTTATCTGACACTCATCACATCTGCAGGGGTTAGCTCCAGTCAGCTCTCGGGGGTCTCGTGCGGGCTGGGCACCCCCGTAGCTGGGATCCCCGTCACCACGTGTTGAAAGGATCAAATGCCTGAGAGCCAGGCTCTGAGCCTTGGGGCATAGACTTCGGGTCAGCCGCACAGCATGACGGCTCTGCCCGTCACTCCGACAGCGGGACCCCTCCCAGGTGCTGCGGGTGGCCGGGGGCTGTGGTGGGGAGCAGCAGAGAAAATTCTGGTTCTGGAGGATGCTGGAGTTTGTGAAGAGAGAGGGAGCGTGGGGGAGGGGCAGGCAGGGTTGAAACCCCTTGCAGGGGGCCAGCACCCTAGTTCGTGTCCATATGGGTGCAGGTTCGAGTCCTGGCTGCTCCTCTTCCAATCCAGCTCCCTGCTAATGACCTGAGAAAGCAGTGGAAGATGGCCCAAGTCCTTGAGCCCCTGCACCCACGTGGGAGACCCGGAAGAAGCTCCAGGCTTCAGACTGGCCCAGCCCTGGCCATTGCCACCATTTGGGGAGTGAACCAGCAGATGAAGACCCCTCTCTCTGTCTGTAACACTGCCTCTCAAATAAATAAAAATCATATAAGAGAGACCCTTGTAGGAGGAAGACAGGGTGTGCGCACGTTACTTCTGAGCGGGCTCACACTCAGCAGGGCCTGAATCTTGCACACATCCCGGCACGGGTGTCTGGCACCGTGAAGCGGAGCCATCAGCCTGTCAGCACTGCCGTGCGCACCCAGGGACAGGCTTAGGAATTTAAACAGAGCCCTGTGGGGCAACGACACAAAAGGACTTTGGTTTGTTTTTCTAAAGCAACACGATTTTTATGGTGCTTGTTACTAATTACTAGGGAAATGCATTCGCTTTGGAATGACGGTGGTAGTTCTGGACAACATTAAAGATGTACGGATGTCGACTATTTCCAAATTGCATTCTGCGTGTTTCGGGAAAGACCCGTGCTGCAGACAGAGCTCTATCAGTATCTGACACACAACATCGGAAAAGTGAGGGAGGAATGTATAGGACTTTGTTCTTCCTCGTATACAAAGCTAAGACGGGGTTAGTACAGAAGCCAAAATAGGAGTGCTTGCTCCATCATGTATAAAATACATCGCAGAGTTCTAATAAAAACAAAAGACGGCATTTTATTGACAAAAGAACGATGAAATTGATGAAACAGAAGAGAAAGGCCAGAAAGACAGAAACACATGAATAGGAGAACTTGCTAAGACCAGTGTGGTGCCGCAGGTCCCTGAGCATGGGCTTGGTTTGTGTGATACGCGATTCTGCGCAAAGTGACCACTAGGTGGCGCGCGAGCTTACCCAACACCATATAACCACAGATGCAAGAACTGGACATGAAAGGTTAAACTACACAGTTAATAGGAAAAACATGTAGATAATGTTGTTTTGGACTAAGAGCATGAAACTTAAGGGAAAATTATATTCGTTTAAGTCAAAGTTAAATATTTCTTTTTAATAGGATAAGCCAGGCTATGCTGATGAAAGGAGAGATGTTTGCAATGTTTAAAACCGAAAGGGGATGGATGTTCAGAACAAGGTTCTCAAATGCCAGGAGGCATGGTGATCCCCTGGGAATATTGCTAATAGGCAGACTTCGCTTCAGGAAGTCCCCCGTAAAGTGCTGGATTCGGCAGTTCTAGCGAGCTCCCGGCTGGATAGCACAGGCCTACCGCATGTGAGTATCACAAACCCCCCAAGCTGTGAAGAAAATGACAGAAACCTCAATAGGGAAACAAAGTTTAGGAGCACATGAGTTATGGAGAGAAAACTCAAGAGACTGTCAGACATATGGAAGGATGCTCAAACTCACTGATTATCAGATAAATTCAAATGAAGACATAATTCCCCACACAGCAGAGTGCCCAAAATCAGGAAAGCTTGTGCTGGGTGTTTGGCTGAGCCTTATGGTTAAGACACCCACATTAGACCACCTGGGTTCAACGTCTGGTGTGGCTCCCACTCTGGCTTCCTGCTGATACAGACCCTGGGAGGCAGCGGTGCTGGCTCAGGTGGTCAGGTTCTGGCCTTCCTTGTGTGAGACCCAGATTGAGGAGCCAACTCTCAGCCCTGGCCTAGGGGCAGCTGTTGTGTGCACTGAGGAGTACCCTAGTGGGTGGGAGCTCTGTCTCTCAAATAAATAAAAAGTTAAAAAAAGAAAATTAGAAAGGTTGACAATATCGATTATTCACACTGACATTGCGACTTCAGAAAACTTCATAAAATGCACTTGGCAGTACAGACTGGCAAAGCCATTTTGCTGACAAATCTGTTATTGTTTGGTAAAATTAAATATATTCTCACCATGTGTATAGCCATTCTAATCCTGGCTAGGAATTTTCAAAAAAGTTCTCACCTGGGTTCACAAGGAGACATGCTGATTTGTGAGATGTTTATTAGAATATAATTTATGGTGCAAGGCGCTGCTGTCTCTCCACAGGTCCATACCCCAAGAAAGTGGAAAGAGACCCACTTTATAAAGTCCATACTGCTTATCAGTCAGAAGTCCGTGCCCACCTAATCAACCTGTAGACTCAACACAGTGTTCATCAAAACCCCTGTTGCCTTTTTGGAAGAAATTGTCAAGCTGATCCTGAAATTCGCCAGGTAATGCCAAGGATTCCAACAGCCAGTTGTGCAGGGCAGAGGACTTCTGGCAGGATGGAGGGAAGAGCTTAGCAACATCTTACCCTCTGCGGTGACAAAGATGAGGAACAGAACAAGGAGGCATTGCAAGAACCAAAATACATCCCTATTGGAAAGAAGTAAAACCATTTCTTTTTGCAGCTGACAGGATCTTGTATATAGAAAGCCCCAAGGAATCGACTAAAACACTATTAACACATGAGTTCTGCAAAGTTATGGGACGTTAGCTCGATATAGGAGCTCAACCGTGTTTCTAAACACTGGCATTGAACACTCCCAGATAAATTAAGAACACAATTCAACTTATAATAGTATCCAGAAGAATAAGATACATAAGAAACAATTTCACATAGTGCAAAACCTATACTCTAAAAACAATAAACACATGGCAAGAATTAAAAGAACGCTAACCATTAAGCCTTTGTTCCATTTGGAGGGAGGTAGAGGGCCTCGTGGTTGATACAAATCAGGGAAATGTAAATCAAAACCACAAAAGTGGCCAGACAATAACAAGTGAGGCAGATTCGTAGCTGCAGGTAGCAGATCGGTGTTCACCTGGGCTGGAGGTGGGAGCAGGTAGGATTACAAACGCAACCCGGGAGCTTTGTGCTGGGACAAATATGTTAAAGTCGGATTTTTTGTGATGGTTTCACAGATGCACCTATTTCCCTAAAGGAAGTGACCTGCATACTTAGAATGGATGACTTTTACTGTATGTAAATCCAATGTCAATAAAGTTGTAAAAGAAACAGTAGCAGCAAGGGAGAGAGGTGTGATGGCATGGATGAATCAGGAACCGAAATGTGTTAGGGTCATTGGATCTCAGTGGTATGATGTTATTCCTTACATATGTTTGTATGTATCTGATACTTTTTAGAATGCAAAGTTAAAAAATAAACCAGTGTATTCTAAGAAAACTAAAAGAGCATCTTTTCTTATGCATTTATTTCTTTGAGAGGTAGAGAGAGGGGGAGTCTCCTGGGGCTGGGCCACTCTGAAGCCAGGAGTCCAGAACTCAATCCAGGTCTCCCAAGTGGGTGACTGGGAAGCAGCTACTTGCCCCATCAGCTGCCGCCTCCCAGGGTCTGCATTAGCAGGGAGCTGGCATCAGGAGTCCGAGCTGGGAAAGCAACCTGGCTACTACAGGGTTGTGCCAGGTATCCTCACTGCCAGCCAAATGCCTGCCCCAGCTAGCAAGATTCTGTAGCTAAAAAATTCATGTGATGGAGAGTCAGTTTAATAGTAAAAACATTCAGATAGGAATCGCACATTGGGACTAATTGCAAATTGAAGCTAAGCATTTGAGGTATCTCAGTCAACTACAATGAAAAAAGAGAAATTTAAAAATTCAGCATCCCATGCCCGCAGGCAGGTCTGCATTTAGTCCCCAGACACGTAACTTGGAGAAACAAACAGGAGTGTCCACTGGCTGACCCCAGCTACTCTGTGGGTTGCCTGGCAACAGGCCACCGGGGACCAGTGGCTCTTCTTCCTTGGGGGACCAAGGACCTCAGCAGTCCTGACAGCCCACTAGCTGTCCTGGTGCAGTCAGCGCCGGCTTTCCGGTCCCCTGGACAGGCAGAGATTTGCTTCGCTCCATCTTCTTGTGCTTGGGCAGCTGCTGAGCAGCACAGGGCCAGTGGATGCAGCGGGCCCCGACTCCCGGTCTCTCCTCCGGCAGCAGGAGCTGGTAGCGAGCCCATCTCTGCTCTTCCTTTCTGCTGAAGGGTTTTGCGGGAGAGTCTGTGTTGTAGCTCTCCCATGCAGCATGTGGGTGCCCCTTCGGTGATGCCAGACCAAAGCACACAGGGTCAAAGGGCTCCGTTAGGTCATCCTGGGTGTGGCAGCCATGGCTCCTGGGGGCCGGTGTCCACCTGGCTGAAGGACTGTGAGTGACTGCACGCCACAGGGTGGGGGGTGGTCCTAACCTGAAAGAGGTGTTACAGGGGTCACAGCTCCTCAGCCCATAGCTCCCCTTCATTTCTGGAAGATTCTTTTGAGCTCTAAGAAGGAAGGAGGACATCAGAGAGTCCGAGGCTTCCTAACCACTGAGGTCAGAGATTCACTGATTGGCCATGTGCCTGCTGGGGCCATGTAGCAGAGAATCGGCCACGGCACAGGAGTGGACTGAGCTCTGGATGCCATTCCCCGTGGCGGGAAGCTCGGAGGAGTCCAGAGGAGCATGCGTGAACCCAGAGCCGGTGATGACGGGGGTATCGTGCGAGACCCCAGAGCACTGTGCCTGCCCACCCACACTGGGGAGTCTTCTCTGCACCTTGTGATCTGGGGTTCCCTGGCCACTTCACTGTTGTCCCATGACAAGCTTGAGCCTCTTGGGGGCCCCCAGCACCATGCCCTTGACTCAGAGTGCACCAGGTGAGTGAACCCCGACAGAGACACTGCCATCTGCCTTCCCATGCCCGGGGGGGGGGGTGGGGGGAGTGGGGAAGCATCCTGAGAGGCGGTTAACCATCTTAGCTGATCAGTACCTCAGGTCAGAGCAAAAGGTCACAGTGACAGAGGGGGACAGGTCAGTGAGGAGGCAGAGAGGCTGGCCACCCAAAGCTCCTCTGGGCCGAGGAATGAGACAGACCTAGACGAGGTCTGGGCTGCTGTGGACTCTGGGATCCCCCTGCCTGCCTGGGCTTGGGCCCGCACCAGTCCCAGTGCTGACCCTGGAACCAACGACAGTGACATAGAAGACAGAGGCCCTGGCGTGGTTGTGGGGGGTGGGGAGGGGGCCGATGAGACATCCTGCGCCAGGCACGTGCTAAGCAGGGGGTTCTGGGGGTGCAGTTGTCCGGGGGATTCTGGTTTCTTAAGCCCTCCTTGTTCCAGACTGCTCTTACGGCTGGAGTGATCCTCAGGGCGGACACTGGTTAACAAGGAGGACAGTGTGATGCCCACATAGCCTCTGTTGGGCTGGGAAGGCACTGCAGTTGGAGCTAAGCCTGAGGGAGACGCTCCAGCTGTGAGGCCCAGTTCTGGGGCCTTGTGCGGGGTAAAACAGGATTAATCCTCACCATCATCGCAGGAGGTAGATGGACTTCACTTCCAGATGAGGAACTAAGGGCCAGAGGTGTGACGAGTCCAGCCAGTGCAGGCGATGAGTGGAAGGATGTAGGTGTTTAGAAGGAGTCTCTGGTCCCACAGATGGACAGACATGGGAGACACATGGACTCCATATTGCATAACGGTGCTGCCTCTTTATCTCACCTCTGCTGGTCGTCAGGAGAGCTGGGCGGTGAGCGGGTAAGGTTAATGAAAGTACATTATGCAGTCAGATGATCTGAGTTCAAACCTGGCCCTGCCACTTCCAGGTTGGCCCACGGCAAGTTACCCAGGTGTTCCGCAGCTCCCTCGTCCCACTGGGCGGCTGGACTGGTAATGACCTCTTGGACTGTCATGAGTCTGGAACGAGTTGCGCTCACCCTAGGTCTGGGCATGGGACACCCTCAGCAGATGGTGGCCGTGGGCACTGCGCATGTGCTGGTGCCACGCGGGTACTGTGTGGCTGTAGTAAGCCGTCTGTGTGCAGGCAGCAGGAGGAGGGAAGACGGGAGACAAAGCCTGCCTTCCTTCCTGTGGGAAGCATTCTGCCACAACTTGCCTCCTTGCGTGTCGGAGGCCAGAATCCTGCCACGTGGCCCTCTAGCCTCAGAGGAGGCTGGGAAATACGTGTTGGGCCTGGTTCTGATGCCAAGAAGCACATAGCAGGTGATGAAATGACAGCCAGCAGTCTCTGCCTCGCTCTCCAGAGACACAGACTTCTGTAGAAGAGTGACGCCTGGAGACCTGTGGTGCGTCTGACTTGGCTGGTGTCGTGTCAGCTTCTGCGGCTTCTGCGGTCAAGAGCCATTCTCCTCGCCGCCCTTTCCGATAGAACAATCACTATCACCACCACCCCTTTTTGTTGGAACTGCGATTTCGAGAAAAGCCCGTTATCTTCACTGATCTTTTATCAAGCAGAGCCATGTGACCCATTCTTGGTCTACGAAGCACCAAGCGATGTCGGGTATTTCTGGGCATCTTGGCTTCCAGGGTAGAGACCCTCCCAGTCATTTCCTCTTCACTGTCCTGCCTCAAGCGTGAAGGAGAAGGCTAAAGCCGGAGCACTAGCAGGGCGCCCAAAGGGAAAAGCCCTGGAGGAGTCCTGGTCCTAAGAACCCAGAGCCTCTCAGTTGGCGTTGGCCATCACCCACTTGGGCTTACTGCAGGACTCAACCACCAAACCCAGGTTTTAAGCCTCCACGATCGCTTTCCCTTCCAGGCAGAGGCTGCTGTCTGCACGCGGCTGGGAACTTACTTCCCAGTGCAGGAGCGACAGGTGGTGTTGGGTCCCTAGGGCTCTGCGCTTGTGAATGGATTAATGCTGTTATTACAGGCTCACCAGCATGCAAGTAGCTCTGTTCTAAAAGTCAGTCTGGCGCCCTCTTGTGCACTCACGGGCTCCATCCTCCCTCTCCCCATCTCCCCATGCTTTCCTGCCAGGCCACCTTCAGCCACAGGATGACACAGCAGGAAGGCCCTCACCCCAGCCAAATACATTTCTGTTCCTTATAAATTCTCCAGCCCACGGCATACTCCTACATCAGCACAACATGGCCTAAGACAGTAGATCTAAACACTCTTGCTGATAGACGTTGTCTTGGAAAGAATCAGTCACTGTCGGTTCTATCCATGGGATCGGAAGCCTGGGCCAGTGGACCCTGGATGTAAATCCATCCACCTGCTCCTGCCCTGATATTGAAGGGAGAGGAAAACGCTCGAGCTGCAAAAATTGGCAAGATACAGAAGGAACGGATGAGAGCGGAATGTGGTTATTTTCATAGAAGGAGTGGCTTGATTTCTAGAAGACCTCAGTTGTAACAGAGCAAGCGACAGAGTACACAGAATAAACTTGAAAAACCCCAGTACCCTGGACAAACGATAATTCACACAATGTTCTATGTAGGAAGATTCAAGTATTAAAGATGCCACGATGCTGGTTAAAATAGAAATATGAGCATTAACAGGATATTCTTGGGAACTGGGCCAGCCGGCGACAAAGTTCATCTGGAAAAATGAATGCACACTGTTGGCCCTGACACCTGTCTCCTGGTTCTGCAATGGAAAGGAAGCAAGTGCGCAAAAGCCTCTCGTGGGGCTCAGCCTGCGGGAGACTCGCATCATCTGTGCTTCACTTGATTGACAGGCACCAGTCACCTGGCCTGCCCGAGAGCAAGGGGCTGTGAACGCCAGTCTTCCAGCAGTGACACTGGTAGGTAGGAGGGGAGGGAATACATGGCCTTGCTAATTTCTCACAATGGCTGATAGGAGGCTGATTAGCATCCTATTTGAAGTTTTATTTTAAATTTTTATTTGTAAGTCAGAGAGGCAGACAGAGATCTCACATTTGCTGGTTCATTCTCCAAATGCCTATAACACCTGAGGCTGAAGTCAGGCGCCAGGAACCCACCCTGCGTCTCCCACATGGGCGGCACGGACCCAACCACTGGAGCCATCACCTGCTGCCTTCTAAGGTGTCTATTGACAGGGAGCCAGAGTCTAGAGCAGAGGCAGGGTTCAAAGCCAGACATGATATGGGGGTCCCAAGAAGCACCTTAACCTCTACGAAAAATGCCCCCCCATATACCCATTTTAGAGGCCTCCCTGAGTGAGCTTTGGGGAGGGCCATTTGCTGTCCCAGTCACAATCATTTATGGTCAGAGCAACAAACTGGGCTCACAGCCATGAATCCTGAGGTAGAGCCCTTTCCTCCACAGTCTAGGGATGGAAGGAAACTTGGAGATTACCTGGTTGCAGTGGGACTGTGAAATCCAAGCAGATGTCTCCTGGGACCTTGCTGAGTGCTCTCACGCCAGGCGGCTGGTGGGTGGCCAAGCGAGGGACTGAGGAACTCCCTGACAGATGAACACCGTGAGCCCCCAGCCCACATTCTCTCCCAATCACAGCAGAGCTGGGGTGAGACCCGGGCAGCTTTAGTCCTTGTTCATTTTTACACCACCTCACTGTGATTCCCACTGTCCTCTCGGCAAACACACCCTACTTCTCAACCCCCACTTGACTGAGGGTGACACCCTTCAAGGGCAGGGATAACTCACGGAAGAGGCCGGCTTCTCACCTGAGATCCTCCCTTCACTATAGAAAGCTCACTGCTCCTGCCTTGCTGCGCCCGCTCTGAAAGAAAACCAGTTCTGTCCGGCTTTCCTCCCTCCCAGAATTCAGCTCGCGAATTGCCCTTTCCCCCAAACCGTCTCACACCTGGAACCGGTTTCTCTCTCAGCTGCTTCCTTCCAAATCTCGCCTCTCTCAGCTTCTCTTCTCCTGCCCTCCTAAGCCTTCTGGTAAATTCCTAATAAGCTTTTTCACTTTACCACCCCTGGCAGACATGGGGCAGAATCTCGCACTGGTGCAGCTGTGTCCCCAGATGTCCCATCTCCTGTGTGTGTCCACAACGGTCACCCTGCTTAGTCACCTGTAGTAATTTCCTTATCTATTAATTTGCTGCTACAGGAGGGACACCCCCTCCCTTACCTGCGACTACAGACAGTCCTAACAGCCCCGGAACCACAGAGGCACTCACCACAGCAGGTCTTGCGCCTGTTGGGAGCGGCTCTCAGGGTGACAGGTGCAGGCGACGTCAGCCACTGAGATGCAGAAACCAGCCCAGACGGAAGCCCCCAGCAGCTGGAGGTACTGGAGCCGACTGCCAAAGCTGAGAACTGGAAAGGCAGGGGTCATCGGTAGGGACCCCTCCCCATGTAAGCAGTCCTCCAGAGACGGGCAATCCTGGTCGGCAGAGGCCAGCATCCCTTTGCGTCATTTGGAAGGAAAGAACGTCGTAACATACAAATGAGTAAATCTGGTCCCTCCAACACGCGTTTATTTGACACTGAGAATAATAATATCCATTAGAAGTAAAATTATGGGATGTCTGGGGCCTCTGGCGCTGGATATTTGGTTATAGCCTTGTGAGGGTTTCTCTGAATTCACCTTCGTGTATTCAAATCTCATTTTAGAGAAATATAATATAAGCCTCCATATCACCATGCAATTAAGCCAGAAGAGATTCTTTATAAATGAACAGCAAACATTACAACTATGAGGGCACTGCAAAAAAAAAAAAGTAATTTTATTTTGGCAAGCACAATATTGAAACTTACGAATAGCTTTTACATAATAGCCATTTTTTTCATGAACTTTTGGAAGACCCCCTGGTATGCAGGGATTTCAAACTTTTTTTTTTGCATCAAAATAAACTTAGCCAATACTCATGTTACTCTCCAGAACTCACATCTTTAAGCTAAATCCTGAGAGTAAACAGCAAGGCTGAAAGGAGCGAGTCCCATTAAAGACGGCCGCTCGCTCTCTGCCCGCCTGGGTCGAGGGCTGCATAGAGGCCTCGGCGCCAGGTCGGCATCGGTGATTTTCTTCCCGTTCAGGTCCCACACTTCCTGACTGCGGCTCATCCCGGGAAGGGGAGGAGGCTCCGAAGTTCCCCGGGAGTGGCAGTTGGAGCGCGACCCTTCTCCCAGATCAGCGGTCCCCAGGAGGTTGCATCGGCAGTGGCTACAGGAAGATGGGGCGAGGCGGCCGTGCGGATAGCCTGCCCTGCAGCTGGAGGCCGGGGACCAGGGAGGAGGGGTGGAGAGAAAGGGGCATGAGGACCCAACCGGCGGCTCCAAGCAGCAGGGCCTCCAGCGCATGACAGAAAGGCCCCCTTCGCGGGGCGGGCTTTGAGGGCAGCAGCCAGGACCCCAGAGGACTCAGCGAGGACACAGGCAGAGAGAGCAGGGAGTGCACCTTGGCGGCCTGCGGGCGGCAGAGGCATCCAGGGCTCAGAGCGCTGCAGAGGCTGCGGTGAACGGGCGCTGCCGGTGTGCGCTGGCTCTCCAGAGCTCCCTCTGCCGGCCTGACTGGTCTGTCTCCCCACCAGGAGCGTCCTCGGCCCCAGTCAGGCAAGGTTCTCAGCGCCCACACCCAACTTAGCCTGGAGGGAGCCTGGTGCTGTGTCCACCAGCAGCCCTGCCCCGAGCTTGACCAAGACGGCGCTGGCCGAGGAGCCAGGAAGGTGAGAGCCAGGTCTTGGCGTATGACCCTGTTCTCGGCTAGATTTGGGAGATAGACCCCCCACCCCTGCGCGCCCTTCGCGTGGGGAATTTAGGGGAGCGGTGGCACGTGCCTTCTCCTCCGCCTGGTGCTCTGTGTAACATCTAACCTCTGCGCGAAAAAATGACCCCACCCTGCTTAAATCCTGGAGAAAGTCAGCCGCATGTCCTTGCAAGTGGAGGCAAAGTCACGGCTGGCTGGAGTGAGCCGATTTCCCGTGGTGAACTCCTGGAGTTGCTAACGCTGGGTCAGGGGTTCTGCACGGAGGAGCAGCGGATCCTCAGCCTCACCTTTGTGATGTCCAAAGCCAAAAGAACCCTCCTTAGGATGTTAAACCCTGCCCCCAGCTGACCAGGGGTGCATGAATGTACATACATGCACACTCAGTGCCAAGTGCACCTGCTCCCTTCAGAACACCCGTAATCATTCATGCATTTCCATACACAAGTACCCTTGTAAGTATTCCCAGATTTCTGTCTTGTACTTGAGGTGGGCCTGAGCATATTACTTTGCATTCACACAGAGGTAGGAATTCTAAATGGAGACACAGCAGCGTGCGCAAATAGCCATGGGATTTATTGAAGATGAGAGAGAAAATGTCCACTTTATGCACGTGTGTGCGCTGCCTCACACAGAGAAGTACCCACAATGAGTGGGTCAGAGGGAGAGAAAGAAAACCAAGCCTGCAAGGCACCCCCAGCCATGGTCTGTGGCAGAAAGAGGCTCTCCCTAGTTCTCAGCCTCTTTCATGAGTAGGGGGTGGGGCTTCAGCAGGTGACACCACTTGGGAATTTTATGGCACCTCCCTGTGATGGTTTTTATAATTTAAAAAATATGATGTACTTGGGTGGACTCCGTGGCTCACTTGGTTAATCCTCCGCCCATAGGGGTGCCGGGTTCTAGACCCGGTTGCTTCTCTTCCAGTCCAGCTCTCTGCTGTGGCCCAGGAGGGCAGTGGAGGATGGCCCAAGTGCTTGGGCCCTGCACCCACATGGGAGACCAGGAGAAGCACCTGGCTCCTGGCTTTGGATAGGTGCAGCGCCGGCTATTGCGGGCATTTGGGGGGTGAACCAACGGAAGGAAGACCTTTCTGTTTCTCTCTCTGTCTATAACTCTACCTGTCAAATTAAAAAAAAAATGTACTTATTTGAAAGTCAGAGTTGAGAGAAAGAAGGACACACACACACACACACACACACACAGAGAGAGAGAGAGAGAGAGAGAGAGAGATCTTGCATATGCTGGTTCACTCCAAAAATGGCTGCACCGGCTGGGGCTGGGCCATGCTGAAGCAGGAACCAGGAGCTTCTTCTGGGTCTCCCACATGGGTGCAGGCGTCCAAGCACCTGGGCCACCTTCCGTTGCTTTCCCAGGTGCATTAGCAGGGAGCTGGATTGGAAGTGGAGCACCCATATGGGATGCTGGCACTGCTGACAGGTGGCTTAACCCGCGAAGCCACAGGACTGGCCCTTCCATGCGGAGTTCAATATCCATGTGAGGATGCGTCTCCTCTTCTTGCTTCCAGGTGAGACACAGGGGCATCCTGGGGAGGTGGTGTCTTTGAATGGCTGGTACAGAGATAACATGCAGGACTGCATGGGTTTGGCTTATCCAGGCTTAACCAGCTGCTTGCCTGCCTGCTCACACCATATCCCGCGGACCTCCGAATCTTCTTTGTACGTCGGGATCGGGCCTGAGTTGCTGTTCCCTTTGCTGTTTTGGATACATTGATCAGACTCACTTTCACCTGGAAAGGTAAGCCCTGGGACAAACACCTCTGGCAGACAGTTGGAAGCGAAGGAAAACACAGGAGGGCTCTCTGGCCTTTCCCCAGCTGTGGAGTTACTTGGGACCAGATGCGAGGCGCTGCCCAGCACCTCGCAGGTGAACACACGCTTGACTTCTTGGAGGGTCTCGAGGTCAGAAGAGCTCAGGGGAAGATCCAGCTTCCCTTTACTCCAAGTCCCTTAACTTGGCACTGCTCTTCTGGGTTCTGAGCCCTTTGAGGGAAGCTCGGTCAGGGGCCACAGAAATGTAAGTGATGCGGGGACAACAGTGGAGCAGCTCCGAGGCTGCTGAAGTCTGCTTTCTTCCAGCTCCTTTTATGTGTGGGCTTCTCTAGGGGAGGGACGGGTGGTAAGCAGATTTATGGACCACCCCTTGGGTGGATAATCAACCTTGACATTTCTGGAAGAATCCATTAACATAGCAGTAGGCACTGCAGACATCCCTGCCTCCTGTGAAGAGAATATAATACAAGGTTATTTTCTACACGTTCCCAAAGGAGGGTATATATCATTTTAAATGTGTATTCCCTTGCAGTAAAGGAGAAGAGAGGCTCCTGAGAATGTGTACGGATGTCTGGATTGGTCACTGGAGTGGCTGGAGCCACAGAAATGAATCCAAGGCTTTGGTCCATCCTTAACCCTGTTAGCCTCAGTGTCTGCCCACAAATTATCCTCTGAATGTGCTTGCAATCCCAGGCATTGGTCATGAGAAGTACAGATGGTTCTGTGCATATTTACCACCCCAGTGGGAAGCAGCGCCACTTGCCTGCTGATAGCTCATTCTAAGCAGGGACAAATGGCTTCCTTTCCGGTTGTGCTGAAAGCCAAAGTTTTTCATATTATAAAAAGATGCTGTTTGAATTATTGTTTGCTTGTGCTCTGATGTGAGAAGAGAGAGATACATGTGTGGATGGCAAAGCCCCTTTCCAGCTGAGATGAGAGGGAAGAAGGGGCTGCAAGCTGGGAGGGCCTCTGTGGTTCCCGTCTGCATGCAGATCCTTCTTCCATGGTAAGGGCGAGATGCAGATTCAGAAAGCAAGTGCAAAAGTCTCCAAGGTCACGGGCTTTCTCTGAGCGGAGAAGAGAGCTAATGAAGGAAGCCGGGCAGGAATGAGTCTGTCTACAGCAATTTTCCATTGGCCTTTGTTATGCACAAGACAATTAGGTGACCTTCAAAGCTGAGTTCTTCTGGGACAGCAAAGCCCAGCCCCCGCAGGAAGGTCACAGATCAACTCCGGCTCACCTGTGAACAAAGACCCTGCCCTCCAGATGTCATTCGCCAGTCTGCTCTCTGGGCTTTGAGGATTCCATGATCCTGAGTGGGAAGTTGAAGGGTTCTCAGTGGAGGTGAGGTGGGTTCTCTCTGCAGTCAGGCCGAGCCTGAGTAGGCCCACAGATGTGTATTCCGTGTGTGTTTGGAGGTGAGGCACCCCAAGACACAGACTCATGTTAGCCCAGCCCTAAGAGGCAGAAGGAAAAAGACTAAGTAGCAATCCACTAATTTGCAGCAAGAGACTTAGCAGCTGGCACACTGTGTCAGCAAGCCTGCCCCGGGGGCTCTGAAGAATGGGAAACTCCAGTGCCTATGAAGCCAGGGAGGCAACGAAATGAGTGGGCCTGATATAAGACGAAAGGGAGTCGTGGAGACCGTGCTGAACGGGGACCCAGTGCCCCTTCTGCAATATGCAGCCTATATGATCTCTGCCTCTGTTGCTTTTCAGGGTTTGGGTGTCCAGAGTTTCTGACTTCAGAGGTTGGAGATTCAGATTTTATTTTTTTAAAAATAAATATTGATTGTATTTATTTGAAAGAGTGACAGAGACAGAGAAAGGGGTAGAAGGAGACAGATCTCCCATCCACTGGTCCACTCCCCAGATACTCACAATAGCTGGAGGTGGGCCTGGCTAAAGCCGAGAATTAGGCACTCCATCTGGGTCTCCCATGTGGGTGGCAGGAATCCAAGTACTTGGGCCATCATCTGCTACCTCCCAGGCACATTAGCAGGGAGCTGGGTTGGACGTGGAAGCAGGACTTGATCCCAGAAACTGTGATGGGAATGTGGGTGCCCCAAGTAGTGGCTTAACCCACTATACCAAAATCATGGAACAGAGATTCAGAGTTATAGGAGAAACTGCCCAATGCATAAATAGAATGCTGTGCCAAGTACAATATTTAGTTCCATGGACTGAGATATATGATGGTGGTTTCACAAGATTATATCCATTGTTTAGCAGTGTGGTAACTGCCTTAGTTTGTATAGATATAGTCTGTGCTGTTTGCACAAGGATGAAGTCAGCTAACTGCGTTTCTCAGGCTGCACCCCTGTCATTAAGCAATGCATGGCTACGCACACAGAGCAACCAATTTTTAGGTTAAAAACATCATTTTGCAAGCCAAATGGTCTGTACATTCTCATTTGCAGATGTTAATTATACCCAGAAGTCTTTTTTCTTTCCTTTTTTTTTTTTAAAGATTTATTTATTTGAAAAGCAGAGTTATAGAGAGAGAAAGGGAGATTCAGAGAGAGAGGTCTTCCATCTGCTGATTCACTCCCCAAATGGCTGCAACAGCTAGGGCTAGGCCCAGTGGAAGCCAGGAGCCTGGAGCTCCATCTGGTTCTCCCACATGGGTGGCAGGGGCCCAAGCACTTGGGCCATCATCCAGGCTCATTAGCTGGGAGCTGGATCAGAAGTGGAACAGCTGGGACTTGAACCAATGCTCATACGGATGCTGGTGTCGCAGGTGGTGGCTTAACCTGCTGTGCCACATGCCAGCCCCCAGAAGTCTGCTTTGAGAGCCAATTTCAAGGCAAAGGGAGTTAGCTGGTTAACCTCAACAGTTAGCATCATCCAACTGAGAAAATCTGCAGGTGCACCCGACAGGAAGGGTTGAAGCTTTGAAGCCTCTGCTTCAGCAGTGACATTTGCTTCCCACCTCCTAGCTTTCATCAAGGTCACAGTTCCCTCCACAAGCACACCTGCTTCACACTGTGGTGTTTGCCAATTAAAGCACCAGCATTCCGAGGGCCCTTGGGTACGGCTTTCTCACCGCAAGGTTCAGATTTTACAGCCTCCCTGCTCTTCCCTAAGATTCAAGGGCATGCAGATCTACAATTGATCTTTGTTTATTTCTTCCTTTTTTTCTTCATTCCTTCCTCTTTCCCTCTATAAAAGATTTATTTATTTATTTATTTATTTGAGATGCAGACTTACAGAGAGACAGAGAGAGTGACAGTGAGCAAGTGAGAGAGAAACAGAGAGGTATTTCATCCCTTGGTTCACATCCCAAATGGTTGCAACTGTGAGGGTTGATCCAGGAGGAAGCCGGAAGCC
The DNA here is from genome assembly GCA_949820135.1 of Sylvilagus floridanus. Classification (NCBI taxonomy): domain Eukaryota; kingdom Metazoa; phylum Chordata; class Mammalia; order Lagomorpha; family Leporidae; genus Sylvilagus; species Sylvilagus floridanus. The sequence continues at coordinate 7,298,323 of OX463228.1, read as the reverse complement.
TGGAACTCCATCTGGGTCTCCACGTGGGTGCAGGGACCCAAGCACTTAGGCCATCTTCCACTGCCTTCCCAGGGACATTCTAGGGAGCTGGATTGGAAGTGGAGCAGCCAGGACTTGAACTGCTGTCCATATGGGAGCCCAGCACTGCGGTTGGCAGCTTAACTCGTTATGCCACAGTACCGATCCCTGGACAATGCTCTTTATTAAGAAGAGATTTTTCTTGTTTAATTTTCCAAAAGTAACAACAAGGATATTAATAAAATTCATTCATTCAACAAGTACTTATTGAGCTGCTGCAATGACCCAGCAGCAAGCTGGTTAGAAAACAACCAGAGCTCAGGGAATTCACACGTGAGTCAGCCCCACTCCATCAAGTGCTTTCAATGTCCCAGCATCTCCGCAACACATTCTGTGCATTTAGCTCCGCTCTTCTCCAGGCCAGCTCCACCACATCCACATTGTGATGATCTCTGCTTTATGATTAAGACAGTCATAGCTAGTCCAGGTCAAATGACTCCGCCTCTACTCTCTAGGGAGACACTGTGGGCCCCTCAGTTGCTAACCTGGTACTGATGACCCAGCTTCTTCCAATTCAACACTGGCTGAGGAAGGGACTTGGTGATGATAACAGTTTTGCCTTTTGTTAAAAACTTGTTTATTCTCATTTTATTTGAAAGGTTGAAAGGGAGGGGGACAGAAAGAGAGAGAGAGAGAGAGACATACCTTCTATCTGCTGGTTCACTTCCCAAATGCATGCAACAGCCAGGGCTGTGCCAGACCTCAGGACGGAGCCTGACCTCCATCAGGCTCTCCCACAGGGGTGGCAGTGACTCAGGTGCTTGGGCTAGTACCTGCTGCTTCCCAGGATGCGCACGAGCAGGAAGCTGGAGCAGAAACGGAGTCGCTCAGACTGGAACCAGGCACCCTGATACGGGTGTGAGTGTCCCTAGCGGCACGCTAACCGCTGCATGGAATGCCTGCCCCGGTGCCTGCTTTTATTCTGATGGGAATTCCACACATGTATGGAAGTCCTGTCAAAGTTAAGAACTGCTAATAATAATTACTGAGATGCCATTTGTGACTTTCTGTCAGGCTTCGTGCTAAGTACTTTATATGAAATGAAATCCTGAAGCTTGTAAGTCAGCACTATTACCCCTTTAGAAAAGAGGCTGGGTCCCAGAGAAATCATCGTCTTGTCCAATGTGACACAGGGGTCACTGCACATCCCTAGAGCGGGGCTGGGGAAACTTTTTTCTCCAAGGGCCATTTGGATATGTATAGCATCATTTGTGGGCCACACGCAATTATCGTCTTGAAAATTAGACTACAATAGATGCACTGAATTTCGAGTCTTGCCTGTGGTTGCCTTGGCAGGGCCAGACCCAATGATTTTGCTGGCTTTATGTGGCCTGCGGGCCAGACAGGGGGATGCTGACCTGTGGACAGTGGAGTTAGGCAGGTGCACAGTCTAATCAGCTGGCCACGGAGTTCATTCATGGTGGCATTGAGAACCGACCCAGAGCAGAAATCAGTAAGACTGGGACACAGGTGAAGGGGCCGGTGGCAGGAGCACCGTCAAGGTCAGGTTTGAAAGGGGATTTGCCTGTGAAACAATCTTGGCCACAGTCAGTCCTGAGCATTGGAAGAGGTGGCTCAGTAATTGTAATTGGCCCCAAAGGCGAGTGCCTGGTTGCTTGTCTGGAAGGTCGTGAGAGTCTTGCCACACTGTCTGATCCACTCAGTGTCTTTGATCTGACTTGCGAATGGGGCTGACTCTTGTGAGCAGGTATTGTGACATTGTATGGATAACCTGGAGTAAACAATTGACTTCCAGAGCCAAGTCTAGGTCCCAGGGCTTAGGAAAGTTAGACTATTCTGTAGATGGTGAGAATTTTCCTGTTGATGCTTGCCCTATTGTCTTAGGTAGGACTGGGGAAGGAAGTGTTTTCTTAAGGCTTAAAAATAAACAAGTACATAGGATGCGATCAAAAACCATAAAGCAAGTGAGTTCCAGGAGAAATGCCAGACAGGCTTCTGACGGAGGCGCCGGCAGCCAGGGCGGCAGCACGGCCACGCAGATGGCCCACGGGGAGAGTCGCGCTGCTGTTTTAGGATTTCAGACCTGGAGGGGCCTTTAGGGACCAGCCCACCCAGCCCTTCTTACGAGGAAAATTCTTGAGGACCAGAGAGAGAGAGCGACTTTCTCAAGCTCACACAGCTAACAAGGGAAGAGGACTGGGATATCAGTTTCCTGAAATTCTTATTCTATGCCAGAGTAAGTGCTTGATAAGTGCTTGTAGTAGCTGGGCTAACATGAATATTTACTAATGTTGAAATTTTAAAAAATATATATTTTTTTTGACAGGCAGAGTGGACAGTGAGAGAGAGAGAGAAAGGTCTTCCTTTTTTGTCGTTGGTTCACCCTCCAATGGCCTCTGCGGCCGGCGCACCGCGCTGATCCGAATACAGGAGCCAGGCGCTTCTCCTGGTCTCCCATGGGGTGCAGGGCCCAAGCACCTGGGCCATCCTCCACTGCTCTCCCGGGCCACAGCAGAGAGCTGGACTGGAAGAGGGGCAACCGGGACAGAATCCAGCGCGCCCCGACCAGGACTAGAACCCGGTGTGCCGGCACCGCTAGGCAGAGGATTAGCCTGTTGAGCCACGGCGCCGGCCCAGAATCTTCATTTTTATACTTCATATTTATCAAACAGTCCTATTTAGCCCAGTTCATAAAATTTTAAAAAATTTAAACATTATTTATAAAGGTAATGAATCCCTTTTCATTTTGAAAGCTTTCTAAATGTATAAACAAATAAGGAACCTCTCCCAAGTATTAAACACCACTAAACAAATCTCACAGGATCACCAGTGAGTATCATTTTTTTTAACAAGATTCAGTTATTTATTATTATTTATTATTATTATTCCAAAGGCAGAGAGAGCGGGGGGCTGAGACAGAGGCCCTCTGTCCACTGGTCACCTCCCAGGCAGTGCACACGCCAGGGCTGGAGCTGCACTCGGGGCTCCGGCAGGGGCGGCAGGAGCCGGGTCAGAGCGGAGCGGCCAGGACCGGAAGGACCCGATGGACGCTGGCTGCGCCACGCTCGGGCCCTGTGAATCGCAGGTGCTTCAGCACAGCTGGGCCACTTAACACCTATGGACGCAAGAGCCACAATCCAATTTAACGTAATCTCACTTTTTCGGCAGGAAGCGCCAGGCTAACGGGTTCTTCTTTAACATACTAAATTCTCTAGACTATCTTAGACACATTAAGTCCCAAATACATAGACTGTCCCAGTGTTTACAAAAACCCGATTCTTAACGGAAAAAGTATTAGTTCCACAGACCTGGTGAGCTCCACCGTCTCCTCGCCAGTCTAGACCGGCCCCGCGCTTAAAGGAAGCCCGCCGTCCCCGACCTCGTGGGGCAGCTGTCATGGCGGCCGCTGCGGCTGCGGACGGAAGCCCAGGAGGGACCTGATTGTGACGCAGGAGCCGCCCCAGGGTGCTCGCCACGTCTTGAACCATGTTCCCCAGTGGGGCCGCGGAAATGACGCATTCATTCTTTTTTGTTGTTGGCATCGCGTCTTCTTTCCCACTCTGCTGGAGGTGCTCTGAGTTCCAGTGGATTCTGCTGATCTCTCTTGTCTTCTGGAGCCCCTGGGTCCTATGGCCCAGACCTCAACTCCTACAGACACTGCAGTGACATCCGCTGGCCCTCTGTGTGGCCGTACAGGGCTGTGTTGGGCTCTGCGGCCACTGCACCCAGTGGCACCCCAGAGGTCCTTCACACAGGAGGACAGGACGGCCAGCTGCTGGGAGTGGCTGGTGACTGTAAACACCCCCTCCCCCTTACAGGAAAAAGACCTCAGAAACGCCCATTGTCCTATAAGCCTCTCAGGCACGGCCAGCTGCCCAGGTAAGTAGTGGCCAAGTCTCACAAGGCCAGTCTTACTATGATCTTGAGAATGACCTTTTAGGGAGGCCGGAAGTCAGACACATGGGAACAGGAAGTCTGAGTGGCTTCTGAGCAGGGGTCACTTCTTGTAGGACATGGACTAAGAAGCTGTGGACAGCGGAAGCAAGCAATGGCTTCAAACAGGAGTTCTAAATCAAGTCTCACCTGGAGGGGCAGCTGTTATATTGCATCTGAGTTGCTGCTTTTATGAACATGCTCCTGGGTCAGGGCTGCTGGGGATGGGAGACTGAACCGGGCCTGGCAGAGTCCTGCACAATACTGGGTTAATATGAATTTATTTTATACATATACAACCCGTGTGTATTTGTAAATATGTATGTATTTCTATATTTCATAGGAAAAGGGAACTAAACAGATGACCCTCTACCTACTTTATTTATACAAATATTTAGCGAAGCGTGACAACATTTGAGTGTACAGGAGGCGTGACGGACGTGTGGTCCTCTGGGAAAGTTCAGCCCATCAGTAGGGGCCCACGCAGTATTCAAACCAATTCAGCATTTCAGAACAGGGTGGAAGATGGAATAACACAAATACCTGGATGTTTTGCAAACAGGACTATCTGGCTGCACAAGTCAGTGTTCCCACATGGTGACAGCGCTGGTGCGGTGGCAGCCGTCCCCACTAGAGGGGGCTTGTAGTCTCCTTCATTCACTGTCTCCCTTATTCCCTCTTTTGTACGTCACACTGAGTATCAGCTGCTGTTGCTATTACACTCGCCCAGTTGGTTTTCTTAAAGCAGTAGTTCAAGGAAGTAGCATGATTCTATTAAAAACAGAAAGAGACCAAAGGGACTGCAAGTTTTGAGAAGTAAGACAGGACACAGTTCTGTGAGAACAGAGACCATTTCTAAGTATATCTATATATCTCTCTCTCTCTATATATAGATACATATTTTAACATGTGGGGTTTTCTTAGACTCTGCCAGCTTTGCACATGGACTTGGCTTTGGAGTTCCTGTGGTGGGTGAATGTGCAACCCCTGAGCAAACCTTACTTGGCATTAGGTCCGTAATTCCCTTTGGCTTCTTGACAAAAGTCATGACCAACTTGCTGTAATCTCCTGTGTGGCCTGGGAAATGGGGGAACTTGACAAACTGTAGCAGGCCCCTCCTTTTAGTTTCTATTTCTTATTTTTTTAAACAATGTTCATATTTTTATTTATTTTCATCTTGCTTGAAAGGCAGGGAGAGGGAGAGAGAGGGAAAGAGAGAAATCTTCCATCCACTGGTCTAGTAGTCCCCAAATCCCTGCAACAGCCAGGAGTGGGCCAGGCCAAAGCCAGGAACTTAGAATTCAATCCAGGTCTCCCATGTGGGCAGCAGGGATGCAAGTCCTTCACCTGAGTTAGGTCTCAGGGATTTTTTAGGGTCTCCACATGCAAGGAGGCAGCCATTTGGAAGTGGAGAAGACTTACCGAAGACGGGACAGCAGAGTGAGGGGAAAGTAAGGTGGCAGCTGCCTGGACGGGGTGTGGGTTCTGAGGAGTCATCCCACCAGGCAGTGGGCCACAGCCCATGTATGCTGTTTGTTGTGTGCAGAGACTCACATCTGGTGTGATAAGGTGGGTTTGAACAGAGACTCCCTTGACAAGGTGTTCATTGAAGTCAACAATGTACACACTTGCTCTTATCAGCTTCTGATGTCCCAGGCAAGCAGGCAGCTGTAAGAGCCAGACACAGCAGAATCTCAGGCCGTAAAATTCCATCCTGACATCCTCAGGGTCCTTCTTACTTGGGACTCAGTTTACCAGGTGTGCCATTCCTCAGGACCTGCTGCCTCCCAGGGTGCACATTTACAGGACGCCGGATCGGAAGGGGAGCACTTGGCTCTCTAACCAAACACTCCTCCATGCGATGGGGGTGACTGCTGGCATCTGAACCCTGGGCCAAACGCCATCCCTGGTCTCTATTTCTCCGACTTCCTGAAGACTAGAGTACTCCCTTTCCAGCCAATTACACTGACTTCATACAAATGACGTTGTCATTGGCCTCACAGGCAGCTTTCCCTTTCCCGTTGTCTCGGAGTAATTGAGCTGTTGCCCTGGAAGTGTTCCTGGTGCAGAGAGACGCAGAAGCTAATAGAGACATGGAACACAGAAGACCTGGCATTCCCTTAGGAAGCTGTTGCAGAATAACCTTGGAAGGGAAAGATATTAAAACCAAGATAAGACTGAGTGAGACTGAAAAGGAAATTGATAATTGGAGGAGGGAAAAGAAAGTAGTTGGAGATTTGTTGATTTTAAAATTCATCCTATTAAAGGCATATTGTCAGTTTAGATGAAAAGATCAGAAGCATAAAGGCATGGTTCCTGCTCCAGGATGGGGCAGGAAGCCTTTTAAAGGGCAAAGAAGAGGAGATGTTTTCTCGCAGCGGCGGGAAGAGGGCTGAAAAAGAGCTGCACCTTTCAGACACTGACATCAGCCGGTCACGGTCTGGGAACGCAGGCACAGAAAGCACCAGAGAATGGCTGCAGCCACAGCCTCTGCTGATACACGGCTGCTTCGTGGAGAGGTAGCGCTGCCCGCCCGGGGCTGCAGGCCAAAAGAACTGACTTCCGAGGGCCGGCGTGTGGCACACGGGTTCAGATGCTGCCTGGGGTGCTTCGTCCTATCCTGCAGTGCCTGTGTTCAAACCCTGGCTCCCCCTCCAATCCCAGCCTCCTGCCATGCACCCCCTGGGAGGCGGCAGTAGCTGACTTCCTGCCACACACACACACACACACACACACACACACACACACGGCAGACCTGGATTGAGTTCCTGGCCCAGTCCTGGCTGTTGTGGGCATTTGGGGGAGTGAATCAGAGGATGGAAAACCTCTCTCTCTCTCTCTCCCTCTCTCCTTCTTATCCCTTTGCCTTTCTTTCTTTCTTTTAAGATTTTATTTATTTGAGAGGTAGAGTTACAGAGAGAGAGAGAGAGAGAGGTAGAGACATACAGAGAGTGGTCTTCCATTGGCTGGCTTACTCCCCAAAAGGCTGCAATAGCCAGAGCTGGGCTGATCCAAAGCCAGGAGCCAGGAGCTTCTTCCGAGAATCCCATGCAGGTGCAGGGGCCCAAGCACTTGGGGCATTTTCTACTGCTTTCCCAGGCCATAGCAGAGAGCTGGATCGGAAGTGGAGCAGCTGGGACTCGAACAGGCACCCATGTGGGATGCCAGTGCTCAGGCGGAGGCTTAGCCCACTATGCCACAGTACCAGCCCCTGCCTTTCAAATAAAATGAAACTAAATAAAAATTTTTAAAAACCTGATTTCTATGGTGGAGTCCAAAGCAACCATATGGTGCCCTGACCCACAGGTCCTGGCTCAAATCTGCTCTGGGCAGCCCCTCTCCTGACTCTCAGATTGGGAAAATCATCTGTCCCTATCAGGTCACAACATCCGTTGCCCCCTCAGTCACTAAGATGTGTGGGTCCACGAAGGGGCCGACACTCCGGCTGCTCTCAGAGGCAGAATCCTCTCCCCTTCAGCACAGGCTGCTGCCGGGAAAGTGGCCTGGCCGCGGTTAGTTCATGGTTACCTGGTTACCTTGTCTGGTGTCTCTGTGAGAGTGCTTTGGGGAGCGATGAGCATTTGAGTCGGTAGACTGTGTAAACAGCACCCTGAAGCTGGAGCTGCACCTGCTCCTGCTGCTCCATGAAGGGCCTGCGGAGATCAAAGAGGTCCTGCAGGGTGCACTGCTCTGCTTGCCTCCCTCCTCTCCCCCTCCTCTTCCTTTCAGGAGTGACAGAGAGAGAGGGAGAGAGCTCTTCCATCCAGTGGTTCACTCAAATGACTGCAACAGCAGGGACTAGGCCTGGCTGAAGCCGGGAGCCAGAAACTCCCTTCAGGTGTCCATGATAGGGACCCAAGTTCTTGGGCTCTCACCTGCTGCTTCCTGGGTGCATTAGCAGGGAGTGGGTGGGAAGCAGAACAGCTGGGACTTGAACTGGCGCTCTGACATGGGGGCCGGGTTCTCAGAGGTGGCTTAACCTGCTCTCCGAAGATGCATCCCCTCCTGTCTATTCTTGAGCGAGGACTAACGTCTCCTGACCTTGAGTACTGGTGCTCCTTCCTGGGCCTTCTGCCTGGGCCTTCTGGGATTGGCTCTGCCTGTTCTCGTGCCTTTGGCCTTGAACTGGAACTATGGTCTGAGCTTTCCTGGGCTTCCAGTTGGCAGGTGGCAGATTGTGGGACTTTGCATCCTGTATAATCACATGCGACAATCCCTTATAATAAATTTATGTACATACAATATATATGTGAGATAGAATGGTATAAGATATGCACGTAGGCTGATGTGTGTGTACATATAGGCTATAGATTTATTATGAGACACTGGTTTATCCAATTACGGAGGCTGAATATATATGAACACATAAAATAGGAATATATCCATGGTGATATATTGATATCTGTGTTGTGTCTGCATTCTCTCGGGCCCAAGTGGATTCTGAAAATTTCTCGAGTTAGCACGCCTGCCATTGTGCCCCCTCCTCCCTCTCCAGGTCATTGCTGATCACACAAGGGCAAAGTAGGGCAGACGGAGGAGAGGGAAGAGGCCAGGAGAGGCCTTGCTGGGCAGGCGTTGGCGAGGCTGGCACCCGGGCTGAGATCTGTTTATAACATTTATTTATTTAGATTTATTTATTTACTTGAAAGTCAGAGTTACAGAGAGGCAGAAGCAGAGAGAGAGAGAGAGAGAGAGAGAGAGAGAACAGAGAGAGGTCTTCCATCCACTGATTCACACTCCAGATGACTACAATGGCCGGAGCTGAGCCGATCCACTACGCCACCGGGTTGGCCCCATTTGTTTATAAAATTTAAGGGGCCTCCAACTTAGTAATCAGAATAAGTAATATTTTAATGTAAACATTTTAAAGAACTGAAATTAGTATAACATTTCAAAGAACAAAATGTCAAAGTAAAGACAGGATAAGTTGAAACTAATGGGAACATGATTTCGGGGGTTGGTGTTTGGCACATCCCAAACCAGAGCACCTGGGTACAAGGCCCCTCCGTTCTGCACTCTGGGTTCCTGCTGATGCGCGTCCTGGGAGACAGCATAAGATGGCTCATGCACTGGGGTCCTCTCAGGGCGAGAGATCCAGACTGGGTTCCCAGCTCCCGGCTTCCGACTGGCCCAGCTCTTGCAGGTATTTGGGGAATCAGCAGATGATCTCTGTCAGCTTTCAAAGTAATTAAAAAGAATTTTTTTTAGAGTGTTACTTAGTCAAGACAAATTGTCAAACCCAGCAATCCTCTCAATTGCAAATGAGATAAGCAGACAAGCTGATTTTGAAAATGTTTTTGATGACTTTGTGTCCATTAAAGCCAGGAAATTAAAATAATAAATCCATTTGGGCATAAATAAAATATTTAAAGTAATGTGGTTTCGGTGCATTTTTCAACTTTTCCACATTTTTCAACAGTGTTAATGTCCTGGGGAAAAATTAACCGTTAAAGATACGCATTAAATATGCATAGTGTAGACGACACCCATCTTTCCTTTTGCCTCAGGCGCCACTGTGGCTTGCGCGGCACCATTACTGATCCTCTCACTTAAAATTCAGATATTTTTCTCATTGTGGATATTTTTACCTTAATTTTGGTTTCTGAAAAGATGTTATTGGGGCCAGCGCTGTGGAGTAATGGGTAAAGCCATGGCCTACAGCACCAGCATCCTTTATGGGCGTCGGTTCTAGTGCTGGCTGCTCTACTTCTGATCAAGCTCTCTGCTATGGCCTAGGAAAGCAGTAGAAGGTGGCCCAAGTCTTTGGGCCCCTGCACCCACCTGGGAGACCCGGAAGAAGCTCCTGGCTCCTGGCTTTGGATTGGCACAGCCATTGTGGCCATTTGAGGAGTGAACCAGCGGATGGAAGACCTTTCTCTCTCTCTTCCTCTCTCTCTCTGTAGCTCTGCCTTTCAAATAAATAAATAATCTTTAAAAAAATTGTATCAGACTATTATTTACCTTGATTGCTGAGCCTCTGGGTGTGCGTTTAAATTCTGAATACCCCTGCAGCGCCTCACGGCCCCTGCTGGCGCCAGGCGTGTAAAGCTGCCCTGCCTGGGCACACCACTCCGTGAAGGGGCGTGCACACTGCCTCTGCACACCCGTGATGCCTCCCTCGGCCTTTCCACATCCCACACGACTTTTCCATCCCCATAAATCATGCTGGGGCAGGATCCAAGACACGCCCACAGCCGTCCCCTGTACCTTGCACCCCGGGGTGGAGGATGGGGCTGCCCACCGCCATCGCCTCTCCCTGTAGGTTGCTCAGGTGCACGTCTCTTCCAGGTGTCAGCTAGAGCTCCGGAAGCGAACTCTCCCCAGCCCTTCGTCATCCCGGAGAGAGGGAAAGGCAGCCCTGCCTCTCCGCCCTGGGGCGAGTTCTCCCTTTCGGGTTTTCTCTTCAGTCTCCAGCAACTTTCTGGTTTTCTCCAAATTCATACAGAAACCGCAAGGTCAGCTAAGGGTTGCAAAAAGTTGTTTTAAAAATAGCTTTGTTGAGATATAATTTTAATATAACACGATTCACCCTCTTGAAGGACACAATTATTTTTAATGTGTTCTTAGAATTGTACAACCGTCACCACAATCGATTTTAGTACATTTTTATCAGACCCCAAAGAAATCCCAGATGCATCAGCAGTCACCGCCTCCAGCCCTCACCAGCACCCGCCCCTAGTCCTGGATCTACACTGATCTGCTTTCCATTATTATGTCATTATGGATTCACCCGTTCTAGACACTTCACTTATGTATTTAATATTTCTTTTAAAATAATTTTCATCTTATTTGAAAGGCATACACACACATACACAGAAAGAGAGAGATCCCTACCATTCACTGGTTCACTGCCTAAATGCTTACAATGGCTGGGGTTGGGCTAGGCCAAACCCAGGAGCCGGGAACTCCATCTGGGTCTCCTACATGTAAGGTAGGGACCCAGATACTTGTGCCATAACTACTGTCTCCCAAGGTGCGAATTTAGCAGGAAGCTGGGATCAGGAGTGGAGCCAGAACTCGAACCCAGGCACCCTGATATGAAATGTGGGTGTCCCAAACAACATCTGAACTCTGTGCCAAATGCCACCCCTGGACATTTCATTTAAATGAAATTATACAACATGAGGAATTTGTGATAATTGCTGTAAGGTATTCAACATTCGTCTACGTTGTGGTTTGAATCAACTTTTTCTTCTTTTTATTACCAAATAACATTCACTGCATGGAGAAGAGTCCATCACATCCCTCGCTCATACTTTAGGGGAGTTCTCCGGTTTTGTTGCGGGAGTCCCTTCTATGTTCTAGATAAAAGTTCCTGATCTGTTATAGGACGCGTACAACATTTCTTCATTCTGTGGGTTGTCTTTTCCTACTCCGGATAGTGACCTCTGCTGCACAGAAGTTTTGAACTTGGGTGATGTCCTGTTATCTATTTTTTCTTTTGTTGCTTGTGCTTTGGATGTTGTTCTGTGATTCCTCCTAAGAATTTTAGCATCGTTGCTCTTGTATTTAGGTCTTTCACTCCTTTTGAGTTAATTTTCATGTGTAGTATAAGAAAAGGGTTCAACTTCATATTTTTTTTGCATGTATATACAGTTTTTCTAACATCGTTTGTTTACTATAAAGACGTAATTCACAAACCGTCCTACTCTTAAATGGTACAGCAGCCAGCCTCACGGCACTGCCTGCTGTGCCAGCATTCTGTGTCCAGGTGCCTGCTCCTGATCCAGCTCCTTGTAATGAGTCTGGAAAGGCAGTGGAAAATGGCCCAAATGCCTGGGTCCCAGCTACCTGCATGGCAGAGCTGGATGGAGCTCCAGGGGCCCAGCTTTGGCCTGGCCCAGCCCTGGCTGATGCTGGCATGTGGAGAGTGAACAAGCAGATGGAGGATCTCTCCCTCTCTCTCTGTCACTCTTCCTTTTAAATAAATCTTTTGAAATAATTGTACAATTCATAGTTTTTAGTCTATAAAGTTGTGCAACCATTACTACTATCTAATTCCAGATCGCTTTGTCACCCCAAATGGTCATTTACAATTCCCTTTATCTCTATCTCCTGGAAGCCCCTGGTATACTCTAGTGACTTGTTTATTCTGAATGTTTCATATAAATTAGTCATCTGATGTGTGGCCTTTTGGTTTCTTTCACTTCACACAATGCTTTCATGTTGAATATGTATCTTTCCTTTTTATGGTCCAATGTTATTCCATTCCATGATATACTTCATTTTGTTGACACATTTATCAATTGACAGACATCTGTTTGGGTTGTTTTCACATTTTTTACTATAATCAATAATACTACTGATATCTTTGTATAAATTTTGTATGGAAATATTTTCATTTCTTTAGGTATATACAAGGGGTCTTCAAAAAGGTCAGGGAAAATGTGTAGTCTGAGAATTCTATGCGTGGATATCAGAAAAAAAATTTGTACCAAAATAAACTTATCTTTTAATCCCATTTTCCATGTACTTTTTGAAGTACACACATATTTAGAGTGGAATTGCTGGGTCAAATGGTAATTCTATATTTAAATATTTGAGAAACTATAAAACCATTCCTATAAAGATGCACAATTTCCTCAGTAATAAATGAGGGTTCTGATTGCATCACTTACTCTGAAGCAATTTTAAGTATTTTAAGCCATTTCCAGTGGGTATGAAATGGTTTCTTATTGTAGTTCCGAGTTGCATTTCCCTAATGGGTAGTGGCATTGAACATCTTTGTGTGTGTGTTGTCTATTTGTATATCTTCCTAGGATAATTGTCTGTTTATATCCTTTTGTCCATTTTTAAATTGGGTTATTGCCTTCTAAGAGTTCTTTCTACATTCTGGCTACAACTCCCTTCTCCCTTACTTCTCCCAATTATGCAGATTATATTCTTACTTCGTTAGGGTATCCTTTGATGAAAAAAAGGTTTTTTTTTTAATATTTATTTTTATTTATTGGAAAGGTAGAGTTATGGGGGTGGGGCAAGGCTGTCACTCCCTAAATGGCCTGAATGGCTAGAGGTGGACCAGACTGAAGCCAGGAGCCAGGAGCTAGGAGTTTCTTCCTGGTCTCCCACAGGGATGCAGGGCCCCAAGCACCTGAGCCATCCTCTGCTGCTTTCCTAGGCCAGAGGAGAAAGCTGGATCGGAAGTGGAGCAGCAGGGTCTGGAACAAGTGGATATGGGATGCTGGCATTGCAGACAGTGGCTTAATCCAGTACGCCACAATGCCGGTCCCTGAACAGAAGTTTTTAACTTTGCTGATGTCTAATATATTTTTCCTTTGCAATTGGTGCCTTTGGTTTCACACCTAAGAGCCATTGCCTGATCAAAGGCCATGAAGATTTAGACCTACGTTTTCATTGAAGGATGTTGTTTCCCGTTCATTCCATTTGGAGTTAATTCCTGCGTGGTGTGAATTCGCTGTCCTAATCTATTGTTGTGCATGTGGATATCCAGTTATCTCCATGCCACTTATTAAAAAGACTGCTCTTTACTCATTGAATTATCTTGTAACCCTTATTAGAATCAGTTGACTGTAAAAGCAATGGTTTAGTTCTCAATTCTGTTCTGTTGTTGCCATGTCTATTTTATGCCAGTATCTTGCTGTCCTGATTTCTGTATATTAAATTTTAAAATCAGTAATTAACCAATTTCATTCTTATTTTTCAATATTATATGGCTATTTTGGTTGCCGTGGATTTCCATACAAAATTTAGGATGAAGTTGTCAATTTATTCAAAGGAGCCAACTATTTTAATAGTAATTGCATATGATCTATAAACTAATTTAGGGAGTATTTTCATTTTACTAACTTTAAATTTTCTTATCCATGAACAGATAATGTCTGTTATTTAAAATATAAAATAGAGGGGGCTGGCACTGTGGTGTAGTGGGTTAAAGCACTGGCCTGCCCATATGGGTGCCGGTTCTAGTCCTGGCTGCTCCTCTTCTGATCCAGATCTCTGCTATGGCCAGGGAAAGCAGTAGAAGATGGCCCAAGTCCTTGGGCCCCTGCACCCATGAGGGAGACCCAGAAGAAGCTGCTGGATCCTGGCTTCAGATTGGCGCAGCTCTGGTCATTGTGGCCATCTGGGGAGTGAACCAGTGGATGGAAGACCTCTCTCTCTGTCTCTACCTCTCTCTGTAACTCTTTCAAATAAACAAAATTAATATTTTAAAAAAATAGAAAATAATCCTCCGCCTTGCGGCGCCGGCACACCGGGTTCTAGTCCAGGTCGGGGCGCCGGATTCTGTCCCGGTTGCCCCTCTTCCAGGCCAGCCCTCTGCTGTGGCCCGGGAGTGCAGTGGAGGATGGCCCAGGTGCTTGGGCCCTGCACCCCATGGGAGACCAGGAAAAGCACCTGGCTCCTGGCTCCTGCCATCGGACGAGCGTGGTGTGCCGGCCGCAGCGTGCCGGCCGCGGCGGCCATTGGAGGGTGAACCAACGGCAAAAGGAAGACCTTTCTCTCTGTCTCTCTCTCTCACTGTCCACTCTGCCTGTCAAAAAAAAAAAAAATAGAAAATAGAAATACATTTTATTGTATAAAATTAAGGTCTTCATATTTTACAGCTCACTAATACTAAAGAAAGACCAGGGAGCTGGTGCTGTGGTGTAGTGGGTGAAGCTGTAGCCTGGGACGCTGGCATCTCATGGGGGTGCCGGTTAGGGTCCCAGCTGCTCCACTCCCAATCCAGCTCCCTGCGAATGGCCTGGGAAAAACAGTGGAAGATGGTCCAAGTGCTTGGACGCCCGCACCCATGTGGGAGACCTGGAGGATACGCCTGGCTTCTGCCTGGCCAAACCCCAGCCATTTTGGCCATCTGGGGAGTGAACCAGCAGATAAAAGATCACTATCTCTCTCCCTCTCTCTCTGTGACACTTTCAAATAAATAAATAAATAAATAATAAGTAAATAAATAAGTTAAAACAAAGAGACCAGATACTTTTTAAGTCCCTTAACTTCACTTCTACCTCCAACTATTAAAATGACCTGACCAAATGTTATAAATCTAATTACACAAAAGCCTTTAAAAGTTGACTATCTCGGCCGGCGCCGTGGCTCAACAGGCTAATCCTCCACCTTGCGGTGCCGGCACACCGAGTTCTAGTCCTGGTTGGGGCGCCGGATTTTGTCCCGGTTGCCCCTCTTCCAGGCCAGCTCTCTGCTGTGGCCTGGGAGTGCAGTGGAGGATGGCCCAAGTGCTTGGGCTCTGCACCCCATGGGAGACCAGGAAAAGCACCTGGCACCTGGCTCCTGCCATCAGAGCAGCGCGGTGCGCTGGCCGCGACGGCCATTGGAGGGTGAACCAACGGCAAAGGAAGACCTTTCTCTCTGTCTCTCTCTCTCACTGTCCACTCTGCCTGTCAAAAAAAAAAAAAGTGTATTTAAAAAAAAAAAAGTTGACTATCTCAACTACTATTTTTGGGCATAGGTGATCCGCATGGCATGGTTTGGTGCCATGATCTTAAATACTTGGAAAGCATCCGTGGCAGCTCTAAATTGCCCACCAGTTTCAAATCCACCAATAGCAATGTCCCACATGCCAGCTACTGCGTGTGCTGCCTCGACATCAAAGATCTCATTAAACCGAATGGACGACATCACCTCATTAGTCTCACTTGGTATGTTAGTAATGAGTAAGATGAAGTTTGGAGGGGTAAGCAGGGACTTGAGGGTTTGGTGCTGTGTTTCCGTGGGTGTTAGCTAAAGTTCGTTTTCTCCAACCAGGCTTTCTGTCTACAGTTGTGGTCTGCTCTGCCGTCCTTTGTCAGCAAAAGTGGCACATACTATGTTACATGTTACCTGACAATCTGTTTTGTTTTTGACAGGCAGAGTTAGAGAGAGAGACAGAGAGAAAGGTCTTCCTTCTGTTGGTCCATTCCCCAAATGGCTGCCACGGTTGGCGTGCTGCTCCAATCTGAAGCCAGGAGCCAGGTGCCTCCTCCTGGTCTTCCATGCGGGTGCAGGGCCCAAGCACTTGGGCCATCCTCCACTGCACTCCCGGGCCACAGCAGAGAGCTGGACTGGAAGAGGAGCAACCGGGACAGAACCGGCGCCCTAACTGGGACTAGAACCCGGAGTGCTGGCGCCGCAGGCAGAGGATTAGCTTAGTGAGCTGCAGCGCCGGTGACAATCTGGTTTGAATACTGGATTCACACTGGTTTACCATAAGATGAAAATCATCGTCTCAGAGCCTTTGTGGATGAGCCTTGTTTCTCAAATATCACAAAGACCTGTGCCTCATCTTATCACAATATTCACCACATGTCAAACTGGGACCACAGGGCAGATAGGCATCTCTGCTTTTTTTTTTTTTTTTAGTGTAGTAATTGCTATTACTGATATAAATTATATGATTTGGCCTGATATCCATGTTTGCATTAAATTGTTCTAACAGCCTGAAGCCTATGCCATATCCTATAAGAAAGGAAAAAAGTCTGCCCTCTCTTGAATTTCTTTCCCCAGTGTTTTGAGTTTTTAGAAGGCAGATTTGATACTGAGTTATGGTTTAGATATGGTTTGAGATCTCCTGGGTTTTGTCCCTTTTCTACTGACATGCTATATTATGTTGATTTTTATGATGTTGAACCAAAGGTTCATATGCTGGAAGCTTGGTCCTCAGTGGGTAGGAGCAGTGGCACCATTACGAGGTAGACTCTGGTGGAAGGTTATGAGCTTACTGTGGGCATTGCCCTCGGGGGAGACTAATACACTTCTCGCAGGACTCCAGTCAGTTCCCTCCAGTGGGTTGTTCTAAAGACAGCAAGCCGGGTTCCTGAATCTCCCTGGCGTGCTGTCTAG
Source organism: Sylvilagus floridanus (assembly GCA_949820135.1). Taxonomy (NCBI): domain Eukaryota; kingdom Metazoa; phylum Chordata; class Mammalia; order Lagomorpha; family Leporidae; genus Sylvilagus; species Sylvilagus floridanus. Next base: position 7,281,553 of record OX463228.1, on the reverse strand, counting down.
CCGTGTGATCATTCTAGCATGCACTCTGGCCACGGTGCTGCCGTCACCCTGAGGTTCTCACCAGAGGCAGAACAGATGTGGCCACCCAATCATGGATTTTTAGCCTCTAAAGTTGTGAGCTCAATAAACCTCTTTTCTTCATAAAGTATCCAGACTTGGGTATTTTGTCATAACAATAGAAAAATAGACTAAGATACACTAATTCTGTGAAATTTATTCCGGCATATTCTTTTTGATGTTATTATGAATGAATTTATATTCTTATTTTTAGAATATTCAATGCAATTGATTAGAAATACAACTAATTTTTGTATACCGATCTTGTAATGCAATTTAGCTGAACTCATTTTCTAAAACACTCAGAGATTCTCCATCCACAGGTTTACTCCCCAAATGTCTGCAAAAGCCTGGGCTGGGCTAGGTTAAAGATAGGAATCAGGGCCGGCGCCGTGGCTCAACAGGCTAATCCTCCGCCTTGCGGCGCCGGCACACCGGGTTCTAGTCCCGGTCGGGGCGCCGGATTCTGTCCCGGTTGCCCCTCTTCCAGGCCAGCCCTCTGCTGTGGCCCAGGAGTGCAGTGGAGGATGGCCCAGGTGCTTGGGCCCTGCACCCCATGGGGAGACCAGGAAAAGCACCTGGCTCCTGGCTCCTGCCATCGGACGAGCGTGGTGCGCCGGCCGCAGCGCGCTGGCCGCGGCGGCCATTGGAGGGTGAACCAACGGCAAAAGGAAGACCTTTCTCTCCGTCTCTCTCTCTCACTGTCCACTCTGCCTGTAAAAAAAAAAAAAAAAAAAGATAGGAATCAGAACTCCATCTGAGTGTCCCACGCGGGTGGCTGGGACTCAACAACTTGAACCGTTACCCACTGGCTCCAAGAGTATGCATTAGCAGGAAATGGGATTGGAAATGCACCTGGGACTGGATTGCAGGTCCTCTCATACGGGACTGCAGGCATCCCAAGAGGCATCGTCACAGCTGTAACAAGTGTGCTTAACCTTGAATTTTTCAAGGTTGTCTACATACAAGATCATGCCATCAGCAAATATCATTTGAAAGTTTTGGTTTTTTTTCTTCTTCTTGCCTAACTTACCTAGATAGAACCTCTGGTAGTATAATATTGAATAGAAATGTCAAATCAAGACATCAAAAACATTTAGTCTTTTACTAAGATATTCACAGTTGTTTTTTCTTTTCTTTTTTAAGATTTATTTGAAAGAGTTACACAGAGAGGGGAGAGAGAGAGAGAGAGAGAGAGAGAGAGAGAGAATTCTTCCATCCAATGGTTCTCTCCCTAATTGGTCACAATGGCCAGAGCTGTGCCAATCCGAAGCCAGGAGCCAGGAGCTTCTTCCAGGTCTCCAGGACTCGAGCCATCTTCTACTGCTTTCCCTGGTCATAGCAGAGAGCTGATTGGAAGTGGAGCATCCAGGTCTTGAACTGGTGCCCATAAGGGATGCTGGGGCTTCAGGCCAGGGTGTTAACTTGCTGCACCACAGCGACGGCCCCCCACAGTTGTTTTTTTCATAGCTGCCATTTTTCAAGTTTAGGAAATTCCTATCTTGTTGTAGTTGGAGTGCCTTTATCACAAATGGGTTTGCATTTATTCACATTTTAATTATGTATCCATTGAATTCATCATATAGGTTTTGTCTTTTTTATTGATACATAATTTTTATGAGGTTAAACCAACCTTGCATTCCTACGCCATTGATCATGGCATATAATCCACTCTATATGTTGCTGGATTAGTATATTAGTATTTTCTTAAGCATTTTTTGGTCCATCTTTATAAAAGATATTGGTCTATGATTTTATTGAGACATATTTGTCTAGGTTTGATATCTGGCTACTTCTGTCTTTATAAAATGGGTTGGAAGAATCCTATGTGTTGGGAGAGTTTGAGAAAGACTGGTATAAATGCTTTTTTAAATGTTTATTAGAATGCAGCAGTGAATACATTTGAACCTTGGATTTTCTTTTTCTTTTTTTTTTCCTTGCTAATCTAATTGCTTGACTTACTATAGGTTTATTCAGATTTTGTGTTTCTTCTTGACTCAGTTTTGGTAATTTGTGTCTAAGAATTTTTCCATTTCATTTAGTTTATCTAATTTGTGGGAATTATAGTTTCATAGTGGGCTATCTTTACTTCTTTAAGATGGGTAGTAATGGGGCTGGCACTGTGGTATAGTGGGTAAAGCTGCTGCCTGAAGTGCTGGCATCCCATATGGGTGCTGGTTCAAGACTTGATGCTCCACTTCTGATCCAGCTCTCTGCTATGGCCTGGGAAAGAAGCAGAAGATGGCTGAAGGCCTTGGGCCCCTGCACCTGCTTGGGAGAACTGGAAGAAGCTCCTGGCTCCTGGCTTTGGATTGGCGCAGCTCTGGCTGTTGTGGCCAACTGGGAAGTGAATCATCAGATGGAAGACCTCTATCTCTCTCTCTGCCTCTCTTCTCTCTGTGTAACTCTGAATTTCAAATAAGTAAATATATCTTAAAATAAAGATTGGTAGTAACGTTCTCTTTTTCTGATTTTAGTAATATGAGTCTTTTTCTCCGCCAGTCAAGTTAAAAGTTTGCAAGTTTATTGATCTTCTCAAAGAACCAACTTCTGGGCTCATTGATTTTCTGTACTGTTTTTCTGCTCTTGATTTCATTTATTTTACTTTAATCTTTATTACATCCTTCCTTCTGCTTGCATGGCATTTAATTTGCTCTTCTTTTTCCATTGTCTGAGGTGGAAGGTTAGACTATTGATTTGAGTTCTTTTTAGAGAAATAAGTACTTTTGGAATTGTTTTAGATTTACATAAGTTTTTTTTTTTCAATCAGTTGTCTTTTTTTTTAATCAATTGACTCATTTTTTTAAGAACAGGTGTAGACTTAGAGAAACACTAGGCAGATAATACAGAGGTATCTTACTGTGACTTGAATATGGCTTGAGTGGCCTTCAAGTGTTTACAGAGCAGAGGTTTGGTTTGAGGGTGATGGTGCTGGAAGGTGTTCACAATGGGAGGTGTGTCCTTGGCGGAGGTCCTTAAGTCAGCTTGGGCTATGCTTTTGAAATGGGTGAAGGTAGTTCTTTTGGGACTCTGGTTAGTTTTCACAAGAAGACTCTTATAAAGGCATGAGCCTGTCTCAGCCCAATCTTTCTCTGGCTTCCTGCATCAAGAGGTGATCTCCTCTTGCCACTTGAGCTCCTGCCATGGGCCATGGGCCCTTGCTGGAGCTGCATTATACAGTTTGGCTGTGGGCCTCCAACACTGTAGGCTAACTCAGTCTCTCTTCCTTACAAACTTAGACCTCCTCAGGCTATTTGGTATAGCAATGAAAAACGGACTAACACAATTCCCAAATACCCTCATTTCAGGTTTCCCTATTAACATCTAATGTTAGTATTGTTCACTTGTTATAATTAATGACCTAATACATTATTATTAATCAGGCCACAAGCTATTCAGATTCTCTTAGTTTTCACCTCATGTCCTTTTTATTTTCCAGGATTCTACCCAGAATATCATATTTCTCAAGTTTCCTTAGACTCCTCTTGGCTGGGACTAGTTCTCAAATGGTCCTTGTTTTTGCTGACCTCTGCAGTTTTGAGGAGTGCTGACTGGCTGTGCTGTGAGACGTCCCTCTTCTAAACTTGTCTGATGGTTTTGTCATGACGCTCTGGGGCTGCAGGTTTTGAGGAGGAAATTCACAGAAGGCAAGTGTCATTCCTATCACATCACACTGAGGGCACATGCTGTCAACATGATTGGCGTCGTGGGCTGACCTTGATGGCCTGGCTGAGGCACGTTTTGTCAGGCTTCTCCACTGTGTAGTCGCTTCTTCTTTATCCCGTTTCTGTGTTGTGCTCTTTGGGAAGGAGTCATCCCGTGTAGCCCAGAGGAAATGTCTAAGTTTTCTGTAATTTTTCTATACATGAGATATGTCATTCCTTAAAATATTTATATTAGTAGGACTCCTATGTAATTTATTCTTTTTAATTGTAAGTGTGCATAGCTATGAAATTCCCTTTCTGGCTGCTTGGCTGCATTCCATAAGTGCCAAACTGTTTTGAAGCCAACTCTTGAGCTAGGATCCTTGTTTGGGACTAAGCTACACCTCATCAGAGTGACATTTGAATGTCTGGCTACCCTGATTATAAGATATTTTACCAAAAACTTCTCTTTTATTAGGCTCACATGGATTTGCATTTATTTTACATTCCCAATTAAGCAGAATCTCAGGATAAGAATTATCATATGGTTGGGACTGACATACCAGTAACTTAGATTTATGATATCCACAATAGCTAAAAAGTAATTGAAGAGGAGAAGGAGAGCGAAAGAGTGAGTGAGCACACAGGTCTCCCATGTGGTGGTAGGGATCTATTACTTGAGCCCTCCACACTGCTCACCTTCTGGGTCACATTTCCTGCCTGGTTTCAGCCAATCTTCCATTATGAAACGACCCCATGAGAAATGTGCTGTATTGGTCTAATATTTCCCTCTTCTTCTTACTCTTACTCGGGCTACTCTTCCCTGTATTTATCCAAATACCGAAACCTCCCTTAAACTGGGATGGCATTGAAAAAGACGTGAGACATTCCATGCACTAGAGGGGACTTCAAAAGCTTGCAGAGAAATGGAATTAAGGGAGAAGTTTATTAAGACTCCACTTGGCACGCCCATGCCCCATGTCTGAGTGCCCGGTTCCTGTCCCAGCTTCCCCACTTCCAATCTAGCGTCCTGCTAATGCAGACCTTAAGCGGTAGCAGTAGTGCTCAGGTACTTAGGTCCCTGCTAACCATGTAGGAGATCTGGTTTAAATTCTGGGCTCCTGGCTTCAGCTTGGTCCAGCTCTGGCTGTTTTAGGCATTTTGGGAGTGACTCAGAGGATGCAAGATCTGTTTCCTTTTCTTCCTCCTCTTCCTCCTCCTCCTCCCTCTCTATCTCCATCTCTCTCTCTCCTCTCCACGTTTCAAATAAAACTAAAAATTAATAAAACCTTTTATTAAGGTTTTATTAATTAAGACCTCTTGTATACATGACTTCAAAATTTATTTTGCAATAGAGTGCAATAGAGTGCAATAGAATGCACTTTCAATTTGACTTTCCCTGGCTGTTCTGAAGTACCCTCCCATCTTTATGGAGAGCGAATGGCTGTTTTAATCGGTAAGCGAAGAGCTCTACAAGCCCAGTGCTGAGAACACAGTTCCTGCGGCCACGCTTCCAATGATGCTTTCACCCGGGACCTTCTCAGTTAACAAAACACAGCCACGAGGAAAGAGAAGCCAAGACAACTCATTTGTACCCATTAGCATTCTCTTCGCAGGGCAACGCATAATTCTGGAAGCAATGGTAAGAGACGACAACAAAGAACTCTGTTGTGGTTCAGTTGGTAAACAGCACACTCCAGCTCTTTTCAATATGCAGAAGGTTGGGCGAGTAGTCAAATAGCATTAGATGGTGAGAGCTGTTTGCCAAGAGCTCCCTGGGTTTCCCCTTGCTGCGCTACCTGCCTCGAGGAAATCCACTGCAACACCTGTTCTGCTAAATTCCTGAGAATGCTTTCGGGACAGGCTGCAGGGGGAGAAGGACAGAGGAAATAAGGTCGGAGGTGGCTTCAGCCATCTAAGCGCTGCCCCAGAAGGCCTGGCGTGAGATGTGTCCCGAGAATGACAGTGACGTGCAGGGGGAGCTCGGACCCTGGAGCCTGGGTTCCCATCCCGAAGCCTCCTTTGCATCCCGGCCCCTCAACTGTGGCACAGAATCACCAGTGATTCTCCTCTCACAGGGTTGCTGCCAGTGTAGGAAAAAAAGAAAAGATTCATTAAAGGGCTTTGAAAACAGCAGCAACTCATTTTGGCCACTGGCATGAAGAGGTCGCGCCCCTGGAGGCAGCAATGGGTTTCAAACAAAGCAGCGATTGTTGGAAGGGGTGGATCTGGGGACAGTGCAGGCTTCAGAGGTTGGTGGCCTCTCCCTCTGCAGGTGTCTCCTGTAAGACAAGTACAAGAGGGGACTTCAAAAAGCTCCTGGGAAACTTCATGGCGTTTAAAAAAAAATTTGAAACCTATGCCTACTAGGGTATCCAACATGTTCATGGAAATGCACAGTATGGAAGAACACCGTGGGGAGCAGCGGCGGGGAATGGCACAGCCTGCCCGCGGAGCCCCAGCTCCTCTTCCTCCTTGCCAGGACACATGCCCAGCTGACATGGAAGCCTTCCCTCTCTGAAGGCTCAAGTAAGCATCCCCAGGGACCCGGGTCAGACGACAGGAGTCGTCATTCACTCCCTTCTACTGCCCCTTGTTCCAAGGTTCCCAGAGTGCCTAACGCTGCCCCTCCCCAGCTTTCCCCCTTCCTCTGGCTTTCCATCCCTCGCCCCATCCCTCATTCCACAATCGGTGCCCTGCAGTGGTTTTACATCCCTTCCAGGGGTCTTAATTCTGTCTCCATAATTCAGAAGTCTTCTGCTTGTGTTCCCGTGTCTTGTAAACTCTGGCTCCTTGGTTTCCCACAGGGTGGCGGTGGAGGCTCTCCTCAGCTGATGCCACGTGCTGTGTGGCGGAGGGGTGGGGGAGGCAGTGGAAGGGCAGCTGCTTATGGAAGCAAGAGGTGGATTCCTAATTCTGTTCAGGTTAGATGCTCGTCCAGCCCACACCAGCTTAGCCTCCACTAACCTGCAAGGAAACAAGCCTGTGTTCTACCCAGCAAGACAAAGTATGGAAAATCCAGAGAGAGAGAAAGAGAGAGAGAGGGCGAGGGAGAGGGAGAGAGGGAGGGTAGGAGAGAGGGAGAGGAAGGGGGGAGGGAAGGAGAGAAGGAGAGAGAGAGTAGGAGGGAGGGAGGGAGAAAGAGACAGAGGGAGACAGACTGTTACCTCCTGGCTCTGCATTGGCAGGAAGCTGAAATCAGCAGCCAGAGCTGGGAGTATAAACCAGGTGCTGCTGTGTGGGGTGTGGGTGTCCTAACAGGCATTTTAACTGCTAGGCCAAATACCTGCCCTGAAGTGGAATGATTTTCAAATTTATTTTTTTTCGAATTTTATTTTTCAAATTTATTGTTAAATTTTCAACTGGGAGCATGGATAGGTGGCTGAAAACCATTTAAAGCATAAACTTTAACGTCCACGTGACAGTGAGGGACATTCAGAACAAACTGCAGAAAATAATAATTACAGCAGACGCAGCATGATCTCGTGGTTTCATCATGCATCTCCAGAATGGCTGCACTACCGCGTCTATAACAAGTGAGTCTCAACTCTGATTGAAAATCTTTTTAACTTGAGTGAAAGGAGTTTGCAAATCAACACATTTTCACCCACACATCATTTAAAATGAAGCAAACGAAGCACAATAAAATGTCATACTCATTAAAGCCTGGAGTCCAGTGAGAAGGTTAAAATGGGGTTGGCCTTAGTTTCTTACTCTGAGTTCAAGTGTGTTTTTTGAACATATAAAAATGCATCATTTCAGATTAGTTGTCTCTTTCTGAGTCTCCATGCATTCCATCAGGTCCACAACCAAGTTTTCTCTTGTTAATTGATTCGTCAACTTTGAAAGAAGATTCAAGTGTTTTTTTGTTTGGTTTTGCTTTCCTTTGTATGAATTCTAGTCCAGGCATCTTTTGTGTCTGTTATAAGAATTTCCAAGTCAGGATCACTAGCCATCAGGAAAAACCAAATCAAACCACAATGAGGTTTTACTTCACCCCAGTTAGAAGGCTTTCATATAGAAATCAATAAACAACAAATGCTGGTGAGGATGTGGGGGAAAAGGTACCTTAATCCACTGTTGGTGGTACAACAGCCACTGGTACATACAGCCACTGTGGAAGACAGTATGGAAGACAGAAATCTGAATATAGACCTACCATATGACCCAGCCATCCCACTCCTGGGAATTTACCCAAGGGAAATGAAATCAGCAAATAAGAGTTATCTGTGTTCCCATGTTTATTGCAGCTCAATTCACAATAGCTAAGATATGGAGTCAATCCAGATGTCTGTAAACTGAAGACTGGGTAAAGAAATTATGGGATACATACAGCATGGAATACTACACAGTGGTAAGAAAAATCCTATCATTTGCAACAAAATGGATACGACTGGAAGACATATACTTAGAGAAAAAAGCCAGTCCCCAAAAGACAAATACCATATGTTCTCCCGTATCTGTGGTAACTAATAGAGCACATAAAAGGTAACCTATCGAAGCGATGACTTTGAACAGCCTTTGTCTCCACTGTTGAGCAGTTTTTTTTTTCCATGCTATTTGTTGAGCTGTTTACTTAGTGTAGGGTTAATCTGTGTAAGAATTTAATTGAAAATAGACCTTGGTAAAAAAATAACAATGGGAATAGAAGAGGGAGAAGGAAGAAGGGTGGGAGGGAGGGGGGAGTGGGGAGGATCACTATGTTCCTAAATTTGTATTTATGAAATGCACGACATTTGTATACCTTAAATAAAAGGTTTCTAGGTTAAAAAAAAAAAAAGAATTTCTGAGAGTCCCCCGTAATTTGCACAATTGATTGTTAGAAGGCAGTGCAGTAATGATTGCTCAACAGTCAGTTTTATCACAGAAGAGACTGCAGCGTTCAGGCTCATTTACACACCCACAGTCACAAAGCTCAGGCTGGAAGTGAGTGTCTACGCACGTCTGACACTTTCCGAGTTGCGGGTAGTTCCTTGCTGCTGAGTCACTAGCTGTGCTTTTGGAAGAACCACCTTGTTTTCCTGACTGTACCTGTGAGGTGGTGAGCCGCTTTCAGTCAGCGGAAGCACGTGCTCTGGCGTGCGCGTGGACAGAGCTCAGGAGAGGAGCCCACACTAAAGCCACTGCCCCAACTGTACACCAGCAGGCACACCCCAAGTACTTAGATCCCTTTTGAGCTTCTCAGCTACTCACTGGTAGGAAAGCATTTAATCTGGGCAAAGATCAGTGGTTTGGGACCAGCTCTGAGGCACAGAATACTTAGTCTCCACCTGCAGTGCCGGCATCCCATATGGGCACCGGTTCAAGTCTCAGCAGCTCCACTTCTAATCCAGCTTCCTGCTCATGTGCCTGGGAATGCAGTAGAAGATGGCCCAAGTGTTTGGGCCCCTGCACCCACCTGGGAGACCTGGAAGAAGCTCCTGGCTCCTGGCTTTGGATTGGCCCAGCTTTAGCTATTGCAGCCAATTGAGGAGTAAACCAGGGGATGGAAACATCTCTCTCTCTCTCTCTCTCTCTCTCTCTCTCTCACACACACACACACACACACACACACTCACTCACTCACTCTGCCTTAAAAATAAATAACTAGGGGGTTGGTGCTGTGGTGTAGTGGGTAAGGCAGGTTCCGGTTCGAGTCCCGGCTGCTCCACTTCCAACCCAGCTCTCTGCTATGGCCTGGGAAAGCAGTAGAAGATGGCCCAAGTGCTTGGGCTCCTGCACCCATGTGGGAGACCCAGAAGAAGCTCCTGGCTCCTGGCTTCGGATCGGCACAGTTCCGGCCATTGCAGCCATGTGGGGAGTGAACCATCGGATGGAAGACCTCTCTCTCTCTCTCTCTGCCTCTCCTTCTAGCTCTATGTAACTCTTTCAAATAAATAAATAAGTCTTTAAAAAATACATCTTAAAAGAAACAAAACAGCTCAGTGGTTTGCATCCTGGTCTGTGAAGAAGCTGAACACTTGCACTAACACATACCTGTAGGCTGTCTCGACTGGGAGAAGGCACTCGGTAAAAACTGCAGATGAAGAATGAAATGTTGTCTTTGTTGAGAAAACTGAAGACCCTGCAGCATGGGCAAAAGCAGTGACTTCACTGCTGACCTTGATGGTGAGAAGTGACCACGTTGCCTTCCATGACAATCGCCTCCTCAAGGTGGAACTCTCTCATTCAACACAATAGTAAAGATATGTATTTTCTAATGGTCCTGGATTGGCCCGCAAGTAAAAGGACATTTGAGAGTTGGCTAAAGGCAGTTGATTGCAGCCATCGAGTCACTTAAGAGTCTGTCTTAATATGCATCCACAGTGATGGTGCTGGTGGTGAAATACAGAGCAACACTGCTGGTGTCGTTTTGGGTGGGAAAGCCACTTGCACGATGCTCTCTGAGATAAGCGCCTGGAAAGGCTCCTTCCGGGCATCACACGGGAACAACTGCCCCTCCTAACCACGACGCATCTGTCGACTTTGCACCTGCTCGTCTTCAGTGGCCTGAACACACAGTGCTACTCCCCGTGCTGGGCAGAATCCTGGCATCTTTCCTAGGTAGTTGGTGTGGTGTTTGTTAGGAACAGCTGTAGCCATTGTATTTATTTATTTTTTTTAAGATTTATTTTAATTATTTGGAAGGCAGAGTGACAGGCGGTGGGGGGGTGGGGGCAGGGATCGATCTTCCATCCACTGGTTCATTTCCCAAGTGGCCTCCCCAGACCCGGCTGTGCCAGGCCAAATCAGGTTGCAAGAATTCCATTCTGGTCTCCCACACGGGTGGCACAGGTAAGCACTTGGGCCACCTTCTGCTGCCTTCCCAGGTGCATTAGCAAGGAGCTGAACTGGAAGTGGAGCAGCCAGGACTCGAACTGGCGCTTTGATGTACATTGCAGGCAAGGCAGGCAGTAGCTTAACTTGTTGCACCACAAACACAGGCCCCCAGCATGCGACTGTGCCAACCTGTGTTTACAGACGGCATGACACAAAGAGAAGAGGCGCAATCCAGGTGGCGACGGCACCGTGAAGCATCTCCTCCATGCCCAGCTCCCGCCCTCCCAAAGCCCACCACAGTTTGCACGACTCAGCTCCGGTTTCCCTCATTTCCTGTCTTTTTCACATGCGGGTTGCCCGATGGTCCCTTCCTCCATGCAAGGGAAAGGAGCTCTGTGTACGGTGTGCCCGGAGCCTCCCTTGGCGCAGTCCCAGCTCTCACTGTTGATACTGAGCAAGGCTTCCCTTCGGAACGCTGTTCAGTGGCTGTGTGCTGTGGCTTCCCCAGCGTGGGCCCCTGGGCTCGCGGACGGGAGTTTTGAGAACTGTTCTTTTCATTGTAAGTCTCTGACTTTGCTGGTTTTGAGTGCCTGGTGTTTTGAGTGCCTGGGTTTTGGCACACTCTTTTTCCTTGTTTCCAATAAGTGGCCATTTAAGTTGCTTCTAGGCTTCCGGTGGGCTTTTTTCTTAAAAACAAAGCAACAAAACCAAACCTCCAACTAGTCTTTTCCTTTTTTTTCTTTTTTTTTCCTAATCAGCATCTACGTGGTGTCAAGGTTCCTTTATCTCATGTTGAATATTTATACAATTCACATCCTTGTCTTGTTTTCCCCTCTTCCTGGGGAGCGTGCGGCAGGGATGGGCTTGAATGGAGAGAACGAACATTCACATACACATTGCAGACTTGCCATGTGATCGCATTGGATTCTCACAAATGCTTAGGCCTGAGATTTTAATAGTCAATATTTTCTGGGCAGTAATCACCTCACCAAGTATCAGGTTTTAGGCTAAGTGACTTAGGTACATTGTCTCACTGATTCTCACGAGAACTTTATGTGGTAGATCATGTTATTTCCCCATTTTAAAGAAGCTGTGGTTTGGAGAGGCTACGTGACATGATGTGCCCAGGGCCACACAGCTTGTAAGTGGCAGCGGTAGGCTTCACACTCAGTTCAGAGCACTGGCAGCTGCACACCTGGGCCCACTGTTTAAAAGCAGCTCAGCTGGGGTTCAAGTTAGGCCCCCCAAAAGGATGAGCAGGCTCCTTGCACCTGTGCTGGCCTCGCCACCACACGCTGTGACATCCAACTGCAGGGTGTGTGAGTTCACGGACTCCTGATTAATGGCTCATGATGAAAAGGTAATACCCTTACGTTGCCATCAAAGATGTTTTAGACCATGATATGGCTGAACAGCTAACTGTAGGCTAAAACAGGTATTAAAACAATCAGGTATCCAAGCCAAACGACCAGGCTTGGATAGAATTTTAGATAGTTTCTAACAGGTTATGTAACACTCAGATGTAATTTTCATACTGGCCATAAAAGACTCACCAGCCATGTTTTAGCTTGTTAATTATGTTCCCATAGAGCTATCTTCAAGAAGTTTGTGGAAAATGCATTTTATGAAAAACCCATGCATGGATTTCAAAATGTTTTCACCAAAATAAACTTATCTTTTAATTCCATTTTCCACTTTTTTTGACATGCCTTCAAATTAGTCATATTTTAAAAATATTTATTTTTAAGAGCTGGAGAGACCGATGGAGAGAGATCTTCCATCTGCTGATTCATGCCCCTAAACGGTCCCAGTGGCCAGGGCTGGGCCAGATGGAAGCCAGGAGCCAGGAACTCCATCTTGGTCTCCTACATGGGTGGCAGGGGCCTAGATACTTGGGCCATCTTTCTCTTCCTTTTTAGGTGCATTAGCAGGAAGCTGGATCAGAAGTGGAGCAGCTGGACTTTGGGCTGGCACTCCAATATGGATGCAGGCGTAGCAAGTAGCTTAACCCACTGTGCCACAATGCCAGCCCCAAGTAAGCCACATTCTGAAATACAGAAGTTGAGCTTGTAAAAAACACTTCAATTTCTTCATTCATCTTGTGTGAATAAAGTTCCAACTGTGTGCCAGGCACTACAAGAAGTAGCAAGGCTATAAACTGAGCGATCCCACCAAACACCAGTCCTCTTGGATTGTAATCTAAGGATTCAGCAGGGGGTGGGAAGTGGGCTTTCATAGGCTTTCAAAGGGTCACTCAGGCTGTTAGAACAGGGCAAGAACAGTAGGGGAGGTGCATTAGTTGGGAGACTTCTGTAGGAGTCTAGGCAAGGAGTGATAGTGGTTTGGGTCATCGAAGGTGACAGAAATCTAAATTGAGTTTTGGGCACCTGAATGTCCTGCCATTGCTTTATTACATGAAGGTGCTGCCGGTAGATGGGTTGTAGGCGGGGGAGGGGTGGAAATGATCCCCAAGCTTTGACCTGACCGACTAGAAGAATGAAAATCCCATCTGCTGTGTATGGGAACCCTGGGTGGGGGCAGCACATTTGGGATGCAGACCCAGATCCTACCTGGGTTACTCTAGGGTATGCAGCAGGTATCCTCCAGTGGTGGTGAGAGTGGGTGGAGGATTGTGTGGGTCTGGAGTTCAGGAGAGGTCAGGCACTCTCTGACTCCCTCACAGACCTCCTGGGGCCAGATCAAAGGCCTTTGGCCCTTAAACTGGCAATGATCGCTAGCACATTCTGGAAGCATGGAGGAAGCACTTGTGGTTTCTCAGGTGTGTGCACCTGAGAGAGGTGCCTAACGTTCCCGTGTGCCTCACACTTCCATAGAATAAACTCTTAGAGCAGAGGACCTGGCTCTCAGTGGCCAGTTGGAAGTGATTTTCAGCAACCAGAAACCTGTTGGGTTATTTAATTTCCTCATCCACCCCCCTGCTGTGATGTCTGTTAATAGTACAGTTGATCTCCAGCTTAGGATGATGTGAGGTACAGAGCGGGCACGCAGCCTGTAGCCATCAGGCCTGCACTGCCCTCCGTGCTGCTGTCCTGAGAGAGCCCCCTTCCTCCTCCCTGCACCTGCTGCTCGGCCAATGCCCCCTCAGTCTTCCTCCTTGGAGCCTGACACAGGCTTGGCAAGTCTCCTCTGACCCCAGGGGAGCTGATGGGGCACCCAACCAAACCTCTGCTTTAGGGTTTTCAGTCACAGTCTGTGTACCGCGGCTCCTTTTGTGCCTGCCCTACTTGATCAAGCTTCCTTCAGGCTGCTTTGTAGTGTTTAAGCCTTTTCTTTATCTAAATACACCTCAAAAAGTTCATGGGAAAACAGAGCAAAAAGAAGTTCAATCTTGTGCCAACATGTTTTGAAATCCATGCATCATTTTCAATTTTGCATGTTTTCCATGACACTTTTGAAGATCCCCCTTGCATCCTTAGGTTAAGCGTGTGATTAAGCTTATTAGTAGGTATTTCATTTCTCTCTCTCTGGCTACCTAAAAACAGAATTCCACTGGACTTACTAACGGGTTCTTGTTTATAAACAAACACTACGGATTTTGCAGATTTGCTTTGTATCCAGGAAGGGCACTGAACTCTTAACGGCAGTGAATTTTCAGTTGGCTTTCTTGGGTTTTACAGATGTAGAGGAATATCTTCAAATGCTAATTTTAGCACCTCCTTTTTAATGTTTCATATTTAAATCTCTTACTCTTTGTGGTCTGATTAGTGACTAGAATCATATTAAATAATAGGGGTTAGATGAGCATACTTGCCTTTTCTTTAGTCAAACTGTCTCCCTTAGTTTCCTATTTAATTCTATTTCAGGGGTGACATAGATATATTAGGCTGAGAAGTATCCATCCATTCTAACTTCACTGTTTTTATTTTATCAAGATGGTTTACTGATTTTTGTCAAATACCATTTCATCATCTGTGAACACAATTATATGATTTTATCTTTAGAGCTATTCACATGATGAATTATGTTAATAATTTTCCTAATATTGAATTGTCTGGGCATTTTAGGAATACACTCCACTTGGTTATGATATATTGGTTTTAAATGAGCTGTTGAATTGATAACAGTATGTGAGACTGATCTACAGTTCTAAACAAGCTTTGGCAGATTTTATTACACTGACTTCATAAAAAGAATTTTTCCCTCATTTTTCCATGTCCTGGAGCACTTTGCAGCAGAATTCTGTTCCTTGAGAGTTTGGTAGAACTCCTCTGTGGAACCCCTTGACATCTTCTGGGGGTTAACTCTTTGACGATCGTTATAGTTTGGATATTAATGTGGGTGCCACTCAAAGGCCTGTGGTGTTGAAGGCTTGGTTCCCGAAGTCTTGTATTGATGGCTAATGGATGAAGGGTGGAGCCTTGATCCAAGTACAGTATCTGGTGGAGAGGGCGAACTCTGCAGGCCTGGGCTGGGCCCAGAGCTTCTTGCTCTGCTTCCGGGCTCACCACGAGATCCTCCACGTGTGTTCTGCTGCCCACTGCCCTCATCTCATGCCAGTTCCGTGGGGACGCCTCATCTTGAACCTCCACTACCTTCATTCTACACCGGTAGCTTCTCTTGGGTATTTGTTAGTGACCAAAAGCTGGCTAATACAACAACTTTCTCATTCTGGGTTAAAGTCACATGCTTTTTATTTATTTATTTTTTAAAGATTTTATTTATTTATTTGAAAGTCAGAGTTACATAGAGAGAAGAGAGGCAGAGACAGAGAAAGAGGGAGAGAGGTCTTCCATCCTCTGGTTCACTTCCCAATTGGCCGCAATGGCTGGAGCTGTGGTGATCCGAAGCCAGGAGCCAGGAGTTTCTTCTGGGTCTCCCACGTGGGTGCAGGGGCCCAAAAACTCGGGCCATCTTCTACTGCTTTCCCAGGCCATAGCAGAGAGCTGGATCAGAAGTGGAGCAGCCGGGTCTCAATCAGGTACCCATATAGGATGCTGGCGCTATCCGCCCAGGGTGTTAACCCGCTGCGTGACAGCACCAGCCCCAAAGTCACGTGCTTTTAAAGCAAATTGTCCATTCCACTCATGTTCATATGTTATACTTCTTTTAACTTCCTCTGTATCTATGGTTACTGTTCCTTGTAATTTATCATCCTGTACACAGGTTGGCCAACCCTAGTCTGAAAATTCACAATGCTTGAAAACGTGTAACATTTTTAGAACCAACATGATGCCACTAGTGGAAAATTCCTCACCATGAAACGCTTGCATGCACTAAATTATTAAAAATATTGTATATAATTGCCTTCAGGGTATGTGCATAAGGTATATAGAACCATAAATAGATTTAATGGTTGGATTTTCTTTCAGTTTATTTTGTTGTTCACTTCCTTTTTGAGTCAGATGCCTAATTTGTGCCTATTTTTCTGTTTCTCAGGTATTTTCCCATGTGTGTGACTTTAGCTGTGTTTCCCAGGTTTAGACGCATCTTTTGCTATTTGTTGTTTCCTACGATGTCTGCCATTTCTGCTCCCTCTTAGACCCTAAAGTTAAGAGTATTTAAAATTTGCAAGTGAAAGGAAGTTTTGCTTGCTGAAGAACTTCCAGTTTTTGTGGCGTGTGACTACTAAATGCTGTCTGTACATTTTCTACTTTCTGAAATTTATTGAGTTTTCTTTGTGGACTCAATATATGGTCAGTTTTTATGAAAATCACATACATACTTGAAAGTGTGTGTTTTCAGTTTTTAGGATATATGGCTTGATGTATATCAATTCCAATGTACCTTATTAATTATTTAGGTATTCTATATCTTCTCCTTTGCTTCACCTAATGCTTTTTGGCCTACATTCTAGCTCACTTCATATTTAAGATGATTACTTCTGCTGTTTTGCTTGGATCTGCCTCTTAGATCTTAGCAAAAACTTCAATTTATAACTTTGCTTTGTAACTATTTTTCCCCATCTGTGTGTTTCTGTGTAACAAGGAGATAGATTTTAAGTTAATTAAATTTTTCCATTTTAATAAATAAAATAAGCCATTTATAATAGCGACATTACACATTTGGTTTTAGTTCGCCATGTTTTCTGTATTCAGAGAAGTCTTTTTTGCTGTATCTTTTCTTTGCACTTGTTCTCTGAATAGTATTTATGATCTTTAGACAGCTGTTTGTGTTTCATTAGTAAAAGATAATTAAAAAATTATAATTGGGGGGCTTGCCGTGTGGCATGGTGGGTTAAGCTGCAGGTTGCAACGCTGGCATCCCTTATTGGAGTGCCTCTGAAACCCAGCTGCTCCACTTCTGATTTAGCTCCCTGCTAATGAGCCCAGGAAGGCAGCAGAGGATGGCCCAGGTACTGGGGTCCCTGCTACCCCTGTGGGAGACCTAGATGGAGTTTCAGGCTCCTGGCTTCAGCCTGATCCAGCCCTGGTTGTTGTGGTCCTTTGGGGAGTGAACCAGCAGTTAAAAAAAATCAATCTCTGTCTCCCACTCTGTCACTGTGGCTTTTGAATGAATAAGTCTTCTGAAAAATTGCAATTTAATGCCCTTAGTCCATTATTTCTTTGACAATTTTGAATTTATTTATTTGAGAGGCAGAGAAACAGGGAGGGACTGAGGCAGGGAGAGAGAGAGGCAGACAGAGATCAACTTCCTGTCTAGTAGTTCATTCCCAAAGTGCCTGTTAATAGCTGAATCAGACTGAGACCAGGAGCCTGGGACTCCATCGGGGTCTCCCATGGGAGTGGCAGGGAACCAAGTACTTGAGTCATGACCTGTTGCCTCCCAGGGTGTGTGTTAGCAGGAGGCTGGAGTTGGAAAAATTGGGATTTGATTCCAGGCACCGAAGTGGGATGTGGGTGTCCCAGGCTGTGTCTTAAGCGCTGTGCCACAGCCCACCCCCAGCCCTTGTTTCGTTAGAAAGTACCTGTAGCGCCTTAGCATGAGCAGTGATAAAACGTGTCTTCCTTCCCTCGCCACTTCCTCTCCATCCCTTGGCTTTTGTCAGGTTTTCTTTCTTAGTATTTCTTTTGAACTGCTATATATGCTTATACGATGGCACTTAGGAAAGTTTATGAAGAAATGGAATTTAAAAGATAAACTTATTTTGGTATAAGAAACTTTGAAATCCGTGTGTGTGTGTGTGTGTGTGTGTGTGTGTGTTTTGGACAGGCAGTTAGTGAGAGAGAGAGAGAGAGACGGAGAGAAAGGTCTTCCTTTTTCCATTGGTTCACCCACCAAATGGCCACTGCGGCTGGTGTGCTGCGCCAATCCGAAGCCAGGAGCCAGTTGCTTCCTCCTGGTCTCCCATGCAGGTGCAGGGCCCAAGGACTTGGGCCATCCTCCACTGCACTCCCGGGCCACAGCAGAGAGCTGGCCTGGAAGAAGGGCAACCGGGACAGAATTTGGCGCCCCGATTGGGACTAGAACCCGGGGTTCCAGTGCCATAGGCGGAGGATTAGCCAAGTGAGCCATGGGGCTGGCCCCATGTGTAGTTTTTAAATGAAATGCATTTCCCACTGTTTGAAGACCCCTGGAGCCTCAATTCTGGTTTTCTTTCTTTCTTTTTTTAAAATATTTATTTATTTATGCGAAAGAGTTACACAGAGAGGAGAGGCAGAGAGAGGTCTTCCAACGGTTCACTCCCCAGATGGCCGCTCTGGCCGGAGCTGTGCCGATCCAAAGCCAGGAGCTTCTTCCGGATCTCCCATGCAGTGCAGGGACCCAAGGACTTGGGCCATCTTCTACTGCTTTCCCAGGCCATAGCAGAGAGCTGGATTGGAAGAGGAGCAGCCAGGACTCGAACTGGCGCCCATATAGGATGCCGGCGTTTCAGGCCAGGGTGTTAACTCGCTGGGCCACAGCGCCGGCTCCTCAATTCTGGTTTTCAACACTGTCACTGGCTCCTATTTTTACAGGTGAGGACCTCTGTGACATCACTGTACTCCTTCTTACCTTTTTCTCATTCCAGAGAGTACGTAATTTTATGTTGCCGGGGACAATTGCCTCCAACATTCAACTCGGCAGCATTTGTTTTGACGTGGAGCGTGCCATTCAGATCACAGATTGAAGACTGAGAAATGGTCTCTTGAATTTTATCTCCCAGCTTCCTTGCTTCGTTGTCTTGGTTTTTTCCCCTTCTCCCTGTGGAAAGTTTTTGGATTTCTTCACCTGTTCTCCATGTATCACCATCTCCCCCGTCCATCTTCATTATTTGTTTGCTTCCATTTCACGTTGTTCTTTTTTCAATTTCCATCTTTTCTGTCTCGTGTTTTTCTGAAATGGTTATGGTTCCCTGTGCTGCTTCCAAATCTTCCTTTTTTTTTTTTACCTCCCTTTTGACATTTTCCTGGGTTTTAAGAGCTCAAGTTTGAGTGCCTTCTGAAGTCTTGCCCTTGCTTTCTTGATGTCATACAGCTATACTGGAAGAAACTTGTTTGGGGCAGGAGCAAGGACTTTATTTGATGATTTGAAACCTTTACAAAGTACTTGCTCATGATTTCTGCTCATTTGTAACTGTTTTCTGATAGTAAATTTATCTGTTGTTAAGTTTTATTTTTTGGCATGGTACAATTGGTACAGTAGCCCCTGTCTCTCCAGAAACCAGGCAGACGTTAAACTCTGATGCTTTAATGCTGATGGTTGATGGCTTAGGGGTGGCGACTGAACCTAGCTGTGGCACCTGGGAGGTGGGTCTGGTGGGAGGTGCTTAGGTGATTGGGGGCGTGCCTTTGGATAGTGGCTGTTAGTAGATGGCCGACGGAGCTCAGGGTCAGCCTCACTTGATTCACCGTGCGCTTGTTCTTCTGCACCTGCTGTGAGAAGCCTCCATCAGGAACCAGACTACGGGGCCACCCAGCCCTGAACGTGGCCTCCAAACCGTAAGCCGAAAGAAACCTTTTCTTTCCCAAGAAGCTCCTCCTGGCCCTTTCGTTAGGGCAGCATGAAGCAGACTCATATACACGCGGTGTCCACTGCTTGATTCTCACTAAGACGCCTCTTTTCTTTGCAGGAATTTACTCAGAAAGGACTTTGCAATGCAGACTGGCTGCTGTCTCCTGCCAGCAGGCCTGTGCTGTCCGCCCGCCCGCAGGGCCTGCTGGGAATTCCTTGCCTAGGACAGGTCCCCAGCTTTCCCACCTGAGCGGTCACCTGCGGCCAGCCCTGCTCATGCCCATTTCCCTACTTGTGTTGTAAATAAGAGAGTTCTGCACTTTCTGTGAGTCCCTTACTTCAAGGAGCATATTTCAGGACGCTCCCTTGGATTCCACACCACTGAACTCTTGCACCTCTCCCAGTCCCTCTTCGCTTCCCGCCCTCTCTCAATTGTTTCGGGGGCACCTTCAGCATCCTCTGAAGGCTGTGAATCCTGCTTGACTGCCTACGTAGTCGTTACTCCTGTATCATTTCCGGGAGGAGGGGAAAATTGCAGATTTGCATATTGTGCTTATATCAGAAGTTCTGAACAAATGACTCTTTTTTTTTTTTTTTTTTTTTACAGGCAGAGTGGACAGTGAGAGAGAGAGAGACAGAGAGAAAGGTCTTCCTTTTGCCGTTGGTTCACCCTCCAATGGCCGCCGCGGTAGGCGCGCTGCGGCCGGCGCACCGCGCTCCTCCGATGGCAGGAGCCAGGAGCCAGGTGCTTTTCCTGGTCTCCCCATGGGGTGCAGGGCCCAAGCACCTGGGCCACAGCAGAGGGCTGGCCTGGAAGAGGGGCAACCGGGACAGAATCGGTGCCCCGACCGGGACTAGAACCCGGTGTGCCGGAGCCGCAAGGCGGAGGATTAGCCTGTTGATCTACGGCCCCGGCCCAAGAACAAATGACTCTTAAAATAAAAACTAGATCAGGTCATTCCGAGTTTAAAATTCTTGGGTGGCTTCCTAGTGGATCCAGAATAGAGTCCAGTTCCTTTCCAGTCTGCCCATGTCTTAGGTGGTGGTGTAGTGTCCATAAATCTCTCTCTTGAACACCATGCCCCAGCACATAGGGCTTTCTTGGGGCTCTTGGCGTGAGCCAGGTTCTTGCCCACGCAATGGTCCTTTGTCCCGTAGCTGCTCTCTTTCGCTGGCCCCTCTCGCCCCAGTGCTCTCTACGTTGTTAGTTCCTCTTTCTCTTAGAAGGTCAGAGCTGAAGTAACATTTTCAGAGGTGCTTTCCCTGCCCACCCTGTCCCAGCCCCTTAATTGCTTCTTTTGCGTCACTTAACATGGGTTTTTAAATGGGATGTATTTATTTGAAAGGCAAAGTGACAGAGAGATAGAGAGACAGAGACCTTCCATCCACTAGCTTCCTCCCTAGAGGTCTCCAACAGCTGGCTGGAAACCTCCAGAGGCCAATGACAACATCCCTCTGAGAGCACACACCCCAGGGTCCTAAGCACCTCACAGGAGACCCCACTTCCTATCCATTCCCACCATCTTGCATTAGCACCTCACTGTTAAAGGGACCCAGCCTTTAACAACGAGGCCTGTGGGGGATGGATGCCCAAACGAACATCCAACTCATAGTGTAGAATCGGAATCAAAATGGAGTGAGTGTGGCTAAAAGCTAATTGCAGATCTCTTGCTTCTGTACATTTTAGCTTTGCCAGCTAACAGCTAAGGGTGTGTCTTGTGGAACTATGTGGGCCCAAATTCCCAGGAACTAGGTTGACAGAAATGTGTCCTTCACTGTTATCTTACAACCATATCATGGATCTGTTATTGGGTTTGTTGTTGTTAACTGTTATCTTAGAACCATATTCTGGTTTTCCTTTTTGTTGTTCACTGCCTGGTTTGCAATTGTGAGCCCTAGTGGACAGAATACTATAAAAAGCTGTGTAACCCGCTGTTGGGGCCACACTCTGGTAAGGAGTGTTGGTCCCGATTGGTGGCTAGTCCCAATCGGTTACCTTGCATCTCATTTTTTTCCTCATTTTTAATAAAATTCATGTGTGACTGTCACTTGTCACTGGTTTTTGTAATACTCTATCTTAGCTGATGAGAGTGGATGCAACAATAGCACTAAGCCTTAAGAAGCAGGAAAGTCCACCTGACAGAAAATGTTTTCTCCAAAAGAATACTTGAGGAGCTGGTTAAGAACCTAAAACCCAGGCTCTTCCCCACGTTTGCTGTCTTGGGTATGGAGTAGGACCAGGGACCTGGTTTGTTCTGGTTACAATAAGCACCCAGGTTGTTCTTTTTAGTAGAAAATGTTGAGAAGTGAAATTTGATCAGAGGCAGGGCTGGTGGGTTCCAGGTACAGAAAGGCAGGCTTTGGGTTCAACTGGAAAAAATTGTTTCACACTGGAAAGGGCCCTAAAGAGGTGAGGCTGCCTCCCTGGCTGGATTCCAGTAAACCACCTCAACCCTTCCAAGGGCTAAACTTGTAGCAGGTGGGTGAGGATCAGGCTACCTGGTAGAAATTCTGGGTTCAAGGGAGTGTGGACTTTCCAAAGCTTGGAGCTAGTGATTATTGTGAGGAAGGGGTGGCAGCGCCCAGCGATGAGAAATCAACAATCAACAGAAGCCAAAACCACACCCATGCCTAGAACCCAGGGAACTTCAGGGGAAGATAGATACAGACTGGATGTAATTAAGCCCTCCAAGGCCTTGAGGACCAGAGGGAAGCTGACATTTCTAATCTACTTGTACTGTGAGCCACAGGAGGAAGAACACCATTGTTGATGCACACTGCAGTCTCAGTTGTTAACGAGATTAACTTGAAACACACAGGCCTTGGCAATGAGCATGCCAAAGCCTCTTGCATTTGCAAGTCAAAACTGAAGAGGAAATGGATTGTGAAGCAGTGGTCCCAGAGCTGCAGGGAGATGCACTGGCCTGAGGACGTTCGTCTGAGGTCAGTAATTCCCCAGGCATCCCTGGGGCAGGAGGGAAAATGTGTGGCCGCCCTGACCTCTGGCCCAAAGTGTCAGAAGCACAGGTGTGGGCTTGATTGTGGATCCTGGTGGAGTCTGGATCTACAGACTCATTCAGCGCTGGCCTGAGGGAGGCACGGAAACTTAGCAGTGGTCATCACCATTGTTGATTAATGTTTACTAAGTCACTTATGTGTTATTATCAGGCTAATTTTAAAAAGTTTCTGGAAAATGGAATTATAAGATAAGTTTATTTTGTTGCAAAAAAATCCACAATACACATTCCCATGAACTTCTGGAAGGTCTCTTGTGTATTATTTTCCACAGAATTTTCTAAAAGGATTTGGATGCATTTAATCATTCCTATTTGCTTTTAATCATTAGTATTTCACGTTGGAAGAATAGAAATTCCAGAATTCAATGCATTCTTCTACAGCCAAGTAATCTTTAACAAAGGAGCTAAAATCAGTCCCTGGAGAAAGGATAGTCTCTTCAACAAATGGTGTTGGAAAAATCGAATCTCCACACATAGAAGTAGGAAACAAGACCCCTACCTTACACCTTATACAAAAATCGACTCAAAATGCATCAAGGATCTAAATCTATAACCTGATGCCATCAAACTACTAGAGCAGAGCATTTGGGGAAACTCTGAAAGACAATGGCATAGGCACAGACTTCTTGGAAAAGACCCCAGAAGCACAGACAACTAAAGCTAAAATAGACAAATGGGTTTGCATCAAGCTGAGAAGCTTCTGCACTGCAAAGGAAACACTCAGCAAAGTGAGGAAACCGACATAATGGAAAACATAGTTGCAAGATGTGCAGCTGATAAAGGGTTAAGATCCAGAATCCATAAAGAGCTCAAGAAACTCAGCAACAGTAAAACAAATAATCCAGTAAAGAAATGGGCAAAGGACTTGAATAGGCATTTTTCTTTTTCTTTTTTTTTTTTATTCTTTTTTCTTTTTTTTTTTTTTTTGACAGGCAGAGTGGACAGTGAGAGAGAGAGAGAGACAGAGAGAAAGGTCTTCCTTTGCCGTTGGTTCACCCTCCAAAGGCCGCCGCGGATGGCGCGCTGCGGCCAGCGCACCGCTCTCATCCGATGGCAGGAGCCAGGTGCTTTTCCTGGTCTCCCATGGGGTGCAGGGCCCAAGCACTTGGGCCATCCTCCACTGCACTCCTGGGCCACAGCAGAGGGCTGGCCTGGAAGAGGGGCAAACGGGACAGAATCCGGTGCCCCAACCGGGACTAGAACCCGGTGTGCCGGCGCCGCAAGGCGGAGGATTAGCCTGTTGAGCCACGGCGCTGGCCCGAATAGGCATTTTTCAAAAGAGGAAATTCAAATGGCCAACAGACACATGAAAAAAAACGCTCAGGAGCACTAGCCATCAGGGAAATGCCCATAAAAACCGCAGTGAGGCTTCACCTCACCCCAGTTAGAATGGCTCTCATACAGAAATAAACAAACAGTAAGTGCTGGAAAGGATGTGGGGGGAAAAAACGTGCCCTAATCCACTGTTGGTGGTAATGTGAACTAGTACAGGGATTGTAAAAGGCAGTATGGAGATACCTCAGAAAGCTGAAAATAGATATACCACATGGCCCAGCAATCTCACTCCTGGGAATCTACCCAAATAAAATGAAATCAACATACGAAAAGACTTCTCTGTACCCCCATGTTTACTGCCACTCAAGTCACAAAAGCTAAGATATGGAACCAACCCAGCTGATGATAAAGAAATTATCGTGTTTATATAGTGAGGAATACTACTCAGCCATACAAAAGAATGAAAAGATGAAATCATGCCTTTTGCAACAAAATAGACACAACTGGAAACCATTATACTTCGTGAAATAAGCCAGTCTCAAAAAGCCAAATACCATATGTTTTCCCTTATCTGTGGTAACTAACAGAGAACCAAAACCAGTAATGTATAGCAGTGAAATAGACATTTTCAGATTCTATGATTGTTTACAGCCCTTGTCTCTACTGTGAAGGATCAGTGATTTTTCTTCTTAATATTTGTTGAACTCTTAGTGTAGGGTTAATCTTTTGAGTATAAAGTAAACTGAAAGTAGATCATTGTAAAAATGAGAGGGAACAATAGAGGAAGGACAAGGAAGGGTGGGAGTGTGGGTGGGAGGAAGCATAGGGTGGGAAGTATCACTATGTTCCTAAATCTGAATATATGAAATACATGAAATTTGTTTACCTTAAAAAATTAAAGGTCTGGCGCTGTGGCGTAATAGGCTAAGCCTCTGCATGCAGAGCTGGTTCATGTCCTGGCTGCTCCTCTTCCCATCCAGCTTTCTGCTTATGGCCTGGGACAGCTGTAGAAGATGGTCCAGATGCTTGGGCCCCTGCACTTGCATGGGAAATCCAGAAGAAGCTCCTGGCTCCTGGCTTTGGATTGGCCCAGATCTGGCCATTGTTGCCATTTGGGGAATGAACCAGCAGATTCTCTCTGTAACTCTGCCTCTGAAATAAATAAATAAATAAATATTTAAAAAATCAAATAATTAAAAATTAAATTAAAAAAAAACCAATAACTGAGGTACTCAGAGACTGCATAAACTGCCCAGGAGAACCAATGCCTATTGAATATCTCCTAGGAGCTGGGAAGTGGAAGATCTGAGATTTGAGCCCATACTTAATAGCAATGTGCACATTTTTTTTCCCACAGAGGGTCAGTTTCAATAATAACGGAGGTGCTATTACAAACAGAAAGGGAAAATTCCAATAATCTAAGGGAGAAATTTGCGAGGGGCATGAACCAGCAGGTCACCAAAAAATTAATACATGTGAGTTTCAAGGGTAAGAAGGGGGGTGACGTTTGAAGGACATCGCAGGGGAATTTAGGAGAGCAGCACTGGCGTTGTTGGGGGAAGTAACTGTACAACCTCTGTGAAGGACAGGAGGGCAAATTACACCCTGAAAAGTTGCAATGTACATCCTGCTTGAAGCAGCAACTTTACTCTGGGATTTGATTTCTCACAAATATGCACACACACACACACACACACACACACACACACACACACACCAAGATGTATCTCTGAAGACTTTTGCAGTGGTTATAAGAGCAAGAGACTAAACAACCCACGTGGCTTTTGAATGGGGACTTATTGAACGTCATGATAAAAAATGCAAGTCTGAGCTTTTATTTAATTACTGGTGAGTCTCCCCCTACCTGAGGAGGGGAGACCCAGTGACAGTCGCACAGGACAGAGAGCTGTCTGGCTCTCTACCACTTATACATCACTGCAACAAGCCGTGTGTTGGGAGCCTTTCAGCATCTGGAAGAAGCAGACAGAGCAGGTGTTACCCTGTCCTACAGACAGACCAGGAAGCAGAGCCTCCGTGAGGAGGGTGAACTCTGCGACAGTGGCGAGAAAGGACAGAGGTTACAGAGGACAGAGTTGTAGACGCCACAACTCTTCCTAACACCCAGCGTTTAGAGAACAGGCATCTGTGGCAGGAGTGACACCCTCCTCTGGAGAAGATGTAAGACCAAGGAATTAGGTTTTTAAAAATATTTTTAAATAATTCATTTATTTATTTGAGAGAGAGAGAGAAAGAGAGAGAGAGATTGATTGATTCCATCCACTGGTCACTGGTTCACTCACTAAATGCCCACAGTAGCCAGGGCAGGGCTTTACTGAAGGCAGGAGCCAGGAACTCCATCTGGGTCTCCCATATGGGCAGCAGGAACCCCAGTACTTGGGTCAATTTTTGCTGTCTCCCAGGCACATTAGCAGGAAGCTGGATTGGAAGTGGGGATAAGCTGGGACTTGAACCAGGAGTCCATTATGGGGCACAGGCCTCCCAAGCAGGGGCTCAACCTACTGTACCGAAATGCCTGCCCCCAAGGAGTCATCTTTCAGTTGCTGTCGAGAGGGAGCCCTTTGTGGCTGAGTGGCTTGCTGCGGTGGCAGAACAGTTTCTCCTGCTCATGGGGAGCTTTCCTATGGGCAACAGACATGAGTGTCCTCCCTGCTGAAACCAAATGCCCAAAACAGAAGCCCTGCATTTTGACAGATACCCCCTAGGTGGTACCTGCCACTTGGGGTACTCATAGGGGCTTAAACCTGACTTTCCTAAGACAAAATATGACAGGCCTTCAAAAATTGAGTTACCCCCTTAGAATAAGAAAAGTGGGACTTAAAAAAAAGAGAGAGATGGAGAGATGGAGAGAGAGAGAGAGAGAGAGAGAGAGAGAGAGAGAGAGAGAGAGACTCTTATCCATTGGTTTACAACTCAAGTGGCTGTCACAGCCTGGGCCAGGCCATAACAGGGAGCTGAGAACTCCATCCAGGACTCCCATGTGGGTGGCAGGGTCCCAACTTCTTGAGCCATCACTGTTGCTCCACACTCCAGGCTATGAGGCTCCAGGGAGCTCAAATCTGGAGTCAGAGCTGGGAATCGAAGTCAGTGCCTGGCTGTGGGACAGAAGTCTCAGCTACCTCAGCTGGTCTCAACATCTACCCCAACACGGGTCCTGCTTGACGAGCCCTTGCAGAGGGAGAAAGGGGGAGGGAAACAGAAGCAGCACTGGAGCTCAGGAAGCCATGCCGATCATTCCTGGCTTCAAGGCCTCAGAGCAGCAGAATCTCATCTGGTTTTCTTCTATGGTAGGATTTCTAATCCTGGTTGCCCACTGGACTCATCAGGGAGATGTGATATTTTGGAGATGGCTTGTGAATGCTAATTCTGAAATTTCCAGAAACTTTGTGAAAAAAATCATATAAATGTATAATTATTTTACAAACAAAAGTGAATACTCAAAGTTCATCTCTCCCCTGAAGGTAGTCTGGTCTGGCTGAGAAGCCCATGAGAGCATTTCAGGCATGGAAAGCCAAGACACTGTGGCCAAAAAAAAAGTCCTACATGAAGGATCTCTCTGAATGAGACCCCAGTGGAAAGAAGGGGCCATCAAAGAAGGATGTACATTTCTCTGAAGGGAGGAGAGAACTTCCACTTTGCCTTTGACATTGCCTAAATACTGATGGAGACTGTGGTCTCAAACGGCTTCCATAGCCAAGGCAACTCTTGGCAAGAGCCTTGGGTGGTCACTGATGTCATACATAAGAGTGTTAATTGTTAAATTAACAACAGGAGTCACTGTGCATTTATTTCCCATGTAGGACCTCTGTCCTCAATGAGTTGTACTATGAGATTTACTGTAAAACTTGTTCTCAGTTTTTTATATTTAGTGTGTGCAGATTGTTGAAATCTTTACATACAGAGTTGGTCTTCTGTGTACAAAGTTAATTAAAAATGAGTCTTAATGGAGAACGGGACTGCGAATGGGAGAGGGAGGAAGAGGTGGGGTGGGAGTAGGGGTGGGAGGGCGGGTATGATGGGAAGAATCATTGTATTCCTAAAGATGTACTCATGAAATTTATACGCATTAAATAAAAGGTTTCTAAAACCAAACCAAACAAAACAATTCATCTCTCAATTCTTCTACTCTTATCTACATTCTTAAAGTTTATAACTGTTTTTTTAAGATTTATTTATTTATTTGAAAGAGTTACACAGAAAGAGGAGAGGCAGAGAGAGAGGAGAGAGGGAAGAAGGGAGGGAGGGGGAGAGAGAGAGAGAGGTCCTCTATCTCTCACATGGGTGCAGGGGCCCAAGGACTTGGGCCATCTTCTACTGCTTTCCCAGGCCATAGCAGAGAGCTGGATCAGAAGTGGAGCAGCCGGGTCTTGATCCGGTGCCCGTATGGGAATCCGGCACTTCAGGCCAGGGCTGTAACCTGCTGCACCAGCCCCCGATCCTGCTCTTCTACTCCATTTCTTTCTATTCATTATTTTCTCTGATCCTCTCATATGGCCTCTTATGGAGGAGAGTCAAAGTGACTGCCCTGTTACCAGCCCGCTGGATGCCGGAGGGCTGGCCTTCACCCCAGGTGGCCGCTCTAGGGAAATCACACAACCGGCGCTTCAGGGACACGGACTGGCACGAGGGCCCAAGGGCCGGCCTGCAGCCTGCTCTTCTTCTTTTTTTCTTTGCATCCTGCTCTTCTAATCAAACCCAGGAACCCAAAGCAATCTGCAGACAGAGCTAAAGCTGCAGCAGCAGTGGGAAGCAGGGCAAAACCAGATCAGTTTTCTGATTGACCAATCGGAGCCTCGCCGAGCCCCTCACAAGCACCTGAGAATCCAGAGCAGCCTGGATTTTTTCTGTCACAGCCCTCCATCTTCTCTAGGACATTTAGACTGACTTCAGTTCTGTGCATTTGGATAGTTTTAAGAGTGAGAACTAGAGCAGGAAATTGACAATAGCTGGAAGTAGAAAACCTGTGATAGGAGCGGTTAGTCATTCCTCATTTGTGAATTGTCTTCTTCCTTCCTTAGCTGGGCAAGCTGTAATAAAGGCGTCTCTGACATTTGTCATGATGAAACTGTCTTATAAGGAGGAGGGTCAGGTAGTCGACTTAAAGGAAGGGACTGTCTTCTTTATCTCTTCATCCTCCCTGCTGGTTGGAATGCAGACTAAAGGCTAGAATGCTAGCAGCCCTTTTGGACCATGGAGGATGGTGAAGAGAGAGATGGAAGGAGTCTAAGTTCCTGCCCAGGTGAGGTGGAGTAGAGGCACCCAACCCTTCCTTCCCTCTGGATGCAGCTGTAGACCCTGCAGAGAATACTTGAAATTGATATTTGAGGACAGGCAGATGGGGACGATAACCAGAATTCAATGTCTTACCAAATCATCTGTGAGAGTTTCCCTCCTTTTTACCTATTTCCTCCAGCCTGAACTGTTCAAGACAGCCCAGATCACAGAGTGGGCACCTGGGCATGGACACAGCTCCAGAAAAAGCCCTCTAGGAGCTGGCGCTGTGGTGTAGTAGGTAAAGCCGCCGCCTGCAGTGCTGGATCCCATGTGGGTGCTGGTTCGAGTGCCAGTTGCCCATTTCCGATCCAGCTCCCTGCTAATGCACCTGAGAAAGCAGTGGAAGATGGCCCAAGTCCTTGGGCCCCTGCACACACGTGGGAGACCTAGAAGAATCTCCTGGCTCCTCGCTTCGGACTAGCACAGCTCCAGATGTTGTGGCCATTTGGGGGAGTGAACCAGCGGATGGAAGACCTCTCTCTCTCTCTCTCTCTTTTTCCCCCTTTCCTCCATCCCCCTCTCCCTTTCCCCCCGCTCCTTCTCTCTCTGTGTAACTCTGACTTTCAAGTAAAAAAAAATCTTAATAAAAAAAGCCCTCTAGCTCTGGCTTGATAAATGGGAAATGTGATCCCCCGTGTTGAGAAATCCCTCATTCCTCTTAGTTTTCTCAGTTCTCTTGCACCCTAGCTTCAAGGCCACCCTGTCGTGGTGGTGGCGACAGCAGTGACAGACACATCTGCAGGTGCCTGGAACCCTGACGGGGGCGGGGGGAGCTCTGCTCTCTGACCAGGGAGGCCCCAGCCTCCTGCCTGGAGCGAGCCAGAGAGGAGCCCCAGGGAGGGGGGCGTGACCAGAGCCGCTGAGGAGAGGACGAGCTCGGGAAAGGAGTCCCGGAAATCTCTTGGCTCCACCCTCAAGTTGTGCACCCCTGACTCTGAAGAGCGTTCACAGACCTGAGCTGTGAACCACACAGGTCTCCACCCAAGTCCCAGACCAGCCCCCACTGGCACGTGTGCCAGGCAGATGGGACCCGCACAAGGAAGTCGGGCATCAGAGCTGATCCTGGCAGTGCAACCCCAGAAAGCCGCTCAGAACTGGGGCAGGTCTCTTGCTTGGCAAAACACAAATATCCATGGACTTGCAACACTTGGAATCCAGTAACAATATTCAAAATATTGAATACAATCCAAAATTAGTTGGCATATTATTGATCAAGAAAATCTCAATTTGTATGGGAAAGGGCAACCAACAATCCAGGCCAAAGTGACAGGTCTTTTAAAGTGATATTTTTATGTATTTGAAAGGCAGAGAGAGAGAGAGAGAGAGAGAGAGAGAGAGACAGAGAGAGAGAGAGAGAGAGAGATCTTCCACTCACTGGTTCATTTCTCAAAAGGCCACAACAGCCAGGTCTGGGTCAGGCCAAAGCAAGGAGCCCTGAGCTCCGTCTGGTTTTCCACCTTGGTGGCGGGGCCATCTCCTGCTGCCTTCCCAGGTGCATTAGCAGGAAGCTGGATTGGAAGCAGAGTAGCAGGGACTCAAAGCTGCCCTCCAGTATGGGCTGCCAGCATTGCACACCAGCTTAACCTGGGGCGGCACAATGCCAGCACGGACACAGGTGTTGACTGACCTGACAAGGACTTTAGAAGAGTTATTATAAAATTGCTACAAGAAGTGAGAGTGCACATTCTTTTAACGAGTGAAAAAAAGAACATTGCACCAAATAAGTAAAAGATAGAGAGAAAAAAATAAGTGGAAATTTTAGAACTAAAAAATATAGTAAACAAAATAAAAATTTGACTAGATGGATTCAGTGGCAAAGTAGAGAATCGGTAAACTTGCAGGGCAATCAAGAGAAATTATCCAGCGCCAGCTCCCTGGCACAGTGGGAAGCAGTGCCAGCTTCCCATATGTGCACCAGTTCGAGACCTGGTTGTTCCACTGCCAATCTAGCTCCCTGTTAATGTGCCTGGGAGAGCAGCGGACAATGGCCTAAGTGCCTGGGCTCCTGAACCCATGTGGGAGACCAGATGAGGCTCCTGGCTCCTGGTTTCAGCCCAGCCCAGGCCTGGCTGTTGGAGCCATCTGGGGAGTGAACCAGTGGATAGAAGACCTCTTTCTCTCTGTCTCTCCCTTTCTCTCTGTAACTCTTTCAAATAAATAAAATAAGGCGGGGGGGGGGGGGGGGGGGAGAAGTTATCCAGTGTAAATCATAGAGGAAAAAAGATTGGGGAAAAAGGATCAGCAGAGCCCCAGGGCCCTGTGAGATGATGAGGAAACATCAACATTTGCACCCTGAGTCCTAGAACATGAAGGGAAACTGATGCAGAAAAAAATACAAGAGCCGGCGCCGTGGCTCACTAGGCTAATCCTACGCCTGCGGCACCAGCACACCAGGTTCTAGTCCTGGTCGGGGCACCAGATTCTGTCCCGGTTGCTCCTCTTCCAGTCCAGCTCTCTGTGGCCTGGGAGTGCAGTGGAGGATGGCCCAAGTGCTTGGGCCCTGCACCCCATGGGAGACCAGGAGAAGCACCTGGCTTCTGCCTTCGGATCAGCGCGGTGCGCCGGCCACAGTGCCATTGGAGGGTGAACCAATGGCAAAGGAAGACCTTTCTCTCTGTCTCTCTCTCTCACTGTCTAACTCTGCCTGTCAAAAAAAAAAAAAAAATACTTCACAAGAGTCCCTGAGAAACTTTCCAGTTTGTTAGAGGACAAACTTCTAGATAAACTCAGTGGGCTTCCAACAAGGTAGAAAAAAGAGGTCTATATCTGGTACACCTTGGTCAAAGTGCCGAAAACAAAGGACCAGAGAAAAATGTGGTGAACACACTCGGAGAAACCCAGCGCATTGCTATGGGAAACAATTCAAAAGGCTACAGGGTTTCATCAGAAATGATGGATGCTAGAAGTTCAGTAATGTTTTTTGAATGCTGAAAGAAAATAAGTATCGATCCAGACCTGCATTCCTGTGATAAACCAAACTTGGCTATGAGGTCGTCTCATTTTTTATATTTTTCTGGATTTAGCTTTGTAATATTTTGAGTTTTTTTCCTTCATTAGAATTTTCTTGCATTTTCTTTGTGTGCAATTAGTATTAGGATTATGCTCATGTTGGAGTTGGAACACAAATGCTTTTTCTATACTTGGCAATAGTTTGCGTAAGATTGTTAATTTATATTTAAATTTGTTTAGGTAGCCTGGAAGCCCTCTAGTCTTCTTTGAATTTTTAGCTTTAAAATTGATTAAATTTCCTTAATGGTTTTAGAACATTCAGATTTTCTCTTTTTTCTTTAGTCAGTTTTGGTAAGTTATATTTTTTGAAGTATTCAGTCATCTCTCCTAAATTATCAAATGTGCTGGTGCACAGTCGTCTAGAAGATATTCGGTATCTTCTCACTGACTGCGTCAGAGTTATCGCTCCCTTTCACCCTAACATTGTTTACCTTGCCTTTCCTTACGAGTCTTTCTAGGGATTTTTTTACTTTTATGTATTTTTAAGAAATTACTTTCTAGATTTGATTCTATTAGCAATTTCATCAATTTCTGTTTTTATCTTTATTTTCTTCTTTCAATGGCTTTTGAGATTATTTTGCCAGTCTTTTTCTAAATCTCTTACAAATGATTTCTTTTTATTTATTTGAAAGGCAAAGAATGAACAAACGAGAGAGAGAGAGAGAGAGAGAGAGAGAGAGAGAAAGAGAGAAGGAGAGATAGAGAGAGGGAGAAAGTTCATTCACTGGTTCTCTCCCCAGATGCCTCCAACAGCTGGGGCTGGGTCAGGCTACAGTCAGGAGCTGGGAACCCAGTCCAGATCTCCCACAGGGACCCAACCCCTTGAGCCATCAGCTGCTGCCTGCTCCCCTGTCCACCTCTACATTTATAGTAAGATAGAACCAGAGAGAGACCCAGAACTTGAACCCAGGCACTGATACAGGAGGTGGGCGTCCCAAGTAGTGCTTTATGGCTATGCTACGCTTAGTCCTTTTTCTTTCTTTCTTTCTTTTTTTATTTGACAGGCAGAGTTAGACAGTGAGAGAGAGAGAGACAGAGAGAAAGGTCTTCCTTCCATTGGTTCACCCCCCAAATGGCTGCTGTGGCCGGCACATTGTGCCAATCCAAAGCCAGGAGCCAGGTGCTTCTTCCTGGTCTTCCATGCGGGTGCAGGGCCCAAGCACTTGGGCCATCCTCCACTGCACTCCAGGCCACAGCAGAGGGCTGGACTGGAAGAGGAGCAGCCGGGATAGAATCCGGCGCCCCGACCGGGACTAGAACCTGGTGTGCCGGCGCCGCAGGCGGAGGATTAGCCTATTGAGCCCTGGTGCCAGCTTTTTTTTTTTTAAGATTTATTTTATCTATTTGAAAGTCAGAGTTACACAGAGAGAGGAGAGGAAGAGAGAGAGAGTGGTTTTTCATCTGATGGTTCATTCCTCAATTGGCTGCAATGACTAGAGCTTTGCCGATCCGAAGCCAGGAGCCAGGAGCTTCTTCCAGGTCTCCTATACAGGTGCAGGGGCCCAAGGACTTGGGCCATCTTCTGCTGCTACCCCAGGCCACAGCAGAGAGCTGGATCGGAAGAGGAGCAGCCGGGTATCAAACCGGCGCCCATATGGGATGCCGGCACTTCAGGCCAGGGTATTAACCTGCTGTGCCACAGCACCGGTCCCTGGTCACTTAATTCTTGACTCTTGTTTGTTGAGATGGGAAAATAATGCTGCCTACTTAAAGGAGATGGCTGCGAGGATTAAATCGCCTGGCAATGCTAAGAATGCTAAGAGCAATGATAGCAGTAAGTTACTTTTTAGCTTCATTTCTTCTTTGATTCATTTGTTATCTGAAAGTCACTCCTTAATTTCCAAACAAGTTTTTCCTATTTACCATTTACAGTCTATTTCTAATTTTATTTAATTTAAAAAATATTTTATTTGACAGGCAATGTGACACAGAGAGAGGAAGGGCTGGACAGAGCAAGGGGGCAGGGAGAGAGAGAAACAGAGGGCAGGGGCGCACGCGTGGTGTGTGTGGGGGGTCGTCCATCCACTGGTTCACTCTCCAAATGGTCACAATGGTCATCTGGAGCCAGGAAGTCCATTTGGGTCGTCTGTGTGGGTGGCAGGGGACCGAATGCTTGGGTCTTCCTCCCAGGCTCATAACAGGGAGCTGGGCCACTAGCAGAGCAGCCGGGACTCTGGTCTGTCTGTCATATGAGACACTGGTGTCCCAAGCAGTGGCTTAACCTGATGCACCACAATGCTGGCTCCTGATTTCTCATTTTATTGCATTGTGGTCAGAGAAAGTTTTCTGTGTGATTTCAATTTCTGTATGACCAAGTGTATAGTTCCTCTTGTATTTGAAGTCGTAGGAAGGATTTTCAAAAGTTCATGGAAAATGCACATTGTCTTTCAATTCCATTTTCCCATGAACTGAATGTCTTGGAGGCCCCTGGTGTTTTAGAATATTGTGTGCTGTTGTGGTCTGAATAGCAGGAGACTGGAACCCTAGCAGCTGTGTGGTGTACGGGAGTGTCACGTGTCACCCGTGCAGACTAATGCTGTTATTATGGGAGTTTTGTTGTTGTTGTTGTTTTTGAACCATGGGAGCAAGCACCCTCTGGCTGCTTCTCTCGCCACAGTGTGATGTCTTCTGTTGTGTGAGGATGCAGCAAGAGGGCCCTCGCCAGACACGGGCACCTTGATCTTGCACTTTCCAGTCTCCAGAAACTGTGACCCAGGCTCAGGCCCTCTGTTACAGCAATGCAGAGGGGCTAAGACGAGCCCAATGTTCTGCTTAATTGTTTCATCAATCCACATCCTCCAGGAACACGGAAGCCACTCTAGCTTTTTCAAATAGAGGGAATTTAATACAGAAAATTGGCTCCAAATGTATTAGACAGACAGGAAGAGCAGAAGCATATCAACAGGACAGGAAACTTAGTAACTGCAGAAAGCAATTGTCCCTGCACACTCTCCACCCCAACCAACGGACGCGGTTTTGTGCAACCAGGACCCTGTGCAAACCAGGACCGCGTGCCCTGAGATACCACAGCAGCGCAGCAACCTGAACTTGTCACTTGTGTTGCTGCTGTTCCAGAGCCGGGGCTCAGAACTGTGCACCCACTGTTGCTGCCGGAGCCGCACCCAGGAGGACTGTTCATCAGGGTGCAAATGTCTCTGTCACCACGGGAACCGCACTGCCTGGGCAGGAAGCCAGGCGCCCGCGGGGACTGCTGGTGCTGGAATTCCCACCAGAGCCAGAAGGGAAAAGAAAGCCCTCTCTCCTCCTCTGCCCTGTGATCTCTGACCGGCGCCTCCCTTTGGTGAAACAGAAACAGACGCTAAGTGACAAAGGAATATGGGAAATGTGCTTGCAGGATGAAGCCTGTTTGAAACAAAGCCATGCTCAGAACACGTGGAATGACCAGGAGCTAAGTAATGATCAACTTGTGCTGTTTAACTCTCCTATATCTTTGATTATTTTATTCTTGATCTATCAATCAAAAAATTTTTTGTTTTTCAATTACTGAGATGGAGGATTAACTCTTCTGTAAATTTTTTTCTTAAGTATTTTGAGGCCATATACTTGGATGCATATAAATTTAATATTTTTGGGCTTCCTGGTAATTAAAAATTGTTATGTAACCCTCTTCCTCGCAAGGAGACAGTCTTGCCATAAAATCAGTGTGACATTAACGTGTGTCTTAATGGGGTTCCCTAAGGGGAAATGAGGGCAGGGATTCTGATGGAGGCATGCCCTGGGGAGAGAGGAAGTGAGAGATGGCCAAGGGCAGAAATGTGTCAGTTGGATGATGGAAGGTGACTTCCGCCAGAACTCATGGGAAAGCCCAGGAGCATGACTTGCAACAGAGCTGGTGTTGGTATCATCTGGAAAAAGGAAGGTTGACTTGGAGGAGGGGCAGGAACATGACCTTCAACCAAAGACATTTCTGTCCAGCCCAGGACAAAGAGCTGGGAGCTGGGAGCAAGTAGCCCAGCTCCATAAAGGGGTTCTGGGTGGTGACACCGACACCTTGGTTACAGCAGTATTTTTGGTTGTAGTTTATCTGACACCTTTTCCTCAACTTTTACTTTCACCTTTTCTGGATTCTTGCGTTTTAGATGTATTTTTTTTATAATCAGCATATAGCTTGATTTCTGTTTTTTTTTTCTTGGCAATAGTCTTTTAAGCTATTACTTTTGTCAAGTTAAATTCTACATACAGTGAATTATACAAATCTTAAATGTAGTTTTGACAGATACTAGGGTACTTCAAAGAGTGTGTGGCAAGTGGAGTTAATGTTAGGTAGGAAGTTAGTTATGAGCTTATGTGTGTGTGACATAAAGGCCTAAAGAAAAGACATCTATGTCCAGCATATGCATCCGCACCTCAGAGTCATCCCGGCAGCATTCCAGGGGCAGCCCGGCCTTCGCATCCTACCCTGCCCCCTTCTACCTGACAACCTGCCTGGTGGGGGTCCCCGCCCCTTCTCCCAGATGTAGCCCAGTTTCTGCACTTCAAACACCCTGCTCCAGATCCCCATTCTCCAGGGGGTCTTGCTCACCCTTCCTCCAAACTCAGGATGGCGCCAGCTAGCCTTCCTCCTGCCTGATACCTTCAGGGAAAAACTCAGATAGGAGTTTTTCTATTTACATCCAAAAAGCCCTTTGTTCCAAGAGGAGCAGAGGTGGGGAAGCAAGACCCATCTCCTTACCCCCCCTCCCCCCAACCAGACTGCGCGCTCAGCCCTCTACCTCTCTGCTGGGCCGCCCGCCCGCCTGACCTGGTCAGGTGTATTCTCTCTACTCAACATGTAACCTCGCTCCCCCCCCCCCACAGTCTCTCAGGCTCTGTCTGGAGAGGTGCCCATCTGTCCTTACGGATGTCCCTTCCCTAATAAACCTTGCTATTTTACCTCCCACTATTCTCTGTCTCACGCCTGAATTCTTTCTTGCATGAAGACAAGAACCCTGCAAATTTCTCCGGTAACATTAAAAGTTTATTTTGGTGCAAGAAAATAAAATCCATTCACAGGGGCAGTCTTCAGAAACTTATGAAAAATGCATATTATGAAAAAACAATCGAGGGGGCTGGTGCTGTGGTGTAGTGGGTGAAGCTGAGGCCTGAAGCACCGGCATCCCCTGTGAGCACCGGTTCGAGTCCCGAATGCTCTATTTCTGATCCAGCTCTCTGGTATAGCCTGGGAAAGCAGTAAGAGATGGCTCAGTGCTTGGGCCCCTGTACCCACATGGGAGACCAAAAGAAGCTCCTGGCTCCTGGCCTCAGCCTGGCCCAACCCCAGCTGTTGTGGCCATTTGGGGAGTGAATCTGGATGGAGGATCTCTCTCTCTCTCTCTCTCCCCCTCTCTCTTTCTGCCTCTGCCTCTCTGTGACTCTGCCTTTCAAATAGATAAATAAATCTTTTTTAAAAAATTGCATAGATTTCAGAATTTTATGCACCAAAAAAACCCTTTTAATCTCATTTCCACAAACTTTTTGAAGTATCCTTGTGTCTACACCCATGAAACAAACACCTCAATCCAAATATAGAACATTCTGCCTTCTGAGAAAGTTCACCTAATGTGTCCTCCATTTAATCAGGCCTCCTCCCCCGAGAGGTGAGCACTGATTTTCAGTACTTTGGATTAGTGCTGCCCAGTGTGAGCTGTCTATCAATTGAGTCTCAACACATAGACTTCCATGCTTTCTTCTGTTGAATATTTTTGAAATTGAGTCAAGGTTTTATCTATTTCAGTAGCATTCCACTTATAAATATGCCACAAAGTGTTGGTGCGTTGGCTGGTTAATCAGCATCTGGGCGGTTCAACTTTTAGCTATTACAAGTGAAGCTGCTAAAAAGATTCTTCAGGTCTTTTGTAGACTTGTTTTGATTTCTCTTGAATCAATGTCTGGAATCAGACTAGCTGGGTCAAGGTGAAGTCATGCTCTCCACTTTGTGAGGAACAGCAAATTGCTTTCCTGGGTGCTTGGAGAGTTTCAAGGTCCCAGCACAAGTGCATGAGGGTTCTAGTTGCTTCACATCTCCCTCAACACTTGTTATTGTCAGTCTTTTTAATTTTAGCCATTGTAATGGGCATATGGTTAGTGGTAGCTAGTGATTATTTTAATGTGCATTTTTGATGTGGATCATATTTCTTCATGTGCTTATTGGCCATTTGCAAACTTTGTTTTATGAAATATCCAAGTCTTCATTTTTTTAAAGCTGACAGAGTTCTTTACATACTCTGGAACAAAGTAAAATATTTTGCAAATATTTTTGCTTCAACTGTGGCTTGTCATTTGTTATTTCATATGAAGTTTTAAATTTGATGACATCCAATTTAACTTTTATGGCTTGTGCCTTTTGTATCTGCTATAAGAAATCTTTGCCTGACCCAAGGAGTTGGAGACTATCCTTTTTTGAGTTTTAAATATTTTAACCTTTATGCTTAGCTCTATGATAATTTTTTTATTTTTTAATTTTTTTTGCAAATGAAACTACAGACTTTATTTGAATTTTATCTGTCATAAAAAAATGCTCTTTCTCTGTTCCAGGATCTCACATTGCTGTTAGTTACCACACCTCCTTACTACACTTTTATGAGTTTATTATTTTAAAGTTTGTATTTATTTTAGAGAAAGAGAAAGAGAAAGAGAAAGAGAAAGAGAAAGAGAAAGAGAGAGAGAGAGAGAGAGAGAGAGAGAGAGAGAGAGAGAGAAATAGCTCTTGTCCTCTGGTCCACTTCCCAACCGAAGCCAGGAGCTGGGAACTCAATCCAAGTCTCCCTCTTGGAACCCAACTACTTAGGCCATCGCTGCTGCCTCCCAGGAAGCTGGACTCAGAAGTGGGGCTGTGACTCAAACCCAGGCACAATGACAGGACAGGGCGCCCCAAGTGGAGTCTTAACTGCTAGGCCAGATGCCTGCCAGCTGTCCCTAGGCATTTTTGAGGAGCATGGACAGCCACTTACGGAATATCCCTCAATCTGGGAGTGTCCATTTTTCTCCATGGTACAATTGAGTTAGGCATTTTAACAAGAACGCCACAGAAGTAATGTACCCTTCTCAGCCATGATCTAGGGTCCCTTTTTGATTCTGGTGAATACCGTGACTTACAGGCAAGGTTAATTGCTTTCCATTTGCTTACCCAGTTGTTTCAGGATCATTTGGTAAAAAGACAGTCCCATTACCATGGCATCTTAGTCTACTGTGATGTTGATGCCTGACTTAGTGTCACTGCTATACTGTCTTGATCAACTGTATTTTATAGTAGGTCTTGAAATCAATCAATATAGATCTTTCACAGAGAGCTTTTGCATTTCCATACTAATATTATCAATTATTAAACTAATCATATCAATTCTTTTTTTGATTTTTATTTATTTGAGAGGTAGAGTTACAGACAGAGAGAAAGACAGAGAGAGAGGTTTTCTATTCTCTTGTTCACTCTCCAAATGGTCACAACAACAGGAGCTGGGATGATCCACAGCCAGCAGCCAGGAGCTTCTTCCAGGTCTCCCACTTGGGTGCAGGGGCCCAAGGACTTGGGCCATCCTCTGCTGGATCAGAAGGAGCAGCTGAGACTTGAACTGGCACCCCTATGGGAGGCCAGCATTATAGGCAGAGGCTTAACCTACTAAGCCATAGTGCCAGCCCCAATAATATCAGTTTTTAAAGTCTTTGATTTTACTCAAGATTGCTTGCTTCTGTAGGTCCACTGAAAGACCAGATGTCTTAATTACATGGTGTTCAAGTTTACAAATGTGCTAATGCTCATTGTTCTACTGTTAGCATAAAGGAGTACAACTCAGTTTTGTATACTGACCTTATAAACCACGACTTTGCAATCTTACCAGATTTACCTCTAGCTTCAAGAAGTTTTTGGTTGATTCTTCAAATGTAATATATAACTGTCATGTTGGATTTAACTAGAGAATGTTTTCTTCTTTCTTTACCTTCTTTTTAAATGAGAAATATTTAATTGTTGTAAAATACACTGACATAACATTTAGCAGAGTCACGTATATACACTTGGCTGTACAACCGATCTCCAGGACTTTTCTATCTTGTAAAACTGCAACTCCATTTAAACAAGTCTTCACGGCCAGCGAATGCCTTGCCCACAACCATTGTTCTATTTTGTAGTCTGTGAAGGACTACTTGAGACACTTCGTGGAAGTGAAATCTTCCAACGTTCGCCTAACTGTAACCGGATTATTTCATGTAGCTTAGCGTCCTCAGATCTCATCTATGTTGCAGCAAGCGTCACAGTTTTCCTTCCGACGCTGAATGACATCCCATTGCTCATACCAGCCCATTCATCTGGCCACTGCACTGGGTTGCTTCTGTCTCTTTGCTCTTGGGAGCCATAACACTGTGAATCCGGATGTCCACAGATCTCTAAGATACCGCTTTCAGCTATTTTCAATACGCACAGGAAGTAGAATCTTCAGCTTGAATTCTTTCCCTACAAGGACTTTCAGAGCATCAGTGAACAGAAGTGATAAGGGTGCACACCCTTGCCTAGTTCACAATTTTAAGGAAAACACATTTGACATTTCACTGGAAGTCTTAATTTGCTATAGGATTTCCCCTCTCCTCGCTGTAAAACAATTTGGTGCATTATTGACAATAACCTTTACCACAGCAGTAAACATTCACATCGCGTTACAACCCTCACTGCCAGAGGTATTTAGGAGGTATCTTGTGTGAGACAGGAAGTTCCCAGTTTTCTTGGTTCACTGAGTTATTGTGAATGCATGAAGTTTGTCAGATTCTTTTTTCTGCATATGAGATTATTAAATTAACAGAATTAAAGAATAAAGTATATTGATTTGTTTTTTGAATTATTCTGGGATGGAAACCCAGTTATGTATGGTGGGTTACCACTGCTACATACTGACAGATTTAATGTTTTATTACAGATTTTAAAGTCTGTGTTTCTGAGTGACGTTGCCTTTAGTCTTTGTCAGCTTTGAAGCTGTGGCTATGGTGGTGTTGCAA
Organism: Sylvilagus floridanus; assembly: GCA_949820135.1. Lineage (NCBI taxonomy): Eukaryota > Metazoa > Chordata > Mammalia > Lagomorpha > Leporidae > Sylvilagus > Sylvilagus floridanus. The sequence goes on along the minus strand of OX463228.1, from coordinate 7,240,665 downwards.
AAGAATTGGGGATGTGTTACTTCTTCAGTCTTTTGAAAGAATTTTGGGTGGTCTGGCATTGTAGTACTACCTGTGATATTGGGGCACCAGTTTGAGTCCCAGCTGCTCAGCTTCTGACCCAGCTCCCTGCTAATGTGCCTGGGGAAGCACCACAGGATGGCTCAAGTGCTTAGGGCTCTGCTACCCATAGGGGAGACCTGGATGGAGTTCCTGGATGCTGGCTTCACCCTGCCCAGCTCCAGCTGTTGCGGTCATCTGGGGAGTGAACCACTAGATAGCTTGCTCTTACTTTCCCTATCACTCTGCCTTTCAAATAAATAAAATAAATCTAAAAAAAAAGTTTTCATAGGACTGGAATTATTTCTTCCTTAAAGGCTTCATAAACCTCATTATTAGTGAGTCCACTTAGGCCCAGAGTTCTCATTATGGACTGGCTTCAAGTCATAGTTTCCATTTCTTAAACAGATTTCTATTTTTTTCTACTTTTGTTCACTTCTATTATTAGCATAAAATTGTTTCTAATATTTATTATCCTTTCAATGTATGTCTCCGATGTTGTCACATCCCCTCTTTTATCCCTGTTTCGGAGGTTTTTTGTGGTTTTTAAGTCAGGTTTTCTAGTGTTCTTCAATTTTAATTTTTTTAAAAAATTTTCAGACTTTAAAAGGTTCCCACAGTTTTCCATTCTCCCTTCTAGAATGGCTTTCCTTACCTGCATCGTTTCCTTCCGGGACTTCCTCTGGGCCAAGCTGCTGAAGCTCCGATCATCGCTTCCTCCCTTCCTCTTCTTCTAAGAGCAGCAGCAGCGTGAACGGTGACAAATCTGCCTCCGAACAGCGCTCACGGGCTGCTGCGTGGCACAAGCTATTGTGGTTTCAGTACTCAGCTCAAAAGACTTTGTTTATTTTATGATTTCTTCTTGGACTCACGGGTTTTTGAAAAGTATGTGCAAAATCTGGGGCCTTTATGGGTCTTCCTGGTACTGATGTCTGCGTTAACTCGTCCAAGTTGGAAGATTCCTTCTGTGTGATCTCAGTGCTGCGAATTTTTTGAGGTTTTCATGGCCCAGCATAGGGTCTATTTGGGGGATTTTTCTCCGTGTTTGTTTTGTTTGTTGCGTTCCACAAATGCTAATTAGGTTGAGCTGGCTGAGAGTGTTCATGTGTTTTACTTTTTTTTTTTTGCCAGGCAGAGTTAGTGAGAGAGGTATAGACAGTGAGAGAGAGTTATAGACATTGAGAGAGAGACAGAGAGAAGGTCTTCCTTCCATTTGTTCACTCCCCTAATGGCCACTATGGCTGGCACTGCGCCGATCCGAAGCCAGGAGCCAGGTGCCTCCTCCTGGTCTCCCGTGCAGTGCAGGGCCCAAGCACTTAGGCCATTCGCCACTGCACTCCCGGGCCACAGCAGAGAGCTGGCCTGGAAGAGGAGCGACTGAGACAGAACCTGGTGCCCATATGGGATGCCTGTGCCGCAGGTGGAGGATTAGCCAAGTGAGTCATGGTGGCAGCCAATTTTTTTAAACTTATCTTTTAATTCTATTTTCCACAAACTTTAAAGCTATGTATTAAATTTGTAGGCATAGAGAAGGAAAGAGAAAGAGAGAGGACATACGTGAGAGTGCTCGCATCAGCAGGTTCACTCCCCAAATGCCCTCAACCTTCAGGGCCGGGCCAAGCTGAAACCAGAAGCCTAGAATACAGCTTGTGTCTCCCACGTGGGTGGCAGGGGCGCAAGTACTTGAGCCATCGCCTGCCGCCTGCCAGGAGCATTAGCGGGAAGCTGGAATGGAGGGCAGAGCTGAGGCTTGAACCCAGGCACTCCGATCTGGGATGCAGGTGTCCCACGCTGTGGCTTAACCATGGGCCAAACCCCTAGCCCTTGTCTGGATTCTTAATCAGCTTGAAATTCTGCTGGATCTGTCATGGAAAGAGGAGTGTTGAAGTCTGCAGCTCTGCTTGTAAGCCTGTTTCTCTTTTTAGTTCTGTTAAATGTGCTTCCTGCATTTAAAACTCTAGTACGATGTAGAGAATAATTTAGGACTAGTATCTCTTCCTGCCGCACTGACCCTCTTGTCTTTGGGAAGTGTCCCTTTTGTCTCTGGGCAGCCTGCTTGCGATTTTTCTCCCCGCCACTTAGTGCGAAAGTTCATGACAGCTGATTTTCCTGATGGTTACCTGATTGTGAGGGCCACGGTTGGTTCACCCTTGCACTCACGAAGTGCCTTAAGCTTCTGCGTCTAAAAATAAGACCTGGATTTTCTTTGAGATGGAGACAGATGAAGGAGGGAGAGAATCTAGGGAGAATAAACCAGAACTCAGTTGTAGACATGTTATGTTTGAGATTCTTTAAGATTATGTGGAGGCCTGTACTGTGGTGTAGCGGATAAAGCCGCTGCCTGAAGTGCTGGCATCCTATATGGCTACCAGTTCAAGTCCAGGCTGTTCCACTTCCCATTCAGCTCCCTGCTAATGTGCCTGGAGGATAACCCAAGTTCTTGGGTCCCTGCACCCATGTAGGAGACTCAGAAGAAGCTCCTGGCTTTGGACCAGCCCAGCTCTGTCTGTTGTGGCCATTTGGGGAGTGAGCCACCGATGGAAGATCTCTCTCTGTGTAACTCTTTCAAATAAATGAACGAATCTTTTTTAAAAAAAGAATTACTGTTTGAAAGGGGGGGGGGGCAGGTGTCTTCCATCTATGGGTTCAGTACTGTGCCATATTCTACTACTTTCCCAGGTGCATTAGCAGGGAGCTGGATCAGAAGTGGAGCAGTCAGGATTCCAACCAGTGCTCCTATGGGATGCAGGGTTGCAGGCGGCAGATTAAGCTGCTGCCCCACAACATTGGCCCCGAAGTTTGAGATTCTTTAGTCATTTAAACACAAGGAGGAGATCGAGTGTTTCCTGTGTGACAAGCACATTTCCATACACCTTACACGTGCTGACGGGTGTAATGCCTGCAACAGCCCTCTAAGGAGGGCACCCGCATTGCTCTCTTAGAGGTAGAAAACGGAGGCCCAGAGAGGTCGAATGCCTGGCAGGAGCCAATGCTGGGGGAGGCGGACTGTGCCGCCGAGGGGAGGCCAGCGCCGAGCCCTGGGGATGCTCTGGGGAGGGATGAAGACGAACAGATGACTGGATTCTGGGTCTGAGCTGCATATCTGACCACAGTGCTTTACCACGCAGACTCTTTCACAGCTCTTAGCTTAAAGACCAAAATTCTTGATCTGTGCTGTGAATTCATGCCTGATTTAGCCCCTGCTCATGACCCTGGCCCACTGTGTCCGATCGTCTCACTGGACCTCTCCTCCATTTGTACTGTTGGTCTCCAAGGTTTTCCAAAGATATTGTGGCTACTCATTCTCTAAGAACATGGCACATACTGTGCCCTAAGCTTGAAACTCTTTTCCTTTGCTGCCTCAAACATCACCTCCACCAGGAAGTCTTCCCAGATGTTCCCACCTTGGTCAGGTACTCCAGCCCTGCATGTTCACGGCAATCTCTGATGCCTACACTCTTGGTGCTCCTGGTTGGAGCTGTGTCTTTTAGAATATTAGACTCGTCAAGGCCTGGGATGATGGTATCTTATTCTGTGTGCCTATTGACTACCAAAGAGCTTAGCACACACAATGCATGTGTCATAGAGTGGTGAACTACCTCCTTAAGACCTAGGAGCCAGCACTGAGACTCAATAGGCTAATCCTCCACCTTGCGGCTCCAGCACACCGGGTTCTAGTCCCGGTTGGGGTGCCGGATTCTGTCCTGGTTGCCCCTCTTCCAGGCCAGCTCTCTGCTGTGGCCAGGGAGTGCAGTGGAGGATGGCCCAGGTGCTTGGGCCCTGCACTCCATGGGAGACCAGGAAAAGCACCTGGCTCCTGGCTTCAGATCAGCGCGGTGCGCCGGCTGCAGTGCGCCGGCCACGGCGGCCACTGGAGGGTGAACCAACGACACAGGAAGACCTTTCTCTCTGTCTCTCTCTCACTGTCCACTCTGCCTGTCTTAAAAAAAAAAAAAAGACCCAGGAGTCAAACCAACAGCTCTGAGAGATACTTCTCTCTCCAGGTCCAGAAACTCAGAATTTCTGTGAGGCTCACAGATTTTTCAAGGTGACCTTGGCCAACTTGAGAAAGTTGCCTTCCCTTCCCAGTTTGCTGAGGGATTTTAAAAAATTAGTCATTGAGGTTAGATTTTGGCAGTGCTTTTTCTGACTCCTTTAAAAAGATATATTTCTTTTTCTTTAGCAAACTTTTACCATGGCCTATTAACTGGGAACATTTCATTGACTGATTTTCTAATGTTTAATCAGCTTTGCATTTGTGAGATATATCTTACAAGGTCACAATGCATTATGATTTTTGCAATATTGGATTAAATTAAAATTTGGTTTAGAGTGCTTGCATGTTTGTTTATTAGGTATAGTGATCTGTAGTTTTTATTATGGTTTGTCTTTTATTTTTTAAAGATTTATTTGAAAAGCAGTTACATAGAGAAAGGGCAAGACAGAGGGAGGTCTTCCATCTTTTGGTTCACTCCCTAAATGGCTGCAATGGCTAGGACTGGCCATGCTGAAGCCAGGAGCCAGGAGCTTCCTCTGGGTCTCCCATGGGGGTGCAGGGGCCCAAGCATTTGGGCCACCTTCTGTTGCTATCCCAGGCCATAGCAGGGAGCTGGATCAGAAGAGGAGCAGCTGGGGCTTAAACTGGAGCCCACATGGGATGCCGGCACGGCAGGCAGAGGTTTAACTCGCTGCTCCCCAATGCCAGCCACATAACCTTCCTTGGTTACAGCTTCAGGGTAAGGATAGCCTCATACAATTGGTTAAAATACATTCCCTTCTCTTCAATTTTCTGGGAGAGTTTGTATATAATTGACATAATTTCTTCTTTATATTGGTAGCGCTCACTGGTGAAGTCGCCTGGGCCTGGAGTTCTCTCTGCGGGAAGGCTCCTGGCTGTAAAGTCAAGTTCCCGAGTGGATCCAGAGCCGTTCCCGTCGTGTCTTCTCAAGTGAGGCCAGGTCTGGGTTATCTCATCTGTGCAAATTGTCAGAATGTTCACATTTCCTCAGTTAACAACTCAGAACATGTGGTGAGATACCCAGTCTCACTCTTGCTACAGGAGACTTTATTTTTCTTAATTGGCTGGCTAGATGTGTTATTGGTTTCATTGATCTCATAGAACTACTTTTAGCTTTACTGATTTTCTCTATTGTATTTATATTTCCCTGACTTTTGCTTTAATCATTATTTCATTGCTTTGGCATATTTTAGATTTGATTCCCTCTTTTTCTTCTGGTTTAAGGTGAAAGCTGAAGTCATTACTGTGGCATTTTTATCTTCTCTAACTTGCATATTTAACATTTTAAAGCCCCCTCAAATGATATTTTGAAGCCCCTCCTGTGTGGATATGTTCCATTTTCATTTCTGTTTGGTGCAGAATGCTCTCTAATTTCCTTTGATTTCTCCTCTGACTCAGGATTATTCAGGGGTGTGTTATTTAATTTTCAAATAATTGGAGATTTTCCAGAGATCTGGCTAATTTAATTCTACTGTGGTCAGAGATCATCCTTTATGTGATTTGAATCATTTTCAATTTGAGACTTATTTTTGGCCCAGAGTAGTGTCTAGTGCGATTTTTCCTTTGTACACTTGGAAAAGAAGTGTGAATTGTGCTGTGGTTGGGTACAGTTGGTTATCTGAGTTGTTCAAGTCTTTTCTATTTGTACTGACTTTTATATCTCTTTTTCTTCTTTTTCATTGGATAGGGGAGGGGAGAGAGAGCGAGGGAGGGCCCACCGGCTGGTTCACTTCCTGGATGCAAACATCAGCCAGGGCTGAGCTGGGTCCAGAACCAGGCACTGAGGCTTCAGTTCCGGTCGCCCGGCTGGGTGTCAGGGACCCGGCTGCTGGGCCATCACTGCTGTCCCTAGGCTGTGCACTTGCAGGAGGTGCAGTCAGGAGTGGAGCTGGGGCTCGCGGGATCTTAACGGCTGGGTCCAAGCCTACCCCTCTCCCTAGCAGCTGCGAGAGGAGGGCGTCAGAACGTGGTGACGGTGACCGTGACCGTGATGGAGCTCGCTCTCTCTCAGTTCTGTCAGGTTTATTTATTTCGGAGCTCTGTGATTTGATGCATAGACCTTTATTATGAGGTTCCCTTGAAGACCCCCCCCCCCATCATTATGCCCTCTGTTTGGTGGCATGCTTTAATCTGAACATTACTGCTACAGATCGCGCCACTGAGCTCTCTTCTGAGGGGTAGAGCAATGGTGTAGGTTCTTCAGTCCTTCTACTTTTATTTTGTAAAATCTGTATTTCTTCCTGCATGGTTGAAAGGGAGGGGGTAGTAAGCGGGAAAGGGGTAGAAGGAGAGAGAGGAATACGGAGAGGGAGAAAGAGAGCTTCCATGCACTGGTTCACTCCCAGAATGCCTGCAACAGCCGCAGCTAGACCAGAGCCAAGCCAGAAGCTTGGGACTTGGCCAGGAAGCCAAGTACCTGTGGATCCCCACGGCGGACAAGAGCAGGAGCTTGCATTCAGAAGCAGAGCTGGGACTTGCGCCTGGGCACTCCAGCACAGCGTGAGGAGGGCCCAGGTGGAACGCCCACCACTGCCCCCGATGCCCGCCCATCCAAAGGCACCACGGGATGCGGCACAGCATTCCAGTCTTTACCTCTGCCCCTGCTACCTTGACCCTCTTTGTGATGCAATGTCTTTTCGGCAGCCTGGAGTAGTGACTCGCTTGTTCTTCATGAATCTGAGAACCTCTGCCTTTTGATTCCAAATTACATGTTTATGAGAACATTCAAAATCATCTCACAGATCAAATTTTTTTCCTCATTTGATAAGTCCTACTACTGTGTCTTAAAGTTCACTGATCTCTTCTTCCTTCTCAGTCTTCTTCTAATTGAGATGCAGAGTGATACATAGAGTTATCTCCCACCTGCTGGTTCACTCCCCAAATGGCTGCAATGGCCAGAGCTAGTCTGATCTGAAGCCAAGAGCCAGGAGCTTCTTCCAGGTCTCCCATATGGTGCAGGGGCCTAAGCACTTGGGCCATCTTCTACTGCTTTCCCAGGCCACATCAGAGAGCTGGATCGGAAGTGGAGCAGCTGGGACTGGAACCAGTGTGCATAGGGGATGCCGGCACTGCAGGCAGAGGCTTAACCTGCTATGCCACAGAGTGGGCCCCAAGCCTTAGGGTCTGTCAGAAGCATGCAACTCTGATGCTGTAGCTCAGAAGTGGTCCACACAAGACAGAAATGGATCCCACATTCATCTTGTGTTTCCATAGCTGTGACTGTGACTGCCGATATAAGAGTGTGTGACAGAAGTCACCGGGGAGGCTGGGAGGGATGACCTTGCCCTTGAGGCTCCAAGTGTTTTCCTGGGACCAGCAGCAGTGATGTCACCAGGGTGCTCCTCAGAAATGTAGATGGTCACTCTCACCCCCGGACCCTGGAATCCGAACGCACGCCCAGCCAGAGGGGCTCTGAGAGGCCCCTTCACGGAAGGTCTGACTGCTGAGGGACAGGGACGAGACCTTGCGGGCCATGGGCCTTGGGCCCCTGCACACATGTGGGAGACCTGGAAGAAGCACCTGGCTTCAGATTGGTGCAGCTCCAGCCGATATGGCCATTTGGGGAGTGAACCAGTGGATGGAAGACCTCTCTCTCTCTTCCTGTCTCTGCCTCTCATAACTCTGCCTCTCAGGTAAATAAATAAAATCTTTTTCAAAACTCCATAGAAAAGGAATAAATCCGGGAACAGCTGGAGCAGGCAGAGGAAGGGGTGAGCCATTGCTTCATCAGGGGAGCTGTGCACTGGGTTGATTACCCTCTTCTTTCTTGTCTGTGCTTTGAAAACCATAAAAAGAAAGCTAAGAATTTTGGGGTTCACCAGATCTCTTATCTCTGCCACGATGTGCAGCTCAGCTTGGGGTTCGGTGATCCCAAGAGTTGTGCACAAAGCCTTTGTCTCTTCTGACGACAGCTCAGTGCCCTTCACAGGTCACTCGGAGAGTGTGTGTGTACGTGCACAGGTGTGGGTGCATGTGTGCACTGGTGTGTGTGTGTGTGTGTGTGTGTGTGCACATCCTCCTACAGCAAACAACAGAAAAACAGTGATTGTAAGGAGGTTTCCTTTGCTTCTTCAAGTGACTGCCTCCGGGCGTGGGAAGGGGGTCCTCTGTCCAGAGGTAGTGCAGACCCCCACCCAGAGCGCTCTCTGGCGCCAAGCACAGGCGCACCTGCTGTGTGTGAGAGAATGCGCACCTTCGTGCTCCTGGGTCTATGACCGCAGCACCTGATGGTGAGGACTGTACGTGGTCCAGCGGAGATCTCTTCAGAGCATCAGCAACAAGCAGAGGACGACAACAAAAGGGGGCGGCTTTGCAGCCACCGCCTCCCAGCTCTGGAGTCCTGAGAAAGCAGCGAGTTCTCCTGAGGTCTGTCTATTCATACGCAAAATCACGTAAAAGTCATGTAACCGACTCTGCAGGGTTGTGGTGAGGATTTCACAGCAGTTTGCATAGTCTTGATTTCACTTGGAGCTGTAACACGGGAAAGGTGGGCCACTTTTTTTTCCCCCCTGAGTTGGACTTCCTGGTATTTGCCCCGTGTCTCACAGGTGGCTTCTTGAGCTGAGCTGTCCTCCGTCCTCCATCAGCGTCTAAGTGAGTTAGGGCTCCCTCTCGGTGCTGAACACGTTCCTTTAACAAGTGTCTTTAATCCGGCTCTTCCTTCTTCCTACCTGGAATGTTGCTGTGGTTCCTAGAGGTGTAGCAGCCACCTTGTCATCATACAAGCTAACGGGGCCAGAGCGGACTGCCCACTGTGTCTCCCCTTGAGAGGGGACAGACTTTAGAACGTACTACTCTTTGTTTCTAAACAAGAGAGTAAGTGTGGAAGTATAATAGAACACTGACAAATGATGCATCTAGACAATGCACATACGGGCTCATGAAACTTTCCTCTTTAATTCTCTGTGTGTAAAACTTTTTCTAGCAACATCTTAAAAAAGAGAACTGAACTTGGACCCATTTTTCTGTTTTGGTATTGAGTCAGACTCCAGCTCTTAATAAAATCGTTAGAAGAACAGGACACACTCATTTCCTTGGCAGAGTTCCCCTCAACTGCCTCCATGCCCCTGCCATGCTGCTACCCCCACCCCCACCCCGGGGGCCCGAGGTCAAGTTGTCCACCAAGTCAGAACGTGGGTGCCAGTTCTCTCCAGGGAAGATTTTAGAAAAGATTACGTTAGATGGCATTCATTGAGTGAAATTCCTTGCCATTCTAAAACTTTCAATGACTGCTTAAAAAAATTGTTTTTATTTACTTGAAAGGGAAAGAGAGAAAGATAGGAGAAAGGGAGAAATCTTCCATCTGCTGGTTCAATCTCCAAATGCCTGGAACAGCCAGGGTTGGGCCAGGCTGCAGCCAGGACTCCATCCTTGGCTCCCACATGAGTGACAGGGACTCAAGTACTAGAGCCATTATCTGCTGCCTCCCAGGGTTCACATTAGCAGGAATGCAGAACTGGTGGCAGAGCTGGAACTGGAACTCAGGGGCCCTGATAGGGGGTCTGGACACCCCTATGTCATGTTGACTAAACACCCACCCCAACTACTACTTTTAAAAGCACACAGGCTGGCCAGCACCGTGGCTCAATAGGCTAATCCTCCACCTGTGGCACCGGCACACCAGGTTCTAGTCCCAGTCGGGGCGCTGGATTCTGTCCCGGTTGCCCCTCTTCCAGGCTAGCTCTCTGCTGTGGCCAGGGAGTGCAGTGGAGGATGGCCCAAGTGCTTGGGCCCTGCACCTGCGTGGGAGACCAGGAGAAGCACCTGGCTCCTGGCTTTGGATCAGCGTGCCGAAGCGCAGTGGCCATTGGAGGGTGAACCAACGGTAAAGGAAGACCTTTCTCTCTGTCTCTCTCTCTCACTGTCCACTCTGCCTGTCAAAAAAAAGGGGAGGGGGAGATACTGGAGACATAAAACCTTGTCCTGAGAGGATAAGGATTCCTAACATCAGTGCCAGCCCCGGTGGATGCCCATTCCCTTCTTTTCATTTCTATACCTCCTACTTCTCCTGGGTGTGTTCCAGGACATATTTCTGAGATCTCACCTTTCCTGTTTTTTTCTAAACTTAGGACTCATGGGTGTGAAATTGTTGCATGATTACTGCAGGTGGGCCAGGGAGAGACAGGGCTGGGTGCAGGTGGCTGAAGAGAGCGTGACTGTTTGCAAGGTGTGCCCAGACCCACCAGCTCCGGGGGACCACAGGATGTAAAACGATCAGATCTGATTTCTGGAAGACCCCGCTGTGGCGTAACCAGCCAAAGACACCACACTGCCCTCTCCATCCAGCAGAAGCCCAACTGTTGGCCCCTTGCCAAGAAGTTTGCAGACTTACTCCCGTACAGCACAGAAATTGGAACAGAAATTGTACCACTAAAGGCTAGATAGCAAGAGACTGAACAAGTTGCAATCTCTTTTCCAGTTCAGCCACAACAACAAGAATTATCCACATCCTTAATATCAGGTTATACGGAGACTGCCTTGTATTCATGATATAGTCCTAGAATCGTTTTGTGATTGGTGGCAGGCTGGCTGGCAGGAAGCAGTCTCATTTTGTCCACTCCTGGGAGCGATACTGACGTTAGATATCTTTCCAAGTGTACTGGGAACATTCACCAACACAGGTCATACCCTGGATCACGAAAGAAACCATGGCAAAGTTAAAGGAATTGAACAGCACCCAGATGTGTTTTCTAATCATGATGGAATTAAAGCAGAAACCAGCAACAGAAAGAAAACAGCAGAGGTCCCAAACAGCAGAAAAACTCAAACACAGCTGTAAAACATCTACAGACAGCGTCACCCTCAAAGCCAATGGAAAACTTCTGAACCGAGTAAGAATGAAAACCTGCATGCAGCCAAGATCTGTGCATTCTAACCGAGCAGTGCTTGCCGTGGCCTGGACAGCTTTAGCTGCCTCTAGGAGTGAGAGTGCTTCAAGTCCGTCATCTCAGATTCTACAGCCAAAAGTGAGCAACAGAGCAAAATAAACGCAAAACAATTTTAAGGAAGGAAATAAAAGTAGATATCACGAAAACCTCACACAGAAACAAACAGCAAAAATATCAGTAAAATTAAAAAATTGTTGCTGAAGAAGATGAGTAACACCAATGAAGTTGTATCAGGATTATGGAAAAAAAAAAAAAGCACCCAACTCACCCTGGTTCGCTTGGAGCCTCCCAGTTAGCTCTCAGAGTAAAACATCCCAGACCTGAGAAAACCAGAACTGTTGATCATCCCACAACAAATCACCCAGCGATGCAAAGGGGGGGCTTCATTACAGACCCTGCAAACATCAAAAGAATGGAAGGAAACACCACCAGTAACTCTCTGTCCTTAAGCTCAGCAAGTCAGATGGAACTGACTACCCTCGGTGAAACAGACACCCACACAGCCCTGTCAGTGCCGAAGGAAGTGAATCCGGAACTCACATTCTGTAGAAGAAGTCTCCAGGCCCCCATCACTCACTGGCAAATTCTAGCCATTGCTTTAAGAGGTTCAATTCTATAATATCTACTCCAGGAAGCAGAACAAGAAGGGACAGTTCCCAATTCATTATATGATGACTAAAGTTCCAGGACTTATAAATAGTCCAATAAAAGAAAAGCACAGACCCATATCCCTTGTGAACATAGATGCACACATTTTCAACAAGATATTAGTAAACTGAACCCAGTTCTTTCCCTCTCTTCCTTCTATGTACACACATTATATGAACATCATGGCCAAGTGTCTCCCTCTCTTCCTTCTCTCTATGTACACACATTATATAAACATCATGGCCAAGTGGGTTTTAGCATGGAAATATAATAAGGCTGGTTCAACTTTCAAATAATCAATGTGAAAAACAGACAAATAATCAATATGAATTGCCATCATGATAAACTAAAGTTAAACAAAATGATTGTACCAACTGACGCAGGAAAAGTTTGATGCTATTCAGTATTCAGTCACAGTGAACATCGTCAGTGAGCCAGGAATGCATGGGGACATTTTCAATCTGATGAGAAAGCATCTACAATAAACCTACACCCGACACCATATTTCATGGTCAAAGAATAAATTGCTTTCCCTAAGGTTAGGAGCAAGACTGGGATGTCCACTTTCCATACTGTTGGTCAACACTGTACTGAAAGTTAATGTAATGAGGAAAAACAAATGTGTAAGAAATAAAATGATTCCTATTCATCATGACATGATCAAGAAAATTCCATTCTACAAAAAGCAGAAAACCTCCTAGAATTGAGGGAACTCAGTGCTAACACAGGATTCAAGCTCAATTCACAACACCAGTCACAGTGTTGTGTACAGATGGTCCCTACATGATGACTCACTCGGGACTTTTCCACAGTGTGGTAGAGTGAAACTGAATAGGCACTCAGTAGCAACTGTGCTTCCACATTTTGAACTTGGACTCTTCCTGGGCTAGTAGCATGCCGGAGTCTACTTGGTCCTGATGCTGGGCGGTACCCTCCAGCAGCACCCCTGGTCGGTCACATGACCATAAGGGCCAACAGCAGGCAGCCTACAGTGTACTGTGTTGCTAGGCTACAATGTTTGGTAGGTGCTGTGATTTGAACAAGATTTCCTGAACACATGCAGGCATTTATACTTCAAAGTCATAAGCTAAGAAAGTAGAGCATCCAATTAAGTGGTTTAGGAGGTAGACCTAGTAGGAGGTCCTGAGAAGTTGGGGACGCGCCCCTAGAGGTAATTCCTCAGGAGGGTTGGTTACAGAGGCTCAGGGCAGCCAAGGCTCTCTGCTTCCTGCCTCCCACCATGCTCCTCCTTCTACAAGGGCTCTACTGTTGACATCTGCTGCCTACACCAGACACCCAGCTAAGGAGAAGCCCAGTCTCGGACTTGAACCTCCAAAATGTGAGCTACGTAAGGTTTTCCTTCATAAAGAGCTTGTCTCACATGTTTCACTGGATTGCTGAAAAGCTACCATAACAACTAGGTATAGTCAATGCATGGTTGACTTTTATTTTCAACTTACGACGTATTTGTCAGGGTGTAACTCACTTGGACATTGAGAGACATCTGCACTAAGAATAAATAACTGGCACTTAAAATTTAATACCTTTTACAATAGCTCAGAAGAGGGAGGGAGGGGAGAGGGATGAAAGGAGAATGGAGGGGGCCGGTGCTGTGGTGTAGCAGGTAAAGCCACTACCTGCAGTGCCAGCACCCCATATGGGCACTGGTTCGAGTCCCAGCTTCACCACTATTCAATCCAGCTCTCTGTTATGGCCTGGGAAAGCAGTAGAAGATGCTCAAGTCTTTGGGCCCCTACACCCATGTGGCAGACCTGGAGGAAGCTCCTGGCTCCTGGCTTTGGATTGGCACAGCTACGGCCGTTGCGGCCAATTGGGGAGTGAACCAGCGGATGGAAGACTCTCTCTCTCTGTCTCTCTTCTCTCTGTGTAACTCTGACGTTCAAATGAATAAATCTTTGGGAAAAAAAGAAAGGAGAAAGCAATACTGAGGTATAAATCTTATAAAATATATATAACTTCTATATGCTGAGAACTTTAAAACTCTGAAGAACATCAATAAAGACTTTAAAAATGCAGATACATATAACATACATGGAGTGGAAGTCTCAACATAGTAAAAAAGGTCAATTTTCTCCAAATTAATCTATAGATTTAACATAATTCAAAAGAAGTTTGAGAAATTATACAGTTTTTTTTAAAAAGATTTATTTTATTTATTTGAAAGACAGAGTTACAGAGAGAGGTAGAGACAGAGAGAGAGGTCTTCCATTCCGCTGGTTCACTCTCCAGATGGCCGCAACAGCCAGAGCTGCGCCGATCCAAAGCCAGAAGCCAGGAGCCAGGAGCTTCTTTTGGGTCTCCCACATGGGTGCAGGGACCCAAAGACTTGAGCCATCTTCTACTGCTATCCCAGGCCATAGCAGAGAGCTGGATCAGAAGTGGAACAGCTGGGACTAGAACCAGCACCCATATGGCATGCCAGCACTTCAGGCCAGGGCTTTAACCTGCTGAGCCATAGTGCTGGCCCCAAGAAATTATATAGTTTTAATACTTGCTACAAAGATACACAAATAAAGATAATGTGGCATTGGTGAAAAGACAGACAACAGATCAAGGGACCAAACTAGGGAGCATAGAACTAGACTACAAAAATATAACCATTGATTAAAACAGAGGCTCAAAGGCAATCCAATGGAGAAGATGTTATCTTTTCAACAAAGTATTGGAACAACTGGCCAGCCAAAAAAACTGAAACTCAATCTTCACACCTATACAAAAATTAACCAGCTGGGTCATAGTTGTGAAACACAAAAGTTTTGCAGGGAAATCTAGGAGAATTTCTTCACCAACCAGCGCTGGATAAAGAGTTCTTAGACACGATACCAAAAGCATGATCCACAACAGAAAATACTGATAAATTAAATTTCATCAAAATTTAAAATTTTTGCTCTGATAAAGATCATTAAGAAAATGTACAACAGGCTAATCCTCCGCCTTGCGGCACCGGCACACCAGGTTCTAGTCCCGGTCGGGGCGCCGGATTCTGTCCCGGTTGCCCCTCTTCCAGGCCAGCCCTCTGCTGTGGCCTGGGAGTGCAGTGGAGGATGGCCCAAGTGCTTGGGCCCTGTACCCCATGGGAGATCAGGAAAGGCACCTGGCACCTGGCTTCTGCCATTGGATCAGCACGGTGCGCTGGCTGCAGCGCGCTGGCCGTGGCAGCCATTGGAGGGTGAACCAACGGCAAAGAAAGACCTTTCTCTCTCTCTCACTATCCACTCTGCCTGTCAAAAAAAAAAAATAAATAAAAAAAAATAAGAAAATGTAAGTACATACCACATACTGGAAGAAAATATTTGTCAGTCACATATCACAAGTCTTATATGCAGGTGGTATAAAGAGCTCTCTCTTTCAAAAAACAATGCAATTTGAAAATGGGCAAATGACATGAACAGACACTTCACCCTTTGGGACCTTTAGAGGGAAAGTAAGTGCAAGAAAAAAAATGTTCATCATCACCAATCAGTAGGAAGATAAAGTTGAAACCATGATGTGAGACTGTTACACACTGAGTAAGTAAAAGCACATACTGACAGCACCAAGCGTTGGTAAAGACAGGGAGCAACTCCAACTTTGATACAGTGCGAGTGGGAATGCAACATGGCACAACCGCTCTAGAGATACCGCAGTTTCTTGCCTCATGACCCAGCAATCCCACTCGGAGGCATTTACACCAGAGAAATAACAACTCTCATTTCTAGCACCTGGATCCAAAATCTCCACAAACTGGAAACCACTGAAATGTCCATCAAAGGATAAATCAATAACAAAGTGTGGTATGCCTATACAATGGAATTTTACTCAGCAATAAAGACTGAACTACAGATACGTGCAACAGACTGGTTGATTCTTCTTGGCATTGCCAAAGGAAGCACACCTTCTCAAAAGAAAATGCACTATCCCATTTATATGACATTTTTGAGTAGACGGAAGGGTCCCAAGGGGGAGCAGATCAGCCAAGGTTGCAGGTGTGAGAGCAAAGCACTGGGTGATGGAATTGTTCTGTCTTCTGACTGTCGATGCAGTGACAGACACCTACCCAGAGGTGAGAATTCATAGAAATGGACACAAAATTAATTTAAAAATAAAACAGTCTTTAATAATAGACTAACAATAGACACTCTTCTGAAATAATTTCTGCAAGCCCTAAGGATCAGATTGGACTCAAATAACTGCTGAAGATTTTTGTAGTCATGGCTCTGATTTTTCTCATGCCAGTCCCTTGGAAAATCCTGAGAGGGTCATTTAAATTTAACTGATTGCTTACAATACCACAGGGTTGCAACAAAACTCAAAAAACTCTTAAAGAATGGGTGGGTCATAGGATAGTAGAAAGACCGGCAGTGCGTGTTTTGTTTATCACTGAAGCAGTCATTTTCCCTCATGTGCAAGACAAGGAGGTAGAAAGACATTGCACAAGGTGCCATTCTAACGGTATTAGAAAAAAAACCCACAGTTTAGACAGAAACCATTTTTGACCACAGTGGTGAAGCCCATGAGAGACCAAAAACTTCTGTTTTACTGCTCCTTCATTCTTAGCATACAGCCTACATCCGCAGGGACAGCAGGGGGCCTACACATGATGACGTCCATCTTCCCAGCAAAGATGAAGGGGTGGCTTTACAACAGCATGCAGCTTCCAGGTGAGAAAACTCTTTAAGGAGCCCCTCGTAAGTGTTCCATATGTACTCCCTCCCGCTGGCCAGAGCTTAGCCACTTGGTCACACTAACTCAAAGGGAGGCTGGAAATGCAGTCTTTTAATTGGGTTCATTGTGGCCAAGGATAACAAATAAAGGTTTTGTTACTAAGAAAGGAAAGGAAATGGATGTTGGGTACTCTTAGTCTCTGCTTGAGTGTGGCAGTGCTGGGGGAGAGCATTAACTTGGCATCATGAATGAGGTAGGGCAGAAAAGGCATTTGCACCAGCCCAGGGGAGGGGTCATCTCTCAGGGGATCGCCTGGTTGAACCAGCTGTGGACAGCAGTTCACCATCGATCAAAATCCCTTATCAGGAGAACTGGCAGTCTGACCATGGGAGGATTCTATCCAACTTGCCAGGATCTTAGAATAGGAACTGACAAGACTCTGCTTGATATTATCATGGTAGACACATGTCTACACAACTGTCCAAGGCCACAGCGCACACAACACCAAGAGTGCAGCTAATGTAAACCATGGGCCTGGAGAGACGATGGTTCGTCTGTGTGGATCCAGCCGTTGGAACACATGCACTGAGCTGTAGGGCATGGCGGTCATGGGGAAGACTCTGCAGGAGAAGGGGCAAAGGGTATACAGGCAATCTCTCTACCTTCCTCTCAGTTTTGCCATGAACCCAAAACTTCTCCAGAATGCATTAAATCATTTTACAGTTTTCTGTTCCTAGAGGTTCCCAAGTCACAGCTCTGTATTAGCTAGGTCTTGAGTACAGGACCAATGTGGTGACGCCACCCTCTCAGATGGGGTAGTACTGCCCAGTGGTTACTGTGAAGGTTGGCACGTTGTTAAGGGTCTGTACTCATGGTGGGGAGTATAAGACTCCAGTGGTCCCGCCCCGGCCCACTTCTGTAAGCCGGGTGCTTCTCTCCCATGGCCCCTCCACTGTGATGACATCACTGGCCTCGGGCAGGGTGGAACACAGGCAAAGCCTCTCCAATTTCCTGTTTCAGCACTGTCCCTTGTTCCCTGCGGGAGCCCCCTCCCTGGCAGCCCAGTGGAAAACCAGTGCTTCTCAGCCTCTTGATCCTTCCCAGTCTCACCTCTTCCCAGTCAGGAGCTCCGGTCTAGACTCACCCACCACATTGCTGGGATGGCCCCCAGGAGGTTACCAGTGAAATATGAACATGTATCTGGCATTTGAGGAGCCAGAGAAGCCTGAATTTGGGAGTTTAATGTAGTAAACTACAGGATGGTGGTGATAACTGAACACGCAGAATTCAGCTGGCAGAGGCTTGACCAAGCAGCTTCTGCCGCAGTCACTGGGAATTTCCCACCCCGGCCCTTGCACTCTCCCCACTTCAGGCTGCACCCCCAGACTTCCCAGGCACAGCGCCGGCCTGGCTCTCAGCCTCAGGACCTTCTCCTGGTGCTCATCTGGCACCAAGGAGCTGGTGCACCCAGGAGCAGCCTTCAGCCAGTGACTTCCAGGAACGCGTACACACTTTGCGGGAGCTCTGAGTCTTGCTGTGGACCTCTAGCTGTCCATCTCAGCAGGAGTAAGCCCCAGGCACCCAGAGGTGGCTGTGTGGACAGCACAGTCTCAGCTCCCCACTGCTGTTCCCTTCACCTCCACCTCTTATAGGAATTGTTCACCTAGGTATCCTTGTCCCGCGTCTGCTTGGGGGAGGGGGGGCGGATCCTGAACTAAGCCAAGACCCCAGTCAAGAACACTATGAGAAACCACCGACATACACAGACAAAAGAGCCAACAGCGCGTATGGGACTTCTTTTTCTTTTCGGAGCTCCGCTGAGTTTCAAACCAACGACCTAGCCACTGTTGCTTCATTCCCACCAATTTTAACAGACCCCGACCTCTACGTCCTGAACCCAGAATAGGGCAGAAGCAAAAAATTAGAAGTGGTCAAAGACAAAGTCCTTTGATGAATTAAATTTAGTGGCGGTTATGAGTATTTGAGCAAAGCAAAATGAAAACAACTCACGGTTAAGGAAGCTCCGGGACCCAGAGAGGACTCTGGAGGATCTGATAGAATTTATAGGGAAACGGAGGGAAGCAGAGAGCGACTCCGTGGGCAGCAGCGCAGTCAATCAACCAGCCCCTCGGTTGCAGCTGAACTAGTTGTTTACCGCTTAATCAGTTAATTGGCTACAGGCCTTCTGCAATCCACCTGAACCCAGTTCCTGCAATTGTCCTCTACATTGGTGGGGTCTGTTGAGCCCAATGAATCTGCTCAGCTCCAAGCCACGACCTCTTACACCATTATTGAACAGTAAGGAGTGGTTTTATGCTGTAGAAAGATACAGAAAGAACTATAAAAGTGGTTGCAAGGAAAGGGCAAAAATATGACCAAAAAATCTAAAGCAGTTGTGCTCAGTACCCACCGCGACACAGACAGGGCCGAGAGTTCAGCAAGGCGGGCCCCGGTGGATCCTCATTTGTGCAGTTCCGGAGGAAACTCTGCCAGTTTCTACATCCTGCTCTCGACCTGCTGTGGTGCTCCAGTCCCACGGACTGTTTCGCACCACCCTGGGGTCATTGCAGTAGGCTGCTCCGCGGTTTCTCGTGCTGCAGGCTCATCTCTCCTTAATTCAGCCCCACTGCTGTTGCCGGAAAGATCATTTTAAGATGCAAACTAATTCTGCTAACAATCTCTCAGTAGCAGGATTCCCAAACAGGAAATATCCCAAGATGTTCCAGAGGGTGCATGTCCTTTGAGTTTTTTTCCCTAGGTCCTGTTTCAGCTTCTATTTCTCAGAATGTGAAATTTGGATATCAGAATGACTGACATATTCCCACCTGTTCAAGCCAAAGCATTTGATCTGCCTTGGATGGGCGTGCACAGTGGTAAGTGAGATCAGATGGAAGAAGGCTCTCTTGAAGTGCCTAGCAGGAATATCAGGTGACCCCTGTATGCACTGATGGGGTTTGAGCTGTTAACCTATTTTAAATTGTTCTTATTTCTGGCAGTATATTTAAAAATATATCCTAAGAATGGATTAGTGGCTAGAGAAGGGACACATTAAGATTCCATATTGAATGCCACAAGCTAATGGAAAACACCCCAGGGTTGGCGTTGTGGCATAAAGCCACCACCTGTGATGCCAGCATCCCATATTGGGACACGTTTGTGTCTCAGTTGCTCCACTTCTGGTCCAGCTCCCTGCTAATGCACCTAGGAAAAGCAGAAAATGGTTCAAGTCCTTGGGCCCCTGCACCCTGATAAAGCTCCTGGCTCCTGGCTTCTTCAGCCTGGCCCAGCCATGGCTGATGTGGCCATCTGGGGAGTGAACCAGTGGATGGAAGACCCCCTCCCCTGTCTTCCCCTTTGTCTCTATAACTCTAACTTTCAAATAAAAAAATAGATCTTTAAAAAAAACTTGCTGTAAATTCTCTTGAAGCTGCCTTAACGTGCTCTACAAGTTTGCAGCATGCAATGAAACTTCGCATGTGGCACTTCAAGAGATCTCTGATATTTCAAAAAGTAACCCCCATGCTATGCAGCAGTGAGTCAGGTTTACTGTGGGCAAGGACCATCAGTACCCACACGCTGTTCTCCACTGAGAAAGGGCACCCTGAGACTGTTTTAAGATTTTATTTATTTATTTGAGAGGCAGAGTTACAGACAGAGAGAGGGAGAGACAGAGAGAGGTCTTCCATCCGCTGGTTAGCTCCCCAAATGGCAACAATGGCCTGAGCTGGGCTGATCTGAAGCCAGGAGCCAGGAGCTTTTCTGGGTCTCCCACATGGGTGCAGAGGCCCAAGCACCTGGGCCATCTTCCACTGCTTTCTCAGGCCACAGCAGAGAGCTGAATTGGAAGTGGAACAGCCAGGACACAAACCAGCACCTATATGAGATGCCGACGCTGCAGGCGGAAACTTGGCTTACTACACCACAGCACCAGCCCCAGACTGTTTTCTGATTTTATCATTTAGAAATAAGCATGAAGATTTCAAAAACACATTAGTTTTTCTTTTTTTATTAATGGCAAAGGTGAACATTTCATCATTATCTCACAAAAGCAGGTTTAATCTATTTTTGCTACTGTAAAATGTACTACATTTCATTTTGTATTAGGTGTGTTCAATCCAAACACCCCTACAGGATGTTCTTGTTGAATGTATGGATCAAGCCACCATGGTGTTCCTTACATAATTAACAGAGGTAAACTAAGGAGCATATGCTGCTTATTAAATGGAACAAGAAATTGTATTTTTCAAAAAATTGTCCTCTTTTGAAAGGCAAAAGAGAGTGAGACAGAGATATGCAGAGAGACAGAGATCTTCTACATGCTGGTTCACTCCCCAGTGCACACAACAGCTGGAGTTAGGCAAGGCAAAGCCAGGAGCTGGGAATTCAATCTGGATCGCCCATGTACGTGGCAGGGACCCGAGTACTTAGGCTATCTCCTGCTCCCTCCCAGGGTGAGCACTAGCAGAACGCTGGCATCAGAAGTGCAGATGGGATGCGAACTCAGACACTCCCACCTGGGATCTGGGCATCCGAAGCACTGACTCAGCTGCTGAGCCAAGTGCCTACCTTCCCTGCCCAGCTGTATCTTAAAATAAATAGTGTTAAATATTGTATTTTTTTGCATGTGCTGCACCCACTGGTTGAGCTGCTCCTGCCTCCCTTCTTCATGGGCTTCTCTGACCTCTGTGGAATCTGAGTTGACCAAAAGAATGGTCCTGAAAATCATCTGGTATGGTGATCTCTATCTGAGCATTGGCATCAGCAGTCCACTGCCAAGTTCTGGCTCAGCGTCTTCCTCTACAGCTTGTCTGCTGTTGCAGTTATCCAGATAAGTAAGAGCTCTCTGCTGTGGCCTGGGGAAGCGGTGGAAGACGGCCCGAGTCCTTGGACCCCTGCACCCACGTGGGAGACCCAGAGGAAGCTCCTGGCTCCTGACTTTGGATCAGTGTAGCTCCGGCCATTGTTGGCAATTGGGAGTGAACTAGCAGATGGAAGACCTCTCTCTCTCTGCCACTCCTCTATGTAACTATGACTTTCAAATAATACATTAAATATTTTACAAATATTGTATTTTTTCCTTTCTCTCTGTCTCTCTCACTCTTCACTCTGCCTGTCCAAAAAAAATTGTATTTTTTAAAATAAATCTTTTTTTTTCTTAAACTTTATTTATTTATTTGAAAGGCAGAGTTACAGAGAAGAAGAGACAGAGAGAGAAAGGTATTTCACCTGCTGGTTCACTTCCCAATGGCCAGAGCTGGGTGGATCCAAAACCAGGAGCCTGGAGCTTCTGGGTCTCCCACATGGGTGCAGAGGCCCAAGGACCTGGGTCAACTTCTACTGCTTTCCCAGGTTGTAGCAGAGAGCTGGATTGGAAGTGTAACAGCCAGGACTTGAACCAGCACCCATAAAGGATATAGGTACTGCAGATGGCAACTTTACCTGATATGCCACAGCACTGGCCCCTAAATATTGGATTAAAAAGTGAAGCTTTTAATGTAATCTGGAATCTATTAATCTAAAAATATTTTAACTCAAAACTATTTTTTATCATATATCATATATAAATGACATTAGGTTTGTTTATTTGTGCAATTACTAATCTAAAATTAAATCAAAATGATTTCTTTATCATATACCACATCTAATGAGATTAGATTTCTGTTTGTTTAATGCAATATACTAATCTCCAAATATTTAATTCAAAACTATTTATCCTATAGCACATATACATGAGATTCGATTTTTCTTTCTTTATTTAAGAGGCAAAGAGATAGCGTTCCTACCCACTGGTTTACTCCAAGAATGCCCGCAATGGCTGGGGCTGGGCCAAGGCCAAAGCCAAAGCTAAAGCTAGACCTGGGAACTCAATCCTGGTCTCCCTGTGGGTGGCAGGGACCCAGCCATCCCTGCTGCCCCCAGGGTCTGTGTTAGCAGGAAGCTGGAGCCAGGGATAGAACTCAGGTGCTCCAAAGTGGGACGTGGGCACCTTAACTGCTAGGCTACCTGCCTGCCCCAGCCTTAGATTTCTTAAGAACCCAAAGAGTATCACGGGATTATCTGTTATCTTCTGTGGAAGAAATTTGAGAGTTCTGTGTGGGGTCTTTGGGATGATACACCAGCGTTTCTGAGACCACCCAGATTCCTGTTGTTCATCGACACACACGACCACCTGACCATCCTGAACTACTAGGGGTTCTCCTAGGCATGTCTCAGTGATTCTGGGGTCCTGAGCCTGCTCCTGTCTGCCTGGGATGGCCTCCCATCACCCCCACCTGTTTGCACTGAAGTAATTCTTACCTAACCCCGGACAGTGATTTCTGAGGCTTCCTCTTTCTGAAAGTCAGAGGGAGAGTTAGGTGTTGCCTGTTGCATTCCCAAACCATCTTTCTCACAATTTGTGAGGACAGCAGGAAGTTTTGTACCTAACTCTGGTTCTCTGTCTCTCCCAATAGAACAGGAATTCTTTGCCTTGGGGTTTTATCTCATTCATTTCCTATCCTTTCAGCATAGTGCCTGGAGCCAAAATTGGCTCCCAATAAATGTTTAACTTGATACTCGTTAAGATGATCTCTGTTGAGACCAGGTTTTATTATACCCATATATTCTGTTTGAAATGTCAAAAATGGGGCCGGTGCTGTGGCATAGTGGGTAAAACTGCCACCTGCAGTGCTGGCATCCCATATGGGTGCCGCTTTGAGACCCACCTGCTCCACTTCCAATCCAGCTCTCTGCTATGGCCTGGGAAAGCAGTAGAAGATGGCCCAAGTCCTTGGACTCCTGCACTAGTGTGGGAGACTTGGAGGAAGCTCCTGGCTTCAGATTGGCTAGGCTCCAGCTGTTGCGGCCATCTGGGGAGTGAACCAGTGGATGGAAGACCTCTCTCTCTCTCTCGCTCTCACTCTCTGCCTCTCCTTCTCTCTCTGTGTAACTGACTTTCAAGTAAATAAATAAATCTTTAAAAAAAAATAAAATGCCAAAAACGTATGAAATATATTTTGAAAAAGATTTCCATCTCCAATGACTAAAATAAAAGCAAAAATGTTGATGCTTACGAGGATGCGCACAGGCCTGCACAGCTGTTGTGTAGAAAGGCATCGCTAGGGGCACCTGCGGAGAGAGGCTGGCCGGGCTGGACTTTGCTGTCCTCCCTGAACACAACTGCACCCACTCGATGGATGGGACCCAGGTTGGCCCTTCCAGCCCTGGTTCTGACTTCTGCTTCCTCTCAGAGAAGACCTGGGGCTGGAGTTAAAGAGAACGAAGCCGCAAAGGACAAAGGATCCAGGCTGTTGCCGTAAGATATGTTTTTTAGTGCTTTGCCAGGCAAGAGATCCTTTGAGAAATGACTTGATGGATGTGAACCAGAGAGGTCACATTGAATTTTCCTTCTGGAAATCCTAAGAAAAGCTGAGGAGAGGCAGAGAGAGAAGTCTTCCATCCGATGGTTCACTCTCCAGATGGTCGCAATGCCCAGAACTGTGCCGATCCGAAGCCAGGAGCCAGGAGCCTCTTCTGGGTCTCCCACGTGTGTGCAGGGGCCCAAGGACTTGGACCATCTTCTACTGCTTTCCAGGCCATAGCAGAGAGCTGGATCGGAAGTAGAATAGCCGGGTCTCGAACCAGTGCCCATATGGGATGCTGGCGCTTCAGGCATTAACCCACTGCACCACAGCGCTGGCCCCATGCATCCTCTTTTAATACCAAGGTGCTTCAGAAAAATTCATAGAAAATGGAATTAAAAATAAATTTATTTTCCTGTAAAAGCTGAAATTCATAATTTTTTTCATAATAAAGATTTTCCATGAATTTTTGGAGACTCCTTGTAAGTTCGGATTTCAAAATATTTTTGCAACCAAATATTTTTTATTTTTTAAAATATTTATTTATTTATTTGAAAGTCGGAGTTACACAGAGAGAGGAGAGAAAGAGGGCTTCCATCCACTGATTCATTCCCCAAGAGGCCACAATGGCTGGATCTGCGCTGATCCAAAGCCAGGAACTTCTTCCTGGTCTCCCATGCAGGTGCAGGGGCCCAAGGACTTAGGTCATCTTCCACTGCTTTCCCAGGCCATAACAGAGAGCTGGATCAGAAGTGGAGCAGCGGAGTCTCGAACCGGCACCCATATGGGATGCCAGTGCTTCAGACAGGGGCATTAACCTGCTGTGCCATAGTGCTGGCTCCTTTTCTTTCTGTTTTCCACAAACTTCTTGAAGTACCCTGCATCTAAGAACCTTAGAGAATCTCCAAATATTCTGAAGAGGTGCTCTAAACGCTTAGAGTGAGTCCTGTTTGAGCAAAGCCCAAGTGATGGGGAAATAGAAAGATGGGTCATGAGTGGATACATTCTGTCTTCTGATTGGGAGGGCAGTAGCACACACTTCCAGCTTGACCCTAGGTAAAACGACACAGGTTAAGATGGGCTCCCTAAATACCTTCCAGGAGTGGTTTAGTTTTTAATCATCTCCAGGGAGCCGGCGCTGTGGCACAGTGGGTAAAGCTGATGACTGGGGTGCTGGCATCCCATAGGGGCACTGGTTCGAGTCCTGACTGCTCCTCTTCTGATCCAGCTCTCAGCTAATGGCCTCGGAAAGCAGTGGAAGATGGCCCAAGTGCTTGGGCCCCTGCATCTATGTAGGATACCTGAAAGAAGCTCCTGGCTCCTGGCTTCGGATCGGCCCAGCTCCAGCTGTTGCAGCCATTTGGGGAGCGAACAAGTGGACGGAGGATCTCACTCTCTGTGTCCCTCCTTCCCCACCATGGGACTCTGCCTTTCAAAGAAACAAATAAACAAATCTTATACAAAAAAATATCTCCAGGTGATTCTGCTGAAAGCAATTTGGTCAAACATAAATTGGCCAGCAAGAAAATTCTGGTCAAAAAAGGAATGCTTTTCAATCATTGATTTTTCATTTGTTAATCATTTCAGCAGACCATGAGGGAAGAGTTGCTATACTTAATCCATTTGTTTAGCATTTTTTTGTCTCACCTCTGCTGCCTTTTAAATTAATTAGGTAATTGATTTAGTTTTTCAAAAGTGCATTTGAGAGAGAGGGTAAGCAAGATAGTGCACATCTGTTAGTTCACTCTCCAAACACCTACAACAGCTCGGGTGGGCATCACGATGCTGAAGCCAGAGCTGGGAGCACAATGTAGACCTTCCAAGAAGGGGCAAGAAACCCACTGCCTCCCAGGGTCTGCACTGGCAGAAAGCCGGGTCAGGAGAAAGAGAGAGAAAGGGAGAGAGGGAGAGGGAGAGAGAGAGAGAAAGGAAGAGAGGGAGAGAGAAACATTTCCTAACTACTGGTTCACTTCCCAAATGTCTTCAACAGGCAGAACTGGGCCAACCCAAAGTCAGGATCTGGGGATACAATCCAGGTCTTCCCTGTGTGGCAGGAACTGAAGTGCTTGAGCGTCACCTGCTGTCTCCCAGGGTGCACACGAGCAGGAGGGTGAAATCAAGAGTTGGGACTGAAACCCAGGCGCTCTCATACAGCATGTGGGCATCACAGTGGTATCTCAACTGCTGCACCGAAAGGCTGCTCCTCCATCAGCGTTCGGAAGCATCCTCATACACACACAGAAAGCGTAGGATGAGGCCGGCGCTGCGGCTCAACAGGCTAATCCTCCGCTTTGCGGCGCCGGCACACCGGGTTCTAGTCCCGGTTGGGGTGCCGGATTCTGTCCCGGTTGCCCCTCTTCCAGGCCAGCTCTCTGCTGTGGCCCGGGAGTGCAGTGGAGGATGGCCCAAGTGCTTGGGCCCTGCACCCCATGGGAGACCAGGAAAAGCACCTGGCACCTGGCTCTTGCCATCGGATGAGCGCAGTGTGCCGGCCGCGACGGCCATTGGAGGGTGAACCAACGGCAAAGGAAGACCTTTCTCTCTGTCTCTCTCTCTCACTGTCCACTCTGCCTGTCAAAAAAAAAAAAAAAAAAGCGTAGGACGAACACTGCACTGATTGTTTCCGATGGTGGGACTTTGCTTTTTATGTGTCTGTGGTTGCTTTGTGTCTATGTTTTCCATTTCTACAAATATCTGTTGCTTTAAAAATTATTTTAAATGTTTAATGTAGATATTCCCAGTTTCCTCCCCTATTTTAAATTTATTTGCATTATTTGAGAGGCAAAGAGACACAGAGAGAGACAGAACAGAGAGCTCTCATCCACTTATTCAATGCCCACAATATCCAGGACTGAGCCAGGCCACAGTCAGGACCAGGGACTGAATCCTGGCCTTTCAGAGAGGTGGCAGGGACTCAGGACCCTGAGCCCTGAGCTGCTACCATAGCAGCAGTCGGAAACTGGCACTTGAGGCTGGCTGCTCTGGTGTGGGATGCAGGTACTCAACACAAGTCTCAGTCACTGCACAAAGCACCTGCCACTATTTCTTTTTAAAGAAGAAAGACAACTTGCAAAATGTCCCTAGTGCAATAAGCTACACAAGAGAATCATCTTGAAGGATCAGCTTTGGGGACACTGTGGAGACTTCCAGTTGCCTGTGTCGTCATCTTGTTATTTGAGGCAGCAGAGAACTCAGCATGGCAGACTGTCCCAGCCTCCATCGTAGCTGAGCAGACCCTGGGGACTGGGTTCTGACCTCAGCAGAGGGGTTATGTGGTCCTTCCAGAAATTTCCTTAAAAAGGGGTAGAGTGGGCCCTTCCATCTTTGGTCCTGCTGCCCGAGAACTGGATGTGATGTCGATGCTCCAACAGTGAGGGCCGGGAGGTGGCTGCCTGGCAATGAACTGAACAACAAAGGAATAAGCAGCAAACCTCCCTCACCCACACAGGAGACTTTAGAAAAACAGGCAAAAATTCACAGAGGCTGCAGAATCACTCCCCAAAGGTATCCGACTTGCTGACACTTTTTAAAAACAGTCAGTGACTGGGGCTATTTCTGTAACAGGGGGAAGAGAGGGACCAAGTGGGAGTTTTTTCTCCTATTGGTTGGAACTGATAATGACTGCCCTGCTGAAAATAAAACCACTGTTTCCCTGGAGAACAGCTGGCCACAGTGGACAGCGACACCCAGAGCACCAGCAAGCAGTAGAACCTCCTGCCCCATCTCCCATCCCAGGATCGGGAGGCAGAGAGATGCTCTTTTAGGTAGGAGAGCAGTAGGAAAAGCGGGTGCGTCTCACCTTCTGACCCTCCTTGGGTGGACGGCTGGTGACCTCCAGGGCCAGTGGGAAGAGCCGGGTCCAAAGAGCAACGTTTGTACAACCTGGGGGTGGGTGTGTCTTCAGGAGGGGAGTCTGGCATCTCACTTTCTGGTTGGAGCTTTAGAAGGACCCTGCAAGAGACGATGGAGAGAAGTGACCAGGCAGAGGGAGCAAGGACCATCCCTTTCAATTTTCCATTCCCAGAGGTACAGAAGACAGATTGCACTTACGCAGGCACAGTCCTGCATCCTAGAGGTGATGAGGAAGGGGAGGTGGCCCACGGCCCCCAAGGACTGCAGCTTAGACGTACAGCTTCTGGGAGGGTTGTCCTGAAGATGGGATCATTCCTCTTGAGAACCTGTTTGGAAGGGAGTCTCTGTTGAGACTGTTACCCAGCCATATCCAGACCAGAGAAAACAGAAAAACAATTATGACCAACCAAGGAAGGGATCAGAAAAGGGCACTTCAAAAAGTTTGCATAAAAATGGAACAAGGATAAGTTTACATTTGGTGTAACAATGAAGGGAGAACATCTGTATCTCATGTTAGAGTCTTCGGGCCCCAGCCACTCATGTGGGAGACCCCAGTGGAGTTCCTGGATCCTCTTCAGCCTGGCCCAGCACCGTCTGTTGTGGCCATTTGAGGAGTGAACCAAATGGATGGAAAATTCTGTCTCTCTCTCTTTCATTCTCTGTGTCTCTTTCTCCCTCTGTCACTCTGTCTTTCAAATAAACAAATAAATTATTGTTTTGAAAAAATTGAAATCTTTCCAATGTTCCTAGTGTGTCCTGCAGGCCTTTATGGAGCCGGTGCTGGTTCCTGCTCTCTGGTCCCACTCCACCCCAGAGGGCAGAGTGTGGGAAGGAAGGAGGCGAGTGGTGGGATGGGTGACCAGGCCCCGATCACTCTCCAGTCCAGCCTGGGCTTGGGGAGGGAGTAGCCGTGTGGGGAGCTATGTGTTGAATTTGAATGCGAAAGTCTCAAATAAAGGGGATTGGACTTTTGGGGCTAAAATGCCGATGTTTGTAACTGAGGGTGAGTGAAGCCCTCTGGGCGGACACTGCAGTGTCATTTGGGAAGTGACTGGCACCGCGGGAACTCAGCAGTGTCATTTGGGATGTGACTGGCACCGCGGGAACTCAGCAGAGCGCAGGTGAGAGCGACCCTGGCCTGCTTGCTACACGGCCACATGGGCTGCCTCCCCACGAAACCAATTTTCTTCCCTTTCAGAACACTTTCCAATTGACCATTCTGTTTCACACCAGGGGTAGGCTTTCCTGAAGGCCTGATGGACCCTTGCAATGAGGCAACCCCACCACACAGGCAGAGAAGAAAGTTCTAGAAAGCCAGCTCGTGGCATGTTGTTGTGCTAAATACATCTCATAAACCATTCAGGCCCTCTCCACCCCTCCCGTCCCTGGGACTTTTGACTACCTGATCTGCTCCAGCAAACATTTTCCCAAGGACTCGGCCACTTACAGAAAGGCACATCTGCTCAGCGCCTTGGCCTCTGGCCCTTCTCTGCTCCTCCTCGCACCTCCGACCTGGAGCATCGGCGCTGATGGGAGCCACAACTCAGTGGTAGGATCTGCTGGGGAACCCAGCACAACCCAAAAGAGTGGTGCATTGGTGCCTTGTGGAGCGAAACTTTGACCAATGAGAATAGAACCTGCCAACCCACTCTTACCATTTCCTCTATAGATGGACTTCCTTGAGACGCTGTCAACAGCACCCCTCAGACAGCAAGCCTTTGTGATGGGGCAGTCAGCTGTGTTTGATACCCATGCTGCCTCCACTGCTGCCTCCCCCTCTTCTCCCTGCTCTGCTTCCTTAACAAGGAGCAGCATAGAGGCCTTCGCCTCGGGCTGTGCTACGGGGAGCTCAGGCTGGGACAGGTGTGCAGCGCTGCCTTGCATTTCCTGTGCTAGATTTGCCTTGACAATGGCCTTGCATGTTGTGTGTCTTAGCCCTGCAGATCCCAGCAGCTACAGGCAGATTTCTCATCTGCATTCTAACAAGAGCCCACTTGTCTGCTGGGAGGAAGAGGACCAGTAATGATCCCAGCTCCCAGCTCCAGTGTCACTGCCAGGACAGTCATACAGAAGTCCTTTCCCAGGTGACAGAGGAAGACCAGCCTTGGCTTTGCCAATGGAATTAAGTTAAAATGACAGTAATTGGGGAAATAAAATTACTCTCTAGACATTGTTGCTATAGACACTGCTGAGACTAAAACTGAACCTAACAAGCTTTCTCATCAAAGGAAAATGACATCTTTCCACGGGCTAAATTAAAGATAAAATATTCATCTTGAAAGAGCAAACCTTTCTCAGCTACAGGACACCTGTCAATGGAGTGAGGCAACACCTTTAACTAACTACCCCCACCCCCAACAAACATCCTGAAGGACATGCCAAAACTTGACACAGTATAGCAGCAGAGTTTGAAGGTTTTGTCCCCTCCAAAATCCATGTTGAAACTTTAAAAAAGCATTTAATTTATTTGAAAGACAGAGTTACAGAGAGGGAAAGAGAGAGAGAGAGAGAGAGAGAGAGAGAGAGAGAGAGAGATTGATTTTCCACCGGCTGTTTCAATCCCCAAATGGCTGCAATGGCATGGCCAAAGCCAGAAGCCAAGAGCTTCATCCAGGTCTCCCATGTGGATGGCAGAGGCACAAGGACTTGGGCCATCCTCTGCTGCTTTCCCAGGAGCATTAGCAGGGAGTGGGGTCGGAAGTAGAGCAGCTGGGACTCGAACCGGCACTCTTGCAGGCGGTAGCTTACCCCACTGCACCACAACACCAGCGCCCATGTTGAAATTTAATTGTCACTGTAGCAGTGATAAGAAGACCAGGAAAAGCACCTGGCTCCTGGCTCCTGCCATCGGACGAGCGCGGTGCGCCGGCCGCAGCGCGCCGACCGCGGTGGCCATTGGAGGGTGAACCAACGGCAAAAGGAAGACCTTTCTCTCTGTCTCTCTCTCTCACTGTCCACTCTGCCTGTAAAAAAAAAAAAAAAAAAAAAAAAAAAGAAGTGGAGAAGTGGAATCTTTAAGAGGTGGTTGGGCCATGAGGGCGCCACCCTCACAGCTGGGATTGTGCTGTCATAAAGTGATGCAGCGACTTGATGTGGGCATCCCAGCATCCAGAACTGGGAGCCTCGAATTTGCACATGTGATAAATTTCCCAGTCTCAGCAATTCTGGTAAAGCAGCACAACGTGGGCTCTGACAATGGTTTACCCAGGGAGTCACGCTGCTGAATTCCAGGCCCGTGTCTTCATCTGGGTGTCACGCAATCACACAAAGACCGCAAACAAAACCAGCTCTACTGAGCGGTGGCTTTTTTTTTTTTCTTTTATCTCTCTTGTTCTTCTTGTCTTTCGTTCAACTTTTAGCCCCTTTGCAATGAAGCTAAAGAAAGCTGAGTGGAGTCAGGGTAAGAAGGATTTGTCTCTGATTCACCTACCGAGTGGAGTGGGAGGAAGGGAGGCTGGGAGCATCTCCAGTCTCCGTGAGGCTAATTTACATCACTGCCTGGCTCTGAGGCACGCAGGCTGCCGGTGGAGGGGAGCAGGAGAGGTGCCGGGCACAGGTGATGTTCGCAGTTGGCCCCTGGGCACAATGCAAGGATCTGCTGCTAAGGGAGTCTGGGGAGTCTCGGATTCACTGCCGTGGTCAGTGGGGCGTGAGGTCCTTCCACGGGTAATACTGATGGACATCACCAGAAACACCCTGGGGCTGTGCAAGGCTCCCAAAGGCCTCTGATGGCCCCTGAGGCACTGGCATGAGAGATCTGGAGCGAGGCATTGGCCACTGCCATAATCCTTCCCCTTGCAGTGTCGGCCCGGGGTTCCAGGACTGTGTGTGCACCTTGCCCCAGCCGAGCACTGCACTGGAGACATCGCTGCTCAGGGCCTCCCACTTGGGGCCATCCTGGAAGGGAAACCGAGCTAGAGGCCCCATGGGGGTGGTCGAGATTGCACACAAGGCCCCTGGGAGAAGGGGAAACCAATAGTAGTGTAGTGGGAGCGCTGGAGCGGTCCTGCGGGGGGCTCCCCTCAGCCCAGGTTCCCCCTGACACTGGGTCCACACGGAACAGTGCAGGGGGAGGGTGTGCTGTACACCCAGCCTCTCTGAGGCTGCCCAGGGCCCTTCCTGCTCCTGAGGCCTGACGAGCCACTTGGTGAGCACAGTGGGGTTGGGCTGAAAGAGAACCCGCACTCCCAAAACAGTGCCAGGGAGAGGGCAGGGCTGGCAAAGTCCCAGAACAGAGCCTTTTCTCCGCTCTGATGCCCAGACGTCCCGTCGCTGCGCCGGGAGAGACTCCCGCGTTCTTTGCTCTTGCCTTGGATGACCGCGCCCCTTCTCAGGCCGCCACAGTCTGTGAATTTCCCACAGGGTCTTTTGTTTTGTGCTCTTCCCCCCATCAGCCCTTTCTCAAAAGCTAATTGCCAGGAGGCCTTTGTCAGCCATCCACGAATGCCCAGTGGACATTTCCACGTGGATGCTCCTGTTGCATACAGGTGGAACCTGATGACCCCCTCGGGGGTTTTGTCTGCTTCGTCATTAGCAGGTGGCTTTCTCCTTCTTCTTCACCCCCGCCCCTCTTTTTGGTGGCTCCCATGTCTACCGCACTGACAGAGCCTTTGTCTTAGTGCGTTTTGTGCACTGGTGACAGAATACCTCTGACCGGGTAATTTATGAACCGAACCATAGAAGCGTGTTTGGTCCCCAGTTTTGGAGGCTGGGAAGTCCAGGATGCAGGGTCTGCATCTGGTGAGTACCTTATTTGCTACAGCATAACATGGTGGTGGGAGAGAGAGAGAGAGAGAGAGCGCGAGCGAGCGAGCAGAGAATGAATGTATATGCAAGAGATCAAATTCCCAGCCTCAAGACCTTTTATAATCAGCACTGGTGCATTCAATGGGGGTGGAGCCATCAGGATGTAAACACCTCCTATTAGGCCCCCACTTGCTTGGGGGAGGAGTTTGCATTACTTGCTTTCTGGGGGACCCGGTCAATCCGGTCAATCCACAGCAGCCTGGTCAGCTCACGCCTGAGTGATGGCAGCAGGGGCTCCAGCCCGCGGCATCCTTCCCCCTCCAGCTCACTCCCGCCTCTCGCTGTTGGCTGCATCTTTGCTGTGTCCTGTCACCCACTTACAGCCAAACCTCCGACATCTGCTTCCTGAGCTCCACCTGCGTGAGGGTAGAGGGGGTGGCACCGAGGAGAGGAGAGGGGAGGTGAGGGAGCAGCCAGTCGGGCCTCGCTGTTGACAGTTCAGCCAGGAGCAGGCTGCGGGCAGCAGCCTGCAGGGCTCTGGCTCCCGTGCAGCCAGAGACTTGCTCAGTTCTAATTACAAGTGAGCACAGTGCCACCCCCACTCCTTACCCACTAACTCATGTTACTCTCCCCCAGCAGAGCTGAGGAACGAGCAGTCTGCCACACTTCCACCCACCAGATCGGATAAAAGAGGAATCGATTCAGTGACTCAGGGCTTCCTTCTCCTGCCGGCGGTCCCCCTCTCGCCCCTGTGCCTCTCCCAGAATTAGGTTTGCTTGATCCAATTGGCATGGCTGCCTTCTCTGATCAGGAAGGAGAGGGGCAATGATGCCTTTTTTTTTTTTCTAAACTCAATCAACTGCTTCCTTTAAAATCGATGTTTATACTTCGTTTTTATTTGAAAGACAGAGGAGCAGAGAGAGAGAGATGTCTCATTTGCTGGTTCACTTCCCAAAAGCCCACAGCAGCTAGGGCTGGGCCAGACTGTAGGCAGGAACTTACAACACAATCCACACTTCCCCTGTGGGTGACCAGGACCAAGTACTTGGGCCTTCATTGGCTCCTTCCCATGGTGTTCATTAGCAGGAAGTGAATCAGAAACAGAGCCCAGACTTGAACCAGGCACTCTGATATGGGATGTGGGCATCCTAGGGGCATCTTAATCACAACACCAAATGCCTATGGTAGTAAACTGCCTAACCTGGTCTGAGGGGTGC
The DNA here is from genome assembly GCA_949820135.1 of Sylvilagus floridanus. Classification (NCBI taxonomy): domain Eukaryota; kingdom Metazoa; phylum Chordata; class Mammalia; order Lagomorpha; family Leporidae; genus Sylvilagus; species Sylvilagus floridanus. Next base: position 7,207,235 of record OX463228.1, on the reverse strand, counting down.
TCACAAGTTGCTATGGCTACCAGGGTCCCCAGCTATTCCTTCTGTGTAGAAACTTGAGGGTTTTCTTGGTCACAAGGGGAGTTTTTAATCTGATACTGTAATTGGATTGACCCTAACCAAATAGAAGTGAGGATATATGTAAATACAGAAAATATGTTCCAAAACCTAATAAGTGAGTTTTTTTTTTTTTTAATTACCAGTTTGTTTCTCACCCTTGCCACAGCTCCCTTTCTTTGGGCCAGTGATGTAGAATTCTCATTTTAGAATCCCACCAAGTTTTTCTTCTGTGTTTGGTTTTGTGCCCTTAATCAGACATATCTGGCTTATTTGTTCATGTTTCTTGGTGTCATCCACCTCGTCGTCCATCCTCTTTTCTCTTCCACACATGCCTCTTCTTTGGCTACTAAGCCTTGCCAAATGCTGAGCCCAAGGTTCGTGAGAAGAAAGGAAAATCCCACTGGGTCTTCTCTACCAGAGGAGCTCACAGGTCCAGACCTCAGTGTGGATATTCAGAAAAAGCCATTTTTTATTTCCCCTCTTTGAAAGCATACACTGAAGGAGCTTGGAGATGAAACGGGTAATTCTGAAATTTGCTTTATTCAGAAATGAGAGAGATTTGGCTGGAAAGAAGCTAAGAACACAGGCTTTGGACAAAGAGAACTGGTGTAAGGGACCCAAGTCAACCTTTCAGAACCTCTGCATTTCCATCTATAAAGTAAACAGTGGGTTAGGGCCCTGGCTTGAGGTGCTGGCATCCCATGTGGGTGCTGATTCTAGTCCCGGCTGCTCCTCTTCCAATCCAGCTCTCTGCTATGGCCGGGGATAGCAGTAGAAGATGGCCTGAGTCCTTGGGCCCTTGCACCCAAGTGGGAGACCTGGAGGAGGCTTTGGATCGGCGCAGCTCCAGCCATTGCGGCCATCTAGGGAGTGAACCAGTAAACCAGGGGAAGACCCCTCTCTCTGTCTCTACCTCTCTCTGTGGCTCTGACTTTCAAATAAACAAAGTAAATCTTAAAAAAAAAGTAAATAAATAAACAGGAGACTCTTCACCGTGTCATGAGGATGAAGTGGCAGGTGCTTGGCTCAGAGTCTGACACCTAAGAGCAGGCAAAATCATAAACCCCCCAAACGGAAGCGGGGCTGATGTTGGATAGCATGTTTTCCTCTCGTTTCTTTCCTGTGCACTGTAGTGAAATACATGTAACAGTTACTGTCGCACTGGTTCCAAGTGCGCTAGTCAGTGACAGCAGCCCAGCGGCCGCCGTGCCGCCCTCACTGCCAGCTGTCCCCAGGGCTTCACTGCCACCCCACACTGAAGCCCCTGCCCTCTAGGCACTGGCTCCCTCTTTGCTACCTTAAGACTCTCTGGACCTGCCCCTCCAGCACCTTGTGTAAACGGGGTCGGAGTGTATTCATCCTTTCGACCTGGCTGGTTTCAGTGAGCGATGAATCATCAGGATTCATCCATATTCTCATAGGTGTCAGAATTTCCTACCTTTTTGTGGCTGAAAAATGGTCCATTGTACATAAACCATGTTTTTTAAAGGATTTGTTTATTTGAAAGGCAGAGTAACAGAGAGGGAAACAGAGATCTTCCCCAATTGGCCACAACGGCTGGAAACAGACCAAACTGAAGCCAAGAGCTCCATCTGGGTTTCCCGCATGGGTGGCAGGGACTCAGGTACTTGAGCTGTCATTCACTGCTTCCTGGGGGTATTAGCAGGGCGCTAGACCCGAAGCAGAGAAGCCAGGACTTTATCCAGCACTCTGATAGGGGCGTGACTCCACCTGTCGCACCACACCACCAGCCCCAGGCACATTTACTGCCTTTGCATCTTTTTGACTGTGGCGATTCTGACAGGTGTGAAGTAATAGTGCTGTGGCCACGTTATGCTTATCCATTCGCCTGCTGATGTGAGTCCTTGGGTTCGTTCCATGCTTTGCGACTGTGAGAATGTGGCTCTGCATATTGATATACGTATGTGTGTTTCAGTCCCTGCTCTCTGGACGGCGCTTTTAAAAGATACGGTTTTCCAAAATGTAGAAGCTGGCTGAGGGGAGTCCTGGATGTTCTTTCAATGAAGGGCTGGATGCTGTTCATCTAACTGGCCTGCCCTGGGTGGGGGTGACCTGGTTTCCTGGTGGTCTCTACCTGTGTTTGAATTCCCATGTACAGACCTGTAAGAGTAGAAGTTAGTGGGGGGCAGTGCTGTGGCGTAGCGGGTAAAGCCTCTGCCTGCAGTGCCAGCATCCCAGATGGGTACCAATTCAAGTCCTGGCTGCTCCACTTCTGATCCAGCTCTCTGCTATGGCCTGGGAAAGCAGTAGAAGATGGCCCAAGTCCTTGGGCCCCTGTATCCACGTGGGAGACCTGGAGGAAGCTCCTGGCTCCTGGCTATGGACTGGCCCAGCTCTGGCTGTTGTGGTCAACTGGGGAGTGAACCAAGAGATGGAAGATTTCTCTCTCTCTCTCTCTCTCTCTCTCTCTCTCTCTGACCTGTGCCTTTTAAATAAATAAATAAATAAATAAATCTTTAAAAAAAAGAGTAGAAGTTAGCATGACTCACAGTTCTTGTACAATAGCAATGGGAAGGATTTCTGCCCAGGAGAAAAACAGTTAACCCAAGGTTCCAGTTAATGTCTTGCTGGGTATTTCGAGAGGATTAATGGAATCAATGAAAGACAAAATCTGTTTATTTTTGCTTCTTGGCTTATCTGACTCTGCTTCCCGAAGAGTGCACAGCAGGACTTGTTCTATGAAGTGGTTCATCACTTTATCAGAGGATAAAGCTGTGGCCCTGAACTGCCCTTCCTCCGGCCAGGGTTGGGCCTGGCAAAGTAACAAAGAAAACTTACTTGGGCTGACAGCCGAAAGCTTCTTCCTGCGCTTCTTACATTTTTAAAGGTTATTTATTTATTTTCATTTATTTGAAAGGCAGAACCCACGTGGATGGCAGGTTTCCAAGTACTTGAGCCAGCACTGCTACCCTGCCAGGATGTGCATTAGCAGGAGGCTGGATCAGAAGCAGAGGCTAGGCTGGGTCCTGTGCACTGCACTCTGGGATGTGATCACCCCATGCCACCTGCTGGGGGCATTTACATTTTACTCTTCCTAATTGTGATCCAAATAAGCTCTGGTAAAGGAATTTTAGGTTTTGTAAATCAGTGTGGTGACTCAGTGAATATTTATAAGCAGCTGTAATGTATTTTTTTATAACACTGTGCTGATCCAGTTTGGAGGCCCAGCTAGAGGCTGATCCATTCCCCTTTTAGATGAAGTGATTAAGTCCACGCCAACAAGCTTCCCTTACTCTGCTCTCAGCCCCAGCCCCACTGAGCACCTATCAGGATACCTGGGGACTTGGGGGCCAGGCACAGACAGTTGGGGGCAGGTCTATGCCCTAGAACTTGCAAATTTATTTAAATTAATCTGCAGGGAGCCCTGGAAACCTGGATAACCCCTACCCAAACAATTTGTGGGAAATGGAATGAAAAGCTAAGTTTATTTTGCTGCAAAACCTTTGAAATCCATGCATAAGAGGGGGTCCTCAAAAACTTCATGGCAATGAATATTATGAAAAACTTTAAAAAATGAATATTATGGAAAAAAGTATAGATTTCCATTTTTTTGCACCAAAATAAACTTAGTAATTTCACTTTTTCCATGGACTTTTCGCAGCACTCTTGTATAAGCTCAGGTAGCTATTCCCCCATTTGTGGATGTAACCCTTTTTATGGCTCCAAGTGTACAAAGCATTCTGCCTTTGGGCCATTCCAGTGCCTTGTGCTGTGTCCCACCAGGCCAAGAACTGATAGGTCTTACAAAGCAGCACCTGCTGTGTACCAGTCCAGTGCTGTGTGGGGATGCAGAGCTGAGGGCTCAGCTGGAGAAACAGGAGACCTTGCTCGCAGAGGTAGACCAGAAAGCCTGACAGGTCTTCACCCTCAGGGTCTGTGGGGGAGTCCCAGGGAGGACTGAATGCTCTACAGGTTCTTTTAGGGTTGGAGGCGTGGCTTTCTGGTTCAGAACTTTGACCTCCTGGCCATCCTGCATTCTTTAGCCATTCAGGCATGTTTTCCTTATTCTAGGTCATTGTATGACTTACAAGAGGATGCTTCAGAAAGTTGCTGGGAAAATGGGATGAACAGATAAGTTAATTTTGGTGCAAAATATTCTGAAATATGCATACTAGGAGGGTCTTTAAAATGTTCATGAAAAATGCATAATAATAAAAAACTGTCCACTTCAGTCTGGATCTATGTTGGTGCCTCCCATCCAACCTCCCTCAGTCTCCCCTGCCCGACCCTTCCTAGCTTCTAGTCACTGCTGTCCCAAGTCCTGACCAACTGAGAAACTCCCTCCTAGGAGACAGAACACACAGCTTTGCCTTTCTGGGTCTAGATTAGTTCACTGACCAAAATGATCTCCAGTCCCAACCATTTTGCTGCAAATGTCAGGATTTCATTCTGTTTATTAAAAGATCTATTTATTTATTTGAAAGGCAGAATGACAGAATATGGAAGTGAGATTTTCTATCTGCTGATTCACTCCCCAAATGGCCTCAATGGCTGGGACTGGGCCAGGCTGAAGCAAGAGGGCAGGAACTTCTTCTGGGTCTCCTCCATGGGTTTCAGGGACCCAAGCACTTGGGCCATCTTCCACTGCTTTCCCAGGCGCATTAGCAGGGAGCTGGATTGGAAGTGGAGCAACTGGACCTCAAACCAGCACTCTGATATGGGATGCAGGCATGTCAGACAGCAACTTAACCCACTGTGCTATGCAGCAGCAGGATTTCATTCTCTTTAGCGACAACGACGTCCCGTTGCGAGGAACCCTCCTCATTCAGCCACCTGTGGGCACCTCAATTGATGATGCTGATGATGCGTCTTGGCTGCAGTGAACATGGGAATGCAGTCCATCCTCCTAAGATGGTTTCATTTCCTGCAGATCGGCACCCAGAAGTGGGGTAGTCGCACCATATGGGAGATTTAATGTTTAGTTTTTGAGGGACACCCGTACTGTTCTCCATAATGGCTGTACTAATTTGCATTCTCCCAACAGTGTATAAGGATTTTTCTTCATGTCCTCTCCAAAATTTGTTGTTTTATCTCTTTGTGATTATAACCATTCTAACTGGAGTGAGATGATACCTCCTTGCCATTTTGATTTGCATTTTGCTGATGTGAGCACATTTTTGGTATATTTATTGGTCATTGTATTTCTTCTTTGGAGAAATGCCTGTTTCTTAACTGGATTGTTGGTTTTTCTGTAATTGAGTTTTTTGATTTTCTTACATATTCAGGAGGTTAATACTGTGTCAGAGGAACAGTTTGCAGATATTTTCTCCCACTCTGTAGGGTTTTTTCCCATTCTGTTTATTGTTTCCTTTGCTATGCAGAAGGTTCTTTGGCAAAATCCCACTTGTCTATTTTTGCCTGTGCTTTTGAAGTCTTTAAAAAAATTGTCCAAACCAATGTCTTGAAGAGTTTCCTCTATTGTTTTCTACTAGTTTCATCTCTTACATTTAGATCTTTGATCCATTTTGAGTTGACTTTTATATAGGGTGAGAAGTAGAGGTGAAATTTCAGTCTTTGGCATGGGGATATCCAGTCTGCCCAGCATCATTAATCGAAGAGACTGTCCTTTCTCTACTGCACGTTCTTGGCACCTTTCTTGAGAGCTGATTGGCTGTGGATGCACGGATCCATTTCTGGGCTTGCTTTTCTACCCCACTGCTCTGCATGCCTGTCTCTATGCAGGGCCGTGCTGTTTTGGTTAGCAGAGCTCTGTGGCATTTTGAAATCAGCATTGTGATACCTCTAGTTTTCTCTTTCTGTTCTAGATGGTTTTTGTTATTCTGGGGCTTTTGTGCTTCCACATGAATTTTAGGATTGTTCTTTCTAGTTCTGTGAAGAATGTCACTGGGTAGCATGGACTTGTTTTTTTTTTTGACAGGTAGGGTTATAGACGGTGAGAGAGAGAGAGAGACAGAGAGAAAGGTCTTCCTTCTGTTGGTTCATCCCCCAAATGGCTGCTACAGCTGGTGCTGCACCAATCCGAAGCCAGGAGCCAGGTGCTTCTCCTGGTCTCCCATGCGGGTGCAGGGCCCAAGCACTTGGGCCATCCTCCACTGCCCTCCCGGGCCACAGCAGAGAGCTGGACTGGAAGAGGAGCAATCGGGACTAGAACTGGCGCCCATATGGGATGCCGGCGCCACAGGCGGAGGATTAACCAAGTGAGCCACGGCGCCAGCCCCACAGACTTTTTAATATTAATTCTGCCAATCCCTGGGCCTGAGATATCTTTCCACTTTTTAAGACCATCTTCTTTTTCTTTCATTAGTGTTTTATACTTTTCATTGTAGAGGTGTTTCACATCCTTTGTTAAATTTATCCCAGGGTTTGGCAATAGCAGTGAATGGGGTTGCTCTTCAAATTCCTTTCTCAGCAAGTTCATTAATGGTGTATAAAGGCTCATTTCTTTTAAATGTTAGACAGAACCCAATTTCTCAGGCATGAGCATTACCTCCCAGCAGACTGCCTCTTTTAAGATGAGCTCAGTCCATGACCATTGTTTGCAAAGGGCTGTCCATGTATTTTTGTTGTGAAGAAATTTCATTGTATTGCTGAAAAGAGTTGCATGCCATCAAGGTGAAAACCACAGAAACTTCCCTGACATGATGTGTATTACAATAAGGCTCACGTGTAATGTGCTCATGCGAAAGATCTTTCAAAGAATGAGCTATTATATTGAAATCTCTACGTTGTAAGAGATATAAAAATAAAATTTTATGACAGACATTCTACCTGCAAATGGTAATCTATTCAGTGACTAGAACCAAATCAGCTGGAAAGAGCTTAAAAGGGGAGAAGAGATATCCAAGATGATTTGTCGTTAGAAGGAAAAGGAAGAAAAGTATGACAATGTGGTTGTTGTACTTGGAGAGTGTCTCCTGAAAGTTCACGTGTTCAAAACTTAACACCAAGTTCATGTGTTAAGGATACTTGGAACTGGGTCCTTAGGGGAGGTAATTAGGATAAGGCAAGGTCATGAGGCCCCATGATTGCATTAATAGCTTTATAAGAAAAGGAAGAGAGCCCTGAGCTAGCACGTTTGCTGTGTCTGGTCACATGATGCCCACTACCGTGTTACCAGGCAGCAAGTACGCCTCACAGGTTTCCCAGCCGATGCTGACATCATACCCTTTGTGTTTTTTGTTTGGTTTTTTTTGACAGGCAGAGTTAGTGAGAGAGCGAGACAGACAGAAAGGTCTTCCTTCTGTTGGTTCACCCCCGACATGGCTGCTATGGCTGGGGCGCTGTGCTGATCTGAAGCCAGGAGCCAGGTGCTTCTCCTGGTCTCCCATGGGGTGCAGGGCCCAAGCACTTGGGCCATCCTCCACTGCACTCCCGGGCCACAGCAGAGAGCTGGTCTGGAAGAGGATCAACCGGGACAGAATCCGGCGCCCTGACCGGGACTAGAACCTGGGGTGCCGGTGCCGCATGTGGAGGATTAGCCTATTGAGCTGCGACGCCAGCCCCCTTGGGTTTTCAAGTCATGAGAATGACGATCCAAGAGCCCTCTTCTTTATAAATGACCAAGTCTTAACTGTTCTGTTCTAGCAACAGAAAAGGGGTGAAGACAGAAGAACTGTGAAGTTGCAGAGCCTGCTAGGTAGATGTCCAGCTGCTAAGAGAGTCAAACCTGAGCTTGATGAGGCAGAGAGTGCTAAAGGCTGACCATGCAGGGCTGCAGAAGTTCTGTTCCGATGGCTACCAATGATCTGTGAGGTCTTTGCCCCTTCCCTTTGAGTGTGGGAGGGCCTGTGATTGCTTCAGCCATCACTGTCAGCCTTTAGCTTCTGAAGCAAGGTTGGGCAAGACCAGCCCACTTTCTTTGGTTGGGATGTTGGCCCCTGGGGGAAGCCAGCTGCCATATGACACCAGACTCCCTGCTGGAGAGGCCAAGTGTAGGTGTTCTGGTCAGTGGCCCCAGGTGAGCCTGTGATGGACAGTGAGCTCAACTCCCAGCAGCAGTGTGGGCCATCCTGTCGGTCCAGTCCAGTTCACCCATCAGAGGAGGGTAGTCCCAGTAGTTACTGTATGGCATCTACTACAGAGACGCCTGTTGAGGACTAGCCAACCAGCCCTCCCTGAGTTTCCAGCCCTGGAGTCATTTGTCTTATGTCAACAGGCATCAGAACAAGGCTGATTCATGGAGATCTGGGTGAGAATTTTATAAGCGACTGTATTCTGTGAATTGCATTAAGCAAGCTTAAAAAAATAGGACAGTGAACTTGTTGGCAGGTGCTGGCAAACTGTCCAGATCTACGAAAGTGCCACTGTCACCCAGACATTAATAAAATGGTTTTGTTTTAAAAGTGTCTGGGGTGGCTGCTTGGCACAGCAGTTAAGACGTCTCTTGGGATGCCTGCATCTCATATCAGGGTGCCTGGTCTTGGGCCTCGGGTCCTCTTCTGATTTCAGGTTCTTGCTAACACGTACCTGGGGAGGCATCAAGTGATGGCTGAAGTACATGAGTCGCTGCCAGTGATGTGGGAGACCTGAATTAAGTTCAGGGTCTCAGCCTGGCCCAGCTCTGGTTGTTGTGGGCATTTGAGGAGTGAACCAGTGGATGGAAGATGTCTGTATCTTTCTCTCTGTCTTTTAAGTAAATGCAAATTTAAACTATAAAGGCATCAAGTTGCTTAAACATTAAAGGCAATTATTTTTTAAAAGTACCTAAGAAGTATTTTACTGTTTTCAACCCCAAGTTGAATTGAACCCTCCTTAGTCACTCCAGAGCTCATCCTTTCTGCTAATAACAGTTTTACTCTTAAAGGTTTCACTGCCTCTGAATCATATTCTGTTGTGACTCATGTGGTGCGTGGGTAGCAGCTAGAGACTTTCTCGAAGGGTAAGTTACTACAGGGGAAACATCCCGGATGATTTGAGAAATAAGTCGTAACAGTTATAAAACACCCATGGCACGCTCTGCAGGCAGCCCTGGAATTAACTGTGTTCAGGATCAGCGGCAGAGACAAGGGTACTTCAAAAAGTTCCTGGGGAACGAGATGAGAAGAGGAGCTTATGCTAACACAGCTTTTGAAATCCATAAGCAGTTTTTCATCAGACATATTTTCTAAGAACTTTTAAAGACCCCGTCTATGCATGGTTTTCAAAACTTTTGGCAACAAAATAAACTGTGGTTTACTCCTGTGTTCCATGAATTTTTGAAGTCCTTTCTTACATGGTTAGAAAGGGAGTGCACTGAAAAATAATGTTTTAAAGAATGGGTTTGTACAAAGGACAAAGGTATATGGTCACCAAAAACACCTGCTAATGGTTTTAACACCTGCTAATGTGTCTGGGAAAGCAGTGGAGGATGTCCTGAGTGCTTGAGCCCCTGCACCCACATGGGTGATCCGGAAGAAGCTCCTGGCTTCGGCCTGGCCCAGTCCTGGCCATTGTGGCCATTTTGTAGAGTGAACTAGTGGATGGAAGACCTCTCTCTCTGTCTCTGTACCTCTGCCTTTCAAATAAATAAATCCTTTTTTTTCTTAAAGCAGGCTAGCTCACCCTCTAGACAGAACACATTGTGTATGTGTGTGCACTTACAGTGCACACGAAACACAACATCCGGAAAACTCCCTTAGGGCTGTACAATCAGACTAATGCTGCAGGCTGTGGTCCTTCGGGACAGGCCTCTCCTGCACTGATGCCACCTCCCATAGAGGAGGCAAGTGGCCCTGCATGAAGCAGGCTGACCCACAGCAGCAACGTGGCAACATGACAACATAGGAAAATGGTCATTGCCACCCTGTTTTCTGTCTCTGCGCCTTACAGCCCTTGGAAGGCAGGACCCCAAGTCCTCTGCCCACTTAATCCCCCTCTCCCTGACTGATGGGCAGGGAGATGGGTGGTGGTGGGCTGTGTCCTTTTCAAGGGACAGTTTCCATAATGGGACATTTCCCCCTTCCCCCACCCTCCAGTTTCTCAATCTTGGAGCATGCAAATCCTTCTGTTGACTCTCCGTGACCTTTAGGGGAACCCAGAGGCCTTGGAGTTGTACCCACATTGTTTCCCTCCAAAGCAAGCAACCAAAAGCAAAGTTCCACCTTTCAGACACGCAGCACCCTGAAATTATTTGTTTATAGTTTGCAGTTCTGGGTAGACACTCAGCTCTATAAAGCCATCCTGGTCCTGTTCACACCTTGTCCTCGGTGCCTAACGCATTGCCCGGCTTCTATACCCCAACACATCTTAGATAGAAGGGCCACTCAGTGAAGGAACGGGGGCCCCTGCCACCGATGTGGGAGACCCATCCGGGTCTCCTGGCTCCTGACTTCGGCCTGGTCCTGTCTACGCGGTTGCGGCCATTTGGGGAAAGAAACAAAGGATGAAACTATGTCTCTGTCTCTCTGTCACTCTGCCTTATAAATAAATAAAGTTTTTTTTAAAAAAGAGTAAACAGAGGGAGGAACGGAAAGAAGAGAAGAAATTTCTGCCAGTGTTAAACAGCCTTCCCCTTCTGTGGCCAGGAGACGGGGGTGGAAGAGGATGCCAAAGGGCAGGTTTTCCCCAGAAGTGCACAGAGCTGAAAAGCCATGCTGGATCCCACCAGATGGCCCTCCGGCTCTTCTCTGTCCAAAGGAATGCACCCTATTGTCATCTTGCAGGCCTCGTTTATGCTTCCAAGTCTCTGGCCACCTCAGTGGCTGTTATTCCTCAAACCCTTCAGGGTTCTTTGGGCCCCTGAGTGAACCCTCTTAAAATCCTAGAAGAACCCAAAGATTTTTTCCCACGAGATCTGCCCTCTCTCCAACACTAGAGCTCCAAAAACAGAGCGAGCCACGCCCTCTAGAACCAGCTCCCCGAAGGAAGAACTGACAGGAGGAATGCTTCTCATTTCTGAAATCCGGAGAGGGCTGGAACACCGCCTGGCTCAGGCATTCTAGAAATCAGTGTCACGTGTCTTCAGATTCTTGGCAACTTTAGGAAGGGAAAATTGTTTTTAAACTTGGTTACGTTAGTGCAGAGGGAATGTGTGTGTGTTTTGCTTGCTCTCTTTAGCACGGGCTACACAACAGCTTGTTTGCAGTTGTACCTCTTTCAGCAGGCGACTTGGAAGAACGTCCAGGGTGATACAAGAGAGATGGCTGGGAGCTACGTGAACCGAGCAGAGGGTTGTATGGAGGGAGCGCCATCGTAGGAAAGGACTTCACAAAGTGTGAGGGATTCCAAGACAAGGTTCTTCGGTGCAAAAGTGTCTGCAAACCACACATGCAAGGGCTCTTCAAAAAGTTGATGGTAAATGTGAGTTGAGAAAAAACTGTGTGTTGGGGCCGGCGCTGCGGCACAGCGGGTTAACACCCTGGCCTGAAGCGCCGGCATCCCATATGGGTGCCGATTCTAGACCCAGCTGCTCCACTTCCAATCCAGCTCTCTGTTATGGCCTGGGAAAGCAGTAGAAGATGGCTCAAGGCCTTGGGCCCCTGCACCCGAGTGGGAGACCCGGAAGAAGCTCCTGGCTCCTGGCTTCAGATTGACGCAGCTCAGCTCTGGCTGTTACGGCCAACTGGGGAGTGAACCAGCGAACAGGACGGAAGACCTCTCTCTCTCTCTCTCTCTCTCTCTCTCTCTCTCTCTCTCTGCCTCTCCTCTCTGTGTAACTCTGACTTTCAAATAAATAAATAAATCTTAAAAAAAGAAAAAACTGCGTGTTTAGTGCAGTGGGAGTGTGGCCAGCCCTCAACAGCTTGTGCAGGGAGAGAGCCACAGAGCCCACGCCCTGCTCCCCTCCTGCTCTGGTCCTCCCTTATCCTGTTGGGGTCTTCTCTCTGGCCTGATGATGATCCCATGGATGCAGTCTACACAGCCCAGCTGCCAGGGCTCAGTGGGTGGAGGAGGGTGGGGGGTGGGGCGGGAAGGGCAGACAGAAGCTCTACCTTGGCTCAGGAAATATTCTAGAAAGGACTCTGGAATGCAATGGAATCCATCAGAAAAGAGCTGACAACTTATCAGGAGTGGTGACTACCTAGCCAAAGGGGCAGCTACTCACAGCCGGCCACAGAGTTGCACCTCAGTTCAGGCACGATTTTCTCCCTCAGTGTCTGTAGCCGAAGCTGCTCTGACCTTGGTTTTGTTCTACATCACCAGCTGGTGGGAGGCGTCCTCATCCCTAGCCCAGGGACGCTAGCTGTTGCTCTATGTCCAGCACCCTTCCTCCTTCATAGCGAGTCTTGCCATTCGTAATTCTGTAGTTAGCAGTGTGTTGACTGCTTTACTGTCTCCCTGCCACCTTACTCAGCGGTCCAAAGGATGTGACTCTACACTGCTTAGAATGGTGCCGGGGGCTGGCATTCTGGCGTAGCTGGTAAAGCCGCTACTACTAAACTTCTGATCCAGCTCCCTGCTTATGGCCTGGGAAAGACAGCAGAAGATGACCCAAGTGCTTGGGCCCCTGTGCCCACGTGGGAAACCTGGACAGAACCCCTGGCTCCTGGCTTCAGCCTCGTTCAACCCTGACCATTGAGGCCACTTGGGGAGTGAACCAGTGGATGGAAGATCTCAATCTCTCTCTCTCTCACACACTCTAACTCTGACTTCCAACTATATAAGTAAGTCTAAAAAATAAAAATAAAAAAATAATAGTGCCAGGCACACAGTAGGTACTCAGTGATTATTTGCTGAATGAATGAACGAATGAATGACAACTATGGGTACCTACCAGCAGTACAGCATCAGTAAAGTCCAGGTTCTAAAATAAGGAAGAATTAGATTTGACTCTTGGCTCCTGCTTAGGAGACAAGTGACCTTAGCAAATTGCTTAATCTCTTAAAGCTTCCATTTCCTCCTCTGTAATGTAGGGATTATATATTTTACTCACCTATTTGTTAAAGCTTCAGTCAAAGACACTGTCAAGGGCCTAGCAGGGCTGGTGCTGTGGAAGAACACTGGGAAGTAGCGTGACACCTGCTGCTGGGCTCATCCACCAATCCTCAGGTTGTGTAAATGAATGTTTACAGCAAGAGGGGACTCCCTTCAAAGGAGTAAGGTTTGTTGGGGAAAAAAATTATCAAATCTTACAATTTAAAAGAAAATCAGTTTAAAAACCCCACAATTTTCTTGAAGGAATAAGCAGGACTTAATATGCAATATAAAGGCTTTAGCCTGTTGAGGGCTTATTCATTTTTCAAAATTTTTAAAAGATTGTTTATTTATTTGAAAGACACAGTGTCAGAGAGAGAGAAGGACAGGCAGAAAAAGAGATCTTGTGCCTGCAAATGCCAGGGCTGGTTCAGGCTGCAGTCAGGAGCTGAGAGTTCCATCCAGTCTCCCACATGGAGGGCAGGGCCCAAGCACTTGATCATCTGCTGCTGCTTTCCCAGGTGCATCAGGAGGGAGCTGGATCAGAAGTGAAGCAACAGGGACTTGAACCAGTGCTCATATGGGATGCAGGCGGTAGCTTGACCTGCTGTGCTACAACGCCAGTCCCTGCCTTGGCCATTTTTGACCATATAATACATGAGTGGCAACTACAGTCACCATGTTGTACAATGGATCTGCAGAATGGATTCCTCCCATCTCACTGAGGCTTTGCACTCAACAACCAGTACCTGCTTGTCCCCAGCCCCTAGCCGGCCCCTGGGAATCACCACTCCACCCTTTTTTGAGGGTTTACTGCAATTGCTCTTTCAAGCGCACGTGGGTCCCTTGTGTTTAGTGCGTGACATGGGGATGTATTCAGTGTGGTGTGAAGCCTTCAGCAGCTGTAGGGCAGGGTCCTGCAGAATTGGCCCGGGGCTGTGTGTAATAGAGATGTTCCTAAAATACAAGAATGTAGGCACACTTTTATGTTGGAGGATATTTTAAATGCATTAGGAGCATCATTCTGTGATCTTCTAAAGCTAAGAATGACTCCAGTTATTTTTTAAATCCAATTTCCTTCAAGTGATGCTGGCAAACAAAACTCATTTACTGGTGATGTCCTCCAAATCCACTTTCCGAATACTTAATAAAACAAGTCCCCCCACCCCCTGCTTCTTAAAAGTTGCCTTTAAAAATATTTAAATATTAAACAAGTTGACTGTAAGAAAAATAAGAAATAGAGATAATCCAAAAAATGAAAAAAATAGAGATAAGAAAAATGTAAAGCCCACTCACAATCCAACTGTTCATAAGCTAACTTGTTCCTTGTCTCTTTCTGCGTAGTCTTTGCCAAGAAAATTCCTCATTTGAGTTACTGTCTCTTCCCTGGAGGATAGCATGACTCCACCAATTTCAGCAAACTTTTTTATAAACAGAATCCATTTGGCAAAATTTCCCCACGTTCCTACCACAAGAGAACCATGGTAAGGACCCGCAGTGGTCTCCCAAGCACTGATTGTCACTTCCACTGCAATGAGTAATGAGTAGCCAGCCCTGTTTGCTTGTGGGTTCCACATCTGTGGGCTCAAGCACCATGCATCAGAAATGTTCAAAGAACAATTGCATCAGTGCCGAACATGGACAGACTCCCCATCCCATCGTTACTCCCTAAACTGTTGTATTAGGTTATTACAAATAATCTAGAGATGATTTAAATTTCCCTATTCACTTGCAAGGCAGAGAGATAGGGAGGCAGAAAGAGAGAAAGAGAGAAAGAGAGAAAAGAGAGAGGGAGGGAGGGAGAAGTGTGAGAAGGAGGAGAGAAGAGAATGCCCCCAAGTACAAGTTTACTTCCCAAAATGCCCAAAACAGCTGACACTGGGCCAGGGCTGAAGTTGGGAGCCAGGAACTCAACATAGGTCTTTCATGCGGCTGGCAGAAACCCAACAACTTGAGCACAACAGCTACAGTCAGGGATTCAACTCTGATACGGGATGTAGACTTTTTAAAAAATATATTCATTTATTTATCTGAAAGAGCTACAGAGAGAGAGGGAGAAACACACACACACACACACAGTTCTTCCATCTGCTGGTTCACTCCCAAATGACTACAATGGCTAGGGTTGGGCCAGGCTGAAGCCAGGAGCCAGGAGCTTCTTTTGGGTCTCCCATGTGGGTGCAGGGGCCCAAGCACTCGGAACATCTTCTGCTGCTTTCCCAGACACATTAGCAGGGAGCTGGATCAGAAGTGGAACAGATGGGACTCGAACCAGCGTCTATTTGGGATGCTGGCGCTGCTGGTGGCAGCTTAATTCGCTAAGCCACAACACCAGCCCTGGGATGCAGGCATCTTAACCAGTATCTTAACTGCTAGGCTAAATATCTGCCCCTCTAAATATAATTTAGGGGCCAGCATTGTGACATAACATGTAAAGCCTCCACCTGTGATGCCAGCATCCCTTATGGGCACCAGTTCAAAACCCAGGTGCTCTACTTTCTATCCAACTCCTGGCTAAAGTGCTAGGGAAAGTAAGGGAAGATGACCTGGGTGCTTGGGCTCCCGCACCTGTGTTGGAGACCCAGGAGAAGCTCCTGGCTCCTGGCTCCTGGCTTCGGCCTGGCCTAGCCCTGGTCGTTGTAGCCATTTGGGGAATGAACCAGTAGATGAAAGATCTCCACACTGTCTCTCCCTCTCTCTCTCTCTATAACTCTGCCTTTCAAATAAATAAAAAGAAATGGTTTTTTAAAAGATGATTTAATGTAAATGGGAGGATATGCATAGGTTACATGCAAATACTCTGTCATTACATACAAAGGACTTGAGCATCTGCAACTTTGGGCGGCCACAGGAGCCATGGAGAATTGCCAGTGGACACTATGGGACACCCACACAGCTTGACTTCCTCATCATTAAAGTTCAGCCATTTTTTTCTGGAAAGAGCTACTTCCTTTGACTTCTGTAATAAAGCATCCCATCTCATATCCCACTGAGGCCTCCCACTCTGTTTCCCTATCCCTTGCCTCTCTCCTGGCCCTTGATTACCTGGCTTGAGCATCCTCCACTACCCACACTCCCTTAGCAATGTGAGCTCTTCTGGGGCTCTCTGTTCACCCATAAGATGCACAACACATCTTTCTCAGAGTCAGAAAAACTAAAGAAGGTGATCTGAGCCATACATCTCCCCCCTAATTCAGGGATGAACTGAATCAGGAATCCATATAGAGAACAGGAACTTCAGAGTTGGACTCCCTTAAGCTCAAGTCTTGGCTCTGTCACAATGTGTGGACACTGACAGCTATTTGACTGTCTTGGCCTCAGTTTTCATTTCTGTAATCTGCAGATCATATAAAGCATTTCATACAATGCTGATAGTGAGCAATGCAAAAAAGGTCTAATATAATTGTTAATGTTGTCATTGTTAGTTCCAATACGATTTTACTTGATCTGATCAGTAAATCTTTACCCACACAATCTAGACAAAGGTCATGGGGAATTAATAAATTGTACTCTTGAGATCTGACATTGAGTCTTCTAGGGTCAGGATGAAGGTAGGGGGCTGGAATCTTGGTGAAGTGGGTAAAAATACCACCTGCTATGTCGGCATCCCATATGGGTGATGGTTCACGTGGTTCATGTCCTGGTTACTCCAGCTCCCTGATAATAGCAGAAAGTGGCCCAAGTACTTTGGGCCCCTGATATCCAAGGAGACCTGGATGAAACTCCTGGGTCTTGGTTTAGGCCTGTCTCCACCCTGGCTGTTGTGGCCACTTGGGGAGAAAACAAGCAGTTGGAAGCACTCTCTCTCTCTCTCAAATAAATAAATAAATATTTAAAAAAAGAAAAATAAATAAAGTGGGGCTCCACTCTGATGAGGTCACTCCCCGAG
Organism: Sylvilagus floridanus; assembly: GCA_949820135.1. Lineage (NCBI taxonomy): Eukaryota > Metazoa > Chordata > Mammalia > Lagomorpha > Leporidae > Sylvilagus > Sylvilagus floridanus. Next base: position 7,190,476 of record OX463228.1, on the reverse strand, counting down.
AGGAGATCCTTGTGTTCCTGGGGTCAATTAGGTCACAATAGCATTTTTATATTCTTTAAGTAGATAAGAACATTTTACAGCCATTGTAGTGGATGATTGTAGCTTTTGCTATCCAACATCTATTTTCTCTTTTTCTGGGAAGGACATCTGATTTATTCTAAAATAGTTTTATCTATTGGAAAGGTGACAGGTTTACTCCCTAAGTGCCTGAAACAGTCTGTGCTGGGCCAGGCTGAAGCCAGGAGGAGCAGGAGCCATCAACTGCTGCCTCCTCCCAGCAGGAAGCTGGAATGGAGAGTGGATCTGGGACGTAAACTCAAGCCCTCTGGTATGGGATGCAGGCATCATAAGTGATATCCTAACCACTTAGCCAAACACTGACCCCTGATTCTTTCTTAGAATTGAGTCTCTCTTTTTCTCCCTATATTGCAGTAAGTGAGGTTTGGCTTCCACTTTGCCTTCTTGTCTCCTCGCCTTGCCCCTGGATCTAACAGTGGGAAAAGAGCCCTGAGCTCAACAATGTTGGGTTTTAATACCCAGACAGAGCAATTGCTTCTGAAGTGATCATGTAACCGTAACTAGTCCTATTGGAGATAATCCCGGGATTATTTTTAATAACCAGGAAAGACGAGGTCTCTTTTTCATAGACTTGGAATCCAATATGACACATTGGAACTTCAGAAAGGTATCTTTTGCCCAAGATCAAAGCCAAAGAACCAAGGCTGCAGGAGTATAATGCTTGAGAGGCAGAGACAGAGAGGCTGAGTTCAAGTCATGTTGCTGGAGCCTTTGGCCCCTCTGAGGACCAGTGCTACCGCTACAGCTTCTGTTTACATGGACCAAGAGAAATTTTTCAAACAATATTTATTTATTTACTTATTGAAAGGCAGAGAGAGAGAGAGAGACATAGAGTTGTCTATCTGCTGGTTCACTCCCCAAATGGCTGACTCCATCCAAGTCACCCATGTTAGTGCAGGGACTCAAGTACTTGGGTCATCATCTGCTGCCTTCCCAGAAATATTAACAGGGAGCTGGATTGGAAGCAGAGACTCGAACTGGCTCTCTGACATGGCGAACTGACTCTCTGACATCTCTGACATGGAATAAAAACCCACTGTGCTACTGTGCCAGCTCCCAAGAGATTTTTGACCATTCTTGCTTAAACGACTTAGGTTGAGTTTTCCTTCCCTTTACGACCAGAGCTTGGTGCCCCTTACTACTTGCAGTTATTTGCAGCTTCTGCTAAGCTAACCTTGCTCTTGTCTGACGCTTGGATGGAACTCAACGTTCCAATAACCAGAATTTTTCGTGAATACATTCTTTACTTGATGTTTGTCTTGTACTCATGGGTTTTTTGCAATATTTCATACTGGAATGAATTATTATTTTTTTCCTACTGTGATTTTAGCTTTCTTGTCATGGTTTTCCTCAAACTACTTTGCAATTGCATGAAATACTCACAGGAAATGCAGATTCCTGGGCCACGTGACATGTAAGTCTGACAGTCTGCATTTTGATAGCACCTCTATGTGGTCCTGTTATACATTAAAGTTTGAAAATCAGTGTCTGGAATTGTTTCCTGCTATTCCTCAAAAGATCTTAAGTCACCCTGCCCTTGATCAGTTTCCTGTCCCCCCCTGGACAGAAAATGAAGAAGCAAAGGAGCTACGTGGACTTCCTGTTGGCCACGTGACCAGAAGCTTTCTGAGTTATTCACTCAGCTAGGAAATATCTTCCCCAAAACCACTTCAAAACTCAGCTCTTTATCCTAAGGAAATTTGAACTTTTGTTTTATTTTCTAAAAAATTTATTTGTTTTTATTTGAAAAATAGAGTTAAAGAGAGAGTGGGAGAGACAGCAGAAGAGAGAGACAGAGAGATGAGAGAGAGAGAGAGAGAGAGAGAGTGAGAGAGAGAGAGATAGATTTCCCATCTACCTGTTCTCTCTCCAAATGGCCAAAACTGCCTGGGCTGGGCCAGATTGAAGCCAGGAGCCTGGAACCCCATCCAGTGTTTCCCATGTGGGTGCAGAGGCTCCAGCACTAGGACCCTCTTCTGCTGCTTTCCCAGGCGCATTAGCAGGGAGCTGGATTGGGAGTTGCATAGCCAGGACTCACACTGACGCTCACATGGGATGCTTAATCTAGTGTACCTCAGTGCTGGCTCCTTAACTTTTATTTTTTAGAAAAATCATGTAATTTATTTGAAAGATAAAGAGGGAGAGAGGCAGACAGACAGACACAGAGAGATCTCCATCCACTGGTTTACACCCCAAATGCCTGCTACAGTTAGAGTTGGGCCAGGCCAAAGCCAGGAGTCTCAAGTGTGTCTCCCACCTGGGTGGCAGGGCCATGGTGACCTGACTCATCATCATTGGCTTGCTGGGTGAGCCTTTAGGAAGCTGGACTGGAAGCAGAGGAGCCGGAACTCGAGCCCCGGCACCCTGACATGGGATACAGGAACCCTGGGTGGCATCTTAAGCCCTCTGCCAAACGCCTGTCCCTCAACTTATATGTGGATTTTCCCTATTTTCTGCAGTTACAGTTTTTGAAAGGGGCATGGAATTACTAAAAGCCGGTGCAAATCAGAGAGGTAAAATGTAATTGACTAGAAACTCGGAAGGTGTTTAGAAGTTTCCCTTCCTCTCCCCCACTTCCATGAGGGGTGGCAGAGGCCCCATCTGCTGGAAGGTGGGTCCGTTTATCTCGTAGGTTTATAGGCAGCACCCATCTGATCTTTAAACAAAGATTTCAGAGGATTTCCCCAAATTTGACGGGATTGTTGATGACCGTGATACGTGAGACTAAAGGCAACGTTATGGGAGAGGCATTGACGCCAGCTTAGAGCTGGATGCCATTCCCACGACCCGTGCCCCCAAAATAGTCGCTCCCTGCTGGTGACCATTGGAAACCTTGATCTGACCCTGCCCCGAAGCACTTGGCATGTGGAAACTGGCCCAGCTGTCACAGAGTAAGCAGATAAATAAATTTCCCAGTGTTTACAGACTTTTCTTGGACCTCCACATATCCTCGCTGTAATAGCTGTTTAAAAACACCCGATGACATTCAAGAATGTGCCAATAATAACTCATTCATCACAGGCTGGGCGGGATTACCAAGGCACCAGATGCTAAATGCTGTTACTCTAGGGACATAACTGGCTGTGCGGTGGGGGACACAGGTGCACCTTCCTCTAAACCAAAGGACAAAGGTCATTTCAGGTCAGGGGGAGTTTGGGTGTGGGCAGCCTGGGGGTGAGAGGAGGCTCTCTGTGCCATTACATCAGCTTTTCCTGACCTCTCTGCGCTGTGAAGATCTTGCCTTATCTCACCCTGTTTGTCCACCCTCAGTTTCATGTGGAATCTTTTGAGTCTCTTCCACTGACACCATCAGTTCTCCTGCCAATCCTGCTTCTCAAAGTCTCCTCCTCCATACAAGGGAGTGCCTAAGATTTCATCCGAATTAAGACATTAAAAAGTGTGTTTTAGGGGCATGCGTGTGGTGGGCCAGTTCACACTTGCAATGCTTGCAACTCACACTAGAGTGCCTGGCTGTGGGTCCCAGACCCACTCCTCATTCTGGCTTCCTGCTAATGGAGGCAGCAGGTGGTGAATGAAGCACTTGGATCCTTGCTACTTATGCAGGAGATCTGAACTGAGCTCCTGGACTCCCACCTTGGCCTGGTTCGTCCCCAGCTGCTGTGGTGAACCAACAGATGAGGGCCCTCTGATGCCTGTCTCTTTCTTCCTTTCAAATATAAATAACTAATTATTTTAAATATGCATTTTAAAAAAAGATTTTATTTGTTTATTTGAGAGGTAGAGTTATAGACAGAGAGAGGGAGAGACAGAAAAAGGTCTTCCATCCACTGGTTCACTCCCCATTGGCCGCAATGGCCAGAGCTGGGGTGATCTGAAGCCTGGCACCAGGAGCTTCTTCTGGGTCTCCCACATGGGTGCAGGGGCCCAAGCACTTGGACCATCTTCCACTGCTTCCCCAGGCCACAGCAGAGAGCTGGATTGGAAGAGGAGCAGCCAGAACATGAACCAGCACCCAGATGGGATTACTTTGCCTCAGGCAGAGGCTTAACCTACTACACCACAGCGCAGATCCCCTAAATACGTATTTTAACATATTGAAGAGAATGATCCATGGGCTCTTCTCTTGAGTCAAGGAATTCAGAGAGGCAGTGTGGACTTTATTTAGGTATCCTTGTCTTAGGAGAGCAGATGGACATCAGACTTGTGTAAGCAAACAAGCATACGACCCATGTACTTCCAGAATTTTAGGGAAACACGGGGGAAAATTCCCCAGTTTATTGCATATGGACGTTTCTCAGCAAAAGGATTCAAACAAGGAGGGTAGGGAGTGGGAAACATGAGAGTACACAGGCCAAGGTAAATAACGTACCAAGTTGAGGAAATACTATACTAAGAATATGGTAACATTTTTCTTTCTCTTGGGAAGACCTTTGCAAGAAACAGAGGCTTGGGTCATCACAAAACTAGAGATTGATGTATATTTCCTTAGACAAATCTTAATCTAGCCTGTATCTGCTAGGATTTGTATTGGAGGTGATGACCAGACATGGCTCCCGCCCTCACAGAGCTATCATCTGGAGAGGGAATTGTATTCATCAGTTCACCACACAATTAGTGGGCACATGCACTAGGTAAGTACTTAGGCCCTGCAAAAGAGAGGTCTGCTGGGTAATGAGAGCCAACATGGGAAAGGAGTTGACTTGACTGCAGGCTCTGGGAAAGAAGTGATGGCAGGGTGGAGGTCCGAATGGTAAGTACGACTTAGGTGGGTAAGGGTTGGAAGACAGAGACTGAGCAGGGTCCTGGGGGGAGGGGCCTAGGGCATGGTGGGCAGGTGTTGGAGTAAGGGCCATGGACTGGAGCAGGGGGAACAAGGTGGGTGAGGGTGGTAAGACTGCAGGGGCTCTAGGACACAGATGAGGGGCCCTTGCTTGCAGGCCATGGCAAGGATTTTGGTCTTCAGAATCATGTAAGCCGTCAAAGCACTGAATGGTTTTAATTGGTGATGGTGACAGTGGTGGTGGGAGATTCTGGTTTGTGTTGGAGAGGATTGTTCTAGCTACGATGGGACTGGGAGTGGGGTGGGGAAGGCAGGTTCAGGGTGGGAGGAGCAGGCAGTAGGGTTTTGCAGAGGCCCAGACAAGATAGCATGGTAGCTTGGGCTAAGCTGATGGCAATGATGGGAGGGGAGATTGAAGAGGTGAAACCAGCAGAGCTTGATGTCTGTTCTTACCTTATCACCTTCAAGGTTCCTCAAGTGTGTCTGGCCGGGGCATGGGAGAGCCGATCACAGCTCAGTTGCGTTTCTCTGAGCCAACAGCCCTGGTGCTGGATCCCAAGGAGCTGTTTCCAGCCCTCCTGCATCTTCAGCACGAACAGACTCTGCACATGAAGCTTGAGGGAAGGAAGAAGCAGGCACCCAGGTTATTTTTAGCCGGCGATAGGAAATAGCCAACATTTTAATTTGAATCCTTCTCATTAAAACCCAGAGCCTCACCTCGCACAGTCCTCGTTTCTAACGTCTACACACTTCTCTTCTCCCAGATAATTGACAATAGGCCCCCACGGAAGTCTTCTCAGCATTTCTGCAAGAATTTAGGAAACATTAGCTTTGACACCATCATCGTGCTTGCCAAGGCAGCAAAAATCCCAGCCGGCAGAGCTCCCAGCGTGATGAAGCGGAAGGGCGAGGACAGCGCGGAATGACTGATCACTTCACCCAGTCTTCCAGGGACTGTTCCCAACGCTGGGCTCGTCCACTGGCGTGGAGGCAGGAAAATCGGGGAGTGGACACTTTGGGGCCATGCCGTGGTGAGGCAGGAGACAATCAAGGGTTAACTGAGGGAGTTGAGATAAACAAATTCCAAAAGTCTCTGTGGTCTCAGGCTGTTTCTCCTTTTCTGTGTCTTTGCTTCTCTTATCCTCACCCTTGAGGCAGGAGGCAGAAGAGGATGAATTGGAGAAGTTGAGGCAAGAGACAGGTAAGGAGCAGCTGGGGAAATGGACATAAAGTCAATTAAAAAAAAGAGAGCAATTCCAGTTTAAACAGATAAGAGAGCAACTAAAGAAGTCCCACTTCTCTAATTGCATGATCAATAAATTACTTGTGAAAGAAATTGTGAGTCTGGGACAACTTTCTCTTAGAAGCTATATGCAGATACAGGATAGCTTAGGAGCTGGATGAATGGATATGATAATGGCCACATGCCTGCACATCAGTTGGTCTTAGAACCACACCAAGAGCCCCTTACTCAATGCCTAATCACTGCTACAAATGGCTTAGGGGTCTCGGGTCTCTGATCTGATGGCCTGTTGTGCACTCTCAAGGAGTGTATTTTCCTTCCTATAATAAACTCTTGCTGTTATACGTGTTGTTTGAGCCTCATTCAATTCCCTGCCTGAGGTTCAGCAGCACCCGGCCCACGTGTTCCTACTCTGCTCCGACAGCGATGGTGCTGTAGGTAGGGTTTCCCCCTCTTCTCTTCCTTCCCTTGCTGCCTTCCAGGTGGTTCCTGGAGTCACAATTATTTTTGAATATTTTCACATAACAACAAAAGATTTCTGTATTCGGCAAGGTGAGCCTGCATAGACGGGTCAGTGTCTACAGTTTACTTGACTGATTTCACGTCTGCACCCAGATTCTCCACATGCTTGAGCTGCGGAACATCATCATCTGGCCTCCTTGGGTCCTGATTCCCTGGCCCGCACAGCCCAACGTTTCTCCAGCATCATTCTGGTCCGATCCTCACAATATTGGCCACACTGATTTTTACTCACATTATTGCAGTCTTGACATTTTTTTCCCTCACACTAACTCATTTGTTTACTTAAGTCTTTTTTTTTTTTTAAGATTTATTTTATTTATTTGAAAGGCAGAGTTACAAAGAGAGAGAGAGAGAGAGAGATCTTCCATCCACTCCTCAATTGGCTGCAATGACCAGGGCTGGGCCAGGCTGAACCCAGGAGCCCAGAACTCCATCCCTGTCTCCCACATGAGTGGCAGTGGCCCAAGCACTTGGGCCATCTTCTTTTTTCCTAAGTGCAATAGCAGGTGAGTCACCATTCATTAATTGCTGTCGAAAGTCAGTAATTCTCTGATTTACAATGGGTGGTATGTTTATTTTATGCTAATCACTAGGGCTACAAAAATACTTAGAATATTTTCTCTACGGTTGAGGAGCTAAAGTCTTGCAGGAGAGAGAAAAGTGAACAGGTGAGTGTGGTAAGGCAGCACAGAGCCCGGGGCTGACACGTGTTTAGCACACATTGCGGGCAGGACAGAAGTCTTGACTCTGTTGGAGGATCAGGCAAGACTCTCTCGGGAATGTAACCGCCAAGCTGAGTCCTGACTTAGGAACCAGGGTTAGTTGGGTGGACAAACAATGGAGGAGGGAACATCCTTCTCGAGAGAATCAACAGAGCTGTAAAACTGGAATGTTCAGAAAGCTGGCGTTGTGGCTCACTAGGCTAATCCTCCGCCTGTGGCACTGGCACCCTGGGTTCTAGTCCCCGTTGGGGTGCCGGATTTTGTCCCGGTTGCTGCATTTCCAGTCCAGCTCTCTGCTTGGCCTGGGAAGGCAGTGGAGGATGGCCCAAGTGCTTGGGCCCTGCAGCCGCATGGGAGACCAGGAAGAAGCACCTGGCTCCTGGCTTTGGACCAGCGCAGTGGCCAATAGGGGAGTGAACCAACGGAAGGAAGACCTTTCTCTCTTTCTCTCTCTCTCACTGTCTAACTCTGCCTGTCAAAAAACAAAACAAAGCAAAAAAAAAAAAAACCAAAAAACCAAAAAAACAGAAAACTGGCTGAAATTCCATAGGAGTCGAACATACAGTTTGCTCTCTATCTGTGTGTGAGAGAAACAGACACACACACACACACACACACACACACACAGAGAGAGAGAGAGAGAGAGAGAGAGAGAGAGAGAGAGAGAGAGAGGTTCAGCACAGTCTCTATTCAATAAGGCGTAGTTGAAGATTTGTAAGCAAGGGAGTGAGTGAAGTCTCCCCCAGGTAGCTGTGTAGAATGTAATTGGGTTGAAAGGGAATCGCAAACTAAAGGCAGAGACCAATGAAAACACTTTTATTAGTAGGAAGGAAACCGGAATATGTCATTCCCAAACATTATCGATATTTTTGAGCTCAAGGCAAATATGAAACGGCCAAGAGAGGAAGAGTGCCCTCCTTCCCCTCTGTGCAAGGGAGGATATAAATTCTCCGTCACTGGGGACACCTCTCACCAGCCCAGAGCTGGCACCAGAGGAACCGACCATCAAGCCTTACTCCCTTCCATTCTTACTGTGCATTATCTTTCGTTGCTTTCCCACCTTCGGAAGCCTAAACCATTCTGTGTTGTCCTGTCACGTCTCCGTTGCTCTTTGTGGAAGACACCACGGAAGCCAGGATTCTAAGCCACTCTTTGAGTTGCTTGTCATTGTTGAGGTTTCTCCCGTGGGATGTACACTGCCTGAGTTCATTAATTAACTGCTTGCTTTTCTCTTGTTAATCTGTCCTGTGTTACAGGGGTCTGTCCACCTATGAACGTAGGAGCGTTGAGGAGGAATTGTGTTTTTTTCCTGACAAAGGTCCAACAGGAGACGATGTGGGCAGCAGCAATGATTTAAAAGGGAGGGGGATGGAGCCGGCATTGTGGTGCAGTGGGTTAAGTTGCTACCTGAACACCAGCCTCTCACATCAGAGCACCAGTTCAAGTCCTGGCTTCTCCACTTCCAATCCAGGTCCCTGCTAATGTGCCTGGGAAGGCATCAGGAGATGGCCCAAGTACTCGGGCCCCTTCCTCCTAATGGAAGACCAGGACGGAGTTCCTATTTCCCAGATTTGTCCTGGACCAGCCTTGGCCATTGTGGCCATTTGAGAAATGAACTAGTGGATGGAAGATCTCTATGTCTCTGTCTTTCAAATAAATAAGTAAGAGCCGGCGCCGTGGCTCAACAGGCTAATCCTCCGCCTTGTGGCGCCAGCACACTGGGTTCTAGTCCCTGTTGGGGTGCCGGATTCTGTCCCGGTTGCCCCTCTTCCAGTCCAGCTCTCTGCTATGGCCCAGGAGTGCAGTGGAGGATGGCCCAAGTGCTTGGGCCCTGCACCCGAATGGGAGACCAGGAGAAGCACCTGGCTCCTGGCTTCGGATCAGCGTGATGTGCCGGCTGCGGTGGCCATTGGAGGGTGAACCAACGGCAAAAGGAAGACCTTTCTCTCTGACTCTCTCTATCACTATCCATTCTGCCTGTCAAAAATAAATAAATAAATTAGTAAGTAAATAAATCTTAAAGAGATGAGTGGGGACAGCCTTGAGAGGTGAAGGAGTTAGGGAAGGGCAGTCCCCAAATATACACAAGGGGAATATTGTTTATTTCAGGCCAAAGTCACTTGAGGAAGGCTAACAGCACCGCTGGATCTGACTTTTTTGGCAGGCAGTGAGCCATAGAGATTTCTTTGGGAGGGGCGTTCTCTCCTGACCAAGGTAGGAAAATGGCATTATATCACTAAGGACTGGAAATTGGGCTGCAATGAACCCAAATAAAAACTCACCATAGGAATCCTTATCTCTTGGCTGTTATCACCTGCCCCCACCATATGTGAGGGTACTTCAACAAATTCATTGATGGGGTGGGAGTGTGATAGTTTGGGACCATGTCCTGGATGTAGTGCCTGGGGATGACTCCCAGCTCTGCCTCTTATTCCAGCCTTTAGTTACTGTACACTCTGGGAGGCAGCAAGTGGTAACTCAAGTACCTGGGTCACTGCTACCCACGTGGGAGACCCGGATTGAACGCCTGGCTCCTGGCTCTGACCTGGCCCAGCCTCTGCTGCTATTTTTAGAGTGGGACACAAGTACTCCTGTTGGCTTGTGAGACAGTCGTTGGATATAAGCATGAAATTTCTCCTCTTAATAATTGTGTGTTTCAGTGTTTTTATGACTATCATTATCTTTGTCAACTCACTATGTTTTTCTTTTCCAGGCAATGACACCATAATTTCTTGTTAAAAAAAAAAATTCATTTAAGCAAAGAGAAAGTAAGCTGATTTAAATAAAAAGTATTTATTTAAAAAATTAGTGTCAGAGTGTGGAAAAATAAAGTGACAGTGCTAGAATGACTAGAGTTTAAGAAACTTCAAAAACTGTTACTCTCGGGGAGAGAGGCAAGAAGGTAGGATAAATAACTCGCATGGTTCAGGATGGTCTGCAGGTGGTTGATTTCTTTACTGAGTCATCTTCAGGGGGTTCTCTGTTTTTCTTTAAAAATATTTAATTTATTTTGGGGCTGGTGCCATAGCTCACTTTGTTAATCCTCTGCCTGTGGCGCCAGCATCCCATATAAGCGCGGGGTTCTAGTCCTGGCTGCTCCTCTTCCAGTCCAGCTCTCCACTGTGGCCCAGGAAAGCAGTGGAGGATGGTCCGGGTGCTTGGGCCCCTGCACCCGCATGGGAGACCAGGAGGAGGCACCTGGCTCCTGGCTTCAGATGGGCGCAGTGTGCTGGCCGTAGCGGCCATATGGGGGGTGAACCAACAGAAGGAAGACCTTTCTCTCTGTCTCTCTCTCTCACTGTCTAACTCTGCCTGTCAAATAAAAAAATATTTAATTTATTTTTTGAGATGACATTTTTAATTGACACTAGAGTCAAAGGCTTATTGGCTTCGCTAAATAAAGAGTTCAACAAATAAAAAGTAATAAGACCACAATCCAGCAGGAAAATAAGCAAGGGCTGTACACGGTAATCAAAGGACAATGTTCAGTTCCATTCGTATAAAATCACACGTGCTCTTTTGTCATGAAGATGATTCTCTGAAAATGCCATCAACCCTATCTTAACATAGCAGAAGCAGATCTTAAGTACCTTCTAACACTTTGATGGAGACCCATCTGGAGAAAGAAAGGAGACCCCTGGGTGAGGGTGGGCAGATGCCCAGGCAGGTCACTGACCTCAGTGTCCAAGACAGAGAGCCCCCTAGTGGGCAGCACCCGATGACTGACAAGTGGACTGAATACAAACGGCCGAGGATTTCATTTTAATGTGGTGATGAGGGCTCCTTGAGAGCAGATTAGAAGCTGGGATGTTTTTGTACCCAGACCCCGCAATGCCTAGCATGGTGTTTGCCTGAACTATGCATAGGTGCTCCCCAAACAGCTGTTAAATGGAAGAATGAACGGCTGTGAAAATCACATAATACCTTACATGTACACTTGCAAGCAAGCAAGGGGAGAGTCTTCAGTGTTGGAATTATGCAGAACTGCCTTCACGTCCCATTTCTACCATTGACTTGTTGCGCACTCTTTGGCAAGTTACCCAACCTCACTGGCTTTCATCTATTAAGTGGAGCTCATCAGTGGTGTGCTGGTAAAGTTTTTTTTTTTTTTTTCAATTGGCTCTCCAGGATGAAACAAAATCCCACTCTCTACACCTGCTGATTTCTGTGGTGTTATTGCTGTCATCTTTCACTAGCTGGCTTGAAAATTTCTTGCAATTTAAAATATCAGCTCTCATGAGCCACCAGGTGCAGTTCCCCGTTGAGAGGTAGTAATACCAACCTCAAGGGGGTATCAGTAATTCTTGGGGCACTTACTGTCTGCTAAGCCTAGGCTTGGATTATCTCATTTAGTTCTCACAGCAATAGTGTATGGTAGATACTATTACTCACATTACTCCCTTTTTGGTGATAAGGAAACAGTGTTGGCTCATAGATGGACACAGCTAGTCTTTATCTGCCCTACCACACTGCCCTTCTTGTTCCTTAAGTACAATCAAATGGTACAAGCTCTACATACAATGTATGGCATATGATAGATGCTTAATTAATACTGCCTTTCTTTCCTTCTTGCCCATTTCTATGAAAAATACCTTGGTAGAAAACATTTTAGACCAGACCCCAGACACCCATGGGAAACTCTAGTCATACAACAAGCTCAGAAGCATTGTATTTTTGAAAACGTGCCTTAGGTTTTAGGGGAGGCAAAAGGAAAGCACCAAAAGTCTCTGTGTAGATACGAACACAAATCCATTTGTTGTTGCAAGCATTTCAAGAAGGAAATTGCCGTCTAATGACCCCTTTGGCAAGCCAATGACTGAACATGTGGGGTTCCTCTACAGGAAGGCACACACTTCACCTCCCGAGCTCCTGGCTCAGCAAGAGGGCTGCAGGATGGTGTGCCAGCAGGGCTCTCCCCCCTCTGCCCTGGCACATCCAACTGAGAAGCCCACGCATGGGTGCTTCCAGAGTCGGATATCCACCTACTCATTAAATATCTGATATTTGGAATGCATCCATTGTTCCATATTTTTTTTTGCTGCTGTTAGAAATGTTTCCTGGCATCTCTCAGAGATATGGTCAGAAATCGAGGTGGAGGAAGTTAAGGTTGGGGGCTTCCACCACGGGAACAGGGCCTGCCATCCCAAAGCCTTTCGCCTTCCACTTCCTCCCGCCAGGCAGTGCCAGCTCCAGCAGAATGGCTGCAGTGGCCGAGTACTTGCTGGGAGGGAGGATCGTCTCATAGCACGGCCAGCTCTGGCCACGGGGACTGAAGGGGAAGCCAGCTGAGGGGCTTCTGAGATTAACTGTCATTACTGAAAAAGCTAGAGGCGTGCAAGAAGAAACTCCACCTTTCCCTGCGTTTTGACATTATCATCCGTGGGCCGCAGACTTGGAGTCTGATGAGGTGATGAGCCTGGAAGTGTCTGCTTTCCTCCTCATTGTTAAGCAAGATAAAGACACATCCTTACTGTTTAAAAGCCTTTTAGTCATGTATTCTGCAATGTGCAGCCTGCAGCATCTTAACCAATAATTAAAATGGATGATCTAATTTATCTGCTAGAATTTCACAGCTAGTACTCAAGATTACCACAACCCCAGTGTGTCTTTTAGGAAGCTCTCTGCTGCAAGGATTTCAGGATCCTGACTGCAACCGGCTCCTTAGAGGACAGTCTGACCCATGAAATAGGATGCACAGAGCGAGGGCAGGTTGGGTGGCCCAGTGGCCCTGGCCCGGGCTTTGCTTCTCTGCCACTCTCCTGCTAGGCTGGCCCCCAGGGGGTATGTTTTGTCCTCCTGCAGGTTAACTGGTTAACTGCTAACGTCTAAGCATCAGCTCCCCAAAAGATCATGCCTAGGGAAAGAAGAGGCATTGTCTGCTCCTGGGTCGTTCCCCGTCCTCTCCTGAGTCAGTCCTGGCAATGGAAATGAGGTTGCGATGACTGCCGAGGGGTACATTTGGGATAGACTGGATGCAGGGGAACCTTTTCAGCGACAGACTCCAAGTTTCCTATTTTCCCCTTTTTTGGAGATCCTCCCTGGGCACCGATGAACTTGCTTTCAACTCAGAATCTCTGAGCACTGATTGACTCAATTTTCTTCCTCTTTCTAGCTTTGCTTTACGTTTTAACTCACTTGGCTCTGCTCACTGATGAGTATTTCTTTCATTTTATCAGTTGGTTTCTTATCATAGAATCAGACCTTTTTTTGCTTCTGGGTACTTCACTCCCTCCCAATATAAAAGGAGTGCTTTAAAAAAATAACATTGGGGCAGCATTTAGCGAATCCCACATTGGAGTACCTGGGTTCGATTTCCAGCTCCCGTGAGTGCTGCCTTGGGAGGAAGGAGGTGATGTGAGTGCCGCCTTGGAAGGAACAAGGTGATGGCCTAAATGACCGTCTTCCTGCCATCCACATGGAAGACCTGCTTTGCAACTTGGCTCCTGGTTTCCATCTGGTCCAGCCCCTGCTGTTGCAGTAATTTGGGGACTCAACCAGAGCATAGGGGCTCTTTCCATCTGCCAAACAAATTTTAGAAATTAATGAGGTCCCACATATCTCTATATGAAAAAAACAAAAACCTGTTTTTTTCATGGCTAAGAATGTTTTGCTTCTTTTTGTTCTTTAACCTGAACACATTTTTAAGCTCACAAAGAAAACAGGCACCACTCCTTTAAGAGCAGTGTCTTAGTCCATTTTCTGCTGCTGAGAAAGAATACCACAGGCTGGGTGATTTATGAATAACAGAAGGCATCTGGTGAGGGCCTTTGTGCTGGGCAGCAGCACGGGGGATGGGCAAGTAAGAACCTGCAAGACTGAGAGGGATGTAGGGGCTGGGCTTGCCCTGCTGTTCCCGAGATAACCTGCTGCCTCTTAGGGTGCACGTTAACAGGAAGCTGCAGTTGGAAGCAGAGCCGGGACTCAAACCCAAGTGCTCCCATGTGGGATGAGGACGTTCCAGGTGGTGTCTTACACATTGTGCCAAATGCCCTTCCCCCTGCTGCCTTTAACCAGAGGGATGCCTGTGAGTTTGAATCAGCAGAAGCCTTTTTGGCCATTGTTGACCCGGCATCCTGCTCCTCCCTTGCCCCAACGTGGGAGGAGCCAGTGTCTACTGCACCCCAAACAGCCCTTGCTACTGGAGGACTCTCATCCTCCAGGCACCCTGAGCTTCAGGGTGGGATTAAGTCAACCAGCTCAGTGCCCAGTCATTGGTCCAAGGGGAGACACTGAATTATGTCTTCCTCTCCCCAGATGGGTGTGTTGAAGCCTCAACCTCCAGAACTTCAGAATGGGTCTGTATTTGAAGATAGAAAGTGTAAAGAGGCGTAAGTTAAAATCAACTTGTTAAGGTGGGCCCTACTACCATCTGCCTGGTGTCCCTCAAAGAGGAGAATATGTGGACACACAGAGAGACACTGGGGCATGCACAGAATAGAGGCCCAGAGAGGAGACAGCTATTTTCATGCCAAGGAGAGAGGCCTTCTGAGAAACCATGTCCACCACAGTGATTTGAATATATTTTGAGTGCGTCTCCCAAAGGTTCATGTACTGGAAGCTTGTCCCCAGTGTGGGGAGTCAGGAGGTGGTGGGGCCCAGTGGGAGGTCGTTAGATCATTGGGGTTCTGCTCTTGGAAGGGATTAACATAGTTCTCATGGGACCATGGTTAGTTTCCATGAGAGTGGACTGTTATAAAAGGACCACACCTGGGCCCTGAATTGCTCTGGCTTCCTGTCTTGCCATGGGGGTCTCTCTTTCTCTTGCCCATGCTTCTTGCCATGATGCCATCTGCTATGTTGTGATGCAGCCAAGGGGAGCCTCTCCAGAGCCAAGCAGACACTGATGCCCCAGGTTTGGAGCTTCAGAACAGTGAGCTCAATGAACCTCTTCCCTTTATAAAGCAACCAGCCCCAGGGATTTTGCTTTAGCAACAGCAAACAGACCAATACACCTGCTGAAACCTTGACTTTTAGACTTCTCTCTTTTTATTTTTTAATACATAATATAATACTTTATTTAACAATTGCAGATCATCCCCTGGCCGAGTAAACGGGACATCCAGGACCCAGTTGCAAGATTAGCACAGCCTTCTGGCCTCTCACTCTGACTCTAGCAGGGTCGCCCTTGTGCAGGGACCTTTCACATTGCATGGTCCCTGCCAGCTTAATGGGCTGTACCACGTGTCCATGGTGGCAGTGCATGGTGGCTGGGTGGAGATGATGTCAGACTTCTCACCACCAGAATTGCGAGAAAGAAGGGTCTGTTATTTAAGCTAGCTGGGCTGTTCCTGCCACTTTGTCACTGGTAAAAGGTAACATCCGAATACAGCACGGGTTTGAAGTGGTCTAACCGGTGGGCACACAGGGTTCTTTAGCTCAGGTGCTATGGCAAGTACATTTGTTCTCTTGGTGTGGAGTGTGACTGTGAAGTTAGGTGCTGCTCCTGCTATGGGATGCAAAGGAAAGAGACTGAGAGCAAAACAACAAAATAGCTGGAAAGGAGTGGAGTCAAACCAGGCCCGAGGCCCAGCCTGGCACCAGCTCTCCCAGTTGCATGGGCCAAGAAATCTCTTTCTTGCTGATGGAGTTTCCATTAGCAGTAACCTGAAGGTCCCCTGATGGAAAAGCCTAGGCTTTTTGTTTATGGGCACAGGAAGAAACTACCCTCAAGAAATCTTAGTCAATAGGCCTGTGTGTTTTATAAGTTTAGCTTCCTAAGGCAAGAAAGTTTTATTGCCCAAGAAAGGGAGGGAAATGAAGCCTTTGTGTTTTGGGGGTTGGAAAGAAAATTGACCCAATTTCAAGCATGGGTTTGCCACGTGGTCCTAGCAAAATGGCTTGGGAATTGTCCCAAGGCTGAGCCCACACTGCTTGGTGATGGAACTGCTGAGGGGTGGGGTCTCTGGCCAAGTGAAAGCAGGAGAGGACTGAGCAGGGTCGCTTTGGAGCTGTAGATAAGACAGTGCTTGGGATGCCTGCATCATTCATCAGAGTGCATGGGTTCGATTCCAGCCTCTTGCCGTGGCCGAGCCCTGGTCATTGCAGGCATTTGTGGAGTGGACCAGTGGATAGGAGATTTCTCTGCATTTCTTTCCCTTTCTGCCTTTCAAATAAAATGGAAAAAAAAGGCTTGAGCAGTTAGGGCAACCAAGGCTGGGGTGAGGATGCTGTTGTGACCAACCCATGGAGGCAGCCGCAGCCCAGTCTGGAGGCTCCAAGCCATGCAGGTCCAAGGGGGTGGTTAAATGCAAATTCTCAAAGCAAACATTAAAGCCGCTGAGTCAGAACCCCCAGGAGCATGACCTCGGCACAAGCATTTCAGGAAGCTTCATGGCTGATTCTAAGGTGAGTGCCACATGAGAATCCATGCCTTGGAACACAGAGAGTGTCGAGCTAAAGACTTTAAATCCTCAGCCGTACAGAAGCTGGCTGAAAACAGGTAGCAAGAAAACCCAGGGTCAGGATGCCATCAGATCCAGAATCAGGATGCCCTGGGCCACTGCCTTGGATCTTCACCCATGGGTCAGGGTAGATCAACATAGTTAGAGTTAATCACCAGTGCTTCTCCTTCTTTTTAAAAACATTCATTTATTTGAAAGGCAGAGAGAGAGAGAGAAAGGGAGAGAGATACATATCTTCAACCTGCTGGTTCACTCCCCAAAGGGGCTCTAACAGCCAGGGCTGGGCCAGGCCAAAGCTGGATGCCAGGAGCCAGGAACTTCTTTCAGTTCTTTCACATGGGTGGCAGGGGCCCAAGCACCTGGGCCATCTTCCACACCTTCCCAGGCACAGCAGTGTGGAGCTGGATCAGAAGTGAAGCAGCCAGGACAAGAAGTGGTGTCCATACGGGATGCTGGCATTGCACATGGTAGCTTAACTTGCTATGCCCTGACACCAACCCCTAATGCTTCTTTATATTAAGACCACCTGTGGTGCTGCTGATGCCCTCAGATGTTCCTCCTAACGCGTTGGATTGCCCCATTGGTTGTGGGGTGATGGTGTATGGTGCCAGTACCTTCGTGCTGGGGTCATCCGGTCCATGTGAGACACCTCATCACAGAGGGTACCTGGCGGCTGTCATGGCCCCTCTCCTGTCACTGTTTGTGAAGTTGGGCAGGGAAAAGACTTTTCCCACAAATGGGTACAGATGAGTCCCTGATTAGAGTAATTAGACTTCTCCAGCGTCAAGCTGAAGAGTTAGGGGAGATAGGAAACACCTGACTTCATGACTTCTCTCTTTGGCCCCACCCCCACCTCCCCACACTGACTCCAGAATCTGGTTTGAATAGGGTTTGGCTTCCAACCTCACACAGGCATTTCAAGACTAAGGCCCAATCATAAGCTGAAGGTACTGAGAACGTGGAAACTTAATCCAACTTTGATGTTTAGGAGGTGGGCCTCGTGGGAGGTCCCCGCCTCACGGGAAGGGGGCGTGTTCTTGGAAGGTAGGGCTCAGGAGAGGGTTGGCTATAAAGCCTGAATCAGGGCCCAGCTGCTTGTTCCTGGCTTCCTGGCTTCGCAGTGGGATCCTCACCCTGCTCCGTGAGACCCATCAGCTCTTGGACCATGAACCTCCAGAACCGTAAGTCAAAATAAACCTTCTTCCTTCAGAAGTAGCTTGGCTTAGGTATTAAGTTGTAGTAAGAAAAAGCTGACCGGTAGAGCCCGGAAGACTTCAGTGTTAGGAGAAATCCTAGCCCGGGCTGCAGACCCCTCTGTGGCTCACCTGCTCCTTGTATGATTCCTTTAGTCCTGAGTTGTTATTCTGGAAAAGTACTGCAGATGTAACCACAGCAAAAGCTTTGAAAAATGTCATTAGGGAGAACATAGGTTGGAACTGGAATTAAATCCTGTTGCAGCCGTTATCATTCTCCTGTGCTAAACCTGAGTTGTTTCGTGGTTCTTGGACTTACTTTCTCATTTTAAAAGAGTTATCAAATGTTATTCTCCAGGACTTCCAACTTCAGTGTTGTTATTGTCAACTTAAGCCTCTCTCCTAGAAGGCCAACGGGGATAAACTCTTTAATATTGTATTTTTTTTTTACTGGTGGTTTCAATTCTTTTTAAGTTCTCATTTGTAAAATGCTTCTCTTTTCTATCACAGGGAAATTAACCACTTACTCATCTGTTTCCACTTGCCTCGTTAAATCAGTTGCTGAACCCTGATTTGCTGAAAGGATTAGCCAATAGAGTTCCTTCTTGTAACTTAGCCTGGTTTTGGGGACTTCTCTGAAGGGAATTTTTAGTTGATTGGGGTTTTACAGCTGAAATTCTTTGCTGCATTAATTGAGAGGAAAGAGATGCAAACAGACATAGTTTACTCCAAAATTATTTTGTGTTCCCTTTTGAGTTGATACAGTAGTTAAAAAAAAAAAAAAATAAGCTCTCCTACTTAAAAATACTCCCTCAGTCTAAATATTTACATGTGTATATTTTCCTAAATTTCAGTCTTCTTCCATTACGTGGAATAGTTTTCATTCCTGGTGTGCAATCCTGTTAAACAAATTATCATCCTCAAACTTAACCATTCTAATCATTTCCTTGGGGGTTGATTTTTAATCTTCATGTGAGTCTGTTTTTTTTAAGTAATATGATTTCACTTCATTCCAAGACTTTAAAAAGCTGAGAATATGCAAAAGTTTTAGAAAAAATGGAGTAAAAAGATGTTTATTTTGGTGCAAAAAACATAAAAATGATGTATAGTTTTTTTTTCCCATAATATACCTTTTTCAAAAACTTTTTGAAGACCCCTTCTACGGTAAAAGAGGTTGAGTTACTGTGATAAAGGTTTGTTTTCAACACACCTTATGGTATAAAACATGGTTTCTAGGCAGGTGCATTGTAAGCATTAAACCCTCCCCTCGGGGCTCTAATGGTGATGCTTCCCACAGCTGTTTCACTTCCAGTTCAGCGCCTTGCTAATGTACCTGGGAAAGCAGAAGCTGGCCCAAGTCCTCAGGTCCCTGATGCCTATTTAAGAGACCCAGATGGAGTTCCAGGTGCCTGGCTTCAGCCTGGCTCAGCCCCAGCTGAAGGGGCCATGGGGGTGGGGGGTGAACCAGTGACTAGAAGAGCTCTTTCTCTCCCTCTCTCTGTAACTTTGCTTACCAAATAAGTAAAACAGTAATCTTTAAAATTCTCCCCCTCTGTAGTTATGGAAAGGAATGTTCTGAAAAATACCATATTTGAAGGGTGCTGGTGCTAGAGTAGATAGAAAAAAGACAGGGCCACTTCCTTTGTGGTCACGTACCTGTGGGTGCTGCTTGGGGACTGCAGGTTCTGTTATCCATAGCTCCCAGCTTTCCCGTGGCTCTTGTACAGGCTCGGCCTCTGCAGGGAG
Source organism: Sylvilagus floridanus (assembly GCA_949820135.1). Classification (NCBI taxonomy): domain Eukaryota; kingdom Metazoa; phylum Chordata; class Mammalia; order Lagomorpha; family Leporidae; genus Sylvilagus; species Sylvilagus floridanus. The sequence continues at coordinate 7,170,830 of OX463228.1, read as the reverse complement.
GAAAAACAAAGGTTCACCTTCTCGTGGCTTGTCCATGCTTCTGGATTACATGCAGGTGCAGTCCAGCACGGGTTCCTTTACCCTTAGTCTCTACAGCAGGTATCCTCAAAATTTGGGTGTAGCAGAGTGACCTGAATGACCCACAGAGCTTGGTATAACACTGATTTTTTTTTTTTTGAGCTCCCATCAGCAGATCGCTTACGGAGATGGGACAGTTGCCTTTTTAGCTTGAATAGCAACACGATAAACTCACAGATGTATACATTTGTGTATTAAGTTTAATGGGTAGATAAGCAGGCAGTTAATACCTGAAATAACCTAATCAACAATACCTAGCCAGGAGTGGTGCTATCTAAACCTCACATGTCTGTTGGGGATGGGAAGTTTGCTAACTCAGCTGCTGCCTCCACTGTTATCTCCAACATGGAGGATTTGTTAAGTAGCATAGCAAAAAATTTTCACTGAAATGAGCAGGGCTCAAGATAGGTGGGTAAGGCATAGCACACAGGTAGCCCAGCCCCAAAGTATTTTATTCTCTGTAGACCCTATCGTTGCTCCAGGAAATTCTCCAAAGTCCATGGCTCTAAGTCCCATCTATTTTACATTTCTTGTCCTAATTTCCTCCAAAGTGCCTAATGAATATACAACTTCTGTACTGATGGACCCAACAGGGCCAGACAAAATGTTTTTGTCTGGCATACCTGCTCTTTTTTCCACCTTGGTCAATGGCACTCTTCATTTACCAAGTTTTTAAGGTTGGAATCAACCATCACTCTCCTTTGTCTCACAAGCCTCATCTAACCCAACAAGTTTAAACTGCAAAATTCTATCCTGAATTCAACCATTTCTCTTTGAATTTTTTTTTTAAAGATGAATTTATTTGAAAGGCAGAGTTGCAGTGAGAAAGATCTTCCATCTAATGGTTCACTTCCCAAATGGTTGCAAGGGCCTCAGCTGAGCAGAACCAAAACCAGGAGTTTGTTCTGGGTCTCTCACATGGTACAGGGGCCCAAGAACTTGGGCCATCTTCTCCTGCTTTCCCAGGCTGTAGGAGAGAGCTGGATTGGAAGTGGAGCAGCCTGGACTTGAACCAGCACCCATATGGGATGCCAGCACTGCAGGCGGTGGCTTTACCTGTTACATCACAGCGCTGGCCCCTTCTCTATCACTTTTAAAAAAGATTCATTTATATGTTTGAAAGGCAGCATGAGGGAGGAAGGAAGGGAGGGTGAGAGAGAGCACCAGATATTGTCTACCTGCTGGTTCATTCCCTGCATCCCTGCAGCAGCCAGGTGTGGGCCAGGCCAAAGCAACTCCATGATCTCCTATACAAGAGGCAGGAGCCCAAGCCCTTGGGCCATCTTCTATCTTCCCAGGCACATGAGTACGAAGCCGGATTGGAAGTGGAATAGCTGATAAACCGACCTGCACTCTGATACGGGATACAAGCATCCCAAGTGGCAGCTTTACTCAGTGCTCCACAATGTGGGCCCCGCGGAGAGGGACCTTGCCCCAGACTGAGGTCCTAGTGCTTGGGCGTCTGTCCAGAGGCAGGTGCCTTAAGCACTGTGTCAAAGGTGCTGGCTCACTTGCATTCCTGGTGCTATAATCCCAAACACTGCCATCTCTGGCCATACTGGATTCCTGCAGGTGCCTCAGTCCTTTGCTATCTACTTCCCTGTGGGCTCTCCTAAATGCAGAAGTTAAAATTGAAACAATAAATAGGATTGTGTAGGTCTCTGGGTTACAGCAGTCTCCCTGACCCCAACAGATTTCCATAGCATTTAAAATGACCTCTAAAGTCTCCATCATGACCTAGGAGACCTTGAATGATCCCTAATGTGAGCATCTTAGGAAACTGTGGTATAGCAAACATGGAGAGGTTGACACAGATGCAATACTGTTAACTAAAGACTTCTTTGGATATACCACCAAGTTTCCTACTAGTGTCCTTTTTCTGTCTAGATCCCATCCAGCATTGCAGGATACATTCATGATTCCTTATTCTGGTCTCTGTCAGTGTCTCGGTCTGATCATGGTGACCTCGGTGGCTTTACACAGTACAGGCAAGGTGTTTTTTGTGGACTATCCCATGCTCTGTCTGTTTGCCGCTGAGGCCAATGAGATGAGAAGATGACAAAATGGAACCGAAACTCTCTAGTCCTGAAAAGGGAAAACAAAGCCCGTTGACTCTTGCTGATGCTTATCTGCTGTGGGTTCCTGATTGTACAATCAGGAGACTGTGGGGAGTAGGGAGACTGGGAGACAAAGGACTGGTAACTAAGAAGCCTTGTTCAGAGCCCCTCTCCAGAAACACCCACCCAGCATCATTGGCAGTACTTCTACACCATGACCACAGACATGGAACTGCCTTGTTTAACTTACGCAGATCCACTTCTCTGAGTCACGGCTGTGTGTGGGAGAAAATAAAGTAGGGTCAGGAACAGGAACCGGGTAGGAATGGGCTGCTATGGAGTCTCTGTATTCTATAAATAGGCAAAGGTCAAATGAGGCATGGCCTCCTGGGGGTGCAGCATATCAGAAGTGTGGCACTTTGCAAAAGATGGGTAAAAAAATGGTAGCAGATGACTGAAATTACTTAGTGGAAAAGGGGAACGAACCGTTGGCACACGCAACACGGTGGATGAATCTCAAACATGCCAAGTAAGAGAAGCTTGACAGACGGCGTGCTGTGTGATTCTAAACAACCTCCTGGGAAAAGGCAAAGCCAACAGGGACAGAAAGCCGAGGGGCATCCAGCAGGGACAGAGAGGGACGGGAGGTGATTGAGGCCACCATTCTACAGCTGACAACATCAGACTTCTCCTGGGTCACGGGCGATGGTGTGGCATGGGGTGGAAGGACCAGCTGAATGACAGGTTGTAGTTCTGTCTTGAAGAACCGGGTCATCTGGTCAGGCTTTGGTTTGGGCAAATAAAACAAATTTTTATTTTTTTTATTAAAATTTTCATGGTCTATATATAAGGTGCTTTTTGAGGTACAAATCTACATGATGACTACATTTTCTGTCTAAGGCCAGAAAACAGAGGTTTGTTGGGAGCTGGGAGTAGAGGGAGTGATTCAATTCAAAGGGGAATGAGGGAAAATTTTCTTTTAATCTTTTGGCCGATACCTTCCACTTCTCCTCTGGTAACCACCATTCTACTCTGTTGCTCTGAGTTTGAATTATTTTAGATTTCAAATTTAAGAGATTATGCAGTATTGTCCTATCATGTTTGTCTTATTTCACTTAGCAGAATGTCGTCCGTTTCATTCACATTGACTTAAGTGACAGTACTTTCTTTTTAAAGGCTGAGTAATATTTCAGTGTGCGTCTATCTCAATTTCTGGATTCATTCCTTGAAGGATACTTCAGTTTCTGTGTCCTGGATATTGTGAGAAATGCTGTAGTGAGTGTGAGAATGCAGATAGGTCTTCAGTACACTGATTTGATTTCCTTTGGGATTACTGGGCCTTAGCATAGTTGCATTTTTAATTCTTGGAGGTGCCTCCATACTGTCTTTCCTAGTTGGCTGTACTAATTCATACTCCCACCAACAGTATATGAGTTCTCTCTGCTCTGCCTTCTGGCCAGCACACTGGTTATATTTTATCTTTTTTCACAGAACCCAATATAGAAGCTGTGATGTGACACCCCATTGCAGTTTTTTTTAAATGATTTATTTATATGAAAGGTTGAGCTAGTGTTAGCATGAGCTGCCATCCACTTGGTCACTCCCCAGATGCCTGCAACACTTGGGCTGGACCAGGTTGAAGCCAGGAGCCTGGTCCTCCCGCATGGGTGGCTTGTGCCATCACCTGCCTCCCAGATGCTTCAGCAGGAAGCGGGATAGGGAGTGAGGTAACTGCATCTGCACTCGGATGCTGGAGCCCCATGCCCGACTTAACCTGCATCACCATGCCTGCCCTCCTCGACGTGGTTTTGATTTGCATATACCTGATGAGGGATCCTAAGCACTTCTGCAAACACATGTCCATGTGTTTGCTGTCATTTGAGAATTATCTGTACTTTTTGCCCATTTTAAAATTGGGTTATTTGTATTCTTGCTACTGAAGTGAGTTCTGTATCTTAGAAACTATCTGATGGATGGCTTAGATATTTGCTCTCATTTGGGCAGTTCTCTCTTTGCCTTGTTCATGGTTTCCCTTGCAGTGCGGAAGCTTGACACAGTCCCACTTATTTATAGTTAATTTTATTGCCTGAGCTTTTGGGGTGATAACTTAAAAAATATTTGCCTGGACAAATGTCAAGGAGAATTTTCCCCATCTTTTTTTGGTGGGAGTTTCATGGTTTTAGGTCTTAGATTTGTCTCTAATCCATTTGAAGTTGCTTTTTAAGTGTAATATAAGATAAGGGTTCTGTATGATTCTTTCACATGTGGATATCCAACTTTAACAACACTGTTGGTTTAAGAGACCATCTTTTCCCAATTGGGGTTTTTGGCACCCTTGTAAAAAACTGACTATATATTTATTAAGTTGATTTCTGGGCCTTTTATGCCAGTTCTGTGGCTGTTTTCATGCCAGTACCATATTGTGTTGATTACTGAAGCTTGTAAAAACCACATATAAAAATGAGTTGTTTCTTTACAACAATGATGATCTATCAGAAAGAAAAAACCTGTAAAAATCCTATTTATTAAAGTCCCAAAAATGCACAGAAATTAACTTAACCAAAGGGATCAAAGATTGGCACACTGAAAACTATAGGACATTGATGAAAGTGAAGAAGGCATAAATAAAGGAATTGGAGGAATTAATATTGTTACAGTGTTCACTTTACCCTAAGTAACCTACAGATGCAGCACAATCACTATGCCTACTTTAACAGAAATAGAAAAAAAATTATAAAATTCATAGAGAACCACAGAAGATCCTGAAGAGCCAAAGCAATTTTGAGAAGGGAAAACAAAGTTGGAAGCACTACACTTCTTGATTGCAAATTAGATTTCAAATTTCATTTTTATGTTCCTTATAATATCAATGAGGAACTGGCAAACATAGAACTCAACAGAGGGCAGAGAGCACCCTGGGAGCTGAGCTCTGGTTCTTAAATACCCACATCAGGTCTTAAATTAATTAAAATGTGGTTTTCCCTAAGATGATGCTTTGGCATATTAAATAGGGGGTATCGTGCATTCAACTTTAGTACCTTTATATTTTTGGCTCCCTGAGGTCTAAGAGGACTGACTGTGGATTGAGGTTGGAACAGACACATAGAGATTCAATAAAGGATCCTTCCTGCATTTATTTCTCCACCTATTTCCCATGGTCCTGATTTAAAAAAAAATACAAAGCACTTAAATTCTTGGATAAATGCAATTAAAGCAGAATTTTGTTTGCCTTCAAATAGTGTTGACATCTCTGTGCAGTGTTTGAGAGGGATTTTCCACGAGGTTTCTGAAGACCTCCATTTAACCAGAACGCGTTTTCTTTTTTTTGCCTTGTGTCAAATCCTCACCTAGAACCTTGGCTTTTATGACAGCTGAAGTGCAGAGGAAACAGTTCTTAGCTCTCAGAAAAAGACTTCACTGGATGGTGAGGAAAGGAAAATGGAGTTTGAGGAAAGGCAGCAGCAACCATTGGGTGTCACAGATGCACAGTTCTCGGGAGTAGGCTTCAAGGGACCTGAACTCATGACCTTATCCAACCCCACTGTCAGACACACATGCACCACAAGCATCAAGACTAACACTTTCTCCCTTTGCCTGTCCATGCCGTTATTGAGCCCAACTGCCAACTGATTTCCATTCTTCTATTCAATTTTCCACCTGGCTTGAGAGCTGTAGCACAATCAGTTCTATTACATGCTTTCCTGCAGCCCCTCGCTTGGCAACGAAGTAATCAAAAGATCCAAGCTTTTACCTATGAATGCACTTCATTTCATACCCAAGCTGTGTTTCAGGAAAGAGCCTGGTGTGCAGCACCCCCTTCACAGAGAATCGACGAGGGAATTTATGAAACGTTGGTCTAGATCACATTCTCACAAATAGAAAGATAAAGATCGACTCAAACTTTCAGTACAATTGTCAGTAAGTTGATTGCGTCAAAATAATTTTAGAAATAAAACAGAGGGACAGGGCTCCCATCCACTAGCTCGCTTCCCAAGTGCCTACAACAGTGGAAGCTGGCCTGGGTTTTGGAAGCCTGGGGCTGGCAAGTCAGCCCAGGTCTCCTATCTGAGTGACAGGAACCCAGATGCTTGAGTCGGCACTGCTGTCTCCCAGGCGCTGTCGGGAAGGTGGAGCCAGAGCCATGTTTTGAACCCAGTAATCCAATGTGGGACATGAGTATCTTAACTGCTAGGCTAAATGCCGGTCCTGTTAGTTAATGCTTAAAGGAAACTCCTGGTGAATACCTTGGAAACATGAAGATACACACATATTCTTGGTAAAGAAAAAAATTTTTTAAATGTAAAATTACTTTACTTTGAAATCATTTTAAGTTACAAAAGTCAAAGAGCTCTCCTGTTGTCACCAATCAGTTGATTACATTTCTAAACCATCCGAAAGGTGTAAAGTGACACCCTGACACTGCTTCACAATTCAATGTGTGTTGCTAAAAACAAGGACCTCTTCTCGGTGACAGGAACATAATCCCAACATTGGGAAAATAACATTGATCCCACTCAGTGAGTCTGTTAAAGTCCATTGAAACTGTGATAATTATGCCATTGATACTCTTAAATTTCACTTAGGATCACCTATTGTATTTCCTTCCTTGTCCTTAGTCCCCTTTGATCTGGAACAATCCTGTCTATCATAGCCTGGATGTATGGGCCAGTTACTTGAATTGTCCTGAATTTGCATTTGCCTGGTGCTTCTTCATGACTTAAGTATTTATACATAAGTAGGATACAGTGTTCTTGGTATATCAGGAAGCAGTACAAGATTGATTTCTCTTGTTGCTGGATTTCAATTATGTAAAATTTTACTAATTAAGATGGTATTTCCCAGGTATTACAGTTAAAATGTTAATTATGCTGTATTAATGATTTAATGAGCATTTTTACGGATGTATTTTGAAACTGAATATCCTGTTCCTCATCAAATTTTTACCCACAAATTTTAGCATCCATTGATGATTCTGGCTTGAATGAATTTTCATGTGGTTGCCAAGTGGTGGTTTTCAAATTCTATCTTCCCTTCATATTACTATATTCTTCTACTGAGTTCCTTTCTCCTCTCTATGAGCATGAAATAATGTATTCCTATTTTACTTAAAGGTTTGTTATCTATTACTGTCTTTAATTATTTTGATTTCTTAAACTGTTTCAGATTTGGCCAGTAGGAACCCCTTCAAGCTGACTTTTACAACCCTTGGATATGCCTCCATAATTCTTTTTTTTTCCTTAAGATTTATTTGAAAGGCAGGGTTACAGAGAGGCTGAAGCAGAGCAGAGGGAGAGGGGGAGAGAGAGAGGGAGATGTTTTCCATCCTCTGGTTCACTCCCCAGATGGCCACAATAGCTGGAGCTGCACCAATTGGAAGCCAGGAGCTTCTTCCAGGTCTCCCACATGGGTGCAGGTGCCCAAGGACTTGGGCCAACTTCCACTGCTTTCCCAAACCACAGCAGAGAACTGGATCAGAAGTGGAGCAGCCGGGACTCAAACCAGCACCCATATGGGATGCCAGCACTACAGGCCAAGGCTTTACCTTCTACGCCACAGCACCTGCCCCCTCCATAATTCTTTAAGTACAGTTGTTGCTTTGTGTCCCTGGTTCCAGGATGCCCTATGAATACCAGAATCCATGGACACACAAGTCTCTTATATAAACAGTGTACCATTTGCATATAACATGCACGTTTTCCTGTGTACCTGGAAACCATCTGATTACCTAGCACACCCATTAAAATGTAAATTATCTGTAGCTAGTCATTATAGTATAATTAAGGGAATAATGACAATGATATTCTGTGCATATTCACAGAAGGAGGCTTTAAAATATTTTTGATCTGTGGTTCTATAAATTGACAGGCAGATAAGGAGGGTGGTTATATATTTTTTTGCACAAAAAACTAATCTAGTTTGATCTACACCAAGGTTTATTTTCATTGAGAATGGTATTTAGAAGCCAAGGGTTTAGTGTGTGTGTTCATTGCTGCTGGGGTGGTATTGCTGTTAGGCTTTTGCAATGAATAGGAGATAGATCAACATACTTAAACGTTTCTAACAGCATCACTGTAAATTAAAAACTTTCACAATATTGGCTTAAAAAAATTAAAGTTGCTGGATTCACACAGATGAGGACTGTGCAGGTCACTCATCCTCAAAGGCATGTTGGTGGCTTATTTTTCAAAATGCATTTATATGAAAGGCAGAGTTGGAGAGAGCAATACAGAGAATGGCCACCTGCTGGCTCACTGCCCAAGTGGCTGCATGGGCCAGGGCTGGGCCAGGCTAAAGCCAGAAGTTTCCTCCAGGTCCACCACGTGGGAGCAGGGGCCCAAGCACTTGGGCCGTCCTCCTGTGCTGATTTCCCAGACGCATGAGCAGGGAGCTGGAGCGGAAGTGGAACAGCTGAAACTTGACTGGAGCCCAAATGGGAGGCTGGGGTGGCGGGCTGTGGCTTTACTGGTTATGCCACAATGCCAGCCCATCCATGGTTTTCCAGAGCCATAAAACCATACAGGACTAAATCTCTGCCTATTTCTAATGGCAGCTTCCTGAATCTTTAAACATTGAATTCCCAAACTCCCACGTTCAAGAAAGCAGTCAGTTCCACTTACCCTGTCTCCTTTCCCGGCTCCGGTGATGTTTGCTTTTGTCTTGCCCCAAGGATATTTGCAGAGTTAATTTTTCTTGAAAGTTCTTTCGTGGCAACAATCGGAGAACGCTCTCAGTAGAGCGTGTGGTGAAAATCTTGAATAAATAAGAGTGATACAGTTGGCAGCCGCACCGCTGACGGTCACCACGGCTCCTTTTAATTCAGAGGGCGCCAGCTGCACGTCAGCGAGGGAGTCTGACGCCCCCGGCACGGCGGCGGCGGGGCCTGGGATCCATAGGATCCCTCTGGCGACGCTAAAGTTTCCGGGCGGGGTCAGCTTGAGTCCACGCAAGGGGCCTCCGCCGGGTCAACTGGTCTGGCGTTTCCTCTGCAGCGGCTCAAGTACCAGGCATTGCCAGGTTTCTCCTCCGAGCAGCGCCTCGGGCCGTGCTGGGAACAGGTGAGCCGGGCGGCCACGCCTTCGGGAAGCGCTCAGGTGCCCGGCCCCGCCCTGGCCGCCGGCCCCTCCCCTCGCTGCCCCGTGCCGGTCGGTGCCCAGGTGCCTGCGCTCAGGTGCGCGCGCGTGCGTGGCTGCAGCTCCGCTCCGCACCCGACAGCGGGCGCCGCTGCAGCAGCAGCTCGCGGGCGCTGGAGCTGAGCGACTTCGGGAGTTGGGGCAGCTCCTCGCGCTCGGCCCTGCTCGGTGGCGACCGCTCCGCCCGGGGCTCCTAGTTCCCCCCCCCCCCCCAGCTGTGAGCGCCAAGGGGGCGCACCGACCTTGGAGAGCCCAGGTGGTCCTGAGGTGGGCGAGGGGCCAGCGGCCCGGAGCGTGGAGAGCCAGGCCGGCTTGGAGCGTGCTGGAGACTCCCCAAGCGCCCGGCGCCCGCCTGGCACCATGAGACCCGCCGCGCCTCCTGGCCGGCCTGGGGCTTTGCTCTGCGCTCGCTGAGCCCCTGCCCTCACTGCTGCGGAAACTCGGAAAGAGGCGAGACGCTGGAGAGCGCCGCGGGAGACGGACTCGACTTCCCCTCTGCCCCAGGAGGCTGCTGGTCCCGGGTTCCCTGGGCTTGTGTAGCTTAATCATGAACCTGGCGCACGCTTGCCTGTAGGAGAAATTGAGACGCCGGAGGGAGAGTCGCGGCAATTGCTTGGGTTGCTAAGGTAATTGCAGTTGTGACAGAAATGGGCAAGACACGAGTGGGGGAGAGACGGCGTAGAGCACCTCCCTCCGCCCTGTGTGTGGACACCAGCTCCTGAGGGTGGGCGCCTGTCCATCTCAGACGCGTGACAGGTGCCGCGCTGTGCGCGTCTGCGGTGTGGGGCTGTGAGCTTACATAAGTGCCGGGGCAGGCTGGCGTGCGTGCCTGGACTCCTGTGGGATGGGTGCAGGTCGCCTGCCCGGGGGCAGGGGCCGTGCTCAGCCGCCGAGGCGGGAGCGCGGAGCCCAGGGGCTTTGAGCCGCAGGGTCTTGCGATTTCGTGAAAGCAGGTAGGGCAGCATTGAACTCTACAGCTGACGTGCGTTAACTTTTTTCTGTGCCTACCACGCTGGCCCATTTGTGGTTGGGAAGGAAAGAAGGCGAGGAATCCCCGTGGTTGAGGCTGGTGACTTGGGGCCAGTGGTGGGAAAGGAAGCCGTAGGTGTCAGCTGGGGGAGGGCGGCAGTCGCCACCCCCCCCAGGGTGCCCAGGATGGCTGCAGAGACAGGAGAAGTGAGCCAGAAAATTCAGTTTTGTATGGAGTGAAAGCTGGTGTGTTTCATTGCTTTTTTGAGAAATGCGGTGGAGTGGCAACCTTCTTTTCCCTTGCTGAGATAAACAGCAGTTTCCCTGCTATCTATTGGAGATATTTTGGATCGTGTTGCCTTGTTCCCTCGGTGTTTGTCATCACTTAGGGGCAGGATCTGCAGGTAAGTTCGAATCAACACTTTCTAGCAACCTCCAGAAACAACCCAGCTTAGGTCAAAGCTAACTTTGGACACTCTGCAGAGTGGACGAGAGGTGGAAGGATAGGAAATGCACTTGGAAGCATCAGGTTCCTGCTGGAGAAGGAGTGTGTGTGTGTGTGTGTGTGTGTGCGCGCGCTGTCCACAGTGTTGGGCTGGGGGAACAGTTTGGTGCAGGTTCATAGGTCAGCAGCAAGGCTCCTCTGGGTCAGTGTTGATGGGCACAGGAGTGATTTTTTTTTTTCCTGGAGCCGGAGCTGCGCTGTTGGTGCGACTGTGTGTGAGCTGCGTATTCCTCATCCTCATTTGGCATCACGAGCTTTGCAATGGGACTAGCCTGGGAAACAAAGTAGAAGATGGGGAGGTTAGACTGCTTGGAGAGAGACTTGTAAGCCAGAGCCCATGCGCTGAACAGGGAAAGCCACGTCGGTGACTTCTCCCCGAGTCCTCTGCTAGGACCAAGCTGAGTTGCTGCGTGAACGGTGATGTCCTGTGCTGTAAACTGTGCGTGGCTCGTTCCCGACACGGCACCTTTCCTGAAGGCGTGTGCATCTGCTAGTACCGCCAGCCACTGGGAGGTATTTCATATTCATGTTCCCTCCACTGCTTCCGCCTTGACTTCCTGGTTTCCTACAGGAATTGCACTTAACAGGCACTGAATTTGTATGACTGAGAATATCAGTAAAAAACAAAAGGCTCATTTTTCTTAAAAGCAACCAATTTGTCTCATCAGGTGAATGATTGAAGCGATGTTCTTGTGGCAGGCGTGTCTCATTCAGTGTGCCCTATTTTTCAGTTATTTTTGAGATGTGGACTAGGAGAGCCAACATAGATGTTTTTTTAAGTGAGCAAATATGTCTTGGAAAGTAGAAAGTTAAGGATACTTCGGACAGTGAAATTTGCCGGTGATTTTTGGATGCCTTTTTGTTCCATTGGAAGAGAAATGTACGTGAGAGCAGCATCATTCTGTTTGTAATCTCTCCCTTCTTCCCCCATGAACTCCTAAGACTTTGCCAGAAATTGCTAAACATTCTGTTTTGTGCCAGGGGTTACACATCAGGAAGACGAGAATAAGGAGCTGTGTGTCACATAAACGTTTTTCAAAAGCTCTGACAGACCTCAATACTGGGATTAATTTTTCTTTTAGCTCCACAGTGAGCTTGTCTTAATTCTTAGTGCTTTGAACCTAGGAATGCATTTAACCTCTTCATTTTTGGGGCCAGCTGGAAGGAATACATTTATTGAATTTCATCTTCTTCGTAACATATGGCCTGGTATAAATAATTACTATACCGACAGTGTCATGTATGGTAAGAAATAGAACTACGAAATAAACCTTCGTGTTGAGTGACCGTGGATAAACCACTTCCAAAACAGTTGAACTTCCCCTCCCCACCCTGATTATAAAGGACGTATTTAGCCACTGGGAAAAATTCGGGAAAATATGAACAAAAAATGATCCGTAGTCTTCATGAAGGATGAGGCGTTGTGAACGTTTCTTCAAATTGTGTTTTCTGCCAGGTATTCTGGTTGCATGATTCATCATTGCTGTGCATCCCTAACTTCTCATTCTCTAAACAGAACTCGATGTGTGAAGGTTGTGGGACATCACTAATTGGGTGACTTTGGATGAGATCATAATCCTTATCGGTGGTCCTCATTTTCAAAGCTGGTTGACTGTCTTTGAAATCCAATGAAGTGCTGTGTCCGTGATAACTGGGGCTCCCCTTCCAGTTTAGGGATTCAAGCATGAGGAAGCCCTGAAATGTGGTTGCACATCCTCCACCAGTTTCTCACGTGGCCTCTTACCCCGTGACTTCAAAGGACAAGTGGCACTCTGAGCGTGAGCTCCATCAGCTTGTGTGTCTGGGGCCCTCCTGGGTGATGCAGATGGTCTCTGCTGGAAGAGGGCTTCCACACACACACACGCACATACACACCATGGGGATGCACCCCTGACGCTGTCATTCTGTCTGCCTGGGCTGGGGCCTGGGAATTGACATGTGTAATGAGTCCCCAGATGGTTCTGACTTGGCTGCTCTGGCCACACTGGCATCTCGGGGGTAAGCTCCTTGGCGGGGGTGAGAAGCCTGTTTCACTCCTCTTCCCGGTGTTCAGCAATGCAGCTGTCAGGAGGTGTTTAGTTAGCATTATTGGAGTCCATGGCGGTTTTCTCCTTGTGGGGAAAACTTGGTGGTCGAGATTCGAGCAAACCATCATCCAGCATTGGAACCATTAAATGTGTATGATTAGTAGTAATGTCATGGAAACCCACTCCTCCCAACTGCCAGGAAAGCAAAACTCCTTACCAGTAGGCGGTTCAAAGGAACACGAAAGCTAATGAGTTAGGTTAAATTGCTAGGAGCGTCTGCTGGGGGTGTTAACCTTGACAGTTACAGAGTGCTTCACGGTTGCCTCCTGAGACCAATGGGAAGCAATTCGTTTTCTCCCGCATACACATAGTCTAAAGCGGGAGGGGATGCACTACTAATGACCTCAATTACCAAAGCAGCAAGTAAGGCAAGCGGTGGCTCAACCCCCTTCCCCCTGCAGATGGCAGAACAACGCTCATCAGAATGCCAGGCTCATGGCCAGAGGTGGGTCCTCATTTCGAGGAAACTAAGACTGAGAAAAAAAAAATGAAGCTGCATTATATCCATAGAGCTAGTAAGTGGTAGCACCGGAACCCAGGCTCAGGCTGCCTGTCACCAAACAGTGTTGCTCTGGACCATTGTGACTAGGAATGGAGAGTAACTGTGTTAGAGAGCTTGGTTTCCAGCTGGCTGGCATGCCTTACCTGGACTATCACTGTGTGGCTCCTTTTTGAATAGGAAATCCAGCTTCTACTAAAATATAGGGCATAGAGAAGATTTGGTATCAGGAAACTTAAAGATAAAAATATAGGAAGATGAAAACAGGTGCTCATCTAACTGAGGCTATTATGAGTTGTGGTAGAGGTTAGCTGTCTTAGCTTCTCTAATTCAGTTAAAATCATCAAGGGAAAAGCCACTTTTATTTAAATTTGGAGTTACACAGGGAGAGAAGGAGAGGCAGAGAGAGGGAGGTCTTCCATCTATTGGTTCACTCTAACTGGCTGCAATGGCCGGAGCTGTGCAGATCCAAAGCTAGGAGCCAGGAGCTCCCTCTAGGTCTCCCACATGGAAGCAGGGGCCCAAGTGTAGGGACCCATGGATAGGCCTGCCATGGGACCCCCCCCCATGCTGGGCTTGGCTTAACAGCAGTAATGCGGATGTAGCAGCTGATTGAACTTTCCATCTAGCTGAAGATTGTGGTAAACAACAAGATGGCGCTGATGCCCTGCCTGCTGCGTGACTCCACAGCTGATCGTGATCAAGTGCTGGATTGGAGAGCTCTGTGCATGGACTGTGATTGATTGACTGTGGTTGAATTCTGTATATAAGCGGACTGTGGGAGAGGGAAGGAGCACGCCAGCTTTCCCCCTTAAGGAACGTACACGCCATCTCTCCCCCTTCTCCCGGTCCCCCACTCTCTTTCCCACTCTTTCTAAGTAAAAGTCTACTGAAGACCGATTAACTGCGAGCAGCGTCGTTCCTTTTGTGGCTGAATGAGGGACACCCAAGGACTTGGGCCATCCTCCAATGCTTTCCCAAGCCATAGCAGAGAGCTAGATTGGAAATGGAGCAGCTGGGACTCGAACCGGCGCCCATATGGGATGACGGCATTGCAGGCGACGGCTTCACCCGCTATACCACAGCGCTAGCCCTGAAAAGCCCCTTATAAATGGTTGCATGCTAAAGTGCCCTTCACTAGTATCTGTCTAGTGAAGAATAACCCAGGAGGCTATTTTTTTTGCCCATGTGTTGCAGTTAACTGAGACCTGGCCAGCTCAGAGCCCAGACAGAAAAAGCTGTTGTTGACTGTTAAAGTAGCACAACAGGATTCTAACCTCCCTGGTCACTGGGTTGGCTGAGCTACTGACTTGGAGAGTGACAGCAGTGGGGGAGGGGCAACAAGGGGAAGGTTGGGTTCGTGCAGGTGCAAATGCTTGGCCTGGTATGAGCATAGATGCAAGGTGCAAATGGGTAAAGCCTTATTCTTACTGCTGGCCTAACGTAGCCTGGTTACGTGCATTTTTGGGTCGATAAGACAATGTGATCTCCATCCTGTGTGTTGTTGGTCTCCTCCATTGTGCTGTCATCGACTTATGTGGTCTTTTAGATTTGTTTCAGTTTTGACCCTAGTTTGACCTCTATCCTAGCACACAGTCTTACACATATGAGGGTGCCTTAGAAAGTTCATGGAAAAATGGAGTGAAAAGATAAATTTGTTGTGATGTAGAACTTTTCAAAATGCATATATAATTTTTCATGCTAGACATTTTCCATGAATTTGTAGACTGCTTTACAGTAAACATTTGATTAAAAATTGCTTGCCTGGGGTCAGTGCTGTGGCGTGGTAGGCTAAGCCGCTGCCTGTGGCACCAGCATCCCTTATGGGTGCCGGTGTGAGTCCCAGATGCTCCTCTTCTGATCCAGACATTTCTCTCTGTCTCTCCCTCTCTTTCCATAACTTTGCCTCTCAAATAAATGAATCTTTTTTTAAAAAATTGGTTGTCTAAACAAGATATTACCCATCTTTTTTTTTTTTAAAGGATTTATTAATTATTTCAAAGGCAGAACTATAGAGAGGTCTTCAATCTGCTGATTTACTTCCCAGATGGCCAGAAAGGCTGGAGCTGAGCCGATCGGAAGCTAGGAACTTCTTCCGGATCTCTCATGTGTGTATAGGGGTCCAAGGACTTGGGCCATCTTCTACTGCTTTCCCAGGCCATAGCAGAGAGCTGGATTGGAATAGGAGCAGCTGGGACTCGAACCAGTGCCCATGTGGGATGCTGGCACTTTAGGTGACGGCTTTACCCGTTATGTCAGAGTGCCAGCCCCATAATATCACCCATCTTATGAAGCTACTGATTTGACTTAACAGTGGTAGATTGGTCTTAAAAAAAAAAAAACCCAACATTTGTTGAGCTTTTTTTTTGTAGATTAGTATTCTTTAATGAGCGTGGTGGTATTACTTCGATTTTACAGATAAGGGGATTGAAGCTGAAAAAGATGTAGCTGTGGGCCCTGGGTTGGATAGTGACTGAGGGAACAACAATATTTCAACTCCGATCTTCTCTGACCCCAAGGTTTGAGTCTCTGTGATAGATCAGGGAGGGGATAAATGGAGGCCCCAGCCTTGAGATAATTAGAATTATCTTGGAGAGATGGTAGGAATAACTAGAACGTTAATGTTGAGGCCAAGGTTGTGGTATAATGGGTTGAGCTACCTGCGACACCAGCATCCCATACGCACTCTGGTTGGAGTCCCAGCTGTTCCACTTCTGATCTAGCTCCTTGTGAATGCACCTTGGAAAGCAGCAAAAGATGGCCCAAGTGCTTGAGCCCCTGCGACCCAGATGGACTTCCAGGCTCCTGACTTCAGCCTGGCCATTGTGGACATTTGTAAGATCTTTATCTGTCTCTCTATCTCACTCTGTAACTGCCTTTAAAGTAAATAGGGGCAGTGCTGTGGCACAGTGGGTTAAGCCAACTGTCTGCAGTGCTGGCATCCCATATGAGTGCTGGTTTGTGTACCGGCTGCTCCACTTTCACTCCAGCTCCCTGCTAATGCTCCTGGGAAACAGAAGATGGCAAAAGTCTTGGGGCCCCTGCACCCATGTGGGAGACCCTGATGAAGCTCCGAGCTTTGGCTTGGCCCAGCCTCAGCCATTGCATCCATTTGGGGAGTGAACCAGGGGATGGATGGAAGATTCTCTAACTCTGCCTTTCAAGTGAATACATAAATCTTTAAAAAATAAAATCTTTTAAAAATGTTAAATGACAGTTTAGGAAAGAATGTATGGCATTTTATAAGACAGAGGAGGTGGCAATAGATGACAGACTGAAAACCATACAGTTCAGAGAATTTCTATTAGATCAGGAAGATATAGGCTTTGGGAACAAGGAAGAAATGTCAGTCATGAGGAGAGGAATAATGGCAAGGTTTTTCGGGTGAGAAATAAATGGTGAGGAAGTCAACTATGGCTCAATTTGAGGGTAATAATATTACAAACCTTTAACCAAAGCCCTGCCAGACCACCCTAGCTATGGAGGTGTTTCCTGCCCCTTACTGCTGGCATTGTCTTCATAGCTTTATCACTGTGACACTGCGAAATGTGTGTTTGTTTATTCTGACAGAGTTAGCGAGACAGAGAAAGGTCTTCCTCCCATTGGTTCACCCCTCAAGTGGCTGCTATGGTCGGCGCTGTGCACTGCGCTGATCCAAAGCCAGGAACCAGGCTCTTCCTCCTGGACTCTGATGTGGGTGCAGGGGCCGAAGCACTTGGGCCATCCTCCACTGCCTTCCCGGGCCACAGCAGAGAGCTGGACTGGAAGAGGAGCAAGCGGGCCTAGAGCCTGGCGCCCATATGGGTTGCCAGCGCCGCAGGCGGAGGATTAGCCAAGTGAGCCACGGTGCGGCCCGAGATGTGTGTTTATTTTTGTACTGACTGCCTCCTTCCACTAGAATATGCATGGGCATTCAGGAGGCAGTGACTGTTTAGTTCCTTGTTGTAATTTCAACATCTGTTGCAGATTCTGATTCATAGTAATTGTTGAAGACTGACTTTTAGAATGAAGTAAGGAAGGGAAACGTGAGAAAATAGGCTACAAACCAAGCACTTAATAGGACCAGTTAGATAATGCAAGTGAGGGAGGCAAGTGGGATCTCTTTGTTTCTTTAAAAGATTTACTTATTTGAAAGGCAGAATTAAGAGAGGCGGAGAGACATGGAGGGAGGTCTTCCATCCACTGGTTCGCTCCATAGATGGCCACAGTGCTGGAGCTGAGCCCATTGGAAGCCAGGAGCTTCCTCTGGGTCTCTCACGTGGGTGCAGGGGCCCAATTGTTTGGGCCATATTCTTCTGCTTTCCCAGGCCATAGCCAAGAGCTGGATCGGAAGTGGAGCAGCCAGGACTTGAACTGTTGCCCATAAAGGATACCGGCATTGCAGCTGCAGCTTTACCCGCTACGCCACAGCACCAGCCCCATGTGGGACCTCTTGAACTAGTTTATGTATCTTGTTCAACACAAAGCTTTGTGTGTTAAGGTTTCTACTCAGAAACTTTTAGGCTCATTCCTATGGAGATGTGGAGCTCTCTGGTCCATTTTTGATAGCCATGAGTACCAAATAATACTTGGTTATTTACAGAAGCAAAATGGCCATTACTGTGATTATGAAGGGCAGGTGGAGCTGGACCTCAGACTGGGAAGGCATTAGGAACAGCTGAGGATTGTGCGACAGCAGAGGGTGTGTGCTGTGCAGAAAGCCCTTTGGCCATATTTTTAATCATTCACAACTAACTTCAGGTAGGAAAACCTTGCGACGCTGTCCTGCTCAATCTGAGAGAAGTACTTGCTTGAGCTGGCTGTGTTTGTTTGTGACCTCTTTAGAAAACAGGCAGCATTGTTGTGGAAAATGTCCTGCGTACTTTTCCTTTAAATTGCTTTGTAAGTGCAACAGCGTTCAGATTCCAAAGCAAGCAGGAAGATGCCATTATATTTATTTTGCTGACCATACATCCTAATACAAAGACAGATCCAGCAGCTGGTCCCGATAGAAAGGATGCATTCGCAGAGAATACACTGATTGATTACAGCTCAGAGTTGTTTAAAATAGAGGGAAGCACTTTGATTTTTTTCAGTGCACCAGGTAGGTGGGGGATTTGCCTGCTAGTTTCTGTCCCTGGCCAAGGGGTATGTGACCTGAGATCAAGTAGCTGCACTCCCTGGGGAGCTGCCTTCTTCCAGCTGCAGAGGACAGCTAGGATTGGTGATTGCTCTAGGGGCAGTTCTCAAAGGGGAAGTAGCTGGAAGCATTCTCTGGACTAGTTGGTTCTTGATCAGGTTATGGGGCAGGTAGGAGGTTCCTGTCCCTGGTCACCCTCAGCCTACAGTCACTGCCGTGCACCCCTGCTCTGGCCCTGTGTGCCAGGCAGTCAGTCTCAGCACCCCTCTCTGGAGCATAATAGCCACATGGTGAGTTCAAGACACTTCTGTGGGAGATAAAACGTGGAGAAATGGGGTGCAGTGAGCAAGACACATGGAAGTGGACTTGGGGAGATGACTTCCCACCAAGATTCCATGGAAGAATTGGAGTGGAGGACTTGCTGCTTGGGACTGGGAGGTTTGGGGCCTGCCGCAAGGGGATCGGGACTGAGTCGGGGGCTGAGGATGTGTTTGAGACAGTTGGATGATACTGAAAGGTTGGAGGTGACAGAGTGTGAGGAGGGTGTGAAGGCCTCAAACATCTGCAGAGGGGCAAAATCCACGTTGATGAATCTCACACTAAAGTGCAAACAGGGTTGGAGGGAGTCCTGGTTATAATCAATGCTGGTCGTGTTTATGGAAAGTAAAGAGCAGATCAGCAGTGACATTTTGCTCATTGTGTGTTGGAGATGGGGGCCACGCCGCAGTGACTGGTTCCTTTCATTTTCTAGGATTTTTTTCCCTGGCAGTGGAATGCTTACGGGAGATCTGGCTTTATTACCATCGGTGCCTTGTTCCCATGCCAGGAGTGCGTCCCCTGCTGTGTCAGGTTCTCTGACATCTTCAGGGCCTCTAGGACTTGAGAGGTTGACTGCTGAGTCCTGGGTCTCTCATGGTGCCAAGGGAACGTGGCTGACTCCTGCGATAAACCTGGTTTCCCTTACTTGGCAAGACTGGTCAGGATGTCCTCGGATATCGCTTCCCCATTGCAGAGGGTACTGAGCGTCATGCCAAAGCATATGCTATTGAGTCGAAGTTTGCATTTTTTTGGCTTCCTTTAGCTTTCAAAATCTCTGCAAAAAGCACTTCCTCTGCCTGCCATCTGCCTCCCAACCCCTCTCCCCTACTTAAAAAAAAAAAACCTGTTTCTAGGGGTGGGTGTTTGGTGCAGGGGTGAGGATGTTGCTTCTGCTTGGTAAGCCTGTATCCCATACCAGGATCTGAGTCTTGGTTTTGCTCCAGATTGTGGCTTCCTGCTAATGCGTGCTCGGGGAAGAAGCAGATGATGGCTCAGGTACTTGGGTCTCTGCCTCATACCTGGAAGCCCTGGATTAAGTTCCAGGTTCCTGGTTTTGGCCTGACCCAGCCCTGGTTATTGGAGGCATTTGAGGAGTGAGCCAGAGAATAGAAGATCTCTGTAACCTTTGAGATGACTGCTTTGATTCATAAATGAAAAAATAAATTCTGATCCCCAATTTACCATGTTTTCTGATTATCGATAGCAGGAATAGCCAGTTGGTTACCAAAAATCTATCTGGAAGTAGACTGGTTTCAGTTGAACTTTGCTTATTTGAGAATTCCTGGCTGGGAAAATTTTTTGTGGGTGATATGGGCCTGGAGATGGAAGTTGGAGCCAGTACATAGAAAAACTAACCATCACATTGAATAATGATGGTGATTCAGGACCTCGCTGGATGCAGATAACAAAGCCCAAGTCACCCCTACTAGAGTAAAATTCAGACATGTCAAGCAAACCATTTGTTGAATGGGCTATACCTGAGAATTCAGGCAGGACTGGGTCCAGAAACTTCCATGGTACTGTCAGTGCTGGGGCTTGACACCCATCTGCTTGACTTCAAGCCGTGACACAAGAGAACCAAAGTAAGGAGCTCTGCAGGTTCGGCTGCTGCCTGTGATGCTTCCATCCCATATCAGAGTACTGGTTCATGTCTTGGCTGCTCCACTTCCTATCCTGTTCCCTGCCGACACACCTGAGAAAGCAGTGGGAGATGGCTTCAATACTTGGGCCCCTGTCTCTAATGTGGGAGACCTGGATGGAGTTCCTAGCTCCTGGCTTTGGCCTGGCCCTGTCCCAGCTGTTAGTTGGAGTGAACCAGCGGATAGAACTTTCTTTCTTTGTCTCTCCTCCTCCTCTCAATCACTCGGGATTTCAAATAAATCTTCAAAAAAAGAGTAAGGGTAAATGCAGTGAATTCTAGCCACTGTAGGAGTGAATTCTAGCCACTGTAGGAGTGAATTCTAGCCACTGTAGGAGTGAATTCTAGCCACTGTAGGAGTGAATTCTAGCCACTGTAGGAGTGAATTCTAGCCACTGTAGGAGTGAATTCTAGCCACTGTAGGAGTGAATTCTAGCCACTGTAGGAGTGAATTCTAGCCACTGTAGGAGTGAATTCTAGCCACTGTAGGAGTGAATTCTAGCCACTGTAGGAGTGAATTCTAGCCACTGTAGGAGTGAATTCTAGCCACTGTAGGAGTGAATTCTAGCCACTGTAGGAGTTCTAAAATAATTTAAGAGTTGGAAGGCTTTCCAGCTCTTGGAAAGCACCATTGCTTTAATTGTATTTTTAATCTCCTTTTACTGCTGTACTACTCATTCCGTGATCATTGCTTCTGATCTATACCTGCTGTCCAAACAGAAGGGTGAGGACGTGACAGATGCAACCTCTGGGTCTTGGACCATCCCTGCAACCATAACCCCATCATGACAGTACTCTGCATTGCTGTATGCGAGATGGCTTAAGCGCTACCATAAGCAGAGGTGCTGTATCTTTTTCCAAAATCTGCATCTATTGGCATTATCCTTCTAAAAATTTTTATTGAAGTTCAACATTTACAGAAGAGTGCACAAATCAGTGCTCTACGAATTTGCAAGTTGCAAACACCTAAGTGTTTTTGTTCCCACATCAGAGAATAGACTATTAACACTCCCCCAGAAAACACCTGTATGCCCTCCCAGGAAGTACACAACTCCACCTCCCCAGCAGGACTACTAACCTGATTTCCCTTTGAAAAAACTCTATTTGAAAGGCAGAGAAAGACACACATACAGACCCCTCCCATTGTAGGGTTCAATCTCCAAAATGCCTGCCTCAGGCAGAGCCAGGCCAGGCTTGACCCGGAAGGTGGCAGGGACCCAACCACTTGAACTGTCCCTTGCTGGCTCCCAGGGTGCACATTAATTGGAAGCTGGAAGGGAGCTGGGACTTGATCCCAGGCACCCGGGTTTGGGATGCAGGCATCCCACAGGGTGTATGAACCACTGCTCCGAATGTCCACCCTAACCTGGTTTCTAACACTGGGACTTCCTCAGTTTTGAAGCATAAAAAATACATATGGAGTCACACGTACATTTTCATGTGTTTCTGGCTTCTTAGGCTCAAGAGGTTGAATCATGTTGTCATGGATAGTAGTTTTTTCTTTTTTCTTGCTGCGTGGTCATCTTCTCTATAGTGGTCCAGGAACTATTCTCCAAATATTGAAGGCCACTGGGGACCTTTCCGTTTGTGGGATGTTGAGGGCAGTGCTGCTGCGAACATCTTTGTACGTGTTTTAGGGTGCTTAACGAGTGCATTTCTGTTTGGGGTGGACCTAAGCCTGGATTGCTGGGTCATGGGATCTGCATATTTTAACTTCAGTTTGTGTCCAGAGGATTTTCCTGAGTGATTGTACCATTCTATTCCCATCACCAGCTGATGTGTTTCTATTTCTCTGTATCCTTGGCAAGACTTGGGATAGTCGATGTTTTACGTTTCAGCCTTCCTAGTGGGTGTGAAGTGATATCTTTCTGTGGTTTCCACTTGTATTTCTGTGGTGACGAATGATGGACCTTTTCAGTATGCCTTTTTTTTTGTCACTTGAATTTGTCTTTTATATTGCCTATTTGAGTTCATTGATTTATTTTTCTAATGTATTACCTTTTTCTTAATGAGTCCAGGAGTCTTTCTACAAATTCTTAATACAAATACTTTGACCAGTCATGTGTATCTAAAAGTCATCTCAGTGGCTTGCCTTTCATTCTTTAGATGAATAGGAGATCTTACTTTTAATAGAATCTAATTTATCATCTTCTTTCTTAGGATTATTTTCTGTGACTAAGGAAATTTTTGCGTACCCTAAGGTCATGATTCTATTTCAATGTATGGAAACTCTACTCTGTTGCCTTCAGAAATTTTCAGTTTTTTTTTTTTTTAAAGGAATGGGGAAAGAGGGCAGGAGTAGAGGAGGGGGAGGGGGAAGGGAGAGGTTGGAGGGGGGAAAAGGGAGAGAAAATGCATGCAAGTGAGTTTCTATCTGCTGATTAACTCCCTAAATGCCCACATAGCTGTGGTTGGGCTGGGTTGAGCATGGAACTCAGCCTGGGTCTCCCTTGTGGGTGACAGGAACCCAAGACCTTGAGCCATCACCACTGCCTCCCTTGGTGTACGTGAACAGGGAGCAGAGGAGCTGGATCTCTAAGCAGGTAATCTGATGTGGGATGTGGGCATCCCAGGGGACACCTACTATGCCTAACGCCCATTCCTGTTATCTTAGCTGTTATCTTCAGGTTAAAAATTCACCTGGAGTTGACTTTGCCTACAGTGTGAACAAGACGTTGGAGTTAATTTTGTTCTCCATGTGGATATCCAGTTAACCTAGAACTACTTCCTGAAGTCTGATTGCCCTGGAGTGTCACCTTTGTCAATCAGGTGATCATTCCTAAGTGTGTCTGTTTGCTTTCTAGTCTATTCTGTTACTCTATTTGTCTTTCCTAATACTGATACCATACTGGCTGAATCATTTGAGCTTTGTAAGTCTTCATATGCTATAGTATATGTTCTCTAGCCTTGGTCTGTCTTAAAAATAGCTTGGGGAGCAGGTATTTAGCTTGGAGGTTAAGTAGCTGTAGTCCCACATTGGCATACTTGGGTTTGATCCTGGGCTCCAGCTTCCCCTGCTGGGGGGAGGGGGCAATGGTGATGCTTAAGTAATTGGAAACTGGATACCATGTGGGAGACCTGGATTGAGTTCCCAGCTTTCAGCCGGATATTTGGGGACTTAACCAATGGAAAGGGTTGAGGAATCGGTCTCTGTCCTCATCTCTCTACTTGTAAAATAATAATAATTTGGTGGTTAGATACTTGCATAACTGCATAAATTTTAAAATTATCTTTTCATGAAATTTTGGGGTTGTGTTAACTGGCTATCCCAATCTAGGAATACATTAATATCTTTACAATGTTGATTATTTTAATCTATTACTATGGTATATCCATCTCTTTATTTAGATTTTTTGATTTTGTGTTTTTGTAGCCTGTGTTGTAAAGGCACAGCGTAGCTCTTTAAAGATGTATTCCTAGTGTTTAAAGTTATGTGTTCTATTATAAATATCTTTTAAAAACATCTTCTGATTTTTTAAAATAACCAGTTTTTTTTTTTTTTTTTTTTTTTTTTTTTAAGATTTATTATCTAAGAGGCAGAGTTAGATACTAGGGAGAGGGGATCTTTCATCTGTTCACTCCCCAAATGGCCACAATGGCTGAGGCTGGGGCAGGCTGAAGCCAGGAGCCAGGAGATTGTTTTGGTCTCCCATGGGGGTGCAGAGGCCCAAGCACTTTGGCCATCTGCTGCTGCTTTCCCAGGCCATTAGCAGGGAGCTGGATCAGAAATGGAGCAGCCAGGACTCAAACCAGTGCCCCATGGGATGCCAGTGCTGCAGGCAGAGGCTTAATGTGCTATGCCACAGTGCTGGCCCCTCATTCTCCGATTTTCTGTATTTCTGTCTATTGACCATACAGACAATGACTTTGCTAAATTCTCATTCTGTAGTTCTACATAGGTTATTATGGTTTTCCATGTACATAATTAAAACGGATTGTATTTTTTAATAGTGTTGATAGTGGGCATCATTTCTAATCTTAGTGGGAAAGCTTTCAAAATCTGAATATTGGATACCATGGTTGCTGTTAGTGTTTTTGCAAATACCCCTTTCACAGATTGTGTTCGACATTAAAAAATTTAAGGATATTTTCACGAATAGATGCTGGACTTGACGAAATGCCACACAGTTACACGTCAGGCACGGCTCTGTACTTTACCTCTCTCTTGGCTCTGGGTGCCATGTGGCCTCATTGCCTTGGAGCTCCTTGTCTATTCTATCCAGCCTTTGTGTTCGTTGAGAGTAGGTCTGTGAAAAAGTAGAGCCTGACTGTAGGAAGTGGTACATTCTAATTGTACTGTTTTTGTCTTCATCTGCATGTATGAGTAAAACTGTAAAACAACCCCCTAGGAACCTATTCAATCCTTTCTTCTCTGACTTACATTGCTTTTGGTTGGCAAGCTTTCTGAATAGATCTTTGGCTTGTTAAGTTTCACTATTGTAAGAACAGGGGAAGCCTACTGTCACCATTCAAGTAGATGCATTATGGAGTCATAGAAGAGATTGAGCTTTTATATACCTTTTTATATAATTACTTTTAAATTCTTAGTTTTAGGGTATATGCATACTAATTTTATCTGTTCTTGAAAGAAAAAAACAATGAAATCCCAAGGAATAAAACTGACATTCTTTAATAATAATAAAAACCCTACAAGAGTGTTTTCTTCTTGGGTCCCCTGGGAACATGTCATCCTCTTCATCTCTTAGTCATTCCCTCCTTGTGTATAAAAATTGGCAAAGCTCCTCTGCCCCTCCTACTTCTTCCCTAGCAGTCATGCAATCTTGCATGTGAAATAAGCAAATAACAAAATGTTTCTTCTGTGCTTTCTAAAATCAGTAGTATTAGAAACTGTACTCACAGAACCTCTACTTAAAGTCCTCTCATGAGAGAAGCATCTGACATCTCAAGACCAAAGTTCCAGGATTAACGCTGCAACCAACCTGCTTGATGATGATAGAATACTACTGGGCTTCCTCAGGGCTTAGTAAATCTTCTGAAAAGTCAAGTGCTTGGGCTTTGTCAAGGCACAGGAATTTGTATTTTTAATTGGAGGGGAGATGGAGAGGGAACACACCCATCTACTGGTTCACTCCCCTAATGTATTGCAGAGGCCAGGGCCAGGCAGAGAACCAAGCTGGGAGCCAGGAATTTAGTACAGGTCTCCCATGAAGGTGTCAGAAGCCCAAATGCTTGAGACATCACTTTCTCCCAGGCCTACGTTAGCAAGAAGTTGGAGTCGGGAGCTAGAATTCTTCTTGGAACCCAGGTACTCTTATAGGGAGTCCTAAGTGATACCTTTACGAACAGGCCAAATAGCCAGCCAAGAAAACTCAGGTGAAAAAGGCTAATTATTTTGAGCTTAATGGGCCACATAGCCTTAGTTGCTACCATTCAACTCTACTGTTGTAGTGTGAAAGCAGTAATAGAGAAGTGACTTATGGGGTCTTTATTTATAAAACTTTGTTAACTGTATGAAATTTATATTTATATCCATTTTCATCTGTGGTAGAATTTCATACAGTTTTCATCTGTGATAGAATATCCTTGTTTGGACTTTAGTCACACACCTAAAAATGTGCAAACCATTGTTAGCGTGTCAACCACATGAGGGTACTCCACAAAGTTAATAGGAAAATGGAACTACAAGATGTTTATGGCGCAGAACTTTTTAAAATTGATGCCTAGTTTATCATAAAATGCATTTCCCTGAACTCTTGGAAGACCCCGGTGTGCAGCAATGGGCGGCAGAACAGCTTTGTTCTGGGGTCATGGACTTTGTGCTAGAGGATTGTTGAGGACTGTGGCAGAGCTCCATAGTGACTACAGTATGCTATTAAAAAATACTATTTTTTCCCTGTCTATGAACATAGTTTGCAAGGGTCTATTCCTTCCTTATAGGACAACTAGGAATCAAAAATACTTTCATTCCTTCTGACACTTGATCTTCCTTAGTGGGGAATGCTTCAAATTTCTGGCCTAGGTAATTTTCCTCTACCTGAAGAACTTCTTGGCTCATTTCTTGGGTAGCAGGTCTGCTAGTAATGCCTTGCCTTGGTGTTTGCTTGTCTAAGTTTTTATTTTTCTTCTCAATTGAAGGATGGTTTCATTAGATGTTGGAAGAACACTGCCCTCCTAGAATCTCTCCTGTTTCCTTCTTGTCCGGGTCGCGTGGCTTCTGATGGAGTCCTCAAATTCCTCCCCCTCTTCTGCAGGCAAGGATCTGACATCTCTGAAGATTTTCTTTTTTTTTTTTTTTTCATGCTGGAATATGATAGGCTGAGGTGTCATTTTTCTTTTATTGATACTTGGGCTCTTTGGTTCTTGGATCTATGGGTTTTTGCACATCAGTAATTTTGGAGTCTTCAAAGTCAATTTTCCTCCAAACCTGTGCCCTATATTTTTTCTTCTCCTGGAATTCTGGTTACACTTAAGTTATACCTGTTAAATGTTCTGCTGCTTGGGTCCCTTAAGTCTGTCTGTTCCCCCATTCCTTCCTCTCTCTCAAATGTTGGGTCTTCCCTTGGTGTTCAGCTTCCTAGTGGTCTCTGCTGATGAATTAGGAGAAGGTATTCTTTTTTTTTCTTACAATGTTTTTGATTTTTTTGCATTTTCCTTATGATCAAGTTTTAAATCTTTTTGAAAGGCAGACTTACACAGAGGGAGACACCACACACACACACACACACACACACACACACACACGTACAGAGTGAGAAAGAGAGGGAAAGAGTGAACACATACGTAAGCATTTCAGTCCGATGGTTCAGTTCCCAGATGGCCACGGTGGCCAGGGCTGGGCCGGGCTGAAGCCAAGAACTTAGAACTCACTCCAGGTGTCCCATGTGGGTGGCAGGGGCCCAAAGACTTGGGCCATCTTCTGACTTTGCAGGCACATCCACTGGGAGCTAGATGAGAAATAGAGCAGCCAAGACTCAAACTGGTGCCCATATGGGATGCCAGTGTTGCAGGTGATGGCTTAACTAGTCACAACATGGCCCCTTGAAAGATTTTAAAAAGGAGTTTATGTGTCTCAGCTTCAATTACCATTTACTTCTGTTAGAAGCTATAATGTTTTAAGTCAGTTATTTTAAATTTCATGTCTGTTAATGACACATGATTCTAACAACTGTGTTAGATTCTGATGATTGCTTGTCTCTTTAGAGTGTTTTTTCTTGCCTTTAAGCACACCTTGTAATTTTTTGTTAAAAGCCAGACATGGTGTATGGGGAAATGGTGACTGAGGGATGTGGGAGCTGAGTGAGGTGTGTGAATTGAATGTTTTAGTCTGGTTAGGGGTTGGACTGTGTTTCACATTTGCAGTAGCTGTTGGTACCAGAAGCTCCAGAGCCCTAGTGTCTTTGTTTTGAATTTCCTCTCCTGACTTCCAGTTTCTCTGAATCCCACTCCTGTGGTAGTTTGTCTTGGAAGTCTTTGTACTGTAATCTACTACACTGGAGCCTTGTTGGGTGGTGGTGAACAGGAATGTCCTGTCACCATCTAATAACCAAATAGTAGGAACTTGACTTCAGTAAATGCAGCAATCCTTGGCGCTGTAAGAGGAGGAGGATGCCAGCCAGGTGGCTTAAATGAGGGTGTCTGAGGTATGTGACGTGCCTCCTGTTGGCTTGTGTTCCTTCAGTGAATGCCGAGTCTCTCTGCTGAGTCTAAGTGCTACACTGGAGTGTGAAGACTATATAAGAGGTGGCCAATGCAGACAGGGCAAGCATACTTGATAGGAATACATTGTAGTTTGGGAGGGTAGTGTTGACCATGTCCATCTTAAGTTGGTGACCCTGAATGGGAAATGCAGTCCCATTTCCCCTCTGCCCATAAGTGTCCATTTGCTTGCATGTGAGTTTGGCATTGGTTGGTGTTGGGGTCCAATGGAGTTGATGTTTTTGCCAACATGCTATGACCTAGAAGTGGGGAGGTAAGGGAACACAGATTTGCAAGGGAATGGTTATTTTTTTAAAAATTGATTTATTTGAATGGTAGAATTGTGGAGAGAGTGGGAGAGACAGATCTTGAACCCACTGGTTCACTCCCCAAAGGGCTGCAATCACCAGGGATAGGCCAGGTTGAAGCTGGAGCCAGAAGCTTCTTCTGGGTCTTCCATGTGGGTACAGGGGCCCAAAGACTTGGGCCATCTTCCATTGCTTTCCCCTTTACATTAGCAGAGCTGGATTGGAAGTGGAGCATCTAGAACTCAAACTGGCACCCATCTGGGATGCAAGCATCACAGGCTGTGGTTTTACCCACTATGCCACAACGCTGGCCCCTGGGAATGGTGGTTTTAACTATGGAACCACTGAGACGAGTGAGGCAGACTGAGAAGTCATCATGGATGTAAGGAAGCTGAGGATTCCATAGTTGGATGTCAAAATGAGTTTGAAGACTGCATTGAAAATAGAGTGAGCTGGAAGGAGAGAAGGCAGAGTGGGGCATGTTTGTGTTGGGATTTGAGGTGGTGCAGTCACTGGTGAACATGAAGTTCAGGAGGAAGCCATGAGAGACGGATGTGGCTGAAGATGAGAAAAAGGTTCAGGTGAGGAAATAGAACTGAGAAATCAGCCTTTGTGGTCCATCTTTGTTAGTCATTGGGACAGCTGAAGGAGTTAGGGATGGAGAATAAAACTTCTGACGGATAGAAACTGCAGGCTTCGGGATATGAAAAGGCAGACACAGGAGGGAAGTGGGAAACAGCAGTGCAGATGGGTGGGCGGTGACATTGCCAGGTGACCAGAGTGTTGCCAGACCAGGGATTTGTGTAGGAGGAAAAGAAAGGAATCCTTTGGGGCACCAGTGAGGAAGCCTGTGTTACTTGCTGCTTTGAGATACAGCAGTGGAGACCTTTGGGCTGCAGGGGAGAGGATGTCCTCAGGGGAAGGTGCATTTCCATCAAGGTCATAGAAAGTCAAAGTTTGGGGGGGTTGAGGGACATGGAGGAGCTATATATAGAAGAGTTTGGAGGGCAGCAAGAGTGTGTTGGGGCTTGGCAAGGTAGAGAGTATCTGGAGCAGTGTGAGGTTGAGAACCCTGGCAACCCAGTGTGCTTGGGTGGACCTGGACCTGGTGCTGTAACAAGGCTGTGCCACATGCCTTCACGGGTCTTGTTAGGTGGCCAACTTCTACCCCTCGTTCCTAGCTTAATTTTTTGAACTTTGGTTTAACCTAGAGACTGCAGGCTGTTTTTCATTATAAGCAGCTTCAGTAGACTAATTTGTTTAGGCTGTCAGGCAGCTGTGGTAACTTAAAAAGGATTGTATTTATGTCTTAGAGCAGGATCGGTATGGAGAAGTCAAGTTGACTGATAAACTTGGCAGTAAAATGAAGGAAAAACTGATTAGCTGAGAGCTGTTATGTACCAGGCTTTGTACTAAACACTTTGTGTAGATGATGAGTTCATTGGAGATTAAGACTGGCATGTTGGAAAGACTGGGCATTGGAGCCCATCCTGGGTTTGAATTTGGAGTTCTTTGGCTGACCGGCCATGTTACTTTGGACACATTCCCTATGTTCTCCAACCTCAATGTTCTGTGTAGAGCTGGAATAATAATACTCCATAGTGCAGTTGATCTGAAGAGCTGCCCAGATGCTGGTCATGAACAGCCAAGGCTAAGAATGACTGCTACAGTGTGATTCACATTTGTTCCATTTTATAGATGAGCAAAGAGAAGCTCTGGGGAAGACCTTGAGGAGTGTCACCAGGAGGAACAGCCAGTTCTTTGACCGCAGTACCTGTGACATACTCACTACACTGAGTTTGTGTCTTAGTACAAGGGAAGCAAGAGGAGCCTCAGCTCAGTATGTCTGCCCAAGGGTGGGGGGAGGGGATCAGGTGAAGAAGTCAGGCTCTGTGGAATCCAGGTCAGTGGTTTCCAAACCTGGCTGAGCTTCCAAATCACCTAGGGAGCATTTAGGCGGTAACTCTCCTGGGACCACCGGAGGTCTCCTGGATCAGAATTTCGAGAGCATGGGAACCAGGAGTAGGTATATTTAGCATTTCCCCCAGGATATATTGGAGGTTTCTATTCTGGTTCAGGTCCTTGGGCCAGCTTTCAGGAACCAGTGAATTCTAACTGAAGTCCTGAAATGATCAGGTGACGATGACCCAGTAAAATATAGGATGCCTGGCATTACCAGAAGTGGCCTGTGAGGGGCCACTGCTTTGAGAACTCTTGGTGCATTCCCCAGAACAGACACTCCATCTGTCATTAAGCATTTGAACTTGGGTATGCAGGAAATGTGGCATTGGCAGCCTCCGCCATGACAAAGACTTACTTTTCTTGAGAGCTGCTGCTCTTCCATCTTTCCCCTGGAGGTTCCTGCCCACTCGGTCAGATTAGAGCTATATAAACAAGCTTGTTCTACTGAGCTTGCACACATCTTGTAAATTTTTTTTATGAAGTGCTTGACATTGCTGATGTCAGAAAAACGATCCATTGGGGTTTAATGGGCTTAAGCAAACAATGTGAAATTGATATAGTATGGGGGAGAAGAAAAAACATCAACAGAAAGTCTTAATTGGCAGCACAAATATTCAGGCTATATCAGAGTCAGGGTTTGTCCCTCTGTGACATGTCATTTCCCTGATTAGAGTTTGGAGGGATGGGCATTGAAGGTGTAGACTTGGTAGGCACAAGGGCATTGTAGTGGTTCTCCTCCAGGCTCTGCATCGGAATCGCCTGAAGATGACCTGCCATGACTGTGAAATGGTGACCTCTGAGATGCTCATCCACTGACTCTGATGCTGACAGCCTGGAAATTACACTTGGCCAAATGCTGACCCAGAGCAAGACTGCCAGCTTCTACCTTTGTCCTGTGCTAGGGCATTTGCATGGCTCACACTAGTCCCTCATCAAACACAACCATGCACAGCAGAGACCCGTCACCTTCCAGTGAAATACTGGGAGCTTGAGGGAGGGGCGTTAGTTGCCCAGTAGCCTCAGTGAGGCTGGAGCTGAGATGTGATTTCTGGTCTGAAATTCAAACTTCCTTTCCCATATCCTTAAGGTCTTCTTTCCCTGCTCTTCTCGGCACTGTCTAACCAGCTGGGTGCTGGGTTCTGCCTGATGCAGAGGGGCTGGTATTATAAAGAAGACAGTAGGCACTTGTGGGAGCTGTGAGTTATGGTGGACATTTGGAGTAAATTACAGACACAGTCCTGGCTTTGAAGAGATGGACTGGTCAGTTTATCACAGATGCCGAGCTGTTCGTTTGTTGACAGGGCCTCCCCTCACGATGCTTTGTCACCCTCCCCATGTGCTGCTCCTGACCTCAGTGGCTTCTGAGTGGCAGAGGGGGACATGGCCCAGATCAGGAAACATGTTAATCTAGAACCTGACCATTGGGCAGTTTTAGTGGCTATCCAGATGAATGTTCCAAAAGAAGTACATTGCATCTTGGTGGAATCTCACCAGTTGCCCCATTCTTGGAGTACCTACTGTGTGCTAGACCCTGTTCTAGGTGTCAGGGATATAGGGCTGAAAACTCCCAATCCCCTGCTTGTGCAGCACTGTCCTCCTACGAGGGAAAACCCATGATAGACAAGGAAACAAAGTCCCGTGAGTTCAGATAGGGGCAAATCCCTGATGTCTTTGCACTTGACCATTTCCTGCTCCATCTCTTTGAGACCAGAGTATCTTCCTGTATTTTTTTTTTCTTCCAAGTGTTAAGCACTAGGCTGAATCATTTCTTTGTTTACAAACTTACTTTCATTTTATTTGAATGGCAGAGGGACAGACAGAGCTTCCATCTTCTGGTTCACTCCACAAATGCCGGCAGCAGCCAGGGCTGACCCAGGTTGAAGCCAGGAGCTGGAAACTACATCCAGGTCCCTCACATGGGTGACAGGGGTCATCACCTGCTGCCTCTCACAGTGTGCATTAGCAGGAAGCTGGATCAAAAGCAGAAGAGCTGTGGCTTGAACCAGGCATCCCAAGTGGTGATTAAAGTTGCAGCGCCAGTCATCTGCTGTTTAACTACTTAGGCTTCAGATGTCCATGCCTGTGTGTATTGTCACCTAGGCTGGAATGGCAAACTCTGCCTCCCTCAAACTCATGGATCCTGCTATACCCATCCCAGTGGTTCCTGCCTCCGGCTCTGAGCCATTGGAATTGAGCACCACACACTACATTGTCCTGTTGGAGGATTTGTCTGTTAGCACTGCTGGGCTCTGGAAGTTTCAAGGTAACTTGATTCCCAGGGCCCAACATGGAATCTTGGGAAAGTAGAAGGTGAGTGAGTCTATCTGGAACCTAGTGGTGAGTGGTGGTATTACAGGAATTGCTTCCTGGAAAGGAGATGACCTGGGACGTAGGCACTGATGATGGGAGAGAGGGGGCATGGGGCCTGGGGCCTTCGGCCTTCGGGTGGGCATCTTTGAAGGAAAGTTGGGAGACCGAAGTCCTCAGAGATGCCTGATTCTAACCCCTAACATCCAACTGAGATCCAGAGACGCCTCGGCTTGACTTGCTTCCGACAGTGGTAAGGGCAATCCAGGCCTCGCAGTTCAAAGGGCTTCTGCTATGCCAGCCCTGAGGTTGGCGACAAGAGAAGGGAAAATGGGCACAGTGAAGTGGCACATCCCAGACCACACAGCTGGTAGCTGCAGCGCCTGGATTCAGGCGTGGATCTGGCCGATGCCGGTGACCAGCTGGTAACCAGGAAGCTTCCTCGTGGCGATGATGAAATGCATGGTCTGAACACATTTTTAGTTTTCCTCTTTGGTTTGCCGTGAGTCATCCTAGGAGGATAATGTTATTCACACTCTCTGTTGAAATGCAGTTCTGTAGTTTGAGAGAAACATTCGCATTCTTCAAATATTAGAAGTCCCTGCATTATTAACCATGCCTATGTACACACCGTATGTAAAAATTAAGTTTATTCAGCACTAGATTAAAAAAACTTATTTCTAATGTACTTTATTTAAAAAATATTTTGCACCATATTGTAATGAAAATCTAGTATTTCTGTTTCCTGACCCCTAGCTTTACAGTCAGTGCATGTAATTATAAGGTCCTTAACAACGTAGGTTTTGTCTGCAGTTCCAATATTTGTTGGCATAGTAGGTAGCTATATTACTGTTCTAGAAATGCTTCTTTCTGGATACAGGAGAGTGAAGTGGCTTGTCTGAGTTGCAGGAGCGTTGCTAGGGGCAGGTGTTTACCGTGCTGGCTAGGGTGTCTCCAGCACATATTGGAGGGCCTGGGTTCAACACTCAGCTCTGCCTCCTCCCGTTTCCTGTCAGCGCAGACTTTGGGAAGCAGGAGTCATGGTCAAATGATTGGCTTTGTGTTACTCCCATGGGAAAACCTGGATTGTGTTTCTGGGTCCTCATGCAGCCCCAGCTGGAGGAGTTGTAGATATTTGGGGGGAGTGATCAAGTGGATAGAATAGCACTCTGCTCTCTACCTTTCTCTCCGCTTCTCAAATAGAAATTAAAAGTAGTGCAAGGCGGTACAAGAGCCAAGCGTAACTTTTTTTTCCCTGAGTGCAAGACTGACTAAAATTCCCAACACAGAGACTTAGCCTCATTTGCTCTGCAGCTGAGAGTTCAGACCCTGGAAGATCAGTGTGTTTGAACATGTAGAATTGCTGCTGTTAGTGGAAGGGGGTGTCCAGGGAAAGACAAAGGGAGGGCTGACACGTTTGTTTCTAGGTCATTTCCAACCTTGCTGTTATAACACAGTTTCCTCGTTAAAGAGAATATGCTCATTAAAGTGAAAGTGTTCATTTTAAACTAAAGCATGGAAACCCAAAATAGCTGTATTACATTATTACATAGATGATATGTATTACATAGATAAATGAGCGTGCACAAATGGATTCAGTTTTTATTTCTTCATGCTCTGTTATATTCTGCATGAAGGCAAGGAGTAGGCAGATAAGTATTTGTTTAAAAAATGAAACAGTGTGATGTCCATTTAACTTGAAAAGCTTCTGATGAGAATAATTGTCTTCATAGTACTATATTCATAGAAATGTTGGCATTACAGTTGGCACAGAATAGAAGGAAGCTCTTTCTCTTTATGCAATCTAATTTAAAAGTACATTCTAATTCATTAATGATAAAGCAGGCAACAATATTCCAATAGGGTATTTTGAGCAATTAAATTATTAGCACAAATGACAAATTTCTCTCCTACCTTCTATCCAATTTGTTCTTATGAAATGACCTTTGGTATCAACTTATTCTATAATAAAATGTTTCCTGAGTTTTATTTTAAATCAAAAATGCCTCCCCCCTTGGATCGAGTCTGGCATTTATAAGTTTGGTGAATAACCCATGCATTTTGGGCAAATACCCCAGATTAGTGTTAACATTTGTATAGGATTTTATACTTGCACATTCAGCCTGTTTGACCCTTTCCTGTGAGGCATTCCAGGGAATTACTGTTCTGCTGCCGAGAGCAGTGTAGAAGAAGGTGCCCCAGCATGGTTCTTAGCATACAGCAGGTGCTCATATGTCCCTCATGGGTTGAAGGGAGATTAAAAGGGAGTTGACAGGTTATGTAACTCAAGGCCATGTAGTAAACACAGCGTCACACCAAGAACTGAATTTCATTTCTCAAAAGTTCCACATGCTTGTTGCTATCTCTCTGTTCCCTTTTCAGGCTTTTGAAAAGGTCATGTTAACTACAGGTATCTTAATGGAGATGAATTTCACATAACATAAAATTAACTTCTTGAAGTATATAATCCAGTGACAATTTAATACATTCAGAGCAATCTGCAGCCATCACCTCTATTTAGTTTGAAAATTTTCATGTCCCTGACGGAGACGCTGTAGTCGCCCTGATCCCTCTTCTCCCAAGCTGCAAGCAGCCACCAGTCTGTTTCCTGTCTCGGCACTTGCCTATTCTGAATATTTTATACAAAGGCACCTGTAACATGTGACGTTCTGTCTGGCTGCTTTCACTTGCTGTTATGTTTCCAAGGTTCATCCACATTGTAACATGGATCAGGACTTGAGTCCTTTTTAAGGCTGATTAATATTCTTTACAGAGATACACATTTGGTTTATCCATTCATCCACTGATGGATATTTGGGTTGTTGTTACCTTTCAGCTCTTGAACAGTGCTGCTGAGAACATTTGTGTGCAAATATTTGAATATTTGTCTTTAGTTCTTTGGTTATATATGTAGTTGTAGGATTGCTAGGTCATACAGTAATTCTGTTTAATTTTTGAGGAGCCACTGCAATGTTTGCTACAAGGACAGCCCCATTTTAT
This sequence comes from Sylvilagus floridanus, assembly GCA_949820135.1. Lineage (NCBI taxonomy): Eukaryota > Metazoa > Chordata > Mammalia > Lagomorpha > Leporidae > Sylvilagus > Sylvilagus floridanus. Next base: position 7,135,196 of record OX463228.1, on the reverse strand, counting down.
GTCTCTTATGGCAATGTATGAGGGTTCTGATTTCCCCCACATACTTGAAAAGAATTTTTTGTGCATTATTAAAATTATGGGGTTAGACATCTACTGCACAATTTCAAAACCCGAAATGCTCCAAAATCTGAAACTTTGAGTGTTGATATATCACAAGTGAAAAACTGTATACTCTGATTATGTTTCCTGAACAATATTAAAAGTATAAAATTACCTTTAGCTTAGCTGTATAACATCTATATGAAGCATAAGTGAGTTTTGTGTTAGATGTGGGTTCAAGACTAGTGTCTGCTAATACTGATAGGATAAAAAAGGGAGAGAACGATCCAACGTGGAAAGCAGGATACACAGCAGACTCATAGAATGGCAGATGTCCTAAATAGCACTCTGACCTCAGAATCAGCCCTTAAGGCATTCGGATCTGGCTCAAGAGCTCGTGAGTATTTTAGGCATGGAAAGCCAAGACACTCTGGCACCCCCCAAAAAAAAGGACCTAAATGACCTCTGTGAGTGAGATCCCAGTGGAAAGAACGGGGCCATCAAAGAAGGAGGTACCTTTCTCTGAAGGGAGGAGAGAACTTCCACTTTGACTATGACCCTGTCAGAATAAGATCGAAGTCTGTGAACTCAAAAGGCTTCCATAGCCTTGGCAACTCATGACTAGAGCCTAGGGATATTACTGATGCCATCAACAAGAGTGTCAATTTGTTAAGTCAACAACAGGAGTCACTGTGTACTTACTCCTCATGTGGGATCTCTGTCCTTAATGAGTTGTCCAAAGTGAATTAAAACTACAACTAGAACTGAAACAGTATTTTATACTTTATGTGCTATGTGGGTGCAAACTGATGAAATCTTTACTTTATATACAGAAGATCAATTTAGTATATATTAAGAGAATTGAAAATCTTGATGTGAATGGAATGGGAGACGGAGCGGGAGATGGGAAGGGTGCGAGTGGGAGGGAAGTTATGGGTGGGGGAAGCCATTGTAATCCATAAACTGTACTTTGGAAATTTATATTTACTAAATAAAAGTTAAAAAAAAAAGATGTGGGTTCTCGTGCCCAAGATCCCTAATTTTGGATATGAAAATATTCAAAAATTTGAAAAAAATACTAAATCTAAAACCCTTCTGGTCCCAAGCCTTTGGGACAATGGCTACTCGTATAATCTTAATGGTCTTTATGTTTCGCTACTAAAATGTTTGTATTTTGAGGCATAGAAGGAATCAGAAAATGAACTTTAAGACAAAAATCAGCATCTCAGTATCTGTATGATTGGCTTCATCTTTGTCCAGGAGGCATGTGGGGCTGGTGCTATGGCACAGCAGGTTAAGCTACAACCTGCAGTGTCAGCATCCATGTGGGCACTAGTTTGAGTCTCAGCTATTTGACTTCTGATTCCCTGCTAATGTGCCTGGGAAAGCAGCAGCAGATGGCCCAAATACTTTGGTTCTTGCACCCACATGGGAGATGTGGAAAAAGCTCCTGGCTTTAGCTCTGACTTAAAAAAGATTGGCTTATATTCAATCCTAGGGTACCTGGATCTGTGCTGAAAATAAAAATGGTTGCTTTGGAATTGGAGCAATGTATAGGAATAGCTTTAGTTAATACCTCTAAATGAGGAAAAACAAGAAAATGTCATGTTTTGTTTTCAAGGTAATTGGTGAAAGATACTTAGTTCTTGGTATCTCAAGGATTTCTTGATACAACTCCTTCATGACTCAACTGATCTATCCATTTATTTTGCAGGGCCAGTGAAGACGCTCAGGATGGCTCAGGGATCTGGGGATCAAAGAGCCATGGGAACTGCTGACCCAGAGGAGAGTTCTCCGAACATGATAGTCTACTGCAAAGTAAGACCTCTGGTTCAAGCCTGTGCTTGTTGCTGTGTGTGGATCTTTGTTCTGGGCAGGGTTCACTGAAGGTTGAAACAAGACTAATGCTTTCTGCCTGAACTGTCTTCTTGATAAATGAATATCTTCTTTTTATATCTTCTATCTAGTTCTAAAATTCAAAGAAGATAGGTTTTATCATATGTGAACATTTGATGTGGAGTCCTTGACAAATATGCCACTTGGTTTTCTTTAAACCCACAGGCTGTCCAAGCATGCAATTGGAGATGTAATCTCCTTCAGTGTGAAGCTCTTCATGTAAAATTTGTTAATAGAAAGTTCTTGAAACTCAGTTGCTGTAAGATCTCGGTGGATGCTGTAGGTTGTAGGTGCTTGGGGTTGGCAGGAGATGTACAATGTAGACAAATAACTGTAAGGGTCTAAATGTTAATTTCCAAGACCTATGCAAGTCTTGTGCTGTGTAATCAGAGAAGGAGGCTGGTCCTCTCAGAGCCTCAGAAGTCAGGCTGGGCTTGTGCAAGAGCTGTGTTCGGGCTCAGTTTTAAAGGATGTGTACATCGTTCTGTGTGCAAAACAGAGGGAAGGGCGTTGCAGATGAGGTGGCTTTGGCATAGAGCTGGGGCAGTAGATAGTAACCAGAATGGGTTAATTTAAGCACAGTGTGAAATTGCCAAAGAGTTAATCTGAGATTTTTGTGAAGAAAGGCTGGATGGATTTAGACTTGATGGTGTTGAATGATAGGCAATTTAATCATGAAAAATGTGTGGGCCAGGAATTCTAATATCAGCATCTCTTGGGGATCCTGAGTCTTGTCCTATGTGCCAAATGGATTGTTACCAAGGTGGAGGGGAGGCTCCCTGGAAGGTATTTCTGTGCCAGAAAGAAGACAGGAGGCTAGCTGGGAAATGTCTTCAGAATGGAGTGGGACCAACAGAGGGAAGAGTTAGAGAATTACAAATGCCTTGGAAACTGAGTGACCATGGACTCGGGGGGGGGGGGGGGGGGGCAAGTAGAGGATGAGAGATGACCAGGCTTTTTTTTTTTTTTATCTTGGGTGATAGAAAGACATTGGTGCTATTAATTGAAATTAGGGGCATTTGGAAGAATATTTTAAAGGAAGGAAATACATGAGGTAAGTTTAGTTTTGCCCAGGTTGAGTTTGAAGAGATAATCGCTTACTATCTGCCCTCTCATGGCTTGCGAGCTTGTGACCAGATAACACATCTATTATGTATTGATAAGGAAATGAGCTAATGCTCAGTCCTTTGGGTAAATATTGGAGTTCTCTGCTTGTTTCTGTGCATTCCAGAAGACTCTCTGTGTTAATTCTGTATGATCAATGTGGTAGATTTTTATTTGCCCAGTGAAAACAGAGCTCGCAAATTACTCGTTCCTCCAGTGTAATATTCAGCAATTTCTTCCTTTGCAAGACAATGCTTGGGTAACCTATCTCTGAGATGCTAATGAAACTGTAGTAAAATAGATGAATGGGACTAAGTGATGAGTGAAACGCAGCAGATAATGGAAAGATTTTTTTTCTCATACGTTCTCAATCTGCCGCCAACTGGCAGAACTGTGCCAGGCTGGTAGAACATGGGTTAAAACAATTAATGTTAGCTTAAGTTACTTAACTTATGTTAGCCTTCATTTTTTTTTCACTGAGATCAATCAATCAATTTTCTAAAGGTAGGTGGAAGATAATAGTGGAGATCCATTTAGACAAAGTGATTGAAATGTCTTAAATATATTTCCCATCATGTGATCTGTGATGAACACTTGTCTTTTTATCTTTAACTTGAGACAGTGATACTTGGAGAGGAAACAAATTATAAAATGTATACATGTTGGTGCTATTAGTTGGCTGCAGTAAATTGATACAGTGAGCTGTTTTCTTAAGATGGGACAATACCAACAATTTTATGTTGGAGGATTGCAAGTCTGTGGGTTATTAAAGGTTAATGAGCAACCTAAAGCTCATGCAATCTGAACACCTTTCTACTAGAATCTTTGGTGCTGGGTTGGAAGGGTGAAATTCCCTACAGATTGGTGAGAACTTGATTTTGACATTTTGAGTTATAGCAAGGGCCCTCTGTTTATCTGATACAGGAAACAAAAGCCTTACATACCAGTTTCTTTAGTGCTTTAGAGAAATGACCAATAGTCATGGAAATAGATCTTGCTTTCTTGTGACAAATTTGTATTTGGGGTATACATTTATATTTGCTGTTGTCTTTAAATGACATAGAATATGTTCAGTCTATAAGAATGAAGGCACACTTACTGCACAGTGTCAGCTCAAGCTTTGGTTTTCATTTTGAATGTAGTTAACTTGTCTTAAACCATGATTATACTTGAACCATGGGATGTTCACATAGTTGTTCTACTATGGGTGCTGTAGGCTGGCCTTGGGCTAATGATGAGAAAACCAAGAACTTACATACTGTTGGACATGAAACTCAAGACATCAGTAAAGATCGACTTTTGAAACCAAGGTCCATTCAAAGCATTTCCTAAGGAAGTCCTTGGGTGTCATCACTTAAGTTTGTAGCCATGAAGCCAAACCTTTTCTTAGACACAACTCAACTAAAACTTATATTTTAAAAAATAAGCTTTCATCTTTGTTTTGTCAGAAGTATTCCCTGTGAAATTTTTGTTTGGACTGTGTTGTGTTGATTCAGATGCTAACCTTTAGAAGTTAACTCTGGAGACATGGAGCAGTTGGGTACACTTCTGATTCTCTCCACAGCAGTGTTAGGACACCTGTTTAAGTTGACAAAATTGTAGATTTGTGGAGTGCAATGTGATGTTTAGGAACATGTGTAACTGTGTAACGATCAAATAAGAATAATTAGTATAACCTTCATCCCAAACGTTTATATTTTCTTGATGGTAAAACATTCAAAATTTCCTAGCTATTTTGAATTTACAATACATGGTTAACTATCATTGTTGTGACTCTTTAAATGCCATTTAGGATGGCGACTTTGTGGCATATAAGTAGGTATGGGTAGGTTTCTCAAGCCTATGCTTTGTAGAATATTCATTTTATTTTCATAATAACTATGCGGAGTTATGCTTTCCTAAGGCATGATTTATTTATTGACTTGAGCAGACTTTCTCAATTAGTTTATCCTTCCTACTCACATTTTGAATTGGAGGCATGTATGAAAAATATATTGGTTGCATTAAAGATTTTTTAAAAGAAAACCTTGACTATTCATTAAGACAGGCTTATTCACTTCTTAGATTTCAGGGTCCCAAGGATCCTGGCTCACTGAGTTTCCCAATGGAGGGATGATATTTAGGATCAAGCTGAACTCAAAATTGTTTTGGGGTACATGAAAAAGTTAGTCCTCCGAGGACCCTCTGACCCAAGATATTTTAATAGGTTTTGACTGGATCCTCAGAATCAGTTTTAAGAGAATCTCAGGAGAATTTGATGCTACACTAAATTTGCAAAGCACTTTGATGCTTTTGGCATTATCCCAGCATAACATGTGTTGCAAAGTAATGGGGAAGCTGGTGTTTTTGAATTGAGTTTTCGATTTCATAATTATTTGTAGATTTATCAAGCTGTGGAAGAGTCAAGTGTTAGGATTAAGGGATTTTAATAATTTAGAGATCTTCTAGGAAACCTTATTTTGTAGGTGGAAAAACTAGTAGTCTGTAGAATGAGTAACTTGTCTCAGGTTACTTAGGAATTGCCCAGGAAAGCCATAGTTGTGTTAAGGGAACCACTGCCCTATCAGTGTCCTTTCTGGCGTCCAGTGGGGTTACCATGTTAGGAAGCACAAAGTACTAGCACCAATGTGTTGGAACTCCACACCTGCTGGTTCAGTTAACTGAAAGAAAAGATGATGAGACAGACCTTTGGGCTTTCATGCTCATTATTAGAGACTTGTCTTCTCATAGCCACTGTGCTAAAGTCTCATTCTACTTGTTGGTACTATTGTACCTGGGGTAAAGATTTTTCACAATGTTTTTGTTTTTTTTTTTTTTTTTTTGACGGGCAGAGTGGACAGTGAGAGACAGAGAAAGGCCCTCCTTTACCGTTGGTTCACCCTCCAATGGCTGCTGCAGCCAGAGCACTGCAGCCAGCATACCATGCTGATCCAAATAGGTAGGAGCCAGGTGCTTCTCCTGGTCCCCCATGTGGGTGCAGGGCCCAAGGACTTGGGCCATCCTCCACTGCACTCCCGGGCCACAGCAGAGAGCTGGCCTGCAAGAGGGGCAACTGGAACAGAATCTGGCGCCCCAACCGGGACTAGAACCCAGTGTGCTGGTGCCGCAGGCAGAAGACTAGCCCAATGAGCCGCGGTGCCGGCCCACAATGTTATAACCAGGAATTCTTTTGTGTAAGAGTAGATTGCTTTCCAAATTTGTTTCGTTCTGAGTACTGTTAAGAATGTCTCTTGGCAAATCTCTTACTGGACTGGTGTTGGGTTTTCTAGAATTCTGGGCTCTCAGCTAGAAGGAGGACCACAGTAGAGGTGGCTTCCCTTGACCTTGGTTGGGTCAGGAGGCAGTGTAGTATGACAAAGAAGCCAAATGGGGAGGTAGGGAGCTGGTCCTAGTTGTGGTTCTCGGGATGGGAGACATCATCTTTATGACTCTTTGTTTTGCCCTTCTTCCCCTTTTCCCAATCATGAAATACTTCCAACACAGGCAATATAGTCACTGTTAGAGTAGTAAGAAAGAAGAAAATGAACTCTGTACACCCACCATTGGGCTACTAAATACAAGTGTTACTTTGACTTCATTTGCCCTGCTGTAAAATGAGGGAACTGGTCCAAATCATGTGCAAATACCTTTCTGCCACGACTTCCAAGTTTGATTCTACCACTTTTGGAGCTTTCAGAAGTTGATATGCTTCCCTGACATGAAAACAGTGTTGTGAGACAATACATGTGTTTAAAGGTCTTTTGAACTTGTCTGGAAATATTTTAGGCAGTTGAAGATAACCTAATTGGACTGAGATTAAACCCAAGTTAGGCATCAGAACAAAATTTTTAATTGTAAGGATTGAACAGTGAATGGTTCAACAGTGAATGTTAGATCAAGTATCTTCTCAGTGGTGACCTGTTTCATTTTGGCTTACTAGCAGCATTGAAGACATTGGTACAATATTTTGGAGTACTGGTTCTATAAGTATGCTTTAACAGAAGTAGGAACAATAAGTAGCAACACTGTGTACAAAGCCAATTCTATGTAGTGCCCTGGATAAGTTAGGACCTTTGCAGCAATAAGAATGTTACAAATCAAAGGAATAATTGCCTTCTCATTGATGGCTTCCTTTATACATCAGTTTCTAGTTTTTGCCACTCGGTCTGCTGGGATTTGAGTCCAGCCTTTTTTGTTTTTGTTTTCTGTGAGACCCCCAAGGTCATTTTCCACAGTGATCTAGGACCTTTGACGTCCTGGGCAAAAGTTGGTTTAGGCATACTTCCAGATAGTAAACAGAGTGGTATTTTAGTTACATAGGCAGCAGTATGCAGCAAAAGGGGGTGGAGAATGGCCTGGAAGAGCCAAAGCTATTGAGGAAGCTAGGAATAGGATGTTGTTTTGGCCCTGCCATTTTCCCAAAGATATTTTCTAATAGATGCTTTGAACTTCCTGTGATCTTTTAGTGTGAGGTTTTCTTCCTTTTGCCTTGTTTCATATTGATGACCGTGTTTCTGTGTTTCTGTGTGTAACATCTTTGAGCATCTTTTGCAGGGCTGGATGAGTGGTGGCAAATTCTTTCAACTTATGTTTGCTATGAAAGGTCTTTATTTCACCTTCATTCACAAATGAGAGCTTTGCAGGATATAATATTCTGGGCTGGCAGTTTTTCTCTTAGTACCTGGGCTATATCATTTTGGAATTTGCAGAAAGCAGTGGTGGAAGCTAACAGAACGGATAGTCTGGGAAGCTGCACGTTTTGGTTACCAAGGCATGATGAAGCTGAGAAACTCAGCAAAAACGTATTGAGTGTCACTTGTGTGGCAGACACTTTAAATGCTAGGATTGTTAGGATGGGCCCTTATGTAAGTAGGGGAGAGATGGGTGCCTGGATATCTACAGTCCTGCTGGAGACTAGTGGAGTCTGGGAGGAGGTAAAGGAGTAGTTTAGGCCAAGGAATTGTTAGTTAATGATGGCAGGGAAGACAGCCAGGGGACTTCACATTTGCCTTAATTCTGCAACAATGAAGAGGAGTTAATCTTAGTGGAGAGGGGAGGAAAAGTTGAGGAGACAGAAGGACTAGCACTTGGAGAGGGGCAGAGTTGTGATACTGTATACTAAGATGTGAAAACTAAGTGTCTCATGGAACTAGGTTTGTGTGATGGATTGAGAAATAAGCCTAGATCAGTTAGGGTCAATCACAAGAGTTTTATGCATCCTGTTAAGGAGTTTGAACATTATCTTAGTCCATTTTTATGTTGCTGTAACAAAATACCTATGCCTGGGTAACTTACAAGTAAAGAGGTTCATTTGGCTCATGGTAGTGGTGGCTGGAGGATCCAAACGGCATGACACTGGCATCCAGCAAGGCACCCTTTCACTGTTGTTCTTTTTGCTTTTTCAAACTAAATTACAAGGATGGCTGCAGAAGGGGCCAAGTACATGAGGTGCCTTCATGTTACAACAACTTGATCTTAAGAGAACTGATTGACTGTGTGAGATCAGCCCCAATCCCTTCCAACAGGAATCATTCCCGGGGACCTAATTACTTTCTAGAAGGCGCCACAACCTCCCCAAAATGCCATCCTGGGGACCAAGCTGCTGGCATGTGAACCTTTAGGAGTCATACTCAAACCTCCATGTTCTACCTCTGGAAAATCAGAGCCATGTGAACTTCATCTACAGAGCTGCTCTAAATGAGTTTGGTCAATAGAAGACTGCGATGAGATAGGGAAGAAGAGCTAAGTCCTGTACTTCTTCCCCTGGTTCTCCCCCTGCAATCTGTTCCTGGCTGTGTCCCTGGACTAAAGGTCATTGATTCTGTCCAAGAAGGCTACTCTGGGAGGAGGTCCTGAAACCCTTTTCCTCAACTCACTTGGCCCTGCAGGAGGTTCCAGTTTGTATCAGTTGCCTATTGCTGTTTAACAAATTATTCCCAAAGTCAACAGTTTAAACAGCATTTATTTTGTCCTGGTTACTGTGGGTTTGTAATCAGGTACAGATTAGGTAGCATCTAGGGCACAGAGGCTATCACAAGGCTACAGTGAAGAAGTTGGCTGGGATGCAGATTCATCTGAAGTCTCAAGTGGAGAACGCTGCACTTCCAGGTTCACTCCTGTGATTGTTGACTGCACTCAAGTCCTTCAGATCTGTTGGGCGATGGCTCCAGTTCTTCACTGGCTGTTGGCTGGGGGCCTCTCTTAGTTCCTCGTCACATGTGACTCCACAGAACAGCAGACGACATGGCACATTGCTTCATCAGAATTAGCAAGTAAGACGAGGGAGAGAAGAGGGGAGTGTGTGGCAGGAGTCTCAGTCTTTGATAACCTGAACCTGATACATCTTTGGATAGAAACAAGTCAGCAGGTCCAGCCTTCATTCGAAGTGAAGGTGTATGCGAGGATTCGCTGGGGTCTAAGAAATCTTCGTGGGCTGTTTTAGAAGCTTCCTGTCACACAGCTCTCCTTACACTGGCAAGGCTTTCTAAATGCTCCTTCATGGTTTCTCTGTACCCTGCTGGCTGTATTTACTTGGTCCTTTAGGAAAGAAACCTTCGTTCAATTGTCCTAATGTTATGTGTGTCATCTGTTTACCAATAAGACTGACTCACACAGGTGTCATTCCGCAAGCCAAAGGAAACCATGGAAACCGTTGTCATACGGAAATTCTCCGTGAAGGGATTGGAAATGAAGTCATATTCCATGTACAGAATAGGATTGGAAGCAAGGAAATGAACAAAGAGGTCAAGGTGTAGTCAAGGTGAAGGGAGTTGAATGTGGAGGGGGGAGGAGGAGGTAAGAGGAATGCTAGGACTGTGGGCAGAACAGCTGGGAAATGTTGGAATTCGGGAGAGAACACGTGATGTCCAGAGCAGTGAGGGCCCTAATATAAATGGGAGGATGTGTTTGAGAGACAGTTAGGAGGTAGAAGCAATAGGATTTGGTGATGCATAAGCCTTAGAGAGGATCTGAGGGTAACCAGGAGGAATGAGAATGGGGTCTTCTCACAAAGTTATAGCTGGGAGTTCTTGGAAAACCCATTGGACAAAGTTTGAAGCAAATACCCTTGGAGCTGGAGTATCTGCCTCTGTCCCCACTAAATGTAGATAAATCAAGTCTGCCACGGTAAGAGCACATAACTAGCCAAAGATGTCTGGGTGTTGATCCTGACTGCACCACTGGCTCATGTTTGGTCATGCGTAAGTTCCTGCTGGTTAAGTCGAGCTGTCTTCGGTGAAAGGAGGGTTTCGCCAAGCTGGCTGATCTCACAGGTAGTCTTCAGTTTTAATACTCCACAGCATTCATAATCTAAAACAAAGAAATCCACATTTTACTTGGCACAGCCTTCTTTGCTTCCTTTTAAATTGTCCTTGAGATTTTGGCCTGGGTTTGCATTTCAGAGATTGGAAAGTCGGTTTTAAGTGCAGGATTTTTGGTCGTGAGCATTGAGAGTTTGCCTTGCTCGAGTCTTCTTGGCCTCCTTAACATTGATATTCCTGAGGACTAACTTGAGAGTGACAGGGGTAACTAACTTAACTATTCGATCTGTATTTTGAGATTCCTTTCATTACATTTGTGAAGATTTTTTTCATTGCCTTAGGAAAAACCTGTCCTGTTTCGCTTTTCTGCAAGGATTTGACTGGGCGGCAGAAAGCTCCCTGTGAGACTGTCTTGGTTGACAGGGGACAGGAGTGCAGGCTGATGCCAGTTGGTGGTGGTGCCACTGTCCACAGAGGAAAGCGGTAGGGAGTAGTACAGGGTGGTTAGTAGGATGTGTTTCCATGAGGGTGTCGTTTTAGCTTGAAGTGGGCTGTGTTTAAGGCGTCATTGCATCTCTGCAATTTTTTCCCCCTCATTTCATTTCAAAGAGTCTTAAGTCTTTATATTTTGGCAGACAGTTTATCATTCTTGCAATTGACACTGCTTTGTGGTATTTTTACTCCATGGAACACTTGAATAGCCACAGAGTAAATTTTCTACTGGCAGGATTTGGAGCATGGAAAATTAAAAGCTAACAGATATCTACGAGAGGAAAAATAAGTATGTTTTAAAATCATGGGAGGACTGAATTATTTCTTAAACATGGGTTAGTTTTCCAATACAAAACGAAAGGATAAGACTTCAGATCAGCATTGTCAATTGTAAAAATTTATTGTAATGAAGTTAGAAGAATATGCAGGGGCAGCCGTTGTGGTACCTTGGGTGCAGCCACGGCTTGGGACGGCTGAATCTCAGACTGGAGTGCCAGGGTTGAGTCTGAGCTCTGCTTTCAATACAGCTTTCTGCAAATGTGGCACTGTAGGCAGTAGCAGGTGATGGCTCCAGTACTCGGTTCCCCAACACCCATGTGGGAGCCGGGATGGTGTTCCTGGCTTCTGCTTTGTGTGAGCATTTGGAGGGAGAACCAGTGAATGGAAGATCCTTCTTTATCTTTCTCTATCATTCTGCTATTCAAATAAAATGTTTTTTTTTTTTTTAAGAATTTATTTATTTGAAAGACAGTTACAGAGAGAAGTAGAGTCAGAGAAAGAGGTTTTCCCATTCTGCTGGTTCACTCCCTGAATGATGGCAGTGGCCAGAGCTGCACCAATCTGAAGCCAGGAGCTTCTTCCAGATCTCCCACACAGGTGCAGGAGCCCAAGCACTTGGGCCATCTTCTGCTTTTCCAGGCCATAGCAGAGAGCTGGATCAGAAGAGGAGCAGCAGGGACTTGAACTGGTGCCCATTTGGGATGCCAGCACTGCAGGCTGGGGCTTTAAACTGCTGTGCCACAGTGCCGGCCACAAATACTTTTTTAAAACTTAGAAAGTAGCTCTCAAAAAAGGAAGACTATGCAAAGTTAGATTATGATGTAGAACTATACCTGTTCCAAAAGAATATCAATAACTCCATGGTAAATAATACCTAAAGACTGGAAATAAATCAAGCATCCATTGAAAAGAGACATGTTAGATAACTCCTATGTGGAATGATCTTAGAGTTATTTGACCAAATTACTGTTCTGGTAGTCATATTTGCCTTGACAGGGAGATGTCTACTGACATTCTGGGATATGGTTAGAGTGACTGTATGTTTTAAATCTCAAGAGATTTTTTATCACTTTTAAAATTTTTATTTTTACTTTAGTTGTTAAGTATGGTGTTCCTGTAAATTTAGTTAAATGATCTTTATCGTGTCCTATACTGTTTTCTGACCTATGTGTTCACCTCTTTCGTCTGAAGGACCACTTCTAATACTTAAGTGCAGGTCTTCTGAAGATGAATTGTCTGGGGTTTTTCTCTAAAATGCCTGTATCTTTACATTTTGATGGGTGTTTCTCTGGTAGATGTAGAAATCAAGATTGTCTGTTACTTCTTTCCACCCTTTGAAAACTCTCATTGTCACTTGGCTTTCATTGTTTTTGTTGGGAAGTAAGCTGTAAGTTTTACAATTGCTCTTTTGAATATAATCTGTTTTCCCTTTGGCTGCTTTTAAGATTCCTTTTACTTTGGTTTTAGCAGTTTGACTGAAGTGTGATTCTTTTATCCATAGAGCTCATGGCACTTCTTTTTGGTTGGTGCTTGGAGAATCGTCAGCCATTAAATTTCAGATATTATTCATGCCTAGGCTTTGCTTTCTTCTTGGATTCTCTTCTATGATGTGACATTGTTATTCTGGGTTTCATGTTTCTTAGGTTCTTTTCTGTATTTAACAGATTTCCTTTGTTTCATGTTTTAGAGTGGATTTTCTGCTGACTTATCCTAGTTCACGGATTCTATTTTCAATGGGATTATAACTTGTGGTTAATACCCATCCCATTAGATAGCCTTGGGTAGGCTATCTAATTTTTTAAATTAGATTTTTAAAACTTTAAATTTAAAATACTTAAATTTTTAAACTTAAAAATTAAGTGTGTGCAGAGCTACCAAGGCAATCAGAACTTGTGATGAGGCCATGATCTGAACTACAAAGAAGAAAGCTGATGGTAAGGCTTTTTAAATTTTAAAAGTCCATTGAATTCTTCATTATAGTCTACAGTTTATTGCAGAATTTTTCTACTTAGTCATTTAATTCCCTAAGTATACTGTCATAGTTATTTTAAGGTCTGCATCTGATAACGTAAAATCTTCACTCCTTACATGTCTTTTGTTTTTTAAGATTTATTTATTTGAAAGGCAGAGTAAAAGAGAGAAGGCAAGACAGAGACAGAAATTTTCCATCTGCTAGTGCCCTCCCCAAATGGCCACAGTGGTGAGGCTGGAGCTTCATCCAGGTCTCTCATGTGGGTGCAGGGGCCTGAGCATTTTTCTACTGCTTTCACATGTGCATTAGTAGGGAGATGGATTGGAAGTGGAGCAGCTAGGGCTGGAACTGGTGTCCATGTGGGATGCTGATGTTATAGGCAGTGGTTTAACCTAATATACCACTGTGCTGGGCTTTAGACTATTTTACGTACGTGTGTGTGTGTTTGTATTTGGGAGAGAAAGAGCCCCCCCCCCCTTTTTTTTTATTCGCTCCTCAAATGCTCACCATGGCCAAGGCTAAGGCAGGATGAAGTTAGGTCATAGATGGTTAATCTAGGTTTTATATACAGGTAACAAGGACCCAACTACTTGACTGTCACCCCTTTTTTCCGCAGAGGTTGATCTGTTTATTTTGAAAGTCAGCATTAGATCTTGCATCAACTTGTTCACTCCCCAGATGGCCGCAATGGCCAGTGCTGGGTCAGGCTGAAGCCAGGAGCTTCATCTGGGTCTCCCACATGGGTGGCAGGGGCCCAAATACATGGGCCATCTTTCTTTACTTTTTCCAGGCTATTATCAATGAAATGGATTAGAAGTGGAGCAGCTGGGACATGAACCAGTGCCCACATGGGATGTCTGTGTTACAGGTGGTAGCTTTATCCACTAGGTTACAGCGCCAGCCCCAATCAATCATCTTGTGCTTCCCAGGATGTGTGCCATCAGGACGTTGTACCGGAGAGTGGAGATGAAAATTCAAGTCCAGGTGCTCTGGAATGTGATACCCATCATGATACCCACCCTAAGCTCAACACCTGCCTCTAGATGGTTTCTATTATCTTTAAGATGTCTAGTTGTTATTGTATTCTGTACACCATTTAAACTCATATAACAAATACTGGGGAAGTAATTAAAGGCTCTAGGGAAATGTTACCTTACTCCTGAAAGATTGTTGTTCTTTTATATCAGTTAAAATAGGGGTAGATCACCTTAATCATATAGAGTTTAGTTGTGATTGAACTTGAGTTCTTGTCAGGGCCAAATATTTCTAAGTCCCCTTAACTCCTTGTACAGAGCCCTTCTGGTTCCAATCAGAACCTGGGTGTAGATTAAGGTCCTGCCTTGATGGTGGGCTGTGACCTCCACTTTTTCATCCCTTAAGCTCCTGGAGACTGCTATGAGCTCTGCTCAGCGTCTGAGTCACACCTTTAGCTTAAATTGCCAGTGACCTTGAGAGGAAAAGCAGCTCCCGTTGTCGGGCTTACTGTCAGTGTTCTTTGTAGTTCGGATCACAGGCTCATCACAAGTTCTGATCGCCTCGGTAGCTCTGCACACACTTAAGGAGGTGTGGCCCAGCCTTTCCTGTTGTTCTGAAACATCTGGCTAGCCACTGCCAGAAGCAGATCCCAGAACACCGGCTGCAAAAGAATATGTTGCTATTTCCTAACCCCTGTTTGCTCTTCAGATGTTCAGACAGGACGTCTCCTGAGTGCCTTGCTGGCCTTGGGCGGTGGTAGGAGGGATGAGGAAAAGTGAGGAACTTTCGGTATATTGAGCAAGTGGAATTGACTTGTGATTAATTTTAGAGGACGAGAGAGGATTTATCCAGGATGTGGGCAAGGGCAGCTGGGTGGCACTGGTCACTGGGATAAGTAGCAGGGGGTGGTGATTTTGAAGCTTAATGTCACCATGGTAACAGCATGATGTTTATTCACCCCACTCTAGGGTCTTTTTGTTTTTAAAATTTTAATTTCACTTTTTTGAAAGGGGGGGTGGAGATCTCAATCTTTCTATCCACTAGTTGTCTAAATGCTTGTGACAGACGGTAATCCAGAATTCAATCCAGACCTCCATGTAGATGGAAGGGACCCAAGTACTTGGACTATTGCTGCTGCCTTCCAGGTGCATTCTCAGGAAGCCCCTCCTTGGGCCTCTGCCAACCACTTGGGAGATGAGGAAGATTGTCCTGGCTCCCCGTTTTGGTCTACCCAAGCCCCAGCTATTATAGCTATTTGGGGAGTGAATCAGCAGATGGAAGATTGATCTTTCTCTGTGTGTGTGTGTGTGTGTGTGTGTGTCCATCCCTGTTTCTCTGTAACTCTGCCTTTCAAATGAAATCTTTTTTAAGTCAAGAGACAATTCCAAGACATGGGAGCTTGGTTAGCGAAGGGGTGGTGACAACAAGACAGCAGATACACTTAGGGGACAATGTGTTGTGTAATTCTAAGTATAAAGGGTATGTCTGATGGAGTTATGGCCTCGTTCTTCACAAGGAGCCCCTGAAGCAGGAAAATAGGTGCATTTTTCTTTCTGCAATTTACCTGGCAGCGTGGGGATAGTGCCAAGCTTTCCACCTTCTGATTGTCTTTCTTTACCTTTAAAAAATGATTTTCCATTTTGAAAGTAATAACTCAGTTTCAAAAGAATCAAAGCAGAAAGTAGAAAATCTCACATTCCTACTGCACAAATATGATGAGAGTTAACATTTTGGTTGGGTTCTTCCAAATCTTTTAATTTGTAGCAGCAGTGTATGTAATACACTAATGCAGTGAGTCATCATAGTACATGGTCTATTTTATACTTCCCTCCAGCATCCCAAGTGTTGATCTGTGCCATAATAAATCATCAGCAACATTGTTTTAAAAGTTTCATAATTCTATGTTAAGTGGGTAATGTACCATCATTTCATGACCTGGTTTCTTATTTGTTAACAATAGCAAAATTTAGAATTCCTAGGTCAAAATGTCAAAAGGTCTTAGCTCCCAGTATATGTGAGGGAAGCTCAAAATGTTCATGGAGCATTCTGTTTTGAGAAAACTAGTAGATTTTAAAATATTATTTTCAACAAAAATTGAATTTAGTTTTTCTATGTTTGACATACCCTGACTTTTCCTGGAAGGTCAATTTGGGGTTATGCATATCAAGACTGGGTTTATCTCCATTGTTAACAAAAAAAAAATTCTGTGTCATTGAACTGCAACTGCTAGGACCACTGTTTCAGTCTCTGCTCTCAACCATGTCCCCATCCTAGGGTCCCAGTAGCTTTGCAGCCACCTGCTTGTCTTGAGCTTCACTGATGATGAAGTAGAGACATTTTCAGCTTGGACCTTTCCCAAGCCATTTGCCATTTTATCGTCTGTTTGCTTTTGTTAAGCATCTCACTAAATGAGAATCCCATTGCGACCTCCTCCTTCCCCACAAGGTTTTTCCTGCCGGCACCCCCTCTGCCTACTGTTGAACCGTGGGGCTGGGACTCAGATTTTAAAGCTAAATACAAAAGCACACTTCGGAGAGGCAGCCAAGTTCTGCAGCCAAGTTTGAAGAATAAAACTTTAAAACAGCTCTTCTGTCACATACTTGAGAGGGGAGGCAGACTGTGCTATAAATAAGCCGCATTCCCTTTCTATCTCATCCTTGGCACTTGGGGACTCTTCGTGTTCTCCAAATGCACCCTCACCCCTCCCCAGCTGCCCTGTTTGGCCTGATGTTATTGACGTGTTGGGGAGCTCAGAACCCTGTGTGAAGGAGGACGCTCACTCCCCAGGGTGAGGTGGAAGGAGACCCAGGGCCTGGCTGGGGCTGGACTCCAAGTCCTCTTCATCTTGGACACTGTCCGTGCTGTCCTTGCTGGTTCACTGCCGTGGCTTTAACAAATGGCCGTACACTGAGTGGGTGCACGTGCAGCACATCTGTCCCTGTGTAGTTCTGGACCACAGAAGTCAGGATGACTGGGCAGAGCTGTGTGCCCCCTGGAGGCTGAAATGTGTTGACACCCTTTTTTAGCTTCTAGAGGCCTCCTATGCCACCCACCTTGGGGCCCTCTCCAACGTCTGCTTCCTTCACGTCTCCCACCCGACTCCCACCCTCCTTCTTCACCTCTTGTAGCACCCGTGTAATTGCATAAGTCACACCCAGATGATCCAAGATACCCTCTGCATCCCAAAGGCCTCCACTGAGAGACACCTGCCAAGTCCTTGGGCCATATGTGTTGGCCATCTTTTCATTACTGTAACAAGACACTCAAGAGTAGATGAGCTTGTTAGAGAAAAGCGGTTGACTTTACCTCATGGTTTTGGAGGTGGAGGTCAAGGGGCCTCATGGCTGTGTTCTCGTCCACAGAGTCCCAAAGCAGTGCAGAATGTGGCGTGGCAAGAGACAGAGCACAACTGCCCAAAATCTGGTCTCGCCCACACCTTATGTAGCCACCAGGGCTTAGCCATGGTGGCTCCACCCCAGTGACCCCCATCTCAACGAACCACTTTCCAGAAGTCCTACCCCCTGCACACCACAGCTGGGTTAGGTTTCCCTCCTCTGACTGCCATTAATGTGAGACTTTGGAGACTTAAACTCTTGTATGAGTTTGAGTGCATGCATCCTATTTGGGCCACAGCACCACATGAGGTGACAAAGTGAAAGACTTGGGGATGAGGAAGTGGACGTCTTTGGTGGGTCCTTATTGTACCTACTACATTGTCTTAGAAAAAGAACACAACTTTGGGGTTGCATCCCTTTCATAGGTAAGGAGTGGGGACTAGGCAGAAGTTTCAGTTGTTCATCCTGTATTCAAACTCAATGGGTGCCTATGTGAGGCCTTGCTTTGAGAACAAACAAGCCACACCATTTAAGGAGAAGTGACCAATAAGAAACATGCAAAATGAACAAAGGAAAATGTCTCACACTGTGGCATCCTTAAAGGGACTTTCTCTCCAATTATTATGTACTCATGCATAGTTTAATGGTGGTGAGAGACATGTCATTACGTGACTTCATCCTTATTGTGTGAACATCAGGGTGGCCTTGCACAACAAGGTGATGATGTCACTGGATGATAAAATTTTACAGAACCACCATCTAACTTGCTGTCATTGAAATGTTATAAACAAAAAATATGAGACTAAACACAAAGATAATGAACACTTTTCTTATAGCCTGCCCACTAATGGAGTAGAAGATCTTACTTTTTACATTATTTGGCAACTATGAAATGAGAGTGAGAGCAGGTGCATGGGTGTGACCTGGCAGCATGCACTCCCCTTAGCCTGAGAGGCGTGTCCTTGTCCACTTGGTGTCTTTGCTGAGGTCTCTCGAGGCCACTTTACATGTTCTAGGAAGGAGTTAGGATACTTCATGGTGGACAGACATTCCACAAGCCACAGTGTCAGCATTTCAATTGCCAAGGAAGACTGGCCCTGGATGCTAACAGGACTCGAGGGAGATGAGCGCCTTGAAGGAGCTACCGAGGAAACAGATAATGAGGCCTAACCCTGAGCCAGTGGAGGGTGAGATTTTGACTCCTTTAGGGCACTGCAAATATCATGAACTGCATTGAACAGTGGAAAGAGAGCTCTGTTGTTGAAATAAAGAACAGCTGCTGCGGATGTGTTACAACCTAAAGGCAGTTCTTAGTTGAATATGTGGTGCTAGTTGGGCTTTATCCACCACTGAAGCCATTTTTATTTATTGGAGAGGCAGAGAGCTCCCATCTAGTGGTTGACAGCTTAGATGCTGGCAAGGGCCTGGACTGGAACGTGAGGAGTATGGACTAAATTCAGGTTCCGTATGTGGGTGACAGGGGCACACTTGCTTGAGCCATCACTTCTGCCTCTCAGGGTCCACAGAGCTAGACATTGAACCCAGGTGGTCTGATGTAGGATGTAGATATCTTAATCTCCAGGCCAAATGCATGCTCTCCCAAGCCAGTTTTCATCCATCAAGCTCTTTGTGGTTTTTACACCATGGAATTAAGGGGAAAATAGTCCAAAGAGAAGCATCTCTCGTGACGTGTGAAAATCCTATGAAATTCAAATTTCAGTGTTCATATACCAAGCTGTACTGAAACAGCCGCCGTGCCATTTGTTGATGAATTATCCATGGCTTTTTTTTTTTTTTTAAGCCACCATGGAGGAGTTGAGTGGTTGTGACAGAGATTGTCCATACAATTGGCGAAGCCTAAAATATTTACTAACCAGCTTTTTACGGACAGGTTTGCAGCCTCTGTTTAAGCATATTTGGAAGAGGCTGAAAAAGCATCTGCAAACGTCCTTGTTGGGACAATATTCTTACAGGAATCAAGACCCAGTGATGCTGTGTAGTGCAGACTCATTTCCTGGAACTCAGAGCCTACTGGGATTGGTAGACAAGATGCCCAGTGCCCACTTCTATGCTGTAAGCAATACACCCATTGTGACATTCACCCCTTGAATACTACTTTTCCTTTACTGAGAGCATCACATACTTACACCAGTATATTGTTGATGAGATTTGTTTTAATTGAAAAGGGGACACACTGAGCTGGAAGTGTTGGGCGGGGTGTTCGGAAGCATGCCAGTAGGATGTGCCACCTGCCGGCCAGCTGCCTCTTCCAGATGCAGTGTCCAAGTGGCTTTCATTTCTGTACAATGCACATTGTGATCCAGGCATTGGGCCTAGGCTCTGGGCACACGAATTGCTCTCAGTGTGCCATCACATTGCCACTAGAGTGCTGCTGTTCCCACTGTGCATGTGGGAAAGGGGTTTATGGGGGATCAATTGTGCCTGGGCTCCAATGTTAAGTGTGCAGCCAGTATTGTATGAAAGTATCTCTTCTCAGGCCTCGCTCATTCACAAGTCCTGCAAGGAATAAGACAACTCACTCAGGAGCTCTTGATGGTGGTCTCGCTCCTGAGTTAGCAGGCCTATTGCAACCTCGTATCCAAGATGGCGAACATCTTGGAAAGGATGTACTGCTTTAGACAAGGGGAAAACGATAGCAAAAAAGTGGAGGAAGTGCATTCCCAGGGGAGAGTTGGAGAGAAATTTGCAGTGGAAAACGTACAGAAGGAGGAGGGATGCCACGGATCGGTGTGGAAAGTGTGGACATGCAGCAATGAACAGACTCAACACACCACCCCCGCAGCAGAGAGCTGGAGGTTAGAGCAGACTGCAGTAGCCTGTGCCGCTGGGATGCAGCTTCAGGGAGAGCCTGGTGGAGTACACCGTCTGAGACCAGCCTGGAGCCCTAAGGGGGACAGGGTACCCATGTAACTGTGTGGGGAAAAAAGGGCATGTTTCTCTCTTCCCATCCCCACACAACAGCCCCTGGCAACCTGCTGGGAGAGGGTGTCATTTTGTCACCAGTAGTGGCTGCAGCAAGTCTTGTGCATGTACCTAGCAACAAGCAGGGATAAGGTACCGCCTTGACACCAGTAGCAGCTGCCACAGCTCGGGTGCACACACCTGGCAACGGGTGGGGAGAAGGTGAATTCTGACATCAGTAGAGGCTGCAAAGAGTTTTGTGTGCCCATGTGATCCGAGGATTCTACAACAGGGAAAAAATCTCTGCATTTCTCACTGACTTTGAGTCTGGCTGGGAGAGTTGACAGGGGGGCTGGGCACCCATGTAAGACTGTGAGGTGCCCCCAGCCTCTCAACATGTCACTGGCTCTGGGGCTCAAACCACCAAGGTAGAGCACTCACAGGCAGCTGGCTCTGGGATCGTCTGTGCTTCTCCATGGATGGAACAGGCTAGCAGGATAGAACATGTCCTCTGCACATTGTGAATGTGGGAGCCTTGTTGTCTGAGACTTTGGAACTCAACTGCAAGGTAGGGTGCAGGGTGTAGCTGGGTCACTGGGCAATCACTGTGTGGCTCTACACGCTCAGAGCTCCCTCATTGTGTGGGGTGGGTCATTGCAGAGGGATCTGTGTTGACACTGAGGACTGCACAGATCCCTGGTACTGTTCATGTGGCAGTGCAGGTGAGTGATGCAACCACTGTAGACCAATGGGTATTGGTAACTTTGGAATAAAGATGAGGGTATGAATATGCCTACAGAGGGGATCAGTCCCTTATTCCTGCTGACAGGAGGATATCTACCATGCCCTACTTGGTTGTCACCCTGGATAACTGCCCTACCCTGGACCACTGACCAGAATTCCCTGGCCATACCCAGCACGTGCCTCTGCGTATTCACTGAAAGAATAGATGCTCCACTAAGCCACAGAGGCATACTTCAAAGACAAAAGCCACCAGAGAAGAAAACCAGTAAGTATTTCCACAAATGTCTAAAAATAAATGCATAAATTCAACAAACAAGAATAAGGAAGACAACATGACTCCCCTGAAGGAACACAAAAACACTTGAGTGTTAGAATGTGAGGACAAAGAGATGGATGAAATGCCTGGAAAGGATTAATCATTGGATCACTCAGAAGCAGTGAGAAGCAAGTTCACCAGTTAAAGAAATCCCTACGTGACATGGGAGAAAAATTGTCCCATGAGATTGAGGTTTTTGAAGAGAAATCAAACTGAAATATTAAAAGTGAAGAATTCAATATGTCAACTAAAAAAACAGTGGAAAGTCTTAAGAACAGACTTGGTGAGACAGAAGAATGTCCAAACTAGAAGATGAATCTTTGAAGTTTCTCAGTAAGACCAAAAAAAATTAAACTTAAAAACAGTGTTGGACGATTTATGGGATATTATCAATGACCCAACCAATGGCCTTAGGAGTTCCTGAAGTTGGGGTAAGAGGGAATGGATTAGAAGACCTGTTAGTGAAATGATAACAGAAGACTTCCCTAATATGGAGAAAGAAAGGGAAGTCTAAGTACACGAGGCACATAGGACTCCAAATAGACTTGACCAGAAGATCTTTCCCCTGACTCATTGTAGTCAAACTTTGAACAGTAACACTTAAGACACTAAAATGTGCACTAGAGAAATGCCAGGTTACTTTCAGAGGCTCTCCAACTAGACTCAACCCTGACTTCTCATCAGAAACACTACAGCTCGGAGAGAATGGAGAGACATTGTCCAAGTCTTGAAAAAACAACTGTTAGGGCCAGCACTGTGGCATAGCAGGTTAAGCCGCTGCCTACAGTGCCACCATCCCATAACGGCACTGATTTGTGATCTGGCTGTTCCATTGCTGATCCAGTTCCCTGCTAAAAAGCCTGGAAAAGCAGTAGAACATGGCCCAAGTACTTGGGCCCCTGTACCCATGTGGGAGGCCTGGAAGAAGCCCCTGGCTTCAGTCTGGCCCAGCCCCAGCCATTGTGGCCATTTTTGGAGATAACCAGCAGATGGAAGACCTACCTGCACCCCACAACTCTGCCTTTGAAATAAACGGAATCTTAAAAAAAATCTGGTACCCTGAAAAGCTTTTATTTATGAATGAAGGTAAAATAAGGAACTTTCATAATAAAAACTGAAAGAATTTGTCACCACTCATCCAACTTTACAAATGATGCTTAAGAATGTGATACAGAGAAACACAGATAGTCATTATGAGAGAATATGTAGGCATAAAATCTCCCAGTAAAAGTACAAGGGAAATGCAAAGTAAACTATAGGCTGGCGCCGTGGCTCAACAGGCTAATCCTCCGCCTTGCGGCGCCAGCACACCGGGTTCTAGTCCCGGTTGGGGCACCGGATTCTGTCCCGATTGCCCCTCTTCCAGGCCAGCCCTCTGCTGTGGCCCAGGAGTGCAGTGGAGGATGGCCCAGGTGCTTGGGCCCTGCACCCCATGGGAGACCAGGAGAAGCACCTAGCACCTGGCTCCTGCCATCGGATGAGCGCGGTGCGCCGTCCGTGGCAGCCATTGGAGGGTGAACCAACGGCAAAAGGAAGACCTTTCTCTCTGTGTCTCTCTCTCACTGTCCACTCTGCCTGTCAAAAAAAAAAGTAAACTATAGTAATATTTACATGAAAATGGTAGGGCCAGGTAGTTGCCAATAGTAACCTTGAATGTAAATGGCCTAAGTTATTCAATAGGTGATCTTGTTTTTTAATCTATTCAGGAAATCTATTTTCTGCCTGCAAGAAATACACCTCACCAACAAAGATGCACACAGGCTAAAAGTGAAAGCAAAAAGAAGCAGTTGACCGGGTGTAGCCATCCTAGTATCAGACAAAATAGATTTCAACACAAAACCTGATGAGACAAAGAAGGGCACTGTGTAATGATTAAAGGATCAATTCAACAGGAAGATGTGACTATACTAAATGTATATGCACACAATGCCAGGGCATCTGGCTGTTTTCAAGAAACATTAATGGATCTAAAGGAAGATATAAACTCTAATAGTAATGGGACTTTACCCCACTTTCAGCAATGGACAGATCAGCTAGACAGAAAATCAACCAAGATACAACAGCTGTTCTACACTATGGACCAAATGGATCCAATTTCATCCCACAGTTGCAGAATATACATTGTTTTTATCAGTGGGTGGAACTTTCTCTAGGACAGACCACATGCTAGGTCATAAAGCAAGTCAGCAGAAAACTAATATACTGCTTGGGATGGTTACATCTGCTATCATGGTACCTGGCTTCAAGTCCTGGCTCTGCACCTTACTATAGCTTCCTGTAGATACACACTCTAGGAGGCTACAGGTGATGGTTCAGGTAGAAAGATCAGGTAGTATTGCCAAGCTTCAGAAAGTGACCTATCGCAGGAATCACTGAGCTTGGCTGTTGTACACATCACGTTAACAATCCTGCTGCCGCAGTCCCTTCTTGGCTGCTTCTTCCTTCTCCCCCCATCTCACAGCCTTACCTGTGAGGAAGGATGAGAAAATACCCAGGCAACAACGCACTTCATAATTCTCTCATCAATTAAAAATCCCTTTCTGGGGCTGGCGCTGCGGCTCACTTGGTTAATTCTCCACCTGTGGTACTAGCATCCCATATGGGTGCCAGGTTCTGGTCCTGGTTGCTTCTCTTCCAGTCCAGCTCTCTGCTGTGGCCCGGGAGGGCAGTGGAGGATGGCCCAAGTTGGGCCCCTGCACCCACATGGGAGACCAGGAAGAAGCACCTGGCTCCTGGTTTCTTATCAGCGCAGCGCCAGCCATAGCGGCCATCTGGGAGTGAACCAATGGACGGGAAGAACTTTCTGTTTCTCACTGTCTAACTCTACCTGTCAAATGAAAAAGTCCTTTTCCATCTTGTGTTACTGTTGCATATATTGTCTCTTTGTCACAGTGGGAACAGCTGCTTTTCTTAGTTTCTTTAAAGCCTTTTTTTACTGTGAAAATTATTGATGAAAAACTACTTTAGAAGTTGAAGGCAATAAAATCTGTAACCCACCTCATGCAGAGTTATGGTTAACTTTTGAAGTATTTACTTCTGTACTTTCTACATACATGTTTTAACAAAAATACAAACTTCTTATCTTTGCTTTTTGGAAACTACTTTTAGCTTAATTTGCTCTTAAATTTTTCCCATTCAGTCAGTATTCCTCTAGATCAAGAGTTGGCAAACTTCTGTTAAATGCCCAATAGTAACTATTTTGGGATTTATGGGATGTACCATTTGTTTCAGCTACTCAGTTTCACCTTTGTAGTGCAAAGCAGTCACAGGCAACATGTAAATAAATGTATATTATGTTCCTATAATACTTCATGAAGTCAGCCCCACAGCCTGGGCTTTAGTTTGCATCTGTTGCTTTATGTACAATTTTTAACTTTAATTCCTTGACAGGGAGGGAGGGGGAGAGAGAGAGGTGGAGATGGCCCATTTGCTGGTTCACTCCCCAAATGCCCACCACATCAAGGGCTGGGCCAGGCTGGAGCTGAGTGCCAGGTGTGCTCTCCAGGTCTCCTGTGTGAGTGGGGCATGGCACCTGACCCACGGGGACTTCCTCCCGGAGGTCTGCATTAGCAGGAAGCTAGAATCAGGAGCTTGAACTGGCAGTGAGCCCAGTAACTGCAGTGTCTGACACGAGCATCTTAACCATTGGACTAAATGACTGCCTGTAGGATATCATTTTACTAAAATTTGCTTACTTTTCAAAATGCTGAAGAGAATTTTTGATTGACAATAATTGCACATTTTCATAGCTCATGGTGTGACATTTCAACACACATATGAAATGTGCACTCATCAAGTCGGGGTAATTGACATTTTCACCTCTTTGTCAAGACTTTATAATTGGAGCCTTAGAGTTCCTGTCTTGGCTCAGAAAACGAATACATAATGGTTGATGGTGAACTAGAGTCACCCCTTGTGCTATGGAACACGAGGAACTTATTCCTTCTTATTTGCCAGCTGTTAAGGATACCATTTTTGATGACTACGTAGTATTCTACCTTATTGATACATTGCTACATACTTCACCTGTCATAGTAGCTAATGTTGTTGGAAGCCTGACTCTACCAGGCTGAGTTTATTCTACTTATTTTCTCACTTGTTCTTGGCCACAATTCTGAAGCCTAAGTGTTGTTCTTCAAGTGAGAAAACTCCAAGACAGAACAGGTAGATAATTTGCATAACGTGAGATAGCTGGTAATGGAAATGCTGGTATTTACGTTTGCTTTGTATTTAGAAGCCACAGTCTTCACGACTCACTATATTTTTATGTACCTCTGTGATTACTTCCTTAGGATAAGTTCTTAGCACAACAAGTGCATTTTAAGACTTTGATGGGCACTTCCAGGTTGAAATGCGTAGCCAAGTCCTGTTTCTTGGGTGGCACAGAACAGAGTTGTGTTCTTATCTATAATAAGGACTCCCCTGAACCATTGCTAATTTAATGAGACAAACCATCATTTTGAGTCACATTAATAATTACACATGCAGATAAGCATTTATCCTAGGCATATTTCTCATCTGCATTTTTTCTTAAGTAAATTTCTCATTCATTTTCTTTCCCCCTTGTTCTGGCAGAGTATTTGTCTTACCTGTTGATTTGTAGAGGTTTTCATATGAGGGACTTCTGTGGTGTTTAGGTTGCTGTTCTATTGCTTGTTATAAAAATAGTCTTTCTGTTTGAGATGTCTGCAATGGAAGAGAATTAAAAAGAAAATAATTGTTTTTTACATCATTCACTTAGATTTCTGGAATTAACCCCAAAACTGTAAGGTAAGGGAAGCTTACTTCCATTAAGGAACTTGCTTTAGCTCCTGACTCTTAGGTCCCTAGGAGTTGTGTTTTTTAATTGGAACTGCTCCTTTGCTGTGGCCATGGCAACATACCTTAGCTGCTATGAGCAGTACACACCTTGACAAAATTTTTTTTTTTTTTGAGAGTGGCTTTTAGATGAAAGTCATTATCCAATGTATTTATAGAGAATCTAGATGATTAATGGATGACAGACCCATAATTTTTTAATAACAGGTAATAAAGTAGTAAAATTAAGAGTTACCACCTACTTAGCACCCACTGTATCCTAGTCATAACATGAAGCACATTATAGTGTTTACTTTGCTCACCACTGTAGTCCTATGTTAATTTTTTTAAATTAATTGAATTTTTAAGGAATACAAACTTCATAAGTACACCTTTAGGAATCTAGTTATTCTTCCCATGATACCTACTCTCCCAACTGCACTCCCAACCCTCCTCCTCCCTCTCCCCTTACCATTCCCATTCTCCATTAAGATTCATTTTCATTTTTTTTTTTTTGACAGGCAGAGTGGACAGTGAGAGAGAGAGACAGAGAGAAAGGTCTTCCTTTGCCGTTGGTTCACCCTCCAATGGCTGCCGCGGATGGCATGCTGCAGCCGGTGCACCACGCTCATCCGATGGCAGGAGCCAGGTACTAGGTGCTTTTTCCTGGTCTCCCATGGGGTGCAGGGCCCAAGCACTTGGGCCATCCTCCACTGCACTCCCTGGCCACAGCAGAGGGCTGGCCTGGAAGAGGGGCAACCAGGACAGAATCCGGTGCCCCGACCGGGACTAGAACCCGGTGTGCTGGCGCCGCAAGGCGGAGGATTAGCCTGTTGAGCCACGGCGCCGGCCAAGATTCATTTTCAATTAACTTTGTACACAGAAGACCAACTCTATTAATATTTCAACAATTTATGCACACACACATATACACACATACACATTGGAGAGATATTTTACAGTTAACTCTCATATTACAAATTGAGGACAGAGGTCCTGCATGGGGAGTTAGTGCATAGTGACTCTTGCTGTTAATTTAACAATTAACACTCTTCTGTATGAGGTCAGTGACTACCCGAGGTTCTTGACATGAACTGTCTAGGCTATAGAGCCTTTTGAATCCACAAACTCAGTCAGCATTTAGACAAGACCATAAGCAAAGTGGAAATCTCTCCTCCCTTTTTTAAAAAAAAGTACATCCTTCTTTGGCCACTTCTTTCTGCTGGGGTCTCGTTCACAGAAATCCTCATGTAGAACATTTTTTGCCACAGTGTTTTGGCTTTTCATGCCTGAAATGCTCTCATGGGCTTTTTAGCCAGACTAGGAAGTCTTAAGGGCTGATTCTGATGTCAGAGTTTTACTTAAAGCAATTGTCATTCTATGAGTCTGCTGTGTGGACTGCTTTCCTGGTTGGATTATTCTCTGCTTTTTAATTCTATTTTTATTACCAGATACTTGATCCTATTTATATGATCATCTTAACACTTAATTTTATCTATATGTTCATTTTAACACTTAATATGATCACTTTACACTTAAGATGACATTTTTACCACCCACTTTATGGGGTTTGGGGTCCCATGACAGCCAACTTTTAAAACTGTACCCTTAGAAGTAAGTCTGTAGGAATGTATGTAGAACTATACAGCTTTATAGTTACAAACTTCCTCCTTCCTCTCTGATTACTTTTATTTTTTACTGAGATCTCTCTTCAATTGACTTTATATGCATATGATGAACTCTGTTAAGGGTTCAACAAACAGTATGAAGAAAAAAACAAAAAAATAAAAAAGGGAACTGTTCCTCGACAGTCAAGACAAGGGCAGCTCAAGTCATTCCTTCTCAAAGTGTCAACTGCACTTCTACAGATTTTGTTTTAGGTGCCCTGTTCTCACAGATCAGGAAGAACATATGGTACTTGTCTGAGACTAAATTATTTCACTAAGTGTGATTTCCAGATTGATCCATTTTGTTGCAAGTGAATGACTGGATTTCATTTTTTTTAACTGCTGTGTAGTATTGCATAATGTACATATCCCATGATTTCTTTATCCAGTCTTTGGTTGATGGGTATTTATGTTGATTCCATGTCGTAACTATTGTGAATTGAGCTTCAATAAACATAGGGGTGCAGATAACTCTCTTATTTGCTGATTTCATTTCCTTTGGGTAAATTCCCAGGAGTGGGATGGCTGTGTCATATGGTAGGTCTATATGCAGACTTTAGAGGTATCGCCATACTGTTTTCCTTAGTGGCTTTACCAGTTTATATTCCCAACAAGAGTGGATTAGGATACCTTTTTCCCCACATTCTTGTGAGCATTTGTTGTAGGCTGATTTCTGTATGAAAGCCATTGTAACTAAGAAAAGGTGAAACCGCATTGTGTTTTTTAAAGATTTTTTATTTATCTGACAGGCAGAGTTACAGAGACAGAGAGAAAGGTCTTCCTTCTGTTGGTTCACTCCCCAAGTGGCTGCCACGGCCGGAGCTGTGCCGATCTGAAGCCAGGAGCTGGGTGCTTCTTCCAGGTCTCCCATGCAGGTGCAGGGACCCAAGCACTAGGGCCATCCTCCACTGCTTTCCCAGGTCACAGCTGAGAGCTGGACTGGAAGAGGAGCTGGACTAGAATTGGCGCCCATATGGGATGCTGGCGCCGCAGGCGGAGGATTAACCTAGTATGCCACAGTGCCAGTCCCTCATTGTGGTTTTGATTTGCATTCCCCTGATGGCTAGTGATGCTGAGCATTTTTTCATGTGTCTGTAGGCCATTTGGATTTCCTCTTCTGAAAAATGTCTAAGTCCTTTGCCTATCTCTTAACTGGTTTTTTTTTGTTGTTGTGGAGTTTCTTGATCTCTCTATATTCTGGTCATTAATCCTTTATCACTGTCATAGTTTACAAATAATTTCTCCCTTTCTGTCAGTTGCCTCTTTACCTTCCTAATTGTTTATTTTGCGGTACAGAAACTTCTCAATTTGATGTAATCCAATTTGTTACTACTGGTTTTCACTGCCTGTGCTTTGGGGGTCTTCTACAAGAACTCTTAGCCTGTGTCAATGTCTTGCAAAGTTTCCCCAGTGTTATCTAGTAATTTGGTGTCAGGTCATAAATTTAGATCTTGAATCCATATTGAGTGGATTTTTGTGTCAAGTGTAAAGTAGGGGTCTTGCTTCATACTCCTGCATGTGGAAATCCAGTTTTCCCAGCACCATTTGTTGAGGAGACTGTCCTTGCTCCAGGGATTGATTTTAGCTCCTTGGTCAAATATAAGTTGGTTGTAGATGCCTGGATTGACTTCTGGCATTTCTATTCTGTTCCATTGGTCTACCCATCTGTTCTTCTACTAGTACCAGGCTGTTTTGATTATAACTGCCTTGTATGTCTTGAAATCTGGTATCGTGATGCCTCTGGCTTTGTTTCTGTTGTGTAAGATTGCTTTAGCTATTTGAGGTCTCCTGTGTTTCCATATGAATTTCAGCATCATTTTTTTCTCAATCTGAGAAGAATGTCTTTGGTATTTTGATTGGTGTCACATTGAATCTGTAAATAGCTTTTGGAAGAATGGACATTTTGATGATACTGATTCTTCCAAAGCATGAACATGGAAGATCTTTCCATTTTTTAGTATCTTTTATTTCTTTAATTTTTTGTAATTCTCATCATAGAGATCTTTGACATCCTTGGTTAAACTTATTCCAATGAATTTGATTTTTTTTTGGTAGCTATTTTGAACAGGATTGATTTTAGAAGCTTAATCTCAGCCTTGGCATTGTCTGTATACAAAGACTGTTGATTTTAATGTACTGACTTTATATCTTACTACTTTACCAAACTCTTTTGAGTTCCAGTAGTCTCTTAGTGGAGTCTTTTGTATCCCCTATATATAGAATCATGTCATCTGCAAATAGGGATAATTTGACTTCCTTCTTCCCAGTTTGTATCCCTTTGATTTCTTTTTCTTGCTTAATGGCTCTGGCTAAAATTTCAGTACTCTATTGAATAGCAATGGTGAGAATGGGCATCCCTGTCTGGTTCTGGATTTCAGTGGGGATGCTTACAACTTTTCCCCATTCAATAGGATGCTGGCCGTGGGATTGTCATAAATTGCCTTGACTGTGTTGAAGATTGTTACTTCTATACTGAATTTGCTTAGAGTTTTCATCATGAAAGGGCATTGTATTTTATCAAATGCTTTCTCTGTGCTTATTGAGATAATCATATGATTTTTGTTACTCAATTAATGTGATGTATCACATAGATTGACTTGCAGATGTTGAACCATCCCTGCATACCAGGGATAAATCCCACTTGGCCTGGGTGGATGATCTTTCTGATGTGTTGTTGGATTCAACTCGCTAGAATTTTATTGAGGGTTTTTGTGTTGATGTTGGTCAGGGAAATTGGTCTCTAATTCTTTGTAGCATCTTTGCCGGGTTTAGGAATTAAGATGATGCTGGCCTCATATAAAGAACTTGGGAGTATTCCCTCTCTTTCCATTATTTTGAATAACTTGAAGAATTGGAGTTAGTTCTTCTTTAAATGCCTGTTGGAATTCAGCATTGATGCCATCTGGTCCTGGGCTTTTCTTTGTTGGGAGGGCCTTTATTACTGATTCAATTTCTGACTCGGTTATGGGTCTATTTAGGTTTTCTATGTCTTCATGGCTAAAATTAGGTAGATTGTATGCATCTAGGAATCTATCCATTTCTTCTAGGTTTCCCAATTTGTTGTCATACAGCTCTTTGTAGTAATTTCTGATGATTGTTTTTATTTCTGTGGTGTCTGTTGTTACATTTCCCTTTTCATCTCTAATTTTATTGATTTGGGTCTTCTTTCTCCTTTTTGGATAGTTGGGCCAATGGTATGTCAGTTTTATTTATATTTTCAAAAAACCAGCTCTTCATTTTGCTTATCTTTTCTATTGTTTTGGATTCAATTTTGTTGATTTCTCTAATTTTTATTCTTTTCTCCTAGTTTTTAGTTTGGTTTGCTGTTTTTCTAGATTCGTGATGCATTGATAGCTCATTTATTTGATGCCTTTCCAATTTCTTGATGTAGGTACCAATTGCTATAAACTTAATTCCTAACACAGCTCTTGCTGTATCCCATAAGTTTTGATAGGTTATCTTGTCATCTTCATTTATTTCCTGAAATTTTTTGATCTCTTTTGATTTCTTCATGACCCACTGTTCATTCAGGAGCATGTTGTTGAGTCTCCATGTGTTTGCATATGTTCTAGAGATTACTGAATTGCTGACTTCTAGCTTCATTCCATTGTGGCCCAAGAAGATGTATATGATTTTTTTTTTAATTTGCTGAGACTTGGTTTATGGCCTAGTATGTGGCTAATCCTAGAGGAAGTTCCATGCACTTGTGAGAAGAATGTATATTCTGCAACTGTAGGATGAAAAGTTCTGTAGATATCTGTTAGGTCTGTTTGGTCTGTAGTATTGATTAACTCTGTTTCCTTGCTGACTGTCTGGTTGATTTGTTCTTCGTTGAAAGTTGTGTATTGAAGACCCCATTCATATTGTATTGGAGTCTATGTCTCCCTTCAGATCCCTTAACATTTCTTTTACATAGCCCTGTAATTATGTGCATATACATCTATAATAGTAAGATCTTCCTTTTGAATTTATCCCTTAATCTTTACGTACTGCCCTCCCCCTTTTTTTCTCTTAACAGTTTTGTGTTAAAGTCCATTTTGTCTGATATTAGGATGGCTACACCAGCTCAATTTTGGTTTCTGTTGGCATGGAATATCTTTTTCTATTCTTTGACTTTCAGTTTGCATGCATCTTTATTGATGAAATATGTTTTTTATAGGTAGCAAATAGATGGGTTGTGTTTTTAATCCATTCAGCCAGTCTATGTCTTTTAACTAGAGAGCTGAAGCCATTTACTTTCAAGGTGGCTATTGATAAGTAAAGACATTGCCTTGCCATTTTTCAAAAGATACTCATACTGGTCTCAAATGACAGTTCAGATTTCTGTCAAATGTCTCCACCATACAGACCCAGATGTTAGGATAAAGAGACCCGATCCAAAGACAACTCATGCTTTCCCTGTCTCTCCTTTTGTCTGACCTGCTCTGTGTACAACAAAACAAATGTCTTTGAATTCTCTACTTCCACCCCAGTGTTCATTTGTCAGCATTCTGGGCCTTCCTCAATACCAGAGCCAAATACAAGGGTCTCCAAAAAGTACATGGAGAAATGGGATCAAAAGATAACTTTATTTTGGTCTAAAAAAAAAAAAAAAGATGTTAGGAAACACTTAGTTGTTTATAATGCCCATTTTTCCCAAGCTTTTTGAAGACCATGAATACTTAAGGATTTCAATTTTTTTGCACCAAGATGAACTGTTTTGAATTCCAATTTCCGTGATACTTTGGGAAGTCCCCTCTTGCTACCTAAGGATAGATTCCTGCTTTTCACAGACAGAAATGACTTCTCCGCTTCTGTTTGAATTTTAGGGTGATTTCTATTACTTTTAAGTCAATTAGAACCTCTTTCAAGGGTAACTCTTGGGGCAGACGTCTTTTTCCTCTAGCTCCATTGGCAGGCCTTCGAGAATTGGGATAGAACTCATGTTTGTTTTCCCCATAGGACTAGCACGGTTCCTTCAATGTGGTAACTTTCAGAAGGCAAATGATACTATGCCTTAGTTCTCTTGTTAGGGATCCTAAGGGATCTTTCTCTGGAAGAAATGAAACCATCTCCAGTCTTGTTAGGGGCTTGCTTTTGTCCCTTCACTTGACTCAAGTCTGTACGCTGATGTCCTAACCCCCACTCCTACCTTAGCTTGTGACCTTAGTTAGAAACAGGACTTAGGCCAGCGCCGTGGCTCAACAGGCTAATCCTCCGCCTTGCGGCGCCAGCACACCGGGTTCTAGTCCCGGTCGGGGCACCGGATTCTGTCCCGGTTGCCCCTCTTCCAGGCCAGCCCTCTGCTGTGGCCCAGGAGTGCAGTGGAGGATGGCCCAGGTGCTTGGGCCCTGCACCCCATGGGGAGACCAGGAAAAGCACCTGGCTCCTGGCTCCTGCCATCGGACGAGCGCGGTGCGCCGGCCGCAGCGCGCAGACCGCGGCGGCCATTGGAGGGTGAACCAACGGCAAAGGAAGACCTTTCTCTCTGTATCTCTCTCTCTCACTGTCCACTCTGCCTGTCAAAAAAAAAAAAAAAAAAAAAAGAAACAGGACTTAAAAAAAAAAAAAACCCGGATTATAGCAGCTGTAAGTGGGTGAGACAAGATCCTCTGGGCTAGGATGCATGCCTAATGCACTATGACTAGTCTTTTTTTTTTAAGATTTATTTTTATTTGAAAGTCAGAGTTACACAGAGAGAGGAGAGGCAGAGAGAGAGAGGTCTTCCATCTGATGGTTAACTCCCCAGATGGCTGCAACAGTCGGAGTTGCATCAATCCAAAGTCAGGAGCTTCTTCCGGGTCTCCCACGTGGGTGCAGTGGACCAAGGACTTGGGCCGGTCTCCCACGTGGGTGCAGTGGACCAAGGACTTGGGCCAGTCTCCCACGTGGGTGCCAGATCCATTACGATCTTCTACTGCTTTCCCAGGCCATAGCAGAGAGCTGGATTGGAAGAGGAGCAGCTGGGACTATGGGATGCCGGTGCTTCAGGCCAGGGTGTTAACCCATTGTGCCACAGTGCCAGCTCCGACTAGTGTCTGACCAGAAAGGAACTTTGGGTATACACACACAGCCAGGGGGAAAGCCACGAGAAAATGAGTTGCATTGCCACAGCCAAGGAAGTGATAGAAGCTAGAAGCAAGGCCTGGAACCTTCAGTGGGGAACACGGCCCTGACCATGTCTTGACCTCACACTTGAAGCCTGCAGACCTGTGAAGCAGTGAACCTCTGCGGTTTGGGCCTTCTGGTTCGTAGAGCTTCCTGTCGGCGGCCCTGGAAACCGATACACGTCTCGTGTGTCTGTCGCCCTCAGCACATCAAGATGCTTCTGTGTTTTATGTGACCCTGTCCTGTGTGGAAGTGGGGGCTGAGGTGGGCGACCTGACATCAGTCATTCAGGGGTCACTCTGATCTGTGCTCCTGGTCGTGGGGCTGGTCTCAGAGGCCCCGGGCCCTCGGCATCCTCAGCCC
Organism: Sylvilagus floridanus; assembly: GCA_949820135.1. Taxonomy (NCBI): domain Eukaryota; kingdom Metazoa; phylum Chordata; class Mammalia; order Lagomorpha; family Leporidae; genus Sylvilagus; species Sylvilagus floridanus. The sequence continues at coordinate 7,100,970 of OX463228.1, read as the reverse complement.
CAGAAACTGAGTGTGTAGCAGTGAACCCATTCCTTCCTCTCCAGGCCTCTTCTCTCCTGTAAGCCCATCTCCGTGATGACCATCAAGTCCATCTTGGTCACTCTGTGACCCCTCCCTGTCCTCTTAAATTAAAAAAATCCAAATTTCTGCCTTCCTTGGGGGTAATACATTCTGGCAGCACCAGACCCTCCTGGCAGTGTTGGCCTGGTGGATTGGTTGTCCCTAAATGCAGATGATGTGTTCTCTGTCCTGTCGGATGTCACATGCCCAGACCTTGTGGCTATTGGAGACTGGGACCCTGGCAGGACAAAGGTGAGGACACTGCCCCTTCTCCACGAGGTCTAAGGGACAGAGCTAGCCTCAGATCAGGGCTCTGAGCCAGACCCCGCCAGGTTTGCAGCTCACTGTGTCCCTGGCTGGGGGGAAGCCGTGGGGAGGTTCCTTCACCCCTCCTGGGCCTCCATTTCCTAACTGGTGAGAGGAGCTAATAAGGGTGTGATTTCCTGCACATCAAGAGACCAGAACCCAGTGCATAGCAGGCACCCCATCAGTGTTCACTTTGTATTATTTCAAATTCAATAAAAAGCCTTGTTAACATTTATTCAAGCGCCTTCTTATTTTTCACACAGAAGGGTGTATTTACTGCAAGAGTTTTCTCCACCTCTCCCCAAACTCCACCAGTCTCAGACACATTAAGACATGCGAGGTCGTTTCTACACAGATTTCAGCTGGCTTGGCAGGGAATTTGGAACAAAGCTCCTGGGATCTAACTTGGCTGAGCTCCTGGGCCTCTCCTGGCTGCCAGGTCCCCTGTGTGCACCTGCCTTCTGTGTTGTTTAGGTTGCAGTGACCAAGGACACAGCGTGGTGACTGGCCTCCTGGGGCCTCCTGAGTCGCCAGGGGGTCACTCTAATTAGTTCCACTGTTGAACACGCAGACATTTATCCTGCAGGCAGGAAGGACTGTTGGGAATAGCTGCTTAACAGGAAGTCCAGGCAGTGAGCAGGTGTGCATTGGGAGTGCCTTCCCTGTGATTTGGAGCACTGGCAAAGGCCGACAGGCAACCAGGGAGGACCCCCTGCCAACAGCTGTTTCCCCCATTGTGTTGCTCTGGTAGGATCACCTGTAAGCAGTGTGGGCTCCATTCAGCCAGACAGAATTGTTACTGATTGGTGGGAGTTTATTAAACACTTCCTGGGTGCCAGATCCATTACGAGGCATGAGGGACAAAGAGGTAGGGGTAGACACCATCCTTCGTGTAAGGAGTGTGACCACAGTCATTGGGGGTGACTCACCATTAGGGCTGAGGGTGTCATAGGTTAGAAAGAAGGATCGGGATCTGGGCTGGGGTCGGGACTGGGGATCGCACATGTGTTAATGTTACTGGCCTAATGTTCCTGTAAGACATTCCAGCTTTATCAGGACAGGGATTTTGATTTCGGTCTCTGTGTTGCTCCATAGCTGATACTAGCCCAGTGGCTGGCATGAAATAGAAACTTCTTAAACACTATGTGACATATAAGCCAAGACTTAAAGGACTTGAGGAGTCAGCCAGGAGGAAATTGTGGGGGTGGGGAGGGAAAGAAAGGCAGGAGGAAGTGAAATGTGATGAGTGATGGTGTGGTGGGCAGATGCTGCTTTGGGGGGGCGGTGCTGGGTAACAAAGACTGTGGTTGTGGGAACTCTGAGCTCCCAGGGTGGGGTGGTATGGGGCGTTTTCAAGGTGAGGGTCCTAAGGAGGGCTGAATGTTGAGTGACACTGAGCTGTGGTTTAGGTGAAGGAAAGATGCCGCCGGCTTTGGTGTAGGTGTTAGAAGGTGCAGGAAATGGACTTGGACAGACAGTGCAGGAAGAGGTCATTAAGTGGCTCCTGTCTGGCTGACATGGTAGTGGCTGGACACATCACTGACAGTGCGACGGGGAAGTAGATGGGTTCAAAAGCGACTAGGGATGTAGAATGGGCACCATCAGGCAATTTTGTCTGGGGAAAGGAAGGAGGAATGTCTGGAAAATGCCCAGGCCTGTAGGTGATGCTGGAGCTGTTCACTTAAGTGATGAGCAGCTCCGGAAGGGGGGCAGCAGGAAGCTAACTAACGCTGTGAACACGCTGCGTCTGACTTGCCTGTGGGAAGGCCACAGGGCAGGTACACACATCAGCCTCCCCCCAGGAGGGACAGTCTGGCCTGAGATACAGGCTTGGACACTCCATGACACATCAGATCATTTTGCATCGCCTGGAAGTTCGCAAGTAAATCTCAGAAGGCCCGCAAACTTGGGAAATTGTGTGGGCATTGTGATGCATGTGCATGGTTCTGGAGACTTACCTTTGTGTCCGCTCTGCAAATGTTCCTGCCTTCAAATAGGTTAACTCTTGTTGCGTGTGGCTCTGGGATTTGTAACATTTCAGGCGTGGAGGCACTGTGTTGAGGCGGAGGTTGGGATCAGAGTATGCGAGATGAGCCAAAGATTGACAGCATAGCTCCGCTGTGATGACCATTCAGCATTTCATCTTAATAACCAGCTGCTTATGATCAGGCTTTGTGTCAGTCTAACACAAAAACTTGGCTATCAGGTTTTATTTAAAAAGATTTATTTATTTGAAAGTGTTACAGAAAGAGGTAGAGACAGAGAGGTCTTCCATCTGCTGGCCCACTCCCCAGATGGTGCAATGACCGGACCTGAGCTGTTCCAAAGCTAGGAGCCAGGAGCTTCCTTTGGGTCTGCCACAAGGACTTGGGCCATCTTTTACTGCTTTCCCAGGCCATATCAGAGAGCTGGATTGGAAGAGGAGCAGCTGGGACTAGAACTGGCACCCATATGGGATGCTGGCACCGTAGGCATAGGATTAACCTCCTATGCCACAGCGCCAGCCCCCTATCAATTTTCAAGAAGGAATTTCATACAGGGAACTACTTGCTTTGAAAATCGCTACTAAAGCTCTAGGGGAAGATTTCAGAAAAGTCAGGATGTACCCCTGTAGTGGCGTCGGGAAACTGGGATTGAAAGGCACCAGTGGCTGTTGCCATCACGGTAACTGCGGCTCCACCACCATGAAGCTGTAGAAAGGCTGCTGGTTGCTGCTCCACGTGGAAAGTCTCAGCTTTCTGTGACCTCTCTACCACAGTGATAGTCAGAAGGAGCCGGAAGGTGGCTGACATCTCACTTGTTCCTTCTAGAACCTTCTTGTGTGACTGCATCTAATGAGTAACACCCAGTTCACACCCGAATCCACAGGTGCAGACTCCTGAAGTACATTTTCAGCTGTACTGTCTTTTCCTAAAAGGACAGTACAATGCAGCTGGGGAGAGTGTCTGGTTGTTGTGGGGAGGTTGTTGGGGAGAGGTTGGTTGTTGGAGGGGAACAATATGATGGATGCAATTGGCTGTCCATACCCGTGGGTCCTACAACCATGGAGTTAACCAACTGTGGACTGAATGTGGTTAGTTCTGTGATGACATGTGCAGACTTTTTTCTTGTCATTTGCCCCTAAGCGATGCCATGCAATAACTATTCGCAGAGCTCTGACATGGTCTTAGGTGTTATAAATGGTCCAGAGATGATTTGAAGTGTGGGCGGTATGGTGCACAGGTTACATACACATCCCATGTTACATAAAGGGCACCAGCATCCCAGATCTTGCTATCCGAGGCAGGTCCTGGAGCCAATTCCTTTGGTGAATACCCAGGGATGACAGTATTTTGGTATTAGTGAGGCATAGGGTCTCTGCAGCTCCCCAGACTTACATTGTTATGCAAAAGCTGCTACGGACAGTAGAGAAGTGAATGAGCATGCTGCTCGTGTCCAATAAAACTTTATTTTTAAAAGTGGTGATTGGCCGGATGTGGTCTATGGGCCATGGTTTGTCAGTCTGACACATAAGTAAGTCAATTCACAATAATTATGATAGCTTCTTTCACAGGAGAGGGATTCAAATCAGAGACCCTCAGTCATTTAGCTAGGGTAAATGGAAGCATATTCTGGTTATTTTTATTTCAGAATTGATTTTTTTTTCCAGCAAAATACAATGCTTGGCCACTTCTGTTATGAGACTTGAGGTTTAAAAGGGGAGGAAAATGAGTGCTTCATTGATGCAAACCAATGAATTTGTGGTAAATGCTCCAGGAATGGTACAAAATGCCTTGATCAGAGGCACTTAGGATAGAAATCAGAATCGGTTTCACTGCGGAAGTAGTTTGAGTTGGGGGTTGAAGCAAGATAAGACTTGAACAGGGGAGACAGAAGGAGGGGGTATCAGAAGAGCATCTTAGGTGAAAAGAGAAACCTTAAGGGAAGTTTAGGAAATGAGCTACAAGTTGAAACTCGTCTGAACATTGTGACCTTCTGGGGTGGTGGTGGAGATAAGTGAATAGTGGAGAATGGTGGGTGTGAGGATTAGCAATCTGGAGTTAAAATGAGAAGCACTGACAGCTTTTGAACAGGGTTGGGACAGTGCATTACTTCGGGAAGAATGATCTGGCATTGCTATGCGGAATGTTTTGAGTCAGAAGATGAAGCCAGTAAGAATTCGCTTAGGAAGTTACCGCTGTGTCTTTGCGTGAACACACAAGGGAAGCTGCGGTTATGAGACGGCAAAGGATAAGGAAACCAGGGCATGTAGGTGGGATAGAAGGAAGGATTTGTAGGAAGAGATGAGTTGAATAACCATACTCGGAAAGCTAGGAGCAGGTGTTTATGGAAAAGGTGATGGGGTTCTGTCTTGGGTCTGAGGTGCTCAGGGGAGAAAAACCATAGGGGACAGGCACTTGAAAACGTGGACTTGATCTTCAAGGCATGTTTGATTGGGAATTGTCGCAGGTGGACAGAGGGCCACCTGAGACCCCAGGTCTCTGAAGGCTTGGGGAGAGCAGAGGATGCTTGTTTTCATCCGTTTTCCTTTGCCTTAATGAAATGGCAGAGGCTGGGTGATTTGTAAAGAGAGGAGAATTACTCAGATCACAGTTTTAGTCTCTGGAAGTCCAAGCAGCTTGGCACCAGGTCTTGCGAGGATTCCCCTGGCTACACTACTGCACAGTAGATGGCTTCAGGGTGGAGGTGAGAGGGAGAGCTCGTACATAGCGCCAGTGATTTGGTGGTCAGGCTCACTCTTTAGAACCTCTTGCTCTTGAGGGAACTGCCAGGGTCCCATGAGAACTACCTTAATCTCTCCCAAGGGCGATGATGCCCATGACCTCAGTTAGACCGCAAAGGTCCCTAACACCTCTCAACATTGCCACACTGGGGATGGAGCTTCCAACATGTGGACCTGCGGGGACACTCTCAAACCATATCCAAACCTTAGCAGTGTCCGGATGAGAACCCAAGGGACTTAATCAAGGGACAAGGGATAGGAAGGTGGATTAGGAGGCGCTGGTGGAGTGCCAGGAAGGAAGGATGTTTGAGTGGGTCAAGGAGAGGAGCTGTTTACAGAAAAGGGGTGGCTAGGAGCAGTTTGATAGAAAGGAAAAAAGAGAGAGGAGGGTAAGTTGAATCTGTTTGTTTTAAAGTTGGTGAATTCTTCAATGCCTCAATACCATAATACCACAAACGACTTGGACCCTGATTTCTCCCCCAGGGCTCTCGTAAAGAGAAAACAAGTCCAAAAAAGAACATGGTCTGATTCTTTGACTCTCAGGATTCATGTTCTGGTCGGCTGTTTGTGTCTGACAAGGCTCTGTTGGTGGCTTCTCCTGGCAACCTGCGAGGTTGTGCACCGATGTGTGTAGTTGTTAAGCAACGGCTTCCGTTGTTGTGGTCCCTGCTCGATGTGGAGCACCCATGAGTCCAAAGCTAAGCCTTCAGTCAGTGGGAAATAAGTGCCTGACTTTGAAATTGCAGAGGTTATGCATTTGTGGCATAAGAAATCAGTGTGTTGATGATATTGTCATCGTTTGCAGATGGCTTTAAAAATCCAGTGGAGAATTGCTGTGTAGTGCCATGAAGATGGAGCTCTCCCCAGGCCTTTTCCTAGAGGGGGAGAGGAAAAGGCCATATGCCCAGTCCCTACAAGGAGCTGGATATTTTACACTAGTGCTTTCTAAGTTCATAAATGAAAACAGAACACACACACCAGAAAAAACCAAACTGCACAGTTTCAGCTGTCAGTGATCCAATTAATCTAAATTAGACTTTTTTTTAAAAAAAGATTTATCCATTTATTTGAAAGGCATAGTTAGACAGACATACATTGTCCTTTGCTGGTTTGCTCCCCAAATAGCTGCAATGGTCAGAGCTGGGCTGATTCGAAGCCAGGAAGCAGGAGCTTCTTCAGGGTCTCCTGTGTGGATGCAGGGTTCTGAGGACTTAGCCCATCTTCCACTAATTTCCAGGCCATCAGCACGGAACTGGATCAGAAGTGGAGTGGCCAGGACTTGAACCAATGCCCAAATGGGATACCTGCACTGCAGATGGCAGCTTAACCCGCTGAACCACAGCATCGGTCTCAGAGACAGACTCTTTAAAATGTTTTATTTAGGAGCTGTCACTTTGGCACAGTGGGTTAATACTCCTGTGGTGCTGACATCCGTATGGGTGCTGGTTCGAGATCCAGCTGCTCCTCTTCTGATCCAGCTCTGTGCTATGGCCTGGGAAAGCAGTGGAGGATGGCCCCAGTTCTTGGGACCCTGTACTTATGTGGGAGACTTGGAGGAGCCTCCTGGATCCTTGCTTCAGATTGGCCCAGCCCTGGCCGTTGCAGCCATTTGGGGAGTGAACCAGTGGTTGGAAGACCTTCCTCTGTCTTTCCCTCTCACTGTCTAAAACTCCACCTCCCAAAATAAAAAATAACAAAAATTAAAGACATGTTCTGGCTCTTTCACATCTTGGTTTGTGGCTTCCATAGCACAATTATCTTGGTCTCAAATGGGCTATGAAATGGAGGTAAGAGGCGGCAATTTAGACTAACATTTTCCACTTAGTTGAGTTGTCTTGGTCTCATATTTAAATAGATAGGCTACACTGAAGCAGCTCTAGGCTGTGTTTCTCTGGAGTTCTTGGGAGATTAGAACAGTTACAGAACTCTTTCACATGTGTGGACAGCTTTAGTCTTGGGGCTGACATTGTGGCTTAGTCAGTAAAGCTGCCACCAGCAGTGCCAGCATCCCATATGGGTACTGGTTCAAGTCCTGGCTGCTCCACTTTGGATCCAGCTCCCTGCTAATGTGCCTGGGAAAGTAGAAGAAGATGGCCCAGTGCTTTGGCCTCTGCACCTATGTGGGAGACCCAGAAGAAGCTCCTGGCTTCAGCCTGGCTCAGTCCTGGTCAGTGAACCAATGGGTGGAAGATTGTCTCTGTCTCTCTCTCTCTGTCTCTCCCTGTGTGTGTGTGTGTGTGTGTGTGCGCGCGCGCTCCTTTCTATGTGGCTCTGACTTTAATTTTTTTTTTTTAAACAAGCTTTAGTCTTTGAAGTGCTTTGATATCTATTCATCCCAGTTGACCTCACAGCAGTCTGTAAGATAGGCACCCTGTATATTATCATTAAGTCCATATTTCAGATCAAGGAACTGGGTTTCAGAGTGATTAATTAACTAGTCCAGAGTCACACAGCACATTAGCCGCAAATTTAGAGCCGAGGGTCAGCTCTCCTGTCTCTGAACTCCTTAGCACTGCTGCTCTGCTCTGGGTGACATTTCTGACATTAGTGTTGGCTTTCATTCTTAGGCGCTCTCTGAGAGCTTTGCTGGTTTCTGGAAGCTCATTGATTGAGGAGAGCTCAGCAGCAGAAACCACAGGCTGTAAGTGAGTGACCCTTGTCAGAGGTTTGGCCTTTCATTGAATGGAAGCCTCTCGTGAGGGAAAGGTACACACTGAGGCTTGCCAGCCTTCCAAAGATGGCAACCCCCGGCTCCTCGGGGAGAGCACTGTATGCCAACTGTAGAGGAGTGAGCACATGTGCCAGGGCTGGAGGACGGGGCTGCCGGCGGCATGCTGCAGAGGGGCAGGGCTTGAGCACACAGAGCTGGTGGATGCTGCCACCTCTGGTCTCCATATCTGTGCTTCCACATCCTAGGATTCAACCAACCCTTGATGGAAAATGCATGAGAAAAATGTTGTGTGGCCTTTTCTTGCACGTTGCTACTCCCTGGGTGTAACTATGGGCAGTGCATTTGCACTGGGTGAGGTATTAGAAGTAATGGAGAGGGGCCGATGCTGTGGTGCAGCAGGTAAACATGCTGCCTGCAACGCCAGAATCCCCTATGGGCACTGGTTCGAGTCCTGGCTGCTCCACTTGGGATCAAGCTCCCTGTTTATGTGTGGGAAAGCAGCGGAAGATGGCCCAGGTACTTGGGCCTCTGCACGCATATGGGAGACCATTGTGGCCATTTGGGGAATGAACCAGTGGATGGAAGACCTCTCTCTCTCTCTCTCTCTCTGTAACTCTGCTTTTTAAATAAATAAGTCTTTTAAGAAAGCAATGGAGAGAAGTTGCACAGCTTACAGCGGGACGTGTGTAGCAGAGTCCAACGTTGTCTACAAGGGATGTGAGCGTCTGGTTTGAACCCAGCTGGGCGTCCTGGAACCAGTGCTGGTTGGATGCCGAGGGATGACTGTACTTACCCTTAAAATCAAGCTTGTTGGGCTCCTTTTTTAGAAATGGGCCTGTTGGCTGGCTTCGTGATGGTTTTCTGTACATAAATAATTGCACTTAAATCGAATGCTTTTCTTACCGTGCAACTGAATTTAGTGACGTCGTCAATATCTCAGCCCTCAAGTGATCTTTTAAATATTCTTCACCCTGGGAACTGGCCCAAAGGATGGCGGCTGCTTTTCCATGTACCACTCAGCACAACAGTCCTGAATTACTGCTGACTGAAGATACGCAAGGTACAAATCAATACGTGTTTTGTTTCTCTATTTTTGGAAATGAGACAAAGAGTGAATGAGAACCCCTCGACGAGGGTACAGAGTGCCACCATTGTTCTGTGGGTTCATGGGCTGAGCCGTAGCCACCATTTGACTCTCTGGCTGATGACTGCGTCATGACACGACAGTAAAAGGATTTTTAAAAGCAGCTTTACCGAGTCACACCTCACAGACCCTATAACTCACCTGTGTAAAGTGTGCAACGGAATTTTTTGGATATTTTTAATTGTAAAATACAAAATAAAATTTCCCATTTTTTTCACTTCTAATGAACAGTTCAGTGGTACTAGTTATGGTCATGATCTTGTGCCATCATCACCACTAATTGCGAAACAACCTTTTCATTGCCCCAGACAGAAATTCTGTGCCCATTAAGAGTAACTCTCTCTGGAGTTTTGAATGCAGTCATGGAATTGATGAGCACCTCCGGGTGTGTGTAGGACCTGTGAGGCAGGTTTGGTGCAGTCTGTTTTTTTAGGGTCAGTTCCATGTTGTACATGAGAGATTGGGTTCATGCAGGAGGCGACCTCTGAGACAAGCATGAAGATCAAAGTCTGAGTCAACACTTGGAGGGAAAGGGCCAGAGGCAGGATTGGGCAAGGGATGTGTCCTGTTGGAGTCCTAAGTCTTCCTACCCAAAGGGACTCTGGAGCCTGAGTTTCCTGGGTTGGAGGGCTGTGGCTTGGAGTTCCCCACCAAACTCAAGTTGATAGTCGGCTGACGCTGTAACAGCATGACAAGGTGGGACTAGTTAGAGGTGATGAGATCGGGGTGGTGCCCCCCCCCAGACAAGTTAGAGGTGATGAGATCAGGGTGGTGCCCCCCCCCCCCCGAGACAAGTTAGAGGTGATGAGATCGGGGTGGTGCCCCCCGAGACTAGTTAGAGGTGATGAGATCGGGGTGGTGCCCCCCGAGACAAGTTAGAGGTGATGAGATCGGGGTGCTGCCCACCGAGACAAGTTAGAGGTGATGAGATCGGGGTGGTGCCCCCGACTGGGAGGATGTTGTTGTGGAAGTTGGTTGGTGATTGACTGCAAGTGTCTGTTCCTGATGAGGGCACCAGCTGGATCCCACACCTCTGTCCCTGTCTGCGGTGTGCTCGCTTGCCCTTCTACCACGTGCAGGCACAGCCTGAGGGCTTTGCTAGCTGATAGTGCCATGCTCTTGGACTTGCCAGTCTCTTGAATCCTAAACCAGATAAACTTAAATCACTTAAAAATCATGCAGTATGTAATATTGGGCTAGAGCAGTAGAAAATCGACTTAAGACATCGTGCAACAGAAATAGGTCTTTCTACCTTCATATCATGCAGTCATAGGTTGTCTCCTGTTGTCCCTAGGAAGGTGCCTGGACTTGGGCTAAGGAAGTTTCTTTTTTGGCAGGCAGAGTGGACAGTAAGAGAGAGAGAAAAAGGTCTGCCTTGTTGCCGCTGGTTCATCCTCCAATGGCCGCCGCAGCTGGCACACTGTGGCCGTCGCACAGCGCTGATCCGATGGCAGGAGCCAGGTGCTTCTCCTGGTCTCCCTTGGGGTGCAGGGCCCAAGCACTTGGGCCATCCTCCACTGTACTCCCTGGCCAGAGCAGAGAGCTAGCCTAGAAGAGGGGCAACCAGGACAGAATCCGGTGCCCCTACTAGGACTAGAACCCAGTGTGCCAGCGCTGCAAGGTGGAGGATTAGCCTATTGAGCTGCAGCGCCAGCCGGAAGTTTCTTCAACCGAGGTCAAGAAAGGGTTGCCAGCTGCATTCCTGACAGATGGGGGTGGGGGGTGTTGAAGCGCTGGGTTGCTGGCTTCATGAACCTGCTGCCTATTGGGATCACCTTTGTGTCCTCAAAAATATTGTGCCTGATTTAACTGGTATGGGGGAGCCCCAGGGGACTCATCGTGGGCTAGACAGATGGGAAATGACTGCATTTGGTCTTGAAGGGGCATCAGTGTAGTGCACACCACTGTGGAAAATCCTGAACTTGGGATTCAGGCAGAACCTGGCTTAATATTCCTCTCAGTCTTAGCACTGTTATGTATCTACTAACACTTGGCTGCTGGGCTTTTGAGATGTGAGTGGGGCTGGCATTGTTACACCCTCAGGTGGAGCTTCCACTTGATGTCCATCAGAGCTCGTGGAGTCCAGCCTCTGCGTTCAGCCCAGCGTCCTGCTAACGGCCTTGGAGGCAGCAGATGACCCTTCAAGTGCTTGAGTCCCTGCTACCCACACGGAGATTGGATGCAGTTCCTGGTTTTACTCTGGCCCGGCTCCGACTGTTGTGGGCTTTGGGTGAGTGAACCAGGAGATGGAAAGTGGATCAGTCAGTCTCTCTCCCCCTTTCTCTTTCTCTCCCTCTGGTCCTGCTCTGCCTTTCAAATAAATAAAAATATTTACAAAAATAGAAATGTCAGTGGGTGGTGCATATGGTAGGTGAAGAGGCACTTACCAATTAATGCAAGAACAATGTACACCTCTTAAAATAGAAATGCCTAATGAACAGAAGAGAAATCTGAATTTTAAACACTAAAAATTATACTGTCCTAGGAGTAACTGAAGAATGAAGCTCATTATGGGCAAAGATGGAGAAGAATCGATGGTCCCCAGCAGTGGTGTAGGTACAGCATGACAAGCATCCATGGTGTTACGGGTACAGTAGGACGTGTCTCCCCAAACCCATGCAGATGTTTAAATTCTGATGTCCTCATGGTAACGATTGGTTAGGGATGGAGGCCTGATCTATTGAAGGCAGCTGAGGGGTGGGGCTGGTCTTTAGGTCACTGGGGCTTGTCCTCAGAAGGTGATTACTGGAAGAGGCTTGATTAGTTGAGCCTGGTTCTCTCTACTTCTGATCAGGAGGCCTGATCTATTGAAGGCAGCTGAGGGGTGGGGCTGGTCTTTAGGTCACTGGGGCTTGTCCTCAGAAGGTGATTACTGGAAGAGGCTTGATTAGTCCAGCCTGGTTCTCTCTACTTCTGTCCCACCTCCAGACTCCATTCAGCATTGACTAGCGGGCTACCTGCTGAGTACTCAAAAACCATAAGCCTAAAATAACACTTTGCTTTCCCAAAGCAGCACCTCTGGGGTACTTGAAAGTAACCAAAAGCAGATTGACACACATGGGTATAAAGATTACAGAGAATTGTGTAGAATTGGGCATAAAAATTCTTAAAGTGAACGTTTTTGATGAAACAATCTAATCCTAGAAGATGATCTTGAGTAAATAGCAGGTATGTGTGTGCAGGCATGTGCAGAATTGCTGTTTTGATGACGACAATACAAAATGAGAAGCAGCAAAACAGCTCATGACTAGGGCGTTAGTTGAATAAGTTGTATGCACTTTGAAGAGTGCAGTTCATAAGGCAGCATGAGACTTTTTGCCTTGAGAACCTTTGCATTGAAAAATGCTTATAAGAAAAATACCACACATTGATAGCAAACAATGGTTTTTGCCTCGAGTAGAACAGCAGGTGAATTTTATTTTCAATCCCATATTGCTTGATAATATTTAGACTTAAAAATAACACATGTACATTAGTTGAGTTTTTAAGTGTTAATTTTACAATCTTAAATATAAAATCACATATTGCCAAAATTACACACATCTCTATCCATCCTCCTACTCTGCCACCTACCTATCCATCCAGTGTCCCAAAAGAGAAGTCTATAATCCAATTAGTGTTTATTCCTGGAGTTGAAGCAACTAGTGATTTCTATTTTATTTCTTAGGCTTATTTATACTTTGTATATTTTTCAGTGAGATTGTATCAGTCTTCCACTGAGATAGAAAAATAGTCTTTAAAGACTCAGTGCACTTGCTTGGCCTATTTTCTATTCTTTATTTAAACAGTGCTGGCATCTATTTCATACAATGCGTCCTTTGGTTATCATCTGTCCCCATGTCTTTGTCTTTGCCTTTTTTCTTGAATCATCCCCATGTTTTGATGAAGAGTTATGTTTTGGGGCAGCACTGTGGCATAGAAGATTAAGCCTCAGCTTGCAGTGCTGGCTTCCCAAATGGGTGCTGGTTTGAGTCTCAGCTGCTCCACTTCTGATCCAGCTTCCCTGCTAATATGCCTGGGAAGCAGCAGGAGATGGCCCAAATGCTTAGGCCCCTGTACCTATGTGGGAGACCCTAGAAGGAGCTCCAGGCTTCAGCTTGGCAGTTGAGGAAGTTCTCTTTTCTTCTTGCTCTATATTCCTGCCTTTGAAATACATTTTTAAAAAAGGTTTTCTGTTCATCAAATGAGGGATGATGATTGAGGACTACGTCAGGTGTATTCTGGCTGTACATTTTCACTTTATTCATTTTTGTCTTGAGTAGTTTGACCTTTAGATGAGGTGTTTCCAAGTATAGCATCTGTCATCTACCATTGTGCTTTTTATTTATCTATTAAATGGTAATATGTCCTCCAAAATATTGATATTCAATTATTTCATTCCACATTTGCCTTTAGGAAGCGTTTTGAAGCTAAATATGGAAACACTTTGCACAGGCAAAGACTCCTCCATGTACTTCACAAATCTCATCATCCTGTGGGCTACACATTAAACATCACCTCCTCTCTGGCATGTTTTAACCCTGCTAGGCTCACCCAGGGCTGCCTTCTTCGTGTTGGCTGTGGTTTGCAATGCATTTTATTCTAAGTAGTTGATGGTATCTGTCATCCTTTGAGACTCTGAAACAGGAAACATGGTAGCCAACTACCGACATCGCCTCCAGCAGTCACCACCTCCTGGAGATGACAGCCTTGACAGATGAGGGATGACAGAAGTGAGAGTATGTCATTTCTAAGAAAAGGATAGCATGGAGGATGACAGAAGTGATGATGATGTCCTTTCTAAGAAAAGGTTATCAAAGACTCGGAGTGCCATCTTGGGCTCTTTCCCTTGGATCACTTGCTTTCCTGGAAAATTGGCTGCCAAATTGTAAAGACAGGCAATGGATGGAGAGAGGCTCATGGATCCACAGCTAATAAAAAGGAACCTGGCTCACAACCATGTGGGTTTGGAGACAGATACTTTTCTTGTTGAAACTTCAGATGTTATAGATCCTGTCATTAGCTTGATTGTAATTTCTTGACTTCCCAAGCAAAACCATCTGTAATGGTTCCTAACTGCTGATCCTCAAAAACTATGTGAGACAGTAAGTGATTATTACGTTCTGAGTTTTGGGTGATGTCTAAAACAGCAGTAGATAAATTAATGCAGATTTTGGGCTAGAAGTAGGTACTGATGTAGTAAGCGAACAAAATTGATAGTGATGTTGAAACTAGGCAGTGGGGTTTAGAAAATTGGAACGTGTTGAGGAAAACGTTGGTAAAAGCTTAAAGTGCCGTGAATTCACTATTCATCCAATTGGGAATTTAAGCTTTCACTGGTTGCCTTCTCAAATAAAAATAAGAAATACATTTGGAAATTGGATACAGGAGAATCTTTTTCATGTAATGGTGAAAAAATTAAAATTGGCACTCTTTTTTTTTTTAAGATTTTTGAGAGGCAAAGTTACTGAGAGAAGGAGAGACAGAGGTCTTTTTCTACTGGTTCACTCCCCAAATGGCTGCAGTGGCCAGAGCTGGGCCAATCCAAAGCCAGGAGCCAGGAGCTTCTTTGGGGTCTCCCTTGTGAGTGCAGGGGCCCAAGCACTTGGACCAGCTTCCACTGCTTTCCCAGGCCATAGCAGGGAGCTGGATCCATAGAGGAGCAGCTGGGACTCAAACCAGTGCACAGCACTGGCCCAAGTGACCTTCTTACTTAGAGGTGTGTGGAAAGTAGACAGTGCACTTGATAAATTGTATAACACAGGTAAGGAGTTTTCTAACCAGAGTATTGAAAATGACTCCAGAATGTTTTTCCTGGGGCTTACAGGAAACTTGTAAGAGAAACTGAAGGTAGAACTATGCAACAACAGAGATAGCATTTGCTGGTTTTAAAGATTCCTAGCCTTTTCCCATGGCACATGATGCCAAAATTAAAAATAGCTTCTGAGAAAAATTGAAATTCAGAGAAGTTTTCAGAAAACAAGTTCCAAGCACAAAGCCAAGGGTGTAAAGGTAAAATCTTCCCTTACAACTTCAAAAACAGAAGACAAAATTTTAGTATTGTTTAGTCACACAAACAAAAGGCCCTCTACAGAGATGAAAAACTTGTTCACAAACTCTCAGTCAAATAGATTTTTTGGGAGCTCCAGGACATTGTATTTCAGCATCAGCCTAAGGCAAAGAAGGACCTATTGCACAGAGACTTGTACATATGGTTTTTATCTAATGGGACTCACAGACAACCCGTTAAGTATAAGGAGAGTTATACTTGAAACAGCATCAACTAGGAAATGAATGGGATAAAGAGCATAAAATGGAAAGAGGACTTTGGACCACCCAGTATCAGCAAAAAGTATCAAAGGCTGAGAATTACTCAGCTGCAAGTCCACGTTAGCTTTCATGAACGTGGAAGGATGAGTGAGAGTGCAGAACCAAGATCCCAGAGGGCAGAGAATTAGTCTTAGAACTTAACTTGAGACCTAATCAAAGATGGCCCAACATTAGCTCTGTTGAATTTCTGAAACGCTAGCCTTGCACGCTCTGCGTCTTCCCTTCCTTGAGCAGGAGCATTAATGGCATTGACCCTGCCTGTATCACCGTCGTTTGTTGGCTGGGTTTCCTTCCTCGTGTGATGCCTAGAGATGAAGAACCATACTCAAGGAGCTGTATGTCAGAGACTGCACGAGAAGCTCACCTGTTCCAAGATCTGCTTCAGATCTTGGTGGGGGTCTGGACTTGTGCTACCGTGATGCAATGAGAATTTTGGGGTGTTATAGGGGACGTTATTGTACACGGCATGCAGGGGAGCTGTGGATTGTGGGGAACAAGAGGGTAGACTAGTGAGTAGCCTTCAAGATGTCCCCCTAAGATCCTGACTCCTGAGATCCACAGAGGTGCAACACCCTCCACATGCACGTGGTACTGGAGTTGGTCCGTGTGATCAGTAGCTTACAGCAGAAGTGATGGTGTTTCACTGTCAAGATGAATTTATCAGAAACTCCATCTTCTATTTGGAGCATGCTCTCATTCTCTTGGATCATTCACTATGGGAAAAGCCAACTGCCATATACTGAGAACACTGCACACAGGCAGAATTGTAGATGCCCACATGGTGAAGAACTTCCAGCCCAAAGCCATCAGAGTGAGCTTTCCTCAGGCTGGCAGTTGGACTGCAGTGAGTCACTGTAGAAAGGAACTTCCATAGGAAGCCTGAGATAGTGTGCGAAAGCCCTGATTGCAAGCTCAACTCTTGCCTGACGTCTGAGAACTTGGATTTAGGGAGGTTTCCCACCATTTCTTAATGGAGTGGCTTACTGTGCATAACCTTTTTAACCTTGTAAACGATATCTTAAGCTGAATACCTGCCTTCCGTCTGGGATCATGGAATTTGGAGTTAAAATTTTATTTAGGGGACCAGCACTGTGGTGTAGTGGAAAAAGCCACCACCTGCGGTGCTGGTATCCCAGTATGGATACTGGTTTGTGTCCTGGATATTCCACTTCCAATTTAACTCCCACCTAGTGCTCCTGGGAAAATAGTGGAAGGTGGCCAAGGTGCTTGGGCCCCTGCACCCACATGGGAGACCCAGAAGAAGCTGCTGGCTCCTGGATTCGAATTGGCCAAGCTCGGGCGTTGTGGGAGTTAACCAGTAGATGGAAGACCTCTCTCTTTTAATCTCTTCCCCTCCTCTCTATAACTCTGCGTTTCCAATAATTAGTAGATATTTTTTTTAAAAAAACTTTATTTAGGCATGGAGAAAGAGACAGGGAGAACTCCCATATCCTACCTCATTCACTCTCAAAATGTCAGCGGTCCCTGGGGCTGAGTTGGGCTGTGGCTGGAACTGGGAGCTAGAAACTCGATCCATATCTTCCATGTGTGTGGCAGGAACCGAATTACTTGAACCATCAGTACTGCTTCCCAGGCAGAAGCTGGAGTTGGGAATAGAACCCAGCACTCTGCTAAGCAACGTGGGTGTCTTAGCCACTGTGCTAAATGCCTGCTCCCAAAATTTTGATACTTGCTATGTAGAGGGTGTGTATATGAGCAGCTCCCAATCAAATCTTTGGGAACTGAGTCTGCCTGGTAGGAAACATTTCCTACACAATAGCACACACGATGCTGGAGGAGTGAAGCCTGTTGGGTATGATTCAATGATGGAGAGGACTCTGGGTTCCCTATGCTTCAAGGGGAAAACTCCACTGATTGTGCTTTGTATCTCTTTGCTGTAACAGATCTTAGCCATGAGCAACACTGTATGTAGTCCTGTGAATCCTCTTAGCATGGCTGAACCTGAGGGTAGGCTTGGAGACCTTTAATGTGGAACACAGGAGTGAGAAAACCTAGACTCTCCAGATTCTGGACCCTGAGACACTGAGATAAGAATTGTGTGCTGTTAGGCCACTGAGGTTTTTTTTTTTTTTTAAGATTTATTTTATTTATTTGAAAGACAGAGTTAGGTAGAGACAGAGAGGTCTTCCATTTGCCGGTTCACTCCCCAGATGGCCGCAATGGCTGGAGCTGCACTGATCCAAAGCCAGGAGCTTCCTCCAGGTCTCCCACATGGGTACAGAGACCCAAGGACTTGGGCCATCTTCCACTGCTTTCCCAGGCCATAGCAGAGAGCTGGATCAGAAGAAGAGCAGCCGGGACTAGAACCGGTGCCCATATGGGATGCTGGCACTTCAGGCCAGGGCTTTAATGCACTGTGCCACAGCACCGACCCAACCACTGAGTTTTTAAATCATTTCCTTCATGGCAACAGGACACCTGTCACTTCTCCCTGGTATTGACATTAGTGTCTGGAGCTTAGGTGTTTCTAAAATTGGGGTTTCGTTTGTTTTCCAGAGGTTAAAATGCTAGAAGCTTGGTCCTTGGTGTGCTTGCTTTGAGGTTGGTGGAACTTGAGGGTGGAGCCCCAGTGACATCTTCAAGAATGGATTAATCCAGGTCTTCGTGGAATGAATTTGGTCTCCCAGGAGTGAGTTCTCTCGTGAGCTACATTTCAGTGATTTGCCTTTTCCATTTCCGCTCCTTGGCCCTGCAGCCAGGGGGCTCTGTTCTGATGGGGCACCAGACTTTTTGGATTTCCCAGCCACCAGAATGATGAGCCAAATAATCCTTTTATTTAAAATTTCATTTTTTCTTTATTTGAAAGGCAGAGCAACACACAGTAGGGAGGGAGAGAGAAAAAGTTGTACCTGCTGATTCACTCTCCAGATGCTCACAACAACCAGGACTGGACCAGGCCAAACAAGGAACCCAGAACTCCATCTGGGTCTCCCACAGGAGTGACAGGGACTCAGGCACTTGAACTATCACCTGCTGTCCCCCAGGGTATGCATAAGCAGGCAATGGGGTTGGAAGTGGAGTAGACAGGACTTGAAACAGGCACTCAGAGACGGGATGTGGGCACCCCAAGTGACAGCATCACTGTGGACCACAGCACCTACCCCCACAACTCTCATCTAACTTACCCAGCCTCAGGAGTTTTGTTGCATTAGGACTCTTGGACAATTTCATGGAAAATGTGTTAGGAAAAGCTATGCATGGGTTAAACATTGTTTTGTAATAAAATAAACTTTAATTCACTTCACCATGAATTTACAGAAATACCTTCCTAGCAGTTTCCAGCAGACTAAGATGAGTATTAAAGACATATTTGTTGAAAAGGTGATGTCGTTTCTTCCTTTGAAGATTTTTACAGTCCATCTGGTTCCTTTACTGGAGAAATCTAAATCCTGGCTTGGCATTTATGATAAAGCATCTTACCTGCCTTTTTGTCTGGCATATCCAATTCCAGTGGCAGCAGCCTGTCTTAAAGTTATCAGATTCTTCCATCTTTCATTAAAATATTTTAGAGTTATGTATTTGAGAGGCAGAGAGCAAAAGACAGCACTCCCATATACCTTCCAAATGCCTGCAACAGCTGGAACTGGGCCAGGCCAAAGCCAGGAGCCTAAACCTCAATCCAGATCCCCTGTGTGGGTGGCAGGGACCTAACTGTTTGATCCATCACTGCTCTCTCCTAAGGTGCATATTAACCAGAAGCTGGAGTCAGAAACAGAGTGGGGTACTGAACCCAAGTACTCTACTGTGGGATGCAGGTGTCTTAAACCCAAGGCATCCTACCCTTACCATCTTTCATTTTGAATGTGATCTACAGAAATAAAAACTGGTAGATGACCAGGCCTTTCTGCTCTTACTTCTTAGGTCATCTGATTCTGCCCTGCTGTCTCTTTTTTTTAAAAAAAAATATTTATTTATGTATTAGAAAGAGTTACACAGAAGAGAGGCAGAGGCAGAGGAGTCTTCCATCCAATGGTTCACTCCCCAGATAGCCACAATGGCCGGAGCTGTGCCGATCCAAAGCCAGGAGCCAGGAGCTTCTTCCGGATCTCCCACGTGGGTGCAGGGGCCCAAGGACTTGGGCGATCTTCTACTGCTATCCCAGGTCACAGCAGAGAGCTGGATTGGAAGTGGAGCAGCCGGGACTAGAACCAGCGCCCATATGGCATGCCGGAGCTTCAGGCTAGGGCGTTAACCTGCTGAGCCATGGTGCCGGCCCCTGTCCCACTGTCTTACATGATGGTGAGGATGACTGTTCTTAGGTTGACTTGTAAGCGTCTTAGTGCTGAAAAATCCATTACTGGGCATTTCAGAGTCTTAGAAGATACCAGTATTTTCCTACAGCATCTTTCTTCTGTCATTTGAGTTCCTTGAGAGAGGTTCAGAGAAGTGAACTTCCTGTTTACATTGTGCCATACTTCCCTAAACTATCTTCAAAGTAAATTATCCTAAAAAAAACTATCCAGGCTAAGATTTCTTTTGGGCGTTTATTTATTTGAGAGAGGCAGAGTTACAGAGGGAAAGAAAGGGAGGGAGCGAGGTCTTCCATCTGTGATCTACTCCCCAGTTGGCTGCAACAGCCAGAGCAGGGCCTATCCAGACCCAGGAGCTTCTTCGGTATCCCACATGGGTGCAGGGGCCCAAGCGCTTTGGCCATCATCCACTGCTTCCCAGGCCATCAGCAGGGAGCTTGGAAGGAAGTGGAGCAGCTGGGACTCAAACCAGCATCCATAGGGTGTTACCATAGGATGCTACAGTGCTGGTCCCCTCAGGCTAAGACTTGAATGTGAGGGACCAGCTCCATAATAGATACTAAAAGCAGGCTTTGAGTCATTTACAGTATTTTAATAAAAAGGTGTGTGTTTGCACCAGCATGTATGACCACATACATAAGATACTGATTCCGTAGTGTCCTGTTGGAGGTTGCCAGAACCTTTTCCCTCTCTTGAGGACTCCTTTGAGAGATGACCTTGATTTGTAGTTTCCTGGCTATCCCAAGAGAGTTTGATAGGAACTGACTCATTTGTCTCCTTTGCACCTAATTTTCATTTTTAAATTTTAATTGTATATATTTATAGGCTACAGTATGATAATTTGATACATGTATTCAGTGGGTGATATTCAAATCAGGTTAGTTAGCATTTCTAGCTCCTTAAACAGTGGAAAAAATGTATTAATAATTGTAAATATAGGACATAATTTTTAAAAACACAGAGAGAGAGATCTTCCCTCTGCTTGTTCATTCCCCAAATGCTCACAACAACCAGGGCTAGGCCAGGCCAAAGCTAGGAACTAGGAACTTCGTCTGGGTCTTCCCTTATGGGTGGCAGGGACCCACGTGTGGGCCGTCTTCTGCTTTCCTGGGTGTATTGGGGAGTTGGATCAGAAGCAGTGCACTGAAGAGTCAAACCCATGAGCTGCTATGTTGGTGTCATAAGCAGTGAGTTGATCAATTGCACTGCAACTCTGGCCTCTACCTCCTAATTTTTTAAAAAAATGTCTTTTCTCGCATCAGAATCATCTGTAGTCCTTTTAAGGACTCTTTCAGTAATGATTCTAGTCCTGTACACGTGAACCTAGTCGTTCAAGAGTGACATCCTGGTCCCCTAAGGTGTCATTTGCACACCTCTGGTGGCAACTTTCTCACCAAGGCTGAACTTGGTCTCCTTACCTGCCCTTGCTTCCCTGGCTCCATTTTGGCCCTCTGATTGGGTTATGTGAGTGGGCTACAGCTGTGAAGGCAGTTTGAGAGCTCAGAGTTTGCAAGGCCTGGTTACTTGCGGAATAGCTGTGTGCACATCACTTGGGCTTGTTGAGCTCCGCCCCTCTTGGATCCTCATCTCAAGCCTGTGCTGTTCTCTGCAGTGTCTCAAGCCTCCTGTGGGTGCTAGGCTTCCTGCCTGGCTTGTGCAGTACTTAGCTTCCAGGACTCTGAAACAAGGGGTTCAGGCTGCGTTGCTACTTAGGGTTTCTGCATGCTGATATGTTAGGATATGGAAATAAGATACTAGTCTGTATTTTAAAAATTTCTGTTTTTATGAAATTTAAAAATATCTACAAGGTTAGAGAGCACATGAACCTTTGAAATAACTAAGCATTCATGGATTGGAAGTGAATGCTCTAATTGAGTGATGAAGTGAGTTTGTTATAGTGTTAAGATGCTGGTTGGGATGCCCATATCCAATAGTGGGGAGCCTGGGCTTGAGTCTCCTCTGCTCTCAATTCCAGCTTCCTCTTTTCTTTTTCTTTTTTTATTTTTTGACAGAGTTAGGCAGTGAGAGAGATAGAAACGTCTTCCTTTTCCATTGGTTCACCCCCCCAAATGGCCACTATGGCCAGAGCTGTGCCGATCCAAAGCCAGAAGCCAGGTGCTTCCTCCTGGTCTCCCATGCGGGTGCAGGGCCCAGGCACTTAGGCCATCCTCCACTGCCTTCCCGGGCCACCGCAGAGAGCTGGACTGGAAGAGGAGCAACCGGGACAGAACCGGTGCCCCAACCAGGAGTAAAACTTGGGGTGCCGGCGCCGCAGGCAGAGGATTAGCCAAGTGAGCCACGTCGCCAGCCGCAGCTTCCTTTCTAAGCAGACTTTGGGAGGTAGCAGAGCTGACTGAAGTAGCGGAGGCCCTCCCCTTGTGTGCTAGACCTGTTTGGATTTCCTGGCTTTGGGCAGGCCTGGGCCCAGCTATCGCAGGTATCTGAGGAGTGAACCAGTGGGCAGCAGGTCTCTCTCTCCCCTGACTCCCTCTCTGCCTCCTCCTCCCTACCTCTTTCAAAATAAATAATTTTGAAAAATGTATCATTAGCCATTTTGTAATTAGTCTTTGATACTAAGCTTAGATATAATTAGTATCAAAATTTAATTAGCACGTTTTGAAATTTATGATTTAATTGGCTATTAGGTAGATTTCTGCTTTATAGAAAATAGTTTTTCAGTTTACACAAGCAAAAGTTAATAGACAATTCATTTCTTTCAGCTAGTTTTCTGTTCACAGATATGTTTTGAAAAGCCAAGTTCATGCTATGATTAAGATTAAGACCTTCATAGAGTGTTCTTTTCACTGTAAAGAATGTCATGAGGCAGGTGTCATGGTGCCGCAGGGTAAGCCACCACTTGGCATGCTTCCATCCTATGTTGGAGTGCCTGGGGTCGAGTCCCATCTCTGCCTCCCATGCAGCTGCCTGCTAATGTGTCTGGGAGGCAGATGATGACTGCAGTACTTGACTTTCTGCCTCCCTGGGCGAGACCCTCATTGAGTTCCTGGTTGCTGGCTTCAGCCTGGACCAGCCCTGGTTGTTGCAGAGTGAACCAGCAGAAGGAAGTGTTACTGTGCATGCCTCTCTCTCTCTCTCTGCCTTTCAAATACATACATAAACATAAATAAATACATCATTCGGTGCCATGAACATGCCCTTTGATGCTAACCATGTGCTTTGGATATATTTTAATGGCTTTATTGAATGAAAACACAAATTTACATTGAGAACCTTAACTCACATGCTGTTGGACTTTGATGCTCTTGTGAATGTTTTCAGCTCTTGTTGCTGTTACAGTTCTCTGGAAACAGATGCTCTTGGCCATGCCTTAGGCATGTGTGTCCTTAGGTGGACTTCCCAGTAGTAGTCTCTTCCTTTAGGAGTTAAAGGTTTTTTTTTTAATCTTTTTTGACAGGCAGAGTGGACAGTGAGAGAGAAAGAGAAAGGTCTTCCTTTTGCCATTGGTTCCCCCTCCAATGGCCGCTACGGCTGGTGCGCTGCAGCCGGCGCACCACACTGATCCGAAGCCAGGAGCCAGGTGCTTCTCCTGGTCTCCCATGGGGTGCAGGGCCCAAGTACTTGGGCCATCCTCCACTGCACTCCTGGGCCACAGCAGAGAGCTGGACTGGAAGAGGGGCAACTGGGACAGAATCCGGTGCCCCGACCAGGAGGAGTTAAAGTTTTACCTTCATCTTTCTCTTTTTCTCCCTATCTTTAGGGAAATTTTGTGCAGTGATTAAAGAGCTCAGACCATCATCTGAGTCTTGCGTCTGGCACCGAGGCACTAGGCTGTGCGACTTTGGGCCAGTTGCAAACCTCTCTGTTGGTGATTTTCTTTGACCTGTAAATTGGGGATAAAATATTGCACATCGCTGGGTTGCATGGAGGATTGAGTAACTTGAAAGACCTAGCAGTGTGTGGCATAGCATAAGGAAACAACACGTTGTAGCCATAACTTCTGGGATTTTGGCCTTGTCAGGAAAGCAAGGGAATGATCAGACAGCTCCTGTTCAGCAAAGCATGGTGCTTTTGTACGATGAATGATGTACTAATGATTGCACTGGCTCTGTTTGTGTAGGTAGGGAGCCATGAACACAGTAATCACAATGTCCTATCGGGCTAAAGGAAGCCCATTTGGAGGCAAAGTGATACATTGGCAAATCAGTGGGGTATTAGAATCTTATGCTTAGAAACTTGTCCTTTCCTCTGCCAACAGTGTAGTTAATTCAGCAGCAACTTGATTAAGCCAGGAATATGGCTGTTTGAGTTCACCATTTGTAGACCTAGCCAACTCTTGGCCATTGTAGACACTTAACATTCATGAAGTAAGTAAACGGGCATCTGCAAACTTGCCTGTGCTTTTTTTTGGACATAATGCTGTCATGTATGCAAAGTGGGAGGAGCCTTTCTGATTCTCTTCAGGTCATGAGTGGAGTCGAGGGAGAACAGATTCGGAAATCACGCAGGAGCCTGTGTTCAAGTGAACCCCTCACTCTGTGCTAGTCATGCTCTTGAATTCCTCACCTGACCCATGTGTGTGCTCTGTCCTTACTGTAGCTGCTGGATCTCATCTGGCCATAAATAGTGTTTCCTCTTTGCCAGCCCTAGGGGTTCAGTGTTTGATTAATAAGTTTCCCATTTTCTGAGCAAAATGCCAGGTAAATCCCCCTGGGATGGTGTGAGGATCTGCAGTAATTTACAGCTGCTGTCTGGGCCTTGTTCTGAATGGCAGACTCCTGGTGAAGGTGTGGTATAATTCCTAATACTGGCACAAATATCCATCCTGGGGCATTCTCTGTGCATCTCATTGATGCCCTTGTTGGATAGCTTTGGCAGTCAGGAGCAGTGACTCCAGTTGCTGATGCTGAATTAAAAACAGGAATGTAGCTTACCGGTGCAGATAGATTGTGCTGCCTCCTAAGTAATGACTTTGGCATGGATATAAATCTTTGTGACTTCTGTTGAGGTGGCTATTCCCCCAAACACTTCTGGAATCTTCCTTTTTATGTTACCCTCAGAGCATGTGGTACGTTCTTGTGAGAATTCTAGAGTCTGACAAGCATTCTTTGTTTGTAGAAGGCTTTGCTTCTTGGGAGCGAGTAAAGCGTCCTTGGCACTGCATCCGGGAACTGAGATGGGTGATGAGGGCAGAGGTGCTTGTTAGTCCAAGGCAGCACGTGACTTTAGACATTTGTTATTTATCTCTTGAGACATGTTTTGTTCCAAACATGATTGATTTTTCAAATAATGTTTGTAATGATGAAATATGTCAACCCTCTAGAACATTCTGGGACAGACAGATATGTTCCCAGCACAGACATTAAACAGATGGCAACATTATGCTGTATTTGTTGGCACACTTATTTCAGTCTTTGTCTCCTCACTGTTCTTTCCTTGAAAACATGATTCTTATAAATCATTATTTTGAAAGGAAGTTTTTTAGATAGTCTAAAACCATACCTTGCCTCTTACCCTTTTCCTCCTCTTCCCCCTATAGTTACAACAGTTGAATTTGCTAAGCCTCAGTCCCAGGTGTGCTTGTGCCCTTCAATGGAGTGTTTTAAAATTTATAGAAGTGGTGTCATATTTTATGTATCATTATGACGTTGTTTGTGAGATTGATCTGTGTTGATTTCTTGTAACTGCTCCGTGGTATTCCAGTATATGAATAAATCATTGGCTTACTCACCTAAGAGAATGTTATCCTCCTAACTTTTGCTGCCAAAATGCTAGGGGTCTAAAAAAGTTAATGGAAAAAGCAGATTATTAAAATATATGTGGATCTCATTTTTTAAAACATGGTTTATTTATTTGAAAGGCAGAGTTACGCGGGTGGGTGGAGAGAAGAGAGATCTACCCAACTGATTCATTCCCAAAAAGACCATAATAGCCAGACTGGTCCAGGTGAAAGCCAGAAGCTTCACTGGGGTCCCAAGAGGGTGCAGGGGCCCACGCACTTGGGCCATCTTCTGCTGCTTTCCCAGGGACATTAGCAGGGAGCTGGATCGAAAGTGGAGCAGCTGGGATTCGAACTGGTGCCCATATGGGATGCTGGCATCGCTGGTGGAAACTTAAGCCATTGCACCACAATGCTGGCCCCTCAACTTTTTTTTTGAATCACAAATAACTTACCTTCATTTTCCCACAGACTCTTTGAGGCGAGTCAGGCTGTTGTAGTCAGTATCTGTGGGTGTCGATGCTGAGAAACATGTGCTTGAGGTCATGCGGGGGTGGTGCCTGCTGGTTTCTAGAACATGCACATCTTCCCTCGGGGGATGTTTCCCGACTGCCACCCCGAGCAGTCACACTGATGCTACCACCAGCAGTTACTGTTCCCCATATCCACATAGGTTATCACAATGTTAATTTTTGCCCGTCTTGCTGCCCCATGTTCTTAGCCCTTTGTTTTAATTTGTAATTCTTGGCTTACCCACGCCCGAGTGTCCCTTCTGTACTCAATGGCCATCTGGGCTTCCTCTTTTGTGGGTTGTCCATGCGTATGCTTGGGCAGTTTTTCTGTGGCCGTTGGCCTTTTTATTAAGGATTGTGAGAATAATTTATATTCTGGATATTAATTTGTCAGTTTTATAGTTGTCTGTGGCATTTGTGTTCACTTCTTTTGATGTCCTCTATGAAACAGAAGTGCTAAATGCTAATGGAGTCATCGTTATCAATTTCTTCTTTATATTAAGAGCTTTCCTATGTGTGTGGTTTAGGAATTCCTTCTCTACCTCAGTGCAGTACAAATAGTTTGTTATACATTCTTCAAATGTTGCAATAGGGTGCATTACAGGCAACTAGAATTGGTGTGTGTGTGTAAAAGTAGACTGCGATTTTTTTTTTTGTTTGTATAAAGTTTTTAAGCTTTTTATTCAGTGGGAGAAATGGGCAGGAGAGTGAGGGCTTCACTGAGGGGAGAAGTAGCCTAGAAGCTAAGTTGGGTCCATACCACAGAGCAGCTGGGTTCCAGGTGGAGCAAGCATACAGGCAGGAGATCAGAGCAGATGGCCCAAAGGCATGGGGCAGCAAGTGCAGTCTACTTGTATCTTTCACATGTGGATGTCCAATGATCTGAGTTCCAAATATCATTTTCCCCCACTGTCATATACCATACTCCCACACACAAGGAGTCATCAGGAAGGTCATGGACAGTGTCCATGACACAAACTGTATGGGTTTCAAAGTCTTTGCCCCAAAAGAAACTTAGCTCTCAGTTGTATTTTCCAAGGCCTTTTGAAGTCCCCTTCTGTATGTGGTCACGTTTCCCTTCTGCTTGTACTTTAGGGGACATTGGTTGAGCTGGTCTAGCCATCCCCTGTTTTCATTGCTTTGGGCTTACAGGTTTGGGTAGTTGAAATTTCACCTTGGCTCTCTTCTTCAGAATTGTTTTGGCTATTTTAGGTACATCAGGCTTTCCAATAGATCTTGTCAATGCATAAGCCTTATGGGCTCTTACTGGAATTACTCAGGTGTTTTATGGGTAAATGGTGAGAATTGGCATTTGTATGATATTGTAGCTTTTTATCCATAGCTATGGTATAATTAGATGTATTTAGATCTTTCATTGTTCCTTCAGTAGAATTTTACAATTTTTGCCATACTTCTCTTGCTCTGTTAAATGTATCTCTTTTCTTAAAAGGATTTTATTTATCTTAAAGGCAGAATTAGAGGTTGATTGATCTTTGATCTTCGATCTGCTGGATCATTCCTCCAAATGGCTTCAGTGGCTAGGGCTGCGCCAGGCTGAAGCCTAGAGCTAGGAACTTCATCTGGGTGTCCGCATGGGTGACAGGGGCCTACACATTCTGGCCATCTGTTGCTCTCCCAGGCACACTAGGAGGGAGCTGGATCAGAATTGGAGCAGCCAGGACTGGAACTGGCACTCATATGAGATGCCAGCATGGCAGGGGCTATTTAGGCTGCTATACCACAGCACGGGCTTTGCTGAATGTATTTCTAAGTGTTCTAAAGTCTTTATAGCTTTTTATTGTGTCTTTTCCTCTTGTTGCTGGTGTATAGGAATATTATGTCTTTGTCTGTCTTGCTGGACTCTCATTAATTTTCGGTAGATACTGTTGTAGATTATGTAGACATGAAAGAATGTATTCTTGATCTTTTACTTTAAAAAGCCGTGAATGAATGTGAAATTTTTATCCAGCATGATTATAGAATCTGGGATTTTTTTTGGTCATTCTAACTGCAACTAAAGATGTTCTCTCTCTCTCTCTCTCCCTCTCTCTCTCTCTCTTTGACAGGCAGAGTGGACAGTGAGAGAGAAAGGTCTTCCTTTTGCTGTTGTTTCACCCTCCAATGGCCGCCACAGCTGGCGCACTGTGGCTGGCGCATTGTGCTGATCCGGTCTCCCATGCGGGTGCAGGGCCCAAGCCCTTGGGTCATCCTCCACTGCACTCCCGGGCTATAGCAGAGAGCTGGCCTGGAAGAGGGCAACTGGGACAGAATCCGGTGCCCCGACCAGGACTAGAACCCGATGTGCTGGCACCACAGGCAGAGGATTATCCTATTGAGCCACAGCGCCTGCCAAGATGTTTTCTTTTTTAAAGATTTATTTGAAAGTCTGAGTTAGAGAAGGAGAGGCAGATCTTCTATCTGCTGGTTCACTCCCCAAATGGCCACAATGGCCTGGATCAGCCTGAAGCCTGGAGCCAGGATCCTCCTCTGGGTCTCGCAAGTTGGGTGCAGGAGCCCAAGAACCTGGGCCATCTGCGGCTGCTTTCCCAGCCCAGGGGCAGAGAGCTGGCTTGCAGGTGGAGTGTCGGCACAGGAACAGTGCCCATGTTGGGATACCAGTTACTCTGCGATGCTGACCCCAGTGACGTTTTCTTTGCAGTCATCTTTCAGATTCTAGGCTCCAAAGTGTCCGGTTTAATGCACTTGTATAACTGAGCTGAGTGTTTCTGACTCTTTGGGAGCTGTCTGCAGCATGGATTAGGGGAGCTGAGCTGTGATTTCCCCGTACTCATCATTGTCCCAAGCCTGCTGTTGATATGAATTCCTGAGTTGGGCATCTCTGGACTGTGCAGGTAGAAGGCACCTGGAGGAAAACTTGATGTAAAAGGCTCCCCTGGCAAATACTTTGGACCTTGCAAACAAGGCATTCTCTGGGCAGCTACCAACTCTCCGAGTGTGCTGTACTGGTTCATGCTATGTGTTCGAGAGGCATACGTTTTGCAGGGAAATCTTGTCCTTCTTGGAGATAGGAAGAGAGATGAGTTGGGTAGGAGCTCTTCGGGGACTCTAACTTTGGGCAGATCCTGCTGTTTTGGGCAGGCCCTGTGGGATTCGCCTGGTGGCCACTGGTGGAAAGCCAGACCCTGACTCCCTGCATCAGCAGTTGCTGCAGTCCTTGCCCTGCTCCCTAATCTCCTCACTCCCAGAGAGCAGCTGATGCCCCGGCTTACTGTATGTGTGCGCGTGTTTTTTTAGATTTATTTATTTGAAAAAAGTGAGAGAATATCTTCGACCTCTGGTACACTCCTCAGAGGGCCACAACAATAGGGATAGGCCAGGCCAGAGGCAGGAGCTTCATCCTGTATCACCTGTGGGCACAGGGGTCCAAGCACTTGGTTCAACTTCAGCTGCTTTCCCAGGAGCATTAGTAGGGAGCTGGATTAGAAGTGGAGCAGCTGAGACTCGAACCAGCACCCACATGGGATGCCAGCATCACAGGCAGTGGCTTTACATGCTACACCACAATGCCACTGCCCTCCCCCCACTTCTGATTTTAGTTCCTTGCTTTGTTTCTGGTACATGCATTTTCCCCTTCTTTATTGCAGGATGAACCATGAATTAAAAACAAACTATCAGGGCTGGTGCTGTGGCATAATGGGTTAAGTCATTGCCTATATGCTGGCATCCCATATGGACGCTGGTTCAAGTCAAAGCTGTTAAACTTCTGATCCCGCTCCCTGCTAATGCACTTGGGAAAGTAGTGATAGATGGTCCAAGTCCTTGGAGCCCTGTACCCAGATGGGAGACCCAGGTGAAGAACCTTTCTTTAGCCTAGCCCAGCCTTGGTCATTGCAGCCATTTTGGGCGTGAACCAGTGGGTAGAAGCGCTCTGTCTCTCCCTCCCTCTGTGACTTTTAAATAAAATAAATCTTTAAAAAATGTATTATAGAATATTTAGGAGAGTACATCCAAAAGTTCATGGAAAACAGTTAAAAGATGTTGATTTTAGTGTAAAGTTTTTAAAATTTGTGTAAAGATAATGTGCATTTTTCATAAATGTTTGAATAACCCTCTTCTGTGTGGACTTCAAAAGATTTTTTGCGTCAAAATAAGCTTAACTCCTTTTTAAAAAATGACTATTTGAAAGGCACGTGCACACACACATACACACCCTTTCCATCTTCTGGTTCATTTCTCAAATGCATGCAACAGCAGAGGCTGAGCCAGGCAGAAGCTGGCATCCAAGAACCCAATCCAGGTTACCCACATGGGTGGCAGGGTCCCCAGTACCCGAGTCATCACCTGTTGACTCTCAGGATGAGCAGTAGCAGGAAGCTGGAATGGGAAACAGAACTTGGACTTGAATCCAGGCACTCTGATAGGGCACGTGGGTGACCCAAGCAAAGTATTAACTGCCAGGCCAGACACTTCCCAACCTTACCTTTTAATTCCATTTTCCACGGCTTTTTTGAAGTATTCTTACTTCCAGGTGCTTGTAGCAGATGTATGTATGAATGTGTCTATCTTCTGCATTCACCGTCTTTGTGGATTGAGAAGCTGTCCTTTAAGTGCAATTTTGATACTAAAAGGAAAATCAAAATCAAAACTACCTAATAACCCAAAAGACAAAACACAAAAATCATTTCCTTCAAGGTTCTAAGAATAGCTAGGCAGCCTTTGGAATCTTTTGCTATTAGCTCATGGGATCCTTAGAAAAACTCCATAACTCATTTTATATTTTTAAATATTCACGTACTAGTTTGAAAGGCAGAGAGAGAGAGATTCAGTCTGCTGGTCACACTCCAAATGGTTGTAACAGCCAGGCCTAGGCCTTGCTCTAAAGCCAGGAGCCAGGAATTCCATCCAGGTCTCCCACATGGGGGGCAGAGGCCCAAGCACTTGGGCCATCTTTGACTGCCTTCCCAGGTGCATTAGCAGGGAGCTGGATTGGAAGTGGAGCAGCCGAGAATTGAACCTGCACTCTGATACAGGATGCTGGCTTGACAAGCTAGAGTTTAACTGGCTGAGCCATAGCATCTGCCCCCATGAGTCAGTTTAGATGAAAAAGTTAGGCAACTGGCTGAGTATCTTGTCAGGGCAGAACTAGGCAAAATAAATAAAGACTTTTGTGACATGGCTCCTCCTTTTAACATAGGTGTAAGCTGTTCTCCTCAAGGTATCTACCGTAAAGGTCAACACCGTTTTCCATCCCAAAACACTCCTAAAAGTCTCACCAACTGATTCTCACCTGTGAGAATTCACAATTTTACATGGATTTAAACGCAAGAAAAATCCAGAAAGCAGTGGTGAAGGGGTTTTCAGCAGCTGGCAAGAGAAGTGAGTTCATGACCAGTTTTTCCTTCTAAGCAAGACAGTTCTCCCAAGAAGAAGGAACCCCTGGTCCTCCACGTTGGCTAGGCGTGGAGAGCCATTGTCATGCCTGTGGTTTGTGAGAGGCCT
Source organism: Sylvilagus floridanus (assembly GCA_949820135.1). Lineage (NCBI taxonomy): Eukaryota > Metazoa > Chordata > Mammalia > Lagomorpha > Leporidae > Sylvilagus > Sylvilagus floridanus. The sequence goes on along the minus strand of OX463228.1, from coordinate 7,069,837 downwards.
CGGGCGTGGAGGGGCAACTGCAAAAATGAAGTCAGTTACCGTTGTATTTTGTGATTAGGACGTTTCCATTTCAATCTTGGTTAATGGCCAAGGGTAGCCCCGGTGCTCTCTTGTTCACAATCTAATTTCGCAGCATCTTATGTTGGATTTAAAGATTGGCTTGCGCATCCCAGCTCTGTGCCTGTAGGAGCATTCTGGAATGCAGCAGAGTGCCCAATGCTCTCAGAGAAGGCGTGTGGCAAGTCACGGCTGCCGGGCGCCCTGACCAGTCTGCGCGAGGTGGAGACACGGCAGGGCTCCCTTCTGCCGGCCACACGCACCGCATTGCTGGGATGTGGTGCAGATGCCTGTGCCGCGGGTTTCCTCAGTGTGCGGTCGGTGCATTTGCTGGAGGAGCTGATTTTGCAATTCCAGTCTTTGTGGAGCTGTCAGTCGGAAGTCTGCCAATTAGCTTGATGCTTGGTCTCCCGGCTAAGTGAGCTCTTGTGACCTCTGTCACCATCTGGGTTTCCAGATACTCTGATGAAAGGGAAGGATTGGACCAGAGAAGCCCTTGTGGATCGATTACTTGTCCTCAGATGTTTGCTCGGCCGCAGCCCCCTCCTCCTCTGTGGACAGGCGGTCCCCGTTCTTCCTCTTGTGGGGTTATGAACCTGGCCTCATGTGAACTGATTGACTGCCCTCTTTGCTTCCTGTTAGTACTGGGACAAGCCTCCGGCTTTGTGCTCCAGGGGATGGCTTTCCCTATTGGCACTTCTCTCCTCTGCCCAACAGGAGGCCCCCATTCTACAAATGTTCCTCTTTGTCTTGGCGAATCAGCGTGACCATTCTCCAAGGGTCAGCTGCCTTTGTTTTTTGACAAGTTTCAGGAGCCCTTGGCCACCGGTTGCTAGTGCTCACTGAACATGTTCTATGTGCCAGGCCCTTCGTGAAGCACTCCAGTGACAACTCTGCTTGTGGAGCACCTGCTGGGCTCCTTCAGTGGGGGAGATGGGAGGTAAACCACACACAGGCTGTCCCTCTCGAGCCTGTATTTGCTGGAGAGGCGGCCAGACGGTGCACAGACACAGGCTGAAAGAGAAGCCACATCAGGCAGAGGGTGGGGCAGGCAGTGCCTCTCTGCTAAGTGGGTTCTGGAGGAGCAGAGTCTGCCCGGAAGGGAGGAGCGAGCTCAGTTTGCTTCAGACTCCCTCCTCCTCTTCACGTCTCGCCCTCATGGATGGAGCCTGTCTGGTGTGGAACTTTGCCTCCCCTGCCTGCTGTCTGCGATGGCACCACATTCTCTGAGAGCCTCGGCTCCCAGCCGGAACCCCACCTCCGCCCTCCTCTTGCTGCCTCTAATGACCACGCATCTTTGGCCTCCTGTTCAGTGCTGCTGACAGCCAAAGCCCAGCCTGGTTGGTGCTTTGTTGTTCAGTTCCAGATTTCTTGTAACTGCCTCTTGGATGAGTCTCTGTCCACTTGCTAATCTGTCTCCACCGGGACCCTGGACATGGAAGCATTGTGCTTGGCTTGACCCATGCCATGCCAGGATCTTCACACAAACTCTGAGACACTGTGCCAGTTGTTTTCCCTATTTCACAAAGGAAGAATTTGACCTTAAGGTTACTCACTGCCCCAGTAAGGATTTGAACTCAGTTCCAACAAAATCCACAGGCTACTCATTTCTACTAGGCCAAGCCGCCCCTTTGTTGCTGTTAAATGTCATCAGAGCCTTGCGTGGATCTCCCATTTCTTTCGGAGTTCTTCCACCCTTCCTGTTACAGGCAGGGAAAAGGTCATGTGATGTGGGATCACGTCCGAGGTGTTCGACAGCTGGGCTCTGGGAGTTCCCTCTCGTGATGTCCTCTGCTATCCTTGGGGCATGCAGTTAAAGACACATCTTCATTCCTTCTGAACGCCCCCTTCCTGCCCCAGCTCAAACCCCATCTCCCTTCAGCCCTGCATTGTGTCCACCTGACCCTCCAGCCTCCATTCCCCTTTGGGAAGGGATGTCCTGACTGAGGCCAGCCTGACTTCAGAGGATGTACTTGGCTATCCTTGGCCCTCCTGTGGTTCTTCTAGTCCTTATCCCCAACTTGGCATTCCTGTGGATTTCCTTAGTGCCTTTCCACATGTGATCTGAACTACTGAGAAAGCGTGTGTGCAAGGTCTTCAGAAAATTCATGGGTAGATGTGTGTGTTGAGTTTGCACAGATTTCACAATGATGTCCCCCAAATACTCTTCTTGGAATTCCAGTTTTCTATGAACCCCTTGTTAGATTCAAAAAGAGCATGGTTTGTCCTAGGAGATGCATACTGATCTCACCAGAGCATCCCAGGACTTGAAACAAATTTGGTGGAGCTCCTTCCTCTAAATTGCCTTCTAGCTACCCAAGAAAGTCAATTTCCTTTTTTAATAGCTGCGACTCATTTTTAGACTCTCCGTGGCATGAGTGTGTTCCGTGGCCCACCTGAGCCATCAGAACAGCCTCCACTTAAAATTCTGTAAAGCGTCTCCATCCCCAATGGATTAGAATTAGAGAGGCACTGGATGGCACCATGGGAAATTCAGAAATAGAAGGTCTGCAAATGATTGTTCAAGTTGTTGAGCATTGCAACTGGAAGAGAAGGAGATGGAAATATTCCTCTTACTGCTTAGCCTGTCAGCCCTCACTGATCTGCTTCTTAGCAGAAGGGAAAAGGAAGCAGAAGCGTGAGAGAATTATTTGCAGTCATGAGGAAGTAACGGAATGCACTGCCTTCCTCCAGTGCTAGCCTCCCTCAGAAGTGGGTGACACAGGGCATTTTGTGTTAAAAATGGAAAGATGGGCTGGCATTCTGGCACAGCTAATGAAGTTGGTGCTTGTGACACCAGCATCCCATAGCAGAGTTCTGGTCCCAGGCCTGGCTGCTCCATCTGCTTCTGATCAGACTCCCTGCCAGTGTGCCTGAGAATGCAACAGAAGATGGCCTAGGTGCTTGGGCCTCTGCACCCATGTGGGAGACCCAGATAGAGTTCCTGGCTCCTGGCTTTGACTTGGCCCAGCCCCAGCCGTTGGGAGCCATTTGGGAAGTGAACTAGCTGGTGAAAGATCACTTTCTCTCTCTCTCTCCCTGTCACTCTGCTTCTCAAATAAATCTTTTTCTTTTTTTTAAGTTATGAGCCCTGGTGTAGTGCAGTTGGAAAGGGGAATGATAGAGACAAGAGAAATATGTGGAGAGGAGTGACATTTAAAAGCAAACAGCTGTCCTCAGGTGAGGGAGGTGGTTTCAAAGAGGGCAGTTGAACAGCCCAGGGCTTCATCCAGCTCTTGGGGGAGAGAAACTGCTACCTGAACTCCAGCATTGAAAAGATCTCTTGGGGCCGGTGCTGTGGTATAACAGGTAAAGCTGCTGACTGCAGTCCCGGCATCCAAAATGGGTGCCAGTTTGAGTCTTGGCTGCTCCACTTCTGATCCAGCTCTCTGCTATGGCCTGGGAAAGCAGTGGAAGATGACCCAAGTCCTTGGGCCCTTGCACCCACTTGGCAGTCCTGGAAGAAGCTCCTGGCTTTGGATCAGCCCAGCTCCGGCAATTATAACCTTTTGGGAAGTGAACCAGTGGATGGAATATATTCTCTCCCTGTCTTTCTGTAACTCTGCTTTCAAATAAATGGAGCAAATCTTTTTTTAAAAAAAATTAGAACAGTTGTACAAGCTGGGCATGAATGTAGAAATCAGCTGAGTGGGCTGAGCAGCTCTGCAGATGGCAGAGAGAGGGCCCTGAACCCAGGCCACCTGCCCCAGGTCTTGCTGTAATCTCTATTACAGGTTATCGAGAGTTCTGTTTCATGTGTCTGCATTAGTTGGATTCAGGGACAAGAATAAAACAAAGCCTAGGCATTGTGAAGTGAGGTGTTCTGGAAGAGCACAGTTCACTGTCGGGGAGCAGGTGCACCCGGCTCTTGCGAGTTGACACAGTTGCAAAGCAATAGGGACTCAGCCTGAGGCTTCTTGGTGTCATTACACCCAACAGAAGGCCCTGGAGGTTGTAACTGCTACAAGCTGGGGACAGAGATGCTGAGAGAGCCTCTGTGTGTGTCCCCACTTGCAGTATATATAGAGAGACGGATTTTGTGTTTGAGAAAGGTGATACATCGCTTCTCAGCCTTTTGGCTAAAATCAAGTGTGGAGAGAGGTGGTGGGAGGGGGCAGAGAGGTGTCGAATCCTGCCTGAACCTGGAGAGCTCTTTGGATTTTTTCCCAGGACTAGACATGGGCAAAACTGCAGAGCAGTTGGACTTTGCCTTGAACCTTGCGACCCTAATAGGGTCAAATCAGTGTCTTGGCATCCCCACTCCCTTCAATGTGTCTGGCCTGTGTCTCTGATTCACTTTCCTGCTATGTGGGAGGTCACGATGAGTTGAACAGGATTTATCAGATGAAATGATCAATATAACACGCTTGCTGTCTTTGCTCATATTAGGGGAGAAAATGGCTCAACTCCCTCAACGTGTCTCCAGGCATGGGAGATGTTAATTATGAAATTCTCCGGCATGATGGGCCTGTTGGGGAGGTTACAGGGGGCCACATTCTGGATGCGATGGGATCTGTGGTTAAAGGAGAGTGGGAGGAGAGGGGTGGGGCATCTGGGCTCAGTAGTGCCTGTTAGTCTTTGGTTTCAGACTTGACTCAGTGCCTTCCCTTGGGGCCAAGTGGGATCAGCCTGGTTTATGCTTTCATGGTCTGAAACATCTTCTTGGAATCCCTTCAGGATCTTGGTTCATGTTTTTGAACACTTAGATGCCAGGAACTGGGCGTGATTTCCCTAGTCCTTAGGAGCTGTGGAAGGGTAGATCCTGTCCTCCTTTGCTCCTACTTTTCCTTCACATAATGACATGGAGTCCAGAGGCCATAGCTGGTCAATGGCAGAGTCACAGTTCAAAGCCAAGACTATTGTAAAGCCATACTCTTATATTATGCTATGAGAATAAAGTAGCAGAACTTTAGACATTAAACAAATTTTACTAATCTGAGTGATGGAGACAAATACCTCCCACCCACTGGTTCAATCCCCAAATATCTGCCATTGGGCCAGTAGAAGTTAGAAGCCCTGAACTAAATCTGGGTCTTGCACCTGGGTAGCAGGGATCCAACCCCTTGGGCCATCACCTGTTCCTACCCAGGGTATGCATCAGCAGGATGCTACAATCAGAAGTGGAGTGGGCTCCCTAACTCAGGCACTCCGACATGGGATATGGGGTGTGTGGGTATCCCAAATGGCATCTGAACTGCTATACCTAATGCCCACCTCAAGTAGCAAAACCCCAAAGCTTTCACCATCAGTCATTTAGCAAAAACCATGCATTTATTCATTCAGCAGGGTTCCAGGCACTGTGGTAACTTTGAGGAGGATGAATAAAACAGACAAACCTGACAGCATAGTTGACCTTCAGAGAATAATAGAATTGAAAGTTCACACAAAAGGGGCCGGCGCTGTGGCGTAGTGGGTAAAGCTGTCATCTGCAGTGCTGGCATCCCATTTGGGTGCCAATTCAATTCCCAACTGCTCCACTTCCAATCCAGCTCTCTGCTATGGCCTGGGAAAGCAGTAGCAGATGGCCCAAGTCCTTGGGCCTCTGCACCCCGTGGGAGATAAGAAAGAAGCTCCTGGTTTCAGACTGGCACAATTCCAGCCATTTTGGCCAACTGGGGAGTGAACCCGTGAATGGAAGACCTTTCTCTGTCTCTGCCTCTACCTCTCTGTAACTCTGACTTTCAAATAAATCTTTAGTTTTTAAACCCCCACACAAATAGGAGAGATCTGATTATTCTCTTGTCATGGTAAAATGTAGCCATTGGGACCAATTTTAAATGTTTGCATTTGGCCCACAAGTTTTCTTACTAAAAGTTGGTTTTAAAACTGGCTGAACTGACCAGTGTCAGATCCTGACTGCAGAAAGTTGGCCAATCTTGGATGGAGGGGACACATTCAGGGAAACACGCCTCTGAGTGCCAAGCAGTCAACCACAGCCCTACCTGATCATGCACCTGATACTGCCCACCTGTGCTTCTGAATATCCACACACAGGACTCCATTGCAGAACCCTCCATGAGATCAGCCATCTGCTTGGCTTGGAGAGGCTGTTGAGCCAGCCTAGACTCCTGTACTCCAGTGAGCGTAAACTCGGCTCCATTCTGCTTCAGATACTGAGTGGTGACCTCACTGTCCTTTAACAAGATAGCAGTTACCCCCATGTCAGGTGGTCCGTGGCTGCAGAGAAATCATGCAGGTATGGGAGGGGCAGGCTGCTGTGTGTGGCCAGCTCAGGAGACCCTCTTTGGTGGTGGAGTATTTGTGGAGAGACCTGAATGACTTGGGAAGGGTCCAGAAGTTCCCAGAAGTGGATCCAGAACTCCTAGGAAGAGGGAAAGGTCTGGAGGGGGGAGGGTGTGCCTGTGTGTCCAGGGAAGGAGGAGAAGATGAGGCTGGAGGGGAAACAGGAGGAGGGATAGCTCCGGGCCTTGTGGGCTGTGGCGTGGTTGGAATCCAGGGTTTTGCTCCAAGGGAAATGGCGAGGCAGGAGAACACCCAGTGAAAGACCATATCCTCTGCCGTGAGAATGACATAATACACGCACATGCACATGCGCACACGCATGCGTGCACACATGTGCACACAGACACGCACACACACACACACAACCATGTGTACTGGAAGAGACAGAATTGGAGGATTTGGGATCAGTTGGGGCTCTGACGCTCTGTTACTTCAAACCTTCCTGTGTTTATGTGCAGATGCCTATAAGAGGCTTTGAAGAAGCCCATGGAAAAATGAAATAAAAAGATCTATTCACTTTGGTGTAAGTGTCTTGAAATCCACATGTAGTTTCTCCATGCTACCGTTTTCCATGAACTTGGTGAAGTTCGCTTGTGTTTTCACATGGAGGTTTTGTACTTGGGCCTGCCAGTCTGTATGAGAGCTGTGCCACTGAAAATGTGAGTGTGTACACCCCTGCTGTGCCCCTGAACCTGTCCTCATTCCCACTGGGAGCCCTGTACATGAGGTGATTATACTGCCTCTGATGTAGTTCAGTGATACAGGGTCCACGATGTAAGAAGAATGGTTCTGGAGAGGTAGATCCCTTCTCTTTGAAACTGTTGTATTGTCCTCAGGTTCCTAGTCTGGGCTCAGAAGGGCCCCCAGCTGTTGCACATACCTGCCCAGGTCAGGGCAGGGATGGGTCTACTCTTCAATCCACTAGCTGGCTGTTTGTCTCAGTCATGTCACGGAAACATCAGTGTCTGTTTCTCAACTGTGACGCAGCCTGATCCGCTTTCTCACAGATGAGGATAGATGCCAGTCAGAAGGCTGGCATGTGCTTCATTTGTTTTACATGGGTGTTTCTCAGTCAAATCACGTGACTGTCTTCCGATGGGAGCGTTGTTGAATTCTTGAAGCCTGATCGAGGGTATGAATGCCCTGTGCCCTTGTTTCAGTCTGGGGACTGCTGCTGCACTAGGCAAATGTGTGTGTGTGTTGTTGGTTTTTGCTGACATCACCATTGGATTTACACTGAGATGACCAGGGTAGCCTCAGTGCCACGTGAGTGGGTCAGTTACTCCTAAATGCCTGTCTGCTTTGCTCTTCCTGCAGCTTTAACTCCTATCCAGCTGGGAATCATTCACTTTTCAGCCCCAAGTGCTGGACCCATTTCTTGAGCTGCACCTCCAGAATGCCTTGGCTGCTTTGGGGACCTGATTTGCTTGTTCACATTTGAATTGCAGCCTGGTTTTCAGACACTCCCTGTATAGATGGGGAGTTGTATGAAGAATTTCTCAGAAATTCTTCCAGTTACATCAGATAATAGGAAATAAAAAGCAAGGCACCAGTAGAGCTTGGAAAGTAGTTCTTTACCCTTCTCCCTTCTTAGCTAACACGTCTTCACAGGTGCCTCTGAAAGAGTTTATTTAAACATTGTGAGCACTGTACATAGTGACACTTATGTGGTCATAATAGCATGCTAATGCTGCACATCTGAGTGCAATGAGTAAACCATTAGTAAGCTTCATAATACAGTTTCAAAGGACATGGCTTCTGGAACATATTGCTAATGTCATTTATTTAAAAGAATTAGCAGGAGCAGCATACTCTGAGGCTGTGTCTGTGCTCCCCTTGTGGGTGTTGAAGTCTTTGGAGAGTTTACGTGACTTGCTGATGGAGCTAGAGGGGACTTAGTGCCTGCTTGGAAGATGAACTTGCAAGCTTGGCTTCGGTTGGCATGCTCCTGTTGCTTTTGGTTGACGAGTGAATCAAAAGCCATTGCAGGCTTCCTTGGCAGCTTTGTGACAGTTCCTCATCTGGAGGTCAAGCTGTGTTTGAAATGTGACATGAACAGTTAGAGTCGTAAAGATGATAGACTCAAAACAGAATCCTCTTGACAAATGGGTTTTTGCTTCCTAGGGTAATGTCAACTATTATTGCTTGGGTTTCATTAATGAATTAGGAAAGGGTTGGTTAAAAATGTTCTTAGTTGGGAATAGTCAGCAGTGGATGGATAATGTGTGTTGGTTGTGGAAATTGCTTTGTGTGTGTGTGTGTGTGTGTGTGTGTGTGTGTGTAACACTATGGAGTGCCATCTGGAACTGAAGCCAGTTTCTCATTATCGCTCTTGGAGTGACTGCTAGTTGGGTTCTATTTAAAGGCTGATAGTGTAGTTTTAACTATGACAGCAGCTGTGTAATCCTCATCACCTAAAGACTGCAGATCTTGGGATCACCACTGTGGTGCAGCAGGTTAGGGTGCTACCTTTGGTGCTGGCATCCCATATGGGTGCCAGTTTGAGTTCCGGCTGCTCCATTTCCAATTCAGCTTCATGCTAATGAGCCTGGGAAAGCAGCAGAAGATGGAAGATGGCCCAAGTACTTGGGCTGCTACACCCATGTGGGAGATCCGGATGAACCTCCTGGCTCCTGCTTCAGCCTGGAGCAGGCCGGGGTGTTGCAGCCATTTAGGGAGTGCACTAGTGGATGGAAACACTTTCTGTCTCTCTCTCTCTCTCTCTCTCTCTCTGTCTCTCTCACTCATCACTCTTTCAAACACATACATGCATGCATTTTTTTTTTTTTGACAGGCAGAGTTAAATAGAGAGACAGAAAGGTCTTCCTTCTATTGGTTCACCCCCCAAATGGCCGCTACGGCCGGTGTACTGTGCTGATCCGAAGGCAGGAGCCAGGTGCTTCTCCTGGTCTCCCATGCGGGTGCAGGGCCCAAGCACTTGGGCCATCCTCCACTGCACTCCCGGGCCACAGCAGAGAGCTGGACTGGTAGAGGGGCAACCGGGACTAGAACCCCGGGGACCCACGCCGCAGGCAGAGGATTAGCCTAGTGAGCCGTGGGGCCGGCCACATGCATGCATCTTTTAAAAATGTACAGATCTTGCCATAACTTGCTGCTAATTGGTATACATTCTTCTTGTTACTTGGCCTCATAAGGAAACTATAACCATCACTGTGTGTTGATGTCTCATACTGTGGGTCCTGTGAATTTAATTCAGAGTTGAGTTTCTTGGTCACAAAGGCATCAAGCCCACCAGGGTCTCAATGATAGGATCTGCTATGAAAGTGCCCTGTTCTCATTCTTGTGGGTTTCCACAGTTAGCTCCTCCCGGAGAGACCCTCCTTCTGTTGTGGTTTGGTTGGTCGGACAGAAGTGTTCCCCTTTGCTGCAGACATGGAAACTGAGCTCCGCTGTGGATGTGGTGGGAATGTATTTCCAATTCTCACTAGCCAGTGGTCTATGATAAATAAGCTCCAAGGTAGTGCTTCCCGGAGGTGTCCCCTACCTGCCTGCCACAAAAAGGTCATCTTTATTCTCTAGAAATAGAGGAAAGACTTGTGGACAAGAAAGGAATGACGTCCTTGTGCCTGAAGATGGGAACAGTGAGATCAAATACATCAATCAGTGATGAAATCTATCTGTGAGGAGAGCCAGCTCATTAATGAACAGAAGGTGGATTCTGGCTTTCCTATTAAAGCGAAGGGATTGTACTGAAGGGATGTGGTGATGGACTGTGGGCTTCTTCCTCGGAGGCCAGCAGCAGGCTGTTCTCTTGGACAAAACAGGAGGCTGAGCTCCAAGCAGAAAGTTCAACTTTGTCTCTCCTTACATTCTTTTTTTTTTTTTAAGATTTATCTTATTTGATAATCATCTATAGGGAGAGACACAGAGGGAGACCTTCCATCCACTCATTTACTCCCCAGATGGCCACAATGGCCAGGACTGGGCCAGGCAGAAGTCAGGAGCTTCATTCAGGTCTCCCACAAGCGTGCCAGGGACCCAAGCATTTGGGCCGTTTTCTGCTCCCAAGCCTTTAGCAGGGATCTGGAATGTAAGTGGAACAACCAGAACATGAACTGGGGCCCATATGGGATGGTGGCATCGTAGGTGGTGGCTTTATCCACCCCTCCTTTGATTCCTGTCTATTTCTCCATCATTATGGAGCAGGTTCAAAGGTAAAGAATTCTAAGGTCTTCACCTTGTTTGGGAAGGAGCAGAAACACTAATTGATATTAGCTTAATAAGTTAATGACACTTGTGATTTTTAGGGTAACTTGTAGGAAAGTAGTAAAAGGGTATATAACTTCTGTGGTAACAGGCTAAAACTAAAACAGTTGAGAATAAGGCAAACAATAGCAACAGAGGAGGAGGAAATTTGAACACTGGGGAAGTGCTGCATATAGCGGTGGATGTAAGCACAAACCTTTCAGTCGTTACATTACACATAAATGGGCTAAATGTGGCAGTTACAAGACAGAGACTGTCACATAGGATGTTTTAAAAAGCTTTCAGAAGACACATTTAAAATCTAAGAAAATAAACATTTGAAAACTAAAACAATGGAAAAGTAAATCATGCAGATAGAAGAAAACAAAGTTGGCCGCTTAGCGGATGTGGTTAGCTTTGGTGTGGGTTTATGCTTTGTGGCATCTCTTTATAATTAGTGTTTTTAATGTTAGAAAAAAATATTGCTTGGTCAAAGTGTATGATGACTGGGAAGATCTCATCATTATTCCAGATTCCCCTTTAATATTTGAAAAATACACAGGCTTTATACTGAGTTTGAAGAGGCTTTTCAACTCTACTATATGCCATTATCTAAGATAAGTGGAACATAAATACTTAGTCCTAGACATTGTACTTTAATTGGAAGCATCTTGTGTTAATAAAATCATTATCTTAATGGCGCAGGGGTTTGAGGAGGAAGACTGCAATAGAATTGTCGTTCCCTGGGGGAATATACACTATGGCCAGACATAGTCAGTTATTTTTTTCCTGACCAGCAACTGAGCTAATTTCTGAATAAAACGTTCTCTAAATGTTCTCTAAATGAAGCAAGATCTAATTGATTCATTTGTAACCGATACGGATTTGGGAGCCTAAATAGAATTTATGTATTCAACTGCAAATCTAGGAAGGAAGAGAAAAAAGACATTTAGCAACAAAGCACTTGGAGGTTTTGAGATCAGTTAGCACAGGATACACATCAGTGTTAGGTTGTAATTGTGTTTGGACATAAATATTTATGGAGAAGTATTGTTTGAGTAGTCCCCATTTTTCAGGAAAGCACATCGATGGAGAGTGATCATCTCTTCTTTCTGGAAATTTTTAACTTTGCGAGTGTTAACTGAGAGCATTCCCTGCTGGAGATTTTTATTGTGACTTCCATGTTCCTGAAGGAATGTTATTTTACCCTGTACAGATGGTCTATGAATTCATGTTATGATAGGGGAAAAAAAAAAACCCTCACATAGCCACTGAAAAATAATCACTTTTAGTATCAGAGAGCATGTACTTTTACACTTTTCCCTGTGCATAACATGTTTATAAGTAGAGGTATATGCAAAGGATTTAAGGTTTTTATTGTGCTCTTCTAAACTATTGAATATAATTGGCATTTTTCCTATGGAGTGTGAGACACTGTTTCTATCTAGATGCTGTGGTGTTGTAACTCCTCAAATCTTAGTGGCTTAAAACAACACAGGTTATTGTGCCTCAAGGTGCATGTCTAATGCAGAAAAATTCTGCTCATTCAAGTTCCAGGATCTATGCTGTCACTGACAGGGGCTCTGTCCATACACAGCATTCTCGGGCCCCAAAGCAGCAGAAGAAATATGGTAATTCTTGTACCGGCTCCTAACCTTTTTCTAAAAGGGAACTGTAACTTACATTTCATTGCCTAGAGAAAGTCACATGACCATGCTAACCACGAAAAATGCAGGCAAGTGCAGTTCTGTGAGTCCAGGAGGAGGAGAGCTGGAATATTTAGCAACGCCCTAGTGATTACCCCGAGCTGCCACTGAAAACATTCTTCCGTGATTGGGGTAATATCTCAATAACGTCTCTGTTGTAATTTACAGAGACAGCTCTTTCTCACACTTTCATTTCCAGTGTTTTATTAGTAGTGCCATGGGTGCCTTGGTGTCGTCATCAGTCCTGTGTATACTACTTTTTTGGGGGTAGGTGAGTTAATCATTGTAGATGGCATCCCCTGCATATTCTATGGCTGGCTGGCTGTGGATCTACTTCACAGAAGTTACTTTCTGTTTACCTGTTATTAGTTTCATACAATTTGCCTCTTATTTTTTCAGGACTGTGTTCTCTAACTGTAGTATAACAGGTGTTACATAAACATCAATGAAGGAATGGATAAATTGGAAGTGGAAAATCATCAGAGGACATATGGAAACACTTTTTAAACTTTTTTTTTCAAGATTTATTTGAGAGACAGTATTCCCCTCTGCTGGTTCATTCCCCAAGTGCTAGCAATAACTGGGTGGCCAAAGTCAGGCACCAGATACTCAGTTCAGATCTCTTACCTGGGCAGCAGGAACCCAGGTACCTGAGCCATCACTGGTGATTCCCAGATTCTGTGTTAGGCTAAGGTAGGAGTAGGATCTATGCACTGGAGTTTGGCGTTAGGGCATCATAATAGGTATTTTAACTGCTATACCAAATGCCTCCCTGGATAAAACTATTAATAAGACTGGCTGAGCCTTGCCCAATTGCTTTCCAAAAGAATTAATGCAGTGATGAATCAATTCACCACTCATTGCCACCATTGGTTATTTTTCATTGCTAAATGGAAAAGCAAATTAAATCATTTATTTTTAAATTATTGTTTGGATAGTTTTTCATATGATTGTATTTTCACCATAGTAATAAAAACCAATGTAAAACGTACTGCCTTAACCAGATTTAAGCACATAGTGTGATAGTGTTAATTGCATTCGTATTATGCAACAGAGCACCAGAAAGTTATCATTTTGCAAAATGGAAACTTCATTACCATCGAGCTCCAATTGCCTTCCAGCTTCCTACCTCCCAGGATCCCTGCACCTATCATTATATGCTCTGTTTGTAAAATTTTGACTCCTTAAGGTAATTCCTGTAACTGGGATAATGCAAAATTTGTCTCTTTGTGACTGGTTTATTTCACTTAGCATAATATCCTCAAGATTCATCTATATTGTAGCATGTGATATAATTTCCATCTTTTTAAGCCTAAATAATAGTCCATTGTGTGTATAGATTTAATTTTTTAAATTCCATTCTTCTATCAACATTTAGGTGGTTTCTACCTCTTGGATATTGTGGTTGATACTGTAAAGATTATGGATACATAAATATTCTTCAAGATTTTGTTTTCAATTGTGAATATATATCCAAAAGTGGATTGCTGAGTCATAGGCTAATTCAATTTTAAACATTTTTGCAAAATCTCCATGTTCTTGGCCACAGCAGCTGAACAGTTTTCTATCCCAACAACAGTGAATGAGTGTGCCAATTTCTCCACATCCTCACCAATGTTGTCATTTTCATTTTTTGGTAGTGGTCAACCTAATAGATGTCAGTTTTATCTCCTTGTGGTTTTGACTTTGATTATTCTGGTGATGAATAATGCTGGATGTATATTCATAATGCTTAGTCATACATGTTACATGAAGAAATGTCTTCAAGTCCTCTGCCCGTTTTAAACTTGGGTTATTTGAGTTTTCGAAGTTCTTCATATATGTGTATTGGATATTAACCTCTTATCAGATATGTGGTTTGCAAATACTTCCATTTTTTAAAGTTGCAGTTTCATCTGATCATTTGCTTTGCTGCACACAAGCTTTAGTTTGTATCTCCACTTGCTAATTTTTGCTCTTGTTTTCTATGATTGTGGTGTCCTAGCAAAAAATCACTGCCAAATCCAGCGCCATGAAGTTTCTCCTGTGTTTTCTTCTAGGAGTTTTATATTTCCAGGTCTTACATTTAGGTCTGTCGTTCCTGTTGAGTTAATTTTTGTATACGGTGTAAAGGGAAGGGTCCAACTTGATCTGCTTGTGGACGGCCAGTTTTCACATCACCATTTGGTGAAGAGATTGGCCCCTTTGTGTAATCCTGATGCTCCTGTAGAACATCATTTTACCATAAATCTCTAAGGGTTTATTTCTGGGCTCTGTTCTGTTCCACGGTTCTCTGTGCTACCATCATACTGTTTTGATTACAGTAGCTATGTAACACATTTTAAAATCAGGAAATGAGAAGCCTCTGGCTGTATGTTTCTTTCTCAGAATTGTTTTTGTTGTCATAGTTCCTTCAAGATTCCACATTAAGTCTTCTATTTCTTTCAGCAATGCTTTACAGTTTGCAAATCTTCTGTTTCCTTAAATTTATTCCTCAGCATTTTGTTTTTTGATGTTATAGTAAGTGGGATTGTTTTCATAATTTCCTCTTCAAATTGTTCATTGTTAGTATAAAAAACATTGATTTTTGCATGGTGCTTTTATGTATTGCCCTTTTGATGAATTTAATTCTAATAGCTATGTGTGAAGTATTTAGAATTTTCCATAAATAAAATAATGCTTTCTGAAAAGATTTTAACTTCTTCCACTGCAAATGGGATGCCATTGATTTCTTTATTTTTTTTTTTTTTTAAATAAGCACACATGTACACCTTTAACTGCTCACTTTAAAGAATGTTGATTTTTATGTACTTGAAAGTTGGGGAGTGGGAAGAGAGATCAATCTTCAATGCATTGATTCACCCCCCAAAGGCATGCCTCAGTCTGGGCAGGGCCAGGCCAAAATCAAGAGCCAAAAACTCCATGCAGGCCTCCCATGTGGATAGCAGGAGCCCACACACTTGAGACTTGACCTGCTGCCTTACAGGCACGTTAGCAGGAAGCCAGATCAGAATTACAGAGTAGCTGCGACTTGAACTGGCACTCTGCTGTGGGATGTGGCTAGAGTGTGATGTTAATGCCTTGACCTTGAGTATTTTGTAAGCTATGGACTTTTCACACATGGTTGTCAATACATTTAGGTAATTTCATTCTCTTCATAGTTTGTTTTCATCATGAAAGGGTATTGATGTTTTCTAGTATCTTATCTGCATCAACTCAGATAATCATGTGATTCTTATTCATTCCATTACTGTGGTGTATCCCAATGATTGGTTTTCATACGTTGAACCATCCTTGCATTCCAGGATATATGCTCATGATGTATAATGACCATGATGTATAATGCTTATAATGTGCTGAAGAATCTGTTTTGCCAGTATTTTGTTGAACTTTTTGTAGGCATTCATCAGGGATGTTGGTTTGTAGCTTTATTATAATAGCATTTCATCTGACTTTGGTATTAGGGTACTGGCCTCATAAGATGACTTTGAAAATTTTCCTTCCTCTTCAAATTTTGGAAGAGCTTGAGAACAATTAGTGTTAATTATTTGTTTGGTAGCATTCTTAAGTGAAACAATCTGGTCTTGGGTTTTTCTGTGTAGAGATACTTTTTTTAATTAATGAATTGTTGAATTAATGAAGTATTGAATTTTTTATTTCTTTATGATTCAGGTTTGGTAGATTGTGTTTCTTTTCTTTTTTTAAAAAATTTTATTTTAAAGGTGGAGTTAAATAGGGTGGGGGCTGCGGGGTGCAGAGAGATCGTTTATCTGTAGGTTCACTCCTTAAGTGGTTGAAACGGGTGAAGCCAGGAGCATGGAACTCAATCCTGGTCTCCCACTTGGGAGTCAGGGCTGCAAGTACTTGAGCCAATCCACTGCTTTGCCAGGCATCTTAGCAGGGAGCTGTATTAGAAGTGGAGTATCCTGGACTTGAACCAGTACCCATATGGGATGCTTTCTTGTGTGTTGCTAGGAATATATCCATTCCTTCTAGGTTATCCAATTTGTTGGCCTGTAATTGTTCATAATAACCTTATAAACCTTTTTATTTGGGCGCACATTACATGTATCCTTTTTCATTTATGATTTTGTCTTCTCTGTCTTTTAGTTAGTATAGCCAGAGATTTGTCAGTTTATTGATCCTTCAAAAAGATCTTAGTTTTGACTTTAAAATGGTTATATTTCTTGTCTTTGATTTCTACTTTAATATTATTTCCTTTTTTCTGTTAACTTTAGGGTTAGGTTGTTCTTTTTTAGTTCTTTGAGGTGGAAAGTTAAGGTGCTGGTTGGATACCTCCCCTCATTTTTAATGTAGAGGTTTACTGTGTACATCTTGTGAGTTCAGGGTTGTTGTATTTTAATTTTTCTCAAGATGCTTTGTAATTTTCTTGTGATTTATTTGACACAATGATTGTTCAAGAGTTTGTTGTGGATTTTCCACTTCTTCTACTTTTGCTTTTACTATGGATATCTAGTATAATCCTGCTGTGGTCAGAAAAGATAGTTGGTGCGACTCCAGACCTCTTAGACTTGTGTGACTCCAGTCCTCTGATAACGGTTTTGTGACCTGACTTGTGATTGATCCTGGAGAGTTCTGTGTTTGAACGGATGTTGAATCTTATCAAATGTTTTCTCTGCATCAACTGGGATAACCATATGGTTTTTGGTCTTCATTCTATTGATGTGATAGATGATAGCACTTTTAAAGAATAGCTTTGCAGGGTATAATATTCTTGGTTGGGAGTTTTTTTTCTTTTTCTTTTAAGACCTGGAATATATCATGCCACTTTCTTCTGGCCTGTAGGGTTTCCATTGAGAAGTCTGATGTTAACTGATTGGTTTTATATAATTTGACTCTTCTCTCTTACTGTCTTTAGGATTCTCTGCTTGTCTTTAACTTTGGACAATTTGACGATTTGTCTTAGAGAATGTATTTTGTGTGAGTCTGCTTGGTGTTTTCTGAGCTTCCTCTATCTGGATGTCCATCTCTTTCAAGACGTGGGAAATTTTCAACTGCTGTTTAATTTAGCAGGTTCTTTTCCCCTTCAGGAATACCTGTAATAGAAATATTTGGTCATTTAATGTCATCCCATATTTTGTGTAGATTTTCTTCATTCCTTTAAGTTCTATTTATTTTTGTCTATTTGGGTTATTTCAAAAGTCTGGCCCTCTAGGTTAGAAATCCTTTGCTCCACTTGGTCTGTTCTGATGCTAAAATTCATTTTTTTTAAACTTTTATTTAGGATATAAATTTCCAAGGTACGACTTATGGATTACAATGGCTTTCCCCCCATATTTTCCCTCTCCCCCCGCAACCCTCCTCCCTTGCCCGCTCCCTCCACCCTTTCGTTCACATCCAGATTCATTTTCAATTCTCTTTGTATACATGTGATCAATTTAGCATGTGTTAAGTAATGAATTCGTCCCTTTGCCCTCATATAGTAACACCTATTGTATTTTTTACTTCACTGGTTGAAGATTTCATCTCCAAAATTGCTATTTGGTTCTTAATGAGTTCTGTCTGCTTATCAATATTTTCATTCATGTCACTCAATGGTTTTCTCATTCTTAAGTTTATCTGTATTCCCTTGCATTTCTTTGAGTTGCCTTACAGTCATTCTTTTGAGTCTTAGATCTTTCATTTCAAAGATTTCCTTCAGTTCAGGTCTAAATCTTTAGAACTATGTTCTTTTGGAGGCACATGCTACCAAGCTTCTTCATGTCTCATTTATCCGTATGTTGATGTCTGCACATCTGGTGTAGTTTTCCCTTTTATGGAGTTGGTAGTAATTTTAAAATAGCTACATATTGTCCTAACATATGGCATATTTTAGCTTACTTAACCATAAAACCATATCCTTATTTTTCAATGTGGAGAATTTATAATAAATACGGAGCTGGGAACACCTTTGTAGAAATACACACCTTCTTAAAAGATTATTTATTTGAATGTCAGGTGCGCGCACACACACACACACACACACACACACACACACACGGCTGGGAGGAGAGAGAGAGAGAGATGGATCTTTCAACTGCTGATTAATGCCTAGATGGCCACAATGGCCAGGGCTAAGCCTGACTGAAGCCAAAAGCTTCACCTGTGTCTCTGGCATGGGCAGCAGGAGCCCAGACACTTGGACCATCTTCCCTTGCTTTTCCCAGGCCATTAACCAGGAGCTGGTTCAAGAGTGGAGCAGTGGGGACATGAGCCAGCAGCAATATGGGATGCTAGTCTCATAGGAAGCAGCTTTATCTACTATGCCACAATGCTGGTTCCCAAATATATGCTTTTATGTGCTATTTCCTTCAAATAGATAGCTGGAAATAGAATTCTTAGGTCAAAAAAGGGTATAGACATGCATGGTGTTACATTTTCTGCACTTTGTCAATTGGTTTTGAACAAAGTGTGACTGATGTGTTGCTCTTAATCCTCATGAGTGTTAAACAGTTTTTTAAACCGAACTTGAAAGATAAACATTATTCCGTGTTTTGTTCATGTTTCCTTCATTGTTACCAGGGCTGAGTGGTGTTCCACTTTAGTGTTAATTGTTCTGCATCTGTGGCTTGCTTGTTCTTAACCCTTTGATTTTTTTCTATTGGGATATTATAAATTTTCAAATAGTTTTTATGTTTTATTGCTTGAATATTAATACTTTCTTAGCTTTGTTGTAAAAATTTTCTTCTGAACACACTATAGTTTTTATGTCCAAGCATATTGAAACTTCTATTCAGTAGATTTTGTGCACCTTTATTTTTTTTAAAGACTTGTTTATTTGAAGGGCAGAGAATTATAGAAAGGCAGAGGCAGAGAGAGGTTTTCCATCTGCTGGTTCACTCCTCAAATGCCCACAATGGCCGGCACTGTGTTGATCTGAAGCTGGGAGCCAGGAGCTTTGTCTGGGTCTCCCACACAGGTACAGGGGCCCAAGGACTTGGGCCATCTTCTGCTTTCCTGGGCCATAGCAGAGAGCTGGATCAGAAGTGGAACAACCAGGTCTCAAACCACGCCTCATATGGAATGCCAGCGCTGTAGGCAGTGGCTTTACCTGCTACACTGCAGCATGGGTCCCACAACTTTAATTTCTCTCTTGCTGTTATAGTGCATATAGTGGGGTCCTTTCAGATCCAAGGTAACAGTCAACCCTAACTTTAAGTTTTCTAGGTATATGTGAGTTGTGGCCCGTACCATTTCCCTGAAATACCTCCTTTGACATTCTTCTGCAGGACTGATTTTTGGGCAATGAGTCCCATCAGTTTTTGTTCGTTTGAAAGCCTTTCCTTTGCTTCACTTTAAAGGGCAGTTGTGCTGCACATAGAACAGCGAATCGGTGGGCTCCCTCTCCCTAACATGCTCCTCCACTCTCTTGCATGGTTTCAGACAAGAAGCCAGGAACTCTTACCCTTGGATCTTACAGGTAAGATATTGTGTTCCTGTGCCATTCTTTCTAGATTTTTCCTTTGACTTTGGTTTTCAACAGTTTGAATGCAATAGTCTAGATATGCATTTGGGGCATATTTATATGCTTGACAATTCTTGGAGCTTCCGACGGATGTTTTTGGGTCTGTTATTTATTTTGGAAAATTGTTGCTTGTTAATATGTGACATTTTTTTTGCTTCATTCTTTCTGCTCCTTACGTGTGTGTTGCAACTTTGAAGTCATTGTACAGTTCTTCTGTGGTCTCTTCTTCCTCACCTTCATCCCCCCGCCCCCCCCCCTTCCACTCCCCATTTCCCATCCTATATTCTCTTTTCATTCTTTGCCCTTCCAGTTGGGAAATGTCTGACTTATCTTTAATAATTTTTATTTTATTTTATTTGAAAGAGTTACAGAGAGAGGTAGAGACAGAGAGAGAGGTCTTCCATTCACTGGCTTACTCCCCAGAAGGCCACAACAGCCGGAGCTGAGCCAATCCGAAGCCAGGAGCGAGGAGCTTCTTCCGGGTCTCCCACGCGGGTGCGGGGGCCCAAGGACTAAGGCCATCTTCTGATTTCCCAGGCTATAGCAGAGAGCTGGATCGGAAGAGGAGCAGCTGGGACTAGAACCAGTGCCCATATGGGATGCTGGTGCTTCGGGCCAGGGTTTCAACCCGCTGCACCACAGCGCCGGCCCCTGTTGACTGATCTTTAAACTCAGGGATTCTCTCACCAGCTTTGGTTAGTCCTTCTCATGAGCACTTTAAGGATATGGTTCATTTTTCCTTGTGCTTGATTTCTAGGGTTTTCTTCAGCTCTCTGAGGAGGTTTCGGTCTCTCTGCTGACATGGCTTATCTGTTCCTGCCTATCGTTCACTTTACCATCAGTGCCATTAGTACATTCTGATGGCTAATTTTAGACGTCAACTCTGCTGGATCAGGGGATAACTGGGGAGCTGATAAAACGTTATTTCTGGGTGTGTGGGCAAGGTGTTTCTGGAAGAGATTGGCGAGTGGATCAGTTGACTGAGGAAGGAGGATTAGTCGTCACCTTGGGAGGGAGGGTACCAGCCAATCAGCTGAAGACCTGGATAGAACAGACAGAGGGAAAATGAACTTGTTCCCCTCCCTCCCCCTCCCTCTGAGCTTGGACACCAGATATTTGGATCTTTGGACTCTCGAACTTGTACCAGATGGCCCCACGTTGTCAGGCCCTGGGGCTCAGACCGAGAGTTCCGCTGTCGGGCCTTGGCTCCCAGGTTCACACTTGGACTGAGCCATGGTCCCAGCAGCTTGCAGATGGCGTACTGTGGAGCCTCTCGGCCTCTGCCTAATCACAACCTACTTGCCCAGTGCATCACCTCTTATCTGTGTGGCTGTCTACCCATCCAATTAGATCTGTTTCTTTGGAGAACCCCAGCTAGTACACACGTTAGAGTTGTTTTAAGTTCCTTATCTGACAATTCCAGTATCTTTCTGGTTCTCATGATGACTTTATCTCTTCAAACTGTGTCTGTTCTTGCCTTTTAGTGTGCCCTGTAGTCTTTAAATGGAACATAATGGACTGGGTCGTTGAGCCTCCAGTGTGACATTTTGTGTTGGTCCTTTGTAGATGAGTCACAAGCTTGGGCTGGCCTGTTCTCAGTGTGTGTTGTAGCTGTAGGTGCCAGGGCTTCAACTTCACCCAGTGTCCTTGTTTTGATCTTAGATTCCCTAAGGACTGCTCCTCTGGAGCGTAGATCTTGGAGCTCTCCTGTCTACACTGCTGTAAGCTGTTGATCTTGTGCTAGAAGGTACACTAGCATATATACTAAATTGCAGGGACGGAGAAGCAATCTATTATCTTAGGACTAAATAGGATTCTTGCAGTATGCTTGTCCTTTCTGCACAGTGACCTTCACCAGAGTTTCTGAGCTTTCTATGTTTTTAGGGCTTCCTTAGTTGAGACAAGAAGGCTAGAGGGGGTTGCGGTAGAAGTGTCCTGACCCCAGGTAGCATAAGGCTCTGCTAAAGTTTTTGGGTTTTGTTCGGGAGAGCAGGCCTTGAAAACTGAGAAACCTTTGGGCATACTCACAACAGTTGACATTTTGTATGGAATACATCTGTCCCCACAAATTCACACATGGAAACCCAGACCCCAGTGTGATGGTGTTTGGTGAGGAGGCCTTTGGGAGGTCTTTAGGGTTGAAGGGGTTTGTGTGGGTAGGGCTGTGTTCTGATGGGATTAAGGCCCTTAGAAGTGAGCTCCCTCTCTTTCCCCCTGTCTGTCTCTGTCTCTGTCTCTCCCTTTATCTCAGTCTCTTTATACCTGTGCACACACTGGGATTGGCTGTGTGAACAGCAGGACGGCTGCTACCTGCATGCCAGGGGGAGGGCACTGACCAGACCTCACCCAGGCGGGCAGCCTGGTCTCAGAGTTCTAGTGTCCAGGACTGTGAGATAATACATTTCCATTATTTCAGCCTCCCTAGTCTGTAATATCTTGTTAGGCCAGGCTGATTGACTAATGGAATTAGTCTTACCTTCTCCCTGCTAGATCCATGAGGGCATCTCTGGAAATCTGGGAGGTAAAACTCATTGCTATATGAAGGTCCTTATAATATTGCAGCCCCCAAGAATTTCTCAGTCCCGTGCTAGTCCTCACTCAGCCTCCAACATTTGGGACAATTTCTGTTCCAATGTTCCTACTGGGTTGTGTCTTCTGGTAAATCGATCTCAGCTGTGACTCACTGGATCTGCCTGTCTCTTTGCACTTCGCTCTGCAAGTTCAAGTTCTTGATGGGTCCAGGAAAATCACTGAGAATTTCTTGCTGTAAGGATAGCAGTCATAGGGCTGGTGTTGTGATGCCATGGGTTAAGCATCTCCTTTGGAAGTGCCAATCCAGGTTTTTGCCAATGCACCAGGGAAGGCAGTCAGGGATGGTCCAAGTATCTGGGGCCCCTGCCACTATGTGGGAGACCAGAACGGAGCTCCTGGCTTTGGCCCCACACAGCCCTGTCTGTTGGGAGCATTTAAGGAGTGAACCAGGAAATTGAATCTATCTCCCTGTCATCAGGCCTTTGAAATACACACACACACACACACACACACACACACAAACAAAACACTTTTTTTAAAAATAAAAGTCATGGCAATTTGGAATGCCATGAAGTCTCTCTGTAATGTTGAATATCATTGTTTCCTTTTAGCTTCATAAAGTACTTAGTGCTATGTGGTAAAGTTGACTGAAATTTCTCACCAATCACTGGTTAAATAATACATCTCTTTCCCAGTGCTTTTTGATGCTTTCTTTGTCACATTGAACACTTCCATGTCTTTCTCAGTACTGTGCTGTGTGACTTGATCTGCTGTTCAGTTTTTTTTGTTGTTGTTAATGGTTTTTGCACCTGACCTATAAGATGTTAATTTTTTATTCTTATATGTTTTTTATGAGGCAGGATGAATACTCTCTCATTGGTTTTTCTTTTAAATCTTCTGTTCTCCACTAAATGTTAATCTACACACATGTGCTCACTTTTCTCAAGCCTATCCCTCTTAGTGGAATCTTAGGTCTAGATTGACATTGTGAGATAAAATGGGAATGATGGTCATGCTAATAAGTCAAGTTTTAAAACAATATCGATTGCCTTTTTAAGAAGTACAAACTTACTTTAGAGTATTCTGGGTCCACAGAAAAGTTGCGAAGATAGTACAAAGAATTCCACGCATCCCAGATCGAGTTTCCCCACATCGAGTTTCCCGTTACTGATATTATACATTAGTGTGTTATGTGCGTTACAGTTAGTGGGCCAGTATGGATACATCATTATTTACTAAAGCACACACTTTGTTCAGATTTCCTTAGTTTTATCTGATGCTCCTTTTAAATTCCAGGATGCCATACACGATACCCATAATCTAGTAGCTGTCACCACTCCCCTTGGCTATGGCAGGTTTTCAGATTTCAAATGGTTTTGATGTTTTTTGACGCTCCAGAGCAGTACTACTCAAGTATTTTAAAAAGCTTTGGTTCGTTCATTTGAGAGAGAGATGGAGAGAGATCCTGCATCTCTTGGTTGACTGCTCAAAGGCCCACAACAGTTGGGGGATCCGACACCAGGGACTGGAAACTGGATCCAGGCCTTCAGTGTGGATGGCAGGAACCCAAATACATGAGCCATCACTATTGTCTGTCATGGCAGGGAGCCAGAATCAGGAGCCGGAAATGGGTATGGAACCCAGGCACTCCAACATGGGGTGCCTATGTCATAACTGATGGCTCAACGTCCAGTCTTGCTCAGGTACTTCGTGGAATGTCCTCTAATGGATCTTTCTGATGCTGGTCTCATTGGACTAAGGTTGTGGGTACTGGGTTGGAAAGGCCACAGAGACAGAGTGGGTTATAACTTCAAGCATAAAATATTCATGATATAAATAATTCGGTTGTTGTCCAAGGGTAGATATGGGCACCATGTCTCTTCACTGATGTTAACCTTGATCACCTGGCGGAGGGAGGATTTGCCTGGTTTCTTCACTGTTCAGATCTCTTCTTTAACCCCCAGCTTCCATGCTGTCTTTTTGGCAAGAAAGTCACTATACCCATCCCACTCTTAAGGAATAGGGAGTTAGTTATGCCCCAGCTCCTTAAGGTCAGCACAGTGATATTAATTAATTGAATAAATTGGAAATATTCTTCATGGGAGATTTGTCCATTCTGGATCTTTTTTTTTTTAGAGATATTCCACCCACTGGTTTATTCCCCAGTGGCTTCAACAGCAGGGCTAGGCCAGACTAAAGCCAGTAGCGTATTTCGGGTCTCCCACATGGATGGCAGGGGTCCAAACATCTGGACCATATTTTTCTGCTTTTTCCAGGCCATTCGCAGGGACCTGAATTGGAAGTGGATTAACTGGGACACGAACCAGCACCAGTGTGAGATGCTGGCTTCATAGGCAGTGGTTGAACCCACTATGCCACAACCCAGTTATTTTTATCATCAATATTTGATGCTTGAACTTATAATCCAATCTACTTGATTTTGTTGCTCCAGTTGTTCCAGCTCCAACTGTTGGGCTCAGTCAGTTGGATTCCATGTTCCTTTGATGCACCCCATTGCTGTGTGTGTGTGTGTGTGTGTGTGTGTGTGTGTAGAGCGTGTTTTGCCTCCTTCATTACGACATATGCCAGGATTATCTTGACTATTTCCTGCCTAGCCTTAGAAGCTACTACCATTTTTCCAAGGACGGAGTCCTTTTATTGGAAAATAGTTGATCTGCATGCTAGGTATTCTATTGCTTTTTGTAATTCAGACTTAACAAATTTATTTTTTTAAGAAAAAAATCTTTATTAGGAAAGGCATTTATTGCAAATCCACAACACATAATTCCACTTTTCAAGTGGTATAAATTCCAGTAGTTTGCATCTGCCCTGTGCCAGGTATCACATCAGTAGTCACCAGGGAGAGAACAGGAGGTAGGACATTCGAGTGCTGTCTGATAGCCCATTTGATTGTGTTGGAGGTAGCTGTTTATGGAAAGGGAAAGATGCGTGAAAGGAGACTTGAGAAAATAAGGAAGCAGAAGAAGAAGAAAAGGGAGATGTGAGGCTGGTGCTGTTTCATCAGCGGTCACCGGTGAAGGCCCCCTTCAAGGCTGCTTTTGTGTCCTTTGGGCAATGTGAAGAGGGCAGCTCTCAAAGTGAGTGGGAAGATTGCAAAAGGAAGAGAGCAAAAGGAAGGAACTGGATGTATGAGACAGAAGGAAGCGTGAAGGAGGATCAGCTGGTGGGAGATGGTGATGGAGGAAAAGGAAAACGGATGACGATGGGGCCCAGGGGGCGATGGTGGTGGGAGGCATACAGAGAGAGACCTTGGGATGCCCAGCGTGGGGCTCTGCCACTTTGACTTTCTTTCTCTCCATGCTTATTGTTCTTGCCCACATCCTGATTACGCTTGTTTCCCAGGTTCCCAGGGACATTTTTGGCTCTTGTGTGCTATTTGAGATCTGGACTGGATGACTTGCTTTGAGCAGTGATTGTAGAACGGTTATGCTTTGAAGTTCTAGGTTTGAGTTCTGTGTGATCTTGGGGAGAACTGACTAATCAGAACTCTGTTTCTCTTAGAACTTTGTAAGTATCTTGTGTGAATTAGAAGTTACATGTATAAAATACTTTGAAGATACACAGTGGATGTTGCCTGTTATTTATGGTTGACATTGTATGTCACAAGAAGTTTCTAGTACAAATTGTATGTAGTTGAATCGTGCGTCAACACTGGGAACTTGAAAAGGCCTATCTTCTACCCTACCTGGCTTAACAAGACTCTTCTTCCAAACAAATACATGAAACCTTCTTGAGGAGAGACCCTGTGATTAACATTTTTTCCATATTTTTTTCTATTTGAATTTGTCTTCCATGTTTCTTGAGTGATTGCATAAATATCTTTTCAAAAATTGTTTATTTTCATCTATTTGAAAGGCACAGAGGGAGAGCAAGAGATTTTGCATCTGCTGGCTGACTGGCTGAATGCCTGAAACAGCCACGGCTGGGCTAGGCTGGGCTAGGCTGGGCTAGGCTGGGCTAGGCTGGGCTAGGCTGGGCTAGGCTGGGCTAGGCTGGGCTAGGCTGGGCTGGGCTGGGCTGGGCTGGGCTGGGCTGGGCTGGGCTGGGCACTTGAGCTATGGGCTGCTGCCTCCCAGAATGCATTAGGAGGAAGCTGGATTGGAAGCTGGGCTGGGCTGGGCTGGGCTGGGCACTTGAGCTATGGGCTGCTGCCTCCCAGAATGCATTAGGAGGAAGCTGGATTGGAAGCAGAGGTGCTGGGGTGTGGTCAGTGCTCTGATAGGGGGTTCAGGTGTTCCAAGCAGCAGGTTAAGCCACTGAGCCCCAATACTGGCCCCTCAAAACTCAAACGTTTTCTATCTGCTGAAGGCGGGAGAGTCCCTGCTGCCTCCCCCTCGTGGGACGTCTGTGTTCCTGGGTACACTGCTATTCTCTTTGTGCAGTTGACCACAAAGAGGAATTACGCTTCTGTGTGAAATGAGGGGACTTTGCTGGCTGATTTTGCTTCTGAGTCAGAATGGAAGTTGGTGGTCACACCACTTTCCATCAGCTTCAGGAGCTTCCAGGCCATCAGGGCTTTGGCCACAGCTCTCACCGGCTTGAGAAAGGACTAGATTGGCCTCTGAAGAGAGACTTCCCGTTGTTTGGAGACATTTTTGCTTTTTGCAGATTTTGTTTGTCTTAGAGCACATGGAGATATAAAATTATCCTTCTCTGTCTAAAGTAGTAGACCAAACCATAATTGGTACTATTCTATTTGTTACACTTTTCAAGTTCACTGTGCTACATGACAATTAGGGTGATTTTTAGAAAAAGGGGGTTAGGAAATGAAAAGCTTTCTGACCCTACCACTCACAGATAAACTGTAACCCCATTCATCTCAGAAGTTGTGTCAACTCTTGCATTTTATGTGACCTCATCAAATGTTGAGAAACTAATACTACCTTGACTGTGATAATGACTTGTAAATAATTTCCCAGAGTTAACCCAAAGAGATGTCAAATTATTACCACACTAGAAATTCAACATCTTATTTTCTCATTTGGAAGGTGCATGAAAAACAAGGAGCAGTGACATTTTTTAAGTGTTTATTTGTACTGGGTAGTTCTCATTTCCAGTTTGCAAATTTTAAATTTTTTTAAATGTATTTATGTGAGAGACAGATGGACAGAGAGGTCTTTCCTAGTCAATGCTTCACTACCTAATTGTGCACAGAAGTCATAGCTGGGCCAGGCTGAAGCCAGGAGCCAGGACCCAATCTGGCTCTCCCCCATGGGCAACAGGGACCCAACCACCTGAGCTGCCACATGCCACTCCCCTAGCTGGAAACTGGAAACTGGAATCAAGAATCAGGAGCAGAGACTCCAACGTAGGCACATGGATGTGGGATGGCAGCATCCCAAGTGGTGTCTTAACTGGTGCTCCAAACACCTGCCCCCAGGGAAAGTTTTTAACTCATTATTGTGATTGATGTTTAGAAATAGTTTTCCTAACAAATCCTTGAAAAACCTCCAAATGATAGCAGGATGAACATGGAAATGGGAAATGGCAAGTGGAAAGATTTTCATTTGGAAATGGTTACCATCTTGGACACAGAAGAGCTGGTCGTGGCCTTGTCTTAGATTGAATTGGCTCTCACATGGGCCTGATGTCCCCAGAGAAGGAGGAAGCTCAGCAAAACAGAGTCAGTCCCCGTGCTGTCCACCGTATGCGTACTCCTTTCCCACCATAAACACAGATCTCAGCTTTAGCAAATGCAGCAAGATCCTGCCAGGAGAACTGAAGGATGGGAGTCAGGGGCCATCAGCCAGATGGAAACCAAGGGTTTGGACCCGCCGCCCCCAGCAGCTCTCATGGAGTGGCTGGCTACAGCGCTTGCCCCTAGGGTCTCCTTGAAGTATGCAGCATAGTACAGTTGGACCCTTAGGGTCCTCTGCCTCATTCGTTGATGGGTTTCCATTCTGCAGTGTTGAATGGAAAACCTCTATGGACTCCTCTACTTTTCAAAAAGGAAGAAAGCAGGAAAAGTAGCAACTCAAGCCAAACACAACAAGTGACAACAAAGAGATACAGGTGGTGACAGACCTGTCCACAACCAACCAGCAGGATCCTCTGGATACCGTGCCAATCTGTTTGTTCCATCAAGAAGAAATAAGAAAGGCAATTAGAAATTCTTGATAAAATTTACATGTTTAACATGAGACAACTGGAATGTGACAATTATGAATAACTGAGTATATAAGAAAAATTGGAATTTGTTCATTGGAACTTGCACAGTGAAAAAGAATTGTATCTTTAGTTTCTTTTTTTTAAGATTTGGTTATTTACTTGAAAGAGTTACACAGAGAAGGAGAGGCAGAGAGGCAGGGAGGGAGGGAGGGAGGGAGGGAGGGAGGTGGGTGGGTGGGTGTTTCATCCGCTGGTTCACTCCCCAAGTACTTGCAATGGCTGGTGCTGTGCTGATCTTGAGCCAGGAGCCAGGAGCTTCTTCCAGGTCTCCTATGCAGGTGCAGGGTCCAAGGACTTGGGCCATCTTCTACTGCTCTTTCAGGCCACAGTAGAGAGGTGGATTGGAAGTAGAGCAGCCAGGACTTGAACCGGCACCCATATGGGATGCCAATACTGCAGGCGGCAGCCTTACCTGCTGCACCACAGCACCGGCCCCTCTTTAGTTTCACTGCCTAGATCTGCACTATGATAACATTTAGTAGTAATATTACAATGTTTACATTTTTCAAAACTTACCTGTTTATAAAGCATGGAGAATAAGCTACATTTACTGAACAAAGTGGAAATGCTCTGAAGCTTGATAGTGTAGAATGATAGCGCTGATGAGAGAGCTAGAGGGTGGCATGAAGCTGAAGGGCATATACTTTCTTCTGTAATGGATAATGAAGTGGTACTCTCTAGTTTGGATAAATGGAAAAACAGATTTAGGAGTATAATTACATGAGGTAGGTAACAAATACAGGATAATATTGCTGAAGGAGACCGAGGGACAAGTGGAGACAGTCCTCATCTCAGAGCAGGGCATCGGGATCATTTGTTGAGTTCTTGGAGACATGGGAGGCAAGGCAAGCTTGTGTTTTTCAGGCTGTATTCTTGTTTAATTGATGTGTTATTTTAAAAACATCCATGTGCGTCTTTTGAAGTCAGAAGAAAAAGAGGAAGCCATGGCCTATGAGAAACTGACAGTTACACAAACAAAACTTCATGAAATGTCACCATGAGAAGCCACAGCCTCAAATGCAGCAAAACAGAACAAAGACGCACCACTGCGTTGTTTTCAAGGAAACTACTTCAGTGAAATGGTACTGAGTTTGGCAAAAACAAAACAAAACACACACACAACCCATCAAAACAGACAACAAACAGATGGGCCCAGAGTTGAAGCAAGTACACGCAGAAAGAAAACAGGGCTGGCAATCTTACCGTCGGACAATTTCCAGGCAAAAAGTATGAGGTGGACAAGGAGTGAATGATGTGTTTCAACGACAGAAGTTACAATCCACCAAGAAATGACGGGGGTCATGGATCATCACATGCGGAGAAATAGCACTGAAATGGGTCAAGCGGAAACCATGAGGTGAAAGGATTGAAGAACAAGGGAGGAAATGTGAGTGCGTGGAAAATTGGAATAAGAGTTAAATGGCTTAATGTACAAAGCTGTAATATAGAGTCTGCACCTATGAAGGAAACAGGAAAGGCGGAGTTCTTAGGGATGGGGTGTGTGTGTGTGTGTCTGTGTGTGTGTGTGTGTGTGTGTGGAGGTGGGAGGCGTACAGAGAGTGTTTCCTACTCTACCTCTCAGTCCTTTCCTAGAAGAAGGAAAAGTGTTATTTCTCTGACATTTCCTGATGGTAAAATCCCATAAAATTGGAAACTTTGAGATAAAGGTATTATCAGGAGATACTGTCATGATTTTTCACGTGGGAGCTATAAATTCTGTCCTTATCACTAAGTCGCTGGAACTAGGACTGCTGATTTCGTAACTCAGTGAAGCAGGGTAACCCAGCCCAGAAGACTGTCTCTTTGACCTTGACTCATCATGGACCCCTCATGCCGTTGCTGCCTCTGTAGATGCCGGTCTCTAGAAGCAGTGTTAGTGGGATGACTCACTGCTGCTAATGGAAGCTAAGGGTAGGGGCAAAAGGGTCCTGTTAAGTTCCTGTGCAAATGTCAGGTGGGGGTGAACTTAAGCAGGCTAGCAGGGGACTGACGCAGAGTGCTTAGAGAATCGGGCAAAGCTGGTCTAGCCCTAGAGACCTGAACCAAGAGTCTGCATTTTTGTCGAAAGTTGACATTTTATTTCTTCTGTAAAAAAAAAAAAAAAAAAAAAAAAAGCTTCCTGGTATATGCCTTTGAAACAAACATGAGCGTCCCTCTGAAAGTTTGTGGGAAAATGAAATTAAAAGTATGGGTTTACTTTGTGACAAAAAATTAAGTGCTTCCAATTTTTTTTTCTCATAGCAGATGGAAAATGTTTATGGTAAACAAATTATGTGTGAGTTTCAGAAAAATTTTTGTGTGAGAATAAGCTCATAGTTTAATTGCATTTTTCCATAGACTTTTTGAAGCACCTCATAGCATCGTGACTTTTTTTTTGGACAGGCAGAGTGAACAGTAAGAGAGAGAGGTTTTGCTTTACTGTTGGTTCACCCTCCAATGGCCGCTGTGGCCAGCGCACCACACTGATCTGGTGCCAGGTGCCAGGTGCTTTTCCTGGTCTCCCAAGCGGGTGCAGAGCCCAAGGACCTGGGTCATCCTCCACTGCACTCCTGGGCCACAGCAGAGAGCTGGCCTAGAAGAGGGGCAACTGGGACAGAATCCAGCGCCCCGACTGGGACTAGAACCCGGGGTGCTGGCGCTGCAGGCAGAGGATTAGCCTAGTGAGCCGAGGCGCAGGCCAGCATTGTGACTTAACTACAGCCCATGGTGTTTTTAATATGTTGGGTACTTGCTCCTGAACATGTTTGTGCACTGTTGTGTCAGAAACCTGAAAAGGAGATTCTTAATGAGTACTAGAGTGAACATGGTGGGAGCTGGCCTGGAACCTCATCCACCTCCCCTAGGCATCATGGATGGATCTGAAGCACCCGTGTAAACACAGACGTTTTAATTTAGCAACTTCTCCCTGATTCCTGTCTGCAGTGATGCGAAGCCTCTGGGTGATGCTCTTGGTCCTGGGTGGTACCTAAGGGCTCATCCTAATGTGTGAGCTGAAATAAGACAGAGCAGTGGTCAGAATCACACCTTTGTAGTTGACCTCATCTAGTAAGATCCCAGAGATCTAGCTCCTCAACAGAAAACCCTTTTCTTACTGGGTTTTATTTTTAAAAAGATTCATTCATCTACTTAATCCAAAGACACACACACACACACATACATACACATACACACACACCCAGAGAGAGAGAGATCTCATCCACTGGTCTACTCTCCAAATGGCTATAATAGCCAGAGCTGGACCAGGCTGAAGCCAGGAGCCAGGAACTCCATCCAAGTCTGCCTCATGGGTGGTAGAGGCCCTAGTACTTGGGCCATCTTCTATTTTCTTCCCATGTGCATTAGCAGGGAACTGGATCAGAAGTGGAACATCCAAGACTTAACCAAAGTGCTGGCCCCAGTCTTTCTGGATTTAAAAATGCCATTATTTAAGAAAATGATTATTTCAAGCAGTAAAAAGTGACCCAGTAATGCATTATTCGTTAAAAATCACTCAGGTTAATTGCAGGGCATCCACTCAAATGCCACGTGAGGCTGTTTCACAACTCAGTACCAAAGCCCAGCACTGCCGTTTCAGAGCCTCCGATTTCCTCCAGCGTCTGTGAGGTCCAGGGCAGAGCACAGGGCCCCTCCATTTTCCCTGTCAGTACAAGGACAGAGCTTTCAAGGAAGTGCTGGTCAGCTCCTCCTTGCATCCCCAAGGCCTCTGTGGGCTGCCAAGGGTTGCCTTAGCAACCTCGTGGGCTGCTCTGGGGTTGCCCTTCTGTGCAGTGGGTGAGCCCTCATCCTCTATCAGAGGACCTGGGTCTGCTCCCCTTTCCAGCTTCCTGCCAATGCGCACCTTGGGAGGCAGCAAGTAGTTGGGTCCAAGCCAGCCACGTGGGAGACTAGGATGGGTTTCTCAGCCTAGCTCACCCCTGGCTATTGTGGGCATTTGGGAAGTGAATCAGTGAATGGGAAGTGTGTGTGCTCTCTGCCTTTCAAAAAAAAAAAAAAAAAGGCAGCTTCCTGCCCCACCCTGAGGTTTCTGATTGGATGAGCCTTGGGGTGAGCCTTGGGAATTTGTTTTCTTGGCACGGGCTCTGGGGAGGTTTCTCCACTCACGGCCACCCCCTTGTTGGAGAACCACTGCTAAGGGCCCTTCTGTTGCTGCAGAGAAACCTGTTTGGCTGTTGGCTTCCGCGTCCTACAGAGGAGGGGTTGAAGAACTTAGTTTTGGTAAAACTGGAACACTGTCTTCAAATTAGAAAGTGCCTTGAGGAGGAGAGAGAGTCCCTTCAAAACTCCTCCGTGAGCTCGATCTTAAAAGGCCCTGCTGACTCCAGCGCTGGACAGATCTGGCCTTCGTCCGCCGCTGCCTGTCAGAATCGCTGACCTCACACTTGCGTATTCAGACGCTTCCCTGAAAGCCCAAACACGTTGTCAGAAGTTTGTGATGGAAAACAAGGACTCCTGTCTCTTGGCTTTCACAGCAGAAAAGATGACAGGGTCCCCATGCTTTTCACAGGGTGAGGGTCTCGAGATAGTTAACCCTTCCCTTCCCGATCCAACCCAAAGCACAGGCAATTGATAAGGGCTGCCGTATTAGATGATAGATCCAATGAGTAGAAAGCGAATAGTGTGAAGAATGTAACCCTAGCAAGAGGGGGGTGCTAAATTAGGAATTGGGTTTGGGGGGGGGGGCTGTTGCTTGGGAGTTTGTTTTCCTTGTTCCATGACGGTTCCTGCTCCATGAGCTAGGTGGGAGGCACTTTGGCGGGGTGGGGTAGGATGGAGGGGTTGCTGTGTTCTGCGGTGCTAGTTCTCGGTGACCCCGGCCTGACCGTTTTGAGATTGCTCTGAAAGGGGAGTCCAGAGCATGAATTATCAAACTGGAACTGTTGGAAGCTCCTTGAGTTTCCTTCTCGTTGGTGTTGCGTTCTCATTGTCCTTGCTGGTAGGGTTTGCCTCCCACTCGTAACTGAGGCAGTCGATGTCCAGCCAGTGGCCATATGAGGCCTGCATGATCACTGGGCCTGGCCCTGCCACGGCACCTGTAGCCAGTCCTTGAAATTCAGTGCATCTATAGCAGGCTAATTTTTAAGTTGATAGTTGTGTATGGCCCGTGAATGATGTTATAAATATCCCAATGGCCCTTGGCAGAAAAACCATTCCCTATGCCTGCAGCTCTACTGTGCAGAATTGGAGTCATCAAGGCGCTTGGTTTGTGACAAACCTTCAAATGTCTGTGCACAGCTGCCTTTCCTGTGGTGTCTGTGCTAAATGAAGTCTTGAACACCTTGCCTCATCTGAGAGACTATTGGTCATGTGTGTCTTCAGTGCTCTGTATCTTTTTTTCCTTCTCCTCCCCAAACCTCTGCCCTGTTCTGCATATAGCTTATCATTCTCTGGCTTTCCCCCTCTTTATCTACGTGAGCCTAATTGAGCCTTTGTGCGGTTTTGCTTGGCTTTGTAGTTCAGCCCCGGTTTACACAGGACTCCCTCCCTCTACACAGGGGCTGCCTTTTCTGGTGTTCTCTGGATGCCCAGACCCATAGATAGCTCTGACCCTTTCTTTTTGTAACCCTATATGTACATACCCATGATAAAGTTTAGTTTATAAATTAGTCGTGGTAAGAGGTTTATAGCAGCAAAAATAAAATAGAACAATTGTAACAATACTCTAAGAAGTTATTCGAAGCTTACAAATTGTTGTCTGCAATTATTTAATATTTTCCAGCTGTGGTTGTCCTCAGGAAACAGGAATTGCAGAAAGCAGAACTGCAGATACCAGGACCCCTGCGCTGTGTTCCGAGACGCTGCGAGGATTCGGCCTGTAGTGTCATGTCTCTGGGGTGTCGTACTTGGATTTGTGATTGTTGTGATTTATCCCTGAGTGGCAGCAAACTTTATACTGTAATGTCTATCCTCAGTGCTATTGTGAGTCATTTAGGAGGTCTCTGGGTTTTGCTTCTGTGGACAGAGCTGCTTGTGAGCATTTATGTCTCCTGGTATGTGTGAACACCATGGCTCCTCTTGTGTCTACACCTAAAGAAGTAACAGGGTGCAGTGTCTGGGATGGTTTCACTTTGCAAGATGTGTGAAAAGCCTCCTGAGGGCGGTTCTGCCAACCCACACTTGCACCGCCGATGCAGCAGTGATCCTGTTGACCTACAGATCCTGCCTTAATCACTATATTAGCCACCAAATGTTTCCCAACCCGAGTTGGGACCAGTTTTATAGGGAGAGACTTACTGAGAGTATTGAACCGATCACTTGGACGAGAGCTAGGAAGTAAGATTGGGCTCCTTGACTGACAGAGGCCCCCAAACGAGAGAGATCAGGTCTGTGTCATTCCCTGGCACCCAGTGTTTCTCTCACTCCCGTCACTGCGTGTCGTTCTCATCTTTGCTGGAAATACTGTGACTTTGCACAATGGAATCCTTTGGGAAAATAAAAAAAAAAAGGCTCATGTCTGGACCCTGCCTCTAGAGATTATAACTTACATGCCTGAAGCACAATCTTGAATGTAGGGATTTTTAAAATTTTTGACAGGCAGAGTTAGAGAGAGACAAAGAGAAAGGTCTTCCTTCCGTTGGTTCACCCCCCCAAATGGCTGCTACAGCTGGTGCACTGCGCTGATCTGAAGCCAGGAGCCAGGTGCCTCCTCCTGGTCTCCCATGCAGGTGCAGGGCCCAAGCACTTGGGCCATCCTCCACTGCACTCCTGGGATTTTTAAAACTGCCCAGGTGATTTCCATGGGCAGTCGAGGTGGGGAATCACTGCTTTAAATTGTAGCAATCTCTTGGCCTTACATTGTTGTCTCTTTCCATTTCTAAAATACACAGCTCCTGTTGCCTTAGAGAATTCTCTTGCCTCCAGTTTCAGGCTCAACAGCGTTTGGGTCTTGTTTGTTTCAGGTATATTTATTGTTGATAAAGTAAACAGACGTTCATTAAAAGTATGCACAGGCTACCAGGGGTGCTAGCCCTGGTTTTACGGCGTAGATGTCAGATTTCAGCGTATGTGAGAATCACCTGGGAAGCGTGGTTCTGTTTGTTCACGGTGTAGAATCTGAGCACAAGATCTGGGTGAGTGAGTGGGAATCTGCGCTCCGATGGGCTGGCTGGGACGCAGCTGTGTCTCAGATCACCTTTGGAGAAAAACTTGCTCATAATAGGCCCACAGTGCAGGCAGCGCTCTCGCTAGAGAATGAGAAGCTCAGAGAAGGTAGGAGCTGGGCGCTGAGTCACACAGCTGCCTGGGGTCAAGCCTTTGTTCTCAGCCTTGCTCAGTGTGTCAGCAGCAAGGCCTCTGGAACTCAGGAAGGCGGCCAGCGTTTGGAATGTGGGTTATTTCTTCCATGTTCTTCCCTGACCTGGGACAGATGCCCCTCGACATCAAAAGTGAAACCTTCATCTCCGAGTCCACATGACCCCTGCAGACCTTTGGGTCAGCTGCTCTCTGAACATGGCCCTGGGGTGGCGTGCTGTCTTACGCAGTGTGTCTGATTCACGGATTTGTAACCCAGAGCAAATAGGTTCTTTGAGACTTGGGTGTAGAAGCTGCATTTTCCTCTGTGCTTTGATGATTTGGGGCACTAGGTTGCAGAGGAGGAAATACCCAGCCAGGCCGGCAGATGGGAGCGCGCTGGGTTATGTGACAATCAGCAAAGCAGGGCAGCTGGGGTTCCGGGACGACTGAGTGTTCGGGACCCTGAGCTTGAGTCCCTGTCTGCATGACGAGGCTCTGCTCCTCCTGCTGCCTTCTGCTCAGCGATGGAGGGGCAGGGGGACTGGAGAGTGCACAGCCTATCCCTGCGGGGGAGTGTCTGGCCCAGGAAGACTCTGGCTTGCTTCGGATTACGTGTCCACCTCAGGCTCCGTTAACTGTGCATGTGAGGTGGCTCCCTGTGTTGTCAGCCTCGTGGTGGGAATGGAGAAGGGAGAAATGTAGCCCAGGTAATGACTGGTGGAGTAGCAGGCTGTTAAAGCCACACACGTCTGAATCGGTGGGTCTCTGTGATGGAGTTTGGAGGAATATAGTGACTCTGTGTTTTTGGTTTTTTGAATGGTTAAAGTGTTGAGAATTTCTTACACACGTATAGGGTTACTGAAAAAAGTTTGTGGAGGGGCCGGATCCGTGGCGCAGTAGGTTAATCTTCCGCCTGCAGTGCTGGCATCCCATATGGGCGCCGGTTCTAGTTCTGGCTGCCCCTCTTCTGGTCCAACTCTCTGCTATGTCCTGGGAAAGCAGTAGAAAATGGTCCAAGTGCTTGG
The DNA here is from genome assembly GCA_949820135.1 of Sylvilagus floridanus. Classification (NCBI taxonomy): domain Eukaryota; kingdom Metazoa; phylum Chordata; class Mammalia; order Lagomorpha; family Leporidae; genus Sylvilagus; species Sylvilagus floridanus. Next base: position 7,033,205 of record OX463228.1, on the reverse strand, counting down.
GCCCCTGCACCCGCATGGGAGACCAGGAAGAGGCACCTGGCTCCTGGCTTTGGGCTGGCGCAGCTCCAGTGGCCATTTGGGGAGTGAACCAACAGAAGAAAGACCTTTCTGTCTCCACCTCTTACTGTCTGTAACTCTACTTCTCAAAATCTTAGTTTGTGGAACAATGGGATTAAAAAATAAGTTCATTTTGGTGCAAAAATTGCAATGTATTCATAGTTTTTCTTAATATGCATCTCCCATGAACCTTTTAAAACTATTTTAATTGTTTTAGAGACAGAAGCAAATGCACAGACACATGCGTGTGTGTGCACTCACACATACACACACACATCTTTTATCTGCTTGTTCAGTCTCCAAATGCCTCCAAGAGCTAGGGCTGGGCCAGGCCAAAACCTGGAGCCCAGAACTCACCCTTGGTCTCTCACATGGGTGGGTGGCAGGGACCCAGCTACCTGAGTCATCCCCAGCTGTCCCCCAGGGTGCACATTAGTAGGAAGCTGGAGTTGGAAACAGAACTGTGGGACTCAAGCAGGCACTCTGATCGAGGATGCAGACATCCCAAGCGGTATCTCACCTTGGGTACCCAACACTTGTCCCTTCATGAACCACGTGAAGACCCTTTGCATGCAGGAGTTTGAGTGTTTTGCACGAAAATTGCAGCTCCACAGAATTGTTGAAAAACTCTCCTATAAGTGACTTTCTTTGCTACACCCATCTCCATGCCTAAGCAGGGATGAGGCTAAAAATGTTACTTGCCCATGATTTGTTCAGTACTCTTGATTTTGATTCTGGAGTGGTTTCTTTTACTTTTTTTTTCTGAGCTGTACATGGAGAATTTCTTAAACTGAGCTTGCAGAATCGTGGTACATTTTTGGTCTTGTCCCTTGAGTTGGCAGTGACTTTTGTGTAACCTTAAGAATTATTAATCTGCCATCGGACGAGCGCGGTGAACCAACGGCAAAAGGAAGACCTTTCTCTCTGTCTCTCCCTCTCACTGTCCACTCTGCCTGTAAAAAAAAAAAAAAAAAAATTATTAATGAACTCATGTGGAAGTGGATAGAAGTGTTTCTGTGCAAATGTTAAAAATGCATCCAAGTATTCAGTAGGTGCTCCCTCCCCCCTCACCAAATTACAGCTTCCCCATGAAATCTGGGCCCTTGGCCTATGCTGTTCAATTATGTTCCTGTTGAGCCACATCTGCAGTCATCTGCATGTGTCTATGGGAGACACACTGTGCTCTCAAGTTTTATTTCCATTTGCGAGCAGATGGTGGCTTGTCAAGGGAACGTGATAATACTGGTGTCCATAGTTTTCCATGAGACCCTCAGAATCCCTATTACATCTTCTGATGTTGGCCTGGGAGGTGTTGACTCTGAGCTACGGATCCTCGTGGGAAAGCAATCCTCTCATGAATGCTTGCTTTTGTTGGCTGCGTGATGCATCAAGGGTGTGTTCTAGTCTGAGGCTGCTACAGGAAGGGTGTCTAAGGGTCTGGGATAGCACTCTGTCCCAGGATCTGAGGGGATGGGTGTTTGATTGAATTTGTTCCAGAAGAATCATGGCTTCCATGGGTTTCATGTGATGCCTCTCTGTTCATTGATTACACTTTCTGTTATAATACTCAATATTGTGATGCTTTTAAAATTTTTTATTTACTTATTAGAAGGCAGACAGAGAACAAGAGACTGAGAGATTGAGATGTTTCATTTTCCATCTACTGGTTTACTCCCCAAATGGCCGCAATGTCCAGGTCAGAGCCAGGACAGAACTAGGAGCCAGTAACTCCATTCTGGATTCTCACAGGGTGGCAGGTTCTCAAGCTTGGATCATCTTCTGCCTTCCTAGGTGCGTCAGCTGGAAACTGGATTGGATGTGGAGCAGCTGGCCCTCAAACTGGCACTCCAATACGGGATGCTGGCGTAGCAGGTGGGGGCCTAACCCGCTGTGTGGTGTCACCAGCCTCACTGCTGAGACACATCATAAGACAGTTCAGTTTTGCTGTCATCTTCCTGTGCTTTAGATGTTGTTGTTTTTATACACAATCAAGTTCCCAGCCTTGAATGACTTCCAAAGGCTTATTTCAGGACTGGGTGAGGGTGATTTTGTGCTGTGACTGAGTGCTCACAGGTGGAGAAAAGCCAACGGTTTGAGAAGCAGCCTGTGACCCGGGCACTCCCTAAGTTCTCAGGATGCTGACAGTCAAAATCCCACTCTGAAGAGCTAGTGTGTGGCTCGGAGGTGAGCGCTGTGTAAGCTCTGCACACACGGTCCAAGTCTCCTGAAAGATGTGCTGCCTCTTCACTGGGTTCTGCTAGAGGATCCCGCCATGTCTGCCTCCCAGGAGGGAAGAATGACATACGGGAGTGATTTTCCATACATGTGCGATGGTCTGAATGTTGGCTCCTGGGATGCTGGTCTTCAGGCTGTGGGCCCAGGGCTTGGTTCTCTGGTCTCCCACGGGAGCATTGCCAGGGCTCAGCATTGGCTTTGCAGAGGTCTGTCTTTATTTCAGCGTTCTCCAGTGTGCTGAGGTTCAACAATGGCCTGAAAAACTCAAACATCCATCTTCATACAAGTTGTTTTACGCAGATGTGACGAGATAGCTGTCAGTTGAGCATCATTTTTGAGGTGGCCTTATTTTAACGGGAGCGTATACTTATCTGCACTCTTTCTAGCGTGTATTTTAATAGAGTTCATTGTTAGGCATGAAGTAATTCAGTTTTGCCCATGAAATACTGATGGCAAGACTTGTCTGAAATCGCCTGGTTATTTATCATCAAAAACACTTCTTAATATCCATTAATTCATTTGTTCTCTTTAACAGCTTCTGTAGGGTATGTATAGAAAGTGTTTTTTTTTTTTCTTTAAACCTAGTATTATTTCAGAATATCATAAACTGGAGAAGGAAAAGCATAACGAATGATGACCCAGTCTAATTCCCTCATTTTGCAGATGAAGAAATGGATTTTCCCAGAGGTTAAGTTACTTTGTGGCCCCATGGTTGGTTAGTAGACCCATGGATTATTTCCCAATCCTGTGGTCATGGAAATCACAACACTGAGACCAGACGTGTACTTGGGGATATTGTGCCAGTTATCAAATAAACAATTAATGTATGCTACTCAACTTAAATCATATTTTATTTTACTTTTTAAAAGATTTCTTATTTGAGAGAGTTCCAGAGAGAGGGAGAGACAGAGAAAAAGGTCTTCCAACTGCTGGTTCGCTCCCCAAATGGCAGCAATGGCTGGAGCGGGGCCTATGCAAAACAAAGGGTCAGGAGCTTCCTCTGGCCTCCCACGTGGGTGCAGGGGCCCAAGCACTTAGGCCATCTCCCACTGATTTCCTGGGCCATAGCAGTGCTGGATCAGAGGAGGAGCAGGTGTGGTATAAGCCGGCACCCACATGGGAGGCTGGCGCTGAGGGTGGAGACCTAGTCTGTGGCGCCACAGAACTGGCCCCACTCCTATTTATTTTTGCCACTGATTGTTGGGGATCTTAGAAACCAGAGGCAGATGAGAGCTGTCCAGGTTTTACAGTGCCTCTTTATGGAAGCCGTGCGTGTGTGTATCTGCCTATGGCATTGAAAGTTCTCGGAATATGGCTTAGAACGGTTTCACCTGGAGGAGGGACGTTGTTTGGGGCAGAGTCTGATGATAACTTACCATGTGTTGATTCTCTTAAAAGCTGGAAGAGGTGACTTCCTTTTTCCTTACGTGGTACTCTGATTTCACTATGAAGTACCCTGGCTCTTAGAACAACCCATGTTTGGAATGTGTGCTTCAGAGAGGGGCTCTGCCCAGTCTCGTCTTGTGATACCTCTTGTTTGGGACTGAATGCTCGTCTCTGTCTGCATTTATAAATTGAAACCCTAGCAACCCCCAGTGTGATGGTACTTGTAGGTGGGGCCATAGAGAAGTCATTAGGGTTAGGTTAGCTCACAGAGGTAGGACTCAAGTGGAAAAGGGATTTCTCTGTGTTCCTGTGCTTGAAGAAAGGCCCTGGGAGGGCTCAGTCAGGAGGCCTTCATCTGAAGCCAGCAAGAGAGGCCTCGCTAGAAACCAAGCTCTGCTAGATCTGATCTTGACCTTTTCCACCTGCAGAACTCTGGGGAAATAGATGTCTGCTTCTGAAGCCACTCAGTCTGGGGCACTGTGTTACGGCAGCAAGTACAGAGCAAGATGCCTGTGCTAGAACTGGTGTGACTGCGCCACTGTTCCTTGGTGGCCAAAGTCACACACTTTGAAAGCCTCTTCCTGAAAGGAGAGCTGGCCTGTTCAGATACACCCAGGCTCCCCTACCCACCAAGGTCCTGTGCCATGACGGGCCCTGGGCCAGGACTGAAGCAGGGGCAGTAATGAACCCCCGACCTTAGCTGATGTCGCATCTCCTCCCAGGTGGTCAACGGTCAGGGGAGTGCTGATATCCACAGGTGTGTGAAGGATATAATACATTTATAATAGTTATTTTGAATTCTACATGAATAATTTCCCTGCAAATATTCATATGCTCTTCATTTCTGTAATTGCTTACAGTCATTTTTCGTATTTCTGACCCCAAACCTCTCTCTCCCATTCTTTTTACACCAGGGTACATAGGATCTTATGTAACCTGGCTTACAAAAAACTTGGTTCTGTAATGTTGTCCATCTTTGTCCTACTTGCCTGTCATTTTCTTAGAAACTTAGTCTATCATATACATATCTTTGCATACATATCAACTTTTGTTCAGCTGTTCAAATAATCTTACCTTGTTCCTTTGGTTTCTGGGTCATTTCCCTAAAGTTGAGATTATCTGAGGTCATAGCTTGTTTTTTCCCAAATAGATAGGGAACAGCTAAATCTGGATTAAGGCCAAGAAAGAGCTTGTATCAAGTGTCTACAAAATGAGCAGCATTGCCAAGGAAGCACCAGCAGAGTATTTTGTTTACTGGAGTTTTATTTATTTTGTGCGCTGGTGATGGAGGCTTTTGGATGCTATTGGTGGAACATGCAGAAAATACAGTATTACTTAATTTTGCTATTTTTAAAAATGTTTTAGGCTGACACCACGGCTCAATAGGCTAATCCTCCGCCTGTGGCGCTGGCACACCAGGTTCTAGTCCCGGTCGGGGCTCTGGATTCTGTCCCGGTTGCCCCTCTTCCAAGCCAGCTCTCTACTATGGCCCTGGAGTGCAGAAGAGGATGACCCAAGTGCGTGGGCACTGCACCATATGGGAGACCAGGAGAAGCACCTGGCTCCTGCCATTAGATCAGCGCGGTGCACCGGCCGCAGCAGCCATTGGAGGAAGAACCAACGGTAAAGATAGACCTTTCTCTCTGTCTCTCTTTCTCACTGTCCACTCTGCCTGTCAAAAAAAAAATGTTTTAGACCCATTTTTTCCCATTTTATTGGAAGGATAGGGAGAGACAGAGACAAAGAGATCTTCCATCTTATGTTTTATTTTCAAAGTACCTGCAGAGGCCAGAGATAGGCCAGGCCAAAGGTGGGAGCCAGGAAGTCAGTGCAGGTCTCCCACATGGGTGACAGGAACTCAAGTACTTGAGCCATCACCACTGGCTCCCAGGTGTGCCTTAGCAAGAAACTGGAGTGCGAGTGGAACCAGGGCTTGAACTCAGGCATTTCAGTATAGAACATAACCACGTTGCCAAACACTCACCCCAATTTTTGCCATCTTTAAACAAACATGTGCTTCCTGCCTTCCTTTCTTGTTTCCAGGGATATCGTGGCTCCATTGATGGCTGTCTGGATCAAACCTGTGGCTGGGTGGAATGGATATAAATGGGAATGTGTGCCCTGAGATAAACAAGAAATTCCCCCACAATCATCTAAAAGTTATTTCTCAAGCCTCTGTATAGGAATGAACATGGCAATCATAGGGGCCACAAGTATTCTAGCAGGACATTGGCGTCTACTCCCCTGCCTCCTTTGAAGACAGGTTGAAGCGACATGCTTTGGCCAATGACATGTGAACAAGGTGTTGGAAACTTTATGACCTGGTGCCTGGTCCACTGTGCTCCTGTCCTATTGCCTAGTGGTTTGAAAGTGGGTATTGATGTGGAGCCTCTGTTGATGGAGTGTTTGATTGACTGTAATAAATCAAATGGTAGCTAGCTTATACTAAATATGTATTTTAGGCTATATTATGGATCTTGTTGGGATAAGGCACTATGATTTGGCATACTCCAGTGTCTCTAAATTTAGTCTGTTACAAGGGTAAAAGTATTCTTAAATTCAAGGAGCTTGTGGTTTAACACAGAACAGAAGATAAATTTGTATAATGAAGAAAGAACTAGCCACTTCACTGTATACTTTAGCTACATTTATTATTAAATAAAAGAAGCTGATTATAGAATAAGATTGAGCTTTTGAGTGTATTCACAAGACCCTGGATACATCTGATAAAAATCTTTTTTTCCCTAAGACTTAGAGGTCATAATTAATCAAAACACCAATGCAAGAGATTGAAAATTGTTCTTGAGTAAGCCAGGAAATGTATGATACATTTAATCTGAAATTGCAGATAGACCAATTGTGAGTTATCCCTTTATTCTTTTTATTATAATCTATGTAGAAATGGAATAAACATCTTTATAACAATACAGATATATTTTGATGAAATAAATCAAAATTACACATTTTAGTTTGAGGACTGCCTGCCCAGCTGCACATACTTAAAACATCAGTAGATTAAATTGGTAATGTATTCATTTCTAATTGATAATTAGCCAACACACACTTACTGGGCATGTGGTATAAACAGAGCTCTGGATGCAGTGGAACTAAATAGTGTCTGACTTAATGAATCTTGAATTTCAGAGAGGGGTCTGGGTAATAGATAAGTAAATAAAGGTGTGGCGTGACATCACTGATGGGTACTAGAAAGACAAAGCAGGGGAATGAGACAGAGTGCATGATGTTAGGGTGGTCAGCAAACGCTTCTCTGAGAAAGTAAGGCTTGAACAAGAAGGTAAAGGAGGCCAAGGAGAAAAGGCATGTGAGTATCCTGGATGGAAATGCTTCAGATGTCCAAAAGGGCTATTGCAAAGGCTCTGAGGTTGTAGGGTGTTGGGGGAAAAACAAAGCCTCTGGGACAGGAGAGGCAGGAACCAGGGGGTCACAGGTGGGAGCCAGGTAAACAGGACCTGGTGGGCCTATTCTACATTTGGGGGAAACCATCAGGGTTTTGTGTGAGTGTGAGAGCTGTGATCTGGTGTATTCATTTATTTAACATCTAAAAATTATTTGAGAAGAGAGCCCGAGAGAATTCTGCCACTCGTTTGCTCACTCCCTAAATGCACTAAACTGCAGGGGCCGGGCCAGGGCCAAGGTCAGGTCTCCCATATGGATACTAGGAACCCAGTTATTTGAGGCATCACGGTTGCCTTCCAGGGTGTGCATTAGCAGGAAGCTGGAGTCAGGAGCTGGAGATGGGACTGAATCCAGACGCTCCAGGTTAAACACCTGCCCTCTGTGTTATGTGTTTAACGGTCACCCTGGCAGTCTGTCAAGGACAAGAACAAACAGGGAGTCTGGCTAGGAGACCTATATGAGAATCCAGGTAAGAGTTGATGGGATCTGGAAACAGTAAGCACGAGTTGTGAGAAGTGGCTGACTGAAGACAGATTTTAGAGTATTGCTGTTACGATTTGGAATTTGCTGTGGCTTTTGGCTCATGTACCAAGTTAGTTGACCATAAAGTTTTCTTAAATAAGAAAGTTTTTTTTTTTTTTAGTTTTATTTATTGAGAGGCAGAGTTAGAGATGGAGAGACAGGAAGGTCTTCATCTGCTGGTTGAAAGAGTAACATGGGCCAGTGCCGCGGCTCTCTTAGCTAATCCTCTGCCTGCAGCGCCGGCACACTGGGTTCTAGTCCCGGTTGGGGTGCCGGATTCTGTCCTGGTTGCTCTTCTAGTCCAGCTCTCTACTGTGGCCTGGGAGTGCAGTGGAGGATGGCCCAGATCCTTGGGCCCTGCACCTGCATGGGAGACCAGGAGGAAGCACCTGGCTCCTGGCTTTGGATCGGCGCAGCACGCTGACCATAGTGACCATTTGGGGACTGAACCAACGGCAAAGGAAGACCTTTCTCTCTGTCTGTCTCTCTAACTCTAACTCTGCCTGTAAAAAAAATGATTAACATGCTGTAACAAGGGGACGTCACCATGGTGCTGTAGATAAGGGGTTTAAGTCTGTGAGGTTCCGTGAAATCCTAAGGCAGTAAGTGTAGTGGAAGAAAACAAAATGTCTGAGACTAAGTCCTGGGCCACTCCCAGTGTTTGGAGGTTGAGTGGCGGAAGGAAAAACCAGGAAGGGGACTAAAGAGGAACAACTCTCTACTGAGGATAGGAGGACAGTCGGGCAGAACTACAGGAGTGCCAAGGAAGAGGGCGGGGGGACATGAGAATGCTATGGAGAGGTGGAACACCTCAGTGAGGCCTGATCATGGCCAGTGACAGCATGGGCGTCATGGTGACATTGGCTGTGACAGCCAGTGGTGACGTGGGCAACGTCGGGATCCTCGGTTGGATGGTGAAAAAGCCTGATTAGAACTGATTCAGGTGCAAATGAGAGAGAAGGAAATGGAGACAGAATTTATAGCTCTTGAGAGATTTTTTTGCTATTGGATGGGAAGTGGGGAGAATAGATAAATTGAGGAATAAAAAGGATGGCAGTTAGTGTAGGATGCATCAAGATTGGAGTTTTTCCTTTTACTAGAGATAAAGGAGTTGGTTGACAGAATGTTCTTAAGTACACAGTACGGCCAAGGGTCAAGTGCATCTAGTAGTGGTTTGGCCACATTAGCTGCAGCCAAGGCATTGCTGTTCTAGATGTGAACAGATATATACAAAGGCACTTCACAATGCTTGTGGAACAAATGGAATTAAAAATTATTTTGGTGCAAAATTTTATTTATGGAATTGATGAGTATGAGGGATCTCCAAATGGTTCCTGAAAGATGCACTTGATGAAGAAGCTATGCACAACCTCACATTGTTTTGTGCTAATATAAGCTTATTTTTTGATTCCATTCTTCCATGAGCTCTCAGAAGTATATGTGGGTGAGTATATGTAGTTGTGAGAAGATGCTGTGGTTGTCCTTTATTTCTGTTTTCTAAGAAAGATAGTTAATATCAGATGAGAATGAGGAAGAGGTAGAAGTACAAAATCCTTTTCTAACAGGAGGATTTAAATTGGCCAGGAAAGCACAGTAAGATTTCTGAGCAGAACGGAAAGCAATTTGAGATTAGTGTTATACTTTATCAAAATCAGCCACAAGGGGCCGGCCTTTGTGACACAGCAGTTTAAATCACTGCCTGTAATGTTGGCAATGCCAGTTTAAGTCCTGCTTATTCCACTTCTGGTGCAGCTCCCTGCTGATGCACCTGGGAAAGCAGTGAAAGATGGCCCAAGCACTTGACCCCCTGCCACGCAGGTAGGTGTCCTGGATGGAGTTCCTGCTTCTTGGCTTCAGCAGAGGCTGTGGCCATGTAGGGAGTGAACCAATGGATGGAAGAGAACTCATTCTCTCTCTCTCCCTCTTTCTGCCTGTCAAATAAATCAATCAATCTTAACAACAAAATCAGCTGGCATAGTTGTTTATTGGTCTCTAGCTTAGGTCAGTTGCTGTGGTGTAGGAAGAGAACCCAAGGAGAACTGTGTCCAGTCGCTGGTATAGTACCCTGGCCTGACTTGGTAACAAATGCAAGGTAATGAGTGGGGTCACCACAGACCACGCTGGGAATGGAGGAAGGTGAAGGTAGCAGATGATGGTCATCAAAAAGTGGTCCAAGCATGGCATTCAGTGGCCACTGGTGTGGAACTGCTGAGGCTGACCTAGAGAGGAAATGAGCTGGAGATATCTTTGAAATAAAAAGTTGGCAGCTTTCCTTAATCTCGGTTTTTTGGTTTTTTTTGTTTTTTTTTTTTTTGTTTTTTTGGCAGGCAGAGTGGACAGTGAGAGAGAGAGACAGAAAGTCTTCCTTTTGCCATTGGTTCACCCTCCAATGGCTGCCACAGCTAGCGCACTGCGGCCGGCGCACCTTGCTGATCCGAAGCCCGGAGTCAGGTGCTTCTCCTGGTCTCCCATGGGGTGCAGGACCCAAGCACTTGGGCCATCCTCCACTGCACTCCTGGGCCACAGCAGAGAGCTGGCCTGGAAGAGGGGCAACTAGGACAGAATCCGGCGCCCCAACCAGGACTAGAACCCAGTGTGCCGGCGCCGCAAGGCGGAGGATTAGCCTATTGAGCCATGGCACCAGCCAGCTTTTCTTAATCTCAAAAGACATTTAAAATTAGTTACTTTAGCTGTGTGACTGGGGAAAAATACATTTTTCAGTTGTGACTCTAACTCATTTTGTACCAGGATATTCATACTGATATTCTTGGATGTCATTCAGAACTGGATGTGCAATTAGTGACTGTTGAATTCCACTGGACTTCTACTGATCTGTTGCAGTTTGGTGGAATTTTAGGGCAGGCTTATCAGGTGCCCAAACTCCTGAAAGGAGAAAAAACTGAAAGGTAAGATCTCGGGTGCTACAATAAAAGAAGTTTTGGCACAAGACAGATGAGAGATCTTCGCATAGATGTCATCTATTTGCTTGTGAAGCAAAGACACAGAAAAAAATCTCCCGACTATAGATGAGTCACATGATTTTATCTTGATGTATTGCTGAATAATAGTAATAATAATAATAATAATAAAGCTTGTTTGGGAAATAATAGAAGTGTACTAACTGAAGACATGACAATGGTAAAATGTGTTTATATAAGTAAACATATTCGGTATCACAGATGAATCTTGTCATACTTTACAATATATCAGGCATTATTGGCCCAAACCATGACAATAGTTGGCTTCATTTCACATTTATTGAAAATCTACTCTAAGTATTTTCACATACATTGTGCTTCTACTGGAGATGGTACTGATGATTAACATATGTTGTCTAGAAGCAGAGCCTTGTGAATTGACACCAAAATATGATAATTGCCACTTTTATTAAATATCCAGCTGGTGCACTTGGAAAATGTTGTCTCAGCATCTTGCATTGGTTTTATTTTGGATTCCAACTTCCCTATTGATTTCATTCTGTTTTCTAGGAGAGGGGTAGGGTGCAAATCAGGATTACAAATTTTTTTTCTGCATTGCTGATTCTTTTTTCAAATGATTGGCAGTTCAAGGTTTGTGAATCTGTCTGAGGCTTTATCCCAGAATTACTGGCAGTAATTATTTCTTGAAAGAGTTTTAAATCAATTCTTCCATGAGTACATAATATAGAACTAATGGGGCACAGTATCTTCAGTCTTAATGTGACCATTGGTTTAATTTGGGAGAGTTAGGATGAGGCCCATCCCTAACTCTACAATGGAATTTCTCCCTATTGCTATATTCTTGTCAAAACAAGAACAACAAAGTCCCTAGGATCATCACAGGGTTTCCTTGCTTTTGGAGCTTTAACACTGCCTCTGCCGAATATAGTTTCAAGATTGACCATTTTCAAACTAGTAGAGTGGGTGCATCAGTTACGTTTGAACATGGTTCTCACTAACCCATGTCTCTGCCTGTTGATGGCTATATTTGCAGTCTGCCTATTTTGTGAACTGAGGTCAGAGTGTCTACTGCAAATGAATGGGAGTGTGTACTCTAGCTATGCCAGTGAGGATTAAAATTCCTCCATAAAATGCATTGGAATCACAGAGGGAATAAATGTGACAATGCCTGATGGGACCACTTTGTTACTACCTTCGAAATACTTCTAATCGCCAGAGGTGTGCAGTCTGACAGTGGGAGAGAACAGGCCATTGCAGATTTGGCCTGTGTGGTCTCTCCAGGGTTCATGCTTTGTGGCTCAAAGGCAGATAACAGATTGCACACATTCTGGATGGGGCCAAAGATTTTTATAAAGGCTTCTATATCTATAGATAGCTCTGTCTGTCGCTACTTCAGACCCAGCAATCAGCAATTTTAGTTTCACTGAAAGTGTGTTTTCTTTAAATACACAAGATAATAGCACTTTAGCTGGAATTACATTTTATATAGTTATGTTTTATTTCATCTTGGCAGAAGAGTTTTAGGTTCTTTGAAGGTATTTTGGCACCTTTCTCTTTTCAAAGAGTAGCAGCTCCAAGGAACAGACCTGCCTAGAAGACGCGTAGTAGCTGTCCACCTGACAATTAAAATTAGGTCAATGTTATTTTGTCTTGAGGTAACAAAATGAAAACCCCAAGTGAGTAACCATTTGGGATGTTGCTTAAGTACTTAACTTCCTGAAAATAGCTTTTGAGACCAAATAATTACCGTACTACTGAATAATTGTAGATTTTTCTCTGCTCCTATGTCCTACTTCAGAGACATTTTTTTTTAAATAAAAATTCCGACTAAGCAAAGAATAGAATGAATATACTATACAGTTCCTTATCCAAAACCTCTGCCTCGGATATGTTGTAGAATTTAAGATTCTTTGGAGTTTAAGATAATGAAACATTTGGATTTTAACAGGGTCTGGTGCAGTTCTTTTCAGCCAAACACTAACATTTTTGCAGTGAAACATGAATCTTCACAGTAGGTTCTATCATTGTAGGTCAAAGTTGTCTTACTTGCCCTGTGCTCTGATACTTTGCTACTGAGAGTGTGGTCCAGAGCTCAGAGGTACCAGCATCACCCGGGAACTTGCTGCCCGGCATATACTAAGCATATGCATTGTAGTGAAATTCCCTGTTCCAGGATCAGGTTGACTTTGCTTTAGATTCCCAGGCTCGGAGGGCAGAGGCCGCAGTGGGCATGCTTCAGCTGTGCCAGCCCTTGGAGAGAGAAGATGTCTGGGTTCTCCAAGGCGTTGTGCCTCCTCTCTGCAGCCTCCCCCTGGTGCCCCTAATGTCACCATGCACCCTTGGTGTCCCCTACTTCCCTTTCTTTTTCTTTCATTTTAAAAATGATTTTTAGTGGATTATCTGGAATATTTATTGTAATTCTTGATACACCTTGGACTTATTTGGTAATTTCTATTTATACTACCTGTGTTTCCTTTCTCTTTGTTGTGTTCTTTTGGATCAATAATTTTTTCCCCTCATCCTATCCTTTCCTATACTAATTGGTTGTGTATTCTATTGCTGTGTTTAAGCAATAATCCTAGAAAATTTAAAATGTATATTTTAATTACAAAAGCCTAAGTTTAGTCACTTTTCCTCCTACCTAGAAATCAAAACATTCTACTTCCATGACCCTGTTTTGTGCCATCTGCTGTTATTGATTATTGATTATTCATTTATTTTTTAAATTAGTAATCATAGGATTTTGTTAGTTGTATTGTGTATGTTTAAATCTGTTCACACATTGGCCACATTATTTGATTACTGCTTTTCAATCTGAATTCTTTAGACTTCCCTTAAGTGAGTGTCTGTCTCACAAACTGTTTTTGTCTAAAAACGTTTATTTTTCCCTTATTCTAATCTGTGGTTTACTTAATAGAACAGTGTGTCCTCATGGGCTAGATTCTTCAGGTTCTTCTATTCATATCACCAATTTCTGTCTTCCGAGTGTGCAGGCATTACTTTGAACTGTATGTGCTACAGTTTGATGGTGCAAGTTGTTATTTGTAAATCAGTGATCCTGTGTTAGCCACAAAGTCAAGTGTCCTTGTAGCCATGCTTCAGAGGGGGAAACGTAGTAGGTACTGCCCAGTAACCAGCTCTTGGGTATTAGGGTGGTGTTGGTGCTTGTTGGGCCCATACTTGGCTGCTTGGTTCGCAGTGTGTACCTTGGCCTGGTTCTACCATTCATTGTGATTTGAGGGCTGTGTGTCCTTTGAGTTTTTCCAACAGGCTTGGTGTAGCCATAAGGATCTCAAGTTCTCTCTTATGTGCCCTCTTAGCTTGTAAATGCAAAACATCAAGTCCTGTGGGAACAAACAGGACTCAAGTACAACCTTGAGAGGAGGGGGTTGCAATGTGTTGGGCTCATTAGGCTTAAATTATGTGGAACAATCAATTTGGAAATTACGCTTTCAACTCTTCAGCTGCATACATTAGTACAATTTTTTTTTTCCATTTGTATTTTCATTATTTTGAAAGAGAGGTGAAGGCAATGGAGAGGAATAGAGAGACAGAAAGATCTACACTGGTTCACTTCTGAAATGCCTGTACAACAGCCAGGACTGGGCCAGGTCTAAGCCAGGAGTCAAGAACTCCTTCCTGGTCTCCCACAGGGGTGGCATGAACCTAATACTTAGGGTCCCATCTGCTCCTTCCCTGGTACATGATCAGGAAGCCGGGTGGAGATCGTGAAGTAGCCAGGACTTGAACCAGGCACTCCAAGATGGGACACAGGTGTCTCAAGCAGTGACTCAACCCTTGACATAGAATGACCGCCCCAGCACATTTACATCGTGTTGAACCTGTAGTTAAAGTGGAAGGATAGGAAATGCTGGTGTACTGTCCGTATCAGTGTACTTGCTTGGTGACCTTTGGATCAACAGTGTAAAGGATGTTGTTTACCAGCAAAGTATGTTGTTTACCGGCAAAGCAAGGTCATCTTTTCTCACAGGAGGTTGTTTTGTTCCCAACCTTCTGCCCGCCCCCGCCCACCATTCTACCTCAACTGTTTTGCAGGATGCACACCCAACTGATAACGTGTCTTCACTTTTGGTTTTACTGTGTTGTATAATTATCTAGAGAAAGTTTTTCAGTTGGATACATCTGAGAGAGTATTCAGTTGATCCTTGTTACTTGAATATATCCATTTTATTTTTTGGCTCAGCTTCCATATTTCTTATTGACAGTATCTGAAGCAATTCCAGTCTCTGAGGTCTTTCTGTGTCTTATTGTGCTGGCTATCATCCATTGTGCTTTGTTTCCTTGTTGGTGTACATGTGTGAACCAACTAATGCCTTGATTAATTTTAACTATGAGCTGTTCATTTTTTCTGATAGCTTTGTGAAGATTCCTTTGGGTCTGAGTTATAGAACAATGGCCTTGCAGTTAAGATGCCTGTATCTACATTTGGATTTGATTCCCAGCTGGAGCTGTAGACTCCAGCTTTCTGCTAATGTGGACTCTAGGAGGCCAGAGTGATGGCTCCTGCGATGTTCCTGCCACTCACCTGAGATCTCGATTGCGTTCCTAGCTCCCTTCTTTGGCCCCAGCCCAGCATCTCAAATAGAAGTTTGATAGAAAGTGCACATTGTCTTTTAATTCCATTTCCCATGAACTTTTTGAAGCCTTGTGTATGTTTTATATTTGAGTATTAATAATTCTCTTCTTGGTATCTCTCTGATGCTTTGACATAGACATTCAAATCAGTCTTCATGACCTTTTATGGTTTTCAGCAGAAATGTAAATCGATATAGGTGACCAGATCCACTTTAACTGTTGGGTGCTGATCTCCTTAGCTATCATTTGTTTTGCCATCTGTGTGTGTCTCTAAAGAATACATTGTTACTTTTTGCCTAGTTGTAAAAATGTGAATTGAATAACTTTATGCAATCTTGGACTTGGTTCTTCTGGACAGTAGATCATTCACATTTGATACATACCGATGTAAGAAGTCATATGTTCCTATTCAAGTTTCTTCATTGATAGGCTTTGGGATTATTTCCAGTTTGTGCTATGATGAATAATCATTCCTTTAAGAGTCTTGGCCTTGTCTTCTGGTGCATATGTCCAGGGTTTTCTTAACATTCCTGGGGCTGGAAGTGCTGGTCCCCTGTATCGTAAGCACAGACTCAACCTTACCAGATAAGTACACGTTTTTCCAAAGTGGATGTACCAAGTGTGACTCTGATTGCACCATGAGAGTTCCGGTTGTTCCACATTCTTACCAACTCCCAGTATTTTCAGATTTCCTAATTTTCTTTTTTTAAACTTTTATTAATAAATTTTCCAAAGTACAATGGATTTTCTCCCCCAAGATTTCCTAATTTCCTAATTTTCATCTGTTAGGTGTGTAGACTTCAGCTGCTTATTTCTTTGTTAAAACCTCCATAAAATTCATACACACACACATACACACAAACATATATATATATACACACATATGTACCACACATATTTGTTTTGTCATATAGGCACTGATACAGTTGGTGAGTAGATTGAGAATAGAAATTAGCCATGGCAACACACATACCACATTTTTGTCACATCTAAACAGTGGATGCTTGTTAGACTTACGTGACTGTGAATTGCATACACCAAATTCAGTGCTTCGAAGATGTGGTAGAAGTCTTTGTGTTACAGGCAAATCAAATTTTAAGATTTATTTATTTGTTCATTTATTGGAAAGGCAGTTACAGAGAGACAGGGACTGGGGGAGTGCTACCGTCTGCTGTTCACTCCCTAGATGGTCACAGTAGTCAAGGCTGGCTGGGCCAGGCTGAAGCCAGAAGCCTGAAACTCCATCCAGATCTCTCACATAGGTGGCAGGGACCCAAGCCATTGAGCCATCACCTGCTGCTTACCCAGGCGCATTAGCAGGAAACTGGATCAGAGGTGCAACTGCAGGGATTCAGACAAGCGCCTACAGGGATGCTGGCATCGCAGACAGCAGTTTAACCCTCGGTGCTAAAGCATGGACTCCAAATCTTTTGCTTTTACAACTCTGTTATTGAAAGAAATTGTAGGTTTATTGTTCTCAGTGCGGTATTTAAGTTCCTTCCCTAAAGCAATCAAGGATAATACTTTCAGTAAATTCTTGTTATTAATAATGCAAATAGGGGCCAGCACTGTGGCACAGCAGGTTAAGGCCCTGGCCCGAAGTGCCGGCATCACGTATGGGCACCTGTAGGAGACCTGGCTGCTCCACTTGCAATCCAGCTCTTTGCTGTGAACTGGGAAAGCAGTAGAAGATAGTCCAAGCGCTTGGGCCCTGCACCCCTGTGGGAGACCGAGAAGAGGCTCCTGGCTCCTGGCTTCGGATAGGCACAGCTCCAGCCATTGTGGCCAACTGGGGAGTGAACCATCAGATGGAAGGCGTCTCTCTGTCTGTCTCTGTCTCCCCCCCCCCCCCGCCTCTCTTCTCTCTGTGTAACTCTTTCAAATAAATAAATCTTCAAAAACACAAATAATGCAAATGAAAAGCAGATTTTGTTCTGCACTGTTCCACAGGCCAGGTGCTGTGCTAGATCCATGGTACACGTTTCTCATTTAATTTCCATGCCCTTGGGGACAGGTCCTGTGATTAATCCTGCTGCCCAGGGAGAGAGAGGTTCAGTGTCGTGATTGAGGTCTCACAATCTTATTCTCACTGGATCTTCCCTCACTTAACCTAAACCCCCCTTTTTATTTGGGGAATTGGACGTAGGTTCAGGAAGCTTGTATGTGTTTTAAATTAGGGAGATAGCGCGTAGAGGGAGTGGAGGCTCTGATCTAAGGAGACAGCGGTTTACTAATTAGTCCACCATCCTTTTAGGTAATCACCAGTCCTCCACTCAATTAACGATTTAATAGATGTTTTACAGATTAAGTTAGTTTCCAATCAACGTTAATTTTCATGTCAAAATATATTAAGCGGTATTGCTTTGGAGTCAGTTCCCCTTGTATTCATTAGAGTAGCCCAGCCCAGTGCTATGGTTCTCACATCTGGCTACACCTTGGACTGCATAGGAAACACGGCTGCCTGGCTGTCACCTCTCATTGACCTGGTTTGTGTGCGGTCTCAGGCACCGGCAGCTTTTGAAGCTCCCAAGTGAGGCTAATGTGCAGCCGAGGTGCAGATGACTTGGTGGTAGTTAATTCTGTGAATACCACGTTCAGATAAACTGGGTTCAAATCCTGTCTGTAAAATTCAGTGCATGTACGACCTGAGGCGGATTTCTTAATATCAGTATGGCTTACTTCTTCATCTTTAAAATGAAGATGAATGATTAAAATGGTATTTAAATCTCAAAGCATTTATACATGATTATATATAATACTTAGAATACTGACTACAAAACTATTTTTACCTATTTTAAAGGCCCAACTGAAAAAAAAATATTAGCATGTTTGAATGTTCACGGTCTCAAAAGCCTGTTGGGAGTAAGGAATTTAAGTTAAACCAGATTTTGCATAGTCCTAATCCAGCTATAATATTTCATTGGTTTCGATTCACTTTTTGCCCCTTGATCTGCTTTAAAAGTTGTTACCAATCATCCTCTGAATTCAGGAGGTATCTGTGGGAATCATTTAAGATGTTTATTTGCAAAAGATTGTGGAAATGAAATCTAGGTATTTGTAGAGGCTTGATTAACAGTTTGTAGATAGATGAAAAAGGGCTTCCCACCACAAACAGAATTGTGTGTGAAAGTGAACATTGCTTTAAACTGGAATTGAGCACCTTTAGAATAATTTAGCACATACCATTATGGATGAAAATATTCAAGTATTAATGAATTAACACTAAATTAGATTACATCTGGCTGTGCCAGAGCAGAGGCTGTTTTTCCAGATCCATCTCCTCCCTGCTGCTTTCCCACTCGGCCAGCATTTCCTCACTGGCTTCCATCCTACTGCTCAGACAAAAGGATTTCACTGTCTTTGTGTCTTGCTTTTTTCATGTTCTTTAATCCTCCATGTGGACAGTAAGATGATTATCAGACATGGCATGTGTCAATCCTTTTGTGTTTTCTCATAAAATGATTTGATAATTTCTGAGAAATTTATTTCCATTGCTAATTTGTCTTCAGCTAGCAAAACCTCTGATTTGGGGTCTTTCGTGTAGCTTCTGTTACTGCTGTTGAAGCATACTTTTAAATGGATCTCCATGTTAAAGAAACATTTCAGTAAAAGGAGGGAGTGCTTTGTAGTGCAAATAATCCTCAGTTCAGGATTTTCTTGAGAAATATCCCTTGTTCTGAAGCCTTGATCTCCATGCTAGATGGACTCTCATTTACTGGGTCAAAGGCAGGTACACTTGCAGTTTCTGAAGATTGTTCCCACTCCAATCTCTCCAATTAGATATCGTTATCACTAAGAAAATTAGCTATTACTCCTGCAATGTTAAATGTAAACCAGGATTTGTGATGCCACACCCAACACGGCACTGATAAAGTAGAACTTTCCTACTTTGTGCCTATTGTAAAGCATCTGTTTCATTAATTCTAAAATCTATCCGTGCATGATAAACTCAAGAAGAAAAACATATAAAACAGTGTATAGCCTTACACTTACAGATTTTGTCATGACTGTGTATATATGTGTTTGAGATATGGACCAGCATACAATGAAGATGAGACCTAAATCAAACTCTTGAACATTTTGTCTTTCCCATAATCTAGTCTGTCTGTCCTTTTCCATAAGATAGAATAGTTTACTTATCAAAAGCATAATATAGGTTCATTCAAAAAGAGAAAAACAAGATAAAGTCACCTGTAGTTCTACCACCTAGATCTAATAACTATTGTTAACTTTTTAAATTTTTAACATTTATATAAAGCGAACAAATTTCATGTATTTCATATATACAGGTTTTTAAAAAATTTATTTATTCATTTGAAAGGCAGAGTTACAGACAGGCAGAGGCAGAGAGATTTCCTATCCACTGGTTCACTCCCCAAATGGCCGCAATGGCCTGAGCTGCCAGAGCTGGGCCAATCTGAAGCCAGGAGCTTCTTCCAGGTCTCGAAAACAGGTGCAGGGACCCAAGGACTTGGACCATCTTCTGCTTCCCTAGGCCATAGGAGAGAGCTGGAACAGAAGTAGAACAGCCAGGACTTGAACTGGTGCCCATATGGGGTGCTGGTGCTGCAGGTGGCCACTTTACCCGCTACACTGCCCCAGTACCAGCCTCAATATGTACAGTTTTAAGAGCATACTGATACTTTCCACCCTTCCCTGTGTCCCTCTCTCGCTCTCACCACCCTCTTCCTTTCTTTCCTATTTTAATTTTTACAGTGACATACTTTAAATTTATTTTATAAGAGTTCAACAAGTAATAAATGGAAAAATCACTGTTCAAGTGTATAGACAAGAGTTATTTTAAGAGTTCAACAAGTAATAAATGGAAAAATCACTGTTCAAGTGTATAGACAAGAGTTATGAACAAAATCAAATCTCAAAATGTCAATTTTAAATTAGTTACCATAAATCAGTAAAAACATGACATTTGTCTTTTTGGGACTGGCTTATGTTACTAAGCATAATGGTTTCCAGTTGCATTTATTTTGTTGTGAAAGACAGGATTTCATTTTTTTTAACTCTGAGTAGTATTCCATCATGTTTATATGTGTTATAATTTCTTTATCCCATTATCAGTTCATTATATTTTTACATTTATTATGTTGATTATTACATTATTACTTTTCATTTGGGTAAACTCCCAGGAGTGGGATGGCTGGATCATAAGGTAGATCTATTTTCAGATTTCTGAGAAATCACAATGTAGTCTTACATAATGGTTGTACTAGTTTACAACACCACCAACAGTGTATTAGGATACCGTTTTCCCCACATCCTTATCAGCATTTATTATTTCTTTATTTTGGGATAATAGTCATTCTAACTGGGGTGAGGTGAAACCTCATTGTGGGTTTTTAAGATTTATTTATTTATTTGAAAGTCAGAGTCACATAGAAGGAGAGGCAGAGAAGAGAGAGAAAGAGAAAGGTCTTTCATCCGCTGTTTGACACCCCAGGTGGCTGCGACAGCTGGAGTTATGCCATTCTGAAGCCAGGAGCTTTTTCCGGTTCTCCCATGCGGGTGCAGGGCCCAAGGACTTGGGCCATCTTCCACTGCTTTCCCAGGCCACAGCAGAGAGCTGGATCGGAAGTGGAGCAGCTGGGACTCAAACCGGCGACCATATGGGATGTCGTCAGTGCAGGTGGCGGCTTTACCCACTATGCCACAGCACTGGCTCCCTCACTGTGGTATTTACTTGCATTTCCCTGATAGCTAGTGATCATAAGCTTCTTTTCATGTGTCTATTGGTAATTTATTGCATCCTTTGAAAAATATCTGTTCATATCCTTAGCCCATTTCTTACCTGGATTGCTTGCTTTGTTGTTGACTTTGTTGAGCTCTTTATATATTCTGGATATTAATCCATTATCAGTTGCATAGTTTGCAAATACTATCTCCCATTCTCTCAGTTGCTTTATTGTTACTTTTGCTGTGCAGAGCTTCTTAGCTTGATATAATCCCATTTGTCTGTTGTTACCATTATTACCTAGGTTTCCATGAAGTCTTTGCCTATGCCAGTGTCTTGCAGAGTTTCTCCTATGGTTTCCTCTAGTAATTTGATGGCTTCAGGTCTTAGATTCCTGATCCATCATGAGTTTTTGTTTTTTTTTTTTTTTTAAGAGTATAAGGTAGGGGTTTTGTTTCATACTTCTACATGCAGAGATCGAATCTTCCTTACAACATTTGAAGACACTGTCCTGTCCCCAGGGAGTGATTAGTTTGTCAATGGGTTGTAAATGTGTGGATTAATTTCCAGGGTCTCTGTTGCATTGGTCCACGTGTCTATTCTTGTGCCAGTACTAGGCTGTTGTGATTATACTTGCCCTGTAATTTGTCTTGAAATGTGGTTTTGTGATGTATCCAGCTTTATTTTTATTGTTTAGAATTACTTGAGCTATTTGGGGTCTCTTCTGATTCCAGTGAATTTTAGGGTCATTTTCTTCAAGATCTGAGAAGAATGTCTTTGGTGTTTTGACTAGGATCACATTGAATTTGTAAATTGCTTTGGGCAGTATGGAGATTTTTGAGAATAATAAATCTTCCAATCCGTGAATATCAATTATTTTTCCATTTTTTTGATATCTTCTATATATTTCCTTAATGTTTTATAATTTTCATTGTAGAGGTCTTTCACATTATTTATTCCAAGGTACTTAAATTCTTTTGTAGCTCTCATGAATGGGACTGATCTTTAGGTTCTTTCTCAGCCGTGGCATTAAGAATACAAATGCTAATGATTTTTGTGTTTTATTTTATATCCTGCAACATAGCTTTTGGCCTTCTAATCTATTCTGTCTTTCTATGCCTTCAGGAATTCCTAAGACAGGTATGTTTGGTCATTTGATGATATCCCATAAATCTCAAATACTATTTTCAATTTTTGCCTTTTTCCAAAGATATCTTCTAGCTCAGATAATCTTTATTCCGCCTCACCAAGTCTGTTGTTAATGTTTTCTACTCTATTTTCATTTCACATACAGATTTATTCTAATACTTCAGTTTGATTTTTCTTTAATACCTATATTTCCTGGAAGACTTTCTCATTCATGTCATGTGTGGGTTTATTTAACTTACATATTTGCTTTTCTGTGTTTTTGAGAAATCTTATTCTTTTGAATTCCTTTTCAGGCATCTCATCAATCTCTTCAATTTCACATTCTGATAATGAGATGCTGCTGGGTTGGGAGTCACTGCCTCCTCCATGCATGCTTCTTGTATTCCTGCTTTTAATTTTTGGTACCTGTGGAAATACTTGTTCATTTTCTCTGTTGAGGGCTTGTATCTTTGAGATATGCCTCCATGTCTCAGATGTTTTGTTTTTTTAAAAATCCAGGTGCATGCTGGATGGGACCAGGGAGCTCTGGCCACTGCTCAAGGGTGGGGCCAAGTCCTGAGTGACATCCAAGGTAGGGGTAGCAGATCTGTTTTCCAGAGCGGCAGGGTATGATCCCATCAGATGGTGTATTCACAGCCTCAGCTGCTTTGGGTCCAGGTTAACCTACTGCCCAGGCTGAGTCTACAGATCTATGCATCGAACTGCACCATCTGTCCACTCCTCAGTGGGAGCCTGGAGCCCTCTGGAATGACCCACCCCAGAACTCGGAACTCTGAGTCCCTGGAGCTAGATGCAGTGATTGCCCAAAGAACAACACTCCCTCTCGTACGGTCACAGGGAGCAGGCATCCACTCTCAGCTCCACGGGCCAGCTGCCTTCCTAACAGGGGCTCCACCTTGCATGTTGAGCTGGGTGCCTTGATGGAGTGAGGGGAGGGAAGCACTTCAGTGGCCTAAGTGGGCACCTTGCTCTTCCTCTCCCTCGCCGGCCCTCCAGGCCAGAGTCGGTGAGGACTGCAGATTTATCCCTCCAATGAAATCCCCAGTTGCACGCGGACTGTGGCAGCCTCTCCTAACCTTCCTATAGTGGTGTTTCCTGGCTGCTGGTCACTGGGCGCCTTGGTGGAGAAGGGGAGGAGAGCAGTGCAGTCTGCCTTCATGGACGTGGTGGCCCCCCTGCTAGTGCTCCAGGCCAGACTTAGCGGGAGCTTTGAGGTGCTGCTTCAGGCAGGATTGCCAGCGGCCAGGGATGCTGCAAGTTCCTCTCACCTGACTCTCCAAAGATGCCGTCCCCTCCAGGCACTGGCTGCGGGAACTGCTGGAGGTGTCCCACTCGGTGCGGTGCGGTGTGGTTGCATCATCTCTGCCGCTCAGTGGCATCTCTTCTTCCTGTAGGTTTTCCACTGTAACTTATCTCCAGCTGTCCCCTGGGAATGTTACCTTCCCGTGGTCAGCGCATCAGCGTGTCTTTTTCCCTGTTCAGCCATCCTGGATCCCTTCACGTCTTGTTATTTACTTAGAATCTGTCGTTGTTCTCACAGGCTGAAAATTTTTCTTCCAGGTATTTTGTCTTCATGAGGGGGTTTACAAAGTTTCATGGAAAAGTGCATTATGAAAAAGTTGCATGGATATCACAGCTTTAGTACCAAAATAAAATTTAGTTCTATTTTTCCATAAACTTTTTACATTGAAATTTTTTTAGTATTTAACAGGTTCAATATTGTTCATAGATAAAACTCTAAGAATATGATAATCCCTTCTCCCTCCCTCCCCTCCTCTCCTCTCCTTCTCTCCTTCACATTATAGATAAGGTATCTTTAATTTACATTGCAATCAAGGGCTTAATGCTCCTGTGAGTAGAGTTCAACAAGTAAAAAGGAGAAAAACTCTAGTTTGGAGGAAATATAGGCTAGGGCTATAAACAAAAATCAAATGGAAAAATGACATTGAACTGTATACAGTAAATTTCAAAGTAATCACAGATCATGAAAACTATGGGAAGTTATGGGGTGGGGGGAAGCCATTGTAATCCATAAGCTGTACTTTGGAAATTTATATTCATTAAATAAAAGCTTTAAAAAAAAAAAAAGAAAACTATGGGAGTATTACATTCTTCAATACTCTTTTTGTTGTTCCCTCATTTAGTCATAGTCTGCTACAACTGTAGTCCCATACCAGCCTCTTTATTTTTCTTTCCACTGTTGATAGCTGTAGTCATTATACACTGTGTATATCTTGAACTCATCATCATTCCTATCTAACTGAAATTTCCTGTCCTTTGGCCAACACCTCCCCAGTTCCTCCATCTCTCAGCATTTGGAAATCACCATTTCACTGTTTCTGTGAGTTTGATTGAATTTGCACATAGACGTGGCATCATGCAATATTTGTTAGATGCCTGGCTTATTTCTCTTAACATAATGTTCTCCAGGTTTACCCATGCTGTTACAAATGACAAGATTTCCTTCCTTTTAAAATTGAATAGCGAGTGTTCCATTGTACAAATGCAGCACTTTTTCTTGATTTGTTGCCTGTTGATGGACAGTGAGGTTGATTCTGTCTCAACTATTGGGAATGTGTCCTCAGTCATCTGATGGCTGGCTGTTACTGTTTTCCATAATGGCTGTACTGATTGACATTTGCACAGTGTCAAGTGTTCTTTTTTCCCTCCCATATCCTTGCTAATGCTTCTTCTATGTTTATGTTTTTGATAGTAACCTTTCTGACAGGTGTTAGATACTATCTCATTATGGTTCTAAATAGCATTTCCCTGATGATTAGTGATAGTGAGCATTTTTTTATATTACCTGTTGGTCATTTGTGTATCTTTTGAGAAATGTCTCTTCAGATTCCTTGTCTATTTTTAATTGGATTGTTTTCTTAATACTGAGTTGTTTGAGTTCTTGCTATGTTTGTGATAATAACCCCTGACCAGTTATGTACTGTGCGGATAAATTCTCTTATTCATAGGTTGTCTCTTCACTCTATTGACTATTTCCTTTGATGTGCAATAGCTGTTTAGGTTGATGCAATCCCATTAGTCTGTTTTGCTTTTGGGGAGCAGATCTAAAAAATCATGGCCTGCATCAGTGTCATGATGTTTCCCCATATGTTTACTTCTAGAAATTTTATAGTTTCAGGTTTATGTTATAGTCTTTATTTCATTATATGTTGATTTTGTAAATAGTGTGAAATGAGGGTCATTTCCATTCTTCAGTATATCCAAGTTTCCCAGCACCCCTTATCGAAGAAATTCTCTGCTCAGCAGTGTGTTATTGGCACCTTTGTCAAGAATTAATTGGCCATTAATGCATGGACTGACTTCTGATCTTTGTTAAGGTCCATTGGTCTGTGTGTCTGCTTTATGCCAGTGTGTTGCTATTTTGATCACTGTAGCTTTCAGTAGATTTTTGAAATCAAATAGTGGCATCCTTCTAGGTTGGTTCTTTATGCTTTGGATCTTTGGGTCTGTTGTAGTTCCCTACAAGTTTATTTCTGTGAAAAATGACATTGGAGTTTTGATAGGGATTGCATTGGGTCTGTAGTTTGCTTTAGGTGGTGTGGACATTTCAATAGCATTCCTCAGATCTCTAACTGCAGGCTATCGTTCCGTATATTTGTGCTTTCTTCACTTTGTCACCTGGGTGTTTCATACCTCTCTGTGCACAAATCTTCCACCTCCTTGGATGGCTTTATTCCTAGGTCTTAATTTTTTACCTAGCACTAACAGATTTGTTGATTTCATTTTCAGATGGTTTGTGAGTATATAACAATGCTACTTCAACATTGGTTCTTAAACTCTTTATCTTCCCATTGAAATGTTCCCTTTTGCTTCATTTTTATTTGAGGATTTTGGGATACCTTCTTCAGTTTGTTTCTAAATTGTCATTTTTTTCCCTTCAAATAGGTGTTGCAGCATGGATTAAAATTTTTTAGATGTTCTGAGTCTTGTTCTGCTGTGGTCTCTTGTCAAGTGTTGGAGACAAGAGTTCGGTGTACACTGGTTTTCCTTTGAAGTTATTTAACTTGTCTATAAGGAAGATGGTAGAAATTTCTGTTTTTCCCTTGACACTGCTTCTCCAGAATATGTCCAGGTACCATTTCTTTTTTTCTTTTTAAAGCCCGCTCGGGATTTCTGAGACTTTTCATTGTGAAAATGCAAGTCCGCAGCTCAGCAAGGCTTGGCAATCTGGAAACTATGGTTTCTTCTTTTAAGAATGATATTCCTTTTCTTAGTTTTAATATTTTTCCCCAAAAAAATTTAACATAAAAAATTATGTGGGAAGTTCTCATTTAGCTCAAGCAAGGGTTAACTGCTAATCTTTTGGCATGCTTGTTGCCAGTATGTTTTAAATACATGACTATTTTAAAATATTATCTACTGACTGGAGTTATGGATGTTGAACCTTTTATTAATGGAGCTTAGGAAGTTGTTTGTGAGTTATATGGTAATGAAATTCCAGAAATGCCAGCAACAGCAGAAAGACGTTGGAAGAAATAAGCCTATTTCACAGCGTCGTGAACTTGAATCCTTGATGTCAATTGTGTTTGTAAATATTTGTGATGCCTAATTTCATTGTATTAGGATGGTTGTGGCTGTGATTTACAAACTCCAGCTCAGATCGGCTTAAAGAATGAGGAAACATGTTCTTCGCACATAAAGAGGACTGTTCTGCTTTGTCTTGGCCTAGACCTCTGGCAGTCACATGGCGGGTACAGAGACTCTGGATGTAATTAGACCTGGCTGCACACCTGTGAATGTACCCACGCGTGAGAGATGACCTTTTCCTCTTCGGTTTGTGAGTGGGGAAGCCTTTCCCAGAACCCCCTACAAAACGTGCCTAGGAGAGGACCTTGCTAGCCAGAACTCGCCTCACATGGCCATTCCTGAACTATTTGGTATAAAGACAGGATAGACTTCTCATGACTGATGTAAGTCATGGTTTCCAGGAGTCGATTGGTTGCATTGGGAGACGTGTTTAGTTGTCACAGCTGGGACATTCCTGCTCCTGGTGTTTAGTGGGTAGAATCTGCAGAGGCTACTAAGCATCCAGTAATGCAGAGGACAGTCCCAGAAACAAAGCGTTATTCAGCCCAAGATGGAAATCGTGTCAAGGTTGGGAAACCTGGACAGAGACAAATGGAGACCTCGGCCGTCAGGGCTGCGATGGAACCAAGGGTTGCTGAGGGGATGTGTGGATCCTGTAAGCACCACTAAGTGTGCTCATAGCAACGCAGCCCTAACAACTGCTTAGAACTGAACACGTTAAATATAATGCTGCTCTCTAATTCTTTCCTGGTTGTTTGATTTTCCAAACTTTCTGCTAAAGTGAATTCAAGAAGGTACTTGAGAAAACCAAAGCAAGGAGAAGGGAAAGGAACCAGAAGGCCTGTACACTGCTTGACTGGGAGTCAGAGGAAGTGCTGGACGGGGAACATGGCCTGAGTTAGGCAAGGTGGCTCTCGGTCTCATCCTTGGGCACTGGGTGCAACGGTTGTTCTGGATTCACGGAGGGATTCACTAGTATTTGTACCTCTAAGCTTTGGGGTTTGAGAATTGACAGTCATTGGATGAAATCGCACATTAATGGCCTTTGCATTTCTTTCTTCCTAAAGATAGTGATTTTAGAACTAATAATATCCTAGGATAGTCTCAGTTAAGCAGTTAAGGGCTTTCTGTAAATCCTAGCATGATTGTTCAACTCTGAGAAGGTGTTTGACTGTCTTCAGCTTTGGGTACCCCATCTGTAAAATAAATTGAATTATGAGCTCTCACAGTTCCTGTAATTCCCCTCATTTGAGATAAGAAATAACCTTTTGTAAAGTCAACAACAGGAGTCACTGTGCACTTGTTCCCCATGTAGGGTCTCTATCCTTAATGTGTTGTACAATGTGATTTAATGCTATAACTAGTACTCAAACAGTACTTTACACTTTGTGTTTCTGTGTGGGTGCAAACTGTTGAAATCTTGACTTAATATATACTAAATTGATCTTCTGTATATAAAGATAATTGAAAATGAATCATGATGTGAATGGAGATGGGAGGGTTGTGGGTGGAAGGGAAGTTATGGGGGGGAAAAAGCCACTGTAATCCATAAGCTGTACTTTGGAAATTTATATTAACTAAAAGTTAAAATAGAAAAAATAGCCCTTTCCCTGTTGAAGTGTGTGCGTGATTCTGGAGGTAGCTACCATGAGCATTGCTCATGCTTTTATTGTTTCTAGCAATCAATAGGCAGCACCTCAGGTGAAATATCTCAGGCCTGCCCATATCTGGTCCAAGCTCATGTATTGATTTTGTTTGCTGCTGCAACTTGCATGTGTATAACAAACGAAGAGACTAAAGTTAATTTTCACTGGCTCAGTATATTATACTATGGCTGCTTGTCTTCCTGAGGTCCAAGTTCTCAAAGAATAAATGAAGCTGTGTAATCATCAAACTATGTGAGCATGTGCAAAGTCTCTCTGGGAGGGTGATGTTTTTGTGCACGTGGTGGTTAATCTGCAGTCCCCCAGCAGTAACAGGGAAATGGGCTACATGAGTGCCAACATCAGCTGGCACACACGATTGTCACCCTCTGGGTGCTTTGCTTAGAAGAGCTTTCTAGCCCACAGCACGGTGGGTATTCCATATGCGTGTATGTAGAACCTCTGAGCATACGGTTGTGCCTTGGCATCTGCAGTGGATTGGTTCCAGGGACCTCTGTGGATGAAAAAGTCCACAGATGCTCAAGTCTCCTCTGTAACAGAGCGTGATACCTGGGGTCATCCAAATGTCCTTGCAAAATGTCAATTTGGAAAAAATTAAGCATGGATTTCAAATTTTTTTGTACCCAAATAAATTCACCCTTTAATTTTTCCATGAACTTACCCAAGTATCTTCATTTGTGCCTGTAACCTATGAAGAGGCCCCTGATAGTTAAAATCATCTCTAAATTATTTGTGATACCTGGCACAATGTAAATACTATGCATGCAGTCATTACACTGTGTTGTAGGAAATAATGACAAGCAAGAAGTCTGCAATTCAGTTCAACCTTTTTCAGGTATTTTTGACATGTGGTTGGTTAAATCCATAGAGAACCCATGTATATTGAGGGCTAATTGTAATTATTGTAGCTACAGTGGACACTGGGAATCCAGAAAGCAGAAGGAGAAGGTATTGATATTTATCAACTGCCTTTTCCATGACAGCCCCTTAGGTACTTTATATTAATTGTATTTGGTGATTAGCATCACCTTAATTTATGGATGAGGAAACTGCTGCCCAGAGAGGTTAAGTAACTTTCCCCAAATCTGTCCATGTTTATTGGCAAAAAGCAGAGCTATAAACCAGGGGTGCTCCTGTTCAGCAAGATTGGGCTTCAGTTTAGAAACACCAAGCACCTGGGTCCAGATAGGACAGATCCCAGCCCAGGGGCTCACCTGGCTCGTTATCTCCAATCATTCAGAAACTGAGGTCATGCCTGATAGCAAGAGAAAAAGCATCAGGAATGGTAAAGGGCACTCCAGAGGAAGAATCTTCCTGAGTCATAGCGTGTTATCTTTGCTTCATCTCAATAAACAAGAGAGGTAAACCTTCGCTGGATCCATTCCCGTGTGTCTCCCTGCCTCCTACCGGCTTCTTGCCAATGGTGTAGTGTTTATTTCTGCTCTCTTCCCTTAGAGACATATTAAGTCGTTGTAAAAAGAAACTGTGAGAAGTAACATGCACTGAACTATGGCTCTCTTCGAAAGACTCCAGTTGAGCTATGTGTGCATCCAGAAATGCAGCATACCATTGGCCAAAGTCTGACTCCCGCACCCTGCTGATAAGATGTGATAGGAGGTAGAGCTGTTCTCTCAAAGTGTTCTGGGTTTCAGAGACAGTTGCTCAGGGCCGTCTGTGCCCTCCATTGGTCAATAGGCATCAGAGTTTTTTGCCCACAGTATCTGGCTTTGCAGTCTGGTTGTTAGAGCTGTCTGTGTCTTGAACCTCACTGATGACCTCCAACAGAAAGGGTGCAGAAGTTACACTTTCAGCTGCTTATTTGTATGTAACCTTGAAAAGGACCTCAGTGATTTTGTTTTCCAATTAAGCCCTTCTTCCTTTATTTTTTCTGACATCTCTTTTCACCTTCCTGCCCAGTATCATAGCATACTTAATTCTTCTCTGAGCCCTGTACAAAGGAGGTTTGAAACTCATTTGAGCCACGGGTTCTGATGGGCCATGTACTCTCTGAACTTTTCCATCTCTGGGTTGCAACTCTGACCTCCCTCCCCACCAAAAATCCACACCCAACTGAGTGGGGCATGGAAGAGGTTTGTTTGATGTTAGTTTCTGAAACGTCTAAAGCTGACTAGTTCTTCAGCAGTTCAGTGGAAGAAAAAAAATTCCTGTGAACTGCGTCTTAAAAGCATGGGATGATAAAAGAACAGAAGACTTCCTCTTGATTCAGTCTCTAATCAATCCCCTCAATGGTATCTGAATTGCTGTCGCTAATGAGCGAGGTTAGCACAACAGTCAGTTGTTCTGATGACTAAATACTTGCGTATCTTCCGTGAAATGGGCATTGCTCTGTTCTGAAGACCAGAAATCTAAAATGTTGACTTAGGAAGACGCAGAGTATTTTTCCTGAGTATTTTTTAATCCTCTTTGCTGAGATGAGATGAAACGGACTTTTAAAAATGCAATGAATATTGTGAAATAATGAAACATGAATAAATGGGAATACACACAGCATGGGCAAGTGGCAAGTGCTGGTAATTTCTGTGATTAAGAGGAAAGATAGAGTGAATCCAATACCTTGTTAGCAAAATTTAGAAACGCGCATACTTCAACAATGGACTTTTTTTCAAAGAAGGTAACACACAGAAGCTTTAAATAGTGATTATGGTGTGGGGGTGAGATAAGCATGTGAGTAAATAAATATTGGTCATGTTCTAATTTTTGTAGTATGTCATAAGTTCATGGTTCATTAGGTTATTAATTTTTTAAAACCCACATATGGAGCAATGATGATCATTTCTCCTACGTGCGACGTAACATTGTTTATCCAGGATCCTTTACACAGATCCTATAGCACAGATGAGCTCATCAATTCCAAGTCTGCAATTTTAAAGTGTCTGCTGTCCATAATTGTTCTTTGAGTTGATAGCGCTGACCCTGAAGGAGCACACAGGTCCCTGGCTCCTTAATGGAGGAAGTGATGATCAGGTGGGCGTGGGAACTGTGTTCAGAGAGGGACCAATGAGGAGGAGTCTCTGCTTCTGACTTGAGAAAACAGAAGGCTGGAGTCCTTCAGCATTTAGGACAAAACAGTCTTGAAATAAACGCAGCTGCCCCACCCCTGCTGTTGCCAGTAGGGTTCTGAGTAAAGGTGTGCTCAAGAGTAAGCGAGGGGGCAGGCTTTGTTCATTAGCAGTAAATGGGGGTACCGCGCACTGAAGCTGGACTGGCCACTGTGATGCGCTCCTCTGCCCCCTCATCAATCAGTGTGTTCCTGAGTGACCCACTCTGGGGTTTTGTAAGCCCCCTCGCCTGCTGGGACTGCTGGCTGAGGGGCTATCTCAGCTTTGCATTCGTCACGTCTTACGACAGATCTTGGCAAAAAGGAAGTGAGACTTGATTTGAAAGGCTGCGTCACAGAAGCGGGTCAACCTGTCATCACCTCTGGTCTGCATAGCCACTGGCTGTCCTGCTCCACGCGGCTGTCCCGCCCCACTCCTTGCCAGCCTGTTTCTGTCCTGAGCCACCGTGATCTTTTGAGAGCTTAAATTAGTTCAAGTCCTTCTGCTGAAAAGCCCTCCAGTGGGTCCCTGTGGCTCTTAGAATAGCATCCACCGGTGCTGCAGGTGCCACAGGGCTCCGCCACCTGGCCTCGGCCTGGGTCCCCACCTCACCTCGGGCCATGTGGACTTCTGTTCACTACTTTTCTGGTCACTCTGGCTTCTCTCTGTTCCTCAGTCGCCCTGAGCTCATCTCCGCTGCAGGACCTCCATGTATGCTCTTTGCTCTGGCTAGGATGTTCGTGCTTCAGTTGTTTGCAAGGCTGGCACCTGTTTGTCGTGCACCAAAGGGTCTTCCTGGCCATGCAGTGTGAGGAAGCCCAGCCTCCCCTTTGTGTTAGATTCATCGCCTTTATTGCTCTCTGAAGTGACTCTGTTCACAACATTGTTGACTTTTGCCTTGATTAGAAATAATTTCCAGGGCCAGCATTGTGGTGTAGAGGTTTGAATCTGCTGCTTGCAGTGCCAGCAATCCCATATGGGCAGTGGTTCGTGTCCCGGCTGCTCCACTTCTGATCCAGCTCCCTGCTAATGCACCTGGGGAAGCAGCGGAGGATGGCCCCAGTGCTTGGGTCCCTGTCCCATGTGAGAGGCCTGGAAGAAGCTCCCGTTTCTTGACTTTGGCCTGGCCCAGCCTCGGCTGTTGTGACCATGTGGGGAGTGAACCAGCAGATGGAAGAACTCTGTCTCTCTCTGTAACTCGGCCTCTCGAATAAAAAAATAAGATAAAAAGAGGGAAAACAGGAAGCTTAGTTGGTTCCCCACTGAAGTCCTAGTGTGTGGAACTCAGATCCTAGATTGAAATACTCCCCGTATTACATTTGTCAGTCACTTACATAACCAAACGCAGTTTTTTCTTAATGAGCTTCTGGCTAGTAGGAGGGAAACCTTCCTGTTTTCCTGGACTAATGCTGCAAATAAGTGCACAGACCTAGAATGGTATTAAATAAATGCTGTGACCCACTAGTGTACATGGAAATGTTGCCAGAAGAAGTAGGCCAACGTCAGGTGACCCGAGTTTATATTTCTACACATGGAGTATTAATTTCCTGATGATGAGAACTGGGTTAATGACTCCACGATGTGCATTTCTTGTTAGGAATGCGAAGATGACTTGCTGTATCCAATTTGTCTTTTCTTAGCTGAGAAATCACTCTTGAATTTTAAAAGCAGCTTGCCTGGACCCTATTTCCTGGTCTTTGGATGGAAATGGTTTAGGAAGAAAAAGTATTTACTAGAATCAGATATTTAAAATGCTTTATGTATGTTTCATATGCTAACGCATTTCAGTTCTTTGGAGTTAGAATTACATGGAAAAAAATCAGAATGCAAAAGGTGGTTCTGGTCCCTTCTCCCAGCCGCTTCTTGCCCAGATCTTGCCCCCCACCCAGTTCTTCTTGAGTGGGAGCCTCCCTGGGGGCCCTGGGGGACAGCCCCTTCTCCATTCCTTGTTTCCCATTCTCAGTACGGGCACCAGCTCCCAAGTGGGCTGATGATAAAGGAGATTGACAGCATTTCTATAGTTAATTGGCACTTCTGTGAGACATGTAGGATGTTAGGTCAATATAACTTTTTTATGATAATTTTTTTTAATTTGAGAGGAAGGTTTACAGACAGAGGAGAGACAGAAAAGTCTTCCGTACACTAACTAGCTCCCCAGATGGCAGCAATGGCCAAAGATAGAATGATCTGAAGCCAGGAACCAGGAGCTTCTTCCAGGTCTTCGACATGGGCGCAGGGACCCAAGCACTTAGCTCATCCTCCACTGGTCTCCCAGGCCATAAGCCTAGAGCTGGATCAGAAGAGGAACAGCTGGGACACAAACCGGTGCCCATATGGGATGCTGGCACTGCAGGCAGAGGGTTAGCCTACCTTGCCGCAGTGCTACCCCTATGGTAAAAATTCTTGAAAGGCCTTCACTAGTAGCTAAATACAAAACCTCAGGGGCTGACGCTGTGGCATAGCGGGTAAAGCCGCCACCTGCAGTGCTGGCATCCCATATGGACACTGGCTGAGTCCCAGCTGCTCCTCATCCCATCCAGCTCTCTGCTATGGCCTGGGAAAGCAGTAGAAGATAGCCCAAGTCCTTGGGCCCCTGCACCCGCATGGGAGACCCGGAATAACCTCCTGGCTTCAGATCAGCTCAGCTCTGGCCATTTCAGCCTTCTGGGGAGTGAACCAGCAGATGGAGGACACCGCTCTATTGCTTGCTCACTTGCTCTCTCTCTGCCTCTCTGTAACTCTTCCTCTTAAATAAATTTTAAAGATAAAAATAAAATAAAACTTCAGTCCTTCTAGTTTTCTTAAAGTGCTTCATTGTTCCTTTATGCTATGGGTCGTTGTTGAACCAAGTAAATAATTTTGACTTTGAAGGCAGCTCTTCTTTGAGAAAAATGTACTTATTGATTTGAAAAGCAGAGAGAGCGAGAGAAGCAGAGAACAAACTCCAGTTCACTAGTTTGCTGCCCGAATGCTTGCAACTGTTGAGGCTGGGCCAGGGCCAAAACTGGGAACCAGGAACTCAATCCAGGTCTCTCTCATGGTGTTGGGGACCCAAGCTCTTGAGCTCTCACTGCAGTCTCCCAGTGGGCATATTAGCAGGAAGCTGGAGTCAGGAGGTGGAGCCTGGAATCAAACCCAGGTCCTCCAGTGTGGGACACAGGTGTACACAGGGGCATCTTAACCGCTAGGCTCTGTGCCCACCTTGGCAGCTCTCACTTAAATGACTTACATGACCGCATTCACTCATGGGCCAGTGAAAATGTAGTTCCTCTAAGAGAAGGTTCCAGGGAAAGAGAGGCAGTTCGCACAGAGCTTTCTTGGGGAGAATGACGGTCAGTACACTTGGAGGAATAGCGCATCCTCTGGACCTCCTTGGCTTTGTTGACACCTGTCATCAGTGTCTTTGAAATCTGCATAGGATTAGCACTCGTATCCATTGCCAGTCAGTGGATGTCTTCCCTCTTCCCCAGTAGCTCTCCTTTCTGGGCACAGAAGTCCTGCTCCTGGTGGGCCATCTCCTTTCCCATATCAGTTCGAGTTCCACTACAGAAACTCCTCTTACTGAGCATCTGTAGGTGTGTAGGCTTCCCTGAAGATGGGGAGAGGGAACACAACAAATGTCCATAATGCAAAAGGGCCAGGAAGGCAGTGCCAGCTGGAACTCGCCTTCAGCCCCCCGGCCACAGGTAGGGGCTCTGCAGTACCCACTTCTCACAGCCCACCTGTCCTCGCGTGGAGCTCTCGGCCATTCCCTGTGTGCCATTGGCCTTCCCTGTGGCTGCACCCTCTGCCATAAGCAGCTAGACTTAGGCAATTCCTGGTCTGTAAGGATTACTGTCACTGACCAGGTCACCTTTAACCTTCA
Organism: Sylvilagus floridanus; assembly: GCA_949820135.1. Lineage (NCBI taxonomy): Eukaryota > Metazoa > Chordata > Mammalia > Lagomorpha > Leporidae > Sylvilagus > Sylvilagus floridanus. The sequence goes on along the minus strand of OX463228.1, from coordinate 6,998,082 downwards.
AGTGTGAGGAATGTATTAGGTGCCTTTAGCTTTGGAGAGGGCACTCTGGAGTGGACAGCACCTGGACCAGATGACATCACCTCCCTGACTGTGCAAACTCAACCTTCCATATGGGGCTCGGCTCGTCTCCCTCCTTATCTCTGGGCTCCACGCTTCTGGGCTTTACCTCCCCTACGAGGTTGGCTTTGAGAATGCAACCCCTTTTAAATATGTTGGAATCCATGTGGTACAACTCTGTCTTGAATCTTCTTTCTCTTACTTTAAGGAGGTTAGCAGTTTGTGCACTATGAAAATAGCCTGAGCTTGCAGGAAACGGAGGCTGCAAAGGGTGCGAGAAGGGGACTGAAGGAGGCAAGCCCATCAACCCACAGTAGGCTGGAGGCCACTGTTCCTGAGGGGCTCGCTTCCTGGGAAGGCAAGTGTATGCCACTGCTCTCCAGCCCTTACAACGGCATGACTTGAGCCATCTGGTATTCGAGAGAAATAGAGCAATCCAGGGGATGGATCAACTTGCTGTTCTCTAAATCGTTCCTAGAGGAGGTCAGATCATTGAAAACAGACATAGTTGGATGACATAATCTTAGTTTTGTATAGGAAGACCTTTACTAGTTCAATACTTTACTGAGTTCAACAACTTGGACATTTTCTGAAGGATTGCTATGAGAAGAGTCTAATTGAACAATGTTTCTGTGCTATTTGCTTTTTTTAAATTGACTTATTTTAGAATGTTGTAGATTGAAAGAAAAATTGCAAAGATTGCTCAGAGTCCCATTTACCCCAACTAGAATTCCCCATCATTAGCATCTTACATTAGAATAGCACATTGGTTGTAGTTAATGAACCAATACTGATATATTCTCAACTGAAGTCTGTATTTTTTTATTTCCTTAATTGTAATCTAATATCCCTTTTTCTATTCCAGGATTCTATCTGGAATACATTACATTAATTGTCATTTCCCCCATGTCTCGATTACTCCACTGCAATTTCTCAGACTTTCCTTGTCTTTTGTTATGAAACACTGCAGGTGTGCAAAGAGAGGGAGTGAGAGCGAGAGAATGAGCATGTGTAGAAGTATGGCCACAGTTCAACCTCAGGAGTAGAACATAAAATATGGACAAAGTTCTGTGTCCCCTTGATGATCCCATTCTTGCCTCTCTGAAGAAAGTTTTTGTCTCAATTCTGCTTTGAAACAACTATATTTACGATTGCTTTGCTTATTATAGAAAATTTTTAAAATTTGTATTGAGGCTACAAATGTTTCTATTCACTGGAACACTCCCAAGTTGCCACAGTGTGTGGGGCCAGGATTTGAAGATGCAGTCCAGGTCTCCCACATGGGTAGCAGGAACCTGGTAACTAGAGCCATTGCTGCTGTCTCCCATGGTCTGTGTCGGCAGGAAGCTGGAGTTGAAAGCCAAGTGTTGGACTTGGGGGCTGTGATGTGGCATGTGGCATTTTCCCTGCTGGGCTCAATGCCTACTCCCTGCTTTGCATATTTTAAGGTGATATGAATATTACCTTGTAAGCATTTCTCTGTAGTTCACTTTTTTCCCCTCATCAATTCTTAAAATTTGTGTTGCTCCAGTTGATGTGTTCTAATTTCTGCATCAGAGTCCATCATCTGAATCCACTTTCGCGTTGATGGACACCTTACTTGTTGCCACGGTCACCGTGAACCGTGCCGGGCAGACCTGTCTTATAGTCACTTTATGCAGGAGCACAAGCATTCTACTTTGGGGTTTGGTGCAGGGATTTCTCGGTTTCAGATACATCTTTGATAAATAGTTCATCCACTCCTCCAATAAATATTGATTGAGCACCTGCAAAGGGTTAGAATCTGAGCCACCTCCCAGAGGTGAAGAGACAAGGAATAATCCCTCCTTCCTCATGTGGTGTATGGTCGATTTGGAAACACTAACATGAAAGAAATGATTAAAGAGACGTACAGTGAGTACAGATGTATTTAATAAATGAGTCTTGGGGGTCATAAAAAGCATATAGCATTATTTAGGGATGGTGAACCTTAATGTTTCCTGTATCACACATTACTGAAAGAATTTCTTACCAAGAAAAAGCTACTCTCCTGTTGAATTTACATTATTCCTTTTTATCTAACAATGGAAGCAGTGTTAAGCAAAGTGTTTCTCTTTTTGCCTTAGCCACTAGGAATTTCACTTCTGAATACCATGCCCAGCTGTAGTGCCTGGAACATCTCTGTTCCATTTAGTATATTTATGTTGTAGCTATTGAAATAGTTTATTTTCATATTTTATATGCCACATATTGCACCCCAAGGATTACTTTTGAAATAATTGAGGACTAATTCTTAGAAAATAAGATGTTAGGGACAGGCACTCTGGTGTAGTGGGTAGGGACGCCAGGCTGCTGCCGGCAGGGCCAGCATCCCATCTGGGTGCCAGTTCCCGGCTGCTCCCCTCTGATCCAGCTCCCTGCTATGGTCTGGGAAAGCAGTGGAAGATAACCCAAGTCCTTGGGCCCCTGCGTCTGTGTGGGAGATCCAGAAGGAGCTCCTGGCTGCTGGCTTCGGATTGGTGCAGCTCCGCCTGTTGCAGCCTTTTGGGGAGTGAACCAGCAGATGGGAGACCTCTTTCTTTCTGCTTCTGTAACTCTGCCTTTCAAATAAATTGAAAACAAGATGTTAACAAAGTGCAGGTCGCCCCTGCTTGAGCTTCTCAGGAACAACTCGTTTTCCCTCTGTTGGTTTTCGGGTGTTCGTGTAGGGGTCTTGCTGTACCTGCATGCTTGCTTGATTTCAGCATCCATTCTGTAGATCAAGAGTCAATTTGCCCTGTGAATACTTAGGTGATGCTTCGTCTTTTTCATCATCACCCCCACACACACACACACACACACCTCCTCGGCAGTGCCGGTCAGCCTTGTTGGCACCTTAAGGTCCGTGTGCCTCGCCTTACCTGCTCTCCTTCTAAAGACATTGATAGATTTTGGTGACATTGTTTACCTTCAGTCTGACTTAACTCCGGGAGGAATAGGAGAGAGAATCAGTGGAGTTTTTGGGGATAAATGTTGGAGCGAGGCTTGTTTCTGCGGGTCTTCCCAAGGCAGGAAGTACAACAAGCAGGAGTGGAAGAGGCCGCCGCCCACAAGTCATTGCTATTTCCCAACTACTGCGCTTTTGAAAGCCGAGTGCTCTTTTTTCTGATTTTTTTTTTTCTTGTTGGACTGTCAGTCTGGGTGAACGGCTCCTCCTTGGCGGGTGCTATTTATAGGCTATGTTCTTGGTGTGAATGTGCCACTTAGCCAAACAAGTGGTTGCAGCCAGCAGTAGTAGAAACTCATCATCAACCATAAGAACCTGTAGCAGAGTCTGAGGAAAAATGAAATTTGAGCTGCGGTAAGTGAGCTCAGTCTTAAAGGGGCGTGTGGGGCTTTAACCAATTATTGAGTACCATCAAGCGGGCATGCATTGGGCTGCAGGTAATCACTTCAGGCATCACTGAGGGTTTCAACAGACTGGGTGTGCTTTCTCTCAGGGTTGGTGTAGACAGGTAGTGGCTAGGCTGAATTTGGCGACGTGGCAATGTGGATTCTTCTGTGCTTTCTGCTCTATAGTTCCTGATGTTCAAGCTGTCATCTTTGTACTCATTGCCTCGTGATAACAAAACGGCTGCTGTGACTGCAGGTTTTCTAGGAGGGAGAGGTGAAGGGGTGGTGCTGGCTCTACCTTTCTGTTGTCAGGATGGCAAGGGTTTCATCGGAATTCCCCAGTAGGCAGCTTCTCCTAACTCAAACAATGGCATCATGGGACTATACCAATTTCATGGAAAGCTCATACGGTTAGCTGTTTAGCTGACACATTAAGATTTCACACAGAGTAGAGGGTGTTAACCAGGAACAGAGGAGAAATGGCCAGGTAACTGGCAACCTTTAGCCTATTATATATTGTACATGGGAGTTTGTCATTAAGCACTCAATATAAAATGAATGCCATCATTAAAGTTGGAAAACTGCTTTTCAAAAAAATTTCTGGCCGGCGCCACGGCTCAATAGGCTAATTCTCCGCCTTGCGGCACCAACACACCGGGTTCTAGTCCCGGTTGGGGTGCCGGATTCTGTCCTGGTTGCCCCTCTTCCAGGCCAGCTCTCTGCTGTGGCCCGGGAGTGCAGTGGAGGATGGCCCAGGTGCTTGGGCCCTGTACCCCATGGGAGACCAGGAGAAGCACCTGGCTCCTGCCTTTATGGATCAGCACGGTGCACCGGCCGCAGTGCGGTGGCCATTGGAGGGTGAACCAACAGCAAAAGGAAGACTTTCTTTCTTTCTTTTTTTTTTGTGACAGGCAGAGTGGACAGTGAGAGAGAGACAGAGAGAAAGGTCTTCCTTTGCTTTTGGTTCACCCTCCAATGGCTGCCACGGACGGCGCGCTGCGGCCAAGCGCACCGCGCTGATCCGATGGCAGGAGCCAGGTGCTAGGTGCTTTTTCCTGGTCTCCCATGGAGTGCAGGGCCCAAGCACTTGGGCCATCCTCCACTGCACTCTCGGGCCACAGCAGAGGGCTGGCCTGGAAGAGGGGCAACAGGGACAGAATCCGGCGCCCCGACCGGGACTAGAACCCGGTGTGTTGGTGCCGCAAGGCGGAGAATTAGCCTATTGAGCCGTGGCGCCGGCCATAAAGGAAGACTTTCTGTCTCTCTCACTGTCCACTCTGCCTGTCAAAAAATTTCCTTATTGACTAGAAAGGCAGAATTATGGAAAGGAAGCGACAGAGTGAGAGACCTTGAATGTTGTGATTCACTCCCCAAATGACCATAACTACCAGGCCAAAGCTGGGAGCTAGGAACTCCATCCGGGTCTCCCCCATAGGTACCAGGAACCCAAATACTTGCTCTTATCCATATATCTGAGGATGTGCATTGGCAGGAAGCTGGATTGGGAGTGTGAAGTAGCTGGAACTCGAACCAGGCTCTTCAGTAAGGGATGTGAGGATCCCATGTGGCTGCTTAGCCCACTGCCCCACAACGCCTGCCCCCATCACATTTTGTTTGTCATGTTCAGTGCAGTTAAAATGGAAAGATGGGAGATGCTGCTTCACTGTCTGCCATGAGGTTTTTGCTCATTGACCTTTGACTTCAGGGTGTAAAGGATGTTGGTGGAATCAAGCAAATTCTGGTTTGTTTCAAAAGAGTTTGTTTTTCCTAGCGAAAAGCTGACCCTTGAAGATCATTAAGCAAAACACAGGCATATGAAATAGAACTTACTTATAAATATATTCACAGAAGACACATCATTTGTTGCCTGAATTATCTTTAGGGCAATCCCTTGGGGTAGAAGCCCAGAGATAATTAACGATTGTACTGACAAGGAATTTAAAAAGGAAAACGACCTGTGTTGTGCACATCGGTGTCACTTTCCCATGTCGCTGTAGCAGTCAGAGACTGGTCCTGCATTGCATGTTCTCATCTGTGCCTTGGCCTCCCTCTCCTGACTGTATCTTGTAACAAGCCACGGTGGTTCTCCTTGCAGTGTGTCCTGCTCTCGCTCTGCTCTGGAGTGTGGCTGCCAGGGCTGCTATGTGACGTGCACCTCGCACGGTCTGGCTTCTGGTTTCTGAAGCTGTAGATCCTGAGATCAAGGAGGATGTCGCAGAGTTGGGAATAACCTCGATTTGGGAAGCAGGTGCACGAGGGAGTGGCTGCATAGAGGCGTGGCTCGTTGGTACCATCTGTGGAGATGAGCAGCCAATCTCCTTTCTTCACAAGCAATGGGAGAAGCATTGAGCAAGGATGCTGGTGCATAGGGCAGGTGGTGGACTCAGGGTGGGAATGTTAGCATCCTAGGAACTTACTCCGCCCACTCATTGCCTTCTGAAGCTTGACAGCAGTGGGTGGCAGTTGAAATTATAAACTTCCGCCCTTTTCCTTGTCCCTTTCTGAGCAAAAGGAAGTAAACAATGTGAAGAATTTCTTTTTAATGTTATTAGTTGCCAATAAAACTAACAGCAACCCTAAGCTCAGGTCAAAACAATCTTGAACTTTGTGTGGTTTCTACCCTTTTCTAGATTTTTAAAAAATGATTCGTGTATTTGAAAGAAGGAGAGGGAGAAACAGATCTTGCATCTGCAGACTCACTCCCCAGATGGCCGCAACAGCTAATGCTGGGGCAAGTCCAAAGCCAGGAGCTTCTTCCAGGTCTCCCACGTGGGTGCAGGGGCCCAAGCACTTGAGCCATCTTCCACTACTTTCCCAGGCCATTAGCAGGGAGCTGGATCGAAAGTGGAATAGCTGGACACGAACCAGTGCCCATATGGGATTGCCGGTGCTACAGGCAGAAAGAAGCTTTACCTACTACACCACAGTGCTAGCCCTCACTTTTTTAGATTTCTATTTCCATTTTTGTTTTGAGTAGTTGGGGAGTGTGGGGGGCAGAGAAAGAAAGAGACACAGATACAGAGCTCACCTATCCACTGGTTCATTGCCCAGATAACCCACAACGGCCAGGGCTGGGCCAGGTCCAAGCCAGGAGCCCAGAACTCACTCCGGGTCTTCACGTGGCTGGCAGGGAACTAAGTGCTTGAACCATCCCCAGAGTGGGGATGGTGAAGAAGCTGGAATCAGAAATGGAGCCAGGACTCTAACCAGGCACGTTAGTATGAGACGTGGGCATCCCAACTGCCACGCCAAACTCCCTCCTGATGGGCGATTTCTGTTCTCTGTCTGGATGTCTCCTCTTGTTAGAGGAGAGAAGGCTTTCGTCCCAAATCCATATGATCAGAATGGAGTCTATTAACATCATCATCTTTGTGCCAAGAATATCAGGACACAGTTAAGCACATCCGGATGTAGCCCAGGTGTGATGAATCATTCTTGTCATCGTGGCCATTGATGGGTTTTCATTTTTGCTCCCTTTTCATGTGCCTGAATGGCAATCGAGCGAGTGCTGAGGATCCTTAGGACTCTCCGGAGATGGCTTTCTTGCTGAGTACAGGAAGTCTGTAGTTAGCGAAGGGACCAAGAAGGAAGAGGTGGAAAAGACGGCCAGGGTCTGCGCTGCTGAGAGCTGCCGATTTCCACTGTGCTCCCCTGCCTTGGCCTGTGCTCTGCTGGCTGGGGCTCCCCTCCTCGCACTTCTCTGCTGGGAAGACTCCCACTCACCCCCAGCTGCAGCCGGCGGGTGGCCTTCCTGTGAAGCCACCTCCTCTCCTGGGACCTGGTGCACTCCTTGTAACACACATTCATGATGGAGTGTCTGTCACCTTATCTCTTTGTGGTTGGTTTCCCTCCCTGGATTGTGGCCCTCTGGGGGCAGGGCCCCTCTCTGTTTGGGACCAGCAGCTGCATGGAGTAGGATACAGAACCTCTGAATGTCGGAGAGTAGGAACAGTCACCCCTGCTGCCATGTGGGTTATTTTATGGGGGCAATTGTGTCAGGCAGCTTGTACCTCCACCTGATGAGAATAAACTCCAAATGCAACAACCTGGACCCCGTGCAAGCTCTGTCCTTGCCGAGCCTGGGGGAACTGTTCAAGAGGCCTGTTTTGCCTCTGTCACCAAGCATGTACCCCTGTGTCTCCTCCAGAAGCACCCCCATCCTCGTGAGCTGGAGCAGGTGCCTTGTCCCCATTGAAATCCTCTTTGAATCTTCTGATCCCTTTCATCTGAAGTCCCCCGGTGCCGTGGCATTAGGACTTGACATGGCTGTCATTTCATTTGTGTCTATGTGGTCTCCTGGTGAAAGTGATGAGCTGCTGTCCCCAAAAGGCATGAAGCAGTGTCCATCTGTGACGGGTGTTCCCTGGACCACCTGCATGGCACCTTGCACACACAGGCTAGGCCCCAGCATTCTTCCTGCCTTCATGCTGTCTCCCCACGGGAATTAGTTCTTCAGAGCGTCTGGCTTGGGGGAGAGCCAGGGCTATTGCTTTTCTTCAGCTTGAAGAGCCCAAATTGTCAGCATTTGGGGAACCCTTTATCCAACAGACATGGTTTGATTGACCTGCACAGTGTGTTTAGAAATTGGAAGAGTTGTCCACACTTGTCCATCAGGAGGTTGCACATAAGGATCTAGAGTTTTAGTTTCATTGCAAATTGGAAAATTCTGGCACAGCAGGGCCTCAATTTCCAATACACAATAATTGCTTGTAACCAAGTGGCAGCTCTTTGCTTCAGGCAGAAGGTTTGCCTCCCTTCCTTCACCCCATGTAAAATTCTGTTTCACATTCCCTTTCATTTGTGTTACCTGCCTGGTTCCTGAATAATTGTTCTGGAAAATGTCTATTGGTGCCATTGCACTGCCAGATACAGGGAACTCTCATACACAGAGGATTGCCAGAAGCAAACCTGATTCATGAACAGCTTACATGGGCATTACATCCCCAAAACTTGCTTTCGCATGCCAAGCCCCTACTGGGGGCCTCTGCTCCCTGTTACTGCCTTCCCTACCATCCAGCTTTTCTCCTCTGGTTTTAATCCCCCTTCTCTTCCTCTTTCTCTTTTCTTTCCTTTTTTCAACTCAACTAGAATCTCTCTTGAGTACTGATGCTCTCAGAATACTTAGTTTAGCAAAGGCAGGTAGAAATGTCAAAAATGATCAGTTTCTGATATACAAGTCTCATCAGAACACAAGATGAAGAACACAAATGGAAGAAAGAAATGGATACTGTTATGAATCACTGATAACAAAGTTTTTTAAAAAAAGATTTATTCATTTGAGAGGCAGAGTTAGAGTAGAGAGAGAAAAAGATCTTCCATCTGGTCAGTCAATGGCTGGAGCTGAGTTAATCAGAAGCCAGGAGCCTCTTCCAGGTCTCCCACACGGTGCCAGGCCCCAAGCACTTGGGCCATCTTCTGCCTTATGAGGCCATAAGCAGAGAGCTGGATTGGAAGAGAGCAGCTGAAGTATGAAGTGGCACCCATATGGGATGCCAGTGCCACAGGAGGAGACTTAGCTTTCTATAACACTGTGCCAGTTCCTAGAAAGTATTTTTGAGAAGCAAAAGTACAAAACTTTGATATGATCTAGAGAGAGTAAAACTTTGAGCTCACAGCTTGAAGATTCACAGTCCAAAACTGGGGAACACCACTGGTTGGTTCAGGCATCTGATGAGGCTGCAGAATGGCAGAGAGAGCATGACATGGTGATCCAAGAGGCAGAGAGTCACAAGGGGCACACTGTTCCGTGACCCTCTTGGTGGTCTCTCCCTGTAACACCGTCAGCATTCAGTCATGGAACTCTATTCGAGCAGCCAAGTCCAGTCCATTCACTCCCAAAGGCCCCATTACCAGCATCATAATTGGGTCAAGCCTCCACCCTAATCCATCTGCTTTTAACATGAATCCATTAATACTTACTATGAGGCTTGGGGTTTAAATGTCTACATGAATTCAGGAAGCCACTTTTGGTTTGAACTCTAACACCATGCATGAGCTCACTGAAGAGGAGAGGAGATCCCAAGGTACAACTAAGGAAAAACACGAAGGGTCCTGGAACAGCATCAGGTGGGCTGGATGTCTGGGCAGTCTGTGTTCCTTCAGAATAAATTTTCTATAGCTCATTCTGTAGATAGAGAGGAAGCATTAGTGGGTAGAAAGAATGAGTGGCAGAGGTATGTCACATGACAAGCAAATGGATACGTAGGCACAAGAAATAGTAAATTATTTTTATAAAAGTGATTGACAATATAAATGATTTGAGAATATATATCCAAAGCTATCAAAATATCTATTCCTTTTCATTTGGTGATGTAACCTCTACAAGTCTAATTTTAGGAACTATTTCAAAATATGGAAGAAATCTGTATGCATGGAGATTATCATTCCAGTTGTATTTCTGATAGCCAAAAAAAGGGCATACCATGCACACTCTAAATTGTGAGATGCTTAAGTGAATGCAAAATGTCTTAACATTTTGTAGCACCTAGATGATGTTGAAGATTATAGTCTTGGAAGTGCTCAAATAATTGAAAAGTAGACTCAAAATCATACATTATGAACAAACCTGTGTAAATGTGCATAGGAAAAAGATGGATGGATATGTTGATAAATGTTTAATTATTGCACAGGATGTGTGATTTGGTGTAAGCCCAGTTTTATGATCAATTTTTGACTCTGAAAATGTCATACATTTGAACATTTCAAAGTGCCTCCATATACTTACAGATAGAAGCTTGCTTTGGAGTATACATACACTTTGGGGTATACATACACTTTGGGGTATACATACACTTTGGGGTATACATACACTTTGGAGTATACATACACTTTGGGGTATACATACACTTTGGGGTATACATACACTTTGGAGTGTACATACACTTTGGGGTATACATATACTTTGGAGTATACATACACTTTCGCTTCCATATACTTACAGATGCAGAAGCTTGCTTGGAGATTTCTTTTTCTTCCCTTGATAGATGTAGTAGGTCTGGGGCTGCTGCCTTGGTAGCTGTTCATGCCCTAGGACAAGATGGAGACGAATAGGTGAGGAGAGCTCATTGGCCTTGGGAGGGGTCCCCTTCACTCTTCGCTCTGGCTTTGGCTTGGATTTCCTGTCTATGAAACTGGTGCCTGGGGGAATCTCAGTGCTGTCAGGTTGACTCTGTTGAGCACTTACACTGTCAAATGATGTAGGAAAGATGCTCACATTTGATGAAGCATTTGTTATTCTTCTCGTATTTTCTTTGAAAAGATTTATTTATGTATTTATTTGAAAGGCAAAGTAACAAGCGTGAGATCTCCCATCTGCTGGTTCACTCCCCAAATAGCTACAACAGCCAGGCCTAGACCAGTCCAAAGCCAGGAACCGGGAACTCCATCCAGGTCTCCTGTGTGGGTGGGCCAAGAACTTGGGCAGCGCCCACCCACAGCTTGATTGCTCAAAATGAAGGAAATGGCCCTTTCTTGGCTCCTGCACAGTCTGACGTGCCTCTCGATGAGCAAGGCCTTCAATGCGGGGAAACAGGATCCCTCATGATTGCATGACGGCCATGCCATGCCCATCCCACCCCCCCTAGAAGCTCAAGTGTGAGCGTCTTTCAGCATCTCCAGACTTCAATATGTGGATATGTGAGTGTCAAACGTGGTATGAACTGTGTTTACAAATCATCTAGGAAAAAGAGCAGAAACCTCACCACTTGGAAATGATTTCTAAATGAATGCTTTGGTAGAAAATTCTTGTCTGTACAACTTAATACCCTGGGTGCAGTTTTAGCCAGTTTCTTTAAACACCTGTTCATTGTTTCCTTGCAGTAGCAGTAATCATCAAACCAACTGTAAAAATCCTTTCTTGCATTTAAAAAATTGACAGATAAAGTAATATACTTCTGTGTACAACATGATGTTTCAAAGTGTATCGGAATCCAGTGTGGAAGAGTTAAATATTGCTTATTAGTGAATGCTTTACCTTGCATAGTTATTTTGGAGGTAAGAGCACTCAACATTCAAGACTAATCACCAGTAACTCTAGTCACCTCATTGCCAAGCCGAATCTGACCACATTCTTGTTCTCTTGAACTTAATTAATTTTATACATGCAACTACCATAGGGAAAAACATAATTGTAGAAGGAAACTTTCCCCTACATAGAAACCATTGCCGAGAACCATTGAAGAAAGCAGCATGGTGAAAGGTTCCCCTACCCGCGCTCCCCCAGAATGAAATGAGCAGGTTTGGGCTTGTTTCCACGGTGGATTAGGGGTTCCTGGGAGTGTGCTGGAAGCAGGCAAGGCCACTTGGAACTTCGGGTCAGAAAGGCACATCATTGCTCTCGTCATATTCTCCTCCAACTGAGTCACTCAAGCCAGCCCCGATTCAGGGAGTGAAGGAATAGATGCCACCAAGGATTGTGGACATTTTTGCTTACCCAAGGAGAGACTTGGTTGTAGGTCACTGAGTTAAGTAAGTTAGTCCAAGCGAGGGTCTTAGAAGAATGCTTAGTGCATAGCGATTGCTGTTTTGCTATTTGTCACTGTTTTGCTATTATTCTATCTGGGCGTTTCCTCAAGAGCTTCTTGGGTTTCCTGTTACCTTCAGTTCTGTTTGTAAACATGATACAGGACGAACAGCAGAACCTTTTTAGGCCCTGCAAAGTTTCCTCCTCTGCCTTCCCAGGCCATGGGTGAGGTGGGAGAGAGGTCTTCTGGCTCCCAGTGACCATCCTGGTCTGCATTTGCCTTTTCCCCTGTAGGTGGCGCTGTGAGGGATTATCATGTGTCCTGAATTTGTTTTTTCCTTCTCTTTCAGAACAAATTCTTGTCTTTGATTCTTAACACCAAGGCATTTACCAAATTTAAATGATAGCTTCCTTTTAAAGGAAAGCAGTCTTGTGAATTTAGGTGTTGACTGTTGTCGATTTGCATGTCCACAGTACCATGTCACTTACATGTCCAAACACAAAACTATGTGTAAATTGTGCTGGCTTATAGCTTTTATGCATCTGTAAAATTTTAAAAATAAAAATAAAACTTGAACAGAATAGATTAAAAACTGAAAGAAAAAAATCAGAATTTGAAAATAGCAGAATTCACCTGATACAACAGAGGTTATTTTTCCTAAAATGACATCTACACTCAAAACCACTGTGACCTTGATACGTCCTTCTCCCACAGCTTTCCCTGTTTGTGCAACTGCAGATCCTTCAGTTGCTCAGTGTGCTGTGACAGTCTTTGACCTTCATTTGGTATGAAAGTGTCCTTTGGATATTAAGTCTCTTCACTTCTCTTAAAATTTTTAAAACTTAGATTCATTTTTATCTGAAAGAAAAAGAGATAGTCCATCTGGTGGTTCACTCCCCAAATGCCTAACACTCAGGGTGGTGCATGGCCAAAGCCAGGAGCCTGGAACTCAATCAAGGTCTTCCACATGGATGTCGGGGTCCCTAGTACTTGAGCCATCACCTGCTGCCTCCCCGGATGCATGTTAGCAGAGGAGCCAGGATTCCAGTAAGGCGCTCCAGTGTGGGTGTCCCAGTCACTGTCATAACCATTGTGCCATATGTCTACCTCCACTCCCTTCTCTTTAGCCTGACCATAATTGACATGGTGCCTTTTGGCGTCAACTTTATTATAGATGCAGACAGAGCGCCAATGCCAGTTTCGTAGTGACTTTCCAATGTTAGCATGCCAAGGATTCACTGGCGGGGCAGGGAGTGTCCTGTTAAAGCACGCATTCTGGTTCAGCAGGGCTGGAGTGGAATCCAGGATTCTGCCTTTCACACAGGCTCGGGCTATGCCTATGGTACTGGTTCAGCACTTTGAGTGTAATGTTCCTCTTTTCTTCTCAAAATTTAAGATTATTACTTACACAATACACACACACTTAAGAGGCATGTCTGTGGTCCCCAGGTAGGGAAGCATCGTACTAACCCCTAAAAGGCAGCTGGGTTGTGAGAGCATTGCACTGGCCCCTATAGGAATCTGAGCCCAGGGCTGAGCCTGGGGCTGCATGCTGTGAGGATGGAGCTCAGCCAGTAACAGAGGAGGAAGTGAGGGCTGCAGAAAGCCTTCCCTGGACAGGACAGACAAGACCTGTGGGAGACCCTTCCACCAGGACGACAGGCCACCTGTGTTTTTCCCTATAGTGAATCAAATCTCTGCCAAGCAGAGTGTTGTCTGTGCCTTGCTTGGACCAGCATTGCCTCATACCTGGGCCTGTGGTGGAAAATGTGCTGGAGCTTTCTTTGTCCATTTGAATGTCCTGAGGGCTGGCATTGTGTTCTGTTCATTTGTATACTTTTCCTATAGCAGGCCTGTAAACGTTCGTGGGATTGAATGGATTAGCTAGCTAGATCTTGTGCGTGCCCTTTGCTATTTACCTAGCCAAGGTTTGATTTTCTTAAAACCAGAAGCATTTTGCCCTGTTTTATTTATTTTTTTTATTTATTTATTTTTTTGACAGGCAGAGTGGACAGTGAGAGACAGAGAGAAAGGTCTTCCTTTGCCATTGGTTCACCCTCCAATGGCCGCCGCGGCCGGCGCGCTGTGGCCTGCGCACTGCGCTCATCTGATGGCAAGAGCCAGATGCCAGGTGCTTCTCCTGGTCTCCCATGGGGTGCAGGGCCCAAGCACTTGGGCCATCCTCCACTGCACTCCTGGGCCACAGCAGAGAGCTGGCCTGGAAGAGGAGCAACAGGGACAGAACACGGCGCCCCGACCGGGACTAGAACCCGGTGTGCCGGCGCCGCAAGGCGGAGGATTAGCCTGTTGAGCCACGGCACCTGCCAATCTTGCCCTGTTTTATTTCAGACTTACTATGGACTACTGTTTTTTTCCCCCTAGGAAATGTTCCTAAAATTGTAATGACTAAAGCTCAGTACAGCGTATTTGAATATACACCCCAGTTTTTGTTCTTGACCCATGACTTACTCCTTTATTTTGGTCTGAAAATAAATGTGGAGAAGATGGGAGGCACTTCTGTAGTTGATAATTTGTGTGACCAGAATTGATCTTTTCTCAATAGTCCCATCGTGTGTTCAAGAGAAAAGTCTTGCCAGAAGATGCGACGGAGTGAATTGCTCTGTAAAATGAAAGTGTCAGGTAGCAGAGAGATGCCCACATGCAGGCGTTGTGCATAAAATGTCTTTCCTAGGAGGAAAATTAAAATAGTGCCTGACCTGAGCAATAAACTATTATGTCACCTTCAGCATGAATGCCAAATACACACAAATTCTTCTTTTGGATTGAAAAACTGTCAGCTGATGGTTGGAGAAAAAGATTCAGAGGTCACAGTGGGATACTTAAGAAACATAAAAGTGAGTTACACAGTACATCAGGGAGGCCAGGTGCACACGAGTGCAAGGCAGTCCTTGCGTGCTATCGGTTAGAGCCGTGTCTCCTAGTTCTGTGTGTCTGCACCACTTTCCACCCACCCGCGCACTTACTCACCCATCTGCCAATTCATCTGTTCATTCATTCAACCTTTTCATTGAAAAATACAGACTCAGAGGTTTACACAAAATGGGTAGAGCCTGATACAAAGATTGACCAGGGCAGTCTCCAGATCAGAATCAGCGTTGCCTTGGAATTTGTTACAAAAGCAAGGTCTGAGCTCCAGTGGATACTCAACAATCAGAAACGAGGAAGGTGGGTGCCTGCTCTAGGAGCCCCTTCAGCTGGTGCACATGCCGGCCAGGCTTCCAGAACCGCTGGCTTAACGAACGGCTACGTGCTAGACCGTGTCATAGCCAGCACTTGGGTCAAGAAGTAGCAGTCGGCCTACAACTTCAGAAGCCCCTGGTGGGTCCCTTCCCAGCCACAGCGCCTTGGAAAATCACCACTGTCTGCACTGCTGGAGCAACTCCTCTGTGCCCCCTTTTGGTTTTGTCACTGAGTTGCGCATCCTAAGACGCCATAGCCGAGTCTCTTGCACTGATACCAACCTTCTCCTTGGGTCTGCAGGCTCCATCACGGCCCCTTCAGTTCCTGTGTAATATATCCATTATAAACATGAGCTTGCAGTCGCACAGTCCTGGTGGTTGAACGTGTTCCTTTGTAGGACCTGTATACTGCTGCCTAGTGCACAAAAGCAGGCCGGGTGCTCATGGTTCCTATTACTTAGCTTTTAGGATACCAGGTTGCTCCCCCATCGTGCTCAGGAGGGATCTGGACTTCACAACCCAGTTCCTTGCTTCTGCTAAGACCGTGGATAGCACTGCGGCTTTTTTTTTTTTTCCTTAATCAGGAGGTGCATGGTATATGCTTTTTACTGTTTTGCATGTTAGCCACCATAGATACTCAATACTTGTTGGCAGGTGCATGCTGTCAATAGTCTGTCATTTCATTTTCGTTTTCATTAAAAAAAATTTTTTTGACAGATTTAGACAGAGAGAAAGGTCTTCCTTTCCGTTGGTTCACCCCCCCAAAATGGCCACTACAGCCGCTGCGCTGCGCCAATCCGAAGCCAGGAGCCAGGTGCTTCTTCCTGGTCTCCCATGTGGGTGCAAGGCCCAAACACTTGGGCCATCCTCCACTGCCTGCCTGGGCCACAGCAGAGAACTGGACTGGAAGAGGAGCAACCGGGGCAGAATCCGGTGCCCCAACCGGGACTAGAACCAGGGTGCCGGCACCACAGGCGGAGGATTAGCCTAGTGAGCCACGGCACCGGCCTAAAAAAATTTTAATGTTAATTGTTTTTAGCAGATTCAGTGTGATTTGTGAATAGAATTCCAAGAACATTATGATACTCCCTTCCTTTTTCCCTCCCCCTCTCTCCCTCCCACCTTCTTTCCTTCTCCCTTTCTCTATTTAAGTTTTTGAGATAATGTATTGTAAATTTACATTACATGAAAAAGGGTTACTACTACACTGAATAAGAAGTTTAACAGGTGAAAAATAAAAAGACGCTGATTTAGTGGGTATATAGACAATGGCCATAAATAGTAATGAGTAGAAAAGTGGCCATTTCACCCACATACAGTAAATTTAAAGTAGTCACAGATCATTAAAACTATAATAGTGTAACAGTCTTAACTACTGGTTTGACAAAGGTATAAAACAGTTTTACAAAACTATATTTGCAATAATACTAGCCAGAAAGTTTATACAGAATAAATTTAAATCATTATATGGCTACTGACTAAGACATTTCATACACAAAAAGCAGCTCAATTTTTTTTCAACTTATATTTTAAGATACGGAATTGCTTCTGTGTCATGTTCAGAAGAGGATCAATTTTGTAAGATTCATGCACTATTGGTTTTAAACATATGGGAGGAGTATCCAACCTGACAGACCTTGGCCTCACTGGAGGTCAAGTTGTCCCACTTTTGCCTCCTGAAGTTGGCTCCTGACTGCTTTTGCCATGGCTCCAGGTCTCTCTGATTCCTTCCGTCTTTGTTCCAGGCTCATTCTGTATACTCCCTTCTCAGACCCAGAACCAGCCATCTGTCCAAGAAGCTCATGGCTCTCTTTGTGGGGAAAACCTCAGTCCAGGTCCGTGACTGATACCTTGGGTCTTTGTTCCCGAGGCCAGATTCTCAGGGACGTGGAAAATGCTAGATTTGAATTTGTCTTTTTTTTTTTGACAGGCAGAATGGACAGTGAGAGAGAGAGACAGAGAGAAAGGTCTTCCTTTGCCATTGGTTCACCCTCCAATGGCTGCCACGGGTGGCGCGCTGGGGCCAGTGCACCGCGCTGATCTGATGGCAGGAGCCAGGTGCTTCTCCTGGTCTCCCATGGGGTGCAGGGCCCAAGCACTTGGGCCATCCTCCACTGCACTCCTGGGCCACAGCAGAGAGCTGGCCTGGAAGAGGGGCAACTGGGACAGAATCCGGTGCCCCAACCAGGACTAGAACCCGGCGTGCCAGCGCCGCTAGGCGGAGGATTAGCCTGTTGAGCCATGGCGCTTGCCCAGGATGCTAGATTTGAGTATCTCATAATTATTAATTGCCTTTATTCCACATGACATATACACAATATTTTTATTGCCACCACCAATGTGATCACTAAAAAAGGTTAAACACATTTTTCTGTGAGGTTCTCATTCCCTGATATTTTATCTAACAAATGTGATCACATAACAGTTATTGCATGCTGTATGCTCTCCCATTTAACTCTGATTTAGTGTTCATTTCTACTCATTTATCCAATAGTCAAAACCATGTCTGTGCCAATGATTCATGAAGCATTCGATTCTCTGAATCATATTCTTCTATGCACTTTAGGAGAGGATATGGGGAGAAGGTGCTCTGAGGTTTTGCATATTTAAAACAAACTGTGCTGTCGACTTGAGGTTTGCTTTTCCTGATATGAACTCTGTGGCTTACATTTTTCGTTCCTTGGGTAGCCTAGTGTGTTGATAATTTCAGCCTGGCACGAAGTGCTGTGAGGGGCTGGTAATACAGGTTTCATTTCCTTACAAATCATGCTCTCTTTTTGCTTGGAATTCCAACGAATCTTTAAACACTTTTCTTTAAGGTCTGGTAGTTTTACTGGCATTTATAAAGAGACTTCAGAAACATTCATGGAGGGTGGAATGAAAAGGTACTTTTACTTTGTACAAAAGCATTTTGAAATCTATCATATGAGAAGTGTTCAAAAAATCATAGAAAATGTATATCCCAAAAAAACATTGATTTAAAATTCTTTTGACAGCAAATAAGTTTTGCTTTCCATTCCATTTTCCATGAACTTTTTGAAGCCTATGTTAATTCTGGGTGATGTTTGATGATTTCACATGGCATTTCTTTTTAGCTATATGTTCACAATTAACTATTTCAGAAGGATTTTTAAAATGTTCTTTTTAGTTTATTAAATTCCTTTGTTTTACTTCTCTCCCTTCTGCAGAAGTTCCGGTTGCATCATACTTGCGTGTCTTTAAAGTTTATTATTTTCCTTGAAACTTATTTATCTTCATTTAGTTTGAATTTTAAACTTCTATTTCTCTCTCCATTTTAGCTGAAAGATTGTTGCATTTTTAAATTTCTTTTCTTTTTTAAAGATTTGTTTATTTGAAAGGCAGATAGATGAGTGAGTGAGTGAGTGAGAGAGAGAGAGAGAGAGAGATCTTTGATAGGCTGATTTACTCCACAAATGGGTTCAACAGCAGGGGCTGGGCCAGGCTAAAGCTAAGGCAGGAACACCATTTAGGTCTCCCAAATGGGGGGCAGAGCTCAAGCACTTGAATCCCTACCTGCTGCCTCCCCAGGCACAAGAGCAGGAAGCGGGATCCAAAGCAGAGTAGCTGGGATTCATACTGATATTCCACTATGAAGTGAGGGTGTGCCAAGCTGTGGTTTAACCTCCTTGGGTCACAATGCCCACCTCTGATTGTTTAATTTCTTAATGTCGTTCTTGCTAAAACCTTATTTCTAACATTTGTAAACTCTGTCGAGAGTTACCACCTCATTTCTGAATCTCTTCCCATTCTGATTGGAATGTTTTCTTCACGTTCTGTACACTTTCTTAGAGCCTTGTGTTGAGTTTGGAAATTGCATGTTCAGTTGAGGTCCAGTTTTTGAACCAGCTTTCCTGGTGTGCTCTCCTTGTCTACAGAGATGAGAAGTCATCCCTTGGCTCTTTGACTTCACATGATGCTGTGACGTGGAATGTGGTCTCCTTGCTTTGCTATTCCTTTATTTTCCTGAAGTTTTGGAAAGAGGCTGGCTTCAGGGAGATTTTCCTAAATTTGCTGAGCTCCCCCTTCTCTTGATTTCATGTAGTATTAAAAAGCTGCTATGGCCGGCGCTGAGGCTTACTAGGCTAATCCTCTGCCTTGCCGCGCCAGCACACCGGGTTCTACTCCCGGTCAGGGTGCTGGATTCTGTCTCTATTGCCCTTCTTCCAGTCCAGCTCTCTCCTGTGGCCCAGGAGGGCAGTGGGTGATGGCCCAAGTCCTTGGGCCTTGCACCCCCTGGGAGACCAGGAGAAGCACCTGGCCCCTGGCTTCGGATCAGTGCGGTGCACTGGCCGCAGCGGCCTTTGGAGGGTGAACCAATGGTAAAAGGAAGACCTTTCTCTCTCTCTCTCACTGTCCACTCTGCCTGTCAAAAAAAAAAAAAAAAAACTGCTGTAAGAAATCTTGTTCTCTATTCCATCTCCTCTGTTGCCTGAATCTTCACTATTTGTTACCTTGGTTGGTTGTTTTGCTCCATGAGATCATTCCCCTGTAGTCTCTCTGCAGTGCGGATCCTTGTCCGGGGGGTAGACTGGTATCTGTGGGTGGTTTCTCCTGACCTGCTTGTCCTAAGAGGTTTGTGAGGATGATCCTGCTTCATAGTAAATGTCTGTGAATTTTCGCTTTCTCTGTGCCATGGCTCTGTTTATGTGTGAGGATGCTGGGAAATCCAAAAATCTGTGCTGCTACGAGCACAGCCATCTGCTCAGAATTCCTGTTGTTAGAATGATCAGGAAACTTTAGACTCTCTAACTTGACAGATAGAGCTCTTTTGGACCTGTAACCAAAAAAACCAATAAATATAATTATGAGAAGTAATGAAAAAATTGTCTCCTAACGTGTCATGGATTGTAACAGAAATGGGCCAGTGCATTCTCCCTGACCTGCCCAGGGACTGAGCAAGACAGGCAGAACAATGATGATAGGGAATGTGAACCAGGGTTCAGGATGTTCATTTCATTCATTCGTAGAGTGAAGAAATGCTTTCAGTGCCTTGCAGTGGACAGGTCCCATCCCTAGCACTTGAAAAGCTACTAACGCTTGCCAGCCTCACAATGCTCTTGCTTGCAAAATTCCACCCAGAGAACCTGAGAGAACAAAAGGGAGGAAACAGGGAAGTGACTTTGCCTACACCACATAGGTGCTTCCACAAGGAAACCACAGCCTGATGATCTGGGACTCCAGTGCAGGGTTTCTTCCTCATCACTGAGCCCCAGGAAGATGGAGTTGTCAGCCAAGAAAGAAAGCTCCCTGGCACCAAGTACATGCTATTTTTTGCAGAGAATTGTGCATTCTTTTTTCGTGAAAACATCAGCAGAGCAGCCTTCCCCGTGGAGCCCTTTTGTTCAGGCGCACGTAGCTGTCAGCATCCACCGGGTGACATGCTCTATGCCAGGCACCATTGACGGCTGTTCCTACCTGTTCCTACATAATCCTTACCCCCTGGCACAGTGTCAGATCTGTCCCTGGTTTCTCACACGAGGAGGCTTATTACAACCTAAAGTACGTTGCCCCAAGTTGTCCTACTGATAAACTGCATAGTTACGGAAATAGGCACTGTTTCACTCACATCTGAAGTGTTTTGAAAGCCAATGGTAGACTTCTGTTGTCATGATGGGCACCACACTCTATTTCCCTCTGTGCCCCAACACATGCACACACTCAGAAATGTACACACAGATGACCCATGAACACATATACACACATATGCACTCCTACTCATACACAGACACAGGACACGTATACGTAGACACACACTTGTATGCATACACTCATATGCAGATGTGCACAGGCATGCACAGAACATGTGTACATGGACACATGTACATACACTCAGAGGACACATGCACACACAAACCCATGTATACACACACACTCATACGTACACCAATGAGAAACTTCCTGATTGAGTGCCCTGGGAGGGATCTGCCCTGTCTAATAGGAGGCAGCCACTTCTATTTCTCTTTCTCCCATGCCCTCTCCCTTGTTCCTTAGCGATGAGCTCACTGAGCATCCAAGTGTAAACCCAGTCTCTGTCCCTGACTCGTGCAACATGCACATTCTTCTGCCATTTTCTGTATTAAGATTTCCTCTTGCTGTCTTTGTACCCTATTGCTCTGCTGTATAGGGCTGTGGAGTAACCAGTAACGAAAACCAGAAATATTAAAGGGAGCAAGAACTTTCTACATGATCCCTAATATCTATTGGCTGGCTAATTGCCAAGGTGATCGTGTGAGGGCAGGGGCATTGCAAGCCCTTCCCTGATGAGGAAGTTGAGCCAGACCAAACCAGAAGCCCCTGCCTGCCTGTCTAGACTTTCCCACTGCTCTTTCCCAGCCGCCTGCCTGCTGAGCTCTGAGAAGAAGGCTTAGGTTTATAATGGTCTGTAATCCTTTTCTTCCCTCTACCCTGCCTCTCTCTGCCCCTTTGGCTTTCAGTAAGTAGCATTTTCTTTTTCACAGTTACTGTAAAAAGAAATCGATTCTTTTTAGCTAAAGTAAATTACATCCAACTTTCCTTACATGGGGAAAAAGCACCAAAGTGCTGGCAGACACCAGCTCGGGAATGGACGGACGTTCTTGCTGTTTTAAACTGATTTAGCTGGTGAGCGGCTGTTCCCTGCGGAAGGCTGGCGGTAACCAGTGCTACATGCGTGCTTTTCGCAGTAGAATTCATGGCACCTTTGTAAAATTTCCCACTGACAAATTATGAATCTAATAGGATCTTGGAGGAGAAGACAGATGGGCCATCTACAGAGTCCACATTGATTGATGTCCCTAAAATGTAGTTTGAATAACAAAGCCACATACACACATACGAGAGATCTCATTACATTTCTGGAACGCGGTAAGACCTCAAAAGCCGGGACAAGTTGTGGTAACCCTGGCAGGGCTGAATCAGATGCCTTCTCCTGGCAGAAGTTAGCACCTGCATGGATTAAGTCGATCCGACCACATCAGCGTCAGCCACAGGGGACTGCCTGGCTCCAGAGGGGAGCCTCGGAGGAGCGTTCAAACCATTGGCTTCTATCGTCCGAGAGCGCTTCAAGCAGTTCACAGAAAATGGGATTGAATGGTCAGCTTGTCTTGCTGCAGGACAGTGCGAGATCCATTCCTATGCAGTGATCTTCCAAATGTTCAGATACAAGGTGCATGCTGGGAAAGCCATGCATGGGTTTCAGTTGATTGGCGCCAACATAAACCTACCTTTATTATCTCATTTTTCTCCCACGAGCTTTTTAAAGTGCTCTCCTGCATCCAGAACCATCTGCAGGCCTGGCAGCCTCCCTTCGGGCTCTGGTAGGTGACCTAGGTCCTGGACATGTCTTATCTCCTGTAAATCAAAGCCCTTTGTGCCAGGGGAGCTGGGGAGGGTGCTGTCTACACCACTGTCTTGGTTAGAATTTGTTCCCTGGCACAGTGCTGTTTGGCTGGTAGGTGTAAACCCTCCAAGAGGCCAGAATCCACTGGCAGGGCTTTGGGTGTAGAGAAATGCGATTGGGAACATGTGACACTTCTTCTGACGGTCACATTGGGCAGCTGGTGCCATTTACTGCAGTGATGGGAGAGGAGCACTTGGGCTGTGAGCCACAGATGGGCCGGGAGGCCCCCAGCAGCAGCAGCCCTCCTCCGGCACGCACCGTGGTCGTCAGCTGCTCCCTCCCTCTGCTCCATGGCACTGCTCTTTCTGCTTCCGTCCTGCACCTCCGTGGTGGTGGTGGAGATAATCTGTCTCATGGTGCTCCTTCTGGGCCGTCAGCTCTGCCAGGACAGGGACTGGCTTCTCCTCGACGGGTTAAGAGGCTTGGTGCTGTGTTCAAGGTCACAGAGCTGCCAGGTGGCATCCACGCGATGTTCATCCGTCCGCAGAGCTCAGGCTGTTAATGAGATGGCCTGTCACGTCCTAGGAGTCATAATGGTCTGCTCAGGGCAAGACAATGGGCGTGAAATAGCCGGCTGTTGGATGATAATTACAATAGTAATTGTTTATCGGGTGCTGTAATCCTTTTATAGACAGGATTCTGGTTACTCCTTCCTGCAGTACTGTGTGTGGTAACACCATGGCCATTTTCAGATGAGAACATGGAGGGTCACAGCAGCTAAGCCACAGCCAGCCAGGTCTCAGAGCTAGTAACTCCAACCCTGATCCAGGCTGGTCTCATTCCTAGTCTTGTCGGCTATGCTTTGGTGTGCGTTGTCAGCCATAGGCCTTGGAAATGGAGGAGACCTCTAGACAGGAGCCCCCCCCCCCCAAGTCTGGGTGCTCCTCTTGTTTTAG
Source organism: Sylvilagus floridanus (assembly GCA_949820135.1). Lineage (NCBI taxonomy): Eukaryota > Metazoa > Chordata > Mammalia > Lagomorpha > Leporidae > Sylvilagus > Sylvilagus floridanus. Next base: position 6,974,717 of record OX463228.1, on the reverse strand, counting down.
ACAAGGCCAAACTTTGTAGATAATTTGTTAAAACACTCTGCATAACAAACACACAAAGGGACAAGCCAACTTTGTATAATTTCCCTAAACAAAATTGCAGAAAATAATTCGCTTAGGTGTTGTCCTTTCATTTGAACTTACTGGGGAGCTTGCAGGGGACTGTTAATCTACCAGCTGTGTCCTTTGCGTAGCTCCCTAAACACACACACATACTTTTTTTTTTTTTAAGATTTATTTTATTTGAAAGGCAGAGTTGGAGGGAGGGAGAGACAGACCGGTTCACTGGTTCACTCCCCGAATGGCTGCAGTGGCCAGAGCTGCGCTGATCCGAAGCCAGGAGCTTCTTCTAGGTCTCCCACATGGAGACAGAGACCCAAGGACTTGGGCCATCTTCTACTGCTTTCTCAGGTCGATTAGGGAGCTGGATCGGAAGTGGGGCAACTTGCACTCGAACCAGCACCCACATGGGATGCTGGCAGTGCAGGCGATGGCTTTACCAGCTACACCACAGCACTGGCCCCCCACACTCTTTTTGCATAGACTATGATGAGGAGAATGACCGCTGGCAAGTCGTTGTGCCATGGCATTGATTATAGGAACTGTGCCTTCTATCAGTGTGCCTGGCACGTTTGCATATAGAGCTAGCTGATCTGCCTCCCAGGTAGGGTGGCCACGTATCATTCTCTTTACCTTCATAAAGCCAAGAGGCAATCCTCAGGGTGGTCAAGAGACATACGGTGGAATCAAACACAGGGCTTCGAATTCCTGGCCCAGCGTGCTTTGTGCTGAAGTAGCAGCTTTCAAAATACAGTCTGTGGAGGTGCTCCAGAAACTATCAGAATATACAGGGACTTGGAGGCTCAGGGATCCACTTGCTACTTGGCCTACAGCGGCTCTGTTTCTACCTGATTGATGAGCAGCTTTCCGCGTGAGATCTGATCTTATGAAAGGTTCAGGCATTCCGGCTGATTGTTATTGCTCTGTAACTGCCAGTACTCACCTGTAATCAATCAGGTATATGTGAGTGGATAGGGGTCCCTCTTGACTCTGCCAGGGACTGCTCCGTGGGCTGCACTGGCCAGGGGGGTAGTTGTGCCCCCACAGCCCTCTTGCCCTCCTTGGACCAGTGAGCTAGGCAGAGTGTGCTCTGTACATCTGCTTTCAGGTTAGACTTGGAACTGGAAAGCACATCACATGGCCCAGAGGCTGTTGCTATGGCAAGAGCTGAATGCAGAGGAGGGCAAAAAATGGGGCCAATGATGCAGTCCATCGGGTTCCTGGAAAAAAATTATTGCCCTGTGTGTGGCCCTTCAAGCTCATGCCTTCACTGGGTGCAGAGCAGGTGGCTATCATATGTGTACCATGAAGGACTGAGATTGGCTCCCAAAGATAACCAGACCTGAGGACTGTTGTCTGAGATTGGCTGTTAGTTTTGGTTGAGGGTAGTGTCCTCACTGTTGACCCTTAGGTAGGGTGAGTGGTGAGGGGTGTATGAGTGTTGGGGCTGGGGGAGAGAAATGGTATGCTGCTGGGGTGTGGGGGTGTGTGGTGGGGAGAGAGAGAGAGATGGGTGCATGGTACAAAGGTGTCTCCACCCACCAGCTCGTTGGCTTCCATCCCAGTTCACCTCTATGGCATCTCCCTGCCAGCTCCTGAATTTACGTTGGATGGATCCACAGGTGCAGCATCTCCTCTGCCACTGTTCGCTTGTTGTCCTCCTGTCACCGTACCTCAGTCTCTCCCCACAGTACCTGAGTCTTTCCCTACTGAAAGTCGTTCTTGGGACATTGAGCCAAGGCCATGGCACTTGGTACCTCATGCCCCAGCTTTACTAGTTTTCCTTCATAAACTGTCACATTCTGCTAAGATCATTTAATTCTGTATTCATTGGTAATGTGGTTCAAGCTAAATGGATAAGCCAAATAATGAGAAATCTGCCCTTCAAGGCAGTATTCAGGCTTGTTCTTTCTTAACATGAAAAAAATGCAGGAGTTAGCCGGCGGAATGCTGATTGAAATGGACTCTGAGGAATGTACAGATACAAATCAAAATATTTAAATGCATAGAGTTGCAGTCACAATGAAAGAATTAATTCTGGAGGATTCGGATAGACAGAAACTCCCCATCTAACTTAAGACCATTTTTCCTGGTAAGTTTAATTACTTGGGTGACATTCATTAAACATTGCCAGTCATGCCTGCCAGGTGATCCTAGGGCTTTACACTGAGTGTCTGAGTGGGAGGGTGATGACCTTATGGGGAAAAGCGATTGTGTTAAAAGGAACCAAGGGACGTGGAGAACCATGTATCCAGTATTGAACTTCAGTGGAAATGCATCTTGACAGCATTTATAGAGATGGAGAGAATTAGAGCCATAGGCACTGCATGAGCCAGGCCACTCTTCCTGACATAAGCAGTCAGTTGCTAATGACATGGAGTCAGCTTGAGTGCGTTTATTTGCTGAAATCCCTTTCCTTCTTTCTTATTTTTTTCTTTTCTTTTTTTAACAGGCAGAGTTAGAGAGAGAGAGAGAGAGAGACAGAGAGAAAGGTCTTCCTTCCATTGGTTCACTCCCCAAATGGCCGCTATGGCCGGCGCGCTGCACCCATCCAAAGCCAGGAGCCAGGTGCTTCCTCCTGGTTTCCCGTAAGGAAATCCCTTTCCTTCTGATGAGATTCTGTCCAGCTGGACCTCAGTTCTGTGGCAGCCGTGTTGGCGTTGAACACGTCTGAGAACATAGAAGGGTATGGAAAGTCACCAAATTATTGGTGCTTGTGTGTCAGTGAGGGTCTGGTCAGGGAAGCGAAACTACCAGGATTGCTCCACAGGATTTATCATCCGGGTTTGACTTATGCAGTGGTGTGCTCTGGTTTAACAGTCAACAGAAGGTTGCTGCATCTGTGTCTGATGCTCGGCAGGCAGTTGGGAAGGAAAGATGGACAGGAAGTTGGGTAAGTAAAGACAAGCTCGAAGCTATGAGAATGCGCTGGCAACCCAGAGGAGGGGCTGGAACCCATGGTGATCTCTTGCTGCCTTCAAGCATCTGCCATGTTGGGTTGGACCTCAGGGAGAAGCTGACTGACCCTCATCATCAACTATGCGTGCATCTGCCCAGCAGTTAGAGAGGAAGAGAGATCCTGAAAAGGCTGAACAGGTGTGTTGGCTGCCCCAGCACCCTGCTGGGGAAGCAGCAGGTAACTGGTAACACACAAGACCGGCAGCAGCCTCTGGTGCCCTGGCACCGACTCTCATCCACAGCAGGTGAGAGGTGGTAGCTTCAGTGCTTTCCTCCAACTCTCACAAGGGGTAGGGGAGGTGAGTGCTGTGCTCCAGCAAGTTACGTTGCCATATGAGATGCCCGCATTCCCCGTCAGAGTCCTGCCTCCACAATCCAGCTTTGTGCTCCTGGGTACTGTGACAGGTGGCAGGTTGATGGCTTATGTACTTGGGTCTCTGCCACCCATGTGGGAGACCCAGATGGAACTCCTGTCTCCTGGCTCAGCCCTAGTTACTATGGCCGTCTGGTGAGTGAACCAGCAGATGGAAGTTCTGTCTCTCCCTCTATTAATCTGCTTTTCAAATAAAAAAATAAATAAACTTTAATAGATTCTCACATGGAATACCTCTCGGGGTCCATGCTGCCTCAGAACTGTGCAGGAGAGGAAGTCGTAAGCATTTCAGCTTGGCTAGGTTGACGTTACAAATCTACCACTCCTAGTGTCCCTAAGCCCAGTTGTCGCACGTGGCCAACCCTGGCTGGGTTTTTGCCTGTTGGCTTGCCTTTTTGTAAGGGCTAATCTTTTCCTAGTTTGCCCATCTGGGGTTGGGTTCTTAGGTGGCAACATGAGTTGTACATTCTCTGTTAAGGATCTGCTTACCTGATACAAATCTTTGAACTCTTGTGTTTGTGATGACCATCCAAAGGACGATTTGAGACTCACTAGTCATGCATTGTAGCAAGCCATACTTGTAATTGGATCTGATGGGGAGGTGCATAAATGTAAATGGTTATGAATATTGTACACACATGTGTGGGACAAATAAAGAACAGATTTTTATCTAAGATGATTTAGCAAGGACTAGGTCAGCTCTGCCTAGTATGTTGGTGAAACCCTGGAGCAAGAGCGGCTGGGCCAGTCAGTCTGTGATGAGCATCAGCCCTGTGTCAGGAAGTGCTGGAGGCACAAGGTGGGTAACAGTTGCCAGCCAGTGTCAGCCCTGAGGATCTTACCTTCTGTCCAAGGACCCTCAGCTGTGGTGCTGCGAGGATTTTCAGTTTGGATTTTCTTTGTCGTGGGGGTTTTTCCTGTGCTTTGTAGGATGCTGAGCAGCTTGTCTGGTTTCTGTGCTCTAGAAGCCGGTAGTCCTCTCTCTCCTGCCGTGGAGGTGATCAGAAATGTCTTCAGTCGTTGATAGAAGCAGCAGCAAAATCACCTCAGCTGAGGCCTACTGACTTCCTCTTTCAGGGAAGAGACAAATACCACTGAGACAATTCCAGATACTAACAGGTGCTAATAAGAGAATAAGGTAGGATGGGCCGGTCCGCAGCTCACTAGGCTAATCCTCCACCTGTGGTGCCAGCACCCCGGGTTCTAGTCCCTGTCAGGGCGCCGGATTCTGTCCTGGTTGCTCCTCTTTCAGTCAGCTCTCTGCTGTGGCCCGGGAGTGCAGTGGAGGATGGCCCAAGTGCTTGGGCCCTGCACCTGCATGGGAGACCAGGAGAAGCACCTGGCCCCTGGCTTCGGATCAGCGTGGTGGGCCAGCCGCAGCGTGTCAGCCACAATGGCCATTGGGGGGTTAACTAATGGAAAAAGGAAGACCTTTCTCTTTGTCTCTCTCACTGTCCACTCTACCTGTCAAAAAAAAAAGGTAGGATGATGTGGTTATGTGACCACCAGTATGGCTGAGAAAGGTCTGGATGGGGACTTATTGTAAATAAGTTTGAGAGGGAGAGAGAGAGTGTACTCCCATCTTCCGGTTACTCCTGAAATGTCTCTAACTGCTTGGGCTGGGCCAGGCTGAAACCAGGAGCTGGGAAATCATAACAGGTTCGCCATGTGGTTGGGAAAAACCCAACTACTTTAGCCATCATGGCTACCTCCCAGCATGCACATTAACAAGAAGCTAGAATCAGGAGCTGGAACTTGAACCCAGCTGCTCTGATAGGAGATGTGGCATCTTAACCAGTAGGCCAGATGCCCCAACTGTGTTGAGAATTGGCATTGAGATGCAGGCCATCCATGCAGAGATCTGGATGGGAGAAGCTTTGTGCAGTGAAGTGGTGGGAATGCCAAGGCATTAGGTACATGGAGAGGAAGGGAAGACTAGTGCATGGGGCACGGAGGGACACCCATGATGTGTGGCTGACTTTGAACATGGGTCATGGAGTACAATCTGCATTTAACTCCAGTTCCTCCAGGATGACACGGGAGAGACTTGATCAAGGGAATGATGTTGCCTGATTTATATGTTACTAGGAAGGGCTGTGCAGGATGCCATATATTGGGTGGACTAATGGCTTTGTTTCCCCTTGTCCTCCTTGTCCCACACTCTGGTCTCCACATCCTGTGACCTACAGGGGTCTAAGCTGTCACTGCACCTAGCTGTTTCCAGCTAGTAGGACTTCCTAGCAAGGGTTATGGTGTTTGGAGTATCTTTCTATAATCAAAACTGGGCTTGAATACATGACTCTGTCATCATCAGTATTTCCTGAGTGTGGACTTGTTTCTGGTTGGGTATACATTGATATTCCTGCTGCAAGTGCTGGTCTCATCCCCCATTTCCATTTTAAAAACAAGACTCCTACAGTCTTGGGTGAGCACCAGCTTCTCCCTGCAGCTGCAACTGGAGCGACCCTCATAGATTTTGGGTTTGGATGACACAAGGGAGCCTGATGCCTGAACTGCCCGTGACTTTGCCCTCTTGACTGTCCATCTGTTCACCACCCCTGCACTACACCTTCCCGAGGTTTTACTCTGTACAGGGTTTATGCCCCTTATGTGTGACTCAGACCAGTATGAACATTCATGTTCTCCACTCATAGAGGAGGTGCATTTTCTTCCACAGAATGATTTAATTTCATTTTGGAAACAATTTCAATATACCTGATTCCCTGAGTAGTAGCAGACAAGTAGGTGGAAAGAGGAAGGCTGCTACAGGCTGTGATAGATGAAGCCTCTGAGAGCCTGAGAATAGAACTAACAGAGCCAGGATGTAGAAATAACATTTCTAGGGTCCATATGGGACACAAGTCCTGGATGCCACGACACGTAAGTCTCCCTGAGCATTCTTGTATTTTACTTTGGATGAGTAGGGGAGGCAGAGAGAGAAAAGGAGAAATAAAGGCAGACAGTGAGCTCCCATCCATTTGTTCACTCTCCAAATACCTACAATAGCCATGCTTGTGCTGCACTGAAGCCAGGAACAGGGAACTCAATCCAGATCTCGCATGTAGGCAGCAGGAACCCAACTATGTGAGCTGTCTCTGCTGCCCCAGGGTTCACATTATCAGGAAGGTAGTACTGGGAATAGAGCTAGAACTTGAGCCTAAATTCTCTGATGTTGGACGCGAACATCGCAACTGGGGTGAATGGCTGCTTGGCTAAGTGCCCGACACAGGAGGTGTTCTTTGTGTGACAGACCAGCATGCCAATGGGTTTCCTACTGAATATCCTGTGACAGAGATAATGTTATTTCTTCTTAGAATAGTCTGTTTATGCAGGAAATGTTATATTCTTGTTATCTAGGGGATCTTCAAAATATTCATGGAAATTGCATATTATAGAGGAAAGAAACTATGCATGGACTACACATTTTTGCACCCAAAATAGTTATATCCATTTTTCCACAAAAGTTTTTAAGTACCCTTGTATTTTCATTTAAAATGCTGTTTTTCTCTTAAGAAAATGGTTGTGGTGCTTAAAGAATTTATCTGAGAAAACAATTGATTACCTATAATTCTTATCTAAAAGTTACTCCCTCTCCAAAATTCATTATTTGGCATAGTTTCAATGGAATGTTCTGAAAGACATTAGCTCATTCTTTTGGTTCAATGTTTGGTTTCTTGGTAGATACCTATTTTGTTAGGCTTTAATTCAGGACACATAAAATTAAAAGATTTATGGTTATTGTAAACTGATCCTACAGAGAAAGGAGATGGGTTTGGGGAGGTGGTTTGAGGTTTGGTATTTTTCTCTGAGATTTTCTAAACAGATGTAACCAGGAAAGGAATCTAAAGCTAAGAAGGAGTTGGAGATTAGATAGACAAAGTGAGCTTTTTAACTAAGTTCAGGAAAGCAGTTGACTAAGACCATGGGCAAAATATTGCATTGGAAGCAATTTTGTTGGCCATTATCAGGCTTTGATAAGAAATCGCTACCTTGTAAACAAAAGTCAGCAATACTTTTACAAGTGATTTTTTTTTTTTAAAGAAGACTGGCTTATACATTTATAAGACAAAGTAACAGAGGGAGGAGGAGATAGAGGGAGAAAGAGAAAGAGAGGTATTTTCCATTCACTGGTCCTCCAAGGCTAGGCCAGAAGGCAGAACTCTATGCTTGTCTCCTGGATGGGTCCAGGGGCTTCCACTGCTCTCTGAGGTGCATTAGTAGGAAGCTGGGTTGAAAGCAGAGCAGCGGGGACTGACACTGGTGCTTGGATATGGGATGCAGGTGTCACAGGTAGTGGCTTAAACTGCTGTGCCACGATGCTGGCCCCTTCCAAGGGCCTTTTGTGCTGCTGGTAGTTTTGTTTGGCAAAAGATTTACAAAACTGATCACATATTTAAAAGGTCACTGATGAAAGTAAGCTTGAGAATGTATTTTCTACAGATGTTCTGTGAGTTTAGCTCTTTGTATGAACAGCCTGAATTTTCACTTGAAGGTTTAGGAAAATAACAGCGGTGTATGCTCACACATTTGTATATTCACAAATGAAAGTCAGTCAGTATTGATTTTTAGCTTTCTATGAGCAGAGGCTCTTCTTAATGTTGGACATGAAACAAAGGAGATTGCAGGGGTGGGGAGAGAGGAAGACTGTCCTTGGCTGCTGTAATCAGAAGCAAAGATATACATGCATAAGTAGCTCTGATATAGAACATTAAATATTGTATAAGTCCAAAAGGACATGCAGAAATATTCTGCTTTTGGGAAGATTTCTTGAAGGGTATGACTTTGAGTCTGTTTTAAGAGAAATGAAGGGAAACTTGGAAGGGGAAGTCAGCAAAGAGTCTGGCATCACAAAGAGCTTGGGCTTCAAGAAGCTGGGTGGTGATTGTTTTGTTTTGTTAGGACAGTTGAGTCCTGTGGCTAGAGCAGTGGAGGAAGCACATTGTCTTAGTGCTTTTTCTTTGTAAAAATACCAGAGACTGGGAAATTCATAAAGAAAGCTAGATTGTTTTGAGTTGCAGTTCTGGAGGCTGGAAAGTCTAAAATTGAGGAGCCACATCTACTGAGGGCCTTCTTGCTGATGATTCTTTTTTGTTTTTAAATTTATTTGAAAGGCAGAGTTGCAGAGAGAAGGAGGGAGGGAGGGACAGAGAGAGAGAGAGAGAGAGAGAGAGAGGTCTTCCATCTTCTGGTTCATTCCCTAGATGGCCGCAATGGTTGGAGCTGTGCCGATCCAAAGCCAGGACCTTTTTTTAGGTCTCCCACACAGGTTCAGGGGCCCAAGGACTTGGGCCATCTTCCACTGCTTTCCCAGGCCAGAGCGGGGAGCTGGATCAGAAGTGTGGCAGCCGGGACTTGAACTGGCGCCCATATGAGTTGCTGGCACCGCAGGCAGCAGCTTTACCTGCTGTGCCACAGTGCCGGCCCTGGTAATTGTTTCTGCAGAGTCTTTAGGCAGCCCTGGGCATCACATGGTGAAGGGGTGCACACAAACCTGACAAAACTGGATTTTGTGGCAGATTCACTCTCCAGATCATCTACTCCAGTCCGTTCTCTTAAAGGTCCCACCTGATCTAGCTTTGATAGGGATATTTAAGCCATAGCGTGGAAGGATTGCAGACTGACTCAAAGCAACCTGTGGCAGTCTTGCTGATACATTTGTGCTATGTCTCCATGCAATGCAGAGTCCATTAGAGGGGTTTGAGTAGGAGATTTTCAAGGAAAATTCACAGGATGTAATCTAAACTGTGGATTATTTTCCCTGACACTATTAAGGGATCACAGATGCTTTGAGCTAAAAGGAACTTTAGACCTAATCTATTGAGGTGGTTTTTAAATATTGGTTGAGTGCAACAAATTTTCAAATGACTTGTCGTACAGATGCCTCACTTACAGAATAGAGCTGTTCTGTGTAAACATAATGACGAGAGTCTTGGATTGGCTGTTTTCTATTTCTTCACTCTGGTAGCAGTTATCATGGTACCTTCATAGAAAGCTTGAAATTACGGGACAGTCTGCCATTTTAAAGATGAGATAACTCTAAATAAATAAAGGGTCAGGCCTTTGGCCACTGGAGACTTGGGAGGCAGTGGTGATGGCTCACGTGGCTGTGTTCCTGCCACTCACATGGGAGGCCAGCATGGAGAGTCTGTCTCCCAGCTTTGGGCCTGCCACTTGGGCCTTTTTGGGTATTTGCAGAGTGAACCATTGGATAGAAGATTTCTCTCTCTCTCTCTCTCTGTGTGTGTGTGTGTGTGTGTGATTCTTTCTGTGTGTTTCTGTCTCACATATTTTTAATTTAGAAAAAGAAACTAAAACATGTCCTTACAGAAAGACCATAACATCACTAGCCGCTTTATTCATGGTAGCTGAAAATGGGCCACTACCCAGATGTCTTTCAATGGGAGAACAGACACACAGATTTCGTTGTGTTCGTGGGGTGGAATATCACTTGGCAGTAAAAGGAGGAACATACGGATTTGTGCACCACTGTAGCTGAGTCTCAGAAATATCCAATGAAAGAAGCATTGCCCCAAAGAAAATACATTCTTGGATTCTGTTGATATGATACACAAGAACATGGAAAACTAATCTGTGAGGAAAGACGTTAGGAAGCGGTTGCTGGATGGCAGGAGAATTTATTCAAGAAGAGCCCGAGATAATTCCCTGGATGTTGGGAATCTTGGTCTTCGTGGGGTGTTTCATTTGTGTATTCAGTTGTCAAAGCTCATCAAATAGAATACCTAAGATGTCTGCATTTTATGGCATGTTCATTACACATCTATTAAGCAAAGCCACAGGTTCCTCAGCAGGTAGCTGTCCAGGTGCTATAGCCAGTTATGGAAGAGGCTAGGGACTCCAGCTTAGATTTCCAGGATTTCTGGTCCAGCACTTTACATCATATCCTACTCTGAGTGCTGTATCCTGTTCGTTAGCACAACCTTGGGTTGATGGCCTCCAACATCAGGCTCAAAAACGTCACTGTTGCTGAGAAGTACTACCTTGACATCACTGTGGAGTTTAACTGAGCTTTTCTGTTTTCACACAGTGAAGCTAGAGTGAGGGAAGACAACTGTACTTCCTGTGTGGCCACTGATAAGTGGTGCTCTCTCCAAAACCTTGGGGGACTTAGTAACTTAAACTTTTTGTTGCTTGATGTGATGCAGTAGGCGAGAAGGTGCTGGTGGCTTCCATTGTAGACCCATTTCCACTGTTGGAATGCCAAGTCTCCAGGCATACCTTGTTTGGTAGCCTGAAAGCCCACTGATGCAGTCATGCTCCATCAGGATTACAACGTGAGAGCCATGGAGGATGCTATGCTGTTTGGCCTGTGTACAAAGAGCACCATTCCAAGAGAAGTTGGGATACAGTGACAGTTTATTACTGACTTCTGTCTTGTGGAAGCATTGAACTGCTCACTGCCCTAGCCCCAGTGAGTTTCTGGCTCACTCTTGAACCTCCTTACCTCTGTGCTTGGCCTGTCTGCCTGGGGCGTCCTGGGCTATGGTGGCCATCCACTGTATCCCATGTGTTAATGTCAGCCAGTTGAGAATCATTCAAGCTTGTCTCTGTTTCCAGTAGCCACAACAGGGCCTTAATTGGGAGCTATTTTGCTAACACTACCCAAGAGACATTTAGCAATACCTGGAGATAATTTTGCCTGTCCAAACTCAGAGCAAAGTGTCCCTGACATCTTGTGGGTAAAAAGCAAAGATGATACTCGTCATCCTAAATTGCACAGGATAGCTCCCCACAGTAAAAAAAAAAAAAAAAATAGTGCCAAGGTTGATTGTGTTCTCTAGAATATACTTTACAGCATCAAAGATAATCATCCACCAGCCTTAGGTGATCATTGTTACTGAAGGCTGGGATAAGTGCTCTCAGTTCCGATGAATCCCACATACTCTGTTAACCATGATTATTTCTCAAAGTGTCAGGTGCAAATTGAGAGGAGGGATGCTATGGTTTGAATGTTCCCCAAAAGTTCATGTGCTGAAAGCTAAATGCCCAGTGTAGTGATGTTGAGAGGTGGTGGAACCTTTAAGAGATGGATCTTATAGGGATGAAATTTGGTCACTGGAGCATCCCTCTCGGCAGAGACTAATGTAGCTCTTGTGGAACCCTGGTTAGTTCTCATGAGGGGGTGCTATTATCAAGCTAAGCCTGGCCTCTTGTACCTGGCCTCTTCTGCATGTGACTGGTTCTTTTCCTGTTTCTCTACCATGATGTGGTATAGCCAAAGGTCGTCCTTTACCAGAGGCTCAGCAGATAAAACCTTCTGATGATGGCTTTCAGCCTCTACCACTATGAATCAAACAAACATCTTTTCTTTATTAAGTGCCTAGCCTTGGGTATTTTGTTATAGCAGCAAAAAATCAGCTCATACAAGGAGTGTCTGAGCAAGCCAGGTATCCACTAATCAAATTGGAACAACCTTGCTGTGGAGTTAGAACCAGTCTATCTCCTAAGCCAGTGTTGGCCTGATCAGGCTCAGATATCTCCTCCAATCATCTCTAGCCAGGGTAGTTGGCATGAACCATGGAGACTGACCTGCTCTGCTTGGAAGGGTCTGTGGAGGTGGAAAATGAGCTAACATGGTTTCCTTCTCCCCTCCCAGCGAGGACCAGTATGTTTTGGAGCCCAATTCAAACCTAGGCTATTGAAAGGCTCCTAAAGTCATTATTTATCATTATCTGTTTTCTTTTCAGCTGTCTTGGATTTCCTTAAATGTCCCCACCCCTCCCAAATAAAATAGATTTTTCCCCATCATAGATTTTACAGGAATTTTGTTCTCAGGCTTAGGTGCTTAAGAGCAGGGACATCACCAGGTTTGTTACAAACGGTGGTTTCCCCTTCTTTGTTCTGAAGCTGAGCTAGGCCAGCCCTCAGGGTGCTCCCTGGCATTTTGTTCTCTCTGTATTTCCTATGAATTTTTCTTTGGTTTAAGCTAAAAATTTTATTTTAAATAAAAATTCTGAAGTGAAATCAAAACATAAGCACTTTCTGGTTATACTACTAGTTAGCCAGGTGCTGGTGGACAAATGTTTAAAAATCTCAACTTTAAAATGATAAAAAAGCACACTTGCTTCTAAATATTTATAAACATAAGGATCACTTTGTTTTATTATGGCATAGAAGTTTTTCTGTTTAAAGCTTTAGTATTTAATAGCTTATGATGGAGGAATTAAGAAGGACCTAACTTGTAAGGAAAATCATGGTTTGATGCAAGAACTATAGCTTTATAAACTTGGATTAGGAAGTTTTTATTTCTCTTTAGCATCTTAGTGAGTCTCTGCCTCAGTTTCCCCATATATTAATGGAGGAACCAAACCTAGAACATGATCATTCTTGATATGATCATAATAAAAGTATAACTGACATCTTGGAATCCTGGTGTAGCAACATTCAAATTGAGAATCAAGCAAATGAGAGAAATCACTTTTTCCATGAAAACTAAGCTTGTTTATGATGTTAAAAATCAGTAAGAGGATTCCTCAAAATAACAGACCCCCCAGGACAAACATTTAGCCTAGTAGTTCAGATGCCTGCCCATTTTAGAGGACCTGGTGGGTTTGAGTCGCAGCTCTGGCTCCCGACCCCAGCTTCCTGCTGATGGAGCCCCCAAGAAAGATGCCGATGGCTCAGGTAGTTGAGCTCCTGCCACTCACAGGGGACACAGGTAGAGTTCTTGACTCCTGGCTGCTGACTGGCCTGGCCCAGCCCCTGCTGTTTCATGTATTTAGAGGGTAAAGGGTTAAACCAGAAGATGGTAAATCTCAGTCTCTCTAATTAATAATTAAAATGACAGATGCCATTTTGAAATTTAAGTGATGCAATATTCAAGCCGTGGGCCTGTTGAGCACGTCTTACAGGGTGGTGTGTCAGAGCGGAGTTGTAGGTACTCCTGGGAACCCTGACAGTCCTGCAGAAGCTTCAGGTGTGAAGGTGAACAGGAATTGCTGTGTGGCTGACTCCATATGGCTGCCCTCCATCCCTGCTTTGCTCAAGGACTCGATTTCTCCCAGGGTGGCCAGACTGGCTCCTTTGGGTAATGACCCCCAAATACCAGTAAGTGACAGAATACAGAAAGCCACAGTGTGTACCGCATCTGAAATGGCCCCTTGAGCTGCTGGCTGCAGCACTCATTAAGACCTGACATGGAGCTTGATGACAGATGCCTTGTGGCCTCTTGGTTCTTTTACTTACCGCATAATAATACAACAATAACAGCCATTTAATCTGTTGGCTGGCACAGCCGTCTCTGCTTTATTACATTGTTTATTCTGTGTGAGCTTTCCATATTAGTTATAAAAATGTCACCGTGTCTGCAGCTGCATTTGTCATCCCATAAACTCCCAGGGATCTCATCAATTTAACCTGCCTTGTAGCAAACCACTAGAGAGAGAGAGAGAGATGCTTAGTCCAAGTTTTTTTCTTAATAATGAACACAATACATGGGAAAGCATGGCAACCAATGAGCCTGTGATTGTAGGCAAAGACTTATTATATGAAAAATCTATATTTGAGGACTTTACAGAAGGATCCTTATGAATCCTGTCCAAGACAAATTACCATTGGATGCCTCTAACTAAAACGTGTCCTGAGGAGTTGACAAAGAATTTACTCCATACACTGTTTACCCTAGGTTTTAAGGAATTTGTTGCTAGTGGAAAACTAGTTTCATTAAAACAAAGTGGTACGACAGCTGCAGAAATACAAAGATAAGTTTGTTTCCTATGTATTATGAATTTCAATTTCAAATTAGTTAGCTGTCTTTAACTTTCACTCTAGAAAGAGCTTTTCCCGGCTCAGTTTACGACTTGGTGACACACCAACGCTGGGGATTAGGGACTAGGTTGAGACCTAAGCTTTGTACCCCACCCCCCACCTCATGCCCTTGTCCATTACCAAGTACTGGAGAAGGCTGAAGCCATAAAACGCTGTGAGGAGAGAAGGTGGCCACATTAGGAGCGGAACAAGAGGCCGGTGGTGGAATGAAGACATACTTGTTGACTTTGTCCAGAGATTTTTTTAACAATAACCTTTTTCCAAGGTTCTCTTACCAGTCAATAAATATAAAATGTGTCTGCTCCCTCTGGGTCTGGCGTGCACTCCCACCCGTCCTCCCAGATGTCCTGAGAACGAAGTGCCTCTGGGTTCCGGGGCTGAGTCCTTGCTGCCTGGCGTCGCAGCCAGGCATCCAGGGAGACTTTCCCACCTATCCAGGTGCTGAGCAGAGCTTTCCCAGACTGCCGCAACCCAGCTGGTGAAATCTGTGCACCTTCTGTTTCTCTGTAGAAATGCCAACTCACCAGTCTGATGCATCAGGATCAGGTTTCCAGAGCCACAGGGATGTGTGCTGAGCACCTGCTGAGCCATGGGCTCCCAGCTTTCCCCTCACTCTCACGCCTCCACCTCCATCCCCACCTTCAATTCTGATAGGTCGTCTGCCCAAGTCCCGTGAATGGACAGATCAGCTCCCTCTTAGCCACTTTTCTGAGCAGTTTGAGGTGAGCTGCTCTCTCCTCTTAGCTTTCCTCTTTGCTCAGCTGCCAATCTGCCTGCAGTGAGTACAGGTTTCTGGCAGATGTACCAGGAAAGGGTTGTTGGTTAGGGCCAGCTGAGCCGCTAACTAGCAAGAACCACTGTGCAGCAGAGTGGTCCCTGTTCTCGGCACACATGTTAAGTGGTTTGTGGAGATGGCAGATCCACAGGGATCCCCCTGGCCCCAGCCTCCAGCTCCAGAGCATGGTAACAAGCAGAATTAGACTTGCTGTCTCCAGCCACTGGTGTCCTGCCCTCCGCTCACCTGGTGCCTTTGGTTAAGTACTGATGCTCATTTTCCACCAAGGAGCCCCACAATGGCTTAATGTCCTGCTGGTTAATGCTTGGGCGTTGTGAACAGTTTTGAATCATTGTATATTCGGTCAACTGATGCATTTGAATTCCTTCAGCCCTCTCAGATGGGTGCTATTTCAGCAGTTGTCATGAATAAAATAGAGAACTCCTGAGCTCTGTTTTACGTGTAGCTTCCTTGCAGTCCAGGCATTGCAAGTGGCTGGCTGTGTACGGCCAGGTCCATGAGGCTGTTGTAAACACAAGGGTATCTTGACCTGGCTAGACTGAGTCAGAGAGGAAAGCAGAGCTGATATTCGCTTGCTTGTCTGTTACATGAATAAGTAATGAACAAAACGAGGCCTTTGGCTCCACCTCTATGTCAGCCCCCATGTCTGACTCCACAGCCACTATCTCCTATCCTGTCTCAGCTTGTGCCCAGCCGGCAAGTGGGCAGTGTGAGAGCACAAGCCTGCAAGGTGCATGAATGTTATCATCCGGTGTTTAGGAGAAAAAAGGCTGAATGCTTCATTTGTTTTAGGTTTTATTAATAAGTCCCCAGGTCAAAAAGCCGTAGTTAAGATAGTCTTATCAAAATGTCTTGTAGTACTGCATTTCTAAGACAGTTAACAGAGTGCAGATATAATGGTTTTCTATAAGATTCTTTACGACGTTTATCAACTTGTACATTGTGTGAGGTACAGTACAATATTTGAACATGTTTACACAGTGATCAAACCAGCAGCTAACCTTTCCATTTCCTTTGCTTAAAGATGGCCAGCGCCATGGCTCACTTGGCTAATCCTCCGCCTTCGGCGCTGGCACCCCGGGTTCTAGTCCCGGTTGGGGCGCTGGGTACTAGTCCTGGTTGCTCCTCTTCTAGTCTAGCTATCTGCTGTGGCCCAGGAGGGCAGAGGAAGATGGCCCAAGTGCTTGGGCCCTGCACCTGCATGGGGGGCCGGGAGAAAGTACCCAGCTCCTGGTTTCAGATCGGCCCAGCGCCAGCCGCGGCAGCCATTAAGGGAATGAACCAATGGAAGGAGACCCTTCTCTCTGTCTCTCTCTCACTGTCTATAATTCTCTGTCTCTCTCTCTCACTGTCTAACTCTGCCAGGCAAAAAAATTAAAAAAAAAAAAAAAGTCTCCTTTGTTTAAAGAGACTATGGTAGGGTAGGTGTTTGGTACAGAAGTTAGATCACCTGGGATGTTCACATCCTATATCCAAGCACCTGGTTTGAGTCCTAGCTACCCCACTTCAGATGTAGCTTCATCCTAATACGCACCCTGGGAGGTAGGAGGTAATGGGCCAAGTGCTTGGATCCCTGCAGGCCATCTGGGAAACTTGGATTGAGTTTTGGGCTCCTGGCTTATACTTGGCCATTTGTAGCTGCCAGGCAGTTGGGGAGTAAAACAGCAGATTGGGAGCCAGCATTGTGGCACAGCAGGTTAAGCCACCGCCTGCAACCCTGGCTTCCCATATGGGTGCCAACTCAAGTCCCAGCTGCCCCACTTCGATCCAGCTCACTGCTAATGTACCTGGAAAAGCAGCAGAGGTTGGCCCAAATACTTGGCCCCAGCCATCATCTCTTAGGAGACCTGGATGAAGCCCTTGGCTTTGGCCTTATGAGCCCTGCCATTTTGGCCATTCTGGGGAGTGAAGCAGCAGATAGAAGATATGTCTGTCTGTCTGTCTCTCAGTCTATCTATCTCTATCCTCCCTATCACTCTCTGTAACTCTGCCTTTCAAATAAAAATAAATCTTAAAAAAATAGCAGATCGGAAATCTCTGTGTCTGTCTTTCATATAAAATGGGAAAAAAATAGTAGAGAGAGACAACCAGGAACTCCTGGGGTTATGCACAGAGAAGATACCCTCTTGAAAATACTACTTGAGATAAGTGATAGAGAGGATGATAAAAGTAGGGAAAAATATTTTGGCTATAAAGTCACTGACCTATTAAATCACCTTGAGAATAGTGGCAAAACTAGTGGTATTACTAAAAAAAAAAATTGGAAATTATTTCCTTAACTTTGAAATTAGTATGTAAAGGAGAACTGTTTACTAAACTAAATTTTTGCTCTGAATTTTTCTTAAGATTTATTTATTTATTTAGAAAGGCAGAGTTACAGAGAGGCAGAGGGAGAGAGAGGTCTTCTATCCACTGGTTCAGTCCCCAAATGGCCACAGTGGTCAGAGCTGTGCTGATCCAAAGCCAGGAGCCAGGAGTTGCTTCTGGGTCTCCCATGTGGGTGCAGGGGCCCAAGGACTTGGGCCATTTTCCACTGCTTTCCCAGGCCATTAGCAGGGAGCTGCATTAGAAGTGGAACAGCTGGGACTCTAACCAGTGACAGTTTGGGATGCTGGCACTGCAGGTGGTGACTTTACCCACTATGCCACAGCACCAGCTCCTACTCTGAATTTTTAAATTAAGGGATTTAAATCTCTTCCATGTAGCCTGAAAACATTTTAATATTATTTTTTCTTAAGCTATGATTTAAAAACAAGGTTATTCTTAAGCTCTTATTCATAATTTGGGAAATAACTTTTCTGGAAAAAGCATTGCTGGCTTAAGTATTAAAAGTAATGAAAAAATAGTCACTGAAACTTTTAAAAGTTATAACAGGACAAAATTGGCAAGCTTTGTTAATAAAACTTTTCAGTGTAGTTTCACATGAAGTTGTAAGAAATAACACAGAATTACAGCACTCTGTTGAACCTATTTCTCATTCTAGCACCATCTTGGAAAGCTAAGTCAGTATCTCAAGTGGAATGTGGACGTGGGTAGAGTTAAGGTACTCGGTGGTTCCAGTTTCATCAACAGGAGGATTCTTGGCCTTGTCTTCTTGTAGTTAAACTGTCTCCCTTCCACTCCTGACCTCTGGCAACTTATGATATGTTCTTTGCTGCTGTAACTTACCACTTCTAGAATGGCAAATAAGTAGAATCAGAGTCTTTTTTTTTCCCTCATCCTAGGCATAGTTGCCTCAAGGTTCATGCAAGTTGTTGCTTGTATCAAGTGTTTGCTCCTTTTTCTTGCTCAGGAGTAGTCTGTGGTATGGATAGACCATCGTTTGTTTAGCCATCTACCCACCGAATGACATCTGGGATAACTCCAATTTTCGCTATTACAAAAAAGTAAGCTGGATTAAAAAAAAAACACCAAACCATAGTTTCAGAAATGCTATGGCTTTTGTCTTATTATGGAGTACTCATGGAGAGAGGGAATAAGATTAAAAACTTAGTCCTTTAGGATTAGGACCAATGCTATGCACTATGGCAGTCTGAGTCGTCTGATTTCCTGGATGTGTTGTGTTAATGGTATTTCGTCAAGCTTGGCCAGAGGCCATGTGAAATTTGCAAATTGTTGCATGGCGCTCATGTTTTCCTTTCTGATCGGAACCTCGAGTGATCGTGCAGTGTAGGCTGTTCATGTTTGTTTCCATTAAGCATTGCTCGCACATCTCACTGTGTGTGTTGACACTGCCAGTGTGATAGCTGATAGCATTTGATTGTTCGCTCTTGGCTGCCAAGCGCAATTGTTGGATATTTTAAAAACATTAAATATCCTTCTGCTCTTGGAGTCTCTGATGAAGAGGCTTAATTAAATAAACATTCGATCATGAACAGAAGTGCCAGAGCAGGCAGTCAGTGATGCTTGCAGCTAATTGGTGGATGGTCGGCACTCACTGGAGAGACTCAGACATGTGTGCCTATGTTGGAAGGAAGTAGAGTCACCCTGCCTGCTGCCCTTCAGGTCTGCAGAGTGCACGTGTGCACCTGCCCATGCCCCATGTTACCACCCATTTGTCCAGCAGGTGGTCCTAGTAATGGTCATTTGTTGGCACTTTAAATAGGACTCTTTAGATGGCATTTTATAACTACCAGTAAAATGCTGCCTGCTTGCTCAGTTATTCCTGAATGGTATAAAAGGTATAGAGTTTTGACATGGCTATTTGTTTTTTTATTTTTTACTTCTCTGCTTTAGCCTTACAACTATATTTTGGAAGTATTGTTAGTTCCCTTTGGGCTTTATTTTACAGTTGGAGAAATTGAAACAGTGAGACCAGGTGGCTCGAAGAAAACCCCATAGAGAAAGGGAACTTGGGTTGATTGAATATTGCTTGCCCCAGAAAGTGAGGAACCTAAAGACAAACTACTGGGGGGAGAATAGTTGACAGTTTTACCAAAGAAGAAAAACAATGAATGGGATGATCTGCCTGAAAACTCTATAAAACCAAGAATTGTCTCCCATTCATGCCTACTGACCTACATAGAGACCAGCCTAAAGTAAGGACTTAACTGGCTTCTTATTTATTTATTTATTTATTTGAAAAGCAGTTACAGAGAGGCAGAGGCAGAGAGAGGTCAGTCTGCCATCCACTGGTTCACTCCCCAAATGGCCACAACAGCTGGAGCTGAGCTGATCAGGAGTCAGGAGCTTCTTCCGGGTCTCCCATCTGAGTGCAGGGACCCAGGGACTTGGGCCATCTTCTTCTGCTTTCCCAGGCACGTTAGCATGGAGCTGGATTGGAAGAGGAGCAGCCAGGACTTGAACCAGCACCCATATGGTTTGCCAGCACTGCAGGCAGCAGCTTAACCTTCTATGCCACAGTGCCGGCCCTTCAACTGGCTTCTTTGCTTTATCTACTTTTTTCATGTGGATGAAGAAACATGCTGGGATGATTCTCATGTTATTGAAGACTGTTCCACACACTTAGCCCTGGTTATGTTTGTTGGTACTGAGTAGCTGTGGCTGCTTAACAAAATAGAACAGAACTGAGTGCCTCCTGCTGGGCTCTGTGGGTTATTTGACATCTCCTGCAGTCAGCTGTGGCTGAAGTTTCTGGAAGCTCCATTTGCTTCAGGGATTTCCGCTCTCTGCCTCTCGGGGCTTCTCTTCTCTGTTGGCCTTTGTAGTAGCACAGGTGAACTTCTCACAGGCTGTGGCTCTGGGCTCTCCAGAAGTCTCCAGGCAGAAGCTTCTAGGGCTTTCCAGATCTGAGGCCTGGCACTGTCTCTGTACTTCCTCCTTGGTTAGTGAAGCTGTCATGGAGGGCAAACCAGACACCAAGAGGGGGGACATTAACTCCACCTCTTGGTTAGGTTGAGCTGATTTTCCAGCAATAACTCTCTGAAGCCACCTGCCTGTGTTGCGACTCAGTTCAGTTCTGACACTGGCTACTCAAGTTAGCACGGTCTCCACAGGTGCAGAGCCTGGTCACACACAACTGTTCCACTTCCCGTGCCAGCTCCAGTAGGATGTTTGTAGGTTACCTCCTCTTTTGCCTGTCTGACTACAAATTTAAGGGTTTCTTGGCTCCCTCCTAGCCTTGGTAATTCACTAGAATGGCTCAAAGAACTCAAGTAGTGCTGGACTTTGAGTCACAGCTTATTATAAAGGATACAAGCAAGCGACCACATGAGTAGGTCAGAGGGTGAGAGCCAAGTAAAGGGGTCTCTGGCCCCTGGAAGTCACAGTGCACCACCTTCTTGGAACAGCAGTGGGCTCACCAGGAAGCTCCCCCTCCTTATTGAAGAATGTTTATCCAGGCCTCACTGCAGACATGATTAATTAAATCATTAACCAGTGGTGATTGGCTCAGTCTCCAGGCCCTTTCCCTGTTCTAGCGATCAAAAGGGGGATGGGAAATTGCAACCCTTTCATGACCTGGATGGCTGGGGTCTCCCTTGAAACTTTGCAGGAGCTCACCTGGGTCACCCAGGTAGCATCTCGGGTAGGGCCCCTACTGACTAAAGAATTTCCAAGGAGTTTTGAAGCCCTGTATATGGAATGAGAATGAAGGACGAAGGCAAACAGACTTTTTATTCTACCACTGGGGTGATGACAGATTCTGTGGCCCTGCAATCCTCCCTGCTGGTGCTCTGCAGACTCAAGCTGGCCTGTCACCTTGTGAGAAGTGGAGGGAATTCCAAAAGTGCCTACGATTTGCTTGGAAAATGACCCTGTGTGAACAAGCGAACTTCAAAATGTTTGTAGGAAGTGGAATTAAAAGTGTGACTTTTGCCAGAATTGAATTCATGCACCTATAGCCCATTCATTGTCAACCAAAGCACCAAAACATAAACTAGAGGAAAGACACAGTCTCTTCAGTAAGTGGCACTTGGAAAACTGGATGTGTGTGCAGAAGGTTGAAGCTAGACCTCCCTCATCAACCTCCAATCTTTCACCTTACACAAAAACCGACGCAAATGGATCAAAGTTGTAAATGAGTGACCTGAAGCGATGAAACTACTTGAATAAAACATAGGGGAAGACGCTTAGACTTCACAATGTTGAACAGGCTTTGTGAGTAATACCTTTTTGAGGCAATGAAAGCAAAACTAGACAGATGGGCTGATAGCAAACTAGATAGTTTGTACACAGCAAAATAAACAGTGAAAGGAAAACCAACAGAATGGGAGAAAATATTTGCAAACTTTCTTTAATAAAGGATTAATATAAAAATATATAAGGAACTCAAAAGACTCAACAGCTACAAAAACAATCCAGTTATAAAATGGCAGGCAGGAATTCAGCCTAAATATTCAGATGTACTTGTCCCGTGTCAGAGTGCCTTGGTTCAGTATCTGGCCCTGGCTCCCGACTCCAGGCTTCTGCCAATGCAGAGCCTGAAGGGCAGAGATGGTGTTTCAAGCAATTTGTTTGCTGTCTCCCACATCTGATACCTCTGTTGAGTTCTGGGCTCCTGGCTTTGTGCTAGCCCACTCCCTAGCCATTGTGGGTGTTTGGCAGAGTGAACCAGCAGAAGGGAGAGGGTGCTCTCTCCCCTCCACCTTCTCTCTCTCAAATAGATAAAAAGAAATGCATGAAAGATCTGAATAGAATGTTTTTCAGGAAAAGAAATAATAAGACAACAAATACTTGAAAAAAAGCTCAATATCACTAGCCATCAGGGAAATGCAAATGCAAATCAGAATTACAATGAAATGTCACCTCATTCCAGTTAGAATGATTATTATCAACAAGACAAAAAAAAAATAACATGCTGGCAAGGATGTGAAGAAAAGAGAACCCTCAAACACTGTTGCTTGGAATGCAAGTTGTGCAGACAATATAGAGAAGAGTATTGAGGTTCATCAGAAATCTAGAAATACATCTACCCCATGATCCAGCTGTCCCAGTTCTGAGTATGCATCCAAAGGAAATGAAATCAACACATGAAAGAGGTACCACACTCTGTTCCCTGTGCTGTTCACAGTAGCCAG
The DNA here is from genome assembly GCA_949820135.1 of Sylvilagus floridanus. Classification (NCBI taxonomy): domain Eukaryota; kingdom Metazoa; phylum Chordata; class Mammalia; order Lagomorpha; family Leporidae; genus Sylvilagus; species Sylvilagus floridanus. The sequence goes on along the minus strand of OX463228.1, from coordinate 6,952,270 downwards.
GATATGAATCAGCCTAGGTGTCTCCTGATGGATGAATGGATGAAGAAAGTGTGGTATATACACACAGTGGATATTATTCATCCACTACAATGAATGAAATCCTGGCATTTGCAGCCAGGTGGGTGGGTCTGAAAGTCATTGTGTTAAGTGGGATAAGCCAGACAGATAAATACATCTTCCCATTCATGTGGAAGTGAAACAATTTGGTTTGAACTTAGAATAGGTATTTCTAGAGATGGGTTGGTTAAATGACACCAAACACAGGAGTAATAGCTTTGGGGGTTCTGCAGCCCAGTGGAGCATCTGAATGCCACAGGAAGGCGGTGTACACTGCATGAAGAACTGGAGGAGCAGAGCTCTTAGGCTCCTAACCAGGAGGAGAGGTGGGGCTCTGGAGGCTGGTTGGATCAGCTTATGCACTGGGGGCTGCTGGCATTAGCACAATATACATTAAGGCTTTTTTCTTTATTTTCTAGATATTAGCTATAACCGTTCAGAGAAAACATATTTCTTTTGTGTGTGTCTGGTTTATTTCACTAAGCTTTATTTTTAAATTTTCATTCAAGATTTCCTTATTTAAGCTTTCTTTGAGCAAATTCTTAAAACAGATTTCATGTATTTCCTAGGTACAGTTCTGAGATGGTAACCACACTTCCCTTCCTCACCCTCCCTCCCTCAATCCCTCACCCTCCCTCAAGCCATCTCCCTCATTTTAGTCCTTAAATTTTTTCAAAGACATAATTTCAGTCCCCTCTATAATAGGCTTAATTCACCACTATCCATGATATTCAACAAGTACGAAGTGGGAAGACCACAGTTCCACAGAAGTGTAAATGAAGACAAAAAAATAAAAATCATCACAAGATGTCCATGTCATTCCTATGCATTTTTGTATTCTGTATTAACTGCCACATACCAGAGAAAACATATTTGTCTTTTGGAGACTGGCTTATTTCACTAAGGATAAGGCTTGCCGGTTGAATCCATTTTGTTGTAAGACAGGAGTAGCCTAAGTAGTATTCCATAGTGTACATATATCACATTTTCTTTATCCACTTGTCAACTGATAGACATTTGCATTAATTCCATATCTTAACAATTGACTTGAGGTACAATGAACATGGAGGTACAAATAACTCTTTCATATGCTGATTTCATTTCATTTGAGTAAATTCCCAGGAGTAGGATGGCTGGGTCATATAGTAGATCTATTTTCAGATTTCTGTGGAATCTCCATACTGTCACATAATAGTCGTACTAATTTATATTCCTACCAACAAATTAGGGTACCTTTTTCCCCTATCTTCACAAGCATTTACTATTTTTGGATGATAGCCATCCTAACTGGGGTGACGTGGAACCTCATTGAGGTTGTTTTTGTGAAATTTTATTTATTTGAGAGTTAGAGTTACAGACAGAGAGAAACAGAGAGAAAGGTCTTCCATCTGCTGGTTCACTCCCCACATGTCCACAAGGGCTGGAGCTGGGCCAGTCTGAAGCCTGGAGCCTCTTCTAGGTCTCCTGTGTGGATGCAGGATTTCCAGACTCATGTTGGAAGCATCTAGAAAATCATTACTTTGTGTTGGGAAGAGTTTTATTTTCTTTATTCAAATATTTAAAAATCCCTCACTGTTCCCATAGCTAGAGTTTGATTGTGTAAAGGACGTTTTCTGTTAAGCTGCCAGTGACAACCTGTGAGAGGACATTCCGTGAGCCCCTGTGGGTTCAACGGGCATGTTTATGAGAGAATTTCATCTTTTCTCGCTTGCCCAAGGTTATCATGTAGCTGAAATTCTCAAGTGCAAAGAAACTTGTGTATCCATCTTGCATCTCAGAGCTGGCTTGGAGTTTGGCCTCAGGCAACAACCAGCTAGCTGTGCCTTGAAGATGACTGTCTGGGGGATTAATTAGGAGAGGATGAATAATTTAAGGGGCACTTTTGGTGAATTAAATAGAGAAGAGGTTGGCAAGTGTCCATGGCTGAAGTATCTTCTCCCCCATTCATTCAGCTCTTACCTCTACTTTCTTAACATACATTAATGAAAGTAAACCTGATTTATAGATTGGATACCATTCATTAGTTATGAGTGCTGTGAGTCTACCACTGGGGGTACTCTGTGGAAGTTTGAGTTGTGATTATAAAGTAGAACAATGTTTTAGTGTATTGTAAAATCCTAGACCATCTGTAATTGCCGTTACAGAGGTCACTGCTAGAAGTCTAATCTGAGGACTTGCCATTCCCTTGTCCATACCCCGTAGAACTTTTTACACAGATGTATTGCAGCTCTGTAGACATCCCCTTGTCATTGCTCATTGACTAACCTGTGTTACCCATTTGACCTGAGCAATGTGGAAGTGGGAACTGTTGGCTTCCTTGCTAGCCAATCTGTTTTTAAAAATTATTTTATTTATTTGAAAGGCAGAATTACAGAAACAGAGCTTTGATCCACTGGTTCCGTCCCCAAATGGCCACAATGGCCAAGGCTGGGTTAAGCCGAAGTCAAGAATCGGGAACTCTGGGTCTCTCATGCTCTCATGTGGGTGGCAGTGGCCTAGGCACTTGGACTATCATCTGCTGCTTTCCCATTCGCAGGGAACTGGATCTGAAGTGGAGCAGCTGGGACTTGAACTGGTACCCAAACTGGATGCTGGCAACACAAGCAGTGGCTTACCCGGCTGTGCCACAATACTGGCCCCCAATTGTCTTAATAAGTGTCTGGTATATACCAGGCACTCTGTTTGGTCCTAGTGTTCCAAACGATAAAATGAAATCCTTATTATATATCCTGTTGCCCGTATCATTTTGCAGCTTTTCCACTGTACAGTCTATTTCCTATGAATGACTAAGAATTTTAGTTTGAAGAATTCTTATCTGTGTGCGGTTTACTGTTCTCAAAGTGTTGCTCACACATCTTTGGTCAAAGAATAAGAGTTCAGACATGCTTTGTTGGCAAACTGCTCTCTGTCAGACACAACCTGCAGTGTCAGCTTCTGACAGGCTCTGAGGCCAGAGCTGGCTTCATTGATCTTAGTATCTTCCGCAGTGGTTTGCTCACAAAGCAGATTCAGTAAAAAAAAAAAAAAAAAAAGTATTAGTATTGGACTAAAAAGAAAATGTGTTTCATTTAGTCATTTAGCATTGATAGCCCTGTGGTTTATTTTCAAAGTCATGTTTTCATGATGTTCTGTTCAGATGTGACTGACTTTAATGGCACGGGGATGGCTTCCCCTTAGAAGAAGGAACCTGGAGAACGTGGTCAGGATAGGCAGAGCGGAAATGTGTCCATCTCCTACTGCGTTAACAACAGCATCCGTTTAACTCGTTCTTGTATGGCCTTACAGATCGACTTTTCAGTCGTAGGCATTTCTTTCATGTCTGAGGTTCAGAAGCCCTGCTGGTGTGTCTTTTCCATGTCCTTTATTTGCCCTCACCCTCTGAATTTCCACTATTTTGAATCTTCTGTCCTCTCTGATTAACCTGCTGTTTTATGGATTTGTAGATATATTCCGGTTAACTCAGTTTCTGTCTTAGAACTGAGGAAGTGAGAGAGCCTGGAGTTTCCCAGTAGGTACCCTTTGCTACACAAAGGAAAAGGATGTTAATGTGAGGACGCTAGGGCTTCAGTCAGGAAAATCAATAATTGCTGATTGTGCTGAACAGAAGTATATGAGTACTTTCTGGACCACTCCTTCAGAGCATTGGCAAGGTTCCTCATCCCCAGACTTGTCAATTTCAGGATCATAACAGCTCCCCTCTCCTGAAAATCCCATGCCTTACAGGTAGGTCTCTGCTCCATTCAGAGGACAGGAAGATACTATAACAGTGGAGAATCACAGGATCTCATTGGCTGGGCCCTGAGTGTGTGTGGGTCCTCTGATTTCTCTTCTACAGAGAGCCCAACATTCCTAATGAAGTTTATAGTGCTGGGGCTGGCACTGTGACTCAGTGGGTTAATGCCTTGGCCTGAAGCACCAGCATCTCATATGGGTGCCGGTTCAAGACCCAGCTGTTCCACTTCCGATCCAGCTCTCTGCTATGGCCTGGGAAAGCAGTAGAAGGTAGCTCAAGTCCTTGGGCCCCTGCACCCATGTGGGAGACCTGGAAGAAGCTCCTGGCTTCTGATCGGCGCGGCTCAGGATATTGCAGGCAATTGGGGAGTGAACCATAAGATGGAAGACCCCCCCATATATATATAAAATATATTATACATGTATATGTATATATACATATATAAAAATATATTATACATATATATAATATGTATATATACACTATATATAATATATATATATCTGCCTTTCCTCCTCTCTCTGTAACTCTGACTTTATTTATTTATTTGAAATTTTTAAAGTTTACATCTCTCAAAGCTGTGGACACACACTTGCATGATTGGCATCCAAATCAGACTGCTACTTTCTGGAGGACACCTTAAATATTCAGTCTTTGTATCCTTACCAGTAATGTTATGGTCTAGAATTTATGGAAGTTATTTCTCCATGGTGGACCTTAGGTCACTTTGCCAACCTAGTTTTGATACCTGTTGTTTGAACACAGAACTCTAGGCAACCACTTTCAGTGGCTTCAAATTCTCATTCAAAATGATGCCCTTTTCACATCCTACATGCTGGCCTTATTGTGGCGGGATCATAATTCTTTTTTTTTTTTTTTGACAGGCAGAGTTAGAGAGAGAAAGGTCTCCCTTCTATTGGTTCGCCCCCCAAATGGCCACCACGGCCAGCATAGCTGCGCCGATCCAAAGCCAGAAGCCAGGTGCTTCCTCTGGTCTCCCATGCAGGTGCAAGGGCCCAAGCACTTGGGCCATCCTCCACTGCCTTTCCGGGCCACAGCAGAGAGCTGGACTGGAAGAGGAGCAACCAGGACAGAATCTGGCATCCCAACCAGGACTAGAACCTGGGGTGCCAGTGCCGCAGGCGGAGGATTAGCCTAGTGAGCCGTGGTGCTGGCCTGGATCATAATTCTTTACTTACTTGCTAACTGCTTGTGTCAGGCCATTAAACTTTATACTGCTGCCCTGATGTTCATCCATTGTCAGCTTTGAGTGGAGGATCTATGCATTGATGCTGATGACATTTGGCTGTGCGTAGTCATACCTGAATGTGTTGGTTGTCACCAGGATAGGCACATCTGCATATCCCCTCTCACAGAGGCTTTGTCTCTTTGCTCACATGCAGTGGTCATTACCTCATGTGGTAGAAATAGTGTTGACCATTCTTTGCCCTAAATAAACTGAGTTCTAGAGTTGCTGGCATGATATTCAGGAATTACAACTCCTGAGTAAACCCTATAGGCATTTGGATTATCCTTGCTTCTCATTAAGTAGGTATCTGTGCACAGAGTCTGAGATGACACTGTGCCATTTAATGAATATGTTAGGGTTCTCCAGGAAAATAGGATCAATGGGATAGATGGGATTTATAAGAAAGAACTGATGATGGGAATTGGCTCACATGATTAGGGATGCTGCGAAGTCCCATGATCTGCAGGCCCCAAGTGGAGAACCAGGAAGTGGGTGATGCGTTCAGTCCAAAAGTCTACAAACAAGAGTTGCTGGTGACATGACTTCACCTCCACTATCATTTTGTGATATTTTCCTTTCAGTTGAATTCCAGCGAGTCTTGAAGAGATGGGGTGATGCCAGCCCTTAAATGTGAGAGGTGGGCTTCTGTACTCAAGTCTACTGATTTAAATCCTAATGCCTTCCACAGACACCCTCATAGACATATCCAAGACACAGTTTTAGCTGCTCTCTTGTTATGCCTTAACTTACTCAAGTTGACACATAAAATCAACCAGTGCAGGGATGTTTCTACCAGCTGCTACTGGTAACTCAGGGAGCTCGTCTCATTACTGGTCCTTCCTGGCTAGCGCTTGTGATTATGCAATAACTCCTTCTGTTTCAGAGGAAAATAACCATTACAGTATCTTTCACATATGTTTTTTAAAATGCTTGCTTATTTTGGTCTATATTTCCTTTACATGGGTAATGGTTGAATCACTATCTTTTCACTTTAGTTTGCTGGCAACTAGAGTACAGTCAGTGCCTTGGGGTTCTCTGTGCAATTTTACACGCTAGCACAGAAGCTTTGGCTGGCTTTCTTTGTTCCTTAGAACACTTCAAGGAGTTAAGATGTCTTAAAGAATGCCGTGGCCAGTGGGGCAGACACACACGTGGTTCTAGTCCTGATGCAGCCTTTAACTTGTAGCTGTGAGGCTTCCCTGAAAACAGGAACTTGATTTTCCTAGATGTGAATGTGAGGATGGAATTTAATAGTACAGGCTCCTTTCTGGCTCCAAGCTTGTTTGAGCCTTCCTTGTCCTTGCTCTGTATTCTCTACTTGCTGGCTGGTGAGCTCACAGGTTTGTATTCCTCTCACCCTGCTGGGTTACATTTGGGAAGTGAGCTGAGGATGGCAGTCTTTCTCTGTCTCTGTCTCTGTCCCTGTCTCTCTCTGTCTCATTTAATATTACAGATTTCTCTCTACTTTAAAAGCTGTTACAGCATGAGAAAAGGTAAAGAATAGTTAAGAAAATTAAGTTCTGAGAGGTGGATATTATGGACATGTGGTGATAAAACTAGCATATAGGACCTCTCTGTGTTTCTGCCTGTGGTGTGCATGTCTCTCAAATAGTTTAAAAATTTGTATTCTGAGAATCCTACTATTTTTTTCCCTACCAAACTTACCTTTTCTCCCCTTCTCCACATGCTTTTTGGTGGTAGGTGGCTGTAGCAACATTGATATTTAGAAAGGAATAGAAAATGCAGAATTGCAAGGTTAACAACAGGTGGCTGTAAGATATAATTTAAGGAATATTGGTAATACAAGTCCCTTTTCCTGAATAGTACGATGTCTTAAGTCTTGAGGCTTAAAGCTACTGTTGAAACAGAAAAAGGGGAGGAGGAGTCCAAGAAACAGAATATTTTGCCTGGTGTCAATTTTCTTATTATTCCTGCATGGTAGACAAGAAGGGACTCCACAAAGTTTGTGGGAAAGTGGAATTAAAAGATAGTTTATTTTGGTATAAAAACAAATTTATGCCTAGTTTTTCACAACATGCATTTTCTGTGAATTTTCACAATCACCCTTGTATTTGAGATTGAATGCGAGGAACTTTGTTGCCCTATTTGCTGGCAGTTCCCTGAAAGGAAAGCTTTTCTTGGGGCTGGGTTTGTGGCACAGCAGGTTGAGTCACCGTGTGCAACGCCAGCATCCCACTTGAATACCAGCTGGTGTCCCGGCTGCTCCATTTCCAATCCAGCTCCCTGCTAATGCCACCTGGGAAGGCAACTGAAGATGGCCCAAATGCTTGGGCCCCTGCCACCCACATGGGAGACACAGATGGTGTTCCTGGCTCCTGTCTTCAGCCTGGTCCAGCTGTGGATATGCTATCTTTCCATCCAATAGATGGAAGATCTCTGTCTCTCCCTCTCTTTGTAACTCTGCCTTTCAAATAAATTAATCTTTTTTTTTTTAATGTCCTAAACTGTGTTTTTCTGAACCTGCTCTTCCCTTGCCTAAGTCCCTTCACCTGCGTGGGCCACAGGGACAGGGATTGCCGCAGGCTTTCCCCTAAGGAATGACACCATACTCTGGGTGAATCTCAGTGAATCTTCCCACAGTTCTGTGGAGGAGATACTCTGCATTGACAACCACAGAGGAGAAACTCGGACTGTGGCGTGAGGACTTCATATCTCCCACATAGATTATTGATCATAAACCACATACTTGTTCTAAAAAAATAGGAGAACTGAGAATTAAGGAAGTAAAGCAAGTGATCGGGTGCATTGAGGAAAGCAGTACGGAGGTTTTTGCTGTGTCTGTTGTACATCAAACAGTTCAGTGGATTGTTGTCCACACTTTCAGTTACTTTAACATGACTGTTTCCTTACCTGGTGACTTCAGAACCAGGTGCTTCTTGGAAACCATTGTGACCTGTCCTTCTGGCCGACTGGACACGAGGAGGGTTCCTAGTACCTCTCTTTAGGTTTGACTGATTTCCTAGAGTAGCAAACTGAACACAGGGAATCACTTCATTTGTTGCTTTCTGTTATTATAAAGACTTTTTTTTAAAAGGCACAAATGAAAAGCCGGATGAAGAGGGATGTACTGTGGGGTCAGAAGCATCCCCCTCCGGAGCTCCAGTCCCTCTGGGATTGGGATGCATTACCTTCCTAGAACAAGGGTGCCTTCTTGTTCGCTGACTCAGAAGCTATCTGAACCCAGTGCTTTTGGGTTTTAATGGAGGTGTCATTGCATAGGCGTGGTTGATTAAATCATCGGCTAGTGGTGACCACCTCTAGCCCTTTTCCCTCTCCAGAAGTTGGGGGTGGGATTGAAAGTTCCCACCCACTAATCTCATGATTGCTGCCCTGACTACCAGCCCTGGCCATTCCTTGGCTCATTAATATACAGAAGGATGCACATCATAGATGGCAGGGTTTCTGGGAGCGCAGTGCCAAAGAACAAATACACATTTCTTATTATATCACAGTATCACACCTAGGATAAAGCACTGCCCATAAAGTTGACACTCTAAGAAAAAAAGACACAAATACAGAATCCTCAAATGCCAAGGGCCTGCTCGATACTGTGAGTGAGAGTATTAACTCTCTCACCTGTTACTGAAAGCCAGGATGCAAGTGGAAAATCGAGCAGGACTCCTGCAGAGATGGGGAAGTTGGACATCCTTCTAGCTGCTTTGTAAAAATGGACATGAAGAGCACACCAGGGGAAGGGATGTCTCCTCTTCCCTCCTCTGGTAGAATTTTATTAGCTCTTGTCTGATGGAAATCAGATACTTGACTACACCTGGCTTTTCTTTCTTGGAGAGAGTCCTTCTGTCTCAGAAGTGAAATCCAAGCAGGAGGCTCCATCTTCCTGACCTTGACCAAGGATGCTTTGCTTAGGCTTGACCATCAGTGTCCTCATTCCGGACTTTGGATCTGCCAGAAGTCTTGCGAGATTACATTTCATCCAAGAAAGGGTTTGAGGCAGCAGTGCTGATGGGGAAAAGAGTCCAGGGGGCTGGTGCTGGCTGCTGTGGGAAGACCAACTGCCTGGCTGCTCTGGGTCTCTGCCTGATGTTCTAACATTTGTGACAGTGATCTATTCTTAATTAGTTTGTATATTTCTTTCTATTTGAAAGGCAGAGAGAGAGAGACAAACAGACAGACACCTTCCATTCTCTGATTGACTTCCCAAATGCCTGAAAGAACCAGAGCTGTGCCAGGCTTCCCTGTGGGTGGCAGGGACCCTCGCAGTTGAGCAACACCTGCTGTTTCCCAGGATGTACATGAACAGGGAGCTGGGCCTTGAAGCAGAACCACACTTGAACCCAGGTGCCCTAATATGGGATGCTGGAATCCCAGGCAGTGTCTTAACAGCTGTGCTGAGTACCTGGCCTTCTATTCTTGTATATTCTTATGTACAGGATAAATACATTTTCCTAACTCTCATAAGTCTGTCATTGGGACAGACCTGTGTAACAGAAGCATATATACGCAAGACAAGACAAATGCAGATTTATTCATGTGTGCAATGCAAATTATGCAGGAGAAGAGCAGCTCTCATTAAGCTAACTCAGCCCAGCTGATACGTTAGCAAAGGGCAGGGTATTCTGGAGTGAAGCAAGGCAAAGGAGAGCAGTCTGGAGTGTCTGAAAGGCAGAAAATCTGTGGGAAGGATATGAACGAGAGGGGTCAGATTCCCTCCCAGAGAGCGCTCCTCTTGCCCCTGCATCTCTGAGATCTAGGGCTGCCTCCTGTCAAGGAGGGTTTGCTCTCTTGAGGAAGGGAAGTGAAAAGAATTTTTGTCTTTGTCATTCTCTGTCCTGCTTTAGGCAAACAGAAGGCAGAGCTTAACTGTATGATGATCTTATTCTGCTCAGCAGTCCTTCATGGTATGGGGAGAAAGACTTTGCTTTCCTTAGCCGTCTAGGGCTTCTGTTGCTTGTACCCAGTGACTGTAATTGGTAGGCACTTAACTATTGTGTGGCTTTGCTTATTTACCTGGCATCAACTACCTTCTGCTCCAGCAGGTTAAAGACAATCAGGAGCCAAGTGAGTCACTAGTAATTGAACTTTTGTAGTAAAATCTTGATCCAGGGAGAGGCTTTTAGCCTAGAAGATCCACATTTTTTATTAGAATACTTGGGTTCCATACCCAATTCCAGCTCCCGACTCCAGCTCCCTGCTAATGGGCAGCAGTGATGGCTCTTATCGTTGAGTTCCTGCCACCATGTGGGAGACCTGGATTGAGTTCATGGCTCCTGGTTTCGGCCTGACCTACTTCCAGCTATTGTGGGTGTTTCGGGAGTGAACCAACTGAGTAGAGCTCTCTGTATGTCCCGATCTCTATCCATTTGCCTCTCCAATAAAAATCTTAGAAATGGATTCATACACACTAATAAAAAGTACTTGACCTGTGTAGGACAGTGTGAATATTTTGGTTTTAAAGATTAGTATGCAGAAAGCAAAGGAAATAGAAGTACTGTCTTCACTGAGCATTAAAATGGGAGGAAGTGAAGTTGTTTATAGATGGTTTCAGCTGAGCATCAGATTTATTTCTATTTTCTGCCTATTCATTCAACAGTAGGAACCAGGGAAATCCATGGCAAGGAGAAAATAAAGCTTCAAAGGGAATGAAAATGTACTTTTAGAGCTAGAACATTTAAAATTTTGACTTTGATTTTGAGAACACTTCACATTTCTCAGGCAGATTTTTTTCACCATTTAGTAATCTGTGCCCACACTTGCATATTTAAATGACAATTTAAAAGTCATAAAAGTGGTCAGTCTTCTTTTCCCATGTGACTTTCTTCTGTTCCATGAGACGTGTTAAGGAAACTGAGTATTGTAACTGCACCTCAGCCACTCTATAGAGAAGGTGAGAAATTCTACCTGGTGCCTCCTAAAGGGACTGACCTGTGTGGTCATTGCAGTGGCATCCTCACTCCCCTGCTGTGATGCTCGCCCTGAAATGTGTGTGGTCTTCGTAGAAGGTGGAGTGAGGCTTCACAGCCACAAGCAGCCATATCCACTTTCTTTAAATAATTTTATTAATATATGTGAAAGGCACACACAGAGGGAGGGAGGAGATTGCTAATTTCCTTCTTCCAGTTCACTCCCTAGATGCCTACAATAACTAGGGTTGGTCCAGGCCAAAGCCAGGAGCCAAGAGCCCAATCTGTTACTCCTATCTGGGTAGCAGAGACCTAATCATTTAAGCCAGCTCCAGGGTGTACATCAACAGGAAGCTGCAGTTGAGAGCCAAGCTGGGACTGAAACTCAGATACTTTAACATGGGATGTGGGCATCTCTTAACTGCTGCACAAAACATTTGTCTCAGCCATAACCACCTTTTTAAAGATTTATTTGAAAGGCAGACTTATAGAAAGAGACACAGAGAGAGAGAGAGAGAGAGGTCTTCTATCCACTGATTCCCTCCCCAAATGGCTACAATGGCCAGGACTGGGCCAGTCCAAAGCCAGAAGCTAGGAGCTTCTTCCAGGTCTCCCACATAGGTGCAGGAGGCCAACCTCTTGGGCCGTCTTCCACTGCTTTCCCAGGCACAGTAGCAGGGAGCTGGATCAGAAGTAGAGAGTTTGGACTCAAACTAGCTCCTCTATGGGATGCTGGTATTGGAGGTGGCAGCTTAACCTGCTCTGCCACAATGCAGCACCCCCAATCACTTTTTAAAAATATTTATTTATTTATTTATTTGAAAGTCAGAGTTACACAGAGAGAGGTCTTCCATCTGCTGGATCACTCCCCAGATGACCACAACGGGTGGAGCAGTGCTGATCTGAAGCCAGGAGCCAGGAGCTTCTTCCGGTCTCCCATGTGGGTGCAGGGGCCCAAGGACTTGGGCCATTTTCCATGCTCTCCCAGGCCATAGCAGGGAGCTGCATGGGAAGTGGAGTAGCCTGGATTGAACCAGCACCCATATGGGATGCTGGCACCGCAGGCCACAGCTTTATCTGCTACACCACAGTGCTGGCCCCCATTATCACCTTCTTAAAAAGCAAATCATTCACGTTTAGCTCGGGAGCTCGGCAAGATCTCCTGTAGGAAGAACAGGAACTGTATCTCTTGCTATGGCTTGGATATAGTTTGAGGAAACCCAAAGGTTTGTGTATTAATGCTTTAGTCCCCAGGTTGGCACTGCTGGCATGGTTTAGGACATGGTAGGGGCACAAGGGGAAGATAGTTCTGTAAGAGGGCTGTTGCAGAAGTCTGAGTGTGGGCCGCCTCGCGCTCTGCCTCCTGGATCCCTGTGTGTGGCCCTTCTTCTCTATGCAGTTTGCTATCCGCAGGGGTCTTGGCCAGAGCCTGCATCATGGCACTTGGACTTGAGGCTTCAGAACTGTGAGCTATATGCACCTTCCTTTCCTTTCTAAGTGGTTTGCCTCACACATTTCATTATAGTAATGAAAAACTGATGGATACAGACCTCTATTACTATTTCAACTAAAAGTAATTTATTTTTTTTTTTAAAAGATTTATTTACTTACTTGAGAGACAGAGTGGGGGGGGGGGGCAGACAGAGAGGTCTTCCATTCCCTGGTTCACTCTCCTAATGGTCACAACGGCCGGAGCTGAGCCAAGAGCTTCTTCTGGGTCTCCCACATAAGTGCAAGGGCCTAAGGACTTAGGTCATCTTCCACTGCTTTCCCAGACCATAGCAGAGAGCTGGATCAGAAGTGGAGCAGCCAGGACTCGAACCCGTGCCCATATAGGATGCCAGTACTGTAGGCAGAGGCTTAACCTACTGTACAACAGCCCCAGCCCCTAAACATTTTCTAATCATTTAATTAGTGTAATCGTTTAATTAGTGATTTCTCACCAAAGCCTCAGTGTGACATTACTGGTGTCATTTTCCAAGAAAACTGAGTATCACTGAAATGGGATTGACATTGATGTTGGTTGGTTGGTTGGGAGCTGGTAACAGAAGCAGAGTGATGGCTTTGGGTTTCTTCCGTGGCCTCTTGGGCCATGGTGTTTGCTCCACTGTTAGAAGCCCAGGGGGGATGGAGGGAAGGAGCTGATAGCTGTGGTGGTTGTAAGTAAGCAGGACAGGACGGACACCCTGAGACACCATGGCAACTATCAGCAGAGGGCTGTTACAGAGTAAAGCAGGCCTTGCCAGTCCCCACACCCGAGGGAGGCACCCTGATCCACAGGCCAGTGTTGAGGGCAACCTGGGTTTGGGCATTTCTAGAGTAACTGTCTCTCCTGGCATCTTGCTTGGTGGCAGAGTTTTCAGCTGGGCTTTGGAGCAAGGTAGCTGCTGACCCTGGAGTTGGTGTAGCTGGGCACAGAGTCTCCTGAATCTGCAGCCGGCTGCTGGCACTGCTGTCTCCATACTCCATCATGAACATGACACTGACCCTGCTCCAGCACTGCTGTCTCCATACTCCATCATAAATGTGACACTGACCCTGCTGCTTTTGGCTGGGGAGAGGCTATTTGAGCCTCAGCTCTCTTTCTCTCTCTCTCTCTCTCTTTTTTTTTTTTTTTTTTACAAATAAAAAGAGTTCTAGACGGAGAGAGAGAAAGGTCTTCCTTCCATTGGTTCACTCCCCAAATGGATTCTATGGCCGGCGCTGCACCAATCCGAAGCCAGGAGCCAGGCTCTTCCTCCTGGTCTCCCAGGCGGGTGCAGGGCACAGGAATTGGGCCATCCTCCACTGCCTTCCCGGGCCACAGCAGAGAGCTGGACTGGAAGAGGAGCAGCTGGGACCAGAACTCGGCACCCATATGGGATGCTGGTGCCGCAGGCGGAGGATTAACCAAGTGAGCCATGGCGTCAGCTCCAGAGCCTCAGCTCTTTCCACACAAGATGTGCAGCAGCCCTTGCCAAGAATGGCAAACTGTACTTGAATGTGGCTGTACCATTTCCTGGCATGCACACGTGGGCTGTACACGGGAGCTTCAGAAAGTTCATGGAAGATACGTTACCAAAAAACTGTATAAAATTAAAAAATCATGCCTTTTAATTGCACATTTTCAGAAAATCTTTTGAGATGCTCTTGTGCTTTCCAAGTGAGATGGTAAGTTTTGTGGGAACGAGACTGAGTCATTCTCTATTTTCCTTTTAATTTTTTTGTATTTTTAAAGATTTAGTTTTTTAAAAGGCAGAGTTACAGAGAAGCAGAGTGAAAAAGAGAGAGGTTGAGAGAGAGAGAGAGGTCTTCCATCTGCTGGTTCACTCCCCAAATGGCCGCAACAGCCGGAGCTGCGCCAATCTGAAGCCAAGATCTTATTCCGGGTCTCCCACGTGGGTGCAGGGGCCCAAGCACTTGGGCCATCTTCTGCTGCTTTCCCAGGCCTTAGCAGAGAGCTGGATCGGAAGTAGAGCAGCTGGTCGGAACCTTTAGCCATATGGATGCCAGCACTGCAGGCGGCGGCCTCACCCACTAAGCCACAGCACCAGCCCTTCTATTTTCATTTAAGTTTGCATCCAGGGACTTGATAGTGATCTGAGTCTCTCTCATTGCTGGAAGCCTTTGTCTGAGATTCTAGGGCCGTTCTGTCACCTCACTGAGGGGCTGCTGACATGGACACACGGAGGGCACAGCACCAGCTAATTGGAGTTAACCTAGGTCTGAGTGCCCCAGGCCCCATTTTGCTGACTCATCCATGACTCAGGAACTCTTGTCTTCCTGCTTGTTAGGAAAATGGTGCAGTTTTATCTATGACAAGATCTACACCCTGATTTACATCCTAGGCCTTAGCCCCCGCCGCCATTGCTGAAAGCCAGGTGGCCGCATGGCCCAGCTACCTGAGCCAGGCTCCACCCCCATCCTAATGGGATATGCTGCTTCTGCTTCCCTGCCCGCCCTCCGGCAAAGTTTTAAAAGGACCTGTTCCTGAACACCTGGCTCTCTTGGCTTTTTTCCTCTCCTCTCCTCTCCCTTCTCTCTACTCTCCTCGATAGCTCGTCTCTCTCTGTCTTATACTCTCTTTCTCTCTCTTATCCTTCTTCGTCCCTCCCCTCCAGCCTGCTGGATTTCCCCCAATAAACCCTTTCCCTTACTCCGGTGTTTGGTGTGTTTTGTGATGGCATAACACTGCAGATTCTGTTTCCATGGGTTGTTTGTTTCAGGAACACAGTTCCTCACTTCCGCCAGGTCTGGTCTCTGTGTGCAGTCTGTTGCTGCTGAAGCTGTCTATCTGGGGAAAGTCCGTCACGCAGGCCCAGGGCTCAGCCGGGACAGCTCCGAGTTCCTGAGCCTTTTCATGGTGCTGATTGGGCGATATCTGGAGCTCTCAGATGTTGTGGAGAAAGCAAATCTCTGCAAAGCCTCTTGCCCTCCTGGCCACTGTCCTTGAACTTGTCCTGTGCCGGCTAGTGAGGAAGGGCACAAGGCCAGCCAGGACCCTTGACTTCTGGGAGATCCCCTTCCCTGGTGTCCCCTTTGAGAGCCGTCACCTCTCGTGGGTTGTATGTCACGTGGTGTCCTCCACAACGACCCTGAACGTGACTCTGCATCTCTCTCGTTAGACCCTGGGGAGCCTGAAATGACCTCAGATCCACTGCTCTTATTTTAATTTCCAAAGTACACACTTTATGTTGAATTAAAAACTTTTATTTTTTATTAAAACAAACATTTGAACTATATTAAGAATTTTATATTTAAAAAAAATTCCCCAAAGAATCTTGTCGTATCCTTGATAGATGCTTGTATCCACTTAATTGTGTGAAAATAACTTTTCCGATTCTGATCTCTCTGTCCCTGTGACTTACCTACTTTGGAGGAGGTCCTCAGCCAGGACTTGGAGAGAGAGTTGGTACAGTCAGTACTCACACTCAGTTCTTGATGGGGTGCTGGGTCTTCTGAAGCTGTTAATTGTACCAGCTTCAGGCTAGGTTGCGTGCTCCTCTCGTCATGGGGTGATGATGATGGTTTTATAAGTACTGGTTGGATAGCACTGTAATTAATGGCCTCCAGCTTCTATTCTGGTAACAGTTTATTCTTGTACCACATTTGAGAGGCTTGTGGTCATAAAGAGGTTAAAAAAAAAATGGCATTCTCTTTAATAAGGTATCCCAAGCCGTCTAAGCACCCATGAATTATAAATGAAAACTTCTCAGTGATGAAAATAGACACACGGATGCAGTCCCCTTCGCTTCGACTTTGCTTCAGGGCACCTGCTCGAGAAGCACCCGGAGGAAGTCCCGAGGGCCTCTGGATTGGCCCATCTGCTGCCTGCTTTTCTCTGATGTAAATCAGGAGGTATGAAGGGCAAGGGCATCCCAGCTGGCTCGGGAGAGGGTCTCTGTACTGATGGTCAGTTAGGCCCCGGGGGTGCAGCTCTGCCCAAACCAGTCTTCACCGTAATGGGGTCATAATAGGACCTCAGCCTTTTGTTCCCTCCGTAACCAGTTTACAGCATTTCCCGTTTAACCGTTGTTCCTTTCACTTAGTGACACACATGAGGCGTTATTCAGGGATGGCAGAGGGCAGCTGATGCAGGGCAGCTGGTTTTAGGGGTCCTGTGTATTACAGGAGAAGCCCGCACAGGTGGGTGTTTGGGGTCAGCAGGTTGAGCTGCCACTCAGGACTGCAGCCTCCCACATCACGGTGTCAGTTCTTCCATCCTGACTGCCTGGCTTCCAGTCCAGCTCCCTGCTGATGCACCAGGGAAGGCAGCAGAGGATGGTTCAAGTATTCAGGTTCCTGCCACCCAAATTGGAAACTCTGCTGAAGTTTCAGGCTCTTGGTTTCAGCCTTGCCCAGTCCCAGATGTTGTGGGCATTTGGAAAGTGAACTAGTAGATTGAAAATTCCTTTTCCGTCGTCTCCCTCCCCTCCCTCTTCTCCTCCCCTCCCCCTCTCTCCCTGTTTCTCCCCTTATCTCCTTCTCTCTTCCCCTCTCCCCCTTCTCCTCCTATGTCACACTGCCTCGCAAATAAAATAAATCCTTAAAATTCTTGCAAAAGCATAAAACAAGCCTATAAGCAGGAATCTTGAAATAAGAGCCATGGTGTGGGGAGCAGTATGTGACACAGTGGGTTAATCTGCTGCTTGTAATATCAGCATCCCATATCACAGTGCCAGTTCGAGTCCCATCTATTCCACTTCCTATCCGGTTTCTTGGTCATGTTCCTGGGAAGGCAGCGAAAGCTGGCCCAAGTACTTGGACCCTGCCACTCATCTAGGAGACCAGGGTGGAGTTCTTGGCTCCTGGCTTCGGTCTGGTTCAGCTCTGGCTGTTAGTGCATTTGGAGAATGAACCAGTGAATGGAAGATCTCTTTCTCTCTCCTCTTCTCTTACTCTCCTTTCTAAATAATTCTTTAAAAAAATGAGCCAAACCTTATCTCAAATGGGTGTCAAAAATATTATTATCATGAACTCTTTTTTCTCAACTCTCAGACATACAACAAAGCTTTCCCGGATGTCACTGGACATGGGACCAGAGGGTAGAGTCACTCTCAGACCACAGGGAGATCCGTGACAAGAGAAAGAACCCTGGATGAGGAAGACAGCGGTCCTCTTTAAACTCTGTTTCTTCCTCTGTACTCTCCATGTGCCTTTTATTTGATTAGTTATTGATTAAATTGTGTTAATTTTTGCTGTAAAATTGTACATAAAAGACCACTGGCCTTTTGCTGCTCACAATGGAAATTCTAAGATACGGGTATCACCAATCATCCATTTCCCTACATGGTTAGCAGCTTTGGGGAAGAATTAATGTTGAGGCAAAGGCAATGAGTGCTCCAGCCGACTGGGATGTGGTTCTGAGTCAAGGGAAGTTTGCTTAGCCTTTCCTAGGCCTTTCTCATATCAGCATGTCTCAGTAAAGGTCCAATGTCTAATAGTTTCTAACAGTTCAGTCTAAATTATGAACTTACATGGAGTTCTGTTGATGCTCTGTTTAGATTATGAAGCCATAATTTTCTCTGATGATTACAGGAAAGACAGTGTTAGGTATGTTCTTTCTTGAATGATAATAAGGCTTATTACTATCACGTCAGAACCAGATTAGCCTTAGATTAGGGAGCAGCATCTCAAAAATCAAAAATTGAAACAAGAGCCAGACTCATCTTTGAAGAATGTGAAACTCATTATTGAGACATTGTTATGACTGGGGAAATTATTTCTGAAGCAGGAGCCAGTGATGGATGCCCTGTGATCAGATCGTGTGACCCTTAGGTTTTGACAGAGCTTCATCTGCCCAGTGTATTGACTCTAGAAAATGTTCACTCTCAGAAGAGTAGAGAGAAATTTCAACCACCCAAAACCGGGGCAAGAGGTAGAAGAGTAAGTGTTAAGTCCCACAACCGGTCTTCCGTAACTTGGGGCTGGGACCTCACTCTGCACACTGGATGATCACAACAGAATCAGAATGGGTCCTGGTGTCTCTGGTAAGACCCTGCTAAGGGTGCTACATCTTGTAGTGGACTACCTGGTTTGAGACCTCTCTTTCCCATAGAGCCTTCTGCTAATGTGTACTCTGGGAGGTAGCAGGTGATGGCTCAACTAGTTGGATCCTTACCACCCATGAGGAAGACTCAGATGGAGTTCCTGGCTCCTGGCTTCAGCTTGGCCTAGCCCTGGTTGTTGTAGGCATTTGGGAAATCCATTCTCTGTTCCTGTCTCTATCTACCTTTCAAATAAAGTGAAAATAAATCCCCAAAGTAGCTAAAAGGGACATGGTAGCTGGAAGACCCATGTGTGTAACTGAATACTTGGCAGAGGCTGTTGTGTGCACGAGGTGTGGCTGCTGTGTACTGAAGCGGTAGGTTCTGTCTCTGTTGTGGTCGGGAGACAGGAAGCAGGTCTTCCCATGGCAACAGGGATTTTTCATGAAGCAGAGGAGGCAGGAGAGCATCCCAGTGGAGAATGAAGTGTGTCAAAAACAGATGGTGCACATAATTACTTTCTCAGACCTCCCTGACATTATCAGCAGGACTGGTGTTTTGATGAAAAAACTTAATTAAAACTTAATTTTTTTAAGTGGAAAATATTCTGCATGGTTACAGGAGGATTGAAATCAGGGTACTGTGTAATTTTAATTGCCTGTAAGAGATGTACTTCAGAAAGACAAGTAAGAGGGGAGAAAGAAGCAGGAGAGGGATGGGATCAGAGGTGAGTGGCTACGTTGGGTCCCCAGCACTAGCCAGAGAGCTGCAGCTGAGCCCTCACTTGGGCCTTTGCTCAGTTTCATGGGTGAAGGTGACAGGACCTCAGGTTCCTTATGTAAGGCAGGCAACACGAGTCTGTTGTGCAGTCTGCAGGTCAGGTCACTCATGGGAAACACACTTTAGGAAGAATGTTGGTTGATATTTATTACTCCAAAAAATGAAAACAGGAAGTTGAGGTTAAACATCCTGTTTTTTCTTTCCTCTTCTTAAAAATGATTGATTTATTTGAAAGGCAGAGGTGCAAAGAGAAGGAGAAAGATTTTTATCTACTGGTTCACTCTCTAAATGGTTGCAATGGCCAGGGCTGGGCTGATCCAGAGCCAGGAGCTTCTTCTTGGTCCCCCACATGGGTCTAGGGTCCCAAGGACGTGGGCCATCCTCCACTGCTTTTCCCAGGCGCATTAGCAGGAAGGTGGATTGGAAGCAGAGCAGTCACAACTTGAACCAATACTCTGTAATAGGATGCTAACGTTGTAAACAGTGCACCACATTGCCAGCCCCATGTTTCTATTTTTAAAGTAAGCCTGCCCAGCTGATTCTGGGAGTCAGGTGTGAGAACTGCAGTTTGTCATGAAAAAAGAAAGGTTGAGGGCTGGTATGGTGGCGTAGGGGGTAAAGCCACCACCTGCAGTACCGGCATCCTACTTGGGGCTTCGGTTCCAGTCCTAGCTGCTCCACTTCCAATGCAGCTCCCTGCTATGGCCTAGGAAAGCAGCAGAAGATGGCCTAAGTGCTCGGGCCCCTGCAACCACATGGGAGACCCAAGAGAAGCTTCTGACTGCTGGCTTTGGATCAGTGCAGAACCGGCCATTGCAGCCATTTGGGGAGTGAACCAGTGAATGGAAGATCTCTCCCTCTCCCTTTCTCCCTCTCCCTTTCTCCCTCTCCCTTTCTCCCTCTCCCTTTCTCCCTCTCCCTTTCTCCCTCTCCCTTTCTCCCTCTCCCTTTCTCCCTCTCCCTTTCTCCCTCTCCCTTTCTCCTTCTCCCTTTCTCCCTCTCCCTTTCTCCCCTCCCTCCCTCTGCCTCCCTCTCTCTGCCTCCCTCTCTCTGCCTCCCTCTCTCTGCCTCTCCCTCTCTGCCTCTCCCTCTCTGCCTCTCCCTCTCTGCCTCTCCCTCTCTGCCTCTCTCTACCTCTCTGCCTCTCTCTACCTCTCTCTACCTCTGCCTCACGCTGCCTTTCAAATAAATCAATTCTTAAAAGAAAGGTGGTTACGTTCTTGGTAGGATTTTGGTTGGTTGCTTAACTTCCTCTGTCAAATGGGGTTGGGATGCTTCTGTGGCGGGGTTTAGTGGTAGTGCCAGGGGACACAGGAAGAGTGACCGAGACAGTTATATGATCTCATGATGCTAGCACTTGTTTAGGAAGGTGTGGATCAGGCTGCCTGCAAAGTGGGGAGGGATAGTGTTCCTTAAAATTTAAAGAGAAACTGTGTAGAAGAGCTACCAAACTTAGTTCTGTGGTCTTTTGAGGGTGAGACTCAAGTTCAGCGGCTGGAAGTGCTTAGGAGAGGAATTGTAGTGCTCCATCAAGTCCAGCTGTGTGCCATGTGGTCCAGGGATGACACGGGCTGTGTGTTCCAAATCACTGGGCAGTTACAGCAGCTGCTGTAGTCTAAAGTCGTGCTGGGTTTTGCAGTTGGTCCTGGAGCTTGGTCGGGTTCTGGAATGGGGCTCAGACTTCCTGTGGAGCAGCGGCCAAGGTGCAGTTGTTTTGTAAGCCAACAACGCTTGTTTGAAGGAAGTTGCAGCAAAGAGTACATATAAATAAGACATGTCAGGGCAAGGGCACCCTTCCATGTGTCTTACACAAGGGACTTAACTGTCGCCCTCGATGAGAGAGGGTTGGGAGCACAGACTTCCTTAGTGACTGGGCAGCTCCACTGGTGTCCCAGGTGTCAGGGCTAGAGCTGTAAAATATCCTTTGAGTGGGATGGTTTCCAGGCAGTGAGAAATTATCCTGCCCCAGTGCCAATGAGTTGAGATTACAGACAGTTTGTGGACAATGGAGTTAAAAGCTTATTTTGGTGCCAAAAAAAATTGAAATCCATGCATAGTTCTTCATAATATGCAGTTTTCACTGACTTTCTGAAGACTCATATGCATGGATTTCAATGATTTTGCACCGGAATACCCTTTGTTTGGATTCCATTTTCCATGAACATTTTGTGACTCCCTAGTAGTTCTCTGTTAAGATACCCTGCACCTCATTGAAACCTGGAGGTCTCCCTAAATCCACCTTTGCTGATCCTCTTTGAAATACATTTGGGGACTTCTGGTATACCACAAGTTGAGTACAGGGCTGCACTTGCTGTTGAGTGGAATTCAAACCCAATTCAGACTGTCCTTCAGGAAGGAGGACTGGGCCGGTCACCTAGAACGCAGTGTGGAGTGGGTGGTGGGAGAGGAGACAATTTCTCCTGTTGCCCCTGGGGGCCATATTTCGATGCAGTCAACCTAATTTTGGGCAGCATAATGAACCATTTCTCCAGGATGCCTCTCTCGTTATCAACTGTCAAAGGTGTGGTCTAGGGATGACATTGGCTTGTTTCCCGTGTTCCGAATCAGTGTTTTGAAGATGCCCTGGGCTTCCCAGCAGCCACCAAAGGCTGGGTCAGCATGGGAGGGTGGTTCTGGTTTCCTGTGGAGCAGTGGCCAACAAAAGGTTGTTTCATAAACTGACAACACTTGTTTGAAAGAAGCTGCAGCGGGGAGCATATACAAGTAAGATGCATAAGGGCAAGGGCACCCTGTTACTTGGGATCATTGGATCAGAGGAGGAGTATTCTGTGCCCACAGGGTTTGAGCTGCCTGCATGGTGCTAACCAGGCTACCTGGGGATCAGATGTTTGACATTGACCATGTCTGTTGAAGTCCTGATGTCACAGAAGCAATGTGTTTTGAATTTGCTTTTAGTTGCTGTGAGCTCAAATTTTCAAATCTTCTCCTTCTAAATCAATAATGATACTAGGTGTTGCTTCTGTCTTCCTTGTTTTATTTGCACTTGCCTGTCTGGAGCTGGTAGGTGCTCCCTCTGGTAGCTGCTTTCCCCATGTAGGGTGGGGAAGCCCACATCCCCTCCCCATCAGCATTGCCCAGTGTGGCTGGTTCTCACAAGGGGCCCTTGGTGAGTTACAGAGGCAGCACAGTGAGAAAAATTGTCCTCACGCCTGGGAGAGGCTGTCCATCACCCGGCCGTGGGCAGCACGAGAGCTACGAAAGGACTGGGCCCTTTCTCAGGGGTGAGTCAGAGCAAAGAAAACATCTCCACCGTGGAGGGGTCCACCCCACAGCCTTTGCTTTTGGCTTTCTGAGAAGGCAGTCAGCACAGCAGAGCAGCAAACTCTTCCCTGCAGAGTGCAGGGGCCCCTCTCACCCTGCAGTCCTCACGCTGTCACTCTGACTCACCGCCCTGGCTTTCTAGAACCAGGCTGACTTCACTCTCCTTAGCTTGGTTCTTAAGGCTAAATGCAGCTCAGGACAGTGTGTGAATGGCAGGTTGTTCTGTCCCCGTCTTGGTTCAGCTTTTATAAGCCAGGAGAGCCTGAAGCCAAGGACTGATCCTTTCCTTCCCACCGTTCTCTAGGACCCGAGGGCTTGTCACCTGCAAATAAAGACTTGCTGGAATGAAAGAAGACCTTAAGGCCAGCTCCTTCAAGCTCCCAGCCAGCCCCCTATGGTGCAGATTGCTAATATTAAGTGTGGTGGCTCAGTGAAGTTGTGTCTTTTTAGGAGAAATGACCTGTGCCCAGGTTATCATGAAACCCAGGGAGAGTGCCGGGCGGTGATGAAGGTTTACTCTGATTTCCAACCTTAGTTGTGAGTGGTTCGAATCCTGTAAGTTGATGATGGGTTTTCTGATGACCAGGTAGAATTCAGGGGAAGCCATTTTTGGAATGCAATGTGAAATTCTCGCCTACTTTCCACAACACAGATAAATGCCTGACGATTCGCAATTCTGGCTTCTAGTGTCAGCCTTTAGATTCTGCAACTACTGAGGCAGCTGGAGACCAGTCTCTCTTCATCCCCTCACTTCAGTATTACTTGCTGGTGTCTTGGTTACCGATCTAGGTGCAGCCTTGTGCCAGGCTGAATCCTGAGCTCTGGTCCAAGGAGAAAATAAGGCTCAAATAAGGAAAGGGCCTGGTGCAGTTGTGGTCCAACTTGATGGCCCCAGAGTCACTTGGGAACCTCTGAAAAATGCTGAGGCCTGAGTCCTCCTGGAGACTCTGATGGTCTTTGGGGTGCAGCCTGGGCATCTGGAATTTGACGTTAAGGATGAAGGTAATTCAAAAAGTTTGTGGAAAACAGGATCAAAAAATAACTGAATGCAAGAGAAAAAACTGAAATTGACACAGAGAAGAGTTTTCCAAGAGTTCCTGGAAAATGAGGATTAGAAAAAAAGTATGCATGAATTTCAACTTGTTTTCCATCCAAATAAACTTTTAGTTCTGTTTCCTGTAAACCTTGTGAAGGGCCCTCATCTGTCCAGTGTGCAGGCACCCTCACAAACCAGTGTCCAGAGGTGCCTGGTCAGCAAGGGCGGAGGCCTAACAACTGAGTTGTGATGCGCATGAGCACATTTCCTCTGGCGGCAGTAGGAGTTGGGGAGCTGTTCACTGAGTGCACAGGGACGGGGTGTGGCTGCTAACTGTTAGAGGGATGGTGAGGACTGGGCAGATGGGCAGTCCTAGGGATCTACAAAAGACCAAGTCCAGGGTTCACACAGAAGCCAGCAGCATGGGCCCAATCGCCAGGCTGTGGCCTGTTGGCGTCTGCACCCGGGACTTACCACGCTCGGGGACCGTGAGGCTGCCTCTGAAATCGACTAGCTTTATTAATAACTTTTAATATAATATTTTGAGAGTTCTTGCAGTCTGTTCCAATAAGAATTCTGGGTATTGGCTCAAATAAACCTGGCGACATGGTAAGTTTTTAGCATTTATTCAGTGAAAGAAGTACACAGGAAAGTGAGGCCTTGATTGAGGGGAGAAAGAAGTCTGGAAGCATCAGCTGGGTCCCTACCATGCAGAGGGCAGGCCGGAAGCCACGTGGAGCAAAGGGTGTGGTCAGGAGCAGCCACAGGTCACTTAGCAGGGCAGGAAAGCAGAGGCAGAGGGCAGCTTTGGGCGCTGCACGCCTTTTATCTGCTTCCAGAAGGGCAGTGGTTATACTGGTCAGACCAGGTAGGGGTATGGGATGCTGAAACTCGCAGGGTGAAGGTGTGGTCTCCAGCTCACAAATCAGTTTAGTCCTGTCTGCCTGCCTATACCAACTTGAGTCTGCTTTTGTGGCTCTGGACAGAAGGCTGCAACTACAGGAAGACACACAGGAGCTCTCAGGCCCTCAGGATCCAGACCCAGGGCAGGTCTGGATGAGGGTTGGCGCTAAGTCTGTTGTGCTCATCAGGGTAGTCATTGTCACTGGCTGGAAAGGTTAAGATGTTCCTAGCCTTCCATTTTTGGACAGGAGTTTGGCCACTCAAATCCCAGCTGATAACATCCCTCAGTTCACATGTAGGCAGTGTTGAATTAGGAAATAGCTCTAAAGAACTCTTGGATTCCCTGGAGAAAAACCCCATTGGAATACGGTGCATCAGCAGGAGAGAAAATGTGATTTAACCAAGTACTCTACCATGGTGCTCACCATTTACCATGCGGTGGGCTCATCTGAGCTGTTGTTGGCGAGTAGGGTTTAATTCTTGTTCCAGATCCTGGTTATGCACAAAGAATTCTAGATGCTGACATATAAAGCACATTTTATTCAAAACCTGAGAAAGCAAACACACATGCACATACACACACACACACACACACACACAGGTGAGCATGGGTTGCCACACACAGAGAGATTTATCTTGAGTGGGCAGTGGGTCCAATGGGAGAAAGGAATGGGGGAGGGGAGGAGAGGAGACAGCATCCCAGCAGCGAAAGAGAGAGAGAGAGAGAGAGAGAGAGAGAAGAGGGAGGGAGAGGGAGGGAGAGAACGAGCCAGCACCTCCTAGCACTTCCTTTTCTGAGGTGGTAAAGAGCCCTGGTATCCACATGGAGCCTGAATTGCATATTTAGATGGCGTCTTCTCCCCCATCCTGGGAAAGGGGCATTTTGATGAAGTGGCTTGTAGGTACCTCCAGTTCAGCAGATCGAAAGTAGTTGGCTGCCCACCCCACCTCGGAACCAGAAGCAAACAGCTCAAGGTGAAAAGGTGATGGAGCTCAGGGTGTCACTCTCTGGAAGTTTAAGACTCTTTGGATTCCCTGGCGTACAAGGGCACTATTAAAATTTCTTGAAAAATGTGCATTCTAAAATGTGCATGGTTTTCAGAATTGTTTCCCACCAAAATGAAACCTTTAATTGCATTTCTCCATTAGCTTTTTTTTTTTTTTGGACAGGCAGAGTGGACAGTGAGAGAGAGAGAGAGAGACAGAGAGAAAGGTCTTCCTTTGCCGTTGGTTCACCCTCCAATGGCCGCCGCAACTGGCACATCGCACTGATCCGAAGCCAGGAGCCAGGTGCTTCTCCGGGTCTCCCATGGGGTGCAGGGCCCAAGCACTTGGGCCATCCTCCACTGCACTCCCGGGCCATAGCAGAGAGCTGGCCTGGAAAAGGGGCAACTGGGACAGAATCCGGCGCCCTGACCAGGACTAGAACCTGGTGTGCCGATGCTGCAGGTGGAGGATTAGCCTATTGAGCTGCGACGCGGGTCTCTCCATTAGCTTTTGGAAATACCCTCGTAAGTCTGTTGCCCACTGGACCCCAGTGAAAGCCTCTCATGTGGACATTGTCACTGCGTGGCCCTTGACTGCCAGTAGCCACACAGGTGGGGTGTGCGGGTGGAGCATTTCCTTCTTATTCTGGGAGATGGAGTCCCAGGTTGCCCAGACCACGGTGCTAGAGAGCATGTTTGGTCTCTGGCTTATAAATTAGGAGAAACTTCCCTGACTTCCTGGGGGTCATTTGAACTTTTTCCTCAAGGCAGTGGGGGAGCTGCCTGAGGTTTTTGGGCAGGTGGGCAACATGCTGCAAGGGGTATTTTAGGAGAACGTGCTTGGCAGCCGTGTGTGGGTGGGGAATGATAGCCCTGAACGGCTCACTTGTTGCCAAGAGTGGATGAAGTGAGGGAAATGCGGGGAAGAGGCAGGGCCACCGTGGCTGCATCCACGCTCTTGCTCTCTCTGAGCCCCGGAGCCCCAGGGACACCGTTTGCTGTTGAGCAGGTGTCATGCTGGATTCCAGGGCTGCTGAAACACGAGAGCACAGGCCCAGGGCCTTAAATAATACCAGCATCTTTGCTCCCGTTGTGGAGGCCAGAACTCTGAGATCAAGGGGGCAGCAGGACCATGAAGGAGAATCTGTCCCAGGCCCACATGAGAGGATATAGAAAAATTTGTGGAAATATGAAATTATAAGAAGTTTATTTTGGTACAAAAAATTTACTTATTTATTTGAAAGGCAGTTAGAGAATCTTCCATCCAGTGGTTCACTCTCCACATGGCCACAGCAGACAGGGTTGGGGAAAGCCAAAGCCAGGAACACGGAACTCCATCCAGTACTTGGGGCACCCTTTGCTGCCTTCCCAGGCACATGAGCAGGGAGATGGATCAGAAGCAGAGCAACCGGAACTTGAATCAGTGCTTGGTGCAAAAACAAAACCAATGACAACAAAAAAAAACAATTAAATGCATGTGTACTAAGAATCTTCAAAAGATTCATGGAAAATGCATATGAAAAACCTATGCACAGATGTCAAAAATTTTTGTGCCAAAATAAATTTTTAGTTATTTGTCTTTCTTCCTCCCTTCCTTCCTTTTTCTTGCTCCTTCTTTCTCTTTCTCTTTTCTTTTCCTTTCCTTTCCCTGCTTTTCTTCCCTTTTCTATCCTTTTCTTCCTCTCTCTCTCTCCCTTCTTTCCTTCTTTCCTTCCTTATTGAAAAACTGACAGAGGTCCCCCATCCACTGGTTGACTCCCCCAAGTGCCTACAACAACCAGGGCTGGAGTAGGCTAAAACCAGGAGCCTAGAAGTTAACCTGGGTTTCTTATGTGCGGGACAAGGACCCAAGTATTTCAGTCATCACCTGTTGTCTCCCTTGGGTGTGCATTAGCAGGAAGCTGAAATCAGAAGCCAAGCTCAGGACTTGAACACAGGCATCCCACATGGTGTCCTGACTCCTGCACCAAATGCTCCATCCCAGTTCCATTTCTCTGTGAGCCTTTTGAAGCACCCCTGTGAGTGTCTCTTTTCTCCCTGTAACATCACAGTGTCTTCCCTCTGTGGCTTTGTGTCCAGAGTTCATCTTTGTATAAGGACATCAGTCATTGAATTAGGGCCTACACAAAGGACCTCTTTTTTAACTTTAGTACCTCTGAAAAGACCCTCACATGTGAGGTATGAGGGTGGGGGCTAGAACATCAACAATTTTTCGAGGGGATCCAATTTAGTCCTTGACAACCAGTCTTTTTAGAGACTTTCTTTTTTGGGAACCTTACACTTGGGTAATTATGGGCTATTTTAAGGAGTATTTCAAGACCTAAAAACCCCCTCCTCCACCCACCATCTGGCCAAAATTATGTTTGTCATCTCTTGGTACCTGTTACCCCATAATACGAATCATTTGGCTGGAGAAGGTAGTGTCTGAAGATGATTTTTGTAAACATGGACTCCATTCACTTAGCAAGAAGCATCGCAACAGCAATTAGTCAATCAGTTGACCAAATGGTGTTAAAGTACTAATGTATGACAACTGTTGAGGGAACCTAAGGTAGGTGACACAGCACAGCCTTCTTAGAATCTCCCCTGTCACCTTGCAGGAAATAGCGAGGGCTCTGGAGCCAGTCTGTCTGGGCTCAAGCCCAGCTCTGCCCAGTCTCTTGAGTGTCTGGGATTCTCTGTTCATCAGAACCAGGAGCATCATAATGGCATCTGTCTCATGGCTATTGAAGATGAATGAGCTAAAACATATTATTATATGTATGTGTGTTTATAAAATAAGTGCTCAGACTATTACCTTGTCTGTAGTCAGATGTTAATGAATTTTAGCTGCTATTCGTCTTGATTATAATGTTTTACAAATTACAAATACCCACTTTTTTCTTTGCTGTTATAATCACCTGTGAGGTAGAAGGAGGAATTCGTCCTGTTTCACATAGAAGAGACTGAGTCCTAAAGCAGCAAGCGATCCACCCCGGTGCATAAGGCAGTGTGCCCAGATTGCATTTCGGCATTGAGAACACCGATAGGCGAAGAGAAAGAACTCGGAAAGGACAGGCTGTGCCCCAGGGAGAGACACCAGAGTGCAGGCTGCCATAGGATGAGAGCAGAGGGAGAGGTGGAGCTCCGGGAGAGAGGTGTCCTGACGCCAGAAAGGTGAACCAGGCGAGAGTGAGAAGAGCACCGCTTCTTGGCCAGCACATCCACTGTCCAGGGAGCTGACCTTTGAACTTTGCTTGACTGTTTGATACTGAGGGCAGTCTTTGGATGTGGTGGTCTCCTAGGTCAGACTTGAAGAATTCAGTTGCCTGAGATTTGCCGTCTTGTGTCCTGGCCTTGTCAGGTGACCCACCATGTGTGGGTGTTGGGATGTTTCTAGTGCCCTATGTAAGGCCTGTGATCTTTTTTCTAGGTTTTCTAATGATACCCTCAGAGCTCTGTGCTGAAAAAGGTTCTTCCCTATTCTTCCAGCTGTGCTATTCATGAGGAGAGTCCTTACGTATCCTCAAGCATGGGCACCAAAAATAAATAAATAGTAATATAGGGAAGAACTCACACTTTGCTCTTGGTGATGGGGCAGAGTTGGAGGAAGGCGTCATTAACATGACCATGTATTGACAAATAGTGCAGTTTTTGTAATCTTACTAACTTCAAGATTTTAAATTCAACTTAAGGTGCTCAGTAAAATCATTATCATCCTGAATGACAGTTATTTATGGGTGTATCTTTTGTCCATCACAAGTGAGCAGTAAGTCTCACTTAACTTTGTACCAGAGGGCTCAGTAATGCCTGGGAAACAGTTAATGTTCCATAAACAGTAAATACTCTTCATAAATCAAAGGTTAGCTACAAGCTATACCTCTCACCTGGGCAAATAGGGATATCCATTAGTATGCCTTGAAACACATTGAATTTGGGTGAAAAATACAAATTATTTTAACAGAAGTAGCATGCTTTGATAATGTAGAATTGTAGCTACTGCCTCCTCTGCCCAAGAATCAAATCGACTTTAGGAGCTAAAAAATGTAGATGGGTTGCCAGATGTTGCAGGAGAGAACAGTTAGGTGGTTCATCCATTACTTTTGTTGTTTAATTGTACATGGCAGGAATGAATGGCAAGGGGATCAGGCAGAGAAAGTTCAGGCCTGTCAGTGTATCATTGACCTGGCCCTTTATTGTGGGCTGGATCATATTTCTCCAAATTCATCTGCTGAAACTGTAATCCCAGTGTCTCAGCATCCGACTGTATTTAGAGATAAACCTTTTAAAGAGGTGAGAAAATGAACGTTAAAATGAAGTAGAGCTCTACTTCAGCATGCCAGGTGTCCTCATAAGAAGGAATTTGGACACGGAGACATGCGGGATGGGCACTTGTGCACAGGGATGACCTTGAGATGACCACCATAGAAAGGTGGCAGCCGTCTGCAGGCCATGGAGAGACCAAGCCTGCAGCATGTTGGACTTGAACTTGCAGCCCGTAGAGCTCTGAGAAAACAGTGTTGCTGCTGTGGAAGGTGCGTGGGCTGGGGTACTCCGTTACAGCAGCTCAAGGAAACTCATACAGTCACCTGCTTGTCAACATCTGCAGGGTCCCAAGACTCAAATACGG
The DNA here is from genome assembly GCA_949820135.1 of Sylvilagus floridanus. Lineage (NCBI taxonomy): Eukaryota > Metazoa > Chordata > Mammalia > Lagomorpha > Leporidae > Sylvilagus > Sylvilagus floridanus. The sequence goes on along the minus strand of OX463228.1, from coordinate 6,922,287 downwards.
AACAAAATAAAGATCAGGTGTGGTGGTGAATAGGGAACGCTTACTTAGAGGAAGTGGTCTCAGTATCCCAGTGGACTACGAAGGAATCCGTGTGAATCTCCTTCGTACCTCTCGCTGGCCGTGTCCCAGATTCCTCAGTTCTGGCCACGGAGCTAATCTTGGTCAAGGTGAGTGGCACCTTCCACCCGGGTGCCACAGGCTACAGGGCTCAAAACAGATTCTATGGTCAAGTTATGATGGACGTACTCTGATAGCTTGAAGTGTCCTTTTTATGTTTATTTTCATTTTGTTTGAGACATAGAGTGACAGAGCTAGCGAGTAAGCTTTCATGGGCTGGTTCACTCCTCAAAAGTTCCCAACAGCCATGGCGAGGCCAGGGCAAAGCTGGGAATCCAGAACTCAACCCAGGTCTCTCACATGGGTGGCAGAGACACGGGCTCCTGAACCATCATGTGCTGCCTCCCAGACTGTGCTGTGGCAGGAGTCTGTATTGGAATCAGCATAGCTAGGACTCAGACCAGGTGGCATCTGAACCAGTGCACAGAACACTGGCCCCTGGCTGCAAGAAGTTAGTCCAGGTGGTCTAGTTCCTCCTGAGATCCAGCAATTAGCCTGATGACAGGTGTGCTAAACACCATGCTTTTCACATAGGAGTCTGTTGGTGGGCAGCCTTGCTTGAATGGAAATATGGAGTGACCACATGTAACTCCCAGAGTGCTAGGCAGTGGATGAGAACGGCTAAATTCCAGTTCTTTTCTCTACTGTATAATGGTGCTTCTGTTTGCTTTGTTTTTCTCTTGTTCTTCAGTTCTGTGGGAAGCCCCTGGGAAGGGGGAAGATTGTATCCAGGGTCTTTGACTTCAAATCATTTCATCTCTTTTGTTCTTCCTCTCATCTATTCCACTGTGTTTTTGCAATATACTCAAGGGCAGGATTAATAGAAGAACAGAATTCTGCTGTGAAATTTGAGTGATGTGAATTCTTTATCACAATTTTAAGACTCAGACTTTGACTGTGATGTAGCCCATCATTTTCTCTGGTATGCATTTGACGTCGTTAATTTGCATCCAGTGACACAAAATGCCTAATTAGGGCAGTGGGGGGGGTACAGAAATGATTGCTCTTCTTCTATCCATTTGAGGGGAATACTGGACTTATTTCAACTCTCTCTCTAGGAAAGCACCTTGGATGGGTTTTTTGGAGTGTGAAACTTGTGGATGCTGGCCCCGTTTGCACTCCCTGCTGTGCTGGCCCACAGGGACATTTCAGGACAGAAATGAAGCAGAATTGACCTGCACAATGAAGGGAGGGGAATTTTAAAAGTTCTGGGAACACAAAGGGTGACACAAGGTGAGGATGATGGGCTTGGGCAACGTTTCGTCCAGCCGGGGAGACAGCCCCCGAGGTGGGGGCACCTGGGAGACAAGCCTGCCTAACGTTACTGAGCCTTGATGCTGTGGAGCACCTGTCAGCTCTGCCCCTCAGAACCTTCCTGGAAAACCATGGTGTGTGCTTGATTGAGCCTTCTCCCTAGAGTGAGAACTTGAACAGTTTCCATGTGGGAGTTGGTGGGAGGTGTGCTGTGTCTTGGCTCTGGTGTAGGCGTCTTCCCAAGGCTCTTGGGTTGAAATTGAACTCCCCATTGTGAAGTACTAGGTGGGCGGAAACTTAATCCAAATATGGTGTTGGGGCAGGGCTTTTGTGAAGTGATCAGGATGAGATAGGTTATCAGGATGAAGCCTGCATGAGTGAACACTGATGGCTTTACAGGAAAAGGGAGAGAGAACAAAGGCAGCACACCCACACCCACACATACTTACACCCACACATCCCTTCACACACAGACTTACACACCCACATACACACACATTCCTTCACACATACTAACACTCACACACCCCCTCCCCCACACATTTCTTCACACACAGACACACACACTTTCCTTCACACATACCCACACTTACACCCACACATTCCTTCACACACAGACTTACACACTCACACATACCCACACGTGGCTTCACACACACAGTTCTACTCACTCTTGCACTCAAGCTTACACACACACCCACACTCACAGTCACATACACTTTTACAATTATGCACTCACTCTTGGACTCACACACCCATACTCACCCGCACACTCACACTCATTCCCGTACACACATTTACAGTCACACGTGCGCACTCACACGAGTTCCTGGTCTTGTGCCACGTGAAGCTCTGCACCACCTCAGGACCTCACCCACAGGAAGGCCATCACCGCTGTGGGCCCTGAACCTCCAGAATCGTGAGCTAAGTAAATCTCTTTTTTTTTTAAGATTTATTTTATTTATTTGAAAGACAGAGTTAGAGGTAGAGACAGAGAGAGGTCTTCCATTCACTGGTTCATTCCCCAGATGGTCACAATGGCTGGAGCTATGCTGACCCAAAGCCAGGAGCCAGGATCTTCTTCCTGGTCTCCCACAGGATTACAGGGCCACAGGACTTGGGCCATCTTGCACTGCTTTCTCAAGCCATAGCAGAGAGCTGGATTGGAAGAAGAGCAGCCAGGACTCGAACCAGCACCCATATGGGATGCCGGCGCTTCAGGCCAGGGTGTTAACCCACTGCGCCACAGCACCGGCCCCGGCCCCAAACCTCTTTTCTTGATGACGTTACTCACCTAGGTATTTCGTGATAATTATGCAACATTTGACTAATCCAAGGCGGTAGAAGGAAATTCCTCCAGGAGATGAAACATAAGTGAAGTTGAGAGTTGAGTAGGACCAGCTAGAGAGATGGTGGAGAATGTTAACCCGCTAAGGACCCACGGAGACTCCAGTGCAGGGACTGGAAGAGTACGTGAGATCCGTGAGGGCTTGGTTTGAGTCGCTGGAACTAAGTGCATTAAGAGTAACACCTTCAAGGCTGGAAAACTTGGGGAAGATCTCAGACCAGAGACACTGGGTTTTGTTAGCAAAATGTAGTCATAGAAGCTTGAAATCCATGTTGTGAGGATATGGAAAGAAAGAGTCAGCATTCAAGTATCTTTGGAGACTTGGGCTGCCGATCTTTGGTAGGGGTGACAGAGGAGAGCCTCAAAGGGGAGAGGGAGGAAGGTGCAACTGCCCCATTGTTTTGGCCATCAGTCACCTAAGAAGGTTTTTGGGGGAGCAGTGGGGAGAATTAACTGTTGTAGTTGGTGACTTGACGGGTTCAGCCTGCCCTGTAATAGCAGCCATGGCCTCCAGCTTTTCTTTCAGTTTGTGGCATTTTGTTTTCTTTTATGCAAGGAGGTTTTCTTATGCAGGTAAGGGAATGCCCAGGAGAGGAAGCCGCTCCCCGCCTTGCAGCACAGAGTTTCAGAACTGTACGGCTCTGCGGTGGTCAAAGGGAGAGGCAGCCTTTGATTTGCTCCCGTATCCAGTACAACTCAGATGGAATATTTCTCCCACCGCCTCTCTGCATGCTCACTGCAGCCCAGCCAGCCTGGCCATGGGCGGGGCACAGAGAGAGGTGGGACAAACGAGTGTGCAGGGAGAGGAAGGGACCTGGAGTTCCTGATGGAGAGCTCGGCCTTGGGTCTCTCAAGGGAATCGAAGCCTCCACGCGGCCTTTGATATTGAGATTATTTTCCACTTTCTAATTAGAGAAATAAACCTCAGAGAGACTGAGCTCCCAGTTGGCAGCTATGAAGTGGCAGGTGCGGTGATGTGACTAAGAAGTAGGAAATTGCGTGACTTAATGATCATTGCCCACTTCCTCGTACTCCTTTTCTTCCTCTGCCCCCTCCCTCCCTTTCTTTCTTTTGTTTCTTTCTTGAGGTCAACGTTCATAACTCCTAATAGAAGGACACTAGGAATGTATGATGACGGCTGAAATCTACAGCCATCATGTATTCTGCAATTGCAGCAAAGGTAGCATTCCGTTATCTTCAGCAGGACGACAGGGTGGTATACGGCTGTGATTGTGTTTGTAAACCTAGGGTGAACTTGCAAACCTGTACAACAGATGTGGTGTTGTCAACCGGCTAGGGCAGAGGCGAGAGCAGGCCGCTGGAGGCCGCCGGAGGTCTGCCCTCTTCTGTCCAAAGGGCTTCCATGTCGGAGGTTAGCTCTGCTCCTGCTTTGTGAGTTTGAGCAAGACACCAGGACCCCTGCTAGGCACAGAAAAGCAAAGAATGCAGGGCTGTCACTTGCATTGCTCACCAAGTCTAGAGCAGGATTCACACTCAGACAAGGAGACGACAGCACTGTGTGTGTGTGTGTGTGTGTGCCGGCACACGCACAGGAGTTAGGGGATGTGCAAATGGTATCTTCAGCCTGGAGGTGAAGGAGGGATTCCCTAGACAGCATCTAGCTAACAGGTAGATTTGCTTATAAGGAAGATGAGGGTGCTTCAAAAAGCTTGTGGAGAATGGAACTCAAAGATAAGTTTACCTTGCTGCAAGAAGATTTGGAAATCTATGCATAGTTTCTTCCTGGTCAGCATTTTCTGTGAACTCCGTGAAGCCCCTCATATGCGTAGGTCTCAATTTTTTGGTACAAAGCTAAACTTACCTTTTAATCCTACTTTGCATGGGTTTCCTGGAGCCCACACACAGAGAAGAAGGAGCGAGTTGGTCTGGCAGGTGCATCACAGTGAGCAGAGATCATTTTATGTGATCTGGGCCACCACCAGCAGCGTGTTCGTCCATTACCTGACTGCGGGTTTGGGGTTGTAGTGACCAGTACCTTGCTCTGAGCTTGTGGTCACAAGACTGTTACTGGGATTCCTCTGGGGCCCTGCTTTTATTTGTTGTGGTCCGGTGGTTTATGCTGGCAAAGGAGACTTTCTGGATTTTCACAGCTTGCTTTGTGTTTGGGCATCTTTCCACCCAAGCAACATGTTGACAAATGCCAACCCATCGTTTTCTGAAAATACTGCTGAAAAGAGCAAGTGTGTTGGGAGGTGCCAGACAGCCAAGCACCAGTATTGCCTCTTCTAAGTCATTTTTGCTCAGATTCATTTTTCATTGTGCCTGGCTATCTACAACTCTGGGGTCCAAAATGGACCTCTTCTCTCTGCATGGCTGTTTCCTTGCGAGTTACAACCCTTCTCAAGTAGTTCTTACTATGAAAAATGAAATAATGTACTGATGAAAATTTGTCAAAACTTCTAGAAAATCACTTCTAATAAACTAACCCATCTTATTGAATTCACTGAAATAGCTTATGTAACATTTTAAGACATATTGGACTTCTATTTGAATGTTTGAAGAATTTGCCTTTCCTATGCAAATACCTTCAAATCATACCTTCTGTCACCATTTTTGAGAGGAAAACAGACTGATGCTGCTATAGCTTACTAGTTTTTATTATGGTCAGATCAGCCCCTTTTGTCTGCTTTTATTATCTTCCTGTCCTCAAAATCTCTACTTACATTGCAGGTTTTTATTTCTTTAAGATTTATTGTATTCATTTGAAAGTCAGAGTTACAGAGAGAGCAAGGGAGAGATAGAGAGGTCTTCCATCCACTAGTTCACTCCCCAGATGTCTGCAATGGCCAGGACTGTGCCAGGCCTGAGCCAGGAGCTTCTTCCTGGTCTCCCAAGTGGGTGCAGAGGCCCAAGCAATTGGGCTATCTTTTGCTGCTTTCCCAGGCGTGTTAGCAGGGAGCTGGATCAGAAGTAGAGCAGCCAGGTCCCTAACTGGAGCCTGTATGGGATGCTGGCATTGTAGACAGAGGCTTTACCTGCTACATTGCAGCACCAGCCCCAACATTGCATTTTGGTTCTTTCACTCTAGTTCATACTCAAAGACATCCAAGTGTCTAAGTGTTTCTTGTTTCTGGTTATACTTTAAACCTCTTTTCTCTATGTATTTTTCCAAACGCAATCCTGAAGATAAGTGAGTAAACTTATGGGACTGAGAAGAGAGGTGGTTATGTTGTTCTGCATGTTCTCTGCAGCTTCCGATTTCAGGCTATTGCTAGATGGGGAGTGTCTCACTCAGTGGGAACCACAGCCACATGTGCAATTTGCAGCCATCTGTATTAGATTTCAGAGATGGAGGGACTGGGAAATCTTAGGAAGCTTAGGACACGTTCTTATTTCAGGTCAAATAATTGACAGGAGTGGGTTCATCTCACAATTTGAAAATGCCGTCAAGGACTGGTGTAACGCTGCCGATTGCAGCAGCTGTAACACAGCTGGTGGAGAGAAGCAGCTGGCCTTCAGGGTGCCATCCTCGTGTTTTCTTCTCATCAGATGTTCTCAACTACCTGTGACTGTTTTCTCTACCTAATTTTCAACATCGGTTTTTGAGGATAGCGGGACTAATTTCTCATCCACTCAACTGTTGATCTTATTATTTGTGTGAGGGTACATGTTTGTGTTAAATGTTGTATGTTGTTTTCAGTTCAATAATTCAAGCTACTTCGTTTCCCAGGCAGGTGGTATATGTCAAGTGAATGAATTGATTTTCTTACACTAGGTATTTTTAAGAGAAAGAATGCTTATTTATTTCTGAGGTCTAAAGGGAAAGATGGTAACAGCCTTGCTGGGCCCTGTCCCTGAATTCTCAGCTTAGGGTATTCTGCTTTGAACAAGATGGGACAGGTGAAAGGCGTTGAGTTGGTATCTTCTCCTGGTAGAGGACTTGGCTCTGTGAACCCTTAGTTTCTGCTGCCTGTGCTTGGAGGAGGAGTACAGAGGTCAAGTGGGAGTTGAAACCAACAACTGGGAAAAGGATATAAGGCACATTCTTGTCCCTTCCACCTGTGATTCTATTGTGAAATCTACAAGATCCTACGGGTTCTACAGGTTCCCTTTCTTGCAAAGCCGGTGTACCAGGACTATGAATTCATGCTGTGTTGGCCTAACAATCTTGTGCTTATTAGATAATATTTTATCAGAATATTTTCCTGTTGTCAGGTTGCAACAGGTTAAGCTATCACTGGTGACACCAGCATCCCATATCCCAGTGCTGGTTGAAATTGCAGCTGCCCTGCTTCCAATCCAGCTTCCTGCTGATGTACCAGGGAAGGCAGCAAAAGATGGCCAAAGCAATGGGCCCCTGTGACCCATATAGGAGACCTGAATGGAGTTCCTGGCTCCTGGCTTCAGCCTGACCTAGCCCCCCGCCCCCGTGTGTGTGTGTGTGTGTGTGTCTGTCTGTCTCTTTGTTTCTCTGCCTTTCAAATCAGTATTTTTAAAAATATTTCTGGCCAGTATTATTTAGAACAAAACTGGCCACACATCTATTGCTAGATTTTAAAAGTTTAATAATAAAATGTGAACATGACAACAAAACTAAAATAATACAGAAGACTGTATAGGAAAAGTAAAATCTTTCATCTTTCCTCTTGTATCTGAGTCTTACTCTCAAGAGCTAAGATAGTGACCCTTTTCTTATTAGTCTAAAAATTTTCTACACATAGGCATATTTATAAGTGGATATGTGTGTATATGTACAAACATATTTAATATAAAAATGTTGATCTGTGTTAGAAGGCTATTGCTGTGTAATGAATTACCCCATGCAGAAGCTTAACACAAGAGCATTTGTTAACTGCATCAACCGGCTATCACTGTGTAGTGAATCAACCCTACTGCAGAAGCTTAACCATGTGTGGTATGTCCTGGTGTGAGTGGGTTTCAAATCTGAACGTGGCTTGGCTGAGTGTCTGCTCCAGCATTTTCCTGAGGCTGCTCTTGAGGGGTGGTCCAGGACTGAATCCCATGTGAAAGACAGGGAGGGAGAGATCCACATCACAGCTCTGTCACGTGGATGTGGGCGAGCATCACCTCCTTGGAGCTTGCTGGACTGCGGGCCTCATTCATAGCTGAGTGTGGGCCGCAGACCACTCGCAGCGCCTTACCACACAGTCCTCCCCAACATGGACACCGGTTCCATCCCAGCCAGGAAGGAAGAGGTCCCGGCAAGACGGAAGCTGGGAAGTTAAAGCCGCAGACTGGAGCCTCAGAAGTGACACTTCAGTGCCTTTGTCCTAGTCTACTGGTTCCAAGCAAGGCACAAGTCCCTTCCATGTTCAAGGGGAGAGCAGCCACAAGGACAAGAGTATTGGGCAGCAGGGATCCTTGGAGACCACTGTAGACCGATCCTCCTGCTCTCAGAACATCACATATCCCTGAGCTCTGGACATCTCCAGAACAGTGTTCTGCAGAGGAGAATTCACCCAGATGGACACCAGCAGTCCCTTCTGACCACCTTGCTACACCCTGCCTTGCTCCATTTATGGTCATTACTGCCAAACTCAGGGCATCTCAGTGGTAAAACTGAACCCTTATTCCAGAAATTCAGTTAATAGCCAACATGAAAGAAGGACCATTTGTACATTGTGGGGACATGAAAACAGTTTCACCAAGAGAAATGGTCAGGATATGCAAAATATAGTAGTTAAGTGGAGAGTGGCGTTGTGGCCCAGCATGTTCAGCTGCTGCATCGGATGACAGCATCTGCTATCAGTGCTCGTTTGAGATCAGGCAGAGAGAGAGAGAGGGAAGGAGAGAGAAGTGTCTTCCATCCAGTGGTTCACACCGCAGAAGACTGCAATGACCAGAGCTGTGCCGATCCAAAGTCAGGAACCAGGAGCTTCTTCTGGGTCTCCCACGTGAGTGCAAGGGCCCAAGCGCTTGGGCCATCTTCTGCTATCCCAGGCCATAGCAGAGAGCTGGATTGGAAATAGAGAAGCTGGGACTTGAACCAGTGCCCATATGGGGTGCTGGCACTACAGGTAGTGGCTTTACCTGCTACACCACAACACCAGCTCCTGCCCTGCTTCTGACCCACCTCCTTGCTACTGTATCTGAAAAGGCAGCAGAAGATGGCCCAAGTGTTTGGGCCCAGCAACCCAAGTAAGAGATGCAGATGGAGTTCCTGGCTCCTAGGTTTGGCTTGGCCCACCCCTAGTTACTGCAGCCATTTGGGGAGTGAACCCTTTGTCTCGCTCCCTCTGTCACTCTGCCTTTCAAATAAATAAAATCAATATTTTAAAAAGTAGCTAATAGTAAATAGCTAAAGGCTATTATAAGGACTACAGCAGAGTGCATAGCAGAAGCATTAACCAATGGCTCTGGCCCTGCCCTGTTGGAGCACTGCTTGGGAGATCTCACTGTGCCCAGTGTTAGTCCATCAGTCACTGAATAGTGGGGAGGTGTCTGCTGAGGGTTCTGGGGACAGGAGCTGAGTGGTGATGGTTAAGGACCCTGGGAGATCTCAGAGCAGTTATTACTTACTAACCACTAAAGACATTTTAATGACTTAACAACCAGAATGGTTACAGTGGTACAAACTGCCTGAATGTTAGCTCTCTTACTAATTGCTGATAATAATGGTTAACCCATCTTGCCTCTTAGTTTATGGTATTCTAGTCTGCAGAAAGAGAACGAAGCCAGTTTTGCCTGTGCTGGTGTCTGAGCTCTGTTACAGGAGCCATCAGTCCATGTGGTTTAAGACTAGCATTTTATATAAAGAAGCCCAAAGAATTTAAGACGGTGTATCCAGAAGTCTTTATTGAACCCCTACATGTGCCATATTTTGTGTAGTTGCTGGGAAAGTGGGGGTGAACAAAGCAGAGCAGGGTATAGCTGGAACTTCATTGCCACATTTCCACAGCACAGACATCTCTTCAACCCAAAGCTTTCGAGCACAGGGACTTACTTGAGACTTCGTGGTGGCCACTTCTTGGGACCTGTAGCCAGCAGGTGCAGAGGCACAGCTTCAGCTGTAGGCAATGCAAGTGGGTTTGGGTGTTGTTCATCATCACATAGAGGGCTCCCTAGGCCTTCACAAGGCATCATGTTAGCCCCTTATTTGTCTTGAAATTAAAGAGTGAGATTCTGTCCTCTCCCTTGAGTGAGTGACTGCCGATTTTGTTGCCTAAGCTGTTGCTGCTAGATTATCTTGGAAGCAACTCGCCACGTCCCCCCCACCCCCAACACTTAATACTTACAGGCTGAAGTATTGGGCCAAGCCAAACCTAGGAGCCAGGAACTCCATCTGCATCTCTTACTTGGGTTGCTGGGCCCAAACACTTGGGCCATCTTCTGCTGCCTTTTCAGATACAGTAGCAAGGAGGTGGGTCAGAAGCAGGGCAGGAGCTGGTGTTGTGGTGTAGCAGGTGAACAAAGGCTATAAGGCTGAACTATTGAAGAAATAGAAATGAAGCCAAAAAATAAATGTCTATCCTCCAACCTTGACGCATGGGCCTTTATTGTGGCCTGCGGGCCAGATTTCAATGTCAAATTCTTGGGTGATTTCAAGGTCAGAAGCAGTGCGTAGGATGGGGAAAGGGTCAACTCCTGGCTGGCATTTTGGTCTCTTTTATTCAGCCCAGCTGTATCCCTCTTAGGAAGTGCCTGGTGCATATTCATGGAACTGGGCCTGTGTGTCCGGGCTTCCCCGAAGGGCCCCTCTCACAGCCGCTCTTTGGCCCCCTCTCTCACCCTATGAATGTGGGCTCAGGCAAGGTTGGCTCATGCCCTGGGAGTAGGCCTGGGGTTAATTGGGAATTGGGGGATCCTGTGCCCCAGAGCGTGCTCTAAAGCTGTGTTACACTACACGGCAGCCACATGCTGTCTCCAGAGTACTTGTTGGGATATGCCATAGGCATAAAGTGCATACTGGACCCAGTATTAAGAAAAGGGATATCAGATATTGCATGAATAATTTTTATACAGATTGTGTGTTGACATAATAGTATTTGGACTCTACTGAGTTATCTAAAATATCAATTTTACTTGTTTCTTTGTAATATACCATTTCATGAACAATTCGCATTTGGGGCTCTCACAGCGTAACTATTGGGCAGGGCTGGTCTTGAAGCAGGAAGGGTGGCTCAGCTAGGACAGAGCTCCTGGAACCTTGGATACCCTGCCCTGTGCAAAGGAGGAGCCAGAGCAGAGCCCTGGAGGCAAGGAGTCCCAGTCAGGGGAGCTTCCTCTCTCAGGGCAGACTGAGTTCCTGGCAGGGTTCTTTATTCATTTGGTCTCTCTCCCTCTCATGGGTCAATGCCCTCTTACAAGTATCTCTCCTCTGTTCATGTGTGGAATTCCCTCTAACAGGAAGATAGAATCTCGGCCAACACCAGTATTCAGTATTCAGTTAGTATTCAGGCACAGAGAGCAAAGTTTTATATTAACAGTGATGTTTTGAGAAGCTTTTATTCTTTAGATAAGACCAGGTCTAATCACTAAGGAATTGTTTTTGCAGACAGAGTCTCTTCCGTCCTCTTTTTGTTCCTTGGAACACCTATGTCTTTCTGAACTGATTATTCTAGTAGGATGATGACAGATGGATCAGAAATGCTGTTTTGGATGCAAAGGGTGAACAATGAATGTGTTGGGGGTTTCTATAAGCTCTGTGGAATTACAATAGAGACACCCTCTGTGAAGAATATTTACTTATCTAATCTCTAGAGAAGGAAACTTGAGTCCCTTAAGTCTTAGAAGAGAAATTCATGTATACAGTTCATTGTTTTATGGCTGCTTTAAGAATTCACAGTGACTACTGTAGCCTAGATTTAGAGTTGGCACAGAAACAGTGGCTTACTTTGGGGGATTGTGCCTCTTGTTCCTGAATAAATTTCATCCAAGATTACAAGTGAGAAGGATTAATTATTGAGATGTCTAAAATGCTTTAGTTGATTGCTTTTTTTTCTTAGCGTGTCACAGAATGGCTAACTGTTAATCAGGCTGTTTTTCCTTCTGGAGTCGTGGATTGACTACATTACCCAGCTCCCCTTGCAGTTAGTGACTGAGACTGGCCAATGAGATGTTGAGGGAAGTGAAATAGATATTTGCCCACTCAGTCCTGTGGTCTCCTTTCTTCCTCTGCCTGTGGGATACAGTCTCCAGGGGCACATGGGCTTCCTAGGGAGCTTGTTACAAAGGCAGAGTCTTTTCACTCCACTCTAGACCAAGGGCATCTGAATTCGTAGTTGACTGAGATTTTCAGGTGATTGATATATATATATATATATATATATATATATATATATCATATTTATATTTATCAATATGTATATAACTATATCATTTATATATTAATATATTATATATATAATATAGAAATATATACTGACCCTGAGTGACAGCCACTGTTGGAAGGAGCTGGGTCCTGCCCTAGAGGATGAGGGGAAAATCAACCCCCTTAAATGGGTTCATAAGCTGGAAGTGGAAGTGAATTAAGCTGCTGAGATTTGGGGGTTTTGTGTTGGAGCAGTCAGCCTCCCTCAGTAACTCACAGTGTTTAAGACTGCTGGGCACTTGCAGGCGTCACCTTCTTGCCGATAGACTGCCCACTGAGGGGATCACACGGCACCTCCAGTATCCCAGTGAAGACCATAGCAGCCCCTGGAAGAGGGTATTAGTGAGAGCTTATGGGTAGTTTTAGAGCTCATTGTTAAATGCTGACCAGTACATTTGCATTCCCTGACTTCCTCCTCCTCTTTTCTGTAGCAATAAAGTAAAGGTAAAAACTTCCATTTCCTGCGAATGCATGGGGAAACCACTCATTCGCACAGTTCCTGTGAAAGCTAAATTAAAGAAGGTCAACTCTATGATCTCACTGTCTGTTGGCTGTAATTTGTTTAGGACATTAATTTTTGTAACTTTATGATACAAGTTATTTATAAGACATATCTTGGTTGTCATAGGCAGTATGATTGCTTTTGTATTTGTCCTTCCACCCGGTCTTGGTGCACAGGACAGTCCTATCAACAGCATTCAGTCATGCCTGCAGCAGAGTGCTACAACATCAGCCTCTCAGGTGTTCATCAGAGAAATAGTCTGATGCTTCGCCTTACGGATCTGGAGATAGGAGGTGTTAGCAAGATGGATGTGTCTTTGCATGTCTGAGGGTGCACACTGTCTCCTGTGATCGCTATCTCTGTTGGATGGGCAGAGCCGGTGTTTTAAATACTTCACCAGAATTCCTCAGGCTAAGGCATTTCAAATTAAGACAGCTTGTTAATTTTTGCTGATTGGCTTAAATTACACAGAGAATTAAATTACTGAGGTATCAAGATGTTTAAGCTATATCACTTTCCTTAATTAGATTACATGTAGGTACATGCGCACACAAATGCCCATGGACCAAAGATGGAAAAGAAGAAAAGCTGAAGGGATTGACACACACATACACACATACACACACATACATGTGTGCATGCACAAACCCCATCAGCTTCTCTCTCTTTTAGCAGGATATAGTAGACAGGAATAACAAGTTAGATTTTTTTTTTGTAGAAATGGATGCAAAAGCATAGGATTTGTAAGAATCACCAGCCTATGTGGTACAGAAAAGAAGTTTAAAACTTGTGCATGGGGCCGATGCTGTGGCGCAGTGGGTTAATGCCCTAGCCTGAAGCGCCGGCGTCCCATATGGGCACTGATTCGAGACCCGGCTGGTCCACTTCTGATCCAGCTCTCTGCTATGGCCTGGGAAGGCAGTAGAAGATGGCCCAAGTCCTTGGGCCCTGCATCCACATGGGAGAACCAGAAGCTCCTGGCTCCTGGCCTCAGCTTGGTGCAGCTCTGGCCGTTACAGCCATCTGGGGAGTAAACCAGCGGATAGAAGATCTCGCTCTCTCGCTCTCTCGCTCTCTCGCTCTCTCGCTCTCTCGCTCTCTCGCTCTCTCGCTCTCTCGCTCTCTCGCTCTCTCGCTCTGTGTGTGTGTAACTCTGACTTTCGAATGAATAAATAAATCTTAAAAATAAAACTTGCGCAGTTGATCTTCACTAGCAGTGGCTAACTACTGCCTAACTTGGCTGTTCCATCAAGGTGTTGAAAAGATGAGGTGCCATTGTGATAGATTTTGCACAATTTTCACTTGGCTTTATTATGTCCCTAAAATATCAAGAGAGTGATCTGTGCTCCATTTTTCTAAGGTGTAGGCAAATGTTGTCCTCCTGAAGTTGGAGGAAAAGGGACCGCTTGTCCTGTCTGGTTTCTGCTGTAAAGCTTTGTAGCCAGATAGCACGTCTTGACTTCATCGTTGTTACCCTCAGTGGTAAAGAGTAAATATCACCACAAAATGTGAGTTTAATTAGCCTGACCTTTCATATTGCAAACTGAAGTAACAGCAAGTGCTTTCTGTGAATTTTCTCATTTAACCTATCCAACGATCCTGTAAGGTCAGTACTATTCTTAGAAGGCTTTGCAGAGGAGGAAAGGGAGGCACACAGCTGAGCCTACCGCAGCCTCTCTTAGAACTCCAACCTGGGCCTGCATCCCTCAGCCACAGCGCTCTCCTGCAGGCTGGATGAACTTGCCAGGCCTCATGGCAGTTCCCCAAGGTATTGCATTTTGCGATGATGGATCTGGCTAAATCCTTTAAATGTGGAAGTCCCACAAAGAGTCCCACAGCTCAGGGAGACGAAGATGATCCGTTGCAGGGTGTGGCTTCCAAGGAAATCAATTTCCTTCCCTTCCTAATGGGCTTTGCTTGCTTGCAAAAATCAAGAACTGTGGTGATTTAAGATGCAGTGGAGCTCTGGGAGATTTCCATAGAACCACACTCAGCAGACTTCTGGAGATGATGTCATAGTTCTGCTGTGGAAGCTGGTAATGCCTTCAAGGGGAGGAAGCCAACTTAGTTTACAAATGTTGCCTTATCCTTATGACACCCATGAGGCTTAGTGAGTGGTATTTAGTTACTGTTTGGGGGACTATAAAAATTACATTGTGGTTTTTAGGGTTTATTTTTATACCATTGAGAACTAGTCCACACACATTTCATGCATATTTATGAGTATATGCTAGGTATTATTATACATCCAGATAGATATACATATATACAAAAGTCTCACAGAACAACACTGTGATATACTCTGGGAAGTGCATTGCATTCTGTTCCACTTCTTTCCATTAAAGAGATGGTGGTTGTGACCCACAATGCTTACTCTGTATCATAACCCGTGCCTAGAAAGCCAAATATCACATGTTCTCACTCACATGGAAGCTAAAAAAGTTGACCTCATAGGAGAAGAAATTAGAAAGTAGAATGACATCATAGTAGAAGAAAGTAATGGTGATTACCAGAGGATAGGAAGGATTGAGAGAGGGCACAGGAGATTGGGTACCAGGTACCGAAACACTGTTAAATGGAAGGAATGGCTTCTGGTGTTCTATAGTATGGCAGAGTGACAATAGTTTGTAATAATCTATTACATATTTTATGAAAAAAACTAATAAGAGTTTTATAGGCTTCCAACCTAAAGAAATGATGAATGTTCAAGGAGATAAATGCTTATTACCCTGATCTGATCATTACCCATTGTGTGTGTGTGTGTGTGTGTGTGTGTGTGTATCATCACTCTGTATTCCATCACTTAATGTACCTCTTAATTATTGTCAGTGAAAAAGCTAATCTATGAATTGAGTATAACCTATGGTTTAAAAAGTGTGGCACTGAGGGGTTCCCCAGCACTGATGGGTGTAACTCAAGTAGCATTTTCTTGACTCCCTTGTAATACTTTATAACTATCACTCATTATGAAGGTTAATGCACCATAAAACAATAACCTTTTAATTATGTGAGAATTTATCATTTGGCATTAGACCTAGCATTGTATTCTCAAGTCCCTTTCACATGCCCAGTGGATTTTTATTAAGTGCTAACCTTGTGTCAGGAACCAGTGTTGTAGCAGTGACTAAAATAGTCCGTCTACTTAAAGACTGGGACAGGTAGTGAGAGAAATCAGAGAAAGCAAATGCAGGTTGAGTTTCTGTTACCTAAAATACTGGGAACCAAAAGTGTTTTAGATTTGGAGTTTGACTCTGGAATATTTGCCTAGATAACAGCAGTTGAGTAGCTGAAATCAAAATTCCAAATACTGATGTTCGGAAAATCTTGAAATTTGGAGCGTTTGAGATTTTCAGCTTAAATGTGTTCAACCTGTTTATTACCTTGAAAGCACACGCTTTTGAAGAAAAATACAATAGGCTGAGCTTTGGGGACACTGTCAGCAAAGGTGCCTGAGCTGTCTTTCCAACTTTCCTATTTGATCCTGGGTATTTCTTGCTCTAGAGCAGAGTTCTCAACCAGGGGCAAGTTTACACTATGTGGAGACATTTTTTGCAGTATCTGGAGATTTCCCAGTCACTTGAGATGGGTGTGGTTGTCACACCTGCAGGAGGAGGGTGCTGCTGGCTTCTTACAATGTAATATCACAATGCAAATACCCTGCTCCAGCACCACCCCGCCCAGGACTTCATCAGACTTTCTCAAGAGGACACAGAAAGGCAGTCTCAGCTCCCTTGTCCTGATATTTCTTTTCCTGGCCCCTGATAACCTATGCTGTGGCCAATCTCTGATCACAGCACCATCGACTTTTTATTAGCATTTGACTTGCCAAGGATGCTGGCCAATAAAATGTGCCTTTAGGGAGAGAGCCAACAGGATGTGACTCGTTTTTTCCGTGACACATTTTTGTATTTTGTCATCATAACATCATCACTTGAATGGGTGATGGACATTTCAACAGGAGCTGCCTGTCTGGGCTTTGGGCTTGTCTTATGCATTTTATTTAGAAACATTCAATGGCACAGAGCTTTTTGAATCATCATAACCCACTGGCACCCACCTGACCCCTCTCCCCAGGAAAGTAGTTAAATAGAAACATCCTCTTTTTTAATGACTGTGGCTCCCAAGGAAGATGAAAGATTGGCTCCCTTTTCAAAACCACTTTATACTTCTCTCCCTGTATCCTCTTGATAATTGGTCCTCAGCTGCCAGGATTTCTCATCCACAGAGTGATGTGAGAGGATACTCAGGCCACCTCTTACAGGAAATTACCCTTTGAGGTGTTAGGGCCACAGCCTCTCATGCCAGGTGGAGAGCATATTAATAGGCCCCTGAGTATGCAGGGTGCTTTGGGCAGTGTGGTGACTCCTGCCTGGAGCAGGTGCTTCAGCCCTGGGTGCACCTGTCTGTCTATTTTACTGAGGCAAAGCCGTGCTAGATCATTAAGCAATTTGATGCTGAACCAAGTGCTGGGGTTACCTGTAATTCCTGGGAACTGATTCTGAGCCTCCCAGCCACATGGCAGGGGAACTCAAGGATGTCTCAGAAACAAGCTTAGAAGAAATAACTTTTGCTTGAAACTCCCCAGAATATCCCAGTTCAACTCCTGGAAGTCCCTAGAAACACCATTCCCCATTCCACTCTGTAGCCATGGCTGAGGAGAACCTAGTCAGAGTGTATGGACTATTAAATACGGTTCATGTCCTGGTCTTCATCCCTGCTTTGGGCCAGGAGCCCCCCAGTTACCCACAGATCAGAAGGGAGTTGGTGTAGGAGGAGGGCTTCCTGTGTGACGACTTGGGCTGTGAGCCTACGGGTCACATGATAGCAGCAGGTGACAGTTTTAGAGCTTGGAAGCCCTCAGAGACCCCCATGCAGAAATGGACCTATTGGGCATTTTCCTCGCTGGATATAAAATGGAAAGGGACACAGGGCATGGAGGTGTTGCACAGAGAGGAAAGCGGTCAGGGTGGTCCCCGGAGCCTTGAAGTCATCAGCAGTCCATTTTCTGTGGAATTTTCCATGGAATACATTGTGGGTTTGATTAGCCCTGCTTGAGAGCCATTCCAGGAGTGGAGCAGACGCTGTGCCTGGTGCTGGGAGCAGCCGATCACTGCTCAGAGCTTTGTTGCTGCGATTAATAAATGTGTTCCTAGCAGTTGATCTGCTTTGACTAGAAGTCTTTCCCCCCCAAAATCATCCTCCCCAAACCCTGGATAATTCTCTCCTGTTTGCCATTTTCATCACATGCAGCCTTGAATGTTTGTGTTCTGCTTACATATTCCAGCGTGGGAAAGAGGAAGAAAAATTAGGCAAGAGAGGACCTGCCTCATCGAAGGATGACTTTTGGGTTGATGGTTAGGTTTCATGGCTCTAGGCCAACAATGGTGAACTTTGGTTTTCGTTGGAGACAAAGTGATGTGATTGTGACTTACGGTAGCCATAATGACTGGCTTCAGTCACTTGTTCAGTTCTTCACTCAGTGCCTGTTAGGTTCTAGGCAGGACACAGGCTGGCCCTGTGGGGAATGTCGCGATGGAATAAACGCTCTTCTCTCAAGTCTGTTTGGTGGAATAGAAGAGACCAGACGTTGGTTTAGGAGACTGAGGTTTAACATCAAACAGAGCAGCGCTCGGGTGGGCGCTTCCCTCACTGAGATGGCCGGGTGCTTTTTCGGAGGTGGGAACTGTGTGGTGTGGTCACTGGTTCCCCGGGATGCAGTGCCTGGTGCCTGAGGTGTGCTTCCTGTGTGTCACCTGAAACGCTGGAGCAGTGGAGGGGAGGGACTAGTGGGGGGGGAATGGAGGGAACTGGGGAAACTGACAGAGAAAGAGGGACAGGGCTGGTCCCCACTCCCCCACTCGTCCCTCCTCTGGCAGTGAATGGAGTCAGCCCGCGTGGTTGGAGTGCGGGCATCTGAGTCTCCATGCCATCACTAGGAGATGCTCTTCCATGCCCATCTCCCGGTCTCAAGACTCACTGGAAAGGCAGGCCTCCCGTGAAGGGAGCTCTCAGCTGAAAACCAAGACATTGAACCCCAACAGGCAGCTCTCATCAGGAGTCCCAAGTCCCTGTGCAGATTTTAAAGATCCCTAATTTACTTAGAATGAGGCAGAATTTGCTTGCAGGGATGTAACAGCAAGATAAATCACTGAAGCCTCCTCATTGTGAAGTAGGCGGGCATACAGGTTAAAATTGGTCAGATTTGTGAACTGGAAGACCGCGCCCCTGTGTGACCTCATGCCCCTACCTGATTCCTTTGCTACGCCCCTGTGTGGCCTCATTTCCCTACCTGGCCACACTGGGGTGCCCACCAGCCAATCAGGTTAATTAACCACTCCCCTTTGGAGTGGGTTAAAAGCCTGGGGCACAGTGTGCTGAAGGCTTTTCTGGCCCTGCTCTTCTCTGGCCTCTTGCCAGGACAGGGCTTGCTGTAGCCCTGCGCCTCCAGGGCACATGGCCTTCGGGCCGTGTGCTCCAGGCTTCCTGGCCTAGATGCTCATCCACGTGGTTGGTTCCTGGTGCTAGGTATGAACCCCCATTCACTTCTCTCTCCTAAATAAAGCTCTCACTCTCTTATGCACCTTTCTTACTAAATAAAAGCTTAAAACGTACCATGCTGCCTCGTTTATCTGTGCCAGTATTTAGAATTCTTCTCTAAATATTAGGCAAGAACCCTCTCGGGCTTATTGATATCGGGGATTTAGTAATAAGCCCGTGGTGAAATCGTAAGGTACCCCAAATTCCAGTAGCGCATGTGGCACCCAGGATAGCATTTCTAGGGAACTCTAAGGGGCCACATTTCAGGGTAAATTTTAGGGGGTCTTTTCCGATTTCAATTGGGGTGGAAGAAAGCATGTGTTTGAGGAGCCCAAGAATGTGATACACTGTCTGGCCTCCCACTCCCATGGGACATGCTTCCACATGGACTTAGGGGAGACTGGAATTCTGCTTCTGTTTGCTGAGGTTAGGACGTGGAGATCTGTCCTGTGCCTTATGAGCGAGGGGCAAAGAGCACAGGAAGAGATAGGTTAGTCCTCTGCCAAATACCTGGGTGAGGATTCCAGGGGGCACGTAGCGGCCATGGAGAACACAGCCACCCACCGCCACGCTTTGTGCTGTTCCCCAGTGGGCCTTTCCCCAACTCAGACTTCTCTCTCTCTGTGCTGCCAAGAAAGAGCAAGGAGCAAGCACAAAGCTGCTTGCAATTCCGCCAGGCAGCAAGTGAGGGAGGAGGCTGGGGCAGACTGAACTTGGGCTGTGTACGGTGCTGAGTTCATGAAACACTCGAATCTACCTGAATGTGTTGAAAGTTATTTCAAACCAAGAGAGATGTGCTTTAAAATAGAAGAGACTGAAACTAGGAAGTTTGCTAATCTTAGCTGTCTCAGTGAACTTCTGTAAACACACAAATTAGTCATCTATATAAACTTCATTTAGATCAAGGTATAGACATACCGTCGCCCTAGAAGGGACCTTTGCCCTGTTCCAGTCAATATCTTCCCAAGATAATCATTATTCTGACTTCTATCACCAGTGATTCGTTTTGACTACTCTTGAACTTGACATAAATCAAGTCATATATCATGTACTCTGGCTTCTTCCTCTTAGCATAATGTTTATGAAATGCATGCAAGTTGACACGTGTCAATTTTTTCATTTTTTGGTGTGATTCTGTAGCATGAACCAGTCCAATTCATTGATGCCTTCATCTGTTGATGGATATTGAATCGCTTATAGTTTTTGTTTCTTTTCAATGAAACAGCTCCGAACATTTCTGTGCATGCCTTTGGGTGGACGTGGGCAGCTACATCTCTTGCATACACTAAGCCCAAGGATGGAATTGTGGGCCCATAGGCCACGGAGGGAGGCCTGTGACTTTCTACTTGACTGCTTCTGTTCCTGTGTCCAGGACAGTGTCATCAACAGGGTGTCTGATCTTTGAAAAACAAAAGGGGGGGGGGGGGGCGCTGTGGTGCAGTAGGTTAAAGCCCTGGCCTGAAGCACTGGCATCCCATATGGACACCGGTTCTAGTCCCAGCTACTCCTCTTCTGATCCAGCTCTCTTCAATTGTCTGGGAAAGTAGTAGAAGATGGGCCAAGTCCTTGGGCCCCTGCTCCCACAGGGGAGACCCAGAAGAAGCTCCTCGCTCCTGGCACAGCTCCGGTCGTTGCGGCCAACTGGGGAGTGAACCAGTGGATGGAAGACCTCTCTCTCTCCCCGACTCTCTGCCTCTCCTCTTTCTGTGTAACTCTGACTTTCAAATAAATAAATCTTTTTTTTTTTTTTTTGACAGGCAGAGTGGACAGTGAGAGAGAGAGAGAGAGAAAGGTCTTCCTTTTGCCATTGGTTCACCCTCCAATGGCCGCCGCGGCTGGCGCGCAGCGGCCGGCACACCGCGCTGATCCGAAGGCAGGAGCCAGGTGCTTCTCCTGGTCTTCCGTGGGGTGCAGGGCCCAAGCACTTGGGCCATCCTCCACTGCACTTCCGGGCCATAGCAGAGAGCTGGCCTGGAAGAGGGGCAACCAGGACAGAATCCGGCGCCCCGACCGGGACTAGAACCCGGTGTGCCGGCGCCGCAAGGCGGAGGATTAGCCTGTTGAGCCACGGTGCCGGCCCAAATAAATAAATCTTAAAACAATATTTATTTTTTACTATATCACTGTCTTGGGAAAAACTGGAATAACAATAAAAATAGAACCAAGTAAAGAGGCAGAAAGGTAGATCCCAGGAGCTGACAGCTTTTCCAGTCTGCGCTCCAGTTTGTCCTCTAGCACAACACAGAGTCATTGTTCTCGGGCATATCACAGGAGCCTGTTTCATTTACAGAATGAGAGAATCTGTGCAGGGTGATTGCCAAATGCCTTTGGAGCGCTCATCGTCTTCTAATGGAGTCAGCGGTAGCTTGGCTGTGAATGACCGATTCTTGTGGTTGGGGAAGTCCCATGGGTATGAGCAAGACAGCACCCAGTTCCTTCCTCCTGTAACCTTAATAACCACCACTGGGCACTAATAGAATATGAAAATACGGTTATTTCCCAGTGTCCATGGGGGGTCATTTCCTGAATTCCTGTCTGGATGCTAACATAAGCAGATTCTCAAGTATTTTATATACAGTGTGAGGTATTTTAGTAGGAACCCGTGTACATCCTTCTGTATAATTTAAATCATCTCTGGATTACTGATAGTAACAAAGCAGTGTTCATGTTACATAAAGAGTTGTTTATATGAGCTGGCACTGTGACGCAGTAGGTTAGTCCTCTGCCTGTGGTGCCGGCATCCATATGAGCACTGGTTCTAGTCCAGCTGCCCCTCTTCCAATCCAGCTCTGGGAAAGCAGTGGAAGATGGCCCAAGTCCTTGGGCCCCTGCACCCACGTAGGAGACAAGAAGCTTCTGGCTCTTGGCTGCAGATCAGCTTAGCTCCAGCCATTGTGGCCATTTGGGGAGTGAACCAACGGAGGGAAGACCTTTCTGTCTCTCCCTCTCACTGTCTGTGACTATACCTCTCAAAAATATTTAAAATAAATAGTTGTTTATTGTTTAGGGAAGAATGACTAGCAAAAATGTATATTCAGTACAGATTTTTTGTCTAATTTGTTTGATCCACACTTGGTTGAATCCAAGGATGCGGAAAGGCACACACATAGGGCCACCTGCATGTCCTTCTTGGGACTTGGGCTCACTGGCCCAGTCCAGGTGTGTGACATTGGCTTTCATGGACAGTGAATAGCCCTCCCTGCTTTCCTCCCACCACATAGCATGTACCCCAACAGACTTCCCTCACCGGCCTGAGTCTGTCTCTTCCGTAATTCATAATACTTTAGCCACTGCTCCTGTCTGTTTCTGTCTTGCTGGAAACCAGATCTCTGAACAGCCACAGGTCAGGGACCACCATCCAGTCTTCCTCACACCATGAACACTGAGCTGTCTCATCCTCCTCCTGACATTGGCCTGGCCGTGGGCATGGGTGCACAGCCCCTGCCCAGCTCCAGACATGGCGCAGAGATCACTCTCGTTTTGATGTGGGCAGCTCCTGGAGGCTGCTCCTGTGTTTCATTGCCTTTCCCTCTGCCTTTCAGTTCAGGACCTGGAAAAAGCAATTGACCCCAGTCTCTCTGATGCCCACTAGGGGTTGAGAAATGACCTCCTGCCAGTGTAGGAGGAGGCGATGGGACATGTGATGGGCTCCTTGGGCTTCGCTGACTCGCAGCCTGCTGGATGGGAAGTGGGGCAAGTGGGGTTTATTTTGAATTCCAGGTTCTTTATTCAGAACATGAGAAAGTGAACACTGGGACATGTGAGCCTAGGAGAGGAGTGGGTCAGGAGACTTCAGCACTTCCTCCAGTTGTGGTCATCAGAGAGGGAGGTCTTCCCAGTTGCTGGCCTCTTTGAGGCTGGAAGGGAGTGGGTGCTTCCATGCGGCCTCTCCCACCCCCACCCCCAGGTGCCAGGTTGGGGAGCTATGTCCCAGGAAAGGGATGGTTCCGCTGACAAGGAAATGGGCACATGGGGCAGGGGCTGTAGCTTCCAGCTCAGCAGACCTGGCTAGCCACCTGCTGTCTCCCATAGCAGGTGCAGCTCACACCTGTGCTGGCCCACCTCTGCAGGAGGGAAACCTGCTCCCCTGAAGACAGCCGTGGTCCCAGGAGTGGTGTATTGCCAGAGCTGGTCCTTCCTGGCTGCCTCCTGTGCTAAGCAGTTCTAGACCTCCCCAGTCCCGCTTTGTTCATTTGCAGAGCTGTACTAAAAAACCTCTACGACGTGCACATGTTGTTTGCTGAAGTTCAGCTATTTTGTCAAAGAGTGATCTTTGCGATAACATCAGGAACACGCGAGTTCACGTTTCTACTTTTGGTTTCTAGCGTGGTATCTAATGCATACAAAACAGCTCCCGAAAAGCCTTCCCAGTGAATAAGGGTAAAGGGGGACACAGTTTGACCCAAAGCCAGGCCGGCAGCCAGGCAGTGCTGATGCATTACTGCCACCTAGCGACAGATTACCTAAATTGCAGGGTTTTGGAATATGGGCTAGGACTGCTTATTTATTGGTAAGTCACATCTCATACCATAGATTTTTTCAAAATGAGAAAGGTCTTATATATAAGCAGCCCTTTGGACTTCAAAGGGAATAGTCCAGGATTTGTGGCAGTGCCCCACAAGAGACAGAGAAAGAACTGATACTGTCTGATCCTGGGGAAGGTCCCTCCACCCCCCTTCGATTTCCTAGTTACCAGTGAATATGGAGTCTAGATGTGTGTGTGCCGCTTCTATCCTGTCGCATCCAGCACCTATTTCTCAGCATGTGGAAGTTAAGAGCAGCCCCGTCGTAAGAATAATGAGAAAGTGGTAAAGTGGCAATCTGGTCCCTGACGCTCTTGGGAACAGTAAGAAGCTGCTTGGAGAACTGAAAACAGACAATTGCGTGCCCACATTGGAACCGATTATCCCCCCAGTTGGAAGTTAAAATCGTTTTCCTGCTGTGCAAGTTGATCCCCTTTGCTGCTTTTCTGGGGCTGAAATGTATGCTTCACCTGCATTGTGTGGCAGCCCAGGTGTGATGGGGCCTGCTGGGAATCCTAAAATCAGCTGGCTCCACGGCTGTGCTCCTGCAGTTTCTACCCCGTCACCCTGAGCTGGCAAGCGCTGCTCAACTGATAATAGCGCCTGGCCCGTGGTTGGCACAGTGGTTATTAAATGAGCAGATAGTCCCCCACAGATGCAGGCTGCAGCCTTGCTCATTAGCATCATCGTAGCCCCAGGGCTGGAACAGCAAAGGTGAGCCTCCCCTGAGCCCCTCCTGCCAACACAGCAAGACCCTGGTCACAGAGGAAGCAGAGGATTCTCAGCCAGAGGTTCGCACCGACTCCTGATAGCACCAATTTTAAGCAAGCTAAACATCCTCCTCTTCCCTGTGCGGTTAACTTCATATCGGAAGGGCCTAGCCTTTTCATTTTTTGGTAGATTGAGTCAGCTCATAGGAAAGTACTTTAAAGAGTTCATGGGAAAGGAGAATTAAAAGATTTATTTTGCTGCAAACAATTCTGAAATGATTGCATATAGGTATTTTTCTTCATATGAATTTTTCATGAATTTTGAAGACCACCTCCTATGCATAAATATCAATTTTTTTGCACCAAAATAAATGACTTTTAGCTCCATTTTCCAAAATGTTTAAAATTACTCTTATATATATAGTAGCAGCTCTCAAAGTGAGGTCCTTGAACTGGCGGGTTGGGTGTTACCCGGGAAAATGGTTAAATGGGATCCTGTCCTAGACCCACAGAAGCAGAAATTCTTGGGGGTGGGGCTGGACAACGTGTGTTTGAACCAACCCTCCAGATGGTCCCCAGAGAAGCCCTGCTATCCAAGATCTAGCGGCTGATAGTCGCTAATGCAAGGGTCACCACATAGCCAGCCTCAGAGGGACGTACCTGTGACCAGTAAAGGACACCAGGGGGAGGTGTCGTTGCCAACATGCTGCCACCCGGGGAAGCAGGTTGCCAAGGCTTTCTTAAGCCTGGGTTAGGGGAGTCTCCAGGGTATAGATGAGCAGGCGCAGGCTGACTCGGGCTGGTTTTTTGCAGCTGTCCCTATGTGTGGTGGTCTTGGCCCTCCTGAGTACAGTGTTGCGAGGTAAACTTCCCTGGAACATTGTCTAAAAAGCCCAAGCTTCAGCTTCAGGTTCTCCACCTGTGTTCTTTGGCAGAGCCTCTCGTCTGTGCTACACCGTCAGCCCAGCACGGTTTCTCGCTCTCACGGATCACAGGTTTTCTGTGCTGGTTTCCTGAATGTCATCTTGACTGTGGGCTTAGAGGTGGAGGACTCGTGGGTATTTGCAAAGGAAGTTTGGTCCTTTCCTGGTGGGAGAATCGAAAGCCAAGTTGATTTCTTCTCCACTGTTTGCATGGTGACTACAGCGATCTGTTGAGACTCCGGGCATTCCATCCTGACGTGCGTCTGAGTTGCCACGTTGAGTGCAGTGCTTAAGCAACAGAGGTGTCTGCAAGCAAGTGAAATCTTAACCCCAGAAGGAGCAGACATTGTTGGGAGTGAGCATAATAGATATTCAGTGTTGGTTTAATTGAATGGAATGAGGAGGAATGGCTTATTCCAGACTCCATACCAGAATGATGAAAATGACTTTGGTCTTAGCCTTCTCATTTTAAAAAATATTCATTTTCATTTTATTTGAGAGACAGAGCAATAACTCCCCAAATGCTTACAACAGACAAGGCTGGGCCAGGCTGTAGCCAGGAACCTGGAACTCCATCCAGGTCTCCCACATGGGTGGCCAGAACCCAAGTTCTTGCACCTTTATCTGCTCCCTCTCAGGGTGCGCATATTAGCAGGAAGCTGGCTGGAAAGCAGCGAAGTCTAGATTTGGAGCAGGAGCTGGGATAGGGGATGCAGATGTCCGGGGCATAGTCTTAACCTCGGCCCCGTAAACATCCTTCCTTAAGAAAATCTCCGTTTCAGGTTGTTGTGGCCTTAGTTGGCTGTCTTGGGAGATTTTGTTTCAGAAATGCACCACAGTCTATTCAGATGAGATACATCTTGGTTTATTATCAATTCCAAACATTGAAAATTCACCCCATGTATCTGGAGTAGCTAGGTAGCTGGTATGAGAAAGCTCCAGGGGTGAAACTGTCTACCACCATTATTTGTATTCATTCGGGTGCTTGCTTAATTCTGGAAAGCCCTGGGCGAGGGGGCAGGAGACAGGAAGAGGCTTGACAGTGGAACACACCCGTCAGCATCTCCGCAGTGCTGCTCTGATGAAAGGACTTTGGTTTCGTTGTCCCTCTTTAATTGTGATTGACACAGAAGGCTGCTCCTGGGACTTCCGGGTTCGCTCAGTGTGGGAAATGGGATTTCTCATCCTGGGCTCCGTGAGCAGAGGAGTAGCAGGTGCAGTAATTTCCTGCACTAGGTGGTTATTATGCCCCAGGGACAGGTAAGGCACTGTTAACTGATATTTTGATCCAGGTTTTTGTAACTGCTGTGCACACCGTGTTCAAAGCTAGATTCTTCCTGACCATAAGGACACTCGTTTTTCACCATCACTCAGAGCTCTGCCACAGAGCAAATTGCTTGTTACTTAAAAGTGTGTGCCTTTGAAGAATGGAAACTGAATTGACACTGCTGAGATTTGAATGTCTGGGTGGGGGGATTTGGAGAACCCGTGTCTGCCGTGGAGCCTGGCTCAGCAGGACCAAGCTGCTGCTTCCCTGCCGTGTGCACTGTGCACAGTGGAGACCTCCCGCACCACATTTGGGTGATGGGTATTTCCCTGAAAATATGCAGATACTTTACAAAAATCATGGGCGGGGCCAGTGTTATGGCCCTGCCAGTTAAAGCGCCGCCTACAATACCAGCATCCCGTATGGGCGCCTGTTCACGTCCTGGCTGCTACACTTCCGATTCAGCTCCCTGCTTCATGGCATGGGAAAAGGAGCAGAAGATGTGTGGGCCCCTGCACCCACGTGGGAGGCCCAGATGAAGCTCCTGGCTCCTGCTGGATGATTTGTTTTTGGCCTGGCTCCCTGCTGGCTGTTGGGGCCATCTGGGGAAGGAACCAATAGAGGGAAGACCTTTCTCTCAACTCTGACTTTTAATTTAATAAGTCAGTCAGTCATCGTGGGAAAGGGAACAAACAGATCTGTTGATCTGGATGCAAAAATTTGTTTTGAAATCATTCATCCAACGGGGTCTCCAAAAAGTTCATGGGAGAAGCACACAATGAAATGACTATGCAGGATTTCAGAACCGTTTGCCACAAAATGCACCTCTCTCTGCATGCATCTTCCATGAATGTTGGAGATGCTTTTGGTGAACAGGTCAGGCACTCTGTAACATCAGTAATGGGAAGCAGGTGTTTGGTATTCTTGTAACAACCAAAAGGGCTTTTTCCCCTCTTAAATCCGTAATCAGAATGCCTTCTATTCATTGGAGTTACTGATAATTTGTCCTTATTGTACAAACACACAGCCGTCAGAGTGTTTATCAGAAATGGACTTGTGTGTGCTCACAGGTGACCGAATGATTGATTTACCACACCAAGAAACAAAGGAAATACAGATTACTTAGATTTGTTTGTTTCCACTCCTTGTTTTTCATTATGGTTTGGATTTTCACAAATCCAGGAGCAAAAGTAGGGTTTTCTATTTCTTTTCTTTGGAAAATGAGCAGCTTATATTTTCTATTAACTCCAACAAAACAAATTTTAAAATGCGCAGTGGATGCTGGGGTGCAACCCCAAGAGCTCAGTGATTTTTGTAATTTGCAGAAGGCGAGGCAGCAAACTGCTTCCAGGAACCCGCATCCTTACTGAAAGTCAAGCAGGAACTTGGCCCAAAAATGAGAGCAAATTCAAATATGGACAAAGTTTTCCAAGGCGCTGGGAAGAACTCAGGAAAGTACACACACTATTTTAGATAAGGTCGGCAACAGCGGTTTTCTAGTACATAGACGGGAATTTATTGTGGAAAATATGCAATGAGTCTTTGTGGCAAAAGACTGGAATGGACTAAGAGGAGAACTTGACAAAATGATTCTCGAAGCCCATCAGAAAAATATCCAGTGCTGTCCTGGATGAATTGTTATCCCCACAGTCTCTTGTTTATGTCACAGGCGAGTGAAGAGAAGAATAATGTCCTATCTGTCCCCGTCTGTGGCCAGCCCTTGGCCAGTGCCTCCTGCACCCAAATGTGTGATGGAGACAACGCAGGCCAAAAGCCTATGCTTACCTAGCTGGGGTTTTAGCCATCCATTCTTCCCAGCGTTCAGACATGCTGGTAATTACAGGTTCCAAAACCCTGTTCCATTGGATCCGTAAGGACAGCCTTATTTATGTCACCTTAAAACAAGGTCAAGTTAAGTAGTGCAAGCTATAAAGTATTCAGTGGCTGTTCTCCATTTCTGCTGGGCCAAAGAAAACCTGGCTTGGGTAATGGCATTTTACTGTGCAGACCCGGCTGAATTGCTTCTGTCCCTGGAAATCTCTGTCTCTTCTTTTATGTTTATCACCGCACGTTTCTCTTGTGTGTGTTGATCCAAGACTCCGAGTAGTCACTTGTATAATTTGTCTGATTAACAGACTTTGAATCTTGCCTAATACTTAAACTGTGGATCTATAAATTATCATAATAATGTTGGCATAATTGCAGGTCCATTTTTATGTCTGCCTGGTTCTGCAGTGGTTTTTATCATTCACTGACTGAGAATAATTTTTTGTCTTCAACCCCAAGGCAGGATGCACTATTCTGATTTGGTACATCAATCTACAAGACGGCGTGGGTGGGGGGCAAAGCAGAGAGGGAAGTTGAAAGGACATGAATAATACAGTGAACCTGGAAGTAGGCAGCAGGCACACAGCACGTGGGGGAAACACAGCCCAGAGATGTTTCAAAACAAAGAAGGGGAAGAGAAAATAAATATCAGTGTGTGTGTGCTGATAGAGTAAACTAGAAGTGACCACTTCTGTTTCCTTCTGTGGCTCTGAACTGCCTCTCTGTGCGTGCGCCTGCTGTGGGATGGCGGAGTGTGGTTCTCACTGGGACTGAACATTTCATCTTGGAGAAAGTAGTTGGGAATGTTCACACAGCGTGGGGTAAATATTCCAGATGGTTCGTGTATAAAACCTAATATGAGAGTACTTCAAAAAATTCATGGATAGGGGAATTAAAAGAGAAGTTGATGCTGATGCATACAAAATTTTGAAATCTGTGTCCAGTTTTTTCATACTGTGCATTATCCATGAACTTTGTAAAGACCCCTTCGTACGCCATTTAGGGGATTCCTTAGTAGCAGTCTACACATTTAACATCTGTGCCGTTGGGGCCAGTGCTGTGGAACCGCAGGTTAAGCCACCACTCGCAATGCCAGCGTCCCACGTGGGAGTGTTATTGGAGTCACAGCTGCCCTGCTTCCCATCCATCTCCCTGCTAATGTGCCTGGGAAAGTAACAGAAGATGGCCCAAGTGCTTGGGCCCCTGCCACCCACCTGGGAGACTTGGATGGAGTTCCAGGGTCTTGGTTTCAGCCTGGACCATCCCTGACCATTGCAGTCAGGTGAGGAGTGAACTAGCAGATAGAAGAGCTTTCTCTCCTGCCTGTGTTCCTCCCTCCCTCTCTTTATCTCTCTGTCATATCTGTCACTCTGCCTTTCAAAGCAAATATTTAATCTTTTTTTTAAAAAAATTTACTTTGTCACCTTGAACCCTCTGGAGTCTCTATAACACTAGATTGAAAGTTTGCTTTAAAGTGGTAGTTTATAATGAAAAGCAAAGCCACTGTCCCCATACTGTGTCTCCACATACCCCACTCTTCCATGATCTTCTGGTTTCTACCCAGTGCTGTTTCAACTTGATGAAGCTTTACAGGCAGAAATGGAGCCTCAGTTCCCCTTCCTATCTTTTACAGTACTTTCCACAAGTATTTATTGAGTAAATAACAAAATTTACAGAGTCTGAGAGGCCTGCAAATATTTCCTCTAAGCTGTTTAGTGAAGTGATAAAAAAAATGGTATTTAGTGACAAAAATATTCTACCTTCAAACACACACCAAAAATGTACCCAACAAACTGCTTAAGGAAACCACTACAATACCACCTTTGTTGGTGGTTATTGGGTTTATGCTTAATTTATACTTAACCCTGAACATATGTTGTGCTCGTTATGTAACAGCTTCAGGAACATTTCTATCCCCATCACAGAGATGCCAGGGCAGGAAACACTTTGAAACCAAAGGCAGGAGGGAGGGCCTGGGAGTGTTCCGCTCTCTGGTCACTCCTAGGAATAATATCAGGAACATCAAATAGGACTTTATTTCATTTGGCAAAGCTTAGTATTTGCTTAAACACAAAAGAGACATCTTTTTATGCTACTGGTGAAAAGTAGTGTTTGTGCAAATGTAGGATTTGGTGAAATATCTAGATAAGCATTCTTACTATGCTTTATTCTGTTTGTTTGCAATCATGCTTTATTTTTTGACAGATCAATACCCTATTAAAATGCCCTTGTAGCAAATCTGGATAACCACAGTGATGATATCCACATCCTTCCCATGGTGAATTTCTTTCAACCGCTAGTTACGCCACAACATGATAACTGCAAAGCAAAATGAAAGACAGGAATGGGCTGGTGAGTGTGTGAGATACAGATGTTCCCCATGAACAACGCTGCAGTAGTCAAAATTATCTTTTGTGCTCAGTATTCTGATATGTCAACTGCATCCCAAACCTTATGTCATTGATCTTTCAAATGCTCCCGGGAGTATCACAATCTATTCCATAAATGGCGAAGTGGAGTCTCAAAGAGGTGGCTGGCCCAGGCTTGGGCAGCTGCCGTGGAGCGTGTCCGTGGTTGGAGTCCAGTACTCTGGACTCTGAAAGCCTGCAGCCGCAGGTACTGATCTTGCCAACTGCCCTTGCCCTTCCACACGCACAAGCTGGTGTCGTTCCATTTCCATCTCAGTGAACCAGATGGAGTTGAAGAATCCTTCTCAGCATGGACAAAAAATCTGTGTGCTGTCCTGGTCTGGGTTCCTTCCAGGCTGGGCATTGGTGCTGACAAGACACGGAGTCTGCACCAGCACCGTGTCACCAAGCACACGACACAAGCCTGCCTGTTGCCCTTAGTTGGAAGAGGTGGTTTTTCCATCAAAGGCTCTGATGTGTTTGTTTTCTCCAGGAATTTTGGTCTCACTCCTTTGGGAGGGCACAGCTCCTCCGCTAAGCATCTTCTCCCTTTACTTCTTGCTGCACAAGAACTTTGGTGTATAAGCATACTGAAGTGACCTGTTTCTGTCTGGGATAACAAAACATTCCAGATGACTGATGCCTTTTACTGGGGACAATTTGACCTGATTCTGACCCTCGTGCTCTGCCTGCAAGGACAATGATCACTACAGGACTCAGCGCCAACCTTTTTATTTCATCTGCATTGGATTTTTTTATTTTCTTAGAAAAATAGCAAGCTTTTCCAACTGCCTAGCTACTATGGCAATAAGAGCTATTTGAATAGATGCTGGGGCCAGCACTGTGGTGCAACAGGTTAAAGCCCCGGCCTGCAGTGCCAGCATCCCATATGGGCACTGGATTGAGTCCCAATTGCTCCACTTCTGATCCAGCTCTCTGTTATAGCCTGGGAAAGCGGTAGAAGATGACCCAAGTCCTTGGGCCCCTGAACCTGCATGGGAGACCCAGAAGGAGCTCCTGGCTCCAGATTGGCTCAGCTCCAGCTGTTGAGGCCACTTGGGGAGTGAACCAGCAGATGGAAGACCTCTCTGTCTCTCTCTCTGCATCTCTGTAATTCTGCCTTTCAAATAAATAAATGCATCTTTGAATAGATGCTGAATACATGTACCCCAGCTTAGATGCATCGAAGGAAGCAGTTGTGAGACTGGATGGCTTAAATGCATGGGAGAACCGCTGTCTCTGGGGCCATGGAACTGCTCTGAGCTCTTGAGAGGACTGTGTTCAGATGCAGAAAGGCCCACGTGCTGATCACACACTTTCAGGTAGAAGGGTCAGTTGCTCCTGAATGGAAAGTGCCAAAAGCAACAAAAAATGGCCCTGGGATTTTCTGCTTTGCAACCAGAGTCAATGTCTCAAGAAAATGAGAGTGAACAGAGAAACCCCTAAAAATGCTAATGGGCTTGGAGAATGCAAAGTCTTTGCTATTGGTTTATATTATTTATTTGGCTAAGCAAACACATAATCTAATTTATTCAGATACACATACTGATATTTTTTAAAGTCCACTGTTCATATCAAGAAACTTAAACTGAATGAACAGTGCCTTCTACAACACTGCTGAATGCATCCACAGTCACTGGGAAATCATACTACCACGTGTAATTGCAAACGCAGGACTTTGTCGGCATAGAGGTGCTGTTTTCTTCAAGGGTCTCTCCCTCTCTCAGGGCTCCAAGTGTACTGTGTTGACTTTACCATGCAGTTGACCTATGAGTTGATTGTTAGCTCTGGCGTAAATATTTGATTCGATTCTGTTGGTTAGATTCCTTCAGTGCTGGCAGTGGACTTGAGTGCCTCTATGTGAAAGATTCATAGCTTTCTCTGTCTTGATAGTAGTCAGAGAAGCCAAGAATAAGCCTGGAATTGCAGTCCAAAGACAGTTCAACATTAGGAAGGACTTCCTGACTTTAAAAACTCACTAAGAGGCCCGTCAGAAATGGATCTAATGAATCGATTCTTCCCTCTCCTCCCCTCCCCATTCTCTCTTCCATTTTTCAGAGTTTGTCAGTTAAATGGGAGAAGTAATTTCTCTCCACAGGTTCTGTGTTTGTGAGTTCACTGCTATGGGCATTTATCTGCAACCCCTACATCCACGCTCAGGGTGCCTCTGTCGTCACTGGCAGACATGTACAGAACAGAAAATCATTTGAATCACTCAACAGGTGTTTTCGGTTGAAGTCATGGAACATTGTATTCAGTTACCATGTTTCAGCCCTAGTACTGTGGACAAGTCTTCTTTTCGTGGTTCACTTAGTGCCACATTTAAAACATTTGTGTTTCCTTGTGATCTGGCCTTTTAAAAGGGCCTGAGCACAGTGTTGACATGCTATCTGGTGATCCCAAGTACAAGAAGAATGATGGGCCTGAGAGAGAAAATGCATGTATTAGATAAGCTTCTTCTAGAAATGAGTTGTATATGGTGCTGTTCATATTGGGTGCAATGCTAATGCATCAACAATTATTTTTTTTCACCAAAATTAACTTTTAATTCCATTTCCCTTGAAGTTTTTGAAGTTCACTCATGTATATTAAACAAACTGTCATCAAGCAGAAGCATACAAAATGAGGTTATAATTCAGTGGGTTGATGACAATGTTTGGACCAGAGGCTCACAGGGACCTAGCTCTGTATTTGGTCTAGGAGCAATGCTTCAGTGTTTGCTGATTCTCTGTTTACAAAGGAAGGGGGATGGGTGTTGGTCACAGTGGGTTAGGCCCCTACTTAGGACACCTATGTTCCATATAGGACTACCAGTTTGAGTCCTGGGTCCTCCACTTCCAATCCCTCTTCCTGTTAGTGCATTCTTGGAGGCAGCAGAAGTTGGCCTGCAAAGACTCAGTAGGATATAGCCACCACAAATGAGATCGATTGTCCTTACCTGAGGACCATCAGGAAGATTACATAGGATAATGCCTGCAATGCACAATGTCTTGCAGTGTGCCCAGCTATCGTCACCATACCGTCGTCATCGAATAGTCGGAAAAAGGTAAAATTAGCAAGAATCCCACTATTTTATCTCAATAAGTGTCTTCATTTGGAGTGTTCCACTCTTTGTTGCCTCAAATTCACATTTTATAAAGCTGCGTTAAGATACATGTGATTTCGATCCCCTTTCTTCTGCACGGTTCTGTAACGTGCATCGTTCTGTGTTGTGACATAGCCTTCATGTCTCTGGTCCTGTTGATTGAAAGGGTTGAAAACTTTCTTCCTGGGATGACTTAAAAGCAGCCCTTTTCAAGGAAGAGGCTGACTTCATCTCTCACGACACTGACAAGCCTTCCAAGTCTGACTCATTGTGAAAAAGAGCTCTCTGAACAATGGAGAGACGACTCCTACCTGACAGGGAAATTTATTCCATGACTTTTTTCTCTTGAGTGGAAAACTGTTAAGTCAGAGGGTTTGAGTCATCACCCAGCGGAACAAGGAGCTGAGGGACTGCAGTGGAAGTTGTTCTCATCTTAGACAAAGGGTCTGATACAGTGCTTGGCCAACGTTTTCTATAAAGGGCCAGATAATAAATATGTTAGATTTTGTGGAATGTATGATCTTCATCATAGCCAAAATGGCCATGGATAACATTTAAATAAATGAGTGTGGCTGTGTTCCAAAAAAAAAATGCTTATTTATAATTAAGGCATAATTCTAAGCAGAATATATATGAATGTACAAATGGGCTCTTCATACACTTCCTGTAAACTTCTTGTGTGTCAGACCTTGTGCTAATTAGTAGTAATATCAATAGGAGTAGCCAAAACAAGATCTTCCGTGCTTTATGAGATTTACAGTCAAGTTAGAGAGGTCTTACTCAAACAGTCATGTAAATTCACACACAGTTGCACATGTTCACAGATTCCACAGAGGGAGAAAATGGGCAAATAATGAGCAGTAAAACTGAGAGGGTCTTCAAGAGGCTCATGGAAAACACATATTTAAGAAACTATGCATGATTTCAGATTTCTTGGTATCAAAATTAACTTATCTTTGACCTTCATTTTTCCAGGACCTTTAAAAAATCTCCTTATATAGGGGATTGAGGCACTTTTTTTTTTTTTTTTTTTGCCTACAATGACTGGAGTGGGGCCAAATGTAATCTGGGAGGTAGCAACACAATGTGGGTCTCCCATAATGAGTGGCAGGAACTCAAATACTTGAGCCATCATCACCTGCTGTCTCTCAGGATGCACGTAAGCAGAAAGCTGGAATTGGGAGCAGAGTCAGAACTCAAATTCAGGCACTCTGATAAGGCATGCAGTGTTCCAAGTGGTGCCTTAACCTTTGCACCAAACGCTGTCTCTAAAGATTCAGATTTCAAAGTCATAGAAGGTCTTTGAAGCCATGGGGGAACCAGATGGGATCTCCCAAGACAAGAGTGTACAGAGAAAAGAGGAAGAAAGAACTGAGAGTTGTTGGGTCTTTCAAGGAGAGAAAACAAAAGCCACATTAGTCAAGGGAAGGCATGGCCAGCAAGGCAGAAGGAAAATGAGTGAAGGGATAGTTAGGGAAGGCACAATCAATTGTATCCAAAGCCTCAAGTGAGAGTGGGTAGGTGGAGAAACATGAACTGGAAGATCTTCTTTACAGGCTGTTGGTCATCAAGGGTACCCTGTTGGCCATTCAGCTGTGGTATATGGAGTCACAGAAAGATGTCCTTGACCTGTGTGCTCACAGAGACACCAGGGGCTGAGTGAGCCCTAAGTGTTTGCCAGAGTTGATGTGGATGTTAAGTATTATTCCGCCAGACAGACTGGTTGGTACAGACCTCAGAGTCGTAATGCCACACACTGTATTTTGGACAGAAATGTGCAGGCAGGGGGTACTTGTTGAGGATTTTAGGCAGGAGAGGTATGTATGAGAGTTTGTCATTTGGATATTTCAGGGAACAGAAGGAAGGATGGGTTGGAGGAAGGAAAGTGATAGGCAGAGGGACCAAGTAGGACTTTGTCAGTAGTTGAGGCCTGAAAGGGTAAGGATCTGAACCACAGAAAAAGCACGGAGGGACAGATAAGGAGACACTCGGGGACATAGGGCCAGAAAGGGCTGATACCTTGCCTCATCCATCAACATGCCTATGACAAAAGACCAAAGAACATAACAAACTTACTTGACCAACATTGGACATGGCAAGAGTGCTTTAATAAAGAAGACTCAAAGGCCCTGAGAGAATTGCCTGATGCTTAGATTTGATGAAGAATATATGGTCATGGAGAAACCTGAGTGGTTAGCAGGGCATGGCGTGGGTGTGCATTCCTGCTACCCAGGGGTGGAGGGAAGGACTCCTTTAGAAAGAATGTCTTATGACCTGCTCTCAGACAAGATATGTCAGGTTTTTTTGTTTTGGTTTGGGTTTTTTTTTTTTTTTTTCAGGTATCTCCTACACAAAAACCCACTGGGAAGTTTGATATTTGTAGTTTCTGTGACCTGCCTTGGGAAAGAGGAATTCTGGCTTCTGTGTATTGTTTTGGGGGGAGAAAGGGGCAGGAGTCGGGAGGGCAGGAGAAGGTCGTGGAGAGGGCCCTTGGAGACCCTTCCCATGTCCTTCAGCTGAAAGTACTCACGGGCATCATTTTCTAAGCCCCAGCAGAAGGTAGAAGTTTCGGCATTTGGTGAGTGGCTGTGGCTGATACTGTGAGAGGACAATTTGGAGACGAGTCTTGGGTTTCTGATGTGGAGCCCACTGTGGAGTTTTGCAGAGGGATGGAGAGAAGGGGTTGTCATATAAACCAGTTAATTATTGAGGAGCAGCAGGGACCCCAAGGTCCCCTCCTCACTACTTAGTTAGCTGCTAATTAGGCAGTTGCTGATGACTGCTGGTTGGCTGCCCCCATGGTGTGGGGGAGAGGAGCGGAGCTGAGCCACTCCTGCGGTTGCTTTGGTGCATGAAGGAGGGGAATCCCTGCATCCTGTGACATCCTCTTGGCTCCTCCTCAGCTCTTCAGGTGCCCCTGCCTACTGGAGAAAGAGCACAGGAAGGCAGAAATTAGTGTAACGGGGACTTGTGATTCTCAGTAGTGATGTTTTGCAAAAATGCCATCGCAGCTTTCCTCCTCACATCTTTGGGATTAATTTTTCATGCATCTGCCATTGCCCATCAAGGTTTACTTTTCCACTTTGGAGCTATGACCTGTATCCTTCTCCCATCCTGGGCTTCTGTCATCTTGGAAACCACCTGTTTGATGCATGGAGAATCTACACAGGCTGGAGTTGAAGCTAAATGCTAAGTGCTGGGGAGACGTGAAGCCGAGCTTCGAAATCCCTGGATTCCCCAGAACCCTAAGCCATGAGGAGTTGTCTACTCAAAGAAATTGTCAGGCTTCTTCTCCCCAGCCCCTCAAATTCTAAACATTCTCTGAGTGTTGAGTCCAAATACCCGCACCAGAGCGCCCATCTCAAACTTCACTGCAAACCCCTGCTTCTGGAAGATGCGCTGGGTCAATGCAATTCCCCCTCCCATGAGTGATGCTTAAGCAAGGTGTTCTAGCAGACGCAAAGCCAGAGAGAGAAGGTAGGCAAAGACCAGAGGGTTCTTACGGCCCAACGTACAGGCTGAGTGAGGGCTTGATTCACTAGTGTCCTAACAAATCAAAAAGAAGTACCAGAATCTTTAAATTGACCATTTTTATTTAAAACATCTAAATAATTTTCTTGAAAAACACAGAAGCTGCAACGTCTTGGGGCTCATACTTGGCAGCCATCGATGGCGGTGAGTTGGGGTTGATGTTCTCTCAAGCTCAGTCCATGTAGTCCCCAGAGGGTCATACTATGCACCACCCTCTGCTGTCTCTCTGGCTCTGGGTTCCTTCAGGACTCACTGTGATTAGAGTTCTCCCAGAAACCTTCCTTGTTCCCCTAAGTCTGGGTTGGGTGCCCACTGATGGACTCAATGTAGACACAGCAACTTATATTACTATATATTTGAATGGCAAATATTTTATTTTTGAAAGTATTTTTATTGTTTGAGAGACAGATCTGTCATCAGCTGACTTACTCCCCAAATGCTCTGATGGCCAGGATTGGGCCATGCTGAAGTTGGGAACTGGGAATGTCATCTGGGTCTCCCACAGGAGTGGCAGGAACCCAGTTACTTTAGCTGTCACTGCTCTGTTCCAGGGTCTGCATTAGCAGCAAGCTGGAATCATGAGTTGGGGTTGGGACTCAAACCCAGGCACTCCAATGTGGGACGTGGCTATATTATGCGTTAGACTAAACACCTGTTTCTTATTAATGTATTTTAATTGTATGATTTTTCTCAGTCTCCTTCACTGTAGTTTAGTTTCCACTGTTAAATCTCCAGTGTCTTCCATAAGCCCAAACCATAAGCAGGCATTCTAATAAATGAATTATAAAGAAAGTAGGCTAAGCAATTTTGGGGGTATGTTTTAGTTGCAAGATTCTCTTGCTCTGAAGTTTCCCTTTAAATATCTACATATAGGGTTCCTGGTAGAATGAACTCTTGTATTTGTCTCTGCATACACCTGAGTAAGAATATTGCCTTTTTGCTCATAGCATTAGAGAATGTAAGCCATAGTGCATTAGCCAGTCTGCTGTTACTGTACTGGAATTCCTGAGACAGGCTACCTTGATAAAGAAAGAAGGTCTATTTTGGCTCAGGGTTCTGGAGATTCACAGTCCAAGGTCAGGTGGCCCCCACTGGATCACTTCCTGGTTTATCGTGTTCTTGCTGGCAGGGTCGTGAGGTGACACAGGGCATCACTGGGCAAGGGCAGAGAGTGCGTGTGTCCGTCTGTATGACAGTGTTTCAAGACAGTCATGGAAGGTAACATAAAAAGATGAATTCATTCTGGTGCAAAACAAGCATTGAAATCCATGCATGGGTTTTCTGTAATATACATTTTCCATTAACTTTTTTGAAAACCTCCCTACATATCATTTAAAATACTTCGCACCGAAATAAACTTATGCTTATGCTTAACTTTCATTTTTCCATAAAATTTTTGAAGTACCCTCATATGTGTGTTCCCCCATGCCTTATAAAACCATGAATATTCCATCATGGGGACTCCACACTGATCACTAATCCAATCTGGTCTCTTCCCAAAGACCTCCCCCCCCCCCCGCCCCAAACACCAGAGTTGGGTTAAGTTTCTGTCCTCTTATACCACTAATGTAAGACTTCGAGGAACTAAACTGGGTGAATTCAGGGAGACAGATATTCAAGCCACAGCAGAAGAAAAGGGCCTTGGAGTTCAACTCGATCTGCAGGTGGAGAGAAGAGGCTGAGACGAGAAGTGATCTTGAAGTCATGCAATCAGAACACAAGCCTCCAGGAAGAGCCCATCTGCTTTGACCTCTAGTCTCGGGGATTAGACGAAAGTAGCAGAAAAGAACCAGCACAGTCAACACTTACAAAAAAGAAAAGCTGGGTCAGCATTGTGGCACAGTGGGTCAGGCGGCCACCTGCCATGCTGGCATCCTGTATCCGAGCCCCAGTTTGAGTCCCGGCTGCTCTGCTTCCAATCCAGTTCCCTGCTAACATGCCTGAGAAAGCAGGGGAAGATGGCCCAAGTGCTCGGGCCCCTGCCACCCATATCGGAGACCAGGATGAAGTTCCAGGCTCCTGGCTTCACCCTGGGCCAGCTCTGGCCATTGCAATCATTTGGTGAGTGAACCAGCAAATGGAAGATACACTCTTCTCTCTCTCTTTCAAAGAAATCTTTATTTTTTAAAAAAGTTATGTAAGTAGTAGTGGTATAGTACTGATGAAAGCAGTACTACACAGGGAATGCCAGTTGTCACCTTAATGGTGAAAACAATGTTGTAGGGTTTCTAGGAAGTCACTTGAGAAACATAACTGTGTGTCAGTAACCCAGCGTCTATGGCAATGGTTCTCAGAGTGAGATACTCAGGAATGCTCTCAGCGGACTTGGGCTTGTCTTTGGAAACAGTAAACCTGCACACTGTGTGCAGTAGCTGCTGCCCAGTTGGCTTTCCCTGGTTTCTGTGAGTGGGTGTTAGCTGTCCTGGCTATGAAGGGGAGAAAGAAGAGGAACTGGTTTGTAAGTGACATACATGTATTAAGTGAAGGTGGTATTTTACTGAAGATTTTTAGGTGTTTTACATTTATTGTATTTGAAGGACACAGAGGAAAAAAAAGAAAGATTGCCTAGATCTACTGGTTTGCTCTCCAAATGCCCACAACAGCCAGGGCTGGACCAAGCTGAAGCTGGAAACTCAAGTCAGGTCTTCCATGTGGGTGGCAGGGACCCAACCACCTGAGCCGTCACCTTCTGCCTTCCCAGGGTGTGCATCCATGGGAAGCTGGAATTGGGAGTGGAACTGACACACAAACTCAAGTACCACAACGTGCACTGTGGACATCCTGGGTGAATCTTATCTGCAAACACCAAAGGCCCCCTTCCTTGGGGTTTGGCAGTGGATTAGGGACTGCAGCAGTTAGTGGCATTTTAGCATTGCAAGCAGTGATCTGATTGTCGAAAAATGCCATCGTCCATTGCTATTTTAACATAGTCATTAAGACTGGTTTTGTGTTAATTCTCTGCTGTGCATCTAGTTGTGTTGCGTGTGTCTGTATGTATTTAAGCAACATTGCCGCATAAGTAATTTCAAGCAGTGCTCAAGGTTCAGAAGATTTTATCTTCCCTTTAAAAGGTCCCTATGCATTATTCAAGGGTGTTGTCGACACGGACTTCCTATTGCACTTGCCTCAATGTTAGGAGAAGCCGTTGGCAAGAATGACGATCCAAGCTGCATGAGTGTTCTGCTGTCAGTGAGTGAATTCCTTGCTGTGGGAGAGGGATAAGCTCTTTCCTCAGTGTGTGGCTGTTCCCACAGGCAGTTCTAGACTCTAAGAGGCAATTGTGACTGCTGTTTTGCTAACTTTACAATCATCTTTGTAAGATGTTATGATGTACTGGCTCTGCATAGCAGAAGACTCCCTCCAACATGATGGAAACAGAGCAAACTGGCCCGCAGACAAATTCAGCCACACTTGATGAAAGATTATCGGAACCTACCCACACCAATTTCTTTGCAGTTCATGGCTGACTGCCTTCCCACTCTACGGCCTCAGTCCAGAGGTTATGATGGAGACCCGATTTCCTGCACATCCTAAGATCTTCCCTATCTGGCCTGGCCTTGGTGCCCACAATCTAAACATAGCCGCTGCCGCACCGTGCGCTCGGCTGCTTCACATTTCATTTGTTTGATTCTCTAATGTGACTGAATTAATCGGTCCTGTTTGGGTAATTAGGAAATTCTAGATGGTTGTTGCTCTGTGGAAGCCTCTTTGATTTCTCTAATGAGGGAATCTAGTCTCTTCTCAACATCGATTGCTACTTTCTCAAAATAGTCAGGCAGGTGGAGACTGGTGAGATGCTGTTGTGCTGAACAGACATCCACCTGGTGGCTCCGGCTCCAGGCTGAGCTGTGAATTAGGTGCTCGTGCGTCTCTCCCCGTTCTGGTTCTCCCTCTCCCACGGCATCTGCCTCTAGCTGCCTTTTCACCTTTGCCTGCCTCAGCCACATCACTCAGGGCTCTCATAGCTGGCTTTCATGTCCACGTAGGTTCATTCGATGTGTCCCCTTGTCTCCTCCATGTGTTTGCACTTGAAGGCTTGGACACCTTGTGGGACAGGCTGCTTTGTCTTTCCTTAAAGATTGGACCAACAGGAAGGATTTGAGGGCGAGGAGGAGGCCTGGGTAGTCCAAGGAGGGAGAGTGATGGGGACAGGGACTTCCCTGCAGTGACCCAGGCCCTCCACATATGGTCCCATGCACCTAATCCCAAGGTTGCTTTGATGGAATCAACACCTCTCTCAAAACTCCACCTCTTTAGGGAGCCCCAGACTTTGAACAACAGTCAAAAGCAATGTGTTTGACTTATTCCTGGAACCATCTACGACAGACACAAAATAGAAGAATCAGCTTGGCTGCAGATGACGTCCCACCTACACAGGCCTAGAACAATCCTCAGAGGGTGAAGGGGACCTGGCATGATGGATGGAGAGACAGATCCTAAAAGGAGGTATCTGCTCCTCTCTGTGCTTTGCTACAAAGGGAGGGAGGAAGAAAGTATAGAGAGAGGGAGAGAACAGGGAAGGGAAGGGGGAAGAGGTGATGGGATTGTGCCAGAAGTAACCAAAATAGTGGGAGACTCTGGGTAGAGCCTTCTTGGACATGATGAGCAGCACTGCACCCTCTGAGCCACCATGAACTTTCTCCGGAAAATGGCCTCCCAGGGGAACCCATAGCCCAGAAGCAAATGCCCCTCACCACTGTGTTGTTTTTGTGGTCCTGCATTTTGAATGTCTTCACGTCTAAATATATCAGAGCAGCAATAAGTTCATTGTTTTTGCTGCTAGCTAAGCCTGTGCCACACATATTTCTTGTGTGTTCCTTCACCTGACATTAACAGAGTGCCTACTGCATACCAGAAGGCTCAGAGTAGTGTTAAGACTTCCCTGTGTCTTTGAGGAGTTCGCCATCCTGTTAAGAGTGGCGGACTCATGGGTGATCGCAGTGTAGGCTGCAGACCGCTGAGGGAAATCTCCAAGTTAGGACTGTGCCCTCTCTCTCCTGCTCCCCGTGTTTGACTTTGCACTTGCGGCAGCAGTTAGTGGTAGCTGCAGCTGCTTAGATCGGTAGGTGATAGTACCCCAAGTTAATCCACCAGAGCTTTAAGGAAGGCATGAATTTTGATAGATTCAAATTGTGACTCAGTTTGAAAACCATTTCTCTGCCACACATCCCCTGCCAACTGCCAAATAAGTTTAGTGAGTTTCTTAACCCATTTTCTGTTTTCCTAATGAAATCCCTACATTCTCCTGCATGTGGAGGCTTACAAAGAGGAGGTTTATGTCACTCACCGGTCTGGTGGCTTCAGAGGGGCCCCTGGCTGTGTCATAATGTGCTGAAGAAGTAGAAAGGGAAGCAGCTTTGTACAGAGGAGATCATATGAAGAGACAGGAAGTCAGACCTGGGAGGGGCCGGGCTTACTGATTTTGTGATGACCCTGTCTCCTGGGATGAATCTGCTCCTACCAGATCCCATCCGCTTCTGTGAGATGGTGTTAATGTATTCATGAGGGTGGAGCCTGTGTCATCTAACTACCTTGCATTAGCCATACCTCTTAATAGTTCTAGCACCTCTACAGCACCATACCGGGGACCAAGCTTCTAGCACATGAACCTTTAGGGGAAAAGCCATATCCAGACCACAACAGTGAGGTATGAAGTAAAAGGGTCTAGACCAGAGGTTGCAAGCTATCTCATGTAAACATAAGTCTGCCTACACCTGTTGTTATAGACAAGGCTCTATCTGCCCATCCATTTATAGAATGACTTTTGTCTATGAATACGTTCATGCTATCATAATGGACTTATGTATTTGGGGCAGAGACAGGATGTAGCCAGTAAAGCCTAACACACTTAGGATTTTGACTTTCACAGAAAAAAAAAAAAAAAAAGGCCCCCATGCTTAGTCTAAGCTCTACTAAACACCAATGGAAATCAAAAAACAAAACAAAACAAAAAAAGCTTCATTCTGCACCTCTCATTGGTTAAACATCTTTTAAATATAATTTTCTATTTGAAATGTTAAGTCATACTTGTGTGTCTTCATGGGGTACAGTGCTTCAGCACATACACACAGCGTAAGATGAGGAAGCTGGGCAGGCAGGCAGGCTTCCAGGCTCCTTGACTTCTTGTGTGTGGAGCCTGTGGGCTCTTCTCCGCCGGTTCCACCCACAATGTGTGTTATTGTGAACTGTAGTCCCAGGGGTGTGGGACAGTGAGACTTGTTACTTCTGTCTCCCTGGATTTGGGTACTTGGTGTCCAATCTCTCTATCCCCTCTCCTCCCACCCCTCCCAATCTGTGTTAATCAGTACAGGTCTTCTAATTTTTAATCTTTATGTATGAAGGAGAATATGTGGTATCTTGTTGTGTTTGGCTTGTTTCACTTAACATAATGATCCATAGTCCCATCCATTTTGCTGCCAATGTTAGGATTTCATTCTTTCTAATACTGAATAGTACTCCCTTGAGAATATGAGATTTTTTTTAATCCATTC
Organism: Sylvilagus floridanus; assembly: GCA_949820135.1. Classification (NCBI taxonomy): domain Eukaryota; kingdom Metazoa; phylum Chordata; class Mammalia; order Lagomorpha; family Leporidae; genus Sylvilagus; species Sylvilagus floridanus. The sequence continues at coordinate 6,878,472 of OX463228.1, read as the reverse complement.
AGAGTTCAATGAACACCTAGGTTGATGCTCTGTCTTGGCTATGTGAGTAGTGTTGCAGTGAATGTAAGAGTGAAGGTGTCTCTTTCATGTGCTGGTTTCATTTTCCTTGGCTATATACCCAGAAGGGGGATAGCTGTGTCAAATGTAGATTTCTTTTTGGTATTTTTTTTAAGAACCTCCATATTGATCTCATAATTTGCCTTCCCACCAACAGTGTATTTGGGTTCCCTTTACTCCACATTCTCACAAGCATTTGCTACTTTTCCTTTTTTCTTTTTTTAGGATGTATTTATTTATTTGAAAGGCAGAGATAGAAGGAGAGAGATCTTCTATCTGCTGGTTCACTCCCCAAATGCCCACAATGGCCAAGGCTAGGCCAGGCCCAAGCCAGGATCCAGGAGCTTCCTCCAGATCTCCCATGTGGGTGCAGGGGCCCAAGCACTTGGATCATCCTGTGCTGCTTTCTCAGGCACATTTCCAGGGAGTTGGATTAAAGTGGAGAAACTGGGATTCACACCAACTCCCATGGGATGCCAGCACTGTGGGTGGTGGAGGCTTAGCTCTGTATACCAGAGCTCTGGGCCCCTTGTTTGTCTTTTGGATAATAGTCACTCTGCCGGGAGTGAAGTGCTATCTCACTGTGATTTATTTTTTCTCGTGATTTTGATTCATATTTCCATAATTGCAAGCAGTGTTGAATATTCTTTTCATACATTTACTGGCTATTTTTATTTCTTCTTTTGTAAAATTTCTGTTCACGTCCTTTGCCCCTTTCTTAACTTTGTTTATTTGTCGTTGAGCTTTTGAGGTCCTTATTTTTTCTAGATACTGAGGTTTTGTCAGATTAATATTTGCAGATATTTTCCCCATCATGTCAGTTCTCTGTCATTTCCTTTGCTGCATGGAAGCCATTTAGGTTGATATAATCCCATGTGCCTGAGTTTGCTTTGGCTGCCTGTGCTTTTGAGTTCTGATCTCAAAGCCTGTTGCCTATACCAATGACTTGAAGTGTCTCCCCTGCATTTTCTCCTAGTAGTTTCATGGTTTCACATCTTACATTTAGATTGTTGATGTGATTTGAGTTGAATTTTATATAGAGTGAGAAGTAGTCAGTGGGGGTGGGGGTCTTGTTTCAGTCTTGTGTGTCTGGCTATCCTGTGCCACTTATTTTTGTTTGTAAAAAGATTTATTTTTACCTAGAAATCTTTTTTAAGGTGTACAAACCACACATTTCATAAACACAAATTTAGGATCATCATGATTCTTCCCCCCATACCCTCCCACCTGCACTGTCCCCTTCTTCCTCCTCTCTCTCCTATCCTCATTCTTACTTTTTACTAAGAATTAACTTTATACACATAATATTAACCCTGCACTAAGTAAGGAGTTCAACAAATAGTATAAAAACAGCTGTTCCTCAATAATCAACACAAGGGCTGTTCAAAGTCTTCGCATCTCAAAGTGTCAATTTCACTTGTATAGATGATCTGTTAGCTACCACAGATCACGGAGAACGTATTTTATTTGTCTTTTGGGGACTGGCTTATTTCACTAAGTATAATGTTTTCCAGTTGCATCCATCTTGTTGGAAGTGCCTGTGCAATTTATTGGAGAGGCTGCCCTTTGATCAGTTGGCTGAAGGTGTGTGGATTTACTTCTGGAGTGTGTATTCTGTTCCATTGGCCTATGGTCTGTTTTGGTGCTAATCCCATGTCAAGTGGTTAAAATAGCTCAGTAATAGTGTTAAAATCTGGTCTTTGGATGCTTCTTGCTTTGCTCTCTTTATTCAACATTGCTTTGTTGTTCAAGGTCTTTTAGGATTTTTTTCTAGCTCTTTAAAAAATATCAGTGATGGGGCCAGCATCATGGCATAGTTGGTAAAGATGCCTTTTGTAATACATCTCATTTGCCACTGGTTCAGTTCCTGGCTGTTCCACCTCCTATCCACTTCCCTGCTAATGTGCCTGAGAAAGAGTAGAAGATAGTCCAAGTGCTTGGGCCCGTGTACTCACATGGGAGACCCAGATGAAGCTCCTGGCTCCAGCCTGGCCCAGCCTTGGCCATTACAGCCATTTGGGGAGTGAACCAATGATGGAAGATCTCTCTCTCTGTCTCTCCCTTTCTCTCTAACTCTGCCTTTCAAATAAAGAAAGAAATCTTGATTTTAAAAATCAGTGGTATTTTGATGTTGATTTTCTTTGAATTTGTGAGTTGCTTTGGGTAATATGGACATTTTATTAATACTCTTCCAATTCACGGCTATGGGAAGTTTTCATATTTTTTCTGTGTCTTGTTCAGTTAGTTTCATGAATGTTTTTGTAATTTTCACTGTAGAAAAGCTGATATTTAGCCTACCGGTTAAGGTGTTCATAATCCACATCAAAGTACCTGAATTCAGTTTCCAGCTTTGGCTTCTGACTCCAGCTTCCTGCTAATGCAGAGCCGAATGATGTTACTCTTAGAATTTCTTATCAGTGTGTTTGTTACTGAGATAAAAAAGTGCTAGTGATTTTTGTATGTTGGTTTTATATCCAAAGTTTACCAAATGTGTTTATCAATTCTAACAGACTGTTGATGTCTTTAAATTTCCCTATATTTAGAACCATGGCATCTGAAAACAAAGATAATTATATTTCCACCTTTTATAATTTTATGCCTTTTCTTTCTCTTGGCTAATGGCCCCTTCTAAACCTTGTGGTACAATATTGGACAAAAGTAATGAGCATGATTCTAGATCTTAAAGGAAATACTTCCAACTTTGCCACATTCAATGTGATGTTGGCTGTGGGTTTATCATTTATAGCTTTTATTATGTTGAGATACATTTTTTCTGTAGTCAATTTGTTTAGTGTTTTAATCATGAATGGATATTGTATCAATGCTTTTTTGTACCTGCTGAGTGACCACATGATTTTTATCCTTTATTCTTTTGATATATGATGTTTATGGATTTATGGATGTTGAACCATTTCTGGAATAAATCTCAGTTGATCATTATTGATTTTTTTGTTATGTGATGTTAGATTTGATAGTATTTTGTTGAGAATTATTGCTTCTTTGTTTATCAGGGATATTGGTTTATAGTTTTTGTTTTTTGCATATCCATGTCTGGTTTTATAATCAAGGTGATGCTGACCTTAGAGGATCATTTTAAAAGGGTTTATTTGATTTTGATTTCTTTTGATTTCTTTTGGAATAGTGTGAGAAGAAATGGTGTTGGTTCTTCCTTCAAGATACCGTGAAATTCAGTAGTGAAGCCCTCTGGCCGTGGGCTTTTCTTTGCTGAGAGATTATATTACTGATTCAGTGTCATTACTTGTTATTGTTGAAGTTTTCTATGTCCTCATGGCTCGTTTTTGGTATATTACATCTGGCCAGAGACTTACCACTTTCCTCTGGGGTGTCCAGTTTATTGGTATGTAATTGTTCATGGTAGTGCCTAATGATTCTCAGTATTGCTGTGGAAGTAGTTGTGATGTATTTTTTTCACCGCTTTTATTTATTAGAGTCCTCTTGGTTTTCTTCTTAGCCTAGCTGAAGATTTGCCAGTTTTGCTTCTTTTCCAAGAATCACCTCTTCATTTCAGGGCCCTTTTGTATTGTTTTCTTAGTTTCCATTTCACTTGCTTCTGCTCTGCTCTTTATTATCTCTTGCTTTATGTGACTTCTGGGTGGTTTGTTCTTATTTTTACAGGTCCTGCAGATGCACTGGTAGGTTGTTCATCAATACCTTTTATTTTTTTTTATGTAAACATTTGTTACTATAAACTTCCCTCTCAGTGCTTCTTTTCTGTTTCTTACAAGTTTTGGTATGTCATGTTTCCATTTTCATTGTTTCTGAGGAATTTTTAATTTCACTGTTAATTTCTTCAATGACCCACTGTTAATTCAGAGGCACGTTGTTCGTTTTCCTTGTAGTCCTGTAATTTTTAGTGTTTGTTCTGTTGCTTTGAAGTTATTCCATTGTAGTCAGCAAGGATACGTGATATAACTTTGTTTTTAAAAACTTTGCTAAGACTTCATTTGTGGCCTGATATACTGTCTGTCCTGAACAATGTTCCATGGGCACATGAAAAGAATGTATATTCAGCAGTTGTTGAATGTTCTGCTTACACATCTCAGGTGACATACTGGTAACTGTTTAACATTGATTAAGAATCTAGGTTTGAATTTGAGTTGAAATCAAATCTCCAACTCTTCTTTGGTGAAGGATTCACATGGTCAGCAATTTGAGAAACTACGAATGGATCCTGTTTGTTCTGAGAAAATAGAAAAACTGTGCAATCCTCACTCTGTGTATTGCCTCTAACCTAGTATCTATCATCTGTCTAAGCACAAATACTTATACGTAAGAGGGTACTTGAAAAATTTCATGGAAAATTTAATTAAAATATAAGTTTATCTTGATGCAAAAAATGAAATGTGAAACTATGGAAAATATGTATTAGGAAACAACTATGCAACAGAGATGATGTAAAATTTGCTGTTTCGCTCTCTGCTATGGCCTGAAAAATAGTGGAAGATGACCCAAGTCTTTGGGCCCCTGCACTCACGTGGGAGACCTGGGGGAAGCTCCTGGTTCCTGGATTCAAATTGGCCCAGCTCTGGCCATTGCCGCCATTTAGGGATTGAAGACCCCCTCCCCTCCTCTGCCTCTGCCTCTGCCTCTCTGTAACTCTGCCCTTCAAATAAATAAATCTTTTTTAAAAATTTACTATTTTTAACTTAATTTTTATGATTTATTCATTTTAAAGTTACACAGAGGGAGAGACAGAGACAGAGAGATCTTGTATCTGTGGTTTCACTCCCCTGATGGCTGCAATGATCAAGCCTGGGCCAAGCCAAAGCCAAGAGCCAGGAGCTTCTTCCGAGCCCCCCACCTGGGTGGCCAGGGCCCAAACACTTGAGCCATCCTCCACTGTTTTCCCAGGTCATTAGCAGCCAACTGGACTGGAAGTGGAGCAGCTGGGACTCAAACTGGCGCCCATATGGGATACAGGTGTTGAAAGCAGCAACTTAACCAGATGTACCACAACGGCAGCCCCCAAATTTGCTGTTGTAACCATTTTTAAGTGTACAATTCAGGGGCTTTAGTGCATTCCCAGTGTCATGTGACTATCACCACCCTCTATTTTCAAACCCATTTCATTTCTGTAAATAGAAACTGAAAGCCACTGTGTTTTTATAGCCTCGTCTCACTGTTCCACTGTGTTCTCTTCCTGGGAAGCAGGTAGCTAAGTGCAGTCCCCTTTAGGGTGGGGCTGTATCACGAAGAGCAGGAATGCCAGGAAGCTGTCTCCCACAGAAGCTGGGTGACCTCAGCCAGGTCCCTTAATCAGTCTGCTCCTCAGTTATCCTTAGTCTGCCTGGCTGCACCAACAAAATACTGTCAGCTGAGTGGCTCATAGAAAGCAGAGTTTCTAATTTCTAACAGTCCTGGCAGCTGGGAAGTCCAAGATAAGGCAGATTGCATGTGTGGTGCGGGTTGCTGCCTGCTGGCTGTGTCTTCTCATGGTGGGTAGGATCAGTGGTGTCTCCCAGCTGTCCTTCACAAAGGGCACCATACCCTTGACTTGATGACCTCCAAAAGAGCCTGTCTTTCATTACCATCACCTTGGGGGTTAGGACAACATAGGAACTGGAGAGGAGCACAACTCAGACCATAGCAGATGGCACCACCTAGCTCATGGAGCAATGCTCACATCTGGGGAGAGCATCACCGTGTTCTCCACTCACCAGCACGTGATGAAAGGGATGTTCAGCCACCTCGGACTCCAGACACTGTCTTCCTGAGCAGCCTCTTAGAATCCTCAGCATGGTTCAAAAACTGCCGATCCTGAGTCCCTGATGGCATGAGCAGACAGAGGACAGCGGCAGAATTGTGGAGATCTGGAACACCATCTCCTCATCTTCCTTCTAGAAGAATCTTTGTGCAGAGCAGAGCTTCCTCCAGGGAAGGAAACACCTGCATGGATGCATCGGGCTTACACGTTCTCGTCATACCACCCTGTCACTCAGACTCACCACCAGGGTGCTCCCTTGTCCCCCTCCTGGTTTCTTCACTTTCTTCCATGCAAATTTAGAAGCATCTCTTTCATGCATCTCCCCCCTACCTGGTGAGCAGCCTTCTGTGAATCCTAAGCAGTCAGGCTCTGGAGCTCTCCCATAGGGTTATGCTCTGAGCAAGCTGGCTGCCTTTAAAACTACTGTGTAAAAATCTCCACAATGCTGTCTACACGAGGGCACTGTATAATCCAAAGGTCCTTTTTTTTTTTTTTTTTTTTAGCTACAAAAACTATTGAAATCCTTGCATGGTTTTTTCTAATAAGATGCATTTCCCATGACCTCTTTGAAGACCACTCATCTGCACACATGTATCCCAGCCGTGTCTTCCCATGTCTGTGTAGCCCTAGAGAGGACTACCAGTTGAGATCTGTAATGAACCAACTGAAAATTAATGCAGATAGTTACACCGTTAAGCTAACGAAGTGAATTAATATTCTGTAGTAAAGTTTACAGGGATGAGTAGTTCTGGAAAGACCATTAAAATCTTTGAAATATAAGTGATGAACTGGCCAATGCTTGAAAAAAAAAAACATACAAGTAATTCTTCAACAGGGCTTTGTGCAGTGTGCTCTGTGCAGGGGAATACTGTTTGTTCGCCCACTGACGAAAATTGTGTTGATGATCTTTAGGGTTGGTGAGGATGGAGTGAAATAGTCCTGGCCTCTTTGCTACAGGAGTGTGGGCTCTGTGTGCCTCCAGAGAGGCAGTTGGAAGTATGGATACTGTCTGATCCAGCAATTCTTCTTCTTCTTTTTTTTTTTTTTTTTGACAGGCAGCGTGGACAGTGAGAGAGAGAGAGAAAGGTCTTCCTTTGCCGTTGGTTCACCCACCAATGGCCGCCATGGCCAGTGCGCTGCGGCCCGCGCACTGCGCTGATCCAATGGCCGGAGCCAGGTGCTTATCCTGGTCTCCCATGGGGTGCAGGGCCCAAGTACTTGGGCCACCCTCCACTGCACTCCCGGGCCACAGCAGAGAGCTGGCCTGGAAGAGGGGCAACCGGGACAGAATCTGGTGCCCCGACCGGGACTAGAACCCGGTGTGCCGGCGCCGCAAGGCGGAGGATTAGCCTGTTGAGACACGGCGCCGGCCAGCAATTCTTCTTCTAAATACTAATCTTAGATAATTCTTACATGTGTACACTTGGGTGTAAGTACAAAGGACTTCCTTGTACAACTGTGTTTATTTTTAAATTGTGTTCCTTTAGAGAGAGAACAAGCTGGTGAGAGCACTCTCACCAGCTAATGTGCTCCCCAAATGCCCACGATGGCTGGGGCGGCCCAGGGCTCAAGCTCTTAGCTGGGAACACAAGCCAGGTCTGCTGCACGTGCAGGAGCCCAATCACTTGAGCCGTCACTGCTGCCTCAGGGTCTGCGATAGCAGGAAGCTGGAGTCAGCTAGTCTAGATGGAGGATTCTGATGTGGGACGTGGGTGTAACAACTGCTGGGCTAAATGCCTACCCCTGCAGTAGTCTCTTTAATGAGAGAGATTTGGAAACAACTTAAATATTTATCAGAAACTGCCAAGGTCACTCAGTTACAGCATGTGTCTGCTCTGGAATGTGGGGTAAGAGTTCAGGTCATGAAGGAGCTCTGTGAACTCTCTCAGGACCATGGACTCCACGTTTGTTACCTGGAGGAAGAAAGCCCTACAGCACTGTCTCAGTGCAGTCACCGCAGTTGGAGAACATATTAAATACACATGTGTATGTGTGCACACTCATACATAATTACATGTATACCTTATTTGTATATTTGATAGTCTATCTGTATATTTGATATTGTCTATATATATTTCTAATTTCATATGTACCCACATACATATTTGTTTAAAAGGATATACACTAAACTCTTACATGGTTACTCTTCCTTTAGAGAAATAGAATTTCCTAGAAGGTGGTGGAGTTACTTGTTACTTTTTTATTATGTTTACTTACATTTGTTTGCATTTCTGTACTTAGCATATATTGATTTATAACCTTATAAAGCAATTTTAAAATTACTTCTTAAGCTTACTGCAGAAGTAATACACATTTATTTTTCACCAAAGAACAAAAAGCACTGTAATCCCTGTATGCATATGCAAGTACCATTAATCTTCTACACCTTTTTCTGCACATGTATTGGTTTTTCTTTTCTTTTTTTTTTAGGTGTGATTATTCCATATAGTCTGTGTTGTCAGCTAGTTGTTTTTTTAAAATTTTATTTACTTGAAAGGTAGAGTAACAGAGACAGAGATCTTCCATCCACTGGTTCACTCTTTAAATAGCGTCAATGGCTAGGGCTTGGGCAGGCAGAAGCCAGGAGCCTCCTCTGGGTCTCCCATGTGGGTACAGGGGGCCAAACACTTGGGCCATATTCCACTGCTTTCCCAGATGCATTGATGGGGAGCTGAATCAGAAGTGGAACATCTGGGACACAAACCCGTGCCCATATAGGGTACAGGCTTACAGCAGCTTAACCCACTATACCACAGGGCCTGCCCCAGTCAGCTAGTTCTTGAATTGCAGTGTGTGTAAGCAATGCAGTTCATTGCTAACGAGTTACATAATAGCTACATCTATGTGTCAGTAGACACCTAATTATAATATTTCTACTGCTTACAATGTGGGGTTGCTGAAAACTAGGAGTTAGAAATGGACAAGGTAAATTCTTAGTGCAGTACCTGGTTAGCTGGTCTCTTGTGCTCAGTCCTTCGCCTTCCATCTGTGCTGTCCGTACTCGAGGCCTGAGCTGAATGAAGTCACTGGCATCTTCCGTGCTTGCCCAAGGGCCTTGAGAGAACTCTGCTTCCTTACAGGGATCGCCGTGTTTCTCATTTTCTGGTCTACGTTTGTCCCCCTGCCCTTCCCTGGCCATCACCCTTATCTTCAAATCCTGCCTCTGGTCCCCGCACCTGGGCTCACACTCACTCCTTCTCCGGTGTCAGCTTCACTGACCCCACTTCTGATTCCATCACTTCTCTGAGACCCACAGCATCTTTTTTTTTTTTTTTAAGATTTATTTATTTATTTGAAAGTCAGAGTTACACAGAGAGAGGAAAGGCAGAGAGAGGTCTTCCATCCGCTGGTTCACTCCCTAGATGGCTGCAACGGACAGAGCTTTGTGCTGATCTGGAGCCAGGAGCTTTTTCTGGGTCTCCCACACAGGTGCAGGGGCCCAAGGACTTGGGCCATCTACTGCTTCCCCAGGCCACAGCAGAGAGCTGGATCAGAAGTGGAGCAGCTGGGACTAGAACTGGAGTCCATATGGGGTGCCGGCACTTCAGGCCAGGGCATTAACTCGTTGCGCCACATCACCCGCCCCATTTTTTTTTTAAAGATTTATTTATTTATTTGAAAGGACCCACAGCATCTTACCCTTGGTCCTGACATCTTTTGTTTCAGCCACCACACAGGCCTTCTGCCTTTGTTAGACAAAGTGGCTGATTGCTGGTGAGAGACCTTGGGTAAGGCAATTCAGCTGCTAGTGCCTTATGCTCATGGCTCATGGGATGGTAACAGGACCTACACCCCAAGGTTCTATTCTTGGCAGAAGCAAACAAGTGCATCTTAGTGTCTTAGAAGAGCCTGGCACCTAGGAAGGGCTCTCTGTGCTGGAGCTGCAGTTGCTGTAGCTGGAGTCACGTCTCTGTTACTCTGCCCACCTGGCTGGCTTGAGATGGGTCCACTGTCTGCCCTGCAGGTTGCTAATCCCATCCTCCTAGACTGCAATTGGCTCAGACTGTGCAGTTGGAGCCAATGAGGGTCATTATGAAGACTTTCAATTTTGAGGGAGACACAGTATTTTTTTTTCTCCTGGCTTTGTAACACATTCTGGGTTTATAGGTGTTGTCAGCAAGAGATTCTAGGTGGGAGCCCCTGGGAGCATGGAACCAACACAGAAGCAAACAGAGCAGAGTGAGTGAGAAAACAAATGCACCCTGGTGGCTGTGTCTGAGTCCTTTGACAAAGCCACACTTGGCCAGCTCGCCCGCAGCTAGCTCCTCGGTCATCTGAGCCCAGTGCTCCTTTTCTGCTTGAGCCACTCGGGATTCAGGTTTTTGGCACTTGCCACCCAGGGTTCCAGGAGCTGTGTTCCGTATGTAACCAACATCATGCCTTGGTGGAGTGATCTTTGCTTTGGTCTCTCTGCTGCACTGGCCCCTGAGCTCCTGAGGGAGGACAGGGCATGGATCCTAGTTAGCGTCCTATCTTAGCTCGCAGCATAGTACTTAACTAGATTAAATGCGAAGCATTTGGTGAATGAATAAAAAGCCTCTGGGATACATTGAGTGTTTCAACATAGCCTGTTCAAGGCTGCTGGCTTATCCCAGTCTAAAATCTGCTGATTCCATCAGGAAGACAAGACAGGATGGAGGATCAAATTAATGTTATTGAATGCCTGTTAGGCACAAGGGAATATGTATAATACTTTATATTATGTCATTTAATCAGAAAGCCTGATTTCTCTTTCTCCTTTTTTTCTCCCCTGTGAAAGGTCTGTTTATTGCTTTGCTTCCAAGTGAGTGAAATATCCATGAAATGAGAACAAAATATGTGTACTTTTAGGCATCTAATTTAAAAACTGAAAGATAAGTGTTTAAGTTCCATTACAAGGCAACAATCCTTTGAGTGTTTTGAGTTCAGTGTTTTATGAATTCTTCCTAGTGAAAATAAGCAATTTTATTCAGATAGGCTTATCAGTGGTGACACATTTGAATTCAGAGCCCCTTAAGACTACAGAGAGTGGTCACTTGCACCCGGCTGCTTCATTAGCTGGGGAAAGCAATGGAGTTGCCCTTCTGTAGGCCAATTTGAAGGTCACGGGAACTCCTGCCCCTGCTCCATGCCGCTGGCTTCTTGTCCCATACTTGGTGAGGTTTTGCCTTGGGGCTAAAGGGCCAGGAGAGAAACACGGAGCAACCTTCATTCTACAAGGGTTCCTGTGCTTAGCTCCCTGATTTCTCTCGCTCAGGGAGCTATGGCAGCAAGAAGACCAACATGTAGGGGCAATTCATATTGCTTTTGGTTAGTGTTTCAGAATAAGAATGAAGATTGTATATGGCCCACCTTCTTCTTCCAAAATTACTCAGTATAAAGTGATCTATACAAGCATATTGACAGATTAAATATGGTTATTCATCAATGAGTTATCTGTATAATGATACTCATCAAAACTGATTATTGTATTTACTGATTAAATATTTACACGGCACCCCGCTGTGGACCCAAGTCTGTGGAATGCAAGAACTCCACTCATCTCCGCAGAAGGAAGAGTTGGTAAAGCATGGCATCTTGAGCCGAAGACTAGTGACTGTTGCTTTTTGAAGAGTAGAGCTTGGGGCAAGCATTGTGGCTCAGCTGACTAAGCTGCCGCTTAGGAAGCTTACATCCCATATCAGAAAGCCGGCTCCAGCCCCAACTGGACTTCCAATCCAGCTTCCTGCTCATGCGCCTAAGAGGCAGCAATGGTGGCTCAAGTGCTTGGGTCCCTGTTATCCAAGTCAAAGAACTGGATGGATTCTGGGCTCCTGGATTCTGTTCTGCTGTTGCAGGCATTTGGGGAGTAAACCAGTGGACGGAAGACATCTTTCTCCCCCTTTCTTCCTCTTTCCCTCTGTTATTCTTTCAAAAAATAAATCTTTTTAAAAATGTATTTTTCATGCTTTTTATCTGCCTTTCATGTTTTATTATCGTAAGTTTATTTAGTATCAAGCAAGAGAGGACTTTGCTTAATACCACAGAACATTCCATAACTTGAGTTACAAAAGAATACCATGTTATTTGCACTTGTAATTGGCTTCCCTTTATATGCCTGTTGGCAAGAGAAAAAAAAAAAGCTAGCATATGGCTGAAAGATAAAATAACTAAATTCTATTGGAACTTTTAAAATGAAAGATGAGGCTTATGTTAAAAATGAATTACATACTTAACAAACTTATTTTTTTGGTTTAACACTAGTTAATAAGAGTTTTTCTTTTTCCCCTTGATGATCTATTTTTTCATATACAGACTGGAAATCACAAAATTTTACAAGTCTTTTTGTCTTTTCTGCCTGGGTTGATGTTTAAACAAAGTCTTAAGTTGTATCCATTCAGATTTCAAACATTTTGATTTATTTCAAAAGGAATTGTTCATAGAAGAAACTCACCTTGGGCAGCAGGACTGGTGGAGATGGGCTGCTTCGTGGCATCAGTACAGTCAGGCTCTGCCACATCCCTGGTCCCTGTGGACTCCTTCTGTGGTCCTTGCTGAAGCTGCCTGTGTCTTGAGTCAGTCCCCTCCTCTGGTGCCTGCATTGTTCTTATTTCACCGCTGTCTCATTCACTTGGAAGTAAAGCAAAAAGAGAACAGCAGTTTCTAGGGGTGGGGACGTATAAGACCCACGAAATCACGAGGTCTGGCCCTGCCATGGCAACCACACTGGGACTCAAAGATCAGTAGACCTGTGGCAGGCTAATTTAAGTTCTAATGTTGTGTGGCCTGCAGATGATGTTGTAAATACCCGAATGGTCCCTGGCAGAAAACAGGTTCCCCACCCCAGCTGGGATTTCTGGTTAAATGACGTGATGCAGTGTGAGGTTTCAGAAATATCACCAGCTCCTCCCAGGCATTCTGTCCACAAGGATGAAATCTCTTGTCTGGGAGCCTAAAACTCCAGTTTATCCTTGAGTTGTTTTTTCCTTTATAGGTGGTATTTTTATGGTTGGAGAAAAGCACCTAATAAAGTGTTCAGGGGCGTTTGGCCTGTGGGTGGGTTGTGGATGAATCCATTAGTAAGAGTTCGTGGGTACCTTGAGCACAAGAAGCAAGTTATTGAGAGGAGAGGAAATGGAAAAAAATACATCTGGCACCTTTAGGCTGTCACAGATGTGAGCTTCCAGAGCTCCCTGGTTCCCTGTGCATGGACCTTCTCACATAATTTGGGGCTGCACAAATCGTTTTATCCTCAAATGTGTCCAACGTTTAACACCTATTTGTGTCTAATAAGGGGAGAACTTGAATCTATGTTATGAGGACATTTAGATGTCAAATTTTGGAGGTAAATGATTTTCATATTATCTGAGGAAAGACAAGAGTGTTGTATTTCTGAGTCGCTTGAATTTCGCAGAATGGAAGTGACTTTGGCATTTCAGGTCTATGCCCTGGTAACAGATCTGCTTTTTTAAAGATTTATTTACTTATTTGAAAGTCAGAGTTACATAGAGAAGGAGAGGCAGAAAGAGAGACAGACAGAAAGGTCTTCCATCCACTGGTTCACTCCCCAACTGGCTGCATCGGCTGGAGCTGTGCCAATTCAAAGTCAGGAGCCAGGAACTTCCTCTACAGGAACCCAGGAACTTGGGCCATCCTCCTCTGCTCTCCCAGGCCACAGCAGAGAGCTGGATCAGAAGTGGAGCAGCCAGGACTCGAACCAGCATCCATATGGGATGCCAGTGCTGCATGCCACAGCTTTACCCACTGTGCCACAGCACTGGCCCCAGCAGATCCACGTTCCTTTAAGCTTTATCTCAGTGAGAATGTTCTGGGGCCAGCACTGTAGTATAGTGGGTAAAGCTGCCACTTATGGTGCAGGCATCCCATATGGACAGCAGTTCACATCTCAGATCCTCCACTTCAGATCCAGCTCCCTGTTAACATGTCTGGGAGAGCAAAGTAAAATGGCACATGTCCTTGGGCCCCCTGCATCCACAAAGGAGACCCAGAAGAAGCTCCTGGTTTCGGGTTGGCCCAGCTCCAGCAATTGTGGCCATCTGGGAGTGAACTAGTAGATAGATTTCTCACTCTAACTCTCACATTCATTCTCTCTCTCTCTCTCTCTCTCTCACACACACACACACACATACACACACACACACAATCTCTCACTCTAACTCTTTCAAATAAATAAGTCAATCTTTTTCTTTAAAGAATGAGAATGTTCTGGGCTGGAGGGGAAGTGTGTCCAAGTCATTGCATCCAGCAGCCTAGATGATGAGACTCACTGTGGCAGCACAATGCCCTTTTAGCATGGATTCCCTTGGACTCTTTTGTCTCTTTTATCATGAACATCAGGAATCTTCCAGAACTGTTGGCTGTCTTCATCTCTGTATTTTCTCTACCAGTCCAGCCATCTCCACCCCTATCTTAAAAAGGAGTAGCTTTCAAAGACCACTATTCAGTTAAGTGATCATGGAAAATTGAATTAAAAGAAAAGTTTATTTTATTATAATGAAAGTTAAATTTTTTTCATTTTTTTGACAGGCAGAGTGGACAGAGAGAGAGAGACAGAGAGAAAGGTCTTCCTTTTGCCGTTGGTTCACCCTCCAATGGCCGCCGCGGCTGGCACGCTGCAACTGGCGCACCGCGCTGATCCGATGGCAGGAGCCAGGTGCTTATCCTGGTCTCCCATGGGGTGCAGGGCCCAAGCACTTGGGCCACCCTCCACTGCACTTCCTGGCCACAGCAGAGAGCTGGCCTGGAAGAGGGGCAACCGGGACAGAATCCAGCGCCAGGACTAGAACCCGGTGTGCTGGCGCCGCAAGGCAGAGGATTAGCCTGTTGAGCCACAGCGCCGGCCAAAAGTTAAAATTTTTTAATACTGTGTATTTTTCATGAACTTTGAAGACCCCACATATACATGGATTTCAAATTGTTTTGCCCCAATATAAACATATCTTTTAACTCCTTTTTCTGTAAACTTTTGAAGTACCCTCAAATATCCACATTACCAACCAAGTTAATAACAAAATAACAGTCCTACATGGTCAGTGTCATATTTTTCATCCTCTGTCAAAATCAGAGCTCTCTATTTTACCCTCTGTCTTTAAATCTGGAGAAGCAGAAATTCCTAGGAAAATACAAAATGTGTGAACGGAATTCAGATAAATGCTGTGGACAAAAGAAGACACTGACCCAATTCTTAGCTACTTGCAGTTATTTAGGAAGGAGGTGTACAGACAAATCTTGGAAGTTGTGAAGACTCCAAGCAAGTGCAATCCTGGATAAGAAGGGCACATAAGTTGCAGAAATTGGTTTTTGTTGTTTTATATTTTTGTAAGCCTATAGACACACAGTTAAACAGAATTTGCAACCGCTGGTTCACTCCCCAAATGCCTGCAACAGCCATGGCTGGACCAGGCTGTAGCTGGATGCCCGGAAATCAGTTAAGGTCTTCCACATACATGGCAGAGACCCAACCACTCAGACCATTACTGCTGCCTCCCAGGTTGCCCTTTAGCACAAGAAGCTGGAATCAGGAGCCAGAGCTGGGTATTGAACCCAGGCAGGCACTTCAGTATGGGATGGGGACCTCTTAACCTGCATCATGACCACTGTACCAAGTGCCTACCCCAGGAAAGTGTTTTAAGGAGGAGGAAATGGTTGAAAGTGTCAGGCGCTGCTCAAATAGCCAGCACACGAAGGACCGAAGGTGATTTCGTATTTAGTCTTGGGGGTCATTAATGACCATAGCGAGCATTGTTGTAGGGGAGTTATGGGACAGGCAGTCGTAATAGAAGTGAGTGGAAAGTATAGAAACTGGGATGTAGGTATGGATGCGTTCCTGGCATGAGTTGTGAAGAGAATGCTCGAACAGTTGCTGGAGGAGTGTAGGCACATGAGGATGAGGAAACATTGCATTGTAAGCAATGGCTGAGCAGGCTTAAAGCTGGTGGGGTTGGGGGCTGGGATTCAGCTGGAAGGGAGAGATTGAGTAATCAAGAGAGAAGTTACAATATGGGTGTAGTACAAGTAGTGCCTGGTCTCTGGGGGCCAGCGTTTAGAGGAGGTCAAGCTGGGTGTGGGAAAACCTGGAGAGTGGGGTGAGTTTAAGGTGTTTGAAGAAGATAGCAGAATATCTCAGTGGTGCAGGGCTGAGCACTGCTCTGCTGCCACGTGGGCCGGAAGCCAAAACAGGTCGAAGACGTTCTTGCTCCATCAGTTGGTGCACATGCATATCAGCTATGTATGGGATGAGAGATTTTTTCATCTTGAGTTTGAAATAATTGTTACTGTTAGCTGAATACTGCTCTGTAATTGCAAAAACAAAAAGAAAACACACAACTTGAAGAGGTTTTGTTGACTTTCTGAACACTTCTAAGTAGACACAATTTTTAAAAAACTAAAATAAGCAGATTTTTCTTGGTCCAAAGAAATCAGAAATCCTAGCATAATTTTTTTCATAGCCTCCATTTTCCATGAACTTTCTGAAGACCCCCTATTGCAAACTCTAAAATGGACAGGTTGGCTTTCAGGACCCTCCATGAAAGCTCCTTTGATATTACAAGGAGCCTTCAAAACATTCATGGACAATACAAGTAAAAGATAAGTTTATTCTGTTGCAAAAATTTTGAAATCTGCATATATGAAAAGTCTTCAAAATGTTCACAGATCATGCATAGTTTTTTTTTGACAATATGCATTAATTTCCAAATTTTCTTGCACCCAAATGGATTTTGTGTTTCCAGAGTTTTTGAGGTCCCCTCCTACTCCTGGGAGCTGATGAAACGAATCAAGGGAGAGGCTCAGAAGCTATACTCTGTGCTAGGTTAAGTCGCATACTCTTTACTTTCCCATTTAAATCCCACTCTGTTGTGTCAAACCACCGTGGCTGGCCAGAAGCTCCTATGAAACGCCCCAGCAAATGGCACCATCTCCCAGGAAGAGAAGCCCTTCCTCCCAGAGACACTTGCCGTGTCATCAAAGTCTTGCAGGCAGCATTTTAAGAGACACTGTGTAAGGACAGACTTCGAGATTCTTAGCAAAATCACAGGAGATTGACAGCTCCAGTTACCTATGGTTAGATAGCAAATGGGTGGACAGGGTGGACAGGGGTTCTTGGTGAATGGCAACAGCTCTGGATTTAGGTGGATGTTGTTCTGAAGTCCTAACAGCGTTGAATTTCACCTGAGCACTGTGCTGGACACAGCAGCAGTAGCCCCCACCCTTCTGTGTTGGGGGAAACAGCTGAATACAAAGACTCACCATCTTCATATGATGTCTATGGGGGACTTTAAAAAGTTTATGGCAAATGGAATTACAAGATAGGCTTATTTCGATGCAAAAATCTTTGAAATCCATGGGTAATTTGGTTGTAGCATGTATTTTCCATGATTTTTTGAAGACTTCTTATAAAATATGTAATGTAATATAGAAATTTCTGTTTACAAATGAGAAAAATGATATTTGGGAAGTTGTCCTTTGTATGAATTCACCTAGCTTCTACTAGGCAGAGCCAGGGCTACAACTCAGCCGTCCTATTTTCTGACCTGGGGCTCTCTCCAGTATGCCCTGAATCCTCTCTCGTGAGTTTTGTGTCGTAAGAACCAGAGGAAAGCTTTGATTTTGTTCTTTGTTGTTCGAGTCACCATCAGCATTTCTGCATCTGGTTGTCCCCATTTGCTGTTTGCAACATCAGAGACAGCAGTCTCCTTATCTAGTGAGACTCCCTGTTCACGTGACTGATGTCTGAGCCATCAGCCAATCAGAGGTGCACTTTCCTGCTCTCCATTGTCTGAGTTGATGGGGCTGCCGCTTTACCGACAGAGGCAGGGATATAAAGAGAGAGGAAATGTTTCAGTGCCGCCTTCCACTTCTCAGACCTTCCGAAGATTTCCACAGATCCCAGAAAACAGAAGATACTCTTAGATAATGAAATACATATTCTACCCAGTTACCCCTTGTATCACCAACACATCTCATGACTCACAGTGCATGGAAGTATACACGTTCTCTTAACCATTGGAGCAAAATTCTCTTGTTTACATTTACATGAGCTGCAAATGTAGGTTGTTGCATTGAGGAAGCATGGTCACTTCAGAAAGGTTAAGTAATAGGTCCAAAGACTCCTGCCTCATCTACAGCAAGAGCCAGCCTCCCTGGTCTAGCCAAGCTCAGTGGAAGTTGACCTGGATGTAAGCTGTTGGGTGATGCTTTCAGTAAATGCTAAATCCCCCTGGAACCACAGATGTGTGCACGCAGCCTTTGCCGTTCATCTCAGCTCCTGCTGTTAGTTACTGTGAGGACAGCACAGCACGTGTGAGGCAACACCCCAACACAGGAACTGTCCATCTCTTTTTAACAGGAGAGAAGAATCCTCCCATACAGAATAAATTTCATTCTGTGCTCTTTAAATGTGAAATGAAGTGAGATATTTCAAGATGACTCCATTTGCTTGTAAAGGAAAATAGGACCATGTGACGGTCCATGTGGGTCCCACAGTTTGGGTACAGTAATTAACATAAGCTCAAGGTGATGCTTGCCGACTGAGAGCGAGCTAGGGAAGTGACAAACCAGTAGAAACAATAGTTTTTTAAAAGTTATTTATTTGAAAGAGTTAGAGAGGGAGAGAGAGAGAAAAAGGAGAGAGAGAGATCTTCCATTCACTGGTTCACTCCCCAAATGGCCACAAGAGCTGGAGCTGTGCTGATCCAGAGCCAGGAGCTTCTTTGAGGTCTTCCACGTGGGTTCAGGGGGCCAAGGACTTGGGCCATCTTCTTCTGCTTTCCCAGGCCATAGCAGAGAGCTGGATCAGAAGTGGAGCAGCTGGGACCTGAACGTGCTATGCCACAGTGCCAGCCCCTGCTGATTATTTGTGAAAGAGTTTTGGTGTCATCAATGTATTCTTCCTTATACCCTTCAGCTTCTGATTGTCTGGGCATCATAATTCTTAAAATTACAGAGGTCATTTTGCCAAGAAAACAGCCTGGCCTTAACTCAGACATGTTTAAGGCCCTGAAGAAAGGACTTACTGCTTTTCTTCTTACTGCTTAATGGAGGGGAAAAAAGGAGCCTCATTTATCAAGTTATTGTGTCATCGAATTTACTCACGTCAGCCAAACACAGTCATGAATAAGCAAAGACACAAAAATGTAGCATAGATGTTGAAAGTGTCTCTTGTCCCCTGGAAAAGTAAAAATCCATCAACCTTACAAATTGGGCCAATGTGGATCTCCTGTTGACATTACCCATTTAGTTTGGTCAAAGAAATGCTGCATGCTAATTAGGCTAGGCCAGTGGGGCCCTCCCTGAGGTCAATACTACTGAACCCTCTAGGTGGTGGTCCTTGGAGGAGAAGTGAGGACTGGAAAGAGCATAGAGGCTTGTAGGCACGTGTCATGTCCGCTCCCTTCCTGTTTATTTATTACTAACTACTCCCATTGCATTTTCCTGGTCGTGAGTGATCTACTGGTTAAATCTGACCTCCTGGGTAATTTACAGCATGTGAGAAAGGTGAACCTACCAAGCTGAAATTTGTGATCTGATTGCCAGCTTAGTCCATTACTTGGAGGATTCCATGAATCAGGAGCCCTAAGCTTAGTCAATGTGAGTCTTTCACCTCCAACTCTGACACATGAACCTGCTCTGCCTGGAATAACCAGGTCTTGAGTCCATAAGGCCAGTGGCCAGATTCCTGGCCAGGGGATTCTCCAGATAAGTGGAACCATATGAGCCATCCTAGCACCCAGCCCACTTGCCTCTGGAGCTCTCCCTCTGCTGCACTTCTTTGCCTTCACTTGAACCCTTGCAACTGTCACAGGTACCCAGAGTATTATATTTTCTTTATGTAATAGTTCAGCAGTAACCTTTACCCCTTCCCCAGGAGCAGCCAAGATACATTGCAGGCTGGGGACAGGTCCAGTTCGTGTCTGCTCACACTCAGCATGATGCCAGGACCTTCCCCACTTTAAATTGGGGTCAATTTGATCAGTTACAATTCACGTTCAGTGTTCTGAGCCAGATAAAGCTATAAATGTGCCAATCGCAAAAATGTAAGGTAAATTTGCAAAACAGAATGTTAGATTCTATACCCCTAAGCCACCAAGTGTCTTTGCAAAACATCAGCACTATAGCTAGATCACTAATATTTATTGAGTACATCTGACCAACAGAGATCTCTTTACTAATAACCAGTATATTGCAAAGAATTCTGGGCTGAAAGGAACCTTAAGTGCTAATTTTGTTTACTATGGGTTGTGATGATGAACAAATCATCTCAATTAAATAGAACTTCCAGTCTATCTTCAAGTTCCAAAACAGTACTTACTAAAGTCACATATTTCCTGAGCACTTTTATTTATCTCATTAATTTACTTAAAAGGGCCTTTTTTTATATTACAAAGTTCAACTTTATTGTGGCTTCTGAACAAATTATAGCAAATTGTGTGCTTGTGGAATGTGGATTAATGAGCTTTAACTGCATGCTAATTAAAACTCCTTAGAATTCTTTAAAGGCTTTGCCTTCAAGAATTCAGACTTGCTAATGAAATTTTCTCATTAGACTTCATGATGAGCTTGGAAAACAAATACCCAGCCCTTCCAGCCCTGAATAAAAAACTCAGAGATGTTTTCTCTGTTTTCTTATGGAAGGCAGTGATGGAGCAGCCTTGCAGGCCTGGCCTTAAGGTTGTCTTGGAGGTAACTCGCTCTCTGAAAGAGATCCTAGTCGTGGTTTAAAACCAAACTGTGGTGTATTAAGTTCAGTGAGCAGATTCATTAGCTGAGTCTTGATCACACCTTTGATTATTACCTCTCATAGATTACATTAACGTCCTCATTCATTAGAGTCATTAGTGCCTGTCTGTGATGAGGCTGTGGAAAAACCTGCTTGGGTTCAGCTTCTCATTAGTGTGTAAGTGGTGTTTCTGCTTACAACACATATCGGTTGTGGTTCAAGACAGGTGGGACCCACTTAGAAACCATTTGTGCAGATACGGACAAGGAAGTTACCCTGGATGGTGTCTCGATTTGCTTCCTGTTGACAGAATCCCCAGGACTAGGAAATTTGTAAGGAAATAGATGCATTCTGGAGGGTAAGTCCTAAGACATAGCAGTGGTGGCAGGTGAGGGGCATTGTAGCATGGTGGAGGGCAAGTAGGCGTGTGCAAAAGACCCAGTCCACAAGGACTGCCTTGTTTGATCACAACCGATGCTCGGGATAGCTACCCCATCCCTTTGAACTCCCTTAAGAAAAGCATTTATCTCTTTCAATGACCTAATCACTTCTTAAAGTTCCTCCCACCCATTGGGAATGTGATGTCAGCGTGAGTTTTGTAGGGAACAAGCTATATTCAAGCCACAGCCAATAGCTAACAGTAGGGTGATGCCAACTGTTCTAGTAACAGATGAGGTCAACTTAGAAGACCTTGTTCCAGACTCAGGAAAGGAGTTTTACTTCGGGCGATGGGGAGGATTCCTGCACCAGGAGGAAGAAGGCTTCCATTAGGCTCGCTTTGCTGGGCCACCTTCCCCATCATCTGGGAAACAGCAAAAAGTATAAGACCTTAAGCTGTACTGCAAACCTGTGGGGAGGGGTCCCAGGAACCTGCATCGTTAATAAGCAGATTCTTCCTGAGACCCTGGGCTTGAGAAGTACCACACGAGACATCTGTGAGAAGTGGCAATAAAATTTCTTAGGTTCAGAAGAGATGTTGGGCCATTTTGTGATGTGTTGAGAAGACAGTAAACTTGTATTATTGGAGATTTTGCCCTCAATAGCCAAGATAAGCTGCTAGGTAGGTGTGTGTGTGTGTGTGTGTGTGTGTGTGTGAAATTTGCAACGAGTGATCACACAGTGTGCAATAACATGGATGGAACAGTAGTTCACTAAAAACTGAAAAAAGCCAAGCACAGAAAGGCAGGTATCACATGTTCTCACTCATACATGAAATCTTAAAATAAGAGAAGGGGATTGCATAATAGTTAAAATATACTGGTGGTTGTCAGGGGCTACGGAGGGAAGGATGGAGAAAGGTTGATTATCAGGCTCTAAGTTATGGCTAGATAGGAGCAAGAAGTTCTATCACACAGTAGGGTAACTATAGGGGATGTTAATGTACTGTGTATTTCTCTATTACAACATAGAAGATAGGATTCTGTATGTTTTTTGGCCATGAAGGAATGTTAAATGTCTAAGATACATTTACCCTGGTTAGACACTGCAAAATATATTCATGCCTCTTTTTTTTAAGATTTTATTTGAGAGGTAGAGTTAGAGAGACACAGAAAGAAAGGTCTTCCTTCCATTGGTTCACTCCCCAAATGGCCGCAATGGCTGGAGCTGCGCCAATCCAAAGCCAGGAGCCAGGTGCCTCTTCCTGGTCTCCCATGTGGGTGCAGGGGCCCAAGCACTTGGGCCATCCTCCACTGCACTCCCGGGCCACAGCAGAGAGCTGGATTGGAAGAGGAGCAGCCGGGACTAGAACTGGCGCCCATATGGGATGCCAGTGCCGCAGGCAGAGGATTAACCTGTGCCATAGTGCCACCTATTCATGCCTTTAACCATGATGTGATGCCCCATAAAGATATGTAATTTAATAAAAATCATCCCCCAGCATGTGGAGTTTTTGTGTACTTTAGAGGTTCTGAGTTTGTTTTTGTTTTTGTTTTTGTTTTTTGAAAGGAAGAGTGGCAGAGACAGAGATAGAGACTCTTCCATCTACTGGTTCACTCCCCAAATGACCACAACAACTGGTCGTGGTCCAGGCTGAAGCCATGAACACAGAATGCCTTGGGTCTCCTCTGTGGGTGTCAGGGCCCAGACACTTGGGCCATCCTCTGCTGCCTTCCCAGGCATAACAGCAGGGAGTTGGATCAGAAGCAGAGCTCCCATAGGGGATGCCACTGTCACAACGGTCAGTGGCTTAACCCACTGTGGAAGTTGTGAGTCTTGTTGATCCGTGTGGTCTTACTCAGTTATGTGTATTTGAATGGCTCAAATAATTGTACTACTTCTTTTTTTTTTTTTTTTCACAGAGTGGACAGTGAGAGAGAGAGACAGAGAGAAAGGTCTTCCTTTTCCTTTGGTTCACCCTCCAATGGCCGCCGCGGCAGGCGCACCGCACTGATCTGAAGCCAGGAGTCAGGTGCTTCTCCTGGTCTCCCATGCGGGTGCAGGGACTTGGGCCATCCTCCACTGCACTCCCGGGCCACAACAGAGAGCTGGCCTGGAAGAGGGGCAACTGGGACAGAATCTGGCGCCCCGACCGGGACTAGAACTTGGTGTGCTGGTGCCACAGGTGGAGGATTAGCCTAGTGAGCCACGGGCACTGGCCTGTACTTCTTCTTACATACATAGTATCATGATGAGATCAAACTCATTTTTCTTACTCCCCAAAACTTGTGTATCAGTTGATTATTTTTTCCAGGGCACTGTACCTTTTGGGAATCTGATGCAAGGCATGGATCCTGACTTGCACACCTGTGTGTACAAAATTGTTTGCATTTTTCATATAATTTCTGGGATTTACAGAGCAGGGATCTGCGCACTCTAAATTGAGAACCTTTGGCCTGAGATGGAACCGTTGAGCCGCTATTCTGTAAACCCCAGCGGTGCCACCTGTCGTGCGGCCATAGAAGGCAGGGGCGAGCGTGGCTTTTGTGGGGCAGAGGTGAAGGCAGCACTGAGCAGGGCAGGAGCTCTCGGGGCCTTGTCTCAGACCTCTGAATCTGTCTGAATGACTACAAAAATGTTTCCTTTCCCATGATAGTAGAGGTTTACTTGTCTTAGGGCACAAACCTCAGAATTCCTCCCGATTTACTCATCAGGGTCTGATGCCATATTAAGCACAAGAACCATCAGAAAACCATGTTCAGAGGCTTTCACAGGCTTGTGCCCTGCAAATGACAGTAGGTTCCCTTCAAGCTGAGCTGCTGTGTCCACAGTGTGTCAAAGCAACGGGGGATGACATCCTGTGATGTAGGAGTTTTGCAATTTGAGAGTTCATCTAGGCCAGTGTGGTAGTGGTGCATGGCTTGATCTGTGTCCATTGTAAATTAAATTTTTTTAAAAACTTCATTTTGGAGAAAAGAAGAAGTAAATCTCCCCTAACATCATCACCAAACACACCCACCATTAATACTGTGCAGTGTGTTCCGCTAGCAAGCCTTCTATGCTCTTTATCAAAAATGAGATCACATACAAAACACTTTTCCATCAGAAGAAATGGATCCTGCTTTCCATTAACTTTTTGTTTTAAAGATTTATTTATTTATTTGAAAGCAGAGTTACAAAGAGGCAGAGGCAGAGAGAGAGAG
The DNA here is from genome assembly GCA_949820135.1 of Sylvilagus floridanus. Lineage (NCBI taxonomy): Eukaryota > Metazoa > Chordata > Mammalia > Lagomorpha > Leporidae > Sylvilagus > Sylvilagus floridanus. The sequence goes on along the minus strand of OX463228.1, from coordinate 6,854,414 downwards.
AGAGATTTTCCATTCAGTGGTTCACTTCCAAGCTGTGCTGATCTGAAGCCAGGAACCAGGAGTTTCTTCCAGATCTCCCTCTTGGGTGCAGGGGCCCAAGGTCTTGGGCCATCTGCTCCTGCTTTCCCAAGCCATAGCAAAGAGCTGGATCAGATGTGGAGCAGCGAGGGCTCAAACTGGCGCCCACATGGGATGCCGGCACTGCAGGCAGCAGCTTTACCCACTATGTCGCAGTGCCAGCCCCTCCATGAACTTTTAAAAGTGCTCTTACTCCAGGGCTGGTATTGTGGTGAGTTAAGCTGCCAGTTTGAGTCCTGGCTGCTCCATTTCTGATCCAGCTTCTTGCCATCCATGTGAGAGACCCAAATGGAGTTCAGGCTCCTGGCCTGAGGCTGGCCCAAACCTGGATGTTGTGGCCATTTGGGAAATGAGCTAGTGGATACAAGATCTCTCTCTTCTTCTGTGTTGCTCTACCTTTCAAATAAGTAAATTTTTAAAGAAAGAAAAGCACCCCCATATTGTGCTTAGCGTGATTACATTTGATTTCTTCACTTAATATAGCTTAAGTATTTGTTTCTATAAACTGTCTATTTTATCATGTTTATGGACTGTTAGTATTCTGTAAATATTTATATAATACTTTATTTGACTAACTACCTGTTAATAGAGGCTTATACTCATTCTATAAATTGGATTTTTTTCATATCTCTCTGTACTTAAATCTATTGACAATGGGATTTTTACTATTGTGAATCTTGAAGTCTGTGAAGAAACAGGCACTTTATAGATTCCAGTTTTCTTAAAAGTGAATTCATCAGAGTCAGGGGTGCTTAAATGTAATTTTCACTTTGTTCTAGAAAACTACAAATAAATAAAAATCCAAATCTATAGCCATGCCCACACTCCCTCCTTCAGAAATAATCAACTTCGGTTTCTGAAATTTCAAAGAATAAAAAAAGCCGAAAATACCACTGAAATCATTTTTAATTAGACATTTAGCAGTTCCTAAAGCAAGTTATAATTTAACCTTCAAAAGCAGCATTTTTAAAGCAGGGAGTATTTTAATTGGTGTATTCTTGTTTAGCATATTTTATCAGACATTAAAGTTTTAGAATCTAGATGTCAAATCAAAGTGTACCAGGCTAAGAATACGATTTGTTCTGTCTTTTCTCTAACCCCCTGCACATAATTGGGTGTGTCTGTGTAGACAGCTTTCTGCGCTAAAAGAGAACCTGTTATATTAGCTGTGGCTTGAGGGACCCAGAGCGGACACTCTTGATTGCTCAGAAGCCCCCTACTCCAGGTGTGGCCCATGCACCAGGGGCATCAGCACCATCTGGGTAGGAGTCATTGGATAAGTAGAACTGTGGATCCCACCCCACACCACCTCAATCAGAATGTTCATTTTAATAGATTCTAGAAGATGCTTGCACACTTGAAAGTTTGCAAAGTACTGTGGTGAGCCTGCGCCTCTTCCAGTCCAACTCTCTGCTGTGGCCCAAGTGCTTGGGCCCTGCACCTACATGGGAGACCAGGAGGAAGCACCTGGCTCCTGGCTTCAAATTGGCGCAGCGCCAGCCATAGTGGCCATTTGGGGAGTGAAGCAACGGAAGGAAGATCTTTCTGTCTGTCTCATTGTCTAAACACTGCCTGTCAAAAAAAAAAAAGTACTGGGGTGAATGACACCAAAATGAACAGACCAACCAAATCAGCATCCATCTACTTCTCTGCACTAAACCTGGAGCATTTCTGTCAAAGCCATTCTCGTAGCAGTGTTTGTAAAGTAATTAAAGATAGGACAATGTTCTTTGTGACTTAATGTTGTGATGCATCTGTTTAATCAAACAGGCATTACGAAAAAGTTGCTTATGGAGAACCTTATTTCTCACTTTATTTTCATTATAAGGGGTTTATGAACATTCATGGTTTATTCATTTGAATATTGCACATGGGGATGTTTTTCTTAAATTGACAAAAAAGAAAAACTCTTTGTGTGCAGTATTAAAGTAAGCAAAAGAGTGAATGATGGTGTTTACCAAGTGCTGGTGGCTAGGATAGTGGTCTTAAAGGCATGGGCACCCATCCCAGCACCTGCCATCCAACCAACTAGTCCTGTACCTGTCATGATAGACATCAGTGTCCTAGGGCTCGGTCACACACTCTTTCTCTGCCTTTCAAATAAAAGGAAAAAAGATTTTAAAAGTATGCTGCCAAATCAATAGATTGGTTCTTTACCTTCTTGTTGGTAGGGAGTCATTGGAGGATTTTAATGAGAGGAACGACATAAGGTTTGATTTTGAGATGGATAGTTCTGGTAGTAAGTGAGGTCAGAGGCAGGGAGATCGACTGAAGTTGGTGCAATAACCTGAGGGTGCCAGGAAAGCTTAACAATGGAGGGGACATTTGAACTGAATCTTTTTAAAGAAGATTTATTTATTTACTTGAGAGGCACCGTTATAGACAGACATAGAGAGAGAGTGAGAGGTCTTCCATCTGCTGGTTCACTACCCAGATGGCCACAATAGCCAGAGCTGGGTTGATCCAAAGCCTGGAGCTAGGAGTTTCTTTGGGGTTTCCAGCATGGGTATAGGGGCCCAACCACTTGGGCCATCTGGTGCTTTCCCAGGCACATTCCCAGGGAGCTGGATTGGGAGTGGCGCAGTCGAGACTCAAACCAGCGCCCATTATGGGATGCCAGTGACCCAGGCAGAATTTCAACAGACTATTCTGCAGCTCTGGCCCTGAACTGAATCTTGCTGGAGAGGTAGGATTCCCAGAGGTGATGTGAGGAACGAATGGTAGGGGTGCATGGAGGTCATCTGGTGCAGTGGCTGAGATTCTTACATCCCACTCAGGGTGCCTCGTGTGAGACTTGGCTCCCATACATCCTCCCCTCTGGCCTCCTGCCAGTGTGTGCTCTGGGAGACAGCATGTGATGGCTCAAGTATGTGGGTCCCTGACACCCCTGTGAGAGACAGATTGAACTCGGGGCTCCTGGGTCTGGCCTGGCTCAGCCCTGGTTATTGCAGGCTTTAGGGTATGAACCAGTGGATTGAAGGTCTGTGTCTCTCTGCCTTAGGAATGAAATGAAAATTAAAAAGTTTTCAGAAGAATGATCAATAAAATACAGAATATGTTGTGGGGCAGCTGTGTGGCGCAGTGGCAGCACGCTGCTTGGGATGCCTGATTGGAGGCCAAATTCCTCTGCCTCTGCTCCTGCTTCCTGCTATGCACTCTGGGAAGTGGAGGATGATAACCTAAGTACTTGAGTCCCTGTTACCCACATGGGAGATCCGAGTTGAGTTCCAGGCTCCTGGCTTGCACCTGGCCCAGCTCTGATTGTTGCAGGAAATATCCGAGAAATCCCGTTTACTTTTAACCCAATCTCCCCTGAAGGTAACATCTTGGAAAAGCTATGGGAACTTTTCAACACTTTTATGATGTGTGAGAAATTCTTAGCGAAGACATCCATACACAATCACACTGATTTCTACATGGTCACCTCCCTGACCCACTGACCCAAGCTAAAATTGGTGCCGGTTGTAGGCTCAGCTTCCTGCAGTCTCCCTCCCCTGTCCAGCTGTGTGGACCGCAGCTTCACTGTTCAATATGTGGCATCTCAGGTGGATTCTGCCTCTGCCTCTCCCCAGATGGTCGGCAGAGTCGCTTAGAGCGTGACTCTGGGAAGTGTGTTCCTGCAGGAGCTGGGAGGTTGGTATGCCCGTGACAGAGGTGCAGCTCAGATTAGCTTAGGAAACGTGAAGGTACTGGCTCCCTGAACTGGGAGGTGCAGGCATGGAGCTCTCTCCAGGGATTCCTGGGACTCAAACAATAGGATCACTGTTAGGTTTTAGCATTTTAGGGTCCAAAGAAAGAGAAGAGGCAGCTAGTTAAAGTAGAGAAGACTTGTCTAGTGTGGGACAGAGCGGGGAGCAGGACAAAGTGAGTGGGGTTAAGCCTGCCTGGGCAGAGGGCAGGGGTTTGAAACTAAGCTTCATTCTGTTTGATGGCAGACAGAGCCCCTTCTTCAACTGCTGCAGGGGAGGTGCAGAGTGCCTTGGACCCCGATGAGGTGCGAGGGGCTGCAGAAAGATTCCCACTGTGTGTTGCCTGTGCAGTTTGGAATGTTTGAGGGGCTCCAGAGCAGGACAGTCCACTAGCCTCTACATTATCTACCTGCGCCCAGTTTCATCAGGCCTAGGGGTTCAGCCCCAGTGTTCTCACAGTCAGACTGCCCTGTCCCTTCTGAGTTTCACATGTTTGTCGACCTCGTGCTCTCCGTGTGGTTTCTATGGCCATTGGCATGTCTGGAGTCAGCCCCCACGGTTGTTCTTAAGGAACGAGACTTACTTCTTTACCACCAGTGCCAAGTCCTCCCAGGGAAGGGCTCTGTTTGGCCCAGTTTGTATCCCAGGCCATAGCCATCGACCAGACATTTGTTCAAGGCTGTGCAGTATGTGTTGAATTGTTTACCCTGCACCTGATTGTCTGACGGTCCTGGGGCTAGGAGTCTGGTTTCCATCTTTTACAGAACCACATGGGCATGTGGGAATGGAGTGATTCTTAAATCTTTTATTTATTTATGTATTTATTTACTTACTTGAAAGAGTCAGAGTCACAGAGAGAGAAATATCTTCCACTGCTGGTTCACTTCCCAAATGGCTGCAACAGCCAGGGCTGGGCCAGACTGAAGTTAGGAGCCAAGAGCTTCTTCTAGGTCTCCCACGTGGGTGCAGGGGCCCAAGCACTTGGGCCATCTTCTGCTGCTTTCCCAGGTGCATTAGCAGGGAGCTGGATCGGAAGTGGAGCATCAGGGACTTGAACTAGTGCCCATATGCAAGGCTGGCGCTGCAGGCAATGTCTTTACCTGCTATGCCACAGTGATGGCCCCAAAGAGTGATTCTCTGAAAGCAAAGGGTAGGGCAGGTTGGGCTGGGCTGCACTGGGCAAAGCAGTTACTACCCGTTTTAGCTCAGCTTGAATCTGACACCTTCTCCTGGTGGGGAGAGGGGGCTGTCATGGGTGCCTGTGGTGTCCTTTCTGGGAGTCGTTGGGGAGAGAAGAAGGAAAGCAGGGCTACAAGCAGGCTACAAGTGTGAGGATTTAATTGTCTTTGTGACGTTACGAACAGCCATCTGGCCAGAAGAGAGGAGGTCAGGGTGGGACAAAGCCCTCGTAAAGGAAAGGGAGATGGCGCTGACCTGCGACAATGACAAGAAGTGCTCAGAGGTACTGAGGACCAGCCAAGACCGGGCACTGTCTCGTCAGAGTTATCACGAGGAACAGGTGGATGGTGCATGCCTGTATGTACACACACGAGCACACACACACACAGCTCGGTGCACACAGTTTATTGCAAAAAACTGGCTGACCACGATAATGGGGCTGATGGCTCTGACATCTGAGGGCAGGTGAAGCAGGCTGCAAACTCTCAGGCAGGAGCTGGGGCTGCAGCTGGGGGCAGAATTTCTTCTTACTCAGGTACATATCAGCTTTGCTTTGAAGCCCCTCCCACTGATGGCGTGAGGCCCACCTGTTTTATCAAGGTTAACTTTATTTAAAGTCTGCTCATTCTAGCTGTAACCACAGCAACAAAATACCTGCAACAGAAACTGGTTTAGGAATTAGTATGTGACCGACTGACTGGGGACTGCAATCCATCCCCACTGACACCTAAAACCAAGCGTCCCAGGGTTCAGAAACTCCAGGGTTGGGTCTGCCTGGAATTTAGTTTTTCCCTCTTTGGTTTAGCACAGCCAAGTATCTGGCATAGGAGAGCAGAGAAGGTGAACTGTTAAATTGATGCTAGATTAGAGGGATTTTTCAGGGTGGAGACCCTGGGGTCTCAGGAGCAATGCTGAAACTGCTGCTAACTGGCTGGATGGTGTCCCTCGGGGTCATGGCTGTACGGAGAAATGTAAAGGGATGATAATAAAACATCAACCACATCGGTCGAAATAAATAATGCATGACAAATGCTTGCATTGGGCACTGAACTAAGTAGCACATTAATTTTAAATTATTATCATTGCTGTGGTTTCATTTAACTGTCGGGGAACAGACAGAACAGACAGGTTCCATAAAGTCAAAGATTAGGTTTCCTGGGAGTAAGAAAATGGGACAAGTGTGCTAACAGTGGAGCTCGTTTGCTCACTGAACAATTTAGACTCTTTCAAAAAGTTCCTGGAGGGGCTGGTGTTGTGGTGTAGCAGTTTAAGCCACTGCCTAAGACATTGGCATCCCATGTAGGTGCCAGTTTGAGTCCTGGCTGCTCCATTTGCAATCCAGCTCCCTGCTAACATGCCTGGAAAATCAGTGGAGGATGTCCCAAGTCCTTGGGCCCCTGCACCCACATGCAAGACCCGAAAGAAGCTCCTGGCTCCTGGCTCCTGGCTTCAGGCTCCTGGCTTCAGGCTGGCTCAGCTGGCCATTGTGGCCATTTGGGGAGTGAACCAGTGGATAGAAGAAGACCTCTCTGTCTCTCCCTCTCTGTCTGTAACTCTACCTTTTAAATAAATTTTGGAAATCTTTACCAACAAAAGTTTGGTGCTCATATGGATATTAATAAATATGAACATGAGGTCACTTCAAACAGCTCACAGAACACTGGAATTAAAAGCTCAGTTTATTTTGGTACAGAACATTTTGAAATCCATGCACAGTTTTTCATAATATACATCTTTCATGACCTTTTGGAGGTACATAGGGGCAGCAGGTGCCAGAACTGACAAGGTATCTGCGCTTTGGAGTCTTATATTCTATCGGTGGGGGAGATCCCAGCTAATAAGCAAACAACGTCAACTAAGCAAGCAAGCAGCAGGGAAGAAGAGACCGAGTTGGGCAGTGGAGAGGTTCGGGGCAGGGAGAGCTGGGGTGGGAGGATCGGCTTCTAGACTAGCGCCTTGCTGCTCAGGGACACTGGAGCAAGAGCCTGAAATAAAGGCAGTGCAAGGGCCGTGAGGTTATTAGGAAGAGTGTTCACAAGGATAGGTGGTGGGGGCACAGGCCTGGAGACCAAGGCCTGTTTCTCCTTGTAAGGACAGAGAGGGCTGGGAGAGGGCTGGGAACTGATTTCTCAGTGGTAGCAAGGAGCCAGGCTGGCTGAAGTAGGTTCACTGGTGCTCACTCTTGGTGGGGAGCCAAGCCAATGGAGAGACAGGCTCTGACTGAGCCATATAAGGATCCTTTCGGATCTGTGTGATGAGTGGGTAATAGGAGCACAAGGGTAGAGGGAGATGGGCTAGGAAAAGGATCTGTGATGGGAAAATAGTGCTGGGCCCTCGCAAGGCCGGGATGCGGCCAGAGGATGCGCTCCTGACCTGGCCTGCTGTCAAAAAGTGAGTTCTCTGGCCCTAGAGCTGTCATTCAACAATCAAGTAGAGAGCTCCTGGGAGGGCATGTGAAGGGAGAAAGCCTGGGTATTTCTTGAGGCTGAACTAGATCTTCGCTTTCCACTTGACCATGACCATCTGCGTTCCTCTGCCAAACACTGCCCAGTGCTCACTTCCACAAGCGCACAGAGTGCAGGCATGTCTCGGCGTGTAGACTGTTGATGGAACGTGAGGCTTGGGAAACGAAGTTCGCAGATATGGGAGCCATATTAAAAATGATTTGAGGGGCCAGTGCTGTGGCATAGTAGGTTAAGCCTCACCTGAGGCCCAGGCATCCCATATGGCTGCAGGTTTGTGTCCTGCCTGCTCCACTTCCAGTCCAGCTTTCTACCTACGGCCCAGGAAAACAGTAAAGGATGGCCCAAGTGCTTGGGCCCCTGCACCCATGTGGGAGACCTGGAAGAAGCTTCTGGCTTCAGATTGGCCCAGCTCTGGCCATCATGGTCATTTAAGGAGTGAACTAGCAAGTGGCAGACCTTCATTTCTCTCTCTCCCTCTCCTTCTCTGTAGCTCTACTTCTCAAATAAATCTTTGGGGCTGGCACTTGGCATAGTGGGTAAAGCCGCCGCCTGCAATGCCAACACCCCATATGGGTGCCAGTTTGGGTCCCAGCTGCTCCATTTCCAATCTAGCTCTCTGCTATGGCCTGGGAAAACAGTGGAAGATGGCCCCAATGCTTGGGCCCCTGCACCCACATGGGAGACCCAGAGGAGGCTCCTGGCTCGAATCAAAGCAGCTCCAGCTGTTGCGGTCATCTGGGAAGTGAACCAGAGGATGGAAGACTTCTCTCTGTATCCCTGACTTTTCCTCTCTGTAACTCTGCCTTTAAAATAAATAAATTTTAAAAGTAAGTACGTTTTGAAAATAAATAAATAAATCTTTGTTTAATAAAAAAGAGGCCGGCGCCATGGCTCACTAGGCTAATCTTCTGCCTGCGGCACCGGCACCCCGGGTTCTAGTCCCAGTTGAGGCGCCGGTTCTGTCCTGGTTGCTCCTCTTCCAATCCAGTTATCTGCTGTGGCCCAGGAGTGCAGTGGAGGATGGCCCAAGTGCTTGGGCCCTGAACCCGCATGGGAGACCAGGAGGAAGCACCTAGCTCCTGGCTTTGGATCGGCACAGCACACCAGCCACAACAGCCATTTGGGAGGTGAGCCAACGGAAGGAAGACCTTTCTCTCTGTATCTTTCTCACTGTCTAACTCTGCCTGTCAAAAAAAAAAAAGAAAGAAAAAAGAAAGAAATGGATCAATATCAGCAGCCTCCATGCCTCTGCTTACACAGCAGTGTCTAAGGTGAAGTCCATATAGAGCGTCTGTCTTGTTTCTCTGTGTCCTCGCTGTGGGTGCCAGGCTCACAACACCGTTTTCTGGGATGTGCTTGCTAGAGCTGGCTGCATATCCATGTTCATGCTCGATGGAGGGGCCGTGTGTTGTTAGCTCTGTGGCTTCACAGGGAGTTGGAAGGGAGAGTATCTAGGGCTGGTGTGAGACAGAGCAGACTGGAGGCAGCAGCCAGCAGATGGGGCAGTGCTGTGATCCTCCAGCCCCTGACGTGGGCATCGGCTCGGTGGGGCTGTGTGGAGGGGAGAGGGGCACAGAAGTCTTTCTGAGTGTCCGTGGTGGGAGAAGGTTCCAACCCCAGTGGAGTGGCAGCTGTGTTCAAGGTCACTTCAGGGACAGATGAGCCGCACTGTATAATGCTTGGGAGCGTGCTCCCCGCCTGGAGGGGTGAGAGCTGAATCCTTGCAGCGTTGTCTGGTTCACAGCATTGATTGAACGTCTCTTAGACCTTGTGTCCTGTTAACCCCTTACAACCTCACCTTTCAGTGTTCCCCAGAGGGTTATTGATTTCCTTGTTTGTTTGTTTTAACTGATGTACATATTGGGGGGGGGTACCGTGTATGTATAATGCATAATGATCAGATGAGGGCAACAGGCACCCCACCCAAGTCATTGACCATTTGTGTTGGAAACCTCCAGGGTCCAGGCCACTGGCTTTTTAAAGATATTCAGTTAATTGTTGCCAGCTCTAGTCAGCCTACTGCGGTATAGTATGTACGAGGAGTGTTCCTCCTGTCCACCTCTGGGAGCCACCGTTGCTGGAAGTCTGGATCGCAGCTGTGCTAGGCTCGAAAGTGGGATCAGTACAATCAGGAAAGCATGGGTGGCTGGGAGACGGACAGGTGCTCCCCTGGCTCTCATGGTGCCAGTGTTTACAGAAGGAATGGCAGCTGGTTTTGTGCAGCGAGAAAGACAGAAACAACCTGGGAAACGAGATTCTTGTGCATTGGATCTGATGGCAAGTTTGTGCGAGAACATAAGTTAGAAGAGAAGGCTACCTACGAAGGTGAAATAGTGCAGGCCAGGTGAACAGGGGATCTGCCAGAAGGGTTACGGAGCTGTGACAGTCTCGGCTGCAGCACTGTCCTGCCCGCCGTGAGACTGATGCCACCACTGTCGTCATGGGGGCGCCACCGGCAGTGCCAGCCTTCACTGCGTGCAGCGCCTCCAGCGGGGAGCACAGCCCCACTGCTGCTCACTCCGCGCTCTGGGTGTTGAATACTCAGCCTTTGGTGAGTTGTAGTCTGACTCTCTGAGAGCAAGTTTTCTTCTTTGCGCTATTCTGTATATCCTTTTTTAAAAAATTTTTTGACAGGCAGAGTGGACAGAAAGAGAGAGAGAAAGGTCTTCCTTTTTCCATTTGTTCACCCCACAATGGCCACTGCGGCTGGTGCACTGCGCTGATCCGAAACCAGGAGCCAGGTGCCTCTCCTGGTCTCCCATGGGGTGCAGGGCCCAAGCACCTGAGCCATCCTCCACTGCACTCCTGGGCCACAGCAGAGAGCTGGACTGCAAGATGAGCAACCGGGACAGGATCCGGCACCCCAACCGGGACTAGAACCCGGGGTGCCTGCACCGCAGGCGGAGGATTAGCTTATTGAACCGAGGCACCGGCCCTGTATATCCTTATTTCAGTCTGATTTTTGTTTCATGACTGTAAGTGCTTCCAAGAAACTTCATTGCTTAAAAAAAAAGTATTTTCAAAGTCAGAAATACAGAGAGAAAGAGGGTGAAGGTGAGGATGAGAGGGTGGAGAGAGAAAGAGAGAGAGCATCCATCTGCTCATTCACTCCCCCAGATGGCTGCAATGGCCAGCACTGGCCCAGGCTGAAGGCAGGAGCCAGTTGCTCCTTTAGGGTCTCCCATGAGGGAAGGAGACCCAGGCCATGAGCAGACAGCTGGATCAGAAGTGGAGCAGCTGGGACATGAACCTGCCCTCACGTGGGAAGCCAGTGTTGCAGGCCGTGGATCTGCCCGTTATGCCACAATGCCAGTCTCTCATTGCTCCATATTTACAGCCGTGAGTAAGGGTATGAAAAAAGGGGAGGAACCACATTGTCAGCCTCATCTCTCTGCCCAGAGAAGGCTTTAAAATCCCCATTTAACAGTGGCATAAACCGTGTTCACTGCTTTTCTCCCTCATAGCTCCCATCACCATCTGACTTGATCGTCTTTACTTATGTATTCATTGGTTATTTCTTCCATGATAATGTAAAACTTTATAAAATGAGGACCTATGTTAAGGAATAAAACAAATTTCCAGAACCTGGAACAGTATGTAGCACAGGTAGGAGGGGACAGGTAGAATAAATAAACACCACAGGGGCCGGCCCTGTGGCGCAGTGGGTTAAAGCCCCAGCCTGCAGTGCCGGCGTCCCATGTGGGCGCTGATTCAAGTCCCGGCTGCTCCACTTCTGATCCAGCTCTCTGCTATGGCCTGGGAAAACAGTAGAAGATGGCCCAGGTACTTCAGCCCCTGCACTCATGTGGGAGACCCAGAGGAAGCTCCTGGCTCCTGGCTTTGGATCGGCACAGTTCTGGCTGTTGCAGCCATCTGGGGAGTGAACCAATGGATAGAAGACCGCTCTCGCTCTCGCTCTCGCTCTCGCTCTCTCGCTCTCTCTCTGGCTCTACCTCTCTCTGCAACTCTGTCTTTCAAATAAATAAAATCTTAAAAACACAAGGGTCCTCCAAAATGCTCACATAAGAGAGAATTAAAAGATGAGTTTATTCTGGTGCAAGAAAAGTTCATGGAAATGCATATTACAAAAAATTGCATGAATTGCAAATCTATTGCACTAAAATCAACTTAGCTTTTCTTTCTGTTTCCCACAACCCTTTGGAAGTGCCCTTGAATGATTCTAAAACAGCCTACCAAATTGATACTATATTGGCAAATGAATTCTGCATGTTTGAGTCTGCAAAAACAAATTATGGTGTCTGAGTACAATGGAACACTGCTGAGCACCAAGATGAGAACCAATTGCTGAAATATTCAAAAGTAAGACACACTTTAAAAGTATGCAGAGTGGAAGAGGCGGATGCAAAGTATTGTATACTGTGTGTACTTACCCCAACCACTGCATATGGTATGAATCCACAAGGGCCAGATGTTTCGAACAGGCTGCACTAATGCATGGTGAGGCAGCGTAGAACATTGATGCAGATTGGGTCAGACCAGACTGGAAAGAGCCATTAGCATCAGCCTTGTGGGTGATTATAATGTCTGTCATCTGGTGAGGGATTGGCCTCACACAGGTATATCCTTTGTCAAAGCTCATGGCATGGGGGCCCATGCTGTGGCGTAGCCACTAAAGCTGCCGCCTACGGTGTGGCATCCCATGTGGGCACTGGTTCATGTCCTAGCTGCTCCACTTCCTATCCAGCTCCCTGCTGATATGCCTGGGAAAGCAGCAGAGGATGGCCCAAGTGTGTGGGCCTCTGTACCTACCTGGGGGATCCAGGAGAAGCTCCTGTCTTTGGATCAGCCCAGCCCTGACCATTGTAGCCATTTGGGGAGTGAACAAGCAGATGGAAGAAATCTCTCTTTGTCTCTTCCTCTGTCTCTAACTCTACCTTTCAAAATAAATAAATCCTTAAAATAAAAAAGAAAGAATAGCTCATGGAATGGAAAACTTAAAATTTGTGTACATCCCTGTACGTACATTTTATGTAAAAGAAAATGCTAAATTCTAGCTACTCATACACATGCTAAACTGTTCAGTAGTGAATTGTACTTATTCCTGAGTTGAGTTTAAAATGCATCAGAAACAAGCTGGAGGGAGGGATGGACTGACGGAGAGTGAAAAATCAAACACAGCAAAGCGTGAAGTCTTAAGTGCCAGGAATGCGGGTACCACTGTATGAGAGGTTCACATGCTTGGCTTGAAACTGATCCTAATAAAATATCTGGAAAGTTCCTGACCGCTGTTTTCTCTCTTCCATCCTGCCAAGAGATGTTAGGAGACTAAGAAAATGGAAGTGTGTGATAAACACAGCTGCTGTAGAATCACTTTTCAAAGCATCATGAGCATGGCATTGTCTACAAATCCCGCTTACTCTCTGTAATTATTGAAGAAGATATGAAAATGCTGTAATAGTAGGTGGCTCCAACTGACTTGGAACAGAAGACTATTTTAATGGCCTTTAAGGAAGGACTCAGGAAGTCTCTGCTTCCTGGCCTAGAGCTCCCATCTCCTAATGTCATGGTGGCAGTTAGATTTCACAGTGAGTTTTGGAGTCGACACTCAAACCACAGCAGAGAAACTGGCAGGTGTATTTAGTGGAGGCTCAGCTGTCGTCAGATAAAGGGAGTTCATAAATGATTTCTTGGTGCCTCTTTTTCAGTTCAAATACTGTCCTTTAAAAATAACCTTTGTGCCTATTCTGGGGGTCTCAGTGGGTCCCCATACTTTCTGGGTAATTTATTTTTCAAGTGTGATTTATTTATGTTTAATTGAGAGAGATCTTCCATCTGCATGTTTTACTTTCCAAATGTCTGCATAAGCCAGGACTAGGCCAGGCTGAAGCCAGGAACCAGAACCCATCTGGGTCTCCCACATGGGTGGCAAGGACCTACATTCTCAAGCCATCGTCTGCCTCTTCCCAGGTTGCACATTAGCAAAGAGCTCAACTGTGTGCAGAGGCAGGACTGGATCCGAGGCGCTCTGATACACAACGCGGGCATCTCCTTGTGGCTATGCTGCAACACCTGTGTCTATTTAATTTTAATATCACAAGGGTACTCAAGATATATCCATTTTCCATCCTGAATTATGTTGAGGATTAGTAATAATGGTGTCTTTTATTTGCCACAGATAAATTATCAGTGAAGGAAGACATAGGGTAAGAGGGGAACGGGAAGCAGTGACAGAGGGGTGTTCACAGCTGTAAACAAGCTCCTTTAGATCTGCTTTGGATGCAGAGGCTAGGGGCCATCAGGTCCTAGTGTCCCAGGATATCCCAGCCTCCCTCCCTTGGTCTAAAGTGCCCTTGCCCTGACTTTTTTTTTTTTTTTTTGACAGGCAGAGTTAGAGAAAAAGAAAAGTCTTCCTTCCATTGGTTCACCCCCGAAATGGCTGCTGTGGCTGGCGCACTGCAACTATCTGAAGCCATGAGCCAGGCACTTCCTTCTGGTCTTCCGTGCAGGTGCAGGGCCCAAGCACTTGGGCCATCCTCCACTGCCTTCCTGGGCCACATTTGATCACAAATCAGCCATTTATTCAAACTCACTAACTGAATTGAATTGAAGGAATGGTACAGCTGGCCCCTGGAGATCCCTAATCATGATCACCGGTCCCATGATGTCGTTATTTCCCCTATAGATAGATAAGCCTTTGAGGAACTTGGGCCCCAGTGACATCACCGCCACCTGCATGTAATCCCCAGATTGACTGAAGCCCCCTTTGCTTTAGTCAGAAATCCCTCAAGAATGTGGAATCACTGGTCACAGGAAGGCCACAGGGTGCTGCCCGCCATCCATCGGGGGACCTGGACACATACTGAACATGTGCCTCTCAACCCCACCTTCAGTCTGTAAGACCCTAAACCCTCAAGGAGCTCAGCAAGTAAGTGGTGGCTGCCCAGCTCCTGGCTGTGTGCTTTGCAAATAGCAACGCCTACTTTCTGGCACCACCCCAGTGTCAGTCACTGAGTTGCTGTGCCCCTGGGGCCCAGGGCCTGAGTTTTGGGGGTTCTATAGCAATTCCTCCACCAGTTTCGGGGGTGGTCTCTAACAACAGGAGTGTCTGTGCTTGTGCCTGTCAGTTACTCTTAGAAGATAAGTGAGGCTGAAATGCACACAAGTGATTTGAGAAGGTGAATAGTAGTTGGGAATTTCAAAGAATTTTTTCATATCCCATTGCACAGAATCACCCATGTTTCTTTGCTTCAGGACATGGATCTGGAAAGTGTTTAAAACTTGTGAGTTAGGGAATTTGAGATAAACAGTCATAACTACTAGGGGTGGAGAATTGAGTTAATTCCCCTTTATTTTGGCATTTACCCAGGAACTTGGTTCTGCAGATATTATTCAGGCATGGTTCAGTGCCTTGAATCTTGCTGCTCTTGACTGGCACAGCCCTCACCAGCTTCCTGGATAATGCAGTGTGAGAGACAAGGGAGAGAATGTGTTACAGATCTCAAAGCAAAAGCTCATTGCATGTGACAATGAGATTCATTCTGGACTCTCTATTGCATACTTGACACAAGTATTCATTGTTCTCCAAGAGCCTTTGCCAGTCATAAATGCATAGATCACTTAGGGGAGAGAGTGCTCCCATTTCAGCCAGAGAAACTCTTTCCCCTTCTTCGA
Source organism: Sylvilagus floridanus (assembly GCA_949820135.1). Lineage (NCBI taxonomy): Eukaryota > Metazoa > Chordata > Mammalia > Lagomorpha > Leporidae > Sylvilagus > Sylvilagus floridanus. The sequence goes on along the minus strand of OX463228.1, from coordinate 6,839,371 downwards.
AAGTTGATATGAAGGCTAAATGCATTGTTCACAGTGCACACTCTGTCTCATATTGTGGAGGAAACGTTTCCTACATTCTCTCCAAGACCGATCTTTCTTTTTCTACCTTCATAACCCTAGTATCTGGTGCCACTGATTCAGCTATGCAGTCTGGGACAAGGTGGCTTTTAAGTTCTAGAGCTAGGGGGAAGCTGTAAAGGCAATACAAATACAATTCACTCAGAGAAATGACAGCCAAAGAGCTGAAAGATAAGAAGTGTTGTTCTCCAAAGTTTGGTTAGAATTTCATTCTTTAATACTTATGTTGGCCTGAATCTACTTATCTACTGAATCTACTTATCTGTGGAAGAGAGAAACAACAGATATATTTAGCAAGTTGGAAAAGTCCCCACAGTTTCCCCTAGGAGCAGCTAAATATGTGGATCCCAACTGAGACCTTGAAGTTTTGTTGATTCCCTGAGACATGTTGATGGTTGAAGACGGTTAGCAGAAGGAGCACCATGGAGCTCAGATACGAGGCGGGGATGGCCATCGGCAGAACCTCCCTCCCCGAGAATACCCAGCCCGTGCTCCCTGTTTATTTTGTTTGTCTAACATTTAAATTTTTTTCTACCAAATGAGTTTGATTTGCTACCAGATGCCTGCAAAGACCAAGCTGTGGTATGGGTCTTTTGAGAAGAGAAAGGAGATGACAGGTGAAGGCTCTCGTCTATCTCTCTGATCCTCAATCTGGGAGAATTGTTAGTGGTTATGGAGGAAGAGCTGCTGTGTGGCTGGTTCTAATGGGAGGGGCTGAGAATCAGGCCATTGATGGGAAAGTCCATTAAGATGGTGTCCAATGCTAGGTGTCCTTGTTCAGTGGACCCCTTGGTCCCTTAAGGACTCCCATGTGTTTCAGATCTGCTTGTGCTCCTGGTGTTCTGAGGGTTAGATGGCCCCTACTTGTGCATGTTGTCCAGGTTATATGACTTGTAGTTTCTGAATGCTGCCCAACTCAGCCCTGGGCAGCTCTCCTAAGAAAATGGGAACATGAAAACAGGTATTAGGGGCCAGCACTGTGGCTCACTTGGCTAATGCTCCGCCTGCAGTGCCAGCATCCCATATGGGCACCAGGTTCTAGTCCCAGCTGCTCCTCTTCTAGTCTAGCTCTCTGTTGTGGCCCAGGAAGGCAGTGGAGGATGGCCCAAGTGCTTGGGTGCCTGCACCTGCGTGGGAGACCAGGAGGAAGCATCTGGCTCCTGGCTTCGGATTGGTGCCACGCCGGCTGTAGCGGCCATTTGGGGGATGAACCAATGGAAGGAAGACCTTTCTCTCTGTCTCTCTCTCTCACTGTCTATAACTCTACCTGACAACAACAACAAAAAAGGTATTCAGACATTGATCAAGGAAATCAGCATAAATGCACAAAGTGGAGGGAGTTCCAGGGAGAGGAAAGCGCAGCAGGAAGCTTGCTGAGTTTCAGGTGTGTGGGGAGGAAACCTGTTGAAGGGGACAGTCTGGTTTCAGTTTTGGAAACAGGACAGATGGATAAGAGAAAAGCACGCACATTTATTGAGGCATTTTCCAGGACAAGTTAAGGTTGGTGAGGAAAAGACAACTCACAGGAGTGGTTATGCTTGAGTGTGTGTGTACTTGGTGTGAGGACAGGTGCAGGGTCGCACAAAAGTGTTATGAGGGGGAACAAGTATGAGCGCAGGGTGGGCACAGCAATGCCCGTGATGGTTCAGGTTCCTCTGGGAGTCCCTGTGTTCTGGAGTCAGGGCTGCTCTTTTCCTCCAGGATAGCACTGGGAGTAGCAGCTCTCACCTGAGGGACTTGGACCTACTTGAGGAGAAGATGAGAAAAATCCCTCCCATGCATGCTATTTTTCAGGTTCCTTCAGCTTTGCATATCCAGTATGGCGAAGGTTGCATTTTGGGGCAGGGTATCCGAACCTTGACATCAACGCTGTCATACTCCTCTCCAGAAAATTCTTGGCTTGGTAAATTCTAAGCAGCTGCTGGGGTGTTTCTTGAGTCTTATTCAGGCTTGTCGATGACTCATCATTTAAGAAACATTACATCCCCCATGGAAGTTAATTTGGACAATTCTCTCTTCTACCCAAGGGCTCCCTATACTTGGTTCAGCTGAATCCTCTCAAGTGTAAGTTCACAAGAGTTGGAATCATTTGGATTGGTTTCCAGCACAGCCCCTGTCCCTAAGCCCTGTGTCACTGCCCAGTTCTGTGTTCCAAGAGTACTTTCAAAGTGAGCAGTGATAACAGAACAATTGCAAGGATAAAGAATAGGAGCTTGCCTGATGGGAGGTTGGGATGCATGTCATTCTCTAACCTGGTGCCATTTGCTTCTTCAGAAATGTTTCTTTTCCGGCCGGCGCCGTGGCTCAACAGGCTAATCCTCCGCCTTGCGGCGCCGGCACACCGGGTTCTAGTCCCGGTCGGGGCGCCGGATTCTGTCCCGGTTGCCCCTCTTCCAGGCCAGCCCTCTGCTGTGGCCCAGGAGTGCAGTGGAGGATGGCCCAAGTGCTTGGGCCCTGCACCCCATGGGAGACCAGGAAAAGCACCTGGCTCCTGGCTCCTGCCATCGGACGAGCGCGGTGCGCCGGCTGCAGCGCGCCGTCCGCGGCGGCCATTGGAGGGTGAACCAACGGCAAAGGAAGACCTTTCTCTCTGTCTCTCTCTCTCACTGTCCACTCTGCCTGTCAAAAAAAAAAAAAAAAGAAAGAAATGTTTCTTTTCTGTGCCCTTCCCCTGTAATAGAAACCCCTAGATATAAGGAAAATATCAAACCATTGCTTTTTTTTTCCTTTTATTGTACTGTAGTAATTGATTTATCTTTAGATACTGGCCTGGATATATATGAGACTTCAAAAAGTTCATGGAACATGAAATGAAAGATAAGTTTATTTTGGTGAAAAAAAAATTTGGACTCCATGCTCACTTGTTAAACTTTGAATTCATTTTTCTGTTTTTGAAGTCTCCTCATATACAAAATTTAATAAAGGAGCACTTTTCTGCTTGCCTTTCTTTCTTGGCTTTTATTATTATTTGTTTTGCTTTAAAATCACGACTGAAGATAATTTGGTTGACCAGAGCAGGGGGGCAGGACTTCAGTGACTGCTCCTGGCCATCAGACATGCTGTGTGCTCTCCCTGGCCCTGCACGCTCCTCTCTCTCTCTCCCACCCCCAATTCCTGTGCCTCTCTAAAAGCCAGGAAGACCTGCTTTGAGAATTCCAGCCCTTTTGTTCTCATCTCTGAAATCCTAATATAATAAAGTTTTCCACAGGATACAGCTTGTGGTACTATGGTAGCTTAGATTTCTAATTTTTTTTTCCTGAAATAGAATGTAAGTCTTACAAAGCCGGGTTACACCTCATTTTTTCTTTCCTGTTCTAAACACACTTGACAGACATCTGATAAGGATGCATGCTCTGTAGTAACCGACTCAGACCCTTCACAAGCAGCTCTTCAACCCTGACAAGCTCAAGTTTATTCTCACAGCCCATCCCCACCAGAGAAAATGACCCAGCTCTGTTCTCACGCCAGTTAAAGTCAACCAAATATCCTTGCATGTGGAGGAGAGTCACACTCATTGGTTGGAGGTGCATTTTTTCAGTGAACTCCCCTTTATAAGAGCCACAGGAGCCCAGGATTGGGCTAAGGATTCTGGCCTAAGGATTCTTTTTTATTTATTTATTTTTATTTATTTGACAGTCAGAGTTACACAGCGGGAGAAGGAGAGGCAGAGAGAGAGAGAGAGAGAGAGATGTCTTCCATCCACTGGTTCACTCCCCAGTTGGCCACAACAGCCGGAGCTGTGCTCATCTGAAGCCAGGAGCCAGGAGCTTCTTCTGGGTCTCCAACATGGATGCAGGGGCCCAAGGACCCGAGCCATCTTCTACTGCTTTCCCAGACCATAGCAGAGAGCTGAATCAGAAGTGGAGCAGCCAGGACTTGAACCGGCACCCATAGGGGATGCCAGCACTGCAGGTGGCGGCTTCACCTGCTACTCCACAGTGCTGGCCCCGGCCTAAGGATTCTGTACATAAGCAACAGTGGCACCCTCAACTTCACCTTGGTGACACGGAGGCCAAAGATCCTGTCACTACAGTGTTAAATCTACCCCCAATCCTAACACACATGGTGACGTGGTATACACACATGCCCCCGTTTGAATATGCCAAATCCTTCCTAAGTATGCCCAGCTTTCCCAGGACCTAATACATAGATAACCTCCCTAGAAACAAGTCTTGTACAACTTGCAGCTCCTGGCTTTTTGGGGAGCCTGATTTTTGGTCACGAGACAACCTTGCTCCTGGATTTGTTATGGAACCATGTTCTTGCCCTTGTGTCAGATAAGAACTCAAAGCCTAACTGAGGTGCACAATGAACACAGGATTTTTTTATAGTGAGAGAGAGAGAATGCACATTCATGTGTGAGTGTGGGCAACTACACAAGGAGAGATGCCAGCACAAGAGGGCCTGAGAAGAGGGAGTGTTGGGGGAGGCAAGAGAAGAAAGGGCAAAAGAGCCACTCCTACATGGAACGTTCAGTTTATTGAATGAGGGGTAGGGGTCTCCTAATCCAATACGCAAAGTGGAGTTTGGGCGGAGTTTAGTGTACATGAGGTTTTCTGGGAGTTTCATGGTGCTTCCACGTGGACTTGACTTCATACATGTTTATCATGGTCTCTTCCTTCCAAGTTCTGGCAGGTGCCAGTTTATCATGGGAAAGTAGACATACTGAACTGACATAGGTGGAAGTGGAGTTACAGTGCAGGGCTGCAGAGACAGAAATTGTGAGAAAATCTCCCAACTCGTTTATTCCTATCTAACTTCTTGCCTGGTTCCCCCATACTGGTTTGGCCAACTCAAGTGTATTCCTTTGCTTACAGATCAGACCATTATCCACATGTTACCATCGCATGCACCCTAGAACTTCTTGCCTCATTACAATTATGCTCGCAAAATTCTATGTGATTTTTTTTAAAAGCAGGTTTTTTTCTGGAACTTTGTTCTGGGTGACCAAATGCTTATCTTCTTCATGGTATTTTAAATAGACTTTGCTTCAGATATTCACTCCAAAGTCACCTGAGGGGAGAGTAGCAAACTCAGTGCCAACAATTAATGTCTGGGTCGACCTCCTCAATAGCGACTTTACAGCAATAAGTAGTGAGTCATGGGATGGGTCTTAAGCATAACTCCAGCTGTGTCAGTCAAAGCCAACTTTGTTTCCAATGCCTTAGGCCAGCAGTTCTCAAAATCCGATCTTGGTACCTACTAGGGCCCAGACGCCTTTTCTGGAGTCTGTGATGTGGAACAAATTTTTGTAGCATCATTGGCCTTTTTTTTTTAATTATTTATTTATTTGAAAAGTGGGGTTACAGAGAGGCAGAGACAGACAGACAGACTTTCCACATGCTGGTTCACTCCCCACATGGCTGCAATGGCCAGGGCTGGGCCAGGAGCTTCCTCTGGGTCTCCCACATGGGTGCAGGGCCCAAGCACTTGGCCCATCTACTGACATGAGACAGCAGTGACAAGCAAGGTGGCAAAGGTGATGAGGCAGTGCATCCAACACGGGCAGCTCTTCAGGTGCCTCTGAGCAAATGTGCACAGCCTACATCCAGACTGGGGTTTGTATGGGTACTGTGTCCACTTCGTCCCCCACTGCTCCTTCTGCCTCTCTCCTCTTCTAGTCAAAGACCATCCTGGGTATGAAATTCCTTCCAAGGTTTCATTACCCAATATCATCACACTGAGTAGCCATCTTGGGCCAAGATGATTCGCCTGGGCTGTCAGAAGGTGGGCAGGCTAGGACCACCTCCAAAGTGACCCCAGAACATGAGCAGGACTTTGAGGTATAAACACTGGCTGCTTTCCAGGCATGCTTCGAAGGCTGCTACTTTTTCTCTTCCTTTTGGCCCCTTTTACACACATAGACTACTGTCTGCTTTCCTACCTAATACATGCAAGACATTGTACAGGGACTCGATTTCACAGTTGTTCATAAAACAGTTTATTTGCAGCACATAAGGAGACTACGGGTGATCATTCTCAAGGCTGTGATTCCATGAGCATGGGAAGTGGGATATCCTTTATTTTAGAGGAAAATGAATATGTAGGGGGGTATTTCCGGTCTTCCCACGTAGGAGCAGGTGCAGGTCCACACAGGCAGATTCAGATGCGTATGTCAGCATAGTTGAAGCCTGAGCCTCTCCCTGGGCAGGGATCTTACTGGTAAAAAGAAGCAGAGGGTGACCTGTGGATGCTTTCTGACTCATCGGCACAGTCTTTGCTCTTGTCGTGGAGTCTGGACCCTCCCAGGGTGGCTAGTGATTGAGTCTCCCCCTGGAATGTGACTGAAGAGAGAGAAGACAGTGCTGTAGAACATTAGGAGCTTTTAGGGCCTTCAAATAGGAGTGAGTCACAGGAAAGACTTTGGGGCTGCTTGGGGCATTAGCCACTGACATTTTCATTCTCCTCTCACAAGTGTTTGGTGAATTTTCCAGATCCCACATGACATGCAGCACCATAATAGATTCTCTGTGGAAGCAGGTAGAAGATTCCAAAGAGTAAAGGGATTTACAAAGGGTATAAAACAGTGCTGGTCTTCTCACTAAATATTTTTGTGAAATGTAATTCATAATAATATTCTACTTTTGTTATCATGTTATGGATGAATAGTCAATGCCTCAGTTTTAATTCATGTATAGTAAATAGTGTTTAATGTAACTCACAGTGAAACTCTTTGACGACCTTGGTAACAATGTAAAGACTAAAACATTTGAGGAGGTGGCGTGGTGGCGTAGTGGGTAATGGCGCTGCCTATGATGCTGGCATTCCATAAGAGTGCCGGTTCCTGTCCTTGGCTGCTCCATTTCCAATCCGGCTTCCTGGTAATGGCCTAGGAAAATCAGCAGAAGATGGCCCAAGTGTTTGGGTCACTGTCACCCATGTAGGAGCCCAGGATGAAACTCCTTGGCTTTGGCTTGGTCCAGCATTGGCATTTGTGGCCATATGAGAAGTAAACCAGTAAATGGAAGTTGTTTCTCCACACCCTTGGCCCCACTCCCCTGTAACTTCAACTCCTAAATAAATCTTTTTTAAAAAATAATGGAAGTAAAAATAAAAGACTAAAACATTTAGAACTGCTATCTTAGGCCAAGGCCAATATTTTAAGAAATGTTTTCCTAAAGTTCTGTCTTTGGTTGGTTATCTCCAAATCAAATCCACATGTTGCAACTAAATCTGGTGAAACAATTAGTCTTTTTTTTTTTTTAAGATTTATCTACCCATTTATTTGAATGACAGGGGAAAGCAGAGAAAAAGAGATGTTCCATCTTCCGGTTCACTCCCTGATGCCTGCAACAGCTGGGGTGGGCCAGGATCTCCATTCAGGTCTCCCATGTGGGTAGCAGGGACCTAAGCACTTGGGGCCATCATCTGCTGCCTTCCTGGATGCACGGTAGAAGCTGGAAGGGACGGGCCACCAGTCATTGGTGTGGCCGAAATGCCTGTGTGATCATTATTTGCATGGAGCTGTTGAATTCTAGAAAAGGCAGTTTTAACAATTAGGATGAATCTGCTTGAGCCAAAAAGAAGGAACCGTGTCAGAGAAGAAAGGGCACTTTTTACTGATCCCCGATGCTGAAAGCTGAGCCACTTCCCTTACCAAAATCATGGAGCCCCTTGACTTGATCTCAAATTCTTTTCACGTCCTGTTCCATGATCCCACCATTACTAATGTGGTACAGGAGGTTTTATTAGTATCTGCACGTGATTCACCTTGTGCACCAGGAGGTAATCTAGGGCTAGTGAGTTGTCCATGGCTGCTAGTTGTTCATTAGCTAGGGAGTCTGTAGAACTGTGTCCTTGCTGTGGGGCCTGGGCTAAGTCACTCAAGGCAGTAGACAGGTTTCTTAACGTCGTAGTATGCAGTAAGATTTCCTCCCAGTATGGTGGGGATGTTTACTGGGGGTTGGGGTTGGGGTGGGAAGTTCTTACCAAGAGCATTATGATGGAAGCAGAAGGCCCTCTGTGATAGAGCCTGTCAGTAGTGGACCTCTCAGCCTTTAGAGCCTGAGCCAAATACATTTCTCCTCTTCATAAGTTACTCAGCCTGCAGTACTTGCTTAAAGTAACACAAAATGAGCTGGGGCAACTTCCCAGAGAAGTCTGGTGGAGAGCTGATTGCTCTTAGCTTATATTTACTCAGTAAGGTGGGGGTGGGGAATGTCTGGCCCACAGGCCGTGTAAGGCCCATGAGTCACATGGTGTGGCCCTGCCAAGGCAACCCCAGATGGGACTCAAATTTAGTAAATCTACAGCAGCCTAATTTTTAAGTTGGTAATTGTGTATAGTCCATGAATAATGTAAATATCCAAATGACACTTGGCAGAAAAGAGATTTCCCACCCTTGTAGGTAGACTGAATGAAGGAATTTCAAGTGTATTTTTTGATGGCCTTTTGGATCCACAGGGAAGATGAAGGTGACACATTGAGTTGAGCGAGGAGGAAGAGGGGAAAGCAAATGCCAGAAACAGTAACTGTCTCCTCCTGTTGCAGGACGAGCACACTCTCCCATAAGTTCTCCTTGTGGACCTCCCTTAAGAGCCCTTCAGTGTTGAATTTATAAGGAAGTGGCCATTACACAGCAAGACCTCCTCTCCTTTAAACATGAGTCAAAGGATGCAAAGTCCCAAAAGAAATGCAAAAACATTAACAAAATTCTTCAAAACAGAAAAAAGCAGTCCATTCAGCTAGGTATGACTTATGTAAAGGAAAATCCCAGGACCTGGGAAAGAAGGCGAAGATACTGATGCTCAAAACTAAACTGTTTCATGTATTTAACTTTGCAGAAGGAGGAGTCATTGATTTTGATAGGCCAATGGGTTTCAACCCTGACTGCACATGGGAATCGCTTATAAATTCAAAACCACAAAACAGTCATGTCTGGGTCTAGGTCATTGAATCTGAATTTGTTAGGGGGCTAAGTTCCTCTAGTGTGTTTTTAAGCTTCTGGCAAGGTTATCCTGATGCACGGTGAGGACAGGAATGGGTAACACAGTCAGGTATGTGGGCAGGCTGCAAACCAAGGGCATAGTTTTCAGATGCATGAATTGAATCCGTCATTCTTTTGCTTTTATCCTCCACTAGGATAAATCTGAGATTGGACTCAAGTTCTGTTTCACACTTAGATGTTTTATGATCTTACAATTTGTCTAATGCCTGGTTGTTTGCCCTAGTGGGAAACTTCTTGGCGGTAGGAGAGAGCTGAACCCTATTATTGAAATGTGGTCTCCTTCCTAGATGAGCAGTGCCACTGGAAGGAAGACTTCAAATGGAACCAAAGGAAAAAACTGTGTAGGAGATTACTTCAAAAACTTCATAGAAAAATGCAATTGAAAATGGAGTTTATTTTGGTGCAAAATAATCGTCAAAATGCATGCACAGTTTTTTAAAAATGCACACTTCCACGAGCTTTTTGAAGACCCCTTCAACTAGCTTTTACACCCTGGGGTGAATTTGTTCGCCTGTGTTTCTTTGGTTCAGAGTCAGACCCAGAGACTAGAAATCCCTAGAGGGTTAAGGAAGCGCTGCAAGGAATGCAAATCGGAGTATATATCAAGCATGTCTAAAAACTAATCATGTACCAGGACTCCTCCATGCCTATTTCCACCGTTCATTCTCAAATATATGCATGGCATGATTAACAGAAAAGATTTTAAAAGTCATTTAAAAACATTACTAAACGCGTGATTCCTCCTGTCAGTGAGTTTAGGAATCATTAATGAACATTAACTCCAAGTTAAATCCCTAAGATAGAGTAGCAAATAAGACAGCCCTAAATCAGATAGACACACAGATTAACAAGATGATTACCGTCTAGGGAAATCAGTACCAATCCCTTTATTTATCTATGGGATGGATGTAGGTGTCTTCGAGTCCAGAAATACTGCCTTAAAGCTGCTGTTATCTGCTCATGTTTACCTGGGATCCTGAACAAATCTCATTAATTAGCAACCTCAGGAAATACTGTGTTACCTTTAGATATGGTAAACAGTGGCTTCAGTTGATGAATATGATAATTTTATCCATATGCATGTTCTACGTGTTCTCTCTATAGTTAGTCAAAGTAGACTATAACATGTTATTAATTATAACAATAGTTATAGTGGGGGGGCGGTGATAGGCAAAATACATTGACATGAAAGTGTTGAAAATAGTGATGCTGAGGCTGGAGTGTGGCCCAATGGTTAAGCTTCCACTTGGGACACCCACTCCCCAAATGCAACAACAGCTGGGGCTGGGCGAGAACAAAGCCAGGAACCTGGAACTCCACGCAGCTCTCCTCTGCGAGTGGCAGGGACCCAAGTACTTGAGCCATCACTTGCTGTTTCTCAGGGCATGTGTTAGTAGGAAGTTGGATCAGAAGTGGAATAGCTGGGACTCACCCAGCCCCTCCCATGTGGGCTGTGGTCATCTCGAGTGGTGTTGTAATTGCTGTACCAGATTCTTTCCCCTGGCGATGTTTTGGTTACAGATCAGTGTGGGAAAGGATTGTCTTAGAGAACTAGTAGGACTGCAGGTATTTATAAAGAGATAATTTATCTTCCTGAGCTCTTGAATAGTTTCAGAACTGCTCAGTGTTTGAGTTCAGCTTGTGGTGGCTAACAGTTCACAGTTTGATTTGCCAGCCTAGTCTTTGAAAATGTCCGAATTGGATCCTGCTACACTAGCTACATTCCTGCTGGTTTGTGAGGGTTAATTACCAGACATTTGTTTAATGATGAAAACATGTATTTATTGAAGTCAGCACGTTATGTCACCAACCTGTCTTCATCACCATCGAGTCCAGGCCTTTTGTGTGATGGTCTTCATACGGCAGTGACCTCATTTGCTATGTCTCCTTATCCTGTGCGACTTAATCTGCTTCCTGATAGTACATGCGTGAGCCTGATTCATTCCACAGTCTTTGTCCCTGGTCTGGTTAACTGCTTCTCTGCATAATGTGTTGGCCTTCAGTTTCAGATTAGTATCCAATTTGAGCATGCCAGGGACCCTTCTGCACCTACTCTATAATCACCATGGATATTTCTGGAAGGTTCCTATCCACAAGGGACTCTCTTCCCTTCTTTATACTCAAAGGGGAATAAATCACAGCAAGGAACAGCAATCCCTCCATGAATCCTGCTGCAAACTCCGAGTAGAGTCACAAAACGAAAGGCACAGTCTCTTTGTTGTCCAGAGGTCATCCCAGCTTTGTGTCTAGGTTGGGGTTGTGTTTGGGAGGATGTAGAGGTAATAGCAAAACTTCCTCTGCCCCTTCTGGTTTGCCGGAATGAACTCTCAGCAGACAGACGAACAGGAGGAGAGATAAGCAAATTCATTAATGTGTGTGTGGGAGCATCACAGGAGTGCGATGGTCCAAAGAGCCAGTGAAACTCCGGTGTTCATGTTCCCTTCTTTCAAGAAGAAGTTGGCGGGGATAGACCATTTGGAGAGGTAGTGAGCGATTATTATCATCAGACTGTACGGACCTGAAAGACAGAAATTCACTTGTCAAATAATTTTTCTTTGGAACTTGAATGAACCTGAGAAACAGCCCTCACCTTATAATGAAAGCCCACCCAGGGGTGGTTCTATTTTCCGGTCGCCTTTTCTTCCATAGATAATGAGATTTCAGGGAGGGAATGGGCGGTAACTGTGTTCTCTTTGGCAGGTCTGGTCTTTTGTGTGTGTGTGCTTGTGTGAGCGTGTCTGTCTTTGAGATACAGAGAGAGGGAGACACAGTTGCCACCTGCTGGTTCACTCCCCAGATATCCATGATGATCCTAGCTGGGCCAGGCCAAAAAGCAGGAAAGGAGAACTCCACCCAGGCCTCCAGTGTGGGAGGCAAGGATGCAAATGCCTGCGCTGATGCCGTCCCAGAGTGCACATTAGCAGGAGGCCAGAATGTGGAGCAGAGCCAGGACTCAGACCCAGGCATTCTGATACGGATTTCAGGTGTTCTAGTCTCTTAACCTCTACACCGAATGCTTGCCCCTTTTAAAAGTCATGTGGGATGAGGCCAACACTGTGACATGGTAGGTTAATCCTCCGCCTGCGGTACCAGCATCCCATATGGGCACCAGATTCTAGTCCCGGCTGCTCCTCTTCCAATCCAGCTCTCTGCTGTCCTGGGAAAGCAGTGGAAGATGGCCGAAGTCCTTGGGCCCCTGCATTCACATGAGAGACCTGGAAGAAGCACCTGGTTACTGGCTTTGGATCAGCACAGCTCTGGCCGTTGCAGTCATCTGGAGAGTAAACCAGTGGATTGAAGACCTTTCTGTCTCTCCCTATCACTGTCTGTAACACTACCTCTCAAATAAGTAAATAAAATCTTTTTTAAAAAATAAAATTGTGGCCGGCGCCGTGGCTCAACAGGCTAATCCTCCACCTTGCGGCGCCAGCACACCAGGTTCTAGTCCCGGTTGGGGCGCCGGATTCTGCCCCGGTTGCCACTCTTCCAGGCCAGCCCTCTGCTGTGGCCCAGGAGTGCAGTGGAGGATGGCCCAAGTGCTTGGGCCCTGCACCCCATGGGAGACCAGGAGAAGCACCTAGCACCTGGCTCCTGCCATCGGATGAGCGCGGTACGCCGGCCGCAGCGCACCGACCGTGGCAGCCATTGGAGGGTGAACCAACGGCAAAGGAAGACCTTTCTCTCTGTCTCTCTCTCTCACTGTCCACTCTGCCTGTCAAAAAAAAAAAAATTGTATGGGGGCTAGTGCTGTGGTGTAGCAAGTAAAGCCACCGCCTGCAGGGCTGGAATCCCATATGGGCACCAGTTCAAGTCCCAGCTGCTCTACTTCTGATCCAGTTCTCTACTATGGCTTGGGAAAGCAGTAGAAGATGACTCAAGTCTTTGGGCCCCTGCACCCATGTGGGAGACCTGGAAGAAGCTCCTGGCTTCAGATCGGTGCAGCTCTGTCCATTGTGGCAATCTGGGGAATGAACCAGCAGATGGAAGACTCCTCCCTTCCTTTCTCCCTCCCTCCCTCTCTCTCTCTACCTCTCCATAATTCTGCCCTTCAAGTAAATAAATAAATAAATCTTTTTAAAAAGATAGAAGTTGTAGGGGTTTTTTTGTTTTATTTATTTTGGTGGGTCCAGTCTTAAGGCCATATGAGGAATTGTCAGATTAAATCCTTCCTTGCCCCATGGGAGGGAGAGAGGATCAAGAGACAGAGGAGGACAGAGACATCTTCCTTGGATTCTAGGCTCATTTATCCAGCTCAGTGCATGGAAGCGCCACACTTTGGGCCTGGGGATCAGTTTCTGACTCTGAACGTGGCCAGCACTCACTGACACGGTAACAGTGGCTGGAAGATGCCATGCATTCCTTCCAGCATTGTCTGCAGTTCCCCATAGAATTTGTTTATCATGAAAGATAGAGACGAACACTTTTTTTTTTGGACAGGCAGAGTGGACAGTGAGAGAGACAGAGAGAAAGGTCTTCCTTTGCCGTTGGTTCAATGGCCGATGCGGCTAGCACGCTGCAGCCGGCGCACCGTGCTGATCCGGAGCCAGGTGATTCTCCTGGTCTCCCATGCGGGTGCAGGGCCAAGGACCTGGGCCATCCTCTACTGCCTTCCCGGGCCACAGCAGAGAGCTGGCCTGGAAGAGGGGCAACCAGGACAAAATTCAGCGCCCCAACTAGGACTAGAACCCGGAGTGCCGGTGCCGCAGGTGGAGGATTAGCCTATTGAGCCACTGCACCAGCCAAACAAGCACTTTTTTAAAAAAAGATTTATTTATTTATCTGAAAGGCAGAGATAAAGATCAATCTTCCATCTGCTGGTTCACTCTCCAAGTGGCTGCAATGGCCAGGGTTGGAACGGGCCAAAGCCAAGAGCCTCTTCTGGGTCTCCCACGTGGGTGCAGGGGCCTAAGGACTTGGGCCATCTTCCATTGATTTCCCGGTTGCACCAGCAGGGAGCTGGATTAGAAGTGGAGCATTCAAACCGGTGTCTATATTGAATGCCAGCACTGCAGGTGAGGGCCCAACCCTCTATGCCACAGCAAAGGCCCCTGAACGAGAGTTCTAATCCCAGTACTTAGGTGAGAGCCAGCGCTGAGATTGAGAGACACCAGAAGGAGTGTTGCAGTTTCCTAGCAATTCTCTGGGGAGATCAGAGCTGGCCTTGCAGGTCACCCAGGCACAGCAGGGCGGTCACAGGAGAGAGGCCAAGGGAGGAAGGATGAGCATGCCCCTTCATTAGAGGGAACAGGCTAGTCAGGGAATGCCACTTAGGACGCACCAATGATTTCTTCGGGCTGTGGGGCATAAGGGCTGTCCCTGGTTGTCTAGTACCTGTCCCCAGGGGTGTAGGGTCAGTGTCCAGTGGTCCAGAGTGTGGCAGCTGGCTAAGCGAGTAGGGGTGAATGTGAACTGAACGGACTCCTCAGGAAGGGAAGTGAATGGTCCTCCAGCCAGTCAAGAGAGCAAAAACCCACCAGGATAGCTTGCTAGGAGAGACAGCAAGATGCTGGGGTCCTTGCACCTGCAGCCATTCTCTGTAAGCTGAAGATGCATGGTTTAGAGTAAGAGAGCAATCAACAGGATCTGGGCTGCACTCTGTTAGTGTAGGAAGAGGCTCTGAATTTGTTTCCCTGTGGGTGGCTGGAGCTAACCTGTGACCTGTGGCACTAATATCCTTAGCTATTCAGTTTGTACTTTTAAGTGAAGACTTCAAATAAGCCATTTTCTGTTACTAAAACTGCATACTTTATTAGATAAAGAAAGAGGGACAGGTTTCGTTTTCCAAATGCCTGTGATGGCTGGAGCTAGGCTAGAGCTGAAGCCAGGAGCCAGGAATGCAATCCAGGGCTCCCATGTAGCTGGCAAGAACCCAACTGCTTGAGTTACCACTGCTTCCTCCCCGGGTCTGCTCTGGTAGGAGGATGGAGTCAGAAGCTAGAGGTGGGCCTTGGACCCAGGTACTCTGATTCGAGGTGCGAGTGTCTCAGCTGTGCATGCGACCCAACACCTGCTCCAGAATGACGTGCTTCTGCCTCTATTTTCTTTTTTTTTTTTAAAGATGTATTTGAAAGTCAGAGTTACACAGAGAGAAGGAAAGGAAGAGAGGGAGAGAGAGAGAAGAGAGGTCTTCTATCTGCTGGTTCATTCCCCAATTGGCCACAACAACCGGATCTATGCCAATCTGAAGCTGGGAGCCAGGAGCTTCTTCCCAGTCTCCCACATGGGTGCAAGGGCCCAAGCACTTGGACCATCTTCTGCTTTCCCAGGCCATAGCAGAGAGCTGGATCGGAAGTGGAGCAGCCAGGACACGAACTGGCGCCCATCTGTGATGCCAGCCCTGCAGGCAGTGGCTTTACCTACTACGCTACAGCACCTCCTGCCTCTATTTTCAAGTTAAGTTTTACATGTAAGAATACTTCAAAAAGTTTGTCGTTAACAAATTTAAAGGATAAATTTATTTTGGGGCCACAGAATTTTGAAATTTATGCAATGAAGGGAAATTCAAAAGGTTCGTGGAAAACATATATTTTAAAAAAACCCGTGCATGGATTTCAGAATTCTTTTGCACCAGAATGACATAATTTCTTAATTCCATTTTCCACAGTTTTTTTCTTTAAAGATTTATTTATTTATTTGAAAGAATTAGAGGGAGGGAGAGACAGATCTTCCACCTACTGGTTCATTCCCTGGATTTGCTGTAATGGCCAGCATTGAAGCAGGCTGATGGCAGGAGCCGGAAGCTCCATCCAGGTCTCCCATGTGGGTGGCAGGAGCCCAAACACTTGGACTGGCCTCCACCAGCCGCCCGCCTGTGTAGAATACCAGCATTGCAGGTGGTGGCTTTTTCTGCTACGCCCCAATGCTGGTCCCGCCACAGACCTTTTGAAGTGGCTTTTTTACATTATATGTAAAATAGCATTTTTGCTTATTTGTAGAATTTTTATTTCCATTTAACATTTTGCTACCACCCCTTACTAAGTAAAATTAGTTTCCCACCTTCCCTAGAGATTGCACTAGCTGATAACGTAATAAGGAAAGTCTGATTGAAATACACACTTGGTTCCCTGACTTCCCCATCAGTAAAATGATCCCCTTGTCTTGTTGTTTTCCTTTGTGATTTCTCCTATGATGTTGGAAATGTGCAACTTCTTTTGATGTACATTAAATCGTTTAAAATTTGAATAATGAAATAAAGCACTTGTTCTTAGTAAACAGTATATGCAGTACCTTATGTGGTCTTAGAATTTCATTTGAGCATAATTGGTAACTCGAGGCGGCTGTCAGTTGGCTAGTGTTCAGATTAGTAGCCACCTTCTGAGGTCTAAATGTGCACCCCCAAATACGCCATCAAGATGGGCTGGTACCTGCAAGAGGAATGCTTTCAAAACCTGTTGACACGAAGATGCTTCCTACTTCAGTGGGAGTTTTGCCGGTGATGTTAGATGTTGCTGTGGAAACCAGAATTAGCTGGCAAGATATTTTTGATTTGCTCTAGCAGTGTTGTAATGCCCCCTATAGGGGATCACTCAATTACTGTACTGCCAGTGCCTTCCGACAGGAGTAACTTCTGGGTCGTGTTCGATGGAATCCTGAAGTCTTCCAGACCACTTTAGAGAGTCCTCTCAGTGTTTGGACCACCTGAGAGCAGTCTTGTGCTAACACCCTGGAGAGGGAGAGGAAGGTGAACCTGCCACTGTGTTAACTCCGCTCTGAGAGGGGAAGTGCATAGCCCCTCTAAACCCCTGACCACAGAGCACTGGTGACCTATAAAGTGATTGGGAAGGTGAATTCTGTGTAGAGAGGTTTAAAAAAACACACCGCTGTGGCGTTGTTTATAAGAAACGAAGAATAAAAACAATACTGAATTTGAACAGCTAATTCCGTAAGACCTGAGAACATCCTGTGCTCTTATATAGCTATAATTTAATCCAAATACATTGGAGCCACACTATAATTCAATTCTCGGCAAAGAACAGGGTTTTGTACACAGCAGATTCATTTTGAAGCACTCTCCAGGGGATCTGATTACAGGAAAATCCAAGGAACTGCTTTGTGCTCTGTCACCCATGAAACTGCTCCTGGCCCAGATTTGAGAGAGAGCGCTGAAATGAGGGGTCCTGCCCAGGACGTGCCCCAGGGTGCATCACTTTGTCTTCACAAGGCTGTGTTAACTGAAGTCTCCCTGTTCTATCTGGACAGTGTCCTGGTTCTCCAACCAGGCTCTAGTTCCAAGTCAACCCCAGTTGATCTATTGTGAGCATGGTAGATTTTAATGTCGGGAGAGGGGGAATGTTACAGTGCACAACCCCAGGGGACGTCGCTTGTGTTGCGACCACAGAGTGTTCTAGGGCCCCATCACAGTGCAGTAGCTTAGAGTGACACCCTCCCAAGCTCATGCAGGATCCTAATCTGGGTTGTAGCTGACCTGGAGAGCTCCTGTGTGAGTGCATTGTTGTTGTCAGCCAGTGGAGCACTTGACTTAGAGACAAATGACATAGGTTCAATCTTCACATTCACTGACTATTTTTTTCATTTTTTCATTTTATTATTTTTTTTTTTTTATTTTTTGACAGGCAGAGTGGACAGTGAGAGAGAGAGAGACAGAAAGGTCTTCCTTTGCCGTTGGTTCACCCTCCAATGGCTGCCACGGATGGCGCGCTGTGGCCGGCGCACCGCGCTCATCCGATGGCAGGAGCCAGGTGCTAGGTGCTTTTATCTGGTCTCCCATGGGGTGCAGGGCCCAAGAACTTGGGCCATCCTCCACTGCACTCCCGGGCCACAGCAGAGGGCTGGCCTGGAACACATTCACTGACGATTAAGTCATTCGACCTTGTGGAGTCTTGGTTCACTCTTTGTCAAATGGGACTGATGTCTACTTCATAGAGGGTGTGGTGAATATCATTTATATGAGGAGTTCTCAAAAAGCTTATGCAAAATGCTTATTATGAAAAAACTATGCACAAATTTAAAAAATGTTTGCACCAGAATGACCTTCTCTGCTAATTCCGTTTTCGCCCTGAATGTCCCCTCATACTTGGTTTTGTTTCAAAGAAGATTTTAAGTGGACCTCAGGGGAGCAGCCATTTAACCTAGTGGTTAAGACACCTACATGTCATAATATGGGTGCCTGGGTTCTTTTCTCAGCTCCACTCCATAAGCTTCCTGCCAATGCCCACCCTGGGAGGCAGCAGTGATGGTTCAAGTGGTTGGGTTCCTGCCACCCATCGGGGAGACCTGGATTGAGTTCCTGGCCCTTAGGGATGTATGGGGAATGAATCAGCAGATGGGAGGTCTCTCTCTCTCTCTCTCTCTCTCTCTCAATCTCTCTCAATCTCTCTCAATCTCTCTCAATCTCTCTCAATCTCTCTCAATCTCTCCCTATCAAATGAATAAATTTTAAACATTTTAAGTAGACCTATGTATTTGTATAAAGCACAGCAAAAGGAAAAGGGGAAGAGGGATGCAATGCGGTTACACCTGCTGTGCTTGCTGGGAGTGACCCCCAATTTCATTCTGGGCTTTGGGAACCCAAGGAGACAGTGGAAGCCTTATCCTCTTCTTCAATCACGGTCTCTACACGGCCAACAACAAATCAGGAGCGCAGGAAGAATATTCCTCCTCCTGCTCCCTCACCTGAAGAAGAGTACTGCCCAGGGTCTACACGGAGAGGACACTGCCTGATGCAGCCGGGAGTATGTGCCTTACAGAGAGCTTGCAAAGTGGCAGACCACCGTTGTCAGTATTTGTGGGGTTTTGTTTATTTTGCTTAATATCTAACAAATATGATCCATTATTTGAAAACAGTCCATAGATTTCACAGCAGTTGAATTTTTAAATTTTCTTAGATGAGCAGATCACATTGCAACTGCATGTCGAAGTTCATTGGCACTGAGAAGCAGTGGTGCTTGCTTTAGTTTTTGTTGTATATGATTTCAGGTTGCTTCAGTCTGTACCACTCCCTACTGCCTTACTTCCTGTATCATATTTCTTGTTTGGCAAAGAGGCATCTGACTGAGATGACTCCTGTTTGTAACATTCTTGCAGTAGGCACAGCACTAGGTTTATAAAGTGGATAACCCCTGAAAGTATTTATTAAGACTGTATAGGAAAATGCTAACACCACTATCCTACAATCTAAGTGCAAAATAGTGTTACTCCTGCCTCTGAAATCAGGCCACTGAGGGGAAAATGTTTAATGAATAAGAGTCTCAAATAACAAATTAAAATAACCTCCACAAGGTCGTGGATCTCAGGTACGCTTTACCTAGCAAATAGCTTGCTCAGAGCTCTGCTTCCAGTTTCTCCTTCATCAAATAAAAAGACAAAACAATTTCACATAAATATTCAATTAGCTGTGTATTTTAATCAGTAAGTGGTATTACAGGAAAGACTTGTCTTAAGCGTGCATTTACATTTACTTAGTGTGATGGTTAGGGTGTTGTTATGTGGTCATACCAATCACTGTTGTTAGAGTGGAACATCTGTGGGCTTTGTGTTTTGGTCCAGGTCTGCTTCATCGAGTCTGATAAGATGTTTTCTGAGTTGTTCATTTTCCAGAAACACAATTTGAAGTGAAGATGTCGAATGGGACTGTCCCAATTATCAGAAGGAGCTGATACCTCAGAGTTGAAAATGAGTGCTAATTATCTAATATTCTACAACATGGCGTTAGTCACGGTCTCAGAGTGTTTCGTAGAAGATGTCAGAATTGGTCTTGTGACACCGACTCCCATCACAGCTCCAGCCTACGTTACAGCTGTGAATGATTAGTGATTCAGAAGACGTGTGTAGACAGTCGGCTTGGGAAAGAGTCTCAGCCTGCTGGGCCATTTTCTTTATCACTCCCATGGAGAGAGGCTGGGAGCCTTCTCACCCTCTGCCCCCAGTGGAGGGAGAAGGCTCAGATCTAGAGACTGGGGCTGTTGTAACAACAGGAGATGGGCATCTCACTCTGCCTCGGCCCATCAGAGTGCAGCAGAGTGGAGTTGGGGGTTCTGTGAATATGGACACAAGCGCCTGCTTTTAACATACAGAATTTGGTGGATGCTCACTTGCTGATGTGGTTCACACAAGGGAGGCAAGGAAGAAGCTCTCTGGCAGTTGGCAAGCTCAGCTGCCCCTTGGCAGAAAGAAATATGTGTGTTTTCACTGGACCAACGACATCAGGCATGGCAGAGAGTTGTAGCAATCTTTGCTTGTCCCCTGCCCAGAAAGCAGCCTGTTGGGATGAGCTGTGTGCTGATACAGGAATATAGGAGGTGTGTGTGTGGGAGTGGGGAGAGGTGGTCCCAAAGGCCAGGGAAATGGTTGTTCACCCATGTTGGGGAATTAGGCATGGGGATGTGCATGGGGGCCTCTGAAGAACCTGTAAATGAACCCCATAAAGGTAACCAGAGGGTGATTGGTTGCCTTGCACAGATGGCTTTGATAGACAAGAGAGAGTTGCAGTCAGCACTGCTGTGGTTCCTGTGTGATTTGTCCTCTTAGGGTTCATGTGTTGGGGGCTTCGTCCTCAGATGGGCAGCTCGAGTTGCCAAGACCTTTGATCAATGACGACGCCTCCTGGGAGTTCCTTAGGTCCCTGGGAGCTCTGCCTTCAGAGTGTTCTGAGTTAATCCTCAGGAGAATGAGTTGGTAGAAAATCTGTTCTGGATCCCAGGACTACTCTCTGGCTTCCTGTCCTGTGTTGTGGTCTTGCTCCCACACTCACTGCAATCCTGGCGCCATGCTTTGATGGGGCCAGAAGGTGCTCACCAAGGCCAACCTGGTGCCAGGTCTGTGCTCATACATCTGTGAGCTAAACAGATCTCTTTTCTTTATGGGTTAGATAACCTCAGATATTTTGTTATAGTAACAGAAAATGGACTCAGACTCATATATCCAAGCACTGATTTAAAAAAAGATTCGGTCCCAAGCCACCGATGTTGCCTCCCCTCGTGCTGACTCTGGTGGAGCCACTGTAACTGGGGATCGGAGAGGAACAGTGAAAGAGAGGAGGGAGGATGACTAGAAAGCCACAGGCCCATCCACACCAGCAGTCTCCCACGATGGGGTGAAGGAGAGTAGATGCGAGACTGAGACTGACGTGTGGATGTGAGAGTGCGGGACCTGGAATGAGTGAGTGAGCCTTCATGGCCATGAATGAGACGATTCTTCTAGATGACAGTGATTGAGAAACGTTGATGTGCAGCCATGGGATGGAGAGGCAACAGAATGCGTCAAAGATAGCAATGAGTTAAATTTCCCTTAAATCCCTGCTGTTCCCTAAGCCGGTTACCGAGCCCCTGTCACGTGAGCCGTTCCACATTAAGAGTCTTCTTCCCTTGCCATCTCGTAACTATTTTTGGAGGGTGCTTATTGTCCAAAACCAAGGTCTTATAGCCACAAGCAGAAATCATATCCTTCCAAGCTGCACTTGAAACTATTTTCTTTTACAGTTGAATTAAAGCAAATTCTTGTGGTTAGTTAGTGTCAGAGGTGAATCTCTTTGAGAGAGAGTCTCTGAGTCATGATACCTAATAGTTGAAAACTGTATTTTGATTTTGGTCTCAGTCATGGTAATTTCAGATGAGATTATTAAATCAGTGTAACTTCACGACTCACAGGAAATGTGAAGATGTTAACCTGAAGCACCTTGGATCGCCTCTGATGCTGCCTTAGAGTTGATAGGGCTTTTTGAAAGTTCTAGGTTTTTGAAGGCAGCTGTGGTTTCCTGTTCACTGCATCATAGCCTTTTCTTTTGGAGAGTGGTGGAGAATGCAGAATGAAAGATGACCTCCATGGGGCCGGCGCTATGGTGTAGCGGGTAAAGCTGCCACCTGCAGTGCCAGCATCCCTTATGGGAGCCCGTTCAAGTCTTGACTGCTCCACTTCTGATTCAGCTCTCTTCTGTGGCCTGGGAAGGCAGTGGAAAGTGGCCCAAGTGCTTGGACCCCTGCACCTATGTGGGAGACCTGGGAGAAGCTCCTGGCTCCTGGCTTTGGATCGGCACAGCTCCGGCCATTGTGGCCAATTGGGGAGGAACCAGCAGATGGAAAACCTCTCTCTCTATCCCTGCCTCTGCTTCTCAGTAACTCAGCCTTTCAAATAAATAAATAAATAAATCTTTTTTTTAAAAAAATGACCTCCACAATGTGGCAAATTATCAGCTTGGCTCCCTCAGAAGCTATTTTAAAAAAATTTTTTTTACATATTTCTGTATTGATTTATTTATTTGAAATGTAGATCATCACATAGGGAGAGACAGAGAAAGAATGGGGGAGTAGGGGACCGGGGATCTTCCATATGCTGGTTCATTCCCCAAGTGCCTGATACAGGCAGAGCTGGGCCAGGCTGAAGCAGGAAACCAGGAATTCCATCCAGGTCTCTGCTGTGGGTGGCAGGGACCCAGGCACTTGGGCCATCATCTGCTGTCTTCCAGGCTCAGTAGCAGGAAGCTGGGTGGGAAGCAGAGCAGCTGGGACTGGAACCAGCGCCCCAGTAAGAGCTGTGGGCATCACAAGGGGCAGGGTAACCTGCCGTGCCCCAGTGCCCCACCCGGAAGCCTTGTAGGGAGTGTGTTTCCCAGCCAGGGCTACTGCAGCAAAACACAGATTGTGTGGCCTGCGCCACAGCAAGTTGCTCTCTTGCAGTGCCGCAGTCTGCAAGTCCAAGATCAAGGTGCGGTGAGGCTGGAGTTGTGGACAGGACTCTGTTCTTGGTATCAGGGGCTGTCCTCTCCCTGTGTCCTCACCTGACTTCTCTGTGCACTCCAGAGAACAAGAGGTGGGCAAGAAGTGGGGAGAGGGGGAGGGGTGACACCGTCCGGTCAATTAGGGCACTGCCCTTACTGCCCTCATTTAACCTCCGGGAAGGCCCTGCCTCCCCACACAGAGAGGGGGTTAGAGCTTCATCAGATAAACTTGGAGGGTGGGCACATACTTTCCATAACAGGGAATGGGGAGCAAGAGAATCTAAAAGTTTTTCTGTTCTTAAAGTTGACATTTCTGAAAAATATCTTTATGCTTCACATTAGAGAGACTTGTGGTGCCAGCTGCTCATGCAGTTATCTTCTGCAAGGGCCTGAGACCCAACTCAGGCTAGACTAAGCAAAAGTGGACTTTGTGGGGCGCTCACCTAGCAGCTGGCCAAGGGTCAGCAATGGGAGCCTCCGCTCCGCCTCTGTCAGGGCTCTGGGCCCTCCCGCAGCCTGTTTCCCACTCTTCTCCTTCTCAGCTGGGTCCTCACCCAGTGGTGCCATTGATGACGGTGGCAGCTCCCAGCTGACCTGACCCTTAGCATTTGCAACTAAGGTTGCAAGGGTTAACTAAAGATTCCCAAGGGTTAACCCTGATAGCTATGCTGGGAGTAGGGGTGTGTATAGTGTATAGGCAGCCTAGACCAGGGCCCACCCTGGGGGAGGAGGGCCAGACAGGTTACACAGTAAGACATGCCCATCACAATGCCTGCCTCCATGGTGTTTTGTTACAGCAACCCAAACAGATTAAAATATTAACTGTCCTCCCCTAGGTTTCTGAACTAAGACAGCTTAGCTGTCCATTGTGGTTGGTATAGCTGCAAGATTGATATTCCAGAGAAGGGTCAGATTAGCTCATTTTGACCACACTCTGAGAGAGTGTGTTGGAAGGTTACTGGAACTGTCCGGGGGTCTGTTGGGGTCCTGTCAGCTTCTGCAGAATCTTCAGATTGCACAGCCCCATCACTAGCTGGAGAGTTGGCTCCAGCCTCAGTAACATTGGGTGTCCGCTCAATGGCCTTGTTCCTAGCCGTTCTTCCTCCAATCTCTCATGCACAGCCCCTGTTACGGTCTGGATGTTTGTGTCCCCCTGAGATTCACATGTTGAAATTCTAACCTGATGGCATTGTTGCTGGGGGCAGAGGTGTGTACATTTGGGGGGCAATAAAGGCGTGAAGGTGGAGCCTTCGGGAATGGAGCTCGTGCCCTTAGGAAAGAGACCTGAGAGAGACCCTTTGTCCCTTCTGCCTGGTGAGGACACAGAGTACAGCTATCTGTGAGCCAGAGAGTAAGAGGAGTGTGCCACCACCTGATCTGGTACCGCCCAGCCGCCAGCACTGAGGGGGTAGATGTGTACTGCTTCTCAGCCACCCTGTCTTTATTTGAAGTCTGTTTTATTTGTTTGTTTGTTTATATTTATTTGGAAGGCAAGGTGATACAAAGAGAGAGATCTCTTCCATCTACTGGTTCACTTCTCAAATGCCCACCACAGCCGCAGGTAGAACAGGCCAAATTCAGGAACCAAGAACTGCATTCCCTTCTCCCATGTGGGTGGCAGGGACCCAACTACTTAAGCCATCCTCTCCTGCCTCCCAGGGTGCACATTTCCTGGAAGCTGGACCAGAAGTAACGGGGGCACTTGATCTCAGGTTGCCAAAACAGGAAGCATGTATCCCAAGCAGTGACTTACCCCGCTGCAACCCAGACAGATGAATATGCTTATTGTAGCTCATCTCATGGAGGTACAGGTGCCTGACCTCTTGTCTGAAAGTCTCACGGTCAAATATGCTTTGAAAATCAGTTGCTAATTTCAGGAAGGTCATAGAGCACAGGGTACTTCAAAAGAGTTCATAGAAAATGGAATTTAAACATGTTTATTTTGGTGCAACAATTTGGAAATCCAAGTGTGATTTTTTTCATAATACACATTTTGCATGGGCCTTGCTGGGACCACTCATTGAATGGACTGTACACTTCCACCCCCAGCAGAGTCGGACAGCTGCCAGGACCCATCTCATTCGCATTTCTGCAGTGAGACTTGTGAATGTGCACACTGCGTTGGAAGGAAGGCAACAGTAGCCTTAATGTCCATTCAGGTCAGGCTTTGTCAACCTATGAGTTAGGAAACTGATTTGTGCTCAGGACTCTGTATTTCAGAATTACACACAAGAGATCCTGAATCTATGTTGCTTGTAAGTAGTAAGTGCTTGTGCATACTTGGGTTGGACTCTGAGTAGCTCTGATTGGTCTCTGGGAAATGTAAACCTTAAGAAATAATTGTATTTTTTTTTATTATTTTTTTTTTAAATTTTTGACAGGCAGAGTGGACAGTGAGAGAGAGAGAGACAGACAGAAAGGTCTTCCTTTTGCCGTTGGTTCACCCTCCAATGGCCGCCGCGGACGGCGCGCTGCGGCCAGCGCACCGCGCTCCTCCGATGGCAGGAGCCAGGAGCCAGGTGCTTTTCCTGGTCTCCCCATGGGGTGCAGGGCCCAAGCACCTGGGCCATCCTCCACTGCACTCCCGGGCCACAGCAGAGGGCTGGCCTGGAAGAGGAGCAACCGGGACAGAATCCGGCGCCCCGACCGGGTCTAGAACCCGGTGTGCCGGCGCCGCAAGGCGGAGGATTAGCCTGTTGAGCCACGGCGCCGGCCTATAATTGTATTTTTTTTGACAGGCAAAGTTGGACAGTGTGTGTGTGTATGTGAGAGAGAGAGAGAGAGACAGAGAGAAAGGTCTTTGTTTTCCATTGGTTCACCCCTCACAGCCGGCACGCTGCGCCAATCCAAAGCCAGGAGCCAGGTGCTTTCTCCTGGTCTCCCATGTGGGTGCAGGGCCCAACCACTTGGGCCATCCTCCACTGCACTCCCGGGCCACAGCAGAGAGCTGACCTGGAAGAGGGGCAACCAGGACAGAATCTGGCACCCCAACCAGGACTAGAACCCAGGGTACTGGCACCGCAGGAGGAGGATTAGCCTAGTGAGCTGCAGTGCTGGCCAGAAACAATTTAATTTTAAGAATTTGAAGTGATAGGCATTGTGATGCCCATGGCAGAGTGCCAGTTCAAATCCTGGCTCCTCAGCTTCCTGTCCAGCTTCCGGCTAAAGCTTCCTGGGAGGCAGCAGGTGATGGCTCAAGTGCCTGAGCTCCCCCGACCCAGGTGGAAGAACTGAAGGAATTTCTGGTTTCCTGGCTTCAGCCTGGCCCAACCCTGGCTGTTTTGGGCATTTAGTGATGGAGTCAGGGGATGGAACATTCCTCCTCTCTCTGTCTCTCTGTCTCTCACTCTGTCTGTCTCTCTCTCTCTCTCTCTCGGCCTTTCAGGTAAATAGGACAATAAGTAAATAACCCAGGAAAAAAAACACTTAGAAGAGTGCTTGCCAGTGTGTAACGCATGCCAATGTGTTTGTGTGGGAAGGAAACTCTAAAGAGTAAATGTGGGACCAGCATCTTCCTTGCATAGGTCACTGGTGGGAAGTAAATTAAGACATCACCACATCTGAAATGTGAAGCTTTTATTTATTCATTTATTTAAGGTGCAGCTTAGTCTCCAGGAGAGAGGAAAGCACTCTCATTGGAAAAGTTATTCCTGGGTGAAATTAGGTCAAGGGGAAACTTGTTCAGAGCTCTTTATTTCCAATAACCCTCGTGGGATTTTCACAAAAGGATTTTCCAAATCTTCTGTCTCTGCATAGAGGAATGAAAGGATGTGCTTACCAGAAGGAAGAGCAGTTCAAGAATCCAAAAATAAGTGAGTTCACCACTAGGAATCCTGAAGTTCAAGAGGGATGGCCAGTTTGTGGCACAGGGTCTCTCCCAGGGAGATTTAGAGGGCAGGATGAATTCTAGTTTTGCTAATGCTCCCGCCAGCTCATATCCACAATTTTACATCACATCATTTCAGTTATCCCCTCCAGCAGCTCCAGGAGGCTTTGATGTATTGCAGCATCGCATGCTTGCAAGAACTCCCTAACGCCTCATGCCGGTGCTTGGCAACCATCAGAGATGAATGTGATGCCCCGCCCCAGTGCCCACCAGGAGGGAGGGGCCTAACAGATCCAGGTGATCACACTAAGCTGCCATCGGCATGAGAGAATGGAGCTTGGGGTGGCTGTCATATTAGAACTGGGGACATTTACTTGGCACATGCCCAGGATGAAGACTTTAGGGCTGGCTAAGTGTGCATGAAAAGTCTCCATTCACGAAACTCATTGGGATGGGGTAAATTAGCGGTGTTGAGTGCATGTGGCTGGTTAAGGGTCGTGACACAGGAAGTGGAATCACTGTGTAAGTGAGGCATCAGAAAACTGGCAAGCTTAGCAGTTTACCAGCAGGGTGGTGTCCTGGGTCTGAGCCCACAGACCTGTGGGTCTCCATATTCTGCAGAGGGAATCCTGTCGCCTGGGTCAGACACGGAGCTGGTGGTTCAAATGGGATGTCTTGGTCAGGTGTGGTCAGTGTACTCAAGAGCAGACAGGACCTTGCAGGAGATACGGACAGTCCTGGGGTAGTGGGCTTGCTTGTTGTCACATGGCAGGCTGTCCATCTCCTCGCACTACTGTGGTCACTTCTAGAGGCACAGGGCTTCGAACAGCCCCTTCCCACCACCACTGCCATTGCTCCCTGCCACTAACTGCTGATGGCCCCCAAAGTGCTGAAAGAAACTCAGTAGTCATCAAGAGCCCAGCTGATTGGCGCTGTGTCACTGCGGTGGTGTCCTTGTCAAGAGTCACTTTCTCCCTTTCTCTCCGTACTGACACCCTGCTCGCTCATCGCTCACCCCTTGCTTGCTCTCTCTGGCGGGACAAATCCTGCCCCGCATGCTTTTCCAGTCTCCATTTTCTTTCCTTCCATAGCTTTCCCTGGTGACTCCAGCCCTTCCTTTCCTTCCCTGGATTTCAGTCCTACCACCCTTTTGGGAAGTGGGTGCACCCATGTCTCCCTATACTTGGTATTGTTTTTATCATTGCTCTATAACAGAGTAACCCAAATTTCAGTGGTTTAAAGCAACCATTTAACTTGTCTTATCTCTGTTACATGGATCAAGGACTCTGGTAGGGCTCAGCTGGGAAATTCTTTTGCTGTCAGTGGCATGGATCAAGGTCACTTGGTGATTTCAGTTGGCAGTGGGTAAACTTAGAGTTCCAAGATGCCTTCACCCAGGTGCTTGGCACCTTGGGGACAAGGCGGGGGGGGGGGCTGTGCTCAGCTGGGGCTGTTCACCAGGGCACCCCATACGGTGCTCTCCAAGTAATCAGATTGCATTATGGCAGCCGGGTCACCCAGGAGTGAGCATTTCAAGAAAAGGGAACTGCAAATTGCCAGTCTCCTAAGCTTGGGCCCAGCGTCACTTCTGCCATATTCTAGTGGTCGCAGAGTTCCCTAGTCCTCCTGATTTTAAGAGAAGAGAGTCCATATGTGTGCTAGGCAGAGTTTGCCAACATTAGCCTACCACTCTGGCCTTATTCTCTATGTGCTGTGGTTTGAATGTCCCTCTGGAATTCATGATGAAATTTAGTTGCTACTGTCACAGCATTAGGAAGTGGGACCATCAGGACATGAACAGGCTCAAGGTCACCAGTCACGAGTGAACTGTGGAGTGGGTTCATGATGGCAGGAGTGGCTAGTTACAGATGGGAGAGCTCTGTCGGATGTCAGCTCTTGCTCTTTGTGCTACAGTGCAGCAAGAAGGTGTGCGCAGCATGCCCTTGAACTGTGCAGCCCCTAGAACTGTGGGAGATAAATCTCTCTGTTGCTTTTCAGCTAGCTGTTCAGTCTCTGGTATTCCATTACAGTGTTAGAGAACTGATGAAGACATTATGTCATGTTGTTGGGTATTGTGCTACTTGCTCTGAATCCAGACTGTCTCTTAAACTTTGGATATGTAGGTCAGGCTTCAGGAAATAGGAGTTGAAGTGAAAAGCTTTGGAGGAAAGGAAGTTCCTGCTCTGTCTTCTCGGAGAGGTGTCGGGGCTTTGACAAGCCCTTGGGTGGTAGCCCTTCTGAGCTCAAAGCTTCAGGCACAGAACTAAGCTGATGTTCTTCCTGGGTTTCTTCCCAGGTTTGTCAGTCAGGAAAGCTGACGCCCTGCTCTTTGCATCCTGGACTGTCATGTCAAGGCTAAGGCAGGGAGTGATTCACCCATCAGGCTGAGTGAAGGCTCATGGACATGCCCCTGGCATAGCCCCTGAGACCACTAGCCGGTAAGTGGAAGCATGCAGGCCAGATCAAGTCAGCTGTGTGTGTGTGTGTGTGTTTTAAGATTTATTTGTTAATTTGAAAGGCAGAGTTACAGTGAGGCGAGGGGAGAGAGAGGAGGCAGTCTTCCATCCACTGGTTCACACCCCTGATGACTGCAACAGCCAGAGCTGCACTGATATGCAGCCTGGAGCTTCTTCCAGGTCTCCCACATGGGTGCAGGGACCATCTTCCAGTGCTTTACCAGGCCATAGCAGAGAACCGGATCAGAAGTGGAGCAGCTGGTACTTGAACCTGCACCCATATGGGATGCCAGCACTGCAGGCTGTGGCTTTACCCACTAGACCACAGCACCGGCCATCATGTGTGTTTTTATAGCCCATGAGCTATACATTATTTTTATATCTGTCAATGATTGTTGGGGGTGGGGTGAATCCAGGGGAGAATGTCTCTTAACACATCAAAATTGTGTCAAATTGAAGTTTCAGTGCCCATAAATGAAGTTTGGCCATAGTTTGGCTCATTCATTTCCTCATTCTCTCTGGCTGCTGTCACGTTGCATAGGCACAGCTGAGGAGCTGAGGTAGAGACTCTGGCTTACAAAGCCAAAGACAGGCAGGTGGCTGATTTCTCTCCTTAGCTGGAGTCCTGTTCTGGTTGACCCTATTCAACATCAGTTGGATTTTTCACAGCTGGACTGCAGGCTCCAGGTGACCATGGGGAGAACAGAAGGTGCAGCTTTGGTCTGGGTGCTGATGTGACAAAGGGGAAAGTTGACAGTCATCACGAGTATTTGAGGCCAACAGATTTCTTGTCTCCACATCCATGGAGTAAGTGGTGACCAAAGGCCAGAGAAGATACTAATGACTGGAAAGGGAAGGAGAGATTGCTGTTGCTAGAATGTTCTTTCCAGTTGAGTCCCTTTTTCTTGCCTGCTGTATTTTAGTGATACTTAAAAAAAATTTTTTTTCACATAGATAATTAGTTTCTGCTTAAAGCATAGAATATGATGATTTCTGTCATTATTTCAGTTTCTTGACCCACCAGTGATGCAGCAAGTACCACACTCACACTCATACACTCAAACTCACACTCTGAGCCTTGGAAAATGTGCTTGGGGAGATCCAGCTTAGCCTTCAGGTATGACCATTCCCCCAGTTATTATACAAATGGCTTTTAAAGTACAAGAAAGCTTCAAAGAATTCATGGGGAAATGGAATTGGAAGATAAGCTTATTCGGATGCAAAAATTTTGAATCCATAAATATAAGATATCTTCAGAAAATTCTGGAAAATGCACATTCTGAAAAAAATATACATGGATTTCAAAACTTTTTTGCATCAAAATAAATTTTAATTCCATTTTCCCATGAGCTTCTTGAAATACCTGTGTGTTTCTATTGTATTTAGCGAAATTTGCTGATGTATGGACTTTTCTTGGAGATATTAATCTTGAACGTGGCACATTTGTAGGAAGCACTGATTCCGAACAGTGCACTGTGGTTCCTGGGAACTCAAGATTCTGGAATGTAACCGGTCCCCTTACCACACCCTCTCTTGTTGACCTGAGAATGACACACCAAAACCTACACATGAGGGTTTCCCCCAAGGTGTGCTGTGCAGTGTTTTCTGTCCTGTTCTCCTCTTCTATGTCTTCTTTTGTTTTTTCAAATTTCAGGACAGTTTTTAAAAGCTACCCTGTCACAGTTTGATAGGCAGTGAACTTTCTCTGGGGTGGTCTGTGCCTGAGGAATATAGGCTTGCACCCTGCATGAAATGATTCTTGATTCCTCCCACTCTGCTACACACCAGTGAGGAAGAGGCTGTGGGGCTTGGCAGCATGTGATTTTGTACTCAATTCCACCCAAAATAGCATTCATTCACTGTTTACTCCAAGTTACTCATGGCTTCTGATCGGCATTGCAAGGGTCATTTATTTGCCCTACAATTTGAGAGAGAAGCAAAAGGAGATTCTGGGTGAGGAACGATGATTGGGAGAGGAGAGGTTGGCAGACAGAGTAGCTGAGGTAGAGTCTCACCCCCATTAGCCTGTGACAGCCATTAGCAGTACACCTTTCAAACCAGAAAATATTCCTCTGGTCACCATATCCTGACTGAACTCACAAGTCTAAAGTCAACTTCACCAAATACAGAGGGGGAGATTGGGGTTCAGAGAGGTTAAGTGAGTTGCCCACTGGCGCACAACTGGGAATTAGACCGGTTTCTCTCTCCTTCCCCAGCTTTCTCCATCTCAGTACATAGCAGTGCCTCGATTCCACATACTCACATTAGATGTGTTCGTGTAACTCCATTTCTCTTGCATCCCACTTTTAATCCAGCACTAAATCCCTTCCAGATTCACTTTAAAAAATAGGTGCAGGAGGCATGGCCGCTGCCACTCTCGGTTCCAAGTCACCTCATCTCTCCCGGACCAGTGTGATAACCTTCAACATGTTCTCTTTGTTTCTACCCTTACCTGCTTAAAGCAGGTTCTCAGCACATAGGCAGATGAGCCAGACCAGACCTGTGCCCGGCTTGCCATTCATAGGGCAATCCCATATCATCCCGCATAAAGGAAGAAGTCCTTTTAGGGAATAACATCTGCCTCCTGATGCCCATAGTCTCTCTGGCCTTGTCTGCTGTCGCATGCGCATTCTGCTTCAGGCACATCAGTCTCCTGGCTGTCTCTTAAATACTAGGGCCTTTGCACGCACTCCTCCCTCTGCTTAGAACACTCTTGTTCCTCCTCACTTCATTCAGATATTTGCAGTGAAACCTACCTCGCCCATTCTGTTTAAAAACCATTCTAATCCCCTTTCGTCTTCCCACCCAATATTCCTTATTCCCTGTACCTCTCACAGCGTTTGACACATGGTAAATGCTCAGTAATTGTTAATGGGTGAATGAATGAATGAGTCAGTCTCAGGACTTGAAATCCAAGCCAGATCTCTACTGCACTACTGGTAAATTTTTCTGATTATACGAGTAGAAAACAGCATATTTCAAGTAATAGCCAAAGAATTCATGTGTAGGCTCCTCATTTCTAAGATTCATTTGACCATTGGTGTTCTATGATTATAAAGGCTGGCTTCTTGACACATAACCCCCTGGATGAGCTTCTCAGATATGCACCATAAGGTTCTGAATGTCATCTCTTTAGTTTCCCTGTCTATAGAACATTGAAGTTGTTTGATCATTATTTCCACAATGAAACATTCAATCAGTTTGGGTTGGGCATTTGGCACAACCATTAAGACATCATGTGGGACACCCACATCCTGTGTTGGAGTTCCTAGTTTGTGTCCTAGCTCCTTCTCGAATTTAGGCTTCCTGCTACTGTACACTTTTGGAGGGAGCAGGTAATGGCTCAGGCCCTACCACTCTTCTGAGAGACCCAGAGTGAGTTGCTGGCCCCTGATTCAGACTGGGCCAGCCCTGGATATTGTAGGAATTTAGGGAGTGAACCATTGGGTGGAAAATTTCTCTCATTCTGTCTCTCTACCTTTCATATAAAATGAAAAACAAAAAATTAATGTTTAGAAATTTTTTTCATTTGCTCCATTGGGTTAAATTACAACAATCTGCCGCTTGGTTAGTGTTGCTTCCTTTTGAATGTATTTCAAAGAACAGAACTGAGTTTCCTTTCCTTGATTTATTTCCTCACAGTCCTAGGTACAATGTCTTACGTGTGCTTTGCTGACTGAACTAAAGACAAGTTGGACTGATCTCTGTGCCCTCCCTTAGTTTGAAGTCTTTTGTTGGGTGAAGTGGTTCTAAGAGAATGACTCCTGTTGCCAACATCAGAGATCACTACACTCCTGTGCACACATTCTTCTGCTGAGTTGTCAGCTGTCACTCTAATCAATACATGTTGCTGTGAGGTCACATTAATGCACAGGCTACCAGGAAATAGTAGAAACATGTGGGATGTCTTAGGATTCTGTAGATTGATGATCCACATTAAATGCAAGGATGAATGTTAGGATATGTGAATAAGGTTACACCAGTGTGGCTTGACCCATGTTGAGGGGCTGTTGTTTATTGCATTAGATTGGAAAAGAGTAAATAATATAGGATGGGAAAAGAAACACTCTTCTGTGTCCTTACAGCTATATAGAGATTAAAGCATTGGAGGTGTAGAAAAAGGTGTTATTTATTTTTAAGTTGTTCTTGTTTTTGTTTTCATTTTATTTGAAAGGCACAGAAAGAGAGGGAGAGACAGAGAGATCTTCTAGCTGCTGGTTCACTCCCTAAATGCCCATAACTTCCAGTGCTGGGTCAGGTCAAAGCCAGGTGTCTGGAACTCTATCCTGGTCTCATGTGTGGGTGGCAGGAACCCAAGTACTTGATTGTCATCTGCTACCTCCCAGGGTGCACATTAGTGGGAAGCTGGATCAGGACACACTCTAATATGGGAGTTAACAACTTAACCCTTGTTCCTGGAAAAATGTTTTAAATCTTGAGGGACCACCAATGACTATGCTCTTGTTCCTTAAGATGTTTAATAATAGGAAACTTGGGACACTTTTGTTGTTAAAATCATTACATTTTTTAGTAAGAATTGGTTGATTTCCCTTGCAGTATAAGAATTTTTTTTTTAATGTGTTAGTTTAATATATGATTTTAGAGGGGCTAGAACCATGGCTCACTTGGTTAATCCTCTGCCTGTGGTGCTAGCATCCCATATGGGTACCAGGTTCTAGTCCCAGCTGCTCCTCTTCCAGTCCAGCTCTCTGCTGTGGCCAGAGAGGGCAGTAGAGGATGGCCCAAGTGCTTGGGCGCCTGCACCCACGTGGGAGACCAGGAGGAAGCACCTGGCTCCTGGCTTCAAATCGGCGCAGCGCCAGCCGTGGCGGCCATTTTGGGCGTGAACCAACGGAAGGAAGACCTTTCTCTCTCTCTCTCTCCCTCCCTCTCTCTCCCCCTGTCTCCCACTGTCTCACTGTCTCCCACTGTCTCACTTTATCTGTCAAATAAATAAATAAATACATATGATTTTAGAGACGATCTATAAAAGGACAGACTATCTTCTGTCTCCAGAGGGGTATGTCATTAATATTCTAGAGAAAATACATAAGAAAAAGAGGTTTTTCTCTCTTCTTCTGCATGTGTGCACACATACACACATGCATATTATCTCAATGAAGTGCTGTTGGGACATAATTTAGTGCATACAGAGCTTTGTCCCCCCTGTATAAACCATTCTGCAGGGAATCGATAAAAAGATGAAAAGTGTATAAGAAGGCTCTAACACATTTGAGGACAAATGAAACGGAAAGCTAATGCACATTTTCCATGAGCATTTTGAAGTTCCCTCCTATGTCCTCCTCCCAGGAACAGGAGGAGGAAGGAGGAAGAAAACTGAAAGCTAGAATTCAGGGCAGCATCTGATCCAGGCCAAACGTTGCATGTTGGTTGCTGTGCAAGGAGAAGCGTTTGGCAGAAACCCAGAGAGGCTCCCTGGGGAGGGGTCCACGGAGAAGACTTTGACAAATGGTATCTATTTACACTCATGTCCGTGGTGCCACGTGCCCCTTCCCGCATTCAACATGCTCCCGTTTGCAAGATTTCAACCCATGTGCAACTTCTGTGGCCCTGAGCCATCATCTGTAATGAGGTCCGCGCCAACAGTGTTGGTCTGTGGAAAAGAATGAGGCTGGGTGACAGCCAGAACAAATGGAATCCTCTAGGGCAGACAGAAAAATAGAGAGGAAATGAAATGGCAACATCCCAGGAGCTGCCCGTGGGAAAGGGTGGGAGAGAGGACAACTGGCAGGGACGACGACGGGTTGATCACTGTCAGCTGTCCAGCCTTTCAGATATCACTTGAGGACACAGCCGTAATTAACATGCAACCAACCGCCTACAGTGCCGCCCATGGTGGCTTGGTTGGCAGCGTTAGTTGAGTCTTAAACAAAAGCAGCTTCAGTTACAGATCTTGTGCCAGGCTTTCAGAGAAAGGGAATAAACTCCACTGCGGTGACAGGCTGTTCCGTGGTAGAACAATCGTGTACACTCCAACACTGCCTGTCAACCAGACCTCGAAATACATCTTCATTTGCTGTCAGCCTTGTGGGGCAGTTGGAAAGAAGCGTTGTGAAAAAACTTTGTTCCATCAAAGTCACCATTTTCTATCTTTCGTGCTACCGCCGCTAATCCAAAACTCTCGTTCTGCCCCAGAAAACTCAGTGCACTAAAAATGAGGCAGAAGTCCTCTCTTTTCTTTCATCTTCTAGAGGAAGTACAAAAGATAGGACATTCTGTTTAGGAATGCATTTCAGTGCCGCACAGATGGATGGGCCACCTGCTGTGGGTGCCAAGGTTTGTGCTACTTGATCGTGCGAATATGATGAGAAGGTTGTGCTTGGGAAACCCACAGTTTCCCTTCAGCCTTCCAGGGAACAAGAGAAGCAGCTACTGGGAGGGCAGGGGAAGCAGAGCACGAGGAAGTGTTGCACCTGTTCCCCTGTTCACATCTGCTAAATAGTCCAGGGAGCTTCCACATTTTAACCTGGAGTGGGTTTGGGTGGCCTCATTCCAACTCTGCATTACTTTGCTCTGGTTGTTATAACAAATGAACCATGAATTGGGTGGTTTAAAATAACACAAATGCTTTCACTTAGAGGTCTGTAGGTTAGAGATCTGACACAGGTCTCAGGAGGCTGGAACAGAGGTGTTGAAGGTTGAGCTCTTTTCTGGGAGCTCCAGGGAAGAACCTGGATCCTTGCTTTTTCCAGCTCCTGGAGCTGTAGCCATTTCCCCTTCGATGAGCCATTCCCTCTTCAGGGCCAGCAACAGTGGGGTACGTCTTCCTCACCCAGCATCACACTGAGCTTTTGTTTCCATGCAATGACACAACTCACAGGCATAATCCCAGAATCCAGGAGACCTTGTCCTATTTGAGCACAATTGGGTTAGCAGCCTTAATTCCATGCAACCTGAGTCCTTTTTGGCCACATAAAACCCATCTCCTCCACAAGCTATAGGGATTACCATATGGATATCGGAGAAGGTGGCAGTATTATGTGTAGCATGGATTGTCATCCGCTGTCTAAAGCCATTGCTTGTGATCACTCAGGCAGGGGCTGGGGATGTACTCTGTGGGTCCAGGAGAGATATCACCATCCTCAGTACTGTTGAGGCTACCCCTTCAAGGATACAGGATGGATAGCATGCTCTACTACGGAGTTCCTGCCTCTTCTGTGTACACTTGCTGAGTGTCTGTAGGCAAGTCGTTGAACCTCTCTGAGTCTCTACTCTCCTCCTCTGTTAAACAACGGACGAGAATGAGATGTCTCCAAATCCTCTTTCAATTTCTGCCCCCTGTGGCTCTCTAGTTCTACAGGGAATGAGCTGGCAATGGAGATAGGCTGGCCTGCAGAAAAGGCAGTGCTGTCATTCCGGCACAAGGTGTAGAATGCTTCCTTGTGCACCAGACAGTGTCTGTTCTCCCTCTTAACTCTCTCCAGTACCCGCCTCATCCTCTGCCCCAGATGATAGCAAATGTACAGTGTCCACCCCAGTCACTTTTCCCTACGTTGAGAATTACGCCAGGAGATGCTGAAAGAATAATGCAGGGAAGCAGATAAATTGGTGATAAAACCAGGGCTCCACAGCTCAATGTTTGGCTGTGGAGATGCATGGGGTCCCGTGCAGTTGAAAGTGAGCATTCTAGAGTGAGTTGAGAAGGTGGATTCACCCTGTGAGCTTGCATGAAGAGTAGTGAACTTGAGCCTGAAAAGAAGCCGTCAGTAGGGGGGTCATTAGACAACCTCCTCCCTCACCTGCTTTTCCCTTTAATCAAGGAATCATACATATGCAAGTCACTGGGTCACCTCTCCTTTTCTTCCCTTTAATCACAGCAGAGAGGAAAGATCCAGCTAGGCATCAAATTGGGTCAACCGCTAACACAGCAAGGTGCAGGCAGCAAGGACAGCAAGTGGCATAGACACAGGGAATACACAGCGCCGTGCAGCCAGCACTGATAAGCCCTTGAATAGTGCAAGGGCCCAATTAAGGTTGAAAGTAGTAAAAGATGAGAGGAAATACAGTTAGCAGCAGCTGATAAACCCTGCTGCCTTATGAAGGCATTAGTTTCCCTTAATGGCTCCTAATGCCTGGAGTGTCACCTCTCACAGCAACTCTGCTTCCCACAAGCAGGCCTGCAGAAGACCTAGGATATGGCACCTCTGCAGTCTCTCGAGCATCAGCTTTGGGTGGGTGCAGGCAGATCTGAAAGCGGTACATGCGGCAGGTATGGGAAGTTGCGTCCATTTGAAAGAGCCGACTTTGAAGGCAAAGGTAGCAAAGGCGTCCTTGACGCTGGTTTGGGCAGATGGAAGTGAATTCTTCAGGCGTGCTCATGGCAGAAGGACGGGTACTCCCTGCTCCAGTGTGTCCAGTGATTTTGGATCGTTTAGTGCTCCTGATCAGCACTTTCCCCTCACCATGACACAGCACAAATGCCCCATCAGGAGAGTCCTCCTGGTTGGTGACCGAACCCATACCATGCCTAGAAATCGGACAGGGAGGAGGCATTCCGTCCTGTACCACACACAATTAAATGCGTACTAGGGAGTTGTTATCCCCAGGCAAACCTGCAGCCATCAGGATAATGTGTTCGGAAAGGTTCCAGCACCAGTGATCATGGGGTCTTCAAGTGTACTGGCTCCCTGACCTAACAGTAGGCTCCTGCTCTGCCGGAGTCTGTGAGATCCAAGGGGACGGGAGCTCCAGTGCGTGGATGCAGGCTCTCCAGCTGTAGGAGTGTTGCATCCCAGCCCAGACTCTGAGCTCTGCTGCACGCCATAGTGACATGATGAGGTCAGCTCAGCCACGTCACAGGCACCATGCCAGCCCCCTCATTGCCTCCAAGAGTAAACTCAGGCCACAGAAATTCTCCTTCAGGCCCAAGGCTTCTAGACAAAGTAGTGGTCTGTGTTATCTTACACAGCAAAGGAAACTTGGAGTTAGAAAAGTGGATGAAGAGAGGGAAGTAATCTCACTCTTTTTTTTTTTTTTTAGATTTATTTATTTATTTGAAAGAAAGAGTTACAGAGAGGCAGAGGCAGAGCGAGAGAGAGGTCTTCCCTCCAGTGGTTCAATCCCCAAATGGCTGCAATGGCCAGAGCTGGGCCGATCTGAAGCCAGGAGCTTCTTTCAGGTCTCCCATGCAGGTGTACGGGTCCAGGCACTTGGGCCTTCTGCTTTCCCAGGCCATAACAGAGAGCTGAATCGGAAGTGGAGCAGAACCGGCACCCTAATGGGAGGTTGGCCCTGCAGGCGGCAGCCTTAACTGCTATGCCAGAGCACTGGCCCCAAGGGAGGTGGGTGATCTCTTGTGTTATGCAGGTGGACCCAGTGTGGGCAGTGGGAGGGTGGTGGGAGGTGGGGTCAGAGTCAGAGAAAGAGCTGTCATGATGGATGCAGGCATCAGGGATGAAGGGCCACAAGCCCAGGGCGTGGACAGCCTCTGGTGCTGAAAAACTGATTCTGTTCAGAGTTGCCAGATGCTTTGGACTTTTCACCTCCAGCAAAATAATAGGTTTGCATCGCTTTAAGTCGTTGAGTTTGTGATGCTGTGTCAGCAGCAGTGGGAAACTCACACAGTTTACCTAGACCTGTTCCCTTCCTTGGGATTCCCTGCCTTGTAGGTTAACAAGAACACATCCCTTCCCTTTATCAGAAAGCTATCCCACAGTCCCACAGTCACCAGAGTAAGCGGCTGCCTCTTTCAGGGTGGGGGTTTGGCTTTTTTTTTTTTTTTTTTTTTTTTTTACAGGCAGAGTGGACAGTGAGAGAGAGACAGAGAGAAAGGTCTTCCTTTTGTCGTTGGTTCACCCTCCAATGGCCGCTGTGGCTGGTGCACTGCAGCCGGCGCACCGCGCTGATCCGAAGGCAGGAGACAGGTGCTTCTCCTGGTCTCCCACGGGGTGCAGGGCCCAAGCACTTGGGCCATCCTCCACTACACTCTGGGGCCACAGCAGAGAGCTGGCCTGGAAGAGGGGCAGCTGGGACGGAATCCAGTGCCCCGACTGGGACTAGAACCCAGTGTGCCAGCGCCGCTAGGCGGAGGATTAGCCTGTTGAGCCTCGGCGTCAGCTGGGGGTTTGGCTTTGCAGTTAAGACTCACATCCCACATCCGAGTGCCTGCGTCTGACGCCAGCTGTGGCTCCTGACTCCAGTTCTCTGCGGTGCAGACCCTGGAAGGCAGTGGTGATTGCTCAAGTCATGGGGTTTGTGCCTCCCATGGGGGAGACAAGGGCTGAGTTCCCTGCTGGTGATTTTAGACATTACTCGGCTCTGGGTGTTGTGCACATTGGAGGCGTGAACCAGGAGATTCCTATCTCACGCGCTGTCTCTCGCTCACTCTCTGTCCGTTTCTCTTTCCTTTTACCTCTCTTCCTCTCAAAACAAAAACAGTTTGCCACTTTGGTTCAACAAATCTCCAAGTCAATGTGGCATCAACTCAAGGCAGGTCAGACTGCTCTAAAATTTTACTTTCACATTGCAGTTCAACAAAATGCTGATTTGTGTATCATGCTTATATTTGGAAGCTAGGGATACTATTTCTCCTATTCTGGTTCTAAGAGAATTTTAATGAGCATATACTAATTTTGTAAACAAATATAATTAGAAATTTTCAAGGAAAACAGTTCGTCCTTGCCATAGTACCCTGAAATGTGTTATCTAATTGTTATTGAGAACATGGCTGTTTGCCCAAATAACGTGGCAGAAAATAAATAAAAGGGCATTCCTCCCCACGAAGGCACTTACCCTGTATACTAGGAACAGTGCACAGGATTGGGTGTTGGCTGAAGATTCCCATGTTGTGAGTTTAAGAGGGCAGGTGATGGCACAAGTGCTTGAATCCTTGCCACCCATGTGGGAGACTGGGATGGAATTCATGGCTTCAGCTTGGATCAACCCCAGCTGTTGTGGACATTTGGGGAATGAACCAGCAGATGGAAGATCGATCTCTCCCTCCCTCTCTCTTCCTCCCCTCCTCCCTTCCTTTGTCACTGTGCCTTTCAAATAAATACATAAATAATGAATAAATAAAGGGGGCAGACATGATATACCATCGATTGCTTGAAGATGGAAGAAGCTACATTTCAAGGGGTGTGGGTGACCCATAAGATTCAAGAGCAGCTCTGGCTGTAATGAAAGAAAGAGACATGGACCTCCGTGCTACAACTATGTTCAGCCAACAACCAGAAGGAGAATTTTTAGAAGCGCATTTTTCTCCAGGGCCTCCAGATGGGAACTCAGCAGGCACCGCGATTTCAGCCTTGGGAGAACATGAGCAGAGGACTCTGTTGCATGGTGCTTGATAGACCTCTGGCCTCTGGAACTGTGAGCTGATAGATGGCAGTAGCTGTAGTCTATTGTAGTTGTGGTGATTTGTCATGCCACCAGAGAAAATGAATACAGGCATTCTAAGTAAATGGTAGTTTGAATCACTTACCTTCCAAGGTGCTGGCACACTCAGTCTGTATACTGTCTGACTTGATAGTTCTCCAAATTAAGTTTGGTTGATAAACCTTAGAATTTAGG
Organism: Sylvilagus floridanus; assembly: GCA_949820135.1. Lineage (NCBI taxonomy): Eukaryota > Metazoa > Chordata > Mammalia > Lagomorpha > Leporidae > Sylvilagus > Sylvilagus floridanus. The sequence continues at coordinate 6,798,860 of OX463228.1, read as the reverse complement.
TTAGCTCATGAGACAATTTTGATAGCAGAAAGCCTATGTATGCTACAGGAAGATTAGGTTTGAAGATAAAAGGGTTTAGTGTACAATAAAACTTCACAGTCGTAGGTTTCACCATAGGGGGGACTCAAATCCAGACTATAGATTCAAAAGCTTGCAATCCAGCAGTTGGTGTCATTGAGGGAGTCCATGTCTACAGTGTCAATTACATAGAGGCTCCCACCCTGGTTACTGTATATATGTGGGTGCTGTGTGATCCAGAGCATCTATTGATAGAAAATCTTTAGGATGCTGTGGTGGGACATATACACTCCCTTGTCTGTCTGTCCTGGTGTGCACTTCTAGTGTCTTTCCATCACTCATTTGGTTCCCCATTCCCTCTAATGTCCACATGTAGGTTAGGTGAGCTACTAGGTTGACAGCTTGCCTATAATAAGGGAGGCAGTGGGAAGTGTTAGCCACAAGCCTTGTCTCCTCTGCCATGAGCAGCTGTGGAAGATGGTCGGGGAGAAGGCAGCTGGTGGAAGGCAGCCAGAGGGTACTGGTATTTTTCTGTCAGGAAGCCAGAACTGTCATGAGGGGGTACCAGCTCTGCCATGCTCCCAACCCCCAATCCCCAGTACCTCCTCCCTGGGACAGAGGGGTCTAGTCTAGAGCTGGGGAGAAGGAGGCCCTCAAGAGTTTGGCACAGTTGCTGTTGGCCTGCAGGAAGGACTGCATTTCAGCATTCCAGTAACCATAGAGGATGTGCTGCTGGGCACATTTTTGCCCATAAATAAACATTGAGGTATTGGTTGGAACTCCCATTTTTTTAAAAAAATTTATTTGAGAGGTAGAGTTACAGACAGTGAGAGGGAGAGACAGAGAGAAAGGTCTTCCATTCGCTGGTTCACTCTCCAAATGGCATCAATGACTGGAGCTGAGCTGATCTGAAGCCAGGAACCAGGAGCTTCTTCTGGGTCTCCCGCACTGGTGCAGGAGCCCAAAGACTTGGGCCACCTTCCACTTCTTTCCCAAGCCATATCAGAGAGCTGGATTGGAAGAGAAGCAGCCAGAGCTAGAACCAGCATTCATATGGGATGCCAGTGCTGCAGGCAGAGGATTAACCTGTGCCACAGCACCGGCCCCTTCTGGCATACTTCTTAGCAGGACTCTAATCCCATGGGATCGGGGTCCCATCTGATGACCTCATTTAGCTTTAATTACTTTTGTAAAAGCCCTGTCTCCAAATAGTCACATCGAAGGGTCAGGCTGCAGCGTAAGAACATTGCAGGAGCATAGACATTAGTCCATAACAAGTGTGAATAGGAAGTCAGAACAAGCTGGAGCCCCTGAGGGTGGACTGATGCATGTGTCGCCCCTTGCTGCCTCTGACCTTGATGTTTGTCATGGAGGGGAATCTGGCATCAGAGAGCTAAATGCATCGCTGCTCCTGGAGCTGGAGAAGCTGGAGAAAGGACTAGGCGAGGTGGAGACATCGTGGGTCTGTTGTGGGACTGAGGTGAACTAGCAGGTAGAAGGCAGTGTTTGTGAGTGACAGATGTCTGCCATGTCACCTCTGTCCCACAGATCTCCCATATGAAGGTCTCTTGTGACCCAGTCTTGTCAGAAACATACAGAGCAAGGAACAGTGGGACGTGTCGTTAAGTCCACACAAACTGCCAGAATCTTGAGTGAGAAATCACGTGTCAGTTTTTGAAAGATGGGGGCCACCCGCTGTACAGTTGGTCTTCCATGCCTGCAGGGTCTGCATCCACAGAGCCAAGTGTGGACTGAAATATTGGGCCTGCAGTGGTTGTGTCTGGACTGAATATGTACAGACTTCTTTCTTGCATTATTCCATAAACAATGCAATAGGACAGCTATTTACAAGGCATGTATTGTAAGTGATGTAGAAATGATCTGGATGTGGGAGGGTACAGGTTCTGTGCAAATACTACACTTTTTCCTATAAGGGCCTTGAACATTGGCAGATTTTGGTGTCTTTGGAGGGCTATGGAACCATTCCTCTGTGGATACCAGTGGACTGGTGTAGATGCATGGACAGTTCATGGCCCAGAAGCAGTTCCATGTAGAACCCAAGGATTTTCTGTTGGTGGAAAAGGACAGTGAGAAATAAAGGGAGAGCGAGACTGTGCCATGGTGCTGGTTCAGAGTTAAGACACGACAATGAGGATGTGATGGTCTGTATTCAGTGTCAGGTGTAGACGTGAAGAACAGAAAAGGATGAAAGACGCAGGACAGTAGTCAGAACGTAGTGATTCAGAGTGAGGCAAAGATAGCAAGCAGAACAGGGAGAGGACTAACAGGAGCCTCAGAGCAGGAAAACACGGTGGAAGCCAGAGGCGTGATTCCATGAGCTCAGTGAGTTTCTACCGCTAGAGGGCGCTGTGTTTGATGCCTATGAAAATAATAAACCGGTGACTCCTGCCCTACATTGTATGGGAAAGGGGTTGCACAGTCAGTAGGATTGCCATCACCACCCCCCAGCCCAAACCCTGAAGGTATCTACCAGAATTTCCTTTCCAAAAACTAACAGCTGTTTCTCTTCTTGTGGGGGCCAGAGGCAGTGGAGACGATTGGAACCAAAGGGATGAAGCATTACAACAAGCGTCAGAAAAGTTGAGCAGATTTCTGAAGTAGAGAGAGAAGGAGACAGAAAGCAACCAACCAGGCTCGTTTTAGAATTGAAATTCTACAAAAATAAAACAGCAGTGGCCTGGGTGATTCCTGATGTCATCTGTTGAGTGTATATCCCTTGATTCCCTCCAAATTGCACTACAAAGAATGGATACCTTGGGGTCAAGTCTCAATGGTGCCTTACTGCCCGATCAGTCATGACCTCAGGCTGCTCACATGTGACGTGACTGCTATGTATTTTTCTCATAGAACAGTTGAAAAAAACCATGGCTCACATGCTAAGTCCACAAATGCAGTGGGCTATTCCCAGTTCCCAGCACTGGGGACATAGGATTGAAGAGGGAGACAGGGTTCTTGCTCTTGTCTTGCTCTTGTGAACTTGTTTTTACTAAAGAGACAAATAAAAGCAAATAAATAATTACAGAGAAGTTGTACGTGCTCCTTCAGCTGGACCATAGTTATTATTCCCCTTTTGCAAGTGCGAAACAGAGGTTGCCTGTGTGCTACCTAGTGCAATGCTGTGCCTCAGCATTAGTCTGCTGATTGCTCAGGCCATACTCCTTACACAGTTCAATTATTCTTGCAGTAGAAAAATATGAGCCTCAAGTTCTCATAGCCTAAATACAGCATCTCCTGTGGACAGGTGCCTGTGACTTTTTATACCAAGAAAGCCTATTTGGACAGATGTTTAGTTGACAACAAGCAGTGCAATTGTGGCCCTAATGGATGCATTGTCTGGAAGTTAGTGGTGGCTGTTCATGCAGAGACACTTGTGGTGTATTAATGTAGAAGCAGGGCATATGAAGCAAGTCCAAGAAGTGGCAAGTAAAGATTCTTAGAGCAAGAGAAACCAGCGGGCCCTGGCCACTGGTACTTCGTGCTTTCAGAGGATAGTGAGTTTCTCCTCCTACAGCGATCATTGCATTAAAAAAAATTAAAGAGGCTGGAGTCCTTTAGACTGGCTGGCCTGGCAACCAGGGCTCTCTGAGGAAAGAGTATGGAGTAGTGGAAATGAGGCAGAGACGTGAACACCTGGAGGAAGCCCATGCTAGGGCAGGGAATGCAAGTGCAAATGCCTGCAGTAGGAGTGAGCTCGGTGCGCCAACTGAACTCTGTGAACTCACTGAAGACCAGAGTAGCTAAGGGAGGTGAACAAGTGGGGCATGGTAACCTTTGTGTCTGGAAAGGTACAAAGGACCAAGATCTGGGACAGCCTTGTAGCCCACAGTGAGTGAGACATTTTAATTTTATTCAAAGCCGGGGCTGGCACTGTGGCGCAGTGGGTTAACGTCCTGGCCTGAAACACCGGCATCCCATATGGGTGCCTGTTCGAGACCCAGCTGCTCCACTTCTAGTCCAGCTATCTGCTGTGGCCTGGGAAAGCAGTAGAAGAGGGTTCAAGTGCTTGGGCCCCTGCACCCACATGGGAGACCAGAAGAAGCTCCTGGCTCCTGGCTTCGGATCGGCGCAACTCCAGCTGTTGCAGCCAATTGGGGAGTGAACCATCCGGTAGACGCCTTCTCGCTCTCTCTCTGCCTCTTCTCTCTCTCAGTGTAACTCTGACTTTCAAATAAATAAATAAATCCTTTAAAAAATTTTTATTCAAAGCCAAGGGGAGGCCACTGGAAGATTTTAAGTGCAAGGGACATGATCTTGTTTATACTTTTTAAAAAAAAAAAATCACTGTGGCTGCTATGGAGGTATCATTTTTTTGAGCTCTTGTAGACTTTTCAATCTTTTTTAAAAATGTTGTGCATTGGACCATTCATGCATGCCAGACTTGAAGTGGACGAGATGGCAGAAAGTGAGAAACTTGTGGAACAGCAGTCAGAGTGAAGAACTGGTTAGGATCCTGGCGTGGGGTAGACCTGGGGGTTGTGGCAGCCTTGAGAGAGGAATGTGATGACTGGTTCCATGTTGTCACTGGTCTCTGTCCAACATACCTACCCTTCATGGGACTCTTCCTGCTGACTGACTGCCAGGCAATCAGCACCCATTAATTTTCAGGTCAGCAGCAGAGATAACCAGTGTTACCTTTGAGGTGGCAAAGTTCCTTAAACTGTGTGTGCCCAAGTTATCAGAAAGTACTTAGTATCTGACTTGCACAGAGCTACTTCCAAGTTTGTGACATGCTGGGGTAGATGAAGGCTTGGAAGACAAGCTGGACCCACTCAGACACAGGTGGCCACCTATCTGTCCATGCTGTGCCACTTCTGATTTAATATCTCAGTCTAAGTTTCTCTTGATTTGGTAGGATTACAAAAAGTTTTAATGGGCCGGCGCCGTGGCTCAACAGGCTAATCCTCCGCCTTGCGGCGCCGGCACACCGGGTTCTAGTCCCGGTCGGGGCACCGGATTCTGTCCCGGTTGCCCCTCTTCCAGGCCAGCCCTCTGCTGTGGCCCAGGAGTGCAGTGGAGGATGGCCCAAGTGCTTGGGCCCTGCACCCCATGGGGAGACCAGGAAAAGCACCTGGCTCCTGGCTCCTGCCATCGGACGAGCGCGGTGCGCCGGCCGCAGCGCGCCGACCGCGGCGGCCATTGGAGGGTGAACCAACGGCAAAGGAAGACCTTTCTCTCTGTCTCTCTCTCTCACTGTCCACTCTGCCTGTAAAAAAAAAAAAAAAAAAAAAGTTTTAATGACTTTACTGAGGAATAATTGGAATACAAAAAAGCACAGTTTAATAGGTACAAGTTGGGTGAATTTAAATATGCACAAACATTCATGACAGCGTTGCCACAATCAAGGTAATAAGTACATCCATCACCTCCCTTCCCCCCATATTTCCTTGGGCCTCTTGACTATTTTTGTTTGTGTGGTGAGAACACTTATGATCTGTCTTAACACATTTTTAAGTGCATCAGGCAGTATTATTTCCTTTAGGCACAATGTCTCTAGAACTTAACCATCTTGCATAACCAAATCTTTGTACCTATTGAGAAATAGCTCTTTATTTCTCCTTCCCCCAGCTCCCGCAACTACCCTTCTATTCTTGGTTCCTCTGATTTTGCCTACCTTTTAATCCTCACCTATGTGGAATCCTGTAGCATTTATTCTCCTATGACTGCCTTGCTATCCTCTGGGTTCAGTCATGTTGTCACATACATTTCCTTCCTTTTGAAGGCTAAGTAATAGTCCAGTGTAAATCAGTACCACATTTTCCTTAAGCATTCACCCATCAGACGTTTAGGTTTTTTTTCTGTATCTTGTCTATCATGAACAGTGCTGCAATGAAGTTGAGTGTGCAGATAACAATTCCACATCCTGGTTTCATTCTCTTGGATTTGTATCCAGAATTGGGATTGCTGGATCATATAACAGTTCTATTTTTACTTACTTATTTAGAGGAACTTTCATACTGTTTTCCATAGCAGCTGTACCATTTTATATTCCCAGTAATATTATGCAAGCATCCAATCTCTGTACATCCTTGCAAACTCTTGTCTCTGGTGGTGGTGGTTTTGTTGCTTTAAATAATAGCCATTGTAACATGTGAGATGTTCTCTCATTGTGGTTTTGATTTGTATTTTCCCCATCATTATTGATGTCACTTTTTGAGAAACATCTTTTTTAGTACTTTGTCTTAATTGGAGTATTTGGATGCTATTGAGTTGTATGAGTTTCTTCTATTTTGGATATGAACCCCTTATCAGATATTAGCTTTGCAAATATTTCCCAACATCTTGAAGGCTGCCTGTCTACTCTGTGGTTTCCCTTGCTGCCCAGCAGCTTCTGACTTTGATGCCACCCCACTTAACTGTTTCTGCTTTTGTTTTTAGTGTCATATCCAAGAAATGCTCATCATGACCCCTGAAATGAAGGTTTCCTCTGTTTCCTTCTATGTGTTTCATAGTTTCTCATTTTACGATGTTAATCTACGTTGAGTTGATATTTGTGTATGGCATATAAGAAGGGTCCAATTTCATTCTTTCATAGGTAGATGGCTGGTTTTCCCAGAATCATTTGTCTTTTCCCCATTGTGTATTGGCGTCCTTGTTGAGGATCAATTGAACATATACGGATAGGTTTATTTCTTAGCTGTCTGTTCTAGTCCATTGGTTAATGGCTTTCTTTATGCTGGTATTTCCATGCTCTGATTTCTGTGGCTTTGTTATAGAGTTGTCCTTCTTTATCCATGGAGGATAAGTTACAAGATTTCCAGTAGATGCATGAAATTGTGGGTAATACTAAATCATAGATATACTATGTTTCTTCCTATACATATATACCTATGGCAAAATTTAATTTATAAGTTTATCACAGTGAGTGATTAACAGCAATAACAATAAAATAGGCCATTATGAAGTAAAATAAAGGTTACTTGCACACCAGCACTACCTCACCAAACAGTGCACCTGGTCATCACAAGTGTCTAATGAGTATGCAGCACGGGTACGCTGGACAAAGTGGTGGCTCACATCCCAGAGAGGGTAGAGAAGAATGGTGCAAGGTTTCCTCATGCTTCTCAGAATGACATGTGATCTAAAACTTAGGAATTGTTGATTTCTGGAATTTTCCATGTAATATATTCAGACCACAGTTGACTGTGACTGAAAGCGTGGAAAGTGACCAACGTGAGGAACAACTGCCTTTCGGAAACCAGGAAGTGTCGTCCTTCCTGCTTTCCTTTTCTTTCTCAAGAGTCCCTGGACTGTTTGTGGGCTTTTGGAGTTCTGTATTGATTTTAGGATTGTTTTCTCTATGTCTGGGAATAATAATATTGACATTTTGAAGGGGACAGCATTGAATTTATAGGCAACATTGGGTCTTACGGATATTTTGATAATATTAAGTCTTCTAACCCATAAACACAATATGTCTTTCCTTTATTTTATCGTCTTTGATTTCTTCTATCAAAGTTTTATGGTTTTCAATGTACAAGTTTTTCATCTTCTTGATGTTTATTCCTAAGTATTTTATTCTTTATGATGCTATTATAAATGAAATTAGTTCTTAATTTCCATTTTGAATAGTTTGTTTTTCTTATAGAGAATGACAAATGGTTTCTCTATATAGATTTTGTATTCTGCAACTTCACTGAATTTGTTTATTAGGTCTAACAGTATTATTTTTGTCTTTGGGATTTTTGACATATATTGTATCATCTACAGAAACAGTTCTTCCTTAGTGACTAGGACGTCTTCTATTTGTTTTTCTTGCATAATTACTATATCTAGAACTTCTATTCCCATGTTGAGTAGAAGTAAGAGGGTAGGCATCCTTGTCTTATTTTTTATCTTGGAGGAAAACCTTCAACTTTTGGCTGTTGAGTGTGATGTTAGCTATGAGCTTGTCATCATGGTCTCTTACATGTTGAGGTACATTCCTACTATATCTACTTTGTTTTGAGTTTTCATCATGAACACTGAATTTTGTTAATGATTTTTCTGTGTCTATTGAGACAATCATAAGATTTTTGTCCTCCATTCTGTTAATGTGGTATATCACATTAATTGATTTGCATACATCAAACCATCCCTGTATCCCAAGGATGAATTCTCATTGGTCATGATGTATGTCCTTTTAATGTGTTCTTGAATTCACTTTGCTAGTATTTTGCTGAGAATTTTTGCATTGATATTCATTAGGGATATTGGGCTATTGTTTCCTTTTCTGGTAGTGTATTTGGCTTTGGTATCAGTCTAATGCTGGCCTTTTAAAATAAATTTGGAGCTAATTTCCTTTCTTCCATGTTTGGAAGAGTTTGAGAATGATTGGTGTTAATTCTTCAAATAGTTGGCAGAATTCATCAGTGAGGCTCTAATGGAAATATGTTTAATTTTATCTCTCAGGAGGTATTAGAAAGTTCAATTCTTACTTTTGAGGCTCTTCTCATTATTCAGGCATCTTGGCTTCTTAAGTATCCCTACAGTTATGAAGTTCATTCCATCACACTACTGAATGGAAAGGATGCAGCACTTGAACTAGACTTCAGAATTGACCAGGGAGACTCTGGTACTGGGACAGGCTGGCTGGGGCTGACCCAGGAGAAGCAGGGAAGAAGTTCGTGCAGTCCCAGCTGGGCTGGAAGAAGAATCACTGAGTAGCCTGTGGATCTGCCAAGTCCGAGTACAGAGAGAAAATTGCAGCCTGGAGGGAAGTCAGGTCATCATCCGGGGAACTGAGCAGAGGGCTCTATCTAGTGAATCATGGTAAGTGCTGGGCCAAGGAGGTTCAGTGAAGGAAGTGAGAAATGGGGGAAGGAGGGTCAGTGCATCACAAGGCAGAGGTTTCTAGGCAACAGGTGAGGTGAGAGTGCCCACTGAGGGACGGCCCTTGAAGGTGGTGCCCAGTGTGTTTTCATCAGGGACTTCTCTCCCAGCCAGCAAGGTTCTGCTAGGACAGGCTTTTAAATGGAGGCAGCTCCCCTGGTCTTAGCACCAAGACTCAGGTGCACCGAGTTAAGAACCCAGGCAGAGCCCATTTGGCCTAAATGCACATGCTGGTTTCCAGGGGAGTTGTTGGAAGTGTACCAGGGTTGGAAAAGTGGGTTTGAGCCACAAAACCCACATTTCAAATGAAGATTAAATATATACATATAATATATTATATATATTATTTTATTATATATTATATAGTATATAATATATAATTATATAATTATATATAATGAGAGATGTATATGATATATATATATGAGAGAATGTAAAGATGTTTCTGGAAAATGGAACTAAAAGACTTTTATTTTGGTGCAAAAAATTGGGAAATCCATGCGTATGTGGGATCTTCGAAAAGTCCATGGAAAAACACACTATGAAAAACTTATATGTGTGGGCCGGCACTGTGGTGTAGTGGGCTAAACCTCCACCTGCAGGGTCCGCATCCCACATGGGCACCGATTCGAGTCCCAGTGTCTCCTCTTCTGATCCAGCTCTTTGCTATGGTCTGGGAAAGCAAAGATGGTCCAAGTGGTTGGGCCCCTGCACACACGTAGAGGACCTGGAAGAAGCTCCTAGCTCCTGGCTTTGGATTGGTCCAGCTCTGGCTGTTGTGGCCATTTGGGGAGGGAACCAGTGGATGGAAGATCTCTCTCTCTCTCTCTCTCTCTGTAACTGTACTTCAAATAAGTAAATAAGTTCTTACCCCCCCCAAAAAAACTGTTGGATTTCATTTAAAAAGTAAACATAGCTTTAATACCATTTTACATGAACTTTTTGATACCCTCATATAAGCTAGAAAGCACTGAACAGGGTTTTCCAACAGCAGTTCTGAAACGCTCCCTCCCAAGGTGCTGGTATTACTCCTTAATCAGCAGCGCAGCAAATCGTCTCAGTGCAGCCTGAATCCTCTTGGTATTTCATTTATTACTTTCCACCTACTTCACCTGAAGAGTGATGGTGCTTAACTGAGTGCACTCCCTCTTTTTCTTTAGCTCCCATGGACTCCCTATTGGGTTAGCATTCGTTCGCTCTCGCTCTCTCGCCCCACCCCCACCCCCGCGCTCTGTGTGTGTGTGTGTGTGTGTGTTTGTCTGTCTCTCAATGTGATATCTAAAACTTGTCAGGATGAGGCCTTTATTGCCTAGAATCCAGTCTGTCAGTGACTTTCCCACTTCACAGACACTTGAATGCCATTCTGCTTCCTGGGAGGCACTGCGAAGTGGCATTCCTCACCTTGAACCGTCAGAACCGTTCCTGAGACCACCAGCTTAATCACCCAGTGCCCAGGACCAGAGGATGTGTGTCTACATTCGCCTGGCAGGGCGTAGCGGTCTCCCTCCTGGGAGTGTGAGGTAGAGCTCACCTCTCTGAGATCATTCTGCTACCTGGTTGTGAAGAGATATAGCCCAGGTCTCCTGGCTGCACAAATAGAAGTCTTTACACAGCCAAATCCTTCCGATACTTCCCATACTCTGAACACACAGCGAGAGTGTGCCGTCTCCTGGGGACGGATGGTTATGACTTGATGTCCTGAGAAAACCTATCTGGGCAGATGACTCGTCGACAACAAGAAGTGTAAACATGACCCTAATGAGTGCATTTAGGAAAGTTCTGTTACTCCTTGTCAGAACTGTTGTTTGTCCTGTCACTCCTCAAGTTGGATTAGACAAATTAGGCATGAAGAAAGTTGGCATTTAAAATGTGTTGATCAGGGTAGTATTTGGCACAGTAGTACAGATGTTGCTTGGGATACCACGTCCCATGTTGGGGTGCCAGGGTTCAAGTCCCAGCTATTCTGTCAGTTCTATTTTCCCACTAATGTGCACACTGGGAGGCAGCGGCCAGTAGCTCAAGTGGTTGGTTTAGGAGACCTGAACAGAGTTCCTAGCTCGCAAGTCTTTGGGGAAAAAAACAATGGTAGCTGTGTGTGTGTGTGTGTGTGTGTGTGTGTGTGGTTTGCTCTCTTTTGCTGTCTTTGCCTCTCAATAACTAGGTTTTTTTTTAATGTGTTTATTCTCTGCCATCAAAACAAATAGAACTTTTTATTCAAAAAACCAAAAGAATGAAAAATTCATTTTGGTATAGGAAATCACAAATAAGACAAAGGGAGCAGAGAAATCAAAGAAACCACAGTTTACTGAAATCAAAAATGAGGACATAGGAGAGCCTTCCTCGCAGAGTTCTGCGGCAGCATAATGGCTAAGATCAGCTCCACCTCAGAGCGTTGCGCCCACTATGTGGCAGAAGCCCCGTTCACGCTGTGGGGTCATTGTCAAGAGGACATCCCTGTCCTCCCTGGCAGCTCCCACTGTGCCCTCCCGTGCCCAGCCCACTCTGCCCTCATGCCCTCATTAGTTTCAAACCCAGCAGGTGGCTCTTCTCCACCTGCCCTCTGCCTGCCCTCCTCCTCCCCTGCTCTGCGCCTGTCTGAAGCGTCGGTGTGACTATTTTGGAAGTCTGCTTAAACCACCGGTTGGAAAATGAACCCCTTTTTATGAGTCTCAAACTTTAAAAACTTCCAGGCCTCGCAGGATTCCCTCTTACAGTTGGTGCCTTTGGGAGCTGATTTGGAGAATCTTCCTGTTGTTGAGAAATCAGTGTAGTCTTGGTTGCCACAGAAGCCAGGAAGAAAGTGTGCAGCTTTAGAAGAGGGTGGGCCAGTAGGTGGACGACATCTCCCCCTCCTCCTCCCTCCTTTCCCTCTTCCTCCCCTCCCCGCTCTCCTTTCAAATAATTAAATATGAGGCTCTGGTGCTGTGGCACAGCAGGCAAAGCCACCACCTGCAGTGCCAGCATCCCATTTGGGTGCCAGTTCGAGTCCCAGCTACTCCACTTCTGATCTGTGATGTGGCCTGGGAAAGCAGCAGAAGATGGCCCAAGTCCTTGGGCCCCTGCAGCCATGTGGGAGACCTGGAAGAGGCTCCTGGCTCCTGGCTTCAGATTGGTGCAGCTCCGGCCATTGCAGCCATCTGGGGAATGAACCAGCAGATGGAAGATACCTTTCTCTCTCTCTCTCTCTCTTTCTTTCTCTCTCTCTCTCTCTGCCTCTCACTTCAAATATTTTTTAAATAAATTAATAAACCTGAAAGAAAAGAAAGCAGTTCTGCAGCAGGCATTGTAGCTCAGCTTGTTAAGCCACTGCTTGGGAAACTTGCCTTCCGCTTCGACTGGCGATCGGCATGCTGGTTTCAGTCCTGGCTCCTCTCCTACTGAACCAGCGTCCTGCTAATGTGTATTTTTGGAGGCAATGACTGATGGCCCAGTGCTTGGGTCTCTGCTGCCTACCAGGGAAACCCAGATGGAGTTCTTGGTTTCAGCCTGGCCCAGCAATGACTGTTGTGGGCATTTGGAGAGTAAACTAGCAAATGGAAGATTCCTCTCTCCTCTGTCTCTCCCTCTCTCTGTCACTCTGCCTTTCAAATCAATAACTCTTTTAAAATAAAAAATGAGTTCCCATTGGGGATTTTAAAGGAAGCTTTCAGTTTGCACCTTTCTTAGCACATCCTCACACTTTTAACTGAAAGTCACTGGTGAGACCAGAAGTTGTGGTGGCCTGGTGGAGTTGAATTGTTTGCAGCTGCCAAACATGAGAAAGAGGGAGGAAACATTTGACTCTTGGTTGGTTCAGATACAGAGATCCTTCCACCCACTCTGCAGAATCTGAGGAGCCAGAATCTCAAGAGAGAATGATCTGGAAGAGTGAGTGGTGAACTCTCTGAAGACTCCTCTGAGCTGGTCACCACATGCCTACCCCTCTTCCCTCTGCCTTGGCTCAGTGCTGGTCATCCGGGGGCCAGTCCAGAGCTCACTCTCCATGTGCTCTACACTGTCAAGTTCCTGCCCTCAGTTGAGACCCACCTTCCACAGTGATCTGTGTCAGTGTCCAGGACCTGCCCCCGGGCCCTGCCTTGTGTTCAGCAGCGAGGCCCAGTGGACAGTGAATGTCCTTTACACACTCTGTCCTGTTGCCTCATTTCAGCTGGACTGTCCTTTTTCTCTTCCCACCTAAGGACGTTCTATAGTTTATACCCAGCTGGGTCTGGCTCTGCCTCCTTCACTCCCTGGTAAGAGTTCATTGTTATTTTTCTAGTGCCTTCTAAGTACCTTAAGTACTCCTCTTATACCCATAGTTGGTTCTGCTTTGTATCAGCAGTCGGCTGGATGGCTTTTCTCTCCACGGAATTTGAAGTTTCCGAGACCTTGGTCTGTATCTGATTCATCTCTCTAACCTCTCGGTCCCCAGTGAAGTTTTTGTTCCAAGCCAGGGTTGACAGGTGCTGCTTGAATTGAGATCAGCAAAGCAACCTTCCCGAGGAGCTGCACAGACGCACGCTTTTCCAAAGCTGAGCAGCCTGTGGCTGGCCGGATTCTGGCTCTGAGAAAGGTTTCCTCTCGGGAGCCTCAGCACTTTGCCAGACCAGGATTTAAAAGGAGGAGGAGAAAAGAAAAAAACTCAGGCCTGTGCCCACCGGTAACATTTGTGTGTATGGAGCCCACCAGCCTACAGGGCACAGTACTGTGAAAAATAAAGTTTGACAAAGAGCAGATGCTTTTTTTTTACTTTAGAGTGGGCTGGTTTTTAGAAAAGGCCCTAAAGTACCTCCCATTAACCCTGAAATAGTTGTACATAAACGTCCAGATGGATAGATAGATGCTTCAGAAAGTTCCTGGAGAATGGGATTGAAAGATTATGCTGGTGCCAAAACCATTTCAGAGCCATACACGCATGATGTCTTCAAAAAGTTCATGGAAGTATATATTTTAGAAAAACCGTATGTGGATTTCAAAATATTTTTTGCACCAAAATGAATTGCTCTTTTAATTTTTTTGTTTGAGAGACAGACACACACAAGGAGCTCCCATCTGTTCTTTCACTCCCCAAGTGCCTATAACAGTCAGGAGTAGGCCCAGCCGAAGCTGGGACTCAGGAACTCACTCCAGGTCTCTGACCTGCATGGCAGGACCCCCTTGAGCCATCACAGCTGTCTCTCCATCTGCATCAGCAGCGAGCTGGAGTCAGGAGTCGGAGCCAGGAATCAATCCATGTGCTCCGCGCTGGGATGTAGGCATCCAACCTGCTAAGCTACATACTTCCCTGAACTTCCCTTTCAATTCCATTCCCCTCTAACTTTGTGAATGGGTACACATGTGTGGATTGTAATATCTGCTGATATGTTGCATACTCCAGGGCATAAAGGTGTTTAAATAAGCCCAAGAGACAAGGGCACAGTAACTGGATGCAGCACACTCGCTGAGCAATGAGAGTCCCACCATCCTGAGCTTCCAAGGCCATGGAGGACAATCCTGCAGCCCAGAGCTGGGGAGCCTGCCTCTCCCAGCTTAGCACTTGTCCCTGGCAGCATGCAGAAAAGCCCATCGCCTTCAGGGCCTCATGCATTTTATTGAGCAAGGATCGTAGCTTTGACACCGTGGGACGACCACCTGCAGCTGGTGTCTGCACAGCCCTCACTGAGCTGGCAGAGCAGCAGAAGCCTGAATCGAGGCTGTCACGACACTTCTTCTTCCTGACCACACACACAGGGGCAGCAGCTGCCACGTCTCCCACTGCCAAGAAAGGGGACACTGGAGGAAGGCTGAGCTAAGGCTCGGGGATCCATGGCTTCCAAAGCAATGGAGAAGTCAATGGAAACTGGTTGATACTGCTCTTCAAACAGCCCCTTTCCTCCCCTCTCTGGTTTACTTCTGTGTTCCCATCAGCCTGTTTAAACAGTGCCCTCTGCAGGCTGTTTCCAACACTGCGGTGTTCTGCTGGCCTTACTTGCAGCCTTCACTTGTTTGGGGAATTCTCTCTGCAGAATGGGCTGAACCTGCCCTGCTGGCTTGCCTAACAGAAGCGAGAAGCACAATGTTATGGATTGCATTCCCCCAGAAGGAGGGACCCTCTCCCTGTTGTGGGGATTGCTTTGTTAAGGTCCCATGGGACCTAGGGCATGAGGCCGGGCACTGTCCATAGCACTTGCAATGCAGGAGCCATGCGCATGCTGGCTGGAGACCTAGCAATGTTTTTTTAAATGCATCACTTTGCTGACAGCTCCTTGACTCAGGAGTTGCTTCTTTTCATCCTTGGAGGATCCTGACTGCTCCCTGGTGATGATTTTTATTGTGGGTGTTCTGCATTTGCCAAAATGTCACACACACACCCCCCCCCCCTTCCTTTTAACTCCTCGTTTGCACAGAAGCACCAAAAACCACAAACACAGCCAAAAATCACTCTGGGCTTGCTAGTTGCTTTTACTCCTTTTAAAGCTCTAAACAAAAGCCTGTGTTCAGGTGGATCAAAGACGTATTCTCTTACAGGACTTTCTCATCAGAACCACTATCACATAACAAGTTCAAGAAAATTGCATTTTCATCCCCAATTATTATTCTGAATCCCTGCTCATGCTGAAGATGACTAAGGCTATGCAGAAAAATAACAAAGCCGCAGATGAAGTCTGTTTGCAAAAGTCTTTGGAACTGGTACACAGTTCCTCAAATTGTAATTGAGTTATGTTTTCGGAGTTTCTTCTAGGGCTAATTTTTTTCAGTTTTCTCTCTTCTTCTCTTTATTCTCCTCATTTCCCTCCCGTCCTTACTGACCTCTCCAGCTATCTGTTTATTCAACAGACAGAGCCTGCTCTCATCTGTTTTTTCACTCCCCAAATGCCCCTAACAGCTGGCACTGGGCCAGGCCACTGACACCATTCACATCTCCCACATGGGTGACAGGGACTCAGCCTCTTGAACCATCACCCACTGCTTCCCAAGGTGTCAGAACAGGAAGCTGGAGTCAGGAGTGGAGCTGGGACTTGAACCCTGGTTGTCCATCAAGATATTATTTACAGGGGTGACACAGGGGAGATCACCTTGCGAGTCTTGTAATCGGGGACCCCAGGGGCTACTGACCCTTTTCTCAGTTCAGTGTGTCAATTTTAGAAAGGGATTGGTTTGAAATCATTAAAAACAGGACAGAAATATTGTGAGCCCATGGCAGGAGGCTGGCAGACCATGGGAGAGTCGTCCCTGATGGTCTCTGGGATGGTTTACATCCCAGGAACAGGATAAGGGCTCAGGTCCAGCACTGCCCACAGCCTGTGACCAGCCAGAAGGAGCACCTTTCCTATTATATGAGGGTTCTCCAGGAAATACCCAACAGGACATGGGTCTGCACACAAGAGTGTTCAAAAAGATCGTGGAAACGCATATTACCTTCTCATTCCATCTTCACCACCTGTTCTGAAGCCCCCTCATGTTTGCATGTGTATGATGCATGCATATCTGATGTACTTATAAAATATGTATACATAGGGTAATAGGATGTGTATCTGTTTCTGTGTGATGTATTATAGCAGAGAACTTCAAAAAGTTTGTAGAAAAATGGCATTAAAAGAGAAGCTGTTTTGGTGCAAAGAATTTCAGAAGTCAGTCCATGAACTTTTCGATGTCGTCTAGCACTGTCCCTTTTCCGTCTCCTGGTTTTGCTAAGCTGTGTCTTAGCTCTTTTTTCTTAAGTAGTCTACATATAGATTGGTAAATTTTACTGAACTTTTCAAGTAGCAACTACTGGATTCATTGATTTATTTCTGCTGCTTGTAAATGTTCTACTTCATTCATTTTCCTCTTCCCTTTCTTCTGTTTACCCTGAACTTAATTTGCAAATCAGATCTCATAGATCAGTGATTTCAATATCTGCCTTAAGAAACTGACTTTTTCTAGCATAAGATCTCCCCCGGCCAACATACTGCAAGAACTTGAAAAGAATGGTCAATGTATTGAGAGTGTCTTACTGACCCAGGTCTTTATTGATTTTTTTCTAGTACTACCAATAAATTAGAAAATTTTCTTTTTTAAAAATAATTTATTTTATTCATTTGAAAGGCAGAGTTAGAGGGAGAAAGAAAGAGAGACAGAAAGAGAGATTTTTTCCATCTACTGGTTCATTCCTCAAATGTCCACAATGTCCAAGGCTGACCCAGGCTGAAGCCAGGAGTCAGGAGCTTCTCCCAGGTCTCCCACATGGATGTGGGGGCCCCAGCCCTTGGGCCATCTTCCAGTGTCTTCCCGGGCATATTAGCAGACAGTTGGATCAGAAGTAGAACAGCCAAGACTTGAGTCAGTGCCTGCATGGGATGCCGGCATTGTAGGCAGTGGCTTAACCAATTGTATCACAACTTTGGCCCCTAGAGAAAGTTCCTGAACATAGATTTCCTTGTTCTGTCCCCACGGAAGTTGAAGAGTATATGGTATATCCATCATACAGATGAGAAAACAAAGTCTGAGTCTCAGGTTAAGAATGGTGGCTGGTCTGGAAAGATGGACTTGAAAGTTAGATAGACATTGTGGTTTGTGTTAGAAGATTATCCAGACAGGAAGCCAGTGGGAAGACCTTCCAGCTTACCTGACCTTCTGTTTGTTCCAGTACAGGGTAAGCATTCAATCTTGTCACAATTTGATTAAATACATCGAGGGAAACCTGGGCGTTTTTTATTTATTTGGTGAGCACGTGGATTTCCGTGGTCTACATGTACTTGTTGGCTAAGAGGAGTTCTTGTTATCTAATGTGACAGAGTGGTGACACATCTCTAGGCTGACATTTCAAGCTGCTGCCAGTTAATGAGGTGTCATACACAGATGCTTCCTTGATACCCACTCAAGCTGACGCTGGCCCCCTGAGGACAGGCATGCGGAATGCTCCTGCACTCTGGTTGGTGCTCAGTCAAGATCTCTCCAGTGGAGCTCATGCGCACCCTCTTTGTTTGACGTTTATTTGTGACTCAACACCAGACTCATCTGCATAAAAGAGTACAACGTGGATGGGACTGTGCCATCTCCTGTATATAAAATGATCTCACAGCGATTGTTACAGATTGGAAGTGTTAACTGAGGCCATGTGGCTGCGACAGAAATAGGCAAGGACCAGAGAATTTTAATCACTCACAGAAGTTTACAGGGATGAGATGTGATCTGTTTCTTACTTGTGGAATTAAACACCCAGATTCGATGTGATGGCTGACCACAGTATTGCCCTGAAAACGAGAGTGAGAACTTGGTTTGTGTGGATTGAAGGTAGGATTTGTGATGCCATCTGATGATCTTTAAATTTTCTGAGTCAGAAAGACAGGTACTGAGCAGGGAGAATCATATGGGAAACAAAGAGAAGAAATGGAGATGAAGATTCTTGATCAGTGTAAATAAATAACAACATTTGCTTCACTTGTCATGGGCTGGTTGGTTCACTCATGGTTAAGGGGTAAAGGTCTGGGGGCCAGCACTGCGGTGTAGCAGGTTCAGCCTCTGTCTGCAGCCCCTCATCCCAAATGTGTGCTGGTTGGAAGTCCCTGCTACTCCACTTCCATTCCAGTTCCCTCCTGATGGCCTGGGAAAGCAGTGGAACCTCTCTGTCTCTCAAATAAGTAAATATATCTTTAAACAATGAGTAAAGGCCTATGAGTACCTGTCTTAAGACAGACGTATTTTGTGTATCATCCTAGACTGCTCCAGACTGAAACTTCAAACATTTTAAAACTCTTTTTAAACTCTTTTTTTTAAAAATTTGTTTTTATTGATTTATTTGAAAGAGTTACAGAGAGATATAGACATACATACACACACACACACACACACACACACACACACACAGAGAGAGAGAGAGAGAGATCTTCCATCCACTGGTTCACTCTCTGAGTGGCCACAACAGCCATGACCAGAAGTTTCATCCAGGACTCCCATGGAGGCAACCAGGGCCCAAGGACTTGGGCCATCCACCACTGCTTTCCCAGGCACATTAGCAAGGAGCTGGATTGGAACTGGAGCAGCCAGGACATGAACCGTTGTCCATATATGATGCTGGTAGCTTAACCTGCTCTTAACAATGCGGACTCTGTTGTTTTTTAAATTGAGAGCGTTCTGTCTTACTTTCTCAGGTGGGAGAAGGGAAACTGGGATCTTGTCTCTTGCTTTTTCTCTTACTATTTAGTACAGTGTGCTAGTGAAAGGCTGCTCCCCCCCTTGAACCAGCTTGCAAGGGTCTTCACCAAGTACCAAGTGGCTGAAAGAACAGAAATTTATCAGGACTCAGAGGCCAAGACTAAGGTCTCAGCAGAGTGGGCTCCTTGGAACGCAGTGAGGAAGAACCTGCCCCACACCTCTGCCTTCGCGTCTGCTCCCTGACTGTCTGCAGTGTCCTTGCCCTGTGGGTGCATCTCTGGACTCTGCCTCTGTGTCCACACGGTGTCCTCTCTGTGCATCTCCAGATTTCCCCTTCTTCTAAGGCATGGAAGCCCTGCCCCTTCCTGAGATCCTGCAGGTCAGATTGAGCATACGAATCGAGCTGGAGAGTGGCCGTACTTCAGTCCCTGATGTTGCTAACAGGTGCAAAGATTCTGCATGTTTGTAACTGAGGAATGTCTGTCATCACTGTGTTTGGAAATCTGGCTATCTGCAGATACACTTACCATCTCTCTCACCTGGAGTAGGTTGCTTTGTTATCCCCCACTCAGTTTTCCTGTCTGCAGAGTGGAAGTGATCATACTTAACCTTTCTTATCTCACACACTTACAGTCCATCACAACAGCAGCTACTGTGGTTCACTGAGTGGCAGTTATCGTAGGTGCTGCTGTCGGAGATAAGGCAACAGTGGCACAGAGAGGTGAAGTAATTTACACAAGGTCACACAGCCAGGAAAGTGGCAGAGCCAGGCTTTGAACCTTCGACAAATGGCTGCAGTGCCGACTCTGTCATCCCACCAGGCAGGAAAGCACAGTGAGAAGAATTCTGTGTCAGTGGGAAGCACAGTGCAGAAGTCAGCTGTTGTTAAAAGAACTCACAACAGGGACTTGTCCTTCCCACAAGTAGCCTTATTTTTTTTTAATCCCAGTGTGTATCAAACTTTGGAGGCCGTTCCTTTTTTTGGAATGGATCGAAAACCACACCTGAATCTGTCCCCAAACACCCATGTGTACTACTGCAGGGTTCCTGTGCTCAGCTGCTGTGGTATTGCCATTCAAGGCCAGTCTGGTCTCTCCTGCCCCAGTTTTTAATTCACCCCTTCTCTTTGTCTAGTATCATGTGACTTAGATAAACCAAAAGAATCCCCTCCTATTTCCTCATGATTTCCTAACTCCACCAGTTAATTTAATAAAGATTTATTTTTTATATTCTGGATCTTTATTCACAGGCACAAATTTTTTCACTTAAAAAAATTGGCTTCTTGAGGCTGTGTTGTAGTTCACCAGTGACACTGGCTTCCCATTTTTGGCACTGGTTCTTGTCCCAGCTGCTCCAGTATGAATCCAGCTCCCTAATGTGCCTGGGAAAGCAACAGAAGGTAGCCCAAGTGCTTGGGCCCCTGCACCCATGTGGGAGACCCAGTTGAAGCTCTTGGCTTCACTGTGGTCAAGCCCTGGCCGTTGCAACCATCTGGGGAGTGAAGCAGCAGATGGAAGATCTTGTTCTCTTTGTCTCGCTCCCTCTCTTTCACCCTCTCCCTCTGTAACTCTGACTTCTAAACAAATTTCAAGAACAAATTGGCTTCTTGTCCACCTCATCACCCAACTGACCAGTTTCTTTCCCTAGAAAAACCCTTTGCTGCTAATGTTTTGTGGATTTCCCCTTGCAGAGATGCTGTGAGCACCACATATGTGTACTAGCATCCATTGCTACTTTCATCTAACTGTAGGCTGCTATGCACAGTGTTCTGGGCCTTTCCTGTCCCTAAGAAATCGCTCCTGTAGG
The DNA here is from genome assembly GCA_949820135.1 of Sylvilagus floridanus. Taxonomy (NCBI): domain Eukaryota; kingdom Metazoa; phylum Chordata; class Mammalia; order Lagomorpha; family Leporidae; genus Sylvilagus; species Sylvilagus floridanus. The sequence goes on along the minus strand of OX463228.1, from coordinate 6,778,112 downwards.
GTGAGACCTGAATTTCATGTGCTGCTTTGGCAGTTGAAGGTCTAACCATGAGTCCAGTGCTCTGCCTAGCTATCCTCTCCCCTGCCAACAAAGGCTCCCCACCTGGACAAGCCTTGAGAAACCGGCCCTGCCAGTCTTCCCAGTCCAGCCTGCAGATGAAGTTAACCCAGCAAGCCAGTCACAAGCTCTTGTGGGAACCAGGGACAGCTCCCTGTCTTGTTCCCACAAAGCTGCTTCCCACAGAGGGAAAGGTGGTACCCTCCTGCCCCAGACTCTGAGTACGTGGGACTAATAACAGCCACCTGTCTCGCGTGTGTGGTGTCAGGAGTGAGGAGCTCAGCCATCCCCATCTTCACCAGCTGAGGGAAAACCAGGTGGTTGGAGCTATTCCACCGCAGTGCACAGAGCGAACCTGGACAGCTGTGCCTATTTTATGATACAAATACAAACCACTTTGTTTATCCTGTTCCCTATTAGCGGACGTGTGGTTTCCACTCATTGGTCCCGCAGCAAAGCTCTGGTGGATTGTCCTGATGGAAGGCCACCTCCCAGCCAAAGGAGTACATTTTTGCAAGTGGAATGTGAGTCCACGGCTCTGTCCGTTTAAGTTTTGATAAACACTGCCAAGGTGCCGTCCACGGAGTGTGCTCCACCAAGATTTCCACAGGTCGTTGTGGCAGTCTGCTCCCCTGTATCCTCATCAGCCTAGGACGGTATCAGATTTGCTGTCCGTGGCCAAGATGCCAGGTGAAAAAGTGTCAATTTACTGAGGTTTTCATTTTCAGTCTTCTCAGAAGTCAGGGCAAGTGTCTTCCTATGCTGTTTCTGTGTCTTCCTTGTGTTTCTGGCCGTTTTCTTGTACTGACGTGGGGAAGCTTTTCCTCCGTGAAGTAAACCCACCCTTTTTCTAGGATATGAAGTTGAAATTTGTCACCCATTGTCTGGCTCTGTTTAAAGTAGGTTTTGCTGTCCAAATCTGTGTTTACGCTGTCAGATTTATCTTATCTTATGAACTCTTGTTGTGAATCTACATACAGAGGAATCTTATCTACTGTACAGAACATAAAGAAATTCTGCCAATGCTTTTGTGTTGAGTTTAATGGTTGACTATTTACATCTAAGTCTTCTATTCATCTAGAATCTATGCTGATGTAGGGTATGAGATAAAGATCCAAAAGTGTGCTTTTCTCAGCTGATTGCTGATTTGAGAATGATTTTTCCCCTATGTTGACAAGTCAGGTTATCTTTATTAAATATGAAGAGTCTTCAAAAAGTTCATGGAAAAAATATATTATGAGAAAACTATGCGTGGATTTAAAAAATATTTGCCCCCAAATAAGCTTGTTGCTTTAGCTCCATTTTCCCATAACCTTTTTGAGCTTCTCTCATCTCCAGAGCCTACTGTGGCCTGTGTTCTGTTGCATGGACCTAACTGTCTCTTCACACGCTAATACAAGGTTTCAGTTATTATCTGTTCCAAATACACTGTATTGTTCTTTTCTGTGTTTGGCCTCTTTTTCTTATTCTTGTTTATTTTACTTCCTAAATAGACATTCAAATCGCCTTGGCTACAACTTCATGAAAAATGTCTGTTAATACTTTTGTGTTATTGGAAATTTTTATACTGAATTAAGGCAAATTGAATCTTTAAGATGATGAGTGTTCTAATTAAAGAATGTGATATGCATGTTGTTTCTTTAAGGTCTTTATGTCCCTGAACAGTGTTTAAGGTTTAGTTTATACAACTCTCGAATGTCTCATTATATTTGCTCATAGATATTTAAATAGTAGTCTTCCTTTGAGATGACCTAAGTAGTTGTAATTTACAAATATTGAGTCTGGTAGTTTCTAGACATGAACTTCCCTCAGGCATCGGGTTGAAATTTTGTCATTTTTAGTAGTTTTGGGGTATACTTTCCGATCATTCCTAAGTAAGATGATTTCATTCCTTGCTGTTGGTTTTTATATCTTTGTGTCGTTCCCTTGTTTGTTTTGGATCAGCCTTCAGAACAACGTTGAATGCAGGACCAAGGCTGCCCAAGCGCTCACCCAGTGTCCACCACATATGAGGCGCCAGGTGGTGCACATCCACCTGTCACTCAGGCTCAGCTCAGATCCACCTTCTTCAAAAGCCTGCTCGCATCATGTCCAGCAGGAGCTGTCTTTGCCCGCTCTCAGCTTCATCTTTTCCTCACTTAGTACCCACCCCACTTGTGCACTTGTTTCATACCATGCCCCAAAATCTGGGAGCTCAGTGCAGGTAGGGTCTTCCACTGCTTACCCAGTCACTGTCAGAAACAGGGCTGCCTCATTATTTCTGTCCAGACTGCTCAGACTCTGAGTCAACATTGTATCAAGTCACATGTGGACTCTCATTCAGGTAGTCATGAGAAATAAATCTAAATCCAGCAGCTAAAATGCAACCTGCCTGCCACACACACACACACACACACACACACAAGCTCACACACCTATACACACATACGCACACATGCACACACACACACCTACTTTGCTATTAGGCACTAGTCAAAAAGGTGGCCCAACCTGTACCTTTAGATTGTTGTAGGGGAATGAGATGGAAAGGAAAAAGCCCCTTGTAGCCAGAGAGCTGGGAACCTTTGAACCCTGACCATTTGTCTAAATCAGACAGAACGATATAAATCATCAAGTTATTTCATGCCTTTTAGATTTACCTTCAAAATCTTTTTCCCTAGAAAGCCTCTCTCAGCGGGGATAATAGAGTGAGCGACCTTAGCCTCGGCATATGGTTTCTCTGTAATGTGCGGTTGGCTTTGTCTAGTGTGGAATGTCCTCTGGATTTTAGATTCCTATTTTCAGCTTCCCCGATTACTGTGTTCTGTGTTCACTGGGGCTGTCCACCCCCTCACACCAGAGATCATCCACACACCCCTGCAGGACTGTATACATGCTCTCGGTGCAGGGCTGGAGCTATTTTTGGGGGGGGGCGGGGGGGGCCTGACAGCAGCTGCTGCCACCTCCCCTCAGGGTATCCCCAGAGTCCAGAGTGAGGGGGGAGTCCAGGGTAGTGGATGTGGCAGATTAGGGTCTTTGCCTCCTCGGGTTCTGTGGGTACTTCAGGAAGTCCATGAAGGGGTGGACGTTGGCCCCAGGGGTGAAGGTGACCACCAGGAAGCCCACGTCGCTGCCTGCATCACAGCCCCAGCTCTGCTCTCATCTCCGGCTTCCTGCCACTGCACACCCTGGGAGACACTGGTGATGGCTCAAGGACTGGAGTCCCTGCCACCCAGGTGGGACACCTGCTCTGAGTTCCCAGCCTTCAACCCAGCACTGCTGTGGGCTTTTGGAGAGTTAACCAGCAGATAGGCTCATTCTGTGGTTAATAGGCTCTGTCTCTATCTGTCTCTCCCCCTCCCCTCCCCCTCCCTCTCCCCCTCCCCTCCCCCTCCCCCCTCCCCTCCCCCTCTCCCTCCCTCTTCCTCTCCCTACTTGTCAAATAAAATAAATGATTTTAAAAGTAGTAGAAAATGGATTTAGGGGCCAGCATGGTGGCTCACTTGGTTGGACCTCCACCTGCAGCACCAGCATCCCATGTGGGTGCAGGGTTCTGGTCCTGGTTGCCCTTCTTCCAGTCCAGCTTTCCACTGTGGCCCAGGAGGGCAGTGGAGGATGGCCCAGGTGCTTGGGCGCCTGCACATGCATGGGAGACAGGAGGAGGCTCCTGGCTCCTGGCTTCAGATCGGTGCGGCGCTGCCCATGGCAGCCATTTGGGGAGTGAACCAGTGGAGGGAGAACCTTTCTCTCTGTCTCTCTCACTGTCTATAACTCTACCTTTCAAATAATAAAAAAAAATGGATTTAAAAGGACATGTTTATTTCAAGGTGAAAACTTTTTAAAATTCATACTATGAGTTCCCTATGAGCTTTATAAGGACCCTTCATATGCATGGATTTCTTTTCTTTTTTCTTTTGCATCAAAATGAACTTATCTTTTACATCTGTTTTTCCACAAATATTTCTTTTTTTAACTTTTATTTAGTAAATATAAATTTCCAAAGTACAGCTTATGGATTACAGTGGCTTTTCCCCCTCCATAACTTCCCTCCCACCCGCAACCCTCCCATCTCCCACTCCCTCTCCCATTCCATTCACATCAAGATTCATTTTCAATTATCTTTATATACAGAAGATCAATTTAGTATATATTAAGTAAAGATTTTATCAGTTTGCCCCCACACAGAACATAAAGTGTAAAATACTGTTTGAATACTAGTTATAGCATTAATTCACACTGAACAACACATTAAGGGCAGAGATCCTACATGAGGAGTAAGTGCACAGTGACTCCTGTTGTTAACTTAACAAATTGACACCCTTGTTGATGGCATCAGTAATCTCCCTAGGCTCTTGTCATGAGTTGCCAAGGCTATGGAAGCCTTTTGAGTTTGCCGACTTCGATCTTATTTAGACAAGGTCATAGTCAAAGTGGAAGTTCTCTCCTCCCTTCAGAGAAAGGTACCTCCTTCTTTGATGGCCTGTTCTTTCTACTGAGATCTCACTCGCAGAGATCTTTCATTTAGGTTTTGTTGTTGTTGTTGTTTTGCCAGAGTGTCTTGGTTTTCCATGCCTAAAATACTCTCATGGGCTCTTCAGCCAGATCTGAATGCCTTAAGGGCTGATTCTGAGGCCAGAGTGCTGTTTAGGACATCTGCCATTCTATGAGTCTGCTATGTATCCCACTTCCCATGTTGGATCGTTCTCTCCTTCTTAATTCTATCAGTATTAGCAGACACTCATCTTCTTTATGTGATCCCTTTGACTCTTAGACATATCAGTATGATCAATTGTGAACTGAAATTGATCACTTGGACTAGTGAGATGGCATTAGTAGATGCCACCTTGATGGGATTGTATTGGAATCCCCTGGAACATTTCTAACTCCACCATTTGGGGCAAGTCGGATTGAGCATGTCCCAAATTGTACATCTCCTCCCTCTTTTACTCCCACTCTCGTATTTAACAGAGATCACTTTTCAGTTAAATTTGAACACCTAAGAATAATTGTGTTAATTACAGTGTTCAACCAATAGTATTAAGTAGAACAAAAAAATTACTAAAATGGATAAAGTATTAAATTGTACATCAACAGTCGGGACAAGGGCTGATCAAGTCACTATTTATCATAGTGTCCATTTCACTTAAACAGGTTTCCTTTTTGGTGCTCGGTTAGTTGTCCCTTTGGGACTGGCTTAATTCACTCAGCATGATGTGTTCCAGATTCTTCCATTTTGTTGCAAATGACCAGATTTCATTGTTTTTTACTGCTGTATAGTATTCTATAGAGTACATGTCCCATAATATCTTTATCCACTCTACTGTTGATGGGCATTTGGGCTGATTCCAGGTCTTAGCTATTGTGAATTGAGCTGCAATAAATATTAATGTGCAGACAGCTTTTTTGTTTGCCAATTTAATTTCCTTTGGGTAAATTCCAAGGAGTGGGATGGTTGGGTTGTATAGTAGGGTTATATTCAGGTTTCTGAAGAATCTCCAGACTGACTTCCATAGTGGCTTTACCAGTTTGCATTCCCACCAACAATGGGTTAATGTCCCTTTTTCCCCCACACCAGCATCTGTTGTTGGTAGATTTCTGAATGTGAGCCATTCTCACCGGGGTGAGGTGAAACCTCATTCCAGAAATATTTCAAACGTCCTCATATAAGCCATAAGAAGAAAAAGGTATGTGCAGGCCAGTAACCACGGCTTGTCATCACGGTTACGCACCCAGCACCCCAGATCCTGGCACAGAGGTGAGCATGGACTTCGTGTTCGGAGGCGTCTCCTCCATGCCCGTGTGAGTCGGCCGGTACGAGAATGACTGGATACTTTCGGGTCTTCTTCAGGAGCTGGCTCCCAAGCTGACTTTGACCCTGGGCTTCTCTCATTTCTTCAGCATGACTGGACTTGGGGGTTTGTATACTTGAACTTGGTTTAGAAAAGTTCCCTTCGATGATAGTGGGAACTTGACCTCGCTTCCTTGGAAAATGTGGCTGTATTATTAATTCATGCATTTGTAAGAATGAATGCTTGGTAAGCAGCAGCAAATCCTTTTTAAGCTCTGTGCTCTTTGGAGAGATTATTTCTTTCACACGGGGGTGGGGGGAGTGGAATCACTGATGATGATGATGGTGGCGGCAGCTCTGGGCCCTCAGCTCTCGAGTTGTAACCTACGGGCTCACAGGCCACCAGGCATTTCTGTGATTGGCCCATGCCCTGTGACCAGTTTGGAACTCAGAGAATGTCTTTGTACTTGGTCTGGATCCTGTGACTGGTGGTTCCTTCTACGCTATTCTAAGACACCCTCCTTGTTTCTCGCTCTTGCCCTGGGCCCCCCACATTGATGGAGGCCGAGTCATGCAGGTGCAGGCACACCCCACCTTCTCCTTGAGGGGGTTGGCTCTGCTCCTCCTCCTCCCCCCCCACCCCTTACCCGCGCTGTGCACCAGCTCTCAGGGCCCCATGGTCATCTATAATGGATGACCCCTCGGCACCACCTCCCCCCGAGTGTTCTCGAAGCCCTTGTTCACCACTGCGCAGAGCCAGGTGCAGGCTCCGGTGGGGGCCAAGGCTGCTGCTCCGAGACTGCCAGGGCTCTCACTCCTCCTGGCTGGCAGAGAGGATTCCTGGCTCCTGAGATATCAGCGGTGCCAGTGGTGGCAGCGGCCATTCTTGGGGCGCGTTTGATTTTCTCTAGGAAGCAAAGGTGAAACTGTCCCTTTTAAGAGAGCTCCCCTGGGCGTAAGATAGGGACTGTGTCTTGTGGCTGACTCCTTTGTTCCAACACGCCAGCTGCCGGCTCCTTGGAGTGCTTTCCTTTGCCTTCTGTTGAGTCAGGAGGAATGAGGCTGATGTGAGCTGCTGTCTTAGTGACTGGGGACAGACGGAGGAAGCAGACAAGCTGATCCTGCCTCCCCACTTAGTAGTCCACCAAGTCTGAACAAGGTACAGTGGGGCTGATCGTTTGCATGGGGCGCCCTTTCTGAAGGCAGATCCTCTGTTTGTGGATTCTGCAGAGAGGGCCACTCTGTGCTCGGGGCTGCCTGTCTGCCTTCCTGTGGGGACGCGTCATTTGCATGCACCAGGCTCTGTCCAGCCAGCCCCTCCGGAGCCTTCGCAGGACACGCGTCGGAGAATGCTAACCACGCAGGCTCCTCTGCAGCTCCTCGGCCTGTGGCTTCTCCTCCCCTGCTCAGAAACCCAAATTTGAGAATTCAGAAGTGACAGGCGCCAGTGGGAGGTTGAGAACAGCAGTCGGACCACGACTTCTCAGTTCCCAGAAGGTGAGAGGCGCTTCCTTTGCCACAGGACAAGGAAGCAGGGTCCTGCTGGGCTCCAGCCACCTGGCATCGTTGCTCCTGAGTTATTCTAGAAAGTCAGGGTCAGTCTTCATCTCCTGCAAGGGACAATGTACCTCCGAATTGTATCACAAAAGGAACAGCCCTGTGCTGTGCAAAATGTTTTAATGAAAGCAAAACACAGACGAAGCGCTTCATGTACTTGCAGTTCTGCCTATTTCAAATCTTCAAAGGCCGTTAATAACCTCCATTATGTGGCTAGGTGATTTTTATCACACAACCTCAGACTCGTACATTTTTAAAATAATTCACCAGCAAGAACCAGCATCAGAACTAAATGCTAATAAGATTTGTCCTGAGAGAGGAACATGGTGAGATTGTTAATGTTTAATGCTCGCACATCAAAGTGGGCTAATCCTGCCACTGAAGGTCAAGAGGGCCTTTTCCTTTTAATAGGGGGGAAAACATGAGTGTGGCTGTCCTGCTGTCCCCTCTCCTGAGAATCTACGTAAACTTAGCGCAGCCAAGCCCAGGAGAGACATTTCCTGGTGATCTGGCCTCATGCCCTCCCCAGGCTCCGAATCTTCATTCTTCCTCTTTGTTCCCGGTGCTGGTGACAGAAGTGAGTCTGGAACAGGCCCCGTCTTCCACACGCTCCATTCATTCAGAATGGTGGCCTTCAGAGGGTATAGCTCAGTGGTAGAGCATTTGACTGCAGAATGGTGGCCTTTGGGTTTTCTTCCAACTGTTGCTAGGCTCACCTGATTTGCACAGAAAATGGTGGTTTGGTTTTCTATTTGTGGCCACGGGAATTAGTCTTCTGATGGAAAAAAGGAAGAACGACCTCAGGGGTGTGGTAGGAAATGGCAGAGTTCTCTCACCGACTGCTGAGGAGGCCCCAGCAGAATCCTACAGCCCGAGGGTTTGCAGGAACTGAGAGGAGAAACAGCTTTTCCCCAGGGCAGCAGGAAGTCAGAGTTCATGTTGCTGCTCTTTTTTGTTTATTATTTGACAAGTAGAGTTATAGAGAGAGAGAGAGACCAAGAGAAAGGTCTTCCTTCCGCTGGTTCACTCCCCTAATGGTTGCCACGGCCGGCGGTGCACCAGTCTGAAGCCAGGAGCCAGGTGCTTCTCCTGGTCTCCCATGGGTGCAGGGCCCAAGCACTTGGGCCATCCTCCACTGCCTTCCTGGGCCACAGCAGAGAGCTGGCCTGGAAGAGGGGCAACCTGGACTAGTACCTGGCGCCCCAGCCGGGACTAGAACCCGGGGTGCCAGCGCCGCAGGCAGAGGATTAGCCAAGTGAGCCATGGTGCTGGCCTCTTTTTTTTTTTTCTTTTAAAGATTTATTTACTTATGTATTTGAAAGGCAGAGTTACAGATGATAGACATCTTCCATCTGCTGGTTCACTCCCCAAATGGCTGCAATGGCTAAGGCTGAGGCAGGCTGAAGCCAGGAGCCAGGAACTTCTTTTGGGTCTCCCACGTGGGTGCTCGGGCCCGAGCTGTTGGGCCATCTTCTGCTGCTTTTCCAGACCATCAGTAGGGAGCTGGTTTGGAAGTGGAGCAGCTGGGACCTGGAGAGGCACCCACATGGGATGCTGGTGTTGCAGGCGGTGGCTTCACCGGCTGTGCCACAATAGCCCCCAGTTGCTGCCCTTGTGCCCAGCTTGCTTCCTGCAGAATTTCTACCCAGGATCCTGTGCTCCAGTGTTCAGCATTAAGCATCCACCCCAATTTATAGGGTAGCTGAGTTTGCTAAATATTTGTTGGCATCCAGCCCCAGTTTTCCTGGTGAACATTGCTTCATAGCTTAGAGGTGAGTGTAGCGATTGAAAGCGCAAGAAGATTCTCTTGTGGTTCTGTGAAAGAGTCCTCAAAGTTCATGGGACACGTGTGTGCTCACAGAAACGGGAAAACTGCATGTGAATGTAAGATTTTTCTGCAGCTGGCACCACGGCACAATAGGCTAATCCTCCGCCTGTGGCGCCGGCACACCGGGTTCTCGTCCCGGTCGGGGCGCCGGATTCTATCCTGGTTGCCCCTCTTCCAGGCCAGTTCTCTACTGTGGCCCGGGAAGGCAGTGGAGGATGGCCCAAGTGCTTGGGCCCTGCACCCCATAGGAGACCAGGAAAAGCACCTGGCTCCTGCCTTCGGATCAGCATGGTGCGCTGGCCACAGCCTGCCGCCCACAGCGGCCATTAGAGGGTGAACCAATGGTAAGGGAAGACCTTTCTCTCTGTCTCTACCTCTCTCACTGTCCACTCTGCCTGTCAAAATAAATAAATAATTTAAAAATTTTTTCTGTACCAAAAACACAAGTTTTAATCCCACGCCCAATGAACTTTTTGAAATACCCTTATATCATCACACATCATCTTGCCAGGAAACATAAGTGAGGGAAGTCATGAGGCTGTGGTTTTTTTTTTTTTTTTTTTTTTTTTTTTTTTTTTTTTTTTTTGCTGTTAGCTTGTTCGGCCTTTTCATCTTCTGTGGATTTAGTAGGAGGAGAATCCTTGTAAGAGGGCAAGGCCAGGTTCTGGTTTTAGCTCCGCCGCTATGTGTGTGAGTGTGTGTGTGTCTTTATGCAAGTGTCTTAGTCATTCTGGGAATCGCTTTCTTTGTCAAAGAGAGCTGATGGCAAGTGCCCTAGCCGACCTATGGCATAATAGTAATAGGCATAAGGTGAACCCACAGGTGCGAAAGTGTTGTGCAAAATCTGAAATGTTGAGATGACGCTTGCTCGTGTATCGGAGGGGGGAATGCGATAGGCACGCATTGCAAAAGGACCAGAAGGACACAGCACAGATTGAACGTCCAGGGCTTCGTAGACGGCCTGAGGCGTGAAGGCGGCAGCGCTCCTGCGTGTCACCCTGCTCCCCTGTAAAGCAGAGGCGCTGCGGCAGCCTCGGAGGTCCATTCAGTGCCACACACGTTCTTCGGCTTTGCAGACGTGGCTGCCTGGAGCCTCACGTTTCTGCCTTCGGGACCCTGGCAGAGCCCAGCCTCCCCACAAGGGGAATCTCGCAGGAACGCAGAGTGGCCTTGTAGTCGGAGCAATGCCAGAACTGAGCAGTGGTCTCAGCTCCGCCTCTCCCTTGCTTGGCATGGTCTGTCCCAGCACCCTTCCTTGGTGCCGTGTGCCTCCGTCCCTCCTTTTGGGAATGGCATGATGGCATTTCCTGCATCAGGGAGCAAACAGTTGAAAGGATACAGACGCCACAGTCAGGAGTTGGCACCTGATTTTCAGGCCCCAGTGCAAAATGGAAACATGGAGCCCCCTTGTTCCAACGTGATTAAGGATTTCAGGATGAAGACAGGAGAGCTTGAAGCCCAGCTCAGGGACCCTTCTGAGAGCACGCGTGTGAGCGTCTGTGCAGGTGCCACGCTCTGGAAGCCCTGCCTGGCCGTGGGGACTGGCCGAGGGGACTGGTGGGCAGCCTGCCCCCGGGGACTGGCCGTGGGGACTGGCCGAGGGGACTGGTGGGCAGCCTGCCCCCGGGGACTGGCCGTGGGGACTGGCCGAGGGGACTGGTGGGCAGCCTGCCCCCGGGGACTGGCCGTGGGGACTGGTGGGCAGCCTGCCACCGGGGACTGGCCGTGGGGACTGGCCGAGGGGACTGGTGGGCAGCCTGCCCCCGGGGACTGGCCGTGGGGACTGGTGGGCAGCCTGCCCCCGGGGACTGGCCGAGGGGACTGGTGGGCAGCCTGCCCCCGGGGACTAGCCGTGGGGACTGGCCGAGGGGACTGGTGGGCAGCCTGCCCCCTGGGAGGCCCTCCCTACAGACTGCTTGCTTTTCTTTCTGTCCTTTTCTGCTTTTGCTCTTCTCTCCTCGATGCCTTTAAAGCCCTGGGAAGACTTGGTTTTCCTCTTAACCCTCACAAGCCCCCTGGGTGTTTCCCTCTGAGAGAGAAACTGTTGCTTGCTTGCCCCTGAAGCTGCTCTTGCAGCGAGGGGGGAGGAGGGAATCAGTTTTCTACACAACCCTTCTAGGGCTCTTTCAAAGGCAGCCCAAGAAAATACAGAACTAACCACATCACAGTGCCTAAGGAAGGTCTACACAGTGTATGTATGAGGGGTGCTGGGAGCCAGGGCAGACAAGGTAAACTGAGGCAGAGAGAAAAGAACAGAGGATGAAGAAGGCATTAGAGGAAGATCAGAGCCTGCACTATGCAGAGGTCATCACGTTGCCTCCCTGTATCTGCGCACAGTTGAGGACGATTAGTTTACAAGGACCTCCTGTCCCTCCTGTCCCAGTGTTTGGCCATTTCCACCAAATAAAGCAACCGAACATTTCCTGTGGGTTTAGTCCCCTTGTCTCTGGATCTCACACATCACTTTGTACTTTGTTGTATTTTATTCATGAGTCACAGTATCTCGGAGTTTGGGTGTGCTACTTATGTCCTTTATTGAGCGAGAGATAAAATAGCTTCCATTGTTATTGGATCAGTTTTGAATGTTGTGGCTCCAAGTAGATGAAGTTGGATTTGCAGTGTCTGTACCCAGGGAGAGGGGAGGGTCCTCCTAACCAGAAGCTGGCATCAGACCACTGCCTCCGGTGCTCAACAGGTCCCCAACATCTGTCTTCCATTCTCTTGGTTTTGCTTTCATGGTCACACGATGGCTGCTGAGGCTCCAGGCACCATGACCATGGCCAAAAGAAGAAGAAATGTGAGAAGGAGCTGGATGAGCCATACTGTTTCCTTTCCTCAGCAGTGTTAGACTTTCTCAGACATCCCCTGGCTTGCAGACCTCTTGTGTCTCACGGGCCAGCGTGGTGGAAGACCTTAGCTACCTATAATGCTGAGGACATGAGCTAAGGCTTCCCCAGCCTGTGTGTCATACTGAGAGTAAAAGATGTTGAGATACCACTTGGGTGTACATACAGTAGTGCATCCCCTAGTGGCAGGTGGCAGGTGGCAGGGGCAGAGCCTGAGTCCTGCGTCCTGAGTGAGTTTGGAGACTGTGCCCTCTTCCTTTCCTGCACTTCTCTTGAAAAGCATGCTGCAGCCTCTGGCTCAGCCACTTGCAGCTGAGAGGAGCCGGCAGAAGTCACTCCAGGTGACGGCCGTTTGCAGGGAGGGACCCGGCTTCCTGTGCCTTGCCTCACGCTGCTCGGAGGGATCTTCTCCACGTTACGTAAAACGGAGAGGGGAGATGGCGTAGGAGAAGTGTCTTCTTCCCGGGAAAAGTTGTGTGCATTTGCCATCCCCAGAGCCAGCAGTCCTGCATCTGCAAACACACCCCAGGAATCACATGACGCCTCCCTCTGGGCTCCATGCCCTCTCAGCCCCCAGCTGTCCCCTCCCTCCCCTTGCTAGGCTTCAGTCCACAGCCTCTTTGCTTTTTCGTAGGAACTGTTTACATAGGAAGATCCTATTTGGATGCCCTTAGGAATGTATTAAACGTCCCTTCCGGCAGCAAGACCTGAATGAAAAACATATATAAATATCAGCTTGAGAGATTAGAAACAGAAGCCGAGCTGGAATGTCCCCACATGGCTGCGCCCAGCAGGGGAGCCGACTGTGTAATTCAGGCCAAGGTGGAGATAGCACAGAATCTGCAAAGGGAGCTATGCTTCTGTCTCAGTTCCTTGAAATAACATTTACCCCAGCGTCTTCCCTGTTAGCTGGGGAATGTGGTGCGAGGAATTTTTGTTGTGTTTTCTTTAAATGCTCTTGGCAGTAAATTGGAGGGATCGCACCTGCTGAATGTTTAGTCAGTAGTCTAAACATTGAATAAACCATGAAATCTGTAGGTGAGCAGAATAATAGAGGCCCTGGAGAGACTTGTACTTCGGTGTTGACAAAATAAATCCCCTTGCATTTTTCTGGGGAATCTTTTATTTTTAGTGTTTGCTTTTCCTAAATTAATGAAGAGTTTTGATGGCTCAGAGTGTTATTGAAACTAGCAATGATGTTCCAGAACTGGTGTTAATGTGCCAGGCACCAACCTCAGTGATTTTCGAAGCAGCATATCATTCAGTTCTCTCCCAGCCCTGCAGAGTCCTTAGCTTTACTTTTCCTGTTAAATAACTGAGCCCCAAGAGGTCTCGGAAGCAGCGCAGGACCACCCAGCCCGGAAAGAATTCAGTTCTTCCGCTGGCTCATGGAGATGGCTTTGGCTCAGGCTCAGAAGACTGGCTCACTCACTCCTGATTACAACCATGTTTGTCTCATCCGCTTCCACCGTGGAGCCTCTGGTCCCAGCCTTCCCGGCAGATCGGCTGGGGCCAGCCATGGGGCGCAGTTCTGGCCCTGGTGTGCAGGCACAGCTCCCCAAGGAAAGCGGCCGCCCCCCTAATAAACAGGGCAGACCTCTTTGTCCTCTGTCCTTTGCTGGGTCTCTTCATCCTTGAGGAAAAGCAGAGTTGCTTCCTCCACCTGCCACAGCCCCCTCTTGACTCTGAGAAAGAAACCAGGACAGTCACGGTTGGTGAAACAGGTGAATAAAAGCAGTCCAGTCGCCCCATGCTGTTCTCCAACAGTTTCCTTCCTCCTGAACTGCCTGCTCCAAGATGCCTTGTTATATCAGAAAAAATCAATGCTTACTGTTTTGAGATCACTGATGGGGATTAATTTTTTCTGAGAACCAAATACATGTTCCATTCAGTAGCGTTTTGCATAGTGACTGCTCGTATAGCAGTATGTAGTATAGTAGAGCAGCTATTCCCTAGATGTAGACAACAGGAACAAAGTAGAGAAAACATAAATTATATACACTGACCATTTTAAAAGCAACACTGACACTTGTGTATGTTGCTTTTCAAATTGGATTCTAACTGTTATGAGGATAGTATAATTATCTCAGTCTGCTCCCTGATACTATAGCAAGATAGCTGAGACAGAGTCATTTACACAGAACAGAAGCTTATTTAACCAGAGTTCTAGATGCTGGGAAGTCCAGAGTGCGTTGCCAGTGTCTGGTGAGGGCCCTCATGCTTCGTTGAGAGCACGGCAGAGGACATCCCCCACCCTCAGCACTCCCACCCCTTGCCCTTCAAGGCAGGGCAGGTGCACCTGCTGGGGACTTCCTTCCTCTTAGAAAGTCAGGAACCGTCCTGGCCCCGTCTAATCCCAACCACCCCCAACGTGCTTCTCCTTCAAAGAGCATTAGTACATGAATTTGGAGATGAGCTTTCCAACACATAGACTTAAAACAACGTTTATTTATTTGAAGGGGAAGGGGAGAGAGAAAGAGAGGGAAGGAGGGAGCGAGGGAGGGAGGTGGTTGGGTGGAGAGACAGATCTTCCATCCTGTGGCTTGTTTCCCAAGCGGCCTCAACAACCAACATTGGGCCAGGGTGAAGCCAAGAGCCAGGTGCTTCATCTGGGTCTCACACAAGTGGTGGGGTTCCAAGGTTGCACCGTGATCCGTTGCATTCCCAGGCGCATTAGCCTGCAGGGGATCAGAAGTGGAGCAGCCAGGACCGTGACTAGCACTGCAGTATGCGCTGTTGGCATCACAGGCAGCAGCTTAACCCACTGCACCACAACGCCGGCCCCCAGCACGTGGACTTTTGGGGTGCATTTGAACCATGGCAGACACTGATCTGTTGTGGTCAAGGCAGTGCTGGCTGTGGTACGCAGTGTCCCTCTGAGCTCCAGCCAGCTGGCTGGCCTTGCTGTCTCGGTGTCCTTGTATCTGATTAGAGCTATCACTAGCTGCATCTCAGAGATTTGTGGGAGGGGGTGGCATTTGGCACAGGGTCAGGCAGAACCAGCACTCGGTGAGATTATTGTAACTAATCATAATAAATACTCAGGTCTTGCAGACTGAGGGAAAGTTCACGATACACATTAACCACTGAGGTAAAGTGCTAGAATTTTCTTAGTCTAGATTCATCTGTCACAGTCTCTTTTAACTTTATCTAATACCTGTGTCCTTCAAGAATTAAATCAGTTTTTTCTCCAAGGTCAGTGACTTTGCATGCTAGAGGAGCTTCCTGGGAGTCTTGGGAATCGTGAACTCGTGTGCATTTGCCTCCTTTGGCTCCAATGGCAAAGACCTTAGCTACTTTAGCTACTGTCTCTAGTCCAAAGCTTGATTTGATTTTCATTTTTTTTAATCTAGTCCCCTGTGGCGTGTCAGTTTGTCACACCGCGATTCCATATGCTAACCTGGAAAGAAGTTTTGGTGTAGCAAAAGCCTCCTGCTACACTTTAAATTTTGAGATCCCCAAGCAAGGAAGCCCTTCCCACTTTCCTCTTGACATTCATGAACCAGACAAATGAGCAAAAAGCAAACATTCCATTTAGAACAAAGCCTGGAGACTGTGTCGGGAGTCACAGCATGGGGGGGGGGGGGCTCCCCACATGCGGTTGGAAAGAGCAAAGAGAAGATGACTGTATCAGTCTGTGGATTGTGACAATGCCAACAAACACAGACCTCAAGTTGGTGCTGCAGGGTAGGCCTGCCCCAAAGGAGGAAACCTACAAGGTTTTATTTGGAAAATCGCAACAGTGTTGCAGGGCAGTGTAGGGAGAGGCAGCCCTAGACCCACCTGGCTCTGTACAGCAGAAAGGGGAACCATGGCAGTGCTGTGCTCTGTGTGTGAGAAGGGGTCTGTTAGTCTCACATGGCTGCTGCCTGCAGACCGAGCAGAAGCTGGATAGAAACAGCCCATAAACGCTAACCCTTTGCGCTGAGGTTCAGCAGGGCTGGGCACCTGGCACAGAGGTTAGCCAGCAGCTGCGCCGTCTGGTTCCTAGATCTGAGAACCTGGATTCAGATCCTGGTTCTGCTTCCTATTCCAGCTTCCTTCCAGTGTGCAGCCCAGGAGGCAGCAGGTGACGGCTTTCCCACCCACCAGGCGAGACCAGGATTGAGTTCCCGTCACTGGGGCTGGCCCAGGCTGATGCAGCCATTTGGGGGGTGAATCTGCAAATGAGAGCTCTCTGGCCGTCTCTCTGTCTCACTGCTTTTCAAATAATTAATTTAAAATTACAAAAATAGTAAAGTCTAGGTCTTTATATAAGAATAAAAAGCAAGAAGGAAATCGGGGCCATTTTTTACCGAGTCGCTACCCCCAGGAAAGCTGCTTTCAAATACCTGGCTCAGGAAATCCCCACATCCTGTAGGAAGCAGCGGAGAAAGAAATAAGGAGCTCAGGATACTGTAACACAAGGCAGATACTACAAAGATATTTGCAGTTAACAAGGGCGGGAAATGGCTTCATTTCCTGGGATGTACGTACCTGGTAGTGGCGTTGCTAGATAATGTGGTGGTTCGACTTCTCTTTTTAGGGAGTCTCCTTATGTTCTCCATAGTGCGGGGATTGCTTTCCACTCCCCCCAGTAGTGTGAGCGTTCGCCTTTTTCTGCATCTTTGCAGGCATTTATTCGTTCTTGGTCCTTTTGATGATAACCATCTTCACTGGGGTGGGGTGCTAGGTCACCGTGGTGTGGTTTGCCTTTTCCTGTTGGTCAGTGGTACTGAGTGCTGTTTCTCACGTGCTCATTGCCACAGCACGGACGGAGGATACCTGCAGTTCACAATAATGGATTATATATTTCACGAAGAATCAGAAGAAAGGAGCTGAAGGCCCCAACCAGAAAGAACTGATCAAAAGGAAATGTTGATGCCCTGACTTGATAGCCACATATGTTGACATGTCACAGGACTTTAAACACATTACAGAAGGGGGGAGCGATGCTGTGCTGCAGTAGGTTAAGCCTCTGCCCGTGGCGCCAGCATCCCATATGGGCACTGGTTTGTGTCCCAGCTGCTCCACTTCCAATCCAGCTGTCTGCTATGGTCTGGGAAAGCAGGTGAAGATAGCCCAAGTCCTTGGGCCCCTGAACCCGAGTGGGAAACATGGAATAGATTCCTGGCTCCTGACTTCAGATCAGCCCAGCTCTGGCCATTGTGGCCATTTGGGGAGTGAACCAGTGCATGGAAGACCTCTCTGTCTCTACTTCTCTCTGTCTGTAACTTTACCTCTCAAATAAATAAATAAAAACTTTAAAAAAAATTTTAAAAAGTCACATGTACCCCATAAGGATACACAATTAGTCCATCTTGATCAAAAATGTTTAAAAAAAAAAAGGGAAAAAAAGCTGGAAAGCAGGTGGTAAATGCAGAACTCTACTCGCCAAAGGCACAAAAGTTGTTGCCACAAACTCAGCTTAGAAAAACCACTGGAAGAGCTCAAAGCAGAGATGAGAGGTCAGCAGTGATGAGGTCCAATGAGAAGGCAGAACAGATAAACTGATAGAATTCAGCAAAGCACCAGAGGCGGGCAATCCTCACAGACATGGAGCAGCCGGCTCAGAATGGAGCAAAGGACGTGAGTGGCAGGACTGTCAAGACAAAGACAGAACCTGAAAATAAGCCCTTCCGAGAGCATGAGAAAGAAATGGCTGGGGTGTTTATGTGAATTCGTCAGCTTCTGTGGCTACCACGAAACATCAGGGGGAGGCTGGCTTCATAGAGGAAGGAAGTTTACGGTGGTTCTTGGTTCAGTCCAAGATTGGGTGACCGCACAGGTTTAGCCTCTGCCAATGGCATTTTTGTGGGCACAGTGCTGAGCTGGCACAGGGCATGACAGGGCAGGCACGGGGTGTGCCCGCTTCTGTGTGGCCTCTTATGAGTGACCTGGATGCAGTCACCAGGGCTGGGGCTCCACCCCCCACAGTCTGATCCAGTCCCAGCACTTCCCAGAGCTCTGCCACTCAGCACCGTAGCTGGATTAGCTCCCACCCTTTTAGCACCATTGGCACCAGGTCGTGGGGCCCAAAGCCCTGGACCAGCTGGGTGACAAAAACCCTGCAGATTTATAATAAAACATGCGTGGGGTGGCAGGCGTCTTGCCCAGCAGTTAGGACCCCCATCCACATTGAAGCGGGTTTGCATCCCAGCCTCGCTCCCAGTCCCAGCTTCGGGCTAAGGCAGACCCTGGAAGCTGCAGGTGATGGCTCAAGTAGTGGGGGCTTTGTCACCCACGTGAGACCCCTGGGTTGAGTTGGGAGCTCCCAGCATTAGCCTGGCCCAGCTCTGGCCATCTGGAAAGTGAACCAGCAGAAAGCATCTCTCTCTCCTTCCCCTAACCCTCCACCAACAAACATACTCTCCTTCTCTCCAGTAAACAGCATTTGAAAAAAAAAAATTAAATCCCCAAGGAAGAGAACTAAACAAATGAAACAAAGATGCCATCCTTCATAACCTTTAAGAAATAAAAGATTTGAATTTGTTGGTTAATGAAATCTACCATGCTCCAAGAACATGGACTGCAGAAGCAGTGACAGCGCACTGTGCTGTCGGAGTATTAACAGACTTTAGAGAGAAGCAGCATTCGGCCAGCCCAGCAGAAATAGCCTGTAACCTACACGAGACCACAGATTCAAAAACAAAACAGAAAAAAAGCGCAGGTGAACCTAAGGCTTCTTTACAGTCAAGTTCAAACACAGCAGAGACAGTGCCTGTGAAGCCTCCGGGGAGAAGGCCCGCCAAGTGGGCACAGCCAAACACAGCTGCAGCAGAGAACTTGGGAAGGGTGATTCCCGTGAGTCATTCTGTAAGAAACCATTAAAGTGGGGCTGATGCTGGAGGCTGAGCCTCCGTCTGCAGTGCTGGTATCCCAGGTGGGCACTGGTTCTAGTCCTGGCTGCTCCACTTCTGATCTGGCTTTCTGCTGCAGCCTGGGAAAGCAGTGGAAGACGGCTCAGGTCCTTGGGCCCCTGCACCCATGTGGGAGACCTGGAAGAAGCTCCTGGCTCCTGGCTTTGGATCAGCTCAGCTGATGGAAGATTCTCTTTCTCTCTCTCTTAACTCTACCTCTCAAATAAATAAATAAAAATCTTAAATAAAAAAAAAAAAAGCAAGAGCAATGAAGAAACCCTACCAGAAGGATTTGCAGTGGACACTGATTCTGTTTAGCTTTTCTACTAAGTCTCAAATAGGAAAAACTGCAAATGCTGAATGTGTTCAGTAGCTACAATAAAGGACAGAGAAGGCGGAAGGTGATGTTCATAGATTCATTCATCACACAGAGCTGAAGATGAAAATATCTCAGTTAAATACAATAAATGAAGGAATTACAGCATAGTAGGCTAAACCTCTGCCTGCTGAGCCAACATCCCTTATAGGTGCCAGTTCGGGTCCCAGCTGCTCTGCTTCCAATCCAGCTACTGCTAATGTGCCTGGGAAAGCACTGGAAGATGGCCCAAGTCCTTGGGCCCCTGCCTCCCATGTGAGAGACCCAGATGAAGCTTTTGGCCCCTGGCTTCAGCCTGGCCCAGCCCTGGCTGCTGCAGCCATCTGGGGAGTGAACCAGCAGATGAAAGATATCTCTCTCTGTCTCCCCACCCCAACTGACTTTCAAATAAATAAATCTTTTTTTAAAAAATTCTCAAATTGGATGATGATATAAAATTTGATTAAGCATGAGCTACAGAAAATAAAAGGAAAATAGAAACATTCTAGTTAAACAAGGCTTGACAGACAAAGGTGACCCCAAGGAAGGAATGCTATAGATAGCCTGAACTACATCATTAGCAAAATTATAGCTCATACTCAGTCTCTGAAAACTAGGAATATCATCCTTTCAGATATCCGCAAAACATTCAAAAAACTGTTCTTTTGGACCACACAGAAGAACTAAGTAAATTTCCCAAACCAGAAATGGTATGAATATTTCTTTTATCACTCTGAATCAAAAAGGAATAAATCTGAAATTCTAGAATACTTCAAATTGATGACAATTGTTATAACCACGTTAGATATCCTGTGGGGTCAGCCAAAGCATTTACTCAAAGGAAAAATTCATAGACATAAATGCCTAAATTAGTCAACAAAAAATTAAAATCGGTACATTTGATCTCCCACTGATGAAGTTAAAGGCTTGAAAATAAAATTAATCTCATAAAAATATATTAATGATAATAAAAGTAGAAACCAGTAAAATAAAAAGAATGAGTACATCTGGAAGTTGGTTCTCTAGGGGGATGCAGTAAGTCATGAGTTACTACCCAGAAATATGCAAATAAATTGTCTAGGAAACTATAAATTACTGTGCATGATCCTTCATGGAGAGAAAAAATGCAAGGAAATTAATTATCATAGAGGTAATACAGAATGTGGAGGAAACGTTAGGCTTCTCTCAAGAAAACACCAGTGTCTGAGGAGCTCATGGATTACCTCGGCCGGATCTCTAAGGAAAAGATGGGTCCAACATTATTTAAAACCAGGAAGCTCAGTGGAAGAATGTTTAATACTAGACCAAACAAAATGTAATAAATGTACAATCACATATCAATGGAAAAAAACAGTCTACTCAAGAATACCATTGAAACACTGGATACTTTTTGGAAAAAAGTTTATTCTGTGCTCAAACTTTCACCAAAATAAATGCCAGATGACTTAATGATTTAAATACAAAGGAATAAAACCACGAAGGCACTAAGAAAAAAAAAATGGGAAATTTGTGTTAGCCTGATGTGAGGACTTCCATTTTTTTACCCAAAATATACAAGCCATAAGTTAAAACATTACTAAATCCTTATGTCTTTTTAAAAATCTACATTGCAGAAACACCATAAACAAAATCAAAAGAAAAATGACATACTGAGAAAAAAAAAATTTTTAAAGGGCTGCTCTGCTCAACATAAAAAAAAAAAAAACGAAGTCAATTTAAAAAAGCCCAGTGGAAATGAAAATAGCAGAGAATATAGGTAGTCACTTTCCAAAAAAAAAAAAAAAAAACATGGGGTGTAAAGCACTTGAAAAAAACCAGTCTCACTCAAAATGAGACAAAGGTACATTAAATGTACTGAGAGATGAAAATGTTTAAAAAACCTAGCAGAGTTCAGATTGATGAGGATCAAAAGCTTTTAACGCACATTGTTGTCAACACAAGGAAAAATAAGTTTGTCCCTTATTTTTGGTGGGATCGTGAATTGCAATGTTGACTAGGAACAAATTACCAGTGTTTAGCTCATGTCATGTGTGTGTATCTTTTGACCCGGAAGTCTCACTCTCAGAGGTTTATCCTACACTGTACTTGTCTGAATGGTGTATGTGCTGGAATTCTCTTAGCTACATCTTTGTGAGAGCAAAACATTGTAAATCCATGTACAATGTTTGATACAGACTCATAACTACAAAGATCTGGTGGTCAACTTAACAGGTTCCTGTACCCACTAAAAATATAGTCTCCAGGGGAAAAATACTGAGTGTTGTAGGGTATACTACATGACTATAAAATGATGGTAATAGTAATAGTTATTACATATATGTTCATATGTAAATAAAATGTCACTGAAGTGTACTCAAGGACTTGGTAACTATAGATACTCTTGCAAGGGGACTGGAGTGGATGGGGTTGGTGGTGAGAAGTACTTTTTAATACCCCTCCTTTACTATTTGTCAGATTTTATACCAGCTGTATACATTACCTGTTCAAGAAGTTAATTTTAAAGTAATGCAGATCCCAGTTCAGTTCCTACACCTGCTATCTCCAGCTTTGTGACAAACAGCAAACTGCCCACCTGTTTCCTTTTTTTTTTAAATGTATTTATTTGAAAGAGAGAAGGAGGGAACAGAGAAAGAAAAATCTTTTATCCACTGATTTACTCGCCAGATGACTGCAATGGCCGGGGCTGGGTCAGGTCAAAGTCAGGAGCCAGAACTTCTTCCAGGTCTCCCATACAGGTACAGGATCCCAAGGACTTGGTCATCTTCTGCTGCTTTCGCAGCTGCATTGGCAGAGAGCTAGATTGGAAGTGTGGCAGCCAGGACTTGAACTGGTACCCATATGGGATGCTGGCATCGCAGGCAGCAGCTTTGCCCGCTATGCCACAGGGCTGGCTCCAAGCCACTTTCTTTCTCTGTGAAGCAGGGACAGTCATCATCCCCTGTCCCAGGGTGTGATCAGAGCCACGTGACGTAATTGTGGGCGAGGACCGGGCAACTGCATGTTGCTGTCTCCTAGCTCTTTGCCCCAGCGTGAAAATAAGCTGCATCTACTATTGCAACTTAATCAGGTACATAATTGTGCTCTTAGTTTTCTTTGTCATGCATGAGTGATTTAAGCATCTGGCTTCCTTGTCATAGTTCAGTAAGAGTGGGAGAGCGCCGGGTGAGTCACCCACCAGGCACACTTCTTTCATAGCCACACATTTGGCACAGAAACCCGTCCTTGGCAGGGCCAGAACCCAAGCTGCCGAAGCATGGTCAGGTACTGGCTTTGGACCTGAGCTAGCCCTGGTCTGTCACTTCTGGCTGTCACAGAGTGGCTGCTTGTCTTTGTGAGGTCAGCCCCTCTCTGGCCCTCCGTAAGCATCACCTGTAAAATGGGAGGAACCACCTTGCCAAGGTGCTGCATTCGAGAGAACTCCAAGAGGTTCATGAAAATCGAGTGCCGTAAAAAGCTATGTGTGGATTTCAAAATTCTTTTGCACCAAAATAAATTCATCTTTTTTTTTTTTTTTTTTTTTTTTTTTTTTTTTTTACAGGCAGAGTGGACAGTGAGAGAGAGAGACAGAGAGAAAGGTCTTCCTTTTGCCATTGGTTCACCCTCCAATGGCCGCCGCGGTCGGTGCGCTGCGGCCGGCGCACCGCGCTCATCCGATGGCAGGAGCCAGGAGCCAGGTGCTTTTCCTGGTCTCCCCATGGGGTGCAGGGCCCAAGCACCTGGGCCATCCTCCACTGCACTCCTGGGCCACAGCAGAGGGCTGGCCTGGAAGAGGGGCAACCGGGACAGAATCCGGTGCCCCGACCGGGACTAGAACCCGGTGTGCCGGCGCCGCAAGGCGGAGGATTAGCCTGTTGAGCCACGGCGCCGGCCTATAAATTCATCTTTTAATTCTGTTTTTTCCATCAACATTTGATGTATCCCTGTACATCCCTCAAAAACATACATACACTCAGTATGTTAGATGTTAGAAGTCTTTTGTTTGCTCACTCCCTCACGTTGACACACGTGTCCACACACAGGGCATATGCATGTGTGTGTGTGTGCACACACACCTGCTCCATGGTGTTCCCTACTAGTAATGGTAGTTTGGTAAGATTTTTTTTTCTTTTTTAGATGTTTTATTGATTTGAAAGGTAGAGCAACAGAGAGATCAATCGATCTTTCACTCCAAGTGGCCACAATGGCAGGGGCTAGGCCTGGCTAAAGCCAGGAGCCTGGAATTCCGCCTGGGTCTCCCATGTAGGTGGCAGGAGCCTAAGTACGTGGGCCACCTTCTGTTGCTTTCCCTGGTACATTAGCAAAGATGCCTGTGTCACATAACCAACAGCACCACGATCTGGTCCCTGGTGAGATCTTAGCAAAGAAAAATAAGCCAGGTGAATGCCCCACCTGGGTCTCCAGGGACCCTCAGGTGGGAGAGGCAGAATGCTGTGGACAGAGCATTGTCTCTTTGGAGACAGTGCTCATGGAAAACACCAGGGCAGGGGACCTGGAAGTCAAGGTCTACACCACAACCCCAAGTGGGCCCTGTCTGGAGTAGCCTTCAGCGGGCATTATGTATCTAGGAGGTGCCTGCCAAAATTCTTTGATGAGGAAGAGCAGTGTCAGTTAGTGAGCAGCACAGAATTGTTGTCATTTCAAAGAGGAGGAGGGTCCCCGAGAAGGTTCATTCGCATGTCAGTAGCGGGTTGACCCAGCTCACGTGATAGAAGTGCTGCCTGGAAGAGGTAAACCAGGTGTACCGCATCAGCGAGGCATGCTGGGAACAGGAGGGCACCAGCAAGAGGGTGGGGAGAATCTGTAGCACCATGGGCGGGGCTGCCACGTGAGGCATCGTGGGCCTGCAGGGCTGTGCCTTCCACAGGAGCCCAGGGGCTGCTCCTATGTGGGATGATGAGGGCAGCCCTCCCCCTACCTCTGCCTGCATAGCACTCCCTTCTCCTGTACAGAGGAAAACTTCCTGGGGGGTGAACTCTGAGCTCAGATGGCTTCTCATCCACATTTTGTGCTCCCCAGGGCACCTGACGTAGCAGGTGTGCAGTCAGGGGTGGGGAGGGCCTGGCCGCATACCTGACCTCCTAGGCACAAATGTTCCTCGAGCACCCTGAGCCTGTCCAGGACCCAGCATTCAAATCCTCACCCAGGATGAGGGTGTGAAACTTTTCCAGGCCACTTCTGCCCCCAGTGGCCAGTCTTTGTCAGTGACGGCGAAAGTCTTGAATGCAGGAGTTGAAAGCCCCCTGAGTGTGTGTCAGGCACAGGTTGCCAGGCAGGCATTAGGGCAAACCCCTGGAGGAAGTAGCTCTCCTGCAAGGAAGCAGGTGTTCCAGCAGCCTCCTGGGTCCCGGGGCCTGTATAATCGGGACCCGGCTTGCTGCCCCCCCTCAGCCGTAGGGAGCAGGCTGTACAAGGGAAAGTGGTGCTCCCGAGCCTGCACCTGAACACTTACCACCTGGGAAAATGGCTCTTAGTGTACGCTCTTCCCTCCCTGGCGCCTGGAAGGTCATTGGCAGGTTAAAAAAAAAAAGTCAGGGCTTTTTCCATCTCTCTCTCTCTCTGAAGTTGGTTCCTGAGCAAGACAAGAGCATTAACTTTTCATATCCTTCAGCTAAGTGGGATTTTAAAATCCGGGTTAGTGACAGGACATTTAATTTCAGACCCACTGGGCTCACGTCTGAATTTGATCGTGCAGGCTTGTCAGAATGCATGCCAAGCCTTCTCCCAGGTGCCCTGCCGGGCAGACCTCAGGCCAGATGGAGGAGCTGGGCTTCTGTCCCTGCTCTCCTCTAAGGCCTCCGAAGGAATTTATCCCTCTGATGTTACTGGTCAGGGTTTTGGTAGTGTGCCGCCTTTTCCCAAGCAAGATGCGGGTTTCTGTCATTCTGTGATCTTTGCAAAACCCAGAAGTCTGCCGGGCGCCTTGGAGCAGGGCCTCCTCTGCCCCAATTAATCAATTAATCACTGACAGTACAGCAGCACTGCTGGCCCAGGCCAGCAAGGGCTGGCAGCTGAGCCCATCTGGACGGTCCTTTTGCACAGGGCTGCTGTGGAGCTCACAGGCTCGCCTGAGATTCGGCTCCACGCAGGAGCCTGACAAAGCAGAGGGCAGGAGGACTCAGGGGCAGGCTGTGGGTGCACCTGTGCTGTTTTGCTGTCTCGTCACCTCTTCTCTTCCTGTCATTCATTCTCTGCCTGTTTCTTCCACTACTCCCTTGGAGTGGAGCTGCAGTGATACCTCTCAGGGGCCTGGGGCACTTTGCTTTAAGGCCACTCCTGTGTGTGGAAGAGAGGAAGGACGGGTGTGTCTGATTCCTTGTTGGAACAAATGCCTGGCTTTGTGTGACTGTGACCGTCCCCAGGAAGTCTGCTTTTACAGATCTCTTTTGCAATGCTTTATTCTTTAGGGAACCTAGCTGTTTACAAATGTGCAATTATTCCAATTATCTAACCTCTGTTGCATTCTCCCACACTGCAAAGAGTTAAATGATGTGTAAAATCACCTGTCAGCCTGCATTAGACAGGGCTGTATTTACACATCCAGAGGCAGCCCCTGAATTATTCAACAAAAGGGACTCTTGGCTTTGTGTCTGGCTAGACGCAGTTCAGCCGGAGTTCCTCGGAGGCACAGTCAGTGGCCCTGAGCTGCTACTTGGCTGAGGGAACTGTCTGACAGATACAGTGGGCTGTTGCCAGAACCAGGTGTCCTTGAGAACAACTTGAACTAAGCTCCTACAGGCTCCAGATGGTTCACAAACCAGGAAGGAATCCTGCAGTCCCGGAAGCTTAGCCAAAAAGAGAGAGCTGGCGATACTTCAGTGCAGCCACTAGGTTTGCATTCCTGCTATGAACTCGAGGGTTGTCACTGAGGTTTTAGACTCCATTCAATATGAGGGAACTTCTGAAAGTTTGTGGCAAATGCAATTAAAAAAAAGTTTATTTAGGTGCAAAAAAGGTTGGAAATCCATGCAAAAAAAGAGATCTTCAAAACATTCATGGAAGATGCGTGCTATGAAAAAAACCTGTGCATAGATGTCAAAGTGACTTTGCAGCCAAATAAATTTATCCTTTTTGTTGCTGGCTTTTTAAGATTTATGTGTTCGAAAGGCAGAGTGGCAGAGAGAGAGAGGGAGAGAGGGAGGGGGAGAGAGTGAGAGGGAGAGAGAGAGAGAGAGAGAGTGAGTTAGTTAGTTAGTTTCCATCCACTGGTTCATTCCCCGAATGAATTCCCACAACAATCTGGGCTAGACCAAGCTGAAGTCAGGAACCAGAAACTCCGTCCTGGTCTCCCACATGGACAG
Source organism: Sylvilagus floridanus (assembly GCA_949820135.1). Taxonomy (NCBI): domain Eukaryota; kingdom Metazoa; phylum Chordata; class Mammalia; order Lagomorpha; family Leporidae; genus Sylvilagus; species Sylvilagus floridanus. The sequence continues at coordinate 6,751,565 of OX463228.1, read as the reverse complement.
CAGGAGCCCAAGCACGTGGGCCCTCGCCTGCTGCTTCCCAGGCCACTTGCAGGAAGACGGTTCAGAAGTGGAGCAGCCAGAACTCGAATTTGTGCTGCAATACAAGATGCTGGTGTCACAGACCACAGTGTAACCCATGCACCACAGCGCTTGCCCCAACTAATGTGTCTTTTCATTCCATTTTCCGTGGACTTTTTGAAGTACCTTTGAAACACCTGTGATTCTTATCTGCATTCAGAAGCAGAGACAGAGAGATGAGGGAAGGTGATCAAAGCGTGACCTTTATTGCCTACTAACCTATCAGAGAATGTGGGGGACAGTGCTGGGGCACATCTTGACTGGGAACCCCAAAACACAGCCATGACATCTCACTCAGTGCCAGAGCTGTGGGCATCACCATGGCGGGCAGGATCACTCTTCCTTTAGCTTGGGAGCAGAGAGAAACCAGACGTTGGTGCAAGCATGATGGGCTCCTTAGAGGAAGCAGCCAGGGGCCAATTCCGCCGCTACTCCTTGGCCTGTACTCTTTCAGGTGAGCTTTTCCTGTCCTGCCAGGGAGAAGGCAGAGGCTGTGCCGAGACCCCAGTGCACCTGGGGAAGGCCTTCCTCAAGGGATACAGCATTGCCCACCCCTCCCCAAGCTGGGGAGCTCAGGTGAGCTGTGCTCTTAGAGGGGGAAGTCATGGAGATTGAAGAGCTGGGGAGGATTTTAGAAGGTGCTAGAGAGAGGAAAACTGAGGCCAAGAGGCCCCAGGGACGCCTCCAGGGTTATTACAGCTGTTGATGGGCAGGGCCCCCTTCTGTGTGATGCTTCACAGTTTAACCCCACCCCGTGGTAAGACAAACATGGTGCAAGGGCACAGCACTGGGCTGCCCACACCGATAACCTCGCACTGCCGCCTAGACTGCCTCTTGGTCCACAGAGGCTCCACCCAGCCAGGTCTCAGACCAGATTCCACCTCTACCTCATCATTCCCGCCATGGGAGGGAGATGTGCTTTCAGGATGCACGGGGATTGGGTGGCTGATCCTGACACAGTCCCCTGGGGGAAATATATTGATCATGATCCTACATAGTCTCCTGGGGGAAATATATTGATCATGATCCTACACAGTCACCTGGGGGAATGTATTGGTCACGAATCAAGTCCCATTGCTTCATGCTTTGTTCCTGAGCTTTTTGAGTCAGGGAGGCAGCACAGCCAGTGTTGGGAGATGGGGGCGGGGCGGGGGGCGGTGCTAAACCAGATGTCATTGGCATCCAGAGGGAATCATCAGCACTGGGCTTGTGCAAATGCCTTGACTCCAGACACCTTTTCCTCCTCCTCCTTGTGTCCTCTGCATACAGCCCCCACTGCTGTGTTTACCCCTCCTCATTCTCCCAGCTGCTCGCTCTGCCCCTGCAGCTGGGCTCTGTGTTTTCTTCAGAGGCAGCTTTGGAACTCAAGCCCTGAAGTGCTTTGGTCTGGGCCGCGTGGAAGCCCCATATCATGAGCTAAAGAGGGGAGGAAAGGGCGCTCCCTCCCACATCTGCGGTCTTGGGGAGATCAGCACCTTTGTGGTCACATTTCCCAAGCTGTGGGTTTTAGAGGAGCTGTCCGTTCCACCAGCTGAGTGCTGTTTGGCACTGCTGTGTAGCAAGTACACACACACACGTGCATGGACACACACAATTTCCATTCCCTTCACATCTCAGCTTCCCAGAATGACCTACCTGTTGGCAAAGGCTTTCTATCTGTCAGAAGTTGTTATCAAATGGAACTTGTCTTTCTCCTTCGCTGCACACGCATTCCCACAAATGCACACCGTGCAGGTCTCTCTCCATGCTGCCTCTCCCCACCTAAAACCGCCACTGGCAGCCCCCCAGAGTCTTGAGAGCAGCAGGAGAGTGTCTGAAGCCTGGGTGTAATTGGCATCCAAAAGAAGGGCCCCTGGGGACAACAAGGGCCTTTCAAGGGAGCCCACCTCTGTTTTTAGTTGGGCCGTGCTTCCTTGTAAAGCTCAGGACTGCAAAGCCCCAGAAGCTCATTCTGAAGCACACTTCTGTTTGGGGCAGGTGCCCCTAGGAGCTGGGCCAAGTGCAGCGCCTCTCAGGTGTCAAGAGCATTGACGCCTGCAGTGCTGGCATCCCATATGGGCACCAGTTCAAGACCCGGCTACTCCACTTCCAATCCAGCTCTCTGCTATGGCTGGGAAAGCAGTAGAAGATGACCCATGTCCTTGGGCCCCTGCACCCGCGTGGGAGACCCAGAGAAGCTCCTGGCTCCTGGCTTCAGATTGGCGCATCCAGTTTTGGCTAATTGGGGAATGAACCAGCGAATGGAAGATCTCTCTCTCTTCTCTCTATGTCTCTCCTTCTCTCTCTGTGTAACTCTGACTTTCAAATAAGTAAATAAGTAAATAAATCTTTTTTTTTTTAAAAAAAGAGTTTTCAAGCATGTCTCGTTTGAGCCCTAAAGCAGCATGGGAGGCTGGCAGGGCTAGCAGCTGTGGGTTCAGGGCACCAGGTAGGCAAGTCTCAGCAGTCTTCCTCTTCCTGTCACATCCTCAGCCCCCGCCCACATTCAGTCAGTGAATGGAGAGAGGGATGCTGGACTGGATTGGCACTGAGATACCTGGAATAGCACTCGCTGAGCACCTGTTCAGAAAAGTGAGGGATGTCCACCATATACATTTTCTGTATCACTCAGTTCCACAATCAAATGCATCCAGTTCCTTATATATAAAAAAAAACCTCATACTTTCAATTCAATTTTTCCTTGAACCTTTTCTTTAAATACATTTATTTATTTATTTATTTATTTATTTATTTATTTATTTATTTGAAAGCCAGAGTTACATAAGGAAGGAAAGAAAAAGAGAAAGATCTTCCGTCCGCTGGCTCACTCCCCAAGTGGCCATAACATCTGGGGCTGGGCCAGGCCAAAGCAGGAGCCAGGAGCTTCATCTGAGTGGGTGGAAGAGGCCCAGGCACTTGAGCCATGCATTAGCAGGGAGCTGAATTGGAAGTGGAGCAGCAGGGACAATGCCACAGCACCGGCCCCTCAATTCATTCTTGAGAACAAGACCCTCAACGGGCACACAATGTCCTTGTGACCTAGCAAGGGTGAGATCCACATGCAGAATGGCCAACAGTGTGTGTTGGGGGGAGGGGCCCTTCCCTCCTATGACTACCCAATCCCCTTCCTCCTAAGCCCCTCACCAGCCTGCCCTCCTTAGTCCTGGCCAGGGTCCACCCAGTCTCCTCTCTTGTGTTAAGACCACGTTGTTCTCTGGGTCTCCTGGTGAGAGTCAGCTCAGCCGATGGACTGATTCATCCCAGGGAAGGACTAGACTAATAGATTAACACATTTCCCTTCCAAGCTTACGTATTTGCATTTTAAGGTAGGAAAGTGACTTCTAGGGACCAAGGCCTTGGCTCAAGAAATGTTTCTAGAACTTGGCGACAGCAAATCCAGGATCTCTGTATCTAAATGGCCAAAGGCTTCAGACTTTGCTTAGAAGCTGCATGTGGGGCCGGCCTTGTGGTGTAGCGGGTTAAGTCTGACTGTGATGCTGGCACCCCATATGAGTGCCGGTTCGAGTCCCAGCTGCTCAGCTTCCAATCCAGAGCCCTGCTAATGCACCTAGGAGAGCAGTGGATGATGACCCAAGGGCTAAAGCCCATGCTACCCACGTGGGAGACCCAGAAGGAGTTCCAGGCTCCTGGCTTGGGCCTGGCCCAGGTCTAGGCCATTGTGGCCATGTGAAGAATAAACCAGTGGATGAAAGATTTCCCTCTCTGTCCATATCTTTACCTTTCTCTGGGTAACTCTATCTCTCAATTAAATAAATAAACCTTTCAAAAGAAGTAGCAGCTGCATATGTTTGTAATACAAGCATATGTTTGTAATCTGGACTGTGGCTTTGTTTAAAGTCCTTGGCTTCTACCCTTGCCGTTCCCGGGTTCTCAGTCACTTGTGTAGTGGTGAGTGTGGACAAAGGAGCTCTAACCTCCCTCACCCTGGCCACTGTTTGTGCTCATGTATCCTAAGGTCAGTTAATCTCTTGTTTTCTTTCTGATGCCATATTATAAGTTTTCAGTTGATTCAAATGCAAAATGTTAGATTTGAGTTGCTGAACCAGTTATGTCTCAGTTCATCTGTGTGGTGGACTCTGTGTGTCTGTACCCTCACTGTGAGAGTTTGCTCACTTCTATGTGTAGCCTTAGAATGGCAAACTCTAACCAGGATGCTCCTCTCTCCTGACTCTGGGTAACCCTGTCTTCCCTGCACCTGCTGGATTAGAACTGGCGTAGAGTCTGGTGTTAGTTCCCACCCCACACAAAGACATTGTGTTGACTTTCAGAAAGTCAGAGCTTCGAATTGGTGTTCTGTAGGACTTGTTAGGAATCGGACAGCACATGAGCAGTCCAATCAGTCGAGTGGCACATACAATATTGTCTCATTTGGAAATAATTAGGATCATCTCCTGAGGGCGTGCGTGTGAGAGATGGGAGAGGGGAAGAGGAAGAGAGTGAAGACAGAAATGGGGACGAAATGCAGCAGATTTTTTTAAGTGCTGGACAGAAAGAGCTGGAAGCCGCTCCTTTCTGTGATGCACAAGGTCATTTTAGAAGTGTGCGCCGTTTTGTGAGGGCTACTGTGATGGAGCCCTGGCCTAGCCTCAGCTGTTGCAGGCATTTGGGGGAATGAACCAGTAGAGGGGAACATCTCTCTCTCTCTCTCTCTCTCTCTCTCTCTCTCTCTCTGTCTCTGTCTCTCTCTCCCTTGCTCCCTCTTTCTCTCTCTCCCTCTCTCTCTCCTTCCCTCCCTGTTAAGTAAGTAAGTAAATACAAATTTCATGGGAGCTGGTGTTATGGTGCAGTGGATGAACTTGTCATTTGCAGCATGGGTTCCCCTATCACAACAAGTTTAAGTCCTGGCTGCTCTGCTTCTGATCCAGCTCCTGGTAATGCACCTGGGAAAGCAACAGAACATGGCCCAAGTGTGTGGACCCCTGCCCTCACATGGGGGACCAGATGGAGTTCCTGGCTTTGGCCTGACCCAGCCCCAGTGGTGGCTATTCAGGGAATGAAAGAGTGGATGGAAGATACTTCTTTCTTTCTCTCTCTTTCTCTATCTCTATCTCTTTTCCCTTCCCCTTTCAAATAAATAGATATTTTAAAAATAATAAAATGTTATGGCTTGATCTTGGAATTCCCAGCCCCTAGAACTGTTAGTGATAAGTGTCTATGGTTTACAAATGACTCAGTTTGAAATTATATAATATTCTCAACAAACTAAGACACCATTATTTCCTAGTGTGTAGTGTTGAATTCTAGACTGACTGGGTTGAAGAGTCAGGCTGGGGAGAGAGCAGCCAGTTCAGATAGAGCAGGGGAGCTCATGCACTCGTCTGTGTTGGGAAGTGGTAGAGGGAACGTTCCCTGGTGTGGGGGTGGTAGAGAGGGGATTCCTTGGTGTGGGAGGAGGTAGAGAGGGCATTCCATGGTACAGGAATGCCACTGGGGATGGACCCAAACCCCTGACAAGATGGCAGCCTCTGGGCTATCAGTTACAGAAACAGTGCTGTGGTGTCTTTGGACACATTTTCCTGAACACAGCAGAGCTCAGGCTGCTGTGTCCAGAAATAGCATTACATTGGAGAAGGAGGGGCAGTGGACAGGAAGTCAAAAGTACAGCCTTGACTGCCATCCCTCTGTGCCATTCTGCAAAACCTCGGGTCTGGCACAGGCAGGCATTCCCTGGAGTCAGCCTTCTCCCTGCACCTCCTTGCGCACAGCCTCCTTGAGCCTCCTTCTTGGGCTCTTCTGAAATCTTCAATGGGGGGATGAGCCTTTGGCACAGCAGTAAAGATGTTGCTTGGATGACCATGTCCTATACCAGAGTGCCTGGGTTCAAGTCTTGCCCTGCTGCTGGGTCCAACTTCCTGTTAATGTGCATCCTGGAAGGCAACATGGATGGCTCAAGTACTGGAGTCCCTGCTGCTCAAGTGGGAGACCTGCAAGAGTTCCCCATCACAGCTTCAGCCTGGCCCAGCCTGGGCTCTTGTAGAATTTGAAGCGTGACCCATTAGATAGAAGTTCTCTGTCCCCTCTCTCCCCACCCTTCCTGTATGTGTGTGTGTGTCTGCCTGCCTGTCTGGCTCTCAGGGGCCTCTCTACTATAAGATGAGCACCCAGGGGAGGGCCCTCCTGCTGTGTTTCCTAGCGCCAGCGATTGTCACATGTGCTTGGAGTAACTGACCCTTCTCCCACTTCCTCTTTGGGGGTACCATTGGTGCTCACTTCTGCCCAATTTTGCCTACCCAGGAAGGGGGGACCCCCACACTGGGAGTGGCCTCAGTACAGCAGTGCAGCTCCCTGAGTGTGGAGACTGAAACCCCCAAAGAAAGCCTCGGAGGGAGACAAAGCGGTGCTGGGCAGAGTAGCAAGGCAGAGAAGACGGGCTCCTCATGGAAGGTGTGGGGGGCAGGAGGGAACCCCAAATGCTCACAGTCATGGCCAGCCACGTGAGGGTGTGGCAGAACCTCAGAAACCCTGGGTGTGCTCACCGGACCTCCCACAAGCCAATCCCTGGCCCCTGAGGTGATGGAAGAAAGTGGTTGATTTTGCCAAGAGCAGAGAGCAAGGAGTCAGGCAGCTGTCAGTCATTTCCCAGGCGCCCCTGTGGGTGAAGGGTGGAGAATCCCACAGACCACGTGAGGGTCAGCAGGGTGGGATCAGCTCATGGGTGCATCCCACATGGTGCACAGAGCTCGCCACTTGCCCTTGATAGAGCAGCGACAGGGGCTGCGTCTTCTTTTGTGATGGCAAAGTGGGCTCCCGGCTTTCCAGACCCCCTAGGTACATGGAGGCATCACTCAGATTGACTGGAACCTACTGAAATGGTAACTCTGGAGGAAGTAACCAAATTCTGAGTGTGGCCCTGGGGCTGACCTGTGGGGCTGATCTGACCCATGCGCCATTCCCCTAATCTTTCCAGTTAAGCTTTATCAAGGAGCTGACTTGAGGTGACCACAGTGGAGACAGAGGCACTGCAGGCTCCCAGAGAGAAACTGGCACCTACTAAGGTCTGCATCAAAGGCACTGGGGGCAGGGGCTCTACTTCAGGAGGTGAGGGCAGCAGCCACCTGAAAGGAGAACCCCTGGGCTTGTTCCTAGCTCCCCTTGCTGTTGCATGGCTCAGATGACGAACAGGGGCTCCGGGGAGCAGACAGGCTGGGGACATCCCCAGAGAACAGGGTGAGGTGTGTGGGTAGGGGAAAAGGGACAGAGAGACCTGGGGTCTGCCTAGCCTCGCACGGAGTCTTGGTTTCTTCCCTAACTCCTGCGCCTTCTCAGAGCTCTGGATTTCACAAATGCCAAAGCCCTCCCTGTTGTGTCAGGAAAAGCCCTTCTCCCCGCAGTTCCTTTCCCTGGGGTCTTGTTTAAGGAATGAGCACGACCCTTCCTACTCCAGGCCACAGGCAGAGCACCTGGGAGGCTTCGGAGGTGAACCACGTCCCTTCATCCCAGGAAGTGCGGCTCTGGAGGGGAGAGAGCAGAACTTCAGGGACAGAGAGGGTGAAATAAATCCTAAAGAGAGGCATTTAGCCCCTGGAGGTGGAGCTGAGGGAGAGCCGCTTTATTCTGGCGCTCACTGCACACCCTTGGCAGGGGAAAGCGGAATAAACATGACATGTGCATTCATACTTCATTGGCACATGAGCACTGGAAGCATCAGGGGGCTTCCTAAAGGAGGTGGCTTTGAGCAGAACTCGGAAGACTGACTCGGGTCTGGGTGGGCTGCGGCGGATGGATGGACTACACAGCAGCCAAGGCAGAATGCGAAGGGGTGTGGCACGTAAGCCTGGCTGGGGGAGGGGAAGGTTTGAATGGGTTGGGGCAGAGCGCTCACGGAATTTGGTGCCAACTGATAGAGGATTTGAATTCCATCCTAGGGAACTCAGCATTTATTTTGTAGCTATAGGAAACCACAGCAGGTTTTTGATAGGGAGATCATTTACATAAATTACCACATGCCCTAAAATTGGCTCCAGTTCTGGCTCAGTTGTTCAAGTTGGAGCAGGGGAAGGCGTTGAAGCAGAATCAGAGAGGAAGTGAGCCAGAAAGAAGGAGTGGAGAGTCCAGGATGTCCTTGGGGTCAACGGGAGGACATGGTCTGAGGTTCCTGTTTCCTGCCCCACGAGGAAGGAGTTGTAAGAATATTCAGGGATGCAGGAGGGACCCAGTTTCTTTGGAGGTAAAGTGACCGCCCTCTCTGCAGCAGTCGGGGGCAGCTCTTGCACATGTTAGGACGTGAATCTTTCTGCAGAATGTTGCCTTAAACCTGCTCAGGTTCAGATTGAGAGTGTTTTCTTCTGCTGGCCAGATTCTTTGGGGCTCTGTCGCCAAGTGGCGTTCCTCAAACAGGTCTCTTGGGTGAGCTGAGTTGAAAAGTGTGCCCAGAGCCTTTGTGTCTCCAGGGGTAGGAGGTGAGTCTGGAGTCAATAGGCTACTGTGACCCATCAAAAACCCCTGAAAACAACCTCTGCTCCACCTGTCCCAGGCAGACCAAAAACTGAAGTGCTCAAAATGCCGTGGAGGCTATAACTCGGGCTGTGGACGGTGCCTTCCCTGTCATCCCCCCGACATCTTCCCCAAGTGACACAAGTGGCTGGGAGGGACCGGAGAGCAGCAGAGGGTGGGCACAGCCCAGGGTGAGAACATGCTCATCTGTTTTGCAAACAGCACAGGACACGGATGAGCCAGGGTGTAGGGGGGTCGCCCTGTATCAAGTTTTCTCACACAGCTGTGACCAATGCCCACAAGCTTAGTGGCTTAAAACAACATAGATGTATAATCTCCCTGTTCCAAAGGCCATCAAGTTGAAAGAGGTCCCTGTGGGCTACATCCAGGGTGGGAGCAGGACTGTTTCTCTCTCAAGATCACTTTCCTGGCTTTTTCAGCTTCTGTTGGCTGCTCGCGTTTCTTGGCTTGCAGAACCACCCTCCATCTTCAATGCACAAAGTTCCTTCTCTCTGACCTTTCTCCATCTTTGTGTGCCTCTCTAACCAACTTCACCTGGGAAAAGTCCTCTGTTTCAAGGACTCATGTGTTGGATAATGCAGAACAAGCCCATCAGCTCAGGGTCCTTCACCTTCATCACGTCTACAGAAATCCCTTTTGCTTTGTATGGTAGCCCATTGACAGGTGCCAGGGACTAGAACGTGGAGGCCTTTCAGGGCGGGGGAGGGCACGTTTCTTCTTTATATGCAGTGTATTAAAATGTTATGTGTATGGTGTGGCCTCATTTTCTGCATCCTGAGCAGAAGTCTTAGGTGGGCTGTGGTCACCCTGGACGTGCCCCGGCCTGGCCAGCTGGTGCCATGATCTGGGCAGCCAGCTCTGGGGTAGCATTGCCTGGACCTCATACAAATAATCTCATTTGTTCAGCAATCTCATTTGCCCTTGAACAGTTTACCCTCTCTAATATCAGCTTGTCTTTCTGCAAAAGGCGGATGATTTCATGCGAGAAGCAGATGACACCCCTGTGCTGGGGTAATCTGAGGGGCACGTGGTACAGGCACTTCTTATCTTCGGGAGGTTGCTGGAAATGTTTCCCTGGCCGATGGCTGTCATCTGAATTTGCATTGCAGCTTGCCTTCTGCGGTCAGAGATTTCTCAGTCTGGGGCCGCCCAGAGGACCAGGTCTGCTCAACTTCAAGAACAAACAGCAGATTCTTAAACAAGGCAGGTGGCGCCCTCTCTGGCTTGGCTGCCCCGTTTTCTCTTAAGTACCATCAGCAGGACAGCCGATCACTGACCTAGAGTGTGCTTTTGCTTGCTTTCCTCGTCAGTGACATGAGATAAAATGTTTCTCATAAAAGTGATTTATGGAACACTACATATGGTGACATTACAACCATAAAAGTAAACCTCCTGGGGACAAAACAAACAATGCTACTTCCGCCATCTGCCCTGGCAGCACCCCTGGGAAGCGTCGAGCACGGGACGTTGGGGACCAGCTCCAGACTCTCCTGGAACCTGGGTGCCTGGGGTGCTCTTCTCTGAGCGTTGTTGCAAAAGTTCATAAACTCTTGAGTTTTCTGTGTACAGCACCCACTTCTAAAGCAACATGATCGTCGGTCTAAATACCAATTTCCCTTCCAATTACAGATTACACTTACCCCCACTGCTCTTTGTATTCAGCATTCCACTCAGTGCCAGGACCCAAGATGAAGTCTTTTCAGAGTATAGCCCTTGCACCATTCATCCATTCCTTGCCATCTTCGTTGGAGAGAGATTTTCTGAGCACCTACTATTAGGATTCACTGATAGAGCAAAATGGCCAAATGGGGCAATGCAAATGCCATTTACAGGGGTGATGCATATGGCAGGGAGGTACAAGGTCCCATGAGACCTCGTGACACCGTGGACAGACTTAAGTGGGGGAGTTATATGGTCAGATTTGCCCGTTCAAGGACATGGGAGGGCTTCACAGAGTTAGTGGAAAATGGATGCTACAGAAGAGCTGTGCCTGGATTTAAATTTTCTTTCACACTAAAACAAGCTTATCTTTTGTAAAACCAATGTATTTATTTGATAGACAAAGAGACAGGGTGGGGGGAGACAGAGAGAGAGACAGGGAGACGGGGAGAGAGAGAGAGAGAGAATGAGAGAGAGAGAACCCATCAGCTAGTTTACCCCCCAGCTACCCACACTGAGGGCCGAGCTGAGACTGAATCCGGCTGCTGATAATTCAATCCAGGTCCTCCATGTGGTTGTCAGGTGCGGAAGTCTTTGACCCACTACTGTTACCTTCCAAGGTACGTGTTAGCAGGACGCTGAAGTCCGAAGCCAGGGCTGGGAGTCAAATGCAGGGATGTGGGGGTTCCAACCAGCTAGACCCAACACTACCCCTAAACTCATCCTTTCACTCTATTTTCTGTGAACCTTTTTGAAGCTCTCACACTGGCCATGGTATATAAGACCAGAGTGAAATCAAAGCCTACCCTACAGACCTTGGTAAGCATTCTTCATTGCCAGGTCTTTGTGGTAGAGGGTGTTAAGTGATTAACCCAACCCCATTTCTAGTCTCCTTGTCCCCTCATTCCATGTGGTGTGGAGGCCGGAGGATCCAGAAGCCAGCTTTTCCCACCCAGCTTACAGTGCAGTGTAGCCACACGGCCCTCTTTTGGCCTGAGACTCGAGCACCCTCTGCCAGGGACTTATCAAAAGGAGTATCCTTTACTCCATCAAAGGAAAGGTGCAGCTGTAGGAACCCCACTTCCTCCTTACTCCTTTTGACAAAGAGGTTATGCCTAGGGCTGGAACAGCCGTGAGAGAACTGAGCCACTACCTGTGGGAGTGTCAGCAGCCACCCATGTACAAACTGCATTAGGGGTCTCATGACGTGTTGGATGGAAAAGGTAAACTTTTATGTCTAGAGGTCAGATTTTTTTCTGTGTGTTGTTATTTCCCACAAAAGCATCCTGAATTGATGCATTGATTCAAAAGTTAAATGCAACCAGAAACAATGTAACTGGCATTGCAATCCTTGTCATAGTGTATGGAATGCCAAAGTTCTCTCCATGCCCTTGAGTGGAATGATGAAAGAGACAGAGGATCTTGATGGTGGTCCTTCCAAGTGGTCACAAAGTGAAATGCCTTTATGTTTCGCCTCTGACCTCTTGGGAACCTCTTCTTGGCTGTGCTGTCTCCAATGTGTCCTTAACCAGGAGCCTAGATCCAGAATCCTTCTGAAATGTGTTAGTCCTTGATGACAGAGCACATTCTGTGTTTTACCTACAGCTGTAACTGTAGAAACAGATGCAGCACCTGGCTCTTCCCAGGTGCTTCCTAATTGTCCACTCACCCCATCAGTGAACCCGAATGCAGTTAAAACTTTAAAATAGCAGTGCGTTGTGTTTGTCAAAACGGAGCTATGGCCTGGTTTTCTAGAACACGTACAGGGCAGAGCATGCTCCATGAAGCGTGCAGTGTGTATTAAGAAAGATGATTGTCATTGGCCGGCTCTGATTCCTGCCTCCAGGCTGATGGGGTGGCGTCTGAGCAGTCATTTTTACTCTATCTCAGACACCAAAACAGGAGGGGTCTCTGATGAAATGCAGGAGCTGAAGTGACAGTCATTAGAAGCTGGAAATAGGCAAGCAATCGCAAAGTCGAGAAGAGGCGTTCTGATGGAAGCGTCCTTCATGCCTGAGCACACATTGCCCTCTTGGCTGAAGCTGTGGTAGGTATTTTCTTTTAAATTCATATTATTCATTTGAAAGAGAGGAAAGAGAAAGAGAGACTGAGAATATGAATCTCTCATTTGCTGGTACATTCCCCAAGTGCTAAAATAACTGGGGCTGGGTCAGGTCAATGCCAGGAGCCAAGAACCCAGTCCTGGTCTCCTAAGTGGGTGGTAGGAACCCAACTCCTTGGCCATCACCTGCCTCCCAGAGTGCTCATGAGCAGGAAGCTGGAATTGGGAACACAGCTGGGACTGACCCTCAGGCACTCTTCATGGGATGCGGGCTTCCCAGGCAGCATTATAACTGTTGTACCCATTGCTTCTCCACCCTATGTTATCTTGTTAAGGTAAGGACACAATAATTGGCCTATATTTAAAGTTTTTAATATCCACTGAGGAAAAAATGGAGGTGCTTAATGAACTAGTTCACTGGATCATTCACTTGCTCAGAACTAATCCGTGTCTTTGTGATCTGTTGGGAGTACCATCCACACAGAGATAAGCAGGCCTAGGGTTGGCCGAGAAGGACCCTCAAGGCTTCTTGGGTGCTGTCTCTGGCTTCTGATGCCTTCTGCCCAATGTGGTTTCTAAACCCATCAGAAATTCCCCGGTCCTGCCCCACACCCTTCCCCTGAGTCACGCCTCGTATGTAGCACAGGGTAGGGTTGTACAAGAATCCGCCTGGGGTCAAGTGCAGTGTGGAGAAAGAGCCTGGAGGCCCAGTCGCCTGTCATGCTCTTTCTTGTAGACACAGCTTTGCACTTGTCAAGCGTGGAGAAGTCTGTCATGTATTAGGGCTTTAGCAACCAGGCCCATTACTACATAGATGAGGAACATACTGCCCAGAGAATTTCAGCAACTTGTATGAGCTCAACACAGAAGTCAAGGAAGCTGAGGCTGGCAGGTCTCCTGGGGGCCCAGTCCAGGGTCCTTCCTGCTGTTTGTGATGGCTTCAGTTTACAGAGGATTGCTTCCTCCCCTCCCCCTTCAGAGCCTGGACCTCCACTCAGTTCCCTGAATTGTGTCTCCTGTTTGACTGGTCTCATTCATAAGGAAACCCACTCTCCTGTCATTCCCATTCTCCTGCAGCTGGGAAGAGTGTTGTACTTGCATGCTGGTTCTAAGCTCTGTGCTCCATGGAGCAGGGCGTGCTGGTTGTTGTGGTCCATCCAGGCAGAACCTGCTGAGCCGGCCAAGTGGTTTCTCTGCTTCATTTGGCTGTCGGATAAGGGCCACCTGCTTATTGACTGGCGTGGTGGCACTTAGGTTCAGATGCGCTTCCCAGTGGCCCAGCTTCCTGTGAAAGCATGTCAGGAAATTGATTTTTTCCTTCTTTAGGAACAAAAAGTGTCATAAGCTAGATGGAATGGAACAGTTGAGCAAATGCAAGTATATTCCTCCTGTCTGCCTATCCACACCCAGGAGCGGTACTCTCCAGGTGGAGAGCAGTCTGCAGACCACGGCACTGAGAGAGGGAGGACCCTACTCAGCCAGCCAGCCATGGTTACTGGGCAGAAGTCAGCCCTGGGACAGCCGAGGATCTGATTATCTGAACTGATTTTCCTGTGTCTTCCTCTTCCTGTAGTCAATTTTCCCTTCTATGAAAATGGTGTTAAGTGCTCCATTCCTGAAAGGGAGGTTGGCAGTCAGTACTGCAGATGGAGATGACTTTGAGTTTCCTTGTCTGAAGGCAGGGATATAATTATCTCCTGCCTGTGAGAAGTGAGTCTACAGAGTTATAGCTCTCAGAACTGTGACTGAACTGGAGAGAATACACAAGTGTTGGCCAAGAGATGGAAAACCCAGGTGAGGTCCCTGCCCACAAAGGGATGTGAGCCTCAAAGGGAGACAAGAGGCTGGGGACAGAACCTCAGTGCTGCATTCGGCGTTAGCTCCCAAAGCTAAGAGGTGAAAACTTGCCCCTTTCTAAAGGTAAAATAAATTGTACTCACTGTCCAGCAAGGAGGAACTGATTCAAAAATCCAAGAGGTGGAGAAATTGGCAAAGATTGGAGTCCACCAGGTAGCACTAGGACTAAAAGCTTTCTTTGGATACCAGGATCAGCTCAAGATTTAGTGGTGTTTCTGCTGACAGGCACCCTGTGGTCCAGGGCACACCTGGCCTTAACCTTGGTATATGGCCCTGGGAGAAGATTCCCAGGCACCAGGGCATTCACTGGGTCCATTCCTCAGATAATTCCTCCCAGGATGTTCCCCCGTTGCTAACCCTCACATCCACACAACTCCAAGAAGGGCTAGATCTCCAATTATCTGAGATAGAGGATGAGCTCTGGATGTGACAAATAGAGTTTGGACTTTATAATCAGAGATTTCAGCAGGAACCTCAGCTTTACCACTTATTAGCTGTGTGTCCTTGGATATATCACTTAGCCTTTCTGAGCATCAATTTCAACATTTTCAATAAATTTTTTAAAAGATTTATTTATTTATTTGAAAGGCAGAATTAGACAGAGACAGAGGCAGAGACACAGAGAGAGGTCTTCCATCTGCTGGTTCACTCCCCAGATGGCTGCAATGACCGGAGCTGTGCTGATCCGAAGCCAGGAGCCAGGAGCTTCTTCCTGGTCTCTCATGTGGGTGCAGGGGCCCAAGGACTTGGGCCATCTTCTACTGCTTTCCCAGGCTATAGCAGAGAGCTGGATCTGAAGTAGAGCAGCCGGGACTCGAACTGGAGCCCATATGGGATGCGAGTGTTGCAGGCTGGGGCTTTAACCTGCTGCACCACAGAGCTGGCCCCTCAGTAAATAACTTTTAAAATTGAGGAATAAATTGGGTAATTGATTTAAAATTCCTAGGACAGAGGGTTTTGGGGGAGGGAGGTTTGTTTTGTTTATTTAAAAAGCAGAGTGATGTGGGAGGGTGGGAAGAAAAAAAAATATGTAAGGCAGTTTGATCATAAAACAGATGTTCTGAAAATTCTTACTGTTACTTTTTTAAGCTCTTGGGATCCCATCTATGATATCTATTCTCTTAGGAATTCTCCAGAAACCAGAATAAGAAATTTCAGAAAGTATTAATAGATGATATCATAGTGGGCCATGCTCCAGAATCAAAACACAGCTGTCAAAAATGTGTCTGACACAGCAGTGATATAGGCTACTTGCTACAGTATAGTCTCTAAGAGTTTGTAAGTGGTGATGGATGGTGTAAATTGAATATCTACATTCTTAGAAAACGGTTGGGTCCAAAGATACTCCAGCACAGTTCAAAGATCCTGATTGTCAGGTATCTGTTAGGACTTAAGCAATTTTTGAAAAATGCGGGTTTTTTAGAGCCATGTGTCTCATCTTTCTGTAAAGCAAAGCTTCCCAAATATAGTGCCACTCAGCAGCAAGCATGTACTTCTTGCTCCCGAGTCTGCAGGTCACTGAGGTGCGGCAGATCTGGCTGTGAGTTCAGTCCCATTTGCTGAGGATGGCTCTCACCTTCCTTGGGTGGACAAGCATCTGAGCCACGTGCTTCTCATGCCAAAGAGCATTAGGCAAGAGAAGAAGCCAAGCGCAACCATGCAGGTGCACTGCCCCCGACTCCTCATGTTGCGTTCAGTAACAGCCAAGAATCTGGGCAAGTCCTATGACCAAGCCCAGTCAAAATGTAAACTCTCGGCCCTCCGTGAGGCCACGAAAGAGAATCCAGAATATACTACTAGTATGGTGGAGTCAGGAATTAGAGGCCAGTGATTGATTCTTCCACACCTCTGATGCTGTCAGCTATCGCTGGCATGGAGTCAGTGGAGGCAACATCTCCTTTTGATCTGGCTGTAATCCCAGAGTCAAGACCTCTTGATACATTGTGGGCCCACCTAGGAAGACAGGACTTCCTGTTTTGTACGTAAATCCTTTTAGGGCTCAGTCGTGTATGAAGCAGCTGAACTTGGCAGAGGAGAAAGGAGGCCTGCAGAATCCCGCTCTACAGTCAGTCCCTCAAAGTTAACCCAGAGCAGCAGAGACTGGAAATTACTGCCATCTAGTGTTCACTCAGGGTTCTAACTGAATTGAATTACTGGTTTCTCTCCAATTCTCAATGGCTTTTCTGGTCATTTCATAGAAGCCATCAGTAAAACTGACTCTTCTGGTTTCATTTATTTGCTTGTAAAGATCAATCAATCGATCAATATTTACAATATATCTATTTGAAAGAGTTACAGAGAGGGAGAGACAGAGATCTTCCATCTGCTGGTTCACCCTCCACATGATCACAGCAGCTGGGTGTGCACCAGTTCAAAGCCAGGAGCTTCTTCCAGGTCTCCCACATGGGTACAGGGGTCAAAGCACTTGGGCCATCTTCCATTGCTCTTTCCCAAGCACATTAGCAGGAAGCTGGATGGGAAGTGGAGCAGCTGGGACTTCAACTGGCGCCCATATGGGATGCTGGCATCACAGGTGGTGCCTTTACCTGCTATGCCACAATGCCAGCCCTGACACTTCTGGTTTGAAATAACACACTAGATCCAAAGCATAGGCTTCTTGAAAATGTGACCATTGTTCTAGGAATTGTTCTCCTTAGCTATCAATAAATAAGACTCAACTCCTACTAGAGATTGTTGGGTTGAGTTTAGCAGACAGAAGGCAGGAAATCTCTGAGATGATTGACATGAATACGGATTAAAATGCGGGTCTTCAGAGGACAGCCTTTCTTTAGAATGATGCACTTATCCATCCCTGAGGGCCTGGCAGATGATGCTGATGCACTCCCAGTGACTCTCAGGCCAGCCCAGAAATATCCTGGGATGAACGGTTTCCCTGCGTGGCTGCTTTTCCTGGAATCCTATTAGAAAACCACAGAGCTTGGGCATTAGAATCCTGAGCTCTTGGGGGCTGGTGCTATGGCATAGCAGGTAAAGCTGCCACCTGCAGTGCCGGCATCTCATATGGGTGCTGGTTCAAGTCCCAGCTGCTCCTCTTCTGATCCAGCTCTCTGCTATGGCCAGGGAAAGCAGTAGAAGATGGCCCAAGTATTGGGCCCCTGCACCTGTGTGGGAGAGCTGGAAGAAGCTCCTGGCTCCTGGCTTCAGATCAGCGTAGGCCTGGCCGTGTGGCCATCTCTCTTTCTCTCGCTCTCGCTCGCTCTCTCTCTCTGCCTCTGCATCTGCATCTCTGCCTTTCAAATAAATAAATAAATCTTTAAAAAAGAAAAAGAAAGAATCCTGAACTCTCAAGTCTGTGACTGAGGTCAAACTTGGCTCTGCAATTGGGTCACTGTATGACCTTATGAAGATCAAGAAGGTAGCTTTATCTCTTGGTTGCCATGGACATTGAAACCCATGTTCAGTTCCACCCTCCTCCTGGAATCCAAAGGACTGAGCCCCTGGGCTCCATGGCTGTTGGGTGGTACTGTGTGACTGGTTCTGGCCAAAGAACTGGGAGTAAACGGTGATGTGTTAACTTGTAGGCTGTACGTTTAACAGCCTGGGGGGCGTTTCCAGAATTCTGTCTCCACCACTCTGGCATAAGAACTAGAAGTGTTCGAGACAGTGGCTGCTCCATGAGCCTGGGCCCCAGAGGAACTACCATGAGCATGTTGGCTTAGACAGACGGAGCACGAGAAATGAACATGGTTGTGTTAAGCCACTGATGTTTTGGAGAGTTACCTGCTACTGCAACTTCATCCAGTCCATCCTCACTGTTCTGCCCCACTAAATCTTTGTTTCTTCATCTGAAAAAGTGGATAGTGGGATCTGTTTTATAAGCAGTTCTGAGAGTTAAACATGAAAAGGTGTGTCTGGTAAGTTCTTAACGTCTCTTGGCTGTGACAGTAGTGGTGACAATGTCACACCCTGTCCTAACTTTGTTTCTAACAAGTAAGTAATCCATTTCTGCTGAACAAGTGACTAGTGGTGTGTCCTCGGGAAAATCACTTTACCTCAAATTGCAGTGCTACTATGTTAGACTAGATGAGCTACTGCTGAAATGTCTAGCCTTAGGATTATATGGCTCTATTAAAGGAAGATTCAGAGAATCCGTTCTGGTGTTTCAAAGATATTTTTGTTGCTTAGAGGAAAAAATCACGTGATAATACTAAATATTATCTTCTCCCCTGCTCCAATTTCTTTCCCCCACTCCTGAACTTAAAGATCCATGCCCTTGTTATGGGTTTGTCTGTCTCCTATTCTGAAGATTTTGTCTGGAAAATACTTAGCTACAGATGGATTTCCCCATTTAGGCAGCTTCATACTTCTTGGTTCTTCACCACTCCCTGTGTTTCTTTTTTTTTTTTTTAACAGGCAGAGTGGACAGTGAGAGAGAGAGAGACAGAGAGAAAGGTCTTCCTTTGCCCTTGGTTCACCCTCCAATGGCTGCCGCGCTGCGGCCGGCGCACCGCGCTAATCCGATGGCAGGAGCCAGGTGCTTCTCCTGGTCTCCCATGGGGTGCAGGGCCCAGGCACTTGAGCCATCATCCACTGCACTCCCTGGCCACAGCAGAGAGCTGGCCTGGAAGAGGGGCAACCGGGACAGAATCTGGCGCCCCAACCGGGACTAGAACTAGGTGTGTTGGCGCCACAAGGTGGAGGATTAGCCTATTGAGCCGCAGCGCCGGCTAGCCACTCCCTGTTCTGATGTCACCAATGAGCTGCCGCATGGCCCCAAGCACAGCCTACATCACATCATGGTCTTTCTCTAGCAACGTTGTATGGCTTCATTCAAGAGGAGAGAATCTTGTTTTTGGCAGCCTTGGTCCTGACTTACAGGGCCACCATTCACACCCACTGGGACCCGTTTCCAACTTCTTCAATCAGGGATTCCTATGTCTTGATTTTGTCTTCCTTTTCCTTTGGTGTAGGTCTCATGGGGTCCTTTTCCTGTCCCAAAGGCAGCACTGCCTATACTCTCAACAGCAGTAGGTTAGCTCAAGTCAACATCTTACCTTGAGCCACAGGAAATTGCCATTTTGGAGGAATTAAGTATGGCAATTTCCAGTGGTGCCACCTATATGTAAACCCAATTTGCGACAAGGGAGGGGTTGGATCACATATTTTGAATTATGTCTTGGCTCTGGAATCTTAATGTCTGTTTTCCTCCTTACCTTGCTGGACTGGCAGTTGTTCTAGAAAATGCCTTGTGCTCTTGTCACCTCTGACCTCCTCACAACTAGTGCTTAGTCCAGAGGAGGTGCTGATTCTCTGTTTTGTTTTCACAGGTAGGGGTTTCTTGATACATTTTTAAAATTTTTATTTCCATTTTATTTGAAAGACAGAGATCTTGCATCTCCTGATGAGCTTTCCCAAAAGCCTACGCGTGCCAGGGATGGACCAGGCTGAATCTGGGAGCCTGGCAGTCACTTCACATCTCCTTTGCTGGGACCCAAGTCCTTGAGATATAACCCGCCTACCCCAGTGAGCGCGCATACATTAACAGAAGCTGTGACTGGAAGCAGAGTCAGGCTGGAGCTTCGGCACTCTCCCACTCAGAGTCGTAGTCTCTGCCCCTTCGTATTCCCACAGGCAGACATTGAGGCTCTTTGTAAGTGATCTATTTTGTAGTAGAAAAGTAATGCTTCTGTACTGTCTTTCAGATTGAAGACATCATTACAAAGATGCAAGATGACAAGACAGGAGGTGTGCCCATCAGAACTGTCAAGAGCTTTCTCTCCAAAGTCCCCAGTGTCACCACAGGTAACATAGTCCTCGTAAGATGGCTGTGGAAGTCAGAACCTGCTGTGGATGAGCTGTGTAATCTAGTGTTCAACCTAGATGGTGTCTAAGAACCTGTGACCAGTAAAAATGAAACAATGTAACTGGCATTTGACATAGTGGTTAAGACATTTAATTTAAATTTAAACAGATTTTAAAGAATGCTTTAAGAAAGTCTTATGTTCAAATTCTGAAAAATGCTTTTGAGTTTTTAAATTCATTCTATTTGAACTCCTGAAAGAGGGGTTTAAACGTATTTTTCTACTTTCTTTTTTTATGTGTTTTATGTGCTTAAATATATTTATTTTTTAAAAGATTTATTTTTTATTTATTTAAAACACAGTTACAGAGGGGAGGGAGTGAGGGAATGAAAAAGAGAGGGAGAGAAAGAGAGAGAGGGAGAGACATCTTCCATCCACTCATTCATTCTCCAAATGGCCTCAATGGCAGGAGCTGTACAAGACCAAAGCCAAAATCTAGGTTCTTCCAAGTCTCCCATGTGGGTGGCAGGGGCCCAAGCACTTGAACCATCTTCCATTATTTCTCAGGCACACTAGCAGGGAGCTGGATTGGAAGCAGGGCAGTCAGTCTCAAACTGGTAACCCTATAGAATTGCTTTTTTCATAGGCAGAGAGTTGACCTGCTGTGCCACAGCACTGGTCCCTCAAATACATTTCTTTTAAAATCTTTGATGTGTAATATATTAAAAATATGGTTCAAGCCAGTGCTGTGGCATAGTAGGTTAAGCACTGTTTGGGACACCCACATCACAAAGTGCTGGTTCAAGTCCTTGCTCCTCTGCTTCTGATCCAGATTCCTACTTGGGCTCCTGCCACTGCATGGGAGACCCTGATGGAGCTCCAGGCTCCTGGCCTATGCATGGTGTAGCTCTGCCTGTTTTAGGCATTTGGGGATAGACACAGTGGATGGAAGATCTCTCTTTTTGAAATAAATAAATACATCTTTAAACATGGATATAGTTTCAAGAATAATATTAAAAGGCATCACATGTAACCACTACCCACCTTACAGCAAATACATTAGTATTTTAGATGTACCTCCTGGATTACATCTGCCTCCATAACCACCATCTGTTTTGATGCTAATCAGTTGGTTGTGTTTCTTCAAAATTTAATGACATGGGTATATATTCTTTGCTATCTGGACAAATAACCAAATCAAGAGAAGATTTTAGGTGATTCTCTAATTCTCAAACTATGGCTGATTGATTTCCAACATTCAATAGCAAAAAAGACTTAATTTCTACTGTACACCATTTAAGATGGCTAAATTTAATAATAATTAAAATGCTGATAGTACTGAGGGCTTGTAAGAAAGTAGAATGTTGCAATGCTGACCTGTTGTAGATGGGAATGTAACATGTGGCTAGTTTGGAAACTAGTATGGCAATTTCTCATCAAGATAAACATGTAATTACCATGTGATCCAATGATCCTGCTGTTAGGTATTTACCCAAAAAGAAGTGAAAATTTGTGTTCATACAAAAAGTTATATGTAAATGTTTATAGCAACTTTATGTATGACCTCCAAAGGCTGTAAACAACTCAACTGTCCCTCACTGGCTAAATGGATGAACGAACTCTGGTCTGTCAGTATTCAACAGCTACAATGGGTGAACTGTTGCTACATGTGGTAACTTAGACAAGACTCAAAGTCTTTTACTGAATGAAAGAAGCCAGTCTCAAAAGGTTACATACTGTATGATTCTGTTTATGTGATATTCTAAGAGAGACACGCTTAAAGTGATGGAGAGCAGATTGGTGATTACCAAGGTTGAGAGTTGAAGGAAGAGTATGACTCAAGGAATTGTGTAAGGAAATTTTATAAAGCGATAGAACTGTGCTGTATCCTGATCATGATGGTGATAATATGAATCTGTCTATATTTGGGTTAAATTCCAGAACAGTGTGGGGGGAGGGTATGAGTCAATATCAGTAAAGTTAACTTAAAAAGTAAATAGAACCATCAGTATCTCAACTCACTATCTGGGCTGTCACTCTTTGATCTCATATTAACAATAGACGGTTCCCACAGGTCTTGGGGCTAGAAGGATGCGTTGTGGTTGGGTGCCTTGTGGGTTCTGGTGAGGCCCTCTTGCAGGTTCCAGACTGGCTGCTGCTTTTTGTAGATGTACTAGGCAGATAGAGAGCTGGGTGGCTGTCTCACATCTTTTTATAAAAGTGCTAATTCTGGGCCGTCGCCACGGCTCAATAGGCTAATCCTCCACCTTGTGGCGCTGGCACACTGGGTTATAGTGCTGGTCAGGGCACTGGATTCTGTCCCGGTTGCCCCCCTTCCAGGCCAGCTCTCTGCTGTGGCCAGGGAGTGCAGTGGAGGATGGCCCAAGTGCTTGGGCCCTGCACCCACATGGGAGACCAGGAGAAGCACCTGGCTCCTGGCTTCAGATCAGTGCGGTGCACCGGCCACAGTGCACCAGCCACGGCGGCCATTGGAGGGTAAACCAACGGCAAAGGAAGACCTTTCTCTCTGTCTCTCTCTCACACTGTCCACTCTGCCTGTCAAAAAAAAAAAAGTGCTAATTCTGTTCATGAGAGCTCCAGCCTCATAAATTATCTTGAAAGTCTCTAGCTCCCAGTGTGGTCACAGTGGGATCAGATTTCATGTGTGAATTTTGGAAAATCATAGTCAATCTGTAACTGGACTAAAGGTTTGGGTAATGAATGATACTTGTATTGGGATTCTCTAATTTTGGGGGTATATATAAATAGAACTGGACTACCTATTTTAGCCATGATATTTTATTTTCATATATTGCTGGATTTTACTTGACAATATGTTATCTGCGGGGTTTGACTATATTTTCATGGAGAAGTTTAGTTGGTTTTTCTTACAACCATAATTGCTGATTTGGGAATCAAATTTATGCCATCTTCATAGGATGAACCATGGAGTATCCCACTTTAATATTATGTTGTTCTTCTGGAAAACATTTTTCTCTCTATCCAGTTCTTCATTTCATTTATTTTTTTATTTCTAAAAGTTCTTTCTAGTTCCTTTTTCCAATATACTTGACCATTCATTCATTTATTCCTTATTTATTCATTTGACTATTTACTGTTTTCTAAGTATTGGTGGGCACTTGAAGTTTAGAAGTAAATGAAACAGATCAAATTTCTGCCCTCAAGGAATTTATATTCAAGTAAAAGAGATAGTCAGATGAATAAGAAAATTTTGCAGAATTTTGGATAAGGATATAGACAGAGGAGAAAAATAAGAAAGGAGTCAGGCAATACTAAAGTGTTGTAGTTCAGGAATGGGTGCTCAAGAAAGGATTTCCTGAAAGGGGGACATTGGAGTGAAGATGGAAAAGAAATGAGGGATTGGATCATATGAATATTGAGAGGAAGAACATGCCAGTTAGCCAGTTGAAATCTCCATCACAGGAGTGTCCCTGGTGTACAGAGAGACCATGAAGAGGGAGCCAGGCTAGCTACAGGAGGTAGAGAGAGAAGTAGTGAGGATCAAGTTAGGATGATAATGGTGAGCTAGACCTTGTAGGTTCTTGGTCATGGTAAGGCCATGTGCATGATCAGACTCCGAGTCACCTTCAGTGGTGTCACACTACTGTGTTTAGAATACTCTGGTTGAGGGGTGAGGGTTGAAAACCTAAGTGCCAGACAGGAAACTACTATAAAAATGGTGCCTCACACTAAGCTGTCAACACTGGAGCTCTATGAAATGATCAGGCTGAGATTCAGCTTTGAAGGTAAAACAGACCATGTGGGGGGATAGATGAGATGTGGAATGTAAGAGAAAGAACAAGGTCAATGAAGGTTACATACTTTCAGGCTTGAACAGCTGGAAGAGTGGTGTTTATCAAGAGTGTGGACTGGGAGGAGGTGGAGGGTGTGTTTGTTTTGTGTATGTGTGTTTGTGTATCTGGAGAGTAAGAAATCCAAAGATCAGCTTTAGACAGGCTTAGTTTTAGGGACTGATTAGAGATGCAGTTGGAGATGACAAGTAGGCGTTGGGGTATGTGAGTCTAGGTCTCCAGGGACTGTCTGCACTGGGGAAGGTCATCATCAGCATGCACTTGGGATTTAGAGCCCTGAGACTAATGAGCTCACCAAGGAAGTGGAATCACCAGAACACGTGGTCCAATCCTGAAATTTGGGATACTCCAGAGCAGAGGTCAGGGAGGCCTGGAGCAAACAGCAAAGGAAACTGAGAAGCAACAGCTGGAGAGAAGAAGAAAAATCAGAGTAGAGATCTGTGGGAGGCAAATTTTCTAGAGAATGTTTCAAGGAAGGGTAGAGTGATCTATTTTGTCAAGCTCTGCTGCTAATTAAGTCGATGAAGGGCTGGAGATTGACCTTTGGATTTAGCAACAAGGAATTCATTGCTGACCTTGATAAGTGCACACTCTGTGAAATATTGGGGGCAAAGCATCTTATTGAAGTAGGCTCGAGACAGAATAGGAGAAGAACAATTTGGGGTAATGACTATAGTTCATGTTTGAAGGAGTTCTCCTTTAAGAAGAAGAAATGTGGTAGTATTTAGAGGGGTATTAGGTTAGGATATGCAGGTTTTTAAATGGTGTGAAATGACCAAAATGTTTGCATGATAGGAATGACTCAGTACAAGGGCACTTCAAAAAGTTTATGGAAAATGGAATTAAAAGATTAGTTGATTTTAGAGCAACATTTTGAAATCCATGCATATTCAGGGTCTTCAAATAAGTTCATGAAAAATGCATATTATGAAGAACAAAACTATTCCCAGGTTGCAGTTATTATTATTTTTTTCTTGCACCAAAAGAAAATTTCATTTTCCACAAGCTTTCTGAAATACCTTTGTAGAGAGGGAAAAAGGTGCTGCAGGGAGGGAACATGTCAAGAAATGATGTTAATGAGTGTAGCCATCTGCTGTGCAGACAAGTAGCTATAGCTGCACACATGCATAGTGCATTCATAGGAAGGAGGGAGGCCTAACTGGTGCCCAGATATCCAGAAGTAGGAAGATGTGATGGGAGCTAGTGGGAACTTGGGAAGGTTCTTTTCTGATTGTCCCTGTTTTCTTAGCATGGGAAACCAAAGGGATGAAGATGTGGAAGGTTTGAGGAGTGGTTAAAAACTGCAGTAGCCAACTAGGGAGTAAGGAGATTGATTGAACTAAGAAAATTGAGTTTTGATTGCTAGGCAGCATTAAGGGACCTCTTGGGATTATTAATATTTATGAATTTAAAAAGAGATAATTCTTTCTCCAGCCACATTTAGCTCTGTACATTTGAGCATATATCAGGGAGAAAGTTGGACATAATTAGTGCTTTAGCAAATATGAGACTATGATGAATCAAGAGAGAGGCGAGAGAGCAACTAAAATGATTCTCCATTACATTTTAAATGAATAAGGAGGAAAGTGAGAATGCCAGACGGGTAATGAACAGTAAGGGCAGTGATTATCATAAGATGCAAGTCAAGTGGTAAAAGATTGGAGCTGGAGGTGAGACTAAGAAAGATGGGAGTATAGAAGGCAGTGGTTAGAGGGATGTCTATTTAGACTATGGATAGGTTATGCTTATAGGTGGTAAAAGATCTCAGGTACGGCCTGAGAATAAGTGATTGAGAAAGGACTGAAGAGAAAATCATCTGAAGAGAGAGATCGAGAGTGGACAGGCCATGCTAATCGAGGAGTGAGCTGTACAGATATTGAAATCACCAGTGTTCAACAGGATAGTTTTGAGTTAAAATATTTGTGGAATGAAAGGCAAAGGCCTTGGGATAAGAAATGACTTTGACAACATAGGACATTGGTGGTTTAACCTGATAGAATGGGAGTCAAAGCTGAGAGGTTTTAGAAGACAGAAGGAGTGAAGAGAATCTTAAAAAAAAAATCCATGAGAAGCAAAGAAGTCACCATAAGGCCACATAACAAGAGGGGGAGGGGCACAGCCACCACCTGAAAGGGCTTCAGGAAAGCAGGGCCCCTGGGGAAGAACGAGATGGGAGGGAATGCTGACTGTCCCCACTCCTCGCTGAGTTCCAGAGGGAGGGAATGCTGACTGTCCCCATTCCTCGCTGAGTTCCAGAGGGAGGGAATACTGACTGTCCCCACTCCTCGCTGAGTTCCAGAGGCAATGAGAGCGTTTCAGATACAACCTGGCCATGAAACACCCACAGCTTCTATGTCCCAGACACAGAGCAGTCACAGGAGACAGAGCAACAAAAGCTCGACTTGTGTTCATCGAAAGCTATGAGCCTAGTGATAGAAAAAGTCACAGGGACGCCAATAGTTGCATAAGACACGTGCTGTAAGAGAGGACTAGGCAGTGCTGGTCGAGCCCAGAGAAGAGAACCCGGGACTTTGTCTTGGGTATGTCTGGAACGTTTCTCTGGGAAGTGTATCAGTCTCCTAATGCTGTGTAACAAGCCGTAACGACGTCCTGGCACAGTGACTTTGTTTATTGATCATGATCACCAAGCACTGACCTGGGCACCAGAGTCATCTGAAGGTTTGGTTGAGCCTGGGGAGTCTCTGAAGGCCTCACTGCTGTGTGGTGTTGCTGCTTAGCCTTAGGACTCAGACTTCCTCCACGTCTCCTCACAGCCTCTGCTAGGTTAACTGGGCTGCATCTTAGTCAGGCGGTCTCAGGGTTCCAAGAGGACAAGGGTGAAAGGTGGAAGATCTTCTGGTGTCGACTCCAGAATCCATAGTTAGTCAAGTCCATCACGTTGCATTCCTCAGACAAATCACAAGGTCAAGTGTAGACTGAAGAGGCGGGGCAACCAACTCCACCTCCTCGCATATGAGTGGCTGTGTTACGTTGGCATCAGGAGACTTTATTCACTGGAGGCTGTTATTATAACAATCTACCATATGAAGTGATTTTACAGTTGGGTTTTAAACAGACACACAGAGAGGGCCATTCAGGGCAGACACAACAGAGTTTTCATAGGCCTGAATGCATGAAACTCATGCCAGTGTTCAGTAAAGAAGCTGAGCTTGTGATTGAAGTTTACACACATTCATGTGTTCTGCACTGGGGGAGAGGAACACAAGGACAGAACATTCACAGGAATTAAAAGGATCTGGGATTAACCTTGACAGGCCATCGAGGAACTTTGACTTGTAGGTCTTATCCCAAAGGAAAGACTGCCCTCCGCGTTTTAAGTGAGAGGGAAGTCGTTCCCATGAAGCTGATAAAAGAGCAAGAAGAGATGGGGAGCTGGAGATGAGTTAGAGCGTCTCTAGGCTGGGGAAGCCGGGCAGGAAATGAGGGTCCTATTAACAACAGCCCAGCTCACGGAAGCCATAGTTTTGCTGCCACACGTTGCCAAATCGCCACAAAAAAACCAGGAGACGGGAACTGGAGTTATCTCTATAATGGAGCAAACTGCTAATCCAGGAGCTGCAGACACGTGTACTGCCTCTTACATTGCCTGAGCCCGATGCTTGGCGCTGGCTCCTGACTCTGGCTTCCAACTGATGGGACTCTGGGAGGCAGGGATGGAGCTCAGGCAGCCTGATTCCTTCCAGCTGTGTTGGAGACCTGGACTGAGATCCTGCCTCTCAGCTGCAGTGTGGCCCTGCCCAGGCTGCCACAGGTCTTTGGGCAGTGAATCAGCAGATGCGACCTTGTTGTTTATCCACATCTCTCAAATAAACTTGAAAAATAAATTTTAAGATGGAAAGTCATGAAATGCCTGCTTCCTCTTGCTCCAGGAAGCTGTCAGTCATCACTTTCTCTGAAGCATGAGAGTGACATTCATGTGCAGAAAGCCACCCTGAGAAAGATGTAGCCTGATGGAAGGCTCATCTCTGTCCTGTCCAGCTGCTCCACTGAGTGGAAAATCTCACCATGTTACCCAGCTCATCCCAAAGGCATCAAAAAGAAGCAACTGTAGTGATCAATAAATAAATAAATGAATACACAGAAATAGGCAGATGTATGCATTTGCATCAAATAAGTCTGGAAAAGTCAGTTTGAGAGGAACTCTAAAAGTTTTAAAATATAATGAGAAGGTTCCAGAACAAGAATGTATCTACCCAAAAAAGGAGGGATGAAAATTGAAATATTGTAAAATAAAAACATATTTAGATCTGGGGATATAGATTTTGAAGAATAATTTGTGAGGAATGAAGGTAGGGATTAAAAGCAAAGTGTAATTACAAGCAGAGCAGTTTTCTCAAGTTCACAGATGACATCAAAGGAATCCAAGCATCAGATGACACAAAAGTCTTCCACCTGAGTTTCTTTTTTTAAGATTTATGTTGTTTATTTGAAAGAATTACACAGAGAGAGAAGAGACAGAGAGCGATCTTCTATCCAATGGCTGCAACAACCAGGCCAACCCAAAGCCAGGAGCCAGGAGCTTCCTCCAGGTCTCCCACATGGGTGCAGGGGCCCAAGCACTTGGGCTGTGTTCTGCTGCTTTCCCAGGTGCATTAGCAGGAAGCTGGATCAGAAGTGAAGAAACTGGGACTTGAACCAGGGCCCATATGGGATGCCAGCCCTGCAGACCATGGTTTTAACCACTGCACCATGATGCCACCCCCCACTTGAGTTTCTTTTAAGCAGACTTCTTGGTGCATTTGTACCCAACCTTCTCTATGTGTTGGTGCTTGTTGATTGGAGTCACTAACACAAGAGGAGCTTGTGTCATGACTTTCCGTCTTACAATTGATTTTTTTCAATTTAATTGAGAGACAGAGACCAATAGAGCTCCCATTAGCGAGTTTGCTCTCCAGTGCCCACAACAGCCTGGGCTGAGTCCCATTAAAGCTGGGAGGCAGGGTCTTGGTCCACGTCCCCTACATGGGTGCCAGAATCCAACAACTTGAGCTGGGCACCGCTGCCTCTCAGAGTCCACATTAGCAGGAAGCTCGAGTCAGGAGCCAGAGCCAAGTATTGAATCCAGGCCCTCACACTGGCTGCTGATGTCTTAATGGCTAGGTTAAATGCCCGCCCTTCCCTCTATCTCACAATTTAATTTTATCTGATGAATTCCTGCAGGACCCTATCAGGCCTAGACTGAAGGTATCTGTTTGGATCTCCTGTGCTGAAAATAAAACCCCTTTTCCCATCACATTGTTCTCTTCTTTGTCTTTCTGGTCTTCAAACGTCTGCTCTACCATCATGAGTTTCACCTTTATTACTAATAAATATATTTAAAAATAAATTTGATATATTTTAATGAAAATAAATAAATCTCACATTGATCTAACCTATATTGGATAAACGAGCTGCTGTGTATAAGGACTTGAGGAAGTTATGGGCTTGGGAGAAAAGATTCAAGATCAGTTTGGGTGATGCTCGAGGGTTGGAAGAGGAATTTAGATGGTGGCACCCAGCAGTGGAAAGCATTGGAAGTGAAGCACTGAGTTCCTGGAGAAGATTTTAGGGAAGAGATACAGATTTGGGAGTCATCCAAGTCTACGATCTGGGGAGCTCCAGGCATGTGACTACTGCAGTTGGCATTTATTTCTCTATAATCTATGTGTTTGTCCAGCCTTTTCCTCACTGTAAGATAGCACATTTATCTACCTGCATTTCCTATGGCTTTTGAGTTTGAAATTTCCACCATGTAATTACCAGCGTGTAAGGGAAGTTGTCTCCACTTCTCAGATCAGACACTCACAGGTGAATTCGTAGATGTTGCTGGAATGAAGAAGACAAAGGAATACCCGCCGGTTCACCTGTCGGTTAGCCACGTGTGGTGGGGAGTGTGTTGGTCAGCTTTTTGTTACCACGACACAATACATGACATGGGCTTGTGGTTTTATAGGTTCTCAGTCCAAGATCAGCTTGGCCTCTTCGGGTTGGCCTCTGGGGGTGGTGCTCACGCTGGCAGAGTCTTAACATGGCACGGAGCATCCCATGAGGACAGGGAATGCATGGCTCTGTGTCTGAGTTTAGTGATCTGTTTTCAAGCCAGCAGGACTTAGTCATGGGTCTCCACCCTAACGACTCAATCCAGTCATCTCCCAAGGGTCCCACTTCCAAATGCCATAACTGGATTCAGTTTCCACTGTCCTAGAACCTTCACCTAAGACTTTGGGGACTAAGCCTGTAACACGTGGGCCTTTGAGAAACAGTCAGCATCCAAGCTATTACCCAAATACCGAAAACAGTGCTGGAAGCCAGCCAGGGCTAGTGTACTGAGACAGGGAGTGCACACAATTGAAAGAGGACAATCAGGTTCAAGAAAGAACAAATAAAACGCAATACCTCCCTTAAACAGTGACAAAC
The DNA here is from genome assembly GCA_949820135.1 of Sylvilagus floridanus. NCBI lineage: Eukaryota > Metazoa > Chordata > Mammalia > Lagomorpha > Leporidae > Sylvilagus > Sylvilagus floridanus. The sequence continues at coordinate 6,721,443 of OX463228.1, read as the reverse complement.
TATGAACTTTAGGGGGTGAGGCTTCTGTAGGGAGAAGGCTCACTCCTAAGAAATGGCCATCTCTGCCTGACCTTCCCAGCACTCCAGAGGCTTGGGGTGTATGAACAGGGTGCTCGCAGGAAGGGCACCTTGGGGACACCTGCTAGCCTCTCTCCAAGGCAACCCATCCGCCTCCCCAAACCTTCCTCTGAGCTGCAGGTAGGTAACAAAGATGATCGTCAGAGCCAAGACAGTGAGGTTTTCATGTCCCCGACTCCCAGCCTGCCAGCCACTCACCACCTGCCCTGCATGCCACAGACATATCCTGGGCACAGCGCCTGCCAACCCCAGGGAAGCAGCCAGACGGCACGGCCTCACCCGGCTGTCATAGACGGTCATTCCAGGATAATTCTCCATCACCTGAATGTCTTAAAGAATCTTCCAAGTTCTTAGAAGATTAATGTCTTCCAGGCCACCCTGAAAACCTCAGATTCCTGACTTGTGAGAGCCGTGACAAAACTCTAGACTGGCTTATTCTAGCAGACAGGAAAACTGAGTGTCAGAGACATGATGTAATGTGCCTGAAAATCGCACAGCTTGTTCCGGACAGAACCAAGGCGAGGGACTGGATTCCTCACTGCCATTGCAAACCATTTCCGCTACCTCAGGCAGAAAATTACGAGCTCTTGAAATACAGCAGTTCCTTTAACGTGCCTGAGGTATTGCCCCAGCACATGAAAACTGCTTGTGTAGTTTGTTAAAAGTCCAGATCTCAGGATGTCCCCAGGGACCTGGATACAGGAACCTCAGTTTTCATCCACCCTCCCAGACTTACTGCTTGTCTGAACTTGGGGATCGGTTCAGCCCCTACCAAGTGTCCTCCAGCCTCTACATAAGTAACCTCCAATGATGATTGTCCCATCTTTGGACAGTCTTCACCTTTGGAAGCTTCTTCCTTATGATGATCTGAAACTTACCCTCATTCTTGTTCATTTAATTCATTATGCTCAATGAAACCTGTTCCTCACAAAGCATTGAGGAATGAGTTTGATGAAAATTATACCCACCTAGGTCTTCCTTATGAATTTTTATTGTGCAAATAATTTTAAGAAAATATTCAAGGTATATACATGTACCTTTACCCAAGTATCTCAACACAGTTTTTCATGAAGACGTTTCTCCCTCTTTTTACAGTCTACAAATTTATTTTTAATAGCCTACCATTAACATTTTTAAAGATTTTATATTGTTTATTTGAGAGTTAGAGTTACAGAGAGGAGGAGAGACAGAGAGGTTTTCCATCTGCTGGTTCACTCCCCAAATGGCCGCAGCAGCTGGACCTGGGCAGATCCAAAGCCAGGAGCCAGGAGCTTCCTCTGGGTCTCCCACAGGGTGCAGAGCCCCAGGCACTTGCACCATCCTCTACTGCTTCCCCAGGCCACAGCAGAGAGCTGGATCAGAAGAGAAGCAGCTGAAACATGAACCAGCGCCCATATGGGATGCTGGTGCTGCAGGCGGGAGCCCAGCCTACTATGCCAGAGCACTGGTACCTACCATAAACAGTTAAAAGGATTTTCCTGCTGGTTCATGGCAGCAGAATTTAGGAGAAGGAATCTGGGGCTGCAGACTGCCTGTGTGGCTTGAGCTGGTCAGCAGCTTCTTCAGGCCTTAATTTCCCCTCTGTCCATTGCTAGCTTTGGATTGAAAATACCTGTGATCCGCCTGACTCTGCTCTTCAGTGACTCTTCATGGGATGCTCAACGAAGCTCTGTCCAAAGTTAGTGCTCTCTGCTTTCTCTCTGGACGTCCCACCCAGCATCCATCCCTGAGTCCCATTAGGCCACCCTTTATTTTCTGTGCTGTGCTACTCCCATGTCAGAGAACAGCCAGCCAGATTGGGAGACCTGCGCATGGCCCCAGATTAGTCAACATTCCCAGTCTGTGTTGCTCTCTTGTTTTTATGTTGTTGAAAGGAAAAGAAGCTGGGAAAAGGACTCAAAAGAGAGGTCATCTGTGGGATGCCTGTCGGGGGCTACATGATGCCCCTTAAAGGGTTCACGTACTCAGTTTTGTAAATGCTCTGTTCTATAGGAAAAAAAGAGGAGAGAGGTGTTGAAAATGTGATTAAGCTAAGGATTTTTTTTTGACAGGCAGAGTTAGACAGAGAGAAAGGTCTTCTTTTTTCCATTGGTTCACTCCCCCAAACGGCCGCTATGGCTGGCGCGTTGCAGCCGGCACACTGTGCTGATCTGAAGGCAGGAGCCAGGTGCTTCTCCTGGTCTCCCATGCCGGTGCAGGCCCCAAGCACTTGGGCCATCCTCCACTGCACTCCGGGGCCATAGCAGAGAGCTGAACTGGAAGAGGAGCAACCGGGACTAGAACCCGGAGTGCCAGCACCGTAGGCAGAGGATTAGCCAAGTGAGCTATGGCACTGGCGTAAGCTAAGGATTTTGAAATGACTTTCTGGATTTTTGGAGTGGGCCCCACATTCACTCACATGCATCCTTATTAAAGTCAGAAAAAGATTTGCCATCAAAGAGGAGAAGGCAATGTGACGACTGTGGTGAGACTGGGGTGATAGGATGTGGCTGCAGCCAAGGGGCATTAGCAGTCAAAGGCTTCCCTGGAGCCCCACAGGGGACGTGGCCCTGCCAAAGCCTTGATTTGACTCAGAGAAACAGACTTTAGGCTTCTGGCCTCCAAAAGTGTGAAAGAATAGATTTCGGTTGTTTAGGTCATAAAGTTTGTGGTGACTTGCCACACCATAGGAAGCCAGCACAGTGCCCAAATTGCCCTGAAACATTGTAATTGAAGGAAATGGCAGAGTGATTTTTTTTAAATGGAGATATTATTAACTGACACAAGAGACAAGCAAAAGTTTACATTTTTTTCCGAACTTTTCCTGGAAAAATATAGATTATAACATTAATTTTGAAAGCAAATTGCACCCATAGAAACTTCTGTAGTGTAATTCTTCAGTTTGTGGAGAAACTAGAGAAATAGAGTTCCCAAAATGAAACCACCTCCCATATACCAGTAAATGTAATGGCTTAGATGAAATGTACAAATTCCTTGAAACACAAATTATCAAAACTGACATATTAATAAATTTTAAATTGAATAGACCTTTATATTTTCAAAGGAATGAAATGTGTGCATAAAAAATTTTCCCGCAAATAAAATTATAATCCCAATTGTCTTTCTAGATGTTTCCTACAAAAAATTTTGAGTAAAAAGCAAACCAATTCTATGTTGATAGGAAGTCTTCTCAAAGCATTTCATGAAGCTAAGACTACCCTGATGCCAAAAATAAACCTTTATTAGAAAAAAAAAATTGCAGTCCAGTTACTGTCACAAAAGTAAATACAAAAATTTGTAGCCAAATATTAGAAAATTGAGTCACATAATACTGTACATCTAAGTTGGTGCCTGGCAGACTTATTTTGTAGAGGTCTGTTATATTCTTTAGGTTTCTCCAGCCACATTCTCTGTTGCCATTACTCAGTTCTATAATTGTAATGCACTATGCACGGGCATGGCTGTATTTCTAGTAAACTGGGTTTATACACAGGTGGTAAGTCATAGTTTGCCCATCCCTGCGTTGGACATATCTCATAAGATGCTGAACAGAAGGCAGATGTTTGGTCCACTAAAATATAACCATCAAAAAACAAGAAACAGGAGGCAATAGCATTGCAGGATATATATCTGGGTGATAAAAAGTGGCAGGAAACAGTATGGAAGCTTCCGATTTTTATTGTTATCATTTCCTACTAGTTTGGTCTTGGGCTCTTTCTCGAGAGTGGCCATAAGGCAAGGAGAGACCTGGAAAAGGAGAAATTCCGTGAGGCACAAGGAGGAGGGGAAACCAAAATGCATGAAACAGAGGACATTTGGGCCAGCGCCACAGCTCACTAGGCTAATCCTCCACCTGCAGCACCAGCACCCTGGGTTCTAGTCCCAGTTAGGGTGCTGGGTTCTGTCTCGGTTGTTCCTCTTCCAGTCCAGCTCTCTGCTGTGGCCCCGGAGTGCAGTGGAGGATGGCCCAGGTCCTTGGGCCCTGAACCCACATGGGAGACCAGGAGGAATCACCTGGCTCCTGGCTTCAGATCGGCACAGTGCGCTGGCTGCAGCGCACAGGCCGTAGTGGCCATTTGGGGGGGTGAACCAACGGTTAAAGGAAGACCTTTCTCTCTGTCTCTCTCTCTCACTGTCTAACTCTTCCTGTAAAAAAAAAAAAAAAAAAAAAAAACAGAGGACATTCATGACTTGGCAATGCAGAGGGGCCGGGAGTGCTGAGAGGAGACAGCGGGAGTCCCAAGTGGCAGGAGCTGCATGAGTGTGTGAGTGGGACGCAGAGGCATGGGGAGGGTCTGCAGGGGTAGGTCTCCACTGAAGTCCATGGGTATCCCGTGGGTATCATGTGCAGTTTTTCAGTGGGGCTTATAGCTGGGCATCCTCAAAGGCAAGAGTTTATCCAGCCAGTGGGTGATCTTTGGGTTTTCCCATGGCCAGCAACTGTGGGGTATGCTGGGTTTGGAGTGAGATGAGCAACAAGTGGGCTATGTCACAAACAACCACACAGGGAGGGGGAGTTTTAACTGGGCCAGGCTTGATGGTCACAACTGGCTTTCAGATAATGTCTCATGGGGGCACCAAGGCACCAGCTATGTTTAAACCAACTTATGATGGAACATGATTGATAATTATTACTTCTTCTAAGGAACAAGGAGCTTATTATGATAGGGACAGTACATGCAGGGGACTACTGAGAGTTGACAATTTTTAATTGATGTCAATTGTAGCATAAATTATTAAAAATAATTGAGACTGTCCATATTTGTTTTCAGCACATTCCTATGTATATAATATTTCACAATAAAAAATGGCTTTTGTCTTTCCCCTTTTTTTAAAGATTTATTTGTTTATTTGAAAGGCAGAGTTAGAGAGAAAGGTAGAGAGAAAGAGGTCTTCCATCCACTGGTTCATTACTGAGATAGCCTCAATGACCAGAGCTGCACCGATCTGAAGCCAGAGGCCAGTTGCTTCTTCCAGGTCTCCCACATGGGTACACAGGCCCAAGGACTTGGGATATCTTCCACTGCTTTCCCAGACCATAGCATAGAGGTGGATTGGAAGTGAAGCAGCCAGGATTTGAACCAGTGCCTGTATGGGATACCAGCAGTGCAGGTGGTGGCCTTACCTGCTACACCACAGCACCAGCCCCCACCCTCCTTTGTTTTACAAAAGTAATCAGGAGTCAGTTTGGTGAGTAAGGTCAGTAATCAATGGAGAATAGCAATTTTGATTTAAATGAGGTATGACTCTAAAGAAATGAAGCTAGTTTTCTTGTTGTCCTTACAAAGTGGCTCATACATTTATCTCTTTTTTAAAGATTTATTTATTTGAAAGGAAGAGTTATAGAAAGATCTTCCAGCTGCTGGTTTACTCCCCAGATGACCACAATAGCCAGATCTGGACCAGGCACAAGCCAGGAGGCAAGAGCCAGGAGTTTCATCCAGGTCTCCTGAATGTGTGCAGGGGCCCAAGCACTTGGGCCATCTTCTGCTTTCCCAGGCCATTAGCAGAGAGCTGGATCAGAAGTGGAACAGCCAGGATGCGAACCAGCACCCATATGGCACACCAGCATCAAAGACAGCAGCTTTACCAGCTACACCACAACCCCAGCACCTCATAAGTTTATTTCTGAAGAGGAGAAGAGGATTTCCAAAAATGTTTTTTACCATGGCTAAGAATGATAGAAAGGAGGGTGTGACAAACTTTGAAAAAGCCAACACTTAGCTGAATATCAATTCCGCTGAAGTTGCCCTAACACGTACAGCTCCACTGTAGCACATTTCATTTCTGGATTTCAGCTTTTCTTTCTCCTTCTGAGGTTCATTTTAGTCACAGCATCCTGAAATCCTGGCAAGTTATAATTATGACAGCACAAGCCACAACTCTGATGTTCTTGGCCTTTGTGTCATTGCAGTCTTGCCCTAAATGTCACATTAATTCATATTTTCCACATTTTTCCTTTCAGAGTTTTTTCCCCCTTTAAGAAGAAATGCTAAATGGAAAGAAGGAAGGGGTAGACAGCTCATTTATTAAGAGTGAAGAGATACCATGCAACCCTCTAATTGTACTCTCAAATGCCTTTTTAGACATTTCTATAAAATTTTCTATCTTGGAGTAAGATGAAATTTGAGGAGAGTATGAATCCAGGTTTATTGTAACTGACCCAGAGTCACTGTCTTCTTAAAGAACCAGGAAATTACAGTGGACATCAGGCTCTGGAACAAGGAGTGTTGGCTTAGCAACAGCAACTGTTGACTTCATTGAATCCGCTATTGTATTCCATGCACTAAAATGCCCGGCTCTGTTGCTGGTGGGAAGATTCTAGTAAGTCATGTTGCTGGCAGGAAGTCTGCAAAGACTGTGAACATGGAAACCATTAATTTTCAGCTTAGCTCCTGGGTAGTTGATTTTGTTATTCTGTTCTCCTGTGAGAACAATGGTACCAGATGAAGCTTTAATTTATGGGACCACAAAACATTTTTATTGGCATGTGAAAATAATTACGGCATGTATTTATATCAACATTTTTAAAGCTAAATTTGAAGTTGCTTTTATATAAAATGTGAATTACCACATTGAACCCTGTTTTGGGTTCTTAGTTTTCTAGATCCAGGAACAACAATGGCTCAGGATCCTCTACTGGGTTCTACCTCATATGTATCTCAGATATTGCAACCCTAGAGTATTCTTGTCCTTGAAAATTAATGATAGCAGAAACACTTGTTGAGCTTCCCATAGGTAACTTTTTGATTATCAATATTTTCTAAAACACCTCCACCTTTGTCCCAATTTATACAAGCAAATTGCTGGCGTGGAGGTAGGTTGAGGACTCAAAGTCATTGTCTTCTAACCTTGGATCATTTACCAAGAAAAAAAAATGGTTTTGGTTCTTGGTTTTGCCAGCTGAGAAGTCCAAGACCATGGTGATGACTTCTGCTCTTCTGGTGAGACACTCATGGTGGAAAGCAGAAAGGCAAGCAGGCACGTGTAGAGGGAGGACAGGGGCTAGACTCCCATGACAGGGAACCCATTCGTGTGAGGAAGGCATTCATTCGTTCATGAGAGCTCTGCCACCATGACATAAGTACTCCCTCTAAGCCCCATCTCCCAAACGTGCTATGTTGAAGAGTTAAGCCTCAACCTGAGTTTTGGTGGGAACAACTCACATTAGGCGCATCTGTCACTGTTGCTAGCACTTCCTGAAAAATACTTCTATTTCCAAGTATTTCCACCTTGTGAGCCAAGTGAGGAGAACTGCAGGAATCACTGGTAATGACCATATTACTTAGACGTGCTACAAGAGGTGGGGTGTTGACCCCTTTGTCTAACTAGATTCTGGCTGAGTTGTTGACTCCATAGCTGAAGAGCTGCTTCTGCTTCTGCTGCCACAGAGGGAAATAGACACTCAGGGGCAGCTTGTCAGATGCCACGTGGTGTTGGTGGATAGACATGGACTAGGACTAATGCCTGTTGAAGGTGAGTGGTCAGACAGGGCAACTCACTCCTGCAGGCACATAGGAAGGATAGGTTGGTGTGATACCCAAGAAGAAATACAGGGAGCACCGGTCTCCCAGGGTCCATGTGACCCTTGGGGGCAAAGGCAAGATCTCCATGAAGAATCAAGGAGACAAGAAAGGAAGGAGAGGCCAGCGCTGTAGTGTACTGAGATAAGCCTCCACCTGCAGCGCTGGCATCCTGTATGTGCACCTGTTTTAGTTCCACCTGTTCCTCTTCTGATCCAGTTCTCTGCTCTGGCCTGGTGAAACAGTGTAAGATGTCCCAAGTGCTTGGGCCCCTGCAATCATGTGGGAAGACCTGGAGGAAGCTCCTAGTTGCTGGCCTCAGATCGGCCCAGCTCTGGCTATTTCAACCATTTAGGGAGAGAACCAAGGGATGGAAGAACTTTCTGTCTGTCTCTCTCTCTGTCTATATCCCTCATATAAATGAAACTCTAAAGAGAGAGAGAGAAGGAGAAAGAAATGAAGGAGCAGGACCCACTCTTTTCTACCACAGGGTCCTCAGGACAGACCTGGGAGAAGGGACAGACATAAAAACTAAAATGGGATTTAAACTTTGGACTGGACAAATCGTGAGTGACTAAAAAGCTAAAGGGTCTCTTAGAGATGATGTTAAACAATGGCAAATGGAAATGAACTTTTCGCATCTGATGGCAATCACCTGGGGAAAGTAAAATCATTTCATACAGGTGCCTCACTGAGTCTGTATTATTCAGTAAACTGAAAACCATACCTAGTGATGAAAGGGGGCTGAAGCTTCCGCTTCTGGCTGTACAGCCACCTGGATGGTAGGAGGGTGTCTCTTGGTGCACTGACTGGAATGTCAAGAAAACAAGGGGCCCCTGTAGAAGCTAAAATCTAGAAAGTGAAGATCTGGAAGGGTAGACCAGCACTGGATTAGCCTGGTTGCCAGGGTCCTCTGTCTATCCTTAAGAGTAGACAGCCTGGGTTTCCAGAATCTCAAGTGTATTGGGATTTTTGGTTAAGGAAAAAAAAAAAAGTGGAGTAGGAGATCAGTCAGTGAAGAGCCTGCTAAGAAGCAATGCCATTATTGGCTGAAGCAGAGGAGGAAGAGGCCTTTGAGACAGCGATTATGGAAATAATTGCTTTGACTTTGGCTGTTAGCAGAGTGAAAAGAGGGAGCAACGTCTCTGTAGATAGTTTCATCTCCACATCTTCCTTTGCCTGTGTGTGTCCCCCAAACCCAAGCACACAGCTTCAGGTTTCTCCATCTCAGCCTTGTCCATGGATATCTGGCAGAGGCGAGCGCATCTCCTCTCCAGGGGACGCATTTTAAAGAGGAGCCTCAAAAATTCCTAGGGAAAAAATCCATCCATAACAGAAGAAAATGAAGAGAATGCAAGTCAGTGGAAATCATAAACAGCAAGATTCCACACACAGCACAGACGTTGGCATTAATACATCCTGATAGAAAAGTATTCCATCAGTCCACAGGAAATCACCATTTGTATTGGGCAGAAGTGGTGAACATCTCAAAACAACAATCATAGGCTTTCTCTGATTTATGGCAACTAATACAGAATACAAACATGTATAGGAATGGAATGGTTACTTTGGGATATGATTGTCATTTTTAGCCCCTGTTCACACTCCTGTGGAACTGTGGTCTTCCTACATCTTACTTGTTGAATATTGTGATTAGTGGCAAATTAAGCCTGTGAATGTAGAGTAGATTAAAATTATGTCTTTGCAAAAACTGATGAAGGGAAGGTCATCATCTTGGAAATGTACCTATGGAATGCATAAAATCTGTTCTCTTTATATTAATAAAAAATTAAAAATAAATAAGGGCATTGGGAGTATACTGAAGGATGGAGGATGGAATAGTGTCACAGAGGACTGGAAGCTTTGATAAAGAACGCCATAGATTCTCTAGCAATGAAACATCTAGTGACTGAAATTACAAACTTAATGGATTCAACAGAATGACCCAGCTGAAAAGACAGCTGATAAAATAGAAGACAGAGCCTATGAAAGTGCTCCAAGGATCACATGGAAACACAGACAGATAAATTATGTGAAGAGAGAAGTTAAAAGATTTGTACAAAAGAGAGAGACATTCCAACATTTTATCAAATTTTCAGAGCGAAATTATAGAGAAAATAGGAAGGAATATTCTTCCCCATCATTTCAGTACTTTCTTACTTAAAGATATAATAATTGACAGTTTTTGAGAGTTGATTACGAGTGAGATGAAATGAAAACAGATCTATAACAAGATACATTGACGTCAAATTGCAGGACACTGAATACAAAAGACCTTCCATCAGCTACAGATAAGACAGACTGCCGTCTGAACAAACAAAAACATGGCTGACAGATGACCTCTATGTGAGAATGAAAACTAGGATGCAGTGGAAGGAAACCTTCAAAGAATTCAGAGAAAACAACAATGAACAGAATTCTGCATGCAGTGAAGCTGTCTTTCAACAATAGGAGCAAACTTATCAAACAAAATGTAAAAGGAACATATTATTAACCTATGCTTACCAAAGGAATTTCTCCAGAATATCTTTCAGGAAGAATGGAAATTCTCCCAGGAGGGAAGTTTTAGGATATCAAAGGGGGGGGGTGGCGGGGGTGCTGTGGCAAGGCAGGTAAAGCCGCCACCTGTGACACTGGCATCCCATATGGGTGCCTGTTCGTTTCCTGGCTGCTCTACTTCTGATCCAGCTCCCTGCTAATGGCCCGGGAAAGCAGCAGAAGATGGCCCAAGTGTTTGGACCCTTGCACCCATGTGGACTCCCAGCCCAAACTTGGTCATTGAGGGCATTTAGGGAATGAACCAGTGAATGGAAGACTGACTCTCTCTCTCTCTCTCTCTGTTTCTCTCTGTTTCTCTTCCTCCACCCCCCCCCCGTTGTGTGTGTGTGTCTCTCTCTTTGTCTCTATCTCTAATTCTGACTTTCAAATAAATAAAATAAATCTTTAAAAAAGATATTAAAAGAACGGTAGTAAATGTTTTGATTCATCTAAACAATCACAGATTGTCTAAAGCAAAAACAATAATGTTTACTTGAGCAATTAATAAAACTGCAAATGACTTCTAAATACAGGAAATTGAGAGGGTTTGCAAATTGAAAGGGGTTGACCACTTAACATTTATAAAGTTCTTGGATTGTTTGAGAACAGGTTAAAAATGCTTAATGGTATCCAATAGCCACATGTCACTTGGTAAATAAAATATCAAAATTCATTTTACCTATGTTGATAAAACTATAAATATCTGCTTATCAAGAGATATTCTGAAGAGTGAGAAGCCCCTGACTGGAAGACAGTATTCACAGCACACACCAACAAAGCTTTAGGTACATGAAATATATAACTATCTTCCAAAAACTAAGAATCCAACAAACACCATTAAAAATGGACCAAACACATAAGCGACCATTTCACAGAGGAGGAAATGAGTGGCCAATAAGCATCTAACAGCTACTCAGTGTCATGAATAATCCTGGCAATGCAAATCAATACTGCAGTGTACACTATCCCAACTCGCCAAATTGCAAAAAAGTGAAGTCTCTGACCATCCCATGTATGCACAAGTTTATGGAGCAAAGAGAGCGTCAAGCTGGTGCTGGTGGCAAAGCACACTGGGAAACATCCTGGCAACCCCTATTCCAGTTGAACCCATACGTGTTTTATGGCTGACGTCTCCACTACCAGGCATATATTACAGCGTGTAAGCGCTCCAGGACACTTGAGGGCATGACTTGTGTTAACAAAAATCTGGAATAACTCAGGCATAGCCTTTGGTTTGAGAATGGAAAGAGAGGGCCTATTTTAATCATGTCGTAGAGTTAGCTACACCCTATGCCAAGGAGTCAGCTGCAGCCTTGAACATGGATGCTGTGGAGAATAGTAAGCAAGCTACAGAACGTGTGGTGATCCCATTTGTATGAAGTTCAAGATCAGGCAAGATTAAACAATATCTTGCATATTTGGTTAATTGTTAAAAATACAAACTTGGAGAGAGGAGCCAGCTCTTGTGTGCAGGGTAGAGAATAAGAAATGCTTCAGGGGTGGAGGCACACTGGGATCTGAAAGGTACTTGTCGTGTTTTGTCCTCTTTCTGAATGGTACTCCATGGCTGGTCATTTTCTTATCGTTTTCAAATGTGTCTGTAGTTTATACCTGTGAGATAGACAGGTAGATGGCAGTAGCTATAGATGCACATGATATGCATATAGTGAGTGACATATTTAACACTGAGAATTTTTCAATTTACAACTGTGTGTATGTATACACTATAAATAAAACAGTGTAAAAATTGTGTATCCATGCATGTGAGTTTGCGTGTAGATGGGCAAGGGGAGCCGAGAATAATTTTAAATGAATATAAAAGAAAGGGACATCACTAGGTAGACAGAAATGAACACGTTCAGGTTTGGAAGTTGAGTGGACTTTGCTGTGCCTTTGGCTTCTACCCTGATGCATAAATCTAACTTTGACTTTTAGCAGACAAAAGGCCACTGAAAACATTTCATGTATTTTCAAGCAAATTGTGTTACCCTGGGTGCTTAGTGATTTATTTCCATGGCCAAGTTTCTGTAAAGCAATCTGCACTGTGATCCATCTGACTGCACGCTAGTTCTTATCCAGTTACCACCTTTTCCATTATTAACAGCCAGAAACAGGTGTGTCACCTGCATGGAGCCGACACCCTGGTTTATGGGTCACTGGTCTAGCTCTAAGCAAGACTGTGAAGAGCAGAGCAGAGAATTTTATCTTCAGTACTGAGTTCTGTCACTGAACTCCTTCCCAAGGATGATCATTTATCTTCCTGGGCTGAGCCAAAGCAGGCCTGTGGGAGCTGTCAGTCCCAAATGCAGGCATTAAAGGGGAGAAGGGGCTAGTGTGACACAGCAGTCAAGCCACTGCTGGGGACTCCCACCTCCCTCATCTGAGAGCCTGGGTTTAAGTCCCGCCTCTACTTCCATCCAGCTTCCTGCTAATACCCGCCCTCGGAGGCAGCCGGTAATGGCTCAAGTACTTGGGTCTCTGCCACCCACATGGGAGAGCCAAAGGAGGCTCCAGGCTCCTGGCTTTGGCCTGGCCCCATCTTGGGTATTGTGGACATTAGGGGAGTAAACCAGCAGATGTAACATCTTTCTCTCTCTCTCCTTCCCTTTTTCTCCTTTTCTCTCTCAGTCTGGTTCTGGTTCTTAAATAAACATTTTTTAAAAGCTGGGGAAGGGACTATCCATGGAGAATTTTAAAATACACCAACACTGAATAAAAAGTTGGCCTGCTTTGTTATCACCATGCAGTTCTAAAGCAGTCGGTAGGAAAATAACTCCTCTCCTCCAAAATATTTGGTTGATCAAAGAGTTCTAAATTTCTGCAGTTGGTTTCAAGTGTATAATAATATATATGTGTGATAGATTCAAATTAGCATATTTTATTACTTTAACAACAGCATCATATTGTACTTACACCAGAATTTCAAAAAGCTGGAAAATTAAATTAGAAGTAAGCTGCTTTTGATGCAAAAAATCTTGAAAATCATACATTGTTTTCATTATTACATGTTGCCCATGAACTTTGTAACAATCCCTTCTATTCATGGATTTCAAAACTTTTTGCACCAAATACAATTTTTTCATTCTGTTTTCCACAAACATTTTGAAGATCAATGGTGGAAGTTAACTCACAGAACCAACTGTTATATGGCGATTTCCAACACAGTCACGTGCACTCATTTTAAGGGTCAGTGCTCACCAGTTTGCAATTGGGTACAGTTCACATCTCAGCCTGCTATGGCTCTTTTTAAATGAAATTAAAATAAAAATGAAGAAATAGAATTAAGTTATTTTAGTTCTCTAGTTCTATGTGGCCACTTGAAGCTTAATGTATTTTCAGTTTCTATTTGAAATTGGAAACAGTAAAACAAACTGCATGGCATAATATTTTTGCCAAATATAAATTTATAAATTATGCATATTATAAATATCAATATAAACTATAAAATCAAATTTAATAGAAATGTACATTTCAGTTCATCCATGACATGTTTACTGAATTTTAGAAATATCTATGAGCCTGAAATTTATATCGTTTTCTGGTTCTAAAGTGAAAGCAGTCTGGACCGAGACGCCTTGTTACTTAGCAATACCATCTAGCGGTTGGCTACATCGTGTCGTTTGCTTAAGGGCTGTTGTCAGTGAAGAGTGGGTGTTTGCTCTTTGCAGTGTCAAGTGTGTGGGTGTACCCTTCTCCTTTTCCCTCCCAGGGTACCAGTGGGAAATCTAAACAGTCACAGACTACAGGGAGGAGCAGGCCTAAGCGTTGGGCTTTAAACACGAGGAGGACAGGCCTGCAAACGTCTACAGGAACCTCCAGCCTCTACCCACTGCTGCTCCCTTTCCCAAACCTGGCCTCCCTGAGAGTGCACGTCGCTTGCCATTCAGGCTAAGTGGCATTTGTTTTACAGAAACTGAATGAGTGAAACCTCCAAGGCTTTGACTAAAACACCTTTAGGAATCAGGTGTACTTGCCATTCCCCCTGAAATGAGATGCTTTGCAGCTGTTTCAACATATTTTTGGTTTTTAAATGTTTATTTTCATCTCCTTGAAAAGCAGCAGCCAGAGCTGGGCCAGGCCAGAGCCAGGTTGGCAGGAACTGCATCAGGGTCTCCCATGCGGGTGGCAGGGCCCCGTGCCCTTGAGCCATCTGCTGCCTCCTGGGTGTGCACTAGCAGGAAGCTGAATCAAAAGCAGAGTAATGGGGCCGGTGCTGTGGCATAGCAGGTAAAGCTACCACCTGCAGTGCCAGCATCCCATATGGATGCCGGTTCCACCTGCTCTACTTCTGATCCAGCTCTCTGCTGTGGCCTGGGAAAGCAGTAGAAGATGGCCCAAGTCCTTGGGGCCCTGCACCCATGTGGGAGACCCGGAAGAAGCTCCTGGGTTCAGATTGGCGCAGCTCCGGCCATTGCGGCCATCTGGGGAGTGAACTAGCAGATAGAAGACCTCTCTCTCTCTCTCTCTCTCTCTCTCTCTCTCTCTCTCTCTCTCTCTGTGTAACTCTGACTTTCAAATAAATAAATAAATCTTAAAAAAAAAAAAAAAGCAGAGTAGCCAGGACTCCGTCTGGTGCTCCAGTATGGGGTGCAGGCGTTCCAGGTGGGGCTTAATTGGTGTGCCAAAACACCTGCCTCCCTGTTGGTTTTTTTAGTGTTTAGAGGTTGCCGTTTCTGTTTGTAGGATGTTGTTCAAGTCTGACTCTGCAGGTAGTGCTAGCAGGCAGCCTGCAGATTTTAGGGGACTGTCAGCACCTGATTGCTAGGTGCTCTCGATGTTTCTTGTCAAAGAATTGTTAAGGAAAAAAAAGTTCAGGCAGTTGGGGTGTATTCCTTAAACACGTGGTAGGGAATGGGAAGCCAGTGTTTCTGGAAGTTTCCCGCTGCAGTAATTAGTACTGAATATCTGTTTTCTTGCTGGAAATGCCACGCAGTGTGGTCAAGCAGAGGCACGTGGTGCCCTTTGGCTGATGGTGGAAATGAAGCCCTGGCCTGGGCACAAGGCTGCAGCGGTTGGAGCTTAGACATTTGTCCAACCTGGCTGGTTCTGTAGCCCCATGGGGATGTGTCTTCCTGCTGAACCCCAAGCCTAGAGTCATCCCAAAAGCAGAAACAGAGTTCCATGAGGGAGGGCCCCAGACCTTCCTGAGATGGGGCCTCTTGGGATTCCAGAGGAAGATGTGCTGAGCACCAGATTGAAGATTTATTTACTTATTCAAAAGAGTTAGAGATATGGGGGTGGGGGATCTTCCATCTGCTGGTTCATTCTCCAAATCCCCAAATGGCTGCAATGGCTGGGGCTGGGCCAGGCCAAAGCCAGGAACCTGGAGCTTCATCTGGGTCTCCTACATGGATACTTGGGCCATCTTCCACTGCCTTCCCAGGCACATTAACAGGGAGCTGGATTGGAAGTGGAGTAGCCGGGACATGATCTGGCACCCAGGGTGCTGGCATTGCAGGTGGCAGATTAACCTTCTGTGTCACAACATCAGCCCTAATAAAATCTCTTAATTCCATATTTCATGGATTCTTTGAACTCCCTTTGCATATTTCAAGCAAAGGCAGAGTTAATCTACACGCACCAACAGGTGCTGATGAGGTCAGAAGACTGTTGCTCTCCATGGCTTATCCCTGGAAACCTGCCTCTATTCCCTTCCCCATGGATACCGAGTGGTACAATTCACATACACCGCTGTGCAAGGAGTAGGACTTCATTCTTTGTGACTTACCTCTATTTCTGTTATGAACCCCCCTTTTCTTAGAGTTGCGTCTAAGTCTGTAGTGCCGGGGTATCCATGGTTTCGGGCTGCTCTTCTGGACCTTGGCCAGGGCATCTGGTCCACCTTCCAGGAAGGTATCCCTTAGGCAGGAGCCTGGCACTTGCGTGTGTCAGTGCTGCCACCCTTTACTCTGACCCCAAGGCCTCTTCAGTGTTGACGATAGGACAATGCTTTCTGGGTTTGCATCCACTCCACTTCCTCGTGCTTTGATTTCCTCGGAGCTCAGTTTATTTTGTTTTTTGGTTACATGTGCAACATTTCAGAGCTACTAATAGTAGTAGTGCCTACCTCATATAGTCACTGGGAAGAGTAACTGGGTTAATATGTAAAAATATTTAGGGTAATGTCTGCCCCACAGTAGGAGGATGCTGTTACCAGTGTCAGTAGCACTGTTCTCACGGGTGCTCACTTGGCGGATGGCTTAACTTACTCAGCTTATTTGTCTCAGCTGTGAGACGTCCTGCTGGGTGTCTCAGTTCCTTTGCAAGATCCTTGCTTCTGTTTGGAGGTCACACTGGGAACACAGATGATAGGGCTGGGATGGTGGTGGGGGGGACTTTGCTGGCTCTCTACATGTGCCTTGAGAAGCAGAGGTGGAGGCAGGGGGAGAAATCAGTTCTGGACACTGGCATCTTGGTGCAGCCCACTGTGCAGGAGGGCTGCCTGCCCCTGCACAGCACCTGCCTCCCCTCCCTCCCATTGCCCCCATTCTTTGCTGGCCTGCTGCACGCCACAGGCTCCCGGTCTTTCTGCTGGGTCCCTCCCCAGAGGCAGGCAGTGCAGAGCACCTTGGCTGCTCCTTTGGGGTGACCAAGTGCAATGGAGGAGATCACCTGGATTCATTTGTCAGAATAGTCCCCAGTGCTACCAGAGAAACTTCATAAAGCCCCCTTCAGCCAGGGGCCAGGCTCCTGTGCCCATCATCCAGTCCTAGGGCCTGACTCATGGTCCAGGCAATATTTAGAAGCTGTCATGCATAGTAGTGTCCTCAGTGATGTCACTGTTTACCTCCCAAGAGCCACCAGTAATTATCATTGTTTTTTGTTGCTGTTGTTCCTACTCATTTAGACACAAACTGTTTTTCAAGACTAAGGGAGAAAAAATCCACACTGTTTGGATAGCTGACTACTTTGTAAAAATTAATGAGATTGAAGTCTATCTCATGTGTATAAAAATCTCACAGTCATGTTAATTAAGGACTCCATTGAATTAATGTTCATCAATTGTTCCACTTCAGTTGCATATCCTAAAATTAGCAATAAAAGTCAAACTATCATTTAAAGTTAGGGTCCAAGGAAAGCACACACTGTGTTGTTAAAGACTCAACGGCAGATGGTGGAAACAGAAAAGCCCAGGAAACTGGGGAAGTGAGGGGGGGGGGCTTTCAAAGAACAATCTAACAGTGGACGAATAGCAAGAGCCAGAGTTCTTAGCTGAAAGTGAAGTCTTTCACATCTGCCAGCGTGCTGTCTGGAGCATTGCCCGGGTATGTGGAAAGGGAGGCAGAAGGAGCCTGGGCAGAGCCATGGAAGTTTCCATAGTGAATCTTGATTGCCACAGGATGTGGAAGTTTGGTTGGAATATGACTGGGCCCCTGAACTAGTAGAGTATTTAATTTTAGAATATATAATTTTAGAATATAGAATATATAGAAAGAGAGACACAGAGGGAGCGAATGGGAGAAGGAGCACTCCCCTCTACTCGTTAACTCTTCAGATGCCCCCAGTGGCTGGAACTGGGCCAGGGCTACAGCCAGAAGCTGAGGACTCGACCCAGATCTCCCACTGGAATAGTAGGAAACCAAATACTTGAGCCATCTCCACTGCTTCCTAGAGTCTGTATTAAAAGCTGGAGTTGGGAGTTGGAGCCAGATGTCAAAACCAGGTGCTCTGATGTGCGACATAGGGATCCTAATAGCCTAGCTGGCTCACACCCTTAATGCAGCACGTTAAACCCCAAAGTCATAAGAACAATGGAGATTCCACTCAACTGTGGTACTCACAGACAAGGCTCCAGGCCACCCACAGAAGGCAGTTCTCATGAGTGGGGCCCAGGCTCTCTCCTTCCTGGCTCGCCACGCAAGCCTCCCTCCACACACATGCATGGTTTTTCTCTTCCACAGAATTCAGTAATGTACTCGGAAGGGAGTACAACCTTTCCAAATCCTACCTTTACTGAAAGGAAATGCACACCTCGGGAAGAAAGTTAAACACTGGATTGTGATTGGCTCAAGAGTTGGGAATATCAGCTGTTGTTTCTCAAAAATCACTGGGGAAAACTAGCCAGGAAGATGAGCAAGTCTGTCTAGTCCACACCAAGCTTCCCTCTTACCTGAGTTGGCAGATAGGGCACCTAACTGCTGTCGAGGTCGGTTTTCCCCAGGGGAGCAGTCCCTATGGACCTCCAGGCTCCCATGGTTCGAGCTCTCAAGGCTGAGATTCCCTTGGGTGTTCACCCCCTTGGCTGTTTCCTGCTGCTCTCCTCCAACTCCTTCATCTATTTATTTTTTCATTTATTCAGTGGTGATTTGCTATGACAAGAAAAGTTAACTTCCTACCAATTAAGTTCCTAGGTAGAGGGAAAGTACCCTGGCAAACGAGTTTTCCCAGCCCTTCCTACCCCCCTAGAGCCTGGAATCCAATGGAGGAAAGGATCATTGGGCCAGAAAGCCCACAAATAAATGAGCAGGTGTGTGGTGATGCTCAGGGGACAGGCAAAACAGTCACAAGAGAGGTGACCAGAAAGGGTTCTGTCAAAGCCCACCTGTGAGCTGAGCTGTGAGGGATGAGTTGGTGTCAGAGGCAAAGCTGGCTGGAGAGGGAGCTGTGGTGGCCAGCGCCGAGGCTCAATAGGCTAAACCTCCGACTACGGCACCGGCACACCAGGTTCTAGTCCTGGTCAGGGTGCCGGATTCTGTCCCGGTTGCCCCTCTTCCAGGCCAGCCCTCTGCTGTGGCCCGGGAGTGCAGTGGAGGATGGCCCAAGTGCTTGGGCCCTGCACCCACGTGGGAGACCAGGAGAAGCACCTGGCTCCTGCCATCGGATCAGTACAATGTGCCGGCCGCAGCGTGCCAGCCGCGGCGGCCATTGGAGGGTGAACCAACGGCAAAAGGAAGACCTTTCTCTCTGTCTCTCTCTCTCACTGTCCACTCTGCCTGTCAAAAAAAAAAAAAAGAGAGAGAGCAAGCTGTGGGCAGAGGGACCAGCACATGCAAAGTCCCTCTCCTGAGAAAGAGTACAGCAGGCAGTACGAGGGACTGGAACATGGCAGTGGTGGCAGGAGCAGAGAGAGAAGGCAGAAGGGCACAGTGTGGCGTGAAGCTGGGGGCGTGCGTAGGACTGTGGCCTTGAGAGCAGGGGGAGACCAGTGACGGGTTTACATGGGGATGACATGATCACATGTGAATTTTGAAAAAGGTTGTGTTATGTGTTATCAATCACAGTTCATTCAGAAAAGCAGAACCATTCAGATACAGTAGTGTATGTGTTGGGGGGTGGTATATATATGGAGAGAGAGAACGTTGAACAGTTCATGGAAATGGAATTAAAAGAATTTGTTTTAGGGTGATGCCATAATTTTTGGTAAGCCATACATAGAGAAGTCTTCAAAAATTCTGTGCAGGGGCTGCTATGGCGGTGCAGCAGGCTGAGTCACAGCCTGCGATGCTGCCATCCCATGTAAGTGCTGGTTCGAGTCCTAGCTGTTCCCCTTCTGATCCAGCTCCCTGCTATTATGCCCAAGAAAGCAGTGGATGATGGTCCCAGTACTCGGATCCCTGCCACCCGTGTGGGAGACCCAGATGGAGTTCCTGGTTCCAGGCTTTGGCCTGGCCCAGCCTTGATCATCACAACCTTCTGGGAAGGGAATCAGCAGCTAGACAATAGCTCTCTCTTTCTCTCTGTCTCTCCCTCCCTAAAAACCTGCCTTTCAAATCAATAAGCTAAGTCCCTTTTTTAATTTCATGGAAAATTCATATTATGAGTAAACTATGCATGGATTTCAAATTTCTTTTGCACAAAAGTAAACTTTAATTATGTTTTGCATCAACTTTTCAGAGTATCACTGTAAATTGCATATGTCTGTGTGTGTGCATTGGTTGCTGGTTAAGCAGCCTCTATAAGGCTGTTGACTTTCGGAGCAACTGGCGTTGGAGCTGTGAATTCACAGGGCAGACATTTAGCAAGGGAGACCAAGGACAAGCTGGGGCCCAAACATGTGAACTGAGACCCATGGAGGCTGAGTGAATCCCATGTTAGTTCGTGCTGCCTCCCAGGATAGTCTGTGGGAGATGCTGGCTTTTGTCATCACAGCGGTAAACACACACCTGGCCTGGGAGTCAGATAAGTTGTAAGAAAATCCAGGGGAAGGTGGAGCAGCTCGGTTCTGGCTGCTGCCCTGCCAATGGAGGCATGCCCCAGGGTCGGGTCAACACGTGTGAGCTGCAGCAGGTCTGCTGCCTACCTTCCACCCTGTGAACCTCAGAAACAGCCTTTGCGGCTCACTCCTACCCCGAAACAGCCAGGAGAGGGGGGGCCTGAGAAAGCGCATCAGCCCAGCCTCCTTGATGCTTTACCAGGCAAGAGTCTGGTGGAGAATGGGTGTGCAAGGCCTCCTGTGTGCCCTCCCTGGCCCTTCCCCTTCCATCTTCTGGCTCACGGCTGCACTTGCCAGGGCTGCCTCTCCAGTCTGCACACCAGCTGTACCAAGGAAGAATCCAGAGTTCCCAAATGAGCTGCCAAGGGTTGGGAAACAGTAGCTAACAACATTACAGGTCCATTTGGCAGCACTGCAAACCTTCCCCATCACAATTACAGCACGTGGAGGCAGAAGAAGCTGTCTTAATGGGCCAAGCAAACGGAAAGTGACAGGCTGCCTGAGATAAGATACTGCAGCATGGGGAGCTGGTAAAACACAGCCTGATATCAGTTTGTCCCTGCTTTATCTGCTGAAATAGGTCAGGTGCTTTTCTGCCTTCTCCTACCTGAGGGTCTCCAAGCCCCTCTCTCATGAAGATCTATCACATCATGGTCCCCACTTTTCTCAGAATACTGGGGAACCAGGACCAGCAACAAATACTCTGATGAAGGGTGGAAGCTGAGAAGAAAGGCATCGTGGTGACCAACTACCTCGATGGGGCTGACCCTGATGGTCCATCAGAGTCCCATGCAGAAACCTACAGGCTCTCCAGTGTCTGTGCCCCTGTGGCTGCTATGGGCCCGAAGAGAGCTTGGGGTGGAACCAGGCATCCGTGGTTGGCAAAGCTCCCCCAGTGATGCTCTGTGCAGCCAGAGTCTAGAACCAGGGATGTGGTCTAATCCTCTTCTTTTCCCATTGTGCAGCTAAGACACTGAGAAGTATGCTGAATATCAGTGTCTTTCGATAGAACCCAAGGGGCTCCTAACTATGAAGGCAAGAGCTAAGAACACCAGGAGCTGGGAAATCCGAGTCATGTTACAAAGACGGGTGGAGAGACTGGTTATTCACTCACACTCAGAGTCCATCCACAGACCTCTGTGCCCCTTTGGTCTAACCCCGACAGCCTGGTTCTTTCAGTGCACCTTGCTCACAGCACGAGAGAGAGGAAGGAAGATTGATGAGTCTAGTAATGCATTGTTCAGTGGGAATGCATTTTGGAAAGATTCTATAAATTACAGGAGAGCCTTAATAGCCAATAATTAGGTCTCCTAAAAATGGAGCCATCTTAAGTAGCATCTGGTCACATGGTCAGTCTAAAATAGACCTGAACCAGGAGCCTCCGTGGGAGGATGTTTTAAAGACCAAGAAAGAACAGCGGTGAATTGGATTAAGGAAACCTCTGTGACTACAGTGAAGCAACGTTTAACCTAAAGTCTGTCTTCATAACTGGTATGAATGATTTTGTTTTTGAAAAACCGGATCAAATTCTGGGACATTTTTAGTCTGTGACAATAGCAAGATATATGAAATTCTAATTTCACTCTTTATTTAAAAAAAATTTAAGAGAAAAAAATGGAATATCATTTCTGTAAAGACCATTGATGTTTGTTCCAAAGAATTTGAGAGCTTTAAAAAAGTACAAGGAAAAATGTAAAATCATCTTATAAATCTCAATATCCAAAAATAGCACTCTTGGGCAATAGGTGGACATCATTTTAGACTCCTTTAAAAAAAAAAACACTATTTGAGAAGCAGAGTGACAGAAATGGAGACACACCCACACAGAAAGAGAGCAAGAGCAAGAGAGAGAAATCTTCCATCCGCTGTTTCACTCTTCAAATGGCTGCAATGACCAGGGCTGGAGCTGGCTTGAATCAGGAGCCAGGAACTCCATCCAGGCTCCTACATGGTGGCAGGTCTGCTGCTCTCCCAGGTACATTAGCAGGTACTGGATTGAAGGCAGAGCAGCTGAGATTTGAACTGGCACTCTTATTTGGGCTGCTGGCATTGCAGATGGCAGCTTAACCCTCTGTGCTACAATGCCGGCTCCCATTTCAGACTGTTTCAAAGAGTATGTGTGCATAGAAACATATATACATATATATACATATTTATTCATATTGTTTCCTTAAAGATGCCTTAATAAAATAGTCATTGGAGTCATATTTTTATTTTTACTTATTTATTTATTTTGCTATTCAAAATAATTGCATCTTGAAGTTAATTTTACTTTTTTTTTTTTTGGAAACTTAATTAATTTTAAAGAAGTATCCAAGAATGATACATCTTTTGCAAGCACTTAGACATAATTATAATACAGCTCTTTGAGGACAGAGGTCCTGCATGGGAAGTTAGTGCACAGTGACTCTCGTTGTTAATTTAACAATTAGCACTCTTATGTATGACGTCAGTGATCACCCAAGGCTCTTGACAAAAGCTGCCTAGGCTATGGAAACCTTTTGAATCCACAAATTCCATCAGTATTTAGACAAGGCCATAAACAAACTGAATGTTCTCGACTCCCTTCAGAGAAAAGTATTTCCTTCTTTGATGACCACTTCTTTACACTGGGGTCTCACCTACCCAGGTTCTTCATGTAAACATTTTTTGCAACAATGTCTTGGCTTTCCATGTCTGAAATGCTCTGGTGGGCTTTTCAGCCAGACTAGAATGCCTTAAGGGCTGAATCTGAAGTCAGAGTGCTACTTAAAGCGATTATCATTCTATGAGTCTTCTGTGTGGACTGTTTCCCATGTTGGAGCATTCACTCCTTTTTAATTCTATCTATTATTATTACCAGACACTCCTATCCATATGATCACTTTAACACTTAAGATGGTATTTTTACCACCCAGTTTAAGGGGGTTTGGGGTCCCATGGCAAGTGTTTAAGCTGTACCCTTAGAAGTAAGTCAATAGGAATGTGTGCAGAACTATACAGCTTTACAGTTACAAACTTCATACACTTCATAATTACAACTTTAGGAACATGGTGATTTTTCCCACTGTGCCCACACTTACTCCTCCCTCTCTTACTCCCACTCTTATTTCTTACTGAGATCTATTTTCAGTTAACTTTATACACATATGTTTATGTTATGTAAAGAGTTTAACAAATAGTATAAAATCAACAAAGAACAAATGCTGCTGAGGATGTGGGGAAAAAGGTACCCTAATCCACTGTTGGTGGGAATGTAAACTGGTAAAGCCACTATGGAAGACAGTTTAGAGATACCTCTGAATATAGACCTACCATATGACCCCACTCCTGGGAAGTTACCCAAAGGAAATTAAATCAGCATATGGAAAAGTTATCTGCAACCCTGTGTTTATTGCAGCTCAATTCACAACAGCTAAAACATGGAATCAACCCAAATGCCCATCAACTGAAGACTGGATAAAGAAATTATGGGTTGTGTACACTATGGAATACTACACAATGGTAACAAAAATGAAATCTGGTCATTTAAAACAAAATGGATGAATCTGGAAAACATCATACTTAATGAAATAAGCCAGTCCCAAAGCAACAAATATCGTATATTCTCCCTGATCTTTGAGAACTAATAGAGTACCTAAAAGACAATCTGTAGAAGTGAAATTGACACTTTGAGAAGCAATGACTCGAACAGCCCCTGTCTTGACTGTTGAGGAACAGGGTTTTTTTTTTTTTTTCCCCTCATACTATTTGTTGAACTCTCAAATTTACGTGGTATCAATCAACTTCCTGCTATGAAAGATGAAGGTATTGATATTTCTTCTCATTTCTCTGATGTCTGCCTCCCAGGGTTGTACATTGTCTCTCATGCATTCAGCCAGACTCAAAATAGACTTTCCTTTGTGTGGGGAACTGCTAGCTACAAGATATACACAGACAGACAAAATTCTTGCCTATAATGGTTCTTGCATTTTAATAGAAAAAATAAATTACTTGTGGTGCGCCGGCCGCAGCGCACCGGCCACAGCGGCCATCAGAGGGTGAACCAACGGCAAAGGAAGACCTTTCTCTCTGTCTCTCTCTCTCTCACTGTCCACTCTGACTGTCAAAAGTAAAAAAAAGGAAAAAATAAATTACTGTTTTGACATCTTGCTGATTCTCTTCACTAACCATATGCCTCATAATTGTTCAGTGTTATTTCTATATTTGAATTTCTCCCTCTCCCTCTCCCTCTCCCTCCCCCCCCCCCATATATATGGCAGACTAGAGATAGCCAAACCAGGTTTATGAAAATGGGAGGATGCTATAGATTCATCTCCTTTGTTGGAAGTCTGCTCACCTCTCCTCCTCCCTCTTTAGGAGAAAGCAGAGTCCTCTCCTTTTCCCATTAGGCTCAGTCCCAGGTGGCTTCTGGGAGGAAGGAGGGGTCAGGAAGGCTGAGCCTCTCTCCACGGCTTTTCTGCAGAATCTCCTTGCTGACCAGTGTTGGATGCATGTGGCACTAGGCTATTTCTGCCCACCTTTTTGTCTGGTTGCAGCTGGCACTAATTTTCATTGTCTTCACCATCTTCATGTTGTCATTGTTTATTTTAATAAGTGTTGTCAAGTTAGAGTTGTTATGATCAGTCTTTTTATCTTTACTCAAAATTTAACCTTTAAAGTACAAGCATGCTTCAAAAACTTCATGGAAAAAGAATTAAAAGATGTTCATTTTGATGGAAAAAATTCAAATTCATACAATTTTTCATATGCATTTTCCATGAAGTTTTGATAACCCCATGTATATATGAATTTCAAAATCTTTTCACCAAAATAAACTTTTTATTCCATTTTCTATGAACTTTTGAAGGGCTCATGTCATGCAATAAATATAAATCCCCAGATGTAAAAATCAAACCATAATATGTTTCTGGGAGTAGGGACAGACAAATAGGCCAACTAAATTTCCCTTGTATGCTTCTTGTTGGATCAGTCATTGAAGAATTTTTTATGCAGTCTCTTTGCAGCTTCCCATCCCTAGCTTGTTCTGCAGAGCTTCAAAACAGATGGGAGAGTCACTGTTAACTGAGTGAGGTCAGTGGGTCACAGGACTCACGGTTGCTGTGCCATTTTCATTTGTGAGGGCATCAAAACTCCTTTGGTCCAAAACATATTAGAGAGAGAGCCACAATTCACAAGGGACGTGTTAGGTGGGAGATGCTGCCCCAGGGAGAAGGCAAAGAATAAGCACTGGACTCGGTGACCTCCCAGATCCCTCTAAACTTGAATTTCTGCAGCTCTTTCAGGTTTCCCTACATTTCTGATGAGAAAGAAAGGAACAAGGAAGTACGTTAGAAAACTACGTAAAATACTTCCTGAGGAGCTGAAATTTTAAAAGGAGGCGTAGAGTAAAGTAAGAAAGATAAGGAGGAGTTAATATAAAGTACGCAAATTGAAAGAATAAGACTCAGGGTGATGCTGAGAAAGATGGTGGAGTCTCGGGGAACACCCGGAGGTCACCCACCGCCACTGCCGAAACCAGTTTGACAAGAAGGATCATGCAGCAGCAAAGGAAGCAGATTCACAAAGATTCTCAGTGATGCTTTAACACAAAGCCCCTTTTAAAAGGTGCAGGTAGGGTGTAGGGGAAGGAGCATGGGAGAGACGTATCAGAACCTCATGGAAGGATTCCTAACAGAAGCAGTGAGACCCCAGCCAGCTCACCAACAGAGGCAGGAAGGGAGCTGACACAATCTCTCTACTGTGCTGTCTCCTGGTGCTGCCTCCCATTAATGACCCCAACCAGAAACCAGAGGGCAAGGGGACCCATTGGTCTCATCCGTCAGGGTAGCACACCGGGGCTCAGAGCAGGGTGGAGAGAGGTGGTGGATCTGGAGCGACAAATGGAAGATACCCAGCAAAAAGGCAACACAGGGGCATAGCCACCTTCTGCTTCGAGAGGCTGAGTCACCATGGCAGTGAATGCTAAGAGAGCGGGTGAGCCTGTGATTGCTTCAGAGCTCTTTCCTCCCAAGAATGATGTAACTAGAAAGGAAATAATAAACAGAGCTGAAGGCACACGAAAGCCCCAAAAGGTCAAGGCAGCAGACGGACACTTGAATCCAGTCTGTGGGCCTCTATGAATTCTGTGTAAGGGTGCAAAAAGAAATTATGCTCGATTTTCAGGAGTGTAATAGTATATTGCTGACGCTGTAATACAGCTGATTGAAATGTAAGGGATTACACGATGTAAAACATCTCGATTGCTGGAGCCTCTCAGTCTGATTGGTGATGAATGTGCCAGAGCAATGCCGACTGCGCAGGGAGGCTGAACTCGCCCCTGGCTGAATGGTTAAACCAAGTGATGCTTGTGTGGCCTGAGGAAAGGGGGCCACAGCACCCTTCTCGGTGAGCTGCTTCTGTACAGAGTGCTGTAAAAGTCTTGCACTAAGACAGGAGGGATATGTCAAGCTCAACGTTACAACCAATTTAAAGCTAGCAAGGAAAATCGATTCCTGTTGCATTAGAAAGACATTGGGAGATTGCACATTCGGTGCCATAGTTGACATTATTATGCTCATGTCCCGAATCAGAGTGTTTGGGTTCAAGTCCTGGCTCCACTTCTGATTCCAGCTTCCTGCTAATGCACTTCCTGGGAGGCAGAAGGTGACAGCTCAAGCACTTGGCTCCCTGCTGCCTCGTGGGAAATCCAGGCTGAGTTCTGTGCTCCAGGAAAAAGCAAATGCTGTGCATGGGAACAGAACCTGAATCTCCCTCTATCCTGGAGTAGCCCTTCCTCTGACCTTCAAGTCCCAGCTCCTGTGAATGACCCTTCACCACTCGGGGTACCTCTGCTGCCCACCACTCTGTTGCCAACCTGCGGTGTGGACTGTCCCTAGGAATGCGGAGACCCTGTTGGCTGCCCAGCACAGCCCACAGCTATCTTTGTGGCCTCGCAGGACGAGCATGACATGGAGGCCAAAGACACAGTCTTCTTGCTTCTTTTGTTTTTAATAAAGATTGTATTTATTTGAAAGGCAGAGTTAGGGAGAGACAGGCAGAGAGAGATCTTCTATTTGCTGATTCACTCCACAAATAGCTGCCAGGCCCAGGGTTGGGCTAGGCCAAAGCCAGGAGCCAGAAACTCCATCCAGGTTTCCCATGTGAGTAGCAGGGGCCTAACTACTTGGTTCCTCTTCTGCTGCCTCCCAGGTACATTAGCAGGGAGCTGGATCAGAAGTGGATCAGCCTTGTTGGATGCCAGCCTTGTAGGCAGCAGCTTTACCCACTACACCACAACGCCACTCCCAACTTCCTTCTATGTAAAGCAGTTCTGTCCACTGAGGCTAATGTGGAAAGCTTAGATTCAAGGACACTTTCTATCTTTGTAGACAGACAGATGCATCTGGGTGTAAATAGTGACCACCTCCAACATGTCATCACATGTGAGGTCCCCTGAGCTCCCAGGGCCTGGAGTTTGGGAGAAGCAAAGTCAGGATTTGCTCTAGGCCCTTGTGCACCCCCCTGAGCTACGGGGATCAGGGGCAGAGCACAGACTTCCTTTGGCACTGGGATTTTATTTTCCACTTCCTGATATGTGATCAGCATTCACCTCCAATGTGATCACCTCTTTGCACCTTCCTTCAAAAGCCCAATGCCACCTTGCACTCTCAGGGCTCCTCTTGTCTTTCCACAGGATGGCCTTGTTGGCATCCACCTGAAGGTTGCTGAGGACACCTGAAGCTAGATGTCTGTGTTGGCTTAGATAGCAGATGGGTGGCTGTTCAAGGCCGATCAACCCATGGCATGGAGGAAGAGGGAACAGGAGACCTCTGTTTAGCAGAGCATCACATCAGCAGCTTGTGGCACATGTCTGAGAGCAGACTGCTCTGGAAATTGAGGTGGGGGGGTGCAGATTGGAATTGCGCAGAGGCTGTAGGTCAGGAAGCTGCGGGAGGGAGGGAGGATAGGCTGGGAAGGGGGGGGGTGCTGATTGGTGCCACCTGCTACCAGATTTCTCCCAAAGGCTGGAAAATCTCTAAGTCCAGGTTTGGGGTTTTCTTCGTGTCTGAGAGTGAATGTGTTCGGAGTTACCAAGCATCCACAGGGGTGTGTTCATCTGGGGTATTTGGAAGCCAGAACCCACCCACCAGCCACCACACAGTTGTTTGTTGTTGGCAGGTGCAGGTCTCCTGGAGAAAGCAGCCTCCCAAAGGTCATGGCCAGTGGGGCTACTGCTGTGGGCATGACTGCAGCTGTGTGTCCGCCCACTGCATGGGTCCCTACCCTTGATTTCAGTAGTCAGGTTGGCCCACGCTCTACAGATGTCTACACGCAGCAGGAACTCAGATCAGACTTTATGCAAATGACTGCAGCAAACAGAATGACAGAAGCCACGTTTGGTCATGAAAACGAGCGTTTGGTGACACGGATGTCAGTTGCTCCTAGTTAATGCTGTGGTTCGAATGAGATTGGGCCCCCAACTCTTGCAGAAGTCTTATGTGAGTAGTACTAAGTCCTAAACCTAAAACTGTCATGGGGTCTGGAAGTGAGGACTTGGAAAAGTGATCAGAGTGCCCGCCGGCCCCGTGGTTGAGTCCTGGCTACACTGTAAGGAGAAGCTTGCAGACTGACACCGAGAGAGGATGGGGCCCCCTGTCTCTCGTGCAGTGATCTGTGCCACCTCAGGACTCTGCCAGGTGGAAGGCCATCACCAGCTGGTGCTCCTGGGCCTTGTCCCTCCAGAACCATGAGCCAAAATCTTTTTTCTTTTTAATGGTAGACTGCCCTTGCTTATTTCATTATAGTAACAGAAAGCTGACTAATAGAGCTAATTATGCCACTTTGCACTGTACTCTGTCTTTTACATTGTGGTTTCTAAGACCAAGTCCCAGGTCTTCCTCTCTTAAAAATATCTGACCACGTCTAACTCATTGATAAGCCACTGATGGTTCTGGAAGGATCTGGGCCATCTCCTGCTCATCTCGTGCAGCACCGCCCCTCACCACCTGCACTGGGGCGCCTACCTTTCTTTTTCTTCCATGGCTCTCATGGCTTAGTCTTAGCTTTCGCTTCATGGTTGTTTACAGAACTGTCATGCGGGAGCAAACCTTGATTGATTGACACCTATGGAAAGCTTTGCCTTGCGTTGGATGCTCTGTGACATTGTTGCTCCTGAGTCTCTCAGAGGAGTGCTGTGTCTGTATAAAGAGATTTATTGCAAGGAATTGGCACCTGTAACTTTGGAGGCTGAGAATTCTCCAGATCTGCAGTTGCTGTAAGAGGGTGCCCAGGCACCTGGTCGAACATTGCTGTGAGTGCAATATTCTCTAACTCTCAGTCAGCAAGGTCAGTCTTAGTCCAGGCAGTGAGCTGGGAGAGGCTCGTAGAGCCCTCTTTCTCAGGAAATGCCGCCTTCTTTAGCAGCTGGCCCTGTAGGCAGCACAGATGCCGTGACCTTTCCAGGGCAAAGATGTGAAAATTCTCACCCAGGAGCTGGAGCACCAGGGAAGTGGCTCACTGCTGTTACGGCTTGATCAGCTCAGGGCTTCTCCAAAGGTCAAGGGCGCCGTCGCGCTTGCTGCTCCCCCCGTTTGGCTCCCTCCTCCTCCTCTTACAGATTTTGCTGTCAGAGTTAAACAGACGGGTGTTACTGAAAGCAGGCTCAGGTCTGAACCAGTGTAGCTAGGAACTAACCCTCCCAACTCAATTTGCAGTCCAATACCAGGCTGCCACCCCGCCTCTGCCACCAGAGAGAAGAGTGGCTGCCCCTTGCTTTTTGTGAAAGATGCCCCTGAAAAAGTTACATTTACATCCAGTTTTAACGAACTGACTTGTTAATCTACCACTAACACTTGCTCTGTAAAGGAAGTGTTGGTAAGCCCTCGTTGTTTCGCCGTGGTTGGCAACGCCGCATCTTGTGATCACAGACTGGCAGCGAGCAGTTTCAGGTCCAATTAGGTCTGTTTATACTCAGATCTACAGACCCTTAGCTGTTTTCCAATGAATTCTGCTACCTTTTATGTGTTGTATTTTTCTCTTTTTTTATGATACCGTTTTCCAATTTTTATGAGCTATCTTAGATGTTTATGTTATTTGTGTGTATATACCACTTGATGACTGCCTGATGTAAGTCCAGCCGTGGGATTTCACTGTCTCTATTCTCAATCCTCTTGCTAACCTAAATGTCTAAAATAGCACCATTTAGCTTTGAACGTTGGCAAGGCCTATCTGGCCGTCATTTGATTGACAACATCTGCCTTGTTCTCATTTGTATTGTATTGGACTCTGTCACCGGCTTCAAAAGCAGAACCTCTTATTGCCAGGGAGTTCATTGGTGAATGATGTTTTTATTGACTGAGAGTTTAGTTGTTTAGAGTATGTAGTAAATTGGTTTGGCATCATGGAGATGGCACTGTATATAAGAGTCACCTACTATGCTAGGTATTACAGTTTAATAATGAAGGACATAAAAGGACGATCAGGTAATGGATGCATTTCTACCAAAAGAAATCATGACAGGATGACCAAGCAGTTTTTCAGGAGGATGAAAAGTAATGGGATCATGGAGCCATCACACGCAGTCTGCTCTGTAGCATCCGTACCTGGCACAGCTTGCTGGCAGGTGACTTCTGGATTCCCACCTTGGTAAATATCAACTTGTAATAATTCAGTAGTCAAAAATAAGGAAGAAAATACAGTAAAAGAAAACCGACTTTTAGACTTACTTGAATTAGTACTTAAGAGAGGTGGAGGGGGTAGGGCTGAGGAGAGAGATTCCATTTACTGGCTCACTCCCTAAGTATCCAGCTCAGCCTGGGCTGGCACTGGGCCGGTTGGGGCCAAAGCCAGGGGCTGGGAACTCAGCTCATGTCTCCCACGTGGTTGGTAGGTACCCGATTACTTGAGCCATCATTGCAGCCTTCCATGGTCTGCACAGGCAGGAAGCTGGAGTCGGGAGCCAAAGCTGAGTATCAACCACGATATTCCAGTGTGGATGCAGACATCTTAACCTCTTGCACACCCACTCCGTGAGCTTTATTTTGATGAAACAAAGCTTTTAAGCCATGTATGTTGGGGTATGTATGATTAGTTCTGTATTAACTAACATTCTTTGAAAATGTTAAGAATTACAAGAACTCCGGTGGAAGGTCACTTTTGTTCAGAGTCAAAAGGATCAAGTAAAAAAAAATGAAACATAAATTCATCTCTTTAAACGTTAAAAGACAAACGTTGGAGCCAGCATTGTGGCGTAGAGGGTAAAGCCACTGCCTGTGATATGGGCATCCCATGTGAGTGCCAGTTTGTGTCTCGGCTGTTCCACTTTGGATCCAGCTCCCTGCTAACGTGCCTGGGAAAAGCAGTAGAAGATGGCCCAAGTCCTTGGGCCCCTGTCACCCACATGGGAGACCTGGAAGAAGCTCCTGGCTCCTGGCTTTTGTCTGGCCCAGCACTGGCTGTTGTGGCTATCTGGGAGTGAGCCAACAGATGGAGGATCTCTGTCTCCCTCTCTCTCTATAACTCTGACTTTCAAAATAAATAAATCTTTACAAAGAAAGACAAACTTTGGACAAAATAAATGTGGGAGAGTGGGGCAGCAATTCGGGAGCAGATGAGCTTCCAAGAGCTCCATCCAGCGGTGCGGACAGGGAGCCTTCACGGGCTGAACACAGAAGGAAGACCAGGGACCTGCGTTTGGTTAGAGTGGGAAGTCCCTAGTTCAAGGTTAGTTGGGGGTTTCTGGTTGGTAAAGTCTGTAGTTTTGTTTAACAGTTGACACTGGGCTTTGGGTCACTTGTGTAGGAACCTGAAGTGCTACAGCCGCCCCAGTCTAATGCCTCCTGGTTAGAAATTTTGTTGCCAACACTGCTGTTTCTGACCCAGGAGAATGGTCACTGCCTGTGGTTCAACCTAAGTAGCACAACTTGAGCAACTTAGTGTCTGTCAAGCAACATCCACCCCGGGAGTGAACTTTACTCATCTGTGCTCGTGGGTCTTCATTTGGCTGAACCTTTGTACACAAATTAGAAACATGAAACATGTGTTGCTACTTTTGTGTTTGTATCACTGAGATAGAAATAATGTCCATACATGCTAGCAGAAGTTCCTCTTTCAGAGTTCTGGATCCATTTCCCAGTTGTGGGAAGCTCTCAGCTGAATATCCCAGTGTCCCCTGGTCCGTCACCTCTGGCAGCTGGGGTAATGGCAGGTCCCCTCTGCTGCTTGTCATCTGAGCTCTACTCTTTAGAGGGAAAGTTTTGCAAGCATGGTAATATTCTGTAGTAAGCCTCAAATTCATAAAGCATCAGATTTGTAAGTGAAGTTGCTTGGTTCTTTCTCAAAATGCTCTCCATTAAGCTATGAAGGGACCCTTAAAAGGGATCCCTAAAACATATTAAGCCCAAGTCAACTGGTTTGAGTCTCGTGACTTGTGGTTGGACTTCACAGGCCTCCCAAGGTGGCAGTGGACACCTGACCTCAGGCTGCAGTGCTAATACAGGGGGCCATCAAAAATCCATGGAAAAACTACACATGGACTTCAAGTTTGCTTGCACCCCCAAAAAATACATTTCAATTTTGGTTTTTAATCAACTTTTTGAAGTACCTCATGTAACCTGTGTCAGTAGGTGACCAGTGGAAACGGAGTGATGATCCCCAAACTGAACAAGCACCCCTCTCTTGGAGTTGTCTAGGTCAGCTATAGAATGGCAATGAGAAAACACTGGCTTTAACCACGGGCTGCCTGGGTTCAAATACTGCCTCAGGCTTCAGGTGCATGGAAACCTTCACACCTGTGTGAAGGGAGGAAATGGGGTCACGGACAGTAGTGTCTGCTGCCCCCTGAGTTGTGCGAGAAGCCCCAGACTCTGAAAGATGTCCATTATGCCATTGTCCCCTATTCCCAGTCAGTGACAGACTGCGAGTCAGGAGGTGATGGCCCCACATTCATGCCATCATCTCCTCCATTTAGTCGCTCACATCATTTGTTCACTCAACCAACAGCTGGCTGGAAGTTAGGGCTTTTGGGGGAGGATGCAGCCTGGTCTGGTTTGGCACCTGGCTGAGAAGGGGCAGAAAGCTAGGCTGAGGATTTGAGCCTTGTTGTTTCTTCCCCGGGAGCCTGGAACTGGAGACCGGAACCACTCTGGTCCGTCAGGTACCCTTCATTAGCAGGGTGCCTCTGTCAGCTCACTGCTGGGCAGGAAACACAGCCGGGGCTGGGGTCGACTCTGGGTTCAAATCCCAGTTCTGCCTCTCATTGGCCAGATGGCTTCAAGTGAGTTCTTTAGCAAGCCTGAGCTTTGGTCTCCTCATCAACCAGATGCACATGGAAGAGTAACACCTGCCCATGGAGTAGTCCTGGTGCTTCCATGTGTCACTTGGAGCAATGCCTGCCCATAGCCGGGGCTCGGCGGGGGGCTGCTTTCAGCGTTGCCCCTCCAGGTCTCCATCTCCAGTGTGTGACAGGAAGCAGCTGGGCTCCATCATGTCACATCCTTCAACACCCAGGGCTGTGACCAGGAGACCTAAAATTATGCTTTATGCTTAATATGGCAGTGACTGCCAGGGAGGCCTGGAGGAGGTGTGCGCCCTGGGAGGCCGGAAGACAGATGAGGCTCCGTTTCCCACATTCCCCCACCTTTCCACCTCCCGCCCCGCCCCCAGCCTGGACAGACAGGCAGGAAACCATGGTCCCGAATTCCTCGATCCAGGGAGTGGGGTAAAGTCCTCAGAGCAGACATCACTCTCTTCTAGCACCAGTGTCTAACTCCAACTTAAGCTTCCTCGGGGAAGAGAATCGGCAGAGGGTAGAAGGAGATCAGAGCAGGATCAGAAAGGCGAGACAATGAGTTTTCTCCGAAATGATGGCACAGCCAGATCCAGACAGGCAGAGCCACAGAGGTCTCCACGAGTCCCCGCACGGAAGGTGCCTGACACTGTTCACTCTGCAGAGTTGTTCCTCTCACCTGGCTCCATCCCTTCCCCTTCCGCCTCTGCCCTTGAATCCCAGCAGATGAAGGGCAGCGCTGCAGCGGGTGCACATCCCACGTGGGCAGGTGGACGGCAGCCACCACACCACACAGATAAAAAGCAGGACTGGCGCCTGGGTGCACCCACGAGGGGCCGGAGGACGCTCACTGTATCAAATGGTGCCATTTAGCAAATGCCAGCCACAGTCTGAAATGATAGTGAGTTAATCTGTTTTCCATGCACTCAGGGCTTTTGCCAAACAAAAGTTCACCCTGAAGACCCGGAGCTGGAGCCCACCCAGGCAGCCAGCAGCTGTGGCTGGCATCTCCCCACCCCCTGCGGTGGATGCCAGGCAGGCTGGCGGAGAGACATGCGGGGGACACGGGCATAAATACCAAGGGGGACTTCTTTGTTTCTTACTGTGAAAGACATTTGCAGACTGGTACCTCGTTCCGAGGATCTGGTAGCTTCGTGGGTGCGTAAAATGCTGCTCATAGCTAGCCCTCATTAGCAGTTCGCTCTCTGTGGGGTGCTTCTGCACCTGCGTTACGAGGATTCGCTCATGTTGTCTCCGTGGCTTCCACATAAAGCGATGCCGGCATCATCTTCAGGGCACGGGAGGGCCATGAAGGCACAGAGATCCTGTCCCCTGGCTGGGTTTCCCAAGCTGGGTAACTGAGAGGCAGACTCTGAGCCCAGCAGACCGGCCCCCGAGTCCAGGCGCTGACCCCTACACAAGCCGGCCTGGGTTGTAGGATTCAGACAGTGCCTTTGCCAGGGCCCAGATCCTCTGAGCTGGACATCAGTGGCTGCATCCACACACTCTGCACAAAATGCACTGGCATGTGTTATCGCTTAGTCCATCAGCCAGCTCCTCTGTCCCTGCTGTGGGCCAGACCCTGCGGGATGGATGAATCATGGCCCCAAAGACCGAGCTGGTGCAGAAGGGCCCAGTAATAACGCAGGAGAGAAAATGGTTGGTGCTAACAAAGAAGGCTAGGTGTGAGGCCAGCATTGCAGCACAGCTAAGCTACCACGTGCTACACTAGCATCCCACATTAGAGTGCCAGTTCGAGTCCTGCCTGCTCTACTTGTGATCCAATCCAGCTCCCTGCTGATGCACCTGGAAAAGCAGTAGAGGATGACAGTACCCGGACCCCTGCACCCATGAGGGAGACACAGATGGAGTTCTTGGCTCCTGGCTTCAGCCTGGCCCAAGCCCAAACATTGTGGCTGTCTAGGGAGTGAACCAGTGGATAGAGGATTCTCTCTGTCTCTGTCTCTGTTATTCTCCCTTTTAAATGAGATGTTTAAGAAAGAAGGCTGGGTAAAGTGGTACAGAATCATAAGGGGCAGGGAGATTCTTTGCATCTGCCCTCTCAGGGAGGGCTTCCAGGAGGAGGTGAGATTTGCCTTGGGACTTGTAAAAGGAAGCCAATCTTGGTGTTGTAGTAGAGGGAGAGGAAGGACATCGGAGGCTGAGAGAAGCAGAGCAAAGAGCAGCAGAGACAGCAAGGGGGAGCTTTGTACTGGCCCATCATGGGCGTGAGGCAGCTGGGGGCACTGGAGGAGCCGGGCGGCTGTCACTGCAGTCCCGCCTTACAAGAGCACGGGCATGGGCGCTGCATGTCGGAATCGGCAGGGCCATGGGCAGCCGCCCCCACACACCTGCTCTCAGGTGAAGGGAAGAAGCCGGCCGGAGTGACCTGCCCGATGCTGCAGTGTGTTTGCGGAGAGCTCAGTCGGAACCGTAGGGCGTTCGCTTTGCACTCCTTCCCACGAGGAACCGTGGGCGTCCCGAGGCTCTCACGAGGCCAGAAGCTGTTACCTATCTTCCACCCTTGCTTCTCTGAGGGTCTCCAAGTTCATCGCCTGCACTTGGGGTCAGCGTCCACCTGGCCTGAAGCCTGCCTACATCGAGACCGAGGGTTGGGAGAAGCTGCAGACTCTCGGAGGACGACGGGCTTCTGTCCACGAGCTCTGACATTTGGGAGCTGCTGACTTCATTTCCCTTCCTTACCACCCGGCCACCATAGCTGTGTAACTTGCAAAGCCTGGTGCTGCAGCCGACTCTGCCACCCTGCCACTTCCTGCAGCCCGCTCCTGTTTTATCCTTTTTATCTTTTGGACCTCCACGATTCACACAGTAATTTAATCCGTTCAGCCCGCAGGTGCAGGGATACTTCTAAATTCACAGGGAACTTCGCCAGTCACTGTAACACCACGGGGTTCCCTGGCCTTCATTATTTGCCTGTGGAAAATGCTATAAGTGACATCAAACAGGCTGTCAGACCTGTACCTCCAGAACCAAGAAATTAAGCACTATGCAGAATGCCAATGAGGATTAATTTAAAGGAAAGAAAAAATCACCAGTCAGGAAGCCCGGCACTTTTTCTCTGTTGGACAGCAGCCTGCAGGAGCACAGCCACTACCAGGTACAACAGCGCCTCTGTGTGGTGACAGTGTGTATTGCACCCCCAGGAGGAGGAAAAGACACAGGGGTCCCATATCCCTTCTGCTTAAGTCAAAAAGAAGAATGCTCTTAGAGGTGGTTTTTTGTTTGTTTGTTTGTTTTTTTCCCTGAGCTATGCTCTGTCTTCCAACTTGTAGAGGATCTGCCACAGGGAGAGATGATGAGCAGCGTAGGTGGTTGGTGTCATTTCCATGGTTGGAAAGGTGGGGGCATTGAGAGAAGGGATGGGGTTGGGGAGAGGAACCAGCAGGCAGGAGGGAGTGGGGTCAGTGGAGGGGAGAGGTGGGCAGGTGCACAGGGAGCAGGCTGAGTCTAGGGTGGGCGTTGCTGCGGGGTCACAGTTACGGAAAGTGTGATTATATTTTGAACTAACTCGGGCTGCAGTGAAAGGTCTTCTGTCAGGTCAGGGAGGTCAAGGGGGGTGTCCAGATTCAGGATGCCAGCTCTGACAGCCTGCACATGGCACCCCCCATGTGCACACACATGCATGCACACACATGTACATACACACATGCACATACAAACACATGTATACACAGATTACATACATACATATACGCAAACGTGCATACATTTACATGTACACTCGTGCGCATACATATACACGCATGCACACGTGCTAGCCTGACACAGGCAGCCGAGCAAGGAGGAGCGCAGTTCTCCTGGCTGGGAGCTGAGCACCTGAGCTGCTGAAGACCCCTCTGCTGGGACCTCTGAGCGCCATGGCGGGCGGTGGGTTCTGGATCGCAGACCTCTCTCTCTGTCTCTCCCTCTCTCTAACTCTGACTTTCAAATAAATCTTAAGGCTGTCGACCTCACAGAGTCCCCAGAGAGACGGGGTGGGATACAGGAAGGCGCTGACATCGTTGCAACCACAATGTGCACCTTTCCTTTGGGTTCCACTGTAGCATCAGTCAACATAGGAGAGGTCTTCAGAAAGTTTTTACAAAAATGAAATTAAAAATTAAATTTGGGGGGGAGGGGCACCAAAATTTCTGAAATTCTTGAATACACATTTTCCATGAAATGTTGAGGAACCCTTGCAGATATAGATTTCAAAATTTTTTGACATCAAAATAAGGTTTTTGAATGTTTATTTTTTTGAGAGAGAGAGAGGTCTTGTATCTGCTGGTTCACTCCCCAAATGGTCACAACGGCTGAAGCTGGGCTGATTCGAAACCAGGTGCCAGGAGCTTCTTTTGGGTCTCCCATGCGAGCGTAGGGGCCCAAGCACTGGGGCCGTCTTCCTCTGCTGCCTTTCCAAGGAGCATCAGCAGGGAGCTGGATCGGAAGTGGAACAGCCGGGACGGGAAAGGCACCCATATAGGAGGCCGGCGAGGCAGGCAGCAGCTTACCCTGCCACTCACAGCGCCGTACCCCAGGGTCTGCCTTCCCCAGGAGCCAAGTCTACAGGGATGAGAAGCCCAAGGGACTTGCAGGACGGTGCCTGTGAGAAAAGAAGTCCCGTCTCTTCCAGGAACACTCAGGACCAGTTCTTGGAGCCAGGCTGGGAGCTGGAGTGCCCCATGTTCCATGGGCGGTGGCCTCAGCCCTCCTTCTTGTTGGGGGACAGGCAGCTGGGGACCCCGGCTTGTGGTGTCCCCAGGAGGCTGTGTGGATCACAGTTGAGGGGTCTCAGAGGGCCAAGTAGAGCGGTGTCAGGCTGCAGGGCTGTGTCGCTGAGTGGGCAGGGAGGGCTGCACACAAGTAGACTCTCTGAGACTGCCTGGGGGGGAGGGCGTGAGCAG
Source organism: Sylvilagus floridanus (assembly GCA_949820135.1). Taxonomy (NCBI): domain Eukaryota; kingdom Metazoa; phylum Chordata; class Mammalia; order Lagomorpha; family Leporidae; genus Sylvilagus; species Sylvilagus floridanus. Next base: position 6,683,022 of record OX463228.1, on the reverse strand, counting down.
CTGCACACGAGGATGGAGCAGACCTGCATGAGGTCCCTGCAGGCCGAGCTCTCTGAGGGTCTCTGGGACTGCCAGCGCTGGCACTGGAGCCCAGGAGGACTTTTCCCAGGAGCCTCCAGAAAGAACTAAGCCCGCCTACGCTTTGGTTTCCAACTTCCAGCCTCCAGAATCGGAGAGAAAGTTGCTGCTGAGTTAAGCTTGTCCCCTGCCCTCCCCACCCCCTCCCAAATGCAGAGGGCAGGAAGATCAGAGTGCAGTGGGGGAGGGGGAGGGGGAAGTCACCACGGCAGGGAAAGTGGTTGGGGGACCATTGCTGTGACGTAGGCAGACGTTCTCCATGCGCATAGGAACACCCATGTTTTTTCCCACCCATGTTTCCCCCATGGCCATACAAGGATGCTCCCAAAAGTTTGTAGAAAAGTGGGGTTAAGAAGGAATCCGGGGTGGGTACTCAGCCCTGTGGTCAGGACAGCCGTGGTGACATGAGTGACTGAGCCTGCCTCCCGGCCAGGATGGTGGCTGCAGGGGCTGGTCCCCACCATGCCCATGGGAGACCTGGACGGCACACCGGGCTCTGGCCTGATCCAGCCCCAGCCATTGCAGGCATTTAGGGAGAGGACCAGGGGATGGGAGTGCTGTCTCTCAAACAGGTTATTCAGATACGTTGATTTGGGCACAAAAGATCTTGGAATCCACTTGTAGTTTTTTCATAATTTCCATTTTCCACGAACTTTTTGCAGACGCCTCATACGCATGAATTCCAACCGTCCTGGCAGCCACACAAACTCGCCTTTTAATTCTGTTTCTATGAACTTTTGGTAGTGGCAGCCTTACTCCCTGTCCCTCAAGGACAAGCCGGGGATTCTCGGCCGCCTTTCTGCTCTGGAAAATGAGTGACTGGTCTCTAATTCTGAGATCCAAGACACGAGGGGAGTAACTGTTGGCATTTCCTTCCTTTGGGGTCACTTATCACATGTGAGTTCCACGCCAAGGAGGAACTCCTGTCCCACCCCAGGATCCACGCGCTGGGGGGACGCTCCTCTGCCATCCACCCGCTCGTTCAGCCCCTAGACTTGTCCCAGCCCTGTGTCTCTCCGTGTGTAGCCCCTGGACGACTGTTACTCCTAGGGCGAGTCCAGGCGTGACGTGGCCGCAGTGATCAGAGACGGGGGGGGGGGTCTCCTGAGGGTGCCAGCTTGCGTGTGGCCGGGAACTCTGCCCCTACCTCCAGCACTGAGGCCGGGTCCTGTGGCCTGCTCTGTCCAGAATTAGAATCCACCAAGGCCTGTGGGCTTGGCTTTGAACAGGTGTTTGGGTTTTTTGGGGGGTTTTTTTTTTTTGGATTTTTTTTGTAGGACGCTTAGTTTTGGGGTGAGTTTTCTGAGTGTTTATCACATATCATGCCCAAATGAAAATGTGGCCAACAAAGAAGTGCAGTCTAAGCAGCCGGTAGTCAGGGGCTTGGGGTCAACCCACTGAGGTTGGCCCTCTGCTCTCTCGGAGCAGTGAGCGCCCAGCAGGGGTTGGAACCCTCAGCTCCTCCTCCCCCCACCACCCAGGCCTTGCGCAGTGCACACGGAGTGGGTGCTCCTCCCCTCACGGGGCTTCTGTGACTCAGCAGGATGGTGGAAGAGGTTCCTCAGGGATGGACAGTGTCTGCTTTGCTGCCAATGACACGAGAAAGTCCGTCTCTGTGATGAGCCTCCCATGGCCAAGACGGAAGAACACGCCCTCCAGGGCTTCATTTAGCTTCAGCTTCCGCCTTCTCAGTTTCCCCACATTCACACAGATCTCATCCGCGGTGGGGGCGAGGCTGTGACGTGACGGCCGGGCAGCCTGGCTCTGGGCGGTGTGGCTGTGATCCCTGGGCAGGACCCTGCACTGCTGGGCTCTGAGTGGAGTGGGATGTGTCTGGGGTCTACGAGTGTTTCAGCTGAGAGACTCATGGGTAATGGGTGCTCTCGTTCTGAGTTCAGCTCCGTGCCGTGATTGGAACAGTGCCTGGGGTGTGGGAGTCGTTCATGAAGTATTTGTTGGATGAATGAATAAAGAAACTCAACAACATACAAAAGCACACTCCGTAAAGTGTTGATGATATTGCAAGCGTGCATCAAAGGCAGAATCCAAAGAAAGAAGGGGTGGATCTGGACAGATTCAGAACGTCACCACTGAAGACAGCCAAAGTATAAATGGGAGGAAGACTGGGGAGAGACAATTACACAGCATAAATGTGGGGTAAAATGTTATATCCTTAGTACTGAAAGAGTGCCTGTTAATCAGTATGAAAATATGAGTACCCCAGGGCCAGCATTGTGGTGCAGTGGGTTAAGCCACCACCTGCAACGCTGGCATCCCACATCAGAGTGCTGGGTTCAAGTCCTGGCTGCTCCACTTCCAATCCTGGTCCTCATTAATGCACCTGGGAAGGCAGCAGAGGATGGTGCAAGTATCTGGGCCCCTGCCCCCACCTGGGAGACCCGGATGGAGTTCCTGGCCTCTGGCTCTGGTCTGGCCCAGGACTAGCTTTGGGGCCATCTGGGTAGTGAACCAGTGGATAGAAGATCTCTTTCTCTCTGTCTCCCCACTCCCACCCCTCCGTGTGTCCCTGTGCCTTTCAAATGAATAAAATAATCGTTTGGTCCAGCGTTTCTGAAGTCCAGCGGTGCAGTTGGTTCTGAAGCCTTGAAAATGGCCAGGGGATTTCACTTCTAGAGATTGACCTTACGGAAGTCATGGGAGGGGGGAGACCCTGCCGCTGTGTAGGCTGCTGTGTTCAGTTCGTATTATCATTACGGAATAAAGCGGAAAAGCACTGCTCTGGCGAACAGGAGCCTGATACACCACAGCACCAGGTTACAAAGGAGGGTCAGCGGGAAGCGAGAGGGAGAGAATCTGAGGGGGCAACCTTTGTGTGATTTGCATCATCCTGTTTTTGCTTAGAAGTGTTTTCTACGGTTTTTAGTAGAATAAACTCTTATTTGGGGGTCGCTCTTGGCCAGGTGTGTAAGGCACTGCTCAGGTGCCCACGTCCCGCAGCAGGCGGTCTGGGTTTGCTTCCTGGTTCTGACCCCTGACTTCGACTCCTGGCTCCAGCTTCCTGCTCACGGGGTCCCTGGGAGGCAGCCGTGATGCCTCACGTAACCGAACTCTTGCCACCCACGTGGGAGACCTGGATTGAGTTCCTGGCTTCCTCCTGAATAAACTAAACTTTTTTGAGAAACCAAACATTTTTATATTAACAAAACATTTGTTGCACTATAAGAAGTGCTGCTTTCTGGGCCGGCGCCGTGGCTCAACAGGCTAATCCTCCGCCTTGCGGCGCCGGCACACCGGGTTTAGTCCCGGTCGGGGCTCCAGATTCTGTCCCGGTTGCCCCTCTTCCAGGCCAGCCCTCTGCTGTGGCCCAGGAGTGCAGTGGAGGATGGCCCAAGTGCTTGGGCCCTGCACCCCATGGGAGACCAGGAAAAAGCACCTGGCACCTGGCTCCTGCCATCGGATGAGCGCGGTGCGCCGGCCGCAGCGCACCGACCGCGGCAGCCATTGGAGGATGAACCAACGGCAAAGGAAGCCCTTTCTCTCTGTCTCTCTCTCACTGTCCACTTTGCCTATCAAAAAAAAAAGAAGAAGTGCTGCTTTCTGGCCGTGGAGTTGTGGTCCTGCATACTGGGAAGCTTGTCCTACCAAGTGCACTCCCCCGGCTTGTGGAGCCTGCTACATCCTCACTGTCCTCCTGCTCCCGGGACTAGGAGCAGGGGCGTGACTCACTCAGTGTCCCCGAGTTGGTCCAGGGAGCCCCCCGCACAGCCGAGGCGTCTTCCTCCTTGGGCCGCACGAAAACCCAAATGACCACTCGATGGTTGTCGGCCTGTGAAGGCGAGGAGCAGGGTGGGAGAGCTTTCTCCTGCCACAGGCCATGTGGGTATTTATAACATCATTCGTGGGCCAAAATTAGCAACTGAAGAATTAGCCTGCTGTGGACTTAGTCAGTGGGAGTTCTGCCTTGGCAGGGCCACACCCTATGGTTTTGCAGGCCTGTTGCAACCCGCGGGCCACACACCCCCCAGCCCAGGTGCAGAGCAAGTTGTCTGCAGCCTCGTTGGAAGAGGCAGACACAAGCCAAGTGCAAGAATCTTTCAGGTCAGCCAGGTGCCTGGCTGTACAGCAGCCCAAATCTCCAGCGTGGACTACAGACCACCTGCTCCAGAGTCACCCCAGGGAGCTAGGGGTGGGGGTGGGGGGCAGACTTCAGGGCTCCTCCCGGTCCCTGGGGAAAGGGCCCCCAAATCTGCAATCCTAGCAAGCATCTGGTTATTTCTGTTCTTTCTGGCCAGAGTCCCTGCCTGTCTACCCTGGGAGAGAAGGGGCAGGAGGAGTGGAGCCGGGGGGCGGCCGCTGCTGTGCCGTGCTGGGAGATGCTTTATCTGGGTGTCTGACTCCCTCCACAGGGATTCCTGCATCCCTCCTCCCCCGGATTCTTGCCAGCCTTGGGCTTCCTGTTTCCAAACTATGTTAACTCCCGAACGCTGGTTTATCTGTAATCATCCACCCTGGTTTTTATCCTCTTTCTCCTTTGTCTCTGTCCAGTAGACAGACCCTAGGTGTTCTTGAACTTGGCCTTGGCAGTTCTGGAGCTGTGTCTGCTGGCTTTGCCTCTCAGCTGAACATCTAGTGCTCTGTGTAGCTGTGACAGAGCCTTGCAGATATAGGAATGACAAGAGCACAGAGAAAGTCACATTTGACAGTGTCGGTGTACCCTTGCTGGGATAGCCTGAAATGTTGGGAGGGGGTGTGTGGGGTCAGATCTGTCCTGGGAGCAGAGGTCTTTAGAGCAGAAGGTGACCCTGGGCACCCCAAGGGCAGGGAGCCCCACGTTCCCAGAGGAGCTGGCAGGGCTGAGTTCTGGTGGACAGAGCTGCAGAGGCAAGCCAGGGCCAGGTTGTGGAGGATCATGAGCAGCTTTCTGAGGGTTGGCATCCGTAGCCTTTTAGTTCATTTGAATGTGAAGCTATTTGACCCAAGCTACGGTATGTTAAGATATATGTATGTATTTGAAAGGCAGAGTTACAGAGAGAGACAGGTCTTCCATCGGCTGGTTCACTCCCCAAGTGGCTGCAATGGCCGCAGCTGGGCTGATCTGAAGCCGGGAGCCAGGAGCTTCTTCCGGGTCTCCCATGTGGGTGCAGGGGTCCAAGGACTTGGGCCATCTTCTACTGCTTTCCTGGGCCATAGCAGAGAGCTGGATCAGAAGTGGAGCAGCTGGGACTTGAACCAGCACCCACATGGGATGCTGGTACTGCAGGCGGTGTATTAACCTACTGTACCATCACCCAAGTGGTTGTTTCTTGTTCTCTCCTTAGCGTTGAGCCTTCCAATTGCCCGTCCACAGCTTGACTGCAAGAACGGGTGTTTGGGAAGCTGAGGTTGGATGGGATAGGATGGGAAGTTTCCTGTGGTTCAAAGGCTGCGTTCCCTATGCAGCCTAGGTGTTTTCTGGGGCCTGTCTCCCTGAACATTGCCTGAAAGCAAATCGTTGGTTGAAACTAGAAGCAGCTTCCCTCTCCTAGGCACTGGGAGACTGGCTCCATTTTCTTCACCTGGTCAGGATTTGGAAGCCTAACTAAGGCTGTTGAGTTAAGAGCATCTTACGGAGGACTTAGAGGAAGCTGTCCTGCTTAAAATCCTTTAGTCTCAGGTTCGGGCTTTCCCTGCCTTCTCTGCTGTTCCCCAGCCATTTCTGAGCCATGTGGAGTGACTGTCTCCAAATGTCAGGGTTCAAACACCAGCTTTGCCACTTAAGTACACAGACCTCATGACCTCATTCACCAAATCTTCCTCTGCCTCACTTTCTCCCTCTGTAAAATGGGGCTAATGACAGTCCTGGTTTCACCAGGTCGCTCTCACGAAGGTGCACTAAGACAGCACCCTGTAAACATGTGATGATACTGTGCCCCATGATTGGGGCTTTGAGGATGCTGTTCTGGCGATCTTGAATGCCACCTTACCTTATTGTCGCTAATTCCAACTGGCTTGAAAAATCCAGCTCGGGCAGCACCCCTGCAGGGCCATGCAGATACATCCGCTGCAGCACTCATGAATGCAGGAACAGCCACTGGCACACCCAAGGCACTGGATTCAGATTCAGCCCCTGTAGCGCTCACGCCACCGAGCAGTGATCATTGCTTTCCCTGTTCATCTTCGCGTGTTGTGAGAACCTGGGGTGTGAGAGCCACATCCCGCCTGGCTTTGGACCCAGTCGTTAGCATAGTTCTAGGAGGCTCGAAGTGCCCTGGTGACCACGTGGGCGTGAGCCTCCTGACACCCTGACATCCCCACCTTCACCCACTCATTCCTCCATCACTCAGTCAAGGACCCTATGGGGCCTAGGATGCACCAAGGCCTTTGTGACAAGCGACACTCTCTGATGCTCTCTGGGTGGCCTCTGTGGCAGTCTTGGCATTTCCCTGGGCCAAGGGAGGACGTAGCTTCTGAGGGGTGGCTGCTTGTGGCCTGCCTTCAACAGGGGGAATTCTGGAGTCCAGACGCCTTCCCGGGGGACTGAGAGCTACTTCTCTCCAATTCACAGCCGTTTGAGATCCCAGACTTCACAGCTGGGCTCAGGAGTCCTCGGGGCCATGCAACATCTGATTAGCAACGTTCAGCTAAAATAGGCCTTCTAGAAAATGTTCTGCCCAGAGCACTCTTTGCATCCTTTTTGCATCGATTGCCACTATGCTTTTAGAGTTTTCTAGGCCAGCTTCTTAGGTTTATTTCCTTAGGATGCGTTCAGAGTGATGCCAACCCTATTTTGGAAAGAGTGCTTTTCTGCTACCCTACGTGTAGGAACCCCTCTGTTTCCCTCCAAAGCAATTTGCATCCTCTCTTTCTCTCCTTAGGAAGAAAACCCCATTTTTTTTCCTGAGCCCACCATTCCCCAAATCAAAGACCATTTTCCCAGCTTCTCCTGCAGCTAGGTGTGGCCAGGGGACTAAGTCCTAGGTGAACAGGTGCATCTTCAGTTTCCTATTGGTGCAGTACCGACGACCACACGCTAAGTGGCTTAAGCAGTGCACGTATATCCTACATCACCGGAGGTCGCAGGTCGGGATTGGGCCCCCCGGGGCTAAAATCAGGACATTGGCAGAGCAGCTTCCTTTTGGGGCGTCCAGGGGAGAATTTGTTCTCTTGGCTTTCCCAGCTTCTGGAAGTCACCTGCCCTCCTTGTCTTGTGGCCGTTTCCTGTCTTCACAGCCAGCAGCCCTCCAGCATTTGCTGTCCTTCTATGTGTCTGTGTCTCCCTCTGTCATCTGTCTGTCATCTGTCAGTCTATCCACTCTGTCCACTCTCTGCTTCTGTCATCACTTCCGCCCTCTCCGCCCCTCCTCCCTCTCATAAGCACCTGCGATTGCTGTGAGCCCACCTGGATGATCTCCCCTCCTGAGGCCCTTAATCTCACCTGCAGACTCTCTTTCACGGTGTAAAAGTAACCTATTCAGAGTTCCAGGGACCAGGTCATGAACGTGTTTGAGGAGCCATTATTCCACCTATCACCATGTACAGGTGGAGTGTGGGACTTTCAGGAAATGTTCTTAATGGGAAATGCCTCAGCCGCGAGGAGTACTCTTTCCTGCCTTTCTCCTCCTCCTCTCCTGGAGCTGCAATGAGATGGCTGGTGCCTTAGCAGCCGTTTTGGACATGAAGTGACCTTGGGGATGGGAGTCAGGTGCTGGAGTTGTGGAAGAGAAACATTCACTCCTGGATTCTGGGTGATCCCATGGAAACGCCTCTGGGATTTTGCTGTCATATGTGCATTTTGTCTTGTTTAAGCCACTGTTTTGTCCTCTTTTTTGGGTATGTGCAGCCAATCCCAACGTGTTCTTATATAACTTTTCTTTATAAACTGCAAGTGTGGGTTTCAACCCACTGCCCTGCCTGGGGAACAGACAGGTGGTCAGCCTGGGAATGTTCTCTTGACCACTGCTAAGAACATGTGTGGGGAAAGTGGACAGTGTCTTTATTGTGAATTAGTCCATCATCAGCCTGTGGTTCTGCCGTGGGCTGGGCTGTGCCGCCCGAGCCACAATCAGGGCTTTCGACTTTGTTTCAGAGCTTTGGACGAGTTCTGCCATGATACACCCAGGAGAGTTACCGACATACAAGTTCTAGTTCTCGTTAACTTAAAATCAGGCTACGTGTCAGCTCCTCTTCTTGAGCCTATGTGTAAACAGTCTGCAGCGGCAGACAGCAAGACAGCTTTCCACGCTGCAGGTGCAACCCTGTGTCGCTGTCCAGATTCTCCAGCGGCCCCAGGAATTCGGCAGACCTAGCGAAGTGATCTGGAAGGAAACACAGCACGGTGGCACGGGACACCAACATGCCAGCCCTCGGTTCTGGCCAGCATTCTGCAGTGTTTGCATCAGCTCTCACGGTGTGGCCCAAGGAGGGCTGTGGCCTGGGGCGCTGAGGGGGCCTCCCGTTGTGAGAACGGGGTGGTGGGTGCCGTGGACTTTGATGTTTTGCTTTGTTCTGCTGTGCAATCGCTGGGGTCAGGAGCTCAGCGCCATAGTCACTTCGGCAGTGCTGGCTCCCTCACGCTTCTGCCCAGTCACTAGCTCGATGCTGCTGTGTTCTCTGGATTCATTCTAGCGATTGCTGCAATGCCTCACCACTCCAGTTCTAACCCGCTTTGGAGGTAACCAACACTCAGAGGCCAGGGTGCTGGTGAGGAAGTGGGGCTAGGAAGATTAAACTTGGGCCAAGTTCGTGCATTTCCTCGGCCGTTTTCCCACTTGGGAATGGTCCAGGGACAAAAGCCAGCACCTCTTGGCCTGGAGTTGACAGACGTGAGAGGAGGGCGGTGCCTGGGGAAGAAGCATGCTTCTGGTGGTGTTCAGCCCCCACGGCTTCTAACACAGTGGCATCTGGGCCTGAAGTCCCTTGGTTCAGCAACAGACTCCCCTGGATTCACCACCGGCTCTCAGCAGCAGGAGATCGGAGGCAGGAGAGGGAGGTCGTGGTGTTTATGCCCCTGTGGACCTGAATCTGATACCACCCAGTTAGGTTGTTTTCCGGGAGGCCGTAGCTTCTGTCTTCTCCTCCCACAAAGAACAGCCCTGCCTCCTCTTGCTACCCCTCGGGACCTGACGTGGTAACCGACTGTAGCCAGTGCTCTGACATGGGCTGCTCAGCTCGCCGGTCATGCTCACCTGCATCCCTGGCCGTGTCCAGGAGCCCTGCTCGCACCCATGCGATGCTGCTCTGTGCGGTGAGGGTGCCTGGTTGTGGCGACAGTGCTGGGGCTGTCTTGGTTTTCTCTTTCCAGCTGATATTCCAGCCCTCTTCCCCCCAGCTCCACCACACCTCTTCACTGCAGAGGCCCAAAACCACACAGAAGCTTGAAAGAGAAAATGTGCCTGGGAATGAACGCGGCTTGCTCAGGGAATCGCTCTCCCCCGTCCCCAGACTGTGCTCCAACTCCTTGTCCCTCTGCAGCTGTGACGGGCAGGTGGACAGGTGGACAGGCCATGTCATTCCCAGAAAAGGGAGCAGATTATGTGGAGGTTTGACCTGTGCCACTGATTCCCTGGATTTTAGCATAGAAAACCAGTTCTCGCCTCAAACTTTGTGCTTAGCTTGAGCTGCGTTTTGTTACTTTTAGGATTTTATTGGCGGGGACCTATCATCAAGGCAATTAGAAATGAGGATAGGAGCGACTGTGAGTGTTACACGCATGTGTGAGTGGGGGAGGTATGGATGAGTGCATGGGAAGGGTAGTGTGTGCATGTGTCAGCCGGATATGTGTCAAGTCTGCATGTTACATGTATGTGTAAGTGGTGTGTGTGTGTCATCCATGCATGTGTGAGGGTATGGATGAATGCACAAGAATGTGCGTGTGTGGGTTGAGTGTGTGTCAGCTCTTCATGTGTGGGTGTGACTGTGTATGTGTGAACGCATATGTGATGGGTGTGTGTTGTGTCTGTGCCTCTGTGAGTGTGAACGTGGGTACAGCTGCAGCATCTGTGTTAATAAGATGGGCAGTCGGAGTGCACAGACATTGAGCAGTGGGGTGGGGGTGGCAGGGCGCCTGGTCTATCACAGGGCTGAGGGGAGGCTGGTATGAGAGCCTGAGCGAGTGAAGAGGAGCTAGGCCCCTGCAGGCCAGAGACCGCCTGTCCTCCCTGCATGTTCCTTGTCACCCAAGGTGGGCGTGTTGCTCTCTGAGAAGCTGCCTGCAGGAGCCAGCAGGTGGGTGGGGGTCTCACCTGTAGACTCAGCCAGCTGCCCTTGGTCAGCACTTGTCTCACAAGGCCACTAGATCTGGTTCCTTTCCCCAAATGCCTGAAACAGAAATGGATTTGGAAACTGTAGGAGGAAAGAGTGGCTTGGCCACCACCAGCTTCCATGGTGGACAGGACCCTGGCTGCTGCTTGTAAGTAAATGGTTAATAGCTGCATATCCCCTATCAGAGAGGCACAGACAGACAGAGCTCCCATCCACTCCGTGCAGTGCCCATCGCTGCTGCCTCCCGGGCAGGAAGCTGGGATCAGAGGCAGAGCTGGGTCTTGAGGCCAGGCTCTGTCTCTGATACGGAAGTAGTAACTGACCGTGCCAGACACCTCCTCAGCCATTGTCGTCGTCGTCGTCGTCGTCGTCTTCTTCTTCTTCTTCTTCTTCTTTTTTTTTTTTTTTTTTTTTTGACAGGCAGAGTGGACAGTTAGTGAGAGACAGAGAGAAAGGGCTTCCTTTGCCGTTGGTTCACCCTCCAATGGCCGCCACGGCCGGCGCACCGCGCTCATCCGATGGCAGGAGCCAGGTGCTTCTCCTGGTCTCCCATGGGGTGCAGGGCCCAAGCACTTGGGCCATCCTCCACTGCATTCCCTGGCCACAGCAGAGAGCTGGCCTGGGAGAGGGGCAACCGGGACAGAATCTGGCGCCCCAACCAGGACTAGAACCAGGTGTGCCAGCGCCGCAAGGCGGAGGATTAGCCTAGTGAGCCGCGGCGCTGGCCTCAGCCCTGTCTTCTTAATGGATGAATGTGCCCCAAGTGCCATCCTGAAGCCTTTTCTGGCCCCAGGCCCTGCCAGCCCCCAGCGGGGCCAGCACACGTACAGCTGAGCCAGCTCCAGTCACTCCTGCCACCACTTCTGTCTCATGGTCCCTCCCTGTCCTCAGCCTGCCCGGCTCCCTGTCCCCAGTGCAGGGTGGTCCTCAGCGAGGAGCAAGGGCGGGGCCTGCAGTGACCGCCAGCCTGTTTCCCTGCAGCCACGCAGCCATCCCAGCCTGCCCTGTAATAAGCTGATCCTGGAGCTCATCCTGCATGCATCGGCTGCCAGGACACTTTTGATTGACAAAACTAATCTCGCCTCGGCCCGCGTCTGCCGCCACCGCATCCTCTTGCAGATCATGTCTGCAGCTGCTGACAATTAGACAGAAGGCTGGAGCTGGGGACGCACGAGGGTTATGAGGTGATGAATCAATCGTGGGGGCTGGGGGGAGATAACAAACCCGAGGAGCCCATCTCAGCCCCCCACAGCTCCTGAGTGATTGATGAGTCGGTAATAACCTCTCCCGGTCTCCTGCCCCCTATTATTTTTCATAATGCACGAGGAAGCTTTAAATTTCAGAGAAGGGGGAGTGCAGAGACAGAGTAGGGACTGGGGCTGGGGGACAGCCTGCCTCGGAGGTCCCCGAGGCTCCTTGTCTTCCTGCTGCGCGGGCTGTGAGTGGCCACGTGCTTGGGGAGACCCGCGGGGCGGTGCACATGGCTGGGAAGGACCAAGCATGCAGCAACCTGGAGGCCTGGGCCTAGCGGATCCCACATCCGCTCCGTGCATTTGCCTCTCCTGCTTCAACCTGCTCAGAACCGAGTCAGCAGCACTCGGAGGCCTGCTTCTTCCGGAGGGGACTCAGGGCTGCACCAGAGCCGGCTGCCCTGACGTCAGGAAGCAGAGGCTGGGGTGAGGGTGGGGGCAGAGGCCCTGTGGTTCAGCTGGAGGCTGAGAGCTTCCCTTTGCTTCCCGTGCGCTTGCAGGTGGCAGCCTGCACTGCCTAAGAGAAAGCAGAAGGCTTCGGGTCGCTGCTGGTGGTGTTAAAGTATTAAGCGGTTGAGGTTTCTTTTATGCAAAGTCAGTGTTTTTAATAGAAAGCAGGGTCAGTGGATGAAGAAACGTGAAACTGTCATTTAAAGCACTGTTTTGTACACCCATCTCAGACCTAGCACTGATTTGTTATGAAAAATGAAAGTGAAGTGTAATAAACATATAGGCTTGGGTGCATATATCCTATATAATGTGTATTTGAGCACAGTCATCAACGGGTAAGTGTCTATTATACCCCACGTCGGTGCCAGGTGTTTGCTGCTGGCCAGGGTAGATGGAAGAGTATGTCAAGGTCCCCACTCCGTCCTATCTGTAGTCCAGGGGTGTCCTGGTGAGGAACCGTATCCTCCCCCAAATCCATAGGTTGCAGTTCTACACCCCAAAACTTGAGCAAGAGGTCTTATTTGGAACCCCGATTCGTGCAGGTGTGATTAGTTGTAGAAGCTACAGTGGGCGTCAGTCCAGGGGGGTGTGGGCACAGACACGCACACAGGAAGGACACTATTTAGTGATGAAAGCCGAGACCAGAGTGAGCTTCTGCAAGCTGCCACCAGCTCCCTGCCAGTGGATCCCTGGAAGCCAGGGTAGGGGCCGGCAGGGGCGGGGCCAGAAAGGGGAGGGGCACGGAGCAGATTCTCCAAAGGCCTCCTCCTGGACTTCCAGGTAATAAATTCCTGCCATGTTAGCCAAGCAGTTGGTGGTTCCTTGCTACAGCAGCCCTCCCAGGCTAGTGCAGAGGAGAGGCAGAGAGGAAGTAGTCACATGCCGCTGTCGAATTCCAAGCTGAGAGAAATGTCCTGGAGCCACAGGACCTCACTCTGCGAGGGAAAGCCAGAGGACCCTGGCTGAGTCTGGAGAGCCGGGCTGGCCCTCCAGAGGAAGTGAGGGCTGATGGAGGCACAGGAGTCAGCTGGGGGCAGAAGGGGGGGAACAGCTGAGGCCAAGGCCCTTCGGGAGGAAGGAACCTGGTGGGAGTGGAGAGAAGTTCATGTGGCAGAGGAGGACGGGAGAGGGGATGATGTGGGGGTGGCCCCGGACCTGAGCTCCCCCAAACCCAGCACAACACTGACTCCACGACATTGACCTAGACTACCGAGGGTTCCATCTTGCTTTCTGCCCTCACTGCCTGGACAGGTAGGCCCCACTGCGACTGCCTCTTCTGTTTTCCATCCAGCAGCCATTCCTGTCCTAAAGGCAGCAGGAGACATGTTGAGATAGTCTAAAGCAAGTAATGGGATTCTGAGTGTCTGTGCCCCAGTTCTGCCGATGACGTGGCTGGACCACCTGTCACTGACATGCACCTATGCACCTGCTGCAGCCCACACCCCCACAGCCTCTGTGGCGGTTCCTGTGAGGTGCAGAGCAATGGCTGCTGACCGGCCATTGTTTTGTGAAGAGGGTCTTGTCTGAGCCCTAAGTAGGGGCTTTTCCCCTGGTTGCCATGTGAGGGACATGGAGCTGTGGTGGGTGGTGATGGAGGGACCTGCCCAGGGTCCCTCACTGTCACTTACATCCTGTTCGCTGCGCTCAGCCTGTCCAGGCCCCACTGCTTCCCAAGCAAATGCTGAATTTGTCACACTTTTCAAACGCTGCTCCTCAGAGATGCCGCAGGACTGGTCGCTGCGTGATTGCTTCCGTCTGCATTGCCTCTCCTAGCGCCAGGTGCTCGCTGTGCACAGCTTGCAAAGCCAGGCACAACGTGAAGCTTCTGTCAGATTGCAACATTTGTAATTTTTCTTATTTTAAAATAAGGCATCAGATAGTCTCAAAGCATTAAGATCGCCCTACTGAGAATATCCTTCCATTCACCTGCAAAATGGAAATCCTCTGCTTACGTCAGAGGAGCATTCCGAAGCTAGACTTAGAACTCCGGAGGAGGGCCTTCAGCTCTGTGACCTGGAGTTCTAGCTCAGACTTGTGGGGGTCGTGCAGGCGCATTAGCAGGGAGCTGGATGGGAAGTGGAGCAGCCAGGAATTGAGCTTCACCCGCTGTGCCACAGCACTGGCCCCTAAGCTTATCTTTCCATTCCATTTTCCACAAATGTTTTGAAGTCCCCTTGTGCATACCTGCAGTCCTTTTAGAAGCCTATCATGTGACTGTAATAATAGTTACCTTGCTAAATAAATAGTTACCTTGCTAAATAATAGTTACCTTGCTAAATAGTTACCTTGCTAAAACAGACACATGCAGTAGATGGTCTTTTGAGTGTCCTACAATGCGTTTTATGGATACCCTGGAAAATCAGACTGAAAAGGAAGCTTTCTAGCCAAGCATCTGGGGAGCTCTGGGCATGTACGTGGGCTGCCCTGCCCCTGCTGTGATGGGCTCACATCGGCCTTAAGCCCCAGCAAGGCCACTGGACTAGGTAATGGCATCCTGAGTGCAGTCGTGATGTAGTTCATTGTAGATGGAACAGGAAAGAATGTCCCTCGAATTCTCTTTAGAGCAGTAGGAAAAGAGTGATGGGGCGAGGGCCAGGGATATTGGCAGGATAGAAGGGAAGAAAAAAGGAAAAACGTCTGATCCTGCAGCCTCTCCATTGCAGGTCTCTGAGAGGACACGTGTCATGACAGCGGTCCCTGCCTTCCTTGCTCCTGGGGCTGCCCACTCCTGGGTTAGTCCAAGGAGGCCTGAAGTACCCTAACCCTGAGACAGGGACAATGGCCAGCTGTCCCTATGTAGCTGTGTTTGCAGAAGGCCCCCAGCATGGCCAGAGCAGGTCCAGGACTAGAGGGGGCTGTGTGCCACTGCTACAATGTGAGCACTGGGAATAGCCCAGGGGCCCAGGGACAGTCACACCAGTCCCCACGTGAGACAGTGGCTGTCTGGTGGCTGTGCCCAGGCCAGGCTGGGGAGGGGTGGGGGCCTTGGTGACTTTCCCTCCTTTACACAGAGGTGCTTCCATGTGATCTTCAGCTCTGTGAATGCAAACGGGGGCCTGGAGGACCAGGCAGACAATACGGCCGGAGCCTGAGACCATGAAGCCCACTGGGCTGGAAACCCAGACAACGGGGCTGGGGCAGGCGAGGGGGGAGCGGATATGATAGCCAGGAAGGAGTTCCAATGTGAATGAATACTAATTAGTGACATGGATATTAATGATGACAGTAATTAACAGGGGAAAGGAAGGGCTGTCGTTGTCCCAGGGTGGGTAATCAATCTTGGCAGGTGATAAATAATGGTTTAGCAAGCTCAGCAGAAAGATAATCCGCTGGCCCCGGGGAGCACCGAGCTGGGCTGGAATGCTCGCAGTTTCTAGGCAACCCGCGCGAAGGAACTATTTTTCTTTTGAGGAAAAAACAGGTTAAAGGAGCCTCTCCCCCACCCCCACCTCGGGATTACAGTTCTTGTTTGATTGCTGCTTTGTTCTTCGTTTCCTAGGACAAATGTTGAACTTGTGTAATTTGGAGGAAATGGGCATGCTCACACACACACACACACACACACACTCACACACTCCATGAATATGGATACAGTGATTTTGATCCAGGAGCAGGCGTGGGGGGAAGCTGCACAGTCTTGCTTTCGAGGTTGAAATGTGGGGAAATGGAGTTGTCAGTGGCGAGGGCAGCTGGGCAGTGGGCCGGGGCTCGGGGAGTCCTGGATAAACCAGAGCCTTCTGCAGATCCACAGAGAAACAGAGAGTGTGACCCTGGCCCGCACCAGCCCCGCTTCTGAGAAATTTCCTTTCTGGGAACAGGGCTTTGCTCATTAACCCTCTGCTGACTCTCCAGTCCTCGCCCTGGGGACCTGGCCCTGGAGAGCTCCTGGCCGGCCCTGCCCCTCAGCTGGGAGCCTCAGACCCAGGAGGGGACGTGGATGTCTAGAGATTGCTCCCTCCAGAGCCTATCACCCAACAGCCGTTCCACACTGAGGTGACAGATCCTCCTTGGATGGTCTGCCTTGGCTTAAGGCAAGATCGTTGAGGGGGTCAAAGCAAATTGGCCACAGTTCAGAATCTGTCAGAAAACCAGCCTCCTTTTCTCAAGTGTGAGCTGTGCTGATTCCAGGGGCCACGTTTCCAACAGGAGGCCAACAGAGGCTAAGGGATCATCTGGGAGGATTGTGACCACGGTCATGTCACATCGGGAGGCACTGAGGGGCCCAGCCCCACTCCACCTGCTTTGAGGATGTGGAAGGTACAATGGGAGAGAGCGTGCAGGTATCCGAAGGTCTCCCTCGCAGGGAAGTTAGACCTGGGTTGATTTGCCTGTCGTCAGAGGGCAAAACCAAGGCCCAAAAGGAGGAAGTCAGAGGGGGACAGGTGCATGTGGGGAGAAATGAAAGGCAATTGAACTGAGACAGGCTGGTGGGGCCTTTGTGCCTCCCGAGGTGTTAGGGTTTCTCTGGACACAGCTCACAGGCACCGTGGACGGCGCTCCGGTGTGGACTGGGGTTAGCATAAAGAAGCTTTTACAAGCCCTTTCTGAGTCTTCAGATTATATATTCAGGGAGATAATTGATACTAGATCCCAAAACAGGTAAGCCCCAGATTTTAGGAGCATAGCACAATGAAATGTCTCTCTCAGTCCAGAGTCAGAGTCCTGAACCGGCATTAATTTTCATGGTTAGAGCTATGACTCCTCCCACCTCCTCCAGGTTCCTGGAGTCCAGTCCACCAGTGACTGGGGGTGTGAGGCGGTAGAGGGGGAGGGCCACACGGGACTTTTCATGGGCTCTTTCTGGAAGTGGCACATACCATTTCTCAGTCCACACTGCAGGGGACTCCAGGGAGGATTTAGCTGTGGCCCACTGGGATGAGAAGTTCAGCCGTGGACCCAGGGCCACGTTCATTCTGCACAGGCCAAGCTGGAAGACAGCAGAGAGTTTGACAGAAACCTGTGCAGTCACCTGCCGGGGTCAGTCCTTGTCAGGAAGGGAGGGGAGGTGATGAGACCTCCTTCTTTGGGAAATGGGCTGGGGACCAGGCCATGATCAAACTTCTCCCAGCCAAGCCCTGGACACCTCTGTTCTCGGGAAATCCCTTCAAAGAGCTCGTTACCAATGTGGGTGTCGGATCCACCTGCGCCGTGGGAAGTGAACAGGTTTTGGGAAAGGGTAGAATCGGGCTATGAAAGCTCTGGGGTGGAGAGGCTCGGTGAGGATGGAGACGTCAGTGTGGCTGACTGCCTGGCGGTGTCCTGGATGCTAAACGTGGTTTTCTGCCACGGGATTAAACCTCCATGAGGGCTTTGGCTGAAACCGCTTTCTCGTTCCAGGTACGGACATTGTGCAGTGGCTTATGAAGAACCTTTCCATTGAAGACCCAGGTACTTGACCCTTGACCCCCACTGACCCCCAGCTTGATCAGGACAGGAATCCCATAACCGAATTCCAAACTGGATTTTCCTACTGTCCTGAGAACTGGGCTGATCATTGCAAATCCCAAGATGTGGAGTCACTCTATTTACAAATAAAATTAATTTCTTTTCCTCCACTGAATCTCTCTCTTCAAATTTAAACCGCCCTTTGAGGAAATGAGTGCCTATTTAGAATGCCAAAGAGGCCCATACACCCCCGTGTGAAATGAGATGAGTTCCCGGTAGCTGTGGCAATTAAAGATAAGTTGTGGCACTATCATTGAAAAGCCGTGGAGAGCCAGCTCGCACAGTTAGATTGCCTGATCCACAATTAAGATGTTTAATTATTTGCTAAGACTCCGTCTGTTTCCTGCTTTTGCAAAAAGTGAAGGAATGACTTTTCCCCGACTTTAATTGTGCATTTCAATTAGGACAAACCTTACCAGACAAACAGCAACACACGCTGGTCAGTAACACAGGCTCTGAACCCGTCCTCCCACCTGAAAATAAGCAGTAAAATTTATTCTCAGTGTAATTAGGAAATGGGGGAGGGTGTCCAGAAAAATGAAAATTATAGATGTGTCAATCTTATTACCCATGAGTCATTGATGGACACTTCTCTGGATGTATTGTCCACTCCACTGTCTCACGTAACCAAGGACTCCTGATCCCTGATGACATTTCTAAAGATCCACTAATGTACTTTGCTGTTCTTGATGGGAACATTGAGGTAATTAGAAGTATTTGCTCCAAATTAAATGGCCCCCCACTGTTCGGCTTTGGAGGATTTTTTTTCATGCAGTGCCTGCTCCTCTGCGCACCTGCCCTTCAGCTGTAGCTCCTTTCTGGGACCAGTGTCTTAGCCTGGCCGCTACTATAGTTTAGCCTGACACTCCTAATCTGCTGCTTACTGTGAAACAATACAATTTACATACAGTTCAATTAAGCAGAGTCTCTGGAAATCTGAGTGCCAGAAAATCAGGTCATTCATGGAAGTGACCGTCACCTTGTCTCTGCCTTGATTAAGAGCCTCTCACAACAGGGTGCACTTCTTAATT
Organism: Sylvilagus floridanus; assembly: GCA_949820135.1. Classification (NCBI taxonomy): domain Eukaryota; kingdom Metazoa; phylum Chordata; class Mammalia; order Lagomorpha; family Leporidae; genus Sylvilagus; species Sylvilagus floridanus. Next base: position 6,664,568 of record OX463228.1, on the reverse strand, counting down.
GTAGTCAAGTCTTAAGTCACAGGGAAAGAAAATACAAATGCTAACCCTTTCAAGGGACAGGACGCAGATCAACTACCTCTGAGGCCCTGCTGTGTGGTCTAGGCTTCTGATCATGCACTTATTTTTGTTTTTAGTTTTTTTTGTTTGTTTTTTTTTTATTTTTTTGTTTTTCTTTTTGTGATCATGCACTTATAAAACCTGGGCTGGACAAGCAGCTCCCAGTTTGGTTACTTGATGTGAAGTCAACATTTCCTTGGATTATGAGGCCAAACTAAGCCACACTTTTCCTCATGGTGATTTTTTCCTGAGAACCCCCATTTCTTTTCCCTTCTAAAATAATCATCATACTTCTGACACTATTTATCACCTTCATTATCATCATTTCAAGGATATTTCAGAAAGTTCCTGGAAAGCTGAATTAAAAGATATACTTATTGTAGTACAAAAATTTCTGAAATTCATGTATAGTCTTGTCATAATACACATTTTTCACCAACTTTTTTTTTAAAGATCTATTTTATTTATTTGAAAGACTGAGTTACAGAAAGAGGTCGAGACAGAGAGAGAAAGGTCTTCCATCCATTGGTTCACTCCCCCAAATGACCACAACGACCAGAACTGGGCCAATCGAAAGTCAGGAGCTTCTTCTGGGTCTCCCACGCAGGTGCAGGGGCCCAAGCACTTGGGCCATCTTCCACAGCTTTCCCAGGCCTAGCAGAGAGCTGGATGTGAAGTGGAGCAACTGGGGCTTGAACCAGCACCCATATGGGATGCTGGCACTGCAGGCCAGAGCTTTAACCCACTGCACCACTGCACTGGCCCCTTCACCAACTTTTTGAAAACCCTTGTTATATGCATGGATTTAAGAATGTTTCATGCTAAAAAATTTACCTTTTTTAATAAATTTTTTGGGAGGGATATTGACAGAGCTCCCATCCACTGGTTCACTGCCCAAATACCACAACACCCAGGACTTGGCCACGCTGAACCTCATCTAGGTCTCCTGTGTGAGTGGCATGGAACCAGCTATATCAGCCATCAATTGTTGCCTCCCAGGGACTGCATTAACAGGAAGCTGGAGCCACAGCTGATATCAAACCTAAGCACACCAATACAGTGGCATCTTAAGGCCTAGGCCAAATGCCTGCTCCAAATTAACCTTTTTTTAAGAAAAGCCCACTTATTTATATTTATTTGAAAGGCAATATTGTAGAGAGAGAATAGACAGAGAAAGAGCATTATCTTCCATCTGCTGGTTCACCTCCAAAATGCCCACAAATAGCCAGTTTGGGCCAGTTTGAAGCCAAGAACAAGAAACTTTACCCACGTCTCCCACTTAGGTGTCAGGAGCCCAAGTACTTGGACCATCATCTGCTGTCTCCCAGATGCACTGTTTGCAGAAAACTGCATCAGAAGCAGAGGTGGGTTTTGAACCCAGGCACTCTGCTATGGGATGAAGCTTAACCCACTGTGCCACAATATCCACCCCTAGACTCATCTTTTTTTGCCTCAAAGAAACTTTTTATTTGATGAGTACAGATTTCTTAAGTACAACTTTAGGAATATAGTGATTCTTCCCACCATACCCACCCTCCCACCCCCACTCCTACCCTACCTCCTCCTCCCTCTCCCATTCCCAGTCCCATTCTCCATTAAGATATATTTTCAATTAAATTTATATACAGAAGACCAACTTCATACTAAGTAAAGATTTCAACAATTTGCACACACACAAACAACTGTTTGAAAAAAAGTTTTACAGTTAATTCTCACAAAAAAAAAAAACTCATTGAGGACAGAAGTCCTACATGGAGACTAAGTGCACAGTGACTCTTATTAATTTAACATTTAACCCTCTTAAGTATGATGTCATTGATCATCCAAGGCTCTTGGCATGAATTGCCAAGGTTATGGAAGCCTTTTGAATCCACATACTCCGTCAGTATTTAGACAAGGCCTTAAGCAAAATGGAAGTTCTCTCCTCCCTTAAAAGAAAAGTGCATCCTTCTTTGATGGCCACTTCTTTCTGCTGGGGTCTCTCTCTCACAGAGATCCTTCATGTAGAATTTTTTTTTACCACAGTGTCTTGGCTTTCCATGCCTGAAATGCTCTGATGGGCTTTTCAGCCAGACCAGTATGCCTTAAGGGCTGATTCTGAGATCAGAATGCTATTTAAAGCAATTGTCATTCTATGAGTCTGCTGTGTGAAATGCTCCCCATGTTGGAACATTCTTTCCTTTTTAATTCTATCTATTATTATTACCAGACACTTATCTTATTTATATGATCCCTTTAACACTTAATCCTATCTATATGATCACCTTAACACTTAATATGGTCAATATAACACTTAAAATGGTATTTTTACCACCTAATTTAATGAGACTTGGGGTCTCATGGCAAGTTTTTAAACTGTACCCTTAGATGTAAGTTTGTAGGAATGTATGCAGAACTATGCAGCTTTACAGTTACAAACGTCCTCCTCCCTCTTTTATCCCCATTCTTATTTTTTACTTTGATCTATTTCAAATTGACTCTATACACGTATGACTCTATACACGTAGGTTAAGTAAAGAGTTCAACAAATAGTATGAAGAAAAAAAAAATAACTGTTCCTTGACAGTCAAGACAAGGACTGTTCAAGTCATTGCTTCTCAAAGTGTCAATTTCAGTTCTACAGATTTACTTTTAGGTGCTCTATTAGTTCTCACAGACCAGGGAGAACATATGGTATTTGTCCCTTTAGGACTGGCTTATTTAAGTATGTTTTCCAGATTCATCCATTTTGTTGCAAATGAGAGGATTTCATTTTTTACTGCTGTGTAGTATTTCATAGTGTACATATCCCCTAATAGCCCATAATTTCTTTATCAAGTCTTCTGTTGATGAGCATTTAGGTTGATTCCATGTCTTAGCTATTGTGAATTGAGTTGCAATAAACATGGGGGAGCAGATAACTCTTTTATTTAATGATTTCATTTCTGTTGGGTAAATTTCCAGGAGTGGGATGGCTGGGTCATATGGTAGGTCTATATTCAGATTTCTAAAGTATCTTCATACTGTCTTCTGTAGTGGTTTTACCAGTTTACATTCCCACCAGCAGTGGATTAGTGTACATTTTTCCCCACATCCTCGCCAGCATTTGTTGTTTGTTGCTTTCTGTATGTGAGCCATTCTAACTGGGGTAAGGTGAAACCTAACTGTGGTTTTGATTTGCATTTGCCTGACAGCTAGTGATCCTGAATATTTTTTCATGTGTCTGTTGGCCATTTCGATTTCCTCTTTTGAAAATTGTCTGTTAGTGTCCTTTGCCCATTTCTTAACTGAGTTGTTTGTTTTGCTGTTGTGGAGTTGCTTGATCTCTTTATATACTCTGGTTATTAATCCTTTATCAGTTGCATAGTTTGCAAATGATTTCTCCCATTCTTTGCTTTCCTGAATGTTTCTTTTACAGTATAGAAACTTCTCAATTTGATGGAATCCCATTTGTTAATTTTGGCTTTGTCTGTGCCTCTGGGATCTTTCCAAGAACTCTGCCTGTGCCAATAATTTGCAGGGTTTCCCCAATCTCTAATAATTTGACGGTATCAGATTTTAGATTTAGGTCTTTAATCCATGTTGAGTGGATTTTTGTGTAAGGTGCACGGTAGGAGTCCTGCTTCATATTCTGCATGTGGAAATCCAGTGTTCCCAGCACCTTTGTTGAATAGATTGTCCTTGCTCCAGGGATTGGTTTCAGCTCCTTAAGCAAATATAAGGTGGTTATAGATGCTTGGATTGACTTCTGGCATTTCTATTCTGTTCCATTGGTCTATCCATCTGGTTTTGGACCAGTACCAGGCTGTTTTGATTATAACTGCCTTGTAGTATGTCTTGAAATCTGGTATTGTGATGACCCCAACTTTGTTTTTATTGTATAACATTCCTTTAGCCATTCGAGACTTCCTGTGTTTCCATGTGAATTTCAGCATCATTTTTTATATCTGAGAAGAATCTCTTTGGTATTTTTATTGATATTGTATTGAATCTGTAAATTGCTTTCAAAAGAATGGACATTTTGATGATATTGATTCTACCAATCCATGAACATGGAGATTTTTCCATATTTTGTATCTTCTTCTGTTTCTTTCTTTGATGTTTCATAATTCTGATCATACAGATCTTTGACATCCTTGGTTAAGTTTATTCCAAGGTATTTGATTTTTTTGGTAGCTATTGTGAATGTGATTGGTTTTAGAAATTCTCAGGTGTTGCATTGTCTGTGTATACAAAGGCTATTGATTTTTGTGTATTGACTTTTTATCCTGCTACTTTATCATACTCTTTTATGAGTTACAGTAGTCTCTTGGTCGAGTCTTTTAGATCCTCTGTATATAGAATCATGTCATTTGCAAATAGGGATAGTATGATTTCCACTTTCCCAATTGTATCCCTTTGATTTCTTTTTCGTGCCTAATGGCTCTGGCTTAAACTTCCAGGACTATATTGAATAGCAATTGTGACAGTGGGCATCCCTGTCTGGGACCAGAACTCAGTGGGAATGCTTCCATCTTTTCCCCATTCAATAGGACGCTGGCTGTGGGTTTGTAATAAATTGCTTTGATTGGGTTGAGTAATGTTCCTTCTATACCCAATTTGCTTAGTGTTTTCATCATAAAAAGATATTGTATTTTATCAAATGCTTTCTCTGCATCTATTTAGATAATCATATGGTTTTTGTTCTTCAGTTTGTTAATGTGATGTATTGCATTGATTGATTTGTGAATATTGAACCATCCCTGCATACCAGGGATAAATCCCACTTGGTCCAGGTGAATAATCTGTCTGATGTGTTGTTAGATTTGATTGGCTAGAATTTTGTTGAGGATTTTTGCGTCTATGTTCATGAGGGAAACTGGTCTATAGTTCTTTTCTCTGTTGCATCTTTTGCAGGTTTAGGAATTAAGGTGATGTTGACCTCATAGAATTTGGGAGGATTCCCTTCCTTTCAGTTGTTTTGAATAACTTGAGAAAAATTGATTTATTTTTATTTTAAGATTTTTAAAGATTTATTTATTTATTTATTTGAAAGTCGGAGTTACACAGAGAGAAAAGGAGAGGCAGAAAGAGAGAGAAAGAAAGAAGGTCTTCTATCCGCTGGTTCACTCTCTAGTTAGCTGCAGTGGATGGAGTTGTGCTGATTTGAAACCAGGAGCTTCTTCCAGGTCTCTCACATGAGTGCAGGGACCCAAGGGCTTGGGCCATCTTCTGCTTTCCCAGGCCATAGCAGAGAGCTGGATCAGAAGTGGAGCAGCCAGGACTTGAACCAGCACCCATATGGGATGCAGGTAAAGCCACTGCGTACAGTGCCGACATCCAATATGGGCACAGGTTCAAGAATGTAGTGAGAGCTCTAGCTCTAAGACTGGGGACATGAGAGTCCCCTCCTTACCAGAAAGGAGCAGCTAGAGAAGATGACCCTCTCTATTGCTGGACCAGTGATTCTTGAGACATCCGGGCTTCTGGAGGCAAGCCAGCCATCAGGAAGCAAGGCCGAGAGAATGCCATTCATCCTGACTGCATCAGCCGCAGGCATCCCCCCTCTTCCAGAGGATCCTGGGAGTCTCACTGAGCCAAGCATCAGGCCTCTGCTGAACCTCCTGAAAAATTTGCCCGTAAAGCCCAGACAAACGCCTTTTAAAAAGCCACAGCTTACGAAATTGAGAACAGCCAGACAGTCCCAAAGCACTGGTCTCTGTATGTCACTGCCCACTCCACTGTCCTTCCCCCAATTTCCTGAGAAAGCCAAGTTTTACTCAATGTCTGCAGAGAAGAGCAGCCCCTTCTGGTTGCTGTGGGGGCCACTGTGCTGGGACAGGCTCTGCGTGTTCAAAGTATCCACGGGCAGTGAGGCTTCATTCTGCCTGCTGCTCAGGATGCAATGGGATGAAGCTGGCACCCAGGACCAGGGCCACTCACTGAGAGCTTGTCCTCCCCCAGACACCACGAGGCACCTTGGGTGAAACATCTCACTTCCTGCATTGCAGGTTTCATGCTGTTAACTGTGCAGCTACTCGTACTTCAGGAAGGTGTTGGGAGAGGGGCGGGCGTCCAATGTCACACTCTCAGAGCTGAGATCCAGAGGGTTCCCAGGCATGTGGTGACCCTTCCCGCCTGCTGGCATCTCCCCTCCCCGCCCCTACCTGAGCAGGTGTGGTCGCGTCGTCCATGCCGTCATCCAGGAGTGAGCCACTTGACTTGCACCTGCCTCTCAGCTCTGCCAGCTCCTATTTCAGCCCAGGAACCTGTCTGTTCACTGCTCTTCTCCCCCACTCCCTGTCCCTGCAGGTGAAGCCATACACCTGGGGAGCCTCATCGCAGCACAGGGCTACATCTTTCCCATCTCGGACCACGTGCTCACCATGAAGGACGACGGGACCTTTTATCGCTTCCAGGTAGGCCTGCAGGATGCTGCTTCCAAAGGACCTTTTCTTCCCATCGTGATCTGACTGCAGGTTAAAACCACCTGGAGCCACACGGGGGAGCTTAGGGAGGCAACGTTCACCCCTTGCCAGCTCTGGGAAAACCAAGAGAACTTTTGTCAGTCGATGCATTGGTTGAACCTTTAAAAACCAGCCAGGGGCCCTCGTGGAAATCCTGCTGTCGATGGCGCACTCTCTGCACCTTTTCAGGCTGTTTTAACAGAATGCTGCAAACAGGGGAGCTTATTGACATCAGACATGTATTCCTTACAGTTCTGGGGGCAAGTCCAAGGCCATAACTGGCACGTCTTGATGCGGGTCTGAGGCTCTGCCTTTGGTTCATTGGCAGTGCCCTCTGTACCCTTGCTGAAGGAGCAGGAGGTCTCCCTCGGTCCTCAGAAGTCAGGGTACTCATCCCCTTCGTCAGGGCTCCGCCCCCAAGACCTAACCACCTGCCAAAGGCCCTGCCTCCCAATAGCATCATCTCTGGATTCAAATTTCCACATGAATTTGAGCACGTACATTCACATTCAGACCACAGCAGACACATTGCACTTATCTATTACGCAGAACAAATTTTGCATGGTGTATATCAGCCATTTCCTAGACAAGGAAGTTGGGAATCACTGTGGCCCTTGGTAAGTCTGGGAGGCAGCCTGGACTGGGGAACAGGTGAGCCTGGAAACACAGTCCTTGTTCTTCCCACTACATCTCGCTGCCTTCCTGGAGAAGTTTCCGTCTGCCGCCTCACTGTCTTCCCCGCCCATTTCACACAGCGTCTCCCAGATCCCAACCTACAGGCAGCCGGAGGAGAGGATCCGGGTGGTGTCAAGCACTCAACCGTAGGGTTTGGGACCAGAAAGTCTTCAAGACAGGGCTCAAGGGAAAAATGGAACTCAGGCTGAAGTAGCCTACACCAGCCTGGCTTCAGCAGTTAGATGTCTGTTGTCTGCAATACAAAATTTTTGCTCTATAAACAAAGTTTCTCATTTTCGCATTTATGTCGCTGACCTGGGATTGTAGTTCTCAATATCTATAATAGTGTTGACCAGACTCAGCTGTGGCAAAGAACAGGTAAGAGCCGGTGTGGCGTCAGCAAGGGCTGGGGACTGTCATCAGGGAGGGACCTCGCGGGTGCAGGGGTGCCTGAGCCCTGACACCTCGTGCTGTCTTGCAGGCTCCTTACTTCTGGCCTTCGAACTGCTGGGAACCTGAAAACACTGACTATGGTGAGAACTGGAGCCGCGGCCCACACCTTGGGTTACTCCTGAGCACACAGACGCCTGGTGCTTCGTGTCCGGGTGACCACAGTACATGAAAAGGGCTGGGGGACGGGCAGGGGTCTTCACCCTGCTCACTCGTTTCTCCTGTTCCTAACACGTAATGAACTCCCCACTCCATTACATTAAAGAAGGACGGAGCACGCTGACAGATGTGTTCCTGGGAAGAAGCGGGACAAGCAGCTTCACCAAAGGCAGTCAGTGTTTATGCTGGGGGGCTGGGATCCTACAGCAACACAGTGGGACTGTGGCTTTGCACTGCTCCCTCTAGGAGCAGGGTTTCAGGAAGGGCTGGATCAAGGCACCACCTCTGCCTGGGCCTTTCTCTTCTTACAGACTTACTGAAACTTACCAAGAACTCATTGGTGGTTTTGATCATGCAAGTTAGGGAGAAAGGGAGACAGCCTAGGAAGGGGTGTACAGAAGTCACTCCAGATGCGGAAATTAAAAACCGCTGAAGCTGGACAGTGGGCAGGCAGGGAGCTGCACCATGTACTAGGTTTTGGCCATAAGACTCTCAGTAGAAATTCTTGAATGTTTCTATGTGCCAGTTATTCTAGAAAGTTCTGTTATCCCTGTGCATATGCTAAGGAGCCTGAGGCCATCTCTCAGTCACACGTGTCCAGATGCACATGTAGGCCCCATCGGGTGGGGACATATGTCTATCCATTCTCATATTCCCCAGAATATGCTGAGGCATCGTCTCAGCCGTTCTGGTTCTTCCTTGGTGGTGACCATGGGGCCCTTGCTAGAGCAGCAGAATGTGAAGTCCGGTCTGCATGGCTGCGATGCACCTGCTGCCCTCCTGGCCCTCTGCCTGATGCATTTGGAAGGCACAATGGCCCCAGCCCCTTTGCATGGTGGCCTTGCTGCCTGGGCTGCACGGGGGTCTTCAGAAAGCTCATGGAAAACGCATATTATGGAAAAACTCTGCATGGTTCCATTATTATTTGCACCAAATTTATTTTTAATTCCATTTTCCCATGGACGTTCCAAACTACCCTTATAGCTTACAACAAAGCACGCTGTAGAACACAAATTATTTCCCCACACGGCTGTGCGGGTCACTGGGAGCTGCATTTGTTGGCACCGTCTAATCAGTGCCACAAGAGAGGCTCACCTATCGCTTAGCCCAGAAAAAAAAAAAAAAACATGAATTCAAAATGCAAAGTTGCATTTCTACTGAATGAATATCATTTTCACAGCATCATAAGGTCCAAGAATTTTAAGTCAAACCACTCCACGTCAGGGACTTCTTATTTAGTGATCTTACATTTTTAACATGACAGATGGACCTGACGTAAGCAAGTTGGGGAATGACAGCTGACTCAGGCCAGCGCACAATACACTGGCATGAGCACGAGTGTGGACGTAGCAGAAAGTGGGCTGCTGGCTGCCGGGTTCCGGAATATCACAGGCTGCCATCAGTAACCTAAAGGAGAAGGCGGGTTAAGGCAGCTAGTCATTGGCTAGGGGTCTCTTAGTACAGTCAAGCTGTCCAGCACGAGGCTCAGCTGGTCCTGACTTTCCTCTTGGTGGTTCTGTTGCTATTCTTGCCACTCATCCACTCTTCCAGGGCCATTCCACTTGGCACCACTGAAGGAGGGAGGCAGTGAAGAGTAGAGATGGGGAAAGGAGGTGATGAGGCCGTGTTTGGGGAAGAATGCCGACAGCCAGAGTGTTCCCTCGCTGGGGGAGGCCCTGTCTGTCCACTGCTCCTGTGCATCACCTCCGGACAGACCCCAGAGCTAGCAGCAGCGTCTGCAGGACTAGGACGTAGCTGCTGCCCGTAAAGTCTTCAGCCTAGAGCAGGGACATTGCAGTGCAGCGTGAGGAAGCTCCTTGGTTGAAGATGTGTCCGTGCATTCTGGAACCCGGAGCCAGGCCGTCAGAGATTGGTGGGAGGGAGGCCACCAGGTAGACCTTCCAGGCGGAGGGTACACGTGCAGAGGTGGTGGTCCCGGAAGGCCTGAGTGAGCTAGAAGAGCTTGGTGAGACTCGCAGAGACCGGGCCGTGCAGAACCTTCTTTGCCACCGTAAGGAGGCCAAGCTTACGCCTGAGTACGTGGTGGTATTTGTGATGATCCCGTGGAGTGGACAGTGTTCAGGGTGGGCAGAGTGAGGAGGAGGAGGAATTGTCGGGATTGGGAGAGAGAAGAGAGGATCCTCATCTGACCGTGACTGGCAGTCGGGTGTCACGACATCCACTAGAAAGCACCTTCTTCCCTGGGGCTGGCTGGCTGTGTGGGTGGGCGGATGGACAGATGGACAAATGGCCGGATGGATGGATGGGAGGTGGGTCGAGTTTATGATTCCACTGCTGGCTTTGTACATATTATACTTCCTCTTCTTCTCTCAGCCATCTATCTCTGTAAGAGGACAATGCAGAATAAAGCAAGACTGGAACTGGCGGATTACGAAGCAGTAAGTAGGCTCATTCTGCAGACTTTGTATGGGAAAGAGTAAAATCCTATCTGTAGCTCGCTCGCTTGCTCTTTGTTCGTTCTCTCTCTCTCTCTTTCTTTCCCCTTTTCTCTCCCTGTAGTCCCTGTCAGACCCAGGAAGGGGCCTCTTTCCCATCCCCCTCCTTTGTTCACAGCTCCTCTTCACAAATACAGACACTTATCTCTTCCTGTGAGTGCCTCTCAGAACCCAACCATAAAGAAGGGAACAACTCAGCTTCTTAAAGGACTTGAACAGTTGTTCCACCACAGAGGACAGAAAGATGGCACACAAGCATGAAAACCCATTCAACAGCGTTAGCCATTTGGGAAGTGCTGATCAAATCCAGGGTGAGCTACCACCGCACACCTGCTGCAGTGGCTGACATTACAGTCCTGGAAATCCCAGCGGGTGATGAGGGTGTAGAGCACCTGCGCCCTCCCTGCATTGTGGGTAGGAGTGCAAAATGGCACGTCTACTCTGGAAAAGGATCTGGCAGTGTCCTGTGAAGTTAGACAGACAGTCAACGTAAAACCGAGCAATGCCATTCCGGTCTACCCTAGGGAAATCATAACTCAGGTTCACTCAAAGAAAACCTGTACACTAATGCTTGTACTACTTTGTGGTCATGGAAACCATCCAAATTCATGTAAGCAGGTGTGTGATTAAACTAGAGTTTAATGGAGTTCTATGCTGCAGTAAAAAGGAATGGGCTGTTGATACATGCAACCACTTGGATCAGCATCAAAGACACCAGGTTGAATGAAATAAACCAGTCTCTAGCCGGCCATTCCACTGAGCTGACATTCTGGATTAGGCAAAACTATCATGCTGGAAACAAACCATTGATTACCAGGGGTGGCTATGGGTGGGAACAGTATGGTGCTACAGAGCTAGCAGGAGGGTGTTTTGCAGTCATAGAACTGCTTTGTATCCTGATGTGGTTGTGGTTAGATGCATCCATACATGTGTTGAAACCCACACAGTTGTATCAAAAAGGGGGGAGAAGTCAAATTTACAGTATGACATCTGTTAAATTAAGATTGCAGCTTTATGCCCACTCCCCTGTGCGTGGTAGTAGCAATAGGATCTGAGGGCAAATCTCAACTCAGAAAGGAAGAGTGGATGTGGTCACAAGATGTGCCCATCCCCGCAGCTCTCTCAGCCTCTCCTCCTCCACCTTCCTTCCCAAGGGGTGACTCCTTTGCAAAAGAGAGAGCCCACTCCCATGGGACAGAGCCCAGAAAACAAAACACAGAGAGCCTGAAGACTCACGGAGCTTTTAAACCTATTTTTAAATTTTGGTTGCAGAATCTTGCTCCCAAAGTGAACTCTGGAAGGGTCCCCAAGAATCTGGGAAGCTGAGCAGACTTTCACATACCGCCCTCTGCCCCTCCCCAGGAGCCCCCCAGGGCAGGTGCTGCTGGGAGGAAGGGCCCCGTTAAGGGTGGCAGAGAATCCGCCCTCGGGTAGCCCGGCATTCACAGCACCTGCGGACCCACAGGCACCCCAGTGCCGCTGCCGCTTGTGCTGCCTGCGTCTCTCAGAACAGGCCTTGCCTCTCCCGGCTTCCCGTGCCCAAGCCTACCCAGCCAACCGGACCACGGCTGCCCTCTCCACAGCCCACAGGTGAATGCCTGTGCTATTGGGGAGGGAGACCTCCTGCAGCCCTCCACCCCCTTTGATCCCACGCACTCCACAAATGGGAGGAAAGCACGCATTGCAGGAGACCGTCCAGAGCCTCGGACCTGGTCAACGTGCGAGGATCAGATCCTCTGTCGGAAGACTGTGCTCTTCCCGAGCTGCCCTGGCCTGGCTGCTCTGTGGCTCCGAGCGTCCTGAGAGCCCAGCCCTGCTCCTCTGTCTGCCTTGCTGTCCCAGAGTCCCTGTTTCAGAAGAAGCGGTTTTACTGTTTGTGCATCCAGAGCATAGAGCGTTGATGTTACCTCCCCACCAGGAAGCACATGACTCTCCATCCTGCGTTTCTCTTCCCCACATTTTCCACATTTTAAAAGAGATCCTGCATAGGCATCAGACAGCTTCAACTCCTGACGTGTGGGTTTCATTTTGGTTTATTATTATTATTATTTATTTACTTTGGCTTTCTCTTCTACAGCCTTAAGATTACAGCCTTCAGGTTGAAGTTCTGCAAAAAATGTTTAGAAATTAAAAAGATGATATTTCCAAAATGTAATTATTTAAAATTTTTTTCTGATGATGATATATTCTCTTTGTAAAGTAATAGAAACTTAAACTGCAAAGAAAGGAAAGAAAATAGCCTGGATGTTTGAAACTATAGGTATGAGAGTACTTCAAAAAAATTGTGGACAAATGGAATGGGAAGATAAATTTACTTTGTTACAATTTTTTTTAACTCTGTGCATGATTTTTTTCATAACATATGCTTACCAAGAAAGGTTTTGATGACCCCTCACATATATGTAGTGTTTACTTCATATGCGTTTGATCCTATACAAAAATCCTAGGCTCATACCATAAACATTATGGTGTTGGCTGCTTCTTTCCCCAGTCATCAAATGTAGGTATCTTGGAAATCTCTCCATAATAATCATCTCCACCGTCATTTTTGATGGCTGCCTCGTCTTCTGTGCTGCGACAGTCATTGACATTGGCTTCCTGTGAGCAGTGGGAGGGGCCAGGCGATGGTGTTCTAGGACTCACACACCATGCCTCAGCCATAACTGTGGTTTCAGGGATAGCGTCTTCGGTTGGAGCTCCTGTTGTATTAATAGCTCACAAATGAGGACCATCAATTAGTGTTGGCGTGAACTATGAAAATACACAGTGTAATGTGGGCTCCAACCCTGCATCATCAGAATTAGGGGATCATTAGGGGACCTGTCAGCCTCCCCTCCTCACTGTCCCAGGATCTTCCAGGTGAGTCTCAGACTTCTCCCCTTTGCTTCTGCAAACCACCCTCAGTGACGTCTTCCTTTCCGTTTCGGGGTTTTCCTTTCATGAACATCACAAACATGGACACTCCCTTTGGATACTCCTGATTCTCAGCTCTGTAAAGCACCGATGCCAAGTCCTCTTGCAGCCTTCTCAGCTCCCTGCGAACTCCAGCTGTGGCATTGGCTCTCCGAGCTACCCAACAGGTTGCATGTCCTCAGCGAGACCTCTCCTGTAGCCACAAACCATTCTATTTCCAGTGGTCTTTGTAGCAGGTTCTGTGCAGGTGGTATTCTCAAACATCCAGGTGAGAAATGAGGTGAACCCTACAGGCTCCACACGTAATGAGTGTTCAAGGGAACACGAATAGTTGGGCACTGTACAGCAGAGTCAGGTGCAAAGTCAGATGGGTTCATGTCCAGTGGACACAGGGAGGGCCTGCTCTTGGGAGCAATCAGACGACTGCATTGCAATCAGCCTAGGTGTCGATGTGCTCGTGTGTGATGATTAATGCCTTCTTGTTGATCTCCCTTTCTCACTAGGAAAACTTAGCAAGACTCCAGAGAGCCTTCGCCAGGAAGTGGGAATTCATCTTCATGCAAGCAGAAGCACAAGTCAAGTAGGTCAACTTCATAGAACCCCTCCGAGAGACAGGGGCAGACTTTCTGGGCCTTGGGGTGCTGTGAGACCAAGACTGCCAAAGTGAGGCTCCGGGCTGGCATTGGCCTCTGCCATCTTGCAGCACTGTACCTAAATGGAAACTGAAGTTGGGATGGATGAGTTTCAACTTTAGAACCAGTGCTGCTCTGAAAGCATTTTAAACACCGATGCTGCAGCAGTCACGGTGGGAGACGGGGGTCCTCCCAAATGTGGACCTCTGGTTCCAGAGGGGTGCAAGGTGTTTCTCTTTCTCCAGGAGACGCCCAGGTCTTCCTCTGTGCTCGGCTCTCGAGAACCTCAGACCACCTTTACCTGCAGGGCTGGGGACTTGGTCTTCATGGGACAGCTTGTTGGAGTTTGAAGGACAAGCAGCCCTTCTCCCATTCTCCCCCACAGGGAGGAGTTTAGAAGCAATTACAGGGCTGGCGCCGCGGCTCCATGGGCTAATCCTCCGCCTTGCGGCACCGGCATACTCAGTTCTAGTCCCGGTCGGGGCGCCGGATTCTGTCCCGGTTGCCCCTCTTCCAGGCCAGCTCTCTGCTGTGTCCAGGGAGTGCAGTGGAGGATGGCCCAAGTGCTTGGGCCCTGCACCCGCATGGGAGACCAGGAGAAGCACCTGGCTCCTGGCTTCGGATCAGCACAGTACGCCGGCCGCAGCGCGCCGGCCGTGGTGGCCATTGGAGGGTGAACCAACGGCAAAGGAAGACCTTTCTCTCTGTCTCTTTCTCACTGTCCACTCTGCCTGTCAAAAAAAAAAAAAAGCAATTATAAAATGACACATAAATCAGATATTTGGAGTCTAAAATATCAGATTATTACTTTCAATAGAAGCTAAAACTATGTTATAGGGCAGGCCTCAGCTGTGTGGCCACGGATCTGAATGACACTATGCTTCCGGGGCAGAGGTGGGTGTCTGGAGACCTCCTCCCGCCGAGCAGAGCCACCCCCTGCACGTCGACTGCACACAGAGGACAGGTAGCCATGGGGACAGGATGTCCTGAGGGCTGGCCTGGGCCTTCTCAATTTCTTCTTTCAAATCTGCCAGGAAGTTGAGTCATTCTTCCTCCCCCAGAGGAAAGGGGATGAAAGGAAGGAAAAGGGGAGACGGGTCCTCCCGCATTTGTCCTCCGGCACACACAGTAGAGATTCCTGCGTTTCCTGGGAACCATGGAGTAAACATCTCCAATCAGATTCATTCAGTTCCAGGAAATGGGATTGCTGGGCTCAGGACTCCTCTGTGCTTTCTGGAAGCACAGCCTGCTTTCGCCAGTCCAGGGGCTGCTGTTGGTCTCCACCCCCCCACACACACACACACACACGCTGCAGTCTCTGTCTTCCACAGCCCCTGATGGCAGCCACCTGCTGGTTCCCTTGGTGCTCCCAGCTGCACCTGGGGGAAGTGGGCACCAGCACTGGGCTCTGAGCTGCAGCAGGAGGTGTGTGAGGAAGTGGCGAGGGGGAGGGTGTGAACACGGGGGGGAAGGAGGTTGGGGTTCTGTTGGACCAAGGGGCAGTTGTGCCCGTGGACTCCAAAACCACTGGGAAACAAGAGGAGCACCGACTTGTCTTCTGGAATCAGACAGCGTCAACGCTAGACAGAGGGAAATGGTCACTTGGTCCGTGGGTGGTATTTCTCCATTAACTTTTTTGATTAACTCTGAGAGTGCGGTGTAAGTGCAGGCCATCTGAGTACACAGTAATTGCCACGAAAATCATGGCGTGATTATGGGTTTATCTCAGTCCAGCCACCTATGATCTTCCCGGGAGAGACAAGAACCCGAAGTTACATAGCAATTAATCCAAGTTGCTTCTTACTTAGATAACGTGAGGTAGGACATGCATTCAGAGCAACAACCAAAAAACCCTCTTCCTGGTGCTGCTGAGGGCACAGAAGGAATCTCTGTCGCCTGTAATTTCCCTCCTGCCACTTGTGCCTCCCCCTGCTGAGGCCGGTGGTGTTTGTCTCCTGGGTCCTGAGACACGCCTGGGCCATTACTCTGCCTTTAGGAAGCCAAGGGGGCTTAAGGGACTTTTAAGATACAGTGGCAGCATTCAGAAAGCGTTCCACCGACTCCCAATCTAAAGCCAACTTCTATCTGGCCGTGGGATGCCAGCGCGCGGGTGGTGACAGTCTTTCCTACACTTTGCAGCATAGCGTCCGTCCAATGGGCTGAGAATGTGTCAGTGGAAAATTCCCTTCTCGATAATCCCAGCCTTCACACTTCCTGGGGACGGCTCCGTACACGTTGATGGAAATCCATGAGCTAGCCAGAAACAAGTTCTCTCCCTGGGCGTCAAGTGCTGGGGCTTCCCGGTGGGACTTGTGCGCGCGTGTTTCCGAGCTCCACAGAGAGCAGGGACCACAGTGGTGCCCGTAGCTCCCGTGCAGCTTAGCTCTGAGAAACGGGAGCAGGGATGGGGGAGCGAGGGTCGGAGCGAGGAGCGTATGAGAAACTCTGCGTCCTCTCCACTCTTTCAGGATTGACCGGAAAAAGGACAAGACAGAAAGGAAAATTTTGGATAGTCAAGAACGGGCCTTCTGGGATGTCCACAGGCCGGTGGTAAGACAGTGCTCCTTGCTTCTCTAGGCTTACGGGGTGGTTTTTGGTTTTTGTTTTTGTTTTTTGCTCACTGTGTTTGCAGTTTACACAGGTTGATGTACAGGGTGGTGTTTCTGAACAAATGTACACTGTCTAGTGATCAAAGCAGAGTGCTGAGTCTACCTGGCAGCTCAGCCAAGTATCAGCTCCCTCCAGTGAGACCATGCAAAGTGCTCTCTTCCGGGTATTGTGGCGTAGATAATGCAATGTTGTTCACTCCGAGGCTCTGCTGGTGGGTTTCAGTTTTCCCTTTGCCCTCTTGCAAGAAGAGGCTGCCTTTAACCACCAGGTGTCTCCTTCTCAAGAAAATCCTCAGGCTTCGTGGGCTGCGTCTTTCCGTTCACTCGCGTGCCCTCAGTGGGTTTCTGGACTGCATGTCACCTGTTAAAAGCGTGGAGCGGAGAACTGGGACGGAGACGCTGTGGGATTTGGGAGCCCTGGAGTTTACGTTCCCAAAATGCACTTTCCACTCCGGCCCTCATTCATTCTAGATCATGAAATACTCAATTCTTACTCAGATGCAGTTGGTTCTGGCTGTTCGTGGCAGCTCTGTTAAGTCTGAACGCCAAGTTCCTGAGTACTGACGCCTTGCACGGAGGGAAGCTGGGGACTGTGAGCCTCCGGTCACATTTCTGACAACCCATCAATATATAACCTTGTTCAGTGTATGTTCTGTGTAGAGATACCTCATGAAATACACAAATGGGCTTCAAAAAGTCCATGGAAATATTTTGAAGAAACTGTGCATGAATTTCAAAAAAGTTTGTACCAAAATAAACTTACCTTTTCATTCCTTGTTTCTCCAAGGAAACTTTAAAACAAAGAAACAAACAAAAAACCACTTTGCTTATTTGAGAGAAAGAGAGGGAGAGAACTCTCCATCTACTTGTTCACTTTCCCAAGGCTCCTCACGGCCAGGACTGAGCCCAGCAGCAGCCCCGAGCTGGGAATCAATCCAGATCTCCCGCGTGGGAGGCAGACACACAAGTTCTTGAGCATCACCAGCCGGCTCCCAGCTCTGCAGCAGCAGGAAGCTGGAGTCGGGAGCCAGAGGCAGGTGTTGAACCCCGGAGCCCTGCTGGGGACCATGGGCAGGTTAGTGGCTCAACGTCCACTCCTCACAGACTTTCTCACGTGCTAGTAGCTCATCAGTGCTGCACTCCCCAGCAGTCACACAGAACTCCTGCCAGAACGCAGCCTTCGCAGCCTGCGTTTTCTCTGTACAGCAGCTGCACGTAGGGCTGTTGTAAACAGCAGGCTCACCAACAGAAGGCACAGAAGTGCAGAGAACATGGCAGGCACCCAGGCCTACCTAGACTGCTTTGCAGCATGCGGCCTGCAACAAGAAGACCAAGCCTCGTGCAACCTCAGCCGCCCCGTGCAGGTGCTCAGTACTGAGTACTGATGTGTGAATCACCACTGAGTACCGATGTGCGAGTCACAAACACATTTTCACAACTGAACAGATTTACAAGTACAAAATCTATAAACAGGTTCCACTGTATTTCTAATTCCACATTATTTAAATCTTGCATCTCATGAAATGAAATTAAAGAAACTATTTTAGCCTTCCTAAAAACTGATTAAAAGTAAAAGCAAAAAAAAAAAAAATAGTTCCCCTGACATCAGGGTCTTTTCAGATATTTGCATATGTGAATTAGCGAAGGTTGTGGCCAAAGCAGTCTTGCCACTTGAGTAAGTTTGCTGTTAGAAACTGTGCAGTCCAGGGCTGGCACTGTGGCACAGCGGGTTAAGTTGCCACCTGCTGTGCCCACATTTCCATATGAGCACCAGTTGAAGTCCCAGCTGTTCTGCTTCTGGTCCAGCTCCCTGCCACCCATGTGGGAGACCCAGATAGAGTTCAGGCTCCTGGCTTTGGCCTGGCCCAACCATGGCTGTTGCGGCCATCTGGGGAATGAACCAATGGATAGAAGATCTCTCTCTCTCTCTCTCTCTCTCTCCCTCTCTCTCCCTCCCCCTCCCCTCCCCCCTCCCCTCCCCCCCTTCTCCTTCCTTCCCTTTCTCTCTCTCAACTTGCAAATAAATAAAATAAAGCTTTAAAAAAACCCTACACACTCTGCCCTGTACATATGATACTTAGATATTATCAGGTAAGTTTTTATATTTTGTAGGAGAACTCCATGTTGGAACACATACATGGTGCACTCTGGGCCAGAGCCTGCTTTGTCTGTAATGAGCAAGATAAAGGTAGATTCTGGTGGTGTTGCAGAGCAGAGTCGGAAGAGTAATTTTCCCTCAGTAATTCGTGTGATTCTTCTCCTCAGCCAGGCTGTGTGAACACAACAGAAATGGATATCAGGAAATGTCGACGTTTGAAGAACCCGCAGAAGGTTAAAAAGGTTTGTGAGTTAACCTGGATTAGGAGCTCTTGCTGGGAACAGCCCTTTCATTTCCGGTGCTGTTCAAACAGCAATTTCTCTCTCTTCTGTTCTCTCCTCTGCCGTATTTTGTCTTTGGAAACCATTTCATTTATCATACAAATATTGATGGAGCAGCTGGGGTGTTCTTGGCACAGTACATGCTGTTGAGATACAGCTGGGAGCTCTTCCCTGAGCCTACCAGGAATGAAACAAGCCCACAGGCTGCAGGGCCATAAATGCTACATGAAAGGTAGCATTGGATGGTTCAGCAGCAGCCACCAGGGGCAGCTGAGCCTGCTGGGGTCTTCCCAAGGGCTTCCTGGAGGTAGGGTCATGTGTGCAGAAGCCTAAGTGGCTGCTGGTTCTAGGGAGGGGGCAGGGAGAGAAGAAAACTAAAGGAGCAGAAACTGGGGAAGGCACAGATAAAGTCTTAGGGGCAAGTGGCTGTCTTTCAGTTGAAAGATTGTCCATACTCAGATTGCCATCTCGCCAGACTGAATGGTCCCATGGTCACATGTGTCTCCCTCGACTGAAAGGGTACTGGCCACAGCATACCCGTGGATACCACCTCCAGACCTCATTCCTACATCCCCACCCTCACCACAGCACCAAGGACGCACTGTGGAGAACATGGCTGTCCCCCATGACGTTACCAAAGGCTAAGATGGGTCCCCAAACACCCCTGTTTCTTACAATGACCAGTCTCCTCTCTCTCCCTCTCCTATAGTCACATACGCTCATGTACACACATGCACTCACACACAGGTGCACTTCAGGAAGTTCATGGAGGGTGGGCGTTTGTGCCTCCGCCTCTGCTTTGGATACCCGCATCCCAGATTAGAGTGCCTGGTTTGGGCCCTGCCTGTTCTGTACTTCCCACCCAGCTTTGTGCTACTGCTCCTGGAACAGCCAATGATGACCCACATACTCGAGTCCCTGCCACCCACGTGGGAGACGTGGATGGAGTTCCTGACTCCTGGCTTCAGTCTGGCCCAGCCCAGGATTTTGCAAGCATGTGGGGAATGAACCAATGGATGGATGATATCTCTGTGTGTGTGTGTTTGTGTGTGTCCCCGTCCCTGGCTCATCTGTGTGTGTGTGTGTGTCTCCCTGGCTTTCTGTCACTCTGCCTTTCAACAAAACAAATACATCATTTCTTTAAAGAGTCCATAGCAATACGGAATTTAAAAATAAGTTTATTTTGGTGCAAAAAGCTTTGAAATCTATGCAAATGCAACAGGTCTTAAAAAATTCATGGAAGTTCATGATATAAAAAAGCTATGCATGGATTTCCAAAAATCCACCAAAATAAGCTTACTTTTTAACTCCACTTTCTGAAGTATTCAAGCACGAGACATGAAATATACGTATTGTGTGTGTGTCTGTAAGCTCCTTAAATCTGCTTACACATTTAGTTCTTTGCTGAGATAGCGATAGTCCCTGTGTTACACTTTATTAATATTGAAGCATCTTTATTTAGTCTCTAAGGCCCCTTATCCTGATATTCCAGAATTTCATGAAGTCATATCCACATAATCAAAGCATTCCCTGATTTTATAGGTTTTTAGCTACACATCACACACCCTTGGGGGACTTGTTTTTTCCTAAAGCAAAGACTGTCCAGGAAGTCAGAAATCGCTTTAAAAGTCGCCACACCCGTGGACAGGTGGTGCCACTGAGGACAGAAAGGGGAACCTGAGCTCCTGCCCTTTGGATTTCCGTCCGATGGGCGTGTCCTCTGCTGAGCAACCGGAAATCTGGACGGGCCCTTTGGTGGCTAATGTGCAGCAGCTGTTCTTGGACCTTGTTTTGCCTTAGACTCACGCGGGGCACGTGAGAAAAGGGGGATTTCCCCAACCCACCTGCAAGACGATGGGGCTCAGCAGTGTGCAGGTGCCCCCTGTGATTCTCTGCAGGTGGTCTATGGGGGCACAATTGAAGCAACACTGACAAAGGAGGGATCTGCACAGCACTGGTGGAAAACGTGCATAATGAGACTATGCGTGGACGTCAAGGTCTTTTGCACCAGAAGAAACTCATCTTTGAACTCCATTTATCCACTAACTTCTTGAAGTGTCATCATACAAGGATACCATTTTCAGCTTAGGAAAAGAAAAAGTGTTTTAAAAACTTTTCCTCATTTATTTATTTGAGAGGTAGAGAGAAAGGAATAGAGGCAGCCCTCAAATACTGTTTCACTCCCCGAATGCCTGCCCTAGCTAAGCTGAAGCCAGGAGTGGGAACTTAACCCAGGTCCCCCGTGGGAGTGGCAGGAAGCCCAGGTACTTGAGCCATCACCTGCCACCTGCTGAGGTCTGCATTGGCAGGAAGCTGGGACTGGCAGCCAGAGGTGGGAATGGAGCCCAGGGACTCCACGATGGGACACGAGTGTGTTAACAGCAAGGCTACATGTCCAGCCGAGGACAGATTTTCCAAAGATGGGATGAGATGGCTTAGGAGGCAGGGGTCTGGCTACTGGAGAAATGCCCTCAAAGATGAGTCTCTTCCCATGTGTAGTTACAGAGGTGTGATGACCGGGTGAGTGCCTGGCCAGCTGTCCCCTCAGCCACCTTTACCTCTTGAACGTGGGCACGGATAATTCTCTGTTCTCGCTTCTTCTTTAGTCAGTGTACGGTGTGACGGAAGAGTCCCAGTCCCAGAGCCCCGTGCACATACCCAGCCAGCCAATCAGGAAAACCACGAAAGACGACATCCGGAAACAGGTGCGTGAATTCACGGCTGCACTCCCCAGAGGAGACGTGGCCGGTTTAAGGAAAACAAGAAAACCCTCACAATGGGATGGCTGGGCTCTGAGTTCCTGGAAGCCACAGGAGAACCCCGTTGGGGGCCACTGAGCCTGTGAGTGCTGTGTACGCACTGCTCATGGAGGCTGGGAGGGAGATGTCTCTACACTTCATCTAGCAGTTTCTGGAGAAAAACAAGATGAGCTATTCCAGGGCCTCGGGTCTCGCCCTAGGTGGGTTCCCACTGACTGCTGTGTGCTCATGGCACAGAATTCCTAAACATTTAAGGCACGTCTGGTGGATTGCTGAGATTCACAGGGGACCTTGGAGGAGAGAGGGAGCCCCCTACTCCCAAAGCCATTGCAGTTTTATTTGGTTGGGTGTTGGGATCTTTCTTGATGAGCACTGCAAATCAACAGACAATGGCTCACTGCCCCTGTCCGCTGTGGGGTCTGCTGCTAATGGGGCAGCATCAGGGCCTACTGGCATCTGAGAGGTGGGAAAATCCAAAGGGCTAAACGTCTGGGCACCTGCCTTCCTCAGTTTGCTATTGAGTGGGGAAAAGGACACACGGATAAAAATCACCGTGGGATGATTCCAGCTGAGAATACGAGGCACGTGGTGTGACATCCCCGTGAGCTGTGGGCCAAGGGGAAGTTCCCAGGCCTCAGTTAAGAACAGGTATTTTTCAGTACTTGCATTTCCCGTACACACTTTGTAGAATAGATACTGTTGTTGGGTTTTGGCAATCCAGACTTAAATTGTAACACAGTGCAGGAGAGGCTGTGACTCAGGTGCAGGTGTAGAGTATAAATATTAAGTGTGGCAAGAATTTCCCAAAGGGCAAATTGGCTGCTGATGGGCAAAGCGGAAGGGTTGGCAGAGGCCGAGCCCGAGGGGGTTGGGCTCTTGGTGGAAATATGGAATGTGGGTTCCAAGGAAGAATGGAGTGATGGAATTCTGCTTGGACCCTAACAGTCCCTTTCCCTCTCCCCCCAGATCACATTTTTGAACGCACAGATCGACAGGCATTGTTTGAAAATGTCCAAGGTGGCTGAGAGGTATGTTTCCACTCGGTATTACTGTTTTCTTCCTGTTGAACAAGGGTGAGATGCTACCAGGCTTTGGTTAACCAGTGAGTCCAACTCCAAGGGTCAGACTGGAGCTGCTCCTCTCACGGATATGAAAAAGCCCCAAGGCTCCACAAGTGGACCCAGCCCCCTGTGAGCCAAGGCAGGAGACATTCTGCTGCCCCTAGAGAGGGGACTGCAGGACCCTGTCACTCAAAGAATGTCCTTTGCAGCCTCTTGGTGAATGCAGATGGCATTGTTCCCTTTCAGCTATAAAGTGCCCCGATTCCCTTTACAGGGAGAGAGAGGAGCTGTGTGTGTGCTTTGAGGTGCTGAGCGGGTACGCAGGAGGGGTCTGGATGAGCAGCCGCTGATGGAGCGCTGAACTGCATCGAATCAACTGTAAAGGAAATATTCGGCCCCTTCAGCCGGACTTCCCCAAGCATTCCGCCCACAATCTGCTCCCGGAGCCGGCTCCACTCTGTTAACTCGTGGGAAATTCGATTTTATCAAGGAAATGGTCTGCTTTTGAGCTCTCCGGCGTGGGGGAGACCTCACCTGGGGAGTCTGTATGGAATAAATCTCATCAGGCTGTCCAGAACTGAACATTTGTTCGTCCATATGTTGCTGCTAATGCGATGACCAATTTCTGAGGGAATCAAAGGCTTAAGTCGGTCTTAGTATTTAGTGGATGTCAGATGACCTGAGTCCTTAAAGCCCAGCTCGTGCGGGGGGCTGGCTGTGTGATCCACCCCGAATCGTGTCCCTGCTGGTCCCTGGACTGATCCACATCTCCCTTCTAGATCAGATCATCACGAATGGAAGCTAAGAAAATCCCAGCCCCAAATCATAGTCCGAGGCGACACTGCCCACAGGCTGTCTGGAGACGTCCCTGGACTGGAGCTCATGTTCGCGGTGGCGTTGTTTACCTGTCACCCCGGCTCACAACAGTGGCTTTGTTAACGCTCTGGACCAGAGGATTGTTTGTTGTGTTGATAGTGTTCTGCGCATTATTAGAGATCTAGTAGCAGCCCCAGATCTCTACCCCCAGTTGGTCACCAGTCCCCTCCCCTGCACTGTGGCAACCAAAGTGTCTCCAGATGTTGCCAGTGTCGAGGGGTCAAGAGGAGAAAAGCACCCCCATGAGAGTCACTGCTCTTCCTCGTTTCCCTCTGCCCATGTGCCAGGAGATTGCCCGTGGCGGGAGCTCCACTAACTCTTAGATCCCGATTGTTCTAGAATCACAGCGCCCACTATGTGCAGGCTGCAGAGCCGCCTCCTTCACACTCAAAATGTGGGGCCTCTGGCCACAGCGCCGGGCTCCGGAAATGCACTGCCCTGGGGTAGTCTGCCACAGGAGTGACTGCACGTGAGATAGCTTAGCTGGGACCTCCGTTCCCCGGGCCCAGCGCTGTGGCCATCCCGGCACTCCTTTCTCTTTGAAGTAGGGACGAGAGTGGCTGTCCCCGTGCCCAGAGACAGTTGCTGCACTTCAGGGTGGCACTAGGGGACTTCAAAAAGTTCATGGAAATTGCAGTTAAACGATACGTTTATTTTGGTGCAAAAACGTTGTGAAATCCATGCATTGTGAAATCCATGTGTTTTCATTGTATGTATTTTCCACAAACTTTTTGGAAGACTCCTGGTAGGCATGGGTTTCAGCAATGTTTTGCTCTGACATAAATTTATCTTTTAATTCAATTTCCAGGAACTTTTTGAAGGACCCTCATCCGGTGGGAGCACTTTTCCTTGGGTGCAGTCCCTAAGATCTAGTGGTCCATCGTCTTTTTGTTGTTGTTGTTGTTAAGATTTATTTTATTTATTTGAAAGGCAGAGTGACAGAAAGAGAGGCAGAAACAGAGATATCTCTTCCATCTGCTGCTTCCATCTGTCTGACCACAGTGGCTGGGGCTGGGCAAGACCAATCCAGGGGCCTGGAACTCCATCCAGGTCTCCCATAGGGGTGGCAGGGCCCCAAGGACTTGGGACTTGCCTGCTTTCCCAGGCACATTAGGAGGGAGCTAGATCAGAAATGGAGCAGTGGGACCAGCACTTGCATTGCGGGCGGCAGCTTAACCTACTGTGCCACAACACCAGCCCCAGATCCCAGCCCCAGTGATCCAGGCAAGGAAGGGAAGTGGCAACAGGAATTGCTGCGCCTCAGACATAGGGATGCTGATTCTTGGATCCAGGTAGATCCGGAGAAATTGCCTCCTGGGTAACCTTCACGGGGACCTGGCTGATCGCTGAGGTTGGGGTACGGTTATTGCCTGCTCCTGACAGCTCCTATCAGAAGGGACACCCAGCTTCATCCTGTCCTTGGTGTGTGGAGGAGGAGCCTGACAGTAGCAAGAGGAGGGCAGACGGTGTGCAGGTGTGCAGGTGCGCTGAGGCGGGTCAGGGAGAAAGCCCAGGAGGGCCAGGGAGCCTGGCATGTCCTATTGTTTGTTTGTTTACTACATGCCAGGGAGGGACCCAGCTGTTCCCCCTAATTATGCTCCACAGCCTGCTATCCTGGAAGGGATTACCCCAACCCCCCCACCCTGCCCCCATTCCCACTAGAGGCTTTCAGGAATCTCCCCACCCAGCAGGGCTCAGATTTTATTCCCAACAGCAATACCTGGCCCCTTCTCAATGTGGCACAAGGATCTCTCATCAGAGCCCCAGAAGGGAGGAGGAGGGAACGGAGACGAGTGTTAGCGGGCGATAAAGCAGCCTGGGGCCTGGCCTGTGGCTGGCTGTGCTGGCGCTGGGGCCAGGGGGTGAAAGCTGAGCTCCCTCAGGTGGGCGCACACATCCCCACCCCGGATCTGGTTTCCTGGGCCTGCTGCAGGTGATAAGTGGTAATGAGTCAGATCCACAGCCCCCTGAGGAAAAGTCCCCATCCTTTTTCTGTGTAGTTCTCCTGTGAGTTGACAGTTAAGGGAGTGGCAGGAGGGCTGGTGACAGCAAAGGTGGGTTCTGGAAAGGGACGAGTCAGGGTGGGGTTCAGAGGCCCAGCCAGGCCCAGCAGGGAGTGATCTAGAAGCTTTGACCCTGGAAGAGGCTGGACAAATGGAGTCCAGGGTGGGTCTGGAGCCAACACGGGAGGTTGAAACCTGCCTCTGCTGCCCCCCGCCCCCCAACAAAGTGAGTCATCTCCTCTGCCAGTGCCTATTTCCACTTGAACTTGTTCCACACAGAACTTGACCTGCAGGGTCAGTGAGACAATGCAGAGCAAGACACACGATGGATGTGAGCTCTGTAATTTTCAGCGAGGTGCAGGGAACAGAATTTGGGTGCATGAGATAAAGTGAGCTGGGGCGAACAGAAAGTGCCGGGAGGAACAGAGGAAAGATAGGCTGAGGTGGGGCAGGTGGCCCCAAAGATGGCAGTTCTGTGCCAAGGCCATTCTCCACCCCTCTCTTCTCAGTCTCCTGCCCCAGAAGCCCTGCAGGCTGCCCTGTGGTCTCCCCCCATCTGCCTCAATCAACCATGAATCCCGTACTGTTGGGAAGAGAGGGGTCATAGATGAGGAGCCTGGCTCCTCTGCACAGACTTTCCCATCACATCCCAGCTTTAGATATTCCGTCCATTGTCCCAGGAGTGCTTGCATGTCCCTGAAATGCCAGCCTGGTGACAACCAAGCTGCATTTCCTAGGCTCTTGCCTTTTGCACTCGGTAGAGTACAAAAATCTGTCCGAGTGCTTCCCAGTTTTGTGGTCCCTGCACGCACATGTGGCACCTTGTGCTTCCTACGGGAACTGTTTCAAATGAGTCTTTCTGCAGTGTAAGTCAGGCCCCCGTCTGCTTGAAGAACGGACCCTGTGTTTCAGTTCGTTTTTCTGGCTGACTCCGAGTCAGTATCCTTAGACAGCAGGTACTTCAAAAGGGTCATGGAAAAAGAATTAAAAGATCATTTGGAAGTGGAGCAATTTTTTTAAATCCACGCGTGAATTTTTCCTAATATTCATTTTTCATGAACCTTTTGGAGATTGTTCATACTATGTTTCAAACTCTATCCATGATCAGTGTTTTCTTTTAAAAAGAAAAGATTTATGTATTTGTTTTTCAAGAGGGAGTTACAGAGCAAGAAGGAGAAACAGGGAGAGAGAGAGAGAGATCTTCCATCCACTGTTTACTCCCTAGATGGCCACAACGGCCAGCACCGGGCCAGGCCAAAGCCAGGAGCTTCATCTGGGTCTCAAACATGAGTAGCAGGGGCCCAAGCACTCGGGTCATCTTCTGCTGCTTGTCCTAGGCCATTAGCAGGGAGCTGGATTGGAAGTGGAGCAGCCAGGACTCGAACTGGTGCCCATAAGGAGTGCCGGCATCGCAGCTTTACCGGCCCCTAGGGTCTTCCAAGACACCACAATTGCTTCCCAACCCTCAATGACCCAAAGCTACTAAGCTCTTCCAGTCACTGTTTGTATGTTTTTATTGACTGCTCTGTGGCATTTCTTGTTCCCATCAACATGCTTATCGCTAGTAGCTCTTCCTCTGTCCTAACCAACCCGCATTTCCAATCTGCAGCAGAGCAGGTGTATCAGGTAGCTATTGCCGAATAACAAGCCACCCCAAAACTGAGCGGCTTAGCACTACAAATGTCTATCCACAGCCCATGTATCTCTGTGCCAGCCGGCTCCACTGGGCTCAGCCAGTGTCCACGTGCAGCTGTGGACAGGGCGGGCAGCCCTGCTGACCTCAGCGGCCCTCCTTCCCGTGTTTGGTGGCTGCAGATTCAGGATGGCCTTAGCTGGGACAGTGGAACTCTGCTGCATGTGGCCCCACAGACGGCAGGCTGGTTTGACCTGTTCACGTGGGGAGAGTGGGGTTGAAAAAGAGAGACCGAGACAGAAAGCGAGCACAGGAACTTCCCAAACCTCCTGAGGCTTGGAACTGGCACTCCATCACTTACGCTGCATTTTATTGGGTAAAGCAAGTCTCAAGCCCAGACTAGATTCGAAGGCTAGGGAGGGAAAACAGACGCCACTTTGGAAACTGATCTGCCAAAGCAGAGGACCAAAACGCCAAGTTCATTAGCCCTGAACTTACAGGAAGAGTGAGGCGTCTCCTCCACCCGCCGTGCACTTCCGAATAGCAGACACTGAACCACAGGCTGTGCTCCAAGGCCCTTTGGACCACTGAGCTACATTCTCCTGGTAGTTGAAGCTGCCAGATGAAGGACATCTTACTTCTTTTTGCAAGTCCCCCAGGGAGTCCCATTCTTATTCACTCCAGCCTTCCAGCGCTTGACAAACCAACTCTGGGAGTGCACAGATCTGTACGGTTTTAGTTCCAAATTGTCTGGAGCCTCCATGTCTTGCTGTGAATCCCTGGAGGCGGCTCCCTGTCCATGGTGGCACTGAGCCGGGCATCCCCCCATGCTGCCCGCACCCGGCAGAATCAAGCTGTTTCATTTGGTATCTGCGTCCGTCCCCGGCTTATCCTCACCCTATTACTAGGAGTCACTTGCGCGTCACAGCTGACTGATGAATTGATTTTTTTTTTTTTTAACATCATCTGGCACACCCATCTCAGATTGCCGCTGCTGCCTGAAATTGGCTGCTGGTTTCCCCTCTGCCTCCTGACCCTCGGTGATCATGAAGTGTAATTAATGAAATAAGATAAGACAGCAAGGGACTGGCTACCAGAGGCTCTGTTAAAAACCTGCTGGGGTGGTAGAAATCCGTGAACTTAATGTCTAATGTTAGTTACAACTTTGCTTTTCTGTGATTCCAGAAGCCCCAGGTCCTTGCTTCTCCCTTCACCCAGCCCATCGCGGGTGACAGAGAAAAAGGCCAGAGGACGCACCATGGCCAGGGTGACCCCTTCCTCGCCCAGATCTGGAACCTGTAGCAGGCAGTGGGGAGAGGGTCGTGAAACCTGCCCTGGCTGGGCTGCGCCATGGCTCACTTGATTGATCCTCCGCCTGCAGTGCCGGCATCCCATGTGGGCGCCGGGTTCTAGTCCCGGTTGGGGTGCTGGATTCTGGTCCCAGTTACTCCTCTTCCAGTCCAGCTCTCTGCTGTGGCCCGGGAGGGCAGTGGAGGATGGCCCAGGTGCTTGGGCCCCTGCACCCGCATGGGAGACCAGGAAGAAGCACCTGGCTCCTGGCTTCAGAGCAGCGTAGCGCTAGCCGTTGCGGCCATTTGGGGGGTGAACCAACGGAAGGAAGACCTTTCTCTCTGTCTCTCTCTCACTGTCTATAACTCTACCTGTCAAATAAATAATTAAAAAAAAAAAACAAAGAAAAGAAACCTGCCCTGGTGGGCACTCCACTGAAGCCTGAACTCACCCTCTAGTTCCTTCCCTCTTCCCAGGGCTCCGTACTGAATGGAGACCTTTTCTGTCTAGTTCCTCCTCTCTCCACGCTCCCGTTCTGCAATGGGAAACAAACTGCACAGTAATGAATTCATTAGTCTGTGGGGTCCAGGCTTGCTTCCTTCGCCTGGGCAGGGCTGCCTCACTGCCTCCCCCTGCGGCCCCTCTTCCTGACCTGCGTCTCTGCTGAGCACCCTGGTTTAGGGGCTGCACACGCAACGTGGGGACTGCAGACCCACAGACCCACTCTCCTCTTCACCCCCAGCCCATCACACTCAGGGTCTAGGCGTGCTTCTCATTTAGAGACTCGGGTTTTGCCCTGAGTGCTTGAGCAGTTGTTAGCTCACAGGTACGCTCCCCATCTGCAGGTTCTACATCCACAAACCCAAGGCCAACTCCGCATCTCAAACATTAGAGAAAAATGTGCCTATACTGAATATCTACACTTTTTCCTTGCCATTCTCCCCTGAATGATAGTGTAACCACTAGCTGCATAACATTTACATGGTGTTAGATATGAGAAGTATTCTAGAGCTAATGGAAATCTATAGAAGGGTGCCATAGGTTATATACACTTTTATATGAGGGACTTGAGCATCTGCGGATTTTTTTTTTTTTTTTTTGAGAGAGAGAAAGTCTTCCATCTGCTGGTTCACCCCCCAAATGGCTGCAACAGCCAGAGCTGAGCCAATCCAAAGCCAGGGGCCAGGAGTTTCTTCCGGGTGTCCCATGTGGGTGCAGGGGTCCAAGGGCTTGGGTCATCTTCTGCTTTCCCAGGCCATAGCAGAGAGCTGGATTGGAAGTGGAGCAGCCAGGATTTGAACAGGCTCCCGTATGTGATGCCGGCGCTACAGGTAACAGCTTTACCGGCTACACCACAGCGCTGGCCCCTCTGTGGATCTTGATATCTGCAGGGGTCCTGGACCCATCCCCCATAGTTTCTCCTGCATTCTCCAAGTGGGAGCGGTCCCTATCCCATAATGCTCTTGATTCAATGCCCTGTTTCCTGTTGAATAACAGTTTCCCTGAGCTGCAGGCCACACCTCACTGTCCCTTTTCCCAACACCAATAGTGTTGGTGTCTCTGCATCTCTCTCCCTGCCATTCTGTAAACCAAATTCCATATCTGTGTTCTGAGCTCTTGGGATTCCTTCCAAGACCTCACTCAACCCATGATGGCCAGCATCTTTTCTTCTTCCAACTCAGCTGTCACACTTTCTTGATCCCACCTATGCCATTTGTAATGAAATTCTGAATCTCTTTTTACTGAGTGGGGAGGGTGACCTCTACAACTTTTTTAGATTGCTGTCAAGTGGTTGGAATAATTCTTCTCCTTCCAGTAAACCCCTATCTACAGCTTTTCTTTCTGCACTCTGAGTTACCCATGGTCCATTGCAGTCCAAAAATAGTTAGTGGAAATTTCCAGAAATAAACAGGTAATAAGTTTTACATAGCTTTTGTGACAGTTTATTGTTAAGATCATTCTGTTTTATTATGAGCTGTCATTGTTAATCTCTTCCTACACCTAATTTACAAACTTTATCATAAGTGTGTATGAGAATAAGGCTTGGGTTTTAAAAATGTTTTGCAGCAATAGAGCCGTATCTTTTCGTTCCATTTTCCATGAACATTGTAAGGCACCCTCCTTGGAAAGAAAAATTCTCTTTCTTTTTCAGTATATAGGATTCTGCACTATTTATGGTTTCAGATATCCGCTGGTGTCTTGAAGTGTATCCCCTGCAGACAAGAGGGGACTACTCTTTTTCATTCC
Source organism: Sylvilagus floridanus (assembly GCA_949820135.1). Classification (NCBI taxonomy): domain Eukaryota; kingdom Metazoa; phylum Chordata; class Mammalia; order Lagomorpha; family Leporidae; genus Sylvilagus; species Sylvilagus floridanus. Next base: position 6,633,944 of record OX463228.1, on the reverse strand, counting down.
TTTCCAAGTTTATCAAACGTAGACTCTAAGCAGCAAGCTATGTTGGGAAGGTTTTGTATGAATGCCCCACTTAGCCCAAGCCTGGTCGATGTAGTTGGAAACTTGCTCTGCCATTAACTCGGTACAAACATCCTCCTGTGGTCAGGCCTCAGTGGGGGTTGAGCAGTGTCTGCTAAGTGACTGACTGAGCACACAGTGCCCCCCGGCAGCATCTGGTAGATTTTTGCCACCTGCTGCAGGAAGGGCATGAGAGTGAAGACAAGTGAGCCAGTGCCACACATCCAAGAACCTCACGGAGGTCCCGATGCTGGTGGGTGGTGCATAGCTGAGAGGTGTGGAGATATCAGGAAATCTGCATCCATCTTTAAACCACACTGATCCAGGCTCCTTCATTTAAATTTGGTGAGTGAAGCATCGCTGCATCCCACGCCCTTCAGAAAATTGAAGGAAAAGCGGTTCTTCTCGAGCTCTAACTTGCTTGGGGATCACTGGGGAAAATTACTGAAACACAGATTCTGACCCCGGGGTCTGGGGTGGGGCCCAGGTCTCTGCATTTCCTCTCCAGGGATGCCTGTGCCGCTGGTTCCCGGGCCCCACCTTGAGGGGCAGCGAGGTGGGGCCTCACGCTGATTTCTCTCCCTTTTCAACATTAAGGTTGTGGACCCTACTCGCCCTTGGCAGTGTAGACTTAGGAATGGTGCCTCGGACTTAGAAATCAGGGAGGAAATTGGTGGCAGCTGGCTGGCAATGCTCAGGGAGAAATTTTATTGTGGATCAATAGTCGTAAAGGTGCTCATACTTTTGGCCAAACAGGTACAGTTATGGATTTGAATTCTAAATAAATAACCCAGAGAGGAGAAGCCCTTAAGAACAGAGATGTTCTACTATAGCTCCTGAGAGAGAGAGAGAGAGAGAGGGAGAGAGAGAGAGGGAGAGGGAGGGGGAGGGGGAGGGGGAGGGGGAGGGAGAGGGAGAGGGGGGGAGAGGGGGAGAGGGGGAGAGGGGGGGAGGAAGAGAGAGAGGGAGAGAGAGGGAGAGGGAGAGAGGGGGGAGGGAGAGAGAGAGAGGGAGAGAGAGGGAGGGGGAGGGAGAGAGGGAGAGAGGGAGAGAGAAATATATATAAATATATACATATACATAAATATATATACATATATATAAATATATACATATACATAAATATATACATATACATAAATATATATAAATATTTAAATAGAGAAAATATGAGAAAGCTGTATCTAACAAAACAGAAATGATCAATTTTAACAAATGTGGACCTGGGTCTATCTCCTCTCTTTCCCCAAAAGCATCGAAAAGACTCAAACCCATTCAGACTCCCAAGTCAACAAGTTCACATTAAGAGTGTCAATTGATTTTCTCAAGCCCCAAAGATTATAGAGTTGGGGATAGTAATTGTTAGTTACCACAGGTACCTGTGTCTCTGTGTGCAATGTTTGAAATTTTTAATTGGGCAGTGAGAACAAAGGTGATTCCCTATAGCCTTTAGAACTTTCTATCTGCCTGAAGTGTTTCAAAATGTAGTTTAAAAAGAAAGTGGATGGGGACAAAGAACATCACAGCCCACCTGTTGGGATGGAAGCACGGTTTTGTAGCCAAGTGGCCAGTTTACCCCACAGACATCTGTCCCTACCAGGGACTCTGCAGGCCAAGAGCGAGGCATGGGGCTGACAGCAGAGGGCCGGGCTAAAGCCGTCTCTGGCGACGTTGGACCCCCCAGACCCCTGCCCCACTGGAAAAAACAAATCCCTCTCCGCTCACCTGCACCCCGACAGGAAGCGGCCGGTGTGCTCCTCGATCGTGCCCCGCGTTCAGCCGGGGGCTCAGGCTGCAGGTGCCACCTGGAGCAGGAGCCTTCGTGGGCGCTCTGCCTGCTGAGCTGCGGGGCAGGAAGCCCGGCCGCCTTTCCTCGGCCATCCCGAGGGTCGCGGCTGACGCTCCGCTGGTGGAAGAAGCCAAGCCAAGAGCAAAGCCTAGCAGGTGGATTTCATCACAGAGTCCCGCGACGCTGTACAGAGGCTCAGAGGCGTGCTGTGCCGGGAGGCAGGGTCTGACCGAATGGCTCCGGACCCGGCAGAAACTCCGCCACGCCTGCTTTTCAGACTCCTCTCAGCCGCGGCGTGCCCTGCCTGCTTCCCGGGTGTCCCCCGTCCTGCTCTGGGGCCCCAGGAGCCAGCTGAGGAAACCCACAGGCCAATGGCTGTCCACCCGCAGCCTGGGAGCCACGTCCGCTCCTGTGTTCTGTTTTGTTTCATTTTGAAGGTTCTGTTTTTATTTATATGAAAGGCAGAAAGACAGAGACGGAGATCTCCATCTTCTGGTTCACCACTCCCCAGTGTCCACAAAGCCAGGAGCTGGGGATTCTGTCTGGATCCCATGTAGAGGACAGGGAGCCGAGTACCTGAGCTGTCACCTGATGCCTCCCAGGGTGCACTGTAGCAGAAAGCTGGAACGGGAGCTGGACCTCGCGCCTAGGCACTCAGATACGGGATGCAGACATCCCAAGTAGTCTTAACTACTGTGCCAGATTCTCCAGTTTTTTAATTTATTTTTTGAGAAGTAGAGTTAGAAAGGTCTTCCAACCACTGGTTTACTTCCCAGATGACTGGGCCCATCCGAAGCCAGGAGCCTCCTCCAGGTCTCCCATGTGGGTGAAGGGCCCAAGCACTTGGGCCATCTTCCACTGCCTTCCGAGGCCATAGCACAGAGCTGGACTGGAACAGGAGCAGCCGGGACTAGAACCGGTGCCCCTATGGGATGCCAGCACCACAGGCAAGGCTTAGCCTACTATGCCATTGTTCCAACCTCCTATTCTCTGCTTTTATGAATAAAGTTTTATTGAAACAGAATCACACACACTCATTGACAAGTTGTCAGAGGCTGCTTCCATGCTACAACAATAGAACTGACACCATCTGGCCCACAAAGCATAAAATATTTACCATTTGAGCCTTATAGAAAAGGCTGTAGAGGGTGGGGGTAGGGGAGCAGAACATTTGAGAACATTTGGCACAGTGCTGAAGGCAGCAGTTAAGACGCCTGCGTCTGTGTCACCCATGTGGGACACCTACACTGAGTTCCTGGCTCCCAGCTTCAGCTCCAGATCAATCCAGGCCACTGTGGGCCTCGGGGAGTGAACTAGCAGATGGGAGCTCTCTGTCTCTCTCTTTCTCTATTTAACTATCTTTCCATCTCTGCCTCTCACATTTTGCAAAAGTCAATTTTAAAACATTTTAAAGTGAAAGTTTTAAGCTTTATAGTAACAGATTAGTTTAACATTGTCTGAGTTTTCCGCTTATACGTTAGATGATAATTACAACTAGAAAAACTAAGTGGATTTTAGAAAAATGCTTAGGTAAGTACTTGTGCTCTGCCAGGGTTTAACGGTCTTTATAGGAGCTGACACGCCAGCATCCCATATGGGCACTGGTTCAAGTCTCAGCTGCTCCTCTTCTGATCCAGCTCTGCTATTACCTGGAAAAGCAGTAGAAGTTGGCCTAAGTGCTTGGGCCCCTGCACCCACGTGGGAGACCCAGAAGAAGCTCCTGGCTCCTGGCTTTGGATCAGCCCAGCTCTGGCCATTGCAACATTTGGGGAGTGAACCAACAGATGGAAGACCTTTCTCTCTGTCTCTCCCTCTCTCTGTCTGTAACTCTACCTCTCAAATAAATAAATAATCTTTTTAAAAAAGTCTTTATAATAAGAAAGTCATCCAGCTGGGGATCTCGGAGTGGCAGAAGGATGTCTTCCACTTGCCCGTGCTTTGAGATCCACCGTCTCTGTGGGAAAGTGGAGCACAAGCAGGTGTGGACCAGTGCGTTGGTAAAGCTAGCATTAGCAGGGAGAGAGGGAGGTTCAGGCAAAGTGGGAAAGCAGGCGTCACATGTGTGAGGACTCTGACGTCAGTGGCACTTTGTTCATGAGAAGGGAACAAGGACACGTGAGAAAACAGCATGATCTGCCAGTCGCAGAGTGGAGGTGATTTTTAGGTGATTTAGAATTCTGTGAAGACGGCTGCCATGTTTGTCTAAGACAGAATAAACGTTTTTCTAGATCAGAGGCATTCTTTGCTTCCCTCCTACAGCCTGATCGCCTACACGGAACAGTACGCGGAATACGACCCCTTCGTGACACCCGCCGAGCCGGCCAACCCCTGGGTCAGTGATGACATCACTTTATGGGACGTGGAGATGAGGTAAGCCCAGGGCTCCAGGTTAGGGGGTGGAAGAGATGCACGAGATCATGCTTCTGTCTGCCACTTGCCCCTTTTATCACTAGGACAGAAATGCTTTAGGAAATCTCCGGACTGAGTTCTGCCTCCGCATGGCTGTGCCTCTCCTAGTTTTGTGTGGCTCCCCTCTGACCTCTCTCTCTGCCCCTCTGGGCATCATGATAACTGGGACAGTTGCTTGCCGAGCCCTAGGTCTCATTGCTGGAAGGGCAGAACCCAGTGGCCCAATCTGGGGTTTTCCCACTAGAAAGTGAGAACAGACAGCAGTAGCAGTAGCTGGCACTCGGTGTGTGCTGGCCCTTCACCTAGGGAGTGTCTTCCATCGACTCTGCAATGTCATTATCCTCAACACAGAACAGGCAAGGAAATGAGTTAATGAACTTGCCCAAGGTGGTACAGCCAGGATGTGGCCAGGATCAGAACCCAGGTGGAAGGTTCCAGAGCCGTGACTTTCATCACTCCGCTCTCGTGGAGCCACTGGCGGCAGCAATTCCGTCATTCTGTGGCTCCGTCCCTGCGAGGGAAGCTGGTGTGCTATTTAATATCCGAGCGACTGAAGCCCAGGGGGTCCTGGCTCCCTCCCGGGATTCCAGAAGGCGCACACAGAAACATACCCAGTGTGGAGGGCCCCCGTGCCCTCTGCCTCTCCGCTGAGTAACTTTTCATCTCGTTTCTCTTTTATTTATTTCTCTCACTCTCTCCAGCACTTTTGCTCCTTGCTCTGCAATGGGCAAACTTCCTAGAAAGTCATTGCAGTCGTAGTTGTTATTCTGTACAGCTCAAGCTGTGCATAGAGGAAAGGCCTCTCCCTCCAACACAGTCTCAGCTTCCAGGGTGAACCTGTGTTTATCATCTGATGCCCTGCTTCCCACATGCACCAGGGAGCCCTGCAGTGCTGCGGGGAACTCCTGAGGTCGCCCAAGGTCGTTCTCAATTGTTGAGGGAGACAGGGATGGGATGACGTGCGACAGATGCAGCGTACCCTACTGGCTGACGGTCGTTTGGTTTCAACATCTGAGCACATCACATCCCTTTGGATGATGTCGCGTCTTTGCAAATCTGATACAAAGCAAGTACTGTGTAGGCACCATCGCGGTGAGAGCGGTGAGGTCCAATCTGGTCCTTAAGCCTGAGAAGATATACAGAGCCCAGCAGTTGTACATTATGGTCACTTACAAATGAAATTAAATATTTTTCAGTTTATGTGTTATTTCCAACAGCTACCAAGTTTTTAAGGCATAAATCCATATTAAGTTGGTTGGTCTTGTCCTTTGATAAGTGAAACTGCTAGATGCTTCTTTTGGTCCAGGGACACCAAGAAAAACTCAGACAGCAAGGATGCCATGGACTCAGAAAGTTTGGGAGCCTCTGATTTAGTGTCTGTCCATTTGGATTTTTATGCCAACATAATATCCTATTCTTTAACATAAGTAGGTTCATTATGTAGACATTGTCCAGTTTTTTAAATTGACATTATATAATGCCAGTCATTCTGTGTAAACACAGATAGATCTACCCTATCCTTTTTAACAGCTGCAGTGAATAAAAGTGATTCAGCCAACCCCCAGGTCATAAATATTTAGAGTATGTCCATTTTTTTTGGCAAGTATTAATAACAATTCAAGGAACATCCTTATATACAAGTCCAGTTGTTTCTTTAGGATAAATTTTGCAGAAGTAGAATTGCTAGGAGTTGTATGCATATTTTAATGCTAGCTCCTGTGCTCAGATTTCCCATGGCGTAAAGTGCCTATTTCTCCACATCCTTACCAACACAACTATTATCAATGTTTTTCCTCTAAAAACTCCTTGGTTAAAAAAAATCTCATTTTGCTTCTAATCTCTTTGTTAATGTACTTAAGAATCTTTTCACACAATTATTTGGCTCAGGGTAGTGGGCAAAGGGAATTAGCATATAAGTTTATTTGGATGAAAGCAAACTTTGAAATCCTTACTTTGTTTTTTTTTTTTTTTTGGTAATATACACATTCCATGAACTTTTTGAGGACCCCTTATATGCTCAGATTTCAAATTTTTTGCACTAAAATTAACTTAGATATTAATTCCATTTTCCACAAACTCTAATAGAAGGCAAAGTAGTAGGGTAAAAAATATAAGTAGGCAGACTTCCACTCATGGCTGTGTGGTCCTGGGCAATCAGGCCTCTTTTGAACTTTGAGCATTTGAACACAGATACCCACCTGCCTGGCTGGCACCAACGTTCAAGTGGAGTAATACACGGAAAACTCCTGGCACTGTGCTGGCCCTGCAGAAATGCGTGGTTTTATACATGGGCTGTTCCTCTGAACTGGTCTTTCCTACTGTCATCTGGGGAGACATCTTCCGTCCTTGTTAGCCAGGAGATCAGCTGGAATTGAAGGACTCCCTTGGAGAGCCACCTGGCTTTGCTATGTGTCTGTCTGGGCTGCTCAGTGGGAGGCAGAAATTTGATGAGAATCTGTGGATACAGAGGACAAATGAAAGTTAGAAAAAGGCTCCCAGCTAGTGCCTTTTTTTTTTCCTTTTTCTTTCTTTGTTTTTTTAAGATTTATTTACTTATCTGAAAGGGAGATTTGGAGAAATAGAGAAAAGAGAGAGAAAGAAGGGCGGAGTGGGGGAGGATCTTTCGTCCTCTGGTTCACTCCCCAGTCGGCTGCATAGCTAGAACTGGGCCAGGCTGAGGCCAGGAGCCAGGAGTTTAATCCAGGTCTCTCATGTGGGTGCAGGGGTTCAAGTACTTATGCTTCTTCTGCTGCTTTCCCGGGTGCATTAGCAGGGAGCTGCATCAGAAGTGGAGCAGTCGAGACTCAAACCAGTGCCCCTATGGGGTACCAGTGTCGCAGGTGGTGGCTTACCCCACCACGCCACACCACCAGCACCCAGCTAGTGTCTTCAGCTAGTGTCTTTTAGGAAGTGCAGTGAGGCAGGGACACATCCAACACATCATTGGGTACATTTGTTTGAAGTCAATTTCCTTTCAGTGCTGAACTCTTGTGTGATGGTGACTGCAAAGCTGTATAAAGTATGGTGTGTGTCCTCAGCTCCAAGAGAGACAATGGCACAAGTCCTTAAAATCCCAAGTGATGATACAGAATTGTTGATAGAATGTCATCAGGAAGCAATTCCTACATAATAGATGGAACTGAGAGGAGGAGGGAGGCAGTGAGTTCATAGGATTGCTTGCTTGAGTTTGGCCAAGGGAAAGTTACTGTACCAGTCCCTGGGGGATGGGTGTCAACAGATATTTTAAGGCCGGTGCCGTGGCTCAACAGGCTAATCCTCCGCCTTGCAGCGCCGGCACACTGGGTTCTAGTCCCGGTCGGGTCTCCGGATTCTGTCCCGGTTGCCCCTCTTCCAGGCCAGCCCTCTGCTGTGGCCCGGGAGTGCAGTGGAGGATGGCCCAGGTGCTTGGGCCCTGCACCCCATGGGAGACCAGGGAAAAGCACCTAGCACCTGGCTCCTGCCATCGGATCAGCGCGGTGCGCTGGCCGCAGCGCGCCGGCCGCGGCAGCCATTGGAGGGTGAACCAACGGCAAAGGAAGACCTTTCTCTCTGTCTCTCTCTCTCACTGTCCACTCTGCCTGTCACCAAAAAAAAAAAAAAAAAAAGAGAGAGATATTATATTTTAATTTTCAGAATTATTTTACAACTACCAGAGACCACTCTGTGGGAGCCACATGTTCCAATACACTGTGGGACCTTCAAGTGGATGCTGCTGGGATCACTCAAGTGCTAGGGAGATGCACAGAAGGAAACTGTGTCCAGAAGCTTTTAGCTGAACAGAATCCCAGTGGCCAAACAGTAGCTGGAGTAAAGGGAGCTGGTTCAGAACAGCCAGTCATAGAAATGGGATTGTGAGTGATGGATCATTGAGGGAATCCAGGTAGACTAGCGTGAGCAGTGTTTCCCCAAGGCGCATATCCTTCCCAGAACCTCAGAGTACAACCTTATTTGGAAATGGGGTTACTGCAGGCACAGCTAATTAAGGTGAGGTTCTGCTGGAGTAGGGTGAGCCTCCATCCAAAATGATAGACACACAGAACAAATGCCCAGAGAACACACAGGAGCATGGGGAGAGTGCTACGTAATGACAGAGGCAGAGATCAGAGTGATGCATCTCCAAGCCAATGAACGAACGCCAAGGATCATTGACAATATCAGAAATCAGGAGAGAGGCATGGACCAGATTCCCCCCGCCCAAGGGCTTCAGAGCGAGCTTGACTCTGCCAACACTTAGATTTGGACTTGTAGCCCCCAGCCTGCAAGAACACACATTTCTGCTCTTGTGAACCAGGCAGTTTGGTGGAGCTTTTTATCTGGCAACCCTAAGAAACTAATACTCCAGGGTACCTTGTCTCTCCCAGTCCTTTGATTTCTGTTGGTCATCCCCAACTTCTGTCCTAGACGTCCCTCTGATTCTATATCTACAATGACACCCCAACATTTCTGGTCCACCCCGAAAATTGCCCTTCCCCCATCCCTGCCACCACCTTCTCCCATCTGGCAGGATAATGTGGACTCACCACTTGGGTGCCAGTGGAATTGGATGTGCATCCATGAGGCCACCACCACAAAAACCGAGTGAGCTTCCACAGCTGGTGCTCTGGGCACAGCCTTCAGTGAGGGTGCACCTGCCCCCAGCACAGTCCTTGCAGAGCCTATGACCTTGGCTGGCAAACAGCAGATGACTGTGTCCATCCTAGGTCACAGTATGACCTGGCAGAAGGAGATGATGCGGTCTAGGGCTAAAATTGGCTGCTGGACTCAACCCCAGGAGGATTTCTCCATAAACAGTGAGCTTGGGCCTCTGGGAAGTAACTGGGTTTGATTCTTTCTGTGGCTTGTATTTGAGAGAATCTATGGCCTGGCTTTATGTTTTGTAAAAGGCCCAGCCTGGTGCTTTGAGTAAGATATTTCGTAGAATTCCCTACAGTCTGTGTGGGGCCTGGCATTCTGCTTTTGGTCCAAGGACCACACCTACGTGGGGAGGCGTTCCAGCGCAATACTTGTGAATTGGAGACTTATTTCTGCTTGAAGGTAGTGGAAGAAATACACAGCAAGTGAACACAGCAGCTGAAGGACATATTCTCATTGTCCAATCCCAGAAGAGTAAGAGCAGCCATTCTTAGGCCTGAATGTAGACAGCACAGCAGAGCAGAGTCAAGGCTGCGTGTGAGGCCCACGCTGTCCAGCCCCAATCCTGCACTCCATCACTCCTGCCACAGGCCTTTAGGCAGCGTATCACTAGGCCTCGCATCCCCTACCTGGGAACTGGTAGTAACACGCGCATATGTTTTCCTGAGTAGTTACGAGGAGTCGGTGGGTTGGCGGGTGTGAGCTTGGGAGAATGTCCAGCTCGCCATAACCACTGCACGTGGCTGTTCTCTCAACAAGGGACTGCCGCATGCTACTTCCATGCAAGTGGCCGTGGCTCATTCGGGATGAGAGGATGCCTTTCTGGTCACCTGCGCTTCGCTTCACTCTGAGCAGAGCTCTCAGTTCTCCCCTGTGGACTGAGGGAGAGCTGGGAGTTGGGGCAGGGGCAAGGGGGTGACGTCATTGATGAAAAGTGACATTCACAAAGCACTGTGGCCCGTAGCTGACAGAAGTGGTGTTGTGGACATCCTCACTGTGCGTTCTGTAGGCAGCAGGCGCTTGATGGCCCTGGGAACCCTCGCTAAGCACTGACCCTTCCACATCTCCCCCTTAAAGTTTGTTTCCTTGTGTCTGTGTGTGTTTGAAAGACAGAGTGATGCAGAAAGAGAGAAAGATCTCCCATCCTCTGGTTCACTCCCCACATGCCCACAGCAGCCTAGGCTGGACCAGACCAAAGACGGGAGTCAGGAATCCCATCAGGCTCTCCAGCGTGGGTGGGAGGAACCCAGGTATTGAGCCATCACCCACTGAGAGCAGGGTGCACAGAGCGGGAAGCGGGATGAAGTGGAACAGCCAGGACTCAATGGGGTGCGGGCATCCCGAGCAGCCGCTTAACCTGCCCGACATCCCTCCGCTAAAGAACGCTCTTACTGTGGGTTACTATTGCTATCCAAAAGCTCACATTTGGAATTTATGCAGATTGCATAGAACCTGTCCGTTAAACATGAGACATTTCCCTTTAGTGCGTGAGACAAAATGAACTGGAGTTATTGAAGAGAGTATGATACAAGCCTTTGCCTGGGATCAATCGTTTTTCAAACCTTCTCTTCTCCTCCCCAAAGCAAAGAGCCCAGCCAGCAGCGAGTGAAAAGATGGGGCTTCTCTTTCGATGAGGTCCTGAAGGACCAGGTCGGGCGGGACCAGTTCCTCCGATTCCTGGAGTCTGAATTCAGCTCAGAAAACCTCAGGTAAGTCTCTCAGAGGCTTGAGCTGTGTGCACGATGGGTGATGAATTTGCATAACCCGTCTCTGCACCTCCCTTTCTCAGGCAAGTATTATTAGGGTTCAAAGTCAATTTGCCACCAATCTGGCAAAGGTTGACATGCAAAAGAACAAATTAAAGCATGCAACTTTGTTAGCACCATCCTGGCACCTCCCAACACCGGCATTTTTTAGTTCTTTAAGCATGGATGACATTTGCTCAACTAACTGGAAACACATCTTGGATAACAGCCAAGGGTCTGACAGCACCGCTGGTTAAGTAAAGCTCCTTGGAACCTCAGAGGGGAGAATGGATCAGAGGTGGACTCCAAACATCCTGATCAGGGGCCCTGCGATCTGAAGGGCTAACCAGAAAAGAGGGGCCCCAGGCTCATCTCAGAGCTTCGAACATTTCAAATAAGTATCACCAGTTAACCAGAGGCATGATGCACCTCTGAATCAAAGATGGCTTTTCCTTGCTCAGGAAATTTTTTATAAACTTCATGCCTTGATCCTCTGCAGTCAGTGATTGTGTCTGTTGGACTATAACTAATACTTTATGAGCAAAATGTTTCGATAATTGCTGTTTAATAGAAAAAAATTCAAAACACGGGGTCCAAGGTGAGAGGAAGAGAAGAGGACATGTGACAAGGGACAGGGCCCTTGGTCATTATTCAGCCTGCTGTTGCATTAGATGAAGAATGAGAGAGACCCATGGAACTCATGGCTTACCCAAGCCTCTTAGTGCTTGTAGCAAGCTGATGGCTCCCCACTGGGTCAGGTGGAGCACGCTTCTTGTTTTTTCTTTGCACTGTTCTCTTTTAAATACACAGCTAATTCTTGTCTTCTGAGGCTGTTTTCTTCAAAGGTTTTATGAATATTTCAGATTTTTTTCTTGAAAAGTCAGAGTGTGTATGATGAGCTACAGGCAAAGGGCTGCCCCCGCCAATGTTGACTTGTAGAATCCATGGTATTTATTCGAAGTTAGAGGCCATCCAAGTCCATTTGCATCTACCAAGTGATGTCTGGGACACAACGATGCTGTATCAAGCCCCCGCCGAGGGTCCTCTGAGGGACGCCAGCGAGTCAGGCTGCATGCTCTTGTCCTCCAACCACGCTGTAGGATCTTGAAGAAACAGCACAGGACAGTTCAGTCATGAAATATCTGTATATGAGTGCAGCCTCTCAGAACCATTTTGGAAGTGGTTAAATGAGGGAAGAAGCCTTGTCCCACCCCAAGAAGGCAGATCATAAACTGGGCTCTGAAGAATACACAGGCTGCTAGGAGCATGGAGGACATTGTAAGCTGGGGGACTGAGCCAAGGGTGGCAAAGCGACAGTCCCCACCAAGAAACCTGGGAAGATGTGTGATGCCGGCTCACCCTGCGTTCAGCGCCTTCTAGGCACAAGCAAGAAGGCTGGGGAATCTCTCAGGCTACCAGTAGGAGAGTTCCTTCCTTGTGCTCGGGCATTGTTCTAATTGTCCTAAGAGCATCTCTTCCATTCCTAATGAAGTACTTGTAACAGGAGACTAGACTCGTCTTAGGCTCCATGGGAGTGTACTCAGACCAGCCTCCTCGATTGTGCTTGGAAACAGGTGCCACGTGGGATGCAGACCCCTCTGTGGGCAGCTCATGCTCCCAGGCAGCCTCCTGTGTAGCCAGCTCAGCCCCACTTTGTATGCTCAGCACAGTCTGCTATGGGTTAAGTGGTAGTTGGCTCTCCAAAGTCATGCGGGTATTGAAACCTCAAGGTCTGGTGTTAACTGTGGATGGATTCGGGTGGTGACTTGATCTAATCATGGCAGCTAGGCGATGAGCCGTGGGAGGGTTCAGGTCATCGAGGGCTTTACCCCCAGAAGGCAGCTCTTGCAAGGAGGTTGATGGTCATTGAAGCCAGGTATGGCCCAGCTTTGGTCTCTGCTTCCTGGATCACCTAGTGATCAGTTCTTAGCACAAGTTCCTCATGGCCAGCCTCCCCCAGACACCAGATTAGTGGCACTGCCTAATCCTGAATGGTGAACCTCCAAATTGTAAGCCAGAATAAACCTTTGCCTCCCCAAGAAGCTGTGCTCAGGGATTTTAGTTGGAGTTAAGGAAACACTGACTACTACAGTCTCCAAGAGCCACACCTGGGGGTCCTCCCCATTGCTCCTTCTCACCTCTGCCCCCCTTGACTTTCCAAGTGGTGTGGAGACCCCCTTACTTGCCTGCTTCTCAGCCTGCAAGTGGCCTTAGGACCCTCTGCCACCTGCACTGCTAGAGGAAGTTTGGAGAATGACCTAGGGTCCTGGTCAGTGTGAGGACCCCAGAAGCATCTCCTGGCTCACCTGCCACCCTGCCCATTCTGGGGTATTCACTCCAGAAAGCCCTGAGTGTGGCCAGAACACACACCAGTCAAGATTGGTCTCCCCAGATACACATCCCCCTGAGAGCCCAGGAGTGTGTCCCTGGCAGGTGTTCAGTGCTTCCTCCTCCATTACCTCCTGAGCCTCTGCCAGCTCCTTCCCCCGTGCCAGGAGGACTCCATTTAATGCCAAGTGGAAAAATGTTGTATGAGCATGTAGGGAGTGTGCCAGCCCCCAGTGTGCACGCACAAACCCCAACTTCAAGAGGCTCCCTTCCAACCCACGACAGAAAAGAGGACAAAGAAAATAGGACAGGGAGAAAAAGTATGGCCTGAGGCTTCTAAACCCTGCCCGGATGCCCCCACTTCTATGTTTATAATACTCAGCGTGGTTGGGTCCATGGCGGGGACTCAGTGTGAAATCCCATGTTAGGACTCTCCGGCCACCCAGTGCACCACAGTTTCTTCCTCTTCCCTTTGGTTTTTCTTTCCTTCATTCCCGAGGATTCAGAACTCACTGCATTTTACCCTCCTTGTCCAGGGTGGCCACACAGATGCACCTCCACTGTGGGCTGTGTACATGGCAGCCCCTAGGAGTTGTGTAATATGGCACAGCTGGAGATCCTGCTGGCCATGCCGGGGTCACTCCTTCTCCCCAGGACTGATCAAGAGCCCAGGCTACTGGCACTGCAGCACAGAAGGGGAAAAGACTAACAAGAGCTCTGCTGGACACATTGCAAAGTGGTGCCCCTTATGCCTCCCTGGTAGTTGGGGCTGCTTAACTCAGAACAGTTTTGCGCAGCACACAGAGTTCCAGGTAAGGAGCCAAGGGATCAAATTTATACCAGAGCTGCAGAATGTCACGTGGACTCTTCCTGGGGAGAGTTCTAGGATGTACACTGTAATGAGTCATCCTCTGATCATTTTCTTCTGGTGAGTCTATGAGATGAGGGAGGAGTGTCATGTCCAGGGCCTGCAGGCTGTGTGGGTCAGCTTTTCATCACTCCAACAAGTGCCCGAGAGAAGTGTAAGAAGGAGGGAGGCTCATTTTGGCTAACGATTTTGGAGGTTCACAGTCTAAGATCTAGTAGCCCTGTGGGTTGGGCATCTAGCGAGGACAGACAGCAAATGCCAGGCCGAGGAGAGTGAGAGGACCACAAGGCTAGCCAGGAAGCAGAGAGAGCTTTGGCCAAACTCATCTTAGATATCCAACCCCCTTGTGAGGACTCCCCTGCCAAGGGCACAGAACCAGTGACCCAAATACCTCCCGCTGTGTGCTATGCAAAAATGTTCTGATCTAAGCAGCCCCATCTACCAGGGAGGCGTAAGGGGCACCACTTTGCAATGTGTCCAGCAGAGCTCTTGTTAGTCTTTTTCTCTTCCATGCTCCAGTGCCAGTAGCCTGGGCTCTTGACCAGTTCTGGGGAGAAGGAATGACACCCCCCACCTGGGGCTATGTCTTCACTCTTAACCTATTATCCACAAACATAAAACATTGGGCACCAAGCCTTCAACACCTGGACCTGTGTGGGACATCAAAAGAAACAGCCACATCCTAGCAGGGGGCACAGCCAGCATGCTGCCACTCCTGGCCACACAGGCTGGTCCTCTTCCTCGTCTTCTTATCCACCCTTGTGGGCCCAAGGAGACAGCTGTCAGATGGGTGCCTTCTGAGTGCCGGTGGCTTCTCCAGAAGCTGGGAGCCTCGCAGTCGTGCCGAGTCCTTCACCCTGTGTTATCCCAGAGGGGTGACAGTCACCCCTTGCCTCTCAACGCACTTCCCCTACCCCCGACACCTGCACTTCCGCTGCCCAAGTCTTTGCCCTCCCTGGCTTGACACCCTCTGCCACGCGGCAGGGCATGAGTTAAAAAAAATCAAAAGCCAGAGCCAGACGCATCCCCTGTACATTTTTTATGAGCTGTGATGTCTCCTGAGAGAGTGGAGTTGTTCTCCTAACCTGCAGATTGATGATCATGGTTCCGCACGGTGTCAGCTGAGGAGAGAAGCAATTAAAAGAGAGCGCAGGAGACCCTGGCAGGTCTGCCTCCAGAGCCCCCGCCTCCAGCAGCAGCCCCGCGCCCCAGGAACCCTCGGGAAGTGCCCTCAGCCCAGCGGCACCCCGCACTAACCAAGCCCACAGTGACTGGGAACACAGGCGGCCAGGGGACCTAACTCGGCTGACGGGTGCCTGAGAATTTCAGCACCAGCGGTTACGGAGTCAAGTTTAATTCCATTGTTCCGCAGTCTCTACTTGACCAGCAGAGGGCGCAGACACACTGTGTTCTGCCCAGGAGTTTGCTTTTCTCTGGGAACCAACCCAAAAGAGCATTTTCTAAGCCACGGAAATCTAGTTTGTGAAAAGCTAGGTAAGCTAAGCTGGGGCCCGGGAGGGCTGCCAGACTCCTCGCGAGATGGAGAAGGGTCAAGGGCTCTGATGCCAGCTGGCTGGGAGCGGAGAAGCCCAGCTTCCCGTCAGCAGCCAAAGGAGAGGAGCCCACCCTGGGGCAGCCCCTGGGCCACCCTCAAGTCCCACCCATGCACCTCGGCCTCATCCCAGCCCCAGAGGAGCCTGAGCCCGGGCTACCTCTCCCCCTGCCCTGCCTTTGCTTATCTCAAAGCCGCTAACATGCATCAAATGCCCGCGCACCCGGGCCGCCTCCTGCTGCTCTGCAGATTGGCAGCTTCCAGGGGCAAGGTGAGACAGGTGGTCTCCCTGATACCAGCCAGTCCTTGTGGCCTGCTGTCACCAGGGCCTTGCTGCTGCTGGCACCTCCCTCCCTGCCTGCGTTCTCAGGGACGAGCGGGACCTGCAGGCTCCTGATAAGAGCAGAAGCTCCGGGAGCCTCCCCGGGCCCCGCGTTGGCACTGGATGTGCGGGAGCGGAGCCTTCGTGGCTCTGGGCCTGGCGGGGGAGGGGGACAGCCACCTCACAGCCTCTGCTCTGAGCCAGGGCCCAGCCTGAATTTCAAGGGAACACAAAGGTGCTTCAAAGCCGGGACGGTCAACTCACCCCGTGGGGTGCCGGTGTTTTTTCTGTCACTGGAGAGGGACAAGGCAGGTCACTTTCAAGGCAGACAGAGGGCTGGGGAGAAAAATGGTCCAGGGGCTGCCACCCCCACTGCTCCCTTCCGCCTCCTCCAACCCGCCTATTGTTTCTCCTTGTACTTTGATTTTAATTCTGGGGCTTGCCTGGCAAAGGGAATCTTGTAATTTCTATGTGAAAGTCCATTCCGCATGATGCTGAAATGGGCCTCTGCAGCTCCTCTGAACCCCCTGCAGCTGAGGGGTGTGCATTCCGTGACCCCCAAATAATTCTATAAAAGGCACTCTGGGGCTTGCGTGACCACGGGCTCCCCGACGTCTTCCCCGGCCTTCCCAGAGGAGCTCAGTTGCTCCTTCTCCTTCCCCAAGCCAACCCCAGGGCAGAATGGGGGCAGGGGACAGAGATGACAGAAGGGCATAGAAGCTACCTGGTTGGGGGGGGGGCTGGCAGGCTAGAAAGATTGCTGCCCTGGGAGAGGCTGCTAACCAGGGATCCAGGCCAGAGGGACACCCAAGAGAGAGCTGGCTCCCTGGCAGCCCTGACATGTGCTTGAGGAAGACCTACTGACTTAGTCTTGGTGACTTGCCACCCAGCACTCCCTCCAGCCCTTTGAAATATCAACACCAGCTTCCTTTATTAGAGCCGGTCTCCCCTGCCCGTCAGGCACTTTCTTCCAGCCAGAGAAAGCTTGGCTGGCATGTGCATCACCAGGGGACGGTCGTCAGCTGCCACATCCCGGTCACTTCCTCATCTCACACAGAGCCCTGAGGACTTGGGGGTGGGTCTGGGAGGTGGAGGTGCCAGAGTGACAGCTCGTCTGAGCGATTCTAGATTCTTCCTTCCCCTACCCACTGGACTGCGGCGAAGGAGACACTGCTGTTCCCTCTCCCCTGGCAGCAAGAGAAAGGGCTGGGGTTAGGGGTGGATGATGACAGGTGGCATTAGCAAGAGCCCCGGGGGCCAGTACTGAGCCTGCAGCTGCGCCGACCCCCCCTCACCCCCACCCCCACCCCAGCCTGGTCATGGGGCTGAAAGTGTTTGAGTCTGGATGGGAAGATAGCCCAGGTTACAGGTGAGGAGGGAGGCGCTCAGAGGCAGAACGGGGGCAGAACTGAGCTTCCTCGGATCTGACCAGTGAAGCCTCTCCTTCCCCGCCTTGGACCCCGAGCTCTGGGATCCAGGAGGGAACCACAACCACGAGGGTTTTCTGTAAAGAAGCAACCAGGTTTCTTTCCTTATGGAAATGGGGCTGCATTACCCTAGCCTGCCACTAAGTGGCGCCTTTAGGCCACGCACTGCACTCCGATTCTCAAAAGCAACAGAAAAACATGCTTGTTTTAAAAATGCAAGTGCATCTTACTTTGCTTGGAATTCATTGACAGGCCAAATGCACTTCCTCCCTGTTCCGCTTCTTTGTCCCTCCCCGCTCGCTGCTGAGACCACATGGGGTAGTCCCTTGGCAGGGAGAGCCGCCCAGTGGACTGGTCCTTAGGGAAACTTGGCCTGTCCCAATCCCAGGGCAGAGAGTGTGCTGCCCAGCCCCAAGTCCCCCTGGAAGGCTGCCTTGGGACCACTCCTGCAGAGCAGGAGCTGTGGTCCAAGGCTCGGCTCCCATCAGGAAAGAGCTCCGAGGAAGTGCTCCGCGGGGATGCTCCTGCACTGAGGTTGAAGAGAGGCACAAGTGCGGGTGAGCAGGAGCTCCCTGGAGGACCCTGAGGCAGCGTCCCCTCCCCCCGCCCTGATGCCCCTTCCTCCAGATGAGCTCACCTTCAACATGGAAGCCGTTCATTGAATGCCTACCCTAGGTCACGCACCACGCTGACACTAGTCCTGCCAGTCACATGAATGGCTGCTTCCTCCCAGCTCTGCTTTTTTGTGTGTGATTCCAGGATTCTGCTGCTTCATTTTGTTGCCTCCCAATGATCCCAGGCAGATTTAACAAAGGGATGCCCTTTGTCCGTGTAGCTCAGTAGATCTCATCCAGAGGTGATTTTACCTTCCTAGGGACATCTGGAAATGTGTTTAATTGTCATAACTATTGGCATCTCCTGGATAGAGGCCAAGGTTGCTGATGGACGTCCCACAATGCCCAAGACTGCCTCTATGTGTGTCATTTATCCAGCCTGAAATGAGAGCCAAAGGTGGCGAACCTTGGTGTAGCGAGAGGAACCACATCATGGCGGCTACAAACACACTGGTCTTAAAGTCCATTTCTTTTCTGCCCTCCACAATAGTGGAACACTCTGTATTTTCAGCAGTCCCCGTGGTCTTTGTGACCCAGACGATGACCTCAGGGTGGGCTGGGGGTGTTATGGAATGAGTTTCATGGACATCAGCCCTAGGACCATCTCCATCCGGGGCCAGACGCTGAGCGCTTGGCACTGACTGTGCCTCTGCACCTGCTTCAGGTTCTGGCTGGCTGTCCAAGACCTCAAGAAACAACCCCTGCAAGACGTGGCCAAGAGGGTGGAAGAAATCTGGCAAGAGTTCCTGGCTCCAGGAGCCCCGAGTGCAATCAACTTGGATTCCCACAGCTATGAGATCACCAGTCACAATGTCAAGGACGGAGGGAGATACACGTTTGAAGATGCCCAGGTTTGCTTACCTCCTCCAATGGCTATGTCGTAAGGTGTCCCTCTCTCCACTTCGCCACTCCACCCTTTAACACAAGCCCTGGGAACCGTGACTAGTTAAAACTTCACATGGTATTATCTAGAAGTCCATTTGCTGTTCCAGACAGTAGAATCCCAGGATTTCTTTTCCTAGATAGGATTGTAGAGAAACAGACATTAGTAGTTGCAGATGCTCCTCGATTTAGTGCTGCATCGTAAGCTGGAAGCGCATGGAATCCACCTGAATGCTGAGTGTGCTCACTCAGGCACACACAGCACACTGTGTAGCGCATGGGTCGGTTCTCCCCCTGGCTGCAGGGTGGACGTGCTCAGTGCCGCTGTCCGGCTCCAGGGGGGAGGATCCCTTTGTCTATTGCTAGCCCAGGGAAAGATGACAACTCAAAATTTGAATTATGGTGCCTCTTGAATGTATATCACCTTCACTCCCCCATAAAGTCATAAAACCATCATTTGAACCATCCTTGAGCAGCAACTGGGTATAGATGCTTTAGCTTTTCCAGGAAAGATCTCTGTTATATAAAAATCTGAAGTCTGTGCTAAGTCAATGGGAGAATCTGGCCACCAAAACACAGTGCCGGCCAAGTGGGTGCAGTGAGCTGGCAGGGCCGTGAGTCAAACCCACATCTGTAACCGCTGCTGCGAATTCCAATTGTGAGAACAGCTGTGCCCCAGGCCTTGTGCCAGGTGATGATACACCACAGGCAGCAGACAAAAGCCCACCCTCAGCAAGGCTATGGGTGAGTGCGGGAGACAGACAGGCAATGGCAACGGGGTGAGAAGGGGGAGCTCCAGGGATAAAGCAAGCCCACGGCAGGGACTCTCAGCCCTGCAGGACCCAGTTAGGACGTGCAGATGCTAACAAGGCTGCTCAGAGAAACTGAAGGCACCCTCAATGCCAGGCTCACTCTTGAGGGCTGGGCGGTACCATCTCTAGGGCTAGCACTGACCCGTGTCTTCCTTCGTCACCTAATTTGTAGCTCCCTCCACCATCCCACACCCAGCGGCCAGACCTCTGATCCCCTCAAATCCACTCCTCTTCTCCCTCACCCGCGGGGTCCCTGAAAAAGAACTTGGGGGGTTTCGTCTCCTGTACATCTTTTGCTCTAACTCAGGAAACTCGGTGCACACAGAACGGTCTGAGAATACAGTCAGAGTCTTGTCACGTGGCTTTGCCTGGTCATTTGCCCAGAGCTTCTGAGTGGAAGCACATTATCCAGGGCTGGGCCAGGAGCTTTTTCTGGGTCTCCCACATGGGTGACATGGGCCGAAGCACTTGGGCCATCTGCTGCTGCTTTCCCAGGTGCATTAGCAGGGAGTGGATGAGCAGGGAGCAGCCAGCACTTGAACCATGCTCATATGGGTTGGCGATGGCTTCACCTGCTGTACCAGCCCCCAGTACTCTCTTAATATCAAATGCTCAAAATTAAGGTCGATTTCAATAAATGCCTTTTTCTAAGCTTTATTTAAATTTAGAATCCCACTAAGTGCGCACATACGGTAGATGGACGTTTAGATATCTGAACAGGCTCCCCTTATCTCTCACCCCCGCCCCACCTCAGCCCTTGCAACTTACTTGAAGAAAAATTAGGATCCGTGGCCCTGCAAAGATGTCCACAGTTGGTGGATTTTTCTGATTGCAGCCTTGTGGTGCTGTTTACCATGTACTTCTGTCCTCCGCATTTCCTATACCTTGGTTGCTTCATTGGGGGTATTGCATCAAATTCAGATTTGATTTTAATGGACAAAAATACTTGAGAGATTGGGTAGTCCCCTCCTGGCAGAAGGCACACAAGGCCTTGCGGTTTCTCCTTTAGTGATTCTGGTGGTGTTGATGTTCATTCTTGAATCCACTAGTTCACTGGGGGTCACACAAAGGTGATGTTTCCGTGAAATCACGCTGTCTTCATTTGTTAGCTGGCGTATGTCCATCAAGAAAAACTTCCCTAGCTACTGCTTGGTTAACTAGCTGTGTAGCTCATGTACAAAACCAAAGATACATATTTGCTGCCTCTCCTTCATTTGCCAGTTTTCAGCATAATGTGTGGTTTGCTATCACCTTCTGGTGGTGGGCAATTTGGGTTGTTGTTGTTGTTGTTGTTAGTATTTTGCAAACTAGTGACCTTGGGCAGATTGGATGTGTTGTAGTCCATTTAGCTTATCTTTATTGATGCGTGGATGGTGTCACCTCTGGCCAGCTGGCTCCTTCCGGCATCACCCTGACAGTCTTTGACGTCATCCAAACAGCAAGGAAGCTGCAGTGTCCCAGGCTCTGCCCTGGCCCTGGGACGAGCTGTTTCTCTAGAGACCCCGGATTCTTCCCGGTGGGAAATGCTGTTTAGTGATCACATCTGGGCACTTACCAGTGGCCATGACTCTTGCATGTTCATCATTTTTAAGGTCTTTCCAGTGAACAGAGTAGGAAACATGTTGTTAGTAATAAAAGTACATCATAAGTTCCTACTGCTACTTGTGATTTAAATTCAGAACTGCATGCGGTTTTATTTAACCTATTCTGTTTCACATCTGTGCCTCCTCTCTGTATGCTGACAGTCCTGACTCTCAAAGGCAACCATAGATGACAGTGTGATTACTCACTTGATTTTTTTCCTCAAAACTGTGGTTCTAGTACTGGAGCAACAATAGGAAGGTCCTTAAAAAAGGAGCCTAGGAAAATGGAGTGAAGAGATAGGTCAGTTTTGGTGCAAAACCGTTTTAGAACCCATGCTAATGTTTTCATAATTCACATTCTCCATGCACGCTTTGGAAACCCCGCCTGTATGCAATTTCAAAATTTTTTCAGCACCAAGAAACAAAAGCAGCTTCTCTTTTAATTCCATTTTCCATGGAAGTTTGTGAAGTACCCGCCCACGATTGCTGCCTGCTTCTTCGATGGTTGCAGAAGGTTGTGCGGTGTGGGGCACCAGGGTGTACTCGGTCAGTTCTCTCCTTGCACATCGTGTTGCTTCGAATTCAAGAAAGATCGAATGGGAGGACTTGGGAAGCCAGCACCCTCTGCCTTGACAAGATCTGGGTACCCAGCCTTCATTAGCACTGTGCACTGCCATTTTTCAGGTATTTCTGAATACCTTGTGTCTCACTGCCACAGCAGTCTTGCAAGGTAGACTAGGTGAGCGTGTCCTAGGTATAGGATGAGGGCATGAAGATGTCACAAGCATCCCCTTCTTCTTCATTATCTACTAGGGTTGGTCTCCCATGAATTCAAATAAAACAGCCTTCCTAAACCAGTCCCTATTTTCAGTGTGTTCCATATGGTTTCTTACACGTGTTTCCTCCATAAATATACAAAGGGTTCCTACTAACAGAGTGACCTTGGCCAGAGTACTTAAATTCTCCACATGTAGGACAGATGGGCCCTGTCCCTGGGTGGAGTGGGGACTGGGTGAAATGAAGCTTGTTGGTATCTAACAGCACCAGGCCCACAGAAAGGCAGGGTCCACTTTTACTATTTGATTTTCCTAATGTCATTCATATTCCTTTTTATACTTTTATGTTTAACATACTTGGCAAAAAATTCAAATAATTATCTGCAATCTTAGACCCAGCAATAAGTGTAATATTTTTATCCTCAGTGTATGGGCACAGGTGTATGTCAGGGCCCCTGAAGCTGTAACAAAAGCCCACAGGTGCATCTTTCTCATCATTCCAGCAGCTGGGAAATCCATGGTCAGCATGCAGCAGACCTGGTTTCTGGGAGGGCTGTCTTCCAGGCCTCCGTGCTGTGTCGAGAGAGAGAGAGAGAGAGAGAGAGAGAGAGAGAGAGAGAGAGAGAACTGATCTCGCTTCCTCTTGTCAGAGTCTAATCCCTTCTGAAGACCCCACCCTCACCACCTCACCCATACCCAGTTGCTTCCCAGAGGCCCTACCTCCAAACAGCATCACACTAGGGTTAGGGCTTCAACACCGTGAATTTGGGGGTATACAAAACTTCAGGGGATTGCAGGGTGGATACGCAGCCAGGACAGCTCTGTGGCCCGCCTTTTCATGAAGCCAGGAGTTAGTTAAAAACTAAACTTGGGCCGGCGCCGTGGCTCAACAGGCTAATCCTCCGCCTTGCGGCGCCGGCACACCAGGTTCTAGTCCCGGTCGGGGCGCCGGATTCTGTCCCGGTTGCCCCTCTTCCAGGCCAGCCCTCTGCTGTGGCCCGGGAGTGCAGTGGAGGATGGCCCAGGTGCTTGGGCCCTGCACCCCATGGGGAGACCAGGAAAAGCACCTGGCTCCTGGCTCCTGCCATCGGATGAGCGCGGTGCGCCGGCCGCAGCGCGCCGTCTGCGGCGGCCATTGGAGGGTGAACCAACGGCAACGGAAGACCTTTCTCTCTGTCTCTCTCTCTCACTGTCCACTCTGCCTGTCAAAAAAAAAAAAAAAAAAAAAAAACTAGTTCTGTGCAAAAGGGGATGGTATACATTTGAGGTTTTATGGGTCATATCGTCTATGTCACAAGCATTCAATTCTGCCAACTAAGAGCAGTTAAAATGTACATACCATCAATGAGATCGTATGGCTTCATCCCCCAGAAACTTTATTTATGGACAGTGAAACTCAGTTTCATGTAGGTTTTTTTTTGTAATATATCATTTTTCCTTTAATATGTTTTCAACTGCTTAAAAACATGAAGCATTCCTAGCTGCCGAGACATGAAAATACAAATGGAAGCCAGGTTTGATGCCTTGCTGTGGTTACGAGCCCTGTACTAACCGATCTCTGGTAAAAAGCATGGAAAGGCTTCAAGAAACAGAGAGGCTGTGTAAAGGTCAGCCTTTTGTCACTAAAAGTGGTCTATCTTGTCTCACAGTTCTGGAGGTTCGCAGTCTAAGATCAGTTCAGCCTCTGGTGATGGTCTCCTTGCTGACCAGGTCCCAAGGTAGCACAAGGCATCAAATGGCAAGAGACAGGGAACGTAAGCCTAGGGGTCTCCACCTCGATGACCAGTCCAATCCAGTTGTCTTTCAAAGACTCCACCTTCAAATACCATAATTGGAGTAAATTCCTAACCTCTTAGTACCTTTAACATAAGATGTGTAGGGTGGGGGCAAACCCTTGACTTTGGAGGGAGAAGTATTGAAATCGTAGCATACAGAAGAGAGGGTTGGAAACAGCTCATCTTTAGTTGGAGGAGGTTGTGTTGGTGTAGTCATGGCAACACAGGGTGTTGCAGAGCATAAGTTGGCCAGTACCTGACACAATGCCACACCCATCCTGGCCAGTGTTGGCTGCCTGCACCCACAGAGGAGGTGCAGTTGAGAATTTTCCAGGTAAAGAGGTTAAAGTCCTTGGCAGCCCATGACTGGCAAGGACTTGAGATCTCCAAGCTTGCTGGCCAGGAGTCTCCTGCCAGGAACTTCAGTCCCTGGATTGTGCCGAGAGCTTGGTTGTCACCCTGACACCTGGAGAGACTGGTCCTGAGAGATGTGCCAGGGCCAGGCAGGAGCCTCCGATCTGGCTTCTGCACTTCTTTTAGATGTGTGCACTTGCGTCCTCTAAGTGTTTTCTCCTCGGTTCGCCCACCTGCTGAGTGGGGATGGTGATAACCAAGCTCCCTGAACTCTCCATATGGGTAGCTTCTACACCAGGATCTTCAGAGAAACCCGAGCTGTGCCCTCATGTCAGCCGCGGGGAGCCTGGGTGAGGCCCAGCAGATTTACCAGCTCACCGGAAGTGGGCCTGGGGCAGGCCGCAGCCTCTCTGGGAGGAGGGTGGTGTGCAGTTGACCACGTGCTTGGTTACAGCAGAGGTAATTGCCTGTGCTTGCAGGACACCCCTCCAACACAGGCCCCGCATTTCCATTTGGGTTTTGCTGATCCATTTGGCTTTTTTGGGAATTTGGGCCAAGACCAAATTGGCCCTAACCGTCTGTGAGCTGTGACCGTAGCCCTCAGCTGTTGGTTGTGCTGTTCCAATTTCATAGATTTAGCCTTGTGAGGGAAGAGAAAAAGAAATGGGCCATGATTTTTTTTTTTTTTAAGGACTGAGTCCTTTATGCTGGGGATTGAGTTCTTTGCTGTCAGTCCTGGGGCATCAGATGCTTGGCATTGTCACCTGCTTGCCTTGGGGTCTCAGGCGAGGGTCCTTCCGTCTTAACTTCCTCATCTGAAAAATGGGGATGATCCCTTCTTTAGGCTCACCAAGAGTTCTAGAGAAATCGTTTGAGCTCATAGCCCTGATAGTCTTTGAGAAAGTGAAAAGTCCTATCTGTCCGTAAGTGGGAATTCAGAAAAATGAATGGCATTCATTTTCCATGTGGTCTCCTACTAATAAGCTGGGTTGGAAAGGAATTCCCGAAAGACAGTGTCAGCTCTTGGAAGTGGGGAAACACAAGGAAAATTTGCAAGACCAATTAGGGGTGGGGTTGGACCTTGAGTGTCCTAAGGAACTTGACGTTTCTCATCCCGAAGACGGCAGCAAAGCTCTGCAGGCCTTTGGCAGAGGGGATCAGCGGAGGTGGGCAGAGCAGGCTGGAGCAGGAGAGAGGTCTTGGGCAGGTATTCTGAAGATGTGCTGGCAGTTTCTGGAGGAGAGACTTCAGCCACAGGAAGTCCTGAAAGCTAAGATCTCCTCGGAAGTCCTTTGCTCCTTCCAGAACCTCCGCCAGTCCCAGAAGGAGACAGGAGTCAGTGGGCCAGCTGCTCGGCTTCAGTTTACAAGGTCTGAGTGTCCAAGGATGTTCCAAGGACTGTTTCCTGGGTCTGTTCCATCACTTGTCCATCTGCCCAACCGTCCGTCTCACGCACATTTATTCTCTCATCAAGCTGGGAGACCTTGACCTATGGGGCATGAAGTTCTATGCCAAGGGAAATTACACAGGAAGTGGGAGCTCCAGATGGCTTTTTGCCATCGGGCAGAGCTTGTCTCAGAGCACATCACCCTCAACAAACAAAACAAAACACGCCCAAGAAAACACTTCACTGAGATCAGCGTGGATTGGATTGGAAATCTGTCCTTCAAATGGATTGAAAGCTGAAATGGGTGGGCCAAGCCAGCCCCTGGGCTTTCAACCCTGCAGGTCCCTGCCTGTTCTTCCTCATTGTCCAAGTACGACTGCTTTTCCGACTGTGGTACCTGCTGAGAGCCAGCCTGCTCTGTCCCCAGAGGGCTTTCTGGACCTTTGGATCTGAAAGTTCTTTGGTGGGAGGAGGAAGTTGGTCTTCTTTCCCTTTATATGCCTCTA
Organism: Sylvilagus floridanus; assembly: GCA_949820135.1. Classification (NCBI taxonomy): domain Eukaryota; kingdom Metazoa; phylum Chordata; class Mammalia; order Lagomorpha; family Leporidae; genus Sylvilagus; species Sylvilagus floridanus. The sequence goes on along the minus strand of OX463228.1, from coordinate 6,608,126 downwards.
TAACATTGAGGACATGATCTGTTTGTGGTTGAGGTTAATTTTTTTTTGCCTTGATGGCTCAGTCCAGAATTATGACTCTCTCTGCTGTGCCTATTGTAAAAAGGCAGGGGGTAATTTGTCCCTTGGCTTTCAGCTTTTAAGAGCCCTGCCAGACTTCCTCAGGGAGCATACATAGTAGGTCATCGGCAAACACTAGTTAAATTTGGTTTTTGCAGTATACCAATTCAGTAAAACTTGGGATACCCCTAGGCTCTGGGAAAGTGTGGACGCAGACAGGCACCTTCCCTTAGGCAGAACCTCAGCCTGAGTTACCAAAGCTCTTCTGGGCCATCATCCATTTATAGAATGATCCAAGGTCAAGTTCAAAGCCAGGATGCATTCGGGCTGATTACATAGCTGACAAAGATGCCATCAAATGTACACCCACCATCCGCAGACAAGAAAGCTTAGCCAGACGTTTCTAGTAGTACCTAAACTTGGATGTTTAAAAGCAAATGTGGGTAAGGAATGCAAAGTTTCCAACCAACGTTTGCTTTCTTTAAAAGCCGAAGCCTGGAGGAGTGCAGTCATGTGTTTGCCCTGAACCGCCTGCAAGTGGAGGTCTTCCGGCCTGCGGAGGGCTGCACATCTTTGCTGCGATGGTGGATGGAGGTGGTGGCATTGTGTGCCCATGTCATAAGACCACACCAAGCTTCCTGGCATTAATCCCCTCCCAGAAAGTGTTTCCTGCTAGAGTCCCCTGCCAGACATACTTTGATAAAGAATGCCGTGTGCTGCTTTCTCCGGGGATTTCTCCTTTTATTCGGTGGGTGGTTTTATTTTAGGGAGATGAACAACAGAGGGAGGGATGCATTTTGAAAAGAACAGATGAGTTGTTGGAGATCGGTTCTGCCGATTACCACCCGGTGTAGTAGTTCCTGGAGAGAAGGAATCGGAGAATTCAATTCCAAACTTGTCTTGTTGCTGCTTCTGAACGTAGATTTCTTGCACCAAACCCCGTGACCTGGAAGAGGAAAAGGAAAACAGTTTTCTCAGCCAATACACATGGGATTTGGGTAGGTAAAAGGCATCATACAAGGCTGCCTTTGAAGTTACCCTTATCTAAAAATAGAGACTGAACAACACACTGTGCCCTTTGGCCGGGTGCGTTGAATGTGTTTATACAGATGCTTCGCCGGGTGAAGGCAAGTGATCTTTGACACTTAGGCCCTCTGATGACCTTGAAAGATACCTTATGGGGAAGCAAGGGGCCTGGGGAACCCACACAGAAGATTCTCTTTTAACATCCCCAGTTACTCAAAGCTGCATCCATCCGTGTAAGTGGAGAGCCACATTTCTGTGGTCTCTCTTCTAACAGAGACCTCTTCTATGTTTATCAAGCAGATACTCCAAGTCCTCGCCACTGTACACACTCTGGTCCTGCAGAACCCGTGCTTAAACAAAGGACTCCCTGGGCTTCAGCACACCATTCTGCATGCTGAACCATGCCTTTGGTTTAAGGTATTCAAGAGTTTCTTGAAAGGTGAAGTTCGAGGACACAGACTTGCTCCTTAAGGCTTCCAAAGGGCCCCTCAGTGCTTTGCAGGTTGAAGTGTTCCCAGTGGAAACTTCCAACTGTGGAAGGCAAATTGTGTGTGGCCTGTTAGGCGAGAAGCCAGACCATGGGTCATGCCTACCACTTTGGCCTTGACCACTGTGAACAGTGGTGGCCACGAAGCCCTCCTGCAAAGGAGTCACGAGCACTGGGCTGACTCAGACTTAGGACGTGGGGGAGGCCCCTAACCTTCCCTCAGCCCGTGTGGAGCAGGGGCTTTGTCTCAGCCAAGCAACTCCAGCTCCCGCAGAACCCCAGGGCAAGCACAGCAAAAAGCAACGTGTCCAAGTGGGAGGAGCTTGAGCTTTTGGTGTCACACAGCTCTGGCTCTGCCCTTAACCTTGGCCAAGCCACCTGACCTGTTAGAGTTGCAGTGTCCACCTCTGATGTAGCCCTGATGCATGGCTCGGCTCTGCTCCCGAGCCCTCTTGCCTCCCCTTTCTCCAGAACCTTCTGTCTCATGGACCGCCATCCCTCAGGCAGGGGTGCCATGAAATGATCCTTGGTACTGGCCATGGTGTCATCACTGTAGAGCTCCCAGTTCTGTTTGTGCATTTGCTGGGTGATGGACAGAACTAGAGAAGGCTGAGTCGGCACCTGAACCCCACCTGGCCTCGGACGCCCATGTCCACAAACCCAACACAGTGTCACATCCTGTCCCACGGCCTCATCTGCCTTTTCTGCCTTTTGGGGACTACAAGGGACTCAACAGCTCCTGAAGTCTGGGTGTTATTCCAAAAAGCTTAGGTTTGGAGGGCAGAGATGAGGCAGGAACACCTGCAAAAGGAAAAACAGAGCTCTTGAAATCGCAAGAAGGGCTCTTGGCTGGTGTGCAGTGATTCGGCTGAGTGGCTCCCCCGTCTAGCAGAGCGTTCTGATACTGGGAAATGAGACCATTGCGGTGTTGGGAACCCACCGCAAAGGGGAGGGCCCAGGGGTGTTCTGAAGTGGTTCAGCTGCTCCGGCATGCTCATGGCCCACGGCCCTTGCCCTTTGTCTGAGTACCTTCCCCATCTCTTGTGAGAGCCACTGTGTTGTCTAGAAAGAAAGATTTCCAGATGAGAACTCCTACAGCAAACCGCTGATTCGTAGCAGGTGTGGTCGTCAGAGTGTGTGCTGCTGGCTCCCTCCTGCTCCCGCCTGCATCTCGGCCCCTCCTGAATCCAGTTGTTTTTGCATCTACCTTAGCCTTCCAGGCAAGCCGAGCACCCTACCCCAAAAGGGAGAGGAGGAGTGAGTGGGGCATCAGGGTGGCATCCCGGCCCTGTGACTGTCACCACGGCTGGGGTGTGCTTCCCTTCCACTGCCAGCACCGTGGCTAGGACATTTGGTGTGGCTAGGACATTTGGTGTGGCTTAGGGCCCTGGGGTGTTGGTGGTGTTGTCCCTAAGGGGCCTCTGCACTGGGTTCAGGGGTCAGTGTGATCCCTGGAGGTTCTGCTTGTTTGTGGTCAACTGGGCCTTCTGACTTGGAGGAAGAGGGAGAGTGGGCAGTGAAGAGGAAGAGAGAAAAGAGGAGGAGGGAGGGAGGGGGAAGATAAGACAGAATGAAAAAATAGGGGGGAATGCTTCTTCTCCAGCCCCTTAGGCATTGGCTCACAGTGGGGGCTTGGCTGGCTTTGCCAGTGGCTCCCTTGCCCTTTACAGATTCTAGATATACATTTTCCTTAAGACTGGTTGTCTGCAGAACTGGGGAAACAAACCAGAGCCCCTCATAAATCAACAGAGGTCACTGCCAAGAGCTTTGTACACTTGCTGTCCCTGGCAGTGATAAACTCATTGCATTTGGGAAATGGCCAAGGACCCTGAGCCCAATCTTAATTCTCATTCCCAGAAAAATCTCAGCTCTCTGCTCAGCCACCCCCGGTTCACTGTCTTTGTGTTTCCTAGACAAAGCTGGCGAGGAGGAAGGAACCCGTTTCCATAACTGGACACATCAAAGGCTGCATTTCTTTGCTTGGGGGAGGGCTAGCCGGGCAGGAGAGAGCCACAGATCCCGAGACTGTGGGGAAGAGAGGCCCAGGCCAGAGGGAGGCTGCAGCTGGGGGCCCTGCAGAGCTTCTGGGGTCCCTTTTATTGGGGGCAGACCTGTGCCTTGGGTCTGCTGTCGGTGCTTTGGCGGCTCCTCCCTCGTAGAGTGGTCGGAATCATGGCCAAAGGTAGCAGTGGGATTGGCAGGGGCAGGGCACCCCACACGACCCATCGTCTCGTGGCTCATCTCACCTCCTGCTTCCTCCCCACACTGCCTTGCCTTGGTGCCTGGCTATGGCGTTGGCCCTGTGGTGTGAGGAAGGTGAGAACAGTGCCAGACTGCTCTTCCTACCCACACCAGCCTCCCTGGAGAGAGGACACCCCACCCCAGCTGTTTCCTCCCTGTGCCTGGCTCACCCTTCCTGCTCCAGTCAATCCGACTGTGCAGCTGCATGGGCAGACCCTCCCTCTCCCAGGTCCCCCGGAATTGGGAGACACATTGCTCCCTGCCTACTCAGATCTCCCTGTGTGCATAAGGATCTCTCTGACTAACCAGCATTCCTAGCAGGGCTGCTTGTCCCCAGTGGTGCCCATTCATAGCATCTTGAACTTGAGATCTCCTTTGGAGCCCCTTGCCCCACAGGGCAAGGTCTGCCTTGCCTGGTAGACTCGGAGCCGGATGACAGTAGAGACCTGCCTGCCTCGGCCAGGCTGTAACCTCGGCCGCTGCTGCCTAACAGACGCTCCGTAGGTGTCTGCTGAACACCTGCGGCTCAGTGTGTGGGCGTCGGCCTTGTCCTGATCTATCTCAATCGACAAAGCTCTTCTCACAGACCAGGCTTTCCCTTGCCACAGTGAACCTTTAGGAATTAGCAGGATGGGGACAGAAATGCGTTGCCAGGCCAGAAGAGCTAGGCTGGAAGAGGTTTCCTGAGCCCCCTTGGGGCAGCGGGGCAGTTTTTGAAATACATCCTGGGGCTTTTGATTCCTCTGCAGAGTCAGAACAAGAAGCAGGGACCCGTTGCTTAGGAGGGGCGTTGGAAAGGGTCCAGGCACCTTTCCAGATGACTCAGGAGCCACCTGCCTCTGTCGGCCAGACACAGCAGGGCCTGCCTCACAAAGGAGACAGTGAGTCACTCTTACCCTGGGTTAACATTTGTGCTGGGATTTAAATGCTAGAACAGTTCACAGCAACAGCAAACCAGAGGCTAAGACATCCTCGTCTGGGCTCTGAGACCAGTGGGAATGGGTGAGCCAAAGACTCCCATTCCTTGGATATGGGGGAGGGGGCCGGCAGGAGGGGGACCCTTGCCTTCCTTCCATGTAGAGAGCAAGACCTGGGCCCAGCCATGAGCCCGAACAGGCACTGGGCCTGCAAACCCGCTGAACATTCAATTCATACACGCAGCTCAGTGAACCAAGAACCTGTGCACATCCAACTGCCATTTGATCCTATAGTGGATGCCGTGCATCTGTAAGAGAGAAAGGGGACAGCACTCTGGCATAGTGGGTTAGGCTGCCACATTAGAGCTCCTGGTTGGAGTCCTGGTGCTCCACTTGAGATCCAGCTCCCTGCTAATGTACATGGGAAAGCAGAGGAAGATGCCCCAAGTGCTTGGGCCCTGCCACCCGACTAGGAGACCTGGATGGAGATCTTAGCTCCTGGCTTCCGCCTAGCCCAGCCCCAGCCATTGTGACCCTTAGGAGAGTAAACTCGATAATAGAAGATTCTCTTTCTGTATCTCCCTCTCTGTCACTCTGCTTCCAAATAAAATAAATCTTTTAAGAGAAGAGAAAAGCGCACTCTTCCCAGCCTCAAGGAGCTTAACTACTGGGAGCTTTTGTCTGAAATTTTCAGACAAACACTTCGTGAGACCACGTACATATGAAGGTTGTTCATTCTGGACTCTTCTGGACTCTGCTGATCGTCCCAGAACCAGCCCAGCCCTTAACTTCCTCTGATTCCTTGCAAAGGGTCCATTACCATGGGGGTGGGTGGGCCCTCCCAGCTTTGGTAAATTTGGGGACATCCGAGATGAAGTTGGCCTCAAACAAGACTCTTTGGGGTCCCACTGAAAATAAGACAAAGAGTCCCCCTCAAATTTCTTGCTTTCTGCTTTAAAATTTTTTTAAAGTCTTTAAATTGACAAAAATTATATGCGTTTATGGTGTTCCATCAAACCATTTAACATGTGCGTTACCTCACATGCTTGTTTCAAAGAAAACACTGAAAATGGACTCTTAGCAGGTAGATGGTGTATCATGAACTGCAGGTGCCACGATGTCCAATAGATGGCTTGACTTCTGCCTTCCGTGTAAGGGAACTGTGTCATCTGACTGACCTCTCCCCAGTCTTGCCTGTTCCCCACCAGCCTCTGGAAGCCACCCCTCTCTCCCTGCTTCTGTGCGTTCCACTGTTTAGACCCCACACGTGATGGGGACTTGTCTCTGAGCCTGGCTTTTTTCACGTCATGTCCTCCCAGCTCACCGGTGCTGTTCCAAGGACAGGATTTCCTTCTTTTTAAGGCTGAAGAGTGATCCTTGGTGCATAGCTACCACGTTTCCTGTACCCACTGGCACATCACACACAGCTTAATTCTGCATCTTGGCTACTGGGTGCTCTCTTCCTTTTGTGCAGGGTAGGGAGAGAGTCTTGGTGAGCCTGGCCTTGACTTCAGCGTCCCAGCTCACAGGAGGCAGAGAGCTGCTTCTTCTACGCCCTCCCTGGGGAAGAGGGCATCGGTGGCCAGTCCTGCCTCTTGGCTGTGCACTGTCTGCTCCCTTCCCCGCTGAGCACCAGGGCCTTTGCCCAGCTTCGCGGGAGGAACAGTGGGCTCGTGGAGGAGAGGCCAGCAGCCAACAAACCCTCCCCTCCCACTCCCCCTCCTAACAGGTCCTCTGTGGGGACAGCCCAGCTCTCTCGAGCAGCTGAGCTGAATTCCAGTTCAAGGGACAAAGTGTCCCTTTTCCACCTCGTGGGACGGGCCAGGGTTTTCCTGCCTATGATGAGGACAGACCTGCAAGAGGACCACAGGGATGCAGGAAGTAGTTGGAAGTCAGGGGTGAAATCCGTTGCCAAGAACAGAATGTAAATGCCTCTCAGCGTCCAGGAGAGGAGGCAGCTCCATGCCACCACACCTGCCTCTCCTGGATGTCAGCCTCAGGCCTGGTTATTTGTCCACAAGCCCCATGGTCTGGTTGCCAAAAGCCTCTTCCAAGTGGAGTGGACAGCCCTGATATGCACAAACTGACCCAACTGCAGGACCGACTGTTGGTTGTCTTTTTCAAATTATTTTGTTATTTACTTTTCATTTATTTGAGTGAGACAAAGCATGAGTGGAGTCCTATCAACTATGCATTCCTCAAATGCACACAACAGCTGAGGTTGAGCCAGGACCCAACCACTTGAGCCACCACTGCTGCCTCCCAGGGTGCACATTAGCAGGGAGCTGGAGAAAGGAGCCAGAGCTGGGAATTGAACCCACACTCTTAGGTGGGACAAGGGCAACTTCACGGCTGGGCAAACGCCCGCTCCCTGTTTGTTTGATCAAACTTAGAGACACTTGGAGATTCACATGTTGTTGCATGAAATAACACAGAGGTGCACCACGGAGCCGGTTTCTCCCAGTGCCAACATCTTGCAAATCTATAGTGCAGTATCACAGCCATGGTTACATGCACGAACTTTTTTCAGGTTTCCCAGTTTTACTTCCACTCATGTGTCTGTGTGTATAGACATTTAGTTCTGGACAACTCTATCACGTGTACAAGACACGGCAAGACGGAGAACCATCCCATGATCGCAAATATCCTTGCTGCCGCCTCCTGTTCTCCCTCCATTCGCATCTCCTTCATCCCCCACCCCCTGGCAGCCACTAAACTGGTCTCTGTTTCTGTAATTTGTCATTTTGAGACTGCAATATAAATGGAACCCTGGAGTCTGTAACCTGGGGGTTGGCTCTTGCACGCATCACAGTTCCCTTGGGATTCATCCAAATTGGGTGCAGCAAGAGTTTGTTCCTTCTTGCCGCCGTGCCTGAGATTTTAATCAGAAGCATCCGACATGGCTCCTAGGCCCAGTTACAAATCCCGTGGGACGTGAGCCTCAAGGCCCTCTTAGTCCAAGAAAGGAAACCTGTTCTGGGTCTCTGGGTGTGTGGTAGGGAGGGAGGCAGAACGTGATGCAGATTTTCCAGGTTCCTGTGCACGTACCCAGGGCCCCCTGTATCTGCTGGGTTGTGGTGTCCATTCATGCTGGCTCACAGCTCTCCCCTTGTCTCCCCACCTCCTTCTTCCCCAGGAGCACATCTACAAGCTGATGAAAAGTGACAGCTATGCCCGCTTCCTCCGGTCCAACGCTTACCAGGACCTGCTGCAGGCCAAGAAGAAGGTATCTCTGGCAAGGGCGGGCTTGTCTTCCTTAGCCCTGTCGACTCCTGCCTGCTGCTTGCTGTGGTGTGAACTCAGAACGGCACCCTCTGGGTTTCTTTCTTTTCTCTTTCCTTCCTTCCCTCCTCTGCCCACGCCCACTCCAGTTAGGATCAGCACCCCCCCCCCTCCTCCCAAGGCCCCAGGTCCAGGTGCTGCTTGGCTCCCTCCAGTCCCTGCCACCTCTGCACGTGGAGGGGCGTGGGTGCTGTGATCCAGGCCACAGGGGGTCAGCACAGGAGTGCAGGACTGGCAGGGACACCAGGAGTCCCTGAGATGCCACAGCCAGCCTCATATTGCAGTGTCCGGCCCCACCCCACAGCCTGTCTAGCCCAGCAGTGCATACAGGGCAAGGATGGGGCAGCCCACTCACTGGGCAGGAAAATGCATCCGTTCAAGTGCCTGAGGTCATCCCCAGGACATTCCCTGCCTTACCCCCCACCCCAGTGTTTCCCTTTGCATTTAACCAAGAAGAAACCGCATTCCGCTCCTCCTCCTCCTCCTCCAATCAGCGGTGAGTCCTGGTTCCCTGCTGCCCTTGGAGTCATGGATTTGGGCGCCCAGGGACCTGAACGTGCACGTGGTGAGGTTGGTGAGGGCAACTCCAGCAGCGGTGAGCTTGGCTGGACTTTTGGGAGGAGGGAAGAGCGAGCAGAGAAAGGCATGAGGGCTGGGAAAGGGGAGGCGAGAGAGATGGCGCGTGATTCAGAGTGCCTGCCAACCCTCTGTACTCTTCACCAGTGACGTGAGGCCACATGTGGCCAAGTGCGCCTGGATTTGCCCCGGATTCCATGACTCCCGTGCCCCGCCACGTAGGAGCACATGAAGCCCACCCGTCTCCCTACCCCAGTCCTAAGTGTGGTTGTCCATGCACAGGTTCTCTGTCGGGCTGCCTTGCTCAGCCACACGACCCCTCTGTGTGCTGTCTACCCCACGTGCCAGGATCCTGTCTGTGTATCTGGTTAGCACTATACAACTCGAGAGTCTAGCACAGTGTGGTCTCCTGCTCTGCTATTTTAGGGAGCCCTGAGTGGAGCCTTAATAGTCTGAGAGAGAGAAAAAAAGACCTTCTGGCATGGCCAGATGGTCAGGACCCCGGCTCTCCGCATCCTGCACCCCTTTTCCCAGGGGCAGCTGCACGATGCATGGGAAGCTGGCCTCTTGCCCGCTCCTGCTGGAGGATGTCACGGCACAGTGTGCCGGGGCAGGGGTGCTGATGGATGGGGGCTGACACCCCACAACCGGCCCGAGGCCCACGGCTTTCAAGTCCTGGGAGGAAAGACAGAGGCTGTGGAGACTTTGACCTCTGCAGCCCGGGTCCCAGGGGGGGCATCAAAGTCCATTTTCCTTATTCCTTGTGGCTCAGGACGCCTGTCCTGCTCCCAACTTGGGGACATTGTGAGGCCGTAAGGAGGCTGACCCATGTGGGACTCTCTCTACCCCTAGCAGAGGAGCTGTCCCAGTCCATTCAGAACCCCCCACAAGGGAAAGGCACCGGAAGTGGGCAGAGACCTGCACCTGCCGAACTTCCTGTGCGAGAAGAAGACTTTCCAGAGTGGTCGACTGAGTGGGCAGGGGAGGAGTCGCTGGCAGTTACACGGGAGGTTCATCAGAATTATCTTCCCAGCGCCTGAAAGCAGCGATGTTCCTACAGCTCAAAGCCCGGCGACACAAAAACCCTCTCAACATTGAGGAGTTCAAGGTTCCCCAAAACAGTGACAAAAGCTCCTTGCCCCGTCCGCTCCTTCCTGGGACTCCAGGTGTGACTCTGACTTCTACCCAGCATTTCCAGGCAGGCTCCGGGTGTCCCCTGATCTCAGGGTCGGGCTCACCACGTGATGTGTGTCCAGGTCACACGGCGCATGTGGGCTGCACGGCCTTCAGCCAAGAGAAGGGATAGGGAACGGGTCTCTTGTTGCTGCCAGGAGCAGCCCCTGCTGGAGTCGGGAGGCACAGCCTTCTGATGCTTCATCCTTAATTCATCTTCTTTTCAAAGGAAAGGAGCAGGTTCTCGGGGGGTAGGCGAGCTGGGTTTTGAGGGCGACCCCAGGATGATTAATTACCAATGATGCTGGTTTCCCAGGTCAGCTAGGAGGGGCTGTGCAGGCCAGAGGACCTTGAATGAGACTGGCCAATGGCTTGTCCCAGTGAACAGCAAGGCAGTAGCCAGGGGACGATGATGACAGGCACAGCACTAGCCATAGGGCCTGGGACCCACCTGACTTGGGCCCAGTGCATTCTCTGCGGGCAGCTCACGGGATTAAAGCTGAGCCCCTCCATCTGTGAACGGAGACTCAGTTTGGTCCCCAGGGCCAGGCACGGATCCCTCCCCTCCCTCGTGCAAGCAGAACCCCAGCCCCACTCAGTGGCCATGTTGTCGTTGGTGTTGTGTTTCCCTTCTACAATCTCGTGTGTGTCTTCCAGTGGCCAGGGACGTGTCTGCCAGAAAGCCCTCTGCCTCTGTCCACGTAGACAGGTGGCTGCCTGGGTCCTGCCCCTCTGCTCTCAGCACTTCCTGCAGGACCCACAGATGCCTGGCTGCTTCGGCAGCTCCCCCGTTGCGTTGCTGGGCATCTGTGTGTGCTCCTGTGAGTGTGTGCACCCTTCTAATTCCCTAGCCAGGGGCTCCAGACCATGGAACAGGGCTCCGTCATCAACTTGCAGGTAGGGAATGTGTGGCAAAGGCCAGACACACCCCACCCCCTCCACCTCCTGCAGCCTGGGGTTTGCCTTCTCTTGACCGCGGCCCCTCTCCCTGTGTTGCCCAGGCTATTGAGTACACCTTGGAAGGTGTCGCCTGCCTGGGTGCCCAGAGCATTTTTCCATGCAGAACACAGGCCCTGGACGGACGCTTTGCTATTGCCAAGGGCATGGGCAGACCCTCCTTGCTCTACGGCCCTGGAACAGAGGTCATGGGGTTCATAGGGAAATCACTGACGTTAGCAAACTTTGCGGCTGCCTCTGAGCAGGGACCTCGCAAGACAGAAATGGTCCTCACTCAGACTCATGGATGATTTGTTGGCCTCCTGACACCCCACTCCACCCCCAGCCCTCAGAGCTAGTGTGTTACCATGTGGGGCACCCAGAGCACTGCCTGGGGCCTGGGGTCCCGAGCTCAGTGGCGCGCTTGCGTGTGGGCGCTGACAGCTCCAGACCTGCAGCTGAGTTCCTAAGCCTGGCTGTGCTGCACAATCCCTGGCCCCGGGGAAGCAAAGCCCCTCTCGGCTCCTAGGAGGCAGTGCCATTTCTCCGGGCTTCTGTTTTCTGTCTCTCCCAGTGACTCTGCCAACGGCTCTGGCTGCTTCTCTTTCTGCATTTTTTTTTTTTTTTGGTGCCATTTGGCTTTTGGTTTTGTTCTTTAGCCGCGGCTGCCGCTGTGTGGAGACCATATGTAAGCTGAAGATTTTTTTTTCCTGTATTTTTTCTCCCTACCTTTTTTTTGTTTGTTTGTTTTTCCCTAAAGCCAGAAAGTGAGCAAGGTCGTAGAACCTCCCTAGAAAAGTTCACTCGCAGTGTGGTAAGTTCAGTCGGTTTTCTTCCCGTGTCGTTTCTCTTGGTTTTTGCAGTTGTGGTTTCTTCTTTGGTTGTCATTTTCTTTGGGGTGGGAGGGAGCCCAGTGCTTTCCCCCTTCCACTTACCCCGCCCCCCTTTTTTTGCGAGTGTCTGCAGCTTCTCCTCGATAGAGGGATTTGCAAAAGAGCGAGCAGCTCCTGCTGCAGCAGGTGCACCCTCACCACCCAGCCTCAGGCCTGGGCATGTGCGCTTCTGGTCAGGGGTCAAGAAGGATGGACCCCCCCACCCCACTGTCCTGGGGGCTGTGTGGTGGGTGCATCTCCTGCAGCCGCCTGGGAAGAAGGCCATCAAACTGTACCATGAAATAAATTGGCTCAGAACCATTGCTGATCTCAAAAAAAAAAAAAATCCAAATTTCCCCCTGTAAAACACTGTGGCAGCCACGCTGCTGCGGGTCATGAGCTGATATTGCTACGTAGGCGGCTTTTGCTGTGTGCAGAAGGCGGCCGTGCTGCATGGGTTCTAGTGATGTGGCCTCGCTGGCGTGTGTGTTAGCCACCTCTGCATGAGTCCCTCTGTCCCTTGCAGCCCTGTCAGTCAGCCTCATTTGCATAGGGTGACAGGAGAGAAGAGCAGTAGCTGAGTCCCTGCACTGTCCCTGGGACTTCCCACCCACCAGGGGCAAGGCCTAGTCAAGCCTTCATTCTGATGGAACAGAGTGGGATACCGGTTCCCTGTCACTAGAGGGAAGTAGCCTGCCCCACCCCCGTGCACACCCACAGCTTAGAGACCCACAGGGGCACGGCGGGGGGGGGGGGGGACCCCATCACAGCAGGTGAGAGCAAGCAGTGACCAGGTCATCCCCACAGGACATGCTGGAGATTCCATCCCATGGTCTGTAGAACAGCTTAGACCTTTCCCCCTTCCCATGTAGTTCTCCGAGATTTGAGCATAGGATTGGGTGCACAGGAAGTACTCATTCCCACTCACGTCCTGACTCATCCAAAACAAGCCTCCCTCCTCCAGGGGCCCAGCCTGCTGTTAATGCTGAATCAGAGTGAACCAACATGGCAGCTGAGGACAGAACAGGGACCTCGTGCGTGTAACTGGCCACACAGCTATTCCCAGAAGGTAGAAGCCCCCAGTGTTGACTTCCTTTCTGCCCCTGTTGAAGAGGAAAGTCCTTGTAAAACCTGACTACTATATGATTAGCATCCTTATTTCATCCTTTTAACATCAATTCTAAGGATTGCGGGTTGAAAGCAAACTAGCCATTTACTTGTCATAGCCAGATGCATGTTAACGGCACTGAAACATTATTTTGAATTCATTGCATATGGACATTGAATACTCTTGTAGGTAGTGATTAAAATGTGGGTAGTCATCCCTTCCCTTCTTTGGTCTTCCCTCCTAAGGAATCATAACATGCAGAATGCAAGGCGTGCTGGCCCCTCGGCCTAGTGGCAGGTGCACCGTGGCCATCTGATTTCCCACACCAAGCAGATGCCACAGGATATCAGGGGCAAGACCCATGGACTTTCTCCACCCACAACAGCCCAGTAGGGTGGCAGAATCCCATCCCGCCTCTCTCTCTCTCTCTCTCACTCGGCCTGAATGCTATGGGTAGAAGATACTTAGAGCTTTTGTTGACCCCCCAGAGTATATGGTGTAGGCATCTTGGACTCCCAGGTACAGACTTTAGGAAATCAAGGCTCTGACAGTCCTCATGCAGCACTTCCAGTTGACTGTATGATCTGAAAGTGGGAGAAGACGACGTCTAAACATCTTGAGGCTGATTTGTGTGAGGTGTGTGTCAGGAAAGGTAAGCATGGCCTCGCTGATGCTCTGTGAGGAGCAAATGTTGCTGTCCCTTCATCCCAGAGGTCTATCAGCAAAGTGTTTGGAATGGGAAAGCAGCAGACACCCCCCCACGTGTCTGCAGGGTGCACCTAGGAGAACTCAGAGATGCTTTCAAGGTGAGCCGAAGAATGTCTCATTCCCCTGACATTTTTGGCATCTGTGTGATAGATGGCACAGGCTTCAATGTGTGGTGTGTTCTTTGGTTGCCATGGTATAGACAGACAGAGGTCTGTGGCCGTACGACCTTGAACAGCCCAATCTCATCTGAGTTCGGAAGCTAAGCAGAAGGTTGGGCCTGGTTAGTACTTGGATGGGAGATGGACCCCCATTGGTCTACCCATGCTCCTTGGATCCTTGGCTAACACCCTGTCTCCACTTAGAGGTGGCTAAGTTTGGAGGTACAGGTCATGGCTGTAGACCAGTGTTGGTGTTCCATTGACTCAAGGTTGAAACCCAAGGGTTTGGTCTCAGATGCCCAGTGTTCTGATAGAATGGAACAAACCAATCAATGCATCTTGCAATTTGATATCCATTTTTGGAAAATTAGATAGTTAAAGTGAGTTTATCTAAAAGTTGGTCTACATGACTATTTCACCTTCTGCATACTGCAAACTGTGAAAGGACACGAAGAGCTAGTTCAATAGCACTCCCATGTGTAAGATGACCACCCATATCATGGGGCTAATTATGGAAAAATGAGGGATTGGAGCTGGGCAACTGCTGGACCATGGATCTGAGGCCGGCAACTGTTGAGAACTGATGACCAAAGATGGTGACCGGTTTGGCTGAGAACTAGCTCAGTATGCTGGAGTGTTGTCAAGTCTGAATCTGAATCCAGAATGTCTCCCAGAATCTATGTCCTTTTTCCTCTTGGCAAAAGAGGAACAGCTGGAAATGGCAAATAGTTTTTTTCCAGTCTCAAGGTGTCTGGTGCCATGAATGAACTCTGTTGAAGACTACGTTATGTAAGGTCCTAAGGAATAGTCTGATGTGGTTTGTGGACGCTTTTAGGGCCATGTTATTTGGGGGTATAGAAGAGGCTGGCAGCAGCTCCCCTACAGAGGCAGTGCTATGCAAACTTCTGCTTCCTATATATTTTTTATTCCAAGTCACCCAGGACTTCAGTAGACAAAGCCAATGTGTGAGGATACTGTACCAAGCATCTTCGCGTGTGGTGGACTGGAACCACTCAACCTGTCTAAAACTGTGTATTTAACATGGAAGGCCATGTTCTGAACCAGCATGCCTGCAAGTCCATGGGAGGGTGCACCTAAAATATAACGCCTCCCCCTTTTTTTTGACAGAGTGGACAGTGAGAGAGAGAGAAAGGTCTTCCTTTTTACTGTTGGTTCACCCTCCAGTGGCCACTGTGGCCGGCGCACCGCGCTGATCCGAAGCCAGGAGCCAAGTGCTTCTCCTGGTCTCCTATGCAGGTGCAGGGCCCAAGCACTTGGGCCATCCTCCACTGCACTCCTGGGCCACAGCAGAGGGCTGGCCTGGAAGAGGGGCAACCGGGACAGAATCTGGCGCCCCGACCGGGACTAGAACCCGGTGTGCCGGCGCCACAAGGCAGAGGATAAGCTTGTTGAGTCGCGGCGCCGGCCTAATGCCCCCTTTATTCAAACCAGAACCCAGGACTCCCTTGTTCAGGTGCCTGGTGGGCCAAGCAAAGCACAGGCTACATTTCAGGCCCTGCTTGCCAGCCTCAGCTGCCCTGGTGCAGTGAGTGACCCACACCCTGTGCACAGTGGCCCCTGCCTAATGAGCCTTAGTACCTGAAAGAAATGCAACACATCACCGCTTCTCCAGGGCCTCCCAGACAGGGCTTCAGTGCAAACAAATGGGAGCCCCTCCCCCAGTCCTGCCCTCGGGGATGCTTCCTTCCACAGTGGCTGTGAGACCCGAGAAACACAGGAGGCCACGTGGAGCTGGTCACTGGGAGTTGCCTGGGCATCACCTTCCAGCTCGGCTCTGGAGTCTTGGGTGGGAAGTCCTGGGCATTGCTGGCCAGGGAGAGAACTGAACACCATGTCCTCCTGCCCTGTGGTGCCAACCAGCCTGCCAATCGCTGCCTGCTTCCTGGTTTTGCAGCTGACAGATGACAATGGGGTGGGGGGGCAGACTTGAAAGGTCTCCATGCTCACTCTTAGGTGCTCATTCAGATTCCCCAGGGTCTTCTGCTAAGGGCCCGACTCTGGCACAGAGGACAGACAGGTCTTACTCTGGCCACGGCAGCAGCTGTGCCGTGTCCCCTTGTTGCATGGTGGCTGAAGTCATCTAGGGAGGGCTCTGCTGGGAGCAGGCCCTGTGCACCTTGTGCCCGAGTAGAGCTCTAGGCCCAAGGCCATGGGGGCAATGACACTTCAGTTAGGAGAAACGGCCGCCCCGGGTGGTGCTGGAGTGCATCACAGCTCTAGTCTGGGGCTCTAGAGATGGGAACTGGGGGTCGCTGGGACCAGAGCAAGCACTGAGGAGTAAGGAGGAGGTGAAGACCACCGCTCATCCAGCTCCTAGGAGAACACTGACGTTCAGCATCGCCAAGGTGCCCTTTTGGAATCGTAGCAGCTAGCGGAAGCCGAGGGAGCCGCGGCCTGGGAGGGCTGGCATCTCTGTGACCGGCTTTTCGGTCTTGCCTGCCAAGGAATGCAGCAGGAAAGTCAGATGGAGACCGGCAGGCTGTGGGAGCCAGCTGTCGCTCACCTTCCTCTCCCGTGTCCTCCCAGGCGGAAGCGCAGGCCTGAGGCTCCTGGCAGGGGAGGAGAAGGCAGGCAACCAGGGCACTGGGCCAACAGCAGCAGCTCCCTCCCCAGGGGCTGCTTCCCCCCTTCCCCAGTGTTTCTCAGGGGAACCGCCCTGGACCCTGACTGGAATGATTTCACAAATCCCCAGGCTCAGTAGAGCCCCCGAGTTCTCCCACCCAGACAACACGTGGCCCACAAGCTTTAGCTTGGTTTTGATCGTAAATGGTCCTCAGACCCCTTTGAGATCCCTGGGTTACAGACAACTGGGTGCACTGAGGTCCAGCCCTGGCTGGAGACGGGGCTGGGTGTCCAGGGTGGGTCGGGCAGGGGAAGCATGGACATCCTGAGCAGCCTCCGGGCTCCTGTGACCCCAGCAGATCGTTAGCCCTCTCCGAGCCCTGACTTCACCCCGTCTAGCAGGACCTGGACTGTCTCTGTGCTGTCTTCTGGCTGGCGTGGAACACAGCTCTGTGCATCCCTTGAACGGAGATTTCTGCATTATAGGAACCCTCCCTAGGAGCTAGAGGGGAGCTGGCTCTCGGCCACACCTGCTCCCTGGTGGGGAGGTGTCTTTACGACCCTCAGACAAGCCCAGCTGCACTTGGGGCCATAGGCGCTGCCTGTCTACACTGCCGCAGACCCTGCTCGGTGGTCAGGGGCTCCCTCCTACCCTGTGAAGAGCTGGAGCACAGGGACCAGGCCACACAGACCGCAGTGAGTGAGAGAGTGCCTGGTCAGCCCGGCCACGCGCTTGAGCTGTGTGTGTCCCCACAGGGGCACTGGTGAGGAAAGCTGGGCAGAGCACGGGCCCGAGTGTGGGAGCTGCCGGGCCACCCTATACTTCGTAGGGCCCTCGGGGAGGAAGGAGAGGTGAGCACACGGGAGTCTCAGCACCACGCCCCTGTGGTCTGGGACTCACGCTCGGTGCTTGGTGACAGGAACAAGTCTAGGAGTGGCAACATTTGCTAACTGCCCTCCGAGGCCGTGCAGTCCCCTCTAGTCCCCATCCTGCGCTCTCTGGTCCCCCTGTGGAGGAGAAAAATCTATTTACTATTAGAACCACGTAGCAGTTTACAAAGCAGCTCTACCACCACGTGGCTGGGGCAGTACAGGCCGTTCACCGGGATAAAGAGCGTCTCTCCGGCCAGGATGGTGGCAGTCAGGTCCTTGTGACCACAGAGGCTCAGAGCCGGGGGTCATTTAGGGGACACTCAGCCTCAGACTCTGCCCCCTCTCTGGGAAGCAGGTGCCCAACTCGACCTGTGAGCCCACGGAGGCCCAACAGCCCTCCCCAAAGCACACCTACCCTGCAGCGATGCCGCCGCGGGAGCCGGGGAGTGGGGGCAGGGGCACGGCTCTGCAGGGCCAGCTGCCGTCTCCTGTCTTCCGCAGACCCCGATGTGCTGAGCACTCAAGTGAAAACCGGAGTCCTCTGAGGCAGAAAGGCACAGCTGTGTGTTCACAGCCGCTGAGCCGCCTCCCATCACGGACCCTGCCAGTCTCCGGCAAGGCAGGCCGGGAGCAAACTGTGCCCGTCTCTGCCAGGCCCGACCTCTCCCTGGAGGTGACCTGCAGCCCTGTGCCACAGTGGGGCCTGTTCTCCACCCCCAGGCGGGAGATGCCCTTCTAGAAGGACCTGCCCCTGCTAGGCGGCTGCTGCAGGTACGGGGTTTCAGCCTGCTCCTTGTCCTCGTGCAGCCAGACACTTGTCCCCGGTGAGAAGGCAGAGCGTGAAGGTGAAGGCCAGGGCTATGCCAGGTCCACGGTGGGAAAGAGAGACTGCTGGGAGCCAGGACGCCCCGTGCTGTCAGGGTGGCAGAGAGAGACCTCCAGGCGTTGGCCCGACTGCAACAGTGGGAACCTAGGGAGGGGAGACTGCGTCAAGGAGAAAGACCCACGCACACCTGTGGTCTGGACCACAGGGTTAAGAGAAGCAGGGCAACTGGGGGCTGAGGACTTTGAAGTCTAGGAAGTCAGACCCCGCGGAGTCCCCCCAGGGAAACAGCTAGGCGTGTTTACTGCTGCCAACATGTCTCCCCGAGTCACGCAGAGTTAGGAAAGCTTAGTATTCCAGAGGAGGGTGGGGCCTGTCCGCGAGATGTTGCTCTGAGCCAGGATTGCTGAATGAGGTGCCCAGGCCGCTAAGAGCTCAGTGTAATGGGATTTTTGGTTTTGTGATGTTTCCCCAAAGGCCGGCGAGAGAGACCTTCAGGGTCTTGGGCTTCCTCCATGGATGGGCAGGCAGGGGCAGAGTGGGGAGTGTGTGCAGCCGTGGCAGGGCCCAAAGAGCCATGATTGAAACCCACAGCCCAGGTGGGGAATGGGGCTGGTTGGTATAGTGTTCACCAGGAAGTCCTCGGGCCGCTGGCTGTGACGTAAGCCTGGCTTACTACAGAAGTGTAACCACACAACTCCAGAAGGTACGTGTGGCCTGTTCTCAGTACAGTAAGGTTGGAAATCCCATCTCCCACCTCCTGTACAGGCAGAGCAGGTGCATGCGCAGTGTCTTAATGGCTTGAGGCAGAGTGAATTACTCCACCTGTGTTACCCAGAAAGGTGATCTCTGGCAGTGGGCCCCAGGGTCCAGCTATGGCCCTGTCCTATCCAACATCCTTTTTGATGGGTCACATGAATGGACAAACATGCCCATTCTATTCAGAGATCCAACCCTGGACAGCCTCTGCTCATGTCCTTGAGACAGATCTTTAGCCAGGATATGAGGTCAAAAGCAATGAAATAAAGTTGAAACCAGTGTGTGTGTTTGAAAACATGCAGTTTCATACCTACCTATGGGGTAATATTTGTAGCCTTCCCTGTATTCAAATTAAAAAAAATCCTGGGTTGTAGTTGACCACAAGCTTAATAGAAAGGAGAGAAAGATACAACCACTTAAAGGTTTCAGTTAAGATGACCAAAGGGGAGGATATGAGAAGCCAGGGAGTGCCACATCCCAGCGCGCTGCTCTGCAAAGCGCTCTGCTCTGCAAAGCGCTCTGTTCTAAGCCCCAGCATCTGATCAGGGACTTAACAACTGGAGGAGATTCCCAAGAGAACCACCAAGGTGAGCAGGGAACTCTGGAAGCTGAGCCAGAAGAGTCCAGGAAGACCCAGGGGCTAGCCCTGGATCTAGTGGTGTTTGTTCTAGGAGGGGTAGATGCTTCTGGATTGCCCCGAGGGTGACTACAGAACAACACTGTTCTGGGAGCAACCTCCCAACAGTGGCACGTGCCACCTCAAGGAGCTCTGGGCTCCCCGGCCCAAGCTTTGTTTCACAGCTCAGGGGCCAAGGGCAGGGTAGCATAGGTTTTCATACTCGATTCCATGGTCATCTCTTCCAGTTGGACTCCCACACCAGGTTAAAACTCATTGAGTAGCTCCCACTGCTTCCCAGGCCGTGGTTTATAAGTAAGATGTGGGGAAGGAGAATGGGGCTGTGGAGGCAGTGTGCTGCGTTGGAGGGAGAGGGATCCAAACACGCCAGCCAAGACTCTGCCTTGAGGGAGAAGCAGCCGGAAGCTGCCAGGAAGTAGAACTGCTGTCCCTCACGGGTCACCCTGGCCTTTCTTTCAAGCTGTCTGCCACTGCAGCAGCTGAGCTCTGGGCAACAGGGCTTCCTCCCCTGAATGCCTAACAGGATGCCAGTGCGTGGAGGGTGACACAGACAGCACAGTCGGCGTGGCCGTGGGCGTGCGACGCAGTGGCCCGAGCTGGAGAAAGTGTGGCAGTCATAGTTGCTGTCCAGATAGGGTGTGTGGTTGAGGGCAGAAAAGATGATAAAGCCATTTGCCTTCTACCCCCATGTCACCAGCACATTGTAGGTGGACAAGCTGACCTTCCCCCAAAACACCTCACCCGGGCCAGGAGCAGAACACGGCCCCAGAAGCCTCAGACCAGAGAGAACGCGCCCTTGGCTGGCTCCCCTGGGCTCCCCCAGCCCTGGGCCTGGCCTGGGCCCTCCTCTATCGGGCTTCTCCAGGGCTGCTTGCAACGCAGTGGGGTTGTATAATTACAGTGATTAGAGCTTATGGCTTTTTTCCTCCCTTCATCTTTTGCTTTGAAATTTGTTGAGGTCTTTCATTAAACACGGCGATCCTGGTAAAGTCAGCAAAGATTTAATAAGACATTTCTTAAAGCTGAAGACAGCTTTATCAGACTGGATGTTTACTGTGGTCTCCCCGGTGTTGATTTTACATTCTATTGGGTGCAGTTGGTACCTGGGTGGAAAGGTGAGGGAGAGGGAGGTACCAGGGTCCTGGGGGCACGTGATTGGGCTGCACAGTTGGGGAAACATTCCACACTGTGTCCTCAGCTGTTTTCACTTGCGCCAAGAGCCTGGGGCATTTGAACCCCTGTGCCAAAGAGAACAATGCAAACTGCAGAGCAATGACACTAACTCACAACAGCCTAAGTTGAGAAATGGAGACAAAGAACGCACACAAATCTCAGCCCAACCTTATTCTTGCCTGCAGCAAAAGTAGTGGGGGGGATTCTGATGGGGTCTCTGTCCTGGGTTATGCTAGAAAGTTCCAGGGCATCCCTGGGTCTAAATACATCAAGGAGCCAGCTATTCTTATGATCCAAGGGCCATACACTTGATGGAGACCTCCTGGGTAAGAACACACCTTCACACACCATTGTTTGCTAGCCCTCAATGCCAGCTTGTGTGGCTTGTGCCCAGGCCTGTAGGACCTCGTGAGCAGGAATGTGGGTTGGGTGGTGGCCACCACAGCTTCCCAACCTACGCTTCAGCAGCTCCTCCCCAGCCCTGGGGCCAGGGTTTCTTTCGCTTCTGTGTTGCCCAGGAGCTGGACAGGTAACCACACCGGGAGGTGCACCCTGCTCCAGCAGGCATGCTTTGGGGAGTCCCCTGTCCGGCCTTTGGCGGCTGCCTGCCCTGGGCCGTGCAGCCTGCCCCTTACTCTGATGATAACCAGTCACCTTGTTGCTTATGCCACTCGAGAGGGAGAGGAACCAGGTGTGACCGGGTAACACTGCCTGGAGTTCAGCATCAGAAACCTGGCCGCATTCTCGCCTGCTACCAAAACCGACCTCCGTCCCCTGAGAACGGCATCCCTTTAGTGCCCACCAAAATACCGAGACCCGAGTAAGCCCCAGACAGGCGGCCCCAGGTGAATTCCTCTGTCCACTCAGAGTCTGCATAAGACCCTGGGCGAGCCACTCACGTGCCTGACGGGGACAGCAAAGCCCACCTGTCACACAGGGTCTCTGTCGACGCTAAATGAAGGCATGATGGCCACAGAGCTCAGGGTCTCCTAATATTACACGAGGGATTTCATAAAGTTCCTGGACATGCAGATAAGAGGTTTCTTTTGGTGTGAAAATCGTTTGCAATCCATGCACCATTTTTTTCATGACCCACACTGTCCACAAACTTTGGAAAGCCTGTGTATGCACGGATTTCAAGATTTTTTTGCACCAATATAAACCATCTTGTAATTCCATATTCCACGAGCTTTGCAGCTCTTTGTCCACACGCTCCAGCGTCCCTGTCCTGGGCTTGGGGTCTGCTGCAGCTCTACCACGGGTGGTGAGGCAGGCAGCACCTGGAAGCTTCAGTTTGGTCTGTTAAAGGGCGAGGTGAGTACCTGATGCAGCTGGGGAAGAGAGCCACGAGGGGCAGCGCCTTGGGTGGCGATTTCCCGATTTCCATCGGTGCAGTGTGGTTTGCAGCCCCCGCCTTGCTCTCATCTCATCCCCCTATTTAATGTCCAACAGTGTCCTGGGAGGTGGGGGTCACAGTGTTTGCTTTGCAGTTGTGCAAGTTGAGTCTCGCAGAACCACGTGTGCAAGGCACATGTATTACAGCGAGCAGCTCATGGTCACCGTCAGTAACAGGTGGCTACGGCTGTTGGCCTATTTCAAAGCCAGCTCAGAGAGCTGGTTTCTTTGTGTTTCCCTGGGAGCTCAGGAACTGTGGTACCCAGCAGGCTAGCTACTGCTTCATAGTCAATTTCCAGGGACCCCTGAGTGCTCTCCAGGGGGTTAGGGCGGGTCAGCAGGGAAGTGGGGACAGCTACAGGCAAACCATGTTTGTGTCAGGATCTGGCGCAGAACCCCCAAGATGCTGCCTGTGCTAGACACAGATTGAGAAGCAAGAACAGCTCAACCCCTGATCCGAGCGTGAAATGCAGCCCTCCACACGTAGCCTTCTGCATGACGGAAGCCTCACTCCCACACTCAGCCCTCACCTGCCGACCTGCACAGAGCCACCCTGAGCACTACGACCTCAGCAAGTCCAGGTGCTCCATCTGCCCCAGCGCCAGAGGTTTCCACGTCTTAAGCAGTGAGAGCCCAGCGGGGTTGTGGGAGGAGTCAGAAGAAAGTAGCAGAGGATGTTCTGAAATCTGCACGGACCAGACGCCCCTGGGGTGTGTGCTCCCACTGCTTGTAGCCCTGACAGAAGCAGAGAAGCCATTTCCGTGGACATGAATGGCTTTGGCCTGGGAAGAATTCAGTTTGTAATGCGATGCATTTCAAGGTAAATGCTGTACGTTTGCAGTATCCGTCAATGATTGGCATCTCGGGAGTTGATGTAAAACCTGATAGCCAATCATGTGCTGGCTTCCGCACCTTGCATGAGATGCTTTTGTGTGAGGCCGCACTGGGACCACGCGCAGGAGCACGTGGCCCAGCCTGAGCTGCACCTCTGTGTGTGCAGCCTCAGGTGCCTGCGTGGCTGCTGCTTCTCGCAGAGCGCATGCCGTGGCAGCTGTGTGCATGTCTGGGCAGGGGCTCCCCTAAAAGGCACAGGTCTTCACGGTTTCAGCTGGATAAGTTATTGTTCACTTCCCTTCCCCGAAACACAATTGCCTAGTGCTGCTGGCGCAGAGTCAGAATGGCCGCTGCATTTCAGCCCCGAGGTGGCTTCCTTCCAGCAGTGGGTGAGTGACCCCGGCATCCATGCCCTCCAAACCTGGGCAGTGCTTCCACGCAGGAGGCTCTCCCAAATCCGGCCTCGGCTCCGCCCAGCGCTCCTGTTCTCATACAGTCAGCCACCCGCACTCCTTTCCTGGTTTTACTTTGTCCCCATTTTACTTTGTCCCCTACGCTGTGCATCTGAGATACAAGGTGCTGAGCGGTCCGGGAGTGATGGTGGGATGAGTCCTTGTCTCAGACTCCAGGGATGCAGATAACATCCCTGGGCTTGAAGCCTGTCGCTTATTCCTCCTGGCCCCCAGGCCCTAGCAGAACGGGGCATAAACACCTGCTCCCCTTCACGATGCTTTTCTGCCCCACAGCAGCCTCCCTCGGCTTCCTCCCTGGCCTTGAGCATCCCCAACCCTTCCTAACCCTGCGGCCCAGGCCCAAGTCCTACAGGAAACTCAGAAGCTGACATCTCCACAGAGTAGACCCCCAGGGCACAAGGCAGCTGGGAACCCGTCCATCCACTGACCCTTGGAAACCAAAGGCATCTCAGCCACAAGGAGGAGGACTTGAGGGAGGCAGGAAGGTCTCTGGGACCGGGTACCTCCTGCAATGCTGCTCACCTGTTCCCTGCTGTTCTCCTCCGGTTAGGAATGCATGTCTGGGAACTGCCTGCTGAACTGCATTCCTGGCGGCAGGGAGAAGAGGGAAATGGGTGGACCGCTTTGCACTGGTCCACTTGGCTATCCACTGCAGTGTTAGCCTTTGCTGTTGGCAGGAGAGGGGTGGTCAGCAAGTCGGCTGTCGGCTTAGCCAGGAACCTCACCCGACGTAGGACATTGAGTGAACACTATTGCAGGAGGTGAGCGGTGCCCTTGGGGGTGGGGCATCCTTGTAGGTCATGGGTATTGCCTTGCAAGTCACTTCCCCTTGCCTCTTTGTCCACACGCTCCAGTCACTAAACTTTAGCTGCATGCTCCCCTCTGGTCACAGAAGAGGGTAACTCCAACTTTCTAGCTGGAACAAAGTAGCTGTGTGGTTGCCAATAGCAACACAGCCATGTCCCTATTTCCTGGAGTCTTTTGGCTGTTGCCTGATGTGGAGTGAACCAGAGCTTAAATGCCCAAGTACATCTGGGGAGGGGAGGGAGATGGAAGGGAGCCGAGTGCAGAAGGAGCAGCGGGGCTGCTGGGTCGGGATGCAAGGAGAGAGAAGAGCGATCTGGCGGTAAATGGGGGCATTTCTGCCGCACAGCTGTGCAGAGGAGCAGGGCAAATGGCAATGTGCAACTCGGGAAGGAGGCCGGGGAGCCAGCGCCTGGGCATTCTGCCACCAGCACAGGGCTCAGCTGCTGAGCCCTCGTCACTGCTGGCATCCTTGCCCCATTCCAAATCTGTCCCTGCACAGCTGGGCGGAAGATGGAGGAAGGCCTCCTGTCACTCACCAGCACTGACAGGAAGAAGTCGGCATCAGCAGAGCCCTGTGATGAGTGTGATGAGGGACAGGAATCAGATGCGCCAGGAGCACCCTCCAGGGAGGGCTTCCCCAGCCTGCCTGGGACACCTGCATTAGCCCCTTGGCTGAGAATGATTGAAGTAAGGTTGGTTCTAACTTGGCCATGGCTGCTCTGCCCACCTTGGAAAGATAAACGCTGTACCTGCCTCTCCTCGCCACTGGAACGGTTGCTATGGGAGATCCCAGCATCCACACCAATAACACAGAGCGACAAACAGAAAATGGACTTCACCTGGCCTGTGCGGCAGCCACTGCAGGCCACATGGCCCACACCCCAGCCCAACACAGCAGCCAGAGGCGCCTTCTGCCAGGCTGGTCAGTGAGAAAGTGGTGCCTCCCTTCCCAAGATTCTAAATGTGGTGAGGGGATGCCCCTCCACTCACCTGCCGGGGGCTCAGGTGTGCTTGGGAGCTGGTGCTTTCTTGTGAAGGTTGAGAAATATCCTTGTGCACTGCCCAGAGAGGTGGGCTCCTGTGTCGCCGTGGAGGAGCCCATGGTCCCCAACCAGACTCATCTGCCTCCTTCCATGAGGGTCACAGTCACATGGAGTCTGGGCCATGAGTGCCAATCAGCGGGCTCTGCCACTCACCAGTGTCTGCTCCAAGGCAAGTTCCTCAGGGTCTAAGCAAGGCTGGTGCGGGCTAAAAGAACACCCAAGTTCAAGGACACGGCAGCCATGAGTGCAGGTGTCTGTAAAACACCTCGACCCACAGTAGCGGCTTAACAGTCAGTGGACCTGTGGCTCCAAGTAGCTGTCCTTGGTACCCAAGCTGGGTCTCTGCCACAGTCAAGGCCTGGGTGACTTACAGAAGAAGACACTTGCGAAGAAAGGGTACAGGAGAAATCCACACCATCCCGCTGGGCAGGAGTAAGAAATGCAAAAAGATGATAGGCCCTGGAAGCTAAGGAGCCGCGCTGATGCTTTGACATTTAATCAGATCAGAGGGCTGGCAGCTCACCTCCTCTAATTCACAGAGAAAGCTCGGGCAGTTGCCGACACAGCACACACAGTGCTGAAGCTACTGCCGCCCCGGGATGTTTGGATGACGCGATTGCTGCATGGGTTGTCTCCACCATTTACATGGCAAAACCTGGTTGTCTATGCTACTATATATCAGATGCTTCAAGAGAATCCAGTTTTCAAAACTTATTTGAGAAACAGAAAGCTCCCATCTGAGAATTCATTGCTCAAGTGCCCACCACATCCAGGGCTGGGCCAGGGCCAAAACCAGGAGCCAGAAACTCAATCCTAGTCTCCCACATGGGTGGCAGGGACCCGGCCACTTGAGCCATCACTTCCGCCTCCAAAATCTTGTAAAGTGCGCCTGAGCTGGGTGTCAAGCTCAAGTCCTCCTACACGTACATGGGCGTCTTAACAGGCATCAACCAGCAAACCAAATGCCCACCTGAATCCATTATTGTTCTGATAATATTCCTTATTTTTCTTTACAGGTTTAGATTTAAATATACATGCATGTTTTGTTTTTTCAGCTAGTGGATTTTTTTAATTCAATTTCCACCTATCCCTGGATTTTCTAAAAAAAATTTTGGTGTTTTATGGTTGTAATATAATCTTCTTATAAAAAACAGTTAAAGAGAATTTTTTAAAACCAAGTAAATGCCCTTCAGCCCCTGAGAGAGATCAGAAAGCTTGGCAAGGACCAAGGAGTAACACAAAACTCAGGAATGGATCTTGCCACGGGGCTCTTGTCCCAACACACTGTTGACAGGTGAGGCAACCAGAAACATCTCTCTTCCTCCCTGTGCTGCCCTGGCCGTGCTCTGCTAGGGATCAGCTGTGCATGACCTTCGGCTGGTTCCATAACCTGGCTTTTCCACTGCCTCAGCCCCATCTGGCTTCACAAAGTTGAATGGAGGATGGTGAGCTACACACTTGAAACATGTTTGGAAAGTCAGAGTTACGAAGAGTGAGCCAGCAAGCTCCATCTGCTGGTTCTCTCCTTAAATGGCTGATGGCCAGGGCTGGGCCAGGATGAAGCCAGGAGCTTCCCCTGGGTCTCCCACATGGGTGCAAAAGCCCAAGCACTTGGGCCATCTGCTGCTGCTTTCCCAGACACATTAGTAGGGAGCTGGATCAGAAGTGGAGCAGCTGGGACTTGAACCAGCAACCATATGGGATGCCGGTGCTGCAAGCCATGACTTTAACCTGTGTTTCCATCTTAAGTATGGCTTTTCCTACCATGTCCCCTGCCAGTTTCTCAGAAACCTCAACCATCCCAAGCCAATGGCACAGGATTCCTTTGTGTTCTTTAATTTGCATTTATTTGAGAGAGTAGAATCTCTTACCCACTGGTTCACTGGAACCCAGAACTCGACCCAGGTCTCCCACCTGGGTGGGGGTATTTGGCCCATCACCTGCTGCCTCCTAAGTACACATTAGCAGGAAGCTGGAATCTGGAGTGGAGCCAGGACTTAACCCCAGGCACTCCCACGCAGGATGCAGGCAGCCCAACCAGGGGCTTACCCATTGGCCAAACACCTGCTCCTATACTTTAAAAAATCATTCCTTTTGCTTTTCTCAGTGGAGAAGGGGGCACCAGGAGCACCAACCTTCACGGAGTCAGCTGATGAGTTTAGGCAGGTCCTTGGCTTCTCTCCTTCCTGCCGAACCCCAACCGGAACCCCCAACCTTGCCACCTGGCTGTTAGGCTCCTGACTA
Organism: Sylvilagus floridanus; assembly: GCA_949820135.1. Lineage (NCBI taxonomy): Eukaryota > Metazoa > Chordata > Mammalia > Lagomorpha > Leporidae > Sylvilagus > Sylvilagus floridanus. The sequence goes on along the minus strand of OX463228.1, from coordinate 6,580,941 downwards.
TGCCCCCTCAGCAAACCTCCTGCCCAGGCCTGTGGCCCACCCAAGTGCATCCTTTATGAACTTGAGTGTGCTCTATTCACAGGTGACTTTTAACTCCCTTGGTGGGCTGCAGGTCTTTGGAGCCTTCCACTCTCGCAGAGGTCACTTCTTGGCCCCTGTTCAGCCCAACACCATTCTTCACTAGCAAGGAAAGACAGCAGTGCCTGGGTGACACATGCAGGGGGCCAGCTTGCCTGCGTGGCGGCTAGAAATAGCATTCCTAGTTCTCCCTACGTTCTCCTTCCCCGCGCAGAACAATCTGGGTGTCTCCTGTGCTGGTGGGGAAGGAAAGGCGAGCACTGAACTTCTCCAACAGCAGCAGATGAGCCCAGCAACTGCCCAAGAATGACAGGGAATCCCAGGGCCAAGCTGTGAAAGCCAGGGTTTACTTATTCTAATCATTTTCTCTTTTGAGGTATAATTGCACACGGTGAAATGAACAGATCTGAAGTGTGCGGTTCAGTGAATTTAACAAATGCATGCACCTGCGTAACCTATCCCCATCACCCTCTGGATAGTCCCCTCACACTCCACGGCAATCAGTTCCATCCCTCTCCCCCCCCCCCCCCAACAGGCAACCAGAGTTGGTTTCTGTCCCTAGAGTAGCCTGCATTTTGCCTAGGTGGACTTGAAACCTGCGAGTCTGGTCTTAGGTCGTCTGGGCCAATCAGCGAGAGAAATCCCATCAGCAACTCAGCTGTCTTTCCTCGCTTAGCCCCTAGTGCTTGGCTGTGCTGCCCCCAATAAGCCATCTGACCCCCTGGGCTCCTCTCCGAGCCACAGCCCTCCTCCCAGCCACAGAATTAGCATCAGTGTCCCAGGTAAGTAAGGGGCGACAGCTCTGGGTAACCCGGATCGTGCATGCTTTGTTGATTAATATCTGGAAGCGCAACGCAGAGAGCCCCAGCATGTCAAGCAGCATGTTGATTTTCTCAAAGCACCGCACAAAAGGGAGCGGCTCCTTTTGTGTCTTTCCTTTCCAGAATAGAGCAGTGTGTGCCCGCCTTCTAGGCTTCAGCCATCGTCAAGATGGCTACAGAGCCAAACTGACTTGTCAGGGCGGAGGGTGCAAGCAGAATGCGTGGGTGTGCGTGTGAACCCAGCACCGAGCCTGCAGCCCATGAACTTGAAGGTCCGGTGTCTGTTGCATTACACGTTGCCAACTGTCTCAAAGGTGAAAAGCGCTTTGTATGCGAAGCTTTGGTGTCTCTGGAATGTACCTTCTGCAGCTCAGTTCTCAATCACGGCATATTCTTTCACTTGGACAAAAGCTGCCTGCTAGGAGCATTTTCAGCCACCCTCAGCCGCTCCGCTCAGCTCCGCCAAGGCCTCGGGCTGAGCTGGCTGCAGTCTCCTGGCACCATGATCCGTTCCCAGCTGACCAGCACTGAGTAACATCACACATTCACACTCGGAAAAAAAGCCACCTCCTCTGTAACTATGCAGGTGCCAGGCACAGGCGGCATTACCCCTCCCGTCCTGCGTGGTTCCTTTAGAATGGCCCCAACTGGAGGCAGGGGTGGGAGCGAAGAGGAGGGAGGAAGCAGCCCTAGGGAGCACAGGCAGGAGCTCTCCTTTATCTGGGCAGAGCAAGGACAACCACTCCCCTCGCCCAGCCCAGAGGGGCATCTACCTGGGCAGCTCATCTCTGAACACAGGGGGTCTCTGCTGTCAGCTTTCACTTTGATCCCTGAAAACCACGGGAGCCTCCGCTCTTCAGAAGGGAGGCAGCTGCCGAGCAGGTGTGAGTTTTACAGGTTTTCTGCCCCCGAGCCCTGGGCCAGGCATCCAGCCCTGCCTGCCTCCTGCATGACTGACCCTCTTCCAGCCCATGCCTGCCCTGGCTCACCAAGGAGTCACGGTGCAGGGGGTAGACGGCCGCTGGGCCGACCTGAACTCTCCTGACCTCCATCTGCAGCAGAACTGGCATTCGGTACATGTGCGAGCACAGCACGGGGAACAGGGAGGGGAAGAAGCTGCAGCACACCTGGAGTGCTGAGAGCAGGGGCACAATCCCAGGCTGGTCTGTGCCCCCTCCCTGACCTGACCCTCAAGTCCCAGGAAATGGCAGCTGCCGGGTGGGGGAGTGGGGAGGTGGGGGAAGGGCAGCAGTTTAGGCAGGAAGAGATTAATTAGCACCTCTAAGCCCAGCCCAGTCCATCCTATAGAACTGGGAGGGCTGGAGGTTAGGGGAGTCTCAGGGCCAAATTCTCCTAAAACCGACTCACACACACACCCCTCCAGAAATAGAAACTGCAACCTTCCTCAACCCTCAGTCTCATCCATAGCCACAATGACCTCATTAATGAGGATGAAGCCATAATGAGGGTCTGGGCAACTGGTAAACCTTGCATTCTTTGTTTCTGGGCTTTTAACACAGACATTAGCAACAAATTACTATGCAGAAGCCAAAGTGATTTCTTTTTTGTCTCACATCCTCCTGCTAAGTCAGAGCCCCAGATACCCCATATACCAACCCAGAACACATATATTTGGGTGCAGGCTCTGTCACTCCATCAGTGGCCCTGATGGAGGAGGGAGGGGAAAGGGGTAGGGGCCTGTTGTATCCAAGAGAAAAGCACAACTCCTTGGTGCCTTCTTAGAGGCAGAGACCGGTAGTAGAGGCAGGGGTTGTAAGAGCTCTCACATCAGGAGGCCCCTACACTCAGTGGCCCCACTCCCACACACAGGCTCCCTGCCATCAGACCTGCACCAACCAGGCACAGCCCAGGTCAGCCAGCAGGGTGACAAACACCTGGTGCTATGCAAGGACGGACACTCAGGGCGCACACCAGGCAGGTGTGTGCCCAGAATCCGGGTCTGCAGGGGAGGCCTCTCAAGAGTTACTGTCGTGCCTGCCGCTCTAGACAAATGGAGAGCCATCCTGGGGTAGTGATTTACAAAGACAAACCGTAACCCTCTAGGATTAAAAACAAAATGATTAAAAAATCCTTAGCCTTGTATAAACTCATCCTACTGGAGGCGAGGCTAAGTCCAGTGCATTGGAAGAGTCAGATAAGGGTGCTGATGGGCAGAATGAGTGTGTGAGTGTGTGAGTGTGTGTGTGTGTGTGTGTGTGTGTGTGGAGACAGGAGGAAATGAAAAGTTGTTGTCTTGCTAGTCCAAATGGGAAATGCAAACAAGGGGAGAAGCGGAGCAAGGAGACTCTGGGTGCTCCTGAGGGCAGTTCTGTTTCTGACAGCCTCCCGTCCACCACCAGGATTCTCCAAGTCAGGCTGACCATGTCCTCCACGGAGGCCTTTGCCCCGTGACACGCTGTCCTGCGTCCAGCAAACCCACCGCCCGTGCAGTTGGCTTATCAGATGCACCTGTTACGCATCAAGTCATCCATCCATCGGCAGGCCTATTGAGTAGCCTACTGGGCTTCACAGACCTGATCAATTCTGTTTAATTACACTCAGCTTTCACACAGCCGGGCCCAGGCAACAGGCCCCTTGGAAATGAACACAAGGAAGTGCTGGCCCTTGAAATAAGGCCCCCACACACTGAGGCCGAGCTGAGGGGCCCTCATAGCCTGCCCTGCCCAGGTGGCACTGCTGTCATTGACTTGCTGTCAACCATGGGACGGGCTGTGTTTTTCCAGAGACGGTGATGGATCTGCCTGGGGCCAGGTGCCCTCTCCTGCCGACCCCCGTGCAGTGCTGTGCATTTCTGCTGGGGGTGAGCCTGCCGTGTCCTCAGCATCCCCTAGCTTGCTGCCAGGCCCTGAATTCCCCCTCCAGGGCACACTGGCCTCTCCTAGGCCCTTTCTGCCTCACGGTCCAGTTTTTGGTTTGTTTCGGAGAAGAAACTGCCATGTGGGTTCTAAGTGAAGGGCTTGTAGACTTCCTGGTGGGGAACGAGGAGACCCAGCCTCCTGCTGTGACAGATGGGGAGCCAAGAACCTAGCGGACAACAGCAGCATCCCGCCCTGAGAGCTGCAGGGGCTCTGACCTCCAGCAAGATGCCCTGGTCACTTCTGCAGTCCCAGACGCTGCCATGCAGGGGCCCCTCAGCCTGCACCTGGAGCACTTTGCAGGTCATCTGCATTCTTGAGAAATCTAATGCACTAGTTTCTGATCACCCAAATTCTTAGCTTTCATTCATTTGAATCAGCCCACCCTTCCTGGTCCCAGCTTCCCCAAGTCCAGCTTTTCCTCGTTCTTGTAAATAAAATCAAATTCGGGGGCAGCCCAGAGGCATTGAGAGAAGTTCTACCTGAGCTGTTAGATGCCTGGTTGGGGTAAGTAAAATCCCATACCTCAAAATGAGTCCAGCACACACCCTCCCTCCCTCAACCTGCCTCGGGGTCCTGGCTTCCCCAGCTGTCCACAGGGAAGGCTGCCATACCCAGAGACCCAAGGTCAAGGTGGTCAGTTGGGTTGGTTTGTTGTTTGGCCTCGGGGTAGCTTGTGCCACAATTAACTCACCTGTCTGGCTCTCTGTCTCTGTCCCTGTGTGTGTGTGCGTGTGCACGCCTGTGCGTGCCTCTCTGTCCCTGTCTCTCTGCAGGGAAAGTCGCTGGCGGGGAAGCGATTCACCGGCCTGACCCAGTCCTCCTGAGCGTCCCCACCACAGCGCCCGGGCCCGCGGACCCCACGGGCAGGCGGCGGCGCTCCACGTCCACGGACAGAGTCTCCTTGAGGGGAGATTTGGTCACAGTGAAGGAGAAAGAGTGAGGACGACTGAAGCAATGATGGGGAGATGTGGTGGGTGAACGGGAAGACCAGAGAGAGTTGGTCCCCGGAGCCTGGGGGCGACCAGGCAGACTGCTGGTTATGTCCCCCTCTCCCTTTACAGCTGGGCGCTAGCACTCTGCTCTGCAAGACCCCCTTGCGTCTGACTCACCCAGGGGAGAATGCCTCGCAGGGCTCCCGTGGCGAGGGTTGCCCAAGTTGTATTCTGATTATGCTCGCTCCCCTCGCCGGCTCGGGACCGTACCTTCCCGCAAACCCAAGAGGGACTAGAGGAGGCTGGGCACATCCAGTATTATGCCGCAGCTCCGCGCTCTCCCGCCCGTGCACCCACAGCACCTGCCTAGTTGCGCCATCTGCCTCCCTCGTGTCTCTGCAGCCACCCGGCTCTAACAGGGCCGCCTCGCCAGACACCGCTCTCCTCTCGTAGTAAACGACCACCCACATCTCCGGCACAAAAAGCAGCAGCAAAGATGGCTCCAACCCATGTGCTTGTCCACCCCGACCCATCCTTTGGGAGTGGTCTCCACCAGCCTGGGAGCTGCTCTGGGGCCCAGCCCTGAGGGAGCCCCGCTGCAAATGAAGGAACTTGGTGAGCGGCCCTCGAAGGCCTGTGTCCACCTTTTAAGAAATTATTATCTCGTCATTTACTCTGTTTTTTTTGCCCCCTTGCGCCTTGGTTTGTTTTACTCAACATAGACATAGCCACGGGCTCAGGGGCCATTGGGATTCTCCCCTCTGGCAGCCCCAGGTGGAAGTTGGGAGAGACCCCAGCCCCAGGTGGTGGCTGGATTTCAGGGCTGGCAGCCCCCACCCACATGGTGTCATTCTGACAGGCACGTGGCCAGACCCTCACTGGGTCAGGTCGCATATGTCTGAAGCAGGTGCGAGGTGTGCTATAGAGCGACCAGGCCAGCCCCACGTGGTTCCCTTCCCAGTCTTGCTCCGAAGGCCCCAATCACCCCATGAAACACAGTGGGTTGTGTAGGAGAAAGCAAAACTTGCAAAAAATTCCTTTGTGCTCCCTTTGTATGTCCCCAGTGGCTGTGAGGTCATATAAGCGAGGCACCTGCTCAGATGCCTGACGCACAGTAGGTGCTAAGCAAATGGTAGTAAATACTGTCACCACTGTCCTTGTTATCATTGTGACACCAGTGAGCCCTTGGAGAGAGCTGTGTTAGGAGTCTGTTTTTGAATCCAGATGCTACCTCCCCAGCTTGCCATCGGGAAAACTCCCCCACAGGCGTGTCTAAATAGACGACGTAGGAGCAACACCGTGATCACTGCTACTGCTCTAGTGTAGACAAACCCACCAGCCGGCAGCCCAGGATTCATGGGCTTGTTGGAAGTCCCAGACTCCTCCTGGCTACTCCCCCATCACATGTTCTGCCCCCCTCCAAGCCCTGCCTGTACCTGCTCCGCTCCCCGCTCCTCACAGTGGAGCCGCCACAGGCATCAGGCGACGCCACCACGGATGTGTCTTCACCACGCCACAGTCTCCCCCACTACCAGTGGTTCCTCTCTCTTACAGATTCAGTGGAAGAAACCAGAGAGGGAATGTACAAGGGCACTTTAAAAAGTTTGTGGAAAGTGCAATCAAAAGAGAAGTTTGGTTTTAGTGCAAAGAAAGTTGAAATCCATGCACATGACTGCAAAATGCATAGCCTGAAAAAAACATGCATGGGGTTTCAGAATTTCTGGTACCAGGATAAGCACCTTTTAATTCCATTTTCCACAAACTCTGGAAGGACCCTCAGCATGTGACCTCAGTATCTCCAAGGGTAGCAATTTGGATCCCGATTCCTGTCAGATGCTCCTAGCTGCTCGGCACAGAGTTGGACTCTGTAGACACTTAGTACCTAGTTATGGGGTCTTTCACTCCCCTTTCCTGGTTCCACCCTCCTTCATTCCCTTCCTCTTTTTTGTACACACCTCCCATCTTAGGACAAATGGCAAACCAAGCTTATCTGAACCCAATGTCGCCCACAGCAAGCTCTTCCCTCCCAAGAGCCCTAGGCCATGCCAATTCTGAGGCCTAGGATACATGGAACAAGGGTGTTCCCAAGCAGTAGGCACCTCTGGGCCATTGGGTATTCAGGACAAGGGGTCTCACTGCTTCCTGCTGCCCCTCCCCCTCCACGGGCTGTAGCCATGGCAGGGTGGCTGTCCCAGCCATGACTCCTCTACTCTGTCTCCCCTTGACCTTGACCTTCAGCTGCTGCTCCTGAGCTATGCTGGCCTGAGACCTGGCTCATCCTGGAGGTTCCCAGAGGGCCACCCCCTTCCCCCAAGCCAGGTGGACTGTGGCCCTGAGATGCAGCAGGCTGGAGGGTCCCGGACACCTCCGGGGATACCCAGAGGGGAGGGAGGACTCAGTGGAGGTCAGAACTTTCAGGTGGATTCAAAACCACAGCAATAAACCCCTCAGGCCCAGCCCCTAATGAAGGCAGGTTGGCTTCCAAGAAGGGAATGGAACAAGTTGTTCAAGCCAAGCTGACCAGTTCAAGGTCAGTCTACCATGTACCTGCTAACGCAAAGACATTGGAAAATCCGATCTTGATCTTCCACTTTGGACGGCAGTTTGATAGCAAAGCAGAGGCCCCTGCCCCATGCTGCCCCCCCCCAAAAAAAAAAACTACCTGGGCTCCCCTGACTGGGTGTGGCCTCTGGACCCAACACTCCTCCCCATGGGGCAAATAGCATCTTGGCAGCCTCACAGCCGGAGCATCCGGGCATCCTTAGCAAGGGGACCGCCCACCCATCAGGTCAGACACACAGAGGCACCAAAGCATGGGGCCTCTGACAAAAATAGCCTTTCCCTGTGTGGGCAGAGTACAGCTTGCAGGTTGGCGTAAATAAATGACCAGCAGCCGCCAGATGGCCTGAGCAAGCGGCAGAACTCTCCGGGCTGGGGAGACGGCTCCTGCACGTCCCGAAAGTGATGCATCCGCTTTGTTCTCCCGGGCAGGTGTTGCTGTACCCAGGAGCGAGGCGGGCCCAGCTGCCAGGGTAGGCCCCCGAGCCCGTGCTGCGGACTTCCCCCTTCTGAGAAGTCAGATAGCAGCCAGTGTTCCAGGAGGGGCTGCTTGCTGGACTAGCTGAACACAGGGGGACAGGCTATGAGGCTTCTGCCCAGGCAGGATTCCTGGTATGTTCAAACTACCTCACCCCAGGACACTGAACCAGGAGCCTGCCACCCACGTGGCCCCCTTGCTGGTGGTGGAAGGCCATCCGTTTCATAAAATGCATCCTCCTCCCCATTCTGTTCCAAGCGCATGGGTTTTGGAAGCCACCACCAAAAGCCTCCCCAGAAAACGCAAAGGACTGAGGGCTGCTGGTCTTGGGGCCTTACAGGGCTGAGCTTCCAGCAAGATCTAGGAGCTGGGAGGGTGGGGGTGGGAGGGGGAGATACGGTGCCACCGGCCTCTACGTATGCAGCAAGGACCATGGGCAAGAGTGAACGGTGGCCAAATGAATCACTAATAACTCACCACAGGACCCTCTGAAAGAGGCCTGTGCTCCTGTAACCATGGCAACAGCAGACGCCAGCAACCAACTCATCAGTCCCTCCCAGTGATGAGGCATCCCGCCTGCCGTGAAGTAGCAAAGTAGCAAATGTAGCAATAAGGGGACTGGGGCCATGGAGGGACCGGGGCCAAATGGCCTGGCCTCAGCCGTCTCCCCTGCCCCCATGAAGGCTCAGAGCCAGCTGTCCAGGGAAGGGACCCTGCTCACGCCGAGGGCTCCTGTCCCACCTTCTGTGCCCGGTCACCGCATGATCACGGACACGCCGGAACAGCCTCCTCCTAGTGCATGTGGTTCTCATTAGTTTATTTTTCTGGAATTTGGGGATCAGACCCCAGAACCAAACATGCTAATAATAGTGAAAAAATAAATGACTTGAACCTACTACAATCCAGCTAACTCTGTGTGACTTCTTGGTTTGGGGATTCATGGGGCAGAATTTACATCTAGGGAAAAAATGTACCACCCCTCCTCATTCCCCCCTCACTCCCCCGCCCTGCCCTCTCCCTTCTTCCCTCTTTCTCTGTCTCTCTCTCTCCCCGCCCCCTCCACGCACACACAGTCTGGTCCCCTCTCACTCCCAAGCAGGATGCGGTGCAGCTCAGTTTAAAAGCCACATCATCCTTCATCCTGGAGGGTGGGGGCACTGCTATCGCAGAAAGCTGAAGCCCCTGACTCTGCCACGGGCTCCTTGGCCGGGTTCCTTCTATGCCCCTTTGTCTATGTTCTCGTGCAAAACACAGCAACTGTGTAGCCACCCCCTTGCAGAAAGTCCCAGGATCCAAGTCCACTGCCTACAGACTGCGCTCCTTAGAGGAAGTCTTGGTTTCCTGAGCGACAGACAATCTCACTTCCCACCAACACCAGAGCAGCAGGATTTCGAGAGTCAAGCTGAGGAGGGGGAAGAGAACAGAATAGAAAAGACCCTTTACTGACAGCAGGGCTGGTGCTGAGTAGGGGCACGAATTCTGCTCCCAAAGGTAGAGATTTCAGAGTCATCAGAATAGGTCTCCAGGTACATCTGCATGGGATCCAACTGGACCCTCAACACCTGTGCCATTGAGCAGGATTCCCTGCTCCCCAAGGTCAAGATCAAGTTTATATTTGCTCCAGTTCTGTAGTGTATCCCACCATCAGTTGCTGGCCACCCATCCACTAAACAATGAGCTTCCTGGAGCCTGTGCTATGGTGTAGTGGGTTAAGCCCCGACCTGCGATGCCAGCATCCAGTGTGGCCAACGGTTTGAGTCCCAGAGCTCCAATGCTGGTACAGCTCCCGGCTAACAGCCTGGGAAAGGCAGCAGCAGATGGTCCAAGTATTTGGACCCCTGCACCCATCTGGGAGACCTGGAGGAAGCTCCTGGCTCCTGGCTTTGGCCTGGCTCAACCCTGGCCACTGTAGCCATTTGGGAAGTGAAGGTTGGAAGATCTTCCTCTGTTCTGACTCTTGCCTTTCAGATCAATGTATAAATCTTTTAAAAAGTGAGCTTCCCTGTCCTCCTGGACTGTAGCCATCCCCTCCTGGAGCTCCTCCTACCTAGCTGGGCCACCTGGTTTGTTTCCAGACCCTTTGTCAAGCTGTCACAGTGTCACACATTACCCTACAGACAACCAAAGATGGAGGTCAGCTTCCAGATAGAGGATGGAGGTGGAGATTTGGGACGGGCAGTTTTAACACCAACTGCTGTGCCCACCCAAGAACATCTCAGAGCTACTCTGCTCCCCCCCAGGGACTTTTGGATCAACAGAAGTCTGTCCTTTCCCTTGGTGCCAGCTTCCAGTTGTCCAGTGGCCTCCAAGGGACCATCAGGGCCTCTGGTAGGTATCTGTGATCCTAGGACATTCCCTGGGATGTGGCAGCCTCCAAACCCCAGCGGCCTCCAGGTGGGGATAAATCTGTTCCCAGGCCCACTGGGCGCTGCTGGGACCCTTGGCAGCCTGCTCTCCTGAGTAGAAGCACATGTGACACTCCTGGCTCCTCTAAGGAGGGCTCTGGCGGCCCCTTTTCCACACCCAGTCCTTTGGCACTCACAATGGGAGTTTCGGACTCTGCCCCAAGTCTGCACCTGGGGGTGGGGAAGGCCCCCAGACCCAGGACAGGCTGCAGGGTCTGGTTTATTTTAAGGGGGCCAGGAATAGGGAGTCGCTTGGCATGAACCCCAGCTGGGAGAGAGCTCCCTGTCTGGTGCACTCCTGTTCCCTGAAAGCGTGGGCTCCATCTCCCCAGAACCCTGGAGCCATCCTGGTCAGGTCTGGCTTATTTCAGCCGACAAAACACAGAAACAGCCTGTGATTGCACAACTGACCCGCACACCCTCCGTCTCAGCCCTTGTATTCACATTTGCAAAACTGGAATGAGAATGTCAAAGCCTAACTGTGGCTGTGAGTTCATCTTGAGGGCTGTGCCTGTGCCTAGTGCGTAGCAAGTGCTCCAGAAATGGCTGCTGCTGGCAGGTAGCTGTGCCATGCCTGAGACAGGAACTGAACAGAGGAGAAGGTAGGATATACCCGCTGAGCCCGGCCAGGTGGGCAGCGTCCTGCAGCGGCCGACCCCCGAATGCCAGTCCTTCCTGCCAGAGGCCATGGGCTTTGCCTGCCTGCACAGGCGTTGGCCTCTCTGCCTGTGACTCGTCCCTTGCTGTCTTCTTCCCCTGTCTGTGTCACTTGGATGGCCTCAATCCGTCACCCAGCATCTGGTCTCAGTAAAGTAGAATGGGAGGTGGGGGCTCCCTCTGCAGAGCCAGCATGGAGGACAGCCACAGGGGAATTCCGTCCCTCCTGCCGGGTGCCCACTTGGCCATCAGCCTCGGGCTGCTTCACTGGTATTGGATCCCCAGCTCTTTTGCAGGAATATCCCATTATGTCTGGGCCAGTGACTCGGACCTCAGATGAGGGGCTGGGCAAGGCCTCTGTCCTCTGCTATTGTCTGGCATCCACGTGGGCACACAGGGACCTCTACAAAGGGAGCTGCCTCTACCTACAATAGCAGAGCAAGCACTTGAAGCTCATGTCCCCTCCCCCTCCTCCCATGACCTCACACAAAGTCCATTTCAAGTTGGCAAGGGCTAGAAGGGGCCAAGGTGGCCAGTTCAGAAAGAAAATGAGACCAGGCCCTTCGTGCTGCCGACCCCCAGGCCCATACCATCAATAGAGAATCAGTGAAGATGGTCAGTGAGAGGCACCTGTGAGATTTGCTGGTCTCACTGTGTGTGTGTGTGTGTGTGTGTGTGTGTGTGTAATGCAGCCTTTTGTTTCTTTATTGATCTGTGATTCTCATATAGTAAAACTCATCCTTCTTCTATATAACATTATCAATTTGGGCAAACTTACAGAATGATGTCACCACCACCAAAAATCAAGAGAGAATAATCCCATCACCCCTCTCTCAACATTCCCCTCAATGCCCCTTTATAGTAAATCCCTTCCCTCCACCCCCTGGTTCCTGGCAGCTACTGATCTGTTGTCTGACCCTGCACTTCTGCCTTCTTTAGAAAGCTGCATCAACAGAATCCCATAGTCTGTGACCTGGGAGTCTCTGGTTTCTCTCATTTAGCTCATTGCACGTGGTTGCATGGAGAGGTAGGACCTTCCTCCATGTTTTGGTAAAATAAAAATGAGGCCCACGGAGGAAGAGCAGAGAAGGGTTGGAGGGCCCAGGCTCACCGTCCTGGTCCTGACTTGCACCCACCCCTGAAGCCCATGGGCCACACTTCAGTAGGACAGCATCTTCTGAACGCCCCCAGGTACCCTGACTGAGGAAGCACATGATAGTGGAGCTTGCACAGTGCACAGATTGTATGCTTTGCTTCCTGTGTGGAGACAAAGAGAAGCAACGGGGCATATTAGAAGGTGGTAGGGAGGGATGAGCTATAAAGGGTCAAGAGAGAACATTTGGTGGAGCAGAATTATTCTCTGACTTGATTTTTTGGTGGTAACATCATCGTATCCGCAACTGTGTCTATCAGGAGCCAGCATTATTTGGTCAGTTAGCCACAAGTGCTTGGTGTGGCTCTGGGGGGGTAAACCCATACCACCAACTCTGGAGCTCCAAAGACCCCGATGCAGAATAGCAAAGTGATGAAAGCTAACAGGAAACAAAGTGCTGACACAGGCCCCAGGGACACAGGGACACAGGGACCCAGAGCAGAGTGGTGCAGCCCTGATAACCAGGCTAAGGGGAGATGACCCAGAAGTTGTTCATGAAAGGTCTCAAAATCGCAAAGTTAGCAGTATTGTGAACTCATGAGTTTAAATATATACCTGATTTATTTTCATCCATCACATTGGTCAGCCTTATTGATGTTCAAAGATACTCCATCTTTGGCCAATAAGATCCTGAGTCCTTTAGACACAACCATGGTAGTCTTTAATAACCTGCTGTTTGAGGTAGCAATATAATCCAGAATCATCCTTGTATTTCCTGCCCCGTCCCTAAATTCCAAGTCAATCAAAATCTATGGAGGCTTGGCCATAAAACCGGGGGTCCTGTGATGGACTTGGCCTTATGTGAACCCAGTCTCCTATGTCTCAGAATATCAGAATTGAAAATTTCTTTTGGAAAATTTTTCTAAAATTAGAATTCAAGAATCTCTTTAACAATCATCTAACCCAGAACCTTTTTCTTTCTACTGACTGGGAAGCAGGAGCCCAGAGACATCAAATGACTTAGACGGGGTCACCAGGGTTATGGCAGGACACAAGTCACAGACAAGGCTCTGGACGCCCAGCCTCCTATGTGTCTGCGGCCCTTCTTCTTTGTACCTGTTCTATGGCCACCTGCTCCACAGCCCACTCATTGCTGTATGTGTTGAGAGGTGGCCATAAAAAGTAGAAATAGCCTGATTTCAAAACTTAGACAAAGATTACGACAGTCATCAAAACATGTAGTGCTGGTATAGGGTGGACAAATAGAGTGATGCCACAGACTTAAGAGCTCAGAAATAAACCCATGCTTTTTAGTCCACTGGTTTTTAACAAGAGTGCCAAAACAATGCCATGGGAAAAAGAAGTCGTCTCCCTACAAATCATTCTGGGACAACTCAATGAAACGGAGGTTGAAGAATGAAATTGCATACCCACCACAAGCCACTTACAAAAATGAACTCAAAATGGATCAAAGAGCTAACACTATAAAATTCATAGAAGAAAAAATAGAAGTAAATCTTTTTATTAATTTCATGGATAAGGCAGTGATTTCTCAGTGGTTTCAAAAATATAAGGAACAGAAGGAAAAAAATAGCTAAATTGAACTTCATTAGATTAAAAACCACTTTGCCTCAAAGGCCAGCATCGCCAAGTAAAAAGACACCCTTAGATTGGGAGAAAATGTGAAAATCATATAACTGACATATGTAGAATATATAGAACATATACTTGAAATTCAACAGTAAAAAAAAATTACAATTCAAAGACGCCCAAAGGACTTCTACAGCTATCTATACAGATATTTCTCCAAATAACAAACACAAAGAGTCAACAAATACAGGAAAGCTGCTCAACATCATCCAGGAAAATGCAAACCAAAGCCACTTCCCGCCAAGCAGGATGGCTCCAATTAAAATGGCAGATAAGAACAAGAGTTGGTGAGGAGGCAGAGGAAATGAAATTCTTACATGCTGTAAAGAACGCTAGAATGTAAAATGGCGGCCATGCAAAACGCCGCGGCCATTGCGGAGAATGGTCCAGCAGTTCCTCAAAAGGTAAGCGATAGAGGTGCGACATGACTCAGCAGTTCCACTCCCGGGCAAATAGCCAGGAGAAATGGAAATGTATGACTACGCAAAAATTGGACCCTAGTATTCATTGTAGCATTGTTTGTAATAATTAAAAACAACCCAAATGACTGTCAACTTATACATAGATATACAAAATGAGCATATTCCAATAGGATATTATTTGGCAAAACAAAAGGTATGAGGCAGTGATATATTCTACATGAAGAATAAGCCTCAAACACATGATGCCAAGGGAAAACTGCAAGTTACAAAAGACCACGCAGCGTAGGCTCCCAGGTGTACAGAATGTTCAGGACCGGCAGATCTACAGGGACAGGAGGCAGATTCACCTTTGCCTAGGGCTAAGTAGGTGGGGGCGAGTGGAAATGAAAGTCCACTGCTCCTTGGAAGGCAGAGCTTCCTTGGGCAGCCATGAGATGTTCTAAAATCACGGGGATGTTTACACAACTCTGCGGAAGTGCTCAAAACCACTGACTTACACGCTTTAAACGAGCGAGTTATGTGGCGCTGTGTGAATCATATTTTAGTAAAGCTGTTTGCAAAGGAAAAAGAAAAGAATGGGAGGGAGAGGGACAAGAATGGGGAGGGAGAGGGCATAGCCAACAGACCAGGAAGAGCGCCAAGCCTTTTTGTCTTAGTCTCCAAGAGAACAGGGCTGATCCCTAGAAAGAGGGGGTGACAGCAGCCACAGGGGACCTGGACATCCTGCCTAGTGCCAAAGATGGCGGCAGGAAGTCATCCCAGGACGAGGGGGCACCTCAGCTGTCTCTGCCCACTCAGGGAATTGAAGTCCTTGAGTCTTCGATGTAGAATCAAATTTCAGTAGGTGGATTCGTGGGCTGCAGGATACAAGACCCACCCAACACACTCTCCCGCATCCAGTATGAGCCTTGCTGCAAGGCGAGACACCTTGGCTGCAGGAGAAAATGCCCTGGTAGACAGTGGGATGGTTTGGCTGCTGGTCTGGAGTCTGCCACTATTAGCAGTGTGGCCTGAAGCAGCTGGTGGCCCAGGTCCTCAAGGGCAAATGTGGACAACAGAGCCCCAGACCCACCTCCAGAGGGTGTCAATCAGGAGGGCCCTACATTTTCAGTGTCAGCCGAGGGAACCGCTGGCCTTAATCCTAGATTTTTCCAGGAGCCAGAGAACTGCACCTCCCTGACTCTGGGATGGGGCCCTGACTGCAAGGCAGAACAGACACCGCCTCCTATCAGCTCTCCAGCCAAAAACGCCCGCCTCCATCCTCCCCTGGAACAGAGGGCAGCGAGCTATGTGAGCTGTGATCTGCCTGTATCTGCAATCCCCCTAATCCAGCTCCAGCCCCCTCTACTGGCTCACTGCTGGTCCCCCTCACAAAGCCAAGTTCCACAGCAATGAATCCCGGGTCCCTGTGCTGGGAAGGAGCCCTTCAAGCCGGGAAGGAAGCTGCAAGTATGCATGTGTTATACACACATACACACATACACACACACACACACACACACACACGGGTGGCTATGAGCATTGAGCAAAAGGCTTCTATTCATGCAAGACTTTGCCAAGGTGAACTCACGGAGCCCTCAGATAAATGCATCGAGTCTGAAACAAAAGGAAAACGTTGGGATCAAACCAAAAGATAAATTACAAATTGGATTAGTGGATCTGCACTAGAAGCAGGCTATTAGCTATCGAGACGTGCTCAGGGGTTGCAACCTCCCCACACATGCACACACACACACACACACACACACACACACAGCGTCCACAGCGCTCCTCCCTGCTCAGGCACAAAGCAGAGGTGACCTGGGTGTGCCTCACTCCCAAGCCTTTCCCGAGCAGACTCGCGAGTGCTCGCAGGATTCTGAGACTCCGGCAGGAAAAATCCACTTTCCCTCTGGCTCTACCCCACGGTGCCAGCTGGCAAGCCCACAGAACTTCTGCCAGTTCACTCACACAGTGTTCTGTGACATTCCCCACTCCCTGCTGCCTCCCTCCTCCCCCTCCCCAGCCCAGCCCCCTACCCCCGTTATGGAGGAACAAGAATGACCACCCAGCAGTCAGCATGGCAAGGCCCACGGAGGAGTTGACAGAAGGCAGGAGCGCATCTCCTCCCAGAAAAACAGATGGAGGAACAAGGCAGGGTTGGGCAGTTGCTCTAATAAGAACCCAGGGTCAGATCCGATGGGAGCCACAGATTTCAGTCCATAAATGTGTACTGAGATTGGCCACACGGCAGGTGTTGCGCTGGCTGCCGAGTTTCTTGAACTGAGTGGAAGCGATTCTCGTCCTCAAAGACCACACCTTCTAGAAGAAACAGATGACCCCATGTAGAGGTCACAGCACAAGCAAAACACACACAGCAGCAGGAAATCGATTCTACCTGGGAGGGAACAGGGAAGGAGGTGGCCTGAACATCCTCCTCTGCTGCGTGTAGACCCCACGGCTGCAGCACACACAGCGTGGAGGGCTGGGGCAGGTGCAAGGGGGAAAGGACAGAGCCGGAGATCAAAGATGGCCGTCCTGACAGCTGGAACTGGCGAGGGTCTGGCTGTGAGGATGGATCAGGCACAGATCTGTGAGCCTCCACCGTGCGCTGGCGAACCTCTGGGTGACTCAGTGGATGCAGGGGTTGGAGGGGAGAGGTGGGCCTGGGCATGTCAGAGGATCTGAATCCTGTGGAGTGAGCGGGTCTAAGAGCTGGCCAGAAAGGAGAGGAGGACAGCCGGGAGCAGGTTCCCCAGGAACCACAGGGTCCAGAAAGGGCATCTCGCTGCATATTGTTCCAGAGGTGGAGCAATTCTGAAGCATTCGGGGTCTGGCCGTGGCAGGTGCCAGCCCGGAGAGGCACACAGAAGTTCAAGGGGAAGAGACGAGAGCCTACGAAGCCAGTGTTGTGTAGGTCGCAGTGGTGAACACTGGGTCACTGGGCATAGTGGCAGGGCGTGGAGCTGAGAAGAGCTGGGAGTCGGGGACTAGGCAAAGACGACCCGGGGGTCCACAGGTGAGTGCGGCGAGGGTGGGCCAGCGACGGGGAGAGAGGGACACTTCCAGCTCATCCACATTTGCCCTCAGAGGGGTCTCTGTGACACCTTGGCCCCGCCTCCACGCCATTTGGAAGCCATCGCTGTGTGTGGTGCCCCATACAGGCCAGAGACCCCGACCGGCTCGACCTCTGCTCTGCACTTTCTCTGCCGTGGGCAGAAATGCCTCCCGACACAGCCAGAGGCTCCCACCCGGGGCTTCAGAACTGGCTGATGACAGCGGTCCCGGGACCCTCCAAAGAGTGCAGTCTGCAAACAACACAGCGGGGGCGGCTGGCCCATCACCTCTCACTTTGCTTCCCCAGAAGCAGCTAATGTCTCATCCCACCCACGTTTCTACCTGGGACGTGTCCTCTGGGTCTATCAGATCAGTGTAGACCTGTCTGTCTGGCCAAGTAAGGGTGAGCACATGACCCATGAGCCCATTCAAGCTTCAAACCACAGAATGCAATCAGATGGGTCGCCCCCCAGAAAGTACACGCAGATGTTATTCATTGAATAGCATCACTCTGTAATCTGTAAGAAAAACAAGATACACGATGCTCATTTGTAGCAAAGGAACCCAGTTCTCCATGACATTTAATTCCTTTAATAAAGCGTCAGTCCCCTTATCTGCAGTTTTACTTTCCACTTATCCAGGGTTACTCCATTTCTGGAATGGAAAATTCCAGAAATAAACAATTCATATGTTTTAAACAACTCTTAGTGTGGTATCTGGTTATAATTATTCTATTTTAGTGTGTTAGTGTTGCTCATCTCTTTGTGTAGCTAATTTATAAATTGAACTTTATCATAGGTAGGAATGCAGAGAGAAAAATATAGGCTGTCTAGGGCTTGGTACTGTCTGCATTTCCCACATCCACATAACATCTGGTCATGTCTTGAACATCTTATCCCCCGCGGATAAGCAGGGCGGGATGGGGGGACGGCTGTATTATAAGCAGCCGAATAGGCCACATCTGTGATCTCATAGAATGCTTTCAGCACCTTGAAGCAGAAAGTCTTCTGTCTATTTGTTTTAGTCATTTGGAAAAGAACGATTTGCAAAAATGTCATCCAAATGATATGGGTTAGGATAGCTGGTGACACAGAGTTGTGACACCTGTGCCAAGGGCTACTCTGTGGTCCCACGAGTCAGACAGACTGGGGGAGCTAAAAGCAGGGCCCCTGGCTCCGCACCCTCAGCAGCCGCCCTCTCCCAGCCTCTCACCCAGGGAAGGATCTGTGATGTTCAGATGAGCTATTAGTAATATTAACATTAGCAATTAAGCGTCAGTACTATCAAGTTACCCCATGGCAGGGACGGCTGGGAGATGTCTTGTGCCCTTCAGTGAAGGGAACACAAGGGCATTGTGATAGCGTTTGCCTCTGTTCAGGGAACGCTTCCTTTTCATTTCTGGGAGCATCACTGGGACATAAATAGCGAGGCTGCTGGAAGGGCCCCAGGCACAAGAGGCTGCTCCCATTTTGTCTGCTAAAGTCATCTTCACGTATCTCCACTGCAAAGTCCCAACAGGGGGCTCCAGCAGGCAGGGGCATCATCAGACGGTAGCAACGGAGCTCTGCAGCCTCTCCCCTATCTAACTCCTGAATGATACACCGTGATCAACAATGTTGCCTCATCTGGAATTCTATATTCATAGCCATGGGAAATACATATCCACAGGAACAGTTTCTGAGCAACTAAGTTGAAAGTTTGGAACGTGATTGGCCAGAGTCAGACACGGGAGCAACAACCCTCCAAGAAACACGGAGTCTGTCAGTAAGCAGGGCCAGGGGGGTCCACGCCCGCGGCGTCCACAAGCTCCCAGAGCTGACCTCCACTCTTGCTCTCCTGCACTTGTGTTGCTCGCCCCCTTTGACCTCACCTCTGAAAAGCACTTGCATTTCATGCGGCTCCCGTTCTCACCACCCGGGCTGGGTAACAGCTGTAATGTTGCCAGGGAATAGGAAGACGAATATAATTTGGAGAGAGCTCGATGGACTTGCCAGGGATGGAATAAAAGCACAGCCAGGGAGAAACGAATCCACACGACACACCAGTCTGCATCACGGCTCTGCTGCCCAGGTACGCCAGCCTCGGAAGCACCACCTGCCCATCAGGGGACTCGAGCCTGAATGGGGACCGAACACGTCCCAGGGGAGCCCAGCACAACCCCCCAGGAGAAAGCCACTTCCTGGTGACACCAAGCTGCTACCTGCAGATCTAACAGGCACAGGAAGAGCCAGATTACTGGCGATCCAGCCTGAGCTATCAGCTCCAAAACCTGGAATTCATCTCGCTCGAAACAGAGGGGAAGTCCGAGGCAAGCTGCCCAGCGTGCGTTACCTTCCGGACAAGTGCAGAGGCTGCCCGAGTGCCCCTGCCTTGGGTCGGCCTCCAGGGGACAGACCCTCGACCTCTGAGATGCCCCAGCCCCTGGGAGCCTTGGAGGAGCTGGCCTGCCCTCCTCAGGGACTTGGACTCAGGCTCAGCCCCGTCCCTCTCAAGTCAGCACACAGCCAACAGGCAAGTCCCTCATCGCAAAGATCCTTGTTCACCAATGTGGGGACTTTTCTTCACCTGGAAAGAAACTTCAGCACCAGATACAGTCACGTCCTCCCCACCCATATCACCTGCTTCCCATGGAGGCCCCATTGCCCACACAGGAGCTTGGGAGTCAACCTCCTTCCTCCTTCTCCCTCAGCCACTACACTCCCACATACACCCCAAATCCTGTCCACTCTGTTCTCCCTCATCCCTTCCTAAGCCCAGAATCTGCCTTTGCTCATTTGTGGCCCAAATCCTCCCACACCAGCAAAACATAAGGGGACTCCAAAAATGCCAAGGGAAAATGAAATTAAGAGGTAAGCTGGCTGGTGCCACGGCTCAATAGGCTAATCCTCCACCTGCGGCACCTCCACACCGGGTTCTAGTCCCAGTTAGGGCGCCAGATTCTGTCCTGGTTGCCCCTCTTCCAGGCCAGCTCTCTGCTGTGGCCCGGGAGTGCAGTGGAGGATGGCCCAAGTGCTTGGGCTCTGCACCCACATGGGAGACCAGGAGAAACACCTGGCTCCTGGCTTCAGATCATCGCAGCGCGGGGGGGTGAACCAACAGAAAAGGAAGACCTTTCTCTCCATCTCTCTCTCTGTCTACTCTGCCTGTCAAAAAAATAAATAAAAATTTTTTAAAAATAAAAATTTTTAAAAAAAGAGGTAAGCTTAGAGCGCAGGTCCTGCAGCCCTTATCAGACACATGGGTTTGAGCTCCTGACTCCAGCTTCCTGCTAACGCAGACCCTGGGAGGCAGCACTGATGACTCAAGCAATTAAGTTCCTGCCACCCCAGAGGGAGTTCCTGGCTCTGGCTCCAGCCCCGCCCCAGCTGTGGGCACTTGGTGAGTGAATCAGCAGATGAGAACACACGTACTTATTTCTCTCTCCCTCTCTCTCAAAAACTAATTTTGCAAAAAATATTTTGCTACAAAACTTTTTAAATCCATGCATTTTTTTCACAATACACATTTTCTCCAACTTTTTGAAGACTCCTTGTATGCAGATTTCAAAAACTCTTCACCAAAACAAACTTATTGCGTAATGCTACTTTTTACAAACCTGTGGAAGTTCCCTCATACATCCATTTTTTGCTCACATCATCTCAGTGGCTCCCTATCGCTTTCAGAATTCACTCAGCTCAAGTCTACAAACATTAAGTTGAGCAGCCATGACACAGCAGAGACTAGGCTACAGATGGGGGTGTGGAGGGGAATGAGGCCTAGCCTGAGCCCTTCAGAAGTCCACAGTGAGGGGCCGGCGCTGGGTCGTAGAGGGTTAAGCTGCCTCCCGCAAAGCCAGCATCCCATATGGGCGCCGGTTCAAGTCTTGGTTGCTCCACTTCCAATCCAGCCCCCTGCTAATGCACCTGGGAAAGCAGTGGAAGGTGGCCCAAGTGCTTGGGCCCCTGCACCCAGTTGAGAGACCTGGATTGGGTTCCAGGCTCCTGGCTTCCATGTGGCCCAGCCCTGGCCACTGCAGCCATTTGGGGAGTGAACCAGTAGATTGAGGACCTCTCTCTCTCTAACTCTGACACACACACACCCTCTGTCTTCCCATGCCCTAGATCTAACTAGGTTTGTAATCAATGGCTGACCCCAGGGCGAAAGGATGGCCCCAGAGTGACCACCACAAGAAATCTGAGAAAAGCTGAGGTGCTGCATGACTCCACCTGGAAGTCCCTGACTGGCTCAGGGCCTCTGCCTGGGTAACCATCGTTCCAGGTCATCACCGTCATGTGTCACATGCACCATCTTTATCCAAAGATGATTAAAGTTAGGCCAGGGTACAGCACCAGTTGGTCATGCAAATAACAAGGTCAATTTAGATGCATCTCTTCTGCAGACCCTGAGAGGCTATGCAAGAGCAGAAAGAACAGGAACTGTCCAGCTCTGTCACCCAGACTCGCTGAAGGGGAGCCCATAGACCATCTTCAGGGATATCTCCCTAGGGAGGAGGCATTCCCACAACCCTAGGATGATGATAATGTCCAGTGACAACGCCCAGCCCCCGAGTGTCCAGAAGACTGATTCCTTAGAGTGGGGGCTGCTTGGCACTAACCAAGTGACATAAGAAACCAGCAATGGTCAGCAAAGGGCATGGGCACTGATCACAAGGCGGTCACATCTCACTGGGACCACTGGACCCCAGCAGAGTGACAGGTAAGCATGGTGGCACACAACAAGGTGCAGGCCATGACAATACCCGAGCTCCGCAGACAGGAAGAGTCACACTGATGGCAGATGGGGTCATCAGGAACGGGTTCAAGTGGTAGATGGGGAACATGATATAAGCCAGGGCAATAGGGTTGGATTTGGACAGTAAGAAGAGAGGACAAAGACATCTCAGGGGAGAGGTCATGAGCCAAGGCAGGAACCATCTCCAATACACCTCAGTGCTTATCCATCTGACTCCTCAGCCACTGAAAAATCCTCCTGCAGAACCCACATCATCCAGCCTCTCACTGGGTGCTGCCAGGCTAAGATGCGAGAACTGAATGAGGAGCTGTGTGGGGATGCAGATTCCTCTCTGTGCTGCCTGTCCTGACAGCGCCACTCCTCTCCAGGTGGCCAGCATCTCAAGTCTTCAAATGGTCTGTTTTGTGATTCAGGGGACAACCCTTTCCTCTGCTCCTGTATCTCAGCAAAAATGTCATCCCTACCCAGGGTGACAGCTTTGCCCTGCAGGACAGAAACCGGCCTCCATATTCATGGGGAGTTGTTACTGCTCTGACTATAGCCCTGAGTGGGATGTCAGCCTGGGAGCTGAAGATGACGGCCCCCAGAGGTGCACTTCAAGGATGAGCTCGCCCATGCCCCCACCACCTGGCTTCTGCTCCAAGGAACGTGGGTCCTGGGAGCGGTGCACAGCTGTTGTCATTGGAGTCCCTGAGACACATGAAACAGGGCAAGGAGGAAGGGAAGCAGCCATTTTCAGAGCCAAGGCTGCTCCCGGGAGTGTTTCAAGGTTATTAGTGTGGCTGTAACTGGGCTATTAGCCAAATGCAGGTGGAGAATGAGGTAGCTTTGAAATTGCTTTTCAAAAAAAACAGAACTTGTGTTGGTATAATCTATGCACGCGATCTCTTTTCAAGTAACTCCAAGACAGGACTCAGGTCTCCATCCACATTTGGAGCCATCTACTTCCCTGACACTCAAAACAGGGCACAGTCTTCCAAGTGATGCCCTGCCCTTGGCCTGTTCCATCTGCCCTGAGTGACCCCATCTGCCCTGAGTGACCAGGGGCCAGGCATGAGCCCTCCTCTCAGATCCCAAAGTCAGGGTTGGCTCAGGAACACTTTGGTTCACAGGCATGTGGCCTCATTCCCCAGGGTGGACAGTGGCCTGTGTCCAAAATCCAATGTGGCCATCCTATCCCCTTCAGCTTCCTAAGGGGACACAGGAGCTGTCTTATTTCCAAGAGAAACCTCTAATTTTTTAGTATACTAGTTTTTTAAAGATTTATTTGTTTGGAAGTCAGAGTTAGGCAGAAGCAGAGGCAGAGGGAAAGGGAAAATCTTCTGTCCGCTGGTTCACTTCCCAACTGGCTGCAACAGCCGGATCTGTGCTGATCCAAAGCCAGGAGCCAAGAGCCTCCTCCAGGTCTCCCACATGGGTGCAGGGGCCCGAGGACTTGGGCCATCCTCCACTGCCTTCCCAGGTCATAGACGTGGGGCAGCCAGGACTCGAACCGGCACCCACATGGGATGCCAGCACTGCAGACAACAGCCTCACCCACTACACCACAGTGCCAGTCCCCAAGAGAAACCTCTTCCTGCAGCCTCCTGCCCAGCCCCCTTGGGCTGCAGGAAGAGCAAGGTGTGCTCCTACACGCCTTTCCCCGAGATCCAGTTCTTGGCTCACGGTACCTTCATCTAGCCATTTTCCCAAAGCTACAGTTTGGGCCTCATCCCCTCCACATCCAATCAGCTGCAAATCCTGTTCTTAACCCCTTCAGTCCTACGACTTCTCCCCCCCCCCCAATTCAGGTGGTTTCTAGGTCCCACCAGACAGCCAAACAGATCCCTCAGCACAGGGTCCAGCCCCTCCTCACTCCGATTTCTACACTGCAGCCATAACTGTCTTGCAGAAATTTCAGGTCTGATCTTGTAACAGCTGCAATGAAGCTGCTCATAGCTACTATCCTTAGGACGGTGTCCAAATGCCTCCTCTGACCCCTCATACTGCTGAGCCACAGCCATGGGGAAAGGACTCGGGTCTCCCGATGATTCTCTCTCACCGGCAGCCCTTGCGCACGCTGTTGCCTTCGCCCGGAGCACTTTCCTCTCTCCTCTGCCACACTGAATCCTAATCCTCCTCCAGAACTTGGCTCAGGGGTCTTCTCCAGGCAACTGCTCTGCTCCCTCTTACTCCAGACTTGGGATAGGGTGCCCTTCTAGGAGTCACTACAGAGTATGATCTTCATACATCTGTCTCCCCCATAGCCTGTCTTTGGGTTACTTCCCAGCAAGGATGCTGTTGAAGTCAACTTCATTAAACCTGTGCCTACTATGGTTCATGGAAATAACCACTTAAAAGTATTAAATGATTGAATTCATTGAAGATGAACAGTAGATGAGGTTGTAAATCAGCCAACTGGCTGGCCAGGAGCTTGGCATGAGAGTAACTGGGGATTAAGATGACAACACATGCAAAAGCAAGGAATGTTTTTAAGAGGGCATCTTCAGCTCCAAGGTTCCCCTCTACTTTTGGCCGCTGTATCTCACCCAGACCCATCCAATCAAATGTGTAAAGTGTTGACATTTCACTCTGGGAATCTTAGCACTGACCCAAGAACAAAGTTTGGTACTTAGCATGGAGGCAACCTGACCAGGTATTGGATGAACGACTTGACTATAACGCAACAATTCAGAGGATGGCTAGAGCTTCCATCATGTGTAGCTCTCCTGCCATGGTGTGATGTTGGTAACTTCAGGTTGTCAATTTAGCTGCATGAAGAGATACCCAGATAGCTGGTAATGTATTATTTCCAGGTCTGTCTTTGAGGGTGTCTCTGAAAGTGACTGACATCTGAACCAGCAGGTCCAGTAGGGAAGAGCCTCCCCTGCCTCACATGGGCAGGTCTCATGCAATTGGCTGAGGGCTCAGATAGAGCTAAAAGGCAGAGAGAAGCACACTCATTCTCTGTCCTACAGCTGGGCCACTTACACTCCCCTGCCTTGGAGCAGCAGAACTCCAGGTTCTCAGCTTCACACTGGACTCGACGCAGTGTCCTGCAGTTTCTCAGGGCTCCTGCCTGAGACACGCGGTTATGTCATCAGCTTCCCTGGCTCTTGGCTGTTTTGTCTTAGACTGAACCACACCACCTGCTTCCCCAGTTCTCCAGCTTGAAGATGGCGTAGCACGGGACATCTCAGCCTCCAGAATGGCATGAGTCAATTACCCTAATAAATCCCTGCTCGTCGGAAGGGAAGGAGGGAGGGAAGAAGGAACAGATATATCAACTAATTGATCCTATTTGTTCCATTCTTCTAGAGAACCATGACTGATGCGGGATGTCAGGACACACTTTTCCAACAGTGGTTTGGAGTAAAATAACCTTTGACAACTTTGTCTACACCCTTCAGAGTGGGTTGATGGGACTGATGCAAAAATACCATCTTCTAAGCTGGCATTTTCTGGTTTCATGAAGAAGTGGAGAAGGGAAGCCAATTAAATTACAACCTGACTCACAAAGTGGAAACTGCTTCCCTCCGGCTCAGCCTTCTTCTTGCGCCAGCATTTCTGCCAACCCTCCTTGATGGCCCCCCACCCACGCCTTCCCAGGTCTCTCTCATTAGCTGGCAGATGTGTTCAAAGCAATGCTGGCAAAATGTCATGCAGGTGGCCACCCATATGGTGCCAGTTTGGATCCGACTCCTAGAGAAAATTCTGAGAGCCCATTCATCCATGAAGGACACCTGCCAGCTTCCTGCACTGGGTCCAGAGATGACTGTCTTGGGGACACAGGTGGAAAGCAGGTGTTTCAGATAAATGGACCACCCTCTGCTAATCACCACTGATCAAGCCAGTGGTGCAGGAGAAAACAAAATGAGAAAGAATCATCATCCAAGAGGTGAAATGAACTGATGGCCAAGGAGCCAGGGGATGCGTCTGGATTCCCATAACGAATGATCTTCTTCAGGCAGACTTTGCTTCAGAGCATGCCAGAAATTCAGAGACAGAGAGTGTGTGTGGACTTCAAATTTAATTCCACTTGATGTAGTATCTGGAGGTGTTCAATCTAATAAGGTCTACGGCAGCCAAAGAACAGACTCATTCAGCCAGTCACTTGATGTTTATGCAACATCTACCATGTGCCAGGCACCATTCTGAGTGCTGGAGACAGAACAGTGAACAATTTTCACAAGGCCCTCTTTTGCAGAGACTTACATTCCAGTCAGAAGAAGGCAGAGAAACGGCTATGAAAATGCAGGTTAAGTGCTATGCCCACAAGGTGAAAAATGGGTGGAACGATACATAGGTCAGGTGGTCTAGGACATCTGCTCTGAAAGCTGATATTGGAAGCTGAGTAACAATCTGAACAAGGAATAACCAGTTAACCACACAGGGATTCAGAGAACAGCAAGTGCAAAACCCCACCGTGAGACTGTTGATGCTCAAAGTTGGAAGAGCAGCATCCTCAAAATGAGCGATTCTACAGAAAACAAAACTCTAACCAACAGTGGAAGGGTCCAGAAACTGATAGAGCTGTGGGTTGAAGGTATTGCTTCCTGCATCTGAGAGTCTGGCAAGGCAAGGATAGGCAGCGACTAATTCAACAGCATTTGACACTGAGATGCTCAGAATCCTAAGAGTGCTTCATGCCAGGATTAGGCTTGGCATTGGATCCTGGAGACAGGAAGGCAAACTAGATTCAGGGGAGTTGGGTCAAGGTTAAAAATGAAGCAGGCAACTAAAGGAGAGGCTGGATCTGAGGTGTGTGCATCTGGAAGCTGAGATTGCCATGCCCAAGGTCAGAGTCTAGGTGAACAGAGTTGAGGACAGAATAACCCAGTGGATCCAGAACCCAGGATGCAGTCAGGAGGTAGAGGTGATGCCAAAGATAAGAACAAAGGATGATGGCATTTCCAAGAAATATGGTGTGTGCTTCCTATTGGAAGAGGGGTCAATTCAAGACTTCAACTAACCCTAGAACACAATGATTCCTAGAGTATCTTGCACATTTCTCTTGAGCATTAGTCTGAAAACCTCAGGAAATTCAAATTCAAATTTCCTTAAGTTGAAGTCATGATCTAAGTCCAATCATGTCTTCACTGGAAGACATGATCCATTCATTCTTCCTTAACTACTTATTGTCTCCTCCCCATCCCATGAGGGCTGAGTACCAGCTCTGCTGCCTTCCTTCTATACATCTCTCCCAGCCATTCTGTTCTCCCCTTCCTCCTCACCACCAGCCCAGGTCTTCAGTGGAATTAAATTAAGTTCCCTAATTTCAGTGAATGATGCCACCACCTCCACTCCTCACAATGTTCAACATGGACGTTTCAAGTGTGACAGTCCCAGGAACAGACCTTGAGATGGATATGGGCATAAGGAGATGGATTGGAAAGTACCTTTGAGATTCTCACCAGGGAAAGGGAAGGGAAGGGAAGGAAGTAGAACTACATCAAAGTCTCAGTCAAGGCTTCAACCCACCCCTGGGGGAGTACTGAAGCTGAGATGGCCCTTCAGCATTGTCCTGTGTTGGGGTGAAGGGTTTGGGACGTAGCTGACCACATGTTGGCTAGTCATTGGAAGCAGGCTCTCCAGGAAGGTGGTGTGACCTTGGAAAAGATGGCTGTATGCAGTGTGCAATTCTCTCAGAAGGCAGACAACGAAGTCCTTCAGTCTCAGGTGGCTCTACGTGGTGGGTTAAAGCATCCATTCATTCTTCCTTAACTACTTCTCACTTTGTCTCCTCCCCTTCCCATGAGGGCTGAGTACCAGCTCTGCTGCCTTCCTTCTATACATCTCTCCCAGCCATTCTGTTCTCCCCTTCCTCCTCACCACCAGCTCACGTCTCCAAATCTCAACACCTCTCACCTGGACAATGTCTTCTACCTGCCCTCCCTGGATCTCTCTTCCAGAATCATCTTTCCAAGACACAGTCAGAACCCCTCCCCGTTACTATTTCAAAACCTCCATTGGCTGTCTTCAGAATGAAATCTGAATTTTAGATCACTGAATTCCAGACCCTCCATGACCTGGCCCCTGATCACTGTGTTCTCAACATCATTTCCCACTCAGCCCTGCACTCTGCTTGGACTTTTGCCTGTTTTCATTTTCCCTGATCCTATGGACATGTGGCTCTTTGGTCAGAAAGTCCCTATCACTCTCCACCCTCTCTGATGTTTAGGACTGAAATCAGAGCTCACTGTACCCTGCAACAGCACACCCAACACAATCCCTCCTCTGCCCTAAGCCAGCTTGGTCTTCAGCTCTGTCTGAATAGCCCTTGTCTGCCTTCTTCATGAGACTGTAAGATCCTTGAGAGCTGGGACTTTGTCTTGTTCTTTTTAATATCCCACATACTATTTTGCAATGACTAGTTTACAACAGCTGCAGAGTAAATTCTTGTTGAATGAATCAGTCAACAAATAATAAGAGGAGTGGGCACTATGGCATAGCAGGTAAAACCTCCACCTGCAGTGCTGGCAACCTATATGGGTGCCTGTTCAAGTCCCAGCTGCTCCCTTTCCTATCCAGCTCTCTGCCATGGCCTGGGAAGGCAGTAGAAGATGGTCCAAGTCCTCCCAGGTGGAAGATCTTGAAGAAGATCCTGGCTTCAGATAGGCTCAGCTCTGGCTGTTGCAGCCCTTTGGGTAGTGAACCAGCAAATGGAAGACCCCCCCCCCCCCCACCTCTCTGTAACTCTGCCTTTCAAATAAATAAATAAATGAATATTTAAAAAGAGTAAGATGAGCTAACAATATTATCTGAATCCTTAACACCAAAACAACATACTCTAATGAACTCATATACCCAATAGGGATATATGAACATACTTCAAAAGTTCATGGAAAATGAAAATAAAACCTAATCTATTTTGGTACAAAAAACTTGTGAAATCCACATACACAAAGGGTCTTCAAAAAGTTAATGAAAGTGCATATTATGAAAATGCTATGCATGAACTTCAATTCTTTCCTGCATCAAAATAATTTTAATTACATTTTCTGTGAACTTTCTGAATACCCTCAACTACTGTAAGAAATAGGATATTAAGTCTTCACACCAGAGCCATAGTCCCAGAGAATCTCAGTT
The DNA here is from genome assembly GCA_949820135.1 of Sylvilagus floridanus. Lineage (NCBI taxonomy): Eukaryota > Metazoa > Chordata > Mammalia > Lagomorpha > Leporidae > Sylvilagus > Sylvilagus floridanus. The sequence goes on along the minus strand of OX463228.1, from coordinate 6,552,132 downwards.
CCGTGTCCACCCGTATTGTCCTTTTGTCCCCTCAATACAGTTTTAACATTAGCCGAGGGCCATGAGAAACCCACTGAGGACCACCCAACCCTCAAGCCAAACGCCCCTAGCATGCCTTGCTGCACTGTGGCAACTCAGAGCTAAAATGACACAGTCCCAGCCCCCCACGATCCACTTCCCACCGAGAAGACACACCCGTGAGAGAACTGGATCGCAGAAGGAAGGAACACGAGGGGCAGCCATGCCCTGGCGATGCGGGGTGCTTGGGCAGCTGTGGTACAGGTTCCACCGGCTGGCCCCGGGCTCAGGGATAACGAGGTGGACCCAGCGGAGGCTTTCTGCTCCCACAGCCACTGGACAATTTCTCCTGACTCTTCAGTAAAACCCACCCATACTTGGTAATGAATCACTTCGTGCATTAAATGAGAGATTGAATGCCACGTCGCTTTACAAGGAGGCCCTTGGAAAGGCTTCATTGTGGGAGAGGTGTAGGGAGCAGCAACAGAGGTGGAAAAGTGAAAAGAGATGAACTCAACCCAGCAACGAAGCCTCAGGCCTCAGAAGCATCCTCCCATTCCTGGCCCTGCCCACCAAGACTCCTCTCCAAACCTCGTTCAGAATAGGAGGGATGTGGGTAAAAATAGGACTTCATGCTGACACGATGTAAAATAAGCAGAGCCAACCAGCTAGCTCTGCCCGGCTACAGAGAAGGACGGACTCCATCCCACTTCGCTTCACAGTATCTCGCAGCTGTGGCCGCTCCTGGCTCTAGCTAACAGGGAGGTGACATCACCAGTCAGCCAGAGATGCCAGTGCCTGCTCAGGTGTCTAGGGGAAGGCTGTAGAACCCAGGGGCCACTGGCTGGAGCAGCGGCTCCACTGGGAAGAGAGGCCAGGGCTCTGAAGTCAGGTGCAACTCTCCCTGCAGTATCCAGGAATATCTATCTGGTCATAGACACATGTTGGGTGTCCCAGATGGAAGATACGCCCTGGGACCCCTCATCGTTCTAGGGGAAATCCCATCTGGGAGACAGCACTTGTGAGACGCACCCTGTGAGTCCCCAGGAACACCTGGGGAACTCGTTTGTGTGACTCTAGGGGCCACCATGCATATTGCAAAGCAGTCTCCTTTGTGGACTCCTGTGAGATCCCGCTGAGCTCTCTCAGCTCCCATGCAGGAGCAGAAACGGCACTCAAAATAGTTGGGGGAGCAGAGCATTTCTGGGAGTTAGAGATTCTGTAGGATCCGTTTGAGGCGAGATACAGTGAGATCTAAGCGTTACAAGTCTTTGACCCACAAGCCTGGGGCATTTTTACGCTGATTTTCATTACAGAGAGCCCAGCCCTTCCCTGCTTCTGAATGACAAACATGATACAGGTCTGGTCATTCTTTTGCTGAGGTCACTATCAAAACTGGCTGGTCCGGTTGCCAGGCTGACCCTGTCTGGTGACCTTACATCTCACTGTTGCACTTCATTAGTAAGAAAGTTAGAAGTTAACACTCCAGGGTGGTACTTAGCCTACTCAGTAACCCCACATCTCCAGAGTGCGTAGGTTTGAGTCCCGACTCCACTCCCAATTCCAGCTTCTTGCCAATATGCACTCCGGGAGGCAGCAACTGTGGCTCACGTAGTTGGGTCCCTGCCACCCACGTGGGAGACCTGGATGGAACTCCTGGTTCCTAAGCATTTGGGGAGTGGACCTGAAGATTACATCTATCCACTCATCTCTCTCTCTCTCTCTCTCTCTCTCTCTCTCTCTCTCTCTCTCTCTCTCTCTCTCACCTCCCCTCCTTCCCTTTCAAATAAATAAAAGTTACCCCTTACTAACCTACAGAAACAAATGGGAACTTACATAAACTGATTGGCATTGGTGAAAAAAAAAAGCAAACGTGTAAGGGATGCATGGACAGACATCAGGTGCAGGGACCTTGGGTGGCCCAGGCCAGCACCCCCACACTCTGGTCAGCAGCCAATGCAATTATCTGCCAGGAATCCAGGGCCGAACACTCCCACCTGCTGCAGCGCTTTGCTGACTTGGGAAATGAGCCTCAGAAACCCATCTGAGAACAAAAGACACAAAGAAACAATTCACAGATGAGCAAAAATAAACGACTGTGGGAGACTTGGAAGGAGGTCCAGCTACACTCATACTTTCAAAAACACAGTTTAAAACCACTACCATGTCTACCCATCACATCAACGATTAAAATGAAAACAAGGGCACCTAGAGCTGGCAATGGTGATAGAAAGTGTTTCACCTGCTGCTGTTGGCGCCTCAAATCGTTAACACTCTGAAAAGCAGACACACAGACATGGCGCCCATTTGCTTGTTTACTTCTTCAAATTCCCCAAAGGCCAGGGCTGGGCCAGGGCCTAAGCCAGGAATGAGGAACTCAATCCATGTCTCCCTCATGGGTAGCAGGGACCCAACTACTTGAGCCCCCACCTGCCTTCTCCAGGAAGCTGGACCTGGGATCAGAGCTAGGCTTCCACCCAGGTCGTCTGACGTGGAATGCAGGTACCCCAAGCAGTTTCACTGCTGGGCCAAATGCCCACCCCTGGCACCTCGGGTTGATACAAACTTCTTGAGAAGCAATTTGGCAATATACAAAAGCCCAGAAACTATTCTGCCCGTTGGTCTTGTTACTCTGCCTCTAGGAATTTATTCTAAGCCAACCAGATTTCTGTGACAAGAAACACAGTGCTTCATACTTAGAGTAATCACAAACAAAAATGAAAACACAGGGGCCAGCAGGTAATGCCACCGCCCACAATGCTGGCATCCCACATGGGTGCCAGTTCGAGCCCCAGCTGCTCTACTTCTGATCCAGTTCTCTGCTAATGGCCTGGAAAAGCAGTGGAAGATGGCCCAAGTGTTTGGAACTCTGCAACTCATGTGGGAGACCTGGGTGAAGCTCCTGACTCCTAGCTGCAACCTGGTCCAGTGGTGGGGGTGGAAGATCTCTGTCTTCCCCTATCTCCCTCTCCTACCCTCTGTAACTCTTTTCATATAAATAATTTTCATGTAAATAATATAATTTCATATAAATAACTCTTTTCATATAAATGTCCAACACTATTACAATACATAATGATACATCTATATAACATAAATTAACAAATACTAAATACCATGTTCTCAAACATGATTACATGAAGAACTGCTTACAATACGCTAATAGGGGAAGCACGGAGTTAAAATACACGCTAAGGGACTATCTGACCAAAAAACTCAATTGTAAGATATAAAACAATCTGTGGTACAGCGGATTAACACCCTGGCCTGAAACGCCAGCATCCCATATGAGTGCCAGTTCGAGTCCCGGCTGCTCCTCTTCCCTTCCAGCTCTCTGCTATGGCCTGGGATAGCAGTAGAAGATGGCCCAAGTCCTTGGGCCCATGCACCCATGTGGGAGACCCAGAGGAAGCTCCTGGCTTTGGATTGGCGCAGCTCCAGCCATTGCGGCCATCTGGGGAGTGAACCAGTGGATGGAAGACCTCTCTCTCTCTCTCTGCCTCTCCTCTGTGTAACTCTGACTTTCAAATAAATAAATCTTTTTAAAAAATGCACGTTTATTTGAAATATATATAAAACAATCTCACAACTGAGAAGACAATCCCACTTAAAAATGAGCAACAGATTTGAACAGACACTTCACCAAATATATGCAAATGTCCAATGAGCCCATGAAAAGATGCTCAACCTCAGCAGTCAGAGAAATGCAAATAAAACCAACAAATACCACTGCACACACTCTACAATGTCTCAGATTAAACAGTAACCAAGTACTGCAAAGACACGAGCAACTGGGACACTCCTGCATTGCTAGCAGAAGCTTAAAATAACCCATAACTTGGGAAACAGAGTTTCAGGTTCTCATAGAGTTAAACATACTCTTCCCCCATCACCCACTCCTAAGTATTTAACCAACAGAGGACGACACGTCCACAGAAAGTACTCCAGTATGAATTTTCATCACAGCTTTATTCATAATAGCCCCAAACTGGTAACAACCCAAATGTTCACCAACAAGTGAATGACTAAACCAATTATGACAACTGCATACAATGAACTATTACTCAGCAGTAAAAGGAGTACAACTTGAAAGAATCAGAAAAAACCTCCAGACACAAGACTGTACACACTCTATGTTTCAGTGATATGAACTAGAAAAGACAAAAGCAGTAAGTTTGGTAGACCAATCTCTGTCTTCACCCCCCCCATTCTGACTTTCAAATAAGTAACAAAATATTAAAAAGATACATGACATATGGTTCCCAACAATGTAAAACATATACAAACTTACGAAAAAAGACTTAAAAGAGGTTTTTCCAATATTTAGCCTCTTCTTCATACTCTTCCCTTTTTCCAAATGTCTTACAATGAGTATACATTATTCTTATAAACAGAAAAACATGCTATATAAAGAATCGAAACAACATTTAGTATCAGGTTTTAAATGCTATTGGAAATGAAGCAAAGGAAACAAAATTGAATACAAAAATGAAGTCAATTATAAAAACAATATGTATGAAAGTAATTTAAGAAAATATTAACAATAATTCTCTTGGTCATGGAATTACAGGTGATTTTTTTCATCTTTCCATTTTTTTCTAATTTCCCCCCTACAATTGGCATCCATTAAACCAGGTCTGGCTGGTTTAAATTTGAGGTCTGTATTGGCTTCAGACCAAAAGAATTAAGGTAATGGCACTGTGTGATGCCAGGCACCTAGAAAATCCTCAGTGAACACTTGTGGCATTAACAGAACTGAATACAGTGAGGGTCACTGGTGACTGTTCCCATTGTGCTTGCTCAGACTGCAATTACCCAGCATCCACTGTGTCCAGTGACCTGCCCCAGAGCCTCGGGTGGGTGCTGGAAGAGGAGGCGGCAAAGACCCTGATCTTGCTGTGTGGGAGACCCGTCTGCAGCAGAGAATGAACAGGCACCAAGGAAAACAGACAATGTGTCCAGAGCTGCAGCCGGTGGATCCACCAAGCATGAAAGGATGGGCATCCTGTTCATGCCAACTCCATCTCAGAAATCCCAGGTGGGCTTCTCTCGTCTGCACCCGTTTCTCCTCCCAGCTCCTCAATGCCTGCTCTACCCTTCTGCTGAGCTGAAACCAACAGGCCCTGGAGAGCCAGCTCCCGCCTCCCCATCCCAGGAGGGGCAAGGATGAAGGCTCACGAACGCCTAGATTCTTTGTCATGTGACCACAGTCAACTGCACAGAGGTGTAATCATTTTGTCCACATGCAAGCAGGGAAGCCAGTAAGAAGAGAAAGGGGACCCGCATTGGTCCAGCGGTTAAGACACATGACCCACATGGCCCAGCACGACCACATCCTGCATCAGAGGGCCTGGGTTCCAGTCCCACCTCTACGACTGACTTCAGTTTGCTGCTAACATGCACCATGGGAGGTAGAAGGTGGTGGCTAGGTAGCCAGGTCCCTGCCACCCACATGGGAGACCCTGACTAAGGTCCTGGCTCCCAATTTCAGCCCAGCCCAGCCCTGGCTGTTGCAGTCAACTGTGGCACAAACCAGCAAACGGAAGGTCTCTATCTCTCTGCTTTTCAAATCATTTTGTTGTTAAAGAAAGAGAGCTCTGAAAGTGCTCATCAAGGAAGGCTGAGAAAAACACGAGTGCGTTCTCTGGCCAAGTGCAACGGTCTCTTCACCAGCAGCTAACAGGCACAAGGAGAAGATCCAAGGCCTTCCGATGGTCCCAGCCAAGTTTGCTGGTTGCCAGACACCACAACAGGGACACGCAGTGTGGACAGGGACTCACAGTGGTCATATTTCAGACATCAGAACATTCGCTGGCTGGCCCCACCTCCACCTGCCATTACATCAAGACCAGTGGGACTACAACAAGATGTTACATTCAAGTTTCACACCGTGATACAATAGACACGACACTCCAGAGTTAGATGCCAAAAGAAGACACGTATTTTCAAGGAAAGAGCCAAAACCTTATTATAGAACTCAATCTTCACACCCACACCCTCACTGGAGGTATAAAACAGTCTGGCTTGTGGGAAAGATGTATTTTTGAAAAGAAAACAATTACTGACATGCTGTGCGCTTCACTGCATCCCAGAGGGAGGAAGAGGTGCCTGCCTTCTCTCAAACACAGTGGAAGGGACTTGAGAGATGGCTCAGCAAACCTGATGCATGTCCCCTGTGATGACGGGGGCACAGCGGACTGGTGCTGGACCCCAGCCTGGACATCCGAGAGGCAGAGAGACGAGGACTGCTGGGCTGCTCCCACCATAGGAGGAGGAGATGTTTTACAGCCTTGGCACTGACTTGCAAACTCTCAGACTGTGTCTGGGAAGGGACGCCTGGAATCTACCCTTGTAGCCAATGTGAGCCAGTGGTTCCAGAGTGAGCAGGTGTGGTCACGCTGGCTCTGTCCGAGGGTCTACTTGAGGGACAAGAATCCTCAAGCAGAGAGAAACTGCAAGGCTCGCCAGTTCCTGTAAGAGTGCTGTGAATATGCTGTAAACAAGCGACACCTGCACGAGAGCTGAAAGGAAGAGATGGGGAACTGTAGGGGCCAGCACTGTGGCATAAGTAGGTTAACCGTCTGCCTGCAGCCCAAAGCCCCAGCATCCCCTATGGGCACGGGTTCAAATCCCAGCTGCTCCACTTCTGATCCAGCTCTCTGTTATGGCCTGGGAAAGCAGAAGATGGCCCAAGTCCTTGGGCCTCTGCACCCACGTGGGAGACGCAGAGGAGGCTCCTGGCTCCAGATGGGCCCCAGCTCCGACCGTTGCAGCCTTTTGGGGAATGAACCAGCAGATGGAAGACCTTTCTCTGTGTCTCTGCCTTGCCTTGGCCTGTAACTCTGACTCTCAAGTAAATAAATAAAATCTTTGTGGGGGGGGACCCAAGAACAAACTTCAGTGGCTAGCTTTCCATACCACCTCTCCAACATCTGCCTGTTACAACACCAAAGGGGCTGTGACACTGATTATGGGGCTAGAGGAGGACGCACCAACAAATGAAGAAGCCATCCGCTGCCCCATCTCCTCATCTACAACAGGCTTCCTGCCCACAGTGGTCCTAGCTGCAGAACTGTGGCATTGCGTGGGCCCAAGCATTCCAACATCTGGATTGAGACAGCATTCGGTGACTTAGAGTAACTACCAGATTTTTTACCACCCAAGAGTGAGCCAAAAAATCATGGATCCACGTGAGTTTCCAACAGGAAGAGGGGAAGGACTTTCCTCCGTGAATCCCTTTGGAAAGGACCATGGAAATGCAAAGAGCATTGCTGTAGGATTCCATCTCAGGGCCCTGACCGTTCAAACGTCACCCCCAGCACGCACTTACACACACCATGCGATCCATGGCTCTTCTAAAACCAAGGGATGCTCCTCCCCCTCAGCCGAACTCGAGTTGGGTAACTCATAGAGAAGTGCAGGCTGGCCCATGAACAGTGCTCAGAGGGACAGAGAGGCGGCCCCCGGGGTGGTGAGCAGCACCGCGGATTGGGAAACTCTACAAAGGAAAGCCGGAGACCATCTGAGCCACCACGGCTCTTCTCAGGTCCTGGATATCCTACAACCAAAACCAAAGGTCCAGAAACTTCTTCCGGCGGCACCAAAAGAGAAGAGTAATGGAGAGAATATGGCTCAGAGTGGGGAACGGAGGAAAGAAGGGCCAGGGTTGCAGTGAACCCTGCTCAGGTGCCAGGACCTGTCCCACACCGCATCTCTTCTCTGCCGTTGTCACGCTACGCAAGGCTACTTCCCCATTTACAGAGGAGACCCTGAGCCCCACAGATGGGCAGTGGTTTCGTGTCCATGGCTGTTGGGCAAGGCCATCTCCCTTCCATCCTACGAGGCTGCCTTCCCATGCTGTTAAATCTTCAGTAGTGACTCCTGTGGGAAAGGCAACGTGAGGGCTACCTGGCTGATGTCTCTGAGTGACCCCAGGAAACCAACACAAGACAACAATGCGCTCCGTGCCCACGTCTCAGAACCCAGATCTCTTCTAGGAAGTCCCCCCTCAACAACGAGTTGCACGTGAGTGTTCAGCAAGAGGGGCCTCTAACACAACCACGGAGCTGAACAATTCCTATCGCCTGTGCTTTCACGGCACCTTTTCTACGTTTAGCCGCCTGAGTACCACTGAGTGACAACCGCCGGCGGCACTGCATCCAGTAACGTGCTGAGCAGTTGGCAGCCCTGAGCTACAGGCTGCACCATAGAGCCCAGGTTGGGTAGTAGGGTAGGCCATCTGCGTTTGTGTAAGCACAGTCACTCAGACCATGACAAGATCACCTGACATTGCATTAACCAGAAAATGCCCCCATTATGAAGTGATGCACGACTATAGTTTGACAGAAACCACAACCCAAAAAAATGTGGAATATTTACTGTCTAGCTCCTTGCAGAAAAAGTGTGTCTTGAGGTAACATTAATTACTGAGTTCTTGCTACAAACTCTTCTTAATACATTACTTGGGGGGGCCAGCGCCATGGCGTAGCGGGTTAAGCCACCACCTGCAGTACTGGCATCCCATTTGGGCACCGGTTCGAGTCCCAGCTGCTCCACTTCCAATCCAGCTCTCTGCCTGGGAAAGCAGAGGATGGCCCACATCTTTGGGCTCCTGCACCTGCATGGGAGACCCAGAAGAAACTCCTGGCTTCGGATCGGCACAGCTCGCTCGCTCGCTCTCGCTTTCTCTCTCTCGCTCTCTCTGCCTCTCCTTCTTGCTGTAACTCTGACTTTCAAATAAATAAATACATTTTTTTTAAAGTACATTACTTGCCAACCCTCCCAAGGCCCTGGGGGACTGATCCCACCCTCTCATTGCTCGGCTTCCACAGATGAGGTACAGAGGCTGAGCAGGGTTGAGCAGCAGTTTGCTCCAAGTCAAACGTGGGGAAGAACTTGAACCCGCCAGCCTCATTCTGGATTCTGTTCCTCTATTCCCTAAGCTGCCCTGCCACCCTGCCACTGTGGACTCCATTGTCTTTGCAGTCAGCACCTTATTAGGGAACAACAATGTTTATACCAGAAACAGATCCCAAAAAGGGGGATGGAAGGAGTCTTCAGAGGATTTGTCTTCGTTTTCCATTTTTACCCAAGGCAGTATGTAACAGCAGCCTGCTATGCCCGAGGGCGCAGTATGCTAAGACGCTCTGCAGGCTGTGATGGGCACTGGGTGACAGCTGACCCCCAGACCTGGGACTCAGCAGAGAGCAGCGGGCGGGCATGGGGCACGCAGAGGCTGTGGGAACGTCCCCATCAGCACACGAGCTTCTCACACCCCCAGAGGAGCCCAGATTGGCTCCTTGGTGTTAAGCATCGAGCACGGGCATCCTGGGAAGCCAGAAGGGGGTCTCCTCCACCACGAGGGGGACAAAAGGGATCAGCTGCTGAAACCAACATGCGCTCTTGAGTCCTCCTTCCTCTTACGAAGTCTAGGACCGATTCCTGCTTGATCCAGGGAAAACCGCAGCGATATTTTAACAGCTGACAGCTGGTGTAGCACAGGTACTCGTCGGGGAGAAGGGATGCCTGGGCCACAGCGGGTAGAGGAAGTCCTGGGTGTGGGGCGGGGTGTGCGTCAGGTGCTAACCCTCTAGCAGCCAGATTGCCCAGAGGCAGCAGAGGGTCCTGGGTAAGGGACCCAGGAGGCTGGCTTGGGACATTGGGAGGGTCCATAGGATGCCAGATCATGTATCTTTATATAAAATACAGTTGTACCTGGACATCCCAGCTGAACTCCGGTCCCTAGTGGAAATTTTCACTGACAGTGGCCGTAACCGTCATAGAGCTAGTACTTGCCAGATGCACCTGCTCAGGTGAGCTATCTCATGTGCGGGTCGAATGTGACTTCCTGGGCCTCCTGGAGAGAGGCCCCGGAGCTGCACCTTGTCACCGGTGCCCTCCACCCCTGTGATCTGACCCGCTCAGAAGACAGCCGCCCAACCCTGCATTTCCCCAACACAAGTCCCTGGGCCCACCCCCGCCCTTCCGAGTCGGAAGCTGCATCACCCAGTTCTCAGCGGCGGGGCGGGGGCGGGGGGGGGGGGGTGGCTCAGTGTAGCCCCCATTTCATATCAAGGAAACAAGTTTCTCCCAGAGGCGGCTGATTTTCCTGAGGGCGGGTGGTGGGAGTGGGAACCAGAACCAAGGTCTCCTAACTCCCAGGACAGCAGTGTCTGCCCCCCATGGGCCCCAGAGACAGCGCGGACACAGTAACCACCCACCAGTCCTGTTAGGGAAGCACTGGACGAGGGAAGCGTGCCGACCCTTACTTTGTAGAGGATCTCAGTGCAGGAAAGCAACTTTCTCCAGGATCCAGCAAAGCAGGCTCCTCCGGGCTGCACCTGCAGGCGCCACTTGTGCTCCTCCTCCACCCCGGGGGCCTTGTCCAGCAGGCCTCCCCGGGTGAGTCAAACACCCCTGCAAGAAGCAAACGCGTTTCCCTTTACACACCGACTACAAAGGCAAGAAAAAGCCCAGGCAGGACCGTACCCGTGGGCAGACTCCTGCTCGGCTCTTTAGTAGGCTGACTGCTTCCCCTGGCCTTCTAGAATGATCTTAACCAGTTCTATTTATAGTTGACCCAGGGAGCACCAATTCCTTCCTTCCCAGTCTCCTGTGGCCCCTACCGTTAGACGACCACAGCTCTGATGGGTGTGGGCAAAGTAGGCGTTCAAACACTTTGGGCTGCTCGCCTCAAAGCCTCAAAGCCATCACAGCGCCTATCACCTGCTCTGCTAGTGCACACTGCTCCCCCACCTCCCACGTTGCACACGCACTTCTTTTCTTTTTTTGACAGAGTTAGTCCGTGAGAGAGAGAGGGAGAGAGAGAAAGGTCTTCCTTCCATTGGTTCACCCCCCCAAATGGCTGCCACAGCCAGTGCTACAGCGATCTGAAGCCAGGAGCCAGGTGCTTCCTCCTGATCTCCCATGCACGTGCAGGGCCCAAGGACCTGGGCCATCCTCCACCGCCTTTCTGGGCCACAGCAGAGAGCTGGACCGGAGGAGGAGCAACCGGGACAGAATTCGGCACCCCAACTGGGACTAGAACCCGGGGTGCCAGTGCCACAGGCGGAGGATTAGCCTAGTGAGCCACGGCACCAGCCTGCACGGGCATTTCCAAGTTAACCGCCAGTCCTCAGTGCTATAGAATTAATCGCCTCTGCAGCTGACCTCTCCTCTGGCCCTTGGGGCGCAGGGCAGATGGACCCAGAGTGGCCTGGGCAGAGCTCAGGGGCAGGAGGCCTCTCGGTGGAGGCGGGGCTTGTTGGACCCCGCCCACACGCTCTCCTCTCAGCGCTGCCTTTCCGCTGGGTTGAGCCCATTTTCGGGGTCCGCGGTCACGCCTGGAAGCCACCTCGAGGTAGTGTCCGAGGTGACAGCCGTCTTCTGCTAGTCCTCCACGCGTGATTCATGGGGGAACTCGAAGTGCGTTTTATTTTCTCATAACCATCGCTCTCTGCCAGTCCATTACAGATGAACTAAGATCCGGACGAGTGGTGCACCCTTATGAAAGATTACCCCTGTGTGCCCAAAATGACCACCCTGACCTTAGCAGCATTAATCCCTGGCCCACTTTTGCTGAATATGTCATATATCCTCAGGTCGCCGGCACGAAATATACTGGTTCAGTGCATTTCTCTGTCTGTATTAAGCAACCTGTATATATGGTTTAATCACGAGTGTGGACCTGCAGATGTAAATCACAACCTGTGCAGACTGGAATTAAAAAGCAGGATGAACTGTCCAAAGGTCATCTAATCCATCCCCCTGCATCTCCAAAGGCATTGCCTAAATCATTCCAGGAAGACTCACATGTGACCTCTTGGGGGGGGTTCACCCCAGGAAGGAGATGCCGAGCATTCTCTGCACTGTATCGTGATATTTAGCAGGTCCTATGAAGGGCCTCGCACCACCGTGATGAATGTTCCCCCTCTTCTCCAGTGTGGATGGAACACAGCCCACCAAGTAAGACCCATCTACCAGCAGTAAATTATGAGGCAGGGCTCGTGTTTACACTCCTATTGTTCCATCAAGGCATCTGTTTATTTAATTGATGGCCTCTGCCATCTTTAAAGGTTACTCTGATATTTAGCAGGGGGTTGAGGAAGCCTGGGAAGTGATAAATTATACCTGCATTTACTCTCTTCCAGACCACGGCCATTGTACAGTTGCAAACGCTTAGAGGTTCCGTGTTGCTGAAATCCTTCGTCTCTATGCATAGTCACCAGGGACCCTCCTTGCCAGACTTCATGATCTCACCCTGGTTCTGCACGTGGCTTAAACTCCGGACACCCTTCAGTGAAATAACCAGGTTTGCAGAGCCTAGAGAAGTAAGACACCCAGGGCATTGAACGCTGGTGCCAAGTATCAGATGTGCATGGATCCCTCACATTCCTCTCTCTGTGGCCAACTGAGTGGCTCGAAGTAACACCCATGTGTTGTCCTCCAATTCCAATGCTCAGAGCTCCTAAAACCCAGGTGTCGGCCAGGCTGTGGCCCTTTCCAGAAGCTCAAGGGGAGAATCCACTCTTGCATTTTCCAGCTTTGAGAAGCTGCCTGCGACCGACTCTTCCGCCTCACACTTGGGCTCTCAGAGCCCCTGGGATCCTACTGGAACCAGAGGGAGCGTGCAGATCCATCTCCCTGTCTGCGGGTCAGCTGATTAGAAACCTTAACCCCCGCTTGTTACACAGCATAGTAGGCACAGTGCACAGCACGGGGTTGTCACACAGCACAGTGGGCACAGTGCACAGCACGGGGCTCTAATTCTGCCTGCTGCAGCCCTTAGCTGATAGGATCAGGGTCAGCAGACAGAAGTTCCTGGAAAGTCCAATTGCAGCCCAGTCCCAAAGTCCAGGAACTAAAGAAGTCTCTAAAAGAGGGAGAATTGCCTGCTGTTGAAGACAGTGGATTTCTGGTTCTTAGAGGGTCTCAAGCTTAGGCCACAGAGGCGCTTCACCAAAAAAGCAGTGGTTACTGCAGACCAAGCACTCTGCTAAACACTCGTCGTATCTTGCATTACTTGTCAAAGTTCTACGAAGCAGAAGCTACTACTTTAGAGAAGATAAACATGCTCGGAGACGCAGGCGAGAATCCCAGCTCCACCTGGTATTAGCTGCATAACCTTAGGCAAGTTAAACTCACCAATCCTCATCTGTAAAATGGGTAGATCGTGATGAGGCTCAGATGTGATAAGAGTAGCAGGCAATACATTCGTTTGTTGGATGATGTATAAAGTACCCTTAGCACAGGGTCTAGCTCATTGCAAGGCTCAGCAGCTGTCCCAGAGTTCAGGCTACGAGGATGGAGCAGATGCCCCGGGGGGTCTCCTTAGTCCTCCCAGAGCCCGGGCTCAGAGCCTTGGGCAGCCAGGTGGTTCCCACATGCCCCTGACCCTATGGTTGATTGGACTAGCAGCAGCCAGTTGAATTGAGCCCAATTAACAGTCTCTCTCAGTCATTTGAAATTAGGCCCCGCACACAGACATCAACCTATTCCATGGAGTCCTCTTTCCTGGACATTGGTTTTCCACTCTGCACTGAGAAGCAGAAAGAAATTCCTCCCCGGAGACTGGGGGTGGGGGCAGCTGCCCAGAAAGGAGGAGGGAGGAGGGAGGGGCCGGGCAGCTCTCCACACGCCCCTTCCCTCCCCTCGGAACCTACCCTATCCCCACTCCGGGGGGTCTGGGACAACCCTGTCCTCCTCGTGTGTCCTTCTGTCTCGGTGCAGTGGCCTTGAGTGGGTGTCTGTTACAACCACAGCCCAACGCGCAGGTGCTCACAAGCAGTGCTGGCTGCAAGCAGGAAGGGACTCCAACCTCTCTCTCTACCCATCAAAGGCACAGTGGTGCAGCGGACAGATAGCCCAGCCAGGTAACTCTGAACCATAGCAGGGCCAGGGCCAGGGCCAGCACCGAGACCTCCCAGCTGACCGGGCTGAACTCTTCCCTCCACCCCGGCTTTGTCCAAATCTGTGTCTTCAGCTCCAGTTCCAAAAGTTTCAGAAGCGAATAGGACTGGGAAGGGTCCCAGGGCCTTGGAAGGAGTTCAATGGAATTTTCACATTGGGAGACCAAAAGCAGCCATTCAAGGGGCTAATTGCAAGGCAGGATCTGGACGGCTGCCAGGGGCACCTGGATCTGCCTGGATGAGGCTGGGAAAGAGAGGAGCCAGGCGTTCATTTGCATATATGCAAACGAGGCCATCCACAGCTGTCCAGAGCCACCTCTGCTTTGAGCGCCCGGCTCAACGCCTGGACCTGCTTCCATCTGTCTACTCAGCCTTGGAAGAAAGAGAGACAGCCTTGCCACAGCTCCCACAGCAAGCTTACAAGGACAGAGTCATCCCAGCACCCGGGCTACAGCAGGAAATCAGCCTGACGGAGGACTGGGTCTCTCTGCTGCGGTTTCTCTGGGGGCAGAAGGCAGCCGGAGATGCAGGATTCTATCTGGGGCGCCCTGCACCTGCAGGAGAGCCACCCCACCCCCACCCCTCTCTCACCTCCCTTCTCCAGCCTGGGCAGGAGAAAGAGCGCTGGGACTGGTCTGGGACTGGCGAGGCTTCAGCCAAGGCCCGGCCCAGAGGCAGGATTCTCTGGTATCATCAGCAAGTCTCCACCTCCGATTTCCCTTCTATGAAATCCAGGGGAGGGCGGCCAGGGGATCAGAATTCGTGCTTTTCGCCGAGGAACCCTTTCCAACAGAATCTTGTGCTACACCTGTCGACAAAAACGGGGCTGCGGTGGCTGGCGCCGCGCCAGGTGTGCAGCAGCGGCCTCTGGCCCTGTCGTCCCGCGGCGCTCTGCAGGCCAGCGGAGCTCGCGGGAACAGCTCTGGCTCCCTGGCCCCCAAAGGCCCTTCCTGCTGCCGAGCCAGCCATGGCTGCCTGACGAGATGGGGAGGAAAGAGCCATGGGCGAGGAAGGGCCGATTCGATTTTTTTGTTTGAGAGGCAGAGAGAGCTCCAGTCCACTCCCCAGATACCTGCATCAGAAGATGAGCCAGGAGCTGGGAACCCAGTCCAGGTTTCCTAGGAGGGTGGCAGGGACCCTACTTGGGCCATCACCTGGTGCATCCCAGGGTGTGCATTACCAGGACGCTGGAGTCCGGAGTGAAGCCAGGACTCAGACCCAGGCATCCCGATTTAGGCTGGGAGGAGATGGGGCCAGTGGTGTCTTAGCCGCTGCTCCAAGTGCCCACCCAGAGTGAGACTTCTCATGGCAAACCCCGAGACTTGCAGGTGAACACGCACCCCAATTCATGCTCCTGGCACTGCACTCAGGAAAACCCCAGCAGAGACCCTCTGCCTCCACGCACAGCTGTGCGGGCCCCGGGATACCAGACAGCTGATTCCTGGGAGGAGAGAGCAGGGAAGGGGGCGGCCTCACCTGTGGGCCCTTAGCCTCCCTGCCTGTCAGGTGTTTTCTGCCACCCCCATTACTGCCCTCCATTTCTCCCCCTCCCCGCCTGCCCAGTCCAGCAGATTCCTTCCCTGGGAAAATGCATGAACAATAGGTAGGAAAGGGGATCAGGTGTCCTGGAGGGGGCTGCCCCCCGCCCCGCCCCGAGCACACAGATGGTTAATCCCCAGGCAGTCCTGGGCGCTCCTTTCACCCCCTCCCCTCGGTGTCCACCCCAGGCTGGCCCCCTGCACCACGCTCTCCTGGCTCTCTGGTTTGTCGGGGCTGGCCCCGGACTAGGGTGGGGCCCGGCAGTCGCTCCTCCTCTCTGCCTCAGTTTCCTCCTCTGGGAGGTGAAGGGTTGCAATAACAAAGGTGGGGTCGGGGGGTTAAGTTTTTGAGATGTTGCACATCCTTTTAAGAGTCTGACGGAAGCCAGGCAGGTGCGCACCCCCCCCACACACACACACAAGCTCAAGGACTCTTGAAGTTCATCCGTGGACCAGAGACAGATTGCACCGGGGTCCTGTCGGGGGTCACGCTCTCTGTCCCCGACGGTGGGCCCAGCTCCTTTACACCACCCCGGCTGCACCCCCTCATGCCCGGGGGGAGACACCAAAGGGGTCACAGTGGGGTGCAGCCGGGCCAGGCGGCCACGTGCACTGCCAGCCTCTTCATGCTGCTGGCCCAAGAGCCCGGCTCTCTGCACAGCTTCCCCCAGCCTGCTGCAGCTGCCTGAGAGGTGCAGACGGAGCAGGTAGAAGAGGAGAAAGAACAAGGGGAGGCCGAGGACAGAGCACAGGGGCTGCAGCTGCTTCCCCACCACCACCATCTTACCCCCCCACAAGGGGCTCAGGCTGGCCTGCGCCACCCCCACGTACCTTCAGCGGCTGGCCTGGGCCCACAAGTCCCGCCTCCCACAGTTGTCAGTCACCAGCCAGCTCCAAGTGCCGGGGCCTTGGTCTGAGAGCGGGGGCTTCCTCACTGCCTCCTGGAAGCCAGCCTGCTGGGCTCTGCTCACAACTCGGCCCTGCTCCGGGAGCCTCCTACTGCTCGCCGTTGCTTCCGGTGGAGGCGGCCACTCCCTCCCTCGGGCACTCAGTCGGACCTGCCCCAGGTGCTCCTGCCTCAGCCTCAACTTCTCCCCAGGTGCTCCTGCCTCAGCCTCAACTTCTCCCCAGCCCCTGGCCGGCCTGGCCCATCAGCCACGTTTTCTCATCTCCGCACGTGTCTGGAATAAACCGTTCTTTCCCTCCTCTTGCCACCATCCACGGCCCAAATTAGCTCACATGCTCCCCTCCTCCTCCCCGCTGGCCTCCTGGCTTTCTCTGCAGGTGGAACCCTCTCCTCCATCTCTCACTCTGCCTGCTCCGCGACCTTGGCCATGTCCTTTGACAGGTGCAAGGCCAAGAGCTTTACCTAAATCATCTCATTTACCTTCCCAAAAACACAGGACGGAAGGTGGATGTCATTCTCTCTGCTAAGATAGAAAGGAAAAACTAGAGTGTTCAGAGGAACGGGTGAGGAAGATGTGATACACACACTCACACACCCACACAGTGGCATAGTCCTCACCTATGAGAAAGAATGAAAGTCTGTCTTCCGCAGCTACCTGGATGGAACTGGGGGATGTGAAGTGAGACCAGTGAGGCACAGAAAGACAGATACCACCTGTCCATGCTTATATGGAGAAGCTAAGAAATTGATCTCACAGCAGTAGAAAGTAGAGTGTTACAGGGGCCAGGACGCACAGAGGAGGGAGGACAGGGCTGGCTAATGGCTACAGGGGTGCAGTGGGGTGGGAGAAATAGCCTCTAATGCTCTACAGCACATGAGAGCCCCGGTGATGAACAATTAGTTGTATTTTTCAAAATAGCTAATAGAGGGATTCTGAGTGTTCCCAACACAGAGAAGTGACAGCTGTCCGAGGTGACAGGTGCACCAATTACCCTAATCTTACCATTACACACTGTGTATGGGTGTTGGCGTATCATACCGTACCCAGTAACGATGTTCAATTATTGTCAATTAAAAGTTATGAAATATCTTTCGAAAGAGAGCAGGAAGAAGCCAAGCCTCATCTCCCTGACCCCCAAGGTCACGCCCTTCCTCTGCCCTCTTCCACTACCTGTGTTTCTTGGGGGAACTGAGGTCATGAGGGCTGATCTTGTTGACTTTCCATCCCAGGATGCAGCCATTGCCACAGCAATGGGGAGGGGTGTTAGGAGAAGGATGAGAGGGGAAGAGTCGAGTGTCCCAGGCACCATACACATGCGATTGTGTTCAAACTCGCAGCAACCCTGAAAAGCAGGCATCACTATCCCCATTTCACAGATGCGGAAACTGAGGCTCACAGAGGTCAAGGGCTGTGCCCACTGCCAATCAGCACGGTCCTCTTTCCTCGAAGTGCTCACGGGTACCCAAAGTCCCTCCCACCGCCATCTCACGGTGCACGCCAAGGCAGGGATGAGCTCTCCTCCTGATGTTACGGCCCCTGAACGTGTTTTCTCACTCCTTTAGACAATCAGAAATGTACTCCCTGGGCCAACAAATTGGGCCTCAAGGCATCATTAAAAGCCTTCAGGAGTGCATGCCCATTTTTCGACGGCCTACCTAGAGGACAGCTCATGACTGGACGCCGAGACAGAAGCACAACTGGAAGATGGCCCTGGAAGCGGCCCTCCGCCCCTCCGCAGTGGGATCCCGTCAGAGAAGGGCGGCCTTGATTCCCACGCACGCGCTTCCGCCAGAGGCTCCAGGGAGCCACGGTCCTCGGGCCACGCTGTCAGCCGCTCTTCACACACAGCCGAAGCCCATGGGCCCCCGCCTGGAAGCGGACCTCACCCGAGCATCCTCCCAGGGTCCTGCATGAGCTCTTTAAGGAGAAAGCTGGTCCTCCCCACCCGCAAGAACATGGAGGTCATTTTCATAATTTATAATTTCTTCAAGTGCATAGATTTCCCTTAAGAGGAACACAGGGTGGCCCACTTCATACAGGGCCTGTTAGGAATGCAGTGGGCTTTACCACCCTAACAGGGACATGGCCAGAGCCAGCCGGCCCGGCTCTTCCCGGCCCACGGCACAGCTGCCTGGGCCCCCAGGGGCTGGCGGCGGGCGGGGAGGGGCGTGGGGGGAGCCGCTGCAGACTGGGCACCAGGTGCACCCCAGAGGGAAAAGGCCTGGGCTCCACGCCCCACCCCACTCAGCTTGCTCTGGCCTCTCACCCAGTCGTTCACCACTCAGTCACTAAGGCAAGTACTCACGGGCAAGAGGACTTCAAAGACTTCACGGAAAATGGAATCAAAAGATCAGCCAGGGGATGGGAGCTTGGCAGAGCAGTTAAGATGTTTCTCGGGGCCGGCGCTGTGGTGCAGCGGGTAAGGCCACCGCCTGCAGCGCTGGTAGCTCATATGGGCGCCGGTTCAAGTCCTGGCTGCTCCACTTCCAATCCAGCTCTCTGCTCTGGCCTGGAAAGATGGCCCAGGTCCTTGGGCCCCTGCACCTGCATGGGAGACCCAGAAGAAGCTCCTGGCTTTGGATCAGTGCAGCTCTGGCCGTAGCAGCCATCTGGGGAGTGAACCAGTGGATGGAAGACCTCTCTCTCTCTCTCTCTTGCTGCCTCTCCTCTCCGTGTAACTGCCTTTCAAATAAATAAATCTTTAAAAAAAAAAAAAAGATGCTTCTCAGGATGGCTGGGTTGAGTCCCAGCTCCACTGCAAACTCCAGCTTCCTGCTACTGTGTACCCTGGGAGGCAGGTGACAGTCCAGGTTCTCGGGTCCCTGCCACCATGTCAGAGACCTGGACTGAGTTCCTGGCTCTTGGCTTTGACCTGGCCCAGCCAGACGGTGGTGGGCATTTGCAGAGTGAACCAGCAGATCTCTCTCTCTCTCCACCCCTCCAACCCTGCCTTTCAACTAAGTAAAATAGCTAAATAATTTTTAAAGATGTTTATTTTGGTGTGAAAAACCTCTGAATCTGTGGATAGGAAGGGTGCTTCAAAATGTTCATGGAAACCATATTATGAAAAGCTTATGCATAGGTTTCAAAAAACACTTTGCACCATAAGCTGATCATTTAATTGCCCCTTTCTGGGGACTTTTTGCAGTACCCTCGCCTCTCGGCATCCATTCACTGTTGAGCACGCACCTGGACAGCTAGAGTTCCACTGAGAGTCCTGGAAGCGCTCGTCTGATGGGGGCAGCTGGCACACGGTGGAGGGAGGTCCCGGTGAGACCAACATGCGGGCCTCTGTGCATAGCGTGGCTGTCCTCTGGGACGCAGGGCTGAGCCAAGCCTGAATGTCTGTAGGGGAGTGGAAGTGTGGGTGTGAGAGCTGCAGTGTGGGTCTGGGCCCGCCTCCTACGTAGGAGAGCACAGAACCGGAGGTGGAGTGGTTCCTGGTGAGAAGCTGTGGGGAAAGGTGTCAGACGGCTTAAGGAGCAGAGAGGGGCTCCGGGTGTCTCCCCGGAGACCACCTGCAGGGCCCAGAGAAGGAGAATGGGTTGTGTGTGTCAGCGTGCACAGGGCAGGAGAGCTGGGAGAGGTCTCAGGCTCATGCCTGACAGCTGGAAGACTCTGAGGGCCCCCGGGTCCCCTCTCGGCTTCAGAAGGTGCCCTCTGCACTTGTGGGATGACCAGAGCTCTGTAGGAGTTGCCCTGGATCTGAGGTGCAGCTGGGCTCCAGGCCAGCCCAGCCCACCATCTTTAGAACAAAAGGGAGAGGGCATGTACTTTCCCCACTTGGCGAGCCCACGCCCAGAGGCCACATCACTGCCGTGCAAGGTTCCGCCCCAACGCACCTGCTCGTAGAGCTGCTCTGTGCGATTTCCCTTGCTGCCTGCGTGCACGCCTGTGGGACCACACGGCCGCTCCCCAACCCTGAATTAGCATGCCCGGAGCATGCTGGTCCCCTCGCCTGCCCGCTGCTACCCAGGATGTCCCTGTGCTGAGACGCAGCCCTGTGTCCTCCGAGCCTGCAGCTGCTGGAGGCAACGCGGTCAAGTCCTGCTCATCAAAGATGCCCCCTCTCAGCGCCTCCATGGACACGGAGCCCCCCGGGGTTTTGGGGGGAAGCAGAAAGAGGGGGAGCCTGTCGGACCCCCCCTCAGCTCACCCAGGCCCCCAGGGAGCCTCTCAGGACTCATGCTTCCCCCCCCCTCTGCTGCGGGCTGAGCTTGTGTTTAGTCCCTGGAGGGGCTGGCATCATCTTCCTCCCAGTTTCAAGGGGGCTGAAAAGCTTCTCCGATTTCTCTGTTTGGCAAATAGTCAGTCCCCTGCCTCCCCTCCCCGGAATCAGGAATCCCAGAAATCAAAGCCAGCGGGACTCAGGTTTCTCCGTGAGCTCAGGCCGCGGCAGCAGATGCCAGCCGAGCCCAGGACACGTGACCAGAGGAGGGGACACCTGGGGCTGGTGTGTCTGGGAGGTGGCGGAGGTACCATGCCAGGGGCTGCGGAGGGCAAGCTCCGGGTCCCCGCCGGAGCAGAGGCCCCTGTCTGTAGCCTGAGCTGCCAGCGGCAAGGCCGGCCCCTCCCAGCTGCACTGCTTTGTCTTTGGGTACAGGGGGGTGCACAGATGCCGGAGGGAGGGGGGCTGTCCAAACCGGAGAAGGGGGCAGGAAGGGGCGCGTCCCAGGTGAGGGAAGCAGGCCCGGCCCAGATGCCAGCAGACGGGGAGCGGGGTGAGGGGTGGGAGGGAGCCAGGAGCTGGGGGTGGCAGGCGGGCACTTAGGACCAGCGGAGCTGACACCCGCTTCCTCAGGAGGACGCCTTAATGAGGCTGGCAGCTGTAATATCACAGAGCTGGCGTTATCAATGCTAATTACCTAAAGTTTAGCCCGAACATTCTCAACCCACCACCACCTTGGGGACTCTGTTGTTGTGGCCCTGCTGGGCTCTGGCTTACTACGACAGAGATGTGACAGCGAGCCCCATGGTGGCCAGGGGCGGGGGTGGGTATGGAGAGGACCAAGAGAAGCCCCCATGGTGGAGCTGGGAATGGACTGTGTCCACTTGTGCCAAGCCAAGGGCCTTGGCCCATGGTCACCCCCCATGCCCCTAGCACTCTTCCCACCATCCAGCTCCAAAGACGATCTCAAAATGTTCTGGTTTTTATTTTTTAGTGTTCATTTGAAAGGCAGAGAGAGAGAGAGAGAGAGAGAGAGAGAGAGAGAGAGAGAATCTTCCATCTGTGATTTGACTCCCTAACACAACAGATCAGGGCTGGACCAAGTCAAAGCCAGGAGCCACAGACTGCACCTGGGTCTCCCATGTTGATGGCAGGGAGCCAAGTACGAGGGCCTGCAGCCTCCGAGTGTGTGTGTGTGCATTAGCAGGAAGCTGGACTGGAAGCAAAGGCAGGACTCAAACCAGACCCTCCAATATGGGATGCAGGTGGGCTGCCTTGGGATGCAGCTTCGCCACCCCCAGTTCAAGCATCAGAGACACCGGAGCGAGCTGTGCTGGTCAGTGGTTTGAGTTAAGGTTGGGGCTCAGGAACCTTCTTCACCCATGACCCCACGGCCTCTGGGTCTGGGGTCGGCCTGGAAAACTAGTTCTAGAACCGCCCAGACTCTGGCAACACTGTGTCAAACCACAGGCTCTCCCAAGGGCTGTGTGAGACAGCCCCCAGAGGGGCTGAAGGACAGACGTGGCCACGGGCCACAAGTCCTCCCCAATCTGCCTGGGCCTGAGACTGGCTTTCTACACACACACACACACACACACACGTCTGACTCTACAAAAGGTGGAAGTCACCGGATAGGTGATCCAAGACCTAGAATGTCTGACTCCTCTCTCGGGACCCCCTCTGCTCACCAAGGAGGCAAGCCAACACAGCCTTGCGCTCCATCGCCCAGGCGCTGTGGTCCACGCCTTTCCCTTCCCCCAGGACAACGCTGCCGAGATCCGTGCCACCCTAAGCGCATGTGGGCTCAGTGCTGGGGCCTCTGCTGTGGGCTGGTCACCATGCAGAGGGATTCGGCATCTGGGCAGGGCGGGGCGGGGTGGGGGTTGGGGCTGTTGTCAGAGATAACCATCTTCTCACCCTGCCCTCAGCACTGAGCCCATTTACTGGGGCCCTGCCCCCACCACCCAGTCACCTCCCAAAGGCCCACAGCCCATAATACCATCACCTTGGAGATGGGGATTTCCTTTTTAAAAAAGATTTCTTTTTTATTTGAAAGGCAGAGTTTGAGAGAGAGAGCTCTTTCCTCCACTGGCTCACTTCCAACGTGGCCACAATGGCCAGGGCTGAGCCAGGCTGAAACCAGGAGCCAGAAGCTTCTTCCAGGTCTCCCACGTGGGTGGCAGGGGCCCCGGCGCTTGGCCATCTTCTATTAGGATCAGAAGTGGAGCTGCTGGGACTTGAACTGGTGCTTACTGGGTGCCAGCATTGCCGGCGACTGTTTAACCCGCTGGGCCACGTCATGGGCCCTGAGATGGGGGATTTCAACGCACGGAGTTCGGGGACATAGAACATTCAGACCTGAGCAGCCAGGGACGCAGTGCTGGGCTCCCTGCGGTTCCAGCAGAATCACACACAGACCACACACACCCCTGCACGTGACTGCTGTGAGATCTCCTGCCCGAACTTGGAGAAGAGCCCAGGTCCCCCAGCGGCTGGATAAGCAGTCCAGTGTCACCTGGGACCACATGCAGACATCACTCCTTCTGCAGAGATGACTCAACAGCCTGTCCGGTGGCCCATGTCTGTGTCAACAGCCGACGGCTCCTCCATTGAAATAACAGCCCCGCATTACACTTAGGAGAGCAAAGGTTGCAGACACCGTGGTGGCGTATGGGGGAGCAGCGGGGCACTCCCTCAGTGGAGGCACCTGGGCTTCTCCCCAGGGCCGCGTCCGCCAGTGGGTTACTGAGGTGCATCCGTGGGTTCCCACCAAAACCTTGCAGAAGGCCCGGCTCCTGCTCCACTTCCCCCAGTTCCTCCTCTCCCCTGGCCCACCATGCATGGCATTTGTTCAACAGATGCTAAACATCTTCACCTAAGTTCATTTGCTTGTTTGAAAGGCAGAGACAGAGACAGCCCACTGCTGGTTCACTCTTCAAAGGCCTCCAAGAGCAGGGCTGGGCCAAGGCCAAAGCCAGGAGCCCAGAACACCATCTGGGTCTTCCACATGGGGGGAGGGACCCATGCACTTGAGCCAACACCTGCAGCCTGCCAGAGTGTGCATGAACCTAGATTTAGGAGCGGAGCTGGGATTCGAACCCAGGCACGTGGACACAGGACAGGAGCATCCCAAAGCAGCACATTAACAGCGGTGCCAGCACCACCCCTATATGCTGCCTTGCTGTCTCTCTGCTGCCCGTCTCCTTGGCCAGGTTGTGAGCCCCCATGAGGGGTGAAGCTTTGTCCTCTCTGCTGTATCCCCACAGTGCCTCAAACCTAGGAGGGGCTTTATTCATTAATATTAAATTTACTTTTGGAAGACTGACTCTTGCTACCTGGGGAAACCAGTGCCCTCCCAGAAACCCCACACCAGGTGCTGTGTCTTTAAGGCTGCTGCCAAGCAGACTCCGCAGGCTCCCAGGGCAGCTGGGTCTCCTGTGAGGCCTCTGGCTCCTGGCTCTTATGGAAGGCACTGTCTGACCCCCAGGAAGGAGCAGTGACTCAGCCGGTCCTGGGGGGTCCCCTCGTCCCTCCTGGGCTCCCTTCTCTCAGCCGTGAGTCATCCCTGAATCACCGACCTTCCCTCTCCCCAGAAATGCCAGGGGGCTGCCTGCACAGTGCCCTGTGATCTTCTCAGAGGGGCTCCCGAAAATGAGCTGCTCCAACCCTGCAGGTGAGATCCCCGCGGGGGGTCTGGAATTGGGCTTCCTGCTGTGTCCATGAAAGCTGCCAGGATGGTGGCCTGGAGCTGGCAGAGGACAAGGTCACGGGGAGCAACAGAGACCTGAAAGTGACTGCCCACCTGGAGGCTGCAGTGGCCACGCCCTCTCACAACACAGTCCCACGGCGTCCCCCACCACGAGAGGGCTCCACCCCAATGAGGGCTTCACTCTTTCAATTGATGTTTCAAAGGGGAGGCGGGCAGGGAAATGACTGAGGGTCCTCAAGAGTTTTGAAACCTTTTATTTGTTTACACATTCTCTAAACCGTAGACAAGAGATGCGCTACATAGGCAGTCAACTGCTAACCAATCACAGGACAAGATACTAACCACAGCTAGGAAGGGACAGGGGCTTGGGCTCAGTCTTCGTGGTTGTGGGAGGGTCTCCCAGAGGGGCTGGGCTACCTGGCAGCCCCAAAGACAAAGGCTGCTCCGTGCCCACAGTGCTCGTCATCTCGAGGCTTCGGGCCTTATCTCTCCAAGGCTCCCATCCTAGAACTGTCAGGACAGGAGGAAGGGCAGGGAAAGCGGTGAAGAGGAGTCCTGGCTTGCTCACAGGCAGCCCTTCCGGACGGCGTTCCAGAAGACTGGCAAGTCCCAGGTCAGAGTCCACGTCCGCTCTGACCTGCAGACTCTCCGGGAGACTTCTGCAGGACACCAGCCCTCTGGGAAGCCACAGAACCAGGTATGTTCCCCTGGGAGGTGCAGGAGGCAGCACAGCCTCATCTCCAATACTGAAACACAGAGAGTTCATGACACAGCCCGGGACAGGCCAGGAGCATCACAGCACTTGGCACGTTAGGAGCCACGAGAACGGGGACCTGACACGCAGGGCGAGAAGTATCCCCACGAGGAGGGCCAGCATGGCACACGGGACCACAGTCACAACACAATGGAGCAAGGAGGAGACTCAGAGGGACGGGGGAGGGGGGGTTGCTTGATTTTGGCGGCTTTTCAAAGAAGCCAAAGCAAAGCACACAGAGATGTCCCCCTCACAACATGACATACAACTTCCCAAACTGCAGCCCTTGGCTTTGACCTCCATGCCCAAGAAGCTCAAGGTCAAAACTCAAGGCTGTCCAGGCAGCAAAATGAAATGCAATGTTGGGTCCCAGGATTCCCGGGGGTGGGAGGTCAAGCTGGCACAGAAGAATGACCCATCGCTGGACACCAACTCCCTGGCCACTCTCTCTTACGACCAGGAGTTTCTCATGGAGTGGGGGGAGGGGTGGGAGAAGAGAGACATGGCTGCACTGAGGAATGATGGGAGAACATGTTGCGATGGGTTCCCTCTCTCGTGCCCACACCTGGAGGGAGGATCCCACGTCCGCATCCCATCTGCAGAGACACAGTTTTGCAGATCATTGCAGTATTTCCTGGGTCCCCTTCCCAAAGCAAGCCAAGGGCAGCCCCGTCCCAGGGTTGCAAGGCATCCAGGGGAGGTTCACCAGCTAGGACAGGGTTGTGCAGACCAAAGAAACCCCTTCTGCACCTGCTGCAGCTCCGACACAACCACAGGGCACCACGCACTTCATGGAGCTGCTGGCCCTCCTGGAACCTTCTCCAGGGCTGTGGGGCAGGCATCTCCTCCCAAGGGACCTCTTCAGCCTTCCTACTCCCTGCAAAGCCCACCCCCAGAATCCCCAAGGCTCATCAAGCCACAGCGGCCCCCACCAAAGCCCCCCAAACCAGCCCTTCCCCGCAGACAGACCCCATGGCACGTAGGCAGCTCTGAGGAGCAAACGCTGTCTTTCACCTTCCTGGCAGAAGGGCTCCATTTCTTGGCTATCACAGGCAGGACATTACCAAAACCGGTCTGTAACGGGCAGGAGGCCTGGGTGAGGACTAGCTCTGGCCCCGGGACACGCACAGGCTGGCCGCTGCCCAGATCTCCATTTCCTACCTGACCCTCAGCGTTCAGCCTCAGCCTGGGAAGCAGACTGGACAGACAGCACTCTCTGCACTCAAGAGACCGGGGAGAGGGGGCCTTCCGAGCTCTGTGGCTCCAAGGCCATCCCTCACGGGGCTGGGGGCCTGTGGGCTCAGGGTACACTTGCCGGCCTCCTGGGGCGCTGCTTGCCTGTCTCGGCCTGGGCAGGACAAGAGGCACAGCCTTTCTGTCTCCCCTCCTGCCCCCCAGCACCAAAGACAGGGTCAGGCCAAGCCACTCAGAGGAGGCCAAAATAACCTTTTCTAGGGCTTTTGGAATGGGTGGGTGGATCAAACCCCATATGCAGGACAGGCTCTCAAGTGCTTTAAAAGCAACAGCCAAGCATTGCGTCCTTGACTCTCGCCACAGATTCCTCCAAAGCCCCCTGGCTGAGAGCCACGTGCTGTTCAGGAACTGGGAGGAGCCAAGCCTCCCCACCCACCACCCCAGAGAGAGAAGTGAAAGGCCCCTTCAGGCCAGCTCTGAGCTGACATTGCCACCCGGGCTCCCTACATGCCTGCTGCCAAGCCCGGGCATTAAGCTGGGAAAGGCAGCGTGGTGGGGCTTCTGCAGGGGCAGAGCCAAAAGCCAAAACCTAGCTGTGATGAGAGCAAGCCAAGAGAAGCTGAAGCAGAAGGGTGACTCCTGGTGCTGTCCATGCAAGCGGGAGTCCAACAAAGCATGGAGCCAGGATCTGACGGGCACCTGGCCAAAGGGATGCACAGAAGCTTTGCTGGAAACACCTCCCACAGACGTGGGCCCACCCCTCACACCCCAGCCACACCAGAACCAGGCACCTGGAGGCTGAGCCCAGCTTACTGGGGTCTCCATGCTGGGGACTCCCTGCATGGGGGCGCCCACCCCAGCACCCTGCTTTCTCTAGTGGGAACTGGATGAGGCCAGGGTACGGACCACTTTCCACCTCCAATCTGGCTCTGCCCCTTGCCCCTCCCCATCCTCCACCCCAGGAGTCTGCATGCAGCATGCCCACCACACGCCAGCCCAGGTGTGTTCACCGCCTCACTAACACCTGCACTAAGTGGTTCGTCTTCCGAGGGCAGCCAGACTTGGGGACTGCAAGGTCCACTGTATGCTTCCCCCCAGCCTCCAACAGGGCAGACACACCTGATGTTCTCACCGGCTCACCCTCCCCCTGTGAACATGCATCCTCAACAAGACAATCTGGATCCACTCACACACCCCTGCTGGCCCACCCACGATTGGCTCTGATCAAGATTCCCTGGAGGCGTTGAATTTTATATGGTTGGATTTATATGGCTGATTCCTCGGAGGCTGAGCCAGGATGTAGTCACTTCCCAGCCCCCATTAGGACCTGGGGCATTGCTCTGCTCATCGTCCGTGCTCTGCCAAGCGTCTCAGCCAGGATCAGCCTGCCCAGCCATCATTCAGGGCAGGCGAGAGATGTGGAAAAGCACCCAGCAGTGGCCAAAAACGCACACCCTGGCTGGCAGATGAGCAGTGGCCAATGAGAGTGGACACCTCTCCCTTCCGCGGCCAGAGAACACAGCCGCTCCTCCAGCATCTGACCACTGACTGCTGAGGTCTGACCCAGCTCTGTCCCAGCTGCCATGTGGCCCAGGTGCATCAGTAAACAGGACTCCCCGCCTACCTAGCCTGCCTCTCTCCAGCCACCTGCTCCCCGGCTCCCCTGCTCTGAGATGATCCTGCTGTATTTTCACGCTGCCATTCACTTGTCATCTAGCAACGTTTCTTTCTTTTTCTATCCCCTAATTTAAGCCTCTTCAACCACAAGTTGCAAATGTGCAGGGGGATATGTTCTTGTTCTTTTATGCTGCTGTTTCCTCCTGCCACCCCACTCTGCAGCACGAGGCACGGCGGAGGGAAGGGAGAGAACGGCGCCAGGAAGGGAGAAGGCGGGAGGACACGAGCTGCAGGTCCCGGTGGGGAATAAACACTAGGGAACGAAGCCCAGGAAACCACAGCCACCCATCTGCCCAGGAAGCTTCGCGCCCCCTCAGCGGCAGCCCTGGCACCTTCTCCGTCCACGTCCCCAGCTGTCGCCAAACATCTCCCCCAACGCTGCAGAAGGGAGTGCAGTGGAGAGACGGGAAGAACCCAGCAAGAGGCATCCTGACAACCCCCACGTCCACACAGGGCCCCAGGGCTGGGGAGCTGGGCAGGACAAGACCTCAGCGGCAGGCCACCTGCCTGCCAGCTCGAGGGTCCCCCGCTCACCCTGTGCCTGCCCCAGTAGCTCCCTGGGATGCAGCCAGCATGGTGTGTGTGTGTGTGTGCTGTGTGCGGCCAGCATGCTGTGTGTGTGTGCACGTGTGTGCAGCCAGCATGGTGTGTATGTGTGTGTGTGCAGTGGCTCCCTAGGAGGCAGCCAGCATGGGGGTGTGTGTGTGTGTGCATGCTGTGTGCAGCCAGCATGTGTGTGTGTGCATGTGCGTATGTATGTGCAGTGGCTCCCTGGGAGGCAGCCAGCATGAGTGTGTGTGTGTGCATGTGTGTGGGTGTGTGTGCACAGTGGCTCACTGGGACAGCCAGCATATGTATGTGTGTGTGTGTGTGTGTGTAGCCAGCATGGGGGCTGTGTGTGCAGTGGCTCCCTGGGAGGCAGCCAGCATGGGTGTGTGTCTGTGTGTGCATGCTGTGTGCAGCCATCACGGTGTGTGTGTGTGTGCACATGCGTGTGCGCGTGTGTGCGCAATGGCTCCCTGGGGGGCAGCCAGCATGGGTGTGTGTAAGGGTGTGTGTGTGTGTGTGCCCAGCCTGCTCTCAGCATCCCATCACAACAAAGGAAGGAACCACAGAGGCACAGCAAGGAGACCCGCCAGAGGCCGTGAGGTCGGGTTGCCAGGGAAGGAACCCATAGGCACCCCGGCTGCCCGGCCTCCCCCACTTCCTGCAGGGACCACTCCCGGCCCCCATTCGCCTGCCTCAGCAGTGCAGGTTGCCAGCCTGGTTCGGGGCCGACCTGAATGGCCATTTTGCTCGCTGCCCGGGCTAGAGGTCATTATTAGTAATTATATCTCTGTCCAAGAGGGTTCTGGCTGCCTGCCAGTCCCGGTTCCTGCCTTTCTCTGGCCATCAGCACAATACTCCCTTCTCCTGGTGGGGCCGCGGAGGGGAGATCCAGGCCTGCCCCCGGCTCTTCCACAACCCGCGGCTGGCGCTGGAGCGGCGGAGGGAGGGAGGCGCGCCCCTGCCCCCCTGACCCGTGGGCCCCTCAGCCCCACTGAGACCGCCTTTCTGGGTGCCACTGGCTTCCAGCTCTTCCCCCTCACTCGGGGAGCCCCTGCTGCCGCTGCTTCCGGATGCAGAGCACACGAGGCCAGGACCCCGCGACCCCCACGAGGGTCCTTCCTCTGGGCAAGCGTGGAGAGCGCGCAGGCAGCCAGGCCTTCCCCGGAGAGGCCACCGAGGTGCGGGGGACGCTCCCCTCCCGCGGTCCGGATGTCTGAGCACGACCTCCTCCCCTCCCCCTCGCCGGGCTGTCCCCTCCCGCCGACCAGGGGGCCCCCAGCTCGCCCAGCTGTCCTGAAGGCCGGCTTCGCGTCCAGCCCGCGCTTCCCGCCCTCGGGTGCTGGGCGTGGCCTCTGGGAGAGGCTCCGCCCCCATGGCGAGCCCTAGGCTCGCTCAGGCTCGCAGCCAGCCGCAGAGCCCGCCTACCGATGGCCCGAGGAACCGGAGCGCTCCCCACGCCTGCCCTGGTAGCCAGCGAGCCGCGACTGGGCGTGGGCGAAGATTCCAGAAAGGGAAACACACAGCGGGGAGCACAGGAGCCCCCACTCTGCCGGTGCTGGGCATGGAAACGGCACAGGACTGGTCAGGCCCCTGCCACGTCTCGCTTCCCAGGGGCTGATGTCCTGGGCTTGGGGACAGGGGCCTGAGCCCCGTGACAGCCCTGGGCCCAGTGCTGGGATTCCTGCCGCCCACGGCTGTGGCTGCGACCCAGGCCACCCTCTGCCGCTCTCTCTTCCCCTCACCCCCACCTCCCGCCATCCTTGACCAGAGGGGGCCCCCCCCCCCGAAACTGACCTCGGAGAACTCAAAGGACGCTTGTTGTCTGGGAGTGGGAAAATCCACAGGGAGCCGGCCAGGAACCTGCAGGTCGCTCCCACTTCCGGCTGGGCCAGGGGCTGGGCTCCTGCCTGTTCCGCCCTCAGAAACCCCACCCCCAGCCCACAGGGAGCCAGAAGCCAGGGGCCTTGAGAAAGAGGGAAATCTACCTGGCGTCCACACCTGGGCCGGGGCTGGCCTTTTTACCTTGGGCCGTAAAGACACCCGGTCCACACCTGTGCCTCCTGCTGTCCCGTCCACACCTCCTCCCCAGGAGCCTCCCTCACCCCCACCCCGGCCCCCTCCTGACTCTGGCCTTGCCCAAAGGTCTCCCTGCCCTTCTCCCCCAAGCCTTGCCTGGCTCTTCTTCCAGGCCTTGCCCTCTGCGGGCACAGGTGCTTACTAAAGGAGACACCAGCGCCTCCCAGGAGCCAGGTCTGGGTCTGCAGGCTAGTCAGTGTGACTCTGCTGGGGGAAGTGACTCCTCCCTCATACTGAGCTGGCAGCTGGTGAGCTGGGAAGGAAGGGGACCACCTTGTCCTTGCGCCTCTAGTGCAGGCTGAGAACTGGCCCAGGGGGGCAGGGACCCGCCCCAGGTCTCAGCCAGGCAATGCCCCCTTCCCCAGCCCCCCACACGTGCCCCTCTTCTCTGGGCTGGAAGCTGAGGTTGCACGGATCTCCTAAGTGTGCCCCCAAATAAAAAGTAACCATCAGCATCTCCTTTTTTCTTCCGTAGACTGTTTGACCCTTGGGGGGTGGGGGGGCTGGGAGGAAGCTGCTGCCTTCAGAGCAGAGAGGAGAGGCACGGAGAGTGCAGCTTTCCCGGGTGCCACACAGCCACCACCCAGAACCCAACTCCTGCCCCAAACCTGCCTGCTTCTCCAGCGCTGAAGGGGTCCGGTCTCCCCCACCCCACCCCGCCAGGGCTCGACCCTGGTTCCAGGGACAGGTCTGAGCCTGGGGTGGCGACAAGTGCAGGGCTCCTGCCTGGGCTCCTGGGCTCCACTGGGGTGGGAAAGGCAAGCTAGCGTGCAGCTCTCCTGGCAGCGCCCTGGTCTCTGTTTCTGCACAGAGCTGTCTGCACTGGCTTTGCTACAGGCCCCCAAAGCAGTGTTTCAAATGGGCCTGCAGGAAACAGGGTGTCGACTCCCTGCTGGGACCCTGCGGCCCCATCCCTCTGTTGCGTGGCAGCCACAATAGAGCGAGGACGCGGAGCACAGGTTCCTGGCTGATCTGGGGATTCGAGCCGGGGGCGGGGGGCAATGGCAGCATCATCTGCAACACATGACCTTGGAGTGGGGGGCTTGCAGCACATCAGGCCCCTGCCAGGCTCCTGAGCTGGTAGGCCACACTCCCTCCACCCCACAGAGGTGGAAAACGAGGCTCAGAGAGGTGGCGTCCCTTGCTCAAGGCCAACCAGGCAGAGAGTAACAGAGCTGGGCTTTAGACCAAGGTTGCACGGTGAGTGTGAGCACTTGGCCCAAAAGAATGATGGCCCTCTGCAGAAGTTAGCTGTCCATCCAGGCCGAGCAGTCCCCTAGAAGCGAGCTTCTTCAGCATCCTCCTATTGAAGACCTCAAGTTCATGGTAAAGCCTCCACTTCCCACCTCAGCTCACGCACGGTCTCCATGGCCACGGCTTGGACCTAGGGGCTCTCACCATAGGCAGCCTGAGCCCTCGAAATGTGAACTCCTCTTGGTCCAGAGAGAGATTCCAAGAAGGCAGGTCAAGGACCAACGCACACCAGGAGGCAGACACGGGCAGCGTTTTTCAGACCCTCCCGGGCGAGCCCGGCTCTGTGACAGCTGTTTCTGTAACGTGACGCTTCTTAAGACTCCCAAAGTCACGCGGAACAAGCAGGGCACGGGCCACGTTCTCCATTTTCCAGGTGGGCAGACTGAGGTCCAGTGAAGCTAAGTGACTTGCCAAGGGTCACGCAGCTACTCAGTGCCAGAGGAAGACCTCAGTCCCTGACCTTCCGCACGCCCACGCTGTGATCCTAGCGCCTGCCTGGAGCCTAGGGAAAGACCAATTTGAAGTCTGCCGACACCTTCCTTTTTCAGCAAAGACGACGGCCAGTGGGAACGTAGAGGCTTTTGTCTACTTACCGCCCCTGATGCTGACGTCCCACAAGCTGGCTTGGCTAACCCCATTTTCCAGATGGGAAAAATGAGGCCTCCAAAGATGAAAGAGTTGGACCCATCCTGCAGGAGTAATGAAACAAGACAGGAACTCGGACCTTCTTAACGTCACTCCAGAGCCCTGAGCAGTACCAGCACCACAGACAAGGCTCAGAGACCGAGCCCACTCCTCAGCTCCTATGGCAGAGCACGTGTGGCCGGAGCCAGAGCAGGGCACCCGTCACCTGCGCTTCTGTGGGGAACAGATCTGCACGTGCTCCCAAAGAGGACCTGTCAATCGCAGAGCCATGGTGGAGGGTTTTACGCTTTTCCAACATTTAAGTCCGGTGGCAATGGGGAACGTTTGGAGAAGTTGTTCTTTTTTTTTTTTTTTCCTAAAATTAAAATGAATCTCAAAACCAATCATCAGTCTTTGAGGACACCCCGCCTTGGGGGGGGGGGTTGGAGGGAAGAGAGAGCCAGAGCAGCCAGGGGAGGAGACTCTCCCCTCTGATGTGAGGGGGCCCCTCCCAAAGGGGTCCCTGGTCCTCCAGGATCCAGATGGGCTCAGCCAACGGCAGGAAGAGGAAGTCCTGCAGCGGGTGAAACTCCCATCTGGACAGGGGCCCTTTAAGTGGGATCGGTGTGCACGCGTGCAACTCGCTCTGATGCCGTGGCCCTGCAGGAGAGTGACCCCATCTCTTGCCACAGGTCACCCTGCAAAGGAGCGGGGAGACCAACACTGCCTGGCGCTGGGCCAGGCCGCCCTGGGTCCCTGGGCTGACAGCAATTAGCCCGGGGGAGGACGGCTCCTGCTGTGTGGCAGAGCCCACACTGCAGCCGGGCAGAAGAGGCCCCACTGGCCTGAGTCTCCAGGGGCTTCCTCGGGAGCTGAGGACTAAAAATAAACTGGGCCTTTGTTGTAAGCAGCCGGACCACAGAGATGGAGCTGCGGGAACAGAGCATGCGCGCAGGTCCCGCTCACAGAGACCTGCCCTTTGGGCAAATGATTTTTCCAGAAACGTGTCAGTTATTGTGCTGTTGCTGCAATTCAAAGGCCGCACGATCCGCTCCAGCCCACAGGGCCATCTTCCAACACACAGAGTTCTCGGAACCAGCCTCCCTCCCGGCCTCTTTTTCTCCTAGAAGCATTCAAAAACCACGAAGAGTCCAACACATAGCAGGGAGCGTAGGGGACAGGAGCAGCCCTCGTGCGTGCCACTCTGATCACAAAACCACATCGCCCTCAAGTCATCCCGAAACCTCCAGGCAGGGGTCACTAGACAATGACACACTGTCACTACATGGGAGGAGGGACTTGCTCAGGAAAGGGATTCAGAGCGTCACACCGGCTTTGCACGGCTCATCACCGCTGCAGTCCCTGTGCCGCCCCGGCACTCAGACCTGCCTTCCCTCTGTTCCTGGTTCTCGGTCGGGCCACAGGAAGCCGAGCCTCCACGCCCACGCCACCGGGAGGCGGAAGGCTGAGCATCTTTCTCTGTTCCATGGGTGTCCTGGTCGCACCTCAGGGATGCCCCAGCTCTGAAGGTCAAGGGCCCAGCCTGGTCTCTTGCAGAGACTCTCCGGAGGGTGACAAACCCTTGGCCTGGTCCTCACAATGCTTCCTCTCTGCTTTCTGCCCCTGCTTCCCTCCCCACCCGCCTCCCACCCAGGGACCCAAAGCAGTGGATCGAGACGGCCCTGGCCGCGGATGCCACACTGGGGTTCTAGAAAGAAATCCTTCCTCTCACAGATACCAAGGAACAAAAAGGGGCTCCATCGGTGGGGGGTGGGGGGCCTCCAGGCTTCAGGTCTAGAAGTTTCCAACGAGGGGACAAATAGGTGACATGTTCACAGGCTGCGGTTGCGCTGGTGAGAGCCGAGGACGAAGAGGCTAAGCTGAGTCTGTGCGAAGACATCTTGGAACGCTCCAGGTTTAAAAAAAACACCGAACCACACACGAGGGACGGACGGGCGGTCACAAAATGACTCAAAGTGGGAGCCAGGGAGAGGACCGCTGTGCCAAGGAAGCAGTGAGAGGGGGTCCACGGGGCGGGGCTGGGCTGGGCTGGTGGTGTTTTCAAAGTGCGGGATCCTCTGGCAGAACCAAGGAGGTGTGGCCGCAGTGGCACAGGTGCGGGGGAGCGGCAGCCCTGTCCTCATGACTTATTTTCCTTACAGCTGGTCTGTCTGGAGAGGTGGCAGGAGGACTTGACTGGGTGTGACCTGGGCGCGTCCCAGCTGTGACCTGGGGCCCTAGGCCTGACAGCCGAAGGCTGAGGCTTTCTCTTTGAGCAGTTCCCAGCACAAGTGGCAGCTCCAGCTCCCTGCAAGAAACAAGAGGGCGTTAGTTGCAGCCCCTCCAGGCCTCTGAAGCCCCGCCCCTGGTGGCCCTGACCTCTTGTGAACCCCGTTTTTTTTGACTTTTCACAAATCAGGGACTGAGTCTGCTATCCAGCAGAAGAAAGGAAGCTCTCGGGACAGTGGGCTGGGGCCCCCAAAAGAGACCCTCGTGCCTCTTAACCAGTTTGGCTGAGCCAGGAAGCTCACCCTCCCCCATTGCAGCGCACGTCCGCTCAGCCCTGGGGTTGAAACGTCAGCTGGCTGAACACCGCCTCTGTCTGCCGGTGTGGACGATGGCAGTGGTCACGCCTACCTTGCAGCGTTGTGATGAGTCAGCCAGACCCG
Organism: Sylvilagus floridanus; assembly: GCA_949820135.1. NCBI lineage: Eukaryota > Metazoa > Chordata > Mammalia > Lagomorpha > Leporidae > Sylvilagus > Sylvilagus floridanus. The sequence continues at coordinate 6,517,087 of OX463228.1, read as the reverse complement.
TGAAGCCCTGCACCATGGCGAGGGCTGTGAGTGGTGCTAACAGCAGTTGCTGTGGCCCTCCCATCATTACCTTCTGGGGGCTCCGCCACCGGGGGGTTTAAACAGTACATGTGATAGCCACGGTCACAGTCGTCGCAGAAGAGGAGCTGGTCCTGGCGGAAGACAGGGCAGGTAGAGAGGAGGCCAAGGAGACGTGATTATCAGCGGCCGGTATCTGGACCACCATTTACTTCCGCCTTATGTCCATGGAGCAACCTCCCTGGATGCCCACATCCAGGCCCCCCGGGGCAACCTCACCGTCCCCTGAGCACGCCTGTGCTGAGCTCACCTCTGCTCCTCGACCCATACAAATCCAGCCCTCCATCAGCGTTCTGCTCAACTTGGAGCTCCCTCAAGACACCTTTCTCGTCGGCCACCTCACAGCCAAGTGCACTCTGCACTCCAGTAGCCGACAACGCTGCGCCCAAAGGACGGAAGAGCACTGCATGCATTTCTCTACGCCCTGTGACGACTGCTGAGCACGCAGCAAGTCCTTCAAACGTTTGAAAATTTTAATCGGATTCCTCTGGACTCTACTCTCGGCACCTGTGGGATGGGTAGGTACAGACGTACGCGGTGGGACTGGCCAGTGGCACCTCTGGACCTCTGAAAGGTCTGCGATGTGACGTGGAGAACGGCAAGCAGTGCCATCCTCTGGCTTCCGAAAAGCCTCCTCCGAGGCTGCAGCCGGAGGCCGGGGAGAGCAGGGTCCCGGGCCACCCCTCGGAGCCGCAGCTCCCTTCCTGCCCCTTCTCCACCTATCTGCTCCCTTCCCACCCTTCAGGCTCTTCTTCTCCAGGAAGCCTTTGCTAACGCCCTGCAGCTGGAGGTACCCCGGCCTCTCACCTCGCCACAGCAGTGCCCTTTCTTGGGACATTCAGCTGCATTTTACTTAGAGGTACAGTGCCCGGCGTGCAGCGGGCATCTATGCGTGTGTTTTCTTGAAGAGCGCATTTGGAAGATGCCTCTTCTGTCCACCCCTCATCCCCTTTGCGGACTCTAAGGCCCTTGGGGGGAAGGACTTTCTCTGCCTCCTGTCTGCAGCCCCTGGAGGCACCTCCCCTACACAGCAGCTACTCAGCTAGTGTGCGTGATCCAGCGCCGTTCCCCACGCTCGGTCCTGTTCCACTCAGTGACCTCTGAACTCGCTTGGATGGCTGAGGAGACCTTTGCACATTAAAACTGTGTATCAGCTCTCTGCCTGCTGCCCACCAGTGCAGAGATCCTGGGTAAAATTAGATACAGAAGATGGAAGCCACCAGCAAGTGTGCACCTGAGGTCTCTGTTGTCATGCTAAGACCTGTCTGTGTGGCCGGGGAGGAGTTTTTGGAAAGTGGCCACCAAGGAAGTGACATGATCGGCTTGCAGTGTCGAAGGCTGTCCCTGCCTCTGTGTAACAGACCTCAGGGGAGGAGAGTTGGTGCCAGAAGCCAGGAGGCCAGTTGGGAGGCCACAGCAGCCCCCAGGAGAGAGATGCTGGTGCTCTGAACGAGGGCTGCAGCGTGGGAGGATGTACGGTGTCTTGCTCCCGTTCCAGAGTCTCTGACAGATGCGGGGATGGTAGGGAAGAAGGGGAGGTTGTCTCCGGGGCTGTGGCTTGAGTAGCCAGCCACCTGCAGCTGCCCCCCATTAAGACGTGGATGGAGGACCAGACCCACAGGCGGGGGACAGCAACCTCAGCTACAGACACATCCTGCACATCTCCAGAACACCTGCCACGGATGGCCTGCAGAGAGATGCAGGCATGAGGTGTGGATTTCAGAGTCATCGGCAAACAAGGACCTAGGCGAGGAAGTCCTAAGTAGGTGAGAACAGATGTCCTTGAGCTGGTGCTCTCGAAGGGGTACCCATGAACTGCTTGGGATGAGAGGCACAACTCTGTGAATGGGTAGCAGTGCACACTGTTCCGATCTATAGGTTTCACTGACTTCTCTGAAAGGTCAAGGCCCCCAAGGAGGTCATGAAGGGAAAGGCCACTACAGACCGTGGGGGAGCGCCAACTTTAAGGGACAGATACGGGGGAACAGGATGGTGTAGCAGTCCTCAGAGAGGTAGGGTGGAAACCAGCGCGGTGCGGTTTACTCCAGAAAAGTGACACCGTTGCTGGCAGGGCAGCAGGGAGGCTAGACGACAGGACCACGAGGAGAAGAAAAGAAAACAGGGAGACTTGGCAGAAACAAATGACTGATGTCCTAAGGACACTCATGTCCCCTCCTAAATGGACTTCACCATGGCATCGAAATAAACTTATCCTTTAACTCCATCTTCGCACAAATTTTTTGATTTCCCCTTGTATTTGTAAAGCCAAAGAGCAGAATCAACCCAAATGCCCATTAGGCAGGGATCGACGGAGCAAACTAAGCAAGTGTGTGGCTACAGAAGGAAGGAAGAACATGTCCACGAACTGAGCTGGGGTGAGCTCCGAGATGTTCAGCGAGAGACAAGTGCACAAAAACGTGCCTCCCGTCATGTGCATCCAATTAACCAAAACAGAAGGATAAGCCATACATTTTTTTAAAATGGTTATCTATAAGCAAAGTGAGGAAACCATGTGTAAGAGGGAAGGGTAGAAGGTAAACTTCTTAGAATATAGTGTTACTTTACAGATTGGATTCTGGAACCAGTGATTATTTTGCATAATACAATTTAAAGTAAAATGTGTCTCTAAAAACAAAAGAAAAATGAAACAAATGAATCTAACGATGTATCCTGTTGGTGGCATAACCACACAGAGGAAAAACATCCAAATGACTTTACAATAAGCAATCTGAGGCCAGCATTGTGGCACAGCAGTTACGTCATCAACCTGTGACACTGGCATTTCATATTGGAGTGCCAGTTCGACATGCCTTGTACATGCAGTGTTGATCCTGAGCACACAGCTAAGCGCGTGTCTCGCGCTTTCCCACGTGAAAGTTGCCGTGCCTCCCTCTGTACTCCACACATAACTAATCTTGCTGGGGAGATACTTGGAAATGATGCAAACGCCTGTTCCTCATCGTACTTTCACCCACTAATTTTTGCATCAGTTGATGGCTCCTGCCTGTAGCACCCATAACAGTGAGGCTTATCCAGTGATAACTTCCTTTTTCCTTATTTATTCACTGGAATTCCTAAGGAAGAGTTTACGTTCTTCCCCACTTACATATTTATTTATTCAGTTTTTTAAAATATCAGTGTGGATCTTTACTTGGTTCTTGAGGTTCTACTCTAATAATATCATGATTTATTTCGTGGCTCAGATTTTCCCAGATTTGGCCATTAGCAGTTCCTTCAGGTTGGCTCCCATGTCCTCTGGCCATGCCCCATCATTTTCTCTGTTTCCTTACTTAGAATCATCTCAAGACATTCCAGGTTCATCTAGGAGAGTTCACGTCACAGCCCTAGGCTAGCCACTTCTCCAGGGATCCCCAGGTCCTTGATGAGAGAATGGTGTTTAGAAACCAGGATCTGGGTGCTAAGTGGCCTCAGTGCTCCGAGGCTCTCATGGCTTCTAGGTCTTCTCTGTCAACAGAGTATGGAAATGCACAGATACACTATGCACATATCTGTATTTAATTCTGTATCTGTTCAAATGTGTGTATACAGCTAGAGATGGATATTATACACACTCTCGATACTGCTTTATATTGTGTTACCTTACATTTACTACCTACAACGAGCTCATACCAATATCACCTATTCCAATCCAGGACCACAGGATTTAGTCACCTGATCCTCATTAGCCATTCTAACTATGAGAAACCTGATCCTCAGTAGCCATTCTAACTACCATGTAGCTAGCTCAGACCTAGCATCTTCATTCTGAGAGAGTCATAAACAAAGATATCTTCAAAAAAATGCTTCTCCTCCCCACTGCTCATACCTCATCCCCATGTCACCATTCCTTCTCTGTCCCCACTCACCTCTGCAGATAACCAATCTCACTGGCTCCTCCTTTATTCTTCCTGTATTTCTTTCATACAAACATGCAGCTATGTGCATATTTTCTTATATTTCCTGCTTTCTACCAGTGAGGGCAGCATACTATATGTTGCTTTTTCACTCAACAATGTACCTTGGAGATCACGCCAAGTTCTTCATAGACACCTGCCTTATTCTCTCTTGCTGTTGCCTAGTCCTCTAAGTCTGTGTTCCTGTTTGTTTAATCACTCATCTACATTTGGTCATTTAGGTTGTAGCCAGTGTTTCCCAATTATATGAACAATGCTACCACAAAATCGTATGCATATGCATTTTCCTAGTGCTGGGGAGGATATTCAGGAATGCTTCCTCCAGGGGGGATCGCTGAGTCACAAGGTTCGTGTAAATTTTGTCATACTACGGTTTTGTTAGGTGTTCCCCCCTAACATTTGGGCCACTTTGTATTCCCACCAACAGTGAGGAAGGCACCCTTTTGCCACAGAGTCCTCAGCAGAATGTGTCACAACACTTGTTAACATTTACCCCTTGACAGTTAAGAAATAGAAGCTCAATTTTGTTTTCACTTCAATGTCCTTAATGAGGGCATTGAAACTTGTATTTCACATGTCTTAGGTTATTTTTATGCCTTTCCTCAATTGTCTTTCACAGATTTCCTCATTTTCCATCACATTCTTGGTCTTCTGCCCCTCCATTTTTAAGAATTTTTTTAAAAATATAGTTGGGGTGTATTAGCCTTTTATCTCTGGCACACACCGCAAACACTTCCTCCCAGTCTCGCTCTCCACTTTCTCAAGTTTTCCACAATACAGTTTTATGGAATCAAATCTATCAAGATTTTATCTCATCGCGTCTGGATGTCAGCCATGGCTAGCAAACCCTGACCTGCGTGAACAGAGGCTCCGCCCAGTGTCCCAGCACCGCTGTAGTCCCACCTTTTCATTTGCATCCCCAATCTATGGTGGGAGATCTGGATCTAATTTTGTCTTTCCCCACAAGGCCACCCCATTGTCCCAGCACCACTCATTAAGAAGTCTGTCTTTGACACAGTAATGGTAGGTGCAAACTTTATCTTCTATTTCCAAATGTGCTTGGATCTATTTATGGGCTTTTGATCATGGTCCAACTGGTCTATCTGTCTACTCATGCCTCCGTCCCACACTGCCTTAACCATAGAGGTTTTATAGGAGATTTTAAGGTCTCGTGGTGCCCATCTCCAGTTTGTTGATGAGTATTTTGAGGCTGTTCTTGCACATTTGTGTTTTTTAAGTCAACTTGTCTTACTCAATTAAAAAAAAGTTGTTGATATTTTTATTGGGCTTCAAATAAATTTGTAAATGAACTTAGGAAGAACTGACATCTTTGTAGTGTTAAGTCATTCTATCCAGAATCACAGGAGGCCTTCCCACTTGGTCTCTGAATCTTTTCAAAAGTGTTTAAATTTTTTCCACATAGTTTTGCACATTTGTTGTGAAATATATTTCTAAGTATTTTTTCTGGTTGCCATATAAATGGAATTATGTTCTCTGGTTATTATTTGTGCATATGAAGCCTATTTTTTTTGAGATTCAAAGCCAAAGCAGCATTGAGAGGAGGCTTCCAAGTGAGGGAAACCCCCTATATGAAGCCTATTAATTACTATATGTTGATTTTATATCTTGTTCCCTTGGATGTTCGAGTTAATGTTATCACCGAGTTATCGCGAAGGTTTTATTCTCACACACATGAAAATAGAGAAAGTTTTACTACAGGTTGAGTATCCCTTATCCAAAATGCTTGGGACCAGAAGCATTTTGGATTTCAGATTTTTTTTCATATTTTGGAGAAGATTTCATACGTTCACATTTACATATGCATAATGAAACGTCTTAGGGAGTGGAACCTACATCTGAACATGGAATTCACGTCTGTTTCATATACACACAGCCGGAAGGTGATTCATACAACATTTCTAATAACTTTGTGTAGGAACCAAAGTTTCACAATGTAGATTTTTTTCACTTGCGGCAGCATGTTGTCACTCCAAGTGCTTTGGATTTGGGAGCTTTTCGGATTTTGGATTTTCACATTAGGGATGCTCAACCTGTACTTTACCCATTCTTATGCCTCTAACTGATTTCTCCTGATTAAGCGCATCAGCTGTTACCTCTAGAATAATGCTGCATAGCAGTAGCAGGGGCAGTACACATTCCTACCCAGTTCCTGATCTTAGTGGAAATGCCTGCAGTGTTCCACCTATCCAATAGGATTTTGGCTTTAGCTCTAAGGCATAAATATTTCACCATAGTAAGAAGGTATCCCACAATTCCTATTTTCTTGAGTGTTTTTAATCAAGAAAACGTTTTTGGGCCAGAATTGTGGTGAAGCGGGTTAAGCCCCCGCCTGCAATGCTGACGTCCCATGTGAGTGCCAGTTTGTGTCCTGGCTGTTCCTCTCCCAATCCAGCTGCCTGCTAATGTGCTTGGGAAAGCAGGGAAAATGGCCCAGGGGCTTGAGCCCCTGCCACTCACATAGGAGACCTGGATGGAGATCCAGGCTCCCGGCTTCAGCCTGGCCCAGCCCTGGTGGTGGTGATCATTTGGGGCGATCTCTTTCTATCTCTTTCTCTTTCTTTTTCTCTTTGTCTCTCTCCTCCCCTGTCTCTATGATTCTGCCTTTCAAATAAATAAATCTAAAAAAAAAAAAAAAAAAAAAAAAGAACAGGAAAAAGTATTTTAACCACCCTATTGCTTCAAAAACTAGAACAAGGAAACCTTCATCATGCCTCTTCTATGTAATTTACATCCAAGGGGCACAAAATACAAGTTTGGGCAAGTTTCTCCTCGTGGAATTACTCCAGCTAACAAAGAACGGAGAGATTATCAAATAAGAATATCGCTATTTGGCAAGCCCCAATGAAACAGTCAATCTAGCTAAAGAACACCAAGAGTTGAGGACACCAGGCATCGCGTTCATCCTGATGGAAACATCTACCCCCACCGGTGCAGCAGTTGCCCCAAGGAGACAGAGCCAGAAAGGGATGGTGAGGGCGCAGATTGGCAGAGAGACGGAGAGGGACAGCGAGGGGCAGGGAGGGGCAGCCTGAACCCAGCCTCTAGCTCTAATCACCGACTTACAAGGAACAGGAAAAGGCAGAGGAGAGTGTGAAACGATACTACAGGGGTGCACTCAGGAAAATACACCCAGAGGAACTCTGTTGAACAATCGGATTTCTTCTACAAATAATTTAAGGGGGGAAATAAAGAGTAACACGGAGTGGAAATCCATATACTGTAGATACAAAAATTATATATGAGGCTAATTCCAAAAGTTCATGGTAGTGAAAGTAAAAGATATACTTATTTTGGTGCAAAAAATTTTGAAATCCATGTACATAAGGATTTCTTCAGAAAAGCTCATGAAAACATATATTATGAAAAAAGCATGCATGTATTTAAAATTTTTTGAAACAAAATAAATGTTTTAATTAATTAATTTACTTGAGAGAAAGTTACAAAAAGAGAGTGTGATCCCATTCCCAGGTTCACTAGTTCATTCCTCAAAGGCTAATAATGGCCAGGACTTGGCTGGGGCTGAAGCTGGGAACTAGGAACTTCCTCAGGTCTCCCACACGGGTAACAGGAACCCAAGTACTGGAGCCATCACTGCCTCCCAGGGTCTGCATTCGTAGGAAGCTGGAAGTGGGAACAAAGCCAGGAATTGAGCCCAGGCACTCTGATGTGGGACATGGGCATCTTGACCTCTAGACAAATGCCCACCCCATACTTTTCTTCTAATTCCATTTTCAGTGAAGTTTTTGAAGTGTCTTTGTACATATTTAAAGAAGCTCTGAGGGTATATGAACTAATTGCAATCAATGGGCCTTGTTTGGCTCTCAATTCTAGTAGAGTCTGGAGTAAAGATATTTATAATACAAGTGAGGAAATGAGAAGTTTGACCAGGTGTTTGAGTACATGTTACCCATGTTGTTATTTTTCTTAAAAAGTTAATCCTTGTCTTGTTGACATATGTGTGAAATACTTCCAGGTAGAAGGATATTACGGCTAGGATTATAGATGGAGGAGGCATGGAAGAAGTTTGGACAAGTGTTGGTCATTGTTGAAGTTGGTGGGGGTGTTATCATTCTCTACTTTTCATATATGTTGGGAATAGTTCATAATAGAGGTTTCTTTAAAAAGTTTGACATTTCTTAGATTTCACATTTAGAGCACAGAAGATAACACACAATGGAATGTGATGGGCACAGCCAAGCAATGGTGACCAATGTTAGTCACTGAGCTCTCAAGGGTGAATGCCCATCAACACAGCCCCTGGTGGCCACCATCTATGTCTCTCCTCAGGCACAAAGATCACCCAAGGTCCCTGTAGAGCAAGGGTCCCAATGCCACGGAGACAATGAGCAAAACGGACTGCCCTTCACCCCAGGAGCCCAGTGACAAGAATCTTGCCCTCCTCTCCACCCATCAAGGACTCCCAGCTCCTCAGCTCTCTCCCTCCCACAGAGAAGCCCCCCACTCACGTCATTCTCCGAGGTCCCACAGAGAATGCAGGACTTGCACTCAATGCACTGCCACTTGTAGGTCTTGACAGCCTCGGTCATGTTCAGGGTGAACTGTAGGCAGGTAGGGTGACCTGGAAGAAGCCAGAAACAGCAGCGTCAAGGACCACAGGGTCTAAGCTGTCACCTCACAGCACTATTAACTGAAGACACACTGATGCCTCACACAAGGGGACGCAGAAGTAGCACAAGTTAGGAAACAAACCGGGGACCTGGACAGGGCTTCAGCCACATTCCTTACCACCCTCCTCTGTCACATCCACTCCAGACCCTAGAAAGACATGAGCATTAACCCTTTTACTGGGGATAGATGCATCCAATTCCCCTGGTCCTAACAGTCACATCCTCCATTGGTGTAACCAGTGGGGGCGAACAGGAAGTGGTGACCAGGGAGAACAAGACAGGAAATGGCCAAGCACACAGACGAGGCAGCCCCCTGAGAAGCACCAGCATCACCCCCCAACCCCAGCATCAGCTGTGGAGGGAAACCCCTAAGAGCTAGCTGGAGTGGCACCTTCTGGTCCAAAAAGTTGTTGGCACTGACTCCGAATATAAAGGAGGGAGGCAGCAGGAGGGAGGGAATTCCCAGGGTTAGGACCCAGGAGCAAGATGTGGCATTCATTGTGATCCAGAGAGTCTGTGCCCACGCACGGCAGGGCAGCTGCATACCAAGCCCCAGACAGTGCAGGTACATAGAAGGAAGTGCCCTGGCAGGGAGCAACACAGCCAATCACCCACCAGGTCTACTCTACAAGGACAAGTTACTCTCTTGTCTACATCTCAAGTGTGTCACAGTAGCCAAAGCAATACCAAGACATTGTTGTAAGAATGCTGTGACCTTAGTGCACAGGATCCCAATAGGCTAACACCTGAGGCTGTGCCTGTGGAGCTGGACTCTGTTATCCATCATGGTTCACTACAGCAGTGAGAGGACAGCCATGAGCTATAGAATGTGAAGGCCCTTGGCCTTGTGCTTGGGGAGAAGGGAAACTTGGATGACGGTCTCAGGTTTCCCAATGCTGTAAACCAGACAGGAGTCTGCCCATGGCACCCAGGGCTGGGCCCATTACCGACTCTGCCACAAAAGGCTTGACGGCTTTGCCTCACCCTGGGGGTTCACCACGTTCCCCCTTCCACATGAGGCTCCATGTGCCTTAAAGAAAGATACTACCACAGTCAGCTCCACCGACCTAGTGCCCCACATGACAGATCACCTGGCACCGCCACCCCTTAGCCAAGCCACACCCCAGACCACATTCCCACTTCCTTCCTTTCCAACCTCCAGGGAGCTGGTCACATCCTCGTCATTTGTTCAGTCAATACAAGGACTGTCCACTTTTTCAGGCTCCACAAATAGAAGCCACACAGTGTTATCTCTAGGAGCACAAGAATGGGCATGGAAGTGGCTGGAGAGTGGGGGCAGAGGCACTTAACACACACAGGTGGATGCATCAGGGAGGGCCGTTTAAAGACTTCTCGGGGGCCACGTGATCCAGAGACTCCCACACATCTAACTTCATCTCTCTCAAAATGACACCATGGCAGTGGCCCCAAAGAGAAGGAAGCCTTGCATTTAAAAGTCTGGCTGAACATCCAGCACTCCCAAATGCATCTAAGAATGCCTGCCAGGGTTGTTCCCTATTTCAGTCTCTCAGGGGGAGAAAACATCTGAGTGGCGTGGGCTGCAGGTGTCCAGACTCTCTGATGGAGCACCCCTGGGGAGGACACAGCTGAGGTCATGAAGCAGATACTCATGTGGCCAAGTTGTCTTCATGGTCACAGTTCCATGGTCGAAGGCCATACCCCAGCCACGACCAGCTAGCATGCAGCATCTGTTCATTAACAGGTGTAGTCGTGTGCCTCACTGACATTTTGCTCAATGACGGACAACATATACAGCAGTGGTCCCAGCAGATTATAATGGAGTTGGAGAATTCCTACTGCCTCGGGATGTTGTAGCCATCCTAACGTCACAGTGCAACACCTTGCTCATGTGGTTGTGGTGATGCTCTGTAAACAAACTGTGCTGGCAGGTTTACAAAATTAGAGCACAGACAAGGGCACTTCTGAAAAGTGTATGGAAAAAGGGTACTAGACAATAAGTTTTCTGGTGCAAAACATTCCAAAATCGTGCATAGTTTCTCCAGAATATTTTTTTGACAGGCAGAGTCAGACAGTGAGAGAGAGACAGAGAGAAAGGTCTTCCTTCCATTGGTTCACCCCCAAAATGGCCGCTACAGTTGGTGCACTGCGGCTGGCACGCCACACCGATCTGAAGCCAGGAGCCAGGTGTTTCCTCCTGGTCTCCCATGCAGGTGCAGGACCCAAGGACCTGGGCCATCCTCTACTGCCTTCCAGGGCCACAGCAGAGAGCTGGCCTGGAAGAGGGGCAACCGGGACAGAATCCAGTGCCCCAACTGGGACTAGAACCTGGGGTGCTGGCGCCGCAGGTGGCGGATTAGCCTAGTGAGCCACAGCACCGGCCCAGAATATACATTTTTCATGAATTTTTTAATGACCCTCTCAGACACACAAATTTTTTTTCTCCAATGTAAGCTTATCTTTTAATTCCATTTTACATGAACTTTTTGTACAATTAAGTACAGTACCTAATACTTAATCATGATAATAAATTATTATAGTCCTGGGTTATGTAGTTATGATACTATATTTTTATCAATATTTTAGAGTACACTCTACATTCACGTTTTAAAAAATCATGCTCACTTTTAAACGGTGTTTACTGCATATGTTGATGCCATCACTTTCTTCTGTGCTTGATTTAATCTTGCCTGTAAATACACTCAATGAAGTTCCAACAAGGACAAAATCACCCAACAGTGGATTTCTCAGAAGGCACCCTGTCGTTAATTGACACTTGACTGTATTTGTCAAGCACCTGCTAGGCCAGCTATTGTGCTAGACAGAAGAGAGACAGTGACAAGCCAGACACCCCAAGCCCTCTCTGTCTAGCCAAAAAGACCTCAAATTAACAAATTACACACATATCTATTTCATCACAATGGTATGATTGGTGCCATGAAGGAAAAGTGTAACTGACAACGAAAATAAACCACAGGAGAACCAAAGCTAACCTGAGATGTCAAGGAAGCCCTGAGAAAGATCTGGAAGTTGACAGCCCCAGCGGGAGAAGACGAGGTGGCTGGGTACCAGGGGAGCGATTTCCAGGAAGCGGAACAGCCTGTGTGGAGGCCTCAAACAGGGGAGGAGCTTGGCAGATGGGCGGGGAGGGAGAGGTCAGTGGGCAGAGACCTGGTGAGCTCTGGGACTTAAAATTCACCAAAGAGCTTTAAGCAGGGCGGGGACTGGGTGACACTGTGTGTTTCAAGGTGAGCCACTGATCAGCTTTGCAGCACAACAGGTTAGGCTGCAGCTTGTGACACCAGCATTCCACGTCAGAGTGCTGGTTCAAGTCCCGGCTCCTCCCTGCTCTTATGCCTGAGGAACAGCGGACAATGGTCAAGTGCTGGGAGAGACCTAGATGGGGTTTCTGGCTCCTGGGCTCAGCCTGGCCCAACTGCAGCCATTGCAGCCATTTGGGATATAAACCAGTGTATGGGAAAAATCAGTCAATCAACTAATCTCTCCCTCTTTCTTTCTCCCCCTCTCCCCACTCCCACCCCCCAGTCTGTGCCTTTCAAATAAATAAATAAATCTTTAAAGGAACATCGTTTAGCATAAAGAAACCTTTGGGTGATGGACTGATTCTACGTCTTCATTATGGTGGTGATAAGACTGCACACAACTACACACGGACACACACAAATGGGCACACAGGTGTGTGTGCACGTGAAAACAATAAACCCTGAGTAAAGACTGTGATTGCATCAGTGTCAGTCGCCTGGCTTTGATATTGAACCACAGGCATGTAAGGTGTTACTATCAGGAAACCAGATGAAGGCCACATACAACGTCTCTAACATATTCTGTCATTTCCCATGAATCTATAGTTATTTTAAAATAAATAGTTGAAAAGATCTTAAATAAGGAATAAAAATTTAAATCATTAGGAAGGAACAAAGGGACGAGCTGCTGTCTGGGGGAAGAATTTGTTTGGGAAGAGAGGGGTAGAGAGATGCAAGGATTGTTACCGGGAAATGAGTTAGGGGTCTGAGGCCATGACCAGGGGGGAAACCAGGAAGACTCAAGAAAGGTGGAAATTTGAGCAATAACTGACAAGATGTGGCCATTGTTTGGAAGTTGGGAATGTGTGAAAGCGATGAGAAATATTCCCCAGTGTCTGACCCAAGAACCCAAGTAAATTGCATTAAACATCCTCAGATGAGGAAGACTTGAAAGAACTCAGGCACCAATTGGAGGCGCTCAGGCCTCCCATTGTGAGCAGTGAATTCAGGGAGGAGCGTGAGACTCCCCTGGAAACGTCCAGAAAACAGGCAGAGAGACGGGGTTGGCGCTCAAGAGGGAAGTACAGGCTGAAGAGGGAAATTTAGGAGGCTTTGCTAAACAGGTGGTAATTGAAACTGTGAGAATCAGTGAAATTATTCGGGAAAGAAGAGAAAGGAGGAGGAGAGAAGAAATGAGAATGGAGAGAACGACCCAGGCCTGAGCTTTGAGAGGCTCAACTACTTAAGACAGAACAAAGAGCGAGGCATCTGAGGAAGATGACCGAGAGATCATCGGCTAGAGCAGGCAAGCAGCCACAAGAAGCGACTTGAAGAAGGTGATCAGCTGTCGACAACCACACGTCCTCAAGCTTGCAACTGCTCCAAGGTGATCCCGCAGGAGGGAGTGCGGGCAGACCAGAGGGAGCGCTGCCCTGCTACTAACACCACTCTCCAGTGAGGCCACCCTCCCAGGGGGAAGGGGCAGGACACGGAACTCAGCAGCCACAGGTACTTCAGGAGCTGTCTCCAAGCATGCGAAAGGGAGCGATACATGTGTCATTCATGGAGCAAGCAACACCTCACAGATATTTATGAGGGTCAACTGCATGTCCAGCTTCACTCAGGCCACTGTGCGGAGCTCTGAAGACATTTTCTGGGATAGCTTTGGACCAGGGAATGGTCGCAAGCAGGCGTTGGAAGCCCCTGTTGGAAGTCTCTGGAAAAAGTCCCATGGGTTGCTTCTGTGTTCCTATTTGCAGAATGCCTTTGGCCTCCTAATACCTTCACATCTGAAGAAAAGGAACTAAGCTCACCCAGCCTCCAACCCGGTGGGAAGACACAGAACTGAGACGAGCCTCGGCCTGGCTGCACAGCCCCTTCTCAGAGCTCAAGACATCCCTCAAATGCCAGAGGAAAGCAGGAGATGGAAACAGTCTCTCAGCTTCTCAGCACGGAGCAGAGCGCCAAGAGTTAAGTCATCCCGACAGCCATCAGCAGGTGCAAAAAACGATGCCCAGAACAAATCCATACCAGCATTTGATTGAGCTGTTTGTTGTCTGTCTCCAAAAACTGGAAAAAACCTTTTGCCAGATAAAACTGCAAGAACAAGACTTCTTATCTACCAGGAAAGTGACTAAATAATACAAACGGCTGGGCCACAGGAGAAGTCTCTAAGGAAAGCCGCAGAAGCCCATCTCTTAAGTTTCACTGCTAGAACTCCTTGATTTGGTTGGGTACTAACTCCTGAAATCCTTGGAAGTAAAAGCAAAACAGAAAAAGCCTTTCCAATTTAAGGCTGGAAGAGTAAAAGGAGGCACATTGCTATGGCGCTGCTCATTTGTGTTCTCTAGCTACCTGAGGATCCCTTGCTTAATTTCCATGGCATAGGGAACCATCAACCTCCAAAACACTTGGCTGGAAATCGAGATTCTTTCATAGCTCCAGTCTTCTCAAAGCGGGGAGTATCCATATTGCTGTTTAAATCACCCAACATAGTGAAGGGGAAAGAGCCCCTCCCGGCAGCCCCCTCCCCGCCCCGCCCGGGTGCAGTGATTCAACAGGACATGTACAAGATTCCAATTACCAAAATGAATTTAGAAAGTGTCTCAGGGTGCATGACTCACCCTCAGCAGACCATTAAAAAGCAAGTCCTTCCTGAATGTTCCTCCAAATTTGTTTGTTCAGGAGGGCTCAGTAAGTCCCTGCCCACTTGTTTAGTGGGTGTGAAGAGGCATTTCTCATCCAGCTCGAACCCCTCCCAGAACTGACCTCAACCGTGCCCAGAGGTTGGGACAGGAAATGTCCCTGTTGGCCACCATGCCCGGAAGACCTAACTTCTGGTCTGGGCTCCCAGCTAACAGGCGTTTGGCTTCAGGGGTTCTTTTGCAGACAGGAAGAAAGGGACATGAGTGGGTTTGGGAGACAGACAGGAGAAGACAGTACGTGAGGCTGGGAGTAAATGGCGATTTTGCTACTCCAGAAACAAGAGAAGGCAGGTGTCTGGAAGCAGTGACTGCCGCCTTGTCATTCGAAGAATACAGCCCTTATGTCATTACGAAACACCTGTGCGTAGACGCCAAGAGCAGGCCGGGGACATCAAGTGGGATTTTGTGGGATTTGAGTGAGGAGGCTCACAGATGAACACCCAGGCAAAACCGGCGCTACTTTCATACTCACAGCTGCCTGCTTCCATACGTGCCTATACACAACTGCCCCCACACACAGATATTTCCATCCCGTTGGAGAAGAAAACATCTAAATATACCTTGCTGATGGAGTTGACAGTACGCTGCGATAGAAGCGAATACAGGCATCAACCAATAGATCTCAGCCTGCAGACATTCAGGAAGTGGGAGAAACCCAGGCCGTTTCCAATAAACCCTGGGCAAGACAAATACACAAACTGCTATGATGTGTCTCTTACATTACGATTCTTATTAAAAGAGGTTTTTATTTCATTATCGCCAGTATTTAATTTGGACTTGGCTGAGCCACATCAATGATTAAATTAGAGCTCTAGGAAAAAAACCTCTCTTGCTAGGTATGTGCTAAAAACATAAATAAAGTAGATACAAATAACTGTGGAACTAGCGTGGTCTATTATTTATTCATTGTGAAATTATAAACATCTAATTATAGTTTATTACCTTATCCATCAATGTTGATCTCTTGCAAAGTAATTTTTCAGAAAAGGAGAACTTAAATATCCCTGGTTCTTAGGCATGGAAGGGCAAAATTCAAATTGTGCTCATTGTTCTGATGCTTGGTTTATAGACACTGTATTCTATAAAACACACAGGATCAATGGCATCCCAAAATAGCACCAGAAACAAATCTCCCTGGGCGTTCATTAGAAAATAATTTGACTCTAATTTCTAACAGCTCTCTACACCCATGGACACATAAAACTTCTAGTGTTTACATATTACAAATACATATATAGGAAGCTATAGCTAAAGCATTTATACAAAGTACAGTCAAAGCTGAATCATGCCAAAGAGTGATTTGCGGAAGAAAAAAATACTACCAGCTCACTTAGGGAAACTTCGCATTCAACCAGATCCATTCATCCTCACGCCTCCCCTTACTCTTTTCTCTCCAACCTCCTGCCCCCCAATCCCATTTGCTCTCCTGTACTTTGGGGCCTCTCTTGTCAGATGGAGGGAAGGAGGCTGTCACTGAACTTGACCTATAAAGTAGTGAGCCAATTCTGAGCCCTCAAGAACCAGTCCCTCACACACACATGACGACACGTATGTTCACCGGGCACCCTCTTCATGTGGATTATTTCACAAGCTCTGTTGTGGGGACTTTGTGCAGTGACCCAAGGCTCACCTGTCACCTGTCTCTGATGTGGCTTGTCATGCTTAAGACACCTGCAAATTAATGACCGCAGTGACACAACAGAGGCACCTGAATGGCTCCTGTTTTTTTTTTTTCCCCTCACCCATTTTTAATGTACTTCCAAGAAGACAAGACAAAGAAAGTGGAACAAAGACCACGCAGCAAAAAGGCATTGAAAACAAATGATGGTGATCTGTGGCTGTCCACTTGGCTTGCTGTCCACACCTCACGGTGCAGACTGCCAGATTCTACGGCCCTGGGCACCACGTCACCCGCAAATCACAGTACCTGCTGCCCCAATCACTATCATCAATAATCAAGCCAGGCACATTCATGCAAGAGCATCAGGACCACTTTTAATGGGGTAAACAGCTCAGGGTTTATGATGCCATTCTCACATGACCCCAGAAACTCCATGAGTTTTCACAGCCAAGCAGTATCCAAGGTGGAGTCCCCTGGAAATAGAACTACACCTGTCTATAAACCTCACGACATTGTGGGTGGTCCTCGTAAGTGGCGATAATGGGATGTGAAAGGCTTGGCTTGGATTTCTATCCCTTACTTGACTGGCCCAGGTTACAGCGAAGGCACAGCACGAGAAAGATGTCAAGAGTCATAGTAATGACCCAGAGCCCCTAATTAGTCACTCACTGCAGCTGAGGACCCCAGATAACTTATGCATTTATTCACTCATCTGATGAGTGGTTTTTGAATAAACAAATGAGCCAGGCATTCTTTTCAGTAGTGGAGATACAGCAGTGAGAAGAACCCAACTGCTGTCTTCACAGAAGCAATGCCACCATGTGCGGCCTGGCACAGATTCCAAGTCCTCTGGACAAGTCACTTCCCCCCCAGGCATCACTCGTCCAGTGCATTCAATTAAAGGACTGGAATCTGCTATCTATGAAGCTGTGGGCCCATCTAGGCCACCCAGAAATGGTATTTTTAGAGATACAATTGATCCCAAAATTGCCTTTCTGCTTACAGGGATAAATAGAGCCTTCTATCATTTGCCAGTTAAAATTAAAAATGAAAAAAAAAAAACAAAGAAGGAAATTAAAATAGCCAATCAGTACTGCTAGAATTCATGTCAATTTTCCCGTGTTGACTAGCACAGTCTTAGAACAATGTCAACACCAAAATGCGCAGGCCTGCGACATAATGCAAAAGAATGCTGAAGGTACAAAGAGCTCCTCGCCAATCATAATACCTCCCCGCCCCACCACACATGTTGGACTGGCACAGATGAGGTGTCATAAGTCTGCAGGCAGACAGACACCCTGGGTAAGGGTCCATCCACAAGGAATGTTAGATCTGGGTTGAGCTGGTTGAATGTCAGCGGGCAGCTAGTACCTTCCAGGGACAGGGAGACGAGCATCATCAACACGAGCAATGTGGGCTGACCCCCCACTCTTAAAACTCAGCTGGAAGTTAGATTACAGGCCAGCATCTGATAAAGTGATGCTCATTCCACAGCTGTGTCTGGAGGCTGGCCTGCCTCCTTGTCCAGAGTCCAACATCAACCTCGGGCCAGAATCCTTGACATTGGAGGTGCATTTCAGGACTCTCTGGACATCAGCTCTGGCTGACAGCTCTGGATTTTCTTTAGGAAAGTGAGCCTAGGAAGCTATGGTAACTCCTGTGGCTCCTTCTGTCCTGAGTATGTCCCCGAGGGCTCCGTGACATCTATAATTGATGGATAACTAATGGAAATCAGCAGCGATTACTCAACTCCAGATTGCCCACCATCCTAAGTGCTAACTTTCCTACGTTAGATTAATTCATGGGTGATCAGAGTTCTGAGTTTTCAAGACCCTTGGAGGTGATATTCCCATTTTTCCCCTTCAAAAATATTTCATAGAGTTGTGCTAAGTCAAAAGAAAAACGCACTGTCTTAATTTCCTGTCTTTTTCTGGATGAGGCTGAAATGCAGGTACCGAAAAGCCTAGAAGGAAATGACTAACAGCACATCCAGGACACTTAGACACTTTGTTTTACACTTTAGAAACCAATTTTGGTCTAATTTGGAGGGTTCAGGGCCAGTGCTGTGGTATAGCAGGTAAAGCTGCTGCCTGCAGTGCCAGCATCCCATATGGGTGCTGGTTCCAGACCCAGCTGCTCCACTTGCAATTCAGCTCTCTGCTGTGGCCTGGGAAAGCAGTGGAAGATGCCTAAGTCCTTGGGCCCCTGCACCCACATGGGAGATCCACAAGAAGCTCCTGGCTCCTGGCTCCAGATCAGCGCAGCTTTGGCCCTTGCAACCAATTGGGGAGTGAACCAGTGGATGAAAGACCTCTCTCTCTGTCTCTCTGCTTCTCCTTCTCTCTCTGTGTAACTCTGACTTTTAAATAAATAAATAAATCTTTAAAATAAATAATTTGGAGGATTCTTCTGACTTTACAACTTACTTGATTATAATAAGACTCTTATTTTTAAATTATATTTAATTTGACCAAATCCACCGAGAGCCTACTAATGCCAGGAACTCTGCTAGGAGGTGAAGTTTCGGGGATGAATGAGAAGCCCGCCCCGAGAAGCTCCGGTTCACAGGGGTGGTGGGCAGTGACCTCCATCTCCCGGTAGTCTCTCCCCTTGACTATGAGTTGGCCTTCATGACTCGCCATAACTAGTGGAATGTGACAGAGGGATGGGACACCACTTCTAAGTTTATACATTGGCCGTGGCTTTCATCTTCAGCACTTGCTCTTGTGCCTTCTTGCATCCTTGCTCCAAAGGAAGCTGGTTGCCATGTGGTGAGGTGCCCAGAGAGGTCCATTTGGTTCAGTCCAACAGCCCAGGGGGAGTTGAATCCTGCCAAAAACCACACGAGTGGACTTGGAGTGATATCTTCCTGGTCATGCCTTCAGACAGGACTATGGCCCAGGCTGTGAACTTGACTGCAACCTTCTGAGAGACCTCGAGCTGAAAGCTCTCAGCAAGGCCACATCTTGATTCCTAACACGGAAATTATGAGATAATAGATGCTTGTTACTTTAAGCTATTAAAGTTCTGGAGTACTTTGTCACGTAGCAACAGATAACTATTATAGGGAAACAGACTTTTTTTTAAAATGACTATATTGCAATGCAGTAACTGCTATACTGGGAAAATGGATAAAGTTCGTATAGATGAGAAAGGAATAAACAGCGTTGGGGTGGCTCAGGGAAAGCCATGGAGAAGAGACAGTCATCAAGTTGGGTCTTAAAGGATAAATAGGATTTTCCATATGAAAAAAAAGAGAGAGAGAGAGGAAAGAGCGGGGAGAAGGAGCAGCGGGACATATAGAGTGCATGGTCCATTCAGGAAAAGTAGAGGAACTGTAGGAGGGCAGGGGAAAGGGAGATGGCAGGAGATGATGCTAGAAAGGTAGAGTGAATATCTGAAAGAATGCTCATGCAGGCACAAGGATGTAAATCTAGCTAAGTTGTGAGGATTCCTCAGAGGTCTGGACACAGGGACCTGATTCGCTGGTCCCCATGCTTCAGAGAGGTGACTGCATACAAAGGACCTAGTTGGGCTAGGGTGACACGTCATTGTTGGAAATGAAGACATTAAAAAACATCATGAAGACAACCCAGTGAGAAAGATGGAGCCCATGGGGTCAGAAAGAGAGAAGAGAAAAGCATATCACAGCATCCAAGGAGGAGGACTCAGTGGTACTGCTCTTGAGTGAGAGAGGAAGTAGGGGTCAAGAACCAAAGACAACATGTTGCTCTGGCCAAGCCTTTGTAATTGGAAACTAAATGGCTCCAGGGCCCTCACATATCCTTGGGTGGCTGGATGGTGTCTGCATTGTTGAGGGACAAAGTCACACACAGATGATCTCACAACACATGTGAGGCACAGAGGCACCATTTGAAGTAGTCTTAAGAATGTCTCTGACTCCATTCATTCATAGCAGGGGTCATTTTTGGTATAGGCTTCATGGCCAAAGCTACCAACCTCAGTTTCTGTCCATCCCCAAGAGAAGCATCAAATCCACTGCAAGTCATATCTTTCCTTCTGACCTTGGGTTGAAGTCCCAGGTATCTGTGCCCTGCCCACAAGGCTGCAGCAGGTCCTAGTGGAGGCTCCTCCCACAATCCCAGAGTCTGGTCCAATGGGAGTCATGAAAATTCTCCCAAGAAGGAGCAGCACTGCAAACCACACTGATCGGGGGGTGAGGATGGAAATGATGGCCAAGCAGCAACATTGGTGAATTTGGTGCATCTTAAAAATATCTGAAAATTACTTGATCCTCCTCATTTGCAAGAGGTAGAGGCTGGAATGTAGGCTGGATGAAATGACTTGCTCTTAACAAATGCAGTAAGGAAGAGATAACAATATGCAATTTTGGAGACCAAGTTTAGGCACCATGATTTCCATTTTGTTCCACCTTCTACCTGTCTCTGCCATGTCATTCAAGCTGGAGGCAGTCAACTGCTGTGCTCTGAGTTGCTCCATAGAAAGGTCTTCATGGGGAGGCATTGCTCATCCAGCACATGTGGGTGAAGTTGGAAGTGACTCCTAAAGCCCCCGTTGAACCTGGAGATGACTGTGGCCCGGCCAACACCTTGACGGCAGCCTCAGGAGACATGAACTAAGCCATTCCCAGGCTCCTGACCCTCAGAAACTGTGAGATAAGAAATGGTTGCAGTTTTTAGTGGCTGTACAGCCACAGATAATGAATAAAGTGACACAGAAGGAAAAGGAAAGGGTTGGAGCGAAAGGTTCTAGAAAACCAGACAGTTGACAGGATTCCTGCATAGGCAGAGTCTGACCTGAGTTCCCAAGTAAGGTGAGGCTCGGCACTGAGCTGAACAAGGAAGGGCAGAAGAGGGGCTTGGGATTTTATAGCACTCCCTCTCCTCCATGGAGGGCTGTTATTCTTTTATTTAATGGTTCATCTTAAAAAGGCTAATACTAAGACCTAAGATGACCTACACGACAATGAGAGAATGATGAAAAACCAATGTGCTTGCATGTGGGTCCTCACAACCCACAGAAACATGAATGCATCTACCTTCAGTGTCCTGGGCCAGCCAGTGGCTCCAAGGAGATGGGCTCCACTGAGCAGGCTGCCATCTTCATCCTCTAGCTTTGCCCTCCATCCTGCTAGCTCACCTGCACCCTGCTCTATTCCACTTTTACCTGCCTCAGCTTGTCTCTCACAGCCAACAAACTTTCCATTTAGGCTCACAGGAAGAAGCACCATGTCATAAAGATGGAAAGATGATCAAAAAGATTATGAGAAGAGCCAGAACCTACAGCCAGTGTTTGGCCTAAAGGAAACAGGGCTTGTATACCTCAATGACCATTACTCATAACTTTGCCAAGGAAGCACCTCCATACTCATTGGCCTTTGTCTGATTCTCCACAATTACTTCATGAGATAGGTAGGACTGAAAGGGATGACCTTGGTTTACAAATTGAGAAACTGAGGCTCAGGCAGCCAACTAGTAGTAGAGCCAGGGCTGGAAGCTATGTCTTCATGTCCTAATCTTTTGGTTCTCACTACATCATGTCCAGGATGCAATGGCCCAACTTCATTTCAACTCATGCAGAGCTCTGAACCATACCCCTGTTATGCACAAGAAATCTGCTAAGGCACAGTGATGTCACTGCACCTTACCATGCCTCAGTCTCCGAGTTTGAGCCACACAGGGCTGGACTGACTGTCCCCTTTGGCCTCAATGTTCCATGCCTCTGGCAAAACTACTCAGGAACCAGGGCTTGCTGCATGAAGCAGAGCATTGGGTTCTCACCATCTGTCGGGGCTAATCCGGAAGCCCTGGGGAAGAACCACTCAGGAGTGAGCCAGTCCAGCCCACACAAAGGGGCCCGAGGCTGCTGGAAATAGGTTAGCAGTCTATGGTGGTGGTACTGGGCTTCTGCTCCTGAAATGCTCAGCAGAGACACCCCAACCTCATTGGCCACAGCTCCTCAGCCAGAGGCTGCAGGTGGGGAAGTGTCACTGCCCCTACCCCCTCACAATCCCACCCCATCTTGCTGGGCCTGTTATTCCAACACGGAGCCAGTTGTCTATGTCCTCCATAGGACCTCCCCAAATCCCTGCCCAACACCAGTTCACCCTCTGAAAAGAGCACAAAAAGCCGCCTGGCATCCAAAGCTCATCTCCCAGCAGCCCCAGACACCTCCACTACGCTGTCAGTCAAGAAAAGACAGGACTGCTCCTTACCCACCGATTTTAAGGAAGCGTAAATAGCAGACAGAAAAGGCTCCCCTTTTGCAGTCTCCAAACCCCAGCAGAGGTCTGCAGATTCCTTTCAGTCCTTCATTTGCCCCCTCTTCACTGCCCAATTTCCCCAAGTCACTAATTCATTTTCCAAATTGCGCTGGCAGGGAGAAGGAAAATGGGGACGACAATGGTGACAACCAGCTTCCCCTGACATCACTCGCCCAGGCTTCTTGAACCCCTGAGGTCCCTGATGTCCTTCAACACCCTCAACAAGAAGAAAACAAAAATCACGCTGAGCCAACACTGCTTAAAGGAGAAACATCCTTGGGGTGTCCAGGGAGTACATCAAAGCCCGGCACCATCTGGCCTCATGTTAGCTCAGCATTTGCTTCCAGTCTTCAACCCCCAGGCTGCACCAGGTCTGCAGCGGCCTGTATCCTTGGTCACCTGGTCCAACAGATACGTCAGTGTCCACCAGCCGGATTTCTCAACCAAGATCATTCCAACTTTTCCTGACAATCGAACAAATATTTATCCAACACATTCACGGATGAGGATTGATCTCGTTGTTTACTTAGAGAGCTAGAGGAGTTGATTTTTACACGGGCTTTATTTTTTTCCTCCGGAGAAATTAGAGAGTTGGGATCGTATACGGGAAACAAATCAATGGCTATTTCCAGGTACCAGCATCTGTCTTCACATTTAATAGAAATGATGTCCTGAGACACGCAGTCTATTCAGCACAGAAACACCCATCGATATTAGAGCAATGCGGAAGGAGAGCCATTCCTGATGCTCTGCAAAGGTGAACAAGAGCCCACGGTCTTGGAAGAGTCACAAAGCCCTTCTCGGAAGGCAGTGATCAACTCCAACCCATAATCAGGGAGACGGAAGCACACCAATCATCTCAGAGCTGCCTCTGGTTCGGGTGTGTATTTGGCCTAACAGTTAAGATGCCGGTTAAAATACCTGCATTCCACATTGGAGTCCCTGGGCTCCATACCTGGCTCCTGCTTCTGACTCCAGCCAGACCCTGGGAGGCAGCAGGTGATGGCTCAAGTAGTTGGGTTCCTGCCACCCACATGGGAGACCTGGATTGAGTTCCTGGCCCAGACCTGGCTGTTGTGGACATTTGGCAGGAGTAGAGGGGAGGTGTGAACCAGTATATGATATTTCTGTCTGTCTGCCTGCCTCTCAAATAAATGAATTTTTAAATTTCTTAAATGGCTCTGGTTCACCTGAGGAATACATGCAAGAAAATGAGGAATTTATCACCAGAAATCTGGTCTCCCTACAGCAATAGTTAAATACGTGGCACATATGGCACCGTTTTGTTCCATACTCATGGAAGACATTACTAATCAATTCAGCATTCTTTTCTAATCCAAATGGATGAGACTTTAAGATACACCTCAACATAGCACTTCAAGCAGCCATCGCCAGTCTATGATTTTTGCATACAAGAAGAAACTTATGTTTCTAAGTTAGAAGCTAGTAAGCTTAATAGGCTAAGTGTCTCAGGACAGGTGTTGTGATGTGGTGGGTTAAGCTGCCATTTGGGACACCCACATCTGATATCTGAGTGCCTGGTTTAAGTCCTGGCTCCCTGGCTCCTGGTCCAGCTTCCTGCTAATGCACCTAAGAGACAGCAGATGATAGCTCAAGAACTTGAGTCCCTTGCACATATGTGAGAGACCTGGATGGAGTTCCTGGCTCCTGGCTTCGGCCTAGCCCAGCCCCATTCAAGAAGTGAACCAGAGGGGCAGTGCCGCGGCTCGCTAGGCTAATCCTCCTCCTTGCAGCGCCGGCACACCGGGTTCTAGTCCCGGACGGGGCACCGGATTCTGTCCCGGTTGCCCCTCTTCCAGGCCAGCTCTCTGCTGTGACCAGGGAGTGCACTGGAAGATGGCCCAAGTGCTTGGGCCCTGCACCCCATGGGAGACCAGGAGAAGCAGCTGGCTCCTGCCATTGGATCAGTGCGGTGCGCCGGCCGCAGCACACCAGCCACGGCACCCATTGGAGGGTGAACCAACAGCAAAGGAAGACCTTTCTGTCTCTCTCTCTCTCTCACTGTCCACTCTGCCTGTCAAAAAAAAAAAAAAAAAAAAAAAAAGAAGTGAACCAGCAAATGGAAGATCTCTCTGCCTTTCAAACAAGCAAATAAATCTCTCTCTTTAAGCCTCATATGAGAATGAAGGACTCAAACTTTCAGCAGGTCCCTGTTCAAATATCTGACTCCTGTTTCCCTCTCTGTGAGTCAGAGGCCACTAACAACATGGCTAGCACTGCATACCAACCAGAGCCTTGCTCTGAGGTAGGACTGACACTATTCCTATAATCACACACTTATATCTTCCCAGAAAATAACTAGAGACCCTGTCTACAAAGAGATTTTTTTCAAAAATAGTGGTTAATGTTTTCTCTACTCCATCAGCAAGGAAGTATCAGGTGACCCCTCCTTAAGTAATTCCTCTGTCTCTTGTTGCCTGCAGCATGGAGTAAGCCTCTTTGCTGCCTTTTCACACTGCCTTTCCACCACTGACCCCAGCCCCCTCTCCCCTATGCAACAGTCACTCAGAAAAATACACTCCATACCCCATCCCTACCCCCCAACAAAAGACACTCACCATGCTCCTTTTGTGCACTTTGTGCACAAAGGTCTCTCCAATCTAGCTCTCGACTTCCATGTGCAGCCCAAGCTATCAAATGGGTTGTCCACACCCCAACTACACAAGTGGGATCCACACACCATCAGCATGAGCAATACCTGAGAGTTCATTAGACACGCCCACCCCAGACCTACACAATCTAAATTTGCAAATTAACAAGATCTACAGGTGCTTCGTGTGCATAGTAAATCGTGAGATACACCGCCCTAAATTCCCTCTCTCCCTCCCATTCTGGGATTCCTATCCAGTCTTCATTCTCCCAAATCTTACTTCTCTCCTGTCCACCAAAAACCCTCATGGAATGAGTGACTCCATCAATGCACACAGAAATAAAAGAACAAATGAACTACCACTTCCACCTTTTGCCTCTTCTTTAGAACTTCTATTCACCCCTCACATCCAGTCCAAACGCCCCCACTTCTGTGAAGCCTTCTCTGTTTTCCAACAAGCATGAGAAACAAAAGAGGATGATGAGGAACCTGCTTAGGTTGTGCAGCTGCTAAGTGGAGCCCACCTGACTCTGAATCCAGCACAGGCTGTCAGCATCCACAGGGTGCCCTGCAGAATGGCCATGACCTCCTACGCGCGCCCCTGTGCTGGTGCCAGGGCGGGAATTCCACGGCTAGAAGCAATAAGCCAAGTTGCTTTGTGCGCAAGGCCGCCAACTGATTCCCTTGAGGCCCACTCCTTAGCTACTTCTCTCAAGCCACCTGAAGACCATTCTCTGCTCTCTGCCTTCACACACACAGCCCATCTCTTTCACTCTTCTTGGGGAATGGGGAATTTTTCCTTTGGAGAACAAAGGTGTCAGAGTGGAAGAATCAGTCCCATTCCCCCTACCTATAACAACACCGTTCAGGTTCCCCAGTGCGTAAGAACCACCACAGGGAGGAGCTGGCCAGTTGTGGTGCAGTGGGTTAAACTGCCACCTGCAGCACTGGCATCCCATAGGAGCACCAGCTAAAGTCCCAGCTTCTCTGCTTCCAATCCAGCTCTCCACCAATGCATGGGGAAAGCAGTGAAAGACGACCCAAGTGTGTGTGTCCCTGCCACCCACGTGGGAGACCTGGATGGTGTTCTAGGCTTCTGGCTGCAGCCTGGCCCAGCCTAGGCCACTGTGGCCAGGTAGGGAGCAAACCGGCAGATGGAAGCGCTCTCGCTCTCACTCTCATTCTCTCTCTGTGTTTCAGGTAAATAAAAATCTTAGAAAAAAATAATAACCAGGGGATATGTTTTAAGCATGCATCCCCAGCCCCTGAGTGGGTGGAAATCTGCCTATTCAGCTACAGCCCCGTGCAGATGACCCTGGGGCCACACTTGGAGACCCTCCGCCCTCTGGCCTCTCTGAGGCTCTTGCATCTCAGCAGGCTGTGCCCTGATACAGACACATTGGCTCATGGGCAACTCCACTTTGGTCAACGAGGGCTCGAAAATCACTCCTGCCTCCCTCCGCTTTCCAGTGTGAGGATCAAGGTGATGGGGGAGGTGCCGCTGCTCGCTAGGCTGGAAAACACTTAAAAAAAAAAAAAAGACAAATTTGACCACTTTTTTCTTTTAGTACCAAACCTCTATTCCCCTTCCCAGAAATTCTGTGTTTCTCTCTCAACCTCATAGCCCATTGTCAACAGCCTCTAAGTGTTTCAGACAGGCCTGTGATGTTGGATGCAAAGGACATCAATTCCAACTGGCTGGTGTCCAGGCACGAGCTGTCTTCCTGACAACAGTGTTGTTTGCCAGAGACCTGTGGGCCTCACACAGAAACAGGAGCTTTGCCTCAGCAGCTGGAGACAAGGAACATACACCCTCTCCCCAAGATGGGGCCTTGTAGAGAAAAAGCACTGTGGATGCTTCCTCTGTATTATGCAAAGCAAATACAAGTGCCCAAGCCAGTGTCGCTGGGACTGCTCCAACCAGGGCAGGAAAGATTTCTGACTTAGTTACCATCATGCCTTCGTGAACACATGAATATCTTTGCAATCTGATTAAACTGCACTCATTGAATGATGAATGGAGTTAGTAAGGGTAAGCGTTGCTTT
Organism: Sylvilagus floridanus; assembly: GCA_949820135.1. NCBI lineage: Eukaryota > Metazoa > Chordata > Mammalia > Lagomorpha > Leporidae > Sylvilagus > Sylvilagus floridanus. Next base: position 6,489,977 of record OX463228.1, on the reverse strand, counting down.
CTGCCATTTCCTATCTTAGTGACTATTCCACTACTAAGAGGAACAGTTTCCAGGCCCAAAGCAAAAGGGGGCAGCTAGTAGTCACCAGCTTGGCCCTAACATACTGAGGGCCATGGGGCGGACGCCACCAGCCTGCAGCCTGTGGGGGAGCCCCCACTGTTTCTCTTCACATCATTGCCTCTCAGGCACTCATCTTCTATCCCATTTCCATCCTTAAAATCACACCCCAGCATACATCTTTCCTACTTCTCCAGACTGCAGTTAATCCTACCTCCCCACCTATTCTGCACCTGTACCAAACAGAGAAACATCCACCCCGCACCAATCCATCTCCATTCAAATGCTGACCACACACCTTGGCAGTGCCCTGTATTTCCCTGGCCAAATCATTCGGCTGTGCCTCGCTATCTTTCCTATACTGCTTCTCCCTTCCTCACACTCTCCTTTTTTAGTGGAAAAACACATGAGCAATCAGAATAAAACCATCTCAGCTTCTCTGTGCCACCTCCGCGTGGCTTCCCACACCTGTCCCCCATGCCATCACTAGGAATGAACGGTCCCAGCGCCTACCCTGCGGGTGCCAGGATCCCAACTTCTCACACTCAGAACTTTTTTCCTGCCTGGATTCCTTTTTGCATCATCCATCTCCCTCTCCCTCGCAGACCCCTCTGCCAGCATCCCAATATGCTTAAAAGCTCCCATCTTTCAAAGAGACACTTCCGGACTGAGCATCCTCCCCACTGAGGGCCCTAGTGCCCTGCTCCTCCTCTCAGCGCATTTGCAGTGAGCCTCCAGCCCCTCCTTTCCTTTTTTTTTTTTTTTTTTTTTTTGACAGGCAGAGTGGACAGTGAGAGAGAGAGACAGAGAGGAAGGTCTTCCTTTGCCATTGGTTCACCTTCCAATGGCCACCACGGCCGGCGTACCGCGCCTATCCAAAGGCAGGAGCCAGGTGCTTTTCATGGTCTCCCATGGGGTGCAGGGCCCAAGCACTTGGGCCATCCTCCACTGCCCTCCCTGGCCACAGCAGAGGGCTGGCCTGGAAGAGGGGCAACCGGGACAGAATCCGGTGCCCCGTCCGGGACTAGAACCTGGTGCGCCGGCGCCGCTAGGTGGAGGATTAGCCTATTGAGCCACGGCACTGGCCAGTCCCTCCTTTCCACACTCTCTCCTCCATCCACTCCTGGCTCCCCTATCTCCCACACTGCCCCCACTCAGTCTCCTCTGCTGAGTCTTACTCCCCTCCCACTCCCTCTAACGATCATCACTCCTAATTCCCGACAGTACACCCAGCACAAGCCTCTCCCAGAACTCCACACTCATCTATTTGCCATGATGTTTAGGAACCCAAAAAAGAGAAGACAAGAAAGGTCCAGGACGGCACAGGATCATTGTGGGCACATTTCCATCTCCAGGGGTCACGGGGACCCTGCCAGCCTCAAGGGGGATCCTTTGATTGGATGGCTGTGGTATCTCCACGGAGGCAGGGAGGTAGAACTCACAGCAAGCAGGAAATTAGCTGGGTGGCACCAGCTTTAGAAACTGCCAGCATGCACTTCAGATCATGAATAAGTAAATCAAAGAGGCCATCACAAGTCCTGATTACTGAGAGCAGAGAGAAAGAAAGGGAGAGGAGGAAGAAGGGAGACAAAGAAGAAGGAAGCGGGCGTGGACGGGTAAGAGAATAAGAACAGGAAGAGATTCGAGTCCTTGCTCATTCAGGAGACACAAGCAGAATTCAGGCCAGATGCTTATAAAGATTCCAAATCACAACCCTGTGATGCATCCCTGGAGGGGTTCAGTGGTAGTCAAACGAATGGCTACAACTCAGTGTGTGCATCCTCTGGTGGAGACACGTGGAGCACACTTCCTCCTTCAGCTCTGAAGACAGTCTGTGACTGGGCTATTCTTGCCGAAGCTCAGGAGAGCTCCAGGCAACCTAGCAAGAGGCTGGCGGAGGCAGGTGCACACCCACGTCTAATTGCAGCATCCCTGTGGGGAACCACCACGCCGCTCAGCCACAGGCAGCAGGCAGCTGGGAGCCACCCACCCCTGACACGGGAGGCCAAGGGGCTGAGAGCAGCCCTCCAGAGGACACTGGGCTTCGGGATGGCCTCCCTTGCCACACGGCTGGGGCAGAAGACGCCTGCCCGCTCATTTGGACAGCCTGCTTCCCCCACTGCTCCTGGGCCACACTCCAGGCTATCCTGGGGAAAGCACCAGGGCTCAGAGGGTGGTGTGGGATGAGGGAGAAGTCAATCCAGGATCCTGGATTAAAGCCACTCCCCAAATGAGCCCGAGGCAAAATCACAGGTCAAGGTCACTTCCAAACCCCACCCCTACAGAGCTGAAGGTGATGAACTGGAACAACTTAAAAGGTAAAGCAGTTAATTCGCTCCCTGGCACCCAAAGTGGAGAAAGGAGTTGGTGGAAGAGGGCCTTCTAGGAAGACAGCACTCCCCTGGGAAGCTAGACACGGGGGCCTGCACAGCCCCCAGGGAGCTCTGAGAACTTGGCAATGACTCACCTGTGTCTCCCTTTTCTCCTTTTCTGCATCATAGCCAAGGACAAGACAGCCCCTGTGACCAACACAGCCTCACCTGGAAGCTGTCCAGCCCATGGGGCGATGGGGCCTGAGCCCACAAAGCCAGAGGTGGGAGAGACCAGTGTTCTCCGCAAGTATGTGCCCTCCAGGTGCCCTCCATCCACACAGGCGCCCACATGGTTCTAACCATGCCTGTTCTCCACCTGCTCTCACACGGGGCAAGAGGTGGGTGGCACCGAGGACAGTGGACAGGACAAAGGGGCATCTGTCTCAGAGCAGGGAAGGGGTATTTGAGGGGGCTTCAAAAAGCTCGTGGAAAATGGATTTAAAAGATAAGTTGGCTTTGATGCAAAAGATCTGTGAAATCCATGCAGCTTTTCTTACTCTGCGTTTTCATGACCACTTTGAAGACCCCCCTTATCTGCATGGATTTAAAATTTTTTTGCACCAAGTTAAATTTATCTTTTAATTTCATTTCCCACGAACTTTATGAAGTCTCTGATAGAAGACGCCCTCTCTGCCCCACAGCCCTTGCTGAACTCACCGCTGAAGCCGCTCGGGTGGTTCCACAACCAGCCTTTCCGGAAGCCCTGGCTACAGCACAGACCCGCTTCTCCGGGCGGGTTCCCCATCGGATGTGCCAGATGCGGCTCCTGCGGCACACAGGGCACACAGAATGGTGATGACCCTCCTTTGTCTCACACACAGGCAGAAACCAGGACCCGGAAGCTGAGGCCCCAAGGCCACAGGGCAAGGGGTGCCAGAGCTGGGGTTCCGCCCAGGGCCCCTACGCCTTCTCCCACTGGCCCTGGCACCTGAGAGGGAGGGCAGGGGGTCTAAACCTCGGCCTCTCCCTTCCCCCCTCTTCCTCCTCCTGTGCAGCCTCCATGGCAAACAGCCCTAGGACCGCTGGCAGCTGACTGCCCCCTACCCTGTCCCTGCCTTCCGGAAGGATGACTCTACATATAAAGCCTGGGGCCAAAACACATCCGGCCCGGCCTGCCCCGCGCCTGGCTCATTCCTTTCCCAGGCTCCTGGAAGGGGGACATTTCCAGAAGAGGTGGCTCCAGCAGCTTCTATAGAGAGGGGACTGCTCTCAGATGCGCTCCAGCAATTGGGCAATGGGGACAAGGCAGGAAGGCAAGTGTGTGGGAGGTGGAATGGAAGAACTGATTTGTTTCCCACTGTCCCATTCTCGCCAAAATGGCGCCCTGGAGTCCCAGGGAACATCCAACTCAGACCAGGTTGGATTCATTCTTCACCGAGATGGACACTGTGCTGGCCAGCGGATGTCAGTACAGCCCTGACATAAGGTAACGAGAAGCAAAGAAACCTGGGGAATTGCAGAGGCCCCTGCCTGGGAGTGAGGCAGGGCTCTTGGTCCTCCCCCGCCCCCCAGTTGCAGCCACCATGGCGGCCCTGCCCAGGCAAGGAGGGGCCTGGCCGGGGCAGCTGGCTCTTTGCAAGGTTTGCCCTGGCTGGAAAGCCCAGGCTCTTTAGCACCTGGCTCAACCCACAGTCCTGTCCAGCCAGGGACACCAGCACTCACAGCCAGGAGGGCATCCCAGGGCCCCCAGGGGGCCTCTTTTTCCTGCAGGAAAAGTCAAGCTCGCCTGGGGAAGCTGATGAGAGAACACAAATAAGCAGCAGAGCTTGTCTTAAAGGGGCTGAGAGAAGGTCTACGAGGGGTCCTATACTCTCTGGGCAATGATCAAAAGGAGAGAGAGCGAGCCCAGTCTTGGAAGGCAAACAGACTTAGTCATTTGATCGTGGGCATGTGACTTAACCTTTCCCAACCTCAGTTCCCCAGCTGTGAAATGGGGCCATCCTCTACCTCCCAGCATTGTCCCACATGACAATGACGGGAGAGATTTCCCCAGGCAACCGAGGAGGCGTAGTTGGCACATGGAGAGCCTGGTTCCCTTTCTCTCCCTGAGACAGAGCTCACACCACCTGATCCAGAGGCAGAGCCCCAGGGAATTCTCCCCAGAGAGCCCTGGAACTAGACAGGGAGAGGGGGCCCTCCCAGGGGCTCAGGGCTGCTGGGGGCTGACTCATCCTGCCCTCTGTCCTCACTTTCCCTTCTCACTGAAGCCCTGGAGCGCTCTTCCCCCAAATGAGGCATGCAGGAGAAATGAGCTGTGATTAGCACAGCTGAGACCAGAAGGGCCAGTGGGGGCGGGGAGAGGAGCTGCAGAGAGTTTCCTGGAATTAATGCTGGAGAAACTCGAGAAGGGGGCGAGATCTCGCTCCCTGTGCCAATCAGTGGGCAGCGATTGCCTTTAAGCCAAGCTCTGCAGCCCGTGCCGGCCAAGTCAGCAATGGGGGCTGCCTGCCACAGCCCTCCCAGGGCCATCAGAGGCAGGCCCGGGGTGCTTGCTGCAGAGCACACGGTGACATTTGGAGCCAGCAGGTAGAGGACGTGGGCGGGACACAAAACAGACACAGAACACTGTCCCCCACCTCCCCGGTCCTGGCTGCACCAGATCTATAAAGGGGGCTTAGAAAAGTTCATAGGAAAGTGGAAGGAATGAGAAATTTCTTTTGGTGCAAAAAATTGAATTCCCTGCACAGTTTGCTCACGATCTGTGTTTTCCATGAACGTTCTGCAGGCCCTTCATATAAGAACATCTCAGGGGGAAGGCAGACTGGGAACCTGGGGGGCTTTGGTGAGACAGCCCTGAACAAGGCCCCGGGGCTGCCTAAGTATGGAGGAGTGGGGTTGATCCAGAGGCCCACATCCAACCGCTCCTGCTTCCCTCCAAGGGCAGATGGAATTCTGCCTGCTGTGGCGTCAGCTCCATGCTGTCAAACAGCCTTCTCTGTCCAGTGCTCTGCCATTGTCAGCCCCGCCCAAGCCCAGACCATTGTCACTGAGCACAGTGAGCAAGTCCCAGGCAGCGGCAAGTGCCCTGATGGAAGCCCCTGGAAGAAGACTTGGAGACCAGCGGGACCCTATCACATTGGCACAGCTAGCTTTGACCAAGAGGGTTAACTCTTGTGGGTGTTGATCTACTTGTCTGCTTAGTGGGGAAACAACTTCTGACAGTGCCACTGAAGAGATCACACGGGGAGGGCCGTGACGATGACCTAGCATGGCAGGAGTGCTGGCCCCTCTTGGCCACTCTGCAGAAGGGGCCTGTATTCCTTCAACTCACGACCTCCACACGGCTACACCACTTCCAGCAAGGAAGTCATCAACAGAGCCAGGTGAGAACAGAGAAGAGATAGAAATGAAAGTGAGAACTTGGGGCCTGCAAGCACAGGACTTCCAGCCCTCCAAGACGTAGTCACCTAAAGACCTCCAAACAATCGGACCACAAAGAGCGTCTACACCCAAACGAAGGCCACGGTCAACACCCGGACCTGTTTCCTCTTTTCCTCACATCACATTCAATGACCCATCAGCATGGCCGGTGTCGTAGTGTAGCAGTTCCAGTCCAGGCCGCTCCACTTCTGATCCAGCTCCCTGCTAGTGCCCCTGGGAAAGCAGCAAAAGATGGCCCAAGTGCTTGGGAGACCCCAGTGAAGCTTCTGGCTCCTGGCTTCAGCCTGGCTCAGCCCGGGCCATTGTGGCCATTTGAGGAGTGAAACAGCAGGTGGAAAATTCTCTCTCTCTCTCTTTATCCCACTCTTCCTGTAACTCTGTCCTTTCAAATAAATAAAATACATTTTGTTTTTAAATGACCCTCAGTCTGAAGGGTACTTTTACTAAAAGAAGCCTTCGTTCCAACCTGTAGGAAGACAACCATAGATGTTGATCCCATATTTAAATTGGCCACTCGGGTCTAAAGCTCTCTGGGGCTCCCAGACTCTCGGGCACCCACGCTCCTCGCGGCAGAGCAGCAGGCATTGTCACCACAGTCTCTCTGGTTTCAGGACAATGGGAGTGGGACACGCTCGTGAGGTCAGCAACCACCAGCTCTGGTACTTTCACCAGCGGGACGAGGGCTGCACAGAAGACAGGAGCAATGGGTCTGTCCACTACAAGGAATGCTCATTGCTTAGAGGAGCTGGGACCCCACAGCCACGACAGGCCTGGAGCCAGCCACGCAAGGAAGAACAGATGAACCCGAGCCTCCTGCCCTGTGTAGACATGCTCACAGGGCCATCCCATGCTCTAGGGCTCACCATGGCTCCCTACTTCCCGTACAGGGCCACCACGCATACATCCACGCTGCTCCTTGCCACAGCCTAGGACCTTCCTCCCACAGACTTCTCTTGAGGTCTGGCTGCAGACCCACTGCGCCCATGCACACCTCGAGCCCTTTGCTCAGGCACTGCCTGCTGTTCTCAGCGTCCTGCCTTCTCTCCATCCAACCCACCTCCGCTCATCCAGCTAGGAGGTCTCCCCATGACTCCAACCTGCACAGGGAGCTCCCCTCACTGGGCCTATCTGCACTCACTTTTTGCACCAATTGGCACCTTTGCTATAAACAGACTTGGCTTGGAAAGTATGGGAAGCTCCTGTCTCTCCTCCTCAGGATATTTTTTTTTAATTATTTATTTGACAGGTAGAGTTAGACAGTGAGAGAGAGAGACAGAGAAAAAGGTCTTCCTTCTGTTGGTTCACTCCCCAAATGGCCTCTACAGCCGGTGCTGCACCGATCTGAAGCCAGGAGCCAGGTGCTTCTTCCTGGTCTCCCATGCGGGTGCAGGGGCCCAAGCACCTGGGCCATCTCAACTGCCCTCCAGGGCCACAGCAGAGAGCTGGACTGGAAGAGGAATGACCGGGACTAGAACCTGGCACCCATATGGGATGCCAGTGCCACGGGCCGAGGATTAACCAAGTGAGCCACAGCGCTGGCCCCAAGATGTTTTACACAATGGAGAAAGAGGGGTTTACAGCCAGCAGATCTCTCAATGGAAAAATCCAGAGCTTAGCAGTCGTCACAGCTACCTTAGTCAGCTCCCCTTCCCTGAACCTCGGCTTCCATAATGAAGGCAGGAATACAGCTTATCTGAAATGCTTGACCAGAAGCGTCTCAAATTGTGGATGATTTAAGACTTTGAAATATCTGTACAGATTTTACCTGTTGAGCATCTCTCATCGGAAAATCTGAAATCCAAACTGCTCCAAAATCTAGACATTTTCCAGCATTGTGTAAACACTCAGACTGTTTTGGACTTTGGAGGATTTCAGGTCTTGACCCGAAAGGTCTGCTCTATGGCTTTAACAAGTCATCCTCTATAAACAGCCTAGACTCACTAATTAGCACACAGAAAGTATCCCCCAAAAGTCTCTTCCAATTCTTTGCTTCCCTTTTATGCCCTGTAAAAACCCACACCACGCTGCAACACAGAAGGCACTGCATAAATTATTGATCCCTCCATCAGTGGCATAAAGCAAACCAATAACTGGGGGGTCATTACACAGAGTAACAGCATGTGGTCAAAACATATTTACCTATTTTTCAATTATGAACAAATGATTGCTATTTGGGGAGGCAAAACAACCTTAACCAAAGAAGTTTTTAGGGTTACAAACTGCCCACTCTCCCTGAACCCATAACTCAGGCGAGCAAAAGTCAGCACAAACGCTCCTGCGAGCAATTCAGCCATCACTCTTTCTTATTCAAGTTACCTCCGCCCCAGACTCTGCTGCATGTATGGTCCACAGAAAGCTTACATCACACAGTAAAAGCAGTACAACCCCTGCTGCCGCTTTAAATCAAACACTGAGCAAAATTACCCTATGGGCATTCTTCCCTAAGTTACAGAAAGAATGTTATTTCTTTTCCCAAGCAGAATTGTCAACTATATGATATATAAGTTTACTAATTAACTTTGCTAATAAGTTCTTTCCTCCCCCACTAATGTTGGTGAGAAGACAGAAGGCGACAGGAATACTAGGGAGTCTGCTCAACCCAAATCAAACTGAGACTGGGATCGAGAGTCCTACAGGCACTAGTGAAATCCACACACTGAGGATGATGTGGGATGTGGCGGTGTCCAACGAGGTGAGAACTGGAACAGATTCTCATGGAGTCCCCAGCAGGAGCACTTCCGTCTGGTGGCTTGGGCCCTGCTGCCCCTCACCAATGCTTCTCCCTGTTTCTCAAATCTTTGCTGCTTCTCTACAGAAAAGTGTCTCCTGCCACTGCCTCCACTTTCCATCTGACATCTCACACCATCAAAGCAACAGAAGTCAACAAAGTCTTGGGACATTGCTTCAGAATAAATGGTGCAAGGCAAGAAGTGTCGCGTTCATTAGTGACATGCACTCATGAAAGTGGCTTTCCCCATGTCACCCCATTCCTTGGCGTCGGGTTAGCTACCAACGTTTCAGCTTGTGCAGCTACAATTCAAAGCATGGCAGGGCTGGACTCCACCAAGGTGATGTGCCTGGCTAGTGGTGATTCCCTCTCAGGCTCAGCAGCCCAGCATTCCTGGGCTCAGAAGTTTTCTAACTCGGTCTAAGCTCCACGGTGCTTCTCCTATCCTCTCCAAACGTCAAAAGCACCTGGTGGGGTCTCTTCCTCAATGACACCATAAAAACAGCTATCAAGTGACCCCTAACTGTCTTTCCCAGCTTAAACCACCCTAAATCTGCAAGCCTTCCCTGAAGAGCTGATTGTCCACCCCGCTCAACGCTTTGTTAACGATCTTCTCTGCAGTGTTTGAATTTTCCACAGTCTTTCTGTTCTCTTGACCACATTGCTGCCAAGTACTACATGGGGCTGGAGTGTTACCCCCAAGTCCCTGCACGTGGTTCTCCATCTCATACAACCTGGTATCATCTTCCTGAGTAACGGCAGAAGGGTCCTGTAGCTGGTGTCCCCTAAGACCTCCAGGTCCGCCTGAGGTATCATCACGCCTCACTAGATGAGGACATGATTTGGGATCGATGGGACTGGTGCTAACTCCCCAGTGACCACCATCATCACCTCTCAACAAAGTCTTTCCTATTCTGATATAAGAAAAGCCCAGGCTTAGTCAAGGGGTGTGAGCAGCTCACACCATATTTATGGAAAATACAACACCCAGAAGGATCTCATTTGCAGTCTGTAAAATCTCTCCTCCCTGAAAATGGATTTCTGGGTGGCCTCAGACGTGATCACAGGGTGAGCGTGAACCGAGTTGAACACGTGGATCCTAATCACTGACGCCTTTAAAAAACATGGAGTTAACTTGGGGAAATTAGCAATAAACCCTACTAAATGGTACCTGCGGTCTGAAGAGTCACGTATTCTCTCAAAACACCTGCACATCATCCAGTAATGGCAAAAGAGGGTCTCGTCTCCATTTTTTGCATGACTGCTGCCACCTAAAATGACCCCCTCCTACATCACTGTGCAGGCTCATCTCAGCTTCATTAGTAAGAAGATTTCAATTCAGTACTAGCCCTGGTATCAAGAACCTTCTCCAACACCCAAGGAGGCAAACTGTCTCTCTCACCAGTTGGTTTGGGAGGTAAAATAAGAAGCTGGGGGGAGTGTTGTGATTCTGAACGACCACAGCCATTTGCATTCTTGCAAAGAAATGGATGTCACAGCATCCCATGATTGGCAATTTCCAGGAACCACAGCCACTGAAGAATCAGTGCTCACCAACAAGGAACCATTTCTTTAACTGCAGCAACTCCATGCTTCCCAAGCTGGGCACCCAGAATACCCTTCATCATGGACCTCACACAGATGAAACTCGACTTTTCTGTGTTCACTTAACCCACAGGAGCCGCCTGCCTTTTGTCAGACCTAAAAACAAGGGAGGACGCTTGGCCTGCAGTTAAGATGCAGGTGTCCCATATCAGAATGCCTGGGTGATTCTTCCTGCAGACCCTGGGAGGCGGCAGTGATAACTCAAGGGACTGGCTTCTTGCCACCCACGATGGAGTTCTTGACCCTCGGCTCCACCCTGGGCTAGTCCTGCCGCTGTGGACATTCAGGGAGTGAACCAGTGGATGACAGCACTCTCTCACCTCCTCTCTCTCTCTCTCTCTCTCTCTTTCTCTCCCCGTCTAGAATTAAAAGCAAACACTCAGCTGCTACAGGCGAATGATATGCATCGTCATGCTCTCAGTGAGTCACTGTTTTGCGTGGCTGGATTATTCTCAGCGACGGTTGGTAAACATTACACTACCATAGCATGAACTCAACACCAACACTGGCAAACCTTGTGGGGAAGCGTGTGGAGAGCCTTCTGAGACTTTGATGCTTTTTTTTCTTTTTTGGACTCTCACACATTTTTGCAAACAGACTCTAAGCAGCTTTCAGTACCAACAATGAAATGCACCTCTTGACCTCCTCCTGGAGATGTGAGATTCTTTCCTCAGGCCTGAGGTGCCTGAAACAGTGCCACCCACTCCCAAACTTAACAGTGTAATACTCTCTACTCTAAATCCAGAATCAGCAACCCATGACCCCTAGGCCTAATCCAGCTGCCTAATTTTGATAATAAAGTTTTACTGGAACCATGCCATACCCACCTCACATAGACATTGTATACGGCTGTTCTCATACTATAGCCCAGGCTTGAGTAATGGCGATGGATATCTGGCTTGCAACAACACCTAAAAGAGGAAGTATTTCCTATCAGAAAACCTTGCTCACCCCCTTTATAAATGATGACAATTGATTCCTTATTCAGAATAACCTCCTCCCCATGCCAAGAAAACACCCCTGACTCAAGTGAGTGGTGCTTGCACACTTAAAAACCAATCTAACTCTCTTACCAACTGTCCCCTGCTAAGATGCATAGAATAATTTTGGACACAAATTTAGGGGTGGGTATTGGGATGCAGCAGTTAAGCAAATACTTGGGATATCAACTTGCTAAGGTACACCCTGGGAGGCAACAGTGTTGGATCAAGTATTTGGATCCCTGCTACCTACATAGGAGACCTGAATTTAGTTCTGCATTCCTGGCTTCCACCCGGCCTCTCTCTTTCAAACAAATGAAACTTTAAAAAATACAAATTTAAGTAACAAAAATTCTGGAAATATATACATACATACAGATAGATAGATAGATCGATCAAAGGAAGTTCTGAATTTGCTGGTTTCAATATAGAATAAAATTCAAATCAACTCTAGTTCTATGGAGTGATTTGGAGTTCTTAGAAAAGAAAGGTCAGGGAACAGCATTGGGGTGCAGTAGATTAAGCCACCGCCTCTGATGCCAGCATTCCATATGGATACCAGGTTAAGTCCTGGCTGCGCCTCTTCTGATCTAGCTCCCTGCTAATATGCCTTGGAAAGGGGGAGACAATGGCCCAAGTACTTGGGCCCCTGCACCATGTGGGAAACCAAGATGGAGTTCTAGGCTCCTGGCAAAGTTCTAGCCATTATGGCCATTTGGGAAATGACCCAGCAGATGAAAAATGGCTCGAGTGCACTCTTTCTCTCTCTCTCTCTCTCTCTCTCTCTCTGTGTAATTCTTTCAAATAAATAAATAAATCTTAAAAAAAAAAAGGTAAAAGGAATGTGAGTCTAGTATAAGTTGTAAGCAGTAAGAACAAAGCAGAATAAAAGAGACTATTTCCTAATTATATAGCTCTACCCAGAGCTTCAAAGGGGAGGCCTTCTGGGTACACGCAGAGGGAAAGGGACTGGATGGGCATGTTGTTTTCTCCTGGAACCTTATCCTGAATCCCTAATGTGCTGAATAAATGACCCAGCTCCATCCATAGAGCAACCCCGGGGCCACTTCCCACCACACAGCAGTGCTAAGTCAGGATACCAGCAGATGCACACACGGGTGAAGACAAGGATCACCATTAGGAGGGATTTTGGTCAAAGCATCCCAGCTTCAGCCTGAACCCTACCTAGTGGGCAGCCATTGGAGAATGCTGTCCCAGAACCATCAGCATTTGTCTGGTGCCCACTCATGCTCGGTTTAGTCCACATGAAGTCAACCTCAGTGTTTGTTTTTAATTTACTACCAACATTTTTAAATGAGGAGACCTCAGCAAATTCTTGAATTTTTGGCCTCTCTTGAAAACCAAGACCTAGAAGCCCTGGGCCCGCATTCCTGCAAGTAGCTTCGAGGGTGCTGTCCTCTGGCTGGGTGCCCTCCCCACCACTCCTGAGGTCTCCCTGAGACCCAAGGCAGCAAGGGCTGTGTCCCTTCTTTCTGACACTTGCTTTTCTCACACCTGGTGCACTACAGATACCTGCTCTGCAGGCATCTGGAGTTCAGTCTCAGAGCCAGCCCTTTATAGAAACAAATATGTTTCCAACTGCATGAAGAAAGTGATTTCTTTTTCTCATTCTCTGGCTCAGGTGTGCTTTTCCCCTCACTCTTGGTGACCGCCCACTGACAGAAAGCACAGCTACTCCTGGCAAAGAAACTCAAACTCATCATGAGACACTGGTGAGAGGTGGTCTCTCCCTCGTGGGCTGCCACTGAGGACATCCCATTACCCTGGGTCTCCTCTGTGATTGACACTGATAATACGAGGGTGCTTCAAGAAGTTGATGGAAAATGGACTTAAAAGATAAGCTGATTTGGGTACAAAAATTTTTTTTGAAATGCATGCATTTGTTTATAACATATGTTTCCATGGACTTGTTGAATGCCTTGCATATCTACAATTTCAGGAATTTTTAGCATCAAAATGAATTAGTCTTTTAATTCCATTTTCCCCATGAACTTTCTGAATTTCTTTCTTACAATTCCAGGCCAGACCCTGTGTCCCTATAAGCAGCCCAAAGATAAATATCTACAAAGACAGCACTCATCATGAGCATGCACTCTTCAGGTAGAGGATGTTTATCCACTAGAATCAGGGTATCCTTTTCTAGGGTGTAAGTCAGAGGAGGGATTCCAGGTGCAATCACTCCCCACCAAAGAAGATATTCAATCCCCTGGGTGACCTCAAATTGTTTCTAACGTCTCAAGTTTTGAGTCCCTAGAGGAAAAGGGTAGTATGCAACCAATGTGTCAAACTTCCTCTTCACTCCAAGTTTCACCAAAACGTGCATGGATCACAAAATGCGGTTTATACAGACAAGGAACTATTATTCAGCCTTCAAAAAAGATGTTGACACATGCAACAACACAGAGGAACCTCAACGCTATTAGACATAACAAAGTCAATCAGTGGCAAAAGGACGAGCACTGTGACTTCACTCACATGATACTTGGGGACCAGAAAGTACAGCAGTGGTTCTGGGGGGCTGGAGGGAGGACAGATGGGGAGATGAAGGGTGTTTAAAGGGTGCAGAGCGCTGAGGCCGGAGAAGATGGGGGTGTTCTGGAGATGCATGGCAGTAGTGGTTGTACAGCTGTGTCAATGTCCTGAATGCCGAAAAACTGTGCATTGGAGATGAGTAAAATGGTACAGTGCATGTTCTTTATGTTTCACCACAATAAAATGAAGTGGGGAAACCCTAAGGAAGAGACCATATTGGGGAAACAATAATTCCAAAAGAATGTCCTAATTACTGCTAGGAAACTCGTCCAGTCTGTAATGAGTCTCATGTGACATTCATTCTAGAACAGAGACAGCCCCCTAGCAGCAGTATGGCGATGTCACGTTCCACTCCCACCTGGTCCCAGTGGGGCTGGTGACACTCAGAGGACAAGACATGGCCTGTCCTTCTGGGCTGTTCCACCTGACTCTGAGATCCTTTAGGGAAGCCTGTCCACCTCCACACACAAGAGAAAGTCTACCAGAGGGGTGCTAGCTTCAAGCTGCACCAGTTGGCAGCTTGGAAAGGCTACACCTACGGCATCTTGCAGCAACGGAAATGCTAACCACCCATCTCTTTCCAAAAAACAGGTGTCCAATCTGCGTTAGCACGGGTGTGCCAGGAACACAGAACACCTAACCAGGCTTTCGGTAGAGCTACTCTGACCATGGAGAAAGCAATGGCAGCAGTGGGATGGTGGGGTACGAGCTAGCTGGGCTCAGACAGCAGATGCTGGGCCGAGTTCACTTTCTATGGCAGCAGAGCCAGTGGCCACTGCTGCTCTAGACTGAGCATCTAAATGAAACACAGAGACCCACGGCCCTGGGCATGCAAGGGGGCAGGTTCCTTCCAGGAGTTCCTTCCACACGGCGCCTGGAAGCTGAACTCCTGAAGGATGGGGTTGGCATGGCAAGCCAACTGTACAGAGGTGCTAAGGGGGCACTGCAAACAGACTTTTATTTAACAGAAACTTACACCAACTTGGTACAAACCCTCTATTACGTGACGCTTTATCACAATTCTACACTTCTGGCGACTTGTGGGAGTTGGTTGGACAGAGATGATTATTGTCATTATTAGCATTCTGACAAGGGACATTTTCTACCAGAAAGGGACTATAGAAGAATACAAAGACATTTTCGGTATCTCCTCCCCTTTCAGCCGCACCCCCATGTCCCACCCCGCCAGGTCTGGCAACCTGAAAGGACCGGCAGGACGTCTGTGCCCACTCACCCTCCCCTTGCAAAGGCAGAAGGGGTCTCAGAACCATTTCGGTTACACTGGGACTCAAGGGCCTGCTGCTGGCAACAATATTCAGCCTTGGGTCACACCCATGGGTCTTGGAGACTCTGCTCACAAGGGAGGGAGACCCAAGGACACAGGAGACCTGCCCAGGGGCCCAGCCCATCAACCCAGGTCTGTCACTGACCGGAGACACGGAATTACCTGTCATCCGTGTCTCTCTCGTATCCACCAGCACGGCCACCAATGGGCACGTCAGAATACGCGCCTCCCTCCTGGACCCCCACCAGCAACTGAACTTGACGGTTCCATCATCTCAGCTCAGCCTTCCAAGCCCACGGGGCCAGTTCTAGAATCTCGGGCCCCCGAGCCAGCTCAGCTGGAGGCTGCCTTTACCAATCTCCTCCTCTAGGAGTCACAGGGTAGCTGAAGTGATGTCATCTGGCCGATGCTTAATGTTTGCAAAAATTTTTTTCCTCTTCACTACGCTATTTTAAACCAAGCTGCCTAGGTTTGAATCCTGTGCACCGTGCAGAGACGGATTCCATCACTGGATAGGATTCCTTTTTGAACGAAGCCTCAGCAGACATGAGAAGCAGGAGGCCACTGCTTCGGGACATCCAGATAATGATGGGGGCTTGGTTGGGGTGAGGGGACAGCGGGGGCGGGAGACTGCTCATATGTGGCTAATGTATTTCAGTCAAATCTTGGTACATAATCATGGAGCATCATCACCACGTTCAACAGGCTTTTCCAGAAGGGGGTGGGGAAACGGTCACTGCTCACTTACCACATCCACCTCGCAGAAATGAGCATACCTAAAGCACATACATGAGTGGTTTTTCAGAAAGCCCAAGAGAGCAGAGTTGATCTTTATTTTCTTATTTAAAAACGTGGGGTATTTCTCCTTAGCGTTAATAGGCAGTCTTTATTTTACATTAAGTACTCTTTCGATTTCACGTCTTCACAAAATTGCTTTTAACTTTTGAAGTAGAAGATACTTTCAACAAAAATAGTGTGCTCCATTAGCACTCTTTTCTTTTAAATATTGAAATAAATAAAATCGTTAACTCTTTTTTTTTGTCAGTTTGTGTTCAGTTACTTCTATCGTAGAACAAATTCCAGTCTGACCTGGGTGCTTTCTCACAGACACTTAAAGAAAAGGTAATGAAGAATTTTAAAAAGGAAAAAAAAATCTTCTTATTGCACAAACTTAGGCCATTCCCGAGACTTTGCTGGGCCGAGCTGAGTCGTGCCGGAGGATTTCCCACACTCCAGGCTCCTGTGTTGGCTGAAACACACGCACAGGAGGGGCCGGGTAAGGGAAGAGGAAGAGGAGGAGGAGGAGGAGGTGGAGGAGGAGGAGGTGCCAGTCGCGGTGGCTTCTCTTCGCCTTCTTCAACATGGCTTGCTTGAAGCATGGCGGAGTCCCCGGGGCCTTGCATTGACTGCAGAGGGAAAGGCAACGAAAGATAAAACAAAAAACAACAACACAGAACCAGTCCCTACAAAAAAGAAAGACTCAAATTAAGGGGGCGGCGGAAATGAAATGAAAATTGAAAACACAAAAAGAAAGAAAGGAAACCACCGATTAATTGCCAAGCTAACGAGGCCACGGCTCTGGGCGGCGAGGACCAGGCCTGTGTCTGGTCCCTGGAGCACCGCAGCGGCAGGGGGCAGTTGCCGCTGAGCAGAGCTGGACTCCAGGCCTAGGTGCAGATCCGGCAGAACCGGGCGTTCACAAAGATCTTTCTTTTTCTCCTTCCTCCGCTTGGAAACCAAACAAATGGAATCTTTCCACTATGTGAAAACACCCAGAAAGCACCCTTAGGATGCAATATAACTGCCCGTCACCTAAGTGGAAATGAGTGGACCAGGGCCAGCTGCAACCACAGAAAACCCCAACTGATGTCCCATTTGGCCGAAGGTCAAAAGGGCACTGTTCTTTCTCTCTCTCTCTCTCTCTCTCTCTCTCTCTCCCTCACATACACACACACACACACCCTCACCTCCGCCTGCCCCAGTGATTCAAAGCTGTCAGGATTCATTGCAGAGATAGCTAAGCCAAGAGATCCTTTCCAGTCCCGCACTGATCCCAGGGATCCCAAGTGTTGGCCTTGGACCCTGGTGGCAGCTCAAGCAAGGTGGGCCCTTCAGCCCCAACGAGGACCAACCTTGCTTCTAGCTGAAATGAAATCTGCCGAGTTATTTTGGTCTTTGGCAAAAAGCAGTTGGTACACAGAAATCAGCAAGAAAAGCAAGCGTTCCCACATTTCACCCCAGAAGCAGTTCCTCAGGGCAGAGATGGATGCCTCAACAGTGCCTGGATCACACCGAGTTGACTGGCAAGGGAGGGAGGAAGAAGGGGCCTAAATGGAACCAGGCCAAGCCAGCAGGGAACACAGCTGAAAGTCAGATGAGCAGCTCAGTCCCTCCCAAGCCGCAGCCCCACCCCTTCCCTCGCCTTTCTCAGTACCCACGGCATCACCCGTCGGCAAGGTGCACAGGACTGGATCAGAGGCAACCTCCAAGATGAGGCTCTTCCAAAGGAAGGTAGCAGTGGGCCTGGCTGCCACCTGCAGCCTGCCCTGTGCCTCCATGGCCACCCCCGCCCCCCCCGCCCTTCTGACCTGCACGTCCCAGCGCCCCTGGCCTGGCTTCCCTCCTCCTCCCTCCTGCTCCTCTTCTCCCAGGCCACCACCCGTCTCTCTGGCTCCTTCGCGTGAATGACAGAATCGATGTGGCCTTTCTCCTGATCTCCTACAGAGCGCCTGCAATTGTCCTTTTGTTGGACAGCAGTCACCATTTTGCCTCCCGCCAGCAATCTTTCTGTGCTTCTCCCAGCACCCTGAGCCTTCTGGCCATATGTCACCTCACTCTTGGTGAGGCTCTCTTAACCATACCTCCAGGTCCTTTCACTTTCTGCAAATTTCTACCCCCACCCCTCCACACACACACACACACACACACACACAGGTACCCTACTATTATTATTATTATTACCATTATTTTTGCCTGATTTAAGCCACTTGAAAATAGCTGGTCCACTCCCAACTTTGCACTTTGAACCTCCATGTTATTTTGCTTCCTCAGGCAGGGCCAACAGCAGGCCACAGGCAATGTCGTGCTATGTTCCGGTCTCTTCCTTTCTAAGCATCCAACAAGGCTTAGGTGTCCATTCTTCCACACATGGTCACCTGTCCCTCCACCAACCCCTGTCTCCCCACACGAACTCTCTTTCCTTCCACCCTCACCAACCCTTCACTGCCTTCTGGCTCTCATCTATCCACTCTGAGTTGACCATAGGCTGCTGTGCCCAAAGGAGCACTTGTTCAACTTTTCTTTCCCCCATACTGGTGAGCATCCATTATGCATAGGATGATGAATCCTATGCATTATGCATAAGATTCCATGAGTTAGCTCAGAAACACTGTTCAGCTCCCAGTTTATGTGAACCAATAAGTATAGCATGTTTGGTGTTGGGCACTGTTCGAGGGGCATGAGTGGCATCACCTTTGCCCTCAAGAAACACACAGTCCATCTAAGAAAAACTATAAATAATGATAATGCGTTGGGACAAGAACTGTACTCTAGTGGCAGGAACAAAGTATGACAGAATATGTTTTAAAATTGTGATTTTTGTCATTTTACATAGACCAGGTTGTGACTGCCAGCCTTGGTTATTGTTCCACTCTGTGTCCACTCTCTCTGATAACAGACATTCTTGTCTACAGATTAAAGAGCAATAGTCAGTCTAGAATTCCTTGTTGACTGGGTGGGCTTTCTCCAAGAAAATCCTCTTGTCTACTGTGATCTACAGCAAAAATAATCACACACTACCCCCATGAGAGCTCTTACACATTTTTACCTAGTTGTGAATACCTAGACTGACCACTAGGATAATAAATAAATCCATTAGCCAATAAATCCATTGGCCCATGTTTAATTGCATTCTATCTCACAGGGCTAAGCAGCCATATGCATAATGTTATGACTTGATCTCTAGCCACCAAGTGAACAAAGGGATATGGAATGAAAACATTATCACCCAGTCTATAGAAATACTAGGCTAAAACCTCAGCTGCAAGGCCAAACAAGACACCAGTAATGGGATAAGTCAATCATGCACCTCCTGCTAGAATGTCCTGGAAATACAACATCATGTGTGTGACATTCTTACCACAAATGCACAACCTCATGTTCACCACTAGGAAACAATACACAAACTTAAACTGAATGGCTTTCTATGAAATGACTAGCAAATATTCTTAAAAAGTATCAAAGTTATAAAAAAACAAAGACAGATTGTGGAACTAACTACTCCATATTGAAAGACATGAAGAGGACGTGACAATTAAATACAACATGTGATCCTGGATTGGATCCTGGACCAGACAAGGACATCAGCAAGACAACTGGCACAATTTGAATTAGGTCCATAGCCTGTAGGTATTGCAACAATTTTAATTTCCAAATTTTGACCATTTTACTATGGTTGTTTTGGAGAATCTAAGTAAAGGGTATATGGGAATTCTTTGTATTATTTTTGTTTCTTATAACTGTGAGATGATTTAAATTTTTTTTATACATAGGACTTAGTTATTGCTTGAGGCCAGTGTTGGTGATCCTTTGAAAATCCAAGTCAATGCTTTTTAGCTAATCCTTCAGTTCCATTAGGGACTCCCACCCTTCTCGGTTACTTAGTAAATCAGTCAAGCACAGTGGCCTCTGTTGGTTGTTATTTTGAGTAGCTGGTCAGATCTCACTTTTATTAAGCACATCAGTTTCATATGATTTAATGGCTTACAATTAGAAGCACATGAGCAGACAACCAAAACAGAGCCCCAAGTGCTCACTCGCTGCCACCTAACTGTCCCCACTGCCTCCACCAACATGCTGGCCATGGAGGACGCTCAACTTCAGTTCTTTCTACAACATGCCTCCACCAACATGCTGGCCATGGAGGACGCTCAACTTTAGTTCTTTCTACAAGCTCAGGACTTGGACATTCCTCTTTCTCCATGGGCTTCTCACATGTAATCAGTTTCCTTTCTTAAATCTGTGTTCATTTTGCAGCATCAAACACCTCCTCTTAACACAATGAAGTGTTGAAGAAAAGACCGCTAAGCCTTTTACCAATCTTGCTCAAGACATCTTCAGGGGACAGCACTGCAGCATAGCGGGTAAAGCCGCTGCCTGCAGTGCCCACATCCCATATGGACACCAGTTCATATCCTGGCTGCTCCACTTCCGATCCAGCTCTCTGCTAAGGCCCAAGTGCTTGGGCCCCTGCACCCATGTGGGAGACCCTGAAGAAGCTCTTGGCTCCTGGCTTTGGATGAGCGCAGCTCTGGCCATTGCAGCCAACTGGGGAGTGAACCCGCGGACAGAAGACCTCTCTCTCTGCCTCTTCTTCTCTGTGTAACTCTGTCTTCCAAATAAATAAATAAATCTTTAAAAAAAAAAAAAAACAGAGGCCGGCGCTGTGGCTCACTTGGCTAATCCTCCACCTGTGGCGCCAGCACCCCGGGTTCTAGTCCCGGTTGGGGCACCAGGTACTAGTCCTGGTCACTCCTCTTCCAGTCCAGCTCTCTGCTGTGGCCCGGGAGGGCAGTGAAGGATGGCCCAAGTGCTTTGGCCCTGCACTCACATGGGAGACCAGGAGAAGCACCTGGCTCCTGGCTTCGGATTGGCACAGCGCCAGCCATGGTGGCCACTGGGGAAGTGAACCAACAGAAGGAAGACCTTTCTCTCTCTCTCTCTCTCTCACTGTCTATAACTCTCTCTGTCTCTCTCTGTCTCTCTCTCTCTCTCTCTCTCTCTCTCTCTCTCACTGTCTACACTGGCTAACTCTGCCTGGCAAAAAAAAAAAAAAAGAAATCTTCAAAATACAACCCACAGGGAAACCAGGATAGACTGAGGAAAGAATATTAGACCCAGAAACCACTCACCAGCCCTGGAACTTCCGACCCGGCACAGCACTACCTGGCTGGAAACTCAGTCTCATCAGTAAAATGGGACTAAATCAACACCTACCCTACCTCACAGAGTTAAGAATCATCATGAAAAAAAAATGTTAGCTACGTATTAAGATAGGCCAAGCAATTTCCATATCCTATGGATGGGAATCTTGAGATGAGATCTGTGGCGACAAAATCACACAGGCAGCTGAGTCCAGAACCCAGAACTTTCGTGTTTCCACTCCAGGCTTCTAATCGCTAGACCAAAATTGCCTCACCCAGAAAACAGACACCATGAGCAACTTCACTTCCAAAGGCCAAACAGAATCCCCTGTGGAAAATTCCTAATACATGAGTCTCCTCAAACTCTAAGTACATGCTCGAGATCATATTCATCAGATTAACAGGAGGCATATTGGGATAAAATTAATTAATTTTATTCCACCATGAAGTGAGAAGCTCCAAACAGCCTTTAGTTTCCTCCCCGAGTAATGATCGTGTGTTCCCTCAAGTGCTATAAAAGGCAGTATCAGGCTGCAGCCCATTAGGTGCGTGGAGAGATGCGAGGGAAGCAGCAAGAGTTACAGCGATGCTATTGATGTGAACACTGTATTTTTTTTATTAAATCCTTCTCTTGAAAATACCAGTGGCAAATTGCAGTGCTGACTTTAAAGTACCTTTAAAAAATTAAATGCATATTTCTCATTCCGGGTGCTACTGTGATTATAGCAGCAGATCCCTAACTTGCCTCAGTAACAGATTAAGGATTTGATTGTTCTGGTTAGGAAAAGACATCAGACAGACAACAGTAGGCACCTTGACATCAAAAGTCCCCCATCCCCTGCAAGGGAATTTGAATGTTGGAAGGAACTTAGAAAGTTCTACATCTTTGGTTCCCCTCTCTTTGGACTGGAACTCATAAAATTTGGTGACATTTCCAAAGCATTTGGGGTGATACACTACGGAACTGAGGACAAAGAAAGTTGGTCAGATCATTTTCTTCTTAATGACTATAATCTCTTTTTTATTCGAAAATGTGAATAGTAATACTTTATTCAACAAAAAAAAATGACAATAAAAAGGTAGGTGTATTGGCTGCTCGTTGCAATTTCTGAGGTCACAAAAAAAGAGGTCACTGTTCCCCAGTAGATACTGGGGACTAGAGTATCTTACAAAGTAGCTTAGAAGATGAATTATCTATAATATTCTGTACAGAATCTTAAGTAGAACTCCCTTTTACCATATCCCATAAGATTGCTTTTTAAAGCTATACTCATTACAAATACTCCTTTTCTGTAGTTGGAACTGAGAAAATGCAAGATATGTACGTAGAGCATGCACACGTGTGTATATAGTACAGGTTCTAGAATCAAGTTGCCAGGGATTAAAACCTGGTTCCTTACTGGTTGTATATTTCTTTACCTTGTTACTGTGTCTCAATTTCTCCATATGCAAACCAGAGATCAATACAAGCATCCACCTCAAGGGGAGAGTCATGAAGATTAAATGAAACATTCTAAGGCAAGCACCCAGAGCAATGGCTGGCACATAACTGTTGATGACCATTGTTATCTAAACAAAAGATAAGACACCAAGCATCACAGTGGCTGGAGACCCCAGGAGAGCCAGCTTAGTCCTCCCATACCTTCCTCAGTCTTAAGACTTCTGCCAGCCAAGCAATGTCCATTCTACTCTCTCAAATTTAACTCAGCCTCTCTTGGTTGACTTTTCTCAATTGAAAGTAAAAGACTTGAAATCATCATCTTCAGTCCTTTGCATTTTTTTTTAAAGAACACAAATTCAGAGTCTGTTGAAAGGTACTATAAGCAAGGTAAGGTAAGGGGCTGGCGCTGTGGCATGGCCAGTTAAGCAGCTGCCTGCAGCGCCAGCAACCCATATGGGCATAGGTTCAAGTCCCGGCCGCTCTGTTTTCGATCCAGCTCTCTGCTATGGCCTGTGAAAGCAGTAGAAGATGGCCCAAGTCCCTGGGTCCCTGAATCCACATGGGAAACCTGGAAGAAATTCCTGGTTCCTAGCTTCAGATCAGCTCAGCTCCCACTGGTGTGGCCGTCTGGGGAGTGAATCAGCAGATGGAAAACCTCTCTTTCTCTGCTTCTGCCTCTGCCTCTCTGTAACTCTGCCTTTCAAACAAATGAATAAATCTTGAGGAAAAAAAGAAAAAAAGATGTTCAGGCAATGCTGATAGACACAATCATGCTCACATTGGCTGTAACAAGTGAGAAGGTGGAGAAGGCTACCAGTACCAACAAAAGAAACTGATCAAGATACATAAACAAAGAGAGATTAGACAATCTTCAGATACATTCTTGGAGCTTTGCTTTGTTAGATGATTCTTAACTGTTAGCTCTCCATTAAAAATCCAAACTAGATTCTTAATTTTTTTTAAAAAGTTTTATTTATTTATTTGAAAGGCAGAGTTACACAGAGGTAGAGGCAAAGAGAGAGAGAGATCCTCCATCCATTGGTTCACTCCCCAATCAGCCACAATGGCAGGAGCTGCGCCAATCTGAAGCCAGAAGCCGAGAGCTTCTTCTGGGTCTCCCACACGGGTGCAGGGGCCCCACTGGGCCATCTTCTACCACTTTCCCAGGCCATAGCAGAGAGTTGTATTGGAAGCGGAGCAGCTGGAACTCGAACTGACGCCTATGTGGGATACTGGCACTGCAGGTGGCGGCTCTACCCACTATGCTACAGCGCAGGAGCCATGTGTGCACTTTTTTACAAAACTGAAAGTCAAAGCCAAGCTATACTGAGAATTATAGGACTATGAGCTACAAGACAGATTTCAAATGATGGTGTGGCCCACACATACTTGTGGCAACAAGTCCTAAGGCTGTGACTCCAATACCTTAGCCAATGGAACAAAGGGCTGAGAAGTGACAGGAAGAGCAGGATGTATGACCCGGGCAGAAACCTACTGGGACCTGCGAGATGGGTTTATTCACACATGTGCACACACAGGAATATAACATCGCAGGTCTACACCATACTTCCTGGAAACAGGGCCACAAACAGATTAGATAAAACAATCCCAGAGTGGGTGGGATTGTTCTCTTCACTTTCTCAAAACTGAGAACGAATTTCTAGGTGAGCATGTGCCCATCTCAAGCAGGAGAAAGGAGAAGCCCTTTCTAACTAAGCCAAGCTGCTGGGGAGGCACAAAGGGTCCATTTGCGGTTTTCTCTGTTTGCCCTGGGCTTTTCTCGGGATGTTTTGTTACTGGGGAGAGAGCTCTAACTCACGAGGTCTGTAGAGGCTGGATGGTCAAAGCAGATCTTCCCTGACACTTGCAAGCAACTTGCCAACAGGGCAGTCCCTGAGAGCTCCCCACACTGCCCATGTCTCTGGGCCTATGTTCTCTCGGAGGCCAGAAACCTCAGCCACACAAAGCAGGCATTCAGAACCTTTCAAAACAGCCCCGTTGAGTGTTGTGCCTAAGCAGGGATTTTCTGTAAATGCGGACTCATTGCCCCCTATTACCTGGAGCAAGAAATCCCACCCTAGACATGCAGTCCTCATCCCTACCCAAGCCCAACACCAGCAGCCAGCTCCGACCTCCTTCCCTGGCCTCCACTTGCAGATATAGCCGGGAGGGGAGGGCGGGGGTGGGCAGAGTCAGCCAAGCACTTCCCCAGCCACTGCCCCTTGCAGTCGAAGCCAGAAGGCCCCCCTCCTACACAGAGAACCCCTCCCGCACCCCAGGGAAGCCTCAGCCCCCATGCCTGTGCCCAGCCCACATGGGCACACATGCGCACACAGGCCACAGGGGGCCACTCCCACACTCAGAAGGAGATGAGGACCCAAAAGAACAAAAGGACAACAACCACAGATGTAGAGGGAAAAGAGAACTTAAGAATGAAACAAAAGTATGGTGTTTTGCCCTCCTTGGCAGCCAGCCAAGACCTACCTTTCGCGTTCGACCTTGAAGGTGCCGATGCTTGGGACTGCCAACGACGAGGTGCACCATCTTCTCCAAGGGCCTTGGGCAAGTGTTGCTTTGGTTAATTTCAGGAAGTGCTACTGGAAACACAAAACAAAGTGCCTGGCGGGCACTATAAAAAAATGGACGAAGAAATACAGGAGACTTGATCATCCAGTGGGCATGTATTTTGTTTTGAAACAGGGGCAAGGGGGAGGGGACACAGACAGTGAGGTGTCAGTCTCTGTTCCTCGTGCGTGGCCTCGGGCGGCTTCGTCCCGGACTTGCTGCTTGGTTCTGTTCCTGCACTTGGAAGCTGCTCCTCACCAGGACAGGGAGGACAGCCCAGCACTGGCAGAGGAGGGGCAGCCGCGGAGGCGGCAGCGGCCGCTCAGGACCTCCGGGGGCTGGAGGGAGGCCAGATGCGGGTGGCCCCCGACCTCTCTGGAACTACTGACATTTTTCTCGCAAGCGGAGAGGAAGATGGAAAGGTCAGGGATGAGAATTGGGGAGGGGTCTGCCGTGGGGAGTGTTGGACTCCGTGGGGCACAGAAGGTGCGATCACCTCCCATGGGGGAGATTCTCCCCACAGCGGCTCGCTCCTAAACAGGATCTTATTTCCATTTCTCTGATTCCCCTTCTCTCTCTCAAAAAAAAAGTCTGATTCTAATATCTAGCACACATAAATAATATTTTAATGTTATTGGTTCTTTGTTTCAAAACCCAGTGCTCCTTCTTCTCTTCATTTTGCCAATAAATATGAAAACTGAGGACATCAACTCTGCTCGTGTCAAAGAGATCCCACCCCTACCCCCACCCCCACCCCCCAAAAAGCGAATAATCCACCTAAGGCTCTATCTCTATGGGAGACAAACAGCACATCACGACGCCCACTCTCGCAAGAGCCCTCGCCCTGCTCCTTCCTGCTGTCCTGTTTTGTTTCAGTAGTCTGTGCTTCTGTTGTACGTACTCAGAGAGGGATGGCGGGGAGGAAGGGACACGTGGAAGTCTGAGCGGAAAAAGCAAAGAGCAAGGGAAAACCTAGGATGTCTTTCATTAAAAAATATAGGTATCAGAACCGGGACAAGGGCCACAGTCCAAGGGGGGCGCTGACCGCCCGACAGTCCGCTCCACGGCTTCAGCAACTGCCCTTTTTATGTGCTGTGGGCGAGCCGCGGCCACTGCGCCGTCCTCGACAGGAGCGAGGCTCTTCCAAATCGTCCTCATCAAAGCCGTGGAAAGTTGACGTGTCACTTTCTGACGTGGAACCGAATAAGTCCTCCGTGGTGCGTGCTGCGGCCGCTGCCTCCTTCTCCTTCCTGCCTTCTCCTCCCAAATGAGCTGACATGTATGATGAATATATCAGCACACGGGTTAAGCAACAGACAGCATCATTAATATTCTCATTACGTCATTATGGTGTTATTCTTAATAGCAAGATAATCAACCATTGTCGCAGCAAAAGGGATTAAGCCAGGGACATCACCTGGCAACAGGGATTTGGGACAAATCGAACACTTCCAGGGAAGAGGATTTATTCCCCGCCTCCTGGAAAGGCACCATCTCTCCCATAATACATGTGTCCATGGCTCCCGACAGTGAGGGAACCCACCACGACACAGGTGCACGCACGCTCGCCCAACCCCGCCCTTGACAAGGGTTTTCCTCGATCGTCCCTGAGCCGGGCAGGTACTGCTTTGGTGTTCTCTCTCAGCTGGTGTTGCTTGGAGCAGTGTTGTGCTTCCCTTTGACAGCCAGCTTTACAAAAGTATTTTCTGTCAGATAACCCGGTAAAGGTGCTTAAGCCCCCATCCATTTTATCCCTACGTTTACCCGCTTCTAATCCCATTCTTTCGGAAACCTTTCGGCTCTGCCCTGACACCATGTAGTTCATTTGCACTGAAAGCGAAAAGAAGTTGGAAATTCTGATAAGTGGTAGGTAGTGAAGGAGCTTCTCATGTTCTTTAACCATGGAGGAAGTTTTTGCCATCTGCACCCACGCATGTGCACACACACACACACACAGACACACACACAGACAGAGACACACACACACAGACACACACTCCAGCCACTAAACGTGCTTGGTTATTTCCAAAAGTTCAGAATTATCAAATCAACTCAAGACACTCGGAAAGCGAGATACAGGGGTTTAAAAAGCCTAATAAAATCTAGCATTCTGAAATCTGTAAAACTCAGGTCTGAACTGCTTCACACTCTAAACGAGCCCCAGGACAGCCCCCACCACGGCAGATAATAGCGCTCCACTTATGGTGCCAATTTCCGGAAACTTCCTTTCTCACAGGAAGCAGAAGTCGTGGGGCAGACAGGAAGGGAAGGCAGCTCGCTCAAGCGCCAGGCTCTGCTCTGGAAGGACCCCAGGGAGCTCCACAGACGCCCTTGCCCACCTGCCTCAGCAAGCACACATCCCATGGGCTGGCGCCACCTGGTTATTCCCAAGGTGTCAGCTATTTCAGGAACATCAGAGTCAGACCTTGACTAAACGATCCAGCAAAATTAATCCTCAGCAGATGCAATGAGAGGATCCAGGCTGGTTTAAAATGGCGCCCTGAGTCACAGGGCAGATAGAACCTGGCAAAGAAACGCTGAGTGAAGGGTGTGCAAATGGAGACTTGGGGCAGAAAAACCGGCTTCCCACATGGGATGCCCCTGAGTCAGACTCATGAACCCTGTCTTTTATAGGCAACAAAGGGGAAGAAAGGCAACAGTTTGCAAGGAGAATTGCAAAACTACCATCTCTAAGCCACCCAAACCTACTGCAGCCACGACACCCTGCTTGGACAATCTCTCCGCCAAGGGACCTTGTCTCCCTGCCTGCCTGCCTTTAAAACAAACGAACAAAAAAAAACATTGAATTGAATTCCATTTCTTGTTTTTTATTTTCCTTCTAAAAACCAGAGTCCATTATTACAACAGCCCTGTCTTCCAAGCCAGCACCAGTGGAGATAAAAGTTCAACATTGGGCATCACCTTTGGACAGTAAACAAACTGACAAAACTGCACAGATGGGCTGCCCTGTCGGGGTCCTGGAATGTCCAATGTTGAGGGTTCAGTGCATTGAAACTACCATCATTCCCCAGTTGCTGATTTGCCACTCAAGTCAGTGTTGATTCCTCAACAGCCCTAACTTCGAAATGCAACAGAGCTAAAGCTCAAGAAGAACCGAGTTGCCACAGTGAAGTCAAGGCGCGGTCACCTCAGTCCTCCACATGGGCCTGCAGGTAGAGAAGTTGGGAAAAAGAAATGGCTCCCCATGGCCAGAGCCCACCGCCCCATTGAACCTATGGGTCACCTACTAGCCAGTAGTGGCTGAGACCTGAGATAAGGCTAAACTTCTCTGTCCTCCTTGCCTTTTACTTTGGTCTAGTTACAACATAATAATAGGAAAAACAGGTAGTCCCCATTGTGATCATCCAGAAAGAATGGTTCTGTTAGAACTGAAAAGCAAAACAACCTGAAGCCCTGCAATCATCTTAAGATTGAGGCAATAAGACCACAAGTTCCTTTTTTTGTTGTTTTGGTCTTTGGATAGGTTAAAAATCTATCTATCTATCTATCTATCTATCTATCTATCTATATTTATGTGTGTGCAGATATAGATACAGATCTATGCCAAGTCAATTCGAGATTAGTCCTAGGGAATGCCTGTCCTTTTGCCGCCTTGATCGGTCAGGGTTTCTTTTTGCCTGTTGCACATGTGAGCATGGGATGAGTGAGCAATGAGGCGGTGGTTAGACAGTGACCCAGCACTCAGGGAACTCAAGATGCAGCTGCTCTGTCAATATTCATGCTTCCACACTCTAGGAGTTCCCACCCCTGCCCCGCTCCGGTACTTCCATAGAACAAACACACTCTTCCGTTACTTGTGCACCACGCAATACAGAAAGCATACTGCCCATGTCTCTGGGTGTTTCCATTCTACCTCATTGTTGCCCGCAACAATGCACACAGAGAAATCATCCATCTCCTGGGAAGGCCAGACACAAGTGACAAACGTCTCCTTGCCCTCCTCCTGGAAACCCAGATCCTAACTTTTGATTCTTAAGACTCAAAGAAGAAACATCTCAAAACACCGTGAGACTCTTCTCTACTCGAAAGCATCACCATCGTCACTTCTCCACTTCACTCTCCAGCCCCGCCAGCAGCACCATGAGATGGCAGAGGAATGCAAGTGGGATGGTTCCTGGGCTACGGGCACACGGTGCAGGAAGGGGGCCACACTCACCAGAGCGTCCACAGTCGGCACAGGACACCAGCTCTTCCGGCCGCCCGCTCTTCTTGTTCATGTTAGAGCCCCCCAAGCAGAAGTCACAGTAGTTATTGGGAATGACTGTCCCATCCGGTCCCTTCTGGGCTGTGGGTACATAAAAGAGAATCCCAACTTTAGGCTGAGATGTGTTTCTCCTGCCTCCCTTCTCCTCCCACAGTGTGGTGGAATCTGTTTCAGAAAGAGGTTGAAGTTTAGAAGCTAAGGTTTTGTTCCAACTGAGTAACTACATCGGACTAGGTTTGCCTTTTCATCTTTCTTGGTTCAACGGTACTAATGCCTGCAAGTCATCCCGAATTTAATTTGTGCAATATTTCCCAGCTCAGAATTTCATCTCTGGATGAGCAAACCATCCAGAAGACCAATTAGGCAAGTGAACTTCTCTCAACCCTGAACCAACCCCCAGGGCCAAAGCCCCAAACATCAGACGGCAACCACAGACACACTGGTGGGACTAGAGGGCGCGAAACGGTCGGTGCCTGCACCTTGCTCTTGAGAAAGATGTTCTTGTTTAGGAGATATTCTTCCTGTCCCTGAAAAGGAAAACAAAGAAGCGCCAATGGGTGGTCATTGCCAGGAAGGACACTGGAGATGCCGTTGGGGGCTCTGCTGAACATCTTGGCAGGCACACAGGTGTCTGTACTCGCCCAGCCTCAGCTCCCTGAAGTCGACTCACTGAACACAGAAAGCACCTTGGACAAGTTACCTCGAAGACCCCAAGAGCCTGGAATCAGAGCCGGACATGCAGGCACGCGGCTGTCTCGGGACAGAGATGGGTTGAATGGTGAGCTGCCAGCCTATTGGCACTGTGTCTTCAGACTTGGGACCCTCACAAGCAGTGCATGCACCATCTTCGGGACCCATCCCTGCTGCCAGCCCTCCAACAAAGCCTTGGGCCATGACCCTGACACCAAAGCTGTACAAGAACAGCACATGTCCTTGAGCACCAAAACCATTCTCAACCTCTACGGGCTGCTTGGAAAGCTGTGAGCAGGCTCCTGGCCTAGGGAAAGAGGCTGCCATTTTCCTCTCCTTTCTCCCTTTTACAGCCATTTCTTTGTCCTGTTCACACTCCTTGTTTGTGATGGAGAAGGAAAGGCCATTTATGGGATCCACTTTAAGCACTGGGGGACCCTCATCCTCGCCACACCCAGTGTCTGCTGCTGTTTGTCACTACTCACTGGCTAACATTAACCAGGGTCCTGCAGGGTACAAATCTGTAAACGGAAGCAGAAATGTGAGCAGAAATCCCACCCAGACGGTAAGTGATAAACAGGTTGGCACACTTTCATATGATTCCCTCTGGCTCCGCTTCCTCCATGCCTGTGCCTCCAGGAATAGCAGTCTTACCTGGGGAAGGCAGAAGACAAAAGCTAGCAGAATCACATCAGAGGGGGTTGACCCATTTATCAGCTGCTATTTGGATTGTTTAATCAGTTTCTAAGTCATTGATTCCCACCTTCAGGGAGGCAGACAATGCTCTGCACGAGAAGTGTCAGCTGTTTGTGGGGGGACAGAGGAGGCGGCTCCTCTCTGGGGCCCGCTGAGTCGGGGATTTTCATCAGCCACTAGATCTCAGAGCCATCTGCAAGGCATAGGTAATGGTTTTGCAAATAATCTCCAAAAATCACCAGCAAAGATTTTATTCTGCGTATAAGTTTCATTACCCAAATCCAAAGGTGGCAGCTCCCCTTTCTTTGGTCTGCCTCGACCGCCATCTGGGCTGCTCTTAGAACTCTCCTAAGAAAATTCAGCTATGCCCAGGAAGCAAGGAACTCAGTCAGAGAGAGAACAGCAAGGAAAGGGGTAGGAGCATCTTAACCCGAAGGGCTGAAGGAAACCAAAACTAAGCTGCATGATTAACAGGAGCCAGGTAGGAAATGCGGACATGCCAGTCACAACTTGGGGAGTTTCCCACATACGAGGCAATCAAAGAACACCAGATACCCAGGTGGCTCCCACAAAAACACTCAGGGACCCCATCTCCTCTACTCCTCACGACCTCCTAGAACATCGGATTTCTACCCATCCGCAAAATCCTGACTCAATCTGATTTTTCTCCAAACACTGGACCCCTGGTGATGAGGAGGATGAAGAAGTAACATAGAGAGGATAAGAACTTCCACCTCATTCTGCCCAGTATTCACCACCAACCAACCATTTGGAAGAACAGCCAATTGAACCAGGGACTGTGATGCTACCAGAAAAATTCCTTAAACTCAGAAATGATCCAGTAAAGCAAAGCAGACAGTGACGGAGGAACTGACTCTATGTACAAAGACCAAAGGGGCAGAATTTCACTCAGCTTAAGAGAAGGCTCTGAAGGGACGGAGGCAGCGTGGGTTCACGTCGGTGGTTTGTTACACAAAGTGCCTATCCAAGGGGGTGAGGGAGGTGCTGAAGTCCCACTTGTGGCTCTGTGTGTATGGTTTTGGGGCACGGCGTGTATTTTCAGTCTAGCAGTGGCCCACGTACATAGAACGCAACCGCGAAGAGCTAGGCTTTAATGTTCAGGGAAACCCTTTTTGCTTCAGCTCCAAGCACCCTTGCAGCATGGGAAAGTGGCGTGCAGTGGACTCAGAATAGCTTCTGCGTCAGGTTCTTGTACACTTTTTGGAATTTAGGATTGGTTCCAGAGTGGGGTTCTCCCAGAGCAGAGCTTTCCGGACTCCTAGCCAGAGATGACCAGTCATGCCTGGAGGACGGCACCGGGTCGGCACCACCACTCGGACCCTTCTCTTCGTCACAAAAGAGGACTTCAAAAAGTTCACGGAAAAGTGGAATTGGAAGTTCAGGGTAGTGCCAAAAATAGGTGTGAAATCCATTTGTAGTTTTCTCGTAAAATGCATTTTCCATGAACGCACTGAAGACAACATGTACTGTGTACATCTGGCTCGTCTCCTATACTTAACGATCTATGCCTGAAAGGCAGGCACTGTGTCACACTCACTATGAGAACACCCACACACCCCGCATACCAGAAATGGTTACCAACAGCGAAGGGCCGGCAGAGATGGAAACGCCCCTGCAACCTCCTCCTTGGGAAGGCACTGCGGATGCTCGCCCGTTGGCAAAGTTATCTGAATGTCATTCTGTGCCCTAGGGTTATTTTCCGACTCCTTAGAGAGAAGAGCTGGCCCACGTCCCAGGAATAACTTGGTCATCTGGCTGGCGGTCACGGCCATGTTCTAGGGAATGCAAGAACGAGCAGCCGCAGGCTCTGTGCAGCAGGGAGAGTAACCCTGCACCCCTCTGCTGTGGGCAAGACACAACTCTGCCCCCAAACACACCACAAACCCAGGACTGCACTTCACTGTCTCTTGGGGCAGGGGACGCCAGGGTGCATGCACCTGCCCAGGCAGCCTCCCTTTTGTTCAACTGCTCCTTCGCACATGACACTACTGAACTGGCAAGGCTTCTGCTGAACGCTCTCCAAGCGCCAGCTCACTCACTGATTCTCATAAAGCGTGTGAAGCTGGGATGATCTGACAGAGGAGATAACTGAAATCCAAAGAGATTCAGGTGCTGGCTCCAGGCCCCAGTGGTGGAGAGGAGGAAGAGGCAGGATTCACGCCCAGGTCTGTCTGTGTCCCTGAGGATTCTGCCTCTAATCAAACTTCTCCAGCTCCTGGGAAACACAGAAGCAAACACTTTCCGGCCATATCTTGCATAGACAATCTTTCACAAATCTCTTTAGAGTCAACGTGATTCACCCAGTGTGTTATTTACAAAGCCCAAGGTGATAAAAGTCATTGAGAGTGGCCTAATAAAAGCGGAAATTGCCTTTGAACTTAATGCCCCTCCCACGGTAAGCATCCCGGGTGATCCTGCTTATTGTCATACACTCTGTGAAAACATGCCTCTGGAGAATTCCAGCGGCTCATGAAGTAAAACTCACCCCATGGCCAGGTTGGCCTAATGGCCTGACCCAGCCATGAGCAGTTTCCTGGTACAGTCTATGAGATCACTGTAACGAGGGCTTTACTATAAATAGGAAGCTCGGCCAGACCTTGCAAGTGGGACTTAAATAGAGATTCTGCAGCAGCTTATGGGAAATTGAGTCCCGCTGTACGGAAGGAGGTGACAGGGAAGGCAGAGACCCGAGCGGCATCTCGAAGGCAGCGCCCCATGATGGATTTGGTTTACTGTTGATTAATGTTTATGGGCTGCGATCATCTAAGAGATACGAGGAAGCCCCGAGAAAACACAGTGAGCCTTATGAGTTTAGGAATTGACCTGGGGGAATGATCAGTCTAAAAGCCCCCAGGAAAACAAACATGGAAATCAGGGACAAAGTTCATGAAGACCTGCAGGGGGAAACAGTAACAGAAGGCAGGCGGGAGTTGGGAGGCGGCATACAAGTAAGTGGAAGCCAGGAAAGGCAAAAGTGGAGCCACCGACAGCGTCCCCACCAGGCCCGCAAAAGGGAGAGCAGGTGTTCTCAGAAGGGGCTGGTGCACACTGCAGGACTGTTGAGCTACATTGGCTTCCTGTCTACAGCAAACAGCACCCCAAGCCTCCCATAAGACGACCACCCAGACAGGGCTACCCGTGCCCCTCGCAGTCAGATCTCAGTCAGGAACTTGAGCGGCAGCGACAGCCCCTCAGCCAGGTTCTGCCGAGACCAGAAGTTTAGGCTCAGACACAAAGGGCATGGCCTCACACCCGGAGCAGACACTCAGCCCTGCTGCCAGGGCCCGGGGCCCACAAACACGTGGCCGTGCCCTGTGCCCACCACCCAACCCCTAGCCCCAGCCCTGGTTCAGCAGCCGTTTTTCAGGGAGCTCGGGGAGTTCGGGGGCGGCGAGCAGAGCCCTCTGGGAAGAGATGCACCACTCCTCGTCCCTCTCACTGGTTCCCCCCGCCACCCTCCACGGCTGACAGTTCCCGGGGCCCTCCACAGGTCTGACATGTTTCCATGGCAACCGGAATCCTGGGCTCCGGCAGCCTCCGCTCTTGCCACCTGTTATTGCTTCATCTCTCAAGTGTAAAGCACGTTAGCCCCGTGCCACTTGGCTGTGCACGGCACATCTTCAGAAGACCCAGGCAAGAAAGGGGAAGAGGAAAAGGCAGCCCTAGGCTGGCCACACTGGACAGGCCAGGCTGGGGACGGGGGTGGGGGGAGGCTTCCCTTCAGAATCAGCACGCAGGTCTCAGCTGGAGGCCACCAGCCACCTTCTCGCCAGCCTTAATGAGGGCCGCGGGAGGGGCGGGGAGGCAGGTGCAGGCTGGGAAGAGATCGGTGCTGGCCCACAGCGCACGAGCCAGGGGAGGGTTGGAATGGCATGATCAAGACTGTGGGGAAGGCTGGGCCAGAGGGCAAAGCAAGCATCAAAGCCCAGATAAATGCCCTTAATTCTCAGGCTCTCACTCGCCCTACTGCTTGCGTGTTTACTCACATAAATTATCCGCAAGCCCTGACACCTCTGCTCAGCACTACCCTGGAACTGATGAAAAAATAAATCCCACAGATCCAAGGAATAAACGTGCTGGGATTCCATTCAGGCTGGCTCTCTGTGGTCATCTCGTGGCCCCAGGACAAAGACCACGATGGCACCCCCCAGTCCCCTCTCCCAGTGTGGTCGGGCAGGCAGGGGAACCAGGGACCCAGCAGGGAAGTGGACACAAGGATCCACTCACTGCTTGACCTAAGGCCCTCAGCGTCCTCCAAGGCAGAGAACTCGCTCCTCCTGGTGCCATTCGGCCACCAGCATGGGGACAACGTGAACGAGAGGTAAGGATTAAGGGGGCAGAGGCCACAGTGCTAATGTAGACGACTCCAAGCACTGAGATTCGAGAAGGCTGGGGGCTGCTTTAATAAATCTTCAAGTTTATGGGTGAGGCTGATAAATCGTCCACTCGGGATCATCAGGAACAACATGCAATACGACGAGCTGAAGTAGCCAGACGGGTGACGAGGAAGCTGGGAGAGATGGGGATTACGCAGTTAACAGCACGCACAGCGCAGGGTCCCCACAGCCCAGGCTGCTGGAGCGCAGGCCCATGTAGAGGCAAGAGAACATGAGAATGGCATCATCGGGCCGGTTAGACCTATTGTTGGAAGCTCACAATAGGGTGGGTGGAAGAAGAAACAGAAAAGCGAAGTCTTCCCAGCCCAGAGGAACTCAGCCTTTCATCACGGCTTCATATTTGTGTGCGCGTCTCCATCCCTGTCAGCCACGAGCTCCCTGAGGGCAGGAGCCACGTCTTTCATCTCGGCATCCCTCGAACCCGCGCAGTGACTGACACAGAGCTGACAATAAATACTTCATGAAAGGACAGCGATTCTTTCACAGAAGCTACTGGGGACACTAACCAAAAATAAGATCTCCCGGGCAAAGGGGAGCCAAAGACTAGGAAGTGAGCGAGCATCAGGTCTTAGGAGTGCACAGCGGCCGTCGAAGGCCCTGCAAGTGCCCGTCCCTCTGTTGTCAAGGCCAGGAAGAGTGGGGAGGAGGAGAAGGCGGCGGTGCCGGAAGCCCCCGGTCTCCCTCCCCCCG
The DNA here is from genome assembly GCA_949820135.1 of Sylvilagus floridanus. Classification (NCBI taxonomy): domain Eukaryota; kingdom Metazoa; phylum Chordata; class Mammalia; order Lagomorpha; family Leporidae; genus Sylvilagus; species Sylvilagus floridanus. The sequence continues at coordinate 6,454,370 of OX463228.1, read as the reverse complement.
GGAATCCTCTCCCCCGGGCCTGTCTTGGTAAGCTGGAGCGGAAGGAATTACAAAGTCCAGATCTGGGCAAGTGTTTGACCTGGCAGCTAAGACGCCACTTGGGAGGCCCATGTTCCTGATCTGAGCTCCTGGGTTCAAGTCCTGGCTCCAGTGTCTGACTCCAGCTCCTGCCAGTGCAGACCCTGGGAAGCAGCAGTGATGGCTCCCTGCCTCCCACGTGGGAGATCCAGGTGGAGCTCCCCAAGTCCCAGCTCTGGCTTCAGCCCAGCTGCCTGTAGGCATCTGGAGAGTGGACCAGAGGATTTCTTTCTCTCTCCATCTTACCCCCACCCTTTGCCTTTCAAGTCCATGAAATAAATAAATAATATAATAAATAAATAACTATTTTTAAAAAACAACTCCCAGATGAACTGGTCCCAGTTGGTCAGTGGCAGTAGCCCATGAGAAAGCAGGACCCCTCTCACCAGTGTTTTGCTGGCTGTAGAAATACTACAAAAACGTTTAAATTATGGTGTCAGCCCTCTTCCCCTTCCATGCCTGCATTCTTGTTTTTGTTTTTTTTAAGGTTCATTTAATTTATTTATCTGAAAATCAGAATGACAGAGAGAGAGGGGGAGAGGGAGAGAGAGAGAGAAAGAGAGAGAGAGAGAGATCACCTATCCCTTTTTTCACTCCCTGCATGGCCACTATGGATGGGGCTGGGCCAAGCCAAACCCAGGAACCAGGAGCTTCATCCGGGTGTTCCACGTGGGTGGCAGAGGCCCAAACACTTGGGCGATCTCCTGCTGCTTTCCTAGGTGCATTAGCAGAGAGCTGGATCAGAAATGGAGCAGCTGGGACAGGAACTAGCTCCCATAATGGATGCTGGTGTTACAGGCAGCAGATTTACCCACTATGCCACAACGCAGACCTGCTTTCTTTTCCTTCAGTTTTAGTAAACATAAAGCTTCTACCTTTGGCAGAAACCTTGTGAATATTCGTTCCTAAAACCTGTGGTAAAACCAGAAAACACACATCTGTTCACGCTGATGTCTCCATCTCAAAGGATATACAGGCTGGGCATCCCTAATCCAAAAATATGAAACCCAAAACACTCCAAAATGTGAAATGTTTTTGAGCATCAACATAAAAAATCCACAGCTAACTTCATATGATGGATCACAGTCAAAACACAGGTGCACTAAAAATGTTGCTGGGTTACATGTATATGAGGGAACTTCAAAAAGTTCAGGGATAAAAGATAGGCTGGTTTGGGTGTGATACATTTCGAATCCACACATAGGTTTTTTTTTCATAACACACATTTTCCATGAACATTTTGAAGACCCCTTTATATGAATCATAAATGAATTTCACATTTAGACCTCGGTCCCATTTCCAAGATATCTCATTATGTATATGTAAATATTCCCAAATCCAAAAACAGTCTGCAATCCAAAATACTTCCCAAGGATTTCAGGTAGGGGACACTCAACTGCTATTTGGCTAGAATCGCAACCTGCAGTTCGTCCTAAGGTTGCACCTCTTTGCCAGGAGTTTGCACCCTGTATCACCTGGTTGGGGATGCACGGCCCGCCGGCCAGGTCCCTTGTGCTACAGCTTGAGGCGGTCACCCCCAATCTGTCACAGATGCTACAGGAAGGTAAGGAAAAGACCAAGGGAATGCAAAGACTAGGAAAAGCACACGTTCCGGTGGCAGTCACAGGGAAGGTTCCCACTCCAGCCCAGTTCCTTGTGGCTGCCACCAACTCTGTCAGTGGAGGAGGAAAACATTATCTGGAAGACAACTGTGCCAACCCGACTCCAAACAGTGCTATCGTCCCCCTTGAAGAATCGCAGGGCATCTTGAGTAAGCTTCCCCCTCCAGAAGCTGTCAGGATATTATGAATAGTTACAATCCCAATTCAGCAAGGGGCCGGCCTGATGGCACAGTGTCAGTTAAGCTGCCACCTGCGATGCCAGCGTCCCATACAAGCCCATGTTCCAGTCCCAGCTGCTCTGCTTCTGATCCAGCTCCTAATGCTTCTGAGAAGGAAGCAGAAGACGGCTCAAGTACCTGGGCCCCTGCCACCCACGTGGGAGACCCAGATGGAGTTACAGGCTCCTGGCTTTGGCCTGGCCTAGCCCTGGCTGCTGTAGCCTTTTGGGGGAGTGAAACAATGGGTGTAAGACCTCTTTCTATCTCTCCCTTCTTCCTGGTTTGCCCTTCCATGCCCCTCGCCATGCTCCACCCACCACCACTGAACTGAGTCCACAAATGGACCTGCATTTTCAGTGTCTGAAAATACTGGAAAACAGTATTGATGGAAAGGAAAAGGACTGCCTTGTGTTCCGGACCCCAGGGTTAGGGGCAAGCCAAGAGGTCGTGGAGCCCAGGGACGAGGGCCTGGCTGGGCAACACATCCAAAAGGCAAGCCCATAGGTAGGTGTCAGGGGCCAGGGATGCCTGTCTTATGTGGGACAGAACATGAAGCAAAGAACAAAAACAGGTATAATGATTATATGTCAATTACAATTTTTAAAAATTTTAATAGCCATGATAAAAAAAAATACACCTTCAGAAATCCAGTGTCTTCTGGGGTATAATTTTCAATGTACAAAGATAAAGAATTAATTTTTTCTGTTTTTTTTTAATTAAAAAAAAGAATAGAATAATGGCCAAATTCTCCCTCTTGGATTTCACAATGCAGCCTGACTCCTGACTGGTTCTCTGACTCAATGGCTCCAAAAGAAGAATTAAAAGGAAAGCCATCACCTGAGCGTCAGTCTCAGATTTCTCTGAGGCAGTGGTCACCTGCAAATTTCTTAAAAACGCGATCCCAGGGCCCACCGCAGACTTCCCGAATCTTGGCACCACTTCCGACAGCCTCATCATCTTACATCATAAAGACTGCCTGTTCACGCTGTGCTGTGTGTGAATGGACTAACTTAATTTTCATTGTAACCTACGAGATGGATGCCTCTAACGCCCTGAGTTTACATAGGTGCTCCTTGAGAGGCAGGAAGACATGCAAGTGGCTAACTCAGCTCCAGACCTGGGCAACGTGGCCTCCAGCTGGCTGCCCACTGGTTACGACCCCGCCAGGAGCACATATTAACCAAGCACCTGACAGAAGTCCAGCAGAAAGGTGGCAGGGCCTGAGCACACAGGGCCTTATGCGTCAGGGCTCCCGAAAGTTACAGTGCGAATCACTTAGGGGTGTCGCTAAAATTCAGATTAGAAGGGGATGGGGGCTGGGGCCATGGCTAACTAGGCTAATCCTCTGCCTGCGGCACCAGCACCCCGGGTTCTAATCCCGGTCAGGGCGCTGGATTCTGTCCCGGTTGCTCCTCTTTCAGTCCAGCTCTCTGCTGTGGCCCGGGAATGCAGTGGAGGATGGCCCTAGTGCTTGGGCCCTGCACCCACATGGGAGACCAGGAGGAAGCACCTGGTTTCTGGCTTCAGATGGGCGCAGTGTGCCTGCCGCAACACACCGGCCATAGTGGCCCCTTGGGGGGGTGAACCAATGGAAAAAGAAAGATCTTTCTTTCTGTCTCTCTCTCACTGCCTAACTCTGCCTGTCAAAAAATAAAAAAAAAAATAAAAAAATAAAAAGAAGGGGGTAGGCCTGAGACCCCACACGTCTCACAAGCTCTCTAGTAGGGTGGCCAAGCATTGGAGGGTGTCTGAGACTGGGAAGTCCCCAGGGTCTAGGACTTTTAGAGCTACAACTGGGCAAATCTACACAAACGGCTCACCCAAGGCATGAGGCTTCCAAATACATCCTCACCTCCTGTGAGGACTATGGCCTATACTCCAGTGAAACAAACAGGTTCTGAGCACGTGTGGTCTGATCGATTTTCTACAAAGCTACTACCAATAGTTCTTGGAAAGCTGGGATTAAAAAATCCATTCATTTGGGTGCAAAAATAAATTTTGGAATACAGGAATACAGGGGGTCTTCAGAAAACTCATGGAAAATAGATATTACGAGAAAATTACGTGTGGGTTTCAAAAAAATATTTTAATATCATTGCAGCTTTGCAATGGAGAAAAGACTAAGACTGCAAGAACAGAGGCTGGGAGACCAATAAGGAAGTCACAGTGACCCAGGCAGAAGCCAGCGGTGGCCAAGGGATGGAGAGAGGGAGTCAGGCCAGGGGTGTGTTTTGGTTGTAGTGCTGTAGGAAAACAGAGTCAACAAGAATGAGGGGCACTGGTTTGAGTCCTGGCTGCTCCACTTCCCATCCAGCTCCCAGCTGATGCACCTGGGAGAGAGCAAAGGATGGCCCGAGTGCTTGGGCCCCTGCCGCCTATGTGGCTCCTGGCTTCGACCCAGCCCAGTCATTGTGGCCATTTGGGGAGTGAACCAGAGGATGGAAGATCCTCTCTCTCTGTAACTCTGATTTTCAAATAAATAAATAAATCTTTAAAAGGGGGGGGGGGTGGGATGAAGTCTGAGAATTTTAGGCACAAGCATTATTTTATCTCAAAGAGCAAGTTCAGTAAAAGTTGGAGAAGCTAGGAAAGACTGAGATACAGAACAAGGGCAGAAAATGCAGGAAAATGACCAGAGTGATAGGTGGCTTCTATTTCTAGGGTACAATTCATTTATCAATGAAAATTTTAACCAGAATTTGTAATGCAAGGAGAGGGCATCCCTAGACCACCACCAGTGGCTGAGGTCAGTAGAGTTTGGAAGAGTTAATGTGCCTGCCATGGACTGGAAGTGTCCCTATATCCTCCAAATTCCCAGGTTGAAAGCCCAAGCCCCTGTGTGCTGGGGTTTGGAATGAGGCCTCTGACAGGTCATCAGGCAGCAGAAGCCATTGGGAGTGGGATTCTCATGATGGGATCAGTGCCCTTCTGAGGGCTTGTTTGCTGTCTCCACCCACACACCCAGTGGAAAGGCCCTGGGAAGACACAGTGAGCAGGTGATGGTCTACAGGCCCAGGAGACAGCCCTTATCAGAGCCCGACCCTGCTGGCACCCTGACCCTAGACTTTGAGTGTCCAGAACTGAGAAACACATCCCACAGTTGACACCACCCAGACAATGGAATTTCACTCTGGCAGCCCAAGCTGATGAGCACAGAGTCTGTGAACACATTCAGCTCTTCAAAACGGTGCCTTAGGCAATCGGCCCACAGGTGAGAACCCAGGCACACCAGCAGGGTCATAACCAAGATCCAAGCCTGGGATCGAGAGTTGTCCACTGGGGTTTCAACTTCCTGACAGAAATGAACAGTGTCCAACTCAGTCCCCTTCCCAGCTCTGCTTCCTGCCTCACTGTCTGTGGGACGTGGGACAAAGAACTTGTGAGCATCTCAAGAAGAAGATGCTGGTGAGGGGCCTGACCCCTCGCAGGTGTTATGTCGTTTCTTTCGCTCTTTCCTCTCCTACATGCAAAATAATTTTATTTTTGATAAGGCAGGGGGAAGGCAAAGGTCTAAATAAGTAAGCATTCCCAAGAGGTCGAGTATGAGTGGTGCCATCAGGTGCATGCCCCATGCACAGGGCCCCTCGCACCGCCTCCCCGTGCCACAGTGTCCTCCAGGGGATGAACGCTGGACCCAGCCAACACTGGCATTGTTGCTCTCTGTGCTGTTGCTCCATACATGCAACTCTTCAATCCCGAACATTCTAGGTAAAGAGGCCCCAAACGTGAAAGAAACAGCAGCTCAGAGAAAGCCAACAAACACAGGGATACCCAACCCTGGAGAAGCGGCACAGGAAATAAGAGGAGCCAAACCTGGCTGGCTTCCACTCCACAGACTCTCTCCCTGGGCTTTATAAACCAGCCCTCTTATTAGCCCAATGACCAGAAGTTCTGCTCTAGCTGAGACTACACGTCATGTCTTTTTGGAGAACCAGTTACACTCAATCCCCTCAACAGGGCACAAGGACAGTGAATGCTGAATAAATGCTTATGTTTAGCCTGGTCCTTAGAGAAGGACCAGTGTCAGGGCTGGTGCTGTGGTATAGCAGGTAAAGCCACCGCCTGCAGTGCCGGCATCTCATATGTGTATGAGTTCAAGTCCTGGCTGCTTTAATTCTGATCCAGCTCTCTGCTTACAGCCTAAAAAAGCAATAGAAGATGGCCCAAGTACCCGTGCCCCTGTACCAGCATGGGAGACCTGGAAGAAGCTCCTAGCTTCAGATCAGCCCGGTTCCGACCACTGTGGCCATTTGGGGAGTGAACCAGCTGAAAGACCTCTCTCTCTGTCTCTCCCTCTCTCTTTCTGTAACTCTATCTACTACTCAAGTAAATAAATAATTAAAAAAAAAAAAAAAAAAGAAGGACCAATGTCTCAGATCTAAGATTTAGCAAGGGATGTGCAAGGCCAGGCCAGGCTCAGATAGTCACAATGCAGGTTAGTGAGGCCTCACAGGCAGTTAGCTTCACAGGAATGGAAAAGCCCCATCATGGCCTCTGATGGAGCCCCTGACTCCTGTCAGCCCTCTGTGCCAAACACCCACCTATGGCAACCGAAGGGGCCAGTGTGATTATCTCTGTTTTACAGATGAAGCAACCAAGGAGCAAACAGGGGTATGGAACTGACCCACATTTACAAAGCTAGAAGATGGCAGGGTGGCAAGGTCAGGACTTGCAAAGTGGACAGAACGATTCCAAAGCCATTCTCTGAGCCACCAGGTCAAGGGTCCAGGTGAACCATGGTGCTGGAAAACGAACCCCGAGCACCGAGATACAGGGATAGTTCAGAAATCGCGTTGGAAAATAGAAGGAAAAGAACTTTATTTTGGTGCAACAGATTTTGAAAACCATGCAGTTTTTCACAACACGTATTTTCCACAAACCTCCTGAAGACTGAACGTACTTCCGAGGACCAGAGTAGCTGCTCAGGTTCTTTGCTTTATAATCTACGAACTACTTAGTTCCATAATCATTCAGCTAAAGCACACTTGTTGAGGGGGCAGCATTTGGCACAGTGGTCACTGCACTGTGTGGGAAGCCCACAGCCCATATTGGAGGGCCTGCGTTCAAGTCCCAGCTCCACTTCCGATCCCAGCTTCCTGCTAATGCACACCCTGGGAGAGAGCAGTGATAGCTCCAGTGCCTGAGACTCTGCCACTCACATCAGAGACCCGGACTGAGTTCGAGGCTCCTGGCTTTGGCTTGGCCCAGCCCCAGCTAATGCAGGCGTTTTAGGGAGTGAACCAGTTGATGAAAGACCTCTCTCTGTCTTTTAAATAAATAAAAACAAATAAATATGCAAAAAAGAACACCTACTTCTAGCTTCCAAATGTGCTCTCTGGGCAGAGAAAAGCAGCTCACTCTCCCAGAAATAGCCCTGGATGTATGCCTTCCTCTCCTCCCCATCACATAGGTACTATTCTACGTGGAGGCTGGGGTAGCCGTGTGGGCTTTCTGTCTTTGCAGGCACCTGTTTCAGAATGACTCCAGCTTTTAGAGCATATTTCAAAGGTGATTTTCACTGTGTCCCCCAAAACAGCACGAGGAGACACAGCCTGGGCTGCTGCTGGGAGGACAGGAGACAGCCAAAGCTCACATCTGCTACATCTCCCCCATCAGTGTGGCAATGACATCATAGTCTGCCTTGGGATAATTTGCACATTATCAGACTAATTTTCAGATGATCTAATCAGCAGACATTACCCCCTCCTCAGTTCGGCTATCCCCCTCCAGCTCTGCAGAGCACACGTGGGCTGAGGCCTTTTGTTCTCTCAACAAGGATGGAAAGACTAACCCTCTACCAGGCACCCCGCACCGCCACGGAGAATGAGGCCGCCAGGGTCCTGGGACAGCCCACCTCCATCTCCATGGACCTGGGGAGCAGAACCTAGAAATCAATTTTACAGACCCATATTAAAAAAAAAAAAAAACACTCTCTTAGGAGCCCCAAGTATGTGATAGCAGAGCATGTTCGGCTTACACTGTTAAAGAAAAGACACACACCACGTCACAACCCACAGGCTCCCAGTGGATGCTTTTATCAATTGCTTGTTCTTGTATTCTAGTGACTGCTGCCGTGGCTCCCCAGGCCCTGCAGGATGAGGACATAGCACGGCACAGAAGACGCTTCCAGCTGTGGCCCCCAACTACCTGGCCATCCTTCCCCCAGCTCCCTACACCCAGTAGGCTGCCACCAGCTATCTGGGTGCACCATGCTACCGCATATCTCTGTGCCTCCCACACATCCTTCCTTCTACCTGGGAAGCCCTCCGCCTCCCCAGAAATTTCTTCTCCTTTCTCAAGGGCTAACTTGAAGGTGTCCTCCCCAGTGAAGCCCAATGTCATGACACTCAAGCTTTAAAAAACTTTTTAAGGGGTTGGCACTGTGGCGCATCAGGTTAAAGCCCCAGCCTGCAGTACTGGCATCCCATGTGGATGCCAGTTAGAGTCCTGGCTGCTCCATTTCCAATCCAGCTCTCTGCTATAGACTGGGAAAGTGGTAGAAAATGGGCTAAATCCTTGGGCCCCTGCATCCATGTGGGGGGGTCTGGGGGAAAGCTCCTGGCTTCGGATCAGCTCAGCTCTGGCCATTGTGGTCATTTGGGGGTTGAACCAGTAGATGGAAGACTTCTTTCTCTCTGGTTCTCCCTCTCTTTGTAACCCTGTCTTTCAAATAAATAAATCTTTAAAAAAAAATAAAAGAAGAAAACTTGTTAAAACATAACTTTGGGCTGGCGCCGTGGCTCACTTGGTGGCCTGCGGCACTGGCATCCTGAGTTCTAGTCACGGTTGGGGCACCCGGTACTAGTCCCAGTTGTTCCTCTTCCAGTCCAACTCTCTGCTGTGGCCAGGGAGGGCAGCAAAGGATGGCCCAAATGCTTGGGTCCCTGCACCCCCATGGGAGACCGGGAGGAAGCACCCGGCTCCTGGCTTCAGATTGGCACAGCACTGGCCATAGCAGCCATTATCGGAAAGAAGACCTTTCTCTCTGTCTCTCTCTCACTGTCTATAACTCTACCTGTCAAATTAAAAAAAAAAAAAAAACATAACTTTGTAGTCACCTCCATTGGAGCCTACATTTCAGGAGGTCAGCGGGGCCTGAGAATCTGCATTTCCAGGAAGGTCCCAGGCGATGCTAACGAAAGCACACTGTAATCTTGACCCTTAGCTCCTTTGTGGCTCTGTACCTGCTGCAATACACACCCTGCCCAGTCTGTGAGCTCCTGAAGGACGGAACCACGTTTCGTTCACCCTTGCATCTGCCAGGCTCAGCCCACAGACAGGGTTCCATACATCGCTCCTGAACAGAGGGACGGATGGACAACAATGAACTTATACTTCCACAGCTTTTTCACATAGATCTAGATAACCTTGATACTATTATCTATAAAAGAGTCTCACTATGAAGAGTAGGTAAAAAGAAATTGCAGAAGTGGTTTTTTTTGGTTTTGTTGTGAGAGAGAAAAAGTCAGACGGAGAAAACTCCCATCCACTGGTTCATCCTTAATACTCACAATGGCCTGGGCGGAGCCGGGCTGAAGCCAGAAGCGGAGAATTCAACCCAGATCCGGTGCCCTGTGGATGTCAGGAACACTGCTCGAGTTATCTCCATGAAATCCCAGGGTCTGCATTAGCAGAAAGCTCAAGTCAGGAGCTCGAGCGGGTCTCGGACCCAGGTCCCGATCCAGGTGCCCGGATAGGGGACGCAGGCCCCTCAACCACCAGGCTGAGTGCCTGCCCCTCAAGAATTCCAACACTGCGAGCCTGGGTCAGTGACCTGCTTTTGGTTTTGTTTTTCTCATCTGTTTGAAAGACAGACAGAATGACACAGGCAGACAAAGAGATCTCTTCTTCGCTGGCTCACTCCTAAAAGCCTTCAACAACCAGGCTGAACCCAGGAGTGCAAACTCCATCTGGGTCTCCCACATGGGTGGCAGGGACCCAATTCCATGAGCCCTGTCACCTGCTACCACTCAAGGTGTGCACTAGCAGGAAGCCAGAGTTGGGGCAGAGGCAGAAGGAGCCAGGCCATAGGGATGCGGGTATCCCTAACCTCTACACCACACCCATTCTTCAGTGGAGCTTTGAATTCAAATCCAGGGCTTTGTCTGCTGCCCTGGCCCTCCTGGGGGTGTTTATCAAGGTTGCAACTACAGCATTACAGCAGAACGCTTCTGAGCGGCACGAGCAGCACCTCGCAGAGTCCTCCCCCTCCCAAGCCTTCCCTCCTTTAAATTTTGCACATGTGTGTGTATCTGTCCATAAATGGCATGTGTGTATGTACACATACACACACATACCACATACATGTGCACACATGTGTGCACGTGCCTGTGCATGAACACATGCGTGTGTGCTCACACATACACACATGTGTGCATATGTACATACATACTGCGCACACATGTGCATGCATGCATGTACACGTCTGTGCATGAACTCACACACACGCGTACGCACATGCACACACAGTGATTTCATCTGCACAAAGTAACCAAAGGTGGGAAGAAAAAAGCAGGAAGGAGTAGGAATCTGACCTCACAGGGAGAGGAAGGCCAGCAGCTCTGGGGGCAGTGTGGGGAGAGGGGAGACCCCAGCAGGAAAGGACCCCCACCCGAGGGGGAGCATCAGGACCCCAGCCATCCCTGGGCTGCTTGTCATTGAGACAAGGGGCCACAGAGGCAAGGGGGTCAGATCTACAAGAGACACAAGAGCCTGGAGACAATGAGAGGGGAGAGGGAAGCAAGGGCAAGAGAGGCACCAGCTTGGGCCAGGGCCGAGGAGGGGAGGACAGGAGGAGTGGCCTGCCAACTGCTGAGCTGGCAGCCCTGGGCAGCATGTGGGGGAGGCAAGATCAGGGCTGGCTCCAGCCGCCCCGTGCCCTTTCAGCAGCAGCAGGCGCGGGATGAGCCCTGTGTCTGCTGCAGATGCAGTTGCATGGTGCGGAGCAAGGCCAGCAGGAGCGGCGAAGTTGAAAGGTCTCGGCCGCTGCAGGTCCTGCGCCCCAGCTGCCCCTGGCCCTGTTTACCCAGGAGGCCCGCATGCACGGGCAGCCTGGGTCCCCCTGCAGCTCTGCTGAGCCAGGGAATGAACGTCAGCATTTCTGCTCCAGTAGCGTCCTCCTAGTCGGGCAGGCCTCTCCCCGGGGGGCAGCACAGATTAGCCTCCTGGATTAAGTGCTCCTGCCGCCTCCCCCACTCATAAAGCCTCACCAAGTTGGGGGAGGGGGAGAGACGCCTAGCACAGACCTCAGGATGCTGCTGAGCTGTCACGTTCAATTCACCGCTCAGCCCCAGTGGCATTTAGGGGCAGGATGGATGGGAGCCCACCCCCACACCCCAGACAGTGTATTCACCATGCTGGCAATTAGAGCTTGTGAGAAAACGGTCGGGGGAGGCTGCTCACTAGGGGAACGTAGGAGGGCACAGAGCACACTGAGCAGCAGGGGCAGCGAACCTGGGCAAAGCGGAAACCTGGGCGAAGCGGCGCTCTCCTGGGTTTGAGAAAGGACGGCATCTGCCGGCACTAAACACCTTCCTGTCACAGCTCCCCACTAGACGCTCTCAGAGAGGGCTTCTGGAACTTTCTTCCTATGAGGAGGTCCCGGGTCATCCCAGCTCATCCTAGGTACAGCTCTTCTCTTCCAGGAGGTCAAAGAGCTTTGGCCAGAAGCAGGTGTTTGGCGCATAGTTACGATGCTCCTGAGGACACCCACATCCCACGTGGGAGTGAGTGCCTGGGTTCCAGTTCAGGCAGTTCTGCTGCTTCCAGCTTCCTGCCAATGCAGACCTTGGGAGGCAGCAGCTGACGGCACAAGTACCTGGATCCCTGCACCCCTGGGGGAGACCTGGATCCTCAGCTCCTGACTTCAGCCTGGCCCAGCTCAAATGTGGGCATTTGGGGAGTGAACCAGCAGATAGAAAATCTGTCTCTGATTGTCAGTTTATTTCCCTTTCTCTGTATCTCTCTCTGTGTGAGTGTGTGTGTGTGTGTGTGTGTGTGTGTGTAAGAAAGAGAGCGAGAGAGAGAATCTATGTCTGCCTCTCAAATAAATAATTTTTTTTTTTTTACAGGCAGAGTGGACAGTGAGAGAGAGAGACAGAGAGAAAGGTCCTCCGTTGCCATTGGTTCACCCTCCAATGGCCGCCGCGGCCGGTGCGCTGCGGCCGGCGCACCGCGCTCGTCCGATGGCAGGAGCCAGGAGCCAGGAGCCAGGTGCTTTTCCTGGTCTCCCCATGGGGTGCAGGGCCCAAGCACCTGGGCCATCCTCCACTGCACTCCCGGGCCACAGCAGAGGGCTGGCCTGGAAGAGGGGCAACCGGGACAGAATCCGGTGCCCCGACCGGGACTAGAACCCGGTGTGCCGGCGCCGCAAGGCGGAGGATTAGCCTGTTGAGCCACGGCACCGGCCATAAATAATTTTTTTTTAAAACATATGGGATGCTGGTACTGCAGGCAGTGGCTTTACCCACTATGCCACAGTGCCCACCCCAAATAGTTTTTTTATAAAGATTTTATTTATTTATTTGAGAGGTAGAGCTATAGACAGTGAAAGGGAGAGACAGAGAGAAAGGTTTTCCTTCTGTTGGTTCACTCCCCAATGGCCGCAACGGCCAGAGCTGTGCAGATCCAAAGCCAGGAGCCAGGTGTTCTTCCCAGTCTCCCATGCCAGTGCAGGGGCCCAAGCATTTGGGCCATCTTCTACTGCTTTCCCAGGCCACAGCAGGAGGCTGGATTGGAAGAAGAGCAGCAGGGACTCGAACTGGCACCCTTATGGGATGCTGGCACCACAGGCGGAGGATTAACCTACTGTGCCAAAAATTTTTAAAAAGTGAAATGGCCAATTTGAAGAAGCCAGTTTCTCATCATCAGAGAGAGACAAGGAGTGGCTTGGAGGCTGGGGTGTGCGTGGGAGAAGAGACTTCTCACGGAGGCGTGTGTGTGTGGGAGGAAACAGTCCCAGCTTCCTTCGACCAGGTAAGGCCGTGTGGCCTCGAGGAGCGCGCACCCAGAGGTGACAGAACGTGAGGAGGCCCTGGTGGCAGAATGAAATATGACAGCGCTGGTCTCCCAAGTCAACAGCCAGGGAGAGGACAGAGGTCGTCACCACTTGGCGTGCCCTCATCCCACCCTGGAGTGCCGGCTACTCTGCTTCCAATCCAGCTTCCCACAAATGCACACCCTTGAGGCGGTGCAAGTACCTGGGTCCCTGCCACCCAGGAGGGAGTTGGCGGCTCCCAGCTTCGGCCTGGCCCAGTCAGGCTGTTGCAGACAGTCAGGGAGTGAACCAGCCAATGGAAGATTGATAACTTTCTCCCTCTCCCTCTCTCACTCCTCTCTCTCTTCCCCTCCCTCCCTCTTGACCTCTCTTTCTTCCTTGAAAATAATTTTTAAAAATGTTTTTGAAGCCAACAGCCAACCTGGAGGAACAGCTAAGAAGATGCTGCCTCATTCCACTTAGGGTCTGCCCTGTACCTTCCTCCTGTTGACAGCATCATGTTTCTCTCCTCCCTCTTCCCCCCACCCATGTCTCACAGACGCACACAAACACCCCCCACTCACTATAGCAAGGCTGCCGGGGAGCAGGAAAGAAGCGACACAGACAAGAGAAGCAATGTCAGCCCTACGGCGTGAGCAAGGCTCTGGGAGCAGGATGGCCTGAGCTTTGAGAGCAGCCGTGAGCAGCACAGCTAGCATTTGGGAGAGGGAGAACTAATCCCAAGCTAACAAGCACTGTTGAGCGAGCAACAGTCGCGAATCAACACCATCCAGAGAGAGGCCAGCACCAGAGGGACTCATTCTCAGTCTCCTCGTGCAGGCGACCACGGCTCCTTGTGACTGCTGGACACTCAGCCCAGAGAAGGAAAAAGAGGAGAGACGGGGAGGACAGGCAGTGTCGGGTGCCTGGGCAGGACGAGAGATCTGCCTCTCTGGAGGACAAGGGTGAAGAGGACACCTGGGCCCAGAAGGAAGGCAGAGGCCTCCACAGACAAGGCCCCGTCAGATCCTCCCGCCCTGCTCTTCCGGTTCTGTCCCCATGACAACAGCAGGTGAGAAAACAAGGACGAATCTGTCGTGCTGAAGGTTGGGCCCTGACAGGAACAAACTGCCCCCAGAACAGCACTGCATCTGGAGATGGCGTCTTGATGTTAAAACGAGGCCATGGGGTGGGCCGTAAGAGCCCATGTGACTGGAGTCCTCGCAGAGGAGGAAATGAGGGCCCAGTAAGTGACAGCAGGGGCACAGAGAGCTGGCCGTGGGAGGGGCATGGGGACAGCATCTGCAAGTCCAGCAGAGAGGCCCCCAAGGAATCCAACCCTGCCCGCTCCTTGATCTTGGCCTTGCAGCCTCCACTACCGTGAGGAGATGAAAGTCTGCAGTACGTAGGCTGCGGCGTTCTGTTCTCATGGAAGCCCCCAGCAAACCAAGCAAGAAGGCAACATCGGGGGCTGGCACTGTAGCATAGCAGGTAAAATCGGCGCCTGCAGTCCGGCATCTCATATGAACGGCTGCTCCACTTTTGATCCAGTTCCCTGCTCATGTGCCTGGGACAGCAGCAGAAGATGGCCCAAGGGCTTGGGCCCCTGCACCCAGTGCTCCTGCACCCACATGGAAGATCTAGACTAAGCTCCTGGCTCGATGCCATTGCAGCCACCTGAGGAGTTAACCAGTGGATGGAAGATCTCTCCCCTCTCTCTGTTAACTCTGACTTTCAAAATAAATATCTTACAGGGAAAAAAGAAGGGCAATGTCACTAGGGGAAGAAGAGGTGAGGGTCAGGGGAAAACAGGCGAATCCAGCAAAGGTTCTTGGTCACAGGTGTATTAATTATTTCAAGTCTTTGGTGAAGGCAACCAACTGATACTGGTTGACTGAGTTGATTGCAACACACTGGGGTCATCCTTGAATGGCAGACTCTGACTATTTTTAAAGGTCTTATCCCTTTAATTGCAATGAACTGTTCACCTTAATATGCCTATCGTTCACTCCTGTAAACCAAACAAAAACACACGGCACATCCACAGACACTCTCCACCAGGTGATGGTCGCCTGGCCCCTACCTTGCAGCAGGCCCTCAAAAGTCCATTATCCCCAGCCCAGTTTGAGACTTAGGGAGGCCCAGAGACCCTAAGGGATGGTATACAGGGAAGCCAAGTGGTCACTGCTAAGCCTCTTTTTGACTCCTTAATCCCTAACCAGAAGCTGAGGAGGGAAAGAAAGGATGGAAACAGAAACTCAGCTCTTCAGGTTCCCTTTGGGTCGTCAGAGCCCAGCGTCCTAAGTGACAGATCCACCCTGTTTGCATGTGCCACTGGAGCTCGGGGGCTCCAGGCAGCACCACTGACACAGGAAATGGATGTCAAGATTGTGCCCCTATACCAAAGCTCGGCAAGACATCAAGAATCTCCTGAGGCTCAGAGCAGACCAGTAGACATTCAGAATGTCTGTCCAAATGCATGCTCCAGAGGCTGTGGCCAACTCAGTTCAGCAGCTGTGAGGGGGTTATCTTGGGCAGAGGGCAAAAAGTGGCCGGTCTGGTATGGGACGGTGGCCAGGGAAGGACGTCTCCCTCCTGCTGAGCACTCACCTTGCTTCCCCGGAAGCAGAGCCCTGCCCTGTCCCCGCAGGCCCAGCACCGGGCTGAGTCACAGGCATGGCAGCTGGCTGGCTGTGTAGGAGCCAGCTCCCTCCAGGACATGGAGGCCAACCAGCAGATGATGCCAGAGGTGACAAACAGGGATGTGCCCCAGCACTGCCCACCCCCTCCTCACTGCCCCAGCCTAACCGGGAGGACTCACGTCTGTGGTTCTCGTTTCTGTGGTTGGGAGGGGACCGGGTCTCCTGGTCCTGGGCTTCGTCCCCCTCCTCGCTGGCCAGGTGAGTGTGAGCGTAGTGGTAGCTGAGTCCCGGCCGGTTCTTGTAGCGCTTGCCACAGACTGGAGGGGGAAAGAGGAGACAAAAGAGGGAAGTGTCCATGTCAGCAACTGTGGCCACCACCGCTCCCAGCGCAATGCTCCTTCTCCCAAGGCGACAGAACCAATGCCGTCATAGCACAGCAGCGCAGAGGGTAAGAGCCATGGGCACACGCCACCATTTCCTAGCTGCGAGTCCCTGGACAAGCCACAGAACCTCTCTGTGCCTATGGTTCTGCAGAGAACCTGGGAATGATGGGAGTGCTCACCTCTCAGGGCTGCTCAACCTCACTTAGAAGAGCCCTGGGCGCGTGCCTGTGGTGACTGTTATTGTAATATGGAATCTACCAGAGCAACATTCCCCGGCACAGATGAGGCACGCGAGGCCCAGCCATGCATAGTGATCTCCCTGGGAACACACAGCTAGTTGCGGCCGATGTGTCAGAACCCAGCTGGCCGGGACTCCTACGGCAGTGCTCTGTCTGCCACCCTGAGGTGAGGTTGAAGCCGAACAGTTTCATCTGGATAAAACGCTCGCTGTTCCCTTCCACTCTAGGAACCACACGCATCCTTGGTGGACGTGCCCCGCCTGGGCTTGGCACCTGCCTGCCCTACAATCTGTGACAGGTGCTCCCAGAAGCACCCCTCTTCTCTGGGACAGCCTGCGACAAAGGCAACAAGCAGTGCCGACACGGTTTGGTGGAGCCAGGAAGAGAGGGGGTGGTTCTGCAGTGGGCCGCACAGCAGCATGGTGGTAGACAGAGTACCAGCTTCAGGCTCCCTGCACACACAGCCCCAGATCTCGGGCCTCCCCCGCTCCTGCTCGGCTGCGCACTCAAGGTTCACACACTGTCCCTGCTCCTTACACTGACGCTCAAAGGTCACATCAGTGTGCACCAGCACTTCCCAGGGCGGAACGGGCACAGACTTCAGCACCAGGCCGGAGTGCAAGGCCCACATGCGGCTGCTGGAGCACCGGCCACGGGAGCCTGAGAGTCCGGAGAGGAACTCATGTCCGGCCTTCTCTTTCTGCGGGCTATTTCTCTCTTGCAGTAGCCAACCATCGGTAAAAATAAATAATGCCATTTTTCCTCTCCTGTATTTATATAAACTTATTTTATTTTTGCTTAATTCATGTGTAAAAATCACCAGGACAATATTTCAAAACAGTACAAGCAAGAATTTCCTATTTTCATGAATTTGGATTTATGGTTTCACTGTTTCAAATGATGCATCTGGCTAATTTTTTAGTCTTTATCAAATTTAAATAGTTCCTCTCCTTTCTGTCTTAGAGTTTTATTATAGGAGGACTTTAACAACTGGCCGTCAGCACCTCCTAATGTATGTTTTCCTTTAGTTTGTTGTTATGGGGAATTACGTTCATTTTAATATTTCACATTATGGAGCCTCTCTTGCCTTCCATTCTGTTTGGTCAGAGCATATGATTCACTTGACAAACTGCTACGTTCTGTTTGCTGATGTCAGATCTGCAACTCAGACCTGAGACAGATCTATAATGTCTGGACAATCTCTCACCAGTTTCAACTGTATGGTAATACTGACTTGCAAAACTTCATGAAGAGTTTCGCTGTGTGACACTGGATGAGGCACATGCTCTCTGTGCCTCTTCTCTTATGTGAAAACCGGGACACCAACACTTACCTGGAAGGACGGTTAAAGGGATTACGAACAGTGTTCATACAGTGTCTAGCTCACCATGACACAGAATAGATGCTGAGTGAATGGTAAGGGAGGCCAAGGGTGCCCATCGTGTTTGCCAAGTCTTAGTGAGGACCCCTCCCCCCCAAAAGGAGGACTTCACCCTGGCCCCATGCTATGGAATCTGGCAGTGGACAAGACTTCCTCGAGAAAACCAAAGTTCCAAATGCAAGTTGGTGCCTCACAACCATAACTTCCAGGCCTAATATTCAATCGCTTATTTATATGGTCTCTCTCTGTCTCGTATATATATATCGCAAAAATAAACACCAAGGCTGGTGCCTCCCATGTGACCCCGGCGGCAGGACCCACAGAGACCCTGAAATGCAGTCTGGGGCCTGCTTGTGGCTTTTTCTACTTAACTCTGAAATGATCTGAGGTCAAAAAGCAGCAAATTAGGGGGTCACTGGATATGAATCCATTTAGCAACTCGGCATACTGATGAGGAAGAATAAACGTGGATCAAAAGCAATAACAGTTTCAGTATCAACACCAGGCGGCCTCTGTAGCTCTCCCCATCATGAACACACAGCGTTTCACTGGTGCCATTTGTTATGTCAATCACCACCGTTTTCCTTAAGCCACAGAATTTCTGGATCTTAATGAGCAAATTTATCCCCACGAATACTCCCGAAGCCTGTCCTGTCACTTCCCGCCGGAGCGGGCCTCTCTCCTTCAGACTCCTGGCATTCGGGCTACGACTGTGCTGGATGGACGGCCTCCCTGAAGACGAGTTTCCTGTTGATTTCTTCCTGACACTCACAACTGCACCTCATTGGCCTCCACCCTCGGAACAGCTCGCCGAGTGGCTGATGAATGAACGCTTTGTGGGGAAGCCAGGAGATGGGCGAGGAGTGAGCTCGCAGAGTCGGGTCCATCAGTGCGCATTAATCTCCTACCAACAGCTCTTAAAACCCACAAAGCCAGACCCAAGCAAAATCTCCCTCCCTCTCCTCCTCCCTAACCAGTGTGGAGAGAAATTTTTAGAGCAAATCTTTTTTGCTGGAACAGAGATTCTCAAAGAGTAGGCCCTAAACCAGCATCGTCAACACCACCTAGCAACCTGTCAAGACACACACATTCTCCAGCGGCACCCCTGCCCCACTGAAGCAGTGATTCAGGCAGCCAGGCCCCAGCAACCTGTGTTTGTCACAAACGCCGTGAATTAGAGGCGGCCATGCACACTGAAGTTTGAGAACCACTAAGTGAAAAGATCGGATATATTCAGGCTTGACTCCACCCGCCTTGTGTCCACCTGCCCCTCTGGGTGGATGGACGTGGCAGGTGGGGGTGCTAAGCAGCAGGAGCCACCCTGAGAAGCAGACAGCACCTGGAGGTCCAGCAACCCAGACACCTTTAGGAAGAGCACTCTGGGCGGAGCTCTGCTTCTGGCCACCTGTGTATAACAAATAAGTCACTCCTTCATCACCGGGCCTTCAACTCAAGACAACGTTTATTAAATAAGCACCTAATAGATGCCCCGCCCTCAGAGCCCTCCAGCAGAAGAGACAAGCTGAGGGGAGGAGGCACAGGTGCAGCCAAGAGAGCAGGTGCCTGGCAAAGGGGAGCCTGCAAAAGGGACAGCAGATGGCTTGAGGGAGTCAGGGGGTGGCTTCCCAGAGCAGGAGCCATGCCTGCGGTGCAGGAGACGAGCCTGGCTACCCCAGGTGGACAAAGCGGGCCAGGGCATTGTGCACCAAGGCACAAGCACCTCAAAGTTCAACAAAACTGCAGAAAAAGAAGCGCTGGGATGAGCATGAAGGGGGCTCACAAGGTGGGCAGTGGCAGGGGAGGGTTTTACCTAGAAGACCACCTTAACTAGACTTACACATTGGAAATACCAAGTAGGATCGCAGAGCAGGAGATGGGTTTGAAGGTGGTGATAGGCTAATTTCCACTGTCTATGGGTAAAGTACAGGATTTTTGCATGGAGAAGGAAACTGGGGTACAAGAGAGAAACTGCTGGAAATGGGGGGAACGTGAGAAAGCAAGGGGGAGCTAAGAGAGATGAACGTGGTCTCCTTGGCATGCACTGTTCAGGTGTCCAACTCTCCAGAGCCTCATCTGACACGACATCCCACCCCTCCTCAGCCTTCCTGCCTGCTGGTCTTCCCATCTCCTAAGTGCTTTTGGGGGGCTGGTGCTGTGGTACAGAGGGTTAAACCACTGCCCATGACACCAGCATCCCACACAAGTGCTTGTTCAAGTACCAGCCACTCCACTTCTGATCCAGCTCCCTGGTAATGCACCTGGGAAAGTGGTAAAAATGGCCCAAGTGCTTGGGTCCCTGTACCCATTTAAAAGACCTGAATTGGATTCTAGGTTCCTCCTGGCTTTGGCCTGGCCCAGCCTTGGACATGTGAGGCCATCTGGGGAGTGAACCTGCAGATGGATGATCTATCTCCCTCTCTCTGCCACCCCTGACCCATCAGCCCCATTAACATCTAACTGCCTCCAGATCCCAGTTCACGGGTCCTTCCTTAAGGAAGACTTCCCAACTAGAGTTAGGACTCTGTTTTCTACCCACCCCCAGGAGGAATCCTAAGCACCACGTGGCTCTGCCATAGGCAGCAAATGTGGCAGGCCCCGTGTGTTCATGCACATACCACCCCCAGTGGCCAGGGCAGCCCTGACCTGGGCCAGGAGCCCGACACTGGCTCAGGGAAAACAAGGAAGATGCCAAGGCTCCTGATTTGGACAACAGGAAAAGCAGATTTAAGGAAGGAAGCGAAGCAGTTTGGTCCAGGATTGGCTTTGTGTTCGGGAGCTCAGGAGAGAGGCATGAATTCTGGACGTGCCTGGCAGGATAGTGATGTGAGCCTTGGGGATGGAGCAGAGAAGCGCCGAGAGGGTGCGGAGAAAGAAAAGATACATCAGCATCCTCAGAGACAGTGGAGAGAGAGAAAATGGCTTTACACAGGTTAAGAAACACACAGGAGCCCACAGAGGAGGGGTCCAAGGTGACCTTGACAATGAGACCTCCATTCACAGCTACGGAGAGCCTGCCAGGTGCCAGGGCTTCAAATGCATTTACTCGCAAGGAACCACATCCCCTGTGAAAGCGCGTGGAACCGGGCACTGGGGCAGAGCCACTGCAACATCCAGCGCCACTGAAGAACTAGGAGGGAAGCAGGGGACTGAAAAGGGACCAGTGCACCAGGCGGGAAGAGGGCCTGCACCTGCTGGAGGAGGATCAGGGCAGGCAGAGTCACGCGGGAAGGGTGCCGAGGCAGACACGCCACCCCTTCGCATAGCTGCCATAGCTGCGGGGAGGCGCTGCAACTGCACAGGGGACGCCCCAGCAGGCTCCTGGGATGAAAGGGAGGCAGCAGGAGGGAGGGGGACTGCGAGGCAAAGTTAGGAGGAAGTGGAGTTCATGGCGCAAGATGCCTGACCCCGAAATGAAACTTGCAACCCCGAGACCTAGTCCTTCAAGTGACTTCATCACAGAATCGTGACTTCCAAGATTTATTTTGGTTGAATTACATCGAGATCAGAGCGCTGCGCCTCAGTGGAAGAACCACCTTGGAAATCCTGCCCCGACTGGCTTGGGTAAGAAGGAGAAGGCGGTGTCGGGCCACCTTCCACATTTAACCAGAGCCTCCCGTCACACCACGCAGGGTGGGCCAGCCTCACCAGCTTGGCTCTCAGACGGCGTCCAAAGGGCAGAAGGGCCCCATCCTTGGTTTGCTTGAAATTCTCCAAGGTTGCTGAGCAAGGGGCCCCTGGCTGTCATCTTGCATCTTATATTAAGTCACACGGCGGGTCCCGGAAACCTGGCGGGACTGGGGCTGGAGACCTGGGACTAAGTCCTTCCACACAGCCCACCTGGTGGTACCGGAGAAGGCACCAACCAGCCCGGAGCTGGGAGAGAAAGTCCCTGACAACCTCGACTGTCTGGCCAGAGCGATTAGGCACTCGGGCATCATCATTCCTGCACCATCAACTGCCCTGGCCCTGCTTCAGGGTGAGGAGGTACAAACTAGTAGGTACATGGCAGGAGCAATTGGAGCTTCCAGGGTTCAAATCCCAGCTCTGCCACCGCCTGCCTGTGTGATCTCAGGCAAGCTGCTCAGCCTCTCTGGACGCCTGGACTGATCAGGACAGCACAGCTGCCTCCCAGTGGTGAGGGTGACGTGGGAAAACACACTGAGATGAGCGCCTGGCTCTTGGCAGATCCCAGCCATCGTCAGCTGTCAACAACAGCATTGCCATCAAAGTGGCTCAGCAAAGAGAATAAACCTGGCGGGGGCAGAGGGGGGGATTCAGTCATTTCTCCTCTGAAGTCTGGGGTGGCGGAGTCGCCGGGAGAGAAGGGTGGGGAACGAAACACTGAAAATAAAGCGTTGGCACCATCTGCTCTCCTTTTATCATGTCAGCAATCTCACTCTGGAAATATCTGTCGCTGGGACTCAGACGGAGCCCCGAGCCTGCTGAAGCATGCAGACGGGGCCGCGTCCCCATCCTCCCGCTGCTGCCTCCTTCTCCCCGGCGCCCACTCCTTGGCGTTGTGCACCTCCCAAGCCCTTGCCCCTGGGACCCACCAGCCCTGCCTGGGCTCCGCCTCAGGTCCTTCCTTTCACCTTGGCAAGCATGCACCTGGATTTTGTGCTGCTGGCATGGTGCACGCGTGGAGAGCAGCGGCTGTGACAGGAAGGGAGGTCCAGCTTGGCTCCCTCTGTCTCTGTCCCCCTGGGGCGGACCCATCTGTCAGACTGCACAAGCAGCGCCTGCCTGCTTCCCCATCCACAGCCGGCTTGGCCATGCAGGACCACGAATGCTGTCGGCGTTGGCCCCCCAAGGGCTCCCAGCAAGCCCCCCGCCCCCTCGGATCCTACCCCGCTCATTCTGGATCTGGGCTGGGGCTGGGGGAGCGATGGCGGGTGGAGGGGGCGGGGAGCCGGGGCAGTTTGTGTGAACAAAGCCGGCTGCAGCAGACAGAATCCTTCCTGCCGGGGAGAAGCGGCCGCCTTCCCCACTGATAACTTAATGACTCTGGCACATTTTCATCAGCCCAACTTGGAGCACACAGTGGGGATCGGAGCCAGTGGTTTCCCAGCGACTGAAAGCAATTACAGGATGAGCGTTCAAGAGACAAAGCCGGGGCCTTGGGAGTCACCGGCCACATCTCATTCCCAGCTCAGCCCCGCAGCAGTCACTGCAAGCCTGTCACCTGTTCCTGCCTCCGGGCATGCTCCCTCACTACCACCAGGGCCCACATTCCTCCACTCCATCGCCAATCCCCTCTTTACAGACGAGGAAACTTGAGTCCAAGGGTGTTGCGCATGGCAGACACCAGAGCTTGAACCCAGGTTTATCTTTTGAAACACGCAGTGAACCACATGCTGCTCGGCCTGTCATTGAGCCATCCGTGACACCCCCGGGGCCTGGGCTGGCCTCCCCAGCTGCCCCCTTGCTCTCTGCCTCCAGGGAGTTTGGCCATATAAAGGACATGTTGGGGACTCACACCCTGCGCTGCCTGAGCTCTGTACTGGGCCAGGGCCGGCCCTCCCCTGAGCTCCAGCTCTCCTTGGCCCTGGAACCTAAGTGTCCTCTCCCTGCTCCTCAAGGCTGGGATGGGAAGGGCTCCTGCTGTCCCTTGTCCCCTTGCCAGTGCCTTTACCCAGAAAACACTGCCACACTCATTCTTTCATCAAACTCCCTCCTATCCAGCCTTACCGAGTGGCCCCTGGCATCCTGCAGGGATACACACATGACCAGACTGGCTGGTAGAAGCTGGGGATCCTGGCACCTTCCCTATGGGCCTGCAGAACCATCTAGGGGTGGAGGAATCACCCACAACCGACTCCCCCAGGAAGGGAGGAGCCCAGAGCGAGAAAAGCTCTGAGTGAGACTCGGATGCAAACTTGGCGTGAGACAGAGCCAAGGGGACGGTCGCTGGCTCAGACCTGCACACCCAGGGCGGGGCCATTAGTGCCCATGACACTTTGCAAGAAAGCCAACCATGGCCCCAGAGAACCAGTGACCAAAGTCAGGGCTTCGGGATTCCCAGGGTGCTGCCCCTGCGTTTGACACAAATCCAGGGCTCCCACACTCCTGCCCCGGGGGCCCAGGCACCAGCCCAGGGGGTGGTGTGGCCCTGGCTCCCTCTTTGGGTCTTTCTCCCTCTGTAACGCATGGAGCATGGATCAGTGTCCTCTAAGTCCCTTGTATTCCAGCGCTTCTCAGCCCTCTGCAGTCTCCCGGCCTTGGAAGGCCCAGGTGCCTCCTAAAGTTACAATTCCCTCAGTGTGAGAGAGAAAATAAGACAGGCTCCCAGGCCAGGAGCCTCCCCCCGCACCCCCAGGCACTCCAGCCACGCATGGCCTGCAGCCGCTTCCCCAGGACCTCATTCTTCTGCAGAGGCACACTGGGGCTGGGGCGGGGTGGGTGTGGGCGACATCCTGACTGTGCAGGCCCAGCACTGGCCAGGACCCATCCAAGTCCTGGTCCTCACCCGGGGAGGGTGCCCTGCTTACTTGAGGAAGGTGTCGCGTGTGAGTGCGGGTCCCAGTGAGAAACAGGAAGAAAGCCTTCAAGGTGCCTGATGCTCAGTGCCTGGCAGAGAAAGGCAGGAACCCGCAGAGCCAGAGCCTTAAACGTGTTGGTGGGACAACAAAGTCACAGAATGCTGGTGACCTTGGGCCAACCTCTCAGGGCCAGCTCATTTGCTCTGTGGCCTTAGGCAAGTTACTTAATCTCTCCAAGCCTTGGTTTTCTTGTCTGTAAAATGGGCATAGTGACAGTTTGCACTTCACACAGGTGTTGTAAGAGCTGAATGAATTCGTCCTTGTAACGTGTCCCGTAGCCCATATGGGGTTTGAGTTCCAGATATGACCCTGATTCTAGCTTCTTCCTAATGGACACCCTGGGAAGCAGCAGGTGGTGACTCAAATACTGGGGTTCCTGAATGGAGTTCCGGGCTCCCAGCTTCATCCTGGCCTAGCCCTGGCTGATGAGGGCATTTGGGAAGTGAGCCAGCAGATGTTTGAGTTCTCTGTGTCTGCTTGTCCTTCTGTCTGTCTCTCACACTCATGTTCTCTGTCTGCCTTTCAAAAATAAGTGTAAGTAAAAAAATAAATTTTCAAAAATAAAGACACCGAGGCTCAGAGAATCGGCCCAAGGTCATGGGTGGGACGTGATGTAACAACGCATCAAACCCTGGGCTGCTGACTCCAGAACCTTCTTCTTCCGAACGTCACCCCTTACAGGGTGGTGGCTTCGATTCCCTGGTCTGATGAGCCCTATGTTAATACGGTTTTAATTAGCTTAAAGCATAAGGCATACTTCCTTTTATAAGCTTACACTAAAAACAATGGAAATAATTGTCATCTGCATTTCTGGGGAAAAGAAAGAGAAAAAGTTAAAAACCAGAGCCCATGACCCCCAGGAGTGGCAGCCCCCAAGGATGGGAACCTCGCCAGGGTGCTCCCTAGGGAGTGCCCGTCCCTCGTGCCTGGCCGAGGATCCAGTAGAACGGCTGCCTGGGCTGCAGAGCAGGCATGAGCAGCGGCCCCCAGCCCATCCATCGTGGCTCATCACCCCTGCCTGAGGCCCGCCCCTTCCACCCAAAGTGCCAATCCAAGTCTCCCCGTGAGCACCTGTGAGACTTCGTTGCCTGCTTCCTGCATCCCCACAAACTCACTCCCCCAGGTCGTCTCCCTCTCTAGAACATTCCAGTGAAGCCCTGGTCCCCAAGACCCAAGCACAAGATGTGAGTCACTGTGGCCGTCTCCCTCCCTCCTCTCCCCTGCACCCTACCCCTGTCCCTGGCCCACCCACCAGGTTCTGTGGGTTCTTCTCTCCTAAAGCCTTCTCGCTCGCCTTGGCCGTTCCGTTCCTGCTGTCACCACCCCACACTTCATGTCTTCTCCTAACTGACTGGCAAAGACTCCCCCAGCCACCAGGCCTCGGGCTCTCTTCCCTGAATACCTAACCCCACAGATCAACCTTTCCAGAGCCGTCAGGAAAGATCATGGTTCACGGCTGACTGCATGGCCCACTCGCTAGGCAACCAAGCTTGACATGCCCAGCAGCTCTTGTCCAGCTGTGTGCCCCTTGCCTCTCAGCCTGGCCCCTCCACTCTCGCCCAGCAGGCCCGCCTTCAGACCTGGCCATACCCCCTAGCCATCCATCAGCAGGGAGCAGGGAGCACCCCAGGTTGAGGGGTAGGCACGAGGCATCAGCAGAGAGCAGACTGGGGTGAGGGACAGTGTGTGTGTTGGGGGTGGGGAAGTGTTAGGGAGAATAAGATCGATCAATGGCTGGGATCAAATCCTGGCTCTCTACTTACTCACTGTGTGACCTCGGGAAATTTAATTAACCCCTCTGCTCTTCGGTTTTCTTATCTGTAGGGTGGAGGCGACCACAGCATCTAGCTTGCGGCGATTTTGCAAGGCTCGAAGAGCTAATAGAGAGGAGGCTCAGAGAACGTTCCTGGCCCACACTGTAAGTCAACACACGTTCATCAGCCTTATTATTACCTCTTCTCCCAGCCCCCTCCTGCCCCTCATCCCTGGAGATGGGGATCTACTCGATCCTCACCCACGGCTGATGGGGGAGGGGCTTCCAGCACACAAGGGAGGCATCCTCTGACACACCAGCCCCCTCCCTGGCTGTGACCAGCCCTCCCTTGTTCCTACTGCGCTCGCTCTCTGCTCAGTCCAGGCCACCTGTCCCTGTGTTACTCCTGTGTGACATCAGCCTGGTCTTCCCAAGCACACTGGAGAAGGCAGAAATAAGGGGCCGCTGTGGGAGGAAAAGATACCATGGAGCACAGGTTCGGCCCACCCAGGACACGCGTGATCCCAGTCAGCTTTTCCAGCCGCATCCTGGCCCGCTGCACCCCCGAGCACACAGACCCTCCGAGCAGCGACACAGCTTCCTCCGAGCCCCAGGGAACAAGCAGCAGAGCCGCAGGCTGGTCTTGGCCTCCAACCTGAGTCCATGCCCATTCCTCCCCACTCTCCCTGACCTGGTGGCCTAATCAGGCCCCCTCCTCCCCTGCACCCCCACCCCAACCTGGACAAAAGAGAAGTCAAAGGCTGTGCACTGTGCCCTTTGACCCCACGCTCTGCTTCTTGGAAACAGAAAACTATCAGGCAGAGACTAAGGATAAACACGTTTCAAGCTGTCTACACACTGGACAAGCAGGATGCCTGGGACAGAAATTGCAGCATAGCCACACAATAGAACACAATACAGCCCTAAAAATGAGGTTATAAAAATGCATTTACTGGGGCCGGTGCAGTGGGATAAGTCCCTGCCTACAACGCTGACATCCCATATAGGTGCTGGTTTGTGTCTCAGCTGCTCCACTTCTGATCCACCTCCCTGCTAATTCACCCAGGAAAGCAGCAGAAGAGGGCCCCTGCTACCCACATGGGAGACCCGAAAGAAGCTCCTAGGCCTGGCTTTGGCCTGGCCTAGCTCAGGCTGTTGTGAGCATCTGGGGAGTGAACCAGTTGGTGGAAGATCTCTCTCTAACTCTGACTTTCAAATAAATAAATAAATCTCTTAAAAATGTGTTTATGGACATGGGAAGATGATCTTCATGTATTGTTGAGTGAAGAGAGGGTTGTTAAAACACTATGTGGAGTTTTTTAAATTTTAATAAATTTATTTATTTATTTATTTGAAAGACAGAGAGAGAGCACTCCCACTCACTGGTTCACTCCTCAGATGACTGCAACAGCCAGGGTTCTGATGCTGGGAGTTCAATCCATGACTCCCATGTATGTGGCAGGTGCTCAATTTCGTGAGCTTGCACCTGCGTCCTTTCCAGGGTGTGCATCAGCAGGCAGCTGGGATCAGGAGCCAGAGCTGGAAGTGGAACCCAGGAACTCTGGTGGGGGATGCAGGTGTCCTCACCACTGGGCTAAATGCCCACCCTCTTATGTATTATTGATTGGTCACGTAGTGGGGTAGGGTGGGGCAGGAGGAGAAAGGGAGAGGGAAAGAGGGAAAGGGAGGGAAAGAGGGGGGAGAGGAGAGAGAAAGAGAGAGAGGATATCCTGGAATAGTATACAGTAAAAAAAAGTAACCCAGAAGTGCGATTAATGGGAAATCTTTATTTTTCCCTTTCTGCACATCAGTATTTTCTGCAGTAAACAAATGCTATTCTCATAGCTAAAGTTATTTTGAAAAAAATCAAAAAACCTCTACAGTGCCCGTATCTACCCCGTTCTGGCTCACTCACGACCTAACAGGAACTGTTTGTCCTGACAGTTCCATCTAGGAACACCTGATGAGGACCTGGCTCTGCGTGGATGAGAAATCACTCCAGGGTCTCAGGTCACAGCCCAGCAAAGCAAGCCTAGGTGCAGAGGTCCCTGGGCAGGATGGCTCTCTGGAGGGGAGGGCCGGCAGCAGAAGCCACGGAAGCAGCAACCAGAGCCCCTGGGGTACCCAAGAGCAGCCTCAGCAACCCCAGGCCTGCGGCACATCCTGCAACCTGGGTCACTGAAATAGAGAACGTACACCATCCGCAGGGATCAGACCCATGCCACAGGCCCCGCTGCACCAATCAAGCATCTGGGGTCCTGGGCCCACGCCCAATCCCCCTGGCAGGGACCTACAAGACAGCAGCGGAGACAACTGAGCGATATGCCGGCTTCCTCCAGCAGCAAGGGCAGCAAGCCTGAAGGGCCCACGATCGGCCTCTCCACTGCAGCTCGAAGCTCACAGCACACGAGCCTCGGAGAATGCAGGCCTCCAGGCCCTCCCAACACAGCGGCGGTCCCCTGAGCCTTCCTCCTGTACTCAGGTACCCAGAGGAGGGGACAAAACAGCGACCCCAAGGGGACTTCCCTGTGTCTGTCCCAGCCCTACCCTAGCCGTCCTGTCTCTCCTGTGTGCCTGTGGCATCCAGCAGTCTGCTCCCCCTCCACATCCTTGAGAGCCCTCTCTCCAGGGGAAGGAACCTCACCACTAGGCCACTGCCTGGTGGAGGGGAGGAGCCCAGGGCCTGGGACAGGAGTGCTACTTGGAGCAGAGACCCAAGAGGGGAGCCTCTGCACCTGACAAAACGGGACACAGGTGCCACAGCCACCAAGGGGTGGAGCCAGGGAGAGACCTGGGCACTCTGTGCCTTCAGCCTAACCCCTGTGTCCCATGGAATAACAGATGTTAGAGCAGGAAGGGACCCCAGACCCTACGCCAACATGCCTCCCATCCCAGCTTTATAGAAGGAAGGCAATGCTGTGAGAAAGGGTCTCATCGTCATTCACAGGCCACACGTTGGAAAACAGGGGTGCAAGGGGAGGGGGCCAAAGATGTCACCCACCCACCCACCCCTGCAGCCACAGCCCTGGAGGCCAGGGGACCCTGTCCTGGAATGTGAGCGCCCAGAGGTGACTCAGAGGTGAGTCACACCCTTTCATGACTAATGCACCCAGTGCCCTCGTTTGGGGGTGGAGGAGGTCTGATCTTAATAGATGTAAATGTAAAAAGCTCCAAAAGCACAGGTTCCACCCCATTCCACGTCAGCTCTAATCACTACCCGGCGCGGCTTGCCACGTTGACACCGAGCAGCTGCCTGTCCACAACGGCCTGGGTTTCCTCCCCACCCCATAAATAACAGGTGCACACTCCTTTATTAACTCCTAGAGCAGGCCCTGCCCTCCGTGCTCAGGAAAAACCAAACTCCGGGGTAGGCGGCACATCTGGTTTGCTCAGGAGGCGTCCTGGATGCGTAAGTTCTGGGATTCGCATCCCAGCCTTAGCTCGCGTTACCCAGCTCCGTGACCTGGGCCAAGTCTCTTCACCCCTCTGAGCCTCAGTTTATTCAGGGAAACATGAGGCCACCTGTCTCTGCAGTCCAAGGTTCGTGCAGGGGTTGACAGAGACAATCTGCAAAATGCTTAGCATACACTGTCAACACCTCATTAATGGGATTGATTATCACGATTCAGAAAAAAATAAAACACTAACATCACAAATCACTTCCATCGTGGCCAGCTCAGGGCTCCTCTGTCAGCGGCTAATGCTTGGAGACAAAGCGTTCCCTGCACACCACCCCATCACCCCCGTCTTCAATGATGCCGCTGGAACAAAGAACATGGAAAAGTGGGTCTCTGATTAGGGGTCTGCCCCAGTGATGCCAGCAAGAGAAGCCCAAGGTAGGAGCAGTTGGGAGAAGAAGCAAACTCTTGAAATGACTTTTAAAACCTCCCTGGGAGCTCAGCCCCAGGGACTGCTGTCCCCAGTCATCTCCCCACCTGGAAAACAGGGCTAACGATACCACAGGATGCAAAGGCCACGGGGTAGATTAAAAAAATCGAGCACTGGGTGGCCAAGTTTTATACTAGACTGCTGAGTTTCTCATCAACGCTGAGACAGACTCACACAAGACCAACCCAAACAGGGACGCCAGCCAGTGGCGAGCTGCCTGCCGACTTCCTGATGCAGAAAGCAGGGGATAATGACGGGCTCGACTCTCAGAGGCCAGAAGCTTCTGGGCTTGTAGGAAGTAGACCAGTCATTCGCAAACATTAGTCTTCTAAGAATCCCCTGAGAACCTCCCAAAACATGCAGGCCCCTGGGCACACGGATTGTGACCCAGCAGGGCTGGTGTGAGGCCCAGGAATCTGCAATCCCACAAGCACCTTGGTCATTTCTGCACAGGCGGCTCCACACTCTGACCAATGCCAGTGGTCTTTCCCATGAAATCCTAGCCTGTGGCTTTGTTGGTAGGTAACAAACACTTGATCTTCAGACCAAGGAACTTT
Organism: Sylvilagus floridanus; assembly: GCA_949820135.1. Classification (NCBI taxonomy): domain Eukaryota; kingdom Metazoa; phylum Chordata; class Mammalia; order Lagomorpha; family Leporidae; genus Sylvilagus; species Sylvilagus floridanus. The sequence continues at coordinate 6,424,095 of OX463228.1, read as the reverse complement.
AATCCTTAAAGACAGTAAACTTCCAGAGTAACTAATATAGATTGTGTTACTTACTGGAAAACAAAGGATTCATACGTACATACCATAGATTGCATAAAAAGTAAGTTATGTTCAGATGATTTACTATTCCTCAAATGGGATAAATTCAACAGTTGGGTGAAAGGCAACTGTCACTCGAAATGAGCAGCTAAGTTAATGTTTCACCCACCTCATAAGGGAAGTAGGGACCAAGGACACAACAGGAGACTTCTGTAAGAGAGGCTTCAGAAATTCATGGAAAAACAGAATCAAAACAGAATGTGCATTTTCCATGAATTGTTGAAACACCGTCATATCTCAGAACACAGGTCAGGAAGGGCTGAGTAGAAGCCAACCTGGAACACAGCTGTTAGCATCTCACACAACCCCGAGAGAGGGGCTGGGCCCTAGGTGACCGAATGTTTCTGTAGATAACCTCAAAGATGAGTGGGAATTAGTCAAATCCAACCACAGACGACACAGAAATGGCAAGGATTGCAAAAGTGTGGACAGTGGAATTTCAGTCCTTGCCCATTATTGAACCTTGTACACTGAAGTCACAGATTATAGTATCTGCTTCTTGTGACTCGACAGGCCCAAATGCCAAGTGACCTAGGGAAGAAGGGGCACCCAAGGGCATAAGTGGAAGAGAGCACACACCTGGAGAGGCGCCTGGGACAGGGCCAGGGCAGCACGAGCGGGAGCTGGCCGCGTGCTGCCCAGCACATTGGCCCGGCCCAATACTCCATCCTCCACGGACAGGCCTCGTGCTAAGAGCCAATATGTAAAATCATCAAGGAGAGGCATCTGTTGCTGCTGGCCTTGATGCTACCTCCAGCGAGAGGGCTGAGCTTAAAGAAGACCTGGAAAGGATCTCTGTGCGGGATGCCAGAGAGAGTCTGTGTCAACCCCGAATCACGGGCTACTGAACGGGCCTATCTGTTGGGGAAAGATGCACCCAAGACAAAGGGGACCTGCACGAGAGAACAGTTCCAGCTCCTGCTAAGCACAAACAATCACTCAAAGCACAGCTGGAATTGCGGAAGAAAGGGCAGCTTATGGTAACGCCATCCCCAGGGACATTCGAGGAGCGACCAGACACCTCTCCACTCAGGATGCATTAGAGATTATTAAAAGCATCCCTTGCCCCATTCAGGGATGGGGGGTGGGCCTTGTGACCTCTCCAAAGGTCATTTCCATCCCCAAGGATCACATGTCTGAAGGGCACCAGATAAAAATAAAGTCTATTAATCACCGAGCTGCCACACAACATCCTAAGAGAGCCGGAATAGAGCAGAGCCATCTACACGGACCTCGCTCCGCTGAGGGGGGAAGAGGGAGGCGGCCCAGGTGTGGGTGGAACCCAGAAAGCAGCAGGGAGACTTCAAGAAAGCCGGCATCAGCCTGCGAGCCAGCCTCCAGAGCACTAGCAGGACAGGGTACACGGGAGGAGGAAGAGACACTGTGGGGTGGGACCGGGAGCCCCTAAGCAAAGCCAGGAGCACGGTGGGGAGGGTCTGTTGTGAGTACTCTGTGCAGAAAGAGTGGAACCTGGCAAGAGGGACCCCACAAGGTGTGCTTCGCGGAGATCATCTACCAGGAGGCAGATGTTGGAGACAAAGGTGGCACGCAAGAGAAAGGGGCACCCACGGTGCGTCTGGGAAGCACGGGATTACTGCTGGCTGGGAAGCCCACGGAAGCTGTGGAGACGCAGGGGAAAGCAATCCCGCTGTCCATGATGGCAGCAAATCACACAGCAACATCAAACGTTTTGGAGAAGGTGAAGAGAATATACTAAGGCCCCTTCCTGTTCCCTGGCAGGTGCTGGGCCCTTAGATCCGTGGGCTGCTGCATCCAGATGCAGCGAGAAAGCCCGCTCCCCGAGGGTCTGAAGACCCTTGCAGCCGGCAGCCCAGAACCCATCTCCCCCGAGCAGGGGTGCTTGGGCTTTTCTGTGCCACAGCAAAACAGGGCTCAGTCCAGGAAGCAAGGCGCAGGCCTAAGCAGGTGCCTCCTGGAACCGCCAAGAGGCAGGCAGGGGACCCCAGGCACAGGACACCAGGCCCTGCTCCCTCCTCCTCCTAGAAAGGCATAGCCTAGGGCAGAGACGTTACCTGGACTGGCATCTGCCTGGCGTAATAGGCAGCCAAATGGGGGCCATGGAGCTGGAATTCTTCTAGCAAAATGCTCTCCAATCAGCTGTCACCCCACCAGGCACAGAACAATTTCTTGAAATCAAAAGAGGTGGGTGAAGAGGGAAGAAAAGAGGCAGCACCTCTAACATTCTCCCGACAGCCCCTCTCTTCCCTGGCTCTCTCCCTGCCTTCACCAAGATGCCCAGGACAAGGTAAGACAGACGGGGGCACCCCACACACCAGCACCATGCCAGGGTCCTGCCCCAGCTGTTTCGTGGTCACTCGCTGCGGCCCCTACTCCCCAGCGGCAGGGTGCTGTGTCCCGGAGAGCAAGAAAGCGGGAAGGGAAGATGGTTAGGAGGGTGAGCTCGAGGCTGCTCTCATCAAGGAAGGAGCAGATGGCGCCCGAGACAGTGAGATCAAGAGGGTACGGACGCAAAAGCCACTGCCCCCACTCGGGCAGAGGAGAGACAAAAGCTGCTGCCTGGTGTGGCCCGTGGTTGCTCCCCAGGCCGAAGGTTTCCCAAGGTGCACCTGCTGCAGGGCTCCCTGAGTGCCTCGTGCCTCGCCCGCGGCCCCTCGCCAGCGGCCCCTCGCCAGCGTGGCCTGCAGACCCTGACCCCCGGAGCCAAGCAACCACTTGTCCAAAAGATGTTTCTGAAGCAAGCAAGAAAGGCTGGCGATGGACGGAGGGCCGTTTATTAGAGCAAGTCATTGTCCCAGAAAGATTCATAACTTGCCCTACCTAGGATGGGGAGGGGGAGAGGGAGGGAGGAAGGGAGGGAGGGAAGGAAGGGAGGAGAGAGAGAGAGAGGAAATTAAGGGAAACAAATGAGAAGCCACAAGAGCCAAGTCCCTTTGTTGGAAGGTTGTGAGTTATGTTTTTGTTTGTGACTCTGAAACAGAAACGAAATGGAGGAGGGATCTTGAATGCAGAGAGAGTGAAAGAGAGAAAGCCAGGCAGGAGGCGCCACCAGACACGGGGCCAGTGTGGCAGGTGGGGAGGCCTCCCGGGCTGGCACCCCCGTGCAGAGCCCCTGGGGCGCAGCAGCAGCAGCAGCGGCAGCAGGAAGTACAGGCGGCCAGGCCGGGGTTCAGGCCCAGGAGGCAGTGGCGAGCAGGCCCTAGGCTGGCAGCTGGCAGGCAGGGGGCAGGGGGTGGGCACAGCAGCCCGTACTTACTGTCGCAGACGTAAGGTTTGTCATGGTCTTCCTGAGAGGTGACATCGTGCCTCCTCCTGCCACCCGCGGAGCCACGAGCCTGGGGAGACACGGGGTACAGGGGTGCCTGTTATTACGGCAATCGCCACCGTTCCGAGCACACACTTCTGTGAGGCCCTGCGCGCTCTGCCTGGAACTCCTCACCCAGTCTTCATCACAGCCTTTGTGCCAAGATGGACCCATCTTACAGGTGAGGAAACTGAGGCCCAGAGAGGTGAGGACGTTGTCCCAAATCACTCAGCAACTCACCTGCGACTTCTCTACAAGCCCTCCCGACTCAGGGCTACGTCCATTGTGAGCCCTACTTTAGAGGTGGCCGGGGGCTGAGGAAACAGAGAGGGCCAGTCGCGTGCCCAAGGTCATTTGGCCGCTAAGTGCACCACCAGGATGGACGCTTTGGACGGCCTGGCTGGTCCTGCACGTCTCCGGGGCCTGCAGGGCTGCCGTGTGCAGTGGCACGGCTGACACCAGCCCTGCCCGGCGCGGCCCAGCAGCTGATGGGCACGTTGATGAGCGAGGCCTGATGCGGCAACAAGCCGGCTGGCTCCCCGCCCCGTCCTGGGTAGGGGTGGGCTCCAGCTCCGGCCTCCCTGGGTGGTCTGCCTTGGGCCTCCTGCCAGTGACTCCTCAGGGTCTCACAGACTCCTGACTGCACCAGCCTGTGTGCACTCCCTGAGGGCAACAGCGTGACCTGGGGGTGGGAGCGCTCCCTGGGAGCATCAGAGGGCGCAGCCGGAGAGGCTGTGGGCAGCTCTGCAGCCCCAGGCCTGTGGCTGCAGCGACACAGCCAGGCTTATTTTTAGACCTTGGTTAAGTCCCTGCCACTCACGTGAGTAGCACCCTCGCCAGCCCCAAGTCACTCCTGATACTGACTGGCAGCGAGCTCCCGCCTCCCCAGGAAGGGGCCTGCTGGGGCAGCAGGGACTGAGGGAGGGGCCGCAGATATGGACTAAGAAGGGGCAGCAGCCTGGGGCTGGGCCTGGGATACAGCCCTGGGACGTCAAGGCGAAAAGACCTGGGATGTACACACTGTCACACATACACTCACACACAACACACACATACAATATACAACGTGCAACACACAACACACGTGTGCGATGCATGAAACACACATAACACACATTTATGCATAACACATACAACACACAACATACAATATACAACATGACATACACATAACACACAATATACACACCACACACAATACACACAACATATGACACACAAAGCACATGTGCAGCATGCATCTCACAATACACACAACATACATATAATACACAACACATGATATAGCACATATAACACATGCACACACAACACGCAACACAGAACACACTACACACAACACACATAACAACACGCACAATACTTCACTACACACATATCACACAACACAACACACACAAACACACAACATACTCAACACATATATAATACACACAACACATAATATACAAACAACACACAATATACAGCACACAATACATATGCAACACAATATACACACAACACACAATATACAAAACACAACACACTATATATAATACACAGTACATATACAACACACATAACACAATACACACACAACACATACAATATACAACACAATACATACACAACACACAATACACACACACACACACTGGGGACGTCACGGCAGAAAGATCTGGACGCGCACACTCACACAGCACACACCCGGGGACTTGGCAACAGGAAGGCTGGTCCCGCAGGCCTGTGACGCTCACATCTAGCACACACACTTCACCGTCAACACCACCTGCCAGGCGACCACCTCTGCCACCTCCTCAGCTTGTCACTCTCCAAAACAAATTGCAAAACTGCACCTCCCGCCTCCCCTGCACAGGCTGCCGGCCAGCAGCCGCCTCCCCTCGCCCTTATGACTCAGAGGTGACCCCAAGAGGGAGCAGCGCAGCTCTGGCAGTCACCCTGAGGCATCGACAGGCCCATGATGGTCACCCTCAGCTGCCCGCACAGCCTGCAGCCCTGTCACAGCCGCCTCCGAGCAGGTGAGAGCAAGTCAAGCAGAATGACAAGAAGGCACCAGACGGGTGAGGGGCTCTGCGAGACTAAAAATACCTCCAGGGAGAGGGGGCGGAGTCATGCGTGGCTGGCACCAGGGCTGCTGCAGGGGCCGCTGGGGCCAGGGAGGCTGCTCGTGGCACCAGGCCCTCACCACACTCTGCAGGGCTGGCCAGCAGGGTCACCGCACATTCCCTGTGCCTCAGTGTCGTCGGTGCAAATGGGGACTGCAGCTAAAGGACACTCAGGGGACTTGCCAGGGCCCCTTCCTGAGGCAGGAGCACTTCTAGGCTTGGAGATGCAAAACCTCGCTTAGTCACCTCCTCTGAGAAGCCCTCCCTAACCACTCATCCCCTCTGCATTGTTCTCATTCCTCTTCCCTGACTGGTGTTTCCGCATGGTGCTTAGTGTGGTCTGACATCACACCATGCATGTGTTGGTTTCTTGTCTGCCTCCCCGGGGGTCAGGGGAGACCTATTTGGGCCCCCACTACTCTTGAGCTGGTGCAGTGCGGCTGCACAAGCACGTAGCAAACATCTGTCAAACGCATGGCTCGGCCTGTGAGGCAAGCTGCAGTGAGTCCCTGGCCTCTGGCCCCTCTCCTGCCCTGAAAGCCAGCATCTCCCCACAAAGGCTTTCTCAGCTCTGCTTTTCTTTCTTGTCCACACTCTAATGAGGCCATCATCAACGGACCCCTGAGCCGCCACAGAACCCACCAGCAGGGGTCCTAACTCCACACGGCCCAGCCCACCCCATCCTGCATAAGCACCAGACACTAAGACAAAAGCCCACGGTCATTCACTGATTCACACATTCACTCACCGCCACCTACGTCCCAAGGGCAACCTTGTCATCCAAGCCAGGCTGTGTCCACATCTTCTTTTCTTTTTAAGATTTATTTATCAGGGCCGGTACTGTGGCACAGCAGATAAAGCCCCCACCTGAAGTGCTGGCATCCCATGTGGGCACCCGTTCAAATCCTGGCTACTCCACTTTTCCGATCCAGCTCTCTGCTATTGCCTGGGAAAGCAGCAGAAGATGGCCCAAGTGCTTGGGCCCCTCCACCAGTGTGGGAGACCTGGAAGAAGCTCCTGGCTCCAGGTCGGGGCAGGCCTGGCAGTTGGCCATTTGGGGAATGAACCAGCAGATGGAAGACCTTTCCCTCTCTCTCTCTGCCTCTGCCTCTCTGTAACCCTGCCTTTCAAATAGATAAATAAATAAAATATTTTAAATACTTATTTATTTGAAAGGCAGGCCTACAGAGAGAAGGAGAGACACAGAGAGAGATCTTCCATCCACTGGTTCACTCCCCATATGGCCACAACTGCTAGGGCTGGGCAAAGCCAAAATAAGGAGCCAGGAGCTTCATTCAGGTCTCCCACATGGGTACATGGGCTCAAGCACCTGGGCCATCTTCTGCTGCTTTCCCAGGCACATTAGCAGGGAGCTGGATTGCAAGTGGAGCAGCTGGGACTAGAACCGGCACTCACATGGGATCCCAGTGTCACAGGTGGCAGCCCCATACCTTTTCATTTTTATTGAGCCCTGTCCTGGACCAGCCTCTCCTCCTCTGCCCTGCCCACTCACATCTGACTGGTGCCTTATTTTTTTAAGACATTTATTTGTTTGACAGGAAGAGTGACAGAGAGAGAGGGAGAGACAGAGAAAGAAGAGATCTCCATGTGCTGGGTCACTCCCAAATGCCACAACAGCCGGGGCTGGTCCCAAATGAAGCCAGAAGCCTGGAACCCCATCTGGGTCTCCCATGTGGGTGGCAGGGCCCCGAGGACTTCAGCCATCCTCTGCTGCCTTCCCAGGCGCATCAGCAGGGAGCAGGATCAAAAAGAATCAGTTCTCACTTGGGATGTTGGTGTTGCAGGCGGCAGCTTAATCCATTGCATAACACTGGCCCCTGACTCATGCTTTAACCTCACTAACACCTCACTCTTCCAAGAATCTTCCTCTTGCCACAATGAAAAGTAAAAAGGACCTCAGCTGTAAAGTCAGAGGGGGTCAGCACCGTGGCCTGGCAGGTTAAACTGTTGCCTGAGGTGCCAGCATCCCATATGGATGCTGGTTTGAGTCCCAGCTGCTCTACTTCCAATCCAGCTTCCTGTTAACGTGCCTGGGAAAAGCAGTGCTAGATGGCCCAAGTCCTTGTGCCCCTGCATGCATGTGGGAGATCTGGATGAAGCTCCTGGCTCCTGGCTTCAGCCTGGCCCAGCCCTGGCCATTGCAGCTATTCGGAGAATGAATCAGCAGGTGGAAGATCTCTCTCTCTCTCTCTCTCTCTCTCTCTCTCTGTGTGTGTGTGTGTGTGTGTCTTCTTTTCTTTCTCTGTAACTCTGCCTTTCAAATAAAAAATAAAGTTAGAGGGGCACAAATCTAAAGCTTATCTGCCTGCTGAGGACAAGATATTTCTCTAAGCTTTAGTTTTCTCAACTGGAAAATAGGCAAAGCAACACCTCCATTGCCGAGTTGTAGAGAGGGTTAGAGCTCAGAGGTGTGAAACCACGGGGGACGGCACCAAGCCCACAGGAAGTGCTCGGTAACACGCGCCCCTCCTTGCCTGTGCTGATCTGTCTCTCATCCAAATTCTTTCTGCATGAGTTGGTGCACAGACATAAGCCTGATGCTTTCTCGTTGTTTAGTGATTATTGCGATGGTCTCCCCCATTGGATTCTACGGTCCTTGAGGGTTCATATTATGAACCCTAACACTTGGCACTTGGCTGTGCATACAGCATGCACAGCTAACTTTTTTTTTTGACAGGCAGAGTTAGACAGTGAGAGAGAGAGAGACAGAGAGAAAGGTCTTCCTTCCGTTGGTTCACCCCCCAAACGGACTCCACAGCTGGCGTGCCGCGCCAACCTGAAGCCAGGAGCCAGGTGCTTCTCCTGGTCTCCCATGGGGTGCAGGTGCCCAAGCACTTGGGCCATCCTCCACTGCCCTCCCCAGGCCACAGCAGAGAGCTGCACTGAAAGAGGAGCAACCAGGACTAGAACCCGGCACCCATATGAGATGCCAGCGCCGCAGGCAGAGGATTAACCAAGTGAGCCATAGAGCACATGGCCGGCCACACAGCTAACTTTGATTGCACATTAGCTCAATGAAGCCCTACAAGAACCCTAGGAGTCAGTGTTACTATTGTTGTTTGACAGGCTCTGAGCAGGTTCATGACTGGTCCACAGGTACACAGCCAGAAGTGGCAGGACCTCCACTCCCACCCCCACTCCCACCTCCCCACCCCCGTCTCCTCCTGTCCCACACTGGTGGGCCATGGCAGCCACAACTATGCTACACAGCCAGGCTCCACTGGCCACAGCTGATTGGCTAGCGCAGAAGTCACCTGACCCAAGCTGGGCCAACCAGATTCCACCTCCAAGAGACCTGGAATCAGAAAGCATGACCCTAGTAGACACAGGCCACTTGAACTTGGGGAACCTGGAAATTCAGGTCTGAGGCCATATGCGGAGAGAAGCAAGAAAGTCATTTCAGAGAAAAATAAAAGAAAGAGAAATAAAGAACAACAAATGCCAGGGTCCCTTCCTCTTCCCCAAACCTAAACTCCTGCCACTTTCCTGTTCTTCCTACAGCTTGGATCTTCAGAGATTGCTCACGTTTTGGACAACATCCCAGCAGCTTTTCAAATCCTTCCCATTCTTGCTTAAGCAGCTGAGCTTCCTATGACTAAAGACAGACAGGGTCAAGGACAGCACTAGCTAACTGCTACCCTCTGTGCTCACATTGTGGTACAGGGGTCCTTCAGGGCCCCGAGACCCTTTCTGAGGTTCTACAACATCAAAACTAATTTCATAGTAGTAGTAAAACTATTTGTCTTTTTATTCTCATTCTATTACAGCATATGATGGAATATTCCAGAAGCTGTATGACATGGGATTATGCCTTGCTGGGTGCTTACGTATTCATTAAGTTAAAGCTTTTTCCTCTTTTTGGGACAGATGTTTGGCACAGTGTTAAGATGTCATTTAGGGCACCTGCAACCCATATTGGAGTGTCTGGGTTTGAGTCCCAGCCCCACTCCTGGCTCCAGCTTCCTGCTGATACTATACCAGGAGTCAGCAGGTACTTAAGTCAGCTTGACTACTTAGGTCCTTACCACCCACACAGGAGATCTGGATTGATCCCATCTCCTGGCTTCCATCTGGCACAAGTCTGGCCATCATGGGCATTTGGGGAGTGAACCAGCAGATGAGAATTCTCATTCTCTCTCTCATTCTTTCTCTCATTCTCTCTCTCTCTCTCTCTCTCTCTCTCTCTCTCTCTCTCTCTCCCTTACTCCCTCCTTCCCTCTAGCTCTCTTGCTCTTTTTCTCTCCCTTTCAAATAAATAAAATTTAGATTTTTTTCTCTTAATTTCTTACAACAAAAATCACTAGTGATGTGCATTTCAGTGGTTATAACCGCAACAATAGCTTTGAGGGCTCTCAGGAATTTGCAGGAAAGTGCAGAATTCCTAATACCAAAGCCTTGAGAACCACCACTCTGCACCCTTGCTGTCTGAGGGGTGCTCGTCGGGCAGCAGCACGGGGAGCTTATTAACAAGGCAAGAGCTTGGTGCTCACCCCACCCCCAGACCTGCTGCATCAGAGGCAGTACCTCAACAAGATCCCAAGCTGCTTCCTGTGCACGTTAAAGTTTGAGAAACACTGGACTGTGCCACAGTGCATCAATAAACACTCATCCCTACTGACTGATGGCTAATACCCCCTTGGCTGACTCCCAAGAATTCCAGGAATTTTAAAGAGCTTGCTTTCTTGGGCTATCATGGATACAATTGTTAATCATTGTGTGTCCATTTCAGTCACTGCTCAGAGAACACCCATCCCTTTTGTGGGCTCCCTACTAAGAATATCTATCCTCCATTAAGCACTCAACTTTGGCTGTGGATATGTACCCCCACTTTACTGATGAAGAAACTGAGGCTCAAAGTGCTTACACAATTTGGCCAAGGTCACAGAGGTTACAAAATTCCCCAGAGTGTAGCAGGTGGTGGAGCTGGGATGTGAACTCACAGGGTCTAAGTTCAAACAAAGCTGAACCTGTTCTTACCATCACTACCCTAGCCCTGGCCTCCTCGATCAGCAAAGCACCTGGGTCAGATTCAAATTCAGTCCATCTAGGGTGGAGCCCAGGCCCCTGAATTCCTAACAAGCTCCCAGGTGACACTGAAGCCACAGTCCAGGGACTACGTGGGGCAGTTGTTCAGCAGCAGCTGGACTATGCCACGTGAAAGAGTAGCCAAGACATCTTAACAGAGGTGTGGGTGACACAGCAGCACACACTCAAACCAGTACAAGAGGCTCACCCCACACCCTTCTGGATCCTTCCAAGGCTCCTGCCATGGCTGATCCATCCACAGTGTCACCATATAACATGAAGCTGTTGGCTGTGGCTTAGCCAGCATCATGTGGGCCAAGTGCTGGTCACTGCGCTCAGGCCTTCTCTCAGCTCCCATAAAGCAGCAATAGGACTTGTCTTTCTTTTTCCCATCATTCCATCATTCATTCAGCAAGCTGGCCATTGGCTCCATGCTGGGCACTAGACCAGGCATAACTGTGAAAAAAGCACTGCTGGATCCTGGCTTCTTCCTTACTAGGTTGAGTGGCCTTGAACAAGTTACCTAACCTGTCCAGGAGGAGGAATATCAATGTGTGGAAATGGAAGAAGTTCTGGTCAACAGAAATATAATATGAGCACATTTGTCATTTTAAATTTTCTAGTAGCTCTATCTTTAAAACATGGTTCTAAGTTATTTATTTGAGAGGCTGAGAGACAGCCAGGGAGAGATCTCCCATCCACTGGTTCACTCCCTAAATGCCCACAAGAGCCAAGGCATGGAGTTAGTCCAGGTCTCCTACGTGGGCCAGAACATGGGAACAGAATCCAGGACTAACACATGGGCAGCAGAGACCCTACTACTTCAGCTATTGCTGTTGCCTTCAGAGTGAGCATCAGCAGGAAGCTGGAGTCGGGGATCAAACCCAGACACTCTGATACAGGACACAGGCATCTTAACCAGTAGACCACATGCTGGCCTCCACATGAGACAGGTGAGAGGCCAGGCATAATGGGTAAAGCCGACACCTGAAGTGCTGACACCCCATATGGGTGCTGTGGTTGTGGTCCTGGTTGCTCCCATTTCTGATTTAGCTCTCTGCTGTGGCCTGGGAAAGCAGTGGAAGATGGCCCAAGTCCTTGGGCACCTGTACCTGTGTGGGAGACCTGGAAGAAGTTTCTGGTTCCTAGCTTCAGATTGGCTCAGCTCTGGCTGTTGCAGCCATTTGGGGAGTAAACCAGGACTTTCTCTCACTCTCTCTCTCTCTCTCTCTATCTCTGCCTCTGCCTCTCTGTAACTCTTTCAAGTAAATAAATAAAATCTTTTTAAAAAAAGAAGAAACTAATTACATATTTTACTTAACCCAATAGACATAAAATTTTAAATGTTGACTCAATGCAAACAAATAATATGACATCCTGTGTTCATTTTCTACACAAAGTCTTCAAGATCTGGTGTGTATTTTACATTACAGCACATACAGATTGGACCAGTCACAACTGAAAGCCCGGGGGCTGTGTGTGGCCAGTGACCACCAGAGTGGATGGTGCAGAATTAGAGCACAGAGCAAAGGAGACACAGCACCAAGTTGTCACCGTGTGCAGGGACCTGCCACACTGCTCTGCTTGGAGGCCAGAGTGATCGGCTGCCGCTGCCACCACAGATGTCCTACAGAGAAGATGGCAGGTTCACGTTCGCTGTCCCTAAGCTCACCAACCACATTTAGGTTGGGAGCAGGGAAGCAGGGGAGCCACCCATTTTCCACAATGTTCTCTGGAACTCTGGCCGGGGTGAGGGATGGGATGGAAGCTGGGCTGCAGGGACACAGGCCCGGGGAGTTCACACAGGGCCCAGGAGCTCTGACGTCCCAGAGAGGTCTCCTTTGGTGATGGAACCAGATGTTCGCTATTTCCTAACTCCCCACTCGGTGAAGGGTTAGGTCTAGGTGGCTCAGCCAGGCTGCCAAAATCACCAGATGAAAACTGGAGGCAGAACTTCGTGAGGGAGGGAGCAGGCGGATGACAGCCAAAGCCACCTGTCCACCTTTTAAAATTCTGTTTTCTTTTTTTTTTTTTTTTTTTGTAAATATTTATTTTATTCACTTGAAAGTCAGAGTTGCACAGAGTGAAGGAGAGGCAGAAAGCGCGGGGGGTGGGGGGGCGGGGTTCCTCCATCTGTTAGTTCACTCCCCTATTGGTCGCAATGCCAGAGCTGTGCCAATCCGAAGCCAGGAACCAGGAGCTTCCTCCAGATCTCCCATGTGGGTGCAGAGCCTAAGGACTTGGGCCATTCTCTACTGATTTCCCAGGCCATAGCAGAGAGCTGTATCAGAAGTGGAGCAGCCAGGACTTGAACTGGCACCCATATGGGATGCTGGCGCTACAGGCTGGGGCTCTAACCCACTGCACCACAGCACTGGCTCCTTGTTTTTATTTTTGAGATAACATTTTTTGTTCACATTACAGTCAAAAGCTTAACGCTGTACTGAAGAACTCAACACATAAGAAGTACAAAGATCATCCACTCATCAATTTTAACACCACTGAAAAGCTCAGCAGCTGGTAATCCAAGGGGTTTCCCAAACCCCGGCACCCACATGGGAGACTTGCAGGAAGCTCCTGGCTCCTGGATCCAGCCTGACCCAGCTCTGGCCATTGAGATCATTTGAGGAGTGAATCAGCAGATAGATTCTCTCTCTCTTTCTCTCTCTCTCTCTCTCTCTCTCTCTCTCTCTCTCTCTCTCAGTCCACCTTTCAAATAAATAAATCTTTAAAAAGAAATTCAAGAAGCACATAGTATGAAAAAAGTTATGCATGAGTATCAATTTGTTGTACTACAATAAATGCATCTTTTGGCTCTATTTCCATGAACTTTTTGAACTGCCTTCATATATGTCTCCTGGGGCAATGCAAGAAGTCCACATTACCACCTGGGAAGAATTCCTGCCTTCACCCCCCTCACACACACACACACACACACACACACACAAATAGCTTGAATCTAATCAAGTGTCCAAGCAAACCACAAAAGTCTCAGCCCATCCCCCTGGGGATACATTCCTGAAACCACAGACACCCTGAACCCAGTAATTTAATGCCTTTTCCATCTTAACTAAGCAGTTACCAGGCATTGTGGCCATAACTTCAGTTTGAGGAACAATAAGAAAACCAGCACCGATTTCTGTTTTCTTCTTTCCAACTTCACAGATAGAAGATTCATTCTTACCATAGATCATAACAATGTCAGTCCACAATTTTTTTCTTTCCTTATTAAGTCAGTCTTCCACTCTACTCCTTGAAGCTTTTTCTCGGCTTCTCTTTGGCATACCTGAACTGCACTCTCACTAGTCTTGTGCTATGGGGTACAATCAAGTAAAAAAACAACTTGAACACAAGTACTGTGAGACTACACCTGTCCATCTGACAGCCACACTGGCTACTACATCACTAACAGGAGGGCAGCATATACAGCGTGGACACACTGGAAAAAGGGATGATTCCTGATCTGAGCAGGCTAGAGCAGAACACACAGGAGCTCACCACGCTACTCAGAACAGGGCACAGCTTAAAACTGATGAATTGACTATTTCTGGAATCTTTCACTTAATATATGCAAACCACAGTGGACAGCAGGTACCTGAACCACAGACAAGCGAGGCCTGGCATCCCAGTGTTCAGGAAATACACAGGACAGATGGGGACATTAAATACCACCACTCCACCACATCCAGAACACCAGGAATCCCACCAGGCAAACACCCCTTTAACACATAAATGGCATGGAGGGAGGAAAAGAGGAGTATGGTGAGGTTTAATGAGAAAGAGGTATACTATGGAATAAGAGAGACTTACGTTTCAAACACATCAACTATAAAAAGACATTTTTTTAAAAATCAGTGGGAGAGGGCGGCGCTGTGGCAGAGCAGGTTAAAGCCCTGGCCTGCAGGGCCAGCATCCCATACAAGGCTGGTTCAAGTCCTGGCTGCTCCACTTCTGATCCAGTTCTCTGCTGTGGCCTTGGGAAAGCAGTAGAAGAAACCTGGAAGAAGTGCCTGGCTCCTGGCTTCAGATCGGCTCAACTCCAGACATTGCAGCCATTTGGGGAATGAACCAGTGGATGGAAGACCTCTCTGTCTCTTTATCTCTCTGTGTGTCTACCTCTCTCTCTGTAACTCTGTCAAATAAATAAAACAGATCTTTAAATAAAAAACAGGAGGAAATGATCAGGGGCTGGGTCTTAACACTAAAATAATTGTGATTTTTATTGGATATAATAACCCGGTAATATGTTAGAGACAAACAATGAGGACTATGCCAGTCAAATGATAAAATATTTAGAACTTGCTTCCAGATACTACAGGAAAAAAAAATCACACAAACACATAAACCAACAAAAAGTAGAAGAAAAGAACAGACGAGACGAGGACTGAACGCTGATAAGGCTGATGACAGGGCTACAAGGCAGCCCCATCAGGAGGGGTCCTGAACACACAGAAGCCAGCGCCTTTCAGCAGAAGGGCTTGCAACACTCGCCTGGGGACTTGCTTAAAATAGAGCTTAAGGGGGCTGGTTTTGTGGCACAACTGGCTAAGCCACCACCTGGGACTCCAGCGTCCCCTAACAGGGCTACACCCCTTCTGATGCAGCTTCCTGCTAGCCTGCACCCTAGGAGGCAGCAGATGATGGCTCCAGTATTTGGGTCCCTGCCACCCATGTGGGACACCCAGATGGGGCTCCTGGCTCCCAGTCCTGCCTGGCCCAGCCCCAGCTATTGAGGGCATCTGGGCAGTGAACCAGCAGTGAAAAGATCTTGCTCTTGCTCTCCCTTTCAAATAAGTAAAAATAAACTTTTTTTTAAAAGAACGGATTTTAAGGCGCTAGCTCAGACCTCCTCAATCGAAACTCCTGAAGCACAGGTCCTTACATGGCTCTCTGGGTGACAGTAATATTGAAAGAGACATGGGCACCCCAAGTGGAGAGGGTTGCCATCATCATCATCACAGAACCCAAACCCTGGGAGCGAGCACTCGGGACCCAGCTCTTACTCCCTGGGAGGGGAAGGGGCAGCCTGGAGCCTGAGGGAGCCAGAGGCCCTGCTCTTGTGGGGAGCAGCAGTCTCCCCCTGCACGTCCATCCCCACCTGGTCACTGTCCTGTGCCCCCAGAGACCCCTGAAAGCCCCTTTGACCTCACACACAGAGGACCTGGAAACCTAGCCTGCGTGCCTGGAAGCACCACCAGGACTTGGCTCCATCCCCACCAGGACCATCCTGGAGTCACCCCTTCTGCCCCTCCCCAGGCTCTGAGCTCTCCTTCGCCCCATTCCAGAAGCACAAAGCTCCAACACGTGTGCCAGACCACCATGCCTGGCCAGCGGCTCCCACACTCTGTCCAGGGCAGCACACCCCACTCAGCTGTGCAGAGCCTGCTATCCTGGGACAATGAGGCAGCAACTCGCAGCCCTCCTTCATGACACACACATTCTTGGACCCCAGCTCCTGCCCTCGCCACCCACTCGGGTCACCCTCTGTTGCCTCTTCCCCCTCTGCTAGGCCACGGCCTGGGATCAGAGCCCTCCTGGAATGTTCCCCCTGAGTGCTGTCCTGGGCAGACACGATATGCTCCTGCACCAGGGACCGGGAACCCCGCCTGGCCTCTGCCTCCCTCACCGCTTTCCATCCCTACTCACCCGGCCTCGAGTCCGGTTCTTCCGCTTGGGAATGTCCTCTTCTAAATCCTCTTCTTCGTTCCCTTCTTCTACATTCTCATCATTTTCCAAAACCCTCTAAAACGACAAGAAAGCCAGCGAGAGAGCTGAGAAAACGCGGAGAAGCCAGGCAGAGGGGCAGCTGGGCGTCCCATCTTCTTTCAGCAAAGACAACGCTGCAGCTGCCCTGGTGAGTCTGGGTACCAGTATCTCCAGATGCGGGGCCCTGTCCAGCAGGGCCCTCCCCAGAACCCTGACCTCCCCACCTCTGTGTGCATAAGGAGAGTTTTCCAACAAGAGAACATGATAGCAGGGGTGTTTTTGTAGGTGGGACAGAGATGTTTTAGCAAAAGCTTCTTCTCTCTTTTTTTTAAAAGATTTATTTTATTTATTTGAAAGGTAGAGTTACAAAGGGAGGTAGACACAGAGAAGTCTTCCATCTGCTGGTTCACTCCCCAAGTGGCCACAACCTCCAGAGCTGAGCCAATCCGAAGCCAGGAGCCAGCAGCTTCTTCCTGGTCTCCCACATGGGTGGCAGGGGCCTAAGCACTTGGGCCATCCTCTGCTGCTTTCCCAGGTGCATCAGCAGGGAGCTGGATTGGAAGCGCAGCAGCCAGGACTTGAACTGGCGCCCACATGAGATGCCAGCGCTGCAGGCTGGGGCTTTAACCCACTACGCCACAGCATCAGCCCTCCAAAAGCTTCCTTAATGTCATGTCTCTCTGCTCCTCAAGGGCCACCCCAGAATCGTGTTTCTCTTCCTTCTGCCATCCTGGAACCTTGCCCTGTTTGAGGAACACAAGGGGGCTTCTTGTTGGTCTGACCACAACATAGCATTAATGAGCTACTCATTAACCCACTGGGCTTTTTAAGACAGATTTTCATTACAGCATGGGACTCGCCAGGAAGGCTTAAGATCTTGAATTCAAATTCTCTCTCTCCAGCTGTCCTGTGAGGCCCGTGGCAGTGTAGATGCAATGTTCACTTTACAGGTGCATGGACTGAGGCTGAAAAGAGTTCGACCCTCAAGAGCAAGATCACACAAGGAAGCCACGGGCACAGCAAGGTCATGTTCATCAGCTCAGACTTTGCCTCTGCCTGCTCAGCGCTTGTAGCACATCGTCCAGAGGCAGGGAGGGCAGGAGCAGGGTGTGTACCTACAGGTGTGAGGAAGGGATAAAGACCGTGGCCAAGGGGCCACCCTCCTGATCCCGGGTGGGAGTGCCATAAGAAAGTGTGAGGCGCTCCTGGACTCCAGGGTCCTGGGCTTTCCTCTACAGTCTCACAGTGTGACCGTGGGCAAGTCTTCCTCTGTCTGTGCCTCCCTTCCACTCATTCCTTCAGTCCACCTAAATGTAGTAGAGCTGACTACAGGGCAGGTGCTAGGAACACTGCACGGTGGCTGGTCCTGGCCCCGATGGACTTGACAATCCAGGGGAGGAGGCAAGACTGAAGCAGTGGCTACAACTGTCACAAAAACAGCACCAGGCAAGTTCAAGGTGCCATGAGGGGGTGTGAGGAGGGAGTGTGACCTAATCTGTGGGTTGGGGGAGGCTCACCTGAGGACACTGACCTGAGGGAGTTGGGACAAGCAGGATGAGGAGAGCCAGGCGTGGTGAGTGGGGGTAGAGGGGAGGGGAAGAAAGGTTCCAGGCAGAGAACAGATCAGGACAAACTCCCATAGGCAGGAGAGGACCATGACCTCTCCAAGGAGCAGAAGAGGCCAGTGTGACCAGCACCCAGTGCCTCGGGGAGACCTGGCCTAAGAAGCAGCTAGAAAAACACACAAGTACCTATATTGCCCAGGATAATCCTGCAGTGACGGTGCAAAAAGGACATAAGGTATGAAAAGCTTAGCCAACAGCACACACTGCACGGACACCTGACCTCCCCGCCACTGTGCAAGCAGCCTCTTCTGTCCTGTCTCCAAAGCAGGAAGCCCAGGAGCGAGTTGCTGGCGACCCCCTGCCCCTGCCTTCTGGCCAGGGTGTCCTGCTGCAGTGCATGTGCAGGCCAGGGGCTGCTCGGCACACAGTCCTCCCAGGGACTCACACGCCTAGCGGATTCTTCCCCAGCTCTCTGCAAGAGCAGTAGCATCCTCTGCTGGGCACGACCTCTGGCCCCAAGGTCAGGAAATGTAGACCCAGGGCCAGGGCAGGCCTCCTGGCTTCCTGACCTGCAGAGGGAGCACAAGAGAACACGCTGTGCCTGCCCTGCACGGAGGTGGAGTGCTTGCACCTGTGGCTGTCACGCTAACCTGGGTCTTCAAGTCGTTTCACCACGGTAAGCTCCAAGTGCCTGGAACTTAGAGATCACTATCTCTGGAACGTACGATTTGGACTCCACTCTCATTTTCCCTGATAAAGGTATTTACAACGCATGACACGGGCTCTGGGTGGAAAAGCTAAAGCTAGGCAAGAGCAGAGCAGCTAAGCCTGTCCCCAGAGTGCTCCATGCCCTCCCTGTCCAGGAGTGACCCGACCTCTGTCGTTCCCAGTGCTCCGCCCCTTCCTGGCCCCATCAGCATCCCTGGGACTCCAGAGCCCCCTGTCTGTGTCCCCACCCCAGGGCACCTGCATGTCCTGCAAGGTGATTGTGACACCAGAAACTTCTCGGTGTCATCCCGGTAGCCCAGGAGGAGGCAGGAGCTCCTAACCAAGCCCTGTGCGAGGCACCAAGGACAGGGGTGCCCCGAGTCTGCAGTCAGCTGAGCCTCCATGACATACATGCCCGCCCTGCCCAAGGTCATCTTCTGGAAAATAAGGACATTTTAAAACCACTCGTCTCTCCCTGTTACTCTAAACAGCCTTCACAGCGGCGATAACAGTGGCTTGTGGTTGTGCTTCTTCAAAGAATTCCTTTCGAAAGATGCTTTGATCTCTGGCCTCCAGTACTGCAAACACCCCTAGCCGATGTCCCTACCACCCCACCCTGCCTCTCTTCCCAGGCACAGCTGGGGATCCCCACGCGACACAGAAAGTCACGGTCACAATGAGGATCCTCCACGTGGCTGCCTTCTGCACTTCACATGAAATCCAAAGCCACTTGCATGTCCTGCTCAGCCTGTGTGGCCTCGCCCCATGGTCCTGCCCACCTCCACCGGAGCCCAGCCCTCCCTGGCACTGCACTCCAGCCATGCGGGCCTGCTGTCAGTTCTCTCAGCACCACAAGCTCTGCCCTCGCTCAGGGCCTCCACCCACTCTGCTCCTCTGCCCAGAAAGTTCCTTTCCGGGCTCCTCCCACAGATGAGTTCAATCCCAGCTCCACTCCTGATTCCAGCTTCCTGCTAATTCAGTCCCTGGGAGACGGTGGGTGATAGCTAAAGCTGGGTCTCTGATACCCATGTGGGAAGCCTGGGTTGAGTTCCCGGGTTCTGGGTTTCGGCTGGCCCAACCATGGCTGTTGTAAGCATCTGGGGAATGAATCAGTAGTGGGAGCTCACTCGCTCCATCTCCTAAATAAATTAAATAAGTAAATAAATGACTTCGGAAAAAACAAATTCATTGTCCACTTAGGACACCACATAGAATCTGTCCCTCCTCTTACACTGAATCTTTATACTCATTGTTCTTTGTGACATTTACCCAAAAATGCAGTTGTTTTATTGGTTCTTTTTCTTGTTATCTGTCTGTGTGTCACACTGGAATACAGCTGGAACACACAGGTCTCTCTCAGTCTCTCTGTTTCCCAAGTACCTAGCCCAGTGTCTGCCCAGAAGGGGCAAAAAGATGAATAAAAAAAATACAGTCCACTTCCTACACATATGTGCTTTAATAATGAAAAGCCCATGACAACATGTCAACTCCTCAGGCTTCTGGGCCTGGTTTTGGTTTCCAGCAGCTGCTCGCCTTGCACTCAGCATTCAGCCTACATGGGGAAGTGTTCAAGGCTTGGCTCTGGGGTGGGACCACTGGGAGGGGGTGGAGCTTTAGGAGCTGGGGCTCAGTGGGAGGTCTGGGGTCACTAGGGGCTATGCTCAGAAAGAAGTTCTCAGGTGTGGTCTCTTGAGCTCTGGTGAGAGGGTCGCATGGAGCCCACCCAGCTCTCTCTGCCTCCTGGCCTGAGTGTCAATGACCAACTCTGTTGCCTTCTCCTGTCACTGCCACCCGCCCCCATCCATTGGAGTCCAAACCAACGGAGTCACCTGATCTTGGACTTGAAAATCCCAACCTGAGCTCAGAAAGCCTGTTCTCTGTAGGGGGATTCTGTTGTAGGAACACAAAGCTGACGAACAAACGATGGTGACCATGATGGCACCACGGTCATAGTGACTGTGGTGGAAATGGTGACAACCAAGTGGGGCAGGAGAAGAGCTGGGGCCCATCCCAGCTCTCAAGGAGGAGGGCTCCGTGTGAGTGGAGGGCATCCAGGCTTCTGAATGGTCCTGTCCTGTCCATTGATTCTGTCAAATGACACCAACAGAGCAAAACGTGCTCCAAAGGGTGACACGGAGATGGTAAATCCCTTTCCAAAATCTGAAAGTCCAGGGACCAGCATTGTTGTGTAGCTCATATAGACACCACCGCCTGTGATGTCAGCACAAGTTGGCACCAGTTCAAGTCCCAGCTGCTCCACTTCCAATCCAGCTCCCTGCTAATGTGCCGGGAAAAGCAGCAGAAGATGACCCAAGTGCTTGGGTCTCCACACCCATGTGGGAGACCTGAATGGAGCTCCTGGCTATAGCCTGGCTTAGCCCTTGCCATTGTGGTCATCTGAGGAGTGAATCGGAGGATGGAAGATATCTCTCTCTCTCTCTCTCTCTCTCTCTCTCTCTCTCTCTGTAACTCTTTCAAATAAAAAATCTTTTTCAAAAAGGGCAGAGTAATACAAGAGAAGCAAAAGTAATTTTTAAAAATATATGGTGGCCGGTGCTGTGGTACAGAGAGTTAAAGCCCCAGCCTGGGGCTGGTGCTGTGGCATAGTGGGTAAAGCTGCTTCCTGCAGTGCCAGTGTCCCTATGGGTGCCAGTTCAAGTCCCAGGTGCTCCTCTTCCAATCCAGCTCTCTGCTCTGGCCTAGGAAAGCAGTGGTAGATGGCCCAAGTCCTTGGGCGCCCACATAGGAGACCTGGAAGAAGTTCATGGCTCCTGGCTTCAGATAGCCTAGCTCCCAAATGGCTATGGTGGCCATTTGGGGAGTGAACCAGCAGATGAAAGATCTCTCTCTCTCTCTCTCTCTTTCTCTCTCTCTGCCTCTGTGTAACTCTGTCCTTCAAATAAATAAATCTTAAAAAGAAAAAAAGAAAGAAGGGTGAGGGGAATAACACATGGTTTTCAAAATTTAAAAAAAAAAAAGCCCCAGGCTGCAGTGCCAGTATCCCATATGGACACTGGTTTGAGTCCTGGCTGCTCCACTTCCGATCTAGCTCCTGTGAATGTGCTTGGGAAAGCGGTGGAGGATGGCCCAACTCGTTGGGCCCCTACACCCACATGGGAGACTCAGAAGAATTTCCTGGCTCCTGGCTTCAGATCAGCTCAAGTTCTGGCCATTACAGCCACTTGGGAAATGAACCAGCAGATGGACGACCTCTCTCTCTCTCTCTCTCTCTCTCTCTCTCTCTCTGTTGCTACCTCTCTCTGTAATTCTTTCAAATACATAAAATAATCTTTAAAAATGTGTACAGACAACAGACAAGAAGAAGGCAGTAAGTACCTAAACTCTTCATGGGGGCTGGCATTGTGGCACAGTGGGTTAAGCTGGCACCTGCATCCACATTGGAGCAAAGATTCCAACTCTCTGCTAAAGCGCCTGGGAAAGTAGCAGAACAAGGCCCAAGTAGTTGGGCCCTTGCAACCCATGTGGGAGATGGAGTTCTGGGCTCCTGGCTTTGGTCTGGCCCAGTCTCAGCCATTGTAGCCGTTTGGGGAGTGAATCAGTAAGTGGAAGATGGCTTTCTCTGTGTGTGTCTCTCTTTGTGTCATCCTGCCTTTCAAATAAATAAAATTTTTAAATATCAAAAAAAAAAATTCAGGCTTGATGGGGAAGTGGGGAAGGTGGCATTGGAATTGAACAAAAAGACAAGTAGAATCTGTACACACAGAGGTGGAAGGAAGGGCATGCCAGATCCAGCTCATGGCTCGACCACAAGCATGGCTACAAGGCACAAGGAGTGAAACAGGTATGGAAAACAGCCCTAAAACCAGCTGGGGAGGCCCTGGAAGGTCCTGCTCATATTTTGGGTTTATTGAGATGGAAGCAAACGTTTTGTAGCCTAGGACAGGGGAGCGTGCCCCAGCAGGCAGCAGGGGTAGGTGAAGGCTCAACTCTGCCTCTCAGACAACAGCAGCAGAGCAGGGTTTTGAGCACGGGCAAACAATTTCAATCTTGAAGACCTCCCTGTCCTGTGGGACATCCTGACCGGGTTCAAGAGCAATGAGCTGGGGCCACTGTTGCAGCGTAGCAGGTAAAGCCACTGCCTGTGACATCAGCATCCTACGTGGGCACTAGTTCATGTCCCAGCTGCTCCACTTCCAATCCTGCTCCCTGCTCACTGCCTGGGAAAAGCAGCAGAGGATGGCCCAAGTGCTTTGGATCCTGCCACTCACATGGAAGACCCAGATGGAACTCCTGGCTCCTGGTTTCAGCCTGACACAGCCCTAGCCATTGCAACCATCTGGGGAGTGAGCCAGCAGATAGAAGATTCTCTCTTTCTGTAACTCAGCCTTTCAAATAAATAAATCTTAAAAAAAGAAAGAGAAAGAAAGAAAAGAAAGCAAGCCATGAGCTATCAAGTCATGAAAAGCCATGGAGGAACCTTGAATGCCTCTTGCTGAGAGAAGGAAGCCAGCCTGCCAAGTCCTGCATGAGTCTGACCTCGAGATGACTAGAACCTGGGAAAAGCTCAGTGCTTGCCAGGGGTAAGGAGGGAGGGAGGGGTACACAGGTGGAGCACAGAGGCTGCTGAGAGCCATGAAATGATTTTGCAGGAGACCACAATGGCAGGTGCATCTGTCCAAGCACAGAACAGACACTGCTGAGGGTGAACCTGGATGCTCACTAGGGACTCAGCAACAGTGACATGTCCGTGCAGGTGCATCTGTGCAAACAAACGTGCCACTGTGGGGGACGATGCTGAAAAGCAGGGAGTCCACGCATGGGGTGAGGGAGGGAGCAGAGAGCATATGGGAAATCTCTGTACCTTCCTCTCATTCTTGTTGTGAACCTAAAATTGCTATTAAAGGGGGGGGGGGTGACCAGCATTGTGGTGCAGCCGGTTAAGCCACTGTGTGACAAGGGCATGTCACACCCATGTGAGCACCAGCTTGAGTCCCAGCTTCTGTACTTTCAATGCAGCTCCCTGCTAATGAGCCTGGGAAAGCAGTGGAGGATGTTTGAGTGCTTGGGCCCCTGCACCCAGGTGGGAGACCCTGCAGAAGCTCCTGGTTTCCACCTGGCCCAACCCAGGCTGGTGCAGCCATTTGGAAAGTGAACCAGTGAATTGAAGATATCTCTCTCTCTCTCTCTCCCCCCCTACCCCCCCCATCTTTCAAACAGAAAACAATAAATAGTTTTTAAAATGTTTTTTAAAAAGGCTCTGGGTCAGGAGTAACAGGGAGATCCTGGAGAAGAGCAAAGCACCAGTTCAGAGAAGAGACGAGAGGACCTGGCACCAGGGGCAGAAGCAGGTGCAGGGAAGAGGGGGAGAAGGGGTACATTCTGGATTTACATTGACGGCACAGCCAATGGGATTCCTGAGGAATGGGATGCTGGATGGGAGGAAAGATGGCTGCAAGGTCTGTCAGACCAATGAAGGTTACAGGTCATGAGCATCTTCGTGAGTTGCAGTCACAGAGCTCAGGAGAGCAAAACAATTATAAGCCTGGTCATGGGCACTCAACGGCAGGAACTCAACCTGAACAGGGGAATGGCCCAGGGGACGCCAGAGTCGCTAACTCATCCACACCCAACCCCATGCCAGGGCGAGCCAGGCCCCGTGGACACAGTGGGGAAAGCAACAGCGGAATCCCTGATGTGATGAATGTCACTGACTGGTGGTACTTGTTAAGTAAACCAAAAATGTACAATTAGTAATAATGTAATTACAATGGCAATAAATGATGGTGAATTAATTCAATTTAAATATTAAAATTGGAGATGAAATTTATAAATATTCGATATTATAGCACAAACATACAAATTCAAAGCATGTCATAAATCTCATGTTCATATAATTTAATTTTAATAATTTAATTGTGTTTAGTTATTAATACTATTGTTTAATATTAGTATTGATGACTATTATTACAATACTCCAAGCCAAGCATTGTTTGACAAATGGCAAAGAAGGAATGTGGGAGCCCCTATACAAGCCTATGTTGTGTGCAGAGGGAGGGGTGGACATGCGGGAGCCGAGGGAGCACCCCGCCTGCAGGGTGACCACTACGCCGGCCGGGGAGGGTGTGTGGGTGGTGTTGAGAAAGGACTGAGAAGTCCAGGGAGCTGGAGCTGAGACAGAGGAAGAGGAGCAGCGGCGAGACAGGCACTTGCTGGGGACTAGTTCCAGGCCCGGAAGGTGGACTGTTCACTCCACAGGGACAAGGACCCATGTGTTTGGTTCACCATCCTGTCCCTAGGACTTAGCACGGCCCCCAGTGCTCAGTGGCCTCAGTAAGTATATTTTTGGGGTGGGTGCTTGAAGGCAGTTTGGGGTGCCTTCATCCTGCATCACAGTGCCTAGGATTGAGTTCCAGCTCTGTTTTGGATCCAGCTTCCTGCTAATGCCACCCTGGGAGGCAGAGGGGACGGCTCAAGGAGTTGCTTCCCTGCCACCCAGGTAGGAGATGCAGATTGAGTTCTGGGATCCCAGCTGTTGCAAACATCTGGGGAGTAACCAGCAGGTAGAAAATCGCTTTGTCTGTCTGTCTCTCTCTACCTCTCTCTCTGTCTATGCCTTTCAAATAAATAAAAAATAAATATATTCCTAAAATACATACATTTGGGGGCCAGTGTGGTGGTGCAGCAGGTTAAGCTCTGCCTGTGGCACCAACCTCTATCTCCCACATGGGAGACTAGCTGGGAGTTCCTGATCCTGGCTCAAGCCTGGCCCAGCTCAGGCTGTTGCAGCCAACCTGGGGAGAGACCTGGCTGATGGAAGATCTTGCTCTCTCCGTCTCTCTGTCTCTCTCTTGTTGCTCTGCCTTTCAAGTAAATATTTAAACACCCAAGTTGGTTCTTAGTGAAAGAGTAAACAACCATTCATTCATTCATCCATTCCATTTTGAATGGAGAAGCAGGAAATCGGGGACAGGAACAGATCTGAGCGCAACAATGGCTGCTTCTGGACACGTGTTAAACCCAAAGAGCACCTGCAAACCTCTTGGCCGTGGGTGTTTTGAGGTACAGCCGGGCCCTGGTGAGGAGGACCCAGACGCGATGCCAAGCTCTGGGAGGCAGCACAGGGGGGTGCCCTGGGTGGCCCCACACCCGCAGACACACCTGGATTTCCTGGATGCTCTCTTCCTCTCGGGCATCCACCTTCTTCTCCACCCCCTCCCCCCGGAGCAGGGCTTCCAGGGTGGTGCTCTCTGAGGTGAACCCATCCTTCTTCAGAGGCAGCTCCACTTCTGAAAAACAGAGATGCAAAAGCAGGTCAGGCCACTGGCAGCAGGCGACGGGACAGCATGCAGGGAGCGTGGCTCCTGGGTGCGAACTTGGGGTGGCTTCTGCCCTCTCCTCCTGCTGGAACAGGAACATGGAAATCCATCTCTCTTTCATGATCTCAGAGATACACTCCCTTATTTTGAAAATATCAATTGTGTTTTTATCTCCTTGAAAGGCAGAGAGACGGGGGCAGGAGGAGAAATCTGTCTTCAGTCTCCTGATACCCTCCCTAAATGCTCACAACAGCCAGTTAGTTCCAGGCCAGCTAGAAGCCAGAAACCAGAACTCCACCCAGGTTTCCCTGGGTAGCAGGGATCCAAGTACCTGAGCCATCAACTGCTGCCTCCTAAGGTGCAGGAAGCTTGATAGGAAGCAGGGGGCGGGGGGGGGGGGGGGGCAGGGGGGGAGATTCCACCCCAGGCACTGTGATACGGGATGCAGGCCTCTCATTGTGCCACCACGCCCACCCCTACCCAGAGACAGGTGGTAACCTTGCCCATGCCCTCAGTGAAAGCTGGCAAAGAGCAAAACAGGGCACCCGCTGGGTGTGGGACCAGACTGCCTGCCACTCTCCAGCCACACGACGTTGGGCAAAGCGCTCAAGAGCCTGGAGCCCCTTTCTGTGTCTCCACAGTGAGAATTACAGGGGTTTCACGGGAGCAGAAATGCGTTCCCTTAGGCGAGAGGGCTTTGGAAACCCTACTGCAGTTCACGGCCATTGGCCTCAGCTCGCCTGCTCTCTCCTCCACCCTCACTCCTGTCTCCCAACCCCACGACCTCCCCTCAGCTCGCCTGCTCTCTCCTCCACCCTCACTCCTGTCTCCCAACCCCACGACCTCCCCTCAGCTCGCCTGCTCTCTCCTCCACCCTCACTCCTGTCTCCCAACCCCACGACCTCCCCTCAGCTCGCCTGCTCTCTCCTCCACCCTCACTCCTGTCTCCCAACCCCACGACCTCCCCTCAGCTCGCCTGCTCTCTCCTCCACCCTCACTCCTGTCTCCCAACCCCACGACCTCCCCTCAGCTCGCCTGCTCTCTCCTCCACCCTCACTCCTGTCTCCCAACCCCACGACCTCCCCTCAGCTCGCCTGCTCTCTCCTCCACCCTCACTCCTGTCTCCCAACCCCACGACCTCCCCTCAGCTCGCCTGCTCTCTCCTCCACCCTCACTCCTGTCTCCCAACCCCACGACCTCCCCTCAGCTCGCCTGCTCTCTCCTCCACCCTCACTCCTGTCTCCCAACCCCACGACCTCCCCTTGGCCACACCAGCTACCCAGCTCCAGCAGCTCCAAGAGAAGTTGCTTCCACCTCACAGAGGCCGTGTCATCAGCTCACTGGGGAAGCGGCCGTCCCAAAAGCTGGGGGGAAATGGAGCGAGGTCCAATGCCCGCCCAGCAGGACTCAGTCCAGCATGAAGAGGGCTGCAGGGCCCAGCACGGGGAGACCAGCAGAGTGGTAACCGCACCGGGCATGTGATCATCAAGTGGGGCTTGAGGCCACTGAGACAACTGAACAGGGGTGACAGGAGCCAGCTCTGCCCATGAAAGAGACCGGAGAGAGAAACTGAACCCCTTCCTCAAGTGTCCCCCAAACTCCCAACTTAACAGAGGTGGCATTATTTTTCTAGTTAAAAACAGAACCCCAGGCCAGTGCTGTGGTGTAGCAGGTAAAGTTGCCTCCTGCAACAGCTGCATCCCACATGGGTGGTGCCAGCTCGAGTCCCAGCTGCTCCACTGCTGATGGCCTGTGAAAGCAGCTGAAGATGGACCAAGTGCATGGGCCCCTGCACCCATGTGGGAGACCTGGAAGAAACTCCTGGCTCCTGGCTTTGGCTTGGCCCCGCCCCAGTTGTTGTGGTGATTGGAGAGTGAACCAGCAGATGAAAGATCTCTCTCTCTCTCTCTCTCTCTCTCTCTCTTTCTGTTTCTCTATCTCTGCAATTCCTTCAAATAAAATAACAAATCTTTTTTTTAAAAAAAAAAATAAAAACAGAAACCTAAAGTACAAGTGGTCATATTTTTATTTTGCTCCGTCTTTTTTTTTTTTTTTTTTTTTTGATAGGCAGAGTGGATAGTGAGAGAGACAGAGAGAAAGGTCTTCCTTTGCCTTTGGTTCACCCCCTCAATGGCCGCTGTGGCCGGTGCACCGCACTGATCTGAAGCCAAAAGCCAGGTGTTCCTCCTGGTCTCCCATGCACGTGCAGGGCCCAAAGACCTGGGCCATCCTTCACTGCACTCCTGGGCCACAGCAGAGAGCTGGACTGGAAAAGGAGCAACCGGGACAGAATCCGGCGCCCCGACCAGGACTAGAACCCGGTGTGCCGGCGCTGCAGGTGGAGGATTAGCCTAGTGAGCTGCTCCATCTTTTCTGATTCTACACCTCACACCCACCTAATGGGAAAGGTCCCTAACCTTCACCATGAGATGTGTGGGCAGCACCACTGTCTCTGGTAAGATGGGTGCAAGAAGATGTTGCAGAGGGGGGGCTGGGAATGAGTTGGGGGGACAGATAAGCCTCCCCTAGGGGAGAACTGAGAGTTAGGCATAGGTGGGATTAAGGGATCCAGCAGGTCTGCTGAAGCATCCTGGCACACCTGGCAGTGGGGAGCCATCACTGCTGGGAGAGTGCTTGCAGGAACGTGGAGACGGCACCGCAGCAGAGCCCCAGACAGGGGCTGTGCCTCGCACCACAGGAGCCCTGAGGCCAGGAAACCAAGGGAAAGGGCGCCTGGCCCACTGCTCTCTCCCCACATCCTCCACCTTCCTGCTGAGCCCTCTCCTGTTGGCCCCCCTCAACAGGAAGCCAGAGGACAGGAGAGCCTCGTGGATACAGAGGTCATACTCCTGGACACAAGTGTGGATCTGGAGGGGCGAACGCACTCAGGCGGCACCACCAAGCCTTGCTCCACTGGGCTTCGTCGGACTCCAGTGGAGCTTTACCTGCCCTTCCAGCTTCTTCCACCAGGAACAAATCCAGTCTGTTTTCCGTTCCTATGATGAAATATGCAGGCTGGGTAACCTTATAAAGAAAAGAGGCTGGGCCGTCACTGCGGCTCACCAGGCTAATCCTCTGCGGCGCCGGCACACCGGGTTCTAGTCCTGGTTGGGGCACCAGATTCTGTCCCGGTTGCCCCTCTTCCAGGCCAGCTCTCTGCTGTGGCCCAGGAGTGCAGTGGAGGATGGCCCAAGTGCTTGGGCCCTGCACCCCATGGGAGACCAGGAGAAGCACCTGGCTCCTGCCTTCGGATCAGCGCAGTGCGTTGGCCGCGGCGGCCGTTAGAGGGTGAACCAACAGCAAAGGAAGACCTTTCTCTCTGTCTCTCTCACTGTCCACTCTGCCTGTCCAAAAAAAAAAAGAAGAAAAAGAAAGAAAAGAAAAGAAAAGAAAAGAAAAGAAAAGAAAAGAAAAGAAAAGAAAAGAAAAGAAAAGAAAAGAAAAGAAAAAGAAAAAGAAAAGAGGCTGGCATGGCTCACGGTTCCGGAGGTTCAAGGGCATGGTGCCGGCTCTTGCTCAGCTCTGGGGAGGGCCTCATGGCAGATGGCATCCTGCAGGCAGGAGCAAGTGCAAGAGGGAAGATCCCATCGCCAGCCAGGCCAGGGGGCAACTCAGGCTGAGGCCAGGCTCAAGCCTTTATAACAACGCGCACTCTGCAGCTGTAAATCAGGGTTCCCTAACAACTACACTTACCTCTTCCCAGGGCAGCTCCGCAAGGACCCACGGGCCTCCCACCAGGTCTCACCTCTCACTCACCATACAGAGGACCAAGCCTCCAATACAGGAGCTCTGGGGGCAACAAACCACATGCAAACCACAGCACACAGGCTGACCAGGCCATGAAGGGGGTCCCCCAAGTGTCCAATTCAAGCTGAAGAAACAAACAGCCCTGGGTAACTGCCCTCCAGGAAAGAGGGTGGGAAGGAGAAACAGCATCTGATGCTCCTTAGGAGCCGAGGTATCTGGGATTTTTCTTAACACAAAAGTAACACATCAGCCACCTTGGAAACCCAGCCAGCCAGCTAGCCATTCAACCAGTAGTTACCAGGCACCTGTCATGTAACTAATGCTGCACTGGGATAAGGCACAAAGGAGGTGACCCAAGTAAAGATGGATGTCGCATTTAGGCAGCTTGCAGTGTAAAGAGACTGAAATTAGAGGCAGGCGTTGGGCACAGAGGTTAAGATGCCACTTGGGATGCCAGCCTCCCATTTCACAGTGCTTGGGTTCAAATCCTAGCTCTGCCTTCAATCCAGCTTCCTGCTAATGTTCACCCGGGGAGGCAGCAGGTGATGGCCCAAGTACTTGGGCACCCCACCACCTACATGGAAAAGCCAGATTGAGTTCCAGATTCCTGGTTTGACCTGGCCCAGTCCCAGCTGTTGCAGGCATTTAAGGAGTGAAACAGCAGATGCAACTCTCTTCATCTCTCTGCCTTTCAAATAGATTAAATAAGGAAATTAACAGACAGGCATTAAAGGTCAAATACAAGCTGAGATGCACATGTGGATTGCTATGGAGGAAAGCAGCACAGTGGAGTGTGAAAGAACAAGGGGAAGAGCCATCTACGCTAGACCAGGGAGCCGGGCAAGGCCTGTCTGATGAACTCACATTTGAGTCGAGGGCCAGAAAAATAGTCTACTG
Organism: Sylvilagus floridanus; assembly: GCA_949820135.1. Classification (NCBI taxonomy): domain Eukaryota; kingdom Metazoa; phylum Chordata; class Mammalia; order Lagomorpha; family Leporidae; genus Sylvilagus; species Sylvilagus floridanus. Next base: position 6,393,659 of record OX463228.1, on the reverse strand, counting down.
TCTACTTCAGTGAACTGGGAGCGTGCAGCTCCATCGCCTGCTCTGATAGCACAGGACCCCTTCCCCGAGCTGGAAAAGTCTTCCAAATGCCACATCTGGAACAATGAAGGTGTGTCTCATGCCCTGTGCTCAGTCAAAAAAGAACAGCTGGTCAGCATCTCTCAAACTGCCGACAGTCGTATATCTTGTATCTCTGACGTTCATATGTGAGCGCCCCCCTTCACCTTCTCCGCATTAAACACTCCTGCTGCCAGAAGCGCACAGCCCTTTAGGACTGGCAAAGGCCTTACAGGTCATCAAACACAGGCATCTCATTTTCCCAATGAGTCACCTGAGACCCAGGGAACTGAAGCAGCTTCGCCAAAAACCACATCACTAGACAAGAATGTACCTATCCCAGATGACACTGTGATGGTGACAAAGAGGTCCCATTCATCATCCAGATGCTTCCCTTCAGAAGAGGATACATCTTGGTCATCCTATCGTAAGCTGAAAGTATCATAAACGGAAGATGCACTTAATACACCTAACCCACAGAACACCACAGCTTAGCGACACAGTGCACTGTCACAGAGTACAGAATGTTGTTCCCCCAACCCCCCACGTGCTGGGGAGCTGCAGGGGCTGCCACTGTCTCACATCACCATATCCCAAATCACCAGCCTGAGAAAAGACCAAGTTCTGATGGCTATCACTTTCACAGTGCTGTAAAGTCCAAAATATCTAAGTGGAACCATAGTAAGCCAGGAACCATCTGGCTTCTTAGCTGTAATTGGCAGGCCCAGGCTGAGCCACAACTGTACTTGGGAGCCCGTACAAGGCACTTCAAAACGTTTGTGGAAAATGGAATTAAAAGTTTGGTGCCAAAAAAAATGTTGAAGTCTTTGCATATAAGCAGTCCTCAAAAAGTTCATGGAAAAATGTGTGTTATGACATGATGACGCATGGGCTGCAAAACTTTTTCCATCAGAATAAACATATTTTGGTTCCATTTTCCACAGACGCTTTGACATCCCTTTACCTCTATATGTGCAGAGGGCGTGGCGCTTAATGAACACCCAAAACGCAGCGCCTCTTACTGCTGTACACAATGTCTTCCCACCACATCCAGGAGCACACTTACCCCTTGTACAGATGAAGACCGTGTGGCACTGGGAGGTTCCAAACTTGCTTAAGAGATCACAGAGCCGGAGAAAGATGACATCCAGCCTCGAACTCAACCTGCCTCCACCACCCACCTGTCTAGGCAGCTGCACAGACTCCACCTGCCTCCCTGGGGCCTTGCTTGAAAGGTCTTTTTCCAAACCTTCGTGCCTTTTCCTGGCATTCCCAGACCCCCTGATTTCTACATTTCACAATAAATGACAGACATTGGCTGAGGCGGAGCTATTTGTTGTGGTTCTGTGCTCTCCTCTTAAGAACATCCCCAGCGGCGCCCACCTTCGGTAACGGCATCAACCCGACAGAATCTTCCATCTCCTCCCGCCTTCTGTCTTCCCCTGCTGACTCTGCCTCTCTCCTGCTTCCCCATAATTCAATCACTGCCTCCTCTTTAATCACATTTTGCCAGATAGACACGGGATAAGAATCAAGAGGAGAAATGTGCACTGGACCCTGCTACATGCTAGGGGTTGGAATCAGTGTCCTGCAGCCCCCAGAGTCCAGTCTGCTCATGGGGAAAGGGCCACACAGAACGATGGGCTTACCCAGGCCCACTGAGAAGTTCAATGCTATCATTCTCCCCTCTTGACCAAAACACTGAATTAGCTCCTGTAGGTACTGCTTTCAGACAGCCCTGAAGGCAGACCCTAGCCTGGCTGTTTACTAGTAGGGGGACACAGGCTGGCGACTTAACCCAGCCCTGTTAAGTGGGAGGTGATCATGGTGTTGGTGTGAGATGCCATAGGGTGACACACTGCGTATGAAACCCTGGCAGGATCCATACAACAAACCGAGTGTGAGGAACAGGGTGGAAAATGAGGCTTATCAATTTTAATTTCTCTTATTCCATTCAAAACTTGGATCCAAAATTAGACCATAGGGAGAAGCCTTTGGCCTAGTGGTACGTCGGAGTGCCTGCTTTCAATTCCCAGCTCCAGCTCCTGACTCTAGCTTCCTACTACTGTGCACCTGGAAGGCAGCAGTGATGGCTCAAGAAGTTAGATTCCTGCCACCCATTCTGGGCATTTGGGAAGTAAATCAGGTGAGGGCAGTTCTCTCTCTCTCGCTCGCTCTCTCTCTCTCAATCTCTCTTTCCCTCTCTCTCAAATAATTTTTGAAAAATCTTTTCACTGAGTTAAAAGTTATTTTGGAAAATCCTATCAGGGCAGGCACTGTGTGCAGAGGATTAAGCCACCACTTGGGATACCCACATCCCACCTCTGAGTGCCTGGTTCGAGTCCCAGCTACTCCATGCTCACAATCCAGCTTCCTGCTAAAGCCCCTGGGAGACAGCAAATGATGGCCCAAGTACTTGAGTAGTCCTGCCTCCCACAGATATGGAATTCCTGGCTCCTGGCTTTGGCCTGACCTGCCCTAGCCCTGGTTGTCACAGGCATCTGGGGAGTCACCATTGGATGGAAGAGCAGTCTCTTGGGTTTTCCCTTTCTCCACACCCCCTCCCTCCATCCCGCAGCACTCCATCACTCCATCACTCTGCCTTTCAAACAAATAAATCTTTTTAAATTATATCTTATATGTAAAAAGCCATAGGCTGTTATAAATGTCTTAAAAATGCTGGATGGTATTTTCAAACTTTGAGTTGTTCTGATTTTAATGGTATGGCTACACTGTCCAATAGAAATATAATGCAAACCACTCAGGTAATTCTAAATTTCTAGTAGCCTCATTTTAAAAAGCAACTTAAAGCAGATGCAATTAATTTTAACAGTATATTTTATGTATTTTAAAAAATTGATGTAAAATTTCACACTTTTATTTGCATTTCATCTTCAAAGACCAGTATGTATGCTGTACTTCCAGCACATCTCAATTCAAACTAATTCCTTTTCAACTACTCCATAGACACACGTGGCTGGTAGCTACCAAATTGGACTGCACAGGTTTATGGCATTAAAGGTAACATTTGGGGCCAGCACTGTGGCAGCAGCATCCCATGTGGGTGCAGGTTTGAGTCCCAGCTGTTCCACTTCCAACCCAGCTCTCTGCTAACGCACCTGTGAAAGCAGCGGAAAACAGCCCACGTGCTTGGCCCCTGCAACCCACGTGGGAGACCTGGAAGAAGCTCCTGGCCCATCCCCAGCCATCTGGGGAATAACCAGTAGATGAAAGATCTCAATCTCTTGATCTCTCTCGCTCTCACTTTTGCTCTGTCTCTCCTCTCTGTAATTCCACCTTTTAAATAAATACATTATTTAAAAAAGGAAAAGTTAACATTTACTATGATTTTGCTCCCCCGAATGGAAGGGATTTAAATACAGTTTTTGAGATGGAGCACCGTGCCCAAAGCAACATTCTAACTGACCAGTGGAGAGTGCTGATTGCGAAGCACTATGGGTAAGGCTCACAAGGTCAGAGTGACGGCGTATCCACCGCCACCCCCAACAAGCCAGCGGAGGGGGCATTCTCTAGCTTCCAGCCGCAGGAGGTCTCGGAGTGAAGGGGGGGTGGGGAGGTAACGGGTCCACTCCCACCAAGTGCATCCTAGTCAGGCTTCCTACCGAGCCCGCGGGGATTTCATTGATTCAATCTTATTCTAATATGGCTCATCGGGATACAGAATTTAGTAATCCCTTACAAGTGCACTCATTTTGAACCTCACACAAATTTGGAGACCACCTAACCTGACAGGAGTCATCCAACATTTAACATTAAAAGAAAACAATCCAAAACACACACATAATTCATCTTAAAATTAGCCTGATTCTATACACACGGATATCAACCCACGGATCGTTACTCTCTGCGGAGCAGCAGCAGCTGTCACCCAAGCCAGCCGCCTCCCTGGGCCCCCGGAAGCAGCACTGCCTCCACTTCTAATTGGGAACAGAGATACTCCTTGGGTGACTTCCAGCACGATCCATCACACCAGAGACAGCTTCTGTGCAAACCGAAGCAAATCGGTTTCCAAATAAGAAAAAAAACCTCTTAGACAAACAAGGATTGAACCATAGAAAGTCGTTTAAAAAAAAAGAAGAAGAAGATGGAGGAGGAAGAGGAGGAAGAAAACACAAATAAAAGCAAAGGAAAAAAAGGAAAAAAATGTCAGCAAAGAGCAGCGGCTTCTCTCCAGGGCCACGGACAGGGCAGCCGTCCTCTTGGGTGCGGATCAAAGCCCATGCCTTTGACACAGGTGCCCCCAAGCCTGCCACCCAATGCACCGAAAGAAAAGCCTCCACTGGGCTGCTGGAGCCACTGAGCTCATTAACAGGATGCGGGTGAGATGAGTCTGGAAGCGCAACACCGGAGCACGGCGAGTAATTAAATCCCAGGTCATTTAAAAATGCAAACGCCTTGGATGTCACCAGCGCACAGAGCCTGACTCCTTCCCTGGGTTATTTGGCACAGGGCGGAGGACTGGCAACCTGCACATCGTATATGGATTATAATAAAATATGCTGTATTAAAAAACCAGATTAAGACAGTTCTTCTTTGGGGAAATACACAAGGAGAGGAGCTGTCTGTTAGCTGTCGAGTTTGCAAGAGATAGCATCTTTCAGTAGGTTGTGCTCCGCCAACAGACAGACTGCCCCCGGGGAAATGGTGGTGAAACCCCCGACAAGGCGTATCCATCCGTCCATCCATCACGGGCTCGCTCTGATGCAGGGGCCTGGAGATAGTCATGGAGCCAGAGGGAGGGAGAAATCCCACACACAATAGCGAAGAATCCTCCTGCTTGATCACGAGGGCTCGGATGTGTGTGTGTGTGTGTGTGTGTGTGTGTGTTACCTGCCTCTTAGTTTTTCTCTAAAAATACAAATGTGCAGTTGTCTCTTCTGGGGGCTTATTATTTTGAGGAATTAAGCTCATCATATTTCTGGGGATTTATACACCAACTTACACCAAGAAGCAAGGAGCTTAAGAATCATTATTTCGTTTATCCCCATTGGACTCTCAAGACTCCTGGGGAGGGAGCAGCCGGGGTGGGGGTGGAAAGGGTTGTTATCTCACAACCCATAGCAGGAAAGACTTGGGGGGACCAGAGACCCCATCTCCTGTGATGATGGCAGGCCCAGGAATCGGCTGCTGGTCCCCAAGGGGTGCCATTGTCTTGGCTACCTTTGATTCCCCGTTTTGTGACTCATAGAGCTCAAAATAGACGAGGTTCACACAGAGGACCCAGGCTGCCTCCTGCAGGTCCTTGTTACGGTTTGTTCTAGAATCCCAGGAGACTGACCATCCTGCTGCATGGCTACTGCTGTGCCCACCCATTGGCCCCTAGGCAGGCATCCAAGAATGAGACCCCAGCATGAGGTCAGGGCCATAGACAGGCCTCCCTCCTCCCATCCCTGATTCACAGAAAGTACCCACACTGCCAGAGCAGGGCACCACAGGGCCTGCCCACAGCCCAGATAATGCAGCTTAGCACAAAGGCGAGGGTGGGTGGGGGTTTAGCAGGAATGGATTGAGCAAGTGCACTATCTCCAAGGATGGCTAGGGAAGTGGGGAGAGACAGGTCAGAGGCACAAAGCTTCAGTGAGACAAGATGAATAAGTTCTAAAGATCCCTTGTAAAGCGTGGTGACCACAGCTATTAATAATGTATCGTGCACTTGAAAATTGCCAACAGAGTAGATCTTCAATGTTGTTCTCATCACAAAATTAAGCAGGGGAGCTGACAGATAGGATCATTAGCTTCATTTAATCATTTCACAGTGTATATATGCATCAAAGCATCATGTTGTCTGTCCCAAATATATACAACTCTTAACAAGTACACCTTAATAGAGCTAACAACAACATAAAAAATAAACAGGGAAGGAGCCAGCATTGCAGCACGGCAGGTTAAGCCTGCAACGCCAGCATTCCACATCAGCACTCCAGCTCGAGTCCCAGCTGTTCTGCTTCCAATCCAGCTCCCTGCTAATGTGCCTGGGAAAACAGCAGAAGATAGCCCAACTGTTTAGGCCCCTGCCACACATGTGGGAGACCCAGATGGAGTTCTAGGATCCTGGCTTCAGCCTGGCCCAGCACCACCATTGCAGCCATTTGAGTTAACTAGCATGATGGAAGACCCCTCCCCTTTCTGTAATTCTGCCTTTCAAATAAATAAATCTTTAAAAAAATTAGAGAGAGACAGAGAGAGAGAGAGAAAGCGAGGTCTTCCATCCACTGGTTCATTCCCCAAATGGCAACAACGGCCAGAACTGGGCCAATCTGAAGCCAGGAGCCAGGAGCTTCTTCCAGGTCTCCCACATGGGTGCTGGGACCAAACACTTCTGCTTTCCTAGGCACATTAGCAGGATGGTGGATAGGAAGTGGAGCAGCTGGGACTCAAACCTGTGCCCATATGGAATGCCAGCACTACAGGTGGCAGCTTTACCCACTACACCACAGTGCTTGCCCCTGAATAAATATTAAAAATGAAAAAACAGACACAGCCAGATGGGCCTGCCCTCGCACACCATGGCGAACAGATGTGGTCAAGCAGAAAGGAAGCCTTCAAAGTTCACTCCTGCTGAACCAGCAGAGGATGTGGGAGAGCCAGTTCAGGGACATAGGGGTCTAGGTCTGATAAGGACGGAGTCCCACAGCCAGACACTAGGTCTTCACTCCTCAGCATAAAAGGTTCTAGAGCAGAAGCCTCTGGAGACTGCAAGTAAGTTCTCCTCCTCCGGGGCCGGTCAGCACAACATTTTCCAACTGGACCGAGAATGTCTGCCAGGAGCTCACCATGGGCTGCTGGGGACAGGAGCAGCAGTGGGCACGAATCCTGGGCTCACGCTGGGGACAAGAGCAGCAGCAGGCACGAGTCCCAACCCAGTGGCACAGTGTCCTCATGGCATCACACCACCTCCTTACCCTTACCAAGTCTTCCACCTTTCAACTTGCAACATGCTCGGAGTAAGCGGTGTGAGGCTAACATGATGCACTGCACACAAAGAGGCAAGGTCAGTGAGCTTAGGCGATTGCCTCAAACCACAAAGCCCGTGGGTGGAGGAAGTTGAACTTGAACCCAGGCCTTGTGACCCCTGTTGGTATACTTTCCTGCAGAGTTTGGCTGCTTAGAATATCAAACCAAAGACGGGCCACCCAGGGCTGGCTGGGTACCACATGGAAAGTCCAGCTCTGCTGGCCAAGGCTTCTCGCTGGCTCAGTCTTCCTCAGCTGCAAAACTCAGAAGGTAAGAGCTGTCAGCTATGTTCCCCAAGCAAACTTGAGCTCAAACTGGACACACTCCCCCTCCTTTGCCTCTTTAACAAATCCCCATCCATCTATTCTGTGCCAGCCCCTGCAGGGTTGCCAGGGATGCAGATGAAGAAATGGGTAAGCCCTCTCCACAAAACGTTTCCCTTCCAGTGGGGAGAGCACAGGTGAACAGACAGTGGCATCAGGGATGCCTCAGGCTGTACATGTGGCTCTGCCAGGCTCGCCTGTGGGAACTGCAGCTGCCCGGCCCACTCCCAGCTGCGAGCCCCTTTCCTCACCCAGGCCTATCCCCCCGAAAGCCCCTGTAGAACGCAGCAGTTATGAGGACACCCAGACTCAGTTCCCAGCCCTGGCTCCGTTCCTGAGACTACCAGGGAGGCCGAGGGAGCAAGTCACTGGGACCCAAGCGTTGGGGCATGAAGAGGGGCTGGAGTCGCCTGCCCACCTCTCTCTGGCTCCCCCACTCCTGAGGCCCATGGAGCAGAGGCAGCCGCCGCTGCGGGCCTCCAGGATGGATGGCTGCAGGCTCTGACACTGCAGGAAGGAGATAAATGACTGGTCATTTCCCCCTGATGCACTTGAAGGCATCCATTCTCCCAGCCGTACCAAGCTCAGGCAACCCCCCGCACAGAGACAGATAAGCACAGGCAGCCGGGTGAGAGCGGAGCGTCCTTCCCCCTCAGAAGGACACAGTCAGACTCCTCTGCAGGCCGGGAGAAGGTCACACTGTCCACCAGCTCACACCTGGCTCCAGGCTCCACGGGTCCCTTCCCTCCCCCCCAACAGTGCCCGCCCCCCGCCCTGCTCATCCATCTGAGAAGCACTCGGCAGAGGGGGAGGGCTGGGGGGCACAGGGAGCCCGCTGACAGGCTCATCAATCTCAGGCTACATGCTTGGCACATTGGCGTCCCTTAAGTTGTTCCCGGACGGGGAGGGTGTCAGAGGAGCCGTGGTGGGGGCTGCTTGGGGAGAAGAGAAATCGCGCTGAACCTCACAGCGCAAATGGTGGGAGAAGCCTGGAGCCTATTAGAATGTGGGCCATGCACAAAAGCAGTAGGGAACTAATTAAGATGCAGGATTTTCAAAGGCTGGGAAGTTGGCCGCAGCCGGCTCCCATCTGGAGAGTTCTCTGGCAGTTCAGGCCAGCAGGGACAGCACCCCAGGCAGGCAAAACGGCCCTCCCCACCCCTGCCAGACCACCCCCTTGGGGACGATGCCCCCCTCTGAGGTGTCCCTGTGACTTGCTGGTTGGCTGGCTTTGGCCCCCTCTGCTTTGGGGTACCCCGGGAGACTGCTTCCTTCCGGGCTCCTGTCTTCCTGTTTCCCCAACAAAACACAATGGGGGTGCAATGGGGAGTGGTCACTGAGGAACTACTGAAAACAGGGGGAAACCAAGGGAAAGAAACCAACACCCTATACCTGGCTGTCCCCTGCCACCAAGGGTGGCCACGAGCCATGATGCTCCCCACATGCCCAGCAGAAGGGACTGGGACATCCCAGGGACAGGAACGTGTGTGTTGGGTCTTGGAGCAACATGGCGCCAGTTCCAACAGGCTTCCCCCCACCCAGGGTTCTTTCCTCGGCTTCGCCACTCATGCCCCCTGGGGAAATTAACTTCCTAATTCTGTGCCATGGTTTCCCAGCCTCTAAAATGAAGATACTCTCAGCCCAAGACCATAGGGACCAAAAGGTCTGGGGTTCGAAGATGCTAAATTGATCCAAGCAGACTATCTGAGCATTGAACCCAGAGGGACACAAGTACAGTTTGTTCCCAGCCTGGTTCTTTTCTTCATGCGAAACAGAAAAGAGAGAGTGCAGTTATAAGGCTCTGTGTTAAGCAGCTGGCTTTTGCCCAACATCTGCCCGGCTTCAGGGCCTGCTCGTGGGTATTTACTACACACCTCTCTCGCCTGCCAGCTCGGCTCCCCAGCACAAGGACAGAGCTTGGTTTCTTAGGGAGAGGGTCCAGGGAGGTCCTTGCTGGTCCCGGGCCCCGGCCCAAGTCCTCAGGTTGTAGGAATTGCGATGCCTGCGACGTGAAACACCTTGCGTTCACTCCTGCAGCCAGGCACAAGCTGCGGACAACGCCGAAGTCCACTGTAAGTCAGCAGAGGCACAGCATGGTAGGGGCCGTCCCTGACATGCCCACGCAAGGGTGGGGGCGAGGTGAGATGTTTATCAGGGACCCACTACTAGGGTGATGCCTGGCATGGGCAGCGGGGATTCCAAGGAGCTCCTCCAGCTCCAGCCCCTCCTCACCCCCACACAGTCTCCTGTGTACCTGCAGAGAGTCTCCTGGGAACATAGGAGGGAGGCGTGTTCACCAAGAAGCAGACTGGATGGAAACAGCAGTAACCCCCTCGGGACGGAACCAGCGACTTGTGGCAGCCAAGCTCTGGCTCCCTGCCCCCCTCCCTGAATGTCTGCATTTGTCCCAGAGGTAGAGAGTTTGGTGACCCTGTCCTCAGACCTTCATGATTCCTGAGCCTGCGACCCGCCTCCCTCTGTCCAGACCTGGTTTCCTGATGCAGTGCGGCAAATGCAGAGTCAAGGCTGACTCCAGCCCATGTACACCCTGGCCTTGGCTGCTGAAAGCTGCCAGTCACTGCTGGACTTGGGAGGGACAGGGCAGAAGAAGAGAGGGACAAGCTGAGTGTCAGCCGGCGACCTGCTGTTGGAGGCCCCTCGCCATCCGTCAGAGGGCGTGACAGGAAGGAGGTGAGGACATGGCAGGATGATGCTGATGGTGGCACCTGGGGGGCTGAGAGTCACAGGCACAGCTGGGCCCCTGGCACGTGTCAACAGCAACCCCGGGCAGCCTACACCGGCATGCTCGGAGGAAAGGGAGAGCAAAGATGGGCATTCTCAGGAGTGGGAGGTGCAGGGGTGCAAGGGCTAGGTGCATGCTTGGTTTCCCCTCAAAATAAACTCGGTCTTCTAATTTCCATAAATCGAAAGAGCTACAGCCCAGAACAAACAAATTGATCATCAATTTTCAGCAAGTTTTGTCCAAAAAGACTTCTTTGTTTTTTTTTTTTTAAGATTTACTTATATATAATTTGAAAAGCAGAGTTACACAGAGGCAGAGGCAGGGAAAGAGAGAGGTCTTCCATCCACTGGTTCACTCCCCAGATGGCTACAATGGCCGAAGCTGAGCCAGTCTGAAGCTAGGAGTCCAGCACTTCTTCCACATCTCCCACACTACTGCTTTCCCAGGCCACAGCAGAGAGCTAGATCGAAAGTGGAGCAGCCAGGGCTCGAACTGGCACCCATATGGGATGCTGGCACTGCAGACAGCCGCTTTACCCACTACGCCACAGTGCCAGCCCCGGCAGTGACTTAACCTGCTACACCACAACACTGCTCCCTGGCTTTAATTTTTTTTTTCCTACTTGGCAACATATCTTGGACATCTTTGCTTTTTTTTTTTTTTTTAAGTCATAAGGGCATAAGACACAAGGGTATTCCATCTTACAAATGTACTAAAATGTATTTATCAAGTCCCCTATCAATGGACCCTCCAATAGTTTCCAATCTTCATTTGTTGTTGCTACTAATAATGCCACGACAGATATATAAACCTATCGTACACATCATCCTTCAGAAAGGCTCCACTCAGTTCCACTGCAGTGGGCAAAGGATCGCACCTCCCCAGCTGTTCCCTCTGTGGTCCCCACCTGCTCCCTGCTCCTCCATCCTCAGGAAGTCTGCCTCAGTCCCCCAATCTGATCCCTGCCCCCACCTACAAGGATTGTACAGCAAGATGTCCAGGGACTCTGGACAGTGGCTCTACCCTTGTCATACTCCAAAGTGTTGACCAAAACAACCACGCCCTCCTTGAACCCACATCAAATGGAATGCAGAAACATGTATAGCTGCTGTCCAGGCAGCCCCTGCCCTCGGGGAGGGCACCCCTGAAACAGGGAGGAGGCCCTCTGTGCACATGAGGGCAGAGCTGCCGAGACGTGCGCGGGTGGTGCATGCACGAGGACCAGGGCAAGGGCACAGAAGAGACACTGAGACACAGCCTGGCTCTGCCAACCCACCAGAAGAGGGCATCGCATGACAAATGCCCACCCAGAGGGGGCACTGCCTGCTACTACAGCACAAAGGTAGGCCAAGGGTGGGCTCACCGAGGCTCAGCAATTCTGACACTTCGGCTTGGGGGAACACGGGAATGCAAGCTCAGGCTCCCCGGGGGAAGCCTACACTCCTTGAGCTGTGCTGTTTTGTGCTCTCTCAGTGGCTCCTGACTGCTTCAAGACACCAGGCTGGGGGCTCCTTATCCCTGACTCGAGCTGCGGCCACAGCATCCTGACACCTGTGGTGGCAGGTGCATGCGTGCCTGTTCTCTGAGAGCCAGGCCTGAGCCCCATGGGCCTAACTCAACACACTGGATCTGGAAATGACAGATATTTGGTCAAAGGCTCCCGGGGCCCTGCTTGTTAGCAAGCTTGGTAGTAGGTATGATTACCCAAGAGGAGAATGAGTTCACCTGACAAGGAGCTCCATCACTTCAAAGTTATTTCTTCAGGCCTGGGCTGTTCGTTGTTTCCCAGATGCTGGTGTTACAGGAACGAGCCTGCCTTTGGTGGGCCTGACTTTGCCCACTCACAGATCCGGCTGCACCTCTGTGGCCATCCCCACAAAGGCTGGCACTTGTCCTCAGAAAAGAGCTTGGCTGGCTTTTGCCCTCCCCTCCACCCCAAAACCTAGTACAGCCACTTCTGCCTCGTGCCTGGGGCAGGGGCTGGGGAAACCTTTCAAAGCATCCCAGATGCAGGCGCGCTGTGCAGGTGAGCATGTGGCCACAGCAAATCAGCAGCTCTACGTTTCCTCCTGTCCCCTCCCATGTCTCTGAAAAGGCTCAAGGATGGGGCAAGTCCAGAGCCATCTATGAACCCAGCTGCTCCAAACTCAGCCACAGGCAGGGTGCACCCTGGCTGGGAGGCCAGGGTACAAAGTCAAGGTCATTTGAAGCCAGGAGCCCAAAACTGGTACAAAGCCAGAAGGACCAAACACTCATAAAACAGGCCATGATGGATAGAAATATTGACAGCAAAGAGCAATAAACACGATTGTTTGGTATAATAATTTTAAAACATTCACAGAAGCACTTCTTGCATCAGTCCCACCGGTGGTGGGAAGTTCCCTGACAGGTGAAGAGCTCAGCCCACAGACTGGGTTCCTCTCTATACACTGTGACCTTTTTTTTTTTTTTAGGTTTATTTGCTTGTTTATTTGAAAAGCAAAAGGGGGAGGGGGAGTTCACTCCCCAAATGGCCACAACAGCTGAGGCTGGGCCAGGCCAAAGCCTGGAGCCAGGAACTCCGTCCCAGTCTCCCACGTGGGTGGCAGGAATCTATGTACTTGGACCATCTTCTGTTGCTTTCCCAGGCACATCAGCAGTGAGCTAGACTGGAAGTGGAGCAGCAGGGACTCAAACCAGCACTCCCATGTGGAAGGTGGGTGTCCCAGAAGCATCGCAATAGCTGCACGATAACGCCCACCCCGAAACTGGTCTCTTGCCCCTTTTATCCCTTCTGCCCTCTCTAGCCCCCGGGGCTGTGGTAGGGATCAAAGAAGTGACAGGAGTGAACATTCTCTGTAAAGAGCTTTGTAAGCCACAGGTGCTGTCCGGACACTGGCTGTGACGATGATAACTACTCGTGTTCCATGCCCTGGGTGGCAGTAGCTAGTGTAGTGACATAAACCCAGCCAGCAAGGCCATCCTTCCCGGGATGTCTCTGCCACAGCTGCAGAAGGGGACAGCCTTTCAGCTGGGCACAGGGCCTGCTGAGTCTGCAGCCGCTGGCAGACACCTGTGTCCAGTGAAGAAGAATTTAGCCCATATCGCTAAATGCCTGCACGCCTGGATGCAGCTGTGCCTGAAGCCAGATGAACCTTGGGATTTACTCTTTCATGAGCCCACTTCCCTTTCTTCCCTTAGACTAGTTGTATTTGAACTTCTAACATTTATGCTTGCAGGAATCTTAATTATCTCTTGTTATATTTTAATAATTAATACACATCAATTTTATAAATGTAAAATTAATCTGTAACAGAAAACCCTTGTTAAAATTTCTCATCTAAAAATTTTGTTTTTCTTATTTGAAAGGAACAGAGAGAGACAGAGAGAGAGAGAAACCTTCTATCTGCTGGTTCATCCCCTAAATTCCTACAACACTAAGGCTGGGTCAGGTTGAAGCCAGGAGCCCAGAACTCACTCTGGGTCTCCCACGTCGTGGAAGTCATCACCTACTGCCTTCCCAGAGTGCACATTTGCAAGAAGGTGAATGAGAAGCAGAACCAGGCCCTGAAACCAGGCCCTCACCCGGGGGTTGTGGGTGTCCCGAGCAGTGTCTTAACTGTTGAAACAAACACCTGCACCGTGCAAAGTTCCCTCAAGTTAGTACACCTATCGGCAACACAGGGGAGCAGAGAAATCCTCAACAAGGAGATCACGCCATCTAGATTCTCTGCGGGAGCCACGGAAATCGCTGTATGATCAAGAACATGTTTCTTAACTTACCTGCATCCCACTATAATACAGAATTAGAGTTACTGTTATCTAAGCTAATTTATAGTGCTAAATGCCTGTGTTTCGTGAAAGAAGACCCAATTAGTGTGATATACTTAGTGTTCTTAATGAAGACTTTTTATGTAAATGTTAAGAATTAAGACTAATAGTTTAAAATTAACAGCAAGTATTTATAATAAAATGCCTCTCCCCCCGCCTCCCTAACTCTCTCGTTCTGCTTCTCAAATTAATTTCAAAAGCAGGAGGGAAAGCATTTAGCCCATGTCCTGGGCCAGGCGCTGTGGCGTAGTGGGTAAAGCCACCACCTGGAGTGCCGACATCTCATATGGGTGCCAGTTCGTGCCCCAACTGCTCCATTTCCGATCTAGCTCTCTGCTATGGCCAGGGAGGGCAGTGGAAGATGGCCCAAGTGCTTGGGCCCCTGCACCCATCTGGGAGACCTCAAAGAAGCTCCTGGCTCCTGGCTTCGGATTGGCACAGCTCCGGCCATTGCAGACATTTGGGGAGTGAACGAGCGCATAAAAGACTTATCTCTCTTTGTCTCTCTGTAACTCTGGCTTTCAAATAAATAACTAAATCTTTATTTACAAAAAAAAAAAAAAAAGACGCCCATGTCCCGCACTGGAGTGCCTGGGTTCGATTCCTACCTGTGGCTCCTGACGCCTGCTCCCTGTCAGGGCAGACCCTGAGAGGCAGCAGTGAAGGCTCAAGGGACTGGGACCCTGCCACCCTCATGCGAGACCTGGATTTTCTTTCCAGCTCCCAGCTGCAGCCTCAGCCCAGTTATGAGCATCTGGGAGTGAACCTGTGGAAGGGAATTTTTCACTCTTTCCCCCTCCCTCTCAAATAAATAAATATTTTTCAAATTCTTTACATTGACAAATTACATATAAGATATCCTCATATATGTGCAAAATATTTATCGCATCACTGGTTGAGTTGGAAAGAATTAGAAACAAAAATTTGGAACAGCCTGGTTAAACAAATTGCAGTTCAGTCACACAATGCAATATTATGTAATAATAAAAAAGAAATAAGAACACTATTTACTGATATATCCAACATCCAAGGTTCATTTTAAAGTAGAAAGAGCAAAATGCACAGTGACCGTGCTGTGTTAAGAAGGAGGACGAAGGGCACATGTTGATTATTCTGTTTTGATCAGTGTGCACTATATACATATATGGCAACATCTCCTTGGGGCCCATAAATACGTAGAGTTTATGTTAATGAGATTTTTTTTTAAGAGACAAACCAAAGGGGAAAAATAAAATAAGAGCAGGAAGAGGATAAAATTATATAGACATTATTTCTGGCACATAAATAGACTAACCACAACGCTGGCATCTCGCTGGCATCCCGGCTGCCCCACTTCCAATCCAGCTCCCTGCCATGTGCCTGGGAAGGCAGCAAAAGATGGCCCAGGTCCTAGGACCCCTGCACCCATGTAGGCGACCTGGATGGAATTCTGGGCCCCTGGCTTTGGCTTGGCCTAGATCCTGACATTGCAGTGAACCAGTGGATAGAAGATCTGTGTGTGTGTGTGTGTGTGTGCGCGCGCGCGTATGTATGTGTGTGTCAATTCTGCCTTTCAAATAAATAAATAAATCTTTTTTAAAAATTACATCTGACTTGGGGTTTTTTTCTATCTTTTTCTTCTTTTTTCAATCTAAACGGCTTGCTTGACCCTCATAATGGACCTGCAAGTGTAGCTACAGAGGAGCCACCGTGCTTATGTTACAGATGGGGAAATACACCCAGAGGTCAGAGCCAGAGAGGGGTGGATGCCTGTGTCACAGCCTCCCTCAGACCACAGAAGCCACCGGGCAGGTGCTTGGTCATTGCTACAGCATCCACCACAGCGATCTGAAGGGGGCAGAATGAAAGTGCCTCAGGTGAGAGTTAAACCAGGGGTCACCTTATCACTCACCCATGCCACATCCACTAGATCAGGACGGATAACAGAGCTAGGAAAGGAAGGAGGAAGCCCTGACCCCCAAAAGGACCCATTCCTGTCAACAATTATTTATGCCTGCTAAAGAAACACAGATGTGGCCCAGCTGCAGTTAAGAGTTCAAGACCAACGTGTCTCACGCTGCAGTGCACATTCTGGGGGAGGCTCCTGGGGGTCCCGTTGAGATGCAGAGTCTGACTCCACGAGCCTGGGGTGAGGCCCAAGGTGAGGCTGCTGCAGTGGGTCAGGACCACACACTGAGTGTGGGTCTAGAATCACACTGACCATATGGTACCACCAGCCACATGTGGCTCTCAAGCACTTGAAACGTAGCCAGTCCAAAATGAAATGTGGGGAAGTATAAAATACACACTGAAATTCAAAAACACTAAGAGAAAAGAATACAAAAGTCCCCACTCATAATTTTTATGCCGATGACACGTTGGAATAATAACATTCTTGATATGTTGGGTTAAACAGAATACACTATTAAAATTCATTTCCCCTGTTCCTTCTTCCTTTTTTTAATGTGGCCACTAGAGAATGCAAAATGACGCATGTGGCTCATATTATACTTGTATTTCTCCTGGACTCTGTCACTCTAGGGGGTGGGAGGGCAGGACAACCCCAGTCATCACTCTGGAGTATTTGTGAGGATCCATAAGTTGTGTAAGGACATCTGAGACTTCGCATCGAGCACACGGAAGAATCTAGCCCCACCCCCACCCCACCCCCCACATTAAACTGCCAGGCCAGTGAAATCAGGGTTGAGGCCAACAATCAAATCTACCTTAACTGTGACCTGTGAGTGGAAATATCCCCAGTGACCACCGGTGGGTAGAGATTTTGCAAAGCAAACACAGCCTCAGGTGTGGGAAGGAAGGAGTGAAGGGACTGACAGTTCAGGGGTCAGAGGTAACAGTGAGGTCAGAGGTCAGCATGGGAAGGGAGGAGAAAGGGGACTGCCAGACAGCAGCCACTGCCGTCTGCAATGCCTGGGTGACGGCGGGAAACTGTCAGCTCTTTATGTGCACCGCTGGACTGCACTGCTCCCATCCCCCCCAAAACAGAGGTTCCCTTAAAGCCAAAGACTCAGGTTAGCACTTAGCCTTGCTATAACCAGACGCTGTTCTGAAGATGGCCACGTAGTGAGAAGTGTGATACTTGAGTGAGATCCCAGTGGAAAGAATGGGTCATCAAAGAAGGAGGTACCTTTCTCTGAAGGGAGGAGAGAACTTCCACTTTGACTATGACCTTGTCTAAATATGATAAGAGTCGGTGAGCTCAAAAGGCTTCCATAGCCTTGGCAACTCATGACTGGAGCCTAGGGAGATTACTGATGCCATAAACAAGAGTGTCAAATTGTTAAGTCAACAACAGGAGTCACTGTGCACTTACTCCTCATGTAAGATCTCGGTCCTTAATGTGCTGTACATTGTGATTTAATGCTATAACTAGTACTCAAACAGTACTTTACACTTTGTGTTTCTGTGTGGGTGCAAACTGTTGAAATCTTTACTTAATATATACTAAACTGATCTTCTGTATATAAGGGAAATGAAAATGAATCTCAATGTGAATGGAAGGGGAGAGGGAGCGGGAAAGGGGAGGGTTGTGGGTGGGAGGGAAGTTATGGGGGTGGAAGCCATTGTAATCCATAAGCTGTACTTCGGAAATTTATATTCATTAAATAAAAGTTAAAAAAAAAAGAAGTGTGATACTGCAAGGGTACTTCAAAAAGTCTGTAGTAAAATGGAATTAAAAGGTGAGTGTAGGGAGTGGCATTTGGCTTAGTGGTTAGGACATCTGTGCCCCACATCAGATTGCCTGCATTTGATGCCCAGCTCTGGCTCCTGCCTCCAGATGCCTGCTACCCAGATGCTAGGAGGTAGCAGTTATGACTCAAATAACTGGATTCCTGCCATCCACATGGGAGACTTGGAATGAGTTCCCAGCTCCCAGCTCCCAGCTACAGCCTCTGCCCAACCCCAGACATGGTGAGAACTTGAGAAGTGAACTAGCAGATGGAAGATATTTCTTTCTCTCTTGTTCAAAATAAATTCAATAATTAATAGAAATAATAACAGCAATAATAAAATAAAGGATAATTGCCTTGCTGCAAAAATGTTTAAAATCCACACTTTTTTTTCATAATACACATTTTCCATGGCCTTGTAGTAGAGCCCTGCAGATCAGCAGTGAAGAGAAATCAACCAATTGCTTCTGCATGGCCGCAAAGCAAACCACATGACCTGGAAGTAAATTTGGGACCTGAACTCCTCCCTATGCCCAAGGTGAGTTCTATGTTTAGCAAACTGGCCTTCCTCCATGTGAGATCCTCCGCAACTTTATACACAGTGTGGCAAGGAGAGCCAAGGTCCGCAGTGCAGGCTCAGAAACATACAACCATGGGAGACGGCAGGTCTGCTTGAAGCCACAGGGAAGGCATGACACAACCCCCCAGCGCAGCAGCTCCTTGGGTTCTGCTGGGAAGGTAAGCCACCCTGAGCCCGGTGCTCCTGCTGCTGCTTGCAAGACAGCAGACAGAGGAGAAGGTACCAGACACTCAGAGGGGACAGCAGCTCGGGGAGACAGGTGGACTTGTTTACACCCACAAGCAAGCACAGCGACTCACCTCCGAGCACCATGCGTGTTGACTCTCCTGGAAAAGTCAGCTCCATGCACCTCGTCCTGGGCCCAGCCAGCCCCCCTCCGCACCCCCCCACCTCTCCCCAGTGGGAACTCACCAGGTTTTATTTCTAGCAGCCGCAGCTTTGGGTCTTCAGGTGGGTGCAATCGTCTCTTTTTGCGCCAGCAGCGGGCAGGGTATGTGTACAGCTGGCCTGGGGCGAGGCCTGTAGACAGAGACAATGGAAAGATTAAAGGCCCCAGACTGGTAGGGGCCTTTGACTAGATCAGTCACTCACAGAGAGCAGAAGAGAGGTGAAGTGATATGTCAAGGTCACACAGCTGGCTGAAAGTAGAGTCAAGGTGGCACCTATGCCATTTGGCCTCAGGACCTTGACTCTGTCTGCTCCACGGTGCTGTTCAGGAAGCCCACTGCAGAAACACCCAGCACCTCTACCAAGACCAGCTGTGAGGTCCTAGCCTAAGGAACAAAGCACAGGGACCTTGAGTCCCCAAGAGAAACCTTTACAGAGTCCCCTCGGCTCAGCGTTTCCAAGCCACTGTCCCTCCTGCTAAGCAGGCTCCCTTCACAGTGGAGCAGAAGGAACCAATGGGTTTACTGGGATTGCCTGGATTGAGAAACATTTCAAGGTTCCAGGATCAAAAGAACCACATCTACTTACAGTGGCTTCCTGTACCAGCTGTTAGCTGCTGGCTGCTCACAGAAGCCCACCTAAGCCAACCCTACCAGGTTCTGTGTACAACCCTGCCACCTGCCCGGGCCTGCACACCTGCACATCCCTGCCCACCCACCTCAGCCGTACACAATCCACAGGCTGGGCTCAGGTACCACACTGTCTCCCAGTGACAGTCTCCCTGTCTCTGGCTTTTGGCATCACCAGCATCACATCATTGTCATCCAAAGTACCCAGGAGGAGCCTTCTTGCTCCTCACACAACACTCCTGTGGCTCCTGTGGCACACAGTGGGGCAGCCAGAGGCCAGAGAGGGACACAGACTCACCACCCAAGACCACAGTCATCCCCAGAGGAAAGGGCAGGGCCCAGGGGAGACAAGGATGGTACTTCAGATCCACAAGGTGACTTGCAGTCTGAAAAGACTCTCTGATGTCCCCTACAAGAAGCCAGCGAGCCACCAACCAAGCTCTGGTAGACAGAAAAGCCCGGTGAGTACAGGGACTTGTCTGTCTTGTCCTCATCAGAATCCCCAGAACCAGACCTGTGCCCAACACATAGAAAAACCAGAGAATTTGCTGCACGAAGAAACAGGTTCAAGCTCCCCTTGGAAGCCACAACTCTGTGACCCGTAGACGGATATGGCCTGTGACAGCTGTCAGATGCAGATGGCCTCCCAAGAGAGTGTCAGCACCACGCTAGGACCCTGGAACTCAGAAAGTGCCAGGGCCCTGTTCCCATCCGCTGTCTCCCATTCCAGGGTCCTGACAAGTTAAGAGGGGAAACTGACTTCCTGTTTTGTCTTCATAGAGAACATCTAAACAGGTGTCGTCAGTATGTATCCATAGTACAGAAACCAAAATGTCCTGGTCTCCTTATGGGCTGACATAGTTTGGATCACACAGCTGCTTCCCCAGGTTGCAAGACTGGACAAGTCGGAGGTTTGGATCCCTGCCCCTTGGAGACACCATCGAGGTTAGAGCCTATAGTGTGCCTGCTGCATGGGCTGCTGCACAGGAGGAAGGGCCTGTGCCTCTGAGGATCAGACTCGTGCTGATTCACAGAAAACCAAGTGGAGCAGCTAAAGCCAGACTGCGTGCTCCCACCCATGGGAGAGCCCACAGAGCCGCCCTTGGAGGGAAGGCATCACTGGCAAGAGCACAGTGTTGCTGATGTGGCTCACTCTGGGACGGGGTCATCTCTGATCCTGTCACACTGCGCTGATTCCAGGGCCCTTCCAGATGCTCACCCTACCTCCCAGGGTGGTGTTACCCTGGATCCCAGAGAAGGCCCAACATGGGGCCGACCCACCACTCCACATTCCAGAACTGGTCTTGTTAATCCTCACTCATCTTGGGTTAGTGATTCTTTTCTTTTCTTTTCTTCTTCTTCTTTTTTTTTTTTTGGACAGGCAGAGTGGACAGTGAGAGAGAGAGACAGAGAGAAAGGTCTTCCTTTGCCATTGGTTCACCCTCCAATGGCCACCACAGCCGGCACACCGCGCTGATCCGAAGGCAGGAGCCAGGTGCTTCTCCTGGTCTCCCATGGGGTGCAGGGCCCGAGCACTTGGGCCATCCTCCACTGCACTCCCTGGCCACAGCAGAGAGCTGTCCTGGAAGAGGGGCAACTGGGACTAGAACCCGGTGTGCAAGGCGGAGGATTAGCCTATTGAGCCACGGCGCCGGCTGGGTTAGTGATTCTTAACCTAGACTGAAACCAAAACCACCCGGAGAACTTTTCAAAAACACCAGAGCCCTAAATCCAGGCCAGCCCTGCCTGATCTGGATGTAGACAGGTGGGGGAATTGGGAAACTAATGTTTAAAGAACTTTATAGGTTTGGCAACATCTGACTGAGAACTTCTGGCTGTCTGAGCATCGCCAAGCTACTGCCAGCACGTTTTCTCTGATGTGCTCAGCCTGGCTTGATGGCCTTTCCTGTAGGATCCCAAGGTCCCCTGAATTTCCCCCAAGGTATCTGAATTAATTGCCTGCCTACTAGATTGTCTCCCCTACTGTTTTTGTAAGATCAAGCATGGCAGAAACCGTGTTCATCTCCACGATCCTCAACGCTTAGCACACAGTAGTTGGCAGAGCAAGGAATTTGTACCAAATAAATCCAACCGGAACAGAACTGGTCTCGGAAACATACAAAACAAAGATTCAGTGCCCAGGCTCGTCCTGGCTCCAAGAGACTTATCCACCCAAGTCCAAGATATCCCAGAGGGCTCCCAGAAAATGGGCTCAGAACTCAGTCGAGGGCAGGCATCTGACCTCGTGGCTAAGATGCTTGCATACCATATGGGAATGACTGGGTTTGACACCCGCCTCCAACTCCTGACTCCAGCTTCCTGCTAATGCAGGCTCTGGGAGGCGGCAGGGATCACTCACGTCACGAGTCCTTCCACCCATGTGGGAGACATGCTGCAACCCCAGTTGTTTCAGGCGTGGAGCACTCTCTCAGCCTCTCTCTCTCCCCTTCTGTGTGTGTGTGCGCACATGTTTCTCTCTTTTCCTCTGTCTCTCAGATAAATAAAAACTAAAAAGAAAAACCATGCCCAAAGCCCACCCACCAGCCCCAGCATGGCAGGCTCTGTGCCTTTGGCTTCCTTCCTGCCCTGCAGGCTACTTCATGGGTTTTCCAACCTGACCAAAAGCTGGAGAGTAAAAAGGAGCTGGTGCAGACCAGAACTCTCAAAATGTCAAAGCAGCAAAAGTTCAAAGCTGTCAACACTTGTCCAGCTCCTATGTCCTCCCTGAGTCACTGTGTTTGTGGGTCAGCGACCTCCAGGCTGCTCTGCGCAGGGCTGCAGGAGCACCGTCCTGGGAGAGCCACTTGGAGCTGGGTAATTTGAACATCCAGAATAGGGGACTGCTTTTGTTTCCTTCCTTCTCTGGTGGGTTGGAAAAGCTCCATGGTGCAGAGGCACAGCACATGAGTGCTGGGAAAACATCCCAACTCCTTCCTGGGCCCAAGTCCTCGCCCGTAGGACCAGGGCACGATGAACATCCACCGTCCAGGGACCTCCACGGGGGGCCAGCACTCAATAGCCATGAAGAGGAGACAAGTGTCATGAGTTGGCTGACCTGGAGGAGCCTTGCACCCTGCCCATGCCACTCACCTATGCTGCTGTTTGGTCCTCCAGCCGAGAGGGTGGGAGCAGACCTCCCTTGGATGTCTGCTTTGAATCCACCCTGCCTCAACAAGCAAATGTTCCCAAGAACTCTCCCGGGACTCCTAACCCCCTTCCTTGCCCTGCCTGCTAAGCTGGCAGGCACCAGGGTTCTTTTATAAAGGGCCAACACACTCAGCCCTGGAGTTGCACTTGTGGAGGGAGCAGCAGAGCCTCATGAGACTTGGGTTGTTTATCTCATTAGAACAGGAGGCACATAACTCAAAGCCCATGCATGTGCGCAAGCAGGAGGCGGGCGGAGGAGGAGGATGGAGGCACAGCTGCTGTCAGGGAAATTAACCTTGAGGACTGAGCCTGGGGCTAGGGGTGGATATGGAAGAGAGGAAACTGGGAGGCGGGAGATAAGAGGGGGGCCCAGTCCTCCCTAGTAACGAAGGCCACAGCTACCCCTCCATTCACACACCCCGCTGAGCACAGTGCTTCGGTTACTGTGAGCGCAGCTCCAGTTACAACCCCCATGCCTATATGCAAGCACAGGCATGCCAGGGACGGACACACACAGACACACACACACATACACACACGACACTTGCTAGAAGAACTGGCTGCACAGAAAAAAAAATCTGACATGAAGGAGTTGATTCCCAAACGGTCAGCAGACTCCAGACAAATAGCTTGCTACACCCATTACTCAAGTTCAGCAGGTGGATCCTCAGTGTTCAGAGCATCGCCTACTGACAAGGCAAGAACTGTGGAGACTCCTGAAGATAAAGTGGGCATCGAAAAAAAGAGGGAGGGATGATGGGATAGGAATGGGGAAGCAGAGAACTGGAGCGGTTCCTTCCCTGGAACAGAGTTGGACTGTGGCAGTCCCAGCCACCTAGGGGAGGACTCTCCGGCAGCCGCTGAGCTTGCCCAGCAGGGGAGAACTGACCACTCCACGGGACAGACTGCTCCTCTGTTGGCCAACTCTTGTTCTTTTTAATTTTAATGACATTTTAAATTTTTTGAAGATTTACTTATTTATTTATTTGAAAGACGGAGATACAGAGACAGAGGGAGAGACGCAGAGACAGAGATCTTCCATCTGCTGGTTCACTCTCCAAATGGCTACAATGGCCACAGCTGAGGCCAGGCTGAGGCCAGCGGCTTCCTCTGGGTCTCCCACGTGGGTCCAGGGGCCCAAGGACTTGGGCCATCTTCTGCTGCTTTCCCAGGCTCATTAGCAGGGTGCTGGATTGGAAGTAGAATAGTCAGAACTCCAACCAATGCCCATGAGGGATGCAGGTGTTACAGGCAGTGGCTTTACCTGCTACATCATAACACTAGCCCCCAGTTCTGGTTCATTAAAGAAATTCACCCTGCCCTTATGTTGAGTCAAAATCTACGTTTCTGTAACACATGCCTTCCATCCCATATACCAACTTAGGTTTGACAGGGAATCTGCCAAGAAGCCAAGGAGGGGCCGGCGCTGTGGCATAGTGGGTAAAGTGGCCGCCTGCAGGGCCTGCATCCCATATGGGTGCCAGTTTGAGCCCTGGCTGCTCCACTTCCTATTCAGTTCTCTGCTACAGCCTGGGAAAGCAGTAGAAGATGGCCCTAGCGCTTGGGCTCCTGCACTCTTGTGGGAGAACTAGAAGAAGCTCCTGGCTCCCGGCTTCGGATCCCCACAGCTCTGGCCATTGAGGCCAACTGGGAAGTGAACCAGTGGATGGAAGACCTCTCTCTCTCTCTCTCTCTCTCTCTCTCTCTCTCTCTCTGCCTCTTCTCTCTCTGTGTAACTCAGACTTTCAAATAAAAATAAATAAATATTAAAAAAAAAAGAAGCCAAGGGAATAGAGAGGAATGGGAGTGGGAGGAAAGAGGTGGTGAATGCACCTGCTCAGAACTGGTACCCAGATCCCTGCTCTGAATCACAGCTCCAAATGCAGCTACGCCGTTGTCATCTGCCCCCATAACTACCCTATGCCAGACAGGAAAGAGATGGGACAGGATGTTCCTTTCCAAGCCAGTGGGGCACTTAAGGAGCTTCTTGATCCCATCCTGTGTCACCACACTGGGGATTTAACAGCCTCCACGTTTATAAACAGACAATGGCATGACTTAGCCAGGGCATGAGAGCTGCATATGTAGTTACTGAACTAGGCAGGTGCCTAAGCCCAACCCAATCCCACCGAACCAGAATTTCAGAGACACGGAGGCAGCTGAAAAACTCCCATGTAAAGAACTTTGTAGTCCCGGCCGGCGCCGTGGCTCAACAGGCTAATCCTCCGCCTTGCGGCGCCGGCACACCGGGTTCTAGTCCCGGTCGGGGCGCCGGATTCTGTCCCGGTTGCCCCTCTTCCAGGCCAGCCCTCTGCTGTGGCCCAGGAGTGCAGTGGAGGATGGCCCAAGTGCTTGGGCCCTGCACCCGCATGGGAGACCAGGAAAAAGCACCTAGCACCTGGCTCCTGCCATCGGATGAGCGCGGTGCGCCGGCCGCAGCGCGCCGACCGCGGCAGCCATTGGAGGGTGAACCAACGGCAAAGGAAGACCTTTCTCTCTGTCTCTCTCTCTCACTGTCCACTCTGCCTGTAAAAAAAAAAAAAAAAAAAAAAAAAAAAAAAAAAAAAAAAAAAAAAAAACTTTGTAGTCCATCAAATCTGACTCATATTGTTACTCTCAGGACCTGCCCGGTACATAGCAGGTGCTCTGTTGGTGTTTGTGGCTGAAAATGTCAGTGTGCAGCAGCCCTGCAGCTGGAAGGAGGAGTCACAAGCCCTAGGGAGAGCTGGAAGATCACGTGAGATTATTCACGGGTGGTTGCAGCAGAGCTGTCTCCCCGGGGCTCTGCCCTCCCCTCTTCAGCTATCTAAGGGCTGTCCTGACAGCAGGGACCACCTCTTCCCTCCAGTGATGCCTTCCTGAACCGTCCCTGAATATCTGCAGTCCTGGGCACCTGCCACCTCGCTCCAGGACAGCCTGGCTCTCTAGGTAGCTTGCTGCTCATCTCCTTCCCATGTTCCCCCCACAGAGCTAGTGCCACCACCCCCCCCTTCAATTCCAGTGTCCCTTGTGCCAAGACTGTCCTGGTAAGGTAGATCTTGACTCCCGAATGCTGCCCACTTCTTCTGGCCCAGGGGTCCCCCAGGCCCTCACTGCTCCCATCACACTCAAAGCTGATAGAGCAACAGAGCTAACAGCTCCAGAGCTCTTCCCAGGGCCAAGGCCAGCCCGTCACTCTCACTAGCATCTCCTTGTGGCAACAACTCCAGCAGATATTAAAAGGCAGAGGACAGTGAGGCCAACAGCGATGAAATAATTGACCCAAGGTCACATGAGGGTACTTCAAACATCCTTGGAAAACCAGAATCGAAAGACAATGTGCATTCTCCAGGGACCTTTGGAAGCCCCCTTGCCCTCGGGGTGGGGGGGGGCATCTAGTCCCATGCACCAAACCTCTCCATTCCCTAAATCCCCACTGAGATATCCTATTCCAAGCCCAGACACAGCAGGATTAAAACTCAAGGTCCAGGGCTGGCACTATGGTGTAGCAGGTAAAGCCACCACTTGCAGCGCTGGCAGCTCATATGGTCACCAGTTCGAGTCCCGGCTGTTCCACTTCCAATCCAGCTCACTGCTATGGCCTGGGAAGGCAGTAGAAGATGGCCCAAGTGCTTGGGCCCATGCATCCACATGGGAGACCTGGAAGTAGCTCCTGGCTCCCGACTTCAGATTGGCACAGCTCCGGCCATTGCAGCCATCTGGGGAGTGAACCAGCACATGGAAGATCTCTCTCTCTCTCTCTCTCTCTCTCTCTCTCTCTCTGCCTCTGTCTGTAACTCTACCTTTCAAATAAATAAATCTTAAAAAAAAAAAAAACTCAAAGTCTTGCCCTTATGGGAAAACAGCTCCTCACACCAAAGCCATCAGGAAAGAGCCCCGACCCACCACCCACTCCCACATAGCCACTGCCTGTGGAATCTACTTCCCTTTTACACCACATGACCCGCTGTAATTATTCAGAGAAAAGGCCATCCCAGTACAATAAAAACTTTATAATAAGGGAGATAAAATAATATAGAGAGGAGAAAAACTACCAAGACTCATTTTTCTAAACTCTTCAGAAGAATATTTTTTTAAAGGAGTAATAGGATTACAGCGGTAAGCACGGTGGAGCAGCGGGTTAAGCTGCCACTTGGGATGCCTACACCCTACATCAGAGTGCTAGTTCAAGACCAACTACTCAAGGCCAGTGCTGTGGCATAATAAGCTAAGCCTCCTCCTGCAGCACCAGCATCCCATATGGGCACTGGTTGTAGTCCCAGCTGCTCCTCTTCCGATCCAGCTCTCTGCTATGGCCTGGGGAAGCAGCAAGATAGCCCAAATGCTTGGGCCCCTGCACCTACATGGGAGACCTTGAAGCAGCTCCTGGCTCCTCCTGGCTTTTGATGAGCCCTGCTCCGGCCATTGCAGCCATCTGGGGAGCAAATCAGCAGATGGAAGACTTCTCTGCCTCTCCCTCTCTCTCTGTGTGACTCTACCTCTCAAGTAAAGAAATCAAATTAAAAAAAAAAAAAAAAAAGGCCCAACTACTCTGCTTCCAATCCAGCTCCCTGGTAATGTATACCCTGGGAGGCAGCAAATGATTGCCCACGTACTTGGATCCCTGCCACTCACGGGAAGACCTGGATGGAGTTTCTGGAATTTGGATTCAGCTTGTCCCAGTCCCAGCTGTTGCAGCCATTTGTGGAATGAATCAGTACGTGGAAGATCACTTTCTTTCTCTCTCCCTCTCTGTCACTCTCCCTTTCAAATAAATAAATAAAAAGATTAACAGGATTACAATGTAAGGAGGGGGCTTAAAAGTTGTTAGGTCTGACCCATACCTAATATAAAACTACATATACTTTGCCCTTTGACCCTGAAATCCCATCACTAGGAATCTATTTCATAGATTCACATGCAAAAATATAAAAATATGTATCCACTATAGCATGTATTTATAAGAGAAAAATACTGAAAACAGTTCAAATGTCCATCTCTGAGGACCTGGTTAAAATAAGTAATCGTGAATACACACTCAGAAATATTATAAAGCTCTTTAAAGGAGAAAAAGAAAAGAAGGGAGGCAGGAAGGAGGAAGGTAGGGAAGGCACTACACACTGCAAAGAAATACATTGTCAAGGGGCCAGCGCTGTGGCACAGCGGGTTAATGCCCTGGCCTGAAGCGCCGGTATCCCATATGTGCACCAGTTCAAGACCCAGCTGCTCCACTTCCAATCCAGCTCTCTGTTATGGCCCGGGAAAGCAGTACAAGATGGTCCAAGTCCTTGAGCCCCTGTACCAGCATGGGAAACTTGGAAAAAGCTCCTGGCTCCTGGCTCCTGGCTTTGGATCAACCCAGCTCCGGTTGTTGCAGCCAACTGGCCAGTGGATGGAAGATATCTCTCTCTCTCTGCCTCTCCTTCTCTCTCTGTGTAACTCTGACTTTCAAATAAATAAAATAATAAGTCTTTAAAAAAAAGAAATATATTGTCAAGTGCCAATAGCAAGATGGAGAACAGTGTGAAAAATATATTATAATTTATTGAACAAGTGGCATACACATGCGTAAATATATATGTTGTATATTTGCATAGGATTTTTTAAGTGAAAAGATAAAGTTTTTTTAAAAAAAGTTACTTAGCAAAAATAAAATAACAGTAATAAGAAGAGAAGGAGGAGGAGGAAGCTGCCTACAGAAAGAACAAAAGAACAAGGTAAGAGAGGAGACTGACCTAAACTCTTAATATGCCATGCTTTATAGATGTGGCTTTAAGGCCATACAAGGGGCAGGCATTTGGAGCAGCACTTAAGACACCACTTGGGACACCCACGTCCCTATCAGGGTGTCTGCTCCACTTCCAAGTCCAGCTTCCTGCTAATGTGCACCCTGGGAGACAATGAGTAGTTGGGTCTCTGATAACCATATGCAAAGCCTGGATGAGTTCCTGGCTCCTGACTTTAGCCAGGCTCAGCCCCAGCTGCTGGGGGCATTTGAAGAGTGACTCATGGGGCCAGTGCTGTGGTGTCTCTGCCTCTGCCTACAGTGCCAGCATCCATATAGGCTCTGGTTCAAGTCCCAGCTGCTCCACTTCCGATCCAGTTCTCTGCTATGTCCTGAGAAAGCAGTGGAAGATGGCCCAAGTCCTTGGAACCCTGCATCCACGTGGGAGACCTGGAAGAAGCTCCTGACTGTGAATCAATCAAGTTCCAGCTGTTGCAGCCATTTGGGAAATGAACCAGCAGATGGACGACCTCTCTCTACCTCTGCTTCTCTGTAACTGTGTTTCAAATAAATTAATAAATCTTTAAAAAAAAAAAAGTGAATCAGTGAATAGACACTCTCATGTTCTCTCTCTTTCGCAAATAAATACACAAAATATACCAATATTTTACACAATTCTAAGGTAAAATTACATTAAAATGAAAAAGATATAGCTGGGGCCAGTGCTGTGGCATAGTGGGTAAAGTTTCCACCTGCTGTGCATCCAACGTGGGTGCCAGTTCAAGTCCTGGCTGTTCCACTTCCGGTGCAGCTCTCTGCTATGGCCTGGGAAAGCAATAGAAGATGGCCCAAGTCCTTGGGCTCCTGCACCCTTGTGGGAGACTTGGAAGAAGCTTCTAGCTCCTGGCTTTGGATCATTGCAGCTCCGGCCGTTGCAGCCAGTTGGGGAGTGAACCAGCAGATAGGAAAACCTCTCTCTCTCTCTCTACCTCTCCTTCTCTCTCTGTGTAACTCCTTCAAATAAATAAATACATTTAAAAAAAAGAAAAAAGAAAAAGATACAGCTGTTTCAGACCAAGATGGAGTATAAATGCAAGATTTAGCCTCTACCTGAAATCAAAGCGAGAGAAAAAAAAAATTGAAGCAGAAGTTTCCAAGACAGTGGCCAGCAGGCACTGAAGGATCCCTGAGACATTGAAAACAAGATGAGCCCTAGGCCTTCCTGCTTACAACCTTGACACAGCTTCCAGGCTGCAGCACAGAAAGGATCAGCACAGAGGCAGCCCTGCAGACTCGCAAAGTCTGGACTGGAGAAGGAGGGCGAGCAGAAGGTCTGGGGAGACTCCATGATTAGAATTCAAGGACTGGGACAGTGAACAGAAGAGAGCTGCCAGGACAGCACCGCGACAACCCCGCGAGGCACCCCTCCCAGTACTGGTCAGTGCACGCTTATGAGGGAAGCCACCGCAGACTGGGGAAGGAACCCCCAGAAAACAGGAGACGAGACAGTACCTGGCTGCACAGAGAGCCAGAAGTTTGCTCCCACCAGCCAAGGGTGAACTGGGCAGAGTGCAGGAAGCGTCTTGGCTCACTACTAGAACACAGAGCCCTACACTAAGTACCAACTATTCTAGCTCTGCCCAACGGAGCTTAAAAGCAACACGAGAAAGGATCAAACTGCTTCTAAGTTGCTTAAATGTGTCCCAAAATAATGCTTCAGAATATATTCAGCAAGGTAAAATTCACAATGTGTGGCATCTAATCCAAAGCTGCAAGACAAGTCAAGTACCTGGAAAATACAATCTAGAATGAGGAGAAAGGGGGCAGTGTAGTGGCATAGTGGGTACAGCTGCTGCCTACAGCACCGGCATCCCATCTGGGCACTGGTTTGAGTCTTGGTCGCTCCACTTCTGATCCAGCTCTTTGCTAGTGTGCCTGGGAAAGCAGTAGAGGATGGCCCAAGACCTTAGGCCCCTGCACACATGTGGGAGATGTGGAAGAAGCTCCTGTGGAAGAACGTCCTGACTCTTGGCTTCAGTCTAGCTCCAACCTGGCTGTTGCAGGAGTGAACCAGCAGAACATAAAATTCTCTCTCTCTCTCTCTCTCTCTCTGTCACTCTGCCTTTCAAATAAATAAAATAAATCTTAAAAAAAAGAAAAATGAAATACTTGAATCCAAGTCAGAACTGAAACTGATGTTAGAATTAATCACAAGCACATTTAAACAATTATTTATATGTTATATATTCAAAAGGCTAGTAAAAACAGGATCTGGGCCGGCGCCGTGGCTCAACAGGCTAATCCTCCGCCTTGCGGCGCCGGCACACCGGGTTCTAGTCCCGGTCGGGGCACCGGATTCTGTCCCGGTTGCCCCTCTTCCAGGCCAGCCCTCTGCTGTGGCCCAGGAGTGCAGTGGAGGATGGCCCAGGTGCTTGGGCCCTGCACCCCATGGGGAGACCAGGAAAAGCACCTGGCTCCTGGCTCCTGCCATCGGACGAGCGCGTGCGCCGGCCGCAGCGCGCCGGCCGCGGCGGCCATTGGAGGGTGAACCAACGGCAAAGGAAGACCTTTCTCTCTGTCTCTCTCTCTCACTGTCCACTCTGCCTGTAAAAAAAAAAAAAAAAAAAAAAAAAAAAAACAGGATCTGTATTTTTAAAAGACTCAAATTCAACTTCTAGAAATGAAAGCAATGATGTATCAGGTTAAAAATATACCAGATGGAATTAGTGTCAGATTAGACATTGCAGAAGAAAAGATTAGTGAACTTGAGAAAGCAGCAACAGAAATTATCCAAAATGAAACTTAGAAACAAAGACAATTTTTAAAAATAAAAGAATCAATGAGCTGCAGGGCAACTTCTAGCAGCCTATAGCTGTGTAATTGGAGATGGGGAGGAGAAGTATTTGTGGAAATAATAGCTGAAAATTTCTGAAGGTTGATGGAAACTATAAACCGTCAGATCCAAGAAGCTCCACAAAATTAGGCACTAGCAACATGGAAACCATAGCAAATCACATCCTAATTAAGACTGCCTTAAAACAGTGGCTAAAAGAAAACACTAAAAGTGTCCAGAAGGGAGCCAGCGCTGTGGCGTAGTGGGCTGAGACTCCGCATGCAGTACCGACATCCCATATGGGCACCAGTTCATGTCCCAGCTGCTCCTCTTCTGATCCAGCTCTCTGCTGATGGCCTGGGAAGTCAATGGAAGATGGCCCAAGTTCTTGGGACTTTGCATCTGCGTGGGAGACCCAGGTGAAGCTCCAGGCTTTGACTGGCTCAGCTCCAGCCTTTCATTGTGGGCATTTGGGGAGTGAACCAGCAGATGGAAGCTATCTCTCTCTCTCTCTCTCTCTCTCTCTCTCTCTGTCTATAACTCTACCTCTCAAATAAATAAATAAAATCTTAAAAAAAAAAGACTATGCCTTTAAAAAACAAAAGTGTCCAGAGGAAGTGAGTACTTAGCCTCGTGCTTAAGATGCCTGAGTCCCATATTGGATTTCGTGGATTCAGTGTCCAGCTCCAGTCCCTGACTACAGCTTCCTGCTCATGCAGACTCTTGGAAGGCAGGGTTATAGCTCAAGTCACTGGGCTGGATTTCTGGCTCCCAGCTTTGGCCCTGGCCCAGTCCTAGTCCTTGCAAGTATTTGGGGAGTGAATCAGGGAAGAGATATCTAGCTCGCTCTCTCTCTCTCTCTCTCTCCCCCTCTTTCTCATACATAAATAAACAAACAAATAAATATTTTAAGTGACTACAGAAAGGAGACACGTTACAGATACAGGATTAAAGATAAGAATGATCTTTCACCAGAAACAATACCAACAAGGAGAGTGACTCAATACCATTATAATAATGAAAGAAAAAAGAAGCTTGTCAACCTAAATCTTCTCCCAGCAAAAATATCCTTCAAAAATCATGGTAAACTAAAGACAATTTAAGACTCACAAGCCAGAAAGGCTTCATTAGCAGCAGACCCACGCCATAAGACATGCTAGAAAGAAATCTTTTAAGCAGAAGCAAAATCATACCAGACCTACCTCTGGGTCTACACGAAAGAATGAAGAGCATCACAGTTTAGCACATGAATAAAAATGCAAGACAACTTTATTTAACTTCTTCAAAAGCTAATATACACAAAAACAGTGGCAATATACTATAGAGCTTATATCATACATAAAAAATACAGTAAGGGCCAGCGCTGTGGCGCAGCATGTTAAAGCCGCTGCCTTCAGTGCTGGCATCCCTTATGGGCACTAGTTCAAGACCCAACTGCTCTCTGCTATGGCCTAGGAAAGCAGTAGAAGATGGTCCAAGTCCTTGGGCCCTTGCACTCACATGGGAGACCTGGAAGAATCTCCTGGCTACTGGCTTCAAATCAACCCAGCTCAACTGTCACGACCATATGGGGAGTGAAATAGTGGATGAAAAGTCTCTCTCTCTCTCTCTACCTCTTCCTTTCTGTAACTCTGCCTTTCAAATAAATAAATTTTTTTAAAAAAAATAAATGTACTCTGGGCAGGCTTTAGGCATAGCAGTTCAGACACAGCTTGGGACACCTACATCCCATATCAGAGTGCTTGGGTTCAAATCCCAACTCTACTCTCTAGTGTGCACCTTAGGAGGTAGCAGATGATGGCTCAAGTATTTGAGTCCCCATCACCCACACAGAAGACCAGGTCTCAGCTCCTGGCTTCAGCTTGGGCCCTGCATTGCTGTAGGCATTTGGGGAGTCACCCAGTAGATAGGAGATTGATCTCTCTCTCTTTCTCTCTCTCTCTCGGTCTCTCTTTCTCTCCCTTTTTAAATAAATAAAGTAAATAAAATAAATAAAATAAAAAGCACAACTATTGCATAAAGACCAGTCAAGGAAAAACTGAAGTACTTTTGCATTCATTTCCTATCATTACTGTAACAAATTACTACAAGCTTAGAGGCCTTAAATAATTCAAATTGACTATCTGACAGTTCTGGAATTCAGAAGTGCAGACGCAGTCTCCTGAGCTAATATCGAGGTGTCATAGGTGCCTCCCTACTGGAGAGTCTGGGAGAGTCTGCTTCCTTTCCTGTCCTGGCTTCCACAGTGGGTCATGGCCACCTCCTTGGTTGTGTGGCTTTGACTTCTGCTTCCATCAGCTCATCTGCTCCTCTCTAACCACCCCCCCATCAGGATGTCCTACTGTGAGTGTACTAGGCTCACCTAAATTATCCAGAACATTCTGACCATCTCAAGGTCCTTAATCACATGACTAAGTCTCTTTTGGCATATAAAGTGACATGTGCAGATTCCAGGAATTAGGATGTAGACATATGGAGATGGAGATGGTACCTAATAGTGTTTTTTGTGATACTACTGTAGCATTCTTAATACTATTTGTGAAGTAGAATAACTTGAAGGTTAACCATAATTAGTTAAAAGTACATATTATAAACACTAAGCAATCATTAAAATAATAAAACAAGAATATGACTAATAAACTAACAAAAATGACCCAAAAATTGAGTTATAAAATATGCATCGAACCAGAAGTCAGAAAAACATGAAAAAAGGAAAAAAAGAAAATAAATCAAGAAATGATGGATTTAAACCTAACTATAACAGCACTCATATTAAACATAAATGATCTAAATATCTAAATTTAAAAACAGATTGTCAGATCACATTTGAAAAGCAAGACACAACTATATGTCACCTTCAAAAAAATAATAAAACTACTTTCAATTACTTTTAACATAAGGGTACAAATAGGTTAAAAGTAAAAGAATGAAAAACATACCATGTAAACACTAATCAAGAGTGTCGGAGTGGTTATATTAATATTAGACAACCTAGAATCAGAGCAAGTAACACTAGCAGAGACAAAGAAACTTATAATGACAAAGGGATCAACTGATTAAGGGGTTACAGCAATCCTAAATTTTATGCACCAAATAACAGAGCTTCAAAATATATGAACCAAAAACTAAAATGGCACAAATAGACAAACCTATAATTACAATCAGAAATTTCAATACTTCCTCTCAATAATTCAAAGAACAGGAAATCAGTAAAGTTACAGACGATCTGAACAATATTATCAGTCCATCTGACCAACTGATATTTGTAGAACACTCCAACAAACAACTGAAAAATACATTTTCTTGGAGCTGGCACTGTAATGTAGCAGGTAAAGCCGCCACCTATGGCACCAGCATCCTGTATAGACACTGGCTCAAGTCCCAATCGCTCCACTTCTGATCCAGCTCACTGCTAATGTCCCTGGGAAAGCAGTGAAAGAGGGCCCAATTGCTTGGGCCCTTGTATCCACATGGGAGACCCAAAGAAGTTCCAGGCTCCTAGCTTCAGATCAGCTCAATACTGGTCATCACAGCCATTTGGTGAGTGAACCATCAGATGGAAGATCTCTCTTTCTCTCTCTCTCTCTCTCTCTACTCCTCTGTCTCTCTCTGCCTTTCAAATAAATTAAAATTATACAAAAATAGGCCGGCGCCGTGGCTCAACAGGCTAATCCTCCGCCTTGCGGCGCCGGCACACCGGGTTCTAGTCCCGGTCGGGGTGCCGGATTCTGTCCCGGTTGCCCCTCTTCCAGGCCAGCCCTCTGCTGTGGCCCGGGAGTGCAGTGGAGGATGGCCCGGGTGCTTGGGCCCTGCACCCCATGGGGAGACCAGAAAAAGCACCTGGCTCCTGGCTCCTGCCATCGGACGAGCGCGGTGCGCCGGCCGCAGCGTGCCGACCGCGGCGGCCATTGGAGGGTGAACCAACGGCAAAAGGAAGACCTTTCTCTCTGTCTCTCTCTCTCACTGTCCACTCTGCCTGTAAAAAAAAAAAAAAAAAAAAAAAAATTATACAAAAATAAACTGTCAACCTAGAATTTTATATCCAGGAAAAAACATCCTTCAGAAATAAAGGGAAAAAATTAAGATATTCTCAGGAGAAGGAAAAGTAAGAGAAGTTGTCACAGAAAGCCTACTCTCAAAGAACAGCCACACAAAGCGCTGCATCAGAAAGGGAATGATAACGAGGAAACTCGGCACATCTGGAAGGAAGAACAATGAAGGAGCAAAAATATGTTAAAAAATAAGTAAATACAACTACAAGGAAATATATAAAAGTTATAGAAATATAAAATAACAGTAAATAAACATTTCTCCTATATTCTCTAGATTATCTTTGATGCTTAAAGCAACAATCACAACACGGATGTGGCTTTGAACGTACGTGGAGGAAACCTATGGGACGGCTGTGTTATAAACACAGGAAGCTAATGGGATTTGATGAGGAGAGGGAGAGGAGTCCATGGGAGATCTTTGTGGCCACAGAAATCTTTTGCGGTTTGATTGTGGTAGTGGTGGTGGTGGTTACGCAAATCTTACGCATGAGATAAACCAGCATGGAGGCCGGCACCGCAGCTCACTAGGCTAATCTTCCACCTCGCGGTGCCGGCAGTCCAGGTTCCAGTCCTGGTCTGGGCGCCGGATTCTGTCCCGGTTGCCCCCCTTCCAGGCCAGCTCTCTGCTGTGGCCCAGGAGTACAGTGGAGGATGGCCCAAGTCCTTGGGCCCTGCATCCCATGGGAGACCAGGAAAAGCACCTGGCTCCTGCCTTTGGATCAGTTCAGTGCACTGGCCGCAGCGCGCCCGGCCGCGGCAGCCATTGGAGGGTGAACAACGGCAAAGGAAGACCTTTCTCTCTGTCTCCCTCTCACTGTCCACTCTGCCTATTAAAAACAAACAAACAAACAAACAAACAAAAAACAAACAAAAAAAAACAGCATGGAGCTACAGGCACACATTTCACCAAAGTCAGCTTTCTGATTTTGGTCTCCTGAGATGTGTCCATGTTGGGGGAAACAGGGTGAAGAGCCTGGGATCTCTCTGTGCTATGCTTTCAAAATAAAAAGCTAATTTAAAAAGGAAGAAATTTATAGAATCCTCCCCATCCCCTACCCAAAGCAAATGGGAAGGAAACAAGTAAACCCCACTGTGCATTGAGTTGGCAGCACAGCTGCATGGAAGAACTATTTGAAGTGAGTTAAAACAGAGTAATTTGTTTCTGCATCCTTGACCATATATACCCTACACACAGAAAGAATTGCCCCCCCAAAAAAAGAAAGAAAAAAACCTTAAACTGTTTTCAGTAATCTGTTATTCTGACACTGTGTGTGAGTGAGTGTGAGTGTGTGTGTGTGTGTGTGTGTATGTGTGTTTGTGATGGAATAAAGCAAGTAAGCAATGATGAATCATTCATAAACCAGGATATTTTAGGAGGAGATACAAAATTCAGAAAATTAAGTAAAAACTGAATACTTAACTGAAATGAATTGGAAATATTAGTATGATTTCAAAAAAGTTTCTCTTAAAAGAAAAAGAAAAACAAATCATATTTTTTTAAGTTCTCTCTGATAAGGTACAGAAATAATAACCAACCCAGAAGCAACAAACACCACCAGCTTATGGTCTCCAAATAACATTTCCTACAAAAAGGAACCAGCGCCTTAGAGAAATGGCTGACTTGGGTCTGAGGCAGAGGTGCACAAGGTAAGCACGAAACATCTTGTCCTGATATTCGCATAGCAAGGGGGCTTTCAGACATCACCGAGGTTGTTTCCCAACACCAACCCGGCCAAAACCCCCTTTTGTCAAAGATGGGACAATTTAAGCATCAGTAGGAATAACAGTTGCTGTGGATTAAAAATGCATCAAGTGGCCGGCGTCGCGGCTCAATATGCTAATCCTCCACCTAGCGGCGCTGGCACACTGGGTTCTAGTCCCGGTTGGGGTGCTGCATTCTGTCCCGGTTGCCCCTCTTCCAGGCCAGCTCTCTGCTGTGGCCCGGGAGTGCAGTGGAGGATGGCCCAAGTGCTTGGGCCCTGCACCCCATGGGAGACCAGGAGAAGCACCTGGCACCTGCCTTTGGATCAGTGCGGTGCACCGGCCGCAGTGCGCTGGCCGCGGCAGCCATTGGAGGGTGAACCAACGGCAAAGGAAGACCTTTCTCTCTGTCTCTCTCTCTCACTGTCCACTTTTCCTGTCAAAAACAAAAAAAGAAAGAAAGAAAGAAAGAAACGAAAAATGCATCAAGTATGTTTAAATCTGTGAGTTCCTGATGACACTCAAAAACTAATAACTTTATTGGCCACTTTTGGAAACTACTAGACAAATTCATTATTTTGAAAATTGTCAAATAAAGGAGGGGAAAAAATCACTCTTCCTGCCTTTCATCTGTGAACTGCACCTCCCAATAACCAAAATTTTAATGAGGGGATGCTTTTCTTTGTAGGAGCTGCAGAGCTAATAAATGGAAAAGCAGTGAAATCCTCAAAGCGAATGCCACCCATTTGCAGCCCGAAACGGAGTAAAGAGTGTAGATAATTACCAAGGGCTGCTAACTCAGGTAAGGGAGAAGCAAGAAGACCGTACAAGGGGCCGGTGCTGTGGTGCAGCAGGTTAACGCCCTGGTCTGAAGCGCCGGCATCCCATATGGCCACCAGTTCTAGTCCCAGCTACTCCTCTTCCAATCCAGCTCTCTGTTATGGCCTGGGAAAACAGTAGAAGATGGCCCAAGTCCTTGGGCCCCTGCACTCACATGGGAGACCCGGAAGAAGCTCCTGGCTCCGGGCTTCGGATCGCCACAGCTCCAGCCGTTGTGGCCATATGAGGAGTGAACCAGTGGATGGAAGACCCCTCTTACTGTCTCTACCTCTCTCTGTAACTCTTTTTTGCAAATAAATTAAATCTTAAAAAAAAAAAAAAGAAAGAAAGAAAAAGGAGACGGTAGGAGCTTCCTGATGAAACTACACATCACCACTTAGGCATTATTCGTGCAAAAAAAAAAAAAAAACACTGAACCTGAATAAGTCTCTAGACCAATTCACACGAATAACACCATGGGGATGCAATCAGCAAATCCAGATTCTGAGAAACCCTACGGTGCGAACAACCTAGTTTCTTTCAATAAATACCATGCAAGAAGAAAAGAGAGACAGAGGCATAGAGAGAAGACTACCAATTTTAAGAGACTTAAGAGACATGTCAGCCAATTTCAATGTAAGGACCTTGCTTGGATCCTGATTTAAACTTCAGGGAGAAAAGGAATGTTGACCAAAAACTTGATGCTGTTAGTCTTATTGTTAATTCTTTGAGTTCTGATAACGATTGCTGGAGAGTTTCTGTTTTTGTTCTAAATTTTGACCATTTAGAGATACAGATGCAACATCTCCAGATGAAATAATACATTGTCTTGGATTTGCTGCAAAATAATCTGGGGACACGGAGAAAAAGTTGGTGGTGAGGATAAATGTAACAAGATTGGCCATAAGTTGGTCACTGTTGAGGCTGGGATGCGTGCAGACAACATTTTTCTATTCTTTCTGGCTTTATATGCGCTTGCAATTTTTCAAAATAAAACCTTTTTGGCACAGCAATTAAGGTTACTGGTTGGGATGTCTGCATCCCATATTGCAGTCCCAGCTTCACTCCAGATTCCAGTTTCCCACTAATGCACACCCTGGGAGGCCACTGGTGATGGCTCAAGTAGTTGGGTTCCTGCCACCATGTGAGAGACCTGGACTGAGTTCCCAGATCCTGGGTTCTTGGGGAGTTAACCAACAAATGGGCTGGCGCTCTCTCTCTCCCTCTCTCTCTCCTTCTCTCTCTCTCTCTCTCTCTTTCTCTCTCTCTCTCTCTCTCTCTTTGTGTGTGTGTCTCTTGCTACCTCTCAAATAATTTCAAAAATAGAATGAAGTGTTTCAAATAAAATTATCTATCTATCTATATATATATATGTGTGTGTGTGTGTATCTCCATACGGAGGAAGAACACTGCATGTGTGTAGCTGCATTCCTAATCCCTATCCATCTTTGATCTTTGAAGCCTAAAAAACTAGTGTCAAAGTGCAAGTGTTCATGGGAAATGTGCATTATGAAAAAAATGCATGGATTTCAAACTTTTTCCCACCAAAATCATCTTTTAATACTATTTCCCACAAAAACTATTTCCTCCTGGTAATAATAATAATAATAATATCATTATCATTATTATATCAATATCATTATTATATCATTATCAATACTATTATTATTATTATTATCAACAAGAGTCCGGCATTTTCCCATCACATACTTACTACATGAGGAGTCTGTCGTGGATATTTCCATTTAATCTGGAGAAAAGCCTAAGCAGTAAAGCTGTTCTCACCCACATTCCTACATAAGGAGGCTGAGGGGCAGAGACCTGGTGACAAGGTCTAGATCTGCGCGCAGATTTCCAGCCTGGGACCCACACCACAGAACGACAGGGGAGGGCTGCTCTCCACGGGCCTGGCCTTCTCTTGGGGACACATATGCAGGGTGCCTCCGGAATTCAGTGTCCCACTCAGGCCTAGTGACATTCCTTGGAACCCGCGCCAGGACCACGTGCAGCTCCCATCCCACCCGGTGGGTTCCCCAGCCCGGTCCTCCCGGCTCCAGCCAGGCAGCCGCACACCCAGGAGCGGCGCGGCTCACCTGGCCCTCGGTGCCGTTTCTCCATCCAGATGTAGCAGTTGTTCTGGGCCACCCCGGTCTGCGAGTCCAGGAAGGGGAGGCGCACGCTGCGCTCGGCGCACAGCCGCGAGTTGTAGCTCCGGCAGTGCTCGATGGCTTCCTTGTAGAACTGGTCCCCGAGCCTGCGGGAGACAGGGACAGAAGGCATGAGGCCATGCCGGGGGAACCTGAATCAGCCCCAGAGGCAACCCGACGCCCCCACATCCATCTCCCGGGAAGAATCTGTGCGGTTATGAGGATCAAGACAAAGCGCACGGAGCGCAATGCCAGGAGCGCCTCCGCCACATTCTATTTCCAACCCCAAACCCACCGGCAACCGGAAGCTCCATCGACAGCCTGGAGCGCCGAGAATGAGCCACCAGGAACAGGAGGCCACGCTGCAGAAAGCATGTGGCCTCTCTCTCCGGAACAACGTGCCGCGTGGGGTCTGCTTCTGGAATCCCCCCTCCCAGCTGTCGTGACCCACGCCCCGTGCTCTGCAGTCACCCGCAGACGCTCCAGAGGAACCCAAACTCCAGCCAAGCTACCCAGATTCCTGCCGCGGGAGAGAAACACTCTGACCAGAGGCTGCAACTGGCCGCAAAGCAGAGCCACTCACAGGGGAACCGGGGCAGACAGGGACAGACACCCACACTTTGAAACCACATCCTTCAAGAAAAATGACTTTCTCTGATGGGAAGCAAACAAAAGCAGCATTCAAAATAATAGTTGAGCTCAGAATCATTCAGCTCTTGGAGTTTAAAACACAAGTAGGGAGATGTGTTTTGCTGGAGTATGGATCTGATTAAGTCCAGGAAATTCTACATGTTCAAGTCTCTGGGATCCACAGACATACGGTGATGCTAATGTTAAGACCGTGTCCATTTGAAGACCAAAAACATGCCATTGACTGAACTAATCTAATGTAAAGCACAAAAATAATCGATGAGATCAAATGCCTAATAAATAAAGCAGAGGCACATGGTGGAGGTTAATAAATGGCTTGAGGAAATGGAAATATAATAACGTAACTTCCGGTGCTCTGGCTTAGCAGGCTAAGCCTTTACCTGTGCCATCAGCATCCCATATAGGTGCCAGTTTGAGGCACAACTGCTCCACTTCCCACCCGGATCTCTGCTATGGCCTGGAAAAGCAGTAGAAGATGCCCCAAGTCCTTGGGCCCCTGCACCTACATGCAAGGCATGGAAGAAGCACCTGGCTCCTGGCTTTGGATCAGCACAGCTCTGGCTGTTGAGGCCATCTGGGGAGTGAACCAGCAGATGGAAGACCTCTCTCTCTCTCTCCCTCTCTCTGCCTGTAAATCTCTCTCTCAAATTAGTTAATAAAATCTTTTTTTTTAAAGAAAGGTGTGAAATTAATAAATGTTTTTAAAAAATAACATCTGCCAGGTAAACTTGAACTTCTTGGGGAGGGGAGGGAGGTGAGAAGGGGAGGAGACACAGGAACTGGAGGTGCAAAGGAGAATCAGGTCACTCATTCTGAACCAGCATTGCAAGTCCCTTTTGGCTCTATTGTAGATTTGAGAAAGTCAAAATCTAGGAGAGAAAATCTCTGGGTTAAAAATCTGGTTTTTCTTAACCAAAATATAATAAAGAAAGCCAAGTAGGGCTTTTACAATTCTTTTTTTAAAACAGACATAAAATTGAGCATCTTAATCATTTCTAAGTGTACAGTTCAGTGGTATTAACTACCTTCACGTGGTTGCACAACCATCACCACCATCCATCTCTAGAACTCTTCATTGTGCAAATGAAACTCTACCCCTTAAACACTAACTCCTCATTCCCCCTTCTCCCCAACCCTGGCAAACAACACTCGACTTTTCCTGCCTTTGATTTCAGTTAATCTAAGCACCTTACTTTTTAAAGCTAGATAATATTCCATTGTCTGTATAAACCACATTTTGCCTATTCATTCTTCTATCCATGGTTGCTTCCACGTTTGAGCTATTGGGAATAATGGTGCCATGGACTCTGGGCATATAAGTACTTGTTCAAGACCCTGCTTTTAATTATTTCGGGCAAACACCCAGGAGTGGAATTGCTGGCTCATATGGTAGTCCAATTTTCAATCTGTCAAGCAACTACTCATATGATTGTCCTTAGTGGCTATCTCATTTCACATTCCCACCCACAGTGCACCAGGCTTCCAGTTACCACATCTGCACCACTACTTCCTAGAAAGTAAAGTTCTAAATGAAGTTTTCTATACTGTTTTTAGTCAATGGGTCAGATTCTATCAAAGAGTTCCAAGCAAACATCTTACTCTGGGAGAATACAAGCAATCAACTTTTTGATAAGCATCTGGGGAAAAAAAAGCTTTGGTTTTTTTCACCCCCTGAAGATCCTCATCTCCCAAGGAAGGCATAGCATGCTCAGAAACTGTACTGGTAGTTGCAAAATCAAACTATAATCAAATTATAATAGTCACACAGCTGGAAATAAATTTGGGAGGGGAGGGTGAAAGCCCATTAAAATGCTATAAAACTGAATGGCACATAAGCTGATGTAATCAAAGTTAGTGACAAGGATCATCAGATTGATCAAAAATAATCATTTCCTAGAAAATGTGCATCTGTGTCACACCAGCTTAAATGCCTCCTCAGCCCAGCTGATATAGTACAGTGGGACAAAACTTTTACAACAGCTCAGCCCAGGCCGGATGGCCCACCCTGTTCAGGGTGACCTGACTGTTCCAGCTCCCCTCCAGGAATCATGCTGACCACACTGGCCACGCCACAATGTCAGCCACACCACACTGATGAGAACTTGCAGAACTCCTGATGGACAGGTGTCCTAGGTAACAAATAGTAATCTGGTTTCCCAACCAAGTGTTGACAGACCACCCAAAAAGACATTACTGAGTCCAGCCCAGGAATCCTACTGAACAAAGAATCCATAAAACCAGGTCCCAAAAATTGAAAAAGGAAAATTGTACACTAACACTCCCCCACCAGGGAGAACAGAGTTTCCATGTTCAAAAGAGACTTCTGGAAGCCAATAACAGAAGTCTACAACAGCATTTCAAATTGGACTTTGGCTGATATGCTAGTAACACTTCCAACAGCTTCAGTCCTCACAAGAGGAACCAGAAAATAAACTTGCTGAGGCAGGCATGTGATGCAGTGGTTAAGGCTCTGCTTAGGATGCCTACATCCCATAACGGAATGCCTGGTTCAAGCCCCATCTCCTCCACTCTGATCCAGCATCTTGTTAATGCACACCTTAGGAGGTAGCAGGTGATGGTTCAAGTACCTGGGTCCCTGCCACCTACACAAGAGACCTGGATGGAATTCCAGTCTCCTGACTTCAGTCTGGCCCAGTCCCAGCTGTGCAGTCATTTAGGTAGTGAAAAAGTGAATGAAAGATCTGTGTGTGTGTGTGTGTGTCCCCTCTCTTTCTTTCCCTCCCCTTTCTTTCAAATGAAATGAAAATACATAATTTTTTAAAAAAAGAAAGTGAACTTGCTAAAGCAAAGTTGGCGAACATCTATGCCCTACACCAAATGGAACAAAGTCAAACAGAGGGGCACCCAGGCGAAAATTAATTTCATCTCCAATGCTTTCTACTTCCATAACATGAAGCATTATTAGTAATAATAGTTTAATAATACAGAAATAGTTTATTTAGTAATAGGCATGCTGGGGAAAATGTATATTCTTAAATGCAATCTGTCTATAAATGATCTCTCTCTTACATAAACAGGAGACTTTCTGTGGACTAGGAATGACTGCATTAAAGATTGAAGCAAAATGTATCAGCCAGCAGCCCTTCTGCCATCCTGCTCAGGGAAGTCACTTCTAAACAGACTGGGTGCTGGCAGAGATTTGGCAACAAAAGTTTAAAGGAAGATGTGAGAGGAGAAAAGAGATTTGAACCTCCCTGGTAAACCCAAGCTGTCCTTCTCCAAAAGTTAGTTAGCCGAAAATCTTCAATGGGCTTGCTCTGTTCTGGAGAACAAAATCGATGGCCAGGTCTCCCTAGCCCGTGAAAAGCAATTTAAACAGGAGAGAGAACAAATGCCCTTCCCAACACGGTATTGCTACCCAAAAAAAAAAAAAAAAAAGCCACAATGATAGCATCCCAGAGGTGACACGTTGCATTGAACTCACAAAGCGGCACAGGGAGCAGGAAGAGGCTGGCAGTGTATGACTCATTTTTGTGCCGCAGTGACCAGCGTGCCTCAGGCTGGGTCAGGCATGGCCCAGCCTCAGCTATCACCTGTCTACATCTCACAGAGCAGCCTGGATTACCAGGGAATGATCAACAGCCCAGGCTCCAGGCAGGTGGCACGAGGCATGGTAGAATGATGTTCTCATCCACAACTGACTTCGGGCTACTCAAGGCTGCAATCAGAGGCAGGAAGGACAAGAGAACAAATTGCTGGGCTCTCTGTGAGAGCCGAGCTGGACCCCCTGCTACTCCCCACCCAATCACCTGCTGGGTCTAGTGGGCCTGGCCAGGGCCAGGGCCCCCTGGGGAATCCTAGGTGCAGAGAGGGAGCCACCCGACCTCTGAGATCTGGGCACCTCCACAGATCTCCCAGCAAGCTCCTTGAGTGTACCTGGGGAGAGGTGGATTCCAGGGCTCAAAGGGGACTACTCCAAGCTCACTGCCAGTCGGCTCCAAATATGACTCTCCAAGCCTGCCACAGCCTCTCCAAGACCCTCTGCTCCTCCTCTTCCAACCCCTGCGCTCGAGCCCTCAGACTCCCCATGCCCTGCCCAGAGACAGGTCTCAGCCCCAACCTGCCACCCAGACACCCAGACTCCTCTGCGTTCAGAGCCAAGGACAGGCATCCTGCAGCCTAAGAGCTAAGGCCCCGGAAGCCTCTGCCAGAAGCCTGCTCCTTCCGCAAGCCCCGTTCCTCTGGGCTGTGGGTTGTGCTCCCGCTGCCCAGGCAGGTCTTCCCTGCCCTTCCTGCCTCCAGCCCTTCAGCCACTGAGCACTTTCATCTCTCAGGAGTTGTCCCTTGCTCTCCATTCCCACTGTTTGGGGGTCCTTCTGGCTGCAAAAACAGCACCATGGCTCCTCGCTGCTGTTTGTGCAGAGATAAGCAGAGATAAAGAAGGCCCCTGGAGGTAGTCTTTCTTGTCCCTCCTGCCCCCAGGAGCACCTCCTACTCTCCATGGGCTCCTGGATTCCCTGCCCAGGCTCCACAGCCACCAGTAAACACATCTGCACAACATCCACTTCCTTTAAACATGTTTAAGTCTAAGTGTGGCATGAAGAGCTCCCTCTCTCGTTTCGTTTTCTGTAAGGACAGGGAAGCAGGGGACAATATTTGACAAGGTCAGGGAAGCACTGTCCTGTCTCTAGAGCAAGCATGAAGCAAAATCAAATTTAGTGTTTGCTACAGCCTGAAATGTAAGTCACAGGTTGGAGTCC
This sequence comes from Sylvilagus floridanus, assembly GCA_949820135.1. Classification (NCBI taxonomy): domain Eukaryota; kingdom Metazoa; phylum Chordata; class Mammalia; order Lagomorpha; family Leporidae; genus Sylvilagus; species Sylvilagus floridanus. The sequence continues at coordinate 6,348,709 of OX463228.1, read as the reverse complement.
TAATCCCCAGTGTGACAGCGTTTGGAGATGGGACCTGTGGGACTTAGGTGCCGAGGATGGAGCCTCTCGGTGGGAATGAGGGCTCACAGGAGAGGAGACAGGAGGGGCTGCCATTGTGGTGCAGTGGGTTTAGCCACCACCTGTGACACCACCACCCCATATCAGAGCACAAGTTCGAGTCCTGGCTGCTCTGCTTCCAATCCAGCTCCCCACTAATGTGTCTGGAAAAGCAGCAGAAGATGAACCAAGTGCTTGAACTCCTGCACCCACATGGAGTCCTGGATGGAGTTCCTCCTGGCTTCAGCTGGCCCAGCCCTAGCTGCTTTGGGGAGTGAACCAGTAGATGGAAGATCTCTTTGTCTGTGTGTCTCTCCCTCTCTCTGTCACTCTACCTTCCAAATAAATAAAAATAAAATATTTTTAAAAGGGAGGGGGGACATGAGTCAGTCTGTCTGTCTGTCTGTCTATCTATCTATCTTTCCAACTGTGCCATGTGAGGATACAGGAAGAAAACAGCCATATGAAGCTAGGAAAAGAGGTCTCACCAGAAACCTGACCATGCTGGCACCCTGATCTGGAACTTCCTGGCTTTCAGAACTGTGTAAAATAATGTGCTTTAAGCCACCCAGTCTAGGGTATTTTGTTACACAGCTGGAGCACAGACAGTGATTCTAATATTTTAAATAAGAATGGGCTAAGGAGAGTAGGGAAGATTCCAAGCACCCTCCTCCCATATGTTATCTTCTACCAGAAAAGCCAACAATAATACTAGGGTACTCCAAAATGTTTGTGGAAAAATTGAATTAAAAGATAATATTTTTCCTTATTTATTTATTCAAGAGGTAGAAAGACAAAGAGAGCTTTCTGTGCGTTGGTTCACTCCCCTGATGCATGCAAAGCCCAGGACTGGACTAGCCAAAACCAGGACTCAATTTAGGTCTCTCATGTGAGCAGCAGAGACTCAACTGGCTGAGCCACCACCTGCTGCCTTCTGGGCTGCACATTAGCAGGAGGCAGAGTGAGAAATCCACTCCAGAATCTCCAATGTGGGACACAGGCATCTTAACCATGAGGTCAAACACTCACCCCTCGGGCCAGCATTGTGGCCTAATGGGTAAAGCTTCAGGCTGCTGTGCTAGCTAGCATCCCATACCACTTAAAGCCCTGGCTACTCCACTTCCAATCCAGCTCCCTACTAATGAGCCTGGAAAAGCAGCAGAACATGGCCCAAGTCCTTGGGTCCCTGCACCCATGTTGGAGTCCTGGATATGGCTCCTGGCTCCTGGCTAATCTGTCCCAGCCCTGGCCTTTACAGCCATTTGGGGGGTGAACCAGCAGATGGAAGACCTTTCCCTCTCCCCCTCTCTCTCTGTAACTCTGCCCTTCAAATAAATAAAATACACATTTAAAACAATAAAAACACTCACCCCTTCATTAACTTTTTGAAGCCCCTCTCATATCAGCAATGATATTGATTTCAACTCAATTCAGTGTTTAATATTTGTCTTCTCTACCAGACCATCAATTTCAAGAGGGCAGAGACCACATCTGCAGGGCAACAGCACACAGCCACTCAAGCCGGGCACTCAGCAACCCCAGGGTGCTGTGCATAGCAACCTCAGTGTAGATGGCATCCCCTGGAGGCTGCAGCCCAGCAGCCCTGCAGACCTGGTCTTCTTCCTAATTCACTCCCAGCATCCAGCATCAAGCCCAGCACGTAGTAGGTGCCCAGCAAATCTCTGCTGAATTGCACTGGACAACAACTCATTACCACTTACCTAGCGTAGGCATTTCCATTAGAGCCATAAAATCTATTCTCCACAAATGGGCACAGCCTTCAGAGCCTGCTGCACATATAGGTTGGTGATCTAGCAACTTCAGGAAAAAATGAATATATCTGCAACATCTCTCCTGCATTCTCATTGCCCAGTACCTGCATTACTGCAGCCGTCTCCTGACTACAATCACTATGGCTCCCCTCTTACCCCACCTGGCAAAAAGAAGGCTCCCCCAAACCCAGTTGTTAGTCTCACTCCTCAGAACACAAGCCAAGGCAGCTCCCAAGAATCCTCAATCCCTCTGCCAGGCCATCAAAGCTCTTGGAGAGCCCTGGTACTGGGGAGCAGGAAGATGACTTCGAATGTGGAGTCAGGCTGGTCTGAGTCTGGCCCTGCTGCTTACCAGCTAACACCCTCCCCAAACCTACTCCACCACCTGCAACATGGGTAACACAACACCTGCTTCAGGTCTGCAAGAGAATTGAAAGAAATGGAACTCCTACCACACAGGTGTTAATGCCCTCAGTCCACGATCATTCCCCTCTGCATGCCCCAATGAGCAGGATTTTACCCCACCTTGTAGACAGACCCTCTTCCTGAGCAGGCTAGTCCCCCTACTCCAGTGTAACACTTGTGCATGCTGTACTCACTATGGCTGCCTAATCATGTCACTTACATTTGACAGATCTCTGTCACCCTCCTTATGTCTCCCCACTCAATTTGACTCTTTAAGACAGCGATGGAGAGTTAGACCTGTGCACACTACCCAAGCTTGGAATGTCGAAGCATGTGATAAAAACAGCCTGCTTGTTTGAAATGCCAGGCCATCCCAGCAAACCAGTGCAAGCATCACAGCTGAGAATGCTTGGGCTGCTCTGACGTTCTCCATATGAACATGAGCTGCACCAGAACTTCTTTGGCTTCTCTGGAGTGCAGGAATGTGGGTACTGTCAACAGATATCCTACAAGTTCAAGTCCTACTAAATTTTCCCTTAAAAAAAAAGGGTCCTTTCCGATCTCAATATTCCACTCTCTCTATCTAAAAATTCATTCCATGCTCAAGATGCCAGAGAATTAACATTCCCCTTTCCTGAAGCTGACAAGAGGTTCGCTAACTCCTCTACTGCACTGACATCAAACCCACCCCAGAAGAGCCAGCTTCTCTTAGTTCCTTTGGTGCTTATCAAGATCGCTGCCTCCTCACTCTCAAAAATAACAGTTGAGGCGTTGGCTCTCAAACTTGGGTCTGCATAAGAACCAGTAGTGGATGGGGGCTGGGAAATTCTGATTCTAGAAGCTTGGGGTGTGATCCAGGCACCTCAGATGCCCCCAGTGACTCTGAGAAATAGGAGACTCCATGAGCTACGGGTAACTCCCTGACCTCTGAAACAGGAGCGTGAACAGTGGGGCCTTGTGACGGGCGTCAGCCACATTTTCATGGTGGATCTGGAAAGCCCAGTTAGCTAACCTTAACTCAACTGGTTTTGTTCCTGCGGGAAAACTTCTCCCAGGCAGTTGGCGTGGGAGCAAGAACCCGTATCAGACTCATCCCATGCAAGTCTCTCTCCCCAACAAAGCATCCAACAGACTCGATCCAGGCAGCTGTATGGAGAAGACCTGATATCCTTAGCATTGTCATTCTGGCAATGGCTCTGACCTTCATAGCATTCCACGAAGGGCACATGGGGACAGGGGCATCTCTCGTAAAAGCCACATCAGACCAAGGATTTGAACTCTCAAATTCCCACCGTGACTTAAACGCCGACCAGGCTGATGTTCAGGCCCACTAGACCCAATAAATTCCTTTTCTGCCCTCTACTCTGTTGAAGACTTTCTCAGGGACTTATTATGCAAAGCTGCCTAAGCAAGACGGAATTTATATTGAACCTGGCCATGATTTCTGAGCTGCCACTGGGTGTTCTGATGACATACGCATCTCAGAGTTGAAGTCAGGGGCTGCCAAGGACAGGAGACTGGAGGCGGGGGCGAAGGAATGCAAGTCCCCCCCTCCCCAGTAAATAACACGTGCAGGGGGCGGGGAGTCTCTGAGGAACACGGGGACTGTAGCTTCTCTTGTGAGCAAGGTTTGCCTTTCAAATGGCATCCAACGCGACAAAATAAATCTCTCCTCTGGAGGCTAAAGATGCAACCAACTTTCAAAAGTGAAAAAAAAAAAAGTCTGTTTTATCTATGGTGAATCACACGTAGTGCGTGCGTACACACACACACCCCAGAAGCTACATTGATTGAGAAAGTATTTTTAGTCTCCCCGGCTCACAGGCTGAGTCCTTGGTGAAGATCAGGGCACCCGCCTGCTGTCCCCTGGGTGTGATCAGCTAGAGAAGCAAACCATTGATTAGAGACAAGTCTTGGGCAAACAGAGCCTCAGCCCCATCTCCACTGCTAGGATACAAGGCCCTGGGTGCTGCCCTCCCCTGTAAAGGGAATACCAGTCTGGCATTTAACACAGCCACAGGGTAGTCAAATCTCCACACAACAGCCCAAGTGATCTTTTTAAAAGGAAATCAGACCATGACATTCTAGCCTCCCAAAATCCCCCAATGTCTTCTCTTCTTGTTGCATGCCGAATAAAATCCAAACTCTGCTGTGGCTGTGGGCTCCAAGCTGCTCCCCGTCCTGGTCCTGCCCGCTGGGCTCCACCCTCAGCTCTACCCTTGCTGTCCCCTCTTCTACCAAGGTGACCTCCCTCGGGCCTCCTGTACCTGGCACCTGCTGCTTCCATCTTTGCCTCGCCCACCCCACTCCTGCTCTAGCCCTTCCCATCGCACATCCTCTTTTGCTTTTCTCCCTAGCATTTAGCTCTATCAAGAGCGTCCACTTTGCCAGCTGACTGTCTGGTCTCCATACAACTACGTCCTCAGCTCCTTGCAGTCCTTGTTTCGTCAGACCCCTCGCACCCAGAAAAAATACTCAACAGATATCAGTGAGCAGATAAAGGACGGCTAGACATCGTCACTGGTGGGAGACCCCCAGACGGGAAGTGAGAGCTGCACACTACCACCTCTCACTTCTGACTCTCCCTACCCAACCTGCACACGCTCGAATCTCATTCACGGCTCCACAATGCCACCTATGCACCCCGAAGCCTGGAACGGGGATGGGACAAATGCATAAATTAAGGCATTCATGATCTCAGTCAGTCCTCTCCACACCCAAAAGGAACATTCCAGGTCTGATTCAGGCACTATAACCTAGCAGTGCCAAAGACAGTCTCCAATGGACCCATCCCATTTCCAAGAATTAACCTCTTCTGCATGTTCTTTCTCAGAGGGCGGATCCATCTCCCCTTCAAAGCCCAGCGCCTGTGGGTAGTGCCAGGGGCAGCAGCAGGCTGGGGGAGGGGCAGCTGCTTGACAGGAAATCAATGGGAACTTGAAGGTCATCCGGAGGGCGCTGTCTCCCCATCAGGCACCTGCTGGGATGGGATTTGCGGTCTTGACCTCACTTGGGGACCTCTGCCCTCCTGTCAGAGCTGTTTAAGATCAGCTCACAGAAGCGAGAGCCCTGCACATCCAGGGACCTGCAGGCCGTCCTTCTAAGGGACACCCAGCCAAACAAAGAAGCAAGGTCTCATTGACCCTGCCCAAGGTGGAGAGTCACCCCGCCTTCTCTGGGCAGCCTCCTAAGCAAGTCCTCTCGGCCTGCGGTTTTTGAGACACACGCTTGTCCACCTCTCAGTAAGGATGGAACACAGTCGGACAGGCCAAGAAGCTGGTTGTATCCCCAAATTTAAGTTCTCCGGTGGAAGCAGCAGAAATATCCTGGGAAGTCACAAGGACCCAACTAAACATTTGAGAGCACCCCAGAAATACCTAAACAGTCAATGTCCCAGAATCATGACAAAGCTCTGTTCTACTTAGTAGAGGTCTCTCTCTCTTCCAACGAGCAGGGAGCTTGACTGAATTCTGTCTGATTCTCCTTGCCTGGTGCATCTGTTTTCCCAAGACCTCATCCTTCCTTCCCTACCTTTCCTCCTCCAGCGTCTGGCTTCCCACCTTGTCAAGAGTCACTTCACATAAAGGCCAAGTGCAAAGCCTTCAGCCCACACCCGCCTTCCAAAACTGGAAAATCAGTCTGGTATAAAAATGCGGAAGAGGCCGGCTCCGTGGCTCAACAGGCTAATCCTCCGCCTTGTGGCGCCGGCATACCAGGTTCGAGTCCCGGTCGGGGTACAGGATTCTGTCTCGGTTGTCCCTCTTCCAGGCCAGCCCTCTGCTGTGGCCCGGGAGTACAGTGGAGGATGGCCCAAGTGCTTGGGCCCTGCACCCCATGGGAGACCAGGAAAAAGCACCTAGCACCTGGCTCCTGCCATCGGATGAGTGCGGTGCGCCGGCCGCAGCGCGCCAATCGTGGCAGCCATTGGAGGGTGAGCAACGGCAAAGGAAGATCTTTCTCTCTGTCTCTCTCTCTCACTGTCCACTCTGCCTGTCAAAATAAATAAATAAATAAAAATTAAAAAATTTTAAAAAAATGCGGAAGAAACACCCTCAACTTGATTGTCAAAGAGGGATAGGATGAAGGTAATGACGCAACAGAGGTGTCACTGACATGGAGGAGGCGCTTACCATGTGTGCCAGGCATTTTGCACACTCTATATGTGTATTCTCTCAATTTATCCTCAGACAACCAGAGATAAGCATTTCCCTCCATTTTACAGATTGGCAAACTGAAGCATAGGAGCTTCAGGTAATTTGTCTAGGGACGTATGTGGCTCTGCTAAGTTAAGGCAGTGCTGGCCAATGCACCTTCAACCTCTCATGAGGTCACCGTGGCCCCTTCTCAGCAAGCTTTGCCTCCAGAACTAACATCATCTGCACCACGGTCTCCTCGGGGGTGAGCATCACTGATATGCTGGGGACCTGTGGTTATTTCCCTTCTTTGTGCTTTAGTTTCCCACACTGCCAAATGGTCCAGAGTTCACCTTCCCTATCACAGAGCCACCTCTCCATAGCTCACGAGGAGGGCTGACAAAGACAGCCCCAGAGGAGTGCAAACTGAGGGCACAGTTCAGAAGCCAAGTCCATGGCAGGCGTGCGCAGAGGGCAGCGGGCTCCAAGAGGCCCTGTGGTCCAGAGCATCTGCTAATGAGGGAAAGAGAAATGCCAGATTGTCATAAGAGTCAGGATGAAACATTCCGGAACGTTCGAGAACGTCTAGTTCAGGATGCCTGATTTTACCGCACAGCAAACCAAGAGCCAGAGAGGTGAGGTAACAACCCCACCATAAGAGAAACAGGGCTGGCATCAGTTTCTCAGCATCCAGACTCCCCCCTCAGGGATTTTTCCACCTTCTCTTTCAGCCCCTGGGCCAAATCTGTCCCAGCCCACCTCCAAAATTTTGTAAATAAAGCTCTATGGGAAGACAGCCAGGCACATTCATTTGCATATAGTTTGCATGTGACCAGTGGTTGCTTTGAGGGTACAATAGCAGAGTTTTGTGCCACAGCTCCCTCCCCACCCCCTCCATCATTAGTTTTGGTTTCCATAATCCATGATGGCTTAAAAATACTAAACAAACAATTCTGGAGATAAACACTTCATCAGTCTTCAATTATATGCTGTTTCAAGCAGTCTAATGAGATCTTACACTGTCCTATCCCGTTCTGCCCAGGACACAGATCAGTCCTGGTCCAGTGTAACCACCCTGTATATGCTACCTGCCCATTAGTCCCTTAGTGGCCATCTCAGTTATCAGGTTAACTACGACGTTAACAGTATATTGTAAGTATATATACAACAGTATATTGTAAGAATTCCTACACTTGATTATTAGTTATTACTATTAATCACTTGCTTGCCTAATTAAATTAAACTTTATCGTAGGTACGTACCTAGAAGTAAAAACCTAGTATACATAGGGTTCCATACTATCTGCGATTTCAGACACCCACTGGAGGCCTTGGAATATATTCCCACAGAAAATGCAGGACCACTCAGGTTCCCACGGAGACAGTATGGCATGCAAAGTCGAAAACATTTGCCACTTGGACCTCTACAGGAAAACTGTGCTGATTCCTGGTTGATAGTTTAAGCTTTGGATAATGACAACACTCTACCTTTGGAAGGAAATAAACAGAATAGGAGCCCTTCAAGGCGCACCACGCATGCAGGTAGTTTTACAATTATCTCAGCTTGCTACAACTTAACAAAAACCTATAAATACAGTTAATAATCAGGAAAACAAGCACTCCCTCACCCTACCTATTTAATAATTATTGTTAACTACAGTAAGCAAAACTCATCACTGAAAATTAATTTTTTTCCAGCCTCCCTTGAAAGCCCTTTTTCACTTAAGAAATGCTATTGGCCAAGGGGTGAAAGGATGCATGGGCCCAGTTGCCTCCCGTTGAGCTAAAGTATCTTGCAGAGGAGGCTGAAGAATGGAGCATTGTCCTCCCCATGGGATGTCCCTGCCAAGAGCTCTCTGCCAAGGAGGACACCGTCTCATTCCCTCTCTCCAAGTAAGAAACTCAGCTATGGCCAGCCACAGGACATGTAGACCTCTGCTCCTCTCATGCCACCCTGCCTTATGCAGCCATCCCTGTCCTCTCCAGAAAATGACCTGAGAGTTGCCCTGGGTTCACAGATGTGTCACAGCCCACAGCTGTCTTGCAGAAGGCATCCTATCATCCCATGGAGTGAGACATGCGGGTGTGCCTCGGATCAGCTGCTGTGGGAACCAGCACCAGACCTGGGTTCCCAGAAGAAGTGGGAACTTGGTCACTGGGTTTTCAGCAAGCCTCCCATGCTCTCTGGGTCCCCAGCTCTCATCTGTTAAATTGAGGGGAGGGTCAAGCCAGCCAAGTCCAATCATCATGTTGGCAGCAAGCCTGACATTTCCCAGCGTCACCTCCAGCGAACACCTTGGAGGAACAGGACCCTGTCCGCATGGCGGAGCTCTGGCTCACATGAAGGTCATCCCACATAGATGCCAATTCAAGTCCTGGCTTTTCCACTTCCAAGCCAGCTCCCTGCAAATGGCCTGGGAAAGTAGCGGAAGATGGCCCAAGTGCTTGGGCCCCTGCACCTGTGTGGGGGACACAGAAGAAGCTCTCAGCTCCTGACTTTGGATCGGCCTAGCTCTGGCTATTGTGGCCATTTGGGGAATGAACCAGTGGATAGAAGACATCTCTCTGTCTTTAACTCTACTTCTCAAATAAATAAATCAATCTTTAAAAATGGGGGGGGGGGCAGTTTATCAGTTGGCTGATCAATGATCAGGTCATCTTATTGATAAGCTGCTTGGGGTCAAAGTTAAGTGAGACCTAGTTCCCTGAATAAGGACAGTGACAGCAGTAACTAGGCTTTTAAGGGAGACAGATCCAGTTTGATCAAGAATCAGGGTGTGCGTGTGGGGCCAGAACTGAATGACTTGGGACAAGAGGAGAGGCTGCCTCGGGTGGCCCTGCCTCTTCATTCGGCCCTGCCTCTTCTTACAGTTAGCAGGTATTTAGAGAACAGCAGCCAAAGTGTGACCTCCCGGGGAGGCCGAGGCTCTGGAGAGCAGAGAAGGCTTCAGAAAGTCCCAGGAGGGGAGAGAAATGTGCCAGCAGGTGCCCACGACCTGCCAGCCCAAGCCAAGCACCTGACCCACATTCTCTCCAGCCCTGGGATGAGGGACAGACCCCACCCTGCCTAGTGCCTGACCCTGACTAGCATGCACATGGTAAGTGCTTGTTCTGGGCTCCCAGGCCAAATGAAGTTCAAGGCCTTGTGTTCTCAGGGAAACTGCCCCCCCCAGGGGGGGTTGCCCCTCGACTACATGCGCTGCTGAATCCCACAGGTGCAAGGGAGCCAGGCTGCCTTCCAGACTCCCATCATTAAGAAGGCCAGGAGGCAAACAAAAAGAAAGATCCAAAGAGCTAATGTGATCATGGGGGAGCAGGACAGCTGCTGAGAGGAAGAAGCAACACAGAAGGAAGAGTGGGAGGGGAGAGGGGGGAAGAGTGGGAGGGGAGAGAGGGGAAACTGGAGTCAATACCGGGTGGAGGGAGAGCGGCCTCCAGCGCATGCCCCACAGCCATCAATATCTCTTTTGAGGACAGGTTATCTGGGGAATTTATGCTCTCTAATAATTACCTTGCAGAGGGTTCCACTTATCTTACCAGAAGAATCTGCCAGTTGCCAGACACACAGGGTTCTAGTTAATTCCATCCACACTGCCCTCCACCTCTGCCTTTCTGGGCTGCCCCTGACTTCTGACCTTTCTTTGCCCCTCTGGCCTGGGGGAAGATGGAGGGCAGATGTAAGGGCTTTGGAGGAGCTGATAAGAGTGCAGACTGGCTGAGTTTGTTCACTTCTATGGTCCCAGTGCCCCAAATAAGCCACGCCCCCCGCTTATAAAGCCACCAGGCATGTTCCTCATTGACAGACATAGGGGTAAGAACCCTGTCAAAGTGGAGGCTGGACTGGGGAAGCAGAGGCTTTTCCAAAGACCGTGTGCGAAGGGCTGCAGCAATGCTTTGTGGCAGAAAGACTGGAATATTTTTGTCTTCATGGGACAGGATTGCATCAGATCTGGTTGGTATTCATTTTCTTGTCTTCACACCCCTCCTCAAAGCCTTCCTGGCTGCACACCAGCCCTCTGATGAGCATCCTACTCTGCCTTGGGTCGCTGGGACTCTTGAAGTGCAAGCCCCAGGCTCCACTGGGAACTCCCTGCGAGGGGTGACCTTGGTTTGCATCCCGCTGGATCTGGCCTGCATCTGCTGTGGGGCCCTGAGGAGACCAGCGGCACCCAGGCAGCCTTTCTGTGGGCTCCGTACCATCCTATGCGCTCAGGACTAGGGACTGGAATGCAGTTGGTCTTTACAACGCTCCGAGCGAGATGCTACATTATCCCCGTCGATGAAGACGCCAAGGTCTGGCGAGCTTAAGCCATAAGCCCAAGGTGACGGACCAGTTGGCCCAGCCAGGATTTCAAGCAGCTGGTCTCATTTCAGAGTCTGGACTTGTAACCACGGCACACCACCCTACCTCTAAAGCAAAGGTTTGCAGAGGGATTGGAACACTTTGTACTGGGTCTCTCCATTTATTGATGCCATCCTTTTCTAAAGTAATAATTTTTAATAGTGACATTAATATCCAACAGCTCATGGTCACTGAGCACATACAGATGCCACTCACATGGTTCTGAGCCTTCCACTTAATAATCCCAACCACCCTAGAGGGAGAGGCCACCATTACCTCCATGCTCCACTCTCAGAGCCACCTTCTGCCCCATAAGTACCAACCTCCTCCTTGCACAGGGCCTTTGCACCTCAAGTTCCCTTGTACTAACCCACTTTGCATTACTAACGTGAAATACCCAAGGCAAGTTACTTCACGACAAGAAAGGTTCTTTAGCTCACGTTTCTGGGCTGGAAGTCAAAACAGCATGGCACAGGGTCTAGCAACTGCTCTCCCACTTGGCTGCGTCCAGGTAGCCTCAGTATGTTCATGTGTGTGTGTGTGTGTGTGTGTGTGTGTGTCTGTCTGTCTCCCTCTGCCATAAGGCCCCAGGATTCCACCACGGGTGCTCCACCCTAAACACCCTAGTTGCATCCTCTGTATGCCACTGACACATGACTCTGGGGATTCACCTTGGGGGATGAACCTGAGTCCAGCTGTTGCATTAGTGTAGCAGGTGCACTCTTCTACCCCTTGACAGTGCAGGGCTCTGTGCCCTGGCCACTGCCTCAGAAACCTGCCCCAAACGCCTCACCCACAGCACTCATTCTTCATCCACCACTCCGGTTTGCGGTCTTCTTAGCACCGTGCCAACCTCAACAATTCTCGTATTCACATGCTCGCTTCCTACCTACCTTTCCCAGTAAATAGGTGAGGACCCTGGAGAACTGGTGGAGTCCGTTCACTCCTGCATTCCCAGCGCCTCCAACTGGTACCTGGCACATGGGTGGTATATGGCAGGCATTCAACAAATGTTACCTGCTTAGACAAATGGCTTGATGTCCCCACAGAGCCTTCCATGAGACACGGTGGCCAGTCCATTGGGCGCTTTCTTTCATTTAAACCCCTCCATCTGTTCTTTATGTACTGAGCCAGCAGAGCAGACACCTTGCTGAGTACTTTAGGATTTCACTGCACCCCATGAGGAGGTACTGAAAATGTCTTTATCATACCCACTTTACAGATCAGAAAACAAAGGCTGAGACGTTACAGTTTCCCCAAGACCATAGAGAAACAGCCTAAGATATCACTCCCATGTGCATGCCTCCCTGAGTCCAAGTCCTCATTGGCTCTGGCAGCCTCCCCTCTGTAACTCAGCTCCTTACCCACGTGTCCCTAAGATGTCCTCTACCTCACTGCTCCCAGCACCTCTCTGGGTGGCCTCTCACGTAGGCTCCTCTAGATTCCCCACAGTGCTTCTCCCGGCTCCGTGCCCAGGAGTCTGTCCTGAGCGGCCATCCACTTGTTCCCGTCCCTCTGCTTCTGCTGACCATGGCAGATGCCGGCTGCACATCAGCGAAAGGCAGAGAGAGACGAGGTCTGTGTGCCTCCAGCACTCTCCTTGTGGGTCACGGTGGGCAGCTGTGTTTGCCTGCTGAGGGCCACGGCGCCTGAGGAACAGCCCTCTCCACACAGCCAGCCCGGGAGGCCCCAGCAACCTTCCCCTTGACCTAGCCTTGCAGCTTCTGTGCCGCCACCTCACACACACGCGTCCCTGCCCACACTTCCACCGAGCGTCCTGCTTGCTGCTTTCTGCTGGAACCTTGACTCCTCCATGTCACATGACTGTCCCCCCCCAGGCTCTTCCCCGCTTCTGCCTGCCCCCTGCACCACTGCCACTGCCCCTTCCGTGCCCCCTGCTCGCTGCAGCTGCCTCCATCAGGCTCTCCATCACTGCCTGGGGTGGCTGTCTCCCTCCCAGATCTATAAATCAATGCTGATTTCCAGCCTTGAAGGTTGGCCCTGGCAGCTCTGCTCCTGGCCTGGGCCCCACCGGCCCCTTTGCTGACACCGACACAGTGCTCAGAGAGAGTCCTTCCAGGAGCATGAATCCTGCCTGACTGCAACAAGAACGAAAGCAGAGGTTACCAGGTCCGACGTGGGGATCCCCTGTGCTGGGATCAAGCCAGTCCTGGGCAGGGTGTTGGGGACCCCCCCTGGGGGGCCCTGGAGGGCAAACGCAGCCAGCATCATCCAGCTTCCATCATCCCAGCCCCCTTTTTGCTGAGCAACTATGACGGGGACAGGTTCTGTCCTGGGCCACCACGTTGCACACATCCACCCTCATAGGAACAGACGAGGGAGCTGACTCTCGGGTTAAGGAATCGCACCAGAGCCACGAGGCTACTAAGCAGCGGAGGTGGGATTAGAACACAGGTCAGCCAGCTCCACAGACCTCATTCCCCACCAGTACATGCTGTCTCATGGTCAGTCCCTTCATTCTGCAGGGGGCAAAGCAGGGGTGGGGAGTGTCACAGGCTTGAACCCATCCAGTCGGGCAGCTCAGAGGCAGAGGGCAGGAGGAGCATGCTGAAGTCAGGAAAATGTGCAGGAGGCCCCACATGCCCAGAGAACCACTTGGTCCACGGAACATGGTGCCATTGAGCCATGGTGCTTGCTGACCATCCACAAAGCTGGAACATGGACGCCGACTCCTCCCCAGGGAGCCAAGTAGGAGCCATGGGCTCATCCTGGGACACATGCATTTCAAGAAAACACACGTGCAGGCACAGAACCCCCCCCCCCCAGGACAATCACAAGGAAACTCAGAAGTAGAAGGGAAGGATAGACTGGGGGCCAGTGGGGGCGGGGGCAGAAAAAAGGGGAGGGCTTCCTGTAGCAGGGGGTAGAGCTGGGAGCTGGGAGCTTGGTGGGGCTTCCCCAGGGCCTCCTGCAGCTCACCATCATGTTCCCCACCACCACCACCACCACTACCCTTGGGGCTATTTTCTTTTTCATTTTTAGAAGGCAAAGGCCACACACACACACACACACACACTCTTCCAGTGTTGGGAGCGATCCCTGGAAGCAAACAACTCACATGTGCATGCCCATGTGCACCCCCCCCCCACCAGCGCAGCCACCACACAGCCCAAAATAGTCCACACTTCGTTCCTGGCTCTCACAGGCCCCTGGAAGCCAGCTCAGCACAGCCTCCTGACCTCGGTCCCCATGACTGCCTGCCAGCTCTAGGTCCCCAGGCAACTAAGCCCTCCCAGCAGCCAGCAGCTGCACCACCTGCTCCTGCAGGCCACGGCTGCCCTGGTCCTCCCCTCCCCCACAGCTCCAATCTTAGGATTGCGCATGTGACTTCCGGAGGGCAGTGGCCCCATAGCATTTTATAGACTGGGGAAATATCCACAACAAAGAATTTTTTTTTAAAAGACACTGCTGAACAGAACCGGATGCCACCTTAAACATATCCACACCACTGGGATTGGAACACTCTCATTCCCAACAAAAACTCTCATTGCCCCTCCCTTCCACACTCCAAGTTCAGTCCCCCATGAAGACGGGGCAGCGGGCAGCAACCACGATGAGGCCCGCGAAATATGAACAGGGCAGTCAGTAGAATCACCCCGCTCTGACCACTGCCGCAGAGGAAGTCGTAACTTGAAGGGGACCTGGGGGAAAAGGAAACCAAAATGGTCACCCAGCAGCCAGGGGACCATTTGACATGACAGTGCCAGCGTGAGGACAGCCAGATGAAGAGAACCATGGAGGCAGGCAGGACATTCCTGGGGAGAGAAGGCCCAGGTCACTCCCTTCCTGTTCATCACCTGGCACAGGGCTCATCAGCACTGGTAACTCTGTATCTCTCTCTCTCTCTCTCTCAGAAGCAAGACACAGAAGAATGCAAAAGGCAAGAAACATCCCGCAAGCAGCTAATAAACAAAGGGTACTGGTAATCTCCAGGCATGGGCACCCCTGCAGCGTCACACTAGTCTTATCTCCATCCTCCCACTCTCCTCCCATCCCTCTTCCACATCCAGGAAGGAAGAAAGGAAATTAAGAAGCCTGCACCCAGCATCCATCTTGGATCATCAGCCAGGTCATTCAGAGCATCCAAAGAGTGGTTGGGGGAGTCCTGGAGGAAGGGAGCCCACGAGAGACCCCCCACCCACAGGCGCACATGCACGCACATACACACACCTGTTGCCTGCAGCTTCATGGCATCAGGCACGCTGGCAAACTCAACAAGAATTTAGCTGGACCTGCCCACGGGCCCAGATATTAGAGCTAAGTGACCCAGACAGCTCCACATGACACTTGCCCCTGCAGGATGAACGCCTTGCTGGCCAGCTGCTTCCCATGAGTCCACCTGGCCACCTGCGGATGGGACCCAAGAAGCTGCTCCTGACCTACCTTAGCGGCGATCAAACATTTAAGGGGTGTCTACCCCAGGCCACAGGGCTCCACGTGAGAGATGGCAGGGCACTGCAGTGAAGGGCCGGGGCTGGCACTGAGTTCTTGGGTTGAGCCCCAGCTCCTGGTTCACTTGCTGTCTGACCCGCAGAGCTCTCCATCACACTATAAAATGGGGACGTTAGTAGAACTCTCCTGGTGAGAGATCAGTAAGCATCAGCTGTTGTTACTATGACTGTCTGTTCCAGGGACTTCTCTGTCCATACAGATGAGCAGAAAGAGAATGTATTTAAAAAAAAAAAAAAAAAGAACTCAGTGTCATTGGCTGTGGCTGCCCCACCACCACTGCCGCCATGCCAGCTCCCCAGGCAACCAGAAGGGTCAGTGGTCAGAAACATGGCTTTGGTTGTGCGCATGATTCAGCACAAAACCTTCCCCACCACCCATCGCACAGACCTTCCCTTTAGTGGGCCCAGAGTGTCCATCACCTTTGTTTAAAAGGCAACTGGATCACAAAAGAGGAGGAGCCTTTGCTTGGTAGGGCTCTGGAATATTCACCAGTATTCAGGAAAGGTGGCGTGTTGGTTCCCTGTTGCCGGTGCAGCCAATTCTCACAAACGTAGTGGCTTAAGACAGTCAGAGAGGATTGTCTTACAGCTCTGGAGTTTGGAAATGCAAAACAAGTCTTTCAGGGCTCTGGGATCAGGTTCCAGCAGGGCTCATTCCTCTTGGGAGCTCTAAGGGAGAACCTGCCCTTTAGCTGCTCCCAGCTTATAGAAGAAGTTGCTTCTATTCCTGGGGAGGACCTGCCTCCTCCTCCATTGCAGAAGTCAGACCTCCACTTCCACAGTCATTTCTACTTTGGCTCCAGCAGTCCTGCCTCCCTCTTTTGAGGACCCTGGGGCTGCCAGGGGGCCTCTGGATAAACCAAGAAAATCTCCCCATCTCACAATCTTAACTCTGCCACATCTGCAAAGAACATATTCACAGGTTCCAAGGCTTAGGGTGTGGACATCCTAAGGGGGCCATTCTCCTGTCTACCAAAGGTGAGTCCTACTGCAAACTACACTTGTCTGTACATTGTTGATCCATGGTGACAGTCGGGGCAGGGGGGTATGGTTCTGCCCTAAGAGCAAGAGTATTGAGGCAGTTCTACTTCGTGACAAAAATTTAAAGTATAAAGTATATGCTCTCTAAGACATGGGGTTTGGAACCACCCAGCTCTGGGTTCAAATCCCAGCTCCATCACTTAGTATCTGTGTGTTTTCATTTGCCTAGTTACAAGAACTAACTTCCCAGGGCCCGAGTATTACAAAGAATAAAGAACAAAATGCATGCAGAATCTCTTACTCCATGCCCAGCACACAATAAATTTTCAGTCAATGGCAACCAACAACCCACCCACTATTTCTGTTATTCTGTTGTTTTGGTTCTATCAGGCCCAGTTATTAAATAAACCAAACAACATGACGTGCCTGCCAGCAAATACCACCAAGCCCTGTCAAGCCCCAGGAATCACAGCAGTTGCCTGGCCAGATGTAGACTGACCACTTCATACTGAGCTCTTTCATGGGGGCCCCAGCAGAGAGACCCAAAGATCTAGAGATGTGGTCAGAATTTCCTAGACACAACATGGTCCAGAACCAAGACTCTCAGCCTGCTTTCTGTAGAAAGAACACACAGTGTGGCCTACCCTTCTCTCCCACAAACTCGGGCTCCATCCTCCATCCCTCTCTATCTTATAAACAACCGCAGGTCACTTTTCATTGTGTTGTCATGAGTTTGGGCTGCGGGCTGCAGTCAACAATACCCATCATGAATCTTTCTGCCTTCCCATTTCATAACTGAGCAAAGTAAGGCAAGAATCAAACAAACAAGGGTTTTCATCTTACTATAACATCAGGAGTCACTCGATTTCATCATTGAAGTATCTTGGATTAGGTTCAAAACAGGTAAACAGATGGAGCAGCTCCAATCTAAAATCTCAAATGCTCCAAAATCGGTCCTCATTAGCACCGATATGATGTCACAAGTGGAAAATTCCATACCTGACCTCATGTGACAGGTCACAGTCAAAATCAAGCACACAAAAAATACTGTATAAAATTACCATCAGGCCATGTGTCTAATATGTACATGAAACATGAATGAATTTTGTGCTTAGATTTGGGTCTCATACCCAAGATACCTTACTATGGATATGCAAATATTCCAAAATTTGAGAAAACTCTAAATCTGAAACACTTCTGGTCCCAAGCATTTCAGATAAGGAATATTCCATTTGTATTAGAATTTGGATCTCAAACTTCCTGGTTAATTTTTTTGGGTGACTTTAAGAGATTATGCAGGGGCTGGCACTGTGGTGTAGCAGGTAAAGCTGCCGCCTGCAGTACTGGCAATCCGTATGGGTGCCAGTTCAAGTCCTGGTTGCTCCACTTCTGATTCAGCTCCCTCTAGGGCACCTGGGAAAGCAGCAGAAAATGGCCCCAAGTCCTTGGGACCCTGCACCCATGTGGGAGCTTCTGGCTCCTGGCTTCAGATTGGCCCAACTCCAGCCATTTCAGCTATTTGGGGAGTGAACCAGCAGACAGAAGATCTCTCTCCCTCTCTCTCTCTCTGTCTCTGTCTCTCTGTCTCTCCCTGCTTCTGCCTCTCTGCCTCTGCTTTTCAAATAAATAAATAAATATTTTTAAAAAACTGACTAGGGGGCTGGCACTGTGGCATAGTGGGTAAAACAACTGCTTGCAATGCTGGCATCCCATATGGGTGCCAGTTAGAGTCCTAGCTGCTCCACTTCCAATCCAGCTCTCTGCTATGGCCTGGGAAAGTGAGAGAAGATGGCCCAAGTCCTTGGGCCCCTGCACCTGCAAGAGAGACCTAGAAGAAGCTTCTGGCTCTGGATCATCCCAGCTCCGGCCGTTGCAGCCACTGGAGTATGAAAAAGCAAGATGGAAGACCCTTCTCTCTCTCTCTCTCTCTCTCTCTCTCTCTCTCTCTCTCTCTCTCTCTTTCTCTCTCTCTGCCTCTGCCTCTGCCTCTGCCTCTGCCTCTGCCCCTGCTTCTGCCTCTCTGTAATTCTGCTTTTCAAATAAATAAATAAATATTGGGGGAAAAAAACTGACTAGGCCTAGCAGTGAGGACACCCCTGCCTCACATTGGATTGCATGGGTTCAGTTCCTGGCTCTGACTCTTGACTCCAGCTTCCTGTCAATGCAGAACCCAGGAGGCAGCAGTGACAGCTCAAGTAATTGGGTTTCTACTAGCCAGATGGGAGACCAGGATTAAGTTCTCAGCTCCTTGGCTCTGGCCCCAGCCCAGCCCTGGCCTTTGCAAGTATTTGGGGAGTGGACTAGCAAATGGGAGTGCGCTCTCTCTCTCTCTCTCTCTCGCTCTCGCTCTCATCTCTCTTTCTGCCTCTCAAGCTTAAAAAATGATAATTTTTTAATGTTCAAATAAATAAAACTAGTTGTTCAGAGACCTGGGTTTCAGATTTAATTCTCTCAATAACTAGGAGACATTGCCAGTTCTTGTAGTGATCATTTCTATACCTATAAAATGGATATTAAAAAATTACCCTTCCCTCTCAATCTCATTTGGTTGTTATAGCAAAAAAGATAGTGTATTAAGGCCCTTCAGTGTTTCCTGTCATCAACAATTCTACTTCATCTATACAGCAGAATATTCTTGGTTTTTTCTAGCATTCTTTTTTTTTAAGATTTACTTTATTTATTTGAAAGGCAGAATTACAAAGAGAGACAAAGACAGACAAAGAGATGAAGAGATTTTCCATCCACTGTTTCACTCCCAAAATGGCCACAACAGCTGGGCTGGGCCAGGCCAAATACAAGAGCCAGGAGTTTCTTTTGGGTCTTCCACATGGGTAGAGGGGCCCAAGGACCTGGGCCATCTTCTGCTGCTTTCCCAGGTGCATTGGCAGGGAGCTGGATCAGAAGTGGAACAGCCAGGACTCAAACCAGTGCCCACATGGGATGCCAGCACTGTAGACAGTGGTTTTACCTGCTACACTGCAACGCCAGCCACTCTAGCATTCTAGTAACATATCCTCTTAAAAGTTCCATTTGCCCTTTTGCTATCTTCCTTTTAATATTCTGCATTTTGGTAGCTATGTTTTCAACAACAAACAAACAAGCAAAACCCTAGGGAGGATACAGTTAAAATTATGCTTGAGAGCAGAGAAAACTGTTGCTCAATCTGGAAAGAGCTGGTATTTCTAGCACTGAGGGTTACCTGTGACCAAGGTCAGATCTGACACCTGCACATTTTATTCTCTGGGACCAGTGTCCCCGTAGAGAACTCTGGGTCTCCACTGAGCTGCACCAAGGGCTGCCAGCTGCTGAGGATGCAATCTGGTCCCTCTCCCCTTCCAGCAGCTTCTGCCCAGGGCGAGAAGTCAGAGGCTCCAAATTCCAACGACAGCTCTTCCAGGGCCTCAGCTCCTGCCTTGGGCCAAGTCATGGCACCAGTGCAGCCAAGTTTAGAGCCCAGGATGGCACTGCTGAAAGCAAACCCTTCATTTGGGCAACTCCTCTGACAAAGGCAGAATGAGTTAATGTTCACTGACTGCTCAGCAGGACCCTCCTGGGTTACTTCCTTCTCCCAAAACCCCCAAGACCTTCAAAATTCACAGCTCTGGGAGTGTGTAGGAGACAAGGCAAGGCAGCCTGTACCCATGGAAGACTGCGCTGAGCAGTAGATGTCAGGGGTGCCCTACTCAGACCAGCAGGCAACACGGGGCTACAGGGATGGGCTGCTGTGGCCCTGCTCAGAGAGCTGGGTCATACTTCCTAATGCAATTGTAAGGATCCAGTCTTTCCACGAACCCTTCTGCCTCATGGTGGGCATGCGTGTCTGCCTGCCCAGCTGCCACCCCCTCTCCTTCTAGTAATGTCTCCCCATTCCTCTGGGGAACCACCTCTTTCTCACCATCAGCTGAGCAGCAGTGGTCCCGTTCTCCCCGCCAACTCCAGAAGCAGGCTTGTGAGCAGTCCTGGCCGGGAAGAACATCAGCACCTCCCCAGACCCTAGTGATAGGTTCAAGGACATAGGTGGGGTCTGAGGCAGGAAAATCGGAGTCAATCCTGGAACGTCTGGGAGACAGAGGAGCTTTCCCTGGGCATGGAAAAGCAGAGAGGAATATGTGCCTGGAGCTGCTCGGAGCCGCCCAAGACAAGGGCCCATCTGTGAAGGAGGCCTGCACAAAGGGAGGAGGAGTTGCATGATGAAGGCAGAGGCAGGTGTCCAGGTGGCCCTGCCGAGCCCGCAGGCCCAGGCACAAGCAGCTGCACGAGCCCCTGCATCCTTCTCCGGGCTCGAGCACTCATTCTTGCCACTTCCAATCTTAAAAAAATCCTAATCCACAGTGCATGCTTTGATTTTCCAGTAGGCTCTCTAAAGCTGAGGAAGAGCCCAGGGGCCCCATCCAAGCACCTGCTGGAGCCCAGATGCTTTGGGGTCACTACAGTTCTCAAGCAGCACACAGCAAACCTGAGAGGAAGCTCAAGCCAGGGAATGCTGCACATGTCAGCTCGGAGAACCGCTCCTTTCTGCTCACCACACTCCCCACCAATCCCTACCCTTTTTACCTATTCTGTTCTCCTTGTGTGGTTTACCCGCCTGGTCCCTTTAAATGCATAAGCTTGCCAGCACATACTGGATTCAGCAGTCATAAAATGAAAGGACGGATATATGGATGGATCAATCCATTTAGGGAAGGGGGAAAGAGGGGCAGAGGGACTGGGGTAAGTGATTCTGCATTTACAACTTTGAGCCTACACACAAATAGGCATGATACAACTGAAAAAGTACAACTTCAGGCCACAGCACGTCAGCATCGGGTACCATTTGATAATTTGGGCAAGGAGATAAGCACAGGCAGACTTTGTCTGGTTTTGGTCTTTGGAGTAAGGAGGATGACTCTCTGGGTAGGAGGCGCCTGTCATTACTCTTCTCCTTCCCATGCTAGGGTGCTAAACACAATCTCACCAACAACGCAGCCCCAGGAAAGCCGTGCCTGGTATTCAGAGGGAGCTGCGCCAGGTGAAGAGTTGACCCCAGAAAGTAGCCTCTCCTCCATCCCCAGCAGCTACTCAGATCTGGGAAGCAGTCACAGAAATAGAAAAAGCTACAGGAGACACAGCCACTGTGTTCCAGTGTCTGGACTTGGAGTGACAGCAGGCAGATGTCCACCAGCCTCCACAAGACCCTGGCTTTGGGACAAGGATACGAGGACTCCAGGATGGGAGAGAGACAGCAAGGGGCTCAAAGAACTGGGGAAAGAAAACTGGGTAGCCATGGAGACCAGAGTTAGTGCCGAGACAAGCCCTGTCCCTCAGCCACCTGGCCGAAGGCATCACCTTGACCTCAGGGAAGTAACTGCTGGGTCGCACAGAACCACCCTGCGAACCAGTCATGGTGCTTACGTGTGCTCACAGTTGAGGCAACCGCTTAGAAAACTACATATCATCTACCCCAGTCTGAGTGGTTTTCCTCCTTCATTGTCTTTGTGAAGTCATCACAGTCTTCAGTGAAAGACTCCTTCCAGGGATTACCGAGGAGTGAAGCCACAGCCAGGTGGGTCCAGCCGCCCCTTCACTCAGGATGTGGCTGTGGAGCAGGGACAGGCCAGGAGGGTTGCCCCAGGCTGCACAGCACCTGGGCACGGCCCATCACGCTTGGGTACACCACCCCGATAAGGCACAGACACAAAGCTGAAGACTCCACCTCTCAAGCCTCCTTTACATCCAGAGACTGAAGGCAAATCACAGTGGGAAAAAAACGGAATCCCACACACACACATGTTCCAAGGACATCAACACAGGGTAGCTGCCAAGGGGTAGGAAGGGCAGTCACCCTCACGCCCACGGCAAGTGGCTTCAGATACCAAATCGATGGATGCAAACACTGAGTGTGGAGGATGGCGTAGTATGAAGGATTTTCAAAAAGTTCATGGAAATGTGTATTATGAAACAACTATGCATGGATTTCAAATTTTTGGCATCAAAATAAGCTTATCTCTTAATTTCATTTTTCCATGATCTTTTATATAACTCCTATTTGCATATGACCTACACATAGCCTCCCACACCCTTTAAATCATCTCTGGATTATAATACAAATGTTATGGAAATGATTATTTTGCTGTATTGTTTGGGGAACAATGACAAGAAAACAGATCTGTACATGTGTAAGATAGATGTAATTTTTTTCCCCAAATACTTTCAATCCACAATTGGTTATATCAGCAGATGTGCCACCCATGGTTATTAAAAAATAACCCTTCATGGCAGATACCACTCTTGCGAGGCCAAGGCATCCACCTGGAGGGCAACTCAGCCCCAGGGCCAAGGAAACACAAGCCAAAGATGAGCCATGGAAAATAACTTCCTGCTGAGAAGCAACACGAGTGGCACCAACCGAAGGCAGCAGGTGAGCGCCAGCAAGCAAAGGCCAACAGAGGGACTGCTGGGTGGACAGGGCCATCATGGGGCTCTCCAGGACACCACTGGACAGGACTTGTGGTCTCTGCTCTCAACATGCTTTCTGAGAGGGGCACCAGCTGGTGAGTACAGGTGTACACTGTAAACAACCTGAGGGCCAGGTTCACTTCCTGCTATCACTTAGTTTTCTGGGCTTCAGTATCTTTATTTGCAAAATGAGACTTCGTGCTGGCGCCGCGGCTCAATAGGCTAATCCTCCACCTTGCGGCACCAGCACACCGGGTTCCAGTCCCGGTCGGGGTACAGGATTCTGTCCCGGTTGCCCCTCTTACAGGCCAGCTCTCTGCTGTGGCCAGGGAGTACAGTGGAGGTTGGCCCAAGTGCTTGGGCCCTGCACCCCATGGGAGACCAGGAGAAGCACCTGGCTCCTGCCATCGGATCGGATCAGCGCGGTGCGCCGGCTGCGGCGGCCATTGGAGGATGAACCAATGGCAAAAGGAAGACCTTTCTCTCTGTCTCTCTCTCTCACTGTCCACTCCGCCTGTCCAAAAAAAAAAAAAAGAGAGAGAGAGAGAGACTTTCTACAGCCCATGCATTCTGTGAATCCCCCTGGTTCGCAGACCAGCTGCAGACCAGCTGATCACCAAGCGCCTGGCCAGCACTGTGACCCCATGCTTTTGAGTCACGTGGATATGAAGGCTCAAAAGCAGTTCCAGGGAGTGGGAGCAAAGATGTTGGGCCCCCAACCTCTCACGTCAGCTCACACCTCAAGACAGTCACCCCCAAGCCCCCGGGCCTGAGGCCTGAGCTACACCTCCGACTGCTCCTTGAGAACACTGAGTTTCAGACCTGGGTGTTTGTTTTAACTTACCAGAGGGAAAGAATTCAGATTCTTCTTCCAAAATACACAAAGGGAATGCATTCGTTTATTTCTCAGAATGTATTTTCAGACGCAAACGGGGTGAGAAGTAAGACCTGGACGTTCTTTTCCCCTTGACTCTCATAGTGCTATTCCACCATGGTGGTTTCTCCGACGATGACACTCAGCATCTCAACAGCTAGCCTGTCAGTGTGACGCCCTGGACGGGGGCACTCTCACGCCGCACCTCAGGGCCTCCACGCTTCAATAACCACATCCAGCCTTCATCACCACCACGGGGACACAGGGTCCCTGGGCCATTGTCCACCTCTGTACTGGAGCCCAACCCTCACCTACACAGGCCCCATACGGTTGACAGATAAAATACAAAACTCCAGCTGAACGTGAACGTCAGACAAAGAGCAATCCCTGAATATAACATTTGCATGCCCAGGCAGGGCAACGGAGGCAGATTCCTTCCAAGGGCGGAAAAGGCCTCCTCTCCTTCGAAGCTTCTCTCCAGAACCTCAGCCCAAAGGCCTTGTAGAGTCTGAGCTGAAGGCTGCCGCCACCTCTCTCAGAGTGAGTACGAAGGTCCCGGCCTCCGAGGAGGACAGCCACGTTGGCAATCATCTCGTTCAGATGCCAACGATCCTTGGTCAAAAAAAAGCTGCTTATGGCTGGAGTCAAAATCCTCCCTAAGCATGACCACCAGCCCCAGTGCAGCAGGGCCTAGAGAGAGGGAGAAACCAGAGACAGATACAACCATGAAAACCTCCAAGGGGAAGCTCAGTCTAAGAGAGCTCGCTGTGATAAAAAGGAGGCACTGTGTGGTGATGGCAGGCACAAGGGCCATAAAGACCCAGTTCTAATTTCTAGCTGCAAGGGACAAGTTGGGCATGTTACCCAGCCCTGGATTCCACAGAAGCACTGCAGACCGTCGACCTGACTGGGTGGGCAACTGCAGTGGAAGCACCACCAGGAAAGGAATGGTGTCCTTCCCAACCTCCTCCCCGCCCCATCACTACAGCCTCACCGTCTCACCTACAGCCTGGCCTCACACTGAGCACTCAGTGAGTGAATGAATGAATGAGTGCCTGCATTATCCAGTGCATTCCAGAAAGTTTCATGAGCTTTGCAGTGCAAAGGGCTCTGAACAACTCAAACGAAAAATGCAAACACGTTCAGCGACAGGGGCTGGCCTCGTTGACCTCTGAGGTCATGGGCAATGCTATAAGCCCTTGAGCCTGTCACACTCGGGCACACAACTCCATGGAAAGAATTTTAAACACTTCCTTCAACGTCCTGGCTCAGCATCTCTGTTTGAAGTCACCGTGCCCAGCACTTGGGGACAACCCCAGAAGGGAACGCAGCAGAGAAGCTAAAAACAGGACCTTGGCGAGGACAACGGGGGACAAACCACTGGGGAAATGGGGCAGTGTGGGTAGGGATCCAAAGCAGGGGATAAGAAAAATAATTTAGGATGCAGCCTGACTGTCCAGGAGCTACGCACCCCACAGACACAAAGATCTTCCAGATCCACACTGCATGCCACCCCCCAGCCCCATGCCATCACTCCATGACAGTGCCTCTTTGTGGAAGGAACAATAGGTACATTATGCCAACCTATAATTATCCTAGGAGAAGCGATAGCGCAGTCAAGGCACTCTGTGAACGCTGGCATTCTGGATGCCACCCCACGAGACGCAAACAACAACAAAAACAACAGCAATCCCTCGAACCTCTCGCTTAAATAAAGACTGAAAGTTGCCCAAGCCAGTACCCTTTCACATTATCATTATCATTTCTTTCATTTTTTTTTAAGCACAAGGCCTCCTTATACTGCAAGCAATACAGTATTGAGGAGAGGAGGTGAGAAGTCTGGTTTTTTAATTTTCCATAAGGAGGCAGAAAGTAGGGTAGCGGCAGTGAGGCATGAAGAAGTGCCAAGGCCAGGGTATGGCACAGAGGAAGGCCCCTCAGGTGACTGACCTGAAGTCTGCAGAGTGAATGTACTCCGTGAATAGAGAGATGCCTTTTGCGAGCCCCACAAAGCAAGTCTGCAGAGATGTTGCTATAAAATATGCAGAACTCAGGGTGCTGTCATGGGAAAGACAGTGACCATCAGAAGATCTGAATTCTCACATCACCACCACTAACCAGACACGTGCTCCCTCTCTACCAGATGCAGGGCACAGAGCTGGCTGGCAGCTGGGGGAAACAACAAAACTGTACCCAATTGCCACTTGTGGGCCTCAGTTCCTTCTCATGCAAGGTGACAGAGTCAGGGCCGGCACCGTTCTATAGTAGGTTAATATAAATGCCTGCAATGCCAGCATCCTATATGGGTGCCAGTTTGAGTCCTGGCTGCTCGACTTCTGATCCAGTTTTTTGTTAATGGCCTGGGAAAGCAGCAGAAGATGGCCCAAGTGCATGGGCCCCTGCACCCACATGGGAGACCAGGAAGAAGCTCCTGGCTCCTGGCTTCAGCCTGGCCCAGCCCCAGCTGTTGCAGCCATTTGGGGAGTGACCCAGCAGACAGAAGATCTCTTTCTCTCTCTCTCTTTCAGTCTCTCTTCTCTCTGTAACCCTGCCATTCAAGTAAATAAAAAATAAATCTTTAAAAAAAGACAGAGTCCCACCGGTCCTGGAAACACACACTCAGAAGGATTTAAACATGCGCCTACTTACTTACACATGCACCACCTTAGGCATGGATTTAAACAGGCACACAGGTGCATCCCAGCTTCACCTGAGACCTGCTGCCATGGGGAAAGCCTGACCCAGCCAGGCAGGACAGAGGAGCAAAGGTCGCACGTGGCACACACAGGGTCATCCTCAGGAGTCCTGGTAATAGCAAGGTGTAAAAATAGGATTATGTGCTCAAACACATTTCTGGTCTCTAAAGAAGAGATCTGTTCTCTTGCAAGGAGTCTCTTCCTCTTGAACAAGAGTCCCCCGGGCGTTGCCTCTGCCTCTCTGGCTGTCTTCGCCTTCCCTCCCGGTAATGGCAGCCTCCACACTCCGCCCTCCCCTCCTCTCTCCTTCCCTCTACACTCCCTACAGCGACTTCACAACCATTTTTTTTTTTTTTTGACAGGCAGAGTGGACAGTGAGAGAGAGAGACAGAGAGAAAGGTCTTCCTTTGCCGTTCGTTCACCCTCCAATGGCTGCCGCGGACAGCGCGCTGCGGCCGGCGCACCGCGCTCATCCGATGGCAGGAGCCAGGTGCCAGGTGCTTTTTCCTGGTCTCCCATGGGGTGCAGGGCCCAAGCACTTGGGCCATCCTCCACTGCACTCTGGGCCACAGCAGAGGGCTGGCCTGGAAGAGGGGCAACCGGGACAGAATCCGGCGCCCCGACCGGGACTAGAACCCGGTGTGCCGGCGCCGCAAGGCGGAGGATTAGCCTGTTGAGCCACAGCGCCGGCCACAACCATTTTTATAAATCAGCAAATGGCCATTCCAGTAATGACACAACCTAATTCTCTACATTCCCCAACTAGCTTCTCCGATAGATCACCCTCCCATCCTGCCACCCTCCTCCGTGTTTAGCCATCCTTTCTCAGCAGCTACTTCTTCTTGCCAAATCCAGTGGCCACTTCCGGGTGGGTCATGTTCCTCGGCCATGTGCTCCTGGAATCTCTCATTTCCTTGGTTCCCTCCACAAATATTCCTGAGCCCATGCTAGGAAGGAGGATACGGTGATACATGAGACCCTGTCCTTACCCCTCTGCTTGTCTCTCTACACCCACTACTGTGGCTGCAACTCTCACCATAGGGCAGCAAAGGGCTTTAAGAGACTCAAAGGACTTCCACGAGACAGAGCTGTATCACGATGCTTGGGTTCAATACTTGGTTCCACCCCTAACTGCAGCTTCCTGCTAGTGCAGACCAGGGAGGCTACAGTGATGACTCAAATATTGGGTTTCTACCATCCACATGGGAGACCTGGTTTGAGCTGGGCAGGGAGGGTGGTGCATTTGGAAAATGAACCAGTAGATGGACAATCCCTCCCTCTCTCTTTCTCTAATCATTTCTTTAAGAGTACCTCCACACTCATTATCTCTTATAACAAAATTCAGTCCTACAAACTTTGCAAAAACACTTTTCACTGTAATCATCTGTTTTCCACTGAGGGAGAAGAGAGCCTCTTCTTGCAACCATGCTCTTCTGCGAGCGTGGCAGACCTCTCTGGGAAGTGCAACCTGACGGTGCTTCTGTGCGCACTCCTTCCTTCCCCCTCCCTTAGCACTGTGCCTGTCTACCCTGGAATGGAGTTCATTTTGTCAGTCTCCTCTCAGCTCTGAACTCCTGCAGGCTCTGCAATAGAGTGATCTCTTTGTAGTCCCCATCCTAGCTGGTGCTGAAGTATTTGTTGCAATACAGCAAGATTGGGAGTCAATTCAGCACCAATTGTTTACCTGCTCCTGCAAAGCTCATCTCTGTCCCCGCCACCCCCTCAGGATAGTCTGTCCCTTTGGAAATTGGCCAGGTTTATGTCTCGCATGGCACAAGGGAAAGCTTGCCTATCAACAGTGTCCAGGAGGTGACATCCAAGGAGGCTCCCAAGTTGGACATGCAGGGCCCTTGACGCCAACACTTCTATGTAGGACACAAACTCAATGATCTTGCGTCACTCAGCCATTCTGCAATCGCCTCGCTCACTAAACTCCTTAAGGTGTTGGTTGCTGTTTTCCCATCAATAAGGATTGAAATACCTGTCTCGGGATGATTGTGAACATTTGGCAGATCGGCACTGGGGATCGTGCCTAGCGCTGTGTTTGACAGGTTGCAAAGGCTCAATAAATGCACCGTGATTACTGCTATTATCCCCCTTGACAGGTTTAAAAGGGTGCAGGAGATTGACTCCTGCACAGCTCTGATTTGGCGAGTTTTGATAAGAAGGGCTTTTTGACAACCCTTAAAATAAAAGCCTCGAAACTTTCCGCGTTTAAAAAGTACCAAGTAACGTGAGAAGCAGCTGCCCTCCCTCCCTCCCCACTCTGACCTCAGGGACGGGAAAAGATAAGCTTAGAGCTGGGGTAAGGGATGAGGGGGCAGGGGCGAGGGATGAGGAATTAGCACAGGAGGATCAAGGACGAGCCAAGGTCTGCATGGATGGGGGGATCAGAGGTGGAATGAGGATTGGGGTTGGAGGGCAGCAGAAATGAGGTGAAATGCATGGTCAGGGTCGAGATTCTCATGTCCAACTACTGCCCCTCCCCACCAGCATCAAAATATTCTGATGCGTGAAAGTGGGGGAGGAGGGCAGAGGAGGAAGGAGAAGCCCTGAGTGAACACTGGAAAGCAGCGAGACATTCTGAAGTCCAACAGTAAAAGCCAGCATAGTGACTAAATCCCTCCGATTCTGGCTGTGCTTCCACAGTGGGGCTTCAAGTGGGGCTGAAGAAGGTTCTAGAAGCAGCTCAGCACTCGGGATGGCACTCGGGATGGTGAGTTCTGCACCCCGAGGACAGCAGTTTCCAAAGCAGACTTTGCATGGTGTGTGAAAAGAGCTCTCCGCTCCCTCTGGGGATACGGCAGTGTTTAGAATGTCAGCCTGGAAATCCATTCAGCACTTTCAGGGATGCTGCCTATTCTGGGAGGAGAAAAACCCAACTTGTTATTTCTACTCAAGTCCACTGAGAGCCTGGAGCCAGAAAGAAAGGAGTGGGGCTGAACAACTTCTTCTGCGAGAGACCCAGCCAGAGGTCTCAGGGCTCATGGGGACACCCGTTTTCAGACACTATGGCTTAGATTTTAGTAGCCTTGGAAGTCAGAGAACAAGCTCATCGACCTGGGCTCTAGCCCCTCCACAGCTCCCACTTGCTGTGCAAACTCAGGCAAAGCTATCTGTTGTCTCTGAGCCCCCACTTGCTCATCTGGTCCTTCCAGACAAGGTTTGCTTCTCAATGCCCCTTAGCTCCAAAATGCACTCGGTCAAGATGTTCACTGAGCACCTATTGCGTGCCAGATGTGGCTCCAGACGAGATGCAGCAGGTTCCTGCCTTCTAGCTCCAGGGCCCCACGGCGTGCTTACGTATGGGGCAGGGGCTCTGCAGGGTTGCTGACAGGTGAGCACATGCTGCAGACGCTGTCCCCTCAGTGAAGAGGACAATACTTGCTCTTTCCCATTTGCAGATTTTTTGTTATTAAGTTGCTAGAATGGGCTGGGTGGTTGTTGAGTTTTTGGTTTGAGTTTTGGAAGTTTTTGCTGTGTGTGTGTGTGTGTGTGTGTGTGTGTGTGTGTGTGTTTTCTGATGAGAGGAATCACAATGGAACCGTGGGGACAGGACAGTGAAGGCAGAATGAGTGTAGAGGAAGACAGAGGTGTGGTTCTCAGGGACAATCCCACCCGTCTGCTGGGATCCCGCAGATTTCGCTCTCCTGCAGTCACAGGAAGGCTTCCACTTCCTCATCTCCCGGGGCTCAGGCCTGCCCCGCCCTGCCCTGGCCACTGCCAGCTGGCACCAGGCCTGCTCTCTCCCCCCGGGACCTTAGGACAAGTGGAGCAGAAGAAGGGCCCAGGAATCTCCAGGAAGGGTGAGAAGTAGGCCAGGCCACAGAGCCCCACCCACGTGCAGGCCTTAGTGCCTGCCCTCCAGCAGAGCTCCCGGGCTGACCATCGGGCAGACGAGGGGCGTGGAGTGGCAGAAGTCCCACATGCGCTTCATTTCAGAGCCCTGTCTGGAGCAAATAGGCCGTTCCCAGATAGCAGGCGGGGAACAGGAGGGGAAGGCAGTACAGGCAGGGGTTGTCCCCTGGGTGACGGACACACGAAAGAGGCCCTCAGTGCTCCACATGAACCAGGGTCGTGGGGGAGCCACTCTGAAACGCATATTCCTGTGCCCTGCACCCTCTCTTGTGGTTCAATAGATTGGAAGAGAGACTCAAGATTCTGATTTTCTTTTTTTTAAAGATTTATCTTTTCTTTAGTTGAGAGGCAGAGTTGGAGAGAGAGAGAGACAGAGAGAGAGAGAGATCTTCCAACCACTCCTCAAATAACCACAACAGCTGGGGCTGGGCCACGCAGAAGCCAGGAGCCAGGAGCTTCCTACGAGTCTCCCACGTGGGTGCAGGGGCCCTGTCACTCTGACTTTCTACTCAGCTCTCCAGGTGATGCTGAGATAAGTGGGCCACCACCCTCCCTTCAAGGTACCTTATGGGTGAGAGAATGAAATGGAACGTTCTGCAAGTGAAGTGTTTACCTCCCTCACTACAAGTGACTTTGGGCAGTTTCTGTTTCCGTTCAAAACCTTCACCGCCCATTGGTAAAAGGAGGGTCAGGAAAGCACCTGCTGCTTAGGATAACTGAAAGGAAGAAATGAGAAAAGGGGCGGAGGTTTGTCGGCATCGTGCTGGTGGGCAGTAAGGGTACGGAGGTCCCCTCGGACAGAGCCCTCTCCCAATCAGCCCCTAACTGCAGCTGCCGAGATGCCAAGGAAGCCTCAAGTACAGAGGGTGGGCGTAGAGAACCCCATGTCCTCCCACGCCATCACCAGCTCTGTGGAACAGCTCATGCCCACTCCAGCTCCCACCAAACCAGGACATGCTTGCTGCCATGCCAGCCCCCAGGGCAAGGCGGGCACTGGCAGAGACACCTGGGAAAAGGACTGTGATACAGCACAAAGAAGGTGGCAAAAACAGGGTGGATCCTGCTCACGCCAGGGGCACCTTACATCAGCAGTGGGGTCACACTTCGAGCTAGAACTCCAGGTGGGCCACGCGTGTGTGAGGTGAGAGGTGTGAGGAGCACGAAAAGGAAGGGGGTGAGGAACCAAAAACCCAAACCGAGTGATTCTACTTAACAGGAGCTAGTCAGAAAAGGAAAAAATACAAACTCCAGCAGACAAAGGCCTTCCAAAAAAATCCAAGAACAGGAGTAGGAAATGGGGTCCCTTACGCAGCAACACCTACGTTTAGTGTTTTAGCAAAAGAACTCTGTCCTCAGCTGGGCCTGGCATCTTTTCTTGACCTTTGGAGCTGGTGCTTGGGCTCAGGAAACCCCTACCATGTGGGAAAATAGGTTCGCTGCAAATACAATTCGCTACAGCCACACTAGAGCTATTCTTACAAAAATGGGGAATCTGGGGAGTGGGCACGTGGCACAGTGATTACGATGCCACATGAGTTCCAGTCCCAGCCCCCCTTCCCATCCCAGCTTCCTGCTCACGTGCAGGCACCTGGGTCCCTGCCATTCACATGGGAGACCTCCATTGAGTTCTAGACTCCTGGCCTGGCCCTGATTGCTGTTGTCATTTGGGCAGTGAACCAGCAGATGGAAGATCTCCTTATGTGTCTGTCTCTGTCTGTCTGTCTGTCTCTCTCTCTCTCTCTCTGTGTCTTTCTGCCTTTCAATTAAATAAATAAGCAAATACATACTGAGGCATATACAAAGGGAGAACCTAGGTGACTGAGATGGGGGTGGTGCCTATACAAACCAAGGAATGCCAAGAGGGCCGGCAGACCCAGAGGCCAAGGGAGAGCAGTCTCCCTCAGAGCCCCCAAAAGGAACCAACTTTGCCAACACCTTCATCTTGGGCTTCTGGACTCCAGACTGTGACAGAGTAAGTCCCTGCCGTCCAAGCTCCGCCCTTTGTTAGAACAGTCCTAACAAACAAACACACTCAGAGCATTGCTATCTTTCACCCTACACATCACCCATGGGAGCAAGTCAGAAACTTCCAGAAAATCATCATAGCTACTTTTCTAGCCAATAAAGAGGACATCGTGGAAGAACCTAAAGGTAAACAGGACATGGTCTGTGCCCGCCAGGAGTTCATGGACACACAAACGCTTGTGCCTTGACCCTGTACCAAACACCTTCACAGGCACTGTAGCTCTCCCAGCCTTTCAGAGTGCAGGCATGCTGGTCCCATTCTGCAGAGGAGAATGGAGAGTTTTGCAAAGTTGGTGGCTCCAGAGCACCCAGCTACTAGCTGGCACAGAAGCAGCAGCAGCAAAGCCTTTTGGGTGGAGACTAGGCTTGGTGCGATTCTTTTCTTTCTTTGGTGCTGCCCTTGCTGCCTCCTGGGAATGCTTGGAGTCTTTTGCCCCCACCCCTAACCCCCATTAAGCAGAAGTCACAGCACTGAGGCCACTGTGGCAAACAGCTGCTGGCTTCCAAGATCAGTGCCAAGCAAGCTGCAGAGGGCCTGGCAAAAGCCCACGTGACTCCCACCCCCCACCTTGCTTTCCATGACCCCCCAACCCCACCCCCCTCCTTCTATCTCATAGGCAGGGCAGGTGCCTGGTAACCGCGGTGCCCTGTGTTGTCAAAATAGCGAGGAGCTGGAAAGAATTCCAGAATGAAACCCATGTGCCTCTCCGCAGCCTCCCACATGCCTGCCAGTGCAGTGGCTAAACCCGCTAATGTGCTAAGCATTTTCTGGCCGGGCCAGGAGGCCAGGCTGGTATTTTAGGAGCTGGGAGGGGCTTCGAGGCATCCTGGTCGTTGGCAAGTCTGGAAGGAGGTGGAGGCAAAGAGAACCAACCCTGGACACTTCCCATGAAGTCAGCATGAGCCGCCCCAGCTGCCGGTCAGGATTCCTGCAGCGCTGCTGAGAGCAGGCCTGGAGTGCGGGGCTGGGCAGGGCACGGAGCCCGGGAGGGAGAGGGTGCCCAAGAGTGAGGTGGCTGCTGGGGTGGCGACGTTTTCTGCTGACGCAGAGCAGTGTATAATGCTGTCCAGGAGGCTGCTGCAGCCAGGGCCCGGGCCCAGCTCAGTTTGCCTGAGTCGGCAGGGGCAGGGT
The DNA here is from genome assembly GCA_949820135.1 of Sylvilagus floridanus. Taxonomy (NCBI): domain Eukaryota; kingdom Metazoa; phylum Chordata; class Mammalia; order Lagomorpha; family Leporidae; genus Sylvilagus; species Sylvilagus floridanus. The sequence continues at coordinate 6,315,528 of OX463228.1, read as the reverse complement.
CCACAGTGATCAAACAAAGGAAGAGAAGCCAAACGCCCAGAGGCAAGCAGGCAGGACTACCCCACTCCCAGAGCGGACACAGATCAGGGTCATGTAAGGGGTCAGGGCACTCAGGGAACAGGAGGAGGGCTGAGGACAACCAGACACTCGGGGCATTCGCTGATGTCCCAGACCTGCCACAGCTCCTCACCATACCAGCTTCTCTTATTTCCCTGGGGCTCATTTGAAAATGCTTTCAGGGGCCAGCATTGTGGCACAGGGGGTAAAGCCACAGCTGGCAATTTCGGCATCTCATGTGAGCATTGGCTCAAGTCCCAGCTGCTCCACTTCTGATCCAGCGCCTTGCTAATGTGCCTGAGAAAGCAGTAGAAGATGGCCCAAGTCCTTGAGTCCCTGCCACACTCATGGGAGGCCTGGGTGGCATTCTGTACTCTTGGCTTCAGCCTGGCCAGCCCTGGCCATTGCAACCATTTGGGAAGTAAACCAGAGGATAGAAAATCTCTCTCTTTCTCCACCCCTCCACCCACTCTGTCTCTCCTCTGTCACTCTGCCTTTCAAATGAACAAAATAAATCTTTAAGAAAAAAAAAATGCTTCCAAACCTGAGCCCAGGAAGGGATGCAGACCCCCAAAGGTGAGATGAACATGCAGTCCTGGCATTGCTTTGACCCCAGCAGGTTCAACTCCCAACTTACGGGAGAGAACAGAGGGTTGCAGAGAGTGGCAAGGAGGTTGGGGCCCTGCAGAGGGCTGATGATGCACTCCTGCCTGGAGCTGTCGGATGATAGGAAGCATGGTGACAGACAAAGCAATGCCACTCAGGTGAGGGGCACAGGGCCATTCTGGGAACACATAAGCCAGTAAAACCCTGACGAGCTTCAGTCTGGAGGGGGAAAAATCCCAGCTGATAGAAACTGCTGAGAGCTGGCAGCTTTTAAAGCCCCTCTAGCCGGAGGCTCTCTGGAAGCTTTGCAGACTCGGATCACACACAGCCAGGCAGCCACCCTCCGGCCCACCACGCTGAGAGCACTTTTGCAAAATCAGGACAAACCCACCCACAAATCCGAATGCTGACCTCCCCCTGACACCCATGACTCGCACCTGCCTTCCTCAGAAGTGACGTTTGTGCTGCTCAGTGGGACACAGCACCACAGGGGCCATGGCGGCTGCAATCTGAGCTCTGCGACCTCCTGGCTGCCGACCCCAGGCAAGGCGTTTAACCATTATGAGCTCAGTTTTAATCTGCAGAAATGGAAATGACAGAGCTCCTCTTGTGGACTCGGTGGGAAGAAGAAACACAAATGGCGTGTGCAGGGGCCCAAGCAACAGAGGCAGGGTGGCTTGCGGAGCGCTGGTCCCCCTCCTTCCTGCTCTCCCCTTCAGAGCCTCCAGCACCAGTCAGTGTGGGGTGGATGCAGATCAATGGGAGTTTAATTAAGAAGCTGGGCAGATAAAGGCACAGGAGCACTTGCATAGGACAAGCCATGAGGGTTGCTGAACGCTCTCTAACTCAGGACTTCTTTCCCACCCACCTTGCTCGCCTTTCCCCATCTCCACCAGCTCACAGTCCCAGCTGGCAGATTTTTTAAACCAAGGCCTCTTTGTTTATTTTTTTTTTAAGATTTTATTTATTTATTTGAGAGGTAGAGTTACAGACACAGAGAGACACAGAGAGGGAGACACAGAGAGAAAGGTCTTTCTTCCATTGGTTCACTCCCCAGATGGCCACAACGGCCAGAGCTGCACCAATCCAAAGCCAGGAGCCAGGAGCTTCTTCCCAGTCTCCCACGCAGGTGCAGGGGCCCAAGGACTTGGGCCATCCTCTACTGATTTCCCAGGCCACAGCTGAGAGCTGGATTGGAAGAAGGGCAGCTGGGACTAGAACCGGCACCCATATGGGATGCCGGCACCACAGGCGGAGGATTAACCTACTGTGCCACAGTGCTGGACCCGGCCTCTTTGTTTTATCCCTCCAAGTGGACATCACGCAGCTTCATTCTGTCAGCCCTGAGGGAGCACTGTTCAACAATCATCTCAATGCTGCTCCCAGACTCCAGCAATGTTGCAGCCCTACCAAAGCCACTGCCCTCATGAGCACTTTTCTGAGGTCTTCTCATGGTTTCTCCCTCCTTTGGAAGCTCACAGAAGTTCATCTGTACAGCAGGTCCCCCATATCTTATTCATGATTTGTTACCCATAGTCCAGAAATATTAAATGGAAAATTCCCAAAATAAACAATTCCTATGTTTTGAATCGTGCCCTGTCCTGAGAGGCATAGCCCTTTGTACCAGCCAACTGTGTCCCTCCTGGAACAGGGATCACCTCTCTGTCCAGTGTATCCACACTGTACATTGGTACTTCATAGCCATGCTTGTTATCAGACTGACTTACTAATGGCCCCAGGGCACAAGAGTAGTGATGCTGGCAACTCCGATATTCCAAAGGGAAGCCATAAAGTGCTTCCTTTAGGTGAAAAGAGTGAAAGTGAGAGCAATAGATCACATTCACATAACCTTTATTACAGTATACTATTATAATTGTTCTATTTTATTATTGCTGTGTTAATCTCTTACTGTGCCTAATTTGAACTGAACTTCATTGGCGTGTATACATAGAAGAAAACATAGCATAGACAGGGTTTGGTCCTACCCACAGTTCCAGGTATCCACTGGGGGTCTTGAAATGCATCCCCCATAGGCAAGGCAGGACTACTATACTTCTCTTACAAGCTCATCAAACTGCCTTATCACACTTGGTAGGTGTGTGTGAGTGAGTGTGTGTTTGAGAGACAGAGCCAGATTCAAGCAGGGACTGGATCTTATCTTTATATTCCCTGCAGTACCTATCACAATGTTGACTCATTTTATGAAGCCGGCATTACTCTGATTCCAAAGCCAGGGTAATATACAATTTTTTTAAAATTTTTCATTTAAAAAAGCTTAACCCCATATAGTTCACACTACATATAAAAATTAACCCAAAATGGATCACAGAGCTAAATGCAAGAACTAAAACTATAAAACTTCTAGAAGAAAATTTTGAAGAAAATCTTTGTTACCTTTGGTTAAGCAAAAATTCCTTAAGTTTAACACAAAAAGCATAAAGAATAAAAAACGATGATTGATTAGACTTCATTAACATTTAAAATCTGCATTTTAAAAGGCACTGCTACAAAAATGAAAGCAATAAGCCAGAAACTGGGAGAGAAAATTTGTAAAATGTGTATCTGTGTATGTGTGTGTGTGTGTGTGTGTGTGCAAGAAGGCTTAGTCAGAATATATAAATAACTCCTAAAACTCAATAAGAAGACAAATGACCCAGTTTTTTAAGTGGGCAAAAGAATTGAGCAGACATTTCACAAAAGAAGAGACACAGATGGCCAAAAGGCAAGTGAAAAAAATGTTCAACATCATTATCACCACAAAAATGTATCACAATGAGATACCATTTAACAGCCATTATAATGGCTAAAACTAAAGACTGACAAAGCCAAGTGCAGACAGGGACACAGAACAGCTCTAATGCTCACATCCTGCTGGAGGGAATGTTAAATGGTACAGCCACCTGGGAGGTGACATAGCATTCAGCACCCAGCAACCCCGTTCCTCGGCATGTGTCCCTGTGTAATGAAAACACGCATCCAAAGACCTGCCCATGAGCGTTCACAGCAGCCAGCCAGAGGAACAAATCAGATGGTATCAGTTGGCCATGAAGCAGCACATTGTGATAGATTCTTTTTCTCTCTCTCTCTCTCTTTTTTTTTTTAAGACGGGCAGAGTCAGACAGTGAGAGAGAGATAGAGAGAAAGGTCTTCCTTTTCCATTGGTTCACCCCCCCCCACAAATGGCTGCTACGGCTGGCGAGTTGCAGCCGGCGCACTGCGCCAATCTGAAGCCAGGAGCCAGGTGCTTCCTCCTGGTCTCCCATGCTGGTGCAGGGCCCAAGGACCTGGGCCATCCGCCACTGCACTCCCGGGCCACAGCAGAGAGCTGGACTGAAAGAGGAGCAACCGGGACAGTATCCGGCGCCCCGGCCGGGACTAGAACCTGTTGTGCCCGCACCGCAGGCAGAGGATTAGCCAAGTGAGCTGCAGTGCCGGCCTATGATAGATTCTCACCATAGAAGACATCCATGCAGTGGAAGGCATCCATCCATCCTTGCAATAATACGGATGAATGTGAAGTGCCCTGTGCTAGTTTCTGATGGCAGCTGGAACAGATGACCACAGGCACAGGGGATTAAATCTACACAAACTTCTATCTTGTAATTCTGAAGTCCCAAATCCATCTCACTGGACTAACACCAAGGTGTTGGCAGGACAGGCTGCTTCTGGAGGCAGTGGAGAAAATCTGCTCCTCCATTTTTTCAACTCCTAGAGGTCACCCACATTCCTTGGCTCAGGGACCCCTCTCCCCAGAGGTCAGCAATGTTGCCTCCTCCAATCTCCCCCACTTCATGTGCACTTGCCCACTTGCAAGAGCAGGAGTTTGATCACAGGTGCGGAGTGAGTTAGGGGAGCTCACAAGTAATTCGCTATTCCCAGTAAACAGATTCAGAGAGATCAAGTGTCTCATGCCAAGTCCTGGACACAAGGAAATTGTGTCCAACTCCAAGGCCTCTAAGCCAAATCCAGAGCTCTTCCAGGACACGGGAGCCCTTGGACTCCACTGCCCTAACCCTGGAGGCCCCGGAGCTAGATGGGCATCTCCACGTTGCTCTGGAGGTGGCCAAGGTCTCAGTGCATGTCACTAGCAGCTCTGCCGTGCAGTCAGCCATAACCCCGGGTCTCCCACTTCCCCACCGGGGACCAGCAGATTCCCAGCCCCAGAGGGATGAATTATAACCTTAATTTCCCTAATATGCTATTGGTAGGAATGCAAATGAATACAACCATTATGGAAAACAATAGAGATTCCTCAGAAAACTAAACTAAAAACAGTTCGACCACCCGCCCCAGCTATCCCATTCCTGGGAATGAATCCAAAGGAAATGAAATCAGCATATGAAAGAGATACCTATGCTCCCATGTTTATAGCAGTTCAATTCACAACTGCAAAAATATGGAATCAGCCTAGTTACCCAGCAACTGATAACTGGATAAAGAAAAGGTGGTGTACATATACAAGAGGGGATTACACTCAGCCATAAAAGGAATGAAGTCCTGGGGCCAGCGACTGCTCCACATCCGATCCAGTTTCCTGCTAATACACCTGGGAAAGCAGTAGAAGATGGCCCAAGTGCTTGGGCCCCTGCACCCACATAGGAGACCTGGAAGAAGCTCCAGGCTCCTGGTTTTGGCCTGGCCCAGGCCTGGCCATTGTGGCCATCTGAGAAGTGAACCAGAGGATGGAAGTTACCCTCCTACATACCTCATCCATCTCTCTCTCTCTCTCTCTCTCTCTCTCTCACACACACACACAAACACACACTGTCTCTCTCTCTCTCTCTCTCTCAATCTCTCTCTATCTCTTTATAACTCTCAAATCTTTTCTAAAAAATTATGTGGCTGTCACATCCTCTGTCACATCACTGACTCCCACCATGGAAATGACAATACTCCCTTCTTTCCCTATGCTGTGACCAGTCATGAACTCCTCGCTTTGTGATACTAATCTTTGTTTTTAAGAAAAAAATAGGGGCCAGGGCTGTGGCGCAGCAGGTTAATGCCCCTGCCTGCAGTGCCGGCATCCCATATGGGCACCGGTTCAAGACCCGGATGCTCCACTTCCAATCCAGCTCTCTGCTATGGCCTGGGAATGCAGTAGAAGATGGCCCAAGTCCTTGGGCCCTTGCACCCGCCTGAGAGACCAGGAAGAAGCTCCTGGCTCCTGGCTCCTGGCTTCGGATCGGCACAGCTCCGCCCGTTGTGGCCATCTAGGGAGTGAGCCAGCAGATGGAAGACCTCTCTCTCTCTGCCTCTCCTCTCTGTAACTCTGACTTTCAAATAAATAAATAAATCTTTGGAAAAAAAAAGAAAAAATAGTATAATTGTGAATGTATATGATGTCTACATTCGAAGTAAATGTGGTAAAATGTTAAAATTATTAATTTTAAAACTGAAAAAGAAATGTATAATTAGAAATAAATAAATAAGGCCGGCGCCGTGGCTCAACAGGCTAATCCTCCGCCTTGCGGCGCCGGCACACCGGGTTCTAGTCCCGGTCGGGGCACCGATTCTGTCCCGGTTGCCCCTCTTCCAGGCCAGCCCTCTGCTGTGGCCCGGGAGTGCAGTGGAGGATGGCCCAGGTGCTTGGGCCCTGCACCCCAGGGGGAGACCAGGAAAAGCACCTGGCTCCTGGCTCCTGCCATCGGAGGAGCGCGGTGTGCCGGCTGCAGCGCGCCGTCCGCGGCGGCCATTGGAGGGTGAACCAATGGCAAAAGGAAGACCTTTCTCTCTGTCTCTCTCTCTCTCACTGTCCACTCTGCCTGTAAAAAAAAAAAAAGAAAGAAAGAAAGAAAGAAAGAAAGAAAGAAAGAAAGAAAGAAAGAAAGAGAAAGAAAGAAAGATTATAAACTTATTATTAAGATTGATGTTTGCATCCTGCTTTATACTTATCAGTACTCTGCCATTTAGTTATTGTTTTATTTGGCCTCCCCAATTCATTGTGTGAGGCTAATGGTACAGACACTATCACACCCATTTTGCAGAGGAGAAAGCAGAAGCACTTTCTTACAGAGCAAGTAGATAGAAGCCAAGATCCGAGGACGGCGCCGCTGCTCACTTGGCTAATCCTCCACCTGTAGAGCTGGCACCCCGGGTTCTAGTCCCGTTTGGGGCACTGGATTCTGTCCCGGTTGCCCCTCTTCCAGTCCAGCTCTCTGCTGTGGCCCGGGAAAGCAGTGGAGGATGACCCAAGTGCTTGGGCCCTGCACCCGCATGGCAGACCAGGAGGAAGCACCTGGCTCCTGGCAAGCCCCCAGCCCAGCCCAACCTCCCCTTCCTCCCTGTAAGATGGAGACGCAGCGACAGCCACCCTGCCGATCACACCAAGCATACACGAAGGGAAAAATAAAAAAGAAGTAGCACACAGAATCACTTCGGAAACTGCAAAATGACGAAACAACATATAAGGAACTACTCCAATTACACTCAAGAAATGTCACAAATTTTCTCCCAAAGTGAGTAATGTTCATTTCTTTTAAACTTCCTGCAGTTTCTCCCCTGCTTTATTGCTAGTTAAAGCAGAGATGTTCTACCCAACATTACAACTGGGATCTCAAAGGTCAGTGTTTAATTCCTCCACTGGCTTCACTGTTTCTCAAATCAAGAACCGGCGATTTCCCTCCGGCAAGCTCTCTCGCAACCAGCACCCCCATCCCCTCGGTCTCTCCTCAATCAGACCAAGCTCCATGACCCCACAGCACCTCTGCAACCACGTTCCCCACAGGCTCACGGTGCCCCAGTGGGCACAGTGCACATGGCCACCCCACCTTGCCTCCCGTCCCTGCCCCACCCCAGGTAAGCCTAAGGGGTCCCATTTCTCAAAAGCTCTCCCCTCTTCCCACTTTCAAATCCCTGCTATAGCTGAAACTGCTTTTCCTACTAATCACTTAGCTGTGAAGGGTGGGAGGAGATTAGTTTACAGGAACTAAACATGGGGTCGGCGCTGTGACATAGTGGGTAAAGCTGCCGCCTGCAGTGCCGGCATCCCATATGGGCACTGGTTCGAGTCCCAGCTGCTCCACTTCCAATCTAGCTCTCTGCTACGGCCTGGGAAAGCAGAAGAAGACAGCCCAAGTCCTTGGGCCCCTGCACCCTCATGGGAAGACCCAGAAAAGCTCCCAGCTCCTGGCTTTGGATCCACCCAGCTCTGTCCATTGCAGCCATTTGGGAAGTGAACAAGCAGATGGAAGACCTCTCTCTCTCCTTCTCTGCCTCTCCTCTCTCTGTGTAACTCTGACTTTCAAATAAATAAATAAATCTTTTAAAAAAAGAAAAAAGGAAAAGAAACCAAACATACATGGGTCCTTCAAAAAATTCATAGAAAACAGAATTAAAAGATCAGTTTATTTTGGTGCAAAAAAAAATGTTTTGAAGTCCACGCAGGATTTTTAAATTTTTTATTTATTTATTTTATCTGAAAGCCAAAAAGAGACAGAGACCTCCCAAAATATCTACAACAGCCAGAACAGAGCCAAGCCACGGCCAGGAGCTGGGAAGTCCATCTTCATCAGCAAATGGGTGGCAGGGACCCAAGTACTTGAGCCATCACTTGTTGCCTCTCCGGGTGCACATTAGCAAGAAGCTGGATTCGGGAGCACAGCTGGAACTTGAACCCTGGCACTCTGATATGGGAGGCAGGCACTCCAAGCAGCATGTTAACCACTATGCCAAATGCCTACCCACATTTTCCATTAACTTTTTGTTTTGTTTTGGTTTTAGATATGTTTTTATTTATTTATTTATTTATTTGACAGGCAGAGTGGACAGTGAGAGAGAGAGACAAAGAGAAAGGTCTTCCTTTGCCGTTGGTTCACCCTCCAATGGCCGCCACGGTCGGCGCGCTGCGGCCGGCGCACCACACTCATCCGATGGCAGGAGCCAGGTGCTTCTCCTGGTCTCCCATGGGGTGCAGGGCCCAAGCACCTGGGCCATCCTCCACTGCACTCCCGGGCCACAGCAGAGAGCTGGCCTGGAAGAGGGGCAACCGGGACAGAATCCGGCGCCCCAACCGAGACTAGAACCCGGTGTGCCGGCGCCGCAAGGCGGAGGATTAGCCTGTTGAGCCACGGCGCCGGCCACATTTTCCATTACCTTTTTGAAGACCCCCTCAGATTCCAAATGAAGCAAGAAATAACTAAAACAACCAGTGGATTACATAGGTAAAGGTCCATCTGATGCCTGAATAGGGGTTGAAATTTATATGCTACAAAACAGTGGAATAAATGAAGAAAATAAAAATAAATACTAGATAACACTTGCTTATTTTATTTTTTAACTGGATAGTCATTTTTTATTTTTTAAAAAGATTTATTTATTTTATTTGAAAGTCAGAGTTACACAGAGAAAGGAGAGGCAAAGAGAGAAAGAGTTCTTCCATCCGCTGGTTCACTCCCCAGATGGCTGCAAGGTTGGAGCTGTGCTGATCCAAAGCCAAGAGCTAGGAATTTCTTCCTAGTTTGCCATGCAGACTTGGGCCATCTTCTACTGCATTCCCAGGCCATAGCAGAGAGCTGGATCAGAAGTGGAGCAGCAGGGACTCGAACAAGCACCCATATGGGATGCCAGCACTGTAGGCGGCGGCTTTACCCACTACGCCACAGCGCCAGCCCTATGGATAGTCATTTTTTGAATAGGTAAACTTCAAACTTTACCTCATGTCAGGCACAAAAAATAATTCAAAAAGGATCATAAAATTAAAGAAATTGCTAAAATTATGACTTCCAGAAGAAAACATGTGAAAAATCCTCATGACTGGGGTATAAGTAAGGATTCTTAAGACACAAAAAATAACAGCCTCAAAAGAAAAAAAAAATCAAATTTCACCAAAATTTAAAATTTCTGATGTTGAAAATATACCATTATAGATAGCAGTAATGGCTGCATGACACTGTGAGCATAACTAATGCCACCAAATTGTGTTGTTAGCATGACTAAAAATGGAATCTTCATTATATATATTGCTTATAATTTGTCTCTTAAAAAAAAAAAAAGCTACCGTTACGGCGTGGAAATTTGGCTAGCAGTTACGCCGCCTGTGTCCACACTGCAGTGCTGGGTTTGATTCCTGGCTCTTGCTCCTGACGCCAGCTTCCTGCCAAGTGGCAGTCATGTTTGCTCAACTGATTGGGTTCCTGCCACTCACACAGGAGACCTCAACTGAGTGCCCAGCTCTCGGCTTCAGCTCCCGCCCAATCTTTGTGGGTATCAGGGAGTGAACCAGCAGATGGGATGTTCTCACTCTCTATGTGCACTTTCTCTCTCTCTTTCTCTCTCTCTCTCTTTATCTCTCTCCACCTACCCTCAAATAAATAAGCTTTCTTTAAAAAAAAAATTGTTAAGAAGACAAGAGGCCAGTGCTGTGGCACAGTACGTTAATCCTACAACCTGCAGTGCCGGCATCTCATATGGGCGTCAGTTCTAGTCCCAGCTGCTCCACTTCCAATCCAGCTCTCTGCTATGGCCTGGGAAAGCGGTAGAAGATGGCCCAAGTGCTTGGGTCCCTGCACTCATTGTGGGAGACCTGGAAGAAGCTCCTGGCCTTCAGCTTCAGATTGGCCTATCTCTGACCACTGCAGCCATTTTGGGGAGTGAACCAGTGGATGGAAGACCTTTCCCTCTCTCTGTCTGTAACTCTGCCTCTCAAATAAATCAATAAAATCTTAAAAAAAAAAAAAAAGAAGTATGCATTTTTATATAGGACATACACAAAGTATTCAAAAAGCTCATGGAATACAGAATTTACAGATAGGTTCATTCTGGGCAAAAACAAAATGGGAATCCATGTACACTAGATGGTTTCAAAAAGTTCATGAAAAATATGCATTATGAAAAATATGCATGGATTTGAAAAGTTTTTACTCTGAAATTAATTCCATTTTTCCATTAAATTTTGAACTACTCTTGTACACTCACACTATATACATAGGAAATATGTAATGTAGAATACATGCATAGCACACACATGTACTTACATATGTAACAAATTAGCAATAGAAATACATTCCACATCATTCATTAGTCATCAGGGAAAGACACATTAAAACTATAGTGAATACCATTCACATACACTAAAGTGACTAAAATGAAAAACACTGATAATATCAACTGCTGGTAAGGCTGTGTAGCAACCAACATGTGTGTACCTTGCTCATGGGAATATAAAATGGTAAGACCACTTTGGAAAGGTGTGTGGCCTCATAGGTGCTTAGAAAGAAACATGCACTTGACACATGGCTGAGAAATTTCACTCCTGAGTAGTTACCCAAGAGGAATGGGGGGAAAAGTTATGTCCAAAAGGAAAAAAAAAATAGAGAGAGAGAGAGAGAGAGAGGTATACACAGATGTCACAGCAACTTTATTTATAATAGCCAAAACTGGAAGTAAGTCAATGCCTGGCAACTGGTGAATGGATACAAAAGTAAGGCATGTTCATATGATGAAATACAATAACAGAAAGAGCAAGTGATTAATACACAACATTTTTAAAGGCTGGGTAAAATCAGTTAGATTCAAGGATTATATATTGTATGATTCTATTTATACAAAATTTTAGAACCTGCAAAACCAATCTACAGTTCAAAGAGGCACAAGGGAACTTTTTAGGATAATATAAATGTGGTGGTAGTTACCTGGGTAAATAGATATGTCAAAACTCAAAGAATTGTAGAGTTAAAAGACGTGCATTTTACTGAGTGTACAATCATATCAAACATCTAAGCTGTTTTAAAAAGAATTATTTAAAACTCAAAACTACAAACTAGTGAAAATATTTGCCACATGACATGATAAATTAATATCTATCTATCTATCTATCTATATATATATATAAATGCCTTTACAAATTTGATGTAAGAAAGCGGTAGACCTTAATTGGTGAATGGCCAAAGGATCCAGACAAACGACAACAGAAGAAATAAGAAAAATGGGTGAACAAAAATTAAAACAGTAAGATGCCATATTTCACACATGAACTTAGCAGACCGTCTCCGGCTTTGTGTCAGTGATAATGCTAGTGATACAGGGAGAGACGGGCACTCCACTGGTAAAAACATAAACTGTATGTTTCTGGAACACAATTTAGCAACGAGGTTCAGAACCTTAACAATTTTCAGATCCTCTGACCACTTCTAGAAACTTAGGCTAAGGAACAATCAAAATTAGAGACTCATGGGCAGGTGGTCAGCCTAGCAGTGAAGACATCACCGTTAAGACACCTGTCTCACATTTCAGATGCCTGAGCTCAGTTCCCAGCTTCAGCCTCTGGTTCCAGCTTTCTGCTAATGCAGACCCCAGGAGGCAGCAGTGACAGCTCAAGTAATGGCTCCTGCCACCCATGTGGGAGACCTGGGTTCAATCCCTACTACCCAACTTCAGCCCTAGCCCTGCCCCAGCCATTGTAGACGTTTGATGAGTGAACCAGCAGATGGGAGTTCTATCTCTGTCTAGATCTCTGTATCTCTCAAATAAACATATTAATATTTTTTTTTTAGAAATCAGAGACTAGGGGCTGGTGCTGTGGTGCAGTGGGTTAATCCTCCGCCTGCAGCGCCAGCATCTCATATGGGCACCGGTTCTAGTCCCGACTGCTCTTTTTCCAATCCAGCTCTCTGCTATGGCCTGGGAAAACAGTAGAAGATGGCTCAAGTCATTGAGCCCTGCACCCATATGGGGGACCGGAGGAAGCTCCTGGCTCCTGGCTTTGATCGGCACAACTCTGGATTTGGGGAGTGAACCAGTGGACAAAAGACCTTTCTCTCTGTCTCTCCCTCTCACTGTTTGTAACTCTTAACTCTCAAATAAATAAATAAATAAATCAGAGACTTATATGCAAAAATTTTCAAAATGACTTCTTTATATCAACAAGAAACAATCTATCATGAACACTGGCCTGAGGAAATACTGATGCACCAATAACATGAAAAAATATATATATATGTATCCATTGTCAAAAGCTACCAAACATTTCTTAATGTACTCAACTTAAATACTATATAAGACCTGTGAGAAGGGGGGAATATGGGGATGACTTATACTCATGGGTAGAAAAAGGCAGCTACAATTTTTTTCCATTCCAGCAATGATTACAAATCATGTAAATGTCCATCAAGAGAGCTGAAATTAAGTAAACCAGTTTATCCTCACAAAGAAATATTATACCTGTTAAACATGCAATGGATACACACCTGCTGATCTAGAATAATCTCTGAGATACACTGTTAAATTTAAAAAAGCAAGACACAGAACAGGGCATTAGGAGCACAACTATTTAAAAGAAGAAATAAGTATATATGTACACATACATACACACACATTTACGTTAATAGAATGTCGCCAGAAAGGTATAGGGAAGAGACAAAAGAAGTGACTCTGTATTGTGAGACCAGGGTCTGAGGATATACAACAGGGCTGGGAGAGTGACTAGGATTCACTTTCCTCCCACAGTTCTTCCATAGTGCTTTAATTACTTTTTTATCACATTCCAGTCTTTCATTTTCAAAAATGACATCAAAACACATGTATACTTTTTTTTGACAAGCAGAGATAGACAGTGAGAGAGAGACAGAGACAGAGAGAAAGGTCTTCCTTCCATTGGTTCACACCCAAAATGGTCGCCACCGCCGGCACACTGTGCCAATCCAAAGGCAGGAGCCAGGTGTTTCCTCCTGGTCTCCCATGCAGGTACAGGGACCAAGCACTTGGGCCATCCTCCACTGCCTTCCCGGGCCACAGCAGAGAGCTGGACTGGAAGAGGAGCAGCCAGGACAGAATCCGGTGCCCCAACTGGGACTAGAACCTGGTGTGCCGGTGCCGCAGGCGGAGGATTAGCCAAGCGAGCCACAGCACTGGCCCAGCACATATATACTTTTATTAGATGGAAGGAGAGTGTTATGGGTTGAATTTTTGTCTCCCCAAAGTTCTGATGTATTGATGTCCTAACCCCAAGTCCTCACAACGTGGCCTTACTCTGAAAGAGGATCCTTGCAGATGGAGTTAGTTAAGGTGAGGGTGGACCCCCAACTCAGTATGGCTGGTGTCCTTATGAAAAGAGGGCACTTGAACACAGACGCACACGGGGAGACCCTCACATGCAGGTGATGGCAGCGCCTGGGACAATGCTTTTACAGACAGCAAATGCCAAGGCCTGCTGCAGACTCCCAGGAGCTCTGCAACAGGAAGAAACAACCCACCAACGCTAGGCCCCCAGCACCATGAGGCCACGTTGTTCAAGGCACCTGGCCAGGGGTGCTTTATGACAGAAAACAAACACAGGTGCCGAATACCCACATGGAATCACACAGGATCAAACCAACCCACCCAGCGACGTCACCACCGCCAACCCACTCCCAGGTCTGTGGGTGTGCTCTAAATGCCACTCCCACACACTCACACCAGAACTGAAAACGGCACTTTGCACAATCTCGAGCTTTATTACAATCTCAAGCATCAGGACTCCACCACCCACCTAAGAGGAACTGGGCCTCTGCCCGGAATCCTGCGATGTTCCATTAAATGGAAGAAAAGAACATGCCAGAAAACTGGTAACTCCAGCTAGTGACTCAGTTTTTGTCTATGGAGAGGAAACTCCCCATCCTGTTAGTGCCCAAGGCATGTTCAGGAAGGAAGCTACAACTTTTACAACTGCTGTGTGGTCCTGCTGACAACCAGGGGCTGCATGAGCGCCCAGCTGCACACCCCCCACAGAGACAAGAGCAGAGCAAGGGCAGGACAGGAGGGTGCTGCACCACCTGCCTCCCCAGCCTCGCACACAGGCCTCCAATCCCCAGGAAATCCTCACTCGATTTCCCAGAAGCTCTTGCTTCTTCCCAGGCCTCGTCTTTCCTCAACCCTGTTGCTACCGGGACAAAATGCAGCACAGAAGGACACTAAAGCAAAACCAAAGTCTTGGTCGTAAAAACCAAGGGTAGAAGTGGGAGCAGTTTGTGCCGAAGGTTTGCAGCTCACAAGACCCTGTAGGTGAGGGTTCAAAATGGCAGCTGAGGGTGTCCCTGATCCCCAGCACAGCCACCTGCAAACACTGCATCTGGGTCTCCCTTCTTTCAAAGATTAGAGAGGTGAGACCATGAAGATTAGCTCCCAATGCCAGAGAAAAGCCTAGAAGGCAGCCCTTCGCTGCAGTATGCAAGGACATGGCAGACTCGCCCCACGCCGTATCTCAGCTATTTCACGTTCCCAACTGGCTTGGCCAAAATCCAGAGCGACTCCAGGCTGGTGAGCCTGTGAATGCGAGGCAGAGATAAGCCAGGCGGCGAGGGGGAGCTCGCCCACGGTTATATACAGGCTGCAGCACTGCTGTCGCCGGGAGCCAGGGGAATCTTCCATTTCCAAGGCATTTCTGCACCCGATCCTGCTCCCTGAGATTAAGAATTCTCTTTCTTGGCTTCCTCCCACACCCCGGGGATGTAACTAAGCAGTTACCTTGAAAAGACAGGGAAAACTGGGCGAGAGGGGGTGGTGGTTATGTGTTTTTTAATGTGTTAGAATCACTTCGACCTTGGGCACTTGTTTGTAATAAAAACAGGGAGCAGGAAGCTCCATTCCTTCCTTCATCTACAGGACATTCGCCCAGTGGCCTGCATTCTACGAGACTGGAGGGGACCCATCTCTGGCCCACCCTCAGCAGGGAATATGTCTTAGAAGCTTCCTCTCAGGTGGAGGCAAGCTGAGCAGCTGGGGAAGGGGACAGGCGTTGAGAAAGCCAGAAGGGGGAGGAAGGCTGCCTATTTCTTGCAAGAGCAAAGCCTGGGAAGACAGTGGTCTTGTCCTGAGGATGAGGAAGACTGGGAGTCGGGCACAGAAACAAGATTATCTTAGGGAAAGCTGAGGGACCAGGCCCTGGAAGCTGATCTACCTGCACCTGACTCCAGGGCACCCTCCAAGGAGAGCAAGATTCAGCCATCAGGGGCATCAGCAAAGCCAGAGGAAAGGAATGTCTGCCTCGGGATTTGCCCCCAGGGTCACAGGCCTGGAAAAAATTCCTGGCATTATTTGGTGTTGTCTGAGATGGATTTGGAGCCATCCTGGCGGGAAGGGGGATGTGGCTTTGGACTGAGGCTATGAGGGCTGTCTTGGCAAAGCCAAGGGCACTTTCAGTTCCTGAGACGTTTGCCCTTACCATTCGCCAGCCTGTGTATCCTTTGCCACTGTCTTCCCCGTGTTCAATGAAAAATCACCTCCATGAAGCCTCCTTCACCCTGCTTGGTGCCCCTCCAGAAATCTCTTGACCTCTGTTTCCATTCAGGCTCTCCTGCTTCCCCCATAATTAGCCTCACTCCCTCCAGGTACAGAGTATGGAATGTCAAGAACCAGGTCTTACAAAGCTTTCACCATGCTCAGCACCAACTCTCCCCAGAGCAGAGCCTCACCAGATTGATCACACAGCCCCACCAGGAGCCCCTGGCACTGGCTGACCCTCCTTATTCCTATGTCCATTCATTCATGTATTCAACAAACCCTTGAATGCCCAATATCTGCCCAACTGGCTCCCGCTGCCCAACAAGAGCCCACTCGAACTCTGCAAACTACAAGCTATAAGTGAGCAGAGTATTGCTTCTTCCCAGGGCTACAACATGGAAAATCTCACAGGATCAGTGGGCAAAAACCTGACCAATGCAAGAGGCAGAAGAGGTGGTGTACAGCCCACAACCTCTTGCCTAGATCTGTCCAGATGGAAAATCACATCCAAAAAGGGCCCTGGTGGAGACAGCTGGACTGGGATGTGGGTATGAGCCTGCAAGGGCTCAGCCTGCATCTCCAGGGGATCCCTAGCTATACCTATCCTAGAAGATGGCGGAGTTAAGACAACTCCCATGCACATAACTCTGGGGACACTCAGTAAAGAGCTGGCAACTTGGAGTGGGGCAGGGGACTCTAGAACTTCTTCTCCTCGGAGCAGATGCAATCATGGAGGTGGGAGGATGCACAGAAGGTCATGAGAAAGCCCACCCTCCTCGGAGATGAATACGTGCAAATTCCTTGAGAAGCTGATGTGTCCAGAGCTGTTCTGCCAGGGAGGCAAGACACGGACAGGGGCAGAAGCAGAGGAGGTAGGGCAGGTTAGAGACAGTTGTTTCTCTCGGAGGTCTCGTCCAGCTCCCAACTGGACGATCCTAATCTGCACCCCCTCTGCCAACAACTTGAAAAAGTTGTCTGAGATCGGGGACATTTGGAGAGAAAGTTGAATCGTGTGTCAGATAATAAACCAAGAAGAAATTCTGAAGTCAAAACAAGGGATAAATTTTCCTTATCTCTCTAAGACATGCATCAAAGCAGCTAGCTGCTGTCTGCCCAGCCTGGGAAAACGATAATGGTTTTTAATGGCCTGTAAACAATAGCACCAGCCTTTGTAATAAAGTTTAACCAATTAATCCTTTAGCCTCCTGCACTCTGCCTGCTTCCTTCTCCCCCTTGCTGTGCCAGAGGAATGCTCAGGAGTCTGAGATGCAGAGGGATCCAACCCCAAGCTTCAGTGCTCCTGAGTCCTCAGGTGGCATCCAGAATCAAACCTGTGGGGTTTGTCCAGTGAAGTGCCAAAGAAAATTGCCTCTGTCCCGATTTCAGTGAAAGGAGAAAGAATCCCCCCTACTAGAAAAACCAAAAGACAGCTGGTACACCAAGACATTGGAGCAAGAGGCACACTTTGCTGTTACTGAGTGAGCTCATTCATTCATTCAGCAAACATTCAAGTACATGCCAGATACCTACTACATGCAAGGCATCTGCAGAGGGTGCAAAAGAACACAAAGGAAGTATCTGGTCTTTGGACGGGAATTTGGCCAGATTGTTCAGCCGCCAGTTGGGAATCCCATCCTGGAGCATGCCCATCCTGGAGTGTCTGTATCCATTTCCCAGCTCCCACACCTGACTCCAGCTTCCTGGAAATGTAGGCTCTGGGAGGCAGCCAGTGACAACTCAATGCAGCACCCATGTGGGAGACCTGGATTGCATTCCCAGCTCCTGGCTTCTGGCTTTGGCCCCCAGACCAGGGTCGTTGTAGAGGAGTGAACTAATGGATGATCTCCCTCTCACTCTGTCTCTCTCTCTCTCCCTCTCAAATTTTTTTCAATTAAAAAGAAAAGGAAATGTCTGCCCTCAACACACTTACAGCCTGGAAGATGGTGCTGGAAACCAAGCTATACTCACAAACACCAATCACAAAAGTCAGTACAATAGGATTTGCCACGAGCTACATAAAACCAGTCTTCTTTGTCCATTCCTTTGCTTCTTTCTTTTTTGTGCCATGTTCTATTTGGAGTGTCTGGGACAGGCAATATTCAGAAAATGGAAGAATCATAAAGATGAAAAAATAAGACACAAAACAGAAAGAAAACCAAGCCCCTTCCTCCTGCCACAGCTCTGTCACCTCAGCTGTAATTCTGGTAAGAAAAGAACATGTTTTCACTACAGGTCTCTGGACAAGTCTAGGCCACGGAGTCACAATCCAAGCCACATCTGTTTCTTGCACCAATAAGGCACATTTTTGCTCAATTGTGCAAAATTCTGACTACATGGGGTTTTTTCCCACCTGTTCTACCAACTCCTAGTGCCCAACCACCATTCCCTCTACTTTTAGGAAGGCAGCGTGTAATGGTGACACAACGGAGGAAATTCCGTGTGTGTGCATGTGTGTGTGCACATGTGTGATGTAACAGAAGAAACACTAAGGTTCCATATCCATAGATCAAAGATGAATCATCTCTACTTTTGAAAATAATGATGAATGCCTTGTTTTGCATTTGTTGGAGCCTTGCATTGTTCCAAAGTTCTACCACAAATATTATGTTTCTGCCACAACCTACTTCTCAGGGTTACAAAGCAGGAACATCGTTATCTCCGCCTTTATCCATGTGTTTTCTACTCAACAAACAATGGTTAGGCACCTACCATGCTCTGAGCACATCACACAAGGTGTAGGGTCTATAAGATAGAGTGAGACTGCAGGCCTGGCCATCAGCTGGTTCACAGACCATCCAGCAGGGAGAGGAAGTGACTCTGTCTCCAATGTCCAGGGGAGCAGCCAGAGAGGATAACTGAGACAAGCCTTAACAGAGAAGAAAGAGTGCTAAAGAGAAGAAAGGGGATTCCTGGAAGGTGGGTGATCAATTCGTGTTCAGAGAAGTGTGAGGCTACGGGTGTGGCCAGAGCCCGGGGTGGGCGGTGGCCAAGGGCAAAGGCTGAGAAACAAGCCTGCAGAGGTAGGCTGGGCCCAGATGACAGAGCCAAGAACCCTTGCCAAGGAGTTTGGACTTTATCCTGTCGGCAATGAGGAAACCACGGAAGGTTCTAGGCAGTAGGGGACATGATCAGATTTATGTTTGAGTGGGGTTGTTCAGGCTGTTGGGCGGAGAATGCACTGGGCAGCTCAAGAAATTTTCAAAATAGAATCAACAGGACTGAGTGCACAGTTGGAAGAAGGCAAAACAGGGATCATGGAGAGCTGTCTCATACAAGCCTGAGGGACCTTCCTCCAAGCCAGGAAGCCAGGAAGCAAGAAGAAGAAAAACATCAAGTGCCCAGCCTAAAGTCACAGAAGCCTCTTGATAGTCGACCCAAGCTAAGAACCTGAATTCTTTCCAGGAGCAACACGGTGGCTCACCCTGCTACCATCAGCCGGTGCTGGCCGGGCCTTGCTTGTCACCTCCTCTATGCACGGCCACTTTTCATCCTGTAGAGGGCATGAAGACTGTGATGGCAAAATTCCTCTCGACCACCCAAAAAACCCTGCCCAGGACTAAACAAAAATCGTTGATGAATGCTTATCATTACATCCAACCGCAGGAGCCCCAAAAACTTGTCTCCTTAGGTGTTACCACACTCACAAAAAGAGATCTTTTCCTTCTTCAATCCCTAAAAAGCAGGACTTTTAATAAAATTCCTAGGTCAAGTAACTCCTACATGATTGAACGCCACAGTCCAATTTTAACAAGAACAAAAAATGGAGGGATTAGTAGTCTTGCCAACTTTTTAATATCATTTCTTAAAAATAAAGGACAAGGGACAGGCATTTGGTGTAGCAGCTAAGATGTCCCTCAGGATGCCTGCCTCCCATATCAGAGAGTCTGGGTTCAAGTCCCAGCCCCGCTCTCCATTTCCAGCTTCCTGTTAATGTGCACCCTGGGAGGCAGCAGGTGATGGGATGATGGCTGAAGTTATGAGTTCCTGCCACCTACACTGTGGGTGACACAGGTGGGAGTTCCTGACTTCTACCTGGGACCGCCCCAGCTGTCACAGGCATTGGGGAGTGAACTAGTGGATGGAAGAGCTCTCTCTCTCTCTTTTTTTTTTTTTCTTTTTTTGACAGGCAGAGTGGACAGTGAGAGAGAGAGAGACAGAGAGAAAGGTCTTCCTTTTCCATTGGTTCACCCCACAATGGCCGCTGAGGCCAGCGCGCTGCAGTCAGCACACCGTGCTGATCCGAAGCTGGGAGCCAGGTGCTTCTCCTGGTCTCCCATGCAGGTGCAGGGCCCAAGCACTTGGGCTATCCTCCACTGCACTCCCGGGCCACAGCAGAAAGCTGGACTGGAAGAGGAGCAACCGGGACAGAATCCAGAGCCCTGACCGGGACTAGAACCCAGGGTGCCAGTGCCACAGGTGGAGGATTAGCCTATTGAGCCATGCACCAGCCAATCTCTCTCTTTCTTTCAAATGAATAAAAATAAATTTTAAAAATTAAAATATAGGACATCTGTGGCAATCTGGATGAAACTAGAGGTTTTTATATTAGGTAAAATAAGCCAGGCACAGAGAGAGAAATACTGTACGCTCCCACTCATAGATGGAAGCTTAAAAAATTAAGTTCAGGGGCAGGCCTTGCGGTACAGCAGGTTAAGCTGCTGTCTGCGATGCCAGAATCCCATATCAGAGCACCAGGTCATGTCCTGGCTGCTCCACTTCTGATCTAGGTCTCTACTAATGTGCCAGAGAGGCAATTAGCCAATGATGCCCAAGTACTTGGGTCTGGCCACCCATGTGGGAAACCTGGTTGGTGTTCCAGGCTCCTGGCTTCAGCCTAGCACAACCCCCGCTATTGTGGTCATTTGGGAAATGAACCAGTGACAGATCTCTTTCTGTCTCTCCCTCTGTTTGTATGTGTCACTCTGCCTTTCAAATAAAATAAATCTTTTTTAAAAATTGAATTCATTGGGGGCCGGCACTGTGGCACAGTAGGCTAAGCCTGTGCACCTGCATCCCATATGGATGCCACTTTGTATCCCGGCTGCTCCACTTCTGATCCAGCTCTCTGCTATAACCTGGGAAAGCAGCAGAAGGTGGCCCAAGTGCTTGGGCCCCTGCACCCTTATGGAAGACCCAGAAGAAGGTCCTGGCTCCTGGCTTTGGATCCGCCCGTTTCCGGCCACTGCAGACATCTGGGGAGTGAACCAGCAGATGAAAGACCTTTCTCTCTGTTTCTCCCTGTCTGTAACTCTACCTCTCAAATAAATAAATAAAAATCTTTAAAAAAAATTGAGTTCATGGGGCCAGCACTGTGCTATAGTGGGTAAAGTCGCCACCTACAACACTGGTATCCCATATGGGTAGCAATTCAAGTTCCAGCTGCTCCACTTCCAATCCAGCTCCCTGCTAAGGTGCCTGGGAAGGCAGCAGAGCATGGCCCAAGTGCTTGGGCCCCTGAACCCTTGTCAGAGAGTGGGAAGAAGCTCCTGGCTTACAACTGGCCCAGCTCTAGCCATTACAGCCACTTGGAGAGTGAGCCAGCAGAGAGAAGACCTCTCTCTCTCTGTAACTCTACCTTTCAAATAAAATAAACAAATCTTTTTTATATAAAATTGAGTTCATAGAAACAAAGAGTAAAATAGGGATCACTGGAGGATAGGGGTGGGAAGGGGAAAGAGAGTGACTGACAGGCACCAAAACCCAGTCTGATAGGTGGAGTGACGCTGACCGTTCCACAGCACAGCAGGGCGATGACAGTGCAGAATTTATCATATTTTCTGAAGAAATGGAAAACAGGAATTCAAAGTTTCCCAACACAAAGAAATTGAAAATGTTTAAGGACATGGAAATACCAAATATGATGATTTGACCATTACCCATGGTATCCATCCATCAAATTATCACATTATACAAGGATGCTTTAAAAAGTTCATGGAAACAGACTTAAAGAGTTAATTTTGTCATAAAAATTTTTGAAATTCAGTTTTTTTTATAATATACATTTTCTGTAAACTGTTTGAAGTACTCCCATGCCCCATAAATATGTACAGTCATTTAGGGGCCGGCACTGTGGCGCAGCAGGTTAACGCCCTGGCCTGAAGTGCCCGCATCCCATATGGGCACCAGTTCGAGTCCTGGAGGCTCCACTTCCAATCCAGCTCTCTGCTGTGGCATGGGAAAGTGGTAGAAGATGGCCCAAGCCCTTGGGCCCCTGTACCCACGTGGGAGACCCAGAAGGAGCTCCTGGCTTCGGATTGGCCCAGCTCTGGCTGTTGAGGCCAACTGGGGAGTGAACCAGTGGACAGAAGACCTCTCTCTCTTTCTCCACCCCCCCCCAAGTGTAACTCTTACTTTCAAATAAATAAATAAATCTTTTATAAAAATATGTACAGTTGGGGCCGGCGCTGTGGCTCAGTAGGTTAATCCTCTGCCTACAGCTCCTGTATCCCATTTGGGTACCAGTTCTAGTCCTAGATGCTCCTCTTCCAGTCCAGCTCTCTGCCATGGCCTGGGAAAGCAGTAGAAGATGGCCCAAGTCCTTGGACCCCTGCACCCATGTAGGAAACCGGACGAGGCTCCTGGCTCCTGTCTTCGGATCGGCGCAGCTCTGGCAGTTGTGGCCATTTGGGGAGTGAGCCAGCAGACAGAAGACCTTTCTCTCTGTCTCTCCTTCTCACTGTCTGTAACTCTACCTCTCAAATAAATAAATAAAATATTTTTTAAAAAGTATGTACAGTCATTTTTGACAATAAAAAATTATTTCTTGACCAAAAAAGAAAGGATATCTAATATGTATCCCCAAAGCCAGAATAGCATAATTTGCAGATGAAGGATAATCCTTCCCACTGAGTCAGAGTGCATCAACCTCAGTACTATTGATCCTTTGGAGCAGATCATTCTTCCCTGGGTGAAGCAGGGGAGGGAAAGGACAACTGTGCTATGCACTGTGGCGTGTTTGGCAGTATCTCTGGCTGCTACTCACTATAGGCCAGTACAAAACAGGGGGGTCCCAGTGTTGGCAACCAGAAACCATCCAGGCATTTCCAAACATCCCTTGAGGGCACAATCGCCCAGCTGAGAACCACTGAAGAAAGCCAGCCTGAGTAGAACCAGTGAGAACTGCCACGGACCACATCAGCACATAAACCGCTTTGGGCACAAAAGACACAGAGGCTAACAGTGTGGGTCTGGGGCAGCCTGCTGGTCAAGACACCATCTGGGATACCCACATCCCTACCAGAGTGCCTGAGCATGAGTGCTGGCTCCGTTCCCAACTCCACCTCCTGTCAATGCACAACCTCCTGACAGACAGCGGGTGATGGTTCAAGTACCTGGATCCCTGCCACCCATGCAGGAGACCCAGATTGAGTTCCTGGCTTCCAGCTCCCGTGTGGCCTAGCCCCAGCTTTTGTGGGTATTTGAGGAGTGAACCAGCAGACGGGAGATCTCTCTCTCTCTGTGCCCCCCCCCCCCAAATAAATAAAATAATCTTTTAAAAAATGTGTAGGATTTGAAATCAGACTTGAACTCACACCCCAGTTCCACCTCTGCTCAACTCCTGACCTTGAGCAAGGGGCTGTTCCATGTCTCCTTTCCTGTCCTGCAGGAGGGACACACTGCCACTGCCTCATCCTTGCTGCTGGGAGAATTAAACGAAACAGCCGCAGCACACATAGCCTGTGTCTGTCAGGAGAGGCTGTGTGACAACTCCGACTGTTTCTACCACTTCTCTAACAGTTAGTATGGTGTCAGGCACCTGTTAATGACAGCTACCTCAAATTAATACTGCTCAGGGTAAAGGCACCTTGTACATAACACGAAGGGTCTTCAATAAACACTAACTGTGGGGCACCGGATTCTGTCCCGGTTGCCCCTCTTCCAGGCCAGCCATCTGCTGTGGCCCGAGTGCAGTGGAGGATGGCCCAGGTGCTTGGGCCCTGCACCCCATGGAACACCAGGAAAAAGCACCTAGCACCTGGCTCCTGCCATCGGTTGAGCGCGGTGCGCCGGCCGCAGTGCGCCCACCGCGGCGGCCATTGGAGGGTGAACCAACGGCAAAGGAAGACCTTTCTCTCTGTGTCTCTCTCTCACTGTCCACTCTGCCTGTCAAAAAAATAAAAATAAAAATAAAAAATAAATAAACACTAACTGCTCTCACCAGTTCCCCTCCTCGATCCTTACTCATTTAAACCCTTTTTGGACTACAAATCCTACCCATGGGAATTAGGATCATACAGGACATCTGGCCCATCTAGGACCTCGGCCCCCTGGCTCTGCAGGTGAGAGCACCGGGGACGACTCGGCGAGCGTACTCCTGCCTAGATTGTGACGTTCTCGGCTCCACCTGTGACAGTGCAGCCTTGGTTTTAGGTCCAGTCCCGAAAGTCACCCAGGCCATCATTATCTTCAGGTTGCTGCTGTCCTTCTTCAGTAGATAACCTGGAAGTGGCCCAGGATAGCACCAGGAGGAGGCAAGGCCCAGGCACAAAAGTAGCTACAAAAGGGGGCTTGGGGGGAAGCAAAGCAAACAATGTAAGCCAGCAGTGGCCTCAAGGAGACCCGGCAGGGGAGGGGGACTCAGGCCTCTCTGTGCCGTATCCTCGTATCCTCGGCAGCAAGCAGGTCAGAGTTCCTGCGGCCTCCCCCTCCCAGCCAAGCCTACCCGCCGCCTCCCCCTCCTCCTCGCAGGCAGAGCACTAGTAGCTCTCATAAGGGAAAAAAAACACCCCCTGCTATAAAGCAGACACAGTCCTGGCCAGAGCCCAGCAGCAGTGCATTGCTGAGGTTCGGCCCCCAAGTACATTAAGTGTCTTCTGACGACGTCCCGGAGCACTCGGCTTCTCAGGCCAACCCCAGGCCACAGGACAGTGAGTGCAGAGAGGGCTCTGGGAGAACAGGTAGGCGGCCTTTACTCTGTCAGAGACACTGAGGCTTGGAGAGCGCAGGGGATTTGCTCGGGACCATCCACGCGCGCTGCAGCCAAGGGCAGCACAGAGCCAAAGCGCAAGGCTTCAGTCTTGGCACTGGATTTTACCAGAGGCTTGAAAACAGAGCAGGAGGAAGAAGCTGCGCAGCGCACTAAATCTCACTCTGCCTGAAAATACAGATGGCCTCACATGAGGAGAGGATTAACAAGCTCTCGGAAGAGGCTGTGGATCGAGTTCTGTGGCTTCTCCACACGTTTGCAAACTGTAAGAGACAAAATCGCCTGCCCACAGGGAATCTAGAACATTCTTCCTGTGGCCTGTCACTCATCTGTCTTCTCCAGACTTTGATACTATGGCCAAAACACAAAGAGAACTGTAAAGACCATTTGGGGGTAGTGAGTGAGTGAGTGAGTATGTGTGTATGTGTGTGTGAGAGAGAGGGACCAAATGTGCACTCACACATGCATACACATGCACAAAAAGGTAGGGAGAGAGAAGAAATGAACGTGACAAAATGCTAATAAATAGTGAGTTTTTTAAAAGGAGAAAACAATTCCTTGTGTCAATTTTTTAGGTTTCAAATTTTCCTAAGTAAACTTTTGAGGAAGAAAGAGAAAGTACCAAATACCAATCTAAGGCAAATTAATTTTTTAATTATTTGGAAAGGACCAGAAATGACACCTTCACTTCCATTCATTTTCTCTGTCCAGGGGCTAACATCCTCAGGAAGTTATGACATCCCAAAGATTCCAAGTATAGGACCCCAACCAAACAAGTACACGATAACGGTGTTCACAGTAGTCAGTAACTATGGAAACTTTGGAACCCAAATCTAATAAATATTCACCCATCAGTTTCCAAAATATGCATATGCTTATCATACCATGTCTCCTGTTGGATTTGGTTCCAAAAGTAACTAAACTATAGGCTATGGATGAGGAAAGTCCATCTTTGTAATACAGATGGTTCACAAATGAAATGAAATGTACTTCACTTTCTATTCACTTTGGGAATTCCTTCACACAAAGTATTAAACCAAAATCCACATCCAATCCACAGTCACCACGTTTTCTACCCATACAAGCGTCCAGTTTGAGCCACACTGGGGTCCATAATCCAGCCCTGAATCTAGCCTTGGCCATATGTACAGAACAGACACTAATAGCATGGCGCTCAAAGTATGGTGGTTTGCGGGAACACCATCCACTCAGGATGGTGGATTCCACACGGCTGCAGTAAGGCCTGACAAGACAATGATCAGGGGATATGAGGTCAGCAAGATGGGGAGAGGCCAACTCCGGGAGGTCTGCACACTCCAGAAAGGCAAGAAGGAACCACTGCAGAGCTTTAAGAAGGCAACAACAGAACTGGATCATGCTTACAGACTATGGACAAACGGAACTCAAAACTAGGGAGGCAAGGTGGAATGCCAGACAGCCAAACGGAGCCAGTGGGAGTGAGAGTGAAGACCTGAGCACAGATTAGAAAGGAAAACTGAAAAGAGCAAATGGACGACTGGCTGGAAAGCAGACAGACACACCTAAGACAATGGAATGAGTCCGAGAGGACGTGCCCTGGCTGATGAGGTAGACAGTGCTGCTCCTCCAGACGAGAATCCAGGGGGAGACGCCCTGGCAAAGGAAGGGGCAGGTCCTGCACTGCTGAGACTCCAGCTGGATACGCAAATGCGGAGCTCTGGGGAAGTCCTGGTGGGACCTGTGCATCTGAGTCATCACCACACACGGTAATGGAAGCCAAAGTGTGGATGAGGCCAGCTGGGGAGGAGCTGAGGACAAATCAAGAACTCCAGGAAGAAAAATACATACATTTAGGGACAGCTAAGGAGGAGGAGACTCCCAAGAATACTGAGAGTAGCCTGAGAGGCAAACAGCTGGGTCTATTTTTAGGTGACCTACCAGACCCTCGGCCTCCACAAGCTAGTCACACCACACCGCAGCAAGGGAAGGAACGATGTGTCAACACACTCACTTCTCAACATCAACCCAACTGATAAATAGGCAAAGGATAGGACAGGCATTTCTCCAGAGAAGATATGCAAATTGAAGACAGGCACAAGGAAAGACACTCAGCTCAGCATCACAGTCATTAGAGAAATGCAACTTCAAGCCACAGGGAGATACCACCAGGCTGGGTATAAACACACAAGTGTCAGCAACAGTCTGGAGAAATCAGACCTTCCTATATTATTGTTGGGAATATAAAACGGTATAACAACTACGCAAAACAATTTGGCAGTTCCTCAAAAAAGTAAACAGAATTATCATAAGTCCCAGCAATTTCAGCCACAGGTATCTACCCAAGAGAATTAAAAACATGTGCACCCTCACAAAGACATGCATGTGAATGCTCATGTTAGCATTATTCATAATAGCCAAGAAGTAGAAACAACCCAAATCTCCATCAACTGATGGATGGATAAATAAAACATAGTATTTGCAGGTAGTAGATTATTACTCAGCCATGAAAAGGACTGATACTTAAACTACAATATGGTTGAATACTGGAAACACTGTGCTAAGCTAAAGAAGTCAGATATAAAAGGCCACATCTACTATACGACTTCATTTACATGAAATATCCAGAGTAAGAAGAATTCTTATTTTTTTTCTACAGGAAGTAGATTACTAGTCACCAGGCCCCTTCCAAAGGTCCATGGAAATGGAATTCAAAGAGATGTTTAGGAGCAGGTGTTTGGTCTAGTGGTTAAGACACTGGTTAAGATGCTGATGTCCCATATCACATTAAGCCCCAGCTCCACTCCTGATTGCAGCTTTCCTGTTAATACAGTCCCTGGGAGGCAGCAGTGATGGCTCAAGTAGTTGAATTCATGCCACCCACATGGGATACCTGGATTAGGTTCCTGGTTACCAGGCTTGGCCTGGCCTAGGCCCAGACTTTGCAAGCATTTGTGGTATGAACCAGCAGATGGGAGATTCTCTCTCCCTCTCTCTCTCTCTCTCTCTCTCTCTCTCTTCCCTCCTCTCCCCTCCCCCACCCCCTCCTCTCTCCTCAAAAAATAATTTTAAGCAGTAAGTGTATTTGGGTGCAAAAAATGATGAAGTCCATGTATACAAGGAGTCTTCAAAAAGTTCATGAACTATGCATGCATTGGAAAATTTTTTTGCACCAAATAAAGCTATCTTTCAATTCCAGTTTTCCACAAACCTTTTGAAGTGTCCTTGTCAAAGAGGTCTCCTCCCAGCTGGCCAATCGAACACACTTCCCCTCTGGGGAGGCAAACAGCAGAGGGCTGGGTGCAAGGTCCAGTTGCGCAGAAGCACTCTTTTAGCAAGCGCAAAGAGGACTCAGGAAGAGGGAAAGGTATAGGAATCCCTCCCGTGCTCACACACAGAACACTGAGGAAGAAAGGAACACACCTTCTAAGCAGTTACTTTCTGTGATGTGCTGCCATGGACCTGTAGAGGGTTCCGTGTCAGTGAAAAGCGTATCTTTGGGGCGGGGCCCTCCTACATGCTACATACTGAGGACCGAATCCCAGCCCTTGGGGAACTAATAAAAAGATCACTGCTCACCACAGCAACAGCTACACCGGCTCATTGTTTTATCCCAGGGCAGGCGTTTGGTGCAGCGATTAAGACACCAGTGGGGACGCCTGTACCCCAGATCAGAGTGCTGGCTTTGAGTCCGGGCTCTGCTTCCAATCCAGCTTCCTGCTAATGCACACCCTGGGAGGTAACAGTGATGGCTCAAGTACTTGGTTCCCTACCGCCCACTCGGGAGACCCAGATGGAATTCTGGTCCTGGCTTCAGCTGGCCCAGGGCTTGGCTACTGGAGAGTGAACCAGCAGATGGAAAAATTCTCTCCATGTGTCTCTGTTCATCTCTCTCTTTCTCTCTGGCTTTCAAAGAAAATTAAATAAATACATAAAAGTTTAAAAGGAAAGGAGATACTTGCTGACCCTTCTGAAATACACACACACACACACACACACACACACACACACGTGTGTACACACACACACGCTGTTTACCTTTCTAGAAAGAGAAACTGAGGCTCTGAAAGGCCTGGCAGTGTATCAAAAGCCATGAGGCTCAAACTACAGTCTGCAGACAGAGAACAACAGTGCTGGCCCTGGGCAGGTCTGGTTCCAAAGCCTCAAGTGCATACATCCTGCCCTCCCGAGATGTGCGGCGGCTGCCACGGGTAGTGCAAGCAGGCGGCAGGCAGCAGCAGCCCCAGTGCAGCCACCGCAAGCCTGCCAGGGGAGGGGGAGGGGGGGCTGCCAGGGGAGTGCCGGGGTGGGGGGGGCCAGCAGGGAGGCCACCCCCACAGCCAGCCACCCTCTGCAGTCAAGTTAACCTTCACAAACCCCGCCTGCTCCTGGAAGTCATCAATGCCATTGTTAAAAACACAGCACCCTTTGGGAAACAGCAGGCCAGCCATGCAGGAAATTCCTCCGTGTATTCAATAAAATATGGTCGTTACTATCGGCGTCCACCTTGCTGTGTCCATCCAGCTTAGCACCCAGAATTGGCCAGATCTTTCTAGTAACAGCACACCCCTTGCTGTTTAAAAAAAAATACACAACATATATTTTTTAAACTTTTTTTCCTTATTGTCATTTGATTTGAAAGGCAGAAAAACAGAGAGAGAGAGAAAGAGGCAGGGAGAGAGAATGTCCACCTGCTGGTTCCCTTCCCAAATGCCCACAACAGCTGGGACTGGGCCAGCAAAATCCAGGATCTCAGTGCAGGTCTCCTTCATGGGTGCAGGAACCCAGGCATTTGCAGCATCACCTGCTGTTCCCAGGATGCACATCGGCAGGAAGCTGGATTAGAAGCTTGGGGGGGGGGGGGCTGGAACCAGGCACTGTGACATGGGCTGCAGGTATCTCAATCACTGTGAGGGAAAGCAGCCTGTTCAGGCCTCTGATTCCAAACGCCCGCCCTCTTTTTTATCTTCTTTTAAATGGTAAATGGAAAAATAATCAGATTCCCATGTTATGAATGGGGAATTCAAGGCAAAGAAAAAAAGCACAGGTCGCCCACGTGACATGGATCCACAGAACTGTGATTGTTATCTAAGTGCTCACCCTGGAGGACCTTTGTCGAAAGCAAAGCTCAGGGAGTAGCTCAGGGGAAGCCACAGTATCCCAGGCCACCAGACCAGCCACTGCTGCTGGCTCCTGTGTGGTGAGTGGGCCGGGGCGTGGCAGGCAGAGGGGGAACAGGGACCTCATGGAAGCACCGAGCCCCAGTGGTGGGTGGGGTGTTCAGGGGGCAGGGGGCAGCGGTCAGACGCGGCAAGGCCCCGCCTGTCTTTTCCCTGTGCTCAGGTAGCACAACCTGCTTTGGCCCACTTTGCAGCGCAGCCCTGCTCCCTCAGGAACAGAGGCCTGGACAGGCCACTACGCTGAGCTCACACAGGTAAGACGCTTTGCCATCCAAAACCAAGTAGTTGAATTCATGCCACCCACATGGGAGACCTGGAACCAGGCCAGCAAAGACACACAGGACACACTCGCGGGGTGGTGGCTCAGTTTCTTTCAACAGCAAAACCCATGCTGCAAGAGAGGGCCCTACAGAAGTCCAGGCTGGCAGCCCAGCTCCCCCGACTGAGAGCAGCAGGAGGTCCACTCCCAGCTGTAGCAGATAGGACTGAGGCCTAAAACGCAGAGCTGAGGCAGGCACTGGCCTAGCAACTAAGAGACCCACGTCTCACAGCGCAGCGCCTCCGTCTGATTCCCGGCTCTGGTCCCTGACTCCAGGTCCCTGCTAATGCACACCTTGGGATGCAGCAGATGACAGCTCAAGTGACTGGGACTATGCTACCCACGTGGGAGACCTGGATTGAGTTCCTGGCTCCTGGCTTCCACCTAGCCCATCCCTGGCCGTTACAGACATTTGGGGAGGGAACCAGTGGATAGAAGCTCTCTCTCCATCTGTCTGTCTGTCTCTCACTCTCTGCCTTGCAAAAAATAATTAATAATAATAAAAAAAAAAAGGCAGGAGCCCTAGATCCAAACAGAACTCATCTTGAATCTCAGCACCACCCATTCATTACATGGCCCTGAGATGATTCTCTTGTCTTTCCCCATCCAGAAGGCGGGGATATAAATTATCCAATTTAGAGAAAGCATGAAAATGCCAACAGGTAGTATGCCCCAGAATGATGATGACCACTGGTTTGTCACACGCAGCAGTGTGTGCTCAGCCACCATGCCATTCTCCCCATTCCACACCTGCCCAAAGTCCTTCACACATGACACTCTCTCCCTCTCTCCCTGTGGAGCCACAGCACCAGGCCCCACTCTCATCCAGGCAACTGGCCCCTGGCAGGCTCAGAGCCTGCTTTTTAGCAGAATCACTCTTTTGTGTGTTTAATATTTTTCCTTGAAAGATCATTTGTATGCATTCCTTTACACAAATGGCATTATATCACTTATGTTCTTTTTCTATATCCCATCCTCAGACATGAGCACCCCAGCCCTGTTTTCCCAGGTAGTCCATGTTAATCACTTAGTTTGTGTCCTTACACATTTTTCTCCACATTCATGTAATTTTACACACACACACACCTAGCAGGGCATTGGGAAGGTGGTTATTACTTGTGTAACAAAAATGGAATTATATGTCATATACACATCTTTCTCTTTTTATTCTATCATACTTTGCCAAAAATCCTTTCAAAGGTTCTGTTAGGATTCCTGGTTATTGGGCCATTCATTCCTCTGCTGATGGGTTTTCACTCCATTTTAGTTCTTGGTTACTACCATAAGAAAGAAAAAGCAGGCAGGACAGGCATTTGGCACAGCCTTTAAGATACTGCTTGCCAGCCCCATTGCATGTCAGGGCGCCTAGGCTGCAAGGCTCTGCTCTGCATTCCAGCTTCCTGCTAGTACACACCTCGGGAGGAAGCAGGTGACAGCCCAGGTAGTTGGGTCCTTGCCACCCACATGGGAGACCCAGATGGAGTTCCTGGCTCCTGGTTTTAGACTGGCTTAGCCCTGACTGTTGTGGACATTTGGGGAGAGAACCAGCAAATGGGAAAACTCATTCTCTCTCTCTCTCTCTCTCTCTCTCTCTCTCTCTCTCTCTGCCTTTCAAATAAAATAATTAGCTAATTTTTAAATAAATGAATAAAAGCAAGAAATTCTTTGACAATATATCCTTCCAAAACATCATATACCATATTCTAATCAGGCAAAATGCCAAACAGGTGCTGGCACTGTGGTGTAGAAAGCTAAGCTGCTTCTTACAATGCCAAGGTACCATACTGGAGCACCGATCTGAGTCCTGGCTGCCCCGCTTCAAACTCAGCTCCCTGTTTATGTGGCTTGGAAGGCAGATCATGACCCAAGCACTTGGGTCCCTGCCACCCCTGTGGAGAACCTGGATGGAGTTCTTGGCTCCTGGCTTCAGTCTGTCCTAAAATCAACTGTTAGAGCCATTGGGGAGTGAAACAGCAGATGGAAGCCCTCTGTTTCTCTCTCTCTCCCTCCCTCTCTCCTTCTCTCCCTCTCTCTCTGCCTTTCAAATAAATGATCTTTTAAAAAAAAGAACTTGTTAATGTAAACACGGAATGTGAAGATTACCCATCCAAAGGACCTGGTGATAGCCCTCTGTGCAGCCACATCATCCCTAAAATTCTCCCCAGAAAAGGGACCCTGTGCCCTACAGTCCTCAGGCACTCAGGCCTAGCCTTCACACTTCAGTTCTTTCAGGGTCTTCCTGCATCCATTCTACTCCTCAGACCTTCATTTTTCCTTCTGCAAAATAAAATAATAACTGCCCCAGGCTACAGGATTAGAGAGTGTTTGGGCAGGGGGATTTCACAGGAGAGCAGTGTGTGAAATCGTATTTTTGCTGTTATTCTATGGGGTGTTGCTGGCAACAAGAACACAAGCCGAACCTAACAGCTTCCATTCAGTTTCCTCTGCGAGGCAGGCAGGGCACTGTGGCTGGCCAGGAAGGCCGCCTGTCTGTCTACATTTCCCAAGCACCCGTACTGAGGTTGTTGACAAGGGACAGTCAGGAACTGAACGGAGGGGCTTCTGACTTGCCCAGATCTATCAGATTCCCAAGAGGAGCAGCCAAACTAAAGTTAGGAGAGGAAAGACCCAACACCAAATTTGGGGAAATCTATGATCTCGTTTAGTGATTGGTTTTCACTCAAAAGTTCCCTAAGCTCCAAATTTCATTCAGTAAAAGATTGGCATGGTAGAGAATTTCTTTTGCAGGGGTTAGAGTGGTTGTATTTTCTGTTCTTCAAAGAGAGAGAGAGAGAGAGAGAGAGAGAGAGAAATGTTAGGGGAGGGGGAATCCTAAGATTTCCATTCCAGGTAGCAGTTCTCAAAGTCTTTCAAGAGCCTCCATGAAAGCAATGGCTAGAACAAACTTGAATGGATTTATCCACTTGCCACGTGGCTCGTAAGCAATGAGAATATCGTATGAGGAATGGGAAAATCAAGAGAATTCTTAGAACTGTATTCTACTTAAAGCCCCTTGATACCAGAATATAGAATTAACTTCATGAAAATCAAGTCAATGACTGTATCCCCTATATGTGGCAGTACCTGACAAACACATGTCTATCCCATAACCCAGCATTTTCACCGAGGGGCATGTATAATGTCTCCCAAAGACATGTACTAGCACGTTCAGAGCCACAGCACTCACAGGAGTCCCAAGCCGGAAACTACCACGTACGCATTAGGAGTGCAACAGGCAAGATAGGCCTTGTATTGCCGCAGGTTAAACCACCACTTGGAGGCCAGCATCCCATATCAGAGCACTAGTTCCAGTCCTAACTGCTCCACTTCCCATCCAGCTTCCGGGTAATGTGCCTGGGAAAGTAGTAAATGATGGCCCAAGTACTTGCGTCCTTGCCATCCACATGGGAGACCCAGATGGACTTCCAGTCTCTTGATTTCAGCCTGGCCCAGCCCCAGATGTTGTAGGCATTTGGAGAGTGAAATAGTTGATGGAAGATCTCCCTCTCCCTCTCTCTCTCTCTCTCTCTCTATCCCACTCACTCTCTCCCTTTCTCTCTTTCAGTTCCTCTGCCTTCCAAATAAATAAATAGATAAATCTTTTTTTTTTAAAGAGTAAAATCAGCAAAGAAGTCATGCTATGTTCATACAATAGAATCCATATAGCAACAAGAATGAACAGTCTACAACTACAGCCAACACTGTGGACCTCAAAGCTGCAGGGGAAATCTGGACCCCAAAGTGGACACACCAGACGATTCCACTGCACTGAGTCAGAATCAGGAGAGTCACCGTGACGCCAGGGGGACTGGCTCAGAGGGAGCTGTAAACACTGGAAGAGGCACAGCAGGGCCTCTGTAATGTTTCTCAGCTTGAGCGCTGTGGACACAGTCATGTTCAATTTGTGAAAATGTATGAATTGAACATATATGCACATTTCTCTGTGTGTGCCACTGTGTGTGACAGTGATTAAAGCCCTGGCCTGCAGTGCCTGCATTGAATATGGGTGCCAGTTCCAGTCCCAGCTACTCCATTTCCAATCCAGCTCCCTGTCAATGCACCTGGGAAAGCAGTAGAAGATGGTCCAGTCTATGGCCATATAACCTGAACGCACCTGATCTCGTCTGATCTCAGAAGATGGTCCAAGTCCTTGGGCCCCTGCACCCACATGGGAGACCTGAAAGAAGTTCCAGGCTCCTGGCTTCAGATCAGTCCAACTCTGGCCATTGCAGCCAATTGGAGAGTGAACTAGCAGATGGAAGAAAGACCTCTCTCTCTCTCTCTCTACTTCTCTCCATAACACTGTCTTTCAAATAAATAAAATAAACCTTAAAAAAAAAAAAAACTTAAACACATAAGCCAGCCAACGCAACTAAACATGATTAAGCAGAAAGTTATCAGACGGACAAGGCTCTCGGAGCCAGATTTTATCTGGTGTGCATCATCTCAGGGAGCGCGCCTCGCCGACGCAGGCCAACTCGTCATGGAGGAAGAGCATTCTATCAGAAGAGATGAAAGGGAACAGAGAGCTTGGCACTTGCTCTGGAAAAGAGCAGCTTCCGAAATCTAGACGCGCAGCCTCTACCCCAGGGAATTAATCCAACGCACTATCCATTACGGCTGGGCCCAGGTTTGCTTCTAAAACAGCTGGGGTTTTTGTGTTTGCTTTTGCTTCCCTTTCCAAAAAAACATGTCTGGAATGAGAGGACAGGACATAATTACTTTATATAGAGTCAAAAAAATGTTTTCACAAAGAGCGACTGGAGAAGAGATCTGATCACCTGTGACAAAACAGAAAGCAGCAACAGAAAAGCTTCACTGTAGGGCTCTAACACCACAGGTAAATGGGTTTCCCTTCAGTTCCACAGGAACATTTGTAACAACAGCAGGTACTTTTGCTGGGCTTGCATGTGCTAGGCGTTGCTCTATAAACTCACACACAGGGTCCAACACAGTGGCACAGATGGTTAAGCCACCGCCTGCAACAACAGCATCCCATATGAGTACAGGTTCAAGTCCTGGCTGCTCCACTTCCAATCCAGCACCTGGGAAGGCAGTAAAAGGTGGCCCAGGCCAGAGACCCAGACAGTTCCAGGCTCCACACAGGCATCCAGATGTCTAATTGCACCGAGAAAACTCGGTGTAAATATCTGGATATTAAGTTTTGCAATGACTAAAAAGCAGTATAGGGCAGACATCCAGCCTAAGAATTAGGATATCTGTGTCCCACATGGCAGTCCCTAGGTTTGGTCCCCAGCTCCAGTTCCTGACCCCAGCTTCCTGCTCATGCAATCCCTGGAATGCAGCAGTGATGGTTCAAGTAACCAGGTTGCTGCCACCCACATATGAGACCAAGATTGAGTTCCCAGCTTCTGGCTCAGTCCTCCAAAGTGGACCTTTGGGAAGTGACCCCATGGATGGGAGCACTCTCACTTTCTCTCTCTGCCTCCCAAATAAATAAATAAATAAATAAAAATTCAATGGAGAAATACAAGCAGGATTACAATATTTATGGCACCCTACAGTTGCTCACACTTAACAAATTTACACTTTTCACAGACACATGCTCAAACACAATGTAAAATACTTATGACCACAAGAGAACTACAAGATCTATTTTTTAATGATTCATACAGAATGCCCCATGGATGATGTGGTCCAAGCACACAGTGTGCACTGGACACTCTGGGATGGACATCTTAGTGACTACACCTATACTCCAGCAACTGGATAATTCAGTCTCAGCACCTACATGACTGGGACACTCAAGTTTAATCAGCTCCCACCACCAGCCTGGGTGCTTGTGTAAGCCTTCCAATACAAGGAAAGAGAAGAAAAGCCTGAGCCCATTGGCAAGGAAGACGAGCACAGGCCAGGAGGGGGACTGTAATGAGAAAACACTGGGGACTCTGGACTTCAGTCACCAGAAGATCTAGGCTAGCCAGGTGCAGGATCTTCATGATGCTTACAGGCCAAGTCCAGGAGGCCAGCAAAGCCGATGAGAGGTAGACAAGAACACAACCAGCTGCCCGCTTCCCCATGAGCTAGTCCCACTCAGGCCTCACCACTGGCCCCTCCACCAGAACAGGGGGCTCCTACACAATCCAAATCTTACACCATGTGCGGCCTTCTCCCACATCTATCACACTTCCCAGGAGCCAATGAAGCACTTTTAGAGAGTCAGAAATGGTGCTCATTGCAACATGGTGCCCAACATCACTCTACAGGGTATCATAAAGTAGTACGAAGCCCAACTATGAGACCTGGGGAGTAAAAAGGTATTAAAGTTACTTGGACCCTAAAAGATCAGACATGGTGGAAGATGGCAGAAAGCCATTTCCAACGTCTGTTGCTTTTTCTGCTAAAATCTATCTACTGGCTGCATTGCCAGGGAAAGTCAAGGTTCTTGTTCTGAAGGGAGGAAGGTTCCCTTTCCACATGACACCTGCAGAAGATGGAAAACATGATACCCTCTGCACATCACAGGACACCGGCTCCGTGTAAGAGGACACCCAACTCCTTACCAACCAGCACCCAGCAGAGGCTGACAAGGCCCTAGAAAAGCCACCAGGGCTTTCCCCAAGAGTAAACAGTTTTGCTGCCTATTGTCCCGGTTATCTAGCTAAGTAACAGAGTTTTTATTTTCCAGAGATTTTTATCTGGCAACACACCCAAGAAGGGGGGCTCTCATTCTTCCCACACAGCCTGCAGTACATGGACTAAATTCACTGGCTCTCACCCAACAAAGCTGAGCAGGACCCTGAAATGTCCTCTCTCAATTCCTCCCCTAGTTCCAGTCAAGGCAAGCACAAATTAATTCTATGTTTTCAAGATACAAGCCCCATTCAGATGTGCCTGGGGTTATCTTGGCTAACACTCCTCAATGACACCAGAACTGAGGGATCAGCACCCCAGTGCTGCATCTACAGAGACAAGGTCTGTGCAAAGCTGGAGGGAATCTGGATGATTCCCCAGACAGCCTTTGGACAGCTGACTTTCTTGAACACATCGGACCTTCACTCCCCAATAAGAGAGTTCACATTCACCGAGCACTCACTGTAGGCCAGATCACGTCCTAAGAGCTTCATACGAGTTAATTCTTATGTTATCCACCCAACATTATGGGATAGCTTCTTGGCAAGTTCAATTAAGAAATACATCGGGGGCCAGCACTGTGGCGTAGCAGGTAAAGCTGCCACCTGTGGTGCTGGCATCCCCTATGGGCTCTGGTTCAAGTCCCAGATGCTCCACTTCTGAATCAGCTCTCTGCTATGGCCTGGGAAAGCAGTAGAGGATGGTCCAAGTTCTCGGGCCCCTGCACCCACATGGGAGACCCGGAAGAAGCTCCTGGCTCCTGGCTTTGGATCATCACAGCTCTGGCCGTTGAGGCCAACTGGGGAGTGAACCAGCAGATGGAAGACCTCTCTCTCTCTCGCTCTCTCTTTCTCTCTGCTTCTCCTTCTGTGTAACTCTTTCAAATAAATAATAAATACTGAAAGAAAGAAAAAAAGGAAGAAAGGAAGAAAAGAAAGAAAGAAAGAAAGAAAGAAAGAAAGAAAGAAAGAAAGAAAGACAGACATCAGGAGTTGTCACACAAAGTCAAATATTTATTTGCAGTGAATAAGGAGAACACAGGGAATTGTTTCCAAAGTTGTGGCTCTCTGAGCAGGAAATGAGAATTTTATTTATTTTTTTTTATTTTAGGGTGAAATAAATATGCAACAGGGGAAACCTTGTCATTGCATGTGGGGTGGGCACAAGCTCACCAGGATTAATCCAGAAACATGGGTACACACACGTTTCAGATGTTGCAGTAAACAGGCTTCAACTCCTCAGTAAATCAAGCAAAGGGTGACCTTTGGATGCTTTTGACCCATCTGTACAGGCACTGTCTTGCCGTGGGGTCTGGATCAGCTCAGGGTGACTGAGAATCTCTCCCTGGAATGTGACTGAAGACTTAAAAAACCACTTTGGACAACATCAGGTATTTTTTGTAAGATTTAGGGTCTTGAAATATAAATGAGTTTTAGTAAAGACTTTTGAGTAGTTCATGGCATTAGCCAGTGACACTCACACCACCTCTATCGAGTAGAAGCCAGAGGTGAGTGGCAGAGTTGGGATTTGAACCCAGAAGTCTGCTTGCAAAGGCCACACTTCCCAAAGAGCCACTACAAATTTTTCCATGTAAGCATTCAGATTGATTCAGGAGCATTTACCTAACTGTATTATGAGCCTTCCTTTGCTTCTCTATCTTCCTGAAGACGCCTGCTAACGGTGTCTCAGTATTCGCTCTCCTTTCTTCCTATTTATGATAACCCCTGAGTGTCATCTAAATAGATGGCCACCAGCTCTGGACTACATTTCCCAGCACTCTTTGCAGCTTAGAGGTAACCATGTGACTAAATTCCAACCAATAGGATATGAGTGGAAGTTTCTTGCCTTGGACTTCCTCACCTTCTTCCTAAATCTAAAACATAGACTTAGAGGCATAAAAGAGGAAAAAAAAAACAAAAAACAAAAACCTGGGGCTATGACAGCCTTGTGTGCATACCCAGGACTCCTGAGAAATGAATAAGCCTCTGTTTAACTTAGCCTTTATATCTGGGCATCTTTCTGCTTAGCATATATGCTAGACTCAGTGCTAAAGGCCCACATAGTACTGCCTTATTCTATTGACAGCCCCAAAACCCTTTCCTAGTGCTAGGAGCATGGTACAGGAGCTGCTCTGTAAATATTTGTTGGATGAATGAAGATGCCATCATGTACAGCTGGTGATACTAAAGCCAAACAAAGCAATGACCCCAGGCCTGGAGCTGGCCCGTTTCCAGCTAAGTACAATGTCTCCTGCCTTCCTGACAAACAGAAGCTCGGGCCAGAGTCTGTGTTTAGGAAAGTGTGTACAATAGGGGAGGAGCAAATTTGCACTACCTCTGTGGTCAGTTCTGTGCTGAGATGAAGGATCTGGTGCTTATCCACAAGTTAGCTGAGGTTACTGCATCTCTTGTACTATGCTCGATTTGAGCACTTGCCATGTGCCAGGTTCACATCCATCAAGGCCTTCATTTTCCCTTAACCCTCACTATAAACCTACAAAGGGAGGAATTCTGTTATTCCCAAATGGGCAAACCAGGCCCCCAAAAGAGGGAACCAACTTTTTCCCCATCTGCATGGCTAAATGGACAAAGGTAAGATTTATTCTCTCCTTAACCACTGTGCTAGTCATCTTCTCTTCGTGCGTGACCGGCTCATACAAGGGGTCACCAAAAAGTTCATGAAAATGCATGTCATGAAACACAATACAGGGGTTTCAAGATTCAGAGCCAATTCCATTTTTCATGAATTTCGTGCAGTACCCTCAAATTCCCAGCTATGACTACAAGTTTGGACCAAGCTCCGTGCTTATCTTAGTTGCTAACACACAGAGCTTCTGCTGGTAGCTGTGATTCTTGTCCTGTGCACAGAGTTGGTGAGAGGCGTGCATACACACACACACACACACACACACACTCCAGGCTATGTGAGGGCAGAGGGCAAACGGCTCAGCCCTGGTCCATGCCAGATCCCTCTTGCCCTCTCCTGTGCCCTGGGCTGCCCTTGCTGCCTCCCTGACCTCTGCCCCTTCCTGCCCACGCTGTTGCCACCCACAGCCTGCACACTTTCCCCTTGCTGCCCTCCCTGGATTTGTCTTCCTGCCTGCCTCCATGCACAATTCCTGCCAAGCTTACAACTGCCCTTGCTGAAGCCCACAGGACCCAGTCCTGCCCGGCTAGCCTGGTTACAATGGTGTGGTCCAAGCTTCTTATCACACCCTGATCCCAGCTTTGTCCTCACAGGCATTCTTTAGGCCTGGCAGCTCCTTGCTCTTCATGCCAAAACCCTGTAAAGTAGAGGCAGGAGCCAGGGAGGCAAGCTATCATCCCCGAGGTTGCAAACCTAGGGCTAGGGGTCAAATAGGGCCCCTGGGAATGTTTCTTTGGTCTGTACTATACTTTTTGAAAATTCAGTTAGTTAAGGTTGCTAGAGTTCATATGCAAGTTCAAATTTACGTCTCTCTTGAAAATAAAACAAGAGCCTGGATCCACTTGGGGAACCCTTCCTACACAGCAAGTGGCTGGAGTTAAATCTGGACACCATGGGACTGGCATGAACTTCCTTGTGCCCTATTCTACTTCTCCCAGCCAGATATCTCTTCGTTGGTATGCATGGCCTACTTGACCCCTTGTGGGGATTTGCATTCCCAACAGTAGCTGTAGAGTCTCCAGTTAGCTGATGAGCATCTCAAAGTTGAGTTCATCAGCAAATCCATGCTGGGTGGTCTTAGATATGGTCAAGATCCTAGATGCCCCAGAGCCAGCCTAGAGCATCAGAGAGGTTGGAATACAGGTCCCTTGACTCCGCTTCTGGTTAGTCACCACACTTGTCCATGCTGCAACTCTAAACCCGCAGGCATGCCAGGAAGAGGCACCTCATTTTTTATTTTAACATACAGGTCACAAATGTCTCTTTATGTTGGCCATGATAATCTGATTCTCCTCTCCTCACCTCTGGGATTAACGCTTCTCCAATCTGTGGTTCAGATTATACATCCAAAATGGACTCCAGCACCACCTTCCTACAAGGTTAATCCCTTCTGACCTGAATCCTGCTCTGGACGTGTACATGTCTGTGTGTGTGCATGTGTGTGCCTACTCATGCATGTTCACACATGTGCTTCTTCATGAACCCTCTTCTCATCAATTTCCCAGACAAGTGAGACTCAGCATTTGCCCCAGTTGGCACCCCACAAGTCTTCCCACCACCACTTTTTTTTTTTTTTTTGACAGGCAGAGTGGACAGTGAGAGAGAGAGACAGAGAGAAAGGTCTTCCTTTGCCGTTGGTTCA
The DNA here is from genome assembly GCA_949820135.1 of Sylvilagus floridanus. Lineage (NCBI taxonomy): Eukaryota > Metazoa > Chordata > Mammalia > Lagomorpha > Leporidae > Sylvilagus > Sylvilagus floridanus. The sequence goes on along the minus strand of OX463228.1, from coordinate 6,274,390 downwards.
CCCTCCAATGGCCGCCGTGGACAGCACGCTGCGGCTGGCGCACCGTGCTCATCCGATGGCAGGAGCCAGGTGCTAGGTGCTTTTCCTGGTCTCCCATGGGGTGCAGGGCCCAAGCACCTGGGCCATCCTCCACTGCACTCCCAGGCCACAGCAGAGAGCTGGCCTAGAAGAGGGGCAACCGGGACAGAATCCAGCGCCCCAACCGGGACTAGAACCCGGTGTGCTGGCTCCGCAAGGTGGAGGATTAGCCTGTTGAGCCACGGCACCAGCTCCCACCACCACTTTTAAAGGGGCAGCAGCAGCTGACAGCTGCCTTGGTGGAATGCAAACTCAAGGTTCCAGATTTTTCAAGCTTTCAAGAAGGCAGGAGTAGAATTCAGAAGAAAGCAGCAATGGTCTCTGAAGAAAGACCTGTGCTGAGAGACAAGCCCCTCAGGACAAGGGCCAGGCGCCTGAGGGCTGGTGTGGACCTGGGATTGCAGGCTCCCTTTGAATGCCCTATTGGAGAAGTCAGTGTTGTATGTTCCACGCTAGGACTGGGCAGAGGGCCCCCGGCGTGCTTGGCCAGCTTTGCCTCCGGCCCCGTCTTCCAGATGACGAGACAACAGAGAATGTCTTTGAGTCATATATATTTTTTATTTCCTTGTTGAGTCTGCCCTCAAAACAAACTCTTCTTTGCTCTTATCCATCTTCTCAGACCCTCCAGGTCTTAACTCATACTTCATTATCTGGATCTTTCCGATCCCGAAAGTTGCCGCTTCCATTTCTTTGATTGCACAACTCTAACCAAGAATTCAAGCAGATGAAAATGCTTATCTTGGAACAGGTAACAGCCTTTTCCTCTGCAAGCACAAGCAATTAACATATAAATGGCCTGCGAGGGACTTCCCTGAGAGGTGGCAGATTATCACCACTCTTGCTCCTACAGGTATAAAACTTAGAGAGGCAGAAAGAACAATCTCCACACAAGAAAATGTCACAGAGAGGCACAAGCCTGCTCCGCTGAGGGGTGATCATTTCGTTCTAAGTGCTCCTTCTCCAGGCGGGAAAGGTGCACCGCGCAACATATCCGCATGAGGGTGTGTGCTCCCTCTCTGGGCCATCGCCTTTCCGGGACAGGGAATGAGCAGGCATGGATATGCCCAGGGAGGTGGTCAACCCTGCATCCCCATTGGCCGGGCCTGGCACCAGCAGGAGCCAGGACAAGCTTTGAGGACAGCAGAGCGACTTGATAGGATTCCCTGCCTCTCCCTCTCTCTCTCTCTCTCTCTCTCTCTCTCTCTCTCTTCAAAGCATAGAGCAGACATCAATTAATCCTCAAAAGACGCTTTCAAGGAGAACATTATCCCTTTTGGAGATGCGGAAGCTCAGAGGGGCCGCAGGTAGTTGAAGGGAGGACAGAGAAGAGGATAAAACAGAGCACCGGGCCCGCAGGCCCAGATCGGGTTCTCAGAGAGTCAAGTTGCAGGAGGAGAATGACCCTACAGAAGCAAAGGAGGACAAAGGCGGAGGTGGCGGAGAAGCCACTGCGCTGGAGCGTGGCCTGCCAAGCTCCGGGCTGCTCCGCCCGCAGAGGCCCGGGCTCTGCCCTGCATGCACCAGGCCAGGAAAGCCATTGTGGCAAGAGGAGGGAAAGCCAGAATCTGCGGCAGATCTGCTGGACCGAGTGTGTCTGGTTTCTCTCACCCCCACTCCCTCTCCCGGTATGAGGCACAGGGAGATCTGTGTGTGTACAAGGAGCAAGGCCCTGCCTGACTGCTCTTTCTACCTGAAGAGAACCATCCAGAGCTTCCTGCAGCTCACACCCGCAGGGATCACACAGCCTGTCGCCGTGTTGGGCCATAAGCGTCACACATTCTCCCGTTACACATTCATTCGACCTTAAATATTTTGCTCTGAGATTCCTGGAAAAGTCATATGCCCCTGGCCAAATGTCACAAAGGCAGTCACCATCACTTCCCACTGGCACGGGCAGCGTCCCTGCCTTACGCGCTCGTCTCCGCACTGACCGTGCTAGGCCCGCATTTTGTGCAACACTTGAGCAACTTTCCTTGCCACATGCCAGGTACTATTTGCCTCCCTAAATACAGCCCAGGCCATGTACAACATCATAGGTGGATGGGAGATATTTACATGCTTTTGTTTTGATTTAATTTATTTATTTGAGAGACAGAGTTACAGACACAGAGAGAGAGGTCTTCCATCTGCTGGTTCACTCGCCAAATGGCTGCAATGGCCGGAGTTGGGCCAATCTGAAGCCAGGAGTCAGGAGTTTCTTCCGGGTCTCCCACGTGGGTACTGGGGCCCACGTGGGTACTGGGGCCCATCTTCTACTGCCTTCCGAGGCCACAGCAGAGAGCTGGATCAGGAGAAGAGCAGTCAGGACTTGAACCGGCACCCATATGGAATGCTAGCACCATGGGCAGAGGCTTAGCTCACTATGCCAACAGCACCGGCCCTGTTATTTATGTGTTTATACAAAGGATTTTCCTAAATCATTTCAATGGGACTTCTCTCAACTTAACAATGGCCAAAGAAATAAAGGAAATTGTCCTACAGTTAACTTTTTTTTTTTTTTTCATTAAACGCCAACAGCTATTCTGACACAGCCTTGTCTGGAAGAATATACATAAAACTGTCCTTAGCTGCAGGGACCAGAACAGACTGACGAGGGGGAAATCTCTTCCTTCTTTTCTTTGTTTCCTTGTTTTGTGCCCTCTTGAACTGAGCATTTTTTTGCCATCAGCATGTTGCTTTTTGCATGTTTAAAATTACATTGAAAAAGACACTCAAAGATCATTTCTTCTTCCCCAAGTGGGGCATTTAGTCCCCTTGCCTATGCAGAGGAAGCTGGCAGATGTTAGGAATATCGCCGTCTTCCACAAGTTCACAGAAAATGCAATTAGAAAAACTAGTGCATGAATATTAAAAAATTTTGCATCCACATCAACTTTTCATTCTATTTTCCATCACCTTTTTGAAGCCCCCTCAGGTGAACAAAACCCCTTGCAAGCTTTCATCACGATGTTGCAGCTTTATCTGGAATGTTCACCATGCTAACAGTGGACAATATCTGCACACCCACTTAGGAGGGAGGAAGCTGACGCTGCATCGACAGGACATTAAGGCAGAGCCGTACCTCCAAGCCCTGGGAAACAGCTCGAGCACCTAGAGCTGACTTCCTGAGTGACAACCTGAGAAACACTGCTAAGAAGCCACCACTCTTGACTTTGGTCTGTGCCAAGTCAGACGCTGGTCCTGTTCCCACTCCCAAGTTCCCATGAGCAAACAACCAGAACTCCTAAACTCACCAAACGAACCTGTCGACTGGAATTCCTCTAGTTACAAAAATAATCTTTTTCGCCTCTTAAATATGGACTGTTTAAGTGACCCCAGCCTCCTCAGACATCAAATTGTTGATTCAGAGAATATTTCAGCTGGAAGCGGGAGAAACAAAGACTTAGCCTTCAAGGGCCCTTACCATTGGCAAGCGAGTTAGCAAGGGAGTGAAAACAGGGGTGAAGCCACAAGACAACAGGCAAACCCAATTCACTTGTAAAATTTTCACTTATATTTGGGTTTTTTTCTCACGGACGCAGCTAAATATGGTTGTTGTCAGTAAATCAGTGACCTGGAATATGAAATGAAGGCAAACGCACATTCTAGCTCTCTTGAACGAGTACTTGGCTGAGCAAGGCAGCAGAATCCCATTGTCCGTTCCAACCTGACCCTGGAAGCAAACCCCTCTGACAGTCACAGAAGTTCCGCGGCTGATGGGTCACCATGCACGTGTCACTCATCACCGTCCTGACAGAGCCCAGACTTGCAACAAAGCAGAATGCATTCCTGTCGGGCCAGAGATGTCCTTCCGAGTCTCCGTGTGCCCTCTCCTTTCCAAGACTGATTTAGGAATGAAGGGAAGAATGCTGAGAAAACCCGCACCTTTAATATTAATAGGAATTGTGCAGTCCGTGGGTGATCAGAGCCCAGACTACATAGGACTTGAAAGAATGATTGAGACTTTGATATGGAATATGAAAAAGTAACAGGCAGGAGGAGGGGAGGAGCCCAAACCGGGAGGCCGAGCGCCCGGCTTCTGTCAGCTCCATCACTCATGCACTCCGTGATGATCACGCCTATTTATTAAGCAAACATGATCTGCATTTGCCTCCCTCTCTAGCTTTTTATCTGCGAGATGAACAAAATGAAATCTCAAATGGCTTATTTGCCATGACAATAAAAGAAAAATCAATAAGAATGAGAGGACTGGGGATTGAGCCTACCCTCTACCTTCTTTGCAAAGAGATTCCACATGTTGCATCTCAATCTTATCCCTGGTAAGATAATAGATGAACAGCATTAGCCCCATTTAACAGGCAAAGTAACTGAGGCACAGGATGGTGACCTGACCAGGGCAATGTGGTTTCCAGACACGGCATTAGCCTGCTTATTACACTGAAATAGACAAGATCATGGAAAGTGGAATTAAAGCAAGTTCGTTTTGGTGCAAAAAAATTTTGAAATCCATGCCTACGAGGAATCTTCAACTATTTCAGGGAAAATATATATCATGAAAAAGCTATGCATGGATTTCAAATAAAATTGCACCAAAAGTAAATTTATCTTCTAATTCCATTTTTTCACAAAGCCTTTAAGTACCTTCCTACTCCAGGGACACTGATCTGCAAAGACCTCCCTGGGCTGTGTCTAGAAAGCTCAGCCACATGGTGGGAGACAGAACTCAGACCTCCTCAGGCCAAACTACAGTTTTCTCTGGGCACTCCACCTGTTTCAGTGCAGCTTCGTTTTACAAGGCGTCTTTTTATTTTTTAAACATTTATTTTATTATTTGAAGGCAGAGCGACAGAAAGTGAAAGAGACAGAAAGAAATCATCCATCTGCTGGTTCACTCCCCACATGGCCACAATGTCCAGAACTGGGCCAAAGCCAGAAGCCAGCAACTCCACCCAAGTCTCCCACAAGGGTCGCAGGCACCTGTATATATGGTTCATCCCCTGCTGCTTTCCCAGGAGCATTAACTGGATGGAAAGTGGAGCAGCCAGGACTCGAACCAGCACCCTGACACAGGATGTCAACATCACAGGTGATGGCTGAACTCTTTGTACCACAACACCAGCCCTAGGGAGCTTTCTCTATATATTTTGAGTTTTATTTATTTATTTGAAAGGCAGAGTTACAGAGGGACAGAGGCAGAGAGAGAAAGAGAAAGAGAGAGGTCTTCAATCCACTGGTCCACTCCCCAAAGGGCCACAATGGCAGGAGCTGGGCCAACCTGAAGCCAGGAGCCAGGAGCTTCCTCTGGGTCTCCCACACAGGCGCAGGAGCCCAAGGACTTGGGCCATTTTCTACTTCCTTCCCAGGCCATAGCAGAGAGCTGGATCAGAAGTGGAGCAGCTGGGACTTGATCCAGCACCCACATGGGATGCCAGCACTGCAGGCAGTGGCCTCATCCACTATGCCACAGCACCAGCCCCTTAGGGAGCTTTCTAACTAACCACTTTCTGAGCTCCACTGGCCAAGGGGGCAGAGGGGAGGCAAAGGGCTCCCCCGGGGTCAGCACATAACCCACACAGAAACGTGCTCCCAAGAAACACAGGCCCAGGTCACAAGGACAGGAAAAGGCCAGCCCCAGCATGCTGCTCACTGCTCACTCACTCCCCGGGGCTCGGTACGGCTTGAGGCAGCAGTGTCACCTCCATTCTGGAACAGGGAACATTAGGAAACCGGTTCTGGAATGGAGATCAATCACCACTGCCTAAGAGCTGGGTAAACTCCAAGGAAAGAAAGCAGCAAGTGTTTAACGAGGCCACGTTCCTGAAACCTTTCTACGCCTGGCCCGTGCCTGGCCCTTGTCCACACTACACTCAGACGATGGCTCCGGCAAGGCCCAGCTGCCCTGGACCTTCCCCACCTGCCCAACGGGAAGAGGATGCTCGTGCTTCCTACCGCAGGCTCGCTCCACCATGCAGCTTGTCTTCTTCCAAGGAACCAAGGAGGCCGCAGTGGGTTCCCCCACCCCACAAGCACCGTCCCCATGGTGCTTCTTCTCAGAAGCAGCAGAACGGTCCCCTTTCTCTGACCATCCCCGCTGCAGCCAGAAGGACCCCGCAGCTGGAACAGCCTCAGTGTACTCAGGGAGCCATGAGAGCCCAGCAGGAGAGATGTGCAGGACTGGGGAGAGGAAGGTTGCAGTGGGGCCCTGGTACCGCCTCCCAGTCAGCTTTGGGAAGCACTCCCAGGACCCTGCACAGAAGGGAAATTGCATTCCAGGAATACAGGCTGCACGGCCCCATGTGGAGTGTGGCTCCCACCCCACAGGAGGCAGGGTCTTCAAAAGAGCACACATTTGGGACCAGCACTGTGGCATGGCAGGTAAAGTGGCTGCCGTGATACCGGCATCCCATATGAGTGCCAGTTCCAGTTCCAGCTGCTCCACTTCCGATCTAGCTCCGTGCTAATGCACCTGGGAAAGGCAGCAGAGGATGGTCCAAGTGCTTGGGCCCCTTCACCCATGTGGAGGCCCTGATGAAGCTCCTAGCTCCTGGCTTCGGCCTGGCCCAGCCCTGGCCTTCGTGGCCATCTGGAGAATGAACCAGTTATTGGAAGATTCTCTCTCTCTCCCTCTTTCTCTCTGTAACTCTTTCAAATAAATCTTCAGAAAGAAGTTAACAAATAAAATAAAAGAGCACACATCCAACCAGGAGAGAACCGCCCATGTCCAGGCTTATGAGCGTGGCTGTCTCCTCCTTGTCCACCTTCCCCCTTTCCCAGGCCTGCCGTGGAGCAAGTGGCTAAGTCAACAAAACCCCCAAGTGTGAAGAATGCACAAGGGGCCTTTTCCTCTGCACCGCCCACAGCTCCCCAGGAACCAGTAAAGACAAACCGGGGTTCCCCAGGAGAGGCACCACACGCCAGGTGAAGACTAGTGAGCACATGGGAGAGAACCAGCCACCCCGGGCAGACACCAAGACCTGATGTGTTGTTCATGATTTAAATGGCTTCCAGAAGATTCCATCGGTGACCTGACAAACCCAAGGCCCTGAGACAGCTGCTGAATCAGCAGACAAAGGGGCGCCCTCAAGGGCCAGCTGTCCCCGCACCCCGCCCTTTGTGGAATTTCTATGGGAAGAGCAGAGACTAACCATGCCCTCGTTAGGGCAGCACCCTCTGAACCACGCACAGAAGGAAGCATACAAACCCTGAGCACCACGCACAGGCGGCCAAGCAGCAGCTGACGCAATCCAGGAAAAGGATCCCCACATAAAATAATCTTGTCTTCCCCATGGCAGGAAAGAAGCAAAAGTCAAAGTCATAAACTCAGTCCAACTGGGAGCCTGGGCGGGACTGTTCCCACACTCAGAAAATAAGGATACCATCGTACTGCTGTCACGGTTGCTACAAATAATAACAGCCGCAGTCAACTTTTATCAATTTTTGATTTATTTATTTGTGAGGCAGGGAGTGAGACAGAGTTCCTATCTACTGGTTCACCCCCCAAATGCCAGCACCTGGTGCAAGCTAGGAGCTGGGCAATGAGCCTTTCATGGATGGTCTCATGTACTCCCCACAACAGCTTTCTGAGGTGGGTAACCCAAAGGAAAGAGAAGCCACTGGCTGCTAAATCATAGAAGAGATTCAGAACCGGATTAAACCCAGGTGGCTGTGGCTCCAAGCTTACGCAGCTCACCCCTCTGTGACAGGGCCAAACCCCACAGGCTACAGAAAGAACACTGAAAAATGACCTGTATCTGAGCACCTGTTCATGTCCCCGCTGTTCTACTTCCCATCCAGCTCCCTGCTAATGGCCTGGGAAAGCAGTGGAAGATGGCCCTAGCGCTTGGACCCCTGCCACCATGTGAGAGGCATGAATGGAGTTCCAGGCTCCTGGCTTCGACCTGGCCCAGCCCTGACCATTGTGGCCATTTGGAAAATGACCCAGTGGATGGAAGATCTCTCTCTCTCTCCCTTTGTTTCGCCCTCTCTGTCATTTTGCCTTTCAAATAAATAAAATAATGCATCTTTAAGATAAGATGTTTATCTAATGTATTGGGGGTCATATTTCTCTTACTTTTTCTGTTGCTGGAAATTTTAGTAACAAACATACTTCATTTCTTACTAAAACAGTCATTTTAAGCATCGGCATCCCATATGGGCACCGGTTTGAGTACTGGTTGCTCCACTCCCCATCCAGCTCTCTACCATGGCCTGGGAAAGCAGTAGAAGATGGCCTAAGTCCTTGGACCCCTGTAGCCACGTGGGAGACCCAGAAGAATCTCCTGGCTCCGGGCTTCGGATTGGTGCAGCTCTGGCCATTACAGCCACTTAGGGAGTAAACCAGCAGATGGAAGAGCTCTCTCCCTCTACTTCTCTGTAACTCTTTCAAATAAATAAAATAAATTATTTTTAAAAAACTGCTAAATAGCACTGTGTGTATATATATATATCTACATACGAGGCTATGTCATAAAGTTCATGGAGATGTGGAATTAAATTGGGTTTACTTTGCTGCAAAAAAAATTGAAATCTATGCACATTTTTATAATATGCATTTTAATGAGATTTTGTAACTAACACTCTTAATATGCATAAATTCCAAAATTTTTTGCTCCAAAATAAACTTATAATTCCATTTTCCATGAACTTGTTGCAGTACCTTCATATGCACACACAAACATATTTCAACATCAACTGGATATATGATAGCATTAAGGAATTATTAACTCAGATGATATTTTTTGAAAAAGAATTAGTTTTTACAGATACATACTGAAATATTGACAATCAGTATGTCTGAGGTTTATATCAAAATAATCCCCAATGAGGCAGGAAAGGCGTGGGTCATCAGTCAAGATGGCTATAAGCTGCTAATTGCTGAAGCTGAGTGATATCAAAGTCCACCACTACGCAAGGTACTTCAAAAAGTTCATGGCATCGCTTCTTGGCCTTTTGGCTAAGTTCAAGTGTAAAAAGTTCATGGGCTTATGGGAGGGGCTGGCGCTGTAGTGCAATAAGCTCAGTCTCCACCTGTGGTGCCAGCATCCCATATGGGCATCGGTTCAAGTCCCGGCTGCTCCTCTTCCAAGCCAGCTCTCTGCTCCACTTCCTATCCAACTTTCTTCCATGGCTTGGGAAAGCAGTGTAGAAGCTGGCCCAAGTCCATGGGCCCCTGAACCCACATGGGAGACCCTGAAGAAGTTCCTGGCTCCTGGCTTCAGATCAGCCCATCCACATCTGGCTGCTACAGCCATTTGGGGAATGAACCAGCAATGGAAGACCTCTCTCTCTGTCTCCCCCTCTCTCTGTCTGTTAACTCTGCTTCTCAAATAAATAAATAAATAAATGTTAAAAAAAAAAGTTCATGGGAAATGGAATTAAAAAGTAAGTTTATTTTGGTGCAAAAAAAAGTGGAAATCCATGCATAGCTTTTTCATAATACCCATTTCCACAAACTTATTGAATACCCACTGCATGAGTGTGAAATTTTCCATATTATATAGTAAAAAAGGAACTGCTTTGCAAGGCCAACAGGGAAGCAGTGTTTCCCCAAAGCCAAGCTCAGCACCGGTTGGCTTTGCCCAGCCCCTGGCTTCCTCTTCTCTTTGATCAGCACAGTTCACTTCATTTGTTCTCTGCAGCTTCCTCCCACTCCCAGACCATCCCCTGAACCTTCTAAAATCACATGTCCAGTTTGTTGGTCCATTTGGATGCCCGGGCCGTCCCTACTCAACCTTGCCCAGGGACACTGGGTATGGACCTGAGCAATACTCCCACACACTCTGTTCAAAGTCAGCCTGTGTCCACTCTGCTCTGAGTCAGAGCCACTTTGTGTGTGTGTGTGTGGTGGGGGGGAGGGGAGGAGGCGGGAGGGAGGTGCTTCCCTCATGCCCTCAACCAACACCTGTATGGATTTCAAATTCTTTGCATCAAAATTAACTTAGCTTTCAATTTCATTTTTCTATGAACTCTTTGAAGTAACTTCATGTTCTCTAAGCATCTCTGAATCACTTGGGTTTGTGCCCAAATAAAGGAACTGCAACCTGAAATCCATCATCTGTTGCCACCCAACTACCCACCCCAATTCAGTTCTCTGTATCACAGATCTCAAACGCCAAAGTGATGTAGGCTCACTTGGGAGCAGATGGCGGCAGGGGACATCACCATGCCACGCCCACCCAGGGACACACTCCCGTTGGGAGTCTATAACTGTAATGCCATGCTCACCCATTTCTTATCCATGTGTTATCTGCCTTTGCTTCATTTTAATTTTTTTTAATGTTTTAAATTCAGCGAGTGTTATGTGTTATACAAGATAACGGTCCGTTGCAGTTCAATTATCGTAACTGAGTACTCTGATCCTTCTTCACACAGCGCTAAAGAACGTTTTCAGCTGTTCTTTCTTGACTTTCCAGCTTCAGACGGTATCAGCTCCCCAGCACAGGGCAGCGACCCCTTTCGCCTGTTTTCTCCTTCACCTGTCACCACCACACACCTGCACTTCCTTTCTCCCCTTCCCGTTATTCTCTGCGTAGTGCCCGCTCCCCATCACCTGTCCATGATCTGTCCATCTGACCACCCATCTCTCCTCTCTCTCTCCCCCTCCCTCCGTCTGTGTGCCTATATATGTGAGTGTGCCTGTGCTCTCTTGACTAGACAGCTGGGCCTCTATACCTAAAGGTTCACATCCATAGATTCAACCAACTACAGATAAAAAGAAATTTGAGGGAAAAAAATCCACAAAGCAGAACTTGACTTTACCATGCACAGAGCCCTGCACAAAATCCACACGATGCAGTAACAAGCAGGCACACCCTGCTCAGCCCTCACCACATCACAGGTCATCAGTATCCCTCCAGCACTCATTGTCCAAGCATCGCTCATTTCAAATCCCATTCGTGTACCATATAGTTAGGCCTACAATGGTTGCATCTGTACTGAATATGTACACACTTGTTCTTTTCATTATTCCCTAAATAATATAGTATAGCAACCAGTTATATAGCATTTATATTGTATTAAGTGTTATAAGTAACCTGGAGATGGTTCACTCCCCACTTGGCTGCATCGGCCGGAGCTGCACCGATCTGAAGCTAGGAGCCAGGAGCTTCCTCCGGGTCTTCCACCTGGGTGCAGGGGCCCAAGGACTTGAGCCATCTTCTTCTGCTTTCCTAGGCCACAGCAGTGAGCTGGACAGGAAGTGGAGCAGCCAGGTCTCGAACCGGTGCCCATATGGGATGCCTGCACTGCAGGCCAAGGCGTTAACCTGCTGAGCCACAGCGCCAGCCCCTAATTCATTTGCTTAAGGTCATATGTAGTCACCATTAATTCACACTCCTAGCTCTCTTTGTGTTGTACATATCCTGTCTCAATATATTGCATACATACTTCTCACTCACTTTTTAAAATTGTCTTTATTTATTTATTTAAATGCAGAGAGAGATAGCACACATCTACTGGATCACTCCTTGGATACCTGCAACAGCCAGGACTAAAGCCAGGGAGCCAGGGATGCAATCCTGGATGGCAAGGAACCCAAGTTTTTTCTTGTTTTAAAGATTTATTTTATTAACTTGAAAGGCGGGGGGTGGGGGAATAGACAAAGAGAGACCTTCCGTCCATTGGTTCACCCCCCAGATGGTTGCAATGGCCAGGGTTGGCCAGGCTGAAGCCAGAATCCAAGAGCTCCATCCGAGCCTCCCATGTAGATACAGGGGCCCAAGCACTCGGGCCATTCTTTGTTGCTTTCCCAGGTATATTAGTAGGGAGCTAGAACCCAAGTGCTTAAGCCATCTCTACTGTCTCCCAGGGGCTGCATTAGCAGGAAGCTGGAGTCATGAGCCAGAGGCAGCAATCAAACCCAGGCACTCAGACGGGAGAAAGGGGCAATAACCATTAGGCTACACACCTATTCCCTCTCACCCACTTTTGAAGATGAATTAGGTGATGTTTTACTAGCATACATGATTGTAGCAGGTTTTGCTTTTAAAGATTTATCTATTTATTTGAAAGGCAGTTACAGAGAGGCAGAGAGAGTGAGAGGTCTTATATTTGCTAGTTCACTCTCCAGATGGCCTCAATGGCCGGAACTGGGCTGATCCAAAGCCAAGAGCCAGGAGCTTCTCCCGGTCTCCCACGTGAGTGCAGGGCCCAACCTCTTGGGCCATCCTCCACTGCTTCCTCAGGCCACAGCAAAGAGCTGGACTGGAAGTGGAGCAGCCAGGACTTGAACCGGCGCCCATCTGGATGCTGGCACCGCAGGTGGCAGCTTCACCCACTAGGCCACAGTGCCAGCCCCAACTGTAGCAATTTTGAGAACAAAATTCCCCTTCTGTGGATAACTTACATGACCTCATAACATGGGTAGTAGCCTCCTATACGGATGCCTGATAGAGGAACACAGCCTGGTTGGTGAATCCAAGTAACGCCAGCGCTCAGTGCACAGAGACCTCCCGATCACCTTTCTTGGCCCCCCAAAAAAACTGTGTGCAAAACACACACACACATTTTCCAACTGTCTTGCTGTATCACAATATGGAAATAGAGTGTCTCAACTTTTTAATTCATTCATCAAGCTATATCAAGATACAAGGTCTCTTGTAGACTAGCTGTGGATTACAGAGTTCTAATAAGAATGTGTGTTTCCTGCACTTTCCCCCACGGACCACAGGCTCTGGGAGAGCAAACCATTTCAGTCCTGCTCTTGAAATGTACCCTCAGCAGCCAGCACAATGCCCCATATATAACTGCTGCTAGTTCACATTCCTTGAATCAATACGCTTTAAGAATTTGTTTCTTTCATTAAGCTCCATGGCACATGCCCCGAGATAGCTCCCTGTGCCATTAGAGCAGCCAGTTTGCCCCTGGTCCCAGCGAGGTCCCCTGGCCAGGGCCCTGACCCCTGGGTGGAGACTCAGCCACCAGTGGGCCACCCCCACCTGGACATGCAGCTGGCATCGCAAGCTTTCCTAGTGCACCGCGAAGCCCGCACACAGCTGCTGCCCCCTAGGAGTTCCTCTCTTCATCATCGGCCCTGCCCCTTCCTCCTCCACCTCCTCTCACCAAGCAGGCAAGGTGATGCTATTCAACCCCTCCACTTGCTCACATCAGAGACTTCAGGGTCATGCACGATGCTGCTAGTACTGCCAGGCTGCACTTCCAACTCCTCATAAACCCCGTCACCTCTGCCCTCCAAATAGACTCAGCTGTTCCTCAATGCCTTCACCACTACTGCTCTGGTCCGAGCCACTGCCTCCTTTCTGGCCTCTTGGCCCTGCCCCTGCCTCCTCCACCTCCTCTCACCAAGCAGGCAAAGTGATGCTGTTCAAACCCTCCCGTGGGTTCCCAACTCCAAAGATGAGGCAAAATCCTGCTCCTCTCCCCCTCCTGCTCACCATGCTCCAGTCACACTAGCCATCTTGCTGCTCCTCAAAACATCAGCCACATTTCCACCCCAGGACATTTGCACTTGCTATTCCCTCTGCCTTGAATTCCCTTCTACAAGATGATCCTCAAATATCACTTCTCACTGGGGTTTCAACATTTATTTATTTATCTGAAAGGCAGAGTTACAGAGAGATCTTCCATCTGCTGGTTCACTCCCCAAATGGCCACAACAGCCAGAGCTGGGTCAGGCAGAAGCCAGGAGCCAGGGACTTCTGGGTCTCCCACGCGGGTGCAGGGACCCAAGCACTTGGGCCATCCTCCGCTGCCTTCCCAGGCTACAGCAGAGAGCTGGATCAGAAGTGGAGCAGCGGGGACTCGAACTGGGGCCCATACAGGATTCCAATGCCACAGGCAGTGGCTTAACCTACTGGCTCCTCTGCCACCTTACTTTGTCCTTCCCCTCAGGAAGGATGTTTTTTGTTTTTTTTTTAACACTCAGTGTGCTTTGAAGATACAATTCTAAGAACATAATGATATTCCCTTCCTCCCTCCCTCTCTCCCTCCCCTCCCCTCCCTGCCTTTTTTTCTTCCCCTCCGGTTTGGCCCACAGTTAAAATGCTGTTGTAGAAAACTGCATCCCACATCAGAGGGCCTGGGTTCGAGTCCCAGCTCTGCTCGATTCCAGCTGTGCACCATGGAGGCAGCAGGTGATGGCTTAAGCAGTAGGGTCCCCCCACTACATGGGAGACCCAGGCTCCTAGCTTCAGCCTGGTCCAGCCCCTACCACTACAGGCACTGAGAGAGCAAACCAGCAGATAGGAGCTATTGCTCACTCTTGCTCACTCTCCCGTTCAAACAAATAAAATCAGTGAGAAATTTGTTTTAAACCCTCCCTGTCTCAAGCCCCTTCTTCGGCTACTTCCACAGACTTCGCACCTTCTCATTGATTTACTTAGATCATGGTCTGGGTACCCCCACTAGAATGTAAGCTCCATGAGAACAAGAATTGTGCCCATTTTTTTTTCACTGTTGTATGTCCAGCACCCAGAATAGACCTGGGTACATAATAGATATTTATTGAATTAATAAATTAATCTAATTAATAAATAATAGTCCCAGGACACCTGGAAATATTATCCCTATCAGGAAAGAAAAAAAAAAAAACAGAGTTCCTTAAAGACGTCCATAGCAATGTATAAATATATATACATATATATTGCATATATATGCATATCTTCACTTAGGCCTTTCTCAAGTAAGCAAATATGCTCTCACGCATTGCAAGAGAGAAGGAAAGCTCACTGCATTCCCAATGCCTACACCCTCACTAATTCAAGGAACCCCTCTCCTCCTCCCAGCCAAAGCTGGAAAACATCTGCTCAGCGGATGCCAGAGTGGGGAGCCCCAACCTGAAGGCCGTTACCACCCACAAGTTTGCAAGGAAGAGACGACTACTGAGAAAGGGAAGAGAAATTAGCACATAGATGAGAAACACATGTCTAAGAACTCCTTCTCAGGCCGCGAGTCAGCTGAGGGAAGCCGGCACCGGAGTGACAAATTAATTTCATGACCTTGTTGCTCTCGCTGGGAATCGCAGGACTCGGAAAAAGGCGCTGATGTGCAGAAAAGGGGCACGTGTGTTTCTGCGTGTCTAGATCGAGTGGCCAGGTAACAAGATGCGGCATTTTCCGAAGGCATTCGCTTTCAGCGTGCACGGAACCTCCTATGTAACGGGTGCCCAGCAGACTCGGACCCCATCGCCCAGGGAGCTCTGGCAGCGAGAGGTACCCAGCACAGGTGTCACTCACCGGAAGTCACCGTGCTCGGTGGCCACGAGCATGAAGTAGGCAGGGCAGGACCTGCACACCAAGGGAGAAGGCTCTGCCTCCAGACGGCTCAGGCCTTGAAGGCTGAGTAGAAGCCAGATGAGCGCCTCAGGTAAGGGCCAAGGGGTCGGGGACGGAAGTCCTGGCAGGCGTGTCCCAGGAGCAATGGCCTGGGGAGCCCGCAGGCAAGCATGATTCAGGCTCACAGCCCAAGGGAAGGACGTGGAATGGGAGGTTGGGCTGTGAGGTCGGGTTCTCCGAGAAGGGCTCCTGGACCATCCAGGTAAAACAGATCCCTCCCTCCAGTGCATCCCTCCACTCCCCAGAGCGCACTCCTGCCAGGAGCCCTGGGCCCAGGGCAGCAGCTGCTCCATCTACTTGGAATGCTCCCCCCACCAACTATCTGCACATGCCCCGTCCCGTGCAGCTGCTCTCTGCTCAATCAGTGGATCCCTCTACCAGGGGACAAGCCCCGACCAGTGTCCCTTCCCTCACTGGATTTTCCTCCGTGGCAGCTACACTTGTGTATTTGGCCACTCTTGGCCTCCTCCACCAGGACAGGGACTTTGTTTCATGGACTGCTGTAGCCCCAACCTGGCACACAGTGGGAGCTTAATGAGAGCAAAGACTATGCGCTCAGCTCTGCAGCCAAGTATCGCACAGGGTTGGTGCTCAGTAAGCAGTGGTTGGATGGGTGCACAGAAAGATGGGTGGACAGACGGAGGGACTCTTTAACCAGTAGGAGCTGCTGAAGGTATAAAGAAACTGACCATGCAAAGTTCTCCCTGTGGGGAGGGACACTGCAGGCTGGAACTCCATTAGGACGCTCTGGCCAGTGTCCTTAGGAACCATTCTGTGGCCTGAACGAGAGGTGAATGGAGGTGGGGACAGAGTCCAGAGACATGACCAAGGTTAAGTCAACAAGACTCGGGACTAAGTGTAAGTGGGGGCAGGGATGGGAGGAGCCAGAGATGACCCTGAGACTTTTGCTTAGACAACAGTCAGCCTCCAGGAGAACTGCGGCTTTCAGGAAAGAAGATAAATTCTTTGAAGAAAAACTCTGGCGCAGGCATTTGGCCTAGCAGTTAGGATGCCGATGACTACGCCAGCATGCCCTGTCAGAGTGCCTGGGTTCAATTCTCAGCTCTTGCTCTTAACCCCAGCTTCCAGCCAACACACACCCAGCAGAGCAGTGATGAATCTCAAGTAGGTGGGTCCCTGCCACCAATCTGGGGGACTTGGATTGAGTGACTGGCGCCAACTTCAGCCCAACCCAGTCCTGGTTTTTGCAGGCATATGAGGAGTAAACCTGTGGGAGTTTCTCCCCTTCCCCCTCTCCCTCTCCCTCCCTCCCTCCCTCACTCAGATAAAATAGAAAAAGAAAGTCGTAAGACTCAATGGGGACGCCAGGCAGTCATATAGTCAGGATGAGCGATGCAGATTGAACCATGGCCATGACAGCCCAGGGGCTTTCACACACCCCAAACACCTCCTGTGTGCAGGCTACAACGCCCAAGGCAGGCAAGGTCTAGGCTCACATGAAATTTATGTTCCAAAAGGAAAGGCAGACAAAAGACAGGCCAGCCAACAGATACATAAATTTATCTTCTGATATTGTATGCAGGGTGAAGGAGACAAGCCAGGATGATGGGAACTATGCAAGGACATCATCAGATGAGGTGGACGGGGCAGGACCTTCTGAAGAGGTGGCTTTTGCCTCCATAAGGCAGAGAGAACAGTGATGCCAGGGAAGTTCCTGCTGCATGGCTTCGATTTTCTTGAACCAATCTGGGGTGAGATCATCTGCTAAGAGCGAGCAGAGGGAAAGAGATTTCTGGTAAATGGAAAAATATGGGAGCAACTGCCGTAGGGAAGCCGTGGAAAGGGGTAAGAGAGGAGACTGCCACAGGGCACCAGGGACCTCACTGGGGTCTGAACCCATAAGGGGGTAGGAGACCCAGTCAATGCGTGAGTGTATGTTACCAATACCACATACTGCCGCGGCTAGATGGAAACCAGCATGAAGGCCCTGCACTGCTCTGGGCTCTCTCTCTCCCCCTCCTTGGGATAAGATGGGTTTGTCGGCGCGTTTATTTGATTTTAATTAAGTTTGATGGGCTGTGAGGGTTTTCATTACTTGGATTGACCAGGCACATTCCCCCCACCGCCCCTCTGGTAGATCCCGGCATCTTCATTCCATGCTCCTGCTGCAGCCTCCCAGCTCAAGTCATCCTGCAAATTAATCACGCCCAGCGTCCGTCCTGCCAAACCTTAAATAACTCACCACGACCTACAGGGATTGGCGCCAAACTTCCCACAGGTGTTTTAATGTTGCATGCTGATCTTTTCATTGGAGAGGTAGAGAGACAGAAAGAACAAACCCATCCACTGGTTCACTCCCCCCCCAAATGCTCATAATGCCCCCTGGCTGGTGCTGAAACCAGACGCTGGGAACTCAACCCAGGTTTTCCGTGTCAGTGGCAGGAGCCCAATAACTTGAGCCATCACCACTGCCTCCCAGGATCTGCAGTGGCAGGAAGCTGGAGTCAGGCGCTGGAGCCACGTATCCAACCCAGGTACTATAGAATGGGATGCAGGGGTCTTAACCGTCAGGCCAAATGTGTTTATAACCAGGCCCTTCGAGACCTGCTCATCCTGTCTCCCAACCACCCAGGCTGCCTGGTGCTCTCACTGCTCCTTTTTGAGCCCAAGCCGTCCTTCTGAACAGACTGATGCAGGTCCAAAAGGCAACTCTTCTTCTTCCAGCTGTGGGGTCTTGGGCAAGCTGCTCAGACTCCTTGGACGGTTCCCATCTTTCAAAAAGTGAATACTACCTGCTTCACAGGAGTGCTAGAGGGACACTAGGTAAATGACCATGTAAGGCATCCTGCGTGGAGCAAAGCATAGGTGGTCAAGAGATGGTGGCTGGAACAGTTGTGTGTGTTCATGTAAAAGGCCACCATGAAGCAGGTACTGCAGGATCCGGCACACTGCCATATACAAGGCCTTGGCCATCAATATTATTACTATGTTCCACCTTGTAATTCATCTCTTGGTGTCCACTGAATGCCTCCTGGGGCTTATTTCAAAAGTCAGCTTAGGGGGCGGCATTGTGGTATAGCAGGTACCACCTGCAATGTCAGCATCCCATATGGGTGCCAGTTCATGTCCTAGACTCTCCATTTCTGATCCAGTTCCCCATTAACGGCCTGGGAAAAGCAGCAGAAGAGGGCCCAAGTGGTGGGCTCTGTCACTCACGTGGGTGACCCAGACGAGGCTCCTGGGTGGCCCAGCACTTGCCATTGTGGCCATCTGAAGAGTGAACCAGCAGACGATGATCTCTCTCAGTCCCTGCCTCTCTCCCTCTCTCTCTCTGTAACTCTTTCATATAAATAAATGAATCTTTTTTAAAACGTCAACATATATCTTACAGTCTTACACTGATATTGGTATTCACATACCTCTTGTTCCCCAACTAGACAGGAAGTTTCTGGAGAACAGAAGTCGTACCAGAGACTTCTGCGGGAGGAGGTGCTAAATAACCTCTGGGTGATGTGCTGTGCTGACATATGGTTTCTCTCTCATCCATTCTGTCATCTCCCCCATCAGTCAAGCCCTCTGAGCCCTGCCTCCTCCATGAAGCTAGCCAGTGAAGCTGATTTCTTCCTTCCCTGAAATTCTACTGCACCCACTGTCTGAACCATGACAGTGTCACATGCTGCCTTGGAGCTTCTCGACTCTGAGGGCAGGCAGAACAAAGCGAGGCTGAGCAGGCGGCCCAGCCCCCTGGTGCTCCTCAGTGTGTTCTTTCCTAGCCTGTGCGTGAGACATGCAGCCAAGGGCTTTTTCCCAAAGAGGAGGCAAAGGCCAAAGTGGCCAAATGCTGGTGTTTCAACCACTGGAGCTCTAGACAGCTTTTCACAGCTCTGTCTCCGGCAGCTGCATGCTGGAATACACCAGAGCAGAAACTGCCAAGACCCTCTGTGACCTCTAAGGCAGGCAGGGCTGCACCACCTGGGGCCCTGCTCCCCCACCCCGGCTCAGCCCCACTTTTCGTTGGCTGAGTGAGGCCTGAGGACCATGCAAGACCCTCTCAGGCCTACACAGTCATGGAGATCACAATGTTCCCTCTTTTAAGATTGATTGATTTCGGCAGGCGCCACGGCTCAATAAGCTAATTCTCCGCCTTGCGGCGCCGGCACACCGGGTTCTAGTCCCAGTTGGGATGCCAGATTCTGTCCCGGTCACTCCTCTTCCTGTCCAGCTCTCTGCTATGGCCCGGGAGTGCAGTAGAGGATGGCCCAAGTCCTTGGGCCCTGCACCCACATGAAAGACCAGGAGAAGCACCTGGCTCCTGGCTTCGGATCAGTGCTATGCGCCGGCCACAGTGTGCCGGCCGCAGCAGCCATTGAGGGGTGAACCAACGGCAAAAGAAAGACCTTTCTCTCTGTCTCTCTCTCTCACTGTCCACTTTGCCTGTCAAATAAATAAATAAATAAATAAATAAAGATTGATTGATTTCAATGGCAGAATGACAGAAAGAGGAAGAGATTGAGAGATCTTCCATCTGCCGATTTACTCCTCAAATGGCCACAACACCCTGACTGCACCAGGCCAAAGCCAGGAGCCAGGAACTACATTCAGGCAGGGGCCCAAGTACTTCTGCCACCTTCCCAGGCACATTAGCAGAGAGCTGGATTGGAAGCAGAGCAGCCAGTACTCAAACCAGCACTCTGATCTGAGATGTTGGCATTGCAAGCAGTGGTTCAACTCAATGCATCCCAATAGTGGTCTCTACAGCATTTTCTAGAGCTGTCATTGCAAGCCCTGGCTCTGCCTATGCACTGTACTAGTGCAGGAACAGGTGCATCAAAAGAATTTTCCCCCTCTCTGGTCAATAGCACCCGGCTCCAGGACATGCACCCCACAGATATCAACATCCACAGATGCTGAAGTTCCTTATACAAAGTGGCACAATAGTGATATATAACCTTCCTACAGCTGCTGTACACGTCAAGTCTCGAGGTTTCTTGTAACACCTAATGCAACACAAATGCTAAGTAAATAGTTGTCACACTCTATTGTTTAGGGAATAATGACAAGGGGAAAAGGTCTGTACCTGTCCAGCACAAATGTCTTCTGAGTGTCTCCCATCAACGCTTGGTTGAGTCCATGAACGTGGAAATGCAGACATGGACGGCCCGCTGTGTTTGAGTCACACGTTGGCTTTGAGCCTCTCCTGCCACCAACTGCAGCACACTGTAACTCTGCCAAGCAGGATACCCACGTTCCACGGGCCCTGGCTGCGGCACTGCGTTATTCCGAGCGACTCAAAAGCACGAGCCTCCCCCACCGCCCTCCACACGCCTCAGCACCGTTGTCATTGCTGCTGCGTGTGGGCGGCTGGGAAGGACTGTGCAAACCCCCCAGCGCTTGTACAAGAACCTGATGGCATGGCCTTGCCCCCACAGATTCTGATCCTGCAGTCCAGGTGAGGTCCAGAAATCTCTCTTTCCAGCTGTCAGAGTCCCCCAGAAGGTCAGCCGCAGGCCGTGCCTGGGAGACCCCGAGGAACACTTGGAGCCAACAGCAAGGGACAGCAGAGGGAGGCAGACTGCTCAACCTGCTTGGGAAGAAAACCAACCAACCCACAGCAGTAAGAACTCCCAGGTATGGGGAACATGGTGTCAGATCATTTAAAATACCATGTGGGGGGAGAACTAAAGGGAAAAGGGGGCCGGGCAGTTGCACAGGACTTAAGTTGTCACTCGAGATGCCCACATCCCATCTGGGAGAGCCTGGTTCGAGTGTTGGCTCCCCTCCTTCTAATCCAGCTTCCTGATCATGTGCCCCCAGGGAGGCAGCAGGTGATGGCTCAAATACTTGGGTCCCTGCCACCCACATGGAAAACTTGGATTGAGTTCCTGGCTCCCAGCTTCAGCCTGGCCCAGTCCCAGCTCTTTCAGGCATTTGGAGAGTGAACCAGTGGATGGAAAATCTTTATCACTCTCTCTGGGTGTCTCTCTCCCTTTTAAATACAATGAAAATAAATTATTTTAAAAAAAAAAAACTTAAGGAATAAAGGTAGCAGGTAAAAGGAAGGAACACTCTGCTGTTAAAGTCTGCGTTGGTTAACACCTTGCCCTTCATGCATGTGCTCACCCCTCATTTTATTGTCTGCACTGTACACAGCAAAGCCTCTTCCAGTACTCCCTCATCCCTCTCAGGCTCCGTGCAAAGTCTCCCTTAGCCACAGGGAAAGTTTTAGAGTGTTAGCTGGATCAAGTCACTTTCTGACTTGAACCTTTCCACAGCTCTTAGGATAAAGTACACAGTCTTTAGAATTACTCATCAAGGGGGCAGTCCTTTGGTGCAGCAGTTAAGATACTGCTTGGGTCAATCACATCTTCAATCAGAATGCCTGGCTTCGAGTGCCAGCTCTGCTCTCAATACCAGCTTCCTGCTAGTGTGCACCCTGGGAGTCTGGAGCTGATGGCTCAAGGACTTGGGTCCTTGCCACCCACATGGGAGAGCTGGACTGCATTTCCAGCTCCAGGCTTCATCCCTGGCCCAGCCTCAGCCACTGTGGGCATTTGTGGAGTGAATCAGTGGACAGGAGCTCCCTCTCTCTTTCCCCAAACTCCCCATTTCTCTCTCTCTCTCTCTCTCTCTCTCTCTCTCTCTCTTTCTCTCTCTCCCCCCCTCCTTCTCTCTCTGCCTCTCAAATAAATTAATTTATCTTTTAAAAGTACCCAATCTTTAGAATTATTTATGTATTAGTATTCCAATTACCATGGTCTTACTTGGGTCCCCCAACATGCCACAGGGCTTTTGGACACCCTCTGTCTGGGATGAAGTATTTCCTGCTCAAGGAAACTTTCCAGGGGCCGACACGGTGGCACAGCAGATAAAGCTGCCACCTGCAGTGCTGGCATCCCATATGGGCACCGGTTCGAGTCCCAGCTGCTCCACTTCCAATCCAGCTCTCTGCGATAGCCTGGGAAAGCAGTAGAAGATGGCCCAAGTCCTTGGGCCCCTGAACTTGCATAGGAGACCCATAAGAAGCTCCTGGCTCCTGGCTATTTGGGGAGTGAACCAGAGGATGGAAGATTTCTCTCTCTCTCTCTCTCTCTCTCTCTCTCTCTCTCTGCCTCTGCCTCTCTGTAACTCTCTGCCTTTCAAATAAATAAATAAATCTTAAAAAAAAATAAAAGGAAACTCTCCCTCTGCGCAGGAAACCAGAATGGTTCTTCTTCCTCCTATTTTTACTTATATCATCCTGGGCTTTTTGACACAACACAAACCCCACTTTACTTAATTATCTGCACAATGACATGGTAAAGCCCTGACATAATTATATGATAAACAGCCATAGCCTCAGCTGGACCATAAGTTCCAGGAAGATAAGGCCCACATTGCTTTTGCTTACCCTTGGGTCCCTAGGGCCACAGTGGCCAACACATTGTAGTTGCTCAGCTAAGGCAGGATGAATGCCTAGTGCCCTGTGGCTGGGACGTAGTGGGAGCAAGCAGACAAAGAAGAGAAGTGCGACCAGCTGGAGAAGCTCCCAGGGTGGGGTGACACACTTTCTCCAGGACACAGGCCACTGAAAATGTTCTCCACAGTCACAGGACGACCTGTCACAGGACACCCCAAGATCCCATGCTCTCTTAAATAAGAGCATCTGTCTGGGACTGTCCCCAGAGAACAGTGAGAAAGTGGCTCACCTCTTGGGAAACGTGGGGGCTGAAAAAGAGGCCAGGAGGGAGAGAGAGAGAGAGCCAACCTCTTCAGTGCCTGCCTTTTATCTCTCTGAAAACGCGGCTTTGTCCAGCACTCTTGGGACTCAGCGAGAGAGGTGGGGAGGAGAAGGTCACAGGCACAAACAATCTTGCTCGCTCCCATCTGGAGCCACAGACACGGGCGAGCTCAGGTTATCTTTGAGCTTGCTTGCTTTCCCCTAGAGATGGGGGGCGGGCCAGGAGATTTAGAACAGGCAATTCAGAAAACAAGGTGTTTCTCTGCTTGGTTATCAGACACATGCCCATTCAAGGGATGCAAAACAAGCCAGGGTTTAGAGTCTCCGACGAGGCCATTGAGGACCATCAATTATACCACGCGGACAGTTAAAAATAACACAGGGGTCTGGTGTTTGGAAGTTCTGGAGGTTGGAATGCCTCTTGCAAAGCAGGGAGGCCTCCCTGTCAAAACCGCGTCCTGGGGACTTGCCCGCATGTGTGCACCCCAACGGATACAGGAGTGCAGGGCCCCCTGCCGAACCCTGCCACCCCGGAAGACACACACACCACCCGCTCCATGGACTTCCTAGCCCTCCAGTAGCTGTGTGGGAGGGGCAGAGCTGCTCCAAGCCCCAGAAGTCTTCCTCCACCCTGGAGGAGACACTGGTAAAGGGAAGCCAGAGCCAGTTTAACCGTGTTTCAGAGTCGCTGCACCTCGGTGTGCCGTGTATCTGCATCTGTGAAGTGGGGACATCTGTGAAACTCTTGTTCTTTCTCAGAAGCGCCCAATAGCAGCTCCAGTTACACTGGATGCAATTACCTGGGCTCCCACACAAAGCACCCTTTAGATAAATCCTTTTCAAAGTCCCCTCTAGGAGCCAACACTGTGGTGCTGCCTATTAAGCCGGTGCTTCCAGCCGCTCCATTTCCCATCCAGCTCCCTACTAATGCGCCTGGGAAAACAGCAGAAGATGCCCCAAGTGCTTGGGCCCCTGTCACCCACGTGAGAGACCGCGATGGAGAGCCTAGCTCTTGGCTTCCGCCTGTCTCAGCCCTGGCCATTGCAGCCATCTGTGGAGTGAACCAGCAGATAGAGGATCTGTCTCTCCTTGTGTGTCTCTCCTTCTCTCTCGGTCATTCTACCAATCTAAAAAATAAACCTTTTTAAAAACTCCCTTCTAGCATACTTGTTCTAGGAGTAAAAAAAAAATTAACAATTCTCTCTGTGCCTCTGTCCCTCTGTAACTCTGCCTTTCAAATAAATATTTTTTTAAAAAAATTAATAATGCCATAGATTCTCAACACTTCTTTCCTCTGCGAGCATCAGAATCTCTCCTATTTAACTTCATTTTCCTTGAGATGTGAATCAGATGCTCCACCTTTCCACTTTATAGATGGCAAAACAGGACCACTGCAGACCTCCAAGGAGGACAACGCGGTGGTATTTCCAAAAGCTCACAAAGGGGCGGGCGTTTGGCTGATTGGCTATGATGCCAGTGAAGGTGTCCAGGCCTTATACCGGAGTGCCTGGGGCTGACACCAGGCTCCAGCTCCTCACCCAGCGTCCTGACAGAGCATTTCCCAGAGGCGGTAGCGATGGCTCAGGTAACTGGGTTCCCACCACCCATACAGGAGACCTGGACTGAGCTCCCAGACCCTGGCTTCACTGCAAGCATTTGGGGATTATTCCAGCAGATGTGGACTCTCTCTGACTGTCTCTCTCCTCTTTCTTCCTCTCTCACTGCACTTAAATAAATATATAAATTATTTTAAATTTTTTAAAAGTTATCAGAAAATTTAATTAAAATGCAATTATTATACAAAAAAAATTGAAATCCACACAGTCTTTTAAAAGTTCATGGTCAGGGCCAGCACCGTGGCGTAGCGGGTAAAGCTGCCACCTGCAGTGCTAGTATTCCATATGGGCACCGGTTCAACTCCAGGCTGAACCACTCCCAATCCAGCTCTCTACAATGGCCTGGGAAAGCAGTAGAAGATGACCCAAGTCCCTGGGTCCCTGTACCTGTGTGGGAGAACCAGAAGAAGCTCCTGGCTCCTGGCTTCAGATCGACCCAGATCAGGCTGTTGCGGCCATTTGGGGAGTGAGCCAGCAGATATAAGACCTCTCTCTCTGCTTCTCTGTAACTCTGCCTTTCAAATAAATTTTAAAGATTTATTTATTTATTTATTTATTTTTACTTGAAAGGCAGAGTTACAGAGAGGCAGACCCAGAGAAAGAGAAAATCTTCCATCTGCTGGTTCACTCCCCAGATGGTAGCAGCTGCCAAAGCTGAGCCAATCCAAAGCCAGGAGCCAGGAGCTTCTTCCGGTCTCTCACATGGGTGCAGGATCTCAAGGACTTGGGCCATTTTCTACTGCTTTCCCAGGCCATAGCAAAAAGCTGGATTGGAAGTGGAGCAGCCAGGTCTCGAACCGGCACCCATATGGGATGCCGGCACGTTAGGCCAGGGCGTTAACCCGCTGCGCCATCTCCTGTAACTCTTTCAAATAAATAAATAAATCTTTTTTTAAAAAAAAAAAGTCCATGGTAACACAGACATTTGACATTGCAGTTATAATACTGCTTGGGATGCCTGTATCCCATATCAGAGCACCTGGTTCAAGTCCCGGCTCCTCTGCTTCAATCCAGCTTCCTGCTAATGCACACCCTGGGAGGCAGCAGATAATGTTTCCTACTTGGGTCCTTGCCACCCATGGGAAGACCCAGATCGATTCTTGTGCTTGGGTCCAGCTGGGCCCAGGCCTGGCTGTTGCAGGCATCTGGGCAGTGAGACAGATGAAAGATTTCTCTATGAGGCCAGCGCTGTGGTGCAGTGGGTTAAACCCCAGGCCTGCAAAGCCAGGGTGCCAGCTGGAGTCCCGACTGCTCCACTTCTGATCCAACTCTCTTCTATGGCTTGGGAAAGCTGTAGAAGATGGCCCAAGGACTTGGGCCCCTGCACCTGCATGGGAGACACAGAAGAAGCTCCTGGCTCCTGGCTTTATAACAGCCCAGATCCAGCCATTGTGGCCATTGAGGAATGAATCAGCATAAAGAAGACCCTTCTCTCTCTCTCTCTCTCTCTCTCTCTCTCTCTCTCTCTTCAGCCTCTGCCTCTCTGTAACTTTCAAATAAATAAATAAATCTTTAAAAAAATCTCTCCATGTCTGTCTCTCTGCCTTTAAAATAAAATAAAAAATAATAACTTAAGTTCATAGAAATGTGTATTCAGGAAAAAAAACCTAGGCATGGATATCAAAAAGCTTTGCATCACATTCCCTCGGACTTACCCCTAAGAGTAAAGCTAAAAACTTGCCATGGCTCAATAGGCTAATCTTCTGCCTGCGGCGCCAGCACACTGGGTTCTAGTCCCGGTTGGGGCACTGGATTCTGTCCCGGTTGCCCCTCTTCCAGGCCAGCCCTCTGCTGTGGCCAGGGAGTGCAGTGGAGGATGGCCCAAGTTCTTAGGCCTTGCACCTGCATGGGAAACCAGGAAGAAGCACCTGGCTCCTGGCCTGGGATCAGCGCAGTACACCGGCCGCAGCGCGCCAGCCGGAGCGGCCATTTGGGGGTGAACCAACGGAAAAAGGAAGACCTTTCTCTCTGTCTCTCTCTCTCACTGTCCACTCTGCCTGTCAAAAAAAAAAAAAAAAAAAACTTGCCATGGGACTCCAAATCCCATTAAGTTGGCAGGTACCAATGCCATCTTACTAGTTAAAGTGATCAATTCAAGTTCATAACTGATCATAAAGATAGAATTAAGTGTCAAAAGGATCACATAAATAAGACCAACTGTCTGCTAATAATAATAGATAGAATTAAAAAGGAGATAACGATCCAATGTGGGAAGTGGGCCACACAGCAGACTCATAGAATGACAAATGCCATAAACAATACTCTGGCCTCAGAATCAGCCCTTAAGGCATTCAGATCTGGCTAAAAAGCCCATGAGAGCATTTCAGGCATGGCAAGCTAAGACACTGTGGCAAAAAATAACCTAAATGAAAGATCTCTGTGAGAGAGATCCCAGTGGAAAGAAGGGGCCATCAAAGAAGGAGGTACCTTTCTCTGAAGGGAGAAGAGAACTTTCACTTTGACTATGGCCCTGTCTAAATAATGTTTGTGGACTCAAGAGGCTTCCATAGCCTTGGCAGCTCATGACAAGAGCCTTCAGTTATCGCTGACATCATAAATAAGAGTGTCAATTGTTAAATCAACATCAGGAGTCACTGTGCACTTGCTCCCCATGTAGGACTTCTGTCCTTAATGTGTTGAACTATGAGAATTAATGGTAAAACTAGTCTTCAAACAGTACTTTATACTTTGTGTGTCTGTGTGGGTGCAAACTGTTGAAATATTTACTTAGTATAGAGTTGATCTTCTGTATATAAAGATAATTAAAATGAATCTTAATTTAGAATGAGATGGGAAAAGGAGTAGGAAGTGGGACAGTTTGGGGGTGGGAGGGCAGGTATGGGGGGAAGAACTGCTATAATCCAAAAGTTGCACTTATGAAATTTATATTCATTAAATAAAAGCTCTCTTAAAAAAAAGCTTTGCATCAAAATAAACTTAGCTTAATTCTGTCTTTCCATAAACTTGTTGACACACCTGCATGTGTGCCAACTCTTTTAAGAATGTTGTATACACTACCTTGTTTAATTACTCTTCCTCATCATCATGCTTTGTAGCAAGGACTGCCATTGAACTCCACTCACTGTGCCAAAGATCTCTGTGGGGTTGGCAAAAGCTTGCTCCTTATTAGCACACTCCCCACACTGGTGAGTTCCGTGGCCTCGATTCCAAGAGCTAACAATGTGTACTAACTTACATAATTTTTCCAACAACCCTATAAAGACAGAAACTATCATTCCCACTTTACCCATGAGAAAACCGAGGCACAGAGGTTAGCATTGTGACCCAAAATCATGGGGTTTGAATGTGAACCCAGACTCCTTGTCTTCAGAGCCTGCACCCAAGCCCTGGGTCACACAGCAACTAACACACAGTGCAAGGATGGGGCAGACACCTGGTCTAGCAGTTAAGACGCCCACATCCCACATCAGAGTAGCTGGGTTCCAGCTCCAGCTCCTGAATCCAGCCTTCCGCTAATGCAGACCCTGGAAGGCAGCGGTGATAGCTCAACTAATTGGATCTCTGCCACCAATCTGGGAGACCTGGACGGAATCCCAGGCTTCATCCTGGCCCAGCCCTGGCCATCGTGGACATCTGGGCAGTGAACCAGTGGATAAGAGCTTTCTCCCTCTCTTTCTCTCATTCTCTCTCTCTCTCTCTCTCTCTCTCTCTCTCTCTCTCTCTCTGCCTCTTACACTTTTTTAAGAGAGAGAAAATGAGAGCACAAGGCTCCGGAGAACTTTGCAGACTCGGGTGACACCAGCCTCCCCTGAACGTTAGTTCCCTGGCCCAGGCCTTCCAGCAGGGAAGAGTGGTTGGCACGTATATGCAAGTAGACAGCCGAATGGGTGATATGGTACCTGTGTGCCCGAGTGGGAGTGAGGAAGCACTCCCTTCAGAACGAAGCACCTCGGTCCCATGAGAATCATATGGCCTCAGAGACCTGCGGCTTCACTCTCCTCCACTGAACTCCGAAACTCGTCGGTGCAACACCAGGTTTTGAGCTAGAAGGAGCGACATCTGTGTTTCTCTGCCTGCACTGGATATGTATGTTTTATTTACATGGAGGACTGATCTTGATATCGTATACTGGTGGTGGTGGTGGTCATCATGGCTATGAAAGAAAAGGGGCGGTGCCTAAAGCGTGGAAGGAAGACCACCTTTGGATCTGCCCCTTAATGGGCTCTACCCAGCAATTCTGCCCTCTTAGGAAATCTGATTATGACACTACCCAGGGCTGCCTTAGATGAAGGAACTTTGAAAAGCTCATGGGAAATAAAAGTAAAAGGTAAGTTTATTTTGGTGCAAAAAAACTTTTTGAAAGCCATGCACAGTTTTCAATGATGTTCATTCCCCACAGACTTTTTGAAGACCCCTCCTATCTGACAGGATTCACAGCTCACTCCAGTGAGGGCCCCCAGGCAACTGGACGGGGAGAGTCCTCCCCACTGGAGGACAACGGTGACAGTGCCCAACTGCCCCTGGGGCCTCCTTTTGGCCTTCAGGGTTTGAATGTGTCCCAGGAATTGGCTGCCAAACCAGGGTGCCACTCAAAGCAATATCTGGTCCCAGCAGCCTCTCCCATTTTTACTGTCTCTTCATGGACCCCCCAATTCCCACCCAGCCAAACATGCCTCCCACTGACCTACCCGTGCTGGGAAAGGAAGGGCAGTCTCTGAGAAACACATGAAATGCATTCACTTCGTGCACAGCCGGTTCACGAACGAGGCTTCCCAGCCTCACCTCCACTGAGCCTGCCTTCTAAGCTCGGCTCAGAGCCCACGGAAACCTTTGCTGACATCCCAACCACAGAACTCACTCTGTCCCCTAGTTGCTCAGATGCGCCAGGGCCTAGACCACGCTTCCTGCGGCCTGGGTCTCTTCTCACAGGTGCACCCTGCGCCTTGTGTAAGCCCTGCCCTCTTCTTTCCCTGCCCCTCCTACTGCATTCATGAGATCAGGGTGCGACATGGATGTCCCTCTCTGGGGACAAAGCCGCAATACTCTTCCTTCCGAGCCCTTCCCATGCTCTTTTGATCAAGGTGTTACCCACAGGGACAGGGGAAGATGGAAGTGGAGAGCAGATGAAGGGGACTGGGGGTCAGAAGAGGCCCTAGGCTGGAGGCGCACACCCTGACAATAAGCCTTAAGTAGATCCTTCCTCTCTCCAGGGCTCAGAGGGCCTTGGGGCAGCTTAGTGCTGAGTTCAGAAATGAAACAAGACACGGAAGGCAAAGGCAAAAGAAAAAGGGGGCCAGGGGCTTTTTCTCCCTGGGAATTTGGAAGGCCGCCGTGGAGCCCCAGAGGAGAGAGGCCAGGAGCCTGAGCTGCTGGCCCCAGGCCTCAGGGCAAGCCAGAGACGTTTCCTGGCTTGTGTGTTGTCCAGACACGTCCATCTAGGCAGCGTAGGAGCCAGACATTCAGGACAACCCAGGGCACTAATAAAGACCGTCCCGCCAGCCAGCGCTGTGGCCTAATAGGTTAAGCCTCTGCCTGCCACACTAGCATCCCACATGAGTGAAAGTTCAAGTCCCAGCTGCTCCACTTCTGATCCAGCTCCCTTCTAATGCCTTGGGAAAGCAGAAGATGGCTCAAATCCTTGGGTCTCTGCACCCACATGGGAGACTCGGAAGAAGCTCCTGGCTCCTGGCTTTGGATTAGCCTAGCTCCAGCCATTGTGGCCACTTGGGGAGTGAACCAGCAGATAGAAGATATATTCCCATCGAGTGGAGCACCTCCTGTCCTGTGGCACTCAGGACATCCAACACGTTCAAAGCAGGTAAAGGGTGAGAACAAATGACAGCCAGACAGGGACCAATAGTGTTGGGGCCTCCTTGTTGGACAGATCATAAAATAATGGAACAAGAGTCCTACTGCTCTGAGAATAGCAAGAGTTGGCTAGGTCTCAGAAGGGTCCCAAGATTCAGATTCATACCCAGATAGGCTCCATCCCCTGTACCCCTGCAACACTATCCAACAAGCAGACCCTCAGATGCATGAATTGCAATCTTTTATTTTTTATCTTTTCACCCCATTTTTCTATGAACTCTTCAAAGTCCCCTCAAAATGCCCCCTGGAGGACTCTGGACCAGGGCACCACGGGAACTTTGCACATGCCACAGCACTCCACAGTGTTCTTCCCAGCACAGCTGACCTAAAATCGAATGGTCCTAAGCCGCTCCCCAGCCCCCAGAGATGTGTGTAATTAGATAAAATGAGGACAGAAAATGTCTGTGTATCTGTGATACTGGGATGGCTGCCCAGGAAGGTAATGAGCACCAGGACCCAGGCAGCCCCGTGTATGCCCTCTGCACGCGGGGCCCAGGAAGAGGAGGTGCAAATACAACATGACCTTTCCAAGTTGACATTCTTTTACAGTTTTGATCCTGTGGCCTATATTTTGTGCCACATCAGCATTTTCCTGGGCTTTCAGCATTGAAAGGTGTCCAGCAGTCCAGGATCTGAACTCAAACTTGACTCTGGGAGCATAAAGACTCAAGTCGTCATCTTCCCCTGATATAGGCTTCGCCAAGGGGGTACCTTCTTCCAAACAGCCATCAACACAGGAAGAGGACTCACATAAATTACAATGGTGTGAGGGCCAGTGTTGGGGCATAGTGGGTTAAGCTGCCACCTGCAGCACCACAGCCCAGATGGGCACTAGTTTCAGTCCTGGCTGCTCCACTTCCGATCTAGCTCCCTGCTAATGCACCTGGGAAAGCAGTGGAAGATGGCCCAACTACCTGGGCTCCTGCAACCATGTGTGAGACCAGGATGAAGCTCCAAGCCCTTGGCCATTTGGGGAGTGAACCAGTGGATGGAAAATCTGTCTCTCCCTCTCTTTCTATAAATCTGCCTTCCAAGTAAATAAATACTTTTTTAAAAATCAAATATATAAATAAATCTTTAGAAAGAAAAAAAAAGACATTAACAACGCTTGATCCACATCTTTCCCGAAATGACAGATGAAGGTTCTCAGTGACCCTCAGGCCATCTTCCTTGTTTCGGAGTCAAGTGAAACAGCACTGTGCACAACTGGAAGGCTGAGTCAGAGGTGAACTATGTATCCAGGCATCCATACTGTGGACATATACAGAAGGCAGACTCCCAAAGAACATGTGTCTGCAACCATGATGGGGCTAGTTCCCTCCAAAGCTCATTAGAACAGGCAGGGGGCCGGCACTAGACTAATCCTCTGCGTGTGGCGCCGGCACTCCAGGTTCTAGTTCCAGCTGGGGCACCGGATTCTGTCCCAGTTGCTCCTCTTCCAGGCCAGCTCTCTGCTGTGGCCTGGGAGGGCAGTGGAGGATGGCCCAAGTGCTTGGGCCCTACACCCGCATGGGAGACCAGGAAGAAGCACCTGGCTCCTGGCTTTGGATCAGTGCAGGGTGCCGGTCGTAGCAGCCTTTAGGGGAGTGAACCAACAGAAGGAAGACCTTTCTCTCTGTCTCTCTCTCTCTCACTGTCTAACTCTGCCTATCCAAAAAAAAAGAACAGGCAGGAGACTCTCGCCACTCCATGAACCATGCATCTCTGAACCACTGGATAGAAGATCTCTCTCTCTCTTCTCTCTGTGTAACACTTTCGAATAAATAAAAATGAACCATGCATCTCTGAACCATTGGATAGAAGATCTCTCTTTCTCTCTTTCTCTCTCTCTCTCTCTCTCTTCTCTCTGTGTAACACTGACTTTCGAATAAATAAATAAATCTTAAAGAAAGAAAGAAAGAAAGAAAGAAAGAAAGAAAGAAAGAAAGAAAGAAAGAAAGAAAGAAAGAAAGAAAGAAAGAAAGATAGGCAAGCAGATCAGTATGCCTACCTGCTGGCTCCATTCATTCAGTTATTCTAGATATTTCCTGAAGCAATGTGATAGATCCTAGAGATCTGCTTCCAGGGCTTTCCATTATAACTAACTGCAGTTAAGGACTGCAGGGGTGAGAGAAGAGTACATGCAAGACTGTGTGGGTCGGCGCCATGGCTCAATAGGCTAATCCTCTGCCTGCGGTGCCAGCACCCCGGGTTCTAGTCCCAGTTGGGGCACCAGATTCTGTCCCAGTTGCTCCTTTTCCAGTCCAGCTCTCTGCTGTGGCCCAGAGTACAGTGGAGGATGGCCCAAGTCCTTGGGCCCTGCACCAGCATGGGAGACCAGGAGGAAGCACCTGGCTCCTGGCTTCGGATCAGCGTGGTGTGCCAGCCGCAGCAGCCATTGGGGGTTGAACCAACGGAAAAGTAAGACCTCTCTCTCTGTCTCTCTCTCTCTCTCTCACTAACTCTGCCTGTCAAAAAAAAAAAAAAAAAAGACTGTGTGGTTAAGGGCAAATGTGGTCAACTCTGAGGGTCAGCAAGGGCTGCGCCAGGATCAGGGGCCTAGCAGGCAGACACACACAGTGTATCTGAGCCAGCCTGGGGCTGGAGGACAATCCCACTACCACTTAGAGGAGCCACAAGAAGTTTGGTGCAACACAGGGGAGACGATGAGGAGGGGCTGTCCCTCTGGGCAGGTTATCAAGTACACCAGCACCTCCCACACTGAGTTTCTCTGGAGCCTGTGGACCACCAGGCACCCATGGGTGGCTCCGTGTGGGCTGCGAACCCCATAAAACCACAAGCAGATGTTCACGCTCACACCTCTTTCTATGGGGATGACCCTTGGTATAGGGCTCTTGAAAGGACCAAGGCAAATTAGAAACACCCAAGAGGACCAAGGAGCCAAATGCTAGCCTATGTCTCCTTCACTGTCTCCTATGCATCACCGAGCACCTCTCATCACAGGTTTGTCAGAACTAACAGGATGAGAGGAGCCTATAGGAGGTGGGAAGAAATCACCACTCTCCCCACCAAAACAGGCCATCTGTGCGTAATAACCCTCTGTGCCCCTGGGGCACACTTTGAAAACCTTGGGCCAGAGGCATGGTGCAGTAGGTTAGGCCACCACTTGCAATACCAGCATCCCAGATCAGAGTGCCAGTTCCAATCTAGCTTCCTGCTAATGAGCCTGCTAATGATGGCCCAAGTGCTTGGACACCTTCCTCCCATGTGGGAGCCCCAGATGGAGCTCTAGGCTCCTGGCTTCAGCCTGGCCCAGCCCTGGCCACTGCAGCCATTTGGAGTCAACCAGCAAATGAAAGATCTCTTTCTTGTTCTTTCTCTCTCTCTCTCTCTCTCTCTCTCTCTCTCTCTCTCTCTCTCCCCATAATTAATTAAAGGGAGGGAGGAAGGAAGAAAGCCAATGCCTCTTTCCAGAAAGGCACATGGAGAAGTATCTTCCCAGCCTCCTGTTTGTGAGCCACTGTTGCAAATCCAAGCCCCTAACTGTGGATGCGAGTCACCCAGGGCAATTCACTGCAGTGCCCACATCAGCCTCAAACTTTAGTTGGCAGTTGCCTAGCAACAAGTAACCCTGAAGATACATTCCCAAACCGAGATGCCAAGGAGGGCATTCTGTGGACAAGTTGGTTCTGAAAACCAGGCCCCCGCAGAATTCTGTCTGCTAGGCCTCTCTGGGGCTGCCTGGGGAAGGAGCAGCCTGCACAGCAAAACGAAGCTGGGAGGGGAGCCGGGAAGGTGTGTGGCTGGGTGTGTGATTTCCCAGCACGGGGAGCAGGCGCAAGAAGGGGAAGTGAGGAGTGAAAGAGGAGACAGCTTCGATGCAGAAGGCGACAGGCGCATCTTCACATTCTCGTTCAGATCGCGCCTACAGTTGCTCTTCCAAGCACCGCTGAGCAGATCCAGCCATGCCAGCGAGCAGCATGAAGACAGCAGAAGCTACACCCAGGCCTGCCACGGAGCCATCACCCTGCAGCAGCTCCCAGAACCCCAATGACCTCTGTAAGGTCGGGTGGCCAGGATGACAGGCCTCCAACGACAACATAAGAGTGCAGCACCAGAAGCAGGTTTTTTTTTTTTTTTTAAGATTTATTTTATTTATTTGAAAGACAGAGTTACAGAGAGAGGTAGAGACAGAGAGAGAGGTCTTCTCCCCGCTGGTTCACTCCCCAGATGGCTGTAACGGCCGGAGCTGCGCCGATCCAAAGCCAGGAGCCAGGAGCTTCCTCCGGATCTCCCACATGGGTGCAGGGGCCCAAGGACTTGGGCCATCTTCCACTGCCCTCCCAGGCCACAGCAGAGAGCTGGATCGGAAGAGGACCAGAACTGGAGCCCATATGGGATGCCGGTGCTTCCGGCCAAGGCTTTAACCCACTACACCACAATGCCACTCACCCCCCCCCCCCCGAAGCAGTTTTTAACCAGCTCTCCAGGGCAGCTCACTCCCTTACATGGGCTGCAAGTGCAAAGAATAAAGAAACTGGACTTCAGACAGAGCCCTCAACCACTGCTGTGCTCCCCAAATGTCTGCAACAGCCGGGACTGTGCCAGGGCTGAAGCCAGATGCTGAGAATTCGATCCAAGTCTCCCTGCGAGTGGTAGGAACCCAATCACTTCAGCCATCACCATTGCTTCCCCAGACCGAGATGCCAAGAAGGGCATTCTGTGGACAAGCTGGTTCTGAAAACCAGGCCCCCGCAGAATTCGGTTGCCAGACCTGGGGAAGGAAGCTAACTGCTTCCCAGCGCTAGCCGGGTGAGGAGCTGGAACTGGGGAGCAGAGCCAGCTCCTCGGGGTGGGATGCAGCCATCTTAAATGGTGTCTCAACCGCTAGGTAAACGCTTGCCTTACGAAATACTTTCTTAATGAAAAGCTCAGACACACCTTCAACTGAGAGCAGGTGAGACTGGGTCTCTGAAGATGAATTTCCAATCCAAACCATCTCAGAGGCCGACAGCGGGCGCCTCCCTCTGCCTGCGCCCCCGACGGTGAGAAGCTTGGTAAGACTGTCTTCCTTGGAAGCCACCAGCCCTTTGTGAGGTCTCAGGGGGGTCAGGAGAAAGGGCGGGTACTCCTATCAGTCTGGAAGCAATTCGGGAAGAACAAACGCGGAAGTCAAACAACAACAAATAAGGCGGATATAAATCCAGATAAAATATTAAAATCATTAAAGGCCTGCTGCTCCCTGAAGATTGGGAAAAATGAAGGGAGTTAATTAAAAGCAATCTCCACGCACTGCTGAGCCGGCTGGGCCTGATCAATCAACAGCTGTGTTGGAGGGCAGGCCAGGGGCTTCAGGCTGGGGCGGCCAACAGGGGCGCGGGGTTCTGCCTCAAAGCCGGCTGTGACGGCAAACTGGACATGGTGACGTAAGTTTCGTTGTTGTAGTAAACATTTTATGACCACTGAATAAAGTTGTTCTTCAGCAAGAAGAGAAGAATGATCAGCTCGGGAAAGGGCAGCCTGGGAGACACAGGCCAAGGGGTCTGGTTCACAACACACTAAGGGTGCTGATGTCCACATCCCCGGTACTGACCCCAAAGGCGGGGCTTCTGGATTTTTCTCTCTACCTGACCTGCAAAGGTAGGTGTGTGTTTGCCTTCTGCAACCGCTTGGCTTGTGTTTGTCTGGGAGACGTGGGGAGGCAGTGCAGTCAGGAAAAGAACTGGAGGAAGAGGAGACAGGAAAGAGACACCCCCAGCCCCCAAAATTCCCACGGCTGATCCAAGCCAGACTTTTCACACGAAACTAAAAGGTCAGCAGAAATGGCGGGAACTCTTTTTCTGTTTTTCTTTTATTTCCTTCTTTCCTCCTTTTTTCCTTCCTTGCAGATAAAGTTTTTGTTTTTTATTTTAAACAAACAAACAAAAAACCAGCTCAGAATCAGAATTTTCAGGCCCCGTTGAAGTCAAAAAGGCTGCGATTTTAGAAGGGGCAGAAACCCAGGCCTTTCTCCAGGGGAAAGCCTCTAGTTCCTTCTTGATGAAAATATAATCAAGAGAAATGATTGGGGGAAAGTGTTTTTTCTCCTCCATAGAATTGGGATTGGAAGGGGAGTGTGTGCATGGGGAAACATAAGGAATTATGCATTTGGATATGCATTTTAATTAGGTGGACAGAAGCAGCCGCCTGTTAATTTTTCTTGCTTGTTTCCACTTAGCATTCATCACAGGCAGAACTACCATAGAGCGCTCCCACGATAATAGATGGTTCTGCATTGGCTAAGTCCTCAGGGAAAATAATTAGCAGGAGAGAATATATTCTCTGCACTCCCACTGCCCCATCCACCCTGCCCTCCCCCGTCTCGGGCACCAGGGCACCTCCCCTCTCCCTGCCCCCCACCCCAGCTGACAGGCCCTGGAGAGGCCTAGGGGAGCAGTCAGCTCTCCAGTTTACAAGCACACTTCCTTTGCCCTGACAGGGAGCAAGAGTCTAGAAGGAGGAACAGACAAGCCAGAGGCCTTCCTTGGAGCAGGAGCTCCTAGGCACAGCGCGAAAGGCTGCTAAGCTGCTCGGTTCTGTGCGTCAGGTTGGCCATGGCTATTGCCCAGGGCGGGAGAAGGAAGCTCCAGGAGGGTGACAGCTCTCACCAAGCGCCACAGGCAACAGATGATAATCTGTACCACAGCTGGGTCAGCTCTACCGAAGAAAGGATGAGATTTTTGCTTAAATTTTTGCTGATTTTTATAAAGTAAAAGTGCATTGTAGCTTTGCAGCAAGAATGAACTTGAGAGGCCCCATGCCATGGGGCAGCGGGTTGAAGCCGCTGCCTGCAATGCCAGCATCCTATATGGGTACCAGTTTGAGTCCCGGCTGCTCCACTTCTGATTCAGCGCCCTAATGCACCTGGGAAAGCAGAAAACAGGGGAGGATGGCCTTAGTGCTTGGGCCCCTGCCACCCACGTGGAAGAGCTAAATGAAGCTCCTGGCTCCTGGCTTTAGCCTGGCTCAGCCCTGGCCATTGCAGCCATTGTAGCCATCTGGGGAGTGAACCACTGGACGGAGGCACTCGCTCTCTCTCTTGCTGTAACTCTTTCCAATAAATAAATCTCATTTTTACAAAGTGAATCTGAAGCATTTGCAAGACTCGCAACCAAAATCCAACTCCAAAATGCTAAGCTCTGATTCCCACCACAATGTCCCCACAGCCTAGGAGTACTTTCCCATACAGCTCCACACTGGCCACTGGCCTCCCTGTTCACCTGCAGATCCAAGCTCCAGCCCCACCCTCCATCACCTCCTCCCTCCCAATGGTCTCCACTGAAGGACGAGGACCCGAGTCCAGGTTCCCAGAAAAGCATCCAGGTTCCCAGAAAAGCGCTCCTCTCTGCCCGAGGGGCTGCCTCTGTGGGAAGACTCATTTCAGGGCTGAGTCAGGAAATGAAGTGAGGGCTTCTCACCTATTTCGTGGCCAGACAGTGGGAAAATCCCATCAAGATCCAGGGTTTCGCATTTCCCCAGAAGCAATGATTATACTCGAAATGTAATGCCAGAAACATTGCATATTTTCATTTGAATCTTCAAAATAACATTTAACAGATTAGGTATGGCTGACTCTCTGAGAAGGCCTCAGCCTGCTCCAGGAAACTCTCCAGTTCTCCCATCACACTGCACGGCTGTGCTTTCTGCCTTCCGAAATGTCTTCACGTCCATTATTTCATCTGGGCCCCTCGCCGGTGAGCAGGTCTGGGTGCGGGGGAACGGAAGAGACAGGAGATGCAAGCTCTTCTCATTGACAGAAGGACAGGCTGGATTTGCTACCTCTTTTTAAAATATGCTTTTGTTTTATCATTTAACCTTTGAATTCATATGGAGGTACAGTGCAACTTCAGCACATGTACACAGCATCAACGGATCTGCTAGCCTCTCATTCTCCTATATTTCAGCGTGTTTGGAGACTGCAGGCTCCTCTCCCACTTCTTTATACGGAATATAACGCAGTGTTGTGAGCTGCAGTCACGTAGCCACCTCACTGTAATGCGGGACACCAGGACTTGTTACTTCTGTCTGCTCGGTACCTGTTATCCGATCTCCCTCTACCGCTTCCCCCACCCTCCCAGCTGCTCCTGATCACTATTCTAAGTTCTGAACTACTTTGTTTTTGTTTTTGTTTTTTAATATATTTCCATATATGACCAAGAACATACAGCATTTGTCTTTTTGTGTCTGGCTTATTTCCCTTAACATAATGACCTCCAGTTCCATTCATTTTGCTGCAAATGACAGAATTTCATTCTCTTTGTGGCTGAATAATAGTCCATTTTATATATTTAAACTGTATCCATTTATCCATCAATGGATAACTTGGTTGATTCCATATCTTAATAATACTCATATTATTGGTAGAAATTCAAATTAGCATAGCCATCATGGAGAACAGCATAGAAGTTCCTCAACAGAAGTTCCATATGACCCAGCTATCCCACTTCCGGGTATATACCCAAAGGAAATGAAGTCAGCATAGGAGACATCTGCATTCCTGTGTTGGTAGCCTCACTAACTTCTGACCCTGTGACCTCCTTTTTTTTTTTTTTTTTTTTACAGGCAGAGTGGACAGTGAGAGAGAGAGACAGAGAGAAAGGTCTTCCTTTTGCCGTTGGTTCACCCTCCAATGGCCGCCGCGGCCAGCGCGCTGCGGCCGGCGCACCGCGCTCGTCTGATGGCAGGAGCCAGGAGCCAGGTGCTTTTCCTGGTCTCCCCATGGGGTGCAGGGCCCAAGCACCTGGGCCATCCTCCACTGCACTCCTGGGCCACAGCAGAGGGCTGGCCTGGAAGAGGGGCAACCGGGACAGAATCCGGTGTGCCGGCGCCGCAAGGCGGAGGATTAGCCTGTTGAGCCACGGCGCCTGCCGACCCTGTGACCTCTTGACTCTCTCTGTGCTGTCCTGTCCTGTGCGTGCTCCCTCCCACCCCCATGTGCCTAGAGAACCTTCACTCCAAGCCTCACCAAGCAGCAACGAACCTGGAACCTCCCCAAACGCAAGCCCTGAACCCCAACAAGGAGCCCCTGCTCTGGAGTGAAAGGAGGTACAAAGGGAAGGCAACCCTTGTGCTGGTGACAGCCATAGGTGAAGATAATCTCTGGGTTCCCAGAGCATTTTCTCCCAGAACACAGTGGCATGCCCATAGTGGGGATGGGGAAGAGCTGGATTCTGTAGCACTATCAGTATTTTTTAAGGTTTATAAGGTGGAGATTGCTTGTACAATCTAGAAACTAAGCCCCTAAATGTTAAAGACTCCAATAATGAAGGGTATCTAGGCAAAGCCCTGTAAGAATTGCAAACAAAGACTCAGATACTTCTACACCAATGTTCATAGCAGCACTGTTCACTATAGCCATATGGTGAAAGCAACCCTAGTGCCCACCAGCAGATAAACAGATAAACAAAATGTGTATCTACATACAATGGCCATAAAAAGGAATGGAGGCCGGCGCCGTGGCTCAACAGGCTAATCCTCCGCCTTGCGGCGCCGGCACACCGGGTTCTAGTCCCGGTCGGGGCACCGGATTCAGTCCCGGTTGCCCCTCTTCCAGGCCAGCCCTCTGCTGTGGCCCGGGAGTGCAGTGGAGGATGGCCCAAGTGCTTGGGCCCTGCACCCCATGGGGAGACCAGGAAAAGCACCTGGCTCCTGGCTCCTGCCATCGGACGAGCGCGGTGCGCCGGCCGCAGCATGCAGACCGCGGCAGCCATTGGAGGGTGAACCAACGGCAAAGGAAGACCTTTCTCTCTGTCTCTCTCTCTCACTGTCCACTCTGCCTGTAAAAAAAAAATAAAAAAAATAAAAAAAATAAAAAATAAAAAGGAATGGAGTTCTGACTCACGCCACAACGTGGACAAGCCATGAAGACATTATGCTAAGTGAGATAGGTCAGACACAAAAGGACAAATATTGCGTGAATCCACTTACATGAAATGCTTAGAACAGGCAAATGTGTACAGACAGAAAGCAAACTGATGCTTACTGGGGGCTATGGAAAACAGAGAATGGAGAGGGCACTGTTTAATGAGTCCAAAGTTTCTGTTCAGCATAATGGAAAGTTCTGGAAATGTATAGTGGTGATGATGGTACAACAGTATTAATGTACTTAACACGACTGAACTGCACACTTGAAATGGCTAAAATGATGTTTTATGTTTAAAACCAAATTAAGGGGACGCCCCTCTCTCCTGGAAGACAAGGTGACTATTTTGCTTTTTCTCAGTTCAAGTCTCAGAGTTCACACACCGGCTTCTGTGCACTCTCTGACGGTTTTCCAGCCCCTTCTTCCTCCTTCAGTGTTGCAGAAAATTGCCAAGGGGCTTTTCAACCAAAGGAAAGGCAGAAGATAATTACCCCAGTGGGATCTGGGATGTTCTGAAGGCACGTCATTCAGGGAGAGGCAATGAATTCCAGAGTAGACACTGCAACACACACCCAGGTGAGGGTCACACCCTGCACGTCCAGCTCCCGGGCACCTCCCACTGCTCAGCAGTAACACGCGGGGCACAGAGGAAGCTCACTGAGACATCAGTACAGGTCCACCGACTTCAGCTCACTGAAGAGCCAGGTTCTGCAGCTGCCCCAGTGGAAGTGAAACAAGCACTGTATTTCCACGTTAACTGGTATGGGTGTCATGGTAGGGTAGGAGACCAGAGACTCTATGGATAAATGGAACCCAGACGAGCAGCTGGATGTGTGGCTGCCCTTCATCTCCCTGCCAACACTGCACATTTTAAACAGCAAAGAAAAGGCAGATACTACCTATAATTCCAGTCTTTTTCACAAGCAACAAACTTTATCTGAGCACTTCTAAATATCACAATGGACCAACTGGTCTACGAGCTCCTCTTTCTTCTCTCATCTGTCTCTGGTTGGGGTGATGATGAGAAGCACAGGGCGCCAAAGGAAGAATCAGAGGAAAATCCTTCATTCTAAATGGCCCGGCCCTGCCTCCTCAGTCTTAGGCTCTAAGAAGGGACAGGAAGTTCTGACCACAATAGAAGCAGGTGTGGGAGCACCATGTGGCAAGACTGGGCCCGAGATGGTGAAACTGAGGGAGCGTCTCCCAGTCTCATGATTCCCTTAGAGCCACATTTTAAAAACAAGAAAGAATGTGAACTCTGGCCCCTGACCGTCCTCCTCATCGACCGAAGGAAGAGCCGGGAAGGTTTTACTCGGAAGGAATTTCAGCAATCACACTCATCTTTAAGACAAGGAACACGCAGCCCAGAGAAGCTACGTGTCCAGCATCACATGGCCAAGTTGGTGGCAGGGCTGGAACCCAGCTCAAGGCACTGGAGTCCTCTCCGGAGCTTTTTCTTGTCCGTTACTCTGAAGTCACCAAGGTCACCAGGACAACCCAGTGGTGAGAAACGAACATGAGAGGGTGACACAGCCACGACAACGGCCAGTGAAAGTTCGGGGACAGGGAAAACTTTCTGCTGGAACTTGCGATTGCAGATAAAACGAATAGCAGATTTTCCCGGTGAGCAAAAACATCAGTGGAGCTCACCAGTTCATAGCAACCTGTCACAGTCACTGTCCTGGATTGGGGAGTAGGGGTGGGCACAGGGTGCAAATAACGGGTTGGACATGGGTCATCATTATTCCCCAGGCTCGGAACAGAGCCTGAAGCTGGGGGGACCACTCAATGTGGGTTACTTGAACCCAGTTATTAGGAACTCCAAGTTTAATCCCCTCACCTCGCCCTGTTCCCTGAATGCTGGCTGCCTCGAGGCTTCAGTCTCTCGCCCTGCCACTTGCCCCCACGGCACACAGATGCACACCTAGAAATCCTCCAGCCTGCTCTTCCTTTCCCACCTCCAACCCCAACACCTCCTAACCACCGCTTTTAAAACTCTAATGCAAATCACAAGCTTCAAAAACCTTCCCTTGGTGACAGTTTTACGATGCTAGCTCCATTCATCCGTATGGTTTGGCAGACTGTGAAACACCAGTAACCAGACCAATAAGAAAAACAAATCACAAAAACACTACAACACCTCATCTCTCCCCAGTCACTGACACAACTAGAAAACCTTGGGAACTCGCGGTAGATCCTGCTATCGGCCTCTCTTGTCCTGAGACAACCAGCCGGGCAGAGCTGCAGACCACACAGCAGCTTTATCCACTCAGCCACCTCTCTTCCTCCCCTACCTGCTCTTTATCTTTCCTTGTTAAATACCTTCATATTCAAAGACTATTTAAAACCAGGGTCATGCTTACATAAGACTCCTGATGGAAAATCGTGGCCAAGCAAAAAATATTTCAGTGGTTGTGGGATTCTTTTGGCCAGAGGTTTGCCACATTTGGCTACATTTCTATGTTCTGGTGACTTTCAAAACACTCAGAAACCACAAAAGTTACTTTGCAGAGGCTGGGATAATAAACAGGCCTGGCTTCCGGGCCTCTTTAGGTCTTAGCTCCCACTGCCACGAGGATCCCCACGGCTGCACTTTGAAAACCGCAGCCTCAGCCTCAG
This sequence comes from Sylvilagus floridanus, assembly GCA_949820135.1. NCBI lineage: Eukaryota > Metazoa > Chordata > Mammalia > Lagomorpha > Leporidae > Sylvilagus > Sylvilagus floridanus. Next base: position 6,231,499 of record OX463228.1, on the reverse strand, counting down.
TTCCCAACCTCTTTCTGACCCAGGTTCAAAATGAAATATGCTACAGGCACGTGTCTGACAGCGGCTAAGATGCTGGCATCCCACCTTGTAACGCCTGGGTTCAAGGACCCCCGCCACTTCCAATTCCAGCTTCCTGATGAGGCAGACCCTGGAAGGCAGTGGTGAAGATTCAAGTAATTGGGTTCCTGCCACCTACATGGAAGACCAGCCCCAACCATTGCAGGCATTTGTTTTTGTGTTGTTTTGTTTTTTTTTTTTTTTTTTTGACAGGCAGAGTGGATAGTGAGAGTGAGAGAGAGAGAGAGAGAGAGAGAGAGAAAGGTCTTCTTTTGCCTTTGGTTCAACTTCCAATGGCCGCCGCGGCCGGCACACTGCAACCGGCACACCGCACTGATCCGATGGCAGGAGCCAGATGCTTCTCCTGGTCTCACATGGGGTGTAGGGCCCAAGCACCTGGGCCATCCTCCACTGCACTCCCGGGCCACAGCAGAGAGCTGGCCTGGAAGAGGGGCAACCAGGACAGAATCCGGTGCCCCGACCGGGACTAGAACCCGGTGTGCCGGCGCCACAAGATGGAGGATTAGCCTAGTGAGCCGTGGCACCGGCCCCATTGCAGGCATTTGGAGTGTGACCCAGGACCCAGGAATGTTCTCTCTCTCTCTCACACACAAATAAATAAATAATCAATCAGTCAATCTTTAAGTATGCTGACCATGGCATTTTATTTTTGGCATTGATCTGAGGAGACAGCCCTGAAACAGCTTTAGATATTACGGTCTTTCTCAGATGCACACAAATTCTAGCTACCTGCATGATTCCAAAACACAGAGCAAGATGAGAAGTCTCCAACCAAGCAGCCTCCAAATTCCAGCCCACCTTAGGGGTCTGAGCAGCTCCCAACCACTGCTACGCTCAGATGTCTCCCAGGGGGTCTGTAGGCCCCGGGCCATTCTCACAGGCTGACCCTGTGACAATGCCTCCTCTGGGATTCTGGCACAAATGAATCGCCCAGGCATTCACCCCACTGAAAAGTAATGCAAGCTGATGAAGGCTAGAGAAGTGAGGGCTTTCCTGCAGGGGTAACCAGATCAAAGGGACACGAAGGTTCTTTAGCACCTGTTAGCTTCAGATGTCCAAGGGTCCTTTTTCATACAGAGCTAAAATCACATCCATAGAAGGCTGCTGCAAGTCACCAAGTCCCAATCACTCCTGTCCACTTAGTACCTGCCCACATCCCACCCCACCCCATCCCAAAACAGCAAGAGGAGAGCAGAACCAAGAATGTGGCTCTCTCCTTCCTCTCTGAAAACGAAGGGCCGAGGCGAGAGTGGGGCCCCGCTTTTGACAGCCACACGCACAAGCACCTGGGATTAGAATGCACTGAATTCAGATCAGAGGTGAAGTCTGCAGGCCCATGTACACACAAGACCTGGGCTTAGTAAGTGCACTCACTTCCCCAGAGCTGTGGGACATAAACACACAACTCCCAGCTTGAGCAACTCCTTACAATGCAGAATTTCAATACAATCGTGAGAGTGTGTGTGTGTGTGTGTGTGTGTATGTGTGTTCACAGTTGCAAGCAGGACAAAATAGTTTACTGGTCTCATTCTTTATAAATAAGTAATTACAGGAGCAAAGCCCTGTTGATTTATATGGAATAATTAAATAATAATAGCAGTTATTCTTTTCTAAGTAGGCAGTTATAATAATAGATACATATGTGCATAATCAAGTCTGGCAGAAGGTGGCAGGCATTCCCAGTTAAGTGAATACCAACTAGGGTTCCGATAACTTAATGAAAGAGTAAGTTGTTTAAGTGCTGGGGGAAGGTGGTGTGCCGGAACCAGAATATTGAGATTAGAACTGACACTAAATGCACTGCTTATGCAGAAATCAACCAGAATATAACAATGTGACTACAGGCGCAAACCTTGGTCAAATCTCCATTCATGTTACCTAAGTGTGTTTGCTTCACTGCAGGGCCGTTCTCTTCAGTGAGAATGAGAGTTCAGATTCCAGCTTCCCGTATCAGAGCCCCTGGTTCAAGTCCCACCTCTGCTTCCAAACCAGCTTCCTGCTAAAGCGCATTCTGACGGGCAGCAGATGATGGCTCAGGAACTTGGGTCTCTGCCTGGGTAGAATTCCTGACTCCTGGCTTCAAATTGGCTGAGCCCTGGCTGTTGTAGGCATTTTAGGAGTGGGTCACTGAAAGGAAGATCTCTGTCTCTTTCTTTCAAATAAAAAAATATTTTTAGATTTTAATTTTGGGGGCCAGTGTGCGGCGTAATGGGTAAAGCCACTGCCTGCAGTGCTGGCATCTGTTCAGGTGCTAGTTCAAGTCCAGGCTGCTCCACTTCCCATCCAGCCCCCTGCTGATGTGCCTGGGAAAGGAGCAGAAGATGGCCCAAGCCCTTAGGCCCTTCCACACACATGAGAGATAGGGAAGAAGCTCCTGGCCCCTGACCAGCCCAGCTCTGGCTGTAGAGGCCATTTTGGGAGTGAACCAGCAGATGGAAGACTTCTCTTTCTTCTCTCTCTCTCTCTCTGTAACCCTGCCTTTCAAATAAATAAATCTTTAACAAAAATTTTAATTTTTAAAATGAGGCTGACACCCACACATCTTCCCTCATTGTAGCTGCTGCTCTGAATAATGTGAACAGTGCATTTACACACCACACATGTGCATCAGTGCTTTCCAGTTCCGTTTGTCCAGATGTGACGGCTTGGTGGTGGGGCCACCTGCTGAGTGCCCTTTGTGATCTGATCAGTCCGGGTAGCTCCTGTTTTTGCCTCTAACACTCTGCTGGGCAGTAATAAGATGTTAAAGGCGACGACACAGAGAGAAGCCAGGCTGTCAGCTTCAGAGAGGAAGGGAGTGAAGGGTAGAACAAGGAGGGAAAAAAGGGGGGAGTTGAGGGGAGATCAAAGACCAGCAGGAAGAAAGCCAAACTGCTGAGAGCTGGGGCCCTAAGGAAGACCCCAAAGCAATGAGACTGCAATTGTGCCAGCCAGTTACCCCGGCGAACTGAATTATTGAATGTCCCAAGTGGAAAAGGCCAGGGTAATGAAAAATAGCCCACACTGAGAGTGGACAGAGCCCCAAGTAGGTGCTGCGGGAAACCTGAGCCTGCTTCTCCCTGGTACATTCACTCCACTCCACCCCAGTTCTTCGGGAACCCTTTGTGCGACCAGTTTCTGCAGGGGGCGTCTCTGGTGGTGGCTTTTTTTTTTTTTTTAAGAGGGAGGGAAAGAGGGAGGGAGGAGGAGGAGAGGGAGAGAGAGGAGATTCATAAAGCACACAGAGAAAATGCTAATGTCGCTCAGCTCCGTTTCATTGTCCAGGAGGGACACAGGAGGGCACAAACGTCGCTCTGCAAACCAAGCCCCACGCCCCCGCCCCGGGCACCACCGCCTGTCCGTCCCTTCAGCCCGGTGTATCTCGGCGCTTTGTTCTAATTTATCCTATGCATAATTTATTCACGTGCGTGCTGTTTCCCCATCAGCAACTTTCAGCGACAATTGAAATATAGAAAATGTGCTATTAAACAAGTTGTTTTCAAAACATAGATGCGCCATGCGCCCGTCCCCTGCCCGCGACTTACGCGCGCGAGCTCTCGCGGAAGGAGTTTCAAAAGCACGCAGGGCGCAGGACTCGGCTGGGCGCGCGCATTGTTTACACCACCTCGCCTCCAGGGAAAGGGACTGGGACCGGGGCGGCTAATTATAAATGACCCCTCAGCCCCCACCTCGGAAACACAGGCGGGGCGGGGGAGGGGGGAGATGGGTAGGCAGTGGGGATGTGTGGCAGCGGAGACCCGGGACGACGAATACAGCACGACGCAAACGTCTCTAATCACCCCGAGTATAATTCAGAACTAATTCCACTTAATAGCCGGCGCTGGACCACCTTCTTCCCGTTTCTCGCCCTTTCCCCCACCCCCAACTCCCCCCGCTACAGACACCCTCCCCAGACGCGCAACCTTTCCACCGTCCAAAAACAAAAACAAATCCAAGCCACACCGGAGCGCGCGGCGAGCCCCGGGCGCCGGGAGGCTGCGCCCGCCCGCGCGTCAGCGGGCTCCCGGGTAACGAGCGTGCGGCTTTCCCCGTAGGAAGCCCAGGCGGCGCACATGTGAAATAGATTTCTCCAACTTGAGTTTCCCAGGAGGCATCCGCCCGGCTCTGTGGTTTCGGCTGGAAACCGGGAAACTGCTCCTCAGCCGCGGGGCGGGTGCAAACTCAGAGCTTCGGCGGCGTGGCGGCGTGGCGGCGCGGGCGCCCGGCGGCCGGGATGCGGCGAAGTTACGCCCATTGATTCCGCCGTAAAACAATATCGTCCTCCGGCCAGACGCGGCGGCGTTCGAGTGCTGCGTATCCTAGCTCCTCTCCGAGGAGCCTCGGCGCCCCGGGGCCTCTTCGCCGCTACCTACACGCTCGTGAACGCGAAAGCTCTCGTACCTGGGGCTCTCCTGCCCCTGCGCCTCGCCACGGCTTAGAACGGCTGGGAGAGAAGCGGGTGCACGCGCGCCTGACTGCCCCCGTCTGTCCATGGCGCCAGGACCCCCACGACCACTGCCTGGGCCGAGAATCCGGTCTTCCGCGGCAAGAGGAGGCGGGGGCCGGGAAGGGGGGAGGGGGCGTGGGCGCGCATACTCGGAGTTCAGAGAACCAGGGTCAACCCCCACCCCGCACTCCCACCCACCTACCCACCAGCACCTCACCTGCCTCTGGCCGGCGGCCCCCCGCAGCGCGGGGAGGTCCCGGGCGGAGGAGCGCGGCGCCGACCCCAGCCCCTGCCCCGGGCACCCCTAGCCCAGCGACACTAGTTTCCCAGGCCGCCGCCCCCGGCTCTGCGGTCGCGAGCGGACTTGGCGACTTAACAATTCCAAGGACTGGAAGGAAGGAAGGAAGCCAGGACGAATAGGAGGAGGAGGAAAGCAGGCAGTCGGACCTGGAGACTGGCCTCCGCGGGGGCTTGCCCAGCCCGGCCCCCGCCGTCCCGGATCCGGGCGTCCGCTCAAAGTGTCCCCGCGGCAGCCGCAGGCACCTGCCCCTCGCTCGAGCCGGGAGCCCCAGGCCGTCCCTCCGCCCGCTTCGGCAGCTCCCCAGAGCAGGCGACAGCACCTTTCAGGAGACCCGCGGCGTCCCTGCCCCCGTACCCACCCCCAGAATGGACCGGAGTCGAGAACGGGCCCCAGCCAGGGGCAACCGAACACGGTCCGGCGGCCGCCCGGAGCGCAGTCCCCGCCGGGGGCCTCCCTGGTCCCGGGGGCTCCCAGGCCCCGCTGCGCCCCCGCGGCGCTCTCAACTCCGGAAGGTTTGCACAAACTCCCCTCCGGCGATCGGAAGGCGGCGGGCACCCTGCAAACTCCCAAGCCGCCGAGGCTGGCCGAGAGCCGCGGGGCGGGGGCCGCGGGCTCCGGAGGCGCTGGGCTCCGCCGAGCGCATGGAGGCAGCCCCGGTCCGCCGCTCGCCCCCGGCCCGGCCGCCCCCAGCGCCGCGCTCGCAGCCCGGCCGCGCTGGGCGCTCGGTGGACCGCGCCGTCCCCGGGCTGCCCGCGACCCCGGGCCACCGCGCGCGCGCGAGCGCCGGCTCGCCGGCCGCCGGAGCCCCTAGCTGCAGGTCTCTCTCCGGATCCTCCAATTAAGCGAAACGCAAATGTAACAATTTTCTTCTTGTTAATTGCATCTCCTGACATTTCTGCGCGCTGGCGGGGGTGGGGGGGAGAGAAGATGAAGAAGTAAGAGCCGAAAGAAAAGAGAGAAGCCGCGGCCGCAGCGGGAGGCGCCTGCCCGCGCCGTGCAGCGGCCGCGCTGGGCGCGCGGAAGGCGCCTTTTTTTTCATATTGAAACCACGCGGAATATGTACATTTTTGAGTCGTACTTACGCTTTCAGGGGGTTGTGAATGACAGTCGCCATTTTGCTACAATGTAACAGAATATTGTCTGTCTCAGAGTTCTAAAGGTTCGCTCAGGGGAAGCGGCGGGCCAATCAGAGCACGGGATACCGGCCCGCCGGCCAATCGGCGCGGCTGGCCGCCGGGTGGGCGGGGCCTGCGCGGTGGTAGTTATTAGGGGAGCTGTCAAAGCCCAGAGGTCACTCCCTTTTGTAGAGCCCGAGAGCTAGCAGGTCTTAAAGGGGCAGTACCGCGCGAGCCGCTCCCGCCGGGACGGGGCCGAGAGGAGACGCTCCGGGAGAGCGGGCGAGTTTCCTTCGGGTCCCTACTTTCCTAAAATAACTGCAGAGAGTTTGCGCTCCAGGGTGGAAATATTTACATATTGCCAGCAGCCCAGCGGCTCCCATTCATTGGCCGCGCACACCGCCGTTCTTCAGCCCCCGCGGGGTCCATCCCCGCATTTCGGGGCAAAGTTGGAGGGCAGTCGTGGCCCACGCCCAGCAAATCACCGCACGCGTCCAGCCGCTCGCTAAGCGCTCCGGGTGCTGCGGCTTGGGCACGTTCTGGTTCCCCAAGTGTTTTCTTTATCTCGGCCGCCTTCCTCTCCCGGTCTCTTGGAACCGCCGCCGCCGCTGCTGGCGACTCCTGGACAGCAGCTGCCCTGTCCCTGGAGTGTCTCCATGTCAGCCTCGCTGCCGGCTCCAGCCAGGGCTTTCCGTTACGTAAGGCTCGGGGGTCACCCTGCGCTGCGCCCCCGCCCCCAGAAACTCGCAGAGCGGCGAGACCCGCACCCGCGCCGGCCGGAGGCTTGGGGGCCCCAGCTGGACGCCCCGGCTCTCCGCCCCTCGGGAAGCCGGGGACGAGGCACACGTCGCGGGCTGGGTGTTGTCCGAGTCCCTTTCCGGGAGCGGCGCTCGCGACTCCGGCGTCACCTTTCACTACTTAGATAGAAGGCGAAAAGAATTTGCTAATGAGTAATCCGCGGTGGCCAGAGGCGTCCGCCCGGGGTCAGCAAGAAGTCCCGTCCCGGCCGGGTCCCGACGGAGGCGGGAGGCTGGAGTGCAGGCGGGGCGCGGGACCGGCCCCCGGGCTCTGCGGACCGCCACCCCCCCACACCCCCACGCGGCCGAGTCCGGTCCAGCGGCCGAGGTCGCGGGGTGGGGGCGAGGGGCGGCTCACCTACGATCTCCAAACATCAGTAAGACGTCCCAGAACTTGCCAAGCTGAACTCCATACCCCAGCAGGGCTGCGGATGAGCCGCCGGCGGCTGAGTCGGGGTGTCGGTCAGGGGACCCCTTCCCCGTGCCTGGCCGGCGGCGCAGCAGCGTCCTGGCCCAGATGGCCGTCTGCACAAACCAGCTTCGGTGCTAAGCGCAGGCACTCCCTGCGCCAGGGGCTGGACCCAAAGCGCGTCCTTGGGCTGGGATGAGCCCGGGCATCTGAACAGGCCAGCACTGTTTCTCACACCGGAAGTGCGAGTTTCAAGTTATCAGACAGAACTTCCCCCAACGACTTCGAGATATCAAAAGCGCAACCATTAGAAGACAACGGCCTTACTTTAATGCACGCAGCCTGGTGAGGGAAGTGAGGAATGTGGCGCCTGCTCCCGACAAGGTTTACGATCCAGTGGGAGAGGGAGGAAAAAACAAATTCATATTGCATATGGGAGAGTGGACATAGGGTTAACTGTCCAGGCCCAGAGCAGAAGCCAGTGTAGTCCCACTGGAAAATGGCAGATCAAGCTGTCTTTGTTGTCAGAGATTTGAATCCAGAACTTACTCATTTATGTTACATCTTGTACTGATTGGACTGAAAAATAATACATTAAAGACAGTAATTTTAAAAAAAAAGATAATCTTGCCTTTTTGTAATCCACTGGAATATCATTTTAACTCTGTCAATACACACGTGAGTTCTGAACAAGCAGAATTATTACAAAGCTACCTTTTATCAATTCTGCGACATCAGTGAGCTGTTATTACTTTAACTTTGGATTTTATTTCATAGACAAAAGAACTTTTTTCTTTTTTGGCCAGATGTTCAAAAGCAAAGGCACTTAGGAATGTGTTTAAAGGAGACAGGGTTCATGAACACAGTTTTGGAAAATGTTCAATTTTAAAATGGAACAGCCTTATGTACGGTTAGGGGTGCAGGCTGTGCAGTCCCCCACTTACCAGCTGGGTTACCTTGGGTGAGTTTCCTTAGCAGCACGAAGGCCTCAGTCTCCGCAGCTGTAATAATGGAGCCTCGTCCAGGTGGAGTCTATGGAGAGTTGACTCGTCCTGATGGCAGAGGGAATGCATGCAATCTGAGTAAGCGGACACTACAGGAAGTGAGACTGTCCACAGAGTATTGCTTTTTAAATGAATCATCTCAAGAAAAAAGTGAGCAACTGAAAACTTTGATGGGATTAGAGTAAACAAGAATGTTTCAGTGAGGCATAATATTATAACCACGTAAACTTCAAAAAAAAAATCCTCTTGCTGATCACAATTGCAAGACATTTTTTAAAATCACATTCTCAAAGCTCTACAGAGACACATATTTAAATCACCCCATCTCACCCCATCCCCTTCATCTTGACTGAAGAACTTAGGCAACTTCATTCCAGGGCAGGGCAGATCCAAAATAGCCACTGCCCCTTTGCACCTGAAGATTCACCGTCCAGTCCGGGAGCCAGGAGCCACAGGTGACACTGAGCACTTGAAATGTGGCTAGTCTGATCAAGAAGTGTTGCACCTGTAAAACATACACCACATTTTTTTTTTTTACCATTTATTTTTTATTCATTTGAAAGACTTACAGAGAGAAGTAGAGACAGTCTTCCTGCCATTGGTTCACTCCCAAAGGGCTGCAATGGCCAGAGCTGGGCCAATCAGAATCCAGGACCCGGGAGCTACTTCTGGGTCTCCCATGTTGGTGCAGGAGCCCAAACACTTGGGCTGTCCTCCGTTGCTTTCCCAAGTACATTAGCAGGGAGCTGGGTCAGAAGTAGAGCAGCTGGGACTCGAATGAGTGCCCATATGGGACGCTGGGCGCTGCAGGTTGGGACTTTAACCCGCTGCACCACAGCACTGGTACCACCACATTGCATAGACTGAGATTTGGAAACAGTAATGTATCTCTTTAATAACTTTTATATTGGTCACATGTTGAAATATTTCAGATTTACTGAGTTAAATAAAATATTAATACTAAATTCATCTGTTCCCTTTTACTTGATTTTTTTTTAAATGACACTCCTGGGAAATTTCAAAGTATGCGTGTGGCTCTTGTTAAATTTCTAGTGTAGATGGTGCTGGACAGTGTGTGTGGGCAGGGGAAGCTGCATGGAGCCCATTCGCAATTCTGTCCGTTCATTATGTGTAGCCTTCCTGAATTCAGCCTTGCGGTTAGAGAGCAAAACTGGACGGCCACGCTCAAGTATGCACTGGACGATGCCCGGGGAAAGGAACTCCCAAGATGCAGCCAAGGACCCAAGGACCTAAACCCCGGGGACACCCATCTCTGTTCACTCCAAAAATGTTTGGAAGGGATCCTAGCAGAAGCTGGGAAGGATGGCATTTTGGTAGCGAGTTTCAACTTTTCAGCCAACTTTTTAAAGGCTTATCTCAATATGAGAGAGAAGTAAGGGAAGGAGAACGCAGGTCCTCCAAGAGCCAAAGAGTTCATTTGGAAGAGGAAATGTGCCACAAAAGCCATCCAAAATAAATGGAGTTCCTCTGGGGCTCTGGCAGCTGAAGGGGGTTTAAGTCCTGTGGGTATGAAAAACAAGAACAAGCTCACCCTCAATCCTTCCATTCAAGCCACAGGAACAGCCAGTCATGGCCTGAGCAGCTAGTTGGCCGTTCCCTGACATCCACGACCAGCTCTGGTGTGTTCTGAGCACTGAACTGAAGACAAATTCTTTTGAAGAAAAAGATGCATTCAAAGTGTAACCTGATTTTCTCTCTTCTTGCAGGATGTGGGCAGATGGGCTCTTACTCTGTTCACAGTCTCTCAAAGTGCACATGCATACACGCGTGTGCACACACATACACACACACTCACACTCAAGTTCTGTGTCTGGGGGTGCTCCTAGAGCCAGGCCTCTGAAACTTCATATTTCAGGCTAGTGTCAATCAGAAACAATGCTGTTGCTTCCCCCTAACTTAGTTCATTCATTCACTGCAGGCTTTCTCAGAGAGAGGCATTGTGCTAGGCACAGGTGGTGAATTAAAAATAAACCAGACATGGGAACAACCCTCAAAAAGCAATTTCCATCCATCTGGAGAGAGAATAAAGATAGTAGGCCCAACCCTAAGAGCAAGCGGAGCAATTACTCGATGGGACTTAAAAGGAAAACACAGCCCGCCCTGCTGGTCCTCCCCCTCTCCTGCAAGGTGCCCGTGAGCCCAGTGGATGCATCCTTGGGTATTGGTTGAGTGGATTTACTCCTCTGAGTTTCCGTGGTTCTGAGGGATCCAGCCTTTTCATAAAGTAGTACACAATAAAGGAGATATGGTATATGCCAAAGGATCTCATAGAAATATTTCTACTTGCTTGGGAAGTACTTAGAAATGAGCCAAAGTGTGAAAGGCCTTCTGGACCAAACCTAGAATCTGGCAACAGCCAATTCATCTGGCAAATGTGTGTACACTCCCCACTGCTGGGCCTGGAGGTGCAGAGGGAGCTGAGACAACCCCCACCTTTAAAGGGCTCGCATTTGAGAGATGCAGGAGGGAGAAACAGGCCCTTCCATGCAGAGCCACCGACCTGACTGGAAGATCAGGGTTGTCATGGAAGAAGCTATGCCTGACCTGAGTCTCACATGACCCCTGCATTGGCAGTCCCTGCAGGGGAGTGGGGGAGGGCACTGGGGTCAGAAAGCACTCAGTGCAGGCAGAGAAGAAGCCAGGAAGCTGGAGAGGCAAACAGGGGGTGCCGATACCCGGAGACAACCAAGCAACCCTGGAAGACTGTAAGGCAGGGTGATAATGAAGAGACTGGGTTTTTTTCAAAAGTTCATTTCAGTAGCAGCTTGCCCAGAGGATGGAGGAGGCTGAGCTGGAGGCCTGGGAACTGGCAGGGCTGAGGCCTGAGGGCACAGATAAGGCCAGAAGCAGGGACTTCTGGGAGAGCAGAACTGCAAGGCGTGGTCAGCAGTTTGCTGTGGGCTTGAGGGACAAGAGAGGGGTCCCAGTAACACTCCTTGGGGGTGGACACCAGGTCCAGGCCAAAGGCCTAAAGACTGCAGACAACTGAAGCTCTGGGACTTTCTCTGGCAGGGGAGGGGCTCACCCTGGTAGAGGACTTTAGGCCCATTCCCAACTCTCCCCTGCTATTGGTCTAAGTCTCTTTTCCTGGGTGAATGATGACCTAGGCTGGGATTCTCTTGAGCCACTCCCTTCCTCTCTTTAAGAACTCTTCCTTCAACAGGATCCCTTCCAAATGTCCTCGTGCTAGTCCTCACCCTTTCCCTAGGGAGCATCCTGAGCTGGAGGCGCAGAATTTCCCTCCTGGGTCATGGAATCTTAAGAGAAGACTGTAGGACACCCCAAAATCGTCACCCAAAAGGGGTCAAAGCTTCAAGAAGAAGACATACACGTAGGCACAAGCAGCAGCTGGACTAGGAGCTCAGGCACCAGGAATGACAGCAGGTAGGCTGTTCCTACCAGGACATTTTCTTCAATCAGATCACACAGAATAGCCACCCTCTACTCCCAGGACCAGCCCCAGCCTCTCTCATGCCAGAATCTCACAAGCAGGCCTTGCTCCTTCTTCCTGAGACACTGGGTTCAGAGCCCTAGGGCTGTCTTTTTTTTTTTTTTTTTTAATAACTCCCCTCTCTTCACCCTGCTCTACCTGCCAAGTCCGCCTTGGCTAGGTCCTCTCTTGGCCCATCTGCATGGACACCATGTGGATGAAATCCTGGTAGCTCTGGTGTCCTGAGTCAAAGCAACTGGCACGGCCTCCTGCAGAAAGGGACAAAATGGAACAGGGGGAAAACTGTCCACCACTACTGCCATGCGGAGTGACCAAGACAGACCTGAGCCAAATTCCCCTAAGACAGTACACGCACGTGAAGAAGCAGGCACACTCCCTTGGTCATTCCTGGGAAAGAAGCTTCTTTTCATTTGCAAAGGTGGCTGCCCAAGGGTGCCCCAAAGAGGGCTTTCTGTGGGGTGTTCCTTTAAGTATGGTGACACTCCCGGGCACCTGTTTCCCTCACTCATGCCACTTACATGACCTCAGGCTTCTGCTCTGTCATTAGGCAGGAAACATCCAGAAGTCTACAAGCCAAGCACAGGAGGACATTTTAAGTCTTGTTGTTCTGCAGACATTTATACCACCATATAAAAATAGGTGTCCACAGCAGGAGAGGTGGAGAGAAGCCACAGGGCCTAAGATCTCCCATACTTTGGCAAAGAGGCTGGGACCTGCTGGATTCAAGCAGGTGTTTTTCTATTCTCTGACAGCTCCAGGCACTGAACTCTGGCCTGCATGGCTGCAAAAGGATCTCTATCCCAAGGTTATTCTATCCCAGAGGAAAAAATGAAGGAGGTAAGAAATGTTCCTGCAGTCCATAGAAGGCCCAGTATATTTTAAATTCATCTAAACCCATAGGGGCAGCCCGCCTGAAGACAACTTCTTCAATGCAGCACTGAGTTCTGGGACAAAGGCACAGCCCAAAGGGTCTAGAAATCCAAAGAAAATAATGAAAAGAGAAAAGCAGCAGGGGGAAATCAGTGAGCAGAGACTACTGGGAGAAGGGAGAGAAACAGAAGCACTGGTTCTAGTAAGGGAAAAGCAAGAGCACAATGAAATAGAAAACAAAGGAAATTTATGTTTGGCACCTGGATTTGCAAAGTCACTGGCTGTTCTCTGTTTTCATCAAAGGAGGATACCATTTATTCTATCCCTGCACAACAGACAAAAACCCTATAGTTGCCATTTTGCAATTGTTGGAACCCAATAATACTGAAAACCAGAGCTGTATTCTTGGTACAAGTGGGTTCAGTAACAGTGACTGTGAAAACCCCTATGTTTCTAGAAAAGCTATTTATGAAGCTGATAGTAAATATTTTAATCTCATCCATTTAGCAGCTTCAATTTAAACCTATTTGGATTAAATAGATCTCAAGTTAGTCATTTGCTACTTTGGGCCTTGGCAGAGTTTTGTCCATAACTCTGATAAAATACTTGGATTTTGGTGCTTGTGTACTGTCTCCTACTGCCACAAGGTATGGGGAGGGCGGACCTTGAAATCTTCAGAGCCTGGTGCAAGGCCTAGCAGATAGTTAATAATGGGCAGTTGAAAGAATAAGTAAAAGCAGAAATAACTAAATTCCATGTTACAAACCACACCCTATTAACATATCTACTCCAAACCCACTAGGATGGCTAGAGCCGAGAGGTGTTGTTGAGAATGTCAGGGTATTAGACCCCCCCTACACCAATGGTGGGATTGTAGAATGGTGCAACAATTTTGTAAAACACTCTGGCAGTTCCATAAGCAATTAAACATAGCGTTACCATATTACCCAGCAATCCCACTACCAGCTATATATCCAAGAAAAATGAAAACATATGTCCACATAGAAACTTGTATATGAATATAGCAGCATTATTCATAATATCCAAAGGATGGAAACAACCCCAATGTTCATCAACAGACAAATGGACAAAGAAAAGGCGGTATAATCATACAGTAGAACATTCTTCAATCACAAGAAAGGATGGTGCACTGACACACACTACAACATGGGTGAAGCTTGACCACATTATATGCTAAGTAAAAGAAGCCAGAAACAGCCGGCGCCGCAGCTCACTAGGCTAATCTTCCACCTGAGGCACCGGCACACCGGGTTCTAGTCCCGGTTGGGGTGCTGGATTCTGTCCCGGTTGCTCCTCTTCCAGTCCAGCTCTCTGCTGTGGCCCGGGAATGCAGTGGAGGATGGCCCAGGTGCTTGGGCCCTGCACCCCATGGGAGACCAGGAGGAAGCACCTGGCTCCTGCCTTTGGATCGGCACAGCGCTGGCCGTAGCGGCCATTTGGGGGGTGAACCAACGGAAGGAAGACCTTTCTCTATGTCTCTCTCTCTCTCTCTCTCTCTCTCTCTCACACTGTCTAAACTCTACCTGTCAAAAAAAAAAAAAGATATAATGAGGATTGAGGCTTTCTTTTTTCATTTTCATAATGTCTTTAGCTAGCTTTTATGAAATCTGGATAGTCTTTGGCGATGTAGAACCAAGGAAATATGACCCCAAAATGTGACTGGAAACACAGATGACAGCATTAGTGCAGGAAACTCCGAGTGAGCGGGAAGCCCGATCAGAAAACTCGGACCTGAATCCTTGCTCCGCTCTCTTACAAGGTACACACCCTGGCAGGTGACTTCATCTTGAACTTCAATGCACTCATCTATGAAATGGAGATATTCACACCAGAAGGAGTAACTGACATGTGGCACTTGAGAAACAGCTCCTTCTCTTCTTTGGATGGGCAATGAAGATTGAATGCTGGGTGGTGCTGGAGAGGTACAAGGAAATGAAAGAACAGAAAACAAGGCATGGTGGAGGCTCAGGGCGGGCGGGGGCTGGTGATCAGAAGTTGACACAATGGACCCACACTGTGGCTGAAGCCAGATAATCCCGGACGGGAATGGAAGACAAAGATTCATTGTTTAAGGAAAAGGGACACTGGGCCTGAGAGAAAGCAAAATGGAAGCCAGGGTGGCCTTTGATACTGAGAGGGAAGGCAATCCCTTCCAGATTTTCCTCCTGGGATACGATGAATTAGAGGCAAGTGTGGTAGGCGACAACAGGAAAGGATTAAATGTAACATCTAACATACATTCCTTCATTCCTATTTTTTTTTTTTTGACAGGCAGAGTTAGACAGAGAGAGAGAGAGAGACAGAGAGAAAGGTCTTCCTTCTGTTGGTTCACCCCCCCAAAGGGCCAGGAGCCAGTTGCCTCCTCCTGGTCTCCCATGCGGATGCAGGGCCCAAGCACCTGGGCCATCCTCCACTGCCTTCCCTGGCCACAGCAGAGAGCTGGACTGGAAGAGGGGCAACAGGGACTAGAACCCAGTACCCATACAGCATGCCAGCGCCACAGGCAGAGGATTAACCAAGTGAGCCACGGCGCTGGCCCCATCTAACATACATTCCTAGAAAGTTACTCACTGTTGACTGGGATATTTCAAAGGTCTGGATTTTAAGGGAGAAAGACTAATTGGAAACCAAGGTCTAGTCCACACTAGAGTGTCTCGTCGTCTACTGGGAGGAGGGCAGACTTGTGCTGAAAAGAGTAAAACGAACTTCTTGAAATTATGCAGCAAAGTCCCAGTGTTGGAATTTGTTACTGGCTATTGAGCTCCCTCTAGTGTCAGTTAGTGGGGAGGACACCGAAAGCCTCAAGGTTGAGAAAACCTGCTGGACCCCAGCCTTGGAAGAAACGGCCACACGGTAATATTTACATGGATACCTGGAAGGAAAGGGTTGAAAAACACCAATAAGATAAAAATGAGTCATTTTGTCGTGAGGCTCTGGAACATTCTAGGTATTCACATGATGAATGTTGAACAAGTGACTGGCGTTAGGTCCGTGGCAGCCAGTCCTGGATTAACACCCATCAGGGTATTGACGTGGAATGAGTACACCACCTGTCAACCCAGTGCAGCAATGGAACACTTGGCCACTTAGATTTTAGGATACTTTGTGAGGGATATAGTTGAGCAGGACCATGGCTAGGTCACCAGGAAACTGTTCCCCTGGGCCAAAAAAACAAATGTGCATGCTGTCCACAAGAGCAAGTCATCATTTCTCCCCTGAGCCGTGGTGAGAGGGAGTCCATTCACAAAGCTGGGGGGAACAGGGGGCGCCATATGCCTCGGTGAAAAAATTACCCATGATCCCACATATTTGATTTATTTATCACTCCTGCTGAGTCAGGTGGAAAAAGCATGCCCGGTTCCCTAGCCAAAACTGTGTTGGCAATCAGATCTGTTATTCATTGAGAGGGAAGAAAAGATTAACCACACAGACCTACTTCACTCTGCTTGCTAGACCACTTCTTTAGTTGCAGGAAACTTAGATTCAATGGATTCAACAGTATATGGAGTAAGTATTCCCTGGCTATTCTAGCTTTGCCTGAGTGGACTGCAAAGCTTGAAAAGGAAAAAATAAAAATAAAAACAAAAAACCAGCCCCAGCATGCAATGATCTACTTTGAGAGTGCCTGGACAGCAGGGATAGCCAGGAATGCCTGGAAACTTCCGTGCTCCTGCTTGGAGAACTTGGAGAGACACACCCTGTGTAACAACGTAAGACACCACTTCCCTCACTTATGAAATCTGCAATACCTGTGTTTCCTCTTATGCAAATGCCAAGTTATATGGAAGACCTATATTTATGTTAGGTAATTTCAATTACCTGAAATTAACCGTCAGGTAGAATGACTTGCAATGTTTTGGAGACTAAGCTTTCCCTGACACTTTTAAGATTTACTTTTTTAAATTTAATTTAATTTATTTATTTAAGAGGTAGAGTCACAGACAGGGAGAGGGAGCGATAGAGAGAAAGGTCTTCTATATACTGGCTCACTCCCTGATCTGAAACTGGGAGCCAGCAGCTTCTTTTGGGTCTCCCATGCAGGTGCAGGGGCCCAAGGACTTGGGCCATTTTCCAATGCTTTCCCAGGCCATTCCAAAGAGCTGAATAAGAAGTGGAGCAGCCAGGACTTGAACTGGCATGCATATGGGATGCTTGCACTGCAGGTGAAGGCTTAGCCTACTACACCATAGCGCTGGCCCCAAGATTTATATATTTATTTGAAAGGCAGAGTTACACAGAGAGAGGAGAGGCAGAGAGAGAGAGGTCTTCTATCTGCTGCTACACTCCCCAGATGGCCACAAATTGAAAGGCAGAGTTACACAGAGAGAGGAGAGGCAGAGAGATAGAGGTCTTCTATCTGCTGCTTCACTCCCCAGATGGCCACAAAGGCTGGAGCTGTGCCAATCTGAAGCCAGGAGCCAGGAGCCAGGAGCTTCCTCCAGGTCTCTCACATGGATATAGGGGCCCAAGGACTTAGACCATCCTCCACTGCTCTCCCAGGCTATAGCAGAGAGCTGGATCGCAAGTGGAGCAGCCAGGACTCGAACCGGCGCCCATATGGGATGCTGGCACTTCAGGCCAGGGCATTAACCTGCTGCACCACAGTACACTGCTTCATTCCCCAAATGGCCAGGGGTGGGCCAGGGCAAAGCCTAGAGCCTAGAACTCAATCCCAGTCTCCCATACAGGTGGTAGGGCCGTCTTTTGCTGCTTTTCTAGGAGCATTAGCTAAATAGGAAGTGGAGCAGCCAGGACATGAACCAGCCAGTGCCCAAGGGATACCAGCATCAGAGGAGGCAGCTTAACCCACTGTACCACACTGCTGGCCCCTGCCCTGACTTTTAGAGATGTCCCAAAAGTCATTCCTCTGATGCTCCAGCTTTAGGTGATTACTCATCCTGCCAGAAGTCACAGCGAGATCCAGGACTCTAACACAGCCCAAAGAGGTCCCTAGAGCTCCTACTGTAGGAAAACTCAAACGATTATGCCCGATTTTCTTTCCTTGAGCAGGATGGAGAGCAGATGCCTAAATGCACCAAGAGCACACAGTGCTATGGGAAAGGGGTTCAAATCGGGCCCCCAAACAAAGCCCTCTAAAAGAGGCCACCAAAATGCAGGAATTCACTCAGGGTTTTGAAATGTGAAACAAGGAAGTGACCATTAGTAGTAAAAAAAAAAAAAAAAAAAAAAAAGGCAACATTTCACTGATTTCTATTTTAAATAAATAAATAAATAACTACAAGCAGTGAAGCGGGAGAAAGGACTGAGTCTTCCTCACACCCTGGGGATTGCTACTTCTCACCAGGGGTCAACACCCGGAAGCCCTGCAAGGAATGAGGCCTTCCTGTGTCCTGCCTTCTCTTCAGGGCTCCTGGCCTTTTCAACTCCAAGAGCGCCCATCAAAGCGGCTTCTGCGGAATTGGAGGAAGCAGGGAGGACAGTTAGAAACGGCATTGGAAGACTCAACTCTCAGAATCACAGATGTCAGACAGGTTTTAGGACATTGTAAGAGCAAAATCCTTCCACTCAGCCTCATAACACGATCCTGTCAGAGGTTCCATTTTTAATTATTAGAAAAAGACATCCTTCATGAAATCTGCTAGCAATCTCCTACAGTGAAAAACGTCTGCATGTCCCATCTCAGAGCAATAGTAATGCCTGACTTTATTATGAAACACATTTATTTAGGGCTGGTGTGGTGGCATAATGGGTGAAGCCACCACATATGGGTGCTGGTTCATGTCCTGGCTGCTCCACTTCCAAACCAGCTCCCTGCTAATGGCCTGGGAAAAGCAGTAGAAGATGGCCCAAGTGTTTGGGCCCCTGTTACCCGGATGAAGCTACTCGCTTGCTTCAGCCTGGCTCAGCCCTGAGCCTTGCAGCCATCTGGGGAGTGAATCAGTGCATGGAAGATTCTCTCTCTCTCTCTCTCTCTCTCTCTGTAACTCTAACTTTCAAATAAATAAATAATACCTTTTAAAAAGTTTACTTAAAGCAGTCAGAAGGTTTTTTTAATATTTATTTTATTTATTTGAAAGAGTTACAGAGGGGCCGGCACTGTGGCACAGTAGGTTAATGCCCTGGCCTGAAGTGCCGGCATCCCATGTGGGCACCGGTTCGAGGCTTCCGATCCAGCTCTATGGAATGGCCTGGGAAAGCAGTAGAAGATGGCTCAAGTCCTTGGGCCCCTGCACCCACGTAGGAGACCCTGAAGAAGCTCCTGGCTCCTGGCTCCTGGCTTCAGATTGGCGCAGCTCTGGCCATTGTGGCCAACTGGGGAGTGAACCAGCAGATGGAAGACCTCTCTCTCTGTGTCTGCCTCTTCTCTTTGTGTAACTCTGGCTTTCAAATAAATAAATAAATCTTTAAAAAAAAAAAAAAAGAAGGAGAAGAAGAAGAAGAGTTACAGAGAGAAGTAGAGAGAGAGAGGTCTTCCATCCGCTGGTTCACTCTCCAAATGGCTGCAACGCTGGAGCTGAGCTGATCTGAAGTCAGGAGCCAGGGGCTTCTTCCAGGCCTCCCACATGGGTTCAGGAGCCCAAGGACTTGGGCCATCCTCCACTGCTTTCCCAGGCACATTAGCAGTGAGCTGGATTGGAAGTGGAGCAGCCAGCACTCGAACTAGCACTGATATGGGATGCCAGTGCTGCAGGCGGAGGCTTTAACCCACTGTACCACCACACCAGCCCCCAGAAGTATTTTTTAACATCCTATGAAATCTCTAAATCTCACTATAAGATGATTATAAGTAATCACTGACTGAATTTTACCATCAAATAGGATCGAAGGTCCTAAAGGTCACAGTATTGGGTGAAAGTATTATATGCAAAGTAATTCAGACAGAATCTTAAACTATATCAGTATATTGTAGGCCATTTGAAAACACATTTCCAAGCACACAACTGAGCACAACCAATGAGAAAGGATTAATAATTATAGTAACAGCCTCACTTGGGTAGTCTTTCCCAAATGCAGGTACTGTTCTGACGCCCTTTGTCCTTTTGAGCTAACATAAACCTAAGAATAACTCCTTAAACATTTAAGAGGCTTCAAAAAATTTGTGAAAAAAAGTGAAATTATAGGAGTGGAAAAAATGAAATACAAGCATATTCTTTTTCTAATATGAATTTACCATGAACTTTTTGAAGAACTCATTTTACAGGCAGGAAAGAACTCATGTTTTCTTGGTTTGTGAAAATATTATGAATAAAAGCAAAAGCAAACCCAGGGCCGGCGCTGTGACTTAGCAGGTAAAACCACCACCTACGGTGGCGGTATCCCATATGGATACCAGTTCGAGTCCCGGCTGCTCTACTTCTGATCAGCCTTCTGCTATGGCCTGGAAAAGCAGTAGAGGATGGCCCAAATCCTTGGGCCCCTGCACCCATGTAGGAGATCCAGAAGAAGCTCCTGGCTCCTAGCTTTGGATTGGCACAGCTCTGGCTGTGGCGGCCAACTGGGGAGTGAACCAGCGGATGGAAGACCTCTCTCCCTGTCTCTGCCTCTCCTTTTCTCTCTGTGTAACTCTTTCAAATAAATTAATCTTAAAAAAAAAAAAAAAAGCAAACGCATACTAACTAGCAGCCCCTACTTACAACCACATCAGCAGGTTTACCAATCTCTCAATTCCAGTCCAAATAACTCTTCTTCCAAGTTCAAAACCCAAAAACGGGAGCCTGTGTTGCGGCACAGTATGTTAAGCTGCTGCTTGTCACACAGGCATTCCATCTCAGAGTGCCAGTTCCAGTCCTGGCTGCTCTGATTCTAATCCAGGTCCCCGCTAAAGCACCTGGGAAAGCAGCAGAAGATGGCCCAAGTGCTTGAGTGCTGGCCCACTACATGGGAGACCCAGATGGAGTTGCTGGTTCCTGGCTGCAGCCTAAACCAGCCCCAGCTATTGCAAGCAATTGGGAAGTGAACAAGTGGATGGAGGATCTCTCTCTCTCTCTCTCTCTCTCTCTCTCTCTCTGTGCCTTTCAAATAAATAAATAAGTAAATCTTTAAAAAAAAAATTGTACTCTCCAGTCTGCACGTTGCAGTGGTGCATGTGTGATTTCACACAATGCTATTTTCATTGGCTATCTGGAAAGCAAAGAAGAAACCGCTTTTCTTTTTTTCTTAAGATATATTTTATTTATTTGAAAGACAGAGTTACAGAATGAGAGAGAGTCAGAGGAGGGGGGCGGTTTCCATCCGCAGGTTCACTCCCCAGATGGCCATAACTGCCAGAGCTGCGCCGATCCAAAGCCAGGAGCCAGAAGCTTCTTCCAGGTCTCCCACACAGGTGCAGGGGCTCAAGGACTTGGGCCATCTTCTACTGATTTCCCAGGCCATAACAGAGAGCTGGATCGCAAATGGAGCAGCCAGGACTCGAACCAGCGTCCATATGGGATGCCAGCACTGCAAACTGCAACTTTAACCACTGTGCCACATCGCTGGCCCCAGAAACTTCTTTAAAACCATACACCTTGGGGGCAGCAGGCAACATGGAGCAGGTACCCCCAACAGTGGGAAAGGTCTCCCCACACTTTACTCTGTGCTGCTCTTTCTCATTTCGTGTTCCCCTCAGAGGAGGATGGGGAATCTCAATCTCTGTATATACCCCATAAAGAAGAAGAAAAAAAAAAGACTAAAATACCAAACCTCTGGACTGGTGATGTAGTGCAGCAGGTGAAGCTGCTTGCAATGCCAGCATCCCATATCAGAGTGACGGTTCAAGTCCTAGTCGCTTTGCTTCTGATGTAGCTCCCTGCTAATGTACCTGAAAAAGCAGCAGAAAATGGCCCTCGGGCTCCTGCCACCCCACCCACTTGGGAGACTCAGATGAAGTTCCAGGCTTTTAGCTTCAGCCTGGACCAGCCCTGGCCATTGCAGCCATTTGGGGAGTGAACCAGTGGATGGAAGATCTTGCCCTCTCTGTCTCTTCTTCTATCCGTCACTCTGCCTTTCAAATAAATAAAATAAATCTTTTTAAAAAATCAAACTTGTGCTAGAAGTTTTTAAAAGTTTAACACAAGCAGCAAATAATTCTGCTGACACAGGAAAGCCATCACAAAGATGTGCTATAACCAATATGTGTGTGGCTTTCAACACTGTCCCAGCTGCCCCATCATTTGCAACGGAGGTAACACTTCAGGGCTGTCAACACTCCCTGCATTCATTCTCTGCCATCCCTTTTTCAAATTGAGCCCCCTCAAGGCAACTATAAATAAAAATGTGTACGTTACTGAGTCATGTTAGTATTACAAGTTTGAGGTTTATTAGGTTTTTTGTTGTTATTATATTTTCAAAGTGAAAATAACTTCATCTCTTTCCTAGATATAAAAATAATGCATGCCCATTATAAAGAATTGGAACAATACATAAAGATACAATCACGACAATAAAGTCCCCTGAAATGTCACTATCCTAACCAGTAACAATGAGGCAAACCCCCTTTGATGTATGTCCACATGTATATCCACACACATGTCCACACGTATATCCACCTATGCACAGATACTCCCACAACTATCATTGCTGTTATCATTATATGCAAATTTGAAAATGTTCTTTTCTTCTTCTCCCTCAAATAATAACCTAGAGAACCACACCACTGTAGTCATGCCCCCACACGTACGTTTTCATGTCCACCCACATGTAGCAGGTTTTTAATCCTTGTTGACAATTCTGATCCATATTATACACGTTTTGCATCTTTCTTTTCTCACTCACCAGTATTTCGGGGAAATCTCTCTCAGACATCTGGTAGGGCTATCATTCATTTCATCTAATGGCCATATAATATTCTATGGAGTAATATATTTTAATTTTTAAGCCATTCACTGATTAATGGCCATTCGCCATGTTTCTAGTTCTTGGCAGCTACAAACAATGCTGCAATAAACATTCTCACACACATGTCCTTACAAATTAGCACTTTTATTTTTATGGACTGGATTCCTAGGAGTAGGATTCTGGGGTCGAGGGGAACATGTGTTTTTAATTTTAATAGGTATTGACAGATTGCCTTCCCCAAAATGCTGGGATGTTTTACAGTTCCACCAGAAACCCATGAGAGAACATTTTGCCCCACAGCCCTGCTGGTAACAGGTAGTATAGCTCTCCCTCATTTTCCCCTTGAATGGAGATAAGGCAATATTCATTATTAGTTTGCATCTCGGTGAGTTTGGGCCATGGCACACACTGTTCACAGGGTTTGGGGCTGCAACATAGTTCACCATTGGCTTCCAAACCAAACATCATGTTCTCAGGGCCTAGGAGGGGCCCAGATCTTTTGCAGTTTGTAGCAAGGTGTGCTGTCAGTGGCCTTAGTCTGACCACCAAGAAACTGCAGTATCTGCAGCAAGCATTTGTCCCAGCAGTTAGGATGCCATTTGGGACGCCCACACCCATTACCAGAGTGACTGGCTTCAAGTCCTGGTTTCATTCCCAATTCCAGCTTCCTGCTCATGCACACCCTGGAAGCACCAAGTGATAGCTCCAGTCCCTGGGTCTCTGCCACCCACATGGAGACCCGGATTGAATCCTGGGCTCCTGACTTCAATCTGGCTCTGCTCTGGCTCCTGCAGGCATTTGGAGAGTGAACCAGAAGAAGGGAGATCTCTCTCTTGCTCTCTTTCCATCTTTCAAATCAATGAAAATAAATAAATTTGTTTTTAAAATTTGAGCATATTTTTCTATAACTGTTGGATATTTGCACTAGTTTTGCAAATGTTGTCTTCATATCTTGTCCATTTTTCTACAGGAATTCTCCATTTGCATTATTATTTTTCTTGTCAATTTGTGAGGTGAAATTTACAAGATTAAAGAAACTAACTCTGACTACCATTTACTGCAATACATTTACTCTCTTTTGCCCATTACCTTTGTTTATGGTGTCATTTATAGCATAATTTAAAAATGTTCTTTTAAATATCTTATTTATTTGTTTGAAAGACAAAATTACAGAGAGAGAGGGAGAGACAGAGAATTTTTGGCCCCAGTGGCCAGAGCTGGGCCAGACCAAAGTTAGGAGCTAGGAACATCAGCCAGGTCTCCCACATGGGTGCAGGGCCCAAGCACTTAGGGCCATCTTCTCTTTCTCATTGCTGGCCTTCAGTTATTAAAAAAAAAAATTTTAGGGGCTGGCGCTGTGGCATAGCAGATAAAGCTTCCACCTCCAGTGCCGACATCCCATATGCGCGCTCGTTTGAGCCCCAGATGCTCCACTCCCGATCCAGCTCTCTGCTATGGCCTGGGAAAGCAGTAGAAGATGGCCCAGGTCCTTGGGCTCCTGCACCTGCGTGGAAGACCCAGAAGAAGCTCCTGGCTCCTGGCTCCTGGCTCCAATCGCACAGCTCCAGCCACTGCAGCCAACTGGGGAGTGAACCAGCAGATGAAAGACCTTTCTCTCTCTCTCTGCTTCTCCTTCTTATTCTGTGTAACTCTGACTTTCAAATAAATAAATAAAATCTTGGGGCTGGCGCTGTGGCACAGCGGGTGAATGCCCTGGCCTGAAGCGCCGGCATCCCATATGGGCGCCAGTTCAAGACCTGGCTGCTTCACTTCTGATCCAGCTCTCTATGGCTCAGCTATCGCCTGGGAAAGCAGTAGAAGATGGCCCAAGTCCTTGGGCCCCTGCCCCCATGTGGGAGACCCCAGGGAGGCTCCTGGCTCCTAGCTTCAGATCGGTGCAGCTCCAGCCATTGCAGCCAACTGGGGAGTGAACCATCGGACAGAAGACCTCACTCTCTCTCTCTCTGCCTCTCCTATCTCTGTGTAACTATGACTTTCAAACAAATAAATAAACCTTTTTAAAAAATTAAATAAATAAAATCTTTTAAAAACTTTTTTTAAAGATTTATGAAAATCAGAGTTACAGAGAAAGCAAGAGACAGAGATCTCCCATCTGCAGGTTCACTCCCTAAATGGCTGCAACGGCCAGGGCTGGGCCAGGCCAAAGCCAGGAGCCAAGAGCTTCTTCTAGGTCTCCCACACAGAAGTGGCAGGGGCCAAAGCACTTGGGCCATCCTCCACTTCTCTCCCACTCTAGCAGAGAGCTAGACTGAAGTGGAGCAGCCCAGACTTGAACTGCCACCTATATGGGATGTCAGTGCCGCAGGTGGTGGCTTAACCAATGAGCCACAACACCACCCAAGAAATGTCATTTTAAATATTGTCTCCATATCCAAGAACACGGTACACCCTTTGCATTTATTCAAATATTTATGTGTTTTCATTTCAATATTTCATAGTTTTCTTTATATAGGTCTTGTTAAATTTATGTGTAAGTATTTCATTGGTTTTGTACTATAAATGCAATACTTTTTCCCATTTCCTATTTCCATACTTAGTAAAGTTCTTGGAATTTGTGGTTATTTCAAATCCATTCCTATTACCAAATTCTTATTAATTCTGATATTTTTTTAAATTGAGGCCTTTTAATATTTCCAGATATATAATCATATTATCAGAGGAAAAAAAGGATAGCTTTTTTCTTGTTCTTTATCATGCCAGTCAAAATACAATGGTGACTTTTAATAGAAATTACTTTTATGGTTATTTATGTCATAATAATAATATTTGCTATGAGTTTGGTAAATAGTCTTTTTTTATTATTTATTTGACAGGTAGAGTTAGACAGCAAGAGAGAGAGACAGAGAGAAAGGTCTTCCTTCCGTTGGTTCATCCCCCAAATGGCCGCTATGGTCAGAGCCACACCAATCCGAAGCCAGGAGCCAGGTGCCTCCTCCTGGTCTCCCATGCGGATGCAGGGGCCCAAGCACTTGGGCCATCCTCCACTACCTTCCAGGGCCACAGCAGAAAGCTGGACTGAAAGAGGAGCAACTGAGACTAGAATCCGGTGCCCATATGGGATGCCGGTGCCGCAGGTGGAGGATTAACCAAGTGAGCCACGAGGCCAGCAAATAGTTTTTGATATATTTAAATTGCTTCCCCTTGGGTGATCACTGACATCATAAATAAGAGTGTCAATTGCTAAATCAACAACAGGAGTCACTGTGCACTTGCTCCCCATGTAGGACCTCTGTCCTGAATGAGTTGTACTATGAGAATTAATGGTAAAACTTGTCTTCTAATGGCACTTTATACTTTGTGTGTCTGTGTGGGTATAAACTGTTGAAATGTATACTTGGTATAGAGTTGGTCTTCTGTATATAAAAATAATTTAAAATGAATGTTAACAAAGAATGGGATGGGAGAGGGAGTAGGAGGTGGGATGGGAGTTGGGGTGGGAGGGCAGGTATGAGGGAAGAACAGCTATATCCTAAAGCTGTACCTATGAAATTTGTATTCATTAAATAAAAATTTTCTAAAAACATATATACATATTTAAATTGCTTCCATTTATATTTATTTTTAAGAATTTTTGGTTAGACATAAGATGAATTTTATCAATGCCTTTTTGGCATTTACTGATATAATCACATGGTTCTCCATGATTTCAATCACAGATTTTATTAAGAAATGTCCTGATAAAAAGCCTTCCAGTCAAGTACCAAGATTTTTTTTTTAGTGATGTTCTTTTTTTTCACTTAGTTTTTTGTTTTGTTTTGTTATGTTTATTTGAAAGACAGAGTTAGAGATGGAGAGAGATCTTCCATGGCTGGTTCACTCTTCAAATGGCCTCAATGGCCAGGGCCGAGCCAGGTCAAAACCAGGAGCCAGGAGTTTCTTCCAGGCCTCCCAAGTGGGTGCAGGGACCCAGGTACTTGGGCCATCTTCTAGTGCTTTCCCAGGAGCAGGGGCAGGGAGCTGGATTAGAAGGTGAGCAGTCAGGATTTGAACCAGTAGCCATATGGGAGGTTGGCTCTGTAGGAGGCAACATAACCCAGTAGGCCACAATGCCAGCCCTGATTTGTTTTGTTATATTATTACTCAATTCTTTTCATTACATTCTATTTACTGGTATTTTATTCAGAGTTTCTCCAAATACACTCATGTATTCAGTAATGTGATTGGTCTAAAGTTCCCCTTATTTCTATATTACTTTTATCAGATTTTGGTTATAAAGTTACACCTGCTTTATAAAATGAATTGGAGGATTTTGAAATTTTTCAGAATCATCCATTGTGTAAAAGGTTAAATAAAATTCAGCTCTGAATCTACCTGGCTTTGTTTGTTTTGTGTTGTTTTGTTTTGCTTTTAGGATTGATTTACTCATTTGAAAGCATTACAGAGAGAGAGAGAGAGAGATCTTCCATCTGCTGGCTCACTCCCCAGATGGCCACAATGGCCAGGGCTGGGTCAGGCCAAAGCCAGAAGCCAGGAGCTTCATCTGTGTCTCCCACATGGGTGCAGGGGCCCAAACATTTGGGCCATCCTCTGCTGCTTTTCCCAGGCCATTAGCAAGGAGCTGGATCAGAAGTGGAACAGATGGGACTCAAACTGGCACCCATATAAGATATCAGCATCACAGGTAGCAGCTTTACCCACTACACCACCATGCCAGCCCCACTTATCTCCATTTTTTAAAATTTTTCTTTTTTTATAATTTTAAAATTTATCTACTTGCATACTTTTCAAAAATCCCACTTTAGGAACACAGTGATCCTTCCCACCATACCAGCCCTCCCATCCACACTCTCACCCCTCTTCCTCTTCCCTTTTCTGTTCCCAGTCTTGTTTTTTAATAAGATTTATTTTCATTTAACTTTATACACAGAAGATTAACTCTGTTCTAGGTAAAGAGTTCAACACTTTGTATGAGAAAGAAAAGAAAAAAAAAAAGAACTGTTCCTCAACAGTCCAGACAAGGGCTGTTCAAAGTCATTGCATCTAGAAGGTAATTTCACTTTCCTTTTTTTTCTTTAAAGGAACTTAATTATCTTTAAAGAAGAACCCAAGAATGATACATCTTTTGCGAGCACTTAGATTTAATTAACACTTATGAGACATAAGAATATCCTCCACTTAATACACTAAAATGAAGTCATTCTTTGAGATCAATTTTTACTATTAAGTCTCATAATACAACTCTTTGAGGACAGAGGTCCTGCATGGAAAGTAAGTCCACAGTACTCCTGTTGTTTATTTAACAATTAACACTCTTATGTATGATGTCAGCAATCACCCAAGACTCTTAACATGAGCTGCGTCGGCTATGTAGCCTTTTGAGTCCACGAAGTCCCTCAATATTTCAACAAGGCCATAAGCAAAGTAGAAGTTCTCTCCTCCCTTCAGAGAAAAGTACATCCTTCTTTGATGACCACTTCTTTCCACTGGGGTCTCATCCACAGAGGTATTTCATGTAGAACATTTTTTGTCAAAGTATCTTGGCTTTCCATGCCTGAAATGCTCCCGGGGCTTTTCAGCCAGACCAGAATGCCTTAAGGGATGATTCTGAGGTCAGAGTTCTACTTAAGGCAATTGTCACTCTATAAGTCTGTCGTGTGGACTGCTTCCCACGTGGGAGCATTCACTCCTTCTTAATTCTATCTTTTATTATTACTGAACACTCGGTCTTATTTATATGATCATTTTAACACTTGATCCTATCCATATGATCTCTATGATACTTAAAATGCGATGTTTACCACCAAGCTTAAGAGGATTTTGAGTCTCGTGGCAAGTTTTAAAACTGTGCCCTTAGAATTAAGTCTGCGGCCACGGCTCAATAGGCTAATCCTCCGCCTTGCGGCGCAGGCACACTGGGTTCTAGTCCCGGTCGGGGCGCCAGATTCTGTCCCAGTTGCCCCTCTTCCAGTCCAGCTCTCTGCTGTGGCCCGGGAGTGCAGTGGAGGATGGCCCAGGTCCTTGGGCCCTGCACCCGCATGGGAGACCAGGAGAAGCAACTGGCTCCTGCCATCAAATCAGCGTGGTGCGCTGGCCGCGGCAGCCATTAGAGGGTGAACCAACAGCAAAGGAAGACCTTTCTCTCTGTCTCTCTCTCTCTCTTTCACTGTCCACTCTGCCTGTCAAAAAAAAAAAAAATTAAAAAAAAAAAGAATTAAGTCCGCAGGAATGTAGACATAACTATTCTGCTTTACAGTTACAAACTTCATACATTCTACATTTTTTCTTTGACAGGAGGAGTGGACAGTGAGAGAGACAGAGAGAAAGGTTGGTTTTTCCGTTGGTTCACCCCCCAATGGCCGCAGCGGCCAGTGCACTGCACTGATCCGAAGCCAGGAGCCAGGTGCTTCTCCTGGTCTCCCATGCGGGTGCAGGGCCCAAGGACTTGGGCCATCCTCCACTGCACTCCTGGGCCACAGCAGAGAGCTGGACTGGAATAGCGACTGGGACAGAATCCAGCGCCCCGACTGAGACTAGAACCTGATGTGCCAGTGCCGTAGGCAGAGGATTAGCCTATTGAGCCACGGCACCAGCCTACATTCTACATTTATAACTTTAGGATCATGGTGATTCTTCCCACTGTGCCCACCCTCCCACCCCTCTTCCTCTTCCCTCTCTTATTCTCACTCTTATTTTTTACTAGGATCTGTTTTCAGTTAAATTTGTACACATATGGTTAACTATGTTAAGTAAAGAGTTCAACAATTAGTATGAAAGAAAAAAAAAAGATACCTAAAAGAAAAGAAAAAAAAAACTGTTCCTCAACAGTCCAGACAAGGGCTGCTCAAAGTCATTGTTTCTCAAAGTGACAATTTCACTTCTACAGGTTGCCTTTTAGGTGCTCTATTATCACAGATCAGGGAGAACATATGGCATTTATTCATCCATTTTGTTGCAAATGACTGGATTTTGGTTTATTTTTTCATTGCTCTGTAGTATTCCATGGTATACATAGCCTATAATTTCTTTATCCAGTCTTCAGATGATGGGAATTTGAGTTGATTCCATGTCATTGCTATAATGAATTGAGCTTCAATAAACATGGAGGTACAGATAGCTCTTTCTTCTTTTAATTTTTTTTAAATATTTATTTATTTATTTGAAAGTCAGAGTTACACAGAGAGAGGAGAGGCAAAGAGAGAGAGAGAGGTCTTCCATCCGATGGTTCACTCCCAAATTGGCCACAACAGCCAGAGCTGCGCTGTTCTGAAGCCAGGAGCCAGGAGCTTCTTCTGGGTCTCCCACGTGGGTGCAGGGGCCCAAAGACTTGGGCCATCTTCTACTGCTTTCCCAGGCCACAGCAGAGAGCTGGATCAGAAGTGGAGCAGCCGGGACATGAACCAGAGCCTATATGGAATGCCGGTGCTTCAGGCCAGCCCCTGATAGCTCTTTCAATTACTGATTTCATTTTCCTTGGGTAGATTCACAGGAGTGGGATGCTAACTCCATTTTTGAATGGTAGAATTCAATCATTTTTTTCCAATTTTCCTATGAAAATTATTCTAGCTTTTAATTTATTTTCAGTGTCAAATTTGGTAGTTTGTATTTTGATAAGAATAATCGATTTTCTCTAAGGCTCTAAATTTGCTATCATAGAGTTGTATGTTGCAACCACTTCATAGTTTTGACCTTTTTCTTTCCTGCACTGTGGTCATATCTCCTTTCTCTTTCCTGAACTAGTCTGCTTTTGTGTGTTTCCTTTTTTCTTTCAAGCCCTCAAAACATGCACGACAAATGGATGTATCGAAAAATGTTTTTTTCCTAAAAATAAATCCCAAGAATACATGGAACAAGATTTAAAAGGTGAAAGGATACACAGTGAAAAATAATTCTGTCCACCAGCCACCCAGTACCCTTCCCAAGATACAACCACTCTACAGTTTTTTCGCAGTTTTAGAGATGAATGCTAACCCCATGAACTTTCACTCTTTCTTGATTTTTTTTAAAGATTTATTTATTTATTTATTTGAAAGGCAGAGTTACAGAGAGAGAAGGGGAGACAGAGAGAGAGAGACAGAGATCTTCCATCTGCTGGCTTACTCCCCAAATGGCCACATGGCCAGAGCTGAGCCAATTCGAAGCCAGCAGCCAGGAGCTTCTTCCAGGTCTCCCATTAGGGTGTAGGGGCCCAAGGACTTGGGTCATCTTCTACTGCTTTTCCAGGTCATAGCAGAGAGCTAGATCAGAAGTGGAGCAGCTGGAACTCAAACCAGTGCCCATATAGGATGTCTACACTGCAGGCAGCGGCTTTACCCACTATGCCACAGTGCTGGCCCCTCTTGATTTTTAATATATACATTTAAGTATAAATTTTCCTCCAAGAACTGCTTTAGCTGCATCTCCAAGTTTTCATATACTGAGTTTCTAAAATTACTAATTCAATCTTTTTCCTAATCTCCATTATGGTTTCTTCCTTGACCCATAGGTTATTAAGAAGCTTTTTTTTTTTTTTTTTTTTTTTTAAGATTTGTTTATTTGAAAGGCAGAGTTACAAAAAGAGAGAGAGAGGGAGAGGCAGGAAAGAAGTCTTCCATCTGCTGGTTCACTCCCCAAATAGCCACAACAGTCAGGGCTGGGCCAGGCCAAAGGTAGGAACCAGGAGCTTCACCTGGGTTTCCTACATGGGTGCAGGGATCCAAGTACTTGAGCCATCTTCTGCTGCTTTCCCAGGCCATTAGCAGAGAGCTGGATCAGAAGTGGAGCAGCAGGGACTCAAACTGGCACCCATAAGGGATTCCAGCATTGCAAGCAGAGGCTTAACCTGGGACCCTGGAACGCCAGCCCCAGAAACGTATTTCTTAGTTTAAGTCATAGATGGTACTGTTTTTCCTAGTCACTCCCTCCCCGCTAATCTATAGTATTGTTATACTCTGCCCACTCCATTGACTCTGGACTTGCCCATGTGGCTTTTCTGGGTCAGTGGACTGTGGGCAGAGGTGTGCTGTATTGGAGCATGGCTTTAAATCTGTTTCTGTGGTTTGAGTGTGCCTTTTGTGCTGCAGTGCCTTTGGCCACGAGAAAGGAATGCGCTGCACGGTAGCTGCTCCTTCAGCCTAGGACCCAAAATTGAAAGATGATCTGAACCTAACCCGTAGCTGGCAGCAAAGCTGCAAGAGTAGGAATATTAACATGGATGAGAAATAAATGTTATAAATCAAGGAGAGTCTGAGATAGCTTGTTCACAGGATAACCTAACTAAACCTGACTAATGCAACCTGCATACACAAGAGTGATTTATTTTCTGGTTATCTTTTCATTATTGGTTTCCAGTGTAAGTGCATTGTGGCCACAAAACACACACTCTATGATTTAAATCATCTTAAATTTGTAAAGAATTGTTCATAGAGCCTAATATATACAGTCATCACTAGTATCCATACAAGACTGGCCTCAGTACACACAAACGACACACCAAAATCCATACATGCCCAAGTTCCTTATATATATAAAATGGCCTAAAATCTATGCAATCATCTATAGGTTACTTATAATACTTAAAACAATGCAAATTATATATGTATAGTTGTTATACCATATTATTTAGGGAATAATGATGAGGAAAAAAATCTGTTCAGGACAGACTAAATTTTTTCTCTTTATTTTTTTAAATCCATAACTGGTTTGAATCCATGCAAAGAACCAACTGTATTTAATTTTGTAAGTAGTGCTTGGTTTTGAAAAGAATATGTACCAGGGGCCAGCCCTATGGTGTAGTAGGTAAAGCCGCTGCCTGCAGTGCTAAAATCCCATATAGGCACTGGTTCAAGTCTTGAATGGTTCACTTCTGATCCAGCTCCCTGCCAATGCACCTGGGAAAGCAGCAGATGATGATCCAAGTCCTTGGGCCCTGAACCCACTTAGGAGACCCGGAAGAAGCTCCTGGTTCCTGGCTTCAGATTGGCCCATTTCTGGCCATTGCAGCCATTTGGGGAATGAACCAGCAGATGGAAAATCTCTGTCTGTCTCTCTCTCCCTTTCTCTCTCTGTAACTCTGCCTTTCAAATAAATAAATAAATCTTTAGAAAAGAAAAAAATACGCACCTTGGATACAAGGTTTAATGTACTGATATTTCCATTAAATTGTGTGCATGATGTTGTTCAAATTACCAAGTGTTTATTGATTTTTATCTACTTGTCCAATTACTTATCAAGAGACATTATGTTAAAATATTCCTTAATTATAAATTTATCCATTGCTTTTTTGTAGTTCTGTAAGTTTTTGTTTTATATATTTTAAGCCATAATTATTAGGTGCACTGAAATTTAGATTTATTGGATTACTATGGCAAATTAAACCCATAATCATTATGAGATGACTATTTTATGTCCAGTGATGTTTTTGCCCTAAAATCCTATGCTAACACTGACTATAGCCACAACTATACCATCGTGTCTGCTTGTACTTAGTTTTACTGTCCTTTGACTCTCAAACATTGTTGTTTTATCTTTGTCTCCTTTAATCAGCAGAGAATTGGGTTTGGTGTGGTTTTATATTTTACCCAATTCAGCCAGCACTGTGGCGCAGTGGGTTAAAGCCCTGGCCTGAAGCACTGGGATCCCATGGGCGCTGGTTCTAGTCCCTGCTTCTCCACTTCTGACCCAGCTCTCTGCTATGGCCTGGGAAGGTAGTGGAGGATGGCCCAAATCCCTGGGCCCCTGCACCTATGTGGGAGACCTGGAAGACTCCTGGCTTTGGATGGGCGCAGCTCTGGCTGTTGTGGCCATCTGGAGAGTAAAAAGCAGATTGAAGACCTCTCTATATATATCTCTACCTCTCTCTGTAACTCTGTCTTTTAAAAATTTTTTTTTTTTTATATTTTACCAGCCGGCACCACGACTCAATAGGCTAATCCTCTGCCTGCAGCACCGGCACCCCGGGTTCTAGTCCCAGTTGGGGCACCGGATTCTGTCCCGGTTGCTCTTCTTCCAGTCCAGCTCTCTGCTGTGGCCCGGGAATGCAGTGCAGGATGGCCCAAGTGCTTGGGCCCTGCACCCGCATGGGAGACCAGGAGGAAGCACCTGGCTCCTGGCTTCAGATCAGCGCGGTGTGCCGGCCATAGCAGCCACTTGGGGGGTGAGCCAACAGAAAAAGGAAGACCTTTCTCTCTGTCTCTCTCTCTCTCACTGTCTAACTCTGCCTATCCAAAAAAAAATATTTTACCCAATTCAACAATCTCTGTCTTTTAACTGAAGTATCTATTCCATATACAGTTGAATTCTGATATGTTTAAATTTAAATCCATTTTAATAATTAAATAATTAAAATAATTATGTGCTTTCTACTTGTTTTTCTTTCCTTTTCGCCTAATTCTGAGTCAACAGGGAAATTTTTGTGCTATTTTATCTTCTTACCCTCTTTGAAGTTATTTATTCTCTTACTATTCTTTTAATTCTTAAATTAAAAGTTAGAATATGAATCTTTCACTTATCAAAAATCGCAGTAGTCACTATATCTACTTTCCCCCAAGAAAACGCAAGGAATTTTTAAGACATCTAAGTCCACATATCACCCTCCCAACTTAGACATTATCCTTACCATATATTTTATTTTTAGCTCCAGAGTGGGTGTTCTTCTACATTTCTTGTTTATCCCCTTCATTGTACTTTTTTTAAAATTTATTTATTTATTTATTTATTTGAGAGGCAAAGTTACAAACAGAGAAAGGGAGAGGCACAGAGAGAGAGAGCTTCCATCTGCTGGTTCACACCCCAAACGTCTGCGATGGCCAGATCTGAGCTGATCTGGAGCCAGGAGCTTCTTGCAGGTCTCCCATGCAGGTTCAGGAGTCCAAGCACTTGAGGCATCTTCCACTGCTTTCCCAGGCCATAGCAGAGACTAGAACTGAAGCCCTTATGGGATGCCAGCAATGCAAGCGGAGGCTTACCCCACTACACCACAGTGCCAGCCTCCACTTGTTTTCCTTGATTCCTTCACTTATCCCCAGTCTTCCATCTAAGACCACTTTCATTCTGCCTGAAAAAAATTTACTTTAGAATTCCCTCTCCTAGGTTGCTTGCAGTGAACTCTTGGCCTTTGTCCAATAAAACATCTTGACTTGGTCTTCTTATTTTTATTTGGAAACTATAACAAAAACCCTTGCTTTCCTGAACCATTTGAAAGTGAGTTGCCAACATGAAGCCCCATCACACTTAAAATACTTTAATGCTTCTTTTTAAAAAATTATTTGGGGGGCCAGTGCTGTGGCACAGTAGGTTAATCCTCTGCCTGCAGTGCTGACATCCCATATGGGCGCTGGTTCTATTCCTGGCTGCTCCTCTTCCAATCCAGCTCTTTGCTGTGGCCTGGGAAGTCAGTGGAAGATGACCCAAGCACTTGGGCCCCTACGTGGGAGACCGGGAGGAAGCTCCTGGCTCCTGGCTTCGGATCGGCACAGCTCCGGCTATTGCGGCCATTTGGGGAGTGAACCAGTAGATGGAAAACCTTTTTCTCTGTCTCTCACTGCCTATAATTCTACCTCTCAAACAAATAAATAAAATATTCAAAAAAAGTATTATTTGGGGCCAGCACTGTCACATAGTGGTGGGT
Source organism: Sylvilagus floridanus (assembly GCA_949820135.1). Taxonomy (NCBI): domain Eukaryota; kingdom Metazoa; phylum Chordata; class Mammalia; order Lagomorpha; family Leporidae; genus Sylvilagus; species Sylvilagus floridanus. Next base: position 6,196,664 of record OX463228.1, on the reverse strand, counting down.
AAAGCCACTGCCTGCAGTATACACCGGTTCAAGTCCCAGCTGCTCCACTTCCTATCTAGCTCTCTGCTATAGCCTGGGAAAGCACTGGAAGATGGCCCAAGTCCTTGGTTCCCTGTACCCATGTGGAAGAACCAGAAGAAGCTCCTGGCTCTGGCTTTGGATTGGCGCAGCTCTGTCCATGGAGGCCAATTGGGGAGCAAACCAGCAGACGAAAGACCTCTCTCTCTGCCTCTCCTTCTCTCTCTGTGTGACTTTGACTTTCAAATGAATAAAATAAATCTTTATTATCTTTTTTTTTTTTGACAGGCATAATGGACAATGAGAGAGAGAGACAGAAAGAAAGGTCTTCCTTTACCATTGGTTCACCCTCCAATGGCCGCCGTAGCTGGTGCGCTGCGGCCAGTGCACTGCTCTAATCCGAAGCCAGGAGCCAGGTGCTTCTCCTGGTCTCCCATGTGGGTGCAGGGCCCAAGCACTTGGGCCATCCTCCACTGCACTCCCGGGCCATAGCAGAGGGCTGGCCTGGAAGAGGGGCAACCGGGACAGAATCCAGCACCCCAACCGGGACTAGAACCCGGTGTGCTGGCACCGCAGGCAGAAGATTAGCCTATTGAGCCATTGCGCCGGCTAAAATAAATTTTTTTAAAAAAGAATATTTTTTTAAAAAGTTTTCTCCTTCCCTCATTTACTTATGCATTCAGTTCTATTGGTATAGACTCAATGTTTCCTCAATATTCAGTGGATTATAATCCATTACTTTCCTTAGACTTCCTCTGCCTCAACTCTGGAATTTCAAACAACAACAAAAACTCTCTGTTTTTTTTAAAGATGTATTTATTTACTTATTTGAGAGGTAGAGTTACAGACAGTGAGAGGGAGAGACAGAGAAATGTCTTCATCCACTGGTTCACTCTCCACAGCCACAATGGCTGCAGCTGCACCGATCAGAAGCCAGAAGCTTCTTCCAGGTCTCCCACATGGTGCAGGGGCCCAAGGACTTGGGCCATCTTCTACTGATTTCCCAGGCCATAGCAGAGTGCTGGAAAGAGAAGCAGCTGGGACTAGAACCAGCACCCACATGGGATGGCCACGCTTCAGGCCAGGGCTTTAACCCACTGTGCCATAGCGCTGGCCCCAGCTCTGACTCTTTTTAATAGAAAATAGTATTTAGGAATCAAGACCTAAATATAATATATACTTATTTCAGAGTTAGAGAATATATGAATATGTGTATACACACATTTACATCTGGGTTTGTGTGTGTGTATCCATAATTTTACTTTAATACAATTCCAATTTCATTTCTTCTCTGTATTTTTAGCTTCCCTCTCCAATAGTGCAAACTCTGCCTCCCATTATTCTCCAAATATTTACTTATTGGATCATGTCATGGGCTGAATTGTATCCTCCCCAAATTTAAGCAAGCCCTAACAGTCAGCACCTCAGAACATGCTGATTTTGGAGAAAGGGCCTTTAAAGTGGTGATAAAGTTAAAAAGTCATGAGGCTGGGCCCTGATCCATTTGGACTGAGGTCCTTACAATGAGGGGAGATTTGGGCACACAGATACCGAGGCTGCTCAAGCACAGAGGAAAGGCCATCCACAGGCTGAGGAGAGATGCCTTGGTAGAAAATAAACCTGCCAACACCTTAATCTAGGACTTCTGGCCTCCCAAGTTATGAGAAACTAAATTGCTATGGTTTAAATCCAGCAGTCAGTGGTATTCAGTTATGCCAGTCCTAGCAAATTAATGATTCATCCAGCCAGAAGCAACCTCACCTAAAACCAGCACCTGCAAGTGTTTTGTGATAGTCCAGTCTGCCATAAGCAAGTTCTGAGAAGCACCTACTTCTATGTCAATCTCATATTATATCTAAAGTCAGGATTTTCTTCCAACTAGCTGGCTGTGCACAGTCTCAGCGTGTTTGCAAAGGCTGGTTTGGTTTTATAGATAAGGGGCCAATGCATCTCATCATAACATACTTCTGTGCATGGTGTACTGTGATGGACCCTATCCATTCTGATGATGTCTCGGATGGCTCAGCCAATCTCCTGTGCCTACAATGTATATTTACTGGACACCAGAGAGTGCAGTCTCTGCCAAGGAAACCAGCTCAGAGCTTGGCCTGCTCCTTAATAGAGCACTGCTCAAATTGCTACCCCCTCCGGAGAGGTGCTTTAAATTGCACCACCATCCTACCTTAACACATCTCAGAAGCCTGAAAGACGATTCTAAATCATAGACTCCCAAATCCTTTATCTCACCCATTTTTATTCCTCTTGGAATTTATGTCCTGACTTCATGGGCCTAAGAATGATTGCTCCAGCTGCCCGTGTTGCACGATCTGCTGGGGGGCTGAGAGCCCCAGCTGTGCTTTCCCTGCCTCTGACACCTCCCCTGGCAATAAGCAGAACTCTACCAGGGCTTCCCTAATGACTCCTGCAGCACTGGGCAACACCACAGCTCATTAACAGTGGCGCTAGCACCACGGGGCTAGTGGGAACAAATGTTGATTTGGTTCAGAAAATGAGCCCACTCCAGCATTAGACACTGTCCACAGTTGTGCAGTGGGAAGAGGCCATTTACAGACCGACAAGCACATTTTGCTGAAGCCTCTGCTGTGAGATGAGGTGGTTAGCATTTCTGTAGCAGCAGCGCACCAAGGTTCAATCTTAGCCTTGACTGAAGGCACTGCCTCTTCAGGGGAAAAGCAGAGAAATCACACCCATGCCTCAGAACAGCAAAGCAGACACCTAGAAAATGTCCCGCTGCAATTCTCTTCTCCCCTCTCAGCTTTCTCTCAAGGGGCTCAGCTGAGCTGCTGGGACTCTGCCTGTGCCTACAGAAGAAGGTTACTGTGCAAGCTGTTGGGTTCAAGCTCACTGAGTTTTCAAGAGCTTGCTACGTGTCAGGCAGTGTTCTAGGAGCTTTGTATGATCCAAATGTCTTTAATCCTCACCTTGAAGTGGATACCTTACTGTCCTCATTGTTCAGATGGGGAAACTTAAGTTCAGAAAGGTTAAGATGCCTGTGTAGAACTCCAAATAAAACCTGGGTTCACTCACCTGATGCACAGCAAGCCAATCAGTGGTTGTTGATTTTGCAAAGAGCACAGTAAGGGGTATGGGCAGCTGTCACTCAATTCCTGGACTCTGGGACTAGCAATGTGGCACAGCAGCTTAAAACCATGCCTACAGCACCAGCATACCATAAGGGTGCCAATTCAAACCCCAGCTGTTCCACTTCCCATCCATCTCCCTGCTAATGTGCCTAGCATGGCTGCAGAGGATGGCCCACGTCCTTGGGCGCCTGTACCTGCGTGGGAGAACTGGAAGAAGCTCCTGGCTCCTGGCTTCAGCTTTGCCCAGCCCAGTCACTGCAGCCATTTGGGGAGTGAACAAGCAGATGGAAGATCTCTCTCTCTCTAACTCTGCCTTTCAAATAAGTAAATAAATCTTTTAAAAAATAATTCCAGAACTCCCCAAGGGATTAAGTGAATCTTACAGCGAGGTTGAGCAGTGTGTGATGAGCTCATGTTTGAGTGTCTGGTCAATCCACAGTGCTCATGGCCTTCCTTTGATTGGTCAGAGATAGGACAGCCTGTTCACTCTTCTGAGACACTTGTGATGGCAAAGTGGGCTCTGGTCTGCCTGTGATGCACAGGCACACAATTATTACTTTGATCATACCCTGAGGTTCCTATGAAGTATCTCAAGATGAAGTCTAGCATTAGGATAGAGAGGCCACGTATCATTCCTTTAACTTACTGAATTAATCTTTAGGAAGGAGTTGACACTCAATCATCACAGTGGAGACAGAGGAAATGCAAGCTAAGGGAGGCAGACTGGGATCTGATAGAGTCTGCATCCAAGGCATTAGAGATAGGGGCTCATTTGTATGCCCAAGATCCAACAACTAAAGTGTGATGGAACAGCAATTGGAGTACAGGTCAACTGGCTCCATAGCATACAGTCTTAACCCCTAGGTTATGTTGCTGGTGATGGTTAACAACAATAAGCCACATCTATAAAGTATCTTCCTTTCAATGCACAAAACACTTCTAAAGACATGACCTCATCCCGCCATAGTGTATTAATCATCTCATCTGGAAAGATGGGGTTACAGTGCCTCAAATCACCTCCTTCGTTGCCTAACAGGAGACAGAATGAACAAGGAAGAAATTAATTTTGTGAAAGCATCTAGCTCACTGGTACTGACTCACATGAAAGATTATGGTGGGAGTTAGGGACACGATTTGGAGCTGAAGAGGTTCCTGATCCTCTGTGATCGTAGAAAATGACAAAGACTGTTCCAGGTTCTGAATGCTCTTTCCTGGGCCAGCAACAACAATTCTCATAAGATATTTTAAAAGCATCTCCAGGCACAACCACATACCAGTTTCTTGATGAACTCGTTCAGCTTCAAATCCTTCTGTGGTTTCCTAAGGCTAAACTGATGTGGATTCCCCCAGTCCCTTCCTCGGATTCCCCCAGTCCCTTCCTAAAGGCAAGCCTGCTATCAGTGTTAAACAGAAATTCAAATGCAGAAGAAACCAGGGAAGCAGTGAAATTTGGAACAATGACACGCCTCAATTTCTTCCCCCAGCTCTTATTCTGCAGGATTTTCTTCCCCCTCTCTATCAATCTATATGTTTATGTTTATAAGGCTGTTGACACTGATAAAGTCAGTCAGAAACAATGTGCATCCTATGTTCTTCTATCTTGCTCAGAGTGGCAGCCATAGTGAGGAACCTTCCTGGGAGCCCCTCCTCATTCTCTAACCTAATCCACCCCTGGAAGACCCCTGGCAAAGGGGGCAAAAAGCTTTCTTTAATTATTTGGAGACTATTCCATTGGAAACACCATTCTTGGCCCCAATAACTACAATGGCCCCATTGATTCCTAATGACCTAAACCCCTGCGGTGGAGAAATACACAACCATGAAGCCTGCTGGATGAAGCACACTACTATACCATAAAGAAGCCACAAGGACATTATTTGAATAATCTAGATCCTGGGGAGGTAAAGTTACAGAAACACGCACATCACTCCTTCTAATGCACAACTTAAGACATTTGGCCATCAGGATGGGCAGGGCGAAAACATTTTCTACTGGGTAAAGAGATTCTGCATTGAGATCCAGGAAAACAAACCTAAGTAATACTTCCCTTGTTAATATAATATATAATGACTTGAAAAATTGTTCATGATAAATTTTTTAAAGCAAAACAATTTCCTCACAAAGTCTCTTACTGAAAAACAATCCAACTTAAATGGTTCAAGAGACTTTTATGTATTTTGGAGCCAGAGCACCTGAGAGAGAGAGAGAGACAGAGACAGAGACAGAGAGAGAGCTCCTGTATGCCAGCTGACTCCCGGATATGCTCGCAGTTGCCAGGGGTGGGCCAGGACCAAAGCCAGGATCTGGGAACCCAATTCAGGTTTCCTATGAGAGTGGCAGAATCCCAACCACCTGAGCCACCACCTTCTGCCTCACAGAGTCCACATCAGCAGGAAGCTGGAAAAGGCCAGAGCCAGAGCTGGGCCAGGAATTGAATCCAGACGTGGGATAAATGCATCCTAACCAGCAGCTTAACCACTAGGCCAATCTGCCCAGTTCAAGAGACTTTAACAAAGGAACTATTAACAGAGGTATAGCTGTTACTGGAGAAATTGCAAGGTTCTTGTCTTTGTGCAAGAGAATTCAGGCATGAGACAGAGTAGTGGGAGGTAAAATAGCAAGGTTTATTAGGGAAGGGACATCCGTAAGGATGGATGGGCACCTCTCCAGACAGGACCTGGGAAAGAGTGCAGTTGCTCAGACTGGGGGAGGGGGAGGGGAGGAAGGAGCGATGTTACATGGTTGAGTAGAGAGATTACACCTGGCCAGACCAGGCTGGCGGCTCAGCAGAGAGGCAGAGGGCTGAGCGCGAAGTCCGGTTGAGGCCAGGGGTTTTTAAGGAGATGGGTCTCTGTCTTCACACATCTCCTCCTGAAACAAAGGATTTTATGGCTGTAAATATTAAGAAGCTCCTATCTGAGTTTTCCCTTGAAGGTATCAGACAGGAGGAAGTCTAGCTGGCGCCATCCTGGGTTCAGAGGAAGGGTGAGCAGGACTCCCTAGAGAATGGGGATCCAGAGCAGGGTGTTTGAAGTGCAGATACTGGGCTGCATCTGGGAGATTGTGGAAGATTGTCAGGCAGAAGGGGCAGGGACCTCCACCTGGCAGGTTATCAGGTAGAAGGGGGTAGGGCAGAATGTGAATACCGGGCTACCCCTGAAACATTGTCAGCAGATGCATATGCTGGACATAGATGTCTTCTCTTTAGGCCTTTATGTCACACACACATAAGCTCATTGATAGCTTTGGGATCCGCATGGAAGGAAAGCCTACTTCCAGGGAGAAAGTCCTTGTCGAGGTCCCTGTGGGTGCCTAAAGGTCAACCAATGAGGATCAGACCCACCTCAACCTTTAACTCCCATGCCCTGAATCTATAAAAGGAGCTCTCCCAATCTCTGACGCACAACTTCCCCGGCCCCTGCTCTGTTGCTCTGTTGGGACCGGGGAACCTCACCCAGGAGTGGAACCCCAATAAAAGCCTGTGAATTAATCGATTCGTCTGCCTGGGAAGATCTGTTACGCGCCAGACACCTTACACTCATAACTGACTTCCTACCTAACACAGCAAGGGCAAAAGGGAAGCAACAAGGCCACAGGAGCACCCAAAGGTGAGCAGAAATGGGAAGCTATTACTGTAAGGAAAAGAGTGCAGATTGGTGCTTCCTCAAATGGGGCACCGAATGTAAGAAAAAGGAAGCACAGAACAGAGAGACAGAATACAAACTTGCAGCCAGACTGAATTTATTCAGAGAAAATAAACTCACAGAGGTCAACCAACTGCCATCACACTCAGACAGAACTCAGACCCCAGCAGACTGGGCCTTTTCATGGAGGGGGATGGGGGATGCAGTAGGCAGACATGAGCTTCTCCATACTGGTCTTTCAAGTTTGCCTTCCAAACCTGGGGAAGAATGTGGGGGAGGGGTAAAGACAATAGGGCATAGACCAATTGAGATTCAGGGGCAAGGGATAAATTCCATTTTTTTAAATTTTGGGATAAATTCCAATTTTATCTCTCTTTTGGGCAATGGGCTAGAATGGCTGAGGTTTATGTCTTTGTTCCATTAATTACCAGGAAGCTTGATGGAACAAGGGGAGGAAATGGAATTTCTGGAGTCTATAGTGGGAACTAATGGCACTAAACACATCCCAAACCTGGGATGGAACAAGCAAAAACCTCATTTCTCTCTCCTCACACCCACCTGTCTACCAACAGTGCCTCCGGCTGGTTGAAGACAACCAGCAGGCTGGCAGCAGAGAAACAAAGGTAATACATTTCTTAGACACACAAAACAGTCTGGGATGGGGGAGAGAGGCACAAAGAGAATAATCAACATACTACCCAACCCGGAAGAGGCCCTGCAGTCACTTCTAACCACATCATCCTGCTTCATTGCTGCACTTCTCAGCATCTGATGTTTAATTTTTTTCTCTTTGACCCTGCTCCCCATCATTAGAATGTAAGCTCCTTGAAAGCAAGAAATTTGTCAGTTTTTGTTAGGTAGGAAGTCAGATATGAGCTTCTGTGTGTATGACAAAGGCCTAAAGAGAAGACTTCACCGTCCAGCCTACGCATCTGCATCTCAAAGTCATCCTGATAATGTTTCCGGGGGCAGTCAGGTATTCTTATCCTGCCCTGCCCCCCTTCTACCTGATAACCTGCCAGGTGGAGGTCCCTGCCCCTTCTGCCTGACAATCTTCCACAATCTCCCAGATGCAGCCCAGTATCTGCACTTCAAACACCCTGCTCTGGATCCCCATTCTCTAGGGGGTCCTGCTCACCCTTCCTCTGAACCCAGGATGGCGCCAGCTAGACTTCCTCCTGTCTGATACCTTCAAGGGAAAACTCAGATAGGAGCTTCTTAATATTTACAGCCATAAAATCCTTTGTTTCAGGAGGAGATGTGTGAAGACAGAGACCCATCTCCTTAAAAACCCCTGGCCTCAACCGGACTTCGCGCTCAGCCCTCTGCCTCTATGCTGAGTCACCTGCCTGCCAGGCCATGTGTAATCTCTCTACTCAACCATGTAACCTTGCTCCTTCCTTCCCCTGTCCGAGCGACGGCACTCTCTCTCAATCCTGTCTGGAGAGGTGCCCATCCGTTCTTGCGGATATCCCTACCCTAATAAACTTTGCTACTTTTTACTTTCCATTACTCTGTCTCACGAAGACAAGAACCCTGCGATTCTCCGGTAACATCTTGTTAAAAACTGTATCCCACAGATGACTCATGAAGGGGCTGGAGATGTGACATAGCAGGTAAAGCTGCTGCCTGGGACACTGGCATCCCACATGGTAATGGTTCATGTCCTGGCTGCTCCACTTTGGACCAGCTTCCTGCTAATGCATGGAAAACAGCAGAAGACGACCCAATTGTTTGCGCACCTGTACCCACGTGGGAGCCTTGAAGAAGGTCCTGTCTCCTGGCTTCGGCCTTCCCAGCCCTGGCTGTTGCAGCCATCTGTGGAGTGAACCGCAGTTGGGGAAGATCTCTCTCCCTCTCTCTGTAACTCTGACTTTCAAAATAAATAAGTACATTTTTTAAAAAGAAGAAGAGACTGATGTAGGCATCATCATGGATGGAGGGTGTACGGTACGACCCAGCACAAGTTTTCAGAATCTTTGTGTGGTGAGAAGAGCATCTGCATTGGGGAGGGGGTGGGAGCAGAAACACAAAGGTGAAATAGGCAGGCATACAGGTTAAAATCCATTAGGTTTGTGAGCTGGAAGATCACGCCTTTGCCACGCCCCTATGTGACCTCATGCCCCTACCTGGCCACACCTGGATGCCCACCAGCCAATCAGGTTAATTAACCACTCCCCTTTGGAAGTGGGTTAACCACCTGGGATGCGGTGTGTGGCCCTTCTCTTCTGTTTCCGGTTTTCTTCCAGGAGGGGTCTTGGCTGTAGCCCTGTGCCTCCAGGGTGCGTGGCCGTAGGCTTCCTGGCCTAGATGCTCCTCCATGTGGCTGGTTCCCGGTGCTCAGTATGAACCCAGATTTACCCCTCTTTCTTAGATAAAGCTCTCACTCTTCTATGCATCTTTCTCACTTAATAAAGGCTTAAAATGTACCATGCTGCTTCATTTATCTGTGCCAGTATTTAGAATTCTTCTCTAAATATTAGACAAGACCCTCTCAGGCTTATTAATATTGTGGATTTATTAATAAGCATATGGTGATATTGTATGGCACCCCAAATTCTGGTAGCACCCCAGATGGAATTTCTGGGGAACTTTAAGGGGCCACATTTTGATATAGATTTTAGGGGGTCATTTCCGATATCAAGGGGACTGACCAAATAAATAAATAAACATAATGAGAATTTCAAATATGGAAAGTGAGAAAACTAAAATTAGCTTTCTAATAATGGAGTGGAATTGGAAGGTTTGGTGTGAATTCATAGTTTCCAAGATGGACAGATGGTAGATAGATAGATAGATAGATAGTTAGATACAGATATACAAATAAATACAGCTGTATCACTTCTTGGTCTTTTGGCTAAGATCAAATGTAGTACAACTAAATAGAGCTATAAATGTGTGTGTGTTGTATGTGGGAGCATGTATGTATCCCCAAGTGTAAACATTGAGAGGGCTGTGCAACAGGGACACCCTAAAAGCAATAAACACTCTTAGCACTCAGATCTTGGCTCCTAAGTACCAGTCTCCATTAAATGGGACTAGAATTCCCTAAAGACAGACTCATCCCAAGGCTATGACAGGGAAAGTACAAGACAAGCCTGTAAAGTCTTTTATCACACAAGGAAATACTCAAGAAATGGCAGGGACATGATCAAAGAACACAAAAGCCAGTGTGGGAGAGTAAAACACCCCATCCCAAATACTTTTCTTTGGAATATTTCAAATTGGTTATTCAGAGAAACTGGATTCTGTAGTCACAGGAATGTCTCTGAAAAGCAGTCCTTTTATAAAACAGACTGAGGTCTGTCTGTGTTAGTAAACAGCAACTGCAGACAGACAATCCTACCAGATATCCCCTAGGAGAACTCTTCCACAGGAAGAAGAGATTGCAGCTCTGACACCTGACCCAGGCAGAAGCCATAGGTGGCTAGTACCTGGAACACTTCATCTGCATAACAAAATAACCCTCACTTGCTGTGTACCCCCTTCCCTCAACCTTCCCTGGACTGTGTCTCTGCCTGGACTGTGCCTCAGAAGTCCGAGGCCTTATCCCTCCAAGCCCCATGTAAGAATCAGCCATTCTTTGAGTCTTATACTCCTATGCTTTGGCATATAATAAAACACATACATTCTTTTTGTTGATATCTGCCTATTGTCAGTTTATTTCATATACTAACATTATCAATGCTTCAAAAGGAAAGGAGTAAATTTGAAATCTCCCTATACCAATTTGAAGGGGCTCCTACTGGCCAAATTCAGACTACTTGAACATCAAAACAAACACTGATAGTAATGCATTTAACTCAAAGTATAACCAGGAACCATGCCCACAAATAAATAAAAGAGAAGTAGATGCTTAGCCTGGCAGTTCAAGACACCTACATACCATGCCAAAGTGCCTGCATTTGACTGCTGGCTCTAGTACTTGACTGCAGCTTCCTGCTAATGCAAAAACTTGGAGGCAGCAGAGATGGCTCAAGTAAATGGGTTCCTGCCACTCCCTTGGGAGACCTGGATTGAGTTCCTGGTTCCCTACTTCAACTTGAGTCCCAGCCCAGCCCCAATCCTTAGGGACATTTGTACAGTGAACCAACAATGGGAGCATGTTTATCTCTCTCTCTCACTCCCTCCCTCCCTCTTAAATAAATTAATAAATACAGTCTGGTGCAGAATAGAGTGTTTGTACAGCCTCACAAATACTTCTAAGATTACAAAAATAAAATAAAAAGAGTAACATTGTACTATAGTTGAGACCTTAACATTGGGAGAGCTAGAAGAAGGGTATTGGGGATCAGTCTGAACTATTTTTTTTAAGATTTATTTATTTATTTAAAGTCAGAGTTACACAGAGAGAGGAGAGGCAGAGAGAGGTCTTCCATCCAATGGTTCACTCCCCAATTGGCCAAAATGCCAGAGCTGCGCCAATCTGAAGCCAGGAGCCAGGAGCTTCTTCCGGGTCTCCCACACGGGTGTAGGGGCCCAAGGGCTGGGCCAGGCTGAAGCCTGGAGATTCTTCCAGGTCTCCCACATGGGTGACAGGGGCTCAAGCACTTTTGCTGCTTTACCTTGGCCATTAGCAGGGAGCTGGATTGGAAGCACAGCAACCGGGACACAAATTAGTGCCCATATGGGATGCCTGTACTGCAGGTGGTGACTTTACCCATTACTTTTTATTTTTATTTTTTTGGACAGGCCGAGTGGACAGTGAGAGAGACAGAGAGAAAGGTCTTACTTTTCCGTTGGTTCAACCCCCAATGACCGCTGTGGCCGGCGCACTGCGCTGATCCGAAGCCAGGAGCCAGGTGCTTCTCCTGGTCTCTCCCATGCGGGTGCAGGGCCCAAGGACTTGGGCCATCCTCCACTGCACTCTGGGCCACAGCAAAGAGCTGGACTGGAAGAGGAGCAACCAGGGCAGAATCCAGCGCCCCAACCAGGACTAGAACCAGGGGTGCTGCACTGCTGGTGGAGGATTAGCCTATTGAGTCGCGGTGCCAGCCCTTTACCCATTATTTCCGTACACCAATCCCTAAATTTATCTTTTAATTCCATTTTCCATGAACTTTTTGAAGCATCCTCCTGTGGCATTGTGGCCTAAGTCTCCACCTGTGGCACCAGCATCCCATACCGGAGCCGGTTGGAGTCCTGGTTGCTCCTCTTCCAATCCAGCTCTCTGCTATAGCCTGGAAGAACAGTAGAGCTTGGACCCCTTTACCCACATGGGAAACCTAGAGGAAGCTCCTGGCTCCTGGCTCCTGGCTTCAGCCAGGCTAAGCTCTGGCCATTGCAACCATTTGAAGAGTGAACCAGCAGATGAAAGACCTTTTCCTGCATCTCTCCCTCTCTCTATCTATAACCTGTAACTCTACCTGTCAAGTAAATAAATAAATCTTTAAAAAGAATATGGGGGGCTGGTTCTGTGGCATAGCAGGTAAAGCTGCCACCTGCAGTGCTGTCATCCCATATAGGTGCCAGTTCAAGTCCCAGCTGCTCTACTTCTGATCCAGCTCTCTGCTATAGCCTGGGAAAGCAATAAAAAAATGGCCCAAATCCTTGGGCCCCTGCACCCATGTGGGAGACCTGGAAGAAGTTCCTGGCTCCTGGCTTCAGATGGACATAGCTCCGGCAGTTGTGGCCAATTGGGGAGTGAACCAGCGGATGGAAGATCTTTCTCTCTCTGTGTCTCCTTCTCTTTGTGAATAACTGTGACTTTCAAATAAATAAATAAATCTTAAAAAAAAATATGGGAGTGGAGTTAGATTAATCTCCCTGTGCCTTCTCCACTCCCCCAGAGACCCAGGGTGAGGGAGACTGGACCCAAATCGGACTCCTGGGATCTCTTAACCCTCAATGTAGCTGTGGCCTCCTTCTTGCACTGCTGCAGTGTTTACGGTCATTTCCATTCCCGGTCACTTGCAGCAGCCTACATGCCAGTGGCTTCACTGCTGTCTCCCTCTCAGCCACCATCTAACTTATGAGCCCATCTGTTTGCTTTTTTTAACTAGTCTTCTAACATACCTTAAGATGGCTTACAAACTTTCAATATTATAAACCACGCTCCCTGCCACAGCCAGGTGTGGGGAAAAAACTGAGGATTCCAGAGAGCTGGGGTTCTGTTCCAGTTATGCACTAACTTCTGCACCCTCAAGGTTATTTTTATCTTTGTTACCTCAATTTGTAAAATAAAGGGGCTGGGCTAGATGATCAAGTTCTTCAAGTGCCACAATGATTTCCTTTCACAGCCCTCACAGGATTTATGGACCTAACTTCTCCCTTCTGTTTATCTGGGATGTTTGTCACTCTGACTCTACCTCAGGGCTTTGGGGAGAGCAGGGAGACATTTAAAAGTAACAGTGACCTTCCAGTTTATCTTCAGCATTTCTATTAATAAGGTCTTAAAGCTTAAAAACCAGGATACTGAGGCTGGTGTTGTGGTACAGCAGGTAAACCCTCCGCCTGTGATGCATCCCATATGGGTGTCAGTTTGAATCCCGGCTGCTCCACTTCTGATCCAGTTCCCTACTAAAGCACCTGGAAAAACAGCGGAAGATGGCTCAAGTGCATGGGCTCCTGCACCCATGTGGCAGATTGGAAATAAGCTCCTGGCTCCTGTCTGGCCCAGTCCTGACCATTTTGGCCATTTAGGGAGTGAATAAGCAGATGGACCATTTCTCTCTTTGTGTTTCTCCTTCTCTAATTCTGCTTTTCAAATAAGCAAAAATCTTTAAAAAATAAAACAACAATAACAAATACGATGCTGTTTTCTTTTTTTTTTAATTTATTTTATTTATTTGAAAGAGTTACGGGGCAAGGGGAGAACGAGAGAGAGAGAGAGGTCTTCCATCTGCTGGTTCACTCCCCAAAAGGCCGTAAAGGTAGGTGGTGGAGTAGGCAGAGGCATTACCTACTATGCCACTGCGCCAGCCCCCTAATGATGCTGTTTTCAATGGGCAGGACATTTAACTAGAGGAGCATTCTGTAGGATGAAGTGATACTTGGAAGGTAATAAAAGTTATAAAGGAAAAGAGTGGAAGAAATAGAAAAGACAGTAAAAGACAAATTGGATTAAAAGTTGAGACATGAAGATGTTCCTAGTATTTTCATTTGCATTTGCTTGTTTGGCTCAAGCATCTACTGAAAAGGAAAATGTGATTTGCTCAAAATAAAGTGAAACTTGCATACTCTTAAAAAAAAAACTAGGCTCCATGTGCCTACTCATTTTGATAGAAGCAAATACAACTTAAAGATATGTTCCTAGCAGTGCTAATTCATGGGCATGCGCATTTTGAACTTCAGATAAATACTGCCAAACTAACTCCCCTTCCATGATTGTATGACAGCCTTACTAACTATTAACTACCTTATTAGATTGATACAAACACTGGATTGTGACTGACTATGAAAAAGGATATGTCAGGGGCTGGTGCTATGGCATAGCAGGTAAAACCACCACCTGCAGTGCCGGCACCCAACATGGGCGCCAGATCGAGTCACGGCTGCTCCATTTCTGATACAGCTCTTTCCTATGGCCTGGGAAAGCAGTGGAAGATGGCCCAAGTCCTTGGGCCCCTGCACCTGCATGGGAGATCCGGAAGAAGCTCTTGGCTCCTGGTTTCTGATCAGTGTAGCTCTGGTCGTTGCAGCCAACTGGGGAGTGAACCAGCAGATGGAAGACCTCTCTCTCTCTCTCTCTCTGTCTCTCCTTCTCTTTCTGTGTAACTCTGACTTTCAAACAAATTAATAAATCTTTAAAAAAAAAAAAGGATATGTCAGAAGAATTTTGAAATATATTCTTAGATTGGTGAAGAAGAATATCATTTCATATTCACTTCCTTTTCTGTATTTTCTTATAGTTACTGCTCATTTTATCTACTGAGTTTATTTGTAGGAGCACTTTATACACTAGGATAATTAGCCTTTTTCCTGTGATGTGAGTTGCAAGTATTTTATATCTAATATGCATTTCTCTTTCAACTCTCTATATGATAGCATTTGTCTTGAGACCACAAACTCTTCTCTGCCCACTCAATTGCTACGTGACCATGCAACAGTCACTTAACTTCTGTCACTCAATTTATCAAATTATCAATGAAACTACTAGCATCTACCTCAGAGAGTTGTAACTAAAAGAATAAATCTAGGAGAAGGTCTTAGGAAATACCTAGTACATGGACTAGCAAAGTACAAGGGGATGTCAAAAAGTTTATGAAAATTAAGTTTTATGAAAAAACTATGCATGGGTTTCAAGTTTTTTGCTCCAAAACAAACTAATTTTTAAGTTCATTTTACACCAATATTTTGAGGTACCCTCATTTTTTTTTTTTTTTTTTTGCATAGTCAAATTTCGCATTCATTTAGATCCCACCTCAACCAAAAAGAAATCATCTGACTCGGCTTCCAATTCTGGAGATCAGATGGAAAACAAGTCACTGTTTTCATTTTCGATGGTAACACACACCACATGCTCACAAGAGCGGCTGCTCAACCAATGGGAACTGTAGCGCAAGCGCCAGGTGAGGGGTTCTCATAGCCTCTGCTCCTCACAGCAACCTTCTCGGCAGGTGTCGTAGCCTCTTCTTACCTGGGAGGATGGCCCGTGACTTGCCCAAGGTCAAGCTGCTTCTGCCCATTGCAAAAGGTCTTTGATGTTCTTCCCTGCGCGTGTTGCAAGTCCGGCAGGCTGTTGCAGGTGGGGGGGGGGGGGGAGAGGAGGGGACATCCGTTGCCTGCACCACTGTTCCCTTACTAGATATTCAAGAGTTGGCTGGCTGACTGGCTGTTTGCCATTTATTCACTGAGCAAGCCCCAAGCCAACCCCTCCCCATTTCCTCCAGCAACCTCAGCTCTCCAGCATGGAGCCCTGTCTGCCTCTCCCAAAAAGAGCTCAAATCGTGCAGATTCTCCCTCACATCGCTCCCTTCCAGGCTGGCTGCCACTGTCCTGGCTCAGCTCTAAAGAGCGTTCAGAAGCCTGGTAGCTGCCTTCCGCAGCCCCCTCTCCAATCTCCCGGATGGAGCTTGCCCAGGTTATTTCCCCCTGAGCACAGGACTGGTGCTTCAGAGCCTCCCACTGCCGCCATGCCTGGGCCTTTGAGGCCCTGCATTATCAAGCCCCAGTCTCACTTGCCAGGGTTGCTGCCAAGACTCCTCTCCCTAGCAGCCAAAAGGACTCCCCGCAGGGGCTTGCAGCCATACTGTGCGTCCCGCGCGGAACTCTCTCTGCCTTCCCTTCCAGGGTGCCCAAGCCCTCTGAAGCTGCGCTGTATGTTGACCTCACTCTATACTCTACCATCAGCCAGTTCCACTCCACACTCTGCCCTTGTTGGTCAACTCCCTGAGAGGCAAAATCCTACACACAGGTACCATCGGCAAACCCGCAGCCTGGTTCTCAGGGGTCCAGCCACCCACAGGGTTCTGGGTTACTGGAGCACATGGCGCTCCCACCGAGCCTGGCCTATTTGAATCCAGCTCTCCTCACAAAAGCGCCGCATCCAGCCAGGTGCCTATCACAGGCTTCCCTGTTCCTCTGAGAGCATCGCATGGCTGACAACCGGTCCTGAGAAGTAGGACAGCACCCAAGGATCATTCTGGAAATACTGGCTATGTGAACAAACTTCGAGTTAGATCAACTTCTCTGTCTCAACAGAAGAAATTAAGGCAGAGCGAAGGGAAGAGACTCCCTTTCTGGGTCACTCAGAAAATAGGAAATAGAACTGTGGTGCAGTAGGTTAAGCCTCCACCCAGAATGCCAGCATACCATATGGGATGGGCGGCAGTTCGAGTCTCCGCTGCTCCACTTCCATTCCAGCTCTCTGCTATGGCCTGGGAAAGCAGCTAAAGAGGTCCAAGTGCTTGGGCGGCTGCACCCATGAGGAGGACCAGGAAGAAGGCCTGGCTCCTTGGCTTTGGATCTGCCCAGCTCCGGCCATTGCAGCCATTTGTGGAGTGAACCAGCGGATGGAGGACCTTTCCCTCTGACCCTCCCTCTCAAATAAAAACAAATAATTCTTTAGGAAAAAAACAAAAAAAGCAGGACTAGCCCTAGAACTGCCAGCCCAGGGCACGCGCCTCTGCACCTCCTCAGCCACCTCGGCCCCTGACGAGAAGTCACCACCGGTTCACCAACTGTTCCCTGCTCCCTCCCTCACCTCAGAGCCCCCTCAGTCCTTTCCACAACACAATTTTTTTCTCCTCCTCAAATCTTGGGGCTTCTCCCGGGTCAGACCAGTAGGTCAGCTTCGAAGAAGCTCGCTCGCCAGTCCGCAGCGCCCAGGGCGGCGCCCAGCCCAGCCCCGCCCCGAAGCACGCCGGGCCCCGCCTCCCAGCTAGCCCAGTCCCCGCCCACAAGCGCGCCGAGCGGGGACGGGCCAGGCCCGGGCGGAGCCGAAACCGCACAGCCCGCCCTCTCCGTAAGAACGCCCCCTATGGACGTCCACAGACAGACGCCGCAGCCAATGAGAAGGAAAGGGCGGCCGCCGTAGCCAATCGGCTGCAACAACACAAAGCCCGGCGCACCTAAAACACTGACGTTGCGCCGAGGCCTTTCCGGGTTTTTCCACGCTTCACCCCTACTCCCGAGAACCAGGCCCTGCGGGGGATCCGGAAGGGACCTTCCAAACAGGTAAAGCCTTGCAGGCCAGAGGTCCTGTGGCCTGGGCCGGAGGGCCTCTGCCGCTTCCGCTGCGCAGCCCGGGGTGGCCCGGGGCGTCAGGGGGAAGGCCAGGGAAAGGGGCGGGGAGGACTGAGCACGTGGACCGCTGACCGCTGCCGGCGGGGCCCCCGAGCTCGGCGTTCTTAGGGGGCGTGGATCCCGGGGGGCCTTGTCCGGCCGGGGCCGCAGCGGTAAGCACGGGGCGGGGAGGGCGCCGAGTGTCCCCGCTCCGAGTCTGACCGGAAGCAACCTTCCCCAGTCGCTGCTCGTGAAGGCCCCGCCCAGCACCTGGCCGGAGCTGAAGTGCCACCCCGCCGGGGGCTTTGCCCTATCACAGTTCACATCGTGGTCACCTTTTCCCGAAGAGCGGACACCGCGGCCAGCAGACACTGAGCGCTTGCGAAGCGCCCGGCGCCGTGCCGGCTGGTTGGCGCACGTTCACTGAGTTTGCCGAACGCCGGCTCTGCGGTATCTGTGGCGAGGGGGTCACTTCGCCGGGGTAACCTGCACCAGGTCCACCTCACGCTGAGCGAGGAAGCCAGCTGCCACGAAACGCCCCGCTCCCGGGCGGTCCGCAGGCCTCGTCCCGGCGTCCAGCTGTGCACCCAGCAGACTGGGAACCGGCCAGGGCAGCTGCCCGCAGGGGACGCGACTCCAAACCCAACCTCCGGCTTTAGCATAACAATGGGGATTTTAATCTGTGCAACAGTAGAGAGGGTTAAAAATAAATAACTCGGGGATTCAGCTGCTGCTCCGCTTGAGATCCAGCTTCTTGCTCCTGGGCGTGGGACTCGGGGTGGACTTCCTGGCTCCTGGCAGTTCGCGGAGTAAAACAGGATAACAGATCTGTGTGTCTGATACATCTGTGAAAGTAAACTCCAGTGGGCATTTGACCAAAGACCGGCGCCAGAATATAAAATTCCGAGCGCCGACAGAAACCTGTGGGTCGCCATTTTCCGTAAACAGATCCCCGGCGCATGCGCGCCGCCCTCGGCCAGGGCTGGGAGCCGCCATTTTGCGCTGGGCGCTGCAGACACGTGGCGTCGGCGTTTTGCAGCCTCGTCCCCGTGTTCGCGGATGCTGAGGCGGTTTCCCACTTTCCGTGTTGTAGTGTGCAATAGTTCGCATCTTTCTTTCAGAAACAATCCACATACCATAAAATTGGCCATTTTAAAGAGTACAATTGTGCGGGTTTTTTTTTTTTAATATTATTTATTTACTTGAAACAGACGCAGAGAGCATCCATCTGGTGGTTAACTCCCCCAAATGGCTGCAACGGGAGCCCTTGGGCTATGGCTGCCTTCCCAGGTGCATTAGCAGGGAGTTGGGTCTTAAGGGGAGAAGCTGATACTTGGACCACTGGGTGTGCCGCTGTGCCACCACGCTGACCCCCCACCTCGGTGGGTATTTTAAAAGTATATTTAGAGATGGGGCCAGCACTGTGGTATAGCAGGAAAAGCCAGTGCTGGCATCCCATAAGGGCGCCAGTGCAAGCCGTGGCTGCTCTTCCGATCCAGCTCTCTGTCATGGCCTGGGAAAGCAGTGGAAGATGGCCCAAGTCCTTAGGCCCCTGCACCTGCATGGGAGACCCGGAAGAAGTTCCTGGCTCCTGGCTTTCAATTAGCCCGGCTCTGGCCATCCCCCCAAGGGATGCCAGTGCTGCAGGCTGGGGCTTTAACCCACTGCACCATAGTGCTTCCCCCCCCCCCCCCCTATTATTAGTTTGAAAGGCAGAGAGACAGCTCTTCGATCCAATGGTTTACTCCCCAAGTGCCCACAGTAGCAAGGCTGAAGTGAGAAATCCTGAACCCAATCCAGGTCACTGACATGGGTACAGGAACCCAAGGACTCGCAACTGCTGCCTCTCAGGGAGTGCTTCGGGAGGAAGCTGAATCAGAAGTGGAGCTGGGACTCAAGCCCAGGCACACCAGTAATGAACGCAGGCATCTTAACTGTTGCACCAAACAGCCCACCCCATAACCTGGATTTCAAAAATTTTTATGCCAAAATGTATCTTTTTTTTTTTGACAGGTAGAGTTATACAGTGAGAGAGACAGAGAAAAAGGTCTTCCTTTTCCGCTGGTTAACCCCACAAATGGGCGCTACGGTCGACACGCTGCGCCTATCCGAAGCCAGGAGCCAGGTGCTTCCTGGTCTCCCATGCGGATGCAGGGCCCAAGCACTTGGGCCATCCTCCACTGCCCTCGTGGGCCATAGCAGAGAGCTGGACTGGAAAAGGAGCAACCGGGACTTAGAACCCGGCACCCACATGGGATGCGGGCATCACAGGCAGAGGATTCACCAAGTTAGCCACGGCGCTGACCCTAATGTATCTTTTAATTCCATTTTCCACAAGTGTGCCTACCAAAACACACACACAGACACACACACATACACACAGAAAGTGATGAGGAAGATTTAGAAATTCTCAGAAGCACTCTACCCACCAGATAACTTATTTTTTAAATATTGAAGGAGTGCTTTCAAAATTGCCTTTTCAGAGATTGCTGTCAGCTAAATGTGTACCTGGAATAGGACAAGTATCTACCTGTCCAAGAACCATGAGTAAGCAGAAAATGGTAATGCTACAAAAGAGTTAGACTGGAGCTGTGCATACCAGGTTAAGCCTCCACCTGCGGCCATGTGAGTGCTGGGTCGAGTCCTGGTGCTGTACTTGCTATCCAGCTCCCTGCTAATGGCCTGGGAAAGCAGTAGAGGGTGGCTCCAAGTGCTGGGGTCTTGCACCTACATGGGAAGAAGCTCCTGGCTTTGGATCCGCCAAGCTCTGACCATTGCAGCCATTCGGAGAGTGACTAATAGATGGAAGACCTCAAATAAATAAATCTTTTTAAAAGAATAAAGTTTAGATTTCATTTTTTTACTTTAAATTTCTTAAATGTACTTTCCTTAGTTTCCATTTTTATCTTAAAATGAGTCAACCGATTACATTATTGTGAAACTTTAATAGGGACTTACTATGTTGAATCACAAAATGTTACTGAAAATGGAGAAAAAATTAAATGTGGCCAGCGCCACGGCTCAACAGGCTAATCCTCCGCCTTGCGGCGCTGGCACACCGGGTTCTAGTCCCGGTCGGGGCACCGGGTTCTTGTCCCGGTTGCCCCTCTTCCAGGCCAGCTCTCTGCTATGGCCCAGGAGTGCAGTGGAGGATGGCCCAAGTGCTTGGGCCCTGCACCCCATGGGAGACCGGGAGAAGCACCTGGCTCCTGCCTTTTGGATCAGTGCGGTGCGCCGGCCGCAGCAGCCATTGGAGGGTGAACCAACGGCAAAGGAAGACCTTTCTTGTGGGCTTGAGTTGTGTCTGAATGATGTTGACCATCTTTTCATGGGCTGATTGGCTTTTTCTTTATTTTAAAATTTACTTATCTTGGGGCCAGGTTGTGGCTAACAGGTAAAGCTGCTGTGCCGGCATCAGGACCCCAGTACTTGAACCATCACCTGCTACCTCCCACAGTCTACATTAGCTTGAAACTGAAGTTGGGAGGAGAGCCTGCTCTCTGATATGGGACGTGCACATCCCAAGAAGTATCTTAACTGCTGCACCGAACACTCACCACTTTTGGTGGTTTTTTATTTGGGTTGTATTTCTCTTACAGAGTTATAAATTCTTTTTTCTGGATACTGGATCCTTAACCATTATGCTTTGTAAAGCTTTTATCCCATCCTATGTGTTGTATTTATACTATTTTTTTTACATTATTTATTTGAAAGACAGTTAATGGAGAGCAAGATCTTCCATCTGCTGGTTCACTCCCCAAACAACCAGAATGACCAGGGCTGGTCCAGGCCAAAACCAGGAGCCAGCAGCTTCCTCCTGGTCTCCCACATGGGTGCAGGGCCCAAGCACCTGGGCAGTCTTCTGCTGCTTTCCCAGGCACATTAACAGGGAACGGAATTGTTCTTGTATTATTTTCAAGATTGTCTCCTGCAATTGCAAAAGGAGTTTTAGGATCTTTAAAAGGGGGCTGTTTTAGGGTAGTCACTTCCTAGTGGTTAAGACGCACATGTCCCATTCTGTATCCCACATCGGAGCGTCTGGCTTTGATTCATAGTTCCAGCTTCCTTCCCTGGGAGGCAGTGGTTATGACTCAGGTGATTGGGTCCTTCCACACATGTGGGAGACCTGGATTGAGTTCCCAGCTCTCAGCATTGACCAGGCCCAGTCTCAGCTCTTGTGGGCATTTGAGGATTGAACCAATGGATAGGACCTCTGTCTCTACTTCTCAAATTAAAAAATAAATTTTTAAAAAAAATAAAAACAAAAAGGTGTTGGACTTTGGATAAGAATAGCATTGGGGCTGGCGCTGTGGCGCAGTGGGTTAAAGCACTGGCCCGAAGCCCTGGCATCCCATATGGGTGCCGGTTTGAGACTTGGCTGCTCCACTTCCTGTCCACCTCTCTGCTGTGGCCTGGGAAAGCAGTAGAAGATGGTCCAAGTCCTTGGGCCCCTGCACCCACGTGGGAGACCGGGAAGAAGCTCCTGCCATTGCGGCCATTTGGGGAGTGAACCAACGGATGGAAGACCGACTGATCTCTCTCTCTCTCTCTCTCTCTCTCTCTCTCTCTCTCTCTCTGACTTTCAAATAAATAAATAAATCTTAAAAAAAAAAAGAATTGCATTAAGTCTGTAATTTCAGCAGTTTTCAGTACAAGTCATGCAATTTACTTTGCTAACTGTTCCTGAGTACTGTATTCTTCTTGATGCTATTGTAAATTTAAGTTGTCTTAAACTTCATTTTCAGGTTGTTTATTGATACTGTTTAGAAATACAGTTTTTACTTATTGATCTAGTATTCTGCAACCCACTGAACTTGTTAGCTTCAGTAGTTTGTTTTTGGAGTTTGTTGGGTTGTTTTGTTTATTGTTTCAGTATGGATTCTTCAGGATGTTTCATGTATAAGATCATGTTATCCACAAATAGGGATAGTTTACTTTGCTGTTTTCTTTGTCTTACCTAAGTGCCCTCACTAGAACATCCTGTATAATATTGAATAAAAGTGGTTAGGGCCAATATCTTTGTTTTATTCCTGATCTTTTTTAATTTTTAAAAAAATTATTTTCACTTATTTGAAAAGCCAAGAGACAGACAATCACAAAGAGATTTCTCATTCATTGGTTCACTCCCCAAATACCTACAACAGCTGGGGCTAGGCCAGGCCAAAGCCAGGTCCCAAGGAACTCAGTCTTGGTCTCCGGGGTGGTAGCAGGAAAGAGGCATCTGCGCCATCACCTGCTGCATCAGCTAGAAGCTGAATTGGAAGCAGACGCACTACTCAAACCCGGACTCTCCGATATGGGGTGCTGGGATTTAACTGCTGCGCCAAGAGCCCGCCCTTTTTCCCCATTTTCAGGGGAAGGCTTTCAGTCTTTCACCACTAAGCAGAAATATGTTAGATGCGGATTTTTTTTTTTTTTTTTTTTTTTTTTACAGGCAGAGTGGACAGTGAGAGAGAGAGACAGAGAGAAAGGTCTTCCTTTTGCCGTTGGTTCACCCTCCAATGGCCGCCGCGGTCGGCGCGCTGCGGCCGGCGCACCGCGCTCGTCCAATGGCAGGAGCCAGGTGCTAGGTGTTTTTCCTGGTCTTCCCCATGGGGTGCAGGGCCCAAGCACCTGGGCCATCCTCCACTGCACTCCTGGGCCACAGCAGAGGGCTGGCCTGGAAGAGGGGCAACTGGGACAGAATCCGGCACCCCGACCGGGATTAGAACCCAGTGTGCCGGCGCCGCAAGGCGGAGGATTAGCCTGTTGAGCCACGGCGCCGGCCTAGATGCGGATTTTTAATGCCTGCCATTTATTGGGTTAATGAAGTTGCCTTTTTTCTAGTTTGTAGCGTGTTTTTATCATGAAATCCTGTTGAATGTTGTCCAGGGCTTTTTCTTTTTCTTTTTTTTTTTTTTGGACAGGCAAAGTTAGAGAGAGAGAGAGAGAGAAAGGTCTTCCTTTCCGTTGGTTTACCCCCCAGTTTCCCACTATGCTGCGCCGATCTGAAGCCAGGAGCCAGGTGCCTCCTCCTGGTCTCCCATGCGGGTGGGGTGCAGGGCCCAAGCACCTGAGCCATCCTCCACTGCACTCCCAGGCCACAGCAGAGAGCTGGACTGGAAGAGGAGCAACCAGGACAGAACCGGCGCCCCAACCAGGACTAGAACCTGGAGTGCCAGCACCACAGGCAGAGGATTAGCCTAGTGAGCCGCGGTGCTGGCCCAGGGCTTTTTCTGTATCAAGATAATTGTGAGATTTTCCCCCATCTACTCTATTAATGCCATTGTACATTGGCATTGTACATGGTTGATTTGGTTTTGTAGTACATTGATTTTCCTAATACTGCACCAACCTGATATTCCTGAATAAATCCCTTTTGGCCATGGTGTATAGTCCTTTTTTTGTTGTACTACTGGGTTTGGCTTAACAGCATTTTGTTGAGGATTTGTGTATTTAGATTTATAAGGAGGGGCAGGTCTCCCATGTCGGTAGCAGGGGCCAAACACTTGGGCCATTTTCTGGTGCTTTTCTTAGGCTGTTAGCAGGGAGCTGGATTGGAAATGAGGCAACTGGGACATGAACCAGAGCCATATTGCCAGCATCCCTTTACCCACCACACCCCAACTCTGACCTGTTAGAAATTATTCTTTATGCCTTCAGGTATTCAAAAGATTCTCTGAAAGGCTAAGACAAGCTCAGTGTTCCACAGCACATCTGGTTTTGATGTCTGCGCCCTGCTGGATGTAGCATTTTACCCAGCAGGTTGCTGTGAGCGTTTGCCATCCACCACAGGGCTTCTCTACCTTGTGCTATTTGGGGCTGGGAAGTTGTGTGTTAGAGACTGTCCTGCGCATCGTAGGGTGCTCAGTGGCATCCCCAGCAGCTCTTAGCCACTAGCTGCCATAGCAGCCCACCCCAAGCCCTGGAGTTAGGACAGAATGTTTCCAGACATAGTCATATGCCCCAGTGCCAAAGTTGTCCTCACTTAGGAAGCATTGTTCCTACTAACTGTGATTTCCTACTAACTGGATTTCATGTTGTTGGATAAAATTGTCTGGCTTTTAATTTGAATTCTCACTGTGTTTGGCTTTGGAACCACATTGTGTCAATCTGTGTCAACAACTGCTAATGACTTTCAAATCTGTGTCTTTAGCCTGGGTTCCTCTGGATTCCCAAACCCTTACTTCTGACTTGGCCTCCTGAAATTGATTTGTTCAAAATCATACTTATCCTCTCTCTCCAAACTGCTCTTTCTCCTTTATTCTTGTTCTTCCAGTACCTGACACTAACAATTATTTATCCATTCTCAGCCCCTCTTTCTACCTCTCCCATGAAGTTCACTTCCTAAATGTTCCCAAGTTCAAGCAAATACATACTGTGCATTTTATATATATATGTATATATTTAGAAAGCATTTATTAAATAAATACAAACTTTATATACAGAAGACTAACTCTCTATACTAAGTAAAGATGTCCACAGTTTGCAAAGTATGAAGTATTGTTTGAAGACAAGTTTTACAGTTAATTCTCTTTATTTATTTATTTATTTATTTATTTTTGACAGAGTGGTCAGTGAGAGAGAGAGAGAGACAGAGAGAAAGGTCTTCCTTTGCCATTGGTTCACCCTCCAATGGCCGCCACGGCCAGCGCTGCGGCCGGCGCACCACACTGATCTGATGGCAGGAGCCAGGTGCTTCTCCTGGTCTCCTATGGGGTGCAGGGCCCAAGTACTTGGGCCATCCTCCACTGCACTCCCGGGCCATAGCAGAGAGCTGGCCTGGAAGAGAGGCAACTGGGACAGAATCCAGGACTAGAACCCGGTGTGCCAGCGCCTCTAGGCGGAGGATTAGCCTATTGAGCCATGGCACCGGCCCTACAGTTAATTCTCACAGTACCACTCACTAAGGACAGAGGTCCTA
Source organism: Sylvilagus floridanus (assembly GCA_949820135.1). Taxonomy (NCBI): domain Eukaryota; kingdom Metazoa; phylum Chordata; class Mammalia; order Lagomorpha; family Leporidae; genus Sylvilagus; species Sylvilagus floridanus. The sequence continues at coordinate 6,171,330 of OX463228.1, read as the reverse complement.
CATGGGGAGCAAGTGCACAGTGACTCCCGTTGTTGATTTAGCAATTGACACTCTTATTTATGACGTCAGTGATCACCCGAGGCTCTTGACATGAGCTGCAAGGCTATGGAAGCTTTTTGAGTCCACAGACTGTCAGTATTTAGACAGGGCCATAAGCAAAGTGGAAGTTCTCTCCTCCCTTCAGAGAAAGGTACCTCCTCCTTTGATGGCCCCTTCTTTCCCCTGGGGTCTCCCTCGCAGAGATCCTTCAGTGCATTCTGTATTAAGCTACTGTTTGGGAGTCTGGCAGATCAGATCAGATCAGAGCGCCAGTCCAAATCCTGGTGCTCTGCTGCTTATTCCGCTTCCTGCGTATGTGCCTGGGGAGGCAGCAGGTGATGGCCCAGGCACTTGGGCCCCTGCCACCCATGTGGGAGACCAGGATGGACTGTCTAGCTCCTGGCTTCAGCCTGGCCCAGCCGCAGCTGTTGTGGCCATTTGGAGAGTGAACCTGTAGATAGAAGAAATCAATACATTCTTAAAAAGTAAATTCAAGCCCCGCTTTTTCCAGAACCCATCCATAGTGTGTGAGTGTGAGTGCGGCTCACCTGGGCTGCTACAGCAGCCCTTACCTCTCACCTCTCATCACCTGTGCTATGTCCTTTCCAGGCAGGCCTAACCATGCCACTGCCTCACACCCACCATCCTCATGATCCAGCCCTGCTGCCCGCCCGGCTCGCTCCTCCCCTCTACCTCAGGTTTTGACCATATCAAGCTGCCTGAGGCCCCGCCCCCAGCACCTTGCCTGACTGCACTTCAGCCTCTCCCTCAGCTCTGTGGCCTGTCCACCCAGAGCAGCCACTCCCTTTTGTCCTCTAATCCTGGAGAGGCCTGGGTCCTCACCTCACCCTGCACAGCAGGAAGTGGTCTATGCACCTGGCTCCCCTACTAAACAGGGCCATGAGTCTGGACACCACAGCATATTTACCCCTGCTTAGCCCAGAGGCCAATGTGGAGTAGGCACTCTGTAAATGTGTCGAGTAGTCCAGGAAAATGCCCTGTGCAGAAGACAGCTCACTGGGATTTAAAGCAGCTGCAGGTTTGTTGTTTTAGTTAGCAACAGTTTACAGAGAGCCAGCTAGGCCATGGGTGCAGGATTAGAAAAAAGGACTGGATCCTTGCCTCAGAGAATTCACACCCCATTAGTGTGAGATGGGGGCATAAGCAGCTGAATGCCGGGTGACCAGAGCATATGTCCATGCTGAGATGCGGCTGCACCTGCGTGTGGGGAAAGATTTCTTCTTAAGATTTTTTATTTATTAGAGAGAGGGAAAGACAGAAAGGTCTTCCATTTGCTGGATCACTTCACAGATGGCCACAAGGGCCAGAGCTAAGCCAATCCAAGCCAGGAGCTTCTTCCAGGTCTCCCACACAGGTGCAAGGGCCCAACCACTTGGGCCATCATCCCCTGCTCTCCTAGGCCACTGCAGAGAACTGTATTAAAAGTGGAGCAGCTGGATCTCAAACCGGCACCCATATGGGATGCCAGCAGTGCAGGCTAGGCTTAGCCTGCTGTGTCATGAAAAAGGTTCTTAAAGCTACTGAAAACTTAGTGGTGGTGGTGGTGGTGTTTTAATTTTTTGTTTTTTGACAGATAGAGCTAGTGAGAGAGAGACAGAGATAAAGGTCTTCCTTTTTCCGTTGGTTCACTCCCCAAATGGCCACTATAGCCGGAGCTATGCTGATCCGAAGCCAGGAGCCAGGTGCTTCCTCCTGGTCTCCAACACAGGTGCAGGCACCCAAGCACCTGGGCCATCCTCCACTGCCCTCCCAGGCCACAGCAGAGACCTGGACTGGAAGAGGAGCAACTAGGACTAGAACCCGGTGCCCATATGGGATGCTGGTGCCGCAGGCGGAGGATTAGCCAAGTGAGCCACAGCGCTGGCCCCGAACACTTAGTTTTTAAACCCTTTTTGTATTTGCAAGTCCTCTACCCATGGGGCTTTTAAAAATGATTTTGGCTTGATCTTGCTCATAGCTCAGTTGATGTTGGCCTACCTTATTCTACTGTAGCAAACACTTGAACCTTTGCAGGTGTGAGTTGGCAATTTAATAGAAATGTTCTCCCTGGCCAAATCAGCGCACACCAGTTACTTTAGCTGTGTATGTGTGAGAGAGGTAGACAGAGAGCTCCCATCTGCTCCAGTTACTTGAGCTGTCACTGCTGCCTCCCAGGTCTGCTTTCGCAGGAAGCTGGAGTCCGAATGGAGCCAAGTACGGAACGCAGCATTCTGATGTGGGGCGTGAGTCTAACCACTTGCCTAAATGCCCATCCCTCACCATTTTACTGTCTGCTATGTCTTTCTAATTGTACAGCCCCTATTGAAGATGATGGTGTAGCAGGGCATGCCCCACTCCCCACCCCATGGATGGTCTGACTTATAGTACATTGCTCTTCCCTGTATTCAATGCATTATCACGTATTTAAAGATTTATTTATTTATTTGAATGGCAGAGTTACAAAGAGGCAGAGGCAGGGAGTGGGGGAGGTCTTCCATCCACTGGTTTACTCCCCAGATGGCCGCAATGGCCGGAGCTGCACCAATCAGGAGCCAGGAGCTTCTTCTCAGTCTGCCACATGGGTGCAGGGGCCCAAGGACTTAGGCCATCCTGCACTGGTTTCTCAGGCCATAACAGAGAGCTGAAACGGAGTGGAGCAACCGGGACATGAACTGGAGCCCATATGAGATGCCGGCACTGCAGGTAGCGGCCTTAACTGCTACACCAGAGTGCCAGCCCCACATTATCACATATTTAAAACAAGCCAGAATGCATACTCTAAAGAAATTTTGATTTTTTATTTATTGGATGTGGTAATAATAAACATTGTCAGTTTGCCTTATTTTTCTTAACACTGACATAACTTTCCTTCCTGTACACAGGCTGAAACTTTTATTTTTAAGATATATTTATTTGAAAGTTAGAGATTTTCCACCTGCTGATTCACTCCCCAAATGGCCATAACAGCCTGGGCTGGGCCAGGCCAAAACCAAGGACCAGGAGCTTTGTCTGGATTTCCACATGGCTGAAGGGGCCCACATACTTGGGCCCTCCTTTGCTGCTTTCCCAGACACATCAGCAGGGAGCTGGATCAGGGTAGAGCAACCAGGACTCTCGAACTGGCGCCCATATGGAGTGTCAGCAGCTTTACTACTACACCACAATACCAGTTCCATTCTGAAACTTAACTTGCAATAAATGCAGCTTTATTATTTGCCTGGGTATATGATAATTGATCCCTTGTGTGGAGGAACCATTGAAAAATGAATAAAATGATTATACTTTTGCACAATGGGCCTTTAATACTTTTTTAAAAAATTTATTTTATTGGCCAGCGCCGCGGCTCACTAGGCTAATCCTCCGCCTGCGGTGCCAGCACACTGGGTTCTAGCCCCGGTCGGGGTGCTGGATTCTGTCCTGGTTGCCCCTCTTCCAGTCCAGCTCTCTGCTGTGGCCCGGGAGTGCAGTGGAGGATGGCCCACGTGCTTGGGCCCTGCACCCGCATGGGACCACAGGAGAAGCACCTGGCTCCTGGCTTCGCATCAGCACGGTGCGCCGGCCGCAGCGGCCATTGGAGGGTGAACCAACGGTAAAGGAAGACATTTCTCCATGTCTCTCTTTCACTGTCCACTCTGCCTGTCAAAAAAATTTTATTTATTTGAAAGGCAAAGTTAGAGATATTCCATCTGCTTATCCACTCCTCAAGTGGCTATAATAGCTGAGGCTGGGCCAGGCCCAATCTAGGAGCCCGAAGCTAGAAACTTCTGGTTCTCCCACATAGGAGCAAGGGCCCAAGTACTTAGGCTATCTTGCAGTACTTTCCTAGGTGCATTAGCAGGGAGCTGGATCAGAAGTGAAGCAGCTGGGACTCAAATCAGCACCCATATGGGGTGCCAGCACTTCAGGTGGAGCCTTAACCTTCTATGCCACAGTGCCAGCCCTTTTTTACAGAAAAGGGGAATATAGATAGGCCAGAGAGCAGGTTGGGAGGGATCCAGAACTCAGCTTTTTTTTTTTTTTTTTTTTTTTTTTTTAAGATTTATCTATTTTATTATTTGAAAGGCAGAGTTACAGAGAGAGAGAGAGAGATCTTCCATCTACTGGTTCACTCCCCCAAGTAGCCACAGCGACCAGAGCTGCGCTGATAACAGAGCCAGGAGCCTCCTCTAGGTCTCCCATGCAGGTGCAGGGGCCCAAAGAGTTGGGCCATCCTCTACTGCTTTCCCAGGCCATAGCAGAGAGCTGGATGAGAAATGGAGCAGCCAGGACTCATACAGGTGCCCATATGCAGTGTCAACAGTGCAGGCAGTGGCTTTACCTTCTTCACTACAGTGCCAGCCCGGGAACTTGGTTTTGAGCCTGCTGGATCTGTGGAAGTGAACAGGGGGCAGCTGTGTAGGGACTTGGTGCTGGGGCTTGCTGGGAATGGGAATGAACCTATATGTTGGTGGCTGAGGTGGAGTCAGGTGTGACAGGAAAAGCTGGGACAGAGTATGGAAAGCATCCACAGGGTGCACAAGCAGGAGAAACAGCAAAGGATTGATTTGACAAGTAAGAGTAAAACCAAGAGGAAGACAGTACAGAAGCTAAAGAAATAGTGAAGTGTGGTGATGCCGCATGTTACAGGAACGGAGGTGACTGGCAAGTAGGTGCTCGATGGTGTGCTTCATTAAGAGCCAAAGGATCGGGGAATGTTGGGAAGTGAAGGCAGAATTTGTGCCTGTAGACCACTTGTTTACAAGATTTATGCTCCTTTGGATTGGTGCTGGAGCACACACAAATAGAAAGCCTGGATGTGTTTATAAGCTGAGTTAAGGAGTTGGAGACGTTAAACATACGTGGCAGTAGCTGTCTGCAGAGTCCTGGGAAGGGCAGGTGGGATGAGCTCACCTGGACAACGTGCTGGGTCACCTGTTTGCCCAGCACACGAGGGAAAACAGGAAGACTAAGGACGGGCACTTGCAGAGTGCATGGGGGCGTGGGCCGGGAAGAAGGGTGTTCACACCTGCAGGACAGGGAACCACACCAGCTACCGCGGGGTTCCAAGAAGGGAGCGGGGAAGGCTGTGGGGCAAGTGTGGCAGGAGCCCTTTGCAGCTGTGGCCTGGGTGCTAACCCACCTGAGCTTGAAGAGGCAGCTAGCGAACGTGCACACCAGGGTGCTGTCTTTGTCTTCTAGGAACAGAGATGAATAGAAGCAGCTGGCAGAGTAAGAAGAAACATGGGAGAAGCCGACACCCACGCAATCCTTGGCTGAGACAGCAGGAGTTGAACGAGAGGCAAGTGATGCTTCAGCATCCAGTGGAGCACGGGGATCACTGGAGGGTCTCAGAATGCAGACTCTGACTCCCTGGGTCCGAGCTGGGACGTGAGGAGTTTCTGGTAGCTCCCAGGGCCTGTGGCTGCTGCCGAGTGCCCGTGCTGAGTAGCACAGTGTGACCAAGCAACTCTCAGCCAAGCACTGGCTCTGAGGCTGCAGGCGCACATCTGGTACCGCTGGAGACCTGCTGCTTCATTTTGTTGATTTTTCTTTTTTTCATCCAATGAAGATATCTTTCTGGAACTTAAATTTTATTAGTGCAGCCTAAGTCCTGAAAAAGGACATATAAATACATTTATATGGTTTCATATATTCATATATGGTTTCATATATTCATATATTAATATAACTTGTGTTTGGTATATGAATATATGTTAATATATAAAATACAGTGTCTGATGTTCATAGAAGTGTATGTACGGTGTATGGCAATAGTGAAAGCCGTGTACCCGCTCACCAGCTTGAAAAATAAAACTCAGATGATGTGTCCGTCGAAGTCCCTGGTATAAACGTGTCCCAGATTCTGCCAATTTTTCTGCGTGAGGCAAGTACAAATGATTTCATCTCAACAGAGAACCCTCATGAGGAAGGCTGCTGTTGTGTCTCTGGCCACAGAGAGCCTGCACAGCCCTCAGTTTTGCACACTCCTCGTCACCAAAGCAGTCACTTGTGCCAGTATCCAAACTCTTCCACAAAGCGGACCTCCTCTGAGAATGGACAGATTCGAGTGCTGGAGCCGTAACAGTCAGACGCCAAGATGCTTCTTCAGAACAGGTTTAACCGGGGCAGGTGTTTAGCAGTTGGAGCAGCAGCATCCCAGATGCACATACCTAGGTTGAAGTCCTGGCTCTGCTCCCAAGTCTGTCTTACTGTTAATGCACACCACAGGAGACAGCAGGTGACAGCTCAGCTGGCACGATTCCTGCCACTACGTGGGAGACCCCGTGAAGTTCTGGCTCCTGACTTCAGCCTGCCCTGCCCCAGCTGTCATGGGCACTTGTGGAGTGTATTTTCCCACTTTTTGTTACTTTAACTAAAATACCTGAGGAAATAAAAATTTATTTCAGCTTACAATTGGAGGTTACAGGATGGGGCAGCCCCATAGTCGGGCTTCTGATGGAGGCTGCTCATGGCGGGTACTAGGCATGATCACACAGTGAGCCACGAAGGAGAGAGAGCGAGCTTCTAGGCCGAAGTTGAGCTCAAATATCAAAGCCCTCCAGGGCACGCCCCAGTGACCCAGGGACTTCCCACCAGCCCCATCGTCTCAGATGCTATCAGTAGATTAAGTCTCCACCCTCAATCAGGCATTAACATTAAAGCATTGAGGTTTACATGGCTGCTTGAGTTTGGAGGAGACAAGTTCTGCTGCACCCTTACCAGGGAGTGAACCAGCAGAGGGGAGATCTGCCCATGTCCGTCTCTGTGTCTTGTTCCTTTCAAATAAATAAAATAGGAGGGAAAGAGAATGGGGCCAGCATTGTGACAGCAGGTTCAGCCGCTGTTGGTGACACTGGCATTCCTACTGGCACTCCAGTCCCTACTCTGGCTGCTGTGCTTTCAATCCGGCTTCCTGCTCATGCGCTGGGGAAGGCAGCGGATGATGGCTCAGTTGCCTGGGCCCCTGCCACCGTGTGAAAGAGCAGGATGTAGTTCCTGGCCCTAGGCTTCAGCCTGTTGCAGGCATTTGGGGGAATGGAAGATCTCAAGACTCTCTCTCTCTCTCTCTCTCTCTCTCTCTCTCACTCTCACTCTCACTCTCTCTCACTCTGCACCTTTCAAATAAATTTTAAAAAAGAAAAGAAAGAAATAGATAGACCCAAATAGGAACAAAAAGTTGGAAAGGACAGGACTTTAGAATGAGGAGGTCTGATTGTGAGTCCTGTTTGCTGCCTGTACAAAGCAGGCCGAGTCCTCTCTGGAGATGATGTGTGGGACCCCCTTACCAGGCCGCCTGGCTCTGAGTGGACCGTCAGTGTGCCATGTGTCTCAGTAGGTGCAGGTTCCCAGACTTGACCCACACTGTAGGAAGATCAGGACAGGGCCCAGTGTTTGTGTGTTTGGAAGGAGAACCATGGCTACTTTGTGGGCTCTAGGCCTTCCCACAAGAGCAGAACGTGGAGCAAAATGTGACCTGCACAAGAAGCATGTCCTGGCCCAGCTTTGGCGGAATGTCTTAGAAACCTGCTGGACAGTGGCCTTCTGGGCCCAGGGTGAGAACGGAGCTGCGAGCCTTGGCCTGGAAACGTGCACGTTGCTCATGACACGGAATCCCCTCCTGCAGCCCCTTGCAGACAGCCTGCTCGGGTGGAGTGTGCCGTGGCAGGGGAATAGACGGTTTTCCCTGAAACGCTGCGTGGCATCAGTGTTTATGGAAGAAAGAACATTCTTTCATTCCTTCAGTCTTCTTGGGCAGTTTGTATTCCTTTTGGGTTGTGTTCCAGTGTGGTGGTAGGAAGGCAGAGTTGTGTTAGCATGAATTTCATCAGGATTCTGATTGGCGTGTAAGGTCCTTTGCTTTCTCACCATATCTTTCAGCCTGTAACTGCCACAGAGGCGACGTGGGCCTTTGTAAATCCAGCATTTTAACTGTGGCTCTGTCCCAGAATGACTGAGCAAACTCCCTCTTCCCAAACGCCATTGTCTATACTGTAAGGCTGGGTAACCAAGTAAAATTTAAACTCCTAGCACTTCTGGATCCAGTAAAGAATGACGTTCATCTGGCCTTGTAACTGCTTTGGGCTGACAAGGGGCCCAGATGGTAAAACTATTATTGGCACAGATTTCTGTTCTCCTTTTGATCTGGAAAATTCCAAAAGATCTTACAAAATGCTCAAGTGAGGCGGCAAGGAGAGCATTACTGTGGTACACATCCCCATCAACAGGACAGCCAGAGAAACCCATGCTCAGCTCCATTTTGGTGCCTTTGCAATGGGTCAGTGCTCCCCAAGGAATCAAAGCTTGGAGGGGCACAGGTAAGGGCCGCAGAACTGGGCTTGCCAAGGAGGCGCTCAGGCCCTTCCCTGTGAGGTAGTCTCCCTTGTGTTGACAGGCTGCACCCGGGGGCCCGGGAGAGCCCACCAGACCCTGGCCCTGATGATGCCGCGTCCTCATCCACCTCGTCCACCTCGGCTGGGAGTTCTGCGCCAGGTAAGGTAGTGCGTGGGCTGGGGCTGCCCTAGCCCTTACCCGTGGGGAGATGTGGAACCGAATACCGCCTTGTCAGCTGCTGGTGTCTCTCCTGGTAGCCCTTCAGCCACAGCTGGGACTTGTGTATCTGTCTCCTCACTTACATGGGGTCACCACCCCGTTCCTGGCCTGATGGGGATTCAGTGAACAAATGAAAGGAAGGAGCCGGGTGTGTCAGGAATTGAGGTCCTGAAGCAGATGGTCTATACCAGGACTGAGCTGGGTCCCAGGGCCCATGAGGAAGACAGGCAGCAGGCCCCTGGCATCTTCCTAGGTGGGTCAGCCCACAGTGGTTGGTTTAAGATTTATTTTATTTATTTGAAAGGCAGTTATAGGCCGGCGCCGTGGCTCAACAGGCTAATCCTCCGCCTTGCGGCGCCGGCACACCGGGTTCTAGTCCCGGTCGGGGCGCCGGATTCTGTCCCGGTTGCCCCTCTTCCAGGCCAGCCCTCTGCTGTGGCCCGGGAGTGCAGTGGAGGATGGCTCAGGTGCTTGGGCCCTGCACCCCATGGGGAGACCAGGAAAAGCACCTAGCTCCTGGCTCCTGCCATCGGACGAGCGCGGTGCGCCGGCCGCAGCGCGCCGACCGCGGCGGCCATTGGAGGGTGAACCAACGGCAAAAGGAAGACCTTTCTCTCTGTCTCTCTCTCTCACTGTCCACTCTGCCTGCCTGTAAAAAAAAAAAAAAAAAAAAAATTGAAAGGCAGTTTTAAGAATTCTTCCATCTGCTGATTAACCCCCAAATGGCTACAATAGCCAGGACTGGGCCAAGGCAAAGGCAGGAGCCAGGAGCTTTTTCCAGGTCTCCTACGTAGGTGGCAGGGCCCCTAGCACTTCGGCCGTCCTCTGCTGCTTTCCCAGGCTTTAGCAGGGAGCTGGATCAGGAGTGGAGCAGCCGGGACATGAACTGGCCGTGGGATGTTGGTGTTGCCGGCGGCGACTTGTACCCTCTACACCACAACACCGGCCCCAACCTGCAGTGTTTTACCTTGGTAAATTTCATTTCATTGTTTTCTTGAAAGAACTGCCAGGGTTTTACTACGACCCTGAAAAGAACCGCTACTTCCGCCTGCTCCCAGGACATAACAATTGCAACCCCCTCACAGTGGAGGGCATTCGCCAGAAGGAGATGGAGAGCAAACGGCTGCAGCTGCTCAAGGAAGACGACAAGCAGGAAAAGGTGGGCTCTGCACCTGGCCGCGGCTCCCCTGCCCTCGCCAGTCCCATCTGCGTGCTTAGTGCAGGTGCTCAGGGAGTGTGGGGCAGAGTCTCCCCAGCAGGAAGATGATGGAGAGATAAAGTGGCCAGAAGGCTCCTGCCCTACCCCCACCCCTTTTCCCTGTGTGCTGGGTTCCAGCAGCAACTCTGCCACTTTGTCCTTCCCCACGGGAACCCTGGCAGGCAGCATGGGGTAATGCCAATCATGCCTGCTAGTAGACCAGGTGTGTGATAACCCTGGGGGTAGCATGGGGTGTAATACCAGTGATGCCTGCTAGTAGACCAGGTGTGTGATAACCCTGGGAGTAGCATGGGGTGTAATACCAGTGATGCCTGCTAGTAGACCAGGTGTGTGATAACCCTGGGAGCAGCATGGGGTAGTACCAGTGATGCCTGCTAGTAGACCAGGTGTGTGATAACGCTGGGAGTAGCGTGGGGTAGTACCAGTGATGCCTGCTAGTAGACCAGGTGTGTGACTGGCATGCCAGGTTACCATGCTGGTTGGGGCAGCAGGATGGAGCATGTGCTCTGGGGGTGGCTGTTGGTGTGGATGAAGTGGGAACAGAACACAGCCCCGAGTGTCCAGTGGTAGTGGCATGATCTTCCCAAGTTCAAATCCCTGGGAGGCTTGGACAGCGGTGCAGAGCAGGCTCCGCCCCTCGTGTGCCTTCCCAGGCTGGACTTTGTGCCCAAGGAGACTTACAGAGCACACTGCTAGATGTTGAGGCCTGTAATTCCTGATAGAACAGCACCTGTGTCCTTCCTCATTCCCTATGGAATGAAAACATCTCCGTTAATCCCATAACCTAAATAAATCCTCATTGAATTTTTTTTCTTTAATCTTAGAAAGTAGCCAGAAAGGGATTCAATACATCATCCTTCCTACAAAAGCGCCAGCTGGGTTTTCTCAGTGTCACCAGTTACTGCCGGTAAGACAGTGCCTCACTGTTAGGTTTTCTTCATGAGTGTTCTTTCCCGTCCCGTCTCTTACTTCCACGGTCCAGGATCGCACTCAGGCCAGGCCACATCTGGGGGACTGACTGCTCCTCCAGGTGTCCACATAGCTGGGGCTCCAAGTGGCAGCCTGCCTTCTGCTTCCCTGGCCCTGGGAACTTGGGGGGCGGGGCAGGGGGAAGCCTGAAACGCCGATGTTTACTGTTCCTGGTGATCAGTGGTAGAGGCCCCCCAGCTCCTCCTTCAGGGACATTCAGTGGGGGTGCAAGTACTAAACCTGATCATACGGTTGTGATGTCTGGTAGGATTCTAAATAAAACCCAGTGGGGGGTGACACTTCTCCCTATTCTTAGAGACTGCGGCTCACGGTGGAGCGACTTGCTCGAGATAAATCCCTCAGGTGGGCTCTGCCAGACGCCAGCACCTGAGCTGCTGAGGCCTGCGGTCTGCTGCCTGCCACCTATGTGGGAGGTGGCTTCCCAGGCTCAGCCCTCAGCAAGGACCAGCGCCACCCAGAGTGGCAGGCCAGGCAGGCCTCCCCTGCATGTCCCTCCTGTGAGGGAGTCTTGCTCGGTTCTGCCCTGAGAAGCACTGTGGAGAGGCGGTGTCGGGACAGGAAGGACAGACGCCCCTGCGTCGGCTGGGCGGGGTCTAGCTGCGGCCTGTCTCTCTGCAGTTTAGCCCACGAGCTGCGACTGAGCTGCATGCAGAGGAAGAAGGTCCACATCCGCAGCTCGGACCCCTCTGCTTTGGCGAGTGACCGATTTAACCTCATCCTGGTGAGTGCGAGGGGGCTGTGTGGTACCAGGATGTGACTCTGTCCCCTGGGCACCTTGTGGCTTAGCACTGGTGGAAAGCCTGGCTATGCCGCAGCTGGTTGCAGTGGAAGCTAGCAAAGTGGCTCTTGGTTTTGTGATTACAACCCACTTAACCCTGGGGGAAGATGCCTGCTGTGTCCAGCACCACTCCCACCTCATTCAGCCTTAGAGTAGGCCTGGCTGCTCGCTGAGGAAGAGCCGTTACAAGAGAACTGCTTGTGTGTGTCATGTATAGAACTGAGAAGGCACCGGTAGCCGGGGGACTTGTAACCCTTCCGCCTCCAGAGCAGGGCTCGGTGGCCGAGCCTGAAGTTTGTGTGCCCTCAGGAGGAACGGAATCTGGCTCCCTGGCTTTCTGACCCCAGCCTGGATGGCAGGGGCCTGCCTGTCTGCTTACCTCCCTCACAGCATTTGCAGGGAGCTCAGAGTCTGCTTTTGGTTAGACCTGGGCTGCAGGAGCCCCAGGCGAGGAAAGTGTAGGTAGAGAGCTAGGAGGTCCACTACAAGTGAGGGGAGCCGCATCTGCACATGGACCCATGAGGACCTGGGCAGCCTGGCAGGCCCGTCCTGGAGACCGAGGGAAAGGCTAGGGCGAGTAAGAAGGACACAAAATTCTACGGTGCTCTGCTGGTGGGACTGCTAATGTCAGGGCCAGCCCTGGAGTTTGATGCTGGGTCCTTTTGCCCCAGGAGACTGCCACAGCAGAGCCTTCCCTATGCAGTGCTGCACCAGGGCCCATGCTCTCTGCTGCGGCCTTGCCCTCTGTTTGGGGCATAGAGTTTGACATGAGTTTGTAGTATACTTTTTTTTTAAAGACTTATTTATTTGAAAGTCAGAATTACACACAGAGAGGAGAGGCAGAGAAAGAGAGAGAAAGGTCTTCCATCCGCTGGTTCACTGCCCTATTGGCCACAACAGCCGGAGCTAGGCCGATCTGAAGCCAGGCGCTTCTTCCAAGTCTCCCATGTAGGTGCAGGGACCCAAGGACTTGGGCCATCTTGTACTGCTTCCACAGGCCATAGCAGAGAGCTGGATCGGAAGTGGAGCAGCCGGGTCTCAACCAGCGCCGATAGGGGATGCCGGCATTGCAGGCAGAGGCTTTACCTGCTGTGCCACAGCGCTGGCCCCCAGTAGTTTATTTTCTCATAGTGTGGATTCCCCTCCAGAGCTCCTTCTCCAGGGTATACCAGGTAGGAACCAGGGAAGTTGGTATATGGGGTCTAATGATGCTTGTACTGCTTATTTAAGCCTGAGCCCCAGTCCTAATGCTTGTCTCACTTTGCAAGCTGTGGATGGCCCTTGAGAGATCCTCCCCAGCACCCAGCAGTGCGGCAGGCGGGCTGACTGGTGGGACCAGAGGGCTAGGAAAGGCAGCTTGCTACCCGGAAGGCAGTGTTGAGACTGGGTTCTCCACACTGGAATAACACTTCAGGAACACAACTGTTCTTCCCAAGTCAGTTTGTAGTCAGTACAGTTTTACCATTATCCAAACCCATGCATATGTCTCTGTGTTAATATGTTTAAAATACGTAAGCATGTAGTTTTTGCTTTGAAATCATTTTAACCACTTTTTAAATTTTATTTACTTGAGCAAGAGACCAAGAGAGACAGGTAAACAGAGAAAACTCTCATCAGCTACTTCACCACCCAGATGCCTGCAGTGGCCAATTCCGGGCCAGGTCAAAGCCAGAAGCTGGGGGTAAATTCCAAGTGGGTGGCAGGCACCGAGCTAATTGAATCATCACCTGCTGCCTCCCGGGGTGTGCGTTAGCAGGAAGCTTGAACCAAGAGCCATGGCTGGGGTTGGAACCCAGGCAAAAAAGTCTTAAAAGTAGTCCCGCCCCTAATGCAGCCTGCTCTGTTCTACTTCCTAGTCAGCGCACTGTTTCTTTCTCCTGTGGCAATCTTACTGCCTGTGGTTCTGTGTCCTCCTGTCTTAGCAATTACAACTAGCCTTCTCCCTATTGCTGCATCACTTTCGTGTTGGCCTCGTAGTGTGTTCCTCCGGGCTGATAATGATACTCTTCCAAGGGAGGGGTCACTGCAGAACTCGTCCTTCCTGGCCAAGCCCCCTCTGTGTTGTCCTTGTTCCTACTCCCTAGTTGGTAGACCCAATACACCTGTCAGCTTTGCTCAGGGATGACCGTGCTGAGTAGGAGCAAGTTAGATCTCCACTCTTGTGAACACAAGTTCTCACCTGTGGAAAGTGCACAGAGCATGGGAGAAGGGCCAGGTAGTCCGTGGCAGCCTTCCTGGCTTAAACCTGGCAGGTCACCGGTGCCCACTTCCCCCTCCAGGCGGATACCAATAGTAGCCGGCTCTTCACTGTTAACGACGTCAGAGTCGGAGGCTCCAAGTATGGCATCATCAGCCTGCGCGGTCTGAAGATGCCCACGCTGCAGGTGCACATGCACGAGAACCTCTACTTCACCAACCGTAAGGTGCGTCGTCCCCTCTCTAGCCCTGAGCCCACTGTGCCTTTCCATCCAGGGCACTGCAGGGAGAGAGAGGAGAGAGGAGCTGTGTGAAGAAAGCAGGGCACCAGTGCCTCGTGCTCTCATGGGGCAAGAGGATTTTTACTTCCTGAGAGCCCATGTGGGGTGGGGATGAGGACCCTAGGGTGGTTCTTGTTTTGGAAGACAAGGTAATGGAGATGGTTGGGCTGGGCTGAGGCAGTGCTGCTTTGGCCAGTGAAAGGATGCTCCCTCCAGGAGGCTCAGGAGTTCGTTCAAAGGGGTTCCTGGGCCGCACTGACTGTGGCCTGATGGAGCAGTCAACTCGTGTGCATCAGGACATCAGGCGGCCTGTGGCCAGTGCAGCTGTAAAGCAGTGGCAGAAGCTCGCTGTCCACAGGAGCAGCGTTTCAGTTGCCCAGGATGACTGCTGCATCCAGAAGAAGCTGCGTCCTTCAGTTCACCTGGGGCGTGAGCCGAAGAGTAGACCAGACGAACTGATCCCTTGTTTCCTTTTGATTAGATCTGCCTGTCTGAACTAGGTATTGCTAGGGTGAACATAATGATCTCAGAGTTTCCCAAGAGGTGGGGGAAGTGAAATGAGAGAAAGCCAGCCACAAATACTGAAGATGGTGATGGTTATAGGTTGGGAGAGAGCGAGTCTCTGAGGCCCAAGTGTCAACCCTGGCAGTACTAACTCCAAGTGGAAGTGCAGTGCCTGGGACTGCTAGAATGGCCTGTACATTTCTCCCTGCTGATTGAAGGGGTCTCCTCATTGTCAGGGTTCTTTTTCCTTTTGGTAGAGTTCAGGGAGGCTTGGTGTATATGTATCCATATCTTAATAAATTTTTCTTTAAAAGAGAGATGGATACCAGTTTAGTGGTGTCTGAGTGAAGGAGGAAGCTTCGTCCCTGCCAGTGTGGAGGATTCAGCTGGGTCCACAGAGTCTACCAGATGCCTCACTGTGGAGCCCTTGCCAGTGACCTCCCTGACTAGCAGGGCGAGGAGATCGGCCCATTTGAAGAGCAGTGAGGCCCTTAGAAAAAGGGTGCATGTGTGTCTCCCCCAGGCCATTTCCTAGGCATTTTCCCGTTTCTCTCCATCCCGCCATGTGCTTCCTCACCAGGTGAACTCCGTGTGCTGGGCCTCGCTCAATCACCTGGATTCCCACATCCTGTATCCTTTGGCAGATGGAGATGGGCAGGGGCAGCCATGCCTTAGTGTAGACCTGGGCATCCTGCCCTTGTGAGATGGCCTCTTGGTGGCAGGGTGCCGGGCCATTCCGCACTGGTTGTCATCCTCCAGAGGAAAGCAGGGCAGCCGGGTCAGAGCTGATCCTGTGCAGCACAGAGAAGCCATCGACACTCGTGGGTGGTGGCTATTTCTTAGGATGATGCTAATGCCTCTGTGTGCCAAACACTGTTCTGAAACTTCACGTGCAAGTGGTGGAGACAGGGTGAGGACCCAGGCAGTCTGGCCCCTGAGCCTTCTCTGCCACTATAGCATGTGGCATCAGGCCTTGGGTCTCTGGACAGGCCCAGCACCCATGCCTGGTGCTTTAGCAAGAGAGAGACTGCAGAAGGGAGCAGTACAGCCTTGGGACGGAGCCCCGAATCCTCCTAAGGCCAAGGGGGAAAGCACTGTGGGCCCCAGTGCTGAGGCTCCTTCCAGCAATTGATGGCCTTCTGAGAGCTCTCCTTACCTCCCTTGTTCAAGATGGGCGTCGGGGAGGTTGCCAGGAGCACAGTACTGTGGGGAATGGGCCCGTCCTCTGGAACTCTGAGGGGCTCCTTTGCTGCACAGGATTTGTTTGATCTAAAAGCCAAAGCAACATGTACATGGCTCTTGTCCTTGGCCCATTCCCATAATAAATGAGATCGGAAAACTGCACTGAACACTGACCGCCTGCATTGCGTGAGTTTGCCATTAGTTAACTGTGAATGCACTCCGCACACAGTTGGTCCTAACAAATGACAGCTGAGTCAGAAACGTTTCATTGCTTCACAGCACTCCGTTTCAGAGGGTGTGAAAGCCTGAGGTACATTAGTGATGTGGTTATGCGCTTCATTTAAGGGGACAGGTAGATAGCCATGACCCACAGCAGTGCCTGGGTCTGATGCCCAGCTCTGGTTTCTGGCTCCAGCTCCTATTAATGCAGAACCTAGGATGCAGGGGTGGCTCAAGTAATGGGTTCCTGCCACCCATGTGGAGAAGACCTAGACTGAGTTCCTAGCTTCTGGCTTCAGCCTAGCGCAACCGTAGCCATGGCAAGCATTTGGTGACAGGAGAAGATCCAATGGTGGAACTCTGGGAGGGAGACAGGCTGGAAGTCGGGGGCATTAGCTGTTAGAAACGGCAACACGGCCACAGGGCACAGCTGAAACATGGACCTCAGTCATGACTGAGAAGCAGCCACTGGAAAGATGAGAGTCAGGCCATGGGCTGAACAGTGAAAGAAAGGTGAGGCAGTGGGGCTGAACACAGGCCCCTCGGGAGAGAACTTCAGTGGGGAAGGGAAAGGGAGAGGAATCAAACCAGGAACAGGTAGGCAAGGGTGTAAAGAGGGAATTCAAAGAGAAGAAAACCCGAGTGATTGATCGTTGCAGTAGGTGCACCTGCTTGTAGTCAGGGGAATCCAAATTCAGTCTTGAGATGTTAAATTTTTTAGGGTTTCCTGTTGAAAGGCAGAGAGATATCTTCCGTCCATTGGCTCACTCCCCTAAATGCCCACAGCAACCGGGGCTGGGCCAAGCTAAGCCAGGAGTCTGGAATTCCGTTCAGGTATCCCACATGGGTGGCAGGGACCCACGTCCTGTAGCTGTCACCTGCTGCCTCCTAGGGTGCTCATCAGGAAGCTGGAATGGAAAGTAGAACCAAACATGAACTCGGGGTACTCTGGTAGGGAACGTGGGAATCTAAAGCTGCAGATAACCTGTGTGCCAAGTGCCTGCCTCTGCCATGTCGTCTTATAACCCCTCATGACAAGCAAAAACTGGGGGCCGCCATTAAGGTGCAGTAGGTTAAGCTTCTGCCTGCAGTATGGCACCGCACGTGGGCACCAGTTCATGTCCTGGCTGCTCCACTTCTAATCCAGCTCCCTGCGAACAGCCTGGACCAGGCAGCAGAAGATGATCCAAGTGGTGCCTGGGTCTCTGCCACCCATGTGAGAAACCCGGATGAAGCTCCTGGCTTCAGCCAGGCACAGCCATGGTTCTTGAGGCCATTTGGGGAGTGAACCATTGGATGGAAGATTGTCTCTCTCTTGTTATGTCTTTTTTTTTTTTTTTTTAAAGAGAGATAAGCAGACTTTAAGGGCGAAGTGGAAAACCAAGAAAGCTGCTGGTGTCAGTAAACACACAAGCACTCCGAAGTTGCAGGTGTCCATCCCTGTGGCCCTGTAACTCCACCCTTGCTGTAGACGCCGGGGCAGCATTTTCAGGCTGAGGTCTTAACTCATCAGTGAGCTGTGAAGTCGATTTTGGGGGCTGCATTTTGTTTCATGAGCCAGACTAGGAAATAGCAGTTTTGTATTTGTTGTTTAAAGATTTACTTATTTGAAAGAGTTACAGGGGTGGGGGAGGGGGTCCTGCATCTGCTGGTTCAGTCCCCAGGTGAGAGTTGCATATTTAGGGTCAGGGCAGAAGTGTATGGAGCATTTGCCTCATGTATTTGGGTTCATGTTTATGCGAAACGCAGGCTGCGGGTAAAGAGCTGCTGCCTTAGAGAGCTCCAGCACATGGCAGGGAGAGACAGGGAGCAGAGCCCAGGTGCCGTCAGCCAGATGTTAGATGTGTCGTCGTCGTCTACTCCTAGAAGGAGTCCCGTGATGGCAAGGAGTGACCTGGAGCCACACGCGGAGCCCGGGAAGTTGGAGAAGACTTCATGCTGCCTTTTCTCTGTTTTAAAAACAAGGTGGATGAAAGAGCTACGTCTGTCTCCATCTGTCTCCCTTTCTCTGTCTCTTTCTCTCTCTGTAACTCTGCCTTTCAGATAAATAAAGTAAATCCTGTGTTACTGATGGCCAGGCACACTCTGTGGAGGAAATGTCGTGATGTGGCCCGGAAGAACTTGCCCTGATCTTAGAGCACCAGTTCTATCTGGGTGGATGAGAAGGCAGAACTGGACCGGGAAGGGCCAGAGACCTTGTAACTGAGCCAGTGATGTTCTGAGTGTGTGAGATGCAGGCGAGGGCCACCTGGGTGCAGGGTTCTGTCTTCTGTCCTTTTGTGAGTTTGTCATTTCCTGAAGGGTCCCTGCAACCGTGTGAGCCGTGTTCTCCCCCTCTCAGGGAAAGCCTTGCAACTGACTCCTTAACGCCTCCATCCAGGCTCTGCCTCATGGGGCTTGCAGAGACTCCGGGCTGTGCCACGCTACTCCCAGCGTCACTGTTTGTCAGCAGTCACCCAGGTACAGGGCCCTTTGCTCTGACAAAGCCCCTGCTCTGGGGGAGGCGTCTGGCTGCATGAGCACAGCTGCAAGGGCAGGGGACAGGGTCGCTGTGCAGAAGCCCTGGGGGAGGGCTCCCTAGGCCTGCCCCGGGCTGGGTGCCAGGAGCACGGGAGCTGTTCAGTGCTCCCTCCTTTTTATCCCTCTTGGTCATTGCAGCAACCAGAACACAGCAGAGTGTGTGTGTGTGTGTGTGTGTGTGTGTGTGAGAGAGAGAGAGAGAGAGAGAAAGAGAGACAATCAACACAAGAGATCAACAAAGCATTGATCTGGGCTCCCTGCACGGGTCATTCACAAGCCTTCTATTGACGGCTGTATGGCAGGCACTCGACTACTTCTGGGCAGTATTGTGGGTGCGAAGCTTCCAGCAGGCTGCAGGCAGACCTGGCCCCTGGCCCGGCCCTTCCCAGCCTCACCTCTGGAGGATGCCTGCCAGGGCCTCTGTGGGCCCCTCAGCGCAATGCCCGGCAGGCCGCTGAGGGGAGAGCAAGTGTCCTGTGACCCTTGTGCAGATAAGGACACAGGGGCAAAGCCAGGCTCAGAATTTGCCTCACAGATTGTTAGTGTGAGGAGTCAGGAGAGCATTTCCCTCCGGGGAGGGTCTGCAGAGGCAGCAACTGGGAGAGCCGAGGGAGGGAGGGAGGCTTCTGGCGCCTGCAACAGCTCCCTGAGCTCTGCACTTAACACGAAAGTTTATTTTTGTTGTTGTTTTTCTTAAGATTTATTTATTTGAAAGGCAGAGTTACAGAGAGGCAGAGAGAAAGAGAGAGGTCTTCCATCCACTGGTTCAACCCCCGAATGGCCACAATGGCCAGAGCTGGGCTGATCAGGAGCCAGGAGCTTCTGGGTCTCCCACGTGGGTGCAGGGGCTCAAGGACTTGAGCCATCCTCTCCTGCTTTCCCAGGCCACAGCAGAGAGCTGGATCGGAAGTGGAGCAGCCGGCACTGGAACCAGCACTACAGGCAGCGGCTTCACCCCTGCGCCACAGCACCAGCCACAAAAGTTTATTTTTAAAAACTGACTGAGCTCACACAGCTGGTGGTCTGGTTCATGACTGGCAGTCAGCTCACCTGTGACTCTGGCTGCCTCCCTGACAGCTGACAGTATCACCATAACAGGGCAGGGTATACAGCAGAGGCTTATTTTGTGGGACTGCAGAGGCTGGGAGGTCAGGGGCATGGCTCTGTTAGGTCGTCAGTGTCTAGTTGCTCTGGTGCACTGTAGCAGAGAGCAGTTCGTGCCAAGACAGCAGGCACTCTGGCTGAGGTCTCAGAACCACTGATGCCCTCCTAGGGACAGACAGGTCACTGGCCTGGCGGCCCAGGGACAGCCTGCTTTGTTTCTCTCGGCAGGGGAGCGGCCTGGCATGCTGTGCAGTTTCCGCATCCCTGGCGCTTGGTCCTGCGCGTGGTCCCTGAACATCCAGGCCAACAACTGCTTCAGTACCGGTGAGCTGCAGCTGCCTGCCGGGGCCCTGAGGTCCACCCAGCGGCCCTCTCCTTGGTCTCACTGACCCAGCTCTGTCTCCGCCAGGCTTGTCTCGGCGGGTCCTGCTGACCAACGTGGTGACGGGGCACCGGCAGTCGTACGGAACCAACAGTGATGTCTTGGCGCAGCAGTTTGCTCTCCTGGTTGGTTGGGTGGGACAGGAGGTCGCAGTTCCCTGGGACTTGTTGGCTTGAGGGGGAGACCCTGCGTGGCCTCTCTCACTGGGGAGAAGGAACGCTGGAGAGGATCAGTGCATTGCTTCGTGACTCCCACTGAGCTGAGTGGAAGTGGTGGCCTGCTAAGCTGGTTTTCTAGAACTTCCCGTTTAAGTCTGTAGTGGGCCATTCTTGAGGACTTGGATTGGCCAGCAGTAATAGTTCCAAAATGTATAAATTAAGTTCCGGTTCACAACACTTGACAGTTTCGTGTGTAGCTTTCAGGTTGTACATTTTATATATTCAAAAGTCAAAGTTACAGTAGCTGTATCTCACCCTGCAGTAAGTGTGGCCCTTCGGTGAGCGTGGCCATGCCTTGAAGGCGTGGGGGAGGAAGGGTGCTGGCCTGCTTTGGGCAGGAAGCAGTGAGTCCCTCAGTCGGGCCACCTTAGCCAACCCATCCCCACTCTAACTGGGACCCTGATCTCGCCCACTGCGTGCTCACTGCCCCCTGCTGAAGACAAGCTGTGGCGTTTGGGCACACAGCAGCGGGAGCCACTTCTCAGGCCTGTGTGCTCCCAGTGACGAAGTGCTGGGGGCCGCATGGGTCCAGTCCTCCCACCACCCTTCCACAAAGACTCAGCTTCCTTCCGAGTCCATTGAGAGCCAAAGCGCCCATCTCCGCGGCCGCCCGACTGAGGGGAGGAGAGTACCGGGCAGGGCCCAGGCAGTCCCTCTTCCCACAGGCTCCCTTGCTCTACAATGGCTGTCGTTCCGGGGAGGTGTTTGGCATTGATCTGCGATGTCCTAGTCAAGGCAGTGGCTGGAAGGCCACCCGTCTGTTCCACGACTCAGCCGTGACCTCAGTGCAAATCCTCCAGGAAGAGCAGTGCCTGATGGCGTCAGACATGTCTGGAAAGGTGAGGGACGCCAGCTCTCCAGCCATGGCCACATGGGAGCCCAAAACGCAGGCCGGGCAAGACTGGCTAGGGAGCGCCTTCACTGTCCACTTGAGCCCAGTGTGGCTGAAGAAGCGGACGTGGCCCTCCAGTTCCATGCTTTGGATGGACTCCAAGGCGCAAGTCTTCATCCCCTGAAGAGGCCACCAGAGGCCCCTTGGCTTCCCTGGCTTCCCAGCTGGGCTGCACCAATGCACCTGCCAGCCCCGCTCACTGCCTCCGGTGCTTCCCCCGCAGATCAAGCTGTGGGACCTGAGGACCACCAAGTGTCTGAGAGAGTACAAAGGCCACGTGAACGAGTACGCCTACCTGCCCCTGCACGTGCACGAGGAGGAGGAAATCGTGGTGGCAGGTACTCGGGCCAGGGGAGGCTCCACCCAGGGCCCCAGCAACCTCAGCAGCAGAGGGAGAAGTCACCCAAAACCAGAGCTGAGTGAAGGCGGAGTGTGGACAGTTGAGTGGGGAGACGCGGGATACGGAATTGGATATTAAGAGGCAACAGGGGCCAGTGCTGTGGTGTAGCAGGTAAAGCCTCCACCTGCAGTGCTGGCATCCCATATGGCCACAAATTCGAGACTTGGCCACTCCACTTCCTATCCAGCTCTCTGCTATGGCCTGGGAAAGCAGTGGAAGATGACCCAAGCCATTGGGCCCTTGCACCCATGTGGGAGATCTGGAAGAAGCTCCTGGCTCCTGGCTTTGGGTCGGCACAGCTCTGGCCATTAATTGGGGAGTGAACCAGCAGATGGAAGACCTTTCTCTGCCTCTGCTCTCTCTGTGTAACTCTTTTGAATAAGTAAATAAATAATAAATCTTTAAAAATAATAAAAGGCAACAGTTGGACTGCCCAGCATTAGGACATTCCTCCGTCCCCATGCCAGGGGCAGACGTCACTCAGAAACAGGAGGTGCACTGAGAACTAGCAGCTGGGAGGCTGGGCTTGGGGGTCGTTCCTCGGGCCAGTATTGTTACCCTCGGGCAGCGGTCTCATGTTGGAACTTGGGCTCAGTTTCTCTTGTGCTCAATTGGGGTCACTGTAAAGCTGCTGATGGCTGTTCCCACGGCCCACTCACGGGGGTCCACAACTTGCTGGATGGCAGCAGCTGTCAGCCACTGAGCCCCGAGGAAGAGCTACAGGCTGATTGTAGACTGCCCTGCTTCTGTGCTGTGGAATATTATGGTAGCCTGAGAGATGGAGGTTTTAAACATGAAATAGTGGGCCCCTGCCATTAGCACTCAGGTTTGCTAATACTACCATAGAAAGTAATTACTTCCTAAGCTGCATCTGCTTTTCAATTTTTTTTTGAAGATTTATTTATTTATTTGAAAGGCAGAGTTAGAAGCAGAGAGAGAGGGGTCCTCTGTCCACTGGTTCACTCTCCAAATGGCTGCAACAGCCAGAGCTGTGCTGATCTGAAGCCAGGAGCTTCTTCCAGGTCTCCCACTCAGGTATAGGGGCCCAAGCACTTGGGCCATCTTTTACTGCTTTCCCAGGCCATAGCAGAGAGCTGGATCAGAAGTGGAGCAGCCGTGATTCAAACCAGCGTGCGTGTGGGACGCCGGCACTGCAGGCGGCACCTATTTGTTGCCTTTCTGAGACTGTTCACTGTCCTCGGCACCAGCACTGAGCCGTCTCAGTCTGTCGTGATGTGCGAGTGTCCACCACAGCAGGGTTGTGTGCTAAGTAACAGAAGAGGTGAGCCAGGTGGCACCTGTGGGCTCAGGAGCACAGATGCGCAATCCGGGGTCTCAGAGGCCCGGCCCTTCCTGCTGCTGCTGCACAACACCAGTGGCCGTGACCATGACCTGAACCGCTAATGCAGCGTATCGCTCAGGGCCTCAGCTGGTCCTGAGGAGCTGCACCACTGGGCCATGAAGGCCTGGGCCACGTGCGATGGCGGTGGGCAGTTTGGCCCAGCTTTTCCACGGGGTAGAATGAAGTTGGGACATCCTGGTTGCTGTTTCAGATAAAGATGAGTGGCCTGTCATCTAGACTGGGTGGGCTGGGCCCCCACCTAAGCTGTGCTGACCACAAGAGAAGGACACCCACCCGCGGGGCCCCTGCAGCATCACATGATTTTGGTTTTTATCAGAGTGTGTGTTGACAGTAGAAACACTTCGCGTTGGCTGGTATGAGACCCCTTCTGGCCGTAGGGATTGTGAGCGGCCCTGTCCTGGGTGCCTGAGTTTTCCTTTGTGTTCTCTTGCTAACCTGCTGCACATGTCTTCCCTCTTTCTTAGTGGGCCAGGACTGCTACACAAGGATCTGGAGCCTGCACGATGGCCTGCTGCTCAGAACCATACCCTCCCCGTACCCCACCTCCAAGGCCGACATTCCCAGCGTGGCCTTCTCCTCCCGCCTCGGGGGCTTCCGCGGGGCACCGGGGCTGCTCATGGCCGTCGGGCAGGACCTCTACTGCTTCTCCTACAGCTAGCCCAGCGGGACGCAGCACAGAGGACCTTGGACTTGACTGAAGGAGTAGAGTGCTTTGTTTCTATTTCTGCTGAGGGTATTGTATGTGGATGCCGTCCGCGCCTCTGCTGGGGCGTGGTACTAAGTGTCTTATGTGGAGATGGTTCCATGAAGGTATTTCCGTTAAACTCGGGGCTCAGTGAGCTTGGAAGTCCTTTTCATAAAAGGTTCTTGTTCCCTTTTCTTGTTGGATTACTTAGAATAGTTCCCCTTGCCATCTTTTGCTTGTTTTAACAGAAAAAAAAAAAAAAAGACTTTTTTTCTAAGAACTGAAGCTTGACAAAAGCTAAATTAAAGACCCTTCTTTGACCAAGAAAGCCCTGTGTGGATGCCTGACCATGACACTGATGACGTTGGCGAAACAGGTGGAGGGAAGGGGTCGGGGAGGAGGGGTCCCAGGGAGGGCGTGGGCAGCCCTGTGCGTCTACAGAGCTTGAGTCTGGAGTCCTTGGACTGGATCTTCCCAACTCATCAGCGGATCTCGGGTTTCACTGCCCGCCATGGGTGCCGAAGGGCAGCTGGGCCTTTCCAAATACTGCAAGTTGTGCACGTCCTTGGCGTGCGCTTGCTGAGGTCCCTTCCAGGATGTGAGCACAGCAGCTCCCGGTCCTGCTGGGCCCACTTGCATGTCAGGACCCAGCATCAGCGGTATTTGGCGTGATGTGTTGTCACTAGGAGCAGCAGCGCGAGATGGTCGTGCAGGTGTGAAAGAACCTGTGTTTCTGCCACCAATAAACTGGGAAGGACCGTGGCGTGGCAAGTGGCTTCGGAGTAGAGTAGAGGCTGCAGCCCGCTTTAATAGCTCCCCGCGGGGGGCTTCCAGTGGCCTCTGCAGCCCCACTGTGACCGCTGGCCCCTAGCAGCCAGGTGGGTTCAGCCAGCGTAAAGACCCAGCAGGAAAGCAGAGGGCAGGAGGAGGGGCTGGGGCCGACGGCTCCCTAGCTGCCTTCCTGCTGGGCCGGGCCGGCTACAGCACTGGGCTTCCACAGCCACCCAGAGGTGCAGCTGCCAGTCGCCCCCCACTGCCGCCAGTCCCAGGATGCTTCACACTTTCCCACCAGAATCCTGATTAATACAGTTTCTTATACAGAGATCCGAATAGAAAGCAAGGATAATGACAGATGAGCTCTGTGTAACGATTTTAGTGTCACGCTTGTAAGGAGCTTTCCCTAACACTATTCATGTTTGATCTTTCCAGCAACCCATAAAGGAGGTGCAATGATAGTGGTGTAACATGATGAGCATATTTACAGATGAGCCAGGGCCCAGAGACACCAAGGGACTTGCTTCTGAGGACAGCCCCGTTAAGGGGAGGGCTGGAGTTGTCTGCTGCGTTTGCTCCCCTGGCCTGGTCACGTAGGCCTGGCGTGGGGTCGCCATGCGGTGCCCTGGGGATTGCTGCAGGCCTGGGTGTGTGATGCCAGCGTCTCACAGGCAGGTGAGTTCTGGCACTGGCCAGTGCCAGAAACTTCTAACTTGGCCTGGAACTGTTTAGATTCTGTCTGATGACTCGGCCTTCTGATTCGGCCTAGGTTCCTAGGAAGCCCCTGTGCAGTGAAGGGTGCATTGGTCACCATCACTGTGGGGCATTTGCAGTAAGTGGTGATGGGCCACTACCCCCAGCAGACAAGCACAGTGAAGCTGCACCATGCATGACCCAATGTCCCCACAGCTTCCTTTCCCACCAGTCCCAGTTACCTGAAGACCATGCAGCACATTGGTTTCGGGATCTGCGGTTTGGGCTCTGGCCCTGCAGGTCAGTGAGAGGCTCTCCCATGGTTCTGTCCCAACTCTGGGCTGAGAACTCGCAGGTAACTGTCCTCCCTCCAGAGAGAATACTGGAAAGAGTTCTGACAGTGTGGCCCGGTCCCCACATACCTGTGCCACAGATCAGATTTCTTGCCTAGGCAAAGTGGGACATTTTAGATTTCCCCGAGGCTACCACAAACCTCTGAACTTTGCTGCCCGGTTAGCATCACAGCTGCGAACATTCGGTCTAGGTTCCATGAAACGCGGTTCCGGGTGGCTGAGAAGCTGAGGTATTTTGGTCCGCTGGCGTATCCGTTCCCGTGGCCTCATAAAGATGAACACTGCATGGACACGTTCTCACTTGCAGGTCCATTAGGGAAAGAGTGGGTGACTGACAGTGGCACTGAGCGGTGCCACACCCCTGCACCTAGCCCAGTGCTGGCTTCTCGGGACCTTCTAAGTAGAGGTACGACCATAGTTAACACACCAGCCCACATCGCTGAGTCGCCCCAGAATTCTGCCAGCCCAGCATGCTGTAAAGGCACGGCCTCTGCAGCGTCCCCCAGCACAAGGCCCTGGAAATGTCCTGTCTGCGGCCCAGTCAGCTGCAGATCCGCCCTGGCTTAAAATGTTCACCAAACCACCTCCAAAAACCATTTCAGACTGAATCTAGTTTCCTCCATTTCTCCATTAACTAAAAGCTGCCGACCCTCTTCCCTAAATCTGTGCGGAGAAATCTTTCCAGAAGGTTCCTGCTGTCAGTGCTTCCCTGTGCCCCAGTGTGCCTCTTGTGTTTGGATCGCACGCACTACTGCCTCCCCCTGGTGCCTGGAGGACACAGTAATGAGTTTTACTTTCCCAAACACAACCTCCTCTAGGCCTGGCTTAACACATCCCTCCTTTTAATCTGGAAAAATGCAGAAGGTAAGTAAGGCCCAGCTTAAAAGGTTCCTTCAGGAAGTGTGGCTCCACCACCCCCACTCCACCCCAAACCAGACAAAGCTAGACTAGGCATGTCACATTCTTACCAGCATTCCTTTTTTTAAAAAAAAAAGATTAATTTATGTATCCCAAGTATTTCTGATAGCTGTCAGGATGCACAGCAGGAAGCTGGAGCCGAAGTGGCAGGGGGTGGTGACTCCATCCCAGATGTCTGAGTAGGGGTTTAACTTTACCATGCAGGTGGGGGCCATTGCTGTGGCACAGCTGGTAAAGCCACCACTTGAAATGCTGGCATCCCATATGGGTGCTGGTTCGAGTCCCAACTGCTCCATTTCCAATCCAGCTCTCTGCTATGGCCTGGGAAAGCAATGGAAGATGTCCCCAGTTCTTGGGCTCTGCACCTACAATAAAAGACCCAGAGGAGGCTCCTGGCTTTGGATCAGCCCAGCTACAGCCATTAGCTGCCATGTGGGGAGTGAACCAGCGGCTAGAAGGCCTCTCTCTGCCTCTGCCTCTCTAACTCTGACTCAAATAAGTAATAAATCCTTAAAAAGCTTTTTTGGTGTGCAGTTAAGTTGCCACCTGCAACACCACCATTGCATAGCAGAGTGCCAGTTCAAGTCCACATTGAAAAGACTCAGGAGCTTCCATCTGCTGGTTCACTCATCAAAGGCATGCAGTAATCAGGACTGGGCCGGACCGGAACCAGGAGCCAGGAGCTCCATTCTGGTCTCTTGCATGGGTACCCAGGCCCCAGGTACTCCCGCCATTCCTCCTGCTTCCCAGGGCATTAACAGGGACTAGACTGGAAGCACTGCAGCTGGAACTCGAGTGCAGTGTGGGATGCCTGCGTCACAAGCAGCAGCTTAACCCACTGCTCCAGTGCACCAGCCCTCGTGGGTCAGTCTGTCACCAAAGGGTGCAGCGGGCCCGGTTGTGCAGGATTCGGTGTTCCCATCTACGATAATTTGTCCCAGCTACAACTGACTGGAAAGCTCGGGTGTACTGTTGACTAAAACCAATTCCATTTTACAAGCTACTACCAGGGGTTCAGTTGTTCTCCCAAAATGATGTTAATTCTAAAATTCAAAATGAAAACATGGCCTGTTGTAAAATTACCATTATATCAGATTTTTCCTTGACCAGTTGGGAGCGTGGCTTTTGTATTAGAGGGAAGACCAAGTGCTCAGCCTCCAAGCCAGCTGCCTAGTGTAGTATAGCTGGCCCTGGCCATGAGACTCGAGGAAGAAGTGATCACCCATGAAGGAAGGCCTGCACAGCATCCTCTAGAGGAAAAACACCTTCCCTAGAATGCAGAGTAATTCACAACCTGTGAAGGGAGGGGCACAGCGGAGAGCTGGACTGGAAGAGAAGCAACCGGGACTAGAACCGGCGCCCATCTGGAATGCTGGTGCCGCAGGCGGAGGATTAACAAAGTGACCCCAGCGCCAGCTCCCGCAGCCATACCTAAAGCTGCTAGCACAATACCGGGCAGTATATCAGGCAGGGAAGTGCTGGTTCTTTCATTGGCTCCATTCCAATGTAAGTCACGCCAGCCGAGTTACACCCACGGATGTGTAAGGGTCCCAGCGGGTCCCAACGCTTAGACTGCTCAGCCGTAAATCAGCATCTCCAGGATCCATGCAACCATCCCCACCGTCCTAGAGCAAGCGGGTAGGTCCCCCCACACGCACCTCATTTGAAAGGCAGCAATCTCCCATCCACTGGTCCACTTCCCAAATGCCCACATCAGCTAGGGCTGGGCCAGGCTGTAGCAGGAGCCCATAACTCCATCTGGGTCTACTATGTCGGTGGCAGAGACAGTATCTGAGCCATCACCTCAAAGCAGAGGAGTGAGGACTCCATCCAGGCACTCCAATAGGGACACATCATTCCTAAGTGCAACATAAGCTACGGTGCTAAGTGCATGCCCTATTTCATACCTTTGAAGGTGGCACTTCCACCTTCATTTTCTACCCCTGCCTGGTCTGCCCACCTTCTGCCAGCCACCCCACCCCACCCCACCCCGTCCTCGCTCGGGCCATTGCAGTCTGGGCTTGGTCCCCTCCCTGCTTCCACCTCCACTGAACCAGCCTGCACATCTCAGCTCGGCTGGTCTTCTCAGGCTGAGCAGCACATGAACACCAGCATCCAGATGCAGAAACCAAACCTGGCACCTCGGGAACTCCTGGGCCCCCTCGACCAGGACTAGCCACTCGCTCACACCCAGCAGCACAAGTAAGCGGCCCCCCCCCCCCCACATCTAAGGGGCACTAGTGACTTAACCAAGGAGCTTCAAGGCTTTTGCTTCAGATCCACCTTGGCCGCATTAAATGCACAGCCCGGGAAGCAGCAGGTGACGGCAAAGGCACTTGGGTTCCTACCACCTACACGGGAGACCCGATTGAACTCACAGCTCCGACCTGGCAGGATTTCCACAGGTCACAGTAGCATCCACTCTAACCCTAACAATCACAAGCCAGGTGCAACATGCAGTCTTATCTAGGGAGGCAGGTAAGAGCTAACAGGAAAAACCAGAGCGCACAGGCTGCACAGTACCCTGAGCTGGGCCCCAGCACAGGACTAGGGCGTGGCAGCAGCTGTGACCTCCATGACCTCCTTCTCTAAACCAGTCTTGCTAAGTTACAGGTTCTGCCCCTGTACGAGCTGGTGGGGAAGAAACAGCCAGCCATGGTGACAGGAACCCATTCCAGAGACCCACAGCTGCTCTCTGCTGGCACGGCGGGTTAAGCCACCACCTGCAACACTGGCATCCAACGTGAGTGCTAGTTCAAGTCCCGGCTGCTCCACTTTCAATCCAGCTCCCTGCTAATGTGCCTGAGAAAGCAGCAGAGGATGGCCCAGGGGTTTGTTTCCCTGCACCCATGTGGGAGACCAGGAAGGAGCTCCTGGCTTCAGCCTGACCCAGCCCTGGCTATTCTGGCCATACTGGGGTGTGGACCAGCAGATGGAAGATTCTCTCTGTCCCTCCCTCTCTAATTCTGCCTTTCAGATGAATTTTTTAAAAAGTATCTCAGAGGCTGGCACCACCAGCACCCCGGGTTCTAGTCCCATTCGGGGCGCCGGATTCTGTCCTGGTTGCTCCTCTTCCAGGCCAGCCCTCTGCTGTGGCCCGGGAAGGCAGTGGAGGATGGCCCAAGTGCTTGGTCCCTGCACCCACATGGGAGACCAGGAGGAAACAACTGGCTCCTGGCTTTGGATTGGCGCAGCGTGCCGGCCATAGCAGCCATTTGGGGAATGAACCAACGGAAGGAAGACCTTTCCCTCTGTCTCTCTCTCTAACTCTGCCTGTTAAAGCAAAAATCTCAGAAACACTTCTCTAAGTACAATAGGAACTTCAACGTGTCATGGAAAATGGAATTAGAAGTATTTTGTGGCCAAAACATTTTAAAACCCACACTTCCCTGACAGGCACAGGCACCTCGGTGAGGTCTTTGATCACGCCTGTGCGTGATCGTCTGAAGCCCCTCACACACGCCTCTCACTTGGCTTCTGCTCTGACAGCGCCCAGCCACTTCCCCATCTACTGCGAGAGGGAGACAGGAAAGAGCGCGCACGGGCTGTGTTCTGCAGGAAGATCCTTTATAACGGCGAACCTGGTAATACACAGTTCTAGGGCAGGGCAGACCCTGGGCCACAGGAGGCAGCAGGAGCAGGTGTGCCAGGGACCAGCACGTCCAGGCTCCGCCACAGTGACACCCGCACCAGTCCTGACGCTCACTCCACCCACCAGTCCTGTGAAGAGCCGCTGGCTTTCAGTCTTCATTTTTGGCCATCGAAGACACAATCCACCATGACAAGATTTCGGCACAACAGTCTCTTTCCAGTCACGACAGACCCAGACGTCCAAGCTCGCGGTAAAAGCCAAAGTTCACTGGACTCTCTTCTGAGGAAGAGAGGATGTTTTCTTGATGATTGGTGGAAATATACTTTAAAAAACAACTAACAGTCCATTCTGTGCTCTGTTTCCCTGGAAGGCTTCTCACGATCACCCCTCCAATAGCTAGAGGGGCTGTGTGTCTGGGAACAAAGATTTAAGACACTTTAAAATAAGCAATAAAAATTGTAGTGCGATGCTCAGAGGCAGACGGGGCCAGAGAGGATGTATGGCAGGAGCTCTGATTAGCAAGGGGGCGTGGCCTGGGGGAGGGGAGAGTGGCAGGGAGCAGGTGATGCTGCTGGGAAAGGCCCTCTGCTTCCAGGGAGGGTGGTGTGGCCCCTGCACGCTGCTTCTCTGGGCGGGCCCTGCACCCCTCTAGACACCTGCACACTGAACTGGGTGTATCTGCCAGCAACAGGCAGAAACTAAGAACCGAGCTGCTGCTGCCTGGAGTAACTTCAGGCCGCTTGAAGCGAGCAGCAGCTACACGCTCGCCTCCCCAGGCGGCTGAGGAGCAAGGTGGAGATGCTCCGGGGCCGGAGAGCAGCAGCAGCAGCAGGAGACCAGCAGGGCTTGCGGGGAGACCTGCTGCCTCGGCTGCCTCCCGCAGCGCAGGGACCGGCCCATCCCGCTCCCAGGCCCTTTTGTGTGTGTACGTGGAGAGCTAGATGCTGATTTATTTACTATTTTTAACTGATATGAAAGCAATGGATTCCGGTTCAGTCCCCTTTGCTCGGAGCTGCTAGGTGCCCTGCCCGGAGGGGCTGACGCCTTCGGGCCTGCCGCCAGGCTCGCCCCCCACCGAGGGCAAGTGGCCCCAGAAGGGGTAGAGGAGAGGACACACACAGGTGACCGGAGGGAGGGCCTACCTCAACGAGACTTGTGTTTCTAACCCTGAGAACCTAAGGAATTGTGAAGGACTCGCAGAGGGAGCTGGGGTTAAAGGTCACCGGGCTTTTTATTGCAGTTGAAGCAGACTCGGACAGGATGGTCCCAGCCACGAGAGGGGACAGCGCGGCGGTCGTGGGAGCACTCGTCGCAGAAGCCCTGCCCACAGGCCCGGCAGTGGTGCTTGGAGAGCTTGACGCTGAACTCCTTCCGGCAGCTGTGGCAGTGCAGGATTTCGTGGTCGGGCACCCAGTATGCCGGCCGGGCCGCATCCTTCACCAGCCCTGCGCCAGGGAAGGACAGGCATGGTCAGGAAAGGACCCATGACCGCGTCACAGCTGGCCAGAGCCATCCTCAGAACAGCCACCGGCCTCGACCCCAGCTGCACGCAGTGTCACCCACACAACTGGCTGAGAACAGCAGCTGCGGGACTCCCGCTCCCTGAGCCCATCAGAATCATCAGCCCGGAGGACTTGACAGTGACGTTTTAGATCCATGTGCTCTCTGGTAAGCCTAAATGCTGGTGCATAGGGACCCACGGGGGGGAGGGGCTGGCCACCCGGGCCGCCTGCAGCCCATGCTGGAGCCCCGGCTCCATCCCGGATTGCATTCCTGCTGACACAACCCCAGGGAGGCAGTGGAACTGGGCTCCTGCCACCCGTCCAGGAGACCTGGACTGAGTTCCCAGCTCCTGCCTTCAGACCCTGGCCACTGGGCACACTCAGGAAGTGAGCCAGCAGGAGGGAAGACGTCTCTCCCCTCTCTGCCTCTGCCTTTCTAATCCATTAATTTATCAAGAACGCCCAGAGGAGCCCCCAGGAAGCCTCTGCTCAGAGCCCGCTTCCCGCGAGCCCACGCGAGCCCACGCAGGACTGAGAGAGGTTACTTACTCAGCCTCACCCACTCCCCTCCGAAAGCTGCGAGGAGGTCTGACACACTGGCCTGGGAACCCTTGCTGAGTACAGCTAGAGCAGTCTGTGCCAAGAGCAGTCCTGCCTCTTCCAGGTAGCCCTGAGGGCAGATACGACCTGAGCTTCAAGCCTGCACAAATCCATCTGCTTCTACACCCCTGAGCCAAGAGCTCACTATCTACTTGCTTTCTGTGCCAAACTGAGTGTGTCGGAGCCAAGCCCTCTTCACCACCCACTCAGGAACCTCTGGACTCTCCCCTCTAGTGAACCAAACTACCTCCACCTGGAGCCGCCCCTGCCTAAGTCCTCCACGCCATGGTCGGTTTCCCTTTTTCTCCGTCTTCCATTGGAGCTACTAACTCCCCTCCTATTCGGAGCTGAGCAGCAACCTCAAGTCCTGAATTCGTAAGAGCTTGGCTGGTGCAACGGGCTTCACAATGATGAAACCTGACCCACCTTCCCTCCGTGAGGCTCCAGCTGCCCTGTGATTGCAACCGGCTACTGGAGAAATGCCAGCTTGCAGGCTCAGGCCTTAAGAGACAGGCAGTTTCTACTTCCTATCTCATGCTAGCTGTTCGGCCCTAAGCCACCATGGTAGTGCAGCTACTCCTGGGGAGAGCCAGAGAGGAGTGAGAGGGACAGACCTCCTCCGGTGATCCCAGCCATGGCAGCTGGCATACGAGTGAAGTCAGCTTGGACCACTGAGACCACTCCGGCCGCACCCTGGAGTATCAATCGAGAACTCCAGATAGTGGCACCTGGAGCAGAGCAGTGACCCTCCCTGACTTCTGGCCCCACAAAGTGGTGACACCATAAAGCGGCTGGCACTGTAAGCCTTCACAGCTTCAGGAAGCGTGTGGTGCACCAGGATGCGCATGAGGCCAGGCACTGGCAAGGGTGTCGCCGATCCTGGCTCCCCGCTCAGGCTAGGTGGCCAGCCTCCCACAGCAGGGCGCCGCCCACCTCATGCACAGCACAGGCAGAAGCCCACCTAGGGGTATGTCCATGGCCGTCACCACGGCGCCCAAGGTGTTCTGCACAGCCTCGCCCACCTTCCGAGCAATCAACGTTCCACCTTCATCGTCCGCCTGTGCGTCGGCAACATCTACAGACAAGGACAAAGGGAAAACTGGGTCGCAACCTCAGGACACTTCTGGATGCTTCTGAGGGCACTGTCTGTCGTGCAAAGGTTGTAAGAGTCAGGCTGTGGGTCAGGTCAGCCCAGACCTTGACATTGAAATTGGTCAACAGCTGTTACCCTGCACCTGCAACCCTCTGAAACATTTTAAAACCTTTTAAGGAAAACTGGAGAAGATCTGTGGGCAGGATCTGGAGTGTTCTCCAAGGAAGACGTGGTCCAAGCAAACCCTTGCAAGCTGCAGTGGTAACCACGTGTGTGTATGTTCTCTCAGAGGCCCCTTGGTAGCTTCAGCCACAGGACACGTTCTACTCTGAGAGGAACGCACACACAGGACTCTGAGCGAACAGCTGAGAGGACGACT
The DNA here is from genome assembly GCA_949820135.1 of Sylvilagus floridanus. Lineage (NCBI taxonomy): Eukaryota > Metazoa > Chordata > Mammalia > Lagomorpha > Leporidae > Sylvilagus > Sylvilagus floridanus. The sequence continues at coordinate 6,137,925 of OX463228.1, read as the reverse complement.
GGCCCCGGCCACAGGAGCTGCACTCCCGCACGGACATCAGGCCTGGGGCCCAGGGGAGTCCAGGTGCCAACCCCTCCACCCTGGCAGCTGCCAGGTGCCCGTTACCTGGGTGCGAGCTCCCGGCCTCGTAGCAGTTGTCGCACACGCGCACGGGCGCAGGGCCCCAGCCCCGCTCCGGCACGGGCCGCGTCTTGGAGGAGCAGCTGTCACAGAAGCCCTCCCCGCAGGCCCGGCAGTGGTGCTTGGTGTCGTTCTCTTTAAAGGACGTCGCACACTTGTTGCAGCTCTGTTCCGAACCCAAGACAAAAGAGACGGGCAGGGGTCACCGGGTCTGCTCAGCAGCTAAGAACCTCCCCATGACCCAGGGAGCACCCAGGAACCAAGAGACAAGGCTTTCAGCTCAATACGGACGCAAACTTCCCACGAATACGAGTTACTCCAGGCAAGAGGAAGCCCCGGAAGGAGGTTTCCTGCCACAAAGAACGTGAAGCAAGGGCAATGGAAGGTCCTGTACGAAGCCTCGGAAGGTCTCTTTGCCTCCAGAGCCTGTGGATACGACCCCTGATACTGGGGCCGTATTAGCTGGGCCCCGCAGGGAAGAACCCTCAAACCTGTCACCACAAAGGAAATGCATGCTGATGGGATGGGCAGTTAGCCTAGTGGTTAAGCCCGACATCTGAGTTCCTAGGTTTGAGTCCTGGCTCCATCCCGATGCCAGCATTCTGCTAACATGGAATCTGGGAAGCCGTGGTGATGAAGGGGTTGGATCCCTGTCACTCATACGGAAAACCCAGATTTAGCTCCAGGCTCCTGGCTTCAACTTGGTCCAGCCCCAGCAGGCATTTGGGAAATGAACTACAGGATTAGAACTCGGTCCCTGCCTGCCTGCCCCCCTCCAAAAAACAAAACAGGAAAGTGAGGGGAGAGCACTGTGGTACAGTTAGTTAAGCTGCTGCCTACGATGCTCGCATCCCATATGGGTGCTGTTTCAAGCCCCAGCCGCTGCACTTCAGACCCAGCTCCCTGCTAATGTGCTTGGGAAGGCAGCAGAAGGCAGCCAGAGTACCTGGGTCCCGGCCACCCACGTGGAAGGCCTGAACAAAGCTTCCCAAGCACTGTGGCCATCTGGGGAGTGAACCAGCGGATGGAAGACCTTTCTCTCTGTCTCTCCAACGCTTTCAAATAAACAATCTTCTTTAAAAAGAAAGGAAGAAAATACTGCTTACAGAGTAACAGAAAGCAAAATCATTGGCAAAAGAGAAAACCAACAAACCACCTCCACGTGCCCCCCGTCCGATGCCCTGGCGGCTGATTTACTGGGAGGAAAGCGCTGTGGCCCTCTCCCAGAGTAAGCTTAGCTCAGGCACAAGGGCGCACAGACACCCGTCCCACTGTACCAAGATCTGGGAGTTGGGCCTCCAGTAGGCAGGGGCGATCTGGTCCGTGAGCCAGGAAGTCACAGCCTTGGTGGGGCCAAGGCTGAGCTCGGACACCGACTGCGCCATGAAGTTCATCCCGTCCAGCAGGCGCTGGGCAGCGTTGTTGTTGTCCTTCAGAAACCCGTCGCTCTGAAAGGAAACACAGCCCCCAGCAGGCTTAGCGCAGGCAGCGAGAGGCAGGCGAGGGCGTCGCCAGGGAGCGGCATGACCCTCACTGCCTGGCAGGAACGAGTGGGGTGGAGCAGCCACCTCTGGAGCTCCTGGGCAAGTCTACGCCCTAACAGGTGGCCCTGACTTCTGCCCTAGGTGGCCAGACTTGGGGTGCAGCTACTCATTCTGTATTTCCTGTTCCCCCATGACACAGGACTTGACACCTCCTCCAGGAGGCCTTCCTCCCCCACCCTGCGCTGGTCTCAGTTCCTGCAGTGCCTTACGTCTCCGGGAATTCTACTCCTACATGAAGGTGCACCTGACTCCCCACTAGAGTAGGAGTGCTCGGAGAATACTACTTGGTTCATTTTTGTATTTTTGGAAAGCACCTTGGTAGCTTTATTTGGGACACATACAATCTCAACAAAACCAGAGAAAGCAATCCTGAAATTCATACAGAAGCAACAGTAATTCTAAATAGCCAAAGCAGCTTTGACATTCTTCACAGAACTAGGGGGAAAAAAACCACTCTAAAATTCAGTCTGGGCACAAAGTACTCAATGTCATGTTCAAGTACTGAATGAGTGAATTAATGAGTGTGCAAGCAGAAGGGAGGGGCCTGTGTTCGAATCCCAAGGACCGCGCGGAATGCAGCCACTCAGTGACTTCCGGCAGCGTCAGCGAGCCCAGCAATAGCACGCTTTCTCGATTTACAGCCACATTAAACCCCTGGGCAGGAAGTCCCGGACGACAGCGCCAGGGAGGCTGGCTCCAGGAAGGAAACACACTACAATAACAAGTCCCAGTGGGCCTGGAAATTGGGAAAAAGAGGAAGAAAACAAGGAAATCTCGAGTCTGATGGGGTCCACGGGAGGCCAGGCAAGCTCAAACGTGCATGTGCAGGTGGGACTACCACCCCCAGGAGTAGCTTCAGAGGGGCCGGTGCTGGGGCGTAGTAGCCTAAGCCTCTGCCTGCAGCACCTAGATCCCATGTGGGTGCTGGTTTGGGTCCCCGCTGCTCCTCTTCAGATCCAGCTCCCTGCTAATGCGCCTGGGAAAGCAGCTGAGGATGGACCACGTGCTTGGGTCCCTGCACCCAAATAGAGGATCCAGAAGGAACTCCTGGCTTTGGCCTGTCCCAACACCAGTCACTGTGGCCATCTGGGGAGTAAAACAGTGGATGGAAGACCTTTCTGTCTGTCTCTCGCTCTAACTCTACCTTTCAAATAAAAAAAATAAAATATTAAAAAAAATAAATAAAGAGTAGCTTTAGGAAGCACCAGCAAGGGGAGCCCCATGAAGTTCAGTCAGAGAAACTCATTTCTCTTTTTCCCACGAGAAAGGGGTTCAAAATTGCTGTGATTTGGGGGCTGTTCTAATGGGAAGAGCTGCTGCGTGTGCAACAGAATCACCACGGCACTGCTGGAAACAGCTCTGTTTTCCCAACATCTTTTAATTTGGGAGTCCAATTAAAACACACAGCAAGATGGCCACTATAGCATTTACTGTGAATATACAATCATCGCAAGCAGCAAAGATGCCCCAAACTGAAGGAATGGGGCATCAAGCAGTACATGGTGACTGCAAATGAGAAGCACAAGAAATGGAAGTAATGCGGAAACAAAACACAATGCAAATGTCTATGGAGGAAAAAAGCATACAAAGGCTTGTAAATGATCATCTCTAAAAATACAAACCACACGAAAGTGAATGAGCACATCAAAAAGTGTTATTTGCTGAAGGACTAGAACTGCATGTTTAATTTTTGCTTTTTTTAAAGGTGTATTCCTCCTATTTATGCAAGAGGAAATGAAAGTAATTAAACAAGGAAGGCCCTCCTAAACCACCACCATCTGAGACTCCTGGTTAACCCCAGTTCTAACCACGTTCCGCTTTTCCGCATGAGTAACCAAATGACACAGGAGAAACAGGTAAGAGGTCTTACTCCAGGCCACACGTGCACAATCTCCGTCCGCACCACCGTGTCCACAGGATCTTGGTTCCCAAACCAGTACTGCCGGCTACGATAGACCACGCCACAGTTAGGGCATTCGATCACGTACCTACGAGGGAGCAAATCCATACTGTTACGCAGCCAGGTGCCTGGGGACAAAATACACCCCAAGTCCTTGAGCAAGGCTGCTTCAACTCACCCAGACCAGGCGTACTTGGCGAGCCCCATCCAGGGGGAGTCGGTGGAAGCGGATGTTTTGGGCACCACGCTGACTTCCTTGCCTCTCTCATAGCAGGCCTGAAACGTGGAAAGCACCGTGCCAGCTGCACTGACACACACCAGCCCAGCCAGCTCCCGACAGCCCCCCCATGGCAGCTGAGGGTTCCGACCCTGAGGCTGGCCCGTCAGAAAGTTCATCTCTCTCAGGGAGCCAGCACCCTGCATAATGAATTGAGTGTGTGCGGGGCCCAAGCCACGCACACCTGTTACAGACAGCAGCCACCTGCCCGACGAGCGCTTCTGCTCTCTTCAAGAATAAATACCCAATGCACGTGACCTTGACAGCACAAACTCCACACGAGAGAGGGAAGGAGCTTCAAAAACTAGACCAAGAGGTGCCAGCCCTGGAGAGTGGGAGTGCTTTGGTTTAGAGCAGCGGAGAAGCTGCAGAGATTTAACCTGAGCATCAGACACTTGGGGATACAGCTCAGGACAGCAACAAAGGAGAGCGCGAGCGGCCAGCCCGCTGCGGGACTCACCTTGCACGTATAAACACGGTTGTCGTACTGGTGCGAGTATCTGCAGCGGCTCTTGGCTTCATGAGGCACTCCTTCCTTCCCATGGTTCATGCTGTTCTTACATCCAACCCTGAGTGAGGTCCAAAAACTGACGCTGAGAGGCCACAGGGAACCAAGGGGGCCGTGGGCACCTGCACAGAGGGGCTGACCCCAGGCCAGGAACTGGCATCGGCCACTGAGGGCAGGTGGGACGGTTCATCTCAGGCCACGCAGATGCGCTACGCCTGCATCAGCAGCACCAGAGGCAGGGCAAGCGCTTCCCTCGAACGAGGAAGAGGTGGGGAGGAATCCCGGAAACTCTACCTGGCCCCTCGGCAGGAACAGAAGAACCAGACACCACTGTGGCTGCCAAGGAAACCTCAAGCAGGACTAAACCAGCCCCCACGACGTGGCAGTGCCTCGTGGGGAGGCTTAAGCGGGAGAAGAACTTCCCAACTAACTGAGCTCTGCCAGCCTGGCCACATGAGGCAGAGACGAGGACTTTGGAATTTCACTGGGATAAAAGCAAGAATTCTGGCAATTCTGGTGAGGTTCAGTTAGAACAGCAAAGTGATAATTCAACAGTGCTTAAGTCCCTTACTCTGGGCTTGTGGGGGCCAGCAAAAAGTGAGGGACATTTTGCTGGCAACTGGCACCCCTGTCCCCCTTCCCAAGCTGAACAACCCCAGATGATCCTGGCACAGATCACAAAATCCAGGAGTCAAGTCCTTTGTACCCAGGTCAGCAGTGGTTCACTATCCAGCTGCTGGCCAGCAGCATTCAGTGCAAAAAAGCCAGTCATGACCGAAGTAGGCTCCGCCTCTTCCTGCCAATGGGGGTGTGGAGGATGCAGGAAGTGGTGCTGGGATGAGCACAGACACTCCCGGGGTGAGGTGACTCGGGGAGGGCCTAGAGGAGATAGGGACAGCCATCTGACGTTGACTCACTGCATTTAAACCCCTAGTGGCCCTTCAGACAAGTCACAGGACTGTGACGTGACAGCCATCAACAGCTCCAACTAATCCAGCCATTCTCAAAATGCAGCCCAGCAAGCAACATGTGGACCACCTAGGAACTGTTTAAAAACACAGGTTAAGCCTCCGCCTGCAGTGCAGGCATCCCATACAGGTGCCAGCTGGAGTCCAGCTGCTCCATTTCTGAACCGGCTCCCTGCTAATGTGCCTGGAAGGCAGCAGCAGATGGCCCAAGTGCTTAGACCCCTGCAACCCTGCACCCAGTGGGAGACCTGAATGAAGCTCCAGGCTCCTGCCTTTGGATTGACCCAGCTGCGGCCATTGGGGCCATCTGGGGAGTGAACCAGCGGATGCAAGATCAACCTCTCTCTCTCCTTCTCTCTCTCTCCTTCTCTCTCTCTCTCCTTCTCTCCCTCTCTCCTTCTCTCTATTTCTGCCTTTCAAATGAATCAGTAACTCTTAAAAAATAATGCAGATCCTCAGGCCCTACTCGGTACCTACTCAATCGGAAACTGTCAGAGCAGGGCCCAATAATGTCTTCACACACCCTTCCAAATTTCTGGACACATGTAACAAAGTGGGGTCCATGATTCAATAGCACAGGCACGACCCCAGAGCTGCTCCCTGGCCTCATTCAGCCCTGACTCAATCTGGATCTTCCTAAGACCTTTGGTGATGCTCATAAATACTCGAGCTTGAGTAGCATGCCCTAACTCACTGTCCTCAGCATTCAGTTTGCCCTGCACACTAGAATGGGGTGATGAACCTTTAAACACACCCAGGATGGGCCGAACACCCGGATCACTTTCACTGAGGACCCTGGATGTGGCCTCAGTGATTTTGGGAGCTTCCTGGCAAAGTCTAAAGTGCCTCAGCATTTGCCCTCACTGTGAAACAATGCCCCTGGGATCAAGGCCCACACTCAGAAGGTAGCCAGGTGCAGGGAAAAGTGTGCATGAAAGACTCAAAGCCTGGGTAAGAGGGGTCTGAGCGGTCCTGTAGCAGGTAAAGCCACCACCTGCAGTGCCAGCATCCCATAAGGGCGCCAGTTCGAGTCCTGGCTGCTCCACTTCCAATCCAGCTCTCTGCTATGGCCTGGGAAAGCAGTAGAAGATGGCCCAAGTGCTTGAGCCCCTGTACCCTCATAGGAGACCAGGAAGATGCTCCTGGCTTCAGTTCTCCCCAGCTCTGCCCATTGCAGCCATTTGGGGAGTGAACCAGCAGATGGAAGACCTCTCTCTATCCATCTCTCTCTGCCTCTATAACTCCACCTGTCAAATAAATAAATATTAAAAAAAAAAAGGGCGGATACTTAAAAAAAAAATCCTGGCTAAGAAACACAGAAAAACAGGCCCACCCTAGGTCTCCTGCCACAGTAACCAGCTGACCCTTGGGGCCAGGTCAGCTGCAGGACACGCTTCTGGGCCATGGGTCCTTTAAGCCCTTGTGGCCTCCAAGAGCAGTCCCCATCCTCCAGGCTCTCGGGCCTTATCCTGCCCAGCATTAAATCCAGACCCAAGCTCACTGCAGGTCGGGAAGCGCCACCCTGAGGCAGGGCTGGCGGCTGCCCCACTTACCCACAGCTGAGGCACAAGGAGGAGCAGGTGAAGTACTCATCGGGAAAGAAGGAGCTGTGTGCCATCTGGTCATCGGGGATCTCCCCGCTGAAGCGGTCGCTCAGGGCCTGCCGAGGAGGGAAGGCAACAGTGAGGCCCCCAGCCAGCGCCCCACGCTTTGGGCCTCCCCCCAGCCACCTTCCTAAAACACCACAGCTCTTACCCCTGACCTTCATGACCCAACTAGCACCAGTCCTCACCACAGAAATCCTCAGAACCGGCCCATTTCCCAAGAGAGCAAAAGTCAGCCCAGCGCCCGGTCTCTCCTAGCTGCCCTGGAGGTTCCTGACATGTGACACCCTCGCATTCTTATAGAGACGGGCTCCAGTGCTGAGCAGTGCCCACCTCGCCTCGGACGCTGGGCCCACCCTCTTGAAGTCAGGGGAGAGCCCAGAAGCAAGCTGGGAGTCTCCTGGGCCTCCATCCCAGTTCTAACCACAGGCACCGAGTTTACTGGGCCAGAGAACTCTCAACAGAGGAAAAAATGTCATCAGCAGAAAAACAAGGAAGAAATTATTACAGTGTCTGGCAGCAGCTTATCAACTCCACTACGCTCAAAGTCGGCATATGGCCAAAATAAAAGCCGAGTCCATGCAGCATAGGCAAGGCACCGAGTGGGGGCTGCTGCCGCCGAGCCTTTTGCACGCATGCCTTGATACTGAAGGCACTCTTCAGGCAGATCAGAAAGGGGCTTTCCAGCCCTGAAAGCCATTCACTGCTCGCTGTCCCAAGCTGCTGTCCCTCCCCCAGTCTCAGCAGCCGGACACTAATTCTTCAGCGGAAGAGAAGGGAAGGCAGCCTTAAACAAAAGGACAAGATGTTACTTCCTTTTTCAAAAAGAAAAATCATTTAATTATTTGAGAGGCAGAGAAAGAGCATGAGGAAGCTCCCCAGGGAGCTTGGACCAGGCCAAAGCCAGAACCTGGAAATGCAATCCAGGTCTTCCACATGGAAGGCAGCCGCCCAAAGCACTTGAACCGCTGCTGCTACTTCCCAGGGTCCACAGTAGTTGGAAGCTCAAGTCAGGAGCCACAGACCGGTACTGAACCCCATACGCAGATGTGAAAAGCAGGCAACTCCACTGGCATCTTAATCCCTAAACCAAATGCGAGACCCACTTCCTTTTTTCTTTAAGAACAGGAGAAATTTCAGCAAGAGTTTAGGAAAATCTGGTTTTAAACTAAGGTTCTCAAGTTCTGGAGAGTCTCAACAAGAACTATTTTTTTTTTTCTAAAGATTTATTTACTTGAAAAGCAAAGAGAGAGAGAGAGAAATCCATCTACTGGTTCACTACCCAAATGCTCACAACAGCCAGGACTGGGCCAGGACAAAGCCAAGAATTCCATCCAGGTCTCCCACTTGGGTGGCAGGGACCCAAGAACTTGAGCTGTTGTCTGTTGCCTTCCCAGCCTCATTAGCAGGAAGCTAGTTTGGAAGCAGATAAGCTAGAACTTGAACCAGTGCTCTGATATGGAATGCAGGCGTTGTGGATAAAGCAACACCAGCATCCCACATGGGTGACGGTTCGTGTCCCAGCTACTCCACTTCTGAGCTGGCTCCATGAAAATGTCCTGGGAAAAGCAGCAGAAGATGGCCCAAATGTCTGGGCTCCTGCACCCATATGGGAGACGCAGACGAAACTCCTGGCTGCTGGCTTCATCCTGGCCAGGCCCTGGCTGTTGGGACCATCCAGGGAGTGAACCAACACATGAAAGAAATCTCTCTACTCACCTCCCCCGGCCCCAAATTTAAATAGCTTTCAAATAAATAAATATACCTTAAAAAAAAGTAGAGAATTACCCCACTGCACCACAAGAACTTCCCGAAGAACTTCTAGTTCAAGCTGCCTAATTTTAATCAAGTCTTAACACCAGGAGTTGCACATAAGGGCCTACACAAGGTATCAGTGTTGAGTGAGAATCAGGTGTAAGAGGAGTGGCAGGGAATGTGTTAAATCTAGGGGAAACACCACTCACCTGAGGACATTCAGGTGATGATTCCGCCAGAATTAGGGGCTGGCATTGTGGGGTAGGGAGTTAAGCCAGCCACTTGCAATGCTAGCATCCTTTATGGGCACCAGTTCCTGTCCCGGCTGCTCCATTTCCCATCCAGCTCCCTGCTCATGGCCTGGGAAAAGCATGGGAAGATGGCCCAAGTACCTGAGCCCCTGCCACCCTTGTGGGAAATCTAGATGAAGCTTTTGGTTTCAGTCTGGCACAACACTGGGTGTTGAGCCATCTGGGGAGTAGTAAACCAGCAGATTAAAGATCTGTCCCTCCCTCTCCCTAAACTCTTCAAATAAATCAATGAATCTTTAAAAAAAAAGAAATATGAATACATATTTAAATATATGAATAAACAAAGTGGGGCCGCCGCCTGTAGTGTCAGTATCCCACACAGGCGCCTGTTCGAGACCCGGCTATTCCACTTCCACAGCGCTCTGCTATGGCCTGGGAAAGCAGCAGAAGATGGCCCATGTCCTTGGGCCCCTACACCTTCATGGGAGACCTAGAAGACGCTCCTGGCTCCTGTCTTCAGATCGGTGCAGCTCTGGCCATTGCAGCCAATTGGGGGGGTGAACCAGAACCAGTGGGTGGAAGATCTCTCTCTATATAACTCAGTATTCAAGTGAATAAATAAATCTTTTAAAAAATAAATAAACAAAGCAAATAGAATCACTCAGCTTATACATCATTCTTTTTATTCATTTTATAACTGATTTTTTTAATGTGAAAAGCTGAGACACATAAAGAAACAGACTTCTATGTATTGGTTCATTCCCCCCAAATGCCTATAATGGCCAGGAATGGGCTGGGCCAAAGCCAAGAGCCAGGAATGCAATCTAGGTCTCCCTGTGGGAGGCAGAAACATAATGACTTGAACCATCACAGCAGCATCCCAGGGTCCGTACTTGCAGGAAACTGCAGCTAGGAGCTGGAATTGGGAAATGAAGCCAGCAGATACTCCAATACGGGAAAGAGGCATTCTCAATCAGCAGTTTAACTGCTAAACCGAACACCTGCCTCCCCATTTCTATGTGACCCATTCTTCAGGGATTCCTTTGGTTCACCTGTTCCAATGCAGCCTGCCCCATCACTCCAGAATGCACCACTCTGCCTTTCCTGGAGGCCTAATGTGCTCAACACCTGAACTACGTACTGAGTAATTAGGCAAGGACGCACAGCTAAGGGCCTGTTTTAGGTATTTTACCTCCCAGACTAGATCAGAAACACTGCCAAAGAAGTTTCCTGCCTTTGTATTCTTCTCCAAAGGCTAGCAAAGGCCCGAGCAGTACGCAACTAGGACTTCTGGGCTGGGGTGCCCATCACAAACCCCTCATTCACATACCAACCTCCAGCGGCCTCTCCTGCTCCAGGCCTGGCCCCAGGCTTCATTCAAGGCTCTCTCAAAGTTAAGGCTAACTTACAACCAAATTGCTGCATTTCTCAAACAACTATGTCGGGCTCGTGCATGACTCAGGATACCAGGGGGAAAACCGAGCAGTAATCTTCCTAATAAATCAATTTACTGGAGCTCTGGAGAAGTGGTTTCCACATGAAAAACAGGGACATGCTATGAAACTGGAAACTCTGGACAAACAAACCAGACCCTACAGGTGGCAGTTCTGCACTCGCAGTGCCTCTGTCTCCTTAGCCATGAAGTGGGGATGCCCGCAGCACCCTCCTCGCTGTCTCCACATAGGTATCATGGTGAGGCTCCAGGTTACCCAAGTGGAGCGCCAGGCACCTGAGAGCTCAGAAAATGGCAGCTGCTGTTAGCATTAACAACACAAGAATGATATTGGTAAGAACCATCTTATTTTCTTCCTGACGTACTCTCACTACAAGATCCAGGCAATGCACGGGTGTGAGAAGCCCTCAACTTTCTAGTATTTTTTTATTTATTTATTTATTATTTATTTGCGAGGCAGAGTTGCAGACAGAGGCAGAAATAGAAGTCTTCCATCCGCTGGTTCACTTCCCAAACGGCCATGATGGCCAGAGCTGGGCCAGTCCAAAGCCAAGAGCCAGGAGCATCTTTCAGGTCTCCCAAGTGGGTTCAAGGGCTCAAGCGCTTGGGCCATCTTCTGCTGCTTTCCCAGGCGATAGCAGCGAGCTGGATAAGAAGTGGAGCAGCCAGGACGAGAACCAGAGCCCATATGGGAGAGGCTTAACAGGTGTGGCCTAACCTACTACACCACAGCACCAGCCCCAAGCCCTCAACTTTCTATGACGCTCTTCATGGCCAATTGCATGCGTGAGCCAATACTCAGCTGCAAGAAGGTGCTCAGGCACCTAAGGAGGTGATAGAGAACAGCAAGAGGGGACTGCTGGGGAATCCTTGACTCTGTGCTTCCCACGCTGCTGGAGGTCTGTGGGCACCAAAGGACAGCCTTTCTCCACTCTGCAGTTTTTCCTTTTAAATGGGTAAGTAACGCTAACCTAAGTACTGGTTTTCCTAATGAAAAATGTCACAGCACTAACTCAGCAGCTGGGTGGAATTTGGGGAGGGGCATCGCACAAGCCATGGAAATACAAAATGGCAGCCCAACAGCAGTGACAGCACAAGGTTTTTTCTGTTCCAATCTAAGTGGCCTGGTTCTCTGGAAGTCCTTCAGAGACATGGATGCATTGTTAAGCTTTGCAAGGGTTGGCATGAAAACAATCTGAAGCATGACTTCCCACAGAGCCCCATCCTCCCCACCCTAGACAAACTGTCGGCTTATGTTGTCCACGGCAATAGCGACACCTATGACATCAGAAAGAGAAGAACTCCTTGGCAAAACCGTTGCTGGCCTCTACGTGCCGGCTAAGAGAGCAAGCATCTCGCGACTCGCACAAGTTACAAGCTGGCAGTAGTCAATCAGACTTAGAGAAGCGCCAGGCAGCCCACAGGAACAAAACAGTAGCTGTCTAAAAGACAGAGACCCACAGGAAGGAGAAACTGTCCTCCTTTCTCCATAACCTGGTGTTCCCTTTCCAGGACAGACTAAGACACCACCTGACCAGACACTGCCAGTTCAAAACTTCCAAACCTCACATCATTCCATGGTGTCTCGGCCTCTTCCTCCTGAGGTCCCAAAGTAGGAAGAGGAAGGTAGGAAAGGGCCTCTCCTCAGAGCAGCTGGGAAAGCTTCTGAGACAAGTCTGGAAAAGGTTGCTGGGAGACCAGATGATCTTGAACTTCAGTTGCCTTGGCAACAGCATGGCTCCTTCTATTGTTCCTGCAAGGTCAGCCCCAGTTGGGGCTCGCAGTGAACTCCTAACTCAACACTGATACTCTCAGATATCAATAATGCCGCCCCTCAAAAAATAAAATGACTATCAACATTTAGCAGATGCTTCCTGATGTGATGGAATATAAGGTCAACGTGTCTACATTTACAGATCAAAGCAGCTGAAGAAGGTATTACATAAACTATAAATTCAACTTTAAAATGGTGCTCCCAATTATTTTGAACAGCAAGTACTCACAATGCAAGATTCAAAGTTAATGACCCTGTTCAACTGTGCCCTGAATATCTGTCCCTTTAAATAATTTCCCTACTCAATGAGGGCATGTTTTGCAAGCATCTGGGCTGTGGGTCCTGAGCAAAAGAATGAATGGTCAAGAAATGGGAAATAACCCAGTGTGAAAAAGAGACAAGGGTCTGGCCCAAGATGCGGCTAAGTAACGTAAGTGAACTGTGTCAGCAGGCTGCAAAGGAAAACCATTCCCAGGAACAATGGCCAAGCCACTGAGGCAGAAAAAAAGAGTACAGATTTCTTAATCTTAATCTCAACCTCAATCTCTCTCTCCCTTCCTCCTTCCAAATCCTTCATTCCTTCTCATTAATCACATTTCCTAATACACACTTCCTATTCAATAACGAACATGAAAAGTGGCACTGAACTCCCTTAGAATCCAACAGTGCTGCATTCGTCAGGTGGAACCTCATAAATAAGATACAGCTATTAACTTTTGAAAACCCTACTAATGGGGGTGGGAGTTTGGCACAGCGCCTAAGAGGCCACTTGGGATGTCCACATCCCATACCTCCGTGCCAGGCTCTAAGCTCCAGCTTCACTTCTGATTGCAGTTTCCCACTAATGTGCACTCTGGGGAGCAGGGGTGACGGCTCCTGGAGCCATGGGAGCACTGCTCAGCCCTGGCTGCTGAGAGCATTTGGGGAGTAAATAGGCATGGACAATCTCGATCAGTCTCTGTCTCTCTACTATTCAAATAATGGAAATAAGTAAAGAAAATCATTTTTTAAGATTTATTTTATTTATTTGGAAGACAGAGTTACAGAGAGAGGTAGAGACAGAGAGAGGTAGAGACAGAGAGAGAGAGAGAGAGAGGTCTTCCATCTGCTGGTTCACTCCCCAAAGGCCTCAACAGCCGGAGCTGAGCCAGTCCAAAGCCAGAAGCTAGGTGCTGCTTCCCCAGGTACACGCGGGTGCAAGTACTGCTTTCCCAGGCCAGGGCAGAGAGCTAGATGGGAAGTGGAGCAGCCAGGACTGGAACTGGCACCCATATGGGATGCTGGTACCACAGCTGGAGGCTTAGCCCACTACACCACAGTACTGGCCCCAAAGAAAATCTTTTAAAATACGTATGTTTACATAAAAAGAATACTAATGTTATTAAAAAGACTGAGGAATGTATTATGCGTGAAAGATAACCAAGACGCATAGTGACTGAAAAAAGCAGAATGATATGAATGATATGCATCTCATTTATGAAGTAAAAAAAAGTGTGTGCATGTGTGTAGACATATATGTAATGTATATATATATGCATGCACGTTCACACAGTGTTGGAAATTTCTAGAACTACATCCAATAAACTACTAATGATAGTTATCTGCAGAGTGAGGAGTGGGGGGTGAAGAAAGTAAAGGACACTCAATCATGCCTCACAGGTTTCCACTCCCAGCTACAGCCCTGGCTGCAGATTCTTCTTAGAACAGACCCTGGGAGGCAACAAGCAATGGCTCAAGCAGGTTAATGTGAGAGAGAGAGAGAACTAAATTAACTTTCTGGCTCCTGGCTTTGACCTGGCCCTACTCTGGCTATTGTAAGCATTTGGGGAGTGAACCCTTGGGAGAAAGTTATTCTCATTCATTCATATTCTCTCTCTCTTCTCTTTCTCTCTCTCTTTCTCTCTTTCTCTTTCTGCCTTTCAAATAAATACCAAACAGAAAAACTGTCATGCCCAAGATGGGAGCGGCAGAAGGTAGCAGACCCCATTGGGAAGTGGACCCTGGGGTGAGGCTCTTGGGCCACTGGAGTCCCTGCCCTCCAACAGCTGAGGTGCTTCTCATGCCACCCTCCTGTTCATGAAAGGGAGCTGTTAGAGAAGGACCACGCCTGTCCCTCTCTGCACCCCGTTTCAGTGTGACCACAGTGCCCTACGCATGCTCTCGCCATGACAGGATGCCAGCTGCCGACCTCCCCAGGAGCCAAAACAGTGTGGTCCTCATCTTGGATGCTGAGGGCTTTGTGAATTGCCTAGCTGTGAGCTAAACAGACTTGGATAGTATCACATATTTCATTATGGTGACAAAAAGCTAGTAGAGAAGGCCGGCACAACGGCTCACTTGGCTAATCCTCCGCCTGCGGCGCCGGCACACCAGGTTCAAGTCCTGGTTCGGGTGCCAGATTCTGTCCCAGTTGCCCCTCTTCCAGACCAGCTCTCTGCTGTGCCCCGGGAGTGCAGTGGAGGATGGCCCAAGTGCTTGGGCCCTGCACCCCATGGGAGACCAGGAGAAGCACCTGGCTCCTGACATCGGATCAGTGCAGCTCCGGTCGTTGCAGCCAACTAGGGAGTGAACCAGCAAATGGAAGACCCCTTCTTCTCTCTGTGTAACTCTGGCTTTCAAATAAATAAATAAATAAGTCTTTTAAAACAGATTTTATGCTGTGGCATAATGGGCTAGGCATCCACCTACAGCACCAGCATCCCATATGGGCACCGGTTCCTATCTGGGATGCTCCACTTCTGATCCAGCTACCTGCTATGGCCTTGAAAACCAGGAATGATGGTCCAAGTGCTTGGGCCCCTGCACCCGTACAGGAGATGTACAGGAAGATCCTAGCTCCTGGCTTCGGAACAGCCCAGCTCCAACTATTGCAGCCATTTGGGGAATGAACCAGCAGATAGAAGACCTCTCTCTGTCTTTCCCTCTCTCTTTCTCTCCCTCTGTCTGTAACTATACCTCTCAAATAAATAAGAAATCTTAAAAAAGAAAAAAGTGTTGCCTATTTAAGGAAAGTATTTTAAAAAGAATGGTTAAGGGGCTGGTGTTGTGTTAAAGCGGGTAAAACAACTACCTACTGTGCCAGTATCTCATGGGCACAAGTTCAAGTCCTGGCTGCTCTACTTCCAATCCAGGTCCCTACTAATAGCCTGGGAAAAGCAGAAGATGGCCCAAGTGATTGGGCCACTGAACCCACATGGGAGTGCTTGGTTTGAGTCCTGATACTACATACAATTCCAGCACATCTACTAATGCAATAGTTGAAAACAGCTCAAGTACTTGGTGCTGCCAGAGAGGTGGACTGACTTCTGGCTCCTGGCTTCAGGATGGCCCAGCCTTAGCTGCTGTAGGCATTTGGTGAGTGAACCAGCAAATGCAAAATATTTTTTGTGTGTCTATATGTATGTTTGTGTTTGTGTCTTCCTTAAAAATAAATTTAGAAAAGGATAGACAGCCATTATTTTATACACTGCTGTAAATGATGAAGACTTTGGTTCTTTTTTTTTTTTTGGACAGGCAAAGTTAGACAGTGAGAGAGAGACAGAGAGAAAGGTCTTCCTTCTGTTAGTTCACTCCCCAAATGGTCGCAACTGCCAGAGCTGTGCTGATCTGAAGCCAGGAGCCAGGAGCCTCCTCCACGTCTCCCATGTGGGTGCAGGGGCCCAAGCACTTGGGCCATCCTCCATTGCCCTCCCGGGCCACAGCAGAGAGCGGGACTGGAAGAGGAGCAACCTGGACTAGAACCCGGTACCCATATGGGATGCCAGTGCTGCCGGTGGAGGATTAGCCAAGTGAGCCACGGCGCCAGCCGACTTTGGTTCAATTTTAACAGCAGTAAACTCCATGGTGCATTTCCCTAGGGCAGACCTTGGTAATCAGAGAATTAATTACTTCTAATTAAAAGACAGAGGTTAAGAGCAAAACAAAATGACAAAAAACGATTTCTGCAAGGAATTAGCTAGATGACAAGTGCACAGTTCTCTGAGGAAAGACCAAGCAGTACCATAGACTGGGACTCCTCCCACAGAAGGGACAGGCTGCACCCTACACCAGCCCAAAGTGCCCCAGAGAAGTATCAGCCCCAAGTGACGTGCTGGGGACACCAGTTACCAACAAGAACTGCAGCTCACTGGGCTCCCCGTAATCACAGCAAGCTTCAGGAATCACAGTCACTGTGGAAACATACATATAGCTATCCTTCTCAAAGTACCTAACACACAGGCCTGGACCTGGACACGCAGGGCTCCTGAGGCTCAAGCCCTGAGCACTAATGACTGCTGCCAGCACTCAGTGTCCCTGATGCCCTTACGGAAGCATTCAGCTGTGTTCTCCTCCAGAAGAGCCAAGAAACTTGGGGCCAGCGCTGTGGCGCAGCGGGTTAGAGCCCTGGCCTGCAGCGCAGGTATCCCATATGGGCACTGCTCCAAGTCTCAGCTGCTCTGCTTCTGATCCAGCTCTCTGCTGTGGCCTGGTAAAGCAGTGGAGGATGGCCCAAGTCCTTGGGCCCCTGCACCCACGTGAGAGACCAGGAAGAAGCTCCTGGCTCCTGGCTTCGGATTGCCTCCACTCCAGCCATTACAGCCATCTGGGGAGAGAATCAGCAGATGGAAGACCTGTGTCTACCTCTCTCTGTAATTCTCTTTCAAATAAATAAAATAATTGCTTCTCGGCCTTTTGGATAAGATCAAGTATAGTATCAGTTTAATATCAAATAAATAAAATAAATTTTAAAAAAATAGCCAAGAAACTGCAACTGTCTCGCCCTGTCTTATGCGCCATATAATTCGTCAAACCCAGATTTATCTCCTTTGAATTCCAGAGCATCCATCTGCACGACACACATGCAATCTTCTATTCTGCAGCTGCTGGGCCACTCCAGCACTCGATTAGCCAATATGTCTATATTCACTTCAACCTCAAATTGAATGAGGAGCACTTCCTAAATTAGGCAAATACAGTAATTTTTCAAAGTTTTTCCTTAATATTAATCACAATAATTAACATTCATTGAACAATTACAGGAAGGTGGCCCAGGTGCTTGGGCCCCTGCACCCACATGGGAGACTCAGAGGAAACTTCTGGCTCCCAGCTCCAAACCAGCCCATCTCCAGCCGTTGCAGCCATTTGGGGAGTGAACCAGCAGATGGAAGATCTCTCTCTCTCTCTCTCCCTCTCTCTGTAACTCTGTAACTTTAAAGAAATCTTTTTTTAAAAAAATGGTCTCAGAATTTAAAGCATTTGGCCGGCGCCGTGGCTCAACAGGCTGATCCTCCACCTTGCGGCGCCGGCACACCGGGTTCTAGTCCCGGTCGGGGCACTGGATTCTGTCCCGGTTGCCCCTCTTCCAGGCCAGCCCTCTGCTGTGGCCCGGGAGTGCAGTGGAGGATGGCCCAGGTGCTTGGGCCCTGCACCCCATGGGGAGACCAGGAAAAGCACCTGGCTCCTGGCTCCTGCCATCGGACAAGCGCGGTGCGCCGGCCGCAGCGCGCCGGCCGCGGCGGCCATTGGAGGGTGAACCAACGGCAAAGGAAGACCTTTCTCTCTGTCTCTCTCTCTCACTGTCCACTCTGCCTGTAAAAAAAAAAAAAAAAAAGAATTTAAAGCATTTTAGATTTTAGATTTCTGGAGTAGAGATACTCATCCTGTTTAGCAAAGTGTTTATAATTTTACATGGAAAAAGGACTTCAAATTTCTATTTATAAGCAAAGGCAAGTTATGTATCTTTTCACAATGCACAGAACACGTGGTGTAAAGCACACCCAGGAGGTGTTGACACTGGCAAGCCCATGGAGGGATTACAGGTGACTGTGTGCACCACCACACTCTACCCTGCCATCTACATTTTCTATCCTCAGCACATATTCCTCCTGCATACCAGAGGATATGAACTTAAGACAAATGCAATTTACACTGATCACTGAACAAACAGTCCTGCAATTCCATTTGTCCATGATGACATTAACAATTTTTAAATTTCTGATGGGGGCCAGCATTGTGGTGCAATGTGTTCAGCCTCTGCCTGCAAAGCCAGCATCCCATGTGAGTGCCAATTTGAGTTCCGGCTGCTCCACTTCTGATCCAGCTCCCTGCTAATGTACCTAGGAAAGCAGTGGAAGATGGCCCAACTGCTTGGGTCCCTGCCCACAAGTGGCAGACCCAGATAGAGTTCCTGGCTCCTGGCTGCAGCCTGGCCCAGGCCTGAGCATTGCAGGCATATGGGTAGTAAACCAGTGGATGAAAAATCTCTGTGTGTCTCTCTCTAAATAAATAAAATAAATCTTTGAACAAAAATTTTTCTTTAAAATTTCCTGTTGGAAACATTCTTTCCAGCTTTAGCAGACTCAAGGAATGCTATTACTATTGTATATGTGATAAGACACCAAAATTTCATCAAGACAACCTAACATATTCTAAAATAAAATTTTCAATCATCAGTAATACTCCAAATCATAGCTTTCAGTTGTCCTATTTCAATGTCCTATTCTGTTACCCACACTGCCGCTATTAAGGCAATTTCTTACCTGTGGAGACGGCTATGAGGATATAAGAGTGGTGCAGCAGCACTACCAATGTAGGCTCGAGTAAGAGCTAAGATGCTACCGGATAAAGCAGAGCAGACTCAACCCTGACGGCCTCCCAGGGGGTGCTCGGCAGGCAGCCACCTTCCCGTGCTACAAATAAGCAGGCGCTACCCATCATGGTGTGCATCAAGGAACCCGAGTCTAGCAAATCGATCCATCAGTAGTACTGCCGGGATACACAAGGAGGACAATTTGCTCAATTTTAAGGAACAAAGATATAATGCTTAGAGATGAGATGCCCAAAAGGAGGGCATCTCATCACTGATACACACCTCCTAACTGATTTTAGGTGGTCCAGGGCAAAAGTTTTGGTTAAAATCTTAAAAAAAAAAAAAAAAAAAAGGTAGGGGTTGGGGGAAGCATGCAGACTGTGGCACAGTGGGTTAAGGACCCGGCCTGAAGCACCAGCATCCCATATGGGCGCTGGTTCTAGTCCTGGTTGCTCCACTTCCAATTCAGCTCCCTGCTGATGCATCTGGGAAAGCAGAAGAGAATGGCCCAAGTCCTTGGGCCCCTGCTCCCATGTGGGAGACCTGAAAGAAGCTCCTGGCTTCAGATCAGTTCAGCTCTGGCTGTTGTGGCCATCTGGGGAATGAACCAGCAGATGGAAGACTCTGTCTGTCTGTCACTGCCTCTCTCTGTAACTCAAATAAATAAAATAAATCATTAAAAAAAAAAAAAGACTTTTGGTTGATCCACTGAGCAACACCAAATTCCACAGGAGAACTTGCTCCCTTCCCAATTCTTGTTCATAACAGCAGATGCTGTTAAGGACTCAGTCTCACATGGGTGGAAGGATACCTTTATCACCTCCAGAACACTCGCTAATCTCCCTTCTACATAAAGAAAAAACAGGTCCCAGTCTCAGGAGCCACAGAGTCTAGCTAAGAAATACTATGGAGTTTGTTGGGAGGCAGCAGTCCCAGCTGAAGAAGGAGTTCTGGGTAGAATGGCCAGAGGTTTGCCCCCTGTCACTTAGTAACTAACTGTGGGCAACCACTTCATCTCTGTGCCTCAGCTGCCTCACTTGTAAAACGAGGACGACAAGAGAGCTGGGGTAAGGGCTACATGGACCAAGTCACGCAGAGTGTTCTGCTTCCTGCTAAATAGTAAGCAGGAATGACTGCTGCCACGCATCTGTTCTTATTTAGTATTGGTAATTCTGTACCGGCCATCCTAGTTTTCTATGTAGAGACATCAAAATGTTTCCATCTTGATTTAGGTAAGAAAGCACCACAGAGTGGACAGAAAGCAAACATAAAAGCTGCCCAGCTCAGAGAGCCTCAGCACAAGGTCAACTAGCCAGGGCGGGGCCAAACCACAAGAAATGAAGGCTTTGTCCTATTCCCCCAAAGCCCAGTTTTTCACCACCATGAGGCCCTGTCACCTTTTTTACAGTCCCCCAAGATTCCTTCATACCCTACCTCCCAGCACGTGCAGAGTCCACTCACACACTGCCTCTCCTCCTGAGCTCTTTCCAGGCCGTGGTGCCCAGCACAAGCACCAAGAAAGCCAGAGACTGGAGTGTTGCCCCCGACACACGGGCACCCTGATGAGAAGCACTACGGGCTGGAGCCAACTGACCTTCAGGGCTTTGAAGATGACCCCTGGGTGCCGGGGAGAGCGGGTGGTATTGTTCTCCAGCTGCTGCTCCAAAGCGCGCCGCAGCCCGGAGAAGTCGGTGGGAGGATTGTAAGTCCTCGTTCCCTTGTAGTGAATGGAGCTAAAGGCTTCAGGGAAGCGGCCCAGCTTCCGGAACCGGTCCTGGATGAGCTTCTCTGGCACCTCGGAGGGATGATCTGTACGAGCAGAAACACAGGCCCATGAGCGGCGAGTGGGGCTTTCTTAAAACAATAACCACAGTGGTGCCTGGCTTTCACAGTGAAGTCAGACCGGCCTGGACTCCACACGCACACCAGGAGAATTCGCTGGCTTCTAAGCAGAGGATGCTCACGGCTCCTGTCTAACACGGATCACATGCGCATGTTCAGGCTGGGGAAACACACCTGCTGGGTAGGTGCTTCCCCACACATATATTTCAAAACTGAGTCTTTGAATTTTTTTCTAAATGTACTTATCCAAAAAGCAGAGAGACACACAGAGAGGTCCCACCCACTGATTCACTCCCCAAATATCTGCAATGGTGGAGGCCAGGCCATTCAAAAACCAGGAGCTGGGAACCCGATCCAGGTCTCCAATGCGGTTGACAGGAACCCAATTACCTGAATCATCGCCTGCTGCTTCCCAGGGTCTGCGTTAACAGGAAGCTGGATTAGAAGCCAAACTGGAGGTGAACCCAGGTACTCTGATATGGTATGCACGCATCCCAACCAGTGGTTTAACCACTAGGCCAAATATCAGCTCCAGCAAGAGACTTTTCTTAAAAAGCTATTCATTTTAAGCAACATCTGAACATACTAATTTCATAATATATAATTTTAACTTTTTGACATATCCTCATATTTAACCAATCACCTACAAATGAACATTTAAAAGTCTATACTTTGGGATGTATGTTTGGCCTAGCAGTTAAGATGTCCAATGTCCCATGCCCAAGTACCTGTGTTTGATCCTCAGTTCCAGCTCGTGAGAGGCTTGGAGGCAGTGGCGATGATTCAAAGAGCTAGGTTTCTGCTACCCATGTGGGAGACCACCCATGGGAGACCTGGCTTGAGTTCTGAGCTCCCGACTAAAGCCTCTTGGTCACTGAGAGTGAACCAGAGTGTGGGAGCTCACTCATTCTGTCTCTCTGCCTTTCAAGTTAATTAATGAACTTAAAAAGTAAAACGATTTTCTATAATTTGGAAGTCCTGGTCTTCACGTGATGCGGCTGTGATCAAAGTACGTGTGAGTGAAAGTCCTAGCTGCCGAAGATGTGGCCAACTGTCCACAAACTTGGGCAGTGGGAGCACATGTAGGCTCAATGTCTTCAAGTGAAAGGCTGGAAGAAAAATCACCCCAACACTGACGTCACGAGCCCAGACGGTAAAGCACAAAGACAGCCGGCAGGGACACAGCCGTAGCTCCACAGCTATTTCCTACGCCCAGCCGACCTGATCTTCTCCAGCGGCAGCTACCTTTGAAGAAATCAGTAGGCCGTGCCCTGTGAGCAGCTCATCAGTCACCAACTAAGGAGCGCAGCCTGGCAAATGACGCTTCATTCCCGCGTGACCTCGTAACTTGTCCCTGGATGCATGAACTGAATCGCTGTTCCCAAATGACTTGGTTCTGCTTATTTGTAAAGCAGACACAGTTCACATACCTACTCAACTCCCCCCCACCCCGAGGAGTGTTCTATAGAGCCAAATACACGATCAAACAGAAATTCAGAAAGCCTATGAGACTGAGAAAAATCTAATTCTCAACTTGTCCACAATTCCACCACTTCTCCTACCCTGCATACAATCTTGCTGCCTTGTTTCCATCTTATGGCTACAAGCACCAGCAATGGTATTCCAGAAACAATCCCAATTTTGTAACTTGCTAGTGAGACCTTCTGACTACATAATCTAAGAAGCTGAGTTGAGAAGCAGGTACAGTGGCATAGCGGATGAAGCTGCCTCCTGCAGTGCCAGCATCCCATGTGGGTGCCGGCTGGAGTCCTGGCTGCTCCACTCCCAATGCAGCTCTCTGCTATGGCCTGGGAAAGCAGTGGAAGATGGCACAAATGCTTGGGCCTCTTCACACCCATGTGGGAGACCCGGAAGAAGCTCCTGGCTCCTGGCTTCAGATTGGTGCAGCTCAAACCACTACGGCCATCTGGGGAGTGAAACAGCATATGGAAGACCTCTCTCTCTCTCTCTCTCTCTCTCTCTCTCTCTCTGTCTCTCTGTAACTCTTTCAAATAAATAAATCTTAAAAAAAAATAAAAGCTGAATTCAGTTTCTGCATCTGTAAAACGGGTTTGTTACTGACTACACTGCATAATAAAGTTGGAATTAAGTTAGTTAGCATTTATTTAGAAAACCTAGTACAGTGCAGGACACAAAGCAGAAAATAATTTTTGAGGAATTATTTCTTTCTTTCTTTTTTTTTTTTTTTTGAGGAATTGGTTATTTCAAAACCCTGAACTGGAGGGTCTGACTCTGTGGCATAGGTGGTACAGCCATATAGGCGCCGGCTCGAGTCCCAGCAGCTCCACTTCCAAACCAGCTCCCTGCTAATGTGCCTGGGAAAGCAGCAGGGAGACCCAGAAGAATCTCCTGGCTCGTGGTTTCAGATTGGGCCCAGCTCCAGCCATTGCAGCCATGTGGAAAGTGAACCAGCGGATGGAAAACCTCTGTCTCCCTGTCTCTCCCTCCCTCTATCTCTGTAACTCTGCCTTTCAAATAAATAAATAAATCCTTAAAAAAAAAAAAAAAAGGTTTAATCACGAGAAGCATCCTAGAGTCAGCCTATCTCACCTCCTCTCCTTACCTTACAGTTGCTTGCTAATGAGTCTCTTCCTCCATTGTGGAACATTCAGATTTCTCATCTTCCTATGGGTTGGGAGTCCTTGGGACCACCAGAATCAACTGCTCTCGGGTCCTTCCCTTCAACCCCCCCTTAGGTTCCAGTCCACTCACTTCCATCCCACAGCCACCGCCATGGCTCAATCCCCATCACTCCTCACCCAGTGCTGTGACAATCTCCTGAGTGCTCCTCCTGTACCGGGCAGGCCCCTGAATTCATCCTGCAGCAGGCTCCCAAGGGACCTTCTGAAAGCTGAGCCCTGATCACGGAACCCCCTGCCTCAGCTCCTTCAGGAGCCCCTCTCACACCCAAGAACTGCAGCAGGGCCCCCCAGGGCCCAGTCCTGAGGGTCTCCACCATTCGGAGGGTAGAGCTGGAATTCTACTTTGATGTAGTCAAAAGCCACTGGCTGGCGGTAAGCAGGACTGTGACAAGGTTTAAATTACAAATGAAGCTCTGGAAAAGCACCCTCTAGAAAACGCACTGGAGGGGCTGGACTGGAACTCAGGAAGCTGCTGGCCCTGCAGGCAGAGGGGCGTGCTCCTCCCAGAACAGCCTTCTCTTCTCCTTTCGGCATTCAAAACCCACTTTGTCTTTCCTAGATCCCACCAGGAAGTCCAGAGAGTCCCTCCCCCGCACTCCCACAGCTCCCACAGAACCCAACACTGTGTGGTTCCCCAGCCACATGGCCTGCTGTTCCAGGAGAGGCATTGTGTTCCAGCTCCGAGCGGCAGGCTCAGCACAGATGCTCAGCACAGATGCGTACTCAGTAACTGCTGACTGAATGAACTGGTGGATGGTGGGAGAGTTTGAGGGCCCACTGCTACTGCCCCACTGCATCCAGCACCTGCTCCATCCTCCCACTGAGGTGATGACCTTGCTTCCCACTTCTCTAAACAGAAACACTCAGACAAGAAGTTACACACACACACACCCTCACATCCATCTACTTACCTGTTACCATGTCCATATATGCCCCTTTCCCTCCTGCTGTCAATAGATGGACTGCTCATGCTGCTAATGAAGCCCTGCCTCCCTTCTAAGCATCACCCATCCCAATCATTCCCACACTCTTTCTTGCACCTACACTGTTCCCTCTCTATAGAATCACTCCCATCAGAATTCGGTACCATCCCGTATCTGCACTATCTCCCATCCTAAATTGTTAAAAGGAAATACCATCTCTGTTTGGCTTCCATTTATAGAACTCTCTGAAAGAGCTGAATATACTCTTTAATTCTTATCTAATCAAGCTCTCAGCTGGTCTTACTTTGATCAAGCTCTCAGCCATCCCACCCCCACCCCAGAGAAACAGGTCTTATTCAGATCACCAAAGCCAATTAGCAGTTCTCAATCATTATCCTACTTGACCCATAAGCAGATTCTGACATAGTTGATCACTCTGCTAGTGCCAGCACAATGGCGACCTGCTTCTACTCAAGAAAGTCCATGTGCGACACTGTGCCCATAAACTCACCAGAGCCCAGGAGCTGAGTGTGCACAGTCTCATGGAAAATAATAACCGCAGGGCCCAGAGTGGATAAGGGTACATCGAGGCCACAGCGGGCAGTGGTAGCCTTGAGCTCCTTGGTAAAGTGCTTCAAGTAAGCTTCCGAGGCGTCCCCAAGGAACTTAAAGAGGTCGTTATGCAGCCGATCTGCGTGAGTTCGATAGATGACGAGGTCTGAGATGGCCAGGACCTTAAGCAGCAGTCGTGTTCTCTGGCTTAGATTCACCGTAGCCCCTAAGAGCCCCTCCGTGTCTATCACCGCTACTTTGTGCACAGGGTCATAGGCTGCCCACACTCCCACGGTGCAGGACTCCTGGGCAGGGGAGGTTTTGAAGACTTCACGGCCATAAAAAAAAGTGTGGTTGAGGGTATGAGACTTCCCATCGCCAGTATTTCCAAAAATGGAAACCACCTTCAGGTGCTGATCAGGTTTGCAGTCCAATTTCCTAATGAAGTCCTCTTCATTAGTTACCTTCAAAATAAGCAATTGAAAAGAACATTAAAATTCAGAAACTGCAAAACAGCTAGAAATATCTTGCTAGGGTCAAGGGTCCTCAGCTGACTTGTCAAGGTGGCAAGGAAAGAAAGACCGAGGGTGGAGGCCCTGCCCCATCTCTACCCTTAGCCAGGAGCTTCTGTAGCCTCAGTCAGTATAGCAACTTAGCGGACATTGAAACAGCTAAAACAATACAACTCTTAGGAAAAAAAAAACACAGGAGTTAACCTCTGTGACCTTGGATTAGGCAGTGGTTTCTTAGGTAAGTCAAGCAATAAAAGAAAAATATATAAATCGCAGTTTATCAAAACTAAACACTTTGTGCCTCAAAGAACACCAGGAGAGTGACTTGACAACCTACAAAAATGGAAAAGATTTGTAATTCAAGTATCTGATAAGACGAGAGTTCCAAATACATAAACAACTCTTACAATGATACAACCCCACTAAAAAATAACCAATGAATTTGAATAGATATTTCTCCAAAGATATGCAAGTGACCAAAAAGAACATGAAAGGATGCTCAATATCATTAGTTATTAAGGAAATGGAAATTAAAACCACAGTGAGATATTATTTCATAGTCAATAAATAACTATTATACAGAAGTGTTAATAAGAATCTGGAGAAATTGCAAAGCTCTTACACAGCTAATAGGATTATAAAATGGCACAGCCACTCTGGAAGACAGTCTGGCAGCTCTTCAAAACATTACGCAGTCACCATAGGACTCAGTAATTCCATTTCTGGGTATATGACCAAGAGAACCACATAAAACTTGTATGTACATAAATGCTCACAGCAGCATTATCCATAATAGTCAAAAAGTACAAACAACCCAAATATGCATCAGGTGATGAATGGATAAACAGAATGTGGTAGATTCATGCACTGAAGTAGTATTCAAACATAAGAAGAATTGAGCTTACGTCCTCCCATGAACATATTACGCATTTGTTATTTTTGTCCTTAGGATACTTTTTTTTAAAAAGATTTATGCATTTATCTGAAAGAGTTACACAGCCGGTGCCGCGGCTCAATAGACTAATCCTCTGCCTGTGCACCGGCACCCAGGGTTCTAGTCCCGGTTGGGACACCAGATTCTGTCCCAGTTGCTCCTCTTCCAATCCAGCTCTCTGCTGTGGCCCAGGAGTACAGTGGAGGATGGCCCAAGTCTTGGGCCCTGAACCTGCATGGGAGACCAGGAGAAGCACCTGGCTCCTGGCTTTGGATCAGCGCAGCGCGCTGGCCACAGCAGCCATTGGGGAGTGAACCAACAGAAAAGGAAGACCTTTCTCTCTCTCTCTCTCTCTCACTGTCCACTCTGCCTGTCAAAAAAATAAATAAATAAAAAGAGTTACACAGAGAGAGAGGAGAGGCAGAGAGAGAGAGAGGGAGAGAAGGGAGAAGAAGAGGGGGAGAGAGCGGTCTTCCACCCTCTGGTTCACTCTTCAATTGGCCACATCGGCTGGAGCTGCACCGATCCAAAGCCAGGAGCCAGGAGCTTCTTCCAGGTCTCTCACGTGGGTGCAGGAGCCCAAGGACCTGGGCAATCTTCTACTGCTTTCCCAGGCCATAGCAGAGAGCTGAATCAGAAGTAGAGCAGGAGCCGGGGCTATGGGATAGCAGGTAAAGCCGCCCCCTATAGTATCAGCATCCCATATGGGGTGCTGATTCGAATCCTGGCTGCTCCAGGCTCCTAGCTTTGGATTGGCACAGCTCCAGCTCCAACTGGGGAGTGAACCAGCAGATGGAAGACCTCTCCCTCCCTCTCTCTCTGTCTGTGTGTGTATGATTCTGATTTTCACGTAAATAAATAAATCCTTAAAAAAAATAGTGAAACAGCTTGAGTGAAACTCAAACCAGCGCTCATATAGGATGCCAGTACTACAGGCGGAGCCTTTACCCACAACACCACAGCGCCTGCCCCTGCAGAAATCTTACTCGCATCTGCTGTCATGACTGTCAGTCCCTCCTTTACAGCCTTCCTAAACCCTTGCTTGCTAAACTTCAGGGGGTCTTAGAGTACTATGACAAGGCTACCTACTCCTGCTGTTGGAAAGCAAGTGCATTGTACTGAAGTAATGTTTACTGACCTCGTATTGGTTTTGCTTATTTGTTTGCAATTTCCCTAATCATCTTGCTGTGATTAGTTAGAAAATGGATGACACCAACATTTACAAGAAATTGTTTCTAAAAGATTATACTGGAAAATGTAACCTGATATCTTAAAAAAAAAAAAAAAGATTTATTTATTTGAAAGGCAGAGAGACAGGAAGAAAGAGATCTTCCAGAGCCAGCACTGTGGAATAGTGGGTAAAGTCGCCACCTGTGAGGCTGGCATCCCATACAGACGCCAGTGCTTGTCCCAGCTACTCTACTTCCAATCCAGCTAATGGACTGGGAAGATGGCCCAAATGTTTGGGCCCTTGCCACACCCACGTGGAAGACCCTGATGCAGCTCCTGGCTCCTAGCCTCAGCCCGGCCCAGCCCTGGCAGTTGTTGACATCTGGGGAGAAAACCTGTGGACTGAAGAACTCTTTTCCTTTCTCTCTCTCTCTCTCTCTCTCTGAACTCTGACTTTCAAATAAATAAATAGGGAGGGCGGGAGAATAAAAGGGTCTTCCTCCTGCTGGTTCACTCCCCCAAATGGCCACAACATCTAGGTCTGGGCCAGGCCAAAGCCAAAAACTAGGAACCCTATCCAGGTCTCCTACATGGGTGCCAGAGGTCCAAGCACTCAGGACATCTTCCACTGTACTGCCAGGCACATTAGCAGGAAGCTGCACTGGAAGCAGAGCAGCAACCAGCGCTCCAATACAGCATACCAGAGTGATAACTGGCAGCTTAACCCACTGTGTCACAACACCAGCCTCTCAATTCGTTTTTCATGGGTAAAATTTACTATGACAGCAGATTTTCCTTAAAATTCATGGTAGTTTTACCTCTTAATCTTAGGCTGAAAGAATGAGAAAACCATGTAACATATAATTGCATTTCTTCCTAAAAAGACTAAAATGCCTTTCACGGTTATATAGAATTTTCAATGTTTTGTATATTTCCAAAGTAAATATGTGTCTACAGTATTTATTAAAATTCCAAATCCTCAGGTACTCTCATAAAGGAGTAACTTATAGTTTTGAATCCCCTGGTCCCCCAGTTATTACATGGAGAGGCTAAAATGCAAACATTTTCCCTCTGAAAGTAATAAAAATTTCATTGTTCCCTAATAACATTTATGTTATGTATAAACGCCAAAAATAATTTTTGTGAAATGAAAGTAACTGACTATTGAATAACATTTGCTTGACATTTCTGAATAGAAAAACAAAAGGACTGAGGCACTGTTACACAGTACCACATGGACGACCCTGAAAGCACAGGGGAGGGGGCCAGCGCTGTGGCCGGCATCCCACATGGGCATTGGTTCAAGTCCTGGCTGTCCCATTTCCAATCCAGCTCCCTGCTAAAGTGCTTGGAAAAGCAGCAGATGGCCCAAGTCCCTGGGCCCCTGCACCCATGTGGGAGACCCAGAAGAAGCTCCTGGCTCTGGCTCCTGGCTCCAACTTGGCCTAGCCTCAACTGTTGTGGCCATCAGGAAAGTGAACTAGCAGATAGAAGACCTTTCTCTCTCTTCTCTGTAACTCTGCCTTTCAAATAAATAAATAAATCTTTTTTTTTTTTGACAGGCAGAGTGGACAGTGAGAGAGAGAGACAGAGAAAAAGGTCTTCCTTTGCCGTTGGTTCACCCTCCAATGGCTGCCGCGGCCAGCGCGCTGCGGCTGGCCCACCGCACTCATCCGATGGCAGGAGCCAGGTGCCAGGTGCTTCTCCTGGTCTCCCATGGGGTGCAGGGCCCAAGCACTTGGGCCATCCTCCACTGCACTCCGGGGCCACAGCAGAGAGCTGGCCTGGAAGAGGGGCAACCGGGACAGAATCCAGCGCCCCAACAGGGACTAGAACCCAGTGTGCCAGCGCCGCAAGGCGGAGGATTAGCCTGTTGAGCCACGGCACCGGCCCAATAAATAAATCTTGAAAGAAAGGAAGGAGAAGAAAGGGGAGGAGAGGGGAGGGGAGAGGAGAGGGGAGGGGAGAGGAGGGGGAGGGGGGAGGAGAGGAGAGGAAGAAAGAAAGAAAAGGAAGGAAACAAACACAGGGGAAGAAGAAAAACAGAAAAGGCCACATATTGTAGGATTTCTAGTAAATGTCCAGAACAAGCAAATTCATAAACACAGAACGTAGACTAGTGGTTGCCAGAGGCTGAGGGGAGGAAGGAACAGGGGGAGGCTGCTAATGGGGATTATTCTGTGTGATGAGAATATTCTGGAATTAGATGGTGGTGAGTGAATTCTATGAATATATGAGAATCCTAAACTATGTATTTCAAAAAGATGAATTTTTCTTTTATTTGACAGGTAGAATTATATACAGTGAGAGAGAGAGAGACAGAGAGAAAGGTCTTCCCCCCATTGGTTCACTCCCGAAATGACCGCCACAGCCAGCACTGCGCCAATCCGAAGCCAGGAGCCAGGAGCTTCCTCCTGGTCTCCCCATGGGGTGCAGGGCCCAAGCACTTGGGCCATCCTCCTCTGCACTCCCGGGCCACAGCAGAGAGCTGGCCTGGAAGAGGGGCAACCGGGACTAGAACCCAGCGCCTATATGGGATGCCGGCACCACAGGCAGAGAATTTACCAAGTGAGCCATGGCACCGGTCCCAAAAAGATGAATTTTGTGATATGTATATTATCTCTAAATAAAGTTATTTTTGAAAAACAGAAAACTTACTGGTCAAGCTCCATCCATAATTCCCCTCTAACAGTGTAAGCAGCATTGCAGACCCTAAAGAGCCACCAGGAAGGAAGAGGCCTGGGACCACGGAGATTCCATTCAGGAGCTGCGGAAGGGTGCTCAGGACCCCTGCTCTCAGAACACAGAAGCCGGGGCAAAGCTCCTCTTCCAAGTAGGTTATGTCCACTCCAGGTGAGAGCGATGAGCACTTACACCAAGTATCCTCCCGCCAAGAGAGAAACACACACCTTTCCAGTTCTCAAGAGGCTGCCAGTTTGATAAAGAACAGCTGGAGAAACGCAGACACATCACTGAGCGTGAACCTAGGCAAAGCCCTCATTTCCTGCACCTCACCAAGATGGCGAATCGCTCATTATTCCGCTAATGACATCACTACTGTTCCATCAGCTAGAGTCTTCAACAGGGCAGGCGTTGTGCTGCAGTAGGTTGAGCTGCCCTTGGGTCGCATTCACCCCGTTTGAATGCAGGTTCCAGCCCCAGTTACTTCAAGCTTCCACACCAGCTCCCTGCTAATGTACCTGGAGGCAGATGACAGCCCCAGGACTTGGGTCCCTGCCACCAACATGGGAGACCTGAATGGAGTGTCCGGCTCCTGGCTTCAGTCTGGCCAAGCCCTGGCTGTCGTGGGCATTTGAGAAGTGAAACAGGGGATGGAAATTTTCTGTCTCCCCTCTCTGTTGTAATGCCTTTCAAATTAATCTTTAAAAAAAAAAAAAAAAGGCTTCAAGTTCATGAGAGCACCACCAACTCACCGAATGCCCTCTGCAGCAACAGCAACAGTGGGCCCCTGCGCTCCCACGGGAGACCAGGAAGAAGCCCCTGGCTCCTGGCTTCGGATCAGAGCAGCTCCGGCCATTGCGGCCATTTGGGGAGGGAACCAATGGAAGGAAGACCTTTCTCTCTATCTCTCCCTCTCACTGTAACTCTACCTCTCAAATAAATAAATAAAATCTTAAAAAAAAAAAAAAAAGATACATACAGCCTGACACCTTGTAGCTCAATAGTGAATGAATGAATGACGCCAAGCACCTTGCTGGGCACTTCGATCGCTTTTCTCCCTGTACCACAGGACTGAACACAGCGCAGCATTCGATCACTGGATGAAGCCTCACTGATCTGGCAGACGACTGCCAACAAACAAGTTACCCAGAACCGCCCATTTTGGACCTGTGTCACTCAGCCAGCCTGGGTCCAAGCTGCTCAGCTGGCCAGCAAGACAAACAAAACAAAAGCTCCGCAAACCTCCACCAGCGAGGAGTCAGCTAAGGTCAGGGTGGCAGCTGGAGAGCCACCCATCTTCTCGAACAGCCCTGTGGAAAGACCAGGCCTAGGGACTTTCTCTCCATGAAAACCTACCCTGTCGTGAATCTATTAACCTAGAAAACAACACATGCTATCTGGAATACATGAGTGGGCACCTGAAAAGTGCACGTGGGAGCCTATACAGAATGAACGTCTCAGGACGCACACTAAGTGCACACCTAACATACATAAGATAACTGCTTTGGGATGAAACTAAAGCATTCCCTGACACCATCTGGGGGTGCTGTGTTGGCATCTGGCGTCCTGTTCACATCTTGGACCCATGTATGCGTGTCCAGGGCGAGGCACTCAACGCACTAGGCTGGCTTTCCTACAAACAAGCTGCGGATGATTGTTTAACAAGCACTGGTTGTCAATTTTCACGTGTAAACTGAAGCTCTAATCCCATCTGCCTCCCCTGACTGAGCAGCGTCTGCCAATGAGATCAAAAGGTAAGCGAGAAAATGCCCAGCAAACTCAAACCATGCTTGCTGCTTCCTCCTGCATTTTACACTGTGTTTCCCTATTTATCTCTAAACCTGTCCTTGACTCGTGGTTGCCTTCCCCTGAGCCAAAAAGAAGAGAACTGCCCAGGCCTTGGTGGTGGCAAGACTGGTTTCCCCTCAGAGGAGGCAAAGGTAAAGAAAAGATAAGAAGATTCCCTTTGACTAAGGAAGGAAAGGGCCCAAAGGCTCGGCTCTACTCGTTCTGCCTGTTTGCAATCAGTGATCCCACTCTGCTCCGCTGCTGCAGAGACATCAGCTCCCTGACCCTGAGCTGCCCGCTGGCCACCCCGCCAGGTCCACAGCATGTCTGAATGGCCCTTGGCACTGACACCTGCAGAAGGAGTGACCCTGGAGCCGTCCCTCCCCCACTTCTACCTTCTGTCCTCCCCAAGCAGGCAAGTCACTCACACCCAAGTCCACGACGGGCTTTGCCACTGAAGCCTCAGCTGAATGAGACAGCGACAGACTGCACAAGCCCTGGGGACACTGAAGGAACTAGATGAGATGAAGTGTGCAAAGGATGCAGCACATTGCCTGGCACACAGCAAGCACTCGAGAAATGTGAGACATTATTACTTAAAGAGCAACTTGCTGGGAAAACTCCCAGGTACCCGGCAGCAGCAGCTGGCTTTGCACCTGTGCTCACTGCTCGTTCAAGGGCTAGTTCAGCAACGCACTGCAATCTAAACCGGTTCCACCTAAAAGTCCACTGTTTGTTTCAGACAGCTCCTTTCCTCTCCTTCTATGTATTATTATTTTTTAAGATTTATTTATTTTACTTGAAAGTCAGAGTTACACAGAGAGAGGAAAGGCAGAGGGAGAAAGAGAAATTGTCAGAGATATTTTCCTGCAAATCAAGGCAAAAATCAACACCTTCCAGAAGTAACGCAAAGAGCCAGGGAGGCTTGGCTGCTCCACAGCCAATGTTCATCCACTGGTTCACTCCCCAATTGACCACAACGGCCGGAGCTGGGCCGATCCGAAGCCAAAAGCCAGGAGCTTCTTCCAGGTCTCCCATGCAGGTGTAGAGGCCGAAGGACTTGGGCCATCTTCTACTGCTTTCCCAGGCCATAGCAGAGAGCTGGGTTGGAAGTGGAGCATCCGGGTCTCAAACCAGCGCCCACATGGGATGCCGGCGCTTCAGTCCAGGGTGTTAACCTGCTGCACCAGGGCGCCGGCCCCTCTATGTATTATTATTAACACTGCTGGAGAGCTGACTCTTAGTCATGACAGCATCTAATACATTAATCTGTAAGCAACCCCACAGCACCTCCTTCTTTGTTCTGCTATCTCACTAAAGGCTTTTATTCTGCACAAAGTTCCAAATGGAGTCTGAATAATGAAATATGGCAGTACTCAATGATCCCCATTGCTCTGATTTAAAATTCAGAACAGTTCTTGGCAGTCAAGAGTCCAACAGTCACCGTCTGACCCCAGCAAAGGAAATGACGAGTCTCTCAAGAGATTCCTTTTCCCCCAGAAAAATCCTTCCAGGAAAAACCACCACACACACAAAGGCTGTTTCGAGGAGGCCTGGGAACAGAAAATTAAGAGATGGGGAAGGAACTCAACAACCTTGGAAGGAAGCAACATCAACAGAGCAGTCAGAGAAAACCCAGAAAACATGGAGGAGGGGAGAAAGTCAGCATCAGGTCCTTCCAGTTCTAGCCCTCTGGATGAAAGGGATCTCATTTGTAACACTGCAATCCTACGGTGCTCAAAATTGTCAGAGATATTTTCCTGCAAATCAAGGCAAAAATCAGCACCTTCCACAAGTAATGGAAAGAGCCAGGGAGGCTTGGCTGCTCCACAGCCAATGTTCATAATAAATCCCAGCCCTGGGAGCAGGCATGCAGCACAGGGGTCAGCCACAGCCTGGGCCAGTTCCGGTCCCGGCTGCTCCACTTCCCATCCAGCTTCCTGGCAAGGCATCTGGGAAGGCCCAAGTATTTGGCCCTTGCCACCCACGTGGCAGATGAGGATGAAGTTCCAGGTTCCTGGGTACAGCCTGACCCAGACCTGGATTTTTGGCCATTTGGGGAATGAACAAGTGGATGGGAAATCTGTCTCAGTCTCTGAAACTGTCTTTCAAATAAATAAATCTAAAGAAAAAAAAATCCATCACTGGACCAACACGGATTCTTTTAAAAAATATATTTATTTATTTATTTATTTGAGAGAGAGTCACAGAGAGAGGGAGAGACAAAAAGAAAGGTCTTCCATCCTCTGGTTCTTGCCCGAAATGACCAAGATGGCTGCAGCTGGGCCATTTCAAAGCTAGGAGCCCGGAGCCCGGAGCCAGGAGCTTCTTCCAGGTCTCTCATGTAGGGTCAGGGCACAAGCACTTGAGCCATCTTCCCCTGCTTTCCAAGACCATAAGCAAAGAGCTGGACTGGAAAAGAAGCAGCCGGGACACAAACCGATGCCCATATGGCAGGCAGAGGCTTAGCCTACTGTGCCTCAGCACCAGCCCCTCACTGTGATTCTAAAACTAACCTAAGCGGGGCCGGCACTGTGGTATAGCAAATTAAGCTGCTGCCTGTGAACCTGGTATCCCATGCAGGTGCCACTTCTTGTCTCAGCTGCTCTACTTCCCATCCAGCTCCCTGCTAGCAGCCTGGGAAAAGCAGCAAAGACGGCCCAAGTGTGTGGGCCCCTGCCTGCCATGGGGGAGACCTGGATGAAGCTCCTGGTTCCTAACTTTTGCCTGGCCCAGCCCTGGCCGTTGAGGCCACCTGGGAGTGAACCATTGGATGGAAGCTTTCTCTCTGTCTCTCCCTTTCTGTAACTGTGACTTGCAAATAAATAAATAAACCTTTAAAAAGAAATTTAAAAAAACTAACATGAGTTGATATTATTCCTAAAATGAAGTTCCTATTAATAACTTCTATTTATTGGTTTATTTTGTTTTCATTGTTTTTGGTTGATTTCAGAGAAAGAGACAGAACCAGAGAAACCAAACAACACTTATGCTGTTATAAGAACTCGGGTCACAAGGGGTCACTATCGAAGAAGCAACTAGAACTTGATTCTCCATTTACTGTGCAGACATGTATCAAGTTCACCTGGTGTCCAGCACTGACCTGGTGACCAGGCCAGCTCAGACACAGAACCTGGGAGACATTTTCTTTCTTCCAGGGGAAGGAAAGGAGAAGTAGTAGGTGAGGAAAGTCTCCCTTGAGAAATCCAGAACCAACTTTGTCTCACTGAAAAGACATCGAACATTGATTTATGTCCATGGCCTGATTTTCAAACAGGACTTTCCTTACACTATGTCAAACGATCAGCAGTCAGTCAGCCCAAATGATAAGGAGGTTCTATTCCAAATAGCAAGCCCATGCTACCAGAAATTCTATTAAACCTGTTTCGCCAACACAGCAATTCAGAAAATTTCCTTTCAATTCACCCTAAAGGAAATGTGTGCACTTGGTGCTTCTCCATTATGTGCCGATAGAGGTTCATGTGCAAATGCAATCATTTCTCAATCACATGTTTTCTTAAGATCACTGAAGTCACGAGGCTGGCCTCACAAACACATCGAGCACATTTGCTAAGGGCAAAGATCACTTTCTTCCACTCCACTGTCCCCAAAGTGTTCCATGACTTGAGGGCTCAGGAATCCCCCGTGTCTTGGTACTGAGGGTGCTTGACACGTGCCTGCACTGTCTGCACACAGCGTCTTCCCACCCTGGCAGGAAAGAATCTGGGTAGGGATGACCAACAAATTCTCTTAAAAGAGTAACTTTTAGCTCCATGATCACTATCCTCCACCACACCCAACACACCCAGGTTCATTTATTTCTGGATGAAAAGCTTCCCAAGGCAAAGCCAAATTCTGAGGACAGACTGGAAATAGCGAGTCATTTTCAAGACCCGCATCATCCTCAAGAGATCTTTCCAAGGAGCTTCCAGATGGGAGATTCAGCCCCCTTCTTAAGTGTCTTGGCATATCCAGACTGGGACAGCTATGAACAGAGATACATGCTCAAGAAAAGGCTCTAGGACTTAGTAAAAGTACAGGATACAGGGGCCGGCGCTGTGGCGCAGCAGGTTAATGCCCTAGCCTCAAGTGCCAGCATCCCATATGGGCGCTGGTTGTAGTCCCGGCTACTCCTCTTCACATCCAGCTCTCTGCTATGGCCTGGGAAAGCAGTACAATGGCCCAATCCTTAAGCCCCTGCAACCACATGGGAGATCTGGAAGAAGCTTCTGGCTCCTGGCTCCTGGTTCCTGGCTTCGGATCAGCGCAGCTCTGTCTGTAACTCTACCTCTCAAATAAATAAATAAATCTTTAAAAAAAAAAAAAAAAGCCAGGTCAGCATTGTGGTTTAGTGGGTAAAGCTGCCATCCCAAATGGATGTCGGGTAGAGTCCCAGCTGTTCCACTTCCAATATACCTACCTGCTAATATGCCTAAAAAGCAGTAGAATATGACCCAAGTACTTAGGACTCCCTGCACCCACGTGAGAGACCTGGATGAAGCTCCTGGCTTCAGCCTGGCCCTGCTCTGGCCACTGGAGCCATTTGGGGAGTGAACCAGTGGGTGGAAGATCCATTATTCCTTTCTTCCTTTCTCTCTCTCTCCTTCTCTCGCTCTCTCTTTCAAATAAATAAATAAATAAATAAATCTGAAAAAAAGAAAAGGCCAAGACTGCATAATACAGAGACAAGGTTACTTTAAAAAGCTCAGGGAAAATACAATGTCTTTTAATTCCATTTCTCCACGAACCTTCTGGAATACCTTTGTATCCTCTTCAAAAGAATGATGTGACATGCTTCCATGATGGCTGCATCAAAGACTGCCTAAAATGTCCTCACACTTTAAGCTGAAGATCTTAATAGACAACAGTTTGACTGACTGACAGAAGGGCCGGACTTCTCTTCTCCATGAGATGTTGCAGCGGGGCCCTGGTGAAGCTAACAATGTGGGCACAGAATGGAACTCTTTTTTGAAAGTCCGTCACAATAGGGGATACCTCCAGCAAGCTCGTCCTCTGCATCCCCATAATGTCCATCTATTTCACTCTGGCACTGTCCGCCTTACTTCTATGCACGTGTCTTCAATGACCACTCACCTGTCCTCTCTCCGAGGGCAAGCTCAGTGTCTTAGTCCACGCTACATCTCCCTCAGTCGTCAGCACACAGCTGATACTCTTCAGATAACTGTGGAATTCATTCATTCATTATCATTAACTCACACTGAAGGTTTGAATGTTTGGATCTCACAATATTCATGTAGAAACTGAATCACCAATGTGATGGAATTCCAGCAGGTAAATCATAAGAGCACAGAACTCATGGGTGGGACAACACGGCTCAGATGGCAGGTAGCAGATTTGGCACAGGGTTTAAGATGCTGTTTGGGGGCCAGCACCGTGGCGTAGCAGGTAAAGCCACCACCTACAGTACCAGCAACCCATATGGGTGCTGGTTTGAGTCCTGGCTGCTCTACTTACGATCCAGCTCTCTGCTATGGCCTGGGAGAGCAGTAAAAGATGTCCCAAGTCCTTGGGCCCCTGCACCCACATAGGAGACTCGAAAGAAGCTCCAGGCTCCTGGCTTCAGATTGGCCCAGCTCCAGCCATTGCGTCCATTTGGGGAATGAGCCAGCAGATGGAAGACCTCTCTCTCTCTACCTCTCTCTGCCTCTGCCTCTGTAACTCTGCCTGTCAAATAAATAAATACTTTTTTAAAAAAAATTAAAAGATGCTGTTTGGGGGGCTGGCATTTGTGGTATAGCAGGTTAAGCCTCCACCTGTAATACCGGCATCCCATATGGACACTGGTTGGAGTCCTGGCTGCTCCACTTCTGATCCAGCTCCCTGGTAACATGCCTGGGAAAGCCACAGAAGAAGGCCTAAATGCTTGGGCCCCTGCACCCACGTGCGAGACCCAGACAAAGCCCCTGGTTTCAGGGTCACCCAGTCCCGGTTGTTGCTGCCATTTGGGGAGTGAACCAGCAGATAAAAAATCTCTTGTTCTGTCTCTCTCTCTCTCCCTATATATGTATATATACATGCAGACCTGGACTGAGTTCCCAGCTCCTGGCTTTGGCCTGGTCCAGTCCCTGACAATGTAGGCAGCTGGTGACTGAACCACCAGTTGGGAGCTTTCTCTGTCTCTGTCTCTCTGCTCTTCAAAAAAAATAAATATTTTTCAGAAAAAGGGGGAGGAAAGGCCGGCGCCATGGCTCAACAGGCTAATCCTCCGCCTTGCGGCGCCGGCACACCAGGTTCTAGTCCCGGTCGGGGCGCCGGATTCTGTCCCGGTTGCCCCTCTTCCAGGCCAGCTCTCTGCTGTGGCCCGGGAGTGCAATGGAGGATGGCCCAAGTGCTTGGGCCCTGCACCCCATGGGAGACCAGGTAAAAGCACCTAGCACCTGGCTCCTGCCATCGGATGAGAGCACGGTGCGCCGGCCGCAGCGCGCCATCCGCGGCAGCCATTGGAGGGCGAACCAACGGCAAAGGAAGACCTTTCTCTCTGTCTCTCTCTCTCACTGTCCACTCTGCCTGTCAAAAAAAAAAAAAAAAGAAAGGGGGAGGTAGGCTCAAGGGAGTGAGTTATTCCCTTTAGCTCCCCAGCCAGGCAAGGGCACTCATTGTTCCCTGTGCAGGAGGAAACGCTCGCCTTAGGAACAAGAACTGGCCCTCACCAGTACCCAACCTGCCGGGACCTTGCTCTTACACTTCCCGGCCTCTCCAAGCGTGAGAAGTAACTTCCTACTGTTTACAAATCACCCAGCCTAACATTCTGTTAGAGCAGCACAAATAGCCAAGACATTCATTTAATCACCAGGTATCACTGGAGGACCTATTAAATGCCAAACACTGTTTTAGATGCTAATGAACGTAAGAGTCAACTACTCATGCCCAGAGGCCCCTGCCACCCACGTAAGAGACCTGGACGGAGTGCATGGCTCATGGCTTCAACCTGGCCCAGCCTGGGCTGCTGCAGCCATTAGGGAATGAATCAGAAGATAGATCTCTCTGTCTCTCCTCTTGGTAACTCGGCCTTACAAATTAATTAATTAATTAAAAAACACAAATGTTCTACAATTGTGGTGATGGTTCCTATTACATGTAAATAGCCAAACACCACTGAATTGTCCACTTTAGACAGGTGAACTGCTGATACACGAACACCACAGTAAAACTGTTTTAAGAGTAAACATGGGGAGCAGGCGCTGTGGCGCAGAGGGTTAATGCCCTGGCCTGAAGCACCAGCATCCCATATGGGTGCCAGTTCAAGAAACAGCTGCTCCATTTCCAATCCAGCTCTCTGCTAGGGCCTGGGAAAGCATTTGAAGATGGCCCAAGTCCTTGGGCCCCTGCACCCGCATGGGAGACCCATAAGAAGCTCCTGGCTTCTGGCTTCAGATCGGTGCAGCTCTGGCCATAGCGGCCAGTTGGGGAGTGAACCATTGGATGGAAGACCTCTCTCTCTGTTTCTCCCTCTGCCTCTCCTTTCTCTGTGTAACTCTTTCAAATAAATAAATAAATCTTAAAAAAAAAAAAAAAAGTAAACACGGGGGCAGGCGCCCTGGCACAGTAGGTTAATCCTCAGCCTGCCTGCAGCACCGGCATCCCATATGGATGGCTGTTAGAGTCCCAGCTGCTCCTCTTCCAATCAAGCTCTCTGCTGTAGCCTGGGAAAGCAGTGGAAGGTAGCCCAAGTCCTTGGGCCCCTGCACCCACGTGGGAGACCCGGAAGAAGTTCTCAGCTCCTGGCTTCAGATCGGCTCAGCTCCAGCTGTTGCGGCCATTTGGGGAATGCATTAGTGGATGGAAGACCTCTCTCTGTCTCTTCCTCTCACTGTCTGTAACTTTACCTCTCAAATAAATAAAAACTTTTTTTAAAAAAAGTAAACACAACATTCAAAAGGACTGAGGTACTAATAATGGCTTTACTTATATTATAAAATTAAGATAAAGTTTTGCACTCATTGTATGTTCGATATTTTCACATGATGAATCTATGTTCTTTTTATAATTGCAAAATAATAAAAGCTGTATGAAGATGACAAAAAAAAAATCACTGCCCCCAGGGGACAGACTTTTCCTAGGTACAGAGTTTTATTTTGGGGCAATGAAAATGTGGGGTTTTTTGGTTTCCTTTTTAAAGATTTATTTATTTATTTGAAAGACAGGGTTAGAGAGAGACAGAGAAAGAGGGAGAGACAGAGACTCTCCATCCACTGGTTCACTCCCCAAATGGCTGCAATGACCAGGGCAAGGCCAAGCCAAAGCCAGAACCAGGAACCAAGAGCCTCTTCTGGTTCTCCAGAAGAGTGGGTGCAGGGGCCCAAGCAATTGGGCCATCTTCCAATGCTTTACCAGATGCATCAGCATGGAGTGGGATTGGAAGTGGAGCAGCTGGGACTCAAACTGGCCCCATGAAAATGTAGTACAACTAGACAGAGGTGTTGGATATGTAACATCATGAATGCACTAAACACCACTGAATTGCATACTTTAAAATGATTAATTTGGGGGCAAGGGTTGTGGCACAGTAATGTAAGCCACTGCTTGCAAAGCCAGCATCTCATATGGGAGCACATGTTGGAGTCCTGGTTGCCCAATTTCTATCTAGATCCCTGCTAATGTGCCTGAGAAGGCAGTAGTAGATGGCCCACGCACTTGGGTTCCTGCCAGCCATGTGGGAGACCCGGAAGAAGCTTCTGTATTTGACCTGG
The DNA here is from genome assembly GCA_949820135.1 of Sylvilagus floridanus. NCBI lineage: Eukaryota > Metazoa > Chordata > Mammalia > Lagomorpha > Leporidae > Sylvilagus > Sylvilagus floridanus. Next base: position 6,097,426 of record OX463228.1, on the reverse strand, counting down.
CCCAGCCCCAGCCATTGCAAACATCTGGGGAATGAGTCAGCAAATGGCAGTGAATGGGAGCGCACTGCTCTGCCTCTGAGTCAGCAGGCTGAAGATCTCTCTCTCTCTCTCTCTCTCTCTCTCTCTCTCTCTGTCACTCTGCCTGTGAACTTTTTTTTTCCTTTTTAAGACTTATTTATTTATTTGAAAGGCAGAGTGACAGAGAGAGAGAAAGACAGAAAGAGAGATCTTCCACCCACTGGTTCACTCCCCAGATGGCCACAACACAGCAGGAGCTGAGCCAATCCAATGCCAGAAGCCAGGAGCTTCTTCGAGGTCTCCCACTGTTTTTCTAGGCACATTAGCAGGGAGCTGGATCAGAAGTGGAGCAGCGGGGACTGGAACAGCATAGGAGGCCAGCACTGTAGAAGGCAGCTTAACCTATTACGCCACAGCACCAGTCCAGAAATAAATCTTAAAGAAAAAAAAAAAAAAGCTAAATTCTGTTGTATGAATTACATTTCAATTAAAAAATTTTTAAATGAACAAGAAACAATTCTTAAACAATTAAAATTTATATTAAACAACATGTCTAACAACATCTGGACAGATAAGTAAGTGGTGACATATTCATAAAATGTAACACTACTCAGCAATAGAAAGAAATGAACTACTAGACATGCCTCAACACTCAAAACTATCACACGCACTCAGGCACGGGATGCAGACGCAGACGACTTGACCACTGCACCACACACCTGCTCCAAGATTTAAAGTCTTAATTCATGAAAGGGGGAGGGAGATAGAAGAGAACAAGGGAGGGAGAGAAACAAAGGAAGGGGGGACGAATAGAAACAGATTATCTGGCATATATCTGGCATTATCTGGCATGTTGAGACATGGGGGGAAAAAATAGTGCCTTACCCGCTACAAACTACACCTGTGGCCACCAAGGCCACAAAGAGTGCACAAACAGAACTGTGGATTTTCAAATAGCCTCTACTCGGGGACAAACAAAAGAGAACTGGGTTTTCCAGGGGAAAAGAACGCTGTCCTTTCTCCCCACTCAGATTACCCTGAATTTTCATTTTAAAATATTTGTTCATTGGGGCCAGCCCTGGGGTACAGCAGGTTAAGCTGCTGTCTGCAGCGTAGGCATCCCATCTGGGTACCAGTTCAAGTCCTGGCTGCTCCATTTCTAATCCAGCTCTCTGTTATTGCTCCTGGGAAAGCAGTGGAAGATGGCCCAAATGCTTAGGCCCCGGCACCCAAATGGGAAACCCTGATGAAACTCCTGGTTCCTAGCTTCAGTCCAACCCAGCCCTGGCCATTATGGCCATTTGGGGAGTGAAAAAGCAGATGGAAGATCTTTCTGTCTACCTCTCTGTCTCTTTCTCTCTATAAGTCTTGACTTCCAAATAAATAAAATAAATCTAAAAAAAAAACCAATATTAAAATATCATCATATAAAACATCTGTTCACATAGATTACCCAAACTAATAGGCACACAACTGACAATTCAATAAATGTTCATGAGTATTGCTAAAATGACACACTTGAAATGTGCTGAGCTCCTGGAAAGAAAAGGCTGAGAGATGATGGAACAGTGTAGCCTTAGAAATGATCTACTTATCACACAGAATTTCTCACTCTTTTCCTGAGTGCTGGATTGCTCAGGGTTATATTATCCCTTAACTTAAACCTGGAGAGTCTATCACTAGGTGCCTAAACCAGGTTCTGTCAATTCTTCCCCAGCATTCTAGCATCTAAAGTTAAATTCTCTGGGAAAAGTAATAATCTAACTTAAGAAAAAGAGAGCAGGAAAGGAAAAGAAACAAAATTCCAGAAGTTCCCAGAAAGTCGAATTCCCACATTAAGTCAAGCCAGGGGTCAGTTGCTTACATACGGTGCTCACATCTCTGCCCAAGATCCCCAGCCACGACCCAACTGACCCAACAGGCCAAACATAGCCTCTTAACTGCTGGTCAGGGCCATTGGAAAAGGGGGCAAAAGGAGCAAAAACATCCTCCCAGGAAGCATCCACCCTCTTCTGCCTTCTGAAGTCCCTCTGGGGGCGGGCACTGTGGCTCGGTGGGTTAAGCCTCTGCTTAGGAGGCCTGCAACCCATGTCAGAGTGTCCAGTTCAAGTCCCAGTGACTCTGCTTCCAATTCATCTTCCTGCTAATGTCCCTGGAAGATAGCAGATGATGGCCCATTTATTTGGGTCCCTGCCACCCACATGTGAGTTCCCATGGAATCCTGGTTCCTAGATTTGCCTTGCCCAGCCCTGACTGTTCCAGGCATTTTGCAAATGAACCAGTGGATGGAAGATGGATCTCTCTCTTTCCCCCTCACCCTCTCACTCTCCCTGTCACCTTGCCTCTCAAGTAGAGAAAAGTGAATAAAGATTTTAAAAACAAACAAGCCTGCGTCTCTTCCTGAAGGTCTTTCCAATTCTTCCTGCCTGGAACTTTCCTTCCCTCACTAGCTTTCCTTGGTTTCCCATCACCTCAAATGTGCTCAATACATTTACCAGTGCTAACCTCAGAGATGACACGGGAGCTCCTCCCACAACAGGTTAGACTTCCCACCCCAGCTCAGGCAGCCATGGGAGGCTTTTCTGTGCTACCTAATCTCCAGGATAGACAAGAATGGAACAGCCAGTGGATGTACCCACCGGGAAAACATACAAAGCCATCTTAATATGATATTAACTATGGCTCAAAGAGCCAAATGCTTGCCATATGCCAGAAAAATCAGTCACTTCAACGAACTGAGAGATGAGAAAGAACAGAAGTACACCACTTGGAGGTTAACTTAAAATAATTAAAAAAAGGTTCCCTGAAAAGCTGACTCACGGCGGCTTCAGTGGCTCATACAGGTCAAATTTTAAAGAGCCTTGGACTAAACAGAATAGCTTCCCAGGTTACATGCCAGGGGTGTGTTACAACTGAATCAGCCCAAAGCTGAGAAAGCACCCATGATGCTGAGCAGAAACTGAAGGCAGAAAATAGGGGCTCTTTCATCTTCTGTTTGTCTGAGTCATCCTCAACCCTGTGTTTCCCAGTAATCCCATATAATGCCTTCCCCGCCACCACCACCACTGAACAAAAGGGGCTTTTATTTGGGTTTCTATGAGCAAAACCCAGTGGCAGGGAAGGGAGGCTACTGGACACATCCAATTATGGCTTATCATTTTAATAGACAGCTCATAAACACTTGTTATTTTGTTACTTCTTTTAAAATTTCAGCTACTGGAGGTTCTTTAAAAAATGTTTATTAGGCAACACAACAGAAAGACAGACTGACAGACAAACAGAAAAAAAGTTTCCATCCACTGGTTCACTCCCCAAATGCCCCAACAGCCAGGACAGGACCAGTCTGACATCAAAAGACCAGAACCCCATCAAGGTCTCCTGCATATCGGACAGGGGCCCAAGTACTCAGGTCATCTTCCGCTGCCTCCCAGGATGCATTAGCAAGAATCTGGATCAGAAGGAAAGTAGCCAGGACTCCAGCCAGCACTCTGATGAGGGATAAAAGCATCCCAAGGGCAGCCTAATCTGCACCACAATGTCTATTCCTCTTACCTTTTGTAAAGGTAATAAAAATAGTAAATACAAGGGTTCTTCAAAAAGTTCACAGAATAATGCAATTAAAAGGTGAGGTTATTTTGGTACAAAAAAAATGTGAACTTTGGGGGTCACACTGTGTCATAGTATGTTAAGCCTCCACCTGTCAGATCGGCATCCCATATGGATGCCAGTTCAAGTCCTGGTCGCTCCACTTCCAATCCAGCTCCCCCTGCTAAAAGCCTGGGGAAGCAGTACAAGATGGGCCAAGCTTCTGGCTGCTGGCTTTGCATAGGCCCAGCTGGGGCCACTGCAGTCATCTGGGGAGTAAATCAGCGGATGGGGGGCCGGCGCCGTGGCTCAACAGGCTAATCCTCCACCTTGCGGCGCCGGCACACCGGGTTCTAGTCCCGGTCGGGGCGCCAGATTCTGTCCCGGTTGCCCCTCTTCCAGGCCAGCCCTCTGCTGTGGCCCGGGAGTGCAGTGGAGGATGGCCCAGGTGCTTGGACCCTGCACCCCATGGGGAGACCAGGAAAAGCACCTGGCTCCTGGCTCCTGCCATCGGACAAGCGCGGTGACCGCGGCGGCCATTGGAGGATGAACCAACGGCAAAAAGAAGACCTTTCTCTCTGTCTCTCTCTCTCACTGTCCACTCTGCCTGTCAAAAAAATAAATAAATAAATAAAAATAAAAAAAAATAAAAAATCAGCGGATGGGATACCTCTCTCCCTGTCTCTTGATCTGACTGTTAACTCTGCCTCTCAAATAAATAAATATTTTTTAAAAAATTGTGAACTTCGGCCAGCGCTGCGGTTCAAGAGGCTAATCCTCCGCCTTCGGCGCCAGCACACTGGGGTCTAGTCCTGGTCGGGGTGCCGGATTCTGTCCCGGTTGCCCCTCTTCCAGGCCAGCTCTCTGCTATGGCCCAGGAGTGCAGTGGAGGATGGCCCAAGTGCTTGGGCCCTGCACCCGCATGGGAGACCAGGAGAAGCACCTGGCTCCTGGCTTTGCATCAGCACGGTGCACCAGCCGTAGCGAGCATTTGAGGGTGAACCAACGGAAAAGGAAGACCTTTCTCTCTGTCTCTCTCTCTCACTGTCCACTCTGCCTGTCAAAAAATAAATAAAATAAGTTGTGAACTTCACTCATGCATACCAAGGGTCTTCAAAAAGTTCATGGAAAACGTATCTACTGGAATAACCATGCACAGATCTCAAAAAAAAATCTGCACCAAAATAATAATTCTCTTTTCCCACATCTTCCTAGAATCCCCTCCTATATTCATGTTCCAACTGGAATCCACCCAAGGGTTAACCAGCCACAGTCCCAAAATTAGTCCTCACACGGCTCTAGTTTGATTGCTTGACAAAACAGGGACATTCAACACCTGAGAAGACTTCCATCCCTCTGGCTCAGGATCCTATTGACCAGATGGTGCCCGGAGGGGCTTCCGCCAGCCTGTCCCAGAGGCCTGGAAGTAGCAGGTCCCAAGAATCAACTAGCCCAGGAAGTGAGCACAGGGCCCAAGGGGTCAATGGCCCAGGAGCTGAAGGCAGGGTTGCACACAACCATGGCAGCCCAGCTCAGGCAGACCTGGCAGAGAACGCCCCCACAGAAAGAAAGTGCCCTCTGCTCTTCTGTAATGAGAATCCTGCTAGAATGATGTGTCTTTAGCCAATTTAAAAACAGAGAGAGAGCAAAGGCCCAGTGTCTGGAGCGGCTCTATTCTGGGACTGTAAACAAGGGTGGGAGCCAAGCACCAGGATGGATCTTCTTAAAGGAACGGTCTCAGGGACAGGAGCAGAGGACAGGAAGTGCTCATCCTGGACTCCCATTCAGAGAGGGTCCATGGCTATGTCCAAGTCATGGAGGACCTGGCCCAGGGGGGCATTTCCTAGTCCCTTCTCGACCACCCTCAGGTCACTGGCTTCCTCATCAGCCCTCCCACATGCTCAGCCTGAGAAGACCAAAGGTCAGGGGTTTCTCATGACCATCAGGGGTCAGCAAGCATGAGGTGCAGACAGGGAAAACTTCCTGTCTGCTGCGTCTCCACTCTCTTGGAAAGAGGACAGCCATAGGAAGTGTGCCGAAAAGAGACAAAGAGGAGAATGGGGTGGTATGAAGAGAGGAAAAACCTGTATGAGTTTCTTTAAAAAAAAAAAAGACAAGAATGAAGGGGAAAGATACCTTTTAGCGTTTCCCCTTTTTTCCTCCTGACTGGTAAACACTCTGAAGACAAGTGCCTGAGTCCCTTATAAGACACAACAGATAGGAAAACACTCTCCTCTTCCTCCACTAGGAATCGTAATTGCTAGAAACTTCATTTTCTAACCTTTGAGTTCTCTGCTAAGGGTGTGCCCTGGCTTCAAGAGATGATGGATGACTTGTCCACGTGGATCATTTATTTATTATGGGTTCTATATAATGGGTCTGTAAGTCCCTTGGTTTTCCTAGCAATGTTCCACTGAGGCCTACAAAATCAATGAGCACAACCCAGAAAGCCCAACCATTTCACTGGAGAGGTTGCAAAAGAAACCCAAAGAGAATATTGATTTCACCAGCTGGTTTCTTCTGAGCAGTGAACAGAACCAAAAGAGGAAGGAAAAACATGTTTGGTTATATTCTTGTCCCTGCTATGTTTCCCACTTTATTAGAATCCGCATCCCCTATTAGACTAAATCTTCATCATCAGTTTCTTAGTCCCAGCACTACTGCCGTTCTGTTCCAGATAATTATGTGGGGGCATTGGAGGGCAGCTGCCCTATGCCCTGTGGAAGATATTTAGTAGTACCCTGGCCTCTACCCATGAGCCAATGGCATCCTCTCCTGCCCACTTACAACAACCAAAGATGTCTCCCAAACATTGCCAAAAGCCCCCTGGGGGAGCAAAATCACCCCTGTTTGAGAACCACTGCTAGGTAATACCAAATGAGAAAACACAGCCTCTTTATGGGGTAAGGTGGGTTCTCAAAGACAATCAGCTGACATCAATAAAATCTGAGGTATGAAGCTGGTGTTATTTGCATAAACCACACTTAGTCACTACTGAATTCTCCTACTCCCTCATTCCTCCATTCAACAGACCAACACTCCTGTTTTGCTTCCAAACTTTGTCCCAAATTCATCAATGCCTCTCTATCTCAATAACCTCTCACCTCATCAGCAACAGCCTATGTGGTTTCCAGCTTTCCCTTTTAGGCACTACAATCACTGCAATCTAGTCTTTATGCTAAAGACAAAAGGAAATCTCTGGAAACCTGCCGTCAGGTCATGTGACTTCCTAGCATAAAGCAGTCTGCTGCTTCCCATTCCCTTAAAATAAAATCCTCATCTCTGTCTCGGGCTGGCAAGACCTCCTCGAATCTGGCCCCCGTTACCACTATTCTGCGTTCTTCACCGCTCTCCACCAGCTCACACCTGCCACACTGGTCTGCTCCTGTGTCTCAGACGCGCCGTCTCTTCTCATTCCCTCTCTCTAGAGATCTAGTCTCTTAGAAGTTACCTCAGCCGGCACCATGGCTCAATAGGCTACTCCTCCGCCTAGCGGCACCGGAACACCAGATTCTGTCCCAGTTGCCCCCCTTCCAGGCCAGCTCTCTGCTGTGGCCCGGGAGTGCAGTGGAGGATGGCCCAAGTGCTTGGGCCCTGCACTCCATGGGAGACCAGGAGAAGCACCTGGCTCCTGCCATTGGATCAGCGCGGTGCGCCGGCCATGGCAGCCATTGGAGGGTGAACCAACAGCAAAGGAAGACTTTTCTCTCTGTCTCTCTCTCTCACTGTCCACTCTGCCTGTCCAAAAAAAAAAAAAAAAAAGTTACCTCTACCAGGTAGGCATCCATATCCCACATCAGAGTGCCTGCTCTGGTTCCTCATTCCAGCTTCCTGCTAATGCAGGTGATGGGAGGCAGTGGTGACAGCTCCAGGAATTGGCTTCCTACCAATCACATGAGACCTGGATTTGAGTTTCCAGCTCCCAGCTTTGGCCTGGCTCAGCCCCAGCTGTCGTGCCTATCTAGAGAGTGAACCAGTGGGTAGAGCTCTCACTGTCTTTCTACCTTTCAATTAAAAACAAAAAACCACACTTGGGGCTGGCACTGTGCAGTAGCAGGTTAAGCTTCCACCTGCAGGGCTGGCATCCCATATGGGCACTAGTTCAAGTCCTGGCTGCTCTACTTCCAATCCATCTCCCCAGTAATGTGCCTGGGATGGCAGCAGAAGATGGCACAAGCACTTGGGCTCCTGCTACCCACATGGGAGACCCGAAAGAAGCTCCTCGCCCCTGCCTTTGGCCTGTCCCAGCCCTGGCCACTGCACTGAATATTACACTGAGTAATATCCAAAGCCCAAGCAACAACCCTTAAAAGGCTCTAGCCCACAGACTTTGAGGAAACTGCACACAACAGTAACACCCTACAAGGTGCTAAATAATCTATGTACTAAACTAACAAGCATCACAGCCAACAACAACAACAAAGTTGAGGCCCCAGTGTTGTGGTGCAGCGGGTTAAGCTGTGATGCTGTTATCCCATATCACAGCACCAGTTCCACTCTCAGCTGCTCCACTTCCAATCCAGCTGCCTGCTAATTTGCCTAGGAAAGCAGTGGAAGACAGCCCAAGTATTTGGGCCCCTGCTACCCACGTGGGAGACCCAGATAGAGATCCTGGCTCCTGGCTTAAGCCTGGCCCAGTGTTGGTACAATTTAGGGAGTAAACCAGCAGATGGAAGATCTCTAACTCGCTCACTCTCTCTAACTCTGCCTTTCAAATAATAAATCCAAAAAATAAAAAATAAATAAAAGACTGGTTGACAATAAGAATGTAATGCTCACCGTTAAGAGTGAGAATTATAGAGCCCAACGTCTGTGTTGGCTAACTGTAACTTGATCTTGGCAAGTTACTTGTCTCTGAGCTGCGGCGTCCTCATCTGTGAAACACAATCTACCTCACAGGGTGTGGCAGGCTGAGGATTGCACACACACCCCACATCCAAGTCCTAATCCCTGGAACCTGTGAGTATGTCACTTGTATGTGGCAAAGGGGACTCTGCAGACAGAGCTAAGAATGACAACATGGGAGGTTATGGTGGACTATCTAGTGGGCCGAATGGACTCACAGCTCCTTGTAAGAGGGAGGCTGAAGGGTCACAGTCACAGCAGGCAACACAACAAGGGAAGCAGAGAAACAGAAAGGGATACTGGGAAATGCCACATTGCTGGTTTTGAAGTTGGTTGATGGGAATAAGAGCCAAGGAATACAGGTGGACTTTAGAAGCCAGAAGACAAGGAAAGAGAGCTTCTCTTATAGTCAGAAGGAACACAGCCCTGCTGACTCATTCTGGCATATCTGACCTAAGTGTGTCTTGTTTTAAGCCACTAAGTATGGTAATTCGTTAGAGCAGCAAGAAGAAACTAACACATAGGGCTCCTATCAGATTAAAAGATCTCATACAGAGGCCAGTCCTATGGTGTAGCAGGTAAAGTTGCCACCTGAGATGCTGGTATCTTATACGGTCACTGGTTCAACTCGTGGCTGCTCTACTTCCAATCTAGCTCCCCATTAATGTGCCTGGGAAAGTAACAGAAGATGGCCCAAGTCTTTGGGCCCCTGCATCCATGTGGGAGACTCAGAAGAAGCTCCTGGCTCCTGGCTCCTGGCTCCTGGCCCCTGGCTCTGGCCTGATCCAGCTCCAGCCATTGCGGCCATTTGGGGAGTGAATCAGAAAATGGAAGATCTCTGGGTCGGCGCCGTGGCTCAACAGGCTAATCCTCCGCCTTGCGGCGCCAGCACACCAGGTTCTAGTCCCAGTCGGGGCGCCGGATTCTGTCCCGGTTGCCCCTCTTCCAGGCCAGCCCTCTGCTGTGGCCCAGGAGTGCAGTGGAGGATGGCCTAAGTGCTTGGGCCCTGCACCCCATGGGAGACCAGGAAAAAGCACCTAGCACCTGGCTCCTGCCATCGGATGAGCGCGGTGCGCCGGCCGCAGCGCGCCGACCGTGGCAGCCATTGGAGGGTGAACCAACGGCAACGGAAGACCTTTCTCTCTGTCTCTCTCTCTCACTGTCCACTCTGCCTGTCAAAAAAAAAAAAAAAGGAAATGGAAGATCTCTGTTTCTCTGTCTTTCTCTCTCTCTCCCTGCACTCCCCCGCCCCATAACTCTGCCTTTCAAGTAAAATAAATAAATAAGAAAGAAAAGAAAAGAAGAGTAGAGAAGAGAAGAGAAGAGAAGAAAAAGAAAAGAAAAGAAGAGAAAAGCAGAGCAAAGCCCTGGTTCCTGGCTTTGGCCTTACCTGGCCGTGGCCACTGCAGGCATTTGGGGAATGCATCAGCAGATGGAAGATCTCTTCCTCTCTGTCTCTTACTTTCTCTCTATAACTCTGACTTTCAAATAAATAAGTCTTTAAAAATAAATAAATAGGGGCCAGTGCTGTGGTACAGCAGGTTAAAGCCCTAGCCTGCAGCGCTGGCATCCCATATGGGCACTGGTTCTAATTCTGCTGCTCCATTTCTGATCCAGCTCTCTGCTATGGCCTGGGAAAGCAGCAGAAGATGGCCCAAGACCTTGGGCCCCTGCACTCACGTGAGAGACCAGGAGGAAGCTCCTGGCTCCTGACTTCAGATCAGCTCAGCTCTGACTGTTGCAGCCATATGGGGAATGAACCAGCAGATGGAAGACCTCTCTCTGTGACTCTTTCAAATAAATAAAAAATAAAAAAATCTTTAAAAATAAATGATCGCATATAATTAAGTTCTAAGAATAATTCCTAATACCATAGTAAGAGCTCATCAGAGTTCAGCTAACATGAGCCAAGAATAGAACCCATGAGACAGTCATTTAAGCACTTCAGAGGTTATAAAATAAAGGTCAGAAATGTCAAGTCTATATACATTTAAAATTCATATCACTTGATAAGAGATTCTATTTCTAAATAGATATACAGGATATCCATCATAATCTTGTTTGTAACAATTCAAATATTCATTAACAGGCAAAATTACAGAAAAAAAATTCAAAGAAATACCATGCAAGGGGGCAGGCATTGTGGCAAGCAACATAAGCAGCCCATCCCTGATGGACTGCCTGGTTAGAGCCCTGGCTTATTCGCTTCCAATCCAGCTTTCTGCTAATGCACCTGGGAGGCCGCAGATGACGGCTAGAGTACTCGAGTCCTTGAGTCCCTGTCACCCAGGTGAGACCCAGATGGAGTTCCCCAGCTGTTGTGAGCATTTAGGGGTCAAAGAATGGATGGAAGACCTCTCTCTGTGTCAATCTTTCAATAAATCTTTTAAAATTACATAAAAATGAGAATAATGCATACTTATAAGTACCCCCTTAAAATTCTACAAGGACCTACAGTTAACTGTCAATGGTAATTGTTCAAACCAGGCCACAAATGGGATGCTGGCACTGCAGGCGAATCTTAGCCCACTACACCAATACTGGCCCCTCTAACTGAATTTATAATCTAATTTGTATACGACAAATATCTCTAATTATTTTGGATATCCACCTACCAGAAAATTGAACTTTTTCAGTTTTCTTTTTTATTTTTTGAAATGTAGAGAAAGAGGCAAAGAGGTTTCTTATCAGCTGGTTCACTCCTCAAATGCCGGCAACCAGAGCTGGGCCAGGACAAAGCCAAGGGCTGGGAATTCAATTTGAGTCACCCATGTGGATGACAAGATTCCAACCACTTGAGCCTCCTGCCGCCTCCCAGGAAGCACATCAGCAGAAGGACGAAATGGAGAGCAGAGCCAGGAGCCAAGCGCAGGACACGGGATGCGGACACCCCAATGGGCTGCGCTGAACGCCCGCCCCTATTTTCTTAAAGCACTTTTCCACTCACTACTCTCAGAACGAATCTCGACCTAGTCCATTAGTTCCAACAAATGCTGCTTGCAGTTAATAAAGTCTGTTATTGCCTGGGATGTAGTCTCTGTTTATGAAGGGTGGAAAAGCAGGATGAATATTCATAAACAACTCAAACATACACATAGCACACGCTCCTGCAGGAAAACTCAGGCTAAGAAGCATCCCTGGGTAGCCTGATTTGTCTTCATTACATTTCCTTATATTTTTCTACTAACATGAACCAATGTAATAAAAAGAAAAAAACAATGCATGTTCTCCTTCTACCCAAAAAACATTTTGGGGGGACAGCAGGAGGGTTACTGGTTCAATACAAATCTCTCACTTCTGGAAAGGGACAGCAACTCAAACTATGACTTTCCAGAGGCTGACAAAAAATATAGAATCGACAGCAAAACCAACAGAAATTATCCAGATCCAGGTGTTCCATGTATAAACTGTTTAGTCCACAATGTTGCCCAATTAGCACATAGTCCATAATGAAGACATTACTGCTGACAAGGGAGGCAGGACGGGATCTGGGTCACTCTTCCACACCACTGTGAGCTCCTCTCCGACCAATAAAGAAAAGTCTGCGTTAGCAAAGTATTCCGCTGACAATGGTAGTACGTGGGAATCATGATACAACCCATTCCCATAAGCTTCTCCAAGGAGGAGAAAAGGAGATTGGAAAAACATTTACCAGGTGATTGGGAAGTTTCTCAACTGGTAATGGACACAGGATGCCTTGCAGGACTGAGTGACCAAGGATACTGACAACAAAGTCATAGTGGACACGGTGTGTCAGGGCCTGTGACAAATCCTTTCCATCCCAATCTCTCTGAACCCTCTCCATAGTACTATCAAGTACAAGTCAAACAGGCTTAGAGCTTAAATGGTTCCAAAGCCAGTGAACAGCAAACCGGGATGCGAATCCCAGCAGATTTGAGTTAAAGGTACACACCCCGGACTACCACCACCTCCAAGCACAACCCTGGTACTTCCCCTTCCCTGATGTTCCTGTCACATGACAGACTCTTCCATCACACCCTCTCTGCTCCTCCACTGGGACTCAGAGTGACCAGTCAGGCATCTGCTTTCCCTGATGCCCTCACTGGCTTTTACTAAGCCCAAATCGCCATGGGTCAATGTCTCCAGCAAAATGCAGGTGGACACTTAACTCTCCAATCTCCTCTGCAGATGGCATTGCTTGTTTGCTCGCCTGTTTTCATTTGTCCTTGCCCTCACTCCATAGTCTGTGGCGGTTAACTACAAATTGTTGATGGCATTTTGAAGGGGGGCTCTTGAAGGAGTAATAAGGATGAGGCATGGCCAGCAGGGCGGGGCTTGGGACGAGGGACTGGGCGCTACTCTGAGCTGACACACCCTGGCTCCGTCTCCAAGTGATGCCCACGCCCTCTGCCCCCTGGCAATGCAGCGGGAAGCCCTCACCAGATGTCCTAGCTTCCAGAAGGATGAGCCAAATAAATAAATAAATAAACTCCTACTCCTTCCAAATTACTCAGCCTCAGGTATTTTGTTACAGCACCAGAAAATGGATTAAGGAACCCATACATAGGGCTGGTGCTGTGGCACAGCGGGTTAAAGCCCCAGCCTGCAGTGCTGGCATCCCATATGGGTGCCAATTCAAGTCCCAGCTGCTCCACTTCCAGTCCAGCTCCCTGCTAATGTAGCTGGAAAGCAGAAGATGGCCCAAATCCAGGTCCCTTTACCGACGTGGGAGACCCAGAAGCAGCCCTGGGCTCCTGGCTTCAGCCTGGCACAGTCCTGGCCATTGCAGCCATCTGGGAAGTAAACCAGCAGATCAAAGATCTCTCTCTCTCTCTCTCTCTCTCTCTCTCTCTCTCTCTCTCTCTCTTTCCCTCTGTAACTCTGTCCTTTCAATAAATAAAAATAAATCCTAAAAAAATACTACTAGGGCCAGCACTGCAGCACAGCAGGTAAAGCCCATAGCACCAGCATCCCATACGGGTGTGGGTTCAAGTCCTGGCTGCCCTATCGGACCCAGCTCCCTGCTAATGTGCCCCTGCATCCACACGGGAGACCCAAAGCTCCTGGTTCCTTCTTCAGATCAGCTCTGCTCGGGCCATTGTGAACATTTGGGGGGTGAATCACAGATGGAAGATCTCCTATTCTCTGTGTCTCCCTCTCTCTGTAACTCTGCCTTTCAAGTAAATAAATCTCTAAAAACAAACACACATTTCTGCAGTATCTGCCTTTCTAAAATGAGTCTGTGCTAAGTGCCTGGCTGTTCCATGGACCCACTGCTAGTATTTCCTCCCTCCCAGTGACACTGACTCCTAACCCGCCAAAGTGTTCTCACTCAGAACACTGTTTTAAGCCAGTTCTTCCTGATAGGAACAACAATATCCACAACAGCTACCACATTCTGAGCATTTATTATGCGACAGGATTGATGAACACTGTCTTCTTCCCTCCACACAAAAACTCAATGAAACGGGCACTGTCCCCATTTTATAGATAAGAAACTAAGGCTCAGAGAAGTAAAGCAATTCAGCCCAAGGTCAAGCAGTTGGCAACTTCATCTGATTCCCTGTAACGGAAACCTTCAGAGGTTTTTTTTCATTACTATGTACTTATTCCTTTGAAAGGCAAAGACAGGGGAGGGAGCTAAAGAGAAAGGGGAAAAGACTGAGACATACCCGACACAGCAGGTAGGTCTTCCATCTGCTGGTTCACGCCCCAAATGGCGTACCAGCTTGAGCTGGGCCAGGCCAAAGCTAGGAGCTGGGAACTCAACCTGGCTCTCCCCCGTGGGTGGCAGGGACCCAAGGACTTGAGCCCTCCCCTACTGCCTCCCAGGCGTGCACCAGCAGGAAGCCAACCTGGAACTGGAACCCAGGCACTCCAGTGTGGGCCGTGGGAGTGCCAAGCGGTTATCTCTGCTGTGCCAAACACCCACCCCCAGGATTCGCTTTTGAGTATTGCCGCGCAACACCAGGTCCTGGGACCTGTCTGTGGCCAAGTGCTTACCTGAATTTCTTCATTTTCATCTACTAGGAGGAAACTCACGACCTTCTCGGTCATCTTCTTCCTCCTGGTCTCCTCATCCATCTCCTCTGCCTCCAGCGACTCCTGGACCTTACTGACGAGGTACACGGTAACGGGGTGCCTCCTTTTGTTACCCCCGGAGTGAGTCCTCCTCTGGCATTCCAGGCACAAGTTGATCTTGCAGGCCTGGCACCTCACAGCCGCCCTCTGCCTCACGCCTGGCGAGTGCCCGTTGGAGCCCTTGCAGAGGTCGCAGTAGGGGACGTGGCCGGCCCTGAGGCGGATGCGCTCGTGGTCGCGCAGGCGCTCCTGCCGGTGGAGCTCCTCCTCGCAGCGTGGGCACTGCAGGCTGCAGCACTCGTCACACTCGAACACTGCCTCGTCCGTCCCGCTGCAAGCGTAGCTCTCCTGGCACAGCAGCCCCGGGTTCAGGCCCTTCTCTGCTGGCGAGGTCTGCGCGCTCATACTCGGGGAGGTCGGGAGTGACACGCACCATACAACAGTCGTCAAGCTTCTGCCAGGAGCAAGCGCAGAGCAGGGGCGGCACAGGGCGGCCACAGGAAGGGGAATCCGCAGTGTCCTGTCTCAGCTCTTCACGCCCTCACCAACGAAGGGGTTTTTGATTTTTGGCTTCCAAGACTCTGGCGTCAGCAGCGATGCTGATTTGATTTGATGGTTTCTTCCTCCATACAGCGCAGGCAAATACTTCGTGAGGATGAACTTGAAGGGGGCTTTTCCGGCTCATGCAGGTGGACTCCTCCCTCGTAGTGCTCAGGCACAATGGTTCTGGAATAAAAGAAAGTGGGTGGGAGACTTCCAATGGAATCCAGCCTCAAGGCAGCATTTCAGATGATGCCTAGAAGAGAGGAAGGAAAAGGATTTCACTCATTTAAAAAACAGAAGTGCACCTAAAAAAAAAAAAAAAAAAAAAAAAAAAAAAAAAGACCGATTAAATACTAGGCCAAAATTCCCGAGAAAAATTCGCATCCTTGCTTATAAGACTCAGACTGGCTTGTTCTGATACTAGAAATCTTCTCAAAATCAGGGCCAAAGCTCCTCCTTTTGAAAACAAACAGCACCTTTAGGTCCAAGCCATGTATAAGAGACTCTGCTACCCTATTTCTCGGACTAAAATCCTGTTATTAAATTGAGAACCAAAAATCACCAAATACTCCCTCCTTTGAAAGGACAACCGCCTGTACCGCACACCTGGGAGAGGTGAAGAAAGAGCCCTGTAAAAACCTAGAGGAAAAAAATACAACCTGAGATCCATCAGAGACCTGGGGAGAACCAGTCACCCTCTGACTGGCCTGCTTCCATTCTAGACAGATGCTTAGTAAGGATGGCAACTTGGAAACAACAGCCACAACTGCACGTTCAAAAACAATAAAGCAATTAGTGTACTTCCTTTAGTCCCTTTCTCTGCAAAAAGAAAAATAAGGGGTGGGGGGAGCAACAGGAGACAGAATTCCTCCACTCTGACCACTGCAGAGCCAGGCCTCAGTGAGTCAAAACCATTTTTCTCTTTGTCATTCAAAACCTAACTTAAAAATAACTTAAAAAAAAAAAAAGAAAAAGGAAAGGAATAGCTGGAGCAAGAAAGAGGTTTCTGTCACTGGGACAATTATTTTCCAACTCTCTGCAGCCTTGACCCCCATTCCCGCTCAGCTCTCGGACAGTCACCGCTCCCCTACGGTAATCAGTCTATCAATCTTATCTTTACGTAAACAAGGCAGGCCAAGGGAGCGAAGAGGGAGCTTATTTACACCAGAACCTCAGACACGCTCAGCCAGCTCCCAAAACGGAAACAAAAATCAAAACTTGTCACATTTGTGAAAAAATAGAAAATCAACCTTCAAAAAACAACACTTCACCACCAACCTCCCCCACCCCCCGGCCCCCGCCAGAGCAAGCAAACAATCTGCCCACCGGGGCCCCCACCTCGACGCAGCCCTCCGGCCGGGGGTTCCTCAGCCAGCCTCCCTCCCGGACACCACCACAAGCCGAGGGGTAGGAGCGGAGCCTCAGAACAAAGGCGGGCCCCCCAAATCTCCCCCACGCCGGCAAAGCCCACAGCCGAATCCATTGTTTATGCCACCCCACCCCCACCCCAGCCGCACCCGGCCCCCCTTCCTCTCGGGGGCAGCCGGAGCCCCAGGACGATCGCTCGCCCCGCGCAGGGCCGTGCGCTCCCTACCCTGCCCGCGACGGCCCGGGGACCCCACCACGGAGCAGCTCGGCCGCAGCGAGGACGCGTGTGGGGGCCGCGCGGGACGCCGGTGGGGGCGGGGGCTGTTTCTCAGGGCACCGGTGGATCCATCCTCATCTCCTCCATCTCCGCCTCCCTCCTCCTTCGTTGCCTCCCGGGCTTCCTCCTCTCCTGTTGTCAGTTGGGATCAGCTGATCGGAGTGAACTTCTCCCAGCTCGGACTAACAGGAAGGCGTGAGCGGTGCAGTCCAAGAGGGAGGAGCGGGAGGGGGAGGAGCCCGACGCCGGCGGGGGCGGGGAATTCGCGCACAGTCTCCTGGGAGAGGTAGTTCCTGGAGGTGCGTCCTCGGCCTCCTTCCCGGAAGTGGTGCCGCTTAATGACTACAACTCCCAGTAGCGCAGAGGCTGCTGGCGAGCCCGCGGTAGAGGCCGACCAAAGGGCATCTCGGGACTTGGAGTTTTTTGCACTGACTGTGGTTTCACAGGTCTTAGCGCGTTGCTTTGGGTAGTGGCCTGGGAAGGAATGGCGCTAAATTAGAGAACTGATGTAATCGTGTTAAGTACAAATGGAAAATGGCGAGACGAATAACGTGATTTCAAATAGCCCTCGCTACCAACGTTGCTTCAGAAGCCTATAAGAACACACTGCCTCCACTTCCCCAATTTCACTGCGCACAGACTAGGAAAAAGCTAGAAAGAATTGACTGGGGAATGCAAGTACTCATGCCGTAGTTTTTTGCTTTCGCTTCAAGGATAGTCTTCAAACCAACCGTTAACTTTTTTCCTACCCATTATTTTTAAAATCTTTCCTTACATAATTTCAAGCTTCCGAATTTTAAATTCTCTTTAAGCCAGAAGAATACATTGTCAGATAAGCTTTCAGGCTCCAGTGCCTGCTAATGGTTAACACTGTTATCTTGCTTTTTGAAAATGGCCTCATGTTTGTCTAGCACTTTCGCTTTCTTTCCCTGTTTGTTTCTTGGAACAACATTGAAAGAAAATCTCACGTAATGAGAAGAGCACTGATCTGTGATGCCCAAGACAGTGCATGTTCTAGAAAAGCTGCGGGCTATATGGGTGCCTGGAACAAGTCACTCAACCCATCCCTGAAATGAAGGAATTGTACTGCGTAATTTCTGAGGTCCATGCCGGCGGTAACCTTGTATGATTCTATCCTGATAATCGTTAACCCAGAAGGGAAAAACTAAGGTCAAGTGCTTTGCCAAGGTCACACAGCAAATTATTGGCAAAGCTGTGACAAGACCCCACCTCCTGATCTGAAGGCAGATACTTTGCTTACCTTATGATTCAAGGAACACACATAGACCAATGATAAAATCAGATCTACCTCCCAATAATTGAGCCAGGTCTGGTGATTACATGGCCAGAAGTGAAGTTTTCAAGACTGGGCAGAAAGCCACAGATGCACCAAATGCACAGCATGACTGAGACTTCTTTCCTACACCAGGGCACAAACCAGGATATCAAGAGCTAAGCTATACATAGCACTTTAAAATGTAAATGTTACTTGGAAATACAGGGGTGTGGGGAAAGGAAATGAGAGATTCTAGAAACCAGCTAAGGTAACAGATACTGATCTAGGCTCTAGTGTGCCGTGAAACAGCACTGGAAGCTTTTGTCCCTAGGACGGCTGCTATAATTTCTTGAAGTCTTCACAGTTTGCTTCATATCCCTGCTTATCAAATAAGAATACTGAGACGTGCTGGGAACAAGATAATATTTTTTGTGATTGGAGAGACAAAGACAGCTTCCATCTGCTGTTTCACTCCCCCAAAAGGCATCATCTGCTGCCTCCTGGGGCCTGCACTGCTACTTAGCTGCAATAAGGAACCAGAAATGGAAACAAAACCCAGGCACCTTGATGTGGGAGAGGGCATCTTCATGCTAGGCTAAGCTCACATTCCTCTAGATGGTATTCAGTAAGTCCTTTTTAAAGCAAGTAATATACATTTTAAGGTATGTGTTTGAAAGTTATAGCTGGGCAGGCATCGAGGCAAAAGAAGTTAGCTGTGGCTTGGAATGCCTGCATCCAGTATCAGAGTGCCTGATTCAAACCCCAGTTCCTCTGCTTCTGATTCAACTTCCTGTTAATGTGCCTGGGAGGCAGTGGATAATGGCCCAAGGACTTGGGCTTCTTGCCACCCACACTGGAGTTCCTGGCTCCTGGCTTGGCCTAGCCCAGCCCTGGCTACTGAGGGCATCTGGGGAGTAAACTAGCATGTGGAAGGTCTCACTGTTCTCCCCGTCTGTCACTGTGCATTCCATGTAAGTAAATAATGTTTTTAAAATTATGATAAGCCTAGTAGAATCCCTAGAATTGGGGAAAATTGTTTCCTGCAAGTAATATAACATAAGGAAGAAGACATTTGTAAATAAATTATACATATGAATCCTCCGCCTTGCAGCGCCAGCACACCGGGGTCTAGTCCCGGTCAGGGTGCCGGATTTTGTCCCAGTTGCCCCTCTTCCAGGCCAGCTCTCTGCTATGGCCCAGGAGTGCAGTGGAGGATGGCCCAAGTGCTTGGGCCCTGCACCCGCATAGGAGACCAGGAGAAGCACCTGGCTCCTGCCTTTGGATCAGCACAGTGTGCCAGCCACAGCGTGCTGGCCGCGGCGGCCATTGGAGGATGAACCAACGGCCAAGGAAGACCTTTCTCTCTGTCTCTCTCACTGTCCACTCTGCCTGTCAAAAAATTTAAAAATAATAATAATAAATTATACATATGTAAATAAATAAATCTTAAAAAAAATCTTGACTTTCTTAGGATAAATTTTCATTTTTCCAGAGAGAATTTTATTTGCTTCTGCCAGGAAGAACCACTTTAAACCAAGGCCACTGAAATTTTGTTTTGTTTTGATTTTTTACCATCAAGAATTGCATATTCTCGCTGCACAAGAAGGCTGGCTTATCCCTCCTGTGCCACTCACATGTACCCTTCCAACCTTCCCCTCCCAAGACAATTTTCTTTCCAGGCTCAAACCATAGTTGTTGAGTTCCTAGACTGTGCACTTCCATCAGGCCCTGGGCTTTGTCTTCTGTCCCACTTGTTCCTTTTCACCTAGAAAATCCAAACCTTGGGGCTGGTGTTGTGGTGTAGCAAGTTAAGTGCCGCCTGTGACACTGGCATCCTTGAGGGGCATGCGTTCCAGTCCTAGCCGGTCCACTTCCGATCCAGCTCCCTGCCTGCTAGGAAACGGGCTCAGTTTTATCTATGGTGCGATCTACACCCTGATTTACACCCTAGGCCCTAGCCCCCCCGCAGCCATTGCTGAAAGCCAGGTGGCCTAACCACTGTTGTCAAGCTCCACCCCCATCCTAAAGGGATTCACTGCTCCTGCTTCCTTGCCTGCCCTCTGGCAAAGTTTTAAAAAGGGCCTGTTCCTGAACACCTGGCTCTCCTCTCCTCTCCTCTCCTCTCCTCTCCTCTCCTCTCCTCTCCTCTCCTCTCCTCTCCTCTCCTCTCCTCTCCTCTCCTCTCCTCTCTGCTCTCTGCTCTCTCTCTCCTCTCCTCGCTAGCTCCTCTCCTCTCTGTCTCCCTCTCTCTTACACTCTCCTCTCTCTTTTCATTCTTCGTCCCTTCCCTTCAGCCTGCTGGGTTTTCCCCAATAAACCCTTTCCCTTACTCCGGTGTTTGATGTGTTTTGTGACGGCCTAACAGAAACACATAACACTGCCAATGCTCCGGGAAGGCAGCGGAGGATAGCCCAAGTGAAAGGAGTCAGAAGGGCCAGTGGAGAGGACGAGGGCTCCAGGAATGTGGACAATTTTCTTCACCTAGCTGGGAAACCAACCTGAAGTAGGAAGCAAGTTTGATAATGAAGGAGACTGAAGAAATGGGTTGATTAGTGGGGAGAAAAGCAGGCTCTAGACTCAAGGCCATGAAGAGGGTCAGATGGCTGCAGTGGTCAGCAACCAGCTCCAGGAGGATGGTGAAGATAAACAGCTCCCCCGATGGCCCTGACACAGGACTTGGCCTTTGGACAGCAAGAAATGTCTGCTGTTTTCATGTGCAAGCCCCTGGCAAGGGAGAGCAGTGGAAACCTCTTTCCCGCCCGGCTCTATCCACCGGAATTTCTCGACACCAGCATCCTGTATGAGTGTTGCTCCAGTTCCAAGTCAGCTCCCTGCTAATGCGCCTGGGAAACCAGTGAAAGACAGTCCAAGTGCTTGGGCCCCTGCACCTACTTGTGAGACCCAGAAGAAGCTCCTAGTTTTGACCCTGCCCGACCCTGATGATTGTTGTGGACATTTGTGGAGTGAACCAGCAATTGGAAGATCGATTCTCTCCCTCTCCTGCTCTCTCTGTAACTATGCCTTTCCAAAAAAAAAAAAAAAAAAAAACCTCTAAAATGAATAGAGGTCTTAACAATATTTAACCACAACAGGTGATACAAAATGAACAAACAAAAACAAGTAGAGGACAGAGTACTGGGCTTATCCCCTTAACCTTCTCATTCCTCCTCTACCCCCACAGAGGGACACCTAATCACACTCTGTGAGTGTTGATGGGACATTTGTCCCATTAATGGGCTGACCAAGGACCAGCAGTCCAGACAAAGGGCACCAAAAGTGAGAATATTTTAAAATTCCAAATGGGGCTTTTGTTCCCAAAGGTATTCTGTATTCACATTGTAAATTGTAGCCAAACACTCACATGGTGGGCAAACCGCAGCAACATGCCCCTAAGTGTACCTGCTGATCTGACACGCGATTAACCAGAATCCCCAAGTGTTGGGACACAGCGAAAAAGGATCCAACCCCAGAGAGCAAACTAGTGGGAACTCCTTGGCAACCTATGGTAGAGTCTGGATGATTAAGAAGTGTGTGGGAGAACTGGAATCTAATCATTAAACAATACAAGGCAGCCTGAAAATAGCCTGGGGCCTCCCTAGGCTGAGTTAAAGGGTGGGCTAGAACCAATGTGGCCACCAGCTAGGGAGGGAAAAACAAACCTGTCTGTGTGTGATGCCAGTGCACAAACTCTAGCAAAGATACTAAGTCTCTTCTGAGAATTTGTCACCGTATTTTCATGCTCTTTCCAGTGTCTGAGGTCCAAAATGAAGTGGTTGGTGGTATTTCTTCAGCCCACAGCAAGTATAAATGTGAGCCCTCATTCTAGCTCCTAAATATTGTCAAAAGAAGAATTAAGCTCAATGGGAACTCTCAAAAACAAGTCCCCAGGAATAAGAATTAGCAACAAGCAAGGTGTTTTCTTTTGTTTAAGATTTATTTATTTACTTGAAAGTCAGAGTTACACAGAGAAAGAAGGAAGGGGCAAAGAGAGAGAGACAGAGACAGAGGTATTCCATCCACTGGTTCACTCCGCAGTTGGCCCAATGGCCAGAGCTGTGCCGATCCGAAGCCAGTATCTAGGAGCTTCTTCTGGGTCTCCTACGTGGGTGCAGGGGTCCAAGGACTTGGGCCGTCTTCTACTGCTTTCTCAGGACATAGCAGAGAGCTGGATTGGAAGAGGAGCAGCCAGGACTAGAACTGACGCCCACATGGGATGCCGGCACTGCAGGCAGTAGTTTTAGCCCCTACGCCATGGCTTCATAAGAAGCCTGGGGAAGGGGAGGACGTGCCCTTTTTTCTCTCTCCACCTCATGGACACAGGAGAGCAGGTTATAAAATTCCCCCTTTTTATCTGTCCTGTCCCACTCTCCCTAAATGAAGACCTCATGTGCCTGTGTATTCTCTCTTTCAAAATAGCCCTTGCCACACTACATGCCATGCTTAGAATGATTCTCTAAGTAAAAGGCAAGAGCCTGGGATATTAATTTTGGCCCAACCTAGCCCAAAAACACTCCCACAAGGGTGGCAGGGGCCCAGGGACTTGGGCCAGCTTCCATTGCTTTTCTTTTTTTTTTTTTTTTCTTCTGTTGCTTTCCCAGGCACATTAGCAGGGAGCTGGAGCAGAAGTGGAGCAGCTGAGACTTGAACCATTGCCCATCAGAGTTGTGGGCATCTCAGGCAGCAACTACCTGCTAAGCCACAGCATAGACCCCAAGCAAGCTTTTTTTCTCTTTTCCTTTTTTTTTTTTTATTTTAAAGATTTATTTATTTGGAAAGCAGAGTGATTGGAGGGGATGATGACTCTGTTGACTCTCTCCACAAATGGCTGCAATTAGCCAGGGCTGGGCCAGGCTGATGCCAGGAGCCAAGAACTCCACTGGGTCTCTCACGTGGGTGGCAAGGACCCAAGTACTCAGTCCATCAGCCTCTGCACTTCCCAGGTTATTAGCAGGAAACTGTATCAGAATCAGAAGAGCCAGGATTCAAATTGGCACTCTGATGTGGGATGCCAGTGTCAGTAATCATCAAATATAAAAAGGAAGCTAAAATGAGCACTTTTTTTTTTTTTTGAGGGGCAGAGTGGATAGTGAGAGAGAGAGAGACAGAGAGAAAGGTCTTCTTTTGCCGTTGGTTCACCCTCCAATGGCCGCCGCGGCCAGTGCACCACACTGATCAGAAGCCAGGAGCCAGGTGCTTCTCCTGGTCTCCCATGCAGGTGCAGGGCCCAAGCACTTGGGCCATCCTCCACTTCCTTCCCGGGCCACAGCAGAGAGTTGGACAGGAAGAGGAGTGACCAGGACAGAATCCGGCGCCCTGACCGGGACTAGAACCCCGGGGTGCCGGCACCGCAGGTGGAGGATTAGCCTATTGAGACACAGCGCGGGCTTAAAATGAGCACTTTTCAAATAAAATCATAGAAAATTCATCACAAACAGACCGGCACTACAAGAAAAGATACAGAATATTAATCAAGCAGAAAGAAAATGAGATTATCAGGTGGAGATTTAGACTGATACAAAGGAATGAAGAAGGTACAAGGTTTGAATTTTGTTTCACCTCCAAAAAATAAATTCTAAAATTAATTACTCAATTACCTAATTAAAAGGTCACGATGGAAATTTGGCCTACTAGTAAAGACACAAGTTAGTTTGCCCACCTCCCATATTGGTGTGCCTGGGTTTCACTCCTGGGGGCCGGTGCCGTGGCCTAGCAGGTAAAGCCACCGCCTGCAGTGCCCGCATCCCATATGGGCACCAGTTCCAGTGTTGGCTGCTCCACTTCCAATCCAGCTCTCTCCTATGGCCTGGGAAAGCAGTAGAAGACGGCCCAAGTTCTTGGGCCTCTGCACCCACGTGGGAGACCTGGAGGAACCTCCCAGCTCCTGGCTTCAGATCAGCACAGCTCTGGCCGTTGCAGGCAATAGGGGAGTGAACCAGCAGTTGGAAGACCTTTCTCTCTGTCTCTCTCTTTGCTTAACCTACTATACTACAATGCCGACCTGATAAATAAATCTTTAAAAATCAAAACAACAGTGGCTGGCGTCATGGTACAGTAAGTTAATCCTCCTCCTGCAGCATCATCATTCCATATGGGCGCTGGTTCAGTCCCAGCTGCTCCTCTTCTGATCCAGCTCTCTGCTGCGGCCTGGGAAAGCAGTAGAAGATGGTCCAAGTCCTTGGGCCCCTGCACCAACATGGGAGACTGGGAAGAATCTTCTGGCTCCTGGCTTCGGATCGGCATAGCTCTGGCCATTGGGGCCAGTTGGGGCCAACTGGGGAGTGAACCAATGAAAGGAAGACCTTTCTCTTTGTCTCTCCTCTCGCTTTCTGTAACTCTACCTCTCAAATAAATAAATAAAATCTTTAAATAATAATAATAATAAAATCAAAACAACAACAAAAAAGATGAGCATCCTCTTGGAGGTGGCTAGGGACTGCTTCCTGGACATTAACCTGGAGATTACAGGAGCTCATAAAGGAATTTATAAAACAGATCAAGCGTCCACTGGGGAAAACACATTTTCTGTTCACAAACAGAACATATTAGTTCTGTTTTAATAATAGGATGTCACTCATGACTTCAAAGATAATGGATCATCATGAATGTTAGGGAGGCTTTGGAAGGATAATCACGGAATCAAGCTCAAGAGAACAAACTAGAGCCTCTCCTCGTGGTGGCACAAGAAGAGTGGGAGCTACAGCCCGGGGAGCATGGCAGGAGAAGCACTCAGGAAGCTTCTTCAGCTCTTTGAGTATTGGCTGAAGCCATAACCAAAGGAGGCATCATACTCCCAGAAAAATCTCTAGGAAAAGCGTTGCAAGCAACAGGAGTAACTGGTGAATCAGGTCCTAGCAGGGGCGGGACCCATCCAGTCTGTGGGCCATATGAAGCCCATGACGTCGTTTGGCCTGGCCCTGTCAGGGCAACCACAGGTGGGGCCCAAAATTCAATGAATCTATAGCAGGCTAATTTCCAAGTGGATAGTTGTGTATGGCCCACAAATAAAGCTATAAATACTCAGATGGCCCTGGGCAGAACAAAGTTCTCCCACCGCTTTATGGAACGATGGGACCAGTTGGTGTGAAAGTTGGAGACAAGAGATTTTGTTCCAGAATATGGAAGAATATGGCATCAAAGTAGGTCTAGACAACAAGGATTTTTTTTTTTTAATTCAGAGATGGTGACTTTCTTGGAAAGTATGTAGACTGAAGTTACCACTAAAGTGGCAGCATATGAAGCCACTATTCCATTGCAGTTCTGAACTCTTTCATCATGTGGATAAGTTCCATGTCTCTTTTATAATAAACCAATGCCATCTAAACTGAGAGAGAAAGAGCGAGAGCAAACTAGGAGATGAGACTAATGAGCTGGCCATGACAGCTGTGGTGTGAGAACGTACCACGTGGGAGTTGGCAAGAGGATGCAGAGAGCCTTCAACAGTGACACCACCAGAGTGGTCCTCTGGGCCTTTTCTGAAGCTCTTCTGCTTGCCAAGGCGTGTGAATAGACCTGGAGAGATTCCTGAAGTCTGCAGAGTTATTTAAAAAGCCTTATCCTGAGGCTGGTGTTGTGTCATAGTGGGGAAAAGCCCAAATAAATACATTTTTAAAAAAAAGATACCGGGCCGGCGCCGCGGCTCAACAGGCTAATCCTCCGCCTGTGGCGCCGGCACACCGGGTTCTAGTCCCGGTTGGGGAGCCGGATTCTGTCAAGGTTGCCCCTCTTCCAGGCCAGCTCTCTGCTGTGGCCCGGGAGTGCAGTGGAGGATGGCCCAAGTGCTTGGGCCCTGCACCCCATGGGAGACCAGGAGAAGCACCTGGCTCCTGCCCGGATCAGTGCAGTGCGCCAGCCGCAGCACCGGTGGCCATTGGAGGATGAACAAATGGCAAAGGAAGACCTTTCTCTCTGTCTCTGTCTCTCACTGTTCACTCCACCTGTCAAAAAAAAAAAAAAAAAGCATTTATTTATTTATTTATTTGAAAGTCAGAGTTACACAGAGAGAGAATGAGAGGCAGAGAGAAAGGGGTCTTCCATCCACTGGTTCACTCCCCAGCTGGCGGCAACGGTCGGAGCTGAGTTGATCCAAAGTCAGGAGCCAGGAGCTTCTTCCCATGCAGGTGTAGGGGCCCAAGGACTTGGGCCATCTTCCACTACTTTCCCAGGCCACAGTAGGGAGTTGGATAGGAAGTGGAGCAGCCAGGACTCGAACCTGCATCCACATGGGATTCTGGCACTGCAGGTGGCAGCTCTGCCCACTATGCCACAGGAACGTAGGTATCTTAACCAGCGACTTAACCACAGAGCTAGATGCCCACTCTGAAAAGCGCCTTTTCAGGAAAATCACAGTGAAAATTCAGTATGATGGGCGTAGTTTCTCATTTGAAGCTGCTTCCACTATGGAGGTCTTCCAGAACTCTAATTAACTAAAGGAGCACAGTGCTGATTATGTCCTCGGTTCCTTTTGTTTTCATAATAAAATGCAATTTGTTCTGGAAACCAGCAGAAAACCTGAGAGTGCCTTCCAGAAATGACTGCACTCCTGAGTTCCTTCACCCTGCCTTTCCAAGCATTAAAGATTCATGCGTGGAGTCCCGGGAGAGACAACAGCCTGAGCCCTGGCATCCTCTCTCCAGCCTAATGGCCGAGCCCTGTGACTTCGGAGGAAGCTTCCAGGCTGGGCACTTTAGGTGCTATCTTGCCTTTGCTTTTTAAGATAAGAATTGTGCAGTACACTTTTTCCCTCCTCAATTTTTCCGATGAACCTTAGGATTCAATCAGCTCCTCTGAATCCGCAGACACGAGCAGCTAACCCCCCGTGTTTGGGTTCTGCCTCCCTGCGAGAAGCCTCTGCCACAGCAGTGCTCCAGGTGTTTCGGCCAATGCTAGCTCTTCTTTCTTTTCTTCTTCTTCTTCCTTCCAATGTTCTTTTTCTATGGCTCCACCTTAGGACACTGAAAGGTTTTAAATTTTTAAAATTTATTTATTTCATTTTATTTCAAAGGCAGGGAAAGAGAGACAGAGAGACATCTTTCTGGTAGCTTTGGGATCCGCAAGGAGGGAAGGCCTATACTTCAGGAATGGAGAGTCTTTGTCAAGGTCCCTGTGGATACCTAAAGGTCAACCAATGAGGATCAGACCCGCCTCAACCTTTAACCCCCATGCCCTGAATCTATAAAAGGAGCCCTCCCAATCTCTGATGCATGACTTCTCCAGCCCCCAGTCTGTTGGGAGCAGGGAACCTCTCCCGGGAGCGGAATCCCAATAAAAGCCTGTGAATTAATTGATTTGACTCCCTGGGAAGATTTGTTACATGTCAGACACCTTGCAGTTTCATCTGCTGATTCACTCCCAAAATGTCTGCAACAGGTGGGAATGGGCCAGATTGAAACCAGGAACTTGGAATTCCATCCAGATTTCCCATATGAGTGGCAGGAGATCAAGTATTTGAGGGTGGACCTAAGCAGGAAATTGGATCAGCAGTAGAGTAACCAAGACTCAAAGCCGGGGCTGGCACCTTGGCTCATTAGGTTAATCCCCTGCCTGAGGCGCCGGCACACCGGGTTCTAGTCCCAGTTGGGGCGCCAGATTCTGTCCCGGTTGCCCCTCTTCCAGGCCAGCCCTCTGCTGTGGCCAGGGAGTGCAGTGGAGGATGGCCCAGGTCCTTGGGCCCTGCACCTGCATGGAAGACCAGGAGAAGCACCTGGATCCTGGCTTCAGATCAGCACAGCGTGCCAGCCGTAATGGCCATTTTGGTGGTTAACCAACGGAAGGAAGACCTTTCTCTGTCTCTCTCTCTCTCTCTGACTGTCTAACTCTGACTGTCAAAAAAAAAAAAAAGACTCAAAGCCGACACTCATAGGGGAGATAGGGGGTTCAGGCATCCCGAGAAGTCACTTAACCACTGCACTTTTTTACACACCCCAAATGCCAGCTCTGCTTTCTGCACTGGCACATCCACTTTCTCCATTCATATAATTGGAAAAATTTGATTTCTGTGCCGAAGGGTTAAAGCTTCTCATAATTTTTTTTTTCTTTTGACAGGCAGAGTGGACAGTGAGAGAGAGAGAGAGAAAGGTCTTCCTTTGCCGTTGGTTCACCCTCCAATGGCTGCCGCGGATGGTGCGCTGCGGCCCGCGCACCGCACTGATCCGATGGCAGGAGCCAGGTGCTTTTTCCTGGTCTCCCATGGGGTGCAGGGCCCAAGCACTTGGGCCATCCTCCACTGCACTCCGGGGCCACAGCAGAGAGCTGGCCTGGAAGAGGGGCAACTGGGACAGAATCCGACGCCCCGACCGGGACTAGAACCCCGTGTGCCGGCACTGCAAGGTGGACGATTAGCCTATTGAGCCGCAGCGCCAGCCAAAGCTTCTCATAATTTATTGCAGTGATACATAGTCATTATTGTATTTTGATCTGTGGTTTCCAGCCTCTTTATTTAGGGCACTGAACATCAGGGTTTGCACTCGATTTTTGATTTTTTTAAAAAGATTTATTTATTTATTTGAAAGAGTTACTGACAGAGTGGGAGAGAAAGAGAGATCTTCCATCTGCTGGTTCACTCCCAGAAGGCTGCAATCACCAAGGCTGAGGCCGGGCTGTAGCCAGGAGCCAGGAGCTTCTTCCAGGTCTCCCACATGGGTGGAACAGGGCCCAAACACTTGGGCCCTCTTTCACGCTTTTCCCAGGCACATTGCCAGGTAGCTGGATCAGAAGAGGAGCAGCCAAGACTTGAACTGGCACTCACACTGGATGCACGTGCTGCAAACAGTGGTGTAATCAGCTGCACCACAGCGCCAGCCCTAGGAATCAATATTTTTAAGACGTGATGGGAAGTGATTCTCGTTTCGGTGCTTTGAAGATCTTCCTAGAAGAAACACTTTTGCAGGTACTGTGATTAAATCACTGAGTCGGGGATTAGTCGTCCTGGGTTTACTCATTGGTTGATTTGTATAATGATCTATGATTGGTATACTAAACAAAGTAGTGTATGGCAGTAAAAGTGAAAATAGTGGTGGTAGAAGTATTACTCGGGAAAAGGCAAAAGAGAGCCCCTGTGGTACTGGCAGTATTCTGTATCTTGATTTGGGTGGAGGTGATGTGGGGACTATCCTTCCCTCCGTCCATCCACAAAGCATCAGGTTCAACAGGTAGGATTATTGCCCCTCCATGTGTATGCACACTTCAATCAAAATAAGAAGCACTTTTAAAATTATTGCAGTCAGGCCGCGCCGTGGCTCAACAGGCTAATCCTCCACCTTGCGGCGCTGGCACACCAGGTTCTAGTCCTGGTCAGGGCGCCAGATTCTGTCCTGGTTGCCCCTCTTCCAGACCAGCTCTCTGCTGTGGCCCAGGAGTGCAGTGGAGGATGGCCCAAGTGCTTGGGCCCTGCACCCCATGGGAGACCAGGAAGAAACACCTGGCTCCTGGCTTTGGTTTGGCACAGCTCCAGCCATAGCGGCCATTTGGGGGGTGAACCAACAGAAGGAAGATCTTTCTCTCTGTCTCTCTCTCACTGTCTGTAACTCTACCTGTCAAATAAAAAAAAAAAGTAAAATTATTCCCAATTCTATATTTAGAAAAATCTAAAGGCTCAACTAGAATACTCTAAGAACTGCTAAATGAATTCAGTAAAGCTGCAGGATGCAAAATCAACACAGAAAAATCAATAAAATTGTGATACTACAGAAATGAAAGACAATATGAAAGCAATCTCATTCATAATAGCTACCCAAAAAATTCTAGGGACAAATGTAACCAAGGAAGTGAATGAATTCTAGGCATACAACAAAAACTATAAAACATTGAGGAAAAAAATTAAGACACAAACGGATGGAAAAATCCTCCCAAGTTCATGGAATGGAAGAATTAGTACTGTTGAACTGTCCAGATTCCCCAAAGCAAGGAAAAAACTCAATGTAATCCTCATCAAAACACTGAAGACATTCTTCACAGAAATAGAAAAAATAATTTCAAAATCCACATGAAAGCACAAAAGAGCCTCAGTAGCCAAAGCAATGTGAGCAAAAAGACCAAAACTGGAGGCATCGAAATACCTGTTGTGGGTCAGTGTTGTGGCTCAGCAGGTAGAGCCACCGCCCGCAGTGCCAGCATCCCATATGGGCATTGGTTCGAGTCCTGGCTGCTCCACTTCTGCTTCAGATCTCTGCTATAGCCTGGGAAAGCAGTAGAAGATGGCCCAAGTCCTTGGGCCCCTGCTCCCAGCTCCTGGCTTCAGATCAGCTCAGCTCTGGCCTTTTTGGTCATTTGGGGAATGAACCAATGGAATGGATGACACCTCTCTCTCTCTCTCTCTCTCTCTCTCTCTCTCTCTCTCTCAGGTTCTTTGTAACTCTGTCTTTCAAATAAATAAAAAATAATAATAAAAAATTAAAAAAGGAAAATGGATCAGAGACCTAAATGTAAGATCTGAATGAAGCTACTAGAAGAAAATACATGGGAAACGTTAGTATATGTTGTGATTTTTGCTTAAGATCACAAAAACACAGGCAACAAAAGCACAATTAGACCAACAGGACATAACAAACTAAGAAGTTTCTGCACAGCAAAGGAAACCATCAACAACCAGGAGTAAGAGACAACCTGCAGAACGGGAGAAAGTATTTGCAAACTATTAATCAGAAAAAGGATTGATATTCAGAATATATAAGGAATTAAAAAAACTCAACAATTAAAAGCTCAATCAATCCATTTTTTAATTGAGAAAATTACCCAAATAAAGATTTATCAAAAGAAAATACAAGTACAAGTAGTAGATACGTATATGAGCATGTGACATCCCTGGCCATCAGGGCGGGGCAAGTCAAGAGCACAGTGATATCGATCAGCTCACTGCAGCCAGAATGGGTATTGCCAAAAAGCAAAAATTAACAAATACTCTCTAGGATGCAGAGGAAAGGGAGCTCTTACACACTGTTTATGGGGATGTAAATTACATAGTCACTATGGAGAACAGTATGCAAGTTCCTCGAACAACTAAAAATATATCTACCATTTGATCCAGCTACCCCACTTCTGGGTATATATATATCCAAAGAAGATAAAACCAGCGTATCAAATAGATACCTGTACCCCATGTTTTTTTGCAGCACTATTTGCAAGAGCCAACATTTGGAATCAAGCTAGGTGTCAGCTTAAGAAGGGATGGATGAAAATGATGTGTGGGGGGGGAGGCACTTGGCCTAGCAGTCAAGACACTGGGTAAGACCCTTGTATCCCATATCGAGTCCTGGTTTGATACCTCATCCTGGCTCCGGACTCCAGCGTCCTGTCGAGTCAGACCCTAGGAGGCAGTGGTGTTGTGGATTTTCTATGTGGGTTGTAGAGGCCAAGCACCTGGGCCATTTCCCAGGCACATTAGCAGGGAGTTGGATTGGAAGTGAGGCAGCCAGGACTTGAACCAGAGTTCAGATGGGCTGCTGCTGTCTGAGCAGTGGCTTAACCCTCTGCATCACAACGCTGGTCCCCCTCCTCATACTATTTTGATGGAAGTGTAAAATAGTTTAGTTGCTATGGAAAACAGTTTGACATGTTCACAGGAAGTTAAACATAGAAGTGCCACATGGTCCAGAAATCCCACTCATGGCAGTATGGCTAAAAGAAGTGATACACATGTTCCAACAAAGATTTGTACCAAAATGTCCAGCTTACCATTATTCATGATAGCTAAAAAGTTGAAACAATTCAAATGTCCAGCTGGTGAAGGTATGAATAAATGTGGGATATCCTTATCCATAAAAAGGAATGAGGTGCTGGTATTCGCCACAGCATAGATGAACCTTGAAAACATTATCCTAAGGGAAAGAAACCAGATTAAAAAGGCCACACTGGGGCCAGCGCTGTGATACAGCGGGTTAACGCCCTGGCCTGAAGCATCGACATCCCATATGAGCGCGGGTTGAGACCCGGCTGCTCCACTTCCGATCCGGCTCTCTGCTGTGGCTTGGGAAAGCAGTGGAAGATGGCCCAAGTACTTGGGCCCCTGCACCTGAGTGGGAGAGCAGGAAGAAGCTCCTGGCTCCTGGCTTCGGATCAGTGCTGCTTCAACCGTTGTGGCCAATTGGGGAGTGAACCAACGGATGGAAGACCTCTCCTCTCTCTGTGTAACTCTGACTTTTGAATAAATAAATAATTTTTTTTTTTTTTGACAGGCAGAGTGGACAGTGAGAGAGAGAGACAGAGAGAAAGGTCTTCCTTTGCCGTTGGTTCACCCTCCAATGGCTGCCACGGACGGCACGCTGCGGCCGGCGCACCGCGCTCATCCGATGGCAGGAGCCAGGTGCTAGATGCTTTTTCCTGGTCTCCCATGGGGTGCAGGGCCCAAGCACTTGGGCCATCCTCCACTGCACTCCGGGGCCACAGCAGAGAGCTGGCCTGGAAGAGGGGCAACCGGGACAGAATCTGGCGCCCCGACCAGGACTAGAACCCGGTGTGCCGGCGCCGCAAGGTGGAGGATTAGCCTGTTAAGCCATGGCGCCGGCCAATAAATAAATTTTTAAATCTCTCAGGGGCGAGCATCATGGCTCAGTGAGTTAAACTGCTGCCTGCAACATGGCATCCCAGATAGGCAAAAAGAAAAAAAAGGCCACACCTCCACAGATTCCTTTTATGTGACGTGCATGGATGAGGAAAATCTGCAGTGTCTTATCCATTATCTGATGCTATAACAGATAACTTATAAGGAAAATAAATTTGTTTCGTACAGATTTCAGAGTCCAAGAAATCCAAGAGCATGGCACCAGTATCTGCTCAGCCTCTGGTGACGCCTTCTTGCTGCATCATAACCGCGTACCAGGGTGAGACAGAGCAAGTGAGCTAGAGAGAGCTCACTTTCCTAAGAAAACCACTAGAGTCGGGGCCGGCATGTTAATCCTCCGCCTGCAGCGCCAGCATCCCATATAGGTGTTAGCTTGTGTCCCTGCTGCTCCTCTTCTGATCCAGCTCTCCGCTATGGCCTGGGAAAGCAGTTGAAGATGGCCCAAGTGCTTGGATCCCTACACCACGTGGGAGACCAGGAGGAAACTCCTGGCTCCTGGCTTTGGATCAGTGCTGCTTAGGCCGTAGTGGCCATTTGGGGAGTGAACCAACGGAAGGAAGACCTTTCTCTCTGTCTCTCCCTCTCATTGTCTGTAACTCTACCTCTCAAATAAGTAAATAAAATCTTTAAAAAAAAGTGTACAGATTAGAAACATGTCCATAATTAAAGGAATTATTAAATCATGTAGTGAGGGACCAACGCTGTTGCTTACTTGGCTAATCCTCAGCCTGCAGTGCAGGCATCCCATGTGGGTGCCAGGTTCTAGTCCCAGTTGCTCCTCTTCCAGTCCAGCTCTCTGCTGTGGCCCGGGAGTCAGTAGAGGATGGCCCAAGTGCTTGGGCCCCTGCACCTGCATGGGAGACCAGGAAGAAACTCCTGGCTCTTGGCTTTGGATCAGCACAGCGCAGGCTGTGGCGGCCATTTGGGGAGTGAACCAACAGAAGGAAGACCTTTCTCTTTGTCTCTCTCTCTCTCTCTCTCTCTCACTATCTATAACTCTACCTGTCAAATAAATTTTTAAAAAAATTGTGTAGTGGATGATGGTTGCCTTCTCTGAATTCATTTTCTCTCTTCCTCTTTTCTAAGAGAGTTATAATTTTGTGCAAATACCCACCTCTCCACAGTATAGACCTAGGGTTTCAATGAAAGTTGTACCTTAATTTACCCTTTGCTGATGGAGTAGGTCTGATTGGATCTACTTTGCCAATGATTATTTCAGGAAAGAGCATGAAACTCAATATAGCATGTAACTCAATTCAGGTTCATGAGGATTCTAGTAATTTCTTCCTCAATCTCTGGTAGAGTTTCTGAAATCAACTCAATCTCTTTATTGAATTAGTAAGCATGTAGTCATCCAGTGTCCTTGATGGTAGTCAGCCTTAGAGTGAGGCCCACACTGTAGAGAGTCTAGCAGAGGCAGGGGTAAGAGTGACAGAGAGAGAGAGAGAGAGAGAGAGAGAGAGAGAGAGAGAGAGATCCTCTGGTTCACACTTCAAATGGCCACCACAGCCAGGGCTGGGCCAGGCCAAAGCCAGGAGCTTCTTCTGGGTTCCCACGTGGGTGGCAGAGGTTCAGGGACTTGGGCCATCTTCTGCTGTTTTTCCAGGCACATCAGCAGGGAGCTGGATTGGAAACGGTGCAGTTGGGACAGAAACTAGTGCCCATATGGGATGCCGGCGCTGCAGGCGCTGCTTAACACACTGTGCCACACTGCTGGCTTCCACATGCCCCTATTTTTCATTGAAAAATGACATCATGTTTGGTACATTAAAATATTAATTTAAAAAAACAATAACTCCACCACAGAGCATATGATCTAGAACCATGGGGGCTACCTATTTGTGCTTTTCCAGTGTTATCAACTTGGCTCCCTCTCAGAACAGACGACTATCCTGAATTTTGTATTAACTATTTTTTAGGCTTTATTTATTTATTTTTTTTTTCATTTATTTGACAGGCAGAGACACAGGCAGAGATCTCCCATCCTCTGGTTCACTCCCTGAATGTCCATAATCGCCAGGGCTGGCCCAGGCCAAGGCTGGGAGCCAGGAACTCAAACTGGATCTCCCACTCACGTTTTGGAGCAGGCATCTGCTGTCTCCTGGATGCGCATTAGCAGGAAGCAGGGTAGGAAGTGGAGTAGTTGGGATTCAAAACAGGTACTCCAAAATGAGATGTGGGCGTCCACAGCAGGAACTTAAGCTGCTGTGCCAAGCGCCTGCCTCCACCTTTGGATTACTGTAAAATAAAATTTTATTCCAGATTTATGTTTCTCTAAACAATAAACTGTCTTGCTTTTTTCAGCCTCCTGTATGTAAATATAGCTTCCTTGTTCTGCTTCTACATTGTGAAAAATATGTTCACCGGTTCTTGTCAGATGTCTGCGTAGCTTCCAGCGATTTTTCCTTCCCAGCAAAGGTGCGATGAGTGTTGCTGAAGGTGTGTCCTGGTGCATCTCTGCAAAGGTTTCTCCGCATCACTCTCGGAGAGAACCGCATGCCTAGTTGTTCCAGGTCGTGCCAGAGTGGTTGTGCTTTACTCACTTCCACCAGCAACGCCTACGTGATCCTGTTACTCACCCTTGTATTTCCAGACTTTTCAATTTTTAACAGTGAAATGGCTTTTTAGTGATATCATACTATGATGTTCTTTTTTTCTTTTTAAAATTTGTATTAATGATTTATTATTTTTTTTTTGAAAGGCAGAAAGAGAGAGAGATTCTCCATTTGCTGGTTTACTCGCCAAAAGGCTGTAATGGCCGGGACTAGGTCAGGCCAAAACCAGAAGCCAGGAGCTTCATCTCAGTCTCCTATATGCAGGGACCCAAGGATATGGGACATCTTCTGCTGCTTTATCAGGCATGTTATCAGGGAGCTGGACTGGAAGAAGAGCAGCTGGGACACGAACTGGCACCCATAGGGGATGCTGATGCTACAAGCTGTGGCTGTACCTGCTATACCACAGTACCAGGCCCTCATCAAAGTAATCTATGACTACTAATGAAGTGGAGTAATTTTCATACTTGAGTCATCCATTGTGTTTCTTCTTTGAACTACTGGAGCTGTCATTATCTATTTTTATTAGATGATTGTCTTATAATTACTGATGTTAAGGAATTTTTAAAACATATATTATTTATTTGAGAGAGAAAGAAACATATCTCTCATTCATTGGTTCACTTTCCAAATGCCCACACCAGGAACTCAACCAGGACTCTCACATGGGTGGTAGGGACCCAAGTACTTGTGCCATCATCTGCTGCCTCCCAGGGTGTACATTAGCAGGAGGCTGGAATCAGAGGCAGAGCCAAGACTCAAACTCAGATGCTGATAGGGAATGCAGGGGTTTTAACAGGCATCTTAACTGCTAGGCCAAATGTCTGCTCCTAAGGACTTCTCACACATCTGCTTAGGAATTTTTTGTGAATTTAATGGCTATGTCTTATGTGGCTCCTCAGATTCTCTCAGCCTCACCTGTATTCTGGATCCTCGAATGGTGGCTCCACCTCGTTCACCATCATTGATTTGTTAGGATCTGGCTGAGAGTCCACCATGCCCCTGCTCTCTTTGGTTGCCAGTCATTGTCGACTCGGACTGTCCTAGTGGCTGTAAACACCAGGAAAAGGGCTGGGCGAGACAGGCTGGAAGTTGGCCTCATGACAAGCTTTATCAAGTAGGATGCAGGACATGTGGCAGAAATAACAGATAATGCTGCCCTTTCCTTTTTACCACTCCTGGAATGTTCTGTGGCAGTCCTTCCATTGGGCTTGCCCCAAGGCATCCTCCACTGTCTAACAGGTGTGCTTGCAGAGAGAACAGTCATAAGTCGTTGTGAAGCATTGGCAAGTTCACCAAATGCATTGTAAGGCTCATTGTCACTTCCCTTTTCTTTTTATTCTGTTAAATTTATTTACTTGAAAGGGTTACACATAGAGAGAAGGAGAGGCAGAGAGAGAGAGGGAGAGGGAGAGGGACAGAGAGAAAGAGAGAGAGAAAGAATGATCACCCGTCTGCTGAATCACTTCCCAAATACCTGCAATAGCCAGGCTGGGTCAGGACAAAGCTGGAAGCCTGGAACTCCATCTGGGTCTCCCATGTAGGTAACAGGGACCCAAACAGTTGAGCTACCACCTGCTGTGCACACCCAGGGTGTGCACTGCAGGAAGCTGGAAGTAGAAATGGCCCTGGGACTCTAACAAAGGCTCTCTAATATAGGTCTTCCACGTGATGTCTTTATCACTGCACTCAATGCCTACCCCTCAAAAAAGTTCTGCAGTTTTGATATTTAAGTAATATAAGCCTTTAGATATTTGCCAAAAAATAGTTCCAAAAAATTCAGCTTATTGATGACTTAAAATTCTGCTAGCCAGCTAGAAAAGGCATCTCCTTAATTTCAGAGGAATTCAGCCATCATTTGTTTTGAGCACCAATGCATTTTCTATCTGCCACCTCTGATGGATGTCAATTTTTCTCCTATGTGCAGGGTTTTTTCTGGGCTCTACAACCTGTCACTGCGTTTAGTCCTGCATAATTAACACACTATCAATCATTATGGCTTTAAAATAAGTCTTGATACAGGTTTTGGTCTATTATTTGGGTAATACTTCTCTAATGATTACAGCTTCCTGCTAATGCCCACCCTAGGAGACAGCAGGTGATGGCTCAAATGGTTTGGAGACCTGGATTAAGTTCCAGGCTCCTGGCATTGGTCAGCCCAGCCCTGACTATTGGGAGCATGTAGAGAGTAAAACAGCAAAGGGAAGACTTCTATTAGACTGTCTGTCTCCCTATCTCCAAAATAAAATAAATTTTAAAATTTTTAACAAAAATGTATTATGAAAAATATGGGCAGGTTTCAATTTTTATGGACCAAAATGAATTTATCTCTTAATTCAATTTATCTACAAACTTTTTTTTAAGAAGAGTGGGAGGGAAGGTACAGTGGGAAGAATCACTATATTCCTAAAGTTGTACTTATGAAATGTGTGAAGTTTGTATTCCTTAAATAAAAGGTCTTTTTGGGAAAAAAATCTTATTAGATAGAGTGTACCTTATTCTGACTTTTCAGGGTACAATTTATTATATATCTGATACCTGTTTCTGAAATTCTATATATAAACAAATATAATCACAATAATGGTGATAGGTAAAAAAAAAAAGATTTGTTTATTTGAGAGGTAGAGTTACAGATAGAGAGAGGGAGAGACAGAGAAAAAGGTCTTTCATCT
Source organism: Sylvilagus floridanus (assembly GCA_949820135.1). Taxonomy (NCBI): domain Eukaryota; kingdom Metazoa; phylum Chordata; class Mammalia; order Lagomorpha; family Leporidae; genus Sylvilagus; species Sylvilagus floridanus. Next base: position 6,059,691 of record OX463228.1, on the reverse strand, counting down.
GCTAATTCAATTCCCGGATGGTCGCAATAACTGAAGCTGGGCCGATCTGAAACTAGGAGCCAGGAGCTTCTTCCAGGTCTCCCACGTGGGGTGTAGGGGCTGAAGCACTTGAGCCATCTTCTACTGCTTTCCCAGGCCATTAGCAGAGAGCTGGATCAGAAGTGGAGCAGCAGGGACTCAAACCAGTGCCCATATGGGATGCTGGCACTGCAGGCAGCAGCTTTACCTGCTATGCCACAATGCCAGTCCCCCTTTTTTTTTTCACTTTTAAATGGCCAACCTAGACAAATGATTTTCACAAAATTAATGTTTTGTTTTAAAAAATCACAATTTATCTTTAAAATATTGTAAAACATAGCAAAGCAATTTTATTTTTGATTAAAGAATCCCTTAGTTTTTGTAAGCATTTTTATTTTCAATTTTAATGCTTATTTACTTTTATTTATTTGAAAGGCAGAAAAAGAGAGAGTGAAAGTGAGAGAGAGATATATCTTCCATGTACTTGTTCAACTCTTCAAATGCCTGCAATAACCAGGGCCAGGAGCCAGGAACTCCATTTACATGGAGGCAGGGACCCAACTACTTGAGTCATCCTCTAGTGCCTCCCAGTGTGCACATCAGCTGAACACTGGATTGGAAGAGAAGGTGGGGCCCAAGCACTCTGATATGGGATGTAGATGTCCCAAGTGGTGGCTTAAGTAGTTGAGCAGAATGCCCATCACATAATACTGTTAAACAGGCAGATACCAATTCGTTTCTTTTCTTCACATCTTTGCCTAAAACTCCAATTCAGACTATTTGGTCAGGAAGAGTTAGACTTTACGTGAATTGCAAAGGACTGACATAACATCATTAACAATATTTGTGCAATTGTAGCAGATATATACATTGTTGTGTTAGATCTTCTAAAGTTAACAAAGAACAAGTAACAGTATTGGGTGAAAGAGGAAGTGACTATATATATATATATATATATGCATATATATATATATATACACATATATATATAGGCAAGGCAGGTGATTAGCCTAGTGGTTAAGATGCCAAGTAAGACATCTTTATCCCACATCAGAGTTTCTGGGTTCAATTCCCAACTCCAGCTCCTGAGTCCAGCTTCCTGCCAATGCAGATCCTGGGAAATAGTAGTGATTGCTCAAGTGATTGGGTTCCCTCCACCCAAGTGAGAGACTAGCCTGGGTCCAGTGTGCGCATTTGGGGAGTGAACCAGAGGGTGGAGCTCTTTCAATCTGTCTCCCTCTGCCTCTAAAATAAATTCAAAACAAAAGAACAAATGAAAGTACAAGGAGCTCACAGGCTCTGCTCTATCAAAGAGTGAAAAACATTTGATTTCTGTGGCCCAGGAGTGCAGTGGAGGATGGCCCAAGTGCTTGGGCCCTGCACCCCATGGGAGACCAGGAAAAAGCACCCAGCACCTGGCTCCTGCCATCGGATCAGCGCGGTGCGCCGGCCGCAGCGCGCCGACCGCGGCAGCCATTGGAGGGTGAACCAACGGCAAAGGAAGACCTTTCTCTCTGTCTCTCTCTCTCACTGTCCACTCTGCCTGTCAAAAAAAAAATTAAAAGAAAAACATTTGATTTTATAATGTAAGTCTAAAAATAAACAAAATCCTTTTCTCCTATTAGTAGGCTAATATTTCTTACACCAACAACAGAAAACTTCGCTTTAATAGGATGAGATCCTTAGAGAAATACTGAGAAGAATTGATACTCAACTGCTGAAATATATGCTTTGTTTCTACTTTTTTTTTTTTTTTTTTTTGACAGGCAGAGTGGACAGTGAGAGAGAGAGACAAAGAGAAAGGTCTTCCTTTGCCATTGGTTCACCCTCCAATGGCTGCCGCGGTCAGCGCACCGCGCTCATCCAATGGCAGGAGCCAGGTGCCAGGTGCTTTTCCTGGTCTCCCATGGGGTGCAGGGCCCAAGCACTTGGGCCATCCTCCACTGCACTCCGGGGCCACAGCAGAGAGCTGGCCTGCAAGAGGGGCAACCGGGACAGAATCCGGCGCCCCAACCGGGACTAGAACCCGGTGTGCTGGCGCCGCAAGGCTGAGGATTAGCCTGTTGAGCCATGGCGTTGGCCCTGTTTCTACTTCTATCAGCTTCCTGACATCCGTAACACAGGCAAGAGGTCTTTCCAGCAAATGCATCATGTGAGTGTGCAAGCTTCTGGAAGGTGCTGTGCCAGGCAATTGCCCACATGCTTTAGGTTTCCCATCTCCTGTGCTTCAAATCCCCACGTAAGTTTCTTCATTCCAGGCCGTCTGGGAGCTTCTAGCCTCCCTATAGACATTTGCAAAGTGGTGGTAGACAGCTGTTTCCGCCATTTTCACACCAAGCTCTGGTGTAGATGGCTGCTTGCTGAGTTCCTCAATCTTCTCAGTATTTTGCTCCTTCACAGCATGATTGATTCTCTTCTCAAGATCATTTTTTTAAGGTGTATTTATTTATTTATTTGGGAGGCAGAATTACAGACAGAAAGGGGGGGAGAGAGAGAGAGAGAGAGAGAAAGAGAGAGAGGTCTTCCATCCACTGGTTCACTCCCCAGATGGCTGCAACAACTGGAGCTGGGCTGATCTGAAGCCAGGAACCAGACGCTCTCCCGCGTGGGTGCAGGGGCCCAAGGACTTGGCCCATCTTCCACTGCTTTCCCAGGCCATAGCAGAGAGCTGGATTGGAAGAGGAGCAGCCAGGACCAGCGCCCATATGGGATGTCAGCACCATAGGCGGAGATTAACCTACTACAGCACAATGCAGGCTCCCCCCACCCTTTTTTTTTCTTTTTAACAAAGAGTTCAGAGCTACCACTGACTCTAAAACACTGAGTAAGCTCTTTCTACTTGTTTTCATTTAAGAACTGTTAACTATCAGATTGCTTTTCCATTCTTCAATTTATCTTTTCTGGAACATTTTTCTTTCTTCCCCTCTGAATCTTGAGGTTGAGGCTTTCAGTTAACATTTTTTTTTTTTTTACAGGGCTGGCATTGTGCTGTAGTGGGTTGAGCCACCTGTGATGCTGGTATTCCATACGGGTGCCAGTTTGAGTCCTGGCTGCTCTACTTAAGATCCAGCTCTCTGCTAATATGTCCGGGAAAGCAGCAGAAGATGGCTGGAGTGCCTGGGACTCTGCCACCCACATTGGAGACCTGAAAACAATTCCAGACTCCTGGCTTGGGCACAGCCCAACCATGGTTGTTGTGGGCATTTCGGGTGTGAACCAGTGAGTGGAACATCTGTGTTTCCCAATGTCTTTAATTCTGCATTTCAAATAAACAAGTAAATCTTTTTAAAAAAAACATTTTTTTCATGCAATTCTTGAAATTTATTGCACACATTCGAGAGAATTCCAGAGGATGCTTTTCATGCACATTTACTTTTGCCTCTTTCTGTTTTTGGTTCATGTGTTGGGAAATCTTGAGATTTTTATTTTTCTAATGGTCCCATCTTCTTTATCACCATGTAAGTTAAGCCCAGAGCTCTAGAATGTGGCTTAATCTTCAGCATTGGATTCAACATCATGCTCATTTAGGCTGAGATACAGTAGTCCACTCCACATCTTTTCTTCAGTCAGGAGGCTGCCACCTGGCAGCCATCTTTAGATTCTGTTCAGGGATGGGTGTTGTGGTGAAGCAGGTTGAGCTGCTGCCTGCAACACCAGCCTCCTATGCAGGCGTTGGTTTGAGTCTCCACTGCTCCATTTCCAATCCAGCTCCCTGATAATGTGCCTGAGAAAGCAGGGGAAGATGGTCCAAGTCCTTGGGCCCCTGCACCCATATGAGAGTCCTAGATGAAACTCTTGGCTTTGGTCTGGCCTACCCTTGGCTGTTGTGGCCCCGTGGGGGTGGGAACCAGCAGATGAAAGATCTCTCTCTCTCTCTCTCTCTCTCTCTCTCGGTTTTTCCTCTCTCATAACTACCTTTCAAGTAAGTAAATCTTAAAAAAAAAAAAAAAATGATCAAAGGGTCCATTCTTATCCCCAGAAATTCCAACCTGAAATCCTCCTGAGTTCAAGTGAAGTGAAAGATATAGTCTCGCCTTTCTTTCCAGCATTCTTCCTGAAGGGTCAAGGACAGTGTAATGGCTGAGAACATGAACCCAGGAAACTGTGGAGGCTCACTTACTATTTGTATAACTTTTGGCAAGTTGTCTTCTCCAAGCCTTAATTTCTCTATCTGTGTCACAACAGTGCCTACTATGGGTGGTTGTTTGAAAGACTAAAGTAGTTGATATTTGCAAAATATTTTAAAATACTGCCTGGTCCATTATGAAAATTAAATTACCAGTCTTTGATTAGGTAAGAGCTCTAGCTAGACCGTGTGCTAGGGCATCTGGCTAGAGTTGAGACTTCCCATGCCAGCTACATGGATCTAGAGTAGTGGAAGGACGTTTTCTTTTAAGGAATTTGGAGGATCTTTACTAAAGCCTAGGGGAAAGAATGCTGGTAAACTAAAATATGTGGAATATGGGAAAGCTGGCAAGTTGTTATCTATGACTTGTCTGTAAGGTTTTGATTACACAAGAAATCCATGAATTTATGCACATTGTTTCCAACAATACAAAATGAGACAGCATAACCAGAGAGGCTTAGTGTGGTTATGCTTGTGATAAAAATTTTTTAAAAAGCACAAACTTTACTTACAAAATGTGAATAGCATTTGATTAGCACTTTGCTGAACAAAGTATTTTCACACACAATAATTTAATATTTGCCATAGCCTTTGGGAGTGGATACTATTAACCTTATTTAATGATAAGGAAATACATATGAAAGCAAATTTTACAGACAGTAGTAAAGTTAGATATAAACTTTCCCATTAATGCTTCTACTGCATTGTATTCTGTCACTCCTCACTATATGGTAATTATTTCTTTCACTCAACTAATATATTGAGCACCAAGTTTGTATGGAGGGTTGCTCTAGAATCTAGGTGCTGAGGTGCCGGCAGTGGATAAAACAGACCATTCATGCACTCCTTACGTTTATTGTGGGGAGGGGGAGGATGGATACAAAATAAACAGGAATAAATAAGAAAAATGGTACAGAAGGTAAGTGCTACAGAGTAAAACTAAGACGAGATGTTTGAATTTTATGTATGGAGATCAGGGTTTGTCATTCATTCCATGTAGCCCACAGTTGTTCCCTGAAAGGAAAGGGTCTCTTTCCCCTTTACCTCTATAAATACCAGGCACTCAGGCAGGCAATGACTGTAGAGTGGATACGTGAGCCTTTGGAGAAGTGAGCAGTTGGGAAACAAAGCACTACTAATAGTGACTGTGTATAAAATCCACGAAGCTTTTCCCGTCCTCCAGTGTGTTCCGATGCTGTGTCTGAGATCTGGAGATGCCCATCACTGCGCCAGTGACAGGGCTGATTAATTTGCTTGTACATTTTCATTTACTCTCCTTTTTTCCTTTCTCTGGAGGCATCACATGCTGGTGCTGTGTCTTTATGAATGTTTTAACCATATTCCCGGTGGGAGAATTTTATATTTATGCAGTTGTACGATTTTATTTTTTTCTGCAAGAAAAAGTGTAATGTATGAAATAAACCAAAGTCATTTGTTTGAAAATAAATCTTTATTTTGAACTTTATAAAAAGCAATGCAGTACCCCATAGACTAGCGTTCCATGTTGTCTACAGTGCAGAATCCATGTTCTAACATATGTAATAATTGCCAGGAGTACAGTGCGCTTGTTGATCTTGGATTCAGTCAGGTTAAAACAATGAAAAAAAAAATCCACGAAGTGAATAATCACTCGTGACAATTTCCCTTAACTTCCATTACCTTTGCAAGCTCAGTAGTTCCTGGTAAGTTTGCATCACAGAAGGAAAGCTGTGTTAAACACTCTTACAGGCCTTTTTAAGTATTGCAAACATCTGCCCAGCTACCTCTTCGGCCCTATTATCGCACCTAAGCTTTAAGAGTGTGTTTGTCTTCACTTTTTAAAAAACCAATTCAGCGGTTGGTATCAACGTAGTTGTTTTTAATGGGAAAGATGAGCACGTGGGGGTTTCTCCTGGGGTTTTAGGTCGGACCCCGCTATTCGTCTATAGAATCTCACTGATCCGCAGGGTAAAATTCTAATCCCTGAAAAAGGGAGAAATCCGCTAACAACCCTCGCGCCGTACCCAGCCAGAACCTTGACCTCAAGATGGCGTCGCGTAGTCATAAGATTCAATCAGCTCCAATCAAAAATGGCAGAGTGGGTCGTCATTCGCAGCTGGAGCCTTTCTAGTCCCCCCGAGGCGCTGCTTCTCTATGGTGACTCCGTCTCGGCCTGGTGAGTCCGAGCCAACACGAGTACCCTCTAGCTCCGCTCTTCTCTATGGTCCTCCGCACCACGCCTCCGGCCGCACTGCACGCCGGGCAAGAGGAAGACCTCCAGGAGCTCCCCGCGCAGCGCGGCTGTGTTTGCGGCCTGTGCGAGTAGGCTTTTGGGAACCAGTCTTCCTGACGAGCGGCGTCCGGATTTCTCGAGCCGGTGGAGTCCACTCGTAACCCGGAGCCTAGAAGGCTGCGAGAACAGTACCATTTTCTCAGCGGCGGGTGAGTTCACGCCTCCGAACGCGTGTGGAAACCGGGAGACCGGGTACCTCACTTCGGGGAGGAGGGAGAGCCGGGGTGGCTGCGAAAGGGCCGGGGTGGAGTAGGGGTGAGGGGGGGTCAGGTGGGGGAGGGGACGGGCACGAGGCTGGATTTCTTGGGTTTCCTGAGGCTTCGGAAACCTCGGGCCCCGGAGGGATCCCGCGGAGGCCGGACCGGCTGGCCGAGTTTTCCCTCCTTGCATTGTGGCCGGCTTTCCTTTCGCTTCCACGTTCCGCCTTGGCGTGGGGATCGCCTCGGCCCCCTCCCTGGGCTCCACGCCAGCCACGCAACGACCGGCTTGCCTCTGGGGAGCCCTTCCCGGAGGCCGCGGTAGATTTTCCGGGCCCGGGACACATCGGCTGGCCCCAGCTTCTGCCTTGGAAGCCGGCCTGCACCCACCCTTTTTAGCCACCCGCCAACGGATTCTGTCCCTTCCTCGGGTCTAGGGAGCCGGGCCCCACCCCTCGGCGGGTTTAGCTCCTGCCCACCGTCTCAGCCCCCTCCCGGCTCGCAGGTAGCAGGTTGCGGTCCTGCCTGTCCCCTTTGCGCGTTGGACGATGCAGGAACCCGACTTCCACTTCTTTTCCTCCGTCTTTTCGATTTGCAGTAGCGCTTTTTGAACACGTATTTCGAAATAGATCTAGGAGTGTGAAGATTATTTTGAAGTTATGTAACGCGGGCTGCTGTGGCCACGCAAATGTCACTTTGGTTCTGGGCAGAGTGGGACAGACCAAAAGGAGGGAAGAGATTGGGCCTCTCTCGCTCCCCTGCTGGCGTGGAATGCCGGCTGCCGTTGCTGGGTAGTCGGTAGTAGTGTGGAAACGATCTTCCCATTGTCTTTTTGGAGCTTTAATTTTCTAAGGGTTGTTTTCAAAACCATTCAGAGGCCTGTAAGGGCATTCGCTTGGCAGCTCCATACGATTCAAATAGGTAATATACTGTTTTAACTCATTTAACTTCATACACCATTGAAGTAATGGATATATACATGTAAAAGAAGATTCATTGCATTTTGCATAAAGCTTTGGTTTCCTTCTGTAAAATGAGGATCACAGCAATATCCATCTCAGAAAGTTGGGCTTTACTTAAAGACATGTAAAACCTTAGTGGCATGCGTAAATAAGGTAGCCTGTAGTTTGTGTTACTTCATATTTGTTGTTGAAGAATTTTCAGTGAAAAGCAGGAGCCAAATCCAGATTCTTTAACATTCCTTTCAGTATATACTGAACAGACTTTTATAGATAAAGTCGATTAGTCATTAGAAAGTTCCTTTTATTTCTCATTGATGTGTTACTACTAGAAAGGCACTGAGGTGCAGTGAAAACAGCTGCTGAATTGTTTAATCTCAGAATAGTGGAACCTTACCATCTGTACTCACTGGACACGTTAACTTCTTCATTGGTCAAAAGAGAATAATAAATGTACACCAGGCAATCTCAGATTAAATGAAGTTATATGATGAAGATTTGTCGACAAATTAAAGGCTGATCTTTTTTCTTTATCAAATCATCATCTTGGGGTTACCACATTTCCCCTTTTTTTGGTTGCAAAAGTGAGGTTTGATTTTTTTTTTTTTCTGTTTCTTTTGCAGCGTATGGTACCAAGAGAATTTAGGAAGAAAATGTTTTTATTGTCTCAGTGTTTTATGTAGGCATGGTGTATTAACAGTGTTGCTAAGTTTTTTTTTTTTAATTTTGGATTTGCTATCTTTTTATTCAATTGTAATGAGGCTGTGTGTGTGTGTGTATATATATATATATATATATATATGTATTTTTTACAGATTTATTTATGTGAAAGAGTTACAGAGAGGAGGGGAAGGAGATCGATCTTGTACCAGCTGGTTCACCCCCCAGATGACCACAATGGCCAGGGCTGGGCCAGGCAGAAGCCAGGAGCCTGGGGCTTCATTTAGGTCTCCCACGTGAGTGGCAGGGGCCAGAGTACTTGGGTGATGCTGTGCTGCTTTTCTCAGGAAGTTAGCGGGGAGCTAGAAGTGGAGCAGCCAAGACTTGAACCAGTGGCTTAATCCATGTCACCACGATGCCAGCCCCATGAATATATTTTTTTAAAAAATGAAATTAGTCCATGTTAACATGGGATAACTACTTCCTGCCTGTCAGGAATTTGGAATTTTCAAGTTATTTTAGATTTTTTGACCACAGATTAGGAATTTGTGTTTCTTACTTACAGGTAACTTGAAGAAAAATACATTATTTTATAGGCTTGGAAGCAAAAGTAATTATCAAAAAGTAATTAAAAATCTGTTTATTTGAGAGACAGAATTTACAGACAGGAAGACAGAAAGAGAGGTCTTCCATCCTATGGTTCACTCCCCAGATGGCTGGAACAGCTGGAGCTGGGCAGATCCAGAGCCAGGAGCTTCTTCCAGTCTCCATGTACATTGAGGGGCCCAAGCACTTGAGCCATCTTCTGCTTTCCCAGTCCATTAGCAGAGAGCTAGATGGGAAGAGGAGCAGCCGGGACCAGGAACCAGCCTCCCTATGGGATGCTGGCATTGCAGGCGGAGGCTTAACCTATGCCACAGTGCCGGCCCAAAAATAATCTTAAAATCTTGAGAAACCATGCTGTGTATTTTTTATTTGAAAGGCAGAGTTAGAGTATTTCCATCTCCTGATTCACTCACCAAATGGCTGCAAATGGAAGCCAGGAGTCTGGAGCTTCATCCTGGTCTCCCATGTAGGTGCAGGGGTCCAAGCACCTGGGCTATCCTGTCCTACTTTCTCAGACACATTAGCAGGGAGCTGGAGCAGAAGTGGAGTAGCTGAGATTTGAACTGGCACCCATATGAGATGATGGTGTTGCAGCCTGTGGCTTTACCTGTTATGCCACAATGCTGGTACCTCATGTTGTGTTTCTCAAATCTCAAAGCACTACCAATGCCGTTTATTAAGAGAATTTGGGTTCCGTTTTAAAGCATCTTGAACAGGTTTTCTACTGTAAAATTTTTTTTTTGAAATTTGCAGAAAAAGGAAGACCATAATATTTTTACTGAGAATTATTGCTAGTGCTTTTTTTTTTTTTTTTAATATTTATTTGAAAGGCAGAGGGAGAGACAGATAAAGAGATTTTCCATCCTCTGGTTCACTCCCCAAATGGCAAGGAGCCTGGAACTCCTTCCTGGTCTCCCATGTGAGTGGCAGGGGTCTAAGTCTGAGGTCCATCTTCCACTGCTTTCTTAGGTGCATTTGCAGGGAGTTGAATTCAAAGTGGAACAGCTGGGACTCAAAATAGTTCTCTGATAACAGCATCGAATGCACTGTGTCACACAAAGAGCTGTCACTTTTACCTGGATTCCCTAAATATTAACCAGTATTTTACCAATTTCCTTCATCTTCCCATCTTTTGTATGATTTTCTTCTGAAATGTTTTGCCAGTAAGTTGCAGACATGCCATCTGTTAACCAATGGAATGTTTTTAGCACTAGGGTATTTTAATTTTTTTAATAGATTTATTTATTTGAAAGACAGAGTTACACAGAGAGAGGAGAGACAGAGACAGAGAGAGAGAGAGAGAGAGAGAGAGAGAGAGAGAGAGGTCTTCCCTTCCTTTGGTTCACTCCCCAGATGCTCTCAACGGCCAGAGCTTCACCAATCTGAAGCCAGGAGCCTCCTCCAGGTCTCCCACCTTCCACTGCTTTCCCAGGCAGCAGCAGAGAGCTGGATCAGAAGTGGAGCAGCCAGGACTCGAACCAGCGCCCATTTCAGATGCCGGCACTGCAGGTGGTAGCCTTACCCACTACACCGCAGCACCGGCTGCAGCACTAGGATATTTTAATAGCAATAAAATCAAAATAAGGAAATTAATGTTGATACAATGTTATCTAATCTATAAATCTTAATTATATTTTTTAAAAAGGTTTGTTTATTTGAAAGGCAGAGTTAGAGAGAGAGGGAGGGAGGGAGAGATAGGAAGGAAGGAAGGAATGAATCGTCCATCCTCTGGTTCACTCCCCAGATGGCTGCAGTGGTCTGAGCTGGGCCAGGCCAAAGCCTGGTCTCCCACGTGGGTGCAGGGGCCCAAGCATTTTGGGCCATCCTTTGCTGCTTTCCCAGGCACATTTGCATGGAGATGGACCAGAAGTGGAGCAGCCTGGACTCAAACCAGTGCCCATATGGGATGCTGGTATCACAGGCAGTAGCTTTACCTGCTATACCACAGTGCCAGCTCCCAGGTTTTTTTTTTTTTTCTTAAGAATTATTTTGGGGCTGATGCTGTGGCATAGTGGGTAAAGCTGCTGCCTGCAGTGCCAGCATCTCATATGAGCTCCAGTTCGAGTCCCGGCTGCTCCACTTCTGATCCAGCTCTCTGCTGTGGCCTGGGAAAACAGTAGAAGATGACCCAAGCACTTAGGTCCCTGCACCCAGAGGGAGACCCAGAGAAGACTCCTGGCTCCTTGCTTCAGATCAGCACAGCTCCAGCCTTTGTGGCCAACTGGGGAGTGAACCAGCGGATGGAAGACCTCTCTCTCTCTTTCTCTCTGCCTCTCCTATCTGTGTAACTCTGATTTTCAAGTAAATAAATAAAAATCTAAAATTAAAAAAAAAATTACTGGGGCTGGTGCTATGACATAGTAGGCTAATTCACCACCCGAGGCGCAGGCATTCCATATGGGCACTGATTCCTGTCCTGGCTGCTTCACTTCTGATCCAGCTCTCTGCTAATGGCCTGGGGTAGCAGTGGAAGACAACCCAAGTGCTTGGTCCCCTTATCCCAAGTGGAAGACCCAGAAGAAGCTCCTGGCTTCAGATTTGCCCAGCTCCAACTGTTGTGGCCATTTGGGGACTGAACCAGTAGATGGAATACCTTTCTCTCTGTCTATAACTCTACCTCTCAAATAAGTAAAATCGTTAAAAAATTTATTTTACTTATTTGAAAGGCATAGAGATCTTCCATTTGCTGGTTCACATCCCAAATGGCTGCAGCAGTCAGGGCTGGGCCAGGCCAAAGCTAGGAGCTTGGAACTCTATCAGGGTTTCCCATGTGGTTGGCAAGGACCCAAGTACTTGGGCCATCTACTGTTGCTTTCCCAGACACTTTATTGATTTATTGCAATTCCCAGCTACCAGGAATTGAACTAGTACCCTGATACAGGACGCTGGTGTCACAGGTGGCAGCTTAACTCTCTTCCAGAGAACTCTTAGATTTTACCAGTTTTCCCAAATTTAAAATGTTTATTCATTTGTTTTCATTTCATTTGAAATGAAGAGAGAGGTCATCTATCTGCCAGTTCACTCCCTAAATGCTGTCGACAACCAAGTCTGGGCCAGGCTGAAGCCAAAATCCAAGAGCTCTTAGTGGGTCTCCCGTATAGGTGGCGGGGACCCAAGTAATTGAGCTATTGTCTGCCTCCCAGCTGCACATTAGCAGGAAACTTGGATTAGAAGTGGAGGAGTGAGGCCAGTGGCGCAGTGGGTTAAAGCTCCGGCCTGCAGTGCCTACATCCCATATGTCCCTGCTGCTCCACTTCCCATCCAGCTCTTTGCCAATGCACCTGGGAAAGTAGCAGAGGATGGCCCAAGTCCTCAGTCCCTGTACCCACATGGGAGACCCAGAAGAAGGTCCTTACGTCGGATTGCTCAGCTCTGGCTGTTGCAGCCACTTGGGGAGTGAACCAGAGAATGGAAGACCTCTCTCTCTACCTTTCTCTGTAACTCTTGTGTTTCAGATAAATAAAATCTTTAAAAAAGTGGAGGAGCTAGGATTTGAACTAAGCACTTTAGGTCCCAAGTGATGTCTTAACTGCTATGCCAAGGGCCTGCCCCTTTGGTTTTTTAAAAGCAGTTTTATGAAGGTGTAATTAACATATAAAATTAACTTGTTGTAGAAGTATAATTGAATGGTTTTTAGTAAATATACCAACTTTTGCAACCATTACCCCAAAAGAATCCCTGCTGCTCATTTGTAAAAATTGCATTCCATTCAGTTCCTGGCAACTGCTAATTTTCTCTATATGTAATATTGCTTTTTGACAATTGAAAATGATAAAATAGCAAAGTGGAAATCTCAGAAAAAGATCAACTTTGTTTTTGGAGATTCAAAATATTTGAGAATTTTCTTTTTTTTTTTTTTTTTTACAGGCAGAGTGGACAGTGAGAGAGAGACAGAGAGAAAGGTCTTCCTTTTGCCATTGGTTCACCCTCCAATGGCCGCCGCGGCAGGTGCGCTGCGGCCGGCACACCGCGCTCGTCCAATGGCAGGAGCCAGGAGCCAGGTGCTTTTCCTGGTCTCCCCATGGGGTGCAGGGCCCAAGCACCTGGGCCATCCTCCACTGCACTCCCGGGCCACAGCAGAGGGCTGGCCTGGAAGAGGGGCAACCTGGACAGAATCCGGCGCCCCGACCGGGACTAGAACCCGGTGTGCCGGCGCCGCAAGGCGGAGGATTAGCCTGTTGAGCCACGGCGCCGGCCGATATTTGAGAATTTTCATGCCTCTGAAAAGCTCTGATGTAAAATAATTTTTTGTTGTTGACAAAACATTAAATACTCTTTGTGTATAGAACACTTTTTTTTTTTTTTTTTAGATTTATTTGAGAGGCAGAATTACATGTAGAGGGAGAGACAGAGAGAAGGAGGTCTTCCTTCTGCTGATTCACTCCCCAGATGGCTGCAATGGCTGGTCCAGGTCTCCCATTTGGGTGCAGGAACCCTTGCACTTGGGCCATCTTCCACTACTTTTCCAGGACATCAGCAGGGAGCTGGATCAGAAATGGAGCAGCCGGACTCAAACCTGCACACATATAGGATGTCTGCACTGCAGGCCAGGGTATTAACCTGCTGTGCTACAGCGCTGGCCCTGCAATATGGGCATTTTTTTTTTTTTTAAGATTTATTTATTTATTTGAAAGTCAGAGTTACACAGAGAAAGAAAGAGAAGCAGAAAGAGAGAGGTCTTCCATCCGCTGGTTCACTTCCCAGTTGCCTGCAATGGCCAGAGCTGCGCCGATCCGAAGCCAGGAGCCAGGAACTTCTCCCGGGTCTTATCATGTGGGTGCGGGTGCAGGGACCCAAGGACTTGAGCCATTTTCTACTGCTTTCCCAGGCCATAGCAGAGAGCTGGATGGGAAGAGGAGCAGCAGGGACTAGAACTGGCGCCCATATGGAATGCCGGTGCTTCAGGCCAGGGCTTTATCCTGCTGTGCCGCAGCTCCAGCGCAGTATTTCCTTTTTTTTTTTTTTTTTTTAAGAATTATTTCTTTATTTGAAAGGCAGAGTTACAGAGGGAGAGAGAAACATCTTCCATCTGCTGGTTCATTCCCCCCGTGGCTGCAGTGACCGGAGCTAGGCCGATCTGAAGCTGGGAGCTAGGAGCTTCTTTGGGTCTCTCACGTGGGTACAGGGGCCCAATTCCCATGGCCTTCCCAGGTACATTAGCAGGGAGCTGGATCGGAAGTGGAGCAGCTAGAACTCAAACCAGTTCCCAAATGGGATGCTCGTGCTGCAGATGGTGGTTTAACTTGCTCCAACAGCACTGGCCCCATACCTATCATATTTCCAAAAGTGCAGAATAAGTGGTTTGAAAGAACAAAGAGAAAAAAATGAATAAAAGCGTAGTACATGCTTATGTTGAGTAGTGGACAAAAAATCTTCAAATATATTGTGATAAAATTTACACACAGTAATTTACATTACTAAAATGTAAATTTTGACAGGTGCATATATGTATATGATCACCACACTAGGAAAACTTCCTTCATAGTTGCTTGTGTTTGTTATTTTGGATCATACGGTTTCCTGCTTAGCAAGTGGAAATGGCTAAACTTTCAAAAAGTTAAATACCTGTAATACCTTTAGAAATCTATTTCAGCATTTTGAGTGCTGATAAAATAGATATGCATCTTTTTTCTTGAATCCTATGTACAGTCCTTCAGCAGATCCTGTTGGCTACCTTAAAAATTCATCCAGAATCTGTATCACAGGACCACCTATTCTGTGTTACTATCCCTTGTCTGGATTATTACATAGTCTCTTTCATCCTGTTCTCTTCCAACTTTTTAGCACAGTGGCCAGCAATACTGTTAAAATGTAAGTGCAGAACACTTTCTGATGTTTTCCTTCTCAGAGTAAAAAGTGTCACAAAGCCCAATACTCTGAACACTGCTCCCCTACCCCCAAGTATTACTCAGTATTTATCACTGATTTTCCTCATTTCCCCTCTGCCAGCCACACTGTTGATCTGGCTGTTCTTCCTCAGACACACCATGTACCTCAGGCTCTTGATATCTGCCATTTCCCTTGCTTGGAAAGCTCTTCCTCCAGTTATGAATAGGGCTTCCTGCCTTAGCCTCTTTCAAATCTCTGGCTAAATCAGTTGAGACCTGATCATCCAATTTAAAATAGGCCACTCCCTAGTTATCTTCCTTGCTGTTTTTTTTTTTTTTTTAATACTTTATTTGTTTATTTGAAAGGCAGAGAGAGGGAAAGTACTTCCAATCTTCTGGTCCACTCTGCAAATGGATATAACAGCCCAGACTGGGTGGGGCCAAAGCCAGGAGCCAGAAGCTTCTTCCAGGTCTCCCACATTGGTGCACTTGGAGCACTTGTGCCATCTTGAGCTCCTTCCTCAGGCCATTCGCAGGGAGCTGAATCAGAAGTAGAGCAGCCAGGACTGGAACAGGTGCCTCTAAGGGATGCTGGTATTGACAGGCAGTGGCTTTATCTGCTATGTCAAAACATCTGCCCCCTGGTTACTTTTTTTTTAGTCACTACAAAGAACCTATCAGTTTTCAAAGCCTATATAATTTATGATTGCTATTACTTATTTTATCATGTGTAGGAAACAGCTGATAAGTTTTGCTCATAATTGTAAAAGTTTATTCTCAGATCATTTTTACATGATAAAATATGTAAAACTATATTAAAATAAGTAGTTGATATTCTCAATTTAGGATGTTTAGAGTGAACATTAATATTTACCGAAGATTACCAGAAATGTTTGCTAAGCTCTTAATTTCCATAGGTAGGACCATTATCTTAAAGGAAAATTTGTAAAAATTAACTCTTAGCTGGTATTTTTACCTTTAACTTGAAAATCTAGCCTGTGAGTAAACTAGTTATTAGCAGCTCCAAATAAAAGGGAGAGTTCATAAAAATAGAAGTGAATGGAGGGGCCAGCGCTATAGCACAGTGAGGCAAGCATTGCATATGGGTGCTGGTTCGAGTCCTGGCTGCTCCATTTCTGATCCAGTTTTCTCCTGTGGCCTGGGGAAGCAGTAGAGGATGGCCCAAGTCCCTGGGCCCCTGCACCCACCTGGGAGACCCGGAAGAATCCCCTGGCTCATGGCTTCCTATAGGCTCAGCTCTGGCCATTGTGACCATCTATGGAGTGAACCAGCAGATGGAAGACCTTCCGTTGGTTCACTCCCCGAATGGCTACTACAGCCGGCGCTGCGCCAATCCGAAGTCAGGAGCCAGGTGCTTCTTCCTGGTCTCCCATGTGGGTGCAGGGTCCCAAGCACTTGGGCCATCCTCCACTGCCCTCCTGGGCCACAGCAGAGAGCTGGACTGGAAGAGGAGCAACCGGGACTAGAAGCCGGTGCCCATATGGGATGCTGGCCCCATAGCACAACCTTGTTACCATTGTGAGGTTAAGTGCCTGGCCATCACTTTCATAGCACTTGACATCTGATAGCTTCTTAATTTGTTTATTGAGATCCTCAGACTTTACTCATTCGTTCATTAATCAATTTATTTATTCAACGGATATTTCATCAACTGCCCTCCTAAGAAAGTGTTGAGATAGAGTGTTGTAATGATAGTACAAGTTGGACAGTAACCTTCTGTTTTAAAAGGAAATACCTTACCTGCACCCTTCCATATAGATTACTTTTGTCTTGGGGCAGAAAGTATTACAAAGAGATTATTTAAAACTCAACCCATGTATGGTTTTAGAATTTTGTGTTTTTCCTATGCAATATATGCTGTTACCTAACTAACATTGTAAGGCCAGTGTCTTGTTTGCCAAATGTGTGAAATCATCCTAGTAATTCCTTGACCTGTAAAGCTTTCCAAATATTTTAAATGTAGTGTGTTTTGTGAAATGGAAGTTTAGGTTTTTATAGTCTATTGTATTATTCTAACTTAGATGAAGAGTCTAAGGGAGAACAGTTTTGAGCAGAAAGGACATGTTTTCTGTTTTACAGAGATATCTATTAAACAGGTGAAAAGGCCATCACGGAAATGTAAATTTAAGAGTTTTTTTTTTAAACCTTTTTAAAGAATCTTCTGATTGTTAGAATTTAAATGCTGGTTTATTCTAACAGTGGGGGAGAATATGAGGAGAGAGCATGTCCCTTTGTTAGTGGTAGCAATATAAATTTCTGCTTTTGTTTTGGGGGATGATCTGTAGCTTAAAGTGTGGATACATGTAGAACTAATCTGTATTGCAGAATTACTTGCAGAAGTGCATAGTATGAGGTACTTCAGAAAGTTTGTGGGAAAATGGAATTAAAAGATATATTTATTTGGGTGTAACAGAGTTTTGAAATCCAGACTTGCTCGTTTTGTTTTGCTTTTTTTAAAATTATTATTATTATTATTATTTTGACAGGCAGAGTGGACAGTGAGAGAGAGAGACAGAGAGAAAGGTCTTTCTTTGCCGATGGTTCACCCTCCAATGGCCGCCGTGGCTGGTGCACTGAGGCTGGCGCACCGCGCTGATCCGATGGCAGGAGCCAGGTGCTTTTCTTGGTCTCCCATGGGGTGCAGGGCCCAAGCATTTGGGCCATCCTCCACTGCACTCCCGGGCCACAGCAGAGAGCTGGCCTGGAAGAGGGGCAACCGGGACAGAATCCGGCGCCCCAACCGGGACTAGAACCCGGTGTGCTAGCGCCGCAGGCTAGGATTAGCCTGTTGAGCCGCAGCGCCGGCCCAAACTTGCTTGTTTTGTAATATGCATTTTCCATGAACTTGTAGAAGGCCTCTTGTATGTCCAAGAATATTACATTACCATAAGAGCTAAAAAGTAGAGCCAGCCATTAATGTTGATTGAATATTGTATTTCTGTGTTATGGTAAGTACCACATTGCACACACTGGAATACAACTTTATGATTTGTTATGAAGAAGTGTCAGAAGTAATGAGGAAGAAATGTACAAGACAGTATGCATGGTTACATTTTAGTAAAAAAAAATTGTGTAATTTATCAAGATATTTAGGACAACATAGTACACCAAACTTGGGTTTAGGGGATTGGAAGAATTGTACTGTTAATCTTCTGTCTTGTGAGGGTGAGTAAAATAATTATGAATTTCAAAAGAGAAAATAGCAGAGACAGACCTTTGTGAAAACCTTATATGAAGTTTAGACTATCAGAGTGGGGACATATTTTCCTAGTGTTCAGCAGAAATAATCTGTGTATCAGATCACTGATTTTAGCGCTATTACTTACATGGGATCAACCTGCTTATTGTTGCTTGCCCCCCTTTTTTAATGGCACGTGGATCCCACCAAAGACATTCTAACATTGTTTTTCTACTTTTTCTTTCTTATTTATTTATTTGAAGGTAAGAATTACACAGAGGGAGAAAGAGAGGCAGAGAGAGAGAGGTCTTCCTTCCGCCAGTTCACTTCTCAATTGGCCACAATGGCCAGAGCTACACCAATCTGAAGCCAGGAGCCAGGAGCTTCTTCCACGTCTCCCACGTGGGTGCAGGGACCCAAGGACTTGGGCCATCTACTGCTTTCCCAGGCCACAGCAGAGAGCTGGATGGGAAGTGGAGCAGCCCTTGAACCAGCGCCCATATGGGATGCCAGCATTGCAGGCTGCAGCTTTACCCACTATGCCACAGCGCCTGCCCCTTTACTTTTTCAATAGTTCTAGATGTTGACAAAATATAAAATTTTAAGGGAGTAAATGTAAATATTTATTTTCACTTAAAGGGCAGTATTTTCTGTGCTAATATGACAAACTAAACAGTTCAGTATGTTCTGTTTTTTAAAATCAAATACTAGTAATTTGATTGTTGAATTTGGAGAATAGCTAACAGGTTTGTTTTTAAGAAAAATTTTAACTTTTCAAAACACATTTATTCCCTTGTCTTGACTGTTGAGGAAAAGTTTTTTGTTGTTGTTTGTTTGGTTTTTGTTTGTTTTTTTCCTTAATGGAGAATGGAACTGGAAATGGGGGAGAGGTAGGAGTAGGGATGGAAGGGCAGGTATGATAGGAAGAATCACTATATTCCTAAAGTCGTACTTACAAAATTTAACTCATTAAATGAATGGTTTCTTTGGGGGAGAAAAGAGATAGCTTTTGAGATTTAAGCAGGTACACATTCCTCAAATTTTTTTTTTTAATTATTTCTTTGAAAACTAGAGTTAGAGAGAAAGAGAGATCTTTTCACCCTCTGGCTCATTCCCCAAATGACTGTAGTAGCCAGACCTAGGTCAGGACAAAGACAGGACCCTGGAACTCCATCAGGATCCCCCACTTGAATGGCAGGGGCCCAAGCACTTGAGCCCTTTTTCACTGCTTTCCCAGGCATATTAGCAGAGAGCTGAGTTGCAAGCAGAGCAGCCAGGACTGCCTATATAAGATTTTGGTGTTGCAGGCAGTGGCTTAATCTGCTGTGCCAACAATGCCAGCCCCCAATAACTTCTTTCTTGTCAAAAACTGTATCTCCTCATTTTATAATTATTTTTAAAGATTTATTTTAGGGGCCAGCGCCATGGCTCACTTGGTTAATCCTCCGCCACGGCGCAGGCATCCCATATGGGCACCAGCTTCTAGTCCCGGTTGCTCTTCTTCCAGTCTATCTCTCTGCTGTGGCCCGGGAGGGCAATGGAGGATGGCCCAAGTGTTTGGGACCCTGCACCTGCAAGGGAAACTAGGAGGAAGCACCTGGCTCCTGGCTTTGGATTGGCACAGCGCCAGGCATAGCGGCCATTTGGGGATTGAACCAACGGAAGGAAGACCTTTCTCTTTGTCTCTCTATCTCTACTTGTCAAATAAAAAAAAAAAAGATTTTACTTATTTGAAACACAGAGTTACAGAGGGAGGTAGAGCCAAAGAGAGATAGAGAGAGAGAGAGAGAGAGCTTCCATCCGCTGGTTCACTCCCCAAATGACTGCAATGGTCAGAGCTGAGCTGATATGAAGCCAGGAGCCAGAATCTTCTTCTGGGTCTCCCACATGTGGGTGCAGGGGCCCAAGGACTTGGGCTGTCCCCCACTGCTTTCTCAGGCCATAGCAGCTGGATTGGAAGTGGAGCAGCCGGGACTTGAACTGAAGATGGGATGCTGGCGCTGCAGGCCGCGGCTTTAACGAACTGTGCCACAGCACTAGTCCCTCCTCTTTTTATTTGAATGGTTACTGTGTGACCTGACATTAGGAGGTTTTTTTTTTTGTTTTTTTTTTTTTGACAGGCAGAGTGGACAGTGAGAGAGAGACAGAGAGAAAGGTCTTCCTTTTGCCGTTGGTTCACCCTCCAATGGCCTGTTGAGCCACGGCGCCGGCCAACATTAGGAGTTTTTGTCTCTCCTTCAGGTTTGTAGTTCACTGGCACATTGTTTTTGAGGAACTGGCCAACTGCACCAGCAACTTTGTGACTTTTTAGTTTTCAGAGTACTGATGTGTGTTTACAAAAATGAATGCCTCAGAGCACTTTAAAGGAAAAACTGTTAAGATTCCCTTCTGGTTCTGAGTTTGGTTTTAAAGAGTCATTGATGTTTGGAATTTAATTTTTGAACATTAACTGAACCTCAAATTTTTTTCTTTTATATGTCCCACATGATTGTAGGAGTCTATCTTAGATTCTTTATGTTTTGAGAACTTATTTTAGAAAAGATCTAAGTTTTAAAAATTCTCAATGAACAGGCCGGCGCTGTGGCTCAACAGGCTAATCCTCCGCCTTGCGGCGCCGGCACACCGGGTTCTAGTCCCGGTCGGGGTACAGGATTCTGTCCTGGTTGCCCCTCTTCCAGGCCAGCCCTCTGCTGTGGCCCAAGAGTGCAGTGGAGGATGGCCCAAGTGTTTGGGCCCTGCACCCCATGGGAGACCAGGAAAAAGCACCTAGCACCTGGCTCCTGCCAACGGATGAGCGCGGTGTGCCGGCTGCAGCGGTGTGCCGGCCGCAGCGCGCTGACTGCGGCGGCCATTGGAGGGTGAACCAACGGCAAAAGGAAGACCTTTCTCTCTCTCACTCTCTCTCACTCTCTCACTCTCTCACTGTCCACTCTGCCTGTCCAAAAAAAAAAAAAATTCTCAATGAACAAAGAAAGTCTTTGCCAACTCCTTTGGCTAAGAAAACTTTAGAGTTTTGCAGATGCTCTAAAAATGAATGCCAACAAACCAGACATATGTAATTGTAAGGTTTTCAAATAAAATAATTTGTTGTTGTTTCTTTCTTCAGACTGCTGCAGTAAGAATGTCTTTCCCCCCTCATTTGAATCGCCCTCCCATGGGAATTCCAGCCCTCCCACCAGGGATCCCACCCCCACAGTTTCCTGGCTTTCCTCCGCCTGTACCTCCAGGTAAGTTGTTCTTTTTTTAAAAAAAAAACTTTACTTTTGTCATTGTGACCTTAACTTTAGGTAAATGATAATGTGTGAATGTATTAGTAGTAAAAATCTCTGTTAGCATCCATCTGGAAGCTTGAATGTTTCATTTTTTTGTGGCAGGAGATTTTATATCTGGTTTATATGGATCTGAGAAGTTTTTTTGACAGGCCTGGGGTCTCTATAAAGTTCACAGGTGATTCTAGATATTCATTCAATTAAGCAAAAGGAACCCAAATTTGAGCATCATTATCTTGCAGTACATAGCTAACATTTATTGGCCTAAAGTCAAGAGAGTTTTCCTTAGGTGCATGGATATCTGTTTTAGTGGGTTAAAAGCATTTCATACAAAATCAAGTTTCCTCCCACACCCTCCCAAAAGATAATACTGTGTCTAAGAGCTCCCATAATTTGCATGTTAGGAGTATTTTGACATAGCACTTGTGTGATTTAGTCTGAAATGAGCAAATGATCTTGTAAATCATTTGAAGTATTTGAAGAAAACTTTATATCAGGAACCTGTTTTGGATCGGAAGAGGAACAGCAGGGACGCGAACCAGTGCCCATATGGGATGCTGGTGTGTCAGTTGGAGGCTTAGCCTACTATGCCACAGCACTGGCCTCAGGGACCTGTTTATAACCATCAGATTTTCTGTTGAAATTCTAGTGTTTCACCAAAGAGGTTCCTTGTTGCAAAGTCATTTGCAGTACCTTACAGTTGGCTCATTTGATGAGTTAATTTATAGCATGTCCTTTACAGAGGTTGCACAAACAGGTCTGTCTGTATTTTATATGAGACTACTCTTTAATTTTGAGTTAGGCTTCACTTTGGAGGCTGTCGCACCCCTGGGTCTGAAAAGCCACAAGATAAATGTGAAAGTTTTTGTAGGAAATCATTTTAAAATTTAGAGGATTTTGTGAAGTATCATAATTTAAAAAGTTAGAATTGAGGTAAGTATTTGATAAAGCATTTCATACACTGTTTAGGGTGCCCTCACCCCACATCACAGTGCATAGGTTCAAGTCCCAAACCAGAAGATGGAAAGAATCTCTGTCTGAACTTGTGTTTCTCTGTCTCTGTCTACCTTTCAGATAAATTAAAAGCTAGAATAACTACTTATGCATTTATTGAGGAGTAGAAAAGTAGGATACAATTTTCTTTCTAAGATTTATTAATTTATTTGAAATAGTTAGAGAGAGAACTTCCATCTGCTGGTTTACTCCCCAAATGGCCACAAAAGGCAGCGTGGGGGCCAAGCCAAAACTAGGAACCTGGAGCTTCTTCCAGGTCTCCCACATGGGTGTCAGGGGCCCAGATACTACTGCTTTCTGAGGTGCATTAGCGGGGAGATGGATCAGAAGTGGAGCAGCTAGGCCTGGAAGTGGCACTCATATTGATGTCAGTGTCTCAGACAGTGGCTTAATCTGCTGCACATAATATCAACGCCAAGAAAATAATTTTAAAATACTTTGATGACTTAAACCAAAAATAAAGTGTCAATATTCCAAATTGTAAATATAAGTGGAATATACTTCTCTTAAGGCTTTTTCTGCATATCTTTTATAATGGGTCAGCTGACTCTAAAATCAGATTTCCAGTGTTTTTGGTTGATTGTTAGATGATGTCATACTAATGGGGATGATTATTCAAAGTCTAATGCTGTTAAAATTCTGATTCTATATGTAACTGTACAACATCATTTCTGCTCAGCAAAACATACTTTGGCTTGGTTGCTAAGGCAGATTTCAATTATAACTCAGTCATTACTTGTATCCTGTGTAAGAGGTAAATAATAAAAGCAATACCTGTTTTTATTTATAATTATCTTGCCTATGAGTATAATTAACTGAACTCTTTGGTGCAATTGAGTTCCAAATTAGATAATACAGTTTTTAGTCATATATATTGCTTTAGAAAACAAATTTGGGGGCCAGCTCTGTGGTGTAGTGGGTAAAGCCATTGCCTACAGTGCTGGCATCTCATTTGGGTGCCAGGTCGAGTCCTGGCTGCTCCACTTCCAATCCAGCTCTATGCTATAGCCTGGGAAAGCAATAGAAGTTCTTGGGCCTCTGCATCCGTGTGGGAGATCTGGAGGAAGCTGCTGGCTCCTGGCTTAGGATTGGTGTAGTTCTGGCCATTGCAACCATCTGGGGAGTGAACCATCAGATGGAGGACCTCCCTCTCTCTTTGCCTCTCTGTAACTCTGACTTTGAAATAAATAAAATAAATCTTAAAAAAGAAAAAACATTTGGAGGGGCCGGATCTGTGGCATAATGGGTTAAAGCCCTGGCCAGCAGCCAGCATCGCATATGGGTGCTGGTTCAAGTCCCGGCTGCTCCATTTTGCTCCAGCTCTGTGCTGATGCTCCTGGGAAAGCTGTGGAGGGTGGCCCAAGTACTTGGACCCCTGTATCCACATGGGAGACCTGGAAGAAGCTCCTTGCTCCTGGCTTTGGATTGGCCCAGCTCCAGCCATTGTGGCCATATAGGGAGTGAGCCAGCAGATGGAAGACACCTCTGTGTGTATCTACCTCTCTGTAACTCTGTCTTTAAATTAAAAAAAAAAAAAAAAAAAAAAAAAAAAGATTGGGAAGGGAGCATTATTTTTCTTAGAAAGTAATAATGCCTGGACTGGCGTTGTGATGCAGCAGATGAAGCTGCATATTGGAGCACTAGTTTGAGTCCTGGATGCTCCACTTTTGATACTCTCCCTGCTATTGTACCTGGGAGGTAGCAGACTATAGATGATCCAGGTGCTTGGGCCCTTGTCATCCGTGTCAGAGACTTGTTAGAGTTATATTCTCGTGACTTTGGCTTTGCCCAGCTATGGATGTTACAGCCATTTGGGGAGCAAGCCAGTGGTTGTAAGATCTCCCTATATCTCCCTTTGTCACTGTGCCTTTCAAATAAATAAAATAAGTTTGTTTTTTCCCTTGACCTGTCTGCTATCTTCATCTTTTCCTTACTTCTAAAGCCTCAAATAGTTACATTTGTTCATGCTTTGTATACTTTACTTATTTTTGCTTTATTTAGCACATGTAGATCTCTTTAGTAAGTGGCAGTATGTCAATCCTAAATTTCATGAAATTTCTGAATTCAGGTAGGAAATTTACCTTCAGTGTCTGTGCTAAGGAAAATAACTTCAGAATTTGTTTTCTGAATGTTTTCTTTGATAGAAAGTTTATGGAAGAACTGCAATATAGATTACGGTTGGTAAATGAGGAGTGCTTCAGTGTTCAGAGTTGCAGTAGAGAATGTAGATACAAGTTGATTATAGTCTTGAGTGTTCACTGTGTTTAAGTGGTTCACATAAATTACCTCAATTTGACAGACATGCTGGATATGTAATTTCATCTGTATAATTGAGAAAACTGCAGCTTTAAGATAAAATGCTTGTCTAAGGTTGAGTTGATGGAAATGATGGAACCAAGAATTGAACCCCGATTTGATTTTTTAAAAAGCTTTATTTAATATATTTGAAAGGTAGTTACACACACATACACAGAGAGGGAGAGAGAGAAAGAGATAGGGTGAGAGGTCCTCTGTCTGCTGATTCATTCCCTGAATGGCCACAGGAGCTGGGCCAGGCTGGAACCAGGAGCTTCATCTGAGTTTCCCACATGGGTGACAGAGGCCCGCACACTTGGATCATCTGCCTGCCTCTGCTTTTCCAGGTGTGTCTGCATGGAGCTGCGTTGGAAGTGGAGCAGCTGGAAAATGAACAGGCGCCCATATGGGATGCCTTCGTTGCAGGTGGCACCTTAACCTGCTGCATCACAATACCAGCCCTCCAAATTTGATTATAAAGTCTGTTTTTTTCTGTTTTTGCACAATTTATTCTGCAAAATAGACTTTGTAGATTATAATCTATATTGTACCTTCAAAAATCATACTTTGAAATATGGGATAGTGTTCGATATTTAAAAATTTACCAGTCTTAGATGGAGAATTATCTTAAACTGATTTTAAGCTTGAACTGATACATTTTAAAGATTAGGTATGAATATGGTATGCTGGCCGCAGAGTGCCGGCCGTGGCGGCCATTGGAGGGTGAACCAACGGCAAAGGAAGAACTTTCTCTCTGTCTCTGTCTCTGTCTCTCACTGTCTACTCTGCCTGTCAGAAATAAAAATAAACAATAAATTTAAAAAATTAGGTGTGAATAAATATTTAATATTGCTTTGAGATGGATATTTGGCACAGTGGGTAAGATGTAGCTTAGGATATCTGCATCCCATACTATAGTGCCTGTGTTTTGAGTTCTTGTCTCCAGGTTGGCCCAGCTCCAGCAGTTGTGGGCATTTGGGAATTGAACCAACAGATAGGTCTCTTCTCTCCTTTCAAATAAAATAATTATATTTTTCCAGAATTATTTAATAAAAAATCTTGCCCTCTTTGCGGGCATTTTTTTTAATGTTCAAATGGTACTGTTTTTTCCTTATGTGAACAGAGGACTCTCAATATATAGCTCATATTGATTTGTAAACAGTGTGGTTGAAAACAGATGCACTCTTAAGATTTCACTAGAAGATAGCCGCTATGATGAGCAGCAGACACTGGGCTTCTCTCTGACTCTACTTTTTTGTGTGTGTGACATTTTCTAAGAAAGAATCAGGAATAGTAAGATTATTAGATTTCCAGGTTAATGTCTCATTTGTACTTTTTAAGATCTTTTTTTATTTGAGAGTTAGAGAGGGAGAGACACAGAGGGAGATCAGCCTTGCATCTGCTGGTTCACTTCCTAGATGACTGCAATGGCCAGGGCTCAGCAAGGCCAAATCCAGGAGTTTCTGTGAGTCTCACACATGGGTGGCAGGGGCCCAACGACTTGGGCTGTCTTTTGATGCTTCTCCCAAGCACATTAACAGGAAGCTAAGTCAGAAGTGGAGTGGGTGGGAAACAAACAGGCGCTCATATGGGATGCCTGCATCACAGGCCATGGGTTTACCTGCTACGCCATAATGCTGGCTCCCGTTTGTACTATTTTCAAATAACAACTGGAGCTGATATTGTGGCACAGTTGATTAAGCCGCCACCTGTGAGGCTGGCATCCTATATGAGTGCGGGTTTGAGTCTGGGCTGCTCCACTTTTGATCCAGATGCCTGCTGATGTACCTGGGAAAACAGGAAGATGGTCCAAATCCTTGGGCCCCTGCCACCCACATGGGAGATCCAGAAGAATTTCCAGGCTCTTGTCTTTGGCTCAGCCCAGTCTCTTTTATTGCTGCCATTTGAGGGTGAATGCGTAGGTGGAAGATCTCTTTCAACTCTGTCTTTCAGATGAATAAATCTTTAAAAAAGAGAAGAAAAAACCCAATAACAGATTATATTTTACCTTATTTATTTGATAAAGTTTTATGTATTTATTGAGTACATATTGTTCTGAAATTGATACAGTGTGGAATGGGAAATTGAGCTAATTAGCAAAAATTTTTTTTTTTTTTTTTTGACAGGCAGAGTGGACAGTGAGAGAGAGAGAGACAGACACAAAGGTCTTCCTTTTGCCGTTGGTTCACCCTCCAATGGCCGCCGCAGACGGCGCGCTGCGGCCGGCGCACCGCGCTCCTCCGATGGCAGGAGCCAGGAGCCAGGTGCTTTTTCCTGGTCTCCCCATGGGGTGCAGGGCCCAAGCACTTGGGCCATCCTCCACTGCACTCTTGGGCCACAGCAGAGGGCTGGCCTGGAAGAGGGGCAACCGGGACAGAATCCGGCGCCCCGACCGGGACTAGAACCCGGTGTGCCGGCGCCACAAGGCGGAGGATTAGCCTGTTGAGCCACGGCGCCGGCCAGCAAAATTTAATTAATCTTTTTTGTGCAGTGAAAAGTTATCTCAGCAATTTTTAAGAATATACCATTTATTTATTTATTTTTTAAGATTTACTTATTTGTTTGAAAATTAGTGTTAACAGAGGGAAAAACAGAGAGGTCTTCCATTGCTGGTTCACTCCATAGAGTGAACTGGATCTGAAGTGGAGCAGCTGGGGTAAGGACCAGCACCCATATGGGATGCTGGCATTGCAGGCAGCAGCTTTACCTGATATTCCACAATACCAGCCCCAAATACATTGTTCTTAACTGTATTCACCATCTTGTATAATGTTTTAAAGGATTGATAATTTTGTTTGGCCATTACTGTGAGTCTGTATTTGAGGAAGTTACTTGTTTTGAGAGTCATTGAACCAGTGAACATGAACTGGTTAACTGTCCAGAGTTTAAGCATGTTGTGATAGTCATTTTACGTTAAGAGTATTTTTTTGTCTTTTGTTTTTTTGGTAAATTTATATATGTCAAACTGTTACTGCATTATTTTTGTTCTTTTATTTGTTTACATTGCTTTTGAAAATAAAACACTATTCATCAGTGTCTTCATTTGTCCTTTATTTCCATTCAGTATGAGTGGTTATACTTCTGTATTGTGTCACTCAGAGAATATAGCCATACAGATAGTATTCAGAAGACTCGTTATACTTTTTTCCTTTTTCAGGGACTCCCATGATACCTGTACCAATGAGCATTATGGCTCCTGCTCCAACTGTAAGTATAATTTATGAAGCTATTAGGAATTATGACAGTTTTTATGCTTTTAAAGCTAAAAAAACCTTGATTATATGTTTAGAAGAGCAGTGGAAGAGAGAGCATACATTACTATTACACCATTTACATTGCATAAATATTGTTTTCACTCAGCTGTGCCTTTTGGAGTTGCCCCTAAAATATTCTCCTTAAATTGATAGTTTTATGTTTTTTTCCTTTACTCTATCTAGACTCTTCATATACTTGTTGTATTAAAGATTTAAAACATTGGCTCTTTATCATTTCCTTCTCTTTATCTTGTCTTGGGAGATGGTAGAATATCTGGCATGTCTGATTCTTCCAATTAAAAAATTTTAAGTTTTAAAACAATATTTGTCTTTAATATCTCACTATTTCCTACCACCTCCAGCTTATACTCTGTCCCAAGCTGTCTCATCTTACCTCTGTCTTGTAGCATGGTGTCTTCAAGATTTGTAAGCCTTTCTTGCATCTCCTGAAGTGCTCCATTCATTCTTAGATCATAAACCCTGATTCTCTGCATTCATCAATGCTGCACTGTAGTACAGGAATAAATAATAACTCTTAACTTTTATAACCATAAAATTATAACATAATTATAATTACTACATTTGTTATCAATTTTTAATATTTGAGTTAATTGTTATGGAATTCTGTAAAACAGAGATCTCCTTCCATCCAACTTTTCCTCCCATCTGTGAGTTTTGAAAGGATAAGACAGTGTTACTCATAGTAAAAGGGAGAGAGGAGCTCCATGGGCAAACAGGAGGCTGCTGTGAGGCAGACCATGGGGGTGTTCAGATTTTTTGCGTTGGACACCCACACAGTTGGCCTATTTAAGAAAGCCTGCAACTAAAGAACTTTTGCCTCTAGTTTTGTATACTAGGTAGGAAGAGTGAAATTGGGGTTTGGAGCAGCTTCCCTAGTTCATAGTTTGTTCAGTGCCTATCAAGTGTGATTTACTGATATCATTGTCAAGTACAAAGATCTGTTTGTTTCTGTGAGAGGCTGAAAGTTATAAATAAAAAATAAATTAGGAACATAAGTAACAAATACATCTTTTTTTAAAGAAAAAAGGCAAAATGTAAGTGTTATTAATGCTATAGAATATATGAACATTCTCCTGGAGCATTAACAGGGGTAATTGGAATTTGCTTTTATACTGGGACTGAGAATACTGATATGGACAAAATTTGGCTGTTTAGATATTTTTTATTTTTCCAAGTTTTTTTTTTTTTTAAGAAACAATATAATAGTGAAAGTTTTCTTGTTAAAGATAAGTTTATGTAAGTGAAATGTTCAGATTCAGCTTTTAATGCAGCTTTGATGATAATGTACTATTTATATTTACAACCTTAAAGTCGAAGTTTTTTAGCTTAGAATTACATTAAACACAAAAAAATTTAATTATATCGAATTTTATTGCCTTTCTTCCCCTTAGGTATTGGTACCCACTGTGTCCATGGTTGGAAAGCATTTAGGAGCAAGAAAGGATCATCCCGGCTTAAAGACTAAAGAAAATGATGAAAATTGTGGTCCCACTACCACAGTTTTTGTTGGCAACATTTCTGAAAAAGCCTCAGACATGCTTATAAGACAGCTCTTAGCTGTAAGTTGAACTACTTTTTACTTTAAAACTTTTGTTATAAATTTCAAACTTAAAGAGCATTCTGAATGGCGCGCTGCGGCCGGCACACCGCACTCATCCGATGGCAGGAGCCAGGTGCTTCTGCTGGTCTCCCATGGGGTGCAGGGCCCAAGCACTTGGGCCATCCTCCTCTGCATTCCCTGGCCACAGCAGAGAGGTGGCCTGGAAGAGGGGCAACTGGGACAGAATCCGGTGTGCCGGCGCCGCAAGGTGGAGGATTAGCCTGTTGAGCTACGGCGCCGGCCTCCACTTTTTATCTTAAAATATTCTGATCTGATGGAAATGTGGAGGCAATAAGTAAACACACTTGGTTTTGTCACCGAACCTCCCCTGTGAGCGGCGTAGGCGGCTGCTTAACCTGCTGTCCCACAACTCCAGCCCTACCTCTTAATATTTTAAAAATTTCTTTTAATTTATTTTTCCTTTTAATTGAAAGGCAGACACAGAGGTGGATAGAGAGATCTTTATTCCTCTTATTTATTACCGAAATGCCTGCAACAGTAGGCTGGGCCTGGCAAAAACCAGAAGCCTGGAATTCAATCTGGTCTTCCACCTGCTGCCTCCTAGAGTGCTCATTAGCAGGAAAGTAGAATTGGAAGTAGAGCCAGGTCTCAAACCCAGCCACACCGATAATGGATGCAGGCATCGCAAGCAGTATCTTAACCACTATCCAAATGTCTACTCTGCCATGCTTCTATAGATAGCTTCATTAACATAGGAAAGTTCCCTGCCTTTTTTGTTGGTTTGCTTGTTTTTTGTTTTGCATTACATTAATATTTTTGAAGATTCTAGATCTTTTGAAGAATGTTTGGGTTTGACAGATTGTTTATCCATAGTTAGAGTCAGAGTTCTTTTTCAAGACTGTTTCATGTGCAGTGTATTCTCAGGGCAGCATGGCAGAAGACATGAGCTACTTAGTTAAGATGATCATATGTCTTCCCCTTGTTATTTATAAGTAGTCTCTGGGTTTAGCTTTCCTTAAAACAATGATTCTAGTATTCAGTGATGATTGACTGCTTCTTTTTATAGTATTTTGAGCATAATGATTGTAAGTTATTTATATTTTGGTAAGACACCAATTTTCTTTTTCATCATGGTTGAAAATTTTTTATCTTGGTGATAATGCAAATGCCTCATACTCCTTTCCCTTTGCTTTTTAAAGACTTTTTTGTAAATGGTGATCATCGGTTGTTCATATTTGCAGGTTATGATTTAAAAGGTTTTTGTGTGCCCGAGCTGGATTTGTAAATTGTGGGGCTTCGTTTGGAATGTTAATATGTGGAAGTTTTTTCTGTGAGGCTGGTTGGTTTCCCTGGAAAACTTCATGCCTAGTGCATACGATTGGGTAGACTGTATAGGGTTGGGAATGATGAACTTAGTTCAACCATCTTCTGTAAAAAGCCTTTACTTAATTTCCATGTTTCCCACTCTATACTCTGCCAGGTTTTCTATAATATTTGGTTGCACATTCCAAGTCTTTTTACTTTCTTCAGGTTTTGAACCAAGATGCCCTGATTATTCTATATTCATAATGTCAGGCAGGTACCTGTTTCTTAGCCTCAAATTCTGTTTTCCATTGTACTTTTTACTCTAGTTCAGATCATTATCAGACCTTAATATTCTTTCTCATTTCCTGCTTTCTTTTTTCTACTGAATTACTACCCATCCATGTGCATCTTATCTTTTCAAAAGTTTGTTGAAGAGGGTTGGCTTTGTGGTGTGACAGGTAAAGCCACCACCTGCGACTCTGGCATTCCATATGGACACCGCTTCAAGACCAAACTGCTCCACTTCCATTCCTGCTCCTTGCTAATATGCCTGGGAAAGCAGCAAAAGATGACCCAAATACTTGGGCTCCTGCACCCAATTGGGAGATCCGGAAGAAGCTTCTGGCTCCCGGCTTCAGATCAGCCCAGTTCCAGTCATTGAGGCCATTTGCAGAACAGCAGAAGGAAGATTTCTTTCTTTCTTTCTTTCTTTCTTTTTTTTTTTTGACAGGCAGAGTGGACAGTGAGAGAGACAGAGAGAGAAAGGTCTTCCTTTGCCGTTAGTTCACCCTCCAATGGCTGCCACGGCTGGCATGCTGCGGCCGGCGCACTGTGCTCATCCGATGGCAGGAGCCAGGTACCAGGTGCTTTTTCCTGGTCTCCCATCGGGTGCAGGGCCCAAGCACTTGGGCCATCCTCCACTGCATTCCTGGGCCACAACAGAGGGCTGGCCTGGAAGAGGGGCAACCGGGACAGAATCCGGCGCCCAGACCAGGACTAGAACCCGGTGTGCCGGCGCCGCAAGGTGGAGGATTAGCCTGTTGAGCCACGGCGCTGGCCCAGAAGGAAGATTTCTGTCTCTGCCTCTCTCTCTAGCTCTACCTTTCAAATAAATAATAAAGTTTTTTTTAAAAAAAATTATTGAAATCTCTTCTATGGCTCTTTCTTCATCCAGTTGACTTTGTCGGTATCTTTTATATTCTTAATGGTTTTTCTGAAGGTTGATATGAAAAATGTTTTTATTATCAGCTTTGACGTGCGATCTTCAGTTATATTCTACAAATAATATCTTTTTACCTTCTTTGAGAGTGTAATAATAATGCCCCACCCCTAAGACAGCCTAGCCCTTTGGAATATTTCTTAATCATTTTACAGAAATACTTTTTTGCATTATTAAAATCTTTATAATCTGCTATCCTACATATCAGTCTATGAAGCACTTTACCATGCTAAAAATCTGTTTAAGAGATTTGTTGTATTACTTTCGTGTGTGATAGATAGCTTTGTGTCAATCGGAGGAATTTTATCAAACTTACTTCTTTTTGTTTGTTTGGGTTTTTGTTGTTGTTGTTGTTGTAGTGACTTATTTTCTGGTGGTGTTTTTGTGGTTCTTTATTTTGCTTTGTTAGCATTTTCCCCTCTAGTGGGAATGTAATTATACCTTGGATTAAAATTATATTATTAAATGGTAATGATTTTTTGTCCTCATTCTGTTTTTAAGAAATGTGGCTTAGTTTTGAGCTGGAAGAGAGTCCAAGGAGCATCTGGAAAACTACAAGGTAGGTCAGACTTCATTTGAGATCACTTTAACCTGTTTGTATAAATCACATTAGATGTTTTACTCTCATTGTCCTTTCACAATGGGTGATATTTTGTTAGCATCCCTTTTCTATGTAATAATAGGAAAAAATGCAGATGGAAGATGTTAACTGAAATTTGAAGTTAGAATGCGGAAAAGAGAATTGCTACTTCTCTCAGTCGCCCTCTGTGGTTGTGTCATTACACATATTTAGATTCATTGATTTTCTTTTTCTTTTCTTTTTTTTTTTTTTTTAGAAAACATTTATTTCTAAATAAAAATTTTGAAAGTACAACTTTTGGATTATAGTGGTCCCCCCCGCCGTAACTACCCTCCTACCTGCAAACCATCCCATCTCCTACTCCCTCTTCCATCCCATTCTTAATTAAGATTCATTTTTAATTATCTTTATATATAAAAGATCAGATTAGTGTGTACTAAGTAAAGATTTCAACAGATTGCACCCACACAGACACACAAAATATAAAGTACTTTTTGAAGACTAGTTTTACTGTTAATTCTCATAGTACAACACGTTAAGGACAGAGATCTTACATGGGGAGTAAGTGCACAGTGACTCCCATTGTTGATTTAACAACTGACACTATTATGACGTCAGTAATCACCTGAGGCAGCTTGTCATGAGCTGCCAAGGCTATGGAAGCCTCTTGAGTTCACAAACTCCAACCTTATTTAGACAAGGCCATAATCAAAGTGGAAGTTCTCTCCTCCCTTCAGAGAAAAGTACCTCCTTCTTTGATGGCCTGTTCTTTTCACTGGGACCTTACTCAGACATCTTTCATTTAGGTCATTTTTTGGCTTTCCATGCTTGAGAAACTATCATGGCTTTTTAGCCAGATTCGTATGCGTTAAGGGCTGATTCTGAGGCCAGAGTGCTATCTAGGACATCTGCCATTCTATGTGTCTGTTCTTTGTCCCTCTTCTCATGTTGGATCGTTCTCTCCTTTTTAATTCTATCAATTATTATTAGCAGACACTGATCTTCATTGATTTTTCTTTTTCAGTTTTTTGATTGCTCTATTTAATATCTGATTTAGGCCAGCACCGTGGCTCACTTGGCTAATCCTCTGCCTGTGGCACCGGCACCCCGGG
Organism: Sylvilagus floridanus; assembly: GCA_949820135.1. NCBI lineage: Eukaryota > Metazoa > Chordata > Mammalia > Lagomorpha > Leporidae > Sylvilagus > Sylvilagus floridanus. The sequence goes on along the minus strand of OX463228.1, from coordinate 6,026,196 downwards.
TTCTAGTCCTGGTTGGGGTGCTGGATTCTGTCCGGGGAGGGCAGTGGAGGATAGTCCAAGTGCTTGGGCCCTGCACCCACATGGGAGACCAGGAGGAAGCACCTGGCTCCTGGCTTTGGATTGGCACAGCACGCAGGTCGCAGCAGCCATTTGGGGGGTAAACCAACAGAAGGAAAATCTTTCTGTCTCTATCTGTCTCTCACTGTCTAACTCTGCCTGTCCAAAAAAAAAAAATCTCTGATTTAAGGACACGTTAATAGTGATATTGACTGTGGATTGGTGCTATGGTATAGGAAGCTAAACTTCTGCTTGCAGTGCTAGCATCCCATATGGACGCTTGTCCATGTCCTGGCTGCTCCTTTTCCAATCCACACTCTGCTGTAGCAAAGTAAAGTAGTGGATTGTAGACCAAGTGCTTGGGCCTCTGCACCCGCTTGGGAAACCAGAAGGAGCTCCTGGCTCCTGGCTTCAGCTCCAGCTGTTCTGGCCATTTGGGGAGTGAACCAGCGGATGGAAGACCTTTCTCTCTGTCTCTTTCTCTATCTATAACTCTGCCTTTCAAATAAAGCTTTTTAAAAAATTAATGATATTGACTACAAAATTAAATAGATTCAGAAAAAATAGACATATTTAAGATGAAAGGTCATTCCTTCTCTAATTCAACATGTCAGATTTGTAAAATGTTTTATCAGCTTAAAATAGTCTGTTCTTGTTTGTAGCTAAGAAATCTCAGTGGAATTAATTCAAGAAATAATTTTTTTTGTCATGAAATTAATTTATTCTATATTTTTCGTTTTTGTTTATTTTTTAATTTATTTTGATATTTGTTTATTTGAATGACAGGGACAAAGAGAGAGAAAGATAGAGAGATCTTCCATCTGCTTAAACAGCCACAAAAGCTGGTGCTGGGCCATGCTAAAGCTATGAGTCCAGGACTCCATCTCGGTCTCTCATGCTGGTGACAGGGGCCCAAGTACTCGGACAATTTCTGTTGCTTCCCCAGTCCCTTACCTGGACTTGAACCAGCCCTCCAGTATGGGATGTCAGAGTTGCAATTTGCGGCTTAATCTACTGTGACACAGCACCTGCCCCTGTTTGAAAAGCAGAATGACAAAAAACGAGAGAAGAAACTTTCCACCTGGTAGTTCCCTACCCAAGTGCCTGCAACAGCCAGGGGTGGACCAGTTAGCATCTAGAAGCCAGGAACTCAGCGTTTCATATGAATGGCAGGGGCCTAAGTCCTTAGGCCATCGTCTTATAACTTTCAGGCACATTCACAGGAATTTGCATTGGAAGAAGAGGCAGGGCTTGATCTGGCACTGTCATGCCTGACATGGGTATCCCAAGCAGTGGCTTCATTTACTTTTATTTATTTGAAAGGTGGTGAGAAATTTGGCTTACTTCTCAACTGCCGGCAACAGCTGGGAATGGGTCAGATTGAAGCCAAGAACTCAGAACTCAGTCTGGATCGCCTGCTTGGTTGACAGGGGGCCAGATACTTCAGCTATCATTACCTGCTGCCTGCTAGGGTGTGCATTAGCAGGAAACAAATTGAAAGTGGAACAGGTCTCTGGGGACCAGCATTGTGGCTGAGCAGGTTATGCTGCTGCCTGTAATGCTGTTTTGAGTCTGGTCTGCTCCATTTCTGATCTAGCTCACTTTTAATGACCCCAGAAAGCTGTGGAAGATGACTCAAGTACTTGGGCCCCTTCTGCCTATTTGGGAGACCCAGATGAAGCTTTTGGCTCTTGACTTCAACTTAGCCTGGCCCTTGACATTTTAGCTATTTGAGGAGTGAACCATTGGATGGAAGATCTCTTTGTCTCTGTCTCTTCCTCTATCTCCATCACTTTGCCTTTCAAGAAAACTCTTTTAAAAAAAAGTATAGGGATTCAAACAAGGCATTGTGGGAATCTCCACTGGGGTCTTCGAGTTGTGCCAAACACCTGCTATCTCTGCTAAATATTTGTCAGAACATCTGATAAACAGCAGGTTGTATATGTCTTTGAAATTTTTCTTTCTTTCCCTTGTTCCCCTCACCCCTTGATTGCTTGAGAGTGCTGAAAGTGAAATAAATAAATGATTATTTTAGGTAATAGAAGGACTCAAGTGAAGTGAAATTTGAGTAGTCTTTATAACATTTGATCTATAGTGATTTTCTTTTATGTATTTTTATATACTTTTTAACAGGCAGAGTTAGTGAGAGAGAGAAAGGTCTTCCTTCCATTGGTTCATTCCCCAAATGGCTGCTACGCCAATCCGAAACCAGGAGCCAGGTGCTTCCTCCTGGTCTCCCATGCGGGCATAGGGCCCAAGCACTTGGGCCATCCTCCACTGCCTTTCCAGGCCACAGCAGAGAGCTGGACTGGAAGAGGAGCAACCAGGACAGAATCCAGTGCCCCAACCCGGGGTGCTGGCACTGAAGGCAGAGGATTAGCCTAGTTACAGAGAGCGGTAGAGCCAGAGAGTGAGAGACAGAGGTCTTCCATCTGCTGGTTCACTCCCCAAATGACTGCAATAGCCAAATCTGAGCAGATCTGAAGCCAGGAGCTTCTTCCAGGTCTTCCACGCAGGTGTAGGGGTCCAAGCACTTGGGCCATCATCTTCTACTTTCCCAGGCCATAGCAGAGAGCTGGATGGGAAGTGGAGCAGTCTAGACTCAAACGGGTGCCCATATGGGATGCCGACGCTGCAGGCCGTGGCTTTCATTCTCTACGCCACAGCGCCAGCCTCTATATTTTTTAATCTTTCATATTTCCATTGATATTGCCATTCATTCTTTACATCCTTTGCTAGCTTTTGGATTCTGTGAGTATAAGGAGCCTGAATCTACACTTCGAGCACTCAGATTATTGCATGACCTGCAGATCGGAGAGAAGAAGCTGCTTGTTAAAGTTGATGCAAAGACAAAGGCGCAACTAGATGAATGGAAAGCAAAGAAGAAAGCTTCCAATGGGGTATGTTTTCTGTAGTGTTATCTATCCTAGGCTGGCTGTGCTGTTTGAACATAAAGACTTCTCACTGTATGCAACTTTAATATAGGGCTTCACAAGGTCATCACTATTGTAATATGTAATTGTGGTTCAAATGCAGGAGAGTGTTTTATAGTTTGTAGTTCTTTTAAGTCTTTATCTACCCACAGTGGGTGGGTGACTGTTGATTTGCTTGTTCCAGGTTGGGATGAAGGTAGTAAGGGAGGCTGGACAAGGTTAACTTGCCAGAGAAAACACTGGTACTGACTATTCCAAACAGAACTAATTCATTAAGGCAGCTTTGTAAGTAAGTACAAAATATATTTCAACCTACGTAGTTTTTATTGGTTGCTGTCTCATTTAGAAGTGCAGAGGTTCCAAAATGAATGAAAATCTTACTTTCTCAGCTGGATTGCTTTATTAAGGTTATACTAAGTATTGTCAAAGGATACTTTTGTGTGGTGTGTTGTAATATATGTATTATTGCCCCATCTCAAAACAACAAAACACAGCTGATTTTTCCCTTAGTGGTTCCTTTTTGGCACCTGAAGCTGAACAGATGCAAGATAGATTTATTATTGGTTTCCTGTTCCAACAAAAACAAAACCAAAATAACCTTTTGCTCTCGTCAAGCATTTGTTACCTTTCAAAATAAAAATGACTTTCTGATCTCTGCTTAATTTTATAAAAATGACCCCATCCCAGTAAACTAAAGTGTATAAAAAGAATAAATACTACGCAAAATCCCATAACCATAAGTAACCACTGTAAACATTTTAGTTACGTGTTTTTGTGGACATTTTTCTGTGTTTGGGTGAATATAGTTTTAATTGTAATGTGAAATTTTTTTCATAGAATCAGGATTAAATTCAAACAGTTTTTATTTTTCTACTTAATCACATCTTTCCTTAGACTTGTGGTAATACTTTGTTTTCCCTGTTTCGCTTCACTTGTTAATACTTCCTGTTCATCTATACCATAAATCTAATCACCTTAAATCTTTGCTCATTATTGTAAACACATCCTTCATGGTTCTAGATCTCTTACAGAATAAATTACGTATCCTTAGCACTAGATTCTAGGCTTACTCCAATCCATCCTTCTAAATATTCTCTTCAGTCTCCTCCCACATATCCACACTGATTGTATTGCTGACATTTCAGGCCCTTATTGCCCATGCAAACTCCTTGTTGAAATTCTATCCATTGAGGGGCTGGCACTGTGGCATAGCGAGTAAAGTCACTGTTTGCAGGCCAACATCCCATATGGGCGCTGGTTCAAGTCCCAGCTGCTCCACTTCTAATCCAGCTCTCTGCTATGGCCTGGAAAAGCAGTGGAAGATGATCTAATTGTTTGGGCCCCTGCACCTGCACGGGAGCCCTGGAAGAAGCTCTGGCTCCTGGCTTCAGATCTGAAGCCCAGCACTGGGATGCCAGTACTGCAGATGGCTGCTTTTACCCATTTTCCATAGCACCAGCCCCTGAAATTCTATCCATTGAGTTATAATTAATAATCCTCTTCATTCATAACAGCCTTCATCAACGCTTCCCTCAGGTCCTCTTGGAAGAATTAAACTCACCCAGACAAGTCTGGATCTCTTCCCATATAAAACAGATTTTACTGCTGTATGTTAGCCTGCTGTGTAATACATAGGTGCTTTAGACAGTTCATGGAGATATGGAATCATAAGATTTATTGTGGTACAAATGATTTCTGAAAACTATGCAGTTTTTTCTTAGGCGTTTTCTGTGAATTTTTTTTGAAGATCCCTGGTATCTGTGTCTCAGTGCCTTGTATCCAGTCCCATTCTTGTCTCTGATTACAAGTTTAAAGGGCAGTAAGTTCACAGATTATTTCTTCAGGTAACTCCCTAGTACATAGGACGGTGCATTACCCATAGGAAGAATAAAACATTTACTCACCAGCAGTTGTGGTTATATATGTCCATCTTTTAGTCTTGTTATCCTTATCCAAGTTTATGAAGAAAGAATAAAATACAATTTTTCTGTATTATAAATTATATCAAAACAGAATTGCCTTAACCTCTTAAAGACAATAAATAAGCAGGAGCTGGCATTCGATGCAGTAGGACATGCATGGTATTGAATTCCATGGGTTTGGGTCCCAGATCTGTTCTGATCCAGCTTTTCTGCTAGTGCAGGCCTTGGGAGGCAGTAGATGATGGCTTAAGTATTTGGGTTTCTGCCTCCCACGTGGGAGATGCAGATGGAATTTTGGCTCCTTGCTTCAGCCTGGCATGCTCTGGCTATTGTGGGCATTAGAATTAGTGGGTGGAAGATTTGTCTTTTTCCCCCTTGCTTTTCTCTCTCTGTGTTACTTGGCCTTTTAGATAAAATAGATAAACTTTTAAAAGTTCATGGAAAATGGAATTGAAAGATAAGTTATTTTTAAAAATGAAAATTAAATCCAAATAAAAGTATCAGACAAATTTTCAGATTTTTTTCTGGTAACTATTCAAAGAAAGCATGGAGTAGTTTCTTCAGCGTTTTTGTGCTATGATTTTTCAGAATAAGTTATGAGACGGTGCTTGTTCTTTGTGACTGTTTAGTTGGAGTACTTAGAAAGCAGTAATTTAGGTACAAGAATGAGATGTTGAGAACCTTGTGAGCTACTTGGTTTTCAGGCTTTTTTTCTGATTCCAAGGCAGAAGGAAGAATGTAATTATTTACATAGCTGTGATTAACTGGAAAAGGAATAGGAGTTTGTTGAGGAGGAGGAGGTGATATTTGTTGTTGTTTTTATGTTCTAGACCTTTTAGAGGAATTATGTTGCCTTTGCAAAATCCTTTTCAACAAGTTGATTGAGAGTTTTTGCTTTAATTTGCAGATCAAATTTTTATTTTTCGTTCGATTTCTTACTGACCTTTAGTAAAAGTATTTTATTTGAGGTAGCTATGTAGATCTAGGCCATCTCCTATTGCTTTTTTTGCTGTCCAGCAGTCATAGTACAGGATATCTACTCTGTACAGCACAGTACAGTACAGTACTGTGTACTAGCTAACAATATTTTATTAACTGTTGGAAGTAGTGATTGTTAACCGTATATTCAGTAATGAAATCTGAAAAGTGTTATAAGTACATATAGATAAATTTTTTTTGGAATGAGCTACTTACATTACATTCCAATAGTGGACAGATAGTCTTCACATCTTTGCCTAGAAATGAATCTGGTTGAGTCTTTATTTTCGCGAAACTCAGTGTCTGTTTAAGTTCCTGAAAAAGATTTTGTTTCGGACTCTAGAAGTGAATGTCCAAGAGTGAGCCCAGAAGAGCTGTTTAACAACTTCACAACTAATTACTTTACTATGGAGGCTTTCAGTTCCTCTGAAAAGAGCTACTTAAGTGGACCACATACAAATACCAGATAATCAGTTGGTTTCTGTAAACCTCTCTCTGGTATCCCTAAAACCTTAGCCTTTCATTCCCCAGTATTGCTGAAAAGTTTTTGGTTTCTGAAGTTTGGGGAAGAGGGGACTAGAAATCAAGAGATGGTTATGATTGAGGCTTCAGTGGTAGAGCTTTAGAGAACACTTCTGCCAGCCTATGGAATGGTGTCTCTCAGTGAGAAGTCTGCTGCTTCCATGATGTATTACTTTTTTTTTTTTCTTTTTATTACCATAAGGTAAAAAGTTTAAGCTGCTAAGCTTCCCTTCTAAAAATGTAGATTAAGATGTAAATTAATTCGTTCCAAATGCTTTATTCCTAATTCAGGTAAAAAAGCCATACTGATATTTAAGTTTTGGTTTATAACAGTGGTGATAATCAATGGCTGTTTTTATGTGTGTGTTTTAAGATTTAAGAAAGGCAGAGCCACATGGAGGGAGAGAAAACCAAAGAAATCTTTTATCCCATGGTTCCCAGAAGCCAGGAGCTTCGAACTCCAGCTGGGTCTCCTACATGGGTAGCAGGGGCCCATGTACTCAGGCCATCTGCTGATTTCCTTGGCATATTAGTAGAGAGCTGGGTCAGAAGCAGAGCAGCTGGGATTCAAACTGGTGCCCCAAAATGGAATGCTGGCATTATAGGTGGCAGCTTGACCCGCTGCACAGCAACACTGGCTTGTGTTTTTATATGATTAGAATTGGATTTACAAGCTTGCTTCTGTCCTTCCCTATGCTAGATGTACAAGGCTCAAGGAGAGGAATTCAGAGTGTACGGAATATGCCAGAGACAGAGTAGGTGATTCCTTTCTTGTTTAGTATTTGTTTATTTAAAAAATACAGCAGCAAAGAATGAGAGATGGAGAGAGAGAGATCTGCCATCTGCTGGTTCACTCCCAGAATGCCCACAAAAGCCAGGGGGCAGGGGCAGGCTAAAGTCAGGAGCCAGTTAGTCCATCAGGATCTCCCATTTGGGTGCCAGGAACTGAGACACTGGGAGAATTGTCTTCCTTTCAGGGTACACATTAGCAGAAAGCTGATGTGAGACTTGATCCCAGTTTTTCTGATAAGGGGTGTGGACATCCTAAGCGGTGGTTTTAACTATAATGCCTACCCTAGCTGCTTGATTTTTTTTTTTTTTTTTAGATTTTTTATTTATTTGAAAGGCAGAGTTATAGAGAGGCAAAGGCAGAGAGAGACCATCTGCTGGTTCACTCCCTATATGGCCACAATGGCTGGAGCTGGGCTGATCCAAAGCCAGGAGCAAGGAGCTTCTTCCAGGTCTCCCATGCCGGTGCAGGGGCCCAAGGACTTGTACTATCTTCACTGCTTTCCCAGGCCATAGCAGAGAGCTAGATTGGAAGTGGAGCAGCTAGAACTGATGAGGCACCCATATGGGATGCTGGCACTGCAGACAGCTCCTTTACCAGCTGTGCCACAGCGTGGATTGATTTATTCATTCATTCATTCATTCATTCATTTATTTTATTCATTCAGGCAGTGGTTCACTCCCCAGTTTGCCACAACTGTGCCATTTGGTCTGTGCCAGGCCAGAGCTGTTCCAGTCCAAAGCCAGGAGTTTCTTCCGGGTCTCCCATGTGGGTGCAGGGGCCTAAGGACTTGGGCTATCTTCTGCTGCTTTCCCAGGCCACAGCAGAGAGCTGGATCGGAAGAGGAACAGCCACAACTAGAACCAGTGCCCATAAGGGATGCCGTCGCTTCAGGCCAAGAATTTAACTTGCTGCACCACAGTGCCGGCCCCTCTTTATTTTTTTAAAGATTTATTTATTTGCTTGAAAGTCAACAGTTAGAGCGGAAGAGGCAGAGAGAGAATTTTTCATCACTGCTTCACTCCCCAGATGGCTACAATGGTCAGAACTAGGCCAGGCTGAAGCCAATAGCCAGAAACTTCTTCCGGGTCTCCCACATGTGTGCCCAAGCACTTGAGCCATCTTCTGCTGCTTTTCCCAAGCTATTAGCAAGGAGATGGCTTGGAAGTAGAGCAGCTGGGACACAAATCAATGCCCATATGGGATGCCAGCATCATATGAGTGCCGGTTCGAGTCCCAGCTGCTCCACTTCTGCCTGGAAAAGCAGTGAAAGATGGCCCAAGTCCTTGGGCCCCTGTGCCCACGTGGGAGGCCTGGAGGAAGCTCCTGGCTCCTGGCTTCGGATTGGCGCAGCTCCAGCCATTGCAGCTATCTGGGGAGTGAACCAGTAGTTGGAGGACTCTCTCTCTCTGTCTCTGCCTCTCTCTGTAACTCTTTCTAAAATAAATAAATAAATAAATAAATAAATATTTTTTAAAAATGCTAAACATGTATCAGGGTGAAACAGCTTTCAGGGGGCCTCACTGTGGTGCAGCGGGTTAACGCCCTCGCCTGAAGTGCCAGCATCCCATATGGGTAGCTGGTTCAACACCCGGCTGTTCAACTTCTAACCCAGCTCTCTGGATAGAAGATGGCCCAAATCCTTGGGCCCCTGCACCCATGTGGGAGATCTGGAGGAAGCTCCTGGCTCCTGTCTTTGGATCAGCACAGCTCCAACCGCAGCCAATTGGGGAGTGAACCAGTGGATGAAAGACCTCCCTCCCTCCTTTACTTTCTCTCTCTCTCTCTTTCTGCCTCTCTTCTCTGTGTAATTCTGACTTTCAAATAAATCCTTGCTATCGTAAAGGAGTCACAAGACATGTAACTACTTCTAAATAATTGCATGCATTGTGATCAAAAGCAGGCATGTAGCATAGAATATTTGTGTCTATTTCAAATTAGAACAAAGTTTGTATATATTTTTCTTTTGTTTATCTTGTTGCTCTTTTTTCATACTTTTATCTTTTACTGTGTTTTGACTAAAAAGGAATTGAGAGTAGACTAAGGAGGAGTTTTGAGATTGTGTAAATTTTGTTTGTAGTGTGAATTGGATTAACCCTATAACCTGGGGACTTAGAATAAAACAGACAAGAGATTAGTGGCACACTAGAAGACAGTATTGTTTTTGTCAGAGGCACAGTTAACAATCTGTTCTTTCAAATGGCTATAAAATTAGAACCAGCTACCTATTTTTAATAACCGTTATATAAATATCATGGTTTTATTTTTTTTAATGTTACATGTACAAGTCACAGGGAGAATGTGGTTTGTATAGGTGGTATTTCTCCATTATACAAATTGCAAAAAGCTGAGAGAAAAACAGAAGTCATTGTTTCAGCTCCTGATATTTCTGGTTTTTACAATTTGGTATATGTTTATTTAACCTATGCATACTTTTTGTTCATTTTGCATAGCATATTTTAAAATTATATTTTGCTTTTATCACATAGCTAAATTTTCAACTTTATTATCTGATTGCAAGAATTAGTAATTATCGTTAGTTTGTGAAGCTATTAATCAAGACCGTCAGAAACCAGTTGTGAAAGCTTTTAAATGTTTTATATAGTGCGCTAGTGCTTCCATTTAATACTTTTTTCGCTGGTAAGGGGCCAAGACTTCAGCAATTAAGTGAAGAAAACAAAGATGACGAAAAATACAGGTATCTCAGGAAACTAAGTGAAACAAATGAAGTTTAGTTTTGTGAAGTTAAAAACAAATGCAACCCCATGTTTACTAGGACCTTGGAGATATTTGGAAAAAATGTATTTGTTTATTAACCCATCTATTAAAATTATTTTTACTTTGATTTTTCTTTTTTTCCCCTTGAATTTGCTTTCTTTTTTTAAGAATGCCAGGCCAGAAACTGCCCCTAATGATGATGAAGAAGCCTTAGATGAAGAAACAAAAAGAAGAGATCAGATGATTAAAGGGGCCATTGAAGTTTTAATTCGTGAATACTCCAGTGAGCTAAATGCCCCCTCACAGGAATCTGACTCTCACCCCAGGAAGAAGAAGAAGGAAAAGAAGGAGGACGTATGTGTTCTGACAGCACAGTCATTCCTGCAGTTTGTTTTTTATAGTGTGACTCTTTATGCTTTGATTGCATTTTAGCTTGGAAGAGAAAACAGTATGAGTAGTCTTATAATAATGTGCAAGTTGAAAGGGAAAGTTTGATTCTCTTAAACTCGTTTATTTTAGAGAAACTTGTGGGGTATTCTTTAAAAATACTAATATTTTATTGCCACGAAAAGATACCATAAAATACATATTTACAGAATGAATTTATCATAATTTTGACTGTTTTCTCAGCTAGCTTCTTATATTTTTAACCAAAGCATGCCTGTTTTCTATGTTTGAAATATACTGGGGTGGTGACTTGTACTTAAATGTGGGTTGAATTTAGTTTAAAGCAAAGCAAACAAAAAGCTTCAATAATAATGAGTAGGAACTGGTATTAAGAAGTAAAGTAAGATTCATTTATTTTTTACCATAACAATCTGGCCTTGTTTACGTTATCCCCTAATTTTGATATTTCTGCCTCTGCTCTAAGCAGGAAACCAGGCTTCAGCTGCTGAAGGTTTCACCCATTCTTTTTAGCTGCCTTTCCGTTAGACACTCTTGTCTTGTTGGAAACCCTGTCAGTAATGCTGTTAACATCCAATGGGAGAACCTTGAAAGAGCAGCGCAAGATGAAGTGCTCCACCCCAGGGAACTGAATACCAACTTTTTTGCCAGGCTAATTTAATGGAAGATTAGGGAATCTAGAAAGAAAGAAGATGATTCTTGGATTTGCCTCTTTTGATTAAACTTAGAGAAATTATGGGGAATAAATGGTCTTTTTAAAAAATTGGAAGTATTTTATATGCTTGTATGAAAGTTCTTCTAAAAGTTCATGGAAAATGGCTGTTACCACAAAACCTGCATGATTTCAAATTTTTACAGTTAAATAAACATAATTTCATTTTCTCTGAACTTTTTAAAGTATTCTCTTGTAAGCTATGGAGAAGTACTATAAATTGTATGTGTCATATTTAGTTATCAAGGGTTGATTAGTGGTTTGTACTATTTGGGGTTTCAGTACCTTTTTAAGACCATCTTCAGGTTCACTTGGTTTAATTCTTCCTTGTTTGGCCATAAAACCCTGTGTAGGGAGATGCAATGAGGTCAGTCAAGAATAGGACCATGTCGCCCTGTAGAGTTTGTTGCTATTCTTCCCACATCATTGGGAAAGGCGAAAAACAGCAAATCAATGAAATCTTGTCCTCTGGTAGGAATTATAGATAAATTTTGTTGGGGAATGTTTACTGTATCTTGGAGAAGATCACAGAAAAGACTCTGCTACTGTGAGGCCCCCTCCCCCCACCCTTAGTCTTTTGTTTTGGGGATGTTGGAGGGATAAGTGGGTGTAGGTACCTGGAGCATTTGTAAAAAGAGTGCAACATACAGTTATTGTATTGTTTACAGTATAAACTTGCAGGTACTGAATTTCAGAGTGATATAAGCTGTTTTGTTGTTTTTGAAAAAAATCTTTGTGGATTTTTTCGCAGATTTTTCGTAGATTTCCAGTGGCCCCGCTGATCCCTTACCCACTCATCACTAAGGTTTGTTTAAATTGTGGGTGTTGGGAATACCAGTGTTTACTCCTGCCCAGATTCTTGTTTATCTGATTTTTCACTAACCTTAGATTGTTAGAGTTATTACTATAAATGTTTTGCTTACTCATATTTTATAAGACTCATGTGAAATATTTATCTTTAATTTTTCAGATTGATACAGATTGATCTGTATTCATTCTTTCCTGTTCCCTTTTTCTTTTAGGAGGATATAAATGCTATAGAAATGGAAGAAGACAAAAGAGACTTGATATCCCGAGAGATCAGCAAATTCAGAGACACACACAAGGTAGTATTCTTGTTTTTTCACTTGCTACCAATCTAGACTTTTTACAGAATCCAAAGCAAACAGACAAGAAAAACCAACCTTACCTTAGAATATAATTTTAAATGCCTTTTGTAGGTTTGATATGTAGATAGAAACAAAGAAACGGAAAACCAATGCCATATTAAAGTGGTCCTTGACATGTTATGCTTAGCTTTTTCAGTTACTGACTGCTCTGCAATCATCTCACTTTAATATGAATACAAGCTAATTTTATTTTTAGATTACGACATAAACATCAAGATCAGATTTAAATTAGATTCAAGGGGGCAGCAGGATAACATACACTGTAGTGTATTTCTGGGGGAACAGTTATTTAAACTTAGGAAAACCTTTTTTCTTTAGAGCTGAGATTAAAAATTAAGATTTATATTTGTATAGATTTAGGTTGAGTGGGGGAGATTTTTAAAAGTAAGTCAGTGGTTACCAGACTTACCAAATTTTAGATGCATGGAAGAACTGTAAATTCCCATAAAGCTAATCTATTCATTGACCCCCACCATTATGATAGAGATCATATGGTGACTAATGCAAGATGAAACTCTCAGCTTGGAAAGTAACAAGGAATAGGATGTAAGTATGAGCTTCTGTTTTTTATTATATTTATGGATGCCCCCTCAGAAAAATATGCAAAGGGGTAACTGGCTTGGAAATGGGTATTTGTGCATAGCAAATCCCACTCACGAGTTTTGCCTATTTAAAGCTTCTCTCAATGACAGTGCATCTATCTGTGAATGTTTGCTGGTGTTGAAGGTGTTGCTTATGAGTGGTGAAATGAAAACACTGCATGAAATGTATTTTGATAGAGATAATAAATGTTACTGGTTCTTAATCAGAGGCTGAGATTAGTGAAGTGTCAAGTATTCATTTTCTCTTCTATCAGTCTTATTTTTTCTCATTGCTTTCAAAATGCCAAGTATCAATGAATCAGTGCTGCTGAACACTTAATATCCAGATGCCCAGCCCTCGCTCACATACATGTGCTTCTTCAGGAACTAAATGTGCCTGTAAACACATGCAGTTCTCCCAAAATCAGTTTGAGTATTAAAATGGTGGTGTGTGGAAAGTCATTTTAGAGGAACACTTGTGGTTAGCTTCAGTATTTACGTTTAGTGCTGAGTAAGCTTAAAAATGGTATACAGTTGTGTGTGTGGTTTACCCCCTTTTTGTTTTTATTTGTTCCACCCTGTCATTTATTGGTTATGAGGAAATCATGCTTTAAAACAAATAAATTCAAAATATACTGCTTTGGAGTTTGATGATCTGTCAGGCATTTAATTGCCTTAGTATTATTTCACTAGAAGGGAAATGTTTTGAATTTCCAAAATGTGTTTTAAAAGTAAAACCAAAACAAAAAACAAAGTTATTTGTATTGGGTGGTATGGTGAATGGGGGATATTTGAAACTCCAGTAACAAAAATGAGCTCAGTGAACCTTTGCATGTTTTGGTTTGAGTTTATTAAATAACCACAGTCAGGGTATCAGCGTGGCAGGGGGCGTCCATTTACAGCACGGATGAGTCTGAAGAGAGAATAAGGTAAGATTTATGATTTTTTTAATCTGTCCTTTCTCTTCATTATTTTCTTACATTTTTATTTAGACTCACCTCATTTCCTATTTCTCCAATCACTCTAAAAATATACACATTTATGCTATATAAATATGTGTATGATGCATATATGTATAGCATGTAATAACTTTAAATATTTAGTATGGACTAGATTCACTTACTTTTTCCATTTACTTAGAACCAAACTTAAAATGAGTTCTCAAACAAATTACTGCTTGCATAAGAGATTAAGTAGCATAGTGAATAAGCAAGACTAAAAAAATTGAGGATTTCTACAAAAGAAATTAATATTGGGACAACTAAAATTATCTGTAAGTATCTATTATCTCAGAAGTAAATACATTTCTTTATAGTATGACATTGATTGAGGTAAGTTTTATGTAGTTTAGCCTCATTTTACAATATAAATTTTTTATTCCGTTAGAACTGTTTCAGAAATGAGATTTCACCCCTGTAAATAGTCTTTTCGTTTCTGTCCTCTTTCTCACATTTCTTATCTTGCCCTTTGTAATTTCAATGTATCCAGTATTGCTTTGCCTGCATTTCACTTTGGTTTAGACTGGCACAGCAGCTGGATATATTAATCTCTCATACATTAGCTTTTCTTTCATAATCCTCTATCAGTTCTCTGATCCATGAGGAAGAGAAAAAGAGTGTCTAAAAGGTAAGATTGCTTTTTAAAGTTGTTTTAAATGCTTTACATGACTGAGAAAAGAAAAATGCACATTTTATTGTTGCAGTTTAAATTTCATTTCAGTGAAACTAAACATGGAACCAAAGGAATAAATGTTTATTGGTTTTCTTTGTTTTACCTGCTTGGGGTATATATTCTTTTCTGACGTTGTGTAGAATCCGTGTGGTACACTGGTAATCTTGTCAGGGTACAAACTTGGTCTGCCTTTGTTATTTGGTTTATTTGTGAACCATGTACTTGCTCTTCCTCCCAGAAACATAGCTTGTAGGCAAGGTTAATCCAGTGTTGGCGATCCATGTCCTAGCACAGCATCTGTAAGTTAATATACAATCGTTCCTTCCAAGGATGGATTTATCATTGTAAATATATGATTGTTTTACAGGCATATGAGCATAAATATATTGCTTTTAAATATTTTAAATGAAAATATTACAATTAATGTACACTTTGCTTGAAGTGAATGATTTTGAAACCATTTATATTTGGTGGGCTGTCAGTCTCATAATGGTGGGAGTAAACGTTTCCGTAAAGCACATCTTGGCTGAATGCAGCTTGTGTTTTCTTTTGGAGGGTGGGCAAACCAGAGGGCAGATTATTTAGTTGCATTATAGTGACCACCTTTCCTCCTCCACAACTGGTGTCCTTTAGGTAATGGGATGTCTGCGGTTATTGCTATCAGTGGTCCCGCTGATGTACAGAAATGCATAATGGATAGAATTAAGTATTAGCCATGAATTGTATTTCTAGAAACTATGAACCACCACATTCTTCATGGTCATTCCACATAGTCATTGAGTGGCCATCCACACTTGATACAGTCTCCCAGAATTCACGATTGTAACTTCCTGATCTGTGTAGAGTATATGGTTTTGCACGAAATTATCAAGTCTTGTGATTGTTTCAGTTTAATTTGTCAAGTAAAACCACAAATATTTAATATTAAAGTATCAGTGGTTTGATGTTTTTGTTCCCAATATTGGGCATTGCGCCGGGAAAACTCTTGAATACTGGAGCTACAGAGTTAACTCTAAAAGTACTTTTATTGGTTTCTAGAAACTGGAAGAAGAGAAAGGCAAAAAGGAAAAAGAAAGACAGGAAATTGAGAAAGAACGGAGAGAAAGAGAGAGGGAGCGTGAAAGGGAACGAGAAAGGCGAGAACGGGAACGAGAAAGGGAAAGAGAACGTGAACGAGAGAAGGAGAAGGAACGGGAGCGGGAACGAGAACGAGATAGGGACCGTGACCGGACCAAAGAAAGAGATCGAGATCGGGATCGAGAGAGAGATCGTGACCGGGATCGAGAAAGGAGCTCGGATCGAAATAAGGATCGGAGTCGATCAAGGTAAGGCTTCATAGAAGTTACTGTCTGCTGATAGCTTTGGTAAAACCACAGGGAAGCCCTCACGTATCTCTGATAGAGAGTTTCCTTAGCCCCAGATTGTGGCTGGCGATGCTGAAAGTAGCAATTTTCAGTTCTTTGATTTCTCTCTGAAGCCAGTATTTACAGAAACCCAGGACAGCAACTGTCTGTCCACTTGCTTTGTGTAGACTTGATTGTTGTCTCAGTGGGCCACTGGGCGTTCTTCCTAGTTGCTGTTTCATTGGAGTCCTATATAATGAGAAATGATTCTGATTGACTTACTTTATCTCTGATGTGTTGAGTTTTTCCTGTGTTTGCTACCATTTACCTTCCCTGGCTTCATTGATGTTTCTTCCCAAAACTTTTGATTGATTGCTTTTATTTTAATTTTTATTTATTTATTTATTTTTGACAAAGTGAGAGAGAGAGAGAGAGAGAAAGGTCTTCCTGTTTCTGTTGGTTCACCCCCTGAAGTGGCCAATACGGCTGGTGTGTTGTGGCTGGCACACTGTGCCAATCCAAAGCTAGTAGCCAGGTGCTTCCTCCTGGTTTCCCATGTGGGTGCAGGGACCAAGGACCTGGGCCATCCTCCACTGAACTTCCGGGCCACAGCAGAGAGCTGGACTGGAAGAGGAGCAACCGGGACAGAAACCGGTGCCCCAACTGGGACTAGAACCTGGGGTGCTGGCGCCGCAGGCAGAGGATTAGACTAGTGAGCTGCGACACCAGCTTGATTGATTGCCTTTTAAAGATTATTTCTTTGAAAGTCAGAGCTACACAGAGAAGAGAAGCAGAGAAAGAGAGGTCTTCCATTCCTAGGTTCACTCCTCAGATAGCTGCAATGGCCAGAGTTGCTCCGATCCAAAGCCCTGAGCTTTTTTTTTTTTTTTTTTTTGACAGGCAGAGTGGACAGTGAGAGAGAGAGACAGAGAGAAAGGTCTTCCTTTGCCATTGGTTCACCCTCCAGTGGCCGGCGCACAGCGCTGATCCAATGGCAGGAGCCAGGTGCTTCTCCTGGTCTCCCATGGGGTGCAGGGCCCAAACACTTGGGCCATCCTCCACTGCATTCCTGGGCTATAGCAGAGAGCTGGCCTGGAAGAGTGGCAACCGGGACAGAATCTGGTGCCCCGACCGGGACTAGAACCTGGTGTTTCGGTGCTGCAAGGAGGAGGATTAGCCTATTGAGCTGCGGCCCCGGCCTGCAATTTTGTTTTATTACTGTAAATTAAATATTTCAGAACTTTCCTAGCAAGCCAAAATTATGTTTCTTGATTTCTATATTACTTGATCACTAATGAGGTTGATTATTTTTTTAGGTTGATTATTTTCAACATGCTTATTAGTCTTGTAGTTTTGAGGAAAATTAGCAATTTGTTTTTTCCTGTTGTACACTGTTATGTAATTAGTTGGGATTTCAGTTTACTGTGGGACATTCTTTAATCCTTTAAATGTTTTTAGGTTTGTTTTCTGATACACAATTAACTGCTAACATAGACTTCAGAGCATAGTTCAGGATTTGAGGCTGGGCCCACAGTCTTTCTCTCTGATGAGTATAGAAGTGCTTCCAGTAGTACTTTGTGGTGTGTGTATCCCCTCTTTCCCTTTGTGTCTAAAGGAGCACAAAGACTGACCGAGTTAAAATCTTCTGTTTACGTAGAGAAAAGAGCAGAGATCGTGAAAGGGAACGAGAGCGGGAACGGGAGAGAGAACGGGAACGGGAGCGTGAGCGAGAACGAGAGCGAGAGAGAGAGCGAGAGCGGGAACGGGAGCGCGAGAGAGAGAAAGACAAGAAACGGGACCGAGAAGAAGACGAGGAAGATGCATATGAACGAAGAAAACTTGAAAGAAAACTCCGAGAGAAAGAAGCTGCTTATCAAGAGGTAAGTTGAAGAAGTGATTTTATTTTTAAATCCTGGTGCATTTAGGTAAGTTAAAATTTGTAGGACTATAGAACCATTGTATGAAGTGTTAAAGCATGAAATCTTTTTTAGCGCCTTAAGAATTGGGAAATCAGAGAACGGAAGAAAACTCGAGAATATGAAAAGGAGGCTGAAAGAGAAGAAGAAAGGAGAAGAGAAATGGTAAGTTCTAGATTAAAAATAAATTTAAAAGTCTGGCCGGCGCCGTGGCTCAACAGGCTAATCCTCCGCCTTGCGGCTCCGGCACACCGGGTTCTAGTCCCGGTCGGGGCGCCGGATTCTGTCCCGGTTGCCCCTCTTCCAGGCCAGCCCTCTGCTGTGGCCCAGGAGTGCAGTGGAGGATGGCCCAAGTGCTTGGGCCCTGCACCCCATGGGAGACCAGGAAAAAGCACCTGGCACCTGGCTCCTGCCATCGGATGAGCGCGGTGCGCCGGCCGCAGCGTGCCATCTGCGGCAGCCATTGGAGGGTGAACCAACGGCAAAGGAAGACCTTTCTCTCTGTCTCTCTCTCTCTCACTATTCACTCTGCCTGTAAAAAAAAAAAATTAAAAAATCTAATCAACTTGTTCCCCTGAACTACAGATAACTTTATAACTTGAAATATAGAGGCTTCTCCGTTGTTAGGTAATTTAATTCTATTCAATTTCAAGCAATATTGAGATAATTTAAGTACACAAAAATATTTCTTCCAAATGTAGCTCCAGCTGTAGCGGCCATGTGGGGGGGTGAACTAACAGAAGGAAGACCTTTTTCTCTGTCTCTTGCTGTCTAACTCTGTCAAATAAGTTTAAAAAAATAGAATCTGCAAAGTTTTTTTAACTGTACTTATATAAAGCAGTTAATATGGTGAAAGGAATTTATTTACTGATTCAAAAAGCAGAGAGACAAAGAGATCCCATCCAGTGGTGCTATCCCCAGATGCCCACAATGGCTGGGGATAGGCCAAGCCAAATATTGGAACCATAGTTCAATCCACGTCTGGCATGTGGGTGGCAAGAACCCAGTTATTTGAACCATCATCTCTGCCTTCTAGAGCCCTCATTAGCAGAAACTAGAATCAGAAGCTAAAACCAATAATAAATCCTCAGGCATTTCAGTGTGAGACACTGTAATCCTAACTGGTATATTTTTCTTTTTTAAAGATTTATTTAATGATTTGAAAGACAGAGTTATGAGGAGTTGGGGAGGGGAGCAGGAGGGAGAAAGAGAAGGAAAATCTTCCATTGGCTGTTTTACTCTCTAATTGGTGCAACAGCTGGGGCTAGGCCATACAGAAGCCAGGAGCCTGAACTCCATCTGGGTTTCTTAAGTGGGTGGCAGGGAACCAAGTACTTGAAACTTCCCAAGCACTTTAATGGGGAGCTGGATCAGAATTGGGACAGCTGAGGGACTCAAACTCAGTGTTCCAACATGAGATTTGATTGTTGTAGCCCACTGTGCAACATAGCTGTCCCTGTAACTGTAACTGGTATCTTAATTACTAGGCCAAACACATGCCCCCAGAATTTTTTTAAATAGATCAAAATGTTATGGACATAGAGTTGATGAATTAATTACTTTTACTTAGATACCATGTTGTCCTTTTTTAAAAACTACATGATGATCATAAAAATGAATTTTGCTTTTTGAATTTATACTGTTGATGAACTATAGCAATGAAGCAATTAGCATAGGTTGTTATATTTTATCATAGTGTTTATTTCTGTAGTATGTTCCCCAAATTCTGTGTTTCCAGGATTTCATTGAGATTTCTCGGTCAACAGTTTGGAGATGCTTCTCCCGGAAACTTCATTGAAGCTAACAGTCTTCTTCGTATAGTTTTTTTTTTTTTCCCCCAAAGATTTATTTATTTGACAGGCAGAGGTACAGAGAGACAGTGAGAGTGATCTTCCATCCATACACAGAGAAAGAGAGAAATCTTCCATTTGCTGGTGCATTCCCCAGATGGGTGCAATGACCAGCACTGGGCCAAGCCAGAGCCCGGAGCTTCTTTTAGGTCTCCCACATGGGTGCAGGGGCTTTCCCAGGTGCATTAGGAGGGAGCTGGATCAGAAATGGAACAGCTGGGTCTCAAACTGGTGTCCATATGGCCACTGCAGGCCATGGCTTAACCTGCTGCACCACAGCGTTGGCCCCTATGATCTGTTCTTGCAACTCTGAACTGCTTCCCTTAGCACAAGGACCATACTGTCACCCTAGACAACAATTGCAGTTGGAACAGTAATAAAGCAGAAAATTCTAATAAATGTTTGTAATAAGCAGCAGCTTTATTTGCTGTGCCACGGTGTTGGACCCGAGATAGATTTTGAAAATGACACATAAAGGGAATTTTTGTAAGTAACGAAGAGGGTGCATGTAGCACTAGCTAGATGGCAGTATGAATTTGCCAAACATTAGATCTTTAATGTCACAAAATCATTTTAAACTTTTTTGGACTTTAGAATTAAGAATAGGGTTTTGGCTCCCATAAAAGAAACTTCCATGCATAGATTAGAAAATAGCAAGACAGTGTTAACACTGTGGAATCTTGAATGATTCTGCTTCCTATGAGCAAATACGAAACTTGCCTGTCTAGGCAAAAATTTCCTAGTAGTTCTTTTTTGTTTGAAAGCTTTAGAAAAAACCTCAGTAATACAAAGCAATTACTTGATGATGTTCCAGTAGCACAAGTATCTTAGATAAAAGTTAAAGTTTCTGCTGACTTTCTCAAGAATACTAAATTCTCTTCCTCTTGGTACATACCTTACAAGACTTTATGTGTGTCTGTATTTTAGTAATTGAAGATATTTGTACATACCTTCATTTTTCTTGCTCCTTGACAATCTGCTTTGATTCATTGATGACTTTTAGTGTGCCAGCCTTGTGCTAGGTAATAGACATACAAGAACGAGTGATGGGTCAGTTTTGAAATAAGTAAGCAGTATCGTCAGAGCTACTTAGTTTCAGGGGTGTGAATAAGCCTTTATGGTATATTTACAATGGTTCTAGTAGAGAAAGAGCACTAACTGTGCCAGGGGTTAGAGGTTTTTGCTCACGGATAGATGGTTAAAGTCATGTAGAGTAACATTGGAACTGTGGTCAGAAACCTGTTATCTGCTTTGTATATAAATATGGTTGATATTGATGTAATTATGGTTAGATATCACTAGATATAAAATGAAGACATAAGTTAAAAACATTCGTAATAGTTGTTGGATTTGAAATACCAAAAATGAGAATGAGAGGTCCTTGTACTTTGGTTTATTTACTATCACTTCAAAGATAGCCAGGAACAGGATTTAAATTTTTAATCTCACATTTCATAAAAACTACTTAAAACGTAATTGGCCTACAAAATGAAATTTAAAATATTAATAAACATAGGAATATAGCTTCCAGCATTTGTTTGCTAGTGTTATTTTCATTTCATGGCTAAGTCCTAAAGCTGCCTTGTTTTGCATGTAAAAGCTAAACAGCGTTTAATGTGATTCACATTTAATGCATGAAATATATGAGAACTATGAAGTGCGAGTAGTGTGAATGAGAAGCATCTGTTCCCAAGGGAGTTGGGGGAGGTCAACTGAGTGATTTCTATGTTAAATTTACACAGTTTATCCTTCACTTCCTCAAAGGCAAAAGAAGCTAAACGACTAAAAGAATTTTTAGAAGATTATGATGATGATAGAGATGATCCCAAATATTACAGGTAAAGGAATCTTGCTTTATGAACTCATACCTTCAGCTTTTAATTACCACATTTTCCCTGCTATACCAGATACTACACATTCACCAGGTGCAATACCAGCAGGAAATTTTCACATTTCATCCTGGATCCACTACTGCACAGTTTTCTGGGAGAAGGAAGAGAGCTATTTTCTTTATCTGTTTTAAATGGGGTTCCATATTTTATTGCAAGTGAAATATATTTCTTATGACTATCTAGAGTTGTTTTCTCCTCCAAGAATTTAAAGAATGGTTAAAAGTTATCTGGCCACCAGTGTTACGGCTTACCTGATAAAGCTGCTGCCTGTGACACCAGCATCCCATATGGGCACCAGTTTGAGTCTTGGCTGCTCCACTTCTGATCTAGCTCACTGCTAATGTACCTGGGAAAGCAGAGGAAGATGGCCCGAATACCTGGGCCCCTGCACCCACATGGAAAACCCTAATGAAGTGCCTGGCTTCTGGCATTGGGCTGGCCTAGCCCTAGCCATCTGGGTAGTGAACCAGCAGATAGAAGATAGATCTCTTTCTCTCTCCCTCCCTGAGTGTATGTGTGTCTTTCTTTCTCTCTGTAAGCTGTAACTATGACTTTAAAATAGGTAAATCTTAGAAAAAAGAAGGGGCAAGGGGCAAGGGCCAGTGCTGTGGTGTAGCAGGTAAAAGCCACCACCTGCATTGCTGGCATCTCATATGGGTGCCGGTTCAAGTCCTGGCTGCTCCACTTCCACTCTTTACTGTGACCTGAAAACAACAGTAGAGGTTGGCCTAAGTCCTTGGGCCCCTGCACCCATGTGGGAGACCTGGAAGAAGCTCTTTATTTGAAAAGCAGAGGTTGAGAGAGAAAAAGAGGAGGGATCTTCTGGTTCACTTTTCAAATGACTATAACGCCAGAGCTGCGCTGACCTGAAGTTAAGACCCAAGAACTTCCGTGTCTCTCATGTGGGTGCAGGGGCCCAAGGACATGGGCCATCTTGAGGTTTATTTATTTTGACTTGTTTGAAAGGCAGAGAGATCTCTAATGTACTTTCCAAATCCTGTACCAGCCAGAACTTAGCCAGGCAGAGGTCAGGAGCTGAGTACCTAGTGTGGTTCTTGCATGTTGGGAGCATGAAGCCAAGTACTTGAGTCACTCCCTGTTGCCTCACAGGGTGTGCATAAGCAGGAAGTTGGAATTGGGAAAAGAGCTTTTACTTGAAACCAGACACTCTGATAGGCTATGTGGGCATTCCAACTGTGATGCCCAACACCTATGCTCTGTGGCATTTTAAACCACTCCTTTTCTAGCATTTATGACTTTATGATAAAGTTGTTTTTTCCCCACACCTTCCATTCAGACAAAGTTTTCTGAGGGTATTGTTTTAATACCCTTTTATGTGTCTTGTGTTTGACATGAAGCAGGTGTAATGAAGACATTTAGTATATAATTATATCCAATACACTACAGCCAAAATAAGATTTTAACTCGCAAGTTAAATTGAAAACATGCCAAAGATGTTCATTTGATTTGGAAAAGGCCACAAAGTCAATAAAAATTATTGAAGACTATAATCATGAAATGGCAGTGCATAGCTTCAGCATTCCAAGATATGAACTGCTAAGTAGAGAACCTCTGCTTTCTGTTGAATCTATGCTGCTCCCAGAATTTTTGTAAAAGGAAAGAATTTAAGATATAGAACTATCCTTAGTGGTATTAATGCTTTGTTTACTGCTGTTTACAGCTTGGGTGAACGTGTTGGATTCCTTGTGAATCTGATGCAAAATGACATCTCTCTTTTTTGCTCTAGACAGTTAAATAACTGCAATAATGAAGGAAACATGATGATACATGACAAGACAATGCTTATTACATATTAACATCTAGTGGACATGAATGAATGTGGTTGTTCTATAGATAAGGGACATTAAGACAATCTTTAGTGTTTCTCTTAACATGCACCTTTTAATTTTAAAGAATTGCTGTGGGTGAATTGTGTGTAGTTGTCGATAAGCTGAGTACTAAATGAGTTCTATTACCATTTACCTTTTCAGAGGAAGTGCTCTTCAGAAAAGGTTGCGTGACAGAGAAAAAGAAATGGAAGCTGATGAGCGAGATAGGAAGAGAGAAAAGGAAGAACTTGAGGAAATCAGGCAACGCCTTCTGGCAGAAGGACACCCGGATCCAGATGCGGAGCTCCAGAGGGTGAGATGCTACCCTGTGCATAATGACTTTACTTTAAGATCATCATGTCATCTTAAAACCAGCTGTCAGTTTAATGTACAGTGAAGGAAAATGTACTTTATGATGAAAGGAATTCGCTCTTATATGGGAGATTATTAGTACTTAAAATATCTTTTAGGGATTTGTTTATTTGAAAGGCAGAGTGGGAGGGAATGTGCTGCCATTTGATTGTTAATTCCCCAAATGCCCAAACTAGCCAGGACTTCGTCATACTGAAGCCAGTAGCCAAAAATTCTTTTCCAGTCTCCCTTGTGGGTCCCAACCACTTGGTTGTATGCTGCCTCCACGTGGCATTAGCAGGAAGCTGGATCAGAAGTTGAGTGGCCAGAACTAGAAGCAGACACTCTGATACTAGATGAAGGCATCATAAGTTGCAAATGAACAATCACTGCACAATGCCTGTCCTAGTCTTTTTATTTTTTACACATATCATCAGTATTCATTGGTTAACAACATTAAACATCTTACAGATGTCTTAGTCATATCTTTCAATGAAACTTTACTAGAAACCTGTTTTTCCTATAGATTGCTCTGAAATTCAATAGCTTTGTTGTTTGCGTTCCTTCTCTTACTGCTACTCTGAGTATTTAAAGAACACTATTTCCTGAACACTTTGTCATTTTAAAAAGGGAAAGACCATTACGTAGGCCCTGGCATACCTCATTCTTGGATTTAGGAAGAATGGGCGCCTCTGTTGTGGCATATTGGGTAAAGCCACTGCCTGTGTTCCTGGCTGCCACAGTTCTGATCCAGTTCCCTGCAAATGTGCCTAGGAAGGCAGCAGAGGATGGCTCAAGTACTTGGACCCCTGCCACCCATGTGGGAGACCTTGAAGAAGCTCCTGGCTTCTGATTTTGGACTGGCCCATTTCTGGCCATTGCAGCCATTTGGGATATAAACCACCAGATGGAGGGTCTCTTTCTCTGTCTCTCCTCTTTGTTTGGCTGCTTTTCTTTTTCTTTTACTTTTTAAAAGATTTTTATTTATTTATATGAAAGTCAGAGTTACATAGAGAAAGGAGAGGCAAAGAGAGAGAGAGATCTTCCATCCAATGGTTGACTACCCCATTGGCTGCAATGGCCGGAGCTGCGCCGATCCAAAGCCAGGAGCCAGGAGTTTCTTCTGGGTCTCCTGTGTGGGTGCAGGAGCCCAAGGACTTGGGCCATCTTCTACTGCTTTCCCAGGCCATAGCCGAGAGCTGGATCAGAAGTGGAGCAGCTGGGACTCAAACCAGTGCTTCAGGCCAGGGCGTTAACCCACTGCACCACAGCACTGGCCCATGCTTTTGAAATAAATTTAAAAAATTTTTTTTAAAGAATACTGTTGTCTTTTTTTTCAAAAAAAGTCTATTTATTTATTTGAAAGGCAGAGTGGGAGAAGGAGAGAAAAAGATCTTCCATCTGCTTGTTTATACCCCAAATGATCACTACAGCCTGGACTAGGCCAGGCTGAAGCCAGAAGTCTGGAACTCCAGCTGGGTCTCCCACATGGGTGGCAGAGGCCCAAACATTGGGCTATCTTCCACTGCCTTCCCATGTGCATTAGCAGGGAGCTGGTTGGAAATTGAGCAACCAGGGCTTGAACTGGCACACATATAGGGCGCTGGCATTGCAGGCAGTGGCTTAACCTACTGCACCACAATACTGGTCTCATGTTTGTCATTTTAGAGAAATTTAAATTCTATTATATCGTGAATAAAATAATAGGAATTTGTCATCACCTGTTTTTTGTTTTTTGTTTTTTGAAAGGCAGAGTGGACACTGAGAGAGAGAGACAGAGAGAAAGGTCTTCCTTTGCCGTTGGTTCACCCTCCAATAGCCACCGCGCTGCGTCAGGCGCACAGCGCTGATCCAAAGCCAGAAGCCAGGTGCTTCTCCTGGTCTCCCATGGGGTGCAGGGCCCAAGCATTTGGGCCATCCTCCACTGCACTCCCTGGCCACAGCAGAGAGCTGGCCTGGAAGGGTGGCAACCGGGACAGAATCTGGTGCCCCGACCGGGACTAGAACCTGGTGTTTCGGTGCCGCAAGGCGGGGGATTAGCCTGGTGAGCCGTGGCGCCGGCCATCATCAACTTTTATATAACCTGTTATGTGAATTTGATTAACAGAAAACTTCCTCTTACTTCCTTTGTATTTTTCAAAATGAAACTTAGTCTTTTCTGATAAAGTAATTCCTTATATGAGTACATAGAAAGTTCAGACTAAATGAGCAAAGCAATAGAAAAATGCTTCCGTTGGTACTGGTGTTATTTACTCAGTTTTCTGATTTTAGAAGGAAACACTATTCCCTTATTACTAATAAAAAAGGGTAATTTAGAAGAGATAGTATAAAAGGAGAAGTTGCTTTGAGTACAGTGGAGTATCTTTAGATCTGCTTGTGTGTTTTAGATGGAACAAGAGGCTGAGCGACGCAGGCAACCACAAATTAAACAAGAGCCAGAATCAGAAGAGGAAGAAGAAGAAAAGCAAGAAAAAGAAGAAAAACGAGAAGAACCTGTGGAAGAGGAAGAGGAACCAGAACAAAAACCTTGTCTCAAACCTACTCTGAGGCCCATTAGCTCTGCCCCATCTGTTTCCTCTGCCAGCGGCAATGCAACACCCAACACCCCTGGGGATGAGTCTCCCTGCGGGATTATTATTCCTCATGAAAACTCACCAGATCAACAGCAGCCTGAGGAACATAGGCCAAAAATAGGACTAAGTCTAAAACTGGGTATGTTGACTTTTCCAGCTTTCTTTTTTCCCCCCTTCAAATGCCTCTATTTTGCTTTAAGAGAAAAAAATAAGTTTGTGTTACCTGGTGGTAAGTAGATAGAAAATTATTCAAAAATGCCTTTCTAGCTCACAATTGTTTTCGTAGTTCTACTAGTGCTCCTAAATCTGCAGCTGCCTCGAGTTCTGAGAAGAAGTGAAAAGTTTAATTTTCTAGCACTTGTGAGTAGTGAGTTACTCTTTGTAGTTGGGAACTTTTTTCTGAGATTTGTGGAAGTATATTTTTCACTACTTTTGTGGGATGGTGGGTTGTAAAATTAGTCATTTAAGTCATTAAGCTAAATTAGTGTTTTTACTATAGGTGCTTCCAATAGTCCTGGTCAGCCGAATTCTGTGAAAAGAAAGAAACTACCTGTAGATAGCGTGTTTAACAAATTTGAGGATGAAGACAGTGATGATGTGCCCCGAAAAAGGAAACTGGTTCCCTTGGATTATGGTGAAGATGATAAAAATGCTGCCAAAGGAACTGTGAACACTGAAGAAAAGCGTAAACACATTAAAAGTCTCATTGAGAAAATCCCTACAGCCAAACCAGAGCTCTTTGCTTATCCCCTGGATTGGTCTATTGTGGATTCTGTGAGTAGAAATTTTATTTCATAATGTTATAGGGAGCTGGTTTGAATATAACATGTAAGCTTGTTTGATTATATTAATGAAAAGCAGGGATGATCATCTTTGTATCAAGAAATCTGACATGGAGTAAATATTATAGCCAAGGAATTTATTATCGGGAAAACTATTGTTAGTACTTGATGTCTTAGTATGTAACAGGAAAGCAATTCTATCTTCATACATACCTGCTTTTGTTCAGCTTTTTAGTGAACATACTTTATTTTACTCTTGGGAAAATCGTGAGGTTGTAGGCTGTAGTAAATTAAAGTTTATCTTTCTTTAATTATTGATGTTTTGTCTTGTAGATATTGATGGAACGAAGAATTCGACCATGGATTAATAAGAAAATTATAGAATACATAGGTGAAGAAGAAGCTACGTTAGTTGATTTTGTTTGTTCTAAGGTTAGTCTTAAATTTTTTAAAAGCATTATACACTTTATAAAATCCAAAGAAAAAATCTTGGAAAGTCAAGTGCAGGCTGACACCATGGCTCACTTGGTTAATCCTCCGCCTGTGGCACCAGCATCCCATATGGGCACCGAGTTCTAGTCCTGGTTGCTCCTCTTCCAGTCCAGCTCTCTGCTGTGGCCCGGGAGGGCAGTGGAGGATGTCCCAAGTCTTTGGGCCCCTGCACCCACATGGGAGACCAGAAAGAAGCACCTGGCTCCTGCTTTGGATCGGTGCAGCGCGCCGGTCATTGTAGCCATTTAGGGAGTGGACCAACAGAAGGAAGACCTTTCTGTCTGTCTCTCTTTCTCACTGCCTATAACTCTACCTGTCAAAAAAAAAAAAAAAAAAAAAGCCAAGTGCTTGCTAGTTTTTTTTTTCTCTCTTAAGACTTTTATTTTAAAAAGAGGTTTCTTTAAAGATACATGTATTGGAGCTATTGCTGAAGAGAGAGATGGAGAGACAGCGAAAAAGGTGTTACAACTACTGATTTACTCCCCAGCTGGTCACATTGGACAAAGCTAGGTTTATCCGAAACCAGGAGCCAGGAGCTTTTTCTAGGTCTACCTCATGAGTGCAGGGGCCCAAGGACTTGGGCCATCTTCTGCTGCTGTCCCAGGGAATTAGCAGGGAGCTGGATCACAAGTGGAACAGCCAGAACATATGGGATGCCAGCATTGTGCCACAACACTGGCCCTAGTCCTATACTTCTTTTATTTATTTATTTTTTTAAAGATTTATTAATTTGTTTGAAAGGCAGAGTAAGAGAGGTCTTCCATCCTCTGATTCACTCCCCCAGATGGCCACAATGGCTGGAGTTGTGCTGATCTGAAACCAGGAGCTGGAAGCTTTTTCTGCATCTCCCATGCGGGTGCAGAGACCCAGGACTTTGGCCATCTTCCACTGCTTGCCCACACCATAACCAAGAGCTGGATTGTAATTGGAGCAGCTGGGACCTGAAGTGACACACATATGGAATGCCACAATTTCAGCCCCCCCTCCCCCAACTCCAAGTTTCCTGCTAATGAGCAGGCAGTGGCTAAAGATTTTATTTATTTAAGAGGTAGAATTAGAGATGGTGAGGTTGAAAGCAAGGTCTTTGACCCACTGGTTCACTTCCAATATAGCTGCAATGGACAGAGCTGGGCTGACCCAAAACCAAGAGCCAGGAGCTTCTTTCTGGTCTCCCTCCTGGGTACAGGAACCCAAGGACTTGAGCCATCTTGCACTGCTTTCCCAGGCCATAAGCAGAGAGCTGGATTGGAAGAGGAGCAGCTGGGACACAAACCGGCACCTGTATGAGAAGCCTGCGCCACAGGCAGATGCTTAGCCTACTGTACCATAGCACTGGCCCCCAGCAACTTTTGTTTTAATCAGAGAATCCGTTGCTATTTTAATGAGGCTTTTCACCCATCCCAGATTTTATCTTATCACATACTTA
This sequence comes from Sylvilagus floridanus, assembly GCA_949820135.1. Taxonomy (NCBI): domain Eukaryota; kingdom Metazoa; phylum Chordata; class Mammalia; order Lagomorpha; family Leporidae; genus Sylvilagus; species Sylvilagus floridanus. The sequence goes on along the minus strand of OX463228.1, from coordinate 5,997,284 downwards.
CATTTCAGAAGTTCAAGGAGGACAGAATTGCTTGCTATTACTAGTTATGCTTTCTTTTCCTGATGCTGATTTCTGTTGCCACCTTATAAAGTGCAAAGTTGAGGCTGGCGCCGAGGCTCAATAGGCTAATCCTCCGCCTTGTGGCGCCGGCACACTGGGTTCTAGTCCCGGTCGGGGCACCAGATTCTGTCCCGGTTGCCCCTCTTCCAGGCCAGCTCTCTGCTGTGGCCAGGGAGTGCAGTGGAGAATGGCCCAAATGCTTGGGCCCTACACCCCATGGGAGACCAGGAAAAGCACCTGGCTCCTGCCATGGGAACAGCGCAGTGCGCTGGCTGCAGCGCAGCGGCCATTGGAGGGTGAGCCAAAGGCAAAGGAAGACGTTTCTTTCTGTCTCTCTCTCTCACTGTCCACTCTGCCCGTCAAAAAAAAAATACAAAGTTGAGGAGGTTTGTGGAGGTAGCTGTTGACTTTCAATTCCTTTTTCAGTCATCCAGTCTTTGTTAAAAGAGATAGTCTTATCTGTATTATAATAGCGGTGTGTGTTAATTAACTGATTCCTGGATGCCAGGCTTTGTTCTTCCAGGCAGTTGCCTTGTTTGTATTTCTAAGACTTCAGGTTCGTTAAACTTCCTGACAACTGTAGAAACTGTATGTCACTGGTGTAGCCTTCAGTTTATACAGAAAGAAATCAGTGTTTAGAGAAGCTGTTTCTTGCTGATGGTTGTATGAGGATACTTCAAAAAGTTCATGAATAGAAAATGAAATTACAAGTTAAGCTTAGGGTGAGTATTTGGCATAATGATTGAGATGCTCCTTCAGTCTGTATCCCATATCAGTGTATCTGGGTTCAAGTCCCAGTTCTGCTTTCTGCTAAATCACACCCTGGAGGCAGTAGTACGAGACCCTGCCACTGAACTGGGAGTCCTGGATTGAATTCTGGGCTAGAACCAGCTGTTATGTCCATTTGGGAAGTGAAACAGCAGAACAAAGATCTCTGTTTCTCCTTCAGTGTTTCTCTGCTTTGGCAAAGGAGATTATTACTTATATTTTATTATTCATATTATTAATATAATTTACATTTATTTTATGGAAAAAACTTCTAAACTCATGCATAGTTTTTTCACAATGTGCATTTTCCAGGAACTTTGTGAAGGCCTTACATACAAGAAGTGACAGAATCTAGCCTTTAAATTTCATCCTCTTAACCACTAAGGGTTATCTTATCCTTCCATTGTCTTCTGAAAGCACAGTCTTTTAAGAACAGTCACGTAGTAGAGGCACCGTATTTCTGAGAAAGTGTAGTTGTGTGCTATATTTACAATATTGTGAAGATCAGATTTAAGGCGCCCTCCTATTACTGTCACATGAAACTCTGTGTGTGTAAGTAAAGTTTGACTTAAAATTAAGAAACAGACATTGTAGGGATTAAGATTTCAAAAAAAATTTTAAAGATTTATTTATTTATTTGAAAGTCAGAGTTAAACAGAGAGAGAAGAAGCAGAGAGAGAAATCTTCCATCCACTGGTTCATTCCCCAATTGGCTGCACAGCTGGAGCTGCACTGATCTGAAGCCAGGAGCTTCTTCCGAGTCTCTTACGTGGTGCAGGGGCCCAAAGACTTGGGCCATCTTCTATTGCTTTCCCAGGCCATAGCAGAGAGCTGGATCAGAAGTGGAGCAGCCAGGGCTTGAACTGGCGCCCATAAGTGATACTGGCACTGCAGACAGTGGCTTTACCTGCTACGCCACAGCACCAGCCCCAAGATTTCAAAATTGAAAAAGTTTATCAAGAGCAGTAGTCAGCTCCTACCTGGCCTGATTACCCACTGTTTTCTTGAAGGCTGCTCTCTTGAAAAAAAAAAAAAAATTATAGAGAGGTCCTTAAGCCATAGGAGAGTTCTATGTCAGCTTGAGGATTTGCATTTTAAAATTTATTGTCTATGTTGCTAGGTTTTTGTTTATTTTGAACATGACGATATATTTGTTTTCTTTAGGTTATGGCTCATAGTTCACCTCAGAGCATTTTAGATGATGTTGCCATGGTAAGTTAGAAATTCACTGTTATTAATTAAACTTTAAAATCCTTGTCAACAACCTGATTTCTGAATGAAATTAATGAAGCAAGTTCATTCTCTGCATATATTGATTCCAGAAACTTTATAGACTTCAATTAAAATTAGAATATGCATTAAAAGAGGTTCATGTCACTCACAGCAAGATGTCATTACCCAATACATAAAAATGGTATTTTTTTTCTCCTTACCAGTCCTGTCTTCATCCTTCCCTCCATCTGTTGTTTGTGCATATAAACAGAAATCCTGGATTCAGTCATACATTAATGTGTATATAAATTTTGTTGTTTGGATAGGTGTCTGTTGGGTCTTAGGTATCCAATCCCCAATTTGATTGAAGTTTGGTTTGAATTCACTGGTTACATGTATTAACCTATGATTTTAATGAGAAAAAGGAGAGAGAAGAGAATTGATGGTAAAGATGAGAAAATGATTGAAGTGTGAGCTTCAATTTAGACCAGTAAATGATACCTGAATAGAGCTTGTGGTTAGAATGAATTAAAGACCTGTGATGCCAGAGGAGGTGTGAGAAATGTGATGGATTAGAACAACTGATAAGAGCTGATTTCAGAATGTGAAAGTTTAAGATTTTAAGTGGTGCTTCAGTCCATATGGTGACATGGTACAAGCTATTGTCATGGGCAGTGCTTGGGTGTTGAAACCGGGATTGAAGTGAAGTACTGGAACCAGGTACCAGAGCATTCACTTAGGTAATGTTGCAGTAACAAGTGTGGCATAGTGAGATGTCATGGACTTCCAGGAAACATTCTTTACAAGGATAGAGGGACCTTGAAGATTCAACAGTCTCTTACTTGGAGTCAGGAGCCTCTTGAGAAGGCTTTAAGGATGTCAGGGATTCTGGAGAATAGTCCATAATTTCCATTAGGGCAAGAAAATGAAAAGTCAAATTAAAGAAACTGTGGGTAGTGAGTATAAACTGGAATAGGGGTCAAAGGGCAGAGTGAGGAAAGAACAATGGGATGATAAGTCAGGGAGAAAGAAGAAACTTCAGGCATGGTCTGTGAGGATCAGTGACTTGGGAGAACTTGGCATTTTCAGCTGAAGCCAAAGACATTGTGCATAGTGGGACTTTGGGTTAAAAATGAGTTTTGCTGTCAAGATATGTGTGTTGGCCTGTGCCGAAGCTCAACAGGCTAATCCTCCACCTTGCGGCACCGGCATACCGGGTTCTAGTCCCGTTCTGGGCACCAGATTCTGTCCCGGTTGCCCATCTTCCAGGCCAGCCCTCTGCTGTGGCCAGGGAGTGCAGTGTAGGATGGCCCAAATCCTTGGGCCCTGCACCCCATGGGAGACCAGGAGAAGCACCTAGCTCCTGCCATCGGATCAGCGTGGTGCACTGGCCGCTGCGGCCATTGGAGGGTGAACCAACGGCAAAGGAAGACCTTTTTCTCTGTCTCTCTCTCTCTCACTGTCCACTCTGCCTGTCAAAAAAAAAGAAAAAAAAAAGATATGTGTGTCTAGGCACTGTATGATGTCTAAAGTTAGGTAACATTTGTTTTTTAAGTGTACCCAGCGTAATGCAGTTACTGATTAGAATTCCTAATAAGACATTTGTGAAACATTTGTTGCCTCTAGAATGCATAACTGCAAAGGAAAAGAGAAAGATGAATAGATCTTAGTCCTTGGGATAGATTCTGAAATTTCATGAGCTTTCAGCCTTTGTAAAGCTATCCTTGGAGTAGAGTAGTAGAGTGAGGGTGTTGTGGTTAGACCTGAGTGAAGAATCTTTTTTTTTTTTAAGTCAGTGTTCTAGATTTTGAGCTTGTCAGAATTGCAATCCCAGTCTGAAGATTTTATATGGTGTCACAGTTAATCTACTTTGATCTGATGAAATGGTTTAATATTTGGAGTATAATTAAGTACTCTTTTTCTGACTCATTGTTGATTAAAGTGGGTCAAACAACCCTGGTAAAAGCTCATGGGCCTTCTGAATGTTATTTGAATAAATAAGATCCAGTTTTTAACTCAAGCAGAATTTCACTCTTGCTAAAAATAGAACTGTTCCAAACTATACCTTTTCTCATTTTAGTGAATTAATAAACTTTGATTTCATTTTGTGCCCGTGTATTATTTCTGAACTATGACTTCCATGTCAATTAGTGCTACCATATTTTTTTTTTAAGATTTTTTCATTTGAAAGGCAAAGTTACAGAGTGGCAGAGAGACAGAGGGCTTCCATCTACTGGTTCACTCCCCAGATGGCTGCAACAGCCAGAGCTGAGCCAATCCAAAGCCAGGAGCTTCTTTTGGGTCTTCCACGCAGGTGTGGGGTCCCAAGCACTTGGGCCATCTTCTGTTTTCCCAGGCCATAACAGAGAGCTGGATAGGAAGTGGAGCAGTTGGGACTCGAACCGGTGTCCAAATAGAATGCCAGCACTGCAGGTCGTGGCTTTACCCTCTATGCCACAGCACTGGCCCCACCATATAGTTTTAAAGCCAGGGTCATTTCTGGGTGTGTAGTTTCTATCATTGAGAAATTTCCCATTGGCTTCTTTTGGGTACTTAACATTTATGTTCAGAGCACTCAATACATGCTGACTCCTTTAGTCAGCAGTAGTACTTGTTCCTGCAATGTAGCGACATTTCCTCCAATTTACAGATGGAGAGGCTTCGATTCAGTGATGTTAAGTAACCCAGTCAAAGACACATACCAAAAAGGTAGAAATAGGATTTGAAACTAAGAACTTTGACTAGAGATCAGTTCTCTGCATTTTTAAAGACCTGCACAAGTAGGTCACATTCAATTAATGCAGTGATGTTCTCAAGTTCAGTCACAAATGCCTCCTTTTGTAGGAAGCTAGATAACTCTTTCCACTCACAGCAAGCGTAGTGTAGAGGATAAAAGTGTGGGGTGAGAGCAGGAGTGGCATTCAACTCAAAAGCTGATTGGCGGATAATTGGGTTTGTTTGTCTTCCAATGGAAAAAATGTTTGTCAGCAGTCTTGTTCCCTGTAATGGTGATGGTGTTGATTAAATTGTATCCCAAACTCAATATTAAATGTTTTACATATATTCCCATTTATGTTTGATTCAGTGTCCTTTATATAAGTCCTTACTAAATATTAGATGAGATTGTAAAATTGGTTTGAGGGATAAAAGAGATACTTTGTATTAGGTTGTTAGGTAGTTGTATATTTAGTTCTTACTGAATTGACTATTTTTATGGTAAACATTTGCTTTTCTTTGGAAGTAGTTTTGCCAGTAAGTATAAATACACTTATATCTGAAATTAAAATTCATAAGTAGAACTAAGAATAAAGATGGATTCTCAGTGTTTGTAAGCCATGGAATTGTTGAATGAACTGTTTTATAGTTTATGTGTGCTATGTAATAAATATATTTCTCACATGAGCCAGATTTCCTTTAACTTACTGTAGTGGGACTAAATGTGTTGTAAGTAAATAAAAACCTCTTCTATACTCGTCTCTGTGGACAGATGCTGATGGTTGTTGTCTTATGTGTGTTACATGTCTTTTCTCTTGTAGGTACTTGATGAAGAAGCTGAAGTTTTTATAGTCAAAATGTGGAGATTATTGATATACGAGACAGAAGCCAAGAAAATTGGTCTTGTGAAGTAAAAACTCTTTGACATTTGGAGTCCTATTTCAGATTTCTTCTTTCCCACTCTTCAAAGGACTTTGGATTTTTCTTTGTCTTCAGAGAGATTTGTGAGATCTGTAATTTTTTTTATGTAGAAAAATGTGAATTTTTTGCCCTCTAATTTGTTGGTGCCCTGTGTACTCCATTGGTTGTAAAGTCATCTGAATCCTTGGTTCTCTTTATACTCACCAGGTACAGATTACTGGTATGTTTTATAAGCAACTGCTGTACACAGCCTATCTCATATAATCTTGTTCTGCTGATTTATTCCTTGTAAATATTAAAATGACTCCCCAGTTCTTTTGCAGAATTTCACTTAATGTTGAATTGTGCTATATAGGAACCTACATGAACAATTTTGATTGAATACCAATCATATCCGTTAGATCCACACTCCTACCCCTCCTTTGATCAAAAGTGGCAAGCCATCCTGAAGGCGTGGAATTTGAGATTAGAATGCAAAGTTAGACAATCCATTCCTATTATATCTCTGTGTGGATGTGTTCGTGTGAATGTATGCGTCAAAGTTTTCTTTACCCTAATTTGCTTTGGTAATGTCCCTTTAACATTTCCTAATTGAAGAATAGAGTTGTCAAGGAAGGTGATACCGTGCCAACCCAAATGTCTGGTATAATTAAGTTTGTTGGTTTCTCAGATCTTGGTATTCTGTGGTGAGCAACAGTTTACTGACAGGAGGGGATTTCCCTGTTGATGGCTGGCTGCTTCACCTTCTCTTTTAAAGGAGTGTGGATCTCAGTGTTTTTCCCCTCATAATTTCATTGCCTAGGAATGGGGCAGATCTTAGAATTCTGGAGAGTTTTATTTAATTATTTTTTTTGCACTAATTTGTCCTTAGTTTAATTTTTATATACCCGTTTGTTTAAAAAAAACAACAACACTTCATTCTGAATGCTAAGTGAGAAGAAACCTTTATAAAAGCAAAAGATAAAATTAGGCAAGTTTTCAGATTAGGAGAGTTTGACAAAACAGTAGGATTTCAGCTTGACAATTTATGAAGTTTGCATCTTATTTCCAAAGATAAAGTAAATCATTCAGGGCAGTTACCAGCTACTAATTTTTATCCCTCTTCATCAAAGTTTAAAAACAGACTGGTGATGCGCTTGGAGACATACCTGGGGCTTTGTTCGTGATACGTCAGAATCACACTAGGGAGCAAAATTAACCTGAAAATGTATCAAGTTTCAAGTAGTTCTTAAAACAAATTAGGTGGATCTGTTTCCATGCCTGAGTATTTCTTTGAAAAAAGATGAAAATTGGCCTGTTAGAAAAATCTGTGAGCTTGAATTACTTTTTTTTAATACACATCTTGAGAGGACATTTGGAAATACTGTTCTTAAATTTGAACCATGACATGGTTCCATTATGTAAATATTTCAAATATTAAAAATGTATATATTTGATCTTGGGGACTCATTCTTTGAGATTCTTGTAAATAAATGGCATCATGTTGAAATTGTGTGGTGCATACTAGAAAACTTAAAAGTATGGGCTGAATTTTTTTATGGACTGGATTTTTATGACTTGTTATCAGAAGGTCAAAGAGGCCATTTACTTTATTTTGGAAGAATCTAATATGCATCTATGGAAATACCTCTATATATAGTGTTGTAACTTTTACATTCTGGTTTCTCAAGGGAAAATCTCAGGAAGATGCCCCTTGCCATTTACAAACTTACTTTCTAGTCGATCCTTAGATTCAGTCCCCCAACCAACCTCTGACCTTATTTGAGCAGCTTATTATGCCTCTGTTTTTTCTTAACTTACTGTATAGTTAGTACTTCTAAGACATATTAGGTTTTGTTATTTAGCAACTGTAGCATGAAGATGAAGTAGGTTTCATTCCCCTTGCTGTTCCCTTCTCTCTGTGAGTTTGACTTGTCTTTTATAGCTTATCTGAAAACCTCCAGGGAGGTTTTTGGCAGGACCCCAGTTCACGTACTGAGATTTCTTCAGTGGAGTCTAACTGGTCAAAGTGAGTAGAGTCAGGACAATGAGATGAATAGCCTAATGCCAGTTCACATCAACTGTTGGATTCATGATGAACCTGTAGGTTTTCAGAGTTTATTGTTTTTCTAAATTCCATATAAAGAGTTGGACATGTATAAACTGGTGTATTCTAGTATTTGGGAAAATACACATAAGGAATTTCTATTAAACCTCTTAACTGTCTAGGTTTTCTTTACCATAAGCTGAGACATCCTCAGTTTAGAAACCTGGGGTTCATATTGTCTATTCAAGTTGTTATAATAAATTGTTTGGAAGTCTTAACCATTCTTGATGGGGCAGTTAGAAAACTACAAAGCATTTCCTTATTTGACCCTAAAAATAGTGTAGTTTTAAATATGTACATATACGTACAAGGAGGAAAGGTAAGTACAAACTTTAGTGTGCACCTGAATCACGTCCCAGGGGGAGGGGATGTTAAAACACAGAATTAAAGATTTAGGGGCCTGGGGTGGGGCCTGAGGTATTGCTTTGCTGACCCAGGCAATGCTAACAATAATTGCTGGAAGTACTACACTTTGATTGACACTTTCATGTGTCACTTCAGAATTACTTTATCCTGACTACACAAATGCAGCTTTTATAAAAAGTAGACTTTAAAAGAGAAGAACATTTTTAAGGCAAATATTCCTATTATGTTACATTTGTTAACACAAAGTAGTCTTCCACGCTGATATGTGAGAACAGCCCTAACAGGCTTTAATTCTAGCCAGCCCCTCAAGTTTTCTACTTGAGAAAACTTTGGTTCTTACTTGGGATCTTACCATAGTGCTTCGCTCCTATCCATTGGTTTAAAGTAGTGAGTATGTGGATAGTACTGTTTCATTTATTCATCAGATAGTAATACCAGATCTGGTGCACAAACAGAAAACATTGGGCTTAAGAGCTGAATTGAGCTGAGCACTATATCCTTCATTTTTCTCTCTCTTCATATAAAGTAATTTTTAAATACAAGTAAGAGTAAGCAGGTATATGATGTTCATATGATAACTGTGTGGGCAACTTTTTCTGATAAGTTCTATGGATGTCACAAATTAATCCCCAAGAACTACTGAAAGGTTTTATGTCAAATGGTTACAGGTTTTTCCTCTTGATATTTCAGCCTTCTATTAACAGTATGAAATTGAAGAACAGTTTGTTAGCAAACATAAAATAGATTTGTAAATGCCGTTGGAGATAAGAGGGTATGAGAAAGAATCCCAAGCAAGTAGTCTGTGTGTCAAGAAGGAAATGGAAATAGAATACACTTTAGACCCAGAAGCTATTAATATCACATTCATACTATAGACCAAAGTGAGTTTATAGTTTTGGTTAGACTGATAGATTCTTTTCACATGTGACTATGGTAAATTATTGCAATATTTATGTTTGTCTATTTGTACTTGATTGCTTGCCTTTCTGTGTGTTTCATTTACTGAGTCATGAAAGCCAAATTAGGAATAATTAAAATGCCCAGAAAGAAATTTCTATAAACAAAAATGAATAAAAATTCTTTCCAAGCTATGTTGTTTGAATTAACTGGTGCTCCTCAGTCTGTCCACTGTGTCACATCACATATTAGTTGGATAGGTAACTTAGATGCTCAAGCACAGAATTGTAGCTGCTTAGCTGCCAAACTCCAGTTTTGCTGTATGTTGTACATTTAGTCATTGAAGCTCTCGCTATGGAAATTATGACCTTTTTAAAAAAAATTATTTGGCCGGCGCCGTGGCTCAACAGGCTAATCCTCCGCCTTGCGGCGCCAGCACACCGGGTTCTAGTCCCAGTTGGGGCGCCGGATTCTGTCCCGGTTGCCCCTCTTCCAGGCCAGCCCTCTGCTGTGGCCCGGGAGTGCAGTGGAGGATGGCCCAAGTGCTTGGGCCCTGCACCCCATGGGAGACCAGGAGAAGCACCTGGCACCTGGCTCCTGCCATCGGATGAGCGCGGTGCGCCGGCCACAGCGCGCCGTCCACGGCAGCCATTGGAGGGTGAGCCAACGGCAAAGGAAGACCTTTCTCTCTGTCTCTCTCACTGTCCACTCTGCCTGTCAAAAAAATATATATATATTTATTTAAAAGGCAGAGAGAGAAAGAGGTCTTCTTTTTTTTGACAGGCAGAGTGGACAGTGAGAGAGACAGAAAGGTCTTCCTTTGCCGTTGGCTCACCCTCCAGTGGCCGCTGGAGCCTGCACACTGAGAACTGCGCACCACGCTGATCCGATGGCAGGAGCCAGGTGCTTTTCCTGGTCTCCCATGAGGTGCAGGGCCCAAGCACTTGGGCCATCCTCCACTGCACTCCCTGGCCACAAAAGAGACCTGGCCTGGAAGAGGGGCAACCGGGTCAGAATCCGGCACCCCAACCTGGACTAGAACCCGGTGTGCTGGCGCTGCAGGCGGAGGATTAGCCTATTGAGCTCTGGCGCCGGCCGAGAAAGAGATCTTTGTGATGGTTCATACTCCAGATGACCACAGTGGCCAGAGCTGGGCTGATCCGAAGCCAAGAGCCAGAAGCTTCTTGCGGGTCTCCCACATGGCTGCCAGGGCCCAAAGACTTGGGCCATAACAGAGAGCTGCATAGGAAGTAGAGCAGCCAGAACTTGAACCGGCGCCCGTATGGGATCCTGGCACTGCAGATCCATCTCTCTCCCTCTTTCTTCCAAATCTTTAAAAATGATAAAATGCCAACAGAATATAGGAATTTTCTATGGAATCTTTGCTGAAGCAAAGTACTGTGAGTTTATGGGTAATTTTTTCCCCTTTTAAGTTACCAAAGGAAAACAGACCACAGATTCTGTCCTGGTTGCTCCTCTTCCAGGCCAGCTCTCTGCTGTGGCCTGGGAGAGCAGTGGAGGATGGCCCAAGTGCTTGGGCCCTGCACCCGCATGGGAAAGCAGGAGGAAGCACCTGGCTTTTGGCTTTGGATCAGCGCGGTACGCTGACCACAGCAGCCATTAGGGGGTGAACCAACGGCAAAGGAAGATCTTTCTCCGTCTTTCTCACTGTCCACTCTGCCTGTCAAAAATTTTTTTTTTAAATGAAGGGTTCATTTTTTTTTTCACTGTTTTACAGTGTTGGTAAAACTGTACACTGGTAAAGAGGTCTGGAGTAGTTACTGTAGATTTGAAAGTTATGATTGTATTTTAACTTTGTTCAATGTCTTACTGAAGCAAGATTCTAAATAAGAGGATCTGGTGTGGGTGTTGGAATGCCCGACTTTGGCCTGGCCCAGACTCAACTGGTGTAGGCATTTGGGGGTATGAACCAATGGATAGATAATGTTTCTTCCTCTGTCTGCTCTTTTGGTCGGGCCAACACTGTGGTGTGCTTGGTTAAGTCTGCCTTCGCTGCCAGTATCCCAATTGTGACCAGTGACCAATTTGAGTATGGCTGCTCTACTTCCGATGCAGCTCCCTGCTAATGAGCCTGAGAAAGCAGCCGAGAATGGCCCAAGTCGTTGGGCTCCTGAACCTACATGGGAGACCCTGAAGAAGCTCCTGATTTTGGATTGGCCCCGCTCCAACCATTGTGGCCATTTGGGGAGTGAACCAGTGATTGGAAGACCTCTCTCTGTTTCCTCTCTTTCTGTAACTCTGCCTCTCCAAAAAATCTTAAAAAGGTGTGTGTGTGGGGGGAGGGTCCTCGTCCTCAATTAAGAAGGAAATCCGGTTAATCAGGCCTTTAACAGTGATACATATTTGGAAACAAAGGCTGGAAATAAATGGTTGGGGCCAGCACTATGGCATAGCCAGTAAAGCTGCCGCCAATCCCATATGGGCGCTGATTCAAGTCCCAGCTGGTCCACTTCTGATCCACCTCTCTATGGCCTGGGAAAGCAGTAGAAGATGGCCCAAGTCCTTGGGCCCCTGCACCCAAAGAAGCTCCTGGCTCCTGGCTTTGGATCGGTGCAGCTCCGGCCGTTGTGGCCAACTGGGGGGTGAACTAGTGGATGGAAGACTAACCTGCCTCTCCTCTCCCTGTAACTCTGACTTTCAAATAAATAAATCCTTAAAAAAAACTAAAAAGATGGGTAAGCTAAGTAGTCTCTGGTCCTAAACACATCCGCATGTGAGGAAACCCGTGCAAAGAATTTGTGAGAGCTGATAAGATAGAATGTGGCCACATACTGAGCTCTAATGACAATATTTAATCTCAATTCTACTTTGCTCCTGTAGAAAACATGGCAGTGATGTTTATTAGTAAAGGCAAACTGCTTTTGTGTGGAAATGTTAGTCAATTGGATTGCCTTGGTGTGAAAAATGGGTGTCTTCTTACAGGCCAGGTCCTGCCTGTAGCAGTGGCTTGGTCCAGCATCTCTGAGTCAGCCACCTCCTTCCGTGCCCTGTAAGCCCTGTACGTTCAGGGCTTCTGGATTTCTCCTTAATTTTTTTTTGCTGTATATTAAACTGGTTTTGCCAGCATTTATGTTATTATTCATGCCTCCATTTCTACTCCTGAATTCCAAACACTCTGTGGAAAATGTAAATGCACCACTGCTTAGTGTCTGGGCCCCCCAGTGCTACTAGGCTATTCTTTCTGGACCTATCACTCCTTTTTACACACTCTGTTTTAAACCCTCAGTGGATATTGGAAAAACTACATGGTAGCCAAAAGGCTTTTGATCCCTCCCCACGCCTGGCAAGTAGCCCTCGAGCTTCACAACACTTTGGAAAAGTGTATTTTTCTTTTATTTATTTATTTTTAATTTATTTGACAGAGTTATAAACCGTGAGAGAGAGAGAAAGGTCTTCCTTCTGTTGGTTCACTCCCCAAATGGCCACTCCGGTTGGCACTGTGCCGATCTGAAGCCAGGAGCCGGGTGCTTCTTCCTGGTCTCCCATGTGGGTGCAGGGGCCCAAGCACTTGGGCCATCCTCCATTGCCTTCCCAGGCCACAGCAGAGAGCTGGACTGGAAGAGGAGCAACCAGGACTAGAACCCAGTGCCCATATGAGATGCCGGCACCACAGGCAGAGGATTAACGAAGTGAGCCATGGCACCAGGCCCGGAAAAGTATATTTTTCAAAAAAGTATTAGAGAAGTGGGTATTTAACCTAGTAAGATGCTCATTTCCACATCTTAATGTCTGGGTTTGATACCTGGCCCGAGCTCCTGGCTCCCAGCATGGAGATAATTGAGACCCTAGGAGGCAGTGACGATGGCTCAAGTAACTGGATTCCTACCACCCATGTCAAAGACCCAGATGGAGTTCCTGGCTTCAGCCCTGGCCATTACAGGCATTTGGGAAGTAAAGTAGTGGAGGGGAGCGCGGTTCTTTGTCACCATGTGAAAAAAAAAGAAAAGATATTAAGCACATCCTTTGCAGGTGTAGCTCTAGTTCGTGACCTCACAGTTCTGCCTTCTGTGAGCAGAGATGGCTGCTCTGCATCCTAGCAAGACCTTCCCTCACCCCACTGCCTCTGTTTTGGAACTGCATTCTACTGGGTTTTCTAACTTTTTAGAAGGTTATTTTTATTGTTTTGAAGCTCAGAGCAACAGATCTTTCATCTGCTGTTCACTCCCCAAATGAGTGCAGCACCCAAGGCTGGGCCAGTCAGAAACCAGGAGTGAGGGACTCCATGCAGGTCCCCACGTGGATGGCAGCAACTCAAGTGCTAGGACCATCATCTGCTGCCTCTCAGGTGCATCAACAGGAAGCTGAATTTGGAAGCAGAGAGTAGCCAGGACTCAAACCAGGCACTCTGATAGGGGGTGGGAGTGGCCCAAGTGACTGCTTAATCTGCTGTGCCACAGTGCTCCTCCTGTTGTAGGTTCTTGATTGCTCAACCTTCCCTCAGTGTGCAGCATGTTTTAAAGAACAACACGGGGAGGGGCAGCGCTGTGGCATAGGGGGTAAGGCCGCCGCCTGCAGTGCCTGCATCCCATATGGGCGCCGGTTTGAGTCCTGGCTGCTCTGCTTCCAACCCAGCTCACTGCTGTGGCCTGGGAAAGCAGTAGAAGATGGCCCCAGTCCTTGGGCACCTGCACCCGCGTGGGAAGAGCCACAGGGAGCTCCTGGCTCTGGCTTCAGATCAGCGCAGCTCCCAGCTGTTGTGATCATCTGGGGAGTGAACCAGCGGATGGGAAGACCTCTCTCTCCCTCCCTCCCTCCCTCCCCCCTTCTCTCTCTGAAACTTTAAAATAAATAATTCTTAAAGAAAAAAAAGAAAGAAAAAAGAAAAGATAAGCACAGGGGCTGTCGCTGTGGCACAGCGGGTTGAACTACAGCCTGCAGTGCCGGCATCCCATATGAGCACCAGTTTGAATCCCAGCTGCTCCACTTCTGATCCAGCTCCCTGCTGATGTTCCTGGGAAAGCAGTGGAGGATGGCCCAAATCCTCGGGACCCTGTACCAACTGGGAGACCTGCAAGAAGTTCCTGGCTCCTGGCTTCTGGCTTTGGCCTGGCCCAACCCCAGTCATTACAGCCATTTGGGGATTGAACCACTGGATGAAAGATCTCTCTCTGTCTCTCCTTGTCTCTCTAACTCTGCTTTCAAGTAAATTTTTTAAAGAAAAAAAAAAAAAAAGCACAAATGCGCGACTACTGCTTGGCATGCTGGCATCCCATGTCAGAGTCCAGTTTGAGTCCTGGCTGCTCTGCTTCAAATCCAGTTCCTGCTTATGGGCCTGGGAAGGCAGCAGAGGATGGCCCAAGTGCTTGGGCCCCTGCCATCCATGTGGGAGACCTGAAAGGAGATCTGGCTCCTGGCTTAAGCCTGGCCCAGTCCTGGCTATTGTGGCCTTTTGGGGGAGTGAACCAGCAAATCGAAGATCTCTCTTGTATGTCTCCCTGTCACTCTTTCAAATAAATAAATTATATATATATAATATATATATACTTATATATGGGTATATACACACACACATATATATATACTTATATATGGTATATACACACACATATATACGTATGTATATATACATATATATGTGTATATATTATATATATAAGTACATACATATATATGTATATATAATATATACTTATATATGGGTATATACACACACATATATATACTTATATATGGTATTACATACACATATATATGTATGTATATATATACATATATGTGTGTATATATTATATATAAGTACATACATATATATGTATATATAATATATACTTATATATGGGTATATACACACATATATATGAAGTGGAGCAGTGTATATATATATATATATATACACACACATATCAGAAGTGGAGCAGCTGGAACTCGAACTGGCACCCACTGGGATGCTGGCACTGAAGGTGGTGCCTTTACTGGCTACACTGCAGCGCTAGCCCCAAATAGTTTTTTTTAATAAAGCTTTGCTTGGATCATACTTTCCATGACACAAGTGATTCTAGAAAGGTCTAGTATGGGGTACTTCAAAAGGTTTTTGGAGGAATGAAATTTTTTTTTGACAGGCAGAGTGGACAGTAAAAAAGACAGAGAGAAAGGTCTTCCTTTTGCTGTTGGTTCACCCTCCAATGGCCGCTGTGGCCGGCACACTGCGCTGATCCGAAGCCCAGGAGCCAGGTGCTTCTCTGGGTCTCCCATGGGGGTGCAGGGCCCAAGCACTTGGGCCATCCTCCACTGTACTCCCAGGCCACAGCAGAGAGCTGGACTGGAATAGGAGCAACCGGGACAGAACCAGTGCCCCAACTGGGACTAGAACCCGGAGTGCTGGTGCCACAGGCGGAGGATTAGCCTAGTGAGCTGTGGTGCCGGCTGGAGGAATGAAATTTTAAGTTTATGTATATTTTTTTCATCATTCACGTTTTCCATGAACTTTTTGGATACCCTTGGATATGTGCATTCCAAATTTCTCAAGTCTCTTCCTTTTTTAGTTTGTATCTCACTAGTCTGCCAGCTGGTGACTGGTGGCAGCCCAAATGAGAAATTTGCCTTGTAAGAGGCTATAGCTTAGGGGCCAATGTTGTGGCATAGCAAGTAAGTCTTTTGTTTGTGATGCCAGCATCCTGTAAAGGTGCCAATTAGAGACCTGGCTGCTCCACTTCTGATCCAGCTCCCTGCTAATGCACCTGGGAAAGCAGCAGAGGATGGCCCAAGTTCCTGGGTTCCTGCATCCACATGGGAAACCCAGAAGAAACTCCTGCCGCCAGCTCCAGCCATTGTGGCCAATTGTGGAGTGAACTAGTGGATGGAAGATCTCTATGTATCTCCCTCTTCCTGTAAACTTTGCCTTTCAAAGAAATAAATTTTTATTTTTTTTTAAGAAGCTATACCTTAGTTTAGCACCATGGATATTCCTCACTACTTAGGATCTTTTCCTTGGTGTTTGGGATATTGTCTTCACTTGGTTCTTTTGTCTTTTTCTTAGTGTGTTGCTAGCTGTTTGGTGTACCCTGACTGTTCACAGTGCTAAACCGATGAAAGACTGCACAAAATTGGGGAATAAAATCATGTGTGCTATAGTTATTCACAGTCACTGCTTTTTATCTAACATCTCTTTTTCAACAGGTCTGTTTTGACATTCAATATAATAGAACTCTCATGTCTTTTTTCACTTAATAAAATATAAATTTCTATTCCACATAGTTACTATGAATAAATTTAATATTTTTCTGGGGCAGGCGCTGTGGAGTAGCAGGTAAAGCTGCCGCATGCAGTGCCGGCATCCCATCTGCTCCACTTCCAATCCAGCTCTCTGCGATGTCCTGGGAAGGCAGTAGTAGATGGCCCAAGTCCTTAGGCCCCTGCACCAGCATCCGAGACCTGGAAGAAGCTCCTGGCTCCTGGCTTTGCATGGGTGCAGCTCCGGCCGTTGTGGTCAATTGGGGAGTGAACCAGGGTATGAAGGACCTCTCTCTCTCTGTAACTCTTTCAAATAAATAAAATAAATCTTTAAAAAAATTAATATTCTGAAGAGAGAGTGGACCACGACTTATTGTAGCATATTTAGCTTTCACTTTCTGCTATACAAACATTTCATGAATGTTTCTACACACAATTTTTTTTTTTTTTTTGACAGGCAGAGTGGACAGTGAGAGAGACAGAGAGAAAGGTCTTCCTTTGCCGTTGGTTCACCCTCCAGTGGCTGCCGCAGATGGCGCGCTGCGGCCGGCGCACCGCACTCATCCGATGGCAGGAGCCAGGTGCTAGGTGCTTTTTCCTGGTCTCCCATGGGGTGCAGGGCCCAAGCACTTGGGCCATCCTCCACTGCACTCCTGGGCCACAGCAGAGGGCTGGCCTGGAAGAGGGGCAACCGGGACAGAATCCGGCGCCCCAACTGGCACTAGAACCGGGTGTGCTGGCGCCGCAAGGCGGAGGATTAGCCTGTTGAGCCACGGCGCCGGCTTACACACAATTTTTGAGATTGTTTCTAATAATAATTTGACATTTAAAAATATTTATTTATTTATTTATTTGAAAGTCAGAGTTACACAGAAAGAGGAGAGGCAGAGATACAGGGAGAGAGGTCTTCCATTCACTAGTTCACTCCCCAGTTGGCCACAATGGCCAGAGCTGTGCCAATCTGAAGCCAGGAAGCAGGAGCTTCTTCCAGGTCTCTCACATGGGTGCAGGAGCCCAAGGACTTGGGCCATCTTCTCCTGCTTTCCCAGGCCATAGCAGAGAGCTGGATCAGAACTGGAACAGCTGGGACTTGTACCGGAGCCCATATGAAATGCCAGCACTGCACGTGGCGGCTTTACCTGCTATACCACAGCGCTGGTCCCTTGACATAATTTTAAGACATTCTCTTATTAGCACATAGCAAAGGGGTTCAACTAGCTTCAAATAATCATATGAGTTTTAGCTTGTTGCTTGTTTAACACATATATTGAAATATATATACTGTTCTCAATATGTAATAAACTCACACAGGTGAGCAAGCAGGCAAAAAGCCCTAGTCTTATGATGTTTAAGGATTCAAGGGGATGTGAGGATATTAAAAAGATATCTTTGGGGCTGGCGACACAGCTCAAAAGGCTAATCTTCCACCTGCTGTGCCGGCACCCTGGGTTCTAGTCCCGGTCGGGGCGCCGGGTCTGTCCCAGTTGGTCCTCTCACAGTCCAGCTCTCTGTTGTGGCCCGGGAGTGCAGAGGAGGATGGCCCAAGTGCTTGGGCCCTGCACCCGCATGGGAGACCCGGAGAAGTACCTGGCGCCTGGCTTCGGATCAGCGGGTTGCACTGGTCGCAGCGGCCATTCGCAGCAGCCATTGGGGGAGGTGAATCAATGGAAAAAGGAAGACCTTTCTCTCTGTTTCTCTCACTGTCCACTCTGTCTGTCAAATAAATAAATAAATAAATAAATAAAAAATAAATAAGAAGATATCTTTTGGCCGGTGCTGCAGCTCAATAGGCTAATCCTCCGCCTGTGGTACTGAGACCCCAGGTTCTAGTCCCAGTCGGGGCACTGGGTATTAGTCCCGGTTGCTCCTCTTCCAGTCCAGCTCTCTGCTATGGCCCAGGAGTGCAGTGGGTCCTTGGGTCCCTGCACCTGCATGGGAGACCAGGAGGAAGCACCTGGCTCCTGGCTTTGAATCGGCTCCAGGCTCCAGGCCGTAGCAGTCATTTGGGTGGTGAACCAACAGAAAAGGAAGACCTTTCTCTCTCTCTCTCTCTCTCTCTCTCTCTCTCTCACTGTTCACTCTGCCTGTCAATAAATAAATAAAAATAAGAAAATATATATCTTTGTTCAACTTTTTACACCCCTAACTTGTCTTTTCTTTGGATAAAGGAAAAGATTTCTGCTGTTCTTCAATATGTAGCTGTTGGCTGTTGAGGTCTGGAGTAAGTGTTTGGCCCAGTGCATCACACGCAGCTTCAGATGCCCACAGCCCACACCCAGAGTGCCTGGCTCCTGTCCTGCTCTGCTTCCTGCTCACTCGCATCTTGGGAAGTGATGGCTCAAGTAGTTGACATCCTGCCGCCCATGTGGAAAACTTGGCTTCCAGCTCCAGCCTGGCTCAGCCCTGGCTGTGAGGGGCATTTGGGGATTGAACCAGAAGATGTGCGATCTCTGTGTTTCTCTGCCTTTCTAATAAATTAAACTTGTTCTGTCAATGCACTGGAGCAGGACTGAGAGGAGGAGGAGAAGGGATGCGGGATTGATCGTTCAGGAATATGAAGGTGTATCTCGGGAAAGAAATGTAAGAGGAACTTAAAGATGCCATGTTATTAAGTTTCATCTTTAGCTTTCCAGGTCCTGGTGAGAGTGTTTCCCACTGTGTAGTGCGGCAGTGTCCACATTTGACTTTCCAGGTGAGCCTATGAGTGTGGTGGGCTGCGTAATCGCTGGGTCTGGTGGGTGCAAGATCCAAGTGCCTTATCAGCCCACTGTGAATGAGACATTGTTAAAAAATAAGACACCATGGGCCGGCGCTGGACCGTAACAGGTAGAGCCTCCACCTGCAGTGCCAGCAACCCATATGGGCACCAGTTCGAGTCCGGGCTGCTCTGTTCCCGATCCAGCTCCCTCCTAATGCCCTCGGAAAGCAGTAGCAGGTGGCCTTAGTGCTTGGAGCCCTGCAGCCGCGTGGGAGACCTGGAAGAAGCTCCTGGCTCCTGGCTTCAGATCAGCCCAGCTCCTGCCATTGTGGCCATTTGGGGAGTGAACCAACGGAGGGAAGACCTCTCTCTGTGTGTAACTCTCTTTCAAATAAATACATAAATAAATAAATCTTAACGACGACAACAGACTCCGTTTTCTGCTTTCTAAATGCTTGCCATCTAGGAACACCACGGAGCTCAAACTAGGAGCCCGGGAGTCCAGCCTTTCTCAGGTTTTCCTGTCATCAGTAGTTCAGAGTCTGAATGGAGGAAGGGGATTCAGGTATTAGCAATTTTAATGAGCACTTCCTTAACTGTGATGTGGCTGGCTCTCATTCTGAAAAACTACAACTAGCTAGCATATAGAAATTAGATTTAGCAAGGGGGCCAGGAAGAACCTACGCCGGCCCAAGCTCTTGCAGAAACCTCCGTCCTCAGCGCTGGAGCAGTCTCGGAGCCCCAGGCCAGCCCTCCCGGCAGGTAGCTCCGGGTGCCAGAAGCGGACCCCCAGCCCCGGCGCGCACCGACGGAAGCCCCGCCTCCTTCATGCTGGCTCCACCCCTCCGATTGGGCCCGCCCGGATGGGCCGTCCGCCAACGACGCCAGAGCCGGAAATGACGACACCGGTGAGGCCTCCGAGGCGGGGCCTGGGCCGGGCAGCACAGGGGGCCGAGGTTTCACAGCGGAAACAAAACAGCGGCTGCTCGGGCAGGAGCCTCGGTTGCGAGCGGACGGCGGCGGCGGCGGGAAAAGCGTAGGTTCGTGGTGGGGCGCCCGGGGCTAGAGGAGGGCGTGTCTGAGTCGGCGCGGACTCGGGCGGCCGGGCGCGGTGGGGGAGGGTCTTCGCCGCCGGCCGGGCCGCGGAGCCGGTGTCCTCGCGGGTGAGGGGCGGGGCGCGGCCGGGCGGCGATGGAGGAGCCCGGCGTGGGCAGCGCGAGGGAGTCGCTTCGGGAGGCTGGTCCTGACAGGCAGGCTTCGCGGGCGCCGTGGGCCGGCAGTGGCCGTCTGGCCTGCAGCGGAGCGGGAGAAAGAGGAAGCGCCTGGGGCTGGGTCTGCTTGAGCAACGGCTGCCACTCGGCGCCGCGTGCCCTTGTCCGGAGGCGAGGGGCGCCCGGGGCTCGGGCCCTCCTGTGACCGGTGGGGGCGGAGGCGCGGGTGTGCGCTCGGCCGCCCGCCCTCCCGTGCCTTCCGTGGCCGGAGCTTTGAACCTGTTGGTAGAGGCAGGACTTTGGCATCCTCTGGGTGAGGTGCGGTGAGTTCGGTGTGCAGCGCTGGCACAGGCTTGGGGAGGCGCAGAGACACGCGCAGACCCGGCGGCCAGCTGGGGGACGGGGAGGGAAGCTGCCTGGGAGGTTTGGAGTTTGGCGAGTGGGCGAGGCTCTCAGAGTTAGGGAGCGAGGAGGAAGGAACTAGTAGGGAGAGGGACGAGGAAGTGGTCTGGCAGTGCCAGCAGCAGGTGCAGACGGCCGCAAACGTGAGTCACCTCCGTGGATCTACTGTTGATAGGGAAGCGCTGGAGGAAGCAGGAGGGGCGGAGGCCAGGGACAGACACCTGGGACATTCAGAACGGGGGGCAGTGAGCGGGGTAGGAGGAGGACCCCAACAGTTCGGTGCCCGGGAGTCTCAGCATTCGGCCTGATGTAGCAAGAAACCCAGGATTTAGAGCAGCCCTGTCCAGCAGAAATAGAATGTGAGCCATAATGTTCATTTGGGACTTTGTAATCAACGCAGTTTTAAAACGTAACAAGTACCAGGTAAATTTAATTTGGATAATGTATTTTATTTAACCCAGTATATCCGATGTGCTTTTATTTCAACATATAATCAGTATAAAAATTTACTGATTTATCTTTCCCCCCATAGTAAGCTCTTTTCAGTAGACAGAAGCAGAAGAGATCTGATTCCGTATTATCGCTAGCACCTGTTACAGTGCCTGGCTATACAGAAGAAACCCAAGAAAACTGTGTTGGTTAAAGGGTATGAATGGTTGGTTTTCAGGTTCCTTGTTTAAGTTGATTCAGAGCAAAAGAAAAACACAGGCAATACTGAGTATAAGCAGTGACTTACAAATTAATAAGGTGTAAGTAGTCATGTTTTCATCGAAAATTAGTTGTATTCTAACCATTTCCACAGAAGATTTGAGACAGTGGCTTGGGCTATACCTTGTTTTCAGAGTTACTGAAGTTAACAGAGTTTGGTAATACAGGACTGTAGTCTCCATTTGGAAATCTGAATACTGATAAGGTTTTTCAGAACTAACTTGACAGCGAAGTCTGACCTTAACCCACTTATAGTTTTTATGTAATTTAAGACTTTGTATAGATTTAATAATGGGTTTGATTTTTTGATTCTAAGACCCTTCAGGGGCCCTAGAATCATATAGTATAACATGGTATTTGTGTCGTATTACCTTTACAGAAACCTTAAAAAAAATTAAATTCTAAATACATTTGGTCCTAAGGGTTTGAGATAAGTGATTTGTAACTGAAGGTCTTTGTTCATCTTCATTTTGCCAGCCAACATAATCAGTATTTAAAAGGAAGTTGCTACAGTAACTCTACATAACAGATCTTCTCCAAAGTCAGCTCCTTAGCGCATTTCTTCTCACTCAGCCTCTGCTTCCAGGTGTAGGTGTGTGGATCAGCTGGGACATTTCTGATTTGCATAGCTTTTCTGGGCCCTAGGCCTGGTGGGCAGTAGCTACCCATGGTAAGCTCTTCTCAAGGTGTAGCTAAGGCAAAGCCAACTGCACACGTGTAATTTAAGTGTCTGCTTGTGCCACATCTGCTAAGATCACACTGGCCAAAGCAAGAAGTGTGGTTGTGCCCAAAGACTGGGAGAGTAGTCAACTGATTCCCCCTTGAGGCCAAAAGCAGGTCTTAGACCCCAGCCCAAAGTCACTGGAGAGAAGTGCAGGTTGGCCCTCGGCATCTCAACAGCATTGTTTCCAGGATCCCTGCAGATGCCACAATCTGAGGAACTCAAGTCACTCTATACAATATCACAGGATTTGCATGTCACCTACACATCCTCTGGAATATACTTTAAACCATCTCTAGTTTATTTACAGTACCTAATACAATGTCAGTGCTGTGTAAATCGCTGCTATACCATACTGTTAAAGGAATAGTGACAGGAATAAAAAACTTACACATGTTTAGTACAGATGTAGTTCTCCCCTCCTCTCAAAGATTTTCAGTCTGTGATTGGTTGAATCCAGGGATGCGGAACCTGAGCGTGTGGAGAGTGCACTGTACAATTCTCCCTGGGGAATGCTGGGGGAAGCAGTATTTGCTGAATAATAATCTGATCTACCACAGATGGTTCACAGAGATGGAGTGGGATGGAAGGAAGAAAAAAATCACCAAATAAGATGCAGCACTATTGCTCTTTTTAGCATCTACCGTTTTCCAAAAGCCTCTTCTGTAGGGCTGGGAATGTGGTTTGCTTCTGATCTCTTCAAAATCAAAGGACTCTTTCCAGGATGTATCCCTACAGTGTTTAATTAATTTAAGATTATTTCTGTTTATTTCAATTACAGAATGCAGTTAGAATTGGATTACATTTCCTGTTGGATGGGAGCCTTTAAAAACTCTAGTGGGGGCTTTCCCAGCTCATCCCCATGATCCACACTGGGCTGCCTGACCAGGGAGAAGCTGTCAACGGAACACAAGGCTGATGAAATCCCTTTGTAGAGAAAGTGTCACAGGCTCGTTTTGCACTTGGAAACCTCTTACCTCTACACCTCAGATGCAGCAGAAAATACTTTGAGGCGTTTTCTCAGTGAAGGAACAGCTAGTCAGACGGCTTGTAGACCAAAGGGAAGCCACAGCCTCTTGCGCTGGGCAAGTCTCACGAAGGTGTTTCTGTGGAGTACAGATGTCATTTACCTTTACCTCTGGGAGAGCGGAGAAAGAAAATGGCATTGTTAATTGAACAACCACTTCTCTGTAGCAGCTTGAGGTTTGTTACCTTAGGGTGTGGCAAGAGGAGACCGTGTGCCTTTCCCAAGGTGCTTCCTCGGATGGGATTTTTAGTGAATTTGTCTTGGGGTTCTGAACGTTGCTCCTGTGATACTCGGGGAAGTGCCTTGGTTAGAAGATTTTCTGTTAGACAGGATTTTCTGTTCAGCACACCTAAACTTTGAGATTACCTGTGGTTCTCGCGAGGTGTGTGTGTGTGTGTATGTATATGTGTGTCTTTTTGTAATAAAAAGAAATGCTGCTTGCCCATCAGAAAAGGATGTCTTTTTTCCTTTTGAGCAAGAATTGGGAAAAAAAAAAAAAAAAGAATTATTGAGCAGATGTGATGAGGAAAAGGAAGTGGATGGCCGTGAATTCACATGTTGTGCTCTGTGGGTCTTCAGCAGTAACTAAGAGCAGGCACACCAAAATTTACTTCTGTCCGGACCCCCACTCCGTCTGCATTCTGGGTCACATGAACATGAAGCTCCCCCCACCCCCACCCCCAGCAGCTGAGTCCTGGTGTTCACAGGGCTCAGCTGGGAATGTTATGAAGTCCAATAGTGTCTTGCCACGCTGCCTGAACAGTGGGTCATTGATCATCTCCATGCAGTCATCAGTTGTTTTCAGCCATTGCTGCACTAAAATCAACTCCGGCTTTGTCCGTTTCTTTGTACCAGTGTTGTGTGTATGTTACCAGGCATGAGATTTCTCTTGGTGAACTGGAGAACTGGCATGGCTGTCAGAAGACCTGGGTTCAGGGATGGGCATTGTCATTCACCTGCTCCGTAACTGCACAGGCAAATTCCTTCACCTTTCCTGAGTTTTTAGAAACATGTGAATGTAGATTGCTTTTCTTTCTTTCTTTTTAAGATTTATTTATTTGAAAGTCAGAGTTACACAGAGAGAGAAGGAGAGATAGAGAGAGAGAGAGGTCCTCCATCTGATGGTTCACTCCCCAGTTGGCCATAATGGCCAAAGTTGAGCCCATCCGAAGCCAGGAGCTTCCTCCAGGTCTCCCACATGGGTACAGGGGCCCAAGGACCTGGGCCATCCTCTACTGCTTTCCCAGGCCATAGCAGAGAGCAGCTGGGTCTTGAACTAGCATCCATCTGGGATGCCAGTGCTTCAGGCCAGGGTGTTAACCTGCTGTGTCACAACACTGGCCCCAGATCACTTTTCTTAAGTGATTTTTCTTTTTCTTTCTTTCTTTCTTTTTTTTTTTTTTTTTTTTTTTAATTTTAACAATCACATGGAGGGGTCTGCATTGTGGCGCAGCAGGTTAAGCTGCTGCTTGCAGTGTCGGCATCCCATATAGACGCTGGGTCTGGTCCCAGCTACTCCACTTCTGATCCAGCTCTTTGCTAATGTGTCTGGGAAGGCAGCAGAAGATGGCCCATGTACTTAGGCTGCTGCCACCCATGTGGGAGACCTGGAGGAAACTTCTGGCTTCAGACCAATGCCCAGCTCTGGCCATTGTGGCCATTTGGGCAGTGAAACAGTGGATGGAAGATCTCTGTCTCTGCTTCTCCCTCTGTAACTCTTTCAAAACAATAAGTCTTTAAAAATAAAAATCACATGGAATAAAGGGTGTGAAAAGAACTTTGAAAATGGTATTGGAGTTGATGCTTCTTACTGGTTTTGTGTGAGAAAGCTCCAGTGTGGTGATGACCAGTTTGTGTCGTTCCTTTTTTTTTTTTTTTTAAGATTTTTTTATTAATTTGAGAGGGAAAGAGAGAGAGAGAGAGAGAGAGAGCGCGCGCGCGCGAAAGAGAGATATCCATCTACTGGTTCACTCTCCCTGAGCCTTTCTGAAGGCAGGTGCTTCTTCCGGATCTCCCACACAGGTGCAGGGCCCAAGCACCTGGGCCATCTTCCACTGCTTTCCCAAGCCATAAGCAGAGAACTAGATGAGAAAAGGAGCAGCCGAGACATGAACCTTGTGCCCATATGGGATACCAGTATCGCCGGCAGAGGCAGAGCTTAGCCTACACACCACAGTGCTGGCCCCTGTATGGTTTCTTGTAATAGTTGAAAAGATTCTATGAGTGTAAGGGTAAAAATAGAAACAATTTAAATTAAGATGATCAGATTTTTATTATAGCTTATTCTTTTTTAAAAAATTTATTTATTTATTTGAAAGGCAGAGTTACTGAGGGAGAGGGAGCAACAGAGAGAGAGAGAGTGAGCTTCCATCCACTGGTTTACTCCCCACATGGCTGCCACAGCCAGGGTTGAGCCAGATGGAAACCAGGAGCCTATAACTCCACCCAAGTCTCCCACAGGGGCCCAGGTACCTGGACCGTCTTCTGCTTTCCCAGGTACATTAGTAAATTGGAAGCAGAACAGCCAGGACTTGAGCAGGTGCTCCGATATGGGACACCAACATCTCAAGCAGTGGCTTAACCGTGCCCTTCAAATCTTTTTTAATTGAAATTTTTGAAGTTCATTTATTTGAAAGGCAGAGCCACACACACACACACACACACACACACAGAGAGAGAGAGAGAGAGAGAATGAGAATGAGGGACAGAGAGAGAGAATCTGCTGATTCACTCCCCAGATGTTTGCAGCAGATGGTGCTGGGCCAGGGCTGAAGCCAAGAACCCAGAACTGAGTCTAGGTCTACCACTGGGAGGCAGAGACCCATCTACTGCCTCCCAGAATGCACAGTAGCAGGCAGCTGGATGTGGGCCGTGGATGTCCCTAGTAAGCAACTTAACTGCTTTGCCAAAAGCTCTGCCCTGTATTGCCAAGTCTCAATTATGTCTGTTAAAAGACAGGACTAGGGTAGATGTTTGGCACAATCGTGAAGGAACTGGTTGAGCCCACATTTCGAATTTAAGTATCTCAGTTTAGGTCCCGTTGCACTTCCAGCTTCCTGCCAGTACAGATCGTGGGAGATAGCAGGTGGTGGCTCAAATACTTAGGTCCCTGCCACCCATGTGGACGACAGGGATTGATTTTTGGGCTCCTGGCTTTGGCCTGGCCTAGCCCTGGCTGTGTAGGCTTTTGGGTAATGAACCAACAGATAACAGATCTTCCTGTCTCTTGTCTCTCTTCCTTTCGGAAAAAAGGAGAGAAGATCAAAGTAATAACCATAAATATTCCCACAAAAATCCATTTGAATTTTTAGCTGAAATATGATAAAATGTGCATAGATCAGATCACAGGAATACAGCTCAGGGAATTTCACAAACTGAAACTCCTTTGTAACTAACAACCAGATCAAGAAACAGAACATTACCCATCCCCTAGAATCCATATCCGTTCTCCCAGTTAATAAACCTGGTGTCTCTGGAGCAGGTGTTTAGCCTAGCAGTTAAGTTGCTGACTTCCCACATCGGCATGCCTGGATTTGACTCCTGACTCTGGTTCTTGAGTCCAGCTTCAGATGATGTTTTCTGCAAATGGGAGGCAGAAGTGATGGCCTGAGTAATTGATTCCTGCCACCCGTGTGGAACACCTGGTTTGAGTTTGCAGTTTCCATGTTGGCCCTGGCCATTGAAAGCATCCAGGGAGTGAACCAACACATGGGGATGTCTCTCTGTCTCTCTCTAATTAATTTAAAAAGAAGTTTCAAAACAGAAAAAGGGGCAGGCATTGTGGCGTGACAGGTTACGCTGCTGGTAGAGATGCCTACATCTCCTGTTGGAGTGCCTGGTTTGAGTCTCAGCTACTGTGCTCTTCTGAACCAGCTTCCTGCCAGTGTACTTGGGAGGCAGCAGATGATGGCCTGATACCTGGGTTCCTGCCGCTGTGGGAGACCTGGATGAGTTTCCGGCTCCAGGCTTCAGCCTGGCCCAGCCCTGGCTGTTTCCAGTGCTCAGGGAGTGAACCCACAGAAGAAAGGTCTCTCTCCTGTGTGTGTGTGTCACTCTGCCTTTCAAATAAGTAATACTTTTGAAAAAGGGGGGGAAAAAAAGGAGCTGTAGTTTCTATTTGTATTTTTAATTTGCTTTATTTAGGGGCTGGCACTGTGGCATAGCGGATTAAGCTGCCAGCAGCAATGCCAGCATCCTGTATGGGCACTGGTTCATGGCTCGGCTGCTCCACTTCCCGTCTGGCTCCCTGCTGATGCCTGGGTAAAGCAGTGGAAGATGGTCCACGTGTTTGGGCCCCTGCACCCACGTGGGAGACCCGGATGAAACTCCTGGCTTTGGCCTGGCCCAGCCCCGGTTGTTACAGCCATTTTTGAGGAGTGAGCCAGCAGATGGAAGCTCTCTGTGTCTCCCCACTCTCTGTAGCTCTTTCAAAATGAATAAATTTTTTCACTTTAGTTTTTAAACAAATTTACATTAATTCACATTAATTTGCAGTTTCCTGATCTTATGTCAGTGGACTGTGGCGTGAAGATGAGGGGAAGAGAAGAGTGGCCATGATTTTCAGACTTGTGCAATAGAAGGGAAAGCTACCTTGATTACTGGTTTGTCATAATTTGAATGATTCAAATATAGGAAATTAAGCGTTAATTGGAACTTGATACCTTTACTAGAGGAAAAAATTGCATTATGTCTTTCTATTGTCTGTTAGATGTGAACTAGTTTGCTACCAAAATGCTCAAAACAGCCAGGACTGGGCCTGGCCAAAACCAGGTGTTGGGGACCCAATCCAAGAGTCCTACGTGGATGGTAGGAACCCAGCTACTTGCGCTGTCACCACTGCCACCCAAGGTGTACATTAACAGGAACCAGAGACAGGAACCGGATCCAGGCATTCTGATAGGAGGTGTGGGTGTCCAACCAGCGTTTTAACTGTTAAGCTAAATGCCCACTGCACTCTCTGTGTTTAATGGAAAATCATTAAAAGAAAAATAAGAAATATTTCGGAGTGTAGAGGGTCCAGAAGTTAAAAGTGAAAATGAGGCCGGCGCCGTGGCTCAACAGGCTAATCCTCCGCCTTGCGGCGCCGGCACACCGGGTTCTAGTCCCGGTCAGGGCACCGGATTCTGTCCCGGTTGCCCCTCTTCCAGGCCAGCCCTCTGCTGTGGCCCAGGGAGTGCAGTGGAGGATGGCCCAAGTGCTTGGGCCCTGCACCCCATGGGAGACCAGGTAAAAGCACCTAGCACCTGGCTCCTGCCATTGGATGAGCGCGGTGCGCCGGCCACAGCGCGCCGACCGCGGCAGCCATTGGAGGGTGAACCAACGGCAAAAAGGAAGACCTTTCTCTCTGTCTCTCTCTCTCACTGTCCACTCTGCCTGTCAAAAAAAAAAAAAAGTGAAAATGAAATAAGACATTGACAAAATACTTTTTATGTAGTATTTTAGATATTATATGTTAATAGAATACTACTAGCTATGTAAAAAGATTTTTCCCTTCTATATTTTCCGAACACTTTCTATGAAAAGGAACAAAGTCATAAATATTTGGTCAGGAGAAATTATGGTAGCCAGGTACAGGGGAGTGTCATTCCCAGGAGAAGGAGCTGAGAGATGGTCAGGTCTGTCTGTGGGGGTGGTGTGGGACACAAAGAAGACACTGGAGTCGTGGAGGCAGAGGCCCGTGCTGCTCTGCCCAACTGTGTTCTTCAGCGAGTCGCTGAACTTCCCTGTGTTCCCTCTACTTTTGTAAAATAGATAGGTTTTCCTGTTCACTCTGCCTTGTGATGTGATAAGAATAAAATGAGATGATAGAATTTTGCAAAATTAAAAGCACTAAATCAATAATTTTCTGGAGATATAAAAATTAAGTTAGATTGGTCAGCATAAGAAGAATTGAAGAGAACATTGCTAAGATAATTCAACTTGCTGTGCTATGAATCTAAAGTCATTTTATATCTTTGTATTTGGAACTATTTGGCAGGGCAGGTGTTTGGCACAACAATTAAGATACTGGTTGGGATGCCTGTGTCACATGTTGGAGTGCCTGGGATTGAGTTCCAGCTCTGTTTCTGATCTTAGCTTTCTGCTTGTACGAGCATCCCTGCCGCCACCTGGGAGACCCAGAATGGGTTCTGGGCTCCTGGCTCCTGGCTCTGCCCTGGCTGATACATGCATTTGGGGAGTGAATCAGCAGAGTATCCCTCCCTCCCTCCCTCCCTCCCTCTCTCTCTTCCTCTCCTGCTCTTCCTTTCCCCTCCCCCTCCCCCTTCAGTTGCTGTTCCTTTCCAATAAAATTAAATAAATAATTTAAAAATAAAATATTTGGCATGTCAAGTAGATCTCATTGCCAAAGAGATGCCTTGAGCTAACAATAAATTTACCAGTTAGTTGAAGGTCGTGGTACATTTCTTCTTTACAAATTGGTCTTATAAGTATATAATTGGTGTGATGGATTTCCTAGGATTTGACCAACTCTGAGTGAGCTGATAAAATCTTATTTCAGGGGCCAGTGTTGTGGTGTAGCTGATGCCAGCGGTGCCAGTTCACATCCCGGTGCTCCACTTTAGATATAGCTCTTTGCTAATGGCCTGGGAAAAGTTGCAGAAGGTGGCCCCAGTACTTGGGCCCCTGCCACCCATGTGGGTGACCTGGATGAAGCTCCTGGCTTCAGCCTGGTTCAGCCCTGGCCCTTGCAGAGAGTGCACTAGCAGATGAAGATACCGCCCCGTACTCCCCCACCCCAGTCTTTCTCTTCCTCTCTCTAACTCTTTCAAAATAAATAAATAAATAAATCTTTAAAATAGAAATCTTATTAAATCTTATTTCAGACTTGACCTGGGAGCCGCCACGACAGCAGCCTGTGAGGTCCTCAGACAGCTGGGCCTGGGGGAGATCACATGAAAGCAAGGTTTGTTTCCTGCCCAGTGTGATTTGTGAAAGTGTTTAAAAATAAAAGTATAATATGCAAAGTTCTATATTTTTTCCCTTGCAGCACCCCCAGAGGCTTTGTTTTCTGTGAAAAAGTATTTCCATACTGTTGCTCCAATGACGGAGTTACCTGCGCCGTTGTCCTACTTCCAGAATGCACAGATGTCTGAGGACAACCACCTGAGCAATACTGTACGTAGCCAGGTACAGTGTCCGCTTCTGAAATGTCCCCTGCCGTCCCCTCCTCGCCTCCAAAAGATGCCGAGGGGCCTGAGTAAGCAGTCTGTGCTTTAGCAGGTTTATGTTTGCTGACCTTTGAGGGTAGAGCATTGTGCCTTTTGGGTCTGGAAGACACAATACAGTTTAAGACATGGGTTTTGATCCAGTTCCTCCCTGGCTTGGACATCATCTTCAGGATTGATGCCCTCTCCAGCTTCCCATGATTCACTTTGTTTATTATTTAACTGTCTTCCTCTTATTCTTCTATAGGCTGGATACATGTTGTTTAATTTTTCCAGTACCTAGTGTAGTTCCTAACAGCGTTCAGTAAGTATTTATTGACAGTGATTGCACAATACAAGGCTAAGTGTAAAAGTTCTTCAAGTTCACAGGAGGGAATCAGGCAAGGGATGTTCCCCGTGGCATGAAGCAGAGACTGTCACCAGCCGCTCACATGGAAATCGGAGGGACCTGCGGCCCTGGACTCCACAGAAGGCCTGACTGGAGAGTTGATGAGATTTTTAGGGCTGGAGCCCAAATGGAGGAAAATGTAGGCCAGCCATAAACTGCAGGCTGCATATGAGGATAGAGGTGTCATATGCTGTGGTGCAGTGGGTTAAAGCCCTGGCCTAAAGCGCTGACAACCCTGTGTGGGCACTGGCTCTAGTCTTGGCTTCTCCTCTTCTGATCTAGCTCTCTGCTATGGCCTGAGAAGGTGGTGGAGGATGGCCCAGGTCTTTGGGCCCTTGCACCCATGTGGGAGACCCAGAGGAGGCTCCTGGCTTCTGATTGGCATGGCTCCGGCTGTTGCAGCCATCTGAGGAGTGAGCTGGCAGATGGGGGACCTCTCTCTGTACCTCTCTCTGTGACTCTGTCTTTCAAATAAATAAATCTTAAAAAAAAAAAAAAAGGAACCAAAGGGCAATACTGGGAAAAGTGGTGGAAGCTACCAGGAAACAGGTTCCGGATCAGTAAAAATAATTTTCTCAAAATTGTTGTGTGTCTGAAAGAGCAGGGACTGCCTTGTGGGTTAGTGTGTATTTGTCACTAAAAACAATCATGAAATGCTGAAAGAGAGCAGGTGTTTAACCCAGCGGTCAAGACACTGGCATCCTGTACAGCACCTGGGTTTGATAAACCACCCCAGCTCTTGACTCCAGCTTTCTGCCAGTACAGCCCCTGAGAAACGGCTGTGATGGCTTAGGTAACTGGGTTCCTGCTGCCTGTGCAGGATCTGCCTGTGTTCCTCGTTCGTGGCCTCAGTCCTGGTCCAGCTCCCATCATTGTAGACACTTGGAGAGTGAACCAGCAATGGGGGAACACACCCTCTCTTTTTCTTTTTGTTTCCAAATAGATAATAATTTTTAAAAAAACAGGCTGGAAGGCCTCTAGCTATATCTGTAGAAGGGCTAGTCCATGGAATGAGCAATTGAACTAGAGCACAAGATGGCCTGGAAATTTCCTTCATACAGCAAAGTTTTATTAAAGAGTCTTCACTTTTCTCATCCATAAAATTAGGTGATTTGCTAGATAATCTCAAAATTCTCTTCCAGCTAACAAAAGTTTTGATGTTAGCAGAAGTTAACCAGCTCTCTCAGTTTACCTGAGACTAAATGTTCCAGAAAATGGACTCTTCAGTTTCAAGACAATAGAATTAAAATTGTTGGTTAACCTATCAGACATATAATAAAATTGAAATAACTTTTGATTTGACTAATCAAGTCCTTTTTGTTCAATTGATTGATTTCTTTGTGTAACTTGAAGTACTGTTGCAGTCATATATTGTTAGATAATGTATATATTGAAGATAACTTCTAGAGCATTTTTCTTGTTCCAAAGGTCAAATATTGTCCAAGGCTTCATTTCTTCAGTTCTTAGCAGATAAGTAATGGGTCACGATGGCCCAGAAAGTAGGTTTTCCTTTTATGGGCTACTGTGTATAATACTGTGTATTATTCACAGTGAAAATATTTGAAGTTTTATAAAAGTAGAGAGCTGAAAATACTGTTTTTCTTAAAATTCAAATATATTTCTTGAATTTGTATTGTGCAATATTTAAGCATATATGGAAAAGTATGGCAAATAATAAGCACCCATGTACTTAACACCCAGCTCTATTAAGCTTTAATGTCCTAGTGGCTGTGAAGACCTTGTTGTTTCTGAAGATTATTTTGATGCTACTTCTGTTTCTATTACTCATTGATCCTATACTGAGTGTACTTGGAGAGAGACTTCTTAGGAGATGGTTGGCTGTAAGAGCCTGAGTTGGGCCCAGCTCACCATATGTGATACTTTCTCTGCACACACTCTGCCCATTGCCATCCTCTGGCCTCAATTAGATGACTAAACCAATACAACCCCAGTAAACCCCCTGGTGTGCTGTGAACCTCCACAACAAACCTCCTTGCTTCATAAGTAGCTTGTTTTAGATATTAAGTTATAGTGACAAAAAGCTGATTAATACAGAAAATGATAACATAGTAAAACATAATTTTGCATTTGATTTGGAAAGAGACTGGTTCTATGACCAAAAAAAAAAATGCAGATAAAATTGAGGTACTCCCTCCCCATTCCCTTCCTTCCTATTCCAGGATAGTTACTATTCTCAATTTTTACATAGCAGTATATAGTTTGTATAATGCTACTTTGCATGTTTTAAAACTTTGTATAAATAAAATGTATCTAAAAAGTTGTAGGAGGAGGTTCCTACTTTTTTTTTTTTTTGTAATTTACATATGAAAGTATATGATGCACAAGAAATGCTCCCATGTTTTTGGAGTTTATATATATAGATAGCTGCATATAGCCCTAGTTCATTCATTTTCTCTCATCTTGTGTATTATAAAAATATTTGTTTACAAATATTGGATATTTTTCACAGTAACCAACAGTGGAGTAGTGACATTCTAACTCTAATCCGTGTGCACAGTTGTGAGTTTCTTGAAGACAGTTGCTGTGATTGGGCATATGGAGCTTACACTATATTAGAGACTGCCAGTATGCCTGCAAAGTGGTTTTACATTGAGTTTACTGTAGTGTCCAGTGTTTTAAAATTTCTATTTCTTTTTTTTTTTTAAAGATTTATCTTATTTATTTGAAAGACAGTGTTACAGAGAGAGGTAGAGACAGAGGTCCTCTACCCGATGGTTCACTCCCCAGATGGCCGCAACGGCCGGAGCTGCACTGATCCGAAGCAGGAAGCCAGGAGCTTCCTCTGGGTCTCCACGTGGGTGCAGGGGCCCAAGGACTTGGGCTATCTTCTACTGCTATCCCAGGCCATAGCAGAGAGCTGGTTCAGAAGAGGAGCAGCTGGGACTCGAACCGGTGCCCATATGGGATGCCAGCACTTCAGGCCAGGGTTTTAACCCACTGAGCCACAGCACCAGCCCCGTACTTATTTTCTTAATTCATCTGCTTGAAAAACAGAGTGACAGAGTGAGTGAGAGAGATAACTTCCATCTACTGGTTGACTCTCCAAATGCCCAGAACAACCAGGGATGGGCCAGGCCAAAGCCAGGAGCCCTGAACTCCATGTGGATCTCTCATGTGGGTGGCAGGTGCCATCGGCTGCTTCTCGGAACGCACAAGCAGGGAGCTAAAGCAGAAGCAGAGTAGCCTCACTTGAGCTGGCGCTCCCCTAGGGTCCCCGGTGTCTCAGGGAGCAGTGTGCCCCGCCGCACTGCAGTGCCTGCCACTGAGGGTCCATTCTTTAACATCCTTGCCAGTTCTTGGTATTGTCTCATTAATGACATAGCGATCAGGTGGGCTTAAAATGGTAGTTCATGTTGCTTTAATTGTATTTTCATAATTGTAATAAGGTTGAACTTTTCTTCTTTATGCCTATTGGCCATTTGGATTTTCTCTCTTGTGAGTTGGCTGTTCATGTTATGTGCCCAGTTTGCTATTGATAGATTGATTGTATTTTTCTTACTGATTTCATTGAAATATAGAATATATTTTTGAGGGAGAAGGAGTGTTTTTTTTTTAAGATTTTATTCATTTGAGAGGTGGAGTTACAGAGGGAGAGTCAGAGAAAGGTCTTCCATCTGCTGATTCACTCCCCAAATGGCAGCAATGGCTGGACCTGGACTAATCTGAAGCCAGGAGCCCCTTTCAGGTCTCCCATGTAGGTGCAGGGGCCCAAGCACTTAGGCCACCAAGAAGGAGTCTTGGGGCTGGTGCTGTGGCGTAGCGGGTAAGGCCGCCACCTGCAGTGCTGGCATCTCATATGGGTGGCAGTTTGATTCCCAGCTGCTCCACTTCTGATTTAGCTCTCTGCTACGACCTGGGAAAGCAGTTGAAGATGGCCCAAGTCCTTGGGCCCCTGCACCCACGTAGGAGACCCGGAAGAAGCTCCGGCTCCTGGCTTTGGATCGGCACAGCTCAGACAGTTGGAGCACCCTTATTAGTGACTGGAGCTTGTATTATGCCCTCAGTAGTGGAAATTTCGGTTATGTCTGCTAGTCTCCCTTTTCAAGTTTTGTTTGTGTATTTATTTACTTGAAAGGCAGAGAGAGGCAGATCTCCATCCATTGCTTTGCTCCCAGATGCTTGCAGCAACCTTTGTGGCCAGGTCGAAGCCAGAGTCAGGGAGCTCAGGCCAGGTTTCCCACACAGGTGACGGGAACTCAGCTACTTGAGCCGGCACCTGCTGCCTCCTGCTTCCTGGGGTACGTGTTAGCAGAACGCTGAGTTGGGACTTGAACCCAGGCACTTGGATACAGGATATGAGGGTCCCAAGTGGTGACCTGACCATTGTGCCAGATACCCACCCTGTGTAAAACATCTTTATTCTTATCTGTGCTAGACAAGAAGCATTGTTATGTTGTCTTCATCTTTTGGAATTTTTACTTTTTTATGCTTGTTGACTCCCAGGTTGTAAATTCCCTCAAGGGAGTACTTAGTTCATGTTTCTGAGCTGCTTTTAAGGGTTTACTGGTCACCCAGTATCTCAGTCATTTCAATACAGATCTTCCAGAAATATGACAAAGGAGTTTTTTTCTCAACCTCAGCAAGAGAAATTTTAAAATTTGTTTCTGGAAGTAACAGTTTGAAGAAAATCATATCAGTTGCTTCAGGACTTCAGCTTTCATGTGAAAGAATTTTCTGGAAGCGTACTTCCTTAACCCTTCCTTAAATCACTGCTTTTACTGCCATGTTGGATTTGTACTGCACTCCCTAGGGCAGGGCTACAGTTTTTATGAGAAACAGCTCTCAAGCAAGTGGCTCGACCTGTTCTGACAGCCAAGTGGAGAATCTGGTCCGTTGTTTTCTCTCCCTCTGGGGAATATGTGTTTGAAGATTTTGCTGTTTCCCATTAGTTTACCCTCTGCCTCCTTCTTGAGGCTGGCATGAAC
Source organism: Sylvilagus floridanus (assembly GCA_949820135.1). Taxonomy (NCBI): domain Eukaryota; kingdom Metazoa; phylum Chordata; class Mammalia; order Lagomorpha; family Leporidae; genus Sylvilagus; species Sylvilagus floridanus. The sequence continues at coordinate 5,961,801 of OX463228.1, read as the reverse complement.
TTCCTGTTTGTTTCTGCTGTTGGTTGCGTGTCTGTAGGGACTGGAGATTAGCAGACTTAGGAAGGCTGACTAATGATTCAGCTGTCTCTTAAAAAAAGGCAAAGTTTGCAAGTTGTGAAATAACTGGAGTTCTTTCTCTCCAAAATGTATCATATGAATATGTATCATAAGAATATGTATCATAAGAATATTGGATGTTTTGCTATAGTTTGTCTTTCAGTAGAAAGTAGATAATTTATCATAATCCCTTAGTTTACTTTTACTGTACTGATTCAAATAGTTTGTAGGGTTGTATTTTTCCCTTGCAGAGTTTGGTAGAAATCTTTTTCCTTGCTTGTCGTAATACTTTGCCAAAAGTCAGTCTGTGTTTCATTTCTACTGGCATTATAAGAATATGCTAAAGCCAGAATTCCCCAAATGCCTACAGCAGCCAGAGCTGGGCCAGGCAGAAGCCAGGAACCCAGAACTCAATCTGGTCTCCCATGTGCTTGAGCTGTCACCTGCTGCCTCTCAGGGTGGGCCTTAGAAGGGGGACAGCGCTATGGCATAGTGGGTAAAGGCGCTGTCTGCAGCGCCGGCATCCCATATAGGCACCAGATTCAAATCCCGGCTGCTCCACTTCTAATCTGGCTCTCTGCTGTGGCCTGGGAATAGTAGAAGATGGCTCAAGTGCTTGGGCCCTGTACCCACATGGGAGACCAGGAAGAAGCTCGTGCTCCTGGCTTTGGATCAGCTCCAGCCATTGCAGCCCTCTCTCTCTGTCTCAGCTTCTTTGTAGCTCTGCCTTTCAAATAAATAAATCTCAAAAAAAAAAAGTGATTCATAAGTTGAATACTCAGAACTATTCTACTAGTTTATTCTGACTCACATTTCCTTTTTAAAAAATTTTAAATTTATTTTATTTGGTAAAATGGTAAGAAGAGAAACAGAGATCTCCCATCTGCTGATTCTCTCCTCAGATGCCCACAATGGCTAGGGCTTGGCCAGGCTGAAGCTGTGCACCAGCAACTCACTCTGAGTCTCATGTACATGGCAGGGACCTAAGTACTTGAAACATTACTGATGCCTCCAGGGTGAATATTAGCAGGAAGCAGGAATCTGGAACCCAGGCCCTCTGATACAGATTATGGATATCTCCAGGGCCGTCTTAACCATGGTGCCAAATGCCTGCCCTCTCACCCACATTTTCTAGTCCTTAAGGAAGTAAACAGCCTTTTTAATGTAGAATAGAAAATAAGCAGTCATTTGTTAACTAAAAAAAGAAACCTTAAAGGAGTAATCATTAAAAGATCAAAAATCATTCTCTGTATAAAGGCATTTGTTGAACAGTTATGTGAATCTGCTTCCTTCAGCTGCTAAATTTAAATTATAAGTTTTCATAATTTATAAAAATATATTTAATATAAATATTAAAATGTATGTGCTCTTTATAAATGAAGGTCATCTTTTGAGAATTCAAAACATTAAATGCAAAGAACTTTATTAATTGTTAGCATAGAATGGCAAAACTGGCCTTGTTTTCTAAATGCTGGTCACTTTCTTGAGGGTGAGACAAGGCAAACCTGAAAACTATTTAAAGTGATGTTTACATACATGGAACCTTTAGGAGAGACAAATGCATGAGAAGAATGATCGAAATTTAAACTGAGTTGGATCTACAGATGCCTTGTTAATGCATTCTTTATAGTAATGAGTTTATTTTCCTAGTTATGTGAAAATGAAGTAAGGTGAAAAATAACTAAAAATCTTGACCTCCAGAATAACTGCTAGCTTTTACCTGGGAGTAAAGTCAGAGATCTTAGGTGCAAATCTTTTAATAATTTAAGAAACTCTAGGCCTCAGTAATATTAGTTATTATCCCTAACTGGTTATGTCAACTGTTAGGAAATTGACAGCCTGTCTTAGCACTGGAGTAGTGGTCACACGTCCAATCGCAGGGAATCACAATGCTTGTGCAAGGTCCAGATGGAATTCTGTGTGTTGGAAACATGTCTGTGATTAATAAATGTTTTGAGTTTTCCACTTAACCTGCCAGTCCTTTGGTTGAACACTCTTCTGGTTCTAACCTAGAGTGTATGCTGAAGAGACTCACATTTCTATTATTCTATTATAAAGATCCAGACATTATCCATAAAGTTGTAGAGGATCAATACTTAAATTTTAAGATTTATCTGAAAGGCAGTTTTAGGAGAAGGAAAGGAGAGATCTTCCACCTGCTGGTTTACTCCCGAGTTGGCTGCAACAGCCAGGGATGGGCCATGCTGAAACCAGGAGCCAGGAGCTCACCAGGGTCTCCACGTGGGTTCAGGAGCCTGTGAGACCTGAGCCTGGATCAAGGTGCAACTATTTTAAAATAGGCCTCCATCTTGTAACTTGGGCCTGACCAGGCCCTGAACCCTGAGCCAGAAGCTCCTAAAAATAAATAAATGAACTCCCCTTGCAATAAACTCCCCTAGCAACAGCCAATTAGCTGATAGCAGAGAAATACCTAAAGTACCATCTGTCTTTTCAGGGCAGTTAAGGTGATTAATAACATCCCCAAGACCCTGTGGTTTGGCACTACACCCCAGCAGCTCGGACCCTATACTTTAGCCAATCAATTTAAAAGGCATCAACTCCAAAGCCATCCAATCAACTTTACTAGGTCCATTCCAGCCACTGGATGCACTAATCAATTCTAAGAGATGTCCTTTGAATTTCCCGCGGGATGAGATGATTTGCTAAATGGTACTAATGTCTCTGAAAACCCTATAAAAAACTGTTAACTGAAGAGTCAGTGATAGTTGAGAGCCCAGGCCCAGACCTGTAATAAAACTCTCATGTGTTCTACAGCGGTTTCGGCTCCTTGGTGGTCTTTGTGGACAGTCTAACTGGGCATAACAAGCCCAAGACCTTGGACCATCTTCTGCTGTTTTGCTGGCCATAGCAGAGAGCTGGATTGGAAGTGGAGCAACCAGGACCGAAGAGGCGCCCATAAGGGTTGCCGGCACTGCAGGCAGTGGCTTTACTTGCTACGCTACAGAGCTGGCCCCATATGTGCATTTTTTTTTTTTTTAAGATTTATTTATTTACTTGAAAGAGTTACAAGAGAGAGGAGAATCAGAGAGAGAGAGGTGTCTTCCATCTGTTGGTTCACTCCCCAATTGGCCGCAATGGCCAGAGCTGCACCAGTCTGAAGCCAGGAGTCAGGAGCCTCCCCCTGGTCTTGCAAGTGGGTGCAGGGGCCCAAGGACTTGGGCCATCTTCTACTGCTTTCCCAGACCATAGCAGAGAGCTGGATTAGAAGTGGAGCAGCCGGGTCTCGAACCAGCACCTATATGGGATGCCGGCGCCCCATATATGCATTTTTAAAAATTAGAATTTGCAGTGTTGAAAAAATAAGCCTTTGTTTTCCTTATAAATTCACCTAAGTTCATATTCAGCTATACAAAATAAAAAACTTAAGTGTGGGGCAGGCATCGTGTCAAATAGGCTAAGCTGCCAGTTGGGACACCTCTAATCCTTTATCAAAGGCCTGGCTACTCCACTTCCAATTTGGCTTCTTGCTAAGGTGCCTGAGAAGGCAGCAGATGATGGCCCAAGTTGTTGGGGCCCCTTGGGGGACCCAGATGGAGTTCCAGGCTCCAGGCTTCAGCCTGGCCCAGCTACAGCCATTGGGGCCATTTGGGGAATGAACCAGTGGATGGAATATCTATCTCTGTCTCTTCCTTTCTGTAACTTTGCCTTTCAAATATATATTTTTAATAAAGATTACTTATTTATTTATTTGAAAGAGTTAGAAAGGGAAAGACAGATCTTCCATCTGCTGGTTTACTCCCCAGATGGCCACAACAGCTGGGGCTGGGCTGATCTGAAGCCAGGAGCCAGGAGCTTCTGGGTCTCCCATGTGGGTGCAGAGGCCCAAGCACTTGGGCCATCTTCCACTGCTTTACCCAGGCGCATTAGCAGGGAGCTGGATCAGAATCAGAGCAGCCAGAACCTGAAATGGCACCCACGTGGGATGTCAGCATTACACGCAGCGGCTTAACCTGATGGCTCTTCTACTTTTGATCCAGCTTCCTGTCAGTGTACACCCTGGGGGACAGCAGATGATAGCACAAGTACTTGAGGCCCTACAACCCACGTGGGAAACCCAGATTAAGTGTGGGCTCCTGGGTGTTGCAGTCCAATTTGGGAATGAACTAGTACATGTGAGATCTCAGTTTCTTTCCCTTTGTGTTTCTGCCTTTCAAGTTACATAAAAGTACAAAGTTAAAAAAAAAGTTTTTAAGCTTTACATTTTTTACCTGTTAGCGTTGAAAGATTGATGCTCATTGCTATGAGGGTGTGGGGATGCAGGCATTCTTATATGCCATCAAAGGAGTTAAGTTAGTATTTATTTATTTATTTTAAATGTTGACTTTTTAAAAAGATTTACTTATTTGAAAGGCAGAGTTACAGAGAGGCAGAGGCAGAAGGAGAGAGAGGTCTTTTTTTTTTTTTTTTTTTTGACAGGCAGAGTAGACAGAGACAGAGAGAAAGGTCTTCCTTTGCCATTGGTTCACCCTCCAATGGCCACCGCGGTCAGCGCGCTGCGGCTGGTGCACCACGCTCATCTGAATTCAGGAGCCAGGTGCTATGTGCTTTTCCTGGTCTCCCATGGGGTGCAGGGCCCAAGCACTTGGGCCATCCTCCACTGCCTCCTGGGCCACAGCAGAGGGCTGGCCTGGAAGAGGGGCAACCGGGACAGAATCCGGCGCCCCGACCGGGACTAGAACCTGGTGTGCCGGCACCGCAAGGTGGAGGATTAGCCTGTTGAGCCACGGCGCCGGCCAGAGAGAGGTTTTTCATCTGCTGATTCACTCCCCAGATGGCCAACGATGTCCAGAGCTGAACTGATCCGGAGCCAGGAGCTTCTTCTGGGACTCCCAAGCGGGTAGAGGGGTCCAAGGACTTGGGCCATCCTCTGCTGCTTTCTCAGGCCATAGCAGAGAGCTGGATTGGAAGTGGAGCAGCCGGGACTCGAATTGGTGCCCACATGGAGTGCTGGCACTGCAGACAGAGCTTTACAGCGCCGGCCCCTTTTCTTATTATTTACATGTGAGGACTTTGTCAGTGAATCTAATACATGTGCCTTTTGGAGATAATTTAGCAACTAAATCAGAAAACTATAAATACCTTTTGATGTAGCATTTATACTTCTACAAATTTATGCTATTAGAACATTACTATAAGTGTGCCAAGAAATGTAGCAATTTTTATTGAGACACTGTAACAGTGAAAATGTGGAGATAGCTGTTATTGTTGGGGCATTGGTTACTTATGGCTTAACCAGTTAGTATTTAAGGTTATGGCCAACAGTAGGGTCTCCTAACTAAACAGTGTCAGTTTGAATCTTCACTGTAGAACTTTTTTTTCTTTCTTTTTTTTTTTTTTTGACAGGCAGAGTTAGATAAAGACAGAAAGGTCTCCTTTTTCCGTTGGTTCACCCCCTGAAATGGCTGCTATAGCCGGCGCGCTGCACCGATCTGAAGCCAGGAGTCAGGTGCTTCCTCCTGGTCTCCCATGCGGGTGCAGGGCCCAAGCACTTGGGCCATCCTCCACTGCCTTCCCGGGCCACAACAGAGAGCTAGACTGTGAGAGGACCAACCGGGACTAGAACCTGGGGTGCTGGTGCCACAGGCAGAGGATTAGCCTAGTGAGCCACGCTGCCAGCCCACTGTAGAACTTCTTACTTATATGATCTTTGGAAGATTATTGGACCTTGTTAAACTTTAGTTTCTTTTTATGTTCAATGAAGGTTATAATAATAAACTTAGAGTTTTATTAAGAAAAAATGAGATAACCCCCTAAAGTGCTTAGCATGATGTGTGCTGCATTCTTGTTGAGTAAATATTAACAGTTACCATAGTTACGCTGACACTGTGAAATTTTTAATTGAGGCATATTTCTGTGTCAGTATTGAAATATTATGCAAATTACAGTACTTTTTAAAAAAAATTTATTTGGAAGATAAAGATAGAAAGATCTGGTCGATGCCACGGCTCAGTTGGCTAATCCTCTGCCTGTGGTGCCAGCATCCCAGGTTCTAGTCCCGATTGGGGCACCAGTTCTATCCTGGTTATTCCTCTTCCAGTCCAGCTCTCTGCTGTGGCTCGGGAAGGCAGTAGAGGATGGCCCAAGTGCTTGGGGCCCTGCACCTGCATGGGAGACCAGGAGGAAGCATCTGGCTCCTGGCTTTGGATTGGCACAGTATGCCGGCCACAGCAGCCATTTTGGGGGGTGAACCAATGGGAAAATGAAGACCTTTCTCTCTGGCTCGCTCTCTCACTGTCTAACTCTGCCTGTCAAAAAAAAAAAAAAAAAAAAAAAGATCTTCCATCTGTCACTTCACTCCCCAGATGGCCATAACCAGGCTGAAGCCAGGAGCCCACATGGATTGCAGGGTACAAGTACTTGGGATGTCTGTTGCTTTCCCAGGTACATTAGCAGAAAACTGGATCAGGAGTAGCCAGAATTCAAACCTGCACTTGGATATGGGCTGTATCACAAGTGGCAGCCATAAATGTAGTTTTGAAAAAAATTTTAGGCCGGCGCCGTGGCTCAACAGGCTAATCCTCCACCTTGCGGCACTGGCACACTGCAGGGTCTGAGTCCACCCGTAAAAGGATGGACTGGGTCCGAGGAAAGGTGAGTGCGCCGCTCGCCCGTTCCCCAGCCTCCCGATCCCGGAGACAATCAGACGCAGTGGGGAGCCAAGTCTAGCGAGGACTCATTTATTCCATGCGAAACTGAACCTTTTATAGCACAAAACTGCAGAGTCATTGGGGCAGGGCTAAGAACCAACCAATCATTTTATAGGTCACTTTATGGGGGGATTTCTATAGGACTAGCCATATGTCTATACTAGTCTTGTTACCTTCCCTGATGTTGCGTAGCCAATCAGCTTGAGTCCCACCCATCTTACTTCCTCTGGGCGCCATCTTCTTTGCCCCTCCTTGGCGCCGCCCAGTCCGGGGGCCACGTGCGCGCACGCTGGGCCCCTCCCTGCGCTGCTATCCCCAGGACACCTGCTGGCTGGCTCCGCAGGCCCTGGCTCAGGTTGGTTCACGGGCTCGGCTCCACGTGGCTCCGTCCCACGCAGCTTGGGCGGGGGTGCCCGGCATGCGGAGCCCCCGGGCCTGGCCTGACTGCACCATGGCCGTACTCATGCCCTGCAGCACACCGGGTTCTAGTCCCAGTCGGGGCGCCAGATTCTTTCCCGGTTTCCCCTCTTCCAGGCCAGCTGTCTGCTGTGGTCTGGGAGTGCAGTGGAGGATGGCCCAGGTGCTTGGGCCCTGCACCCCATGGGAGACCAGGAGAAGCACCTGGCTCCTGGCTTCAGATCAGCGCAGTGCGCTGGCCACAGCGGCCATTGGAGGGTGAACCAACGGCAAAAAGGAAGACCTTTCTCTCTGTCTCTCTCTCTCTCAGTGTCCACTCTGCCTGTAAACAAAACAAAACAAAACAAAAAACACCACTTTAAAAAGGTAGGGAACAAGGTTAAAAATCTACACAAAACCCCACGGGTTAAAATACCTCCTGCTTCAGAAGCACCCTCCGTGCTTCAGAGTCCTCATGCTTTGGGAAGCTGGACCTGTACTTGCATTATGATCTGAAGCAAGGAGAAAGGAAAAGATTGGCGAGAGCAGGCCCTGATTTAATGCTGCAGGAATTCTGAGGAGTCTGGCTTCCTAGAACATCACATCCCATAGGACTTCACCCTCCCTGAAACTTAACATTTAGAGTGAGTAATTCTGCCCATTGCCGCTGAAGTAAGGTCTTTTTTAATGCTAGAACACTAGTTTTTCTTTCTTTTTAAAAAAATTTTATTTGAAAGACAGATAAAGAAAAAATGAGAGCAAGCGAGTACTCAAATCTGCTGGTTCACTGTCCACGTGCCTGCAGCAGCTGCAGCTGAGCCACACCAAAGCCAGGCCCCAGGACCTCGCCGCTTGCACTGTATCTGTTGTTTCCCCTGGTGCACATTACAAGGAGCTGGGCTCCAGAGCAGAGCCAGGAATAGAACCCGGACACTCCGATAGAGAATGCAGGCATTTTATTTTTTTTAACATTTACTTTTATTTATTTGAAAGGTAGAGTTAGGGCAAGTCCGAGAGGTCTTCCATCTGCTGATACACACCCTAAATAGCCACAATGGCCAGGTCTAGGCCTGGCCGAATCCAGGAGCTTCTTCCAGCATCTTCCTCCCGTGAGGGTTCAAGGCCCAAACACTTGGGCCATTCTACACTGCTTTCCCAGGCACACTGGCAGGGAGCTGGATCATTAGTGGAGCAGCCAGGACTCAAACCATTGCCCATATGGGATGTCAGCACTGCAGGCAGTGGCTTGACCTACTATGCCGCAACACTGGCTCCAGTGTGGGTGTCTTAACCACTATGCTAGATGCTTGCCCCAACACTGATTTTCTTGACCTTAGAAATACCCTTTATGGACTAATATTGTGATGCAGTGGGTTAGGCTCCTTTTGGGACACCTGGGTTCACACTCATCCTTTCCAGTCCAGCTCCCTGCTAATGCATCTTGGGAGGCAGCAGATGATGGTGCAAGTGTTTGGGCCCCTACCACCCATGTGGGAGACCTGCATGGAGTCCCTGGCTCCTGGCTTCAACCAAGCCCAGCGCTGCCATTTAAAACCTTGAAAGAATTCATAGTCAGCTGAGGCATGAGGAAGCTAAGTGGAGAGTTGAGAAGCGGGTTTATTCCTTTTTGTACTTCCTCACCTTAGGACCTTATGAATGTTTTGCCTATTTAAATTATACCTTTTTTAAAGAAATTAAAACATAGTTTTAAAAATAATACTTAAAGTACCACAAAGAGGAAGGGTGTGTGTGAGAGAGATAGCAAGGGAGTAGGAGGGGGAGAGGGAGTTCCTGTTAAAGTGTGCTCACTAGTATCCTGTTCTCAGCCTTGGGGCAGGGCAGGGTGGAGCTGGTTAATGTTCATTATAAACCAGAACATCCAGTTGTGGTCTGTGAATGAGCTTATGATTGCCGCTTTCATACTAGATTTACCCAATTAAGTTTTCATGTAGCCTGAAAGGGTGGCTGTAATGCCATAGAAAGGACGTAGGTTTTGGAACCAGAGAGAGACTTGAATTTGATTCCTGCCTGTGCTGTGTGTTCACCCTTCACAATCTCTCAAGATATGAAAAGAATAAATGAGATAATGTGACAGTAATTTCTGAATTAGAGTATTATTCAAATACAGCTATTATTGGTATCTTCACTTTTATTGACATTAATCTATCAAATTGGTTAGAATTGTTGAACATTAATCATAGATGTAACTTTTGTTTTTTTAAAAAAGTTTATTTTATTTAAAAGCCGGAATAGCAGATAGAGAGAGGAACAGAGAGAGAGATCCTATCCTCTGGTTCACTCCCCAAAGGGCCACAGTGGCCTGGGCTGGGCTGGGCTGGGCTGGGCCGGGCCAAAGCCAGGAGCCAGGAACTCCATCAGGTCTCCCACATGGGTGGCAGGGGCACAAGCACTTGGACCATCTTCTATTGCCTTCTCAGGTGCATTAGAAGAGGCAGCTGGATCAGAAATGGAGCAGCTGGGACTTGACCCAGTACTCCAGCAAGGGATTTGCAAGCACTGGCTTAACCAGCCGTCTGCGATGCCAGCACCAGATATAGTATTCGTAGATGGCTTAGTCACCTCCTTGTCTGGGAAAGTTGAAGAGTTCTCTCAGTTCTCTTTCTGTCACACTCTGTGGTCGTCTTCCAGACTTCGCCCTCCTCATCATTGTTTCCCTGCTTCTGGACTTGGACCACGGCAGTGACTCATAGTTGAATTAGCTTTGTTGATGGATATTGTATACATTTTTGCCTTTGAAGCTTTGGAATAGTTTACATTTATCTCATCGAGTTTGAGTTTTCGTAGATAATTCTCTGTGAGGTCAGAGTTCCTTTCTGATCTCCTGGCTTAGCAGGAGGGTGCTGCTGCTTTTCTGAGGCTGACTCTGCTCCCTCTCTCTTCCCCCTTTTCACCCACTCTGTTCCATTAGTTGTCATCCTCCATGTTGTGTTTTCAATCTTTCCCTCAAATTTTTAGCTTCTTTCTGAACCTCACAAGTAGACTGAGATCTCTGATAGCCCTAGAATAACTTTTATTTTTAAATATTTATTTTATTTATTTGAAATGCAGAGTTAGAGAAGGAGAGAGAGAGATCTTCCATTCATCCGCTCACTCCCCAGATGGCTACAATGGTTGCTAGGGCTGGACCATACCAAACCCAGGAACTTCTTCCAGGTCTCACACATGGGTGTAGAGGCCTAAGCACTTGGGCCATCTTCTGCTGCTTTCCCAGGCCCTTGAGCAGGGAGCTGGGTCAGAAGTGGAGCAGCTGGGACTCAAACTGGTGCCCATATGGTATGCCAGCACTGCAGGTGGCAGCTTTACATAATACACCACAATGCTAACCCCTAAAGTAACTTTCAAGTTTAAATCCCTCCCTACTGTCATTTTTTTTCCTTCAAAGGTTGAATTCCTTTACTTTCAATTTTCATTAATTTCCCATTACATTGTGATTTCTGATTTGATTTCTCTCTTTGCTGTTTTACTTTTGTAGAAACATTGTTGAACTTCCTAATCCATTTTTGTTCAGCTTACATCCTGCTTGAATGTTCATGACACCTCTTTTTTCTTTTTTAAGGTTTATTTTATTTTTATTTGAAAGAGTTATAGAGAGGGGAGAGGCTGGGGGGAGGGTCTTCCATCCGATGGTTCACTCCCCAATTGGCTGCAATGGCTGGAGTTGTGCCTATCTGAAGCCAGGAGCCAGGAGCTGCTTTTGGGTTTCCCATGCAGGTGCAGGGGCCCAAGGACTTAGGCCATCTTTTCCTGGCTCCCCAGGCCATAGCAGAGAACTGGATCGGAAGTGGAGCGGCCAGGTCTCGAACTGACACCCACATGGGATGCTGGCACTTCAGGCCAGGGCATTAACCCGCTGCGCCACAGTGCTAGCCCCATGACACCTCTTTTAATTATGCTGTTCTCTTGGCTTCTGTGTTATGTTGATTCCCGAGTTTTCTTTCTTTTCCTCTCAATCTCTTTTGCTGGTTCTTTTCCCATCTCCTGGTGCTTAAATTTTGGGGTTATTCATACTTCTCTTCTTGGTCATCTTTTCGCTCTGTATTTTCCTTCCACAGCTGTTTATATTACCTGAATAACCATTAAGTCTGTACTATTCTATTTTACATCTAGACTCCCCCTGAGATTTCAGGGAAAAATAGTGGCAGCAGCTGTAGAGACTGACAATGGTCTCTGCCTCTCTTCTGAACTTGAAGTTCCTCAGTGTTAGCTGCCTGGGTGCAGGTACTTGAGATTCACTTGTGCAGCATCTCTACTAGATACTTCTCTCTCGTATCCTGCTTCTTGTGTTCTCTGTCTCTGTCGGTGCTGTCGTCAGCCACCTAGTCCTTGGTGCTGGAAAGCTTAGGAGTCATCCTTGAGCCCTTCCTGACCAAGCCCCGGGATTCAGCTTCTCACACATGTTTCTCATACATGTGCTGTTTGTCATTGCTGTTCAGTCAAGTTTCTTAAAGGTGAACTAAATGTGATGTGTTACTTCCTCAACCTTAACCATTTTTATGACTTTGTTGCCTACGGGATAAAGTCTAAAGTCCTTGGCATAACAAACAAAGTTCTTTACAACGTGTTCCTAAAGCTAACTTGGAGGCTTTTTAAAGGAATTTGTGAGGATCTTATTAACTTCTATTGCCATAGCAGAGCACCTGGAATATAGAATTTTGGTAACTTGTTGGATGAATATGTTCAAAGTGAAATAAGAAACCCCTCAGCCCACAGAGTCTACAGAGCTCCCTTGTTGTCTTGTGAATGGCAGATTCACAGTTCTTAAGAACTGTGTTTCTGGAGTCAGACTGACCTGGGTTCCAGCCCTCTCTGTAACACTGACCAGCTGTGTCTTTCCTCAGCTGTAAGGTGCTGATGATGGAGTGAATGAGAATTCATTGTAAAGCTCATATCACTGTCCCTGGTACAGAGTAATAATTTTGAACTATTACTAAATGTGAGATGTAGTTTTATTGAACAGTAGCACTGTAGTAGCACTTAGTTGAACATGTAGTCAGGAAAGAGGCATGAGAGTGACTTGGTGGGGCTTAGTGTGTTAAACCACTGCCTGTGGTGCCAGACAAGCCCTGGCTGCTCCACTTCTGATCCAGCTCCCTACTAATGTGCCTGGGAAAGCAGCAGAGGATGGCTCAAGTGCTTGGGCTCCTATACCCACGTGGGAGACCCAGAAGCTCCTGGGTTAGACCCGACAGTCTCAGCTGTTGCAGCCATTTGAGGAGTGAACTGGTAAATGGAAGACCTCTCTCTATAACTCTACCTTTCAAATAAGTCAAATAAATCTTAAAGAAAATAAAGAGGGGCCGGCGCTGTGGCACAGTGGGTTAATGCCCTGGCCAGAAGCACTGGCATCCCATACGGGCGCCAGTTTGAGTCCCAGCTGCTCCACTTCCGATGCAGCTCTCTGCTATGGCCTGGGAAAGCAATGGAAGATGGCCCAAGATGTTGGGCCCCTGCACCCATGTGAGAGACCCTGAAGAAGCTCCTGGCTCCTGGCTTCAGATTGGTGCAGCTCTGGCCATGGTGGCCAACTGAGGAGTGAAGCAAGACCTTGGGACCCTGCACCCATGTAGGAGACCTGGAAGAAGCTTCTGGCTCCTGGTTTTGGATTGGCACAGTTCCGGCCGTTGCGGCCAACTGGGGAGTGAACCATCAGATGGAAGACCTCTCTTTCTCTGCCTCTCCTCTCTCTTTAACTCTTTCAAATAAATAAATAAATCTTTAAAAAAAATAGTGACTTGTTCTCCACTGATCTTCCTGAGAGCCTTAGCTTAATGAGGCTAATTTCATTTTATCAGTAACAGTGACTGTCAGTGTACTTTGACCTCTTATTCGGTTTACTCATCTGTGAGAAAAGTGAGTGCCTTTATTTAAAAAAATTTTTTTAAGATTTTTTTTAAAGATTTATTTATTTATTTGAAAGCCAAAGTTACACAGAGAGAGGAGAGGCAGAGAGAGAGAGAGAGAGAGAGAGAGAGAGAGAGAGAGAGAGAGAGAGGTCTTCCATCCGATGGTTCACTCCCCAGATGGCCGCAACGGCTGGAGCTGCGCTGATCCAAAGCCAGGAGCTTCTTCTGGGTCTCCCACATGGGTATAGGGGCCCAAGCACTTGGGCCATCTTTTGCTATCCCAGGCCATAGCAGAGAGCTGGATGAGAAGAGGAGCAGCTGGGACTCAAACTGGCGCCCATATGGGATGCCGGCACTTCAGGCCAGGGTGTTAACCCACTGTGCCACAGCGCCAGCCGCAAAAGATTTATTTATTTATTTGAAAGGCAGAGTTAGCGAGAGGCAGAGGCAGACAGAGAGCGAAGTCTTCCATCCAGTGGTTCACTCCCCAAATGGTACAACGGCTGGAGATGCGCCAATCCAGAGCCAGGAGCCAGGAGCTTCCTCTTGGTATCCCATGTGGGTGTAGGGGCCCAAGGACTTGGGCCATCTTCTACTGCTTTCCCAGGTCACAGCAGAGAGCCAGATCAGAAGTGGAGTAGCCGGGACTTGAACTGGAACCCATATGGGATGCTGACACTGTAGGTGGCAGCTTTACCCACTGCTACACAGCGCTGGCCCCTAATTATTGTTCTTGTTATTCATTCTACTGTTTACAAGATATTCTGAGCAGTGATAGTAAAAATTAATTTGAACTTGAAGAACAGGAAAGGAGGAAATCTGGAGAAGGACAAAGCTAACAAAAGGGTCTAGGTTAAGTGTCTGAGGAGAGTAGAGTCTAAGGAAGGAAGATTCTGATTCCATTCAGTAATTCATCAAGTGTTTGTTCACAGAGTAAGGGCGGTGGGTGCTGGGGTGGGTGGCGTATGAGCCTTCAGAATTAAGGCCTAGTTTCTTTCTGTGAGGATTTTTTATTTGAATAATTTTTTGAGACATTGTAGCTGTACGTGCTATTGTGAGAAATAATTGAAATCCCTTGAACATCATTGCAAGAACTTTAAAGTTTTATTAATAGTGAAGATATTCCTTGCATAACTGGCATGAAACTGCATGAATTTAAAAAAGGTGAGGTTACTCTCCTTGCAGCTACAGCAAATGAAGAAGGTTTTGTGCAGCTGTATTTTTACCAAACTTTGAGGGGTGAGTACAGTAGTCTTAAGTTGTGAATGGGAGAAGAGAGTGAGTTAGGGCACGTCTGCCTGGTTCTTTCTTCCTTGCCTCAGGTTTTTAGAACCCAAGTAATGACTGACCTGTTGTTAATCCCAGGAGCAATGGTTATGTTTTTTGTTTTCATCTAGAATACTTTATCCTGCTGAGAGTGTGACTTGCTGATGACATTTTTCGTATGTTTTAGAATGAAACCCGAGAGCGGCAGGAGCACAGCGACAGGAGGAGAGTCGGCAACCCCGAGCCTTTATCCAATGGACGACCCCAGGGTAGCTCACGGCAGGTGGTGGAGCAAGATGAGGAAGAGGACGAGGAGCTGACACTGAAATATGGCGCCAAACATGTCATCATGCTGTTTGTCCCTGTGACCCTCTGCATGGTGGTGGTCGTGGCTACTATCAAATCGGTCAGCTTTTACACCCGGAAGGACGGGCAGCTGTACGTAAGAGTGTTCTGTTTCATTCTCATGGCCAGTGTGGCCTCTCTAGCCTGTGACCAGCACCTTGAAGGCCTCTGGCCTGAGAGGTGTGAAGGCTGGAGAATCCATCCTCTGTGATGGCCAGGAGCGGTTCAGAGCGGGGCTGTCACCAGATGCTTTAAGGGAGAAAATGAACATGGCAGGATTGTGTTTGCTGACGGTGTCATTGGATGTGGTACGTTTATTTGGAGTTGAGCAGGTAAACAGTAATTTTGCCCACTTCAAGGCCAGCGGGCTCATTGTTCTTCTGCCAGGAGTGTTCTGTTCTTTTCACCTTTGGTGTATTAAATTCCTGCCATCCTTCCCATCCTGGCTAAAGTGTTAGCTCTAAATTTAAAGATAACGTCTCTGATCTCCTGACAGAATTAGGCCTTTCCTGCTTTCTTCCTCATAGCACCTGTTCTTCTTCCCTTGCTAAAGTTTGCATATATATTTACCTCGTTTATTTAACATTTGGTGTCCTTCTTTACTGTGAGGCCTCTGAGGGCACTTTTTCCAGGGTGAGGTTTACAATAAATATGTGAGGAAAAAGTTAAAGAATAAATAACCAAGGCAAATGGCGTACTCTAGGCCGTTGGGGAGCTGTCATGTGGATTCTCTGGTGCTGCTAGTGTCAACCTTGGGCCTCTAAGAACAATTCTTTGATTCAGATATCATCTGCTTCTGTCTCTAGGACTCTTATAGGACCCACAGAAGAGTTCTAAAATGTGAAATTTGGAAGTGTCTGAAAAACTGCATGGTGTTCTGTCTGCCAAGCCTCTCTCTATTTGGAAGAATGGCTAAGACAATGGCGAGGGTTAGAGACAGTATCCATAGAGACTGGGGAATCTTTTCTGTGGAAGTTAGGGTTAGGTTTGGCCACATATTATAGAACAAGGGTTGGCACGCTGTAGCCCACAGGCCAGATCTATGTGCCACCTGTGTTTTTTTTTTTTGTTTGTTTTTTGTTTTTTAAGATTTATTTATTTATGTAAAGAGAGAGATTCTGTCTGCTAGTTCACTCCCCAAATGGCTGCAGCAGTGGGCTGGTGCAAGCTGAAGCCAAGAGCCTCGAAGTTCATCTGGGTGTCCCACATGTTTGGCAGTACCTGGGCCAGCTTCTGTTGCCTTCCCAGGTGCATTAGCAGGTAGCTGGATTGGAAATGGAGCTGCAGGGATGAGATCAGAAGCAGCCAGTTAACCCGCTGTGCTACAACACTAGCCCCTGGCAACCGTTCCCATGAATAAGCTTTCACTGGGACGTGACCATGCCCGTTCGTTTAAATATTGTCTGTAGCTGCTTTTCTACTCCAGTGACATAGTTGAGTGGTTGCAGCAGAATGCAAGTCTCCCAGAAAGCTTGAAACATTTGCTGTCTGGTCCTTTCCAGAAAATCTGCTGAGTCGGTTCTAGAAAGTCAAACAAGAAATGTCAGTGGTACTCATGTGTTCTCTCTCTGTCTCTCCTGCGAGGCAGTGTAGAGGTCTGCAGGCCAGATTGGTCTACAGCTGTCTGCTCACCAAGGACTTCTCTTTTCTTCCTTCTTCAACTTTTGCTCTTTTTGCTGGCTCAGGGCCCCAGCCAGAGCCCCTGCCTTCATTCATGCAGCAGGAAAGAATGAGAGAGGAAAGAATATAAAACATCTCTTCTGCAGAATTCACTGTTTTCTGAGAAGTTCCTTATGCAAAACATCTGCTTATAACTCATTAGTTGTTAGTCTCTGGCCACACCAGAGAGCTGGAAATAAAATCTTCTGGCTGAGAGCATTGGCCCCTGTACTGAATGTGTCACTTGAAGGAAAGCAAGGGGAAGTTGGATATGGGTCATTAACTCAAGACAAGTCCGGTTACAGTCCCTCCCCACCAAACCCGCCAGGTGAAGGACAGTGACCATAGCCTTATTTACCTTCCATGATAGCCACTTAGCTTAGGCAGTTGGTGTGGCAGAATCTGATTCTTTAACAAGCAATGGAGATAGAACTTGTGATGAGGGAACTATTTGAATAGAAAGCAACACTAGATGGAGCCAGTGTCTGGCTCACATGCAAGTCCACCCCTGTGCTGTAGATACTTCCACTGGCCCACATGCAAGTCCACCCCTGTGCTGTAGGTACTTCCACTGGCCCACATGCAAGTCCACCCCTGTGCTGTAGGTACTTCCACTGGCCCACATGCAAGTCCACCCCTGTGCTGTAGATACTTCCTTTCATTTTAAAGCAGCTATTTTACAGTATAGCTGCTTTTCTTAGGTTAAAACTTCCTGGCTAGATTGGTGAGATGGGAAAACTGATTTATAAGATATTAATTCAGCCGGCGCCGTGGCTCAACAGGCTAATCCTCCGCCTTGCGGCGCCGGCACACCGGGTTCTAGTCCCGGTCGGGGCGCTGGATTCTGTCCCGGTTGCCCCTCTTCCAGGCCAGCCCTCTGCTGTGGCCCAGGAGTGCAGTGGAGGATGGCCCAAGTGCTTGGGCCCTGCACCCCATGGGAGACCAGGAAAAAGCACCTGGCTCCTGCCATCGGATGAGCGCGGTGCGCCGGCCACAGCGCGCCGTCCGCGGCAGCCATTGGAGGGTGAACCAACGGCAACGGAAGACCTTTCTCTCTGTCTCTCTCTCTCACTGTCCACTCTGCCTGTCAAAAAAAAAAAAAAAAGATATTAATTCAATAAAGGAAACCACATTCTATTGTTGAATGAGTATGTGTTTTGGGATATCCTTTAACATTTACCTAGGGCTCTTGTGTTTTGTTTTGTTACAGAATCTATACCCCGTTCACAGAAGACACCGAGACAGTGGGCCAGAGAGCGCTGCACTCGATTCTGAATGCTGCCATCATGATCAGTGTCATTGTCGTCATGACTATCCTCCTGGTGGTTCTCTATAAATACAGGTGCTATAAGGTGAGCCTGAGACACAGAGCTTTGCTTTCCACCTTGTTCTTTTTATGATGGGTTTTCCTGTCCAGCAAAAAGACTGGAGTTGGTTTAATTTTTATTTTTCTTCTCCTTCATTGTGGAATGTATTTAAAAGGCATAAATAGAAAATCAGTGTTTTTATGTAATACCACTGTCTAACTGATTGTAATATTTTGATTTATAGCATACTTATGACATTCTGAAGGGCTCTGCTGTGAGACCTGTGTGAGTCCTCTCTTTCCCACAAATAGAGCTCTAGGGTTAGCAGGCCTCATAAAATGAGGTAAAACTAAGGAATTCAAATTTTGCACTTCAGTACAGAACAGTACAGCTACGTGCAGCTGGTGGTGTTCAGCTCGTTAGTGACTGACGGTGCTTTGCTGCTGAATTGGTAGCCATTCCTCCCCTAGGTACCTCCTGTAGTAGCCTCCTTCCTTCCTTGGGAGGTTTGGGCGGGAAGTTGTGCAGGAAAGGAATGGTGCCCAGCCTTCCCAGCCTCTCCTCCTAGCTCACTCTTGCGAAGTGACTCACTCCTGCGCTTTAGCCACCTGGCATGTGCTTTAGAATCAGGCCTCAGAAAAATTATAAATGGATAGTAGTAGTATCCTTTTAGGGTTGTTTTCAGATAATAAAAAGTATCCGTGTTCGTTTTCTTAATATTGGAGTCATCTCTGTTTCCTTCTAGGATCTTTCAGACATGGCTGATACAGTCATTATGTGTCCCTTCTTTTACTTTGGTGTAAGCGTTTTTCATATTACAGATTCTTTTTTTAATATATTTTAAATTTATTTATTTTAAGATTTAATTTTTATTTATTTCAAAGACAGAGTTACAGAAAGAGGTAGAGGCCGGCGCCGTGGCTCAACAGGCTAATCCTCCGCCTTGCGGCGCCGGCACACCGGGTTCTAGTCCCGGTCGGGGCACCGATTCTGTCCTGGTTGCCCCTCTTCCAGGCCAGCCCTCTGCTGTGGCCCAGGAGTGCAGTGGAGGATGGCCCAAGTGCTTGGGCCCTGCACCCCATGGGGAGACCAGGAAAAGCACCTGGCTCCTGGCTCCTGCCATCGGACGAGCGCGGTGCGCCGGCCGCAGCGCGCCGACCGCGGCGGCCATTGGAGGGTGAACCAACGGCAAAAGGAAGACCTTTCTCTCTGTCTCTCTCTCTCTCACTGTCCACTCTGCCTGTAAAAAAAAATAAAATAAAATAAAATAAATAAATAAATAGAAAGAAAGAAAGAGGTAGAGACTGAGAGAGAGGTATTCCATCCATTGGTTTACTCCCCAGATGGCTGCAATGGTCAGAGCTGTGCTAATCCGAAGCCAGGAGCTTCTTCTGGGTCTTCCACGTGTGTGCAGGGTCCCAAGCACTTGGGCCACCTTCTACTGCTTTCCCAGGCCATAGCAGAGAGTTGGATCAGAAGAGGAGCCGGGACTAGAACTGGCACCCATGTGGGATGCTGGCGCTTCAGGCCGGGGCTTTAACTCGCTGCACCACAGTGCCGGCCCCATCATATTACAAATTCTTAGCAAATATTTCTTTGAATACATGAAGCTGACTCAATGAATATATTACGGTTTACTTCCCTTGATGTCCATGATGTGAAACATCATGTAAGTTGTTTCTAGGTTTTTGTTTTTTTTTACAAATGACATTTTTTGTTTTTTGTTCTTTTTTTATTTATTTTTATTTATTTTTTTGACAGGCAGATTTAGACAGTGAGAGAGAGAGAGAGAGACAGAGAGAAAGATCTTCCTTTTCAATTGGTTCACCCCCCAAGTGGCCGCTGATCCAAAGCTAGGAGCCAGGTGCTTCCTCCTGGTCTCCCATGCGGGTGCAGGGCCTAAGCACTTAGGCCATCCTCCACCACCTTCCTGGGCCACAGCAGAGCTGGGCTGGAAAAGGAGCAACTGGGACAGAAAGCGGCGCCCCAACTGGGACTAGAACCCCGGGGTGCTGGCGCTGCAGGTGGAGGATTAGCCAAGTGAGCCACGGTACCGGCCTGTTGTTTTGTTCTTAAATATTTATTTATTTATTTGAAAGTCAGAGTTACACAGAGAGAGAAAGAGAGAGAGAGTGTGAGTGAGTTCTTCCATCCTTTAGTTCACTCCCCACATGGCCGGAGTTGCGCTGACCTGAGCCAGGAACCAGGAGCTTCTTCCGGGTCTCCTACCTGGGTGCAGGGGCCAAGGACTTGGGCCATCTTCTACTGTTTTCCCAGGCCATAGCAGAGAGCTGGATCGGAAGTGGAGCAGCCAGGATGCAAATTGGCTTCCATAAGGGATGCCGGCACTCTTGGTGGTGGCTTTATCCACTAAGCCACAGCATCAGCCCCATAATGATATATTTATACACGGACCTTTTTCAGTTTTTCAGATTATTTCCTTATGGTAAAATCCTAGACATGAAATTTGTGAGGCAAATTATCTTCATTTTTTAATTCTCTTAGTATGCAAAATTCCTTTTCCAGAAAAGACTATATCAATTTATATGTAACGTTACCTTCATCAGCATTGAATTTTTTTAACACTCTGTTGATTTTTACAGCCAAATAAAATGTCTTAATTTGCATTTAGTTGATTACTAGTAATATTAAATGCCTTTTCAATCCTCACAAACCGAAGTTACACAGAGTTGAACCTTCCTTGTTGCTTTGGAGTGGGAGCCTGGAGCTTGTTCTAGGTCTCCCATGTATGTGCATGTATCTACGACTTGGGCCATCTTCCACTGCTTTCCCAGGCCAGAAGCAGAGAGCTAAGACTCGAACCAATGCCTATATGGGATGCTGGCACTATAGGCGGCGGCTTTACCCACTACACCTTGGCACCAGCCCCCAAATATAACTTTTAATGTAGTAGTGTCTGCTTCTTGAGCCTACTTGCTTTTTTCCGTTATGTATCATTCTTTTTTTTTTTTAAGAATTATCTATTTGAGAGGCAGAGTTACAGAGAGAGGGAGAGACAGAGGTCTTTACTCCCTGGTTCACTCCCTATTTGGCTGCAGTGGCTGGAGCTGAGCCAGTCTGAAGCCAGCAGCTTCTTCCAAGTGTCCCATGTGGGTGCAGGGGCCCAAGGACTTGAGCTATCCTCTATTACTTTCCCAGGCACATTAGCCAGGCTCTGTATCAGATGTGGAGCAGCCGTGATTCAAACTCCACCTATCCTATTCCCCAGATGCAACCACTGTTAATAGTTGGGTACACATCTTTCTATTTCTTTTTCTTACATGGTAAAATAGAAGTGTGTATATGTAATAGTTGTTTCTACTTTTTTGAAGAATAGAAATTGAGGTATATTAAACCTGCTGTTACATATATAGACTGCTGTATGTCCCAGTCCCTTCTTGTCTATCTTAACAATGTATTTTGGACTTATTTCCATCTCCAGTGATTTTGATCACTGTCTTCCAATTTTGGTAGTTATATATATTTATTTGTTTCTAGAACATCTGTTTTGTTTGTTGATTTAAAAGAGAGAAAGCTCCTCCATCCACTGGTTTACTCCTAATGCAGCAGCCAGGATTGGGCCAATCCAAAGCCAGGAGTCAGGTTTTTCATGAGGGTGACGGTGGCCAAAGTATGTGAACCATCACCTGCTGCCTTCTGGAGTCTACATTAGCAGGAAGCTGGATGTTTGATTATTTTTGATCATTTTTGTTGTCCATTTTATAAATTTTCCTTTTTTTATTAGCATATATACTTATGTTTATGTTTCACATTCAATAATATCAGAAGTCTTTATATTTTTAATATCTGAAGTCTTCTTGGGAATAAAATTCTGTTGACTTGTGCTGCTGGTAGAAGTATAGCCCACTGCAGCACAGCACCAGCCCCCATACTTCATTCTGGATGCTCCTTCTAATATTATTTGTCATTTGTCTGAACAACTTTCTTTAGTAATTCTTTTAGAATAAATCTCCTGGTCTCAGTTTCTGTTTGTTTTCTCTCATCTTTGAATGTTTTCATTTCGTCTTTATTATTGAAGGATGTTGTTACTGGGGCAGGGGCATATAATTCTTTTTTTTTTAAGATTTATTTTATTTTTTTGAAAGAGAGAGAGTTAGAGACAGAGAGAGAGGTCTTCCATTCGCTGGTTCACTCCCTAGATGGCTGCAGTCCGAAGCCAGGAGCCTCTTCCAGGTTTCCCACGTGGGTGCATAGGCCGAAGGACTTGGGCCATCTTCTCCTGCTTTCCCAGGCCATAGCAGAGAGCTGGATTGGAAGAGGAGCAGCCAGGACTTGAACTGGCGCCCTTGTAGGATGACGGTGCTTCAGGCCAGAGCTTTAACCCACTGCGACATAGCACTGGCCCCTAGAATTCTGTTCTTTTTTAGTGTTATAAAAATGGTGTTCCAGGGGCCGGCGCTGTGGTGTAGTTGGTAAAGCCACTGCCTGCAATGCCGGCATACCAAATGGGTGCTGGTTTGAGTTCCAGCTGCTCCACTTCCAATCCAGCACTCTGCTATGGCCTGAGAAAGCAGAAGATGGCCAAAGTCCTTGGGCCCCTGCACCCACATGGGAGACCTGGAAGAAGCTCCTGGCTCCTGGCTTTGGATTGGTACAGCTCCATCTGTTACGGCCAATTGGGGAGTGAATCAGCAGATGGAAGACCCCTCTCTCGTTCTCTGCCTCTCCTTCTCTTTCTGTGTAACTCTGATTTTCAAATAAATAAATAAATCTTAAAAAAAAAAAGTTCCAGCCCCCATGATTTCTTTTTTATTTAAATATTTATTTATTTGTTTGAAAGTCAGAGTAGCAGAGAGATAGGGAGAGACAGAGAAAGATTCTGATCTTCTATCTACTGATTCACTCCCTAGATGGCCACAACAGTGAGGGTTGGGCCAGGATGAAGCCAGGAGCCAAGAGCTTCATCCGGGTCTCCCACATGGGTAGCAGAGGCCCAAGTATTTGGGGCATCTGTTGCTTTTTCCATGTCATTAGCAGGGAGCTAGATCAGAAGTGGAGCAGCCAGGACTCAAACCAGCACCCTTATTGGATCCCAGTGTCCCAGGCTTTGGCCTAATCTTCTCACTACTCCACGATGCCAAGCCCATTCTCCATTGTTGCCCTACAAGTAATGTTCTTTTTTTTTTTCTTTTTTTTTCTTTTTTTTTTTTTTTACAGGCAGAGTGGACAGTGAGAGAGAGACAGAGAGAAAGGTCTTCCGTTGCCGTTGGTTCACCCTCCAATGGCCACCGCGGTCGGCGCGCTGCGGCCGGCGCACCGCGCTCGTCCGATGGCAGGAGCCAGGAGCCAGGTGCTTTTCCTGGTCTCCCCATGGGGTGCAGGGCCCAAGCACCCGGGCCATCCTCCACTGCACTCCTGGGCCACAGCAGAGGGCTGGCCTGGAAGAGGGGCAACCGGGACAGAATCCGGTGCCCCGACCGGGACTAGAACCCGGTGTGCCGGCGCCGCAAGGCGGAGGATTAGCCTGTTGAGCCACGGCGCCGGCTTTTTAATTTTTTTTAAAATTAAAAAAAAATTTTTTTTTTGACAGGCAGAGTGGACAGTGAAAGAGAGAGACAGAGAGAAAGGTCTTCCTTTTGCCGTTGGTTCACCCTCCAATGGCTGCCTCGGACGGCGCGCTGCGGCCGGCGCACCGCGCTCGTCCGATGGCAGGAGCCAGGTGCTAGGTGCTTTTCCTGGTCTCCCATGGGGTGCAGGGCCCAAGCACTTGGGCCATCCTCCACTGTACTCCTGGGCCACAGCAGAGAGCTGGCCTGGAAGAGGGGCAACCGGGACAGAATCCGGCGCCCCGACCGGGACTAGAACCTGGTGTGCCGGCGCCGCAAGGCGGAGGATTAG
Source organism: Sylvilagus floridanus (assembly GCA_949820135.1). NCBI lineage: Eukaryota > Metazoa > Chordata > Mammalia > Lagomorpha > Leporidae > Sylvilagus > Sylvilagus floridanus. The sequence continues at coordinate 5,938,380 of OX463228.1, read as the reverse complement.
CCTGTTGAGCCACGGCGCCGGCCAAGTAATGTTCATTTTCTTCTGATCACTTCCAAGATGCTTTTTGCAGGTTAATTACTATGTGTGGATTTCTTTATTTATCCTATTTGTAGTTTGCTGGGTTCTTGAATTTCTAAGTTTATGCCTTTTAACAAATTTGGGATGTTTTCACCATTATTTCTTCAATTATGTTTTTTTCTTTTTTTAAATATATATTTATTTATTTGAAAGTCAGAGTTACACAGAGAGGGAAGAGGCAGAGAGAGAGAAAGAGAGAGAGGTCTTCCATCCAATGGTTCATTCCCCAAGTGGCCGCAATGGCTGGAGCTGTGCCTATCCAAAGCCAGGAGCCAGGAGCTTCTTTGGGACTTCCACGTGGGTGCAGGGGCCTAAGGACTTGGGCCATCTTCTGCTGCTTTCCCAGGCCATAGCAGAGAGTTGGACAGGAAGTGGAGCAGCCGGGTTTTGAATCGGTGCCCATGTGGGATGCCAGCGCTTCAAGCCAGGGCGTTAACCCACTGTGCCACAGCACCGGCCCCTCAATTATGTTTTTTCTATGCCACATTCTTTACCCTCTTCTGAAAATGGTGAAACAAATAACCTTTTATTGTTCTTTTACAAGTCTCTGAGGCTTTGTTAATTATTTTCCAATCATCTTACTATTGTTAGTTTTGGATGCTTTCTCTGACCTAGCTGACAATTTCCTCTCATGTTTGCATTCTGCTACAGAGCCCATCCAGTGATTTTTATTATTGTTGTTAGGTTTTCTAGTCCTAAAATTTTTATTGGATTCTTTTTTATATTTTCTTTTTGAGACAGATTTCTATAGTGTTTGCCCTTATTTCTCTGAGCACTCGTTTAATAGTTGCTTTAATGACAATTAGACTTTTAACATCCGTTCCTTTTTTTTCCTCACGAGAAACCTTTCATTTAAGGAAAACTTCATACATTTCTTTCTTTTTCTTTTCTTTTTTTTTAAGATTCATTTATTTATTTGAAAGGCAGAGTTACAGAGAGGCAGAGGCAGAGCGAGAGAGGGAGCACTAGATAATGGCCCAAGTCCTTGGGCCCCTGCACCCGCATGGGAGAGCTGGAAGTAGCTCCTGGCTCCTGGCTTCGGATTGGCACAGCTCCAGCTGTTATGGCCAAATGATGAGTGAACCTTTGGATGGAAGACACCTCTCCCTCTCTCTCTCTGCCTGCCTCTCCTCTTTGTGTAACTCTTTCCAATAAATAAATAAATCTTAAAAAAAAAAAAAAAGTGGAGCAGCTGAGACTCAAACCTGCACCCATGTGGGATGTCAACATCACAGGTGGCAGCTGTACCATAAGCTATAATGCTAATCCTTCACTGAGTCTTTCTATGGAAACTGAAATGTGTCCAGCCATGTGTGTGCTAAGCAATTCTGAATTGTATCCTAGGCATTTTGAGTATTATGAACTTTGCTGGTGTTTAAATCTTATGGAGAAGGGCCAGCGCTGTGGTGTGGCGAGTAAAGATAGTGCCTGCAAAATTGGCATCCTGTGTGGCACCAGTTCTAGTCTCAGAAGTTCCATTTCTGATCTGGCTCCCTGGTTATGTGCTTGGGAAAGCAGTGGGGAATGGCCCAAGTTCTTGGACCTCTGCATCCACCTCAAGACCCAGATGAAGCGCCTGGCTTCAGACTGGCCAGGTCTGGCTGTTTCTTAAGTCCTTTTGGGGAGTGAACCAGGGGATCCAAGATCTCTTTCCCTCTCTCTCCTGCCCCTCTCTAACTTTGCCTTTCAAATAAATAAATATTTTTTTAAAAATCCTGTGGAGAATATTGATAGTTAGGTTTTATTGGCCAGTCTTTCTGTTTGGGTTAGGCCACAGGTAGCAACCAGCCTCCTGTGGGCTGTGGTTACGATGTCAGTTTAGTTTTCAAAACCTTTGTGATGCTGCTCAGATATGTCCTGTGTGCGTCACCCAGTCACCAGGCTGAGACTCAAGTGTTGGACTGTGATTGAGTTGTCGAAGTCCATGCGTGCTGTTGAGGGTCATGCACACGTGCTCACTGAAGGGCTGGGCCCTTGGGTTTATAAACAGCCCGTGCTTCTTTGGACTTCTCCCTGTCCACGCTCTCCTCGGTGTTTTCTGGTTTCTCTGGGCTTTTCTTTTCCCTTCCTCCAGCCAGAAAGCTGGGCTTTATTTTCCTAGTGTCAGGGCCAAGATGTGGGAGGAAAGAGAAACAAAGCAAGGACTGTTCACCCCTATCTGGGCACTGTGGCTCTGCCAGTCAGAAAGAAAGGTTCCCCTCCTAATGCATTTTAGGTTCCTGCTGCCCCCATTGCTGTCACCACAGGATTTTAGGGGTTTGGACATGAAAAAATGAAAGAAATGCCAGAAAAATTAAAGTGATTTTCATTTGCTCTCTGATTGCTAGGAGACCCCTTTGCTGCTCCTCTAGCCATAGCTGGGGACGCTGGAGCTCCTGTTGTCTTGCTCGTGTGTGACCTTTAGGTGGAGAGGGGCCTCTTTTAGTCCTCAAGTAGCTGTGGCGTGCTTTCTGTCCACATTTGGTAGAAGCTGCATTCAAGAGAGATAGGATGCAATGTGCTTATTCCACCTGTCTAACAAGGGTCGTTTGGATATTTATAGCATCATTAGGGAGCCATACAAAATTATCCAGCTTAAAAATTAGCCTGCTAGGGGCCAGCATTGTGCTGCAAGGGGTTCAGATTCCACCTGCAACTCCAGCATCCCATGTGAGTACCAGTTCCAGTCCCTGCTGCTTCACTTCTGATCCAGCTCTCCACTAAGGCACCTGGGAAAGTCATGGAGGATAGCCCGAGTTCATGAGAGACCCAGGTGGAATTCCAGGTTCCTGGGTTGGTCTTGGCCCAGTCTGGCCTGTTAGGGCCATTTGAGGAGTGAACCTACAGGCAATTCTTCTTTCTCTTTCTCTTTCAAATAAATAAATACATCTTTAAAAAAAATAGCCTTAGGCTTGCATTGTGGCCTAAGGGGTTAAGTCACTGCTTGCATTGCCAGCATTGCCAGTACCCCATATGGACGCCAGTTTGAGTCCCTGCTGCTCCACTTCCGATCCAGCTCCCTTCTGATGCGCCAGAGGATGGATCAAGTGCTTGAGCCCCAGCACCCACGTGGGAGACCCAGATGAATTCTTGCCTCCTGGCTTCAGCCTGGCACAGCCCCAGCTGTTGTGGCCATTTGGGGAGTGAAGCACCAGATGGAAGATCTATCTCCCTCTTGCTCTCTGTAACTCTGCCTTTCAAATAAGTAAAAATAAATCTTTAAAAAAAATATACTGCTAGCCGGCGCCTCTGCTCAATAGGCTAATCCCGCCTGCGGTGCCGGCACACAGGGTTCTAGTCCCCGTCAGGGCGCCGGATTCTGTCCCAGTTGCCCCTCTTCCAGGCCAGCTCTCTGCTGTGGCCCGGGAGTGCTGTGGAGGATGGCCCAAGTCCTTGGGCCCTGCACTCACATGGGAGACCGGGAGAGACACCTGGCACCTGCCTCCTGGCTTCGGATCAGCGCTTTGCGCCAGCTGCAGTGCACCAGCCGCAGCAGCCATTGGAGGGTGAACCAACGGCAAAGGAAAAACTTTCTCTCTGTCTGTCTCTCACTGTCCACTCTGCCTGTCAAAAAAAATATATACTGCTATAAATTTATTAAATTTCACTTCTACCTGGAGTTGCATTGACATGGCCAGGCCACATGATTTCCAGTGCCTAATGTGGCCCATAGACCAGGCGGTTCCCACCCCAGTTTAGAACCTATATTAATGTATTTTGCATTCATCCAGATTTCCACACTTACTTGTTATTTCTGCATTGTTTTGTGTTTGTTAATGTTCAAGTCTTAACAAGACAGTTCTAGGCTACAAGTTGTTTACTTTGACTCCTAATATAAAATACAGAAGAACTGTAGAGTCAGAAATTCAGAAACCTGCCAGAACCTGTCTGGAAATAAACCTTGAGGATCTCTCCTATCAGTAGTTGGTTGTGCAATGTCTATGAGAAGGCCAAGAAGCCAAACACAGCTTAAAAAGACAGGAACAAAAAGAGCAGTTAATTAGTACATATCTAGTACCCATTTCTTGTTACAGGTGGAACTGAAACTTAGTGAAGTCACATGGGCCTGGCTTGCATAGTTCAGGGTGTGGGGACGCAGTAACTGTCGTGTACTGCAGCAACAGTCTTTTCTTCCAGAGCCCTTGGCACAGGAAAGCTGAACTTTCATTTTTGCAGTATGAGAAAAACTCATTTTACTGCTTAATATTCTGGAAAGAGGAGACGTTACCTAGCTCCTGGTTTTGGATCAGCCCAGCTCCGGCCGTTGCGGCCCTTTGGGGAGTGAACCAGCAGAGAGAAGACCTTTCTCTCTGTCTCCCTCTCAACTGTCTTTAACTCTACCTCTCAAATGAATAAATAAAATCTTGGGGAAAAAAAAGAGGGGGCTTTAAATTCATTTAATAATTCAGAAAATCAACAGAAGTGATTAACCTAAAGAGGAAAATTGTTTACACACATTATTACAGGCAAAGGCTAATGTTTAAGAACACCCACAAACATGCTACTAAGAACTCACAAAAACCTGAGCAAATTACAAAGGAAACATAGAGGGCAGCTAAGTAGATAGATGTGTGTGTGTGTGTGTATAAGTTCATGGAAAATGAAATTAAAACATTAGTTTATTTTGGTGCAAAAAAAAAATTGGAAATCCATGCACTGCTTTTTTTTTTTTTTTTTATTTGACAGAGTTAGTGAGAGAGACAGAGAGAAAGGTGTTCCTTCCGTTGGTTCACCCCCAGATGGCCACTATGTCTGGCACTGTGCTGATCCAAAGCCAGGAGCCAGGTGCTTCTTCCTGATCTCCCACGTGGGTACGGGTGCCCAAGCACCTGGGCCATCCTCCACTGCCTTCCCGGGCCACAGCAGAGAGCTGGACTGGAAGAGGAGCAACCGGGACTAGAACCCAGAGCAGCAGGCAGAGGATTAACCAAGTGAGCCACAGTGCTGGCCACTCTTTTTTTTTTTTTTTTTTAATATAGAATGTATATCCTCTCTCTCTAAGAGCCATTTATTTTTTTTTTTTTAAGATTTACTTATTTATTTGAAAGGCAGAGTTACAGAAAGGCAGAGGTATTTATTTAAGAGAGAGAGTGACAGAAAGAGAGGAAGAGACAGAGAGAAATACATCTTCAGTCTGCTGGTTCACTCACCGTATGGCCAGACTGAAGTCAGGAGCCTGGAACTCCATCCAGGTTTCCTAAGCGGTTAGCAGGGTCCCAAGTGCTGGCCACCTTCCACTGTCTCTCCAGGCACTTCAGCAGGGTACTGGATCAGAAGCAGAGCAGCCAGGACTCGAGCTGGCACTCTGACGCGGGATGTGTCACAGGTGGCAGCTTTCCACACTGGCCACGACGCCAGCCCCTGAAAGCCGGGTATCAGTGATTTTTATTGTTCATTTCAGAAACATTGCCTAATTCCTCCATTGAAAATGATGTTTTAGAGTTTAAATATCACTTGTTGATTCTGTTGATAATATGGCTATTTTAAGAGATATTGTTTTTAAAAATTTCATCTGTTTCTCAAGATCTGTTTATGTCTTGGAGAAGTTTCTGTCGTGGGAGTGTTTGAGCACTGAAGTGTTCCATGTAAGTGTGCTCTGATCCGGTTTGGGTCCTGCCATATGAAAAGCAGAACATTAGCAAATAGGCTTTTTTGAGTAGGAAATTTACCTCTTTAAAGGGTTCTTGAGTTTTGTTAATTATATTGAAATGTGTTCTTTTCTAGGTTATCCATGCCTGGCTTATTGTTTCATCTCTATTATTGCTGTTCTTTTTTTCATTCATTTATTTGGGGTAAGTGCAAAATTTCTCTTTTTCTGAGATTAACTCTATTTTGGGCTCTTCAACTGTCTTTAAAGCCATGTATCTTGTTGATCTAATACTCTTACCTCATTATAGTGTCTACACTATGTCATAGTTGGTGCTTTATAAAACAAGTTAATGTAATCAGTAGGGACATTGTTTTGTTGGTCCTTGCTTATAATTGGTAGATGTGAAAGAAAGACTTAATTCTTATCTTTTTAAAAATTTTCTGTATTTCTGGTTGAAATCTGTAAATCAGACTGTTAAAAAAGGTTTTTAAGAAAGCACATAAACATAAATTAATTGATGTTAAAATTTTTCTATTATTTTTATTGGTCTTTCTTTCAAATGAAATCTTAGGTGAAATTTTCATATTATAAGATAGAAAAATGTAGAGGTGCTCCATTGATGGGAATAGTGAGGCTCAGAGGTATGCCCTCTTGGCATTTTTCTCCATGCCGGTGGCAGAATCCGCTGTGCTAACTCTAAAATTGGGAAGAGGCAGTAAAACTAATAAATAAATTTTAAAATAATTATTTGGAATGATAAGGGAGAATAACCACAGACAAGGTAACAACTCTGAGAATCTGTGTGAAATGGCTAATTTTTGTGGAAAAAAAAATGGATTACCAGAACTGACTTCTGAAGAAATGGAAAATCTACACAGAGCAAGAAAGAAGTACAAAAGTTGTTGGGATTTTTGTCTTGCCTCTGCCAGTACCAACAACAGTATCATGCCCCAGGAGTTTCATGGCACAGGCTATAAAACCTCTGAGGATGGGGACCAGTGCTGTGGTGCAGCGGGTTAAAGCACTGGCCTGAAGCACCAGCATCCCATATGAGCACCGGTTCTAGTCCTGGCTGCTCCACTTCTGATCCAGCTCTCTGCTATGGCCTGGAAAAGCTGTGGAAGATGGCCCAAGTCCTTGTCCCCCTGCACCCATGTGGGAAACCCAGAAGAAGCTCCTGGCTCTTGGCTTCAGATTGGCGCAGGTCTGGCTATTGTGGCCACCTGGGGGGTGAATCAGCGGATGAAAGACCTCTCTATCTCTACCTCTCTCTGTAACTATCTTTCAAATAAATAAATCATTTTTTAAAAAAAGAAAAACCTCTGAGGATGAATAGCTAATACTGTTCCTTCCTTCCGTCCGTCCGTCCATCCTATTTCTTTGAAAGAGTTACACAGAGAGAGAAGAAGAGGCAGAGCAAAAAAGAGGGGTCGTCTTTCCACTTGTCTGCTTCCCAGTTGTCCATAACGGCAAAGCTGTGCTGATCCAGAGCCAGGAGCTTCTTCCAGGTCTCCCACGTGGGTGCAGGAGCCCAAGCACTTGGGTCATCTTCTACTGCCTTCCCAGGCCACAGCAGAGACCTGGATCAGATGTGGAGCAGCTGGGACTGGAACCGGTACACATATGGGATGCCGGCACTGCAGGCGGCGGCTTTACCAGCTACGCCACAGTGCCGGCCCCACCAACACTCTTTCAACTGTTCCAGCACTTATAGAAGGGAGTAAAGCTTCCAGATTGATTTTTATGAAGCCAGCTTACCTTAAGTTATTGAGAAAAATACAACTGTAGGCCAATACTATTTATTAATGCCAAAAGCATAACTAAATATCAACCAATAAAATTCAGCAGTATGTTATAAGAGTAGTTTTTTTTTTTTTTTTTTTTTTTGACAGGCAGAGTGGACAGTGAGAGAGAGAGAGACAGACAGAAAGGTCTTCCTTTTTGCCGTTGGTTCACCCTCCAATGGCCGCCGCGGATGGCGCACTGCGGCCGGCGCACCGCGCTCCTCCGATGGCAGGAGCCAGGTGCTTTTCCTGGTCTCCCCATGGGGTGCAGGGCCCAAGCACCTGGGCCATCCTCCACTGCACTCCCGGGCCACAGCAGAGGGCTGGCCTGGAAGAGGGGCAACCGGGACAGAATCCGGCGCCCCGACCGGGACTAGAACCCGGTGTGCCGGCGCCGCAAGGCGGAGGATTAGCCTGTTGAGCCACGGCGCCGGCCGTTATAAGAGTAGTTTGCCTTCACAGCCAAATGCAGTTTGTAGAATGGAAGACCAGTTCATTGTTAGGAATCTCAATATGAGTTGCCATATCAGTAACTCATCATCTGTGTAATGCTAAAAATTTGATAAGATTCAATACCTGATTTTAATCAGAAACTTTAGTAAATAGGTGGTCATTTCCCTAACTTGCTGAAAAGTATGAATCTCATTATTTTAAAGATTTATTTATTTATTTGAAAGTCAGAGTTACACAGAGAGAGAAGGAGAGGAGCGTGGCAGAGTGGGTCTTCCATCCGCTGGTTCACTCCCCAATTGGCTGCAATGGCCGGATCTGCACTGATGTGAAGCCAGGAGCCACGAGTTTCTTCCAGGTCTCCCACATGAGTGCAGGAGCCCAAGGACTTGGGCCATCTTCTACTGGATCAGAAGTGGAGTAGCTGGGACTTAAACCAGCGCCCATATGGGATGCCGGCACTGCAGGCAGTGGCTTTACCCACTACGCCACAACACTGGCCCCTTTTTAAAAATATATGTTTCTTTATTTGAAAGGCAGAATTACAGAGAAGCAGAGGCAGAGAGGGAGAGAGATCTTCCATCTGCTGGTTCACTCCCCAGATGGCTGCAATGGCTGAGCTGAGCTAACCTGAAGCTAGGAACCAGGAGCTTCTTCCAGGTCTCCCACGTGGGTACAGGAGCCCAAGTACTTGGACCATCTTCTACTGCTTTACCAGGCCATAGCAGAGAGCTATGTCAGAAGTAGAGCAGCCAGTACTCGAACTGACACCCATATGGGATACTGGCTCTGCAGGCAGTGGCTTTACCCGTTACACCACTGTGGTGGCCCCTGAATCTCATTCTTTTTTTTTTTTTTTAAACAGGCAGAGTGGACAGAGAGAGAGAGAGACAGAGAGAAAGGTCTTCCTTTGCCATTGGCTCACCCTCCAGTGGCTGCCACGGCCGGCACACTGCATTGATCCAAAGGCAGGAGCCAGGTGCTTCTCCTGGTCTCCCATGGGGTGAAGGGCCCAAGCACTTGAGCCATCCTCCACTGCACTCCCAGGGCATAGCGGAGAGCTGGCCTGGAAGAGGGGCAACTGGGACAGAATCCGGCGCCCCGACCGGGACTAGAACCCGGTGTGCAGGTGCCACTAGGTGGAGGATTAGCCTATTGAGCCGCAGCGCGGGCTCTGAATCTCATTCGAAGGGCTAATATCTTCAGAGGGAAACTCTTGGAGCTGGTCTGGTAAGGTCAGGAAGAGGATGAGTGTTTTTATTATCACTGTTATCTAAGTTGTTCTGACAGACACAGTTAAATGAAAAAAAAAGAAGTAAGGGCTGTGTAATTTGCTTTTCCCACAACCCCACAGCGCTGGCCCTGGGCTATGTCATTTGTAAAATATCGGATGATTTTTTCATTTTGAGAACTCACCAAAAAACAACTAGAATCACTCAGTGACCTGGGTAAGGCAATGAACCGTAGAACTAGTATACACAGATTAGTAGGCGTCACAGAAATACCTAGTTAGAAAGTGTGATGAGGGGCCAGCGCTGTGGCACAGCAGGTAAAGCCACTGCCTGCAGTGCCGGCATCCCATATGTGTACCAGTTCTAGTCCCAGCTGCTTCACATCTGATCTAGGTCTCTGCTGTGGCCTGGGAAGGCAGTAGAAGATGGCCCAAGTCTATGGGCCCCTGCACCTGTGTGGGAGACCTGGAAGAAGCTCCTGGCTCCTGGCTTTGGATCGGCACAGCTTCACTGTTGTGGCCATCTGGGGAGTGAACCAATGGATGGAGGACCTCTCTCTCTGTCTCTACCTCTTTGTAACTCTTTCAAATAAATAAAATAAATCTTTAATATCTATCTATCTATATACATATATCTATCTATATATACACACACACACACACACACACAGTATTACAATATGGAAGGAGGGCTTGCGCTGTGGCTCACTAGGCTAATCCTCCGCCTTGCGGCGCCGGCACACCAGGTTCTAGTCCCAGTCGGGGCGCCGGATTCTGTCCCGGTTGCCCCTCTTCCAGGCCAGCTCTCTGCTGTGGCCCGGGAGTGCAGTGGAGGATGGCCCAGGTCCTTGGGCCCTGCACCCCATGGGAGACCAGGAGAAGCACCTGGCTCCTGCCTTTGGATCAGCGCGGTATGCCGGTCACAGCGCACCGACCACAGCGGCCATTGGAGGGTGAGCCAACGGCAAAGGAAGACCTTTCTCTGTATCTGTCTCTCACTGTCCACTCTGCCTGTCAAAAAAAAAAAATATGGAAGGAATTTTTTTTTTTAAGATTTATTTATTTATTTGAAAGTCAGAGTTACAGAGAGAGGGAAGAGGCAGAGAAAGAGGCCTTCCATCTACTGGCTCACTCCCCAACTGGCCGCAATGGCCAGATCTGCACCGATCTGAAGCCAGGGGCAAGAAGCCTCCTCTGGGTCTCCCACACGAGCGCAGAGGCCCAAGGACTTGGGCCATCCATCCTCCATTGCTTTCCCATGCCATAGCAGAGAGCTGGATTGGAAGTGGAGCAGCCAGGTCTCGAACTGGCACCCATATGTGATGCCAGCACTGCAGGCCAGGACGTTAAACCTCTGCGCCACAGTGGCAGCCCCTGGAAGGCTATTTTAAGTGTGATACAAAACCCCAACACATGAGGCTGGTGCTGTGGTACAGCAGGTTAACGTCCCAGTCTGCAGTGCCACCTGCAAGTCCCAACTGCTCCACCTCCATTCCAGCTCTCTGCTTTGACCTGGGAAAACAATGGAAGATGGCCCTTGTCCTTGGGCCCCTACATCCACGTGGGAGTCCCAGAAGAAGCTCCAGGCTCCTGGCTTTGAATTGGTGCAGCATCTGCCGTTGTGGCCATTTGGGGAGTGAACTAGTGGATGGAAGACCTCTCTCTCTCCCTCTCTCTCTTTCTCTCTCTCTCTCTCTCTCTCTGCCTCTCCTCTCTGTGTAACTCTGACTTTCAAATAATAAATCTTCAACAAAACAAAACAACACTGTGTGTTCGTTGGCTAAAGATGACTGCCCTGAAGAGTTGAGAAAAGGTACAGTGTGAGCCTCGGCCATGGCTGAGGGAGGCACTGCCTGCTTACAGAGGGCACGCACAGGGCCTCACAATGGGAAGTCATGAACCACGTACTGTCAGAGAAAACTTAACAGTTTTGGAGATCATAATGGAAAAATTAACCAACTTCCTGAACTAGAGCGGAATCTGCTTCAGCATGGCTCAGCATGTGTTGGAGTTAATGCTGCTGTCTCCTGACAGCACACAGTCTTTCTCGGCGCGTCTTGAATGTGACACATGCTCGTACAGCTGCTGGCTTACCCGTGGCAGTGATCTCATTCTTGACAGCACATGTATGTTACAGAGGTTTCGTAAGTTTTCCTTTGAGTGCAGGCGATTTGAATTGTGAAACCTGTGCTGTAACATGGAGTGGACTGGTTGGTCTTGTTTTTGGTGGTTTGTACCCTGTTTTTTGCCATACCCGTGAATGGCGGCCTAGCAGCCAGGTATCAGTCAGCTGCTGCCAGAGAAAGGAAGCATCCTAACCTGCTGGCGTAGAATTGCAAAGCCTGTCTTTAGAAAGATAGTATTTCCCAATTTGCTTCAGACTGTGTTTGTAGCATACCTTGGGTCTAGACAATATAAACCGCTTATAATGGCCCTTCAGTTACCTGAACCTGGTGTAAAATTTCACTGGTTTTAAGCAAATATATGTACAAAAATAAAATGGTGAAAATAACCTGTAGCTAAGATTATGAATATAGGCCGGCGCCGTGGCTCAACAGGCTAATCCTCCGCCTTGCGGCGCCGGCACACCGGATTCTAGTCCCGGTCGGGGCACCGGATTCTGTCCCGGTTGCCCCTCTTCCAGGCCAGCCCTCTGCTGTGGCCCGGGAGTGCAGTGGAGGATGGCCCAGGTGCTTGGGCCCTGCACCCCATGGGGAGACCAGGAAAAGCACCTGGCTCCTGGCTCCTGCCATCGGACGAGCGCGGTGCGCCGGCCGCAGCGCGCCGACCGCGGCGGCCATTGGAGGGTGAACCAACGGCAAAAAAGGAAGACCTTTCTCTCTGTCTCTCTCTCACTGTCCACTCTGCCTGTAAAAAAAAAAAAAAGATTATGAATATAGAAAACTGTAATTCATCATGTGAAGCACAATTTTGGAACTTCACAAAAGATTATACAAAGCAACAAAAGCCTGAACTCCACTAAAGGCTATCAACTTAAACAAGAAAAAAAAACTATATGTAACGAAGATCATGAGTTTGGTAGTATATTAAGCTGGCAAAGATGCAGGGAAATAAGCACTCAGGTTTTGTTGTGTCACTTGCAGTAAGAACAGTTGGCATATCCATTAAGATCTTAAAGCATATATTCTAAACCCAGTGATTTATAGGGGTAATCATTATGAAAGAATAAAATCCACCTAAATGTCCATCAGTAGAAAACCGGTTAAATAAATGATATACCCATGAAATAAAGCCATTACAAAGAATGAGGCAAGGGCTGTTGTGGTCAGTGTGTTAAGCTGCCGCAATGCCCACACTGCCACATCAGAGCCCTGGTTTGAGTCCTAGCTGCTCTGCTTGCAATCCAGCTCCCTCCTAATTTGCCTGATAAACAGTGGAGGGTGGCCCAGGTCCTTGGGCCCCTGCCACCCACATGGGAAACCAGGATAGAGTTCCTGACTCCTGGCTTTGACTTGATCAAGCCCTGGCCATTACTTCATTTGTGGAGTGAACCAGCAGATGGAAGATTCCTCTCTCTCTCCCTCTCTCTCTTTCTCTCTGTAGCTGTCTTTCAGATAAATAAATACACCTGAAAGCAAAGGCGTGAGGCAGCTCTGATACACTGATGTAGAAGGTTTTCAGTGACGGGGCCAGTGGGCACTGAGGTGTAGTAGGTTGAGCCTCTGCCTGTGGCACTGGCATCCCATATGGGTGCTGATTTGCATGGCTGCTCCTCTTCCCATCCAGCTCTCTGCTGTGGCCTGGGAAAGCAGTGGAAGATGACCAAATCCTTGGGCCCCTGCTCCTGCATGGGAGATCCGGAAGAAACTCCTGGCTTTGAATTGGCCCAGCTTCAGCTGTTGCGGCCATTTGGGGAGTGATCCAGCAGATGGAAAACCTCTCTTTATCTTTCCCTCTGCCTACAACTCTGCATCTCAAATAAATACATCTTTAAAAAAAAGTTCTCAGTATTGTTGAGAGAAAAGGCTTCATGTGGAACAGCATATGTGATATATTTGAGTCTAATAAAAAATTATGTGTTATTTGACATGTGTAGACTTTCTGAAGTGTACTCATGGAATTAATAATAGTGATTTCCTGAGCAAAACTGGAACAGAGTAGGGAGGGAAATTTACTTTTTACAGCATCTGTTGTGAATTTTGTATCATGCGCATGTGTTACCTAATGGAAGATTAATAATAGTTTGTGGATTTTTTTCAGTTCTGAGACATCTGAAATGCTTAATGCAAATAGATACACTGTCCAGAAATTTCAACATTCACTTTTTGGAATTTCAAAGTGGGGGAGGACTGATTCTGGAATCTGCATGCTTGAATCAATTATTTTATTATTTTTTTCTTTCTCTTCAGCTACCAAGGTATCCTCCATAGTTAAAGTCTTTTTCCCTTCAGATGGTAGATATTTTCTTCAAAACATTCAAATAATTTTTCTTCATTGTAAAAATCGGAAGCAGTCATTGTTTTAACAAGATATTCCAGTGGCTGGTGTTGTGGCATAGCAGGTAAAGCCACTGCCTGCGACACTAGGATCCCATATGAGTGCCGGTTTGTGTCCCAGCTGTTCCACTTCCAGTCCAGCTCCCTGCTAATGGCTTGGGCTAGCAGTGGAAGATGGCCCAAGTGTTTGAGCCCCTGCCACCTATGTGGGAGGCCCAGGTGGAGTTCTGGACTGCTGACTTCCGCCCTATTCAACCCATGGCCTTTGAGGCCATCTGGGAAGTAAATTAGTAGATGAAAGATCTCACTCTTTCCCTCCCCCTCCCCCTTCCCTTTTCTTCCCCTCCCCCTCCTCCCCTTCCTCTCTCCCCCTCCTCCTCTTCCCTGCTTCCCCTCTGTGCCCTCCTCTCTCCCTCTCCCTTCTCTCTGTCTTTCCCTCTTTCTCTCTAACTCTGCCTTTCAAATAAATCTTTTAGTTCCCAATCCGGGATGAAAGAGGGATCAGACCACTAATGAGGACAGCTGGAAAAGCAGACCCACTGACCTGGACTTCTGACATGGTGCTGGGGCTGGGTGGAAGAGGGGGAAATTCAACACTGTATGTCTCTAGTTCATTTTTGTTGCTTCGTTTAAAAGGTGAATATTAAAATAAACAAGACCAAGTTCCTGCTAAAAAAATATTAAAAATAAGTATGTATAAACTTTTAATGACTGTACTAAATTTCATCGTATAAGAATACTAATCTTGGGGCCAGTGTTTGATGTAGTGGCTAAGAGGCCTTGGGACACCTGTGTTCCATCCATGTCTGAGTGCCTAAGGTTCTAGTCCTATCTCTGCTTCCAATTCCAACTTCTGATAATGTGCAGTCTAGGAGGCAGCCCAAGTACTTGGGTCCCTGCCACCCACACGGGGACCCTGGATTGGATTCCAGACTCTTGGCTTCAGCCTGGCCTACTCCTGCCTATTTTGAGCATTTGAGGAATGAACCAATAGATTGAAGATCTCTCTTTCTGTCTCTCCCTTTTGAATAAATAAAAAACTATTTAAAAAGAAAGAAAAAAATTATTTGTGGCCTACTTATAAACTGTATTGATGCATGTTTAATTTTTTAAAATTTCAGATATTTTAAAGGATTTCCCAAAAACAATAAAGCATTTTAGGTATCTACAATTTTATTTTTATTATTTTTGTACTTATTTTTTGTTATCATCTATATGCTTCCTGTTTATATGTGTAATAGAGTTTCCTGTTAAAATTGTTCCAACTTGGGGAAAAAGTGAATGAAAGAAAAATGTTTAATAAATAATAGCGCAGTTGTGGTTGGCCTTTAGCTCAGCAGTTAAGATGCCCATGTCCCACCTTGGAGTACCTGAGTTCAGTCCTCATGTCTGGTTTGCTTCCTTCTGTTGTGCATCCCGGGAGGCTGTTGAAATAGGTCAAGTAACTGGGTTCCTGCCTCCAACATGGAAGGCCTGGATTGGATTCCTGGCTCTTGGCTCCAGTCTGGCCCATTTTCAGCTATTGTAAGCATCTGGCGAATGAACCAGTGAGTGGGAGCTTGCTTCTTATATCTCTCCCTCTCTCTGCCTCTCAAATAAATATAATTTTTAAAAATACATATTTACACAATATGGGAGAAATACTTTATAAAAAGCAGTTGATGTAGGATATTACAAAAATAGGAAAATGGGATATGAATATTTAATATTTGGGGACCATAATTCTAAATAATGGGTTCTTGTTTTACTTTTCATTTTTATTTATTTGTTTGAGTCTGGCTAAAAGAGCTCACGTGTGCTTATTCACTTCCCAAATGCCTGCAATATCCTGGACAGGGCTCGGGCTGAAGCCAGAAGCCAGGAACTTAACCAGGTCTCCCACATAGGTAGTGGGAAGCCAATAACTTGGTTGTTACCACTGCCTCCCAGGATCTGCATTATCAGGGAGATATCAGGAGCCAGAGGCAGGCATCAACCTTGGACAGTGCATGTGGGACACGAGCATCTTAACTGATCTAACACTAGCCTGGATGCCCACCCTTAAACGGTGTTTTGATGAAAAATCTTGTTTACAAATCCTTTTAAATCTCTAATTTTTTCAGGGAAGTGTTTAAAACATACAACGTTGCTGTGGACTACATTACTGTTGCACTCTTGATCTGGAATTTTGGTGTGGTGGGAATGATTTCCATTCACTGGAAGGGCCCTCTTCGTCTCCAGCAGGCGTATCTCATTATGATCAGTGCTCTCATGGCTCTGGTGTTTATCAAGTACCTCCCCGAATGGACTGCGTGGCTCATCTTGGCTGTGATTTCAGTATATGGTAAAACCCAAACTGGCATTTTGTTCATTACAAGAAAGGCCTCAATGATGTATTTTTTTTTTTTTTTACTCTTGTAATTATCTTAACGTTGGGAAAATGACCACACTTCTGTAGCTCTTCAGCTAATAATTAGTATTGTATCTTTTTTTTATTTTTTGACAGGCAGAGTGGACAGTGAGAGAGAAAGAGAGAGAAAGGTCTTCCTTTGCCGTTGGTTCACTCTCTAATGGCCACCGCGGCTGGTGCGCTGCGGCCAGCACACCACACTGATCTGATGGCAGGAGCCAGGTGCTTCTCCTGGTCTCCCATGGGGTGCAGGGCCCAAGCTCTTGGGCCATCCTCCACTGCACTCTCTGGCCACAGCAGAGGTCTGGCCTGGAAGAGGGGCAACCGGGACAGAATCCGGCGCCCCAACCGGGACTAGAACCCAGTGTGCCGGCGACGCAGGTGGAGGATTAGCCTGTAGAACCGTAGCACCGGCCGTAGTATAGTATCTTATTCATATAAATATTTCAGAATGTTTGAGGTTAAGTTCTTTGAAAATGTTTTATTTACTGCCCCCTATTTAACTCAGTGATACTTTAGCCAAGGGAGCTATCAGATTGAAGACAGATTCAAATCCTGTCTCTCCCTGAAGGATCCACAGACCTTAGCAAAGCGAAACAGGGACTTTGAATTCAGTTTCATTTGTAAATTTGGAATAGTGCTTCAGAGCTTACACATAAAATACTCAGTTCATGTTAAAAATCAAAATTGTATTTCTTATTTTTATAAGGCAACTTAAAACAAATTCTTCCTTTAAAAGTAATACACAGATGGACATGAGATGGATGTTTGGCCTTGTCACTAGGATGCTAGTTGAGATACCCACAGACAAGTTACCCAGCCCCTAAATTACTGTGAAGGTTATATGATATGCATAATACATGTAGGACAGTATCTGCCGGTAGATGTCAGCTGTTGGTTCTGTATGTAAAATCCTGTGAAATAAGCTAAGCATTTATCACTCTCTAGTGTTGCTAAGAAACTTGAAGTTTATCCAGGTAAGTTGTTTGCCCAAGCTCTTAGTATTTGATCAGGAGTCTGACCCCAAGTCCGATATTCCCTTCCCGGTGTTCTGCCAACCTCTGCTGCTTCCCCACATAACAACAAGGGATGATCTCTTCACAGGTTTGAGTTCCTTTAAAGTAAAGGGAAACCTCTTGTATCCAATATGTAGAGTACTGACTCTCAACGCCATTTGTAAAAGGTGTCAGGATTTCTTAATTTGCACAAATGCTGTTCTGAAATTTTCAAAATAAAATTAATTATCATTTACTTTAATTACTGTAAAAATAAGTGAATTTATCACTTAGCAATTCTGTAAGGGGAAGTGTGACTTAAAGCCAAAATAGTTCCAGGATGTGGCAGTTCAGACAGGCTGAAGATGTCATCATTTCAAAGCTAGATAAATTTCCCTTTTATTTAAATTGAAGAGGTAGTGGGAGTAGAGAGCTTTGTGCCTCTAAGTATGTGTTTTATTATATTATTTTCTTATTATTCTAATTATTTTTGTATTACTCTTATTAACAATGTCTCCAGTATGTTTTATTAACATGTTTCCACGTGGAGACATGAGGCTTTTTCCTTAAGTGCATGCAAATGACAGTGATGTCAAACAAGCTATCAAGTCTTCAAATTTAACCAAATCTGTTTCATATTTTTAAATGAGAGTATTTCCTGTATTCTGAATTTTCATGACACACCTGATGGACTGTAATGAGGCTAGAATCAGGAATGATTTTGGCATATTGCTTCCTCTCTGAGTTACTGTCTTCCCAAGTTGAGCCACTTCTCAATACCACGTGTGTTTTAAGACCTGAATAGTTGAGAAGTGCTTTTATTTGAAAGGATCCTTATCACATACTGGAGTTATTATTTTATTTATTTTGTTTCATTTAAATGTACTGCTGCTTATTTCAGGGTCCCTAAGTAGTACATGTTCTATTTTTAAAAAAGAAAGGAAGACTCTCTACTACGCTGCTCTTCTTAATTTGAAAGGTTCAGTCAGATTGCCATATTAAGTTCCTGTTAGAGTAAACCTGTTTGTAGCTTACAGACATGATTTATTTAGGAATGACTTGTCACCATTTCTGCTCTACAGTAGTTCTGTCTGGTCACCTTCTCTGCCTCTTTCCATCCATACCCCAGTGCTGACATACAGTGTATGCTTAGGCAGTAGCAGTTCAGTCAGAATTTTCACTGATCTGTGTGGTTTTGTTTAGGTTGTTTCCCCCCAGCAGTTTACCTGCCATTTATTTTTTAATCATTCAACATCGTTCTGTGTAGAAAACAAGCAGCAGAACATTTAACCTTTTCTTTGGTTAATTCCTCCCTAATAACACCCATTTACCAATCTAGTCCATTCATTTTATCAAGCGTCTTTTCCATTTTTCTCTTTCTAGATTTAGTGGCTGTTTTATGTCCAAAGGGTCCACTTCGTATGCTGGTTGAAACAGCTCAGGAGAGAAATGAAACTCTTTTTCCAGCTCTCATTTACTCGTGTAAGTATCTCAGAATCATGTTGAGTTAGTAATAGGTTTAGAATTTATGGGGACTCAAACACATGTAATTATGTCATTATCAGGGTACTTTTTCTCATCTGAAATGCATTAATGGAACTCCTGATCATCTCTGTTTCCTTACTAACTGTTGTCTTTTTCCTGCCAATGGTTCAAGAGAACTTTCAATATGGTTGGAAAGCAGAAATATTTAGAGATTGGGGAGCCGTTATTTCTGTTTAGAATCTTTTTAGTCAAGCATTGTGTGTGGGGACCCATGGATAGGCCTGCCATGGGACCCCCCCATGGTGGGCGTGGCTTGTAGCAGTAATGCGGATGTAGCAGCTGATTGAACTTTCCATCCAGCTGAGGATCGTGGTAAACGACAAGATGGCGTTGATGCTCTGCTCACTGTGTGACTCCAGCTGATTGATATAGCCACTGCGTGACTCCACAGCTGAGCATGATCAAGTGCCGGATTGGAGAACTCTGTGCATGGACTGTGATTGAATGACTGTGATTGGTTGAATTCGGTATATAATCAGACCGCAGGAGAAGGAGCGGGCACGCCAGCTTTCCCCCTTAAGGAACGTGCGTGCCATCTCTCCCCCTTCTCCCGGTCCCCCACTCTTTTTCCCACTCTTTCTAAGTAAAAGTCTACTGAAGACCGATTAACTGCGAGCAGCGTCGTTCCTTTTGTGGCCGAAGGAGCGACAATTGTGGAGTGATATATAACTACATACATTACAAATTAATCTTGCCCTCACTTATTGAAAGAATTGTACCGTTCCTTTAGAAAGTATTCTTTTATTTGAGACTCATATTCTTCATAATCATACAGTAGATGTAATTGGGCACTGACCTAATCTGCTTCCACAGTGCATTGTGGAGGGCACCAAGAATTGTGGTACTTCCTCAGAGCTCATTTGGTTACTGCTTGGTGGTGGGGTAGGACAGGTACGTAAGTAAGCAGTATGCAAGGCAGAATGTCATCAGGTTCAGAAGAGGCATGAAGTGCAGTGTGAGCTCAGAAAAGGGGAAATCCGGCTGGAGAAACAAGAAGAGCATCATGGAAGAGACAGCGATGGCGAGGATTTCAGCAAGCACAGACTGAAGAGCTGATTCCACAATGGCCTCATGGAGAACGGCATGGACGGGGCTGGCACTGTGGTGTAGTGGGCTAAGCCTCCACCTGCTGTGCTGGAATTCCATGTTTACCAGATTGTGTCCCAGCTGCTCCTCTAACTAGCTCTCTGCTGTGGCCTGGGAAAGCAGTAGAAGATGGCCCAAGTGCTTGGGCTCCCGCAGCTGCGTGGGAGACCCAGAAGAACCTCCTGGATCTTGGCTTTGGATCGGCTCAGCTCCAACCGTTGAGGCCATCTAGGGGGGTGAACCGGCAGATGAAAGACCTTTCTGTCTGTAACTCTACCTCTCAAAATAAATAAAATAAAAATCTTACCAAAAAAAAAATGGCCGGCGCCATGGCTCACTTGGCTAATCCTCCGCCTGCAGCGCCGGCACCCCGGGTTCTATTCCCAGGGAAGGGACGGAGAGTACTAGCAGGAACACAAAAACATCAGAAAGTGGTGAAGTCAGCACTTTCCCATTCGCAGTATTGTGACTGTTTCTGTGTTTAGTACGTGAAATGACTGTGTAGTGTTGTGTTTTATAGCTCTTGGGTAGTAGATGTTCTTATTAGATGTGTATATCATTTCCATTTCTTTTCTGTCGCGAACAGTGCTTCCAGAGAACATCCATGAATTTGTCAATATTGTTGTAAGGGACATTCTTAGCAGGAGTTGCTAAGTCAAAGGATGTGTTCAACTGCAGAAGCATGATAGGACCAGAAGCAATGTTCTAAGATGAGGGCAGTGTGTACTTGCACGTGTATGTGTTTTGTTGATGCTGAAGTGGACAGAGAATGGGTGATGAAGGGGGATGTGTACAGCAGATGTCACTTCACAGCCTCCTGCCTCACAGGCAGCTCGCAGGTGGGGAGGGGGAGAGCAGGCTTGAGGAAAGGCATTTCTGGAAGGAAGATTTGATCAGTTGGCTAAGGTTGAGAAGGAGGAGCCAGTAGGAAAAGGCTTTTTTTTTTTTTTAAAGATTGATTGATTGATTTGAAAGGCAGCTAGCTTATCCCCCAGATGGTCGCAATGGCTGGATCTTCCAGGAGCCAGGAGGGTCTCCCAGGAGGGTGCAGCGGCACAAGGACTTGGGTCATCTTCTGCTTTCCCAGACCATAGCAGAGAGGTGGATAGGAAGAGGAGCAACTGGGACTCGAACCGCGGCCAAATAGGATACTGCCCATAGGGGATGCTGGCACTGCAGGTGGCAGCTTTACCAATTATGCCACAGTGCCAGCCCCTAGAGAAAGGCTTTGAAGATATCTGCAAGTAGGAATAATTAATGGAGCAAGGTTATTGACAAAGAAGGTAGAAATCACTCTCAGAGTGAGGAGTGAGGAGTGAGGAGTTAGGCTTAGAACAGAGAAAGGATTTATTTCCTCATTTGAAAAGCGAAGTTAAAAAAAAAATGAAAAGAATAAAAATGGTGCAGAGAGAAAACAAAGAAATAACAACAAAGAAAAAAAGAAGATAAAAAAAGGAGGAAAAAATTAAAAAAAAGAAGAGAAAAAAAAAAAAAAGAAAAGCGAAGTTAGAGAGGGAGAGACAGAGAGAGGTCTTCCACCTGCTGGTTCACTCCCCAAATGCCCATAATGGCTGGAGCTGGGCCAACCCGAAGCTAGAAACCAGGAGCTTCTTCCGGGTCTCACACATGGGTACAGGGGTCCATGTACTTGAACTGTCTTTGGCTGCTTTTCCAGGTACATTAGCAGGGAGCTAGATTGGAAGTAGAGCAACCGGGACTCGAATTGCTGCCCATACAGGATGCTGCCTCCACAGGCGATGGCTTTACCCACTGTTCCACAGCTCCAGCCCCTGACATTACATATTATGTTTGAAAAGCCAGATTTAAAGTAGTATACATAGGGTTAGCATTATGGCACGGCAGGTTAAGCTGCCATCTACAATACCACCGTCCGGTATTGGAGCACCAGTTCAAGTCCTGGCTACTCTGCTTCCAGTCCGGGTTCCCTGCTAATGTGCCTGGGAAGGCAGCAAATGACGGCCTGGGTACTTGCACCTTGCTACCTATATAGGAGAGGAGACCCTTATGGAGTTGCATTCTTGGCTCTGAGTTCACTTCCTGAGGAGTGAACCCACAGCTGGAAAAATCTCTTTCTCTCTCTGTTCCTCCCCATCCACCCCGCTTTGTGTCTCTCTCTTTTCCTGTCTCACTGTGCCTTTCAAATAAAAATTTTAAAAAAGGCAGTGCATGCAGTGTTTTGTAGACAGTAGGAAAAAGGGGCTATATATGTCTGAGTGTGTATAATTTTTAATGATACATTTTAAAAACTGATAATTAAGGTAGACTTTTAACAGTTAAGACACCTGCATCCCGTATTGAAGTGCTTGGTTTTATCCACCTTCGGCTCTGGACTCCTCTGCTTCTTGCTAATACAGACCCTGGGAAGGCATGGTGATGGATCAAGTGGCTGGGTTCCTGTCACCCACACAAGTTCCTGACTCCTAACTGGCTTGGCACAGTCCTGGCCTTTGCAGTGTTTGAGGAATGAACTAGAGTCCCCATTACGAGTAGAGGGGTTCTCTTTCTCTCACTCTCTGTCCCTCTGTCTGTCTTTCTCTGTATGTCTCTCAAATTTTAAAAATAGGAAATGTTGGATCCAGCCTTGTGGCTTAGTGTGTTAAACCACCATTTCTGGCACTTACATCATATATGTGAAAGCCAGTTCACGACACAGCTATTCCATTTCCAATGCAGCTTCCTGCTAATGCACCTGGGAAGGCAATACTCCTGGCTACCCATGTGGGAGACCCAGATAAAGTTCCTGGCTTCATCTCACCTAGCCCTGCCTATTGTAGCCATTTGGGAGATAAACCAGCAGATGGAAAATCTTTCTCTACCTCTCTCTCTCTCTCTAGCACCCAGCCTCTCAAATAAGTAAATAAATAAATCTTTAAAAACAGTCTTAATAAAAGTTAAAATTAAGAACTGACAATATATTAATATTGTTTACCTTTGTAAAGTGGGGCTTAGAGACTGAACCATTATACTTTTCTTTATACTGTTCCTTACTTCTAGGGTTTTGTTATTTAATTCTTCAAAAGCTAATTGTGAATGTCAAAGTAAAAGGATTGCGAGTTTTAAAATATTTCTGTTTTCATAATTTCCCATTGTCCTGCTGTTAACTGTTGCTGCAGTTATGTTGCATAAGAAACCGCTTCAAAACTCAATGCCTTAACAATAATAGTCACTTTTTATAACTGGTCAGTGTGCAGGTCACTTGACTTGCTGACTTGGTGGTGGCTTTGCCCTTTGAGTTCCTCTTCCTCTCTAGACCAGAGAGTGAAGACCTGTGGCAGAAGGACAAGAGGGCTTTTAAGGCCTAGGTGTGGTGCTAGCACACTGTTCTCTGCCCACTGGCTATTGTTTGAAATAAGTCATATAGTTGAGCCCCAATTCAGGAGGAGAGAAAATGCATTCCACTTCCAGTGAGTCCATTTTTTTTTTCTTTAAATATTTATTTTATTTATTTGAAAGAGTTAGAGAGGTAGAGACAGAGAGAGAGGTCTTCCACCCGATGGTTCACTCCCCAGATGGCCTCAGTGGCTGGAGCTGAGCCGATCAGGAGCCAGGAGCCTCCTCCTGGTCTTCCATGCAGGCACAGGGGCCCAAAGACTTCGACCATCTTCTACTGGTATCCCAGGCCATAGCAGAGAGCTGGATCAGAAGAGGAACAGCTGGGACTAGAACCAGTGCCCATATGGTATGCCAGCACCTCAGACCAGGGGCTTTAATCTGCTGTGCCACATCGCCGGCCCCAAGTCCATGACAAGAGTGTGGGTTCTAGGGGATGAAAAATTAGGCATGGGTTTCAATCTGCCACATTGTACATGTATGCTAATTTTAGGCTGAAAACAGTTATCCTATTTTATAGTGTGTCGTATACGAGGATATTTCACAGTTTATGTAAAAACAGAATTAAAAGATAAGTTTGGGGCCCAACGCTGTGGCCCAGCAGGTAAAGTCGCCACCTGCAGTGCCAGCATCCCATTTGGGCGCCAGTTCAAGTCCTAGCTCTCCTCATCCAGCTCTCTACTATGGCCGGGGAAAGCAGCAGAAGATGGTCCAAGTCTTTGGGCCCTGCACCCACATGGGAGACCCAGAAGAAGCTCCCAGCTCCGGGCTTTGGTCTGGCCCAGCCCTGGCTATTAGAGCCATTTGGGGAGTGAACCAGTGGATGGAAGATCTGTGTGAGTGTGTGTGTTCCTCTGTCCCTCTAACTCTGCCTTTCAGATAAATTTAAAAACTAAAAATGAACCTTTAAAAAAACGGTAAGCTTATATGTTAGTGCAGAAGAATTTTGAAATGCATGCATCTGAGGAGTCTTCAAAACATTCATGGAAACTGCATATTATGAACAAAACTATGCTTGAATTTAAAAATTTTTTGTCCCAAAATTTCATTCCTTTTTTTTGAGATTTTTTTGTCGTAAGATTTATTTATTTGTTTGAAAGACAGAGTTACAAAGAGGCAGAGACAGAGAGGGGTGTTCCATTCGCTGGCTTGCTCCCCAAATGGCCACAAAAACTGGAGCTGGGCCAATCTGAAGCCAGGAGCCAGGAGCTTCTTCCGGGTCTCCCATGAGGGTGCAGGGGCCCAAGGACTTGGGCCATCTTCTACTGCTTTCCCAGGCCACAGCAGAGAGCTGGACTGGAAGAGGAGCAAGCAGGACAGAATCACCAAGATTCTATAATTACATCCATGTTCCAAATATTCTCAGGGGGCTAGCATTGTGGGGCAGGTTAAGCTGCTGCCTGTGACAACAGCATCTCACAATGATGGTTGAAGTCCTAGCTGCTCCAGCTCCAAACCAAATTCCTCCTAATGTGCCCGGGACAGCAGTGGAAGAGGGTGCAAGGGTTTGGGACCCTGCCACCCACGTGGGAGATCTGGATGGAACTCCTGAATCTTGGCTTCCACCTGGCCCAGACCTGGCTTTGTAGCCATTTGGGGCTGAACCAATGGAAGGAAGACCTTTCTCTCTGTCTCTCTCACTGTCTAACTCTGCCTGTCAAAATTAAAATAAAACAAAAAAAGCCTGAGAGACATAGATGCAAGGTGTCTTATTTAAAATTACTTATTAGGGCTGGCATTGTGGCATAGCAGGTTAAGCCACTGCCTATGATGACAACATCCCTTATAGGCACCAATTTGTGTCCTGGCTGCTCATCTTCTGTTCCACCTTCCTACTAATAACCTGGTAAACCAGTGGAGGACAGCCCAATTGCTCCACCCATGTGGGAGACCCTGATGAAGCTCCTAGCCTCAGCCCATCCCACACCTGGCTATTGAAACCATTTGGGAAGCGAACCAGCCAATGAAAGATCTCTTTCTCTCTGTCCCCTCTCAGTAACTCTGCCTTTCAAGTAAATAAAATTTTTTTTTAATTCTTTACTGTGGGTAGGTGGGACTGATGTTGCTGCTGGCATTTGGACCCTGCTATAATCTCATATGACACATCTTTTTTTAATGTGTGTTATTGTTGATAGATCTTCAGGATAAGGTCATAAAACTGGTATTGCTGGGCTTGAGGGTTAATATGTGTGTGATTTCTGTTAGATGTCACTGTAAGGCCGGCGCTGTGGCTCAACAGGCTAATCCTCCGTCTTGCGGCACCAGCACACCGGGTTCTAGTCCCGGTTGGGGCTCTGGATTCTGTCCCGGTTGCCCCTCTTCCAGGCCAGCCCTCTGCTGTGGCCCGGGAGTGCAGTGGAGGATGGCCCAGGTGCTTGGGCCCTGCACCCCATGGGAGACTAGGAAAAAGCACCTGGCACCTGGCTCCTGCCATCGGATGAGCGTGGTACACTGGCCGCAGCGCGCCAACCGCGGCAGCCATTGGAGGGTGAACCAATGGCAAAGGAAGACCTTTCTCTCTGTCTCTCTCTCTCACTGTCCACTCTGCCTGTCAAAAATTAAAAAAAAAAAAAAAGATGTCATTGTATTCCCCTCCAGGGGAATTTTTTATAGCATTTTTATAATATATTTTTATAAAATGTTTTATTCTCATCACAATGTATAAGAAAGAAGCACCACTTTAAAGTATTTCCATTACCTCTCTCTCTTTTTTTTAAAGATTCTTTTTATTTATTTATTTATTTTTAAGTTTTTTGAAAGAGTTACAGAGAGAGGTAGAGACAGAGAGGTCTTCCATCCACTGGTTCACTCCCCAGATGGCCACAATGGCAGGAGCTGTGGCGATCTGAAGCCAGGAGCCAGGAGGTTCTTCTGGGCCTCCCACATGGGTGCAGGGGCCCAAAGACTTGGACCATCTTCTGCTGCTTTCCCAGGCCATAGCAGAGAGCTGGATGAGAAGTGGAGCAACCACGACTAGAACTGGCGCCCATATGATGCTGGCACTTCAGACCAGGGCTTTAACCCACTTCGCCACAGCACCGGCCCCTCCATCATCTCTTAACTAAAATGTGATAGAGATGTGTGTGATGCAGTTTTATAATATGCGTTTTCCATGAACTTTTTGTAGACTCCATGTATGCATGCATGGGTTTAAAAATTGTGGTTTTTTTTTTGGGTGGGGGGGCAGCATTGTGATGTTGTGGGTAAAGCTGCCTGGGATGCCTGCATTCCATATGGGCACCAGTTCAAGTCCTGGCTACTCCACTTCTGATCCAGCTCCCTGCTGATGCACCTGGAAAAGCAGCAGAGGATGGCCCAAGTGCTTGGGCCCCTGCACGCACATGGGAGAGCTGGATGAAGCTTCTGGTTTCATCCTGGACCAGCAGTGGCTGTTAAGGCCATTTGGGGAGTGAACCAGTAGTTGGAAAATAGTTCTCCCATGTGCTCTTGCTCACTCTTTCTCTCTCTTTCTCTTTGTTTCTGTCTCCCCTCTCTCTATAATTCTGCCTTCCAAATAAATAAATCTTTTTTAAAAAGTATTTTTTGCACCAAAATAAACAATGTTAATTTTACTTTCCACAAACTTTGTGTAATACCCTAAAATATATTTTTGTAAAAAGGACATTGATTTTTTTTTTAAGATTTATTTATTTGAAGGATGAGTTACAGAGAGGCAGAGACAGAGAGAGGTCTTCCATCTGCTAGTTCACTCCCCAGATGGCCGCAATGGCCAGAGCTGTGCCAACCCGAAGCCAGGAGCCAGGAGCTTCTTCCCGGTCTCCCATGTGGGTGCGGGGGCCCAAGCACTTAGGCCATCTTCCGCTGTTTTCCCAGGCCATAGCAGAGAGCTGGATTAGAAGTGGCACAGCCAGGATTCGAACTGGCACCCATATGTGATGGCTCTGCAGGTGGCAGCTTCACCAGCTACGCCACTGTGCCAGCCCCATGTTTATTGCTTTTAACCTTTCTTTCTTACGCATGTATGAAAAACACATTAGCGCTATTGAAAATTCCAAGAGAGAAATAGCATGAAGGAAGTTTAGTCCAAGGATCTGTGAGCTTCCCTTTGGCCTTGAGTTTAATCTCAGTAAGTAATATTCATCAGTTCCTACTACTTTAGGACTTTTAGCCAGGCTATCCCTTTTACAGGGAATCTCTTGCTGCCCTGAGCAGCTTGCTTTCTGTTTAGTTTCCTGGGATGACAAATGATAGCAAACAGTTTTGTGATAGCAGCCACAGTTTGAATATTACAGAAAACATTTCATTTCAGAATTCTTTGTCTGCTGGAATCACAGAGAATGCTTTCTGATTTTCAGTGTGCGCTTGCTTCTGGTCGTTCAGGACTCTTAAGGCAGCGTTAGGGGGGATGGGGATTTAGGAGAGAGCCTCCTGTCTGATTATGCACTTCACTTCCATGATTCCAGTGCTTACCTGGACTGTGGTCTTTCTCAACAGCAACGATGGTGTGGTTGGTGAATATGGCAGAAGGAGACCCAGAAGCCCAAAGGAGGGTGTCCAAAAACTCCAAGTACAGTGCACAAAGTAAGTCACTTTCATCTGGAAATTTCTGGAATTTTGAGGTCATTGTCATCATCTCACTGGCTCACAGTAGCATATGTAGCTTGCAACCCCTTCCTGTGGTCATAGACTCATTGAGAATCTTATGACGTCCATGGTAGTACTCAGTAAAGTGCAGAGAAGTATCTAAAGACCTCATAGATTCCAAACCCAGGACTGCAGTGAAGGCAACCTAGGTTAAGATTTCTGTTATTAAATATATGATAGCAGTAAGGAAAGGTTCAAGCTGAGGGTGTGATTTAGAAAGAAAAAGCTCTCCCTTCAAATGTGAAAATGAGAGCTACATATTTAACATGGGCAAAGTAACATAAAACTGATTTGATCTCGTGCATGGCAAAGTTTGTACTGGGATCAGACATTCCAGGTGGATGCGGCTTTCTGGAAGAGAATGATGGTGATGACTTAGGATGGGAGACCATAGGCCACTGTGGACACCACAGAAGACACTGGGGAGAACTCAGGTTAGAAGTCAGGATTGGAAGATGCAGAGTAAGAGCACAGTCTAAACCCAACTTAGCTGCCTTCAGCAAAGAACTATATCTGTCACGTGACAGAACGTCCTGAAGTGTAGGCTTTGGTAGAATTCGTTAATTTTGCGGCTCGTTGATGTTCTCAAGGGTTCAGGTTCTTAAATCATACAGGCACAGTCCTCAGCCACTGCTGCTCACGATCGTGACAGCTGCATTCCAGCATCATGTCGAGACAAGACAGCAGCCAGGGGAGAAAGAAGGAAAACAACCTTTTCCTGAAAATCCCTGCAGACTTGGCATCAACACGCACTGGCTAGAATCAGCCACAGAGCCTTCCTTGGGAGGAGGAGCGGTGGGATTGCCACGCCTGGCTGGGATTGATCAGGCTTTACCAGCAGAGCCACGTCGGTGAAGGATGGAAACGCAGACAAATCCTGGAGAAACACAGCTCTTGGCTAAGAAACCAGTCGGCGCTACTGCTGCGTGTGCTCTGTAGTTGAGGGGCCAGCTGAACAATCGCAGTGACAGCCCATCCGACACCGACTGCTCCCGTGCAGTCGTCTTAGCGGTAATTAAGAAATCGTTCCCAATGTTAGAGCTTAATGTCTGCTTTCTCTTCAAGATGCAGAGAGGGAGTCGCCGCAAGACACGGTTCCAGAGAGTGACGACGGTGGCTTCAGTGAGGAGTGGGAGGCCCAGAGGGACAGTCACCTCGGGCCGCATCAGTCCACACCTGAGTCACGCGCTGCGGCCCAGGAACTCTCCAGCAGCGTCCTGGCCAGTGAGGACCCAGAGGAGAGTAGGTGCAAGTCTTGTTCCCTTGGGGTGCATAAGTGAATTCAGAGAGCCACAGCTGAACTCCAAAGGACAGTGTAGCTAAGGTTTTATTTATTAATTGAGAGGTAGAGTTACAGTGAGAGGAAGAGACAGAAGGTCTTCCTCCGTTGGTTCACTCCCCCAATGGCCTCAACAGCCTGAGCTGCATCGATGTTAAGCTAGGAGCCGGGAGCTTCTTCCCCATCTCCCACGTGGGTGCAGGAGACCAAGCACTTGGGCCACCTTCCACTACTTTCCCAGGCCACAGCAGAGAGCTGGATTGGAAGAGGAGAAGCCAGGACTAGAACCGGTGCCCATATGGGATGCCGGCACTGTGGGCAGAGGATTAACCTACTGCACCATGGCACTGGCCCCTAGATATATTTGTTAATAGCTTAGATCTTGCCCTACAGATTTTATTTGTCCCTTCATAGTCTGATCTTTTGGCATTTATTTTGTAAAGTAAAAGAACATTTGAAATTATTATTCCATTAAGACTTCACTGCTATATACTTTTTTTGTTTTATTTTATTTTTTTAAGATTTATTTGTGGCCGGCGCCGTGGCTCAACAGGCTAATCCTCCGCCTTGCGGCACCAGCACACCGGGTTCTAGTCCCGGTCGGGGCGCCGAATTCTGTCCCGGTTGCCCCTCTTCCAGGCCAGCCCTCTGCTGTGGCCCGGGAGTGCAGTGGAGGATGGCCCAAGTGCTTGGGCCCTGCACCCCATGGGAGACCAGGAAAAAGCACCTAGCACCTGGTTCCCGCCATCGGATGAGCGCGGTGCGCCGGCCGCAGCGCGCCGGCCGTGGCAGCCATTGGAGGGTGAACCAACGGCAAAGGAAGACCTTTCTCTCTGCCTCTCTCTCTCACTGTCCACTCTGCCTGTCAAAAAAAAAAAAAAAAAAAAGATTTATTTGTTTATTTGAAAGGCAGAGTTACAGAGAGGCAGAGGCACAGGCAGAGAGAGAGAGAGGTCTTCTATCCACTGGTTCACTCCCCAGATGGCTGCAACGCCAAAACTGCACCAATCAGAAGCCAGGAGCCAGGAGCTTCCTCTGGGTCTCTCACATGGGTACAGGGGCCCAAGCACTTGGGCCATCTGCTGCTGCTTTCCCAGGTCATAGCAGAGAGCTAGATCGGAAGTGGAGCAGCCAGGGGTTGAACCGGCGCCCATGTGGGATGCTGGCACTTTTATTGTCTTTACCAGTTTTATGCTTGGTAGATTAGCAAATACTCCCTTAATATTAAAAGAACATCATAATTATCCAAAATTTCTTTTCAGAATAGGCAAACAAAGCACAGTTTAAAAATAGCAGAAGGCCTAGACTACTATAAGTAGTGAGCCTTTGAAATAAAAAGAGGTCATAATTCTAAGCTTGAATCAGTGCATTATTTTTATTTGATTTTGATAGCTTTATTGAGACATAATTCCCATACTGTACAGTCATAGAATTGTTCAGCTATCACCACAATTACTTGAGAAAGTTTTCATTACCTCCAGAAGGAACCCCACATTCCTTGGTCATCACCTCTCAACCCTTCCCTCCCCCATTTAAAGTATGAAGTTTGGTGAATTCACATGGTTACACAGCCATCACCACAAGCTGTTTTTGGTTTTATTTTTTTTTTTTTAATTTATTTATTTGAGAGACAGAGTTACAGACAGAGGGAGTAACAGAGATGTCTTCCATCTGCTGGTTTGCTCCCCAAATGACCTCAGTGGATCTAGACTGATCTGAAGCCAGGAGCTTCCTCCAGGTCCTCCACTCAGCTGTGGGGGCCCAAGCACTTGGGCCATCTTCCACTGCTTTCCCAGGCCATCAGCAGGGAGCTGGATCAGAAGTAGAGCAGCCGGTTCTTGAGCCAACACCACAGGTGGAGGCTTAACCTATTACACCTCAGTGCTGGCCCTTCCACAGCTGTTTTGTTTTATTTCTTTATTTTTTTTTAAAGATTTATTCATTTATTTGAAAGTCAGAGTTACACAGAGAGAGAAGGTGAGTCAGAGAGAGAGAGGTCTTCCATCCACTGGATCATTCCCAAATTGGCCGCATCAGCTGGAGCTGTGCCGATCTGAAGCCAGGAGCCAGGAGCTTCTGGGTCTCCCAAGTGGGTGCAGGGGCCCAAGGACTTGGGCCATCTTCTGCTTTCCCAGGCTGTAGCAGAGAGCTGGATTGGAAGTGGAACAGCCAGGACTCGAACTGGTGCCCATATGGGATGCTGGCGCTGCAGGTGGTGGCTTTATCCGCTATGCCACAGTGCCTGCCCCCCCCCAAAGATTTATTTATTTATTTGAAAGAGTTACACAGAGCACAGAGAGAGGAGAGGCAGAGAGAGAAGAGAGAGAGAGGTCTTCTATCCACAGGTTCACTCCCCAGATGGCTGCAACGGCCGGATCTGAAGCCAGCACCGATCTGAAGCCAGGAACTTCCTCCAGATCTCCCACATGGGTGCAGGGGCCCAAGGACTTGGACCAGCCTCCTCTGCTTTCCCAGGCCACAGCAGAGAGCTGGATTGGAAGAGGAGCCAGCTTGGTCTCGAACCGGTCCCTACATGGGATGCCTGCACTTCAGGAGAGGGCATTAGCCCACTGAGCCATAGCACTGCTTCCCCCTTTTTTTTAAAGATGTATTTATTAATTTGAACGTCAGAGTTACACAGAGAGAGGAGAGGCTGGGAGGGGGTGTGGAAGGAGAGAGGTCCACAAGCTATTTTAAAACATTTTCATGGGGCTGGCACTTTGGTGTAGTAGGTAAAAGCCACTGCCTGCAGTGCCAGCATCCCATAAGGGTGCCAGTTCGAGTTCCAGCTGCTCCATTTCCAATCCAGTTTCCTGCTAATGTGCCTGGGAAAACAGTAAAAGATGGCCCAAATCCTTGGGTCCCTGTACCCACTTGGGAGACCCGGAAGAAGGGCCTGCCTCCTGGCTTTGGATAAGCACAGCCGCAGCCCTTGCGGCCGTTTGGGGAATGATCCAGCAGATAAAAGACCTCTCTCTCTCTCTTTAGCTCTCTCTGTAACTCTTTCAAATAAGTAAAATAAATTAAAAAAAAAAAAAAGAAGAAGAAGAAGAAGAAGGAGAAGAAGTAGAACAGCTAGAACTCAAACCAGCACCCTTATGGGATGCCAGCATTGCAGGCAGTGGCTTAACCCATTACATCACAACACCAGCCCTAAAATTTAACTTCTTTTAGTTAGCACTTAATATTTGTAATAAAATGTAAAGCTCTCATTTGTTAAGCCTCCGTGCCAAGAAATTTGTCTGATAATGACCTTGTGAAGTAGCTCTGTAATCCATTTTATAACTGAAGAATTTGAAGATTGAGGAAGTTAAGCAACTTGCCATGGGTCATACAAGTACTTACTTGGATAGTAGCCCTGGGATCTTGTGCACACCTGGAACTGTAGAGGAATCAGCAGTCTGGAAAGGTTAGCAGTTAAGGGCGCTGACCCTGTAATTTATTGCCTTGCATTTCATGGGTCATATATTTATCTTTTCCACTGAGGAAGCCTCAGGTCTGGTTTCATAATTTAGGATGAACATTGGTTTCTCAGTAAGATCTCATTAACCAGCACTCTGCTGCTTTCCTGCCCACATGTGGAGCAGCCTGCACTTCTCACAGCCCACAGAACCTGCTTTCTGAAAGTGTTTCTCTAACCCAGGCAGGGTCCAGCCTCAGTAGGGAATAATTACTTAACAACCAGAAAAGCAAAAACCTGCTATAAAGTTTGTAGGTTTATATCAGGCCCCAAGGAAGCATATATTTTGTGTCTGTAGTTTGATTTTTCTTAAAAGATTACTTAGAAAATAAAAGATGATGTTTGGCAAAGGAAAAGATAGGGCCTTGTGTTTCCATGTAAGTTTTAGGATCAGTCAGTTCATGAATATTTTATAAATGCATCCTAAAATTTACTTGGAAATACAAAGGACTTAGAATGTCAAAAACAGTTTTGTTTTTGCACTCAAACTATATGATCTTGGAACATTTTCTGAATCCATAACAAAACAGTATAGTGTTGCCATAAGGACAGACATACAGCTCTGTGGAACACAATGATCAGTGATTATTATAAAAATGCTTAAATAATACAATGGGAGAAGGATAGAATATTTTCAACAGATAGTGCTGGGACAACTAGCTGTGCAGACATACAAGAGTAAACTGAAACTGCTACCTCACTCATCCATCATGCACACCATCAAAAATTAACTCAGTGGATTGTAGACCTAGATCTAAGTGATAAAATTATGAAACTTTTAGAAGAAAAACATCATGACCTTGGTTTGGGTAAAGAATTTTTTTTTTTTTTTTTTGGAAAGGCAGAGTGGACAGTGAGAGAGAGAGACAGAGAGAAAGGTCTTCCTTTGCCGTTGGTTCACCCTCCAATGGCTGCCGCGGTCGGCGCGCTGCGGCTGGCGCACCGCGCTCATCCGATGGCAGGAGCCAGGTGCTAGGTGCTTTTTCCTGGTCTCCCATGGAGTGCAGGGCCCAAGCACTTGGGCCATCCTCCACTGCACTCCCGGGCCACAGCAGAGGGCTGGCCTGGAAGAGGGGCAACCGGGACAGAATCCGGCGCCCCGACCGGGACTAGAACCCGGTGTGCCGGCGCCGCAAGGCGGAGGATTAGCCTGTTGAGCCACAGCGCCGGCCTTGGGTAAAGAATTTTTTAGCACAACACTGATACATAAAGAAATGATAGATTGGATGGCATCAAAATTTAAAACTTTTGCACTTCAGAGGATACCATTAAGAGAAGAAATGCAGATCAGTCCCATCAAGGTGGCATGTACCAATGCCATCTCACTAGTCAAAGTGATCAGTTTCAGTTCATAACGATAGGATTAAGTGTCAAAGTGATCACATAAACAAGCCTAGTGTCTGCTAATATTAACTGATAGAATTAAAAAGGAGAGAATGATCCAACACGGGAAGCTGGATACACAGCAGACTCATAGAATTGCGGATGTCCTAACAGCACTCAGGCCTCAGGATCAGTCCTTAAGGCATTTGGATCGGCTAAAAAGCCCATGAGAGTTTGTCAGGCATGGAAAGTTGAGACACTGTGGCAAAAAAAAAATTACCTAAATGAAAGATCTCTGTGAGTGAGATCCCAGCAGAAAGAATGGGCCATTAAATAAGGGGATACTGGGCTGGTGCTGTGGCTCACTAGGCTAATCCTCCGCCTTGCGGCACCAGCATACCGGGCTCTAGTCCCGGTCGGGGCACCGGATTCTGTCCCGGTTGCCCCCTCTTCCAGTCCAGCTCTCTGCTGTGGCCCGGGAGTGCAGTGGAGGATGGCCCAGGTGCTTGGGCCCTGCACCCCATGGGAGACCAGGAGAAGCACCTGGATCCTGCCGTTGGATCAGCGCAGTGCGCCGGCCATAGCGCACCAGCCATGGCGGCCATTGGAGGGTGAACCAACGGCAAAAGAAGACCTTTCTCTCTGTCTCTCTCTCTCACTGTCCATTCTGCCTGTCAAAAAAAAAAAAAAAAAAGAGGATACCTTTCCCTGAAGGGAGGAGAGAACTTGTCTTAATAAAGTTGGAGTTTGTGAACTCAAGAGGCTTTCATAGCCTTGGCAGCTCATGACAAGAGACTCGGGTGATTACTGAAGCCATGAATAATAGTGTCAGTTGTTAAATCAACAATGGGAGTCACTGTGCACTTGCTCCCCATGTAGGATCTCTGTCCTTAATGTGTTGTACTATGAGAATTAATGGTAAAACTAGTCTTCAAACAGTACTTTACACTTTGTGTGTCTGTGTGGGTGCAGTCTGTTGAAATCTTTAATTAGTTTATACTAAGTTGATCTTCTGTATATAAAAATAATTGAAAATGAATCTTGATGAAGAATGGGATGGGAGAGAGAGTGGGAGATGGGATGGTTGCGGGTGGGAGGGAGGTTATGGGGGGAAAAGCCACTATAATCCAAAAGTTGTACTTTGGAAATTTATATTTATTAAATAAAAGTTTAAAATTAAAAAAGAGAGTAAATGATTTTACATCTACGTTCATAGCACTATTATTCATATTAGCCAGAAAGTAGAGCAACCCAAGTGTGCTTCCACAGGTGAAGGAATTAACAAAATGTTGTACTTGGAAATATCAGCCTTAAAAAGGAGAAACATTCTGACACAGTATACTTGGCTAAAACTCGACGACATTTACGATAACAAAAAAGAAAAGTTCAGTGTGACTCCACTTAAAGTGATTGAACTGGTGAGAGCAGGTCGAGTGATGGTTGTTGGGAGGAGGAGGAATGAAGAACCAGCATGGAGTGGCCCAGGGTTTCAGCTTTGCAAGACCAAGTTGGTGATGTAGAACCGTGTGGATGTGCCCCACGGCACTGAACGGTTTACAGGAGTTGAGATAAAGTTCATGTTGCAAGTATTTTACCACAGTTGAAAATGCGTGTGTGTGGGTAAGTGCAGTCATCTAGCGTGGTGAAGATGCCCACATCCAACTTTGGAGTGCTTAGGTTCAAATCCTGGCTCCAGCGTCCTGCTAATACAGACCTGGGAGCCAGTGGTGGGGCTCAAGTAGTTGGGTTCCTGCCACCCAGGGGAGGCCTGGACTGAGTTCCCAGCTCCTGGTTCTGGTTCCTGGCATTATGGGAATATTTTTTTAAGATGATACTTAAAGAGATTCTTTTGAGAAATTATTAGTACAAGTGCTGGGTGCAAACTAGGTGTTCTCAGTAGATGACAGTTACTTTTTTTTTTTTTAATTTATTTGAAAGAGTTACACAGAGAGAAGAGAGGCAGAGAGAGAGAGAGAGGGAGAGAGAGAGAGAGAGAGGCAGATGTCTTCCATCTGCTGGTTCACTCCCTAGATGGCCACAACAGCCAAAGCTGCGCCGATCAGAAGCCAAGAGTCTCTTCCAGGTTTCCCATGCAGGTGCAGGGGCCCAAGGACTTGGGTCATCATCTACTGCTTTCCCAGGCCATAGCAGAGAGCTGGATCAGAAGTGGAGCAGCCAGGACTTGAGCTTGCACCCATATGGGATGCCGGCACTGCAGGCAGCGGCTTTACACAGTACCCATAGCACTTCTTGTCATAGTTACTTCTTGTCATTGATGGTACAGCAGCACCTATGAAGGCTCTAGTGTCAGTTGTCTAAACCTGAAACTCCCACTTCAGAAAAGCAAAGAAGAAAAGGAAAGGGAAGCTACCGAAAGCCTCGTTTTGTGAGTCAGTTACCAGCTTCGTATTCAGTAGGAGGCAGAGTGTGGTAGTGATGGCATTAAATGGTGAGATTGTTGCATAGTGACAAGCTTTTTATATTCACAACCTTTCCTTTTCAGGGGGAGTAAAACTTGGACTGGGAGATTTCATTTTCTACAGTGTTCTGGTTGGGAAAGCCTCAGCGACAGCCAGCGGCGACTGGAACACAACCATAGCCTGTTTCGTAGCCATACTAATTGTAAGTGGACACCCGTGACGTGCATCAGGACCCTGGAGCCCAGACTCTGACGACTCTGTCCCTTCAAGGCAGTCCTTGACCCCAGGGCAGCTGAGCCGCTCCTCAAAACACAGCTCCTGGGACCTCACGTGAGGGCTTCTCCACTCCGGCCACACCTTAAAGTAACCGGGGAGCTCTGAGAACATTGTGCTCTGTCCTGAGATGTTCAGTTTGTTTTAAATGTGTAGCTTGTAAGATTCTTCAGGAGACCCCTAAGCCCTTCTGATTGGGGCCTACTGCTGCAGCCCAGCGTCACCGTGTGTGAGTCGCTGTGCTCTGGTCAGCCTCAGGAGTGAGCAGACCCCCCCCCCCGACCAAGTCCCCGGCCAGGCCACGGGGAGATCTGCAGCTGCGCCCCCACTTGGGGTGTACAGTGGTGCTCTGGGCAGTGGGTCTCCAGTGAGAGAAGCTGACACAGTGCCAGACGCCGGTCACTCTTGACTGCAGTGCAGTAGCTTTCATTGAATAATCCCTGAGCTGTGTGTGGTGTCTGACACAGAGTGTGTGAGTGAATTAGGCGAGCGGTGAGGTAACTTCAGCTTGCACATTTGTTTTGCGATTGCATTTGTCTTTTATCTCAATAATGTGACCCATGTGGATTTTATTTGTCTCTTGAGGTTAGTTTTCTGGATTTGAAAATACTTATTGGATATGTTGTACCTTTTAAAAAGAAAATTACTGATTCTGAATAAACTGGAAAGCCTGCAGACTTTATGGTTAGTGTCTCAGTAACTAGGGTAAAATGTGGGTCATATTATGTGGCTGCTTTGTATTTCCAAAAGAGCCGTTCTTCATAAACTAAGTGTTATCAGTTCATCCCATGAGCATCTCTGTCCCCAGACAGCACAAAGAATGCTCTGCACCTCTGGGTTTTTATCCAGCGAACTAAATTCACGGTTCCAACTCGTTTATTTAGATTTCAGTATTTAATTTTTTTCATAGATAGTTTTGCCTTTTGCAGAATGTCTTCCTTTCCTGAAATGAAGGGGTAAAATGCCTTCA
Source organism: Sylvilagus floridanus (assembly GCA_949820135.1). Lineage (NCBI taxonomy): Eukaryota > Metazoa > Chordata > Mammalia > Lagomorpha > Leporidae > Sylvilagus > Sylvilagus floridanus. The sequence goes on along the minus strand of OX463228.1, from coordinate 5,901,115 downwards.
CGGTGGACGGAGTGTGCAGTGGGCTCAGTCCAGCAAAGGAAATACACGTCTCCATTCTCGGGGATTTTGCGTGGTTCTTCTTCCAGGTTTAATGAAACATTTCTTCTAAAGTTTAACCCCAGAGGAAAGTATTCCATGAGCTAAGTTAAAACCAAGACTTGACCCTGAGTCTTTAGCACAAAGATGCTTCATAATTATGTACGAGTCTGTGTCTCTTCCTGTCTCTCCCACAGGGTTTGTGCCTTACCCTATTACTCCTCGCCATTTTCAAGAAGGCATTGCCAGCTCTTCCCATCTCTATCACCTTTGGGCTCGTTTTCTACTTTGCCACAGATTACCTTGTGCAGCCCTTCATGGACCAGTTGGCGTTCCATCAGTTTTATATCTAGCATATTTGCAACTGGAATCCCATGGACGTTTCTCCTTTGACTTCCAATCAAACCTGGGCAGGACAGAGGCGATTTTCCTATGTCCTCATCTAACAAAGTCAAGATTCCCGGCTGGACTTTTGCAGCTTCCTTCCAAGCTTTCCTGACCACCTGCACTGTTGGACATTGGAAGGAGGTATCGACAGAAAATGGTTCTGAACACTATCACCTGGACTGTCCCTCGGTGCAGAAGCTCCAGGCTTGGGGACAGGACATGGAAGCGATGGGCCAAGAAGCTGTCGTGCTCCACAGCAGCGTGGCCCTGAGGGGGTTCACCGGCACCGTGGACTCCCAGGACCAGCACTGCCGAAAGGGCAAAGGAAGTGGCTTAAACCAAACAGGCCTCTTCCTCTTAAAGTACATGTTGCAAATCAGCCCACTAAGTCTGTCGATTGAATTCTGAACCTTTCAGGAGGTACCGGGAGGAGAGCAGGCCCCAGCAGCCACACAGGAAGTAGAAAGGGCTCAGGCTTTCACTCCAGACTCTGCTGCCAACTCGTCATTTTAAACAAGACTCCCCACCTTTGAGTCAAGTCAGACGTACAGACTGACGAAGCTTGTTCTCAAGCATGAAGCTCATTACCATCTGTGGTTGCCATTTCTTCCCAAGACCAGTCTCAACCGCTGTGAGGTTGCTTTCTCCATACAACTGAACCTCAGATTGCAAATTCAGTAATTTGTGGAAATGATGGAACTATTGTTGAACACTTCCCTGTCACCCCTAAGTAAATTCTGGATTTTCCACCAACTTCATAGTTTCTAGACGTATGTATAAGTTTGGTTCTCCCCACATGCCTCCTGTGCCTCCACCCTTCCCCTTTCTACCCCACTCCCCACCCACCCAAGCAGCTCTGACATGGTGGCAGGTGATCACTGCTGCAGGCGTTTGCTCTGTATTCGAGTCAGTGCTGTCGGCCTTGCTGTCACAACTTCTTCGATAGCAAATAAGATGTGTGCCCAAAGACAGTAGAATTAAAGAAGAGTGAAATGGCTGGTGAAGCATGCCTGTCCTGGTTGGTCTTTTCATTCTTTTTCTCTTTTTTTTAACTACGTTAGGCCAGAATTTGAAGTAATTGCTGCGATCTGGTGGTGTAGAGGATGGGGGTCCCTTGCATCCCTGCACAGCAAGGTTGGGAGGAGGCCATGATTGCACTTGGTGGCCGTAGGAGACCCGGGGGTCAGGAGGAGCCGCAGCCAAGGGACAGCGCAAGCTCGAGGCCTGGCCGTGTTCTGGGACACAGGTTTTCCCAGGAGCCCACGGGGTGCTGTGTGGCCTCTTGTCCGCCCTTTCGTCTGTGTCCCGTCCCTTTGGTGCGCTGGCTGAAGTTACTGTGGTGTTCAGCTCCGCAGCCCGGGCAGCCAGCGCAGGAGGGAGCCAGCTGCCTGAGGGCGGCCTGCCGATACCACAGACCATGGTGGCCGGCGTGCTGAGACTCTGCTCCTGTGGCTGGAGGAAGGCGCTTCTCCTCTCTGCTGTTGTCTCTCCCAGCCCCTCAGATGACCGGGGTGGCATTCTCTTTGGGGGTCAGGCTTGTTTTCTGTCACAGGACGTTTCTTAGCAGACATGAACTTGAAGAGCAGCATGCAGTACTGACCGCAGTCCAGGTACAGAGTGGTACATGAGGGGCAGTGAGAGACGGCAGCCAGCGAGCTCTGCAGAGAGCAGGGCTTGGAGCAGTGGAAGGTTCCGTCATCGCAACTCAGTTTTCCCCAGTTAGCCACCTCTTCCCAACTTTCTTTCTTTTTTAAGATTTATTTTAGGCCGGTGCCGCGGCTCAGTAGACTAATCCTTCGCCTTGTGGCTCCAGCATACCGGGTTCTAGTCCCGGTCGGGGCGCCAGATTCTGTCCCGGTTGCCCCTCTTCCAGGCCAGCTCTCTGCTGTGGCCCGGGAGTGCAGTGGAGGATGGCCCAAGTGCTTGGGCCCTGCACCCCATGGGAGACCAGGAGAAGCACCTGGCTCCTGCTGTTGGATCAGCGCAGTGCGCCGGCTGCAGCGTGCCGGCCACTGCAGCCATTGGAGGGTGAACCAACAGCAAAAGGAAGACCTTTCTCTCTCTCTCTCTCTCTCTCACTGTCCACTCTGCCTGTTAAAAAAAAAAAAAAAAAAAGATTTATTTGAAAGAGTTACGGAGAGAGGTAGAGACAGAAAGGTCTTCTATCTGCTGGTTCACTCCCCCGGATGGCCGCAGTGGACGGAGCTACCCTGATCTGAAGCCAGGAGTTTCTTCCGGGTCTCCCATGCGAATGCAGGTGCTCAAGGACTTGGGCCATCTTCTACTGCTTTCCCAGGCCACAGCAGAGAGCTGGATCAGAAGTGGAACAGCCAGAACTCGAACCAGTGCCCACAAGGGATGCCGGTGCTTCAGGCCAGGGCCTTAACCCGCTGTGCCACAGCGCCGGCTCCTCGACTTTCTTGTGAGTGTTAGCCTCTGGAAAGCCACCTGGGCACGTTTGTGATTCAAAGGGAGCCCTGATCCAGAGAGTATGTGCTTGTGCAAGGGTTGTGTCGCTTGTGACACTTGGCCTCAGAGGGTGTGTGTGTGTGTGTGTGTAGAAAGGTGGCAGTAACTCTCTCTCTCTGCAACTTTGAACTGCATCTGTGAGATGGCGTGCTAAGGACCCGTCTTGATTCTATGAGTCACCTCTCTCAGACACAAACAAAGTTCAGGCGGTCTTGGTAGACTCAGTTGGGTCCCTCCTGAAATACCAAGATGCTGTTCTTGCCCCATGAAGATCCAGTTGTCACCGGAGACAGCAGCGGTCATGGCCCCAGAAAACACCAGTGATAAAGCATGAGCAGCTGACCAGCCTAACAACAAGGAAGACCCCGAGGAAACCCAGCCACGGAGTGTGTGCATCTGCAGGCCTGCAGAATGAAGGTATCCAGGGGGTCTTCAGAAGTCCGTGGTATTGGGCGTAATGGAAAACCTGTGCATGAACTGCAAAAATTGACACCGAAATTAACTTCTAATCTAAATTATTTTTCCATCCACTCTTGGAAGTCTCTTTGTCCAGAGTGCTGCAGCATCCGTGGGAATGACAGCCATATTTGGGGAATGCGTGGGATTTTTCCAGAGAGGAAGGCTCACCTTCCTGTTTTGTTCTCACGGGGTCAGTGTGTGGTCCTAGGGTCACAGCGCTCACTAAATGTGGACATTTCTCAGTTAGAAAAAGGAGAGGAGTTTTCTGAGCCACCTGGGGAGACTGTCATAAGCCCTTGATTGATTTCATCCCGAAGAAACAGCTCGGGAGACTGCACTCTCGGGATGCCATTTTCTCAGTGTCTGATAAAAAACAAAACAAAACAAAAACCTTTCTTTTGAAACATACTGGGTATGTTTAGCCTTGTTCTTCACTTGGCCTCAAACAATATACAGAAGATGAAATGTAAATTATCAGATAATGTCTTCCAGGGTCAGGCCTGTAAAGGACTCTGTGAACATCCCCTCCCCCAAGCCCCAAGAGCTGAGCTTTGCTCCTTAGCCCATTCTTAATCGAACTCTGGCAGCAGAAGAGTTCAGAAACCTCTATGGGAAGGTGTTTCCAGTGTCTTCCATGTTCTGTCCTGGTGCTGTAGTCTGGGGATGCAAAGGTGTGCAAGATATACATGCATTTTCAGGGTACAGCTGTGGTCTTGTGTTCTGGTGAATGACTTTTTTTTTTTAATGTATTTGAGAGGGCTCCCTTCTGTTGGCTCACTCTCCAAATGCCCACAATGGCCAGGACTGGCCAGGGCAGGAGTAAGGAGATGGGGTCCCCATCCAGGTCTTCCACAGGAATGACAGGGGGCCCAGTCACGTGAACCATCACCTGCTGCCTCCTAGAGACTGCATTGGCAGGAAGCTGAAGTTAGGAGCCAGAGCCGGGAGTTGAACCCAGCACTTGGATGTGGGACATGAGCTACCTAACCACTAGGCAAAAAGCCTCCTGGTGTGTGACATCTTTAACACATCTGATGTGTTCTCCCAGAAGCCAGTCCTCTCAGGACACACGCCTCCCTGCTCTCTATGTCTGCTCTTCGGTGAAGAGCGCTCTGACCTGCCGCCAGCCTCACCTTAAGAGTGGTCTGAATGCTGAGTTTGGAAAAAGACTTGCAAATGGTTTGGTTTTGCTCTGGGGTGGAAGCAATACTATATCATTACAAGCCTGAGCCCGGGAGTGTTCCTTCTGATCTTAGCACTCTAAATTCCCAGGACAGATTGAAAACACCAGTTTCAGCTCTTACCAGTGCTCGTTAAAAGTTGCTGGCCAGGCCACACCCACAAGGCCTCCATCCGCTCAGGGTCAGAATCCGCTGCGTGTCAGCGTCTGAGCAGCCCTCTCTCCCATGACAAGCACTTCAGGTTTGCTGTTAAAGGCCGGTTGAGGTGGGCATTTGGCGTTGCAGTTAGGATTCCCACATCCCACATCAGAGTGCCTGGGTTCAGTGCTTGGCTCTGCTTCTGACTCAGCTCCCCGCCAGCATGGACACCGGGAGGCAGCAGCCACAGCTGCAATGATCAGGTTGCTGCCGTCCGTGTGGGAGACCTGGATTGGGCTCCTGGCTTCGGCGCCCCTGGCCATTGCAGGCACCTAGGGAGTAAAGCAGCAGACGAGAGAACTTTCTGGGTATCTCTGCCTTTTATATAAATAAATAGTGTTCTTTTCCGAGAATAAAAGCACCCTGGTGCTGGGACAAACCCCTTTCTTGAGTGTCAGAGCCACTTGCTGGGGCCATGGGCACCAGGGTGCCTCTTGGCAGACACGTAGTCACCCTGGGCCCTGGGAGGTGCTGTGCGGGGTCTGTGTAGCAGGGAAGTTCCCAGAGGGCAGCTTCCTGGAAGTGAGTAAGTGTTCAAAGTCGGCTCCGTCAGGGGGCGCTGCGGCAGTGTCACCGGAGCGCCCCAGAGGCGTCCTGACTTGTCCAGGGATTCCCGAGTTCCCGAGTGTTAGGAGCCCTGGCGCTGGTGCTCTTCCTGAGTGGCCGGGCCTTGAGCAGGATGGAGAGCAAGAGCGATGAGGCTGGGCTCCCTGCGTCAGTGGGCAAGGGCCGCAGCCCACCCTGCGTGCGCTGTGTGAGCAGAATGACACGCATGAGGGCCCAGCAACACGGTGTGGACTCACGTGAATTGAACAGGGAGAGCCAAAAAATACGGCATTTAAAGTCAGGGTTTTTCTCCGGAAACAAAGTTCTGAATTGAGTTTGACCAAGTACAATCAATATAAATTTATATTTATTTATATAAAATAAATATATTTATTAAAACTAAGTTTGGTTTCTAAATCCATATTTTGAAAATAAGCTTCAACCTGAGAGTCAGACATTATTTTTCTCAAAGAACGTTATTCTGCTTTTACAATAATTTCTTGGAGGTCGGCGTTGCGGCACAGCGGGTGAAGCCACTGCCTGTGCTGCTGGCATCGCATGAGTTCCGGTTCAGTCCTGGCTGCTGCACTTCCAGTCCTGTCCCTTCTGATGCGTCTGGGAAAGCAACTGCTCCACGTGCTTGGGCTCCTGCCACCCATGTGGGAGACCAGATGCAGTTCCTGGCTTGGCCATTTGGGGAGTGAGCCAGCAGATGTCTGTCTCTCTGTCTTTGAAATAAATAAATGTTTAATTTTCTCTTAAAAACACAGTTTTCTTTTTATACACTTTTTGTATAGAATTTGGATTTTTAACTTTTTCCCAGATGTTTATTTTCACCTACTTGAAATGCAGAGTGACAGAAAAGGTGGGGAGGGAGGGAGAGAGGAAGACAGCGATATCTTCATCCACTGATTCACTCCCCTAAACACTCACATAGCTGGAGGAAGGCCTGGGCCAGCTGAAGCCAGGAACCTGGCACTCAGTCTCCCTCGAGAGCAGGGACCCAAGTGCTTGAGCCACCTGCTGTCTCCCAGGATGCATTAGTAGGGTGCCGAGTCAGGAGGGAAGGTGTGGGGGCCCACAGCAGCTCTCTGATATGGGATGTGGGCTTCCCCAGCAGGCAGCTTAACCCTTGGTTTCACAATACTCACCCCTAGACCTATTATGAATATCTGTTACTTAATTTGACACAGCCTTAAAATTTCAAATCAGATAAAAAGTTTATAGATGTTTATTTCATTTGTATTCACCTTATTTTGAACAGTTAAACCCAGGTTACTTGAGAAAACTAAGATACTAGAAAAAAATCTAGCTATCCATCCAAGCCAGTTCCCTGGTAAGAATGTCTACCGCACGTGGGTGTCAGGTGTTCACCTAAGATCCTTAAAGTGTTTTGCGAGTGGCTCAGAAGATGCAGCTGTTTTTGCTAAACTAATTTTTAATTATGTATTTTATTGGAAAGAGTTACAGAGAGGGAGAGGCAGAGAGAAAGAGGTCTTCCATTCACTGTTTCACCCCACAAATGACCACAAGAAGCCAAGGCTGAGCCAGGCTGAAGCCAGATGGCAGGACCTTCTTCAGGGTCTCCCACGTGGGTTCAGGGGCCCAAACTTGGACCGTCTTCCACTGCATCCCCAGGCACATTAGCAGGGAGCTGGATCGGAAGTGGAGCAGCCAGGACTCGAACCAATGCCCATATAGGACGCTGGCACTGCAGACTGTGGCTTTACCCACTATGCCACAGCTCTGGTCCAAAGCCTTACTTATCAAAGAGTCAGACAGGCAAAGCTCATTCTGCTTGTTAGGCTGGATTTAGAGTTTTATGACCTTGAAACATCTAGCAGAGACAGATAAACTTTGACTGTCAAACCCAGGTTAAAGAAGCATTTGTACTGGGTGGGCATTTGGCCCAGTGGTCAAGATGTCACCAGTTAAGACACCTGTGTGCCATCTTGGAGAGCCAGGGTTCAGCTCCTGGCTCTGGCTCCAGGCTCCAGCTTCTAACTGTGGGCATGCTGCTTCTAACGCAGCGCCTGCTGTGCTGGACAAGCCGCGGGCGACGGGCCTCACAGCCAGCTGGGACACAGATGGGGTTCTGGGCGCTGGCTTCTGCCCTGCCTCTGCCACGGCAGCCATTTGGGGGTGAACGAGCAGAGGGAAAATCCTCCCTCTCCCTTCCTATCACTCTGCCTTTCAAATAAGTAAGTATTTAAAAACAACATTGTTCTATACTAGACAGACATACCTTTTATTACTGGTCTGAGCCCAAGGTCTTGACTTGCTGGATCTGCCAGCCTGGCTTTTCTGCAACCTTCCTGGTTCTTTTCCCTTAGGCTATCACTCTCTTAATCAACAGTTCCATCACCTAAGCAATTGTTAGCCAGGCAAACCTAACTTTATATTTCCAAAAGGGATGACTCCTAGGTGTCTAGATTGTTGGTTGCCATGGAGCTGCTGTAATTTCCAAAGCTATAAGTTTGGAAGTCTTTTTTTTTTTTTTTTTTCCCACCTTGTTTGGAATGCCCTAAGGAAGAAAAGAACCAAGCCAGTCTCGAAGTAGCACCTGTGCATTTCTGGTTTTCTTTTAATTTGTAACAGCATTTATTTTATTTTTTTTTAGAAGATGTATTTATTAATTTGAAAGGCAGAGTTACAGAGACAGAGAGAGAGATCTTCCATCCACTGGTTCTCTCCCCCAATGGCTGAAGCCAGGAGCCAGGAGCTGCTTCTCCCACTTGGGTGAGGGGTTCTTCCACTGTCTTCCAGGCACATTAGCAGGGAGCTGCATCGGAAATGGAGCAGCCAGGCCTCAAACCAGAGCCCACATAGGATGCTGGCATCGCAGGCAGTGGCTTAGCCTGCTGCACCACAACACTGGCCCTCCTATTTTTATCTTAACATAAAGTGAAAAAAGCAGGAGATTCAAATGGGGGTGGTGGGGCAGAGGAGAAATGAGAGGTCACAAGCCGATGGTAGTGTCCCATTCAGACCGTTCAGGCCTGGAGTTGTGATTTAAGGAACTGTCCTCTGCTGGGGACTGGCGATGTGGTGCAGCAGGTTAAGCCAAAGCTTGGGACACCCACATCCCATGTCAGAGCACCCTGCAAGTCCAGGCTCCTCTGCTTCCAGTCCAGCTCTTGTTAGCGCATCCGGAAGCAGCTCCAGTACTTGAGTTCCTGCCACTGCCTGGGAGACCTGGATGGATTTCCAGGGCCAAGCTTGGGGAAATGCAAACCAAAGCAAAAGTCAGAGTGTCCCCCCCCCCCAGGTCCTTTGACACTCAAATGGTGCATTAGGGCCTCTGCTCCACGCCCAGGCTAACGTGCAGTTGAGAACACCGGCCATCTGCTCTGGTGCCCTTGCCTACTGCCCTCCACACCAGGGCAGGGCACCGCTTTGGTGCCAGATGAGCCCATGGGGATGGCCCCAGAGCAGCCTGTTCTAGCGAGGAGGCGGGGACCTGGGTCCTCCCCTGGGGTGGGGTTGGGGGCCATGTTCCCCTGACTGGCAGGCATTGGAAACCTCCTTTCCCCTCTAACGCCATAGGTGCCTCCATGAGGTAAGTCAGAGACACATTGTGAGTGACTTCACAGAGGCCGGTGCTGTGGCCTAGTGGGTAAAGCTGCCTGCCACATCAGCATCCCACACGGACACAAGTTCTAGTCCTGGCTGCTCCATTTCGATCCAGCTCTCTCCTAATGGCCTGGGTGCTTGGGCTCCTGCACCCATGTGGGAGACCTGGAGGAAGCTCCTGGCTTCTGGCTCCCACCTGGTCCAGCACCCGCTATTGCAGCCATCTAGGGAGTGAACCAACAAATACAAGATCTCCCTGCCCCCATAACTGACTTTCAAATCAATTAATAAAATTTTTATTTATTTTTTTGACAGGCAGAGTGGACAGTGAGTGGACAGGTCTTCCTTTGCTGTTGGTTCACCCTGCAATGGCCGCCGCGGCCGGTGCACCGCACTGATCCGATGGCAGGAGCCAGGTGCCAGGTGCTTTTCCTGGTCTCCCATGGGGTGCAGGGCCCAAGCACTTGGGCCATCCTCCACTGCACTCCCTGGCCACAGCAGAGAGCTGGTCTGGAAGAGGGGCAACTGGGACAGAATCCGGTGCCCCGACTGGGACTAGAACCTGGTGTGCCGGCGCCGCAAGGCAGAGGATTAGCCTATTGAGCCACGGCACTGGCCTAAAGTTTTTTTAAAAGAAAGAAAGCAAGTGATTTCACCGCTTTCACCAGGAGAGGGGCGCAGGGACAGCGCGGCGCAGCGCATCCATCCTTGCGGCTGAGTCCGGCGCCTTTGCAGCCACCCCTGTGTGCAGAGGTGCTGATCTTCCCGAGAGGCATAGCCGAGTCTGCTGGAGCCGGGTGCACGCAGCCCAGGGCCAGGTGATGGGCTCCGTCCCTGCGTCTCCCCAGCCCGGGCAGGGCTCCAGCTTCCCAGCGTGGGAGCAGGGCGAGGCCCGCCACCCCCTCCGAGGGGCCCCTGCCCTGGGACTGTAGACAAGCCTGGCCCCATCTGCCGCCAGGACCCGGGCCAGCCCAGATGTTTGCAGCAGCCTCGCCCTTGGCTCCCCCCCAGCTCCCACCAGTGCCGGGTTTTCTCATCCACTGCCCCCTCCTTGCCCTGGGGTTGAGGCCTTGGTTTCCCTGAAGTTTCATGTTCCCGCGTCTCCGCCACTCACCTCGGGGTAAGCCCAGACCAGGCAGGGGGAGGGCAGCGAATGAGGGCCCCCGCGCACAGGCCGGGCCCCCAGGGTGAAGCGGCTGGTGGGGTGGGGAGGGGACTCCCGTGCGGAATGTGTTTGGAGTAAGAACAAACACGGGGCGGCTTCTGTCCCTGTCTGCAGGCTGTACCACTTGAGAGACCCCTGTTTATAAACAGGTGGCGGGGCGAATGCAAACACGAGTCTCCCCCGTCCGCCATCCCAGGACATGGCTGCGTGGTCTTGAGGGGAGTGTGGGTCATCCTGGGTCTGTGTCACCAGGGGGGTGGCCTGCTCCCTGGGGATTTCTGAGTACTGTACCACGGGGAGTTGTCACGCAAAGTCATTTGTTGGCAGCAAATAAGGGGACCACAGGGAATCCTTTCTAAAGTGTGACTCCTGGAGCAAGGAAATTGGGTATCTTTTAGTTACTTATTTAATTTTTATTTATTTATTAGAGAGCGAGAAAGTGCGCACTTCCATCCACTGGTTTCCTCCCCAAATGGCCACAATGGTCAGGACTGGGTCAGGAGCCAGGAACCCCATCCAATCTCCCCTGTGGGTGCAGGGGCCCAGGCACTGGGGCCGTCCCCCACTGCCTCCCCAGGTGCATAGCAGGGAGCTGGGTCAGAAGCAGAGCAGCTGGGACTCAAACTGGTGCTCCAATATGGGAGGCCGGCGCCACATGCATGGACTTAAATTAATTAACCCACTGTGCCTCAAAGCCAGCCCTGAGCTCTTTTATTATAGGGAGGAAATGAATATGCATGGAGGAGGGGGCGGGCACAAGCGCACGCAGGCGCAGTTCAGACAGGCGCATCCATGTAGGTTGAGCTTCTTAGGGTCTAGAAATAGAAGAGTCACAATAAAGACTTCGAGCTGCTCGGGGCGTTAGCAGGTAGGAAAGTGCAGTTCTTCACGCGGCTCCCACATCTGAGCAACAGCCCAGGAAGGCACCTGCTCCAGAAAAGCCACGGCGCCCACCGCAAGCACCGTCCCCTGGGGTGCTCAGCGCCCGTGGTCCCCACTTTGCAGATGAGAGGATCGCAGACGCAAGCCAAGGCGAGAGGCCGCCCTGCGCCGCGCTGCTGGTCACCATCCGGGGACCCCTCGCTTTCTCCGTCGGGGTCCCCGACTTTCTCACGGAGGACGGGGGTGGGGGCGTGGGGGGAGTGGGAGACTGGAGGCCTCGGACGCCGTGCAGAGGGGCTGCCTCTGGCAGAGATTCTCCGGAGCAGGAAGCACAGCGCTCTCCTCTTACGCCTGGTGTGTCGTTGGTGGTACGTTACTTAGTGACTAGACACCACACAGACCTCACCGTCCTGCACCCGCGTGCGCAGCCACACCCTGTACCAGGGGCCAGTCCAGGGCCCGCCTGCTCCGCTTCGGATCCAACTTCCTGCTAACGCATCTCTGTCTCTCCCTCTCTCTGTAACTGTCTCTCTCAAATAAGTAAATAAACATCTGTTTTACACATAAATATTTTTCAGATTGTACCATCTTGAACATTTGAAGTGTGCGGCTCGGTGCAGGCGCTCTGGTTAGGATGCCCACATCAGAGGTCTGGTTCAGTCCCTGGCTCTGCTTCCTGATCCCTGCTGTAGGAGGTGGCTTAACCCATGTTCTTCAGGGAACTGCCTTTTGCTGGAGAGGGCTGCACACAGGTGGGAGTTCTTTTCTGCCTCTCCCTCCATTCCGGGAGTGGATTTTAGTGACTGATTTGTTCTCAAGAAGGCAGGGCAGGGACACTTGTAGCTGGGGGAGGGAGGCTAGCAGACTGGGGCCTGCCTCCAGCCAGTTTCACTCCTGTGAGCAGGTTGAAGCTTAAGGAGGGGACATTATGGAGGGTCGCCCCAGGACACTGGGCAAGTCCCACAGCTAAAGGCAGTGCAGGCTCCCCAGCTCCACCCAGAAATGCAAATCACCTACCCGGGAAGACCCACTAGCTCCCAGGAAGGAAAACTCACCCTAACTAAAGATGCTGCAGCTACAAGTGTTCCTCTTAGATGGCAGCTCCTGCTACCATAGCAGTCAGAAGCTAGGGCCTCCTAGAGTCCGCAGCTGCCTCCTCGCTGCCAGTAAGCCCGGCCCTGTGTGCTGACTTGCCGCAGTCCCCTAGAGATAATCCCCGAGCGTCTGCCATCCTGCTGCTGAAGCTGGGGGCAGGGGCTGCCGATGCAGCCTTGGAGGGGCACAAGGGCAGGGGCTGCACCGATACCTGGGGTCTCCTTTCCAGACCACCGGGCTCCTGAGCGCCAGTCACATGCTGGGGGCTGTGCTCATCGCCTCTCTCTGAGGAAGTCAGACAGCAGAGGCTGGAGAAGTTCTGGCTCACTCCTCCCACTGAACAGAGGACCTTTGACCCGGCTCTGAGCAGCCCCCCGGGAGGGGCGGGGAGTGGGCCTCCTTCCTTCCCTGCCTCAGACCCGCCACTCCCACACAGCTGCTGCTCCTCTCTCCGTGGCTCAGCAGGGCCTGGGGGTGGGCTGTGGGAGCGGGGGTCTCGGCAGCGGCTGGGCTTCCCACCAGTGATTTCGCCTTCCCACAGGGGGCCAGAGGAGCCGGCACCAGGGCCGGCAGGGGCTCAAGGCAGAAGAAGGTGGGGAAGGATGACTCCCACCTCCCCTGCACCCAGTCATGCTATTATCCTAAGGATGGCTGAATTCCAGTCTCCAAAAAGGGATGGCAGGCAAGGAGTGGCTTGGTAAGAAACAAGACAACCAGGAAAGGAAACTGAATTTATTGCACTTACTGAGCAGCTACCTTGAGGCCCGCTAGTGCCCTGGCTTTGCTCTGGGGGACCTACAGCTGGGTCGGATGGGCACACGCCACAGAACTGCAGCAGCCAGGGACCAGAGACAGGAGCAGCAGGGGTGCACCATCTCTGCCTGGGGTGACTTGGGGAAGGGCTCAAAACAAGGTGACATGTGGCCAGGGTTTTGAGGGATGAGTAAGAGTTTGTGAGGTAGCAGGGATTTGGGAAAGTGGGTTCTAGGCAGAAGGGGAAAAGCTAGCAGGAAGGTGGGAGACAGCAGCAGGTGTGTGGACCCCCTGGCTGGAGCACAGAATTTGCTGGTGGCAGAGGTGCGGTGGGTGTAGCACAGGTGTGGCGAGGAGGGGTACGTGGCACGGGCCGGGAGGACCTGGGTTAAGGGCACGGGGGTTGGAAAGGTGACTGGCACAGATCCAGGGCAGGAAAGAGTAGGCACCGTGGCTCAGACCCAAGAGGCTGGAAGCCTGGGGCAGCTCTAGTGACCACAGGGGCTTCCCTGCGGGGCACGGTCCTCCCTCGGGACTGAGGCTGGGCGGAGGCAGGGCTGGGTGGGAGGAGATGGGGCGGGGCAGAGGCGGCCAGGGGAAAGTCCAGCCTCCCGGGCGTTCCGCGCCGCCGGGCCGACCTCCCGGGCTTGATCTGGGGCCCCGCACCGACGGACCGGCCCTGGCGGCGCTGCGCTCCCGGCGCGCGGAGACCGGTAGGAAAGCGGGGGGGACAGGGGCCCCGCGGGCGCACCCCGGCGCTTCTGCGGGAATCTGCCCCGCGGGGCTCGCGGCGACTGCGGTGTGGGAGAAAATGAGGAGGCGCCTAGGAGACTGCGCCTAGGTGGGCGCAGGCCCCGGGCCACCGTGGCCCCGCGCGCCCTCGGGCGGCCCGGGGTGGGTGGGGGGCGTCGGCGGGCAGGAAGCGCGGGGAACCGGGGCTGGTGCCGGGCGGCCCCAACCCCGGCGGCCCGGCGCCCACGCCTCCCGCCTCCTCGGACCTCTGCGCGCTCGGGCGTCCCCAAGCCAGGCCCGGAAGGGGCGTCGGGGTTGAGGACCTGGAGCGCCCGAGCGCACCCGCTGGGCTTTCCGCGGGACCCGGCACCGAGGGTGCACGGGGCGCTCTGCGGGGTGCGGACGCGGGGCGCCCCGTCGGGGCGAGGTGCCCAGGGAAGGGCGTCGCGCCGGCCCCCGCGGGCCCATGTCAGGTGGGCACCGCGCAGGAGTGCGGGGAGGCACAGGCCCGCTCCGCGCCGCCCGCCGTTCGTCCCCTGGGCCACAGACTGGCGTTCCCGCCCGCCGGAGCACCGCGCGCGGAGCCCTGCCCTCCGGCCGTGTCTGGCTCCCCGGGGGCCCGCGCTGCTGCGGTGCCGTGCGGGGGCAGGTGCCGCGCGGGCAGGGGCAGGCCGCAAACCGCCTCTCACCTCGGCCAACCCCGGGAATCCCTGACAGGACTACGAAAATAATGACGAGTGACTCACGGCGCCGGGAGAGACGGTGCTGAACCGGCTTGGGTTTTATCCTTGTAAACTGAGGTCATCGTGTACTTAGAAAAAAACCGGGTGGAATTACAGATTTTAGAATTTAAACGCGCGAGTCGGTGCTTGTTGAGTGTTCTATGCGGAACAGCGCATGTTGCTCCTGTCGGGGTCTGACGCCGGGACACGCACGCGAAGTGCCTTGTGTGCGCACACTGGACCGCACACGCCCCACCGCCTGCTCACGCGCGCCCTGCACCGCCCGGCTCGCTGCGCACGAAACACCCCTCGCGCCCCGCCGCGGCTGCACGCACGCACGCACGCACGCGTGCACACTGCACGGGCACAGTTCTCACTCCCCGCAGGCGCCCCGCACGCGTGCACACGCCGCGCCAGCACCCTCCGGCGGGCGGGCCCGCACGCTGAATGCGGAGTCTGCCTACGAAGCGCTCTCTGCTGACTTGGGTTTAAAGTAGGATACAACCAGTTTATTATTTTTTTTAAGCAGTTGAATTTCCAAGTGTCTTCAGAGACTTTTTAAAAAGTCTGTGTTTTAGTGATAACCTTAAATGACTATCAGCTGTTTTGAAGCGGCCGCGGTAATGGCTTTAGAAAGGGGCCGCTCGCTCAATTAAAGCAGTGGTCGATTACTTTGGTTCTGAACTTCGTTTTTCAACAAGTGAGCACTGTTTTTAATTGCCGTCTCTTTCTTCCCTGAAACAAGTTGTTCTGGGTGAGCGCGGGCTCTCCCACAACTGCGCGCGCACTGGGTTCTCGCGCGCCCCACCCCGCGCACCCTGGCGCTCGCTGCGGTGCCCGCGCCGGTCTCGTGGTCGGGTCGGGCGCCCGTCGGTGCCCGGTGTCCCGCCCGCCCTGACTCGCGGCCTCTCCCGCAGGCCGAGATGCGCCTGCTCCTGCTTGTTCCGCTGCTGCTGGCCCCGGCGCCCGGATCCTTGGTGAGTGCGGCGGCACAGCGCCCGCTGGAGGGTCGGTGACGGGGGAAGATGGCTGGGCGGAGGCGAGCCCCTTCAGTAACCGCTGGGACCTTGAAGCCAGCCACCCAGGGTGCTGGGAACAGCCCGAGGCTGCTTGGCCAGGCCGGCAACCCCTTCAGCCACCCTGCCCGCGTCCCTGTCCCCCCTCCAAAGGTGGTGGGTGCACTCCATGGAGTCCTAGGTAGTGCTGGAGAAGCCCCTCCCCTGTGGAGGGACAGGTGGGGCCAGGCTGGTCCAGCCGAGGTGCGGGGCTGTCCCTTGGGGCACCTCCCACCTACGGGGCACCAAACAGGACGCTCCTCTGCTGTGCACAGAGCTCCTGGGAGCAGGGACACCTCCGTATCTTTGCAGTTCGACCGCTGGCCCCTGGGTCCCTGTGGCTTCTGAGTACTTGACAGGTGGGGCCAGTGCAGTTCAGGAACTGTTTTAATTCACTTAAATTTAAATAGCTACACGTAGTCAGCAGCTACCAAATCAGCCTAGCGTGTGGCCGTTGGGTGCACTGATCGGGACTCAGGCCTCCAACAGCAGAGTGCCTGGGTCCAGCCCCAGCTCTGCTCCTGGTGCCGGGTTCTTGCTGAGGCGAGGACGTACCGCCCTGGACGCGGTGGCGATGGCTCCAGTACTTGGGTCCCTGGTACCCTCAAGGGAAACCTGATTGAGCTCCTGGCTCTTAGTGTTGGCTTGGCCCCGTCGCCACTATTGTGTGCATTTGGGGCGTGAACCTGCAGATGGAAGATCTGCCCCCCTCTCTCTCTCTCTCTCTGCCATTCAAATAAATAGATAATTGAAAAGAGAAACTTAGAGAGTGGACACAAGATATCTAGTCACCACCACTAAGGGAGGCATGAAAGTCGGGGCCCCACAGGGAGCGGGCCTGGGTCCCGCGCATGTGCAGGGCAGCGTAGGGGTTTCCAGACTGCAGGCCCAGCCTTGGGAAGGAGGAGGCAGCCAGGCCCGGTGCTGGGCCCCACCAGGGACACCCACCGTGCCGCCCGCTGCTCAGTGAGGCAGGCACAGCGAGGCCCCCTGGGAAAGGCCTCCCCCACTTGAGGGGAGGGGAGAGAAGGGGGCCTCTGTGGAAAGGGGGGAGAGGAGAGGGGGGTGGGCATCGGGCACTCCTCCAGGGATGGCTGGGCCGCGGTTGTCACGGGATGGGGGGGCGGCTAGGGCTGTGCTGCCTCATGGGCTCTCCCCTGCCAGCTTCCCACGCTCACCTCTGCCCCCCTTGTGGTCTGTGCTCCCTAAATGCCACCCTCTGGGGTCCTGCAGTGTGTGCCGGTGGCCAGTGCCTGAAGGCCAGAGCCAAGCCAAAGCCCAGATGGGGGTCCTGACGGCAGTGTCAGGACCCCGATGACGCCCAGAGCCACCCTGTGATGGTTTCTGCCCAGAGGCGAATCACCAGCCCCTGACTGTCCCGGCTTGGGGGTGACTACGCCCACCCACTCCCATACAGATGCAGGGAGCCAAGGTTATCAAGGCGCCCTGCCCTGGGTTTTGTTGGGTCCTTATTTCCTTAGGGACTTGTGGAGCTGGGCCGGCCTGGGCTGAGTGCTCTTCTCCCCTCCCCTGGGTTGGTGGAGGGGGTGTGGCCCCGCCCATGGCTCGGCTCCTCCCTTTTCTGGACCACCCCTTACTCCCCACCCCGGGGAGGAGTCTGCCACTGGATCCCCAAGCACCCCCCCCCCGGGGGGGGGTCACTGTCCGCAGGGCCAGGGCTCAGCTGGAACAGAAGGAATAGGTAATGTCATCATTCACTGCTTTTATTGAAAGGCGGGGCGAGCTCCCGTCTGCTCCAAATGCCTGCAGCAGGCCTGGCTGGGCAGAAGCTAGGCCAGGAGCCTGAGTCTCCCTCATGGGTGACAGAGGCCCAGGCTCTTGAGCCATCACCTGCTGTCTCCCAAGATGGGCATTAGCAGGAAGCAGGAATTGGGAGCGGAGCTGGGACTCGAACCCCTGACACTCAGATCTGGGATGCGGGCATCCCAAGCAGCCAAGCCAAAAGCTTGCCCAGAGCGGTGATTAAAGGTGGTGCTCGCTCACTTTCTCTCCCCTGGCCCGTGCATACTGGGCAGCTGATTCCCCTGGCAACAGTGCAGCAGGAAGGGTGTGTGTGTGTGTGTATGTGCGCGAGCGCTTGCGCGCGCACACACGCTGCTCCAGGTGGGGCTGGCAGAGTGAGTGGGGTGAGGGAGCTACCTGGGACAGGTGAGGACAGGCCAGAGTGAGCCGGGCTGGATCTGTTCTCTCCAGCTTCCCTGCTGGTGGGTTGGGTAACTCGCGCTGCTCGGCATCCCCTGTGGCTGCCTTCCTCGCAGGGCCAGCGTGGGGACGCGGATAGAGCACAGCTGTAGCTGCCACAGGCTGGGCGCCCGGGCCCGTGGACGCCCACCTCACCTCAGGGGCTGGGCACAGGAGCAGGAGGGTGTGTACGTAAGGCACCGCGCTATGGGCGGGGCCCTGAGAGGACCCTGCATTCAGGCCGGCACCCCCTGCGCCCGACCCCTCATCCTGATGGCCATGGAAGCCCCGGGAAGCGTGGGTTTGGGGAGGCTGAGGGCGCTGGGCTAAGGCTTTGCTTAGAGTACTGGAAGGCCCTGGATTCCGACAATGTGGCATGCAGCCTTGGGTGTGTGTGTGGGGGTGAAGGGGGCCCTGCAAAGTGACCCCAGCACCCAGAATCCTCCCTTTGACCCCAGACACCTGATCTGAGCACATCTCGGCGTCAGTGTCACCGGGGGAACCCTGGGTCTTGGCTTACTGGCTTTGGAAGCTGGGTGGTTTTGTCCCGCTCGGGGGGGGGGGGGGCGGGGGGGAGCAGAGGTGATCTGCAGAAGCACCCAGGGTCTGGGCCCTTCCTGGGGTTGAGCAGGTGCACCGAGCCCTGTCCCGCTGCGGGGCCCCGGGCTGTGTCAGGAAGCAGGGGTGCTGGAGCCGAGCACACCTCGCTGCTCCGACAGCTCTGGGGGCTCCCAGCAGGAAGAAGGCTTCCTTTCTGCCTCACTCCTTGAGCACTAGGAATTCTAAGTTGGTGACGCCCAGAAGCCTCCTGCCCCCCCCCCCCCAGCAGGACTGGAAAGTCAAGTGCAACCCTGCTCTAGTGCCCGGGGGCTCCTCCTAGCCCGAGAGCAGCGGGCGGGAGCGCCTCCGACCTGTACCTGTGTCCCCATGCCCCTCCCTGGCGTCTTCTCTCTCTGCCTCTCTCTCCTCCAACCTGGGGTTCCTAGGGTTTCACAGCAGAGATGTCTGTGTGTGCAGACGTGGGCTCCTCATGCTGGCAGCAAGGGTCTTCTTTTCTTTTTCTTTTTTTTTAAAGATTGATTTATTTATTTGAAAGGCAGAGTTACAGTCAGAGAGGGAGAGACAGATCTTCCACCTGCTTATTCACTCCCCAAATGGCTGCAATGGCTGGGGCTAGGGCTAGGATAAGCCAAAGCCAGGAGCCAGGAGCTTCCTCTGGGAATCCCACATGGGTGCAGGGGCCCAAGCACCTGGGCCATCCTCCACTGCCTTTCCAGGCCATTAGCAGGGAGCTGGATCAGAAATGGAGCAGCCGGGACTCGAACCGGTGCCCATAGGGTTTCACCCGCTGCACCACAAACCCACCCAAGTCAGAGCTTTCTGATAGGAAACCGTGTCTGTTAAGGTTATGTTCCCCCTGCAGAATCCCAAACGAGTTTTTTAGCGATCACGTCACACCCAGCGGCGGGAAGTCCAGGGCTGATCTGTCCCACAAAGTCCTCCAAGCTCTGGGGCTTGACTGAAGCCTTTTCCCCAGTGACGTTGCAGCCCCAAAGGCTGCTCCAGCTGCACTCGGCACGTCTGCTTTCCAGCTGCAGGGAAAAGCGAGATTAGGAAGAAGAAAAGGACAAAAAGCACTTGCAATTTCTCTTTTCAAAAAGACTTATTGGGCCGGCGCTGCAGCTCACTAGGCTAATCCTCCACCTGCGGTGCTGGCACCCTGGTTCTAGTCCCGGTCGGGGTGCCGGATTCTGTCCCGGTTGCCCCTCTTCCTGTCCAGCTCTCTATTATGGCCCGGGAGTGCAGTGGAGGATGGCCCGAGTGCCTGGGCCCTGCACCCGCATGGGAGACCAGGAGAAGCACCTGGCTCCTGGCTTCGGATCAGCGCAGCGTGCAGGTTGCAACGCGCCAGCCATAGCGGCCACTTGGGGGGTGAACCAACGGAAAAAGGAAGACCTTTCTCTCTGTCTCTCTCTCACTGTCTAACTCTGCCTGTCATAAAAAAAAAAAGATTTATTTATTTGAAAGGCAGAGTTACAGATATTCAGATAGAGAGAGTGAGATCTTCCATCTGCTGGTTCACTCCCCAAATGGCCACAGCGGCCAGAGCTAGGCCGATCCAAAGCTGGAGCCAGGAGCGTCCTCCAGGTCTCCCCACGTGGGTGCAGGGGCCCAAGGACTTGGGCCATCTTCTACTGCTTTCTCAGGCCGCAGCAGAGAGCTGGATGGGAAGTGGAGGAGCCAGGTCTCTGACTGGTGCCCACGTGGAATGCGGGCGCTTTAGGTCAGGGCGTTAACCATAGTGCCGGCCCCTGCCGCTGCCTTTTAATGCTGCCCTTGGATCTCAGGGCCTCCTGCCCCAGGTCACTGCTGACCCCTCAGTGCTCAGCACTGCCTTCCCTTAGGGACCTCCCCCAGGCAGCGCACCCCCCCTCCCCCCAGGCCTGGCTTCCAGCTCCCATGCTAAAGCTGATTTCGTTAGTCAACATGTTTTGGGAAGCCCGGTGGTGTTTGGGATGCTGAGTCCTGAGGGGCTAGCTTGAGAAGAGGGGATCTCAGGCTCCAGTGGCCCCCCGGGAGCCTCAGCGTGCCCTCGGAGTGGGCAATGCTGACTGCTGCGTGCTCTGTGCACGCCTCTTCTGCAGGTTGCCAATGTGAGACGGCAGACTGACGCCTGGGGCCCCTGGGGCCAGTGGAGCCCCTGCAGCCGGACCTGCGGCGGGGGCATCAGCTTCCGGGAGCGCTCCTGCTACAGCCAGAGGTAGGGAGGCTACCACAGGCCTGCTTGTTACAGGAGGTCACGGAGTAGGGGTCCAGGCCCGGCCTGGGCCCCAGAGGCAGGTGACATCAGCAGAGGGTAGGAAATCAAGGCATGTCCCTACACCCCGATTCCAGCGAGCACCCCGTTTTCAGAGAAGTTGCAGCAGGCCCAGTGCGGCCATGGCAGGTGCAGGTCGTCCTGTGGAATCCGAGAGTCAGCAGCTGCAATTCCTAACACCTGCAGCTTTTGGGCAGCCTGCCAGGTGCAGCCGCGGCTCACTTCCGGTGACTTATTAAGCGCTTACTGCGCTGGGCACCCTGATAGGTTGGCGGAGGGGGCGGGCTACACACGAAAGGATGATGAGGGTCTGCTGGGGGCGAGGGGCGTTTGCTTGCGCTCACTGCTGCGGGGTCCCGTGGACGAGCAAGAGAAGCAGGTGCGACAGGTTTGTTCTCTCTCCTCTCTCTCTCCTCTCTCTCTCTCCCCCCCTCTCTCCCCTCTCTCTCCCCTCTCTCTCCCCTCTCTCTCCCCTCTCTCTCCTCTCTGTCTCTCCCCTCTCTGTCTCTCTCCTCTCTGTCTCTCTCCCCTCTCTCTCTCCTCTCTCTCCCCTCTCTCCCCTCTCTCTCCCCCTCTCTCTCCCCCTCTCTCTCCCCCCCTCTCTCCCCCTCTCTCTCCCCCTCTCTCTCCCCCCCCTCTCCCCCCCCCTCTCCCCCTCTCTCTCCCCTCTCTCTCCCCTCTCTCTCCTCTCTCCCTCATGTATTTGCTCCTTAAACGCCAGGAGTTAGGTAACCCGCGGGACCACGAAGGTCTGAGTCCTGCTTCTCCCAGGTGCCAGCGAGGGGCTGATTGTAACCGTGCCGCGGGGGAGTTGTCCGTGAAGCCCCCGCGGTTGCCCTGCAGCCCAGCCTTGCCCACCGGGAGCCGGGCCGGCGGCAGAGCAGCGGGGGGGGGGGGGGGGGGTGTCGGCTCGCGGGGCTCCAGCTCCCCGGACACTCTCGCCCGCAGGAGAGATGCAGGCTCCGGCTGCGTGGGCCCCTTCCGGAGCCACCGCTCGTGCCGCACGGAGGTACCCTTCCCCCTCCCACGCCCGGACTGCGGATCCCCGCCCCGCATCCCGGGAGCGACCTTGCCCTCCCCGGCTGCTTGCGTCCTGCAGCCCAGACTATGCTGGGGGGGTGGGGGGCGCACAGGAGCCCTGGGGGCGCGAGCCCGACCGTCCCGGACGCCGACAGCCGGGCTCCACCTTCCCCCCTCCGACCCCGCAGAGCTGCCCCGGCGGCGCCCGCGACTTTCGGGCTGAGCAGTGCTCGGAGTTCGACGGCGCCGACTTCCAGGGAAGGCGCTACAAGTGGCTGCCCTACTATGGCGGTGAGCACGGCGGCAGGGGGCACCTGCCAAGCCGGAGCCCCGGGCCCCCACCCCGCGCCTCCCGCCCAAGGACCCTTCCAGCTCCCCGCGCCTTCCCCCCGGAGCCCTCTCCTCCCCTCACCCCGGGTGTCCCCGCCGCCTGCTCCTTGCATTTGTTATCCAGGCCCCCACCTTGTTGGGGTTTCATACGAAGACTGGACAGGGGTGGAGGGGGGCTTTGCCTCGCCCGCCCGGGGGCGCGTTTGGAGCACGGCGCGGCCAGTCTGTGCGCCCCGAGCCGGCTCTGGCTCCGCCTGCCCCCGGGGCGCTGTCCCTGCCTGGGGGAGGGAGGTATCCTTTTGGCCCTGGAAACCATTCCTGGCTGCCCGCTGGCGTGTTGGCATTGATCCCGCGCTACTGTTTGGGTTTCGGTTCCAAGCGCTAAGACCCGAGCTGCGGGAGACCTCGCCGTGGGTCTGGGCTTCTCCCCCAGCCTCGTGCGGGCGTCTCTGCGCCTAGGGGAGAAACTTCTGGCCCTGGGCGGGGTGGTCGCGGAACCTGGGGTCTCCGTTGTCCCCTCTTGCCCACCCCAGCCCCCAACAAGTGTGAGCTGCACTGCATTCCCAAGGGGGAGAGCTTCTATTACAAGCACAGGGAGGCCGTGGTGGACGGGACGCCCTGCGAGCCCGGCGGGCGCGACGTCTGTGTGGACGGCAGATGCCGGGTGAGTGTCGCTGGCTCCCGCAGCGGGCACCCGGCGCCTCTCAGCACCCGGGGCCGGGTGGCTCTCGGGAGAGTGACCTCTTCTCAAGTCGCCTGGCTGCCCTGTGACCCCCTTCCCCTGTCCCTTGGGGATTCGAGCCCCACAGCAGGGGTTGGAATGGAGCTGCTAGAAAAACCTTCTGCTTTCTGCTTAGGCTGTCTCTGGGGGCTAGGGTCTGGATCAGGCGGTCTGGGAGGCAGGAGGGTGGCCGGGGGGAAAGGGGGCTGCGGCTGGCAGTGATGGACCGCCAAGGGGTGGAGCAAGGTCAGCCGGCCACCTGCCTGGCAAGCTGTGGCCTCCCGGCCTGCATCCTGGTGTGGCGCTGACAGCCGTCTCTGTCTGGCAGGTTGTCGGCTGCGACCACAAGCTGGACTCCCCCAAGCAGGAAGATGAGTGTCTGCAGTGCGGGGGTGACGGCTCCACCTGCTACCCCGTCAGAGGCACCTTTGATGCCAATGACCTCAGCAGAGGTGGGGCCCTGGGAGGGGTCTGTGCCGGGGCCTTCCTAGTCTGCCCCCACCCCCAACTCTGGCCAAGGCTGGGAGCTGAGCAGACCCTGCAACAGAGGGTCTGGGCACTTCAGGTCGTGTCTAGGAGCCCCCGTGTGTGTGGTCTGATCTCACAACCCCCCTCCTGCCCTCCCCTGCCCCCCTGCCTGCCTCCTGCTTAGCCTACCTGGCTCCTTCCTGTGAGGTGGGAGGGGCCCGCAGGAGGTCAGCTGAGGGCCCCGGCTCCGCCCCCTCAGGTTACAACCAGATACTGGTGATTCCCGTGGGAGCCACCAGCATCCACATCGAGGAGGCTGCGGCCAGCAGGAACTTCCTGGGTGAGAGCAGCATCTTGGGTGCTTGTGGGGGGTTGTGGGGCCGCAGGCAGAGGCCCGCCCCGCTGCCCCAGCTGACCTGGGCCGTCCGCCCTGTGTGCAGCGGTGAAGAACACTCGCGGGCAGTACTACCTCAACGGGCACTGGACGGTGGAGGCGGCCGGGGTCCTGCCGGTGGCCAACACCATCCTGCAGTACGAGCGCGGTGCCGAGGGGGACCTGGCCCCTGAGAGGCTCCGTGCCCGGGGCCCCATCTCGGAACCCCTGGTCATCGAGGTGAGCAGGGCTGTGGGGGGAGAGGCCGCCCAGCAGAGTGCACTGGTGTGTTGGTGCCCTGGGGCTGAGGCTGGCCAAGGGAGCTGTGGGGTTGACGAGGGGTGGAGCAGGCACTGGGCAGAAGGGATCATGGAGGACCCCTGTGCGGCGGCAGCTCATCAGCCAGGAGGCCAACCCGGGCGTGCACTTTGAGTACTACCTGCCCCTCGGAGCCCCCTACCAGGGCTTCAGCTGGAGCCACACCTCCTGGAGTGAATGCAGCACCGAATGTGGTGGAGGTGAGGGAGGGGCAGTGTCCCATCGCAGCCCCGCCCCTGGCAATCCCCTGGGGTGGGGGTGGGGGTGGCGTGGCCTCCATGTCTTGGAGAAGACGCTGGACTGAATGAGGGACCCTGGCCTGGGCTTCCCAGAGCGGGCGGCGCCTCCTAGGAGATGGCACTCCCCTGGGAACGCGGGCCAGGCCTGCAGCCAGGGACAGCTAAGACTCCCAGCCCCAGTTTGCTCCTGTGCAGATTGGGGATGATGGTGGCGCCTATCTTAGGGGTCACTTGAGACAGAGTGACCTGAGGGGTGTGTCCAGGCCAGTCCCGGGCCTAGGTGTCACATAACGAATGTGGACTGACCCCCGACCTGCGGCCGGACCCCATTCAGGTCATCAGACCCGCCTGGTGTTCTGCACCACGGACACCGAGGCCTACCCTGACCACATGTGCCAGCGCCTGCCCCAGCCCGCCAGCCGCCGCCAGTGCAACCCTCAGCCCTGCCCCCAGGCCAAGCGGTGAGGCCCTAGCACCTGCCCAAGCTGGTGTGGAGGTGGGGGTGGCCCAGAACCTGGGTGGGAAGGAAGTGGGGGCGTAAGCTGGTGTAGGGGTAAAGATAAGGCGCTGGGCAGCCCGGGGCTCCCCAGTTGTGGCTGGGGTGGCAGCTGTGACCGGCCGAGGCTGGCGCCTGGGGCCTCCACCCTCTCCACACTCGCAGCCCACGCAGTCCTTGGGATACCTGGGCTGGTGGTAGGAGGTGTGGAGCCCCCTGTCCTAGCTGGCCGGGACCTGGTGGGGACAAGAAGGCTGAGGGGCAGTGAAGAGGGTGAGCACGGGTCTTGGCCCGGTGCAGAACTCTGGGCCTGAGCTGCTCAGAGGGTGGGCGGGGTCGGGGCGCTTGTGTGGCTTGGTGCTCGGGGGCGGCCTTCCCTGACCCCGCTCGCCCGCAGCTGGAAGACAGGCCCGTGGACGCCCTGCTCCGTCTCCTGTGGAGGCGGCACCCAGTCCCGCTCTGTCTACTGCGTGTCCACCGACGGGGCCGGCGGCCTGGAAGCCGCGGAGGAGGCCGCGTGTGCGGGACTGCCCCGGAAGCCGCCAGCTACCCAGGCCTGCAACCTGCAGCGCTGTGCAGCCTGGAGCGCCGGGCCCTGGTCCGAGGTGAGGCTGCACGGGCCGGCTGGGTCGGGTGTCGGAGCTGGGCCTGGGGCGCGCCCTGCGGGAAGCCGGGGCCCAAGCTGCAGGCGGGCCATGGGCGAGGCCTGGCCCGGGCCTGAAGCAGCAGCTAGGGGGCGCTGTTGGGCGCAGTGGGTGGGCTGCTGGCCGTCACTTGCAGCACCCACACACGTTAAGGTTGCGAGTGAGGGGATCTGGGAACCCCCTGGGCCTGGCGCGGGCGCAGTCAGCCTCTGTGGGCCCAAGGCAGGGGCGCTGCTGCTCAGGGCGGTTCTTGCAGTGCTCTGTGAGCTGCGGTGCCACCGGCGTGTGTGTGTGTGTGTGTGTATGGGGGGGGGCTCTGCCACCTGCCTCGGCCTGTGGCCCCCCCCAAGGCCGGCCACCCAGCCGAGCCCTGTGTGCGTACCGACTGCTCCCCTCAGTGACCAGGCCTGGCACGTGAGTGTCTGGGGTCTGGTGAGTGCGGCCCGCAGCTTCCCCGGAAACCCCTGCCTATCTCCCTTGGGAGGCCTCAGGGTGTGTCTGTCTGTCTGTCTCCGCTCCCATCCTGGACCCCAGTGCTCCAAGAGCTGCAACTCGGGCACTAGGAGGCGACAGGTCGTGTGTGCCACGGGGCCACCCAGCCACTGCAGGAGCCTGCGACAGCCGAGGCCGGCAGACGTGGAGCCATGCAACGCACAGCCCTGCCACCTGCCCCCCGGTAAGGGTGACTTCCTACTTGTCTCCATACCCCGCCAGAGCCAGCTTGGTGTGTGCTGTGGACTGAGTACGGAGGCAGGGAGTGTGTGTCTTTGATGTGCTTGTGGGAGCGACCCTGTGAGCAGCAGGGACCTCTGTGGGCGTGGCAGGGTGCCCAAGAATCTGTGCCACATGCAGTGGACAGTGGGCTTGGGTTCAAGTCCACTCCCGGTTGCTGGTTAGGTGCGTGGTCCAGGCAGGCACCTCTCCTCTCTGGCTCCGTTTCCCATCTGTACAAAGAGGTGAAAAAGAATGGCTGTCCAGGCTTGGGGTGGGTCTGCAGGGTGTGGGGCTTGGGAGGCAAGGGTGGCTGGTGGCTGTGGGGGGCTCAGCTTCAGGGGCCATCCAAGTCCTTGGGCGCCTCAGCCTGAGCTGGCCCCTGGGGTCACCATCATCAGAAGAATGATCAAACTCCGAGGGGAGGGGGGGGTTCAGGTCAGGCAGAACTGAGAAGGGAAGGCCTTCCTTGCTCTCCTAACCGCAAGCGTACCGTGTGCCCGGTGGGGAACGCGTGGCGGAGCTGGGACAGTGCTCACTCCTGGCTGCAAGGACTTGCTGTTTGGTGCGTCGCCCTGTAGTGTGTGCGGTGCGCGTCTGCCTTCTGCTCCCCACGCTATCCTGGGTATGAAGTCTGGGGCTTCCGACGTCTGACACATCAAGTTTATTTTTTTAAAAAAAGATTCTTTTAAAGGGTCCAGATGTAGGGCAGTGGTCTGCAGTAAAAGTAGAGTCAGGTGGGTCATCTGAAGTGTCTGAGAGCCACGTCTGGAATCGGGCACCATCTAGCCTGGCGGTGAAGACGCCTGCATCCCTTAGCATGGTGTCCGGGTTCGTACCTGCTGCTGGCTCTCCGTTTCAGCTTTCTGCTATGTGTGCCATGGGGGCAGCGGGCTGAGTCCCTGAACGGTGGATCTGAGTGGGGTTCCCAGCTCCAGGGAGGGTCTTGGGGCTGCAGGTACCCGGGGAGTGAACCAGCAAGCACAAGCACGCGCTCCCCCAGCCTGTCCTCAGAAAGAATTTAAAACATTCTCGATGGGATCTTTTGCATTCTCTTGTAGAAGATTTTCCCAAACTAGACTTTCAAACTGCATAGTTTGTACTTACAGCAGTCTCTATTCAGATGCTAAATTTTCGCTGGAATACTTGGTCCTTGTAGATTTCACAAGCCCAGGTTTGTGGAGTGCCTGGACTTGAGTGCAGACGCAGGCCTTGGGCGGCAGCAGGTGGTGGCTCCAGCATTCGGGTCCTTGCCGCCATGTGGGACTCCTGGGTCAGCCCCTGGGTTGAGTTTCTGGCTGTTGGCTTCCACCTGGCCCTTGCAGCCATGTGGAGACATGTGGGGGTGACCGGAGATCTTTATCTCTGTCTTACAAATAAACAAAAGGCAAATTTATTTTTTTTAAGATTTATTTATTTTCTACTTGAGAGTTACACAGAGAGGAGAGGCGGGGGGGGGGGGGTCTTCCATCCGTTGGTTCACTCCCCAGTTGGCTGCAACAGCCAAAACTGCACCGATCTGAAGCCAGGAGCTTCCTCTGGGTCTCCCACGCGGGTGCAGGGGCACAAGGACTTGGGCATCTTCCACTGCTATCCCAGGCCATAGCAGAGAGCTGGATTGGAAGTGGAACAGCCGGGACTAGAACCCGTGTCCATATGGGATGCCAGGGTGTTAACCCTTCAGGCCAGGGTGTTAACCCACTGCACCACAGTGCTGGCCCCAAGAGGTAAATTTATATATCCAAGTTGTTCCAAATATACATGAATGTTTCCCCATAAATAAGTCAAGAATCCACTTTAAAATTTGAAATTCTTTGCAATTAAATGAAGCTGAAGCCGCGGTTCCTTGGTCACTCTCGCTGTAGAGGTGATCGGCAACTCTGACACTAGTAGTGGGCCCAGAGCTGCCCTGAGGGGGGACCAGGTCCTTTCTGAGCAAGTCAGATGCTGGAGGGCTCCGGGCCTTGGCCCTTGGGCTACACCTGTCTCACAAGCCCAGGGCTGCCACTAGAGGGCGACACCATGGATGCTCCCTGTGGGGGACAGATTTGGCCTGGGGCCTAGCACTGAAGTGGGACAGCTGGGAAGTCAGGCTGCGGAGTGGACAGCAGGGGAGGGCTGTGTGCGGGGCCAGCCTGCAGGAGAGGCAGGTGGGGGGAGCTGGAGGGCCTCTGAGTGCAGAAGCCGGCAGCCTGGGGGGGTTGTGGGAGATGGGACATCTGCAAGACTCAGGTCTGCTCTGCTCTGGGTTTTGGCTTGGTTTTGATAAGAGATTTTATCCCATACCTGTCAGTGTCTTCCAACCCCAAAATGTTGTTCTTACTACTCCATTCCTGGGGACTGGCAAGATGCAGTGCATGGGGAAGGGGGTAGCCACTTACCCCATCCTTGGTAAGTTATATGCTCCTTGTGGACAATTTGAATAACACTAGGAGGGGGAAGGAAAGGAGCTCCCTCCCCGGCGTGGAGTGGGCGTGGCTTCGAGCCGGGGCTCTGGTGTCTGATGCCAGCTTCCTCCGACGCAGACCCTGGGAGGTGGTGGTGGTGGGCCCCTGCCACCCGCAGGAGAGACTGCAGGGAGTTCTGGCTCCTGGCTTCAGCCCGGCCCAGCCTTGGCTGTGGGGTTGAGGAGGAAACCTGTAGATAGGAGAGCTCTGTCTGTCTGTGGGGCTCTCAAGGAAATTTTTCTTTTAGATTTATGTGTTTGTTTTGAAAGAGACAGACACGGAACCACGGAGCCGCTGGTTCACTCCCCAGATGGCTGCAATGGCCAGAGCTGGGCCAGGCCAAAAGCAGGAGCCTTACCTGGATCTCTCACATGGGTGCAGGGCTCCAAGCACCTGGGCCATCCTCCACTGCTTTCCCAGGTGCACTAGCAGGGAGCTAGATCGGAAGTGGAGCAGCCAGGACTCGAACCAGCGCCCATATGGGATGCCGGCACTGCAGGAGGCAGCTTTACCTGCTACGTAACGACTTTGGTGCCTTGAATACAAGTTTTAAGTTTATTTTTGAAAAGCAGAGAGACAGATCTTGCACCTGCTCGTTCACTCCTCAAATGCCAGCAAAAGCCAGGGCTGGACCAGATGCAGTCTGGGGGCTTGGAGCTCCATCTGGGCCTCCCCGGTGAGACGGCAGGTATCCGGGTACTCGGGCCGTCGCCCGCTGCCTACATTAGCAGGAGGGTGAAATCGGGGCTGAACTGGGACTGCAAGCCGGGTCCTCGGATACGGGGCGCAGGTGTCTTCACACAGCATCCTGGCCACTGTGCCCAATGTCCACCCCTCACGTAAAATTTTCAGGAGATCTAAAGGGGTGTGTAGTACAGTGGGCTAAGCTGTGCCCGCCCCCCAGATAGGACAGCCTGGGGTAGAGCCCTGTCTCTGCCACTTCTCAGCCAGCTTCCCGCTAACGCGCCTGGGAGGGAGCGGGTCACGGCCCGCGGGGTTGGGTTCCGGCTGCCCCTGTCCTGTGGCCGCCTGACGCAGGTCTTAGCTCCTGGCTTCGGCCTACCCGGCCCTGGCTGCTGCAGACATTTGGGAAGTGAACCAGTGGTGTGAGCTCCAAGGCCTCTCTCTCTTTGTGTTTATGTCTGTCTGTTGCTGTGCCTTTCAAATAAATAAGTAAAAAGTTTTTAAAATGTTCCCTCGGCGTTTTGGGATGCGTTCTTCAAATTTCCTCTTTGTGTCATTTAATCAATTTTTGGCTCAGTTTTCTCTACCTAGCCTTCTGCATTTCTCCAACATTTTATGATAAATCTTTTTAACAACTTTACCGAGGTTTAAATAAGTATCACGTCCCATCCTAGTCACCCATTCTATTGGTCTAATTGTTTTTAGGACATTTGATAAGTTGGAGACCAAGATGAAAACTTTTTTTTAATCAGGCAGAGTTAGAGACAGAAAGATCTTCCTTTTTCCATTGGTTCACCCCACAAATGGCCACTACGGCCGGAACGCTGCAGCTGGTGCACTGCGCGCCGATCCGAAGCCAGGAGCCAGGTGCTTCCTCCTCCAATGCGGGTTCAGGGCCCAAGGACCTGGGCCATCCTCCACCGCCTTCCCCGGGCCACAGCAGAGAGCTGGCCTGGAAGAGGGGCAACCGGGACAGAATCCGGCGCCCCGACCGGGACTAGAACCCGGTGTGCCGGCACCGCAGGTGGAGGATTAGCCTAGTGAGCCATGGCGCCAGCCCAAGATAACTTAAGAAAAGTTGAAAAACATCTGGTGAGCAGTCACAGCCACAGTGTAGAACGTGCAGTTAATGTTTTACTTTGCTTTCTCGGTGGTTTTTTATCCTTTCATTAATCCAGTGTTTTCTGTGAGTTCTCCGCTGCTCGGTGAAATGTATGTGATGTGCAGTTGACCTTTTTAAAAAACTGAGGCAGAGATGGGCAGAGAGCAGTCATCTGCTGGTTCACTCCCAGATGTTGGGAGCAGGGCGCCTGTTCCCTGAGCCTCACCCCTGCTGCCTCCCCGCCTCACCTCTGCTCCCGGGGTGCACGCCACTGCCCAGGAGCGTTCCCATCGGCTTGGTGGCCTTGCGTACCTCCTTTGGAGAAAGGCCCGGGGTCTCGGGTCACTTGCGCGGTGTGAAAGCCGTCGTCCTTGCGGAGTTGGGGTCCCGGCACGGGGGCTGGTTTCATCCCCGCCGGTGTGACGACTCGGAAGTGGGGGACGGGTGTCCTGTAGGAGGTGCCAGGCCCGCCGCCGGGGACTCACCCCCTGCTCTCCTCCGCCCGGCACCCCGCAGAGGTCCCCAGCGTGCTGGACCCGCACATGCGCCCGAGCCCCAGGGAGCCCGGCGCGCCTTTGGGTCGGCGAGAGGCGCCCCCTGCAGGTGAGGAGCTGGGGGGCAGGCCCGGGTCAAGGGTGGGGGTGGGACAGTGGCCAAGGGGAGTGGTCTGGGGGCGCGATAGGGAGGCCTGCAAGGACACGGGGTGAAGTGGCGCGGTCAGCACAGCTTCTGCGTCCCCTCCTGTCCAGACAACAGACACCAGCAGTGGGCAGCTCGGGAGCCACCAGCGGCCTGGGACGGTCCCAGGCGAGACTGGGGGCGCCGGCGGCCAGAGCCTGGCCCAGCCTCCGGAGCGCAGCCGCCCCCGAGGTCCCGCGACTGCAGGCTCAGCCCCCACGGGTGCTGCCCCGACGGCTACACGGCGTCGCTCGGGCCACAGTGGCAGGGCTGCCCCGGGCCCAGGGTCTCGTGCCAGCAGAGCAGGTGCGTGCCGGGACGGGCAGGTGGGTTTGCCCAGCCCCCCACAGGACGCTGCCCCGGGGGTGTGCGATCCTGGCCATGCAGTTGCTAAGCTTGTTGATGCTGGGTGGGACACGGCCCTGCTAGGTCTGCAGGAGGCTCGGCAGGCCGCGGGCAACTCAGGCTGGGAGCCCCCCGGGAGAGGCTGGACAGGGGCTGGCCGCGTCCCCGCGATTTTCCCAACAGAGGGGCTGAGCCCAGCGTCCTCTCTCTGGCTGGCCTCCTCCTGATAGCCCGCCCAGTCCCTCAGACACTGGGCCCAAGCCTCAGAGTCAGCAGCCTGGGGCTGATGCCTGGCCCGGCTGTGTGCTGATCACCATGGAACAAGTTACTTAACCTCTCTGATCTTGGCTTAGAACTGGGAACACTGTCCGCCTTGGGGTGGAGTTACCCTGAGGAGGGACTAAGTCCCAGGGTGCTGGCCCATAGAAGGTGCTTGGATGTAAATAGTGGGTTGCTTCGAACCCCCTCTTCTGCCCCATCTGCTATTTTTTGTAACATCTCCCCCGGGAACCTGACTTCTGGACAGACTCGGGGCTGAACTCCCCCTTGCTGGTTTGGTGGGGGGGCCGTGGGAGGTGAGGAAGCTCCACTGTGTCCCGGGTGGGTGGGGCCGGGGGCAGCAGAGCAGAGCGCCCAGAGGCACCCTTTCCCGCCCGGGGCCTTACCTGGTTGGCTTCCCCACAAAGGGCACCTGGGTCCTGGGGTGCTGGTGGAGCCTCCGGGGCTCGGGGCTAGTGGCGAGGGGTGCGGGCCCTGTGCTGTCTGCCTAGGTACGGGTGCTGCCCTGATGGGGTGTCGGTGGCCCAGGGGCCCCAGCAGGCTGGCTGTGAGAGACCCTACGGCGGCGGGGACAGCCGTGGGAGCAGACCAGGGTCCGGGGCGGCGGCTTCCTCGGTGAGTGTCTGGCTCGTGTGTGTGGAGGGGGCAAGAATCGAGTGCCTGAGCCTGCCCAGTGTCCCTGTCAGCCAGCGCTGGCTTGGGAGGAGGGAGGTCCCCGTGAGCCTGTGGGCTTGGACCGTCCTCTGGCGGGGGCAGGGCCTCAGCGACGGGCTGGCCTGGGGCAGGGCCTTTGTCCAGCACGCTCTGGCCTCTGATCCACCCCCTGGCTGGGGCCTGTGCACCTCGGGCCCACAGTTCTGTCCCTCCACCAAGGGCAGCCCCGTTCCCCACTTCCCAATCCTGGGCTTCCTCCCCAGGTCCCCAACACCCACTGGCCCCAGGCCCAGCAGAGCGAGCCCAGTGCCTGCCGGGGCTCCCAGTTTGGCTGTTGCTATGACAACGTGGCCTCTGCCGCAGGCCCCCTGGGAGAAGGCTGCGTGGGCCAGCCCGGCTATGGTGAGTGCATCCCCCCCCACCAGGGTGCACACTGGTGCCACTGTGCCCCACCCGCTGTGCGACCTCTCGGCCAGCTCTGTTGGATTTCTCCACGCGGAGTCACTGAGCGCCTGCCTACTGGGTGCCAGGCCGTGCGAAGTGCTGGCTGATCTGCTGTCTAGCACTTTGCGTCAGGGGCCTCTGGCTGCTTGCCAGAACTGGGAGCGTGGCACGGGTATCCCAAGAGATGAAAGGACCAGCTGGGCAGGGGTGTCCTGACCTTGCCTGGGGATTAGCGGGGGTGGGGAGGCAGCAGGAGCTGAATCTTGAGGGAGGGCGGGGGCTGGGGAGGCCACCAAGGCTGGAGCACTCGGAGTATGACTACAGCTGCCTGGGACCTCAAAGGCCAGACGAGCTGGTGGTCGGGGCTGGGCAGCCACGTCAGATCTGGGCAGGTGGAGCTGGCGAGGAGGGCCGTCAGCTAGACAGACTGGGGGCTCAGCGGCCACGAAGCGTCCAGGGGACAAGGGTGGGCTCCTTGCTGGGCGTCTGCAGGTCCCAGGTTATAGGGAGTTACAGGGCAGGGAACCCATCATTCTAAGCCTGGCCAGGTCAGGCTTGGGGCTACTCTGTGTGCACCCCAGGTGGTTCAGGGCCAAGGGGGACCCAGGGCGAGGCAGCCCAGGGAGCCCTGACCTGTTGGAGGGCTCTAGTTCTGTGCACAGAGGCCACTGTGGCCCCAGCCTGGGGCAAGGCTGCACGGTGGACAGCCTGGTAGACGTGCCCTGTGTCCCCAGGGCAGAGGCAGGGGTGGAGGGGAGGGCGGTGGGTGCAGCGTGGTGACAGGTGTCCTTCTCCCCCACCCCAGCCTACCCTGTGCGGTGCCTGCTGCCCAGCGCCCACGGCTCCTGCACAGACTGGGCGGCCCGCTGGTACTTCGTTGCCTCAGTGGGCAGATGTAACCGATTCTGGTATGGTGGCTGTCATGGCAACGCCAATAACTTCGCCTCGGAGCAGGAGTGCATGAGCAGCTGCCGAGGGCCTCCAGAGCCAGGGGCCTCTGGCCAGGGCACCCACGGGGAGGGTGCCGGCACCGGTCCTAGAAGCCAACAGGAATACGGCTGGCACAGGACGGGGGACACGGTGCCGGGAAAGCCTTTAGCTTCTGGTGGTCTCTGGCGGCCAGACCAGGAGCCTGGCCCTGGGGAGGCCCCTCACTCCCAGGCCTTCGGAGAACGGCCCTGGGACCAGGAGCATGGGTCCAGGGCCCCTGGAGCAGGCAGAGATGCTGGACGGTCAGCGCGACCCTCTCTCGGCCCCTCCCACAGGTGAGGCCCACCCTTCCTAGGTAGGGGGATTAGGGTGCCCGGGCCCAGGCTGAGCCTGATGGAGCTAAAATCTTGAAGTCAGCTGGCCCTGCCTCTACTCCTGACTTGTAACCCTCCAGGCGGGGGCCTGGTCAGCCCCCTTCTATAGATGGGGGCACTGAGGCACTGAGACAGCAGACTCTCATGCCGGACAGCGAGGCAGCTGGGGCTCCTGAGTCCTTGATGGGGTTTGCCAGTGTCCCCCCGGCTGCCTCGCTGGATAAGCCTCCCGGCTTTGCGACCTTTGGCAAGGCGCTCAGTATCTGCCAAGCCTCAGCTTCCTGATCCATAAGGTGGTGCTGTCGTCTCCTGTCCAGCATGTCTCACAGGTCACAGATGGGTTGCCGTTCATTATTCTCTTGGGACTGGGTTGTATTGATTATGGGTTTGGGAAGATTAAAAACCCAAACTCTGAATCCCCGCAAGGTCAAGTGTGTAATTCAGCCCCCACGTGAACATGCGGGCTCCGTGCTTGGCTTGCACCACCTGTGGCCGTTGCAGGGGTGGGCTGCGGTGGCAGTGCCAGGACATGGGGGAGGCTGACGAGGGGGCATCTCCCAGTTCCTGGGCTTCAGGGCTTGGCCCACAGCTGCCCGTGGCATAGCGGGCACCAGGCTAACCCTTGTTGTGGTGCTGTGGAGTGGTGCCCGCTCATGGCACTCAGCTGTGGACAGACCATTCGTTCCCACCTCTCCAGGGTCAGCTTGGTAGGCTCAGGGCCCTTCCTGGTGCAGGCAGCCCTGGGGCAGGTGGTCCAGCTCTTCTGCCCAGGGGACCTCTCTCCAGCGCCCCAGGCTGTGTGGCAGAAAGATGGCCGGCCCGTCTCCTCTGACAGGTGTGTGTGAAATGACAGTCACCCCCCACCCCCGTGTGTGTGCTGGTCCCCTCTGCCCCAGGATGGCTGTGGGAGTGGGCTCAGAAGTGGGCTGTGGGCTGCAGACCTGGGGGAACGCTCACTGTTGCCTGCAGGAGCCCAGACCTATGTCTCCCCGCTGTGCCCATTCAGGCATAAGCTGCAGTCCGATGGCTCCCTGGTCATCAGCCCCCTGCGGGCAGAGGACGCTGGCAGCTATAGCTGCGCCAGGCCAGGCCGTGACTCCCAGACGGTCCAACTGCACATCACAGGTCTCCTTCCCCACCCCATCTACTGCTGTGTTTTCAGGGCCCCAGGGTGGGAGGGACTGGGCTGGTGTGCCCCGGCAGTAGAGAGATCGGGAGTGCTTCTGTGGGTCACTTCCTGGCGGCCCTCACTTCTTGCACGTCCCCTACTGGCCGCGTGGCCCTCCCTCTGTCTGCGCCTCCCCACAGCTCACCCTTTCCTTCTTCTGGACTCATGACAGGGGGTGACGTGGCCATGCCACCTGAGGCCGAGCAGACGCACTTCCCTCAGACCAGGGACCCAGCCCAGGGCCACAGGCCTCAGGACTCCAGCCTGGGAGGGGATGCCAGGGGCCAGGGGACTGTCCCTGCCTCACACCCACGGCCTGCAACCAGGTAACAGCAGTGCCAGCTCACTCTTAGCGCCTCCTGCCTGAGGACCTGGGGGCGGGGAGGGCCTGTGGGAGGGGGAGGTGTGGCCCCTCACTGATGAGGAAAACAAGGCTCCCTGAGCTGATCCTTCCTGTAAGGGAAGCCCCCAGCCCGAGGGAAAGGTGCATCACCACAGGCCCGGGACTCTGGAGCCCACAAGGGAGCGGCTGGAGGAGGGATGGTTTACAGAGGGCAGGTGGAGGGCTGCCCAACGCAAGGCCCTCGTGGCAAGTGTGCAGAGAGCTGCGGTGGCTGGTCTGGCGGGGCGGGGCGGGGTGGGAGAGGGGGAAGCTGGCACTGGCTCTTAGATCAGCCCCCGGCCTTGCATCTTTCTATGGTGTCCTAACCAGAGCCGAGGGGGAGATCTCAGGACCCTGAATCGGGCAGAGACAGAGAAGGCGCACAGGTCCCCGCAGGAATGGGGGAGGCGGCAGCAGGGCCCCTTGTGGCTGAGCGTGCCTTGTTTTGCAGGCTGCGTCTGGACCAGAACCAGCCCAGCGTGGTAGAGGCCAGTGCAGGGCAGCGGGTTCGGCTGACCTGCCACGCGGAAGGCTTCCCACCCCCAACTATCGAGTGGCACAGAGACGGACAGCCCCTCTCTTCTCCCAGGTTTCCTCAGCTCCTCTCCTTCGCTCCCCTTCTGCCTCCAGCCCTACCTCAGCTGTGGATGCTGCCACCCATCAGTGCTGGGCAGGACTGCAGGGGCCCCTCGGGCAGGCCTATATTTGCATCCTGGGCCTTTTCTGAGTGAGGCAGGCTCAGAGGTGTGGCTGCAGCACTGCTCACACACAGAGTACACACCGTACTGTAATCTGCAAAGGAGCCTCATTCCGAGGTAGGGGCTAGCCCGCCTTTGTGTGATGTTGAACTTCTAAGTTGTAGAACTAAATGAGCATAGCAAAAACTAGAAACTCAAGTCAGAAACTGTTGTAAGAAAACTTTGACATGATCTATTATTGGGCTTAAGCCTTTTTTTTGAGGATATTAAAGTGCTGGCAACTGGTCAGCGTAAGGCCCACCAACCCTTTGACCTGACCCCAGTGAACAGGGGCTGCTCAGGCTCTCCCCAGGGACTAGAAGATTCCTTCTTCCCTGCCCCCATGCCAGCCCTCACAACTGACTGCTTGGTTCTCAGATACCAGCTGCAGCCTGATGGCTCCCTGGTCATCAGCCAGGTGTCTGTGGAAGATGGTGGCTTCTACACCTGTGTTGCTTTCAACGGGCAGGACCGAGACCAGCGATGGGTCCAGCTCAGAGTTCTGGGTAAGGTGGCAGTCCTTCGAGGTCACACACGGGCCCGGGAGGGGCATGATCTACACAGAGGCTGACGACGTCTGCTCCTCATGCCCAGGGGAGCTGACGATCACAAGGCTGCCCCCTACCGTGACAGTGCCAGAGGGTGACACAGCCAGGCTGCCATGTGTGGTGGCAGGGGAAAGTGTGAACATCAGGTGGTCCAGGTAACGTTATCCTTAAGGCACTTCCTGCCCTCAACCCTCACGGGCTCAGGTCAGTGTGGTCCACTCCACCCCCTTCTGCTGTCTGGTCACGACGACAGGGCCTGCAGTCCCTTCATCTGACATAATGGAGCTCTGTAAGTCTGCTTGCTTGTCCATTTGGTTTTTGAAGTCTTCATGAGAGCATGCATACCCAGCTGCTGGTTTATCCCCCAGGTGTCTGCAGCAGACAGGGCTAAAGCCGAGAGTGCGATCCAGGTCTCCCCCTGGGTGGCAGACACCCCATCACTTGGGCCACCACTGCTGCCTCCCAGTCCGTAGTAGAAGGCAGCTGGAGTGAGGCTAAAGCCAGGCAGCAAACGTCAGTACTCTGATCGTAGGATCTAAACGCCCAGTCCACCCTGGGATTTCTTAACCTTAGCAGTACTGGCATTTTGGGCTGGCCGAGGACTATCCTGCACGTTGCTCAACAGCATCTGGGGCATCTACACACCAGATGCAAGTAGGTAGCTCCCCGCCCCTCCCCCATCCTTGGTCTTTGGTTCATTTATTCAGCAAAGAATTCTCTGCCCCTTCTTCCTTGGGATGTGTCCGGATCAGGCTAGGTTCTAGGGATCTCGGGGGCACTTCTAAATAAGGATGGCCCAGAGTCTCAGAAGCAGAGTGTGAGGCTGCTTTGGGGCTTGGGAGAGTCGAGCAGAGTGGCCAGAGCAGTGAGATTGGGCTTTTTTTTTTTTTTTTTTTTTCTTGACAGATAGTTAGAAAGGTCTTCCTTCCGTTGGTTCACCCCCCAAATGGCTACTACAGCCAGAGCTACGCTGATCCGTCTCCCACACGGACGGGTGCAGGGGCCCAAGGACCTGCGCCATCCTCCACTACTCTCCCAGGCCACAGCAGAGCGTGGGACTGGAAGAGGAGCAACCGGGACTAGAACCCGGTGCCCACATGGGATGCCAGTGCCGCAGGTGGAGGATTAGCCAAGTGAGCCATGGTACCAGCCCCAATGTTGGGCTTTAATGCTGGAAAGGGGCAAGGCCCTTCTTGAGAGATGCTGGAGGAGAGGGGTGCTGGGTTGTAGAGGTCGGCGGCCTCTTGTGTGGCCTTGACACCAGGGCAGGCAGCAGGGAGCTGCTGGAGGTTGCCCAGCTGGTGCGCTCAGTCCAGTCCTACTCAGATCAGAGCTTGTCGGGCCTTCCGTCTGGATTTTCCCAGCAGCCTGTGTGCTCAGGGCTGCCTTCTTCCAAACAGTAAGTACCCTCCTTTGAGTTTGTTTCCCTGTAGACCTTGTGTTTCGTGTCTCCCCTTCACAGCAGAGCTGTCCATCTTGGTTGTCGCCACCTGTCCTCTCCCTGCTTCAAAGCTGGTGCCCCAAGCACACAGCCCTGGTCAAGGGCACCAACTGGCTCCCTCTTTTTCACTCCACCAGACACATCTCAGTCCTAAAAAGTCTCACAGCATCTGAGCGCTTGCTCCCTGAAACGCTCCTCCCTGGGGCAGGCGTTTGGCCTAGCAGTTAAGATGCTGGTCGAGACGCCCACATCCCAGGTCCAGTGTCTGAGTTTGAGACCTGGCTCTATTCCCGATTCCGGCCTCCTGCTAATGCACACGCCAGGAGGCAGCATGGGAAGGCTCAAGTACTTGGGTCCCTGCCACCCATGTGGGAGACCTGGCTCCATGGTTCAGGCCCCAGCAAGGGGATGTTGGGGAGTGGTACAGCAGGTAAGATCCTCCCCAGCTCTTCCAAAACCAAAACACTCCTTTGGTTCCAGAAAACCACCCTGTCTGGTATGGCTCAAGGTGGACCCTCAGTCCCCGATTCCGCACCCTCCACCCAGACCATCCAGTGCTGATATAATCTGGGTCAGGACTCTGAGTTCAAGTCTGACCCTCCTGCTATCTCCCTAATTGAAAATGGTGGAAAGTAACCTCACCCTGCCCCGGATTGCCCCAGGGGGGAGAGGCAGCCCTGTCACCTGGTAACCTCTTCTCTGCCTCTCACCCCACCTCATGTCCCTTTTCCTCCCTGTGTCATCTACCCTGTATGTGCCATGGCAGCCACCACCTGCCTGGTCTCCCTGCTTGGCGCAGCATCTCTCCGACCCACAGGAGCCAGACTCCCTGCTAGCTGGCTCCTGCCCCTCTCTAGCTTCCCCTCGCACATGTGCTCCTTTCAAGCTTCTGTGTTCCCAGTCACCCTCCCTGTCTGCTTCGGCCACCGCCCCTCCTGCCCAGTGCCGTGGCTGACCATCTGGGTCGGGAGAGGCTCCCATAAGTCTGCACCTCTGGCTGCCCCAGTGCCCTGGAGATAGGGAGTGTCTGGGCCTTCCGTGAGTTCAGTCAGCACGGGGTCTGTGAACATGAGGAGCAGGGCTTCTCTGTGGGGAGGAGGCAGACTTACAGCGACTTAGATCAGTGTGCTTAGTTTGTGACTTTCTTACTTGAATTATTTTGCGTTGATCTTTTTGGTGCTTCTGTTCTATCTCTTCCTTGTGAGGAACTGTTGGCCCTGCGATAGCTCGTTTGCCTCTCCTTAGTGTCTCCCAGGCACTGTAGGGCCTGAAGACCAGAGGCTCAGGATGGTTATCCCAGTGTCTTCTCCCCTCCAGGAATGGGGTGCCGGTGCAGGCCGATGGTCACCGTGTCCACCAGTCCCCAGATGGCACGCTGCTGATCCGTAACTTGCAGGCCAGGGATGAGGGCTCCTACACGTGCAGCGCCTACCGTGGGAGCCAGGCTGTCAGCCGCAGCACCGAGGTGAAGGTGGTCCCCACAGGTGAGCAAGGCCTTATTGTGGTGGTGGAAGGGTGCGTTCTCCAGGGCTCTTGCTCACGCTCTAGGGCTGCCGGTGTGCCTGGGAGGTGGGGAGGGTGGTGCAGGCTCTGCCCGTTCCTGGTAGTGTGACTTGGGGCAAGGGGCCTCGCTTTCCTCCTTGCTCTGGGGGGGGGGGGGAAGGGGTGCAGTAAGCAAGAGGAGTTAGGAACATGCTTGTGCTGGGCACATGAGGATTGCCATTTAGGCTTACTGACTACTGCGAACTATGATCGGAATTTCAATATTATAAATCAAGGCATTCCAGTCAGGGTGCAAAGTTCTCCTTTGGTAGAAGAGTCCCCCTGGCCACTGGACCATGTGACCAGAGAAGCTCATCACCATTTCACAAAGGATACAGGGACCCAAGAGCTTAAGTGACGTTGCCACCAGTTACACGGCAACGTGGTGGCCTGGCTGGACTAGAACCCAGGTCTCTGACTCTCTGTACTTAATTACTATAATTTTATCTGTATTCAGTAATTTATATTTTAGCCTTATTCGTCAGCCCCTGCACGCTAAGTTATAATTTAACAAACAGACACCACACTCTAAGATGCAGTATTTTTATACCCCTGAGGAAAAGTGCCACCAAGTAAGTGGTGCAGTGCTTAAGACAACATGGTCGACTGAGCGAAAGACCCATCTGAGATGTGAAAATACGTGCATCTCAGAACTGATCAAACAGGGTTAGAGGTTCCAGCTCGCAGGAGCTCTGTGTTCAGATGAACCAGAAAGAGAAGCGAGGGGGCTTTGTGCACTCCCAGCCTCTCTCGCACGGGTCCTTGGTCCTGGTTCTCTCAGGCCTGATTTGGACCCTGGGATTCCTGCCTGGACGTTCCTCACAACCCATAGCAGGCGTGCTCACGCACAGAGCAGGGCCTGGCTGCCTCCTCCCGGTTGTCCAGCTGCCGCTGTGGTCAGAATGCTGCTTTGGCCTGGAACAGACAAGTAGCCTTCAGCTTGTGAGCTGCAGCAGGCGGTGATGCGCAGGGGTGATGGTGTTGCCCTCACCTTACTTCTCCCCTCCACTGTGTCCCACGGTTTGGTCTCCTGTGCACGTACTGACCAGACTTCCTGTGAGAGGGTCCAGACGTTCACATGTGATCAGCTGTAGCGCTGTGTGCCCTTCCCCGGGCCTCCGGCAGCCCAGTGCTATCGATCCCAGCAGCTGTCCTCCCCTCTCATCTGTATTTCCCCACTGATCGGGCTGCAGATCTGCTCTCACCATTGGTTTTGCAGGGGTCACAGAGCATGGAATTGCAGTGGCAGCACCTCCAGGGTGGGACGTGGGCCAGTCACGCTC
The DNA here is from genome assembly GCA_949820135.1 of Sylvilagus floridanus. Classification (NCBI taxonomy): domain Eukaryota; kingdom Metazoa; phylum Chordata; class Mammalia; order Lagomorpha; family Leporidae; genus Sylvilagus; species Sylvilagus floridanus. The sequence goes on along the minus strand of OX463228.1, from coordinate 5,860,484 downwards.
TGCAGTCTCATGACTGTCTTGTCCCAGAGTGGGGTAAGGACCTGGAAATACCGTAGGGATAAAACAGGGCCAGTCTAACTTTTTTAAATGAGGGGAACTACGTTGTAGGGTAAAAGAGCAGAGTTAAGCACTCAGATTTCAGCCCTGTTACTGTGCATCCCAGGAGCTGCTTTAAATGCTTGATTTAGCGTAACTCGTTTAGTTTTTATCGCATCCCTTTCTTTCTTTCATTTGAATTGGAGACAGTACTTCAGAGGCACAGAGAGCTTCACTAACTTGCCCCAGATACCCAGCTGGAGAGCGGCTGAGACAGGACCGAAACCAGGCAGTCTGGCTCCACAGCTCGTGTTTGCAACCATGGTGCCAAATGCTTGCTGTGCCAGACTCAGGGGCTGTAAGAGCTCAGATAGTTCGGATTCTAGTAACAGTATAGGTAAGTGGCTTTGCTATCTATGTAAACGCACATAGGTGGTGCTCTGGCTATGCTCCAGAGCAAGCCTTTGCTAAGGGCATTCACTGCTTACGTCTGATTTGGGGGCACTCTGAGCGAGCAAGGGGGAAAAGGATGAAAAGGAGCTTTGCCCTAGAGGTCTGATGCTAGGGAAGATGCTGCCCGGGCCTAAGCCACAGTCAGGAAGAAAAGTTCATTGATGTCACTCGAGTTGTAAGATGAAGCAGTAGGATGAAACTCTCAACAGGGAGTTCTAACACACAGAAGGCTGCTTATAAATCCCAATAAGGGATGCCTTAGCACCTCAGTTCCCAAACCATTTTCCTGTCACTTTGGCTAATATGTATTGCTTTCTCTGGGAAGTGGAAAAATGAGTTCCCCATCTTTCCAAGTGATTGCGATGCTGGGGATTTTGGAAGCACACAACTCTTGGGGTTGGAGGAAGCCAGCAGTCAAAGGGAGAACCCCACTCAGCTCTCACTAACTCAAGACCCTACTTTTAGCTGGTCCTACCTGCCCTTCCTCAATCCACAGGCTGATGCAGTTGTCGTTCAGCTTCCCAGGTCTCAGTAGTAAATGCAGGGAATTAAGTTGAGATATTTCATCATCCATTCAGTATTTGGGAGTCTGGAAGGGCTGTGCCCAGGCATAAGAGCAAGGAGGACTGCTGCACGCTGCAGTGCGGCCAACAACTGGGCAGGAATTGGCTTCTCCCAGAGCTGGTGCACATAGGTGTTAAGAGGTCCCAGAGCAACTTTGGCTTGAATGTGGTAGTTCCGGTGCTGCTTTCCTTGGAAGGAGATGAAACGGCAGATTAAGGGTCTTCAGGATGCAGAGCTTCCTTGTCGCTCTCTCTCCTGTGTTCTGCAGCCGCTGCCGCCCAGCCGAGGGAGCCCAGCACAGAGTGCATCGACCAGCCAGAGCTGGCCAACTGCGATCTGATCCTGCAGGCCCAGCTCTGTGGCAACGAGTATTACTCCAGCTTCTGTTGTGCCAGCTGTTCACGGTTCCAGCCTCACGCTCAGCCTGTCTGGCAGCAGGGATGAAAGCTCCCTTCAGTCCTGGTTCTAAAATAGTTCTTAGGACCGGAGAGAAGGGCAGATGGACTTCCTGGCTGGCTAGCAAAGGGGGTCATCTTCTGGAGACACTGGCCCTTTCCAAAGCCCGCCCGTGTTCAGCCTCAGCAGCAGCAGTACTGGCCTCCCCTGTAGTGCTCAGCAGTGTGTAGTATGTCTGCCGTAACCACAGGCTACTAAGAGGTCAAGAGGACGACTGTGGGTAAGGATAATCTGTTACAGGCAGGGATGTTTGGGATCAGAACCGTTTCAGATTTTGGAACATTTGCATAGACTGTCCCAGTTGAGCACCCCTAATTCAAACAATCAAACTCTTGAACTCCAACTTCTTGAGTGCCAGGATGAAACTCAAAAATCTTCCAGTCACTTCAGAAAATTTTTGCATTAGGGATGTTCAACTGATGGACAGAAATCAGTTCCCTGTGCTTTTAAAGTAACTTGCCAGGGTTTTCACTTGATTTAAAACTGGGCAGGGAGGCCTGGAATGAATTCTGAGTTAACATTTGCCTTATAAGAGGAATGCCAACTGCTGTGTCAAGGAAGTATAAGGAATCTTCAAAAAGTTAAGGGAAAGTACATATTATAAAAAAACTATGTGTGTACTTCAATTTCTTGGGGGCACCAAAATAAACTACTTTTAAAGTCCACGTTCCATGAACTTTCTGAAGCTGTCCTATGTTCTGTGCCACAACTACGTCTCACGGGGGGTCAAACAGTGGCCCACACTCTAGTCTCTCGCACCTGTGTAGGTAATGCCGCAGTCGGCCCTGTGCACTGATGGGGATAAGCTATCAGCATGATGCTTGTGAGAGCTCAGGAAGTGGAACAGAGTGTAGGGCACAGAACCAAGAGCCGCAGGGAGCACTGTTACCTCAGCTCAAAGGACTGGAGAGCTCCTTCCTCCAGTGGGAAGCTGGACCCACACCAAGCTGGTGTGATGGGTCACCTGACAGCTGCATGAAGCCAACCAGCCTGCTCTGTAGAGGGGCAGTGGAGACTCTTCCTTAAGTAGCAATCTGTGAAGCGAAATATTTACTGCCAGAGAAAAAGACTAAACAGCATTAGCAGGAGAGGGATACCAATGCGGAAATGGTTTCAGTTGGAAACCATCACTATTCCTTGATACCAAAACAGTAGGCTTGGATTCGGTACCTTTCAATCTTCCACCAACCCGCCAGAGGAGTGCCTAGTAAAGTTATTTTGGATAGGACCAAACCTTTGATAGGCGGACTTCATTATCTGGAAAACAAATTGTGTCACTAGGTGAGTGATACTTCTTGGCTTACTTTTCATTCAGTAAAAGAAAATACGGGTCAGGGCAGAGGTTTTGTTTTTGTTTGCCTTTCTATTATAAAAAATACCGAGGAGCATCCCTTGGCTAGTTTTGCTATAGAAATTGGGAAATAAAGGCTATTTGGACATCTCAGTTTAATGAAATTAGAATTTTACCTGCTGTCACATACACTTCAGAAAGTCAAGGCTGGCCTGCTGTTTGCAGCTGGCCTGCTCAGTCATAGAACAGTGCCTTAAAGTTAGAGGGAGAATAAAACTCTAGACCTGTGGTTCTCAATCCTTTCCCATACTGGGAACCTAAACAAGAGAAACCCTGAAGCTGGGGCTGCCCCCTCCCTCCATATTCTAACTGGTCTGGTGTATAGGACAGGCATTGGGATTTTAAGTTTCCAAGATGATTCTAACATGTAGCCAAGGTTGAAAAGTGCCGCTGCAGCCCTGAGGTGTGGCTGGGACTCTAACCAGCTCCCACATCAAGTCCATGCTGCTGTTCATACCACATTTTGAGAAGCAAGAGAGATCCACTCGGAAACAAACCTAAAGTATGAATGAAAATACAAATTTTAAGGATATACTAATCCCAACAAAAGACTTTATAATACTAGGGACCTGTAGCAGCAGCAGAATTGAGAAGAAAAGTAAACTCATTTGCCAATACAGGAAAGGGGAAACACCAGCCCTTTATGGGCAAGAGCTTCTACCACGAACATTTATTTTTGTTAAAGCAGATTATAAATTCTCATCAGTACAAATATATATATATAACTTACATTTGATTGTAAGGCCAACGTTCAAAAGTAAAAATGAGATGGGATTACACATTACCCGAGGTCAGCTGGCAATGGGACATTCTGCTCACCAAAAGGGGGGGCAGCGGACACACAAAGCTACCAAAACCAGAATTCCCATCCCCACAAAACCCGGAGGAAAAAAATTTAAAGGACGAAACAAAACCCACCAGGACTGACATTACAAACCAAGACAGGAACCTGGATTCCCTTCTATGGATGTGATTATGTCATTGTCACCTTAGTGTTAAAGGACTAACATAAGGAAATTGCAGCAATATATAAAAGATAATCTCTATAGAGCATATTTAGATTGACTGCATTAAAATAATGACATTAGATTTTCATCAGAGTTTTAAAACCAGGACAATACTGCTGTTTCACTGTCTTTAAAACTACAGCCTAGTGACGGTGTTGGTCACAAGCATGATTGTTGCAGCGTGCTACTCACAATGAATACAGTCTCAAACAAGCTAGGGATCCATCTGTGACTTCTGACGCTTGCGCTTTTTACTTCAATAGGCATCAATGATAAATCAATCTTATATACAATTTCTTACAACTAACCCTTTTACTTTTGGCAAGATTACTTACAACTCATACAAGTTTTTAATATTGAGAACTATTTAAAATATTCTAAATGCATAAAAATAAAATTTTGGCTTTTTGATATATATATATATTTATAATATTTAATTCTGTTACCCAAAATGGAAGCTTCACTTTACCCCCACAATATAGCTCTGCTGGGCAGTTGCTGATGTGGCCTCCCAGGAATTCTGGCAGCACAGCCTCTCTGTTCCCAGCTAGAGCACAAACGCTCTGTTCTCGTCTCTAAGACAGACCAGTACTGAGAGGAGGCAGGTGAATGGCCTGGAAAACAAAAGGGAGACTGTTTTGCTTCCCATTGTGTTCATATCCCAGTAAATGTGCTTTGAATGTGGATTTCTATTCAGACACTTCTGCCTCTCTGCCACCAGAGATCTGTAAGGGCACAAGGGAGGAGAGGGTACAGAGGGCACGCCCTTGATTTCTTTAGCCTACTTCCAAGACAGGCTTCTCTAGGAATGGTTTTCCCCACTTCTTTCAAAATCATCCCTCACTGTACTCTGTGCCTGGACTTGTTCCTGGGGACTTTTTGGGGTTAGTGAAAAGTGTCCTGATCAGGAAGATAAAGGCTCCTTTGACCTTTCTACCCCTTTGCCTAAGTATGGACAAGATACATAAACCATAGATATTGCTTAAAGTTCAATTTCAAATGTCTTCTGTAAGTCACTGGAGAAAGGGTTGGTAGGGGAGGGATTAGTACGCTGCTTGGACTTGCTTTCTAATGCAGCCCACTGAGCTTCAAAAGGATCCACTGTGCAGGGGCCTGCAGGAATCTCCGTGTGCTTGTCTCCTGAAGCCAACCTGCCATTGTCTACACCATTGAAAGCTGCAGAGCCGTTGAGGTGCTGAGCAGGAGGCTTAAAGAAGGGACTGGCAGTAGCACTGCTTGACTCGTACTGCGGGAATGTCTGCTGCTTGGCCAAGCTGGGTGACTGATGGGGGAGCACAGCCTGGGGATGGCCTGCAGTGCCAAACATGTTGGCTACCATCTGGGAGGGAGTCATGCCCACCACAGGCACATTAGGGGCCGGATAGGACATCCCATTGGCCACAGGATAGGTCTGGGCAGGGACAAAGGCTGGCTGCAGGGGTGGGACCACACCCATTGGCACAGGTTGAGAGGTAAGGAATGCATTCCCTTGGAAAGGTGGTGCTGGTTGGGAGATGGCAGTGGGTGGAGGATGCTGGAGAACTGGCTGCAGAGGGGCAGCTGCGGCCTGGGGCTGCTGAGCCCGGACACTCTTCGACACCTCTTCTAACCAGCGGTCAGCCTCAGAGGGAGTACGTCTGTGACCAGCCTGGAAAAGACCTGGAGAGGCAGCACCAGATGATTGACTCCATTCGGTCCCTGGAAACAAGATGAAAACAGACAAAAGAATCAGAATTAAGAGGCTTCATTCATTAGCTTACAACTTTGGTATCTGAATGATCCTAACATTTGGAACAAGTCCTCCTAATGTACTTGTTGTGGTTTAGGTAAGAGGAAATTATCTATGTGATCAGCGAAGGGGATTTTGTGATAGAACAAATAGAACTCGTTATATCATGACATTGTGTCAGCCACACTGAGAAGCTGTCTAGATAAGGCTTCAATGTCACCAGCCAGCCAAAGCAGCTGACTGTTGGCAGAAACCCTCTCTGATGCCATGACTCCTCCACAGTACACAAGTTAACATGCACATGCTCTATAGGCCTGAGGTGATTCCTCTTTGGTCAAACAGGGCAAAAAGAACATAACCAGTGGTCTGGCCATACCTTGCTGACACATGTCGGGCTTCTAGACAGACCTATGTTGTCTTTCTGATGAAATGCCTATGTCTTATTACTGTTCTCCAACTTTGTGGCTTTAGAGTTAATATTCATTACAGAAACTAAGAAGCAGAAAAAGGCAAAAAGTGATTTTTGTAGCATTTTGCCAGGCCTGCCATTGTAAGAGGCAAGGGCTTCCCTTCCTGCAGGCATGTCTTCATGTCTGCATGTGACCCAATCTGGTCAGTGATGGACTCTGTTGGGGTTGGTTCCAGAAATCTGCATAAAAGTTCTTTGGGGCCGGCGCCGTGGCTCAACAGGCTAATCCTCCGCCTTGCGGCGCTGGCACACAGGGTTCTAGTCCCGGTCGGGGCGCCGGATTCTGTCCCGGTTGCCCCTCTTCCAGGCCAGCCCTCTGCTGTGGCCCGGGAGTGCAGTGGAGGATGGCCCAGGTGCTTGGGCCCTGCACCCCATGGGGAGACCAGGAAAAGCACCTGGCTCCTGGCTCCTGCCATCGGACCAGCGCGGTGCGCCGGCCGCAGCACGCTGTCCGCGGCGGCCATTGGAGGGTGAACCAACGGCAAAGGAAGACCTTTCTGTCTGTCTCTCTCTCTCTCTGTCCACTCTGCCTGTCAAAAAAAAAAAAAAAAAAAAAAAAACAAAAGTTCTTTGGGTAGTTTGGTTCCATTTCCCTAAGAACTATTAACCTAATCTCTTCTGTTCCTCCCTTTACCATCCTTTCTCATCTCTAGGAGGAAACATACTTTTCCTAAAACAATTTCTGCAGTTCCCATTCAGGTAATTGGCTGATTTTAGAACCAGGTTCAGTTATCTGATCCCAGAATCCTCACCACCATCTGTAGCCACCTTACCCGAACGTGTGGCTGCAATTTCCTTGTTAGCAGCATCAGGGGCATGGGCCCAAGGGTTGGTTTCACGCACAGGCAATGCTATGGGTGCTAGAGCAGTATGGGCTGGCTTAGCAGCAAGCACATGGAAGGCTGAGTCAGTGCCATTAGCTACAATGGGAGCAGACAACATCAATGGAGTTAATTCATGCAGGGTTCACAAGCAACTCCTTAGAGCTGGGTCAGTCAGGCAAATGTACAAAACTGGTAGAACAGACAAGACAGAACAGTTGATGCTGGGAAATTTATGCTATCTTGCAATGGATACACATTCTCTTTGGTAATGGTTGCATTAACAAAGTCAAATGGCTGTTAGATAAAAATATGTGCATAGGAAGAAGGAAATGAACCTACAGTTTCTAAGTTGTACAGAACTGCTCTCATGACCAGCAAAAATTTTTTTATGATGTAACTTAGGCTTTGGCATAATGAAATAAAAGCATTTCCTTCTTCTACACTTTTCCAGAAGGTCAAATTATGCCAACTGTAATAATGGAGTAAATATGATGATTCCTTATATTCTAGGCACCATGCTAAGAATACATGCACCATCTTGTTTACTTCTCTCAAAAATCTCTTAAGGCTGTTGTTATCCCCATATAATAGATGAGAAGACAAGCTTTGCAGGTATTTTCATTTGGTTATTACATCAGTAATTTGCTACCGAATTAATAATCTCTTTTGAGAATTTTTTCCCCTGGTGATGTCTGTGATGTCTAAGTATTACTATTCTTTCTTCATCTCCTTTTATTAAAGCTTCCTAACCCTTGTTTCTTTTAATCTGTTTTTCCTCCTTAGTCCAGCTTTCTATCACGTGTAGTGTGGAGCAGACAAGCACTTTATCCTACCATACACCACATCATCCCACTTTAGGACTAGGTAACTATGCTTATGTTGTTGGCACTATTTGTTCAGGGCTTCTGCCCTGTAGACTGTGAGCCCCTTAAAGGCATGGAAAGGACCACGTTGTATTCAATTTTATACATCCAGGGCCTTGTAAATACAGAGTCAATAAAATCTAATAGGCACTATGATCAGAAAGACCTGAGGCTGGCACTGTGGCTCAATAGGCTAATCCTCTGCCTGCGGTGCCAGCACACCGGGTTCTAGTCCCGGTCGGGGCGCCAGAGTCTGTCCCGGAGGCCCCCTCTTTCAGGCTGGCTCTCTGCTGTGGCCCAGGAGTGCAATGGAGGATGGCCCAAGTGCTTGGGCCCTGCACCCCATGGGAGACCAGGAGAAGCACCTGGCTCCTGCCATCAGATCAGCACGGTGCGCCAGCCGCAGCACGCTGGCGGCGGCCATTGGAGGGTGAACCAATGGCAAAAGGAAGACCTTTCTCTCTCTCTCTCTTTCTCTCTCTCTCTCACTGTCCACTCTGCCTGTCAAAAAAAAAAAACCAAAAAACAAAAAAACCCCACCATGCTAAAGCAAGCATAATGCTAGAACCAAATTTGATGACTGTTGCTTCTAGAAAACTGGCTTGATGCTCTGACCCCAAACAGTCAAGTAACAAAGCAGTAAGTTAGGACTAGACAAAGTCCTAATAGAATGGGATGAAAGATAGGCACATACATGCAAAAGTAACAAACTTAGACACCTTGGGAAACAGGAAGGGGGACAAAACAAGAAGACACTGAATAGTGAAATCAATGCATCAAAGACATTCTCAAACAAGGAGATTAAAGGGTCTTGCCAGCTCTTGGGAAGCTCAGGATCTCAACTTAATAGTGAGCAGTGTACTAAAAGTTTCTGAACAGCTGAGCAATTCAGAAGGTACCAACCTTGGAAGGCAGGAGACTGTGGTGCCACTGCTGTCACTGGTTTGGTCATTGGAGCAGATGCGAAGGGGTCCTCAGAGGGTGTGCTGAAGGCACTGGTGATCTGTGAGCATAGGGAGCTGATGCTCTCTGCCTCCCCTTCTACCTCTGGCACTGTAAGACAAATAGAAAATAGCTCCAGCGAGAAAGATATGGAATAATCTCAACATGTTACAGTATGACAAGCTGGCATTGAAAAGTATTTCATTTTTTTTTGTGGAAGGAAAAGGCTCCATTAATGGTCCGGTGGGCTATAAAAGCAGCTTCAAAAAACTGTACTGACCATAATTTCAGTGGCTTTTCAATTGGAAAGTATAAAACATCAACAATTCATGTACTAAGCTATATTTTCTTCCCTTGCAAATTTCCCAATTTCTTCATATCTTCTTGGGACACTGTTGGGAATTTGGTGTTCTTTTTTTTTCTGCAAAGATGTTCAGCCAGCAGCGTCATCCTGGAATGCGTCTAATGTGCAACCTGTTTGCCTTCCAGTCACTTCCCAAGGCTGTGGTTTGAGTTCTGGTCTGCAGCCATTTAGTGATTCCACTGGAACAATGGCTTTAGTCCAAGGCACCAGTGGATGCTTGGTGCTTTTCTCTGTGACAGACTACGACAATGGCATCATTTTCATTTTCTCCAGTCTCTAGTATCAAGTACATGAACTATGATGCATGAACAAGTGAACTGAGGTAAAGGACTCTAGAGACTTGGTTCTTAATATTAACTCTGGGATACTGTATCACCAAGGAAGCTGAACCTTTGCTCATCTGTAAAAAGAGAGTAAGAGTTTTTGTTCTCCATCTGCCCCATAGGGAGACTTGAAAGGAGGTACTTGAAGTATCTAGAGCAATCATCTACTTCAGCTGTTCTTAGGCCTGGTTTTACCTGTCAAAAGAACTTAACTCTTTACTTTTATACCATCATTGGTAAGAGTACCCTATTGAGACAGAGCTTCTTCATATCCTGTGACAGCAATGTCTTCATGTTTCTTGGAGGGAAGCAAAACAGGAACTAATAAAAGCACTGACCAGATCTGGCACTTTAGCTCTGGGTCATGTGATGAGGTCAGAGCTATAAGAAGCTGGCTCAGCAGCAAAAAGGCCTGTGTGGTGGTTCTGAAAGTCAATGAATATGTGTACACAAGCCCGCTCTCTCTGAGGAACAGATCTTAGATTTAAACAAGGGAGTTTTCTCCCTGTGAAGCCAACCAGCCACAAGGACAATGTAGAAATATACCATTTCTTCTGGTACCTCTGCAGGCAGTATTATTTAACTGTATGTATTTATAAAGCACCTATTTGTTGAAGAGAAATTAGTGATTCTTGTCCTCTTCCATGGACCTTAAGTCTTCTCACAATGAGAAATGACATAAGATACAAACACTGACCAGCCTCGGCAAGAGCAGTGGCTGGTTTAATTAGATGACTGTCTCCACTGGAAGGGGTAATGCTTCAGTGCTGCAGGACCTGGTGAGCCAGGTGGAAGCTGCTTTACCTGCATTTTTAATAGGGAAATCAGTCTTCCTCTGCATAGTGGAAGGCAACTCGTTGATGCGCAGGGATAGCTGGCGTTTAAAGGGTGACATCTTCTGGCTAAGAGCAGGAAATCCTCGAAAAGAGCCTTGGCGAGCAAGCTGTTCAATCGGGGCATGCCGGCGTGGGATGGCATGTGGATTGTTCATCTCCAGAGAGGAAGTGGCATCCGAAGTGGGAGAGGTGGGAGAGGACGGAGATGGGGCAGTGTTGCCAGGGGCCACCGATGAGCCAACAACTGTCTTATCTGCTTCAGCTCAAGAAAACAGAAAGAGGACCTTAACAATGTCTTCAAATAGGAGTTTAGAGAGCTCATCTCAAAAGCCTGCTAGATCATTTTACCCATTTCCTTCACAGTAACTCTCCCCACTTAAAAAAGTTTTACTTATTTATTTGAGAGGCAGAGTTACAAAGAGAGGGAGAGACAGACAGAAAGGTCTTCCATCCACTGGTTCATTCCCCAAATGGCCACAACAGCTGGAGCTGGGCCAATCCAAAGCCAGGAGCCAAGATCTACTTCTGGGTCCCCCACATGGGTGCAGGGGCCCAAGCACTTGGGTCATCCTCCACTGCTTTCCCAGGCCATTAGCAGAGAGCTGGACTGGAAGAGGAGCAGCCAGGGCACAAACGGGCACTCAAATGGGATGCTGGTGCCACAGGTGGAGGCTTAACCTACTACACCACAGCCCTGGCCCCACAGTAACTCTTTTTTTAAAAAAAATTTATTTAAAGGTCTTCCTTCCATTGGTTCACTCTCCAAATGGCTGCTACGGCTGGTGCGCTGCACTGATCCGAAGCAAGGAGCCAGGTGCCTCCTCCTGGTCTCCCATGCGGGTGCAGGGCCCAAGCACTTGGGCCATCCTCCACTGCCCTCCTGGGCCACAGCAGAGAGCTGGACGACTGGAAGAGGAATAACCCAGACAGAATCCGGTGCCCCAACTGGGACTAGAACCTGGGCTACCGGCGCTGCAGGGGGAGGATTAGTCAAGTGAGCCACGGTGCCAGCCCCCAAAATAACTTTTAAAGATAAGTTAGAGGGGCCAGCGCTGTGGCGCAACGGGTTAAAGCCCTGGCCTGAAGTGCTGGCATCCCATATGGGTGCTGGTTCTAGTCCTGGCTGCTCCACTTCCGATCAAGTTCTTTGCTATGGCCTGGGATAGCAGAAGATGGCCCAAGTCCTTGGGCCCCTGAACCCACATGGGAGACTCGGAAGAAACTCTTGGTTCCTGGCTTCGGATCGACGCAGTTACGGCCGTTGCGGCCAATTGGGGAGTGAACCATCGGATGGAAGACATCTCTCTCTCTCTCTCCCACCCTCCCTCTCTCTGCCTGTCTTCTCTCTGTGTAACTCTGAATCTCAAGTAAAAAAATAAATAAATGTTAAAAAAAAGATAAGTTAGAAGCAATGTCTCCTAGTTTTCAGGCAGATAAAGGTTTAATAACCTACTACATGTCACATGACATATTTTCTGAGACACAAATATTAGATCTTGTATCCTCACACAACAACTTATAAATTAAGACTTTAAACAAGATTTAAAAAAACCCAGTAATGGGCCCATGGTGCAGGGATTAAGTAGCCACTTTGGATGTCCACATCTCATATCAGAGTGCCTAGTTTTGAGTCCTGCCTCCTCTGCTTCCTACATGGGAGATCCAGGCTGAGTTCTAGGCTACTGGCTTTGGGCTGTCCCAGACCTGGCTGTTGTGGGCATTTGGGGAGTGAACCAGTGCATGGAAGAGCTCTCTGTCTCAATGTCTCTTTGCCTTTCAAACATGATAAATTTTTTTCTTAAAAAAACTACAAAAACCAGTTCCTATGAACTCCTAACATGAAGTTCTTTAAAGAGTGATGGTTCAGAGACTGGTATTGTGGTATAATGTATTAAGCTGCTGCCTGCAATTCCGGCATGCCATATGGATACTGGTTCAAGTCCTGGCCACTCCATTTCTGATCCAGCTCCCTGCTAATGTGCCTGGGAAAGCAGTGAAAGATGGCCCAAGTTCTTGGGCCCCTGCACCCACATGGGAGACCCAGAAGAAACTCCTGGCTTCTGGCTTTGGATCAGCCCAGCTCAGCTTGTTGCAGCCATTTAGGGAGTGAACCAGCAGATGGACAATCTCTCTCTGTCTCTCCCTCTGGTGACTGCCTCTCAAATAAATAAATCTTAAAAAAAAAAAAAAAAAAAAAAAAAAAAAGGACTCCTTCCATGTGGGTCCCAGTTTGAATCTCTAACCCTTCTATCCCTGAAGCTGAGCATCCTTTGTAGATAACAGGACTCAGTCTCTTTGGTAGTTGCTGGGTGTGGCAAAGAGTATTATTTGGTGGTATTAAATAAATGAATAAACCTTAAAAAAAGAATATATTTCTTTTTTAGCCTTTTTTTAAAGCTTTATTTATTTATTTATTTGAAAGGCAGAGTTACAGAGAGGCAGAGGCAGAGAGAGAGCCAAGTCTCCCATCTGCTGGTTCACTCTCCAAAATGGCCAAAACACCCAGAGCTGGACTGATTGAAGCCAGGAGCTAGGAGCTAGGAGCTTCTTCCAGGTCTCCTACGCGGGTAACAGGGGCCCAAGGAATTGGGCCATCCTCTACTGCCTTCCCAGGCCATAGCAGAGAGAGCTGGATTGGAAGTGGAGCAGCTTGGACTCAAACCAGTACCCACATGGGATGCCAGCACTGCTGGTGGTGGCTTTACCATTATGCCACAGCACCGGCCCCAGAATATACTTCCAAACCAAAAATCACTAAAGTACATTAAATAACAGGCAGATTAAATTTCCTAGTAAAGCTAGAAAGATGCTTATTATTCTTTGGTAGCCTGGTATAAATGTTTACAAGAAATAAAGCAAAAGTTATCAATTAGTTAATTTCAAATAATAATGTATAAATCTAGGGCCAGTGCCTGCGGCATCAGCATCTCACATGGGAGGCAGCTCGAGGCCCCACTATTTCACTTCCTATCCAGCTTCCTACTAATGACCTGGGAAAACAGTGGAAGATGGCCTAAATGCTTGGGCCCCTGCACCCAGGTGGGAGAACTGGAAGAACCTTCCGGCTCTTGGCTTTGGATTGGCCCAGCTCTGGCAGTTACAGCCATTTGGGGAGTGAACCAGTGTATTGAAGACCTCTCTCCCTCTCCCTCTTTCTGTATATAACTCTGCCTCTCAAACAAATCTTTTTTAAAAATCTGCAAATTTTATTCTTTTGAGGAGGGACTTAAGAATTACAACTGTCTGGGTCAGTCAGTATTATGTCCAAAGTTCTGGCTTAGAATCTAAAACATACTGTAAAATATTCTCAGGGGAATGTGTTGAGCATAGATGCTTAAGCTGCTGCTTGGACACCTGTATCCCAGAAGGAGTGCTGGTTCAAGTCCTGGCTACTCTGCCTCCAATCCAGCTTCCTGTTACTATATCCTGGGAAGCAGAAGGTGGCTCAAGTACTTGAGCTCCTGCCACCCACAGAGGAGATTCAGATGGAGTTCTAGGTTTCCGGCTTTAGCCTGGCCTAGTCCTGGCTGTTTTGGACACTTGCAGAATGAACCAGGAGATGGAAGATGTCTATCTTTCTTTCAAGTAGATGAAAATAAATACTTTTTTCAAATTTATATTAATGCTCAGGTTAACACCCTGGCCTGAAGCGCCAGCACCCCATATATGTGCCAGTTCGAGACTTGGCTGCTCCACTTCTGATCCAACTCTCTGCTATGGCCTGGGAAAGCAGTAGAAGATGGCCCAAGTCCTTGGGCCCCTGCACCTGCGTGGGAGACCTGGAAGAAGCTCCTGGCTCCTGATCAGCACAGCTCCAGCTGTTGCGGCCAATTGGGGAGTGCACCATCAGATAGAAGACTTCTCTTTCTCTCTGTCTGCCTCCCTATGTAACTCTGACTTTCAAATAAAATAAATAAATCTTTAAAAAATTTATATTAATGCTATTAATTAAACTGAACCATTTCTACATTTTTTTTTTGTTTTGGTTTTCACCCTAGCTATACTGGGTCACAAGAATGCAAAAATGTTTCCCCCAACCTCTATCACTTAGATCTAAAATACACCCAACCAAAATTTACAGATGCCTGAGTAACTTCAGTCTTAAACAATATCACTGTTAAATCCCTGCCACCATCATGGTGAGAGGACTGTTTACAGCCCTACACCCTGAGCCTTGTGCTTCTTTTTTCAAGATGTAGGTCCTCAATGGCATTTACTTCTCATAGAGATCAGATGCAACAGAATTAAAAATTTGTTCTAGGATGTAGCCAGGGCAACAATATCACTGCAGTAGCTTTTTTTTTTTTTTTTTAAAGATTTATTTATTTGAAATGCAGAGTTTGAGAGAGAGACACACACACAGACAGAAAGACACACGAGGAGGTAGAGATTTCCCTAAATGGCTGCAACTGCTGGGGTTGGGCCAGGAAGAAGTCAGGAGTCTGGGACTCCATCTAGGTCTCCCAAGTGGGTGGCACGGATCCATATACTCAGGCTATCTTCTGCTGCTTTCCTGGGCACATTAGCAGGAATCTGGATTGGAAGTGGAGCAGTGAGACTTGCACTCAGGTTCATATGAAACGCCGGTGTCACAGGTGGCTGCCTAAACTGCTGTACCACAATGCCAGCATCCCATATTGCAACTTCAACTACATTTTCAGCCTCCCCACATAGCTTATAATGGAGAGTAAGCATTTTTGAAGCTATTAAGCCAGCCACTTTAAAAGAAGGCACTTTTGTAAAATTTTCAGCTTGTTGTTAAGTTATTCAAATATTGCTAAACTCTCTGAGTATGAAAAACTTGTTCCTGATACCTTCTGAGTATCTCTTGGGAGAAACTGCATTGCATGAACATGCACTGTAGAACACATTGTACCTTTCTTGGCATCTTGCATTTGTTTCATGATCTCTTCTCTTTCTGCTTGTTCAGTGGCTGTTGTGACGCGGAATGATCCTTCTCTTGTAAAAGTGGTCCGGCTGGCATCAAAAGTAGCAGTTACTCCACATTCCTTCTCCCGCTTCTGCTTACGTTCTAGACAGGCTGCAAAAGCACAGCCTACTGCATGGCTCAATCTTTCACCCTGAAGAGAACAGAGGTTTTAAAAGCTTAGAGTTACAATAGTAACAATCATGTAGAAATAGTCTGTTTTTATACAAGGCAAAATATTGCAAACTCCACCTTAAAAGTTACACTATAATAGCATTTCAAATTAATTTAAATGAATAAATTATATTAGATGGTGCTTCTGGTACTTCAAGTATATTAACTGTTACACGCTCAGGGAAGTGATCATCAGCAACCTGTGCCTTCGCCAGCAGCCATAGAGAGCTTAGGAGACACTGTGCAAGGTTCAAAGCTCTGACACGTAAACCCTATCTGCCTTTTAGTGGGAACTCTGGTCAGGCATTTCTAAGAAACCACTGGAAGGCAGGGACAACCTCAGGAACTAAAATACACGGTCAACATGTCTAGGAAAAAAGACACGAACTTAAACTTCTCATAAAAAACACAACTCCAGTGACAAAAAGAGAATCAAACAAAGGACAGCTTTGCTTTCCTTTAATTTTTAAAAATATTTAATTATTTATTTGAAAGCCAGAGTTACAGAGAGAGAGAGAAAGAGAGTCAGAAAGAGAGAAAGTCTTCCATCTGCTGGTTCACTCCCCAACTGGCAGCAATGGCTAAAGCTGCACCGATCCAAAGCCAGGAGCCAGGAGCTTCTTTTGGGTCTCCCACATGGGTGCAGGGGCCCAAGCACTTGGGCCATCTTCTGCTGCCTTCCCAGGCCATAGCAGAGAGCTGGATTGGAAGTGAAGCAGTGGGACTCAAACTAGAGCCCATATGGATGCTGGCAATGCGGGCGGCGGCTTCACCCACTGTCACAGCGCCAGCCCCCAGCTTAGCTTTCCATCTCCCCTTTCTGAATACTCTCCCTCTAAGGGACCTTCCCCATTTATGGCCCTCAGTAACTTAAGGTTTTTCCTCATACCTTCCTTATTTTCTTGTAGTGCTCTCTAATTTCCAAATCTACCTCCTAAACACACTCAGGCAAAAATGAAAGCATGTTTTCACCTATGCTCTCTACTTACAAATTAAACAGATAAAAATGATCTACTTGAGTGTAGGAGGAAAAGGAAGCTTACATAAACCAAACACTATGCTAAAGATCAATGGATTGGGGCCAGCACTGTGGCATAGTGGGTGGAGCTGCCGCCTGCAGTAGCAGCATCCCACATGGGCACCAAATCGAGTTCCATCTGCTCCACTTCCAATCTAGCCCTCTGCTATGGCCTGGGAAAGCAGCAGAGGATGGCCCAAGTCTTTGGGCCACTACACCCACGTGGGAAGAAGCTCCTGGCTCCTGGCTTCATTGCAGCTCTGGCCATTACAGCCAACCAGGGAGTGAACCAGTGGACAGAAGACCTCTCTCTCTCTGTCTCTCCTTCTCTGTGTAGCTTTTTCAAATAAATAAATAAATCTTTAAGAAGATACACTGGATTAACAAAGGTCAACTTTTATTTTTTTTTTTTGGACAGGCAGAGTGGACAGTGAGAGAGAGAGACAGAGAGAAAGGTCTTCCTTTTTGCCGTTGGTTCACCCTCCAATGGCCGCCGCCAGCGTGCTGCGGCTGGCGCACCGTGCTGATCTGATAGCAGGAGCCAGGTGCTCATCCTGGTCTCCCATGGGGTGCAGGGCCCAAGCACTTGGGCCATCCTCCACTGCACTCCTGGGCCACAGCAGAGAGCTGGCCTGGAAGAGGGGCAACCGGGACAGAATCCGGCTCCCTGACCGGGACTAGAACCCAGTGTGCCGGCGCTGCAAGGCGGAGGATTAGCCTAGTGAGCTGTGGCGCCGGCCTTCAAAGATCAACTTAATATATTCAATGTACTTTTTGTTTTTTTAGGGTTATCTGTGTTTTAAACCATATTTCCAATTAGGGAATAAAAAAGTTAGAAATGGTATAATAACTGTTGGAATCATTCATAGCAAGAAAAGATATTTGTGAACAGGGAGACTTTTATAGTGTTTTTTTTTAAACATTTATTTTTATTTATTTGAAAGACAGAATTACAGAGAGAGGTAGAGACAGAGAGAGAAGTCTTCCATCCACTGGGTCACTCCCCAGATGGGTGCAATGGCCGGAGCTGTGCCTATCCGAAGCCAGGAGCCAGGAGCTTCTTCCTGGTCTCCCATGTGGGTCTCCCACTCCCCATTTGGGGAGTGAACCAGCGGATGGAAGACCTCTCTCTCTCTCTCTGCCTCTCTGTAACTCTGCCTTCCATACAAAATAAATCAATCTTAAAAAAAAATTAAAAAATGTCGCTAAGGTGACTGTGATACAGTATAACACTGACTCAGACTATTGTTATGATAAAATGGTTTTGAGGCTGTCACCGGGGCACAGCAGGTTAAGCCGCTGTCTGAAGTGCCAGCATCCCAAATGGGCACTGGTTTGAATCTCAGCTGTTCCATTTTTGATTCAGTTCCCTGCTAATATGACTGAGAGAGCAACAGAGGATGACCCAAGTCCTTGGGCTCCTACATTCACGTTGGGAACCCAGAAGAAGTTCTTGGCTCCTGGCTTTGGCCTAGCCCCGCCCCGGCTGTTGCAGTAGAGTGAACCAGTGATGGATGATCTAACTCTGCTTTTCAGAGCGGCGCTGCAGCTCAACAGGCTAATCCTCCACCTTGCGGCGCCAGCACACTGAGTTCTAGTCCCAGTCGGGGCACCGGATTCTGTCCCGGTTGCTCCTCTTCCAGGCCAGCTCTCTGCTGTGGCCAGGGAGTGCAGTGGAGGATGGCCCAAGTGCTTGGGCCCTGCACCCCATGGGAGACCAGAAGAAGCACCTGTTTCCTGCCATCAGATCAGCGCAGTGCGCCGGCCGCGGCGGCCATTGGAGGGTGAACCAACGGCAAAAAGGAAGACCTTTCTCTCTGTCTCTCTCTCTCACTGTCCACTCTGCCTGTCAAAAATAAAAAATAAAAAATAAAAAAATTTAAAAAACAAACAAAAAAATTAGTATCAGGTAAACTCCTGAATTCTGGATCTTGTTAAGTGGAGTGATCATAAAATACATATCTTTATGGCTTTCTAGCAACAAGACAGTGGAGAAAATATAATTTCAACTCATTTTAAAAGCACATGTGTCGGGCCTGCGCTGTGGCTCACTAGGCTAATCCTCCGGCCTTGCGGCGCCGGCACACTGGGTTCTAGTACCGGTCAGGGCACTGGATTCTGTCCCGGTTGCCCCTCTTCCAGGCCAGCTCTCTGCTGTGGCCCAGGAGTGCAGTGGAGGATGGCCCAAGTGCTTGGGCCCTGCACCCCATGGGAGACCAGGAGAAGCACCTGGCTCCTGCCATCAGATCAGCACGTGCGCCAGCCGCAGCACGCCGGCGGCGGCCATTGGAGGGTGAACCAACGGAAAAAGGAAGACCTTTCTCTCTGTCTCTCTCTCTCACTGTCCACTCTGCCTGTCCAAAAAAAAAAAAGAAAAGAAAAAGCACATGTGTCAAACTAAGGAAGAACAACTTTAACATTAGTTAAAAATTTTTGGTGCAACTGCCACCGGCCAGACCCTACATTAAATGCTCAAAAAAAAAAAAAAAAATCATTACCTAATTGAATCTTGCTTATTTACCTAGAAACCTTTTATTTAAGGTATATAAACTTCCTGCATTTCGTATATACAAATTTAGGAAAATAGTGATTCTTCCCATCATACCTCCCTCCCACCCACACTCCCACCCTTCTTCCTCCTCTCTCTCCTCATTCATATTTTTTTTTTTACTAAGATTAATTTTTAATTAACTTTATGCACATAAGATTAACCCTACACTAAGTAGAGTTCAACAAACAGTATGAAAACAAAAACTATTCTTCAACAATGGAGATAAAGGCTGTTCAAAGTCATTGCATCTCAAAGTGTCTTCTATAGATTACCTTTTAGGTACTCTATTGATTACCACAGATCAGGGAAAGCATAAGGTATTTGTCTTTTTGGGGCTGGCTTATTTCATTAAATTTAATGTTTTCCAGTTATATCCATTTTTGTTGCAAATGACAGAATTTCTTTTTTTTTTTTTTTTTTACTGCTGTGTAGTATTCCATGGTGTACATACAACCATAATTCCCTTATCCAGTTTTCAGTTGACAGACATCTGGATTGATTCCATTTTAGCTATTGGTAATTGAGCTGCATAACTAATTTAATCTTTACCACAGTTTTCCATTGATAGAAGTGGATAATAATACTTATAGAGGGGCTGGCGCTATGGCATAGTGGGTAAACCTGCCACCTGCAGTGCCAGCGTCCTATATGGGCACCGGTTCAAGTCCTGGCCGCTCCACTTCTGATCCAGCTCTCTGCTAAGGCTTGGGAAAGCAGTGGAAGATGACCCAAGTTCTTGGGCCCCTGCACCCGCATGGGAGACCCAGAAGAAACTCCTGGCCCCTGGCTTTGGATCAGCTCAGCTCTGGCCATTGCAGCCAACTGGGGAGTGAACCAGCAGAATGGAAGACCTCTGAGATCTCTCTGTCTGCCTCTCCTTCTCTCTCTGTGTAACTGACTTTCAAGTAAATAAACACATCTTTAAAAAATAAATAAATCTTAAAAAAAATACTTAGAGAATGTTAGGTAACTTGTCTCAAACCTCAAAGCTAATAGGAATCAGAACCAGTACTGGAATTCAGAACTGAATCAGCATCTGTGCTCTTAATATTTATTAATACCGCTGTCTTAAAGAGCTTTGAAACGTGTTTGCTCAGTTTTAGAGTACTTTTCTCGAAGGTTAAACACTGGCAAGAACTTTATTGAGATGTAGCTTTCATAAATGCCTTTTTTTTTTTTTTAAGATTTATTTATTTATCTGAAAGACAGAGTTACAGAGAGGCAGAAGCAGAGAGAGAGGTAGAGAGATGTCTTCCATCCATTGGTTCACTCCCCAAATGGCCACAATGGCTGGAGCTGTGCCTATCCAAAGCCAGGAGCTTCCTCTGGTCTCCTATGTGGGTGCAGGGGCCCAAGGACTTGGGCCATCTTCCACTGCCATCCTAGGCCATAGCAGAGAGCTGGATTCGAAGTGGAGCAGCTGGAACTTGAACTGGTGCCCATTTGGGATGCTGGCACTGCAGGCAGCAGCTTTACCTGCTATACCACAGTGCTGGCCCCTACAATTGTTTTTTTTTTTTATCTGAACTTTCAATAACTCAGAAATTACATACTCAATGCTGTGTGCGGTATGATCATTGTCACCGAAGAGAGTTGTCTTTCAGGTAAAATTTGTAATTTATACGAAGTATGAATTTATTCTTGATTTAGCATTGAGTTAGAGTCCCGACTATTCTGCTTCCCATTCACCTCCTTGCTAATGTACCTGCTAATGTACCTAGGAAAGCAGCAGTAGATGGCCCAAGTATTTGCAGGCCTTGCCACCCATGTGGGAGACCTGGATAGAGTTCCTGGTTCCTGGCTTTGGCCTGGCCTAGTCCATTGTCAGCATTTGGGGAATGAACCAGTGGATGGAAGAACTCTGTCTCTGTCCCTCTGTTTTTCAAATAAATAAAATAGCCGGTGCCGCAACTCAATAAGCTAATCCTCCGCCTTGTGGCACCGGCACACCGGGTTCTAGTCCTGGTTGGGGCACTGGATTCTGTCCCGGTTGCCCCTCTTCCAGTCCAGCTCTCTGCTGTGGCCCAGGAGGGCAGTGGAGGATGGCTCAAGTCCTTGGGCCCTGCACCCGCATGGGAGACCAAGAGAAGCACCTGGCTCCTGCCATCGGATCAGTGTGGTGCACTGGCCGCAGTGGCCATTGGAGGGTGAACCAATGGTAAAGGAAGACCTTTCTCTCTGTCTCTCTCTCTCTGTCCACTCTGCCTGTCAAAAAAAATAAATAAACCTTTAAAAAAGGTATTCCCTATTAAAAGAAAAATATTTCACCATGCAACAATAACACAGTTCTATCATAATTTATTATTTCCATTTTAAAATTAATTATATATTCTAATTCAGTTCTTTGATTTGTAGTAGTCTTTTTGCAAATAAATTATAAGCACTTTCTAAACACCAGTATCTTCCACATAGATGGGTCAGCAAATACATTTAAAAATTGTGGAAATATTTGCCATAACAAAATATATCAATTAAAGTTTAACAGTCATTATCACTAGAGCATTTGCCTTTAATATCTTAAATCTCAGCCAATCATTTTGCTCTGTGATTTGCAAATCACAAGGTCACACCAAGAGTGTGAACTACTTGAATAAAAAAATGAAAGTAGGCTAGTTTAGGTGTTGCCAAGAGCAGCCTTAGCAGCACATATTTATTAAAAATGTAATGGAGGGGTGGGGATTTAGCACAATGTTTAAGATACAGCTTGGGACGCAAGCATCCCATATCAGAGGGGCTGGGTTTGTGTCCTAGCTCTGCTATCAATTCCAGCTTCCTGTTAAGGCACACCCTGTGAGAGAGTAGTGATGGCTCAAGTAGTTGGGTCCCTATTACACATGTGGGAGACCTAGAATGAGTTCTGGGTTTCTGGCTATGGCTTGGTCTAGCCCTAGCTGTTGTGGGCATGAACTGGGGAATGAACCAGTGGATGGAAGATCTTTCTCTGTCCATCTATTTCTGCCTCTTTGCCTTCCAAGTAAAAATAAATAAATTGAAAAATGTAATGGAAACTGCTTGGTTGAACCAAGCTGGAAGGAGCTCAGCTGAGAATACTCATAATGTAATACAAGTTGTTGGGCTCACCGTGTCCTTGACAGCCATGAAGCAGTGACAGATCCAGCGCCGAGTGGTGCCATCACGACATATGTAAGAAAAGGCTCTATCAAAGTTCCTATCTGGGGCGCAGAAAGAAACTTTCTCTATTGTCTGGTCAACTATGAGGTCCTAAAAAATCGGAAGCAGAAAGGACAAAAGGACTTATAAGAGGTTATTTAAGCTTCTCAATAAACACAGGATGTTCATTTCACAATACAGAATGCCGAATCCGATGCAACTAGGATATGGAATGGCTCAGTCTATGTGTACTAATTTGAGTACTCAGAATTTAACTTAGGAGACATCCCAAGAGGCATACTGCCTAGACGCCTCCTTCACCTCATCACAGCTTGTTGATTCCAGTTTTAGATCTCTTCCATGTTCAATTTGACAATGAATGTAAATAAGTATATCTAATTATTTTGGCTTATTAGCAAATATAAACAAATACACAGGATAGTCATATTCTAACTACCTTTTTACACAATTAGCACCATATATACATATATACATACATACATATATATATTGCTCTGCACTTCACTTATAACAACGTCTAATTTAGTAAATATTTTCATTTTAGATACTCTATTTCTCAGGTGTAGAATTTCCACATGGTTCTTTTTTATAGTTTCTATTTCTCTGCTAAGGTTTCCTATCTCTTCATTCAATAAGAGCATATTTTCCTTTTCATTAGAAGAGTATTACTATAATACTTGCTTTAAAGTCTTTGCTAATTTCAACATCTGGGTCATGGGTCAACTCATGGTTGGGTTTCTAATTATCATTTCTGATGAGAATGAGTCTTTTGTTTCTTTGAAGGCTGAGTAATTTTGCATTGCACAGTAGACATTGTGAGTATAACTTGGAGAGTTTGGATTCTATTACATTCCTTAGAACTGTTAGCTTTCGGTTTTAGCAAGCAACTAATTAGATCATACTCACATGAAAAGTTTTCTTTTGGACGGTAGCTCAAATCTGTTTTTATATCCTTAATTGGGCTATTTGGAGTCTGCTTTGTACTTGAATGGTTAAGGAGTCAGAGATTTGGGCAGAATTTATACACAGATTTTGGGGCTCCAAAGGTCTCTTTTTTATTTTTTAGTAGCTGTTGTTGCTTTAAACCTTGTCTCCTGGTTTTTCAGGCTAGAAAGACTGAGTTTTTGCTACCCTTTAGGGCACAGACGAGAGCCTGTCCTTAGGCTAGAAGCTGTGAAAAGGGAAATCACCCAGTGCCATTTTCTTCTTCTAAGTGTTAATTTCTCTCCAGTTTGCCTGCTTTGGGTTATTCTCTAGTGCCTATATTCACTGGATTGTTCTGTTCAGTTAGTAGTTGTTTGTGGGAGATTCAGTCCAATAGGAGTTTTTCAGCCATTGCTAGAGTGAAACATACTGAAGATACTTTTTCTAAATAGTTTTTATTTTTTCTTTTTAGTAATACAAATTTCATCTTCCATCCACAACTCAACCACATTTTCCACCCACAATTCAACTAACGTGTATCTATTTCTAAGAAACTATCCAAGAGTAACTATACTCTTGAGTAGAAGCACTATCAGAACCAAGAAGGACATGGATGGGAAGGTGGGACAGCAATATAATTTCACAAGCTTCTTGGTCAAAGGTTAAGGATCTCAAAAGGTAAATTTGTGCAGATTACTGCAATGGCCTTATCACAAACACTGACCCCATATTGTATTAGTTCCTTCTCACAGCAAATACTTACATAAAGGTGGGAGGATGGGACAAGGATGCAAGGCACTATTTCCTACTGTCACTCAATGTGGAACTAAATTAATGAATGTCAGTGCTGTAAGAAGCTACCAGGGGACAACATCCTTTCCAACAATTGTATAAAACCATTAAATATTTGAACATAGCCTCCAAGTACAACAAATACACACATACACACACATACATTTTTAAGATTTATTTTATTAATTTGAAAGGCAGAGTTACAGAGAGAGAGAGAGAGAGAGAGAGACAGGGGGAGGGAGGGAAGAGGTAGAGATTGAGAGATCTTCCATCTGCTGGTTTACTTCCCACATGGCTGTAATGGCCAGGGCTGGGTCAGGCTGAAGACACGAGCCAGGAGCTTCATCCAGGTCTCCCATATGGGTGCAGGAATCCTAGGACTTGGGCCATCCTCTGCTGTTTTCCCAGATACATTAGCAGGGAGCTGGATCAGAAGTGGAGCAGCTGGGACTCAACCGGTACCCATATGGGGGTGCCAGCACTTCATCCTGTTACACCACAATGCTGGCCCCAACAAACTTTATATTAAACACTAAAGAAACTATACAAGTTCTTAAAAATAAGCTAATTAAAGTGAACACTATTTTCTACAGTAACTCACTAAAATTTAACACTACTGTTTTTCTTGAACCTCAAGAAAAAAAAAAGCCTTTGTGGCCAGTGTTGTGGCATAACAGGTAAAGCTGCAGCCTGTGATGCCAGCATTCCATTTGGGTGTTAGTTCCTGTCCCAGCTGCTTCACTTCCGATCTAGCTCCTTGTTAATGGCCTGGGAAAAGCAGCAGAAGATAGCCCAAGTGTTTAGGCACTTGCTACCCACATGGGAGACCAGGAAGAAGCTCCTGGTTCCTGGCTTTGGCCTGGTCCAGCCCTGGCCATTGAGGCCAAGTGGGGAGTGAACCAGCGGATGGAAGACCTTCTTCCTCCTCCAGGACTCTGACTTTCAAATAAATAAATAAATCTATCTTTAGTCCTTCAATGGGAGGCCAAAGGACTAAAAATGTAGCTATATTAAACCACTTAAAATTTACCACGCAAGATGTCTATCAAAACTTCTTTAGCTGCCTACTAGGCTTTCTCCCTCTCCCCTGTTCAGTGACATCTGAATTTTCTTTTTAAAATGTCTACTTGTTAAACTTTTTCTTGACTTTTGGTCTATAATGAAATTTTAATTAATGGTTAATGTACTTACATAATACCTTATGCTCTTTAGGAGCACAGTCTGTGTTTCTGTTCTTATTTAGCCATTTAGGAGCACTTTTTCTCAAATGCAAAATGCTACCTATGATTTAAGATATTGTTTGGATTCTAATTAAATGTTAACCAAATAGCCTTTTAACTTACACTGCGTTTTTGGTTAAAGAGCCTGTTAATTAATTTAAGTACCACTTCCTAAAAACAACAAATTTCAGTTGTAGCCCATCATCTTTTATTAAAATTTATTTTAAATTGTAGAACAAGGCCCTTCATCTTTTACATTTGTGGGGAGTGAAATTTTCTTTTACTATGTAAGAACAGAAATGGAACTTAAATTTTAACTTGAAGTGCTAATGCTTAGTACATTAAACATACTATGGCATACAGAATAGTATGTTGAGAGAATTCTATTTTTCATAAAGTACATGAGTAACTTAATTGCTTTCTTGAATGTTAAGTAGTTACTCAGAAGATTGTACTTTGGACAAAGCAGAAAGATACAGAGTGGCTACAAAAAACTTAATAGTCTCATATTTGATATTTAGGGATTAAAAAATCTTATGAGCAGTCACATTTAAACTTCTAAAAATCTTACCTTAGTTTTTTCATCCACAACTCTGAGTCCATCTGCTGATACCCACAGGACTGCTTTAACTGCTTTCTTTCCAGTCTTTTAAGAGAAAAGGAGGAAGGGGAAGAGACACACATAAAGAATATTTTTTTAAAAAGTCATCCTACACAAAAAAATACTGACTTTGCCTTCCAAAAGTCACAAGTACAGCATGGAGTCCAAATTCAGAAGGTGTGCCTAAAGCCAGACACTCAAACCAAACTGCAAAAACATTCAGAAAAAAGCTAAAGCCATTATTTTAGAACTATAACGTAAAATGATAACATTAAGTAAAAGAGAAAGGACAGATGGAATTAAACCAAGCTACTGCATTCCATAAAGGGCCAAGAATTTATAGCTAGATTCTGCACCCATTTAAAAAAAGTCAACCAATAAAACCAAGAGTCAGAAAAATACTAAACACGTAAGGAGTTACACCACAAGTAGCTTCTACAAATGTATCTGGAGTAGGAAGTAATGGAGAAGTCTAAATGGAAATGACAACCATTCTTCTACTGTCTGACCCCAGTGTGTACAGCAGGACTTCTGAAATGTTCATGTTGGAAACAGAAGAAATCCGCATTATTTCATTAACAATCTTTAAAAATTATTTCTCCTCTCAAGATTAACACAGAACTGGTTTAGTTTTTTAATTTGAAATTAAATTCATGAAGACATTTTGAAGACATAAGAGGATTAAAAAACTACTGAAAAAATAACTTCTTATAACTTCTTTTTCCTGGCTGAGAAAAGATTCTTCTGGCACACAATAGACCTCTTTTGGCACACAAGCTGATGCAGATTTTCTCCTGTGTGGAATGTTGTACTACCCGAACAATGCCTTTTCTTAATTGCTCCAAAGATAAAAGCAAAATAAAACAAAAGCAGAATGAAGGTTGAGAATAGGTAAAAGCTTTTATAAAGAGTATAGATCAAAAGAAATTTGGTGGTAAGTTTGGAGCAGCAGTTTCTAGAAATGATTATAAAGAATAACAGAACTAGCTACCATTCTCCTCTATGTGTGTCTAATCCTTGATATGGGAAGGTGGCCTTGTTTAAATTAACTGTCGTGGTCCACTCTGGCTAGGCTCCTCATCTCTACCACCACCACATGCTTGATAAAGTGCTCACCAGAGGAAATACTAGAAGAGCTCATAGTCCACTGAAAGGTGATACTCAAATAGACAAAAGATAAACACAGTAGTAAGTGCTGGACTAGAGCTGAAAACAAGGTATGACTCCAAAAAGGGACATAGTCAAATGTGTTCATGCAACCAAGGACGGTTACACCAAGAAAAAGATATCACTGAATCTGAAATCATTCTTCTTGATGCTCTACATGTCGTCAGGGAGGAAAGGGAATGGCAGAGGTAGTAGAAAAGACAGGAAGAAGAAACAGTGGAAGATACGGAGGCAAATGATACTAAAAGTCTGAGGCTCTATAAATATTTCAGTACAGCTTCAAAGTAGGCTGGGTGAGCAAGGCACAATGAGAGAAGATGAAGGAAAGGCCTGGACATGGAGGGCATTGTGTATCTGCCAAGGAATTGGATCTTCATTCTGTGGGCAATTAGAAGTAAATGAAGGTGGGGTTGGCATTTGGTGTGGTGGTTAAGATGCCACCTGGGATGCCAACATTCCATACTGGAATACCTGAGTTCATATCCCAGCTCTGCTCTGAGTCTAGCTTTCTGCTAATGTGTACTCTGGGAGACAGCAGATGATGGCTCAAGTAGATGGGTACCTGCTACCTAGAGAGAACTGGATAGAGTTCCTAGGTCCCCGCATCAGCCTGGCTCAGTCCCAGCTGATGTGGGCATCTGGGGAGTGAATCAGCAGATGAGAGATCTGTCTGTCCCTTTGCCTTTCAAATAAATAAGTAAATAGAAGCTACTGAAGGAATTTAAGCATAATTAAACAGATGAGTATTTTAAAACATTTATTCATTTTTCATTATTTGAAAGGCAGAGAGAGATGGACAGTTAGAAAAAGATCTTCCATCTGCTGGTTCATTTCCCAGATACCCACAGAGCTCAGGCTGTTTGGCAGAGGGTACTATCAAATAAGACAGAGAAAAGAAGAGATGCAAAAGCAAGTTTGACAGGATTAATGGATTTCAAGCCAAGTTTAAGGTGTGCATGCAATATCCAACTGGAGATGTTCAACAGGCAATTGGATATATATGTTTGAAGCTCGTAGAGAATTCTAAGATGGAATTTTAGATTTGGGAGACACAAATGATTAGAGTAATGAGAGCCAAGGACACTGGAGAACACTAATTATAAGGCATTGGGAAAACATGAGTAATTCCTTGAACTATCAGAAAAGGAATATGTACAGAGACAGCAGAATTGAGAAAGAGTAATGTCACTGAAACTAAGGGAGAAGAGTTTCAAAAAGGAGTGAATGGTTTCCAGTGTCAAATGGTGTGCGGTGATTAATGATCAAGTTAAGCAAAGATGTAAAAAGTGCCCACTTGGGGCCCGCTTTGTGGTGTGGCAGTTAACTACATTGCCTGCAATATTGGCATCCTATATGGATGCCACTTTGTGTCATAGCTGCTCCACCCAATCCAGCTCCCTGTTAATGGCCTGGGTTAAGTATGGAAGATGGTACAAATGTTTGGGCCCCTGCCACCCATGTGGGAGACTCGGATAAAAGCTCCCGTCTCCTTCAGCCTGGCCCATCACTGGTTGTTGTAGCCATCTAGGGAGTGAACCGTGTGTGTGAATGTGTGTGTGTATGTCCTTGTCTGTCTCTGTAACTCTGACATTCAAAATAAATACATCTTTTTTTTGTAAAGTGTCCATGGGATTTACCAATGAGGACAGGGTTGAGTAATAGAGGTGACGGCAAATTCAAGTGCTCACTTGTGTAGGTCCCTTTGTGTAGCTCTTTCTGTCTCTCCCTCTGTAACTTTGTCTTTCATATAAATAAAATACATCTTAAAAAAAAAAAAAGTGAAAGGTAGCACTACTAAAATCCAGAAACAGGTATCCATCAATACTTTATGTAACATTTAATATTTTTCTGGAAGTTACCCTCCACGAAGGTAGGGTTTTTTTCCTAACTATATTGTTCATTGCCGTGTACCCCTGGAGTTTAAACAATGCCTGGAACACAGTAGGAGCTCAAGGAGTATTTGCTGAAAGAAGAAACCTGCTAAATATCTGTGGTAAGGGATGGGAACAGTAACCAGTAACACAGAAGACTGCCATGTGGCACTGAAAATCGTGTGTTAAACAATTACATTTGCAGTTTTATCAGTTGCTCATGGTGTAAGTGTGGCCTATAGTGTTCAGCATCTGAGGTTACAGAGAAGACAACTTCAAAATTAGAAGACTGAAGGTGAGGAAAAATAATAGGTCATTTTAGAATGGGACTATTATCCAGTTAGTCTTCTTATTCAGGGAAATAAAACATAGTCTCTATCCAATTACATGGCTATGAAAACATCTGTGCTTTTTGATATACCTTTATAATAAATTTGATGGTATTATACTAATATATCAGTTAGGAATTATATTTATCAAATTTCATGGCCTCTCATCTCTCCAAACAAAGAAAACAGATAATATGAATTCTTTTAGTATCTGCTTATTCACTTGGGTGTAATTTCTTATATATAAGTCTGCTTTGCTACCTTAAAGTTACTTTAATCAGGTAATGAGATACTAATGCGCCAAGATTCTTGTAGTTCATCCTAGGAGATCAGGTCAAAGTTACCTAACCAAGGGACCAAAAAAGAAAATATAACTCAGAGGAAGTATGAAATGTATACATTACGGGGGCTGGCACTGTGGTGCAGTGGGTTAAAGCCCTAGTCTGAAGTGCCGGCATCCCATATTGGTGCTAGTTCTAGTCCCAGCTGTTCCACTTCCGATCCAGCTCTCTGCTATGGCCTGGGAAAGCAGTGGAAAAGTGTCCAAGTCCTTGGACCCCTGCACCCACTTGGGAGACCCGGAAGAAGCTCTTGGCTCCTGGCTTCGGATCGGTGCAGTTCCAGCCATTGCAGCCATCTGGGGAGAGAACCAGTGGATGGAAGACCACTCTTTCTGTCTCTACCTCTCTCTGTAACTCTTTCAACTAAATAAAATAAATCTTTAAAAAAAAAAAAAAAAAGAAGGCCAGCGCCATGGCTCAACAGGCTAATCCTCCGCCTTGCGGCGCCGGCACACCAGGTTCTAGTCCGGGTCGGGGCGCCGGATTCTGTCCCAGTTGCCCCTCTTCCAGGCCAGCCCTCTGCTGTGGCCCAGGAGTGCAGTGGAGGATGGCCCAAGTGCTTGGGCCCTGCACCCCATGGGAGACCAGGAAAAAGCACCTAGCACCTGGCTCCTGCCATTGGATCAGCGCGGTGCACCAGCCGCAGCACGCTGTCCGCGGCAGCCATTGGAGGGTGAACCAACGGCAAAGGAAGACCTTTCTCTCTGTCTCTCTCTCTCACTGTCCACTCTGCCTGTCAAAAAAAAAAAAAAAAAGAAATGTAGGTATTACATACATTTTAGTAGCCCAAGTACCTCATAAAAAATAAACTCTATCCTTTAGGCACGAATAAAAACGTGGTACCAATAGTATAAATATGAAACATTAAGAATCCAACACTTCATATTTATTTCAAGGATATAGGTAGAATTAACACAACTACTGACACTGTCATGAAAATGAGTTTCACGACAAAGACTAAGCTGCTTATTCTTCAAGGAAAGAAGATGGATCTGACATGGACAGAACTTTATTAACTCAGAAGCTGGTGCAATCTTGAGCAGGAAGAAAACCACAACAACCTCCAAGTAAAAACTGACAAATCAAAGTATCATTTTCAAGTAAACACGCTACTCTCCAGATATTCAGCTTAGAATTTAAAAGTTAACATCTGGCCGGCGCCGTGGCTCAACAGGCTAATCCTCCGCCTTGCGGCGCCGGCACACCAGGTTCTAGTCCCGGTCGGGGCGCCGGATTCTGTCCCGGTTGCCCCTCTTCCAGGCCAGCCCTCTGCTGTGGCCCGGGAGTGCAGTGGAGGATGGCCCAGGTGCTTGGGCCCTGCACCCCATGGGGAGACCAGGAAAAGCACCTAGCTCCTGGCTCCTGCCATCGGACGAGCGCGGTGCGCCGGCCGCAGCGCGCCGGCCGCGGCGGCCATTGGAGGGTGAACCAACGGCAAAGGAAGACCTTTCTCTCTGTCTCTCTCTCTCACTGCCTGTCACAAAAAAAAAAAAAAAAAAAGTTAACATCTGCTTTAGACCTCTTTTATTAAGGGTAGATACTAAACCAATAGAACAAACAGGCTCTAATTTTAGAAAAAGTGATAGCAGGTAGTGGATCTATTACAAATTACTAAATCAGGACACTTCTACTGCAAGTAAGGGAAATGCACAGGAAATCGCAACATGAAAAAAAACCCATGAAGGAACACAAAATGGTTGCAGAAACGACACATAAACAGTCACTTAGGCTCTTTTAGGCATACTAAAAGATCAGTTTCTAGTAAATATAAAAGCTATCCACAGTAAAAGGCAATTGAAATAACCAATTACATCAAAGGACTGCCGTCTATTTCCAGAGCATTTTTTTAGTAGAAATCATTTTAAAAATAAACTGAAAAGGATGAAGATAACACATTGATGATATTCTTGGTAG
This sequence comes from Sylvilagus floridanus, assembly GCA_949820135.1. Lineage (NCBI taxonomy): Eukaryota > Metazoa > Chordata > Mammalia > Lagomorpha > Leporidae > Sylvilagus > Sylvilagus floridanus. The sequence continues at coordinate 5,829,306 of OX463228.1, read as the reverse complement.
ACTGAAAGATCCTTATGTTTCTCTTTCATTTTACATACTGATATTATCCTGGAGAGAAATGAGTTTTAATTGTTCAAATCAGGGATTGGAAAATGTGACAACAGGGCAAATAGAAAATATTTTAGGCTTTGTGGGCCATGTAATCTTTACTGCAACTACTCAATTCTGTCACTGCAGCATAAAAATAGCTAAATGGTCATGGCTTCATTCTAATGAAACTCAATTTACAAAAATAAATAATGGGCCATCACTTGCTAACTTCTGATATAAATCATCATAACCTCTGGAAAGTGATCCCTAACTAAATCTTTTTGGAAAGACAGTTTGTTATACGGAACTATTAGACCTGGTTGGAATGGTGTCCCTGAATTCTTCCCTGCATCCTCTCCCTTTCTGACAAATGTATTTTTAGCCTCCCACCTGTTAAAATTGTGACTCACATCTTGGGTGTTGTCCAACTCAAAAATTCTATGATTCCCAAAAGCATGCAATTAATCTACATAACCAGAAGTGATACTTAAAGGCATAGCTCTGCTGCACATGGGATAGGTAAGAGCAAAAAGATTAATAGATATTCTAATATGTCAAAGTAAAATAATGCCACAAAATCACATGGAAGCATAATTTGGCAAAGCTATGGAATGTGAAGACACAACAGCAGCAAACAGACCAATTTGGGCAGAAGGACAGAGTAAGTCACTATTTCTGGATAACAGTGATTTGCAATTCTGTTTGCCAAGTTTTTTCAACTATAAACTAAAAAGGTTTTCAAGTGTACCTAGTGTGTAATGGATTGCTGGTCAGTTTCTCTATCACACCTGTATAGAGACAACCCACTCATTACACATTAATAATGATACATTAACCAGGCAACCAAGAGTATACCTTTTATAAATGCACAGGAGACTTTTTAATCACAGGAAACTTGGCTTCGTTATTTTTTCTTGATCTGAGGAGAAAGGCCTTAAAGTCTTTAATTTGATATTTGAGTTTCTGACCAGAATGGTGTAATGAACATTTTAATCTTTTTTTTTTTTAAAGATTTTATTTATTTATTTGAGAGGTAGAATTACAGAGAGAGAGAGAGAGAGAGAGAGAGAGAGAGAGAGAGAAGGGTCTTCCTTCCATTGGTTCACTCTCCAAATGGCTGCAATGGCTAGAGCTACGCCAATCTGAAGCCAGGAGCTTCTTCCTGGTCTCCCATGTGGGTGCAGGGGCCCAAGCACTTGGACCATCTTCTACTGTTTTCCCAAGCCACAGCAGAGAACTGATTGGAAGAGGAGCAGCCGGGACTCAAACCAGCACCCATTCGGGATGCTGGCGCTACAGGCGGAGGATTAACCTACTGCGCCATGGCGCCAGCCCCCTATTTTTATCTTATCATTCCAAGGTACAGTGACCATTCCCCCATGAACAAAGCAGTAAAAGGCAGAAACATAACTTTCTCAAGATTTGAGTCTGATAAAGAGCTCAAGAAACTCAGCAACAAACAACCCAGTTAAGAAATGGGCAAAGGACTTGAACAGGCATTTTTCAAAAGAGGAAATCCAAATGGCCAACAGACACATGAAAAACTGCTCAGGATCACTAGCCATCAGGGAAATGCAAATCAAAGCTACAATGAGGGGGTGCCAGCACCGTGGCATTGCAGGTAAAGCCGCTGGCAGATTGGGATGCCAGTTCGAGTCTTAGCTGCTCCACTTCTGATCCAGCTCTCTGCTATGGCCTGGGAAAGCAGTAGAAGATGGTTCAGCAAGTCCTTGGACCCCTGGAACCTGCATGGGAGACCTAAAAGTTCCTGGCTCTTGGCTTTGGATTGGCCCAGCTCCGGCCATTGCAGCCATTGGGGGTTGACCCAGAGGATGGAAGGCCTCTCTTTCTCTCTCTGCTTCTGCCTCTCTGTAATTTTGCCTTTCAAATAAAAAAATAAATCTTGGAAAAAACTACAATGAAGCTTCATCTCACCCAGTTAGAATGGCTCTCATATAGAAATCAGCAAACAATAACTGCTGGCAAGGATGTAGGGGAAAAGGTATCCTAATCCACTGTTGGTGGGAATGTAAATTAGTATAGCCATTGTGGAAGACAGTATGGAGATACTGCATAAAGCTGAAAATAGATACACCATATGACCCAGCAATCCCACTCCTGGGAATCTACCCAAAGAAATGAAATCAGCACATGAAAGTTATCTGTACCATCATGTTTACTACAGCTGAATTCACAAAAGCTAAGATATGGAACCAACCTAGGTGTGTCTATCAACTGATGACTGGATAAAGAAAGTGTGGGAAAAGAAATATACATATAGTGTGGTATACTACTCAGCTGTAAAAAATTGAAATCCTGTCTTTTGCAAGAAAATGGATGCAACTGGAAATCATTTTACTTAGTGAAATAAGCGAGTCTCAAAAAGACAAATGTCATGTTTTCCCTGGTCTGTGGTAACTAATAGAGTACTCAAAAATGTAATATACAGCAGTGAATTGACATTTTTAGAGTTGATGACTGTTTACAGCACTTATCTCTACTGTTGAGGAACAATGTTTTTTTTTCTATTCTTCTTACTAGTTGAATTCTTTACTTACTGCAGTGTTAATCTTATGAGTATAAAGTAACTGAAAGTAGATCAGTAGATCATTGTAAAAATTAAGGGAGGGAATAAGAGAGGGAGGAGGAAGGATGAGACCATGGGTGGGAGGGAAGATAGGGTAGGAAGTATCACCCATGTTCCTAAATCTGCATATATGAAATACATGAAATCTGTTTACCTTAAAAATTTAATAAAAAAAATTAAAAAAAAAGATATTTGAGCCTGGCATTAAGTCTAATAGCTTATTCATTACAAGTACAGCAACATTGAGGTACACTATTTCTTGCACTTTCTTAAATGAGAGGGGCACTTAACAAAAATAAGGATGTTGGCAGGTCATGAACCACACAACAAAGGAGAGATTTTGGAGGCAATTTAACTCTTCTACTTTGCCAAAATACTTTAGTTAGAGGGGAGGGATTATTCTAATCTTAGGTTCACATTTCAAGTACATTTAACAGTTGAAATGAAAATCCTACAGGCATCCCAACTTCAGTCTGTCTAAAATAAAGTTCATTATACCCCTTTGCACAATGAGTAATTCTACCATCCCTTTGGTCATCCATGCCAGATACTTAGATCTCAATTTCTATCCTTCTCCACATTCCTAGAACGAATGAATGAATGAGAAAGCATGTTCTCTCTTACCCCAAATGCCTTTGGTAGTGCTATTTCTTCTGTCTGATATCCATTTCTCCTCTAGTTTAAGTGGAACTCACAGTTTTAAGGCTCAGCCTTAGGTATCATTGTATCATCTCCTAAAAACCTTCATCACATTCTTTCACATTCATTCTTTTTCTGTTCCCCTAGTACCTGTAATAGTTATACAATTTTTCTGCCATCTTTAAGACTGATTCCTTGTACTACAGGGTAAATGTGAGGGTAGTACATTTGTAATTAATTCATTTTTTCAATCAACCACTAACTCAAATATTTTGGATCACAAACTATTGCAATCATTGAAGATTGAACAGTGAACATTCCTGTCCCCAGAACTTACATTTTAGTGAAAAAGAATTAAACAAATAAGCAAATGTATGGTATGACAAGTGGTGATGAGCCCTATCAGTGAAAAATGAAGCTACGAGATGGAACAAGGAACGTATGTGCATGAAGTGCAATAAATGCCTCACTGAGACAGGGTTTCTGAACAAAGGGAAAGAGGCGTAAATTCCACACTACAGGTTATAGCCAGTGTAAAGGCCATGGGGTGGAATCACACCTGGTGTGTTCCAGGAATAGCAGAAAGCAATAACAAGAAAACTAGTATGGCAGGAACAGGAGGAGGGAGAGGGACAGTAGGATGATATAATAGAGGGAAAAAAAAAAAAAGACAGAGGAAATTAATATACAGTGGCTACAAGGCCCAAAAGATTTTGGTTTTTACTTTGAATAGTTCAGGAGGATTTGGGGCAGCGGAGCAGTATAATTGGACCTCTGTTTCAAAAGGACCACTCAGGTGATATTTTGAGAAAAGATGGTGGGAGGCAACAACAGAAGTAGGATGCTACTGCGATGATTTAGGTGAGAAGAGTTGCTGCAAGCCAGGCCAGTAATGACAGTTGATTAGGTTCTTGAATGCTGAAGCAGACAGAAGGTATTAACAGATTGGACTGTAGGGTATAAAAGAGAGGAGTCAAGGTCAGCCAGGACTTCAAACTAGAACACAGAGACAGAGTTACTGTGAATTGAGATGGAGAAAACTAGGGGAGACCAAACTAGGGGAGAAGGATCAAGAATTTGGTTTGCGGCTGGTGCCGTGGCTCATTAGGTTAATCCCCCGCCTGCAGCGTAGCACCCCAGGTTCTAGTCCCAGTTGGAGTGTGGGGTACTAGCCACTATTGCTTCTCTTCCAGTCGTCCAGCTCTCTGCTGTGGCTCATTAGGTTAATCCCCCGCCTGCAGCGTAGCACCCCAGGTTCTAGTCCCAGTTGGAGTGTGGGGTACTAGCCACTGTTGCTTCTCTTCCAGTCGTCCAGCTCTCTGCTGTGGCCTGGGAGGGCAGCAGAGGATGGCCCAAGTGCTTGGGTCCCTGCACCTGCATGGGAGACTGGAGGAAGCACCTGGCTCTTGGCTTCGGATTGGCGCAGCGCTGGCCATAGAGCCATTAGGGGAGTGAACCAACAGAAGGAAGACCTTTCTCTCTTTCTCTCTCTCACTGTCTATAACTCGCGCTCTGTCTCACTGTCTAACTCTGCCTAGCAAAAAAAAAAAAATTTGGTTTGCAACATGTGAAAGCGTGAGTTGCTTATCAGATATGAAAGTGGAAATGTTTAATGATGATAATAATGATACGTAGCATCTATCAACTACAGGAGGTTATTTTGTGTACTTTGCTTGTGGTTGCTCATTTAATCTTTACAATAATTAGATGAGGTAGGTATCAGTTACAAAGCTAGGAAGTACCTAGGCCAGGATTAAAGGCAGGTAAGGTAATCTGGCTTGAGTCTGTGCCTTTGACTCCTGGAAATACCACTTTGGAGTTCAGGGGACAGATCTAGAGACATAAATTCCACCATCAGCACACAGATGATATTTAAAGCCATGACACTGGATAAGATCATCAAGGGAGAGTATAAGTTAAAAAAAAATGGTCCAAAGACTGAGAAATAGACATTGATAAAAGGGGAAAACAAGGAAACTATGATTCCTGAACTCTAAATGAATCACAGCTTTTTAAAGAGAAGGTTGGGCTATGTCAAATGTTGCTGAAGGGCTAGTATTATGGCATAACAGGTAAAGCTGCAGCCTGTGATGCCAGCAGCCCATATGGGTGCTGGTTTGAGTCCTGGCTGCTCCACTTCCAATCCAGCTCTCTGCTATGGCCTGGGAAAGCAGCAGAAGATAGCCCAAGTCCTTGGGCCCCTGCACCCGCATGGGAGACCCAGAAGAAGCTCCTGGCTCCTGGCTTTGGATTGGCGCAGTTCCAGCCATTGCAGATCTGGGGAGTGAACCATTGGATGGAAGATCTCTCTCTCTCTCTTTCTGCCTCTCCTCTCTCTGTGTAACTCTTTCAAGTAAATAAATAAATCTTAAAAAAAAAAAAAGGGGCCGGCGCCGCAGTTCAACAGGCTAATCCTCTGCCTGCGGCACTGGCACACCAGGTTCTAGTCCCAGTCAGAGCCCCAGATTCTGTCTCGGTTGCTCCTCTTCCAGTCCAGCTCTCTGCTATGGCCCAGGAGTGCAGTGGAGGATGGCCCAAGTGCTTGGGCCCTGCACCCACGTGGGAGACCAGGAGAAGCACCTGGCTCCTGGCTTTGGATCAGCGTGGTGTGCCAGCAGCCGCAGCGGCCACTGGAGTGTGAACCAACGGAAAAAGGAAGACCTTTCTCTCTCTCTCTCTCACTCTCCACTCTGCCTGTCCAAAAAAAAAAAAAAAAATGGAAGGGCCCCTGCACTGGCATGGGAGACCCAGAAGCAGCTCCTGGCTCCTGGCTTCAGATCGGCACAGCTGGTGGTCAATTGGGGAGTGAACCAGTGGATGGAAGACCCCCCCCCCAAACTCTGCCTTTCAAGTAAATAAATCAATCTTTTAAAAAAATGAATGGAGTCCAGCGCAGTGGCTCACTAGGCTAATGTTCCGCCTGTGGTGCCGGCACCCCAGGTTCTAGTCCCGGTTGGGGTGCCGGATTCTGTCCCAGTTGCTCCTCTTCCAGTCCAGCTCTCTGCTGTGGCCCAGGAATGCAGTGGAGGATAGCCCAGGTCCTTGGGCCCTGCACCCGCATGGGAGACCAGGAGTAAGCACCTGGCTCCTGGCTTTGGATCAGAGCAGCGCGCTGGCTGTAGCAGCCATTTGGGGGGGTGAACCAATGGAAGGAAGACCTCTCTCTCTCTCTCTCTCTCTCTCTCTCTCTCTCTGCCTGTCAAAAAAAAAAAAAGGAAATCTTCTGGTTACCCTTGGAGTTGTCTTTTTGGTACCTCCCCCCAAGGAATTTTTAATAATACACTTTAAAAGGAAAAATAAACCAAATCCTGAGAAGATGCACTTAATAAAACACAAGAGAAGGCAAATTTACACAAGGGCAGGTACAGGAATTTAAAAATCAAGAACAAAAGAAAAAGGGAGCAGATATTTCCCCACTTTTAAAGAAAAGAACCCAGAATGAAGATAAGTACTGAGTATAATTTGTCACAGAGGAGAACATTCAGGAAATATAAACTAGAATGTAGATATGAATATACCGACTTAAGAATGGAGTCATTAAATAGCAAGAAATGTTTTATACTCAATAATTAGGTAAATACAATATAACCACATAAAACCACATTTTTCAAAAATGTATTCTCTAAAACTTAACCACGTCTAGAGGGCCAGCATTGTGGCACAGTGAGTTAAGCCACTGCCTGTGATGTTGGCATCCTATATGGGCACTACTTAAGTGTCCCAGTTGTTCCAGTTCCGATCCAGTTCCATGCTAATGGCCTGGGAAAGTAGCAGAAGATGGCCCAGTACCTGGACCTCTGCCACCCACGTGAGAGATCAAGAAGAAGCTCCTGGCTTCGGCCTGGCCCAGCTGCAGCCCTCTAGAGTTTCTGTGGCCCAGCTGCAGCCCTCTCACTCTGTAACTCTGACTTTCAAATACATAATACATCTTTTTTTTTTAAAAGTAACCATTTCTCATGGTGCCACTTAATAGCTGTAAAAGCATAAAAACTTGGAAAAATAAATTTGGCTATACATTAACAGGATCTGCTAGAACAGATAACATAGCAATATATAGATTTTGTGTGACTTTTAGTTAGAAGCGGTTACTACAAAACAAAACTCCAAGGGAAGAGTTCATAAAGTCAAATGCCTGGGGGGTAAAGGCAGATAACAAAACGAGTGAAGCAGGCAGAGTGTAAGGGCCAACAGGGAGCTGTAGTGAACAGGCAACCAAAGGAACAGCTGCTACTCAGCTCAAACCACTATTGCCACATAGAAAGCATGCTGTTTTGCCAGATCTAATTCTTTAAATCATAGTTTTACACGAAAGTTCTCAATGTTTAAAATATTTGCAGCTAATTCAAATTTATAAACTGTGTGCAGACCACGCAATCCATTTTTAAGGAAGTATTTAGGCCTTTAAGCACTAGTATCCTCTGCGTTAGACATTTTCTATTCATTATAATTAAGGAACATAAGAGGAAAGTAGAGGCCAATCCTTCTGAATGACAACATGTGGAAGTGTGAGTTGCTTATCAGACATGAAAGTGGAAATGATTAATGATTGTAATAAAGTTACCTAGCACCTATCAACTACAGGAGGTTATTTTGTACACTTTGCTTGTGAACACGTGCTAAGTAAAAGAATTTTGCAGCAAGTCAGAAAATCTTGGTTTTTAGTGTAGGTGCTGCCATTTAGTACTCGCTGGGTGATCCTGAGCTTCTGTTAAATCATGTGTAAAATACAGTTTCATAAATCACCCTAACATTTACTGAGCTATTGTGAATAGCAAATTAGAAAGTAGCTCACAGCATATCATAAACTATAAGGCTCAACACAAATATAAATAAATGGCTTTAAAAGGAGACCTAGGGGCTGGTGTTGTGGGATAGTAGGTAAACCTGCTGCTTGCAATGCCGGCATGCTACATGGGTGCCGGTTCATGTTCTGGCTGCTCCACTTCTGATCCGGCTCCCTGCTAATGGACTGGGAAAAGCAACGGAAGATGGCCCAAGTACTAGGGCCCCTGCCATCCATGTGGAAGACCTGGAAGAAGCTCCTGGCTCCTGGCTTTGGCCTGGCCTAGTTGTGGCCATTGGAGCCATCTGAGAGTAGTGAACCAGCAGATGTAAGATTTCTCTTTATAACTCTTTCAAATGAATAAATCAATCTTAAAAAAAAAAGGAGACCTAACAGGGTGACCTAAGATTTTATAGAGTCACTCTCCTCATAAAATGAGAATATGCATTACTCAGCTCATAGGGGCTTCTTAGATACATTAAATACAATTCTTTCCTAATGTTCAGTACCATCTGATTACTTGGTGATAAACTATTTGCCTAGTATGGCCAACTGTACTAATCAACCTGGGTACAGCAGCCTCTAAAAAGTCAAGTGCAATACTGGATTTCCCAAGGCAACAAGCAATTTAATACAGCTAGTTTGGAAGAAGTAATTTGTTATTCTTTTTTTTCCTTCTCTTTTAGGATGCTTTAAAGCTTAAAATGGATTAATATGGTCCTCTAACAGACCCAGATTACCTGTTCCCTACTGCTGAAGTTTCTGGAGGGACTGCTCCCACATCCGGCGATGCAAGAATAGGGAAGCAATAGTCATCAGGTCCAGGAGGAGTTAAGGCAAAAAAGCAGAAATGGCTTTCTGGCTATGACTCAGAAATTTAAAATCAAAGCTAATGATTTTTCCATTGACCTCGTTTTATGCAGAAGTGTTTGTAAGAAATATTTCTTGACTAATGTTATTCTACTTATCCTAGACGATTAATTAAACAATACATGATTTGAAGACTAAGAAAGTACCAACATTTATGAGGAACCGTACTGGATTTAAAGCTCCATATTATTCTAAGAGATTTTTTTCTTTTTCTTTTTCTTTTTTTTTTTTTTTTTGGACAGGCAGAGTGGACAGTGAGAGAGAGACAGAGACAGAGAGAAAGGTCTTCCTTTTTCCATTGGTTCACCCCCCAATGGCTGCTGTGGCTGGCGCACCATGCTGATCCGAAGCCAGGAGCCAGGTGCTTACTCCTGGTCTCCCATATGGGTGCAGGGCCCAAGGACCTGAGCCATCCTCCACTGCACTCCCAGGCCACAGCAGAGAGCGGGACTGGAAGAGGAGCAACCAGGACAGGATCCGGCACCCCGACCAGGACTAGAATCCGGTGTGCCAGTGCCGCAGGCGGAGGATTACCCTATTGAGCTGCAGCGCCAGCCTCTAAGAGATTTTTCACTTTTAGCTTTCATCAAACCACAATTCATCTAGCAAATTCAACAAATCAAGTCTCTCTTACTAGCCAATTTCTTGAATATAAGTGTGGAGGCAAGTGGAATGATGGCAGCTTGAAAGACTTAAAAGGGGGCTGGCACTGTGGTGTAGTGGGTAAAGCCGCCACCTTCAGTGCTGGCATCCCATATGGGAACTGGTACAAGCCCTGGCTGTTCACTTCCAATCTAGCTCTCTGCTATGGTCTGGGAAAACAGTAAAAGATGGCCCAAGTCTTTGGGCCCCTGTACCCATGTGGGAGACCTGTAAGAAGCTCCTGGCTCCTGGCTTCAGATTGGCACAGCTCTGGCCATTGTGGCCATCTGAGGAGTGAACCAGCGGATGGAACCCCTCTCTCTTTTTCTTTCTCTCTCCCTCCCTCTGCCTCTCTGTAACTCTGTCTTTCAAATAAATAAATATAATAGGTTAAGCCACCATCTGCAACTTCAGCATCCTATTAGGCTCCATTTCTGATGCAGCTCCCTGCTAATGTGTCTGGGAAAACACTGGAAGATATCCCAAGTTCTTGGGCCCTTGCACCCACATGGGAGATCTGGATGAAGCTCTTGGCTTTGGCCGGGCCCAGCACCAGCGGACCTAAGATCTCTCTCTTAATCTGTCCCCCCCCCCCCATCCGCCCCCATCTTCTCTCTGTAACTCTGCTTTGCAAATAAATAACATAAATCTTTTTTTATTTTATTATTATTTTTTTTTTGACAGGCAGAGTGGACAGTGAGAGAGAGAGACAAAGAGAAAGGTCTTCCTTTGCCATTGGTTCACCCTCCAATGGCTGCCGCGGCTGGCGCACTGCGGCCGGCGCACCGCGCTCATCCAATGGCAGGAGACAGGTGACAGGTGCTTTTCCTGGTCTCCCATGGGGTGCAGGGCCCAAGCACCTGGGCCATCCTCCACTGCACTCCCGGGCCACAGCAGAGAGCTGGCCTGGAAGAGGGGCAACCGGGACAGAATCCGGCGCCCCAACCAGGACTAGAACCCAGTGTGCCGGCGCCGCAAGGCGGAGGATTAGCCTATTGAGCCACGGCGCCGGGCCAATAACATAAATCTTTAAAAAAAAAAGACTTAAAAGGTTCAAAATTAAACATTTTCCTTAAAAAACACATTCTTTATAAGTCTATGGGTGATATTTTTTCTTCCTTTTTTGTCTAAACTCTTTGAATGACTTACTGTAATTTAAAAAAAATTATATGATCAGAATAAAATCACTTTTCCATAAAAGGAATCTCCCCCTTCCCCAATAACATAAGGAAAAGAATTCTGATAGTCACATTTGTTCACAGATGCTATTATGGGATTGCTTAGTACCTTTTAAGAATCCCTGTGGGAGGGGAAAAAGGTTTTAAATTTAAAAATTATTTGAGCCACAGAAAAAGATGACTAGAAATGAAACTCGAAGTTAAATTACTTTTTCAAAAGAAAACTAGAGAAATGGCTACTGAGCCTAGCAGTGAAGATGCCAGTTAGAATGTCTGTGTCCCACACTGGAGCATCTGGGTTTGATACCTAACTCTGGCTCCTCATTCAGGCTTCCTGCTATACAGGGAGGCAGAAGTGATGGTTCAAGCATTTGAGTGTCTGTCACCCACATGGGAGACCTGGATTGATTCTTGGCTCCTGGCTTTGATCTGGCCCAGCTCCAGCTGTTACGAGCATCTGGGGAATGAACCAGAGGACAGGAGTTCTCTCTCCTCATCTCTCTCCTCTGCCTCTCAAATAAGTAATATTTTTAAAATTATGTACATAAAAAAGTTAGAGAGTTAAAGTAAATTTATACAAAGATCCTTATTTACTAGCCCCTTTCAAGGTGAAATCTCTTAAAATTGTAAATAATATGAAAATGGAATGATTCCATGGCTTGGTGAATAACAGTGTGATTATCTGGGTTCAAATCCTAGCTTCTATCACTGACTCTATCTGTGAATTACTCAGCCAGGTCACTTACACTCTGTAAAGCTCAGTTTCTACGTTGTAAAGTAAGGAAAAAATTAATTTCAAGTTATTTAAAAATTAAGTGAAATGATGCATAACTTTCTCTTTTAAAGTGATTTGTTTGAAAGGCAGAGTTTCAGAGAGAGAAAAGGAGAGAGAGATCCTCCAGCTGCCTGGTTTACTTTCAAATGGCTGCAACGACCAAGTCAGGGCCAGACAGAAGCCAAGAGCCTCTTCCTGGTCTCCCACATGGGTGCAGGGCCCAAGGACCTGAACCATCCTCCAGTGCCCTTCAAGGTGAACAAGCAGGGAGCTGGATTAGAAATGGAACAGTAGGACTCAAACTGGTGCCCATATAGGACACTGGCGCTGCAGGCCATGGCTTAACCCAGTGTGCCACAGCACTGACCTCATAATTTTCTCTTATGCCATACAAATTTATCCTTTAGCAAAAATGCAACGGAGGTAACTAATAAGCACAGTTAAACTAGTACATCATGTAGTATACAGTTGAACTAGTACATACATGTAAGTGCATCATGACCCCATTATATACAGAAATGAATACTGCCACCTCAGGATTCATTTTGAAGGAAGAACTTTGTTCCCTAATACTATACTAGATTTTTTTAAACTATGTATTTTCAACACTGTTTTTCTATAAACCAAATCAGTATTTTCTGCAACCTAATATTCAAAGATACAAGGTTGTTCTATCTAAAGTAGAGATACATAAAATTGGTCACTTAGATAATTAAAATCATATAACGGTTGTGGTGATATAGACTTGCTTTTAGAAATTATATTTGGGAAACAATAAATACTCCATAAAATTTCCTTAACAATTATTTATAATGCTGTAAATGTTTATAGGATTCTTTCTAGATGTGTATCCTGTATTATAAGGACCCCTCTCCTGTCTCTGTGTAACTCTTTCACTTAAATAAATCTGAAAAAAAAAAAAAAAAAAGCCTACTAAAATTTTTTTACTGTGACATGTGTGGGAAAATAAACTTTTTAATCCAAGATTAATGTGGGTAATTTAATCAAATCATTAGATCAAAAGATTTCAAATTGTTTACATGAGTTTAAAAGTGACTTAAACCGGAATGAGAAAATACAAAAACATGTTACAGCTAAAACATTTTATTGGGAAGGAAATGAAAATTTTCAGTCACAATAACTCTTAACCTACAACTCAGTTAAGAACGATATTTTTCTCTTATACTATTTCTGTTTGAATTATTAACACTTATTAAAAACGAAACAATGGTAAATTTGAACACAAATATTTTGCAGGCTTATAGTGTTTTTTTCTTAGATTAGCAAATTAGGTTAAAAACAAGTATTTGTACTTTTATTTACTTCACCTGAACTTAGATTAACTTAGATTGAAAAAAAGTAAAAGTAATAGCATTCAATGTAAAATTTGAGGTACACTAAAATTTCACTTGAATTTAAATTTCTTTACATTTCTCTGTCAACATTGGGCACTGAGTAAAATCCATTTCTTAAAAATACCACTAATATGCTAACATGAACAGAATTTTAAAAGATAAAATTAAATTTATTTTAATACTGAGTGCTGAGGAGACAATCTTTTTAACCTACTCAACTAATTTATTGAGATTTCCAAGGAATCATGAGATTTAGTAACAACAGACACACAGGTAATGCCATTGATAGCAACTAATTAATTTCCAAATACAAATAATTCATAAACAAAAAATTTCCTGTCTTATAGTGCTACACTAGGGGTGTAACTCCTTATAAAGCAAGCACAAATGTGGCATCAAACTTACTTTTCCAAAGAAGCCTTTGAAGAACTTCCTTTCCTGGAGGAACAGGGGGACAAGTCGAGCGCTATTACTGTACAGGCTAAATGTCCCAGGATTTCACACAAATAAGCACACACAGAAATTGGGGAAAGGACAAAGTGAGAGAAGGGAGGTAGTGAGAGTTTTAAAGAGTTATCCATATCAGGAGTGACAGGGGAAAAAGGAAGGGTGTACAAAAATGCAGAAAAACACAATATATGAGCTGAGAATCCATGGAAAGAGTGAGAGGAAATTAGGACCTGCATTCATGCAGAGCAACTAATTTATAAATCTCTAATTTTAAAACAGAGATTATACAAATTTGGCAGCAGAGAAATAGATTAGAACATACTGAATTAGGATGATGTTGCATTTTAAAATTTTCCAATAGAGAGTAGTAATAGAAGGCTGGCTCTATCCACATTCTCCAATTTAAAAGCAGTGGTCAGCTATGTGGAATTTACCAATTAAAACACCAGTCAACATTCAAATCATGTTAAAATTTCAAAACATAAAATTAAATTATGAGTACACATTAAGAGTACTTATCACACTTTTGCTTGGTGAGTTAAAGACATTACTTAGTGATTACTCCATACTACTTGAAGGAGCTTATCCATTGGCTTTCCATTTTCTTGTGCATAAGTACCAATCTATAGGGTATGTGTATGCCGATCAATTTCACAACATACATGGGAAACAACAGATATGTTCTGTCCTAGCAAAGAACAAATCACCTATAAAAAACACCTAATGTTTACACTGGAGCTGAGAAAACATATCTGAGTACCAAATCATGTCAGTGGGCCACAAATGAAATTTTGAGAATAAGTTTTGCTTTCCTTTTTAAATGTTATCAAATACAAAAACTTGTATTGACATAATTTATAAGTATACAAGTTTGAAGTTATCAAATAAGAGCCCAACTATTTATGGTTTCAGTGCCAATTTATAAGCATCATTTATAAAAACTGACCATCATTTAAAAGAACTTTTAGACAGCAGATGGGTTATAACTCATCCAAACCAGCTTCACTTTAAATTTCCTAGCTGTAGTTGAACTATACTTCAAGCCTGTGCTTTTTACAATTGCTACTTTTGAACATTGTATAAATGTCTAGGAAAAGCCAAAGATACCCTTAGCAATATGCCAATTTATAAACTCATTCAATGCTCTCAAACTTGAAAGTTTGTTTTCCTTCCAAGTTTTGAAAATCATAAATAGCATCAAATATTTCCACAAAACATTCTGAATTTAAGCTGGAAAATTCATAAAGCAATGGGGGTCGTTATGACATTAAGATTAAGGGTATTTCTGCTGCCAAGTTTGGTGGCCCTAGTTTTGTTAGACTATGAGTAACTACCAGCTTTCAAGGGCACAGCCAAAATTAAGAGATTTATCATTCTTGAGGGGTGGGAAGGTGAGGGAAGGAGATCTGTTAAAATTTAATTTAGCTCCTAGAAAAGCACTTGTTAATATGGAGTTTCCCCTTATTATAAAAGACCCCAGATGTTAATGGAAAAAGTTGACGTGCAAAATCCATAAAAAGATAGTTAATAAAGAATGTTATATTCTTTTAAAAACAATTATGTTATGATTCTTTTACCTGCTAAAACAAGAACATACATTAAAACAAACATATCAAATACTGAATAAAAAAAAAAAAACCCAACATTAGAACGGGTAGTATAAGGAAACTAGTCTAAAACCAAGACAGAGAGGGAGACACATTTAAGAGCAAATGGGAAGAAATGACCCTCAATCGATCTTGCACCACAGTAAAGCAAGAGAACTAAAGACAAAATTGACAAATACTACCCACCCTGATTATGCCATGAAGGCAACAAAAATTAGGCAATAAACATTTCTGTCATTTAGGCTTTCCAATTTAACTCCCCAAATAGCTAATGAAAGAAATTATGCTATAAAGTAAATGAGTTAGCATAGTAAGTAGGAAAAAAAATTTAAAGTCAATTTATGCTCTGAAGAATATATTTTTAAAAATACTCTCTTGTTTAGTCATTTGAAATAAAGTAATTCTAAACTGTAAGGGACTATGATCTGAGAAGAATAGTATCCCAAAGAACCCAAATTTCTGTAATATTCTCAGTATAGCTCAAGAAACAGTATTTGCTCATTTTTAAAAAAGACTTATTCATTTATTTGAAAGGCAAAGTGATAGAGAGAAGGGGAGATAGAGAGATCTTCCATCTTCTGGTTCACTCCTCAAAGGCCCCAGCAGCCAGGTCTTGACTAGGCCAAAGCCAGGAACCTGAAACTCCATTCAGATCTCTCACATTGGTGACAGGGGCCCACATACTCGGGTTATCCTCTGTTGCCTTCTTGGGCATATTAGCAGGAAGCTGGATTGGAAACAGAGCCAAGACTTGAACTGGCACTCTGATATGGGATGTGGACATTGCAAGCACTAGCCTAACCTGCTATGTTGAAACACTGGCTCCTAGAAAGGGTATTTATTGGGGCTGGTGCTGTGGCATAACGAGTAAAGCTGTTGCCTGCAGTGCTGGCAACCTATATGGGCACTGGTTCGAGTCCCAGCTGCTCCACTTATGATCCAGCTCTCTGTTATGGCCTGGGAAAAGTATCACAAGATGGCCCAAGTCCTCAGGCCCCTGCGCCCCAATGGGAGACCCGTTAGAAGCTACTGGCTCCTGGCTTTAGATTGGCGCAGCTCTGGCCATTGTGGTCATTTAGCGAGTGAACCAATGGAATAGAAGACCTTTCTCTCTCTCTCCTCTCTGTTTCAGCCTCTCTGTAACTCTGCCATTCAAATAAAATAAATCTTCAAAAAAGGGGGGGGTATTTATTGAGGAGAGAGGAGTTTCATTGAGTATGATAAACAAGAAATTTACCCCAGTCATTAAAAGATTCCATCCCATTTTTAAAAATTACTATTTTTATATATTTATTTGACAGAGTTAGACAGTGAGAAAGAGTTAGACAGTGAGAGAGAGACAGAGAGAAAGGTCTTTCATCTGTTGGTTCACCCGCTAAATGGCCGCTATGGCTGGAGCTACGCCGATCTGAAGCCAGGAGCCAGGTGCTTCTTCCTGGTCTCCCACGTGGGTGCAGGGGTCCAAGCACTTGGGCATCCTCCACTGCTTTCACAGGCCACAGCAGAGAGCTGGATTGGAAGAGGAGCAACAGGGACTAGAACCTGGCGCCTATATATGGGATGCCGACGCTGCAGGCAGAGGATTAACCAAGTGAGCCACAGTGCCGACCCCTATCTCAGTTTTAAATAATATATATTTGCAAGTGCAAAACTATATATTGTATTTGCTCCAAATCTCTTGAATGGGTTTATCTAAAGTCCGGAGTGGTCAATTTGCCCTCAAGTTCAAAAGATTTAAGTGGGGCTGGCGCCATGACATAGCAGGTAAAATCCATTGCCTGCAGTGCTGGCATCCCATATGGACACCAGTTTGAATCCTCAGCTACTCCACTTCTGATCCAGCTCGCTGCCATGGCCTGGGAAAGCAGTGGAAGATGGCTCAAGTCCTTGGGCCCCTGCACCCATGTGGGAGACCTGGAAGAAGCTTCAAGCTCTTGGCTTTGGATCAGCTCAGCTCTTACCATTGTGGCCATCTGTGGAGTGAACCAAGGGATGGAAGATTCTCTCTCTCTCTGCCTCTAACTCTGTCTTTTAAATAAATAAATTATGCTTTAAAAAAAAAGATGTAAGTATGTTCAAAAGATCATTACCAACATATTGAAAACTTTCTTAGTCATAAAAGACCATAGGGAAATGAGGATCCTTAGAGATGTGCAAACCAGTTTGCAAAGTTTAAAACATTAAACAGAAGATATGATTATGATAATTATTACAGAATCAATCTGACCATGCACTGAAAACTGGGTTGTTTTCTGTATATTCATTCCAAAAGAATTTTTGAGTGGTTACTATGTGCTAGATATTGTTACATTCATAGGTATAAGCTTTTTTTTTTTTTTAAAGATTTATTTATTTGAAAGTCAAGTTACATAGAGAGGGGCAGAGAGAAGTCTTCCATCTGATGGTTCACTCCTCTATTGGCCACAATGGCCAGACCTGTGCCAATCCGAAGGCAGGAGCCAGGAGCTTTTTCTGGGTCTCCCATGCAGGTGCAGGAGCCCAACGACTTGGGCCATCTTCTACTGCTTTCCCAGGCCATAGGAGAGAGCTGGATAGGAAGTGGAGCAGCCAGGTCTTGAACCAGCGCCCATATGGGATGCCGGTGCTTCAGGCCAGTGCATTAACCTGCTGTGCCACAGTGCTGGCTCTGACACAAGCTTTAAAATAGCAATTTTGAGGCCGGCGCTGCGGCTCAATAGGCTAATCCTCCACCTGCGGCGCTGGCATACCGGGTTCTAGTCCCGGTTGGGGCGCCGGATTCTGTCCCGGTTGCCCCTCTTCCAGGCCAGCTCTCTGCTGTGGCCCGGGAGTGCAGTGTAGGATGGCCCAAGTGCTTGGGCTCTGCACCCCATGGGAGACCAGGAGAAGCACCTGGCTCCTGCCATCGGATCAGCGTGTTGCACCAGCCGTGGCAGCCATTGGAGGGTGAACCAATGGCAAAGGAAGACCTTGCTCTCTCTCTTTATTGGTTTAAAAACAAAAAATTCCACTCAACTAAAAACATAGTTTTAAAACTGGATACTTAAGGGCCGGCACTGTGGTATAGCAGGTAAAGCATCTGCCTGCAGTGCCGGCATCCCATATGGGCACTGCTCCACTTCCGATCTGGCTCTCTGCTATGGCCTGGGAAAGCAGAAGATGGCCCAAGTGCCTGGACCCCTGGACCTTTGTGGGAGACCTGGAAGAAGCTCCTGGCTGCTGACTTCAGATCAGCCCAGTTCTGGCAGTTGCAGCCAACTAGGGAGTGAATCAGCAGATAGAAGACCTCTCTCTCTCTCTCTGCCTCTCCTCTCTGTGTAACTCTGATTTTCAAATAAATAAATCTTTAAAAGAAAAAAATGGAATACTTTAAATAGTAGCTATCTCTGGAATTGCAGAATTTATGCACTTTGTTAACTTGTATTTTATACAACAAACATATTATCTCTGTAATAAAGAGATGTTTCTCATTAAAAACATCTCTAGCCTAAAACACACACACACAAAAAAAACTAGACAGGAAGATTAACTGCTCATTAAATAACTAAATGCCATTTCTTAGTGTTTTCTAGACTAACTTCTATCTCTAGTTTTTCCTTGCTTATAGGATGAACATGAAACCATACTCTGAATTAACAGGTTTTCTAAAGGATCATTCCATAGTGGCCTTTTAATTATAAGTCAGTAAGTTGTAAGATTTTAATGATTATTTATAGTTTGTTTTAGGCTTATCTTGTCTGCTCACCAATTTGCCAGTTGTTTTCAGTCATTAGTTATATAATGTTACAAAATGAAACAAGGGGTGGGTGTTTGGTATAGCAGTTAAGATGCCTCTTAGGACTCCAGCACCCCATACCGGAGTGCCTGGGTTTGAGTCCCAACTCTACTTCTTCTTCTTTCTCAATAGAAAGCTTTTATTTAATAAATATAAATTTTATAAGTACAACTTTTGGATTATAGCGGTTCTTCCCACTGTACCCGTCCTCCCATTCCCTAAACCATCCCTCCTCCTACTCACTCTCCCATCCCATTCTTCATTAAGATTCATTTTTAATTATCTTGATATACAGAAGATTAACTCTATACTAAGTAAAGACCAACTCTACTTCTAATTCCACATTCCTGCTGATGCACACTCTGGGAGGCAGCAGGTGATGGTCCAAGTACTTGGGTCCTTGTCACCCATGTGGGAGATCCAGAATGAGTCCTAAGCTCTTTGCTTTGGCCTGGCCTAGCTGCAGCTATTGTGGCCACTTAAGGAGTGAACAGGTGGGAAGAAAACTGGTATCTCTCTACCCTTTCAAATAAATTAAAAAATAAAAAATTTTAAAAATATATTGTTTAAGTAGACCAAGTTCTATTTTAAAACTGCCTTTAACTAAATTAATTTATTTTCCTCTAGATGAAATAAGAATTATTTTGTTAAAGAAGAAAATGAATTTTTATTTGTCTTTTACACTGATTTTGGTAAAAACAGAAAATTAAATATTTTGAGCCTGTAAATTGGTGAACATATTTTAAGCTGGCATTGTGGCATAAAGCCACTGCCTCTAACACTGATGTCCCATATGGGTGCTGGTTTGGTTTTTATTGCTCCACCTCCAATCCAACTCCCTGCTAATGGCCTGAGAAAGCAGCAAAGGATAGCTCAATTACTTCAGTCCCTGTATCCACAAGGGAAACCTGGAGGAAGCTCCTGGCTTTAGCAGGCCTGGCCCCTGGAGTGGACCAGTGGATGGAAGATCTTTTTTCTCTCCATCTCTCTCTGTAACTCTTTCAAATAAATAAATAAAATCTTAAAACAAATTATAAGATTATTTTTTTAAACTGGGGAATATATTCAGATGGACATGGAAAAATCTATGAATTATAGCTTGATTTGCCATAATATATGGATATCAGTCTCTTTAACATTATTAACAAACTGCAGAGAACAGACTAGGTAGGATCTCATTCAAGAATTTAAATGACCAAAATTTGAGATAAAAGGTAGGGATAGCTATATATGTAAGGTATGTGTACGTGTGTCTATACATTAGATGTTGGTTGTTTGGTTTTCTTTTTTTTCATTTCTTCGTATACCACAAACAATTATTTTTCTCCCCCTTTAACTTTCCTTGTACTACAGATTCAGGCATTTATTCCAAAATAAAATTCATTTCTCTGGCCGGCGCCGTGGCTCAACAGCCTAATCCTCCGCCTGCGGCGCCAGCACACCGGGTTCCAGTCCCGGTCGGGGTACAGGATTCTGTCCCGGTTGCCCCTCTTCCAGGCCAGCTCTCTTGTGGCCAGGGAGTGCAGTGGAGGTTGGCCCACGTGCTTGGGCCCTGCACCCCATGGGAGACCAGGAAAAAGCACCTAGCACCTGGCTCCTGCCATTGGATCAGCGCGGTGCACTGGCTGCAGTGCATGGGCCACAGCAGCCATTGGAGGGTGAACCAACGGCAAAGGAAGACCTTTCTCTCTGTCTCTCTCTCTCTCACTGTCCACTCTGCCTGTCAAAAATTAAAAAAAAAAAAAAAAAGTAAAAAAATTCATTTCTCTGAGTTGGTTGCTTCCTTGATTTTTATATTTTATACTGAGGAATTATAAATAAGAGGTAACATAGATGATACCAAATAGAAAAGTTTGGATTACTAAAGCAAATTAAGAGAGAGAAAAAAAAGCACTAATTAGTAGCCAAACTTGTGGCAGCCCACCATACCAGCAAACTCAAAGCAACAAGTATTTAATGCTGCTAGGGGAAGGAGATGCAGAAGTACGCTAAAGCTTTCATAGCAAAGTGAAGAAAGGTTGTGTGTTGGAAAAGGGAAGGCTGTACAGGAAGCTATTGCTCGAACCTATAGAAAACAGGAAAACACTTTGGGGGGCCGGCGCTGTGGCACAGCAGGGAAAGCCACTGCCTTCAGTGCTGGGATCCCATATGGGTGCCAGTTTGAGACCCAGCTGCTCCACTTCTGATAGAGTTCTCTGCTATGGCCTGGGAAAGCAGTAGAGGATGGCCCAAGTCTTTTGGCCTCTGTCCCACATGAGACACCCAGAAGAAGCTTCTGGCTTAGGATAGGCACAGCTCTGGCCGTTGTGGTAATCTGGGTAGTGAACCAATGGATGGAAGATCTCTCCCTCTGCCTCTGCCTCTCTGTAACTCTGCCTTTCAAATCTATCTTAAAAAAGAAAAAAATTAACACTTTAAAGGCATGTGCCTGGCCAGCGCCATGGCTCACTAGGCTAATGCTCTGCCTGTGGCACCGGCACCCCGGGTTCTAGTCCCAGTTGGGGTGCCGGATTCTGTCCCCGCTGCCCCTCTTCCAGTCCAGCTCTCTGAAGTGGCCCAGGAAGGCAGTGGAGGATGGCCCAAGTGCTTGGGTCCTGCACCCACATGGGAGACCAGGAGGAAACACCCAGCTCCTGGCCTCGGATCAGCACGGTGCGCCGGCTGCAGCGTGCTGGCCATAGTGATCATTTGGGGGGGTGAACCAATGGAAGGAAGACCTTTCTGTCTCTCTCTCTCACTAACTCTGCCTGTCAAAAAATAAATAAATAAATAAAGGCATGTGCCTGGGATATTTTCTATGGCATAACAGGCAAAGGAAATATTATTTATCTTAGAAAAGGGCTCTCTATTCACAGCGCGCTCAAGTTCATACAAGTGGAAGTGGAAACTAACTCTATTAGAGGGGTATAGAGAAAGAAAGCTGGGGAAGAGTCAAGATAATAATTAGAAATCCCCCCAAATGGACTGGCGTCGTGGCTCACTTGGTTAATCCTCTGTATGCAGTGCCGGTATCCCATATGGATGCCGGGTTCTAGTCCCGGGTGCTCCTCTGCCAGTCCAGCTCTCTGCTGTGGCCCAGGAAGGCAGCGGAGGATGGCCCAGGTGCTTGGGCCCCTGCACCCGTGCGGGAGACCAGGAGGAAGCACCTGACTCCTGACTTTGGATCGGCGTAGTTCCAGCCGTAGCGGTGGCCATTGGGGGGTGAACCAACGGAAGGAAGACCTTTCTCTCTGTCTGTCTGTCTAACTCTATCTGTCAAATAAATTAAAAAAAAAAAAAAAAAAAAAGGAGAAATCCCCCCAGGGATTCCTACCAGGCATGTAAATCCCACCAGGCATCAACACAGAAATCTTTAATCTCTACTTCTTCTTGGAAAGTTGCTTCTTATAGATTAAAAATCAATAATTTGTAACCCAGTTATCACAGTTAGGTTAAGATGTAACAGCTGCATCTTGATTCTTGATTTTAGAATATTACTTTTTTTTAATCAGAGTTTATACTACTTGTTTCATATGAGTTATAATAATTGGATAATGTTTGGTCTTCATACCTTTGGATAAATATAACACATAAAAATATAACACATAAATAATACTGTTTTTTTAGTAAGCCTATATGCTTTGCCTTAAGGAGACACCATTCTCACTAGATACTGGGACACTGAAATTTACTGAGTATAATCTTTCAAGAAAATATTGATAACAAATGGACCAACACTGACAACCATCAAATACATACAGCTTTCAATCTCTTTACAGCATCTTCACAGACGTGCATTCCTCTTGATTCATCAACTTCTACATGGCCAAGGTACTGTAAGAAAGAAGAAAAAAGTTAGAGCTATTGCTATGCTTACTGAGTGCATACTGTATGACAGTTAGGAGGTGGTAGAAAAATCGAATATTAAAATTCCTGCATTCAAAAATCTCATAGCCACTGCAGAAAAGTTAAGATAATGTTATTTTACTTATCCTCAGTGTTCTCCTAAAAGTAAGGCTTAAAAAAAAGTACTTGATAGGTGCTAAATATTACTTAAATCTATTGGATTGGAAGAAGCATAAAGGCCTGTGTTGGATACAGTTACCATATATGTACACGTAAAATTAAGCCCAAGACAAAGTATATATACATATAATAAAAAAAACAAAATAAATATAATAGTTTTTTAAAGGCTGAGAGTTCACATATCCATATTGAAATAACAGCAGATTACTAAAACAAATTTTCAGAAGGTAGTGCACCTAACCTTTCAATTATGTATTGAATTTGAATAGGCAAGAAAATGGAAAGGCTGAGAAACTATTTCAGGCTGAAAGAAACACAAACAAAGTTATGGGTATGTAATAGCATAATATATATCAGCAAATATTCCTATTTGGTTGGAATATGAGATGTATGCAGTTGAAGAATCTGATTGCTAAAATAAGGAATCTATACTCTAATCCCAGAGATGCAATGGAGAGCTAGTATTTTTTTCACAGTAGTAATATGATTCCATTTTTTTTTTTTAAGATTTATTTACTTGAAAGGCAGCGTTATAAAGAGAAAGGGGAATAGGAAGAGAGAGCGAGAGAGAGATTGATCAATCTTGATCAGCTGGTTCACTCCCAAATGGCTGCCAATGACCAGCGCTGTGCCAGACTGAAGCCAAGAGCCAGGAGCTTCTTCAGGGTCCCCCTCATGGGTGCAGGGGCACAAGCACTTTGGCTACTTTCTGCTGGTTTCCCAGGAGCAGCTAGATGGCAAGTGAAGCAGCTAGAACTCAAACCAGCACTTGTATGGGATGCTGAGGTCACAGGTGGCAGCTTCATGCCACAACACCAGCCCCAGTATGATTCCAGTTGTACTTTAGTATGAGAATAACCATGGGGGCAATTTTACAATTTTTTTAAAGATTTATTTTATTTATTTGAAAGAGTTACATAGAGAGGTACATAGAGAGTGGTCTTCCATCCACTGGTTCACTCCCCAGATGGCTGCAATGGCCTGGAGCTGCGCCAATCCAAAGCCAGGAGCCAGGAGCTTCTTCCAGGTTTCCCAAGTGGATGCAGGGGCCTGAGAACTTGGGCCATCCTCTACTGCTTTCCCAGGCCATAATAGAGAGCTGGATCGGAAGAGGAATAGCCGGGACTAGAACCGGCGCCCATATGGGATGCCAGCACTTCAGGCCAGGGCTTTAACCCATGCGCCACAGCGCCAGCCCCACAAATGTTTTTAAAAGGAAATTAAAATCTGATTCTAGAATAAACACATTTTATACATTCTGTTCCTTCCACAAAATAAAGCCATAAAACCCATACAGAGCTCATGGGGCAGCTATTTGACATCTTTGAAAAGTAAACAGTAGAAGATGAATCAGAGAATACCAGAATTCAAATTATTGCTGAACTGGCAAGGAGTTTACCTCCCACCCTCCCCTACTTCTTTTGGTACTTCCAAGCCTAATAACACAACCAGAAGTCCAGAGGTAAGTGCTGTTGTACAGACAGAATTCTGGGAAAAGCACTCAAGCTCTGGCCTGAGAACCAGGAAAGGGAACCACTATGCTCAGAGTCTAGAGTGCAGGAGTCCTGCTCCTGCTCTCTTTATTTGTAAAGTGGAGGAGGGGAGGGAGACTGAGAACATGCATATAAGTTAACACATGACTCCCATTCACTGGTTCATCCTACAAATGCCTGCAAGGGCTGGAGAAGTTCTAGTAATTCCTTTATCATCTTTTATATTTTTAAATTTAAATACTAGAAATATTTTAATTAAAAAGTTTATTTATCTGAGAGGTAGAGAGAGAAAATATCTACTGGGTTATCCCCAAGTGCTTTCAAACAGCCAGGGCTGTGTCAGGCTGGCCTGGACCTCCATCCAGTTCTCCTATTTGGCTGGCATGAACCCCAACTACATGAACCATCACCTGTTGCCTTCCAGAGTGTGCATTAGCAGGAAGTTGGAATAAAAAACAGAGACAAGACCTGAACCTACTTGGTTCAGATGGCTTGAATGGTGAGCCGTGGTGCTGGCCCATTGGTTTTAGTCATTCTAATAGGTATATAACCCATTATATTTTTATTTGCATATGATGTATCTTTTTTTTCTAAAAATTTTCTTTCTCAGTTTCATGTGTCTGGGTAAGAGATTAATTTCTTATTAGTTTTGAGATACAATTCTTGTGGCATACAATTTATTACCTTAAAGTATGTAATACTTTTTATATTACATTATCAATTTTTTTATTTATTTATTTTTTTAAACTTTTTTTTTTTTGACAGGCAGAGTGGACAGTGAAAGAGAGAGACAGAGAGAAAGGTCTTCCTTTGCCGTTGGTTCACCCTCCAATGGCTGCCGCGCTCATCCGATGGCAGGAGCCAGGTGCTAGATGCTTTTTCCTGGTCTCCCATGGGGTGCAGGGCCCAAGCACTTGGGCCATCCTCCACTGCACTCCCTGGCCACAGCAGAGGGCTGGCCTGGAAGAGGGGCAACCGGGACAGAATCCGGCACCCCGACCATGACTAGAACACGGTGTGCCGGCGCCGCAAGGCGGAGGATTAGCCTGTTGAGCCACGGCGCCGGCCTACATTATCAATTTTTATAAAATATATCAAATAATTTGTCACTTTATCCATTTTAAAGTATTCAATTCAGTGGTATTGTATGCACAATCCTGTGTAACCATCACTTTTAAAATTTTTTTTACTTTCTAACCTTTTAAAATAGTTTTATATATTTATTTATTAATCTGAAAGACAGAGTTCCCATATGTTGGTTCACATCCAAATGCCTGCAACAGGCTAAATTAAGCCAGGCTGAAGCCAGGAGCCAGGAACTCAATTCAGGTATCCCAACTGGAAGGAATCCAACTACTTAAACCATCATTGGGGCTGGCGCTGTGGCATAACAGGTTGAGCTGTTGCCTACAACACTAGCATCTCAAACAGGTACTGGTTCAAGTCCTGGCTGCTCCACTGTGGGGGAGGCTGAATCCAGAGAGGCCTAGAGGAAACTTCCTGAGCCTGCCTCAAGTTTGAAAACCTAAGTTTCAAATCCCAGGTAGCAAACACCCTGCCCCAGGGCGCTTCTGCCTAAGGATCATTAAGGTGGTATAATAGGAGTGGCTAGGACTCTTTTGCATCACAACACCCCACCCCTTGCCCGCAACTGCTCTGTACCTCAGCTATATATACACCTCCCTTTTACAATAAAGTGAGACTCTGCTTCCACTGGGCTCCACACCGCACCTGATTGTCCCCCGGGTTTGGGGAAGGCTGAGTGGCGGATGGCGCACTTTCCCCTCCTCGGTCAAGGCAAGCTGCGGGCAGCCTTGGCGGCGAGGAACAGTCACCGAACTCCACTTCCAATCCAACTCCCTGCTAATGTACCTGGGAAAGCAGCAGTGGATGGTCCAAGTCTTTGGGCCCTTGCAACATTGTGGGAGACCTGAATGAAGCTCTAGGTTTTGGCCTGGCCAAGCCTTAGCCATTCAGCCATTTGGGGAGTGAAAACAGCAGATGGAAGATCTTGCTCTATTTCTCCTCAACCCCTCTGTAACACTGCCTTTCAAATTTATATATATATGTGTGTGTGTATGTGTGTGTGTGTATATATATATATATATATATTTTTTTTTTTTTTTTTTTTTTAAGCCATCACTGCTGCCTCCCAGTGTTCACACTAACCAGAACCTGGAGTCAGGAGCTGGAGCTGGGTATCACACCCAGGTACTCTGATATGCAATGTGGGCATCTTACCTAGTGTCTTAACTGCTAGGCTAAGTGCCTGTCCCCAAAACTTTTCATCACCCTAAACACAAATTCTATAACTATCAACCACTAAACTCCCCACTGCTTCTTATCCCTAGCTCTTGAATATCACTACTTCCTGTCTCTATGAATTTGCCCAGATTATTCCAGATACGTGGAATCATGCCATATTTGTCCTTTCATTTTATTATATTTAATAGAAAAATTTCAAGGATCATTATGTAGTAGCAAGTATCAGAATTTCTTTCCTTTCAATGGTAGAACAAAAGTTCCATTGTATACATGGCTTCATATCACATTTTGGTCATCCATTCACCTACTGACCAATACTTCAGTTGTTTCTATCTTTTGGCATTGTGAATAATGCTGCAATTACTGCTGACACAAGTTATCAGTATGATGTTTTGTTTTTTTTTCAGTTCCTTTCAGCATATATCCAGGAATATAACTGCTGGATTATATGGTAATATATGGTAATCTATGATTAGCTTTTTTAATTTGAGAGGGAGAAAATGCACACACATGAGTGAAAGACCTAATGCCCCCAGGTGCTAATGCATTCCTCAAATACCTGCAGTAGCTGGGCCTGGGCCAGGGTGGAACAAGAGTCCTGAACACAAGCCAGTTCTCTCACAGGGGTTATAGGAACATTACTTAGCCCAGCCCAGGGATTTGGATGTGGGCCGACTCAAATGTGGGCCAACTCAACTCATGTGAAATCTAGGTCAAACACCTGCCTATATGTTTAGTTTTTGAGGAACAACGAATCTGTTTTTCTTCTTCTTTTTTTAAACTAATACCCTTTTCATGGCAGCTGAATGATTATACATTTTTAACTAGTAATGTCTAAAGATTACAATTTTCTTACATTTGTGTCCACACTGGTTATTTCTTCTTTTTGAGGTTTGTTTTCAAATTATGGTGAACTAAGTGAAGTGGTACCTTATGTGATTTTAATTCCCCTAAAGACTAATAATGTTGAGTGTTTTTTCATGTACTTGTTGCACATCTGTATATATTCTTTGGAGACATTTACATTAAAGTCCTCTGCCCGTTTTCAAATTAGGTTGTCTTTTTGTTGTTGAGTTGTAAAGGATCTTTATAAATTTTGGATGCTACATCCTTGTCAGAAATGACTTTCAAGATTTTAACCATTCTCTAGTGTCTTATCTTTTTTTTAAGATTTATTTGAGGGGCCGGCTCACTAGGTTAATCCTCTGCCTGCAGCGCCAGCATCCCATATGGGTGCCGGGTTCTAGTCCTGGTTACTCCTCTTATAGTCCAGCTCCCTGCTGTGGCCTGGGATAGCAGAAGAGGATGGCCCAAGTGCTTGGGCCCCTGCACCTGCATGGGAGAACAGGAAAAAACACCTGGCTCCTGGCTTCAGATCGGTGCAGCGCCGGCTGTTGTGGCCATTTAGAGAGTGAACCAATGGAAGGAAGACCTTTCTTTCTCTCTGTCTGTCTCTCTCATTTGAAAGGCAGAGTTACAAACAGAAGGGGAGACGGAGAGAGGGAGATAAAGGAGAGAGGGAGGAGAAGAGAGGGAAGGATGGAGCGAGGGAGGGAGGGAGGGAGGAAGGGGGAAAGGGAGGAAACGGAGAGGTCTTCCATCAGTTGGTTCACTCCCCAGTTGGCCTCAATAGCCGGTGCTGAGCCAATCCAACGCCAGGAGCCAGAAGCTTCTTCCAGGTCTCCCAGGTGAGCGCAAGGGCCCAAGGCCTTGGGCCATTGTCTACTGCTTTCCCAGGCCATAGCAGTGAGCCGGATTGGAATTGGAGCAACTGGGACTTGAACTGGCACCCATATGGGATGCCGGCACTGCAGGGGGCAGCTTTACCCACTATGCCGGCCCCTTTTTAATTTTTTTTTTTTTTTTAAGATTTTTTCTAGGGGTCGGCGCTATGGTACAACAGGTTAAGGCCCTAGCATGCAGTGCTGGAATCCCATATAGGTGCTGGTTTGAGTCCTGGCTGCTCCACTTCCGAACCTGTTCCCTGTTAATGTGCCTGGGAAAGCAGAGAAGGAAGGCCCAAATCTTTGGGCCCCTGAACCCATGTGGGAGACCAGATGAAGCAGCTCTTGGCTCCTGGCTTTGGCCTACTCCAGCTCTGGCTGTTGTGGCCATTAGGGGAGTAAATCAGTGGGATGAAAGATCGATCTCTCTCTCTCCCTCTCTTTGTAACTCTTTCAAATAAATAAAATAAATCTTTGAAAAAAAGAGTTATTCTATTTATGCAGAGTGACAGAGAGAGGGAGGGAGAGACAGAAATGTTCCACCTGCTGCTTTACTCTCTAAATGGCTGCAATGGCTGGGCGAGGCTGAAGCCCAAAAGACTGGAACAACAGCTGGGTCTCCTACCCGACTGGCAGGCATTCAAGTACTTGGGCTATCTTCCACTGTTTTCCCAGGCACATTAGCAGGGAGCTGGATTGAAACTGGAGCAGCTAGAACTTGAACTGGCATGCTGATATGGGATGCCGTATCTGCTGTGCCACAATGCTGGCTCCCAGTTCCTATGTTTCTTTTAAAGAATTTTTAGGGCTAGTGCTGTGGTGTAGCAGATGAGGCTGCCTCCAGCATCTCCACTTCCAATCCAGCTCCCTGCTAGTGTTTCTGGGAAAGCAGCTGAGGACAGCCCAAGTGCTTGGCCCCTACACCCTTGTGGAAGACTCAGATGGAGCTCTTGGCTCCTGGCTTCGGCCACTCCTGGAGTGGCCATCTGGGGAGTAAACCAGCAGATTGAAGATCTCTCTCTCACTGCCTTTCAAACAAATATAATAATCTTAAAAAAAAAAAAAAGTTTTCAAGGTCGGCGCTGTGGCATATTGGGTAAAGCTGCCACCTGCAGTGCCGGCATCCTGGGTGCCAGTTCGAGTCCCAGCTGCTCCACTTCCGATCCAGCTCTCTGTTATGGCCTGAGAAAGCAGTAGAAGATGGCCCAAGTCCTTGGGCCCCTGAACCCACATGGGAGACCCAGAAGAAGTTCTTGGCTTCAGATCGGCCATTGTGGCCATCTGGAGAGTCAACTAGTGGATGAAAGACCTCCCCCTCCCCCCCACCGCCTCTCTGTAACTCTCCTTTTCAAATAAAACAAATAAATCTTTTTTTAAAAAAGTTCTTAAAAATTATTTTTTATTTATTTGGGAGTCAGAGAGAATGAGACAGAGAGCTCTCTCATTTACTGGTTCCTTCCCCAGATGCCTACAACAACCAGAGCTGAGGCTCAAGGCCACAGCCAGAACAGGAAACATACTCTAGGGTTCTCACATAGGTGGCAGGAACCAAATTACTTCAGTCATCACCACTATCTCCAAAGGTCTGCACTGTAGAAGCTGAAGCCAGGAGCTGGAGCCAGGAATCAAATCCAAGCACTCTGATGTGGGATGCAAGCATCTATAATGCTAGGCTGACTGCCTATTAGGGGTCTCCACACTTTCTTAGCTCTGGTATTACACACCTGTGTTTTTTTTCTCTTTATTAAGACTCATTTCTACTACTACCTCCAAGCTATTTAATCTCTGTGTTTGCTCTTGTAATAAAACGAGAAAGTAGGGTTTTATGATCTGTGATACCTGTTGTTCCTTTTTTTTTTTTTTAAGATTTTATTTATTTATTTGAGAGGTAGAGTTACAGTGAGAGGGAGAGATAGAGAGAAAGGTCTTCCTTCCATTGGTTCCCTCCCCAAATGGCCACAATGGCCGGAGCTGCTCTGATCCGAAGCCAGGAGCCAGGGGCTTCTTCCTGGTCTCCCGTGGGAGCGCAGGGGCCCAAAGACTTGGGCCATCTTCTACTGCTTTCCCAGGCCATAGCAGAGAGCTGGATTGGAAGAGGAGCAGCTGGGACTGGAACTGGTGCCCATATGGGATGCCAGTGATTCGGGCCAGGGCTTTAACCTGCTGCACCACAGCGCTAGCCCCTACTTGTGGTTCTTTTTTTTTTTTTTTTTTTTTTTTTTATTTTTGACAGGCAGAGTGGACAGTGAGAGAGAGAGACAGAGAGAAAGGTCTTCCTTTGCCGTTGGTTCACCCTCCAATGGCTGCCGCGGATGGCGCACCGCGCTCATCCGATGGCAGGAGCCAGGTGCTAGGTGCTTATCCTGGTCTCCCATGGGGTGCAGGGCCCAAGCACTTGAGCCATCCTCCACTGCACTCCCAGGCCACAGCAGAGAGCTGGCCTGGAAGAGGGGCAACCGGGACAGAATCCGGCGCCCCGACCGGGACTAGAACCCGGTGTGCCGGCGCCGCAAGGCATACTTGTGGTTCTAAGGATATAAGTTTCTAAGTATTTCCAACAGTCATTAGTCTATCACTTAACTTAATCAACTCAACTGGTCACATTAAGGCTGTTTGACAACAACAACCACAAAAAAAGGAAGATTAGGTGAAGAGAACAAAAAAAATTCCTAAATGGACTGATTCTAGATTCTAATCTATTTTAGAAATGTGGAGATGGAAATCAGCCTTGTGTCTTATTAGATTATGAGAAAAACATGCCCACTGAAATAAACATTATTAAAAAGATTTCTTTCCTTCTCTGAGACACTATCTCACCGAAGAACTGCAGCTGATTTATGCTTTAATGACTAAAATATTTGACACTGGGACAAAATCTTTTGTCTGTACGCCTTTCCAAATTCCCTCTGAGTAAGAGACTTTTATTCAATAAATTGTGCTTTAGAGAAACCAGTATGTGGAACTTCATTCTTGGATGAATTAAGTCATTTTTCCCTTTCTTGAAAAAAAAAAAAAAAAGATTTCTTCTCCTGCTTTGGTAATGCTATCCATGAGAAGAAATGCAGATCCCAGCTGTGAGAGACTGTACAGTCCACAGTTCCCAACATTAGCAAAAAGTAACACAATAATCAATCCTTCATTTATAAGGAACCAAAGGCATCTTATCATGTATATGTTGTTATGTTTTATAGCAGATATAATTTTGATATTGTGCAGAACACAATATTGTGCAGAACACAATATCAAAATTTGTTTTGGGTCTTTAACCACAAAGTAGCTGAATGAAATGAGATATTCTTTATTAATTTAGAATACAACTTTACCTGAAATCATAAACTTAAGATGATATATTAAATCTAATCATATAAGTTTAGAACTGAAGAGAATTAAAGAACCCCAAAATCTTCACTTTCAAATGTGACACTAAATGTCAAAACAATTAAGTAGTTTAGAGAAAATCATATGACTAGTAAATTAACACATCACTAGGAATAGAATTCTGGTCTTTTTACTTCTATCATCTTTCAACCATCTCACACCACCTCTCTGTTAATGCCAATCTGCAATTCTCCTATTTAAATAATGCTCACGGTTTACCGCTCTTAAATGCATTACTTAATATTATTTTTCTTTAAAAAGTGGTCAAATCAGAAAGGGAGAATTATGCATTAGGTACAGTTGCTTACTGCTAAAGCAGGGCTTGATCCTCCTCATGGCTCAGTGTTTCTTCCATAACTGAAATTAGCCCTGACCTTTCCTCATCCACATCTTTGCTAATTAAACAGAAGATATGAGGAAGTTTTGCTTCACAGAAATATTACAGTTGGCAGATGAAAAAGTGATGACAGAACTGGAGTGTCATCATTTTGCAGCCTTTATGAATAAACTCAGGCAAAGATCATCAATAGCTGCTGTCACTACAAAAAGGTAGATAATCAGCTAATGTCTGCCTTCAGATAGCAGCCCATATCAACAATGATGTATTTCTGGAGGAAAAACTAAAAATTAAAGTTAAATCTGATCAAGCCTTGAAAACTGGTAATTTCAAAAGAAAAGTAGTAAGTAGAGAGACATACTAAACAAAACTAGTTTTATGTATTCTCATTTGTTGAGGACAGAAGGCTTAGCGTTCAGAACTTACTGGAGTAACTGGCTCCATGAGACACCCTAGGCTGTCAGCTGCAACAGCTGTAATGTATATCCTGGGAACGGGAGTAATCAGAGGTAGACAGAACCATGCTCAAACTATAATCTAGCCTATAATTTTGTTAATACCTGATGAGGGAATTGCACAGTCCAATCTGTCTCAAAAGCAGATGTGAAACTTCTTATCAAAACATTAACAGGGGTTGGCACCACATTAACAAACAAAAAAGCAAAATATTAACAAAACAGACCGGCTATCTACTAAATAAATTCAACTTGATCATGCTGTATACTAACCAAGGTAAGTTTATATCTGAAACTCAAGGCTGGTTGACTGTTTAAAAAAATGCATGAATTTACCACTTAGGAGAACTAAGATAAAAATCATCATTCTCTCTGTATAGAAAAAACTATTGGTAAAATTGTTTACATCGGGGGCTGGCACTGTGGCACAGTGGGTAAAGCCGCTGCCTGTGGTGTCAATATCCCATATGGGCACTGCTTCATGACCCAGCTGCCCCACTTCGAGGCAGCTCTCTGCTATGGCCTGGGAAAGCAGTAGAAGATGGACCAAGTCCTTGGGCTCCTGCATCTGCACAGTAAGACCCAGAGGAAGCTCCTGGCTCCTGGCTTTGGATC
This sequence comes from Sylvilagus floridanus, assembly GCA_949820135.1. NCBI lineage: Eukaryota > Metazoa > Chordata > Mammalia > Lagomorpha > Leporidae > Sylvilagus > Sylvilagus floridanus. The sequence continues at coordinate 5,796,364 of OX463228.1, read as the reverse complement.
AGCACAGCTCCGGTCATTGTGACAATTGGGGAGTGAACCAGTGGATGGAGACCTCTCTCTCTGCCTCTCCTTCTCTCTCTGTATAACACGGACTTGAGAATTAAAAAAATAAATCTTGAAAAAATTTGTTTACATTCCATAATTTAAAAAATACTTCCTAAGAATTGGAGAGAATTTGTTTAATTTTAAACTGTAGTATAATCAGGAATGAAGCAAAGGTACTTATTAGTCACCAACTCTACCCAGCACTGTATACTAGGCTCTAGCAAGTGCAATGAGGCAAGAAAAAGAAATAAAAAGTATAAGGATAGAAATAGAAGAAATATATTATTCATAGATTATTTTATTGTACTAGAAAATCCAAGATTATTCAAATAAATTAATAACTGAGTTTAGCAAGGTTGCTAAATTTAATTTCGGTATACAAGTCAACTACATTTCTGTAACTGCAATAAACAGAAAATGAATTTTTAAGAAATACGCTATTTCCCGCCGCCTTGCGGCGCCGGCACACCGGGTTCTAGTCCCGGTCGGGGCGCCGGATTCTGTCCCGGTTGCCCCTCTTCCAGGCCAGCCCTCTGCTGTGGTCCGGGAGTGCAGTGGAGGATGGCCCAGGTGCTTGGGTCCTGCACCCCATGGGGAGACCAGGAAAAGCACCTGGCTCCTGGCTCCTGCCATCGGATGAGCGCGGTGCGCCGGCCGCAGCGCGCCGGCCGCGGCGGCCATTGGAGGGTGAACCAACGGCAAAAGGAAGACCTTTCTCTCTGTCTCTCTCTCTCACTGTCCACTCTGCCTGTGTAAAAAAAAAAAAAAAAAAAAAAATACGCTATTTCCAATAGCATCAAAACTGAATGCTTGATATCATCCCCCATTGACAAATCCAATCCTTTTTTTCCCCTAAGATTTTATTTATTTATTTGAGAGGTAGAGTTATAAACAGTGAAAGGGAGAGAGAGAGAGAAAAGTCTTCCATCCACTGGTTCACTCCTCAAATGGCCACAATGGCTGGAGCTGGGAAGATTTGAAGCCAGAAGCCAGGAGCTTCTTCCAAGTCTCCCACGTAGGGACTAGAACTGATGCATATATGGGATGCTGCTGCTTCAGGTTTGGGCTTTAATCCATTGCACCACCGCACCAGCCCTGACTTCTGTCTCTTAACTGATCTCTCTGCTTTCTTATCTATCTATCTATCTATCTATCTATCTATCTATCTATCTATCTAGATATCTATCTTGACAGGCAGAGTTAGACAGTGAGAGAGAGAGAGAGAGAAAGGTCTTCCTTCTGTTGGTTCACTCCCCAAATGGCCGCTATGGCAGGCACGCTGTGCCAATCCGAAGCCAGGAGCCAGGTGCTTCCTCCTAGTCTCCCATGTGGGTGCAGGGCCCAAGCACTTGGACCATCCTCCACTGCCTTCCCAGGCCACAACAGAGAGCTGGACTGGAAGAAGAGCAATCAGGACAGAATGCGGTGCCCCGACCGGGACTAGAACCCAGGGTGCCAGCACCGCAGGCAGAGGATTAGCCAAGTGAGCCACAGCACCGGCCTCTCTGCTTTCATACTTGCTCTTCAGTAGCTGATTTTCTCATCTCAGGAAACAGACTTTCAAAACTTAAGCAATATAATGTCACTCCTCTGTTCAAAACACTCTAATGGCTTTCCATTTCACTTTTAATAAAAGTCAAAGACCTTAAAAAGGTCTACAAGGTTCCACACCAGTGGTTTTTCAATAGTCATGTGTAGGAAATGTCTATAGGCATTGTTAGTAACAATGGATACAAATATATTAAGATTTGATTTTACTTCTTTTTTGTAAACTTTATTTATTTATTTATTTTTGACAGGCAGAGTGGACAGTGAGAGACACAGACAGAGAGCAAGGTCTTCTTTTGCCGTTGGTTAACCCTCCAATGGCCAGCACGGCTGGCGTGCTACAGCCAGTGCACAGCGCTGATCCGAAGGCAGGAGCCAGGTGCTTCTCCTGGTCTCCCATGGGGTGCAGGGCCCAAGCACTTGGGCCATCCTCCACTGCACTCCCTGGACACAGCAAGAGCTGGCCTGGAAGAGGGGCAACCGGGACAGAATCCGGTGCCCCAACCAGGACTAGAATCCGGTGTGCCGGCGCCACAAGACGGAGGATTAGCCTATTGAGCCACGGCGCTGGCCTCTTTTTTGTAAACTTAAGCACAAGTAGCTTATATCATATATACATTTCATTTAGGATAGAATAAGAAGTATTATAAAATTTTTATAGTAAAATAAAAATATAATAAAATAGTCAGATAATATTAAAAAGTTATAAACTACATGATCTAGCATACTATTACTTATCTGATTTCATCTCTCTAGGAAATGTATCTAATAGTCTAAACACACTTGTCTCCTTGTGCCTCCAAAAAAATCAAGCACTCTTCTATCTCAAAGACTTTGTACTCCCTGTCTCTCTCTCTCTACCATCTGCTTCCTTTGATACCTGAAATGCTTGCATTCCCGCTTTCTGAGGGTCTTTGCTCAGTCTTTTTTCAGGAAACCTACCCTAACCATCCTGTTTTAAATTGTACCCCCTGGGGCTAGCATTGAGGTGCAGCAGGTTAAGCTATGCTTGTGATACCAGCATCCCATATGGGAGAGCTGGTTTAAGTCCTAGCTATTCTCCTGATTCGGCTTCCTGCTAATGCGCCTGGGAAGGCAGTGGGAGATGGTCCAAGTATTTGGGGCCCTGTACCTGTGTGGAAGAGTAGGAGGAAGCTCTTATCTTTTGGCTTCAGATTGGCCCAGCTCTGGACATTGTGGCCATTTGGAGAGTAAACCAGTGGATGGAAGACTTCTCTATCTGTAGCTTTGACTCTCAAGTAAATAAATAAATCTTAAGAAAAAAATAAATGGAAACTTTGCAAGAGAAGCAAAAGCAACAATGATTAAAGGCATTATGGAGGAGTGAGAATAGGGTAAGGCAGGGGCTGTTTTTTAATTGCAAAAATTTATTACTTCTGGCAGGCGCCATGGTTTACTAGGCTAATCCTCCTGCTGCGGCGCTGGCACTATGGGTTCTGGTCCCGGTTGGGGTGCCAGATTCTGTCCCGGTTGCTCCTCTTTCAGTCCAGTTGTAGCCCAGGAAGGCAATGGAGGATGGCCCAAGTGCCTGGGCCCTGCACCCACATGGAAGTCCAGGAGGAAGCACCTGGCTCCTGGCTTCGGATTGGTGCAGCGCGCAGGCCGTAGCAGCCATTTGGGGGGTGAAACAACGAAAGGAAGACTTTTCTCTCTGTCTCCCTCTCACTGTCTAACTCTGCCTGTCAAAAAAAAAATAATAATTTATTACTTCAATGAAGATTTTTTTTTTAAAGTGAATTAAAGGAGTCAGCATTGTGGCATAGATGGGTAAAACCACTTTCTGTGTCACCAGCAAAATGCTTGGGGTGGGCCGGCACCGTGGCTCAATAGGCTAATCCTCCGCCTTGTGGCGCTGGCACACTGGGTTCTAGTCCCAGTTGGGGCACCAGATTCTGTCCCAGGTGCCCCTCTTCCAGGCCAGCTCTCTGCTGTGGCCCGGGAAGGCAGTGGAGGATGGCCCAAGTGCTTGGGCCCTGCACCCCATGGGAGACCAGGAGAAGCACCTGGCTCCTGCCTTCGGATCAGTGCAGTGCACCGGCCGCACCGGCCATTGGAGGGTGAACCAACAGCAAAGGAAGACCTTTCTCTCTATCTCTCTCACTGTCCCCTCTGCCTGTCAAAAACAAAAACAAAAACAAAAACAAAAAAAAACTACACAGATAAAACCAATTTACAACAATCTACAAGGCTTCAATGAACACATAAAGCATGGATTTTATATTTTTATGGAAGGTTTAACAGTGTTCCCCTTTGAAGTTATTTGGGCCTGGTGCCTCCGTTAGGGGCCGAGGGTACCTATGTTAGGAATGGGAAGTAGGTAGCTTTTGGATACAATATTTTTTTCCCTTAATTAGTTTCTTTATACTTTCTGTAGGAGTCAATTTTGGTCATTTCAAGAGTTTTACCAATTTTATCCATATTTTCAAGTTTTTAGATTTAAGTTTCATCAGTATCTGTGACTAATTTCCCATTTTATATTTTGTGCATTTTTGTTTTGTTCTTGTTAAATTTTTTATTATTATTATTATTATTATTTTTTTTTTTTTTACACAGGCAGAGTGGACAGTGAGAGAGAGAGACAGAGAGAAAGGTCTTCCTTTGCCGTTGGTTCACCCTCCAATGGCTGCCGCGGCCGGCGCGCTGCGGCCGGCGCACCGCGCTCATCCGATGGCAGGAGCCAGGTGACAGGTGCTTCTCCTGGTCTCCCATGGGGTGCAGGGCCCAAGCACTTGGGCCATCCTCCACTGCACTCCTGGGCCACAGCAGAGGGCTGGCCTGGAAGAGGGGCAACCGGGACAGAATCCGGCACCCCAACCGGGACTAGAACCCGGTGTGCCAGCGCCGCAAGGCGGAGGATTAGCCTGTTGAGCCACGGCGCTGGCCTCTTGTTAAATTATTATATTTAGCAACTTATAATTTATCATAACACTTTATACAAAAATCTTACATTATTAAATCTTACATGATTGATAAGGTACTAGATTAGGAACTAGCCCCTTAGAAATACTGGAATTATGGCGGGGATGAATATTGTGGTGCAGTGGAGTAAGCTGTTACTTGAGATGACTGTATCAGAGCACTGGCTGGAGTCATGGCTTCTCTTCTTCCAACAAAGGTTCCTGTTAATGGAACTGGGAGTTATGTGATGGTTCAAGCATTTGGGATCCTGTCACCTACTTGAGTGGCCTGAATTGAGATCCTGGCTTCAGCCTGGCCCAGTCCTGGCTGCTGTGAGCATTTGGAGAGTAAACCAGCAGGTGGAAGATCTCTCTCTCCTCCTTCACCTTCCCTGTTACCCTGCCTTTCACATAATTAAATTAATCTTTTTTTTTTTTTTTTTTGGACAGGCAGAGTTAGACAATGTGAGAGAGAGACAGAGAGAAAGGTCTTCCTTTTCTGTTGGTTCACCCCCCCAAATCACTCTATGGCCGACGCACTGCACTGATCCGAAGCCAGGAGCCAGGTGCTTCCTCCTGGTTTCCCATGTGGGTGCAGGGCCCAAGCACTTGGGCCATCCTCCACTGCCTTCCCGGGCCACAGCAGAGAGTTGGACTGGAAGAGGAGCAACAAGGACAGAATCCAGAGCCCCAACCCGGACTAGAACCTGGGGTGCCAGCACTGCAGGCAGAGATTAACCAAGAGAGCCGTGGTGCCAGCCCATAAATAAATGAATCTTAAAAAAAAAAAATATTGAATAAGAGCTATGCTTTCTGTGATACAGCTAATATGGTCACAAACAAAATAAAAAAAGACCTGCTTTTAAAATACTAACTTCTACAATAATGGCAGTCCTTATTGTATAAAGGTGTAGTCTACAAACCAATTGGCAGATCATTTAACAGAGCAAAATGTTGGTCTAGTATGCAAGTTTAACATCCATATGCTCAATTCTCCATCAGGTATACCCTATCTACTCTATCTAGTACACTTCCTAGAAACAACTAAGTAAATGCCTTATATTCCCAAACTAACAGGATAAAAAAGCCTTTCCATCTCATTTAACACTGAGTTCAAATAATGAGTTCTGCATGCAGCTCTAATTTTTATTCCTCCAAATGTGAAAATAATATGACCGTCAGAATCCACCAAACAGAAGCTCTATTTTGGCATGCTATATGTTCTACATAATGAGAGATATAAGATTTTAATTATAAGTCAAAGAATCAGCTTGGATTCCACCAATTAATTAATTATTTGAAGATTTATTTATTTATTGAAAGTCACAGTTATGGAGAGACAGAGAAAGAGATCTTCCGTCTACTGATTCATTCCCTAGATGGCTACCAACACCAAAGCCAGGAGCCAGCACCTTCTTCCAGGTCTCCCACGTGGGTGGCAGGTGACCAAGCACTTGGGCCATCCCCTGCCACTCTCCTGGGCCATTAGCAGGGAGCTGGATTGGAAGTGGAGCAGCCGGGACACAAACCAGTGGCCATATGAGACGCTGGCATCACAGAAGGAGGCTTTTACCTGCTATGCCACAACACTGGCCCCCACCAATTTATTTAACCACCAAAATTAATACTAGCATTTAAAAATATGTTTGTAGGCAATTACAGGTAGATTCTTTATACATTACTTTAATTGATGAAGTATATTGTTTAAATCATTAGTTCTCAAAATTTTTAGTCTCCAGACTCCATTATATTGAGAATCTCCAATAGTTTGTATGTCAGTTATGGCTGTAAAATACTTAAAATTAAGAATTTTATAAAATATTCAATTCATCAAAAAATAAGCCCACTGTGTGTTAATATAAATAATATACTTATATATATTTTAAACTTAATGTTTATGTATTTGAAAGAGAAGATGGATAGAGAGAAATCTCCCATCTGCTGGTTTACTCCCCAAATGCCCAGAACACCAGGAACTGGGCCAAACTGAATCCAAGAACCTGGGATTCCATCTGGGTCTCCCACATGGGTGGCAGAGGCCCAGGGTACTTGAGTCATAACATGCTGCCTGCCAGGTTGAGCATTAGCAGAAAGCTGGAATCAGAAGTGAAACTGGTACATGAATCCAGGCACTGTGTAACTGGCTGGGGTTTCCCCAAGCAGTATCTGGCCTGCTGCACCAAATGTCTGCCCTAAAGAATATATTTTTAAGGACAAATAACTGTATTTTCCAAAATAAAAAGTAAGAAGTGGCATTAATCTTTTTTTTATTTTATTTTTATTTATTTGACAGATAGAGTCAGAAAGTGAGAGAGACAGAGAGAAAGGACTTCCCTCCATTGGCTCACTCCCCACATGGCCACCATGGCCAGAGCTACGCCAATCCAAAGCCAGGAGGCAGGTGCCCCCTCCTGGTCTCCCACGAGGGTGCAGGGCCATCCTCCACTGGCTTTCCGGGCCACAGCAGAGAGCTGGACTGGAAGAGGGGCAACCGGGACTAGAACCCAACACCCATATGGGATGCCGGCGCCACAGGCGGAGAAATAACCAAGTGAGCCACGGCGCTGGCCCAGTGGCATTAATCTTAATATTCAGCTTAACAGAAAATATTGGATTCTCCCATTTGAATCTACATTTAATCTACTGTAATAGAATATTTTGTTGAAGTATATAAAGTTTGGCTTCACAGAGATAATTGGTTGGAAAAGAAGATACCTCAGGACTCCTTGAAAACGTTTTAGCAACCTCACTTTGAGAACCTCTAGATTATATCTGGTATAGGTAATATTTCCATTTGTAACACTGGAATTCCTCTTCCATTAATAATATCTTTGTTATACTAGCAGATAGAATTATAAGCTTTGAAACCTACTTTAATTAATCATTATTCTAATATGAATTAAATTTACCAGTATATTTAAACATTCAGTAGAGATCAAATAAGCTGCAATTTCATTGGATTACTGTCTAGTAATTGTGGACATTTCCATAGCTTTTGTGTCCTACTCTCCACAGTCACTGTTCTGTTGTCCTCCATATCCAATTCCACAACTTGTCTACTCACACTCTTCTACACAGCTTCACTTCCTACTCCCTTGAGAACTCTACTGAGCTCAAGTCAACACACCGCAAACTTAGGCACATTTCTCCCTATTTTCCATCTTTCTGAGGAATCATATTGAAATAAAATCAGTATTCGTTCAGCCTAAAACTAAGCCATTCTAATGCAATACCTTCTATATGTTTAAATGCTACAAGATTAAAGAGAAAATTTCCTTTAACTCTTATGATTAATTCTGAGATTTCTAGAATATATCAGATGTATAACTAAGAAAGTAGATTTCCATTCCCCTTGCACTATCACGTATCGAGCATATCCCACTGAAAATCTTTTGCATCCTGATACTTTGGGATGTTCAGATGTTTTTAAAAAAATATTTATTTATTTGAAAAGCAGAGTAACATAGCAGGGGGAGAAGGAGGAGAAGAGGGAAGGAAGTGGGGATAGAGGGAGAGGGTTAGAGGAAAGGAGAAAGAGAGAGATCCTCAAGATGTTTTAGGATTAGAATTTTCGTAAGAAGTGATCTTCTTGGTACTTATTTCAGGTTACACACCAGAAATCCTTATTTAAATAGTAAAAGAGGGGCCAGTGCTGTGGTGTAGAAAGTTAATTCTCTGCCTGCTGTGCAAGCATCCCATATGGGTGACAGTTAAGTCCTGGCTGCTCCACTTCCAATCCAGCTCCCTGCTAATGTGCCCGAGAAAGCAGTGGAATATGGCCCAAATGCTTGGGCCCCTGCACCCATGTGGGAGACCCAGAAGACACTCCTGGCTCCAGGCTTCGGTCTGGTCCAGCCCTGGCCATTGCAGCCATTTGCGGAGTAAACTAGTGGATGGAAGAGTCTCCCTCTCTGTTACTCTTTCAAATAAATACATGCTTAAAAAAATTGGAAAGGAAAAATCACCAATTACAATTTATTTCTCTTCTATTTTAATTCTAACACTGAAGCATAATATGAAAGGATTAGTTTTTGAAGGGTTCTTTTTATTTTTTAAAGATTTATTTATTTATTTGAAAGTCTGAGAAAAAGAGAGAGAGGGAAACAGAGACAAAGATTTTCATTCTGTTGGTTCACTCCCCAAACAGCCACAATGGCTGGGGTGGGGCCAGGCTGAAGCAAGGAGCCTGGAATTTCTTCCAGGCCTCCCATGTGAGTAGCAGGGGCCCAACCACTTGGGCCATCTTCTGCTACTTTCCCAGACCATTAGCAGGGAGCTGGATCAGAAGTAGAACAGCTGGGACACAAACAAGTGCCCAGATGGGGTGCCAGTACTGCAGGTGACGGCTTTACCACTAAGGCCACAAGTCAGCCCTGAAGACGACCCTTGAACTAATGAACTGTCTGAACTAATGAATACGCAAAAGACTGTCAGTTCTTTTCTACACAGAGATTTATAGAAATATTAGCTCTTACCTTAACTGGAAAGCTACATTTTCCAGTACGAACCCCTTCTTCATCCGTCTGCCACTGATGTGGACGACTAGCCTCTGGAACATAAACATCTTTCTTTCTCCTGAAACTTTGTCGCAGTTTATTCATTTTAATTTTTACAATCTGTGGACAGACAGAAAATATAAAAAATAATTTATTAGTTTTCCACATATTTGAATTCTGGATTACTATATTAATAAAGAGGTGACATCCCAAATGAAGGTTTTTGGCTTAAAGGATAATGAACAATCAGTACACTTTCTCTTACAACACCAAATTTAAACAAATTAAGCATTTTATATTTTGAAAAGACAACTACAATACTAGTTCTTATAAAAACCACATTAACCTCTAGTCGGATCTAAAGGAAAGATTATTCTTTTTTTTTTTTTTTTTTTTTTTTTGACAGGCAGAGTGGACAGTGAGAGAGAGACAGAGAGAAAGGTCTTCCTTTGCCGTTGGTTCACCCTCCAATGGCCGCTGCGGCCGGTGGGCTACGGTGCACCGTGCTGATCCGATGGCAGGAGCCAGGTGCTTAATCTGGTCTCCCATGGGGTGCAGGGCCCAAGCACCTGGGCCATCCTCCACTGCACTCCCTGGACACAGCAGAGAGCTGGCCTGGAAGAGGGGCAACCGGGACAGAATCTGGTGCCCCGACCGGGATTAGAACCCGGTGTGCCGGCGCTGCAAGGTGGAGTATTAGCCTATTGAGCCCCGGCACCAGCCTGAAGGAAAGATTATTTTGAGAACTTTCAAGTACTTTAACTGTAAAAAACAAATGAGAAATTCTTACTACTAATGTCTTTGACAAATCCATTCCAACTCTTGAAAATGGAATTGTGTGTGTGTGTTTTTAAGATTTATTTGTTGATTTGAAAGGCAGACATATAGAGAGAGAAGGGGTGGGGGGAGACAAAGACAGAGACAGAGAGAGTTTCCATCCACTGGTTCACTCCCCAAATGGCCTCATCGGCAGGAGCTGGGCCAGGCTTCAGGCAGGAGCTCAGAGCTTCTTCTGGGTCTCCAGTGTGGGTGCAGGGGCCCAAGCACTTGGGCTATCCTCCGTTGCTTTCCCAGGCACGTTAGCAGGGAGCTGGATTGGAAGTGGAGCAAGACAGGACCTGAACTGGCACCCATGTGGGATGCCAGTGCTGTAGGTGGAGGCTTAATCTTTTACATCACAGCACCAGGCCCCAAAACAGAAATTTGTGTGTATAGGTTACAGACTGCTAACACCTTCTGAAAATTTTCATACATACTAATAAAAGCTAATTCTGAAACAATGGAATTTGGGAGACCTTTTTGGCTTACTAGTAAGAAACACTAAGTAATCACTTTTGGACAAAAAAAATGCAATAAAATAAAACTTTCTTTAAACATATAAGGGTACTTCAAAAAGGTAGTAGAAAAAATGGAATTAAAATATAAATCTGGCCGGCGCCGCAACTCACCTGGCTAATCCTCCACCTGTGGTGCTGGCACCCCGGGTTCTAGTCCTGGTTGGGGTGCCGGATTCTGTTCCGGTTGCTCCTCTTCCAGTCCAGCTCTCTGCTGTGGCCCAGGAAGGCAGTGGAGGATGGCCCAGGTCCTTGGGCCCTGAACCCGCCTGGGAGACCAGGAAGGGGCACCTGGCTCCTGGCTTCAGATCAGTGCAACGTGCCAGCCATAGCGGCAATTTCAGGGGTGAACCAATGGAAAAGGAAGACCTTTCTCTCTCTCTATCTCTCTCACTGTCCACTCTGCCTGTCAAAAAAAAAAAAATCTATTTTGGTGTAAAATTTTGAAATCCATGCATACAAGGGAACTTCTAAAAGTACAAAGAAAATGTGCATCAGAAAAAAACTAAGCATGGATTTCAAAATATTTGAAGTGCCCTTGTTCTTAAATAAGTTTAAAAAAAAAAAAAAAGATTTATTTATTTATTTGAAAGTCAGAGTTACACAGAGCCGGGGGGGTGGGGGGGGACTTCCATCTGCTGGCTCACTCCCCAAATGACCACAAAGGCCGAAGCTGAGTGGATCTGAAGCCAGGAGTCAAGAGTCTTTTCCAGGTCTCTTACATGGGTGCAGGGGCCTAAAGACTTGGACCATCTTCTACTGCTTTCCCAGGCCATAGCAGAGAACTAGATCTGAAGTGGAGCAGCCAGGATTTGAACTGGCACCCATATGGGATGCTGGCATTGCAGGTGGCGGCTTTATCTGCTATGCTACTGTGCCAGCCCAAGAAAAGGTTTTACTAAGACTAAATTAATCTGAATTAGAAATTTCTTGCAAACACTGTGACAAGAGAATGTACTTTCATATCTACAATCAAGACAGTAACAACAAAAGATTGACAAAAGCCTAAGTTTCATATTTAAACATGTAAGTTAAAAAGTATTTAACTATAGTCAGTTGTTCATTGTTATAGGAAGAAACATCTCTTGAAAGCGTCAAACGTGTAGACATCACAAAACTATAGAGAAAGAAGGTATAGATGATAAGAAACACAGAATAGTAGAAAGCAACGAGCAAATATAAGAGAAAAATCCCATTTACAGAGCAAAATCTCAAAACATGAAGCCAATATCTTCAGTTTTCTGTTAAAGAGTATAGCTCACCCTTCTCATTGAGAAAATGATATGACAAAGCTATCAAAAGGAACAGTCCTCTCTGTTAGGAGTGTTATTTCCCATCTGACACCAAATGAAAATTCACAATCTGAGGAAAATAATAATCCATAAAGCCACAGAACTATTACCAAATTAGCTAATTTACATGGACAAGTCAATCTTACCACATATCTTAAAAGGTAAAAATTCTGACAGAGAAGTATAAAAAAGTCTCTGGAATTTCTAAAAATGAATTTAGGTAGATGACTCATTCCTAAACTATCTAAAACACAGTCTACCTTAATCCTAATGATTCCAAAGAATTCCATAACCTTCCTTGAAAACATATACTTGAGGTTGGCATTGTGGCCTAATGGGTTAAGCCACTGCCTGTGATGCCAGAGTTTTGTGCTCTTGGCCATTGAAGCCATTTGGGAGAGTGAACCAACAGATGGAAGATCTCTCTTCGGTCTCTTCCTCTCTGTTACTTCACCTTTCAAATAAATGAAATAAATCTTAAATTAAAAAATACATATTGTTACATATATACTCTTACATCAAATTTTTAAAAATATACAAAAAAGAGAAAATTAAAAGCAAATTGGGGCTGGTGTTGTGCCGTAGCGGGTAAAGCCACTGCCTACAGTGTAGGCATCCCATATGGACAACGGTTCAAATCCCAGATGCTCCATTTCTGATCCAGCTCTCTACTATGGCCTGGGAAAGCAGTAGAAGATGGCCCAGGTCCTTGGACTCCTGCACCCCCGTGGGAAACCCAGAGGAAGTTGCTGGCTCCTGGCTTTGGATAGATGCAGCTCTGACTGTTTTGGCCTTGTAGGGAGTGAACCAGCGGATGGAAGACCTTTCTCTCTCTCTCTCTGCCTCTCCTCTCTCTGCGTTTAACTCTCTCAAATAATAAATGTCAAAAAAAAAAAAGCAAATTATATCTTTTCTGAAGATGGCACTCAAAGTATCTTAAAAAAAAAGCCTATGTAATTCCTTTTATTTAAGATTTATTTTATTTATTTGAAAGGCAAAGTTACAGAGAGGGAGAGACAGAGAGAGAGCTTCCATCTGCTGGTTCACTCTCAAAATTGCTGCAATGGAGGGGACTGGGCCAGGCCAAAGCCAGGAGCCTTGTACTCCATTCAGGTCTTTCCACATGGGTGGCAGGGGCCCAAGTCCTTGACCATCTTTTGTTGCCTTCTCAGGCACATTTGCAGGGAGTTGGATCAGAAGTAGAGCACCAGGGACTTGAATCTATGATTATATGGGATTCCAGTGTCACAGGAAGTGGTTTAATCCACTGCGTCACAAAACTAACCCCTATAAATTGAAAAAAAATAATAGTAAATTTATTTATTTAAAGGCAGAGAGAGCGTGACAGAGAGAAGACACAGAGTTATCTTCAATCTGCTCTTCCACTCCTCAAATGGCTGCAACAGCAACAGATAAACTAGGCTGAAGCTGCGAGTCTGGAACTCAATTTGGATCTCTCATGGAGGTGGCAGGAACCCAACTACCTGAGCCATCACCTGCGCCTCCCAGGGTGTGCATTAGCAGGAGGCTGGTTCACTTGCCAAATGGCTGCTGTGACTGGGGCTGGGCCAGGCTAAAGCCAGGAGCTTCCTCTGAGTCTCCCACGTGGGTGGCAGGGCCCCAAGAACTTGGGCCATCCTTCACTACTCTTCCCAGGCCATTAGCAGGGAGCTGGATCAGAAGTAGAGCAGTCAGGACTCAAACCAGCACCCATATAGGTGCTGGTGCTACAGGCCATGACTTAACCTGCTGTACCATACTGCTGGCCCCGAATATAATAATGTCTGCTTACAAAGAACACACACAAGGATAAGAGAAAAAAAATAGAAAATATAAAAATTTGAAGTAACATTTACTAATGGCCATCAATATAATTGAACTTTACTCCCAAATAAAGAAAATCACACCTCTTAAACAAAGTCCTGGTAGAACAAAGGGAAAAAATTTATTTTTGTACATATAAAGGCTGAGAACAGGGGTAGATTTTTAGACCAGCCATAATGATGCCAGTTAAGGGGACAGGCATTTGGCACAATGGTTAAGACACCAATATCCCTTATCAGAATGCCTGGGTTCAAGTCCTGGTCCTACTTCTGATTCTGTCTTCCTGCTGATGTCCATGTTGGTAGGCAGGAGGTGATGGCTAAAGTACTTGGGTCCCTGCCATGCACATGATGGACCACATTGAGTACCAGGCTGGCCCACCCTGCTGCGGGAGGCATTTGTGACCAAAGGATGGAAGAGCCCTGTCTTAGTTTCTCTGCCTTTCATATCAATCAAAATAAAAAACTTAAAAAGATGTCAGTTAAGATGCTTGCTGAGCTGATCTGAAGCCAGGAGCCAGGTGCTTCTTCCTGATCTCCCATGCGGGTGCAGGGACCCAAGCACCTAGACCATCCTCCACTGCCATCCCAGGCCACAGCAGAGAGCTGGACTGGAAGAGGAACAACTGGGACTAGAACCCGGCGCCCATATGGGATGCTGGCGCCGCAGGCTGAGGATTAACCAAGTGAGCCATGGCGCCGGGCAGTCTCCGTTTCTCTTTCTGTAACTACCTCTCAACTAAACATAATCTTTTTTTGAAAAGGATATTAACATATTAGAACACCTCACAGCAGTAAAAATGAATGATCTACAGCTATAACCAGAAAGACAGATGAAGCTCCCAAACCTGTTAGGGGAGGGGCACATTGCAGAAGAATACACTATGTTATGATTCCTTTTATAAACAGTTAACTACTAAAACTCAAAGAATATTGACCATGTACCAGGCATTGTTCTAAGCACTTTGCAAAATTAAATGGCTCATGAAATCCTCGTAACAGCCCTGTAGATTTTATTTTTTATCTACATCTCAGATGAGGAAACAGATACAGAGAAGTAATTTACCCAAAATCACGCCTGGGAAAAGTGCCGGCACCTCCTGACACCAGAGTCTGTGCTCTTGCTCTCTGCATTACACTGCCTTTAAAAATACAAGGGAGCTACAGAAAGTTTGTGGAAAATGTAATTAAAAGACAATGGAGCTGGCGCTGTGGCTCAATAGGCTAATCCTCCGCCTTGCAGCGCTGGCACACCAGGTTCTAGTCCCGGTCGGGGCACCGGATTCTGTCCCGGTTGCCCCTCTTCCAGGCCAGCTCTCTGCTGTGTCTAGGGAGTGCAGTGGAGGATGGCCCAGGTGCTTGGGCCCTGCACCCCATGGGAGACCAGGAGAAGCACCTGGCTCCTGCCATGGGATCAGTGTGGTGCACTGGCCTCAGCGCACCAGCCGCGGCAGCCATTAGAGAAGTGAACCAACGGCAAAGGAAGACCTTTCTCTCTGTCTCTCTCTCACTATCCACTCTGCCTGTCGAAAAAAAAAAAAAAAAAAAGACAATGGAAATTTTTCATGCACTTTCTGAAGCTCCCTACCCTCAATACACAATACTACACAGGGTAACATTTGGTGTTACATAGATGACTTAGTAAAACAAAAAAAAATGATACCAACCAGGAAGGCATCACATTGGGACACCAAACATTCTAGCAATGTTTTAATTCTTAAAGTGAGTAGTAGAAACAGAAATTTTCATTTCATTATGCTACACACCTACATATGTTACACATATTCTTTTGAATATATCTACCATTTTATATGTTTAATTAGATGGAAAGCAGTTTAAAATACTTCTGGAACTGAGTATAGAAAGAGAGGTACAGAAATACATACACACAACATAATTATGAAACATCTAAGGGCCGGAACTGTGGAGCAGTGGGTTAAAGCCCTGGCCTGAAGTGTAGGCATCCCATATGGGCGCCCATTCTATTCCCAGCTGCTTCTCTTCCGATCCAGCTCTCTGCTGTGGCCTGGGATAGCAGTAGAAGATGGCCCAAGTACTTGGGCCTCTGCATCCACGTGGGAGACCTGGAAGAAGCTCCTGGCTCCTGGCTTTGGATCTGTCTAGCTCTAGCCATCAGAACCATTTGGAGAGTGACTCTCTCTCTCTCACTCTCTCTCTCTCTCTCTCTCTCTAACTCTGCCTCTCAAACAAATAAATCTTAATAAGTAAATAAAAAGACCAAGTAATCCAGATGCTTCTGTAATGTTTACAACATTAGTTCCAAAAATAACAATGTATAATATAAATTTTAAAACTATGGACATCATTGTAAATATCTGGAAAAAAAATTAGTGCACACAAATTACCTTAAATTAGCTAGACTTCCTTTTCCAGGAGACTCTAATTTCATGCAGGTGTTAAATTCCAAAGGTACCACTAAAGGAAAAACCATATAAATCCAAAAATTACTTGAGAGTATTGTAAATCATCCATAAAATACACTATAGTATCTTACAGTAAATCTCATTCAGGCAGGGTTTTTTTCCTAGGATGAAACAGTTTGCTATTTTCAAATGAACACAGCTGAAGTAGCTCATTCAGGGGCAATTCTACAAGAAAAATATCTAACACAAGAACCATACAACATGCTCACACTGTGGGAGACACAAAAACACTGTACAGCAGAAGCTCACTGAGTAGGACTGTTGACAGAATCACCTAAGTATTTAAACCAATTTTACCTCTCACTGTTGTTTTTCCATTCTCTAAACAAACATGGTTAACGTGAAATTACACAATTTCATTGTATATTCAGTCATGCTTCTACTCCAGAATTTCATGAGAAAGTTACAAAAAAAGAAAACATACACCTTACTGGCCAAAAAAAGTTGTTCACTCACTACAATCAAAGCTAAAATATACCAAGTTAAAACATCAAAACATTTATGTAGAGTATTTTAAACAAGCATAAAGTATTTTGTTTTTGAGTTTTCTTTCTCTGATTTCGACTATTTCTCAAGAGGTGGGAAGCTTGCTTTCTATATATACAGAAAAGGAAAACAAATCCTTTTATTTGATCAAATTAAAAAGTGGGAAAAAATGTAAAGAATCTTAGCCTGTCAGAATGGCCAGAGGACCCTACCAAATCAATGAATCCTAGGAATTCTGAATTAGATATTGATCTAATTGACCTAACTGGCCTAAAAATAAGTCATTTAAAAAAATTCTTCCCCCAAAGAAACCATTTATTTAACAAGTACAAGTTTCATACGTACAACTTTAGGAAATGATGATTCTTCCCATCATACCCGCCCTCCCCTCATTTGCAGGCACATTAGCTGGAGCTGGCTGGGAAGAAGAGCAGACAAGACTCGAACTGGTACCCAAGTGGGATGCTGGCATCGCAGGTGGCAGCTTTACCCACTACACCACAACGCTGGCCCCAAGAAGCGTTTTTTTTAAATCCATCTTTTTTGAGAGCTTTTTCTTGCATTTATAAAACCAATGCTATCTTTTAGTTGGTCACTTGCCCTTCAACTGAGAGTTGGAGAAATGAATTTCTGATTTGGCGAAACTTCACTTTTTAAAGCATGTTAAGACTCACATATGCCCATCACATGGAATCCCACAACACACATATATACAGACTGACCTCATCAGGATGTTATTATTTCAAGAATTAAATCTTACAGAAAAAAAATGATTTTGTTGTAATATAGCAAAGACTGATTTAGCAAGGAACATCTTGATGAAAAAGGGCAGAACTGCTAAGAATGCTATCCTACTTTTTACACTGACTTTCCTCCTCTAAGCATCTGTCAAGTGTGGGATGAGAAAAAGGTGCTGGAATCTGAAAAGACAGACTAGAATAAAAATATATTTGGCTGAGAGTGGCAGGGAGGAGGGGTAGAAGGGAGGGCAGAACAAGGGGAAATGCCACTGGAAAAATTAAAGAAACAAATACGCTGCAAAACCAGCTCTACTCCCCTTTGACAAATTTATCTCTTCAATTCTGTTTTTCTTTTAAAGATTTATTTATCATGGGCAGTGCTGTGGCTTGGCAGGTAAAGCCACCACCTGCAGTGCCGGCAACCCATATGGGCATTGATTCAAGTTCTGGCTGCTCCAGCTCTCTGCTATGGCCTGGGAAAGCAGCAGAAGACAGCCCGAGTCCTTGAGCCCCTGCACCCACATGGGAGACCTGGAGGAAGCTTCCTGGCTCCTGGCTTCAGATTGGCACAACTCTAGTCATTGCAGCCAACTGGGGAGTGAACCAGCAGATGGAAGACCTCTCTCTGTCTCTACCTCTCTGTAACTCTGCCTTTCAAATAAATAAATAAATCTTTTTTTAAAAAATATTTATTTATTTAATTATTTGAAAGCCAGAACAACAGAAAGAAAGGCATAGACAGAGATCTTCTATCCTATCTGCTGGTTCACTCCCCAAATGCCTGCAACAGCCAGGAGCCCAAAACTCCATCTCTCCCAAATGGGTGGCAGGGGTCTGAGCAACTGAGCCATCTACTGCTACCTCTCATGATACATCAGCAAGAAGCTGGATCAAAAGCAGAGTACTCAGGACTCAAACACACACTCAGATATGGATGCAAGTGTTACAAGCAACTTTTTACCCAACTATGACCCAACACCTGTGCTGTCATCTTAAATGCTATATATCACTGAAAAGGCCTTCTTTTTTCCATTTTCTAAATACAATCCTCAATAATTCTTTATTAAACTACTGTTTACATTTCCTTCATAGTGCTTTGCATTTTGTAATTACCTTTTTAGTTTCACTGATTCAATTCTTCCTTGAACATCAGCAAATTTTTTAACTTGCTAAGGTAGGAAGCATTGGTTTCTGATTTTTTTATCCAAGTTAATCCTAACTTACGTTAAGTATTAACCTCCTCTTATGAACAAGCTACATCGATTTATGTGTAGTTAAAATGCTTACATTTGAAAATTAAGACCAATAATTGATGAGTTAGGCATCTATCTTAATGAATTATAAAAAGAAAAATCATAGAAAGTGGAAGATAATATCATTTTCCAAATACATATTAGGGTAGATTACTTAACCAACATTCTCACTGAAAACAATGAAATGTGGTGGATAAAATTTTATGTCCAAGAAATCTTACAAGAATTGAAGGACTGACAAAATAGTGAATGAGGGAACAAGCTTTTGATGCACTGTTTAAGATGCTGCCTAGAATGCCTGCATCCCATACCAGAGCGCCTAAGCACAAGTCCCAGCTCGGCTTCTGATCTAGGTTCCTGCTAATGTGCACCCTAGGAAGCAGTAGGTGATAGCTCAAGTAGTTGGGGTCATGACACCAACATGGGAGACCTGGATCACTTTCTTTCTTTCTGAATTTTTTTTTCTTTACAGCTCTCTTTAATGAGATTTTCCATGAAGTGGCTTTATCACCCTCATTATTGATAGATGTTTCATTAAATAAAGAATTACGGGTACTGTGGCCAGCACTGTGGCATAGTGGGTTAACCTGCCACCTACTGTGCCAACATTCCATATGGGTGCCACTTCAGGTCCCAGCTGCCCCACTTCTGATTCATCTCCCTGCTAATAAGCCTGGGAAGGCAGCAGAGGATGGCCCAAGCGCTTGGGCCCCTGTGCTTATGTGGGAGACTCAGATGAAACTCCTGACTTGGGAAGTGAACCAGCAGATGGAAGACCCTCCCTCTCTGTTTGCCTTTCAAATAAATAAAAAATAAATCTAAAAAAAAAAAAAAAAGAATTATGGGTATCCACATTGTGCCTCAATAGGTTAAGCTGTTGCTTATGATGCTGGCATCCCATCCAAGCACCATTTTGAAATCCAGCTGCTCCACCTTCAGAGCCAGCTTTCTGCAAATATGCCTGGAAAAGCAACGAAGGATGGCAGAGAACTTGATCCCCTGCCACCCACACGGGAGACCCAGATGGAGTTTCAAGTTATTTGGTTCTGCCTGGCCCATCTCTGGCTGCTGGTGACCATTTGGGGAGTGACCCAGGAGGTGGATAATCCTTCTCTCTCTCTGTCTCTCTCTCTCTCTCTCACCGTCTTTCACTCTTTCAGATTAATTAATTAAAAGAATTATGGGTTGGCAATTTTTTTGTATTTTTTAAAGATTTATTTTATTTATTTGAAAGGCAGAGCTACAGAGAGAGGGGAAGACAGAGAGATTTTCCATCTGCTGGTTCACTCCCTAAATGGTTACAATGCCCAGAGATGGGCCAGAAAGGAGATTCTTCCAGGTCTCCCAAGTGTGTACAGAGGCACAAGGACTTGAGCCATCTTCTGTTGCCTTTCCCAGGCACATTAGCAAGGAGCTGGATTGGAAGTAGAGTATTTGGGACTTGAACTGGCACCCATATGCAATGCTAATATTGCAGGTGGTGGTGGATTTATCCATTACACCACAACGCCGGCCCCTTTTGTATTGTTTAAGCGCTCAGAAGAAATAATTCCACTCTATTCTGGTTTCTGTAGTTCCTATTGATAAATTAACTATCTAATAGTTGTTCTTTGAGTAGATTTTTTTAGCCTATAGTTGCTTTTCAATTCTTCTCCTAGTTTCTGTTTTTGAAGTTTCAGATTCTTTGAGTGTAGTTTCTTTTCATTTATTGTATGTGGGATTTCGACTATGATCTGCTTATTCCCCTGGAAAAAATATTTTTTGGTATTCTTTGTTTTTTTTCCAGGTGCTCCAAGATACACAGTTTGTTGACCCCTTAAAATAAATTCATCACTTGAGGCATTTTGGACCAACCGAGTGAATTTGAGCTGCATATATATCAATGGGTCTGCTTATATTTATGGCCTCTTAGGAGTCTTTATTCTGTTCTCCACTAGGAAAACAACTTTCCTAGTAGCAATCTGGGTGAGGTGTAGGGATGGTGTAAAGTGGGTGTACTTCTGGTTCATTACTTTCCAAAGGAAGAAACCTTTGTGGATTTATGTGGAAAGGGTCTCCCATTAGATTGTTTTCATGCTGGGTGGGCCCTGAACTTTTTTTTAATAAAATCTTTCTATTGAAAAACAGACTGATAGGGGCTGGCGCTGTAGCTCACTTGATTAATCCTCTGCCTCCGTTCCCAGCATCCCATATGGGTGCCGGTTCTAGTCCCGGCTGCCCTTCTTCCGATCCAGCTCTCTGCTGTGGCCAGGGAAAGCAGTGGAGGATGGGCCAAGTGCTTGGGCCCTGCACCTGCGTGGGAGATCTGGAAGAAGCTGCTGGCTCCTGGCTTCGGATCAGCGCAGCTCCAGTCCATTTTGCGGCCATCTGGGGAGTGAACCAACAGAACGAAGACCTTTCTCTCTGTCTCTCCCTCTCACTGTCTATAACTCTACCTGTCAAATAAATAAATAAAATCAAGAAAGAAAGAAAGACAAGAAAGACAGAAAGACAGACAGAAAGACAGACAGAAAGACAGACAGAAAGACAGACAGAAAGACAGACAGACAGACAGAAAGACAGAAAGACAGACAGACAGACAGAAAGACAGAAAGACAGAAAGACAGAAAGACAGAAAGACAGAAAGAAAGAAAGAAAGAAAGAAAAAGAAAAACAGACTGATAGGGGCTGGCACTGTGACATGGTGAGCTAAGCCTCTGCCTGTGGTGCCTGCATCCCATATGGGCACCAATTCGAATCCTGCCTGCTCTACTTCCGATCCCGCTCTCTGCTATGGCCTAGGAAAGCAGTGTAAGATGGCCCAAGTCCTTGGGCCCCTGAACCCACTTGGGGGACCTAGAAGAAGCTCCTGGCTCCTGGCATCAAATTAGCTCAGCTCCAGCCCTTGTGGCCACTTGGGGAGTGAACCAGTGGATGGAAGACCTTTCTCTCTGTCTCTTCTTCTAACTCTGCCTCTCAAACACATCTTTAAAATAAAAAAGAAAAGTGGACTAACATACACACATGCACATGTGCAAACATACACAGATTTCTTCCATCCTCTGGTTCATCCTCAAATGGCCACAATGGCCAGAGATGGGCCAGGTGAAAGCCAGGACCCCAGAAATTGCTCCAGGACTCCCAAATGGGAGACAGAGATCCACGTACTTGTGCTATCTTCCTCTGCTTCCCCAGGCACGAAAGCAGGGAGCTGGATCACAGGCAGAACAGTTGGACTTGAACCGGCACTCTTATGTAGGGTGCCAGTGTCACAGGTGTTGACTTAATCTACTGTGCCACAATGCCAGCCCTGGTCCTGAACTCTTAATTCTTTTCTATTCTTTTTTTTAAAGATTTACTTATTTTATTTGAAAGTCAGAGTACGTAGAGAAGGAGAGGCAGAGAAAAAAGAGAGAGAGAGAGAGAGAGAGAGAGAACTTCCATCCACTGGTTCACTCCCCAATTGGCCTCCATGGTCAGAGCTGTGCTGATCAGCTGTACCATGGTGCCGGCCCTGCCAACTTTTTATAGAACACATAATGTTTCAGTTCTTGGTAATTACCTATCAACATTGCCAAAATACCACCTCCTTAAAAGCCATCTGAAAATGCAGTCATTTGTTCTAAATTGTACTCTGAAGGGAAAACAGACAAAACATTTTAACATAACAGTCCCATAAGGTTCAAAGGGTATCTGCAGTAGGCCCATGTGTAGTTTTTATATATGGAAGACCCTTATACACATGAGACCTGTAAGCACTTCTCTGTTTTACTTCATAATAGATATGAACTTAATAAAAGGAGTGATCTTCTTTAGGTCTAACTCAAGTTTAATTTTGGTTTATGCAAGTTTTGTGATACTCCACATTGTTGGCTACATTTTGCTTTATCCAAATTTTCTAACAGAAAATTAGAAATAATGACCATTTGCTTTCTCTGTTGCTAGGAGATGATAATATAACAGTTGACATATATTGAGTGCTTACTATGTGCCAGCACCAATAGTAATGCTTTGTACGTATTTAATCTTTACAACCTTATCAAACAGATAATATTACCATCATCATTTTACTGATAGGAAAACTGAGGTGTGGAAAAGTTAAGTAATTTTCCCAATGTCACACAAGTGGAGAAGCTTAGGGATTCATACCCAAGTAGTCTGTCTCAAGAATTCAGAATATTAATTACTATATTGTATTGCTTTTCACAATATGTGAAAGATAAATTACTTTCAAGGATAAAAATAAGCTGTTAAAGTTATTATTAAGAATTACACATGGGTGCCAGCGCTGTGGCATAGTGGGTAAAGCCACCACCTGCAGTGCTGGCATTCCATATGAGGGCCAGTTCAAGATCCGGCTGCTCCACTTCAGATCTAGTTCTCTGCTATGGCCTGGGAAAGCAGTACCAGATGGCCCAAGTCCTTGGGCCCCTGTATCCACGTGGGAGACCCAGAAGAAGCTCCTGGTACCTGGTTTCGGACTGGCACAGGTCCGGCCTTTGTGGCCAACTGGGGAGTGAACCAATGGATGGAAGACCCCTCTCTCGCTCACTCTCTGACTCTCCTTTTCTCTGTGTAACTCTGACTTTCAAATAAATAAATAAATCTTAAAAAAAAAAAAAAAAAAGAATTCTACATGGGCCAGCACTGTGGTGTAGTGGAATAAAGCCGCCACCTACAGTTCTGACATTCCATGTGGGCACCGGTTCAAGACTCGGCTGCTCCATTCCCCATCCAGCTCTCTGCTATTGCCTGGGAAAGCAGTGGAAGATGGTCCAAGCCCTTTGGCCCCTGCACGCGTGTGGGAGACCTGGAAGAAGCTCCTGGCTTTGGATCGGCTCAGCTCTGGCCATCTGAGGAGTGAACCAGCAAATGAAGACTTCTCTCTCTCTGTCTCTGCCTCTATGTAACTCTGCATTTCAAATAAATAAATAAATCTTTAAAAAATTATACAACAGTTAAACAATATTAATACCAAAATAACTTATCATAGGTTGACACTTCACAGCTATTTCAAAGTTCCATGGCCATGATTAACAGTTTTGAAGTTGGACAGACCTGGCTCTGATTCTTGGCTGTGCCCTTTACAAGCTGTGTGACTTTGGACAAGTTTCGAAACTTCACCAAGTCTCAATTTCCTCATCTGTAAAAATGAGAACAATATACATCTCACAAAGTTGTTCTCAGTAACATAATTATTACGGCATTACATGATATGGTAACTCCAGACAAAACACAAGTACTCAAAATAAAAAAAGGAGGCTCTCAATTTTCTCCCAGAAAACAAGACTTGATTACCATGGTATAAGGAAGACAATCAATCCAAGTCACTGCAGCAACTTCAAGATCCATACACTAATGCAGAGCTGTTGCCTTTAACACATAACAAATAATGCCCCCAATAAAAGTCAAATTCCTAGAGGTAAACGACCATACTACTGAAATAAAATACTGTATATACATAAAGAGACAAACAAATAAGACATCTGTTATTTGTTGAGGGCAACTGTCACAAATCTCATTCCACATGTATTCCTTGACGCCTTCAAGCCTAGGTACCCAAAACAGGTAGAGAGTGGTATCATAAAAGATCAATACCCGGCACTGGTAGAAATTTTTATAGCAACAAAAACCAGACATGTTGCTAGAGTATGGTGGAAAATAAACCCAGAGGTCACTGAAATACAAAGGAAACTTATTCAAAATGACCAGAGTTTAATTCCATAATCATATCTGTACTTCCTTTTTCACACACAATAAAAAAAAATTCTACTAATTTTCTTCTAACAACTAGTACTTTGGCAAAACATTTTTAAGAATGTGGCTTGGGGACCAGTGCAGTAGCAATGCAGGTTAGGATGCGGTCTGGTGCCATGTGGCACCAGTTTGTGTCCTGGCTGCTCTGCTTCCAATCCAGCTCCCTGATGATGGCCTTGGAAAAGCAGTGGAAGATAGCCCAAGTGTTTGGGCCCCTCCTACCCATGTGGGAGACCTGGATGAAGTTCCAGGCTCCTGGATTCAGCCTGGCCCATACCTGGCCATCTGGGGAGTGAACCAGCAGATGGAAGATCTGTCTGTCTCTCCTTCTCTCTTGTAACTTTGTCAAAAAAATAAATAAATCTTTTTTAAAAAAAATGGTGGCTTTGGATTTGGTTTCTAATTTTATTTCTTCCTATCCCCAAAGAAAACTACATGCCATGGCGCAGTAGGTGATCCTCTGCCATATGAGATGCTGGTACCACTTCTAGTCCCGGCTGCTCCTCTTCCTTTTTTTTTTTTTTTTTTTTTTTTTTTTTTTTTTTTTTTTGTGGACAGGCAGAGTGGACAGTGAGAGAGAGAGAGAGAAGGAGAAAGGTCTTCCTTTTGCCGTTGGTTCACCCTCCAATGGCCGCCGCGGCCAGCGCACTGAGGCCGGCATGTCGCGCTGATCCGAAGCCGGGAGCCAGGTGCTTCTCCTGGTCTCCCTTGCGGGTGCAGGGCCCAAACATTTGGCCCATCCTCTACTGCATTCCCGGGCCATAGCAGAGAGCTGGCCTTGAAGAGAGGCAACTGGGACAGAACCCGGCGCCCTGACCGGGACTAGAACCCGGTGTGCCAGCGCCACAAGGTGGAGGATTAGCCTATTGAGCCACGGCGCTGGCCCTGTGATGACTTTTTAAATACAATACCAAAGACATATTCCATGAAAGAAATAATTAAAGCTGGATAAGATCAAAGAAGGAGGTACCTTTCTCTGAAGGGAGGAAAGAACTTCCACTTTGATTATGGCCTTGTCTAAATAAGGTTGGAGGTTGTGAACTCAAGAGGCTTCCATAGCTTTGGCAGCTCATGACAAACAAGAGTCGGGTGATTACTGACGTCAGAAATAAGAGTGTCAATTGTTAAATCAATAATGGGAGTCACTGTGCATTTACTCCCCATGTAGGATCTCTGTCCTTAATGTGTTGTACAATACGAATTAATGGTAAAACTAGTACTCAAATGTACTTTATACTTGGTGTATCTGTGTGGGTGCAATCTGTTGAGAACTTTACCTAGTATATACTAAGTTGATCTTCTGTATATAAAGATAATTGAAAATGAATGGGATGGGAGAGGGAGTGGCAGATGGGATGGTTGCGGGTGGGAGGGTGGTTATGGGGGGAAAAGCCGCTATAATCCAAAAGTTGTACTTTGGAAATTTATATCTATTAAATAAAGTTTTTTAAAAAAACTGGGTAAGTTGGACTTCATTAAAATAAAAACTACTTCTACTCTGCAAAAGACAACATCAAGAGAGGTTGGTTTCCCCCAGAGGTTGGGGGGGAAATGTGCAAAAAATGTATCTGATAAAGTAACTGTTATTCAAAATATACTAAACAACTCTTAAAACTTAATAAGGGGCTGGCACTGTGGCGTAGTGGGCTAACCCTCTGCTTTTAGCACCAGAATCCCATTTGTGAGCCTGGTTCCTGTCCCGGTAGCTCCTCTTCCAACCCAACTCTCTGCTATGGCCTAGGAAAGCAGTGGAAGATGGCCCAAGTCCTTGAGCCCCTTCACCCGAGTGGGTGACCCGGAAGAAGCTTCTGGCTCCTGGCTTCGGATCAACAAAGCTCCAACCATTGGGACCAACTGGGGAGTGAACCAACAGATGGAAGACCTGTCTGTCTGTCTCTCTCTCCCTCTGCTGCTCTTTAACTCCGCCTTTTGCCGTGGCTCAACAGGCTAATCCTCTGCCTTGCGGCGCCGGCACACCAGGTTCTAGTCCCGGTCGGGGCGCTGGATTCTGTCCCGGTTGCCCCTCTTCCAGGCCAGCCCTCTGCTTGGCCCAGGAGCGCAGTGGAGGATGGCCCAAGTGCTTGGGCCCTGCACCCCATGGGAGACCAGGAAAAGCACCTAGCACCTGGCTCCTGCCATCGGATGAGCGCGGTGCGCCGGCCGCAGCGCGCAGACCGCGGCAGCCATTGGAGGGTGAACCAACGGCAAAAGGAAGACCTTTCTCTCTGTCTCTCTCTCTCACTGTCCACTCTGCCTGTCAAAAAAAAAAAAAAAAAAAAAAGTCTCAAAAAAACAGTATTTCTGCCCCTTTTATCACACACAAGCAACTAGGTGCTGCTTTTTAGTTTAGTTTTAGAACGATTTTTTCTAAATGGACTTTGCGAAAAAAATATTGTAACTTAAATCAGAACACATGTTCATTCAGAGAGCCATTTATAGGACAGGTACTGTTCTAGACAAGGGAGATATGACAAAAATTTTTTTAAAAATTAAAGCTTTTATCTTCATGCCAGTTGCATTCTATTTAGATATACAATCAGGTATATAGCACATTGTGTGGTATGAAGGAAAATAAGGCAGGTAGGAAGCAAAAAATGTGTTAGGAATAGATAGCGGGTGGAAAGGAGGAGGCTTTTTAAAATAAAATGGTGGGCCGGCGCCATGGCTCACTTGACTAATCCTCTGCCTGCAGCGCTGGCACCCCACGTTCTAATCCCGGTTGGGGCACCGGGTACTAGTCCGGGTTGCTCTTCTCTCAGTTCAGCTCTCTGCTGTGGCCCAGGAATGCAGTGGAGGATGGCCCAAGTGCTTGGGTCCCTGCACCCGCATGGGAGACTGGGAGGAAGCACCCAGCTCCTGGCTTTGGATTGGCGCAGCGCTGGCCATGGCAGCCATTAGGGGAGAGAACCAACAGAAGAAAGACCTTTCTCTCTGTCTCTCACTGTTTATAACTCTCTCTCTCTCTCACTGTCTAACTCTGCCTGTCAAAAAAATTTAACGCGGGAGGCATTGGTGGTATAGTGGTGAGCACAGCTGCCTTCCAAAAAAATTTTTAAAAATAATAATAAAATAAAATGGCAAGGGAAGGCTCTATTTATTAGGTTTTTTTTGAGGAGAGAAATCTGAAGGAGTAGTGACAGGACAAGTCCAACTAGAGAGCATTCCAGGTGGAAGGAACAGCAAGTACACAAGTCCAGAGGCCAAAGTACATTCAGTGTGTTATAGGAATAGCAAGGAGATGATGTTGACTACAACTTGCAAATTGAGGGGAGGATATAAAATGAGGTCACAAAGGAAGTCAAGTGTCTCATGGGTTTAAGGCAAGCACTTGGGCTTTTATTTCTAATACGATGAAAGACACTAAAGGGTTCTGAGCAGAGGAATAATAAGATTTATATTTATTTTTATTTATTTGTTATTTAAAGATTTATTTGTTTGTTTTGAAAGTCAGAGCTATAGAGAGATAAAGAGAGGGAGAGATCTTCTATCCACTGGTTCACTCCCCAGATGGTCACAATGGCCACTGCTGGGCCAGGCTGAAGCCAGGGGCCGGAATTTTTTCCAGGTCTCCCATGTGGATGGCAGGGGCCCAGGTAGTTGGGCCATCATCTGTTGTTTTCCCAGGCCATTAGCAGGGAGCTGGATTGAAAGTGGAGCAGCTGGGACTCAAACTGGCTCCCATATAGGATGCCAGTGTCACAGGCAGTAGCTGTGACAAATCGCAAATCGGAGATTTGTATTTTAAAATACTCACTTTAGCTACCAAATGTAAACAGATGATAAAGCAAGTAAGTGGTTCAGAAGCTATTAAACTATTTCATATAAAAGATGACAGTGGCTTGGATCAGAATGACAGTGACAGAAAACAGGTCAGAGAGATGATCCACTTTTTATTTGTGTTCCCAGCACCAGGGGAGACCTCATCTAGTGTTCATACAGCAGAAATCACCAAATGAGTAAGTTTATAATAACCCACGGTCATTTTCTAAGACCCTTCAAAGAGGTAGATTCTGGATATGCCCTAAGAATAGAATTGACAGACTTTGCTGATGAACTGAAAGTGCAATGTGAGAAAATGAAGAGTGAAAAAAGAATGTAAGGTTGATGGTATGAGCAGCTGGAAGAATGGAGTAGCAATTTACTGAGATACAGAAGACAGAGGAAGGACAGGTTGCAAATCAACAGCTAAGTAGCTGTTTATTTTTTAGATAGTTTATGTCAAAGTAATTTTAAAAAATTACTAGCTCCCATTATAACATACATTGTCTTCACCATTAAAGTCTTAAGCCCCAAGTCTTAACACAGTATCTCCTCCCACTGAAACATCATTTTTTTCACTTCCTACAGCATTTACTCTTTACATCATGTATTATAACTAGATATATTCATTTTATTTGAAAGTCAGAATTACAGAGAGAGAAGGACAGGCAGAGAGAAAGAGAAAGAGAAAGAGAAAGAGAAAGAGAAAGAGAAAGAGAGAGAGAGAGAGAGAGAGAGAGAGAGAGAGAGAGAGAGAGAGGGGTCTTCCATCCGTGGGTTCACTCCCCAACTGGCTGCAACGGTCAGAGCTGCACTAATCCAAAGCCAGGAATCTAAAGCTTCATCGAGCTCTCCCATGCAGGTGTAGGGGCCCAATGACTTGGGCCATCTTGTTCTGCTTTCCCAGGCCATAGCAGAGTACTGGATCGAAGTGCAGCAGCCAGGACTCATATAGGCACCCATATGGGATGCAGGCAGCGGCTTTACCCGCTATGCCACAGCATCACCCCCGTTTTATAACGGTTGGTGCATGCCATGATCCTATAGAACTTAGACATCTTGAAAGTAGAATTCATGGTTATGGTTACATAGTAGTAATAAGGTCCATTATTTATCAAGCATATTTATCAATTAGTTCATTTAATCCTTCCATTCTATTTAATATTTAACAGATGAGAAAATTCAAGTTCAAAAGATTAACTAACTGATCCAAAGTTACATAACTAATAAGTAGGGTAACATTTAAAATCGGGTCTGAATCTGAAGCCAATGTCCTGGGTAGGCAACTGGCATAGTGGTTAAAACACAGGCAACAGTTCAAGTCCTGGTTGCTCCACTTCTGATCCAGCTCCTTGTTAATGTGCATGAGAAAGCACTGGAAGATGGCCCAAGTGGGAGACCCAGAAGCTCCTGGCTTCGCCCTGGTCCAGTCCTGGCCGATGCAGCCACTTAGAGAATGCACCAGCAGATGGAAGATTTCTCTCTCTCTCCCTCCCTCCCTCCCTCCCTCCCTCCCTCAGCCACTTAGAGAGTGCACCAGCAGATGGAAGATTTCTCCTTCCCTCTCTCCCTTTCAAGTAAATAAATAAAACAAAAAAGAAAAAAAGATACTGCTTGCGATGCCTGCATCTCATATTGGAATCCCTACATTCAAGTTCTAGCTCCACTCCTGATTCCAGGTTCCTGCCAATGTGCATTCTGGAAGGCAGCAGATGGGAGACCTGGACTGAGTTCCTGGCTTCATACTGGCCTAACCCTGGGTAGGGTAAAGCATTTGGGGAGTCAATCAGGGAGTGGGAGGGTTTCTCTGTGTATCTCCTTCAAATAAATAAATTTAACTTCACATACCTTTTTAAAATAAATAAATAAAGTCAAAGTTGTATTTAATTAACTTGTTACCTAATTTAGAACCTCATCTACAAAAGACACTTAAAACATTTCTTTCCTTTAAAAAATATTTATTTATTTGAGAGGCAGAATCAGACAGAGAGTTCTTCCAAATGATCACAACAATTGGAGCTAGGCCAATTCAAAGCCAGGAGCCCACAGCTTCTTCTAGGTCTACCACAAGAGTGCAGGTGCCAAAAACTTGGGCCATCTTGCACTGCTTCCCCAGGCCTTTAACAGGGAGCTGGATCAGAAGTAGAACAGTGGGACTCAAACCAGTGCCCATATGGGATGCCAGCACTGCAGGTGGAGGCTTAACCTACTATACCACAACACCCACTCCCACCTAACAGATTTCCATAGAATACCCAGATAAATAAATATCTTGGGATGAAGATACTTAGGAGAAAATGAATCAGTCAGAACAACAATCAAATCATAAGTAAAAGAAATGAACAAAGATAAGATCCTTAATATATTTTATAAAGGTTAGCATGATTTAGTCTTTGCCTAGCAGATTAACCTTAAACCTATCATGTTTTTTTCTTACCACAGTATTTCCAATCCATACTTCAAGCAACCCTTTACTTTTCCATAACCTAATTACTATACATCCTTCAGACCTCTGCTTAAATATCACTTCCTCAGAGTAGCTGTCCTTGACCACTTCCTTAAAGTCAGGTACTCTAGAATAAACTCACAGCGGCCTGTACTTCTTAACTACTTGTCAAAATTTTAAATAAGTGTATACTTAATCTCTCTCTTCCTTGTAAGAAAGTAAGATGCAGGCCGGCGCCGTGGCTCAACAGGCTAATCCTCCACCTTGCGGCGCCGGCACACCGGGTTCTAGTCCCGGTTGGGGCACCGGATTCTGTCCCGGTTGCCCCTCTTCCAGGCCAGCCCTCTGCTGTGGCCCAGGAGTGCAGTGGAGGATGGCCCAGGTGCTTGGGCCCTGCACCCCATGGGGAGACCAGGAAAAGCACCTGGATCCTGGCTCCTGCCATCGGACAAGCGCGGTGCGCCGGCCGCAGCGCGCCGACCGCGGCGGCCATTGGAGGGTGAACCAACGGCAAAGGAAGACCTTTTTCTCTGTCTCTCTCTCTCACTGTCCACTCTGCCTGTAATAAAAAAAAAAAAAAGTAAGATGCATGACAGCAGGAACTTCATGTGTGAGTCTCACTATAATATTAGTATATATGCATAGTTTAATACGTTTATTATTATAAATTATTATTTAAAAATTGGATTGATAAGTTGAATCATCTATTATCAGTTACTATTGAGTAGCTGTTACCTGACCAACTGTCCCAGTAAGAGGAACTGCAGAAACCGGATTTAAAAACACAGGGAAGGGGCCGGCACGGCACTCACTAGGCTAATCCTCCCACTGTGGCGCAAGCACACCGGGTACTAGTCCTTGTTGCTCCTCTTCTAGTCCACATCTCTGCTGTGGCCCGGGAGTGCAGCGGAGGATGGCCCAAGTGCTTGGGCCCTGCACCCCATGGGGGACCAGGAGGAAGCACCTGGCACCTGGCTTCAGATCAGCATGGTGTGCCAGCCGCAGCGGCCATTGGGGGATATACCAATGGAAAAAGAAAGACCTTTCTCTCTGTTTCTCTCTCTCACTGTCCACTCTGCCTGTCAAAAAATAAAAATAGGGCTGGTGCCTCGGCTCAATAGGCTAATCCTCTGCCTTGCGGCGCTGGCACACTGGGTTCTAGTCCCGGTCGGGATGCTGGATTCTGTCCTGGTTGCGCCTCTTCCAGTCCAGCTCTCTGCTGTGGCCCGGGAGTGCAGTGGAGGATGGCCCAAGTGCTTGGGCCCTGCACCCCATGGGAGACCAGGAGAAGCACCTGGCTCCTGGCTTTGGATCAGCGCGGTGCGCTGATTGGAGGGTGAACCATCGGCAAAGGAAGACCCTTCTCTCTGTCTCTCTTTCTCACTGTCCACTCTGCTTGTAAAAATTAATTAATTAATTAAAGAAAAAAAAAAACACAAGGGAGGGCCAGCACTGTGGCATAGCGGGTAAAGCTGCTGCCTACAGTGCCAGCATCCCAAATGGGCACTGGTTCAAGTCCCTGCTGCTCCACTTCCATCCAGGTCTCTGCTGTGGCCTGGGAAAGCAGAAGATGGCCCAGGTCCTTGGGCCCCTCACTCACATGGGAAGACCTGGAGGAAGCTTCTGGCCCCTGGCTTTGGATTGGCAAAGCTCTGGCCATTGCAGCCAACTGAGGAGTGAACCAGTGAATGGAAGACCTCTCTCTCTACCTTCCCTTTTCTCTTTGTGTAACTCTTTCAAACAAATAAATAAATCTTAAAAAAAAAAAAAAAAAGGGGGACTGGTGTTGTGTTGCATCTCATATGATGCAACAGTTCAAGTCCTGTCTGCTCCACTTCTGATCCAGCTCTCTGCTAATCCACTTGGGAAAGCAACAGAGGACATCCCAAGTACTTGGGTCCCCACCATTCATGTGGGAGACCCAGATGGAATGTCAGACTCCAGAATTCAGCCTGGCCCAGCCCCAACCCTTGTGTGCTTTGGGGAATAAACCAGTGGATCAAAGATCTGTCTCTCTCTCCTTCTTTCTTGTCTCTTCCTTTCAAATAAATAAATAAGTCTTAAAAAAAAAAAAAAAAGCAACTAGTATGTGAGATCAAAATACCAGAGAAAAAGAAAATGCAGAATTAAATCTGATTTTTTTCATTAGTTTTCTTCCTAGGGCAACTAGCTGCAGACAAGAACTTTTGGCAATTTCACAGGGGCTACAGAGACAGAAATTAAGAATTTATGACTAAAAAGACAGGAAGGATTTGAAGAGAAAAATTCTAGAAAAGAGACTATTACAGAAAAGTAAGTCTGGACATTCTGGATTGCTTTTGCTGTCAGGTATTTACTAAATCCTAAATTACGTGGAGACAAGAAGCCAAGAATCAAGCAAAGTGCCTATTTGAAAACAAAAAAAATAAATAAATAAAAGGTAAGTAAGACTACATTTGGTAGTATCAGTACTAGCAAAGCAAAAATGAAGAGTACAGGGCCTCAGGGCTACACTGTGGCACAACAGGTCCTGAAGCTCCGGCATCCCATTTGAGAGCCAGTTGGAGTCCCAGCTACTCCTTCCCATCTAGCTCCCTGATAAAGCAACTGGGAGAGCTGCGGAAGACAGCCTAAGTACTTGGGTCCCTGCACCCACGTGGGAGACTGCATGAAACTCCTGGCTTCAGCTTGGGCCAGCCCTGGCCATTGTGGCCATTTGAGAAGCAAACCAGAGGATGAACAGACCTGTCTCTCTCTTTGTTTCTCTCCCTCTGTCTCTCCCTCTCTCTGTAACTCAGAATTTCAAATAAACAAATAAATCTTAAAAAAAAAAAAAAAAAAAAAAAAGGTGGGGCTGCTGGAGCTATGGCATGGTGGGCTAAGCCTTGGTTTGCAGCACTGGTATCCCACATAGGCACTGTTCGTATCCCAGCTGCTCCTCTTCTGATCCAGCTCTCTGCTGATGGCCTGGGAAAGCAGGCCCCAAGTTCTTAGACTGCTGTATACATGTGGGAGACCTGGAAGAAGCTCCTGGTTCCTGGCTTGGGATCAGCCTAGTTCCAGACGTTGCAGTTATTTAGGGAGTAAGCCAGGGGATGGAATATCTTTCTATCTCTCCTTGTCTGTAACTCTCTCAAATAAATAAATAAATAAAATCTTTAAAAAAAATGTTCAGGACCTGCCAAGGAGGAGAGGCCCTAACAAAAACTCTGGGATTCCATTTGATACTTCTGAAGCACAACACTCTTAAAGTACATATAAACTGGATTAAAATCTTTGAGAAGCCTAAAACAAAGCCTCGAGTCTCCAAAAGCCTGTACTGGATCAAGGTCATCTGATCCTACTTTTCACTACCATGAAAAGATTAAATCCTCCCTAGAGAACAGTATCATCATCAAGAGCCTGCATCATTTCTCATACACAATGCCTGACATTCATTTTCAAAGTTACCAGGAATGCCTGGAAACAGGACCAAATGACTAAAAGCCAAGAGAAAAAGCAGACAACAGAAAAAGACCAAAAGCGGCTCCAAATACTGTAATTAGCAAACACAGACTTCAAAATAACTTTGATTAATATGTTCAGGAAAATAGATGACATGATAAGAATTCCAGAGAATTTAAAGTCTCTAAAAACAGAGAAGAATCACATTGAAATTCTAAATTTAAAGATATCTAAAAATCATAATATAACAGATGCTTCTAACAGTAGATTGGACATTAAATTAACTAGAAAATAGGTCAGTAGAAAATATCCAGATGCAGCACAGAAGAAAAAAAAAGATGGAAAGTACTGGAAAAAAAAAAAAAAGAACATGAAAGACATATGGATTTCAAAGAAAGATCTAACATTTTGGTATCTAAAATTCCAGAAAGAAACAAGTGAAAGAGTAGGGCAAAGCCTTATCAGAAGAGACTCTGAAATGACAAAATATATCAAGCTACAGATTCAGGAGGATCTATGGGTAAAGAAAGCACCTAGGCACATTGCTGAAAAAAAATGATATTGCTTCTTTAGCAAAAATAATCAAGTCAGAATGCAATGGAATGATATATTTAACATTCTAAAAGCAAGCAACCACCAATAGAATTCTAATGTCCAATGAAAATATCCTACAAAAATTAAATCAGGCACTGTGGCCTAGTGGGTCAGGTGGCTGCCTGTAGTGCCAGCATCCCATATGGGTACTACTCCACATCTGATCCAGTTCCCTGCTAATGCTTCTGGGAATGCAGTAGAGAATGGCCCAAGTGCTTGGGCCCCCCTGTACCCACATGGGAGACCCAGAAGAAGCTCCTGGCTTCAGAACGGACCAACTCCGGAAGTTACAGCCATTTTGGGGGTGAACCAGCAGATGGAAGACCTCTCTCTTGTCTTTCCCTCTCTTTCTCTGTAACTCTGCCTTTTAAATAAATTCTGAAAAAATTAAGGCAAAATTAAAAAAAAAAAATGCTTTCAGACAAAACCAAGCATTCACTACCAACAGATTCACACTTAAGGAAAGGAGCTCTCTATAAAGAAAGAAAATAATCCCAAATGGAAGTGTGGTAACATAGGAAATAATAGACAAAGGAAATATGTGGATAAATTAAATAACAATGGATCATTTAAGATGGTAACAACAGTTAACACAATACAAAAAAGACAAGAGAAGAATGATAAATGCAATGAAAGGGCTGTGAGGTCCAGAAAGCAGAAACAATAGATTAGGTACAAAATAAGCCATCATAATTCCTCTCATTCCTGGCAAACCTCTTTACAATGTGACTTTGCTACTATTTGCATCAAAAGATGGAATTTGTATCTCTACTACTTGCATTTGGGGGTGCCCATGTGACTTGCTTTTTGTCCAATGGAACGCTAGAAAATGTGATACAGCAGAGTCTTAAAAAACATTCACATACTGGGATTTGTTTTCTCTTGCTAATTTTAGAACTCTGAAACCAAGAAGTGAATGAACCTGCCTGCTTGAGAGGCCACATGAAGAACAAACTCCCAGACCCCTACCCTGGCCAAAAGCTTGCCAATCAACATGAGTGAGGCTATTCTATATCCTTTGGCCCTAACCAAAGCCCAAGTCAAACTGCTAGTCCATAGACTCATGAGCTATTAGATTATTTAAGCCCCTAAGCTTTTTATAATAGCAAAAACTAACTGACAGAGAACTAATATATGTAGGTAAATTAGTGGTTCTCAAGCAGGGTCAATTCTGCCCCCTGCTCTAGTGAAATCTGGCAATGTGTGGAGATATTTTTTATTGTCATGACTGGGTGAATTCTTCTAGTATCTAGTGGGTAGAGACCAGGGGTACTGCTAAACATCCTACAAGGACAACCCTCCACAACAAAGCATCATCCAGCCCAAATGTCATCCATACCAATGCGGAAAAGCCCTGAGTGAAGCATGAAAAAATGGAGCAGCCTTTAGAACACTCATAGCCACAGAAATGTCTGCAATGATGTGCATACTCTGTATTTGTGCTGTCTGGTAGCTACTAGCTAGTAAGCACTTGAAATGTGGCTACTTTGGCTGAGGAACTAGATCTTGAATTTTATTCAGTTTTAATTAATTTAAATTTAAAATAGTCACATATGGCTTCTATATTGAGTGGCACAGCTGGTATGTTGAGAGCAGTGAAAAAGCAGTTGGACAACAGGGCAAACAATAAGTTTGATAAAGGCTTACAGTCATTTGCTACAAGTAAGTACTCCAAACATTTTGTTTCTGTATTTCTAAATTGTTAAAACAGTGAACCCAAAGGATTTTTTTAAAATTTACTATATGTTGCAATACACTACTGTTAATGAAGAGCTGGATGACAACCTTAGGAAGTGAGCTTTTCTATTATTAGCATTAAACTCCTAGGGCTCTCCTAACCTAATTTTGTTTTTTGAAATTTAAAGTGTTGGGCCAGTGCTATGGTGAAGTGGGTAAAGCTGACATTTGGAGTGCCAGCATCCCATATGAGCACCAGCTCAAATCCTAGCTGCTCCACTTCCAATCCAGCTCTCTGCTATGGCCTAGGAAAATGGTAGAAGATGGCCCAAGTCCTTGGGCCCCTGTACCTGTGTGGGAGACTGGGAGAAGCTCCTGGCTTTGGATAGGTGAAGCTCTGACCGCTGCAGCTATTTGGGGACTGAACCCATGGATGGAAGACCTCTCTCTCTGCCTCTGTCTCTCTGTAACTCTGCCTTTCAAATAAATAAATCTTTTTTTAAAAAAAAGAAATTTAAAGTGACTTAAGAAGAACTGTTTCATTTTAGAGGTCTTTAAATTGTGCCAAATAAATAGTTCTTTATAGAATCAATTGCAATTAAATATCTAGTTATTGTATGACTGATTCCCTTGTGGCAGTTCCTCATATTTTCGACCTTCCTCATATCCTTTTCTACCCCAACCCCATACGCCACCAGAGAAGGGAAGAATTTGGTCCAATGCGCCTACAATTCTACAGACTTAAAAAAAAAAAAAAAAAAAAAAAAACTGTCAGCATTAAGTAGGTCAGTTTTCTGCTCTAGTGGGTATTTTGGCAATAGATTTTCTACTGGAATACAGTGGCTACTCTGCCTGGTAAGCACATACCACAAAGGAAAAAGACTGAATAACTAAAGAAGCTTAAGCTGTCTGATTGCTGGAAGAAAATCTCTCAGTCTCTACAGAGTAATACCAGGAAATAAAAAAAAAGTAAAAGAAAATTCCATGTCCAATTTGTTCCATATAGTGAAGTCTTAAAACGTAAATGTGCTCCATTATCTACCAAGCCCTACAAAAAATTTTATTGACAATTTGATATGTGCTCAGCCCAATTCTAATTGGATTTTAAGAAGCCAAAATCAAAATAACAAAAGACACTGATCTAGTGTTTTATCAAGAATCCTGGACAAGATGTTTGGTACAGTCGTTAAGACACTGCTTGGGACACCATATCCTCTATCAGAGTTAACTTAGGTTCCTGTCCTGGCTCTGCTCCCAATTCCAGCTTCCTGCTAATGTGTACTCTGGAAGGCAGCAGATGATGGTTCAAGTAGTTGGGGCCCTGCCACCTACACAGGAGACAAGGTTTGAGTTCTGGGCTCCTGCTTATAGCCCACAGGAGTTTGAGTTCTGGGCTCCTGGCTACAGCCCACTCCAGCTCAGGCCACTGTGGGTATTTGGGGAAGTAATCCTTGCTCCTGTTCTTGTTTTTTCGCATAAAAACCTTTTCTACATAAAATATAACTTCCTTGTGAAAGAATTTTTTTGCTTTAAAATTTTATTTATTTGAGACACAGACAGACAGGAAGAGGAAGGAAGGGAGGGAGGGAGGGAGGAAGATCTCCCACATACTGACTAGTTCACTCTCCAAACGCCCACAACAGCCAGGGACAAAGCCAGGAGCCTGGAACATAGCCTGAGTCTCTCACATGGTTAGCAAAGAACTAAGTATTTAAGCCATCACTATTGCATCCCAGGGTGTACACAGAAGCTAGAATTAGGAGTACAACTAGAACACAAACTGGAGTACTGTAATGCAGGTATCCAAAGGAGTGACTACTGCTACACCAAACACCCTCTCCCATCCCCCACCATTGAAATATTACTTTAAAATTTATTTTTAGTTATTTGAAACAGAGAGAGAGAAACCTTCTATCTTCTGGTTTAGTCCCCCAAGGCCTACCACAGCCAGGGCTAGGCCAGGTTAAATCCAAGAACCCTAAACTCAATCTAGGTCTTCCATGTGGGTGGCAGGGATCCAAGTATTTGAGGCATCACCCTGCCAGGGTGTGCAGCAGCAGGAAGCTGGAATCAGAAGCTGAGCCAGAACTCAAATCCAGGCACTCTGGATGGGATGTGGGTATCCCAAGCAGCATTGTAACTGTTAAACCAGATGCCTGCCTCAAATATTTTCAAAATTTAAAAAAAAAAAGTCAGAAATAACTTAAAACTTCAATAACTGTATTCAAAGGAGAATTAAAATTTGGAAGTATATTAAATTACTTATACTGAAGGTATTACTATTTCTTTTAAAACTTAATGTTTCTCTATTGCAAATTAGATATCTCAATTTTACATTTTGAAGTCAAATATTAAGAAACTTGACAGGTATACATTCAACCATTAATTTATTTCACATCAGATAGAAGTTTCTATAGCGGAAAGATTAACATCTCCTATTAAGAACATAACAATGGGGCTGGACTGTTCCAGTCCCAACAGTTTCAGCCATTTGGGGAGTGAAACAGCACATATCTATTTCTGTCCCCCCCCCCCTTTGTTTTGACAGACAGAGTTAGACAGTGAGAGAGAGAGAGAGAAAGGTCTTCCCTTTCCAGTTGGTTCACCCCCCAATGGCCACTATGGCCAGCACACCGCACTGATCCGAAGCCAGGAGCCAGGTGCTTCCTCCTGGTCTCCCATGAGGGTGCAGGCGCCCAAGGACTCGGGCCATCCTCCATTGCCTTCCTGGGACATAGCAGAGAGCTGGACTGGAAGAGGTGCAACAAGGACAGAATCCAGTGCCCTGACCGGGACTAGAACCCGGTGTGCCAGCGCTGCAGGCGGAGGATTAGCCTAGTGAGCTGCAGCGCTGGCCCTGTTTCTCCCTCTTTCTACAGCTTTGCCTTTCAAATAAATAAATAAAAACCGTTAAAAATTTTAAAAAAGAATACTGGATTTGGTTCCAGAAAAATTCTCAGAATTTTGGCAAATTCCAGAACATGTTACTCATACAAGTAGATCATTAAATAATGACTATAGAACACTCAATCTTACTAGGAACACATTACATGAGAAAACAATGTATTATGATCAATACTTATATTGCGTAAATATATACTGTAATCACTGTTGAAGTAAATTTATAGAAACGTAGAAAATTCTATACATCCTATAAATTTTAGGAAAAGTTAGAAATTCATTCTTATTCACTTTAAGAATTAAACAAATGCTCCACTAGACCTTTTATTTTCTTAAAGCAAGAGTTTTCTCTGAGCCAAAAAGCTTGTCATTCTGTTCTATGCTGCTACATACTAAAGTAATCAAATCT
This sequence comes from Sylvilagus floridanus, assembly GCA_949820135.1. NCBI lineage: Eukaryota > Metazoa > Chordata > Mammalia > Lagomorpha > Leporidae > Sylvilagus > Sylvilagus floridanus. The sequence continues at coordinate 5,757,040 of OX463228.1, read as the reverse complement.
AAAAATTTAAATGAATAAAAACATCTTACATCTGAATGTCAAAATACACTGTATAGAAAAAAATTCCAAGTGAGCATTGCGGCTCACTTGGCTAATCCTCCACCTGCAGCACCGGCACCCCAGGTTCTAGTCCCAGTTGGGGTGCCGGTTCTGTCCCGGTTGCTCCTCTTCCAAGCCAGCTCTCTGCTGTGTCCCAGGAAGGCAGTAGAGGATGGCCCAAGTGCTTGGGCCCTGTACCCACATGGGAGACCAGGAGAAGCACCTGGCTCCTGGCTTCGGATCAGCGCAGCATGCTAGCTGTAGCGGCCATTTAAGGGGTTAACCAATGGCAAAGGAAGACCTTTCTCTCTGTCTCTCTGTCTTTCGCTAACTCTGCCTGTCAAAAAAAAAAAAAAAAAAAAAATCCCATCCTCTTAATCAATTAACAAATTCCCAACTCTTATTATATTTTTTAATATACACACTCCCCAACAAAATGTCAAAAAGGTGAATATAGTAAGGAATTGAGACAGAAAAGATTATTTTCAAGACCAACAAAACCAAGAGATATGAGTGATTGTTTTAATTTAGACATAAAGCACTTGAACATAACAAAGTAGCTAATTTAATACATGGCGCACATATCCATCATCATCAATTTGTTCAATTCTACCCCGTTCCTAGAATTTAGTTTCAGTCTGAAAAGTCTCAATATGAGCAGGGCACGTTTGTGAATACTGGAATCATTCCAGAACTACTGAAGCTGATAATAACCCATTAAGAGAAGAAGCTCAGAGGTTGGCATTGTGGCACAGCATGTTAAAGCCCCAGAATCCTATAAGTGTACCAGTTTGAGTTCCAGTTACTCTACTTCCCATCCAGCTCCCTGCTAATGTGCCTGGGAAAGCAGCAGCAGATGGTCCAAGTTCTTGGGCCCCTGCACCCATGTAGGAGACCTGAAGAAGCTCCTGGCTCCTGGTTTCAGAATGGCCTGCTCCAGTTGTTGTGGCCAATTGGGAAGTGACCCAGAGGATGGAAAATCAATTGATCAATCTCTCTTTCTCTCTCTATAACTCTGGCTTTCAAATAAAAAACTAAATATGAAATAAGAAGAGAAGTTGAATCTATTACTAAGTGCCTTGTGAACTCTGCTATGCACATTACATATCATATTGCACTTAGTCCTGATAAAAATCTTGTAAGAGGAACATCAGCAGCCCAGTTCTACTGGTAAAAAGTTAAAGTACAGAGAAATTAGATGACTTGACTAAGACTAGGTAGACACCAAAGCTACAACAGAGGAAGCTACAACAATAGAAGAATAAGGGACTATAATTTCAACTGCAATGTTCAGAGCACTGGCTCTGAGAACTAACTGTTCAGGTCAAAAACATCAAATTTACAGAGAGCAGTAAGGACAAAATTATGCAATGTTTAATTAAAATCAAATGATTTGAGTTCTTCTACATCTTGAAATTTGGCAACCTAATTGACTCTACTAATGCAATCATAAAACTAAGTCTGAGTCCAAAGCACTCATTCTACTAAGAAAAGTAGAAAGGAAGAATCAGTGGAAAATAAAAGTTAGGATAAGGCAGCAGTTTTAGTGTTTGCAACTATTCTTGAACAAAAACACAAAATTCAACAATAGCTACCAATAATCAGGGCCAGTAACATACAGCAAACCTAACTAAATTATCTCATCAACACTTGTAAATTCTAGCTCCTAATCTAATAAAATTCTTAAAATAGAATATTTCCAGCTAATCTATGTGAACCAAGAAGAGTCCCAAGATCTTGCTGTAATATTTTTCTTATTTCCAATAGCTTGGCACTTAATTAGCAGCAGCTTTCACAGCAAGTGGGTCTTCTTTAAATCTATGTTTTTTAAAAAGATTTATTTACCAGGCCAGTGCTGTGGTGTAGTGGGTAAAGCTGCTGTCTGCAATGCCGACATCCTATATGGGTGCCATTTTGAGTCCCGGCTGCTCCAGTTTCAATCTAGCTCTTTGCTATGCCCTGAGAAAGCAGTAGAAGATAGCCCAAGTCCTTGGGCCCCTGCATTGGAGTGGGAGATCCGGAAGAAGCTCCTGGCTTCGGCTCAGCGCCAGGACCATCTGGGGAGTGAACTAGTGGATGGAAGACCTCTCTCTCTCTCTCTGCCTCTCCTTCTCTCTCTGTGTAACTTTGACTTTCAAATAAATACATCTCAAAAAAAAAAAAAAAGATTTATTTACTTAAAGGCAGTGTTACACAGAAAAGGAAAGACAGAGAAAATTTCCATCTACTGGTTCATTCCCCAAATGGCTACAGTTGGGCTAGGCCAAAGCCAGGATCCAAGAATTCCATCTGGGCTTCCCACATGGGTGGTATCTGGGCTATCTTCTGCTACTTTTCCAGGCACATTAGCAAGGAGCTAGATCAAAAGTTGAGCAGCCAGGACACCAATCAGCATCCCTATGGGATGCTGGTGTCATAGGTAGAGAGGCTTAATCCACTGTACCACAATACCAACACCTAAATCTAATTTTTATTTTTTTCATTAAGGCATAGTTGATAAAATTATATATATATATATATTTGGTATACGTTATTTTTCAATATATGCACATATTGTGAAATGGTTAAATCAAGCTAATTAACATATCTTTTACCTAACATACTTAACATTTTTTGTTGTGAGAACATTTACAGTCTTCTCTCAAAAAATTTCCAAGCATATATTATCACGAACTAAACTCACTATTCTGTACAATTGATGTCTAGACTTATTCATCCTAACTGAAAACTCTGTACCCTTTGAGTCACTTCGTACCTTTGATCAACATTGCCCCATTCTTCTTACCTCCTTCCCCTACCTCTAGCAACCACCATTCTAGTCTCTGCTATGAATTTGATTTTTTTTAGACTCCACAAATAAGTGAGGTCATGAAATACTTGTCTTTCTGCTGGCTTATTTCATTTAGCAAATGCCCTGTAGGTTCATCCACAATGCAACAAGTGACAGGACTTCCTTCTTTAACAAAAAAATTATTTAGGACCAGCATTGTGGCATAGCAAGTTAAGCTAACTGGTTCACTCCCCAAAAGGCAACAATTGGAGTTGGACTAAAGCAAAGCCAAGAGCCTGGAACGCCATCCAGTCTCCCATGTGCATGGCAGGGACTCAAGCACGAGCCATCTTCTGTTGCTTTCTCAGGCACATAAGAAGGGAGCTGGATGGGCAGCGGAGTTGCTGGGATTCGAGTCGTTGCTCAAATGAGATGCCATGTGGCTTTATGTCACAATACAGGCACCTTCCCTCTTTTTTTAATGCTTATTTTTTCAAGCAGCAGAAAGAGGGAAGGAGAGATCTCTTCTAGCCACCGATTCACTCCCCAAATGGCCACAACAGCCAGGCTGGGTCAGGTCAAGGGCAGCAGCCTGAACTCCATCCAGGTCTCCCACGTGGGTAACAGGGACTCAGTACTTGAGTCATCATTTGCTATCTCCCAGGTGCATAAGCAGAAGGTTGGACTGGAAGCAGAGTAACTAAGACTTCAATTGGCACCCTGATAGGAAACACAGGCATGTTGATACTTATGTGCGATGACACAATGTCTGTCCCCTATATTTTTAAGGCTAAATGAAATTCCATTGTATGTAATATTCTTTTTTTTAAAACCCATTCATCTATCCATGGAAACCCAGGTAGATCCCCTATCGTGGTTATTGTGAATAGATGCTGCAATGAATCTTTGTTTTTTTAAGATTTATTTATTTACTTATTTGAAAGGTAGAGTTACAGAAAGAAAGAGGGAGAGACAGGCAGAACTGGGCTGATCTAAAGTCAGGAGCCATGAGCTTCCTCTGGGTCTCCCATGTGGGTGCAGGGGCCTAAGCACTTGGGCCGTCTTCCACTGTTTTCTCAGGCCACTAGATAGAAGCTGGACTACAAGTGGAACAGCCAGGACTTGAGCCAGTGCCCATAAGGGATGCCAGCACTGTAAGCAAAGACTTAACCCACTATGCCATAGCACCTGCCTCACAAGGAATCTTAATACATTTTAAAAGTAGTATTTCAGGGCCGGCACCGTGGCTCATTAGGCTAATCCTCCGCCTTGCGGCGCCAGCACACTGGGTTCTAGTCCCGATCGGGGCACCAGATTCTGTCCTGGTTGCCCCTCTCCCATGCCAGCTCTCTGCTGTGGTCAGGGAGTGCAGTGGAGGATGGCCCAAGTGCTTGGGCCCTGCACCCATGGGAGACCAGGAGAAGCACCTGGCTCCTGCCATCTGATCAGCGCTGTACGCCGGCCACAGGGCGCTGGCTGTGGCGGCCATTGGAGGGTGAACAAATGACAAAGGAAGACCTTTCTCTCTGTCTCTCTCTCTCACTGTCCACTCTGCCTGTCCAAAAAAAAAAAAAAAAAAAAAAAAAGTAGTATTTCAGAATGATGTTATCTTCTAGAGGTAAAATATGAATCTTGGTCTGATCATTCACACAGGGATTATAAGTAAACACTCACAGGTATAGCCATGCAACATGTTAGATGTGTTCTGTAGCCAAAGCATAGTTTTCCCTGTCTCAATTTTTTTCTTTTTAAAAGTGCAAATAACATCAAAATGCTTCTTATTGTTAAGACAGTGCATTAGGGGAGTGAACCAATGGAAGGAAGACCTTTCTCTCTGTCTCTCTCGCTCACTGTCTAACTCTGCCTGGCAAAATAAAAAAAAATAGTAAAATCCTGGGACCAACGCCATGGCTCACTTGGTTAATCCTCTGCCTGCGGCGCTGGCATCCCATATGGGTGACGGGTTTTAGTCCCAGTTGCTCCTCTTCCAGTCTAGCTCTCTGCTGTGGCCCAGAAGGGCAGTGGAGGACGGCCCAAATCCTTGGGCCCTGCACCCACACTGGAGATCAGGAAAAAGCTCCTGGCTTCGGATCGGCAAGCGCTGGCCATAGGGGCCATTTAGGGAGTGAGCCAACGGAGCAAAGACCTTTCTCTCTTTCTCTCTGTCTATAATTCTACCTGTCAAATAAATTTAAAAAAGAGAGAGAAAAGTAAAATCCCATGGGGCCAGTGCTGTGGCACAGGTAAAGCCACTGCCCTGCAGGGCCAGTATCCCATATGGGCGCTGGTTTGAGTCCTGGCTGCTCCACTTCCAATCCAACTCTCTGTTTGTCCTAGGAAAGCAGCAGAAGATGGCCCAAGTCCTTGGGCCCCTGCACCTGTGTGGGAGACCCAGAAGAAGCTCCTGGCTTCAGATTGGCACAGCTCCAGTTGTTGCGGCCAATTGGGGAGTGCACCAGCAGATGGAAGACCTCTCTCTCTCTGTGTAACTCTGACTTTCAAATAAATAAATAAATCTTAAAAAAATAAAGTTATTAACATTTTGAAAAATAAAATGAAGTTATCAACTTTGAGTTCTCTAGAGTCTAAGTTTAGAAGTCCCTCTATCAGAACAGACAGTGACATTGATATTCAGCATAGGTCCAAGTCTAATCTTGCACAATCCTTCTACACTAACCTTTGGCCTTGTCAAAATGTAAAAAAGAAGGGAGATATAAGGACCAACTGGAAAGTCTTTGAAATGCAGCCCTGGAAGATCAAGAACTAGATTTGTTTTTATAAAATGAAGCAATAATATCTACCCTAGAGGGGCAGGCATTTAGCCTCGTGGCTAAGATGCTAGTTAAGAGGCTGATTTCCCATATCAGAGTACCTGGGCTTGTAACCCAACTCTACTTTTGACTCCAGCTTCTTGTTAATGCAGATCCTGAGAGGCAGTAGTGATAGCTTAGGTAACTGGCTTCCTGCCACCCACAAGGGAGATCTGGATTGAGTTCCCAGCTCCCAACTTTGGCCTGGCCCAGTTCCAGCTGTTGAAGGCATTTGGAGAGTAAATCAACAAATGAGAAATTTTTTCATCCCTCTGTCTTTCAAATAAATAAACTCTAAAATACACACTGTATACATGTATGTGAGTATGTGTGTATATTTGAATAGCCAAATGTTAACTAATTATCTATGGGTTGGGGTATTAAAGATAATCTCGTTATATTTGCCTATCTTATTTTCAAAAGTATAACAAATATGTATCATTTGAGTGCTTTTTTAGTGAACTGTTAGGGGAAACATAAATAGTAGGAAGTAAATGAAAAGATGACAAACCTTATTCTTCTAAATCACAGAAATGAAAATTTAAAAATACTACATTACAGCTAACAGATCAAAAAGGCTAAACAAATGGTTAAGATCAAAAATTGGTTAGTACTTAAGGATTGTGAACCCTAATATACTGCTGATGGGAACATAAACTAGGCAGCCATTCTAGAAAGCAATCTGGCAATATCTAATGACATTAGATATTTGTACGGACCACAAATCAGCAATTCCTTTCTTCAGTACAAATGTACTTCAGAAAAACTTTTGCACAAGCCAATAAGGATATGTATTAGGATGTTCATCGCAATACTATCTGTATTAGTTTTCAAAGCATACCTAGGTATCCATAATTAGAGAAATGTATAAATTAAATGTGGGAATGCATATACAATTGAATATTACACAACAGTCAGCTGTAAACTAGATTTGCAAGTTCATTTAAATATTTTTTTTTGACAGGCAGAGTGGACAGTGAGAGAGAAAGACAGAGAGAAAGGTCTTCCTTTTCCGTTGGTTCACCCCCCAATGGCTGCTGTGGCTGGCGCACCGTGCTGATCCTTAGCCAGGAGCCAGGTGTTTCTCCTGGTCTCCCTTGTGGGTGCAGGGCCCAAACACTTGCGCCATCCTCCACTGCACTCCCAGGCCATAGCAGAGAGCTGGACTGCAAGAGGAGCAACCGGGACAGAATCTGGCGCCCTGACTGGGGCTAGAACCCGGTGTGCCAGCGCTGCAGGTGTAGGATTAGCCTATTGAGCCATGGCGCTGGCCTCGTTTAAATCTTAAGCAGTGCCGGGTCTCCCATGTGGGTGCAGGGGCCTAAGCACTTGGGCCGTCTTCCACTGTTTTCTCAGGCCACTAGAAAGAAGCTGGACTACAAGTGGAACAGCCAGGACTTGAGCCAGTGCCCATAAGGGATGCCAGCACTGTAAGCAGAGACTTAACCCACTATGCCATAGCACCTGCCTCACAAGGAATCTTAATACATTTTAAAAGTAGTATTTCAGGGCCGGCACCACGGCTCAATAAGCTAATCCTCCACCTTGCGGCGCCAGCACACCGGGTTCTAGTCCCGATCGGGGCACCAGATTCTGTCCCGGTTGCCCCTCTCCCATGCCAGCTCTCTGCACCCATGGGAGACCAGGAGAAGCACCTGGCTCCTGCCATCGGATCAGCGCTGTACGCCGGCCACAGGGTGCCAGCTTGGCGGCCATTGGAGGGTGAAGAAACGACAAAGGAAGACCTTTCTCTCTGTCTCTCTCTCTCACTGTCCACTCTGCCTGTCAAAAATAAAAAAAAAAAAGAAACCAATTTCCCAAATAATTCTCGAATTATTAAAACAATAAGGAAAAAACACAAACCCAGGTAGACTTTGAACTAAAATAATTAGCATTTACCAAAAAACAAAAATGGAAAATGGCATCTGGCATAGCAATTAAGACGCTGATCAGGACACCAGCATCCTATGTGAGTGCCTGGGTTTACTTCCTTCTTAGCTTCCCTCTAAACACACCATGTGAAGCAGCAGGTAATGGCTAAAGTAGTTGGGCTCCTGCCACCCATTTGGGAGACCTGGATTGAATTCACAGCTCCTAGAGTCAGCCTGACCCAGTCCTGGCTATTGCAGTAATTTGGTGAATGAACCAGCAGATGAAAGTGCACATGCACTCTCTGGCTCACTCTCTCAGATAATTAGGGAAAAAAAACAAAATACAAATCTTATTTTGTATCTTGCTTATGAACTTTGGTCTCTATTTTTAAAAAAAAAAAAAAAGACTTATTTATTTATTTATTCAAAAGGCAGTTAAGGGACAGAGACTTTCATCCTCTGGTTCACTCGCCAAATGGCCCCAACAGCCAGAGCTGGGCCAGGCTGAAGCCAGGAACCTGGAACTCGATCCACATCTTCCATGTAGGTAACTAGAGCCCAGGGACTTGAATCATCTTCTGCGACTCTCCCAGGAACAACAGCAGGAAGCTGGATCAGAAGTGGAGCAGCCAGGACTTGAGCTGGCACTCATATGAGATGTTGGCATCTCAGGGGGCAGCTTAACCTGCTGTACCACAACACCAACCCCTGGTCTTAATTTTAGAATACAGTAGGATACTACTTTGTTGATGCAAAGGAAAATTCAAAATCTTTTTTCTTTCTTTCTATTTAGGTATCTTATTATCATATTCTACTAGACAAGAATATGTCAAATTCTTATTTGACTGCTATACCACAATTCCCTACAAATACTACTTTTTTCATGTATTATATATGCTTATTAGTATTCTTTAACTTAAAAGTAATATATTGGGGCCAGCACCGAGGCGTAGCGGGTAAAGATGCCTCCTGCAGTGCCGGTATCCCATATGGGCACTAGTTCGAGTCTTGGTTGCTCCACTTCCAATCCCACTCTCTGCTATAGCCTGGGAAAACAGTAGAAGATGGCCCAAGGCCTTGGGCCCCTGCACCTACATGGGAGACCCAGAAGAATCTGCTGGTTCCTGGCTTCCGATCAGCGCAGTTCGAGCTGTTGCAGCCATCTCTCTGTCTCTCCTTCTCTCTCTGTGTAACTCTGATTTTCAAAGAAATCAATCTTTTTTAAAAAAAGGCAATATAGGCCGGCGCCGTGGCTCAACAGGCTAATCCTCCGCCTTGCGGTGCCGGCACACCGGGTTCTAGTCCCGGTCAGGGCACCGGATTCTTTCCCGGTTGCCCCTCTTCCAGGCCAGCCCTCTGCTGTGGCCCAGGAGTGCAGTGGAGGATGGCCCAAGTGCTTGGGCCCTGCACCCCATGGGGAGACCAGGAAAAGCACCTGGCTCCTGGCTCCTGCCATCGGATGATCGCGGTGCGCCGGCTGCAGCGCGCCGTCCGCGGCGGCCATTGGAGGGTGAACCAACGGCAAAGGAAGACCTTTCTCTCTGTCTCTCTCTCTCACTGTCCACTCTGCCTGTCAAAAAAAAAAAAAAAAAAAAAAAAAAAGGCAATATAAACTGTGGCAAAGCATATTTCCCAAAGATGGCTAAAATTGTAGATTCCCTCTCATATCCTCAGCTTACAATGTGCTAATATTGGTACTCTTCCCTTCAAGCAGTGGAGTCTATGTTCAGCCCTTTTTCTGAACCTAAGAACACCTTCATATCTACCTCGACCAAGAGAACAAAACAGAATTAACACAATATAACTTCCAAGCTATGTCAAATATGCCAGATACTTTCACCTTCCTCGCGTGGGATGCTCTCTCTTGGAATACAGCCACCATGCTATGAGGAAACCAAGCAACCACAAGGAAGGTCTCATGTAGGTATTCTGGCAAAGATCCCAGGCTGAGATCTCAGCCAACAGCCAGCATTAACTACCAGAAACACAAGTGAGCAAATTAGCCTTCAGATGATTCTAGCTCTCAGGTAAATGAATTACCCTCACCCTTCCAGCCACTCTACTTCTTATCATATGCTGACAGTTATGTCCACAAAACAAGTTTTTTGTTTTTTTGTTTTTTGACAGGCAGAGTGGACAGTGAGAGAGAGAGACAGACAGAAAGGTCTTCCTTTACCATTGATTCATCCTCCAATGGCCATTGGGGCCGGCGCACTGCACTGATCCGAAGCCAGGAGCCAGGTGCCTTTTCCTGGTCTCCCATGTGGGTGCAGGGCCCAAGGATTTGGGCCATCCTCCACTGCACTCCCGGGCCATAGCAGAGAGCTGGACTGGAAGTGGGGCAACCGGGACAGAATCTGGCACCCTGACCGGGACTAGAACCCAGGGTGCAGGCGCCGCAGGCAGAGGATTAGCCTATTGAGCTGCGGCGCCGGCCCAACAAAACAAGTCTTGACCAAACTCCAGATACATGAAGAAAATAAATTATTGTTCTGTTATACATCACTATAATTTGTTATAAGGTAATAGATAACTATAACACAAGCTCATAAGTACAATTTGGAAGGGCAGGCCTTTGGTGTAGTGCTTAAGTCACTGTTTGGGACATCTGCATCCCATACCAGAGTGCCAGGCTACAGTCCTGGCTTTTGATCTAGCTTCTCACTAATGTGTATCCCAAGAGACAGCAGGTGATGGCTTAAGTACCTGGGTCCCCTCCACCCATGAGGGAAGATCCAAATGGAGTTCTGGGCTCCTGGTTTTGGCCTGGCCCAGTCCAGGATGTGGCATTCCTTTGGAAAGAGAACTAGCAAATGGTAGATCTCTGTCTATCTCTGTTTCTCTACCTTTCATATAAAATGAAGATATATAGATATATAAAATTTGGAAAACGCACAAAAAATAAAAATTTTATTACTCAAAGTTTCACCCGTGTTAACATTTTGACACATCTTTTATGATCAAGAAAAATGTTTTGCCCCCACCCACATAAGATTCCAAATGTTTTGTTTTTTACAAAGATAGAGGCTTACATTTTTAGGAGCAGTCAACTGTTTGCATCTAACTGGAAATAGGAAAAAAGAATATTAGCAGTTAACCCTCTTTTCTTATCCTCAACTGTCTATTTCACTTACCTGTCCTAAGTGAAGTGTCTGATGATTGCTGGCCCACCAATATTCCAATCTATGGATCTGGGTTAAGTTCTTGGGTTGTGACAGCAGCTGCACTGGCACTCTTCCCTGGAAGAAGGTGCTGAAGCTCCAAATCTGAAATGTATAAGGAATGAAAAATCCTAAATATAGGCACCAAGATACACAGAAGTGAATGCACAAGTTTCACTAAAAAAGGAATTAAGACAATGTGGATTCCAGTCCCAGCTCTACTTTCTTAAGAGCTATAATATCCCTCACAAATTCTGTGTCTATATTTAATAACGTGAAGAAGAGTGAAGGGGACAGGATCAAAATTTGGGGCTGGGAGTCTAGGTTCTACACTCACTCTATCATTCTGCCTTGCTGGAAGAAGTTGGATATGTATCTGTGATCACTTTCTCATCTCTAAAAGGAGAGGACCAAATCAGATAGTGGTTCCTGAAATCTAATCCCTGAACAGGTGCTAACCATGACCAAAATACATTTGTAGTTACCAATTGTGCTTACCATGAGATTGTCCTTCCTACTTTTGTGGTAGTAAAATAGCATCTTTTGTTAGATAATGTGCTAAAACACAGAAGTTGGTTTTAAGATTTATTATTTTTGGGAGCTGGCACTATGGCAGAGTGGGTTATGGGTGCTGGTTCTAGTCCCAGCTGCTCCTCTTCCCATCCAGCTCCCTGAAAGGCAACTAGAGAGAGAAGGAAAGACAGAGAGAGAGAGGGAGGGGGAGGGGGAGGGGAAGGGGAGGAAGATCATCCATCTGCTGGTTCACTCCCCAAATGGCCACAAGGGATGCCAGCAGTGCAGGCCATGGCTTTAACCCACTGTGCCAAAACACCAGGCCCCAGGCATTTTTCCTAATAAGATATATATTAATACTTGATCATTGTTAGTCATTATACTAGAAGCTTAGATTATAAAATGGAACAGATTAGGTTCTAACCTCAGCTACTAAGAAGCTGTTTTAAGTAAATAAGTAAATATAGTGTTGTTAACTCTGCTTTTGAACTAGATCATTATTAAAATGATGAATTTCTTTTTTGACAGGCAGAGTTGGAAGGTGAGAGAGAGAGAGAAAAAGGTCTTCCTTTTTCTGTTGGTTCACTCCCCAAGTGGCCGCTAGAACCGGCAAGTTGCGGCTGGTGCACTGCGCCAATCTGAAGCCAGTAGCCAGGTGCTTCCTCCTGGTCTCCCATGTGGGTGCAGGGCCCAAGCACTTGGACCATCCTCCACTGCACTCCTGGGCCACAGCAGAGAGCTGGACTGGAAGAGGAGCAACCGGGACAGAATCTGGTGCCCCAACCAGGACTAGAACCCAGGGTGCAGGCGCCACAGGCAGAGGATTAGCCTAGTGAGCCCCAGCGCAGGCCAAAAATGATGAATATTTAATTTGCCTTCTGGAAGGTGTAGAAGTTCAACTTTTTGGTAGATTGGCCTTTTTAAAAAATTTCTTTTCAAGATTTAATTATTTGAAAGGCAATTATAGGGGCCAGCGTTGTCGCGTAGTGGGTAAAGACACCGTCTGCAGTGCCAGCATCCCATATGGGCAACAATGAGTCCCAGCTGCTCATTGCTCATTCCGATCCAGTTCTCTGCTGTGGCCTGGGAAATCAGTAGAAGATGGCCCAAGTCCTTGGGCCCCTGTACCCACGTGGAAAACCCAGAAGAAGCTCCTGGCTCCTGGCTTCTGGCTTCGGATTGACACAGCTCCAGCCGTTGCAGCCATCTGGGGAGTGAACCAGTGGATGGAAGACCTCTCTCTCTCTACTTCTCCTTCTCTCTCTGTATAACTCTTTCAAGTAAATAATCTTTTAAAAATAAAAAAAAGAAAGAAAGGAAATGATATATAGAGAGGGACACAGAGAGAGATACTCTGGCCTCTCGTTCATTTCCCAAATGGCTGTGGTGACTAATGTCTGCAATCATTCCTGTTTTGCAAATAAGTAAGGAAACCAGAGTTTAAAGAGGTTGAGTAACTCCAACTTCAAAACTCCTCCTATATTTTAAAACTTATACCATTCTTCCTCCCATATATGTCATTATGTTCATAGCCTGTATTAGGAGATTGTCCCCTTTTTATTGTTTTTGAGGTTCATATCTGTTGGCCTATCAGACTTAGAGCTTTTTTTTTTAGAGCAGGGACCAATCTTACTTATTTTGTGGCCCTTCTGCCACCAGTAGAATACTTGTCACATATCAGGTAACTAATAATTACTAGTTGAATAGTGAGTGAGTATGTAGGATTTTAGAAGTAGAGGGGCTGGCGCCGCAGCTCAACAGGCTAATCCTCCGCCTAGCAGCGCCAGCATCCTGGGTTCTAGTCCCGGTCAGGGTGCCGGATTCTGTCCCGGTTGCCCCTCTTCCAGGCCAGCTCTCTGCTGTGGCCAGGGAGTGCAGTGGAGGGAGGATGGCCCAACTGCTTGGGCCCTGCACCCCATGGGAGACCAGGAGAAGCACCTGGCTTCTGCCTTCGGATCAGCACGGTGCGCCGGCTGCAGCGCACCTGCCACGGTGGCCATTGGAGGGTGAACGAACAGCAAAGGAAGACGTTTCTCTCTGTCTCTCTCTCTCACTATCCACTCTGCCTGTCAAAAAAAAAAAAAAAAGTAGAAGGAATTTTAGAACTCATGTAAATGATAGATACTAAAATTTCTAAAAAGAATCTAGGTTGCTTACTCTAGAGCTAAAGGTTTTTTTTTTTTTTTTTTTTTTTTTTTTTTTTTTTTTTTACAGGCAGAGTGGACAGTGAGAGAGAGAGACAGAGAGAAAGGTCTTCCTTTGCCGTTGGTTCACCCTCCAATGGCCGCCGCGGTCGGCGCACTGCGGCCGGCGCACCGCGCTCATCCGATGGCAGGATCCAGGAGCCAGGTGCTTTTCCTGGTCTCCCCATGGGGTGCAGGGCTCAAGCACCTGGGCCATCCTCCACTGCACTCCTGGGCCACAGCAGAGGGCTGGCCTGGAAGAGGGGCAACCGGGAAAGAATCCGGTGCCCCGACCGGGACTAGAACCCGGTGTGCCGGCGCCGCAAGGCGGAGGATTAGCCTGTTGAGCCTCGGCGCCGGCCTAAAGGTTTTTATTTTGATCCTATTAAGTATTTCCTGCTCTGGGTGGTAGATTCACTGCTATTGGTTTTAAAGATTTTTTTATTATTATTATTTGAAAGTTACAGAGAGAGGAGAAGCAGAGAGAGAGAGGTCTTCCATCTGATGGTTCACTCCCCAATTGGCCACAATGGCCGGAGCTACGCTGATTCAAAGCCAGGAGCCTGGAGCTTCTGCCAGGTCTCCCATGCAGGTGCAGGGGCCCAAGAACTTGGGCCATCTTCCACTGCTTTCCCAGGTCATAGCAGAGAGCTGGATCGGCAGTGGAGCAGCTGAGTCTCAAACCGGCGCCCATATGGGATGCCGGCGCTTCAGGCCAAGGCGTTAACCCGCTGCGCCACAGCACTGGCCCCACTGCTACTGGTTTTATTACATGCTTTGCTACTTACACATATAGTATCAGATTCTTGAGTATGTATCAAATATCACATAACCTGATGGGGAAATAGGAAGGAAAGCGAAATCAGAAAAAAAGGGTAGGAAAAGAAAAGGAAAAAGGAAGGTAGGACAGACATTTATATTGTAAGCCAACAGGGACCTCTCATTTGTCTCTGAAAAAAACAACAGACTTTTCTATAACTATAGGCTTTATCAGGTAACCTCACTAAAATGAGTTTTCATTTGCTTTTTTGCCAAGGGCATAAGTCTGAAATGAAGTGCAAGTGGATAACATACCTATCTTTAGTTTTTAAGTTAACATAATGTTTCAGGGAATATGAGAAAGAAAAGACATTTTAATAAAATAGACTTTAAAGATGTAAATGTCCAAACATAAACATCTGAGAATTCATATTATTAAGGAAATGGACATAGTACCTATTCACAGAATCATCACGAATGTGACAGCTACTAATGTAGGCTGACTATGAACTAAACAGGAAAATCAGATACCATTAAGAGCACTGACACTGGTAACAGAATTTTCCAAAATAGAGAACTACTCTTGGTGAAGGCCTGAACAAAGTACAGTTTGCCCTTGTTTACTCTGTAGTTGCATTCCTGGAAAATTCAGTGTTTATTAAAACCATGTTTAAAAAAAAGACATTAAAAACAACCCTTCGCATTCAACTATAAACAGCATTTAGTTCAGATAAGTATAAACAAATTTTTCACCTCCAAAAAGATCTGCAAAAATATTTGAAAAATCATGCTTTGTGGGATGTATGGCATTCCTAGAACTGTCTCATGCTTTGTGGGATATATGGCATTCCTAGCTCCTGCTCAAAGAATGCCACAGTTGTGCCCACCCTACCCTACCCTACCCATTATGGCAACCAGATGTGTACTCTCAAAGATCCAAATATCTTACAGCAAAAGAACCCTTTCATTGAGAACCAGAGCCTTCAGGAAAGGTTGGGTTCCACTGGAGCCTCCAGACTTTGTTTTCAGGGACACCATAAAGCTAAATGCAATGATAAAAAGCCTAATGAATTTCTAACTTTAGCAAAAAGAGGAATACTGATGAAGTGAAGAAATTTATTAATGAAGAATCATAAAGACAGATATTAAGATATTCACCCTAAATGAAAATGATACACCAAACCAAAAGTTGGCAGTTTTTTCACCTATTCAATGGCAATCTTGGAGAACAGCGTTATTTTGCTAAAATACAACAAATGTCAGAATTCAGAAACACAGTTAAACTCAAAGAGTATGCTGTAGTTTACACAAAGCATTTTTATTTAATGTTAATCTTTATAGCAATCCTGAAACAAGTACCACTCAGATTACTTATAAAGAGAACAATCTCAAAAGATAAAAATCAAAAAGCTAGTAGATGAAAGAAGCAGGATGACTTCAAGTCTTGATTTCAAATCCTATATTCTTTCCATCACACTGTACTGCTTCACAAAGATCCAGTATGGGAAAAAAAAAAAAAAAAAGGAAACTCATCAGTCGGTACAATGGAAGTATTAATAGCAAAAGATCAATATAAATCCTTCTTGATCTATTTTATGTAAACAATTAATAAACGTAGTACAATCCTATCTCAGTATAAGAAAATTTTAAATGTTAGCACTGTCATGTCTCATGCTGAAAAAAGAAAAAAAAAAAAAAATATGGCCGGCGCTGTGGCTCAACAGGCTAATCCTCAGCCTGCGGCGCCGGCACCCCGGGGGGTCTAGTCCCGGTAGGGGCGCCAGATTCTGCCCCAGTTGCTCCTCTTCCAGTCCAGCTCTCTGCTATGGCCCAGGAGTACAGTGGAGGATGGCCCAAGTCCTTGGGTCCTACACCCGCATGGGAGAGCAGGAGAGGCACCTGGCTCCTGGCTTCAGATCAACTAGGTGTGCCGGCCGCAGCGTGCCTGCCTCAGTGGCCATTGGAGGGTGAACCAATGGCAAAGGAAGACATTTCTCTCTGTCTCTCTCCTTTTTTTCTTATTTTTATTTTTTTATTTTTTATTTTTTTTTTTTTTGACAGGCAGAGTGGACAGTGAGAGAGAGAGAGACAAAGAGAAAGGTCTTCCTTTGCCGTTGGTTCACCCTCCAATGGCTGCCGAGGATGGCGTGCTGCGGCCGGTGCACCGCGCTCATCCGATGGCAGGGACCAGGTGCCAGGTGCTTTTACCTGGTCTCCCATGCGAGTGCAGGGCCCAAGCACTTGGGCCATCCTCCACTGCACTCCCGGGCCACATCAGAGGGCTGGCCTGGAAGAGGGGCAACCGGGACAGAATCCGGCGCCCCGACCGGGACTAGAACCCTGTGTGCCGGCGCCGCAAGGCGGAGGATTAGCCCGTCGAGCCACGGCGCCGGCCCTCTGTCTCTCTCTCACACTGTCTACTCTGCCTGTCCAAAAATAAAAAGTGAAAAGAAAAAAATCTGAAAAAGAAAAAAATAAAATTTTAGGAGTAACCATGACAGTGTTTAATTACTATCTAATACCTGCTTATGAATCAGAATCATAACAAATCTTCTATGTAATCAAACATTCCAGAATACCACTATAGATTTTGATAAAGATTAAAAGTCTCTTTTAAAACCTTTCATTTGGGACTGGCGTTGTGATATAACACATTGAGCTGCCATCTACCACGCTGGCATCCCATATGGGTGCTTGTTTTAGTTTTGGCTGTTCCACTTATGATCCAGCTCCCTGCTAATGCACCTGAGAGAGCAGCAGAGGATGGTTCAATTACTTGGGCCCCTGCACCCACGTGGGAGATGCAGATGAAGCTCCTGGCTTCAGTCCAGCCCAACCCTGGCCACTGTGGCCATCTGGGGAGTGAACCAGCAGATGGAAGACCTCTCTCTCTTCTGCTCTTTCAAATAAATAAAATAAATCTTTAAAAGAAAAAACTTTCCTTTTGAGGATAAGTACATAATCATTAAGAACTTTACTGGGGTGGGTGTTTGGCACAACAGTTAAGTAACCGCTTAGGATGCCTACATCCCATATCAGAGTCCCTGGTTTGAGTCACAGCTACTATGCTTCAAATCCTGCTTCCTGCCAGTGTGTACCCAGGGCAGAAGCTGACAGCTCAAGTACTTGGGACCCTGCCAAACACAGGAGAGGAGGATGGAGTTCTGGGCTCCTAGCTTTGGCCTGGCCCAACCCTGCTGTTGGGCATTTGGGAACTAAACTAGAAAATGGAGGATCTTTGTCTTTTTGCCTTTCAAATAAAATAATTTTTTAAAAGAAAATTTAAAAATCTGAGCTTAGCCAAAGTGTCTCTAATGTAGTCACTTATATCAGTCCTCTCAGAAATACTTACCATTATCTGAGAATAAATACATGATGGAATGACATTTTTTTTAATTAGTTTGTATTTGTGATTGGTAGATTAACTTCAAATTTAATTTGTGCACCTTATATAAATAAAAAGATTTACCTAAAATAAAGAAAAATTTAAATTGTACCATGTTTCTTACTTGATGAAACTTTCAAGGTTCTAAGCAGCTATATGTTTATAATATAAGAAAAAAATAAAAGCAAAGACATACTTAGAACTTGATGTAAGAGGAAAAAATAAGCGGTATATCTTATTATTTCAGCTGACGAAATAAGTAAGGTCATTTGTCAGCAAGCTTAATTCTCTTAGACACATCACCCAAAAGTAGAATATTATTCTCAGGCTTTCCTAAGTAAACAATAGTCTAACTCATTCTTTCTCTAACTCAAACCCAAAATCCAAGATGAAAGGATACTTCTAGTATCAAAAAAAAAAACCTTTTTGAAAAATTATGCTTTGAAATTCATGAGTAAAGTTTAACCGACTAAAATGAGGGCTAGCTTTAGGACTTACAATATACAATCATGTTAGTCATAAATGAAACCTCACAAACTGGAAGTTCAGCCCGTATTTTATTCCTCTTTTCCGTTTCTCTTTCCCCTAAAAAACCTTTACCTCATTCAGAACTATGATGGTCTAGAGCCACATCTCTCCCTCAAGCAACATCTCATTGCCTCTCTCGTGCATACTATTATCTCTTTTTCCTGACTTAAAATTCACTCCAGGAGCTGGTGCTGTGGTGTAGTAAGTTAAACATCTGCCTGCGGTGCCTGCATCCCATTTGGGCACAGGTTCAAGTCCTGGCTGCTCCACTTCCAATCCAACTCCCTGCTGATGGCATGGGAAAGCAGTAGATGTCCCAAGTGCTTGGGCCCCTAAATACATATGGAAGACTAAGAAAAAGTTCCTGGCTCCTGGCTTCAGATCGGCCCAGCTTCGGCCACTGTGGCCATTTGAGGAGTGAAACAGCGGATGGAAGACCTCTCTCTATCTCTCTGTAACTATGCCTCTCAAGTAAATAAATACATCTTTAAAAAGAAAAAATTCACTCCAACTTCTATAATGTTGCTACTACTATGACATCTGTCACACTACACTGACTTTAATAATTACTAATTAATGTAAAGCATATGCAAAAGAGCTGAAAAAAATGCCAATACTTGAATATTTCTAAAAAGCTACTATAGGGAGCAGGCATTGTGGCATAGCACGTTAAGCCATCAATTTGGAGGCCCACCTTCTACCCCATATCCCATTTTGGAGTGCCTGGAATGACGTCCCACCTCCTTTCGATCCAGCTGCCTGCTAACGCATATGGGAAACAACAGATTTTGGAGCAACTAGTTGACTGCCCACCATCCAGAGGGGAGACCTGGATGGAGTTCCTAGCTCCTCACTTCACCCGGGCCAGTACTAGTTGTTGTAGGCTTTGGGGACTGAGCTAGCAGATGGAAGCTCTCTCTTCGTCTTTTTCTGTCATTCTTTCAAGTATATAAAAACAAATATTTGGAAGAAAAAAAAAGCTACAGTAAAAATAAATAACAAAGCACTCGAATACTATGTAATATTGAAAAAAAAAAAAAACCTGCAATTCATCATGAAAGCTTCCAATTTGGGGCAGGTATTTGGCGTAGTGGTTAAGATAACACTTGGGACACCCGCATACCATACTGGAATGCCTGGTTCAAGTCCCAGATCCTCTGCTTCTGATCTAGCTTCCTGGTGATGGTCATCCTAGGAGTTAGCAGGTGATGGCTTGAGTATTTGGACTCCTGCCACCCACATGGGAGAATTAGACTGGGTTCTGGGCTCCTGGCTTCAGCCTGGCCCAATGCTGGCTGTTGAGAGCATTTGGGGAGTGAATCAGCAGATGGAAATCTGTCTTTCAAAAATAAATAAAAATAAAAAGGCTCCAGGCTCTTAAAAAAATTGTAGCTTTAAAACATTAAAGAGGTTTCTAGTCAAGATAGTGCAATAAACACCAAAATAATAATTATATGCAAGGGATGGGAAGGGGTACGTGTTGCTATGCAGAATATTAATATGCCACTTGGAAGCCTGAATCCCATGTAAGAATGGAAATTTCTTGGTTATTCCACTTTTTTTTTTTTTTTTTGGACAGGCAGAGTTAGTGAGAGAGAGAGTCAGAGAGAAAGCTCTTCCGCTCTTCCTTCCATTGGTTCACTCCCCAAATGGCTGCTACGGCTGGCGCGCTGCACTGATCCGAAGGCAGGAGCCAGGTGCTTCTCCTGGTCTCCCATGGGGTGCGGGACCCAAGCACTTGGGCCATCCTCCTCTGCACTCCCTGAACACAGCAGAGAGCTGGCCTGGAAGAGGGGCAACTGGGAAGGAATCCAGTGCCCCAACCAGGACTAGAACCTGGGGTGCTGGAGCCGCAGGCAGAGGATTAGCCTAGTGAGCTGTGGCACCGGCTATTCCACTTCTGATCCAGCTTTCTGCTAAGGCATCCTGGGAGATGGCAGATGGTGCCTCAAGTGTTTGGGAATCTGCCCCCATGTGGGAGACTTGGATGGAGTTCCAGTCTCCTGGCTTTAGCCTGGACCAGCCCTGGCTGCTGCAGGCATTTGCAGAGTGAACTAGTGAATGGAAAACTCTGTCTCTGATACTCTGCTTTTCAAACAGATGAAAATAAATCTTTAAAAATATATATATATGCGCCGGCGCCACAGCTCAATAGGCTAATCCTCCGCCTTGCGGCGCCAGCACACCAGGTTCTAGTCCCAGTCGGGGCGCCGGATTCTGTCCCGGTTGCCCCTCTTCCAGGCTGGCTCTCTGCTGTAGCCCGGGAGTGCAATGGAGGGAGAATGGCCCAAGTGCTTGGGCCCTGCACCCCATGGGAGACCAGGAGAAGCACCTGGCTCCTGCCTTCAGATTGGAGTGGTGCGCTGGCCGCAGCGGCCACTGGAGGGTGAACCAACGGCAAAGGAAGACCTTTCTCTCTGTCTCTCTCTCACTGTCCACTCTGCCTGTCAAAAAAATAAAGATTTTAAAAAAGAAAAAAATATCTATCAGCTCTCACAACCTCTAATTCCTAACCTTTCATTTAACCTGCTCCAAATTGATCCAACTCTACAAATTCAATGAAACTGCCTCCTAAACACATTTAAACAGGTGACACAGTTAAAAGGACAATGGAGACTTTAACAGACTATTTACAAAGGTGTGGGCAAGATTAATGGACCCAAAAAGAGATGATACAGTGTCCAGGAATTAGCACTCTGGAAGCCAATACTTCCCCTACACCCCAAGACTGAGGTTACTGAAAGCAGAAAAAGCTATAGTGGTAGAAAAGGGACCTTGAAGTCATAGGTAGAATGCTGTCTCTGCCTAAACTGCAGTTGGGTAAGGAGAAAAAAATAATAATAACCTGACCTCTTTTTCCTTCCATTATCCAATCTCCTGTCAGTAGTACTTCTACTGGTTGAATGCAACCCAAAGCCAAAGGCAAAGAAGCCTATGTAATATAATCCACAGCATTTAGCTTCCTGAGAGGCACAAAGCAGGGAAAAGAGAAAAAAATGATCTGGAGGGACATACAGAGAATAATCAACCAAAGATCATAATTTTTTTGAAGAAAATATTTATTTACGTAATTATTTATTCATTTATTTATTTGAAAGAGCTACAGTGAGAGGAAGAGACAGAAAGAGGGCTTCCATTGGCTAGTTCACTCCTCAGATGACTGCACCATGAGCACTGGGCCAAGCTGAAGCTAGGCGCTTCATCCAGGTCCTCCACATGGGATTTGGGAGCCCAAGCACTTGAGCCATTTTCTGCTGCTCTCCCAGGCCATTAACAGGGAGCTGAAATGGAGGTAGAGCAGCCAGGACATGAACTGGCACTCATATGGGATGCCAGTGTCACAGGTGGCGGCTTTGCCTGCTATGCCACAACACCTGCCCCACAATTTCCATTTTGACAAATCCATTGGATGCTATTTCCCTGTCCTTCCTTGGCTTCCATGACATCACACACCCTGGTTTCACCTACATAAAGTCACTTCCCTTACCTCCAAGCTCAAGACCAGAAAGCTGGTATCACCCTCTCCTCATGGTTCACAATCCCATCTATATAATGACAATTTGCAGTAGTGCCTCTCCTTAAATTTCAGCCTCCCACACTGCAACATTATCATGTACATATCTCCTAGAAATTTACAGATCCAAAATAATGATCCCCATTCTCTTAAAAAAAAAAAAAAGAAAGAAAAAAAACTTTCCTCAGTCCTTTATCTCAATAAATATCACACCAGAAACTTAAGAATAATCCTTGATTCCTTTTTCCTCTTTCCAATCAAATCCATCAATAAATCCTGAAATTCCATCATGAAAATTTATCTTTTTTAAGAAAGATTTGTCTATTTTTGTGAGAGGAAGAGTTAAAGACAAAAAGAGGGAGAGACAGAACATTTTCTATCTGCTGGTTCACTCTGCAAATTACTGAAACAGTCGGAGCTGGGTCAATCTGAAACCAGGAGCTTCTTCTGGGTCTCCCAAGTGGGTGCAGGGGCCCAAGCGCTTGGGCCATCTTCCACTGCTTTCCCAAAACACAGCAGAGAGCCGGATCAGAAGTGGAGCAGCCGGGTCTCAGCAGAGAGCTGGACTGGAAATGGAGCAGCTGGTACAGGAACCGGTGCCCATATGAGTTGCCGGTACCACAGACAGAGGCTTAACCTACTACACCACAATGCCGGGCCCTGAAATTTATTTTAAGATTCATTTCATTTATTTGAAAGACAGAGTTACACAGTGAGGTAGAGACGGAGAGAAAGACCACCCACTGGTCCACTCCCCAAATGGCTGCAATGACCAGAGCTAAATTGATCCAAAGCCAGGAGCCTCTTCCAGGTCTCCCACATGGATGCAAGGGCCCATGCCCTTGGGCCATCCTCTGCTGCTTTCCCAGGGAACTGGATTGGAATTGGGCAATAGGGACTGAAACCACCACCCACATGGGATGCCAGCGTTGCAGGCTGGGGCTTTAACCCACTGCACTAGCCCTCTGAAATTTATCTTAGACCCAAGTACTTCTACTCTGTTTCCAATACCCTTCTAAACTACTCTTCCTGCTTTCCCTCTTGCTCCCCTACAATGATCAGATAGTGATGAAAATTATCTTTAAATGTGTGAGTCATATTTATGTAAGTCCCTGCTTAAAATCCTTCAATGCCATCTCGTGTCCAGAATAAAATCTAAATCTCTTACAACATACAAGAAATAGCATGATCTGGCTTCTTTGTATTTGTCTAACCTCATCTTCAAATTTACTCTTTGGAGCCAGCATTGTGGTGCAGTGGGTTAAGCTGCTGACTGCAAAGCCCAATTAAGAGTCTCCACTTCTCTACTTCTGATCTAGGTCTCTGCTAACGTGCTTGGGAAACAGCAGAAGATGGCCCAATGGTAGTGCTTGGGCTGCCACCACTCATGTGGGAGACCGGATGGAATTCTAGGCTTCTAGCTTAGGCCTGGCCCAGTACTGGCACTGAGGTCTTTTGGAGGAAAAAAAAAAACAGTGGATGGTCTCTTTCTTTCTCTCTCCCTCTCTCTCTCTTTGTAACTCTGCGTTTAAAAAATAAATAAATAAATCTTTAAGGGATAGCATTGTGGCATAGCAGGTAAAAACTACCTGCAACACTGGCATCCCATATGAGTGGCTGTTTGTATCTTGGCTGCTCCACTTCCTACCCAGCTCCATGCTAATTGCCTGGAAAAAGCAACAGAAGATGGCCCAAGTGCTTGGGCCCTTGCAGCCACGTGGGAGGCTTCTAGCTTCAGCCTGGCCCCGCCCTGGCCATTAGGGTCATTCAGAGAATAAACCAGTGGAGGGAAATATTCTGTCTCTACCCCTCTCTAACTCTTTCAAATAATAAGTCTTTAAAATTAATTAAATAAAATCTTCCTGAGTTTGATACCCGGCTCTGGCTCCTAACTCCAGCTTCCTATCAATGCAGATACTGGGAGGCAGAAGTGATGGCTCAAGTGACTGGGCTTCTTTCACCCACATGAGAGACCTGGATTGCATTCTGCTTCCTGGCTCCAAGTCCCAATGAACAGGAAATTCATTGATTCTATCTCTGTATCTCTGTCTCTGCCTCTTGGGGGAGAAAAAAAAATCCCATTAAAAATAAAAATGTGGAGGCCAGCATGTGGCGCAGCAGATTAACTCCCTGGCCTGAAGCACCGGCATCCCATATGGGCGCTGGTTCAAGACCCGGTTGCTCCACTCCCTGTCCAGCTCTCTGCTGTGGCCTGGGAAAGCAGAAGATGGCCCAAGTCCTTGGGCTCCTGCACCCGCGTGGGAGACCCAGAAGAGGCTCCTGGCTCCGGAATGGCACAGCTCCAGCCATTGCGGCCAATTAGGGAGTGAACCATCAGATGGAAGACCTGTCTCTTTCTCTCTCTCTCAGCCTCTCCTCTCTCTGTGTAACTCTGACTTTCAAGTAAAATAAATACATTTTTAAAAAATAAAAGAGAGAGAGTGAGTGTTTGTGTGTGTGTGTGTGTGTGTGGTGTGGTGTGGTGTGGTACAGCAGGTTACCCACATGCCATATCTGAGTGCCTGGTTCAAGTCTGAGCTACACCCATTCCAATCCAGCTTCCTGCTGATGCTCACTCTGGGAAGCAGCATGTACATGACTCAAGTACAAGGGAGACCTGAGTGGAGTTCTGGCCTCCTGGCTGCATGCTGGCCCAACCCTCACTGTTGTGGGCATTTGGAGAGTGAACCGGTGGATAGAAGAGCTCCATCTTTTAAACAAATTAAGTAAACTTTTTAAGTCCCTCACAAGTTTTCCAGAAAAAAAAGTTACTCTTCCTCACACACAATTAGCTCCAGCCTCACTTCAAAACTTCATGCTCAGAGCTGGCGCTGTGGCATAGGTAACAGCCACCTGCAGTGCCGGCATCCCATATGGGCGCCAGTTTGAGACCCGACTGCTCCACTTCCAATCCAGCTCTCTGCAATGGCCTGGGAAAGCAGCAGAAGACGGCCCAAGTCCCCGGGCTCCTGCACCCTTGTAGAAGACCTGGAAGAAACTCCTGGTTCCTGGCTTCAGAGGGGCCCAGCTCTGGCCATTGTGACCATTTGGGGAGTGAACCAGTGGATGGAAGATCTCTCTCTCTCTCTGCCTCTGTATCTGTCTCTCTGTAACTCTGCCTTCCAAATAAATTTTTAAAAAATCTTTAAAAAAAAAAAAAAACTTCATGCTCTTTCTACTTCAGTTTTCCCACATGCAGGAATGTTCTACATCCAGTTCTCCGCAAGTGGTTCCTTTTAATCCTTCATACTAATTTACTGTTTTTAGTTTGTTTATCCTTCTAAGGAAGAAAGAGAGATCTTCCAACCACTAGTTCACTCCCCAAATGTTCTCAATAGCCTGGACCAAGCTGAAGTCAAGAGCTAACACTTCACCAGGTATCCCATGTGAATGGCAGGTACTCAAATACTTGAGCCATCACCTGCTACCTCCCAGGATGCACATCAGCAGCAAGCAGGACTGGAAGTAGAATGAGGATTCAACCCAGGCACTCTGATTTGAGGAGTTGGTGTCAAGAAGGATTGAAGGGGCCGGCGCTGTGGTGCAGCGGGTTAATGCCCTCGCCTGAAGAGCCAGCATCCCATATGGGCAGCAGTTCAAGACCTGGCTGCTCCTCTTCCGATATGGCTCTCTGCTATGGCCTGGGAAAGCAGCATAAGATGGCCCAAGTCCTTGGGCCCCTGCACGGAAGAAGCTCCGGCCTCCTGGCTTTGGATCGGCACAGCTCCGGCTGTTGCAGCCAATTGGAGAGTGAATCATCGGATGGAAAACTTCCCTCTCTCTCTCCCTCTCCGTGTAACTGACTTTCAAATAAATAAATAAATCTTTAAAAAAAAAAAAGAAAAAGAAAAAGAAAAAAAGGAGGAGGAGGATTGCAGCCACTATACCAAACTCCAGTCCCCATAATCCTATATCAACCCTAAGTATGGTCTTCACCAACGAGATCACCAAAGATTTTCCTATTATCCAAACTCCATAGTGATATAGGCAGGAGGGCACCAAAAGCAAGAGGAACTGAGGTTTGACAGCACCATCGTGCTCCCCTACCCAACCCACCAGTGGCACAGTACAGTCAGCAGCATGACTGTTCTGGCTGTGTGGAAGCCATGGTGGGCTGGTGCAGCAGCTGCAGCAGGCCCACATGACAGTCCAGTCTACACTATCCAAACTTCCCTCTCTGTGCACTATCGAAACCCTCTTTGGTGAACTTTCCAAATTCCTTTTCTTTTGTGTTGCAGGAACCACAAGTTTTGCAATGTTCCAAATTTAGAACCAATGCCAGCTGGAAAAATCCACGGCAGAGCATCCAATACAGCAGACAGACAGACAGACACAGAGAGAGATCTTCTGTTCATTCCTGAAATAGCTCCAACAGCCAGGTGTGGGCCTGGCCAAAACCAGGAGCCAGGGAACTCAATCTGAGCCTCCCACATAGGTGACTGGGGTCAGGTTCTTGGGCCATACTCCACTGCTTTCCCAGGCACATAAGCAGGAAACTGGATCAGCAAGTGGAGGAACCAGGGCCGGCGTTGTGGTACAGCAGGTCAAGCCTCTGTCATATGGGAGCTGGTTCAAGCCTTGGCTGCTCCACTTCCAATCCAACTCCCTGCTGATAGCCTGAGAAAGCAATAGAAGATGGCCCAGTCTTAGATAACTGCACCCATGTGGGAGACTCAGAAGAAGCTCTTGGCTCCTGGCTTTGGATCAGCCCAGCTGCAGCTGTTGCAGCCATCTGGGGAGTGAGCCAGCAGATGGAAGATCTCTATCTCAGGCCAGCGCCGTGGCTCAACAGGCTAATCCTCTGCCTTGCGGCGCCGGCACACCAGGTTCTAGTCCTGGTCGGGGCGCCGGATTCTGTCCCGGTTGCCCCTCTTCCACGCCAGCTCTCTGCTGTGGCCTGGGAGTACAGCGGAGGATGGCGCAAGTGCTTGGGTCTTGCACCCCATGGGAGACCAGGAGAACCACCTGGCTCCTGCCTTCAGATCAGCGCAGTGCGCCAGCTGCAGCGGCCATTGGAGGGTGAACCAACAGCAAAAGGAAGACCTTTCCGTCTCTCTCTCACTGTCCACTCTGCCTGTCAAAAATTAAAAAAAAAAAAAAACTCTATCTCTGCATCTTTTTTTTTTTTTTTTTTTGACAGACAGAGTGGACAGTGAGAGAGAGAGAGGCAGAGAGAAAGGTCTTCCTTTGCTGTTGGTTCACCCTCCAATGGCCGGCATGGCCGGCGCACCGCGCTGATCTGATGGCAGGAGCCAGGTGCCTATTCTGGTCTCCCAGGGGGTGCAGGGCCCAAGCACTTGCGCCATCCTCCCTCCACTGCACTCCCTGACCACAGCAGAGAGCTGGCCTGGAAGAGGGGCAACCGGGACAGAATCCGGCGCCCCGACCAGGACTAGAACCTGGTGTGCCGGCGCCGCAAGGCAGAGGATTAGCCTGTTGAGCCAAGGCGCCGGCTCTGTAACTGCCTTTCAAATGAATAAATAAATCTCTAAAAAAAATACAATCCTAGAAATATTAATACATTTTGACTTGATATTTACACTTATAGGAACCTATTCTAGAAAACAGAAATGTGAACAATTTATATTTAGCAATATTCACTAAAGTTCTGTTTATAATAGTTGGAAGCAAATAACTTAAATGTGAACATTAATGGAAATTAGCTGCATAAATGACATATCCACTAATGGAATATTTTTCAGCTCTTTTAAACCGCTTTCAAACAATTACAAGGATGTTAAAATATATTTTAGGGCTGACACTATGGTGTAGTGGGCTAAGCCTCTGCCTGCAGCCCAGTATACCATATGGGTGCAGTTCGTGTCCCGGCTACTCCTCTTCCAATCTAGCTCTCTACTGATGGCCTGGGAAAGCAGTGGAAGATGGCCCAAATGCTTTGGCCCTGTAGCCACATGGGAAACCCAGAAGAAGCTCCTGGCTCCCTTGGCTTCAGATTAGCCCAGCTTTGGCAGTTGTGGCCATTTGGGGAGTGAACCAGCAGATGGAAGACCTTTCTCTCTGTCTCTCCCCTTCTCTGTGTCTCTACCTCTCAAATAAATAAATAAAATCTTTATATATATATATATATATATATATATATATATGTGTGTGTGTGTGTGTGTTTTTAAAAGTTCCATAGCTCAGTCAATAGAGTGTGACTTCTTTAAGTTTTTTAAGATTTATTTATTTTATTTGAAAGGCAGAGATACAGAGAGGCAGAGAGAAGTCTTCCATCTGCTGGTTCACTCCCCAAATGGCCCAGCTCCAGCTGATCCATTGTAAGATTCACCAAGAAAATTTATTTTTTTAAAAGATTTATTTATTTGAGAGGAAGAATTACAGACAGAGAGAGGGAGAGACAAAACTATCTTCTATCCACTGGTTCACTCCCCAGATGGCCACAATGGCCAGAGCTAGGCCCATCCAAACATCCAAAGCCATAAGTCTGGAGTTTCTTCCAGATCTCCCACAGGGGTACAAGGGCCCAAGGACTTAGGCCATCTTCCACTGCTGTCCCAGGCCCTAGCAGAGAGCTGGATCAGAAGTGATGCAGCCAGGGCTTGAACTTGTGCCCCTATGGCTTTACCCACTATGCCACAGCGTCGGCCCTGAGCATGAGACTCTTAAAAAGTAGGTTCCAGAGGGCCAGTGCTGTGGTGCAGCAGGTTAAGCCACAGCCTGCAGTGCCAGCATCCCATATGGATGCCAGTTCAAGTCTTGGCTGCTCCACTTCCGATCCAGCTCCCTGCTGATGGCCTGAGAAAGCAGTGGAAGATGGTCCAAGTGCTTGGGTCCCTGCACCAATGTGGGACACCCGGATGAAGCTCCTGGCTTCAGATGGGCTCATTTGGGTAGTGAACCAGCAGATGCAAGATTTCTCTGTCCCTCTAACTGTAATATTCCTCTTAAGTAAATAAATCTTTAATCTGACTTTCAAATAAAATAAATCTTAAAAAAATAAGAGTAGGCTGAGAATTTTTATGTATGACAAATCATTGTTAAATCCAAAATATCTTGCTGACCCCACAACTAGTAATAGCTGAATTTTCAGCAAACACAGATAGAGCAAATAGTCAAATAACACAGGCAACATTTTGCACAGTAGTTAAGCTTCTGCTTGGGATGCCCACATCTCTATCAGGGTACCTGCTTCAAGTTCCAGCTACTCTACTTCCAATCCAGCTTCTGTTAATGTGCACCCTGGGAGGTGGCTCAAGTCCTAGGATTCCAGCCATCAATATGAGAGACCCAGATGGAGTTCTAGGCTCCTGGCTGTATAGCCTGATACAGCCCTGGCCATTGCAAGCATTTGGCGAGTGAAAAAGAAGATGGAAGATCTCTGTCTCCATCTCTCTATATATATAAATAAAATGAAAATATTTTGTAAAAAAAAAAATCATTTTATAAAAATGAGGGGCCGGCCGGCACCACGGCTCATTAGGCTAATCCTCCGCCTTGCAGCGCCGGCACACCGGGTTCTAGTCCCAGTCGGGGCGCCAGATTCTGTCCCGGTTGCCCCTCTCCCAGGCCAGCTCTCTGCTGTGGCCCCGGAGTGCAGTGGAGGATGGCCCAAGTGCTTGGGCCCTGCACCCATGGGAGACCAGGAGAAGCACCTGGCTCCTGTCTTCGGATCAGCGTGGTGCGCCGGCCGTGCCGGCCATTGGAGGGTGAACCAACGGCAAAGGAAGACCTTTCTCTATGTGTCTCTCTCTGTCTACTCTGTCAAAAAAAAAAAAAAAAAAAAGGAGGGGCCACCATTGTGACACAGGGTTAAGCTGCCACCTGTAACATCAACATCCCATGTGAACACTGGTTCAAGTCCCAGCCTCTCTACTTCCATTCTAGCTCTCTGCTAATGCACCTGGGAAAAAACAGAAAATGGTCTGAATACTTTTACTCCTGCCACCAATGTGGGAGACTTGGATTAAGTTCCTGGCTCTGAGCTTCAGCCTGGCCTGGCTCAGCCCTGGCTGTCCTGGCCATTTAGGGAATAAACCAGCAGACGGAAATCTCTTTTTTCTCTCCCTCTGTTTCCAACTCTGCCTTTCAAATGAATAAATAAATCTTTAAAAATAAGTGAAAATGAAATGAAAACAAACACTTTATGAATAAAAAACCAACACTGCTCTGAACTTAGCCTAGCCTTTAAAGTTTAAAAAATTCACCTGAGGGCAGGACCATTTGGGATGTCCATCCCATATCGTGACTGAAATCAAGTCCTGCATCCACTTTGATCCATCTTCCTGCTATGCATTCACTGGGAAGTAGTAGGTGATAGCTCAAGTGGCTGGAACCCGGCCACTCACATAGTGGATCCAGACTGAGTTCTGAATTACTAGTGGCCCAGCCCCAGTTGTTGTGGGCATTTGTGAAGAGAATGTGCGGATCTGTTTGCCTTCCTTTCTCTCTCTCTTCCTTTCATGTCAATCAAGTTTTTTAAATACATAATATGGTTATAATTCAAAAGCATGATCACATAATTATAAAATCGGGACTTTGGGTCAAGTGTTTAGCACAGTGGTTAAGCTGAAGCTTAGGATGTCTATATCTGGTACCAAAGTGCCTGATTTGAGTTCTGGCTACTCTGCTTTAGATTCAGTTTCCTTTTAATGTATACCAGATAATAACTAAAGTACTTGGGTCCCTGCCACCCACGTAGGAGACCCAGAAGTTCCCAGCTCTTGGCTTTGGCCTGGCCCTACCCTGGAAGTTCTGAGCATTTGGGAAGTAAAGCAGCAGATCAAAGACCTCTCTCTCCATATCTCTCTCTCTCTCTCAAATAAAATAAAATAAAATAAAATACAAAAATTTTAAAAACTTACACTTCATCCATTTTATGTTTTTCTCTAGACACAAATGATTCCTTTTCCAATTTCACGATATGGTAGTTAAAAATATACTTCTGTCATAATCACTTTGTTCTGTAGTTCTGTGAAATCCTAGATCCAAAAATCTAACAACAAAAAAAGCTAGGGCAGGCATTTGGCACAGCAGTCAAGACACTTAACAGGCCAGCACTGTGGTGTAGCAGGTAAAGCCACCACCTGCAGTGCCAGCATCCTATATGGGCACCAGTTTGAGTCCCGGCTGCTCCATTTCCAATCCAGCTCCCTACTGATGTGCCTGGGAAAGCAGTAGAAGATGGCCCAAGTCCTTGGGCCCCTGCACCCATGTGGGAGGTCCAGAAAAAGCTCCTGGCTTCGGTTTGCAGCCACCTGGGGAGAGATCAGGTGGAAGGAAGACCTCTTTCTCTCTGCCTCTGCCTCTAACTCTGCCTTTTAAATAAATACAAAAAAAATCTTAAAAAAGGAAAAAAAAAAAGACACTTGAGACATCCACCTCCCACATCAGAGTACTTGGGTTCAGGTCTGGGCTCTCCTGATTCTAGCTTGCTGCTGATGCACACCCTGGAAGACAGTAGGTGTTGGCTGAAGGGACTGGGTGCCTGCCACCCTTGTGGGTTGAATTCCTGGCTCCTCAGCTGTTGCAGGCATCTGGGAAGTGAACCAGCAGATCAAAGATCTCTATTTGCCTATCCCTCTTTCTCTCTCTACCTTTCAATTAAATAAGAATAAAAATAAATCTTTAAGCTTATGATGATTAAAGAACAGTTGTTCCTTATAACAAAGCCGGATTTATTAAAATATAAGTAAATAAACCGTCACAAATTATTTACATAATACAATTGAAATGTACTTGAGCTATACATGTGCATAGCTGACCAGAAAAGTATCACTTTTACTTTACCAAAGTCAAAGGTAACCAAGCTCTATCTTAAACAATATTATGAATTTAGCTGATTTCTGTGTTCCTGACACTACCTTTATTGAGAGTCAAATAGTATTCTACCGCCTTCAATCCTTCTTCACTAGCTGGAAAAAAAAATCTGATAACAGAATCATTTTCTGAGCTAATCATATGTATTTTAATAAAACCAGGTCACCAGAATTGAGATTTTGCTATCTAATCAGAGAATTCAAGACTTTGATCTTTGTTAAAAGAACTTAAGGTTTCAGCAAGCAAGTGGGGAAGAAGTAGTTCTGGTAGAGGAAGAAGGGAAGTCACTTAACATTAATTTCTAATATAACAGCTCCCCATTTAATCCATTTAAAATGATTGGTGGGTGGAGGGATGCGTTTGGCACAGCAGTTAAAGATGCCTGGGGCTGACATCATGATGTAGTAAATTAAGCTACCACTGGGAGACACCATCATCCTGTATCGGAGTGTCAGTCTGAGTCCAGGCTATTCTACTTCCAATCTAGCTTCCTGATAATGTGCCTGGGAAAGCAGCAGCACCTGGCCCAAGTGCTTGGGCCCCTGTCATCTACGTGAGACACGTATGGAGTTCATGGCTCCTGTCTTTGGCCTGACCCAGACTTGGCAGGCAGGTAGGGCTATTTGGGGAGGGAACCAGTGGATGGAAGATATCTTTTTCTCTGTCTCTCCACCTTTCAGATAAAATGGGGGAAAAAAAGATTTTTTAATGATGTGAGGATCTCTTCCTAATTCCATACTCTACTATAGTAGACAAGTGAGAAGGCTTGATCTAGTTATGCTGGGGAACTATTCCCAAGTGTTGCAGGAGCAGAGAGACATGTTGAACTGCCATCTAAGTCTACATGGTTTTGTCTAAGCTCTCATCCTCTAGGGCTAGCACTTCTTAAGTCTATTTCCTTGTGTTCTGATATGATTTTCTTGAGTGGAAGAAAATAAAGGAAGAGTTACAGCAAGCAAGAGAAACTGCAGCGAACTAAGAATAAGTCCACAGGAGAATGTTGTGAAGAGGATCATCCTCCCTTACATATGTCACTCCAGGAAACCTGCCAAGAACCACTCACTGCTCTAGACACACTTCCTGCAGCTCCTCCAGACTCCTCCCTGAAGCACATGTCAGTATTCTCATCCCCCCTTAGCTTCAATTTTTTTGTCTTAAGATGCCCAAGTGCATATTTTATATCCTCCTAAATACATGGCAATATTTTCTTAAATGACACCCTATTATATGGGTGGTTGAAGGGCAGCAAGCAGAAAAACCACATCAGAAGCTATTTTAAAGAAGAACAGACATCTTTAAGAGAAAATAAACTTAACTAGTATTAATAGGACTTTTATTTTATTTATTTTTAAAGATTTATTTGAAAGTTAGAGTTACACAGAACAAGGAGAGACAGAGAGAAAGAAGGTCTTCCATCGACTGGTACACTCCCCAACTGGCCCCAACGGCTGGAGCTGTGCCAATCCGAAGCCAGGAGCCAGCAGATTCTTTCAGGTCTCTTATGCTGGAGCAGGGGCCCAAGGACTTGGGCCACCTTCTATTGCTTTCCCAGGCCACAGCAGAGAGCTGGATCAGAAGTAGAGCAAGCAAGACTCGAACCAGCACCCATATGGGATACCAGCACTGCAGTCCCAGGACTTCTATTTTAAAAAATCATTTACCTGAATAAATTTTGATATGTGAAACAGAGTCTCATTAAATAATATAGTTTGGAGCAAACAGTTTGAGATTTAAAAAACACTATCAACCACAGATTAATGAAGCCTTATGTAAAATAAGGATAATCAAAAGCATTTGTAGATAAATATGAATAAGTTAGATGGATATGTCAAATTATTAAAAGTCCATTCATTAAGTGATCAAACTGCTCAATGTTCACAATTATGAAGAATTAACTTTTATATTTTTCCTATAGTTGATTAAAATTTCACATTCTTCCATCATTTTGCATAAAACTGGATGATCT
The DNA here is from genome assembly GCA_949820135.1 of Sylvilagus floridanus. Taxonomy (NCBI): domain Eukaryota; kingdom Metazoa; phylum Chordata; class Mammalia; order Lagomorpha; family Leporidae; genus Sylvilagus; species Sylvilagus floridanus. Next base: position 5,723,764 of record OX463228.1, on the reverse strand, counting down.
ATATAATTATGCAATGACTTGAAGAATAACCATTCTATGGGCCAGCACTGTGGCATAGTGGGCTAAGCCTCCACTTGTGGTACCAGCATTCCTATAGGCACCAGTTCTAGTCCCAGCTGCTCCTCTTCCGATCCAGCTCTCTGCTATGGCCTGGGAAAGCAGTAGAACACAGCCCAAGTGCTTGGACCCCTGCACCCATGTGGGAAACCTGGAAGAAGTTCCTGGCTCCTGGCTTCAGATCAGCCCAACTCCGGCCCTTGTGGCCATCTGGGGAGTGAACCAGCAGATGAAAGACCTCTCTTTCTTTCTCTCTCTAACTTTACCTCTCAAACAAATAAAATCTTAAAAAAAAAAAAAAAAAAATTCCAGTGGTAGGGGTACTCCATTTAACTCAATGCAAAGAATCAAAAACTTTCATCCTTATAATGTTTGTCATGGAAAAAAAATCAGTGAATTTGTTTTGTGAAAAGATGGCTTCTGCTTTTGAATTCAAACATGTGATTATATTTTGTACTCTTCCAAAAAATAAAAATTTGAAATATAAAAACCTGAAATATAATTGAAAATTATTTTTGAGAGAAAATATACAAAAATCCTGATGTAACACTATACCAACAGTTTCTTCACAATTTCATAAAACATTAATGAAAGGGTTACATAATCTTGTAGGCTAAAGACTTGCAAGCACCTCTTTCAGTTTTCAAAATTGTTTTCTCTGTTCTTTTATCTATTAGCACGGATCTAAAGCAACACCATATAGTTTTCAAATAAACCATCTAGTTTTCAGTAAAGAAAACTCAAACCATGAGTAGCAAAAGACACACAAATATTTTCCTATGGCTTTAAATAAGTATTGGTTGCATTTAGTTTTTTTGGGCTAGTGAAATTTACAGCGTATACCACATCCAATTCACTCCCAGAGGAGAAAAACATCAAAACAAAAGTGCCTGCTTAATAAAAAACTTACTTTGTAGTTACGTGTCTATCCCAGGTGCATTTTGTTGTCAAGTATTATCACTATTTCCTCTCCACAAAAACCTAGAAACTGTATATCCAGTTCACTTAAAAATATCTTCATTTTATATTAGCGCAAGGCCAAGAAATCTTTAAAATGCCTTTACTGTCTAAAAAGGAAATAACTTTTCACTCTTCTCTTTTAAAATGTTTCTTACTTTGTTTTTGCTTATTTTCTATACATGAAATGTTCTCAAACCAGTTCATTTCAGTGTTGTTACCATCAATACGTCTGTACACCCTTAGGTATTTTACAGACAGTGCTTTAAAGTGATAAAAAAAGAAAGGATGAACAAAAGGGCACAAGTGAAACAAAAGTAGATCACATTTGAGAAACACCACTCAATTTCTGCTTCAAGCTCTCTCGAATCCTCATGCCAAAGATTCTCAACATTCAAACGTAGTTCTAGGGTCAGAAGCACAACACAGTATGTGATAAGACAAACACAGGAGAATGCAACTCAAAAACTGAAAAAATTTAACGGAATGTATAACCACCTAAGAATTATCACAGAAAGAAAAATAATAAGTCCAATTCCTAGGTATTAGTGGGTTGCTTTCAATACACTGAGTGGCTCGAAATAATTTTTTAAACATTTGTTTAACTTTATATTGTGACACACGTTTACGAGAAAAGCTCAGAACAATACTACTTTTCCTTACCAAGTTCAAATGCTGGCCTACTCTGATCTAATTCATTTTATTTTCAATGCTGGTGGTAACCCACAAAATTGATTTTATAAATTACTAATAAATCATGACCCACACAGCTTGAAAAATCGAGGCTTAAAATTGGATATCTTTTACAACAGGATCCTTTTTGCCATTTGCCTCTTTAACAGGATGGGCAGGCATTTCAGGGCTGCCACATTATTACTATTTTCATTAAAGCAAGTTCTTAAAAAGTGGTCCTCTTAACCCACATAAGCATCACCTGAGAGGAATACGAATTCCTGAGCCTCAGCCCAGCCCTCCCGCATCAAAAACCACAGGTGGGGTCCAGCAGTGTGTATTACCAAGCCTTCCAGGTGCTTCACATGCAAGTAAGCAAGACCTCGGATCTTTATCCCCTGTCTAACAATACACAGTGCTTACTATGTGCCAATAACTATTCTAAAAGTTCTACAAATACTCATTCATGTAAAAATAAATAGATGAAACAAAACCAGTGAGGTAGGAACTATTACTACCCCTTTTATACAGACAAGGAAACAGCAGAGGCTAAGCTGGCCAAGGGAAGTGGCGGAACTAGAATTCAAACACATTTTCAATTTAGCAGGGTCTGCCTATCCTCGACAAGAATATCCTCGGATTTAGTTCCCAGTTCTCCTCCCTCCCTTCAGCCACTCCTCCCCTTTTCCTCTTAAATCCCCCATCCTGTCACTGTCCTTATTTTCTAACATTACTGTCCTCTCGCTAGAACAAATTGCTCTTCTAAGGCACCGGAATGCAAGTCACTTAAACTCGCTTTTAGGCTCTCCTGCTGTGGCCTTGGAGGGCACCTTAGTATTCAGTAGAAGCTGAAGTTTCTTCTGCCCGATACGGCCCCCTCTGCTGATTGCTCGCGTTTACTGTCCTGGCCAGTTTCCACCAGACCACTCTCCCGGAGAACTTTCTCATCCTATCTCCTCCCTTCCTACAGGGAAACCACTTCTCCCTTCCCACCCCCGCCCACCTGGACCCCATTTTGCTGGAGTGCTCTCCAACCAAGGGAACCTCCACCTCCCCGCTGGACCCCCGCCCCAGCTGCGGCACGAGGACGTCTCTCCCGGTTCCCCGGGGATCCTCCGTCCCCGGAGCTGCTAGTCCACTCTCGGGTCTCCTTTCCTGGCCCAGCTATGGGGGCAGGGCGCTCCGATTCCCCTCGCCCGAGCAGTTCAAGGTCTCCACCCGCCCGACCCTCCTTCAGACCCGCCGCTCCTCGCCTCCCCTGCAGCCTTTCTCCGGGGAACCTTTCCCAGGAGGGCCCCCACCCGCGCCCCACTCGGCCCCGGGCCGCTCCCCGCCACCCGCCGCCCTCGGTCTTCCCTTCCCCTCCTCTTTCCGACCGGGGCCACTCCCAGTTTCCCTGGGCACCCCCCGCCCCCGTTCTCTCCGCAAGGGTCGCTGGCGAGTTTCCCGGGTTCCCCTTCATCCTCACCCCCAAGCTGCCCAGGGTATTCCCAAGTGACCCCACCCTCGGACCAGGTCGTTACGGGGCGCCCCGGGGTACCCTCTCCACGGGACCCCAGCCGCTCCCGTCTCCTCAGGCACCCACCCCGCACACGCCGGCCGCCAGTCAGCGCCCCAGACCGGAGCAACTCGCCGTCCCCAGGGACCTCCTGGCCTGACCCGCTTGGGTCCGGCGCCAGCCTACCTTCCCAACGCCAACTCCACCGCCAGGAGCCGGGCCATTCTCCCACCAGCCCAGTCAGCGCGAACTCGCCGCCGCCGCCGCCTCCGCCCTGGCCCCGGCCCCGACCCGGCCCGCAGTCCAGGCCCCCTTCTTTCAGCTCCCGCCTCCAGAGCGCAGAGCCAGTTTCTGCTCCGCCACGGCCCCCAGCCCTCAGGTGCGCGTTACCGGCACTCACCTGCCGCTGGCCCCGGACAACTCCAGCGCCACTGCTTCTACCTCGGCCGCCAGTAGCCACCAAGCGCCACCACCTCCCCCATGACAACAGGCCCACCCTGTTTCATACTTCCGACCTATCCATTGGGCTGTGGGGCGGCGGCCGTGTGTTCTGATTGGCTTAGCTTACCCGCCTATCATCGCCTCTTGACCGCCCCTTTTCCTGGATCTGTTATTCGCCCCCGCCCAGACCTGAAGCGTCCTAGACCAAGCTCTAGTTGTAATTGGTTGACGGTTGAGAAGCTCGAAGTTATTATAGGCTGCTGAAAGTGTCTGTTAAGTTGACAGGCAAGGGATGTGACGGCCATGATTGTTCGAGCTCTTGCAGTTTGGTTGCGCAGTAGAAAGCCAAAAAAAAAAAAAAAAAAAATGCGGGGCGGGGGGCGACGCTCACCTCTGAGGTTGCGGGGAGAAGGATTAACTCTTTGTTGTAGAGTTCACTCTGCAAAACTCTGCTCCTTCTTCAACTCCCTACCTACAAGGAGCTCATCACGGCCAGCTTTCTCAGCTAGTACTCGCGAAACACCAACATCAAGGGTTGTGTTTAAGAACTGTTTCTTAAGAACTGTATCTTCTCGCGGGAGAAAGATACCGTGGAGATTAAAATTTCTCCCCCTTTATTTATTTTTTTTTTTTTTGAGGTTCCAGCTCACCCAGTTTCCTCGAAGTTCCTTCCGGGAGTCTCCAAAGGGCAAAGTGCAGCCGTTTGTTTAGCAGAAATCAGTACACGTCCCCAACAAACCCGAAGTGGCCTGGTGAGAGTTCTCCCGCTTCCAGACCCCTCCTGGCTGGCTTCTGCCAAGCGACCCGGCGAGTTAGGAACAAGCCTGGGATGCTCTGGAAGTGAGGATTCCGCTCCTTCCCACCCCTCCCACCTCCACCCCCACTTGGTTTTTATGTTCGACAGTTCTTAAATAGCCCTACTAGCTAGCTGTGTCAGATACCTTAAAAGCTTCTTTTTTCTTTTCTCTAAACCTCCCCTCTTCCTAGCAGTCTAAATTAGTGCAATTGAATGAATTGCAGTTTTTTTTTTCCCTAACTTGGCAAAATGCACAAGAATAAATGATTGCATTTTTATTCATTTGGGTACAAATCACAGTAGGCATTTTGAAGAAATCTGGTGTTGCTATAAAAACTCTTATGCTTCTAGAAATATATTCATCATTAGCTTTTTTGCTTTTCTTTTTCATTTCCACCCACTTTTTCTGTTTTCAAATAACAAAATGCTGGCCTGATTACAATTTCTAAATCAGATTTAAATGTACCTTCCTCACAACTCTGCTAATAATACTTTAACCCATGGGCCATGAAATCTACACTGAGGAATGGGTTGGGACACAGTCAAGGAAGCATTCTCCTCAAAAGTATTTCCTGGAGCTGCTGCTGGGGCTTAGCCAGTGCCTGCAGCGCCAGCAACCCATGTGGACGCCGGTTCAAGTCCCAGTTGCTCTCTGCTATGGCCTGGGAAAGCAATAAAAGATGGCCCAAGTCCTTGGGCCCCTGCACTCGCGTGGGAGGTGGGAGACCAGCAAGAAGCTCCTAGCTCCTGGCTTTGGATCAGCTCATCATCTCCAGCTGTTACGGGCATCTGGGGAGCGAACCAGCAGGTGGAAGACCTCTCTCTTTCTCTCTCTCTGCCTCTGCCTCTCTGTAACTTTGCCTTTCAAATAAGTAAATAAATCTTTAAAAAAAATTACTTCCTGTCGATCAAGAATCTGACTTTGGAAATGTGCCTTGCCCCTCTCTTCCTGCTGATTCGTTGTCGTATACCTCTTCTATTTACCAACCTCCTGTCCTTTCCTGAGCAAACTACAAGGATTCTAAAACAGTGTGGTGCATTATCCAAAAAACAAAAATTGTGTGTTTTCTAGGTTACATTTTTAAGTCAAGTGTAAATAAACTCCGCACTTCTACCACCAAACTAAGCAGAAATTATTCCTCCAGTAACTAAACATAACAATAAGGTGTCTCTTCCTAGTGATTTTCTAGAACTTTCTTCCCCCTTCTCTCTTCCTCACCTTCCAATTTAGAAATAACCTCCCATTCAATTCAGTGACTCACAAAAAAGCCTGTAAAAGGAAAGTGGAAAAGCCGAAATAACTTGAGATGTCTGACTCATTCCACTGAAGGAAAAATCAGACATTGACCATGATAAGATGGAAACCATGACCAGACATATAAGGCAAGCCTGAGCTAACACTTCCCAGCAAATGAAGTAACATGCAAATGTGAAGACGACCACCAGAGAGAATGAAATATCACCTCGGCCTTTAACTACACGACCAGCGGCTTTCTTCTCTCTAGGCTTGGCAGTGTGCTGTACTCTGATTTTAGGGCAAAGGTAGAAGGCAATTAATGCCCTGGCAGATAGAAAACAATAACATCATAGGAGGGCACGGCCATTATTATGGTACTTTGGGTAATAATGGCTCTTGCACAGCCACAGTGACTAGGTGCCATAGAGAACATAGAATTAGGCCAGCCTCACTAAGACGACTTGCCATCTAAGTTTAGGAACTCAACAAAATTACTATCCCGAAATCAGGTAGAAAATTGCCACAAAGTTCAGCTAGTCATTCTATTTTGTACACCTAAAAAAAAAAGAAAAAAGAAAGACATTCACAAAGGCTTTTGTTCATACATTCATATACACTTCTAACACTCTCATTCTTTGGGAAAATCAGTTAAGAAAGAAAATATAAAGCAAATATGTACAACGCAGTAAGGGGGAGGGAGATCCTTAAAGAAAGGTTTTAGGGAACATGTTTTGAACCCAAAGAAAGCTATTGCGTTACCAAAGAGTGCAATGCTGGAGATCTTGTTGCTTGGCCCTACACTTTTCTTTTATGCACACGAGGTAACTCTATCGGGTAATTACTCCACGCAGCTTCTCTTTCCTTCCCAGTGTCCTGTGCTTCTCCTCCACTCTCCCAGCCGCTTTTAGAAAGCAAGAACTGGAGTCTGGGAGTCTGCAGCTTTGTGTGGTGTGGATGGCTGTGGAGGTGGAGCAGATGGTATCTGTTTCGAGCCACTTGAGCAAGACCAGGATGGCAGGTACCTTAAGAGCCAAAAAAGAAAAAAGAGCCTTTTAAAAATCCACTTGACTGCAAAACAGAGGATTCCATGCAATGTCCCAGTATCTGAGGACTGAGGTGGTGTGCCTTGGGCGTCATGGGTCTATGACGCTACTTTTTCTCCTGCTCTCTGTTTATAATTTCATTTTTCAACGAAGCAGAATCCAAGTCTCCTTTCTTTTCCGGTTTAGTCCACAGGGACAATCTCCCTAGGGAAAAGCTCTTTTTTTTTTCCCCCTCCCTGAATTCTACACACAATTCTAGTTCCAATTGGATTAGAGAAACAACAACTCATGGACAAGAAAATCACTCAGCTGGCACACAAGGGCCAGAGATGCCCGCCACCAGCCATTGGAGACAAGCCAAGATACTTGATAAGAGCTGGTTTCCTGAGTTTGGGATCCCTCAGAGTGGAGGCTGATAAGGATGAAGGGATTAGAGAGAAGGAAAGGAATAGAGGGGGAGGGGAAGAAAAAAGAAAAGGTCAGAAAAGGAGAGGGAGAAGGGGGAAGAGGGGGAAGTGAAAGAGGAGAGAGGGCTGGGCAAGAGAGAGCAAAGAAAAGGGTCTGGAAAGCCAGGAAGAGTCCCGAAGCCCCATCGCGGTCGTGCTGAGCCAGCCGAGCCCTGCCCCGCCCTCCCTGGCTGTGGACTTTATACCTGGTTGCATAATTGCACCAGCAAGTGCTGTCTCTGCCACTGGTTAAAAGGCTAAGTGTGCCAGGGCTCAAGCCTGTGGGGCCGTTGTTCCGCCACCTAGAAATCCTTCCCGAACTCAATGCCTGCTGCTCTGGCAGCAACACAAAGCTGACGAGGAAGGAGAGATCCGCGCAGTCAGCCAGAGAGCACATCTTCATTTGATTTCATAAAGGTGACCACTGACAAAAAGCTCTGGCTGAATGAAAGGGAGACTATCTGGGAAAAGACGTTTTTACCGTCCCAAGCTGGGGAGCTTCCAGCACAGAGAAGTGCCAAGCTGCTTTCCATGTTGGAACAAGACACTGTGGTTTCAAAGTTCAAGGCTCCGATCAGGGATGGAAAGCAGGGGGGAGGGGATCAATGGGAGGGGTTACAGAGGGAGTCATTTGCTTTACAATTCCAGGGCTCATGTGAATTTTAAATACCACACTATATTTATTTCATCCTCTGAAAAAGTGTATGCCTCCCTTCACCCACCTTGCAGATTACAAGGGGTCATCAAAAAGTTAATGGAAAAAAACATATTATAAAAAAGCTATGAGGGCTGGCACAGTGGTGTAGTGGGTAAATCCGGCCGCCTGAAGTGCCGGCATCCCATATGGCTGCTCCACTTCCATCCAGCTCTCTGTTATGGCCTGGGAAAGCAGTGGAAAACGGCCCAAGTCCTTAGGCCCCTGCACCCACATGGGAGACCCAGAAGAAGCTTCTGGCTCCTGGCTTCACATCAGCGCAGCTCTGGCCATTGCAGCCATCTGGGGAATGAACCAGCAGATGAAAGACCTCTCTCCCTTTCTCTGTCTCTGCCTCTCTGTAACAACATCTTTCAAATAAGTAAATAAATCTTAAAAAAAAAAAAAAAAAAGGCTATGCATGGATTTCAAATATTGCATGAGAATAAACTTATCTTTTAATTTTAATTTGATTCCATAGTTTAATTCCATGAACTTAAAGTGCCCTCATGAAGGCACTCACCGTAGGAGCATCTGTGACTCGGGTAGGCTGTACGTTGGAGCACTGCCACTGTGCTGTGGCTGGAGCTCCTGGTTACTATCATCAGATCTCTGGGTAGACAGCTCATTCTTCTGCAGCAGGGAGAGGGCCCTCAAAGCACTTAGCACCACTGAGGTTGTATCCACCTCTGTTTCACATGCACGCAAAGAATTTCCTGGAAACGTGGCTACACTCCAGGGATTTCAGAGAGTGGAATACCCACTACAACCCCAGTGTCCCAACCACTTGGAACCTCCTAAGAAAGATACTTGAAGTCAGACTCTTGAACACAATGTGTCAAAAAATAAAAAAATAAGAATCCTGGTTCTGCCATTTACTCACTGTGTGCCCTTGGGAAAATTGATTAACCTCCCTAAGCTATAGTTTCTTAATTTACAAAATGGGATATATATATATATATATATATATATATATATATTAGCTATCTTTGGCTGCATACAACTAACCCCCAAAACCTGGTCACTTAAAACAGTACATGTATTAGCTCACAGTTTCTGAGGATCAGAAATAAGAGAATGTTGGGTCTCTTAGCTCCGAGTATCTCCCAGGGCTCAAATCAGATGATCTGCTTCCTAGCTCGCTCCCATGGTCACTAGCAAGATTCAGTTCCTCACGGGCTTTAGATTCTGGTCTTAATTCCTCAGCCATTGTTCTCTGGCTTTGCGGGTTTTTCATAGAGCAGCTCCCAAAGTGGTAACTGACTTCATTGGCGCAAGCAAGCCAGGGGGCCAAGCAGAGGTAGAAAGCCAGCAAGACAGTCTCTTATAAGCCAGTCAAAAAGTGGCTTCTATCACCTTTGCCACATTCTGTTAGAAGGAAGTCATTAAGCGAGCTCACATTCAAGAAGGGATCACACAAGGATGTAAACACTAGCAGGGGGATCATCATCCAGAACCACCTTAGAAGCCACTTACTTTAGGGTAAGGAGAATAACAATAATACCTACCTGTAGTGTTTGTTTAAAATTAAATGTTCCCGTTCAGGGCGGGCATATATAATATACTATACAGGTAACTTATAAAGTAGCTATTATTACTATTAACAGTATTGTTGGAGATTCTCTCTTCTGGCTACTAAAAGGAAAATTTTTACGAGGAATGAATGAAATTATACACATAATTCAGGACTTCAGGACGTGACACATAGTAAGTACTCAATAGCCATTAATTACGCTTGACATTACTGTGTGATTTCTAACTGCCTCTCCAAGCTACGAGGAGGACGTGCCACACATTCTGCCCACTCTGGTGACTTTCCCAGGGTGGTCTTATTTCCAGATCTCTTGCTTTGTTCTTCTGTGAGCACCCTACACTTGCCAGAGCACTGTTCCAAGAGCTGAGGCTTATAAAATAAAACCAGCGAAGCTGTGACCCAGTCTCATTTCCTGCCTGCCCTGGACCAGGGAGGGTAAGCTCAAAACCAGCATGCCAGCTATTCCTGGCAGCACCTCCTATTTGCAGGAAGTCCAAAACTGGCTCCATCCAGGTTCTGGGACTTGGGTGTGTGAACTTTGCTGTTTTCAAAAGAAGCTCTCAGGTCAAAACAGCAGGTAGGGGGCCGGCGCCGTGGCGCAGTAGGTTAATCCTCCACCTGCAGCGCCAGCATCCCATATGGGTGCTGGTTATAGTCCCAGATACTCCTCTTCCAATCCAACGCTCTGCTGTGGCCTGGGAAAGCGCTACAAGATGGCCCAAGTTCTTGGGTCCCTGCACCAGCTTGGGAGACCAGAAAGAAGCACCTGGCTCCTGGCTTCGGATTGTCATAGCTCTGACCGTTGCAGCCATTTGGGGAGTGAACCAACAGATGGAAGACCTTTCTCTCTGTCTCTCCCTCTCACTGTCTGTAACTCTACCTCTCGAATAAATAAATAAAATCTTAAAAGCAGTAGGCGGGATGCTGCAGCGTGCCTGCAGGCCGGTGACTGGGTGATATTTGATACAGTGCTGCAAGATTGACAAACTGGGGTTAACGTGAGATGATACAATATATGAGGACAAGGATAGACATGAAGCCATGAGAAGTCTTCCTGAGAACTTTATAATGAGAGGAGGATGTCTCGCACGAAGAAGTGGGCACGGGACCTTACCATGAGGCATCAGATCCTGCCTAAAGAGCGGCGGACAAAATATGAGGAGGATAAATTCTACCTTGAACTATATCTGAAAGAGGTTATTTGGGGAAGAACAGAGAGAAGAATGGGCAAAGAAGTAATCATATAGCTGAACTCTGTGGATAACAGCTGTGGCATAGAGGATAAAGCCGCCACCTGCTGTGCTAGCATCACATATGGGTGCCAGTTTGAGTCCTGGCTCTTCCACTTCCTATCCAACTCCCTGCTAATGCACCTGGGAAAGCAGTGGAGGGTGGCCCAAGTGCTTGGACCCTGCACCCATGTGGGAAACCCAGAAGAAGCTCCTGGCTGCTGGCTTTGGATCAGCCCAGTTATGGCCATTACAGCCATTTGGAGAGAAAACCAGCAAATGGAAGACTCTCTCTCTCTCTCTCTCTCTCTCTCTCTCTCTCTCTGTAACTCCCCTTTCAAATAAAATAATTGTTTTTAAAAATAAGTATTTAGTACTTTAAATATTTATCACTTAAAATGTCTATTGTAAAAAAAAAAAAAAAAAAGCAGTAGCACTGACAAAGCTGGTCACTGTGTATGTACTCTGGTGACTCGGGCCTCAGCTGAGGATGAGAGAAAGAGGGGTCCTGCCCACTCTGCAGCCGGGATGAAGGTTCCCGAAAGGAAGTTCCTGAATCTGGGCTGGAAGCAGTAAGAAGCAAGAGACCAAGCCAAGAGCAATTTTGTAATTTTGGAAGAAGGGAGTCCAGTGTGCAACATGAAAGAAAGATTGCTAAGTGGTTGGAGGAACCCAGCAGGGCGGGGCTGACACTACTTCTTTACAAGGCAGTCGGATATTGAAGGTTGGCCTGCGGCCAGGGAAAATGAGGAACTATAATCAAGGAAACCCCATTATTTTGGCTTTGAGTCATTTTTCAAGACTCACTCATGATTATTATATAAGAAAGATAGAAAAAAAATTCTAAGCTATAAAGCTTCAGGCAAAATATAGAAAGACGAAGGTTCCAAGCCTTTGCAACTCCTTGAGTCTCATCTTTTCATGTCAGGGGGATCTATCCAAATTCTGTCTCTCTCCTGTGTGTATCTGCAGTGTCCTTTCCTTCTGTCTTCCAGGCAGGGGGAAAATAAAAACCAAAAAACTGTCCTTACAAGGAAACGCCTTAGGAGGGTTTAGGTTGGAAAGTTTCCAGTGCCTCAGCCACCTTCTCTAGCAGTAGCTGGCTGCCATGGCGGTATCCAGTCAAGTGCAAGAAATATTCACAGAGAACGACAGTGTGCACGCCTGCCTGCAAATCAAGTCACCTGCACAGCTGAGTTTTTCCTTTTTAATGAATTAATTATTGAAGGGCAGAGAGAGAGAGAGAGAGACTGTGAGAGGTTCACTCTCCAAATGCCCACAATAGCCAGGGCTGTCTCAGATCCAAGCCAAGAGCCTGGAACTCATTTCTAGTCTCCCACACAGGTGACAGGACCCAAGTCCCTTGCCATCCCCTGTTGTCTTCCAGGGTGCACATCAGTAGGAAGCTGGATGGGAAGTGGAGCCAGGGGCTCAGGTGAGGGAGGCGGGCTGGCCAAGTCTCAAACTGCCGTGTTGAATGCCCGCCCCACGCAACTGTGATTTTGAAAGAAGCCCCTTGGTTTTCGGTGAGGCACTAACCCTGACCCCTCCTCCTAACACGTTCCCAAACATTACTGTGCACAGAAAGGTTCAAAGCAGAAGCTGCTGGGAAAGTTCTAGCAGGTTAAAGGAGCGGTGTGTACCAACATCAAGTTCCTCTTCCCATGACTCTTGTCTTCTGTCCTTCCAAGTCTGGGTTTCCTCTTTGTCTGAGCCAGAGGAGACTTGGACGTTTCAATACCTCTTAATATCCAGGGAGGATTTCTGTCCACCCGGGACAAGTCGGCCAATTTTAGAAGGGGGAGAAAGGGTCTGACTACACAATAGGGATGATGTATTTATTTATTCAGCCCCTCCTACTCTGCAGCCAGAGCAGCAGCCATCGCATTTGGCCTCAGGAAATGTATTTGGCGGGAGGCCTTCTTTCTTTCCTGTTAGTTTCCTGCAAAAAGACATCGGTGTCTTCCTCCGTGCGGCAGCTGATAAGAAGGATGTTGAGGCTAAGGCGGAGACGGACAAACATACGTATTTCCCGTCACAGGCCCAGGTCATCCGAAGGGCATGGAGAATTACACCAGCCTGTGGAAGTGACAGAAAAACTTGACTATTTCCTAAATGACATTTTTTCTCCCTGAAATTCTCTCTAACGGGATGCAATAATTACATCTTCCGACGGAGTAGAATTTCACACTTTGCCAAGGTAGTGTCTTGTTACACAGGAGCAGAATTGGGAGGGACTGTCATTGGCAGAGCTTGGTAGTACTTTGGAGGGTTCTAATATGAGAAGATAGTTATAGATTAACTTTATGTTTTGGAGAAATTATACAAATAGTATAGGTTTTCTCTACTATGGATCCCACTTGTTAGCTCTGACTCCTCCTATAGATTTCATCTTCCAAGTAACTACTATGGGGACAGGAGGTGTCCTGACACCCCCTCTTCAGCCACCACACAGTTGGGCACCCCTCTTACACACACTGCACTTCCACTTTAGACACACGCATCCCCTGGGTAAAACTGCTTAGTGTCTGTCCATCCTGCCGCCTGTCAGCATTGTGACACCAAAGCCCACATCCTTCCTGTTCAAGGCTGCCTTGCACAGTGCCTGGCCCACAGAGCTCTAAATACTTAGTGATGACTGAGAGAATTGGGAACTGTCTCTAGGAGCAGCCTGGCCACCAAACACAATAATTTATTTTGGGGTGGTACTCTGGGAGATATAAAAAAGGCATATGCTAATTATCACGACGGTCACTGATGGTTATAGTAATTAGTAGGTAGAGGCACAGCGGTAGAGTACGGCTTAAGCTCTCCACCAGCATGTGCAGGGCATCTCTGAAAATTCTGGAATCCCATTGCCCATCTCTGTTGGACTCTTGTAGACAGAGTCATTCCTATGGGAAATTCTGTGCAGAGCTCCAACACTGGGACAAGGAGAGCTCAGTTTCCCCCGTCTCCAGGGAACACTTCTGGTCTGCAAATGAAACAGCCAGGCTCTCTGCTTCTTTTGCTTCAGCTGCTGAGACCGATTTCCCCACTAAGGGCCTGCCCTGAATCATCCCTCCTCCAGGGGAAACAAGTCCACTTCCTCAGAGCGCAGGATGGAAGTAAATGCTCACCTGCTCATCTCCTCTGTCCTTCGAGGCCAAGGTTCATGGCCTTGGGCTTCTTCCCCGGGAAGAAGAGGGCAATCCAAGAGAAGAGAAAGGCTCTTCCTGCCCCTTCCTCCCTGCATCAGAAGTAGTGTCTTTTTCTTTCTGCTGAGGCACTGGGATACACTGAGGGGGTGGGGACAGTAGGGAGGACGGAGGATAAACCCCAGGGCACAGTGTTTTGTCAGCTCACAGAGGCAGGATGACAAGACAGGGAAGAACCCCTAGATTCTTCAACAATTCTCCCATCCTGATCAGCCAAGGCCCAACCAAGCTGCCAGGACACCAGGAGACCAAGAAACGCAGTCAGCGGGAGGCGATGACAGCAGAGAAGCCCCTACAAAGAGCTACGCCCTATGGCAGAGCCGCAAACTGCTTAAGACTGGGGAGCAAAGAGGGAGTGGGTGTGCAGTGTGAGACCTCAGATTAGGAGGCCCACGCCCTCTTTCCAGCTCTGCTGCCAATTTACAGGGAAGACTCCAAGCGAAAGATGAATGTCAGAGATATGGCTTAATCAGCTGCCTATGGGATGGGCAGATGTCTACGAGATTCTTTGAAATCTCTAAATGAAAGGAAATGCCAAGAAAAGCTAAAATTACTCTGAATGCTGATCATAAAAGAGGAATCAGAGCATCTTGGGGCTCTTGTACTGGAATCAGAGGCCACAGTATTTTTATCTTGGGTGAAACAGTCCTTGGGAAACTTGCTTTCTAATAACTTCAAATGAGAGCAGGGTCAGTTCTCTTAGCAATCTCATCACTGGAGTATAGCAATTTTCAACAAAGTTCCAACAAGTGTGTAGGCTGATTCTAACCTGACTAGGGAGATGATGTATAGGCTATGACCTGTTAACACTTCTTCTGGGTCCTCTCTTTCTCACTCATTTTTTTAATGATTTTATTTATTTATTTGAGAGGTAGAGTTACAGACAGTGAGAGGCAGAGACAGAGAGAAAGGTCTTCCTTCCTCTGGTTTACTCCCCAGATGGCTGCAATGGCCTGAGTTGTGCCAGTCTGAAGCCAGGAGCCAGGAGCCAGGAGCCAGGAGCTTCTTCCAGGTTTCCCTCGTGGGTACCGGGGCCCAAACACGTGGGCCATCCTCTGCTGCTTTCCCAGGCCACAGCAGAGAGCTGGTTCAGAAGAGGAGCAGCCAGGACTATAAAAGGCACCCATATGGAATACCGGTGCCACAGGCAGAGCCCTGCCCCCCCCCTTCTTTTAAATAATTTTAAAAAATTTATTAGACAGGTAGAGTTACAGTCTGTGAGAGAGACAGAGAGAAAGGTCTTCCTTCCATTGGTTCACTCCCCAAATGGCCGCAATGGCCAGCGCTGTGCCGATCTGAAGCCAGGAGCCAGGTGCTTCTTCCTGGTCTCCCATGTGGGTGCAGGGCTCAAGCACTTGGGCCATCCTCCACTGCCCTCCTGGGCCACAGCAGACAGCTGGACTGGAAGAGGAGCAACCGGGCCTGGAACACGGCGCCCATGTGGGATGCCGGCGCCACAGGCGGAGGATTAGCCATGTGAACCACGATGCTGCCCCCTCCCCCCTTTACATGAGCATTGGGCTACTTGAAAACTTTGAGTCACCAAAAGACACTTGGAGATTCGAAAATGATCACCTCAGCTCATCTTCAACCATTTAGATAAAACAAAATAAAGCAAAGCAAAACAAAAAATGATTAATGGGTTCCTACATCAAATCCTTTTTCTTTCTGTTTAGCAGATACACGACACTCTCCCTGTGTATCTTACCATAAATACTTCCTTGCCACTCCTTCCTCTGAACTCTGTGCACCGAACCATTCAGATTGTTATTCTAAAGGATTATATGTGACATTGAACTCTTCTAAAATTTTTATTATTGTTATGTAGCTGAAAGGCAGAGGGAGAGAGAGAGCGAGCAACTGAGACAGAGAAAGACTTACCATCTGCTGATTCAATCTCCAAATGCAAGCAACAAGTGAGGCTGGAATAGGCTGAAGCCAGAAGCTTGTAACTCACGTTGGGTCTCCCATCTGGATGGCAGGAACTCGAGTACTTGTGCCATCACCCGCAGCTTCCCAGGGTGTGCATTAGGAGAAAGTTGGAATTTGAGAAGATCTGGGACCCAAATGTAGGCACTCCAACATCGGATGCCAGTGTCCTGCTGCACCAAACACCCACCTGTCATTGAGCTCCTCAGTGAAAGGATATTCCTCTTCCTGGCCTCTTGAAGACAGCAGGCTGATTAGATTCAAAACAGAACACCATACTGGCAGCAAGTGCTTACCTGTCCTGAACATCCTAGGTCACAATCACCACAGGAACAGATATTATTTTCCTGTTCTTGCATGAAGTGGACAAAGGTTATCTGGCTGATACAGAATTGATCGCTTAATAAAGCCAAAGTTCCTTGTAAACCGAGAACAATCTCAAGTGGACATGTGACTGCCAGGCAAGTTTTGGGATGAGAGCTAAAGCAAGTTTATGGTGTCCCAAATGGCATGGGCAAAACCAACATAGACTCATCTCTCAAACCCCCAAATCCTAGGATTCCAATCCTAGTAGAGCTAAGGGTAGGACGTATAAGAAGGAATGCTACTTCAACTTTAGGCAACGAATGCACAGAACTCACTACCCAGAGAGGGAATATAATCAAAATACAGAAAAGGTCACAGCGAATTTCTGAATTGCAGAGTCATGAATGAGTGCAGCTGATGGGTACTGAACACCTGCTTTTCAACCCTGGTTCTATGTGAGAATCCCAGGTCCCTCTCTTACTTTCAGGGATTCTAGATCAGTAGACAGGAGTAGAGTGCATGAACTCTTTGTGTTTTGGCAAAGCTCTGCCAGGTTTGAGGACCATTACTTGAAATACCTTTTCTCCAAAGAGTCTGTTGGACAGACCATAGGTCTAACCCAGTCCTAATCATCAAACTGGCTGGTGAGTGGCAACCTCAGAGACAGGTACAGCTGATTTCCTTACAACATGAGAACAGGCTGCAGAGTAGCCATTAGACTTTTTATCAGTGGATCCAATCAGGTAGTATGATAATTGGTTCCTACATCATTTAGACCCTTCTCAGAGATCTGTGAATCTTTTCTGCCTCAGCAATGAAACAACTGGGGCTTTAAGAACAAGGCACTACTCTTGGAAGGAAATATGCAGGTTTTCTCAGCAGGATAAGGTACTGGCTTCTTTATGCACTTCTCCCATGGCTCTTTTTGCACACTGTTTAATACAGTAGTAGAAATCCATTTATTCAGTAAACATTTATTGATTAAACATTAGATACATATTCCATGCCAGTAATATTTTGCTGATACAAATAAGATAGATGTAAAGCAAACCAGATATAGTTCTTGGCCTCTTTAGTTTATTTTTAAATTAATAAATAAATTATTTATTTACTATTTGAGAAGCAGAGAGACAGAGGGAGGAAGACAGAGAGAAAGAGAAAGAGAGTAAATCATCTACTGATTTACTTCCCAAATGTCTGCATCAGCCAGGGCTGGGTCAGATGAAGCCGGATCAACACAGGTCTCCACTGTGGGAGTCATCATCTGCTATCTCCCTTGGTGCACATTAACAGGAAGCAGGAATTGTGAATGGAGTTGAGCCCTGAACCCAGGCGCTCTGATACGGGATGCAGGCCTCTTAAACATTAGGTCAAACATCTACCACAAGCCTCTTGGGTTTTTAATGAACTCTCAGAAACTATGATGATGATGGTATTATGATGATAATGATGTAGTGTCTGGAGACAGTGAGACAGCCATTGGAGAAACTCTATCTAAAGGTCTATGCACTTAGGAACACAGCATTGAAGTTCTCTAAGAAGCCAAGAACAGATGTGTGAGGGACTACACACCTTTTCTTCTCAAGTGTACATACAGGTGAAGGATAATAATGAACCTCTGGAGGTTCATTATTTTTTCTTGGAGTCCCCCAAACCAGGAATAGTACCTTGCCCATGGTGTTTAATTTTTTTTAATTAAGATTTATTTTTATTTATTTGGAAGGCAGAAAGAGAGAGAGAGAGAAAGAGAGAGAGAGAGAGAATCTCTTCCATCCACTGGCTCATTCCCCAATGGCTGCAAAGGCTAGGGCTGGCGCAGGCCGAAGCCAGGAATCAGGAGTTTCATCTAGGTCTCCCACATGGATGCAGGGGCCCAAGGACTTTGCTGCTTTCCCAGGCGCATTAGCAGGGAGCTGGATCAGAAGTGGAGCAGCCTGGACTCAAATTGTCACCCATATAGGATGTCAGCACTTCAGGTGGCAATTTAATCCATTGTACTATGCCATCAGCCCCATGTTTAGTGTTTTGAATGAATGAATGAACTAAGTTTGAATCCCACGCCTGCCTCTACTTGTATAACCTTATACAAGGCACAGAATCTTTCTGACCTCACCTTCCTTACGACTGAGACAAAAACTACCTTGCGTACTTTTCATACAGTTAGAAATCATGTGTTTTGTTAAGTCGTTGGCATGGTGCCTAGCATAGGGGAGACACAGTTAATGCCTAGCACACCACAAGTGGTTGTGGTGATGGTACACAATTAATAGCCTTAAAAGGGAGCCAGGAGCTTCAGACTTGTGTGGTCAAACTGACACCTAGTGGTGCAATTTTAGAACACATACGAAAGGTGTAGCTTGTTTGAAACAGTTGGGAATAATCAGGAACTAACAGAGCACTGCTTTACCTAGGTAACATATAAACCTTCACCAAATTATTTTCAACCCTGGCCATATGTTGGAATGACCTGTGAAACTATAAAAATGTACTGAAGTGGGGCTGGCGCTGTGGCGCAGCGGGTTAAAGCCCTGGCCTGAAGTGCCGGCATCCCACATGGGCGCCGGTTCTAGTCCTGGCTGCTCCTCTTCCGATCCAGCTCTCTGCTATGGCCTGGGATAGTAGTAGAAGATGGCCCAAGTCCTTGGGCCCCTGCACCCGCGTGGGAGACCCAGAAGAAGTTATTTGTGAGAAAAGAGAATCAGCTACAAATGCCTCAGCCAGGAATGACAGGTAGGGTCTTTCATGGAGGATTTCCTGGGGTGCTTTGCCATAACATTTTGTAAGTGTGAGTAGATTAACAAAACCGTGAGGGTAAGGAGAATGGAGCCAGATTCTCTATTACAAAGAAACAAGTGGCACCACTTGGAAACAGCAGAAGGAAGAGGAGCCGTCACAGCCCCTGCCAAGCTCATTGCTTCTTCCGGCCTTTTAATTTCCCATGTCCCCTCCTTGCTGAACCCTTCCAGCATGTCTGCCCTGCTACACGATTCCCACTAGAGAAAGAGCATTGTCCTTGAGAGCTTCTCTTTTTGTGTTTCTTTAAAAACCCCTTGTAAACCCCTCGAGGACAAGGGCCGTTTCTTCTGTGCTGCTGCGTCTCCCCAGTGCTGGTGGCCTCCCAGACCCCCGTACAGCCTTGCCGACCGGCTGGCTGACGAGTTCCGTTTGGCTCTCTTGCTCTTGCCAGTAATGCAAAGAGCGCACAATGAAGTCCTTTCACTATTAATGGACAAAATCAAAGATAGAGGGGCTGGGAAAGTACTCATACAGAATCGTTCATTGTCTCCCACGTCTCGTGGCAGCTAGATCCCAGAATCTTCAGGTTAGATATGGGAAAAACTTTTGCATACTGTTTGTGATGGTGCTTTCTAGATTAGTCTTTCACTTGGGTGGAATGTGTAAAGTGATAAATAAAAATATAAATTCTATGAGTCAGGGAAAGGGAAGATTTTCTGTTATACAGTTAATTCATATTCTCCAAAGTTCTTTTTTCTCGTTTCATAACTTCTTCTTCTTCTTCTTCTTCTTTTTTTTTTTTGGACAGGCAGAGTGAGAGAGAGAGAAAGAGAGAAAGGTCTTCCTTTGCTGTTGGTTCACCCTCCAATGGCCGCCGCGGCCGGCGTGCTACGGCCGGCACACCGCACTGATCTAAAGGCAGGAGCCAGGTGCTTCTCCTGGTCTCCCATGGGGTGCAGGATCCAAGCACTTGGGCCATCCTCCACTGCATTCCCTGGGCCTGGAAGAGGGGCAACCGGGACAGAATCCGGTGCCCTGACCGTGACTAGAACCTGGTGTGCCGGCGCCGCAAGGCGGAGGATTAGCCTGTTGAGCCACGGCGCCGGCCTTCTCCTGTTTCATAACTTGTAAAAGTTCATCAGAGGGGTGGCACCGTGGCGCACTAAGCTAATCCTCTGCCTGAAGTGCCAGCAACCCATATGGGCACCGGTTCTAGTCCCGGTTGCTCCTCTTCCAATCCAGCTCTCTGATGTGGCCTGGGAGGGCAGTGGAGGATGGCCCAAGTGCTTGGGTCCCTGTACCCACATGGAAGATCTGGAAGAAGCTCCTGGCTCCTGGCTTCAGATCGGCACAGCTCCATCCACTGTGGCCATTTGGGGAGTGAACCAACAGAAGGAAGACCTTTCTCTCTCTCTCTCTCTCTCTCTCTCTCTCTCTCTCTGTAATTCTACCTGTCAAATAAATAAATAAAAATCTAAAAAAATTCATCAGAGAAAATAATGTTTTTTAAATATTTTTTTCATTTATTTATTTGAGAGGCAGATAGATATATGGGGACACAGAGAAAGAGAGAAAGAGAGAGAGAGAGGAAGGGAAAGGCTTTTATGTGTTGGTTTACTCCCCAAGTGGCCAGGACTGGACCATGCCTAAAGCTGGGAGCCAGGAACTCAATCCACATGTTCTATGTGGGTAGCAGATGTTCACTTACTTCAGACACCACCACTTTCTTCTAGAATCAACATTAGCAGGAACCTGAGTCAGGAGTCAGCAGCTAAAGTTAGAAATTAAACTCAGGTACTCAGATGCGGGGCACAGGAGTCTTAACAGCTGTCTTAAACACTAGGATAAATGCTCACCCCACTTTTTATATTTCTTTTCTTTTTTTATAAGATTCATTTATTTATTTGAAAGGCAGAGACAGAGTGAGCAAGCTCTTCCATCTGCTGGTTCATTCTCCAAATGGCCACAACAGCCAGAGCTGGCCAGGCCGAAGCCAGAACCAAAGAACTCCATCCAGGACTTCCATGTGCATGACAGGGAGTCAAGTACTTGAACCATCATCTGCTGCTTCCCAGGCACATTAGCAGGGAGCTGGAGCTGAACTGGAAGCAGAGGAGCCAGGACTCGAATCTGTTTTCCCACATGGGATGTGGGCATCCCAAATGGCAGCTTAACCTGCCACTTAACCCTTAACAACAAGGGTCCCATCTCGCTTTTTATACTTCTGATGACAAAAGTATATGATTAAGGGGGAAAAAGGGGAGGGAGGTTCATTATTTTTTCATTTTTTCATTATTGAATGTCAAAACTTTTTAGGGGAAAATAGCAACCAGCATTTAGGAAAGGACCATGGATTCACAACATTGAATCCTGGTTCTCTTTTCCCATGTTTTTTTTTTTTTTTTGTACCATGTGCTCTTACAGAATCACATCTTAGGATACAGATACAGCTTGCAGTTGTCCCACAATGCTTAAATCTTGTAAGCACTGATTGTATTGAGGCTCATGACAGTGTTCATCAGCCTTGCGAAACTGCCTGATTGTTTTCCAGGGACCTAAATGTGTCACACCCACCCACGCAGAATGAAGGGGGAAATGACTGGGCTGCTGGGGCTTTTGTAATACTCCTGTGGCAGGGCCTCCGTGTTCCTCTGTGGGCTGCAGTTAAGGAACCTGCTCTAGAACAAGACAAGACTTGTGGATAAAAAAAAAGAAAAAGAAAAGTCATGTGAGCCGTTTCCTTTCTAGACAAACAGGATTCCAGTTTGGGTTTCAGAGGGCATTATGCACAGTTTGTAAAAGATGCTGAGTCTTTCGATGTTTCTAGCAAAATTTGGAACTGACTTATGTTTGGAGTATGACAATTCCAGGGCATGAGGAAATAGGCTCTCTCACCTAAGGTGATGTCAGTTTCCTTTAATCTGTGCAAAGGGTGCACCTTAAGAAATCAGGGATACCGCTAAATAATTTTTCTTTATAAACAGTGACAACAAGATTGTATAGTATCATTTAATGAGACAAAATTTGACCAAATCCACAACTGTTTGTGTCTTGGGGCAAGAGACGCATCCAGCAGCCCAGATATGAAAACCTTTTTCCAGAGGGAGCAGGCATGATGCTGGGGGAAAAAAAATCTGAGTATTTACTCATAGAAAGCTGAGTTGTCAGATCCAAATGGCTCTGTATCAATCGTATTTTTCCAGTTGGTGTGAAGATTCTTGACAAATGATGAGCTATTTCTGTTTCTTGTGTTGAGGCGTAGGACTGGACTTTGTAACCAGGGACTTGGCGCGTGGGGCTTCACAGGCTGCAGAGAAATGTTAATGTATGAGTGCCTAAGCTACACATGGGAACCAATGTGAGAAAGTGGGCCCAAGTGCACCTTTCACCAGAATGACTCTATAAATGACTATACTAAGTAAGAAAACAGAAGCCATGAGTCAAGATCTGTTTCCTTGACCCTAGGCAGAAGCCCAGTGTGGAGAACAGGCCTGAACTGCTGACCCGAGGAGATTGGGATATCTGCCCGGCGATCTTTGGGGTTAGCTTGTGTTTTCCATATCTTTACTATTATGCAAAGTTGCCCCAGCTGTAGGATAACCTTGTAGCTCTGAGTGAAGATCCTTATTCCTGGGATGTGCTGGGGAGACAGATTTGCTCAGGTGAGTCCACTGCTCTATCTTAACCCCATAAACCACTGTTGTGTTGAACAGGGTTGAGCTTGCACCAAAGTTAAACCACTGCAGGAGTCTAGGTAGAGCTATTATCAATCCAGGCATCTGTATAGTAATACTAAATATTAGTATTTAGTGGAATACTAAAAGGGATATCCACTTCACTTCCAACTGTGTTCTTAGCCTGGGCAAAAGTACAAATGGAAGCCAATTGACCATACGTCTAAGTACTTAAATATTATAAACCAAGCTAAGAAACTGTTGGGTAAAATGCGTTTTATCACCTACCTTGACAAGGAGACCAGGCTGGAATTTGGATACTCAGATTCTTTGGAGTCCGTGTTAGAATTTGGTGGCACAGGAAAGAGGATCTGCAGCCCACTCATCCCTTGCCCTTCCCAGCTCTTTCCCACCTCACAGTTACATGTGGACACTCCGGGCTGCGTGTCCAAGCTCTGTGCCCATGTCCCTGCAGAGAATTACCCGTTGGTCATCCCCTGTCTGAGAGTGCAAACACTGGCAAGAGTGCCCACTCTTGGGAAGACAGTTCAGTCCATCAAACCTTGGAAATGCCAGACTTTTCTGGTGTCCAGATTATGTGGTCTATAAGGCAGAATGTAGGCTTTCATAGGTCATGTCTGTGTGACCCAGTGGATCTTGCTCTGTTAGGAGGAGTATGGCTAGAATAAAAGAAGGGCTCTCCAAAACTGAGGTCCCAGGACAGAGGACCCTCCTGTTCTAGGTGTTACTAGGTGTTACTAGGTGTTACTAGATGACCAGATGGAAGATTTTATTTTATTTTTATTTTTTATTTTTTTGACAGGCAGTGTTTGACAGTGAGAGAGAGATACACAGAAAGAAAGGTCTTCCTTTTTCCATTGGTTCACCCCCCAAATGGCCGCTGCGGCCGTCGCACTGCACTGATCCGAAGCCAGGAGCCAGGTGCTTCTTCCTGGTCTCCCACGGGGTGCAGGGCCCAAGCACTTGGGCCATCCTCTGCTGCACTCCTGGGCCACAGCAGAGAGCTGGACTGGAAGAGGAGCAACCCGGACAGAATCCAGCACCCCAACCGGGACTAGAACCCAGGGGTGCCAGCACCACAGGCAGAGGATTAGCCTAGTGAGCCACGGCGCTGGCCCAGATGTAAGATTTAAGATTGTCTTCCAGGAAATCTCCCTTTGCCCATGGGATCGCTAAACTGTGATATGACATGAAGGCATAGGATATAAAGAACAGTCCTATGGTGTCCAACGCTGAAGTATATTGATTATAGAAGAACAAGATTTGAACTGTGCAGGGCTAGAAGCTAGTTTATGGAGAATTCTTCTATTCATCATAATTATAAAAAAGGATTTAGTTCTCATTGCTCAAGAAAGTTTCTTGATAAGCTACTGTTTTAAACATAACAGATATTTTTCTCTTTTGATAGACATTAAGGAAAATAGAATTTTTAAAAAATATTTGAAACGCAATATTATTCAGATTTTAAATCAAAATATGAGAATGACTGTAACAAACAAGATTTCACCACTCAATATTGTGATGTAGCAATGTTATATTTAAAACTCAAGAAGGTAAGGTGCCGGTGCTGTGGTGCAGTGGGTTAACACCCTGGCTTGAAGCCCCAGCACCCCATATGGGCGTCGATTCTAGACCCGGCTGCTCCACTTCCCATCCAGCTCTCTGCCAGGGCCTGGGATAGCAGTAGAAGATGGCCCATGTCCTTGGGCCCCTGCACCTGCATGGGAGACCTGGAGGAAGCTCCTGGCTCCTGGCTTTGGATCGGCACAGTTCTGGCCCATTGTGGCCAATTGGAGAGTGAACCATCGGATGGAAGACCTCTCTCTCTCTCTCTCTCTCTCTCTCTCTCTCTGCCTCTCCTCTCTCTGTGTAACTCTGACTTTCAAATAAATAAATAAATCTTAAAAAAAAAAAAAAAGAAAAACTCAAGAAGGTGGGGTCAGTGCTGTGTGCAGTAGGTTAAGTCTCTGCCCTGGCACCCACATCCCTATGGGTGCTGGTTTGTGTCTTGGCTGCTCCTCTTCTGATCCAGCTCTCTGCTATGGCCTGGGACAGCAGTGGAGGATGGCCTAAGCTATTGGGACCCTGCACCCACGTGGCAGATCAGGAATAAGCTCCTGGCTCCTGGCTTTGGAATGGCCCAGATCCGGCCACTGTGGTCATTTTGGAGAGTGAACTCGTGGATGGAAGACCTCTCTCTCTCTGTTGCCACCTCTCTCTTTCTGTAACTTTACCTCTCAAATAAATAAATAAAACCTTTATTAGAAAAAAAAAACTGTCAATAAAATAAAACTCAAGAAGGAAATGACTGCTCTCCAAAACAGATAAATATGTAAATCCAAAATATGAAGGTATTTTTCAAACTGCCACATTCCCTCAAAAGCCCATTCATTTCTTTCAGCATTCCAAAGATGAAGCTCATGGTCTGTGTAGTTAGAGAACACAGTGCACACAAGTTGCACCACTGACATCACAGGACAGTTGCCTATGAAGCTAGAACTCTGATGCCTGGCTCCAGAATCATTTTCTCACGGGCCAGCATCCTCATCCAGGAGAGCAGCTGTCTGAAGAAGCTCTAAATCATGTAGAGCCTGTGCTGCCCCGGCTGGCTCCATGACAACCCCTGGTGGGGCAAGAGCAGGCATGGCAACAAACTCCAAGTTAGGGTCTCCCACAGGCTTCCTAGCAAGCCAGAGGAAGGCTTTCCCAAGCCATGGTTACTTTGGCAGAAATGTCACACTACTCAAGATTCTTCTTTTGGTAGCAGACAATAGATTTTTTTGGTCTTTTTAAAAATTTTTTTGACAGGCAGAGTGGACAGTGAGAGAGAGAGACAGAGAGAAAGGTCTTCTTTTTTGCTGTTGGTTCACCCTCCAATGGCTGCTGTGGCAGGTGTGCTGTGGCCAGCGCACCGCACTGATCCAATGGCAGGAGCCAGGTGCTTCTCCTGGTCTCCCATGGGGTGCAGGGCCCAAGCACTTGGGCCATCCTCCACTGCACTCCTGGGCCACAGCAGAGAGGTGGCCTGGAAGAGGGGCACCAGGGACAGAATCCGGTGCCCCGACCGGGACTAGAACCTGGTGTGCTGGCGCCAAAAGGTGGAGGATTAGCCTATCGAGCCGCGGCGCCAGCCGCAGACAATAGATTTTATCTTCATTTTACTGTTCTTTTTTTTTTTTTTTTTTGTGACAGGCAGAGTGGACAGTGAGAGAGAGAGACAGAGAGAAAGGTCTTCCTTTGCCGTTGGTTCACCCTCCAATGGCTGCCGCGGTTGGCGCGCTGCGGCCGGCACACCGCGCTCATCTGATGGCAGGAGCCAGGTGCTAGGTGCTTTTCCCTGGTCTCCCATGGGGTGCAGGGCCCAAGCACTTGGGCCATCCTCCACTGCATTCCCGGGCCACAGCAGAGGGCTGGCCTGGAAGAGGGGCAACCGGGACAGAATCTGGCGCCCCGACCGGGACTAGAACCTGGTGTGCTGGTGCCGCAAGGCGGAGGATTAGCCTGTTGAGCCACGGCGCCGGCCCATTTTACTGTTCTTAATAGCCGCTCTGTTGCTACAAACATGATAGGGGTTTTTGCATATCTGTATCAGATCTTTATGCCAGTTGGGCCCATTCTTGTAACTTTTGATGTTGTACCAAACACAGTAATGGCACACTGGGCTTGGCTATAATAGCCATCTCTCAGTCCACCAATTTCTTTCTGGCCAGCTATATATCCCATATGTTGGACTTTTTTTTTTTTTTTTTTTTTTGGAAAGTAAAAGTAGCAAAGTTTATTAGGGTAGGGACATCCGTAAGGACGGATGGACACCTCTCCAGACAGGACCTGAGAGAGTGCCCAGTCGCTCCGTCGGGGGAAGGGGGAAGGATCGAGGTTACATGTTGAGTGGAGAGATTACACCTGGCTAGGCAGGCGGGCGATTCAGCAGAGTGAGCACGTGCCCATATGTTGGACTTGATAGGTCCTCTGCTGGTGTGGAACATAAGGGATGGACCTCAGCATCCAACATGGCTCCCTATGAGTACTTCTCAAATTCACTGGCCAAAGGACATGTCATGAATGAGGTTTTTCTAGTACCACTATTATCAACAGTGCAAGTTTGAATTGAACATGGGCTCTGCTTGGACAGCCACCATGGTATCTGTTCCAGATACATTTTCAGAAAATAGAATTGATCAGAATTTGTGTTTACAGAGAATAAATCTGCAGTGAGAGGCACATCAATGAGTTTGTCATTGTGTGTGTGTTTGTATTTATATATATTTCTATATATATAGGCTTCGGGTCAGCTCAGCTCAAGCCACTGCAGCCAATTGGGGAGTGAACCAGTGGATGGAAGAGACCTTTCTCTCTCTCTCTCTGCCTCTCCTTCCTCTGTGTAACTGTGAATTTCAAGTAAACTAAATAAATCTTTAAAAAAAAAAAAACTTAAGAGCTATGCCAAATGCCCACTCCTCTTTCTTTTTAACTATATATATATATATATATATATATATATATATATATTAAATAAATAGGGGCCAGCACTGTGGTGTAGCAGGTAAAGCTGCTGCCTGCAGTGCCAGCAGCCCATATGGGTGCTGCTTCAAGTCCTGGCTGCTCCACTTCTGATCCAGCTCTTTGCTATGGTCTGGGAAAGCAGTAGAAGATGGCTTAAGTCCTTGGGCCCCTGCTCCTGTGTGGGAGACCCAGAAGAAGCTCCTAGCTTCGGATTGGCCCAGCTCTGGCCTTTGTGGCCGTTTGATGAGTTAGCCAGTTAGGATGGAATACCTCTCTCTCTCTCTCTCTCTCTCTCTCTCTCTCTCTCTCTCTGCCTCTCTGTAACTCTGCCTTTCAAATGAATAAATAAAACTTTAAAAGTAATAAATAAGTAGGAAGTTTTTTATTATAATGGCTTATTTCTGATTTTTATGCTTGATTATTCTTTAAAATTAATCTCAGAATTTTAGCATCAGAGTTTGATAAATGCTCACTTTTATATTTGCAGAAGGAACATAATGCCTTTTATAATATTCCTTCATCAACAATGTCTGATTATATACATTTTTATATATAATTTATATAATCTAATTAACCATCATAATCAATATACTGTTACCAATTTTTCATTACTTAAAAATGGATAAATTAGGGGCCGGTGCGGTGGTGCACTAGGATAATCCTCTGCCTGTTGTGCCGGCATCCCATATGGGCACCGGGTTCTAGTCCTGGCTGCCCCTCTTCCAGTCTAGCTCTCTGCTGTGGCCCGGGAAGGCAGTGGAGGATGGCCCAAGTGCTTGGGCCCTGCACCCCATGGGAGACCAGGAAGGAAGCTCCTGACTCCTGGCTTCGGATCGGCATAGCTCCAGCTGTGGCAGCCATTTGGGAAGTGAACCAACAGAAGGAAGACCTTTCTCTCTGTCTCTCTCACTGTCTGTAACTCTACCTGTCAAATAAATAAAAATCTCTAAAAAATTGTTTAAAAATGGATAAATTAATTATAATGGACCATAACATTTTAAGTTTGAGTTCAAAAGATTTAGTCCTCTGTGGGGACCCATGGATAGGCCTGCCATGGGACCCCCCCATGCTGGGCTTGGCTTATAGCATAATGCGGATGTAGCAGCTGATTGAACTTTCCATCTAGCTGAGGACTGTGGTAAACAACAAGATGGCGCTGATGCCCTGCCTGCTGCGTGACTCCACAGCTGATCGTGATCAAGTGCCGGATTGGAGAGCTCTGTGCATGGACTGTAATTGATTGACTGTGATTGGTTGAATTCGGGATATAAGCGGAGAGCGAGAGGGAGAGGGCACACCAGCTTTCCCCCTTGAGGAACGTGCGTGCCATCTCTCCCCCTTCTCCCAGTCCCCCACTCCTAAGTAAAAGTCTTTTGAAGACCGATTAACTGCGAGCAGCGTCGTTCCTTTTGCAGCCGAAGGAGCTGACAGTCCTCTACTAATTATTTTATTATATTTTATAATAGTATATATATATATTTAATTTGAGAGAGAGAAAACTTGTTCTCATCCACTGGTCGGTTCCTAATACCTGCAACAGCTGGGGCTGGGTCAGGCTGAAGTCGCCGGGAGCTGGGAACTCAATCCATGTGGTAGCAGGGACCCAAATACTTGAACCGTCATCTGCTATCTCACAGGGTGTGCTTAACAGGAAGCTGAAATCAGGAGCAGAGCCAATCCTCAAACCTAGACATTCTGATATGGGCAGCGCCCCAAGCAACCCCCTTTTTTTTTTCCTTAAGATTTTTTTTTTATTTACTTAAAAGACAATTACCTAGAGAGAAAGAGAGATAGAGAGAGAGAGAGAGAGAGAGAGAGAGAGAGAGGAATTTGCCATCTGCTGGTTCACTGGGTCACTCCCCAAATGGCCACAATAGCTGGGGCTGGGCCAGGCCAAAGCCAGGAGCCTGGAACTTCATCCAGTTCTCCCATGAGGCTAGTAGGGGCCCAAGTACTTGGGCCACCTTCTGCTGCTTTCCCAGGTGCATTAGCAGGGGGCTGAATTGAAATTGGGGCAGCCAAGATTTGAACTGGGGTTCACATAGGATGCCAGAATCACAAGTGGTGGTTTAACCTGCTGTACCACAGTACTGCCCTCCCAAAACCATGTTAAGGGGCCAGCGCTGTGGCATAGCGGGTAAAGCCACCACCTGTGGTGCTGGCATCCAATATGGACGCCGGTTCCAGATCCTGTTCCATATCCTATCCAGTTCTCTGCTATGACCGGGGAAAGCAGTGGAAGATGGCCCAAGTCCTTGGGTCCCCGAACCCAGACGGGACACCTGGAAGAAGCTCCTGGTAGACCTGGAAGAAGCTCCTGGTTCCTTGCTTCAGCTTGGCTCAGCCAACCCCCGTTGCAGCCAACTGGGGAGTCAACCAGCAGATGGAAGACCTCTCTCTCTCTCTCTCTCTCTCTCTCTCTCTCTCTCCCCCCTCCCTCTCTCTCTGTGCCCTGTGCCTCTCCTCCCTCTGTGTAACTGTGAATATCAAGTAAAATAAAAAATCTTTTTAAAAAGATATCTTAAGAGCTATGCCAAATGCCCACCCCTCCTTTTTTTTTTTTTTGACAGGTAGAATTTACAGACAGTAAGAGAGACAGAGAGAAAGGTCTTCCTTCCGTTGGTTCACTCCCCTAATGGCCGCAACGGCCAGAACTGTGCTGATCTGAAGCCAGGAGCTAGGAGTCTCTTCCTGGTCTCCCATGCAGATGCAGGGGCCCAAGCATCTGGGCCATCCTCCACTGCTATCCCAGGCCACAGTAGAGAGCTGGACTGGAAGAGGAGCAACCAGGACTAGAACCCAGAGCCCACATGGGATGCCAGCACCACAGGCGGAGGATTAACCTAATGCACCACGGTGCCAGCCCCCTCATTCTTTTTTTTTTTTTTTTTTAACAATTTCCTAATAAAAAACACTTGAGCCACTTCTGGTTGTGAAATTATAAGTAATGAGCATCTTTGTCTATATATCTTTGTTTACATGGTGAATATTTTTAAAGGATAGATTTCCAGAAGTAGAAGTACTGGGTCAAAGAGAGTAAAGTTTTGATGAGTTGGCATCTACAATATACACCTGGCTATCTCAATGATAATCACTGTTGTTTTTTTTTGTTTGTTTTGTTTTGTTTTTTGACAGGCAGAGTTAGACAGTGAGAGAGAGAGGGACAGAGAGAAAGGTCTTCCTTCCATTGGTTCACTCCCCAAATGGCTGCTATGGCTGGCGCTGCGCCGATCCAAAGCCAGGAGCCAGGTTCTTCCTCCTGGTCTCCCATGCGGGTGCAGGGCCCAAGCACTTGGGCCATCCTCCACTGCCTTCCCGGGCCACAGCAGAGAGCTGGACTGGAAGAGGAGAAACCAGGACAGAATCTGGTGCTCCAACCGGGACTAGAACCCGGAGTGCCGGTGCCGCAGGTAGAGGACCAGCCTAGTGAACCGTGGCACCGGCCAATCACTGTTAAATATTATGGTGTAAAGAGTCTCCAACTTTTTCTAGTAGTATGTATGGATGTATGGATGGATGACAGGTAGATATATGAGTATGCACTGACACACACACATATGACCAAATAGGATCCTGTTGTAATACTTATTTTGTCTACATTCCCTCATTCAAGAATATTTAAAAATCATTATTTTATTTTGCTAGACTTATTTATTTGAAAATCACAATTACAGAGAGAGACAGATACAGAGATGGAGAGAGAGATCTTCCACCCACCGGTTCAGTCCCCAGATGATCACAATGCCTAGTGCTGGGCCAGGCTGAAGCCAGGAGTCAGGAGCCTCCTCTAGGTCTCCCATGTGGGTAGCAAGGGCCCAAGCACTTGGGCCATCCTTCACTGCCTTCCCAGGCCATTAGCAGGGAGCTGCACCGGAAGCAGAACAGTCGGGAAACGAACTGGCGCCCCATGGGATGCTGGCGTCACAGGCAGCGGCTTCACCCACTAGGCCATGACGCTGGCCCCCACTATTCTTAAATTATATATCTGAACGTGGTTATTAATAACTACTTTTGTAGTGAGAACTAAGTAGAGCCACAGGAAGAGTGATGAAATTAAAGATAAGTCCGTTTCCAAAAGGCAACTCCCAGTCACAGGGGAACCAGAGGACAGAGAAATCAACAAGACCCTTTATTGGAGGAAATCACAGCATGTTGAAAAAAGAAAAGGATGAGGTCACAGGAAAGACTGGGAGGAGGAGATATTTACATAGGATGTAGAAATGATAAACTTACAGTCTCTTGTAACAGGGCGCAGAGGCCCCCAGCTCTGCAGTCAGAGATGTGGCCTTTGTCAACTGAAAACCACTCTCTTGAGGAAAGCAATTAGAGTTCCCAGTTATAACTGCGACCTGCCCTGTTCTCCAACATTTCCCCAAGCAATCTTACACGGCCTTTGTGTCAAGAAGGAAGAGGGCTCCCCCTCCTGCCCTTCCTATCTCCAGACTCTGCAGCCCCGGCTCAGCGGGGACTTGGGGGGAGAACATGAATTGGTTTCGGCCCTTACCTCATCCCTTGACCAGGTATTCCTGTGCAGAGCAGTACCTGCATAATCTCACAAACTGGCCTTGTCAGTAATGGTCCTCACAGATTTGTTTAAGCTTCTATACAGCATATACAAAACAACAGACTTCCCAACCCTCACTTTTACCCTGCCCAACTCGAGAAGTTCTCTGCAGAGTAAGGTTAATCACTGCTAGGGGACCTGCATCGCATATAGGACTGCCCGGGTTCGAGTCCTGGCTCTGCTTCCAATTCCAGCTTCTTTTTTTTTAAAGTGTATTTATTTTATATGAAAGGCAGAGTTACAGAGAGGTAGAGAGAGAGAGAGAGAGAGAGAGAGAGAGAGAGAGAGATGTCTTCTATCCGCTGGTTCACTCCCCAAATGGCTGCAATGGCTGAAGCTGTGCTGATCTGAAGCCAGGAGCCAGGACCTTCTTCCCGGTCTCCCATGTGGGTGAAGGGGCCCAAGACTTGGGCCATCTTCTACTGCTTTCCCAGGCCATAGCAGAGAGCTGGATCAGAAGTGGAGCCAGGACTCGAACCAGCATCCATATGGGATGCCAGCGCTATAGGTGGTGGCTTTACCTGCCATGCCACATCACCGGCCCCCTAATTCCTGCTTCTTGCTAAGGTGTACCCTGGAAGGCAACAGGTCATGACTGAAGTATTTGGGTTCCTATCACCTAGGTGGAGACTAAAATTGAGTTACTGGCTTCTGCCTTTGGCCTGGCCAAGCCTCAGCTGTTGTGGGATTTAGGGAGTGAACCAGCAGATGGGAGATCTCTCTGCCTTTCAAATCAATAAAAAAAAAAAAAAAAAAGAACTTCTCTGCCCCACTCCACCAATCCATTTCTTCCAACTAGACCAGTGGCAGGTAAGTCATTATATGGAGCTTTGCTACATAATAAAAAATTATTATTATAGCTACCATGTAAAAGTGTTTAGCTCTGTACAAAGTCTTGTGTTAAGTGCCTTAAATCCATGACTTCATCCTCACAACAATCCTATGAAGAAGTAGGTTCAATTCTTATGCCCATCTTACAGATGTGGTCACCAAGACCTGAGAGGGTAACTTGCCTGAGCCAATTGTCCCAAATAATGAATAGGAAAGACTCGATTCTGGTTGGTCTGCTTATCACAAACATTTCCTGTGCACTTTCTTTGTGGAAAGGAAGTGTGTCAAATGCAAGCGAGGATAAGAAAATGCATAAGGAACTCCTCTCCTTGAAGGAATTTACAGTTTAGGGAGGAAAAGGACAAGGATATAAATCACCAATATGAGGCATGGTGTGTTAAAATCCTGTGAAAGAAAAAAACTTGTCTTGTGATCAGGGAGATGGTAGAGCATTTTCTGAGAGATAGGACACAAATGGGCTGTTTACGGTTTTAACAAAAGATTGGAAGTTAGCCTTTAGAAAGAACAATATGGGAAAACATGAAGGATGGATGATGCAGGCAAAGAACAGCAGTCTAGCTTGCAGAAGTAGAGTGTAAGGGAGTGGTGGCTGACAGGCTAAGATGTTCTGTGACTTCAGTGCTAGCTGAAGAGTTTGCCTTGGTGGATGGAGCCCTTGGATAGATTTTGAGTAAAGTGATGATGAGTTTGAGGCCACAATTTGAGAACATTAATCTTGTAGCGACGTGTGATTTAGCCTGGCATAGGAGAGATTAAAGGCAGACACTACTCAGGAGGCTAGCTACTTGTAACAGAACAGGGCTTCTCTACATTGGCACTATTGACCTTTTTGGTCAGATTATTGCTTTTGTGTGTGTTTGGACGAGGTAGGGGTATGTTATCCTTTGCATTGTGGGCTATTTAGAAGCATATAATTTAAATTTTCTTAAAAGGGAGGGAAGGAGAGAGTGAGAGAGAGAGAGGGAGGGAGAGAGAGAGATTGACTCATCTTCTATTTGTTGTTCTCAAACACTGGCAACACTCAGGGCTTGGCCAGGCCTAAGTCAGGAGGCCAGGACTCAATCTGGGTCTTCCATGGGTGGCAGGGACCCAAGTACCTGAGTTACTACCTGTTACCTGTATATAAGCAGGAAGATGGCTGGGAAGTGGAGGAGCTGTGACTTGAACTAGGTGCTCTGATCTGGAATGTGGGCATCCCAAGCATCCTAACTGCTGCACCAAACATTCACCCCAGCATCTCTAGTTCCTCCCCAGTAGACAATAGAACCACCCCTCCTCTCATAAGATATTGCCAAATGTCTTCAGGGAGGTAAAACTGACCCCAGAGATCTGTGTAATGGCCCACGTGAGAAATAAAAAAAGAAAAGATGGCTGTTACACAGGAGGGTAACGCCTTGGCAAGCATTTGGATAGGAGTGTGGCCAAGAAAGAGGGATTGTTAAAAATTCAAACAGAAGCAAAGAAAAGGCCCTAGAGGCTATGTAATCTAATGAGAGGGCTCTTCAAAAGTACAGAGAACAACAGGATTAAATGATAGGTTTATTCAGATATAAAACAACTTTAGGAGCCATGCAGACTTTTTTCTTCATATGCTTTTTCCATGAACTGTTTGAAGAGTCCTTGAATGCACGGATTTCAATTTTTTTGCACCCAAACTTTTTTTTTTTTTTTTTAATTTGACAGGTAGAGAGAGAGAGAGAGAGAGAAAGGTCTTCCTTCTGTTGGTTCACTCCCCAAATGGCCGCCACGGCCGGTGCTACGCTGATCTGAAGCCAGGAGCCAGGTGCTTCCTCCTGGTCTCCTATGCGGGTGCAGGGGCCCAAGCACTTGGGCCATCCTCCACTGCCTTCCCGGGCCACAGCAGACAGCTGGACTGGAAGAGGAGCAACCGGTACTAGAACCTGGTGCCCATACGGGATGCCAGCACTGCAGGCAGAGGATTAACCAAGTGAGCCACGGCACTGGCCCCCACAAACTTATTTTTAAATTGCATTTTCCACAAACTTTCTCTGCTTATCCTTGCTTGCAGCATTGTAAGCAGAGCAACTTGGTAAATCTTTTAGGAGGAGAGTTTGGTGAAACCTGATAACAAAATTTATTTTGTTCTTGACTCAGCAATTCTACTTTTGGGAATTTATCTTAAATGATTTAAATAAAGACAACCTATGTACAAAGCAGCAGTAGTTGCAGCAGTAGTTTCTCTCTCTCTTTAAGATTTATTTATTTACCCATGTGAAAGTTAGAGTTACACAGACACACTGACACACACACCTTCCAGTCCCTGCATCACTCCCCCAGATGGCTGCAAGGGCCAGGGCCGGCCCAGGCTCCGGGTCTCTCATGTGAATGGCAGGGGTTCAAGTACTTGGGCCGTCTTCTGCTGCTTTCCCAGGCCATAGCAGGGAGCTGGATCAGAAGTTGTGGTATAGCCGGTAGAGCGACTGTCTGTGACTCTGGCATCTCATTTGGGCATTGGTTCCCATCCCAGCTGCTCCACTTTCAATCCAGCTCCCTACTAATGTGCCTGGGGAAGCAGAGGAAGATGGTGCAGGTGCTTGGGCCCCTCATCCATGTGGGAGACCTGGAAGAAGCTCCTGGCTTCGGCCTTGTTCAGCCCTGGCCATTTGCAGCCATCTGGGGAGTGAACCAGTGGATGAAAGATCTCTCTGACTCTCCCTTTCTCTGTATCTCTTTCAAGGAAATAAACCTTAAAAAAAAAAAAAGTGGAACAGAAGAACACAAACCAGAATATGGTTATATGGGATGCCAGCGAGGCAGGTGGCAGCTTCCCCCTCTAGGCCACACACCTGCCCAGACAGTGGTCATAACAGCATCACATCTTTCCCGTGGTGAAAGGCACAAACTTCAGAAGCTGATTAGAATCGAAAAAGAATCCATAGCTGTGAGACAAAGTCCCAGGGGAGCAGTGGGGAGGGCAGCTAGCAGGGATGCAAGTCGAGAAGTCCATAACCTTTTCAGAGAGAGGACAACCTCTGCTGGGCTTTGTAATGGGGAAAGGAGGAGGAACTGTTAGGTAAGGCTTCAATAAATGAAGTCATCTCTAGGGCAAGAGGACCCAGGGCGAGGTTTGTGTAGAAAGTCATACTTTGCCTGAGGGTATTCCTTGAAGGTAACAATTGTGCACTTTCTGGTGGGTAGCTACTGGGAAACATGCCCAGGGAACCGTGCAATAGGCAGACTAGAAGGGAAAAACAACCAAGTAGCCACCTATCTTTCTCCTGTTGTTCCGACCAACTTGCTTTTTTTTTTTCATTTAATAAATGTGAATTTACAAAATGCAACTTTTGTATTGTTGTGGCTTCCCCCACCAACCTCCCTCCCTCCTGCGGCCCTCCCCTCTCCCACTCCCTTTCCCATCCCACCCTTCATCGAGTTTCATTTTCAATTACCTTCATATACTGAAGATCAGCTTGGTATATACTAAGCAAGGATTTCAACAGGCTGCACTCACACAACCGCACAAGGTATAAGGTACTGTTCTACTAGTAGTGTTGTCTTTAAGTTTCATAGTAAAACACATTAAGGACAGAGATCCTACGTGGGGAGCATGTACCCAGTGACTTCCACCAACCAATGTGCTTTTTAACTCGTCCTCTGGACATGGGATCCTTGTTAGTTCTTTAGGCAGGGATTCTGCCGCCCCAGTGCGAAAGCACGCATCTAAGGAAACCAACCTTTGCTAACCAAGAAAACGGGAGGGGTGGGGCGCACGAATCGTGGGCGTGGCCATCCCAGGAGCGCCAGGAGGCCACGCCCCCTTCCCAGAGTGCACCGCGGCCGGCGCCGGCGTGAGACCCTTTCTCCTCGGCTCGAACCCGGCTCCGGGGGGGACTGTCCGGCCATGGACGGGCTTCGGGCTAGTGCGGGACTGCTGAGGCGCGGGCGGCTGAGACGCCGGCGCCAGCCCCAGTCCCACGGTGGGTCGGTCCTGGCCCTGCCCCTGAGGCCCAGGAAGATCCGCCGGCAGCTGAGGAGGAGTGTGGCGTCCCGCATGGCCGCGCTGAGGGCTCAGACGTTGCCGAGTGAAGACTCGGAGGACTCGAGGGTCGAGTCGGCGTCTGGCGATTTGGGGGGCGCGCTGCCCGGCGGCGCGGCGGCCACGTCGGACGCGGCCCGGCGCGAGCCGTACGGCCACCTCAGCCCCGCAGAGCTGCTGGAGGCCTCGCCCGCCGCGCGCTCCCTGCATTCCCCGCCGGCGCGCGTGGTGGACACCTCGGCGCTGCTGTGCACCGCCCAGCACCTGCCGGCCGCCCTGCCGGCCGGGGCCCCCGCCACGCTGCCGGGCCCGCCCGTGGATGGCGCGGATGGGGGGCTGCCCTGGGACTCCCCGCTGCAGCGCGTCTTGGCCGAGCTGAACCGCATCCCCAGCAGCCGGCGGCGGGCGGCGCGCCTGTTTGAGTGGCTCATCGCGCCCATGCCGCCCGACCACTTCTACCGGCGCCTGTGGGAGCGGGAGGCGGTGCTGGTGCGGCGGCAGGACCCCACCTACTACCAGGGCCTTTTCTCCACCGCCGACCTGGACTCGATGCTACGCAACGAGGAGGTGCAGTTCGGGCAGCACCTGGACGCCGCGCGCTACGTCAACGGGCGGCGGGAGACCCTGAACCCGCCGGGTCGCGCCCTGCCCGCTGCAGCCTGGTCCCTGTACCGGGCCGGCTGCTCCCTGCGCCTGCTCTGCCCGCAGGCTTTCTCGGCCACCGTGTGGCAGTTTTTGGCCGTGCTGCAGGAGCAGTTTGGAAGCATGGCAGGCTCCAACGTTTACCTCACGCCCCCCAACTCGCAGGGCTTCGCTCCTCACTACGACGACATCGAGGCTTTTGTGCTGCAGCTGGAAGGCACGAAGCTCTGGCGCGTCTACCGCCCCCGGGTCCCCACCGAGGAACTGGCCCTGACATCCAGCCCCAACTTCAGCCAGGACGACCTCGGGGAGCCGGTGCTGCAGACCGTGCTGGAACCCGGAGACCTGCTCTATTTCCCGCGCGGCTTCATTCATCAAGCCGAGTGCCAGGAGGGAGCCCACTCTCTGCACCTCACCTTGTCCACGTACCAGCGCAACACCTGGGGCGACTTTCTGGAGGCCGTACTGCCTCTGGCTGTGCAGGCGGCAATGGAAGAAAATGTGGAGTTTCGCAGGGGTCTGCCCCGGGACTTC
The DNA here is from genome assembly GCA_949820135.1 of Sylvilagus floridanus. Taxonomy (NCBI): domain Eukaryota; kingdom Metazoa; phylum Chordata; class Mammalia; order Lagomorpha; family Leporidae; genus Sylvilagus; species Sylvilagus floridanus. The sequence continues at coordinate 5,686,205 of OX463228.1, read as the reverse complement.
ATGGATTACATGGGGGCCCAGCATTCGGATTCTAAGGATCCACGAAGAACGGCTTTCATGGAGAAGGTGCGTGTCTTGGTCTCCCGGCTGGGACACTTTGCCCCTGTGGATGCTGTGGCTGACCAGCGAGCCAAAGACTTCATCCACGATTCGCTGCCCCCCGTGTTGACGGACAGGGAGAGGGCACTGAGTGTTCACGGGCTCCCGATTCGCTGGGAGGCTGGAGGACCTGTAAATGTGGGCGCCCAGTTGACCACAGAAACCGAAGTCCACATGCTTCAGGATGGGATAGCCAGGCTGGTGGGTGAGGGAGGTCATTTGTTTCTTTATTACACAGTGGAAAACTCCCGCGTTTATCATCTGGAAGAGCCCAAGTGCTTGGAAATATATCCCCAGCAAGCTGACGCCATGGAACTCTTGCTTCGCTCCTACCCAGAGTTTGTCAGAGTAGGGGACCTGCCCTGTGACAGTGTGGAGGACCAGCTTTCTTTGGCAACCATGTTGTATGATAAGGGGCTGCTGCTCACCAAGATGCCTCTAGCCCTAAGCTAGTTTATTGCTGATTGCTGAAAATGAGGCAGTAGTGATTCTCCCAGAACACTGCCACTATTTTTTTTTACTTTCGAAAAAAGTGCTCTTACCTTGATGATAACCATCATTGTGCTCACATTTACCTTTATGACTGCATCGACGTCACAGAACTCAGACTGCTTTCTAGGGAAAACCGGCTCATCTAGGTGCAAAAGTAAAATCGGAAGTTAAAGGTGGAAAAAAAGGAGCTATTTCTGCAGAAGTAACCTTGATCCCTGGTTATTTCAGGGCACAACTTCATCCCTCTTCAGTGTACTGTATAACTCCAGCTGTGACATTTGCTTGAGACATTAGAAACTTTTACTTGGAATTCGCATCTTTGAATTGAGTTCTCTTTCATCGGTTTTGGGGGACGGTTGGGGTCAGTATCTTGTTTGTTATTGAGCTTGTGTGAACATTAGAAAAGTTATTAAAGTGCCAAAGAACATTTCTCTTTTCTAAGACTAGATTGTTATGTGGGATGGTTTGAAGAAATGTGGGAGGGAGAGGAAGACAGGAACAATCTATAATGGCTGAGGTGAAAAGCCATTCAGGGTGGTTGTAGGATGGTTAAATGGAGCATGTTAAACAAGCTTAAAGAAACTCATCTGATGGAGGCCAGTTCTTTCAACTTAGGGTTAATTTGCTTGTTTTTATTTTGCTCCTTGAATACCAAGCAGCACAGTACCAAAGTTACTTTAACACTAGCAGAGAGTGAGCTTTAAGACAATTTTGTTTTTGCTGAGTGCTTGCTTTTACCAATGGCTGGCATTAATCCTAAAAGGGGGCAGCATGCTAATAGTTGTGAGATCATAGACTTAGTCAACCAACTTGTAGTAAGCTGGCCTTGTGGAAAGGCCAGTGTTCAGTTACTGTCCACTTTCATTTTCTTCTGGCAGTTGGAAGAAACTTCCCCAAATCTGGCAAGTGAATATTCTCATGATTGGTGGAAAAGAGCCTGGTGTACCAGAGAGAGCACTGGACTTGGAATCAGAAGACCTGGGTTTGGGGTGGTGGCTGGTAGGCAGCTGGCTGAATGACCTGAGGCTGCTACTACACCTGGGCACACATTTTGTAAGTATGTTTTGGTACAGCTTGATTTCTGCAACTTCATCACACAGGTGGTTGTCTAGCATGCTTTTCACTATATTTAATACGTTCAGTTATTTGAACTTGAGAACTTTCTAAAGTCTTCATTTATTTGAAAACTTTTTTTTTTTTTTGAAAGGCTCAAACACACACATACACACACAGAGAGATACCTTCCATCTGCTGGTTCAAATATACATAACAGCCAGGACTGAGCTAGGCTGAAGCCTGGATCTTAATCCAGGTCTCCCATGTGGATAGCAGGGACCCAAGCACTTTAGCCATCAACTGCTGCCTCTTAGGGTGTGCATTAGCAAGAAGTCAAAATCAGAAGCAGAGCTGGGACTGAAACCCAGGTACTCCAGAATGGGATGCGATTGTCCCAAGTGGCATCTTAACCACTGTGCCAAATGCCCATTCCATAAAGTCTTTTAAAAAATTCACAAAAGCATAGATGTACGTAAAGAAAAATGATAGCTCTCTCTCCAACTTCACTTTCCAGAGATAACAACTATTAAAGATTTTTTTTAAGTTTTTTTGTTGCTGTTATTTTATAAAGCCTTTTGACCCAACTCTTAAGTTGGTTCAAATAAAACTATTGTTTTTTTCTTTCTGAGGAACAAAATAGCAAATGAATAAAAACCTGGAAGATGGCCAGCGCCGTGGCTCAACAGGCTAATCCTCCGCCTTGTGGCGCCGGCACACTGGGTTCTAGTCCCGGGCGGGGCGCCGGATTCTGTCCCGGTTGCCCCTCTTCCAGGCCAACCCTCTGCTGTGGCCTGGGAATGCAGTGGAGGATGGCCCAAGTGCTTGGGCCCTGCACCCCATGGGAGCCCAGGAAAAGCACCTAGCACCTGGCTCCTGCCATCGGATGAGCGCGGTGCGCCGGCCGCAGCGCGCCATCCGCGGCAGCCATTGGAGGGTGAACCAACGGCAAAGGAAGACCTTTCTCTCTGTCTCTCTCTCTCACTGTCCACTCTGCCTGTCAAAAAAAAAAAAAAAAAAAAAAACCTGGAAGATTAGGAAGAAAATATTAGAAAACCCGAACAGATAGTGGATAAAAGGGGAAGGAAGTAGCTTTCTTTGATTCTTTTCCTACAGGGCTTGCTACTAACTCCTAAAACATCCAGTTCCTGGAACAGGCTTTTTAAGAGTCAAGTTATAGGACACACTTCTAGGAAACCTACCCTGGAAAGCTTCTTGGAGAAAAGTATGAAGTTCCAATGGCTTTTGCCCTTCTTGGGGTTGTGAGTAAACACGTTTTGCTTCCTCCTTCACTTTTCCTATAGCCATCTCAATTTTGAGTATTTTTTGTGTCACCAAGTCTTTTTGGCTTAATGTTTTAATCTAGATTAGAATAAACAATGTTAAAAATTAATAGCAAATCATCAAAAAGTATTAATAAGTTAACTATACTATGCTTATTACTCTCTTAGGTAGTACATAAAAGCCTGAGAGGATTGTGTTCCTAAGATACTTATTGAAGATTTTTTTTTGTACCTGTTAATGCAAATGTTCCTTTAGCTTTTTGGTCATTGATGAAAGGAGTCTGCTAAGAAATCCTTGCTTGGTGTGAAGTAGGTTTTGTGAATTAACTTTTTAATTAACTTTTCTTTGAAATGTAGAGTGACGAAGAGGAAAAAGGGAGGGAGGGTGGGAGGGAGAGATATCCTCATCCTCCATCCACTCGTTCTCTCCCCAGATGGCTGTAACAGCTGGGGTTGGCCAGGCTGAAGCCAAGAACCAGGCACTCCATCCAGGTCTCCCATGTGGATGCCAGGAATCCAAGTACTTGGGCCATCATCTGTTACCTCCCAGGTACATTGGCAGGAAGCTGGATTCGAAGTGCCTACTAGCCAGGACTTGAACTGGTACTCCCATTTGGGATGCAGGCATCCCAAGCAGTGGCTTAATCCACTATGCCACAATGCCCACCCCAGTGAATTAACTTTTTTTTTAAAGATTGATTTTACTTATTTGAAAGAGTTACAGAGAGAGGCAGAGACAGAGAAGTCTTCCATCTGCTTGTTCACTCCTCAGATGGCCGTAACGGCCAGAGTCGCGCCGATCCAAAGCCAGGAGCTTCTTCTGAGTCTCCCACGTGGGTGCAGGGGCCCAAGGACTTGGGCCATCTTCTGCTTTCCCGGGCCATAGCAGAGAGTTGGATTGGAAGTGGAGCAGCCAGGACTCAAACCAGCGCCCCATGGGATGCCGACGCTTCAGGCCAGGGCTTTTAACCCACTGCATCACAGTGCCAGCCTCATGAATTAACTTTTTAAAGTTCATTTCCCTCTATTCCTTCATTTCATCTCATAGCTTTAAAAATTAGAACAACCAGGGCTGGTATTATGGCATAGCTGGTTAAGCTGCTGCTATGTGCGGTGCCAGCATCCCTTATTCAAGCACCAATTCCTGTCCTGGCTGCTCTGTTTCAGATCCAGCTCCCTGCTAATGCTCCTGGGAAAGCAGCAGAAGATGAGCCAAGAAGTTGGACCTGCATTCACATCAGAGACAGGTAGTGTTCTAGACTTGTGCCTTCAGCCTGGCCCAGCCCTGGCCATTGTGGCCATTTGAGGAGTGAACCAGCAGATGGAAGATTCTCTCTCTCTACCTTTCAAATAAATTATAAATATATCTTAAAACAAAAAAATAAAACAACCCTTTCAGTTCCCAGAGAGGTCCTTGGGTGAAAGCCCAGGTTAGGAATTAGGAAAATTCAGAAGGAAAAAACTAGGGTGTCAACTCCAATCTCTCTTTTATGCCTCTGTGCAACAAAAAACAGCAAAACAACTTGGGTTTAGCAGATTGGGGGGGAGGGGGATGGGAAGGGAAACAGTATTTCAGAAACAACAGTAAACTCTGATTTTGAGGGCTATTTGATAGGACTAGTAAGATTTTTGTTTTGGTTCCTTTTCCTAATTTGTATTTATTTTCATTTAATTTAAAAGAGTGAGATAGATATCTTCCATCTGCTCATTTACTTCCCAAATGCCCACAACAGCTAGGGCTGGGCCAGACTGAAATCAGGAACCAGGGGCTCAGGGTCTCCCACATGGGTGGCAGGGACCCAAGTACTAAAATTGTCACCTGCTTTCTCTCAGGTACATATCAGCAGGCAGCTGGATCTGAAGTGGAGGAGCCAAACAGGCATTCCAGTATGGGAAGTGGGCATCTTAACTGCTGTGCCAAACACCCACCTCACTAGTAGGATTTTAGAATTCAATTACACATATATGTTTTGTCTTCAAATGGTATGGTATCGATTTCCAGGATTGTAGAAAAAATTTTGGCAGTGAGGAAAAGGGTAAAGGAACTCTTGAGTGCACTGAGTTTTCTTTTGCAAACATAGTTTACACTTATTTACCCTGTTCTTGATCTCCTGAAGCATTTCCTGATTGCCTTCGTTTTCTAAGTTGAGTATCTTCATTGCTTGGTAAATTTCTCTGAAAGAAAAGGAGCAGTTTAGATTGTTCTGTCCTGTCCTTAGGCAAGAATCCCAAATTCCTGTTCTAATTGCAATTTTGCTGAGCTCTATCTGCAAAAGTGGTATGACGTTTAAGTTACAAAGATGTTGTATGTTTTTGATACATTTGAAGGTACTAAGGTACCATTGAACACCTTTCTGACAGGTACTGTCATCTCGTTGATGATCAACTTCACCCTCGCATGTAGACTATTATCTGTTGATGAGAAAATGGGCTCAGAGAGTTTGTGTTCCTCATGCAGGCTCACACAGCTATTGCACGACAGAATGGAATTTAGACCCCGTTTGTACTCTATAGCCCGTTATCGCAATAAATGTCAGTTGAACATATGAATAACTTAAAATCTTCCAGAGCGGGGGAGAGAAAAGGCACATGAACTGCATGGAATTTTTCAGTCTCATTTAGGCCAATTTTTTTCTGTTACCCACTGGCGAGGTAGGTGTACGGCACAGGCAAGCCGTTGCTTTTACGGTCATTAGGCAGCCTGGAAAGGCAAGGACATTCACATATCTAGTGAACAAAGATGGGAGGCCGGTAGCACAAGAAGTCACAGCAGAACTGGAGATCCACTGCCTACCTTAGAACGGCCTCGTGGTTCTCCAGGAGCAGCACATCTAGGAAAGTGTCCCTAACCCGATCCCCTCGGAGTTTGAGGGCCAGGATGCTACGGCAAGCTTCCAGTCGCACACCTGGTGACTCTTCATAGTGGATAGCCCAGAGCAGGAGATCTGTCAGCTGGGGACTCACTTGCCCGATCTGTCCCAGAGCTGCAGAGTTGAGCGGGAAGCATGTTTCACTATCACTGGAGTTGGCTACATGCTGGCATCCAGGAATGAACAGAATGAACCTTGAAAGCTTCCTGGGTGGGGGTTGTTGTACCATCCCTGCTCATTAGGGTATGAACACAGACCGCCTATTTAGGGATGAGATATAGGACAGATAACTTGAAAGACCAGCCTAGTCAAGGCAGGGTAATGGGAAGAAATGGCATAGTTATTTCACAAGTTTACCTAGAGCTAATTCTGCTAGGGACATGCCAAAGACCATGTGAAAAGAAGCAATGACAAAGATCTTAAAAAAGAAACTAAGAAAATTAGCAGGCAGGGTTTTAGTCCATAGCAATCTTGAGTCTGGTCTGACTTTACAAAGCGCTATAGTTGAAACCTCTAGAGAAAGCAAGATGTATTCAACAGCGGATATCTACTTGTACATGTCCTTGGAAGAGTCCTGGTGGCAGGAACTGTTTTATCTGCCCTTTGCCCTATGAAATTTGACAGAGACCTATACTCAGGATCTTCTACTGACAACTAAAAGAAGAAAATGATCGTTCCATTCTCAGGCAAGGAACTTCTGAGAAGTTAAGCTCATTCCCTCCCCTGTACTCTATTCCCTAACCAGAGAGTTTCTGGGGATCTTCTGTCCTATCATAAGGGATGGTGTTTAATGCTGAAGAATTGGGGCCTCTACTGTAATACCTCGAATGGCGAAGGCCTTGATTTTCCAGTAAGGATCTCTTTGCATCAGATTCAAGAGGCAGTCCAGCACCTGGGATGGATAAAAGGCAGTGCTAAGTGGGAGAACCAGAAACGGGGACTCCTCTCATCTCTGAAAGGTGCTATAACTGAAAAATAACTTTTTATCAATTCCAGTGACAAATGAGCTAGGGCTTGAAGCACCAGCCAGTATACAGTGGATTAGCTAAATTACCTGTTGTGTCTAAACACCTCAATCAGATTTTCCATTAAAAGCATTCAACTGGAGTTGGTCCTGAAGCCCAGCAGCCCCCAGATAATGAGAAACAGTTAACAGAGGTGAGCTTATAGGAGGTAGGGGGTGTACCCCAGAGTGAAGCCGGGGCTGGCTGGAAGCTGAATAGTCCTAACTGACGTGGCCCACATACCCCCTCACTTTTCTGGTTCTGGTCTCGTTCTGTGCAGCACAGAGTAGTGAGTGTACTGTGCACAAACAAGGGAGGGGAAGACCCTCTTGAGGTCAGTCAGGTGAGTTGAGGATGTGTTTCCTTGACTTACCATCTTATTGCGGATCTGCAGGGCACCAGCCGCCAAACAGGCCGCCTGCCGCACTGCTATGAAGTTGTCAGAGAAGCAGTTCAGGAAGCTGGGGAGGAGCTTGGCGGTCATGAGCCTGAGCCCACCTACCAGGGAGAGGGCCTGCACGCGCTCCTGGGAATTCCCTTGGCCCAGCTTCACTCTGCAAGGCAAAGCTGCTTTATTTTCCACCCTGAACTCCCAGTGTCTCCCTCCCCTGATGTCCCCGTGTCCTCAGGATTCACTTGAGTCCCTGTTACCTAGCTGTGCTACGCTCTCAGCTGTGTTAAATGACTGCATAAAGGAAACTTTATTCAACTTGCACCCTTGTCACAGTCAATGTCTCTTCTGCATTGCCCTCACATGTCCATTTCTGTAATTGGCTCCCAGTCTGGAATGTCTATGCAGTCCTGCACATCCTCCATGAAACTTGGCTTTACTCTTCTACCCCATATGGAGTATTTCTTTCTTTCTTTTTTTTTTTTTTTTGCGATAGCAGTTATAATATATGTCATGTGTTCTAGTTTCTAATATGATTTGATATTTTTTAGTTTACTATTTGAGAGGCAATGAGACAGAGCTCCCACCCAGTGGTTCACTCCCTAAATTCCCACACTGCTAAGCCTGGGCCAGGCCAAAGCCATGCACCAAAAACTCAATCTGGGGCCGGGGCTGTGGCTTAGTGGGTAAAGCTGCCACCTGCAGTGCCGGCATCCCGTATGTGCGCTGGTTTGTGTCCCAGTGCTCCTCTTCTGATCCAGCTCTCTACTGTGTCCTGGGAAAGCAGTAGAAGATGGCTCAAGTCCTTGGGCCCCTGTACCCACATGGGAGACTGGGAAGAAACTCCTAGCTCCCGGCTTCAGATCAGCACAGCTCTGGGCCATTGCGGCTAGTTGGGGAGTGAACCAATGGAAGGAAGACCTCTCTCTTTCTCTTCCTTTCCTTCTTTGTGCAACTCTTTCAAATAAATAAATAAAAATAAATCTTAAAAAAAAAAATGAAGTCAATCCAGGTCTCCTATGCAGAAGGGCAATGACTCAATTACTTGAGCCATCACTTGTTGCCTCCCAGGGTCTGCCTTAGCAGGACGCTGGAATCTGGAGTGGAGCTGACTCAACCCAGGTACTCCAAAGTGGAATGCAGCTATCTTGACCACTGGGCCCAATTTAGTATTTTTAATTAGACATTTCTGTATCTTCCTTGTGCTATCAGAATTTTGTTATACTTGTGAAGTCCCTCAACTACCTAAAACATTGTCCCACACCTATGAATTCTTTTCCTAGCTACATTGTTAGTTTCTGGAAAAGTGGTCAATTTATGTTAATGCCTAGTTGAATGCTGAGCTCAACAAATGCTGGTTTGTGGGATTCCAGTCCCCTTAAACTTTTTTTTTTTTTTAAAGATTTATTTATTTGAGGGGCCAGCACTGTGGTGTAGCAGGTAAAGCCTGCGGTGCTGGCATCCTATACGGGTGCTGGTTCGAGTCCCAGCTGCTCCACTTCCGATCCAGCTCTCTGCTATGGCCTGGAAAGGCAGTACAAGATGCCCATGTCCTTGGGCCCCTGCACCTATGTGGGATACCCAAAGGAAGCTCCTGGTTCCTGACTTCAGATTGGCGCAGCTCTGGCCATAGCAGCCAATTGGGGAGTGGACCAGAAGATGGAAGATCTCTCTCAGCCGGTGCCGTGGCTAAATAGGCTAATCCTCTGCCTGTGGCACCAGCACACCAGGTTCTAGTCCTGGTCGGGGCACCGGATTCTGTCCCGGTTGCCCCTCTTCTAGGCCAGCTCTCTGCTGTGGCCCGGGAAGGCAGTGGAGGATGGCCCAAGGGCTTGGGCCCCGCACTCATATAGGAGACCAGGAGAAGCACCTGGCTCCTGGCTTCTGATCAGCATGGTAGGCCGGCTGCAGTGCGCCGGCCACAGCGGCCATTGGAGGGTGAACCAACGGCATAGGAAGACCTTTCTATCTCTCTCTCACTGTCCACTCTGCCTGTCCAAAAAAAAAAAAAAAAAAAAATCTCTCTCTCTCTGTCTCTCTCTCTCTTCCTCTCCTTCTCTCTCTGTGTAACTGTGACTTTCAAGTAAATACATGCATCTTTTTTTTTTAAAGAGAGAGTTACAGAGAGAGGGAGAGACAGAAAGATCTTCCATCCACTGGTTCACTCCCCAAATGGCCACAATGACCAGAACTGGGCCAATTCAAAGCCAGGAGCCAGGAGTTTCTTCTGGGTCTCCCATCTGGGTGGGTACAGGGGCCCAAGCAGTTAGGCCATTCTCCATTGTTTCCCCAGGCTATTAGCAGAGAGCTGGATTGGAAGAGGAGCATCAGGGACACAAATTGGTGCCCATGTGGGATGCTGGTGCCACAGGCAGAGGTTTAGTCTACTATGCCAAAACATGAGCCCCCTTAAAAACTTCTTAGACTTTCCTCACGTTGAGTAGGTCTCACCTGATTGCATCATGCAGCTCCTTCCCAAGGCTCATTTGTCCCAGTGCTTGAGCGGCTGCTTGCCTCACTTCCTTATTCCAGTCTTTCCACATCAGCTGGATCAACTTGCATTTCATATCCTATCAACAAGTACGATATTTATATCATTTATTGAATATCAGTTCTGTACTTGGCATTGTGTCGTGTTTTTAATCCATCCTTTAGTTTCCCAAACAATCCAGTCAGGCAGATGTTATTACCATTTACACAGGACAAAATAGAAGCTTTAAAGAACTTGCCCAAGGTTAACTTGGTAGAATGCTGAGCCAGGACTCAAAATCAGGTCGGTTTTACAAGCTCATCCTTTAAAGTACTGTATAGTGTTGGGGATGACCTAATCTCCCTTGGAGGCAGAAAATTTGAAAGGAATACTTAATGGGGTGACCAACTTAGCAATTTTCTTGGTTTTCATACTGGAAAGTCCCATGTTCTGGACGAACCAGCACAGTTGGTCACCCTATACATATACCTCTGAGGGAAAGAGATTACTGAAGTTGATGTCTGTAAATGAGTGCAAGCTATTCTCCCTACCTAAAACATTATTTTTGACCCGCTCCTGGTACCTGATGTTTGCCTACTCTAGGATTTAGCTCAAAAAGTATCCTTAGTAGGCTGGCGGGGCAGCTCAATAGGCTAATCCTCCACCTGTGGTGCCGGCACACAGGGTTCTAGTCCCGGGCGGGGTGCCGGATTCTGTCCTGGTTGCCCTTCTTCCAGGCCAGCTCTCTGCTATGGCCTGGGAGTGCAGTGGAGGATGGCCCAAGCCCTTTGGCCCTGCACCCACATGGGAGACCAGGAGAAGCACCTGGCTCCTGGCTTTGCATTAGCGCGATGCGCCGGCCGCAGCACGCCAGCTGTGGCGGCCATTGGAGGGTGAACCAACGGAAGGAAGACCATTCTTTCTGTCTCTCTCACTGTCCACTCTGCCTGTCAAAAAAAGAAAAAAGTATCCTTAGTGAAGTCTCCTCTGCCCCATAGAAGCATAGGCAATACCTGTAACACGTTAGAGCTGTTTCTGTGATAGCTAGGTACAATATTTACCGAGAGAAGACATGTTGTCTTTGCTGCCCCAGTACTGGTATAGGGCCTAGCAGTGCCGGAAACTGCTGCATAAGTGAAAGAACTCATAGGTATATGCCTTTCCTAATTGCATCATGAGGTCTAATTCTGACATGAAGTTATCATCTTTACCTCATCCACTGCTACCTATGCATGTCTTTTCTTTCAATTGGCAGTTCTCTGTGACAAGTACCATAAAAGGGAATGTGCAAATGAGTCAAATGGTGTTCAAAGGGTACTTTTAAAATGCTCATTCTGATTGAGGTGGCCCAAGGTGGGATTCTGCAGTTCTAGCAAGTATCCAGATGGTGCCTGTGGTGCTGGTGCTACAGCACCTGAGACAGAATGAGCCAGTCCAAAAATGCCTCGGGTGCTTGTACTGACTGGCCAGATTTTGTGTTTCCATATCAAAATATGAGGGTCAGAAAGTGACAGTTGTTCACTTCTCATGGGAATTACAGTATGCTAGGCCATTCTGAAGATACCCAGTATAGGACAAGATAGAGTAGAAATAGCATTTGGAAAGTTGACTGTGATTTGAAAATAATGGAATAGGAGGTCAGGGTTTCCCTTGCATGGAGTCTTCCTCTTCAATTCTAGCCACGTCCAGTACTTCACAGAACTGTAACTGATACGGCCAGCCCAGGCTAAGCTCTCTCTCCCTCTCTGAAAAACTTTTAAGGGAGTGCTTACATTTTCTTCTTGTTCTTGAATCATGTGTTTTGTTAGTCTTGTTGCTCTAACTACAGTGTCAGCTTTTTAAACGCAGGAACTGTTTTCTATGTGTGTGCTGAACACATAGGGGGGTCAGGAAAGACACTCATAGAGTTGTGTTGGGTGATTTAAGCTAATGCTTCTTAAACCCTGTGGTGAAGGACCAGTTTTGGGGAGGAGACACTTTATAAAGCCCATTGATACAGAGGCAGTATCAAATTACTATAAATGCTTCTAAGCTCTTCCAGCTTTTGTGCTGATTTCATGTGAATCCGTTAGTTTGTGGACTGCCAACACACTGAGCAGCACTGTCATAAGCCATAGAAGTAATTCTAGTTCAGGAATAAGAGGTAGCAATGTGGGGACAGAGGTCTGTTTCTAAGAATGCAACACTAGATGGCAGCAAGAAGTGGCAAGGCTCCCTAACCCCGCCTTGCGTAGGCTTTTCCACCCTGGAAGCAAAGAAAGAAGCAGCTTACTAAGCAAACATTTCCACTGATGCGAGAGAACGCCCGGCAGGCCACAATCCGGTCCTTCCATTGGGGGCTATTGAGTTCCACGGCAAGCATGGTGTGTATCAGGGTCTGAGGAGATGGAAGACTTGAATGGAGATTCACAATCACTTTTAGAGATACTAGAACCCTGAAGAAGTTACAACCTCTTACACCACCCAACATAATGTCCTAAGTACACGAGGTGCCCATTTTTAGCAAAGAAAAGAGTGGGATCACAAAATATGAACACTCTTCTGTCTAACGCAACTGGATCGTAAATCAGTAGCAAAATACCAACTTAATCTGAACAGGAAGTTCCTAGCCTTCCCTTTTTAACTTTATTTTTATCTCCATAATGATTTGTCTGTTCCTTGATCATTGTGAGTTTCACATTTCTACTGTAAGTAATTAAACATAGTATTCAATGTGAGTTGTTTTCAATGGCAAACTTTCATCAGAGGCAAATTCTACAAGTCACAGCTCTTCTTGGATACCATTTGCAACCTGCTTTCCTCACTTTTCTCTGAGCTAGCTATTGTCATTTCTGCCTGCAAACACCACTATATCGAGGTTCACCCACACTTAGTCCATTTTAGCCACACACTTGAGATCACCCTACCCACAACCACCTGCATTTTGGATTCCTCATATGCACTGACCTCAAGTGCCCAATTGTTCCCCGTACTTGGTTTCTTTCTCTAACCCTGTAATGGACACATACTGTCTTCTCACTGAGATGGCTCAGGAGGATGCAGGCCTGTTCCTCAGTGTCCTCATTCTTCTTGTAAAACAGCTGGTGGAGGATCCTCTTTATCACGCGGTAAGTGGCAGTACCTTCCACAGCCAAGCACTGAGCAGCAGCCCAGCTATCCACAGTATTGCCTGCCACAGTGGGGTGAAAAAAGGAGTCCAGAGTGGTGATCTGTTCCTCTTGCCCATGTGAGAACAGCCTGTGGATTGGCACCCAAGGCAGCTACCTGCCTGATAATCTCACTTCGCCGTGCTCCACTCAGTCTAGAAATCCAGTCCTATACTTAATCCATATTTAAATAGAGCCTATCACAGTTTTAAATATAAACTGAAAATCTCAATGGTTAAGTCCTAAAGGCTAGGAAACAGCCAGAGGCATTTGTGGCTTTCCTGGGAGGTTCAGTTGTTTCTCCCCCTGGAGATTGAGAAGGCTGGGGTGGGAGGCCTTCCTCTGATAGGAATATAGCTGTTGAGTATATGCAGCCAGCCAGTTGTCCTGCCAGTTGTCAAGGCAAGGAGAAGCTCATCTCTTGGAAACAGTAGTTAGGCACCTTGGGCCTGTCATCTGACAGTCTTTCATTAAAAAAAAAAAAATCAGGTTATATTGAAGAAGACATGGTTTCTAATCAATTGCATCTATGAAAAGCTTAGTCCAGGGACCACTTGGTGGCAGTGTATCTATTTTGTAAAAGAACATAGGATGAACTAATTTCTGAATGTTGTAACATAAAGTAAAGCCAAACCCAGTACAGTAGACATCACAGAACATAACAGTGCGGAGGAAAGGACTGAGAAAGCCGGTGGTGAGATGTCTTTCTTAATCGCAGTAAGAACAGGGACTTACCCTTCAGAAGGGCAGTCTGCATGATGTTCTGGGCAAGAGGATTATGTGATTGTATGGCATACTGGCATATTGCTGCTGCCATCCGCACATTGGCATTCTTGTCACAAAGAGCAGCTTCCAGCCAAGGCTGTAGAACCTCTGGCAAGTCCTGGATGGTTGGGACTTGCGTAGTCGTCTTGTCTGTGATCAAAAGAGCCAGGTAAGAGTAGCCTCTTGCTTTTCTCCCAAATACAGCCTCCATCCCATGGCCATATGGTGGCCAACCTCAGTCTCAGCTGTGCTTACTGCTACTCAGGTACTCACTACGACTTAAATGTAATTACAGTTTAACTGAGCCCCTGTAATGGGCAGAATTTTTGCTTAAGGGTTTAGAGCACACTGCTGTGCTGGTATGCTGGTTCATAGTTCTTTATCTTCTGGCCTCTAAAGAGCTATATTCAAGCCAAAGAAGAGTGTTTCTAGCTAGGCTATGGTGACCATCACCATTATTTTCATGATGAAATCCACCTGTTTACCTCATGCAACTTTATATTTTTAATAATAATAGCAATTGTATTTAGGTAGTGCATTGACATTAATTACATAATGTTTACACATTCAGTCTTCCAACCCTTACTGACTTAGGCAAGGCAGGTATCACTGCAGAACTCACCAGGCAGCCTTTTTTTTTTTTTTTTTTTTTTTTATTTGAAAGGCAGAGTTACAGAGAGAAAGGGAAAGAGGGAGAGAGTGCATGCTTGTATCCACTGGTTCACTCCTCAAATGGCCACAAAAACCAGGGCTGGGCCAGGCTGAAGCCAGGAGCTTCTTTCAAGTCTCCCACATGGGTGCAGGGGCCAAAGCACCTGGGCCATCTTCCACTGCCTCCCTGGCACATTAGCAGGGAGCTGAATTGGAAGTGGAGCAGTCAGGACTTGTACCCGGTGCCCATATGGGATAGTGGAGTTGCAGGTGGCAGCCCCTCATCAGGGGCTGGAAGCTCAACCCAGGTCTTCTACACTAGTAGTGGGGTCCTAGCCACTTGAGCTATCACTGCTGCCTCCCAGGGTCTCTATTAGCAGGAAGCTGGAGTCAGGGTGCAGAAGTGGTCATCAAACCTAAGTATGCCTGTGTGAGATGCAGGCATCTCAATCATCAAACCAAACACCTACCTCCATCTGTCCTTTTTATTAATGCTGTGGACCAATATACCATCTGTTAAGAATAGACTACAGGTTGAGCACCACCACTCTGGAAATCTGAACTGCTCCAAAATCATGGTAATGCCAGCATGATGTCAAGTGAAAAATTCTATAGCTGACCTTTTGCTAATACTGTATAAAATACTACCTTCACGCTGTATGTCTAAAGTATATATGAAACAGAAATGAATGTCATGATTAGACTTGAGTCTCATTCACAAGATACCTCATTTTACACATGCAAATACTCCAAATTCCTAAAAACACTTCTTTTTTTTTTTTTTTTCAGATAAGTATTTCAGGTGAGGGCTACTCAACCTATAGATGCAACCATATGTATTTTGTGGACAAACAGAAATCAATTGAGTATTTCAAGAAATGAGGGGGTGGTGTTGGTGACATGCTAGTTGGATTTCCAGCTACTCCTCTTCCGATCCACCTCCCTGCTAATGCACCTGGGAAAGCAGCGGAAGATGGCCCAAGTACTTGGGTTCCTACCACCCATGTAGGAGACCTGGATGGAGATCCAGGCTTCTGGCTTCAGCTTGACACAGCCCTTGCAGTTGTGGCCTTGGGTAATAAAACCAGTGGATGGAAACTTCTCTCCCAACTCTGCCTTTCAAATAAATAAATCAAAGGAAGGAAGGGAGGGAGAATTTTCCTTGGGGAGGTAACAAGACAAATCAAAATGAAAATTTAGAGGTGTGGACATGTGAAATGCACAGCTCTCAGGAAGACATGTATGTCTTCCTTTGTAAGGATGTGGGAGACCTAGAGATAAGATAGTATTTGTTGCTACCTATTGAAGGTTTCTCTATGTGATAAGCACTGGAAATCTCTCAATTCATTTAATATCCAAATAAATAAGCATATATAATTTAAATATATTTATATGTGGAAATAGGGACACTGAACCAAACCTGGTTGATGGGTCAGGGAAGGTTCTGTAGGGCTAGGACACCTTAGTTGAAAGTTGAAGTGCAAGTATAGAGTAGAGGGAGAGGCTTTTCCAGCACAGGGAGCAGCAGACCTAAAAACCTGGAGGAAAAATGCCTCTGTCTGGATTCAATATGAAATAAATGAAATAAAACTTTTTTAAAAAAAGATTGATTGGGCCAGCGCCGCGGCTCACTTGGCTAATCTTCCACTTGTGGTGCCAGCATGCCGGGTTCTAGTCCCGGTTGGGGCGCCGGATTCTGTCCCGGTTGCTCCTCTTCCAGTCCAGCTCTCTGCTGTGGCCAGAGAGTGCAGTGGAGGATGGCCCTGGGCCCTGTACCCACATGGGAGACCAGGATAAGCACCTGGCTCCTGCCTTCGGATCGGCGCAGCCCGCTGGCCATTGCAGCCATTTGAG
Organism: Sylvilagus floridanus; assembly: GCA_949820135.1. Taxonomy (NCBI): domain Eukaryota; kingdom Metazoa; phylum Chordata; class Mammalia; order Lagomorpha; family Leporidae; genus Sylvilagus; species Sylvilagus floridanus. The sequence goes on along the minus strand of OX463228.1, from coordinate 5,670,127 downwards.
GGGTGAACCAATGGAAAGAAGACCTTTCTCTCTCTCTCTCTGTCTGACTCTGCCTGTCAAAAAAGAAAGAAAGAAAGAAAAAAAAAGAAAAGAAAAGAAAAGGAAGAAAAGAAAAGATTGATTGGTGGCCAGCTCCGTGGCGCAGTGGGTTAACACCCTGGCCTGAAGTGCTGGCATCCTATATGGGTGCCGGTTCTAGTCCCGGCTGCCCCTCTACCAATTCAGCTCTCTGCTATGGCCTGGGAAGCAGTAGAAGACGGCCTAAGTCCTTGGGCCCCTGCACCCACTTGGGAGACCCAGAGGAAGCTCCTGGCTTTGGATTGGCGCAGCTCTGGCCGTTGCGGCCATCTAGGGAGTGAACCAGTAGATAGAAGACCTCTCTCTCTGTCTCTACCTCTCTCTGTAACTCTCTTTCAAATAAATAAAATAAATCTTTAAAAAAAATTGATTCATTTATTTAAAGGGCAGAATTAGAGAGAGAGGAGATTTTTGATCAGCCGGTTCACTCCCCAAATGGCTGCAATTGGCAGGCCAGGGCTAAGCCGAAGCCAGGAGCTTCATCGGGGTCTCCCACATGGGTGCAGGGGCCATTTTCTGCTGTTTTCCCTGGTACATGGAGCTTGATCAGAAGTGGAGCATCCGGGACTCCAACCGGAGCTCGTAAGGTATACTGATGTTAACAGGCAGAGTAACCCGTGGTGCCACAATGCCAGCCCCAAAATGAAACTTAAAAGCCAGTAACTGTGTAGTTAGTCCCTGCCTTTAAGGTGTTATTTCCCTGTAAACAGCCTGTTAAGACAGAGTGGGAAGTTTGAGGAAGAAGTGAACCTCTGATGCCACCAGCAGCAAAGAAGGTTGGAAGTCAGTGCAGGGTTCATGTAAAAGTGGAACGTGGTATCTCCACACTTGGAGGGGTGAGTGTCAGTGCCGTTAGTCTTTTTGACATTTCATCATGTGAGCCCTGTGTCTTCTTGAACCACCTTCTCAGTAGATTACAGCTGTGGCTCTTATAGGAGGGAATTTTTTTGTTTTTAATTTATTTACTTACTTGAAAGGCAGAGTTAGAGAGAGAGATCTTACATCTGCTGGTTGACTCCCCAGATGGCCACAGTGTCCAGAGCTGGGCCAGACCACAGTCAGGATCCAGGAGCTTATTCCAGGTCTCCCACATGAGTATAGGGGCCTAAGCACTTGAGCCATCTTCCACTGCTTTCCTAGGTGCATTAGCAGGGAGCTGGGTTGGAAGTGGAGCAGCTGGGATGCAAACTGGTGCCCATATGGGATGCTGGCGCTCTAGGCAGCAGCTTAACCTACTTGCCATAGCACCAGCCTCAGGAAGGAAATATTTTTAAAAAGATTTATTTACTTGAAAGTTATAAAGAGGGACACATACACACACAGATCTCCCATCCACTGGTTCACTCTCTAAATGGCGTCAGTGGCTGGGGCTGGGCCAGCCAAAGTCAGGAGCTAGGAACTCCATCCAGGTCTCTCACATGGGCAGCAGAAGCCTAAGCACTTGGGCCATCTTCTGTCTCCCTAGGCACATTAGCAGAAGCTGGATCAGAAGTGAAGCAGTGGAGCTTGAACCAGCACCCATATGGGATGCCAGCATTGCAGGTGGCAGCTTAACCCACTGTACCACAATGCCAGGCCCTGAAAAATTTTTTTTAATTGATTACTATTAGTAAAGAAAAAAGCCATGGGCATTTCTTTTTGAAAAGATTATAGACTATTGGGAAAAAATGGCAAAATCCATGATTCATTTTACAAAATTTTAGAGTACAAAAGTAGTAAGTAAAACAACAAAAATCCTGAAAACTATGATTTTTTTTTTTTTTTTTGGACAGGCAGAGTGGACAGTGAGAGAGAGAGAGAGAGAGAGAAAGGTCTTCCTTTTCGATTGGTTCACCCCCCATGGCTGCTGCGGCTGGCGCACTGCGGTGATCCGGAGCCAGGAGCCAGGTGCTTCTCCTGGTCTCCCATGAGGTGCAGGGCCCAAGCACTTGGGCCATCCTCCACTGCTCCCTGGCCACAGGAGAGCTGGCGTGGAAGAGGGGCAACCGGGACAGAATCCGGCGCCCCAACCGGGACTAGAACCCGGTGTGCCGGCACCGCAAGGCGAAGGATTAGCCTATTGAGCCATGGTGCTGGCCGAAAACTATGAATTTCAGGGCTGGCATTGTGGTGGTATAGCAGGTTAAGCCACTGCCTGTGATGCTTATGAGCACTGGTTCAATTCCCAGCTGTTCCACTTCTGTTCCAGCTGTCTGCTCATGTGCCTGAAAGTAAGTCCCTGGGCCCTGCAACCATGTAGGAGATCCCAATGAAGCACTTGGCTCCAGCCTGGCCCAACCCTGGCCATTGCAGCTATCTGGAGAGTGAACCAGGAGATGGAAGATCTCTCTCTTGTCTCTCCCTTTCTCGCTGAATTCTGTCTTTCAAATAAATAAATAAATGCATCTGAAAAAAGAAAAAAAAAAAAAAAACCATGGGGGCTTGCACTGTGGCACAGCTGGTTAAGCTTACACCTGTGACACCAGCATTGCATATGGGTGCCAGTTCAAGTCCCAGCTGCTCCACTTCTGATCCAGCTCCCTGATAGTGCACCTGGGAAAGCAGCAGATGATAGCCCAAGTCCCTGGACCCCTGCCATTCATGTGGGAGACCTGGAAGAAGCTCCTGGCTCCTGACTTTGGCCTAGCCCAGCCCCAACCATTGTGGCCATCTGAGGAGTGGGCTGGTGGATGGATGATCTGTCTGTCTCTACTTCTCTCTTTCTCTCTCTTTCTAACTCTACCTTTCAAATTAATAAATACATCTGTTTAAAGAAAAAAAGATATGAATTTCATTTATGTAGTAAATTCTAAAGTATTAACAAACCCAGCAGACTAATAATATAATCTGGTATAATTCAAAAATTTGACAGCAGAGTTTGTCAGTAGAGTTAATCTACCAGTTAAAGGGGTAGAACTAGGGACTAGCTTTGTGATGCAGCAGGTTAAGCCACCACTTGCAATGCAGCATACTATATCAGAGTGCCAGTTTGAGCTCCAAGCTGCTCCACTTCCAATCCAGCTCCCTGATGATGGCCTTGAAATGCAGGGGAACATGGCCCAAGTATTTGAGTCCCTGACTCCCAGGTGGGAAATCCAGATGGAGTTCTGGACTCCTGGTTTCAACCTGGACTAGTCCTAGGCATTGCAACCATTTGGGGAGTGAACCAGTGGCTGGAATATTTCTCTCTCTCTCTCTGTCACCCTGCCTGTCAAATAAATAAGTCTGAAAAAAAGTAGGCCAGCACCGTGGCTCAACAGGCTGATCCTGCACCTTGTGGTGCCGGCACACCGGGTTCTAGCCCCGGTCGGGGCGCCAGATTCTGTCCCGGTTGCCCCTCTTCCACGTCAGCTCTGCTGTGGCCAGGGAGTGCAGTGGAGGATGGCCTAAGTGCTTGGGCCCTGCACCTCATGGGAGACCAGGAGAAGCACCTGGCTCCTGGCTTCAGATCAGCGTGGTGCACCAGCCGCGGCGGCCATTGGAGGGTGAACCAATGGCAAAGGAAGACCTTTCTCTCTGTCTCTCTCTCTCTCACTGTCCACTCTGCCTGTCAAAAAAAAAAAAAAAAAGTAAAATAAAACTAGAGTATGTCTGATAAAGTTTAACACCCATTTTTGTAATAAATAGAAAAGGCCATATATGAAGGAACTTCAAAAAGTTTGTGGGAGAATAGAATTAAAAGGTAAGTTTGGGTATGAAAAATTTTGAAATCTTTAGTTTTCCCATAACACACATTTCCATGAACTTTTTGAAGTGTACTCATAGTTTCTGGCTGTAAAGGATGGGTCTCCAGAAGAAGCTCCTGGCTCCTGGCTTCTGCCTGGTCCAGTCCCAGCTGTTGTGGCCAACCTCTCTCTCTGTCTCTACCTATCTCAGTAACTCTTTTAAATAAATACAATACATCTTAAAAAAAAAAAAAAATAGAACAGGTCTCAGCGTGGGAAAATGTGAACTCTCAAGCCTCTGAGCAAACAAAAGGTGATGCTGTGTCGTGACAAAGCCCTGGCCTGGAAGTCAGGGGTTTAACCTGCTGTGGATAAGACTCGTAAGTCAGGTCCGTCTCTGGGCTTGGCTTCCACATTTTTTTTTTAAGATTTATTTATTTATTTGATAGGGAGAGTTAGAGAGAGAGAGGAGGAGAAAGAGAGTGCTTCTATCTGCTGGTCAGCTCCCCAGATGGCTGGGCCAGGAGCTTCTTCTGGGTCTCCTGCATGAGTTCAGGGCTCCAAGCACTTGAGACATCTTCCACTGCTTTCCCAGGTGCATCAGCAGGGAGCTGAATTGGAAGTGGAACAGCCAGAACTTGACTGGCACCCATATGAGATGCTGGCGCTGTAGGCAGCGGCTTTACCGGCTATGCTACAGCGTCAGCGCTGGTTTCCACATTTGTACGGTGATCCCAGGTGAGCTCTAACGTCCCACCAGATCAGTTGTCCTATGGAGTAGTTTAGTCCTTACTCTCGTCTGTGTCCCCATGACTGGTGACACTCCAGGGCTGTTCCAGTGCAGCTGTGGCACATGTGGCGATGGCCTGGATCCGAGTGTCATCATGCATGTCTGTCAGGCTCCTCAGCAAGCTCTCCACCGTCTCATGGTGCCACTCGACGACTGTCACAGTGAGGGGAACGAGAAGAGAACTGCCTGGTTAGGGTTAGATACTGTGCTGCAGGCAGGAGACAGGAAGTGCCCTTTCCCTGAGGACAACCGAAGCACAGCATTAGCTTCGAATGGAGGGCCCAGAGAGGGGTCCTTAGGGATGACATGTACCCTCCCGAGTAGTTCCCAGATAGAACTCCCCCCAGTCCTAGCCTCTGTGTTATCTCTCTTTGCTTGAACAACTTTGCATTGTAGCCAACTGGAAATTGAAAGGAGCAATAAGACATACTGGTTAAGGTACTTTGTTGTTTGACATAACTGTTGTGGAATTAGTTATTAGCTGTGTGACCTTGGAAAAGTTACTTAGCCCCTGAGATTTCTCATTTGTCATATGAGACTAATACCACTGAGTTACTTTTGAGGGGTAAATGAGCTAAGTAGATCCAGTGTTTAGCAAAATACCCAACAAGACACGGAGGATTCGATGAATGTTAATCATTGTGATTATCATTGGGTTTCCTTGCTTTTGAGGCTTCAACGTCTTCCTCATTTGAGTTGCTAACTGCTCAGTTTGTAATTAGGATACTTTTATTTTAGTATTCCTACTAAATGTAGGTGCTCCCTGTTCACAGCTCTTACTCAGAATTTCTACCCTTTTTTGGACAACTGGTCTAGTTTATTTAATGAATTGCCCTTCCTTATTCAGCATTAACTAAACTGGTCTCTCATGTTCTGACGGCCAGCAGCTCTTGAATTCTCAAATACTTGTGAGGCCATTATTCTGCCCAGGTATTCAACCTTTTCTCATAGCTTTGAAAGAAAAGTAGACGCATGATAACCCCAACTCCAGAAATATATTTCAGAGGGAGGCTGTTCATATTGCAGTCAAATACAGTTTCTTTTGATAAAAGGTTTTCTTATGAAAAGATGTGTATTGTGAAAAAACTATGTATAGATTTTTCAAAAAAATTTTTTGGCACTGCAATACACTTACCTTTTACATTTTCCCACAAACTCTGGAGTACTCTGCATTCATCATTGCTTGCAACATTGTAAAACATCGTGCCTCCAGTGGTTGGGCAGCATATTTGGTCCTTCCCCTCATGCATCATTTACTGAGCATTAAGTTCCATAAATCAGCAAGACAGAGTTCCTGCCTATGAGGCGTTCTCCGTGGAGTGAATTTCTCCCCATTACTGAAGTAATACCCATGCAAAAAGCATCCAGATGCATGTGTGCCAGGATTCACCAAACACCCACTGTGTCAAAGGCTCTCACCTAGTGTAGTCTTGCAGTAAGATTTCACAAAAGAGGGATGGATGTTTCAAAGATTGAGAAATACTTGTCCAGAGTGAGACCCAGCCCATCGCTTATATATACCAGTATCTCAGGACCCCCCTTCACTCACTTATAGACCAGGCAGTCTTCCATTCCTGCAGCATCCTCTGTAGAGCGACCAGCTCCCAGCTCACATCCACCCTCGATGATCTTGCCTGCTTCTTCGATCTCCTGGTCTGAACAGGCACATCCTCACCCACCTGCAGCAGCACACCCTTGGCCGGGGTTGGCAAGGCAGTCCAGCGCAGGGCTCCTTTCACAGGCCTACAAGCTGTGCAGTGTGGCAGTGAGAGATCTCACCCCACTGGCCTAGGCCTTGCCACAGGGTGCTTCCAGCTAGCATCTCATTCCTAGTCCTCCTAACACCAAAGTGAAGCAGAACTCTTGCTAGCAGACTCATCCATGGTTATATAGGGAACTGGGTATGAGTCCCATAGGGAATTATGAAAGGTCCTGACTACAGACATGGGAGGCCATGATGATGGTGAGGGAGAGAGATTTGGGGCAGGAGATGAGCTGGAATTCAAATATATATATATTTTTACATATATATATATATAAATATATATATATATATATATATAAAACATCTATCATGGCATCCAAGCCCAATAATTTTCCTATTTTTTCCCCCAGGTTCTTTTAGCTTCATTTCCTGAGATGAGATGATAAATAAAATGGTTATAAGAAGGTATGTCTATGTCGCTATACTTTCCCCAGATCAATCTCAAGTACTATTTTTTAAAGTTTGATGTGAAAATTCCTACAGCATCAGCCCATTAAATACCCTTTCCTGGGAACAAAGAGGGCAGGGGCCCAGCGTGCCTGGGGCAGAGAGTGCCTGTGACGCAAGTGTGATGGGGGGCAGAGAATGACCGTGATGCTAGTGTGGTGGGGGGCAGAGAATGCCCGTGATGCTAGTGTGGTGGGGGGCAGAGAATGCCCATGACGCAAGTGTGGTGGGGGGCAGAGAATGCCCGTGATGCTAGTGTGGTGGGGGGCAGAGAATGCCCGTGACGCACGTGTGGTGGGGGGGCAGAGAATGCCTGTGATGCTAGTGTGGTGGGGGGCAGAGAATGCCTGTGATGCTAGTGTGGTGGGGGGCAGAGAATGCCCGTGACGCAAGTGTGGTGGGGGGCAGAGAATGCCCGTGATGCACGTGTGGTGGGTCGCAGAGCCTCCGTGAAAGCAGTGGGATCCTTGGAGAATTTTTTTCAAAGGTAGAATTCACACACAATAAGATTCATCCTGTTAAAGCGTACACTTTTTAGTGTATTCAGAGTCCAACAACTATCACCACTATAATTTCAGATTTCCTCACCTCCCCCCAAAAAGCCCATACCCATCCTTCCTCCCCTCCCCCCAGCCCCTGGCAACATTAATCTACTATCTGTCTTTACGGATTTGCCTGGTCTCATGGAGAGGGCATGCAGAATGGAGCTGGCTTCTGGGGAAGGCAGTATACTAAAAATAACGCCTTGAGTTTGTGTCGCAATGAAAGTCTGCAAAATGTATTCACAAAATCACCTCATCGCAGTCTCACAGAAGTGCCTTGCTGTCTTAATGATCAGTGTCTGCATTTTAATGAAGCAGTCCACCAGCCCAGAAGATGACTGACCAAGATCCAGCCCAAGGTGTTGCTGCATTCTAGTGGTGATCCACAACAAAGCAGGAGGGTGAGTGTTTGAGGGGGGATGTGCCCATAGTGGTCATCATTAGCACCTCTTCTACCCTAGTGGCTACTGCCTATCCAGGAAGCACTAGAGACAGAGGTTCAGGGCTGGTGGGATAAACAGCAGGTCACTCCTGCTGTTTGTTTCTGTACATCAGGAGACCCATCCGAACAGTGATTCAGCAAGAGAAGAGTAATGGACATAGAGACATGGCCTTTTGTTTCCTAAACTCATTTCTCTGTCATCTCCCTCTCCTCTACCCTGTTTGTCTTACAGAATGTAGAATGATGTATTTACGAAATGGAAACTTAGAACAAAGGAAGACCACAGGACCTGAGGCAAGTATAGCCTGATTGTGGAGTGGGAGGCTAGAGCCAGCCCAGGGGAACAGGACAGAATGCTGTGCCAGGAGTTGGACGACTTTCTCTTGGAAGCATTAAGATGGGACTTGGCTTATTGGTAATCACTGGCTTCAAACCACTTGATTACACCTGAGTTATATCTGATTTCAATTGGATGTATGTCCCACCTAGGCTCTTTCTAGTTCCAACCAGTATTTTATGAGATGATTTTTAGTCGGGTGGAAAGGGATTCTCTACTGCCATGAGCCAGGGAGGAGCCTGAAAGAAACACACTTCCATCACTACCCGCCCCTGTTAGCTTCCTGCTTACGTGCTTCAGGAACTGGCTGGGAACTCCACATTTCTGGGGTTTCAGGGAAGACCTTAGCTAGCTGCTTATTGTACTGATTCAGGTTTTCCAGGAAAATCTGGTCTTTTTTTGCCCCAATCTTGTGGACGATCTGGACTTCATCTGTGAACAAAGAAACAGTGAGCCCCCTAGCACCCTCCTCTTCTCTTCCCAAGTCACCAGGATCTGACTCAATTTCTTTTTGCTCTAATCGGAGCCTCAGGCCAAAACTGCCACGCTGTGGGCATCCCTTGAAGGTGGCTGTTGCATAGAAATGTCACAGCTGGCCTCTTGGAGAAGCCTTATGGGACCTGGGAGCTAAGGATGGCACCCTCCATCCATCAGGAAAGCAGAGCCGAACTCATACTAAAAGGAGGTACCTGATTAATCCTATCAGTCTTGAATATCTTAATCCGATTTTTTAAATTTATTTTTTAAGGTATACAAATTTCATAAGTACAACTTTAGGAATATAGTTGTTCTTCCCAACCTACCCCCCCCACCCACAGTCCCACCCCTCCTCTACCTCCTCTCTCCCCTTGCCAGTCCCATTCTCCATTAAGACTCTTTTTAATCAAAATAGTTTTGTTAAATGCTTGAAGACTTTCAGCTGACAGCAGTTAGGAACAAGATAGGGGTCAGAAAGAAGAAACAGGTTGGTTGGAACATGCAGACCTACACCAGGTTTCCTGGAAGCTCAGCAAAATGGGAGTGGGAGTGGTGGGCATTTATTGAGCAACTTCTGTGTGCTAGGCATTGAACAACAGGCATCATGCTTTCTTGTCTACTATATTTGAAGGACATTTTTAACATTTTTTATAAAGAAGGTATATAAGGCTCAGAGTGTTTGTTGAAGGTTACGAAGAAAGGACTGAGCCAGGATTTAAAGCTAAATCTGACTCCAAGGCAAGTGATTTTTTTTTTCCCCAGCACAGTTCCTCAGTAAGGGGAATATCTCAAAGTGAGCAAGTGAAGAAGGATGAAGAGGTAGTTTGTTCCCGAAGTCAGATATTGCATTCTCCATGGCCCCCTTAGGAAGGTAAGGGGTAGAGAAAGAGGAAGAGAGGAGACAGTTCCCACAGTACCAGGTAGCACCGCCCTGAGCCCCTGTGCTAGAAACCAACAGGTGTCCCCATGAAAACCTGGGTCATCCAAGAACTGTCATCCACACCCATGGCTGTTTCTGTTCACCAACTCTCTTCCAATTCCATGGTCCATGCCCACCCACCTGCATCCCACCACAGGGCTCAAGCTGTTTTACCAAGGAGAGTCTCCTGTTCAAAGGTGTTGTCTGTGGAGTAAGCAAACTTTCCAGCTCTGGGGTTCACTTGTCGGAAGTAGCTCTCATTCTGGGGTTGGCAGATGTTTCTCTTTGCCTTGATATCCTGAGCAGTCTTATTGTTGCTGGGTGTGATTTCATCCGTCTGTTCTTGTGGGGAGTAACTGGACAACCTTGGCATAAGTGAGAGAAAAGGAAACAGGGGAAAGGGTGGGAGATGAACTCCCCTTTCCATTAGATCCCCAGCTCCTTCCCTTTCCTCTTTAAGCCCCACTCATACACATGTGAGCATCTGAAGAACACCTGTGTCGACCTGTTAGCCTTGCCTCTAAGGTGCCAGATGGACACGTAGCCACCAGAAGGGCCTATTTCCAGCCACCTTTCCCCTCCTTTAATGGATTCGTGCCTTTAACAGCTCTTGACAGATCAATAGAGTGACCATGCTCACTGCATAAGGATACAATGGTACCCTTATAGGTTCATGGACTTGGAGAAGGGAATCTGCCTCTCTGTTGTCTCATTCTACTGTGTGTGTGGCTATTTATTCACTCAGTGGACAGGCTGCAAGCTCCTTCAAAGTTATATTATAATATTGCATTTTATTCCTAGCAATTGACAGACTACCTGGAAAGCAGCAAGAGTATAATGTGTTTGTCCAGTAGATGAATAATAAATAAGTAGATTGCTACTTATTTTTGTTCACTTTTGGAAATCAGAATATTATACCAGCTCTGGTCTTCCTTTAGCTATAAATAAGAAGGACGCAACCCGAGGGATGTAGTTATCCTTTTCTCCCAGGCTGCTGAGGTCTCTGTCCTGCAGCTGGTTGGTTTTTAGGTCAGTGCTCCTTGTTCAAAGTGAGGCAGGACCAGAGCTCAGTGTCATGAGGTCTCAGCTGTCCTCACTTTAACCACAGATAACACCTATGGGAGCACCCGAATGATAACTGATAGTTAAATTTGCTGGAGCAGGCTAAGAACAGTCCCTCCAAGGGCAGTGGTTTTCAACTGTGGGAGATTTTGTCCCTCAGAGACATTTGGCAGTGTCATAGCCGGGCAGTGATAGAGCCAGCTAGTGGCTAGAAGCCATTGATGCTGCTGACATCTGTGCACACGGCAGCCCTACTAGGGAAAAAACTGTCTAACCTAGAATGTCAGTGGTGTGGAGTTAAGAAACCTTAACTTTGACAAGATCTCAGAAAGCAGGTAGGTGATGGAGAACATGAGGTTGATGGGACAGTACGGGAGCCCACCTGGGAGTCCAGGGTTCTCAAAGGCGCACCCGAGGCCCTGACCTATCTACCTGTAGTAGACAGGAAGTGGCAGCTCCTGCTTCTTTGTTTCCTGGGGGTACACGCTGACATTCTGATCCGCCTCAAACTCCGCTGTCTCTTCCTCCTCCAGCTGCTGCAGGAGCTCCAGGTCACTGGCAGAGGTGAGCTCATCTCGGATGTGGCTCCAGTCATACTGCTGGCGCAAGAAGCTCTGCCACTTGCTGGGAGACTCTCCAGGCCTCAAAGGACGCTTGCTCTGGATCCATCGGGCCGTGCGTTTGTTCAGCTTCCCCAGCACGACAGCCTCCCAGGCTCTAGCGACCTTCTCAGCAGGCGGGAGCCAGGCTTCCCTCTCCTCCAGCATTATGTCTGGAGAGGGAGGCTGCGGGGTGAGAGGTCGAGGTGCTTCCTGGACTATGCTCGCCGGCTTTGACTTCCTCAGCTTTTTTTTGGGATTGGCAGAGCTGTCTTTCTTCTTGCCCTGGAAAGTGTCCCCCACTGAGGGACCGTGCTGAGGGACAGTTTTCTCAGGTCGGGCCTTTCTGAGCTGGGGGGGCTGGATGATGTTGTCTGTGTTGTAGAGGTGGTCAAAACTGTACTGGCTGTAAGGGACGCTGGGCAGCCCTCGCTGCCACACCACCTCCTGCGAGAAGGTGAAGTTGGCAGCAGCCCTTTTCAGATACTGGTTCTTGAGATGTGTGTAGTGCTGTGGGCTGAAGTGGAAGGTTGGAGGCGCACACGAGACAGAGGCATACTCCTTGCCTTTTGGTTTTGAGTTGCAGAAAAGCGTGCCCCATCCCAGCTGTGGGGGGAGTGGCTGATGCAAAAGAGGGATCTTGCCATTCTGGGTCCTGGTCATGTTGTTTCTACACTGCCTGTCCAGAGGCAGGGCCTGGAGATGGGGCCAGGAACCTGTGAACGGGATGCAAAGAACCAGTAAGAGCCTTCTGCCAGCAGAAACGGGAAGCCTACAGCAGCATAGAAAGAATAAGGGTCTGGCACTTGGCATCGTGGATGGAGTGCCTGGGTTTGATCCCTAGCCCCAGCTCCCAGTTGCAGTTTTCTGCCAGTGCAGACCCTGAGAGGTTCTGGTGATAGCTCAAGTAACTGGGTTTCTCCATGTGGGGGACCTGGATTGAATTCCTGGCTCCTGCATTTAGGTGCCTTCCCAGCTGTGCCACTGCAGGCATTTGTGAAGTGAGTCAGTGAATGGAGCCATTCCCTCTGTTTCTCTGCTGTTTGACTAAATAAATTTTTAAAAATTTAAGAAAAGAAGCAGAATAACACAGAATACAGAGAGGAGGGGTGGGAATTGGGGGAAAGGACACGCAAATTAGAAGAACAAAAGAAAGAAACGGTGCGACATTGTAAATATTTCTTGTATCACACCCATGCTCCCAATTCTCACATTGTTTCCATAGCTCAGACCCTCATCTCCTTTAAGCATTACTGCATTTCAGTAGTATACCACGGGGCTGGCACTGTGGCATAGTGGGCTAAGCCTCTGCTTCCAGCGCCAGGGGCCGGTTTGTGTATTGGCTGCTCCTCTTCCAATCTAGCTCTCTGCTATGGCCTGGGAAAGCAGTGGAAGATGGTCCAAATCCTTGGGCCCCCACACTTGCGTGGGAGACCCAGAAGAAGCTCCTGGCTCTTGGCTTCAGATGGGCTCAGCTCCAGCCATTGAGGCCATTTGGGGAGTGAACCAGCAGATGGAAGACCTTTCTCTGTCTCCCACTCTCTCTAACTACCTGTCAAATAAGTAAAATCTTAAAAAAAAAAAAAAAAAAAAAAAACCACAAGTATACCACACTTTAATTTTGTGTGTGTGTGTGTGTGTGTGTGTGTGTTAAAGAGTTTCTTTTTCTCTGTTCAAAAGGTTTACAGCATGAAGTTCAAACTATTCAGTCTGACATTCAGGATTCTCCATGAGTATGACCCCAGTTAATGACTTTTTCTAGACATGTAACCTCTGCTTCAGCCTGTTGGGTCTTCTCGCTGTCCTCTGAGTATTTCTTTCTCCCTCCACGAGTGCAGCTTCGCTATGTGCTCTCTACATGAAAAAGGCCTTTCTTCCATACTTGACACAGATTCTATCCATTCTTTCAGGCTCAGCTCAATTCCTACCGGCTGTGTAATATTTTCTTGACCTATCCAGGCTATTATTATACCTGAATGTGTAAATCACTTCCTTTGATTGTTAATTCTGTGATTCTTCACATTGTTAGATATACGGCTCTAACTGTTCAGCCCAAGACCGTGTCTTCTGTCTCTCCAGACTAGCCTGGCACTTTTCCATATCACTACTTAGTCTTCATTGTTAAAAATATTCAAGCTGGGGGCCAGTGTTGCGATGCAGCAGGTAAAGCTGTTGCCTTTGATGCTGCCATCCCTTGTGGGCACCAGTTGAAGCCCAGGATGCTCTACTTCTGATCCAGCTCCCTGCAAACCTGCCTGGGAAAGTAGTGGAAGATGGCCCAATTGCTTGCACCCCTGTCACCCACATGGGAGACCTAGATGGAAGGAGTTACAGGTTCCTGGCTTCAGCCTGGCCCAGCCCTGGCTATTGTAGCCATTTGGGGAGTGAAACAGCAGATGCAACATCTTTTCTCTGATTCTCCCTCCCTGTAATTCTTCCTTTGAAATAAATAAAATCAACCTTTAAAAATATTCAAGCTGTATAATATTTTATCAAGTAGGTAAATCACTCTGGCCCTTCCTTAATTATTAGGCAGACTGTTCCCAGGTTTTGACTAGCACAGAAAATGGTAGAGAACTAATGCTTAGATTTAGTGTTTAGCTTTGTTTTGCTTTTTCTTCTGAAGCCCCTTGGCCTAGTAATGATAGTTGGCAATTACAGGGTACTTTGCTAAGGGCTTTACATTGAGAACTTATTATGTTCTGGGAAGAAGCTGAAGCTCAGAGATGGTCGGCAAATTGCTTTAGATCACATAACCCATAAGTTGAGGCATCAGGTTCCAATCCCGGCCTGCCAGGTGGTAACTCTGTGCCGTGCTGGCCATGGCTCAAGCTCCACTCCCCAGCACTGTGTTGGCCTTGCCACTCTCAGAGCACATGGATCTTCTTGCACACACAAATGAAGCTAAGACCAATTATTCCGTGTCCATCTCTCTTGTCAGAACCAACTGCTGCCCTTCTCTGCACCCCAGGTCTGACTTTTTTTCCCCTTGTAACCTGCAGCAAATACCATCCTTCCCCAGGGCCTGATTTCTCCCACTGCGTTCTGTATATGAAATCTGACCTTGTATTTGTTTCTGTTAAGAGTCAGCTTTTGGCTGGCGCGGCGGCTCAATAGGCTAATCCTCCGCCTTGCGGCGCCGGCACACCGGGTTCTAGTCCCGGTTGAGGCACTGGATTCTGTCCCGGTTGCCCCTCTTTCAGGCCAGCTCTCTGCTGTGGTCTGGGAGTGCAGTGGAGGATGGCCCAAGTGCTTGGGCCCTGCACCCCATGGGAGACCAGGAGAAGCACCTAGCACCTGCCTTCGGATCAGCGCGGTGGGCCAGCTGCAACGCACCAGCCGCAGTGGCCATTGGAGGGTGAACCAACGGCAAAAAGGAAGACCTTTCTCTCTGTCTCTCTTTCTCACTGTCCACTCTGCCTGTCAAAAAAAAAAAAAAAAAGTCAGCTTTTACTGGGATGCCACTAGGCCAGAATTGATAACTTGCTTCAAATTAAGTCACGAGACAGGATTTTGGCACTGTAGTTAAGATGCCACTTTGGATGCCCATATCCCATATCAGAGGGCCTGGGTTTGAGTCCTGGCTCTGTTTCCAATTCCAGCTTTCTGCTAATGCACACCCTGGGAGGCAGCAGGTGCTAGATTAAGTAGTTGGATCCCTGCCACCCATGTGGGAGACTCAGACTGAGTTCTGGGCTCTGGGCTTTGACTTGGTCCTGCCCTAGCAGTTGTGGGCATTTGGGGAGTAAAGTAGTAGATGGAAGATCTTTGTCTCTCTGCCTTTCAAATAAATAATAAAACTTTAAAAGGGGCTGGCGCTGTGGCTCAGCAGGTTAACACCTAGCCTGAAGCGCCGGCATCCCCTCTGAGTGCCGGTTTGAAACCTGGCTGCTCCACTTCCGATCTAGCTCTCTGCTGTGGCCTGGAAAAGCAGTAGAAGATGGCCCAGGTCCTTGGGCCCCTGCACCCACGTGGGAGACCTGGAGGAAGCTCCTGGCTTCATATCGGCACAGCTATGGCCATTGCAGCTAACTAGGGAGTGAACCAGCGGATAGAAGACTTCTCTCTCTCTCTGCCTCTCCTCTCTCTGTGTAACTCTGACTTTCAAATAAATAAATAAATCTTTAAAAAATTAAATCACATGTGATTAATATGATGTCCCTCTAGGATTTCTGTACATAAAACTAAATTTAGTTGTTTCATCTGTTTACAAAGAAGAAGGCAGTGTGGCCACAAGGGCACTCAGTGTTTCAATAGCTGGAGTAGAAGAATTAGGGCAAAGGTAAAGGACAGTCACATGGAGTTATTTTTCCTGAAATAGTATTTACTCTCACTGGTTGAAAATGAACTGTCAGAGAGAACATGTCAGTGTCCTCCTGACTTGTTATTGCTCTAATAAAATACTGCACATTCTTAACACATCTGTGTATCAGGATCTTACTAGAGAGAGTTTTACACTTGATTTTAAACTTGAAAAACAGGATGAGGCTCCCCTTTGGAAGTGGGTTAAAAGCCTGGGACACGGTGTGTCCTGCCCTTCTCTTCCTTTCCCTGGCCTCTTGTCAGGAGGGGGCTGGCTGTAGCCCTGCGTCTCCAGGGCGCGTGGCCTTGGGGCCACCTGCCCTAGATGCTCCTCCACGTGGCTGGTTCCTGGTGCTTGGTATGGACTCAGATTTACCTCTCTCTCTTAGATAGAGCTCTCACTCTCCTATGCTGCTTTCTCACTAAATAAAAGCCTAAAATGTAATAATAAAAAAAAAAACCAACCCACAGGATGAGGACTGGTTTCACCACAGGATGGCTGCTTGTATGGAGTGATTTAGGGTGTCCCCAATTTCAAGGGCTCTTCATAAAGTTCACAGACAGTTTATATTATGAAAAACCATATTTCATAGATTTTTATTTTTTTGGACCAAAATAAGCCTAGCTTTTAATTCTACTCTTCTACAAATTTTTTCAAGTCCCTGCATATGTGGCATAAAGAATGGTTATAATGCAAACATCCCAGAAAGCATACCATATTATCATTATTAGTTATTATAAATTCTAAAGGAATAGCTGTTACTGATATGAGGGCTTCTTGAAAAGGAAGGAAACACGTAATAGATCCATTTATACAGGAGTGAGGTCGGGACTAAAGGTCAGTATAGTCAGAAGACCTGTCCTGGGTGCCTTAGAACGAGAAGACAGCTGCAAGGCCAGGTTCTGCTCTTCCCAGCCATGTTACTTGGGCAGGTGATTAAAACAGCCGGCTGCCTGTTCTGATTTTATGTTAAAATGAAGGTTGACACAGGAAATGTGGGTTAAAGTTCTTTTTGCAGGCTGCAAGATATTGCATAAATGTGGAGAATTGTTACTATTGATATAGGGGCGGGATGAATTCTTGTTAGAAGGAACATCTCTGTGGTCTCACAGTCAGATGTACTGGGCACTAATGGGAGAATTTGGAAGTATGGGTCCATGTTTGGCCCAGTGGTTGAGATACCCACATCTCTATATTGAAGAGCCTGGTTTGAGTCCTGGCTCTATTTGCAATTCAGCTTCCTACATGCACATCCTGGGAGGCAGCAGGTGATGGCTCAAGTTCTTGGGCCCCTGTCACCCATATGGGAGACCCGATTGAGCTCCTGCCTCCTGGTTTCCAACTGGTGCAGCCCTTGTTAGGTAAATGGTGCAGTTTTATCTATGGCGCGATCTACACCCTGATTTACATCCTAGGCCCTAGCCCCCACCGCCATTAATTAAAGCCAGGTAGCCACATGGCCCAACCACCGGTGTCAAGCTCCACATCCTAATGGGATTCACTGCTCTTGCTTCCCTGCCTGCCCTCTGGCAAAGTTTTAAAAGAACCTGTTCCTGAACACGGGGCTCTCTCTGGCCTCCTCCTCTGGTCTCCTTTCTCTTCTCTCCTACTCTCTCTCTCTTCTCTCCTCGCTAGCTCCTCTCCTCTCTCTCTTCTCTCCTCGCTAGCTCCTCTCCTCTCTCTCTCCTCTCTGTTACACTCTCCTTCTCTCTCTTTTCTCTTCGCCCCACCCCTCTGGTCTGCTAGGTTTTCCCCAATAAACTCTTCCCCTTACTCGGGTGTTTGGTGTGTTTTGTGACAGCCTAACAGCCCTGGCTGTTATGGGTATTTGAGAAGTGAACAAACAGATGGAACATCTGCCTTTGTCTCTCTGATTTTCAAATAAAATGAAAATAAATGAATGAAAATATTTTTTAAAAGGGGGGGGTTGGAGCATTAAGCACTTAAAAGAGAAGGTGCTTAGAGAAGGAAGGGCAGACCTACGAATGGGGTTCATCTGCACGGAGATGTTACCTACCTTATAACAGCTGGGTCCTTACTACTAACAAACAGCCCTCAGAGCTGAAAGCTGAATGGCAGGTCCCAAGCCCTTTTTGTACACTGACAGCATAAAAAAATGAGTAAGTCGATCCTGGCATAATTACAGCTCAGGGTTTGCAGTCCTGGCAAGCAGCAACTACCAGCATTATCTCTGCACGTGGGAACCAAGGCTGAAAGCGCAGGAGTGAGGCTGGAAAAGTTAGGCCACGTACTTCCAGGTACAACTTGATGGATTTCTAGACCCCTAGTTGCTAAATGTGCAAGTTGAACTAAAGTCTTCTCCTGCCATTTTATGAGTGTAAGAAGCCAACTCCAGAGGAGCTGTAGCTCAGATTCCACATTTAGTGCTGCTTTCTTCTCACCCTCACAGTGCCCAAACACTCCCTGGTCTGATACTGCTTGCTGCAGAAGTGTTTGGAGTGTTGAGTAATGTGTGCTGAAAGGAGTAATGTCTTGCTTTTTTCCTTCTGTTACTAAAAGAGAAGGAACTGGGGCCGACGCCATGGTGTAGCGGGTAAAGCCGCCACCTGCAATGCAGGCATCCCAAATGGGTGCTGGTTCGAGTCCCGGCTGCTCCACTTCTGATCCAGCTCTCTGCTATGGCCTGGGAAAGCAGTGGAAGATGACCCAAGTCCTTGGGTCCCTGCACCCACGTGGGAGACCTGGAAGAAGCTCCTGGCTCCTGGCTTTGGATCAGCACAGCTCCAGCTGTTGTGGTCAACTAGGGAATGAACCAGCGGATGGAAGATTTCTCTCTCTCTCTCTCTCTCTTTCTCTCTCTCTGTGCTTCTCCTTCTCTCTGTGTGTAACCCTGACTTTCAAATAATAAATAAATCTTTAAAAAAAACCAGTGTCTTCTGAGAACTGTTACATATACTTAGGGCTGGCATTGTGGCAGCTGCCTCCTATGATGCCAGCATCCTTGACTTAGGTCTGGCATAGCCCTGGCCATTGCTGCCATTTGGGGAGTGAACCAGCAGATGGTAGATCTCTCTCTCTCTCTCTCTCTCTTTCTCTGTAACTCTGATTTTCAAATATATAAATAAATCTTTTATATATATTCTCATCTCCATTCAGATTCTATTTCTGAAGTGGGAGGGTCCAAGAGGCAGTAGTGAGCTTTTGGAGTGGTGTTCATTAGGCTTAAGTAACATAAGGCTTAAAGTAATTTCTGCATCAACATCACCTGAGGAGCTTGTTAAAATGCAGAGTTCTGGGTGGGTTTTTGGTATAGTGATTTTTTAAAAGATGTTTTATTTGGCCGGCGCCGTGGCTCAACAGGCTAATCCTCCGCTTTGCGGCGCCGGCACACCGGGTTCTAGTCCCGGTCGGGGCACCGGATTCTGTCCCGGTTGCCCCTCTTCCAGGCCAGCCCTCTGCTGTGGCCCGGGAGTGCAGTGGAGGATGGCCCAGGTGCTTGGGCCCTGCACCCCATGGGGAGACCAGGAAAAGCACCTGGCTCCTGGCTCCTGCCATCGGACGAGCGCGGTGCGCCGGCCGCAGCGCGCCGACCGCGGCGGCCATTGGAGGGTGAACCAACGGCAAAAGGAAGACCTTTCTCTCTGTCTCTCTCTCTCACTGTCCACTCTGCCTGTAAAAAAAAAAAAAAAAAAAGATGTTTTATTTGACAGAGTTACAGAGAGACAGAGAAAGAGAGAGACAGAAGAGAGATCTTCCATCTGCTGGTTCATTCCCCAGGAGCCAAGCACTTCATTTGGGTTCCTCACACGGATGGCAGGGGCCCAAACACTTGGGCCATCTTCAGCTGCTTTTCCAGGCACAGCAGTAGGGAGCTGGAAGTAGAACAGCTGGGACTCAAACCAGCATCCATATGGGATGTCAGTGTTGGAGGCAGCGGTTTTACCTGCTACACCACAATTCCAGCCCCTGGTATGGTGATTAGGACATGGCTTGGGATGCCCACATCCCATATTGGAGAGCCTGGGTTCTAGTCCCGGCTCTAGGCCCAATTCCAGCTTCCTGCTCACGTGCACACTGGGAGGCAGCAGGTGACAGCTCACATAATTGGGCCCCTGCTATTCACATGGGTGTCTTAACCACTAGGTTAAATGCCTGCCTCTAGAAATCTACGTTTAAATAAGCTCCCAGAGGCCATTATAGACATTAAATTTAGAAAAATCACATCCCTGAAAGGCATCAATGGGGTGTTATTAAAGTATCTTGGTTGATGCGGAAAACGGGATCAAGGAACACAGCCTCTTTTTTTTTTTTTTTTTTTTTTTTTTTGGACAGGCAGAGTGGACAGTGAGAGAGAGAGAGAGAGAGAAAGGTCTTCCTTTGCCGTTGGTTCACCCTCCAATGGCCACTGCGGCCGGCACACCACGCTGATCCGAAGGCAGGAGCCAGGTGCTTCACTTGGTCTCCCATGCGGGTGCAGGGCCCAAGCACTTGGGCCATCCTCCACTGCACTCCCGGGCCACAGCAGAGAGCTGGCATGGAAGAGGGGCAACCGGGACAGAATCTGGCGCCCTGAACGGGACTAGAACCTGGTGTGCTGGCACCGCTAGGCGGAGGATTAGCCTGTTGAGCTACAGCGCCGGCGAACACAGCCTCTTAAGCTGGCTTGTTTCAAATCCCCCTCTGCTTCTTCCTCCTACTGAAAAACGTCCCCTCATCTCCCCACCGCCTTTCTGGTTTACCCTTCTCTCCATGCCCTCAGCTGTACACTGTCTCTAGCTGCATCCCAACTCCTTCATCAGACGGATTCCTGAGTGGGGCCCAGAGTACCAGTTAGTATCTGACCACTTGATACCTAGTCCAAAGTCTTTCCAATTACCTCAGAGTGCTTCTTACATTCATTCAGATAATGGTAAAGTAGCCTTGCTCTAGAATTATTTTCAAAATCCTCAGCGGGAACTCAGTCCTTAATGGGAAGCAAGCTTCTACATCGTTCAAGTTCCTTGGTTTCTTATGTTCCATAGCTGTTTATGTTGGTCACCAAGTAACCAACTCTAGAATTCCATGGATCTGCTCAGAGAACCTGTGGGTTCATCTGAGAGTATCTTCAACTAGTTATTACATTTCCTTTGTTTTTTAAAAAAGATTTTTTATTTATTTGAAAGGCAGAGTTACAGAGAGGCAGAGAGAGAGAGAGAAAGGTCTTCCATCCACTGGTTCATTCCCCCAAATGGCCACCACAGCTGAAGCTAGGCCAATATGAAGCCAGAAGCCAGCAGCTTCTTCCAGGTCTCCCACATGGGTGCAGGGGCCCAAGCACTTGGGCCATTTTCTGCTGCTTTCCCAGGCACATTAGTAGGGAGCTGGAGGGGGACTGGAACAGCTGGGACTTGAATCATAACTATGGGGTGCCGGTGCTGCAGGCAGTGGCTTTACTTGGTACGCCACAGTGCCAGTCCCTTATTCCTTTTTTAAAAAATGTATAGGGGCTGGTGCTGTGTTGCAGTGGGTAAAGCCATGGCCTGCAGTGCCAGCATCCCATATGGGTGCCAGTTTGAGTCCTGGCTGCTCCACTTCCGATCCAGCTCCCTACTGATGTGCCTGGGAAAGCAGCAGAAGATGGCCCAAGTCCTTGGGCCCCTGCACCCACATGGGAGACCCGGAGGAAGCTCCTGGCTCCTGGCTTCAGATCAGCGCAGCTCTGGCCGTTGTGGCCAATTGGGGAGTGAACCAGTGGATAAAAGACATCTCTCTTTCTCTCTCTCTCTCTGCCTCTCCTCTTTCTGTGTAACTCTGACTTTCAAATAAATAAATAAATTTTTTTAAAAACTAAAAAATAAATTTGCATAGATATGATACAGTGGCTATGAAACTATGAAAAAAAGGAGATGATCTTACAATTCACAATACTGGTTCCATCTGGAGAGAAATGGGATGATTTGGCCTTTAGGAATCATTTCAAGCAGGGTATGTGGGAAAGCTGCTAAAATTTCACCTACTTGTCATGACGCAGATATTCTTTTTACAATATTACAGTTGACTGACTGCTCAGTTGTTTTCTGTATATGAAGCACTTGTAGTACATTTCCAGAATGCAATTCAATACACAAATGTGAGTGCACTTTGAATGGCTAGCAACAACCATAATGAAAGTTCATCAAATCAGAATGTGTTTTATTAAATTCCATGAAATTCACATCCAGGCTTGTTTTGTTTGTTGAACTTAAGAAAAAATTACTTTCAGAGAAATCCGTGCCAGTGAAGAGCCAAGGCAGCCCCCACCTCAAGGTCTCATTGTTGACTCCCTGCTGTCCTTGCCTGAGACTGTCCCACGTGGAAAACAGCCCTGAGAAAGGGCACCTGTTCCATGGAGAAGTCAAAATCTGCCACTTCCCAGCCTCCGGGTGCCTCACCCCTCGGAGAGCCTGCAGCAGGACTGCCAGGGCTGGAGAGGGGGCTCCCTAAATTACCTTTTGTGTAAAATGAGCTTTGTGGAACTGCATCTTTTTTTTTTTTTAATATTTATTTATTTGAAAGAGTGACACAGAGAGAGAAGAGAGGGAGAGAAAGAGAGAGAGAGAGACAGACAGACAGACAGGCACAGAGACAGACAGACAGACAGGCACAGAGACAGAGAGAGAGATCTTCCATATGCTAATGTTGGTTCACTCCCCAAATGCTTGCAGCAGCTGGCACTGGGCCAGGGCAGAACCAGGAGCCAGGAACTCCATCCAGGTCTCCCACACGGGTGACAGGAACCTAACTACTTGAGCCATCACATACTGTCTCACAGGCACATTAGCAAGCAACTGGATCAGAAGCACAGAGTAGCTGAACTTGAACCTCAGGTATGGGATGCGGACTTTCGAAGCAGCAGCTCAACCCTCCAGGCCACAACACCCACCCCTGCATCATATTGATTAGTTCCTTAATGAATTTCCTGGTCACTCTTTGAAAAATAAACCTTTAGATCTATGCAGCTCAATATTCCAGCCACCCACCAACCCGGGAGTACCTAAGTCCTGCCTGAGAAAGAGACAAGGCAGGAAACACATGAATATGTAGCACTGACATTCTTCAAGATGGCCAGGTAGATAGAACAAATGATAAAAGAACAACCTGTGGGGTGGACGCGTGTGCAGTGGTTAGAGGTCCCCTGGGAGCTGGCCTCTGCTATTACAGGGCCCGGGTTCTAGACCCAGCTCTGCTTCAGACTCCAGCTTGTTGCCTACGCACACCCTGGGAAGCAGCAGATGACGGCTGCCACCCTCGACAGACTTGAACTGAGTTCCTAGTTTTTAGCTTTAGCGACCAGGGGAATAAACAAACTGATGGAAGGCCTTTCTGTCTCTCTCTCTGATTCTCAGTTAAATCCAAAACAAAACGAAACAAGCCATCTCTGGGCTTTTTCCACTGCCCTCTCATCTCTTCCACACTGTTTAATCCCCTTCATCTACACAGTTCAGTTCCATCTCCCCGACCCCAGTCCTAGCCAGACTATTAGGCAATCACATTACTTTTTCAAGGGGATCTTTCAAGTCCTGTATTTTAAAAATAGTCCAATTTCAGGCCTACAGAAACACTGGTCTTTACGAGTCTGCTTATCAAACAATTAACAGGGAAGATTTCCGGGCTGAGGCTGTCTGGCTGACACAGGTTATGCTATTCAGGCAGCCGCCGTCTTTTGTTTCCAGACAAGGGTGGCTTTGCTGATGGAGCCGCACACTGGCTTTAGTGCCTGGGCTCATGCTGTGCTCAGACCCTTAGACTCCCACAAAAGGGTGGGAGAGTACATTCTCTCTAGGGCGAAAAGAGAAGACTGAAAGACTACAAAAGTTAAATATTAAAACCCTGTTGATGGGCATGCACCGAGGCTCACTAGGCTAATCCTCTGCCTGCGGTGCCAGTACCCCGGGTTCTAGTCCTGGTCGGTCGGGGCGCCAGATTCTATCCTGGTTGCTCCTCTTCCAGTCTAGCTCTCTGCTGTGGCCCGGGAGTGCAGTGGAGGATGGCCCAAGTGCTTGGGCCCTGCACCCACATGGGAGACCAGGTGAAGCACCTGGCTCCTGGCTTCGGATCAGCACGGTGCACCAGCCACAGTGCGCCGGCCGAAGCAGCCATTGGGGGGTGAACCAATGGTAAAGGAAGACCTTCCTCTCTGTCTCTCTTACTGTCCACTCTGCCTGTAAACAAACAAACAAACAAACAAAAAACAAAAACCCTGTTGATGGCTTCTCAAAAAATTAAACAGAATTATTATGTCATCCAGCAAGTCAAATTCTGGGTTTATACCCAAAAGAATTGGAAACAAGGTGTTGAATAGATAATTGTACATTCATGTTTATAGCAGCGTATTCACAATAGCCAAATGGTAGAAACAACCCAAATGGCCACTGATGGATGAATGGATAAACACAATGCAGTATATACAATGAATGCTATTCAGCCTTAAAAAGGAATGGAATTCTGATACATGAGTTTAGTATGTGGAAGAAACTTGAAGAGGTGTGTGTGTGTGTGTATTGCAGGGGAGGGGGCAGGGGGCTTCCCATCCACTCTCTGAAGGTTTGCTGCAATTAATTGACATAAACAGGTGAACAGATTAAGCTGCTGCTTGTGAAGCCAGTATCCCATATCAGAGCACCAATTCTTATCCCTGCTGCTCCGCTTCCAATCCAGCTACTGCTAATGCACCTAGGAAGGCAGTGGAAGATGGCCCAAGTGCTTGGGCCCCTGCACCCATGTGGGAGACTAGGATGGAGTTCTTGGCTCCTGGCTTTTGCCTGGACTACACTGGCTGTTGTGGCCATTTGGAGAGTGAACCAGTGGATAGAAGATCTTTCTCTGTCTTTGTCTCTCCCTCTCTCTGTCGCTCTACCTCTCAAATAAGATTTTATTTATTTATTGGAGAGGTAGAGTGATGGCGGGGGAGGGGGGAGGACAGAAAGATTTTCCATCTGCTGGTTCACTCCCCAGATGGCCACAATGGCCGGAGCTGTGCCAATCCAAAGCCCAGAGCCAGGAGCTTCCTCCGGATCTCCCATGTCGGTACAGGGGCCCCAGGGACCTCGGTCATCCTCCACTGCTTTCCAAGGCCATACCAGAGAGCTGGATAGGAAGAGGAGCAGCCGGACACAAACTGGCATTGCCATCACAGGCTGAGGCTTAGCCTACTATGCCATAGTGCCAGCCCCTAAATAAATAATCTTTTAGAGAGGGGGGGGGGGGAGGGGGAGAAAGAGAGAGAGAAGGAGAGAGGGAGAGAGAGAAAGAGAGAGGGAGAGGCAGAGAGACAGAGAGAGAGAGAGAGAAAGAGGGAGAGAGGGAGAGAGGGAGAGAGGGAGAGAGAGAAAAGGTCAGCGCTGTGGTGCAGTAGGTTAATCCTCCACCTGTGGTACTGGCATCCCATATGGGCGCCAGTTCTAGTCCTGGCTGCTCCTCTTGCAATTCAGCTCTCTGCTGTGGCCTGGGAAAGCAGTAGAAGACGGCCCAAGTGCTTGGGCCCCTGCATCTATGTGGGAGACCCAGAAGAAGCTCCTGGTTCCTGGCTTCAGATTGGTGCAGCTCTGGCCGTTGCAGCCATTTGGGGAGCACACCAATGGAAGGAAGCCCATTCTCTCTGTCTCTCCCTCTCACTTTCTGTAACTCTACCTCTCAAATAAATAAATAAAATCTTTAAAAGAGAGAGAGAGAGAGAAACAAGGAGGGAAAGTTTATGAATTTCCTGTAAGGATTTCATAGGAGAGTGATTATCCAGTAACCTGATGAGATTCAGAAACTTTTGTTTTTAGGGGAGAGGAAAATGGGAAATAAAGGCATTTTTTTGAAAGGTGGAAAATGAGGTTTAGAATAAACAAATGAGCCCAAAGAGTAGATCACGAATGAGACAAAGCTGTTCTCAGTTCTGGGAGAGGTAGCACTTGTTACCAGAGTTGAGAGGTGCAACTTCACCATGAACCAAAGAATTTGTTATGTAGATAAAGTCTCCTAAGGAATCTCCCAAGAACAGCAGAAAACTTGGTGTGATAATTTTAGTGTCTTCTGTGGTGTTTCATCTTTCTTGATTATTTGATGATATTCTGAGGGAGGGAATTTAAGACAATTCTATTTGTAAATAGTTTCCTCAGATAAAATGGCCCCTCCCTGCACTGGGTAGAGGGAGAAACAAAGGAGAGATTAGGGAGACTCTGCTTCTAAGGCTTTCGAGTTTCCTTTTGTAAAAAGATTTATTTTACTTATTTGAAAGTCAGAGCAACAGAGAGAGAGGTAGGGTCAGCGAGAGAGAGAATATTCCAAATGTTGGTTCACTCCCCAGATGGCCGCAAGGGCCAGAGCTGAGTTGATCTGAAGCCAGACTCTAGGAGCCTCTTCTGGGTCTCCCACATGGGTGCAGGGGCCCAAGGACTCAGGGGCCATCCTCCGCTGCTTTCCCAGGCCACAGCAGAGAGCTAGATCGGAAGTGGAACAGTTGGGACTTGGACTGGAGCCCATATGGGATGTCACACCACAGGCAGATGCTTAACCTACTATGCCATAGCGCCGACCCCTCCAGTTTCCTTTGGTTTATGGTGCTCAGCATATCAAAGCATCATACTTTGGGTTATTATTTCCCAAGTACCAACACAACCACCATGCTAAGTGAAATAAGACAGAAACTAAAGGACAAACACTGTATGATTCCACTTAGATGGAGTCCCTAGAATAGACCAATTTACAGAGGCAGAACATAGAGCAGTGGTTATTAAAGACTGGGGAGGGAAAGGAATGGGGGTATTGTTTCATGGATACAGAACTTCAGGGTGACATAAGGACAAAGTTCCAGAGATATAGGGTGGTACCAGTGGCATGATAATTGTCAGAAGTAACTGATGTAGGCCAGCATTGCCAGTGGTGGAAGGATTCACCAGAATGGTCAGACAACGTGAGCAGAGTTGGGTTTATGGAACACACGGCAAGGGAGCAGCAGGTACACAGGACAGCTAGAGACTGACAGCTGCTGCCCCATGCTGCACAGAGACTATGACCCAAAAACCACACTTGTAACTGCAGTATCTTTTAGTTAGGGGGAGCTGCCCGTGGTCCAATAAGTTTTGTATTTCTGGGTGGAGTTGGGGAGCCGGCACCGCCCTTAGCTTAGGTTCCCCAACCTTTTGCAGTACTGTGAATGTACTTAGCTGTAACCTAAGAATGGTTGCATGGAGGGGTGGGCACGTGGCACCGCTGTTAAGACACTGCTAAGATGCCCACATACCATATAAGAGTGCTTCAGTTTGAGCCCAGGTTTTGCTTCTGGTCACTCCCTACTAATGTGCATCCTGGGAGGCCACAGGTGATAGATAGCTCAAGTGCTTGGATCCGGCTACCCTTGTGGGAGAGTGACATGCTTAATAACTAGCAGAGCCGCGTTTGGAAGGGGGACAAAGTCTTGTCTGGGAAAGCTCTTGAGGGCGGACTATTGGGAGCAGACAAGCACAGGTTTTGCAGACTTGATTCTCACACATTCGCATGTTTCTCTGATAACAAGGATGTGGAATCATGAGCATAAAATCAGCTACAGGCCTTGGAAGGGGCCTAACACTTAAGTCTGACTGAAAGTCCACTTCTACTCGGAAGCGACAGCTTATGAAAAAGTGAGAAGTTCGGACGAGAGGGAAATAACGTGTGCTCAGTGTAACAACATAACCACTACCTCACCTGACTAACTTTAAAACTGTCTGGAATGAAGGTCACATAGCCAGCAAGAAACCAGGCCCGAGACGTGGGCCCGAGGAGGCTAGGCATACACAGAGATGACGCACAAGCAGCACATTTTAAAGGAGAAAGCCTATGCTCTGATGAGAACGAGTGTGAGTTACTCAGCCAGTGTCCTGCACCGCTCTTAGCCACCAGGTGTTCCGCGACGCAGGTTCCTCATGAGCCGGTCTGGCGCTCGTCCCGGGCACGGGAGGTTTTGCTACAAAGCGTTCTGCTTTGTGGATTGTTTCAGTGCTGGAGGCTTGGAGAGAGTTCACGAGGGACTATTTCCGCTCTGCTGATTGGCAGGCTCTCCGCCGCTGTGAGCAGCTGTCTAGGCCCCTCTCGGGGTAGGCAGTTCGCCACTAGAGGCCCTCTGTCCAGTTCCTTACTCCACTCAGTTCCGAGAGGTCTCCCGTCAGGGCCCAAAATGGTGGCCGCGTCTCTCGCTGTCCTGCGAGCCTCCGGACTGTGCCAGGTGGGCCTGAGGAGTTGGGCGCGGCTGCAGGGCCCGCCGCAGCTGAGGCCGGGTGGCTGGACCACTGGGACCCCTGCTCGCATGGCGGCGACGGTGAGCGTGGAGCCCGCGGGCCCCTGCTGCTGGGACGAGCCGCTGCGCATCGCCGTGCGCGGCCTGGCCCCCGAGCAGCCGGTCACGCTGCGCGCGTCCCTGCGCGACGAGAAGGGCGCGCTCTTCCGGGCCCACGCGCGCTACTGCGCCGACGCCGGCGGCGAGCTGGACCTGGCGCGCGCGCCCGCGCTGGGCGGCAGCTTCGCGGGGCTCGAGCCCATGGGGCTCATCTGGGCCCTGCAGCCCGACAGGCGCTTTTGGCGTCTGACGAAGCGGGACGTGCAGACGCCGCTGGCCGTGGAGCTGGAGGTGCTGGACGGCCACGGCCCGGAGCCCGGGCAGCTCCTGGCCCGCGCGGTGCTGGAGCGCCGCTTCCTGCCGCCGGGGGTGCGGCGCGAGCCGGTGCGCGCGGGCCGGGTGCGCGCCACGCTCTTCCTGCCGCCAGGTGAGTCTTCTGCAGTCCCTTGTCCCCATGCTTTTACAGAAAGGAGGTAGCGCCCAGCATTCCAGAGGTCAGTGTCAAGGAGACCGGAATGGAATGGGGGGTGGGGTAGACCTGCATGGCCAGAACTGACAGGTCTTCAAAATCCAGTGCTCAGTTAAAAGGCAGCTTAAGGAGAGGGAAAAGACGCTTGTAATTAAGCAAAAACAAAATACCCATCTACAGGTAAGTTCAGTTTTTTAATATTCTTTTAGAAGTTTTTCAGCTTTGCAGTAGTACTTCCAGCTTCCACAGTTATCCTAAGGTTTATGTAAATGAGCATTTACAACAGGAGGGAGGCCTCTTCCTGTCAACTGGAAATCCGAGCATTGGGTACTTTTGCATCACATGAAGAAAAACCGGCCGATGAAGAACTTTTCAGTTCTTGGATGCTTAGCCAAATGCCCAGTTCTTTGGATGCTTAGCCAAATGCCCATCAACAGCGGAATCGATGAACACATTGAGATACTTTTTCAGCAAAGTGATCAAACATCTGGTACAAGAACCACTCAGGATCAATCTCTCAACACTGCTGAGTAAAACAGTCACCTCTCAGAACACCTTCCATGGCATTCCCTTTACACGAGATTCAGAGTAGGCGAAATACACAGTATTGCTGAAGGCACACGTGTGAGTGGTAGTAAAGAAAACCAAGAGATTGATAAACACAGGATGCAGGAGCCTGTGTGGGAGGAAGGGGGCTTCATGTTGTTAGTGTGGAACTGCTAAACAGAGTATTGTTCATGAAGTGTTTGTTATTCCTTAGGTTTTAGGTGAAATCAAAGCTTTCTATATAAACGGTAAAAATATCCAGCAGATGGAATCGTACAGAATGAATCGAGCCTGTGAGTCAGGTCTGCATTCACTTATCGGAATTCATTTGTGCTGGTCTGTGTATCAGTCCTTTGTTTTTCTTAGTTGTGCTCCACTGTATGTAATTTTACCAGCATATTCATCATCCACCAGTTGGAGGATGTTTGGTTTGTTTCTAGTCTCTGGGGATTATGAATAAAGTGGCTACAGACATTTCACATACAAACTTTGTGTGGACACAAGTTTTCATCTCTCTTGTGTTCACACAGGAGAGGAATTGCTAGGTTATATGGTAAGTGTGTATGCTTGACTTTGTAAGAAACTGCCAGTTGTGTTCTTGTTTTTTTTTTTTTTTTTTTTTTTTTTTTAAGATTTATTTATTTGGAAGTCAGAGTTTATGAAGAGAGAGGGAGAGACAGAGAGCTGCTTCTGGGTCTCCCGTGTGAGTTCAGGGGCCTAAGCATTTAGGCCATTCTCTGCTGCTTTTCCAAGTGCATTGGTGGATCGGAAGTGCAGCAGCTGAGACTCGAACCCAGTTGTGCTCTAAAGTGACGGTACAAGCAGCACTGTATGAGAGTTCCAGTTGCTCTGCATCCTCCTTAGCATTAGGCTTTGTCAGTTTTTGGGTTGGGAAGAGAGGAAAGTTGTTGATTATTTATAAATTATTTAGAGATTTTTATTTTCATTTTATTTGAAAGGCAGAGAGAGAGAGAGAGAGAGATCGATCTTCCATCTGCTGGCTCAGTCCCAAATTCCCACAACAGCCAGTGTGGGGCTAGGTCAAAGCCTAGGACTGATACTCAGTCCAGCTCTCCTTCATGGGTGGCAGGGACTCAGGTACTTGGGCCATCATCTGCTGCCTCCCGGGGTGCATATTAGCAGGAAGCTGGGTTGGAAGTGGAGGAGCCAAGACTCAGACAAGGCACTGTGGTATGGGACGTGGGAGTCCCAGGCAGCATCTTACCTGCTGTGCCAAACAGCTGCCCCTGCAAATTATTTTAAGTCTTGAAAGTAATATACTTAGGGGCCAGAACTGTGGTGTAATGAGTTAAATAAAGCCCCAGCCGGCAATGCCGGCATCCCATATAGGCACCAGTTCGAGTCCCAGTGCTCCACTTTTGATCCAGCTCCCTGATAGTGGACCTCGGAAAGCAGCAGCTGATGGCCCAAATCCTTGGGCCCCTGCAGCCATATGGGAGACCTGGAAGAAGCTCCTGGCTTCGGATTGGCTGGGCTCTTGGCCGTTGCAGCCATTTGAGAAGTGAACCAACAAATGGAAGATCTCTCTCTCTGTAATTCTTTCAAATAAATAAAATACATCTTAAAAAACAAACAAACCCATGGGGCTCAGAGAGGCTGTGTGTATATAGAAGGATGTGAATTTAGTTTATATGCCACTCTATTTGTTTGAAGACCAGAGGTCTTTCAGCGTTTCTGATTGTCCCTAGAAAACTCTGATACCACCAAGCAGGCAACAGATGGCTTTTGCCACCACTGCAGAGTGTCAGGGATAGTTTAAGTGTGTGTGTTTTGTTTCTTCCCAAGGCCCCGGGCCCTTTCCTGGCATTGTGGACATGTTTGGAGTTGGAGGTGGCCTCCTGGAGTATCGAGCCAGCCTGCTGGCTGGCAAGGGCTTTGCTGTCATGGCTCTGGCGTATTACAACTATGACGACCTCCCCAAGAGCATGGATACCCTCCACCTGGAGTACTTTGAAGAGGCTGTGAACTACTTGATCAGCCGCCCCGAGGTTAGACCTTCTCTCTGTTTTACGGGCTCCCTAGCAGGTCTCCTCCTCATGAGTGCTCTTGATTTTCACAGAAGTGAGGTCATTCATGAGAGCCACTGTACTGCAGACACACGACCTTTTATAGGAGCTTCTCAGAGACAGTTTCCATGGTGATCTGTATTACTGTTATGTGTGAGAGTACTTTAAACATCTTTGGAAAAATGGAATTAAAAATAAGCTTATTTTGATGCCCCAAATTTTTGAAAACTTATAGTTTTTGTGAATTTGCATTTTCTTAAACTCATTGAGTTCCTTGTAAGTAGTTCCTTTATGTAAGTAAGTTCCTTTATGTAAGTAAAGATGTTCTCAGCTGCTATTATGGAATTCTAAATGGAGTTGATTAATAGTATTCCGTAATTAGTCAAACACTTTTGAGAATCCTGAGTTTGACAGAAAATAAAGGGAAAAAGGGGTATTACTGTCCTGAAGGTGCCCTTGTGAGAGTCTTGGGTTATTTGGAAGGAGGAATTTGGCAGCCAAAACCTGCATGCCAGAAATATTCTGAAGTTTCTAGACTTAGTGTATGTCAGAGGATCAGATCATAGTCCTTGCTTATTTTACAATTCAGTAAGAACTGAAGGGGATAGAAACCTTGGAGCTTTAAAAAAGGATAATAGGATATAGCAGAACAAGCCTGAAGTGTATATATGAGGGAGTCTTCAAGAAAGCACATAGGAAATTCAAATTATGAAAAAATTATGCATGCATTTAAACATTTTTGTGGCCAAAATAATCTTAGCTTTTAATTCCATTTTCCATGAGTTTTTCGGTTTGCCTTCATAGAATAAAGCTAAATTACTTTCATATTACTTTAACTTTTAACATTAAATTAATGGGCGTTACTTTGCCCATTTCTTTTTTTTTTTTTCTTTTTTGACAGGCAGAGTGGACAGTGAGAGACAGAGAGACAGAGAGAAAGGTCTTCCGTTGCCGTTGGTTCACCCTCCAATGGCTGCCGGGGATGGCGCGCTGCGGCCGGCGCACCGCGCTGATCCGATGGCAGGAGCCAGGTGCTAGGTGCTTTTACCTGGTCTCCCATGGGGTGCAGGGCCCAAGCACTTGGGCCATCCTCCACTGCACTCCCGGGCCACAGCAGAGGGCTGGGCTGGAAGAGGGGCAACCGGGACAGAATCCGGCGCCCCGACCGGGGCTCATTTCTTTTTAAATCATGACCATGCCACCACATTGTGTGTATCATTTGAGAGGTGTAGAGATAATGGAGGCAGCTCCCATCTGCTGGTTCGCTCCACACATGTCTGCAGCTGGGAACCAGGAACTCAGTCCAGGTCTCCCACCAGGGTGGCAGGAGACCCAATACCTAAGCCATCACTGCTTCACTCCAGAGGCTGTGTTAAGAGGAAGCTAGAGTCAGGAGCTGGGGCTGGTATTCTGATGTGGGAAGCAGATGTTAAAATTACTAGGCTAAACACCTGTTCCAACTTTTGCCAATTTCTAACCCCTTGACTGTGGTACCTCTCACTTTGAAGCAGTATAATAAACATATCAATTCCTGGTACTTCAGTGAAGAATGTATCCTTAAAATCAGTGAAGGGTGCTGTTGCAGAAGGCCAGTTAAGTGATTGTTTATCTCAGAGAGAACACTGGGAACCAAGACAGAGCAGCTCATGGGACAGTGCACACCCAAACTCCCCTAGAGAAGATTGAGTAGGGAATGGAAGACTAGAAATACAGCAATTACCAACAAAATTTCCTACAGATATTGCTATGAAGGGAAGCAGAGGATTAGGGCAGTAACTAGAGTAGAAGTAGTCAAGGGATTGTCAATAAAATGCAAAAAACCATGGAGTTCTCAAAAAAATTCATGGAAGATGTGTATATGGTAAAACCACATGTGCATTTCAAAACCTTTTTGTACCAAAATGAACATGTATTTACTTGTTGTTACATGTCTGAACAGGATCTAGTTTGAGGCACTAAGAAGTATAGGACAGGCCGGCGCTGTAGCTCACTAGGCTAATCCTCTGCCTAGCAGTGCCGGCACACTGGGTTCTAGTCCTGGTCAGGGCGCCGGATTCTGTCCCGGTTGCTCCTCTTCCAGGCCAGCTCTCTGCTGTGGCCAGGGAGTGCAGTGGAGGATGGCCCAAGTGCTTGGGCCCTGCACCCCATGGGAGACCAGGAGAAGCACCTGGCTCCTGCCATCGGATCGGCGCAGTGCACCGACTCTGCCTGTCAAAAAAAAAAAAAAAGAAGTATAGGACATTACTTTGAAAAGAGCCACTTTTAGAGCAATGTGAGCGCTACTAAAATTGAAGCAAGGGGGACGGCACTGTGGCATAGTGGGTAAAGTCGCTGCCTGCAGTGCCAGCATCCCATATGGGCGCCGGTTCAAGTCCTGGCTGCTTCACTTCCAATCCAGCTCTCTGCTATGGCCTGGGAAAGCAGTAGAGGATGGCCCAAGTCCTTGGGCCCCTGCACCCATGTGGGAGGTCCAGACGAAGTTCCTGGCTTTGGATTGGCACAACTCTGGTTGTTGCAGCTGTCTGGGGAATGAACAGGTGGAAGGAAGACCTCTCTCTCTCTTTTTCCCTCTCTCTCTCTCTCCTTTTCTCTCTATGTAACTCTTTCAAATAAATAAATAAATCTTTAAAAAAATAAAATTGAAGCAAGAACAAATATCAAATTTATGATAAAATTTAGGTAGAAGAATGGTGAAATCATTTATGATTTCCCAAAAGTATATGGTGACAATGACTCAAAGAAATTAGCAGTTTACAAATGGAAATGTTTTAGAGGAAATGAGATGATGTTGAAGATAAAGCCCACAATGGTAGACCATCTACATCAATTTGGATGGAAAAAGTTAATCTTGTTCATGTTGAAATTCAACAGACTTACAATTAACAGTAGAAACAATAGCCAACACCACAGCCATTTCAATTAGGACTGAAAAATTAAAGTCAAGCAAATTGTCGGCTCAATATGTGCCCAAACTGTTATGCTCAGATGAGATGCAGATAAGAGCAGACCTAGTCTGCTTGCTTGGCTTCTTTCTTTCTTTCAAGATTTATTTATTTATTTGAAAGGCAGAGTTACAGAGAGAGACATTGGTGCAGGGGCCCAAGTACTTGGACCATCTTCTGTCATTACCCTAGGTGCATTAGCTGGGAGCTGGATTGGAAATGGAGCAGTCAGGACTCAAACCAGTGCTCAGATGGGATGTGGTGGCCTCACAGGCGGTGGCTTAACCAGCTGTACTACAAGAGCAGAGCTTTCGATGAAAAATTTAAACAAGCAATATCTAGGTCCAGTAGCATTTCTTTCAGGAATTGAAACAGGGCATGGAAGTATAATTCTCAAGATAAAGCACAAACAAAATAAAGGCTACCAAGAGGGGGAAGTGGTCTAGGCCAAGGAAAGGTGGACAGGTCAAGAGCAAAGGTCATGGCAACAGTTTTTTTTGGGATGCTCAAGGCATTCTGCTTAGTGGCTTTCTGAAGGACCAAGTAACAACAACTGCTTATCAGGAGAGTATTTTGAGAAAATTAGCCCAGCTTTAGCAGAAAAATGCCCAGGAGAGTTCACCATGTTCACCATGATAACGCTTCTGTTCACTTCTCTCATCAAACAAGGGCAATTTTGTCACTGTTTTGATAGGAAATCATTGGGCATCCACCTTACAGTACTTATTTGGCTCCTTCTGATTTCTTTTTATGTCCTAATCTTAAAAATTTGTATATGTTTTTTTTTAATTTATTTTAAAGGCAGAGTTGCAGAGGCAGAGGCAGAAAGAGAGAGAGAGAGAGAGAGGTCTTCCATCCGCTGGTTCACTCTCCAAATGGCTGCACAACGGCCAGGGGGAGCTTCATCCAGGTCTCTCATGTGGGTGGCAGGGACCCAGACTTGGGCCATTTTCCACTGCTTTCCCAGGCGCATTAGCAGGGAGCTGGATCAGAGGTAGAGCAGTTGGGACTTGAACTGGCACCCATACACGATGCTGGTGCTGCAGGCGGTGGCTTAACCCACTATGCCACAGCACCAGCCCCCAGAGATGTCATGGGAGAAGCAAAATCCTCATGAACTGATGTGCATGGGATCCCAAACATACTTAGAAAGAAGGGTGACCTCTGGTAAGAGCAGAGATAACCTTTTTGGAAACAGAAGAGAAGTCTGAGAGCTTGAGTTTATGTGGGAATGGATTTTACAATGAGAAAATCCTGCTGGGTAGATGCTGTTTTCTCAACGAAGTGTAAAAAGCTAAGTATAGGGGAATATGGCTGTAAGAGGCTTCGGAAGCAGTAGAAGGTTAGCAGTCTTTCAGAGAAGCAGAAAGCAAAAACACTGGTGAAGTCTGCCACAGTTGGTGGACAATATGGATGTGTTTTTGAAAATTATAGTCATGAATGGAAGTAATTTTTCAGCACAAATATATACTTTTCCTCCAAGTACTGTTCATTTGCAGAAATACAGGCCTACAGGAAGTGAACAGGTGGGTTTAACCAGGGCTAGCACTTTTCCTAGGCCAGCATGACCAAAGGGAGAAGGGCATTCAAGGAGTTACATGTGTTTGCAAGGGAGCAACCATACTGATGAAGCATGAAGCTGGAGGAGGTGAGAAGTGAGGACAAGAGAGAGAGATTGATAGTGAAGAACTGGTAGCCAGGGTCTCAAAGAGGCAGAACTGGGTGTCATTGGAATGGCACAGCTGGAGTTGTTGAAGATGGTGATCAGGGAGTGGAATGCTTGATGCTGAGACTTGGGAGATGATGTGCTTACTGATGAGAATGGGAGTGGATGGCTCAGGTAGATAGAGAAGATCATGAGAGGTATGGAGGTCAAGGAACTGAGCCAGAGTATTTGAAAGATCATCCATGTCATTGTTGAAATCCAGAATGGTGATAGAGGGGCTGGCATAGTGGCACAGTGGTTTAATCTGCAGCTTGCATCAGCAGCATCCCATATCAGAGCACTGGTCCAAGTCTCTACTGCTCCACTTCTGATCCAGCTCCGCTTCTGATCTACCTCTCTGCTAATGTGCCTAGGAAAGCAGCAGAAGGTGGCTCAAGTACTTGGGTCCCTGCCACCCAAGCAGGAGACCTGGATGGAGTTCCTAGTTCCTAGCTTTGGCCTGTCCCAGTCCAGAGTATTGAGGCCATTAAACTAGCAGATGGAAGATATCTCTCTCTGTTTCCTCTTCTCTGTCATTCTGCCTTTCAAGTAAATAAAAAAATTTTTTTTAAAAAGGATGGTGATAGACAAATTGTGGAAAGGAAGGTAAAGAGGAAGAGTAAGTAAATTTCCCTAGGTTGCACACCCTTATAAGAATCCACACTTGGCTGGTGCTGTGGCTCACTAGGCTAATTCCTCCGCCTGCAGCACTGGCACCCCGGGTTCTAGTCCCGGTTGGGGCACCGGTTTTGTCCTGGTTGCTCCTCTTCCAGTCCAGCTCTCTGCTGTAGCCCGGGAAGGCAGTGGAGGATGGCCCAAGTGCTTAGGCCCTGCACCCGCTGGGAGACCAGGAGGAAGCACCTGGCTCCTGGCTTTGGATCAGCGCAGTGCCACCCGTAGCGGCCATTTTGGGGGTGAGCCAACGGAAGGAAGACCTTTCTCTCTGTCTGTGTCTCTCTCTCACTGTCTAACCCTGTCTGTAAAAAAAAAAAAAAAAAAAAAAAAGAATCCACGCTCAATCTTGGGCCCACCTGATTTCCCAAAGTGCGCACTGCTAACTAAACTACACTGTCTGTGAACTCATTTTTCTTCTTTTTCCTCTGTTCCCTTCTCAGGTAAAAGGCCCAGGAATTGGGCTGCTTGGACATTCCAAAGGGGGTGAACTTGGCCTCGCCATGACCTCCTTCCTGAAGGGTATCACAGCTGCCGTCATAATCAACGGTTCCATAGCTAATGTTGGAGTGACCTTACACTACAAGGACGTGACCCTGCCCCCTATAGGTGTCAACAAAAGTCGAGTCAAGATGACCAAAGAAGGCTTTGCAGACATTGTGGACGCCCTGAACAGCCCTTTGGAAGGGCCTGACCAGAAGAGCCTAATTCCTGTGGAAAGGTCAGAGTGCACCTTCCTGTTCCTCGTAGGTCAGGATGACCACAACTGGAAGAGCGAGTTCTATGCCAATGAGGCCTCTAAACGCCTCCAGGCCCAGGGGAAGGCAAAGCCCCAGATCATCTGTTACCCAGAGGCAGGGCACTACATCGAGCCCCCGTACTTCCCCCTGTGCCGGGCTTCCCTGCACGCCTTGGTGGGCGGTCCTGTGTTCTGGGGAGGGGAACCCAGGGCTCATTCTGTGGCCCAGGTGGATGCTTGGAAGCAACTCCAGACTTTCTTCCACAAGCACTTGGGTGGTGAGAGGTAGAGGGGCTCTCTGGAAAATATAGCCCATCCAATTTGAAGGGTAAAATTT
Source organism: Sylvilagus floridanus (assembly GCA_949820135.1). Taxonomy (NCBI): domain Eukaryota; kingdom Metazoa; phylum Chordata; class Mammalia; order Lagomorpha; family Leporidae; genus Sylvilagus; species Sylvilagus floridanus. Next base: position 5,633,005 of record OX463228.1, on the reverse strand, counting down.
AAATATATTCTAATTACATCAGTCTGGTTTGTTCAGATTAGATGGAATGCATTACTATAACTCAGGTTTTCATTTACTTTTCTTTCTCTAATATTACTACCAAAAACAGTTTCTATACAACAGTGATATTTTGAATGAAAAACAGTCATACGTATAGGGGCCAGTCTTGTGGCATAGTGGGATAGTGGTGGGGCTGCCTGTGGTGCCAGCATCCCATAAGGGCACCGGTTTGTGTCCCAGCTGCTTCACTTCTGATCCAGCTCTCTGCTAATGGCCTGGGAAGAGTGGTAGAGAATGGCCCAAATGTTTGGACTCCTGCCATCCATATGTGAGACCTGGAGGAACCTCCTGGCTCCTGATTTTGGCCTGACCCAGCCCTGGCTATCTCATCCATCTGGAGGGTGAACCAGGGGAAGGAAAATCTCTCTCTCTGTCTCTCTGTAACTCTTTAAAATAAATAAATAAATAAATAAATAAATAAATATATTTTTAAAAAAAGAGTCATAAGTATAGATACTTTTGTTAAATTAAAAATTGGAATGGGGCTGACCTTGTGGTGCAGTGGGTTAAGCTGCCAGCTGCCATGCTGGCATCCCATAAGGGGGTCAGTTCAAACCCCGGCTGCTCCACTTCAGATTCAGCTCTCTGCTAATGCTCCTCGGAAGGCAGTAGAAGATGGCCCAAGTGCTTGAGTCCTTGCTCTCACATGAGAGACCTGGATGAAGCTCCTGGCTCCTGGCTTGTGCCTGGCCCAGCCCCAGATTTGTGGCCATTTGGGGAGTGAACCAGCAGATGGAAGATTCTCTCTCTGTAACTCTGTCTTTCAAATATATATATATATTTAGAAATAGGAACATTACAGATTAAGCTGCTATCTCTTTCAGTGCTTGTACCATTGTCACTACCATCCTTATGTATGTACAGGTTTATTATAAAAGATATTGTTTCTGGCCCAGCGCTTTGGCATAGTGGGTAAAGCCACTGCCTGCAGTGCCGGCATCCCATGTGGGTGCCAGTTTGAGTCCCAGCTGCTCCACTTCCGATCCAGCTCTCTGCTATGGCCTAGGAAAACCATAGAAGATGGCCCATAGGGAGACCTGCATCCTGCACCCATGTGGAGACCCAGAAGAAGCTCTTGGCTCCTGGCTTTGGATCAGCACAGACCTCTCTGTCTCTCTCTGCCTCTCTCTAATTCTGCTTTTCAAATAAATAAATCAATACTTTAAAAGATTTATTTTATTTATTTGAAAGGCAGAGTTACAGAGAGAGGTAGAGACATAGAGAGAGAGAGAGACAGAGAGAGGCAGAGAGAGAGAGGTCTTCCATCTGCTGTTTCACTCCCCAAATGGCCGCAATGGCTGGAGCTGAGCTGATCCAAAGCTGAGAGTCAGGAGATTCTTTCAGTTCTCCCACATGTGTGCAGAGGCCCAAGGGCTTGGGCCATCCTCTGCTGCTTTTCCAGACACATTAGTGGGGAGCTGGATTGGAAGTGGAGCAGCTGGGACTCGAACCAGGGTCCGTATGGGATGCCAGTGCCATAGGCTGGACTTTAATGTGCTATGCCACAGCTCTGACCCCAATAAATAAATCTTAAAAAAAAAAAAAAAGATACTGTGTCTGTTTTCTCTTTCTTTTTCACATCCTACCCATAAACCTACAAACCTCCTGGTCACCCCCAGACCCTCCCTTCTTGCCCTGGCCCTCCAGATCCCCAGAAAATAATTTTTGGTATGTATTTTTTCAGATGTTACATTTTAACATGCATATATGTAGCAACAAAAATGTTTTGTGTTGTATAAGTATTTTAATAAGAAAATTGATTTTGCCGGCGCCGTGGCTCAACAGGCTAATCCTCCGCCTTGCGGCGCCGGCACACCGGGTTCTAGTCCCGGTCGGGGCGCCGGATTCTGTCCCGGTTGCCCCTCTTCCAGGCCAGCCCTCTGCTGTGGCCCGGGAGTGCAGTGGAGGATGGCCCAGGTGCTTGGGCCCTGCACCCCATGGGGAGACCAGGAAAAAGCACCTGGCTCCTGCCATCGGAGGAGCGCGATGCGCCGGCCGCAGCGCGCCGTCCGCGGCGGCCATTGGAGGGTGAACCAACGGCAAAAGGAAGACCTTTCTGTCTGTCTCTCTCTCTCTCACTGTCCACTCTGCCTGTCAAAAAAAAAAAAAAAAAAAAAAAGAAAATTGATTTTATAAAGCAAATAATGGGGAAAGAGCAACTGTTACCTGAAACACACCAGAATCACATGGGATTGACAAATGTCTTAGTTCAGGAAAGAAAAGAACAGTTGGGGAAGAAAGAATACTTCTGGAACACCCATTTGTGCTAGTCACTAATCCTCACAACCATTCTGTGAGGCAAGTAAAAGAAAGTGCAAGAAAAGCTGTCGGGGCTGGTGTTAGGGGCATAGTGGGTAATGCCACCACCTGCAGTGCCAGCATCCCATATGGGCGCTGGTTTGAATGCTGGCTGCTCCACTTCTGATCCAGCTCCCTACTAATGTGCCTGGGAAAGCAGTGGAAGATGGCTCAAGTGCCTGGGCCCCTACACCCACATAGGAGACCTGTTGAGGATCCTGGCTCCTGGCTTTGGTTTGGCCCAGCCCTGGCAGTTGTGACCATTTTGGGGGTGAACCAGCAGAAAGATTCTTTCTCTCTCTCTCTCCCTCTCTCTCTCCCCCTCTTTCTGTCACTTCTTCATTTCTGAATATCTGCCTATCAATTAAATGAAATAAATTAAAAAGAGAGAGAGAAGCTCTTGCCCACATATTTTAAGGCAAAAGTCACCTGTGAGAGTTAGTGATTGCTCTTCAAAGTTGTGGGGAAAGAGGGATTTCTTGGACTCTTTCCTTACTAGGTTTATGATCGAGGCGCCTACCACAAAAGATAGATTAATCTGAAAAAGCATATAAATTATTAAATACTAGTTTTACCTGTCATGAGAGCCTTCAGAAATAAAGACCCCCAAGAAACAGGGAAGCCTGTGTATTTTTACACTAGGTTGATGAAGGAGTATTTAAGTTGCAGGGAAACGTGTTGGAGGAAGGAACTATGAGCTAGTTGTTACTAGCTGGGGGATTCAGGGAGGCCTGTTCGGATCCCGCTCTGTGCTGCTGTGTCTCCTGTGATAGGACGGCCCTTTCTTCCAGGTGGAGAGTGGGTACCTCTCGAATGAGGGTCTGAGCAACCTGCTACGGCAGGGAGTGTGAAAGGTCAGAGAGTGACCTTCTGGATTTTTGTGGCTGTTTCTGCTGCTCTCTCAAATGCCAGCATGCCATGTTTTCCAGTAGCCTGTCCTGAATCCCATTATTCTGTCTAGAATTTCCCCCAAAAGCTTCACAGTCCAGAACCTGGGTTTCATTGAAGCTAGTAAAGCAGGTTTCTCAGTCCAGTTAAACTGTTGTGAGGAGGCAGTGGGACAGCAGGCGTCCAGCAGAGCTAGGCCTCTGTGCAGCGTTGCTGATCGAGTCCAGAGGGAAGTCAGCTGAGCGGATGTCTAGATGCTGGGCTCTGGAAGCTCTAGAAGCCCTCAGATGGTGGAGGAGGGACAGGCAGTGACAGTCTGACAGATTTTCCTAAGTAGCAGTTTGTATCGAGTACCCTGGGAAGGTTTCTGCAGCCTACATAGGCTATCTTTCTTCTTCTTTTTTTTTTTTTTTTTAAATTTTTTGACAGGCAGAGTGGACAGTGAGAGAGAGAGAGAGAAAGGTCTTTCTTTTCCGTTGGTTCACTCCCCCAAGTGGCCACTGTGCTGTGCCAATCCGAAGCCAGGAGCCAGGTGCTTCTCCTGGTCTCCCATGGGGTGCAGGGCCCAAGCGCTTGGGCCATCCTCCACTGCACTCCCTGGCCACAGCAGAGAGCTGGCCTGGAAGAGGGGCAACCGGGACAGAATCCGGTGCCCTAACTGGGACTACAACCTGGTGTGCCGGCGCCACAAGGTGGAGGATTAGCCTATTGAGCCATGGCACCGGCCCCTAAAAATTCTTTTGAGATTTCTGGAAACTTATGAAGTGAGTTTGAGGTGAAAAGCAATTTAGAGGGGCTGGCGCTGTGGTGTTGCAGGTAAAGCCACCGCCTGCAGTGCTGGCATCCCATATGGGCACTGGTTCTAGTCTTGGCTGCTCCACTTCTCAGTGCTCTGCTATGGCCTGGAAAAGCATTGGAAGATATCCCAAGTCCTTGGGCCCCTGCACCCACATGGGAGACCCAGAAGAAGCTCCTGGCTCCTGGCTTCGCGTCAGCGCAGCTCCGGCCATTATGGCCACTTGGGGAGTGAACCAGCGCATGGAAGACCTCTCTCTTTCTCTGCCTCTCCTTCTCGCTGTGTGTAACTCTGACTTTCAAATAAATGAAAAAATCTTTTTTTAAAAAAAGCAATTTAGAATTTTATTTTGTGAAGCTGTAAGAAAATTCAAAAGGCTTAGGGGTGCGTGTTATGGTGCAGTGGGTTAAGCTGCTGCTGGGGATATGCATACCCCATATCAGAATGCCAGTTGGAGTCCCAGCTACTCTATATTTTGATTTAGCTTCTTGCTAATGCATCTGAGAGGCAGTAGATGATGGTCCAAGTACTTGGGCCCCTTCTACCTATGTGGGAGATCCAAATAGAATTCCTGGCTCCTAACTTTGGCCTGGCCCAGTCCTGGCTGTTGCAGGCATTTGGGGTAAACCAATGGATGGAAGATCTTTCTCTCTCTCTCTCTCTCTCTCTCTCTCTCTCTCTCTCTTACTCTGCCTTTCAAGTAAACAAATAAACTTTAAAAAGTATCAAAAGATTTAAAATACTTTACAGTATCTCAGACTGTTATGAAACAAATACTTAGGTTCTCTTAATTCAGAACATGATGAAAGTTAACATAAAACATGGGAAATTATTCTAATAGAACAAAATCTTTGTTTTCCTAAGTCAGTTAATTAAAAGAAAAAGAAACACCTTTCATAATCTCTCAGTATTATCAGACCAATAAGCCAAAAAGCCATTTCAACAGAGAAAACCAGAATCTAAACTTTCACCAGGCCGGCGCCGTGGCTCAACAGGCTAATCCTCCGCCTTGCGGCGCCGGCACACCGGGTTCTAGTCCCGGTCGGGGCTCCGGATTCTGTCCCGGTTGCCCCTCTTCCAGGCCAGCCCTCTGCTGTGGCCCGGGAGTGCAGTGGAGGATGGCTCAGGTGCTTGGGCCCTGCACCCCATGGGGAGACCAGGAAAAGCACCTGGCTCCTGGCTCCTGCCATCGGACGAGCGCGGTGCGCCGGCCGCAGCGCGCCGGCCGCGGCGGCCATTGGAGGGTGAACCAACGGCAAAGGGAGGACCTTTCTCTCTGTCTCTCTCTCTCTCACTGTCCACTCTGCCTGTCAAAAAAAAAAAAAAAAAAAAAAAACTTTCACCAATGTACTATTGATATTAATGCTCAATTTATAACCCTTATAATAAATTCAGTGTTAGCTAATTTGACCATACAAGATAAGATTCCTTTATAGGATTCTTTTTCTGCAGAATTTCTATAATTTTTTATATCCACTAACTTTTAAAAAATAATTTTAAAGGATTTATTTATTTGAAAGACAGAGTTACGGGCAGGGTGGGGGGAGATCTTCTATCTTCTGGTTTATTCCTCAAATGGCTGCAAATAGCTGAGGTTGGTCCAGGCCAAAGCTAAGAGTCTAGAGTTCCATCCAGGTCTCTGATGTCAGTGACAGACACCCGAGTACTTGAGCCATCTTCTAATGCTTTCCCAGGTGCATTAGCAGAGAGCTGGATCAGAAGTGGAGCAGCCGGGATTTGAACTGGTGCTCATGTGAGATGCTGGTGCCACAGGCAGAGGCTTAACACATTGCCAGTTTTATTTTTCCCTACAAGTTTCTTGTTCTTATTCTGAAACATTCTTCATTAATATAGAATTAATAGCCCTCTCTCTCTTTTTTTTTTAAAAGCTTATTTATTTATATTTATTTGAGAGAGTGATGGGGGGGGAGAGACAGAGAGAGAGAGAGAGAGAGAGTGGCGAGTGAGCTTCCATCTACTGGTTCATTCCCCAAATGCCACAACAGCCAGGGCTGGGCCAGGCAGAAGCCAGGACTCAGAAACTCCATCTGGGTCTCCCATGTGGGTAGCAGGGTACCAAGTACTTGAGTCATCATTTGCTGCTACACATTAGCAGGAAGCTGGGTTGGAAGTAGAAGGACTTGAACTCAGGCACTCTGATATGGGATGTGGGCGTCCGAAGTGGCAGCTTAACCTGCTGTGCTGCAATGCCCACCCCAGCTTTCTTCTGATCTTAATAAAACTACATCCTTGTGCCTTATAACTGTCTTTACCAAAAAATACCTCATTTTCCTTGAATACACTGCATACAGAATTGTTACCTCATTATTTCTGGTAGTTTTAATCCTAAATAGTAACTAGAATTTTGAATCCTTAGTTTTAATTTCTAGTGAAAACTAAGAAGTAAGGAATTATGAACTGTCAAACCAGCATTTGATAGATGAGCACTTTTCATAACTTCTAGAAACATATGCTTCCTCATATATAATTACTAATATTTATCAACAGATACAAGTATATTTACATATGAGGTATCACCAAACATCATGAAAATGCATAATATGAAAAAACTATAATGGATTTCAAAATGTTTTTGCACCAAAATAAAGATCCTTTTATTCTAATTCTCAACAATTTTTTGTGGTATCCTTCTACTTGAAGGTTATAAATTAACATAAAAATTTGGAATCCAGTTAAGTAGACATATTTTATACAACAAAATGATTGTTGAAAAGTTCTTCTGTGGCTGGCGCTGTGACTCACTTGGCTAATCCTCAGCCTGCGGCGTCAGCACCCCAGATTCTAGTCCCTGTTGGGGTGCCGGTTCTGTCCCGGTTGCCCCTCCTCCAGTCCAGCTCTCTGCTGTGGCCAGGGAAGGCAGTGGAGGATGGCCCAAGTGCTTGGGCCCCTGCACCCGCATGGGTACCAGGAGGAAGCACCTGGCTCCTGGCTTCAGATCAGCACAGTGCACCAGCCGTAGCGGCCATTTTGAGGGTGAACCAACGGAAGGAAGACCTTTCTGTCTGTCTCTCTCTCTCTCACTGTCTAACTCTGCCTGTCAAAAAAAAAAAAAGTTCTTTTATAAACTTACCCCTTTTACATTTTTGGAAAAGATTTATTTATTTGAAAGGCAGAGTTATGGAGAGAGAGAGAGAGAGAGAGAGAGAGAGAGAGAGAGATATCTTCCATCTACTGGTCCATTCCCCAAAAGGCTGCAATGGCTGGAGGTGGGCCAAACCAAAGCCAGGAGCCAGGAGATTCCTCTGGGTCTTCCATTGTGTGGCAAGGGCCAAAGGACTTGGGCCATCTTCCACTTCTTTCCCAGGGAGCTGGATTGAAAGTGGAGCAGCTGGGACCCGAACCAGCGCTTATATGGGATTACAGTGTTGCGGCTGTAGCATTACCTGCTATACTACAATGACAGCTACCCTGTTTACATTTTTAAAATTCAACTGTCCTTAACAATTGTGCTCGAATTGATCATAAAGCTTTCAGGAGGCATTAAACAAAGGTAGTCCAGGGCTGGTGGTGTGGCATGGCGGGTAAAGCCACAGCCTGAGATGCCTGTATCCCATATGGCCACTGGTTGAGTCCTGGCTGCCCCACTTCTGATCCAGCTCCCTGCTAATTGCCTGGGAGAGCAGTAGATGGCCCAAGTGCTTGGGCTCCTGCACCCACATAGGAGACCTGGGTGAAGCTCCTGGTTCCTGATTTCGGACTGGTTTAGCTCTGGCTGTTGTGGTCATCTAGAGAGTAAATCAGCAGATGGAAGAGCTATCCCTCAACCTCTCTCCTTCTCTCTGTGTCACTTTGACTTTCTTCTTCTTCTTTTAAATTTGACAGGTACTGTTATAGACAGTGAGAGAGAGAGAGACAAAGAGAAAGGTCCTCCTTCCGTTGGTTCACTCCCCAAATGGCCGCTACAGTCGGCGCTGCGCCGATCTGGAGCCAGGAGCCAGGTGCTTCCTCCTGGTCTCCCATGCGGGTGCAGGGCCCAAGCACTTGGGCCATCCTCCACTGCCTTCCCAGGCCACAGCAGAGAGCTGGACTGGAAGAGGAGCAACCAGGACTAGAACCCAGTGCCCATATGGGATGCCGGTGCCACAGGTGGAGGATTAACCAAGTGAGCCACAGCACTGGCCCAAATCACTCTGACTCTCAAATAAGTCTTAAAAAAAAAAAAAAGACATCCATTTTACCACGCATTTTGTTCGTAGTTTGGATTTATGGATTTACAGATTTACCATCTTCAAGATCTAACAGAGATAACAAAAGTTTGACTAGTAAACTCAGGCTTAAGGAAATTAATACCTACATTATATTTAATGCTGACAGTTATAAACACACTTCTTTATTTTACCAACAAAAAACTGGCTATATATACCAATTATTATCCCTGATCACATGTACTTAAAAATAAGCACTCTTACCTAAGCCAATTTGAATAGAACTCCTTTAACAGACTTTATGTAAATTAATTTGGTAATATCATCAGACAGAAACATTCCTTGTATATAACACACACACACACATACAGATATAAACATACAAACAGAAGTAGAGACTGTATAGTTTTCATTCTAAAATTTTAGTTATGTGTGAGGTAACATAACATAAATCTCTCTAGGTTTTAGAAGAATAGGCAGATGCAAACTGTATAGAGTACTTCAAAAAGTTCATGGAAATGGCTATTTTGAAAAAATAAAAAACTATCCATAGATTTCAAAAAAATCTTGGACCAAGGCAAAGTTATTTTTGAATTCCATTTTCCATGAACATTTGAAAGTACCTTCATATTTCTGGCATATGCACAAAATTAAGATTACTCACTCAGGTAGCTAAAGCTTCTTACTAAAATGTAGGGAAAAGCCAAGATTTGGGGGTAGGTGTTTGCTGACATGGTTTAGACGCTGCATCCCGTATCGGACTGCCTAGGTTCAAATCTTGGCTCCACTTCTGATTTCAGCTTCCTGCCCATGCACACCCTGAAGGGCAACAAGTGATGCCTCAAGTACTTGGGTCCCTGCCTGGATTGGGGTCTGGACTCTTGGCTTCAGCCTGGCCCAGCTCCAGTTGTTGTAGGCTTTTGGGAAGGGAACCACTGGATGGAAAATGTCTATCTGTTTCTCTGTGTCTCTGCCTTTCAGATTAAAATAAGTAAAAAGTTTTAAAAATGTTTATTATCTTTAAAAAGAAAAAAATAAATTTCTCATTTGCCTTGACATGTCATCTTATAAAAGCTGTGTACTAAATTTTAGGCGAGCGACTGAGATACCTATGGGTTATTTGTCTCCAAAACCCACCTAAGTGGACAAAGCATCCACTCCTTTTTTCAAATACCCTTTTTTCAAATTTTCAATTTTCCAAACATCGGGCCACATATTCAAGAACACTATAAGCCCCACTCAGGACAAATAAAAGGAAACTCATATTTAAGAAATCAGAAAAAAAAAAACCATGACCGTTTTATAACATAGCTGTAAATTCTTCTGCACACTCCCAACAAAAGGCAGGAGACCTATGTCCCCTCACTTCAGGTCTGTATAGACTTGTGATTGTTCCAGTCAGTAAAACAGAGCAGAAGTGACTTCAGAGGCTGGGTTATAAAAAGGCGTGGACAGTCTGCCTTGTTTGCTGGAACTCTTGCTGCTGGCACCCTGAGCCATCATGTGAGATTTGGCTGCCTTAAGGTTGGGTGCTGTGATGAAGGCCCAAACACAAGGAGAGGCCAGCAGAAGGCACTCCTGTGACGCCCCAGCTAAGAAGAGACTCTGAGTCACCCCAGCCCAGATACCAGATGTTGGAGTGAAGAAACCTCCCCAGGATCCTAGCCTCCAGTTCTCTCAGTTTTCCCAGCAAAGACTTCAGATGTACTGAAAAGAGCTTTGTCTTTGTCAAGCCCTGTCCAACTTGCAGATTTATGAGCTAAGCACATTGGTCTTTTTTTTTTTTTTTTTAATTTTTTGACAGGCAGAGTGACAGTGAGAGAGAGAGAGAGAAAGGTCTTCCTTTGCTGTTGGTTCACCCTCCAATGGCTGCCGCAGCTGGCGAGCTGTGGCCAGCACACCACGCTGATCCGATGGCAGGAGCCAGGTGCTTCTCCTGGTCTCCCATGGGGTGCAGGGCCCAAGCACTTGGGCCATCCTCCACTGCACTCCCTGGCCACAGCAGAGGTCTGGCCTGGAAGAGGGGCAACAGGGACAGAATCCGGTGCCCCAACCGGGACTGCAAGGGGGAGGATTAGCCTAGTGAGCCACGGCGTCGGCCAAGCACATTGGTCTTATTTTATGTGACTTAGAGTGTGGGGATGTTTCAGATGTCTATTGTTGGGTAAACTACCACAAATCACAGGGGCTGAAAACAGTAACCATTTATTTCTTCTCCAGAGTCTGCAAATCTCCTTAGAATGAATCACCTTTGTTCCACATGGCATTGACTGGGGCAGTTTAACTTGGAGGATGCAGTTTGATGGCAGGGAGGTTGGTGCTTTCTGACAACTGAGAGTAGCAAGGTTATAGAAAAGCATGAAGGATGAGAAGTATACCATCTTTGGAAAATACAATTTACCTTCTCGCCACATATTCTTCCCAAATATTCACAATTCTCTCGAATATAAAATACTGTATGAGTTTTCTAAAAATCTTGGTGAAGTTTGTTTTATTAAACAAATACACTACTGAGATAACTTTTCACCTTGGGTTCCCAGTATGGATACTATAGGAGAACACTCTGAAGATTCGATTCCCATAAGCCCTATTATTTATTTATTTATTTATTTATTTATTTATTTTTTTTTTATTTTCTATTTTGACAGGCAGAGTGGACAGTGAGAGAGAGAGACAGAGAGAAAGGTCTTCCTTTGCCGTTGGTTCACCCTCCAATGGCCGCCGCGGCCGGCGCGCTGCGGCCGGCGCACTGCGCTCCTCCGATGGCAGGAGCCAGGAGCCAGGTGCTTTTCCTGGTCTCCCCATGGGGTGCAGGGCCCAAGCACCTGGGCCATCCTCCACTGCACTCCTGGGCCACAGCAGAGGGCTGGCCTGGAAGAGGGGCAACCGGGACAGAATCCGGCGCCCCGACCGGGACTAGAATCCGGTGTGCCGGCGCCGCAAGGCGGAGGATTAGCCTGTTGAGCCACGGCGCCGGCCGTAAGCCCTATTATTTAATAGACAGGCTCAGTCAGGCACATTCTTTAAAAACTAGTGGACATTCTGTCAGACTGAAATGTTCTTGAACCATTGCTTTTAATCTTTTTTGAGGTCTTTACAAGGGATCTTGAAGAACTATTCTAGAGTTGACTTTGGTCTGAGATCCTTTATTTATTCTCATTTTATTTGAAAGAGAGAGAGAGAGAAAGTGAGAGAGATCATTCATCCATTTACTGGGTTACTCCCTAATTACCCTTAACAGCCAAGGCTGGGCCAGGCTGAAGCCAAGAGCTGGGGACCTTATCTAGGTCTACCACGTGGGTGGCAAAGACCTAAGTATCTGAGCCACTGTTGTCTGCCTCCCAGGGTGTGCAGTCGCAGGAAGCTGGATAGGAAGTGGAGGCATGACTCAAACCAGGCACCCGATACATGATGCACGAGTCTCAAGCAACTATTTTGCCACTGCTCCAAATGCCTGCCCCCTGAGGTCATTTCTTAATTAAATAATCATTTACCATCTGGACAGGCTGGGAATAAGAAACACTATTATTGTCATACTTGCTAAGTCCTGGTTCTTTCATATTTAAGAGTTGATTTTTTAAAAAAAACTTATTTATTGGGGCTGGAGCTGTGGCACAGCGGGTTAACGCCCTGGCCTGAAGCAATAGCATTACATGTGGAGACCTGGCTGCTCTGCCTCCAATCCAGCTCTCTGCTGTGGCCTGGGAAAGCAGTAGAGGACGGCCTAAGCCTTTGGGCTCCTGAAACCATGTGGGAGACCAGGAAGAGGTACCAGGTTCCTGGCTGCAGATTGCCACAGCTCTGGCTGTTGCAGTCAATTGGGGAGTGAACCATCGGATGGAGGACCTCTCTCTCTCTCTCTCTCTTTCTCTGCCTTTCCTCTCCCTGTGCAACTCTGACTTTCAAATACATAAATAAATCTTTTTTAAAAAACTTATTTATTTATTTGAAAGGCAGAAATAGAGAGAGAGAAGGGGGAGAGGAAGAGAGAACGAGAGAGAGAATATCAATCTTCTATCTCAGGACTGGCACTGTGGCATAGCAGGTAAAGCCACCACCTGCAGTGCCGGCATCTCATTTGGGTGCCAGTTTGAGTCCCAGCTACTCCACATCCGATCCAGCTCTCTGCTATGGCCTGGGAAAGCAGTAGAAGATGGCCCACATCCTTGGGCCCCTGTACCTGCATGGGAGACCTGGAAGAGGCTCCTAGCTCCTGGCTTAGGATTGACATAGCTGCAGCCATTGTGGCCATCTTGGGAGTGAACCAGTGGATGGAAGCCCACCTCCACCCCCACCCCCTGCCTCTCCGTAACTCTGCCTTTTAAGTAAAAATAAATAAACCTTTAAAAAAAAGAATTTACATCTCAAGATAGCAAGGTCGAATGACATGGCATTTTATGACCAAGCGTTGGGAATCACGTGAGATCACTTCCATTTTATTCTGTTGGCTGAGGCAGACACAAAGTTCGAAAGGATACGAAGGAAAGGAAATGTGGGATAGGAGTTCTCATTGTGGTCATATTTAGAAAATGTAATCTTGTCCACAAAGTGGTTTGTTATATAGCAATAAGCAACAAGAACACCTCTGAAATAAAAACAAAGATTAAAAAGTCACCAGCAGCCATGGTGGGATGTGAGGGGACCTTGAAATGAGCAAGAATCAGACTAACAACAGAATTCTCAATAGCCATCATGGAAACAAAAAGCATTGGGATGATATCTTCAAAGTATTGAAGGAAAACAACTGATGACTTAGGATTCAATCGTAGCAAAATAGATCCTTAAATATTGAGGTATTTGTTGTTCATAAAGTGTGCTGAAAAGATTATATCCATTTCTACCCTAAAAATCCTCAAATTCCATCCCGTTGTAGCACCATGCTCACATTTAAGTCCAAAATCTCACCATCAGGTCCAAATACAGATGAGACTGCTCAGAACAGTTCCTCCAATACAGCCCCGGGCTTTTCAGTGTGAAACCTGTGAATTAAACAAACATATTATCTTCACAGAACACATCCATAATACAATGGTGGCAGAGGTATAAGATAACTCCTGTACATATTTCTATTCGAGAATGAGGGAAATGAGAAGGATACAACCATCACTGGTCCTTAGCAACTCTGAAATCCGCCTGAGAACACGCTGCCAGGGCCTTCATGGCTACTCCGTTGACTCTGAGTTGTCTCTGTGATTACCCTCTGAGCTGCAACCTTTATTTTCTGTAAGAAAACTGAGTTAGCATCTAGAAAGCCTGCTTCCTAGGTGGAAAATGTTGGGAATCCAAAGTTGTCTTTATTTTGTACTCTCTCCATTTAATTAGAGCTACTAGTTCTTCCCCTAGACTGATCTTAACTTGATCCTCTTTGGAGAAAAAGTCTGCAAAATACCCAAGTCTTTTTTTTTTTTTTGTATTCACCTGAATAGTCAGGGAACTTTCACCTATTTTATTTAGATTTTCATTTTTTTTTTCAAATTCCAACCAGAAGCTAAATATAATTGGAAACTGGTAAGCATTAGTTTTACTCCAAAGGAGTAGGATCATTCAGATCTACTCCAATAAAAGTATGCAACCCTTAAGCAAAGCCTTTCTTCATTTAAAACAAAACAAAACAAAACAAAACAAAACAAAACTATACAGTAGTCTTTCCTTATCATACCCAAGTCTTAATGACTGTAGTTTGTCAACTTTTCTCTTAAGTAAACTGGTGTTCTCTGAAAAAAAAAATTGGCTAGTTGAGCTCACAGTTCAGTCACCTAAGTGCTTTTAATAAGATAACCATCATAACTGAGCTATAACAGAAGTGCTTTATATGTACTTCTCAATTTGTTAAACAGAATCGTAAAAAGATCTGTACCCATGGGTGAATATTTAATAAAACCAGTAAATCTTACAGCTGCCACAAAACACTCCTCGTTGAAGCTGGCTTTTGATTTCTCTGCCAGTGTTGATGGTAAGGAATGCAATGACTATTAGCACAGTTTGGTGCTGTTGCCCTTATTAATGCTGAAATGGTTGTAGATTACCCATTATTGCTTTTATAATAACAGTGAAAATCTCAACACAGTGAGAAAGGCAACTAACATCTTAGTATTACTATGGAAACAGTTCTTGATCTGTACCCAGAGATCTGTAGACCACATTTTAAGAAAATTTATCCTAGGGGCAGGTGTTGTACACAGTAGGTTAAGCCACTGCTTGTGATGCCCATATCCCATGTGAGTGCCAGTCGGTGTCCCAGCTACTCTGTTTCTCATTCAGCCTACTATTACAGCATCCTGGGAGGCAGCAGATGACGGTTGATGTGCTTGGGCCACTGCCAACCACGTGGGAGACCCAGCTGTTGTGGGCATTTGGGGAATGAATTAGCAGATGGGAGATCTCTATTTCTGTTTCTCCTCTCCTTGCACTCTACCTTATACATATATATAAATAATATTAAATAAACATATCTTTCAAAGAAACCCAAAGGGGCCTGGCACTGTGATGCACCAGGGTAAGCCGCCATCTGGGATGCCAGCATGCCATATCAGAGTGCTGGTTTGAGTTCCAACTGCTCCACTTCCAAGTCAGCTCCCTGATAATGTGCCTGGGAAAGCACTGGAAGATGGCTTAAGTACTTGGGCCCCTGCCCTGTTGTGGGAGACCTGGAGGGAGCTCCAGGCTCTTGGCTTTGGCTTTATGTATTTAAGGATTAATGCCCCCAAAATAAAAGTACTCTCTTTTTAAAATATTTATTTATTTAAAAGGCAGAGCAACAGAGAGAGGACACACACACACACACACACACAGGGAGAGAGAACCGTCTGTCGGTTCACTCCCCAAATGCCTACAACAGCTGGGGCTAGGCCAGGGTGAAGCCATGATCTAGGAACTCCAACTGGGTCTCCCACTTGAATAGCAGGGACCCAAGGACTTGAGCCATTATCCACTAACTTCCAGGTGCATTAGCAGAAAGCTGAAATCAGGAAGTGCAGAGCAGTCAGGACTCAAAGTAGGCACTCAGATGTGGGATGTGGGTGTCCCAAGTATCAGTTTAACCTGCTGTGCCATAACAAAGTCCTCCTAAAATTCAACAGTAAGGAAACAAACAATGTCATGAGAAAAGGGACACAATATATGAGCAGAAGCAATGTGGATGGCAAATAGGGTTATAAGACTGCACACCATATGTCACCAGGAACTTACAAATTAAAACAACAACGAGGGTCTGCAGTGCCAGCATCCCATGTGGGTGTCGGTGTAAGTCCCGGCTGCTCCACTCCCCCCCTTTTTAGGGCTCTGATTCCACTGTATTTACTGTAAAATACGCTAAAGGTGGGGCAGAGGTTGGGAATGAGGAGGAACATCCATTACAAGGCGATGTGACAGGTAGTGGGGCCATGGCTAGACTTTAAGGCATTGATTCTATTCAGGTGGGGGAAACCCACATAATTAAGTTCCACACTTATAAAATTATCACTCTGAATTCAGGAATAAGAGGCATTTGGTTGTAGACACAATTTCACCTGTAGAGACTAACTTTAAATTTAGAGAAGGAAAACACTCATTGCATTAATGTTACGGGTTGGGGTTTCTTATGTGACTCCTAAATGCATCTATTCTCTTTGTTTTGATACAATTTGCAGCTATGGTTCTCGAGACCAGCACAGCCCTGGTGCAGGTGTGCTCTTTAGTTTCCGAAAGTCCATCGGTCATGTAGTTGGCTGTCGCTGGTAAATCTGTTACTTGCAGAAGCTCAGAGCTCTGGGATTGCCGAGTAGGGTCCTCACCATTTAGGCTCCTCCTACATACAGGACATGTGTCATGCAGTTCTAACCATGGCACAATACAACTGCTGTGAAAGAAGTGATTGCAGGGCAACTGCCAGACTTCCTCTCTAACTGTGTGATCTTTGCACACTGGACACTCTAAACCCGTATCAACTTGTTCCTGAGTTACTGACCCTGTTGGAAGAGATGTAATCTCCTCCTTGTCAGCTGGGGGAGGCCTTGTGTTTTCCAGTTGCCCTAAAAGCTGGGTTACAATGGCATCAAGCCCTGTCTGACCCCAGGTATAGTCCCCAGGGTGGGGGTGCAGCATCCCGCTCCAGGAAAAAGGGCGTGGGGATCCAGGAATTGCAGAATTTGCAAAGAATCCTGCAAGGATCTGTTGCGTTATTCGTTCAATAGCTGGTGATCTGTCAGGAAGAGTACTTCCCCGAGATCTGTATCTCATTGGCAGCTGGAGACCAACTTGCTCCCCAGAAGTCAGTGTGAGCTTGGTGACCCCTCTCATTGGCTCCATTATCTTGGTCCAGTGGATTGCTACTTAGAAGTGGTCTAAAAACTTGGAAAAACATCGTGTGATCCAAATAGTCCCAGAGCTCTGCAAAATGTGTGGATGTGCTGTTGTCTATCTGGCTGCCACCACCACTTAGAAAAACTGGAATCATCTGTCACTTCTTAAATAAAGCCCAACTCACATCTGGGACAAACATATTCCTTATTAAAAACCTTGGGAATGGTGAATCTGTCCTTCTAATACTGGTTATGTTACCGGGGAAGCAAAGGGTTCTGGTCTTCACTCAAGGAAGAATTCAGGTTTGAGACAGAGAGCAGGGGAAAACAACATAGCAAGGTTTATTAGGGTAGGGACTTCCATAAGAATGGATGGGCACCTCTCCAGACAGGCCCTGAGAGAGAGTGTACAGTTTACATTTAGGTTGGGGCTTTTAAGGGGATGGGTCTTGCCTTCTCTCCCCCTCTCCTTATCCTCCCGAACAAAGGACTTGTTGGATATAAATACGAAAAATTCCTTTCTGAGTTTTCCCCTGAAGTTATCAGGGGAAGCCTGGCTAGCATCAGCCGCCTTAGAGAAGGATGGTTATCAGGCCAGGTAGAAGGGGCAGGAACCCCTCGAAGGTCATCAGGCTCCAGGCAGCACTAGGGTAGAATTTCTCTGGTTACCACGGATGATTATACTCTCAAAAATGTTTCTCTTAAGAGAATGCCCCTGGCACACCGGGTTCTAGTCCCGGTCGGGGTGCTGGATTCTGTCCTGGTTGCCCCTCTTCCAGTCCAGCTCTCTGCTGTGGCCTGGGAGTGCAGTGGAAGATGGCCCAAGTGCTTGGGCCTTGCACCCCATGGGAGACCAGGAGAAGCACCTGACTTGGCTTCGGATCAGCGCGGTGCACCGGCTGCAGCTGAGCTTCAGAAACAATTGTTTCCAAGTCACCCCTAATCAGTATGCCAATCATGATACTGAGAAATTCCACTATCTGAATTGGATTTAAGATACTTGTTTAAATCCACTTTTTAAGAAAAGATTGATGTATTTACTTATTTGAAATTCAGAATTACAGAGACAGAGAGAGATGGAGAGATCTTCCATTTGCTGGTTCACTCCCCAAATGGCCACAACAGCTGAAGCTAGGCCAGTCTGAAGCCAGGAGCCAGGAGCTCCTGAAGTACAGATACTGGGCTGCACCTGGAAGGCTATCGGGATGACTTTGAGATGCGCATGCTGGACCTAGAAGTCAACTCCTTAGGCCTTTGTCACACACACATAAGTTCATTTCTGACTTTCTACCTAACAGTTATATTTCCAAACAGGATGCTTGCATAGTACTAAACAAGTTCCCTCATTGAATCAGCACCAGTAGTTTGGGGCTGACCTCGCCCTTGCAAAAGTGGCAGAGAAACCGGTGCGCGGCTGCTGCTGAGCCAGCGTCTGCACCGGCCAGAGAAGCCTCCGCCATTTTTCTCCTGCGCCCCGGCTGTCCGACAGGGCGAGCGGTCTGCCCCTCACCAGGCCGCTATGTCCTGGGCGGCAGTCGCCGCTGCAGCTGTCACCGCCACTACCGCCTCGGTCACGTGAGCCTGCCAGGCCCAGACAGGCGGCCGCTCAGACGGCGACTCGGTGGCCCACCCCCAGCACGGAACAGCGCGGGCAGGCGAGTCCGCAGCCCGCAGCCCGCCTGCCAGCCGGCTACTCAAACAGCCCCAGCCGGTCCCAGCTCCACTTCCTAGCCAGCTCTGCTGTGGCCTGGGAAAGCAGTGGAAGATGGCCCAAGTCCTTGGGTCCCTGCACCTGCGTGGGAGACCTGGAGGAAGTTCCTGGCTCCTGGCTTCAGATTGAAAGACAAGATTCTCCCTCTCCCCTCTCCCCGCTGCCCGCTCCCCTCTCCCTCTCTGACTTCCAAATAAAGTCATACATCTTTAAAAACACAACAACAATGCAATACTGTCACACACTGATTAAAAGGGCTAAAATCCAAAACACAGACAATACTAAATGTTGGGGATAATGCATAGGAACTCTCACTGCTGGTGGGAGTACAGATTGGTACATTCACTTTGGAAGACAGCTTGACAAAATATTGTGAGGAAAAGATCTATTTGGGGAGAGCATTTAGAATTTAAAGCTTCGTAGGGGGGATGATGAGGGAATGAGGTTGCTGGGTCCCCTGGCTATATTTCCTGGGCTCTCAAGTAAGAAACCAGGGCAGGCAGGAAGCAGTCAATGAACCCAGAACAGATTCTCTTGAGTTTTCTCCCATTGGACGTTGAAAGGTCAATTTATTTTGTCTTTTATAAAGTCTCAGGCTTGTGTGCTAATGGGTAGAGGTAGAAGAAGTAGGCTACCAACTGCCAATTAATGGAAACAACACTGAGAGGAGGCCTAATGACCCCATGGGAAATCCAGCATCATGCAGTCAGACTCCAGGAAAATCTTTGCTGTATTCACAGGATAAAGGCAGAAGGACAAATTGAACACAGTGAATTGAGGAGGAAAGGGTCTTAAAGTGGAGACCCTCCTTGAATGCGACATTGCAAGAGTGAGATGCTGACTCTGCATCTGAGGAGACGATGAAGAGACCCATGAGCTATTTATGGGATGTTGGAGAACAACTGCAATCAGGGAGAATTATAATGGAGGGATCAGAAATGATCAAAAAGAGGTCATTTAAATTAGCCTGAAGCAGGCTGCCCAAGTGATTTCTACTTTTCAAAATAGGAAGAAGCCAGCATTTCTGTTTTCCCAAAGATTTACATCTTGTTTTTCTAACTAGAGGAAGAGCCACTGCAAGGAATGGATGATGACAGTAGTGAACAGTCAGGGAGTTCAGTGCCTCGTTTTGTTTAAACAGTTTTTTGGCCCACCTGTTGGATATTTAATGATTTAATAAAGTCACAGGAGTCATCCAAGTAGCACCCTTAAAGGTTAATCTCTCAGACATTCTTGTATCAGTTGTAACTGGGGTAAAGGTCTTGGCAACAATTCAACTAGGTAAGCTACATGGTTCAAAGTCCTGGGAACTGAGCCAAGGGAGGCTTGCCAGGATAATGACAAAGCTCTTTTTGTGCCCAGCCAATGCCTGTTCTCAAACTCCTGCCTTCCAGAATAGATTAAATTAGTCTCCCTGAATGTGGGGAGTCTTTCCTTGAAAACTAAGGATGAGGCTCCTCAGAGGGACAGACATGACCCCAATGTCCCTTCTCCCAAGACCCGTTACAATATTCGATTCCACTGCAAAACTATGTGCCTGAGTCCAGATACTTTGGACAAAAAAGTCATAATTTTAAGAGGATTTTAGACAAAACTGATAATACAAAGTCCTGGAAACCTCAATCACTTGTGAAAGACTTTTTGAGATTTTGAAGGAAGAAGGATCTTGGGCGGACAGATTTTACTAACCCACCAGCTGTACAGAAAAGACCAGAGATCCTCTATGGTGGTTTCATCACTCTTAGAGTTTGTTGTATTTTTTGTTTTTCTTTAAACTTTTTATGTTGAAATAATTTTACACTATACAAATATTGCAAAGTAGTAAAGTTCTTCAAATCGTTCATCCACCTCCACCAATGTTAACATTTTACATACCATAGTACAAATATCAAAACCAGGAAAGAGGGGTGTTTAGTCTAACAATTAAGATACTGGTTAAAGGCCTACACCCCACAGCACAGTGCCTGGTTCGATTTTGTGTTGTGGCTCCTTATTCCAGTTTCCAGCTATTGCTGACTCTCACGACTCAAGTGATTGGGTTCCTGCCGCCGGCAAGGGAGACCTGGATTGAATTCCCAGCTCCCAGCTTCAGCCCTGGCCTAGCCCTGGCCATATGGGTATTTAGGGAGGGAACCGGCAGAAGGGAGCTCTCTGACTTTTTGCCTCTCAAATTTAAAAAAATCAGGAAATTAATATTGATACCATAGTATTGACCATGAGAATATTATTGATATTGTTATTGCCTTCTTTATGAGAGAACTTATTTAAATGACTACTAAACATGAAAACATATGGTGCTCTCTTGTTCTACCCAAACTACACATATCAAATAGTACTAGACCAAGGGGCCCAAAGGTGAAATCACAGCTGTACTGAAATACATGGGAATCTATTCCGCCTACAACTTATTTCCCTTTGACCTGAAGATGGCTTATCAGAAAAGTAGATAGATCTCAGATGTCAACTGAGAATTACAAATGAACTTGTGTTAACAGTGGCTGACACTATGTTTAGAGGAAGATCTCTCAAAGCACTGAGTGATTTTTCTGATTGATCTTACTAGTGCACTGTTTGCAATCCCAGTGCATTTTAGGCATCAACAGTAGTGTGTCTCACTTGGCAGCCAGTAATTTACAGTCTAACTATAGAAACTTCAATTCCCTAACATTTGTTGTCATCTATTAAAGTATGGGCTGGTGTTATGGCACAGTGAGTTAAGCTACAGCCTGCATTGCCTGCATTCCATGTAAGCATGGGTTTGAGAACCTGCTGCTTCAGATATGATCCCCCTCCCTGCTAATGCCCCTGGAAAAGCAGTGGAGGATGGCCCATCTACTTGGGCCTCAGCTACCCAAGTTAGAGACCTAGATGAAGTTCCAGGTTCCTGGTTTCAGCCTGCCCCAGCCCTGGCTGTCATGGCCATTTTGGGAGTGATATCTCTCTCCCTCTCTCTCTTTGACTTTCAAATAAATAAATTTTAAAAAAAAATAAAGTGAGGGACCAGAGCTGAGGCACAGCAGGTTAAGCTGTGGTCTGCAGCGCCAGCATCCCAATTCCAGCCCTGGTTGCTCCACTTCCGATCCAGCTCCCAGCTAATGCAAATGGGAAAGTAGTGGAAGATGGTCCAAGTGCTTGGGCCCCTGAACCTACATGAGAGACCCAGAAGCTCCTGGCTCCTGGCTTCAGACTGGCCTAGCTTCAGCTGTTGTGGCCATTTGGGGAGTGAACCAGCAAATGGAAGATCTCTCCATCTCTCTCTGTCTCTGTAATTCTGAATTTCAAATAAGTAAATACATCAATCTTTTCTTAAAAAGTGGATTTAAACAAGTGTCTTAAATCCAATTCAGATAGTGGAATTTCTCAGTATCATGATTGGCATACTGATTAGGGGTGACTAGGAAACAATTGTTTCTGAAGCTCAGCTTTTCCATATTGAATTTATAACTGAAAGGTGGCAGATGATCAATTGTGGGCAAGTTCAGGGGCATTCTCTTAAGAGATTTTGAGAGTATAATCATCTGTGGTAACCACAGAAATTCTACCTTAGGCCAGGCAAAAGATCGTCTACTCACGAAATTCTCACTCCTAGTGTAATGGGGCACAGAAAATTGTTTAATTATGGAAACATCATGACATACATCTGGGTATTAAGCTCAGCTACTTGGTTAATTCACTAGACAAGAACTGAAATCTGTATGGGGTCACTCTACTCTTACAAGTACTAAGTACTTTCTTACAGCAGTTGCAGCTGATTTTTCTTTTTTTGATTTATTTGAAAGGCAGAGTTAAAGAGAAAGAGAAAGGGGAGAGATAGAAAGATCTTCCATCTGCTGGCTTACTCCCCAAATGGTCGCAACAGCTAGGGCTTGGGCAGGCTGAAGCCAGGAGCCAGGAACTCTATCCTGGTCTCCCACGTGGGTAGCAGGGGTCCAAGCACTTGGGCAGCTATCTGCCACCTTCCCAGGAGCATGAGCAGGGAGCTGGATCGGAAGCGATGGAGCCAGGACTTGAGCTAGTACCCCAATAGGCGTTGCTGCATCACAGGCAGCAGCCTAACCTGCTGTGCCACACCACCAGCTCCCGACAGCTGGCCCTTCTGCAGGTTATATGCACTCCGTCACAGCTGGCCTGCACAGCACCTGCTTCTTCCTGGAGTTCCTGGGTTCAGAACTCCACAGAGGAAGGTACTTCTGAATACAGCCCAGGCCAACTCCTCAGCTGCTTCTCCCTCATGTGTCTGACAGTCACTTCTGTGTCTCTTTGCAGCAAGCTGGGAATCAGGGAAAGAGGAGGAAGGAGCTATTTTTTCTTGCCTGCCTTTCTGTTCTTCTGAAAACAGTGTGTACATTTCAATTTCTGAGCTGCTGTCTAGGGCAGCCCAGGTAAGTTCTTTGTAAACCCAGTATTCCTCCACTGGGGGGCAGCCTGTCACAATTTAAAGAACAGACATCATTTACAATACCTACCAGAAATAGGTATTAAAAATACTTCTGAAAATCATTTGTAATAATTAAAAGCTCCCTGAGCTATGAGATCTGGGGTTTATTCAATAACTTTCTGGGGGGTTATAAATATCTATAAATCTTTCATTTGCTGAACATCTTCCACAGGCCTATCTCTCCTCACCTTGCTACGCAGAGTAAGCTGCATGGTTGACTTCCTCCAGACACCTGCAAATATTGAAGGGCCAGAGGAGAGTGGAGTCAAGGTTTGTGTTCTCCCCACTCCTGCCACATCACACTAAGTCACCTGCCGCCTGGCAGGTAGCCACCTTCCCTTGAGCCTTCGGGCCCAGCATCCTGTACCAAACTTAATGAGGTCTTAAAAAATTTTTTTTTCCTGTTTGCCTGTGCCTTTGCAAATAAGATAGTCCCTTTATAAAACTCTGCTCAAATCGCCCAGTTTGAATGTGCCGCTTGCTTCCTGCCGGAACTCCGACTGATTTGACCCAAAACCCGACACTGACTGACAGTAGAGCTGTGAGTTGAGAATCCACACTTTTTTACTGGGTTCTTCACCGTTTTTAGGTTAGCCTATTTACTATTCTCAGTAAGTGTGTCCCTATAAGGAAACAACTCACGGTCTTAATTATGTAGCTTGCTAAAGATCTCCAAGCTATTAAAGGAGCAGGGTTACACTGCAATCCACTGCGGCCTGGCTCCATGAACACTACCCAACCCACTACCCAACCGTGGGAGCCTCCAGGTACCATCAGCAACAGGAAGAAGCATTGGTGGGAGGGATTAGGGCCATGTTTCTCCACAGATCACATGAATTCCAGTGATACACGATGCTTTTTCAACATCCAGATTCTTGGAGCTTTGGCTCTCTCAAACCTTTGGCTTCAGCGGTCTTTGTAACTTTATTTCGACAGTCACCACGCTGGATCGCTGGACCTAGTGTTACTAAGCTTTCTTCTATTCAGGTTGCTGGACACTTGCACAAAGAAACCTCACATAGGGACTTGAACCAGTGCCCAACCAACGGAAAGTGCGAAGGGTGGCGACACAGGGTGGAGAGAGGCCAGGCCCGGTCCACGGCCCACGACTCCCCTAAGCAGGGACGCCTCTTCGCTGCCCAAGTCGGGATGGCGGCGACGGTGAGCGTGGAGCCCGCGGGCCCCTGCTGCTGGGACGAGCCGCTGCGCATCGCCGTGCGCGGCCTGGCCCCCGAGCAGCCGGTCACGCTGCGCGCGTCCATGCGCGACGAGAAGGGCGCGCTCTTCCGGGCCCACGCGCGCTACTGCGCGGACCCCGGCGGCGAGCTGGACCTGGCGCGCGCGCCCGCGCTGGGCGGCAGCTTCGCGGGGCTCGAGCCCATGGGGCTCATCTGGGCCCTGCAGCCCGACAGGCCCTTTTGGCGCCTGACGAAGCGGGACGTGCAGACGCCGCTGGCCGTGGAGCTGGAGGTGCTGGACGGCCACGGCCCGGAGCCCGGGCAGCTCCTGGCCCGCGCGGTGCTGGAGCGCCGCTTCCTGCCGCCGGGGGTGCGGCGCGAGCCGGTGCGCGCGGGCCGGGTGCGCGCCACGCTCTTCCTGCCGCCAGGTGAGTCGTCTGCAGTCCCTTGTCCCCATGCTTTTATAGAAAGGAGGTAGCGCCCAGCATTCCAGAGGTCAGTGTCAAGGAGACCGGAATGAAAATGAGATGTCTGGGGAAGTAGCCCTGCTACTCCACAACTGAGAAGTCCTTAAATCCATTGCTCAGTTATAAGAAATTTTAAGAAGGAAAAGACACTTGAAATAATTTAAAAATTTTTTTTTAAATTTATTATTTGAAAGGCAGAGTGACAGAGAGACAGAGCTTCCATTTGCTGGTTTACTCCCCGAATGCACAACCCTCAGGGCTGGGCCAGACCAAAGCCAGAAGCTAGGAGCTTCTCGTGGGTCTCCCATGTGGGTCCCCCATGTGGGTCCAGGGCCATCCTCTGCTCTCTCCCAAGGGCATTAGTGGAGAGCTGGGTCGGAAGTGGAGCAGCTGGGATTAGAACCCAGTTGTGTCCTAAACTGACTGTACTAGCAATATTGTATGAGGTTCTAGTTGTTCTGCATCCTCATTAGCATTAGGCATTTCAATTTTGGGGTTGGGAAGAGAGGAAAGTTGTTGCTTATTTATAAATTATTTTATGGATTTTATTTTCATTTTATTTGAAAGGCAGAGAGAGAGAGAGATCGATCTTCCATCTGCTGGCTCAGTCCCAAATTCCCACAACAGCCAGTGTGGGGCTAGGTCAAAGCCTAGGACTGGTAACTCAGTCCAGCTCTCCTTCATGGGTGGCAGGGACTCAGGTACTTGGGCCATCATCTGCTGCCTCCCGGGGTGCATATTAGCAGGAAGCTGGGTTGGAAGTGGAGGAGTCAAGACTCAGACAAGGCACTGTGGTATGGGACGTGGGAGTCCCAGGCAGCATCTTACCTGCTGTGCCAAACAGCTGCCCCTGAAATTATTTTAAGTCTTGAAAGTAATATACTTAGGGGCCAGAACTGTGGTGCAATGAGTTAAATAAAGCCCCAGCCGGCAATGCCGGCATCCCATATAGGCACCAGTTCGAGTCCCAGTGCTCCACTTTTGATCCAGCTCCCTGATAGTGGACCTCGGAAAGCAGCAGCTGATGGCCCAAATCCTTGGGCCCCTGCAGCCATATGGGAGACCTGGAAGAAGCTCCTGGCTTCGGATTGGCTCAGCTCTTGGCTGTTGCAGCCATTTGAGAAGTGAACCAACAAATGGAAGATCTCTCTCTCTGTAATTCTTTCAAATAAATAAAATAAATCTTAAAAAACAAACAAACCCATGGGGCTCAGAGAGGCTGTGTGTATATAGGAGAATGTGAATTTAGCTTATATGCCACTCTTTATTTGTTTGAAGACCAGAGGTCTTTCAGCGTTTCTGATTGTCCCTAGAAAACTCTGATACCACCAAGCAGGCAACAGATGGCTTTTGCCACCACTGCAGAGTGTCAGGGATAGTTTAAGTGTGTGTGTTTTGTTTCTTCCCAAGGCCCCGGGCCCTTTCCTGGCATTGTGGACATGTTTGGAGTTGGAGGTGGCCTCCTGGAGTATCGAGCCAGCCTGCTGGCTGGCAAGGGCTTTGCTGTCATGGCTCTGGCGTATTACAACTATGACGACCTCCCCAAGAGCATGGATACCCTCCACCTGGAGTACTTTGAAGAGGCTGTGAACTACCTGATCAGCCGCCCTGAGGTTAGACCTTCTCTCTGTTTTACGGGCTCCCTACTAGGTCTCCTCCTCATGAGTGCTCTTGATTTTCACAGAAGTGAGGTCATTCATGAGAGCCACTGTACTGCAGACACACGACCTTTTATAGGAGCTTCTCAGAGACAGTTCCTATTTCCTGACAGTAAAGATGTTCTTAGTAGGTATTATGAAATTCTCAATTGAAGTTTGTTTTAGTATTTCATAATGAGTCCCAACACTATTGAGAACCGTGGATTTGACAGAAGAATTAAAAGAAGGGAATTACTGCCTCCCAAAGATGGAAGTTAGATTTTTTTTTAAAAGATTTATTTGAAAGGCAGGGTTATGAAAGAGAGAGAGAGAGATTGAACTTCCATCCACTGGTTCACTCTTCAGATGCCCATGAGCTGGGGCTGGGCCAGGGAGGACCCAGCATCCCTGAACTGCCTCCCGGTTATCCATATGGGTGGCAGGGGCCCAAACACTGGAGCCATCATGTGCTGCTTCCTAGGACGCAGTAGCAGCAAGGTGCATTGGAAACCGAAGTGCTGAGACTCAAACTGGCACTTCAATATGGGATGCAGATGTCCTAAGCTGTGGCTCAAGGAGTGGATGTGTGCCAGTGGTGGGGGTGGGGGTGGTGGGGTATTGTGGCACAATGAGCTAAGCTGCCACTTGAGATGCCTGCATCACATTCTGGAGTGCCAGTTCAAGTCCCTGCTCCTCAGCGTCCCGTCTAGCTTACTGCTAATGCACCTAGGAAGGCAAAGGATGATGGCTCAAGTACTTGGGTTCCTGGCACCCAAGTGGGGGACAGGTTGGAGTTCTTGGTTCCCAGGCTGATGCCTGGGCCATCCCTCTCTGTTGAGGAGCCAGTAGATGGGAACAGTCTGTGTCTCTCTCTGTCTCTTGTGGCTCTATGAAAGATAGAGAAAGATAGGGGAGTGTAGGGGAGGAGATGAGGCTGGAAGGGGAGGGGAGAAGGAATGAAAGAAGGCAGGAAGGGGGCGCAAGCACACGGGGTTCTAGTCCCGGTTGGGGCGCCGGATTCTGTCCCGGTTGCCCATCTTCCAGGCCAGCCCTCTGCTGTGGTCAGGGAGTGCAGTGGAGGATGGCCCAAGTGCTTGGGCCCTGCACCCCATGGGAGACCAGGAGAAGCACCTGGCTCCTCCCTTCAGATTGGAGTGGTGCGCCAGCCACAGTGCGCCGGCCACGGCGGCCATTGGAGGGTGAACCAACGACAAAGGAAGACTTTTCTCTCTGTCTCTCTCTCTCACTGTCCACTCTGCCTGTCAAAGAAAAAAAATAATAACATAAAAAAGGCAGGAAGGAAGAACTGAGAGCCTCTGTCCCACATTTGAGTGTGTGGTTCATGTACAGGCCACTCCATTTATGATCTAGCTTCCTGCTAATCTGCATGCTAGGTGGCAGCAGGTCATGGCTTAAGTGCTTGGGTCCTTGCCACCCACATGGATGACCTGGATTTAGTTCTGTGCTCCCAGCTTCAGTCTGACCCAGCCCTGGCTGTTGTGGACAGTTGAGTAAACTAGCAGATGGAAGATCTCTCTCTCTTTTTGTCTGTCTCTCTAACTTTCAAATAAAATGAAAAGTTAAAAGGCAAAAGTATTTTAAAATAAACAACAGATACACTTAGCAGCTAGAACTTGAGTACCAGAAATATTTTGAGGTTTCTAGCCTCAGTTTATATCAGAACATCAGAAAATAATTATTGCTTACTTTATAATTTACTAAGAGCTCTACGTAGGTGGAAGTATTGGGGCTTTTTTTTTTTTTTGACAGGCAGAGTGGACAGTGAGAGAGAGAGACAGAGAGAAAAGTCTTCCTTTGCCGTTGGTTCACCCTCCAATGGCTGCCGCAGACGGCGCGCTGCGGCCGGCGCACCGCGCTCATCCGATGGCAGGAGCCAGGTGCTAGGTGCTTTTTCCTGGTCTCCCATGGGGTGCAGGGCCCAAGCACTTGGGCCATCCTCCACTGCACTCTGGGGCCACAGCAGAGGGCTGGCCTGGAAGAGGGGCAACCGGGACAGAATCCGGCGCCCCGACCGGGACTAGAACCCAGTGTGCCGGCGCCGCAAGGCGGAGGATTAGCCTGTTGAGCCACGGCGCTGGCCTAATGGGGCTTTTAATAAAGATGTTTCATCAATATGGCAGGAATTGAGAACAAGAGAGAGAGATTGATAGTGAAGAACTGGTAGCCAGGGTCTCAAAGAGGCAGAACTGGGTGTCATTGGAATGGCGCAGCTGGAGGTGTTGAAGATGGTGATTAGGGAGTGGAATGCTTGATGCTGAGACTTGGGAGATGATGTGCTTACTGATGAGAATGGGAGTGGATGGCTCAGGTGGATAGAGAAGATCATGAGAGTATGGAGGTCAAGGAACTGAGCCAGAGTATTTGAAAGATCATCCATGTCATTGTTGAAATCCAGAATAGTGACAGACAAACTGTGGAAAAGAGGATAAGGAGGAAGGACAAGTAAACATCCCTGGGTGCATGGTATTATCTAGATTCAGTCTCAGGTCCACCTGACTCCAAGATTGGACACTAGTCACTGTACAGCACTACACTATGGACTCATTCTCCTTGTTTCTCTGTTCCCTTCTCAGGTAAAAGGCCCAGGAATTGGGCTGCTTGGACATTCCAAAGGGGGTGAACTTGGCCTCACCATGACCTCCTTCCTTAAGGGCATCACAGCTGCCGTCATAATCAATGGTTCCATAGCTAATGTTGGGGCGACCTTACACTATAAGGACGTGACCCTGCCCCCTATAGGTGTCAACAGAAGTCGAATCAAGATGACCAAAGAAGGCTTTGCAGACATTGTGGACGCCCTGAACAGCCCTTTGGAAGGGCCTGACCAGAAGAGCCTAATTCCTGTGGAAAGGTCAGAGTGCACCTTCCTGTTCCTCGTAGGTCAGGATGACCACAACTGGAAGAGCGAGTTCTATGCCAATGAGGCATCTAAACGCCTCCAGGCCCAGGGGAAGGCAAAGCCCCAGATCATCTGTTACCCAGAGGCAGGGCACTACATCGAGCCCCCGTACTTCCCCCTGTGCCGGGCTTCCCTGCACGCCTTGGTGGGCGGTCCTGTGTTCTGGGGAGGGGAGCCCAGGGCTCATGCTGTGGCCCAGGTGGATGCTTGGAAGCAACTCCAGACTTTCTTCCACAAGCACTTGGGTGGTGAGAGGTAGAGGGGCTCTCTGGAAAATATAGCCCCTTATTTGAAGGTTTAGAGGATGAGACTATATACCTATTCCAGGAACTTGAATTTTGATCAGTTCACTGGAACACATTGTCATAAGCCTTCTAGATTTTATGCCTTTCTCTTTAAATTTTTAATGTTAAACATTGCTTCCATTGAAAAAAATCTCTTGTCAGGAATGAATAAAGAGCCATAAATAAATATACTTTCTAAAAATTAAAGATAGGGAGACTGGTGTTGTGGCACAGTGGGTAGGGCTGCTGCTTGTGATGCTAACAGGCCATATGGGCATTGGTTCAAGCCCTGGCTGCTCCACTTGCAAATCAGCTTCCTGCTAATGCTTCAGGAAAAGCAGCAGAAAACGGCCCTTGTGTTTGGGCCCCTGCCACCCTCATGGGAGATCTGGAAGAATCTCCTGGCTCCTGGTTTTGGCCTGGCCCAGCTCAGGCCATTGCAGCCATGTAGGGAGTGAACCAGCAGGTGGAAGACCTCTCTCTGTGTGTCCTATCTTTCTCTTTGTCTCTCTTCAACTCTGACTTTCAAATAAAATAATAATAAAAAAATTAAAGGTAGGAATACCACAGAGGTGAATGCTTTCTTATCAATGCTTGGACCAGTGTTACAACCATCGCTCCTCTCCCCAGAAGAAACCTTTGATAGTTTGATATGTATTCTTTCAGTTGTTAAGCTTAGTATATATGTATGTGTCAATAAAACATGCTTTTTTGCATAAATATTTTTACAGGAATATTGATTTCACAAAATAAATAGATGGTTGGGGAAGAGTACCTTTTATCTGAGACATACTCTATGTCACAGCAACATATAGAACTGAGCAGGGTTTTGATCCAGGACAGAAGAGAGTAACTAGGGGAATAAACCGTGCTTCTGGGATACCCATTTTCTTCCAACTGCTTAATCCTCACAACCATCCTGTGAGGCAAGTAAAAGAACGTGCAGAAGCGAAGGCTCTTGTCTGCAACATTTTAAAGCAAAATTAGTCCGCCAGAGTCAGTGATTGCTATTAACAGTCACTCCTCTAGCCAAGGTAGAATAGAAAGACAAAATCAATGTAAAACCTCTATCTCAGGGCTGGTGCTATGGTGTAGTAGGTTAAGCCTCCATCTGCAGTGCTGGCATCCCATATGGTTGCCAGTTGGAGTTCTGGCTGCACCACTTCCAATCCAGCTCTCTGCTAATGGCCTGGGAAAGCAATAGAAGATGCCCCAAGTCCTTGGGCTTCTGTATCCACATGGGAGATCCGGCAGAAGCCTCTGGCTCCTTGCTTTAGACTGGCCCTGCTCCAGCTGTTGCAGCCATTTGGGGAGTGAACCAGCGGATGGAACACCTCTCTTTCTTCTCTGTCTCTCCCTCTCTCTCTCTGCAACTTTGCTTCTCAAAAAAAATTTTTTTTAAAATAAAGCCTCTATCTCTAATAATGAAAATCCAGATGTTTATGTATTGACCATTGTGAACCAACAGGGTTGTTCCACATAATTAAGTAGCAAGGTTTACATATTCATGACTATATTCCAGGTGCCATCACATGCTTTTGTAATCCAGATGTCTTCAAAATAATTATAGATCATATTTCAAGGCATACTTAAAATTACAGAAAAAAACCCCACCAGGATGAATAATATGTAAGTGTGACAACTAGGACCTTCTACTCTCCTCAATATAATTTATATCATTTATATCTCCAATCCCCTTGTTTTATCATAGTTTTCCAGAGTGCTTCATTACTGAACATCCTGCCTCAGATTCAGATAGCACTGAAGTGAGTAAAAAACATCTTAGAAATAACTGTTTACCAGAGTTGCCAACTAGTGGCTTGTCATTCGCTCTGCAAAGTCAGGACTGAAAAAGAAGCAAATTGAAGGCCAAAACTCAAAATGCTAAAAAGAATACAACATTGTTTTTTTCTGCACGACAAATGTGATGCTTCTAGTTTCCAGTGCCCACAGAAACATCAGTGGGTTCAGGAATGAAGGAGTGGGGAGGTGGCTTTCTCTCTCTACCTTACTGATTGTGTTTCCCGCAAGCCTTCTGAAGCACACGCGCAAGACAGCCAGAATGCTGCAACTCACACTCTCCAAGGAAATGTCTTCATGCTGCAATAGCAGGCATCCTAAGAGATTCCAGATCAGAAAACGAGAGCACCTCAGGTCAGAAATGAAAAGGTATTTGGGAGTGTGGCTGACCATGTTGTCAGTAGATAGGCCCCGCAGCCAATACAGAGAAAAAGGCTCCTCCTCTAAAATTCCTTCTGAAATCAGTTGGGGGAGTACACACAAAGGCATTACATTTTACATAAAACAATAGAAGTGTTAGAAGAGAGGTCGTGGTGTGGCACAGTGGGTTGCAGCACTGTGCCACACCACGACCCATTTGGGTGCTGGTTCAAGCTCGACTTCCAATCCAGCTTCCTGCTGACGTACCTGGGAAAGCAGCAGCAGATGACCCAAATCCTTGGGTCCCTGCACCCATGTTGGAGCCCCAGATGAATCTGCTGGCTCCTGGCTTCAGCTTGGTCCAGCCCTGGCCTATGAGGCCATTTGAGAAATGAACCAGCAGATAGAAGATCTCTCTCTTGGCTGGCGCCACAGCTCACTTGGCTAATCCTCCGCCTGCAGCACCGGAATCCCATATGGGTGCAGGTTCTAGTCCCAGTTGGGGTACCAGATTCTGTCCCAGTGGCTCCTCTTCCAGTCCAGCTCTCTGCTGTGGCCCGGGAAGGCAGTGGAGGATGGCCCAAGTGCTTGGGCCCTGTACCTGCATGGGAGACCAGGAGGAAGTGCCTGGCTCCTGGCTTCAGATCGGCGCAGCGCCCCAGCCGTAGTGGCCATTTAGGGGGTGAACCAACGGAAAAGGAAGACCTTTCTCTCTGTCTCTCTCTAACTCTGCCTGTCAAAAAAAAAAAAAAATCTCTCTCGCTCTAATTCCACCTTTCAGAAAAATCTTTTTTTTTGACAGGCAGAGTGGACAGTGAGAGAGAGAGACAGAGAGAAAGGTCTTCCTTTTGCCGTTGGTTCACCCTCCAATGGCTGCCGCGGCCGGCGCGCTGCGGCCCGCGCACTGCGCTCATCCGATGGCAGGAGCCAGGTGCCAAGTGCTTTTCCTTG
The DNA here is from genome assembly GCA_949820135.1 of Sylvilagus floridanus. NCBI lineage: Eukaryota > Metazoa > Chordata > Mammalia > Lagomorpha > Leporidae > Sylvilagus > Sylvilagus floridanus. The sequence goes on along the minus strand of OX463228.1, from coordinate 5,600,772 downwards.
TCTCCCATGGGGTGCAGGGCCCAAGCACTTGGGCCATCCTCACTGCACTCCGGGGCCACAGCAGAGGGCTGGCCTAGAAGAGGGGCAACCAGGACAGAATCCGGCGCCCCGACCGGGACTAGAACCTGGTGTGCCGGCGCCGCAAGGTGGAGGATTAGCCTGTTGAGCCACGGCGCCGGCCCCAGAAAAATCTTTTTAAAAAAGTGTTAGGGGCTGGCACTGTGGGTAGCGGGTGAAGCCGCCGCCTGTGGTGCTAGCATCCCATATGGGCACCAGTTCAAGTCCTGGCTGTTCCACTTCCGATCCAGCTCTCTGCTGTGGCCTGGGAAAGCAGTAGAAGATGACCCAAGTCCTTGGGCCCCTGCGCCCATGTGGGAGAACCGGAGGAAGCTCCTGGCTTCTGGCTTCAGGTTGGTACGGCTCCAGCCCTTGCGGCCATCTGGGGAGTGAACCATCGGATGGAAGACCTCTCCGTCTCTCCTTCTCTCTGTGTAACTCTGACTTTCAAATAAATAAATGAAATCTTTTAAAAAAAGTAAAAAAAAAAGTGTTAAAGATAGATATAATAAATTTAATAGAATTTATTTGAACAAACAACAATTCATGAATCAAGCAGCAGATAGAACCAGAAGAGGTTCATAGAGTTCCATGTGGCAATGGAACTTTTATAGGAAGGACATAGAAGCAAAGAACCACCTGATCTGACTGGCTGTAGCTAAGCATTTGCCTTCTTTGGGCATGGTCTGATCAGCTGGTCCCTGTGACAGCCTGAAACTCAGCTATTTGTTACCAAAAAGTCTACTGTACTAAGTCAGGCTTGGTTTGTTTGCATAACACATAAGACTGCATTTTGTTAGGCAGAAATTCGAAGCACAGAGATAGTCTGAGGCTAGTGGCTTCCTGCTTATTTAGTAAGTGGTACTGGGACATTATTACATTAAGATGGGGGAAGACATGCCACATCTGATTTGGTGGAGAGACGAGGACATGAGAAGAAGTGACATTTCAGATGGAACTTGAAGAAAGGAAGTGTTTAAAATTTAGGATTTATAGCTTTTTCTAGGGTAAATATAAATTTATTTTTCAGGCCGGCACCGTGGCTCAACAGGCTAATTCTCCGCCTTGCGGCGCCGGCACACCGGGGTTCTAGTCCCGGTCGGGGCGCCAGATTCTGTCCCGATTGCCCCTCTTCCAGGCCAGCCCTCTGCTGTGGCCCGGGAGTGCAGTGGAGGATGGCCCAAGTGCTTGGGCCCTGCACCCCATGGGAGACCAGGAAAAAGCACCTGGCTCCTGCCATCGGATCAGCGTGGTGTGCTGGCCACAGCTCGCCAGCTGCGGCAGCCATTGGAGGGTGAACCAACGGCAACGGAAGACCTTTCTCTCTGTCTCTCTCTCTCACTGTCCACTCTGCCTGTCACAAAAAAAAAAAAAATAAATTATTTTTCAAAACAATGAAGACTATAAAGAAGTTAAACATGGGCAGTGTTGTGGTACAATGGGTTGGGGCTGTGATGCTGGCACCACAGTTCAGCACCAGTTCAGGCCCCAACTGCTCGCTGCTAATGCACCTGGGAAAGCAGCAGAAGATGGCTTTGCCACCCATGTGAGAGACCTGGATGGAGTTCCAGGCTCCTGGCTTCAGCCTGGCCCAGCCCTTGCTGTTTTGGCCAATTGTGAAGTAAACCAGCACATGGAAGATTTCTCCCTCTTTCTTACTCCCTCTCTTTTTCAAATAAATAAAATACATCTTAAAAAAAAGTTGAACAGCTACCTATGATTAGTGGCTTGCTTCCAAAGTATACAGTATGGAAAGTGGGGCAGAATAATAAGGGAAGGAGAGCCCTGCCTTAACCAGGTGATCCAGGCTGACACATTAGTGGTACATCATGCTGATACCACGCATCTTTCATACGACAAGCTGACAATGGTGCTTCACTTCTGTGGTCTTCCTCCTCAGAACACATAACCTAGTCTACTCACGAGGTAAGCATGAAGCAAATACAAATTAACAGGCATTCAGTGGAGGCCAGCACTGTGGCGTAGTGGGTAAAACCACTGTCTGCAGTGCTGGCATCCCATACGGCACCGGTTTGAGACCCAGCTCCTCCACTTCCAATCCAGCTCTCTGCTATGGCCTGGGAAAGTAGTAGAGGATGGCCCAAGTCCTTGGGCTCCTGCACCCGTGTGGGAGACTTGGAAGAAGCTCCTGGCTCCTGACTTCAGATTGGCTCAGCTCTGGCCGTTGGGGCCATTTGGAGAGTGAACCAGCTGGTGGAAGACCACTAATTCAGGGCAAAAATACATTTTAAAAACATAAATCTTAAGGCAAAAGTACAACATTATAAAAACAGTATGTCTGTAGAATGTCAGAATTGTAAGAGATTCACATAGTATTTTATTGCGCTAAAATGTTAGTACAGTCAGAAATATTATCAGTTGGTCCAAGATTTCTCAGTTTATAAAGTATCTAGGATGCTAACTGAAGAAATTAGCATCCTAGATACTTGTGTAAGCAATAGCTACCAAACAACCAAGTGATTGTTCTAATGACAAGGGTCTAAGGCAGGTGATTTTCTTGGTTTTTTTTAATAAAGATTTTACAGAATTAAATATCAAGAAGTACTACTAGAAGTATATTCAGATTCATTTCCCCACATTAAAACCCAAAAGATGTACATTCCTTCTCTTTAATTACATTTTAAAAATTCTGTGAACCATTATACCTAATTCATTGTTGGCCTGACCTACTGATAACAAAGGCACCAACTGTTTACTTTGATAAGGTGGGAAAAAGTTTTAGTAAATTAACTGCATCTTTTCCTGGTCATTTAATAATTCCACAATAATTTCGTTACCTCTGTGAATCTGAATTTTGACTGGAACCTTAGTACTAGGGGTGGGGGAATATATTTCATATTGTTTAAATGCAATTAGCAGTCATCTTTCTGAAAAACAGGATTAACAACCTTAAATTTCTACTTAGAATTAAAACCTTTTATTTTAGGGGAGTGGGATAAGATTTAAAAATAATTTAAATCAAAGAACACGAATTACCTAGCTTACGCATTCTACTGAATAGAGTAAAAAAAAAGACAAATGCATTTAAAATAATTTTTGTAAGTCTAGCAAAGATGTTTGATGGATTCTTAACTAACATATTAATTATAAACATTCATTTTTGTTACAAATTTTTAATCTACTTTAATAAAACAGTTGTGGACCTCACTGAACTTCCATCTATCTGTACATGAATAAAATCCTGTTAAAATTGCTTATTTAGTACTTCTGAAAAAGTCTAGTCCAGTAAGATCACTGGAACTACCAGAAAATCTTTGAAATACCAATTGCAGATTCAGTCAAAGCAGATTTAGCCCGTCTCAGGATCCGACATTTAATCATGAATAAAAAACTTTTAGCCACTGATGGCCACAGTGAGGCAGAACTGGCATTAGTTGAAAAAATAAAAACTAAAAGATGTCAATCATGCATTCCACAAGTTCAAAAAGTAGGTAATATCATTATGTCTTTGCAAGTCACTTCAAACTTCTATCAGGCCCTAGCTGATGTGCCAAACACATCAGCACTCACGTAAAATAAAAGGAGTAGGGAGGGAATTTTGTACATATGTTGCCCAGTGTTTGGTTTCCACTTTCCCTTTTTTGTGTAATTGTGATAGGTATAATTCCTTGAAGATCGTGAAGCAGGGAATAGACAGAACATTTACCGGGCTAACAATGTATTAGTGTCTAAAACGTTTTCAGCTGCATAATAGTCCTCACTCTGGTTAAGCTATGTGCAACGTGCAACGTGTACAGCCATTTTTTTCCTGCTTGTCTGTTTGTGGAAAGAATTATTAGGCTCAGCAAAATGTGAAATATACATGAGTTTGCTTTAAATGCAAAGATTAACTGATTTTTGGCTCCACTGTATCATAACCAAAAAGTCTCTGCTTTGATAATACAATAGGAAAAAGTTCACATATATACATGGATACATTCCTTCATTACAATTTTTCTTAGGGGCTGGCGCTGTGGCACAGTGGGTTAAAGCCCTGGCCTGAAACATCGGCATCCCATATGGGCGCCGGTTCTAGTCCCGGCTGCTCCTCTTCCGAACCAGCTCTCTGCTGTGGCATGGGAAAGCAGTAGAAGATGGTCCAAGTGCTTGGGCCCCTGCACCCACGTGGGAGACCCAGAAGAAGCTCCTGGCTCCTGGCTTTAGATCAGCACAGCTTCAGCCATTGCGGCCATCTGGGGAGTGAACCATCGGAAGGAAGACCTCTCTCTCTGTCTCCACCTCTCTCTGTAACTCTTTCAAATAAATAAAATAAATCTTAAAAAAAAAAAAAAACAACTTTCGGCCGGCGCCGTGGCTCAACAGGCTAATCCTCCGCCTTGCGGCGCCGGCACACCAGGTTCTAGTCCCGGTCGGGGCGCCGGATTCTGTCCTGGTTGCCCCTCTTCCAGGCCAGCCCTCTGCTGTGGCCCCGGAGTGCAGTGGAGGATGGCCCAAGTGCTTGGGCCCTGCACCCCATGGGAGACCAGGAGAAGCACCTGGCACCTGGCTCCTGCCATCGGATGAGCGCGGTGCGCCGGCTGCAGCGCGCCGACCGCGGCAGCCATTGGAGGGTGAACCAACGGCAAAGGAAAACCTTTCTCTCTGTCTCTCTCACTGTCCACTCTGCCTGTCAAAAAAAAAAAAAATTAAAAAAAAAAAAAGAAATCAAGAAAGTAATACTATTTCCAGTAGCTACAAAAATACCAAAGAATAAATTGAACCAAAGAGGTGAAAGATCTCCACAATTAAAATGATAGGGGCCAGTGCTGTGGCATAGCAGTTTAAGCTACTACCCGAAACGCTGGCATGGCATACGGGTATTGGTTTAGGTCCCAGCTGCTCCAATTCCAATCCACTTCTCTGCTCTTGGCCTGGAAAAAGCACCAGAAGATGGTACAAGTGTTTTGGTCCCTGCCACCCACGTGGGAGACCTGGATGAAGCTCCTGGCTTCTGACTTTGGCCTGAATCAGCCCTGGACTTCCCAGCCATCTGGGGGATAAACCAGCAGATGGAAGTTCTGTCTCTCCTCCTCTCTGTGTAACTCTGCCTTTCAAAATAAATAAATAAATAAATGTTTTAAAATTTTAAAAAATAAAACATGAATGAAATACATTGAAGAGGGTACAAAGAATTGGAAAATCATCCCATGAATTGGAAGAATCAATATCATTAAAATGTCCTTACTACCAAAATGACTTAGGGATTCATTACAATCACTATCAAAATACCAATGGCATTTTTCAGACAGCTAGAAAAAACAGTTGTAAAATTACAATAGACTCACAAGACCCAAAACAGCCAAAGCAATCTTGAGCAAAAAGAACAAAGCAGGAGGCACTGCATTACCTGACTTTAAAATATATTATAGGGGTGGGCATTTAGCTGAGCAGTTAAGATGCCCATGTACCACACTTCCTAGCTCTGGCTCTTGACTCCAGCTTCCTGCTGATAAAAACCCTGGGAAGCAGTGGTGATGGCTCAAGTATGAGTTCCTGCCACCTACATGGGAGGCCTGGACTGAGTTCCTAGCTCTTGTTGCAGGCATTTGGAGAGAGAACCAGTGGATGGGAGATCTCTATCTCATTCTCTAATAATTCTCTCTTTCTTCTCCTCCCTCCTTCCTTCCCTTCTTCCCTTTCAAATAAATACAATTTTAAAGAGAGAAATAGTTGTAGAATCTCAGGCTCCAACCCTAGACTTTCTGATTGGAATCTGTATTTTAACAGGATTCCCAAGTACATTAGATTTTGAAAAACACTGTTTTAAAGCAATTCCAAATGAAAATTGTGAGAGATTCAAGCAGAAGATTCTCTAGAAGTAGTAAATATATGAATAAGTCTAATAATTGAGTTTATTTTAAAAAATGTAATTTATTTTTAAAAATGTAATAGCAATGTATGATGGGGTTAAACAAAATAAGACAGATGTAAAATACATGAATACATGCAAACAAAAGTATATTGATCAATGGGGAAGGTGGTTGAAAGTAAGAACATGTGTTGAAAGCTGTGGGTTAAGCAATGAAAGGTTAAGAATGAAATATGTAACTTTACACATATGGGCATGGGGCAGGGAGTGATTGAGAAAATGATACAAGTGACAATAGATACTCATTCTTCACAAGCCATTAGGAAGGGGAGCATTCAGCAGTAAGGTGTGGGTCATGTCAGACCACAAGGTGAAGTAACACCTTGACAGTAGGGACTCCATTTTGGAGCACTTGAGACTCCATTCTGGGAAAGTGCACCCCCCCACCCCCACCCCTGCCAATACGCTGTGAGACTCTGGTCTGAAACTGTGATCTAAAACAGTTGAACAATAGCAGTCCACTACATCACACTTGGCAGAGCACAGAAACCCCCTAGCAGGATTGCTCAAGCTTGGAAGTGGATAGGCTGCACCTGTGTTAATGATAAAACTGTAATTTGTCTATGTCCTACATATGATTAAAACCAATACCTGGATTAATGTCAGGATTATAAGATTGTAACTGGTATTGTCAAGATTATAATTGATCCTAGTTTCACATAGGTTTTAGGTCAGCTTGACCCCAGTAACCATGTATTCCCCCTGTTCCTAGCAACCATGAATTCCCCTCCCGATTTTGTGGTTTTTGCCTTTATAAACCCTGGTGCTTTGGGCTTCGGGGTCGAGAGTTCTTTAGGGCATGAGCCCACTCTCCACCGCCGGCAATAAAGGACCATCAAATTTTATCAATGTGTGGTGCTCCTTTACACTCACTCAGGTACAACATTTTGGAGGCCCCAGCAAGATATGGAGATCACCCCTGGGAAGACTTCACTCTGATCCTTCCAGGTTGGCGCTCTGGCCATAGGGGAGGCACCCCAGATGATGTTCCAGAGCCCCGTGTCCCGATTCATCGATTCATCGACCTGGGAGGTTCGGCTTGACCTCTTCACCGACCAATTGGCCTTAGGTCCTATTAAGTTGACTCCTGTTTTCTGGTGGCACCTTCTGAGTATTGGCGGTCTGAGGAGACACCAATACAGTCTCTGTTCCATTTGAGCGTGACGGCGTTAGGACGGGAGACTCTGGTCTGGTTAAAGAAAGGCCTTTCCTCGGCTGGCGCCGAGGCTCAAGAGGCTAATCCTCCGCCTTGCGGCGCCGGCACTCGGGGTTCTAGTCCCAGTCGGGGCGCCAGATTCTGTCCTAGTTGCCCCTCTTCCAGGCCAGCTCTCTGCTGTGGTCCGGGAGTGCAGTGGAGGATGGCCCCAAATGCTTGGGGACTAGGATAAGCACCTGGCTCCTGTCTTCATATCAGCGCGGTGCACCGGCCACGGCGGCCATTGGAGGGTGAACCAACGGCAAAGGAAGACCTTTCTCTCTGTGTGTCTCTCTCTCTCACTGTCCACTCTGCCTGTCAAAAAAAAAAAAAAAAAAAAAGGCCTTTCCTGGATGTACTGGTTTCTGTTCCTGTTTCGTGCCACTTTCTGATGTACTGTCTGCATCCTCAATCCTGGGAGGTAAACCCTTTTTTTCCTGTCCTGCCTTTTTGTCTCCTTTATTGCTTTGTCTTTGGAGTCTCTGTCCCTTCCCTGAGCACGGGCTCTGCTCAGTCTAAGGGGACACATTTTCAGCGTATGTTAAAAAATTTCTCTCTTTTAAATCTAAAAAGATTGCTGCTTTAAAGATTGCCTTATAACTTACCAAAGTTTTGTGGCTTGGTTTTTACAGATCTGGATGAAAAATAACAATGGGTGATCAGCCCTGTTGTAGATTTTTGAATCTCTTGTTTATGTCATTGATTTTTAGCTAGAGTTTTATAAAAAGAGTAAAATTCCATATAAATGTAATTTTGACCTTAATTCAGATAAAGGTTGATACAATATCAACATGTTAAGTCACTAAGGTGTAACTGATAAATATAAATTAGGTAAAGGTAAATAACATAAATGTGTCTAACAAGAATGTTTTCATTAGAGCCCATATATAAAAAAAAAAATTCAAGACTGCTTAAAAGTAACTAAGGTTAAAATTTAATGTGTTATCTTATTTTAAAAATGTTCTTAATTTACAGATTTTTAAAGGATTATTTTGATATAAATCTAGAATTCAGCAGGTAAAAAGGCTACAAGTATAAAACTGTTCTTGGGAAGGAAAAAAAACAGGTTTCAGTTGTAAAAAGAGGTTTTTTTTTAAAAAAAGTTTAAATTGTAAAAAGTGTAAAAAGGTCACAAAAGGTAATGAAAAATTTTCTGGATACAAAATCTATTAAAATATGATCTTCTTTTGAAACAAAGTTTCTGTAATACATACCTGTTAGTATTTTTAAATAGTTTTTAAAATTTGTTAATCTACAACATATCCTTTCAATCATTTTTATTTAATCGGTGACTGTGCCGTTTTCTAGCTGGACCCAGTAAGCTCTCTTCTCTTTCCTGGTTCTGACTCTGTTAAAATTGTTCCAAGTTATGGGATGATTCCATGGGCTAACTTGTATTTAAGGACTTTATTTCCCATTTTATTGACAAAGAAACATCAATTTTTTATCCTATTGGTGTTCTCTGTCTCTCTTTTAATTCTGATAGTTTAAAAACAGCTGTGTTTTTATTAAAAATTATGGTTTGGTGAAATATATACTCATTCTAAAACATTTAAATGTTCACTTTGTAACAATAAAATCTGGTCTACTCATACAAATGTGCAAAAATTACAACAGTCTAATAATTTTGCTGTGTTATCAGTCACGATGGCTATCTTAATAAAATGAGGCCCAGAGTCTAAAAAGGGATAAATGGTTAATAAAATCTTACAGGTACTTTCTAAAATAGTGTGTGGGTTCACATTACCTAAATAAATCTCTGTCTCAGGTGGTTTAAACTTGGTGTTTAAGAGAAACCAAAAATTTTTTAAAGTCATTGTCATGTTTTTGCTTGGGTTGGCTTGTCAAATAAGTTACACTTGTGTTAGATATTCAAAAAATATTTTCAACTACAGGTACTCTTATAATTTTAAAAAAAGACTTTAGACTTTTTGATACTTTTATAAGTTGTTATTTAACAATTAAAATTACTAATATTAAATTATTAACAGTAAGTAATCTAAAAAGCCTGTATTCTCTTCAAGATGAGAAACTGATTCTGTTCTAAATTCTCCATCAGGACATAACAGTTTGATCTTCAAAACTTATAAAAGTAATGGCTAACATTTTTCTATCATCATGCCTGGCCACATATAACAGCTAGATTTATTTTGCCATGGATACAGTAAACAGGCAAAAGCCCCCTTTTCAAACCAAACTAATGGAGAAATACTAATTGGTTAAAAATGGTTTGGGTAAAGTGGTCTTCATGTTTGATCTTATACATGCCTGTGACAACACTATTCTAGCCCAGGCCACCAAAGATTAGTGATGGGATTGAACACCCCCTTGGCTAACATCCTAAAGGCCTCTGTGGTCTACTTTAACAAGGGCAGAAAAAAAGAGGAGTGAGCTGGACAGCAGGAGCAATGTAAGGATAGGCCAATTAATAACAGCTGTACACAGCGACCTGCCATCAGGGAGACCCAACAGGCCAGTCCACCCTATATGGCATTGGTTTTCGATGTGAAAAGCCAGGGCTTCGGACAAACAGCAGTCAGACAGAAGCCAGCCTCTAAAGAGCTCCAGTAGCTCTGCCAGCTAAGAGCTGGGTCACTAGAAATGGAACTTCCCTGGAGTCGAAGGACTCCTAGGTCAGAGCCGCAGACCTAGGAGTCTAAGCTGAAAAAGCCCTTCACTCTGCTCAGCTTCCAAAGTAACCACCACCGCCATCAGGGGGACAGCCTAGGGTCAGTAACATTGTAGACAAAGTTATAGATTTGCTTTCAGAGATTCTGCCTATTCCATACTGACCTCCTATTCAGTCCAGCTCTGCTCCCAGGCCAGCTAGGAACTGGGAGTCAACAGGGTGCCTGCCCCAAGGAGGTTCTCACCTCCTTTATGATGTGTCTTCCTGTACCCCATGTAATTAATAATGACCCTGTCCTTTGTTTTAGATCCTGTGTATTTAATCTGCTTGTTAGATTTGTTTTCTCCAGATTTAAAGCAGTACAACTCTAGATGGCCATGCACATGAAACCTTGAATGAAAACAATTTCTACAAGCTGACACTGCAGCCCCCTCAAGAGGCCACCTCCTGTTGGAACCCTGTTTTGACTGTCACTCCCCACTCCACACCCTAAGGGGCCCCCAGGACAATGACCCCTTGTCGGCAGGAAGTAGCCAAGATGAGATCGACACCCTGGGTCCCTACAACAGCAGGGTGTGGATTTAAAGAGGGGGAGGACTGAGGCTGTCTGGTTGGGCTAAGTGTCTGTGGGCCTCTCAGGCTTTAACAGAATGTCTTGTACAAACAGACTGTAAGCTGTGAACAAAAGATTTACTCTGAGACTTTATCCCAACTCTTCCTACTGTGATATTCTGTACCCAAAACTAGCAACAGGGGGGCTGAGTTCACCAAAGCAAACACCAGTTCTCAGCACCTCCCATTCCAGTTGTCACCAAAAGGCCCCAGGTTAGTTCTGGTCCCAGTTGGGTTCAGTGTGGCAGGCACTGCTGCCCTCAGCACAGCAGCCTTGGTTCTGGGTGAGCTAAGTACTTCCCAGATGCCAACATCAGCCAACGCCAATCTTCTATTAATCTGTTACCTATTACTCTACTGTGAATATCCTTCCTGATCCATATGATGTGACTAAATCAAGGATTTGATTAGTCTCAAAACACAAAGAGGGGAATGAAGTAACACCTTGACAGTAGGGACTCCATTTTGGAGCACTTGAGGCTCCATTCTGGGAAAGTGCACCCCCCCCCCCACGCCGTGAGACTGGTCTGAAACTGTGATCTAAAACAGTTGAACAATAGCAGTCCACTACATCACACTTGGCAGAGCACAGAAACCCCCTAGCAGGATTGCTCAAGCTTGGAAGTGGATAGGCTGCACCTGTGTTAATGATAAAACTGTAATTTGTCTATGTCCTACATATGATTAAAACCAATACCTGGATTAATGTCAGGATTATAAGATTGTAACTGGTATTGTCAAGATTATAATTGATACTAGTTTCGCATAGGTTTTAGGTCAGCTTGACCCCAGTAACCATGTATTCCCCCCTGTTCCTAGCAACCATGAATTCCCCTCCCGATTTTGTGGTTTTTGCCTTTATAAACCCTGGTGCTTTGGGCTTCGGGGTCGAGAGTTCTTTAGGGCATGAGCCCACTCTCCACCGCCGGCAATAAAGGACCGTCAGATTTTATCAATGTGTGGTGCTCCTTTGTTTACGCTTGCTCAAGTACAATAAAGGTAACACACTTTACCCTGACAAGGAAATAGATGGGAGAGGTCTTTTTTAGTCTTCTAGCTATGTCCTGTTTGTATGCTTGTGTGAAAGTTGTCAGAGTCAACATGGAGCTGTTTGAGCCAATTCTAAGAACAACAACAACAACAATAGAATAGTTAATTCTAAGAACAATACCTTAGCCAGAATGTTATAAACAGTTCTACCAGAACCACAACCTTGAACAAGTTCTGTGTGACTTTAACACCCCTCCAAAAATACCTTTTATCCTTTGCAAGGACAACTTACTTGCCCAACAGCTGTCTGCTCATCTTCAAATTAGCACTACCCATGTTATTAATCCTTATGGCCAAAGATTATTGTTACCAAATATCCCATGTAATTTTTGCCTTTGAAAATTTGCCTCAATCTCCTGGAATACACTCATAATTTATTATGGCATGCATGTTCCCACAGCGACACTATTCTATTCCCAAATAAATATCATTATCCTTTAGAGAATCTCTCTCAACTATTATCTAGGCTGACAATCATGCATGATGTCCAGAACTGGGACCTGAGGAAGACCGCCTTCACAGGGAACAGCAGCTCCTGGAACTAGGTACAATACTGGCAGGGAGCCCCTTTCTTTTTTCTCTCCTGGTAAGTCTTTTCTCAGGTGGAGTTCCCTTCTTTTAAGGATCTGACTTGGTTAAGCCCCTTAAATAACAGAACTTAGGGGCTGGCATTTTGGCTCAGCAGGTTCAGCTGCTGCTTGTGAGGCCAGCATCCCATATTGGAGTTCAAGTCTCAGCTGCTCTGCTTCTGATCCAGCTTCCTGCTAAAGTGCCTGGGAAGGCAGTGGAAGATGGCCCAACTGCTGGGGCCCTGCCAGCCATGTGGGAGACTGGGTGGAGTTCCTGGCTCTTGTCTTTGGTCTGGTCACTTGGGGGATGGAAGATCTCTCTTTCTCTTTCTCTCTTTAAAAAAAAAAAATAATTTGCATCTCTTTTGGGGACTGTGCACAATTTCTGTATTTCTGTCAGATCCTTCCAGTTTAAAGAGCCTTTGCCTGGTGAGTACTCAAATATCCAATGACCCCCCCCCCAAAAAAAAATCCAAGATGTCCTAAGACGGGAGTTGGGGGTGGTGATGGTTGTAGTGGAGGGGAGGATCTGTAAAGTTAATGAGTAAACAGCTGCCTAAAACTAACACATAAACAGTTTATGTGGAAACTTAAATCCCAACACCAGCAGGACCACCAAGCCTGTTTGTATATTAACTTTCTGGACTGTGAACCCCAACCAATTTAGAAGCCACAATTCTCGTCATGCAAAGCTCTCCTTTCTCTAAGCTTTCCGATTCCTCTTATCTATAACTAATGGAAATTCAATGCAAACAATCTATGCCTGCCTTCCCCAAATTTTTGTTCTAAAAAAATACTCATAGCTCTGGTCCTACCGATATTTTTCAACTGTTACCTAGCCTTGCTGCTGGTAGCTTGCAGTAACTTGTACCAGTACCTGGTCATTTTCCTGCCTAGCAATTTTTTATTTCAAGGAACCCTCTGTCTCAAGAGCTTTGGTTGAACAGATTTTAATCTCTGAAAATAAAGACTCCCATATGAAAATTATCTGGCCATGGGCAAAGTTTACCATTAGAGCAGCTGCAAACACAGACCATTTGTATACACCAGGGAAATCTTGATCATAGCTCAGACCAACTAGGGGAAAGGCCATTTGTTCTGTTTTTTTTTTTTTTTTTAAAAATCCTAAGCTAGGTATATTTGTACAAGCAAAACTTTTTGTTCAAACACTTAAAATTCTCGGACAGCACTTGTAGAATCTTCTTTTTAAAAATGTTTTATTTCTTTAATTTGAAAGGCACAGAAACAAAGACAGAAATCTCCTATATGCTGGTAAAATGGAAACTAAATTTTTTTTTTTATTCAAGAAGCTTAGAGACAGACAAAAGGAGTTCTCTCATCTGCTAGTTCATTCTTCAAATGCCTGCACAGCCAGGCTGGGCCAGACCAAATCCAGGAATCAGGAACTTACTCCAGGTCTCCCACATAGGTGACAGGAACCCACACACCTGAGCCTTAATGCTGCCTCACAGGGTCCACATCAGCAAGAACTACAACCAGAAGGTACAGCCAGCATGTGAACCCAAGCACCACAACATGGGAGGCAGGTGTCTTAACTGCTAAGCTAAATGTCCACCTTGAAAGGATAATTCTTAAATTGGAATTATAGGATTGACATGAAAACACTTTTAAAAAAAGTTCTATTTTTAAAATTAATATATTTGAAAGTCAGAGTTACAGAGAGAAGGAACAGAAAGAGAGAGAAATCTTCCATTTGCTGGTTCAGACTTGAACCTGCCCACATATGGAATGCTGGCACTGCAGGTGGCAGCTTTACCTGCCATGCCACAACACTCACCTCGAGAAGGCGTGTTTTTTTTTTTTTTTTTTTTTTTTTTTTTTTTTTTTTCTGATTTACTTATTTGAAGCCAGGGAAAGGGGAACAGAAAGAGAGAAATCTACCATCTCCTGGCTCACTCCGCAAATGGCCACACAGTCAGGCCTGGTCCAGGCCAAAGCCAGGAGCTTGAACTCCACCCAGGTTTCCCACATGGGTGGAAGACCTCTCCCATCCCTCTGTCCCCCTCTCCCTCCTTCTCCCTCTCCCTCTTTTTCTATTGCTGCGCCTTTCAGACAAATTAAAGTAGTAAACATTTAAAAAATGTAAACATCTTAAATGTGTTTTTTTGACAGGCAGAGTTAGACAGTGAGAAAGAGAGAGACAGAGAGAAAGGTCTTCCTTCCGTTGGTTCACCCCTCAATGGCCACTACTGTCGATGCGCTGCACCAATCCGAAGCCAGGAGCCAGGTGCTTCTCCTGGTCTCCCATGCGGGTGCAGGGCCCAAGCACTTGGGCCATCCTCCACCGCCCTCCCAGGCCACAGCAGAGAGCTGGACTGGAAGAGGAGCAACCGGGACTAGAACCCAGGGTGCTGGCATCGCAGGTGGAGGATTAGCCTAGTGAGCAATGGCGCCGGCCAACATCTTAAATGTTGACCCCTAAACTCATTTGAGAAATAAAAAAACAGAAAAAAGAGTTAAAGAGGATTTTTAAGAACAAATTGTTGTGGGAACTGCTTTACTGAGTGTTTGGTCCACAGATTCTCATAAGGCTCCCTATCAGGACGAATGAAAATTAAAGTATATCCATATGAACAGGTGACCTTAACTTGTCCCATTTTGTCAGAAATACAATTTGGATTCCCTATTTTATAAACGAGTGTTTGGATTCCCTGTTTTATAAACAGGTGGTTTATTTATCTACATTTTTGTCTGATGACAAAAATTCTAGGGATGAAAGCTGTAATCTCTGTTTTTACATGTGTTTATGTACGTTATGCATGTGCACATGTTGCGTGTTGTGGCTACATGGTAGAATAGTCTATAGAATTCCATTCAAATTGGCTTACAGTTAAATGAACACTCACATAAATTAAAAATGTTAAGATTATAGTAATTAATCCTTTCAGGCTATAGTAATTAGCCTTTTAGCTCACATAATTTAAGTAAATCTTTGATAAATAAGCTAGTTTTTAAAAAATTTTATTGCGTATTTGCATATATAGTTCCTCCTTGTCTTGATGACAGAGTCATAATAATAGATAATTATCTGCTGATGAAGTATAGTACTGTCCTCTAGGGGGGCTGGCTGTCCCTATGCTAACAGTCTTGGACAGTGTATGTTCTTCATAGTTTTCTCAAGTCCCCTTCATTCCAAGCCATCAATTCTGATCTGCTAATATGCTAGGCCTGAGAAATCAAATAATCAAAAATATTAAAATCCCACATCTATTCAGAAGCAATAAATCTTAGTTTTAAATTTTTTGGCAAAATAAAAATGACCTGGGTTTCCTCTCCAGGCAGGGTTATATTTTTCTGTGACAGATGTCTCAGATCATAAAATGGTAATTTTTATCTAAGAGTGAATATGCAGACAAAAGTACAATCTGGTGTTGTTTCCTGTGTATCAAATACAGCAATTTAGTTCGTAGGTTAACTTGTGGTTTTAATCTTTTTAAAGATTTTCATTTTTTTAAAAAAAATTTTTAATTAGTTTTTAACAGATTCAAGATAGTTTTTAGATACAATTCTAAGAATGTTGAGGCTGGTATTCTGACACAGGGGGTAACGCTGCCACTGTGATGTGGCATCCATATGGGCATGGTTTGTATCCCTGTTGCTCTACATTCAATCCAGTTCCCTGCTAATGGCTTAGGGAAAGCAGTAGAAGATGATCCCAGTGTTTGGGCCCCTGCCACCCAACATGGGAGACCTGGAAGAAGTTTCTGGCTCCAGCCTGGGCCAGAACTTGGCCACTGCAGCCATATGAGGACTGAACCAGTAGATGGAAGATCTCTGTCTGTCTCTCCCTCTCTCTCTGTAACACTTTCAAAATAAATAAATAAATTTTTTTAAATCAAATATAATGATCTTCCCATCTTCCCTCCCTCCCTCCTTCTGGTTTTTCTTCTTTGACAAGGAAATAACTTGAAATGATGACTATGCTTGTCTAACACAGCCATTATCATAAGTAATTTAGTTATAGTTTTAACAATAAAGTGAATTAAATAAAACAAAAGTTTAGAGATGAATTTTTCTTGAAATTTGAAAATTTAAATTCATGCTAAGCAATACATGTTCATAAAATTAATCATTACTAAGTATACTAAAACACTGAAATATCAATTGCTAAATATAAATTCAATTCCTTTTGTATTTTTTTAAAAGATTTATTTTACTTATCTGAAAGACAGAGTTGCAGAGAGAGGTGAAGACAGAGAGAGAGGTCTTCCATCTGCTGGCTCACTCCCCAGATGGCCGCAACAGCTGGAACTGCACCAATCTGAAGCCAGGAGCCAGGAGCCTCCTCCAGGTCTCCCACGTGGGTGCAGGGGCCCAAGGACTTGAGCCATCTTCCACTGCTTTCCCAGGCCACAGAAGAAAGCTGGATCGGAAGAGGAGCAGCCGGTCTCGAACCAGCGCCCGTATGGGATGCCAGTGCTTTAGGCCAGGGCTTTTACCTGCTGCGCCACAGTGCCGAGCCCTGTACTTTTTTTTAAGATTTATTTATTTTTTATTTGAAAGGTAGAGTCACAGAAAGGCAGAGGCAGACAGAGAGAGAGAGAGAGAGAGAGAGAGAGAGAGAGAGAGAGAAGCATCTGCTGGTTCACTCCCTAGATGGTCACAAAGGCCGGAGCTGAGCCAATCCGAAGCCAGGAGCCAGGAGCTTCATCTGGGCCTCCCACTCGGGTGCAGGGGCCCAAGGACTTGGGCCATCTCCTACTGCTTTTCCAGGCTATAAGCAGAGAGCTAGATTGGAAGTGAAGTAGCTGAGTCTCAAGCCAGCGCACATATGGGATGCCGGCACTGCAGGAGGCAGCTTTACCACTACACCACAGTGCCAGCACCTTGTATTCCTAAATTCTATAGAAAAACTAACATTTTTGGGGTCCAATAATAATTATGTGCTATTCTACATAATTTTTTTTCTGTAAAAAATCACATTTCTAGAAATTTTGTGTTTTTTTTTTTTTAAGATTTTTATTTTATTTGACAGGTAGAGTTACAGACAGTGAGAGAGAGAGACAGAGAGAAAGGTCTTCCTTCTGTTGGTTCACCCCCCAAATGGCCACCACGGCCGAAGCTAAGCCGATCCGAAGCCAGGAGCCAGGTGCCTCTTCCTGGTCTTCCATGCGGGTGCAGGGGCCCAAGCATCTGGGCCATCCTCTACTGCCCTCCTGGGCCACAGCAGAGAGCTGGACTGGAAGAGGAGCAACTGGGACTAGAACTGGCCCCCATATGGGATGCCAGCACCGCAGGCGGAGGATTAACCAAATGAGCCACAGTGCCAACCCCCTAGAAATTATGTTTTTATAAATTATTGGTATATGATAAACAATTCAAGAATTCTTTCTTTCTAGGAATTTATTAAAAAATAAGGTTATTAGAAATTTAAAATTTTAGGAAATGACACTGTGGCATAGTGAGTTAAGCCACTGCTTGAGATACCAGCATCCCATATGGGCAGCAGTTCATGTCCTGGCTGCTCCACTTTCGATCCAATTCCTTGCTATTTTGGGAGTGAACCAACAGATGGAAGATGCATCTCTCTCTGGGTGTGGATACAGCAAAAGCAGTGATAAGAGGAAAGTTTATAGCAATTGGCGCCTACATTAAGAACTTGGAAAGGCATCAAATAAGTGAGCTATCAATGCATCTCAAGGATCTAGAAAAACAACAGCAGACCAAATCCAAAACTAGTAGGAGAAAAGAAATAATTAAAATTAGAAAAGAAATCAACAAAATTGAATCAAAAAATACAAAAGATCAGCAAAAGGAAGAGCTGGTTTTTTGAAAAAAATAAAAATTGACACACCATTGGCCCAACTAAATAAAAAAAGGAGAAGACCAAAATCAATAAAATTAGAGGTGAAAAGGGAAATGTAACAGACACCACATAAATAAAAACAATCATCAGAAATTACTACAAAGAGCAGTATGCCAACAAACTGGGAAACCTAGAAGAAATGGATAGATTCCTGGACACATACAATCTACCTAAATTGAGCCATGAAGAATCAGAAAACCTAAATAGACCCATTACCAAGATGGAAATTGAATCAGTAATAAAGACCCTCCCAACAACGAAGAGCTCAGCAATGGATGGACTCACTGCTGAATTCTACCAAACATTTAAAGAACTAGCTCCAATTCTTCTCAAGTTATTCAAAGCAAAAGAAGAGAGGAAATCTTCCTAAATTATTTCTATGAAGCCAGCATCACCTTAGTTCCTAAACCTGAAAAAGATGCAACAGGTAGAGAACTACAGATCAATTTCCCTGATGAACATAGACACAAAAAAATCCTCAACAAAATTCTAGCCAATTGAATACTACAACACATCAGAAAGATCACCCACCCAGACCAAGTAGGATTCATCCCTGGTATGCAGGGATGGTTCAACATTCGTAAATCAATCAATGTGATACATCACATTAACAAATTGCTGAACAAAAACCATATGATTATCTCAATAGATGCAGAGAAAGCACTTGATAAAATACAACACCCTTTCATGATGAAAACTCTAAGAAAATTGGGCATAGAAGGAATATTCTTTAACACAATCAATGCAATTTATGACAATCCCACGGCCAGCATCATATTGAATGGGGAAAAGTTGGAAGCATCCCCACTGAGATGTGGTACCAGACAGGGATGCCCACTCTCATCATTGTTATTCAATACAGTACTGGAAGTTTTAGCCAGAGCCATTAGGCAAGAAAAAGAAATCAAGGGGATACAAATTGGGAAGGAGGAACTCAAATTATCCCTATTTGCAGATGACATGATTCTATATATAGGAGATTTAAAAAAAACACCCACTAAGAGCTAAGAGACTATTAGAACTCATAAAAGAGTTTGGTAAAGTAGCAGGAAATAAATTCAATACAGAAAAATCAAGAGCCTTTGTATACACAGACAATGCCATGGCTGAGAAAGAACTTCTAACATCAATCCCATTCACAATAGCTACAAAAAAATCAAATACCTTGGAATAAATTTAACCAAGGATGTCAAAGATCTCTATGATGAGAATTACAAAACATTAAAGAAAGAAATAGAAGAAGATACAAAAAATGTGAAAATCTGCCATGTTCATGGATTGGAAGAATCAATATCATCAAAATGTCCATTCTTCCAAAAGCAATTTACAGATTCAATGCGATACTAATCAAAATACCAAAGACATTCTTCTCAGATCTAGAAAAAATGATGCTGAAATTCATATGGAGGCACAGAAGACCTCGAATAGCTAAAGCAATCTTATACAACAAAAAGAAAGCCAGAGGCATCACAACCAGATTTTAAGAAATACTACAGGGCAGTTATAATCAAAACAGCCTGGTACTAGTACAAAAATAGATGGATAGACCAATGGGACAAAATAGAAACACCAGAAATCAATCCAAATATCTATAGCCAATTTATATTTGATGAAGGAGCTAAAACCAATCCCTGGAGCAAGGACAGTTTCTTCAACAAATGGTGCTGGGAAAACTGGATTTCCACACACAGCAGTATGAAGCAAGACCTCTACCTTACACCTTACACAAAAATCCATTCAACATAGATTAAAGATCTAAATCTATGACCCAACACCATCAAATTATTAGAGAAAATCGGAGAAACCCTGCAAGACATTGGCACAGGCAAAGAGTTCTTGTAAAAGACCCCAGAGGCACAGGCAGTCAAAGCCAAAATTAACAAATGGGATTACATCAAACTGAGAAGTTTCTGCACGGCAAAAGAAACAATCAGGAAAGTGAAGAGGAAACCAACAGAACAGGAGAAATTATCTGCAAACTATATAACTGATAAAGGATTAATAACCAGAATCTACAAAGAGATCAAGAAACCCCACAACAATAAATAACCCAGTTAAGAGACGGGCCAAGGACTTAAGCAGACATTTTTCAAAAGAGAAAATCCAAATGGCCAAAAGACACATGAAAAAATGTTCAGGATCACTAGCTTTCAGGGAAATGCAAATCAAAACCACAATGAGGTTTCACCTCACTCTGATTAGAGTGGCTTGCACACAGAAATCAACAAAAACAAATTCTGATGAGGATGTAGGAAAAAAAGGTAGCCTAATTCACTGCTGGTGGGAATGCAAACTGGTAAAGCCACTAAGGAAGACAGTATGGAGATACCTCAGAAATCTGAATATAGACCTATCATACAACTCAGCCATCTACTCCTCGAAATTTACACAAGGGAAATGAAAATGCAAGTAAAAGAGCTATCTGCACCTACATGTTTACTGTAGCTCAGTTCACAATAGCCAAGACATGGAATCAACCTAAATGCCCATCAACAGAAGACTGGATAAAGAAATTATGGGATATGTACTCTACGGAATACTACACAGCAGTAAAACAAAAAAAGTGAAATCCAGACATTTGCAACAAAATGGATGAATCTGGAAAACATCATACTTAGTGAAATAAGCCAGTCCCAAAGGGACAAATATATGTTCTCCCTGATCTCTGAAAACTATCAGAGCACCTTAAAGGGAAGCCTGTAGAAGTGAAATTGACGCTATGAGAAGCAATGATTTGAATTGCTCTTACCTTTATTGTCAAGCAACGGTGTATAATCTTTTTTTTTTTTTTCCATTTTCTTTTTCTACTTAATACCATTGGTTGAACTCTTTACTCAACAGAGAATTATTCATAGGTGTTTAAATTCAATTGAAAATAGATCCCAGAGGCTGGTGCTGTGGTGTAGCGGGTAAAGCTATCACCTGCAGTGCAGGCATCCCATATGGGCGCCAGTTCGAGTCCCAGTTGTTCCACTTCCATTCCAGCTCTCTGCTATGGCCTGGGAAAGCAGTAGAAGATAGCCCAAGAGCTTGGGCTCATACACCCATGTGGGAGACCCAGAGGAAGCTCCTGGCTCCTGGCTTCAGATTGGCACAGCTCCAGCCATTGCAGCCAACTGGGGAGATAGAAGACTCTCTCTCTCTGCCTCTCCTTTTCTAGGTGTGCAACTCTGACTTTCAAGTAAATAAATATTTTTAAAAATATAGATCCAAGTAAAAGGTAAGAGTGGGAATAAGAGAGGGAGGAGATGTACAGTTTAGCACATATTCCCATGGACTTAACCCTAAGGGTAAAGCTAAAAATTTTCCATGGGACTCCAAATCCCATTAAATTGGGCAGTACTAATGCCATCTTACATGTTAAATTGATCATATTAAATGTGTAACTGATCATATCGATATGATTAAGTGTCAAAGAGATCACATAAATAAGACCAAGTATTTGGTAATAATAGAATAAAAAGGAGAGGATGATCCAACATGGGAAGTAGGCCACACAGTAGACTCACAGAATGACAAATGTCCTAAACAGCACTCTGATCTCAAAATCAGTCCTTAAGGCATTCAGATATGGCTGAACATCCCATGAGAGCATTTCAGGCATGGAAAGCCAAGACTCTGTGGCAAAAAATGATCTAGATGAAGGCTCTCTGTGAATGAGACCCCAGTGGAAAGAAGGGGCCATCAAAGAAGGATGCACTTTTCTCTGAAAGGAGGAAAGAACTTTCACTTTCTTTATGGCCCTGTCTAAATACTGACAGTTTGTAGACTTAAAAGGCTTCCATAGAGCCTTGGGTGGTCACTGACATCATACATAAGAGTGTTAATTGTTAAATTAACAACAGGAGTCACTGTGCACTAATTTCCCATGCAGGACCTCTGTCTTCAATGAGTTGGTTTATGAGACTTAACTGCAAAACTTGTTCTGTGTGTGTGTGTGTGTGTGTGTGTGTGCAAAATGTTGAAATATTTACTTAGTATAGAGTTGGTCTTTTGTGTATAAAGTTTACTGAAAATGAATCTTAATGGAGAATGGAACTAGGAATGGGAGAGGGAGGAGGAGGAGGTTTGGGAGGGCGGGTATGGTGGGATGAATCATTATATTCCTAAAGTTGTACTTATGAAATTTGTATTCTTTAAATAAAAGGTTTCTTTTGGCTATAAAAATAAATAAATAAATAAGAAAATGTGCTACTGTTAATTCTGAGTTGTATATGAGAAATTGATACCCAACTGCACAGCATGAGGGAATAGCATCAATGGTTACAATAGATTTCACCTAGATTTCCTCAGTCGTTTGATTTAATCAATGGGTCACCTTTAGGTTCTTTGTTAAAACCTGTTAAATAGACTAGACTTGTTATGCTCCTACTGATTTTGTTCTGTATTTCCCTTTTTCAAAAGGAAACCATTTATTTACTTATTTGAGGTAGAGTTACAGAGAGAGAAGGAGAGATAGAGAGAAAGTTCTTCCATCCACTGGCTCACTCCCCAAATGACCAAAATGGTCGGAACTGGGCCGATCCAAACCCAGGAGCCAGGAGCTTCTTCTGGGTCTCCAGATGCAGGGGCCCAAGCACTTGGGCCATCTTCTACTGCTTTCCCAGGCCCATAGCAGAGAGCTAGGTCAGAAGAGGTGTAGGCAGGACTCGAACCAGTACCCATATGGAATGCTGGCGCCACAGGTGGAGGCTTAGCCTACTATGCCACAACGCTGGCTCCTGTATTGTCCTTTTTAAACTTTATTCCAGATGCCTGTCAAAATTCAACTCCTAAGCAAATAATGCAGGCCCAGCACTTTGCAATGATAGTTATTGCCTACAACTGATAGTACTGAGCTTAACAATAGACTCGAAGTAAACAATAGACTCAAGATTATAGGATAATGACTGACCAGGTCAAAATAGCAAAGAGAGGGTCTAACAGTGAGGACTGTCCTTGAATATGACAGTATAAGAGTTAGGAGACCTGTTTCTGTGTCTGATGAATTTATGGAGATTTCCAGGACCCAAATTATAGGACTCTGGATACCAACTGAGCAAATGATGTACTTTTCAAAATACAAAGAAATTGGCATGCCTATTTCCCCAAAGATTTACATCCTACTTTTCCAGAGAGTTGGAAAATAACATACCTGTGTACTCCAGTGCCTTAACCTGTTTTGAATGCAAGGGTTACTTGTAAACTTAACCTGGAAACCACTCCTTCTATATCACCTTATGTTCAAACGTACCTATAAGGATTTTGACACACTGACTCCTCATCACCAACTGCTTCCTCCTCAATGTGAGATCAGATAATAGCAGCAACTGCAACTGGCAATGAAGGACAATCAAACCCTAACTACAGGATGGTTGATCAGTGATGGGGGAAAATGTAAAAATTGTTACAATAAAAATAAAGTTGCTTATGTAAACTCTATGAAAGTGGGGAGGTTGTGAACACAGGGTTCTCATGCACAATTGCGGATACTATCACAGAAGACTGCCAGAGCAACAGCCATTGCAACCTTACTCAAAGACCAATTTCACCTCAAGAACACAACTATATAAGGATATCTGCCCAGCAACTGTCCAACTCTGGACTCACACCACCCTTGTTATTAATCCTCATGGCCAAGGATTATTGTTTTAAAATATTTTATGTAATCCTCATTTTTGCCATTAAAAACTTCCTCTTGCCTCAATCTGCTTGAATACACTCGAGGTTCACTATGGCATGCATATTCCCACTGCAATGCTATTCTACTCCCAAATAAATATCTTTGTTCCTTGAAGAATCTCTGCTATTTAGGTTCTAACATGCTACTTTGTGATTTCGCTTTTACAAAATATCAGAAGTCCCTTTCACATCTACAAATGAGAGTAGAGAGTTGTAATTAAAAATCATCTTCCTACCTTCCTGGGACAGGGCACATAAATGAAGAGGAGAATCATGGAAAAAGAGAGAAGCAGCAATTATGGAACTCAGCTGCAGAGACGTTCCTCTGTGTTCTCTCCTAAACCAGGGTCAGTGGGGGTGGTCTTGGATTTCTCTTTGGAATGCTTTGAAACAGTTCCACAAGGCTGAGCACTGAGAAACCAGGGGAAGTATTTGATTATCTTATTTTCAGGTAACAGATTATAGGATAATGACTGACCAGGTCAAAATAGCAAAGAGAGGGTCTAACAGTGGGGACTGTCCTTGAATACGACATTACAAGAGTTAGGAGACCTGTTTCTGTGTCTGATGAATTTATGGAGATTTCCAGGACCCAAATTATAGGATTCTGGATACCAACTGAGCAAATGATCTACTTTTCAAAATACAAAGAGATTGGCATGCCTATTTCCCCGAAGATTTACATTCTACTTTTCCAAAGTAGAGGCAGAACTGTTGCCAGGAATGGATGAAGCTAGCAGTGAATAGTCAGAGTTGGAGAATAACATACCTGTGAACCCCAGTGCCTTAACATGTTTTGGATGCAAGGGTTACTTGGCCCAGCCATCTGGCCATGCTTATTTTTGACCTAATAAATTTACAAAAGTAACTGAAGCAGCACCTGATTTAATCTCTCAAACATCCCAGTATCACCTGGAACTAGGGTAAAAGTCTTGGCAACCACTCAACTGGGTAAGTTACACAGTTCAAAGTTCTGGGAACTGAAGCAAAAGAAGGCACATCAGGATACTGACAAAGCTCTCCCAGCCAGCTGGTGGCTGTTCTCAAAAGCATGCCTTCTCTCCCCACCCCTCTTTTTTTTATTTGACAGAGTTAGACAGTGAAAGACAGAGACAGAAAGGTCTTCCTTCCATGGGTTCACCCCTCAAATGGCTGCTACAACCGGAGCTACGCAGATTGAAAGCCAGGAGCCAGGTACTTCCTTCTGGTCTCCCATGCAGGTGCAAGCCCAAGCACATGAGCCATCCTCCACTGCATCCCGGGCCACAACAGAGAGCTGGAATGGAAGAGGAGAAACCGGGACTAGAACCTGTCGCCCATATGGGATGCAGGCACCACAAGTGGAGGATTAACAAAGTGAGCCATGGCGCCAGCCCCACCATGCCTTCTTTTTAATCTCCCTGAATGTGGGGAATCTTCCCTTAAAGACTAGGATGAGACCCCTGCAGGACATGCCCCAGTGTCCTTTCTCTTGAGTCCAGATATAATATCAGATTCTTCAGGAGAAACCTCATGCCTGAGTCCAGATACCTGGGACGAGATTAATAATTAAGAATTAAAAAGGAATTTTAGACACACGTGCATAGATAATGCTGCTTTCAGTCAACTGAGAAAGACCGAATATTCAAAGCAACAGAGGAGAAAGGATTGAGAGGAACAGGTTTTACTAAACCTACAAGTTGGACAGAGAGGACCAAAGATCCTCTATGGTGGTTTTATCATTCTAAAAGATTGTTGTGGTTTGTAATAACTTTTAAAAATTAAAATAATTTTACATTCACACAAATATTACAAAAAAGTAGAGTTCCCTATACGTTTCGCTCTGTTTCCCATTACATTAACATCTTATTAAATATTAAATTAAGTACACATATTAAAATCAGGAAATTAATACTGACTCAGTACTATTAACCATGAGGGCACTATTAAGTTTTGCTATCTTGAGGAAAGTACTTACTTAAATGGCTGCTAAGAGTGAAAACATGTGGAACACTCTTGTCCCACCTGAACGGTAAACAGAAACCAGTAGCAGACTCACAGGCTTGAATCCATCACAGCTATCCCGGAACACCTGGGTCTGTCCTAACACCACCATTTCTCCCATTCTCAACTGGTTTATCAGAAAAGCAGAAGAATCTCAGATGTTAACTGAGAATTAAAGAAAATAAAATGAACTTGTGATAACTGATGCTGTCTAGAGGAAGATTTCTCAATCATCCCTGATGGATATTTTTTGCTGAAGGACAAAAATTACAACAATTTAGTTTCAAGATCTTAATTGACTTAAATTTATAAATATATATATATATTTTTTATGACAGGCAGAGTGGACAGTGAGAGAGAGAGACAGACAGAAGGGTCTTCCTTTGCCGTTGGTTCACCCTCCAATGGCTGCCGCGGATGGCGCGCTGCGGCCGGCGCACCGCGCTCATCCGATGGCAGGAGCCAGGTGCTAGGTGCTTTATCCTGGTCTCCCATGGGGTGCAGGGCCCAAGCATCTGGGCCATCCTCCACTGCACTCCTGGGCCACAGCAGAGGGCTGGCCTGGAAGAGGGGCAACCGGGACGGAATCCGGCGCCCCGAACCAGACTAGAACCTGGTGTGCCGGCGCCGCAAGGCGGAGGATTAGCCCGTTGAGCCACGGCGCCGGCCTATAAATATATTTTTATTTTACACACATACACACACACATCTCCTATCTGGTGGTTCATTCCCCAAATGCCTGCAGTAGTCTCAGGCCAGGGCAGAAGTAGTCTGGGTCTCCCACATGCATAGCAGGAACCCAGTGACTTGAGCCGTTGAGCCGTCGCCCACTGCCTCCAAAGAGCACATAGGCAGGAAGCTGGAGACAGGAGTTGGGACTCCATCTCAGGCACTCGGCTATGGGATGCACGTATCCCAGTGCCTGTATTATCAGTTGGCCACTCCCACCTTTGCTTTATTTATTTCCTAGAGTCAGCAACATGTCATTCCATAAAATAGCACACATGTTCTGACTGGCTGAGCAGAGTGAGTTGAGTTTTACAGACAGAGAAGGTCTGAAAAACAAACCAGAAACCAGAGGAGCAGACCATACACACATACTCTGTCTGTATCTACAGTTCCTGCCTTAAGCCAGGTCCCAGTGCCTTAGCGTTTCCTGGCTTCTTGTACCACAGCGGCGCAAGAAAGGACACCACATTGTTCAACTGGGATTCACTGTCCCTCACCACCTGACCCAAACACAGGCAGTCAAATAACTTGTAGAGATAGAATGCTTTGTAGAGATGAGGTGTTCTGGAGAACCATGGAAATAAAAACAAATGGTTCTGGTTCTGCTCTCGGGAGGGTTAATCAGATGGCTGCACAGAGCCTTGTGTTTTTTACAGAGCAAAGTTTGTAAGCAGAAACTAAAACCCAAAGAAAACAAAACTAAAAACCAGAAACAAAGACAAAGGGGCTTGGTCATTTCAAGGTTACTTTCCTTGTGAGGCAAGGGGACAGGACGGGACACAGAAAATAACCTGGTTAACAACAGTTTACTCTCGGCAGCCAGTGATTCACCCATGGTCTTGCCTCAGATGCTAACTTATCTGTGATTTGTCACATCTGTCAGAGTGGGCACCTTAAGTGATGGTCTAAACTCAGTTCAGACAGTGCAGTTACTCAATATCTTGAGGTGTACTGATCACGGGTGACTCAGTAGTTTTTTCTAAAGCCCAGCCTTTCCATATTGGGTTTGAAACTGAAAGGCAAGGAACAACTAGTGGAAAAGTTCAAGGACTCTTAAGAGAAATTCTGCTCTAGATCAAGCAAGGAATCACGTCTATCCATGAAGTCCTCCCCACTAATATATGGCACAGAAATTTATTTTGGTTTCACTCCAGAAACAGCATGACATATATCTGGATATTGAACTCAGCCACTTCATCTAGCTGCTAGATAAGCACTGGAATTTGTGTGTGGGGCCACCCTTCTCATGAACATAATTTGTTGCTGTTTTTGTTTGGTTGTGTTTTAATTCCAGAGACAAGGAGAGAGAGAGAGAGAGACAGACAGACAGACAGACAGACATCTGCTGGTTCACTCCCCAAAATGGCAGCAAGGGGGAGAGGGCTCAAACCAGCTCTCCCACATGGGCCACAGGGACCCAACAACTTCAGCCAGCGTCTGCTGCCTCCCAGGGTCAGCTTTCGCATGAAGCTGGAAGCTGGAGTGAGGCAAGGACTTGAACCCAGGTAATCTGATACCGGACAGAGCCCCAAACACCTGCCCTGCAAAGTACTCCTTACAGCAGCTCTTCTGCAGACCCTGGGCATCCCCTGACAGCTGGCCTGCTCGCTGCTACCTCTTCTTTGGAGTTCCTAGGCTCAGAACTCCATAGAGGAAGGTGCTTTTGAATGGTCCAGCTAAGCCCAGGCCAGCTCCTCAGCTGCTTTCCCCTCATGTGCCTAACAGTCACTTAGTGAGATGGGCATCAGGAAGGGGAAGGCAGGAGACAGCAGCCCAGGTAGATCCTGTGTAACCGTGCCCCTAGTTGGGGGATTATCCTGTGACAATTTAAAGGGCAGCTGATGAAAACACAGAGGGCAGTTACTTCATGAGGTGCAATGGCAAGCTCACTGAATCAGATTTGGAGCTTAATCTGATCATCCTTTTCTCAGGTTCTAAATATTTACTTAGCTTCTATTTGCCAAACATCTATGCACCCTTCTCTCTTCACCCTGCTGGGGGCCCGGGAGGCTGAATCGTATTGTGGGGTTCAGCCTAGTCGATTGCAAGATACTGAATGGCAAGAAGAGAGTGAGCTCCACAAGTGTTTCTCCTCCTGCTGCCGCATCACCATGGCTTGCCCATGTGCCCTAGAAAGGCCAGGGCTCCTGCCAGATCGCCCTCTTCCCTTGAGCCTTCAGGTGCAGAATTTTTCCCCAAACCGTGGGGAGCTTTTCTGGAAAAAAAAAAACCGGGGGGGGGGGGGAATCTTGTCGATGCCTTTGTAAAAAAAATTCCCTTACAGGGGTCGGCGCTATGGCGCAGCGGGTTAACAGCCTGGCATGAGTGCCGGCATCCCATATGAGTGCTGGTTCAAGAAGGATGCTCCACTTCCAATCCAGCTCCCTGCTATGGCCTGGGAAAGCAGTGGAAGATGGCCCAATGCCTTGGGTCCCTGCACCCATGTGGGAGACCCGGAAGAAGCCCTTACCTCCTGCTTCAGATCAGCACAGCTTTAGCCGTTGAGGCCAACTGGGGAGTGAACCATCGGATGGAAGACTCTCTCTCTCTCTCTCTCTTTCTCTGCCTCTCTTCTCTCTGTGTAACTCTGACTTTCAAATAAATGAATAGTTAAAAAATTCCCTTATAAATGCTCCTCAAATTGTCCATTGTGCCATTTGCTTCCTGCCAGAATTCTGATACCACCCAAAAATGACACTGCCAAGGAGAGTTTTATTTTTTTTAAAGATTATTTTTTTTTTATTTTTTTGAAAGGAAGAATGACAGAGACAGAGATTTTCCACCTGCTGGTTCACTCCCCAAACAGCCACAATTGGAGCTTGGCCTGACTGAGGCCAGGAGCCTGGAACTCATCAAGTTTCCCACATGGGTGGCAGGTGTCCAAGCACTTGGGCCACCTTCTGCTGCCTTCCCAGGCACATTAGCAGGGAGCTGGATTGGAGTGGAACAGCTGGGACTTGAACTGGCATTCACACAGAATGCTGGTGTTGCCATTGGAAGCTTAACTGGCTGTGCTACAACACACAGCCCGTGACAATGAGTTAAGATGAAAAACAGAACTCGGTTTTAATGAAGCCACAGGTGTTTCAGGGCAGTGCTTTTTCCTAAGACCATTTACAGTCACGATACCTATTTTCAGATAAGGATTCAGAGGCTTAATTAAGCACACTGCTGAAGATCACCAAGCTGTTAAGGAGCAGAGTGGCATCGAAGGCAGGTAGGTCTGACTGTACAAACATCAACCTGAACTGAAGCAGCTGCTCCAGTTACCACCTGCTCTGGTAAGGGACTGAGGGGGAAAGAGGGAGGGACCTGGACCACGTCCTCTGCGGATCGCCTGAACGGCAAGCACCTGGGATACATTTTATCTGAAAAAATGTTCAGGGCCGGCCTTTTGGCACAGCAGCAAGTCAAGCCAACACTTGAACACCGGCATCCCACCTAGGAGTGAAAGTCTGCTACTTCCGATCCAGCTCCCTGCTAATGTCTGGAAAGCAAAGGATGGGACAAGTGCTTGGGCCTCTACCACCCATATGGGAGACCCGGATGGAGTTCGGCACTTCTGCCTTCAGTCCGCTCTGCCCCGGCTGTTGTGGATATTTAGAGTGAATCACTGGATGGGAGACCTCCCCCGACTCCGCCTTTCAAATATATCTTAAAAAAAAAAAAAAAAGGTTTTAAGATTTACTTATTTGAAAGGCAGAGTGATCGGGAAAGCGAGGGGGAAGCAGAGAGGGAGAGAGAGGGAGGATCAGTCTTCCAAATCCGCTGATTCACTCCCGGAGTGACTGCACCAGCAGGCGCGCACCAGGCTGTCTGAAGCCAGAACTCCATCCAGCTCCCTCAGGTGGGCAGCAGGACTCAGGCACTTCAAGATCAGCTGGGCTCCCCAGGGTCTGCCTTAGCAGGAAACTGGAAGCAGAAGCCCGGGACTCGTACCCAGGCATCCTGGGGAGGGATGCGTACTTCTCAAGCAGAATTCATCGCCAATCCAAATGCCTGGAGCAGTATTCCCTTCAGTCCTGTGGCTTCAGCGGCCTTTCCACCTCGACCTCCACTGCTACACGTTGGACTTCGCCTCCTATTAGCAGGCGGGTTGTTCTGAGTTGGGCAGGCTGGAGCGCCCCGCGAAGTCAGGAGCCGGGCCCAGCCTGCAGCGGGCAGCCAATGAGAGGCCCGCGAAGGATTCTGCCCACCATTGCGTCGCTAGGAGGCGGGCCTGCAGGGGCAGACTGGGACTCCTAAAAGTGGAGTCTCCCCTTTTCCTCCAAATTAGAATGGCAGCGACGGTGAGCGTGGAGCCCGCGGGCCCCTGCTGCTGGGACGAGCCGCTGCGCATCGCCGTGCGCGGCCTGGCCCGCGAGCAGCCGGTCACGCTGCGCGCGTCCCTGCGCGACGAGAAGGGCGCGCTCTTCCGGGCCCACGCGCGCTACTGCGCCGACGCCGGCGGCGAGCTGGACCTGGCGCGCGCGCCCGCGCTGGGCGGCAGCTTCGCAGGGCTCGAGCCCATGGGGCTCATCTGGGCCCTGCAGCCCGACAGGCGCTTTTGGCGCCTGATGAAGCGGGACGTGCAGACGCCGCTGGCCGTGGAGCTGGAGGTGCTGGACGGCCACGGCCCGGAGCCCGGGCAGCTCCTGGCCCGCGCGGTGCTGGAGCGCCGCTTCCTGCCGCCGGGGGTGCGGCGCGAGCCGGTGCGCGCGGGCCGGGTGCGCGCCACGCTCTTCCTGCCGCCAGGTGAGCCTTCTGCTGCCCTAACTGCACCTGTCTTCCTGAGAGGGCGTCCCCTTCACCCTTGTTCTTTCCCCCGTGGCTCTGTAGATGTTTACAATCTGAGAGACAACAGCGCTATCGGAAGCTGGTTAGGGAAGCAGCCATCAGACCTCGCCCCCACTGCTGCAGCAGACCCTGAGTTCTGACAAGACCTCCCGCCCTGAGTGATTTCTCTGCACATTTAGGGTGGACAGCAGCTGCTCATCCATCGTGCACCAGCCTGACAGTAGCAAGAGCAGGGAACTCGTTAGGGATGCCCTTTCTGGCCCTATCCGATTAAACCATCTGGACTGTGAACCTACAAGCAGCAGTCTGAGTTTTGACCACCCTTCCAAGGGGATCCCGAAGCAGCCGGACTCTGAAAATCACTGTCTAGAAAAATGGGCTTGAAAGCATGGTGTACTCAGGGAGAATTGTTCTCCCATGAGTGCCCAGCTGTTCCTGTCCCCTTGATTATGTACGTGCCCATAGGAACAGTCTGGTTAAGGGCCAGGAATGATCAGGTTCATTTGATATGCAAGAGGTAAATTTTCCTGTGACCCGTTTGAGTGACCCTAATACCGTTGTAGAACATGAAAGAAACAGTAAAATCGAGAAGTGGTTCTTTGGTAAACAATGTTAAAATAGTGTAACATACATACAACTAGCAAAAAAACCAACATGCAAAGATGTTTATGATAAAAAGTCTCCAGTATGAAATCCTTCCACTTGACCTCAGGGGCAACTACATTTCCTTCTAGTTGAGATACTTTTTTTTTTTTTTTTTTAATTTGACAAGCAGTGTGAGAGAGATGCAGAGAGAAAGGTCTTCCTTCGGTTGGTTCACTCCTCAAATGGCCACCACGGCCGGCGCTGTGGCAATCCGAAGTCAGGAGCCAGATGTTTCATCCTGGTCTCCCATGCGGGTGCAGGGCCCAAGCACTTGGGCCATCCTCCACTGCCCTCCTGGGCCAGAGCAGAGAGCTGGACTGGAAGAGGAGCAACCAGGACTAGAACCCGGTGCCCATATGGGATGCCGGCACTGCAGGCGGAGGATTAACCAAGTGAGCCAAGGCGGCAGCCCCTTAGATACAATTTTTAAACCTCATGTTTTCTTGGGAGTCTGGAATGCTTAATCAACTCCTGGGGTCCCTGCCATTTTCTGATTTTCCGCAGTCTTTTAAACACTTTCTACCTTCTCCTGATTTCAACTTGCAATCAATCAGGTTATTCTCATTCTCCCCACTCCTGCACCGACCCTGCCTCTAGCCTGAGCTCCCTTCACACTGTAATCAATCCTTGTTGGGTCACCCGTCCCACTGATACACACCTCCAAAAGCCAATCAACAGTCATTTCCCATTTGAAACCTGCCTGAATGCCCTTGCTATAGCAGTTCTTCCTCCAGTAATCTCTCCTGAATAACACACAGGTCTGTTTTGCAGCATTCCTTGTAACAACGAACTGAAGGCAACCTAAATCCCCATAAGTTAAAGAATATTCATATGTCTGTACTTTGAAATATTCTGCAATGGTTATGTCTGATTTGCAGCAGGAGTGGAGCAGAACCCGTAGAGCCCCCAGCAGTTCCAGCAGCGTAGCAGCGTAGCAGGCCTAGTGACCCTCAGAGCCCAGGAGGGGCTGCAGCTGCAGCAGTCGGCCCCAGTCACTTTCATCGCAGCAGTGAAGCCGCTAGCCACTAGCTACTCAGCACTGCAGACACCAAGTCCGACACCACAGAGAGTGGTGGCTTGAGTGGCCTCCCATCTACAGATCCTGCTGCTGGGGACAGATGATCATTGCATGAAAGGCTTTGGGAGCAATGTAAGAAACAGAAATGACACAGGCATGACACCAAGGAAGATGTGTTATACAGCAGGTGCCCTACAGGAGAACAACCCCAGCACGTCCCTTCTCAGTGCAGCAAATGGGGAGACCGGGGTTGGATGCTGTAGACGGGGAAAGGGTGTGGAGGCAGCAAGTGCTGAGGCCCTGGTGGAGCTCCAAAGCAAGGCAGCAAATGTGCAGCAGATCAGACCCAACACAGATGCCCTCCACATGGCAGGGGTCTCCCTGCAGTGACCAGCAGAAAATGCCCAGAGAAGTGAGAGTGGGGAGGAATAAGGGACTGGTGAGCAATCCCAAAGCCAGGCGCAGCATGCCTACTCCTATCACGGGCAAACGTTCTGACTTTCATGTGGAGAGCCCGTGGATGTCAACCACAGATTTCCATCCCTGATGTCCGGGGAGAAGTGATGGGAGGTGCTGACCACCAATGTGCAGGAGAACAGCGTAGACCTGGGAGACAGAATATGTACCTGGGTTATAGACCACGATTCCACAAGGAATAGCCAACAACTGCCTTTCTCCAACTATTTACTTATATTTCATGATAAAGTCCTTGCCTAGAGAGGATGGCAAAGAGGATAAGAAAACTCAAGGAGAAAAATAGTCAAGGTCATTCAATCTCAGTACTACAGCAACGTCAATGAGCAGTGCAGACACCCAGAAAACCCTAAACCACAAGATGACAGCAAAGTGACCAGGGGCTGGCATTGTGGTGCAGAGGGTTAAGCCTCTACCTTCAACACCAGCTTTCCAAATGCAAGCTGGTTCAAGTACTGGCTACAGTCCAGCTTTCTGCTAATGTGCCTGGGAAAGCAGCAGATGATCCAAGTGTGTGGGCCACTGTACTCACGTGGGAGACCTGGATGGAGTTCCAGGATCCTGGCTTCGGTCTGGCCCAGCTCTGGCCATTGTGATCATTTGGGGAGTGAACCAGCAGATAGATCAGTCTCTCTAACTCTGCCTTTCACATAAATAAATAACTTTTTTTTTTTTTTTAAAGCAGCAGATCCACCAGCTGAGAATTCATCAGTTCTGTAAGCTGAGCAGGGCAGGGCTGAGTAGGTTGGAGGGGGTAATGAATAACACATTTGCCTACCAGGAATCAAGACTTACTAAGCTCTAGTGACTAATATGTGCTGATGGGCCGGCGCTGCAACTCAATAGGCTAATCCTCTGCCTGTGGCACCGGCACACCAGGTTCTAGTCCAGGTCGGTGTGCCAGGTTGTCCGGTCACTCCTCCTCCTTTCCAGTTCTCTGCTGTGGCCCGGGAGTGCCGTAGAGGATGGCCCAAGTCCTTGGGCCCTGCACCAGCATGGGAGACCAGGAGGAAGCACCTGGCTCCTGGCTTTAGATCAGCAGGGTGTGCCGGACGCAGCGGCCATTGGTGGGTGAACCAACGGAAAAGGAAGACCTTTCTCTCTGTCACTCTCTCTCTCACTGTCCACTCTGCCTTTCAAAAAAAAAAAAAAGTGTTGATGCATTGGAGCTGATGCTGTGGTGTAACATGTAAAGCTACCTCCTACGGTGCTGGCATCCCATATGGGCCCTGGTTTGAGACTTGGTCACTCCACTTCACTCCAGCTCCCTGCTAATGTGCTTGGGAAAGCAGCAGACAATGGCCCAAGGGCTTGGGCCCCTGGCCCCACTTGGGAGATCTCAAAGAAATTCCTGGCCTCAGCCTGTTCGAGCCCTGGCCATTGCAGCCATTTGGGGAGTGAACCAGCAGATGGAAGATACCGGTCTTTTTTTTTGTTTGTTTCTCTTCCTCTCTCTGGCTTTCAAATAAATATATCTTTAAAAAGAAAAAAAAAGTGTTAAAAATGTGCTGATATAGGAAATAGGGTAATAGAACCGATTAGAATTCCTAAATTGAGGCCGGCGCCGTGGCTCAACAGGCTAATCCTCCGCCTTGCGGTGCCGGCACACCGGGTTCTAGTCCCGGGCGGGGCACCGGATTCTGTCCCGGTTGCCCCTCTTCCAGGCCAGCCCTCTGCTGTGGCCCAGGAGTGCAGTGGAGGATGGCCCAGGTGCTTGGGCCCTGCACCCCATGGGGAGACCAGGAAAATCACCTGGCTCCTGGCTCCTGCCATCGGACGAGCGCGGTGCGCCGGCCGCAGCGCGCCGACCGCGGCGGCCATTGGAGGGTGAACCAACGGCAAAGGAAGACCTTTCTCTCTGTCTCTCTCTCTCACTGTCCACTCTGCCTGTAAAAAAAAAAAAAAAAAAAAAAAAAGTCACCCATCTCTCTGGGTAAAATACCATTAAAAAAAAAAAAAAAAGAATTCCTAAATTGATACAGTTGTACTTTAAAAGGTTCATAGAAAATACATATCATGAAAAACTAGGCATATATATTTTAACTTTGAAGATTTATGTAATTATTTGAAAGAGTAACAGAAAAAGGGAGAGGCAGAGAAAGAAAGATCTTCCACCTGCTGATTCACTCTCCAAATGGCTACAATAGCCAGAGCCAGGCTAGGCCAAAGCCAGGATCCTAGAACTCTCTCTGGGCCTCAAATTCCTGAGCCATCATCCTCTGCTTTCCCAGGTGCTTTATCAGGGAGCTGAGTCGAAGTGGAGCAGCCACCAGTGCTTGGATATGAGACGCTGTGTTGCAAGTGGCAGCTTAACCTGCTGTACCACAGCATTGGATCTATATTTCAAAAATTTTTGCACCAAAATAAATTTTTATTTTGTTCTTTCTCACAAACTTTTTTTTTTTTTTTTTTTTTTACAGGCAGAGTGGACAGTGAGAGAGAGAAACAGAGAGAAAGGTCTTCCTTTGCCGTTGGTTCACCCTCCAATGGCTGCCGCGGTCGGCGCGCTGCGGCCGGCGCACCGCGCTCATCCGATGGCAGGAGCCAGGTACTAGGTGCTTTTTCCTGGTCTCCCATGGGGTGCAGGGCCCAAGCACTTGGGCCATCCTCCACTGCACTCCTGGGCCATAGCAGAGGGCTGGCCTGGGAGAGGGGCAACCGGGACAGAATCCAGCGCCCCGACCGGGACTAGAACCTGGTGTGCCGGCGCCGCAAGGCGGAGGATTAGCCTGTTGAGCCACGCCGCTGGCTTCTCACAAACTTTTTAAAGTACCTTTGTGTGTGCATACAAATATATGGAAGCATGAAATATGATATAAGCAGATGTAAACAGCTGGCGAAAGGCAGTTGTTGGCTATTTATGTAGGATAAAATGAGATCCCTACCTCACATCATAAACAAAAATGAACTCCAGATGAATTAAGGACCTATTTGTGAAAAAGAAAAAGTCAAAACTATTGGAAAAAAATGTGATTCATATCTTTAGGAAGGATTTCTTACGTAGATCCAGAAAGCAAAAACTTTAAAGGAATTACAGAAACCTCAGTAAGACAAAGGTAAAATGTATGCAACAGAAGATGTTTGTGATAGAATAGACAAAATTACCCAAATACAGAATATTTTTTTATTTTTTTAAGGAATGCATTTTTACATAGATACCAGAATATTTTTTAAAAACTATAGGTCAATATCATATAACTCTAGAAAAATGGGTAAAGAATAGAAAAAGTCAATTTTTAAGAAGGAAAAAAATACAATAAAGCTGTAAAGAGACTCTCAACTCCTACTTAATGATCATAGAAAATACACTTTGCAGAGAAAGACTTTAGCCTAGCAATTAAAACACTGGGTTAAGATGCCTGCATGCGATATCAGACTGCCTGGGTTTGATTCCTGGCTCCAGTTCCAATTCCACCTTCCTGCAAATACAAACCCTGGGAGGTATCAGTGATGGCTAAAGTAGTTGGGTTGCTACCACCCATGTGGGAGACCTGGATGGAGTTCCTGGCTCTTGGTTTAGGCCTGGCACAGCCCTGGCTTTTGCAGGCATTTGGTACAATAAAGCAGCAGATAGGAGCTCTCTCACTGCCTCTCAATTGAAAAGAAAAAAAAAAAAAAACTATTGTGAATACTTTCTCATACCCTTAAAGGCAAACATTAAAAAAAATCTAATTATCAAGTGTTAGTGAATATGTAGTAAAGCAAAACACAGCAGATCAAAGATCTATTTGTGTCTGTCTGTCCGGAATGAAAATAAATAAATTAGAAAATAAATAGTTGAAAGATTACAACAACCTTAAAAGAAACAGGTGAATACAGTTCTATTCATCAACACATTATCCATGTGCAGATGTATCTTTCTTCAATTTGGGTTAGTTAAAATTTTGCTCCAATGATGGAGACCTGGGGAACTATGAAAGCGAGTGGGGATCAAATGTAGATTCAGTTTGACTTTTGATGGCTATCTTGAAAATTATAAACTTTGATATAGAATATCAAGACATGCCTGAGAATTTGGAATTTTTTCCTTGGGTTTATAAGAAGACCAAGATGGCTTGTGATACCACAGTACTTGGAATCAAGATCAATCAGAATTTTGAGTTGCAAGCATCAAAAACAGACTGTGGGTTAAATAGGAAATGAATTTATTCCAAGGCCATTGCTTCAGGAACACAACTGATCAGAAGAATGGGGAACCAGGATCAGAAAACTGAGAAGATCCAAAGGAGACTGGACAGCAGGAACCCCAGCTAAGGTCACAGCTCATGCCAACGCTGGACATCACTAAGCTGGCTACTAGGGCTGTTGTGGAGTCATTGCAAATACTACGGACCTGAATAAATTCTAAACCATTTTACCTCTCTGTGTTGCTCACTGGACGCTCAGTATGGAATGGTCCAGTAGCTGAGTCTAGGTCACAAGTGGAGGAAGGATATTTCTCTCTCTCTCTCTCTCTCTCTTTTTTTTTTTTTTGGTGAAAGTTAGGGCCCTGGGTCCTCCTAATATATCCTATAAATAAAACATTCTTTCAAGATAGAAAGGGAAATTTGGATAGTAGGCCACTTACTTTGTGTCCCGGAATTAAATAAGAGTCAGACACCAAAAGTAGTTGGAGGACTAGATCTGTGTTTTGTTTCTTCCCAAGGCCCTGGGCCCTTTCCTGGCATTGTGGACATGTTTGGAGTTGGAGGTGGCCTCCTGGAGTATCGAGCCAGCCTGCTGGCTGGCAAGGGCTTTGCTGTCATGGCTCTGGCGTATTACAACTATGACGACCTCCCCAAGAGCATGGATACCCTCCACCTGGAGTACTTTGAAGAAGCTGTCAACTACCTGCTCAATCACCCGCAGGTTAGCTGTTTCTTTAGTATTTCGGTTTAGATGGTAAGTTCCCAAATACTTGCTCTAGCCAGGGTTAGATTTTCAACTCAGTCACCTAAGGATTCTCTCTGATAAAATATTTAGTCCCTCTTCCAAATTCAAAGAGAATTTCTGAGCTTGGGAGCATCTTAGAGGGCTTAGAGTTAGTGGGACAGCCTGGTGTTTGAATCCTAGGAAGAGTGAGCAAGTGTTCTGGTTTATCCAAGGACAGGAGTTTCTGGTATATGGGCCTTTCAGTACCAAGACCAGCACAGTCACAGGCAAACAAGGAGCAGTTGTCACTTAGCAGCATCACTGGTTTCTAGCTATGTGAATTTGTCTCCAACCTCCAGGTTTTTTGTAATGGTTAAAAAGTGGCACTTGTGAAGCCTCTGAAATAGGGCCTGACACTGGTAAACACAAATTCATTCATGCAGCAAGCTTAAGAGGAACTAGGCACAGAGTGTACACTGGCGAGGAAGTCAAAGTTCATATCCACATGAGCTTAGAGCACAGTGTAGGGATAAGAGGGAGGGAGAGTCAAAAAGTAACTTAAATTTTCAAAGCTTTAACAAGGAAATAAGCAGGACCCTGATGAAGGATAGAAGTGGAAGTGGATGGGTCTAGAGAGCTCAGGAAGAGCCTCATCTAGGTAAGATTGAAATGAGACTAGTTAGCAGCAGCAGTAGTAGTGTTGTTAGTGGTCTAGGAGATAATTTTAGCCATTATTTATTTGTTTGTTTGTTTATTCAAAAGGCAGAGTGACAGAGGGAGAAGGGGGCAGGGGGAGAGACAGAGTCAGAGACAGACAAAGAAATAGCTTCCATCCACTGTTTCACTGCCCAAAGGGCTGCAACAGCCAGGCTTAGGCCCGGGTAAAGCCAAGCCAGGAACTGCACCTGGGTCTCCCACGCAGGTAGCAGGGGCCCAAGTACTTGGGCCATCCTTTCACACTTCCTCAAGAACACAAGCAGGGAGCTGAAATTAGAAGTGGAGTAGTCGGGAATCAAACTAGTACTCCAATGTGAGATGCCAGCATTTTGAGCAGTGGCTCAACCCACTGTACTAGCCCCTGTTACATGTTCTAAATCTTTTGGTATCTGCTACTACTTATATGTTCAAAATGAGGGGCCAGCACTATGGCACAGTGGGTTAAGCTGCTACCTGCCATGCCAGCATCCCATATGGGCACCAGTTTGAGTCCTGGCTGCTCCACTTCTCATCCAGCTCCCTGATAATGTGCCTGGGGAAGCAGCAGGGGATGGCCCAAGTACCTGGGCCCCTGCATGCATGTGGGAGACCCAGATGAAGCTCCTGCCTCCTGGTTTCAGCCTGGCCCATCCCTGGCTGTTGCAGCCATTTGGGTAGTGAACCAGTGCTTGCTCACTCTCTCTCTATTTGTAACTCTTTGAAACAATAAACAAATATTTAAAAGAAATGCAATGAACCCATAAGCAAATTAATAATAATTTAGAAGTTGCCAAAAAGACTTACACTGATTCTTTGGCTTTTTCCTGTGCTGGATTATGATTTATAGTGCATACAAATACTGTTTCTGATAAGTTAACTACCTAATTATTTTACAACTTATTTGAAAAAACAACCTGTTAAATTCAGAATGAAAACTTACTTCATTAAAGTCCAGGCCTTTTATTCCTCACTACAAGTGTGCTTGGAACCTTACACACAAATGGAGAATTATTTAGCTTCATCTTAGATTTTTTCAGATCACCACGAACTCATTTGAGTGAACACCCCATTAAAGTATAGAAGCATTAGAGACTAAACACTAAATATACTTTTTAGATTTACTTGTTTATTTGAAAGACAAAGTGACCAAGAGGAGAGGTAGAGAAAGGGAGAGAGAGATAGTCCATTACTGGTTCACTCCCCTAATGTGTGGGCAACAGCTGCAGCTGGTCCAGGACAAAGCCAGGAGCCAGGAACTCCATCCTGGTCTCCCACGTTGGTGGTAAGTACTTTCACCATATCTGCTGCTTTCCTAGGCTCATTAGCAGAGAGCTGGATCAGAAGAGAAGCAGCCAGGACTCTACCCAGCACTGATGTCCTAAGTCACAATCTAGCCTGTTGCACCACACGCCAGCCCTGCACACATTTTTGGCATATGCTTGAATGCTTATTATTGATAGGCATCATGCTAAGTGCTTTATATATGGTGTCTCTTTTGAGCATCATATAGACTCTATAACATAGGGATTCGTGTTATTTTACTGCTAAGGAAACTGAAATTTATATAGGCATAGTAACATTTGTAAAGCTAGGATTTGGGAGAGCCCGGATTCAGACCTGGTCCACCTGGCTTCCATGAGTGGGAATTCCTTGCTGCACCACACAGTTCACTCATTCTCCTTTCTCCTCTGTCCACTCAGGTGAGAGGCCCAGGGATTGGGCTGCTTGGACATTCCAAAGGGGGTGAACTCGCTCTTGTCATGGCCTCTTTCCTGAAAGGGATCACAGCTGCCGTCATAATCAATGGTTCCATAGCTAATGTTGGGGGGACCTTACACTACAAGGACGTGACCCTGCCCCCTATAGGGTCCAACAGACGTCGAATCAAGATGACCAAAGAAGGCTTTGCAGACATTGTGGACGCCCTGAACAGCCCTTTGGAAGGGCCTGACCAGAAGAGCCTAATTCCTGTGGAAAGGTCAGAGTGCACCTTCCTGTTCCTCGTAGGTCAGGATGACCACAACTGGAAGAGCGAGTTCTATGCCAATGAGGCCTCTAAACGCCTCCAGGCCCAGGGGAAGGCAAAGCCCCAGATCATCTGTTACCCAGAGGCAGGGCACTACATAGAGCCCCCGTACTTCCCCCTGTGCCGGGCTTCCCTGCACGCCTTGGTGGGCGGTCCTGTGTTCTGGGGAGGGGAGCCCAGGGCTCATGCTGTGGCCCAGGTGGATGCTTGGAAGCAACTCCAGACTTTCTTCCACAAGCACTTCGGTGGCAAAGAGAGGAAAGTCCCTGCAAAACTATAATTTTTATTTGGTTGTGTAGCATCTCCTGGGAGTAGCCGCCAGAATTAGTATATATTCTTTTTTTCTTGTGAATAACTACTTAGACTCCCTCATCCTACTGTTAAATTGAACCTGCCAATAAGAATGAGCTTTTCAATATTTTATAAATTGCATGTCTCATCAGTGTGGGAGGGAGTGACTGTGCAGAAAACATGAGAGGTGATAAAGCATACCTCTTACTATTGCACAACAAGCCACCAACAAGGCTTCAGCTCAGAGAGGAAGGGGAGCGCTGAGTATCAGTGCCTGCTGCACAACTGGAGATCAACAATTATTTGCTGGAGGGCCAGCATTGTGGTGTAGCAGGTAAATACGCCACCTGCAGTGCCAGCATCCCATATGGGTACCAGTTTGTGGCCCAGCTGTTCCACTTCTGATCCAGCTCCTGCTAATGGCCTGGAAAAGCAGTGGAAATTGGCCCAAATGCTTGGGAACCCTGCACCCACGTGGGAAACCTGGATGAAGCTCTTGGCTTTGGCTTGGGCCAGCCCTGGCCATTGTGGCCATTCGGGGAGTGAACCAACAGAAGGAAGATTTTCTCTCTCTCTCTCTCTCTCCCACTGTCACTGTCACTGTCACTCTTGCTCTCTAATTCTGACTTTCAAACAAAATAAATAAATGATTTTTTTTAAAAGCATCATTTGCTAAATGACTGAGTAATAGAGAAATAATTGCCCTCTGTAGAAGAAAGGCATTGCAGTTACCCCTTCTTATCTGTGGATTCCAAATCTGTGGCTTAAACCAACCAGATTGAAAATCTTCAAAAAACCACATGAAATATTGTTCTTAAACCAACCAGATTGAAAATCTTCAAAAAACCACATGAAATATTGTTCTTACTAAAGAAGCACAGACTTTTTTCTTGTTATTAATCCCCCAAATAATGTAGTAAGACAACTATTTCCATAGCATTTTCATCGCTTGAGTTGTCCTTTGTAATCTAGAGGTTTTAAAGTACCCAGAAATGACTGCAAATATCAAAGCTGTTTTAGTATCAGATTTGAGTTTCTACCTTAAAAATAGAAGTAACATCTTAGCTATAAAGCGATTACTAGTTAGATATGAACTACTAAACATTTTCAAAGTTTCAGTCCTTTGATAACTTCTTTTTGGATGAATAAAGATTCCACTAGCAAACAAATTTTGTTGTTTTGTTTATACACATGGACCTTATGATCTAGTTTTTATAAAAACTCAAGATATTATTTAGATGAAATATGTAAGTGATTTTACAATGATAAACATGATTGGGCCAGCGCCATGGCTCACTTGGTTAATCCTCCACCTTGTGGTGCCGGCACCCATATGAGCACTGGGTTCTAATTCCGGTTGCTCCTCTTCCAGTCCAGCTCTCTGCTGTGGCCTGGGAGAGCAGTGGAGGATGGCCCAAGTGCTAGGGCCCCTGCGCCTGCATGGGAGACCAGGAGGAAGCACCTGGCTTCGGATCGGTGCGGCGCCTGCCATGGTGGCCATTTGGGGAGTGAACCAATGGAAGGAACACCTTTCTCTCAGTCTCTCTTTCTCTCACTGTCTATAACTCTACCTGTTAAATAAATTTTAGGAAATGATAAACATGAAAATAATTTAATGTTATAAATGTACACAATAAAATTTGTGTTGTTACACCTGCATCCCAAATTGGAATGCTTGGCTTGGGTCCCAGCTCCTTCACCTACAGTCCTGCTGTTGCACACCCTGGGAGGTAGCAGATGATGGCTTGAGTGATGGGGTCCCTACCACAAACGTGGGATATCAGGAATGAATTCCCGGCTCCTGACTTCAGCCTAGCCCAGCCCTAGCTGTTACAGGAATTTGAAGATTGAACACGGAAGTGGAAGATCTATCTCATTCTTTGCATTTCAAATAAATAAAATTTTTTAAAGAAAAACTTAATTTATGATTATTGTGGTTTGTTTCTTTTTTGACTTTTTTAGCGAGTAGGTGTTT
The DNA here is from genome assembly GCA_949820135.1 of Sylvilagus floridanus. Lineage (NCBI taxonomy): Eukaryota > Metazoa > Chordata > Mammalia > Lagomorpha > Leporidae > Sylvilagus > Sylvilagus floridanus. The sequence continues at coordinate 5,557,839 of OX463228.1, read as the reverse complement.
GGCATCCCACACAGAGAGGAATGGCCTGCCTCTCCTCTCTTAGTGTAACTCTGACTTTCAGATAAAAAAAATCAATCTTTAAAAAAAAAAAGAAGAAGAAGAAAGAAAGGCAGAAGCAGAGAGAGAGAGAGGGAGAGAGAGAGGTCTTCCATCTGCAGGTTCACTCCCCAGATGGCCACTATGGCCAGAGCTACGCCAATCTGACGCCAGGAGCCAGGAGCTTCTTCCAGGTCTGCCATATGGGTGCAGGGTCCCAAGAACTTGGACCATCTTCCACTGCTTTCCCAGGTCATAGCAGAGAGCTGTATTGGAAATGGGGTAGCTGGATCTCAAACCAGCGCCCACATGGAATGCCAGCACTGCAGGCAGTGGCATTATCTGCTATGCTACAGCCCAGGCCCTGTGATAAATTTATAATTTTAAAAAATTGCTGGGGCATGTGTTTAGCCTATTTGTTGGAGTCCCCCAAATTCCATATTTGAGTACCTGGGTTCAATACCTGTCTCTGGCCCCTGACTCCAGATTTCTGATAATGCAGAACCTGGGAAGCAGGAGTGATGGCTCAAGTGACTGGGTTCCTGACCCTATGTGGGAGATATGGATTAAGTTCCCAGCTCCTGACTTTGGCCTAGCCCAGCATTTGGGCAGTGAACCAGTGGACAGAAGCTGTCCCTGTGTATGTGTGTGTCTATCTCTGTTTCTCTGCCTGTAAAATAAATCCTATTTTGAAACAATAAATTCTTGGCCCAGCGCTGTTTCACAGTAGGCTAAGCCTCCGCCTGCAGCATCCCAAATGGGCAGCAGTTCGTGTCCTGGCTAGTCCTCTTCTGATCCAGCTCCCTGCTAATGTGCCTGGGAAAGCAGCAGAGGATGGCCCAAATCCTTGGGCCCCTGCACTCACATGGGAGACCTGTATGAAGCTCCTACTCCTGGCTTTGGCCTGGCTCGGACCTGACTGTCATGGCCATTTAGGCAGTGAACCAGCAGATAGAAGTTGCTCCATTTCCCTCTCTACATATAACTCTGCTTTCAAACAAAATAAATCTTTAAAAAATATACAGGAGGCCGGCGCCGTGGCTCAACAGGCTAATCCTCCGCCTTGCGGCGCCGGCACACCGGGTTCTAATCCCGGTCGGGGCGCCGGATTCTGTCCCAGTTGCCCCTCTTCCAGGCCAGCTCTCTGCTGTGGCCCAGGAGTGCAGTGGAGGATGGCCCAAGTGCTTGGGCCCTGCACCCCATGGGAGACCAGGAAAAGCACCTGGCACCTGGCTCCTGCCATCGGATCAGCGCGGTGCGCTGGCCGCAGCACGCCGGCCGTGGCGGCAATTGGAGGGTGAACCAACGGCAAAGGAAGACCTTTCTCTCTGTCTCTCTCTCTCACTGTCCACTCTGCCTGTCAAAATATATATATATATATATATATATATATATATATATATATATATATATACAGGAAGCTCATGGTAGACTAGTGGTATAAATGACATAGCAGTGAACCAGCAGAAGGAAGATCTCCCCCTCTCTCCAATTCTGCCTTTCAAATAAATAAATCTTAAAAAAAAAAAAAAAAAAAGAGGTGGACTCTGTTTTCCCTGAGCTTTGGTGGGACTCTGTGACTTCCTTGCCAACAGGGTATGACAGAATGATGCTACAAGGCTCCCAGACTCCTGGCAAGGGATGGAAGACTTCTCTCTCTCCCGCTCTCTCTGTAACTCTATCTTCCAAATAAATAAATAAATAAATAACATTTAAAAAAAAAAAAACCTCATATACATGATGAGAGCTGTACATGCTTGTTACACCTGAAACTATGCTCTATAAAACATGAAATTTCAGGTGCAGGCATTTGGCTGACACAGTAGCCAAGAGGGTGTTTGGTACCTGCATCCCTTATTAGAGTGTCTGTGTTTGAGTTCTAGCTCTGCTCTGCATTCCAGCTTCCTGCTAACATACCTGGGAAGCAGCAGGTGGCTCAGGCACCTGGATGCCTACCATCCACACAGAACTGGTTTGAGTTCCCAGCTCTTGGCTTCAGCTTGGCCTATTCCTGGCAGTTGTGGGCAACTGGGGAATGAATCAGTAAATGGGAGATCTATATCTCTATCTCAAATAAATAAATAAAATAAATCTTTTATAAAGTGAAAAGTTTTCCTGGGTAAGGATTCAAGTTGTAAATATAGAGGCTTAGGGATGGTCAGAAAACGTCCTGAAGTAACGTAAAATCTCAGCAATGGACAGAAAAGGAAAAATAAGGGAAGGCAGTTCTGCTTGCTGTACTATTTGAAAAATACTTCTGAAGGCCTGAGCTGTGGCACAGCAGGTTAAAGCCACAGCATGCAGTGCCAGCATCCCATATGGGTGCCGGTTCTAGTCCCAGCTGCTCCCCTTCCAATACAGCTCTCTGCTATGGCCTGGGAAAGCAGTAGAAGATGGCCCAAGTGCTTGGGCCCCTGCACCCACGAGGGAAACCCAGAAGAAGCTCCTGGCTCCTGGCTTTGGATCAGCTCACCTTGGCTGTTGTGGTCATTTGGGGAGAAAACCAGCAGATGGAAGACCTCTCTCTCTCTCTCTCTCTCTCTCTCTGGTTCTACCTCTCTCTGTAATTCTCTTTAAAATAAATAAAATAAATCTTAAAAAAAAAAGAAGAAGAAGAAAAATACTCCTGGTGTTTTGTACACATGTTAAACTTGGTAATCAAAAGATGAGACATTGTTAAAGGTTAATAGTTTATATATGAGTATAACACTATATATTGTTTATATATATGTATATGCATATTTCATATGTGTATATATGGAGAAAATATACAACATACATTATGCCTACATACCTACAAGGCCATATTCAAAAGTTGGACTTTGAGTATCTACTAAAATCTACTAAGACTCAATATTCCCATTCTCCAGGATACAGCAGTTCTAATCCCATGTTTCCACTATACTGTTTACATCCATCAAAAGACAAAAGATGGAGCCTATGCTGTGGTGCAGCGGGTTAATGCCCTGGCCTGAAGTGCCCTCATCCCATATGGGTGCAGGTTCTAGTCCTGGCTGCTCCTCTTCTGATGCAGCTCTCTGCTGTGGCCTGGGAAAGCATGGCCCAAACCCTTGGGCCCCTGCACCCATGTGGGAGACCCAGAAGAAGCTCCTGGCCCCTGGCTTCGGATTGGCGCAGCTCCAGCCATAGCAGTCAATTGGGGAGTGAACCAGCAGATGGAAGACCTCTCTCTCTCTCTCTCTCTCTCTCTCTCTCTCTGTCTCTCCTCTCTCTGTGTAACTCTGTCTTTCAAGAAATACATCTTTTTTTAAAAAGACAAAAGATGTTTTAATGTCTGTAACACTATTCCTAATAGTTCCAAACTGAATGCAGGAAAACAGACAAACTCTTTTACAATCACACATGGAATACTATTGAGCAGTGGTGGTCAATGGCCTATAACCATACCCAGCAATATAGATGATTCTCACAGATACCCGGAGTGAAAGAACACAAGCTCGAGAAGACACGTTGCAGGATTCATCCCCGCAGTACAACGGGAAACTACCCAGAGGTGCCGCAGTCAGGATAGAGTACCTCTGGGAAAGAGAGAAAGCCTGGAGCAGGACGAAGGGTGGCAGCAGGGGCCGGCACCCATGTTTAGGGACCCCTCTGCTTGGTTGCCTGGCTATGCATGCATGCTCGTAGGCTGTGCTGGGCTTGTGACAGTTCACTGACCTCTGCCTGTGGGCTTTTTGTAAGTAAGTTTGCTACAGTGTCCCCCAAAATGCATGTGTTGGAAAGTGACTCGCCAAGTAACTCTGGAGAAAGTTCCCACAGTGGAGAGGTGGGACCATTCAGAGGCGGCTCTGCGTTCGTGCCCTGGTGGTGAGATTGGGCTGTTTCCCCCGGGGTGGGCGGCTGAGGAATGACCAGTGTGTCCCCGCCCTCCAGCCTCTGGCCGGCTCTTTTGCCCTTCCACCACGACACACCAATAGGGCCGCAGGCGAACGTGGAGCCCCTCGCCCTGGGACTCAGCCTACAGGACCGAGGAAAGACATCTCTGTGCTTCCGTCGTCGCCCAGGCTCGGTATCCCGCCAGCGCAGCACACAATGGGCCACGACACAGTCCAGCTTCAGGAAAAGGAATGTGGGAAGTACCGTGGAGCCCACGCAGGGGCTGGCCTTCGCTCTGCCGTCATTCACGCGCCGTATCCCCAGCAGCAGAGCTCCCACGCTCCCTCCCTGGAGTGAGGGGTGAGGGACGGAGACGCCCTCTCGGACCGGTTCCGCCCTCCCAGAACCCCCGCGCGTCCCGGCCCGCCCGGCCGCCCGAACAGCCTCGCTCCCGTCACCTAAGAGCAGCCCGGGGCCTCTCACCTCAGGCGAGCCGCGCGCGGTGCCCCGGTTGGAAGCACCGACGCCTTCTGGGGCCGCGTAGCTGCCGAGCGCTGCCGGCTCCAGACGCGGTCGCGACCCTCCTCCGAGGGGGACGCAGGCCGCCACCGCCAGCTTCCTCCCTGCGCGTCCGGGATGGCGGCGACGGTGAGCGTGGAGCCGGCGGGCCCCTGCTGCTGGGACGAGCCGCTGCGCATCGCCGTGCGCGGCCTGGCCCCCGAGCAGCCGGTCACGCTGCGCGCGTCCATGCGCGACGAGAAGGACGCGCTCTTCCGGGCCCACGCGCGCTACTGCGCGGACGCCGGCGGCGAGCTGGACCTGGCGCGCGCGCCCGCGCTGGGCGGCAGCTTCGCGGGGCTCGAGCCCATGGGGCTCATCTGGGCCCTGCAGCCCGACAGGCGCTTTTGGCGCCTGATGAAGCGGGACGTGCAGACGCCGTTGGCCGTGGAGCTGGAGGTGCTGGACGGCCACGGCCCGGAGCCCGGGCAGCTCCTGGCCCGCGCGGTGCTGGAGCGCCGCTTCCTGCCGCCGGGGGTGCGGCGCGAGCCGGTGCGCGCGGGCCGGGTGCGCGCCACGCTCTTCCTGCCGCCAGGTGAGCCGGGACCTCTGAGGATGCCGGGCTGTACATGGGTGGGGTTTGCTCTGAGAAACTGGCACTGACCGTGTCAGAGGCCGCCCAGCAGAAATGCAGCACTCGGATGCGCTAGGTTTGTGCTGTGCGTTTTACCCGCACTGTCTCTCTTCATCTCTGCAATATTCCAGTAACAGCAGCCCTGTCAGTCTGCAGATGAAAAAGCACACCGACCTGCTCCTAATCCTGCCCTACGTCAGCCCGACTGGTGTTTGGGAGAAATTATGACCGTCACGGTGCCCATGGCCACCTCTAGAGTCCTGGGCACACGGGGCCTTTCTGCACTTCCTATGTCCCCTCTACTGCAGATCACACTGAGACTCCCCACCGGAAGCCATCTCTGGGTTTCTTCTTTGTTGTCTGTCCACGTAGGCATCTGAAATATCAGTACACAGAAACTCAAAGGTTGATGCAACACAACCTGGAGCTTTGGTTTGGCTTTTTTTTTTTTTTTTTTTAAGATTTATTTGTTTGAAAGGCAGGGTGAAAGGGGCAGAGAGAGAGATATGGATCTTCCAAGCTCAGGTTCACTCCTGAAATGTCTGCGGTGGCCTAGGTTGTCCAGGTTGTAGCCAGGAGCTTCTTCCTGGTCTCCCAGCTGGGTGCAGGGTCCCAAGGACTTGGGCCATCTTCCACTGCTTCCCCAGGTGCATTAGCTGGGTCCCAAGGACTTGGGCCATCTTCCACTGCTTCCCCAGGTGCATTACTGGGTCCCAAGGACTTGGGCCATCTTCCACTGCTTCCCCAGGTGCATTAGCTGTTGTACACGAATCGTCCGATTCCCTCCAATTAAGACCACCAGAGGCAAGGCTGTTGCAAGCACAAGTTTATTTCAAACTCGAGTTTGGTCTGATGTCCGCACCAGGCGCAGCTGGGCTGATCAGCGGCCTCTACTGTAAGGTCGTTAGGGTTTTTATACAGTTGAACAAACAAGTTTGGCTGTACAGCATCTGTTAGACATATATTTTAAATTTATACTTGTCATTTTATGATTGGCTAAAGTTTAGGGTCTGAGCTGCTAGGGTGTACATGCCAAACTGCGGGGTTTCAGATGTTATCAATCACCTTAGCTGTCTGAAAAGACAGCTGGGACTTTACGTATTTCCCTGCTAACTGTTAATTGGCTATTGCTAGGAGAGTATCGTAAGGGGAGTTGTATTTTCTTTTTTAGGAGCTTTTGGCTTAGGGTTCAGGGCCCGGTCAGGCCCAAGTTACAAGATGGAGGCCTAGTCTCAAATGGCTGCACCTTGTTCCAGGCTCAGGTCTCTCATTAGCAGGGAGCTGGATCTGATGTGGAACAGGGGGACTGACGCTGTGGCACAGCGCCTCCTGCAGCACCAGTAACCAAATGGGTGCCAGTTCAAGCCCCAGCTGCTCTACTTCCAAACCAGCCCCTGCTAATGTGCCTGTGAAACCAGGGGAAGATGGCCTGAGTCTCTGGGCACATGCCACCCACGTGGGATTCCCCAAAGAATCTCCTGACTCCTGGCTTCCACCTAACCCAGCTCCAGCCATTGGGGCCACTTGGGAGTGAACAGCAGATGGAAGACCTCTTTGTCTCTCTCTCTGCTTCTCCTTTCTCTGTGCAACTCTCACATTGAAATAAATAATAAATCATATATATATATGAATATACATATACATATTTTAAGTGGGGTAGCCAGGACTCAAACCAGCTCTCTTATGGGTTATTTCATAGGATGCCTGCACTGTGGGCAGTGTCTTAACCTGCTGGGTCTCAATGCCGACCCATGTTCTGGCTTCTTAAACCCATGTCCACTCTTCAGCAGAGCCCTGAAAACCAATACTGTCTAAAACGTGAAACTCCTTTCACCATATATTTGTTAAGAAAAGGCTTTGTTACTCTCCCTTACATCTAGGAGACTTACAGCTTGCAGATCATTTGTCATAGATCATATGGAAGCTCAAACCATCAGTGAGAAGATACTCTGTGTTGTAGAGGTTTCTCCCCCTAAAGAGTCGGTATCCCTTTTCAGAAGTGCCTCAGGGATTTGTTCTCTTTCCTCTCACAGGAAACAACTAAGTAAATTGGAAAGTTTTCTAAATGGAAAGCAGAATCCTTACCTTGTTAATGCCTTCCCTGTACAATACTCCCTCCTCTAGGATCTGGACCCTTTCCAGGGGTCATCGACATTTATGGTGTTGGAGGGGGCCTGGTGGAATACCGAGCTAGCCTGCTGGCTGGCCATGGCTTTGCCACGATGGCGCTAGCTTTTTATGACTTTGAAGATCTCCCCAAGGAATATGGTGACATACACCTGGACTACTTTGAAGAAGCCCTGTGCTACATGATTGAACACCCTCAGGTTCTCCTCATGCCCTTTTTTAATCAACCTTTAGAAATAGCTTCCTGGAATCGGTCACTGGTGCCAGGTGCTGCTCTGTTTGATCACAGAGGTTTCTTTGGGAGACTAATTGGGGCTTAGGTGCCTCTTGTTTCCACTCTCTCTGACAGAGGCACCTAATTAATCAGAAATTCCACGTGAGAGTTTATTACTAGTATTTAAATTCATTTTGTAATTCAAGTTGAGCTTCTCAGGATTTTTGCATGCTTGATACTTCATCTTTGATTTTCTGACATCAGAGTCTGTCCTCCTGTTTTGATCAGAACTTGCCCACCACTTAGAGAGACCAAGAGTTACTTAATTGAACTCTGAAATCTTGCTTTCCTTCTATAATCACTTGCCAATGTATTTATGGGGTCTAGTTTGGATCCACATAGTTAGACACACAGCCACATTTTTAAAAAGATGTATTTATTTATTGGAAAGGCAAAGCAAGGGGCAGGTGGGAATACAGAAAGACAGAGGGAGAGATCTTCCATATGCTAGTTCACACCCCAAATGGCTACAACAGTCAGGTTTGGGATAGGCAGAAGCCAGAAGCCAGGCGCCAGAATCCTGGTCTCCTGGTGGGTGGCAGAGGCTAAGTCCTAAGTACAAATCCTCCATTGCCTTCCCATGTACATTAACAGGGAGCTGGATTGGAAGCAGAGCTTAACCTGCAGCACCACAAGGCAGCCCCATAGCCTATTTAAGCCTTGGATGGGGCCTCCTTCAATGAGATTCTGTACAAGACAAGCCTCATGCTTCAGCCCTCTCTAATGAATGATTCTCTGGGTCATTTATGACCAGTATCTAAATTTGCCAGTGAGATTAAAATTTGTTTGCCACGTATGCAGCCAGGTTCTCTGTACAAAGAAAGAGACACCCTGTGAGCTGAGGTTGTAGGTAATTCATAGATTAAAGCCAGGAGCATCTCTACTTACATTTATTTTTTTTTTTATTTATTTTTTTTTTACAGGCAGAGTGGACAGTGAGAGAGAGAGACAGCGAGAAAGGTCTTCCTTTGCCGTTGGTTCACCCTCCAATGGCCGCTGCGGTCGGCGCGCTGCGGCCGTCGCACCGCGCTCGTCCGATGGCAGGAGCCAGGAGCCAGGTGCTTTTCCTGGTCTCCCCATGGGGTGCACGGCCCAAGCACCTAGGCCATCCTCCACTGCACTCCTGGGCCACAGCAGAGGGCTGGCCTGGAAGAGGGGCAACCGGGACAGAATCCGGTGCCCCGACCGGGACTAGAACCCGGTGTGCCGGCGCCGCAAGGCGGAGGATTAGCCTGTTGAGCCACGGCGCCGGCCTCTACTTACATTTATAAAGATGGTTTTGTATCGCCTAGATTCTCTACTCTTAACTCTTCTCACTTATTTTCTTCCAGGTAAAGGGCCCCAGCACTGGACTTCTGGGCATTTCTCTAGGAGCTGATATTTGTCTCTCAATGGCCTCTTTCTTGAAGAATATCTCAGCCACCGTTTCCATCAATGGATCTGGGTTCAGTGGAAGCAGAACCATATGCTACCAGCAGACTAGCATCCCGCCATTGGGCCACGACCTGAGGAGGATCAAGGTAGCTTTCTCAGGCCTCCTGGACATCGTGGATATCCGGAATGACGTTGTAGGAGGGTGTGAGAACCCCAGCATGATTCCAGTAGAGAAGGCCCAGGGGCCCCTCCTCTTCATTGTTGGTCAGGATGACCATAACTGGAGGAGTGAGTTCTATGCCCAAATAATTGCTGAGAGATTGCAGGCACGGGGAAAGGACAGCCCCCAGGTCCTGTCTTACCCTGGCACTGGGCACTACATTGAGCCGCCCTACTTCCCAGTGTGCCTGGCTTCCCTGCACAGATTACCCAACAAGCCGGCCCTCTGGGGTGGGGAACCCAGGGCTCATTCTCATGCCCAGGTAGATGCTTGGAAGCAAATTCTGTCCTTCTTTGGCAAATACCTGGGAGGTGCCCAGAAGAGATTCCCCCAAAATTGTGATGCATTTGTCTGTTGTTGCCTTGAAAGATTCAAGGTCAGATTCTAGCATTCAATAGCCTTAGATGGATTACTTCTCAATTAGATAACATTAAATCATGTCTGTAATAGTGTGTGCTTACTGAATAAGATTTGTTTGCCATTACAATATTTTACTAACACCAACTGCTTGTAGAAGATTCCAAGGTACACATGATGAAATAATAGAAAGAATCCCCACTGCTAAAATTTCAGGTTCTTCTGGGCTTTCTGAGTTCATGCTTTGACCCTTAGATGAGTGTTATTTTTATTTTATTTAATTTTTTTAGAGTCAGAGCTCCCATCATAAGGCTCACTCCCAAATGCCTGCAGTGGCCAGTACTGAGCTGGGGCAAAGCCAGGTAGCAGGAATCAATCAGACCTCCCACGTAGGCAGCAGGAACCCAGTTACTTGAGCCCTCATTGCTGCCTCCCAGAATCTGCATTTATCAGGAGGCTGCTCTCAGGAGCCAGGCACTGCAATATAGATTCCAGCATCTTGCCCACTAAACTAAGCTAAACTACTGCCCCGTCGGTGATCTTTAATATCAGGTACTTTCTCTGTGAGCAGCCGATTTTGCTATTCCACTGCTGGTAGCAAGGAAGACTCTTCTTTTGGCCCAAAGTCTACAGAATGGTGTTGATGAAAGGACAGGTACCTGACTTTTTCATTGTAGAGTTCAGAGAATATTCGTTTGAGGAGTTAGGAGCAAGTTTCCTTAGAATATTTAAGTCTAACCTTTGTTCTGAGGGGGAGTCAATAGCATATGTCTTCTCTCTTCTGGCGCTTAGATCTTGGAAAATCATAGCATGATAATCTTAGAGGAATCATTCATACTTTCCTTGATGTCGGGGCTACACAGCATTGTATAGGTATCTTACAAGAAAAGTAGATGTTATACCAAAACTGGTATAAGAGACATCAAGCCAGACATTCCCAGCAAAGCTCTAGGAAAACATAGAGTCCACGTCTCGAAAGAAGTGTGGCAAGATTGTAGAACGGCATTGGAAGGAGACATGTTATAGTCGTTTTAGGAAAGTAGAGGCAGCCTTCTGCCTATGCATTCCCCCTTCATGTTCACAGTCCTCTTACATTAATATCAACCCGCTCCTCCTGTAAGGCCTTCCAAAAGTCTCATTACTTTCCACTACAGACGAGGCCGCTCAGAACAGTTCCTTGGGTGTAGCTCACTATCGACTTCTAAATCTCAACAACTGATTTAAAGAAACCAGAGTTTATCCTCAGGGACACACGTCTGTAATGTGATGGTGTAATGAAGAGAAGCTAGTTCTTACAGACGTTCCAGTTCACAAACGGGAGCCACCACCATCCCTGCTCCTCAGCAGCTCTGCATCTGCTGAGAACATGCTGCCCTGCCTCATCAGGGCGCAGTTTCCTCTGTGTGAGTTGTTCTCTGTGGCTCTTGGTTCTGCCTTAGAAGTTGAAACCTTTACCTCCATAAGGAAGTGGGATTGACAGCCAGGAAGCCTGCTTAACCTGCTTGCTAGTGGAAAGTTTGGAGTCCAGAGTCTGTGTTTGTTCTCTCACTCTTCCTCTATTTATTGGAAAGGCAGAATCATGGTCGACACTGCAGCACAGGGTGTTAAGCTGCTGCCTGTGGTGCCAGCATCCTGTATAGCACCAGGTAATAGTTCAGCTGCTCCACTTCTGATCTCTGCTAATCCATGCTATGTGCATGGGAAATCAGTAGAAGATAGTCCAAGTCCTTGAGTCCCTGCCACCCAAGTGGAGACCCAGATGGAATTCCTGGTTCCTGGCTTAGGCTTGGCCCTGCCCTAGCCATTGCAGCCATTCTGGTAGTGAACAAGTAGATCGAAAATCTCTCTCTTTCTCTCTCTGTATTTCCCTCTCTCTTTCTAAATCGGCCTTTCAAGTAAAAAGATGTATTTTTTAAAATTTTTTTCTTTTTTTATTTACTTTTTTAAAAAAAAATATTTATTTGAAATCAGAGTTACATGAGAGAAGAGAGAGAGAGAGAGTCCCCCATCCATTGATTCACTCCCCAGATGGCCACAACAGCCGGAGCTGCACCAATCCGAAACCAGGAGCCAGGAGCTTCTTCCTGGTTTACTGTGTGGGTACAGGAGCCCAAGGACTTGTGTCATCTTAAGCTGCTTTCCCAGGCCATAGCAGAGAACTGGATTGGAAGTGGAACAGCTGGGACTAGAACCGTCACCCATGTGAGACGCTGGCAAAGGATTAACCTACTGTGCCATAGCGCTGGCCTCCAGTGAATAAATCTTTAAAAAAGAAAAAGACAAGTGACAGAAATTGGTGTGTGTGTGTGTGTGTGTGTGTGTGTAAAGAAAGAAAAATCTTCCTGTTTTAAAATGAGATACAACCATCACTAGTTCTTTTTTTTTATAAGAATCATTTATTTATTAATTTGAAGTCAAAGTTAAACAGAGAATGAGAGGCAGAGAGAGAGAGAGAAAGAGGCCTTCCATCCTCTGGTTCACTCCAGAGATGACTCCAAGGTTTGGAGCTGTGCCGATCTTAAGCTGGGAGCCAGAAGACAGAAGCTTTCTCTGGGTCTTGCCATGTGGGTGCAGGGCCCAGGTATTTGGGCCATCTTCTACTGCTTTCCCAGGCCATAGTAGAAAGTTGAATTGGAAGTGGAGCAGCTGGGACTTGAACCAGCAGCCATATGGGATTCCAGCACCTCAGGTAGCAGCTTTACCCGCTACACTACAGCATCGGCCCCCATCCCTGGTTCTTTACTTCCCAGGAACTGCCAGTTCTATGCCAGGCTGGAGCCTTTGGTTTGCCTGAAATGTATCATGAACCATTACTTTGACTCTTTCTGAGGTCTTTACAGAGGTCTTTACACAGGCTGCTACAGAACCTCCAGGAGTCGTCTTCATTCTGAGTCCTTTCGTAGAGAGTAATTTGCTATCTGAGAGGCTGGAGATAAGGAACTGTTATTGTCAGACTTGTGAAGTCCTGATTCCTTCACATTGAATGGTTCGTTCTTTAGCTCACCTCTTCCTGTGTGTTTCACTACAAGCAGCAAGCAGAAGCCAAGTTACTTTAGGTATTCTAGGAAGTCATATTAACTAGGTCATGAAGTCATTAGGCATGTTTTATAATTTTCATGTTACTGCACAAATCCGTTTCAGTTCTAACTTCCAAAAGGTTCCTCTCGCTATCCTTTGTGCCCTCGGTGATCGATCGCCTCCTTCGGGCCCTTAGGTTTTCACTAACAGTCTCTCTGTGGCCTTTCCTACTTCCACTTGCCACCTGGCCCTAACGCCAGCTGTGATTCCTGTGCGTATGGATTTCTCCACAGGCTTCTTGGGCTTCCTCCCAGCATGGAGTCTGGATGTTGAGAATCCAAGAGAATAAGGCATAAATACAAGGCATTTTCATGACCTAGCTTTGAAAACCACATACCATCACTTCCTTGAATGCTATTGGTTGGGGTAGACACAAAGACCTGTTGGGGTTCAGCCAAAGTGGATGTGGACTTTATCTCTTGGTAGGGGAATGGCAAGGTTCTCGATGAGCGTGTGGAATGGGAGTTACTCTTGCGATCACAATTGGAAAACACAGTGTGTCCACAGAGTTGTTAGTTGAGTAGTAATAGGCAACAAGACACTGCTGAAGTGAAAACAAGATACAAATTTTACCCCTAGCCACAGAAAACAGTCAACCTTCACGTTGTATTCCATAACATGATTGTATTACATTGACAAAGACCAATAAGATTTAACAATTACTCCTGGGGTCAGGGCTCTGGCATAGCAGGTAAAGCTGCCTCCTGCAGTGCTGGCATTCCTTATGGGCGTCAGTTTGAATCCTGGCTGCTCCACTTCCAATCCAGCTCTCTGCTGTGGCCTTGGAAGCTAGGGGAGGCTGGCTCAGGTCCTTAAGCCCCTGTGCCCGTGTGGGAGACCCGGAGGAAGCTTCTGGCTCCTGGCTTTGGATCGGCACAGCTCAGGCCATTGCGGCCAATTGGGGAGTGAATGGAGGACCTCTCTCTCATGCATGCACCATCTCTCTCTCTCTCTTTCTCTCTCTCTTTCCCTCCCTCCTTTCCTCCTTCTCCTCTGTATAACTCTGACTTTCAAGTAAAGAAATGAATCTTAAAAAAAAAAAAAAACACTCCTCAGCCACGCATAATGGAAGCTGGGCTGTCACTGTGGCATAGTGGGTAAAGCTGCCACCTGCAGTGCTGGCATCCCATATGGGCTCTGGATCGAGTGCCAGCTGCCCCACTTCCAATCCAGCTCTCTGCTATAGCCTGGGAAAGCAGTGGAAGATGGCCCAAGTCCTTGGGCTCCTGCAGCTAGGTGGGTGACCCGAAGGAAGCTCTGGGCTTCTGATCGATGCAGCTCTGGCCATTGCGGCCAATTAGGGAAGTGAACCAGCAGATGAAGACCTCTCTCTCTGCCTCTCTCTAAGTGTAACTCCGACTTTCAAATAAATAAATAATATTAAAAAAAAAAGAAGTCTTATATTGAAGTCCTGACTCTCATTACTGTTTTGAGATAGGGCCCAATATGGATTGAACAGGACTTGTTCCTCAAACTCATGCAGATATTTAAATTCTGAAAACTTACGTTAACGGTTGATGAATTAAGGGTGGAGACTTGATTCAGTGATGTGGCTGAGGGGGCCCTTGTGGGAGTTTCCCCAACATTGAGGGCTTGCCATTAGAAGGTAGTACTCAGCTCAATAGGCTAATCCTCCGCTTGTGGCGCTGGCACCCTGGATTCTACTCCCGGTCGGGGTGCCAGATTCTGTCCCGGTTGCTCCTCTTCCAGTCCAGCTCTGTGCTGTGGCCTCGGAGTGCAGTGGAGGATGGCCCAAGTGCTTGGGCCCTGCACCCACATGGGAGAGATCAGAAGAAGCACCTGGCGACTGGCTTCAATCACGCAGTGCACCGGCCGCAGCGCACCGGCCAGAGCAGCCATTGGGGGGTGAACCAATGTAAAAGGAAGACCTTTCTCTGTCTCTCTCTCACTGTCCACTCTGCCTGTCAAGAAAAAAAAAAAAAAAAAAAGAAGGTAGTACTCCAGAGAGAAGCCTGGTTTTTGTTGTGGTTTTATTAATTTATCTGTAAGGCAGAATGACAGGGAGAGGGAGGGAGATGTTCCATCCTCTGGTTCAATCGCCAAATGCAGGGTCTGAGCCAGGCCAAAACCAGGAGCCTGAAACTCCATTCTGGCTTCCCTTGTAAGTGGCAGAAGCCCAAGCACTTGGCCCTTCATCCACTGCCATCCCAGGCACATTAGCGGGGAGCTGCTTTGGAGGTGAAGCAGCTGGCTCTGTCATTGGTCCTCTGACATGGGAGCCAGCGTTGCGAGTGGTACTTAACCTGCTGAGCCACAATGCAGCCCGAGGCCTGGTTATTGAGTTTGGCCTGTCTTGCTCTGCATCCTGGCCTGCCCTGTGAGCATTCCTCCCCACCACCCTCCGTTGCCAGCCGCCACCAGGTCCTGCACGTGAACTTCCTACCAGGAAGCCAAAAAACCTTTTCCTTCCCAAGAAGCTCCTCTCAGGCATTTTACAGTCATGAAAAGGTGACTGATACAGGGTCTTCAAGAGCTGGCGTTGTGCTGTGGTGGGCTAAGCTGCCACTTGGATTCCTGGCTGCTCCACTTCCAATCCAGCGCTTGGCTGAGTTGCCTGGGAAAGCTGCAAAAAGGCCCAGGGGCTTAGGCCCCTGTGCCCAGGTGGGAGACCCTGAAGAAAGTCCTGGCTTCGGCCTGGCACAGCCCCAGCCATGGCGGCCATGTGGGGAGTGAACCAGCAGATGGGGCGTTCTCTCTCTCCCTTTCAGATAAATAGAAGCAGGGGTAGGACCATAATCCAAAGGACTGGTGTTCTTACTAGCAGAGTAGGAGACACCAGGAGCAGCAGCACAGAGAAGGCCCTACGGAGAAACCATGGAAACTACTCCACCATCACTTGGCGTGCCAGCTTCCAGAACTGTGAGAAAACAAATTTCTGTTGTTTAGGCCACTCATCTGTGGTGTTGTAGTATGGCAGCCTGAGCAGGCTCACATGGTGCTCATTTTGCTTGTCTATATTCTGATTCTTATATACTGTGAATGCTTTAATTTTTGAAATAAAAAATTTTGTTTTGAAAAGTTGGATAAATTAGGGGTCGGCGCCGTGGCTCACTTGGCTAATCCTCCACCTGCAGCGCCGGCACCCCGGGTTCTAGTCCTGGTTGGGGTGCTGGATTCTGTCCTGGTTGCCCCTCTTCCAGGCCAGCTCTGCTGTGGCCCGGGAGTGCAGTGGAGGATGGCCCAAGTGCTTGGGTCCTGCACCCCATGGGAGACCAGGAGAAGCACCTGGCTCCTGCTTCAGAATGGCACAGTGCCGGCCGTGGCTGCTGTTTGGGGGGTGAACCAATGGAAGGAAGAACTTTCTGTCTGTCTCTCTCTCTCACTGTCTAACTCCATCTGTCAAAATAAATTTTTAAAAAATCATAAAAAAGAAAAGTTAGATAACTTAAAAACATTATAAAAATAATAACTAGTAAGATGATTATTAAAGAAACTGAAAATGTATATTAATATTTTTATTTATTTTAAAGATTTATTTATTTGTGTGAATCACAGAGCCACAGAGAGGCAGAGAGAGAGAGAAAGATCAACCATCCCCTGGTTCACTCCCCAACCTTCCACAATGGCTGGAGCTGCACCTATCCGAAGGCAGGAGCCAGAAGTTTCTTCCGGGCCTCCCACACTGGTGCAGGGTCTCAAGGACATGGGCCATCTTCTCCTGCTTTCCCAGGCCACAGCTGAGAGCTGGATAGGAAGTGGAGCAGTCGGGACTCAAACTGGCACCCATGTGGGATGCCAGAGCTTCAGGCCAGGGCATTAACTCACTGAGCCACAGTACCAGTCCCATTGAAGAGGTTTTTCATCACGCCCCTTAGCTTTTGGCTGAGGCAAGGAACTTCTGAGTGGGCCAGTGGGAAGCTCCAAACCCAGGAAGTCGCGCCTTGAGTCCTATGGCAGGCCAGGTCCAACCTCTCACGGCTATCCGCCTCCTAGTGGATAGCCAGTGGGTGAGGTGGCCTGGGGTGCTGTCGCTGGGAAATCACCCACTTCCCCCAGACTTAGCTTGGCCTAATAGTCAAAGTTGCAGTCATTTTGAAGGACCATGCAGTTGCCTTCACTGGCCACCAGGGGACACTATTCCCTAAACCTGCTTCAAGGAAGCCATGGCTGCTGCTGGCTCCAACCAAATTAGCTTCCTCTCTTAAAATAATCTTTGCCCCAGATGAAGAAAGACTGTCAAGGTTAAAAGTTCAACGTTTCAGATGAGACATTGAATTGAACTGTAAAATGGTAGGAAGGAGGACAGAAGCTAGTGGAGAGAGAATCTCCTATTTGAATGTCATAAAGATCTAAAACCAGCTGTGTTGGGACAGTGGGGACCAGGGGAAGATGGAGCATGGATTTTGCGTTTTCACAGAGAAAGTGGAACTAACATGAATACCACGGGGAGATAAGTTCTATTTTCTGTGGCCAAACACAAGTATTAGCAACATATATTTTGGATGCAGAAGAACTTTACCGTATATGGCACTGATGAATTTTTTTAAGATTTGTTTATTTGAAAGAAAGAGTACATAGAGGCAAAGGCAGAGGAGAGAGAGAGAGAGAGAGAGAGAGAGAGAGGTCTTCAATCCGCTGGTTGACTCCGCAAATGGTCACAATGGTCATAGCTGCACCAATCATGAGCTAGGAGCCAGGAGCTTCTTCAGTGTCTCCCACACAGGTGCAGCGCCCCAAGCACTTGGGCCATCTTCCACTGCTTTCCCATAGCAAAGAATGCTGGATTGGAAGCGGAGCAGCTGGGACTCGAACTGCCGCCCATATGGGACGCCAGCACTACAACTGGCGGCTTTACCCGCTACACCACAGTGCTGGCCCTGGAATTGATGGTTTTTTGAGAGAAGGCACTGAACCCATAAAGCCATGTTTTTCAATTCATGTATATATTTTTTGCCAATGCACACAAAACAGTTCTAGAAGGGTACACTTGATATTGGAAATAGAAACTATCCTTTGGAGAAGACTGGGTTTGGGAACTGAGTTAAGAGAATCTTCCTGTATTACTTGAAACTTTTATAATGAAGACTATATTTACATATGTAATGTTAAATGTAGAATTCCATTAAATTAAAATTCCATTAAACTACTTCTTAAGATAGAGGAATGTAAATATATATCTTATCACTTCTCGGCCTTTTGGCTTAGATCTAGTAAATATATATCTTAATTTGAGAGGAGGGGACAATTGTACTTTCAATGTCCAATTTCACCATAAATAAAATCATAATTGTTGGGCCGGCTCTTGGCTCACTAGGCTGATACTCCACCTGTGGTGCTGGCATCCCATATAGGCTCTGTTCTCTTCTGATTGCCCCTCTTCCAGTCCAGCTCTCTGCTGTGACCCGGGAGTGCAGTGGAGGATGGCCCAAGTGCTTGGCCCTGTACCCACATGGGAGAGCTTAAGGAAGCACCTGGCTCCTGGCTTCAGATCGGCCTAGTGCCAGTCATAGAGGCCATTTGGGAAGTGAACCAATGTAGGGAAGACCTTTCTCTCGGTCTCTCTCACTCTGTAACTCTACCTGTCAAATAAATAAAAATCCTAATTGTCATGTGTTCTATTTCTGAATCAAATACACGCCTTGACCAGGAGTTGCTGAGTAAGACAGGGCAAGCACAGCAAAACCGTGTCCAGCCAGGAGGCTGGCCCTGTATTCACAAAGGCCTCCCTCACTTCCAAACAGATCCACGATCCCGGGAAAGGCTCCCTCACCTGGAAACACCACAGAGCACAGGGAGCTTTAGGCTCTCAGAAGACATCTTGGCTTCCGATTTGGACAGCCCACAGGGTTGGGAAACCAGGGAAGTCGGGCTGCTGGAAAAAGGACCCCTTTTACTTTAGTTTAAAAAAAAAAAAAAAAAAAGAAATCCCCTGGGGTAGAAGGGAGGGGAAGCAAAATGTTTTATTTTGGGATATATTCTCACAAGCAATAATAAAAATAATACAGGGAAACCAAGTTCGAAGCAATATGAGAAATACATTTTCCACCAAATGTTCTTTCTCATTTTCCTCACTGCAGTATCTACCTGGGAATGCTCGATAGGGGATTATTAGAATATGCTCCTACCTCCTTCCACTCTCTGCTCCAGCTTCAAAGAATGCCATCCCTAAATGGGCCAGGTTCTCTTTGACCCCTGAATATCAGTGTGGAGTTTTGCTGGAATACTGCTTTTCCTCTCTCTTTCTACTTTTTTTTTTTTTTCCCACCAGCTTGACCCCTTAGTCTTCACACCTGAGTTGAGCCCTCCCTTCCTGAAAGCCTTCCCAGATACCTCCAAGGCTGAGGTGAGTTGGATATCTTTTTGCTTGTTCTCACGAGCACCCTGGGCCTGTACCATCCCCTGTAATACAGGGTCAACGGGGGTTGCTTCATCCTCTAGCAGATAGTAAGTACCGCGGGGGTCACATCTGATTTTGTTAGCTGCTGCATCCCAGTACTTAGCAATAGTCTTTGACTTACTGCATTTCTTCCTCCATCTCCAGGACCACCACAGACACCAAAACCCATAGATGGTCAAGTTCCTCATATAAAGCAAACAGAGTTGCATGTGACCTACACAATGCTCTCACTTAGTCTGAAGTCATCTCCAGATACTTACAATACCTAATCCAATGCAAATACCATGTAAATCGTTGTTGCATGGTTACAGACTAGGGGAAAAGGTCTGTACGTGTTCAGTAAAATTACAGTTTTTGGAAAATATATTTTCTATCCATGCTTGGTTGAATGTGTGGATGTGGATGGTTATGGAGTGTGACAGTACACTTCTGCATTATTTACAAAAGTCTTTGAAAAAACAATAAATTGTAAGTGGGTTGCATAGTAGACGCTGAAACAGTTGACACCAGACTGACTTGACTGGAATATCGGTACTGCACTGGGTAGTAATGAGTTTAGTTTTGTTTTCTATGACAGCCTTCAGAAGTTACTTAACACATCAGTGAGGATGAATTATTGAGCTCCTACTGCATCCTGTGAAAACCTCTAGAAATACAGAGCTAGAGACTGTTTAAGACCCAGTCCCAGCTGCAGGAACTCACTGGGTAGTGAGTGGCCACTAGTTAAGAATTAACTCGAAGGGCTACACACACGAAGCAGAGTCCCCTGTTCTGGAGAATGGTTACAGAATTCAGCTCCGGGATTCTTGAACCGTGGGCAACTCTAACACTAGTTAGCAATTTGGTTGCAAGGAGTGGACCAAGGATCTTGTTTCAAGGTCACTTTTTCCAAGTTTTTATTTTAGAGATTTTTACTTATTTATTTGACAGAGTTACAGACAGTGAGAGAAACAGAGAGAAAGATCTTCCTTCTGTTGGTTCACTCCCCAAATGGCCACCACGGCTGGTGCTGTGCCATTCCGAAGCCAGGAGCCAAGTGCCTCCTCCTGGTCTCCCATGAGGATGCAGGGGCCCAAGCACTTGGGCCATCCTCCACTGCCTTCCCGGGCCACAGCAGAGAGCTGGACTGGAAGAGGAGCAACCGGGACTAGAACCTGGCACCCATATGGGATGCTGGCGCTGCAAGCGGAGGATTAACCAAGTGAGCCACAGTGCCGGCCCCTATAGAGTTTTTACTTAGGGTATTTCTCCTTAGTCTGAGGTCTCTACTTGATTTAGGGTTTCTCAATATCAGGTCCATAGACATTTTGAGCAAGGTAGTTAGTTGCTGTTCTGGGCCTTGTCCTTTGCTGGGTGGGATGTGTAGCAGCATCTCCCTGCTCCTCCTGCTGGATGCCAGTGGCTTCTCTGCCTTCAGATGTGACCTTCAAATCTGCCTCCATGCCAGCGCTGCAGCTCCTTTGGCTAATCCTCCGCCTCCGGCACTGGCACCCCAGATTCTAGTCCCAGTTGCTTCACCCTACCTGGTGCTCAGACAGTCTGAGCTGCAGGGCTGAGACAGACACTGGCAACACACTGGAGGGCAAGGGAAGCATGAGGGCAAGGGATCTGAACTCCCCGCTCTTCCCGCACGGCACGGCTCACCTGCCCACCCTAGGAAGGCCACAGCCCCTGCCAGTCGTCTTCCCTTGAAGCCCTCAGGCCCAGGGTTGTGCAACAAACCTGTGTTGTTCTGTGCTTAACCGTGCCCAGGCCCTTGTAAGTAGTTTCTTCACGGAATGCTGCTCAACTTGCCCGGGTTAAGTGTGTCACTTACATCCTGCCAGTACCAACACAACCTCCAACTGATACCGCCAGTGAGCAGAACTGGGCGTTGAGATCAAAACACTTTTCCAGTAGGCACTTATGCCCCAGGTCCATCCGCACAGCTTTACATGAGCCCATCTAATGGGCCCACTAAGCCTGTCCAGATAAGGAAACCAGATTCAAAGGCTTAGTTACGCATCTGCTAAAGATCGCCAAGCTACTCAAGAACCCAGTCCAGCTGCCACCTAGGCGGGTCTGATCTCACTCCATAAACATGGCTGTGCCCCAGAAGTAGCTCCAGGGAGAGGACTTGGGGAGGGAATGAGAGGGAAGCAGGGCTCATGTTTCTCCATGCATCAATGTATTCTCATTCTTGGGAGGCTTGCATCAAAATCCAGATGCTTAGAGCTGTATCCCTCTGAATGCCTTAGCTTCAGGGCTCTCTACCTCGATTTCCACAGGGCCAGGCTCACCAGATTAGGCATTAACACTCAGCCAATACCCTCTCCTCTGTCCAGGGCGCTGGGGGCATTGGCACCAAGAGGCCTCACACAGCGGCTTGGATAGTGTCTCGGTGCCCAACCAATGGAGTGTGCAAAGGGTGGCACCGCGGGGCGGAAAGTCCAGACCTGGCCCAGGACTCCTATAAGCAGGGACGCTTCTTCGCTGCCCAAGTCGGGATGGCGGCGACGGTGAGTGTGGAGCCCGCGGGCCCCTGCTGCTGGGACGAGCCGCTGCGCATCGCCGTGCGCGGCCTGGCCCCCGAGCAGCCGGTCACGCTGCGCGCATCCATGCGCGACGAGAAGGGCGCGCTCTTCCGGGCCCACGCGCGCTACTGCGCGGACCCCGGCGGCGAGCTGGACCTGGCGCGCGCGCCCGCGCTGGGCGGCAGCTTCGCGGGGCTCGAGCCCATGGGGCTCATCTGGACCCTGCAGCCCGACAGGCGCTTTTGGCGTCTGATGAAGCGGGACGTGCAGACGCCGCTGGCCGTGGAGCTGGAGGTGCTGGACGGCCACGGCCCGGAGCCCGGGCAGCTCCTGGCCCGCGCGGTGCTGGAGCGCCGCTTCCTGCCGCCGGGGGTGCGGCGCGAGCCGGTGCGCGCGGGCCGGGTGCGCGCCACGCTCTTCCTGCCGCCAGGTGAGTCGCTCACTGCCTAGTTTTTTGCGACCCGCATACCTAGCCCCAGAGCCACGTGAATGTGGAATTCCCTCAAGCTGTTCTCCGCGAGCCGGAGTCCGTCGCGGATTCGGAATGGAAGTTTTTCCTCTGAAGTTGACGGCACTGAGGGACTGGCACTCCCTCAATTATGTGCTGGAGTGCCTTCAACTCTGTCGGCAGCCTCTGCCTGCTGGCCCCAGGCTGTGTTTTGAATACCCCAGTAGGCAGTGCCTGTGGCCTGTGTGC
The DNA here is from genome assembly GCA_949820135.1 of Sylvilagus floridanus. Taxonomy (NCBI): domain Eukaryota; kingdom Metazoa; phylum Chordata; class Mammalia; order Lagomorpha; family Leporidae; genus Sylvilagus; species Sylvilagus floridanus. Next base: position 5,535,836 of record OX463228.1, on the reverse strand, counting down.
AAGGGTGGTTGATTCATTAACTGTTTAAATTGATTTAATTTGGAGTCCTTTTCCTCCACACTGACACAGAGGCTAAAACCTGCTGTTGAAGCAGTGCCCCATAATCATCGAAACACACACGGGGGAAAAACTCCCTGTATGGGGGTTCTCCACGTGGGGTGAGTCTGCTCTCCCCTGAGTGAGATCTGGCAATATCTGGAGCCAGATTTGAAGGTCACAGTTGAAGGCAGAGAAGCCACTGGCATCCAGCAGGAGGAGCAGGGAGCTGCTGCTACACATCCCACCCAGCAAAGGACAAGGCCCAGAACAGCAACTACCTTGCTCAAAATGTCTATGGACCTGAGAATGAGAAACCCTAAATCAAGTAGAGACCCCAGACTAAGGAGAAATACCCTAAGTAAAAACTCGGTAGGGGCCGGCACTGTGGCTCACTTGGTTAATCCTCCGCTTGCAGCGCCAGCATCCCATATGGGTGCCAGGTTCTAGTCCCGGTTGCTCCTCTTCCAGTCCAGCTCTCTGCTGTGGCCCGGGAAGGCAGTGGAGGATGGCCCAAGTGCTTGGGCCCCTGCATCCTCATGGGAGACCAGGAGGAGGCACTTGGCTCCTGGCTTCGGAATGGCACAGCACCAGCCGTGGTGGCCATTTGGGGAGTGAACCAACAGAAGGAAGATCTTTCTCTCTGTTTCTCTCACTGTCTGTAACTCTGTCAAATAAATAAGTAAAAATCTCTAAAATAAAAACTTGGAAAAAGTGACCTTGAAACAAGATCCTTGGTCCACTCCTTGCAACCAAATTGCTAACTAGTGTTAGAGTTGCCCACGGTTCAAGAATCCCGGAGCTGAATTCTGTAACCATTCTCCAGAACAGGGGACTCTGCTTCGTGTGTGTAGCCCTTCGAGTTAATTCTTAACTAGTGGCCACTCACTACCCAGTGAGTTCCTGCAGCTGGGACTGGGTCTTAAACAGTCTCTAGCTCTGTATTTCTAGAGGTTTTCACAGGATGCAGTAGGAGCTCAATAATTCATCCTCACTGATGTGTTAAGTAACTTCTGAAGGCTGTCATAGAAAACAAAACTAAACTCATTACTACCCAGTGCAGTACCGATATTCCAGTCAAGTCAGTCTGGTGTCAACTGTTTCAGCGTCTACTATGCAACCCACTTACAATTTATTGTTTTTTCAAAGACTTTTGTAAATAATGCAGAAGTGTACTGTCACACTCCATAACCATCCACATCCACACATTCAACCAAGCATGGATAGAAAATATATTTTCCAAAAACTGTAATTTTACTGAACACGTACAGACCTTTTCCCCTAGTCTGTAACCATGCAACAACGATTTACATGGTATTTGCATTGGATTAGGTATTGTAAGTATCTGGAGATGACTTCAGACTAAGTGAGAGCATTGTGTAGGTCACATGCAACTCTGTTTGCTTTATATGAGGAACTTGACCATCTATGGGTTTTGGTGTCTGTGGTGGTCCTGGAGATGGAGGAAGAAATGCAGTAAGTCAAAGACTATTGCTAAGTACTGGGATGCAGCAGCTAACAAAATCAGATGTGACCCCCGCGGTACTTACTATCTGCTAGAGGATGAAGCAACCCCCGTTGACCCTGTATTACAGGGGATGGTACAGGCCCAGGGTGCTCGTGAGAACAAGCAAAAAGATATCCAACTCACCTCAGCCTTGGAGGTATCTGGGAAGGCTTTCAGGAAGGGAGGGCTCAACTCAGGTGTGAAGACTAAGGGGTCAAGCTGGTGGGAAAAAAAAAAAAAAAAGTAGAAAGAGAGAGGAAAAGCAGTATTCCAGCAAAACTCCACACCGATATTCAGGGGTCAAAGAGAACCTGGCCCATTTAGGGATGGCATTCTTTGAAGCTGGAGCAGAGAGTGGAAGGAGGTAGGAGCATATTCTAATAATCCCCTATCGAGCATTCCCAGGTAGATACTGCAGTGAGGAAAATGAGAAAGAACATTTGGTGGAAAATGTATTTCTCATATTGCTTCGAACTTGGTTTCCCTGTATTATTTTTATTATTGCTTGTGAGAATATATCCCAAAATAAAACATTTTGCTTCCCCTCCCTTCTACCCCAGGGGATTTCTTTTTTTTTTTTTTTTTTTAAACTAAAGTAAAAGGGGTCCTTTTTCCAGCAGCCCGACTTCCCTGGTTTCCCAACCCTGTGGGCTGTCCAAATCGGAAGCCAAGATGTCTTCTGAGAGCCTAAAGCTCCCTGTGCTCTGTGGTGTTTCCAGGTGAGGGAGCCTTTCCCGGGATCGTGGATCTGTTTGGAAGTGAGGGAGGCCTTTGTGAATACAGGGCCAGCCTCCTGGCTGGACATGGTTTTGCTGTGCTTGCCCTGTCTTACTTCCGATTTGAGGACCTCCCTAAAAACGTGAATGACCTGCGACTGGAGTACTTTGAAGAAGCCGTGGACTTTATGCTGCAGCATCCACAGGTGGGATGGGTGCTCACCTGAATCCAGGGCGGGCGGTGGGGCAGAGCCCAAAATCCCTACCAGGACCTTTGGGACTAGAAATATGTCAGGAGAGACAAAGGCTCCTATGGAAGTTACTGTGTTGTACTCTGCATTTCCGCCCATCTTCTCCTTTCCCATAAGACTTGACCACTGAGTTCTCTTTGTAATTATTTTTTATCATCCAAAGAGTGCTGAACTAAAACATCTCTAACGTTGGGCTCTGCTCTGGTTCTGTGTGTGCCACAAAGTGTCTTTGTGATCCTGAATAAGGCAATTGCCCTCTCTGGGTTTTAATTTTCCTCACTTATACATTTAATGTAAGTGTGTAGAGGGGAAAAGTTTGACTATCACAAGACATGCTTGGGACAATTGGTGACCACTTGAATAGGCAGGACGTTTGTGAGGATATTAAAGAATCTTATATATGTTAAGTGTGATAATGGTACTATGTTTTTTTTTTAACAAAGAAAGTCTATTGGTAATAGAAAAAGTTAAGCCATTTTTGGATGTTTACAAATGAAATGATACACACTCTTTGCTGCCATTTAGATTGACAAGACCCAGCCATTGTTATGTTAAGGAATAAGGGGTTCTGTGAGGTCTGTAGGACGGTCTAACCTTGTCCAGGGACTGATCTAGTGAGACAATCTAGGCTGCCAAAGCCTAGCTTATCTTAAACTGTGAGGGTTGGTTTATTTAGGGGAGATAAGCTCCTGGAAAAATAACAGACCAATATAGTCTACCAGTGTTATCCTGAACCCCTGGCAAGAGGGGCTTCTTGTGCCTTGGGCGCTTTGTTTTAGCTGACTATAATTTGGCCCCCACAATAGCTTGATCCTTGCCTGCAGGGTTTGGAGTTGGAGGGGCAAAAGAATGGGTCTGTCTGGAACCCATACAAGCCCCTCCCCTAAAACCCTTGACATCTACATGCAGTCTGCTCCTGTTTGTAGGCACCATGGGTGTCCTCGGAGTTCAAAGCCAGGACATCCACACAGATGTGTAAAAGGCCCCTCCAGGTGCATGAAGGAACCAGCTGTGGGATGAGAGAGGGTGGGACAAGATATAGAGACCAGGACCAGGGACTGGCTCTCCTGCTGTGTTCTGGTATAGAACTCTAATTTAACCCTAACCTTACTGTGTTGTTATGATGGTATATATATTAGGGCTGACCTATGCACTAAGAAATCAACTGATTTGCTTATTAGAGCTTTGTTACTTACGGAAGGAAAGCAAATGATACTTGGGAAAGCTACTTAGAGAATGTAAAGTCACTGTTTGTGTCCTCTATTTATGAATTCAAGGTTTGTTCTCTCTCTCTCCCTCTTCCTCAGGTGAAAGGCCCTAACGTTGGGCTTCTTGGCTTCTCCAAAGGAGGAGACCTGTGTCTCTCAATGGCTTCTTTCTTGAAGGGCATCACAGCTACAGTACTTATCAATGCCTGTGTAGCCAACACACTTGTTCCTCTGCATTACAAGGATATGGTCATTCCTGAGCTCGGCAGTGACCCAGCGAAACAAAAAATCACTGAGTCAGGCTATCTGATTTCTGTGGATATGTGGAACAATCCACTAGAGGAACCCAACCTCCAAAGTCTTATTCCACTGGAGAAGGCCCAGGGTCCTTTCCTGTTTATTGTTGGCCTGGATGATCAAAGCTGGAAGAGTGAATTATATGCTCAGATAGCCTCTGACTGGTTACAAGCCCATGGGAAAGACAGACCTCAGATAATACAATACCCAGAAGCAGGTCACTGTATTGAACCACCTTATTTTCCTCTCTGTAGAGCCTCTGTGCATGCAGTGTCAGGCAAAGCAGTGTTCTATGGAGGTGAGCCAAGGGCTCACTCAAGGGCACAGGTGGATGCCTGGCAGCAAATTCTGCGTTTCTTCCATAAGCACCTTAATGGTACAAAACCTGTCACACACAGCAAAATATAACATTGCAATCGTGGACCACATACCATTAATAAAAATCTGATTCCAGCAACTTGTGTTGATTTTCCAGAGTTCCTAGGAGCCCTGTTAAAACAAACGAACCAGCTCAGCTTCCTTGTCAGGTCCTATTGGATTATCAGCCTTTGCAAGTCCCTTTCCTCCCTGCTGGTCTACCCCGGTGTCCCTGGACCTTTACCCAGTTCTGAGGCCCAAGCTTCTGTATTGCTCTAGAATCCCATATCCCCTTGGGGCCCTCACTGTCTGAGCTTTGGGAACCTGCCCAGTTGCATCCCTTAAGAAAGACTGCCTTCTTCTTGCCTGAAGGCTTACTCAAGATCTGTCCCTGAACCCCAGTCTGAAGATGTGGACACTGGAGGTGACCATGTATTCCTTCTGTTCACTGTGTGTCTGGAGTCCCTGCCACTGTATGGTATTCACTTGCCTGGAGGAACGCCTTGATGCTAAGATTTGGGGACTACACCCTATGGGCCATGGCCTCCATCTCTGGATGTCATGTTATCCCTGGCAGAACAGACTCCGTTCCAGCTCATCTGCTCTTCCTACTTTACTGTGTAGGAGGCTTGAGCCAGGTTTGCCTTAACCCCCTTCAGTGTACTGGGCTGTGTCTGGAGGCTTTAGAGACTGGAGCAAAGGGTCTGCCCTAAGCACTGGAAAGTTCTTCAGAGATTTCAGGGCACATCCCGTGGTTTTCTGGACACATACAAACTCTCACCAATGTGAGTCTATCCAGCCAAACACCTACTCAGTCTTAACTGCGGAAAAGAACAGCTCCTCAGAGGTAACTTAATTTTGACCACCTGGTAAGACTTTGTCAAGTGTTGTCATTTATCATATAATATAATTTTCTGTTATGGATTCTGGGAACCTCTGCTGCAACTCATTGCAGGTGGACCTGATACTCTAGAAATAGGCCCTTGAGATGGGAGCTCACAGGAAGAAGTTACAAGGAAAGAGACTGGGAGGATGAGAGAAGAGACAGCCCCCAAATGGCCCCAGAAACCAAGCATGAGGACGTCTAGACATCTCTGTGCTACAGCACTGGTGTAGGACAGTCCTGGACCTCAAGTTCTTTTTTTAAAAAAATAGATTTTATTTATTTATTTGAAAGAGTAACACAGAGAAAAGGAGAGGCAGAGAGACAGAGAGGTCATCCATTCACTGGTTCACTCCCCAGTAGCTGTATCAGACAGAGCTATGGCGATCAGGAGCCAGGAGCTTCTTCTGGGTCTCCCACGTGGAGCTGGGTCTAAGAACTTGGACCATCTTACTACTGCTTTCCCAGGCCATAGCAGAGAGCTGGGTTGGAAGTGGAGCAGCTGGGACTAGAACCGGGGTCCATATGGGATGCTGGCACAACAGGCAGAGGCTTTACCCACTATACCACAGCGCCAGCCCAATAGACCTCAATTTCTTCCATAGTGGTAAAGCAGCTGAGAAACTCCCTACAGTGACTACAGGTTTTTGGTCACTTTCCCCTAGGAGTTGACTACATATGGCCATGTGTCTCCAAGATTTTTGTTTCAAAAAGAACTTCAGATTGTTCCAAAGCTACCTAAAATATGGAAAGCAGTATGAATTATAAGGGAGAACGAGCAAAGATACCCATAAATGGAGCCAGAAATTAGGCTACTTAATGATGTTCATTATGAAATCCTATACTGTACACTTGCCTCTGTTGGCCCACTCACTGTAGCAGTTTATGCAAAGAAGGAAACTTAATTAGTTGTATGAAATTTACAACATTCACAAAATAAAAGCAAAGCTTAGAAATCAATTTCTCCCAGAGACTGTTATCCTTAGAAACATTAAGTGATGTAGGAGCTGGTATCCTCCAGGAGGCCTCTAGAGAAGACATCAATCTCTTTACTCACTATGACCCTGGGGATGTCATTAACCTCATGAACCTCCAGTTCCTCAACTATAAAGAGGGGATAATAGGACTTTATGGGGCTGTTGGGATCTGAGGAGGCTGCTCAGGTAAAGCACTGAACATATTTAAACTTTCAAGTATTAGCTGTTATTATACTAGATGAGGAGCCTGAGGCACAGAGGGTTAAGAACAATGCATGGTGGGTGTGAGAGTTGAGTCAGTCCTGATCCAAAGGTTCCGTCTCTCACTGACCATTTGGCCCACTGCCTTCCAGCCCGAGCAGACATGCTCTAACAGTGTAGAATACTCAAGGTGTACAGGAAAGCTGTGGGAAACTAGGGCCACACAATGGAGGCTCCATAAGCCAAGAGTTCAGACTTGAAATCAACCAGAAATAAGTAACTGTTTTTTAACATATTGATCTTTTAAAAATAAAGCTATAAGGCCGGTGCCGTGGCTCAATAATCCTCCGCCTTGGGGCGCTGGCACACCGGTTCTAGTCCCGGTTGGGGCACCAGATTCTGTCCCGGTTGCCTCTCTTCCAGGCCAGTTCTCTGCTTGGCCCTGGAGTGCAGTGGAGGATGGCCCAAGTGCTTGGGCCCTGAACCCCATGGGAGACCAGGAGAAGCACCTGGCTCCTGCCATCAGATCATCACGGTGTGCTGGCCGTAGCACGCTGGCCACAGCGGACATTGGAGGGTGAACCAACGGCAAAAGAAGACCTTTTTCTCTCTCTATTCAACTTTCCACTGTCAAAAAAAAAAAAAAAGAATAGAGCTATAAATATTTCACCCTGAAGTTTATGGCTCAAGTCAGTTGAAGCCCAAAAGGAACTCTATTGGAAATGTTTATTTGTTGATTTATTTTTTTGAGAGGTAGAGTTACAGACAAAGAGAGAGACAGAGAGAAAGGCCTTCTGTCCACTTGTTCTCGCCCCAAATGGCCCCAACAGCTTGTGCTGAGCCAATCTGAAGCCAAGAGCCAGGAGTATCTTCCATGTCTCCCACGTGGGTGCAGGGGCCCAAGGACTTGGGCCATCTTTTACTGCCTTCCCTGACCATAGCAGAGAGCTAGATTGGAACAGGAGCAGCTGGGACTTGAACCAGTGCCCTTATGGGATGCAGTTGCCACAGGCAGAGGCTTAGCCCACTATGCAGTTGCACCAGCCCCAGGAAATGTTTTAAATAGGAGAACAATAGGGGCTGGCATTGTTGGTTCACTCCTCAAATGACCACAGTGGCCTGACTCAGAAGCCAGGAGTTAGGAACTCCATTTGGGTCTCCACCTGGGTAGTAGGATCTAAGTGCTTGGTACTCCATCTTCTGCCTCCCAGGCACACTAGCAAGAAGCTGGATTGGAGTGTGGAGTAGCTGGGGCTAGAACCAGACATTCCAAAATGGGATGGGGCTTCCCAAGCAGCAACTTCACTCACGGCATCACAACAGCCCCACCCCCGACTAAGCTCCTTTATACACTCATTGTAAATAACCTTTGAATCCTGGGAAGGCAACATCTTGTGGAAAGCATTGCATTTTTTTCTGGTGTTAACATTAAGATATGCCACAAATCCAATAATCATGACTAGTGCAATAATGAATTTAGGGACAAGTCAAAATTACTTGAGCTTTTTTTTTTTTTAAGATTTATTTTATTTATTTGAAAGACAGAGTTATAGAGAGAGGTAGAGACAGAGAGAGAGAGAGAGGTCTTCCATCCGATGGTTCACTCCCCAACGGCCAAAATGGCCAGAGCTGCACCAATCCGAAGCCTGGAGCCAGGAACTTCTTCCGCTCTCCCATGCAGCTACAGGGGCCCAAGGACTTGGGCCATCTTCCACTGCTATCCCAGGCCATAGCAGAGAGCTGGATCAGAAGAGGAGCAGCCACGACTAAAACCGGCGCCCATATGGGATGCCAGCACTTCAGGCCAGGGCTTTAACCTGCTGCGGCACAGCGCCAGTCCCTTGAGTTTTTTCTAAAACTTGGGGTCAACGAAAGACAGAAGGACTTTACTTTTAAAGAAAATGGGGTTGTCAGGCCAGCGCCGCGGCTCAACAGGCTAATCCTCCGCCTTGTGGCGCTGGCACACAGGGTTCTATCCCGGTTACCTCTCTTCCAGGCCAGCTCTCTGCTGTGGCCAGGGAGTGCAGTGGAGGATGGCCCAAGTGCTTGGGCCCTGCACCCCATGGGAGAGCTTAAGGAAGCACCTGGCTCCTGGCTTCAGATCAGCGCGGTGTGCCGGCTGCAGCGCGCCGGCCACAGCGGCCATTGGAGGGTGAACCATTGGCAAAGAAAGACCTTTCTCTCTGTCTCTCTCTCTCTCACTGTCCACTCTGCCTGTCAAAAAAAAAAAAAAAAGAAAAGAAAAAGAAAAGAAAATGGGGTTGTCACATGGCTCTAAACCAGAAACTCCTGGTCAAGTGGTCATTAGCAAATGTATTAGATTCAGAAATCAGAACACATGACAATTATGATTTTATTTATGGTTGAAACAGACATTTGAAAGTACAATTGTTTTTTACACTTTGTGTTTCTGTTTGGGTGCAAACTGATGAAATCTTTACATAGTATATACTGAATTGATCTTCTGTATATAAAGATAATTGCAAATGATTAAAAAATCTTGGTGTTAAATTGGAAATTGCATAGAAAATTAATCAATTTAAAAATATATATATCATGTAGGATCTCTGTCCTTAACGTGCTATACATTGTGAATTAATACTATAACTGGTACTCCAACAGTATTTTTCACTTTGTGTTGCTATGTGAGGGCAAACTGTTGAAATCTTTACTTAATATATACTAAACTGACCTTCTGTATATAAAGAGAATTGAAAATGAATCTTGATGTGAACGGAAGGGGAGAGGGAGTGGGAAAGGGGAGGGTTGCGGGTGGGAGGGAAGTTATGGGGGGGAAGCCATTGTAATCTATAAGCTGTATTTTGGAAATTTATATTCTTTAAATAAAAGCATTATTAAAAAAAAAAAAGAAAAAAGAAAGTACAATTGTCCCTACTCCCAAGATATATATTTACATTCTCTTTCTTAACAAGTAGTTTAATGGAATTTTAATTTAATGGAATTCTACATTTAACATTACATATGCAAATATAGTCTTCATTATAAAAGTTTCAAGTAATACAGGAAGATTCTCTTAACTCAGTTCCCAAACCCAGTCTTCTCCAAGGATAGTTTCTATTTCCAATATCAAGTATACCCTTCTAGAACTGTTTTGTGTGCATTGGCAAAAAATATATACATGAATTGAAAAACATGGCTTTATGGGTTCAGTGCCTTCTCTCAAAATAGCATCAATGCCAGGGCTAGCGCTCTGGTATAGCAGGTAAAGCCGCCACCTGTAGTGCTGGCATCTCATGTGGGCGCCAGTTCAAGTCCCGGCTGCTCCACTTCTGATCTAGCATTCTTTGCTATGGGAAAGCAGTGGAAGATGGCCCAAGTGCTTGGGGCCCAGCACCTGTGTGGGAGACACTGAAGAAGCTCCTGGCTCCTAGCTCATGATTGGTGCAGCTATGACCATTGTGACCATTTGCGGAGTCAACCAGCGGATTGAAGACCTATCTCTCTCTCTCTCTCTCCTCTGCCTCTGCCTCTATGTACTCTTTCTTTAAAATAAATCTTTAAAAAAATTCATCAATGCCATATATGGTAAAGTTTTTCTGCATCCTAAAATATACGTTGTTAATACTTGTGTTTGGCCACAGAAAATAGAACTTATCTCCCTGTGGTATTCATGTTAGTTCCACTTTCTCTGTGAAGAAGCAAAATCCATGCTCCATCTTCCCCTGGTCCCCACTGTCCCAACTCAGCTGGTTTTAGACCTTTATGACATTCACATCAGGAGATTCTCTCTCCACTAGCTTCTGTCCTCCTTCCTACCATTTTACAGTTCAATTCAATGTCTCATCTGAAACGTTGAACTTTTAACCTTGACAGTCTTTCTTCATCTGGGCAAAGATTATTTTAAGAGAGGAAGCTGTCAAAGGAAGACCTTTCTCTGTGTCTCTCTCACTGTCCACTCTGCTTGTCAAAAAAAAAAAAAAAAAAAAAAAAGAGGAAGCTAATTTGGTTGGAGCCAGCAGCAGCCATGGCTTCCTTGAAGCAGGTTTAGGGAATAGTGTCCCCTGGTGGCCAGTGAAGGCAACTGCATGGTCCTTCAAAATGACTGCAATTTTTTTTTTTTTTTTTTTTTTTTTTTTTTTGGCAGGCAGAGTGGACAGTGAGAGAGAGAGACAGAGAGAAAGGTCTTCCTTTTGCCGTTGGTTCACCCTCCAATGGCCGCCGCGGTCGGCGCGCTGCGACCGGTGCACCGCGCTTGTCCGATGGCAGGAGCCAGGAGCCAGGTGCTTTTTCCTGGTCTCCGCATGGGGTGCAGGGCCCAAGCACCTGGGCCATCCTCCACTGCACTCCCGGGCCACAGCAGAGGGCTGGCCTGGAAGAGGGGCAACCGGGACAGAATCCGGCGCCCCGACCGGGACTAGAACCCGGTGTGCCGGCGCCGCAAGGCGGAGGATTAGCCTGTTGAGCCACGGCGCCGGCCCAAAATGACTGCAATTTTAACTGTCAGGCCCAAGCTAGATCTGAGGGAAGCAGCTGATTCGCCACAGACAGCACCCCAGGCCACCTCACCCACTGGCTATCCACTAGGAGGCGGACAGCCGCGGGAGGCTGGACCTGCCCTAACACAGGTCTCAAGGCACGACTTCCTGGGTTTGGAGCCTTCCACTGGCCCACTCAGAAGATCCTTGCCTCAGGCAAAAGCCAAAGGGCGTGATGAAAAACCCCCACATGGGTGCCAGTTTGAGTCCTGGCTGCCCCACTACCTATCCAGCTCTCAGCTGTGACCTGGGAAAGCAGGAGAAGATGGCTCAAGCAAGTCCTTGGGACCCTGCAAATGTGTGGGAGACCTGGAACAAAGTCCTGGCTTTGGATAGCTTCATATGGGTGCAGCTCTGGCCGTTTTGACAGGATGGGGAGTGAACCAGGGGATGGATGATCTCTCTTTCTCTCTGCCTCTCAGCCTCTCCGTAGCTCTGTGTTACAAATAAATAAATAAATAAATCTTTTTTTAAAAATAGAATAAATTTATGAATATACATTTTAAATTTAATAAACATCTTGCTAGTTCTTATCTTTTATAATGTTATTAAGAGCCAGCTGCTTCACTTCCAACGCAGCTCCCCGCTAATGTGCCTGGGACGGCAGTGGATGAAGGGCCAAGTGCTTGGGCCTCTGCCATTTACATGGGAAACCAGAATGGAGTTTCAGGCTCCTGGTTTTGGCCTGGCTCAGACCCAGCATTTGGTGAGTGAACCAGAGGATGGAACATCTCCTTCCCTCTCCCTGTCATTCTGCCTTACAGATAAATTAATTAAAACCACAACAACAACCAGGCCTCTCTCTGGAGAACTACCTTCCAAGGGAAGCCCTCAATCTTGGGGAAACTCCCACAAAGGCCCCCTCAGCCACATCACTGAATCAAGTCTCCACCCTTAATTCATCAAAGTTAATGTAAGATTTCAGAGTTTAAATATCTGCACAAGTTTGGGGAGCAAGTCCTGTTCAATCCATATTGGGCCCTATCTCAAAATAGCAATGAGGGTCAGAACTTCAATATATGACTTCTTTTTTTAAAAATGAATTATTTTTTATTTGTAATTCAGAGTTACACAGAGAGAGAAGGAGAGGCAGAGAGTGAGAGAGGTCTTCTATCTGCTAGTGCACTTCCCTAATTGGCCCCAATGGCCAGAGCTGCATCGATCAGAAGCCCAGAGCTTCCTCCGGGTCTCCCACGCAGCTGCAGGAGCCCATGAACTTGGGTCATCTTCCACTGCTTTCCCAGGCTATAACAGAGAGCTGAATTGGAAGTGGGGCAGCTGGCACTTGAACCAGATCCCATGTGGGATGTCGGCACTGCAGGTGGCAGCTTTACCTGCGTTGTCACAGTGACAGCCCAGCTTCCATTATGAATGGCTGAGGAGTAAGCTTTTCAAAATTTTTTTAGATTTATTTCTTTACTTGAAAGTCAGACTTATACAAAGAGAGGAGAAGGAGGGAGGGAGGGAAGGGAATCAGGGGGAGAGAGAGAGAGAGAGAGAGAGAGAGAGAGAGAGAGAGATGGCACACGTGTGTGAGAGAGGTCCTCCATTCACACCAAATTGACCCCAACGGCCAGAGCTGCGCTGATCCAAAGCCAGGAGCCAGAAGCTTCCTCCGGGTCTCCCACACGGGTACAGAGGCCCAAGGACCTGAGCCAGCCTCCACTGCCTTCCAAGGCCACAGCAGAGAGCTGGATTGGAAGTGGAGCAGCCAGGACTCAAACTGATGCCCATAAGGAATGCCAGCACTGCAGGAGGCAGCTTTACCTGCTATGCCAGAGCCTCGACCCCAGGAGTAATTGTTAAATCTTATTGGTCTTTGTCAATGTAATACAATCATGTTATGGAATACAACGTGAAGGTTGACTGTTTCCTGTGGCTAGGGGTAAAATTTGTATCTTGTTTTCACTTCAGCAGTGTCTTGTTGCCTATTACTACTCAACTAACAACTCTGTGGACACACTGTGTTTTCCAATTGTGATCGCAAGAGTAACTCCCATTCCACAGGCTCATCGAGAACCTTGCCATTCCCCTACCAAGAGATAAAGTCCACATCCACTTTGGCTGAACTCCGACAGGTCTTTGTGTGTACCCCAACCAATAACATTCAAGGAAGTGATGGTATGTGGTTTTCAAAGCTAGGTCATGAAAATGCCTTGTATTTATGCCTTATTCTCTGGGCTTCTCAACATCCAGACTCCATGCTGGGAGGAAGCCCAAGAAGCCTGTGGAGAAATCCATACGCACAGGAATCACAGCTGGCGTTAGGGCCAGGTGGCAAGTGGAAGTAGGAGGGGCCACAGAGAGACTGTTAGTGAAAACCTAAGGGCCCGAAGGAGGCGATCGATCACCGAGGGCGCAAAGGATAGCGAGAGGAACCTTTTGGAAGTTAGAACTGAAACAGATTTGTGCAGTAACATGAAAATTTTAAAACATGCCTAATGACTTCGTGACCTAGTTAACATGACTTCCTAGAATACCTAAAGTAACTTGGCTTCTGCTTGCTGCTTGTAGTGAAACACACAGGAAGAGGTGAGCTAAAGAACGAACCATTCAATGTGAAGGAATCAGGACTTCACAAGTCTGACAATAACAGTTCCTTATCTCCAGCCTCTCAGATAGCAAATTACTCTCTACGAAAGGACTCAGAATGAAGACGACTCCTGGAGGTTCTGTAGCAGCCTGTGTAAAGACCTCTGTAAAGACCTCAGAAAGAGTCAAAGCAGTGGTTCATGATACATTTCAGGCAAACCAAAGGCTCCAGCCTGGCATAGAACTGGCAGTTCCTGGGAAGTAAAGAACCAGGGATGGGGGCCGATGCTGTAGTGTAGCCGGTAAAGCTGCTACCTGGGGTGCTGGAATCCCATATGGCTGCTGGTTCAAGTCCCAGCTGCTCCACTTCCAATTCAACTTTCTACTATGGCCTGGGAAGGCATCAGAAGATGGCCCAAATACCTGGGCCCTGCACCCACATGGCAAGACCCAGAGAAAGTTTCTGTCTTCTGGCTGCCAGCTTAAGATCGGCACAGCTCCAAACCTTGGAGTCATCTGCGGAGTGAACCAGAGGATGGAAGGCCTCTTTCTCTCTCTCTCTCTCTGCCTCTCATTCTCTGTTTAACTTTGACTTCAAATAAATAAATAAATGAATCTTATAAAAAAAAAAAAAGAACTAGTGATGGTTGTATCTCATTTTAAAACAGGAAGATTTTTCTCTTTCTTTACACACACACACACACACACACACACACACTCCTCTTTCTGTCACTTGTCTTTTTCTTTTTTAAAGATTTATTCCCGGGGGCTGGGCCGTGGCGCAGTACGTTAATCGTCCACCTGAGCACCAGCATCCCATATGGGTGCCGGTTCTAGTTCTGGCTGCTCCACATCCAATCCACCTCTTTGCTATGGCCTGGGAAAGTAGTTTAAGATGACACAAGTCCTTGGGCTCCTGTACTACACGAGAGACCAGGAAGAAGCTCCTGGCTCCTGGCTTCAGATCGAAGCAACCCGAGCTGTTGTGGCCAGCTGGGGAGTGAATCAATGGATGGGGGACTCTCTCTCTCCTTGCTCTGTGTAACTCTGACTTTCAAATAAATAAATCTTTTTTTTAAAAAAAAAAAAATTAAATAAAAAAGAAAAAGGAAATAAATTTAAAAATAAATACACCTTTTTACTAGAAAGGCAGAATTAAAAAGAGAGATTTTCATCTGCTGGTTCACTCCCCAAATGGCTGCAATGGCCTGGGCTGGGACAAGCCTAAGCCAGGAACCAGGAATTCCATCTGGGTCTCCATATGGGTGGCAGGGACTCAAGGACTTGGACTATCTTCTACTGATTTCCCATGCACATAGCATGGATTAGCAGAGATCAGAAGTGGAGCAGCTGAACTATTACCTGGTGCTATACAGGATGCTGGCACCACAGGCAGCAGCTTAACCCCCTGTGCTGCAATGTCGACCGTGATTCTGCCTTTCCAATAAATAGAGGAAGAGTGAGAGAACGAACACAGACTCTGGACTCCAAACTTTCCACTAGCAAACAGGTTAAGCAGGCTTCCTGGCTGTCAATCCCACTTCCTTATGGAGGTAAAGGTTTCAACTTCTAAGGCAGAACCAAGAGCCACAGAGAACAACTCACACAGAGGAAACTGCGCCCTCATGAGGCAGGGCAGCATGTTCTCAGCAGATGCAGAGCTGCTGAGGAGCAGGGATGGTGGTGGCTCCCGTTTGTGAACTGGAACGTCTGTAAGAACTATCTTTTCATTACACCATCATATTACAGACGTGTGTCCCTGAGGATAAACTCTGGTTTCTTTAAATCACAGTTGTTGAGATGAAGACGATAGTGAGCTACACCCAAGGAACTGTTCTGAGCGGCCTCATCTGTGGTGGAAAGTAATGAGACTTTTGGAAGGCCTTACAGGGAGAGCGGGTTTATATTAATGTAAGAGGACTGTGAACATGAAGGGGGAATGCATAGGCAGAGGCTGCCTCTACTTTCCTAAAACGACTGTAACATGTCTCCTTCCAATGCCGTTCTACAATCCTGCCACACTTCTTTCGAGACGTGGACTCTATGTTTTCCTAGAGCTTTGCTGGGAATGTCTGGCTTGATGTCTCTTATACCAGTTTTGGTATAAAAGCTACTTTTTCTTGTAAGATACCTATACAATGCTGTGTAGCCCCGACATCAAGGAAAGTATGAATGATTCCTCTAAGATTATCACGCTATGATTTTCCAGGGTCTATTCTTAGCGCCAGGAAGAGGGAAAACATGCAACTGACTCACCCTCAGAACAAAGGTTAGACTTAAATATTCTAAGGACACTTTCTGCTAACTCCTCAAACGAATCTTCTCTGACCTCTCCAATGAAAAAGTCAGGTACCTGTCCTTTCATCAGCACCATTCTGTAGAATTTGGGCCAAAAGAAGAGTCTTCCTTGCTACCAGCAGTGGAATAGCAAAATCGGCTGCTCACAGTCAGAGAAAGTCACCCGATATTAAAGATCACCTATGGGGCAGAAGTTTAGCTTAGTTTAGTTCCTGCTCTACCTGGCTTTGCCCTAGCTCAGTACTGGTCACTGCAGGCATTTGGGCAGTGAGCCAGATTATGGGAGCTCTGACTCTAAAAAAATTAAATAAATAAAAAATAAAACTCATCTAAGGGTCAAAGCATGAGCTCAGAAAACCCAGAAAAACCTGAAATTTTAGCTGTGGGGATCCTTTCTATTATTTCATCATGTGTACCTTGGAATCTTCTACAAGCAGTTGGTGTTAGTAAAATATTGTAATGGCAAACAAATCTTATTCAGTAAGCACACACTATTATAGACATGATTTAATGTTATCTATTTGAGAAGTAATCCATTTAAGGCTATTGAATCCTAGACTCTGACTTTGAATCTTTCAAGGCAACAACAGACAAATGCATCACAATTTTGGGGGAAGTGTCTTCTGGGCACCTCCCAGGTGTTTGCCAAAGAAGGACAGAATTTGCTTCCAAGCATCTACCTGGGCATGAGAATGAGCCCTGGGTTCCCCACCCCAGAGGGCCGGCTTGTTGGGTAATCTGTGCAGGGAAGCCAGGCACACTGGGAAGTAGGGCGGCTCAATGTAGTGCCCAGTGCCAGGGTAAGACAGGACCTGGGGACTGTCCTTTCCCCGTGCCTGCAATCTCTCAGCAATTATTTGGGCATAGAACTCACTCCTCCAGTTATGGTCATCCTGACCAACAATGAAGAGGAGGGGCCCCTGGGCTTTCTCTACTGGAATCATGCTGGGGTTCTCACACCCTCCTACAACGTCATTCCGGATATCCACGATGTCCAGGAGGCCTGAGAAAGCTACCTTGATCCTCCTCAGGTCGTGGCCCAATGGCGGGATGCTTGTCTGCTGGTAGCATATGGTTCTGCTTCCACTGAACCCAGATCCATTGATGGAAACGGTGGCTGAGATATTCTTCAAGAAAGAGGCCATTGAGAGACAAATATCAGCTCCTAGAGAAATGCCCAGAAGTCCAATGCTGGGGCCCTTTACCTGGAAGAAAATAAGTGAGAAGAGTTAAGAGTAGAGAATCTAGGCCATACAAAACCATCTTTATAAATGTAAGTAGAGATGCTCCTGGCTTTAATCTGTGAATTACCTACAACCTCAGCTCACAGGGTGTCTCTTTCTTTGTACAGAGAACCTGGCTGCCTACGTGGCAAACAAATTTTAATCTCACTGGCAAATTTAGATACTGGTCATAAATGACCCAGAGAATCATTCACTAGAGAGGGCTGAAGCATGAGGCTTGTCTTGTACAGAATCTCATTGAAGGAGGCCCCATCCAAGGCTTAAATAGGCTGTGGGGCTGCCTTGTGGTGCTGCAGGTTAAGCTCTGCTTCCAATCCAGCTCCCTGTTAATGTACATGGGAAGGCAATGGAGGATTTGTACTTAGGACTTAGCCTCTGCCACCCACCAGGAGTCCAGGATTCTGGCGCCTGTCTTCTGGCTTCTGCCTATCCCAAACCTGACTGTTGTAGCCATTTGGGGTGTGAACTAGCAGATGGAAGATCTCTCCCTCTGTCTTTCTGTATTCCCACCTGCCCCTTGCTTTGCCTTTCCAATTAATAAATACATCTTTTTAAAAATGTGGCTGTGTGTCTAACTATGTGGATCCAAACTAGACCCCATAAATACATTGGCAAGTGATTATAGAAGGAAAGCAAGATTTCAGAGTTCAATTAAGTAACTCTTGGTCTCTCTAAGTGGTGGGCAAGTTCTGATCAAAACAGGAGGACAGACTCTGCTGTCAGAAAATCAAAGATGAAGTATCAAGCATGCAAAAATCCTGAGAAGCTCAACTTGAATTACAAAATGAATTTAAATACTAGTAATAAACTCTCACGTGGAATTTCTGATTAATTAGGTGCCTCTGACAGAGAGAGTGGAAACAAGAGGCACCTAAGGCCCAAATTAATCTCTTAAAGAAACCTCTGTGATCAAACAGGGCAGCACCTGGCACCAGTGACCGATTCCAGGAAGCTATTTCTAAAGGTTGATTTAAAAAGGGCATGAGGAGAACCTGAGGGTGTTCAATCATGTTGCACAGGGCTTCTTCAAAGTAGTCCAGGTGTATGTCACCATATTCCTTGGGGAGATCTTCAAAGTCATAAAAAGCTAGTGCCATCGTGGCAAAGCCATGGCCAGCCAGCAGGCTAGCTCAGTATTCCACCAGGCCCCCTCCAACACCATAAATGTCGATGACCCCTGGGAAGGGTCCAGATCCTAGAGGAGGGAGTATTGTACAGAGAAGGCATTAACAAGGCAAGGATTCTGCTTTCCATTTAGAAAACTTTCCTATTTACTTAGTTGTTTCCTGTGAGAGGAAAGAGAACAAATCCCTGAGGCACTTCTGAAAAGGGATACCGACTCTTTAGGGGGAGAAACCTCTACAACACAGAGTATCTTCTCACTGATGGTTTGAGCTTCCATATGATCTATGACAAATGATCTGCAAGCTGTAAGTCTCCTAGATGTAAGGGAGAGTAACAAAGCCTTTTCTTAACAAATATACGGTGAAAGGAGTTTCACGTTTTAGACAGTATTGGTTTTGAGGGCTCTGCTGAAGTTTGGACATGGGATTAAGAAGCTAGAGCATGGACCCACGCTGAAGCCCAGCAGGTTAAGACACTGCCCACAGTGCAGGCATCCTATGAAATAACCCATAAGAGAGCTGGTTTGAGTCCTGGCTACCCCAAAAAATATGTATATGTATATTCATATATATATTATTTATTATTTATTTCAATGTGAGAGTTGCACAGAGAAAGGAGAAGCAGAGAGAGAGACAAAGAGGTCTTCCATCTGCTGGTTCACTCCCAAGTGGCCCCAATGGCTGGAGCTGGGTTAGGTGAAAGCCAGGAGTCAGGAGCTTCTTTGGGGAATCCCTCGTGGGTGGCATGTGCCCAGAGACTCAGGCCA
Organism: Sylvilagus floridanus; assembly: GCA_949820135.1. Taxonomy (NCBI): domain Eukaryota; kingdom Metazoa; phylum Chordata; class Mammalia; order Lagomorpha; family Leporidae; genus Sylvilagus; species Sylvilagus floridanus. Next base: position 5,516,942 of record OX463228.1, on the reverse strand, counting down.
TCTTCCCCTGGTTTCACAGGCACATTAGCAGGGGCTGGTTTGGAAGTGGAGCAGCTGGGGCTTGAACTGGCACCCATTTGGTTACTGGTGCTGCAGGAGGCGCTGTGCCACAGCGTCAGTCCCCCTGTTCCACATCAGATCCAGCTCCCTGCTAATGAGAGACCTGAGCCTGGAACAAGGTGCAGCCATTTGAGACTAGGCCTCCATCTTGTAACTTGGGCCTGACCGGGCCCTGAACCCTAAGCCAAAAGCTCCTAAAAAAGAAAATACAACTCCCCTTACGATACTCTCCTAGCAATAGCCAATTAACAGTTAGCAGGGAAATACGTAAAGTCCCAGCTGTCTTTTCAGACAGCTAAGGTGATTGATAACATCTGAAAACCTGCAGTTTGGCATGTACACCCTAGCAGCTCAGACCCTAAACTTTAGCCAATCATAAAATGACAAGTATAAATTTAAAATATAAGTCTAACAGATGCTATATGATGAACTTGTTTGTTCAACTGTATAAAAACCCTAACGACCTTACAGTAGAGGCTGCTGATCAGCCCAGCTGCGCCTGGTGCGGACATCAGACCAAACTCGAGTTTGAAATAAACTTGTGCTTGCCTCAGCCTTGCCTCTGGTGGTCTTAATTGGTGGGAATCGGACGATTCGGGTACAACAGCTAATGCACCTGGGGAAGCAGTGGAAGATGGCCCAAGTCCTTGGGACCCTGCACCCAGCTGGGAGACCAGGAAGAAGCTCCTGGCTTCAGCCTGGCCCAGCCTTGGCCAGCACAGACATTTCAGGAGTGAACCTGAGCTTGGAAGATCCATATCTCTCTCTCTGCCCCTTTCACCCTGCCTTTCAAACAAATAAATCTTTAAAAACAAACAAAAAGCCAAAAACAAAGCTCCAGGTTGTGTTGCATCAACCTTTGAGTTTCTGTGTACTGATATTTCAGATGCCTACGTGGACAGACAACAAAGAAGAAACCCGGGGTGGGGGGAGAGTCTCAGTGTGATCTGCAGTAGAGGGGACATAGGAAGTGCAGAAAGGCCCCGTGTGCCCAGGACTCTAGAGGTGGCCATGGGCACCGTGACGGTCATAATTTCTCCCAAACACCAGTCGGGCTGACGTAGGGCAGGATTAGGAGCAGGTCGGGTGTGCTTTTTCATCTGCAGACTGACAGGGCTGCTGTTACTGGAATATTGCAGAGATGAAGAGAGACGGTGCGGGTAAAACGCACAGCACAAACCTAGCACATCCGAGAGCTCCATTTCTGCTGGGCGGCCTCTGACACGGCCAGTGCCTGTTTCTCTGAGCAAACCCCACCCATGTACAGCCCGGCATCCTCCCAGGTCCCGGCTCACCTGGCGGCAGGAAGAGCGTGGCGCGCACCCGGCCCGCGCGCACCGGCTCGCGCCGCACCCCCGGCGGCAGGAAGCGGCGCTCCAGCACCGCGCGGGCCAGGAGCTGCCCGGGCTCCGGGCCGTGGCCGTCCAGCACCTCCAGCTCCACGGCCAACGGCGTCTGCACGTCCCGCTTCATCAGGCGCCAAAAGCGCCTGTCGGGCTGCAGGGCCCAGATGAGCCCCATGGGCTCGAGCCCCGCGAAGCTGCCGCCCAGCGCGGGCGCGCGCGCCAGGTCCAGCTCGCCGCCGGCGTCCGCGCAGTAGCGCGCGTGGGCCCGGAAGAGCGCGTCCTTCTCGTCGCGCATGGACGCGCGCAGCGTGACCGGCTGCTCGGGGGCCAGGCCGCGCACGGCGATGCGCAGCGGCTCGTCCCAGCAGCAGGGGCCCGCCGGCTCCACGCTCACCGTCGCCGCCATCCCGGACGCGCAGGGAGGAAGCTGGCGGTGGCGGCCTGCGTCCCCCTCGGAGGAGGGTCGCGACCGCGTCTGGAGCCGGCAGCGCTCGGCAGCTACGCGGCCCCAGAAGGCGTCGGTGCTTCCAACCGGGGCACCGCGCGCGGCTCGCCTGAGGTGAGAGGCCCCGGGCTGCTCCTAGGTGACGGGAGCGAGGCTGTTCGGGCGGCCGGGCGGGCCGGGACGCGCGGGGGTTCTGGGAGGGCGGAACCGGTCCGAGAGGGCGTCTCCGTCCCTCACCCCTCACTCCAGGGAGGGAGCGTGGGAGCTCTGCTGCTGGGGATACGGCGCGTGAATGACGGCAGAGCGAAGGCCAGCCCCTGCGTGGGCTCCACGGTACTTCCCACACTCCTTTTCCTGAAGCTGGACTGTGTCGTGGCCCATTGTGTGCTGCGCTGGCGGGATACCGAGCCTGGGCGACGACGGAAGCACAGAGATGTCTTTCCTCGGTCCTGTAGGCTGAGTCCCAGGGCGAGGGGCTCCACGTTCGCCTGCGGCCCTATTGGTGTGTCGTGGTGGAAGGGCAAAAGAGCCGGCCAGAGGCTGGAGGGCGGGGACACACTGGTCATTCCTCAGCCGCCCACCCCGGGGGAAACAGCCCAATCTCACCACCAGGGCAGGAACGCAGAGCCGCCTCTGAATGGTCCCACCTCTCCACTGTTGGAACTTTCTCCAGAGTTACTTGGGGAGTCACTTTCCAACACATGCATTTTGGGGGACACTGTAGCAAACTTACTTACAAAAAGCCCACAGGCAGAGGTCAGTGAACTGTCACAAGCCCAGCACAGCCTACGAGCATGCATGCATAGCCAGGCAACCAAGCAGAGGGGTCCCTAAACATGGGTGCCGGCCCCTGCTGCCACCCTTCGTCCTGCTCCAGGCTTTCTCTCTTTCCCAGAGGTACTCTATCCTGACTGCGGCACCTCTGGGTAGTTTCCCGTTGTACTGCGGGGATGAATCCTGCAACGTGTCTTCTCGAGCTTGTGTTCTTTCACTCCGGGTATCTGTGAGAATCATCTATATTGCTGGGTATGGTTATAGGCCATTGACCACCACTGCTCAATAGTATTCCATGTGTGATTGTAAAAGAGTTTGTCTGTTTTCCTGCATTCAGTTTGGAACTATTAGGAATAGTGTTACAGACATTAAAACATCTTTTGTCTTTTTAAAAAAGATTTATTTATTTGAAAGAGTTACGCAGAGAGAGGAGAGGCAGAGAGAGAGAGAGGTCTTCCATCTGCTGGTTCACTCCCCAATTGACTGCTATGGCCGGATCTGCGCCAATCCGAAGCCAGGAGCCAGGAGCTTCTTCTGGGTACAGGGGCCCAAGATCTTGGGCCATCTTCTGCTTTCCCAGGCCACAGCAGAGAGCTGGATCAGAAGAGGAGCAGCCAGGACTAGAACCAGTGCCCTAATGGGATGAAGGCACTTCAGGCCAGGGCATTAACCCGCTGCACCACAGCATAGGCTCCATCTTTTGTCTTTGATGGATGTAAACAGTATAGTGGAAACATGGGATTGGAACTGCTGTATCCTGGAGAATGGGAATATTGAGTCTTAGTAGATTTTAATAGATACTCAAGTCCAACTTTTGAATATGGCTTTGTAGGTATGTAGGCACAATGTATGATGTATTTTTTCTTGATATATACACATATGATATATGCATATATGTATATATAAACAATATATAGTGGGGTTTTTTTGCCAGGCAGAGTGCACAGTGAGCCACGGCGCCGGCCCAATCATGTTTATCATTGTTAAAATCACTTACATATTTCATCTAAATAATCTCTTGAGTTTTGATAAAAACTAGATCATAAGGTCCATGTATATAAACAAAACAACAAAATTTGTTTGCTAGGAGAATCTTTATTCATCCAAAGAGAAGTTATCAAAGAACTGAAACTTTGAAAATGTTTAGTAGTTCATATCTAACTAGTAATCGCTTTATAGCTAAGATGTTACTTCTATTTTTAAGGTAGAAACTCAAATCTGATACTAAAACAGCTTTGATATTTGCAGTCATTTCTGGGTACTTTAAAACCTCTAGATTACAAAGGACAACTCAAGCGATGAAAATGCTATGGAAATAGTTGTCTTACTACATTATTTGGGGGATTAATAACAAGAAAAAAGTCTGTGCTTCTTTAGTAAGAACAATATTTCATGTGGTTTTTTGAAGATTTTCAATCTGGTTGGTTTAAGTCACAGATTTGGAATCCACAGATAAGAAGGGGTAACTGCAATGCCTTTCTTCTACAGAGGGCAATTATTTCTCTGTTACTCAGTCATTTAGCAAATAATGCTTTTTTAAAAAATCATTTATTTATTTTGCTTGAAAGTCAGAATTAGAGAGCAAGAGTGACAGTGACAGTTACAGTGGGAGAGAGAGAGAGAGAGAGAGAGAGAGAAAATCTTCCTTCTGTTGGTTCACTCCCTGAATGGCCACAATGGCCAGGGCTGGCCCAAGCCAAAGCCAAGAGCTTCATCCAGGTTTCCCACGTGGGTGCAGGGTCCCCAAGCATTTGGGCCAATTTCCACTGCCTTTCCAGGCCATTAGCAGGAGCCAGATCAGAAGTGGAGCAGCTGGGCCACAAACTGGTACCCATATGGGATGCTGGCACTGCAGGTGGCGTATTTACCTGCTACACCACAATGCTGGCCCTCCAGCAAATAATTGTTGATCTCCAGTTGTGCAGCAGGCACTGATACTCAGCGCTCCCCTTCCTCTCTGAGCTGAAGCCTTGTTGGTGGCTTGTTGTGCAATAGTAAGAGGTATGCTTTATCACCTCTCATGTTTTCTGCACAGTCACTCCCTCCCACACTGATGAGACATGCAATTTATAAAATATTGAAAAGCTCATTCTTATTGGCAGGTTCAATTTAACAATAGGATGAGGGAGTCTAAGTAGTTATTCACAAGAAAAAAAGAATATATACTAATTCTGGCGGCTACTCCCAGGAGATGCTACACAACCAAATAAAAAATTATAGTTTTGCAGGGACTTTCCTCTCTTTGCCACCCAAGTGCTTGTGGAAGAAAGTCTGGAGTTGCTTCCAAGCATCCACCTGGGCCACAGCATGAGCCCTGGGCTCCCCTCCCCAGAACACAGGACCACCCACCAAGGCGTGCAGGGAAGCCCGGCACAGGGGGAAGTACGGGGGCTCGATGTAGTGCCCTGCCTCTGGGTAACAGATGATCTGGGGCTTTGCCTTCCCCTGGGCCTGGAGGCGTTTAGAGGCCTCATTGGCATAGAACTCGCTCTTCCAGTTGTGGTCATCCTGACCTACGAGGAACAGGAAGGTGCACTCTGACCTTTCCACAGGAATTAGGCTCTTCTGGTCAGGCCCTTCCAAAGGGCTGTTCAGGGCGTCCACAATGTCTGCAAAGCCTTCTTTGGTCATCTTGATTCGACGTCTGTTGGACCCTATAGGGGGCAGGGTCACGTCCTTGTAGTGTAAGTTCCCCCCAGCATTAGCTATGGAACCGTTGATTATGACAGCAGCTGTGATGCCCTTCAGGAAAGAGGCCATGACAAGAGCGAGTTCACCCCCTTTGGAATGTCCAAGCAGCCCAATCCCTGGGCCTCTCACCTGAGTGGACAGAGGAGAAAGGAGAATGAGTGAACTGTGTGGTGCAGCAAGGAATTCCCACTCATGGAAGCCAGGTGGACCAGGTCTGAATCCGGGCTCTCCCAAATCCTAGCTTTACAAATGTTACTAAGCCTATATAAATTTCAGTTTCCTTAGCAGTAAAATAACACGAATCCCTATGTTATAGAGTCTATATGATGCTCAAAAGAGACACCATATGTAAAGCACTTAGCATGATGCCTATCAATAATAAGCATTCAAGCAAATGCCAAAAATGTGTGCAGGGCTGGCGTGTGGTGCAACAGGCTAGATTGTGACTTAGGACATCAGTGCTGGGTAGAGTCCTGGCTGCTTCTCTTCTGATCCAGCTCTCTGCTAATGAGCCTAGGAAAGCAGCAGATATGGTGAAAGTACTTACCACCAATGTGGGAGACCAGGATGGAGTTCCTGGCTCCTGGCTTTGTCCTGGACCAGCTGCAGCTGTTGCCCCCCCATTAGGGGAGTGAACCATAATGGACTATCTCTCTCTCCCTGTGGGGAAATTAGTTACACGAAGCAATTCAAAGATGGTGCCGAAAGGAAGTAAGGTGGTGGGCGGAATCCAAAGTTTGGTGGGCGGAATTCAAAGTTGTTTACCACTAAAACTAATTGGCCAGGCAACATCAGGGGAGGTAACAAAACTAGTAACAAGTGTATAGACATACGGCTAGTCCTATAGCAATCCCCCTGTAAGGTGACCGTTTAAGTGATTGGTTGGTTCTTAGCCCTGCCCCAAGGACTCTGCAGTTTTGTGCTATAAAAGGTTCTGTTACGCACGGAATAAAAAAACGCACGGAATAAATGAGTCCTTGCTAGACTTGGCTCCCCGCTGCCTCTGATTGTCTCTGGGATCGGGAGGCTGGGGAACGGGCGAGCGGCGCACTCACCTTTCCTAGGACCCAGTCCATCCTGTACGGGTGGACTCAGACCCTGCATCTCCCTTTCTCTACCTTTCCTCTTGGTCGCTTTGTCTTTCAAATAAACAAGTAAATCTAAAAAGTATATTTAGTGTTTAGTCTCTAATGCTTCTATACTTTAATGGAGTCTTCACTCAAATTAGTTCGTAGTGATCTGAATAAGTCTAAGATGAAGCTAAATAATTCTCCATTTGTGTGTAAGGTTCCAAGCACACTTGTAGTGAGGAATAAAAGGCCTGAACTTAATGAAGCTTTCATTCTGAATTTAACAGGTTGTTTTTTCAAATAAGTTGTAAAATAATTAGGTAGTTAACTTATCAGAAACAGTATTTGTATGCAGTATAAATCATAATCCAGCATAGGAAAAAAGCCAAAGAATCAGTGTAAGTCTTTTTGGCAACTTCCAAATTATTATTAATTTGCTTATGGGTTCATTGCATTTCTTTTAAAGATTTGTTTATTGTTTCAAAGAGTTACAAATAGAAAGAGAGTGAGCAAGCACTGGTTCACTACCCAAATGGCTGCAACAGCCAGGGATGGGCCAGGCTGAAACCAGGAGGCAGGAGCTTCATCTGGGTCTCCCACATGCATGCAGGGGCCCAGGTACTTGGGCCATCCCCTGCTGCTTCCCCAGCCACATTATCAGGGAGCTGGATGAGAAGTGGAGCAGCCAGGACTCAAACTGGTGCCCATATGGGATGCTGGCATGGCAGGTAGCAGCTTAACCCACTGTGCCATAGTGCTGGCCCCTCATTTTGAACATATAAGTAGTAGCAGATACCAGAAGATTTAGAACATGTAACAGGGGCTAGTACAGTGGGTTGAGCCACTGCTCAAAATGCTGGCATCTCACATTGGAGTACTAGTTTGATTCCCGACTACTCCACTTCTAATTTCAGCTCCCTGCTTGTGTTCTTGAGGAAGTGTGAAAGGATGGCCCAAGTACTTGGGCCCCTGCTACCTGCGTGGGAGACCCAGGTGCAGTTCCTGGCTTGGCTTTACCCCGGCCTAGGCCTGGCTGTTGCAGCCCTTTGGGCAGTGAAACAGTGGATGGAAGCTATTTCTTTGTCTGTCTCTGACTCTGTCTCTCCCCCTGCCCCCTTCTCCCTCTGTCACTCTGCCTTTTGGATAAACAAACAAACAAATAAATAATGGCTAAAATTATCTCCTAGACCACTAACAACACTACTACTGCTGCTGCTAACTGGTCTCATTTCAATCTTACCTAGATGAGGCTCTTCCTGAGCTCTCTAGACCCATCCACTTCCACTTCTATCCTTCATCAGGGTCCTGCTTATTTCCTTGTTAAAGCTTTGAAAGTTTAAGTTACTTTTTAACTCTCCCTCCCTCTTATCCCTACACTGTGCTCTAAGCTCATGTGGACATGAACTTTGACTTCCTCGCCAGTGTACACCCTGTGCCTAGCTCCTCTTAAGCTTGCTGCATGAATGAATTTGTGTTTACCAGTGTCAGGCCCTATTTCAGAGGCTTCACAAGTGCCACTTATTTAACCATTACAAAAACCCTGGAGGTTGGAGGCAAATTCACATAGCTAGAAACCAGTGATGCTGCTAAGTGACAACTGCTCCTTGTTTGCCTGTGACTGTGCTGGTCTTGGTACTGAAAGGCCCATATACCGGAAACTCCTGTCCTTGGATAAACCAGAACACTTGCTCACTCTTCCTAGGATTCAAACACCAGGCTGTCCCACTAACTCTAAGCCCTGTAAGATGCTCCCAAGCTCAGAAATTCTCTTTGAATTTGGAAGAGGGACTAAATATTTTATCAGAGAGCATCCTTAGGTGACTGAGTTGAAAATCTAACCCTGGCTAGAGCAAGTATTTGGGAACTTACCATCTAAACCGAAATACTAAAGAAACAGCTAACCTGCGGGTGATTGAGCAGGTAGTTGACAGCTTCTTCAAAGTACTCCAGGTGGAGGGTATCCATGCTCTTGGGGAGGTCGTCATAGTTGTAATACGCCAGAGCCATGACAGCAAAGCCCTTGCCAGCCAGCAGGCTGGCTCGATACTCCAGGAGGCCACCTCCAACTCCAAACATGTCCACAATGCCAGGAAAGGGCCCAGGGCCTTGGGGAAAAAAAAAAAAAAACACAGATCTAGTCCTCCAACTACTTTTGGTGTCTGACTCTTATTTAATTCCGGGACACAAAGTAAGTGGCCTACTATCCAAATTTCCCTTTCTATCTTGAAAGAATGTTTTATTTATAGGATATATTAGGAGGACCCAGGGCCCTAACTTTCACCAAAAAAAAAAAAAAAAAAAAAAGACACTCTTCCTCTCCTTGTGACCTAGACTCAGCTACTGGACCATTGCATACTGAGTGGCCAGTGAGCAACACAGAGAGGTAAAATGGTTTAGAATTTATTCAGGTCCGTAGTATTTGCAATGACTCCACAACAGCCCTAGTAGCCAGCTTAGTGATGTCCAGCGTTGGCATGAGCTGTGACCTTAGCTGGGGTTCCTGCTGTCCAGTCTCCTTTGGATCTTCTCAGTTTTCTGATCCTGGTTCCCCATTCTTCTGATCAGTTGTGTTCCTGAAGCAATGGCCTTGGAATAAATTCATTTCCTATTTAACCCACAGTCTGTTTTTGATGCTTGCAACTCAAAATTCTGATTGATCTTGATTCCAAGTACTGTGGTATCACAAGCCATCTTTGGTCTTCTTATAAACCCAAGGAAAAAATTCCAAATTCTCAGGCATGTCTTGATATTCTATATCAAAGTTTATAATTTTCGACGGCGCTGCAGCTCACTAGGCTAATCCTCCGCCTTGCAGGGCCGGCACACCGGGTTCTAGTCCCGGTCGGGGCGCCGGATTCTGTCCCGGTTGCCCCTCTTCCAGGCCAGCTCTCTGCTGTGGCTAGGGAGTGCAGTGGAGGATTGTCCAAGTGCTTGGGCCCTGCACCCCATAGGAGACCAGGATAAGCACCTGGCTCCTGCCATCCTATCAGCGCAGTGCAGCAGCCACAGCAAGCCGGCCGCGGTGGCTGTTGGAGGGTGAACAAACGGCAAAGGAAGACCTTTCTCTCTGTCTCTCTTTCCCCAGCTATTTACACTGCTTATATCGTATTTAATGCTTCCATATATTTGTATGCACACACAAGGGTTTGTGAGAAAGAATAAAATAAAAATTTATTTTGGTGCAAAAATTTTTGAAATATAGATCCAATGCTGTGGTACAGCAGGTTAAGCTGCCACTTACGACACAGTGTCTCATATCCAAGCACTGGTGGCTGCTCCACTTCGACTCAGCTCCCTGATAAAGCACCTGGGAAAGCAGAGGATGATGGCTCAGGAATTTGAGGCCCAGAGAGAGTTCTAGGATCCTGGCTTTGGCCTAGCCTGGCTCTGGCTATTGTAGCCATTTGGAGAGTGAATCAGCAGGTGGAAGATCTTTCTTTCTTTGCCTGTCCCTTTTTCTGTTACTCTTTCAAATAATTACATAAATCTTCAAAGTTAAAATATATATGCCTAATTTTTCATGATATGTATTTTCTATGAACCTTTTAAAGTACAACTATCAATTTAGGAATTCTAATCGGTTCTATTACCCTATTTCCTATATCAGCACATTTTTAACACTTTTTTTTTCTTTTTAAAGATATATTTATTTGAAAGCCAGAGAGAGGAAGAGAAACAAAAACAAAAAAAAAGACCGGTATCTTCCATCTGCTAGTTCACTCCCCAAATGGCTGCAATGGCCAGGGCTCGAACAGGCTGAGGCCAGGAATTTCTTTGAGATCTCCCAAGTGGGGCCAGGGGCCCAAGCCCTTGGGCCATTGTCTGCTGCTTTCCCAAGCACATTAGCAGGGAGCTGGAGTGAAGTGGAGTGACCAAGTCTCAAACCAGGGCCCATATGGGATGCCAGCACCGTAGGAGGTAGCTTTACATGTTACACCACAGCATCAGCTCCAATGCATCAGCACATATTAGTCACTAGAGCTTAGTAAGTCTTGATTCCTGGTAGGCAAATGTGTGATTCATTACCCCCTCCAACCTACTCAGCCCTGCCCTGCTCAGCTTACAGAACTGATGAATTCTCAGCTGGTGGATCTGCTGCTTTAAAAAAAAAAAAAAAGTTACTTATGTGAAAGGCAGAGTTAGAGAGAGTATTCTTCTATCTGCTGGTTCACTCCCCAAATGGTCACAATGGCCAGAGCTGGGCCAGACTGAAGCCAGGATCCTGGAACTCCATCCAGGTCTCCCACGTGAGTACAGGGGCCCACACACTTGGATCATCTGCTGCTGCTTTCCCAGGCACATTAGCAGAAAGCTGGACTGTAGCCAGGACTTGAACCAGCCTGCATTTGGATAGCTGGCATTGCAGGCAGTGGCTTAACCCTCTGCACCACAATGCCAGCCCCTGGTCACTTTGCTGTCATCTTGTGGTTTAGGGTTTTCTGGGTGTCTGCACCCGATGCTGTAGAACTAAGGTTGAGTGACCCTGACTCTTTTTCCATGGGTTTCCTTATCCTCTTTGCCATCCTCTCTAGGCAAGGACTTTATCATGAAATATAAGTAAATAGTTGGAGAAAGGCAGTTGTTGGCTATTCCTTGTGGAATTGTGGTCTATAACCCAGGTACATATTCTGTCTCCCAGGTCTATGCTGTTCTCCTGCACATTGGTAGTCAGCACCTCCCATCACTTCTCCCCGGACATCAGGGATGGAATACTGTGGTTGACATTCACACGCTCTCCACATGTCAAGTCAGAACGTTTGCCCGTGATAGGAGCAGGCATGCTGCACCTGGCCTTGGGATTGCTCACCAGTCCCTTATTCTTCCCCACTCTCACTTCTCTGGGCATTTTCTGCTGGTCACTGCAGGGAGACCCCTGCCATGTGGAGGGCACTGTGTTGGGTCTGATCTGCTGCACATTTGCTGCCTTGCTTTGGAGCTCCACCAGGGCCTCAGCACTTGCTGCCTCCACACCCTTTCCCCCGTCTACAACATCCAACCCCGGTCTCCCCATTTGCTGCACTGAGAAGGGACGTGCTGGGGTTGTTCTCCTGTAGGGCACCTGCTGTATAACACATCTTCCTTGGTGTCATTCCTGTGTCATTTCTGTTTCTTACATTGCTCCCAAAGCCTTTCATGCAATGATCATCTGTCCCCAGCAGCAGGATCTGTAGATGGGAGGCCACTCAAGCCACCACTATCTGTGGTGTCGGACTTGGTGTCTGCAGTGCTGAGTAGCTAGTGGCTAGCGGCTTCACTGCTGCGATGAAAGTGACTGGGGCCGACTGCTGCAGCTGCAGCCACTCCTGGGCTCTGAGGGTCACTAGGCCTGCTACGCTGCTACGCTGCTGGAACTGCTGGGGGCTCTACGGGTTCTGCTCCACTCCTGCTGCAAATCAGACATAACCATTGCAGAATATTTCAAAGTACAGACATATGAATATTCTTTAACTTATGGAAATTTAGGTTGCCTTCAGTTCATTGTTACAAGGAATGCTGCAAAACAGACCTGTGTGTTATTCAGGAGAGATTACTGGAGGAAGAACTGCTATAGCAAGGGCATTCAGGCAGGTTTCAAATGGGAAATGACTGTTGATTGGCTTTTGGAGGTGTGTATCAGTGGGACGGGTGACCCAACAAGGATTGATTACAGTGTGAAGGGAGCTCAGGCTAGAGGCAGGGTCGGTGCAGGAGTGGGGAGAATGAGAATAACCTGATTGATTGCAAGTTGAAATCAGGAGAAGGTAGAAAGTGTTTAAAAGACTGCGGAAAATCAGAAAATGGCAGGGACCCGAGGAGTTGATTAAGCATTCCAGACTCCCAAGAAAACATGAGGTTTAAATATAGTATCCAAGGGGCCGACGCCATGGCTCACTTGGTTAATCCTCCGCCTGCAGTGCCCGCATCCCATATGGGCACCGGGTTCTAGTCCTGGTTGCTCCTCTTCCAGTCCAGCTCTCTGCTCTGGCCCAGGAGGGCAGTGGAGGATGGCCCAAGTGCTTGGGCCCTGCACCCGCATGGGAGACCAGGATGAAACATCTGGCTCCTGACTTCGGATTGCCACAGCGCCGGCCGTGGTGGCCATTTGAGGAGTGAACCAACCGAGGAAGACCTTTCTCTCTGCCTCTCACTGTCTGTAACACTGCTTGTCAAATTAAAAAAAAAAAAAAAAAGTATCTCAACTGGAAGGAAATGTAGTTGCCCCTGAGGTCAAGTGGAAGGATTTCATACTGGAGAGAGACTTTTTATCAAACACCCATTAGCACTGTTGGTTTTTTGCTTGTTACTTGTATGTATGTTACACTATTTTTTTTTTTTTTTTGACAGGCAGAGTGGACAGTGAGAGAGAGAGACAGAGAGAAAGGTCTTCCTTTTGCCTTTGGTTCACCCTCCAATGGCCGCCGCGGATGGCGCGCTGCGGCCGGCGCACCGCGTTCGTCCGATGGCAGGAGCCAGGTGCTAGGTGCTTTTCCTGGTCTCCCCATGGGGTGCAGGGCCCAAGCACCTGGGCCATCCTCCACTGCACTCCTGGGCCACCCTCCACTGCACTCCTGGGCCACAGCAGAGGGCTGGCCTGGAAGAGGGGCAACCGGGACAGAATCTGGTGCCCTGACCGGGACTAGAACCCGGTGTGCCGGCGCCGCAAGGCGGAGGATTAGCCTGTTGAGCCACGGCGCCGGCCGATGTTACACTATTTTAACATTGTTTACCAAAGAACCACTTCTCTATTTTACTGTTTCTTTCATGTTCTTCAACGGTATTAGGGTCACTCAAACGGGTCACAGGAAAATTTACCCTTTGCATATCAAATGAACCTGATCATTCCTGGCCCTTAACCAGACTGTTCCTATGGGCACGTACACAAGTCAGGGGGACAGGAACAGCTGGGCACTCATGGGAGAACAATTCTCCCTGAGTACACCATGCTTTCAAGCCCATTTTTCTAGACAGTGATTTTCAGAGTCCGGCTGCTTCAGGATCGCCATGGAAAGGTGGTCACAACTCAGACTGCTGCTTGTAGGTTCACAGTCCAGATGGTTTAATCGGATAGGGCCAGAAAGGGCATCCCTAACGAGTTCCCTGCTCTTGCTACTGTCAGGCTGGTGCACGATGGATGAGCAGCTGCTGTCCAGCCTAAATGTGCAGAGAAATCACTCAGGGCGGGAGGTCTTGTCAAAACTCAGGGTCTGCTGCAGCAGTGGGGGCGAGGTCTGATGGCTGCTTCCCTAACCAGCTTCGGATAGCGCTGTTGTCTCTCAGATTGTAAACATCTACAGAGCCACGGGGGAAAGAACAAGGGTGAAGGGGACGCCCTCTCAGGAAGACAGGTGCAGTTAGGGCAGCAGAAGGCTCACCTGGCGGCAGGAAGAGCGTGGCGCGCACCCGGCCCGCGCGCACCGGCTCGCGCCGCACCCCCGGCGGCAGGAAGCGGCGCTCCAGCACCGCGCGGGCCAGGAGCTGCCCGGGCTCCGGGCCGTGGCCGTCCAGCACCTCCAGCTCCACGGCCAGCGGCGTCTGCACGTCCCGCTTCGTCAGGCGCCAAAAGCGCCTGTCGGGCTGCAGGGCCCAGATGAGCCCCATGGGCTCGAGCCCCGCGAAGCTGCCGCCCAGCGCGGGCGCGCGCGCCAGGTCCAGCTCGCCGCCGGCGTCGGCGCAGTAGCGCGCGTGGGCCCGGAAGAGCGCGCCCTTCTCGTCGCGCATGGATGCGCGCAGCGTGACCGGCTGCTCGGGGGCCAGGCCGCGCACGGCGATGCGCAGCGGCTCGTCCCAGCAGCAGGGGCCCGCGGGCTCCACGCTCACCGTCGCTGCCATTCTAATTTGGAGGAAAAGGGGAGACTCCACTTTTAGGAGTCCCAGTCTGCCCCTGCAGGCCCGCCTCCTAGCGACGCAATGGTGGGCAGAATCCTTCGCGGGCCTCTCATTGGCTGCCCGCTGCAGGCTGTGCCGGGCTCCTGACTTCGCGGGGCGCTCCAGCGCGCCCAACTCAGAACAACCCGCCTGCTAATAGGAGGCGAAGTCCAACGTGTAGCAGTGGAGGTCGAGGTGGAAAGGCCGCTGAAGCCACAGGACTGAAGGGAATATTGCTCCAGGCATTTGGATTGGCGATGAATTCTGCTTGAGAAGTACGCATCCCTCCCCAGGATGCCTGGGTACGAGTCCCGGGCTTCTGCTTCCAGTTTTCCTGCTAAGGCAAACCCTGGGGAGCCCAGCTGATCTTGAAGTGCCTGAGTCCTGCTGCCCACCTGAGGGAGCTGGATGGAGTTCCGGCTTCAGACAGCCTGGTGCGCGCCTGCTGGTGCAGTCACTCCGGGAGTGAATCAGCGGATTTGGAAGACTGATCCTCCCTCTCTCTCCCTCTCTGCTTCCCCCTCGCTTTCCCGATCACTCTGCATTTCAAATAAGTATATCTTAAAACCTTTTTTTTTTTTTTAAGATATATTTGAAAGGCGGAGTCGGGAGAGGTCTCCCATCCACTGATTCACTCTAAATGTCCAGAACAGCCGGGGCAGAGCAGACTGAAGGGAGAAGTGCTGAACTCCATCCGGGTCTCCTACATGAGAGGCCCAAGCACTTGTCCCATCCTTTGCTTTCCAGACATTAGCAGGGAGCTGGATCGGAAGTAGCAGACTTTCACTCCTAGGTGGGATGCCGGTGTTCAAGTGTTGGCTTAACTTGCTGCTGTGCCAAAAGGCCGGCCCTGAACATTTTTTCAGATAAAATGTATCCCAGGTGCTTGCCGTTCAGGCGATCCACTGAGGACGTGGTCCAGGTCCCTCCCTCTTTTCCCCCACAGTGCCTTACCAGAGCCAATGGTAACTGGAGCAGCTGCTTCAGTTCAGGTTGATGTCTGTACAGTCAGACCTACCTGCCTTTGATGCCACTCTGCTCCTTAACAGCTTGGTGATCTTCAGCAGTGTGCTTAATTAAGCCTCTGAATCCTTATCTGAAAATAGGTATCGTGACTGTAAATGGTCTTAGGAAAAAGCACTGCCCTGAAACACCTGTGGCTTCATTAAAACCGAGTTCTGTTTTTCATCTTAACTCATTGTCACGGGCTGTGTGTTGTAGCACAGCCAGTTAAGCTTCCAATGGCAACACCAGCATTCTGTGTGAATGCCAGTTCAAGTCCCAGCTGTTCCACTCCAATCCAGCTCCCTGCTAATGTGCCTGGGAAGGCAGCAGAAGGTGGCCCAAGTGCTTGGACACCTGCCACCCATATGGGAAACCTGATGAGTTCCAGGCTCCTGGCCTCAGTCAGGCCCAGCTCCAATTGTGGCTGTTTGGGGAGTGAACCAGCAGGTGGAAAATCTCTGTCTCTGTCATTCTTCCTTTCAAAAAAATAAAATAAAAAATAATCTTTAAAAAAAAAAAAAACTCTCCTTGGCATTGTCAGTTTTGGGTGGTATCAGAATTCTGGCAGGAAGCAAGTGGCACAGTGGACAATTTGAGGAGCATTTATAAGGGAATTTTTTAAATATTCATTTATTTGAAAGTCAGAGTTACACAGAGAGAAGAGAGGCAGAGAGAGAGAGAGAGAGAGAGAGAGAGAGAGAGTCTTCCATCCGATGGTTCACTCCCCAATTGGCCTCAACAGCTGAAGCTGTGCTGATCTGAAGCAGGAGGTAGGGGCTTCTTCCGGGTCTCCCACATGGGTGCAGGGGCCCAAGGCCTTGAGCCATCTTCCACTGCTTTCCCAGGCCATAGCAGGGAGCTGGATTGGAAGTGGAGCATCCTTCTTGAACCAGCGCTCATATAGGATGCCGGCACTCATGCCAGGCTGTTAACCCCTGCACCACAGCGCCGACCCCTGTAAGGGAATTTTTTTTACAAAAGCATCGACAAGATTCCCCCCACCCCGTTTTTTTTTTTTTTCCAGAAAAGCTCCCCACGGTTTGGGGAAGAATTCTGCGCCTGAAGGCTCAAGGGAAGAGGGCGATCTGGCAGGAGCCCTGGCCTTTCTAGGGCACATGGGCAAGCCATGGTGATGCGGCAGCAGGAGGAGAAACACTTGTGCAGCTCACTCTCTTCTTGCCATTCAGTATCTTGCATTCGATTATGCTGAACCCAACAATACGGTTCAGCCTCCCGGGCCCCCAGCAGTGTGAAGAGAGAAGGGTGCATAGATGTTTGGCAAATAGAACTAAGTGAATATTTAGAACCTGAGAAAAGGATGATCAGATTAAGCTCCAAATCTGATTCAGTGAGCTCGCCATTGCACCTCATGAAGTAACTGCCCTCTGTGTTTTCATCAGCTGCCCTTTAAATTGTCACAGGATAATCCCCCAACTAGGGGCACTGTTACACAGGATCTACCTGGGCTGCTGTCTCCTGCCTTCCCCTTCCTGATGCCCATCTCACTAAGTGACTGTTAGGCACATGAGGGGAAAGCAGCTGAGGAGCTGGCCTGGGCTTAGCTGGACCATTCAAAAGCACCTTCTTCTGTGGAGTTCTGAGCCTAGGAACTCCAAAGAAGAGGTAGCAGCGAGCAGGCCAGCTGTCAGGGGATGCCCAGGGTCTGCAGAAGAGCTGCTGTAAGGAGTACTTTGCAGGGCAGGTGTTTGGGGCTCTGTCCGGTATCAGATTACCTGGGTTCAAGTCCTTGCCTCACTCCAGCTTCCAGCTTCATGCGAAAGCTGACCCTGGGAGGCAGCAGACGCTGGCTGAAGTTGTTGGGTCCCTGTGGCCCATGTGGGAGAGCTGCTTTGAGCCCTCTCCCCCTTGCTGCCATTTTGGGGAGTGAACCAGCAGATGTCTGTGTGTGTGTGTGTCTCTGTCTGCTTGCCTCTGGAATTAAAACACAACCAAACAAAAACAGCAACAAATTATGTTCATGAGAAGGGTGGCCCCACACACAAATTCCAGTGCTTAGCTAGCAGCTAGATGAAGTGGCTGAGTTCAATATCCAGATATATGTCATGCTGTTTCCGGAGTGAAACCAAAATAAATTTCTGTGCCATATATTAGTGGGGAGGACTTCATGGATAGACGTGATTCCTTGCTTGATCTAGAGCAGAATTTCTCTTAAGAGTCCTTGAACTTTTCCACTAGTTGTTCCTTGCCTTTCAGTTTCAAACCCAATATGGAAAGGCTGGGCTTTAGAAAAAACTACTGAGTCACCCGTGATCAGTACACCTCAAGATAATGAGTAACTGCACTGTCTGAACTGAGTTTAGATCATCACTTAAGGTGCCCACTCTGACAGATGTGACAAATCACAGATAAGTTAGCATCTGAGGCAAGACCATGGGTGAATCTCTGGCTGCCGAGAGTAAACTGTTGTTAACCAGGTTATTTTCTGTGTCCCGTCCTGTCCCCTTGCCTCACAAGGAAAGTAACCTTGAAATGACCAAGCCCCTTTGTCTTTGTTTCTGGTTTTTATTTTTGTTTTCTTTGGGTTTTAGTTTCTGCTTACAAACTTTGCTCTGTAAAAAACACAAGGCTCTGTGCAGCCATCTGATTAACCCTCCCGAGAGCAGAACCAGAACCATTTGTTTTTATTTCCATGGTTCTCCAGAACACCTCATCTCTACAAAGCATTCTGTCTCTACAAGTTATTTGACTGCCTGTGTTTGGGTCAGGTGGTGAGGGACAGTGAATCCCAGTTGAACAATGTGGTGTCCTTTCTTGCGCCGCTGTGGTACAAGAAGCCAGGAAACGCTAAGGCACTGGGACCTAGTTTAAGGCAGGAACTGTAGATACAGACAGAGTATGTGTGTATGGTCTGCTCCTCTGGTTTCTGGTTTGTTTTTCAGACCTTCTGTGTCTGTAAAACTCAACTTACTCTGCTCAGCCAGTCAGAACATGTGTGCTATTTTATGGAATGACATGTTGCTGACTCTAGGAAAAAAATAAAGCAAAGGTGGGAGTGGCCAACTGATAATACAGGCACTGGGATACGTGCATCCCATAGCCGAGTGCCTGAGATGGAGTCCCAACTCCTGTCTCCAGCTTCCTGCCTATGTGCTCTTTGGAGGCAGTAGGCAACGGCTCAACGGCTCAAGTCACTGGGTTCCTGCTATGCATATGGGAGACCCAGACTACTTCTGCCCTGGCCTGAGACTACTGCAGGCATTTGCGGAATGAACCACCAGATAGGAGATGTGTCTGTGTGTGTGTGTGTGTGTGTAAAATAAAAAAATATAAATTTAAGTCAAGATCTTGAAACTAAATTGTTGTAATTTTTGTCCTTCAGCAAAAAATATCCATCAGGGATGATTGAGAAATCTTCCTCTAGACAGCGTCAGTTATCACAAGTTCATTTTATTTTCTTTAATTCTCAGTTAACATCTGAGATTCTTCTGCTTTTCTGATAAACCAGTTGAGAATGAAAGGGAGAAATGGTGGTGTTGGGACAGACCCAGGTGTTCCGGGATAGCTGTGATGGATTCAAGCCTGTGAGTCTGCTACTGGTTTCTGTTTACCGTTCAGGTGGGACAAGAGTGTTCCACATGTTTTCACTCTTAGCAGCCATTTAAGTAAGTACTTTCCTCAAGATAGCAAAACTTAATAGTGCCCTCATGGTTAATAGTACTGAGTCAGTATTAATTTCCTGATTTTAACATGTGTACTTAATATTTAATAAGATGTTAACGTAATGGGAAACAGAGCAAAATGGGAACTCTACTTTGTAATATTTGTGTAAATGTAAAATTATTTTAATATTTAAAAGTTATTACAGGCCGGCGCTGTGGCTCAACAGGCTAATCCTCCGCCTTGCGGCGCCGGCACACCGGGTTCTAGTCCCGGTCGGGGCGCCGGATTCTGTCCCGGTTGCCCCTCTTCCAGGCCAGCCCTCTGCTGTGGCCCGGGAGTGCAGTGGAGGATGGCCCAGGTGCTTGGGCCCTGCACCCCATGGGGAGACCAGGAAAAAGCACCTGGCTCCTGGCTCCTGCCATCGGATGAGCGCGGTGCGCCGGCCATAGCGCACCGGCCGCGGCGGCCATTGCAGGGTGAACCAACGGCAACGGAAGACCTTTCTCTCTGTCTCTCTCTCTCACTGTCCACTCTGCCTGTCAAAAAAAAAAAAAAAAATCCAAAAAAAAAAAAAAAGTTATTACAAACCACAACAATCTCTTAGAATGATAAAACCACCATAGAAGATCTTTGGTCCTCTCTGTCCAACTTGTAGGTTTAGTAAAACCTGTTCCTCTCAATCCTTTCTCCTCTGTTGCCTTGAATATTCGGTCTTTCTCAGTTGACTGAAAGCAGCATTATCTATGCACGTGTGTCTAAAATTCCTTTTTAATTCTTAATTATTAATCTCGTCCCAGGTATCTGGACTCAGGCATGAGGTTTCTCCAGAAGAATCTGATATTATATCTGGACTCAAGAGAAAGGACACTGGGGCATGTCCTGGAGGGATCTCATCCTTAGTCTTTTTTTTTTTTTTTTAATTTATTTTTTTGACAGGCAGAGTGGACAGTGAGAGAGAGAGGCAGAGAGAAAGGTCTTCCTTTACCATTAGGTCACCCTCCAATGGCCGCTGCGGCCGGCGTGCTGCAGCTGGCCCACCGCACTGATCTGAAGCCAGGAGCCAGGTGCTTCTCCTGGTCTTCCATGCGGGTGCAGGGCCCAATCACTTGGGCCATCCTCCACTGCACTCCTGGGCTAAGCAGAGAGCTGGCCTGGAAGAGGGGCAACTGGGACAGAATCCGGTGCCCCGACAGGGACTAGAACCTGGTGTGCCGGCACCGCAAGGTGGAGGATTATCCTATTGAGCCACGGCACCAGCCTCATCCTTAGTCTTTAAAGGAAGATTTCCCACATTCAGGGAGATTAAAGAGAAGGCATGGTGGGGCTAGCCTGTGACACCGGCATCCCATATGGGCACTGGGTTGTAGTCCCGGTTTCTCCTCTTCCAGTCCAGCTCTCTGCTGTGGCCCAGGAGTGCAGTGGAGGATGGCCCAAGTGCTTGGGCTCCTTCACCCACATGGGAGACCAGGAAGAAGCTCCAGGCTCCGGATCGGCGTAGCTCCGGCCGTGGCAGCCATTTGGGGGGTGAGCCAATGGAAAAGGAAGACCTTTCTCTCTGTCTCTCTCTCTCTCTCACTATCTAACTCTGTCAAATAAAATAGAGAGAGAAGGCATGCTTTTGAAAACAGCCACCAGCTGGCTGGGAGAGCTTTGTCAATATCCTGATGTGCCTTCTCTTGCTTCAGTTCCCAGAGCTTTGAACCATGTAACTTATCCAGTTGAGTGGTTGCCAAGACTTTTTCCCTAGTTCCAGGTGATACTTGGAAGTTTGAGAGATTAAATCAGGTGCTGCCTCAGTTACTTTTTTAAATTTATTAGGTCAACAATGAGCCTGACCAGATGGCTGGGCCAAGTAACCCTTGCATCCAAAACAGGTTAAGGCACTGGGGTACACAAGTATGTTATTTTCCAACTCTCTGACTATTCACTGCTAGCTTCATCCATTCCTGGCAACAGTTCTGCTTCTATCTATTTGGAAAAGTAGGATGTAAGTCTTTTGGAAAATAGGCATGCCAATTTCTTTGTATTTTGAAAAGTACATCATTTGCTCAGTTGGTATCCAGAATCCTATAATTTGGGTCTTGGAAATCTCCATAAATTCATCAAACACAGAAACAGGTCTTCTAACTCTTGTACTGTCATATTCAAGGACAGTCCTCACTGTTAGACCCTCTCTTTGCTATTTTGACCTGGTCAGTCATTATCCTATAATCTTGAGTCTATTGTTAAGCTCAGTTCTATCAGTTGTAGGCAATAACTATCATTGCAAAGTGCTGGGCCTGCATTATTTGCTTATGAGTGGAGTTTTGACAGGCATCTAGTATAAAGTTTAAAAAGGACAATACAGGAGCCAGCGTTGTGGCATAGTAGGCTAAGCCTCCACCTGTGGCGCCAGCATTCCATATGGGTACTGGTTCGAGTCCTGCCTACACCTCTTCTGACCTAGCTCTCTGCTATGGGCCTGGGAAAGCAGTAGAAGATGGCCCAAGTGCTTGGGCCCCTGCATCTGGAGACCCAAAAGAAGCTCCTGGCTCCTGGGTTTGGATCGGCCCAGCTCCGACCATTTTGGTCATTTGGGGAGTGAGCCAGTGGATGGAAGACCTTTCTCTCTATCTCTCCTTCTCTCTCTGTAACTCTACCTCAAATAAGTAAATAAATGATTTCCTTTTGAAAAAGGGAAATACAGAACAAAATCAGTATTAGCATAACAAGTCTAGTCTATTTAACAGGTTTTAACAAAGAACCAAATGACTGATGAGATCTAGGTGAAATCTATTGTAGCCATTGATGCTATTCCCTTATGCTGTGCAGTTGGGTATCAATTTCTCATATACAATTTCTCATAGAATTAGCAATAGCACAGACATCTTCTTTTTATTTATTTTTATAGCCAAAAGAAACCTTTTATTTAAGGAATACAAATTTCAAAAGTACAAGTTTAGGAATATAGTGATTCATCCCACTATACCCGCCCTCCCAAACCTCCTCCTCTTCCTTCTCCCATTCCCAGTCCCATTCTCCATTAAGATTCATTTTTAGGTGCTCACTTCGGCAGCACATATACTAAAATTGGAACGATACAGAGAAGATTAGCATGGTCCCTGCACAAGGATGACATGCAAATTTGTGAAGCGTTCCATATTTTTAAAAAAATGATTTGTTTTTAGTTAACTTTATACACAGAAAACCAACTCTATACTAAGTAAATATTTCAACAGTTTGCACACACACACACACACACACACACACAAATACACACACACAAACTGAGAACAAGTTTTACAGTTAAGTCTCATAAACCAACTCATTGAGGACAGAGGTCCTGCATGGGAAGTTAGAGCACAGTGACTCCTGTTGTTAATTTAACAATTAACACTTGTATGTTTGCTGTTAGTGACCACCCAAGGCTCTAGAAATGAGCTGCCATGGCTATGGAAGCCTTTTGTGTCCACAAACTCTGTCAGTATTTAGACAGGGCCATAAACAAAGTGGAAGTTCTCTCCTCCTTTCAGAGAAAAGTACCTCCTTCTTTGATGGCCCCTTCTTTCCACTGGGATCTCACTCACAGAGATCCTTCATGTAGCTCATTTTTTTGCCACAGTGTCTTGGCTTTCCATGCCTGAAATTCTCTTATGAGCCTTTCAACCAGATCCAAATATCTTAAGGACTGATTCTGAGAACAGAGTGCTGTTAAGGGCGTTTGTCATCTTATGAGTCTGCTGTGTGGCCTACTTTCCATGTCGAATCATCCTCTCCTTTTTAATTCTATTATCTATATTATCTAATTCTATTATCTATATTATCCAATTCTATTATCTAATATCTATTGTTATTACAAAATACTTGGCCTGATTTGTGTGATCTCTTTGATACTTAATCCTATCTATATGATCAGTTACACATTTAATAATGATCAATTTAACATGTAAGATGGCATTAGTACCACCCAGTTTAATGGGATTTGGAGTCCCATGGCAAGTTTTTAGCTTTACCCTTAGGGGTAAGTCCATGGGAATACATGCTGAACTGTACACCTCCTCCCTCTCTTACTCCCACTCTTACTTTTTACTTGGATCTATTTTCTTTTTTTTTTTTTTTAAGATTTATTTGTTTACTTGAAAGTCAAGTTACACACAGAGAGAAGGAGAGGCAGAGAGGGAGAGAGAAAGAGGTCTTCCATCTGATGGTTCACTCCCCAGTTGGCTGCAAAGGCTGGAGCTGTGCCGATCTGAAGCCAGGAGCCAAGAGCTTCCTCTGGGACTCAGAATGAAGACGACTCCTGGTGGTTCTGTAGCAGCCTTTGTAAAGACCTCAGAAAGAGTCAAAGCAGTGGTTCATAATATATTTCAGTCAAACCAAAGGCTATCCACGAGTTTTAAAGGTGTGCCTAACCAACCATAAATGTTAAATATCAGGTTTTCTAGGAATCTTATTTTTAAAAAAAGATTTATTTTTCTGTTTGAAAGGCAGAGTTACAGAGAGGCAAAGGCATACAGAGAGACAGAGGTCTTCCATCTGCTGGCTGCAAAGGCTGGAGCTGTGCCAATCTGAAGCCAGGAACCAGGAGCTTCTTCCAGGCCATCTTCCACTGCTTTCCCAGGCCATAGCAAAGAACTGGAATGGAAGTGGAGCAGCCAGGACTCAAACCAGTGCCCATGTGGGATGCCGACACTGCAGGTGGTGGCTTTACACACTGTGCCATGACGCCGGCCCCTTCTAGGAATCTTTAGGGTGTTGTCCTGTGCATGTTTTTTTAAAGATGTATTTATATATTTGAAAGAGTGACATAGAGAGAGGAGAGGCAGAGAGAAAAAGAGAGAGAGAGAGAGAGAGAGAGAGAGAGAGAGAAATGTGTTCCATCTGATGATTCACTCCCCAATTGGCCACAATGGCCCAGAGCTGTGCTGATCAGGAGCCAGGAGCCAGGCGCTTCTTCCTGGTCTCCCACACAGGTGCAGGGGTCCAAGGACTTGGGCCATCTTCCACTGCTTTCCCAGACCATAGTAGAGAGCTGGATCAGAAGTGGAGCAGCCAGGTCTCGAACCGGCATCCAAATGGGATGCCAGCACTTCAGGTGAGGGCATTAACTTGCTGTGCAACAGCGCCAGCCCCCCTGAACATTTTTAAAGAGCCTAAACTAGAAAGATTCCAATCCTAAACATATTTGCAAAAGTGTATTATATCTAATGGTGTAAATGCCACTAAGATTTTTATAAAACCCATTATGTTTTTAAGAGAATTCTAATGCAAGCACTGAAGGCTCAAACTAAAGGAGAGCGTGTACAAAACAAGAAAAGAACTTGGGAGCAGGTGTTGTGGCTCACTGTGTTAAGGTGTCACTTGATATGCCCACAGCCCAGACAGGAGTGATAGGTTTGAGTACCTGGTACCCCACTTCCAATCCAGCTCTAGTTAACGTGGCTGAGAGGCAGCAGATGATGGCTCAAGTATTTGTGTTTCTGCCGTCCACAGAGATGACCCAGGACAGAGTTCCTGGCTCCAGCCTGGCATAGAACAGGCTGTTCCTGGGATGTAAAGAACCAGTGATGGGGCCGATGCTGTGGTGTAGTGAGAAAGCTGCCGCCTGCGATGCCGGGGTCCCATATGGGCGCTGGGTCAAGTCCCAGCTGCTCCACTTCCGATTCAGCTCTCTGCTATGGCCTGGGAAAGCAGTAGAAGATGGCCCAAGTCCTTGGGACCCTGCACCCATCTGGGAGACCCAGAAGAAGTTCTTGGCTCCTGGCTTCAGCCTGGCACAGCCCTGGCCACTGCAGTCATTTGGGGTGTGAATCTGAGATTGGAAAATCTCTCAATCTCTCTCTCTCTCTCTCTCTCTCTCTCTCTCCCTCTCCCCCTCCCCCTCCTTCCCTCCCTCCCTCCCTGCTTCCCTCCCCCTCTCTGTCACTCTGCCTTTCAAACAAATAAATCTTTTAAAAAAAAAAACAAACAAAAAGAAGCCAAAACAAAGCTCCTTTGTATCAACCTTTGAGTTTTTGTGTACTGGTATTTCAGATGCCTATGTGGACAGACAACAAAGAATACCCAGAGAAGGCTTCCAGTGGGGGAGTCTTAGTGTGATCTGCAGTAATGGGGGACATAGGGAGTGGAGAAAGGCCCCAGAACGCAAGTGAAAAGGGGGTCAGTCCAAGGTCAGAGCCAGTCCATCTCATATCCCATGCCCATCAACTTCTAAGGCTCTAGATGTGGAGCTTCATCTCGACTGACACAATGTCAGTGCAAAATCACTGGACTATAGCCAGAGTATATTTCCTAGGCCCTGGAGGGCCACACTAATAAACTGGATGAGCAGGCCTGCTGGGAGCATTGACCTTCCCCCGGATCCCAGTGATCCAGGTAAGAAGTTACAACAGCAAAGAAGGATCCTTCAAATGGCCTTCCTAGGTGCAGCCAATGGGCCTACTTCCGGATCCCCTGTGCATGTGTCTCTTCAGTACCTTAGCTGTTTCTCCAAGTACAGCGGGAGAGGTTGGCAATCGTACACTGCCTGACAACTGGGATAAATGAAACTCGAGAGCAATTCTGTCATCTGAATCAATCTTCCCTGGGGAGCTGGAGACTGTCTGCTGGGCTGCCAAGGTGTGGCAGTGGAGGAAGAATGTCTGGCCCGGTCAGGGACAGGTTTCTTGTGATTTTTACCATAGTGTGGTTAAGTGTGATGTACTGGTTTCAGCTGTTGGCTCAGTGGCATGTCTCATTCCCAGGAGGGACATTTCGGTGTACCCTCAGCATGCCCAATGTGCAGGATCCCATCATTTGTCAGGTTTCAGGATATGACATTGCCTAAGCCACGTTTGGGTCACAGACTGCCAGAGAAAGATGCAGCCCTTGGGTGCACACAGCACCCCTTTCCTCGTGTATTGTGCTGTCATCTCTTTGTGAGTATGGAGTCCATGGCATCCATCAGCCAGGTCTCACTGATGGCTTAGTTCTGTGGCCTCAGTTTGCCTCATACATTCCTGATGAAGCCACAACAAAGGGTTGGCATTAACCAGTCCTTGTTTTTGTTGTTGCTTTGGGGACTTTTTTTTTTCTTTGCAGTATATCTACTGACTCTTATTTATTTGAGAAGCAGAGATTGAGAGAGAAAGAGAGAGTGAGAGAGAGCACTTTCATCCTCTGGTTCACTCCCCGGACACACACAACAGCCAGTGTTGGGTCATGCTGAAGCCGGGCCTAGGGAACTAACTTGAGTTCCCTCTGTATCCCTCTGAATGCCTTAGCTTCAGAGCTCTCTACCTCGATTTCCACAGGGCCAGGCTAGGTCACCGGATTAGGCATTAACTCTAAGCAGACTCCCTCTCCTCCGTCCAGGGCACTGGGGGCATTGGCACCAGCGGCTTGGAGAGTGTCCCGGTGCCCAACCAATGGAAAGTGCGAAAGGAGGAACCGTGGGGCAGAGAGGCCAGGCCCTGCCCAGAACTCCCATAAGCAAGGACGCCTCTTCGCTGTCCAAGTCGGGATGGCGGCGACGGTGAGCGTGGAGCCCGCGGGCCCCTGCTGCTGGGACGAGCCGCTGCGCATCGCCGTGCGCGGCCTGGCCCCCGAGCAGCCGGTCACGCTGCGCGCGTCCATGCGCGACGAGAAGGGCGCGCTCTTCCGGGCCCACGCGCGCTACTGCGCCGACGCCGGCGGCGAGCTGGACCTGGCGCGCGCGCCCGCGCTGGGCGGCAGCTTCGCGGGGCTCGAGCCCATGGGGCTCATCTGGGCCCTGCAGCCCGACAGGCGCTTTTGGCGTCTGACGAAGCGGGACGTGCAGACGCCGCTGGCCGTGGAGCTGGAGGTGCTGGACGGCCACGGCCCGGAGCCCGGGCAGCTCCTGGCCCGCGCGGTGCTGGAGCGCCGCTTCCTGCCGCCGGGGGTGCGGCGCGAGCCGGTGCGCGCGGGCCGGGTGCGCGCCACGCTCTTCCTGCCGCCAGGTGAGCCGGGACCTCGGAGGATGCCGGGCTGTACATGGGTGGGGTTTGCTCAGAGAAACAGGCACTGGCCGTGTCAGAGGCCGCCCAGCAGAAATGGAGCTCTCGGATGCGCTAGGTTTTGTGCTGTGCGTTTTACCCGCACTACCTCTCTTCATCTCTGCAATATTCCAGTAACAGCAGCCCTGTCAGTCTGCAGATGAAAAAGCACACCGACCTGCTCCTAATCCTGCCCTACGTCAGCCCGACTGGTCTTTGGGAGAAATTATGACCGTCACGGTGCCCATGGCCACCTCTAGAGTCCTGGGCACAAGGGCCTTTCTGCACTTCCTATGTCCCCTCTACTGCAGATCACACTGAGACTCCCCACCGGAAGCCATCTTTGGGTTTCTTCTTTGTTGTCTGTCCACGTAGGCATCTGAAATATCGGTACACAAAAACTCAAAGGTTGATGTAACACAACCTGGAATTTTTTTTTTTTTTTTGGACAGGCAGAGTTAGACAGTGAGAGAGAGAGAAAGAGAGAGAGAGACAGAGAGAAGGGTCTTCCTTTTCCGTTGGTTGACCCCCCCAAATGGCCGATAAGGCCGGAACTGCGCCAATCCAAAGCCAGGAGCCAGGTACTTCCTCCTGGTCTCCCAGCTGGGTGCAGGACCCAAGCACTTGGGCCATCCTCCACAGCCTTCCTGGGCCACAGCAGAGAGCTGGACTAGGAAGAGGAGCAACCGGGACAGAATCCGGTGCCCCAACCGGGACTAGAACCCGGGATGCCAGCGCCGCAGGTGGAGGTTTATCCTAGTGAGCCGCAGCGCCGGACAAAAAACCTGGAGCTTTGTTTTGATATATATATATATATATATTTAAAGTTTACTTATTTGTTTGAAAGGCAGAGTGACAGAGAGGGAGGAAGGGAGGCAGGGAGGGAAGGAGAGAGAGAGAGCGTGTGAGTGCGAGCGAGAATCTTCCTACCTCAGGTTCACTCCTCAAATGACTGCAGTGGCCAAGGCTGGGCCAGGCTGAACCCAGGAACATCCTCCGGGTCTCCCATCTGGGTTAGGGTCCCAAACTTGGGTCAATTTACACTGCTTCACCAGGTGCATTAGCAGGGAGCTGGATCTGATGTGGAGCAGGAGGACTGACTCTGTGGCACAGCACCTCCTACAGGACCGGCATCCAAATTGGTGCTGGTTCAAGTCCCAGCTGCTCCACTTCCAAACCAGCTCCCTGCTAATGTGCTTGGGAAACCAGTGGAAGATGGCCCAAGTCTCTGGGCACATGCCACCCATGTGGACTCAAACCAGCTCTCTTATGGGTTATTTCATAGGATGCCTGCACTGTGGGCAGTGTCTTAACCTGCTGGGCTTCAGCGTGGGTCCATGCCCTGGCTTCTTAATCCCATGTCCACTCTTCAGCAGAGCCCTCAAAACCAATACTGTCTAAAACGTGAAACTCCTTTCACCATATATTTGTTAAGAAAAGGCTTTGTTACTCTCCCTTACATCTAGGAGACTTACAGCTTGCAGATCATTTGTCATAGATCATATGGAAGCTCAAACCATCAGTGAGAAGATACTCTGTGTTGTAGAGGTTTCTCCCCCTAAAGAGTCGGTATCCCTTTTCAGAAGTGCCTCAGGGATTTGTTCTCTTTCCTCTCACAGGAACCCACTAAGTAAATTGGAAAGTTGTCTAAATGGAAAACAGAATCCTTGCCTTGTTAATGCCTTCCCTGTACAATACTCCCTCCTCTAGGATCTGGACCCTTCCCAGGGGTCATCGACATTTATGGAGTTGGAGGGGGCCTGGTGGAATACCGAGCTAGCCTGCTGGCTGGCCATGGCTTTGCCACGATGGCGCTAGCTTTTTATGACTTTGAAGATCTCCCCAAGGAATATAGTGACATACACCTGGACTACTTTGAAGAAGCCCTGTGCTACATGATTGAACACCCTCAGGTTCTCCTCATGCCCTTTTTTAATCAACCTATAGAAATAGCTTCCTGGAATCGGTCACTGGTGCCAGGTGCTGCTCTGTTTGATCACAGAGGTTTCTTTGGGAGACTAATTGGGGCTTAGGTGCCTCTTGTTTCCACTCTCTCTGACAGAGGCACCTAATTAATCAGAAATTCCACGTGAGAGTTTATTACTAGTATTTAAATTCATTTTGTAATTCAAGTTGAGCTTCTCAGGATTTTTGCATGCTTGATACTTCATCTTTGATTTTCTGACATCAGAGTCTGTCCTCCTGTTTTGATCAGAACTTGCCCACCACTTAGACCAAGAAGTTAATTAATTGAACTCTGAAATCTTGCTTTCCTTCTATAATCACTTGCCAATGTGTTTATGGGGTCTATTTTGGATCCACATAGTTAGACACACAGCCACATTTTTAAAAAGATGTATTTATTTATTGGAAAGGCAAAGCAAGGGGCAGGTGGGAATACAGAAAGACAGAGGGAGAGATCTTCCATCTGCTAGTTCACACCCCAAATGGCTACAACAATCAGGTTTGGGATAGGCAGAAGCCAGAAGCCAGGCGCCAGAATCCTGGACTCCTGGTGGGTGGCAGAGGCTAAGTACTAAGTACAAATCCTCCATTGCCTTCCCATGTACATTAACAGGGAGCTGGATTGGAAGCAGAGCTTAACCTGCAGCACCACAAGGCAGCCCCATAGCCTATTTAAGCCTTGGATGGGGCCTCCTTCAATGAGATTCTGTACAAGACAAGCCTCATGCTTCAGCCCTCTCTAATGAATGATTCTCTGGGTCATTTATGACCAGTATCTAAATTTGCCAGTGAGATTAAAATTTGTTTGCCACGAATGCAGCCAGGTACTCGATACAAAGAAAGAGACACCCTGTGAGCTGAGGTTGTAGGTAATTCACAGATTAAAGCCAGGAGCATCTCTACTTACATTTATAAAGATGGATTGTATCGCCTAGATTCTCTACTCTTAACTCTTCTCACTTATTTTCTTCCAGGTAAAGGGCCCCAGCATTGGACTTCTGGGCATTTCTCTAGGAGCTGATATTTGTCTCTCAATGGCCTCTTTCTTGAAGAATATCTCAGCCACCGTTTCCATCAATGGATCTGGGTTCAGTGGAAGCAGAACCATATGCTACCAGCAGACAAGCATCCCGCCATTGGGCCACGACCTGAGGAGGATCAAGGTAGCTTTCTCAGGCCTCCTGGACATCGTGGATATCCGGAATGACGTTGTAGGAGGGTGTGAGAACCCCAGCATGATTCCAGTAGAGAAAGCCCAGGGGCCCCTCCTCTTCATTGTTGGTCAGGATGACCATAACTGGAGGAGTGAGTTCTATGCCCAAATAATTGCTGAGAGATTGCAGGCACGGGGAAAGGACAGCCCCCAGGTCCTGTCTTACCCTGGCACTGGGCACTACATTGAGCCGCCCTACTTCCCAGTGTGCCTGGCTTCCCTGCACAAATTACCCAACAAGCCGGTCCTCTGGGGTGGGGAACCCAGGGCTCATTCTCATGCCCAGGTAGATGCTTGGAAGCAAATTCTGTCCTTCTTTGGCAAACACCTGGGAGGTGCCCAGAAGACACTTCCCCCGAAATTGTGATGCATTTATCTGTTGTTGACTAGAGATTCAAGGTCAGATTCTAGCATTCAAAAGCCTTAAATGGATTACTTCTCAAATAGATAACATTAAATCATGTCTGTAATAGTGTGTGCTTACTGAATAAGATTTGTTTGCCATTACAATATTTTACTAACACCAACTGCTTGTAGAAGATTCCAAGGTACACATGATGAAATAATAGAAAGGATCCCCACTGCTAAAATTGCTGGTCCTTCTGGGTTTTCTGAGCTCATGCTTTGACCCTTAGATGAGTTTTATTTTTTATTTATTTAATTTTTTTTAAGAGTCAAAGAGAGAGCTCCCATAATCTGGCTCACTGCCCAAATGCCTGCAGTGGCCAGTACTGAGCTGGGGCAAAGCCAGGAGTAGGAATCAACCAGAGCTCCCACGTAGGCAGCAGGAACCCAGTTACTTGAGCCTTCACTGCTGCCTGCATTTATCAGGAGGCTGCTCTCAGGAGCCAGGCACTGCAATATAGATTCCAGCATCTTGCCCACTAAACTAAGCTAAACTTCTGCCCCATAGGTGATCTTTAATATCAGGTACTTTCTCCGACTGTGAGCAGCCGATTTTGCTATTCCACTGCTGGTAGCAAGGAAGACTCTTCTTTTGGCCTAAATTCTACAGAATAATGTTGATATAGGCACCTGACTTTTTCATTGGAGAGGTCAGAGAAGATTCGTTTGAGGAGTTAGGAACAAGTGTCCTTAGAATATTTAAGTCTAACCTTTGTTCTGAGGGGGAGTCAGTTGCATGTTTTCCCTCTTCCTGGCGCTAAGAATAGACCCTGGAAAATCATAGCATGATAATCTTAGAGGAATCATTCATACTTTCCTTGATGTCGGGGCTACACAGCATTGTATAGGTATCTTACAAGAAAAAGTAGCTTTTATACAAAAACTGGTATAAGAGACATCAAGCCAGACATTCCCAGCAAAGCTCTAGGAAAACATAGAGTCCACGTCTCGAAAGAAGTGTGGCAGGATTGTAGAACGGCATTGGAAGGAGACATGTTATAGTCGTTTTAGGAAAGTAGAGGCAGCCTCTGCCTATGCATTCCCCCTTCATGTTCACAGTCCTCTTACATTAATATAAACCCGCTCTCCCTGTAAGGCCTTCCAAAAGTCTCATTACTTTCCACTACAGATGAGGCCGCTCAGAACAGTTCCTTGGGTGTAGCTCACTATCGTCTTCTTCATCTCAACAGCTGTGATTTAAAGAAACCAGAGTTTATCCTCAGGGACACACGTCTGTAATGTGATGGTGTAATGAAGAGAAGATAGTTCTTACAGACGTTCCAGTTCACAAACGGGAGCCACCACCATCCCTGCTCCTCAGCAGCTCTGCATCTGCTGAGAACATGCTGCCCTGCCTCATCAGGGTGCAGTTTCCTCTGTGTGAGTTGTTCTCTGTGGCTCTTGGTTCTGCCTTAGAAGTTGAAACCTTTACCTCCATAAGGAAGTGGGATTGACAGCCAGGAAGCCTGCTTAACCTGCTTGCTAGTGGAAAGTTTGGAGTCCAGAGTCTGTGTTCGTTCTCTCACTCTTCCTCTATTTACTGGAAAGGCAGAATCACGGTCGACATTGCAGCACAGGGGGTTAAGCTGCTGCCTGTGGTGCCAGCATCCTGTATAGCACCAGGTAATAGTTCAGCTGCTCCACTTCTGATCTCTGCTAATCCATGCTATGTGCATGGGAAATCAGTAGAAGATAGTCCAAGTCCTTGAGTCCCTGCCACCCATATGGAGACCCAGATGGAATTCCTGGTTCATGGCTTAGGTTTTGCCCACACCTGGCCATTGCAGCCATTTGGGGAGTGAACCAGCAGATGAAAATCTTTCTCTCTCTCTCTGTTCTTTCACCATAAATATCTTTGTTGGCCTTTCCCACTTCCACTTGCCACCTGGCCCTAACGCCAGCTGTGATTCCTGTGCGTATGGATTTCTCCACAGGCTTCTTGGGCTTCCTCCCAGCATGGTGTCTGGATGTTGAGAAGCCAAGAGAATAAGGCATAAATACAAGGCATTTTCATGACTTAGCTTTGAAAACCACATACCATCACTTCCTTGAATGCTATTGGTTGGGGCAGACACAAAGACCTGTTGGGGTTCAGCAAAGTGGATGTGGACTTTATCTCTTGGTAGGGGAATGGCAAGGTTCTCGATGAGCATGTGGAATGGGAGTTACTCTTGTGATCATTTTTGGAAAACAGTGTGTCCACAGAGTTGTTAGTTGAGTAGTAATAGGCAACAAGACACTGCTGAAGTGAAAACAAGATACAAATTTTACCCCTAGCCACAGGAAACAGTCAACCTTCACGTTGTATTCCATAACATGATTGTATTACATTGACAAGGACTAATAAGATTTAACACTTACTCCTCAACTTTCATAATGGAAGCCAGGGCCAGCGCGGTGGTTTTTTAGCAGATAAAGCTGCCTCCTGCAGTGCCAGCATCACATATGGGCTGCTCCACTTCCAATCCTGCTCTCTGCCATGGAACGGGAAATCAGTGGAAGATGGCCTCTAAGCCCTTGGGGTCCTGCACCCGCGTAGGAGACCTCAAAGAAGCTCCTGGCTTCAGAACGGTCACTTTCCCCTCAGAGTTGACTACATATGGCCATGTGTCTCCAAGATTTTTGCTTCAAAAAGAACTTCAGATTGTTCGAAAGCTACCTAAAATATGGAAAGCAGTATGAATTATAAGGGAGAACGAGCAAAGATACCCATAAATGGAGCCAGAAATTAGGCTCTTAATGATGTTCATTATGAAGTCCTATACTGTACACTTGCCTCTGTTGGCCCACTCACTGTAGCAGTTTATGCAAAGAAGGAAACTTAATTAGTTGTATGAAATTTACAACATTCACAAAATAAAAGCAAAGCTTAGAAATCAATTTCTCCCAGAGACTGTTATCCTTAGAAACATTAAGTGATGTAGGAGCTGGTATCCTCCAGGAGGCCTCTAGAGAAGACATCAATCTCTTTACTCACTATGACCCTGGGGATGTCATTAACCTCATGAACCTCCAGTTCCTCAACTATAAAGAGGGGATAATGAGACTTTATGGGGCTGTTGGGATCTGAGGAGGCCTTCAGGTAAAGCACTGAACATATTTAAACTTTCAAGTATTAGCTGTTATTATACTAGATGAGGAGCCTGAGGCACAGAGGGTTAAGAACAATGCATGGTGGGTGTGAGAGATGAGTCAGTCCCGATCCAAAGGTTCCATCTCTCACTGACCATTTGGCCCACTGCCTTCCAGCCTGAGCAGACGTGCTCTAACAGTGTAGAATACTAAGGTGTACAGAAGACTGTGGGAAACTAGGGCCACACGATGGAGGCTCCATAAGCCAAGAGTTCAGACTTGAAATCAACCAGAAATAAGTAACTGTTTAACATATTGATCTTTTAAAAATAGAGCTATAAATATTTCTCCCTGAAGTTTATGGCTCAAGTCAGTTGAAGCCCAAAAGGAATTCTATTGGAAATGTTTATTTGTTGATTTATTTTTTTGAGAGGTAGAGTTACAGACAAAGAGAGAGACAGAGAGAAAGGCCTTCCATCCACTTGTTCTCGCCCCAAATGGCCCCAACAGCTGGAGCTGAGCCAATCTGAAGCCAAGAGCCAGGAATATCTTCCGGATCACCCACGTGGGTGCAGGGGCCCAAGGACTTGGGCCATCTTTTACTGCTTTCCCTGACTATAGCAGAGAGCTAGATTGGAACAGGAGCAGCTGGGACTTGAACCAGTGCCCTTATGGGATGCAGTTGCCACAGGCAGAGGCTTAGCCCACTATGCAACTGCACAGTCCCCAGGAAATGTTTTAAATAGGAGAACAATAGGGGCTGGCATTGTTGGTTCACTCCTCAAATGACCACAGTGGCCTGACTCAGAAGCCAGGAGTTAGGAACTCCATTCGGGTCTCCACCTGGGTAGTAGGATCTAAGTGCTTGGTACTCCATCTTCTGCCTCCCAGGCACACTAGCAAGAAGCTGGATTGGAGTGTGGAGTAGCTGGGGCTAGAACCAGACATTCCAAAATGGGATGGGGCTTCCCAAGCAGCAACTTCACTCACGACATCACAACAGCCCCACCCCCGACTAAGCTCCTTTATACACTCATTGTAAATAACCTTTGAATCCTGGGAAGGCAACATCTTGTGGAAAGCATTGCATTTTTTTCTGGTGTTAACATTAAGATATGCCACAAATCCAATAATCATGACTAGTGCAATAATGAATTTAGGGACAAGTCAAAATTACTTGAGCTTTTTTTTTTTAAATTTTATTTATTTGAAAGACAGAGTTATAGAGAGAGGTAGAGACAGAGAGAGAGAGAGAGGTCTTCCATCCGCTGGTTCACTCCCCAGATGGCCGCAATGGCCAGAGCTGTGCTGATCCGAAGCCTGGAGCCAGGAACTTCTTCCGCTCTCCCATGCAGTTGCAGGGGCCCAAGGACTTGGGCCATCTTCCACTGCTATCCCAGGCCATAGCAGAGAGCTAGATCAGAAGAGGAGCAGCCACGACTGAAACTGGCGCCCATATGGGATCCCAGCACTTCAGGCCAGGGCTTTAACCTGCTGCGGCACAGCGCCAGTCCCTTCAGTTGTTTTTTCTAAAACTTGGGGTCAACGAAAGACAGAAGGACTTTACTTTTAAAGGAAGTGGGGTTGACACATGGCTCTAAACCAGAAACTCCTGGTCAAGGGGTCATTAGCAAATGTATTAGATTCAGAAATCAGAACACATAACAATTATGATTTTATTTATGGTTAAATGGGACATTTGAAAGTAGAAGTGACCCTACACCCAAAATATATATTCACAGTCCTCTTTTTTTAATTTGACAGATAATGTTTGACAGTGAGAGGTAGAGAGACAGAGAGAAAAGTCTTCCTTCCATTAGTTCACTCCCCAAATTGTCGCCACAGCCGGCGCTACGCTGATCCAAAGCCAGGAGCCAGGTACTTCTTCCTGGTCTCCCTTGCGGGTGCAGGGGCCCAAGTGCTTGGGCCATCTTCCACTGCCTTCCCGGGCCGCAGCAGAGAGCTGGACTGGAAGAGGGGCAGCCGGGACTAGAACCCAGTGCCCATATGAGATGCCGGCACCACAGGCAGATGATTGACCAAGTGAGCCACGGCGCGGACCCTACATTCTTCTTTCTTAACAAGTAGTTTAATATAATTTTAATTTAATGGAATTCTACATTTAAAATTACATATATGAATATATTATTCACTATAGAAGTTTCAAGTAATACAGGAAGATTCTCTTAACTCAGTTCCCAACCCTGTCTTCTCCAAAGGATAGTTACTATTTCCAATATCAAGTGTGCCCTTCTAGAACTGTTTTGTGTGCATTGGCAAAAAATATATACGTGAATTGAAAAACATAGCTTTAGGCCGGCGCCGTGGCTCAACAGGCTAATCCTCTGCCTTGCGGCGACGGCACACCAGGTTCTAGTCCCGGTCGGGGCGCCGGATTCTGTACCGGTTGCCCCCCTTCCAGGCCAGCCCTCTGCTGTGGCCCAGGAGTGCAGTGGAGGATGGCCCAAGTGCTTGGGCCCTGCACCCCATGGGAGACCAGGAAAAAGCACCTAGCACCTGGCTCCTGCCATCGGATGAGCACGGTGCGCCGGCCCCAGCGCGCCATCCGCGGCAGCCATTGGAGGGTGAACCAACAGCAAAGGAAGACCTTTCTCTCTGTCTCTCTCTCTCACTGTCCACTCTGCCTGTCACAAAAAACAAACAAACAAACAAAAAAACCAAAAAAACATAGCTTTATGGGTTCAGTGCCTTCTCTCAAAAAAGCATCAATGCCAGGGCTAGCACTCTGGTATAGCGGGTAAAGCCGCCACCTGTATGGCGCCAGTTCAAGTCCTAGCTGCTCCACTTGTGAT
The DNA here is from genome assembly GCA_949820135.1 of Sylvilagus floridanus. Taxonomy (NCBI): domain Eukaryota; kingdom Metazoa; phylum Chordata; class Mammalia; order Lagomorpha; family Leporidae; genus Sylvilagus; species Sylvilagus floridanus. Next base: position 5,480,644 of record OX463228.1, on the reverse strand, counting down.
CCAAAATTCTTTGCTATGGGAAAGTAGTGGAAGATGGCCCAAGTGCTTGGGGTCCTGCACCTGTGTGGGAGACACTGAAGAAGCTCCTGGCTCGTGGCTCAGGATTGGCGCAGCTATGACCATTGTGACCATTTGCGGAGTCAACCAGCGGATTGAAGAACTCTCTCTCTCTCTGCCTCTGCCTCTCTGTAACTCTTTCAAATAAACATATCTTTAAAAAAATCATCAATGCCATATACGGTCAGGTTTTTCTGCATCCTAAAATATACGTAACTAATACTTTTGTTTGGCCACAGAAAATAGAACTTATCTCCCCGTGGTATTCACATTATTCCACTTATTCTGTGAAAAAGCAAAATGCATGCTCCATCTTCCCCTGGTCCCCACTGTCCCAACTCAGCTGGTTTTAGACCTTTATGACATTCACATTCACATCAGGAGATTCTCCACTAGCTTCTGTCCTCCTTCCTACCATTTTACAGTTCAATTCAATGTCTCATCTGAAACGTTGAACTTTCAACCTTGACAGTCTTTCTTCATCTGGGCAAAGATTATTTTAAGAGAGGAAGCTAATTTGGTTGGAGCCAGCAGCAGCCATGGCTTCCTTGAAGCAGGTTTAGGGAATAGTGTCCCCTGGTGGCCAGTGAAGGCAACTGCATGGTCCTTCAAAATGACTGCAACTTTAACTGTCAGGCCCAAGCTAGTTCTGGGGGAAACAGGTGATTTGCCAGAGACAGCACCCCAGGCCAACTCACCCACTGGCTATCCACTAGGAGGCAGACAACCGCGGGAGGCTGGACCTGGCCTGCTATAGGACTTAAGGCGCGACTTCCTGGGTTTGGAGCCTCCCATTGGCCCACTCAGAAGATCCTTGCCTCAGGCAAAAGCCAAAGGGCGTGATGAAAAACCCTCTCAAAGTGGAGGTGACCTCCACTCTGGGCCTTTGCATCCTGCAGGGCAGCTGAGCCCGGTGCTGGCCTCCTCCCGGGTGCACTGCTGGTTCTCCAGCCCTAGTTTTCCCTGCACTCAGCTGCAAATGGTGGCCAAGCCCTTATGCTGGTTAGGACCAAATTTTTATTTATTTATTTTATTTATGTAAGAAGCAGAAAGACAGACAAGATCTCCCATCTTCCAGTTTACCACCCAAATGTCCACAAGTGCCATGGGCAGAAGCTGGGAGCTGGGGAGAAGTGAGGGGAGAGAGAGGGAGTCCCTCATTCACTGGTTTGCTCTCCAAATGCTCACAACAGCCAGGGCTGGGCCAGGGCTGAAGCCAGGGGCTCAGAACTTAGTGCAAGTCTCCCACATGGGTGGCAGGAACACAATTACTTGAGCCTTCACCTACAGCCTCCCAGGGTCTGCATTAGCAGGAAGCTGGAGTCAGCAGCTAGAGTTGTTATTGAATCCAGGTACTCCCGTATGGGTTGGGGCATTTTAACCACTAAGATAAACGCCCACCACAGGGTTGCTTTTTTTTTTTTTTAGATTTATTTATTTTAAAGGCAGAGTGATAGAGAGGGAAAGACAAAGAAAAAAAGAGGTCTTCCATCTGCTGGTTCACTCCCCAAATGGCTGCAACAGCTGTGGCTGGGCTAAGCTGAAGCCAGGAGCCTAGAACTGCATCTGGATCTCCTTTTTGGGTAGCAGGGATCCAAGTACCCGGGCTGTCTGCTGCTGCTTTCCAATGTGGGATGCTGACATTGCATGTGGTTGCTTAACCTCCTGTGCCAAAACGCCATCCCTGGTTTTTATTCTGTTTTTTTTTTTTTTTTAAAGATTTATTTTATTTATTTGAAAGACAGAGTTACAGAGAGTTAGAGACAGAGGTCTTCATCTGCTTTTTCACTGCCCAGATGGCCGCAACAGCCAGAGCTGTGCCAATTCGAAGCCAGGAGCCAGGAGCCAGGAGATTCCTCCGGATCTCCCACGTGGGTTCAAGAGCCCAAGGACTTGGGCCATCTTCTACTGCTTTCCCAGGCCATAGCAGAGAGCTAGATTGGAAGAGGAGCCACCAGGATTAGAACCGGCACGCACATAGGCCAGGGCTTTAACCTGCCACGCCACAGTGCCGGCTCCTGGTTTTGATTCTTAAAAGCCCAATCTTGGGGGCTGGTGCTATGGCGTAGCGGGTGAAGCCACAGCCTGCAGAGCCGGCATCCCATATGGGCACTAGTTCAAGTCCCAGCTACTCTACTTCCAATCCAACTCTCTGCTATGGCCTGGGAAGGCAGTGGAAGATGGCCCAAGTCCTTGGGCCCTGTACCCGTGTGGGAGACCCGGAAGAAGCTCCTGTATCCTGGCTTCAGATCGGCGCAGCTCCAGCTGTTGCAGCCATTTGGGGAGTGAACCAGAAGATGGAAGACCTTTCTCCCTTTCTCTCTCTCTCTCTCTCTCTCTCTCTCTCTCTCTCTCTCTCTCTGTAGCTCTGCATTTCAAACAAATAAATAAATCTTTAAAAAAAGAATAAAAATATGAATATACATTTTCAGTTTCTTTAATAAACATCTTACTAGTTCTTATTTTTTTAATGTGATTAAGTTACCAACTTTTCAAAACAAAATTTTTTATTTCAAAAATTAAAATATTCACAGTATATAAGAATCAGAATATAGACAAGCAAAATGAGCACCATGTGAGCCTGCTCAGGCTGCCATACTACAACACCACAGATGAGTGGCCTAAACAACAGAAATTTGTTTTCTCACAATTCTGGAAGCTGGCACGCCAAGTGATGGTGGAGTAGTTTCCATGGTTTCTCCGTAGGGCCTTCTCTGTGCTGCTGCTCCTGGTGTCTCCTACTCTGCTAGTAAGAACACCAGTCCTTTGGATTATGGTCCTACCCCTGCTTCTATTTATCTGAAAGGGAAAGAGAGAACACCCCATCTGCTGGTTCACTCCCCACATGGTAGCCATGGCTGGGGCTGTGCCAGGCCGAAGCCAGGACTTTCTTCAGGGTCTCCCACCTGGGCACAGGGGCCTAAGCCCCTGGGCCTTTTTGCTGCTTTCCCAGGCAACTCAGCCAAGCGCTGGATTGGAAGTGGAGCAGCCAGGAATCCAAGTGGCAGCTTAGCCCACCACAGCACAACGCCAGCTCTTGAAGACCCTGTATCAGTCACCTTTTCATGACTGTAAAATGCCTGAGAGGAGCTTCTTGGGAAGGAAAAGGTTTTTTGGCTTCCTGGTAGGAAGTTCACGTGCAGGACCTGGTGGCGGCTGGCAACAGAGGGTGGTGTGGAGGAATGCTCACAGGGCAGGCTAGGATGCAGAGCAAGACAGGCCAAACTCAATAACCAGGCCTGGGGCTGCACTGTGGCTCAGCAGGTTAAGCACCACTCGCAACGCTGGCTCCCATGTCAGAGGACCAATGACAGAGCCAGCTGCTTCACACAGCTCCCCGCTAATGTGCCTGGGACGGCAGTGGATGAAGGGCCAAGTGCTTGGGCCTCTGCCATTTACATGGGAAACCAGAATGGAGTTTCAGGCTCCTGGTTTTGGCCTGGCTCAGACCCTGCATTTGGTGAGTGAACCAGAGGATGGAACATCTCCCTCCCTCTCCCTGTCATTCTGCCTTACAGATAAATTAATTAAAACCACAACAACAACCAGGCCTCTCTCTGGAGAACTACCTTCCAAGGGAAGCCCTCAATGTTGGGGAAACTCCCACAAGGGCTCCCTCAGCCACATCACTGAAGCAAGTCTCCACCCTTAATTCATCAAAGTTAATATAAGATTTCAGAGTTTAAATATCTGCATGAGTTTGGGGAGCCAAGTCCTTTTCAATCCATATTGGGCCCTACCTCAAAATAGCAATGAGGGTCAGGACTTCAATATATGACTTCTGAGGACACACCATTCAGCTAGTAACAAACATAACTTCATAATATCATTTTTAGGTATACTTACATGTTCATGTACACATGTGTGTATGCTCTGTTTAATTGCTTTAAATTTATCGGATTTGAGAGGCAAGGAGAGAGAAAAAGAGAGAGAAATAGAATCTCCCATTCACTGAATCACTCCCCAGATGTATGGGATCTGGAGATTCAATCCAGGTCTTTCAAGTGAGTAGCAGAAACCCATCTACTTGAGCCATCACCACTGCCTCCCAGGGAGTAACCTTGCAGGCTGCTGGAAATGGAATAGGAGCCAGGACTTTGAAGCCAAGCACTCCAACAGAGAGTCCCAACCGGCAACTTAACTACTGTGGCATTTTTTAAAAAGATTTATTTATTTATTTGAAAGAGTTACAGAGAGAGAAGGAGAGGCAGAGAGAGAGGTCTTCCATCCGCTGGTTCACTCCCCAGATGGCCACAACGGCTAGAACTGATCTGAAGTCAGGAGCCAGGAGCTTCTTCCCGGTCTCCCACGTGGGTGCCGGGGTCCCCGGTCTGGGGTCATCTTCTACTGTTTTCCGAGACTAGAGCAGAGAGCTGGATTGGAAGAGGAGCAGCCAAGACTAAAACTGGTGCCCATATGGGATGCCAGAGCCGCAGGCGGAGGATTAACCAACTGGGCCACCGTGCCGGCCCCAGCAAAAGGTTTTAAAGCTTTAAATACACATTCCCTGGGGCCGGAGCTACGGCACAGTGGCTTTAAGCTCCAACCAGCAGCCCAGCATTCCATAGCAGTGCTAGTCCCGGCTGCTCCACTTCCAATCCAGCTCCCTGCAAATGTGTCTTGGAAAGCAGTGGAAGATGACCCAAGTGCTTGAGCCCCTGCACCCACGTGGGAGACCTGACAGGTAAATATTAATATATATATATATATATATATATATATATATCTTAAAAAAAACACATTGCCAACAGCCCTCTAGAAAGGGTGCATCAAATTATAAAACAGCAGAGTATTTTGTGCCCCTATTTTACTATTTTCTAGCAACTCCTAGAGGGAAAAAAATTATTATTTTTTTGACAGGCAGAGTGGACAGTGAGAGAGAAAGGTCTTCCTTTTGCCGTTGGTTCACGCTCCAAAGGCCGCTGCGGCCGGCGCACCGCGCTCATCCGCAGCCAGGAGCCAGGTGCTTCTCCTGGTCTCCCATGGGGTGCAGGGCCCAAGCACTTGGGCCACAGCAGAGGGCTGGCCTGGAAGAGGGGCAACCGGGACTGAATCCGGCGCCCCGACCGGGACTAGAACTCGGGGTACCGGCACCGCAGGCGGAGGATTAGCCTAGTGAGCCACAGCGCCGGCCAGAAAAATTATTATTATTTTTACAATTTTTAGTTAATTTGGAGGAAAAAGACACCTTGTTCTACAAAACCAACACTTTGTGATATTTTAAACGTGGGCCCGAACCTTCCATCGCCGCTGGCTCCCCGTAGCGTCCTAGGTAATGAAGGAGAAACTCGGTGGAGGCTGGCACTGGACAGTCGGGCGCGAATGGATTATTTACTCAGGAAAACTGACGGGAAGGGCAGCCGCCGGGGAGCGGCGTTTAAACCGCGCTGTAACGGGAAGGGGGCTTCGACCTTGGTGCAGGGACACGACTGCGGACCTCATGCCGACACCGCTTTGGGTGAGGAGCACACGCGCCCGGCCGCTCCGCGTCACCAGCAGCCGCCCCGCCGCCAGGAGCCGCGCGGGAGGACCCCGGCGGCCGCCACGCCGTCCCACAATGCTCCGCTCAAGCCTCCCTGCGGGCGGAGAGAAAGGACCGCGGCCGGCGTAGGCCTCCGCGGAGGGCTCCGAGAACTGCGCACGCGCGCTGACCCCGGCGGGCCCTAGCAACCAGAGCAGTGACGGTAGCAACGGGCGGAATGGTGAGTACCCTCCGGGCCCCGTCGCCAAAGCTGAGAGATCGGGAGTGGGAAAGGCGGCTGTAACGTGTTGTGGGTGCGGGGGTCCTGGAGCAGCGGACGGGAGCGCTAGCGGAGGCTACTCCGTGGAGTCGGAGGCCCGAGGGGGAAGAGCAGCCGTGGCCCGGGGTGGTCGGGTTGAGGGACGGCCTGGGGCTCTGCTGGGAAGCTGAGGTGAGGTGCAGGGACCCTGACGCCGAGAGGAGGGAGGGCCAAGAGCAGGACATTCCAGAAAGGGGGACGATGGCAGTGGGGATGGGGAGTGTGGACAAAGATATCCCTTTCGGAAGCAGTAATTTTAATCCCCCCACCCCGGCGAGGTGGAGGGGGACTGGTTACCGGGGAGGCCTGGGTGGCCGCCGCTGCAGCCTTGTTCGTCACCCGTGATGTGTCCAGCTTGCTCCCCGAATGGCTGTGAGTGCAGTTATCAGACAATGCTGTACGACCCGCTCTGATGGACCGGTCAGGGCAGTGTTTCCCAGTATGCCGAAGTATGATTTGGTTGGAATGCAGACTGTGGGTTTTAATATGATAAGGGGGTTCAGGAATGCATTTCCACAAAGCGCCTCAAGTGACTCTAAAGTTGGGGGGTATCCCGTCACACTTTGAGAAATGCTGCTGCCTTGGGTTTGGAATCTGCCAGTGGCTTGTCCAATCAGGGTTCTTTACGAAGTAGCAGTCTTACCTAGGGATGTCCGTTACTCAACTCCTAGTTAAATGTGCACCGTCTTGTTTACATACTTAGTAGCTCCAGTTTGAAGAAGGTTACAGATCCAGCCCGAGCTATTTAGCAAAGTATGCTATTGTTGTGCCAGGTAGAGACGTTTATGAAGGGTAAGTGTAATTAGCCATCTTTTTGAGATTTCAGGGTCATAGAAGTAAGCAGAGATTGGGCCCAGGGGATTGAAATAATGAAGTTATGCTTGCCCTCAACCACAAGGTTAAATACCACTCTTAAAAAAGTGTGTCCCAGGGCCAGCATTGTGGCATACCAGGTAAAGCTGCTGCCTTTAAGGCTGGCAACCCCTCTGGGTACCAGGACAAGTCCAGGCTGCTCCAGTTCCAAGCCAGCTCTCTGCTGTGGCCTGAAAAAGCAGTGGAAGATGGCCCAAGTGCTTGGACTCCTGCACCCATGTGGGAGACCCGGAAGAAGCTCCTAGTTTCTGGCTTAGGACCAGCCCAGGTCTGGCCATTGCAGTCATTTGGGGAGTGAACCCAGTGTATGGAAGATCTCTCTCTCTCTCTCTCCGTCTCTCCTCCCTCCCATCTATAACTCTACGTTTCAAATGAATAACATAAGCATCTTTAAACTTTTATTTGTTTATTTGAGAGGCAGGGTTAGAGAGAGAGAGAGAGCTCTTCTATCTGCTGGTTCATTCCCCAAATGGCCACAACTGCTGGAGCTGAGCCGATCTGAAGGCAGGAGCTTCTTCGGATCTCCTATGAGGGTGCAGGGGCCCAGGCACATGACCTCTACTTTTCCCACACCATAGCAGACAGCTAGATAGGAAGAGGAGTAGCTGAGACATGAACCAGCACCCAAATGGGATGCCGGTGCCACAGGCAGAACTGGCTGGCCCCAACATAAAAATCTTAAAAAAAAGAAAGAAAAAGTTGTGTCCCCTCACAGGCATTTGACTGAAGTCTACTGTTTTGTTTTTTCTTTTTCCAACAGGCAGAGTTAGACAGTGAGAGAGGTCCTCCTTCCGCTGGTTCACCCCCCAAATGGCTGCTCCCGAAGCCAGGAGCCAGGTGCTTCCTCCTGGTCTCCCATGCGGGTGCAGGACCCAAGCACTTGGGCCATCCTCCACAGCCTTCCTGGGCCACAGCAGAGAGCTGTACTAGGAAGAGGAGCAACCGGGACAGAATCTGGCGCCCCAACCGGGACTAGAACCCGGGGTGCTGGCGCCACAGGCAGAGGATTAGCCTAGTGAACCACAGCGCCAGCCCTGAAGTTTACTGTTAAGGAATGCAGGCAGTTCTGGCTCTCAGGCTTATATTCAGGAGAGGGAAGACTCAGCACTAAGTAAATTCTGCATGTGTGAACCATAAGAATTATTGAAAGTCTTTTAGTGGAAAAATCTGAATCAGTAATTAGAGGAAATTAGCTGCAGCTGCAAATAGCACAAAGGGCCCTCCAGAAATACATGCACATGTTATATTTAAAATTTTTTCTGCATCTTAAAAAATGATCCTATTTCACATTAAAATCCAGATTTTTTGCTTCTCTGAAAAATCAAAAATGCCATGTTGCACTGTTGGTCACATTTTTTTTTTCACCTTTTAATATTACTGAAATACAGTGTCATGTAATTGGCAGCATCTTTTCTTTCTTGATACATAAAATAAAGCTGTTACTTAAAATTAATGGAATTCTTAAAAAAATTAATGGAATTCTTAAACTTGTAGAAAAGTGTAGTAGGATAACTTTTACCCACATCCCACCTGCCAAAAGTTGTCTGGAGGTGAGGAAAGGTTATGCTCTTTACATGGCCTCTGCCCTTACCCGCCAGCTCTGGCCAGCTTGGTTCTTTAGGCATTTCAACTTTTGACCCCTAACTATAAGGGGAGCCAGTGCCCTTACACAACTTATATTGTCACAACAAATGGCTAGGTTGCCTCCAACTCTGGTTTCCACAAACGATGTTGAGAAAGTGTTCCTCTGTGTGTCTTTTTGTGGGCCCATGCTGGGCTTTCTCTGGGAAGTACAGCCAGGAGTACAGTTGCTGCATCATAGGATCTTGGTGTACTTCGTTTCCCTAGGCAGTCTCAGAATTCTTTCCAGTATGTCTCCACCAGTTTTACTTCCACCAACTGAAGAGTTTCCATTTCTCCACATTTTCATCAACTTTCTAACTTTTACTGGTCTAAGGATGTGTTTTGGTATTCCATTTTTTTCCTTTGTGTTTCTCTGATTTTCAGTGAGTTAAATCACTTCTTGATATACTTACTTGACATCTGGGTTTCAGTTTCCATGAATTGTCTGTTCGTATTTTTTGCCAGCTTTTCCATTTTTCTTCTTGTTTTTGAGTTTCAGGAGATCTTTGTATATTCCAGATATTAATCCTTTGTTTCACATTGAAAATATCTTTTTGCATTTCTACTTATTTATTTTCACATACTTGAAAGGCAGAGCGAGCAAGAAAGAGATCTTCCATCCCCTGGTTCACTCCTCACATGGCCACAACAGCCAGGACTGGGCCTGGCTGAAGCCAAAAACCTGGAACTCCATCTGAGTCTCCCGTGTGGGTGGCATGGTTCCAAGCGCTCGAGCTAACACCTGTATCCCTGGATGCATTAGCAGGAAGTTGGATCAGATGCGAAGGAGCTGGGACTCAAACCAGCGCTCTGATAAGGGATCCTAAGCAGCTTTACTGGCTGGGCCACACTGCTGGCTCCTCCTCTGACCATTTAGCTGTGAGCTTCAGCAGTGAAGTTCTTTACTTGTTGAACTCACTTTGCTTGAATATTTGTCATTTTATTCAGTTGGATTTTCTATATAAATGATCATCTGTATGCAATAACAGCTTTACTTCCTCCCTTAATCATTTCACTTTGTATTTCTTTTTATTATAACACTGATAAAGAGTTCTTGTACCATGTTAGTGATAGTGGAACCTTTGATGTGTTTGGGACCTTTAGGAAATACTTTTCATGCTTCCTTCCCAGCTTCTTTGAGATGAACATCCTCTACACACATCCTGATACCCCTACTGGTCTCAGTGTTTTCCTTTTCCTTAGTAACTGTTACCTTCTAATAGCCAATAAAATTTGCTCATTATATATATTTATATTTATATATTATATATGTATATTATATAAATATGTGCACACATATATTTTCACGATATACTCCACCCAGTAAATAGATGTAAGTTCTATGAAATCAGGGCCGGTGCGTGGTGTAGTGGGTAAAGCTGCTGTCTGCAGTGCTGGCATCCCTTATGGGTGCCAGTTCTATTCCCGGCTGCTCCTCTTCCAGTCCAGCTCCTGCTATGGCCTGGGAAAGCAATAGAGGATGTCCCAAGTCCTTGGGTCCCTGCACCCATGTGGGAGACCTGGAAGAAGCTCCTGGCTTCGGATCGGCATAGCTCCATCCGTTGCGGTCATTTGGAAGTAAACCAGAGGATAGAAGACTTTCTCTCTCTCTCTCTCTGCCTCTCTGTAACTCTGCCTTTCAAATAAATAAATAAATCTTTGGAGAAAAAAAAAAAGTTCCATGAAGTCAGGGATCTTTGTTTTCTTCACTGATGTTTCCTAAATACTTAGAAGAATGCTTGGTATGTGGTAGACAGTCAATGAATATTTGCTGAAATAAATTAATCTCTCCATTAAGTATGTATGGTGTTTGTTACAGCTTTTGGTATATAGCTTTTATCAAGTACGGAATTTCTCTTTAACTCTTAGCTGAGCAGAGAATATCAGCTGTAGGAGAAAGCATTTAGCCAAGTGGTTAGGGTGCCAGTTAAGAGCCAGGTCCCTGAGTTTGATGCTCAGCTTCAGTTCATGACTCCAGCTTCGTGGCTGCTTTGTTGGCACTGACCCTGGGAGGCAGCAATAATGGCTCAAGTAGTTGGGCTCCTGCCACTTGCATAGGAGAGTTGGATTGACTTCCCAGCTCCTGGCTTCAGCCAAGTCCAATCCTGACCGTTGTGTGCATTTGAGGAGTGAAACAGCCAGCAGGGGCTCTCTCTGCCTCTTGAATGAATGAATGAATAAAATTTAATATCATATTTAGAACTTTTTCAAATGCTTTTTCCACACTTAGGGAAGTAAATATGATTTTCTCCCCTTTAATCCATTAATGATTTACATATATAGATTTTTCTGTTGAGCTCCTTGCACTCTTGGGATAAATTATTCTTGATCATGGTCATTATACATCATTGGCTTTAAAAATTTAATATTGTTTCCAGCTATGTTGAAAAGTAAATGGGGTTACTTATCTGTTATGGCATCAAGGTTATACTAACCTCATAAAATAAGTTGGCAGCTTCCCCTGTTTTTCTGGTTTCTGAAACAGTTTGTGTAACAGGGAGTATTTGTTCCTTGAAAGCTTAGTAGAACTCACTTATAAAACAATCTAGGCGGGCCAGCACTCTGGCATAGTGGGCTAAGATCCCACATGGGTGCCGGTTCAAGTCCAGGCTGCTCCTCTTCCAATCCAGTTCTCTGCTATAACCTCCAGAATTGCAGAAGATGGCCCAAGTGCTTGGGCCCCTGCACCCACGTGGGAGACCCGGAAGAAGCTCAGGAAATGAGGAGGAAGCTCGGATCTCCTGACTTTGGATCAGCTCAGCTCTGACCATTGTGGCCATTTAAGGAGTGAACTAGTGGTTGGAAGACCTTTCTCTCTGTGTCTGTAACTTTACTTCTCAAATAAATAAATTTTAAAAAATCTAGGCTTGGATTTTTAAGAGAGGAGAATGAGATTAAGTCTCCTTTATACAACATTTATGTATTCCCATCCTCTGATTCTTCGGATGACAGTTTAAAGTTTTTATTCATTTATTTGAGAGACAGAAACAGAGCTCCTATCCATTGGTCCAAATCCCCACATGGCCCTAGACCAGGAACTAAAGCCAGGAGCCTAGAACTCAATTCAGGTCTCCCATATGGGTTACAGGAACCCAGGCACTTAAGTTATCATTGCCACCTCTCAGAGTCTGCATCAACAGGAAACTAGAATCCTGAAAACCAAGAATTGAACCCAGGTCAGGGTGTGTTATGGCACAGAAGGGGCTAAGCTACCACTTGGGATACCAGAATTCAGTGTCAAAGTGCCAGGTTTGAGTAGGCTGCTCTGCTTCTGATCCAGCTCCCTGCTAATGCATCTGAGAAAGCAGTGAATGATGGTCCAAGTACTTGGGCCTCCGCCACCTATGTGGGAAACCCCAGTGGAGCTCCTGGCTCCTGACCTTGGCCTGGCTCAGACATTTGGGGAGTGAGTCAGTAGATGGAAGATATCTCTCTGTTTCTCTCTCTCTCTCTCCATTTCAAATCAGTCTTTAAAAAAAAAAAAAAAAGCATTGAACCCAGGCACTCCAATGGCATCCTAACTACTAAACCAAATGCTAGCCCCTTGTAACAGTTGTGACACTTTTATGCCTTTTTCTAGAAATGCATCTCTTGTCTAGATTTGAAAGCATTATCATATTTTGCTTTAGTATTATATTTTTAAAGTCTCTGTGGTATCTAGTTATTTCCTCTTATTCATTCTTTGAATTTATATCTTTCCCTTCCTTTGCTTAATCAGACTTCCCAGAGATTTAAGAATCAACTGTTAGTTTTCTTAAAATTTTCCCCAGTTCTTTTTTTTATTATTATTATTTATCTGATAGGCACAGAGACAGACATAGAGCTCTTCCATCCATTGATTCACTCCCCAAATGCCCACAATAGCTGGAGCTCCGCCAGACCAAAGCCCTCAGTCCAGGTTTTCCATATGGGTGGCAAGGCCCTAACTACTTGAGCCATCACCTATTGCCTGCCAGGGTGCACGTTGGCAGAAAGCTGGAATTAGAAGTAGAGATGAAACTTACAGCCATGCTCTCTGATACGGAATGCAGGCATCCCAGCCACTCCTTCAAGTGCTCACTGTATCTCTTGTTTACTGATGAACATACTTGAAATTATAAGTTTCCTTCTTTTTAATCATTTATTAGTTTATTTTATTATTTTATTTTTAACAAAATTTATTAGTATAATATATCTGTACTTTGTAGACCTAATTGTATATATTTGTAAAACTTTGTTATTGTTTGTGGTTCCTTTTTTTTTTTTTTTTTTTGACAGGCAGAGTGGACAGTGAGAGACAGAGAGACAGAGAGAAAGGTCTTCCTTTGCCGTTGGTTCACCCTCCAATGGCCACTGCGGCCGGCGCATCGCGCTGATCCGAAGCCAGGAGCCAGGTGCTTCTCCTGGTCTCCCATGGGGTGCAGGGCCCAAGCACTTGGGCCATCCTCCACTGCACTCCCTGGCCACAGCAGAGAGCTGGCCTGGAAGAGGGGCAAAAAACAGGACAGAATCCGGTGCCCCGACCGGGACTAGAACCTGGTGTGCCGGTGCCTCAGGTGGAAGATTAGCCTATTGAGCCATGGCGCCGGCCCTTTTTTTTTTTTTTTTTTTTAAGATTTGTTTATTTTGGGTCCAGTACTATGGTGTAGTAGGTTAAGCTTCCACCTATGGCACCAGCATCCCATATGGATGCCGGTTCGAATCCCAGCTGATACACTTCTGATCTGCTCCCGGCTAATGGCAAGGGAGAGCAGTGGAAGATGGCCCTATTACTTGGGCCCCTGCACCCACGTGGGAGACCTGGAAGGAGCTCCTGGCTTCATATCGACCCAGCTCTGGCCATTGCCAGCCATTTGGGGAGTGAACCAGCAGATGGAAAACTTCTCTGTCTGTAACTCTGTTTCTCAAATAAAAAAATAATTCTTTTAGAAAGATTATTTGAGGCTGGCACCATGGCTCAACAGGCTAATCCTCCGCCTTGTGGCGCCGGCACACCAGGTTCTAGTCCTGGTCGGGGCACCGGATTCTGTCCTGTTTTTTGCCCCTCTTTCAGGCCAGCTCTATGCTGTGGCCAGGGAGTGCAGTGGAGGATGGCCCAAGTGCTTGGGCCCTGCACCCCATGGGAGACCAGGAGAAGCACCTGGCTCCTGGCTTCGGATCAGCACGAAGCGCCGGCCGCAGTGGCCATTGGAGGGTGAACCAACGGCAAAGGAAGACCTTTCTCTCTGTCTCTCTGTCTCTCACTGTCCACTCTGCCTGTCAAAAAAAAAAAAAAAAAGATTATTTGAAAGGCAAAGTTACACAGTTGAGAGGCAGAGAGAGAGAGGTCTTCCATCCGATGGTTCACTCTCCAGTTGGCTGCAATGGCTGGAGCTGTGCCGAGCCAAAGTCAGAAGCCCAGAACTTCTTCGAGGTCTCTTCCACATGAGTGCAGGAGCCCAAGGACTTGGGCCATCTTGTACTTCTTTCCCAGGCCACGGCAAACAGCTAGATCGGAGGAGAAGCAGCTGGGACTAGAACCGGTGCCCATATGGCATGCCGGCGCTTCAGGCCAGGGCGTTAACCCGCTATGCCACAGCGCCGGCCCCAATAAATAAATCTTTAAAAAAAAAATGTGTTTGTTTATTTGAAAGCTTCAGATAGAGAAGGAGAGACAAAGAGACAAAAATCTTCCATCTGCTGATTCGCTCCCCAGATGGCTGCAACAGCCAGATCTGCACCAGGCTGAAGCCAGGAGCCAGGAGCTCCATCCTGGTCTCCCATGTGGGTGCAATGGCCAAGTACTTGGACCATCTTCCATTGCCTTTCCAGATCCATTAGCAAGGAGCTGGATTGGAGGTGAAGGAGCCAGGACTCACTGTCGCTCAGATATGGGATGCAAGCAGCATCTTAACCAGCTGGGCCATGTGCTGTACCCTGTGATGACCTCCAGGTCATTGTAATAAAATTATTATGGCTGATATTTCCACTCCCATCATGCACTTGATGCTCTGACACTTCCAAGATTTCCAAAAACGAGCATGGAAATGGGTGGTACTTAAGCTCCACTCTGATGTGGGGTGCTGGTGTCCCAAGTGACAGCTTAACCCACTGTACCGCAATGCCGGCTCATTCTCTCTCTCTCTCTCTCTCTCTCTCTTTTTTTTTAATGAGCTCTAGCAATAATTTGTTAAGAAGTTATCGTCCTTTGGGCATCTTTACAATTTTAAATGTCATATTAAGTTGAATTATAAGATGTGACAGATTCTGTTTTAAAAAAGAAAAATAAGTTTGAATAAAACTATAGCAAGTGGCCGGTGCAGTGGCGCAGCAGGTTAACACCCTGGCCTGAAACACTGGCATCCCATATGGGCACTGGTTCTAGTCCTGGCTGCTCCACTTCCAGTCCAGCTCTCTACTGTGGCCTGGGAAAGCAGTGGGAGATGGCTCAAGTCCTTGGGCCCCTGCGCCCACGTGGGAAACCCGGAGGAGGCTTCTGGCTCCTGGCTTCGGATCAGCGTAATTCCAGCCGTTGCAGCCAATTAGGGAGTGAACCATCGGATGGAAGACCTCTCTCTCTCTGCCTCTCCTCTGTGTAACTCTGACTTTCAAATAATAAATAAACTATAGCAAATACTTTTTAACCACTTGAACCTTTTATTTTGTACCTACTGATAGAATTCTTTTAAATATACTTAGGTATATATATTTGTATTCTATGTCATCCTTTGTAAACTTGGAAAAGAATATGTAGATATGAAATAAAATGGTTAATATTTTTCTAAAATCTCATCACTGCCACCTAGCCACAGCAGTTGTACATTGATTGTAAGCTAAATCTGAACTTCAGTTTTCAAAAATTTTAATGTAAAAAAGATGTAGACCTTAGAATCGATGAAATAAAATATATTTTAATATCAGGTATTGGCCGGCGCCGTGGCTCAACAGGCTAATCCTCTGCCTTGCGGCGACAGCACACCGGGTTCTAGTCCCGGTTGGGGCGCCGGATTCTGTTCCGGTTGCCCCTCTTCCAGGCCAGCTCTCTGCTGTGGCCCAGGAGTGCAGTGGAGGATGGCCCAAGTGCTTGGGTCCTGCACCCCATGGGAGACCAGGAAAAGCACCTGGCACCTGGCTCCTGCCATCGGATGAGCGCGGTGCGCCGGCCGCAGCGCGCTGGCCACGGCGGCCATTGGATGGTGAATCAACGGCAAAGGAAGACCTTTCTGTCTGTCTCTCTCTCACTGTCCACTCTGCCTGTAAAAAATAAATAAATAAATAAATAAATAAAATAAAAAATAAATAAATATCAGGTATTGAAAGGTATATAATTTGAGGCCAGTGCTATGGTGGAGTAGGCTAAGCCTCCACCTGCGGTGCTGGCATCCTATATGGGCTCTGGTTCGTGTCCTGGCTGCTCCTCTTTTGATCCAGCTTTCTGCTTGTGGCCTGGGAAAGCAGTGGAAGATGGCTCAAGTGCTTGAGCTCCTGAACCCACATGGGAGTCCTGGAAGAAGCTCCTGGCTTCAGGTCAGCCCAGCTCTGGCCATTGTAGCCATTTGGGTAGTGAACCAATAGATAGAAGACCTTTCTCTCTATGTGTCTGTAGCTCTACCTCTCAAATAAATAAATAAATAAATAAATAAATCTTTTAAAAAGAAAGGTATATAATTTTTGCAAACCAAGTGGGAGTGAAGTATATGGGTCTTACATGATTTCCTTATTTTCTCTGAGAGATATTTAAATAAATTATTCTGATTTTAGGAAATTTAAAACACTATCTTTGCTTCTAAAATCTCAAAGGAAGAAATTAATCCTTTTAATAGTAAAAGCCAAGGCTAATAATTATTGTATGAAAATTGAGTCAGTAAATCACACCAATAAAGACAACTTTGATTTTTCTTCTTTTTCTTTAAGGCAAAAGCAACAACAATCAAAGAAGCCCTTGCCAGATGGGTGAGTCTTTTGAGTTTTTCTTTTAGAAACCATACAAGGAAAATTGTTGTTTAATTAAATCTGACCATTCAACATAAAGAATCTTTGTGGCATTGAAGTTGTTCATCCATCTTGTCTGTCATGGTAGAAACATGAGCCCACACAGGTGATAAAATTGTTTGGAACTTAATCACATACATATAAACATTCTCATACATTCAAAGGAGTGCAAGTAAATTTGGTAAAATCTGAATAAAATCAGTAGATTGTTTTTGATTCAATAGCAATATACGAGAAATGATATAATTTTACAAATATTAGTGAGCAAACTGTACAAAGGAGCTGTGCTATATTTTATAATTGCAGGTGGATCTTCAAATATCTCAGCAGGAATTTCAATTATAAAAAATCTGACCCCTGGAAAATTTAAATATAGAAAGACTGATTCATCTATTACTGTACTCAGTACAGTACATTTGTTACTGTGTTTCAGTACATTATCTTTTCAACTTTATCATTAATCTACATGTTATTTTCAAGTGAAAGACTGTCCAGTCTTTCAACAGGTGATGATTTTAGTCTCAGAAGCTAGGACATAGGCGCATCCTGTGAATATGGCTAAAGAAAAATCATGCATAAACAACTACAAAAATGTCAACCAAAAATACTAAAACATAAAATAATATTAGAATGGAAAAGTGTATTGTAAAAAACATAGATTAACTAAATATTTTGAATCTCATAACATCCTCTGAAGTTTGTACAGACTTAATTCAGCATTTCTATTTATAATGAACAGAGATGGCTTCTTGATTTCTGTGCCGGTAATGAATTTATATATCTATGTAATGAGGGCTTTTTTTTTAACCGAATAGTATACCTTTTGCTTATAAATAGGCAAAAGTAGATAAAATAATGAAATATTTGAATTATTTTTAGCGCATATAAATATGTTATTTATTCACAGACCTTTCTCTCTGTCTCTCTCACTGTCCACTCTGCCTGTCAAAAATAAATAAATAAATAATATGTTATTTATTCACATCTATAAAACTCATTTATGTTTGGCTAAATATTTAATAAAAAACTTGTTTTGTTAGAGAAAAAAAGTGTGGAGTAAACTCAGATTTTATTTTCCTTGAATTGGGTCTTAGAACTTTATTTTAATTACTTAAAAGAGGGCTTTGGATTTTTTTGTTTTGTTTTGTTTTAGACCCTATTTCTAGACTACCTTATGGCCATAGATCTCTGACTTTTCAAGGTTCTTTGAAGATAATCATCCTTTCATTGATTAACTCAATATTTATTGAGGATCTACAAAGCATCAGTTTCTTCTCCCCTAAACTACAAACACCAGTGTGACATAAAAATAAATACCAAGTGGATATATATTAGATCTCGTTATTTTAGTTAATTGTATATTTTCTATTATTGATGTGTAATGATTTGATTTTTTTGAAATGAGCCCTTTTTTGCATTTTATACTTCAGTAGATTGTAGAAAACATGGAAAAGCAAAGGGAATGGTATCGGAGCCCCCTGTTGTGTTAGAGACAAAGAACTCTAAGCAATGAGGTACTTAGAAAATGTTATTAAGTAGCATATACTAGTAATTAAATTTTAAATTATGTGCTTTGTACTGGTAGGGTTTAGTGAGTTAGAGTAGAACAGATAGCTTTTACCTCGTCTGTATTGTAAAGAGAATGTCTCCTAAATGTCTTGGTATTTTAGGATTAAAGCTCAGGCTGAAGTGGAAAGATGAGATGACAATGAAAATAGTTCATCTTACAGAGGTGAAACTAGTATTTAAGAAAATGATATTTAGGAACAAGGAATTCTTCCCAGGAAAATATTTTTGTTGTTGTATTTTGTTTTTGTTTATTAATTGACAGATTTTTAAAGGACTTTAAATATTACCAAGAAAAATTTTTTCTCACTATTTTCATTTAGTAAAGACCTAGCAGTTATTTGACTTAGTCATGTAGAATCCTGGTTATTAGGGTCAGTAAGTAAATGTTTCCAATAAGTGAACAGAAAATAATTTTTAAAATTTTTTACTTCAGAATAGTTCTAAGTGGATAAAACAAAAAAATTGTGAAGTAGTACAAAGTGTTCCCATATACCCAACATATGGCTTCCCTTATTAACATCTCATATTTATATGATATATTTGGCACAAGTAATGAACCATACCAAGGTTCCCCTATTATTATTTTTTTAAAGATTTATTTATTTATTTATTTATTTGAAAGTCAGAGTTACACAGAGAGTAGGAGAGGTAGAGAGAGGTAGATCCGCTGGTTCACTTCCCAGTTGGCTGCAGAGTTACACAGAGAGAGGAGAGGTAGATCCGCTGGTTCACTTCCCAGTTGGCTGCAACAGCCAGAGCTGCGCTGATCTGAAGCCAGGAGCCAGGAGCTTCTTCCGGGTCTCCCACATAGATGCAGGGGCCCAAGGTCTTGGGCCGTCTTCTACTGCTTTCCGAGGTCACAGCAGAGAGCTGGACCTGAAGTAGAACAGCTGGGTCTTGAACCGGCACCCGTATGGGATGCTGGCACTGCAGGCGGCGGCTTTACCTGCTATGCCACAGCACCGGCCCCTCCCCTATTATTTTTTATCCAAACTCTTATCTCTCCTACCCCCTCCAGTCTCTAGAAATCAACGTTCTGCTCATATTGAGTTTTTGTTTTGTTTGTTTGTCTGTTTTTTAGTGGGAGGTAAAATAGCAAGGTTTATTAGGGAAGGGACATCCGTAAGGATGGATGGGCACCTCTCCAGACAGAGCCTGAGAGACTGGGCGGGGGGTGGAGGTTACATGGTTGAGTAGAGATTATACCTGACCAGCTCAGGCGGGCGGCCCAGCAGAGAGGCAGAGGGCTGAGCGCCGAGGTTTTGTTTTTTAGTGCCCACATATGAGGGAGAATATGCAGTATTTCTTTTTCTGTGTCTGTCTGTCTTCACTCAGTATGTTGCAGTATTTGTCTTTCTGTGTCTGTCTTATTTCACTCAACATGTTGTCCTCTAGTTCTATCCATTTTGCTGCAAATGACAAGATTTCATTCTTTTTTTATGGCTGAAAAATTTGTTCCATTGTGTGTATGTACCACATTTTCTTTATTCATTTACATGACAATAGAGACCTTGGTTAATCCCTATCTTGACTGTTATAAGCAGTGCTACAGTAAACATGGGGGACCAGATATCTCTCTGATACAATGATTTAATGTCTTTTGGATATATACCCAGTGGTGGGATTGCTGGATCATATGACAGTTCTGTTTCTAATTTTTAAAGAATTACTAAGCAGTTATTAATGCTAGTAATTGTTTTGGAGTACACATCAAAAGCCCTCAAGAAATTCTGGCCTATTTTGTTTCCACATTTCAAGTTTGGGATCATTTTCTTCCAAATTTATTTTTTTTGTAGGAGGAGAAAACCGGTCAGAGGCCATCTGAAGCCAAAGAGATCAAGCTTTACGCCCAGATTCCCCCCATAGAGAAGATGGACGCCTCTTTGTCCACCCTTTCTAATTGCGAGTAAGTTCTTTTTTTTCATCTTTCTAGTATTGTTACTAGGTTTGCCTTCTTTTTTTAAAAAAAATTCTATATTTATTTGAGTGGCATAGGGAAAGAGAAAGCCAGATAGATAAACTGGCAGAGCTCCCATGCACCGGTTCACTTCCCCAAATGCCTGCAATGGTGCAGTGCGGGGTTGGGCTGGACCAGGCGGAACTCTGCACCTGGGAATGTAATCCAGGTCTCCCATATGGGTGGCTGGAATCCACTTATTTCAGCCATCACTGCTGCCTCCCAGGGTCTGCCTTAGCAGGAAGTTGGAGCTGGGTATTAAACCCAGGTACTCTATTGTGAGACACGCATGTCTTAACCAGTATCTTAACCACGAGGCTAAAACACTCACCCCACCTTCATTTTTTTAAATATACAAACAAGAAAAATAGTTATTTTCTGCCATCATTTTTTGTTTGTTTGCTTACTATAATTCTCCCTTTGGCAAAGCTAAACATGAAAGATTATTGGTTTATAGAATCATTATTAGAGTAATCATGAATAGTACAATATTTTTTCAGTATATTTTATATATTTTTTCATAATATTTTTATAATCTATTTGAAAATAGAAATTTATTAGTCTTTCAGCAGAAGCTAAATAAAAAGCTATTACTCTGTCATAAAATCTACTTTCTCATGTAAGATTATGCACTAAAGGCTGTATTGTTTGTACTTTCTAAATGTCTTAAGAGATACTCCTTGAAAAAGTACCTTTAGGGGCCAGTGCCGTGGCATAATAGGTTAATCTTCTGCACGTGGTGCCTTCATCCCACATGGACACTGGTCCCAGTCCCAGCTTTTCCACTTCAGATCTAGCTCCCTGCTATGGCCTGGGAAAGCAGTGGAGGATGGCCCAAGTGTCTCAGCCCCTTCACCCCTTCACCTGGAAGACCCAGAAGAAGCTCCTGGCTCCTGGCTTTGGATCGGCCTAGCTCCTGCCATTGCAAGCATTTGGGGAGTGAACCAACGGATGGAAGATCTCTCTCACTGTCTGTAACTCTTTATAAGCAACCATTCAAGTCCTGGCTGCTCCACTTCAATCCAGCTCCTGCTAATGTGCACAGGAAAGCAGTGGAATATGGCTCAAGTACTTGGGTCCCTGCCACCCCACGGGTGACCCGGATGAAACTCCTGGCTCCTGGCCTTGACCTGGCCCAGCCCTGGCTGTTGCAGCCATTTGGGGAGTGAACCATTGGATGGAAGATCTTTCTGTTTCTCTCTCTCCCTCTCTGTCTGTAACTCTGCCTTTCAAATAATAAAATAGATAAATCTTTAAAAAAAACTTTCTTTTTTTAAATTTATTTATTTGACAGAGAGAGAGACAGAAAGAAAGGTCTTCCTTCCGTTGGTTCACCCCCCCAAATGGCCACTATGGCCAGCGCTCCGCTGATCTGAAGCCAGGAGCCAGATGCTTCTTCCTGGTCTCCCATGCAGGTGCAGGGCCCAAGCACTTGGGCCATCCTCCACTGCCTTCCCGGGCCACAGCAGAGAACTGGACTGGAAGAGGAGCAACCGGGACAGAATCCGGCGCCCATATGAGATGCCGGCGCTGCAGGCGGAGGATTAACCAAGTAAGCCATGGCGCCAGCCCTAAAAAAAACCTTTCAAATTATAAAAATACGTTGTGAAACACCTAGGAAATATAAAAAGCACACACAAAATAAATTATTAGCATTTTAGTGTAGAACTTTCTCATTTAAAAAAAAATTCTAATTGGATTCGAATTATGCTCATTTTGTCATTCTGTTTTCCATGACTTAAAATATCAGTTGTATATTACTTCCTTTTAATTTATCTTATAAATACATAGCTTTTAGCATGATTCTGTGGCTAATTGAGGCAATTGTACCATGATGCTTTGGAACCATGTTTCAGGCTCCAGTGTCTCTTGTTGGGGCTGTAGAGTACTAGAGAATCACTGATGTTCTCTCTGAGTTCTTTACCGTGTGTTTGTCTAAGTTTAATTCTGTGACAATCTGTAATTTATGCAGAAAATAAACCCAACCTTTGATTTTCTAGGAACAGAGCATCTCTGATGAAACCTGGGAATCTGTATTTATAGTCGGCAGGTTGTCTGATTCAAACCCGTAGTTGTGAAGCTAGGCATTAGACTTCTGTCTTTGGAATTAAAGGGAGAAGCAAACATATTTATTATATGCAACTTGTTTATGATGAGAGCGCAGTGTATCACATAAAAATCCAGCTCAGAATGTTTTATTGGCTTCAAGCATGATTTCAAAGTATTCACATATCTTTTAATCTTAAAGCCATCTGAAAAGCAAACACATCTCAAAAGGTTTTGTGCCCCATACCAGAGAACCCTGGAAACCACTTAAAAAGAATCAAGCTGTTCATATTTTTGCTGATAATCTCTTGAGGGAAGCTGCCTAAACAAGAATTGAGGCCTATTTCCCAACCATATTCCTAGATTTAAAAGCATTCCATTTTTCACTGGTGATTCTCCAGAATGGGGGTCTTCAAAATATAGATTTGATGAGTACTTTACACTGCACAATAATTGCTTTTACTGTTTCAAGCAGAAAAAGAAAATCAGTATTCCTCCAAGTCAAATCATAAATGTTCTAGAGTCAAACTCACTTGGTTTTAATTTTGACCTTCCACTTTGTGACTGTGTGATATTGGGAAAATTGATTAACTTCTTTGTGCTTCAGTTTCATTTGTAAAATGTAGATAATACTACTTATTGCAAGGCTGTGATCATTTTTGGAAAAACATTGAAAGGCAGAGTTACAGACAGAGAGAGAGCTCTTCCATCCACTGGTTCACTCCCCACAATGACCAGGGGTAGGCCAGGCTGAAGCCAGGAGCCAGGAGCCAGGAGCTTCAACTGGGTCTCCTACACGAGTAACTTGGGCCTCTTTCTGCTGCTTGCCCAGGAATATGAGCAGTGAGCTAGGTGGGAATTGGAACAGCCAGGACACCATCCAGTAGCCATATGGAGTGCTGACATGGCAGACAGTGGCTTAACCTGCTATGCTACAACACTGACCCCAAGATTGTGGTCATTAAAATAATGGATATAGGGTACTTAGAAGAATTCTGGGCATACATTAAATACTCAGTAAAATTAGTCTTTGTATATAGTTTACCACCATTGAAATATTTTGTAATTTAACATATAATTTAATAATTTAATGAAAAGTATAAGTGAATATAAACATTTAAAGTAAGTATACTCCATTAATTCATCTAAGTCATACCAACTGCAGAACATGAAAAATAAATTTAGAAGTATAATTGCTTTAACATACACTACTTTCACTTTGTCAATAGTTTACATCTAAGTATATATTCTATAGTGAAAACAGAAATTTTTTCTAAGGTACATATTAAAGCTACAGGTGATATCTGGTGTATAAAATTGAGAAGCAGGTCTTTGGCACTTCACTGCTATGATAAGCTGCCAAGATATGTAACAACTCTGTGCCTAGACATTGCAGTAAGAACCATTGTTTTCTTTAATGTTTAATGATTAGTACATATTCTACAGGGGCCGGCACCATGGCTCACTTGGTTAATCCTCCGCCTGCGGCACCAGCATCCCATATGGGTCCCAGGTTCTAGTCCCGGTTGCTCCTCTTCCAGTCCAGCTCTCTGCTGTGGCCCGGGAAGGCAGTGGAGGATGGCCCAAGTGCTTGGGCCCTGCACCTGCATGGGAGACCAGGAAGAAGCACCTGGCTCCTGGCTTTGGATCTACATAGCTCCAGCCATAGCGGCCATTTGGGGGCTGAACCAATGGAAGGAAGACCTTTCTCTCTGTCTCTCTCTCTCTCACTGTCACTCTATCTGTCAAATAAATTTTAAAAAAATACATATTCTACAAGGGGCAGTGGGGCTAATAAATCTATAGGGCATGTTATGACATAATATGCAAATTGTATAGTAATGAGCAATTTTTTAAGGCCATGTATTATTTACTGATAAATGGTAAAAGCAATGTAGTTTATTTTCAGCTATGTTATTGAAAGTCTGCTCAAAGGGCCTGGCTCTATTTCATAGTGGGTAGAGCCACCATCTGTAATGCCAGCATTCCATATGGGTGCCAGTTCAAGGTCCAGCTGCTCCAGTTCTGATCCAGCTCTCAGCTAATGTTCATGAGAAAGTAGCAGAAGATGGCCCAAGTGTTTGGTCCCCTGCATCCACGTGGGAGACCCGGAAGAAGCTCCTGGCTCCTGGCTTTGCCCTGGCCTA
Organism: Sylvilagus floridanus; assembly: GCA_949820135.1. NCBI lineage: Eukaryota > Metazoa > Chordata > Mammalia > Lagomorpha > Leporidae > Sylvilagus > Sylvilagus floridanus. Next base: position 5,456,642 of record OX463228.1, on the reverse strand, counting down.
GCTCTGGCCATTGTGGCCATTTGGGGAGTGAACCAGTGGATGGAAGACCTCTCTGTTTCTATCTCTGTGGTTCTCTCTCTCTCTCTCCCCCCCCCCCCTTTATCTTTCTCCTCTCTCTCCTCTCTCCCCCCCTCTGCCTTTCAAATAAATAAAATAAAATCTTTTTTTTAAATTTTATTTGAGAGGTAGAGTCACAGACAGAGAGAGGGAGAGATAGAGAGAAAGGTTTTCCATCTGCTAGTTCACTCCCCAAATGGCCACAACAACTGGAACTGAGACGATCGAAGCCAGGATCCACTTCCAATGCTTTCCCAGGCCATAGCAGAGAGCTAGATGGGAAGAAGAGCAGCTGGGACACAAACCGGTGCTGGTATGGGATGCCAGCACCACAGGTGAAAGCTTAGCCTACTAAGCCGCAGCACTGGCCTCCCAATGAAATCTTTTAAAAAAATAAAAAGTCTGAAAAATTATAAAGATGTTAAATCACTGAAACTTTTTTTTAGAAAGCTTTTATTTAACGAATAAAAATTTCATAGGTACATGAAACTTTAAATATATCTCACACTTGTTTGTGCAAAAATACAAGTTAATTATAAACTGAAAGTAACCATGATTATTTCATGCAAATCTGTTTTTTGTGATTATCAGTTATATAAAAAAGTTTCTGGTTCTTTTGTTTGTGAAAAGATCAGTACCAGAGTGAGTCACTATCTATTGTGAAAAGGCTGAAAAAACTTATATTAGCATTAATCTTTTTTTTAAATTGTTTATTTATTTGAGAGACAGAATGACAGAGAAGGGTGGGGAGAGAGAAAGAAAGAGAGAGATCTTCTATCTTCTGGTTCACTCTCCAAATGGCCCCGCCAGCCGAGGCTGGGCCAGGCTGAAGCTAGGAGCCACAAACTCCATCTTGGTCTCCCGCATGGGTAACAGGGAATCAAGTTCTTGGGCCATCTTCTGCTGCCTTCCCAGATGCATTAGCAGGAAACTGGATTTAAAGTGGAGTAGCCAGAACTCAAGCTGACATTCTGATATAGGATGCTGTTATTGTAAGCAGCAGCTTAGCCTGCTATGCCAGAATGCTGGCCTCAGCATTAATCTTTTTTTTACATGTTTATATGTATTTCCTAATCTGAGATAACCTAACCACTGGGAGAAAAGAAAAGAAAAAAAAAAAAGGGCAGTATGTCCATAAACCAACAAGTAATTTGGCTGTGATGATGTATCATAAAACACAAAGAAGCCTCATACATGTGTACATTAAGCATGTATTACACAGGTTTATATATGTGTGCTCGCTTATCTACACATATACACATGTGTATGTGCACACTTATAGTCATAAAATAGCCTAATGAGAAGCTACTTCCAATTTGATATTCATTTGTGCATTTTTGTTTTTCTTTTTTTCAAGATTTATTTCTTTGTTTTGAAAGTCAGAGTTAACACAGACAGAGGGAGAGAGAGAGAGAGAGAGAGGTCTTCCATCCACTGGTATACTTCTCAGATGGCCACAATGGCCTGGGCTGGGCCAGGCCGAATCCAGGAACCAGAAGCTTCAACCAGGTCTCCTCCATGAGTGGCAAAGGCCCAAACACTTGGGTCACTTTCTGCTGCTTTTCCCAGGCCACCAGCAGGGAGCTGGATTGTAGGTGGAGCAGCCGGGACTCAAACTGCTGCCTGGGCTCCTGTGCATTTTTTCTTACTTAATGGCTTTCTGTTACCTTCCCAGTCTTGAAGACAGTGTGCAAAAGATGGAGACCATATTTCTCAAGCTTTCCTTTTCCTTCCTGAAGTTTAACAAAATTCCCTGCTGGTGACCTGTGTAAGGATATTAGCCCTGATTTATGGACATTTTGTTGGGAGCAGCAACTAGGTCCTCGAAGAAATCAACTCCAAGCCCATGATTTAGAACATAACTACACTTGAAAGAACAATCCATGCTATCTCTTTTTTAACTTCTGAAGCAAAGCTCCAGGAGAACAAAATGGAACACTTTTTTTGTTTCGTGTCTTCTACAGCTTCTTGTAAGGTATTAGCATCTATTCCTCCCCTTGACTAACTCTTAAGATAGGATTGTAGCAACTTGTAGCCCTTTGAGTCCTCAGTAATATATCTCTTACCTAAAATATCCAAAACCTTTAATAGAGTGCCAAGAGGATTTCCAGAATCAGGAGTGAATATTGGCAGTGCCTATGCACTTCTTGATATTAATAAACATCAGATCTTCACCCCATATTTTCTCACACCTGTTTTTAATGACATGGTTGTTGCTGACTAGATGTAAGTCCTGATGACCAATGTGTTACTGCATGTTCAAATGCATCTTTGTCATGCTCTTTCCTTCAAGTTGTTACTGTGTTGTGTGCTGGAACAGAATAGCCTGGAACAGAATCTTTTGTTGTATGATATTTTTAATTAGAGCAATTACGGGGCCAGCGCTGAGGTGCAGTGGGTTAACGCCCTAGCCTGCATTGCCTGCATCCCATATGGGCGCCAGTTTGAGACCCAGCCACTCCACTTCCAATCCAGCTCTCTGCTCTGGCCTGGGAAAGCAGTAGAAGATGGCCCAAGTCCTTGGGCCCCTGCACCCACGTGGGAGACCTGGAAGAAGCTCCTGGCTCCTGGTTTGGATCAGCACAGCTCCAGCTGTTGCAGCCAACTGGGGAGTAAACCAGCGGATGGAAGACTTTTCTCTCTCTCTCTCTCTGTCTCTCTCTGCCTCTCCTCTCTCTGTGTAACTGTGACTTTCAAATAAATAAATAAATAAATACATCTTTTAAAAAATTTAGAGCAGTTACTACCTCTGTATCTGTTCCTTTGTAGTTAACCAAATGAACAGATGCTCCCTATGCCAGCAGTATCTTGGGAAGAGACTTCTCTGTGGCCAAAATCATGTAATTTGTGTTCTAGACCATCTAAGTTACCATAAGTTTATAACAAGTAATTGACTGATATTTTCCTCTACTTTATAGAATTCATGGCCACTGTGATTGGATACCAGGACTGAACAGGAATAGTCATTTTTTTTCTCATTAAACTTTGTTTTAATGAGATGAATAGTCTTAATCCAGTAGCCCTCTGGATCTGTTTTCCCCTTTAAGAGAATATTTTATTTGGGAATGAAAGAACCTTTCGGAAAGTGCCTTGACTTCTGTTGGAAGATCCCTGTCATATTTCTCAAGAATGTAGTCCAACCCTTTTCATTAAAGATGCCATCTTGGAAATGTTCTTTGTAGACCTCTTTGGCTCCCTGGATTTTCTCTTTGGTTACTACTTCACTTTTTAAGTACTTACTAAGAATATACTGTACCCCCAAAAGTACTATTCCCTTGTATTTCACCCTTCTTATTTTGAAGTATTCAGCCTTCTTTCTATGGCATTGAAAATAGAAATAAATAGGAATAAATTTCGCTTATGGTATTTACAGCGAGTGCCTAGCAAGGGGCAAGTATAGGGGTTCCAGCTCTGTGGGGAAACTCCCTCCACTGCCAGGCTCCAGGGCCATTACCTAACTGTTCCAATCCTTGGGTGAGCCCTCAACCAGGCCAACCCAGCCCAGGGCCTAGAGATCATGAAACTTAAGAATTTATTTATATTCTTTTATGCACACACGCACACACACACACACACACACACACACACAGAGAGAGAGAGAGAGAGAGAGAGAGAGAGAGAGAGAGAGAAAGCACTCCTATCCACTGATTTATTCCTCAAGTAAGTACCGACAGTGAGTACCAGGGTTGAGCTGGGCTGAGCTGGGCAAAGCTGAGAACCAAGAACATAATCCAGGTCTCCCATTTGAGTGGCCAGAACCTAATTACTTGAGCCATCACCTCTGCTTTCCAAGGTGTGCATTAACAGAAAGCTGGAGTATGGAGCCGGAGTCAGGGATGGAACCCAGATACGCTGATAGGGTACCCAGACTAACTGCCTGCTACCATCCACAAAATATTGTTATCAAGGAAGGAAGATTGAGGTGTAATTATGTTTCTTTTTAAAAAAAAATTTTTTTTGACAGGCAGAGTGGACAGTGAGAGAGAGACAGAGAGAAAGTTCTTCCTTTACCATTGGTTCACCCTATAACGGCCGCTGCAGCTGGCACACTGCAGCCGGCGCACCGCACTGATCCGAAGCCAGGAGCCAGGTGCTTCTCCTGGTCTCCCATGCAGGTGCAGGTCCCAAGCACTTGGGCCATCCTCCACTGCACTCCCTGGCCACAGCAGAGAGCTGGACTGGAAGAGGAGCTACCGGGACTAGAACCCGGTGTGCTGGCGCGGCAGGCGGAGGATTAGCCTATTGAGCTGTGGCACCGGCCTCTTTTTAAAATTTTTTATACAGTCATGTATAGAAAAGGTCTACAAAAAATTGTACAAATTAAGTATCTAGAGGGAATGTGTGGGGCGGTTATATGACTTTTTTTCAATGTACATTTCTGAGTGATTTAATACATGAAAAAGAAAACTTCCACAAATGCATGTATGTAGTTCTGCTTTTCTTGTTCTTAGAAAAACATGTCATGTAAAGTGTATTGTTCTTCTGGATGGTTTGTGATATATCATGGACATCTTCCCAAGGCAGTAGCTATGATCTAATCTCATTGTTGGTGTGTGGTAGCATAGTATTACATTATCTATCTTCAGTTGGTAGATGTTTATATATTTTTTCCATTATATGATACATAAATCTTTTGGCATTTGCATTAATATTTCTGTATGATATATCCCTAGAAGTGAGTCAAAGAATACATGCATTAAAAATTATTAATAAATAGGGACCAGTGTGGCATAGCACAGAAATCTGCTGCCTGTGGTGCCAGCATCCCATGTGGGTGCCAGTTCAGTCATGGCTGCTCCACTTCTAGTCCAACTCCCTGCTAATGCACCTGGGAAAGCAGCAGAAGATGGCTCACATGCTTGGGCCCCTGCACTCACATGGAAGACTAGAGGAAGCTCCTGGCTCCTGGCTCCTGGCTCCAGATCAGCCCAGCTCTGACCGTTGTGGCCATTTGGGGAGCGAACCAGCAGATGGAAGACCGATCTCTCTCTCTCTCTCTCTCTCTCTCTCTCTCTCTCTCTCTCTCTCTCATTCTTTCTGTCACTCTGCCTTTCAAATTAATAAATAACACTAAATTACCCTCTTCTCTTTTTCTACATAGAGTGTATATTAACGTTTGTAATCAAAGGGGAAAAATTGCAAAATGAAGGACTAAGTTCCATGACTGAGGGAGAAGAAAGGATTGAGTATAAAGAAGAAACATGACTTAAACATTATCTTCCATGGGCAATATTGTTGAGAAATGATTACTGATATATCACTTGAGTTTTTCTTATTAATTCAAATTTCTCTTTGCTCTTTTAAAGGAAGCTTTCACTGTCTACGAACTGCATTGAAAAAATTGCCAACCTGAATGGCTTAAGTAAGTGGTGGTTCTTTGACTTTCTGGTTATTGGAATATGCTTTCCGGAGATGTTGTGTAATTCCAGAAGCTGGGACCTATTTCAGCCACCTTGTCAGATGGCAGAATGTATATAAACCATGTGTCTTAGATTTGATTATCCAAATAAAATTAGAGATGGATCTTGAACAATTTAAAGCTTTTGTAGAGTTAGGGTTGAAATAAATTTTTTTAAAAAGATTTATTTATTTATTTATTTGAAAGGCAAAAATGTAGAAAGTGAGGAGAGACAGAAAGGGAGATCTTCCATCCTCTGGTTCACTCCCCACATGACTTCATTGGTGGGGGCTGGGCCAGGCTGAGGCCGTGAGCCAGGAGCTTCATCCCCATCTGTCACATGGGCGGCAGGGGCCGTCTTCCACGGCCTTCACAGGCAGGCACTCACATGGGATGCTAGCACCGCAGTGGCTCAGCTCACTGGGCCCCGACTCCACCAGCCCTGAGAATTGAGAGGCCTTGAGTAGAAAATCAGATCTCTCAGGGTAGATTTTTTTCAGATTTGTGTTGTGCTTCTCCCGTGCTCCTTATCCTTGGTGGCATTCCCAACACCCCAGTTGCCAAGGCCTCTGAGTCCCTGTTAGTTTCCTATGGATGCTGTAACTTGATGGCTTAACACAAAAGAAATTTACTCTCCCACAGTTTTGGAGGCCAAAATCGGGCCAGCCTCCCTCTGGAGGCCTTTGGGGACCATCTCCTGGTCTGTTCCGGCTTCTGGTGGTGCCTGCTGCATTCTTTGGGTTGTGACTATACTCTGATCTCTGCCTTCTCCTGTCTGTATCAGATCTCTTTGCCTTCCTCTTATTGAGGCTACATGTGGTTGCATCTGGGACACATTTAGATATTGAGAATAATCTCTGCATGTCAAGCTCCTTAACCTAATCAATCTGTAAAGTACTTTGTTTTGCCATGAAAGGTGACATTCACAAGTTCCAGGGGTTAGGAACTACGTATCACTTGGGGGGCCATTAGACCTGCCATATTCTCTCTTTTTTTTCTTTCAAACCCTACATCCAAGTTTATCGCTAAGTCCCGTGAATTCTGTCCTTTGGAGGAACTCAATTTGTTGCTTTTCCATTTCTAGGACCTATGACTTTAATTTGAACCTTCATTATCTTCCCCTTAGATCATGTTTTGATCACTAAGAAATATTTTCTTACTTTCCACAGTAGGAAATAACATTTGCATTCATTATACATTCATATGAATACAAATACCAAATGTACATATAACCTAGAATAAAGTTTATAAAACAGTATTTACCCTCATAGCATAGGATCTGCAGTGTATTTTTAAATTTTTACTTATTTTTACTTATTTTTTTCACTGCTGATAACAGCCCACCAAATTGATTTCATAATGTATTAATGGATCCATAGTTCAAAATGTAATACCTTGAGATTTTTGTGATAACCTCCTGATTGATCTCCATTCCTCCTGTCTTTCTGTTGTTCACTTGGCATTTATCACTGACAGTTTTCTTTAAAAAAATATTGTTTTGATATTCTTCTAGATCACAAACCTTTTAATGGTTTCCCTTTGCCTAGTAAAGGTCTAACGTTTTAATGTTGCATCCAAAGTCATCTCAAAGCTTGTACCACCCTGTTCACACCCAAATGCACCATTCATGTCCATGACTCTGTCTGTGCTAATGCAGTGCTTTTCATTGAGAAGAGCCCCTTCCTTTAACAGGAAAATCTCACAGGACACAAAGATTAAGAAAGCCATGTTTGGGGCCGACACTGAGGTGTAGTGGGTAAAGCTGCCACCTGCAGTGCTGGCATCCCATGTGGGCACTGGTTTGAGTACTGGCTGTTCCACTTAGGATCCAGCTCTCTTCTATGACCTGGGAAAGCAGTAGAAGATGGCCCAAGTGGGAGACCTAGGAGAACCTCTAGGTTCTTGGCTTTGGATTGGCCCAGCTCCAGCCATTGTGGTCATTTGGGAAGTGAACCAGTGGATGGAAGACCTCTCTCTCTCTCTCTGCCTCTGTAATTATCTTTCAAACAAATAAATAAATATTTAAAAAAAAATAAGGAAGAAAAGAAAGCCACTTCTGGGGGCTGACATGGTGGCGTAATAGGTTTAGCCACCACTGTAATACCGATATCCTATATGTGCACCGGTTCATGACCTAGCTATTCCAGTTCCAGTCCAGCTCCCTGCTAATGCACCTGGGAAAGCAGTGGAGGATGGTCCAAGTCCTTGGGCCTCTGCACCACAAATGAAGCTTCTGGCTTGTGGCTTTGGCCTGACCTAACTCTGGCTATTGTGGCCATTTAAAGAGTGAACAGTGGAAGGAAGATCTCTCTCTCTCTCTGTCTCTCCCCCTCTCTCTCTGTAACTCTGCCTTTCAAATAAAAAATAAATGAATAAAAATATTTTAAAAATATGCCTCATATGGCTGTCATCTGCCCCTCTAAAGACCTTACTAATTATAATCATTGTAATTAAGTAATTGTTCTTTTGGAATATTTATAACTGTCTACCTTGGATTGTTTTTTTTTTTTTTTTTTTTTTTTTTTTTTTTACAGGCAGAGTGGACAGTGAGAGAGAGAGACAGAGAGAAAGGTCTTCCTTTTGCCGTTGGTTCACCCTCCAATGGCCGCCGCGGTCGGCGCGCTGCGGCCGGCGCACCGCGCTCGTCCGATGGCAGGAGCCAGGAGCCAGGTGCTTTTCCTGGTCTCCCCATGGGGTGCAGGGCCCAAGCACCTGGGCCATCCTCCACTGCACTCCTGGGCCAGAGCAGAGGGCTGGCCTGGAAGAGGGGCAACCGGGACAGAATCCGGTGCCCCGACCGGGACTAGAACCCGGTGTGCCGGCGCCGCAAGGCGGAGGATTAGCCTGTTGAGCCACGGCGCCGGCCTGTCTACCTTGGATTGTAATAGTAAGTACCCATATTTACCTCGTACAGTTATTGTGAAGATTAAGTTAGTTAATGTGTATAAAGTATCTAAGTATTTTTTTTAAAGATTTATTTATTTATTTGAAAGGCAGAGCCACAGAGAGAACAGGAGAACAGAGAAAGAGCTCTTCCATCTGCTGGTTCACTCCCCAGATAGTTACAACAGCCGAGTCTGGGCCAGGCTGAAGCCAAGGACTGGGAACTCCTTCTGGGTCTTCTACATAGGTGGCAGTGGGCCAAGGACCTGGACCATCCTCCACTGCCTTCCCAGGCACATTAGCAGGAAGCTGGAGCAGAAGAGTTCTGGTACGGGATGCCAGTGTCACAAGCAGTGGCTTACCCCTGTGCCACAATACCAGCTCTAGAGTCTGTGTTTCAAATTGTGATTGGCACGTATGAAGTACTCAGTAAATATTAGCATTATTATGGTTATTTGAGAACATGTTCTGTCCCTTAGCTAGTGAGCTCCTTGAGGACAAGCATCATAGCTTATTCATCTTTTTATGTTCTGTTCCAGTTCCTCCTACTCCCAACCTTATTCAGAGTTGGCATTCAGCATTTATACTGTGCTGAAGAGGAGTTGTTAACTGTTAACGTTATGTGTAAGGTGATCCAGTCTATTACAATTTTTTGCTAACTCATTAAGCTATTTAAGATATTTCATTTAGGGCCAGCATCATGGCATATTCTGTTAAGCCTGGGCACCAGCTCAAGTCCCAGATGCTCTACTTCCAATTCAGCTTCCTGCTAATGTGCCTGGGAAAGCAGCAGAGGGATAGCTCAAATTCTCAGGCCCCTGCATCCATGTAGGAGACCCAGCAGAAGCTGCTGGCTTTGGGCCGGCCCAGCTACCATCTTTGTGGCCATGTGGGGAGTGAATCAATGGACGGAAGATCTCTCTCTCTCTCTGTAACTCTGCCTTTCAAATAAGTAAAATAAATCTTTTTTTTTAAAGAAGATATTTTGTTTTGTTTTTCCTTAGCATCTTTGTTTGTAATTGAAGTAGCTTGCTTAAATGGGACTACATTGGTAATATATTATTTATTATGACAGATTCCATGCTTTTCTTTTTATGAAAACAAGACATAATTGTTTTAGTGAAAATAGTGACCTTCTGTGTAGGGCTGGCAGTAGATTTTAAGTCATATTCTAGCTTTGGTCAATTGACAGTGGCTAAGGAAAATTGTATTAGGAAGAGATCTAAATGCTCAGTGGAAAAGTGTCTTGGTCGGTTATCCATGTTGGCTGTAGACGTGGAATGGGAGATTCAAGACATTTGGTGTACTTGACTCATCATTTTAGTTCTGTTTGTAGCAGATAGCACTTTGGCAGTCCTGGCTGGGGAACACATTTTTTCCATGACTGTGAAGCAAACAGAAGCTAACCAACCGTGTGAATGTCTGACTCTAGCTTGTATCGGGCCTTCTGCCATAGGCTCTGCAGTCTTGGCTGTCTGCTGAGACGAGCTGAAGTAGGCCTTCCTAGTTCACAGGTGCTGTAAGCAACCACAGTTCATTGTGTCTCAGCTGTGACTGGCCACTAAAGACATGACCATTCAAAACCACGTCTGAAAAGCTGCATGTAATGTGAATATGAGGACACTCCAAGTTCATGGAAAATATAGTATGAAAAAAATTATGCATGGATTTCAAAGTGTTTTTGCATCAAAATGAACTTATCTTTTAGGTCCATTTTCCACAAACTTTTTGAAGTATCCTTGTATTAATGCTATATTAAAGATTTGAAAATAAATTTTGTTCCCTTGTATCTTTGGCCTAAAAAATTATATTTAACACTCTCAGGTTACAAATAAACATGAAACTTAAAAACACTGTTTAGATTTTCATCATGACCTTACATGAAGAAAACAGCAGTGTTTTCCTTGTATGGTGCCCTACTTATACAGTACATAAAATATAACCATATAATTGTCATATATTGCAATTATTCTATGAACTTTGCTATCATAATTCATTTCCTGTACAGCAGTCAATAATCTTTTAGCTATTCATTACTATTTTTCGTGGACAATTTCTGAAATTTCTATCTTGTTAAATAATATCTTTGAGAGAGTTGCATGTATTTGTTAGCTCAACTTCTGAGGTCACTTCGCGGTCCTTAAGTTAGTTGATCAATCAGCATATTTTGACATGGATGATTTCTCTTTCCTCTTTGAAACATCTTCTGCATTTTGCTTCTAGGACACCATGCCCTGATTCTTCTTGTCTTTCTTCCCACTTCTTCCCAGTCTCGTGTCCTGAGTTTTAATATTGCGATGCTGCAGGACTCAGTTCTTGGATCTTTTCCCTTTGTGTCTCTCTTATTCTATAGATTATCTCATCCAGAGTCTTGGTACATCTATATGCGAATAAACAAACAAATAAAACTTTTAAAAAAAAAATGAAAGTTGTACATGACTGATACATACATATGAATGTTATTTATACCGAATATTAAGAGAGGCAGAGAGAGAGAGAAGTCTTCCATCTGCTGGTTCACTCCGCAAATGGCAGCAATGGCTGGAGCTGAGCTGATCCGAAGCCAGGAGCATGGAACTTCCTCTGGGTCTCCCACGCAGCTACAGGGCACCAAGGATCTGGGCCATCTTCCACTGCTTTCCCAGGCCACAGCAGAGAGTTGAATCAGAAGTGGAGCAGCCAGGACTGTAACCAGTGCCCACGTGGGATACCGGCACTACAGGCTGTGGCTTTACCTGGTTCTTGGCTTCAGGCTGGCCCAGTCCTAGCTGTTGCAGGCATTTGAGGAGTGAACTAGTGGAAGAGAGATTTCTGTCTGTCTGTCCCTCCCTCTCTCTCTCTCTCTCTCCCCCCTTGCCTTTCAAATGAATAAAATAAATACATGCAAATTTTAAAAAGAAAACAGGTTTTACTGCTTCCCTAGAGAGTTGGAAGTTAATAATATTTGTGTTCTTACCATCGAATTATGAATATGATAGAATTTGTATTCTTAACATTGAATTATGAATGTTATAGAACAGCGCTATTCAGAACCATCTGCATTGTCCCAGTACAGTGCCTCCTGGCTGCCTCTAGCTATTAGGTATCTGATGTGGGGCTGATGTGACTGAGAAACTAAAAAATTTAGTATGAATAGTTTACCACATGTGACTAGTGACTATTATATTCAACAAGGTAGTTATAGAAGCTTAAGCTGTAAGAAATTAGAAATATATATGCCCCCAAACTTTCACTTAAAATCTTCTTTATTTTTGTCTCTGTAATGTTTTTACTGGCTAGCAACTTAAGCATTCCAAATAGCTATTTTTAAAGAAGATTTATTTATTTATTTGAAAGGCAGACTGACAGAATAAGGGAGAAGGGGAGAGGGTGAGAGATCTTCCATCTTCTGGTTCACTCCTTAGGTGACTGCAATAGCTTCGATTGTGCAAAGCTGAAACCAGGAGTGGGAACTTCATCCAGGTCTCCCACATAGCTGGCAGGGAAACCAAGTACTTGAGCCATCATCTACTTTCCAGGTGCATTAACAGACACTGTATCAGAAGCAGAGAAGCACTATTGAACCCCTAATTTGGGATGCTAGCATCACAAATGGTTGCTTAACCTAACCTGTATTACAATACCAGCCCCTAAATAACTGGTTTTAAATTTGGTATACACATAATATGGAATTATGGGTTTTTTTTTAAAAAGATTTATTTATTAATTTATTTTAAAGGCAGAATTATGGGGCAAGACAGAGCGGGATGGGAGACAGAGATTTTCCATCTGCTGGCCCACTCCCCAAATGACTGCAGTGTTCGGAGCTGGGCCAATCTGAAGCCAGGAGCCAGAAGCTTCTTCTGGGTCTCCTAAACGGGTACAGGGGCCCAAGCACCAGGGCTATCTTCTGCCACTTTCCCAGGTGCACCAGCAGGGAGCTGGATCAGAAGTCGAATAGTTGATACTTGAATCTGTGCCCATATGAGATGCTGGCACTGAAATTATAATTGTAGTGCTTACCTCAGTACCATTTCCTACTTCCTTACCTATTTCTATTAGCAATTTTTTACTTATTCTGTAAGTATATTTATTATATAAAATTTATTAAAGTTGTATTATTATAAAATGTATTAAAGCTGTATAGATTTGTAGCAGTTATGTAATACAATTCTCACAAACAAAAAATTGCTTTCTTTCCGCTACAGAGAACTTAAGGATATTGTCTTTAGGAAGAAACAACATAAAGAACTTAAATGGACTGGTAGGTTGATATTTATTACTTATAAAAACATACTTTTTTTCCTTTAGTATAAAAATAATGCCTGTCCATTGGAGAAACTTTACAAAGTGGAAAAACAACTATAAAACACTGTCAGTTTAAACACTGCCAACATTTAGATGAACATCCTTTTTCACCTTTTTTCTATCCTTTGTGTATAATGAAATCATATTATACAAGTTGTTTTGTATCTAATCTTTTACTAAATATGTAAAGATCACTTTTTCATGCTATTTACTCAATAAATTCTTTCCACATATTTCCTAAACACTTACTTTATAAGCCAAGCACTAGAAGTAAAGATACAGCCAAATATGAAATGAAATCCTTACTCTCATAGGACTTACATTGTAGTGGAGGAAGACAGATAAAAAGTAGCTGTGCACTAGAGCAGAGTGATGAGGGCAAGGAAGGAAGGCAGGTCCGCCCTGGAAGAAGGGTGCAGGCTGCGGAGCTGACCCAGGAACGCGTGCTGCAGGCTGAGGGGCCACGGGAAGCGTCCTGTCCCCGGAGCTGTACAGGGTACCTGACTAAGGGCCAGAGGAGTTGAGTGCAAGAGGAAACAGGAGCCAGGACACATAGGAACTGAAGGGCTGTGACAAGATTGTAGGTGTTTTCTGACTTGCAAAGCCATTTGGAAGTTCTGATCAGAGGTATGACAACTTTTTAATATAATTTCCAATAATATCCTTTTTAATGACAGCATAATATTCTATTATAGTGATATACCATAATATATTTAAATCAGTTACTTAGTAGCTATTTAATTTGTTCCTAATTTGGGATTATAATCAATGCTGTTATGAATCTCCTTTTAGCTGTATTATTGCATACATCCATGAATAATTCCTTGGATAAATTCCTTGAAATGGAATTGCTGGGTCAAAAGGTACGAATTTCTTTTAAGGCTTCTGTGAGGTATTATCAGGATTCCCTTTGGAAACTGTGTAACAACTTACACTCCCACCAGTAGCGCAGATTTTACATTTCCCTATGCCAACTTCGGGCATTTAGAATTTTTTAAGGTTTTGGCAATTTTTTAAGTTTGTATAGTTTTACTTATTTGAAAGGCAGAGCAACACAGAAAGAGAAAGTTCATTCCCCAAATGCCCACAGTAGCCAGAGCTGGGGCAAGGCCAAAGCCAGGAAACCAGAACTCCATCCCGGTCTCCCATGTGAGTGGCAGGGACCCATGTACTTGAGCCACCGTCTGCTGCCTGCTGGGGCACTGCATTAGCAGGAGGCTGGATCAGTGGTGGAGACAGGACTCGAACCCCAGCACTCTGGTATGAGGGAGTTTAACCTGCTGAGCCACAGCACCCACCCCAGCAAATGGTTTATTATTAAATACATAAGCCTTCTGGAACATTTCACAGCTCTGGTCTCCTTTCCCCCTTCTTTGGTAAGCCAGGCTTCTGCTTCGGGGGAGGGGGGGGGCTGAGATCGCAGTGCCTCCACCAATAATCCCCCGAAACCAGGTGAGCTAAAGTGGCCAGCGCCTTAACAAAAACACTCACAGCTTGAATGGGAGTCAGTGTTCCGGATCACCTCAGATTCCTTACCGAATCTTTGCTGTTTCCCTGTCTGTGTGTCCATTCACCCTTCATCTGCTGCTTCCCAGGAAGTATTAACCGGAAACGGAATTGGAAGCAGCACAGCTCAGACTTGACCCAGCACTCCGATTTGGGATGCAGGCGTCCCAAGTGGCAACTTAATGTACTGCGCCACAATGCCTGTCCCAAACGTTTAAATTTTTGGTAGCTACCTCAAATTGCTGTCACAATGCTTATATTGGTTTCTACTCCCGTCAGTGGTATTTGGGTATTTTTAAAAAGATTTTAAAATTTTATTTATTTATTTTAAAGATTTATTTTATTTATTTAAAGGCAGAGTTACGGGGTGGAGGGAGAATTTTCCCTCCACTGGTTCAATGGCTGCAACAGTCAGGGCTGTGCAAGGCTTAAGCCAGGATCCAGGAGCTCCATCTGGGTCTCCCATGTGGGTGTAGGGGCCCAAGCACTTGGGCCATCTTCCACTGCTTTCATAGACACATTAGCAAGGAGCTGGATCATAAGTGGATCAGCCAGGAATTGAACCGGCACCCATATGGGATGCTGGCATCACAGGCAGCAACTTTACCTGCTATACCACAGCACCAGCCCTTACGTTTTGCTTATTTAAGATTTATTATATTTATTATTTAAAAGACATTTATATTTTTATTTTTATGTTATTTTAAGATTTATTTTATTTGTATGTATATTTAAGATTTATTTATGTATTTGAAAGGCAAAGCAACAGAGAGAGATTGAGATTTTCCGTCTATTGATTCATTCCCTTTAATGTTCATAAAAGCTGGTATTGAGTAAGGCTGAAGTCAGGAGCCAGGAATTCCATCCAGGTCTCCTTTGTGGGCGGCAGGGGCCCAAGCACTTGGGCCATTTTTGCTGTCTTCCCAGTTACATTAAAAGGGAACTTTAACAGAAATGGAATAGCTGGGATCTGCACTCAAATAGAGGATGCTGGCGTTGAAGGCACTAGCTGAGTCTCCTGTGCCACAGTGACAGCTCCCACACCTCAATATCACTGAATACTATTCATGTTTTGAACATTTGTTGGGGCCAGCGCTATGGTGCAGTATGTTAATCCTTCACCTGCGGTGCCTGCATCCCATATAGGTGCCGGTTCTTGTCCTGGCTGTACCATTTCTGATCTAGATCTCTGCTATGGCCTGTGAAATAGTAGAAGATGGCCCAAGCGCTTGGGCCTTGCACCCAGGTGGGAGACCTGGAGGAAACTCCTGGCTCCTGGCTTCGAATCAGCTCAGCTCCTGTTGTTGTGGCCATTTGTGGAATGAACCAGCGGATGGAAGACCCTTCTCCCTGTCTTTCCCACTGTCTGTAACTCTACTGCTCAAATAAATAAATAAAATATTTTAAAAAGAAAAACATTTGTTGATATGATAGGCAAAAACGAATACTATATTGTTTTAGCTTACATTATCTAGTTAGTTGTGACTTTGAACTTTATATATTTATTAGCTTTTATCTCCTTTTTTGGAAAGTGATGAAACATATTTTTACCCATTTCTCTACTGCCTTTATCTTTTTCTTGTTGAATTTTAGGCACTCTTCAATAGTACTAAAAATTATGCATTACTGAATGTGTTCCTACTATTATATTTGCTGTTACAGTTACTATTTGTTAACTGTGGAGCGGGGTTTTTTAAAATATTTATTTAATTATTTGAAAGGCAGAGTTAGAGAGAGAGAGAGAGAGAGATCGATCTTCCATCCACTGATACACTCCCCATGTGACCCCAGGGCTGGGCCAGACCAAAGCCAGGAGCCAGGAGTTTCTTCCAGGTCTCCCATGCAGGCGCAGGGGCCCAAGGATTTGGCCCATCTTCCACTGCTTTCCCAGGCCATAGCAGAGAGATAGATTGGAAGTGGAGCAGCCAGGACTTGAACTGGCATCCATATGGAATGCTGGCACTGCAGGTGGCGGCTTTACCAACTACATCACAGCACCAGCCCTACTATCATAGTCTTAAATGGGTATTTACTTCATTCTGACTATTCCTTATCTAATTGATTTGGACCAAATACTTTCATTACAACTTGTGTAAAGATTTTAACAATCTGAATGTCTATCAGTAGTGGACTAGCTTGGGGCTGGCACTGTGGCATAGCAGGTAAAGCCACCTCCTGCAGCGCTGGCATCCCATATGGACGCCGGTTCTAGTCCTGGCTGCTCCACTTCTGATCCAGCTCTCAGCTATGGCCTGGGAAAGCAGTAGAAGATGGCCAAAGTCCTTGGGCCCCTGCACCTGCGTGGGAGACCCAGAGGAAGCTCCTGGCTCCTGGCTTCAGATTGGTGCAGCTCAGGCTGTTGTGGCCATTTGGGGAATGAACCAGCAGATGGAAGACCTCTGTGTTTCTCTGCCTCTTCTTCTCTCTCTGTGTAACTCTGACTTTCAAATTAAAAAAAAAAAAAAGGAATGGAATGGAATGGAAAATTGGCGAGATATGTTAAGTGCAAAAGAAGCAAAGTAAATATTCATATGTATATATCTTTACCACTGGGGAAGGGAGCTAGGTGTGTGGAGTAGGAAGATGACTCTTTTTTCTAAAGATAGATTTATTTATTTATTTATTTGAAAGGCAGAGTTACAGAGAGGGATGGGAGTGGGGAAAAGACAGAAAGAGAGAGGTCTTTCATCCGCTAGTTCACTTCCCAAATGGCCAGAGCTGGGCCAATCTGAAGCCAGTAGTCAGGAGCTTCATCCAGGTCTCCCGTGTGGATGCGGGGGCCCAAGCACTTGGGCCATCTTCCACCACTTTCCCAGGTGCATTAGCAGGGAGCTGCATTGGGAGTGGAGCGTCTGGGACTTGAACTGGCACTATATGGGATGCTGTCACCAGAGTGGCAGCTTTACCTGCTACACCACAGTGCCAGCCCCAGGTGACTTTTCTTTTTATACTTGTTTGACCTGGTTGATTTTTAAAAATCTATGTGTATTACTTTTTCCATTTAAAAAAAGAAACCAAAAAATTTTGCATGCCCATATTCCTAGCAGTATTATTCACAACAGTCAAAAGGAAGAAGTGACCCAAGTGTTTGCTATAGATGAGTATAAAAACAGAAAACAAAAAAACAAAAAAAGGAAAAGAAAAGGATGATCAAGGAGGGGAGAAGGATAAGAGCAAGGACAGGGAGATGGGGAAGAAGCAGAGGACTTAAGCCAAGATAGTCACATGCAGAATGTTCTAACTCCTTCTAGAATAATTAGCCTTATATTTTCCATTTGGCTATAATTTTTAAAGTGTATACCTTTAATCCATCTAGAGTTTATGGTTAAGTTTGTTATGAGGCAGGTTTCAAAGTTTATTTTTTTCTCTAAATTGTTGGTCACCATTTACTGAACAATTCTTTTTCCTACTGTTTGGAAGTACCACCTGCTAAACTCCCCTGGGCACATGGTAAGTTCCTGGATGGCTGGTTTCTTTCTGTATTCCGGATGTCATGCTGCTTTAACTTCCTTTAGCTTTAGAATATTTTTGATATCCATTGGGATAAATCATTGCTTTTTTGTCAAAATATTTATGGCTTTTTTTTGGCATTTGTTCCTCAGAGAAACTTGAGAATCAGTCTGAGTTCATAAAAACAAATTCCCATTGGCAGTCCTAATAAAATTGCATTAAACTTCTGGATGGATTTGGAGAGAATTTGTGTCTTACTGTATTGAATTATCCCGTACAGGAAGGTTTATTAAGATTTCTTTTCCTATAGTTGAATTTTATAATAGTTTTAATTCTTATAAGAACTTACACATTTCTTGTACAGGTCCTGGTTTTCTTTGAAAAGCCACTATGTATTTATAAGGAAGGAAACAAAATAAAATAGTTAAAAATCAGCATGTAAGTCAGATTGCCTTCTTTTGCAGGAAGCAGTGGGGGATACATTGGAAGAACTTTGGATCTCCTACAATTTTATAGAGAAGTTGAAGGGGATACATGTAATGAAGAAATTGAAGATTCTCTACATGTCTAACAACCTGGTGAAAGATTGGGGTAAGCTGAAAGTGGCTCTTTGCTAACCTTCCACTTCTGTTATAGAAAATAGCCCAATAAGGGAAAAGATGCACAATAAGAACATTTTTTTCTAAACACAGAGAGAAATGGCTATGGGAGTTCCTGTATTTTATATAGAAATAACTATATGGGTTCCTAAAATTTAAATACTTGAAATTTTATATTTCAATATTTTCTTAAAATGAATATAACTGGATAGGTCCTATCGTATTTAATCACAAGAAAATTGTTATTATCCAAAGGCTGAAGAAATTGGTTTACATTTAATAATTCTTGGATAGAAGACTTATTTGAGATCTGTATTGTTTTGCCTTTATATTATATACTATTCATTCTGCACTGAACTGAGTTTACCGTTATATGCCCTGAACTGTGCCATATTCATGAGAGATACAGTTGAACAAGATTCTATCCTTGTCCTTGAGAAATTCAGTTTAGGGGGCATAATTACTTTATGAGCTAATAATTATAAAACTATGTATAAGTCCTGCAATGAAGATTTAAATGAGTTGCCTTAAGAATTCAAAGGGATGGGGGCTGGCGCCATGACTCACTAGGTTAATCCTCCACCTGCATCGCCGGCATCCTATATGAGCACCGGGTTCTAGTCCCGGTTGCTCCTCTTCCTCTCCATCTCTCTGCTGTGTCCCGGGAAGGCAGTAGAGGATGACCCAAGTGCTTGGGCGCCTGCACCTGCGTGGGAGACCAGGAGAAGCACCTGGCTCCTGGCTTCGGATCAGTGCAGCGCCAGCTGTAGCAGCCATTTTGGGGGGTGAACCAATGGAAGGAAGACCTTTCTGGCTCTCTATGTCTCTCTCTACCTAACTCTGTCAAACTGAAAAAAAAAAAAAGAAAGAAAGAAAACAGACAAACAAAGGGATGAGTAGAGACAAAAGCAGTTGAACATAGCCTGCACTGAGGGAACACAGCCTGGAGACGACCATCACTGGACTCTGATTTGTTGCTCTCTATGACTCTGAACCTCATCTGCTCTCTTAATCCATCCCTAGGCTAGCATTAAAGGTAGAAGAGATCTGTCTTCTCTAGCCTTTCCATTCCAAACTGTACTCAGAGAATGACTTCACATGATAGAAATTCCCCTAACCCTTTTGAAAATCTTAAACAACTAATTGTTCTGAATAGTCCCAAATGAGGAGCAGTGATATTGGAGTTCAGTATCAAAATTTGTAACAGTAAAACCTGCTACTTTAGTATGGAATATCCTTTACACCTGCAGCTGAATTTGTGAAGCTGGCGGAACTGCCGTGCCTGGAAGACCTCGTGTTTGTAGGCAATCCCTTGGAAGAGAAGCATTCTGCTGAGAGCAACTGGATTGATGAGGCAACCAAGAGAGTGCCCAGACTGAAAAAGCTGGATGGTAAGTGACTCTGAGCTGGCTCAGAAATGTTTTCTACATGTAAAAATTGAATCTGTGGAATGGGGTCATGAAAAGGAGCAAAACTGAAGAATTATAGATTGGAGCCGGCGCAGTGGCGTAGTGGATAAAGCCACTGCCTGCAGTGCCAGCATCCTGTATGGGCGCCAGTTCAAGTCCTGGCTGCTCCACTTCCAATCCAGCTCTCTGCTGTGGCCTAGGAAAGCACTAGAAGATGGCCCAGGTCCTTGGGCCCCTGCACTCAGTGGGAGACCTGGAAGAAGCTCCTGGCTCCTGGCTTTGGATCAGCATAGCTCCTGCCACTGCAGTCATCTAGGGAGTGAACCAGCAGATGGGAGACCTCTCTCTCTCTCTCTCTCTCTCTCTCTTTCTCTCTCTCTCTCTCTGCCTCTCTGTAACTCTGCCTTTCAAATAAGATAAATAAATCTATAAAAAGAAATGATAGGTCAGGGCCAGCGCTGTGCTGTAGTAGGCTAAGCCTCTGCCTACAAGGCTGGCATCCCCTATGGGCGTCAATGTGTACCCTGGCTGCTCCTTTTCTGATCCAGCTCTCTGCTAATGGCTTGAGAAAGCAGTAGAAGATGCCTAAGTTCTTGGGCTCCTGCCACCTATATTCCATTCTTTTTGTTTGTTTGCATAAGATTGATTTATTTATTTGAAAGGCAGATATACAGAGAGAGGAGAGAGAGAAATCTTCATCTGGTTCACTCCCCAAATGGCCATAACATCTGGGGCTAGGTCAGGCCAAGTCAGAAGCCCAGAGCTTCTTCAAGGTCTCTTCCACATGGGTGCAGGAGCCCAGGGACTTGGGCATCTTCTGCTGCTTTCCCAGGCCATAGCAGAGAGCTGGATTGGAAGTGGAGCAGCTGGAACTCTAAGTGGCACCCATATAGGTTGCTAGCACTGCAAACTGCAGCTTAACTCACAATGCCACAGTAGCCTCAGTCCCCCAGAGCAGGCATTTGAATGCCTAAAAATTAGAAACAAATGCCCATTAACAGTAGAAAGTATAGATCAGTTATGACATACTCATGTAATAGACTATTTTTTAAAAGATTTACTTATTTATTTTGAAAGAGTTACACAGAGACACAAAGAGAGGCAGAGGGGTCTTTCATCTGCTGGTTCTCTCCCCAGTTGGCTGCCTTGGCCAGAGCTGCGCTGATCTAGAGCCAGGAGCCAGGAGCCAGGATCTTCCAGGTCTCCCTCATGGGTGCAGAGCCCCAAGGACTTGGGCCATCTTCTACTGCTTTCCCAGGCCATAGCAGAGAGCTGGATTGGAACTGGAGCATCTGGGACTCCAACCAGTGCCCATATGGGATGCTGGCACTGCAGGCAAGTGGCTTTACCCACTATGCCACAGCACCGTCCCCCGTATAATATACTCTTAAACAGCAATGAGAGTGACTGTACTGCAACTTTACACTACATGCATGAGTCATACAAACATAACGTTGAGCAAAGAAGCCAGACACAGCTGCACACTATGGCCTTCCAGGCATACCAATTTCAAAAGCAGGTAAAACAGTCTGTTGTGTTAGACATTAGCATGAAATGTACTGCGGGGGACGTAGTGAGTGGCAGGCATTTGAGGAAGTTTTTAGAGTTATGATGACTTCTCTTTCGCTGCTCTGGGCACTGGTTAAGGAATGTGTGCATTTTGTAAGCGTGCATCCACCTGTACACTTGTACAATAAAAAATGCACATGCCCCATACACGGATATTTTGGGGAGTACAGAGAAAGAAATGCTCACTGCCATTGAGAATGTAAGTGTACGGCTTGGAGGGCATCACCCCGGAAGAGGCGCTGGAGCTGACTCTTGATTGCTGGTAGTTTAGGTGGGAGGAGAGTGGGAGAACACCTTCCGCGGTGAAGGGACTTTGCTAACCCAGAGTCCAGAGGTTAGAGTGCACGAAGTGAGGTTAGATGAGTCTGGGACACAGCGAGCTGATCGGTTGAGCTGGAGTGAAGGGCAAGGGACTCAAGGGTTAATGCTGAACAGCAGGCTGGAGTCAGAGCCGGCTTCAGCTGGTAGAGGCCAGGATCGCTGCGTGTCCCTGGGAGGGCCACCAGGCTTTGTTTGCAGTGAGTCTTGTTTCAGTTTATCCCCAGTGGGTCATAGCTGGGGAGTTCACGTGAGCATTTAGATTTCTGGCAGCCCTGGCATTATGTATTTTATGTAGTTTTTTAATGCTTAACACAGGAAAGTTTTATTGTAGAGAGGGCTCACTTTATTTTTCTGTAGGTTTTTTTTTTTTTTTTGCAGCGGTGCATTTGGGGAGCTGAGTATTCAAAAGTATTTATATTAACTTATTTGCCAATTCTGAGAGACTTCTAAAAAGCATTTGAAACTAAAGAGATCATTTTATGAAATTGTTTTTATTTACTACATTTTATTGATGTGTTTATTTATTTGGAAGTCAGAGAGAGATCTTCCCATCTGCTGGTTCACTCCCCAAATAGCACAGTAGTGAAGGGATGGGTCAGACTGAAGCCAGGAACCCGGAACTCCATCTGGGTCTCCCATGTGGGTGACAGGGGTCCAAACCCGTGGGCCGTCTTCTGCTGCTTTCCCAAGTGCATCAGTGGGGAGCTGGATTGGAAGTAAAGCAGCTGGAACTTGAATTGGTGCTCATTTGGGATGCCAGCGTCACAGGTAGCAGCTTAACCCCCTGCGCCACAATCCAGGCCCTGAAATTATTTTTATTATGGCTCATTTCACATCATCTCAGGACTTCTCAGATTTACAAGGCTATTTTGACTTGAGTTGTAACAATCTGTTGAGAGTAACTAAAGCTAATTTCCTTTTTCATTTTTAGGTACTCCAGTAGTTAAAGGAGATGAGGAAGAAGAAAAGTAACGCCGTACTTTCCACTTTGTGTTAACTTATTTAAATATAAGAATGATAGATAAGTTTTATAAAATTATCTATTTTAAAGATTCTGTCTTGGGCAAAAGGTTCTTAAGATAAAAAAAAACTCTCATATCTATCATATTTTCCCTTAACTTATTTACTGTTTCTCCTCAAAACTGGTAACACTGTACATCTTAGTCCTCATTTAAGAAATCACAGATTTTCTGTGTTTGTCTTCAGTCCCAGTTATGTACTGCTGAAACCTTTATACACCAGTCATTTTTTTAAGAAGAAAGAAACAGACGGTCCTTGGTTTGATTTGTTGAGTTTTTGGTTTTGGAGGCTGAGCGTTTGAAAGCGTAGAATGTCCTTCCCGAAGGCCTGGCTCCTCAGGGCTCAGGAGCACAGATTCCTCCCGCCTTGGTTCAGGAGGCAGCAGTGACGGGAAGAGTTTCTCGCAGACTCACGGCAGCGGCCTTGGAATCAGGACCCAGAAGTCCTGTAGCAAATGCTGCAGCGAAAAAAGGAAAAATCAGTCTCTCGGAGGCCTTCTAGCCAGTGTTGCATTTACTTACTATTTTTCTAAAAATGTATGCATTATCAACTGGAATTTAGGTTGTGTTTTCATTCATGGCCACGTGAGTCCTTGTGGACAGTGTCACTCGGTGATCCGGGCAGTGGGTAGAATGACTGTGACAGTGATTTCGTTGGCCCTGTTACTCATGTGGATTGGCTGGAAGCACACTTTCTAGTTTATAGTTCCTTATCTGTTCAAAGCAGTAGTTATGTTTGAATTCCTCACCTAACCGGTGGCCATTGGTAGATATCAAAATTTGCCCTAATGATTTGGTCTGGTGACCCTCATTGCTGGGAAAAGTAATTGTTATGATTATATGAGGGGACAAACCTAAAGAGTAAGTTTGGTACCTTTCAATAAGTAAAACTTACTATTTCAGTATTTATTTTTTGAGAAGTTCTAAGGTAAGCAGCTCTGAAAACGTATCCTGTAAGTGTTGAGGGAAGAGAGAAGGGGGTGTTGGGGTGGGATACCAGGCAAATGGCAATATGTTTGAGGCTTGCCTCCTACGAGAAGCACTGTAGGTTATTGAACCTCAACGTTGCAAAGCAATAGTGAGATACAGAGGTTAGAATTTATCAAGTAAGAAAGGAATTGGTTTTTGGAAAATGAAAATCGTTGTAGGTCACCAGGTGAGGTCCACAGCAGGTCATGGCTGAATCAGTAATAGGTCACAGAAGTCAGGGCCCTCTGCCAAACTGTGCCTAAAGTCCCTTAACCAGAGGTTGTGGATTCTCGTTCCTTATCTATCATGTGATTTTACAGTTAAAGGGGAGAATCGGCTTTTTTAGTGTACTTACATAGTCTTGGGTCTTGGAACTTTTCAGCTGTCATTTAAGTAGGAATGACTTGATCTCTCTGAGTTACTCTGATCAGAAGGGACCACTGCTTTGACAATCAACACTAACTGTAAACTGGAGGGAAATGCGCTGTAGCACCTTTTTGCTCTTTCAGTCTGACAGGGAGAAACCTTCACCTTGACTGGCTTACACATTCAAGGCCTTTGACAGTTCTTTTGTGAACCGTAGGCAGCGAGCCATCCTTCTTGCTGTCCAAGGCGCGTAGGCTAAGAGGGAAGATGAGCCTCTGGAAGCCACACTGCTGTGTAGGGTAGATTTTCTGAAAGTTCCTCTGGAAGTGAGCATAAAAGGAAATGGATGGCTTCATACTGAATTTATTTGTGAGATGACATGTATTTTTGGTGTTTGGTTTTTATTTTTTTTTTTAATTCTGTAACGTAGAAACCAGTTTTTTCTCTGTTTGTTTCTTAATGTGTTTTAGTCACTGGTAGTTTTCAGAGAAATGTAAGGTGCTTTTTTGTGTGTTCATTTCATACAACACTCATATTCGGTTCCACTAAACAAATATTTGAATGACTGCTGTGCATCCATGTTCTTGCACTCAAAGCCAGAACCTGTGTCGTTAGGAAGTGAAAGGCAGGGTGTAACGAAGGTCAGGATTTGCTCACGTCATCCCTTCAGTCGTCCTCTGCTGCTGCAGATTCAGCTCATAGTAACTGCCTGTGGTTTATGCCTCTGGCATTAGATATTTGACCCACATGGAATAGATTTGCACCGTGCTCCTAGTTTTAAAGCGTTAAGTTATTTTAGTGGGTCGTTTAAATTTCTGACTTCTGTTCTCATAACTGATGGTAGAGCTCTAGAACTAGTCCAATATTTTAATTTTTTTACAGCAAATTTTAGTCCACCAAGGAGTTCAGCTTTTCTGTGTTCCCTGACTCAGCTGTGGCTGTAGAACCCAAGCAGGCCTTGGAAGGTTCTTATGTTCTCTGTTAAGAAGAGTTGTTCCTTTAGACCAGAGACGCTCAGCCTTAACACTATCAACATTTGGGGTTGGATAATTCCCTGTTTGGAGCAGGGAGGGGCTCCTGTGCACTGTGGGACATTCAGCATGCCCCCAGCCTCAGCCTGCTATGTGCCAGGGACACCCCTTCCCTACAGACATTGCCCGCTGCCTCCTGGGGCAGGGAGTGGGCACGAGTGACCCTCTGACTAAGAACCCACGCTCTTCACACCAACATTCCTTTCCTCCAGGGTCTACTTCCCCCCTGTGACCATGGCCCCTTCAGCTGTTAGGTATGAGAGGAGGTGCTGTGTTTAGTGACTGTGGAAGGAAGGAAATGGCCGCTGGCACTTCTCTGTTCTGTAATGCTTATTTTCATAGTTTTCACTTCATATTAGAAACTCAGGGCTGGAAGGTTCGACGACAGCAGGCTCTCCACTTTGTTTCTTAGCATGCTTGCTCATCTTAGGACAGTGATTATTAACCTACCTCTCTGCTACTGGGAACAGAATCCAGCTTTATGGTAGATTTTGCCTTGTCCATGAAGTTTGTTTTGAGTATTTTTTAGACAATGGGTCATCATTCCTTGTCATTTGTTGTCTAATCACAGAATTTTGCAGACAGCGGTGGTTAGGTACAGAAAACTACCGTCTAAGGTTTGGTAGCTGTGTAAAAAAGTTGGTGTGGACGTCAGTTTTGGGTGTGATCGACAGAACGTTTGCTTGTCTACTTGATGTGGCCACTGGATCTGTTCTGCATACAAGGGTTGTGTAAGAGGCTGAGGTTTGGTTCCAGTGTGGGAAGAGGAATGTGGATCTGAACAGGTCCCCTCCTGCCGCCTTTCGCCAGGATGAGGAGGGAACCTTGCCTGTTGGCTCATTCTCAGAGTCGATGATGTGTAGGAGGGGAGGGAATCCTGTGCCTGGGTTTTTCTTTGGGCTAAACTGGGAAAGTAGAAGGCCTAGAAAGCTTGGATTTAATCAGCCCTTTAACAAGCCTGAGGAAAGTGTCACAGGCTCTGTCCTGTCTTGAGTGGCGCTCTGACGGCAGCCGAATCAGTTCTCAAAGACGTCACACCTCTAAGTATTGGCAAAAGGACAAAACCGCTAAGCTACAAGTTATCCTTTACAAGGAGTCTATTCCTTGGCACGGATTCTCTTTATTCGGGCTGTTTAATGTGGCTAGAAATAATGGGATCTGAAGCAGGAGTCAGAGTAGCTGAGCTGGTGCCGCTGCAGGCACAGCTGACCCGCGTTCCTTCATCTAGCTCCGCGTTGTTGAACCGTTCTCTTTTTTGTAGAACTGTAAAGTAGGCATAATTTTTAAATCAAGGATTATGTTTAAAAATCATTGAACTTTTAAAAATGTTTACCTTTTTTATTTGAGAGAAGAGAGACAGAAAAAGAAACACAGGTAGACAGATAGCTCCCGTCTGCTGATTCATCCCCCAGATGCCTGCTGTGGCCAGGAGCTGGGGAGCTCAGTCCAGTTCTCCTTCCCTGTGGGAAGCCATCACTGCTGCCCTTCAGGGTCTGCAGCTATGGGAAGCGGAGTCAGGAGCCAGAGCCTGGAATCAAACCCAGGTGTTCCTGATGTGGGACACGGGTGTCTTAGCCAGTGTCTTGTCTACCAGGCTCAGTGCCTGCTGTATCCCTGAACTTTTAGAGATACCATATCCATATCTTTATTCCTACTTTTTTTTTTTTTTATGACTCAGTGACTGCAAAGAACAGTACTGAAAGGGAAAACCAGACCGAGTCTTAGCTTTTCTAATCTAAAATATATTGGTAAAACTTTTCATGTAATCCTTATAGAGATCATAACTGGATTCTAGGTGATTTCCCATATTGGGCAGGTTAGAGGGGAACTAGCCTCCAAATTATGATCTAGCCAGGTTAACAAGGGAACAGGGATAGTAAACTACTTTTCAGTAGATTTGCACTTTAAAATTATGAACTGGATGTTGGTGGGAAGTGCTTCCAAAGGGCAGACGACTAAATGCCTGCCCTGTGCATGCGTGTCAGAATCAGACCTCTCTTGCTTGTCCTGTGCCTACAAGAGCAGTTGCTGACATGGGCGTCATCAGAGCCAGGATTTCCGTATCCCTACATGGGTCATCTTCCATGTCTGCCACCTCTAAGAGTATCCCTCTGAGGAATGTGGTCAGGTAGTTGTACTCAAAATAAAAACTTTATGAGTTATCATCCCCAAGTCTAAATTTAAAGAACTAATTTAGATGTTGGCTAAATTAAATTTTATGGATGATGAGGGAGCAATCCCATCCAGACGCCTGTGAGTTGGAAGCCAGAGGGAACATGCACCTGCTCAGCTACTTCTCCCAGGCGTTGGTGGTGATCACAGGCAGCATTCCAGGATGTTTGGCTTCTAGAACCAACTCCGTTCTGAAGGACACTTTAGCATCTATTAATACTTTGGTAATAATCTTTTATACACAGGAATTTTGTAGCATGACATTATGGCTAAACTCATTGTGTGTTAAATTATTTAGAAATGTTGAGTTTCTGAGTGTTATTTTGTGAGATTTGTTTGAAAAAGTAATAAATTGTGTTATTTTATAAAAAATGAAGTTGTGTCTTTTTTGATTACACAGTCATTATTAATTTTATCTAATACAGAGCAACCATGTCAACTTTCAATGATGCAAGAATCCTACTCGTATGTCAGAGAGAGACTCATTTATTTATACTGTTTTTTCAGTACTTTATTACCAAGCATAATCTCCTCTCCCAGCTCTGTAAATCTCTCAGAACTTGTCTGGGCACCACTTCACATCACGCTCTGGAGAGAAGGCGTGGGGACGGCAGGAGCCGCTGCACCTGCCCTGCCCTTGTCCTCGCCTTCAGCCAGAAGCTCCCTGGTAGAGATCAGCTGACAGGACCGGGAACAGAGACACAGAGAGCATCCGGCAGCGTCAGCAGCGTTACACATTCCGCTAGCACGCGTTCTGTGCTGTCAGCCACAATGTAGTGTTGGCCACAGAATGGAACGGTAGTGCTGTTTCTACTTCTTTTCCAAAGTTCTTTAATGATGAGGATAAAACTTTTTGCTCCTGTCCTTCCTTAAGAAGCAGAAAATTTACATTTCTGAGCCATCTGGGGAGTGAACCAGCAGATGGAAGATCTCTCTCTCTCTCTCTCTGCTTCTCCTTCTCTCTCTGTGTAGCCCTAACTTTCAAACAAATAAATAAATTGAAAAAAAACAAAAGTGGAGCTTGGACTTGAACCCAGGCACTCTGATGTGAGATGCGGACACCCCAGGTGGCATCTTAACTGCTGTGATAAATGCCCACCACAGTATTTTTAAACTTCATATACAAGAGTGCTTGAGACAGTTCATGGAAAAATGGAATTAAAAGACACATTTACTTTAGTGCAAAAAATTTTTGAAATCTTGTCTGGCGCCGTGGCTCAACAGGCTAATCCTCCGCCTTGCGGCGCCGGCACACCGGGTTCTAGTCCCGGTCGGGGCGCCGGATTCTGTCCTGGTTGCCCCTCTTCCAGGCCAGCTCTCTGCTGTGGCCCGGGAGTGCAGTGGAGGAGGGCCCAAGTGCTTGGGCCCTGCACCCCATGGGAGACCAGGAAAAAGCACCTAGTACCTGGCTCCTGCCATCGGATGAGCGCACTGCGCCGGCCGCAGTGGCCATTGGAGGGTGAACCAACGGCAAAGGAAGACCTTTCTCTCTGTCTCTCTCTCTCACTGTCCACTCTGCCTGTCAAAAAAAAAAATTTTTTTTGAAATCCATGCACATTTTTTCATCCTACCCATTTTTCATGAATTTCTTGAAGGGTCTTCATATGCAAGGATTAAAGCAAAGTTACACCAAAATTAACCTTTTAATTCCATTTCCCATGAACTTTTGAAGTATTCCCATACCTAATGCATACTGGTACAATTGTTATGAAATTAAATACACTCTAGGTGATGACCTTCCCTCCTAGGAAGCAATCAACTTGGCATGTATTGAAAAAAATGGGAAAAAAAATAGCCTTTAAGAATGCAATGTATGTGTGTGTGGTGTGTATATGTGTGCTGGCTGTTCAAGGGTTGTGTGTATGTGTGTGAGAACCGGAATGTGTGTTGGGGGTGGGAGACTGGCATGGTGCCCCTGTGTTTGAAAGGAGGGAGTGTTTATGATGGATTATTGGCAGGGGCAGTGAGAGAATGCATGCAGACAGGAGTGGGGGAGTGTGTGCACTCCCAATGCCCGTGGGAGGGAGGGGAAGCTGTCGGTGTAGTGGGCCAGTTGGGGAGGGGCCAGGACTGGTAACTCTTGGGGGGTTGGGGTTGTGAAAAGTTTATCTGTGGTGGTGGGGAGGGAGGCAAGCATGTGGAGATGTTTGTGAGGGAGGTGAAGACACGAGTGAGTACAGAAAAATCTGGAATATGTACTAATAGCAGTCTAAAGTACAAATTATGTACTGTACAACTGTTAGATGAGTCGGTGATCATTTTAAACGTTATCGGGAGAAGACTCCACCGAACTCTTAACATGCAACCACTGGGGTTACTGAGGGTCTCGGATGTTGGTCATCTTGTCACATCTGCAGCCAAGTGCACGTGACCTTAAGCTGTGTTTCCCTTTTATATGTTGATATAAAATGGCTCCACTTCTTCAGTGAAGCAACATTTTTTAGCTAAAAAATACAAAAAGGGAAAGGAAAAACAGCTATTTCTAGATTACCTCCTGAGCCTTCTTTAGTATTTTCTAAACATTTTTAGTAAGTTAATATTGTACTTATATGTCTGTTTATAGCCTAACATTAGCCTTGAAGAACACATAAAAATTGGATACATTAATACACACACATTGTGGGAGCTCTCCATCTCGCTATTTTTTTTAAGTAAAAGGTTCTTTTTTTATGACATGGAGGAAAGTTTTCCTAAGAAAAAATAAAACAGCTTAATTACACTGAAAAATGTTAAATATGTTGGAAAGACTAGACAGCGATAGTTTTTAAAATATTTTTATTCTTATACATTTATTTGATAACTTCAAATAGAATTAAAATCTGAGTGAATAAGAACTATTTTGACAAAGACTGGAAGGGGAGTGGGGGAATGGGTGGGTCACTGTCACCGGGTCCTAGCCATCTCCCCAGGTGATTTCTCTGCGCAACCTCTGGTCAGCACAGCTCCGGAACTGTAGTCCTGTTCCAGTGCCCCAGTTGGAGTCTCAGAACACTCTCTTCCACAGATGCAGCTCTTTAAAGATGAGAAGTAAGAGATTTGCATTGTGACGCTGAGCAATATTACCTAAACAATGCACATTTCTTTCCATTAATATAAACATGGAATGATTTACAGTAAACACACACTAGCCTCGACGCTGATAACAATGTAATGGTTCACATTGTTACAGAACACTTCCTGCGAGCCAGGCCCTGGGCTAAACATCTGCACGTGCGATTTCACATTTATCTCCATGGGAAGCGTCACGGGTTCACACCTTTCACAACCGAGGGTGACGGCATGGCGACAGCGGGCACCGCAGCCAGCAAGCCCATCTGCATTGTCGCAGCGCCCGGTGCTCTGTGCAGTGTTAGCAGAGTTACAGGAACGGGCAGGCCAGAACCCCCTCCCTCCAAGAAAAACACAAGGAAAACAGCAGGCAGCTAGGCCTTTACTACTCGGGACCAGGACAGCAGCTGCGGTCTGGATCTGCACGGTAGCCCTCTCTCCTGGGGCTCAGAAGTGCCCCTCCAGGCCCAACTGCAGGAGCGCGGCTTCCGCCGCCGCCTCCTCCTCCTTGGCCTCCTCCTCGCGGATCTGCACCAGCAACTGGAAGAGGTTCGGGGCCGGCCCTTCCGCAGCGCCGGTCAGCCAGAGCTGCCTTCGCAGGGTCCCGCTGTGGTTGGCCCCGGCGATGACCTGCTCCAGGCGGGCCTGGTTCACGTTCTCTTTATCAATGGCCCCCTTCTCCACCACCTTCTGCAGCAGCGGCTCCAGACGAATGACGTAAGCCGACAACTTCTCTCCCGGGTTCTGGTACGTGTTCAGAAACCTGACCTGCGCATCCCTAGAGCTCTCCACGCTCCCGAACACCTGCTCCAGCGCCTTCAGGCACTCGCCGGTGGTTATCGCGGGGTTGCTGGTCTTGAGGATGCGGATGACGTCGGCGGCGGGGCCCCTGAGGCTCTCCATCAGCCGCCGCCTCTTTTCTATGTCGGACACCTGCCACTCCTCTATGACTTCATTAGCGTGCTCCAGCCAGCAGTCAAAGCTCTCCTCCCCAGGCCCCGGGATGTCCCTCCCCGAGAACAGCGTCAGCTTCTTGTACCATATGGACTCCACGAGAGGCTGAATAACATTATCCAAAATATAGCTGAGCATCTCGGCTGGCATTTCGGGGCCCGGGGCCGGGGCCGGGTTCTGAAACCCAAGGACACGGGCAACATCTTGCACGGTCCACCCCTCCCGAGCTAGGAAGAGGTGCAACCTTTCTAAAAATTCAGCGTCAGACGTGGGGGGCTTAAAAAGCACTTTCCACACCCCTCCTTTGCCAGGCATCTCCCTGGGGATCGCGGCGTAATCCACGGCGCCAGTGAGCTCTAACAGGGCTGCTTTGGCATTCTCTTCCCTCCAGAACATTCTCCCAAGCACTCGATACGGCACCTGGGGCATCGCAGCCTGGAGGGTCTCTTCGATTTCAGCCTCATCACAGTTCACTGGGATCCCCCAAACCAGCAGCGCTCTCTGGGAGTTCACGTCCATGCCCCTGCACCAATCTTCCAACAGCGTCATCGCCATGTTCCCAACTATCAAAGGTACCGATTCTACAGATACGGATCAGACCGCGGCTCCCCGAACTCCGACCAACACCAGACACTCCCGCAAGCAGGCGCGCGGGCGGCAGGTTCCCGCGGTCACTGGTAACAAGCGACACCAAAGCCCCGCTGTGGCCCCTCTCTGCCCCAAAGTCCGTCCGTCTGCGGCTCCCCGGCGCGGCCTCGCAGGGCTCAGTCAATCACGCGGCTGTCGCCATCTCCGGGGGTCGGGGTCTGCGGCCCCAGCGTGCAGCCTGCGGGAGCCACGGGGCCCGAGAGCGCCGGGGTGTGGCCACGGGGCGTGGCCGCCGCTCCCGGAGTCGCCCCGGCGCTGGCGGTCGGAGCCCGGCGGGAGAGGCTGTCCGAGGTCGCCGCGGTGGCAGCGGGCCAGCCGGCGAGCAGCGGCTTCTTCTCGGGCGCGGGGACCCCTCCGGTCGGCGAGGACCGCTGAAAACCGAGGACTGAGGGGAGCAAAGACGCAGGAAGGATGGAGAAGCGAGGCCGGAGGCGAAGGCTGGCGGGGCCGGCCGGCCTCGCGTGGCGCGACGGGCTCCGGCGGCTGTGGCGCAGCTCGGCAGCCGGCGCGTCCCCGCTGCAGTGCAGGGCGGGGCCGGCCCGCGAGCCGCGGCCGCTGCGCCGGATCCAGGTCGCCGGCGGGGCGTGCGCGCGTGACCATGGCAACGGTGTCCCGGACGACGCGCACCGAAGACTCCGTGCGCAGCGGCGCGCGGTGGGGGGAGCGGTTCCCATGGTACCGCAGCCATCAGATGTTCCAGACTTTTACAATGAAAACAATACCAATAAGTATCGAGGGCTTCTGTCTTCTAATCCGGAGTGGATTTCAGATACTAGTGGGTATCATCCGTGGTAACGGACTCGCTCATGCAACTGGCCCATCAAGCCAGGTGCGTGGACCGCATTTCACCCAGATGAAACGAAGGCTCCCAAGTATCCCACTCGTGTGACACACAGACTGGACACTTCCTCCTATCTAACACTTCGTCAAAAGGCCGGCCTACCTGCCTACCTACAGCTGGCAACGGCACCAGTCTTCTGTAATCCCTGCCTCGGGTACTCTGCAAGCCAGAGCAAGGGCCGCTTCGGTCAATCTCAGAGGATGAAGATCCCCCAAAAGAACACAGCATCCAACTCTGAATTTTTAAAACCTTATTTAATGAAAGGTTTAAAGATACAGAAGAACATTCAAAAGTAAATAAGTTACATAGGTACATTACAATCACATCAGCAAGATTCTCTTTAGTGTATTAATTTTTATATAAAAAGCACACAAAAAATAAAATCTTCCATCTGCTCTATCACAACTGTACAGCCAAAGAGGTAATATTTATATATTTATATATATGTACACCATTTTCATATGTAACAGTCTTTTTTAAAAAAGGTTGCCACAGGCAGCAAACACACAAAAGGCAGTGTCTGATCATCTGTTTCAAAATAAAAGGAATATACTTCTTTATATGCTATTAAAATATTTGTACAATAATTACACTGTCAAGGCTGTCCCCTCCTACAAGGCCTTCAACTTGGAGACAAATGAGTAAAAGGTGAACAGAAACAGCTGCAAATCGTTAGAGGCAAACAGTAACACAGCAAAATGGGGGGGGGCACTTGTTTTATAAAAATATGCACATTTCCTGTAAACCTAAAGGAGTTAGGCTTGCCAGTCTAGTAATAAATACTGTCCAGAAAAGCGGGCCCCCGTGGAGAGGGTGCGAAACAGCCGAGGCTTCGGGATGTGTTGTGTTCCTTCTTCATCTGGGCATCTGGCACACGAGAGGTCAGGTCACTGAGGCAGTTAAGTATGGGCAGTTCCTTTGGACACGAGCAGCACAAGACCTCTGTGCCTGGGTGGAGGTGCGGTGGCAGAGGGGTGAGCGTGTGCCTCAGCGGTGAGGGGTGCTGCCGAAGGCATGGAGGACAGCAGTGATGTCACCGTCTCCTCGGATGGGTGAGAGACCTCAGAAATGGTCCAGAACACAGGCACTAGGGCAGTGTCACGCCGGTGGCTGACGGCAGGTGGACACTGGGAGATGGATATGGTGAGGTGGTGTGGGGAGATTATAAAGCCAGAGGTGTTTCTCTCGTCCAACTTCTTAAAGCAAAGAGCTCGGAATGGGAGGAAAAAGCAACAGAAGACAAGCGTAGGGTGTTCACAGGGAGAAGAAAGCACCGTTAAGGATCTACCTCTGCCAGCCTCTATGGCTGCACCCATGCTGCTGGCAGGTCGCATCTGCCCCCTAAACAGCTTCCTTTTCCCACCGCATCTGAGGTATAAATGCATCCTGGAGCGTCAGCCCCCCTCAAATCCGGTGTCTGTCGGGATTCATAGACAGGTCCCATCTTGACTTCCCCCGGCTACGCTCACCTGGTCTGGTCTCTGTGAGCTTAGGGTAGAATCACTTCCTTATTTAAAAAGATATCCAAGTCCTGAATGCTACCACTGTGCAGAAGGGTCCCAGGTGACTGGATGAGGCTTCTGTTACCACATGTCCATAAAGGGGCCTGAAACCAAATAGGGTTTCAATAGAAAAAACCTCGGGAAACCTAAGCAGCACTTTGGGGCTAAGCTGTGAAGGCACTCAGATTACACAAGGATTTAGAAGAGAGCCTGAAGTCGCCACCCTCCTGTGTCTGTAGGGCACACCACGTGTTCGCTGTCTTGGGACCTTGAGCTTCTCCTATGAAGGTGATGGGGAGGCTGGGAGGAAAAGAAATTGGTCTCCCCCATAGCTGGGATCCTGCAGAACCACGGTAATGCAAAAATGAACGCTGAAAAATACCTAATAGTGCATAGTTTAAAAACCCAACTCCCTTTCGGCTCCCAGTTAGCACAGATGCCTTTCAGCCCATCTCCGAGGGAGCAGCACAATGAAGACCTGTCGGCTCCTTGCTGACATGCTGACCTGTTACAGACGCATTCACTTAGAATTTCTTGTGCAACTCAAGTTGAGTAACTAGATCTGAAACATAACAGCTCTTCCACGGGACTGGCAAGTACAGGGGCTTCCAGAACACTCTGGCCCTTTCAGTTCAGCGATTCCCTGCCGAATATGGAAGCCAGAATCCAGGCCTGGTCAACACAACCGGAATCCTGGCCGCCTGCCAACTCCCTGGAGGCAGCAGTAAGAACTGCCTGGGATCCCCCGGCCCTGCTAGTCCCCCTGTGCTTGACACCCAGCTCCCCGCTGTCTCCCAGTGCTACTGTCAACCCTATTGGCGAGAGCTTCCCCCAGCAACAAGGTCCGGGAACTGGGGGGTGGGGGTGGGGGCGGGGATGCCAAGGTGCCTCGTTTTTGGCTAAATGCACGTGGGCCTCTGAGAGCAGGAGGCCCCTGGTCCCTGAGAGGATGTTAGAAATTAAATATTAAAGAATAAATAAATAGCTCCCAAATGACACGAGTTAAGGAATGAAGGCTCCTGTCCAATCTAGTTAGGAGACCTCCCCCTCCCAGAGAAGGATCCAGAGATTGCCAGCGTGCAGGGCTGCGGGTGGCAGGGGGCGTCAGGCGGCAGCTGCTGAGGGCAGGGCAGAGGCGAGCAGGGAGCTGGCACCGAGGAGCAGGCTGGGCCTCTCCGGCCTGTTCGAGGCTAAGCTCCGGAGGCCGCCTCCCGGGCCCAGTGTTTGGCAAATGGGGGGGGGGGTATCCCCAGCTCAGGCCCTGCCCCGCAGCTCCCTTCCCTGGAACAGGCACAGACCGGCCCAGCGAGCAGCCAGGGGACAGACCCCGGCCGGGGGCGGGGGGCAGCCTCCAGCAGGCCGCGGGCCTGGGCCCCGGCGGGGACAGAACAGGCCGGCCGCCGGCAGCCTCCGGGAGGGCAACAACGCTGCAGCGGGGTGGACTTGTGCTTGGCGGCCAGGGCGGCTCCGGGAGGCGAGGGAGGGAAGCGGCGGGAGCGGATGCGAAGAGAACTGGATCCTGCAGCCCTTAACACTGCTCCTGGGCCTTTATAAATAAAAGAGCCGTTTATTTCACTGTCTTATCCGTTGGCAGAGGCAGGTCCACGGGGCTCTCTCCTCACTCCCCCGCGAGGGCCCGGCGGCGGCTCAACCCTTCTCCCCCGCGCCGCTCTCCTCGCGCAGCGCCGGCTGGTGCGGGGCGGCGGCGGCGGCAGCGGCGGCGGCGGCCGCGGCCTCCTTCTCCTTCTGCCTCAGCGCCGCCGCCTTCTTCTCCTGCTCCGCGTGGCTCTTCATGTGCGCGCTGCGGCTCTTCACCTTGTAGAACACCCTGCGGCCGCCGAGAACGGAGGGGCTCCGGTCAGAGCCGGGCGCCACCGCCGGGAGACCCACTGCGCACGCGCGGGCACCCACCACCCACCTCCCGCAAGCTGCCCGGTGACGTCACCGCCCTAGAAACGCGAGGAGCCAATCAGAAGGCAAGGCGGACGCTCCGGGCCTCCCCCGCCCCTGCCGCTCGCACCCTGCGCCGCCCCCGTCGGGTCTGTGTCCTCACCTGCCACATTTTTTACAAGGGAAAGTGTTCTCCTGATTCTGGGTCTTATTAAACGCCTCTGTTTTCTTCTTCTTCTCCGAAAAAGGCAGTGCCCGCCGTGACTTCCCGGCGCCCTCCCTGGGCTTCTCTGGGGCCTGAGCGCCGGCAGGGCCGGGGGCGTTGGACTCGTGGCTCCGGAGGATGAGGATGTCGTTGGCCTGGAGAGAAGGAAACACGGAGAGCTGAGTCCTCCGGGGAGGGCAGATCCCTCCCCGTGGCCTCCTGGGGACACAGGGTCCCCAAAGGGCACCTGTGTCAGAGGTGACAGAGCCCCCCTGCCCCCTCGGAAGCCCGGTGTCCTGGTCAGCGCTGGCGCAAGGACTTGCGGTGGGACAGCCCCGGCGCGCACGGGACACAGCGGATGCGTCTGCACCTGCGCCGTGAATGGGACTCAGGCCAGTGAGAGGAGCCCACTGTCTCTGGGGATACAGAAGCACGTGTGCAGGGTGCTGGTGCCGGCCAGTGCACAGCGTGGGAACCGCTGACCACAGGGGTTGAGCCGAGGACGCCAGGTGCACCTGGAGGAGGCGCGGCCCAGGGAACCGGGGTTGGAGGAGCCCCGGAGGTTCCCTCAGAAGTGACTGCGTCTGTGCCCTGGGCCGAGCCTCCCAGCAAAGGGCTCACAAAGTCGGGGGACCCCACCGAGGGCATAGCCCCCCGCTACAGCGCCAGGTGCAGGCACAGCCAAGGCTCCGAGGAGGCGAATGGCTCCCCACCCTGACCCCTTCTCAGCCCTACCCCTTGTGGGCCCACAGAGCACCCCTGGGAATCAAAGGACGGGGTGTGTGTGTGTGTGTGTGTGTGTGTGTGAGCGCTGCAGAGTGAGGGTCAACCCTTGAGGTAATGGAGTGAAGGCACCTGACAGGAACTTGTGTAAGGACCCATTTTTGTCACCGCCATCGTCTCAGCTGTCCCCGACCCTTCATCAGGGACAAAGCTCTCCTCCAGGGGGAGCCCCGTCTGAGCTAAACTCAGGCATGCGGCCCCATACCTGCTGGGCTTCCTCACAAGGCCCTTCCCCGCTGACTCTCAGAGCCAGAGCGTGTAGTGTAAAAAGTAATAGCAATAGCAATAGTAATAGTAATAGCTGTGCTATCCTGGGCCTCCACGTGAGCGCCTCCCACACAGCACAAAGTGCTCTGGGCACCTCCTGCTCTGCCCCGCCTCCCACGCCCAGACCCAGCTGCAGTCCCAGGCCCGGTGCGAGGAAGTCCCTGGTCACACTTACCGACTCATTGGCCTGTAGTGTCTGTGTGGCTTTGACAGCCGCTGCCCGCCGGCTGCGCTCTCGCCCCTCCTCCTGCTCCCCCTTGTCCTGGATCTCTGGCACCTCTTCCTCCCCCTCCTTCCCGGGCTCCTTCAGCTCCCTCTTGGGCTCCAGCCTCTCTTCACCTGGGGACTCTCTTCTGGGAGGAGGCACCCTCGGGAACTTCTGGGACGTCTACGGGGGTGAGAAGGAGGGCGGTGAGCATGGAGCCCAGTCACCTGCTCCCAGCTCTGACCCAGCCCTGCTGGCCCGGCACGGCCCTCCCGGGGCTCGGCTGCCAGGGGCCGTGGAATCTTGAGCCCTGGAGTCTCCAGCATGAGGCTGAGCACTTGAAACAGAGCCTGGCACAGGGAGGGAACGTGCCAGTCCCTCCCCATAAGCCACCTCGGTGGTGTGATGTGGGGAGCTGAGGACAAGCCTCGGGCTCCAACTCCAAACTGACCCTGTAACGCTTTCTGTATTCCCACGCCTTTCCCATCTGCAAAATGGGGGCTAACCAGGGCCTCAGAGCAGCACGTCCCCAAGTGTGGACTCCTGGCTCTGACATGACGTCAGGCAGACAGAGGGACACAGAATCAAATGGCATTCCCTTTCCAATTCTCTCTCGGTCCTGTGTCTAGGACAGTCTCGGGCTGCTATTCATGTGTCTTTGACACTTCTCCAGATTTGATCATCACTAAGAAAGAGCGGTCAGGCCTCAGTATTACGGCCCTGGCAGGTAACACAGTACCTAGCTGTAACTCAGTGCTGCTATCTGGTTGTCACATATAATTATCTTGCCCAGGACCTTCTACTAATTACGATCGTGATACAAAACTTCCCTTTTATGTGAGTAAAAAAAAAAAAAAAAAAAAAAAAAAAAAACGACCCGGCTTAAAGGACAGTAAGGGAAGCTAGCCCGACTGGTGTGTGCACATGACAAAGATGGCAATGGTGCCACGCGATGCGTGCAGACCAAGCAGAAACCACAGAGGCCACGCCGGGAAGGCTGAGGTCGGGAACACAGTTGCAGACGTCGGGATGAGACGATAAGGCAGTGCAGCTGCAAACACTGTGGGAAATCCTCCCGTGGTCAGCACCACGTGTGATTACTGTGCCACCTGAGAGGGGAACGCAAAGGCCCAGGCCGGGGACCTCAGCTCCTGGGGACCGTCGGGGTTCCTGCCTTCCGCCAACTGCTAGAGGGCCCGGCCCCAGATCCAGCCAGGCCCTGGGCAGCCAAGGCCGGGAGAGGAATCACCTTAAGATCCACTTCCACCTCCTCCTGCGCAGACTTCTCGTCGCTTATATCCACATCCCCGAAGGTGAGGGCCCCGTTGCGGCCGATTTTCACCTGTTTCTTGTAGGTGTAGTAGAACTCCACGCACTGGGCCACCGTCTTGGTCTGGATCTGGTGTGAAGCCAAACTGAGGTCAGAGCCCCCTGCTTCTGCTCACCTCCCTGGGGACCACCCAGCCTTTCCCGCCCCTGCTTGTCTCCCTCCAACTCAGGCCCCAGACTCAGGCCAGGGAAGCCAGGAAACGCAAGCATCTCTCCAATGCCTGCTCTGCAAACACCCTGACCAGGACAAGGAGCCAGAGCTCTAGCCCGGTTTATACGGCAGTCAGCACAAAGAGCTATCAAGGCCAACGAGGGAGCTGTGACTGCGGATGCATGTGAGAGCATCCTGGTATCAGCCTGGGAGTGCCAAGGGCACTGCAGTTTTGCAGGCGAATATCCTCATTTCCAGGAGACGTGTGCAGAAACCTTTTGAGCCATGTGACATGATGCTCTAACTTTCAGTGTATGTGTACGTATGTTTCTGCAGAGACAGAGAAAGCCAAGTGTGGCAATTGCTAACCATGGGTACCTCTAACTGAGGGGCAGACAGGGTTTCACTGCACTGCTCTTCCCAGAACTTCAAGCAAAAAGTTTTAAACAAGTGTAGGCAGGGGTCAGTGCTGTGGCATAGCAGGTAAAGCCACCACTTGCAGCGCCAGCATCCCATATGGGTGCCAGTTCAAATCCTGGCTGCTCCACTTTCCAATCCAGCTCTCTGCCATGGCCTAGGAAAGCAGAAGATGGCCCAAGTCTTTGGGCCCCTGCACACACGTGGGAGACCTGGAAGAACCTCCTGGCTTCAGATCAGCCCAGCTCCAACCATTGAGGTGATCTGGGGAGTGAACCAGCAGATGGAAGACCTCTCTGTTTCTACCTCTCTGTATCTCTGCCTTTCAAATAAATAAAATAAACCTTAAAAAAAAATTATGAGTGTCATCCACATTCAAAGCCATCCCTAAAGCTGCACCACAGACCCCCTTCATCCTCTCCAGGGGGCAGGGTCTGACAAGTGAATTTCACACTGCCCTGAGGCTTTGGGACAGGGGAAGAAAGGTGGGGTGGAGTGGGGTGGGAGAGAGCGGAACTCGGGAGAAACTAACAAGCTGGCCCTGGAAAAGCCCCTGGGAGACATATGACCCAGTCTTACTAAAGCCCCTCCACTTCCTGCTTGCCCAGGCGTCCCTGGGGGAGCCTCTCACTTTCCCCTTTCTTTCATCTGTGTGGCTGCCATGTGGGGGTTTAGGACTTCTCTCCCAGGCCTGGGGGGCTCACCCCCCCTCCCTGCCCACCACCTCCCAGACCACCAGGCCCCTGCTGGATTGAGAGCTCCGGCCCTGTGGGCACTCAGACTGCCCGTTCTATCTGTCTGTCTGACTGCCCAATGGTCTGCTTTTGTCATGAGGTATTAGGGGTACCCCAGTGGGTTTCATGGCCATGTTCTTCCGAGCAACACTGCCCAGGCGGGGAACAGAGTATTAACAAAACACAGCAAATGGTGGTCCTCACACGAGGCCCTCGTAGGAGGTGTCACGGGCACTCAGTCCAGCCCCCGGGTTGTTCTCACACAGTCTGTAATTCCCAGAGCAAAGAGTGCATGCCCAGGCTCCCACAGCACACTGTCCCCACAGCCCAGACCCTGTGACAGTTCCTTGGCTTAGCAAAGCACTCCAGTCCCAGAGACCCAGAGGGAGGACAAGACCCAGCAGGGGAGCCCTAGGTGGTCAGAAGTCCCCCAGGTCAGCCTTCACACTGGAGACCGCCCCGCCCACGGGCCCTTGGGGAACGGCTCCCCTCTGCGGGCAGCCCTCCTTCCTGGTTTCTCCTGCCTCTGTTATATCTGGTCTGACACTCTCCCAGCCCCCCTCCGTGGGGGAAGGGAGCTTGGAACCAATAGGGGGAAAAGGCCCCATCTTTTCCCCTTTGGGTATGGTTTAGAAGTTATTACTGAGGCTGCCTAGGACAAAGGCCTGACACTGTTCCGGGAGGGCTTGGTCAGTGACTGCAGGGCGGAGGCTCCTAGCCCTCCCTTGCCCCTGAAACAGAGCCCCAGCTCACCAGCTTCTGGACCAGGAAGAAATCCTTCTTGTAGATGGCAATGCCCTTGTTGAACAGCTTTCTCTCTGCCATCTTCCACTGGTCGGAGCCTGTGGGGCAAAGCAGGAGCCGGAGTAGTGAGGCGGGCAGAGCCGTGCCACGGGGGCAGCTCTCGGCAGCTGAGAGGCATGAGGTCACCCATGCGTGGTGTCTGCCGGGGTCCAGAGCTGCTCCCGGTCCTGCTTCGGCCACCCGCTGGCCAGGCCGCTTGGAGCCTCACTCTCCTCGCTTGGGAAATGGGAACTGGCAGCAGAGCCCGCCTCACCGAGTGTGGTGTGGATTCCACGAGCTGCGGATGACGCTCTGGTGCAGACAGAATGCAGCCCTCACAGGGGTCAGTGCCCGTGGCCACCAGGATTAGGCAACTTGGGCAACGGCCCTCTTAAAAGACATGTCCTTCAGGGGCCACCTAAGTTCCAGGTGCCTGACACCAATTTGGACAGCATCTGTGACCTGGCCTTCACGCCTGAATGGGCTCCCGCATGCCCACTTCCTTTCCCAGGAAGTCCCCTGAAGGCCACCGGGGCTCTGGGACCAGTTCCCCAAGCCTGGCTCTCGGCTGCCTGCCCCCACCCCAACGCGGGGCGGCACTCGGCTCCGGGCGCACCTGTGTAGTGATAGGTTGCCAGCGGGTGGTTGTGGGGCCGTAGGGGCTTCTTCAGTAGCAGCTTATTCAGCGTTTCCTGCAGGGGAAGCGGAAGAACAGTCAGGCCCTGGCAGCAGTCTCAGCGCTCCGTGGGGCTTCCCAGGCCTGGCAACACTCAGAGGGGCGTCCTCAGGCCTCATAGCAGCAGGGGCACTGACTCGCGTCCGCCTTCACTGCCCCGGGGTCCAGCGGCCTGGGAGGAGGGTGATGGCACAGGCTGGGGCTGCTGAGGCACTAGGCCGCTGGACCTCCTACTGTGGTAGCCTGGAGGCTGAGAAGACCCTCTGGTCCTGAGGGTGGGGCCCACTGATCCAGAATCAGGGACTGCAGTGGACAGGAGGACTCTGCACAGCAGACTCTGGAGCATGGAACTGGGGCTCCCTTGAGCCGAGCCCCTACAATGTGCTGCTAGGTCAGACCGTGCTGCCTGCCTTGGCTCAGCACGCTGCAGGCCCGGCTCCTGGACATCGGGTGTGGATCACTGCCCGCCTCCCCACAGGACCCTCTCTCTGCCAGGGTTCCGGCTCACCAGGATGTCTCCCCTGGACTCGTGCAGATAGTGCAGTGCCAGTTCCTGATTGGTGCCGGCACCAGGGAAGATGCTGGAGCAGGCAGCAGTCAGCAGGTCTTCCACTGGATTCACGGAGCGTGGGGCAAGAATACAGGAAATCACACTCAGGGCTCAGAGTGGCCGGCTGCCCCCCCCCCAACCCGCACACGGCCCACCTCCACTCGCTGGCTCCTGGGGCCCTCCTCACCTTGCCTCTGCTTCTCCCGGCTGCTCTCCAGGTCCTCCCAGGGCTGCCACACCAGGTCAGCCTTGTGGGGGTCGGCAGCTGCCAGGGCGCGGTCCCTCATCAAGGGAATTTCTGCTTGGAATCGGGAGCCCACGTTGATCCGTCTGCAGGGGTGGGAAGCACAGGCAATGAGGCCATCCCCGTGGAGGACAAGGGACCTGACTTCCCCCCTCGGGAATGGCACCTGCCCCCCAGAAAGGCAAGGCTTGAGGCTAGGAAGGTGAGACTCCAGGTTGACAGATGGGGAAAGGGTCTCTTGGACATGGGCCCTGCCTCTCCCCTCCACCCAGTTCTCCCCAGAGAGAAACTCAGGCTGAGCTGGCCCCTTGGTTTTTCCGCAATTCCACCCAGAAGTGTCTGTGTGTCGGGGAGGGGGGGAGCTGCCTGTGGCTCCAGGGCCCGCCTGCACATGCATGCTGCAGCCCAGAGGCAGGGCTGCACGGGGCTGCACGGGACTGCACGGGGCTGCACTTACGGCTCGATGCTCACAGGGGTGGCCTCCCCCATCACAGACAGGACAGGCGGGGTGACTTCGGCGCTGTCTGTGGAACAAAGAGCAGGCTGGTAAGTGGCTCCCACCTCCCTCAGCCAAGCACCCCCCAGCCCGGGTGACTGCCCTAGAGGCACGACTCCCAGGGTCCACATTCAGGCAACTCTGCAGCCTGCGTGGACCACTAAGGCCCTTAACTAAAGGTGTGAGTGCCTCAGTTTTCACACCTGCACAAAGGAGCCATTACTGCCTACCAAGGGTTAGTGTGGGGACTGAATGAAATAATGCACAGAACCTGGCAGTTCACAAGTCCCGGCCATGATTACCACTGCTACCCCCAGTCACAACACTGCTCCCAACCACACTGCGCGCCAGGACAAAGAGGCTGAAACTTCCGGCCCAAGAGCAAGGTGGTGAAGGGGCTCGCTGCTTTATCTTCTCTCTAGGATTGTCTGCTTCAATTCCTCCTGAGATCTTTTCAAGGCCCCGCATTATCAAGACACTCCCAAAAACAACAACAAAAACCCTTGCCCACTCCCTCTCTAACAGGAGGTAAACCCTGGCTTCCTGAGCCCAGAGTTCAGCACAGGTCCCCTTCCAGCTGCACCCCCTGGCTGGGCCCTGGGGTCCTAGCCCACTGCTTACCACGTGGCCCCTGGCTCTGCTGCATAGTCCCACCTACACGCCTTTGGGGCAATCACTGGCTCAGCCTGGCCTGACCTCCCAGCTCCCAGACCCCTCCCCCACCGGAGTCAAGCCTGCCTGCAGCCCCACCCGCCCTGAATGCAATGCCTTCCTCCCCGTCCCAGGCCTGCAGCCTGCAGCCTCTGCAGCCTCTGCAGCCTCTGCGGGCTCTGGAGCCTCGCGTCAGCCTCACTCGCAGGCTGCCGACCCCACCCTGTCCAGAACCTCTGCCTCTGTCTCTGGGGCTTTCCTGTGCTCTGTCCCACACGCCCCTGCAACCCTCGCAGGACCCAGGGCGGCTTTACACCCGGGTGTCCGGTGAACACTCATGGACAGGCTGTTGCTCCTGCACCCGCAGCCCGCCAGAGAGGCTTCCCCTGGAAACCACGAGGGGCCAGACCTTGGTTTGCCTATGGACACCAGGGGGCACCAGAGAGCTGCACCACCGGTGAGGTCAGAGTCAGAAGTTAATTGGGTGAAGGCGCCCATGTGCCTCCCACTTAATCCTCTCTACCTTGAAGGGATGGGATTTTCCCATTTTTTCAAAAGAAATGGATCCCTTTGTAGAGTGAGTCAGCAATACACCCGCCAGGCTGGGCTGGTATTGCCATAACGACCATCCAAGCGAGAGACGAAGGAAGGCAGGCAATGGCCAGGCATTAGTGTAAGGGCTTTCCACGTGCATCGCATCTGACCCTCACCACAGTGCTGGGGCGCAGTGGATCAGGAAGCTGCTCTCTGTGGCTCCCACTAGAGTAACTTACTGGCAATTTCTTCACCAACCAAGTACTACTCATGTCTCCATTTTAACAGCAAAGAGACTGAAGCCCTGGGAGCTTAAAGGACATGCGTGCAAGGATGATCTGAATCCAAGCAGTTGGGCCCGCCCACGCCCTCTCCCCACTCCCAGTTCTTGAACCAGGACATCGTCCTTCTCCCTCTCAGAGTTCAGACAGAAGAGCCGCTTCCCCACGGTGCTCCAGCCCCAGGAGCTGAGTCACCTCCCTGCCAGGGCCCTCTCTCTCTGTGTCCCCTGCCCCCAGAGCCACGGGGGGGGGGGGGGGGGGGCACTCACTGGACCGGAGCAGGGTGCGATGGGCACTCTTTGGCGTGATGGGAGGAGGGGCTGGGACGCTGCTGGTGGAGATGATGG
Source organism: Sylvilagus floridanus (assembly GCA_949820135.1). Classification (NCBI taxonomy): domain Eukaryota; kingdom Metazoa; phylum Chordata; class Mammalia; order Lagomorpha; family Leporidae; genus Sylvilagus; species Sylvilagus floridanus. Next base: position 5,412,070 of record OX463228.1, on the reverse strand, counting down.
CGTTGAAGTAGAGGCCGGAGCCCTCGCGCACGGGGCTAAGGATGGGGGGTGGGGTGTAGGGGGGCAGCTCGAAGCTCCGCTCGGAGGGGTGGTCAGCTAGGCGCACAGGAGAGCGAAGGTGGCTCTGGTACGGGGTGATGTTGGAGTAGACAGGAGGCGCGATGAAAGTGCCCGCCTTGGTGGGGATGATCAGGGGCTCAGGGCGCGGCCGCTGCTTTGGCTTCCGCACAGAAGGCTCCCCCTCCAACTTGGCATTCATGTCCTCAGCCTGGAGAGGGAAACACAACAAAGACGCCTCAGCACCCGCGTCCCAGGACAACAGACGTCTCGACGGCTGCCTGCCAGGTCCAAAGCCCTTTCTCAGGGTCCCCTCTGGGACAGAGGTCAACACGCTTTTTCTGGACAGGGCTCAAGAACGGCCCGCACATGGTCTCTGTCACACAGTCTTCTTTTTCTGTCTTCAGATGGCCTCAGGGCCATGGACTCCATATCTTGGGGTTCAAACAACCACAGACCAAAAACAGGTTTTTTAAAAGAGCATGTCTGGGGGCCGTCGCTATGGCTCACTTGGCTAATCCTCCACCTGCGGTGCCGGCATCCCATATGGGCGCCGGGTTCTAGTCCTGGTTGCTCCTTTTCCACTCTAGCTCTCTGCTGTGGCCCGGGAAGGCATTGGAGGATGGCCCAAGTGCTTGGGCCCTGCACCCGCATGGGAAACCAGGAGGAAGCACCGGCTCCTGACTTCAGATCGGCGCAATGCTGGCCATAGCAGCCATTTAGGGGGTGAACCAATGGAAGGAAGACCTTACTCTTTGTCTCTCACTGTCTATAACTCTACTTGTCAAAAAACAAAAAACAAACAAAAAAAAGCATGTCTGGGGGCTAGCATTGTGCCGTAACAGGTTCAGCCCTGCCCTACAATGCTGGCATCCCACATGGGCACAGGTTCGAGTCTTGGCTGCTCTACTTCCAATCCAGCTCCCTGCTAATGTGCCTGGGAAAGCAGTGGAGGATGGCCCAAGTGCTTGGGCCCCTGCCACCTCTTCCATCCACATGGGAAACCTGGATGGAGTCCCAGGCTCCTAATTTCAGCCTGGCCCAGCCTGGCTCTTGCAGCCATTTGAGGGGTGGACCAGCGAATGGAAGACCTCTCTCTGTATTCCCCCTCCCGTTAACTCTGTCTTTCAAATAAATAAAAATAAATCTTGGGGGGAAAAAACCCCACATCTGTGTTGAACAGGTACAGATTTCTTTCCTTGCCATTATTCCCATAACAACTACTTCCATAGCATTTCACCGGCTTAGGCACTGTAAGCAATCCAAAGATGACGTAAAGCATACAGGAGGGGCCAGCGTGGTGGCGCAGCAGTGGGTTAAGCTAGGGCTATGACTCCAGCATCCCATATCAGAGCACTGGTTTGAGACCTGGCCGATCCAGCTCCCGTTAAATCTCCTGGCAAAGCAGTGAAGACGGCCCAAGTGCTTAGGCCCCTGCCACCCAAGTAGGAGAGCTGAATGGAGTTCCAGGCTTCTGGCTCTCAACTGGCCCAGCCCCAGCCATTGGGGTAAATGAACCAGCAGATGAACGCTCTTTCCCGCTCTCTGTCTCATACGCTCTAACTCTGCCTTTCAAATCAATAAAATAGGTCTTAAAAATTAATCTCCCTGTGATTTTCATTTTTAACATGGGAATAGTAAGTGCCTACGTAATAGGGTAGCTACAGGGACCCTGCATTAGATGGAACCAGGCCTCAGCTGGACACGGGACCACAAAATGGAACAGTGTAGCCTCTATCCTCACAGAACTTTTGTTCTAAGTCAGAGAGAGAAAGAGAGAGAATCTCCCACCCACTGGTTCACTCCCCAAACGTCTGCTGGGTCAGGCAGAAGCCAGGTGCCAGGAATTCCACCCCATCTTCCGTGTGGATGGCCGGAACTCAGGCACCTGGCCATCACCTGCTGCCTTCCCAGACGGACGAGCAGGGAGCTGGACGGGAACGCGGAGGAGCAGGGACTCACCCCAGGCAGTCCGCCCTGGGATGCGGGCAGCTTCACCTGCTGTTCCACAACAGCCGCCCCTCAGGCAACTTTTGCTCTCAGAGTCCCAGTCCGACGGCAGCAGGCAGCCCATCCGTGCAGCCCAAGGCCAGCCCTCCTGGCTCACCGTCTTCCTGCCCGGCATGCCACAGGGGCTTCTGTGCGGAACAGAAAGCAGGGCAGCAGGGGACAGAGGCCTTTCCCTGCTCCGTCGCCATGTTCACAACAGGGCAGAGAGTGCAGTCCTTTGGGGTGAGCAGCACCCTGCTCCCCGCCCTGGCACCCAGCACAGCAGGTGAGGCTGGCCTGGCCGTCGAGTGGGCCTGGCCCCGTGAGGCCCTCTCCCCTCCAAGGCCCCAGCCGAGGCCCTGTGAGGCCATGGCGTTTACCCACTCGTGCCCTCTCTTGCCTTCTGCAGACCAGGATGAAATGGGATTGTTCATGCTCCTGCCCTCCGAGGAGCACTGTGCAGATAAAACGCAGTGCAGCCAAAGGCCCTTCTAACTCGCCGGACGAGAAATCCCACTCAGGACCCAGATCGCTGCAATGCCCTCCGCTCCCTCGCAGGAGATGTAAACTACTCCGAATATCTGACGGCTTTTCACGGTAAGTTCTTAGGTGTGAGGCAAGCCTCGAAGTTACGCTAAAAGGAGGGAGTCTCTGTGAGCGTTATCAGACACGAACTGCAGCAACAGGGACGGCTTGGTACACTGCTTGGGAAGTGCTGCAGAACGAGCCGGCGGCAGGCGCTGGAGGCGGCCCGGGCGCAACCAGACGGGCTGTAGCTTGACAATGAGAGCTGGGTGGTGGCGGGACACTGGCATTCACTTACCACACTCCATTCTTACACATGATTGAAAACGCCGACAATGCAAAGCAAAATAACTAAATACATAAATCAGCAAAGAACAACAACAAAACCGTGCCCCGAAGCCTGGTGCTGCGAAAGCACTCACAGGCAGGCCTTCGGCAGATTCAAACTCCAGGCCCAGCTCTGCTCTGCCTGGCTGTGTGACCAGTTTCTTTTGCCTTTTCTGGACCTACTTCCTCATCCGTGGAATGGGGGCAGTGAGCTGTGTCACTGGGACTCTTGGGACAAGCTGCCCAGGCCGCCAGAATCCAGCACAAGCTTTCTCTCCACCACAGAACAACACAGAGGCACTGAGTGGCCTGGAGTGGTGCCCTCCTCTGCACCACCCCGCCCCTCACAACACAGGCCAGGCATGCAGGCCAACGCTGCAGCTGAGAGTAAGTGGAAATCCAGGCTCCAGGTGAAAAACACACTTCCGAAGGTGTCAGAGAGAAAAGAGGTGGGCAAAAAATTAAAAAGCTAAGACCCAGGGGAGCAAAGAAGGAGGCCAAAGAGGCGAGTCCAGCACCTGGAGCTGCATTCGCCCTGGGTGGACACAGGTACTAGGAGAGGCCACTGGGAGCAAAGCTCTGAACAAATGCCAGGAGCCAAGAGAATCAACAGTGGAGTTTACAGCTAGCCAAGAACGGAGAGCCGGGTGGACTGTCAGGCTCCGACTGGGACTCCTAAGAGACACGTCTCAGAATAAAGGTAGGTGAGAATGAGGCTAGTCCTGCCAGGGAATGAAGTCAAACTTCAACCATTTCATCTCAACAAATGAAAGCTGATCAGGACTGCTAGTACCCTCTGTGGCCTGTCAGAAGCAATGAAAAACACCCTTCGTGCAAGAGGAGAATATTGTCAATCTATTTCATATATGACAGCTACCACTCAAGAAAAAATAACCAGGTACACAATAAAGCAAGATGTTATTCTAAACCAGAAACAACAGGTAGCAGAACAGACTCACATTAAAAGTCATTAGTAATAAACATTAAGAAAACTATACTTAATTCATGCAATAAGTTTAACAATTTCATCGAAGGACTAGAAACCCAGAAAGTGAAACAATGGAAATTCTAGGATAAAAAAAAAGACAACTGGCCGGCGCCGTGGCTCAACAGGCTAATCCTCCGCCTTGCGGCGCTGGCACACCGGGTTCTAGTCCTGGTTGGGGCGCCGGATTCTGTCCCGGTTGCCCCTCTTCCAGGCCAGCTCTCTGCTGTGGCCCGGGAGTGCAGTGGAGGATGGCCCAAGTGCTTGGGCCCTGCACCCCATGGGAGACCAGGAAAAAGCACCTAGCACCTGGCTCCTGCCATCGGATGAGCGCGGTGCGCCGGCTGCAGCGCGCCGACCGCGGCGGCCATTGGAGGGTGAACCAACGGCAAAAGGAAGACCTTTCTCTCTGTCTCTCTCTCTCTCACTGTCCACTCTGCCTGTCAAAAAAAAAAAAAAAAGACAACTGAAATATGAACTCAGTGAATGGGTTTAACAACTTATTAGAGAATTAGTGAACTGAAAAAACATGGGAAAATATAGGAAAGTGCATGACAGACAAGACTGGGGACGTGGTGAAACATCCAACAGTCATGTAGCTGGAGTTCCAGAGACAGAGGAGACAGAAGATGGAGAATTATTCAAGAAGCCCCACAAACTCTAAACAGGATAAAGACAAAGAATCTATTTATCTATAACACAGCAAAACTGCTGAAAATCAAAGACAAAAACCACCACCAACAATTTTTTAAAAACCCAAATCTGGAAAATGACAAAATTAAAGACACCTTACACTCTAAGGAACAATAATCTGGCTGACAGTGACTGCTCAGTGCTGTCAGCACTGCAGCCTGCGACAACAGAATGCACTAGAAGAAGGGCCAGCACTGCAGCGCAGCAGGTAAAGCTACCACCTATGACACAGGCATCCCATATGGATGCAGGTTCGAGTCCTGGCTGCTCCACTTCCAATCCAGCTCCCTGCTAATGTGCTGGGAAAAGCAGCAGCAGATGGCCCAAATGCTAGGGCCCCTGCACCCACGTGAGAGACCCAGATGGAGTTCTGAGATCCTGGCTTCAGCCTGGCCCAGCCCTGGCTGTTGAAGCCCTTTGGGGAGTGAAACAGGGGATGAGATCTTTTTTTCTCTGTCTCCCTCTCTCTGTATCTCTGTCTTTCAAGTAAATAAATAATCTTTAAAAAATAACAATAAAGTACCAAAAGAAAATAACAACCAACCTACAATCCTCTACCCAGTACAGTTATCTTTCAAAAATAAAGATGAAATAAGATTTTCAGACAATCAGAGGCTAATAAAATTCATCCCTCACAGCCCACTCTAAAGGAGTATTCTCCAAGCGGCATGTAAGTGCTTGGAACTATGAGAAGAAAAGAAAGCAGCAAAAGGGGTTAAGGATGGGGGAGCAACAAATCTAAAACCAACAACTGGGTAAAACAGAAATGCTATAATGTCCTGCTGACATTAAATATGCAGAGAATGAAAATGACGTCAATAATTCTACAAGTGAGGCACTGGCAGAAAGTGGCGGAAAGGTGTTACGGGAACTTTGCATTGTTCTCACTGCACTGGAAAAGGTAACTATCCTGTTTAACTAACTTACATGGGATTTCGGTAAGCCACGCAGGTGCGTTTTAATCCCTCGCAATCTTCTCAATTAGCGAACGAAGCCCTAAAGTCCAGGCTTTCCCTGTATGTAATAACCTCACTTCTCTCCAACACATCTAGAATAGTACTAGCTGTGCACCCCCTTCAGAGAACTGAGCAAACAGTGGCTCGAATCCCCTCCCACAGGCCTTTGTTCTGCTGCAGAAATCCAAGTAAGAGAGCTGCTAGGATAATTACTAAGAGAGAAACAAATAAAGTATAAAACTACTAATTCATGGCAAACCCAATGAACCCCGAGGAAAACACAAATAACGGAAGAAAGGAATACAGGAAAGGCAGGATGGGAAAGAAAGAAAGCTCAGCCCGTCGACAGCAGTAATGACCCTGGGCGTGAACTGCACCAGGGCGACCTACGAAGACAACTCGGGAGCAGAGAGCACGACTGGCGGTTGCCAAGGGCTGAGGGCTGCGGACTGGGGAGATGCCGGCCAGCGGGGACACTGTTCCAGTGAGAGACACATTATACGACAGGGTGCCTCGTACCCCTGGACATCGCTAACAGAGGAGACTGAAGTGCTCTTGGCACAAAAACGGTGATTAGTATGTGAGGTAATACATATGATAATTAGCTTGATGTAGCCATTTGCCGATGTAGCCATTTGCCCACGTAGACACAGGCAGGCACTTCAAAAAGTCCATGGAAAAGTGAAATTTAAAAGATCACCTTATTTTGGGACAAAAATTTTTATATCCACAAGGTTTTTTTTTTAATGTTTATATGATTTATTTATTTTTCAATTTGAAAGGCAGAGAGTCAGAGATCTGCCATCTGCTGGTCCAGTCCCCAACCGCCCACACCAGCTGGGGCTGGACTTGGCCACAGCTGGGAGCTAGAAACTCACTCCGGGTCCGCAATGGGCAGCAGGGACCCAACTGCTTGAGTCGTACACCTGCTACCTCCCAGTGTGCATAAGCGGGAGGCTGAACGGAAAGCAGAGCTGGGACTAAAACCCAGGCACTCAGGCCCCGTGTGGCACCTTAACTGCTAAGCCAACCACCTACTCCCACAGTTTTTTCATAATACTCACTTACCATTAACTTTCTGGAAGTTATCAAAGCATCATGTTGCACACAGTAAACATATATGATTTTTGTTAATCAACTTAAAGTAAATAGACACTCAGAAAATATGTAACCCATATCAGTACTCTAATTAATTAAAGACAAACGTTGCTAGACTAGAAAAGAACAAATCCCAATTATAAGCCACTTGAAAAGATCTATTAAGTGAAGGATACACAAAAGAGGGTAAAAGGATAGATACACTCCCTGCAGACACTAACCAAAAGAAAGCTAAATAGACTTCAGCTTTCAAAGTAGACTTTACTGTTCAAATGTTTATTTTCATCTATTTGAAAGGCACAGTGACAGAGACAGGTCTTCCATCTGCTGGTTCACTCCTCAAATCCCTGCAACAGCCAGGGTTGGGCCAGGCTGAAGCCGGGAGTCTGGAATTCCATGCAGGTCTCCCACATGGGTGCAGGGGCTCAAACACTTGAGCCATCCACCTGCTGCCTCACAGGATGCATTAGCAGGAAGCTGGATTGGAAGTGGCGCAGCCGAGACTCTAACCATGCACTCCAACATAGAATGTGGGCTTTGCAAGCGGTGCCTTAACCCACTGCACCAAACTAGACTTTAGAAGGCAAAGGCATTACTGCAGACAAAAGAAACAATGATCGCGTGTCTAATCCAGCTACAAACCAGTACTTGCCCTAATAATCTATAGAACAAGCGGGGATGGGAAATGAAAGAAATAGACCAAATCTCAATCTCAGCGGTCAAGTTCAGGACAGACAGCTCAGTACTGGCAGAACAAGCAAACATCTCTGCGTTCTGCACCCAGCATATGGCCTCTACCACATGAGGGGCCCAGCGAAAATCTGCTAACCTGAACTGTGATTCACACTGCCTCCATGTCCCCAATCTCAATTCCAAGTGTACAACCGTCTTGTCCCGTCTGTACGTGCATCCAGAGGTTTGATTTGGAAAATAAAAACACTCTCTCTGCCACCTCCTTGGTACCCTCCCACAGGGCCCAAGGCCTCAGGAGTGGCCACCAGAGGGGGTGGATGCCTCTGCACCTCCTCTCATACCTGAGCTGTGGTCTCCGTCCCAGGGATCCGGGTAGACCGCCGTCGGGTGACAATGACCGATGGCTTGTGCTCCGCGGGGTTCTGCTCAGCACCCTTCCCGTCCTCGTCCACACCGCCAGCCTGGGCCACCTCAGTGGGGTCCACGGTCCGCACAGGCACGGATACCGGAATGATGAGAGGGACCATTCCGCTCTCGTCTCGTGCCCGCTTGGCAGCTAAGGCAGGCTCAGAAAACTCCACGCCACACTTGGTGGTTGAGGCCAACACACTTTTCCGCTTTTCCTCCGTGCCACTGGCATCCTGGAAGAGAGGGGGGAAGAGGAGTGAGTTCAGCAGAGAAGGCCTGGTTTGCTGCTCTAGGACCCCCACCCCTGTTCAATCCAGGGTCCCCGATGGACTCTGACAATCTGGCCTTTCCCTGACCACCTCTTCTCCCACCACGTTCCCAGATACTCCCCGTGACCTCCCTTCTGTCAGGTCCTCCCAGCCAGGCCTGGAGCAGGGGTCCCCACATGGCCATTAGTCCCCAAGTGGCTTTTACATGTGCTTCGTTTGGCCTGTGCAATGGATGGCACATGAAACAGTATCCAAATATTTCTTAAAATCTCTCTGCAAGGTGCCGGCATTATGGCACAGCAGGTTAAACTTCCGCCTGCAACCCCAGAACCACACAGAAGGGGCCAGTTTAGGTCCCAGCTACTCCACTTCTGATTCAGCTCCCTGCTACTGTGCCTGGGAAGGCAGCAGAAGATGGTCCAAGTGTTTGGGCCCCTAGGAGACCCAGATGGAGTTCCAAGCTCCTGACTTCAGCCTGGCCCAGCCCTAACCATTGCAGCCATTTAGGGGGAATGAACCAGGGGATGGAAGATCTCTCTCTGTGTCTATTTCTGTAACTCTCCCTTTCAAATAAACAAATAATTTTTTTAAATGTCTCAGCAAAAAAAAAAAAAAAATCAGGAGACCTGTGTTGAGATGAATGATGGTCTTTGTGTTTGGTTCGCCCATGGGCAGCTGGCCAGAGCAGTGGGTACCCCGAGCATAGGGTAAATCCTGCACATCCGCCTGGCGCTACAAACATCGAGGGCTGAGCCTTCCCTCTCATGCAGGAAGGGGCTGACACTGCCTGTGGATGCAGACACTCAGCTTCCCACCCAGAGACGCAACCTCGGCAAATCCTACCCGGGCCTCAGCTTCTCTAGCTACAAATGGGGGATACAGAGCTGGGGCTGTGACATCGTAGGTTAAGCCTCTGCCTGTGGTGCCAGCATCCTATTTGTTGACGGTTTGAGTCCTGGCTGCTCCACTTCCGATCCAGCTCCCCTGCTGATGGCCTGGGAAAGCAGTAGGTGGCCCAAATACTTGGGCCCCTGCACCCACGTGGGAGACCTGGAAGAAGCTCCTGGCTTCAGGTCAGCCCAGTTCCGTCCATTGTGGCCATGTAGGGAGTGAACCAGTAAATGGAAGATCTCTTTTTTTGTGTATGTCTGTTGGGTTTCAGGATAAAAAAAAAATGAGGCCAGCGCCGTGGCTCAACAGGCTAATCTTCCGCCTTGCGGCACCGGCACACCGGGTTCTAGTCCTGGTTGGGGCGCCGGATTCTGTCCCGGTTGCCCCTCTCCCAGGCCAGCTCTCTGCTGTGGCCCGGGAGTGCAGTGGAGGAGGGCCCAAGTGCTTGGGCCCTGCACCCCATGGGGAGACCAGGAAAAGCACCTGGCACCTGGCTCCTGCCATCGGATGAGCGCAGTGCGCCGGCCGCAGCGCACTGACCGCGGCGGCCATTGGAGGGTGAACCAACGGCAAAGGAAGACCTTTCTCTCTGTCTCTCTCTCTCACTGTCCACTCTGCCTGTCAAAAAAAAAAAAAAGAAAGAAAGAAAAGCACAACACAGGTGCTAAAATACTGCTCACTCGTCCTCCCCAACATTACCATCTGTTTTTAAAAGTCAACTTTGGGCCAGCACTGTGATGTAGTGGGTAAAGCCGCCTCCTGCAGTGCTGGAAACCCATATGGGCGCCAGTTCAAGTCCCGGCTGCTCCTCTCCTGATCCAGCTCTCTGCTATGGCCTGGGAAAGCAGTAGAAGATGGCCCAAGTCCTTGGGCCCCTGCACACAAGTGGGAGACCTGGAAGAAGCTCCTGGCTCCTGGCTTCAGATCAGCCCAGCTCCGGCTGTTGCAGCCATCTGGGGAGTGAATCAGTGGATGGAGGCTCTCTCTCTCTGCCTCTGCCTCTCTGTAATTCTACCTTTCAAATAAATAAAGAAATCTTTTAAAAAATCTATTTTATTGCATCCCATCTACACAACAGAATTAACTGATTTTGAATGGCAGTTCCTCGTGTTCTGACCCTCTGAGTCACTGTGTAACAACCAGCCTATGGCTGTCAGCAAACTGGGTCTGGAAATGGTCCCAGCTTCCAGCCTTCCACTGGCCAGGTCCCAAGGGAAGGGGACGGTGACCCCGCGGTGGTGGGCTGCATGCTGCTAGCCACCAGCCCTTCCTGTGTGTCAATCCCAGCTTCCCTTCCCTGCACACATGCACCCTGAAGTATGCAAGGTTCGTTCACCCTAGGCTTCCGCAGCCCTCACGCTGCCCTGCCCCCTGCCCAGGCTGGCCAGCACCCCAGGCCACACTCACCTTTGCACTCTGCAGCGAGGCCAGCTCCACCGCCTTCTGGGCCAGGGTCAGCAAATTGGCCTCCTGGGACGCGCGGCGCCGCCGCCTCGTGCTCTGGATCACCCCGCCCCGCAGCACCTGCCCACAGTCCCCCGCGCCCACCGCCCGCATGCTCTCCTCCGAGCTCATGACGGGAGCCTCCCGCTCGCGGCCGTTGGGTGCCAGTCTTTCCCCGTCAGACAGCAGCTGTGACTCCCTCAGCTCCAGAGGGAACCCCAGAGCCTCGGGATGGGGCTGCCCCAGGGGGCCGGCGGGCGGCGGCTGCAGGGGCCAGTGATGGAGGAACAGGTTGCTGGCGGGCTCCTGCCCGGGCTGGGTGCCGGCCCCGTCCAGGGCAGTGGGAGGCAGGATGCCCTCCTTGGAGAGGCGGCGGGAGCGGCGGGGGAAGGCGACCTGGGGCTGAGGTAGCACAGGCTGCGAGGCTGACTCCGGCAAGAGGGCCTTGCGCAGTTCGGGGTTCATGTCAGGATTTGGGGGGAAGGGGTAGGGGGCCATGCTGTGGTGCGCCAGGTGGGGCTGCCCCAGCGGCCCGGCGGCCTGCAGGCCGAAGTCCTGGGGCTGCTGCGCGGGCGGCTGCTGCATCGGGTAGAAGTTCTCGAACAGCGGCATCTGGGGCAGAGCTGCCTGCGGAGGCGCCGGCGGCTTCTGTGGGGGAAAGGCGGCGGCGGCGGCGGCGGGGTTGGGCGGCGGCGGGCCCTGCCGGAAGACCTGGCGGTTCACCTGGTGGCCGAACGCCAGCTGGAAGGGCTGCAGGGGCAGCGTCTGGTTTGGGGGTTTCTTGGCTGCGTGGAAAGAGTTCAGCGGCGCCTGGGGCCGCCCCACCTCCAGCTGCACCTTGGGCGGCACCATGGGCCGCACTGCGTTGCCGTAGCGGTCCAGCTGCGGGCCGCCCCCTTTCTCCCGCTTCAGGGCCTCGGGGTGGTTATAGTAGGCGGAGACCCCCACGCCAGGGTGAGGGCTCCCCTTGGGTCCGCCGTAGAGGGAGAGCCGGTTCCACGTGGAGTGCGGCGGAGGCTGGCCGGGCTGCTGCTGCCAGCCGCTATCACTGACGCCGCCGCCGCCGCCGCCGCTGCTGCTGCGCTCCGGGCCCCGCCCGGGAGCCATCACGGAGTTGGGCCACTTCACCGAGCCCACCTGCTGGGACAGCATGGCTGCTGTGGTCCGCTCAGGCCCGTACACCACGGAGTTGAGCAGGGCGAGGCTGTTGGCGGGGGGCAGCTCCACGGGCTGAGAGGTGGTGGAGGCGGCTGCGGGCCCCTCGAGCCCCGCACCCAGCCCCCCGCTGTACTGCGGCTCCTCTTTGCCCCGGAGGGCCGGCTGTGGAGCCTGCAGCGGGGGCGGCTGCTCCTTGGGAGCCACCTCAAAGGGGCACCGCTTCCGTTTGTTCTGAGCCTTGGGCTGGGCCTGGAGGTTCATGGTGTGGACAACGGAGCAGGGAGAGCTACCTCACCAACTGCCCATGCCCCGGGACCAGCTGCTGAGGGAAGCCTGGCCCAGAGCGGGGAGGCGGAGCCAGAGGCGATGCTGCTGTTGGGGGGGCTCTTCCTTCCTCTTCCCAGAGGCTCTGGGCTGCTCTACTCCTGCCGGTTCATGCTGCTCGCGGGGTCCTGGAGCCTGCAGAGGGAAGAGTAGCAACAGCGTCAGCCACAGCCGCCCGGCAACCTTGATGTTACCCCAAGTGTGACGGGGGGGGGGGGGGCTCTCTCCAAGGCCTCCCACGGCAGTCAAAGAATGAGTCCAGGGCCACAGTGCAGCACGGGAGAGGCAGAAGCAGGAGCTGTGGGGGGTGTGGCCAGGAAGGCAGCAGAACTCTAGCACCTCCCTAGGTACTCTGTGACTCGCCTCTCACCCCTCCACCTGGTTAGCTCCAGGACTAGTGCATCAGGTTGTACGACTTGTGCACTGCACAAAAAGGCCCACGCAAGTGGAGCTGACAGCCAGCCCAAGCCCTTCCGACCAAGCTGGGAAAGGGGGCAGCAAAGGCCCTGCTCTTCTGGGGCCAGGCACCAGCCCCCTGGGCAGCCAGGCCTGGCCCTGCTTGTACATCCGTCCACACAGCAGCTCTCCACCAGAGCCGGAAAGATCCAGACCTGGCCAATGTCTCTCTGACACCCAGAGCATATCTCAGACACAGGAAGTGGGAAGAGAGGGGTCATTCCCAACATGGCCAATCCTGTGCAACACCCCCACCCCCACCGACAAGCGAGCCCTTGCAGAGCCCAGGGCCCAGGCCAGCCTCACAGGCCTTCACTCTGAGGCATGCAGGTGAGGCCTCAGAAGGGTGTCTGCGGTCCTAGCCCCACCCCTGGGAAGAGCTGCTGGGTGGGGCGCTGCCTGCCAGTCTTTCCCAAACTAGCACAGAACCTGTTTTGCAGCTCTGGCTGGCTGGAGGCAGGATCCAGGCCAGGAGCTGGTCAGCAGCTGCCTGCTGCCCCCTCCCTGCCAGAAAGCCCCCCACTGAGGAGGGGTTCCCAAGCACAGAATGGTTCCTGCAGGGGAGGAGGGGGGGGGTGTGGAGGGGACAGTGCACTAGTGTCAAAGGGTTCTCCTTGATGTATCTAGACTGCAATGCTGTCTCTGTTTTGATTTTTTTTTCAAAAGGTTGCTCTGTTTATCCTACAGAGAACAGACAGAACCCAGACCTGTATTTCACAACTTACATAGTTGCCAGCGTGGAAAGACTTTTTCTTTCTTCACATAGGTGGTGGTGTTCGGTTTTCTCCCTAGGAAGCCCTTGGGAGTGCGGTGGGTAGGAGGGGGCTACGTGGCCCACCTCTTCCCAAGCAAGGGTTGTCCTGGGTCCCTGGGGCAGGGAGGGGTGGTCAAGGGCGGACAGCTCAGGCAGCGCTGGAGAACACACCTGCAGGTCCCGCGACCCCGTCGGCGGCCCCAGCAGTTCCCAGGGAGCCAGCAGAGGGCAGGGGCTGAGCCGGCAGGAGCGTGACTCCCGCCAGCCCCGACCCCGCCCCGGGGCCCGGCGCGCCCCGCCCCTGGCTATCGCTCTCCGCACGCTTCCGCAGCCCGGCGCGCCTGGAGCCCGCCCGGTCCGCGTGACTCACCTGCGGCCCCCTCCCTGTCTTTCACTTTCACCCAGCACCCAGAAGGGGAGGAACTTCCTCCTCGGTTTCCTTCCTCAGCTTCCCGGCCCTGTACGGAGCCAGAAAAATCCTCCCGCGCTGCGTGGTTACTAATGGAAAATGGCGGGGGAGGGGACGAGGGGGGCGCAGAGGCGGGAGGAACACCCGAGCCACCCCTGTAGATGGGAGAGGACTGGGGCAGGAGGGCGAGCCCCTTCCTCTTGTTTTAAATAGGCTTTCCCTGGCAGCAGGGACTAAAAGCCAGCCCCCAGACAACAGCCCCTGGGCGCCTAGAAGCTGCGGAGTGGGACTGTGTGGCTCCACCTCTAAGCGCCGGTCTGGAAGCTGGCCTCTGCAGGGGGAGCCGAGGAAGGAAGGAAGAACATGGGAGGGGAGGGGAGCACCCCACCTTGCCAGCGTCCGCCCTGGCGCCTGGGGAGCAGTAGCCCAGGCTCCGGGCTCAGGGCCTGGGGCCTGAACTAGGGAGGCCCCACGGGGCAGGCAGGCCTGGCCGCAGGTGCCAGCATGTGCCTGGTGGAAGGGTCCAGGCTCGGGGGTGGCTGCTGAGGAGCTGGGAGAAGCAGGGGTGGGCTCTAGGATGAGGTTGCAGGACAGGACTCCCGCCCAGGGGAGGTGACAGAGGCAGGAAACTTGTCTCACAGGGGTGCACCCACAGCTGTCAGCTCAGCCGGTCTCCTCCCACAGCCTCCCCTGCACATCCAGGAGGACCACCAAGAGTCTCTGAAGCTGGGACTGGGACTTGCTTAGAACAAATCAGGGGGCCTGGTCCAGGGGAGGCTGAATCTCCCCAGGCTTCCTGCTGCAGCCCCCACCCACCCATACACACGGGAGCACGGGACACTCAGGCCTGGGACCCCCAGGGAACAAAGGCTGGGGCTGGAGGGGGCGGGGAGAGCGGGAGATGACTGGGAAGCCAGGAGGAAGGGTAGAGGGGCCCAGCCAGGCATAGGGCGCTAACTAGCAATAATAATAATGTGCATCTGAGCCAGCCCGTCTTAAGTGCTTTGCACCGGTTTATTCCCACAACAGCCTCAGGAAGGCAGGCTTTGCTAACTTAACCCCCATTTTGCAGGTGCACCAGATGAGGCTCAGAGAAGCTGAGAAACTTGCCTGTGGTCACACAGTGGTTCTGCTGCAGAGTCAGGACTTGAACCAGGTCTCTCTCTTTTTTTCTTTAAGATGTATTTATTTATTTGAAAGAGTTACAGAAAGAGAGAGAGAGAGATCTTCCATCCGCTGGTTTACTTCCCAAATGGCCACAGTGGCCAGTACTGGGCCAGGCAGAAGCCAGGAGCTTCATCCAAGTCTCCTATGTGGGTAGCAGGGGCCCAAACACTTGCGCCATCTTCCGCTGCTTTTCCCAGCCCATTAGCAGGGAGCTGAATTGGAAATGGAGCAGCTGGGACAAGAACCTGTGACTATATGGGATGCTGGTGTTGCAGGAGGCGGCTTTACCCACTGTGCCACAGCATCGGCCCCAGAGCCCAGGTCTCTCTGACTCCAAAATCAAACTCATTCAGTATCTCCAAGATAAGCCACTTAGAGGCCACTTCCTTCCACAGCGTGCGCCTCACCACCCCACCACGAGGGTTTTCTGTACAGATACCCCTCCTCACTGGCTCGGGAGCCCTTCATGCTGACAAACACTTGGCAGGTCAATCTCTCCCTGAATACAGCACACCTCTTCAGACCCACAGGAACCAGAGGAAGCGCCTCACCACGGGGCCAACAGGTGGTGAGGTCCACCTGCAGGGGGCCTGATCCTGGCTGCTGTGGTCCCGCCCTCTGGGCAAGGGCTCTCGGGCCCCTGCGACCCCATCCCTGGCTGTGTTCTGGGTGCTGCTGATGGGGCTTCCAGCCCTCCCCACCAGACTTTCGCAGCCTGCAAGTCAGGCCTCAGCCACTTCCTCCCATTTCTTCCACCTCGCTTGCCCCTCCTCTCTCCCTCGGGTGAAAGCCAGCCTGGCCTTCCTTGACAAGGAACAGGAAGGAGATCACCTTCTCTGAAGGCTGCCAAGTCCCGAGGTTGCTGGGAAGAGAGAGTAAAGAGGAACCCCTGCAGGCAGCTCACCCCACGGGCCAGCAGCAGGCCTCTGACAACGGGCAGAAGGAAACCCGCAAGCCCCAGGGGCCCCAGACTCTGCAGCCGGCTCATCAGTCTGTCTGACTGTCCGCCTCGCTCTCTTCACTCTCCCTCCAGGCTCCTCTCTCCTGCAACCAATCCCTGAGCAGACCAACAGTTATTCCCGGCCAAAGACGAGGCGAGAGCCAGTACCAAAGGCCTAGGAGCTCGGAGGCTTTCCTGGGGAGTTATGGCGAGAAGCATGTTCTCTCTACAAGAAAAGCAGTGCACACCAAGAAACCAGTGGTGAGCCCACGTGGGTTTTGCAGACACAAGAGAGGAAGGTGTTTAAGAGGGCTTTGCATGTTCAGCACTGATGGTGACACCCCGCCCTGCAGGGACCACCAGCAGCCCAGCTGTGTGTTCACCCAGGCCAGAACAGTCCAGTACACACCTGCCACAGGGCAAGGGGGTCAGGCCACGACCACTGAAGGGACCAGGAAAGTCACCGGCCTACTTGGGACGTTTGGAGCATTCATCTGAGAAACCCGAGTCAAGGTCAAGAGTCAAGGTCACAAAGGCCAGGGAGGAGGTGCCCAGCTTGACCCTAGCAGGTGCAGGTTCTGACCTGGGCATTAAGAACCGACTGGAGGATCCCGGCTCCTTCAGCTTTTAAAGCTCTAGGCTCCTGCTTTTAAACCTGGGCCATTGCAGGCCCCGCCGGCTCAGCACTAGGGAAGGGGGCAGTCAGAGCTCTTGCATCACTCAAGGGCAAGACAGATCGGAGCACGGAATCTGATGAGGCCCTGAACCTCACTGTGAGATTCTCCGGGCATCAACAACGCAATCTCAGAACAAAGTCTAAACTCCATCCCCTGCGTCCAGAGCCCTGCGTGCACTCCCTGCATTGCTTCCGGGACTTGAACAGGTTGTCACCTCTGAGCCCATCATGCCTCCTGACCCCCGCCACCGTGCTGAGCACACGAAATCCCAGAGGCCTACTTCCTCATCCTCAGCAGACGGGCAGGCTCCACGGGGCAGTCTACAGACCACTGGACCTTGGCACTTGGTGTGTACCTGCCTCTTGGGATGCTCGTTCAAGACTCACCCAAGGTGAGTCAGAGCCATGCCTGGGCAGAGGCGCCACTCAGCCAGTGTTCCCACCCTGTCCCGCCTGGACCTGACCTCCAGTCTGTCTCCTTATGCACACCAGAGCTCCCCAGGTCCCCAAGACTCTACCTCCATATCTATCTCCCTCCCCTCCCTAGCCCCAGGCCCTTTTCAACTAAGCTGCACACGAGTGCTTCTCCAACTGCTGGCCCACAAGCCACACACCCCTGGACTCTCACTTGATTTCCCATACCACTTGTAGGCCACCTGGACAAGGGCTAGCCTGCATGCGCCCCAAGGCTTCCCACCCCAACCTAGGGACATGAACCCATGAGACTGTTCACCTTCTGCCTTAAGACACAGAGGTCTGGCTGGGATGCCGGGGGCCACCACAGGAGCCCTCCCTGGAGGAGGCCAGCATGGCCCAGCTGGCCCCCAGGCCAAGCTTCCATCCTGAAAAGCTCTGATACTCTAGAGCCTTGACTACAGCCAGACTGGGCAAGTGGCCTGGAACTGCCATCCTGGGCCAACTAGAATTGCCCAGCCCCAAACAAACCTTCCCTCTGGACACACAGCAGCCGTCTGCAATGCCTGTGCCTGCAACGGGAGTTCATACACAGGCCAGAGGGCCCCGTTTCTCCAAACCACTAGACACATGAGATCTGGTCTCAAGGGGTTTGCAAGCCGATAAGGAAGGGTGTTCCTATGCAGTAGGGGTGGACCTGCTTCCCACAAGTGCCACGTCCCCTGGGAGCAGGAGATATGGCCCGTTCCCAGTCCACAGTCCCTGGATCATCCCACTCTAGACTGAACTTCAGCCCTGAAATGCAGCCTAGGCCGACAGGCTGTGAGGTGGGAGTCCCCGGGGCTCAGCCATCAAGCCGGTGGGGCTCAGACCCTTGGCTGGTGCTGCAGCTGGCTGTAGTTCAAGCTTTGACAGTAAAAAAACCGGCACTGGGTTGCTTTTAAAGGGCTGTGGACAAGAGGGGGATCCTTTGTCTTATAGGGCGAGCTCATGTCTGCATGCAGTTATCTCCCTCCCCTCCCGCCCCACAGACATCCCTAGGATAGCCAAGGAAGCCAATATAAGCAGGTCCAGTTACAGCGGGGAAGGCAGAGTCACGGGCAAAGCCAGGAAAGGTTGGCTCCAGGGTCAGCTTCTGTCGACACCGCGGGGACTGGATGTCTCCCTCACGGTCAAGGGCCACGGGCAGCCCAAGAAAGCCCCCTCCGGCGGGACTCGGGATTCCCAGCAGGAGTACAGTGGAAGACGCAGGCTTAGCTGTCTCTACAACAGGCTTGGCGAATATCCCTGCAGTCCAGTGCTCCAGCAACTGAACCTCTGATGAGTGCCACCTGGGAAAAGCTGGGGCCCTGTCTGCTGCCACCCTCTCCATGCCCTGTGGGGCTCCCACCACCAGAGGCTGCTCCAGTTTCTCCTTCTGCTTCTGGGAAGAGCTGGCCCTCCCCGGCAGGTCTCAGGCGGGGCTCTCTGGAGTTTGTGCTGAGCACCCCAGTGCCAGCCTCTGCCCTGGGCCAAGACACAGCATAGGCCACTCACAGGGGCTTCCTTTCCCACGGCCTCGCCCTGCCGCCTCCCGACCACACACGCCGTGTGCAATCTTGCAGGTCTGCCTCCTGCCCCTTCCTCCACTCCACAAGCATCTGCTGAGCGCTGGCTGCACGCCAGGCACTGGGGAGACACAGGAGACAAGGCCCGGGTCCCAGCACACACAGCTGCCAGTCCAGCCGGGAGACACACACACACACACACACACACACACACACACTAATTATCACGCAAGATGGCCTGTGCAGGGAGGGGCTGCAGATACACTCAGGGAGCGCAGGGGACCCCCAGGAGAGTCCCCCCACTTTGAGCCTTGGCTGGAGCTCTTCCCTCTGTTTGGAAGCCCTGCCTCCACACTAACAATCCGCCTGCCTTCAAGCTCTGCCCCCCCAAGGCAGCCTTCACCCGCGCTGTTGTCACCCCTTCTGAATCCTGGTGCTCTTACACCACCATCCCATATGCTCCTTCAATTCTGTTTCTGCCCGGAGGCTGGGAGCAGCAAGGCCTGGAGGCAGTGGGCCCCAGTGGCTGTCAGAGCATTAGGTGTCTGCTCCAGCAGCTGAGCACTGCTCCCTGGTGCCTTCTCTGGGGTGGGGAGTGGGGACGCAGAACTGCATCCAGGAACCAAAGAAACCTCGCTGTCATGAGCTCCCACAGCCTGGGGCAACAGCCACGAGCACCCACTGGGCCCTGGGTACACGACTGCTGCTTACTCGTATAACCACACATTCCCAACTGAGAGAGGAGAGCTTGGCTCTCGGCAGGAACTAGTCCCAGATCACAGAGCTCAGGAGTGAGGGGCCAGAATCCAAATCCAAGCCTTCCAACTCCAAACCACTTTCACTTTCTCTCTCTCTCTGCTACACTCTGCAGTTTGTCTCAGTGATGAGCAGTGATTCTCAATTTTCACTGGGTGCACACTGGGGCAGGGGTGTGGCTGAGGGCTGGGGAGCAGGATGGGCGATCCGCAAGGGTTCATAAGCCACCCAGGCAGTGATGGAGGGACAGGGTCTAGGATGGCCAAGTTCCCCAGGCCTCACACTGCACCCCACAGTGCGAGGGCCTCCAGAGCCCCGGGGGGACTTTGCTCTTGACCAGTCCTAGAGCTGGCATCGCCTCTCGTGCCTGAGGCCCAGCTGAGCACCCAGGTTTAATGAGTGCGGACGATCTGCTAGGTATCTCATTTAACCCTTATTCTTGTGTCATTTCACAGGCCAGGAATGTCATATTCAAAAATACCTGCTTGACACAAAAGGAAAGAACAGAGGGACAACATAAGACATATAAAAACCATACAGCAATGGGGCCGGCGCTGTGGCACAGCGGGTTAAAACCTTGGCCTGAAGTGCCGGCATCCCATATGGGCGCCGGTTCTATCCCCAGCTGCTTCTCTTCTGATCTAGCTCTCTGCTATGGCCTGGGAAAGCAGAAGATGGCCCAAGTCCTTGGGTCCCTGCACCCCCATGGGAGACTGGAAGAAGTTCCTGGCTCCTGGCTTTGGAATGGCGCAGCTCTGGCTGTTGCAGCCATCTGGGGAATGAACCAGCAGATGGAACACCTCTCTCTCTACCTCTCTCTGTAACTCTGTCTTTCAAATGAATAAAATAAATCTTTGGAAAAAATATAAAAATAAAAACCATACAGCAGGATGGCAGACATAAACCCTACCTTGCCAATAACAGCCACTTTAAATGTAAATGTATTAACCCCTCCAATGAAAAGGCAGAGGCCGGTTGAGCAGAATTTTTGAAAAACACAACCCAATTATATGCGTTTACTAGACAGGCTTCACACTCAGAGACATACAGAGGTTGAAAGTATAGGAAGGACGGCGCCGTGGCTCACTTGGCTAATCCTCCACCTGGGGCGCCAGCACCCCGGGTTCTAGTCCCGGTTGGGGCGCCGGATTCTGCCCCAGTCCAGCTCTCTGCTGTGGCCTGGGAAGGCAGTGGAAGATGGCCCAAGTGTTTGGGCCCTGCACCCGCATGGGAGACCAGGAGGAAGCACCTGGCTCCTGGCTTTGGATCAGCGCAGCGCACCGGGCATAGCAGCCATTTTTTTTGGGGGGTGAACCAATGGAAAAGGAAGACCTTTCTCTCTCTCTCTCTCTCTCTCTCTCTCTCCCTCTCCCTCTCCCTCTCCCTCTCCCTCCCTCCCTTTCACTGTCTAACTCTGCCTGTCAAAAAAAAAGTATAGGAAAAGAGGCATCATACAAACAGTAACCAAAAGAGAAGTTACTAGACTCCACAGTATGACCAGGCTCATAGTGGATGCAAAAGACTTTAAGACACAAAATTGTTACGAGAGCCCAAGAAGCACATTTTTAACAATACAAGTGTCCGTGTCGGGGGGGGGGGGGGGGGGGCCGTTCTAACAGCTGCCCACCTGCATGGACCCAACAACAGAGGCCCGGAACACGTGCATCAGAAACTGCCCGCACGGAAGACAGCAAGAGGAATAGCCACAGGCGTCAGCCCTCTGCTTTGCTGATAGACAGCACAACTCAACAGGGGGTCCACGGGGCCTGGAAGCATTGAACTCCGCAAAGCTGAGACCTAAAACATCTGCAGAACGCTCCGCCAGCGATGGAAAACACTCGCCTCGACAGCACGCCCAACATTCTCCGGCACGGATCCTGAAGCAAGCCGTAAAATGAGTCTCAATCGATTCGAAAGGCTTAGAACCATGGTGTGTTCTCTGATCAGCATGGAGATCAAAAACAGAAGGAAACTTGGGAAATGGATAGGAAAGAAAGATCAAGTAACCTGCCACTTCCTCTTTGGCCTGCGTTCTCTCCACCCCACGCGTAGCTCTGGGCAGCCACCGATCTCAGACCTAGGGGTAAAGCCTGGGTAAGCCCCTCACCCATCCCCCCACACCAGACACACACTGAACCTGACCCCAAGCTTGATCCTGGCGTCCAAACTGCTGGGGGTCAGGGAGGCCTAGGAGAAACTGTAGAAGTTGGCTCTGCTGTTAAAGAGGCCGAAGCAGGGCTCAATCCCTACCACCCGCCTTCGAAGTCCCCGCTCCTTGCCTGCCTCTCCCCAGGAAAATGCCAAGTCTACCCTTGTGCTGCCCTTGAGCCCCTCACAGGGCCAGCCGCAGACTCTACCTTCCTGCGGCTCCCTCCCGCGGCTGCTGCTCTTCCTGCGGAGCGCATAACCTCCCTTCCAGGGAGTCCTGGCCACAGTCCGCCAGGCACCCGAGGCCGCCCCTGGAAGCCCCTGGAAGCCGAGTGAACCCACAGCAGTGCTGACATGTGGCGACCTCAGGGGAAGCCGGACGCTTCAGGGCCGCAGCAGGACTAAGGCGGCCCAGGCCTCTCTTCAGAGCCAGCTGGCAAACAGGGCCCAGCTGGGAAAGCTGAACAGATTCCAAGTCTCAAGGGAGACCGGTGTTCCCTAATCCAATTCCTCATTCCACAGAGCAACCCAGAGAACGAAAGAAATTTGCCTGAGGACACACAGCCAGGAGCATGGCAGGGCCCCAGAGCCAAAGACTACAATAATAATGCTTCGTGCCTCTATTCCAACAGACCCTGCCTCTTGGGGAGCCCTGGGCCAAGCCTGGAGCCAAGGTTAACCCCAACATGACCCAAACGAGGCTTCATCAACACCTCTGACGTCTCTTGCGGGAGCTACTGTGCGCCAGGCACTCTACAGACTTTTCCCTGTGTTTAACTTTTATTTTTATTCATTTGAAAGGCAGACAGGGAGAGAGAGAGGGAGATTCCATCTTCCATCTACTGGTTCAGTCCCCAAATGCATGCAACAGCCAAGGCTGAGCCAAGCCAAAGACAGGAGCCTAGGACTCAATCCAAGTCTCTCAAGTGGGTGTCAGGGACCCAAGTACTTGAGCCATCACTCTCCGTCTCCCAAGATGCACATGAGCAGAAAGCTGGATAGAAAGCAGAGCAGCCAGGACTCGAACCACACGCTCCAATGTGGGACGCAGGTGTGCCAGGTGTCAGCGTCACTGCTGCGGCACAGCAGCCATCCCCCTTATCCTATGAATCCCCATGAGGTAGCTATTACCGCCCCCTTTCTTAACAAGAAACCTGAAAAGATCTGAGTGTTCAAAACCCGCACCCCAACCCCACGCAGGGCAGCGTTGTGGTGCAGTGGGCTAAACCGCAGCCTGTGAAGCCAGCCCCCACATCGGAGTGCCAGCTAGGAGTCCTGGCTGCTCTACTTCTAATCCAGCTCCCTACTAATGCACACAGGAAGCTAGCAGATGATGGCCTAAGTATTTGGGCCCTGCCACCCACATGGGAGACCAGGATGTAGCTCCGGGCTTTGGCTGGAGCGGTTTGGTTGTCTCTTCCTCTGTTACTCTGCCTCTCAAATAAATATAGCTCAAAAAACAAACAAAAACATCTGCTTAAGGTCACGGGCATAGAGAGGCAACGCCGGGATGGGGCCCAGGCTGACCTGGCTCTACAGCCTTTCCACCTCTCCCTGCCCTGAAGCTCCGGGCTCAGCATCCTGCTTGGACGGCACACAGGGCTGTCGGCATGAATGGCAGCACCTCCTGTGGGCACCAGGAGCCACCGTCTCCCAGGAGAGCAACCTGAGCTGGCCTGGAAACCACAGTGACCTCTGGAAGTACGGCTGGCTGGGGAAGGTGGCTATGAGAGGCTCGGCAGGTGAGTGACTCCGAAGGGGAAGAAGCTGCAGCTGACTACCAACCACGGGGCCAACCTGTGGAAGGCTCATCATCATCTGCCCAAGAGCAAGCCACACCCACCAACGCTGCACCCACGGTTGGCCAACAGTGCTTTAAAGTTTTATTTTTAAACGAAGCCTTGGGGCCAACATTGTGCTGCAGCAGGTTAAGCTGCTGCCTGGGATGCCAGCATCCCTGTTCCACGTCCATTCCAGCTCCCTGCTAATGTGCCTGGGAAAGCAGCAGAAGATGGCCCAAGTGGTTGGGCCCCTGCACCACCTAGGAGATGAAGCTCCTAGCTCTTGGCTTTGTTCCAGCCCAGCCCCCGCTGTTTCACCCATTTGGGGAGTGAACCAACAGGTGGAAGACTCTCTCTCTCTCCCTGTAACTCTTTCAAATAAATAAAGAAATCTTTAAGAAACAAAACAGAACAAAAGCCTTGGCTCTTCCCTGCTTGTCAGATGCCCAAATCCCCATGGGGACCAGGCTCCTGCCTTCCCCTGACACCCTGAAGTCTGGTCAAACCAGCTCCATCCTTGGGACCCTATGAATGCCAATGTCCCCATCCAAGACACTGAGCATTAGTACCCAGAGAAGCCACCCCCACTCCCACATGCTTCTGCCCAGAGCTTAAGTTTCTCAGTAAAAGCTGTTCACAGCACATCCTCCAGAGTGGAGATGGCAAGGGCTCACTCCAGAGACCATTGCTCCAAATCTCTAGCTCATGGTTGATGACACTGGGAGGTAAAGTACTCCACCTGCCCAAAGATACCTGGTATGTGGATAAGGCAGTGGTGAGGGCCTCCCAGGTGATGTTCTTACAGCAGACTCCTCCCCAGACCTGGGACTACCCGGCTCCTTGGTCTTGGTGTGGCTTGTCTGCATCCAGCAGGGAGCAGAGCAGAGGGTCTAGTATGTGAGGTCAAGGCTACTTAAGTCTCCATAAGACCAGGCCCTCCAGCCTGGCCAGCTCTGGGAAAGAGCCAAGACTCACCTGGTAGCCCAGGAGCAGGGTGGGTATCTGCTGGTTTGGGGTGAGAGTAAAGAACGGGGCAGTATAGCTCCCCACACCTGCTAGTGCCCAAGAAGCCCCAAAACACGCTGCCAATGGCGGGGGGTGAGGGTGTCTCAGTGTGGTGGCCTGGAGTCTCCCAGAAGGGCTGCAGGCGGGCACAGCGCGTGGCCTGTAATACCCGCCTGGCCACGGAGTCAGTCCTTTCCCTTGCTCAGGCCCTGGTCAAGGGCCTCTGCCAAACGCCTGCACATTCCTTGCATTTCTCTAGCCTCTGCACAGCTGCTGCAGGGCCTTTCCTCCTGGGCTGATTTATTCTTTATTGTTCCTGAAATACACCCAGAGGCCTTTGGCACGGCACACCAGGCACCAGCGGGGCATCCAGCCCAAACCCCAAGTCCACACCAACCGGGCTCTCCAGGCCCTGGGCCAAGGCAGCTGCAATCATGGGCCTGGGGTCAGGCCCAGCAGCCAGGAGGGGAGGCCCAAGATCCCACCTACCCCCAGGCTGGGGTTCCCAGAGCTGTTCTCAGGACTACAGAGGCTGGAGGGGGGCATTTGGGACAGAACTCACACTCGGAAGTTCCCCCAAGAGGCCTAAACTCAGTCTTTCCACTCCTCTGGTGCAGGAGTGCTGGCCAGCAACCCTCAGGGCAACACCTGAGCCCTCACAGCAGGGCCTCGAGGCTGCCTGGGAAGTGCCACAGGAGTCTCTCCCTCTCTTTCCAACCCCAAATATCTCCCCCATCAGCCAGGCTAACGGTGCCCATATTCCCATCACCAGACTGCATTCTCGGAGTTAAAGCACCACTTCCCGCCCACATGAGAACAGCGTAAGTATGGGATCCGCAGGGACAAGGGCCGCCTTCTCCAAGCCCAGCCTGACAGCTTCAGGTCTCCGATCAGCAAACGGGCACAATGACATCCTCTGAAGACGAGGTAACACACAGCACAAAGTAGAACTCGGTTAATGTGATCCCCTTGCCCCATGCTGGGCAGGAGTAGCTCAGACATGATTATCAATCTTTACCACCTTGGGGGAATGAATGGTCTGACCCTTCCAGTTCCACAGCTGGCCCAGAGCACGGCTGGCCAGGCAGGAGCGGGACAAGGAGACAAGAAGTCCTGCAGGGCCCCTGGCCCACGGACACATGAGCAAGAGCACGGCCAGCACGGGCCTCCTCTGCGCTCAGCTGTGCCTGCGGGGGCACAGTGGGGCAGGAGTGTTTCCCAGATAACACCTGGCAGGGCTTGCAGACCGGTGAGGGCAAGGAGGATGAGCCGCCACCCTCCCTGGCTCACTTTTTTTTGGGGGGGACAGGCAGAGTGGACAGTGAGAGAGAGAGAGAGAGAAAGGGCTTCCTTTTGCCATTGGTTCACCCTCCAATGGCCGCCACGGCCGGCGCACCGCACTGATCGAAGGCATGAGCCAGGTGCTTCTCCTGGTCTCCCATGGGGTGCAGGGCCCAAGCACTTGGGCCATCCTCCACTGTACTCCCAGGCCACAGCAGAGAGCTGGCCTGGAAGAGGGGCAACTGGGACAGAATCCGACCGGGACTAGAACCTGGGGTGCCGGCGCCGCAGGTGGAGGATTAGCCTAGAGAGCCGTGGTGCCAGCCCTGGCTCACTCTTAAGAATGACAGGCACAGGCCGGCGCCATGGCTCAACAGGCTAATCCTCTGCCTTGCAGCGCCGGCACACCGGGTTCTAGTCCCGGTTGGGGAGCCGGATTCTGTCCCGGCTGCCCCTCTTCCAGGCCAGCCCTCTGCTGTGGCCCGGGAGTGCAGTGGAGGTCTCCCTGCACCCCATGGGAGACCAGGAAAAAGCACCTAGCACCTGGCTCCTGCTATCGGATAAGCGCGGTGCGCCGGCCGCAGCACACCGTCCGCGGCAGCCATTGGAGGGTGAACCAACGGCAAAGGAAGACCTTTCTCTCTGTCTCTCTCTCTCACTGTCCACTCTGCCTGTCAAAAAAAAAAAAAAAAAGAATGACAGGCACACAAGGCCGGCGTCATCGCCTGGGGAAGACTGGCCACAGGGAGCAGCAACAGAGAAGCCAGGCCTACAGAGAGCAGGCAAGGCTGTCCGGAGGCTGCCACAGTCGATGTCCCACAAGGAGGTGCCCGCGCATTATTTTTGGCACCTCTTCTGCCCAGAGCCGGCGAGGAAAGGCAGCTGCGAACAACGTGGAAGGGCTGTTGACACGCAAGCGTGCAGGCGCTGCAGCAGGGGCGGAAGGAACGCCAGCAGCCACCATGCACAGGGGCCTCTGCCCCCCCTTCCTCTCACAACTGTCCCCGTGAGGTCTCCAGTCTGCGTGCAGCACAGCTGACACGGTGTGGGCACTTCTGCTTTCACTCAGCGCCAGCCTCCCAACCGCGGAGCAAACTCTCTCTCACACACAAACAAATAACTAGGGAGCCAGGGAGGACGGAGCCACACCCAGGAGCCGAGAGAGACAGTGTTCCTCTGGGCTCTTCCTGTGCCCCAGCAGCCCTCCCAACTTCCACGCCGGCAGGGGCAGGCACCAGCGGCAGGATCCAAAGGCCGCCCCTGTTCCCACTCTCCTAAGATGAAAGTGGACACAGTCTTAAAGCAGTTGACCAACACGGCCCCGGAAATGATTCCCGGCCCTGGGCCAACTCCTGGGGCCTCAGACAGGGCAAGGTCAGGCTGTGACAGGGACCAGCCAGGTGCTTGCTCAGGAGCTGCTAGCCGGAGCAGGGCCGGGCAGCAGGAGGAAGGCCAGCTCAGTGCATGGTCCGGGTTGCAGGTTACCACTTTCTGACCTCCGGAGTCTTCCTTCTCCAAAGAACTGGCAACAGCAGGCTAGAATGGGGCCCCGGTTGCCCAAAGACTGGGAAAAGCAGGAGATCAAAATCCCTCCCCATTTCCTCTCTGCTCTGGACCCCACTTCCCCAGAGAAGAGGGAACCCCTGCTTTGGCCCGAGCCCGGTGTACTTCCCTGTCTCCAAGCTTTGGCCCCGATAAACCTCGGCCTGGCTGCTCCCCTCCCCCTTCTGGAAGCAGCAGCTTCTGCCTGGAAAAAACGCTCTCACCACCAGCTCGCTGCGGCCGGGAAGAGAGACAGAGGGAACCGGGAGCACCTTCCCTGGCTGGCCACAGCACGAGGCCACGTTCCAGGAAAAAGCGAGGGCAAGAACGGTTGCCAAGGAAGCCTCGGGCCCCCTCTCCACCAGCCCCCGCAAACCACAGCCAGCAATCATTCGCTCCCTTAGGGAGACCCCCACCCCATGTGGCAACTCGCTTCTTATACAACATCTGGTGCGCCTGTGGCCCTGCTCCTGTTTCCATTGGTCAGAGAGCCCAAGGGGTCTTTGGAGGTACAGTTTCTACTTCCAGCTCCACCCAAACCTCCGCTGAGGTCACCCTGGGTAGGTTTAAGTGAAGCAAAGACAAGGGGACTTTTTCCTTGGCTGAGAAGGAGGCCTCCCTCCCGCCCACGTGAGCAGTCAGCCCCGGGGCCTGGGCGGGCAGGTTCCCCAGGAGCACAGCTGATCTCTGGGAAGCTGAGCCCTTGGCCCGCTCTGCAGGGTCTGCAGCCAGAGTCCCTTAGGAAGGTGCACAGCTCTGGAATCCGAGGCTGTGCAGCAGGGGTGGACCACACGGCC
The DNA here is from genome assembly GCA_949820135.1 of Sylvilagus floridanus. Taxonomy (NCBI): domain Eukaryota; kingdom Metazoa; phylum Chordata; class Mammalia; order Lagomorpha; family Leporidae; genus Sylvilagus; species Sylvilagus floridanus. Next base: position 5,384,581 of record OX463228.1, on the reverse strand, counting down.
ATGCCCAGGGAGCTAGAGAACGAGCTGCATCTGCGCAGGCCCCCGCGGCCCAGGAGACTGCTTTGTCCCACCAGCAGAACACCTTTCATTTCTTCCTCCCAGGTAAGAGCAGAAGGCAAACAGGGGCTGGACCTGGTGGGAACTGGAGAAATGACAGTCACCACCTGTTAAGCACCTACTGTGTGCCCCATGCATAACCTTGTTTAACCTGCACAGCAACCCTATGAAGTAGTATCATCCCCATTACACAGATGAGAAAAGTGAGGTTAAGGAAGTTAAGCAATGCCCAGTCAGGCTGCCAAGAGGAGAAGCAGCAGTATGAACTTGAGCCTGGCCAGGCCTCACACCCATGCACTCGCCAGGCTTCCTTCAGAGTCATTGCCGGGGTGACTGTCCACACACCACCCAGGAATGGTGTTCTGAGTGTGGGGGTGGGAATGGGTGTGGACGGGTTTTGCCGGATGGCTCTGGAATCTAAACAGATGCCCCCACTAACTGTTAGCGCTCAAGCGTGTGACCGAGAGCCCGAGTACATGTGTGTGCCTTGGGGGTGGAGGGCGGGTGATCCGGCTTCCAAGCAGCAGTTTCTAACACCGAAGTTATGCAGTAATGCTTCTGATTCACAAAATGAGCTCACGGTCTCACAGCATCCTGAACACTGCTCTGAATGTAAAGTGCAGATCCCTTGGAAAGACCTGGGGACTTCAGCATGCTCCACCTAGCCCCAGCCCAGCGCCCACGCAGAGGCCAAACGCCCACAGCAGGCCCTCCCCCGGAATGCGGCCACCTGCTGCATCTCCTGCAGCCTGCAGTGAGTCAGGGAAGGCGCTTCTGTGTGATGCATGTGAAAGCAAGGTGCCAACCGAGCCTGGCTAGAGAGGCGGGAGGTTCTCAACTCTTTCACCCAGAGGTCCCCACGGGGTTGGGATGACCAGGACACAGAGCTGCAGCACAGTGCCAGGGACCTGGGCCCACCAGCACCAGACTCACCCGTGGCAGACTGACCCTTTTGAAACCAGTAGGGTAGCAAGAGGAGTCCCCACGAGCAGCAGGGGCTCACGTTCACGTTCATAATGGAGATCTTTCATTCACTTGCTCCATGAACACTTGTGGGTGTCAGGCACTGCGGAACAATACGGAACGCATACTACAGCAGGGGTGACCATACCGCTGAAGTGTGTGTCAAGCCTCGGGCACCTTTAGTCCACTATGGGACTACACATGCACCACTAACTCCGCAAGGTGGCAATGCGTGTTCCCATGTGGCATTCGAAACAGGACGAGGAAGAGGCAGGAATCTCCCAGCCATTTGTGCCCACCCTCACGCCACCACGAGCCAAGCCGGGACCCGACTGCGGGGAGGGGCTATCAAGACCCAAGATTCCTGGACTGGGCACCACTGCCCTTCCATGCCAGGACACTGTGCCTGCTGCGTCCCCGATCCTTCTCCCACTCCCTCCTCATGGCAGCTTTTCTGTGGCCACAGGAAGCCCTCAGCTGCATCCTCCCCCACCCCCCAACCCCGCAAAAAAAAAAAAAAAACAAAAAAAAACATGCAATTATTAAAAACAGCAGCCCAGAGGCTCAAACACCAGGGCTAGTTTAAATCCCAGCTCTGTTTCCTGGGCCCTCCCAGGGCACTTTTTTTTTTTTTTTAATAGGTGTATTTTATTTATTTGAAAGGCAAAGACACACACAGAGAGAGAGGTCTTCCATCCGCTGGTCCACCTCCCAAATAGCAGCAACAACCAGGGCCGGGCCAGGCCGAAGCCAGGAGCCAGGAGGTTCCTCTGGGTCTCCCATGTTGGTGCAGGAGCCCAAACATTTGGGCCATCCTCTGCTGCTTTTCCCAGGCACATTAGCAGAGAGCTGGATCAGGAGTGGAGCAGCTGGGACTTGAACCGGCACCCTTAGGGGATGTGAGCGCTGCAGGCTGGGGCTTTAACCCTCTACACCACAGCACCGGCCCCTCCCAGGGCACTCTTGTCAGGCCCGGGGTTAAGAGCTCAGAGAGCCACTGGGAGACAGGGCTGAGGCCACACTGGGAGCAAACAGGCCGTCCCCCAGCAAGCTGTACGACCCGGGAGTCATCCTCCCAGTTCTTTACCCCCTGGTCCCCTGGAAGCCACACAGACCACAGTGACCAGCCAGAGGCCAACCCAGCTATAGTGGAGACTGGACCCGGCCATGAGTGAGATGGTTTATCACAGCAATTGAGTGTTTACAACCATATTATTCACTCTGCAGAGCACAGGAAGGAGCACTCATAAAGTCTCAAGCTGGAAAGGGTTCTCCTTTCCCCTTGGCCTTGAGTCCATCTCACACCCGCCGGAAGGGGTGCACGTCTCTGATCCTGAAGGGCCTCCTGCCACACCTTCCCGGAGGGGTCCTGGAGGAGCATGGGTAGCTTCCTCCCCTCCATCAGGTCCTGCCAGGGAGGAGCGGCTTCTTCCACCTCCACCAGGTTTCCAGTTTCCATCCTGAAGCTACACGGAGGGGCGCAGACAGCCAGGCTCCCCCTGCTGGAGCAGGCCAGACCTCCCCTCCCCGCAGCCGCGACTGCCAACAGGGATCCCCCCGCGCGCACACGTGCCCCAGAGACCTGCAGGGCCAGCTAGGGCCAGCCGGCTCTTCCCCATCCCGCTCCTTGAGCCAGGCTCCACAGCCTGGAACACAGGTCTGACGTAGGATGGCGCAAGCAGGAAACAGCCACCAAAGTTGAGACCAACAAAGTTTTAAATGGGGCAAGAAACTTCCCCTTCCATCCCCTCCAGGGGCTCCTGCTGCAGCCGGGCCTCCCCTCTGGGTCGCAGGTGTCTGCTCCAGGTCAGCACGCCTTGGACTGAGGCTCAAAAGTCCCAGGGTGCACCAGTTCCTCTAGTGGCCCTGGGCTCTTACCCAGGCGGGCGGGGAGGGGGCCTGGGAGAGACAACCTGGTGCACACGTTCCTGCGCTGGGGGTGGGGAGGATGTGATAAAATCCACCGCGCCCCGCAGTCGCCCGCAGTCTGGGGGGTCGAGGGACCAGGGCCCCAGCGTTCCCGACAGGCACCTGGGCACACCGCACCGGGCCGCAGCGGCGCGGGAGTGCGGGGGCGGCCAGAAGATGACAAGTCCGAGGTGCGCCCACAGCGCCAGGGTGCGCGGGGTCAGGCTGCTCAACGCTCGCGCGCCCACTGCTCCAGCCTAGGCCTCGACTGCACTCGCTCCAGGTCCCTGCTGCCCCTGCACCCCGGTCCCTCAAACTCTCCGTCCCCTTTCCCGTGCACGCTGGCAGGGGAAGGGGCTCCTGCGCCGTGTTCCCGGAGCTCGCGAACCCCTCGCCGCGCCGCCAGGGCCTGGGCCCCGTCACGCGAGCGGGCGTGAGGAGCAGCCGTGCTCCCGAGCCGCCGCCACGGGCCTGGCGGCCGGGGAGGGTTTTCCAGCCGGGGCCGCGCCCGGGTGGGCGGGGGCCGCGCGCGAGCTGCGTGGCTGCACGAACACGGCGGGCTGCGCTGCACACGCAGCCGCGGGCGGTGCGGGCCGCGCGGGGGCGGGCTGCGGGCGTTCACCGCACGGCCACGCGCCCCGGCTCCCTCCGCCACCCAGGCCGCACAAGTTCGCGCGCCTGCAGGGCTGCAGCGCGCGGGGCGAGCGGCCACCGCCGCGTGCAGGCCTCGGCCGCCGACCGGGCAGCCCCCACTTACCCGGTTCCTGCCCGCGCTCTGGCCTCGGCCGTCTCCCCGCCGCCGCCTCCGGTCGCCTCCGGGACTCCAAGCCGCCTGCACGCACGCCCCGATTTTAAAAACAAACAGGCGCCGTCGCCTCCCTGCGGCGCTCGCGGGGTTTCCGCCAGCTCGCGCCTCCCGAGGCTGGGAAGTTTGCTGGCAGGGCCCGGGCGGGACGAGCGGGCTGTCACCCCCCGCTCGCGGCGCAGGAGCTCGGCGCGCCCCGCGCCCGTGCCGGCCGCCTCGCGCGCGCTCTCCCTCCCTCCGTGTCACCCCCAGTCCTGCGATGCAGTGTCAGGATTGCACGGCTCTGACTCATCGGTTGAGCTCACAGCTTGAAAAAAAAAAGAGAGAGAGAGGGCGAGAGGCACCGGCGAAGGAGGAGGACTCTCTGGCGTGCTACAAAGGATTGCACAACTCCCGGCTGGGAGCGCGGAGCGCCCAGCGGCCGGCCGGCGCGCGCGGCACCGCGGCGAGCAGGAACCCGCTCTCCCACTTGATCAGCACAACTGTCTCGAGTCGGCCTCTCCGCCTGCAGGCCCGGCGCCGCCCACTTCCTGCGACCAAATAAGGCCGGGGAAGGCGTCTGCGAACCTCCGGCGGCGGCGCGGGCTGGGGATTTCCAGCAGCCCTCACCTCCACTCCCGGGCCCGTCGCCGCCCTCCCCCCGGCGCGGCGCCCCCGACGGCTTTGCTGGAACCGACAGGCCACGCGGCTCTCGTTCCCTGTGCACACCAAGGTCAGGAGGAGACGGTGACGAAATGTTTGGAAACCCATCGGGCCTGCCAGGAAAGTGTGTGTTCAGCGGTGTGGGGAGGGCACGGGTCGCTTGCTTCCACGAAACAAACGCCCCGGCGTTGGGAAGGGGAATCCTGCGCAGCCCTCGCCAGGACTCTTAAGAGCCTCCCCAGGTTCACTTTCCGGGTCGCCAGCAGCCCTCCTGGCCGTGTAAAGCTTACTGGGACCTGGCCCCAGCCCCTGTGAGGACACGCACCCTTACTGATGAAAACTGGTTTTAATTCTGGCAGCGCAAGGCCAGCTCGGGGACGCCCCTCCCTCCCGGGAACAGCTTCTCCCTGACTTCCCTGAACATCCCAGGTCCAGGCGCGACTGGTGGGAAGACGGGGACGCAGCGGGGCAGCTCTGGAGGCTCCTGCAGGCCAGGAAAAGGTCAGGGAGGCAGCCCTGTTCTTGCCTGTGTTTTGGCGATTTTTTTTTTCTCCTGTTTGTTTGTTTTCCAAGGAGATGAGTCAGAAGGAGATTTTCCTTTGAAGGAAAAACCACTGAAGAACACGCCGCTGTGTCCTGGCAGCCACGTTCCCCCGTGGCCGGTCCTGAGAGCCAGGTGCAGCCCTCACTTTCAACAGGAGCAGAGAAGGGACCGTGGGATATGATCCTGTCGCCCGCCCTGAGCGTGTGGAACTACGGCCTTGGACCACCCGCCCAGGTGAGTGCATGGCACTGATGGTACCTGCTGCCCCGAGACAGAGCCTGCACCTGCTCCCACCGGGCAGGGCCCTTCCCATCCTCTTCCAACCCTTTGCTGGCCGGGTGCAGCTGGAGGTCACAACTCGCCCTCGGAAAGGGACCTATTGTAGCCCTGTTGCACCGTGTTATGACAGCTGTGTCACAGTAATGATCACTTAGAACGGCCTTATCTACCAAATACAGATTCTTATGCCAGGGGACTTGACCAGGTTACCTCTTGAAATAATACCTTCCAGTTCACATCCACGATGTGGTGACTGCAAAAAGTGAATGGGGGAGTCGGGGACCCGCCCCCTACCAAGAGAAGACTGGGCCCCCTGACGCAGCAGCCACTGACACAGCACTGTCCCCAACACGTCTCAGGGCGCTTCACGCACTGCCTACTCTGTAAGCCTGTGTGTGTGTGTGTGTGTTTTATCTCTCATTCTGTGCATGAGAACCCTGAAGTTCAGACAGAGGTTAAGTGACTTGCACAAGGTCACAGGGCAAACCAGTCACCTGTCACCTCCCTGCTCCTCTTCTGACCTCCCACAGAGGAAGGCAGTGAGGCACTGGCAGGCTGGGGCCCTCGGGCACGCAGGCCCCCCGGGTAGCTCCCAGGCTTAGGGCTCCTGGGGAGGCTCAGTGCAAAGCCCTTCTGCTTTTTCCATTTGCCTGGTTTCTTTCCTCCTGCTGACAACTCAGCCAAGTAGGAAAGCAAAAGCAAAACCACTTGATCTGCTAAGCCCTTGGCTTCCAGAGCCCTCTGCAGACCTGCAGCCACCCCTGCCGCTGGCCTCGGGCCAGGCCAGAGGAGCCCCAGAGAGCTAGTGCAGAGCAGCCCAGGGACGGTCAACCATACGACCGACCCGGTGGGGAGCGCATTCCTGCAAGAGCCTGTCACCATGAAGCCAGGGCCCAGCCTCCCTGGAACGGGGCGGGAGCCACTCCAAAGGGCGCTCCTTAGCCTTGCTGGTCCCACCAGGACTTCCTCCCTGTCCCAGGCCAGGCTCTCAGCTTCAGGCTCTGGGGCCTGGCCCTGGAAGAGGCACAGGGAGCAGAAGCAGGTGGCCTGCAGGAGCACACCACTCACCTGGGAGCTGCACTTCCCTTCACACCCACTGAACTTCCACCAGCGAGGGGGCGGGGGCAGTTCCGGATAGCTCCCCACTTGGCAGAAGGAGACGTGGCCCTCCCAAAGGCAGGCAGATGAGGATGTGTTTAAAAAAAAGAAGAAAGCAAGCTGCAAGCCTTCTGGGAAAGCCCTGGAGGTCAGTTGTGCTGCAGATATGACAGTGCAGAATCACTGACATGTGAAGTGAAAGTTTGGGCTTCAGAAGCCCCAGCTCCTCCTATAAGCCTCCGGGGCAACCTAGAAGGGGACTGTTCTGGGTAGCAGGAGGTGTCCCAGCGCCTCACGCCCAGAGAGTGGGCTTTTCTCCACCATTCATCAACCTCCTTCACCAACTGCAGGGAAGACAGGCACAGTTCCCATGGAGCTTGTGTGAGGACAAAGAAAAACTCCAGGAAGGAAAGGGACAGGACCTTGGGCCCCAGGGACCCACTCGGAGGGCTGTCACTGCCCTGGGAGGCCATCACCAGTGTCTGGAGCATGCTACGTGGATTATATCTCAGTAAAGCAGTTAGAAGTAGGGAGGGGACTTCAGAGAAGCCAGGTTCTCACTGCTCGCCACCTGCCTCCACACACTTTCTGCTGCCCTCACTCACCATTGAGAAGTTTTCTTCTTGGAACCAGTGCTGTGGCACAGTGGGTTAATCCACCGCCAGTGACACAGGCTTCCCTTTGAGCGCCAGTTCGAGTCCTGGCCACTCCACTACCAATCCAGCTCCCTACTAACGTGCCTGGGAAAGCAGTAGATGATGGCCCAAGTGCCTGGGACCCTGCAACCAGTGGGACACCCAAAATGGAGTTCTGAGCTCCTGGCTTCGGCCTGGACCTGTGGCCACTGCAGCCATTTGGGGAGAGAACCAGAAAAGATGAAGAATCTCTCTCTCTCTCTAATTCTGCCTTTCAAATAAATGATCTTGAAAATAAAAAGGAAAGTATTCTTCTCCCAGCCCGTGCCCGCATCTCTGTCCATCTGCACAGTCCCCCCTCGGCCAGGCCCCATCCGCTGAGGCCGGCACACGTGGTGGGTTTGGGTGAGTGGCCAATCCACACACCACAGTGTGAGGAACTGGGGGCAGAACCACTGTGGAGGACCTCACAAGTCCCAAGGCCAGGTTCCTTGTGATCTCGTGTGCCTACTGTCACTTCCCTCAGCAAAATATAAAGACACTGCCTCTGAGACCTCTGCCTACAGTTCCAACGAAAGAAAGAGAAAGCTGTGCAGAGAACAGGGAACCAGCACTGGGTTTGTGCCCTGCCAGAGCAGACCCCTGCGAGATCTTTCTGTGGAAAACTGTCTCCAGCCTTCTGGGCCACGACAGTGGCACCGTGGTGTCTGTTGAATGAACAGTGAAAGAATGCCCACCTTCCAGCGGCTTGAAAGGATCAAACAGCCAAACAGCTGCATCCTGCGTCTCCTGCTAGGTGCATACAAGGGGGTGCAGTTGCTACTGGTTTCCCTACTTGACCCTGTACTTGCTTCTCCTAGAACCAGCTTCCCCCTTGCAAGGACCTTGTTCCAGGCAAGAGTTCTTTTTCCCTGCAAAGACCCCATCTGCCTCAAATGGCCTCTGCTGGCCTCTGCCCCGTTTCCCGCATCAGTGCATGATCCTGTCTGCGTTGTCCTCCGAGGCGCTCTGCGTGCGCTGCCCTTTGTGTCCTGGCCGCCACGCATTTCCATGGCGCTGCCCACCCGCCGGGACAGGGCACCCCTCTGACAGCTGTGCCTCTGCTCGCCCCTTCGTGCCACCTCCTTCTGGAAAGAGCTGCAGCTCAGAACCACCCCAGTCATGCAATTAAGCCACTGTGTGCCAAGAAGTCCCTGCACGGTCTTCTGTTTCACCCTGGAAGACCCCAGGGACCTTCCCCCTCAGCTCACACGGACTTCACCTGTTCTGGGGCAGCTCACAGCTGTCCACCTCCCTCGGTTCTCCCACCTGCCCCTCCCCAGCCTCCCCCTCTGGCAGGCCCAGGCCAGGTTCTGAGGGCCTTTGTCAGGGCTAAGAGGGAGCTTCTGCAGATGTCCCCAGTTGCTGCTGTCACTCCAGGGCAGACGTCTGGCTCAGTGTAGGGGAAAGGACAAAACAGGTGTGGCTGCCAGGGAGGACAGGCGGGAAGGGCCACGGGACAGAAACATCCTTACTCTGCCAGCTTCCCAGAGGCCCCGCTGCGGCACTGTCCCGTGTCCCCTGCAGAGAGGCCCTGGCCACTCTCTGGAGCTTGGCTCCCCTACCTGGTGGCCGTGGGCCAGGAGATCTGATGTGTGCATTATCTGTCTGTAAAAGAGAACAATACTGATGCATCCCACATGCATGGGAACGCTCGGGTTGAGAGGACAAGCCGAGACTTGAGTCCAAACCTTGGCTCACATTAGTTTGATGACCTTGAGCAAGTTATGTAACTCCTTGGTTTCCCCATCTGCAAAATGGGGGAGAACAGTAAGAGCTTAAAACAGTGTCTGGCACTCATTAAGTCTTCTGTAACTGTTCGCCATCATTTTTTTCTCGTGTCCTAACTGATCTTGCTTCTAGTCACGTGCGCTGCCATCAGGGTGGTCACACGTCTTTGCAGTAGTTTGCTGCACCTGCCTGGGGCTAAGCCTGTTCACCAGACTGTTAGACACTTGCATTTCTAGCACAGTCTTGCTCTGCCCCATTTCCCAGCCCCAGCCCCACACAGCCAAACCACCTGAGGTTCCCCATCACTCCTGTTCTCTCACCTCAGTTCCCACCTGCTCCTCCTCCTCCTACCTTGCCTCCCAGGTATACCCTCACCCAGTCTCCTGCCAGATCTGGGCTTAATGGCAACCCTTCCAGGAAGCCTTCCTTGATTCTACAAGCAGAGGGAGTGTATACCATGAAGCATATACTGTAAGAGCCCCCCATGCCCCCTCTTTCAGGCTGGTGCACTGTCCCCTAGCTACCATGAGTGCTGGCTGCTAACAGCCCATAGCTGCCCCCCTTCTCAAAGGGAGCCTTGGGTGGGACCAGTTCGGAGGTGGTGGAATTCAGGCTCCAAGGCTCCTGTGGGTTCCCAAGGGAGCCAGACCAACTGCCACACACCCTCCCCGACTTAGCATCTGCCCTGTGTCTATCTTGCTCCTCCTCCTCCATCCCTCCTGAGAGCTCTTCCCAAGTAAATCCCAGGCTCCCAAACCTGTGTCTGGGTCTCTGCTCAGGATTCAAAGAGCCACTCTCTCCCCCAAGCTCCCACGGCACTGCCCGCTGATCTTTGCCCGGTCCCGTCCACACTGGTCTCTGCCTGCTTCCTGCACCCTCTCCGGAGCCCGGCAACGTTCCCTAGACTCACAGTCCTGGAGGGCAGGGCCTGGAGCTCCCTCACCCTGGCGTCCGCGGCACCCACAGGTGGTCGGTGCAGAGCAAGTGCATGCTGGATAGCAATGCGATGGAACAGATCCTTTTATTGCCATTCTGTCCCCACTTCCACATCGCCGACATCAGGATGCAGCTCACAGCTGACGGCGTGCATGCTTCAGGGGTTTAAGAGCAGCATTTTTCTCTTTCTCAGCTTCTCTTAAAATCCTGGAGCATGTGCTGATCAGTGGCTCCTCAACTGAACGATGATGGTGTTGTGAATACTGTTACGCCTAAGGTTCAGTCTCCCACAGTGCAAAGCCCACAGAACTAGGAGGCCCCATTATCTGAGGCCAGTAGCTGTTGGGCAATCAAGCGCTCATAAAGTGACCTAAGGACAAGAAGGATTCTTATGTCCAGACACCTCCGGATACTCCCATGGAAGCAGGCCAGTGTGACGTGGAACAGGCTCTGGACTGGGAGTCCAAAGAGCAAAATTCTAAACCTGTTCTTCCTCTGATTTTCCGGATGTTCCTACACAGGGCCTAACACATCTATCAGACTCTCCTAAACACTCGACGGTGGGGGGGGAGGCCCTGGTTGCCCACAGCACCCTGGCACGAATGCATTATCCCCACCTTCTGGATAAGGACGGTGAGGTTCAGCAAGGTCAAACAGCGCATCCAGGGCCATGCAGATGGAGTTCAGCCCCTGGACTCGGATTCCTTCTCTTTGCAAGCTGAAGATACCTCCTTGGGCCCATGCTTCCCCAGGAAGGAAGTGAACAACAGGAGGGGCCACAGACGAGCCTCGTAAGCCATTCCTCCCTCCCAGATGTCTCTTCTTTGATCTATGTGTTATGTTTCATTGTAATTAAATTTACTGCAACTTTTTTTAATCAGGGAATTTAATCTAAAAAATCTGGAATTCTCCTTTGTCATGAAAAAGAGCCTGTCAGGGGCCGGCGCTGCACCCTAGCAGGTAAAGCCAGCGCCTGCAGTGTCGGCATCCCATGTGGGCGCCGGTTTGAGTCCTGGCTGCTCCACCTCCTACCCAGCTCTCTGCTATGGCCTGGGAAAACAGTAGAAGGATGGCCCAAGTCCCTGGGCCCTGCAATCACATGGGAGACCTGGAAGAAGCACCTGGCTCCTGGCTTCCTATCGGCGCAGCTCCGGCCGCTGAGGCCAATTGGGGAGTGAACCAGTGGATAGAAGACTTCTCTCTCTACCTCTCCTCTCTCTGTGTGTAACTCTGACTTTCAAATAAGTAAATAAATCTTTTTAAAAAAGAAGAAGAAGAAGAGGAAAGAAAAACAGCCTTGCACAGGGGCCAGGCTGAGCCCTCCCGGGAGGTGGAGCTGAGCAACACTGGGAAGGGAGTGGCACCTGCAGGAGATTCACATGGTCCAACTGCCCACAGCCCTGCCCCTAGGTCACAGGTCACTGTCATCCATCATCACACTGTGCCAGCCTCTGTCATCTCATTGCGGCTGTTCCCTGCCGGCCTTCAAGTGCATGACCCATGAGACAGATGAACACCAGCGCCCTCCCCGGCTCACTGCGCCCCTGGCTCCCCGCCAGAGCTCCCTGGGCAGCCTCCCTCCAAAGAGAGCATCTCACGAACCTGCTCCAGGAGCCACTCAGACATCTTCCTCCTGCCCTCCGGCCTCCATCACAGGGCCCCAGTGTCTGTTCCTCTCCCCACCCGACCCTCAGCAGCCAGAGGGCTGAGGCCTGGAGCACGGAGGAGGCGAAGGAGGCAGGTGGGCAAGTGTGGAGGTGACTCGGCCCAGGTCGACGGTGTGGGGCCCCAGCCAGGGAGGAGGAGAGGACCTTGTGCTTCCCTAAGGAGGTGAATGCATGCGGGGAGGCTCCGCAGTCACAGGAGATGAGCAGGGTCTGACACACGAGGAAGCAAATGCAGTCCATCACCAAGAGCAAGAATGTGCAGCCTCAGCAGCAGCTTGCAGTATGCAAATCAGAGCACCATTAAGGCCCGAGTCAACGTGAAAATAAGTAAATAAATAAAACAAAGCTGCTGTCGGCAGGGCTGTCGGGGAAACAGCTGCCCAGACACTGCTGTGCTACTATAAAGGGTCTGAACCTTTCTAGAATGTGATTTAGCATCGCGCGCAAGAGTTCAGGATTCCAACCACGTAACCGTGGCTGGCGGGCTACATCCCGGGAAAACGACCTAAAATGTTTTTACAGGAGATGCTCGGGGCACATGTATAAAGAGCCCCCAGAACGGAAACCCCTCATAGGATGATATGATACAGTAACAGGATCAATTAGGAGAGACCGATAACCTGGAAACAATCCGAGGAAATCGCATCAAGTGACAGAGTCAGCACGAGGGAAGACGTGGAGGAGGACTTACGAACCACACCACAACTTGCACGGGAACATCAGAAGCCATCAGCAAGGAATTCTAAACCCTGCAAATTGCTAAGGTGTAATGTTTATTCTGTTAAGTTGGTCAGGATGGCTTCAACGGCAGTATCCATGATGATGACGACGACGATGATGTAAGGGCCACCGAACAGGATTTCCTCCTCATCAAAATACCCCGCCCCGGGTCCCCAGGGGGCAGGCAGAGGCCCAGGCTCTGGCTTGATGAGCAAAGAAGGAATGTAAACTGGGTGAAGGAGTTACAAGTGGGCAGGGCACGGAGGGCCCTGTGGCCTCCGATCTGGAGGGCTCCGAAAGGCACCTCTCACCAAAGAAACAAAGTCAAATAAACCCACGCCGTTTAACCTCCAACGTCCTGGGTGCTAACTCTTATTGCTGCATGTGTGCTCTCAATTTTACTAATACTTTATTTCAGCAACTTCCGATGTGATGGCAGGGCTCTTTGTGGGCTAGCCTAGGAACCCAACCACCATTTATAGTATTGTTTCTATGGAAATGTGTTTCAAGCTTCAAAAACTTGAGCTGCTGACAACCCTAGGGCACACACACGTGGTCTTTAAATTAGGGAACTGAGACAAGCAGTTACTGCTCAGTCCTGAGCTCAGGGAAGCAGCTAGTTACTTAGATCCTGTGCCAGTTAATACCCATGCCGCCAGCAATGATCAGAACTGGGCTTGAGAGGCAGGCACTTAGTGAGTGGTTAATATGCTTGTGTCCGGTGATGAAGCACTTGGGTTTGATAACCGGCTCCGACCCCTGACCTCGGCTTCCTGCTAACGCAGACCCTGGGAGGCAGCAGTGAGGGCTCAAGCAGTTGGGTCCCCACCACTCCCATGGGCCACCTGGATTGAGTTCCCAGCTCCTGGCTTCGGCAAGATATAGCCCTGGTCATTGCAGACATTTAGGGGGTGAGCAAGTAGGTGGAACCATGTGCTCGCTCTGTCTGTCTCTCTGCTGTTCCAAATAAATAAAAGCTTTAAGTGGCCTTGAGGATGGGGCCAGGGCATCTAGGAATAAACACAATATTCTAAGGAAGCACGTGGGCGTCCAGGGTTTGTCACGGGAGATCTGAAACTGGCCTGAGCCCCCTCCATGCAAGCCCTGAGCACGTGTTCTTTCCAGTTCCTTTCTGACTCTGGCAAAGCTCTGGCCCCAGGTCCTGTTTCATTCTGGTCACAGAACAAAAACCTCCGCATCTCTGACGCTTCTGGAATCTGGTGTTAGCGAACACACGCTTGCGAGGACCACAGTCCCTCCAGGCCCTGTGCACGGCCCGGGCATCCGCAGGGCGCTCCTGCTCCCCCTGCCCCAGGACCGCACACAACCCCAAGGAGCCTCCATTTCCTGCCCCGGCACAGTCCCTGGCTGCTCACAGGGGAAGGCTGAGGGCCTCCATCCCCACCAAAAGACATTGCACTGCACATGCAGGAAAATCGCCCACTCAGACGAAGGGGGCACGACCACGCGCGTGAGCTGGGGAGGCGGCCACTCACAGGCAGCCTGCGGTTCTGAGATGCCACAGAGATACAAGAAGGGGGTCAGATGAGGGTCAGCTGCTCAGCCGCAGGGCCACACCTGCAGCTGCAGGCCCCAGGGGGCACATGGTAGGACAGGCGGTCAGAGGGTCCTGCATGGGGAAGGACAGCTCCAAATTCAATACTATAATAACTACGTGCACTCAAGGAAACACCCAGGACACCGCCTCTCAGGCCCCACCAGGGCGAGGCAGGGCTGCAGGAGGTCAGTCTGCGAAGCACTCCCTGCCTGCTGCCTGCTGGGAGCTGCACAAGTCACAATCAGCTCCCTAGGCCTGTGGCCGGGCCTGCAGGACCAGGCAGTGAGCTGAGTGGGCAGCTTGGAGGCTCCAGGGCCTCACATGCTCCCCAGGCAGGTTCCCTGGAAACTCAGGGCTCTGAGGCCACCTGGGAGTGGCCTGCACCAGCACGAGGCAGAGTACACAGCGAGGCCTGCAGTTGTGTGGTTAGCCAGCCTGTTCGTCAGGCTAAGCCCAATCCACCCGTCCCTGCACGTGGTGCCGTGGCTGATAAGACAGGGCAGTTGGGTCCTCCTGGTGGTAACAGATGGGAGGCTTGCAGTCCCTCCCCCTGGCCTCCTTCCCACCCAGATCCAGGCTTTGATGTGAAGGCCCTGTCTTTAAAAGTGATAATAGTAAATATGGACACTAAATGTATTAGTAAAGCAATAAAGCACAAAACCTCCATTCATAACCTCTCCACCTGAGTCCACTGTTTATATCACGCCCGTGCATACTATGCAGTGAGCTCAGGTTTTATGCACCCACCAATATGCACGCCACTTGGTGTCTTTTTACAGCAAACTCCATTCTTTTCCCGTGAATTGAAGTCACCCTCATACTCCTCTAACAGTGGCACAATAGGAGTCGAGAGGCATAGTAGAACCCCGAGAGGCACTGAAGCAGTTTAGTTTTTTGCTGTTTTAAACAATGTTGCTATAAATGTCTTCATACTCACAGCTGTTTTTGTTTTTATGTCCTTAGAATAAATTCTACAGAGTAATACTAATAAGTAAAAGAAAGTTAACCTTTTCTTATAGTTTGGAGTTCTACATTAAAATACAGAAACACATATAAACATGCGTATTACCCTGTGAGCCCTGCATGGCCTTCTTTCCCAAGGTTGCTTTCCTTTTTTTTTTTTTTTTTTTTACAGGCAGAGTGGACAGTGAGAGAGAGAGACAGACAGAAAGGTCTTCCTTTTGCCGTTGGTTCACCCTCCAATGGCCGCCGCGGTCGGCGCACTGCGGCCGGCGCACCACGCTTGTCCGATGGCAGGAGCCAGGAGCCAGGTGCTTTTCCTGGTCTCCCCATGGGGTGCAGGGCCCAAGCACCTGGGCCATCCTCCACTGCACTCCCGGGCCACAGCAGAGGGCTGGCCTGGAAGAGGGGCAACCGGGACAGAATCGGTGCCCCGACCGGGACTAGAACCCGGTGTGCCGGCGCCGCAAGGCGGAGGATTAGCCTGTTGAGCCACGGCGCCGGCCCAAGGTTGCTTTCCTAACCACACCGCTCAGTCTCATCCATCAGGTCTGTCCTCCAAAAGCACTTTTCCCAAGTCCTCAGGGGGTCAGGCACCTGCAGTCACACCCTGCAACTGCAGGGGGTGGGGGAGGCAGCACAGGTGATTTGCAGGGGGGGGGATAAAGAAGCAGGACAGAGAAATGTGGGTAGGAAGGTAGGGGGTTGGGATGGGCAGGGAGAAGACAACAGGTCCTGCAGAGGCAGAAACAAAGGAAGCTCTCACATACTGCCCATCCCCCACCACCACCAAAATGAGCCAGCACCTCCCAGGATGGGAAACCCACTGGGCCCCCACCCAAGCTTCCCCTGAGTGATCTCCCAGGCACCAAGAACAAAGACATTGAGGCAGCCGGCTCAATAGGCTAATCCTCCGCTAGCGGCGCCAGTACACAGGGTTCTAGTCCCGGTCGGGGCGCTGGATTCTGTCCTGGTTGCCCCTCTTCCAGGCCAGCTCTCTGCTGTGGCCCGGGAGTGCAGTGGAGGATGGCCCAAGTGCTTGGGCCCTGCACCCCATGGGAGACCAGGAGAAGCACCTGGCTCCTGCCATGGGATCAGCGCGGTGCGCTGGCCGCAGCGGCCATTGGAGGGTGAACCAACAGCGAAAGGAAGACCTTTCTTTCTGTCTCTCTCTCTCACTGTCCACTCTGCCTGTCAAAAATAAAAAGACACTGGGGCATGTGGGAAATGCCATGTGCTCCTAGGCAGTGGAAACATACTTTGCAAAAGACAATGCCCCGTGGTTAACACTTCCACGCACAGGTGCACTTAGCCCTAAGGTGGCTCAACCCTAAGCATGGCAGGCAAGATGCTACCCACAGTGCTCTGGGAGTGGCCTATGGACCGGGACATTGATTCCGTAACGGGAACACCTCCAAATGATAACCCCAGGTCCCCACTGTGGTCACCACAAAGACACCACCTGCCAGGCTCCAATCACAGAGGTTGGAATTTCCAAGCGGGAGAGCACGCCATGGCGTCTCAGCCCCTCATTTGATAGACAAACTGAGCCCCAGGTTCCCGCACCCTGAAATCACTGTCAAGAAGATCTGTTCCTCTTCAACAGGAGACCCACAACCCGCCCTCATGACCTCGTGACCAGACTGAACAGGGCTTTCGCTTTAAAGAGCCCATCACTCCCACGGTCTGCTGACTCCGTCCTTAGTTCCTCCCCTGTGCAAAGCCAGCAGACAGGGCATGAGAAGCCAAGGGCCCTTGCAGGGCAGCCAGCAGCGGTCCTTCTGCAGGGGTTGGAGCTGGCGGGAAGGGGACAATTTCTCAACACAGGAGCCTCCGCAGGGCCGGGTGCTGCTCTCTGTGTCCCCCAGTCCCCGTCCCACCCGCTCCATGGCCTGGTTGGCAGGCTCAGAAACAGCAGAGCTGGCAGCGCTAAGAGAGACTGGGAGCTTTCATGCCAAGAACCCGCTCACCAAGCACACACGTGAGCCAGGCCAGCCCCGGGCCTGCCCGCTGCACCCCACATCCTCTCCCGGCATCCTTGCCTCATCGTGGGGCACCCGCAGCGTGCCAGGCAGAGTTCTGCACCAGTGAGGAGCCAGGCACACCTGCAGCTGACTCCAGCGTCCTACAGAGAGGAAGCTCAATGCAGCAAGGAAGCTGGTGACTTCTGGCTGACCCCAAGGGCGTCTGCAGAGAGGAAAAAGGCGGGGAGGGTCTTCCAGGCAGGGGACAACAATAAGCAAAGGCACAGAGGAGTGAATGTCCAGGATGAGGAGCTGGCTGGGACATAAAGGGCCACGCCAGGGAAGGCAAAATGGCAGGAGAGACCAGGAAGGCCGCCAGTGCTCAGGGCTCTGCAGGGGGGGGGGGGGGGGCGCGGGGTGACAGGGGCTGGAGTGGTGGTGCGGGGGTGCAGCGCTGTGTGCATATCAGAGGGCTGCTTTGTGTCCCAGCTGCTCCACTTCTGATCCAGCTCCCTGCTCATGTGCCCGGGAAAGCAAGGGAGGATGACCCAAGTCCTTGGGCCCCTGTTGCCCAGGGGTAGACCCAGAAAGTTTCAGGTTCCTGACTTCAGCCGGCCCACCCCTGGCTATTGTAGCCATTTGGGGAGTGAACAAGCAGATGGAAGAGATCTGTTTTCTCTGTCTCTACTTCTCTCTGTGTGTCACAGAAGAAAGGAAGGAAGAAGGGAAGGAAGGAAGGAGAGAGGGAAGGAGGGAAGGAGGGAGGGAGGGAGGGAAGGAAGGAGGGAGGGATGGGGGAGAAGGGAGGGAGGGAGGGGATCTTAAAAAAAAAGAAGAAGAAGAAGAAGGGTGGCATGACCAAAGCCGCGCTTTCCTAGAACAGCTCTGGTCATTTGAGCCTTCTTCTCTGTTTTATGCTGCTTTTAACACAACTTCACTTCGTCTGGACATAAATGGGCAAGTTCAGAGTAAATCAGGCCACAGCCAACACTGGCCAGGAACGGCCCTGCACCCTCCCTCCCTGGAGGCCGTCCTCCTGACAGACTCCACTTTGTGGGGGCAACGGCCTCCCGTTCCGAGGCACCCAGGAACGTTCCTCTGGGAATGCTGGCAATCCCCAGAGCCCACAGGCAGAAAGCTCAAAACTGCAGGCGTCTCTTCCTTTGTTTAGGGTATCAGAACTGAAGGCCCCTGCCTCTAGAAGCTGGGGGCCAGAGGAGAGCAGGAGGCAGAGCCTCCCTCCGGAGATGGACGGGGAGTGACTGGGTGCTGACAGCCCCAAAGCCCTCCCCTTCAGGAGCCTGGGTAACGTCTCAGCCAGGTGACTTCTCCAGCACGGGAGAGGCTCCCCCCCTGAGCGGCTGGGACACCAGGCACTTTGGTTGTTCCTCCCACTGAGCCTGAAGCTGGAACTCCAACCTCTCATCTGAGAGGCAAGGTGGTAACTCCTAAACCCCGCCCCCCTTCTTCCCAACCATGGGTCTCACCCAACTCGGGAGAAACACAATTCAAGCTGTCACTGCCGGTTAGGGAGCAAGCAGCCAGCCATGGGCCCTGCCTGCATGGGGCGGCACTGAGTCCTCCACATTGAGTGTGTGTGGAGGATCCCAGCACTGAAGTCACCTCCCTTTTCCACTGGAATGGTTCGGATTCCCAGAGGAGAAATCCAATCGCTAATGCAATGTTCAGAGCTCCCATGCATCTCAGAATCCTTGAGCTCAGCTGAAGGCTAAGGAGCCAGAGAGGGGCCCAAGAAGACTAAGATCAAGGTGTGGAAGGTGTGGGCTAAGGGGAGGGCTTGTCTCCTCCCCCACCAGACTGCCCCATCAGCCATCTCAGGGCTCAGGGAGGCTCCAGGCTCCATGAGGGGTGTGCCCAACCAGCTGGCCCCTGCACTGCACCTGGTATGGTGGGTCCTAGCAGAGACAGAGTTCTCCCCGTCCCAAGCAGGCTGCAGCCTCCAGAGACTTGTTCTTCAGAACCCCGACAGCAAGAACATGAGTGCCGACCCAACTGGGCCACACAGGTGCTGGCCCGGGCTATGCCTCAGGAGCGAAGAACATAAAACAGCAGGCAGAGCTCAGAACTCAGCCTGGAGGCAGTGGCAGCTCCACAGCAGCAATACAAGCCAGCAATGATGTCACTCTGGCTGGGGTTCAGGCCACCCAACTCCCCAGGAGTCCTGATCGATTTCTGAGCCTCATTCTCCAAGACATGCAGTGATATCCTTCCAACAAATGCTTTCAAGTCGGTCAGAATCAGTTTCTACTGTTTGCAGGCCTAATACCCAGACCTCCTGCTTCTACCTGCACACAAAATCCTGTTGCACCCGAGACAACCCTGCACTCAAGGCTTCATTTCTCCTTCTGTGAAAGGGGCTAAAATTCCCACATCACCCAAGAGGACCACTGCTTCCCAGTAATAACAAATAAGGGGGACCAGCGCTGTGGCGTAGCGGGTAAGGCCGCCACCTGCAGTACCAGCATCCCATATGGGCACCAGTTCAAGTCCCGGCTGCTCCACTTCTGATCCAGCTCTCTGCTATGGCCTAGGAAAGCAGCAGATGATGGTCCAAGTGCTTGGGCCCCTGCACCTGCGTGGGAGACCCAGAAGATGCTCCTGGCTTGTGGCTTCGGATCGGCACAGCTCCAGCCATCACGGCCAATTGAGAAGTGAACCAGCAGATGGAAAATTTCTCTCTCTCTCTCTCTCTCTCTCTCTCTCTCTGCCTCTCCTCTCTGTGTAACTCTGATTTTCAAATAAATAAATCTTAAAAAAAAGAAACACAAATAATGGCAAATGCCATAAATGCTGGAAATAACAAGCTAGCCCTGGATCGGCCCCAATGCCTTGGTTTGGGAAATCAATATCAGAAACCAGAGGTGTCCTTTGTCCTGTTGCCTTGGACTCCTCCCTATCTCCTCACCCACCCAGGGAAAGGTGGACTAGGAGTCTGGGAACTCTGGTTCTAGGACCCGCAGGTGCCACTGTGACCCGGGGCAGGTGTTCCCCACCCTGCCTGTTTCACAGGAAGGCAACATCCAATGAGAAGCCCCTCTAGCAAAGCCCCCAGTAACCTTACAATTTCTAAATCAATAAGTGTTTTTCAAGGCTATCTTTTTTTTTTTTTTTTTTTGGACAAGCAGAGTGGACAGTGAGAGAGAAAGAGACAGAGAGAAAGGTCTTCCATTGCTGTTGGTTCACCCTCCAATGGCCGCCACGGCCAGCATGCTGCAGCCGGCACACAGCACTGATCCGAAGGCAGGAGCCAGGTGCTTCTCCTGGTCTCCCATGGGGTGCAGGGCCCAAGCACTTGGGCCATCCTCCACTGCACTCCCGGGCCATAGCAGAGAGCTGGCCTGGAAGAGGGGCAACCGGGACAGAATCCGGTGCCCCGACCGGGACTAGAACCTGGTGTGCCGGCGCCACAAGGTGGAGGATTAGCCTATTGAGCCGCAGCGCCGGCCCAAGGCTATCTTTCTTGACTTCTCTACTAATCAATTGATCAATTTCCTTTTTTTAAAAAAATTATTGATTGATTTTGAAAGTCAGAGTTACAGAGAGAGAGAGAGAGAGAGAGAGAGAGATCTTCCATCCACTGGTCTACTCCCCAGATGGCTGCAATGACCAGCACTGGGCCAGGCCGAAGCCAGGAGCTTCATCCAGGTCTCCCACACAGGTTCAGGGGCCCAAGCACTTGGGTCATCTTCTGCTGTTTTCCCAGGCCATTAGCAGGGAGCTAGATCCAAAGTAGAGCAGCCAGGACTCGAACCGGCGCCCATATGGGATTCCAGTGTCATAAGCAGCAGCTCTACCTGCTATGCCACAATGCCAGCCCTTACAGTTGGTCAATTTCAAATCAATTTAACATTTACGGAGACCTTCCCATGTGCCGCATGCTGCACAGAAGCACAGCACCCGTTTCGATCAAGGACAAAGCTCACTCCTCCTTCAGCTTTGGGGACACATCCTCTCCAGTTTCTGGCCTTTCTCACCACTGGATCCTCCTTAGTCTCCACTGCTGCCTGTTAACTGCGCCCTTTCAATGCTGAGCCCCTCACTCCTCTGTGTTCTTCGTGGGGGATGTCGTCGGCGCCCTGAGCTCTAACTGCCTTCCGTGTGCCGGCGATCCCCACATCCGGCCCCGCAGTGTCTGACGGACACAGGGGTTAACAGGAAGTAATCCAGTCTGTCTCCCTCTGTCTTGAAGCCGCAGCGGTTTTCACTTAAAGGATATTTGCTTGAGGCGGCTGGGTTAGAGGTTAGTGTTCATGGAAGTTGTCTGGGGTAGGCGACCACAGCCCCCTGCCATCACGGGGGTATCTCCTGCCCAGCCTGATGTCTAGCTGCCCCCTGAACATCTTCCTCAGATGTCCCATAGGCACCACCAACCCCAGCCTCCAGGTTGCACTACACTTTGGGTGGACCTCCATGCCTGTCAACCCTGCCCCCACCCTGACACCTTGGCAACCAAGCATCTCCCTTCCTCCCCCTCCCCCAAAAAGCAACTTCTCTGGCTCAGACTTGCTTCATCCCCCCCAGCCACTGCATGGACTTCCTCACTGGTCTCTGCAGCACAGCAAGGTAAGCCACAAGTCTCAGCTGCTCTGCTTCCGGATCAGCTCCCTGCTAACGCACCTGGGGAAGCAGCAGCAGATGGCCCACCTGCTTAGGCCCTCCATGTGGGACACTCGGGTGGAGATCTGGGCTACTGGCTTCAGCCTTGACCAGCCCCAGCCGTTACAGCCATTTGGGGACTGAACCAGCACATGAAAGTTCTCTCTCTCTCTCTCCCTCTCTATCTCTCTGTCACTCTGCCTTTTGAATAAACAAATCAATCATAGCAAAGGAGGAAAGAAGGGAGGAAGGGAGGAAGGGAGGAACGAATGAAGGAATCGTGATACTGATTGTCTGTCTGTCTCTCTCTCTCTCTCTCTCTCACACACACACACACACACACATACATTCTAGTCTTCAGTAGTTCCCTATTGCCTTCAAGAGACAACCCTCTTAGCTAGGGCAGATGTTTGGCCTGGTGGTTAAGACACTGCATCCCACGTCAGAGTACCTGGGTTCAATGACCCACTCTGGCTCCTGACTCTAGCATCCTAATGAAGACTACGTAATGGCTCCACGGATGGGTCTCCCACATGGGGGACGTGGACTGAGTTCCTGGTTCCCAGCTTTGCTCCCAGCCCAGCTATAGCGCTTGCATTCATTTGGAGAGAGTGAACCAGCAGATGCAAGCTCTCTTTCTCTCCCTCTCAAATAAAAAATAAACAAAACCAAAATCATCCTCTTGGGTGACAGGAGCAGCTGCCCTAGGGTCTGAGCTCTGCCAGTGCCTGCCCGGTGGCACCCACAGGGCCACCGCATTTGCAGTTCCCAAAGCACACCACGTTGTGCAGCCCCCAGGCCTCCCCCGGGCTGCTGCCTGTGTCTCTAAGAGTTTCTCTCAACAACTCCAGGGAGCCTCGCCTTCATTCATCCCACAGCATCCAAGGCCAGGACCATGCAAGGCCCAGAGGCCACTCTAGATCTTCCCTGGCCCCGGCAGAGTGGCCGGTCCTTCCTCTACACTTTCACACTGACCTTTGTAGCACTTAACTGTTCTTGGCTTGTGTGCCTGTCTGTCTTCCTTGCAGAACACAAGAGCCTGAGGCTTCTTCATCTTCACATCCGCAGTCCCAAGCAGAGCCAGGCCCCCAGCTTAACAAATGCATGTGGCATGAGTGAGTGACAGCACCTCAGACACCGTGACAGAGGGCCAGGTGACCACTGCTGCAACTGTAGCCATGATGGAGGAGGTAAATCCTACAAGCCACCTGGGTAAGGTAACACAGCCTCCTTCAAAAGACGGTAGCAGGGAGGCCCGCATTGTGGCCTAGCAGGTTAAGCCGCCACCTGCAACACCAGTGTCCCTGTGGGCACCAGTTTGTGTTCAGGCCGCTTCACTTCTGATCCAGCTCCCTGCTAATGACCTGGAAAAAGCACCGGAAGATGGCCCAAGCGTTTGGGCTCCTGGCATCCACGTGGGAGACCCAGATGAAGCTTCTGGCTCCTGGCTTTGGCCTGGCCCAGCCCAGGCTGTTACAACCATTTGGGGAATGAATCAGCAGGTAGAAGATCTCTCTCTCTCTCTCTAACTCTGACTTTCAAATAAATAAATAAATATTTTTTTAAAAAATGGTTGCAAAAATCCTGAGCCTTTCTACCCCTTTTAGTGCAGGTGGAAGTGGGGGGTCTGCAAGTGGCTACTGGCTTCCAAGTTGCCTGAACACAAGCTGCTGGGGAGCCACAAGGGAAGCAGACACACATTCAGGCTGGGAGAGTCCCTGCAGGCCGCCTGCAATAAGGAAGTGAGGAGAGGAGAGGACAAGGGACAGAGAGGACAAGGGCCTTAGGCCAAGTGTCCACTACACATATGGGCACTGCCCTCTTCCAGGCCACACCAAGCGTAAGCTTCCTTCTACACCCTTGAGTGACACAACTGCAGTTCAAAACTTACCATGAGCCACCTCTCCGTGACACCCTGGCCAGCACTCAACCTTGCACAACCTCATGCGGTTATTTCCTAACTCACAGCACTCATGATCTTCCCATGAAGCACATGACAGGGGTCTCTTAGTATGTTTTTGTAACATATGACAATTCAGATGGTCAAGCTTAGCAGAAGACAGGCAGAGAGGGAGGGAGGGAGGGAGGAGAGGAAGGAGAGGAGGGAGGAGGAAGGAAAAAAAAACCAGAACAGAATAGAAGAAAAACTAACCTGCAGTTCTATTCAGAGGCGAGCCCTGAGCCTGCTGCCTGCTGCCTGTGGGACATCTCAGCCGTGCAAACGTCTAAGCACGCTGACTGAGGCTGTGGCTTCCACACACACAGCTCCCACTTCATCTGCTGCTCCCCTTGGACGCTGTGCCCTCTGGAACCAGGGGAACCTACCTGTCCAAGCCAGGGCGCCCGGCGCCTACCTGGTACCTGCTAAAGGACTTCCAAAATCATCTTAATTGCACCTTACACACTCGCTTTAGAATCTGAGCCCCAGAAAATTCTACTCTAGCAAATTCCACCCTCCCTGGACAGATCCCCCTGCAGTCAGCTCTCCCCGGCAGATGGGGCCAGGGAGACCAGCAGCTGGGCTGCCAGCCTCCTGGGGGGAAGCAGCATACAGGACTGGATCTGCACCCTCCCTGGCCTCACCCCGTGCTGCGAGCAGGGCGGCTGTCCCATAAAGTCCTGTGGCGGCAGCTAGCTCCACATATCCCAGCCGCCCAAGAGGTGCCACGTCTGTGCTCCTGGGCCTTCTCCTGTATCTCCTGGGAACTGGATGGGGAAGCGGCAGTGGTTCCTCCCTTCTGCTCAACCCATGTTCTGGAATGTTATGTATTAGCTGAATAGAACAAACGAAGTAACCATGTTGCCCGCGCCCGCGGGGTCCAGTGAGAAGGCTTTGGGGACTCAGGAGGCTGACAGCAATTAAGATCCAAAAGCACTGCCAGGAGGGAGTGGAAGGGGAAGAGATCCACTAAATACACATCCTCTCTCCTCTGCAACACTTCCTCTCCTCGCTCAGTTTTGGGGTTGTGTTTTTTGCTTTATTTTTGTCTGCTTTTTCTTTTTCCCTTTAAAAATAAAAAGTATTCATTTGAAAGGCAGACAGATAGACAGAGACAGGTCTTCCATTTGTTGGCTCACTTCCCAAATGCCCCCAACAGCCAGGGCTGATCTAGGACAGAATCAGGGGTCCGGAACTCCATCCGGATCCCCGACAAGGGGGCTCAACTACCTGAGTCGCCGTCCGACAAGGGGGCTCAACTACCTGAGTCGCCGTCCGACAAGGGGGCTCAACTACCTGAGTCGCCGTCCGCTGCCTCTCAGGGCGCGCACTGCAGGCAGCTGGACTGGAAGCAGAGCCAGACCTGAACCAGGAACTGCAATAAGGGACGCGGGTTTCCCAAGCAGTGGCTTAGCTCGTGGTTTTTCTTTCTCTCTTTCTCTCTCTCTCTCTTCAATCTTTGTATACAGTCTTGAAGGGAACTGAGACTGTGATGACTAAGCGGTCACTGCAGGGGGCGGTGGAAAAGCAATGCGGGTTTGTGCCCCGACTCTTCACTCAACAGCGGTGAGGCGGGAGACGAGTGACCCTGTCTCTGAGCCGCAGCTGAAGTGACAGAGGTAGCGCGGTGTTCCTTCCTTGCCTGAAATCCTTCCACGCAGGCTCATAGGACGCTGTAAAGCTGGGGCAGTAAATGCACCTACCGAAAACCCAAGGCTAGACAAAGACAGATCTAACATCCTACCCCGTTCCAGAAGTCTCATGAAACAGCAGAGCCTAATACAACCTACTGGGGCCAGTGCTGTGGCGTACCAGGTAAATCCGCTGCATGCAGTGCCAGCAGCCCATATGGGCGCCGGTTCATACCCCAGACACTCCACTTCCAATCCAGCTCTCTGCTATGGCCTGGGAAAGCAGTGGAAGATGGCCCAGGTCCTTGGGCCCCTGAACCTACATGGGAGACCCAGAGGAAGCTCCTGGCTCCTGGCTCCTGGCTTCAGATCAGCCCAGCTCATGCTGTTGTAGCCATTTGGGGAGTGAATGAGCAGATGGAAGATCTCTCTGTCTCTGTAACTCTGCCTTTCAAAAAAATAAATAAATCTTTAAAAAAAATACAACTTATTTAATTCAGCTAATACATAACATTTCAGAAATAGTTTTCTATGTGAATCCTAATTTCCCTTCTATGTTCATAAATAATTTTTAATTAAAAGTGAATTCAAGGGGCCGGCATTGTGGTGTAGCAGATAAAGCAACAGCCCGCAACGCCTGAATCCCATATAGGTGCCAGTTTCAGTCCCAGCTGCTCCACTTCTGATTCAGCTCACTGTTAATGGCTTAGGAAAGCAGTGGAAGATGGCCCAAGTCCTTGGGCCCTGCACCCACATGGGAGCCCCGGATGAAGCTCCTGGCTCCTGGCTTCAGACCTGCCCAGCTCTGGCTGTGGCAGTCATTTGGGAAGTGAACTAGCAGATGGAAGATCTTTCTCTCTCTCTCTCTCTCGCTCTCTCTCTCGCTCTCTCTTTTTATCTCCCCCCATCAATGCTGCTTTTCAAATAAATAAATCTTAAAAAAAAAAAGTGATTTCAACATATTAACTGTAGCATCATGTATAGTCACAGAAACTATGAATAACCCAAATGTTATTCAAAAGGAGACTAAAATAAATTGAGATTTTCATGTAGTGGAACAGAATTAAACCACCGGGAAAAACGATGCCCATTTACACGTACTGAGAGAGAATCATCTCCAAGATGTCGCTAAGTGAAAGACACAGGTGCAGAGCAAGAATGTAGCTCACAGGGTAGACTCTATGGTGCGTGAATATCATCTTGATTTAAAAAGAAAGAACACACATTACAAGGCCAAGCTGTGACTAAAAAGCATGAGAACTCAGGGCCAGTGCTGTGGCGCAGTGGGTTAAGGCCCTGGCCTGAAGCGCTGGCATGCCATATGGGCGCCGGTTCTAGTCCCGGATGCTCCTCTTCCGATCCAGCTCTCTGCTATGGCCTGGGATAGCAGTGGAGGATGGCCCAAGTCCTTGGGCCCCTGCACCTATGTGGGTGACCCGGAGGAAGCTCCTGGTTCCTGCTTCGGATCAGCACAGTTCTGGCCATTGCGGCCATCTGGGGAGTGAACCAGTGGATGGAAGACCTTTTTCTCTGTCTCTACCTTTCTGTAACTCTGTCCTTTAAAATAAATAAAATAAATCTTTAAAAAATTAAAAAAAAAAAAAAGAAGCATGAGAACTAGGTGGAGGCAACAGAATCCTCATCCAGCTCAGTGCAAGGATTTACCCAGTTTCACCTGTTTGGGCAAAACAAACCAGGCTGGAAACACCTCTTCACCCTCCTCGTAAGTCCTGTCCGAGGCTGGTCCTACCTCCTTTCCCCGCCTGGTCCTTCAGAAGGACAGGCCAACGCAGACAAAAAGTCCTCTTCCTTCAAAACTGAGGCCTCATGGGACAGGTCAATGGGGTTCACATCAGGTCAAAAAGGAGCCAGGCCGACCCCCAAGGAAAGAGGTGCTGGGAAATGGAGCAAAACAATGAGGTGCAAAGCAGGGAGGAGCCCAAGAGAGGCTAGCAGGTCAGAGGAGGCAAAGCAGCTTGGGTAAAATGTTCAGATGGTCCTCGGTGCCC
Source organism: Sylvilagus floridanus (assembly GCA_949820135.1). NCBI lineage: Eukaryota > Metazoa > Chordata > Mammalia > Lagomorpha > Leporidae > Sylvilagus > Sylvilagus floridanus. Next base: position 5,357,879 of record OX463228.1, on the reverse strand, counting down.
GGCGTCCATGTGTGTCTATGCACAAGTAGACAAAATACGATGGCTACTGCCACTTGTATCATCATCATCATCACCACCACCACCACCACCACCATCAAATTCCTGGGACTGGCTATGAGCAGAGCACTGCTCCTGTGAATACAAAGATATGCCAAACAGAAGCTTCTGGTTTAGTTCAAAAGTGATAATAATACTTTTCCCCCACCAAAAGCACACTTTAGGAGCTGAACAAAGGGTGTTATGGAGGCCATGGCCCAAAGGAGGTTCTCTCAATACAGGGCACCAGTGGATGTTGCTGGAGTCCCCTGGGGAGGCCCACAGGGTGGGCAAGAGCAAATTCTAGAGGAAGGGATCATGGAGAGAGCGGGAGGGGAGCAAGACGAAGCCACACAGAAGGGAGGGTGGCGGAGGCATTCCAGGCCTCCAGGGAAGCATGGGAGGCAGGACTACCTGCCACCTGTGGTTTGGCCAAACACACAGAACAGATCACTGGGTCAGGGCTGAGGACCAGGGCAGGCCCCTGTGGGGAAGGCCCTGACGACCAGTCTAGACGCTGATCCTCACCCTGCAGACGGTGGGGAGCCATTGAAGGTTGCTGAGCAGGAGGGTGACCCTTGCAAACAGGCATTTAAAGTGAGATTACAGAGCAGCCCTTTATCTGAGGCTTATTCAAAGCCCTGTGTGTATTTCAAGAGCCACTTGAGACAGAAAGTCGTGCTGCACTTGCCCCGTGTCATGTAGGCGAGGAAAAGGAAGGTTTAAGCATCTCACAAAGAGATGCTTCAGTGAGAAGAGACACGGAGGGGGCAGGGAACATTTCACAGACGCACACTCCTGTGGGGTGGACGGAACCACCAGCCACGGCGTCTGGAAGCCTGCAGCGCCTTCCTGCACGCCGGGTCGCCCTCTTTAGTGAGCTGGGATATTCTGCTTCCTCCTTTGGAGTTGAGTTGTGATGTCGGATCATTGAGTTGCAGGCTGGGGAGCGAGGCAGCCACGAGGAGGCAGATGAAGAGAACAGAGATATCAGGCCTGGGCTGCACAAAAGGCCATCCTAATCCCCACCACCACCCACTCCAGGCCTCTTCTCTGGCCCTCTGGGGGGCACCTGAGGGTATCTGCCAGAGCTGCTGAGCTCCTGACTTACCTACAGCTGTCCGTTCCTCTTAGAACAATAAACCGATTTTTTATGACCTGTCAGTTCTGCCTCAGAGCTTTTTCAGCATGGCTCTTAATTGTGCATGGGCTTGGGGGGAGGCACTGGGCGGCAGCTACCAGCCATAAATCAGCCTTTGCCCAAGGCGGGCGAGGAAGTCAGGATGAAGCCTCTGGGCTTCAACTGGACTGCAGGGCAAGCTCTGAGCGCAGAGGCCCAGCCTTGCCAGCCAGGGAAAGGGCCCGAGTTCACGTAGCCATCTGCCAGGCTGAACCGAAGATGTGGGTGGTGACTGCTGCCTAACTCCACAGGAGCTCGGCTTGCTTCCTTCCCCGGCTTTTGCAAGCTGCCACTCCTCATCGCTCTCCCAGCCACGCGCAAGGGGTCTCTGGGCACCTTCAGACTCTGTAAGCTCTATGTGGACAAAAAAGATTGCAACTCATAGCTCCCTTTGCTTTGGGCACAGAAGACGACGCACCCCTCTCCTGCCACTCAACACTAGTGCGGGCTCCAGAAGGCCCTTGCTCAAGCAGTCCTGGTCAGGTGAAGCAGCTAGCCAGGGCCTTGAGGGTTAAGTTCAGTAAAGACCCAAATGTGCTCCAGGCAGGGGGCTGTGCAAGCTGTGCTGACCCCTACTGCCCTGGTGCTTCTGTCCTCAACCTCGTTCCCGACTGTCCTCATCGTATGCTTGTCCTGGAGTCTCTGGAAACGCATGGGTACCTGCTAGGAACTGTGCCTTAATGTTGGGATCTGATAAATGGTAGCTGTGTCAGTAACAGGCAGCTGGCACAGGGCTGCAAAACAGCGTCCGCCGCCCAGATGAAGCCTGGGTGTGTGGTTGGAGAGCAGGGCAGGCATGAAGGAGCCCCAGCGTGCCCGCCGCTCAGAGCACACAGGCTGCCTGTGCACAGCTGTAGGGCGGTGCCACTGGGTCACCAAGCAACCTGGCAGGGCCGAGCGCTGCCCTGCGAGTTTGTCTGCCTAGGACAGGGCGAGAGCACACGGAGCGTGGGGGACGTGGGGAGGATGGCCCTGCGCAAGCCCTGCTCGCACTTCCCGATTGAGCTGTAAACCCCTCTACCACAGGCAGCCGCCCGGGAAGCCCTCCAGGAAGAGCTGGGCTCCCTTCCTGCAGGGCACGCGAGGGCCCACAGCACTGGCCATGCTGCACGCCTCGCTCAGGAAGCTGGCCCAGGGGCTCCTCTGGAGAAAATGTGCATGAGTCACTTCCTCGCCAGCCTTGCCCCTGCCCCAGACACCGTCACAGTCTCAAAGCCGCAGCCAAGAATACAAGGAGTTAGGACCCGCCCACGGAGTTTCTGCAGATGATAACTTCAAGGGTTGAAGTTTAGCCTGGGCCAGCTCGGTCCCACATGGTCTGCCAGCTCTCTTCAGGAGGGAGGCCCCGGTGCAGACACCCCTGCATTTTTGCTCATTCAGACAGCTTTCCGGTTGAGGGAGGGTAACACCCATCTCCTAGCTCCTTTTCCTGCTGACGTCACCCCACGTTTTTCTCCGGACACAAATAAGGGTACAGTTCCTGGGTCAGTGTTCACGCTACCCAAGGTAGGAAAGAGTGGTGGGATCCCGCCGTCCGGAGACGTTCAGCAGTCAAAGGTGGAGGACAGAAGCAAGGAAATCAAACACCTCGCTAAGAGGAAAGGGCATAGAGAACTTGGAGCCTGCAGCCTGGGCCCAGATCTGTCCTGGACACTGGCAACGCAAAGCTGCATTTCGCTCGCCACCACTAACGTCTTGCACAACAGCCTGTGTATAAACATCCACGCCAACAATGCCCGACTGTGCAATCACGCCGTAATTACAGGCCGGCAGGAAGCTGCTGCTAGCAACTGCACCATTCAGCCTCCAGACAGCCCATCCCGGAGTCTCCAGGCTCCGACGCACAATTCCAGCGCACACCGACGTGGCCGGGCCGTCGCCGCCGCCACCGCGGCGTCCAGGCCCGGGCGCGCGGCCCGCCAGCCCCGGGCTCGCTCTGCAGGGATGTCACGAACTTCCCAGCTGCGCCACGAGGCTCCCCCAGGGCGGCGAGAACTACCGCCGGGGCTCCCCGGCACAGCCCTGCAGCCCCACAGTTTTAGGAAACACACACGCGCACGCACGCACGCGATGCCACGGAGTCCGGTGCAAGCGGCTCTCCGAGTTTTATATAGAAAACACTCCCTCCCATCTGTACGTGGGCGCGCTGACAGTTTTTATGGCTACACTGCAAAGTGTTAGGCCTTAGCCTTTACGGTCGGCTCCGGGCCGGGGTGGGGGAGGGGGCCGGGCGGAGGGGGCTTGGAGGGGGTTAAGCGGTGGGGGGTGCGAGGGCGGCTAGGGTTCTGTTTTCTCGAAGCGCCTCGGGTTGTTTTTCCCAAACTTCTGAGTTGCTCCGCTCCGCGACACCGGAGGGCCGAGCAAATAAAAGTGGGGGGAAAGTTCCTTTAACTTCCTTCCCGCGAGCTCGCGGAGGGCTGCGGAGAGGAAGCACCAGGCGGGGGCCGGGGGGCGGCTGCGTCCAGCCTGCGGGGAGCGGGGCACGGCGCCGAGGAATCGCTCCAGACCTAGGCCCCGGGAAGCCCCTTCCCCGCACCGCTCCCCTCGCAAGCCGCGCCCGGAGCGAGCCCCGCTGCAGCCCCTGGGCTGCTTTAGGTCCCGCGGTAGGACCAGCGGCGACACAGGGGCGCAGCCGGCGGCCCCGGACCCGCGCCGCCGCGCGACTCCCCTGCAGAGCCCAGCCCGGCCCGGCCCGCCACATCCCCCACCCGCGCGGCCAAGCCCGAGACCCCGGCGGCGCGACGAGGGGCGCAGAGCCCGCGGCTCACCTGTGCGCTGGATCCGGGGTGGGGTGGCTCGGAGGGCCGCGGGGCGCAGCAGAGCGCGGCCCGCAGGCTCAAACTTTGTTGCTGTCGGGACGGCTCAGTCGTCACTTCCTCGCCGAGCGGGCGGCGCGGCCCGGCTGTGACCCAGCAGCTCGCGCGGCGGCGCGCGGGGCCCTGCAGCCGCCCGCCCCGCCCGCGCCCGCGCCCCCGGCTCCGCGCCCAGGGCCCCCGGCGCCGGCTCGGGGCTGGCCGCGCCCTCAGCTGCGGGAGCCCGCGACCGGGCTGCACCCCCGCGCCGGTGGGGAAGTGCGGTCGGTCGGAGGCGCGGCGCTGAGCCCCGCTCTCCGGCGGGTCCGGAAGGTGGTGTTAGGAGCCCCGGGGGCTTAGCTCGGGGGAGCCCAGGGCAGCCAGAGTTCCAGGAAAAGCACACACAAAGGGGTGGGGGGGAGAGAGAGAAGAAAAAAAGTTGTTGTTTGGTATTGGGGCCAGAAATCCCGTGAGGACGCGGTTCCTGCCGAGTTTTCCGGGCTCCTGCCAGAGCAGGGCCTTCACACGCGGGTCTCCAGCCCCTGCCCCTCTGCACAGGCTCCCCCGGGGCTGAGGGCGCAGGGCGCCTACCGCGCACCGCGCCTCGGGGGACCTCTTGGCGCTGCAAAGCCGCGTGCGTCCCGCCTCCCCCGCGAGTTTCTGCTCTTCTGGGCGCTCAGCCCCGGGAGGACCCCGCGCTCGGGCCTGATGCGTTCCCGGTTTCAGCGCCCGCCGAAAGTGGGTTCGCAGGGAGGGTGGAGTCCTGGGAAGTGGAGCTTCAGGCCGTAGCCATTCTGAAATGTGTGCAGGCCCGAAATGCCTTTGCTCTCAGAGTTGAAAATTACAACAAAGGGCCGCCTTTTGGGTTTCTGTAAGTAGCTGGCGCTTAGTTAATCGGCGGTGCTCAAGGAATTATTCCGGATCCCGGAAGGCTGGGGAGAAAATGGGGTTAGTCTTTGCTGTGTCGGGTGTTTTGTTTTGTTTTGAAAGCACGCATTGGAAACTGCAGCGGAGGGCTTTCGTAACAGAAACATTAGCCGCCTTGTAGCCTGTGGTGGAAAACAGGGACCTTTAAAAGGTGGCTCCAAAGCCTCAGCGAGGGCTCCACAATTTTCCCTTTTTCCCAAATGCTGCTTCTGCCAGCGCATTGCTCAGATGAAATCTCTCTTTTTTTTTTTTGCTACAGCACAGCAAACTCTAGACCAGAGTGCAGGCTTTGTCAAGGAAAGGAAAGGTGGGTGGGTGTTACATGGGCGGGAAAATGACATCTGGGAACCGATCCCCAGGTCTGCTGCTTCAGACCTCCTGGGAAGCTGCAGATTGACCCAAAGATTGGGGAATGAGATCCAGCCTCCCCTAGCAACGAGAAACCCTGCACGTGTGCTGGCTCTCACTTCTCCCCGACACTAATGGCACATCATGAAGACAAAATGTGTGATGTAAGAAAAATAACACGGCTTTGAGAAATAAATGCATGATTAGGTCCAGCAATTAGAAAGCGCTGACGTTTGTGTGACAGCACACCGTGGTGGGGGAGAGGGAGGAGACAGAAGTGATTCCTTGGTGCATTGTGCTTAAGGCAGCCAAGGAGGAGAGACGGTGCTGCCCAGGATCTGCTAAAACAAGAGCAGAGGATTTCTTTGTTCAGTATTGTGTTTCCAAATCCTTGGGCACGCTTTCATGAATATTCAGTATTTCTGCATGCCCAGGCGTCATTAGCATACAGTGTGGATGTGGGAAGGCCTGACACGTATACACACACACACACACACACATACACACACATTGCCTTCGCTCTGTGTAGGGAGGCATTTGTTGGAGTGCCGGGGCAGGATGTGGAGGACGTGGTAGACATCCTGTGAGATGGCCCTTGCCAACCATCTCTGCCTCTTGGAATTTACTCCCTGGGGTAATGCCATCTCCTGACATGGGGCTGGCGTCATCAACTCGATTCTAACAACACAGAACACGGCCGAAGTGATGGGATGTCACTTCTGAGACTCAGCTATCGAAAACACAAGAGCTTGGGTGATGTCTTTCACTCTCTCTTGGATGGGTCACTGAGGGGAGAAGCCAACGGCCATGTCCTAGGGCAGCCAGTGCAAACAGAGGGAGTCCTGCCCACCACCTTGAACTTGGAAAGGGATCCCACTCCACACACCAGTCAGACCTGCCAATGAAGCCTTCAACCCCAGGCAGCAGCTTGACTACAACCTTATGAGACCACTTGAGGACCCAGCGCTGTGGTATACTGGATAAAGCCACCACCTGCAGTGCCGGTATTCCATATGGGCATATGTTCGAGTCCCAGCTGCTCCACTTCAGACCCAGGTCTCTGCTATGGCCTGGGAAAGCAGTGGAAGATGGCCCAAGTGTTTCGGCCCTTGCATTCATGTGGGAGACACGGAAGAAGCTCCTGGCTCCTGGCTTCAGATTGGCCCAGCTCCCGCTGTTGCGGCATTTGAGGAGTGACAGCAGATGGAAGACTTCTCTCTCTCTACCCCTACCTCTCTGTAACTCTGCCTTTCGAATAAATAAATTAAAAAAAAAAAAAGACCTCTTGATGCGGAGGTACCCAGCTAAGCCTCCTGGATCCCTGACCCACCGTAACTGGGAGGTGATAGATGTTTGTTGTCTTAAGTGGCTGTGTTTGCTGGGAATTTGCTACTACTGTCAAGCCCTGTAACAGAGAAATCACTGGGGGCCCAAATGCCAACTCCATGGGTCGTTCCTGATTCCCATAGAAGCAAAGTTTTGCAGGTAAATCCCAAGAACAGGAGGTCTGGCTCAAACTCCTGCAGAACGAGCAGTGACGGGGTGCAGACTGCTGCCCGGTCGCATGCAGCCCTGTGTTGGGTGTCACCTACCTGGCAGCTCATGCTGGAGGCTTTATGTCCCAGGAACCCACATCTGTCCAGGTATCTTCTGCTTCCTGGGGCAGTTACCCCGATCCCTGAGGTCTGCACACAACCAGAAGTCAGGCCCTGGTCCTGGAAGGAGAGCGCGAAAGAGGGGGCTTCACCTCTGGCAGCCAGAGGGGGAGGTGACTTTGGTGGAGAGGCCTGAAAGCTGGAGAGAAAGGTTTCTGTCCTGCAGTGGAACAGCAGACCGTGGGCTGCCCCTGATAAGAATCACGTCTGTGGCCAGCGCTGTGGCACAGTGAGTAAAGCCGCCACCTGCAGTGCCGGCATCCCATATGGGTGCCTGTTAGAGTCCCGGCTGTTCCGTTTCCGATCTAGCTCTCTGCTATGGCCTGGGAGGGCAGCGGAAGATGGCCCAAGTGCTTGGGCCCTGCACCCAGGTGGGAGACCCAGAAGAAGCTCCTGGCTCCTGGCTCCTGGCTCCTGGCTTCGGATCAGCCCAGCTCCAGCCATTGTGGCCATTTGGGGAGTGACAGCAGATGGAAGACTTTCTCTTTCTCTCTCTCTCTCTCTGCCTCTCTGTAACTCTGCCTTTCAAATAAATAAATAAATCTTAAAAAAAAAAAAAAAAAAAGAAAGAAGAAAGAAAAAGAATCACATTCACACTGCTTCCAGAACGAGGCAGACTATTCTGTCCATTTGACAGTGTCTTTCAGCATGGTTTTCTCTCTGCTGGAACAAATTATTTACTTTTAAAATAGAAAGCAAAGTTTTAGGAAGCAGGAGAGCTGTCAGCCTCCTTTATCGCTGACCAGGGCAGGCATCTACTTGCAGCAGCCCCGTGGCCCCACCCCTCAGCCAATCCTGCACAAGTCGGCAGTTATAGAAGCGCTTTCTGTTTTCTCTCCAGAGACACTGGGCTCCGGGTTTTCTCATGTGCAGTGGCCACAGCTGCTGTGTTGCCATGCCGTCATCCGGTTGCTATGACTTGTGAGGTTGTGAATGTGCCAGAACGTGAATCTATTAATTTAACAGGAACTAGGCTCAGCACATATATTCCTTGTTAGGTCATCTGCTTTGCTACCTAAACCACATCCAATGTGTTCAGCAATGGGCATGTTTCCTAGAGACCGACTTTGCAAAAATGCCAAATGTTCCAAATTTTGAGTCTGCACAGGCAGTGCAGACTGGGGAAGGCATTAAGCATTCTAGCACAACGATGCAAACAAGTCTGTTGAGGAAAAAAAATCGAGGGGGGGAAATGGTTAAAGTCTTCAACCTCTGTGCATTTAGGGCCTCCCTGCAGGAGGCAGAGGTACTCACTCCTAGGATTCCCTCTCTGAGCCCAGGTTGCTCCCTGATAAGTTCTGAGCTCTCCCACACCAGACGTCTGTGTGGAACACTAAGAGGAGCCATCCATCCTTTTTGACCTTGTGGAGCACATAGACAGGCATTTTTCATTCACTCTTTGAATTCAGCCTCACTGAGTGGGTGTCGCTGTGCTCTGGATGCAGACACGAAAAGGACAGTTTCTCTCTAGCCGAGGGAAGGACACAGAAACTCCAGTGCACCAGGAGAGGTATCCAATTAGAGCTTTGCATGGGCATTCTGACAGAGAAGGAAGCGAGTCTGTCTGTCTGGGGAGAAGGCTTAGGGGTTACCACCAGTACTTGCCTTTTAAAAAAAGTATTATGTTAAAAATTATGTATTATGGCCAGCGCTGCGGCTCACTAGGCTAATCCTCCGCCAGCGGCGCCGGCACACCGGGTTCTAGTCCCAGTTGGGGTGCCGGATTCTGTCCCGGTTGCTCCTCTTCCAGGCCAGCTCTCTGCTGTGGCCCAGGAGTGCAGTGGAGGATGGCCCAGGTGCTTGGGCCCTGCACCCCATGGGAGACCAGGAAAAAGCACCTAGCACCTGGCTCCTGCCATCGGATCAGCGTGGTCCGCTGGCTGTGGCAGCCATTGGAGGGTGAACCAACGGCAAAAGGAAGACCTTTCTCTCTGTCTCTCTCTCTCTCACTGTCATATTAAAAATTATGTATTATTACATTAAGTAATAATAAGTATTATATCATGTGGCATTGGTTTTCTTTGTGTACGGTTTATATGTATATTTTTAGGAGGTCGGAATGTAAGATATAGTTCCTACACTCAAGCAAAGGAGTGTGAAAGTTCTGGGTTTCAAGGCGTTTTAGTCCCATTTGTGTTACTTAACAAAATACCTGAGGCTGGCACCTGGGGCCGGGGCATGGGAAAGCTGGATGCTTCACACGGTGCTAGAGAAGTGGACAGCGAAGTCGCCACGTGCAGAAGGGCCCAAGGGCATGATGTGGCGCCTCTTTATCATAACCTGCTCTGTGAGAACCAACTCACTCCCCGAGAGACCAGCATTAATGCCTTCTGAGGGCCGTGGCCCTATGACTAACCTCCTTCCCCAAGGCCACACTGGAAACCAAGCTTCTAACACAAGAATGTTTTGGGGATGTGCTAAGTCTTATCCGAACCACAGCAGACGGTGATACATAAGCATCCCACACCGAGGGCCCCTGGTGGGCTGGGCATCGGGATGCTGTTGCCCCCGTGTATAATCAAAGAAACTGGCCCTCACTTAGAAGTTTGTCCAGATCCTTCCAAATGCTCCCTCCTTGGGAAGCCAGAGTCTGGGCTGAGTGCCGGGCTCCCTGCTTCCTCTCTTCACATAGTAGACAGGTGCCTTCACCCCAAGTGCTGAGATCAGCTCCAAGGCACAGAAAACTCCACCCCCCTTCTTAAACTCTGCATTAGCAGGAAGCTGGAGTTAGGAGCCGGAGCCAGGAATTGAACCTCTCTACTACAGTATAGGAATGCCAATGGTTACACTAAATGCCTGCTCATCCATGAACTTTTTTGAAGTACCCTGTTATGGTTTGAATAAGATTTGGCTGCGAAACTCATGTGGCTGTTAAACCCCAACCATAAGGTAAAGGTAACAAAGGTGGAAACACCCAGTTATGGTGATCAGAAGTAGACTAATGGGCCGGCGCCGTGGCTCAACGGGCTAATCTTCCGCCTAGCGCTACTGGCACACGGGGTTCTAGTCCCGGTCGGGGCTCCGGATTCTGTCCCAGTTGCCCCTCTTCCAGGCCAGCTCTCTGCTGTGGCCCGGGAGTGCAGTGGAGGATGGCCCAGGTGCTTGGGCCCTGCACCCCATGGGAGACCAGGAAAAGCACCTGGCACCTGGCTCCTGCCATCGGATGAGCACGGTGCGCCGGCCGAAGCGCGCCGTCCGTGGCGGCCATTGGAGGGTGAACCAACGGCAAAAGGAAGACCTTTCTCTCTGTCTCTCTCTCTCACTGTCCACTCTGCCTGTCAAAAAAAAAAAAAAAAAGTAGACTAATGGGAGGTCCTCAAGTCACTGGGGGCTTGCCCTTGGAGGGCAGTTCTTCTGAGAGGATTGGTCACACCAGCCTGAGTCAAACCCAGTATTCTCTGCCCACATCCTGGCTTGCCATGGGATTGCTCTTCTGCACGCATTCTGTCAGTGGCCTCACCAAACACCCAGGCAAATGGGCCCCACCCCAATCTTGGACTGTGAACCTCCAAAACATGAGATAAAATAAACCTCCTTTCATAAGAAGCCTGTGTCCGGGATTTAGTTGTGATGAAAAGATGACTAATACTGGCCTCATACATACTTGATAAGGTTGTTATGAGAATAAGTCTGTGAAGCTCTTACATTTAAGTGTTCTGTGTGCATCAGTTTACATGAATAAATCATTCACCAACCAAAAGGATCCCATACAGATATCACATGACTCCAAGATCCCCAAATAGGACTTTCAGTTAAAAATTCCCCCAAACATCAGCCAACAGGGACAACTGGAGCAGCCACAGTCTGTACATTTAAGATGTCGAGGCCGGCGCCATGGCACAGTAGGTTAATCCTCCGCCTGCAGCACCAGCGTCCCATATGGGCAACGGTTCTAGTCTCGGCTGCTCCTTTTCCAATCCAGCTCTCTGCTGTGGTCTGGGAAAGCAGTGGAAGATGCCCCAAGTAACTGGGCCCCTGCCACCCACCTGGGAGACCCAGAAGAAGCTCCTGGCTCCTGGCTTTGGATCAGCCCAACTCCAGCCATTGCAGCCATTTGGAGAGTGAACCAGCCCATGGAAAATTTCTCTTCCTCTCTCTCTCTTTCTGTCTGTCTGCCTCTCTCTCTCTCTGTAATTCTGCCTCTCAGATAAATAAAGAAATAGAAGAAGAAGAAGAGGAGGAGGAGGAGGAGGCGGCGGCAAAGAAAAGGTATTATCCTGGGTTATCAGGGTGGGCCCAAGAGATCACAGGGGTCTTTAGAGAGGAGACAGGAGGCAGTGGAGGGATTCGAGTTAGAGGAAGATGTGACTACGAAGAAGGGATGAATCGTCCGGCAGCTGCAGTACACCTGGCTTTGTAGTTGGAAAAAAAAAAAGAGGTCTCAAGCCAAGAAATACGGGTGGCTGCTAGATGTTTTAGAAAAGGCCAGGAAACAAATGCTGCCTCAGAGCCCCAGGAGGGAACACAGCCCTGCCAACAGCTCGACTTCAGCCCTGTGACCCTGGCTTGGACTTTTTACCTACAAAACTGCAAGTTTAAAAAAAGAAAACCTGTGTTGTTGTAAGCTACCTGGTTTGTGGTCATTTGTTACAGTAGCCATAGAAAACAAATGCAGGGACAGTCGTGGGTCAGAAGCCCTGGCTTTCTTACTAGAATCTGAGCAAGGAGCCTGGGTGGGTGGGCCAGGCCAAGTCCCAGCATGTCAGCCCAGCAGGGGGTCTTTGGCGTAACAGGCAGGATCTTAACCACTGTGCCAAATGCCCACTCCTCAAAATATATTTCTGTGATCCGGTGCCATGGCATAGTGGGTAAAGCAGCCGCCTGTAGTGCCAGCACCCCATATGGGCGTCAGCTCTAGTCCTGGCTGCTCCACTTCTGAGCTGGCTCTCTGCTGTGGCCTGGGAAAGCTGTAGAAGATGGCCCAAGTGCTTGGACCCCTGAACCCACACGGGAGATCCAGAAGAAGCTCCTGGCTCCTGGCTTCGGATCAGTGGAGCTCCAGCCATTGCTGCCATTTGAGGGGTAAACCAGCGGATGGAAGAACTCTCTCTCTCTCTATCTCTGCCTCTCTATAACTCTGCCTTTCAAATAAATAAATAAATCTTAGTACAATAAAATATATTTTTGTTTTTGATTGACACACAGTAGTTGTACATCTCTGTGGAGTACTACTGTATGTGTATTTCCATACAAGTACACAAATATGTGCTGATCAGATCAGGACATTCCTACCACCTTCGACATGGGTCATTTCTTTGTGTTGGGAGTGTTCGAAGGCTTCTCTGGGACAGCATCTTGAAAGTGCAGTCTGTTAGGTGGGTGCCGCGGCTCACTAGGCTAATCCTCCGCCTGCGGCACCAGCACCCTGGGTTCTAGTCCCAGTTGCTCCTCTTCCAGTCCAGCTCTCTGCTGTGGCCCGGGAGTGCAGTGGAGGATGGCCCAAGTGCTTGGGCCCTGCACCCGCATGGGAGACCAGGAGCAAGTACCTGGCTCCTGCCTTTGGATCGGCGCAGTTCCGGCCATAGCGGCCATTTGGGAGGTGAACCAATGGAAGGAAGACCTTTCTCTCCTCTCTCTCTCTCTCTCTCTCTCTCTCTCTAACTCTGCCTGTGACAAAAAAAAAAAAAAGTGCAATCTGTATGCAGTTCCCTGGCTGAGAGAAGAGTCCTAATTCACACTCCTTTTGTGTGTCACCTCCTCCATGAAGCCCTCCCTGTCCTCCCTCGCTAGGTGCACCTGCATGTGCTCTGATCGCATCCTGGTTGTCCTGGGTCACAATAAGGCAGGACTATGGCACAGCAGCTGGAAACAGGCCCTGGAGTCAAAGTATCTGGATTTAAATTCTGGGTATGCGTCCTGGCCAACTGTGTGACCTTGAGCAGCCACTTAACCTCTCTGTGCCTCCAGTTCCTCCTCTGTGCGATGGAGATGATAGCGATACTGACTAACAGGGTTCCTGTGAGGGTGACATAAGACAATGCAGGTCGATGGCTGAACACAGAGTATGCCATTGAGTGAGCACTCAGAAAATGCTGGCTGTTGCCTCAGCACGCTTCGTAATCCAGTCTCGATTCCAGTTCCCTGCCTTGGTGTCTGCAGTCCAAGCTCCTTGAGGACTGTAACTCATCCACCACTGTATTTCTGGTGGCCTTGCGTAACCCGTATGTGCCCAATGTGTGTTTATTTTGCCTTTATTATCTTATTTATTTAAAAGGCAGACACACACACACACAGACAGACAGACAGAGAGATCTTCTATCCCATGGTTCCCACCTCAAATGCCTACAGCATCCAGGGCTGGGCCAGGCCGAGGCCAGGAGCCAGGAGCTCAGTGCTGATCTCCCACATGGATGGCAGCGGCCAACACCTGCTGTCTCCCAGGTTCTGCATTAGCAAGAGACTGGAAATGGGAGCAGAGCCAGGACTTGAAACCAGGCACTCTGATATACATCTGAAACAGTGTCTTAACCGCCTCCCCAAGCATCCCCCCACACACACATATGTACTGAAGGCATGAATGCATGGGTGAATGAATGAATATCTGGTTCCCTGGTTGACTTCAGCTAGCTTTGTCTGACCCTGAAGTTTTTTCTTGTTTCTTTTTTTAAGATTTATTTTATTTATTTGAAAGACAAGTTACAGAGAGAGGTAGAAACAGAGAGAGAGGACTTCCATCCACTGGTTCACTCCCCAGATGGCCGCAACAGCCAGGAGGCAGGAGCTTCTAACAGGTTTCCCACGTGGGTGCAGGAGCCCAAGGACTTGGGCCATTCTCTGCTGCTTTCCCAGGCCACAGCAGAGAGCTGGATCAGAAGAGAAGCAGCTGGGACTCCAACTACCTACTACACCATACTACCTACTATGCCATACTACCTACTACGCCACAATGCAAGCCCCTTTTCTTGTTTCTTGAGACCTATTTTCCTTACTCTGGCCTGGGAAGTCACAGCCCAAAGCTTGTTTGTGGCATTTTGATTTCAGACCTAAATAGCTGTTCTTAATGCAGGACAGAAATACTCCCAGGTAGCGGAGGAAGGAAATCTCTCACACAGTTAGCATTGTCTTCTCAGCACCTCCACCTCCCTTTGCTCTAGTTAGTCATGGTGAGCTGTGGGCAGCACCTAAACAGAGCAGGTCATTCATCCCTTCAACAAGGGTTTGCTGGACCAGGCCGTATCAGGTGCTAGGTTTGCCAGGGAGGTCAGGATATGAGCCCTCTTTCCAGGGATCTCCTTGCAGAGAGGCTGGGTCCAAATCTGGCCAGCCAGGCAAGAGTGCAGAATGCACACAGCACACGTGAGGATCCGAGACAGGACAGGAAGGCAGGACCAGCCCCGGGTCCCTCTGGCTCCTAGGACCTGGAATAAGTCAAAGGTGAGGGCAGGGGATGAGTAACACTGAGAGGAGGCAGCGTGCAGGCTGGCAAAGGTCAGATCCCTTCAAGGAGCAGGGAGGAGGCGTCTTTTAAAAACTGATTCAATTATTTGTTTGAGAGACACAGAGACAGAGAGGGTCCATCCACTGGTTCATTCCCCAAATGCTGGCAACCAAGCCAGGAACAGGAATGCAACCCAGGTCTCCCCTGTGGGTGGCAGGGACCCAAGTGTTTGAGCCATCACCACCGCCTCCCAGGGTCTGCACTGTAGGAAGCCAGAATGGGGAACAGAATCAGGACTTAAACCCAGGCACTCTGATATGGGACCTGGGCACCCCAACCAGTCTTAACCATGGCACCAAACACCTGCCCCAGGGAGAAGGCTGAAAGAGCGGTCCCAGTGTGAGGGCTGTTGTCTACCATGCTCTTTTCCATCCCCCCTCTCTCCAGGGAGGAGCTGGAAGGCAGAGAGAAAGTCACTTAGGACTTCGGGACCCAGAAGAGAAGGGTGCAGGAAGCCGCAGCCACAGCCACAGGTCAGTGGGTCTCCCGGCAGGACACGCTGTGAGAAGGCCGAGACCGAGGGGCTGCACAGCCAGGCCTGTTCAGGGCTGGCTGCTGCTCACATTTCCACGGGGGAACACGGAGGACTGGGCTTGACTCAGAATCTGCTGCTTTGAACAAGCCATTTCACCTCTTGGATCCTATTTCTCCGGCTGAAAAAGGAGTGTGGGGTAGGTATTTGATGACCTGGTGTTACGATACCAGTTCCAGCATCTAAATCCCACATCGGAGCGCCTGGGTGTGTGTGCCAGCTGTGGCTCCTGATTCCAGCTTCCTGCTAATGCAGACCCTGGAGGCAACACGTGATGAATCAAATGATTGGGGCCCTACCGCCTACATGGGAGACTTGGATTGAGTTCCCAGCTCTGGGTTTCAGCCTCGTCCAGTCCTAGTCGCAAACTAGCAGACGCGAGATCTCTCCCTGTCTCTGGCTCTCTGACTCTTTTTTTTTTTTTTTTTGGACAGGCAGAGTGGACAGTGAGAGAGAGAGACAGAGAGAAAGGTCTTCCTTTGCCTTGGTTTGCCCTCCAATGGCCGCCGCGGTCGGCGCGCTGCAACTGGCGCACACCGCTCATCCGATGGCAGGAGCCAGGTGCCAGGTGCTTCTCCTGGTCTCCCATGGGGTGCAGGGCCCAAGCACTTGGGCCATCCTCCACTGCACTCCCGGGCCACAGCAGAGAGCTGGCCTGGAAGAGGGGCAACCGGGACAGAATCCGGTGCCCCGACCGGGACTAGAACCTGGTGTGCCGGCGCCGCAAGGCGGAGGATTAGCCTGTTGAGCCACAGCGCCAGCCTGGCTCTCTGACTCTTAAATAAAGAAAGAAAAATTTGGGGCCAGTGTTGTGGCTTATCAGGTAAAACCACCGCCTGTGACACCAACATCCCATATAGTGTCAGTTTGATTCCCAGCTGCTCCACTTCTGATCAGCCCCCTGCTAATAGCCTGGGGAAAGCAGCAGAGGATGGCCCAAGTGTTTAGGCCCCTGCCACCCATGTGGGAGACCTGGAAGAAACTCAGCTCCTGGCTTCAGCCTGGCCCAGCCCTTGGCCATTGCAGCCATTTAGGGAGTAAACCAGTCGTTGGGAGATTCTCTCTCTCTCTCTCTTCCATAATTCTCCCTTTCAAATAAATAAATAGATATTAAAAATACAAAAGGATAAGAGGGAGCTAGCATTATGGTGTAGTAGGTAAACGTGCTTTCTACAGTGCCAGCATCCCATGTGGGCACCAATCCAAGTCCCAGCTGCTCCACTTCTGACTCAGCTCCCTGCTAATGCACGTGGGAAATCAGAGGAAGATGGCCCAAGTGCCTGGACCCCTGCTATCCACATGGGAGACCCTGGCTCCTGGCTTCAGCCTGGCCCAGCCCTGGCCATTGCAACCACTTGGAGAACGAACCAATGGATGGAAGACCTTTCTCTCTCTCTCTGACTTTGCCCTTCAAATAAATAAAATAAATCTTTAAACAAAAAAGGAGTACAATTTAAATAAAAAAGGAATGTGGAGGCAATGCTAAGGTTTTACAACCTTCTAATATGAATTATTTATTATATTTTTATTTGAAAAGCAGAAATACACAGAAACAGAGACAACAAGAGAGATTTCAGCTGCGTGTTTGAAAAACATGAGGCGGCCTGCGCTGTGGCTCAATAGGCTAATCCTCCACCTTGCGGTGCTGGCACACCGGGTTCTAGTCCCAGTCGGGGCACCGGATTCTGTCCCGGTTGCCCCTCTTCCAGGCCAGCTCTCTGCTGTGGCCAGGGAGTGCAGTGGAGGATGGCCCAAGTGCTTGGGCCCTGCACCCCATGGGAGACCAGGAGAAGCACCTGGCTCCTGGCTTCGGATCAGCGCGCTGGCCGCGGCGGCCATTGGAGGGTGAACCAACGGCAACGGAAGACCTTTCTCTCTGTCTCTCTCTCTCTCACTGTCCACTCTGCCTGTCAAAAAACAAAACAAAACAAAACAAAACATGAAGGACACTAGAGCACTGGGCCAGTGCGGTGCTTCAAACTCCTCTAGTGTAAAACCTGTCAATAATGCCAGTATGGGGGCCGGCGCCATGGCTCACTTGGTTAATCCTCCGCCTGTGGCGTTGGCATCCCATATAAATGCAGGTTCTAGTTCTGGTTGCTCCTCTTCCAGTCCAGCTCTGCTGTGGCCCGGGAGGGCAATGGAGGATGGCCCAAGTGCTTGGGCTCCTGCACCCGAGTGGGAGACCAGGAGGAAGCACCTGGCTCCTGGCTTCGGATTGGCACAGCGCCGGCCATAGCAGCCATTTGGGGGGTGAACTAACGGAAGGAAGACCTTTCTCTCTGTCTCTCTCTCTCTCACTGTCTAATTCTACCTGTCAAGTAAGTAAAAAAAAAAAAAAAAAAAAAAAAAAAAAAAAAACCTAGTAAAGAATCTTTTTCTGGTCCCAATTCCGGGGCCAGCAGCAACAGATGCATTGTCCAGACCTGGGAGTGGTGTTGTGGCGCAGGCTGACCGGGGTTCTGAGACCGAGGCAGCTTGCATACTTTCTGTGCCACGTTTTGGCCACACCCCTGGCTGCTGCCCAACGTCCTTTGTTCCCTTTCAGGCCCTGAGCCTGGCATCTCAGTCTTCCTGGAGACTCTGAACTACACGACATCTTTTCCATAAATTCCTCCCGTGCTTAAGGAGCTCAGAGCCAATTCCTCTTGCATGTTTAAGTCAGAGCTCTGACCCATTCACAGTCTCATGTCAGCCTCAGCATCTAACCTACTTTAATTTTGCTTTGGTACACTCAGTTCTGAGAGAATTCTGATCATACAGATGGAAGCTTAAAAATAATAATGATAGAAACCATTGTCCAGCACCCACTACCTGCTAGGTTCTGTTCTCATCGTGTAATCTGTCTTCTTTTTTTTTTTTTTTAAGATTTATTTATTTATTTGAAAGGCAGAGTTACACACAGAGAGCAGGAAAGGCAGAGAGAGAGAGAGAGGTCTTCATCCGCTGGTTCACTCCCCAGATGGCTGCAATGGCCGGAGCTGTGCCGATCCGAAGCCAGGAGCCAGGAGCCTCCTCCAGGTCTCCCACGAGGGTGCAGGGGCCCAAGGACTTTGTTCATCTTCTACTGCTTTCCCAGGCCACAACAGAGCTGGATGGGAAGTGGAGCAGCTGGGACTCAAACCGATGCCACGTATGGGATCCCTGTGCCTTAGGCTGGGGCTTTAACCCACTGCGCCACAGCACTGGCCCCATCCCCACAGTTTCTCTTTAGAGCTTAGTTTGCTCTTCAGTTAGGGGCCCACTTTGTGACACAGTGGGTTAAGCCGCTGCCTGTGACACCGGCGTCTTACACTGGCATCCCGTGCCAGCATTCCACAGGAGGGTTAGTTGGAGTCCTGGCTGCTCCACTTTGATCCGGTTCCCTTCTAATGCACCTGGGAAGGCAGCAGAAGTACTTGGGCCCCTGCCACCCATGTGGGAGATCTGTATTGAGTTGCTGGCTCCTGGCTTCAGCCTGGCTCAGCCTGGGCTGTTGCAGCCATTAGGGGTGTGAACCAGTGAACCAGCAGATGGAAGATCTCTCCCTCTCTCTCTGTAATTCTGCCTTACTTTTTTTTTTTTTCTTTCTTTCTTTCTTTCTTTCTTTCTTTCTTTCTTTCTTTCTTTCTTTCTTTCTTTCTTTCTTTCTTTCTATTTGACAGGCAGAGTGGACAGTGAGAGAGAGAGACAGAGAGAAAGGTCTTCCTTTTTTTTCCGTCGGTTCACCCTCCAATGGCCGCTGCGGCCATTGTGCTACGGCCGGTGCACCGCGCTGATCTGAAGCCAGGAGCTAGGTGCTTCTCCTAGTCTCCCATGTGGGTGCAGGGCCCAAGGACTTGGGCCATCCTCCACTGCACTCCCTGGCCACAGCAGAGAGCTGGCCTGGAAGAGGGGCAACTGGGACAGAATCCGGCGCCCCGACCGGGACTAGAACCTGGGGTGCCGGCGCCACGAGCGGAGGATTAGCCTAGTGAGCCGCGGTGCCGGCCTAAGTCTGCCTTTCAAATAAATACAATAACTGTTAAAATGAAAATACTCACTCTTCAGTGAAACTAAGCTGGAAGCTAGAAAGTTTCAAAGTGGAATGAGCAGCAATCAAGATAGTCAACAACTGCTCTTCACCCTCACCATAAACATAAACAGCAGGCAATAAACAACTAAAACTTATGATGGGAACTACAGGAACACAACAACCTTGTGTTACCAGCCGTAGTCCCCGTCATGGGCCTGCTGGTTTATGGAGCCTGGTTCACCTGAACACAGAAAACACACAGCCCTTCATCGCTCTGCCCTGCCTGCGCAGACATGCCCAGGCTGGAGAGGAACCGGGATCTCCACGCGACACGCCCACTCGCAGGGGCCCACCTGGGCTCAGAATGCTAGGACAAGCTTGTTCCACAGTCTACACAAAACCGAGTTAACAAAAAAAAAATACCACACTGACAGGGCATGTCAAAAGGGGCACAGGAGTTCAGCTGAAAGAGCTCCCAGTGGCCAAAGTTGGAACTTAGGCAACAACAAAAAGTCGTTTGGGATTACAATTCAAAGTGTAGAATTAATACCTGCCAGTTCATGGTTACATAATTTTTCTTTTTTAAAAATGTAGGGATGGGTGATCAGCCTAGCAGTTGAGATGCCGTTTGGGCACACCCTTGCTTGCAGTATTGGAGTGCTTAGGTTCAGGTCCAGACTCCGCTCCCAACTCCAGCTTCCTGCTACTGTGCCCCTCAGGCAGTAGCAGTGGTGGCTCAAGTAGTCGGGTCCCTGCCACCCACGTGCAAATCCCAGGTTGAGCTCCTGGCTTCTGGCTTTGGCCCCAACAGTAGAAGGCATTTGAGGAGTGAACCAATGAATGGAAGACACCACTGTCTCTCTCTCCCCCCTTTCAAATAAAATAGTGAAAGAAAGAATAAAACAGTACTTCAGCCAGGTGATCAAGGTCAGCGTCAATAGTCACACATTGTGTGATTGTGTGTCCCTTTGTAGGTTCACTTTGCCTCTGTGGTCATTGTCTCTAAATCCCCTATCAGAGTACCTGGGCTCAACAACCCACTCAGGCTTCCTGCTGCTGCAGACCCTGGGAGGCAGCAGTGATGGCTCGTGTAATTGGGTTCCTGCCACTCACATGGAAGACCCCACTGAGTTTCTGGCCTCTTGCTGCATTCCCAGACTGGCCCTGGCCCAGCCCCAACCATTGTAAACCATGTAGCTCCCTCCTGATTCCTCTCTCTCTTACTCTCCTGCCCTCCCCCCACCTCGCCCATCCGGCTTCCCCCACCCGACAATACACCTTTTCCTTAACTCTGGTGTTTGGTGTGTTTTGTGGTGGCCTTACATGGGTGTCGTGACTCACATCCAGGCTCTCTCGTTGACCTTGCCCTCTCCCTGGGAACCTGAGCAGCTTCAGGATCCTTCAGACCAGCCACAAAACACACCCGGGGACCTCCTTCCATGCCACTGAACGCTCTGTGAGCATCCACACAGTGGCCTTTCAAATTCCTAAGTGTTTACAGGAGGTGATAATGGAATGAACCAAAGCCTTCACCAACCAGGCAGTCAACCAAATGCCACTAGAGGAATATACTCGGCTCCCCACCCAGATGGCAGCTTGAGACATTGCCCCACGCCAGCAGAGAGCAATTCTTAGCCCCATGTCAGCAGGAAGTAGCTCTGAAGACATCCTCATCCCTCCACCCCTCCTGGACTTTGGGGGCTGATGAAATCCCATAGGACACTTGCTTTATAAAAAACAAAAGGGGGGAATGTTAGCAAAACGATGCCATTTTATCTGTGGCACAATCTATGCCCTGGACACCCTCCTCAGCTCTAGCTCCCCCTCTCTGCCCCCCCATTGCTGGAAGCCAGGTGACCAGATGGCCCAACCACAGGTGTCAGCTCCACCCCCCCCCACCTTAATGGGATTCATTCCCTGCCCCTGGGGAAAGGGATAACAGGAGCTGCTTCCAGCACACCTGCTCTCTCCCTCCTGATTCCTCTCTCTCTCTTACTCTCTCTCCCTCTCCCTGGGCTGTCAGGCTTTCCCCACCCAACCATAAACCTTTCCCTTAAAAATGAAAAAAAAAATAGATATAAATTTAAAAAAAACATTTTCCCTTAAAAATGAAAACAAATAGATATAAATTTTATTTTATTTATTTATTTTTTTTGACAGGCAGAGTGGACAGTGAGAGAGAGAGAGACAGAGAGAAAGGTCTTCCTTTGCCTTGGTTTGCCCTCCAATGGCCGCCGCGGTCAGCGCGCTGCGCTGATCTGATGGCAGGAGCCAGGAGACAGGTGCTTTTTCCTGGTCTCCCATGGGGTACAGGGCCCAAGCACCTGGGCCATCCTCCACTGCACTCCCGGGCCACAGCAGAGAGCTGGCCTGGAAGAGGGGCAACCGGGACAGAATCCAGTGCCCCGACCGGGACTAGAACCCGGTGTGCCGGCGCCGCAAGGCGGAGGATTAGCCTGTTGAGCCAAGGCGCCGGCAATAGATATAAATTTTAAAAACCATGTAAAGACATGGGGAGTGAACCAGTGGATGAGAGCTCTGTCTCCTTCTCTTTCTGTGTTAGTCTCAAATAAATAGAAAATAATGAAAAATTCTTCAAAAAAAAAAAATAACCTAAATGGGACTGGTGTTGTGGTGATGCCTTCATCCCATATAAGCACAAGTTCAAGTCCTGGCTGCTCCATTTCCAATCCAGCTCCCTGTTAATGCACCTGGGAAGGCCCAGATGATGCAAAGTATTTGGGCTCCTTCCACCCACATGGGAAATCTGGATGGCTTCCAGTCTCCTGTCTCTGGCCTGGTCCTGGCTGCTGTGGCCATTTGGGGGAGTAAAACAGCAGGTGGAAGATTCTCTCGCTCTCGCTCTCTCTCTCTATCTCTGTATAACTCTGCTTTTCTTTTTAAAAAAGGTTTGTTTATTTATTTTTTAATTTATTTGAAAGGCAGAGATATAAAGGGAGACAGAGAGATGGTGGGAGGTGAGCAGAGAGATCTTCCATCCTCTAGTTCACTCCCTAAATGGTCACAATGGCCAGGGCCAGGCTGAAGCCAGGAACCAGGCGCTTCTTCCAGGTTTCCCACGTGGATGCAGGGACCCAAGGACTTGGGCCATCTTCTGCTGTTTTCTCAGGTTTGTTAGCAAGGAGCTGGATAGGAAGTGGAGCAGCCAGGACTCAAAATGGTGCTCATATGGGATGCTGACACTGCTGGCAGATCTTAACCTTCTACACCACAGTGCCAGCTCCAATTCTGCTTTTCAAATAAGTAAAATACAATTTTAAAAAATTGGAAAGTCTGAGAAATTGTCACAGCCAAGAGGACCCAAAAGAGATGTGATATCTAAATACAATGTAGGGGTGGCGCTGTGGCGCAGTGCGTGAAGCTGCCCCCTGCAGTGCTGGCATCCCATATGGGCACTGGTCTAAGTCCCAGCTGCTCCACTTCCCATCCAGCTCTCTGCTATGGCCTGAGAAAGCAGTAGAATACGGCCCAAGACCTTGGGCCCCTGCACTCATGTGGGAGACCTGGAGAAAGCTCCTGGCTCCTGGCTTTGGATCAATACAACTCTGACTGTTGTGGCCATCTGGGGAGTGAACCAGTGGATGGATGACCTCTCCTCTCCCCCCCCCCGCCCCGCCTCTCTGTAGCTCTGCTTTCAAATAAATAAATCTTTAAAAAATAAATGTAATGTAGGATTCTAAACGGTATCTTGGGAAAGAAAAAGATTATTAGGTAACAAAATTAAGGCAATCTTAATAAGCTTCAGACTTTAATTAATAGAGTATCAACATGTTCCATCAGTTGTGACAAATGTACCTTATCAACATAAGGTGTTAATAACTGGGGAAGAAAACTCTGTACTATCTGCTCAATTTATTTGCAAATCTAAACTTTTTCTAAAAAATAAAGTTCAATAATAATAAGATTATCCTTCAAAAATTAGTTTCCCTGGTGATACAACTGTATTAAAGTCTTGACTTGCTAAAACTTAGTACTCAGGGCATTTGGGGCAGCAGATTATGTCACACTCAGGACACCTGGATCCCACATTTGAGCTCTGGTTCAGGTCCCAGCTACTCTGCCTGCAATCCACTTCCTGCAGTATGCACCCTGGGACCAGCAGGGGATGGCTCAGGTACTGGAGTCCCTGGCACCCATGCGGGAGACCCAGATGAAGTGCAGGACCCCTGTCTTCAACTTGGCCTCGCCTCGCATCTTACAGGCATTTGGGGAATAAAGCTGCAGATGGAAGCTTTGTCTCTGTCTCTGTCTCTGTCTCTCTGCCTTCCTAATAAAATGAAAATAGATATTTTTTCAGTGAATCTATAACCCATTCATATCATCACAGAATAAACCCTTTATAAGAGCAGTTTTTAAAATGCTTAAATGTATTTTGCTGAGACTCTAATCATCCCTTTGGAATCCCTGAATTGCCCCAGAGCAGCTGAGCACAGTTTGAACTGGAAGGGAAATCAAGGCTAAACATCCTTAGTCTCTGTCCCTAGAACTCTCTGGACCTCTGAGATGGAGGGGAAAATCCACACCTCAAGACAAAGAGCTTAAAATCAACCGGGCAGCTCCCTCCCCGCCCCATACTGCACCCAAGACACAGTGAGTGAGTGCTGGAGGCCAGGCTGCCGTTGTCTTTGTCCTGCGTGTGCCTGTCAAGGCCAGAGCTCCCAGCAGCAGCAAGGGCAGGAGGCTGGAATTAAGTGGGGCAACAGATGGTTGGGACATGTCCCCCTTGGTTCTCAGCTGCACTGTCCAGCCTGCCAAGCTGTGTACATTTCAAACGGTTGAAGTTCCATCAAAAAGGACAAATAACGATTTTAAATCACTTGCTGAGACACATGGCTAATCCTTGGGTAGTCAGGGAAGAGGCTTTTTTTTTTTTAATGATTTATTTATTTGTTTGAAAGGCAGAGTTACAGAGAGGCAGAGGCAGAGAGAGAGGTCTTCTATCCGCTGGTTCACTCCCCAGATGGCCACAACAGCTGGTGCTGTACCTATCCAAAGCCAGGAGCCAGGAGCTTTCTCCAGGTCTCCCACATGGGTGCATGGGCCTTAGGACTTGGGCCATCCTCCACTGCTTTCCCAGGTACATTAGCAGGGAGCTGATCAGAAGTGGAGCAGACCAGTTTCCATATGGGATGCCGGCACTGCAGGCTGTGTCATAGCGCCAGTCCTGGAACAGGACTTTAAAAACCCCACTTAAATCCAGTAGTGGGGACAAGGAAACCTTGGGTGCTTCCTTGGCTTTGAACCCAGATCGGGCCATCCTAGGGGGCAGTTGGACATTTGTCCAGTATCCCTTGCTTTCTATGCCTTCAGGAAGCATCTGGTGTTTTGGTTCATTTGTCTATTTGGAGTGAGAGTGAGGAAGGAAAAGAATCCCAAGACACTATGCACCCTAGCATTTGCCTCCTGCGGTGGAAATGGAAGACCTCTGCTCTTTCCCCTGGGCCTGGTTCGGATCCTTCTTCGGTCTAGCATCCTGGCTTCTCCACCCTGGGTCAAGTCCATTCTCCCCTGCACGGGAGCCTCTCCTGTTTCGTTTTCCCTTTTCTTGCCTGCATCTCTCTCTCCAGCTACTGCTTCCATTTCTCCCCATTCACCTCAAATCTTCCTAAATGATCAGCTGGTCCCATTCTTCACTTCCTGCTTGCCCCTCTGCCTCTCCCACTCCACTGGAATTTCTCTTGTCAAGGTCAGCAGTGCCTTCTATGTTGCAAAATCCAATGGGTCTCTCGCTTCATTGAATTTGACCTCTCATTAGCATTCAACACATTGACCACTTCCTCCTTCTTAAAGAACCTTTCTTTCTTTTTTTTTTTTTTAATTTTTAAAGTTTGTTAGAACAGAGAGTCATCTCCCCCAAATGCCCTCAACAGCTAGGACTGCATCAGTCCAAAGCCAGCCAGGAGCAGAAATTCAATGCAGATCTACCACGTGGGTGGCAGGAACTCAATGACTTGAGCCTTTATCTACTGCCTCCTAGTGTGAGCATTAGCAAGAAACTGGAATCAGAAGTAGAGTTATGACTCAAACACTGACGCTCTGATGTAGGGTGCCGGTGTCCCAGGCAGCGTCTTGATCACTGTGCCCTCTGCTTGCCCCTTCCTTGGTTTTCCTTCTCCTTCTTCTTCTTTTTTTTTTTTTTTTTTTTTTTTAAGATTTTATTTATTTATTTGAGAGGTAGAGTTACAGACAGTGAGAGAGAGAAACCTTCTGTTGGTTCACTCCCCTAGTGGCCGCCTCGGCCAGCGCTGCACCTATCTGAAGCCAGGAGCCAGGTGCTTCCTCCTGGTCTCCCATGTGGATGCAGGGGCCCAAGCACTTGGGCCATCCTCCACTGCACTCCCGGGCTGGACTGGAAGAGGAGCAGCCGGGACTAGAACCTGGTGCCCATATGGGATGCCGGCGCCTCAGGCAGAGGATTAGTAGCCAAGTGAGCCACTGCACTGGCCCCTCCTCCTCCTTCTTTAACATCCTCTTCTCAGTCCCCTAGGTCAGTGCCTCCTCCTTCCCCTGGTCACTTCATGTTGGTACCTTAGGGCTTGGTCCTGAAACAGCACCTGGTTGCCATCTAAAGCTCCCGAGATGATCTCATCTGTCCAAGAACTCAAAAGCTCTGATGACTCCCAATTTTCCGTCTCCACCCATGAGACCAGACTCATCTGGCCCTGTCTCCACTTGATTGTCTAACAGACACACCAGATAATATATTTGTACAGTGGAACTTTCAATTCTCTTCATCTGATCTGCATCCTACTTTTCTTTCCACCTCCACAGGCACCTTCCTAGTCTAAGCCACCGTCATTTCTCACCTGCACGGTTTGCACCGGCCTCTCTGTTTCACAATCGCCCCTCCCAGATTCATTCTCCACCAGCAGTGAAAATGAACATTTCAAAATGTGACTCGGTGGCATTCAGCCATTCTTTCAGTAAAGCAACCTTTAGTGTGTGCCTACTGTCTATATTAGGCACTGGATAGGTGGATAAAAATTCCTGTCCATAAGGAACTTACAGCCTCGTTGAGGGAGACAGGCGATCACCATAGTTAGATGAGCCTATGGGGCCGGCACTGTGGCCCAGCAGGTAGACTGCCACCTGCCGCACCTGCATCCACATCAGACTGCTGACTTGAGTCCCAGCTGCTCTACTTCCACTGTAGCTCCCTGCTAATGTGCCTGAGAAAGTGGAAGAGGACAGCCCAAGTCCTTGGGCCCCTGCACCCATGTGGGAGTCCAAATGGAGTTCCAAGTTTCTGGCTTCAGCCTGGTCCAGCCCAGGCCATTGTGGCCATCTGGGTAGTGAACCAGTGGATGGAATATCTCTCTGTCTCTCCCTCTCTCTCTTTTATTCTCCTTTTCAAGTAACTAACTAACTAAATCTATATATAAAAACAAATCTATTTATTTATTTATTGACAGGTAGAGTTAGGCAGTGAGAGAGAGAAACAGAGAGAAAGGTCTTCCTTCACCCCCCAAATGGCCACTACAGCTGGCATGCTAAGCTGATCCGAAGCCAAGAGCCAGGTGCCTCCTCCTGGTCTCCCATGCGGGTGCAGGACCCAAGGACCTGGGCCATCCTCCACTGCCTTCCCGGGTCACAGCAGAGAGCTGGACTGGAAGAGGAGCAACTGGGACAAAATCAGCGCCCCAACCGGGACTAGAACCTGGTGTGCCGGTGCCGCAGGCGGAGGATTAGCCTAGTGAGCTGCGGCACCAGCCAATAAATCTATTTAAAAATAAAACAGGATGCAGGGTGAGCATGGTGACACAGTGGGGTAAGCCACCACTCGAGTTAGCTGCATCCCCTGTCAGAGTGTCAGGTATGGAACCCCACCTCCACATCTGCTTCCGATCCAGCTTCTTGCTAATGCCCCTGGAAGGCACTTCAAGTACTTGGGTCCCTGTCACCCAAGTCAGAGAACTGGATGGAGTTCCAGCCTCCTGGCTTTAGCCTGGCCCAGCTCCAGGTGTTACTTTGCCTTTCACATGGCTGAGAACAACTATAAATAGACATGTTTAAAAAGGAGGGGATGATTGGGAAGTTCCGTAGGTGATGTGTGCTGTGTGCCCCTCCTTTGCCTGCTCCTGGGATGCCTGTGGAGCAGGGCGATTGGATAGCTCTCCAGGGTGTGGCAGGGTAGTTTGGGCGGAGTCACGGTTAGCTTCAGGCCACAGCCCACCAGTCCTGTTTAAATGTGACTCGGCTCCCGCTGTCCACTGGGGTGCTGTCTCCATGCGTGTGTGCTGAGTGAGTGTTGAGTGATGAGTGACGTCCTTTCCAGCCTCTACAGAGATAGTGATCTTCAGCTACAACGAAATGCAGTTATTAGATATGAGATTGCCTCACGAAACCCTTCTGGAAAATGTTTACGGGGGTGGAAGGGAAAGAGGGAGAGGGAGAGAGTGCTCCCATCTGCAGCGTCACTCCGCCAATGTCCACAACAGCCGGCACTGGCCCAGAGCGAAACCAAGAGGCAGCAACACAATCAGGGTCTCCCACAGAGGGGGCAGGGGCCGAATTAGTTGAACCACCACTGCTTCCTCCCAGGTCCACACTAAGAGGAATTGAGAGCTGGAGCTGCGACTCACACCCCGGGAAGTGGGTGTCTTAACCGCTAGGCCCAACGCTTGCCCCGGCAACACTGCATTTCACTGTTGCCATGTCCGTACAGCATGTGGGACGTGCCAGACTTAGACACACGCTGGCTGCGGGTGGCAGAGGCTCTGGAGTCCCTCTCCCAGGCATCGCTGAGACACTTTCCTCTGAGAAGGGAAAGCCTGGGCTGCTTCCTGTTTTCACTTGAAGTTCAGCTTCGAAGTGTCTGCGGTGTCGGCTCTTGTGATGTGTGCTGGGAACGGTGACGAGGCGCTCGTCACCGTGCAATGACAGCCTCAGAAGGAGAGCCCTGCACAAGTCAGGGAGAAGAATGAGAGCCACGAGGAGCGAGCTGCGGGACGCACTGGCGGCGGCTCCGTGCCGGTCGCCATCTGTGTGCTCAAGAGAAAGAAAGAAGACGAGACAGACACCCTTCGCCCTGCTCCTCTGTCTCGGGGCAGAGAAGTGCAAAGGCAAAAGGAGAGAGGCCACTGGCTCAGAACCCTGGGGGTCTCCTTATAGGACTGTGATGTAAGCTGCCATTTTTTAATACCTGAATAAAATTGCCCTAACACGTCATCATCTTATGAGCTGACTGGATGCCATTGGGTTGCTATTAAAATGTTTCGGGGTTTTTCTGCTGAGGTTTTTAGGGGAAAAACCAAGACTTACACACACACACACACCCCAGCATTTAATCACGCATCTTGTTCCCCAGACACAGCTCAAAAGGATTCTGGGTGGTCCAAACCTCAAGTTCTCCTTCAAGGGTGGAGGGCTGTCACCGCCTGGGGTGTGCTATGAGCTAGGCAGGCAAGACTCCCCGAGGATGCCTGGAACAGTGGAGCCACAGCCACAGCACAGGTGTAGCCCGGGGCAGTGGCCCCAGACTGGAGGCCCCAGAGGGCAGAGGCTGTGACTGGCTGCGCACCGCCAACTCGGGTGCTGTGCTGTGCGCTTTGCTGAATGACTGCACGAGAGAGACTACGGCACACACGCAAGTCTAAGTTCTGCCGTGTCCATTAAAGATGACAAAACACAAGCACAGTTTCTCCATCATCTCAGCCTGAGGACCTGAAAATGACCTTTCCATGTGCTCCTCCTGGACGTTGAGTCCGTGTCAGCAGAAAGAGAGCCAGCACCAGCACGCCCGGACTTTGGGAACAGTCTTGGGGTCCCAGGGGACTTGAAAGTATTTTTTAATGGAAACAAATGGGGACATTCTGTCCTTCAAATCAAGACGACAGGCTGGTTTATTTGTGCAAAGCCTCGGCCTTGAAGGCTGCGTTACTTTCCTAATCTGCCACAATAAATGCCACAAACCGGGTGGTTTAAAACAACAGACACCTGTCTCCCTTCTAGAGGTTCACGTCCAAAATCAAGGTGTCGGCAGAGCCATGTTTCCCATGGCTTACTTTGGCTTGCAGCTGTGAACTCTAATCAATTATTTGAAAAGGGGAGAGAGAGAGAGAGAGAGAGAGAGAGAGAGAGAGAAAGCCAGCATTGTGGCGCAGTGGCTTACGCTACCACTTACCATGCTGGCTTCCCATAGGAGTGTTGGTTCAAGTCCTGGCTGCCCTGCTTCTGAACCAATTCCCTACTAATGCGCTTGGGAAGGCAGTGGATGATGGCTAAAGTGCTTCGGCTCCCGCCACTCACATGGGAGACCTGGATGAAGTCCCATGCTCTTGATTTTGGCTCAGCCTAGCCCAGCCCTGGCTGTTGCAGCCATCTGGGGAATGAACCAGCAGATGGAAAATCTCTGTCTCTCATTAACTCCTGTAACTCTGCCTTTCACATAAATAATAGGGGCTGGAGCTGTGGCGTAGCAGGTAAAGCTGCCGCCTGCAGTTCCAGCATCCCATAGGGACACTGGTTCGAGTCCCAGCTGCTCCACTTCTGATCCAATCCTCTGCTGTGTCCTGGGAAAGCAGCAGAAGATGGCCCAAGTCTTTAGGCCCCTCACCCATGTGGGAGACTTGGAGGAAGCTCCTGGCTCCTGCCTTTGAATTGGTGCAACTTCCACCACTGAGGCCAAACA
This sequence comes from Sylvilagus floridanus, assembly GCA_949820135.1. Classification (NCBI taxonomy): domain Eukaryota; kingdom Metazoa; phylum Chordata; class Mammalia; order Lagomorpha; family Leporidae; genus Sylvilagus; species Sylvilagus floridanus. The sequence continues at coordinate 5,328,326 of OX463228.1, read as the reverse complement.
GGGAGTGAACCAGCAGATGGAAGACCTCTCTCTCTCTCTCTCTCTCTCTCTCTCTCTCTCTCTGCCTTTCCTTCTGTCTGTGTAACTCTGACTTCCAAATAAATTAATAAATCTTTAAAAATAAATAATAAAGAGAGTGAGAGAGATATTTTCCATCCTCTGGTCCATTCCCCTAATGGCCAAAATGGCTGGGGATGGTGCAGACTGAAGCTGGGAACCTAGAACTCCATCTGGGTATCCCTTGTGGATGCAGGGGCCCAAGCACTCGGGTGTCTTCCGCTGTCTACCCAGGAGCATTAGCAGGGAGCTGGATCAGAAGAGGAGCAGCTGGGACTCAAACAGGCACTCACATGGGATGCCAGCGTCACAGACAGCAGCTTAACCTGGTGTACCACAGCACTGGCCCCCTGTACTGCAATCTGTATTCTCATGGGCAAGTGGTGTTCTCCCCATGTGTCTTTGTCTTCACATGGCCAGCTTCTTATGACACAGTCATGTTGGACTAGGGGTCCTGCTACTCCAGCACTGCCTCATCTTACCCACTTACACCTGCAGTGACCTATTTCTAGATAAGGCCCAATTCTCAGGTGCTGGGGTTAAGAGTTCATGTTTTGTAGAGGGGAGTGCAACTTATCTCATAACAGAGGCATTTAGGAGGAGCAGGTTACAACAAAGACAGGAGCTAGTGACCCAGTGGACTCCGAGAATCTGACCATCACCTGCTGGTCACGTGCTCTGGGCACGGCCACCTGCCTTCCTCACAGCACCCATGGTGCTACAGGGCAGCTTACTGTCGTCCTTCTACTTCTTTCTTTTTCAACGTTTATTTATTTTTATTTGTTTGAAAGGTCTGGCAATAGTAAGAGAGAGAGAGAGAGAGAGAGAGAGAGAGAGAGAGAGAGAGAGATCTTCCATCTACTAAATCACTTCCCGAATGGTCGCAACAGCTGGGGCTAGACCAGGCTGAAGCCAGGAGCTTAGAACCCCATCCAGGTTTCCCACATGGGTGGCAGGTGCCCAAGTGTCATCTGCTGCCTCCTAAGGTGAGCATTAACAGGAAGTTGGACTGGAAGTGGAGGTGGGACTAGAATCTAGGCACTCTGATACAGAATGCAAGTGTTCGAAGCAGCGGCCTAGACGGCCATGCCACAGTACCCATTCTCCCTGTACTTTTTTTTTTTTTTGGAAGATCTATTTATTTATTTGAAAGGCAGAGTAACACACACACACACAGAGTGGGAGAGACAAAAGAGAAATGGCCCAAGCTGAAGACAGGAGTGAGGAACTCTATCTGGATCTCCCACGTGGGTGGCAGGGGCCCAAGCACTTGGGTCATCATCTGCTGCCTTCCCTGACACTGTTAGGGAGCTGGATTGGAAATGGAGCAGCTGGGGCTCAACAGACACTCGGACGTGGAATGCCAATGGTTCAACCTGCTGTGCCACTGAGCCAGCTCCACCTCTCTGTATCTCTTATCTGGTGGAAAGTCCTGGCTCTTTATGGGCTACGTCTAGCACACCGTAGACACAAAAGCTTACCAAATAACATAAATGTCGTGAATCACCTTGGAGACAGTAGATGGCTACTTCCACAAGCCAGCTGCCTTGAACGCCACGCAATTTCTTCTTGGTGCCCTGAACAGCTCTCACCCAGCTCACACCTGGTTCCAGGCAGCTGATAAACCTGGCTGCGCCCTTTAACTCATTTCCCGCCTTCCTGCCCATCCCTCTTGCTCAATTCCTCTTGCCTCGGTTTCCACGTCCCATGAGTGACGTCCCGATGGGCGTTGGCCACACTTCCTGGGTGCCTCCTCCTGATTGCCCGGCTCTCCTCCCTTGGCACTCATGCGTGGGCCGGCCCTGGTCACCCCACCCAGAACAATACTCAGTGCCCCAGGCTCCTGCTCATCCGAGAGAGGGGATCAGGCAGCCTATGACCTCCCTCCCTTTATTTATTTATTTTACCATCTTTATGGAGATATAGGTCATATGCCACAAAATCTACCCTTGTAAAGTGTGCAATACGGCAGTTTTAGTGCACTCACGGAGTTGTGCAATGTCACCGCCACCCGATTCCAGAATATGTTCAGCACCTCCAAGAGAAGGTCCATGTGCCTGAGCAGTCACTCTGCGTTTGCACACCCTCTCAGCTCTCGGTCACCGCTGACCTACTTCCTGTCTCTCTGGGTTTGTGTCTTTGAGATATTTCACTTAAAGGGAATCACACACTATATGTGGACTTTTGTGTCTGACTTCTTTCACTCAGCATATTTTCAAGGCTCGTCTGTGTGAAAAGGCACCAATACGAGGATCAGCATTTTGGTGTAGCAGATTCAATTGCCAGCTGTGGGCAGGCGCTGTGCCAGCATCCCATATGAGTTCTGGTTCGAGTCCCGGCTGCTCCACTTCCAGTTCAGCTCTCTCCTATGGCCTGGGAAAGCAGTAGGAGATGACCCAAGTTCTTGGGCCCCTGTATACATGTGGGAGACGTGGAAGAAGCTCCTGGCTCCTGGCTTCAGATTAGCCCAGCTCCAGCTGTTGTAGCCATCTGGGTAGTGAACCAGTGGATGAAAGACCTCTCTCTCTGTAACTCTGCCTTTCAAATAAATAAATCTTAAAAAGAGAGAGAGAGAGAGAGAGAGAGAGAGAGAGACCAGCCATCTGCGATGCCAGCATCCCATGTGAGTGCTGGTTCCAGTCCAGGCTGCTCCACTTTCAACCCAGCAAATGCTCCAGGTTCTTGGCTTCAACCTGGCCCAATGCTGGCAATTGTGGCTATTTGGGGAGTAAATGGAAGACCTCTCTCTCTCTCTGTGTGTCTCTCCCTCTCTCTCTCTCTCTCTCTCTCTAACTCTGCCTTTCAAATAACAAATCTTTAAAAAAAAAGGGGGGGGGGGCACCAGTACTTCATCTTTTTTAATTGATGGATATTTCATTTTCTGAACATTCCACACTTTATTTATCTATTCAACAGTTCATGAACATTTGGATTATTTTCATTTTGGGGCTATAATGGTTAACGTTGCAATGAACATGTATGAGTTCTTGTGGGAAGGCATGTTTTCAGTTTTCTTGGGTCTATGTCTAGGAGTAGGATTGTTGAGTTACAAGGTAATTTTTTGTTTATATCTTTGATGAGCTACCAGATTGTTTTCCAGTTACGTACCTACCAGCAATGCATGAGGGTCCAGTTTCCCCATGTCCTTGCTAACACTTGTCATCATCTTCCTTCTTACAGACATTCTAGTGGGTATGAAGTAGTACCCAGGCACTCTGCTTTGGGATGTGGGTGTCCCAGGTGGTGACTTAACCCACAGCACCACAACACCTACCCCTAAGGACAAAACATTCTACAGCAGGTGTATTGGCAGTAGTTTTCTCTGTTTTGTGTGTTGTTGCCATTACAGTGGGAAGAGCCATCTCCTTCATAAAGATGTTTCTGTTTCATTCTGTGAAACAGACACTCCTACTTCAACAATCTTCGGTTCCCATCAGGTCAGAACCAAATGTGTACATGACCAAATATGCTCTCCAGCCTCCAATCAGCCTGCGCCCTGCCACAGCCCAGGACACAGGTGCTCTGGGCAGTGAGCACTCTGGAGGTGGTTTGGAGCTGGGTGGTTTAAAGCAAGGACAATCTTCTATGACCCCAATCCTGGGGAAGAAGCAATACAACTGTGAAGTCTGGAAGGGGATTTGCTGCCTGGCAGGCTGTCACCTCACCACAAGCCTGACCACCCAGGGCCCGCTAGCATCTGTGGCTCATTGTTCTTGTTTTTAATTATTCAGTTCAGCCATTGTCTGGGCTGTTGTCTGCCAAGATATTTGGGTTTGGAAATCTTTCATTATGGCTTTGAGCAGATGACATCACATCTCTCCGAATTCTACATTCATTGATCTCTGTAAGTTGTTGGCCAAGTTGGTCTTGGTTTCTTCCAATGTTGGTTTTGTTTGGTTGCTGCTCCTCTCCGGATGTTATGCTTCTTCTCATATTTGTTGACAAATCCATCAACGTTTTAACTGTTTGAACCCCTTCCAAAACAAGAAATAAATACATTTTTTAAAAAAATTAATTATCTTTTTATGCAGTTAAATTTCTCAGGATTTAGATTTCGTGAATAAAACCAGAAAGATAATTTACATCTTTGTATATGAAGTCATCACTCTATTCTTGTTTTGAACCTGCTGAACAGTGTGGTTAGCAAGGTCAAAAACTTCCCAAACAATGTGGCTAGGAAGGGCTAAATTTATAAATTTCTACAATGAGATAATCACATTCGCTAAGCAAGAAGCGACTACTCTTGCCAGTCTTCCTTTCCTTCTTCCTTTCCTTCTTCCTTTCCTTCTTTCTTTCCTTCTTTCTTTCTTTCTTTCTTTCTTTCTTTCTTTCTTTCTTTCTTTCTTTCTTTCTTTCTTTCTTTCTTTCTTTCTTTCTTTCTTTCCTGCCTTCCTTCCTTCCTTCCTTCCTTCCTTCCTTCCTTCCTTCCTTCTTATATTTATGTATTTATTTGAGAGGCAGAGTTACAGACAGAGAGAAGGAGAGATAGAGAGAGAGAGAGAAGTCTTCCATCCACTGTTTCACTCCTCAGGTGGCTGCAACAGCCAGAGCTTGGCTGATCTGAAGCCAGGAGCCAGGAGCTTCTTCCAGGTCTCCCATCCAGGTGCAGGGACTCAAGCACTTGGTCCATCTTCCACTGCTTTCCCAGGCCACAAGCAGAGATGGATCAGAAGAGGAGCAACTGGGACATGAACCGGACAGCGCTCATGTGGGATGCCCATGTCGCAGGAGGAGGCTTAGCCTACTATGCCACAGCAGTGGACTTCCTGGGGCAAGCACTGTGGTGTAGCTGGTAAAGCTGCCGCCTGTAGTGCCAGCATCCCATATGGGTGCTGTTTTGAGTCCCAGCTGCTCCTCTTCTGATCCAGCTCTCTGCTATGGCCAGGGAAAGCAGTAGAGGATGGCCCAAGTCCTTGGGCCCCTGTATCCAAGTGGGAGACCTGGAAGAATCTCCTGGCTCCTGGCTTTGGCACAGCTCCAGCCGTTGTGGCTGTTTGGGGAGTCAACCAGCAGGTGGAAGATCTCTCTCTCTCTTTCTCTCTCACTGCCTCTGTCTCTGTAACTCTACCTTTCAAATAAATAAATAAATCTTAAGGAAAAAGTCTGCCATCCTAAGTCTTCACTTTCTTTTTCTTCTTTTAGAGATTTATTTTATTTATGTGGAGCAGCCGGGACTCCAAGCAGCACCAAATATGGGATGCTTATGTTGCAGGAGGTGGCTAAACCCTTTGCCACCACTTAACCGAATGTTGGGCACTTTTCTTTTTTTTAAGATTTTAAAGTTTATTCTGATAGAGTTACAGAAAGAGAGGGAGAACAGCGATCTTCCATCCGCTGGTTCACTCCCCAGATGGCCACAATAGCCAAGGCTGGACCAAGCCAAAGCCAGGAGATGAGAGCTTCCAGGTCTCCTGCGTGGATGCAAGGGCCCAAGCACTTGAGCCATCTTCCACTCCTTTTCCCAGGTTGTTAGCAGAGAGCTGGATCAGAAGTGAAGCAAGCGGGACACAAACTGATACCCGTATGGGCGCTGGCATTGCAGGAGGCAGCTTAACCCAGTATGTCACAACGCTGGCCCCCAGGTCTTGATTTTTGAATAAATTAGCCTCTGTAGGGTGCAGAAATATGGCTCAGTCACTCTTCAGAGAGAAGGCTTTGCAGCTGACCTGTGACTAACTCCTGTCATCCAGTATGTGGAAACAGGAGAGCCATCATTCAGGGAGTCACCGCATGGGGAAACCCCACACAGTTCACACAGCACATCGGCTCTTGGCTGTCAAAGCGCCACAGCCCTTTGGAGGGGTGGCACCGTGGAAGGACCTGGCCTCCTCCGCTGTTGATTTCTCCTGGAGATGCCAGACTCTTCAGGTCAGAACGACATGAGCGGACCTGAAGCCTACAGAGCGCTGTGGGGTCTTGCCCCCGGTCACGGAGCTTCAGCACGCTGTCTTGGCAATAACCGGGTCAATAATACCTATGTAAATTGCATTTGATAATGAGCCCTTGAAAGATGCTCACGAAAGGCAGGCATCTGGCCTAGCAGTGAAGACGCCCACATTGCCTCTTGGAGGACTGGGTTTGATTATCAGCTCTGATCCTGATTCCAACTTCCTGCCAATGCAAATTCTAGGAGGCCATGGTGATGGCTCAAGTAGTTGGGTCCTTGCCACCCACATGGGAGGCCTGGATTGAGTTCCTGGCTCATGACTCCAGCCTGGCACAATCCTGGCCATTGCAGGCATTGGGCTCTCAAATTTAAAAAAAAAAAAATGTTTTAATTTAACTGCTAAAACAAAAAGAGGAATCTCCATAAAATCTTATTGATGTGGTTAAAATGAAGCAGTTATAAAATGGTATGTCAAATCATAATATGATGACTCTTTTGATAAAACATTTGTGTAGGAAAAGAGATCTATCAAATGTTTTCTCCAGGTGATAAAACTGTACTTTTTCCACTTTCTATTTTTCCAAGAATTTTTTGTAATGAATCTATTTTGCTTTCCCGATAATAAAGAAAAAATAAAGCCAGCTGGTTCTGCTTAAAAAAAAAAAAAAAAAGAAAGAAAATGAGGTCCTTACCCTGAACTCAAATGCATGTTTAGAATTTTTAAAACATGCAGCCAAGAAAACAGATTTGAATTTGTTACCCTGCAGGGAAACTTAAAAATCAGTCACCTTTAATGGCGGAGAAGCAGGCCAAATGCCTGTTGTTTAAGCAGGCAGGGCTGGCCCTAAATTCCAGGTCACAGGGCAGTTTGCCAGGACAGCAGGCTAATGGTGCTTCTGCCCCCCTCTGGAGAACTTAGGAAAGTGCAGGCTTTGGCCCAAGGCGTTTCTCCAGAATGACCCTGGAGAGATGAGTGTTTAAGAATCCCATGGCGTTTGCAAAACCTGGCCTCATTGCTCAAAATTTCTGGAAGAATCTTGCCTTGGAGCAGCTAGTCATGTAGCAATCTTTTCATGCTGTTTATCTCTTTAAAACACATAACAAAAAGCTCATGGGGAAAGAGTATGATAAAAAGAAAAAAAAAAAACCTAGGGGTAGGCCAGCGCCGCAGCTCACTTGGCTAATCCTCCGCCTGCTGCACCGGCATCCCATATGGGCACTGGGTTCTAGTCCCGGTTGCTCCTCTTCCAGTCCAGCTCTTTGCTGTGGCCCGGGAGTGCACTAGAGGATGGCCCAGGTCCTTGGGTCCTGCACCCGCGTGGGAGACCAGGAGGAAGCACCTCGCTCCTGGCCCCGGCCATTTGGGGGGTGAACCAACTGAAAAGGAAGACCTTTCTCTCTCACTGTCTAACTCTGCTATCAAAACAAAACAAAAACCCTATGCATGGATTGCAATTTTTTGCACCAAAATAAATACGTTTTAATTTAATTTTTTAAAAATATATATCTTTTTTCTTTTTATTTGAAAAAGAGAGAGAGAAATCTTTCATCTGCTGGTTCAGTCCCAAAATGCCCACACAGCCTGAGCCAGACCAGATGGAAGCCAGGAGCACATAGCTCTGTCTGTGTCTCTCATGTGGGTGGCAGGAGCCTAGCTACCTGAGCCATCACCTTTTGCTCCCGGGGTAGCATTAGTAGGAAGCTGGATCAGCAGAAGAGCCGGCCCTTGAACCTAGTCCCACTGGTATGGAATGTGGGGCTCCCAAGTGGTATCTTAACCACTCTACTAAATGCCTGCCCTTCCTTTCACTTGTCCATGAACTTTTTGAAGTGTCCTTGCGCATTGTGCATTTAACTCCCCAGACTTCTGTGTAGAGTCTTTCCATGAGTAGAGGGTGCACATGAAGAAACCCAGGCTTCTCCCGCTTCTCACAGTGGGAGTTGTATGGTGTCATGTTTGCTGTGCCCCGACTCGCTTCTTTCCTGTATCTAGACACCATGGCGGGGTCAGAAGGAGGCCACGTGGCCCTGCGTGACCCTGAGAATGACCTGCTTATACTTGGTACTCTTAGTACGGTATTCTGTGATCTAAGTAAACCACAATTAATCATTTCCCTCAATACTTTTTAGGTTGTTTCTATTTTTTTAAAAGATTTATTTTATTTATCTGAAGAACAGAGTTACAGAGAGAGAGAGAAAGAGGGAGGGAGAAAAGGAAAGACAGACAGAGAGAGGGAAGGACAGAGAGAGATTTTCCATCCACTGGTTCACTCCCCCAAAAGGCTGCAACAGCCAGGCCTGGGCCAATTCAAAGCCAGGAGCCAGGAGCTTTATCTGGGTTTCCCACATGAATGCAGGGACTCAAGGAACATCCTCCATTGTTTTCTCAAGCTCATTAGCAGGGAGCTGGATCAGAATCAGAGCAGCCAGGACTCAAACAGGTGCCCATATGGGATGCTGGCACTGCAGGTAGCAGCTTTATGCCACAGCACCAGGCCCTCTTCCCTTTTTTTTTTTTTCAGTTTTTTTTTTTTTTTTCCTTTTTCACAGTTTGTGAGAGAAAGAAATCTTCCATCTGCTGGTTCACTCCCCAAATGGCTAGAATGACCAGGGATGGGCCAGATGGAAGCCAGAAGCCCAAAACTCTATCTGGATCTCCCATGTGGGCGGCAGGAGACCAAGCACTTGGGCTACCTCTGCTGCTTTCCAGGCACATTAGCAGGGAACTGGATTGGAAGTGGAGCAGCCAGGACATCAACCAGAGCTCGGACATGGGAGGCCAGCACCATAGGCAGTGGCCCGGCCCACTGTGCCACAATCCTATTAGCCTATTGAGCCACGGTGCCGACCCCCTCACTGTTTTTTTTTTTTAAAGATTTATTCATTTATTTTAAAGGCAAAGTTGGAGAGAGAGAGAGAGAATCTTCTACTACTGGTTCACTCCCCAAATGGCTGCAACGGCTGGGGTTGGGCCAGTCTGGAGCCAGAAGCTTCTTCCAGGTCTCCAAATGCTTGGGCCATCTTCGGCCACTTTACCAGGGACATCAGCAGGGATTTGGATCAGAAGTGGAGTAGGGGATGGGGCTGGGACGTAGCAGGTAAGGCTGCCGCTTGCAGTACCGGAATCCTATATGGGCACCGGTTCAAGTCCTGGCTGCTCCACTTCCGATCCAGCTCTCTGCTGTGGCCTGAGAAAGCAGTAGAAGATGGCCCAAGTGCTTGGGCCCCTGCACCCACGTGGTAGACCCAGAAGAAGCTCCTGACTAAGGATAGGCCCAGCTCTGGCCATTGCAGTCATTTGGGGAGTGAACCAGTAGATGGAAGACTTTTTCTCTTTCTCTCTCTCTCTCTCTCTCTCTGCTCTGCCTCTCTGTAACTCTGCCCTTTAGATAGATAGATAGATAGATAGAAGCAGCCAGGAATTAAGCTCTCACCCATATGGATGCCAGCATCTCAGGCTGCAGCTTTACCCACTATGCCACAACGCTGGTCCCAATACTGTTCTTATGTACTCACATTACTAGTCTCTACTTAGAATTTTTATCTCTTTGGAAGCCAGCAACCTGGAACTCCATTCAGGTCTCCCATGTGAAGGCAAGGGCCCGACTATTTGGCTGTCTTTCACTGCTTTCCCAGGCACATTAGTAGGGAGCTGGATCAGAAGTGGAGCAGCTGGGACTCGAACTGGTACTCATGGGATGCTAGCGTCACAGGTGGCAGTTTAACCTCCTGGACAAAAAGGCCAGCCCCTCACATCACAACTGCTGGAGCAACCATCTGCTGCCCCTAAGAGTCCATATTGGCAGGGAGCTGGAAGCAGGAGCCAAAGCCAGGTTTCTAACCCAGCTGCTCTGATGCAAGATGCGTGCCTCTGAGCTGGCTTCTTACCCTCTAGTCAAATGCCTACATGACCATGACCCACATGAACTCTACAAGTTCTCAAAATTTTCTGTTGGTGAAAAACATTGCTAATTTCCATTTTGATCACTTTTCTTCAGCATTCAGTTTGAGGTAAATTTTGGGATTTTTGTTTTATTTCCTAAATCTCCCAGTGTTAGTGCAAAGCTGAGATAAGGACTTGAGTGACAGTAGTTTCTTTGGGAGACTGTCCCCAGAGTGCTACAGGGAAGGAGAGAAAGCCAGTAATTGAGCTGGCTGCCACTGAGGACAGCTGGCTCACTCTGCACTGAGACCTGAGGAACCATACAGAAACCACCCGGAACTGTCTAGCTAAAGTGTGAGCGGTTAGGACAGCTACCCAGCCACTGGGAACTCCTCCCGATCCTTCCTGCTCTTTTATGGCACACTTCTAAGCAGAGCTGAAAATCCTGAAGCAGAAGAACTGAGTGGCCCGGATGGGGCTTGGAATGGAAAGCCATGAGCTTGCCCAGGAACCACTGACCACAACTGCATCTGAATTCACAGGCCTTCTCCCAGCAGGTGCACTACAGCAACCGAAGTGGCTGCCTTGTGGGTGTGCACGGCACTGTCAGCTGCTTCTGACCTGCTTCTTGCCCTGCACTTGACCTCTTCACCCTGACCCAGGTGACCTGCTCAGACCTGTGGCCCAGCCCGACCCCCTCAGCAGTTCCTCTCCCTCACTAGCCCTCTTCTGGAAATGCCCGGCAATGTGCGGCTTTCATTTCTTTCCCTCTCCCCTCCCATGTACCGTGGAGCCTCCAATAGCATCAGCGAGTCCTGCTCTGATCGCTGTCCTGCCTGGGCTCACGATAAGTGCCGACATTCAGCTTCAAATAATAAAGATAAGCAGAATACTTACAAAATGGCAAGTGTGAAATGTGATGCAGTCATTATTTTATTTCCACAATGACCTGAGATATGTATAGTTTGGATACTATGAAATACAAATTTAAAAGTCTGAAATTCTGTGGTGCAGAGAGTTAAGCTGCCACCTGGCATCCCATATGAGCACCAGTTTGAGTCCCAGCTGCCTTATTTCTGATCCTGCTCCCTGCTAATGTGCCTGGATATCAGTGGAAGACAGCCCAAGTGCATGGGCCCTGGTCACAGAGGAGACCCAGATGAAGCTCCTGGTTTCTGCATGGCCCAACCTGGCAGTTGTGGCCATTTGGGGAGTGAACCAGTGGATGGAAGACCTCTCTGTAACTCTTCCTTTCAAATAAATGCATCTTAAAAAATAATAAACTCGGCCGGCGCCGTGGCTCAACAGGCTAATCCTCCACCTTGCGGCGCCGGCACACCGGGTTCTAGTCCCGGTCGGGGCGCCGGATTCTGTCCCGGTTGCCCCTCTTCCAGGCCAGCCCTCTGCTGTGGCCCGGGAGTGCAGTGGAGGATGGCCCAGGTGCTTGGGCCCTGCACCCCATGGGGAGACCAGGAAAAGCACCTGGCTCCTGGCTCCTGCCATCGGACGAGCGCGGTGCGCCGGCCGCAGCGCGCCATCCGCGGCGGCCATTGGAGGGTGAACCAACGGCAAAAAGGAAGACCTTTCTGTCTGTCTCTCTCTCTCACTGTCCACTCTGCCTGTCAAAAAAATAAATAAATAAAAAATAAAAAAAAAAATAATAAACTCAAGCGTGCTAAGAAGCATCGAATAAAGTTACCTACAGGCTGTGTGTACAAGATGCACATGAGAAGTAAATTCTGTGCTTAGACCTGAGTTCCATCTTCAAGATATCTCACTATGTATATGCAGATGTCTGAACATCTGAACACAGACATCTGAACTGTCCCAGACAGTTCAGATAAGCGATACTCAGCCTATGTATCAGTGTGTCAATTTCCCCGAAGAGGAGCTGGGTGGGGCTGGCAGAGGGGCACTGGTCCAGACAGCTGGTGGACCTGGGGCTTGAGTGCAAATCCCCGGGCTTAAGGCTGTCTGCAGCTCTCCATCACCAGTGAGCTGAACCATCGGCTGCCAACTGGTTCTTGGGTAAATGACGTCACTTCTGTGCCTGGCTTTGGCCTTTCAGATAGCATGTAGCCCCTTGGTGGTTTGTTGTTGTTTGTGTGGAGTTGTTTTAGTTTTCTTGGTTCATTTTGCCACCACGTGATGCTTTCTTCCTGGACCAACCTCAATGGAATCTTTCTCCCACCTCTCTCAGCCTCTGATACCTGAAGCACTACAATTAGAAATCAGTTCATTTGGCCGGCGCCGTGGCTCAACAGGTTAATCCTCCGCCTTGCTGCGCCGGCACACCGGGTTCTGGTCCCGGTCGGGGCGCCGGATTCTGTCCCGGTTGCCCCTCTTCCAGGCCAGCCCTCTGCTGTGGCCCGGGAGTGCAGTGGAGGATGGCCCAGGTGCTTGGGCCCTGCACCCCATGGGGAGACCAGGAAAAGCACCTGGCTCCTGGCTCCTGCCATCGGACAAGCGCGGTGCGCCGGCCGCTGTGCGCCAGCCGCGGCGGCCATTGGAGGGTGAACCAATGGCAAAGGGAAGACCTTTCTCTCTGTCTCTCTCTCTCACTGTCCACTCTGCCTGTAAAAAAAAAAAAAAAAAAAAAAAAAAAAAAATCAGTTCATTTGCTCTCACCTCAGAGTTTCCTAGAGAGGACGTGGTGATCTTCCTGGCCAATTATACTTGAGCAGGGATTGACTTAATGACCCTTTTCCTGAGAGCTAGTTTGGGAAGGCGAGACAGGGAAGGAACAGAAATACTTTAAGCTCAGCTTAAAAGGAGGTGATACCAGAGCCTGTGCTGTGCGTAGCAGGTTAAACCTCTGCCTGCATCCTATATCGGCGCCAGTTTCAGTCCCAGCTGCTCCACTTCCAGTCCAGCTCCCTGCTAATAGCTTGGGAAAGCAGTAGAAGATGGCCCTAGTCCCTGGGCCTCTGCACCCACATTGGAGACCTGGAAGAAGCTCCTGGCTCCTGGCTTCAGATTAGCCCAGCTCTGGCCATTGCTGCCATCTGGGTAGTGAACCAGCAGGTGGAAGACCTTTCTTTCTCTCTCTCTTTTTCTCTCTCTCTCTCTCTTCTTCTATGTCCGCCTTTCAAATAAATAAATTTCAAAACAAAAAAAGGAAACCATCCTCGGTCATCACCCTGGGAAAGCGCTTATGTATGTGTGTCAGGATCCATGTACAAGAGTACAAGAGACAGCCCTAACCATAAACAGAATGGGCCCAGCATTGACACAGCCATTAAACTGCTACTTGGGGTGCTTGTTTGAGACCCAGTTCTATTTCCAATTCCAGCTTCCTGCCAATGTGCACCCTGGGAGGCAGCAGTGATGGCTCAAGAAGTTGGGTTCCTGCTCCCCGTGTGGGAGACCAGGTTGAGTTCCCAGCACCTGGCCTTGGCCTGGCCCAGTCCCAGCTGTTACAGACATTTGGGGACCGGACCAGTGAATGGGAGGTCTGTCTCTCTGCCTTTCAAATATAGAGAAAATAAATTTTAAAAGAATAGAATGGGACAAAATGCATTCAATATAGTAGTGAAAATGACTTATCTTCATCTGCAGCTGGCAGTGTCTGAATCTCACAAGCATAATGTTTAGACACAGAAGAATGTCTGTGGTGGGAACCCATACATGTCAAGGTCAAATAGAGGTGGCGGGTTATGTAGAATGAGAAGGAAATTGGCACCCTACAAGCTAGGAGAGCAGGAACGCGTTCTGGTAGGGAGGAAGGAGGCAAGGGAACTTCTTGGGTGTAGATAATGACTCCACCTCAGGGTTGGCTACACTGAGGGCTACTTTGTAGTCATTAGTTAAAGGATCCAAATATGTTCCATAATTTTTCTTATGTTATTTACTTCACTCATGAAAAACAAGGAGAGAGGAAGAAATGGGTGTGTGGGGGGAGATGGAGGAAACGAAAGTAGGGAGAGAGGAGGGGGGAAGGGACACAGGAAAAACTGAAATTCAGACCAGGTTCAAGGAGCCCCGTGGTCAGATTTGGGACAGGTGGCACTTAGTGTCTGTTTTCCAAAGTGACTGAACCAACTGTTCCCTCACCAGCAGAGGATGAGAGTTCTAGTTACACATCCTCACGATCATCTGATACTGTATATATTTTTTTTAAAATTTGCTTCTTTTTTTGGTTTGTAAAAGCATCTTATTGCATGGTGGTGCAGTGGTTAAGCCGCCCCCAGTGCCACTGGCATCCCATATCATAGCTCTGGTTTGAGTCCTGGTCGATCCAGCTCTGTGCTAATGCACCTGGGAAAGTGGTGGAAAATAGCCCAAGTACTTGGGCTCCTGCCACCCACAAAAGGACCAGGAAGGAATTCCTTGTTTCTGGCTTTGGCCTGCCTCAGACCTGGCTATTGCAGCCATCTGGGGAGTGAACCATCCTTCAATCTTTTAAAAAAGGCAACCTATTGTTATTTTAAGTTGCATTATCCTAGTCATAAAGGAGGCAAGACATGTTTTTAAATTTTGCGAAAAGCCTATTCATATATGTTGTCCAAGTTTTCCCTACTGGATTGTCTTTCTCATATTGACTTACTGGAGTTTGTATATTTTTAGATAATATTAGCATTGAATATGCTTTTTGCACATTCTACCAGGAAAGGGCTGGAGGCAGCAGAGATCTCTGGGTTCCTTGACCTTCTGTTTGGGTACCGGGGGGAACCTGCTCAGCCTTCCTGGGCCTTGGCTTCCCTTTCTGATGAGACTTGGAGTCCCCGGCACCACCACAGGACCTTGCTCTCCCTTCTAAGGCAAGCCACCCTGAAAGAGCTCCCCACCACCCTGTGAAGGTTTGAGGGCTGATAACAGACAGAGAAAAGGCACACAGGTTGACGAGGTGTGCAGGGGCATCCCCAGTATGGAGAGGACCCAATGGATTTAGAATCCTACACCCTCTTCAGGGTGGTACAGAGAGATGCGGGGAGGGGGATAGGAGTAAGTAATCTTTAGGGGAGATGAATGAGCCCAAAGAACAGACAAGGAATAGCCTGCATGGAACCCTTCAGGCTGTGGGTGTGGTGTCAGCCCCAGTCCTTCCAGATAATCTTCCAGGTTGATGAGGTTACAGGGTGAGGCTGGAGGCAACTGTGCCTCTCCCTGCGCTTCAGGCGAGAACAGGGGTGGGGCTGGAGAAGATGGTGGGAGAGACTTAGGTTCTGAGATTGCCTCCTTAGTCTAAAGAACCTCGCACGTCCGAGGCTACACTCGCCTGAGCCGAAACACGAATGAGAGTGACGGTGTGTGCTGGGCTGGTAGAGCCTGTCCCGTGTTTTCTTCCCGCCTACTCATTCCCATGAGCGTGGAGGAGTTTGGGGCCCAGTACCAAACACATCGACTTTAATTTCACACATGGGTGCTGAAAAGAAGATGGGTGAGGCCATGGCGGTTAGCCAGCTGCTGAAGCCGTGTTGTCCTAGCCTAGATTTTAAGTCCAGACAATAATAATGGATGCCACCTAAGAGCTAGGGGCACACAGAGAGGCTCCCATCCGCCAGGGGCGACCACAACGCCTGTGTCAGCACTTGGAGCCGCTTGAGGAAGGTTACTCATGGGCTTGGAGGTCATTAGAACCCTCCCTAAAGCACCCTGCTGAACCCGAGGCTGCCTGCAGCTGGAAGTGTGCGCCTCGGCGCTGGAGATGCAGTTTTACCCCACGCTAGTCCTCTCAGAGAGGAGGCCTGGCTGCTCAGGAGCGTGTGCTGGACCTTGAATTTATGGTCTGTTTAAGTAACTAGATTTCACGTGTGACGGGACATTTTTTTTTTTTGAAGCAGAATTTGTCTCCCTCCCCACCCCCAGTCCTACCCCTTCCCCAACTCCAGCCAGTTGAGGAAACCCTTGGTTTGTGAGACAAGGAGCCTGCCCTGTGTGTGAGCCAGGGGGGGCTGCGGAGTGGGAGACAGTGGCCAAAAGAACTCGTAGAGGCTGGAGCCCTTGGAAAACTGAAAAATTGTTTGTTTTTTTAATATTGAAGGGCTGTGAATTTTTTAGAGGTTTTGGTTTTCCCTTCTTTTTTTAAGATTTATTTTATTTTTATTTTATTTATTTGAAAGAGTTACACAGAGAGGTAGAGACAGAGAGAGGAGTCTTCCATCTGCTGGTTCACTCCCCAAATGGCCACATTGGCTAGAGCTGTGCCGATCCGAAGCCAGGAGCCAGGAGCCAGGAGCTTCTTCCGGGTCTCCCACACGGGTGCAGGGACCCAAGGACTTGAGCCATCTTCTACTGCTATCCCAGGCCATAGCAGAGAGCTGGATTGGAAGAGGAGCAGCTGGGACTAGAACCAGAGCTCATACAGGATGCAGGCATTGCAGGTGATGGCCTTACCTGCTGCACCACAATGCCAGCCCCCGTCTTCACTCCTGATTCCAATTTCCTGCTAATGCAGACCTTGGGAGGCAGCCGGTGAAAGATCAAGTAATTGAGTCTCTGCCACTCAAGTGGGAGACCTGGATTGAGTGAGTTCCCAGGTTTGGCCCAAGTCCTGACTGTTGTTGGCATTTGGGGAGTGAGTCAGCATATGAAACTGTGTCTCACTGTGTCTCTGCTTTTCAAACATGTAAATAAAACTTTAAAAACAAGTCCTGTCTCTATTTCCAGGCTGTAGTGGCAGCTTCTGTGTGTGGATGAGGACTGTGAATAGTAATGGCAACTGGAGCCGGAAGCCGGGGTCCACCTTGGCTGCCGCCCCGTCTCTGCCTCGGTGGCTTCTCTCGGCAGTTCTGCCACAATGGGCCCCCTTGAGACAATGCTGCCCTTGTTGCTGCGATGGGGTCCCAGGTGTCTGTGGGGCTGGGCCTTTCTGCCCCTGCGACTGCACTGGGAGAACTTGGTGGTTTGGTCTACATTCTGCAGCCCCCCGCAGAGAATGCAGCTACTCAGTCGCAAAGTCAGGCCTTGGCAAGGGAGGACCAGCCCAGGGAAATACATGGGCAGACTGCAAGAACAGAAGTGATGGGGACAGGAAATGTGACCTCAAAGCATGGCACCTGGAAGCTGACAAAACAGCAGGGGCGGGAGAGCCACTCTCCCTTGTGCCCTGCCCTTCCTCCCTGAGCCAGGCCTGAGCCCTAGCAAGGCCACATTCTGACCGCCTCACCCCCCCCACCCCCCCACCCCCCCCCACCCCCCCCCCCCGCCAAGGGCCTCAGATGACAAGTGCCTGGAAGGAAAGAATGTCCTTATCCCTGAAGCCATGGAGACACCAAGAAGAATCTGAGCCAACAGGCCTGGCTGAGTTCTCCAGTTCAGGACGTCAGACCACAGCCCTCACTTCCGCATCACTGTCCACAAAAGTACAGGTTTCTGGGGCTGGGTGTTTGGCCTAGCAGTGGTTAAGGTGCTGCATGGAGCACCTGGGTCCCCCATCAGAGTGCCTGGGCCCAAGTTCCCGCCCTGTTCTCCACCCCTGTTTCCTGCTAAGGTGCACCCTGGTACTTGGGTCCCTTCCACCCACGTGGGAGATTCAGACTGAATTCCTGGCTTGGTCATTGCTCTGTCGCTCTCTCTGTCCCTTCCTCTGCCTGTCAGAAAATCTTTTTTTTTTTTTTTTTTTCAATAAAAAAATGCACTCTTACACATTTATTGGAGTCTTTATTTCTGAAGGCTCCCACATTATAGAAAACTTATATGAACTAAATTTGTATGCTTTTCTATTGTTTTTGTTCATTGTTATTTATTTTCAATGTTTTTGAAAGAGACAGAGGTGGGCATAGACCTTCCATTCACTGGTTCATTCCCTGAATGCTCACAACAACCAGGTCTAGGCCAAGCTGAAGCCAGAACCCTGGAGCTCAATCCAGATCTCCCACGTGGTGACAGGGACCCAAATACTTGACTCATCATCTTCTGCCACCTACAGTATGCACTAGCAGGAAGCTGGATCTGGAGTGGCGAAGCTAGGACTTGAACCAGGCACTCTGATACAGGATGTGGCACCCCAAGTGGTGAGTTAATCATCGCTGCACCCAGCACCCACCTTTCTCCTGTTAGAGGACTCTGTCTTTGGTTGTAGGGGCCTCAACCACAAACCTAATGATGGGTAACAGCAAATTTTTGCGACAAAATCATCTTTGATGAGTCTTTTTTTTTTTAATATTTATTTATTTATTTGGAAGGCAGAGTTAGAGACTGAGGCAGAGAAAGAGAAGTCTTTCATCTGCTGGTTCACTCCCCAAATGGCTGCAATGGCTGGAGCTGCGCCAATCCGAAGCCAAGAGCTTGGAGCTTCTTCCAGGTCTCTCACATGGGTGCAGGGGCCCAAGGACTTGGGCCATCTTCTACTGCTTTCCCAGGCCATAGCAGAGAGCATACTGGTCCCTGATAAACTTTCTGAAGCCCTCTAGTACATGCATGGTGTGTGGGACTGTGTGTGTCTGGGCAGGGAAGGCAGGGCCCTCAGCAGCTGTAGCATCATGGCACATTAGAACACAACAAGCCGTGTTGGGTGACCGTGTGAGTGACTGAAACCTGCCGTCACCTACGGAGTTCCTTGGGGAGAATCTTCTTGCTGAACACGAAGCTGTACAATTCCTAACAATTTACTCAGAACAAGATAACTCCTGACACATCAAATTGCTTCCACCGTTATTCATGTGTTCACCCTTCTGCTTTTACCAGGTGTCTGTCCCTGAGCTGTTTCTCGAGGTTGTTTTAGCAGTTGGCTTCTTAGCAATTCTTTTTCAAGTAGTTTCTAAAAATAGTGCTTAATTGAATGTTCTCCCAGAGAGTGATTTCGTCCCATTGTCAAGGAATCGGTTGCACTTGACAGCCCTTTCAGTTTCTTGTCATTTCTGACTTTATCACATGGACCTCTTCCCCCTACCCTTTCCCAGGTACACCCTCCACCTCCCACGCGCCTCCACACATCTACTTAGTGGCAGCTTCCTCTGCTGCCTGCCAGGAGATAGTCTTGTCATGCTGGTTTAATGGATTTTGTGTTCAGGTTGAAGAAGTGCTGGCATCGACTAAAAGGGATTTGTTCCCACCAGTGTTTAATGATTATGTTAGAGCAAGTGGACAGTGGCTGCAGTTGTGAATGGATAATGGTTAAACCTAAGTTGGCTGCTCAAGTGACCCTTTTGCCGCTCATGTGCACGTGTGCAGGGTCGGGGGTGCTTTCTTCTATTCTTCCAGTTTCTTTGGCTGGTCTACATGTTAAGTCGACATAACAGCTCAATGGAAAAAAAGCCATTGTAACTAGGAACGTAGGCACAGGGGTCCCTTAAAAATATGAGTCAGGGCTGAGTGTTTGGCCTAATGATTAAGAAGTCAGTTAAGATACCTGCAGCTCGTGTAGAAGTAACATGGGTTTGATACCTGGATCCAGCCCCTGACTCCAGCTTCATGCAGATGCAGACCCTGGGAAGCAGTGGAGATGGCCTGAGCAATTGCATCCTTGACACCCATATGAGAGATCTGGGCTGAGATGCCAGCTGACACCTTGGCATGTATTGTGAACATTTGGAAAGTGAACCAGCAGTTGGGAGCTGTGTGTGTGTGTCTGTCTGTCTCTGTCTTTTGCCTCTTGAAATCTCTATATATCTGCATACACATATATATGTACGTAAGCATGCACACACATGAGACAGGGAAGAGCAAGAAGGTTGAGACTTCTGTTTCATCCTCAGGAAAGGAAAAAGTTAATAGGAAATGGAATTAAAAGAAGTTTATTTTGATACAAAAACGGTTGAAATTCATGTGTGTGAGGAGCCTGCAAAAGTTCATGGAAGGGGTCGGCACTGTGGCGTAGTAGGCTAAGCTTCCACCTGTGGCACTGGCATCCCATTTGCGTACCGGTTTGTGTCTTGGCTGCTCCTCTTTCGAGCCAGCTCTCTGTTGGAATGAACCAACACGTGGAAGATCTTTCTCTCTGTCTCTCCCTCTGTCTGTAACTCTACCTCTCAAGTAAAAAAATAAAAATCTTTTAAAAAATGCACACAGGGGTCCTGGCATTATGGCACAGCAGATTAAACCACTGCCTGCAATGCTGGCATCTCATACGAGCACTAGTTTGAGATCTGGATGGGGTTCCAGGCTCCTGGCTTTGGCCTGAACCAGTCCTGCCAGTTTGGTCCATTGAAGAGTGAATAGCAGATAGATCTCTCTCTCTCTCTCTCTCTCTCTCTCTCTCTCTCTCTCTCTCCCTCCCTCCCTCCTTCTCTCTCCCTCCCTCCCTCTCTCCCCCTCCCTCTTCTCTCTCCCTCCCTCCCTCCCTCCTTCTCTCTCCCCCCTTTCTCCCCCTCCCTCTTCTCTTCCTCCCTCCTTCTCTCTCCCCCCTCCCTCTTCTCTCCCTCCCTCCTTCTCTCTCCTCCCTCCCTTTCTCCCCCCTCCCTCTTCTCTCTCTCCCTCCCTCTTTCTCTCTCTCCTCTCTGTGTGTAACTCTGCCTTTTAAGTGAATAACTACATCTTTTTTAAAAATTCATAGAAAATGCCTATTATGGGGATCAGTGTTGTGATATAGGAGGTAAAACTGCTGCCTGTGATGCTGGCATCCCATATGGGTACCAGTTTGAGTCCCAGCTACTTCACTTCTGATCAAGTGCCCTGCTAATGTGCCTGGGAAGGCAGCAGAAGATGGCCCAAGTCTCTGGGCTGCTACTCCCACTTGGGAGACCCAGAAGAAGCTCCTGGCTCCTGGCTTTGGCCTGACCCAGCCATGGTCATTGCAACCATCTGGGGAGTGAAGCAGCAGATGGAAGATCTCTCTCTTTCTCTAACTTGTCTTTCTGTGATGGAGGCTTCCCCGTAGAGAGGAAGAGAAAAGCCTATCTTGGGATGGAATGCCGCCATATCTATTTGCTTGTAACTGTTTCAATGTCTGTCTGTCAGTACAGTGTGATGGTGCTAACCAGTGCCAGTATGGGAAAGAACTGATAGGTCTATTAAGGGAAACTGATTGAACGTTATCAGTAACTATGTATACATACACAATCTTATATCTCTTCCTATAGCCACCATCTGGCCTTAGAGCACCCACTCAAAATGTGTGTAGTCATATAAGGGAGAAAAAGAAGCTAAAAGTTTAGAAGAAAATGCCCCTCTTTGTTTAGGGCTCATTCTTTTTGGATATGCCTCCAACTGAGCCGTAGCCAGCGCAATGAAGACTGTTTCCTGTTGCTAGCCATGGTGTCTCCTGTTTCTGTTCAGGTTCCCTGCTACATTTCAAATAAAATAAATCTTTAAAAAAGGAAAATGCCTATTAAGAAAAAATTTATGCATGGATTTCGAAAAATTTTGCACCAAAATGAACTTGTATTTTTTTAAAAAAAGATTTATTGATTTATTTGAAAGTCAAAGTTACACAGAGAGAGGAGAGGCAGAGAGAGAGAGAGAGATGTCTTCCATCCACTGGTTCACTCCCCTAGTTGGCCTCAATGGTCGGAGATGCGCCGATCCGAAGCCAGGAGCCAGGAACTTCTTCTGGGTCTCTCACATGGGTACAGAGGCCAAAAGACTTGGGTCATCTTCTACTGCTTTCCCAGGCCATAGCAGAGAGCTGGATCAGAAGTGGAGCAGCTGGGTCTCGAACCGGCCCCCATATGGGATGTTGGCATTGCAGGCAGTGGCTTTGCCCACTATGCCACAGTGCTGGCCCTGAACTTGTGTTTTTATATACATGATTTTTTTAAAGTTTTTTCACACATGATTTTTTTTAAGATTACCTATTGAAAGGCAGAGTCACAGAGAGGCAGGTAGAGGCAGAGAAAGAGAGAGAGAGAGAGAGAGAGAGAGAGAGAGAGAGAGAGGTGCTGATTCACTCCACAAATGGCTGCTGATTCACTCCACAAATGGCCGGAGCTGAGCTGATCCGAAGCTAGGGAGCCAGGAGCTTCCTTTGGGTCTCCCATGCCAGTGCAGGTGCTTAAGCACTTGGGCCATCCTCCACTGCTTTCCCGGGCCATAGCAGAGAGCTGGATCAGAAGCGGAGCAACTGGGCCTCCAACTGGTGCCCACTTGGGATGCCCACACTGCAGGCAACAGCTTCACCTACTATGCCACAGCACTGACACCTGTACACATAATTTTTAAAAATTTATTTATTGGCCGGCGCTGTGGCTCAACAGGCTAATCCTCCGCCTTGCGGCACCGGCACACCGGGTTCTAGTCCCGGTCGGGGCGCCGGATTCTGTCCCGGTTGCCCCTCTTCCAGGCCAGCTCTCTGCTGTGGCCCAGGAGTGCAGTGGAGGATGACCCAAGTGCTTGGGCCCTGCACCCCATGGGAGACCAGGAAAAAGCACCTAGCACCTGGCTCCTGCCATCGGATGAGCGCGGTGCGCCGGCCGCAGCGCGCCGGCCGCAGCAGCCACTGGAGGGTGAATCAACGGCAATGGAAGACCTTTCTCTCTGTCTCTCTCTCTCTCACTGTCCACTCTGCCTGTCCAAAAAAAAAATTTATTTATTTGAGAGGCAGAGGAATAGAGACAGACAGAGAGAGGGAGGGAGGAACCCCATCCTCTGATTTTCTCCCCAAATGCCCCCAACAGCCTGAGGGTGGGCTAGACCAGGAACCCAGCCAGGGTTTCCCACGTGCATAACAGAACCCAAGTGCTTGGGCCATCACTGCTGCCTCCCAGGGGCATTCGTCAGAATCTGGATTGGAAGTGGAGGACCCAGGCACTTTGATGCACATGTCCCAAGTAGCATCTCAACCCCAGTGCCAAATGCCCACCTCACTGACGTTGTGGCGCAGAGGGCTAAGCTGCTGCTTGTAATGCAGGCATCTGATATCAGTGCTTGTCTGAGTCCCAGCTGCTGCACTTCCAGTCTAGCTTCCTGCTCATGTGCTGGGAAAACAGCAGATACTAGTCCAAGTCTCACTTGTGTGAGAGACCAGGATGGATTTCCTGGATTCAGCCTGTTACAGACCAGGCTTTTGTGGCCGTGTGTGCGGTGAACCAGCAGATGGAAAATTGATCTCTTTCTCTCTTTCCCTCTCCCTCTGTCTCTGTCATACTACCTTTCAACTAAATAGATACATGTCTTTAAAAAAAAAAAAAACTATCCCAAAATTTCAAGCTTTTTTAAAAAAAATATTTTATTTATTTGTTTATTTGAGATGTAGGGTTACAGACAGACAGACAGAGGTCTTCTATCTGCGGGTTCACTCCCCAAATGGCCTCAACAGCCGGAGCTGGGCCGATTCAAAGCCAGGAGCCAGGAGCTTCTTCCAGGTCTCTCATCTGGGTGCAGGGGCCAAGCATTTGGACCATCTTCTACTGCTTTCCCAGGCCATTAACATGGAGCTGGATCAGAAGGGAGCAGCAGGGACCTGAACCGGCACCCACATGGGATGCCAGAGCCACAGGTGGAGGCTTAGCTCACTATGCCACAGTGCTGGCCCCTCAAGCTTCTAATCACATGCTTGGTCTTTCAGATGATCAGTCCCCCCCTTTTTTTTTTTTTAAGATTTATTTTTATTTAGTTGAAAGCCAGAGCATCAAAGAGAAGGGGAGAAACAGAAAGAGAAAGGGATCTTCCATCTGCTGGTTCACTCCCCAAATATCTGCAATTGCCAGGGCTGGGCCAGGCTAAGTCGTGAACCTGAAACTCTATCCGGGTCTCCCGTGTAGGTGGCAGGGGCCCAAGAATTTGGCCTACCCTCCACTGATTCCCAGGCACCTTAGCAGGGAGCTGCATCAGAAGCATAGCAGTTGGGACTCAAACCTGTAATCCTATATGGGCCAGCCCTAGTCCCTCTTTTGAGACACCTCATCTCCTTAACATAAATTTAGATTTGACTAAAGGGATTCATAGATAACAAAGATACTTTCACTACTTGAGAAATTCTAGAAACTTAGATTTTTCCCATCCGGAAACTGGGGACAAAGGCCAATGGCATTCTTTTTTTATTCAGTTGCTATTCCATATTTACAGGTTCTGTATCCCTGGATGCAACCAACTGCAGACTCAAAATACTGGCAGAGCAATAGTGTCTGTACTGAACATGAGTAGACTTTTTTTTTTTTTTAAGATTTATTTGATGGGGCCAGCACTGTGGTGTAGTGGGTAAAACCACCTGTAGTGTTGGCATCCCACATGGGTGCTGGTTCGAGTTCTGGCTGCTCCACTTCCAATTCAGCTCCCTGCGAATGTACCTGAGAAAGCAATGGAAGATGGTCTAAGTACTTGGGCCCCTGCACCCATGTGGGAGACCTGGAAGAAGCTCCTGGCTCCTGGCTCCGGATTGGCCCAGCTCCAGCTGTTGCAGCCATCTGGGAGTGAACCAGCAGATGGAAGACCTCTCTCTCTCTCTCTCTCTCTGCCTCTGCTTCTTTCTAACTCTGCATTTAAAATAAATACACAAATCTTAAGAAAAAAAACTACAAAATATTTATGCATTTATTTGAAAGGCAGAGATAGAGAGAGAGAGGGAGACACACAGGGCTTGTTCCTCCCCAGATGGCTGCAGTGGCCGTGGACTGGGCCAGGTCAAAGCTGGGAGCCAGGAGCTTCATCCGGGTCTCCCATATAGGTGGCTGGGGCCCAGGTACTTTGGTCATCTTCTGCTGTTTCCCAAACCATTAGCAGGGAGCTGGTTTGGAAGTGGAGCAGCTGGGACTCGAACTGGTGCCCATACAGGATGCCAGTGTCACAGGTGGCAGCTTTACCTGCTATGCCTCAGCACTGACCCCCCCCCCCAGGAAATTTTTACTGAAAAACGAAAGTATTAGGGGATGCAGAACTCAGTAGCAGCTTCAAGTGCTCAGTTCAGGACAGCAGTAGTAATGTCATCCCTCATTCTGTGTTTCAGTATGCAGTAGTTTTGTGACTCTTACAGTAAAAGAGTTTGAAACGGCTCTTCAGAACCCATCCATTCTTTGGCAGGTGTTTGGCACAGTGGTTAAGATTCCACTGGGTGGCCAGCGCCGCAGCTCACTTGGCTAATCCTCTGCCTGTGGCGCTGGCACCCTGGGTTCTAGTCCCTGTTGGGGTGCCAGATTCTGTCCCGGTTGCTCCTCTTCCAGTCCAGCCCTCTGCTGTGGCCCAGGAAGGCAGTGGAGGATGGCCCAAGTGCTTGGGCCCTGCACCCCATGGGAGACCAGGAGGAAGCACCTGGCTCCTGATTGGCGCAGCGTGCCAGCCGTAGTGGCAATTTGGGGGGGTGAACCAATGGAAAAGGAAGCCCTTTCTCTCTGTCTCTCTCACTAACTCTGCCTGTCAAAAAAAAAAAAGATTCCATTGGGGATTGCCATATCCCATATCTGAATCCCTGTTTTAAATCTGGCTCCACTTTTAATTCAGTTTCCTGCTAATGTGCACCCTGAGAATTGCAATGATAGCTCAGTGACCTAGGTCCTGCCACCCACGTGGGAGACCTGGAATGAGTTCCTGTTTCCTGGCTTCAGCCTGGCCTAGTCCCGGCCCCTGGCTGTTGTAGGCATTTGGGAGGCCAACCAGCAATGGAAGAGTTTCTAAGTGTGTGTGTGTGTATCTGTCTTTCAAATAAATTAACTAAATTTTAAAGGTCATGTTCATTCTTGCACATAAAAATCAGTGGTTCTTTTTTAAGAATTTCACTCATTTGAAAGGCAGAGTGACAGGGAGAGACACAGAAATATCTTCCAACCTCTGGTTCACTCCCCAGATGCCCACAATGACCAGCACTGGACCAAGCTGAAGCCAGGACCAGAAAGTCCATGTGGGTTTCCCACGTGAGTCACAGGGACCCGAGTACTGGGGCCGTCATCTGCTACCTCCTAGTAGCGGGGACTTGGACCAGCACTCTGATACGGGACGTGGCTGTCCCAAGTGGCAGCTTAACATGCTGCACTGCATCGCTCACCCCCAAAACAATGTTTGATGGCTGTGTATCTTGCTGTTTGATTACAGCTAACTGTTTGCTTATACACACTGCTTGAATCTTCCCTTTGCTTTCCCCCCAATCCTACTAAGTAGATAAGACCGTGCTTCCACACATGATGTATTTAATCTGGGGAAAACATAATGCTCTCATCCACTCACACTAGTGACTTATAGTAATCACACTCATTTGATTCTTTAAGTTTTCACAGTTTCCTTTTTTTATCAGTCGTCAGTCATGGGCAAAATAATACCAAAGAACAGATATCAGTGTGCTTTCCTCTGCTGAAAAAAAAAAAACTTTTTAAAAAGAATTTATTTGAAAGGCAGAGTTACCCAGAGGATCTTCCATTTGCTGGTTCACTCCCCAGATGGCCACAGCAGCCAGGGCTGGGCCAAGCCATAGCCAGGAGCTTCTTCCGGGTCTCCCATGTGGGTGCAGGGGTCCAAGCACTTGGGCCATCTTCTGTTGCTTCCCCAGGCATGTTAGCAGGGAGCTGGATTGGAAGTGGAGCAGCTGGGACTCAAACTGGCACCCATGTTGGATACCTGCATCACAGGCAGCAGTTTAACACGTTTTACCACAGTGCTGGCCATGAAAAAATTTTTAAAAATTTTAATTAATTTTTAACAGATTCAGTATGATTTGTATGTGCAAGTCTAAGAACATGATACTCCCCTGCTCTCTCCCTTCTGTCTTTTTTTTTTTTTAGTTTTTGATATAACATTTTAAATTCACATTACAATAAAAAGGCTTCACTACTTCACTGAATAAGAAATTTAACAAGTAAAAAGCAAAAATACCCTAGTTTAGTGGGATTATAGACAAGGGGTATAGACAATAATTGAATATATACATGACGATTTCACCCATATACAGGCATTTTGGTCAGTGAGTCGTTCATAATTTCTTCCAATGAAATATAGCCATTGACAATCTACCGTCTAAATGTCCCGAAAAATCTTAACAGGAACTCTGTATGCTTTGATGTCTGGGGAGATGATCCACTCCTGTGCAGTTACATATAGGACAGACTAGTCTTCACGAGCTGTACCTGGAGCCACATCATCACACGGACGAGTACATAGAAACAAGATCATTACTTAACGGACTGTGTCTCAATCTCATGTGGTAGTTTTGGAAGACTGAATTCTGACTGCAGTAGGAGGAACATAGCTGGGAAAACCCAATGGAGTTGGAAACTGAAGCGCTGTGGTAAGTGCAGGGTCATCACAGGTGAGTCGTGGGTGAGAATGCACGCTGAAGTGTGGCCTGGCAGCTTGCTTCAACCACAGGCTTCAGGCCACTATTTCTTTGGTAGCCATGAAGAAAAGGAAGTCTACCCCTAGTGTACCAAAGGGGCTGTTCTGGGTGGAGCAGTCTGCGGACAAACAGGCGCTTTCTAAAACTGGTGTTTGAAGCTGTGTGATGCCGAGCCCCGTCTTCTCCTGGGTTCTCGGGAATTGAATGTGGCCATAGAGAAGGAAAACAGACACAAAACAGCAGCTAAGGTTTCTCCTCCGGCACATGCCTTTAATCTGAAGCTCTCTCTTGTAAACAATAATTCAGCCCGACTCGTGTTTGTAGATTCTTGGGAAATGACAAGATCACTTATGAGGGTGTCATTACTGCGCTAATGTATGCTTTGTTCTTTTATTACCCAAGGAGAAAATTCTCTGAGCAGTGAGAGTCAACACTCACTTTAACAATAGCATTGCCTACTAAGTCATACTGAAATGCAAAGCCAATTCAGTTAAGGAAACATCCGGATAAGATGAATGGGCCATGATAATAGTATGGGCTTTCAATTATGCATCTCACGTTATAAGGTATACAAATTCTTTTCCTAAATGTTTATTAACGTTCTGCATATCTCTGGTGGTAAATATCAAGGAAGTCAGTTTGCAGATGAGAAAATTGAGGCCGGAGTGTTTGTCACCGGTCCAGAGATGACTGAGGAGCTGTGGAGAGACACAGAGAGTGAGTTTCTTGATCTTCGTGACAGTCTGCCATTATGGGTTTTCCTTTGTTCTCTATGCGTCCTGTAACGTGGAATTGTTCAGGGCTCTCTCTTGGGCTCTTGTCCCATATTTCACTCTATCCATCTCTCTGAGCAATCTTGTACCACAGACTCTCACTTTCCAATCTGTGTCTCTTGTCCAGCTGTCTGTCTCAGACTCCATTTAACCCGTACATACGCCACCCGCTGGCTGGCTCCACTTCAGTCTGTTTACCACCAAGTGCTGTTGGCTCTAACTCCTGAACATCCCCGTCTGTGCTTTCTTTCCATCCCCATTACCTCTGTCTTTATTCAGGCCTCTGTTATCTTTTGCTTAGACTTCCTGCCTCCATTTCATCCCATTCTCCTTATCCTAGCCAGAGCCACCTCTTTAAAATGCAAAAAAAAAAAAAAAAAATCAGGTCTGATCCTCTTTAAAGCAAAGCAACAACGCTTTCATTTTCCCGTTGTTCTTAGGATGGACCTGAAATCTCCTAGCTCAGCTGACAGAGCTCCGAATGATCTGGTCCCTTGGCCTCTTTTGTCTCATCCCTTTCTGTTCTTCCTCCTCACGCTAAACTTTCCAACAGCTGAACAGACTTGCTTTCTCTTGTGTAGACTTCCATTTTGTTCTCTCCCCACCCCTGGCCTAATTTGCTCTAATGTCTTTCAAATCAGCTCAGACAGCCTCTGCGCTCTTCCTTCCCCACGAGTCAGGACGGGGTCTCTTCCTATTGATCCTGTAATAGACTGTACTTGTAGCCCTGGAAATGCCGTAGGGTAACTGCCCAATAACTGGAGCATAGTCCTGGAGCATAGTCCTGCTAGACTCAGCTTGGGGAACAGAGGGCCTGGATGGACTGATTCACCACTGTACAACAGGGATGGTACTTAACAGTGAGCAATAAATAATGATTTGCTCAGTGAATGAATGAAGGAAAAAAGGAACAAAACATTTATTGCCTTTTTTTAAAAGATTTATTTATTTATTTGAAAATCAGAGTCACACAGAGAGAGAAGGAAAGGCAGAGAGAGAAAGAGAGAGGTCTTCCATCTACTGGTTCACTCCCCAGATGGCCGCAAGAACTGGAGCTGCGCAGATCCGAAGCCAGGAGCCAGGAGCTTCTTTCATGTCTCCCACGCAAGTGCAGGGGCCCAAGGACTTGGGCCATCTTCTACAGCCTTCCAAGGCCACAGCAAAGAGCCAGATCAGAAGTGGAGCAGCCAGGACCTGAACCTATACCCATATGGGATGCTGGCACTGCAGGCGGCAGCTTTACCCACTATGCCACAGTACCGGCCCCATTATTATAAAATCTTGGTTCTATATCAATAGAGATAGTACACCAAGTACAAAGGTGATCAACAGATGGCAGCAAATTAAAGAACTATGGGGCCAGCACTGTAGTCTAGTAGGTAAAGCTGCCGCCTGCAGTGCTGGCATCCCATATGGGCACTGGTTCAAGACCCAGCTGCTCTACTTCTGATCCAGCTCTCTGCTATGGCCTGGGAAAGTAGTAGAAGATGACAGAAGTCCTTGGGACCCTGCACCCATCTGGGAGACCTGGAAGAAGTTCTTGGCTCCTGGCTTTGAACTGGCCCAGCTCTGGCCGTTGTGGCCAATTATGGAGTAAACCAGCTGATGGAAGACCTCTCTCTCTCTCTCTCTCTCTCTCTGCCTCTCCTTCTTTCTCTATGTAACTCTGACTTTCAAATAAATAAATAAATCTTTTAAAAAAATAAATAAAATTTAGAAATTTCTGGGAAAGGTAGTCTTATTTTCTACTGTTTAAATAAATGGAAGCTTAAATTACTACTACTTTAAAAACTAACGAAATTATTTGATCTTGGGTAATTTATGTAAATTTTTTTTTTTTGATAGGCAGAGTGGACAGTGAGAGAGAGAGACAGAGAGAAAGGTCTTCCGTTGCCGTTGGTTCACCCTCCAATGGCTGCCGCAGCCGGCGCGCTGCGGCCGGCGCACCGCGCTCATCCGATGGCAGGAGCCAGGTGCTAGGTGCTTTATCCTGGTCTCCCATGGGGTGCAGGGCCCAAGCACCTGGGCCATCCTCCACTGCACTCCCGGGCCACAGCAGAGGGCTGGCCTGGAAGAGGGGCAACCGGGACAGAATCCGGCGCCCCGATTGGGACTAGAACGCGGTGTGCCGGCGCCGCAAGGCGGAGGATTAGCCTGTTGAGCCACGGTGCCGGCCAATTTTTTTTAAAAATTATTAATTTAGGGAGCATTGTGGAGGCAACAGGTGATGACTCAAAAATACTTGGTCCCCTGCAACCCACATGAAAGACCTGGATTGACTTCCAGTCTCCTAGATGTGGCCTGTCCCACTCTTGGCTTTTGTGGGTATTTGGGAAATAAACCAAGAGGTGGATGAGCTCTGTCTCTGTCTCTCTTCCTTTCAAATAAAATAAAAAATAAATAAAAATTTATGTAACTAAACAGATTCACAGTGATGGACAAGTGGGGATATTGGAAATTCTACTTCCTGCAAAACCAAAGTTATAAAGCTGCAAATAATTAACCAAAATATCATAGAACCTCAAGTAATACCTAGGTCCACTCACCGG
The DNA here is from genome assembly GCA_949820135.1 of Sylvilagus floridanus. Taxonomy (NCBI): domain Eukaryota; kingdom Metazoa; phylum Chordata; class Mammalia; order Lagomorpha; family Leporidae; genus Sylvilagus; species Sylvilagus floridanus. Next base: position 5,298,103 of record OX463228.1, on the reverse strand, counting down.
ATATGCAAGTCCATCACTGATGCTGGGGTGGTGGAAGAAACTATGCGTTTATTTTGCAATGTACAGAGCAAAGAATCAGTTAGCTTTCACTCAATTCCCAGGCTCTCTGAGCAATTAAAGATGGTGTATCTTACGGATTAAAGTTGAGGTTGAATAGTGTGTGATCAGCTCCCATGCAGGTGTTGGGTTGGTCCACATGGCCCTCCTTTGATTGGTCAGTGATAAGAGAGCCGGTGTGTTCTCCTAAGAACACTGTGATGGCAAAGTGGACTCTGGTATGTTTGAGGTCTACAGGAATATGTTTATTACTCTATCTGATCAGGGCCTGAGGTTCCTTGAAGTGTCTCAAAATGAAGTCTAGCATTAGGAGGATTAACTGTATCGATGATAATTGAATTCTGAGTCTTATGACCTTGGGCCTTGTAGGACAGGCCTGACCCATGCACCACTGCCTTAATTCACTGAGTAAGAAGTTGACTTGCAACATCAAAGTAGGCAAAGGGCTGTGGGCTGAGGGATAGAGGCTGGGCCTGATAAAGTCTACACCTAGGGCATTAGGGATGGGGACCCAGTTTCAGTCTGCCCCATTTCTTGTAACTCCACCATCCTGAGGGGTATAGGCACAATGTCCTGTCTAGCTACATCTTGCTGTTAAGGGACATAATAGAATTTTTCAGAATTGGAGGAGAGGAAGCCGAGAAGAGTTCTTGACTAGAAAATCCATGTTCCTGGGTTTAACTGAGGAGATGCTCTGTATCATGATAAGGTTTGGCCCAGTTTGTCTCATCATATGTTTATCTTTCAGGTGCATCATTGCTCCATAGCAACAACAAAAACAACACACAGGGGCAGGCGTTTGGCATAGTGGTTAAGACGCCGCTTGCGATCCTTATACCCCAAATTGGAGTGCCAGGGTTCGAGTCATATCTTTGCTTCAAATTCTAGCTTCCTTCTAATGCACACCCTGGGAGATAGAAGCGTTGGCTGCAATATCTGTCTTCTTGCCACCCATGTGGGAGGTCTGGAATGAGTTCTGTGTTTCTGCTTTTGGCCAGGCCCAGGCCTGGATGTTGAGGACATTTGGGAGGAGTGAACCGGTGGATGGAAGATCTCTCTCTGACTCCTCTCTCTCTCTCTGCCTTTCAAACAAAAAAGAATAAATATTTTTAAAAACGGAAAAGCAAGGGGCTCCTGTTGTGGTGCAGTGGGCTAAGTAGCTGTTTGCAATGTCAGCGTCCCATATCAGAGGACCAGTTCTAGTCCTGGCTGCCTCACTTCCCTTCCAGGCCCTGCTTCCATGCCTGGGAAAGCAGTAGAGAATGGCCCAAGTACTTGCACACTTATAATTCACATTGGAGAGCCGAATGGAGTTTCCAGCTCTTGGCTTCAACCTAGACCCAGCCTCAGCTGTTTGGGGAATAAATGAGCAGATGGAAGATCTCTTTCTCTCACTCTGCCTTCCAAATACATAAAATTAATATTTTTCAAAGAAGATTTTATTAATTTGAGGGGTAGAGTTACAGACAGAAGGAGAGACAGAGAGACAGAGAGACAGAGATCTTCTATCCACTGATTCACTTCCCAAAAGGCCACAACAGCTAAAGCTGAGCCTATCTGAAGCCAGGAGCCAGGAGCTTCTTCCAGGTCTCCCATGGGTGCAGGGGCCCAAGCAGTTGGGCCATCTTCTACTGCTTTCCCAGGCCACAAGCAGAGAGCTGGATTGGAAGAGGAGCAGCCAAGATACGAACCAGTGCACATATGAGATGCTGGCACTAGGTGGAGGAGTAGCCTACTACACCACAGCACTGGCCCCAATAAAATAAATCTTTTTCTTTTAAAGATTTATTTGTTTATTTGAAAGTCAGATTTATTTGTTTATTTGTTTATTTGAAAGTCAGAGTTACACAGAGAGAGAAGGAGATGCAGAAAGAGAGAGGTCTTCCATCCACTGGTTCATTCCCCAATTGGCCGCAACACCCAGAGCTGAACCAATCCAATGTCAGGAGCCAGGAGCTTCTTCAGGGTCTCCCACGTGGGTGCAGAGCCCAAGCACTTGGGCTATCCTTTGCTGCCCCCCCAGGCCATAGCAGAGAGCTAGATTGGAAATGGAGCAGCCGGGTCTTGAACTGGCGTCCATATGGGATGCCAGCACTGCAGGCGGCAACTTTACCCACTATGCCACAGCGCCAGCCCCAATAAAGAAAATCTTAAACACACACCCACACACACCCAAACACTCCACCCCCACCCCTCCACACACACACCAGAAAGGCAATGTAGGAGTAGACTATTAAAAAACCACAACATTTCAATATTCCTATACTTATAATGCAAACCAGAAAGATTAGCAGTTTGTACCACCAGAGACTGCCAGTCCTATACTAGGAGTAGAGCCATTGGGCCGGACATGTATTAACCTGGGTGTGTGTATCTTGGAGAGTCAGGGAAATATCTCCAGACCCTATCAGGGATGTACTCATCACATTCTGTTTTAATGAGGGCACAGTCTCTCTCCTGGGCAGCTTGAGGAAATAATAACATTACCTGCAGAAGTAGAGGACGTGATGAATGGGCTCGTATTTAACGACAGTGCAAAGGCCCTGCAGAGATCGGCCATGCCAACAGCGGGATAGGAGACAGAAGTGTGCCTGCTTAGGAAGTAGGTCATCTACAGTGTCTTTAACAAAACAAGGAAACTTCAGGTCTGACACTGGACAACTCTGCCTGGCCAGTTTGGTTCTAAGCTCCCTGTGGAGTTGGCTCCCTACAGAGTTCAACTTCTTCCTGTACCTCATTCTGCTGTGTTCTCCTTTCTCCCACCGTGTTGCTCCCAAACGCATTCCCTAGTAAACAGTCTGCACATCAGATGTTCCCTTGGAGTCTGCTTCCCAGGGAGCCAACCTCGAACGGGCAGAAATACCTTTCCTATGTATTCAATTTTCCAAAGAAAACACCCATTTAAGCCTTAATGTCTCAGTTTCAATGACAGTATTTTTCAACTGGGAACTATATATAATTAGAAAACCCTGAGTCTGACATATCATATGATCCCGTTTATATGAAATGTTCAGAGGAGGCAAATCCATGTAGACAGACAGTAGCCTAGTGGTTGCCAAGGGCTTGTAGGTGACTGCTAAAGGATATGAGGTTTCTTTGAAGTGATGAAAATATTATAGAATTAGGTAGTTGATTGGCAGCTGTACAATCTTGTGAATGTAATAAAATCTACTGAATTGGATACTTTAAAATGGCGATTTAAAAAATATTTGCATCTCTAAAATTTTAAAAATTTATTTGAGGGGCCTGTACCGTGGCCTAGTAGGTTAATCCTCTGCCTGCGGTGCTGGCATCCCATATGGGGGCCAGTTCTGTCCTGGCTGCTCCTCTTCTGATCCAGCTCTCTGCTATGGCCTAGGGAAGCAGTGGAAGATGGCCCAACTGCCTGGGCCCCTGCACCCACATGGGAGACCTGGAAGAAGCTCCTGGCTCCTGGCTTCAGATTGGCCTAGCTCTGGCCATTACAGCCATCTTGGGAGTGAACCAGTGGATGGAAGACCTCTCTCTCTGCCTTTCAAATAAATAAATCTTTTAAAAACATAAAAAAAAATTATTTGTTTATTTGAAAGGCTAAGTGTCAGAGACGTAGAGACAGAGAGAAATCTTCCATTTGCTGGTTCACTCCCCAGATGTCCACAACAGCCAGGTCTGGGCCAGGCCAAAGTCAGTAGCCAGGAGCTCCATCCTGGTCCCTTACAGGGTCCAAATACTTGGGCCATCTTCTGCTGCTTTCCCCAGGGATATAAGCAGAAACTGGATCAGAGGTGGACTGGAACCAGCAGTCTGATATGGGCTGCCAGTGTCACAGGCTGCAGCTTTACCTGCTGCGCCACAACACCGGCTCCTTCTGTGAACTTTAGACAAATCGACCAGTGTGAAAGGTTTATTTACTCACTCGTCTGTCAAGCACCTTCTCACAGGCCTGACATAATGGAAGTGCTGGGAGGTTGAGAAATACAAAGTCAGTGATACATGGACTTTGAATGTCTTGCAGACTAATAAGGGAGACACAGTGTGGCCTTCATCTCCCACCTTGTTATTTCTCTAGAAGATATGTTTGTGTGCATTTGTGTCATTAGCAATAGTTATGGCCTCCATGGAATGACATTTATTTAGCATCAAATTGTCTCTGATGTTGCAGTACGTGCTATATGCCATACAGGCTAAACAGACTTGAATTCTTTCTCCTGAGTAATTTGCATGTGACAGAGATGACTGCATAGATAATCATATGAGGTCATTTTAATTTAAAAATAATTTATGAATGAGTATGTACAGATATATTAAGAATGGGTATTTGTTATGCTTGAGTGAAACAACTATATCATGTATTTTTAGATAAGGTAAAGTTGACACTGCTCTCCAGTTAATTCTGGAAAATGATCCATTCAGAAATTGCTTGAAAGAGAAGAGGAGGCACAGGCCTGCAGGGGTAGGGCAGAAAGGAGATTTTCAGATTTATGGCAAATACAGCACAAGGTTAGGTGCTTGGACACACGGATCTTTGCTCCTTTGTTTACCAGTTACTTAACCTGTCTTAGTATTTAAGCTCAGTTTTATTTAAGCTCAGTTTCCTCATTGGTAAAATGGGAATAGGGTTGTTCTGAAAACCAAATCATAAGGGAAATATACATATATGTGTGTGTGTATATGTGTATATATATATATGTATATATATATATATATATATATGGCATGAGCTAACTCACCCTAAGTGGTGTGTAAATAAAGTAATCCTTAGAGGCTAAGAAAACTCAAAGGTAGAGAACAAGATGAAAACATATATATGTACACCTTCCATAACCCTTTGTTGTAATAACTTGAACCAAATGTTGAAAAACAAAAATGCTAATAGCAGTATTAAAAAACGGTCATCTAAAGCTTGCTATTAAAAGGAACAGTTTCCAAGTTAAAGACATCCTGCAGTATTTAGCTTGGGCTCGTTTTATTCTAGGGCCCGTGAGCTCATCAGAACAAGGGTGATTTTCTACCCAGAATGAATACCCGCCCCCCAAAATTCAAGAAGTGGTATATTTACAGATACGTTTTCATCTTGTTCTCCTCTAACTTTGAGTGTTTGCAAAATGGTGTATTTGCCCTAAGAAGTAAAAGCGTCCAGAGGTGAAGCTACAAGCGGCTCCGGCCGACTGACCGCCACCCCCTTGCTAACCACTCCAGGCTGTGTAGGCAGCCCCGTTGCAGGAGGGTCTCGCTGTGGGTCTGAAATCCCCAGGAGGCGAGAAAGCAGCCCACACTGGCTAACCCCTCTCTGAGGAAGCTGGGGTTCGTTGTACAGACACGCGGGGACAGGGCCCCGGACCACCCCAACCACATCAGCTCTCCAAGCCTCGTCTGAAAACGGGCCGAGCTGGACGGTCCGTCGCTGCCCAGTCCGAGGTCCAGGGCGAGCCCGCAGCACGGCTGCATGTGCACTCTGTGACCGGTCAAGGCTGAACGGTGAGCGAGGAGGGGCAGCACAGGGCGCCGATCCAGCTCAGCTCGCTAAAGCACCGGTCCACACTACCGGTCTTTCCCAGCGCTGCACTTTGCCCACAGCGCGGACAGCAGGCAGCCAGCCTCAACTGCCAAGGACCGCGGGTCGGTCTCGCGCCTGCGTACTGCGGTCCGAGGGCGGAGAGCGGCCCCCTCGCCTCCCGGAAAATCGCGCGAGATTCCCCCGCCCTCCGCCTGCCACTCTAGCACGGTGAGTGACGCGCTGGGGGCTGCGGCCGCCGGGGTGCCCTGGCCCTCTTCAGGGGCTTCTGGGGACACTGCTGTCATTGTGCAGGACACGGTAGAAGCAGGAGTAGGTCTTTTTGTAAAGGATTGTTGGGGGTTAGCAACTTCAGTGTGGGCAGGTTGTGTCCGAGGTGCCCCTGGGACCTCGGAGTGACACTTGTTTGTGGAGCTCCTGCCTTATGCCAGGAATAGGGGCAGGCGCGAAGCCTTGTCCTCTTGGCGCTGACGATCTGGGCAGTGAGGTGGTAAGTCTGCGCTGGAAATGCAGACCACTGAGGGTTTTTCCATGGTCGTGGCCAGAGGTGGGAGCCCCAGGGTGGGTCGGCACCCTACAGGCAGCCCACGTGTGACACCTGGGGAGAGGGAGGAGGACACGCGCAGTCACTCCAGGCGGGGGGCTGCAGAAGCGATGGTGGGAGAATAAGCCAGCAAGAGAAGGATTGACACGTGGGCGGTTAAAGGGCGTTAGGAAGCCCAGGCAATGGAAATTGTGTGTGGGTTTTTTTTTGTTTGTTTTTTTTTTTTTTTTTGACAGGCAGAGTGGACAGTGAGAGAGAGAGACAGAGAGAAAGGTCTTCCTTTGCCGTTGGTTCACCCTCCAATGGCTGCCGCGGTTGGCGCGCTGCGGCCGGCGCACCGCGCTCATCTGATGGCAGGAGCCAGGTGCTAGGTGCTTTTTCCTGGTCTCCCCATGGGGTGCAGGGCCCAAGCACCTGGGCCATCCTCCACTGCACTCCCGGGCCACAGCAGAGGGCTGACCTGGAAGAGGGGCAACCGGGACAGAATCCGGCGCCCCGACCGGGACTAGAACCCGGTGTGCCGGCACCGCAAGGCAGAGGATTAGCCTGTTGAGCCATGGCGCCGGCCTTGTGTGTGTGTTTTAAGATTTATTTTATTTATTTAAAAGACAGAGTTACAGAGAGACGTAGAGTGAGAGCGAGAGCGAGAGAGAGAGAGAGAGAGCTTTTCCATCTGCTGGTCACTCCCCAAATGTCCACAGTGGCTAGAGCTGAGCTGATCCGAAGCCGGGAGCCAGGAGCTTCTTCCGGGTCTCCCACGTGGGTGTGGGGGCCAAAGGGCTTGGGTCATCTTCTACTGCGTTCCCAGGCCATAGCAGAGAGCTGGATGGGAAGTGGGGCAGCCAGGACTTGAACTGGCACCCAAATGGGATACTGGCACCCATATGGGATGCTGGCACTTCAGGCCGGGACTTTAACCCTCTGTGCCACAGCGCTGGCCCCTAGTGTGTGTTTTTGAACATGGGTTCAAGTTGGGAGACCTTAGGCAAATGATTTAACCTTGTAGCTCCCTTAGCTCATCTGGAGGTGATGGTGTTACCAAGTTGCGGTTACTGGGAAGAGGGGGTTAAACAAGATAAGGAATGTAAAGTCTGTGGCTCAGTTCCTGGCACTTGGGAACATGGGAAATGGGCTAAGAGACAGGATGTTTCCAAGATCCCATCTGGTTAGGATTAGGGCTTGTGCTCCACTCTCAATGGCCTCTCCCTTATGCAAGACTACAAGGTGGAAACTCAACACATTCTTTATGACCAGCAGTAGAGCCAACTTTCCAGTTGATCATCCATCTGGTATTGTTTTGGAATATTACCCGGCATCAATTAGAAGCTCTCTTAATATCATACCCGGTCAGTGTGTTCTGCTGAGATCCCTCCCACACACACACACACTAGGGATTAATTCAATACCTTGCTCTTCTTTCAGTTCTTGAACTCGGTGTGTTTAATTTTAGATGTCAACTTTGTGACCAAATCAAGTTCTTTATATTTAAAGATTTATTTATTTGAAAAACAGAGTTACACACAGAGAGAGAGGGCAAGACAAAGAGATCTTCCATCTCCTGCTTCACTCCCCAAATGCCCTACAGCTCACGGCCTAGAGCCTGGAACCTGGAACTCCTGGGTCCACCCCATGGGAGACCAAGCACTTGAGCCATCGTCTGCTGTTTTCCTAGGCACATTAGTGAGAAGCTGGATTAGAAGAGGAGCAGCCGGGACTCAAACTAGCGCTCACACGGGATGCCAGTATTGTAGGTGGAAGCCTAACCTGTTGCACCACAACACTAGTCCCAAGTTTTTTATATCTTTAATGTGTTGTTTGTGGGATATTGTGTAATTAGCCTACATTATTAAATTATAGTCTTTGACATTTGAGAGCTTTCTAATTTAATACAGAAGGAGGGAACTTTAAAAGTGTACTTTTCATGTTGAAAAGCAGTACTTGGACAGTATGCATATTTTAAGAAAACAAAACATATGAAAGTAATTAGAAAAGAGGGAGATATTAAACTTCAGAAAAATGTGAAACTTCATGTAGTATGACTCCTTTGAAAATTTAATCATCATAGTTGTATTGATAACCACTTAAGGATGGTTTAGACCCGTTTAATTTGGAAAACTTTGTTTTTTAATTCTTACATAGATAACTTGATGATTCATCACGTAAATTTTATGGACTTTTCCTTTTTTTTTTTTTAAGATTTATTTATTCGAGGCCGGTGCCGTGGCTCAACAGGCTAATCCTCCGCCTTGCGGCACCGGCACCCCGGGTTCTAGTCCCGGTTGGGGCGCCGGATTCTGTCCCGGTTGCCCCTCTTCCAGGCCAGCCCTCTGCTGTGGCCCGGGAGTGCAGTGGAGGATGGCCCGGGTGCTTGGGCCCTGCACCCCATGGGAGACCAGGAAAAGCACCTGGCACCTGGCTCCTGCCATCAGATCAGCACAGTGCGCCGGCCGCAGCGCGCCAACCGCGGCGGCCATTGGAGGGTGAACCAACGGCAAAAGGAAGACCTTTCTCTCTGTCTCTCTCTCTCTCACTGTCCACTTTGCCTGTCAAAAAAAAAAAAAAAAAAAAAGATTTATTTGTTTGAAAGGCGGAGTTGCAGAGAGGCAGAGGCAGAGAGAGAGGGGAATGTCTTCCATCCCATACAGTACTCCCCAGATGGCTGCAGCGGTCAGAGTTGCGCCGATCCAAAGCCAGGGGCCAGAAGCTTCCTCCGGGTCTCCCACACAGGTGCAGGGGCCCAAGGACTTGGGCCATCTGCCACTGCTTTCCCAGATCATAGCAGAGAGCTGGATGGGAAGTGGAGCAGCTGAGTCTCGAACCGGCACCCGTAAGGGATGTCAGCACTGCAGGCGGCAGCTTTACCTGCTTATGCCACAGCACTGGCCCCTTTATGGACTTCTTGGTGAGATGAAGCAGCATGCATGCAGTACCACCTTAAAAAGTTGAAGCCATTCAAGCCTGTAACTATAATGGTCAGGCAAAGGTAAGGGGAAGCCATTGAAGAACAGGGTCAGTGACACCAAGAGGAAGCAAGCAGAGGACATCCATGGACCAAGGAATGAAGAAACAAAGCAGTGCCAGGAAATAGAAAGGAAGGAGAGACTCAGCATAAGTAGGTGGACCTTGAATCCTGATTCTAATGAACCAACTTTGAGACAGTCGGAATTAGAATACACACTTGCGATTAGATAATGTTAAGGAATTACCTGTGCTGTTAATTATGTATAATGTGTGGTGTTTATGTTTAAAGTAATCTATTCTCAGACGTGCCCAGCTGGGTGATTTTTAGGTGAAACAAGATTCTGGGATGTTGAGGATTTGCTTTCTGGAGAAGCTGAGAAGTCCAGTGTTTTAGCTGGACAGCGTTGTGTTCAGAAGGAGAGAGTGGATGTTGAGGGCAGCTACCCATTTCTGAGGTTGTAAATCTGTGTGTTCACAAAAGCAAGGAAGCAGCTAGGGTGGGTGTACTTCCCTCTTCTTCATCGGGTCTTCCTGGGTGTCATAAACAGAAGACATTCGGTTTGTAATCAGGAACAGGATCCCTCTGCTCTAGGCTGGGTACCTGCAGGACAGCCAGGGCTGCTGTGTAGCCGTGTTTGTAAGAACCTGATGGGGGGCTACTGGGGAGCTGGGGACAGAGTGAGAAAACATGAGCTTGGGGATGAGAGGGTCGGTGTTTCAGTCCCAACCCCCTCCTTACCTGCCTTGCAATCATGGGCACATGCGCCATCATCTCCTGCGCCCTCATCTCCTTCTGCGCCCTCATCTCCTGTAAAGTGAGGACAGTAGGGTATTTACCTCTGTGACCCTGGTATAAGGAATTAGGAAGGAAGCTGTGAAGGTGCTCTATAACCCATCATCTCCATAGAAATGCTGTGTTAAGCAAAGATTTGAAAATGTATCCCATGATGATGATTATGTTCAATAAATCTGTAATGAAATAATCAGGTACTATGTAGGATAGGGAGAAATAAGAGTTCAGGGATCCCATGAACTTAGGAAGCAAGTTCAGTGTGGGGCTGTGGTGTTAGTAGGTTAGGTCTCCGCCTGTCATGTCAGCATCCCATATGGGCTTGGTTCGTGGCCCAGCTCCTCCTCTTTTTTTTTTTTTTTTTTTTTTTTTTGACAGGCAGAGTGGACAGTGAGAGAGAGAGACAGAGAGAAAGGTCTTCCCTTGCCGTTGGTTCACCCTCCAATGGCCGCTGTGGCTAGCATGCTGCGGTTGGCGCATTGCGCTGATCCGAAGCCAGGAGCCAGGTGCTTTTTCCTGGTCTCCCATGTGGGTGCAGGACCCAAGCACCTGGGCCATCCTCCACTGCACTCCTGGGCCATAGCAGAGAGCTGGACTGGAAGAGGGGCAACTGGGACAGAATCCAGCGCCCCAACCAGGACTAGAACCTGGTGAGCTGGCGCCACAGGTGGAGGATTAGCGTATTGAGCCGTGGCGCCAGCCTCCTCCTCTTGTAATCCAGTTCTTCTGCTTGTTGCCTGGGAGAACAGTAGAAGATGTCCTAAGTGCTTGAGCCCCTGCACCCACGTGGGAGACCTGGAAGAAGCTGCTAGCTCTTGGCTTTGGATCGGCCCAGGTCTGGCCATTGCGGCCATTTGTGGAGTGAACCAGTGGATGGGAGAGACCTCTCTCTCCTCTCTCTCTCTGTAACTCTGCCTCCTAGAAAAATAAATTAAACAATCTTAAAAAATAAAAAGTATGTGTTAATAAAATGCAGAGGATTAAGTACCAGATGGATTTACAGGTGGTGGTTAAATGTATAAATGTGGTACTTTGTAGAATCTTCACATCAGAAATGGTGCCAAGGACTCAGTTTGTGGCAATGTTGATGGTGCTAAGGACTCAGTTTGTGACAGTGTTGTAAAAACAAGCACTTGACAAAATTGTTTTTCTTTATATTTCTCAATGTTATTTTTAAGTACTAAAATAAAATAATGAGAGAATGAATAATCAGTAGATATTTACTAATAAAAATATCTCAAAGACAGTGATAAAGAATAGGGTGATGTCAGGGGAACCTAGCAGAAGAGCTTAGTGTTTAGTGAGCCTTCCTCCTGTCAGCCACTCACATCCTTTGACATCTAACACTACCTGGTGAGTTGTTCATACCCTATGGGCTGTCCCGGTGTGGCCAGCAGGGTGCTGGCGGCTACTGTTTAGGCAACAGGGCCATCCCTGAGCCACTGGCCCAGCTGTTTTGAAAAGTAGGCCACTGGGGAAGGTGTTGTGGCTCTGTGAGTTATGCTGCCTCTTAGGAACCCCACATCCCATACTGAAGTGCTGGTTGGAGTCCTAGCTCCTCTAGTCCCTATCCAGCTTCCTGTTAATGCGATGCTGGGAGACAGTAGATGATGGCTAGAGTGCTTGGGTCTGTGCTACCCCACAGAGAGACCCGATGGAGTTCTGGTTCCTGGCTTCTGCCAGACTCAGTTCTGGCTGTTGTGGGTATTTGGGATGGAAGATTCTCTCTCTCTCGTAGATGAAAAACAATAACAAATTTTGTTTTAAAAAGAAGTAAGTAGGCCACCTGTCTCAGGATAAGTCCTAGCCTTTGAGTAAGAACTCCTAAGTCACTGGAACTTCATTTTGCTTATTTCATTAGTTCAGTTTATAAACCCAGAATAAATTGATCCTTCAATTATTTGGACATTCTTCATTAGAAAATTCCCAATAAGTGATGATTTTTCAGAGCAAATCTACTAAGGAATTTTCATATTTTAAAAAGGTTTATTTATTTATTTATTTATTTTTATTTTTTATTTTTTTTTACAGGCAGAGTGGACAGTGAGAGAGAGAGACAGAGAGAAAGGTCTTCCTTTGCCGTTGGTTCACCCTCCAATGGCCGCCGCAGTCGGCGCGCTGCGGCCGGCGCACCGCGCTCATCCGATGGCAGGAGCCAGGAGCTAGGTGCTTTTCCTGGTCTCCCCATGGGGTGCAGGGCCCAAGCACCTGGGCCATCCTCCACTGCACTCCTGGGCCACAGCAGAGGGCTGGCCTGGAAGAGGGGCAACCGGGACAGAATCCGGTGCCCCGACCGGGACTAGAACCCGGTGTGCCGGCGCCGCAAGGCGGAGGATTAGCCTGTTGAGCCACGGCGCCGGCCAAAAAGGTTTATTTATTTGAAGTCAGAGTTACAGAGAGAGATGGAGAGACAGAGATTTTTTTTTTTTTTTAAGATTTTATTTGTTTATTTGAGAGGTAGAGTTACAGACAGTGAGAGGGAGAGAGAGAGGTCTTCCGTCTGTTGGTTCACTCCCCAGATGGTCCCAACAGCCACAGCTGTGCTGATCCGAAGCCAGGAGCCAGGTGCTTCTTCCTGGCCTCCCACTTGGGTGCAGGAGCCCAAGGATTAGGGCCATCTTCCACTGCTTTCCCAGACCACAGCAGAGAGCTGGATTGGAAAAGGAAAGGCCAGGACTAGAACCAGCACCCATATGGGATGCCGACGCCACAGGCAGAGGATTAACCTGTTGTGCAATGGCGCCAGCCCCAGAGAGATCTTTGATCTACTGGTTTCACTCCCCAAATGGCCACAATGGCCGAGGTTAACCCAAGTGGAAGCCAGGACTCAGGAGCTTCATCCGGGTCTCTCACGTGGGTGGCAGGGAGCCAAGCACTTGGGCCATCCTCTACTGCTTCCCCAGGCCATTAGCAGGGAGCTGGATAGGAAACTGGAGCAGCCGGGACATGAACTGGTGCCCATGTGGGGTACTGGTGTTGCAGGCAGTAGCTTTACCTGCTATGCTACAACGCTGGCCCTGGGAATTTCCGTTTTAATAAATGAATGAAAGAGCCTTTGAAGGGGCCCACACTGTGGGTTAGTAGGCTAAGGCTCGGCCTGCAGTGCCAGCATCCCTTAAGGGTGCTGGTTTGTGTCCTGGCTGCCCCTCTTTCTATCCAGCTCTCTGTTTATGGCCTGGGAAAGCAATGAAAAATGGCTCAAGTGCTTGTACCTGGGTAGGAGACCAAAAGAAGTCCTGGCTCCTGGCTTTGGATTAGCCATTTGGGGAGAGAACCAGAGGGTAGAAGACCTTTCTTGTTGTTTCTTCCTCTCTCTGTTTGTAACTCTACCTCTCAAATAAATATTTTTTTAAAAAAGTGTAAAGGTCTTTTAATAAAAAAAAGAACCTTTGAACATTTGGTTACACTTCAGTTAAGCAGTTAGTGTTTTTATTGCCACTAGATTAACTGGCTAGCTCCTGAGGCGTGGTCATGTTGCTTTCTTTTAATCAAGCTGCTTAATCATGGTGGTGTGAGGATGAATGTGCATGAATTCTCTGAGTTCCAAACATTCTGCCTCACTCAGTCTTCAATGAACTTGTTTTTATTAGCTAAGAATTCTAATTAGATTTACTCCACCCCCCCACCCCCCACCCCCCATATATTTGCTTTAGGAAACAAATTCTTTTTTTTTTTTTGACAGGCAGAGTGGACAGTGAGAGAGAGAGAAAGGTCTTCCTTTGCCGTTGGTTCACCCTCCAATGGCTGCCGCGGTCGGCGCGCTGCGGCCGGTGCACCACGCTCATCTGATGGCAGGAGCCAGGTGCTTCTCCTGGTCTCCCATGGGATGTAGGGCCCGAGCACCTGGGCCATCCTCCACTGCACTCCCGGGCCACAGCAGAGAGCTGGCCTGGAAGAGGGGCAACCAGGACAGAATCCGGTGCCCCAACCGGGACTAGAACCTGGTGTGCCGACACCACAAGGCGGAGGATTAGCCTGTTGAGCCACGGCACCGGCCATTAGGAAACAAATTCTAATAGAAAAGTAGTGTATCCTTCATCTCATTGCTCAGAAACACAAATGGACTTCTTTATCTCTTACATTTCTGAATACTTCAAATCTTTTATGTGATTTAATACTCTTTCTATTTATAGGAGTATTTCATAGAGGAATCTTGTGAGACCACTGCATAAGCTGAGATGATTGTACAAAGAGTGGTGCTGAATTCCCGACCTGGTGCGTATTTGTTTATGAATGAACACCTGTGATCTTTGATAATTACTATAGCAAATGGGGGGATAAAAGCTAATAGGATGTCCAAGGGACAAATTAAGGTGATAAGAAGTAACATTAGTAAAGGCATTAGAAGAAGCTCTGCAAACTGTGCAGTATTCAGTTTTTCAAGTGATAACTTATCAAGACTATTTGTTGGTGAAATGAGGTATTTTGGAATTGTTAGAGCATTTGAAAGATTATATTGCAAATGTATTGTTCTTCACTGATTCTTGAAAATTTTTTCCTGTTTTATATGCAGTGTATTTTTAAAAAATATTTATTTATTTATCTGAGAGCGTTACAGAGAGAGAGAGAGAGAGAGATCTTCCATCTGCTGGTTCACTCCCCAAATGGCCACAATAACCAGGGCTGGGCCAGGCTGGGCCTGGCTGAAGCCAGTAGCTTCTTCTGGTTCTCCCACGTGGGTGCAGAGGCCCAAGTACTTGGTCCATCCTTGGATGTTTTCCCAGGAGCATTAGCAGGGAGCTGGATTGGAAGTAGAGTGGCTAGGACTCAAACTGGTGCCTACTTGGGATGCCAGCGTTGTAGGTCGTGGCCTAACCTACTCTACATTGCAGGCGTCACTTGTAATTATTTTTAAAAAGGAATTTTGAGGCGCCGGCACCGTGGCTCACTTGGCTAATCCTCTGCCTGTGGCGCCAGCACCCCCTATGGGTGCTTGGTTCTAATCCTGGTTGCTCCTCTTCCAGTCCAGCTCTCTGCTATGGCCCTGGAGGGCAGTGGAGGATGGCCCAAGTGCTTAGGCCCCTGCACCCGCATGGGAGACCAGGAGGAAGCACCTGGCTCCTGGCTTTGGATTGGCACAGTGCCGGCCGTGGGAGCCATTTGGGGAGTGAACCAACAGAAGGAAGACCTTTCTCTCTGTCTCTCTCTCTCACTGTCTATAACTCTACCTGTCAAATAAATTAAAAAAAATTTTTTTTGAAGTTGACAACAATAGTCAAAAAAAACCTGGAGAAAATCAAGTATGATTAAAGCTATTTGCAGGGGCTGGTGCTGTGGCATAATGGATAAAGCCACCACCTGCAGTGCCAGCATCCCATATGGGTGCCAGTTTGAATCCCAACTGCTCTAGTTCCAATCCAGCTCTCTGCTATCGCCTGGGAAAGCAGTAGAAGATGGCCCAAATCCTTGGGCCCCTGCACCCTCTTGGGAGACTTAGAAGAAGCTCCTGGCTCCTGCCTTCAGATTGGTGCAGCTCTGGCCATTGCAGCCATCTGGGGAAACCAGCAGATGGAAGACCTCTCTCTCTCTCTCTCTCTGCCTCTGCTTTCTGTAACTCCTCTGCCTTTTAAATAAATAAATAATCTTAAAAAAAAAACTATTTGCAGAATTTTTGCTAAGTCATTTCTAAAAGTTACAAGAAATTTTTTTAGAAAGCTTTTATTTAATAAATATAAATTTCATAGGTACAGCTTTAAGAATATAGCTATTCTCCCCCCCATACCCACCCTCCCACACCCACTTCCATCCCACTTCCTACTCCTTCTTCCATCCCATTCTTCATTAAGATTCATTTGTAATTATCTTTTATACAGAAGAACAACTCTATACTGTCAGCTCCTTCGGCCGCAAAAGGAACGATGCTGCTCGCAGTTAATCGGTCTTCAAAAGACTTTTACTTAGAAGGAGTGGGAAAGAGAGTGGGGGACCGGGAGAAGGGGGAGAGATGGCGCGCACGTTCCTTAAGGGGGAAAGCTGGCGTGCCCTCGTTCCCTAGCCTGCGGTCCGCTTATATACAGAATTCAACCAATCACAATCAATCAATCACAGTCCATGCACAGAGCTCTCCAATCCGGCACTTGATCATGATCAGCTGTGGAGTCACGCAGCAGGCAGGGCATCAGCGCCATCTTGTTGTTTACCACAATCCTCAGCTAGATGGAAAGTTCAATCAGCTGCTACATCCGCATTACTGCTATAAGCCAAACCCAGCATGGGGGGGTCCCATGGCAGGCCTATCCATGCGTCCCCACACTATACCAAGTAAAGATTTTGACAGTTTGCACCCACACAGACATACAAAGTATAAAGTACTGTTTGAAGACTAGCTTTACTGTTAATTCTCATAGTACAACTCATTAACCACAGAGGTCCTACATGGGGAGCAAGTACACAGTGACTCCTGTTGAAGAATTTGGAAATAGTGTAGATTTATTCATGTCTGTACTGAAACTGAGTGTTCTGAGAGTGACCTTTTAGGGAATAATATTTGCACAAAAAAGTGGCTTTTTGATTTCATATTTTTGTCCATTATCTTAGGGAAAAATGGCAATCCAGTGGCAGAGAATTTCCGAATGGAAGAAGTCAGTTTGCCGGATACTATCAAGGAAGGACAAGTAAAAGTTAGAACTCTCTACCTTTCTGTGGATCCCTACATGGTAAGAATCAGCATGCTGTATCTTGGTACAAAATAATTTTTTTCATGGTATTGCATTTAAATTTTATTGTGTAACCCATTATGATTGGTAAATATTTGAGTAGTTAAGTTTTTTTTTTTTTTTTTGACAGGCAGAGTTAGACAGTGAGAGAGAGAGACAGAGAGAAAGGTCTTCCTTCTGTTGGTTCTCCCCACAATGGCCGGCACACTGCGTTGATCCGAAGCCAGGAGCCAGGTGTTTCTCCTGGTCTCCCATGCGGGTGCAGGGCCCAAGCACTTGGGCCATCCTCCACTGCACTCCCAGGCCACAGGAAAGCGTTGGCTTGGAAGTGGGGCAACCAGGACAGATTCTGGTGCTTGACCAGGACTAGAACCCGGTGTGCCAGAGCAGGGGGAGGATTAGTCTATTGAGTCTATTGAGCCGCAGAGCTGGCCTGTAGTTAAGTTTTGATACTATTCTTTGTTCACTAAATTTTCTTGGCAGCCTTATTGAACCATAAACAATTGGGTTTGTTTAACCATAAACAACTAACCATAAACAATTGGGTTTGTTTGTGGACTCTCAAATCTATTCCATCAATTCATATGTTTATGCTAGTACCTCACTGCCTTGCTTACTGTAGCTTTTTGCTAAGTTTTGAAAGTAGAATGTGAGCATTTCCAACTTTGTTCTTTTCCAAGATTGTTTTGACTATTCTTATTTCCTTGAATTTCTACACGAATTTTGGAATCAAACTGTCAATTTCTACACAGAAACCAGCTGGGATTTTGAAAGGGATTGCTTTGAATCCAGATGCATTTGGGGAGTGTTGCCATCTGTGATGGTTAATTTTGTGTGTAAGCTTGACTTTGCCATGGGATACCAGATATCTTGTTAGACATTTTTGGGATATCTATGTGGGTATCTCTGGGAGAGACTGGCATTTGCTTGGTGGGCTGAGTAAAGCAGATAACCCTGTCCATTAAGGATGGGCTTCGTCCAGGCCATTGAGGAGAGCCTGAGTGGAATAAAAAGTAGAGGAAGGTTGAATTAACTCTGCCAGACTGGTACAGCTGAGGCTCTGATCTTCTGCCCTTGAACTCCTGGTTCTTGCGCCTTCAGTCCTGGCCTGGAATCTGTCCCATCAGCTGTCTGCTCCCAGAGCATTTGAACTACACCACTCAGTTTTCCAGCTTGTAGAAATGCATGTTTCTTGTGATGTCATTGTCTGGCTTTGATATCAGGATAATATTGGTCTCCTAGGATGAGTGGGGTAGTATTTCTTTGTTTTCTATTTCTGCAACAGTGGGTATTAATTCATATATGTGGGTATGCTCGTGTGTATGTATGTAAAATATCATATATAAAAATTATGCATGATTTGGAACTGAGACTATACCAAACAGTGGCCAAAGAAGAAATATCCATTCTCCTTTCCTTTTGTCTGGTCACTCAGAAATGCAGTGTGATTAGCTGGGCTTGTTGTTGCTTTTTGGCTCACATTCTTTGCTTCCACATAACTTGGAGGCCGCTTTGCATATACTGATGTGTATCAGCCCTGAGGACTGTCTGGAATACAGATATTCTGGGCGAGTTATTTTTTGACCGACATCTGCCTGTTTGGAACACTTCATTATCCCTCTGCCACATCTCATTTGTTGCAGGAGAAAATGTCGTGACTGGATTGTTTTCTCTCATAATGGGGTCCTGACCCGTTACTCAAGTAATTGCACATAGTTCGAAGATCTTTCAAGAACCAAACTGGTAGTTGCTTGTCTTACAAACTGATAAAGTACCTCTCATTCAGGCCTTTGAAACATGGCTTGCACGTCTTTTTCCTTTTTTAAGATTTATTTATTTGTTTGAAAAAGTTGCAGAGATGAGAGGGAGAGACAGAGAAAGAGATCTTCTATCCTCTGTTTTACTCCCCAGATGGCCGCAACTGACAGTGCTGGGCCAGGCCAAAGCCAGGAGCCTGGAGCTTCATCCGGGTCTCCATGTGAGTGTAAGGGCCCAGTACTTGGGCTATATTCTTCTGCTTTTCCCAGGCCATTAACAGGGAGTTGGATCAGAAGTGGAGCAGCTGGGACACAAACTGGTGCCCATATTGGATGCCAGCATTGCAGGCACGGTTTTATCTGCTGCACCATAACACCGGCCCTCTAGTTTTCTTACAGTCTAATACTTGGGCCCCCAACAATAGAGAGGAGCTGAGGAGAAACCTTGGACCCCTCACCACAAGTGAGAATTGAAGGGCCAGGCACTGACCCAGAAAATGATCAATTCAGGGCTGGTACTGTGGCACAGCAGGATAAGCTGCCACCTGCAGCACCAGCATCCATTATGGGCTCCAGTTTGAGTCCTGGCTGCTCCACTTCAGATCCAGCTCCCTGCTAAAGTGCCTGGGAAAGCAGTGGAAGATGGCCCAATCCCTGGACCCCTGCCATCCACATGGGAGACCCAGAGGAATCTCCTAGCTCCTGGCTTTGGCCTGACCCAGCCCTGGCTTTTGTAGCCATTTGGGAGTGGACCAGTGGATGGAAGATTTCTATCTTTCTTTCTTTGTCTGTAACTCTGCCTTTCAAATAAATAAATAAATCTTAGAAAAAAAATTATCAGTTCAATATCTTTACTGTTACAGCTGCAGGTGACAGCTTTACCCACTACTCCACAGCGCTGGCCCCAAGGACTCTTCTTAATAAGCCACTAATGAGTGGCTGGCGCTGTGGTGTAATGTGTAAAGCCTCGGCCTGCCAGTGCCAGCATCCCATATGGGCGCCGGCTCAAGTCTCAGCTGCTCCACTTCTGATTCAGCTCTCTACTATGGCCTGGGAAAGCACTAGAAGATGGCCCAAATCCTTGGGCCCTTGCACCCCTGTGGGAGACCCAGAAATGAAGAAGCTCCTGGTTCCTGGCTTTAGATCAGTCCAGCTCTGGCATTGCAGCCATTTGGAGAGTGAACCAGTGGATGAAAGACTTCCTCTCTCTCCCTCCCTCTCTCTCTCTCTTTCTGCCTCTGCCTCTCTGTAACTCTGCCTTTCAAATGCATAAATAAATCTTTTTTTTTTTTAAAGACACTAATGGGAGCTGGCGTATGGTGTGGTGGGTAAAGCAATGTTGACATCCCATATGGGCGCCAGTTCATGTCCCAGCTGCTCATCTCCCATCCAGCTCCCTGGCAGTGTCTGAGAATCTGTCCATTTCATCTAACTCATATCATTTATCAGTATATGGCTGTTCATGGTATTCCTTTATTAACTGTTTTGTTTCTATAAGGTCAGTAATCACCCCTTCTCTTATTTATTGATTTATTTGAAAGGTAGAGTATCAGAGAGAGAAAGAGATCTTCCGTTTGCTGGTTCACTCCCCAAATGGCTGCAATGGTTGGGGCTGGGCCAAGCCCAAGCCAAAAGCCAGGAACTCCATCTGGGTCTCCCACATAGGTGGCAGGTGCCCTAGTACCTGGGTCATTTTCTGCATGATTAGCATATTAGCGGGGAACTGGATTGGAAGCAGAGCAGGTGGGACTCCAACTGGGTATTCCACTCTCATGTGGGCTGCTTGTGTCACAAGTGGTGGCTTAACTTGCTGTGTCACAATGCCAGCTTCAAATGTGACTATTTCAAAACCACTGTAATTTTAGAAAATAGCATGCAAAAAAATCAAAAGACAAATGGCAAACATATAAAAATTAAACAATAAAATATAAGAAAAATAATGACTAGTTAGTGTAGAAAGTTTTCGTACATTAATCATGAAAAATTGAAAGTTGGGCAAAAACACCCACAGGTAATCCATCATCTTCTGGATCAGCGTTTGTGTACATGTGCTTTCTGGCTTCTTGAATACCCCAGTAGAAGATGAAGATAATCCTGGCCTGGCTGTGCTCAGATTTTACCTGCGGTGCAGACCCAACTGGTAGTACCACATTGCAACAGGACACTTACAGCCTGGGGAGGGCTCTTTGTTCCCTTGGATCCATTAGTGAACTTAAGGTTCTGTCTTCCAGTGACACCAGTCATCCTTGGTTATGCTTATAATGGAAAGCAATTTGATTACTGTCTCAGCCTGTTTCTGTTGTTATAGCTGAATAGCACCATCTGGTTAATTTTAAAGAACAGGGCTTTATTTAGCATATGGTTCTAGGGGCTGGGAAGCCCAAGGGTACAGTGCCAGCATTCACTGAGCGGCTTCTTGCTGCGTCATAGCATGGCAGAGGGCATCACTTGGTTCGATAGAGCAGGTGTGCTACCCTAGGTCTCTTCTGAAAAAGCCACTAATGGGGGCCAACGTTATGACGGAGGGGTAAAGTAATGCTGGCAGCCAGTTTGTGTCACAGCTGCTCAGTTCCCATCCAGCTCCCTGCTAATGGTCTGGGAAAAGCAGTGGAGGATGACCCAAGTGTCTGGGCCGCTGCACCCACGTGGAAAACCTGGAAGAAGCTCCTGACTCCTGGCTTTGGCCTGGCCCAGCTCAGGGTGTTGTGGCCATTTGGGGAGTGAACCAGTGGATGGAAGACCTGTCTATCTGTCTCTTCTCTCTCTAACTCTGACTTTCAAATACATAAATAGATCTTAAAAAAAAAAAGCCATGACTGCAGTCATGAGGCCCCAACTTTCATGACCTATCTAATGCCAGCTACCTTCCCAAAGCTCTCAACACCACTCTTCTGACCCCCATGGACATATGAATTGGGGATTAAGTTTCAACATGAGCTTTGAGGGGGATGAATATCCAGACTATAGCAATGACTTCATTCAAAATTCTTTCCAGATGGCCGGCACCGCGGCTCACTAGGCTAATCTTCCACCTGCGGCGCCGGCACTCCGGGTTCTAGTCCCGGTTGGGGTGCCGGATTCTGTCCCAGTTGCTCCTCTTCCAGGCCAGCTCTCTGCTGTGGCCCGGGAAGGCAGTGGAGGATGGCCCAAGTGCTTGGGCCCTGCACCCCCATGGGAGACCAGAAGGAAGCTCCTGGCTCCTGGCTTCGGATTGGTGCATCGTGCCGGCTGTAGTGGCCATTTGGGGAGTGAACCAATGGAAAGAAGACCTTTCTCTCTGTCTCTCTCTGTCTAACTCTGCCTGTCAAAACAAACAAACAAAAAAATTATTTCCAGGGATAACAAGAAATGAGGTGGTGGTTGGTCTAGAATATTCTAAATATATAAATTTTCAAGTGGAAACAGAGGGGTGAAATAAGTCATTGATTTCCTGCCCTTTCAGTGACATCGTGCTGCCTATGCTAAACACATCACATGTGGGGAATACTTGTCAGGAATCCAGGAGAAAAATGACAGAGGTCAGTGTTGTGGTGCATGGGTTAAGCTGCTGCTTGCAGCACCAACATCCTTTATCGGAATGCAAATTCAAGTCCTGGCTACTTTGAATCCAGTTCAGTTTCTTGCTAATGGTCCTGGAAAAGCAGCAAATAATGGCCTAAGTACTTGGGTCCCTGCCACCCATGTGGTAGACCTAGATGAAGTTTCTGGTTCCTGGCTTCTACTTGGCCCAGCCTTGGCTATGTGGGCATTTGGGGAGTGAACCCGTGAATGGAAGATCTCTCTCTCTTCCTCCCTCTCTCCCTCCCTCCCTCCCTCCCTCCCTCCCTCTCTGTCATTCTGTCTTTTGAATAACTAAATAATCTTTTAAAAATTGCAGTGGAATCTTGAGTGTTCAAAGTCAGTTCTTGGAGGTGACTGCTCTGGATTACTTAAGACTTTTATACTTCCAAGTATGAACATGTGATTCAGATCATCCAAGGATTACGTATGTTGTAATAAACAAAATATAATTACTTTTGCTTAAGTTCAGGACAACACAAAATCAATTCAAAGCAAAATTTAGCAAAATAAAGCCAGGGTTCAAGATTAAAAGCATTTTAAAAGAGCAGAATGAAAAGGGTGTATTCTTCTTGGAAATCTTTGAGTTGGAACAGACTTCCTGTTCTGAAGAATTTCTTCAAAGGGCCTTACAATGAGAGAAATTCATGGCCCAAAGATTTTAGAGGTAGAAAATGATGAAACAACTAGGATTGTGACATGAGAGAATTCCTGATCTCTAGTTCAAACGCACCCAACCTCAAAGCAAAACCCAAACTAAAAGAACCTGTTTGTCTTCCAGGGAGGTAAGGTGGTTTCATCCACCTGTCATTTCATGCTGGGAAGCACAGTCCTGCTGGAGCATTTGTCTCTTGTTCTCCGTATTCCATCAGTCCCCAGGTCCTCTCTGTCCCACCTCCTGAGTGCTTCTCAATTCTGTCCACCTCTCAGTTACTTCAAGCACGTTTACGTAGTTTGAGTTTATTTCTTGCCTTATGGGATACCCTTGCATGCACTCTTTGCGCCTTTAAACGTTTTCCATTGCAACCAGAGTGATTTTTTTAAAGATTTCTTTAAAAATAAAAAAGATTTATTTTTATTTAATTGAGAGGCATAGTTACAGAGAGAGGGAGAGAAAGAGAGAAAGGTCTTCCTTCCTCTGCTTCACTCCCCAGATGGCCACAATGGCAGGAGCTGCGCTGATCTGAAGCCAGGAGCCAGGAGTTTCTTCTGGGTCTCCCAGGTGGGTGCAGGGGCCCAAGCACTTGGGCCACCTTCTACTGCTTTCTCAGGCCATCAGCAGGGAGCTGAATTGGAAATGGAGCAGCTGGGACTTGAACCAATAGCCAAATGAGATGCCAGCATTGTAGGCAGATGCTTAACGTAATACATCACAGTGTTGGCCCCAAGATTTCTTATTTCTTATTATTCATTTGAAAGTCAGAATTACAGAGGGAGAGAGAGAGACAGAAAGGGAGATTTTCCATCTGCTTATTCACTCCCCAAATGACTGCAATGGCCAGGGCTGGGCCAGGTCAAAGCCAGGAGCTTCTTCCAGGTCTCCCATGTGGGTGTAGGGACCCAATCACTTGGGCCATCTTCCGCTGCTTTTTCAGGGGAATTAGCAGGGAGCTGGATCAGAAGTGGAACAGCTGGGACTTGAACCAGTGCCCATACAAGATGCTGGTTTTTCAGGCAGCGACTTTACCCACTGTGCTACAATGCTGGCCCCACAGAGTGATCTTTTTATAACAGCAACTAATCATGTTGCCTTGCTTAAAAATAATTTGATGGCTTCCCACCAGGCTTGGAATTGAGAATAACAGCTTAAGATGCCACATAGCCTGGCCTGTTTGCTAGTCTAGCCTCACTTTACCCTGCCTTGCTTCCTGCCCTGTATCCTCACCTGACAGGGCATATCACCTTTTCCTTTTTCTTCTTATTTGGCAAGGATTTATTTATTTATTTATTTATTTATTTGATAAATAGAGAGACAGAGAGAGGAAGAGAGATCCACTAGTTCACTTCCCAAACACCCACAACAGCCAGAGCTGGGCCAGGTTTAAGCCAGGAGCCCAGAACTCCAGGGGGGGTCTCTCACATGGATGGCAATGACCCACATACTTGGGCCATCATCTGCTCCTTTCCCAGGCATATTAGCAGACACTGGATCAGAAGTGAAGCAGGGGGCTGGCACTGTGGCACAGTGGACTAAGCCTCTGCCTGTGGCGCCAGCATCCCATATGGGCATCTGTTTGTGTCTCGGCTGCTCCTCTTCTGGTCCAGCTCCCTACTGATGTCCTGGGAAATCCATGGAAGATGGCCCAAGTGTTTGGGTCCCTGCGCCCACGTGGAAGACCCAGAAAAAGCTCCTGGTTCCTGGCTTCAGATCGGCCCAGCTCCTGACATTAGGGAGTGAACCTCTCTGTGTCTCCCTCTCTCTCTCTGTGGTTCTACCTCTCAAATAGATAAAAATTAAAATAAAACACAAGAAGTGAAGCAGCTGGACTTGAACTAGTGGGATGTGGGCATGTTAAACAGTGGCTTAACCTGCTGCACCACAATGCCTGTCCCTTGTTGAGTTTTTTGAATTGCTTATAAATTCTGGATATTAATCTTCTGTCAGATGAATAGTTTGCAAGTATTTTCTCTTATTCAGTTAGTTGTATATTCTGTCTATTATTTGCTGTGCAGAATCTTCTTAGTTGTAATACTGTTTGTTTATTGTTGCTTTCAAGAACTTATCCAAAAAGTAGTTGCCTATACTGATGTGTTGAAGTGTTTCTCCTATGTTTTCTTCTAGTAGTTTCATATTTCACGTCTTAAATTTAGATCTTTGATCCATTTTGAGTTGATTTTTATATAGAGTGAGGGATGGGGAGAGGGCTTGTTTCAGTCTTCTGTTTATGAATATCTAGTTTTCTCAGCACTGTTTATCAAAGATGCTGTCATTTCTCCAGTGTATGTTTTTGGCATCGTTGGCAAAGATTAGTTGGCAATAGATGCCTGGATTCATTTTTAGAATCTCTGCTCTGTTCCATTGGTCTTTGTGTTTTGATGCTAATGCCAAGTCGTTTTGATTACAATAGCCCAGTAGTGAGTTTGAAATCTGGTATTGGGGCTGGTGCTGTGGCGTAGCAGGTAAAACCGCTGCCTGCAGTGCCAGCATCCCATGTGGGCGCTGGTTGGAGCCCCGGCTGCTTCACTTCTGATCCAGCTCTCTGCTATGGCCTGAGATAGCAATAGAAGACGGCCTAAATCCTTAGGCCCCTGCACCCACATGGGAAGACCCAGAGGAAGCTCCTGGCTCCTGGCTTTGGATCGGCACAGCTCCAGCCGTTGTGGCCAACTGCAGAGTGAACCAGTGGATGCCAGACCTCTCTCTCTCTGCCTGTCCTTCTCCCTCTGTGTAACTTTGACTTTCAGACTTTCAAGTAAATAAATAAATCTTAAAAAAAAAAGACGTGTGAACCAAATAAAGTGGCTACTGTTTTTTTTTAAAGAAATCTGGTATTGCTCTATAATTTCTTTGTGAGTTCATTATTGATATATCAAAATAATATTGACTTTTATGTGCTGATTTCAAAGCTATAGCTTTACCGAATTCAGTAGGTTTCTTATTCTTCTTTTTAATATTTATTTATTTAAAAGGTAGAGTGTTATATAAGTATATATATAAGTTATATATATATATATATAGAGAGAGAGAGAGAGAGCACACTTCCATCTGCTGGTTCACTCCCCAAATGGCTGCAATGGCCAAAGCTGGGCCAGGCCGAAGCCAGGAGCCAGGAGCTACTTTCTGGTCTCCCATATGGGTGCAGGGGCCCAGACACTTGGCCATCTTCTGTTACTTTCCCAGGCATATTAGCAGGGAGCTCGATTGGAAGTGGAACAGCTGGGTCTTGATCTGGCACCCATATGGGATGCTGGCACTGTAGAGGCTTAATCTTTTGTGCTACAGTGTCAGCCCCTCAGGTTTCTTCTTCTAATTTTTAAAAAATATTTATTTATTTGAGAGATAGAGCTACAGAGAGAGGCAGAGAGAGAGAGTGAGAGGTCTTTCATCTGCTGGTTCACTCCCCAAATTGCCACAATGGCTGGAGCTGGGCCGATCTGAAGCAAGGAGCCAGCAGCTTCTGAGTCTCCCACATGGGTGCAGGGGCTCAAGCACTTGGGCCATCTTCTACTGCTTTTCCAGGCCATCAGCAGGGAGCTGGATTGGAAGAGGAGCAGCTGGGACATGAACCAGTGCCCATATGGGATGCTGGCGCACAGGTGGAGGCTTAACCTACTATGCCACAGTGCCAACGCTCCAGATTTCTTCTTAAAAATTACTATTATTTTACTTATTTGTGAGGCAGAGAGAGAGACGGAGACATGGAGAATAGACAGAGGGCTGTCATCTGCTGGCTCACTCCCTGACCGCCCGCAGTCACTGGGGATAGGACATGCAGAGCTGGGAACCAAGAACACAACCCAGGTCTTCCACAGCGGTGACAGGGACCCAGCCACTCGATGTGCGCATCAGCAGTGAGCAGAGCCAGAACCTGATCCCAGATACTCCGCCCTGGGACGTGGGCCTTCCATGCAGCGTTCCAACTTCTCGGGGAAATGCTCACCTGTTTGTTCTGATAGCATGTTACTAGAGTCTCTTGGTTTCTCTATATAGAGAATCATGTCATCTGCAAACTGGGATTATTTGACTTTCTATTTAAATTTCTGTTCGTATTTATATGCCTTTATTTCTTTCTCTTGACTAGTTCCTCTGGCTAAAGCTTCTAGTACTATATTGAATAAGAACAGGGAGAAGGCCCTCCTTGTCTGGTTGTGGTTCTCAGAGGAAAGAGAAAATGCTTCAGCTTTTCCCTCTTTGATATGATACTGGCTGTGAACTTGTCATAGATAGTCTTTATTATGTTGAAGTGTGTTTCTAGATTATTTGACTTTTTTTAGTTCCTTGTATGTTCTGGATATGAATCATTGTCAGATGAATAGTTTACAAATATTTTTTCCTGTTCTGCAGGTTGTTCTGCACTCTGTTTGCTGTGCAGGAACTCTTAGTTTGATATAATCCCATTTTTTATTTTTACTTTTGTTGCCATTGCATTTGGGGTCTTATTCAAGAAAATCTTTCCCTATATTGATGTTTTTTTTTTTTTTAGAGATTTATTTTTATTTGTTTGAAAGGTAGTGTGATAGAGAGGAGACACAGAGCAAGAGATCTTCCATTTGATGGTTCACTCCCCAGATGGCTGCAACAGGCAAGGGTGGGCCAGGCTGAAGATAGGAGCGAGGAACTCCGTTTGGGTCTCCCATGTAGGTGGCAGGGTCCCAAGGACTTGGGGCATCTTCCACTGCCTTCATGTGTGCACTAGTCGCAAGCTGCTGGGACTCAAGCTGGCTTAACCCACTGTGTCACAGCACTGGCCCCTATGCCAGTGCCTTGGAAGTATTTTTCCTGCATTTTCTTCTGATTGTTTCATAGTTTTGGGTCTGATATTTAGGCCTTTGATCCACTTTGAGTTGATTTTTGTGCACGGTGAGAGGCAGAGATCTGGTTTCATTCCTCTGCATGTGAATATCCAGTTTTCCCAGCACCACTTATTGAACAGACTATCCTTTGCATGTTCTTGGCCTCTTTGTCAAAAATCAGTCGACTAAATGTGTGGATTTATTTCTGGGTTTTCTGTTCAGTTCCATTGGTCTGTGAATCTGCTTTACGTCAGTACTGTGTTTTTGAGATTACCACAATCTAATTTTAGAAATAGAACAGACTTTTTTTTTAAGGATGTATTTATTTACTTGAAAGTCAGTTACAGAGGGAGGAAGAGACAGAGAGAGAGAGAGAGAGATCTTCTATCCACTGGTACACTCTCTGAGTAGCTGCAATGGCCAGGACTCAGCCAGGCTGAAGACAGGAGCCAGGAGCTTCATCCGATCTCCCCGCATGGACCATCTTCTGCTGCTTTTTCCCAGGCCATTAGTAGGGAGCTGGATCAGAAGTGGAGCAGCCGGGATTTGAACCATTGCCCATGTGGGATGCCAGCATTGCAGATGGTGGCTTTACCCGCAATACCACAACACTGTTCCCCTTTAGAACATGCTTAAGTTCTTTTTCAATTATACTTCTTTACTTGTTAGAAAAGAGATGCTTTTTTTTTTTCAGAATAAAAAACATCTGAAACAAAGAAATTAAAAAATTTTATTTTTAATTATCTAACATTTAACATTACTTATTATATACTTTTAATCACTGAGTATATTAGTAACTGATTCAATATTATCTGATAAAATTACTTTTTTTTCTTTGTTTTTAGCGTTGTAGAATGAATGAAGACACTGGTACTGATTATATTACACCTTGGCAGTTGTCTCAAGTAGTTGATGGTGGAGGTATTGGAATTATAGAAGAAAGCAAACACAAACATTTGACTCAAGGTGATTTTGTGACTTCTTTCTATTGGCCCTGGCAAACCAAGGTTATTCTGGATGGAGATAGCGTTGAAAAGGTGATGTATATTAATTTTTTCTTCTCTCTGAGTTCTTACTTTGTACATTTAGCATTCATTCTGTTTGTTATCAGAGAAAGAATAGAAGCGTAGTTTTTTTTAGCTAGTTGCCAAAATGTGGAAAGCCTTTGTTCCTTCTCCGCTCTTGCAGTAAACTGTAACACCTATTACATTGCCAGCGAATGTTGTCACCGTGCATACTTATTTTTCAAATTATATGTATAAAGCTTGAGCTATAACATTAAAAATGTTTATATTGCACTGAAGAAAAACAAGAAAAAAAGTTTTATACTAAGAACTGGAAGCAGCCGGCACCGTGGCTCAACAGGCTAATCCTCTGCCTTGCGGCGCTGGCACACCGGGTTCTAGTCCCGGTCAGGGCGCCGGATTCTGTCCCGGTTGCCCCTCTTCCAGACCAGCTCTCTGCTGTGGCCAGGGAGTACAGTGGAGGATGGCCCAAATGCTTGGGCCCTGCACCCCATGGGAGACCAGGAAAAAGCACCTAGCACCTGGCTCCTGCCATCGGATGAGCGCGGTGCGCTGGCCGCAGCGCGCCGGCCACTGCAGCCATTGGAGGGTGAACCAACGGCAAAGGAAGACCTTTCTCTCTGTCTCTCTCTCTCACTGTCCACTCTGCCTGTCAAAAAAAAAAAAAAAAAGAACTGGAAGCCCCCCATAATTATGTTTTCAGATGTCCTGAGAAGGAAATTTGGAAATTTGCTTTGTGCTTGAAATTCTGTCTCATGTCAGAAATCCTGAGTTCAGTTTCCACCCTGAGGTTGATTCCTGTGAAACTACCAATATGTATCTATTTTTTTTTTTTTTTTTACATTTTATTTGAACAGCAGAGAGACAGAGACAGACACAGGAAGAGATCTTTCATCTACCCATTCAAATGCCCTCAACAGCCAGAGCTGAGCCAGGCTGAAGCCAGGAGCCCAGAGCTCAGTCTGGATCTCCCATGTGCGTGGCATGGCAGGGACCCACGTACACGGGCCACCATCTTGCTGCCTCCCGGTGCACCTTAGCAGGAAACTGGATGGGAAGCAGAAGCAGGACTCAAACACAGGCACTCTGATATGAAATGTGATTGTCAGAAGCAGCATTTTAACTGCTAGACCGAATACCTGCCCCATTCATCTGTTTTTTTTTTTTTTTAATTTATTTTATTTATTTGAAAGACAGAGTTACAGAGAGGGAAAGACAAAGAGAAAGGTCTTCCATCTGCTGTTTCATTCCCCAAATGGCTGCAAATGGAGCTGAGCTGATCTGAAACCAGGAGCCAGGAGCTTCTTCCAGATCTCCCACATGGGTGCAGGGGCCCAAGGACTTGGGCCATCTTCTGCTGCTTTCCCTAGCACATTAGCAGGGAGCTGGATTGGATGTGGAGCAGCCAGACTCAAACTGGTACCCATTTGGGATGCCAGTGGTGCCTGCATTGCAGGCTGTTCCACAATGCCAGCCTCTATTTATCTCTTTTACCCATAAAAAAATCTTCTTAATAAAACTGAGCCTAATTGATGTGCCATTAAGGAAATTATTTTATGTATCTGTCCCTCAGTTTCCTCAAAATGAAAAGAATAACTATTTCACATATAGATGTAAAAATTAAATGAAACAAAAGTTTTAGAAAATTTTAGTATTTTTATTATAATGAAAATTCTTTGTCTGTTTTAAAAAGAGTTATTTCTTAATTTGAAAGGCAGAATGACAGGCAGAGAGATCTTCCATCTGCTGGTTCACTTCCTAAATGGCTTCAACAGCCAGTGTTGGGCCAGGCTGAACCCAGGAGCCTAGAACTCCATCCAGATCTCCCACATGGCTGGCAGGAGCCCACGTACTTGCACCATCCTCTTCTGCTTGTACTAGCAAAGAGCAGGATCTGAAGCAGAGTAACTGGGATTTAAACCAGCATTCTCATACGGGATGCTGGTGTCATAAGCAGTGGCTTAACCTGCTGTGCCACAATGCCGGCCCTTACAGTTTGTGAAAGTTCCTCGTATCAAAACAAAGTCACTTAGGTCAAACCCTAAGAGAATGGAGACGAGATACATACCTATGATAAGTACTAGTGCCAGGATCTCTGAAAACCACAACCTTGCACAAGGCCACTACAGCCTTACAGAAGTATCCCTGCCCAGCATCTGCCTGCTGCGGCAGTGGACTGATGCCACCCTTGTTGCAATGAAGGGTAATTACCACACAGCAACGACTGCCTCCTGTCTCACGGGGCCTGCCTTTGCCTCTCTGGATACTCGCGTGGTTCCCCGTGGCAGGCACATCCCAGATTGCAATCCTTTGATATTCCAGAATAACTTCGTTTTGGAGAGCTGGTGTCACTGTCACTCATTTTAGGTTGGCAAGTTGTTAAGATACAAATTATATGGCCGGCACCGCGGCTCACTAGGCTAATCCTCCACCTGTGGCGCCGGCACACCGGGTTCTAGTCCTGGTCGGGGCGCCAGATTCTGTCCCAGTTGCTCCTCTTCCAGTCCAGCTCTCTGCTGTGGCCCAGGAGTGCAGTGGAGGATGGCCCAAGTGCTTGGGCCCTGCACCCACATGGGAGACCAGGAGAGGCACCTGGCTCCTGGCTTCAGATCCGTGCGGTGCGCCCGCCGCATCGTGCCGCTGGAGTGGCCATTGGGGGGTGAACCAATGGAAAAGGAAGACCTTTCTTTGTCTCTCTCTCACTGTCCACTCTGCCTGTCAAAAAACAAAACAAAACAAAAAAAGATACAAATTATATGTGGAAAATGTTACACGATTATTTGTTAAGTTAATGGTTCCAGTAAGATAGATTTATCTAGAAATTTCTTAGCAGGAAGTGAAAGCGGAATAGTCAGTGGCTGTGGTTTTGCCTGTCACTGTGCTTCTGCTATAAGTGTGATTGGGGTCTTTTGACCTCACTTCCTGGCCAAAGTTCTTAAAGCCGGTGGGGTTTCCTGAGTCATAGAAAAGTCTTACTGTTTATCGTGAGCTGATTTCCGTCATGTAGTACAGAGTTTATTTTAATGAGGTTACCTGAGTGGGGTCTTTAAACATAGCCTGATGATGGGGTTGGTCAGCAGAAAGACCAAGTGATTGGAGGAAAGTTCGAGATTAAGCTCTACCCAAGCTCATACACAGCGAGATTTGATGAGCTTCTGGGTCAGTGAGCACATTCATGTGCTGGCAGGCTGGAGAGCCCCAACTCCACGGGGACAAGGCCCTTGTATTTGGGACCATGCTGAACCTCACTTCCTGTGCCTCTTCATCTGTAGCCTTTTAGAATAAACTAACGGACATAAGTGAAGTGTTTTCTGGGTTCTGTGAGCTATTCCAGTACATCATCAAACCCGAGGAAGGGGTTGTGGGGGACTGTAGGTTTATAGCCAGTTTGTCAGAAATCTAGGAGGCCTAGCCTTGCCCTGTCATCTGAAGCGAGTGTGGTCTTGTGTCCCTGAGCCTGTGGATCCTGGCAACTAAGCTAACTCCAGCTACAGAGTGTCAGAACTGAGCTGAACTGTAGGACCTCCAGCTGGACAGCATGGGAGAAAGCATCTGTGGTATGCGGACTGTGCTATGGAGGGTGGAGCAAGTGTCTTCCTCAGGGAGCACCTTGGGAGACTTAGCAGGGGGACAGCTTGTGCAGACTTAGCTTGAGGATGCTTTGGGAACAGGTCAGAAAAGCAGAAGAAGAATATAGGAAGAGCACAGAGAAACGGTATTTGTTGAAGACAAACTCATCTCATGGAGCTTTTTTTTTTTTTTCTTTTTTTAAAGATTTTATTTATTTATTTGAGACATAGAGTTACAGAGACGGGGAGAGAGAGAAAGGTCTTCCATCTGCTGATTCACTCCCCAAATGGCTGCAACAGTTGGAGCAAGCCAATCCAAAACCAGGAGCCAGGAGCTTCTTTTGGGTCTCCCATGTGAATACAGGGACCCAAGCACTTGAGTCATCTTCTACTGCTTTCCCAGCCGTCAGCAGGGAGCTGGATTAGAAATGGAGCATCCAGGACATGAAGCGGCACCCATGTAGGATGCTGGTGACATAGGGGGAGGCTTAGCCCACTGCACCACAGTGCCGGCCCCTCATGGGTTTTTATACAGGCTTCACTAATCAACAGCTGTTACATCCATCAGATGTTCATCCTGTACACCTTCCTGTGCATTAAATACTTGAGTTACTTTTGTCCTTGTACCAGAATGAACTGAGAGCCATTTACAGCTACTACTTGCAAACTGCCATTTATTTTTTTGTGGCCGTTGAACCACAAAACAAATTAAGGTGGTTGATTTTTTTAAAAATATTTTGTTTTATTTCTTTGAGAGGCAGAGTTACAGAGACAGAGGGACACACACACACACACACACACACACAGAATCTTCTGTCCACTGTTTCACTCCCCAGATAGCCTCAATGGCTAGGGCTCAGCCAGGCCGAAGCCAGGAGCCAGAGCTTCATTCAGGTCTCTCATGTGGGTGAAGGGACCCAAACACTCTGCTGCTTTTCCCAGGCCATTAACAGGAAGCTGGATTGGCAGTGGAACAGCCAGGACTTGAACTAGTGCTCATACAGGATGCCAGCACTGCAGGTGGCAGCAGCCTCAAGGTGGTTGATCTTGATCACTTTCAGTGATTTATTGAATTTTTACCATAATTGTTCATACCTTAAGAAAAAGTTATAAAACCTTTATGGTAAGGGATCTTTCTAGATACTTTTTAAAAACTGTCCCTGGCTGGTGCCGTGTCTCACTTGGCTAATCCTCCGCCTGCGGCACTGGCACCCCAGGTTCTAGTCCCGGTTGGGTGCCAGGTACTAGTCCCCGTTGCTCCTCTTCCAGTCCAGCTCTCTGCTGTGGCCCGGGAAGGCTGTGGAGGATGGCCCAAGTGCTTGGGCCCTGCACCCACATGGGAGACCAGGAGGAAGCACCTGGCTCCTGGCTTCGGATCAGTGCAGCGCTGGCCGTGGCGGCCATTAGGGGAGTGAACCAACAGAAGGAAGACCTGTGTCTCTGTCTCTCTCTCACTGTCTATAACTCTCTCTCTGTCTCTCTCTCACTGTCTAACTCTGCCTGTCAAAAAAGAAAAAAAAAAAAAAAAACAGAAACAACAACAACAACAAACTGTTCCTAACTTCACAAGTAAGAAAACAGACATAGAAAAATTAAGAGCAATATGGTTCATTCTTAAAAATTTCATTTTATTTATTTATTTGAAAAGCAGAGAGAGAGAAAGAGAGAGAGAGAGATTGAGAGATTGAGAATGCTCCCATTTGTTGGCCTGCTGCTCAAATACCTGCAATGGCCAGGGCCGGGTTGGGGCTGAAGCTGAGGGCTTTGAACTCAAACTAGGTTTCATGAGGGTGGTAGGAGGCCAGTTTTTTAACCCATTGCTGCTGCCTATCAGGGTCCACATTAGCAGGAAGCTCAAGTCAGGAGTTCGAGCCTGATATCAAACCCAGGTACTTTGACGTGGGATACAGGTATCTTAACAACTAGACCAAATGCCTGTCCTGTTATCATTGATTATTGATAGTGCCTGGAAAGCATATAACAGTGAAATACTAAATTGAAAGAGACCTCATATTATTCTGTAATTAAACTATAAACAATTGTATCATTCCTTCCTTAAATTTTTATGGTACATTTGAAGCATCATTAGTGAGAACTGCTAGGGTTTGTGCTGATTTTTATAGCTAAATGTTACTTTGGAATTGCTCAGAGATTGAAAAACTGAGGTACTTGGGTTCCTGGCACCTGCTTGGGAGACCACGACTGAGTTCTTGAGTCCTGGCTTTGGCCTGACCCAGCCCTGGCTCTTGCACACACCTGGGGAGTTATACCAGAGGATAAAAGATCTCTGTCTGTCTCTCTCTGTGCCTTTCAAATAAAGTGGGAAAAATTTATAAAAAATAAATCTCCTCTGCCTAGTGTTTTTTCTTACTCAGCATTTCCTCTATGTTGATATAGTTGAAGCATCACAACAAAGGGATATTTAGGGGCTGGCACTGTGGCACACTGGGGTAAAACCCTGGCCTGCAGCACCTTAATTCCATATGGGCAGCGGTTCGAGTCCCAGCTGCTCCTCTTCCTATCCAGCTCCCTGCTAATGCTCCTGGGAAAGCATCAGAGGATGGCCCAAGTCCTTGAGCCCCTCTACCCAGGTGGGAGACCCAGAAAAAGCTCCTGGCTCCTGGCTCTGGATCAGTTCAGCTCCGGTTGTTGTGGTCATTTGGGGAGTGAACCAGCGGATAGAAGACCTCTCTGTCTCTGTCTCTGTCTCTACCTATATGTGTAATTCTTTCAAAAAAATAAAATAAATCTTTTTAAAAAGGGATAATTAGTTTTTTTATTTGGGAATTCTTTTTGAAAATTTGTTTTTTAATATAAAGGGAAATAATAGCCTTTTTTAACTCTTTACAAATAAATGAAAGAATTTTAATAAAACCGAAGAATGGTTTACTGTCCTAGTGATACTACTGAGTTGTTTATTCATCCGCTTGGGCTGCCCTAACAACACACTGCAGGCAGGCTGGGTGGTTTAAACGACACAGGGGTACACGACACAGTGGTAGACGCTGGAGGCCCAAGATCAAGGAGCTGGAAAATTTGAGCTCTGCTGAGGCCTCTTCTTGTGGCTCCTACACAGCCTCCGCCTCCCCGCGCCTCCGAGAGAGGAAGACAGACAGACACACAGAGACTTCACCTTGTTGTGTCAAGAAGGGAATTCCTTGTCTTATTTTAAATGGTTTGTATTTTATTTTAGGTAGTCCCACAGCTGGTAGATGGACACCTTTCCTATTTTCTTGGAGCTATAGGTATGCCCGGTTTAACTTCCTTGATTGGAATACAGGAAAAAGGTCATATATCTGCTGGATCTAATCAGACCATGGTTGTCAGTGGGGCTGCAGGAGCCTGTGGATCTTTGGCTGGGCAGGTAAACCTTCTGAGACTTGGTGTTTTTAAAGTTGTCATAATTGAATCTCTGGATACATGTGTATAATTGAAAATGCAAAATTGAATTTACAATTATTTCACACATTTCTGCCCGAAATGTTATTACTTAGACTCTGTTAATAACAATATACAAATGTAGATTTTTGTGTCTCAGTATCTGTTAGTCAAAAATGTGGTAAGTGTTGGAGCATCGTGCTCATTGCTTATAAGGAAGAGAATCGTGGAGAACCTGTTTGGAATTTCCTGAATTAAAACACACAACTCACATTTTAAAGAAATGTCGTCAAAAGCACTCTTTTGGTTCTAGAAATACAGTAAATATTTTGATAAAATTTTATAAAGTGCATTGTTTTATAAATAATGGTCTTTGTTGTGTGAAACTACTGGAAGAAAACATTTTAGCTGTGATTTTAGTTTTTTATGAGCCTGAAAAATATTGAATTGTAAGGTAATTGTTTTGGGTCTAACTATTCTTTTTATGAAATTATGTTTAAATCGTGAATGTTTCAGCGTTCAAACCAAGTCTAATTCTATTCAAATTTATCTTTTTTAAGGATGACATTGTGTCCTCAGTTCTTTTGGTTTCAAATTACTTAGGGCTAAAGGCAATATAATCTAACCCACACTGTGATAAACACTGTCACACTGTCACATACTCATAATATCTTGTATGGTTTCACATTTTTACATTTAAATGTGACACTATCAAGCCATTTCATTTTCAAAAACTTCTCCCTAGATTGGTCACTTGCTGGGCTGTTCCAGAGTGGTGGGAATTTGTGGAACACAAGAGAAATGCCTCCTATTGACCTCAGAACTGGGCTTCGATGCTGCAATTAATTATAAAAATGGCAATGTGTCAGAACAGCTCCGTGAATTGTGTCCAGCTGGAGTGGATGTGTACTTTGACAACGTTGGTGGTGACATCAGTGACGCAGTGATTAGTCAGGTTGCTTGCTGATTTCCTCTTATAGATTTGATTATTGCATTGTATTTTTTTTTAAGATTTATTTATTTGAAAGTCAGAGTTATACGAGGAGAGGCAGAGAGAGAGAGAGAGAGACAGCGATCTTCCATCTGCTGATTCACTCCTCAAATGCTGCAAAGGCCCAGGCCAGGCCAGGCCAAAGCCAGGAGCCTCTTCTGGTCTCCCATGTGGGTACAGAGACCCGAGGACTTGGGCCATGTTCTGCTGCTTTTCCCAGGCCCATTAGCAGGTAGCTGGATGGGTAGTGGAGCAGCTGGGACTCAAACCCACGTCCATATGGGATGCTGGTGCTGCAGACAGTGGCTTTACCTGCTGCTCTGGCCCCTGTCTTCCTTATTTCTAGCTACTTAGAACTCTTCCATACAAATGATGGGGAAATCTTCAATAACAAACTTGATTAATTGGCATTAAGGGATTCAGTATAGGAGTTGAAGAGGCTTGCCCTGAGGCAGCCCTGAAATCAGTAAATATAGGAACGGGGTATATTACAGGGTATAATCATCCATTTTCTCTGTGCAGATGAATCAGAACAGCCACATCATCCTGTGTGGGCAGATCTCTCAGTACAACAAGGATGTGCCATACCCTCCCCCGCTGCCCCCAGCGGTCGAGGCGATCCAGAGGGAAAGAAATATCACGAGGTGTGTTCTCCTGTCTGCCTTCCGGCTTCAAGGGGGTCTCAGGATCAGAGATGTATTTGTTCTTCATTTATAGCTTTTCCTTATTAAATAAAACTTTAAGATAGAATTTTTTAAAAGATTTATTTATTTTTATTTGAAAGGCAGAGTTACAGAGAGGCAGAGGCAGAAAGAGAGAGAGAGACAGATAGACAGACAGAGAGGTCTTCCATCTGCTGGTTTATTCCCCAGATAGCTGCTCAGGCCGGAGCTGTACTGATCCGAAGCCAGGAGCCTGGAGCCTCCTCTGGGTCTCCCATGCAGGTATAAGGGCCCAAGGACCTGGGCCAGAAGATAGACATTTTTAAGTCAAGTTCAGTGTTTAGCTCCCTGAAAATGGATACTTACTGAGCTTGACTGGCCTGGGTCATGAGAGTAAAGAATGTTGCCCACAGAGTAGAAATCCCAGTGCTGTTAGTAATTGGGATTGTACATGTTGGCCTGACAAAGACAGCAGCCGTCTACTACACTAACACTAGGACCAGAACTGTGAGTAAATCCACAAGACTCAGTGTGATTAAATTCTGCATGAGGATTCTGGAAGGATTTGAACTTGGACTCTTCCATCATATTTTCTGATCATTATCTTTTTCCTCTCTACCACAGGGAAAGGTTTCTGGTGTTGAATTATAAAGATAAGTTTCAGCCGGGCATTCTACAGCTGAGTCAGTGGTTTAAAGAAGGAAAGCTAAAGGTACAATCTGCTTCTGTTTTATCAATGTAATTCTTCCTGCCACTTGATTCTACTTTATATTATTTGAATTCATTATAGCAAATATACTAGTTTCATTATAAAAATTCCCACAGACGAGTACTAGGTATTGTTATTATTGGAGACAGAGAAATAAGATAAAGAGCAAGCTTTCATGTTTGGCTCACTGCCCAAATCCCCCCCAGCGGCCAGGACTGGGCTGGAGCGAGGCCAGGGACTGAGAGCTCAATCTAGTTCTCCCACGTGGGTGGCAGGAATGCAACTAGTTGAGCCAGCACCAGACATCAAACCCTAGCACTCTGATATCAGAGTCTCAATTGCCAGATACCACCCCTGAGTATTGTAAATTAATTCTGCCTCCCAGACAAGTATAACCTAATCGAGAAAACTCTCACTATTCCCTTTATCTGACATTTTGTTGAGCTTTACTTAACGCAGGTTATGCAAGGGTACTTCAAGAAGTTTATGGGAAAACAGAATCAAGAAAAGTTAAGGGACAGGTATGTGGCTTTGCAGTAAGACTTTACCACTCGAGATGCCTGCATCCCATATGAGTGCCTGGGTTCAATATCTGGCTGTTCCTGATCTCAGCTTCCTGTGAATGCAGACCCTGGAAAGCAGTGGCGACAGCTGAAGTGACTGGGATCTGCCACGTGGGTTGAGTTCCTCAGCTTCCAGCCTCATTGGCAGTTGTTGCAGGCATTTGGGAGCTCTGATTCTCTCAAAGAAGTAAATTTCTAAAAATTAAGTTAAATTATTTTTGTGCAAAATTTTTGAAATTCCATGCATATGAGGGATCTTCAAATAGTCCAAGGAAAATATGTATTATGAAGAAGCTATGCATGGATTTCAGAATTTTTTGTACCAAAATAAACTTTGGTTTTAATTCCGTTTTGCATGGAATTTTTGAAATATCTCGTGTTACAAAATTGGTAGACTTTTTTCCCCTACCTAGAATATATATGAATTTAATAAATATTTATGGAGTTATGTGTTAGAAGCTGTGGTTTCTTGCAAATCATATAAACACCTCCCAGTACTCCTACCTCTTCACCATCATTCTTCTTTCCTGGCTGGACCTTCTGATGTATCTGTGTTGTTGGTTTACACCCACTCTGACTAGGATGTTCTTGAAACCCATAAATGTCAGGCAAAGCTGTATGTGTGTGCTCATGTACCTATTTTTTTAAAAAAGAGAATGAATAGATTGTGACCTGCTACTAAATGCAAATCATTCAATGGAAAATAAGATATTTTTTTAAAAAATCAAATGATAGGAGGCTTTTCTATGCTACTTGCATGAAATAAATAATTATCTTATTTTTAGACAAAAAGTGCTAAACAGTGCTCCCTTTTGCAAAAATAGAAACAAATATAGGAACATTGAAGTTTGAGAAAGAATACTGAATCTGCCTATTTTGATTAACAGATCAAAGAAACTGTGATAAATGGATTGGAAAACATGGGAGGTAAGATTAATGTATATCTACATTCCCTTTTTTATTTTAATGCTAACTCTCTGGTGTTTTTTCTTCTTAGATTATTTATATAGATAAAGCTGTCCTACAGGTTTCCTTAAGCTTAATCATACTCCATGAAAGTTCAGTTTAGTGTTATTTCAGAAGTATCGCTAGGCCAGTGTTGTGGCACAGAGAGCTAATGCTGGCATCCTACGTTGGAGTGCTGGTTTGATTCTAGCTGTGTACTTCCAGTCCAGCTTCCAGCTAAAGCTCCTGGGAAGGCAGTGGAATATGACCCAAGTGCTTGGGCCCCTGCTCCCATGTGGGAGATCTGGATGGAGTCTGTGGCTCCAGGTTTCAACCTGGCCCAGCCCTGGCTGTTGCAGCCATTTGGGGAGTGAAACAGCCGACAGTCACCCTGTCATTCAAGTGACTAAATAATCTTAAAAAGAAAAAAATAGTATCGTTAACACATGTCAAATAGTAAAATAAGCATTTCTTTGGTTTGCCAGGTTATAAAAAATATAATTGTGAAAGTTATATAGCCCTTAGGTAACCTTTTCACATTCCAGTTTTGAGGCATCTGAGATGATTTTAAGCAAATTTTCAATATTTAATTTTTTTGCTTGACATCCATAGATTTACATATTATCTTTCCCTTTTTTTAAAAAAAATTATTTTATTTATTTTAAAGGCAGATTTATAGAGAGACAGAGGGAGAGATGGAGAAAGAGATCTTTCCTTGGCTGGTTCACTCTCCAAATGGCTGCAATGGCCAGGAATGAGCCAGGTCAAAGCCAGGAGCCAAGAGCTTCATCTGGGTCTTCCACATGGTTACAGGAGCCCAAGGACTGGGCCATCTTCTACTGCTTTCCCAGGTGCATTAGCAGGGAGCTGGATCGGAAGGGGAGCAGTTGGAACTCGAACAAGCACCCATATGGAATGCTGGCATTGCAGGTAGAAGCTTTACCTATTACGTCACAACACCGACCCCAATCTTTTGCTTTTTTTAAGTGAAAAAGATTAAATCAAACTTATTTTCCTTCAGAAAAATAATTTCATATAAGTGACTTTTATTAAACAGAAATGCAAATATACCATAAGTGTATTTGTACTTATTTACTTAATAAAATGTTATGAGTTTATTTATTTGAAAGTCAGAGTTACAGAGAAAGAGAGTGAAAGTCTTCCATCTGCTGGTTCATTCCCCAGATGGCCACAATGGCTAGAGTAGGGCCAGGCTGAAACCAGGAGCTTCATCTGGGTCTCCCATGTGGGCTGCAGGGGCCTAGGGACCTGGGCCATCTTCTGCTACTTTCCCAGACCATTAGCAGAGCGCTGGATCAGAAGTGAAGCAGCTGGAACGCGAACTGGCATCCATGTAGAGTGTTGGTGTTGCAGGCAGCGGCTTTACCTGCTATGCCACAGTGACGGCCCCTTTATGTCTAACTTTTAAGTTTATTTTCATTTGAAAGACAGAGAGAGAGAGAGAGAGACGGAAACAGACCTTCCATCCACTAGTCTATTCCCCAAATGCCCACATCAGCCATAGCTGATGAACTCAGTGTAGTCTCTCACATGGGCGGCAGGTACCCACGTACTTGAGCCGTTTTCTGTTGCGCGCGATGTGTGCATTAGCAGGAAGCTGGAAGTGGAAGTGGAATGAACTCATGCACTCTGAAAACATCTGCTCCTGATTGCTCAAATATTTGACAGTTACTTAAATATTGTTTCCACTGACATTTTATCCCTATATTTATTTGCCTCTAGTTTTCAGACTCAATGAACATTTTCAGTTTAACTAAAAATAAATTTATTAAGAACACCTTTTAAAAGATATTAATTGGATTAGTTTGTTGTAACTTTGCCGTTTCTTTTCATGACAGCTTCCTTCTATGAATATTAAAATGGTGGAAGAAATTACTTAAACTAATTTTCTGTGTCTGACCTCCTAAGACAAGTGTGATAGTGATACTTACCTTTCTCTTCCCAGCTGCGTTCCAGTCCATGATGACAGGAGGCAACATTGGAAAGCAGATAGTTTGCGTTTCAGAAGAAATCTCTTTGTAATTTCTGTGTGTGTCCCTCAAGGAAATCATACAGATTTATTTCTATTTTCATAGAGATTTTTAAGTTGCGCTAAAAGCCTTAGAAAACAGATAGCTCTTGATTTCAGTGTGATCACAGGTAACCTTTTCTTAGTTGCAGAATTCTCTCCTGTGTCTCCAATGTCATTCATACTGTGTATCTAACATGATTACTTACAACAGATTGACATCAGTGATATATTTTTCTTTTTTGGATTAAAATATCTATTTTTTGTGACATACTAAAAACACTTGGAGATTTGATCCAACTGTTAATAGATCATACACAGGAGGTTTTTAAAAATCAGTAACCTTGACTAATTTAAAATGGAATGCTTGAGGAGCAGTGAGTAAACATTTGGTCAGTTGGAAATGTTTTAGGCTGAAACTCAGCGAGAGAATAGAACTGGGGTGGCCTTTCCATGCTGTCAGTGGTGTTCTGCTGTGTACCTCGGGATTAGGGTGGAGCGGGGCTAGGAGAGCAGAGACTTTGGGTTGGGGAGTAATATGAGAAGAAAAATTATTGAGGTCAGTTAGGTTGATGGAGAAAAGAGATTTACTCCAGAGGAAGATATATTTGTATTTTGCCAGATAATTTTGGCATATAACCTAAAAACTGAATATGTAAGATAAAAACATGTTTATCTTAGGGTAGCAGGCATATATGTCAAATAGTTGTAAAGATTTAGGGGCCAAATAGATACTGACATCATTTGGAGTTTTAGGTGATGAAAAAGATGAAGACAGCAGAGAGCTTCAGAAAATGACAGGCTGGGCAAATTAACACATGGTTGTAAACGTGAATGTTGAAGATTTTACCAGTGTGCTCCTACAGGTTTGTTTTATTAATTGTAATCAACTCTTCAAGAACAGTAAAACTCAAGATGTTTTCCTGAGTGTTGTGGTTTATGGTCAGTGGTTTACACACTGCCAGTGTACCTTTGTATGCAACATTGGTTATAAGTTGATTGAAATTGTGTTGGTAATCACTCAAGTTTCCTTCTTGTTTTACTTATTTATACTTTCATTGGACCATTTAATCTCCTCTGGGAGCTTCATCTCTTCTCTGTACGTTTGTAACTCCCAAATCTCTCCAGATATTTATCTCCAAGTAAATATCCCCTTGGCACCCCACATTCTGCTCATAAAGAGCAATTATCATGGCCATCGTTGTGGCACTGAGGGTTAAGGCTCTGCTGCTCACAGTGCCACCCTCTGGTATCAGAGTGCTGGTTTGAGTCCTGGCTGCTTCACTTCTGACCCAGCTCCCAGCTAATGTGCCGGGGGAAGGCAGCATATGGTGCTTAAGGTGCTTGGGCTCCTGGCCTTGGCCCAG
Organism: Sylvilagus floridanus; assembly: GCA_949820135.1. Taxonomy (NCBI): domain Eukaryota; kingdom Metazoa; phylum Chordata; class Mammalia; order Lagomorpha; family Leporidae; genus Sylvilagus; species Sylvilagus floridanus. Next base: position 5,255,594 of record OX463228.1, on the reverse strand, counting down.
TCCAGCCCCAACCCTTGCTGTCCTTTGGAGAGTGAACTAGAGGATGGAAGATCTACCTGTCTCACCCTCTCTGACACTCTTTCTTTCAAATTTAGTAAATAAGGGGCTGGTGCAGTGGCATAGCCAGTAAGGCCACCACCTATAGTGCTGACTTCCCATTTGGGCACCAGTTTGAGACCCAGCTACTCTTCTGATCCAGCTAATCTAATATGGCCTGGGAAATCAGTAGAAGATGGTCCAAGTTCTTGGGGGCTCTGCACCTGCGTGGGAGACCCGGAAGAAGCTCCTGGCTCCTGGCTTCGGATGGGCCAAACTATGGCCATTATGGCCATTTGAGGAGTGAACTAGTGGATGGAAGATCTCCCTCTCTCTTGCTCTGCCTATGCCTCTCTGTATCTGCCTTTCAAATAAATAAATAGATCTTAAAAAAAAATTAGTAAATTTTTTAAAAAAGGATTTATTTGAAAGGCAGAGTTTGCAAAGAGATAAAGAGACAGAGAGAGATTGATCTTCCATCCACTGGTTCACTTCCCAAATGGCTGAAATGACCCGGCTGGGCCAGTTGGAAGCCAGGAGCCAGGAGTTTCTTCTGGATCTCCCACGTGCGTGGAGGAGCCCAAGGGCTGCCATCTGCTTTCCCAGGCACATTAGCAGGGAGCTGGATTGGAGGTGGAGCAGCCTGGACTCAAAACTGGTGCCCATATGGGATGCCCACTATGCCACAATGCCGGGCCCAATAAATAAATCTTTTTTAAAAAGAAGTTGTCTTCTGTGTGAAATGTTTCTTTGTTAAATTGGTTATTTCTGTACTCAAACTATTCCTCCTTCATGCTTTTTATGCATGTCATCAAAGCTTATTTTTTAAGATTTATTTATTTATTTATTTATTTGAAAAACCAGAGTTATGCAGAGAGAGGAGAGGTAGAGAGAGAGAGAGAGAGAGAGAGAGAGAGAGAGAGGTTTTCCATCTGCTGGTTCACCCCTCAGTTGTCCGCAACTGCTGGAGCTGCGCTGATCTGAAGCCAGGAGCCAGGAGCCTCCTCCAGGTCGCTCACGTGGGTGCAGGGGCTCAAGGACTTGGACCATCCTTTACTGCTTTCCCAGGCCACAGCAGAGAGCTGGATCGGAAATGGAGCAGCCTGGACTTGAACCGGCGGCCATATGGGATGCCGGCACTGCAGGCGGCTGCACCCACTAAGCCACAGTGCTGGCTCCCAAAGCTTATTTTTAACCTTTAAAAATTCCCTTTTATAGGGAAAGAGGAAAGTATCATTATATTCTTAGAATCCTAAGTATGAAATACATGAAATCCGTTCTCTTTATAAGTTTTAAAAACGTTTTTAAAAGTTCTCAGAGAACACTTTTAGCTCTGTCACTGTTTAAGTATTCAAAAATCAGTAATTGGAAGAAGTCAAACTCGTAAAGCTCTACCAAGTGGTGGCATCCAGCCTGGAACTCAACTGTTCTGTCCTCCGGGTGGGACATCCCAATACAAGAAACCCAGGCTCAAGAAAGAAACCTAGAATTCAAGATCCCCTCTCCAACAAATAAATTCTGCGCGTGACTCAGTGGCTACCTCGTCCCGCACGCAGTGCAGAACTTGAGCCTGCACGTTCCCCTCCCGGCGGCGGAGCGGCAAGGTCCTCCTCACCGACAGCTTTAGTAAGTGCTTAGGTGCGATCTTTTTTCTCATTTCCATCCACCAACTCCTCAGCCCCCACTCCAGCTGCGGGGAGGCGGCGACGCTCGGCTACACCCCGCGGACCCGAGTTTTCCGGCTGCGCGGACCAGGAGGGAGCCTCGAAGGCCGAGGGGCACTGAGGAGGAGGCGAGGGCGCGGGGCGCCTCCCGTCCCGGGGCCCGCGGAGCCGGCGAGCCAGTCCCCGCGGCGCGCGAGTGGGCGTGTGCGTGGGGGAGGGCGGCCAAACTTCCTGTCCCGCGCGCGAGCTGCTTCCGGCGGGAGCCGGAAGACGCTGTGTGTGGACGGGATTCGGGACTGACTGACGGCCGGCCGGCTGCCCGGGGCGGGAGGTGAGCCCTGGGGAGAGCCGGTGCACACCCTCTGGCCTGGGTGGTTCCAGAGAGCGAAGGAGCCGGTGCTGGCTCCCGGGGGGCTGGGGCTGAGTGCGCCTTCCGAGGGGACGCGGAAAACCGCCCCCTTCGGGCACCCCTCCCTGATCTGGCGGGCCCAGGAACGGCCAGTCGGCGGCCCCCAGGCTTCGGCCCGTCGCCTGCGGGGTCTTGGGGGCGGTGTTTCGGTTGCTTTGCGTGGTGTTAGGGGCAGGGTTGTGGGAGCAGGACTGTCCCGAGGAAGGCAGAGTGTGGGCGCCCCCGGGGTCGGGGTTCGGGGCCTGCCGGCGGACCTTGGGGCCTTCGCGATGTCTTTGTGGTGGGGGAAGGGGATGCCCTGGAGTCCCGGCCCTGCGTTTCGCCCCGCAGCCATCCTGTGCTTTCCTGCGGCCGCTGGCTCTCCGCGGCCGGACGAGGGACGGCGGCTGCCCTGCCCCTGCGCCCGGGGTTTGTCCTTCGCCTGTGAGCTCAGTCGTGGCTGCCGACCGTGGGTGTTTCTAGCCCGTATTCATTTCGCCGGTGGAATTTGTCCTCTGAAGTTACTTAGGGGAGGAGAATCCACTTAGTTTGTTGAAGTTTATCCCAACGTCATGACGCTGGGAAATGCGTGCGGGCACTGTTTGGAAGTTAAATATTATTAAACTTGGGACTTACGAATTCTTAGTGGTAGCAAGTTTGCAGATAATACATTTTTTAAAAATAAAACCTGATCTTAGTGTGGTGCAGAATAAAAGACAACTAATGTAGCAGTCAGTAGGTTTAGGTTCTAGCTTAAGCTTTGCATCTGGGTAGCTAATTTTCGGCAAATTAATTTCCAGCTTTGGATGGTTTATCTCTGTGAATGAAGGGGTTTGCCTTTAGAGAATTGGCCATTCTGAGGCACCAGACCTTGTTAAGCAGAATGACGGTAACACTTCTGCATTTTGTAAAGATAGCTAGAGTGGCTGCGTGAAAGATGGGTTGGACAGGGGAATTTTTAAAGTCAGGGTGACCAGTTAGAAACCTGTTTTAGTAGTGTGGTTGAGAGACCTGAATAAGGCATTACATTTTACGTTAGGAGTAAGTTTTTAGAATGAAAAATCACTGGGGTCATTTAAATACAGAGAATGAGAAAGATTGTTAAAGACCTGGAATTTGCAGCTGAGTGAGAGGAGGATTGGGCAATAAATTGCAGTGGATCACACAGGAAGAACAGGTTTGGTGGCAGAGACAATGATCTAGATTTTGGACTGTGTTAGGTTTGACATGCTGTTGGTATGCATACATGTGGGGATGCCCATCAGGCAGTTAGAAATGAAGGTTTGAAGTTAAGGAATTAAGTCGGGACCAGAGGTGAACATTTGTGTGTCATTCACAGTGTCATTCATTCATTATGCAAATATTTACTGCCTGCTGGGTACTTCCAGGGGAGCTTCTGCAGACGTCTGCTAAGCTCATAGTATAGACAACCTTGGAAGTGAAGTGACTGCTAATGGTGCAGGGTTTCTTTTGGGGGTGATGAAAATGTAAAATTGATTGTGGTTGTGGTTGCACAGCTCTGAATCCACTAAGGCAATTTAATTGTACTCTTTTTTTTTTTTTTTTGGACAGGCAGTTAGAGAGAGAGAGAGACAGAGAAAGGTCTTCCTTTTCCATTGGTTCACCCCACAAATGGCGACTACTTCCGGTGCGCTGTGCCAATCTGAAGCCAGGAGCCAGGTGCTTCCTCCTGGTCTCCCATGCAGGTGCAGGGCCCAAGGACCTGGGCCATCCTCCATTGCCCTCCCGGGCCACAGCAGAGAGCTGGACTGGAAGAGGAGCAACCGGAGCAGAACCGGCACCCCAACCAGGACTAGAACCCAGGGTGCCGGTGCCGCAGGCGGAGGGGAGGATTAGCCTACTGAGCCGGCCTAATTGTACTCTTTAAATGGCTGACCTCTATCTCAGTGAAACTATCATTTTAAAAAAAGATATGCAGTGCAGTTTTTGAAATCTATTAAGTGGATAATGGAATTGGGAATAGGAACAAATATAATTGTTCATTTTCCTTTACACTAGCAGCTAATGTACATAGCAAATATTAGGTTAAAGATGAAATCCACATTGCACACTTGCTAGGTACTAAGTGCTCATGTACAGATTCTTATGAGTTCTGCCTACCTGTCCTGTTGTATCCTACGACTGTCTCTTTTGTTCACTTAGTATATATTCAAATTCTAAACCTGGCCACGAAAATTAAACATCAAAATTATCTGTCATGATATGGATACTCAGTGGTTTCAGAAAATACTTATGTTAATTTTAAGATTCTTATTAAAAAGGAGACACTAAAATAAAAAGGTGTCATATATAACATAAAAATCATTAAAGTAGGTTTCTTCGTTTGAGTCCTGGGATCTCAAGGTTGGAGGAACTTTAAGGATGAACTAAACAAACATCCGGTGATTTCTTGGCTTGTGAGATGATCTGGAATTGGGGTAGATTTCTTAAACTCTGAAATTCAAGATCAGATTAGAGAGATATATATATAATCACTATTCATTCCAGCCTACTCTGTGCGTGAGAATCCTGGTTCTGCAGCTTAATAACTTGGACAGATGATATAATGAACCTTGATTCCTTCTCTCTAAAAAGGAGGATTAATAAACCACATTCAACTGTTGCAGCACCTGAATAATAAAAATGTCTGTGGAAAGCAAAGGTGGAATTTATGATACTTGTTGTGGAAACCTTAAAAGAGAACTTTTGGGGCCAGTGTTGTGATGCGGTGGGCTAAGCTGTCACTTGAGATGCCCACTTCTCATGTCAGAGTGCTGGGATTGATCTGCCTCTGCTTCTGATCTGGCTTTCTGCCAGTGCACATGGGAGGCAACATACAGCCCAGGTATTTGGGTTTCTGCCACCCATGTGGATGACTCAGCTGGTGTTCCTGGCTCCTGGCTTTATGCTGGCACAGTCCCAGCTGTAGTGGGCATTTGGGAAGTGAACCAGCAAATGGAAGATATCTATCAATCTAGCTTTGTTACTTTCAAATAAATAAAACTTTGGAGCTGGTGTTGTGGCGTAGCAGGTTAAACCTCCTCTTGCATCTCTGGCATGCCTTATGGGCTGATCGGCTTCTGATCCAGCTCCCTGCTAATGGCCTGGGAAAGCAGCAGGAGATGGCCCAAGTGTTTCAGCCCCTGCCACCTACGTGGGCGATCCGGAGGAAGCTCCTGGCTACTAGCTTTGGACCTGGCCATTGCGACCATTTTGGGAATAAACCAGCTGATGGAAAATTCTATCTCTAACTCTGCCTTTCAAATAACAACAACAACAAAAAAAAACCCTTAAAAAATTTCAAGAGGCACTGTATAAAAAGCACTGTCATTTATATTGTAAATTGTTATGTCTTAACAATGGAAAATTAAGATTTTAGTCAGTAGAAAGAGAGTAGGGGGGCCGGCGCCATGGCGCAATAGATTATTCCTCCACCTGAGGTGCCGGCATCCCATATGAATACCGGTTCTAGTCCCAGCTGCTCCTCTTCCAATCCAGCTCTCTGCTGTGGCCTGGGAAAGCAGCAGAAGAATGCCCAAGTGCTTGGGCCCCTTGCACCTGCATGAAAGACCAGGAAGAAGCACCTGGCTCCTGGCTTCGGATCAGTATAGCTCTGACCTTTGTGGCCATTTGGGGAGTAAACCAATGGAAGGAAGACCTTTCTCTGTCTCTCCCTCTCATTGTCTGTAACTCTACCTTTCAAATAAATAAAGAAAATCTTTAAAAGAGAAAAAAGAGAGATAGGAACCAACGGACAATAAACTTTTATGTAGATATTTCCAAATGCCCCCTCCCTTTAAAGATTTATTTATTTGGAAAGCAGAGTTACAGAAAAGTAGAGGCAGAGAGAGAGAGAGAGAGAGAGAGAGGTCTTCAATCCACTGGTTTATGTCCCAAATGGCCGGAGCGGAAGCCAGGAGCCTGGAGTTTCTTTTGGGTTTCCCACGTGGGTAAGGGGCCCAAGGACTCAGGCCTTCTTCTACTGCTTTCCCAGGCCGTATGAGCAAAGAGCTGGATCGGAAATGGAGCAGCCTGGTCTCGAACCAGCACCCTTACGAGATGCCAGCACTGCAGGCGGTGGCTTTACCTGCTACGCCACAGTGCTGGTCCCCTAGATGCCCTTTTTTTCCCTTTTTTTTGATAACGTCTGTATTTTAACTTTACTCTGAGTACATTTTATACTGTCCTTAAATGATTATATACAACAGTGTTCCCAATTTTATTTTATTTTATTTTGGACAGGCAGAGTGAACAGTAAGAGAGAGAGAGAAAGGTCTTCCTTTGCCGTTGATTCACCCTCCAATGGCCGCTGCGGCTGGCGTGCTGCAGCCGGCGCACTGCGCTGATCCAAAGCCAGGAGCCAGGTGCCTCTCCTGGTCCCCCATGTGGGTGCAGGGCCCAAGGACTTGGGCCATCCTCCACTGCACTCCCGGGCCACAGCAGAGAGCTGGCCTGGACGAGGGGCAATCGCGACAGAATCTGGTGCCCTGATCGGGACTAGAACCTGGTGGCCCGGCACCGCAGGTGGAGAATTAGCCTATTGATCCGCGGCGCTGGCCAAGTGTTCCCAATTTTGACATTAATTGTACTACATTAAGTGGACTTGCATGTGAAAATCTAGAAAAAAAATACTAAGCTGTAAGACAGAAAGGATTTTTATTATAGAGGGTGCCTGTTGTGTGTGCAGTGGGTTAAGCTGTTGCTGGGATATGCCTGCAACCCATATCACAATACTGGTTCAAGTCCCAAATACTCTAGTTCCAATCCAGCTCCCTGCTAATGCAGCCATGAAGTGGTGGATGATGGCTCAGGCACTTGAGCGTCTTCTTTCACCCACATGGAAGACCAGATGGAATTTATGGCTCCTGGCTTCAACCTGGCCCAGCCCTGAGTGTTGTGGCTATTTGGGAAGTGAGCCACAGGATGGAAGATCTCTCTTTCTGTCACTCTGCCTTTTAGATAGATAGATAGATAAAATCTTTTTTAAAAGTTCAGGGTCATCATCAGGGGCCTGAGAGTTCAATTTTTTAAAAAGATTTTCAGGAGCTAGGAACTCCATTCCTATCTCACACGTGGGTAGTAGGGACCCAAGTACTCGAACCGTTACCTGCTTGCCACCTGCCAGGAAGCTGGAATGGGGAGTGGAGCTGGAACTTCGACTCTTTTTTTTTTTTTTTTTTGGACAGGCAGAGTTAGACAGTGAGAGAGAGAGAGAGAGAAAAAGAGAGAAAGGTCTTCCTTTTCCGTTGGTTCACTCCCCAAATTGCTGCTACGGCTCGCACGCTTTGCCGATCTGAAGCCAGGAGCCAGGTGCATCCTCCTGGTCTCCCATGTGGGTGCAGGGCCCATGCACCTGGGCCATCCTCCACTGCACTTCCAGGGCCACAGCAGAGAGCTGGACTGGAAGAGGGGCAACTGGGACAGAAACCGGGGTGTCAGCACCACAAGCAGAGGATTAGCCAAGTGAGCCGCGGCGCCGGCCTGGAACTTCAGCTCTTATAATCTGATGTGGGATGTGGGCATCCCAAGCACTCTCTTAACCACGGTTCTTTTTCGTCATATATAGTAAGATGAATATTTTTGGACATACAGCTTTTCCATATTTAAGACTTTCTTAGAGCAGATTATTGAACTTAGAAATTCTGCATCTGAGCAGAATGTTTTTGTGGGTTTGACTACCCCACTGGGCTTGTTTTTTAGAAAAACCTAATCATTATTTTAAAATTTATTTGAAAGAGACATCTTCCATTTGCTAATTAACTTCCCTAGATGGCTGCAACAGCCAGTGCTGAGCAGGGCTGAAGCCAGAAGCTGGAAGCTAGAAGCTTCATCATGAGTCCAGGGGCCCAAGCACTTGGGTCATCCTCTGCTGCTTTTTCCAGGCCATTATCAAGGAGCTGGATTAGAAACGGAGCAACCAGGACTTGACTGGTGCCCTTATGGGATGTTGATATTGCAGGCAGCAGCTTTACCTGTTACACCACAACACGTGCCCTGGACTTGTTGTATTTTAAAATAAATGTTTTGGGCTACATTCCTTATTTTCTTGCTTGTGATTTTTTGTTATATAAAGACGTGCCTTTGTTTGCCACATTTTCCCACTGCTTTTAACATTCTTTTGTCTCTCTTTTTCACCCCTATTTTAGGTTAAATTGATTATCTACCCAGTGCAGCATCTTAAAAGAACAGCATAGTGTTTCCTGAAGGAATATGAGCAAAACCAGACAGTATTATTGACTGAATAAATTTGTACTTGTCCCCTGAACGGCTACAAGATTTGGAAGCTGAATCAATGTTATCAGATGAGTTAGAATCCAAACCAGAGGTGAGTCTAGTCAGTTTGATTCTTGGTTTTATTATGTTTGGTGAACTGTATTTCAGAGCTTATCATTAGTTTAGGGTCGGCACACTTCTTCTGTAATGGGTCAGATAGTAAGAATTTTAGGCTTTATTAGCCCGAAGTTTTATTTGTAACTTCTGGTTTATTTTATGTGTGTGTGTGTATTAATATATTTATTTATTTTAAAGATTTATTTATGTATTTGAAAGAGTTAACAGAGAGAGAGAGATCTTCTCTCTGCTGGTTTAATCCTCAGATAGCTGCAATGGTTAGCGGTGGGCCAGGCTGAAGCTGGGAGCTTTATCCAGGTCTCCCACATGGAGACCATTAGCAGGGAGCTGGATCAGAAGTAGAGCAGTTGGGACCTGAACCATAGCCCATATGATATGCCAGCATCATAGGCGCAGCTTTATCTGCTATACCACAGTTCCAGCCCCTATGTTTTTATTGTAAGTATTTTCTCAAAGACTTAAAAATGCCATTGTTTTATGATTTTTATATAGATTATTTAAGTGTAAAGTTATGCATTTAACTATATAACAAGATTTTATTTTATATAAAAACATATACATGCATCATGTAGTGTCTATAAATGTATATGCATATATAGATACTACCACAAACCATTCTTTTATTAATTTTGCATATATTTGAAAATACTTTCTTTCGGAATGTGATTGGGAAATTTAAACATTTTTTATTTTCATTAATTTTTCTCAATTTTAGTGCATGTATGTTGCATAATGGGAAGGTCCCAGAGTTTGGAATTAGATTGCTTATGTTTGAAGACTGGTGCTGCTCCTACCTAGTCTTGGGAACTTAAACTAGTGTTACTTAATGTCTTCAACTTGATTATTCATCTATAAAATACCATGGTTTACTGTGAGAAATAAATGAGCCAATACACAAAAATGTGCTTTGTAAAATGTAATTCAGTACATTGTAGTTGACTTTTTTAATAGCCATCATTAAAAATATTTTTGTCATTTCTATGTGATGGAAAGCAACAGTTAATTGTATAAATCAGTCTTTCTCAAATGGAAAACTTGGAAAGATATCTTTAAATACTATATTGTGATTAATCTAGATTTTCTTTGAACATGGCTACAACTAGTGAACAACCATTGGGATTTAATTACATCTTCACCTTTTGTTACATCCCGGGATTTCCTAATGGTCTTTATTTTTTAATGTTGTCTTTTGCTCTTCTCGCCCAGCTCCTGGTACAGTTTGTTCAGAATACGTCCATCCCGCTGGGACAGGGGCTAGTAGAATCAGAAGCTAAAGACATAACTTGCTTGTCCCTCCTTCCGGTGACTGAGGCCTCAGAATGCGGCCGACTAATGTTACCAGGTAAAAGTTATCCTTACTCGCTGGAGATAGGGTAAAGAAGTCCCAAGAGCTTAGCCTACTCCATGGTCTGGTAGAATGGATAACTGACTGGTGGAAACTGTAAAAATAAGAATCATGGAGAAAATCAGTCATGGGAGTTGTAAGAACATCAGCAGTTTAAGCCATGGGAATGTATATGATCACCCATAGAGAGTGAGAAAAAAGGGCCAAGGCGGGACTCTGTGGAACTCCTTATTTAACATACAGGATAAAGCCAGGAGACCATGGAAAGAATGGGAAAAGACAAGACTAGGCCAGTAGAATGAATATCCGCATAGAGTAGAGGCCTGGAACCCAAAAGAAGTCGATATGTCAAATGCTCCTGAGAGGCCCCAGTAAAATAGAGGGTAAAAAGAGGCCATAGTTGACCTTGGCAGGACCTGTTCCAAGGGGTGAAGCAGGTGGAAAGCCAGGCTGCCATGAGCTGAGGTATCAATGCAGACTAAGTAAGTATATACTTTATAAGGTTTCTTCTGCCCTGAGAAGGGAAAGAAGTAAGATAGAAGGAAGTTTCTGGCCGGTGCCGTGGCTCAGTAGGCTAATTCTCCGCCTTGCGGCTCCGGCACACTGGGTTCTGGTCCTGGTCGGGGCGCCGGATTCTGTCCTGGTTGCCTCTCTTCCAGGCCAGCTCTCTGCTGTGGCCCGGGAGTGCAGTGGAGGATGGCCCAAGTGCTTGGGCCCTGCACCCCATGGGAGACCAGGATGAGCACCTGGCTCCTGCCATCGGATCAGCAAGCCAGCCGCGGTGGCCTTTGGAGGGTGAACCAACGGCAAAAGGAAGACTTTGCTCTCTTTCTGTCTCTCTCACTGTCCACTCTGCCTGTCCAAAAAAAAAAAAGTTAGAAGGAAGTTTCTGTGTCTTCAAGATCTGAGTTATTTGAGGGTAGTGATATGCTAATAGGAAACTGAACCAATTAAAGAAACAATAGAAAAAGGTAGTGGATAATTGGTAAGGAGGCTCCAGGAGAAATAAGAGGAAGTAGAATTTTGTGAGATTAGCTTTGGATGAGAAGAGGGACTCTGATTTGACTATTAGCTTGGGAAACATTATCTTTATGTAAAATTAGTTCTTCATATTCTGACCTTTGTTTTAAAGTTTGGAATATAAGTGTTAAGCTGGGGAGGGTCATTATTAGCCTGTTGGTGACAACTTCATTTGTTTGTTATAAAATCTCTGGTTACTATCCTCTTCTGTGGTCTGTGTTTTTTTTTTTTTTTTTAAAGATTTATTTATTTATTTGAAAGAGTTACATAGAGAGAGGAGAGGGAGAGGCAGAGAGAGAGAGAGAGAGAGAGAGAGAGACAGAGGTCTTCCATCCGCTGGTTCACTCCCAATTTGGCCGCAACGGCCGGAACTGCGCCCATCCAACACCAGGAGTCAGAAGCTTCTTCCAGGTCCCCCACATGGGTGCAGAGCCCCAACAACTTGGCTGTCTTATACTGCTTTCCCAGGCCATAGCGGAGAGCTGGATCGGAAGTGGAGCAGTTGGGTCTCGAACTGGCACCCATATGGGATACCAGCGCTTCAGGCCAGGGCGTTAACCCACTGTGCCACAGCATCGGCCCGAAGTCTGTGTTTTTTAAAATGACCTTAAGACTTAATTTTCAAAGATCCAAGAGGTACATTTAATTTAATCAGTTGGTGTTAATTTAAGGTTTCCCAGTCTAGATCCTGATTCTTCCACAACTTCCATCTCTCAACTCCTGTTTTCTGATAAGTTGGGAGTCATATTTTTCCAAATCCCTTGTGGATTTTCAGCATGTGAAAATTTCTAGGTGACAAATTTTGATCTTTGTTGGGTTCCTCCCAACTCTTCTCTCTTAATTTTAATTATTGAATATTGTTTTATTTTTATAATTATTTCTTTTATTAAGGTTTATTTTTATTTATTTATTTGAAAGAGTTACAGAGAGAAGTAGAGACAGAGAAGACAGAGGTCTTCCATCTGCTGGTTCACTCCCAGATGGCCACAACAGCCAGAGCTGCGCCAATTCAAAGCCAGGAGCCAGGAGCCTCCCCCGGGTCTCCCACGTGGGTGCAGGGGCCCAAGGACTTGGGCCATCCTCTGCTGCCCTCCCAGGCCATGGCAGAGAGCTGGATTGGAAGTAGAGCAGCCAGGACTAGAACCAGCACCCATATGGGATGCCGGCACCTCAGGCTAGGGCTTTAACCTACTGTGTCACAGTGCTGACCCAGTTTTTTTTTTTTTTTTTTTAATTTATTTATTTATTTGAAAAAGTTGCACAGAGGCGAGGAGTGGGGGGGTCTTCCATCCACTGGTTCACTCTCCAGATGGACGCAACGGCTGGAACTAAGCTGATCCGAAACCAGGAGCTTCCTCCCAGTCTTCCACATGGGTGCAGGGGCCCAACAACTTGGACCATCTTTTACTGCTTTTCAGGCCATAGCAGAGAGCTGGATCAGAAGTGGAGCAGCCAGGTCTCGAACTGGCGCCCATATGGGATGCCGGTGCTTCAGGCAAGGGTGTTAACCCACTGCACTACAGCGCCAGCCATGAGACATAGCTATGTAAAAGGGAAGGGAACAGGGGTTGGCACTGTGGCTTAGTAGGTTAAAGCCCTGGCTTTGACCATAATGGCTACATAATTTATATTCTCAAGGTCTTCTTTTCGTGGGTTCATCCCCCCCAAATGGCCGGTATGGCCGGAGCTATGCCAATCTGAAGCCAGGAGCCAGGTGCCTCCTCCTGGTCTCCCATGCGGGTGCAGGGACCCAAGCACCTGGGCCATCCTCCACTGCCTTCCCGGGCCACAGCAGAGAGCTGGACTGGAAGAGGAGCAACCGGGACTAGAACCCGGTGTCCATATGTGATGCCGGCGCCACAGGCGGAGGATTAACCAAGTGAGCCACGGTGCCGGCCCCAAAAGAGATATAATTACCTCCTAATTCTGAGGTAGAACATTACCAGCTCTAAGTCCTCCCTGTTAAAGACAGCCTCCATTCATTCCATAGATTAGCACTGTTCTTTGTCAAGATAATTTCTTTGTTTGCCAAATTCAACTGCCTGCGTGTACATCTCTAAGCAATGCAGTTTAATTTCAGCTGTTTTTGGGCTTCAGATGAATGGAATCATTATGATAACATAGGTTGTTATATGTACTTTTACTCTCTGTGAGATTCACATAACTGTATCTGGTTTGGTTTCATCAATGTGTAATATTCTAACTCGTATTCGTGTGGCACTTCTCTTCATCCATGCAACTGCTGATGAATATTTTCTAGTATTGTACTATGATAGTACTACTAGAAACTCTTTAAAAAAATTTTTATGATAAAATATACATTAAATTACCATTTTAATCGTTTAAATGTTCAGTTCTGTGGCCTTAAATACACTTATTAGTCCAAAACCTAATATGCCAGTACTATCTACTTTTATTTCTGTAATCTCTTACTTGCTTTAATGAGGAAAAAATATGATCTGCCTTTTATAATAAAAGATGATTGGAAACGTCAGATGCTTAGCATTGTAGTACACTTCCATGTTATTGCAGTGAAAACCTTTGGAAATTCTTCTTTTCCCTTAGAAGAAAGTTCTAACGAGCAAGTATTTTGATTTCTTCTCTTCCCTTTTTTTTTTTTTTTTTTAAAGATTTATTTATTTGAAAAGCAGAGAGAGGGAGTGAGACAGAGTAAGAGATCTTCCATCTTCTGGATTACTTCCCAATGGCTGTGATGGTCAGTCCTGAGCTGGGCTGAAGCCAGGAGCCAGGAACTCCATCTGGGTCTCCCATGTGGGTGGCAGGGGCCCAAGAACTTGTACCATCCTCTGCTGCTTTCCCAGGCACATTAGCAAGGAACTGGATTGGAATTGGAGTAGGCGAGACTGCAACCAGCTCTCATATGGGATGCTGGTGTCTTTGGCAGTAGCTTAAACTGCTGTACCACAACACCAGCCTCTTGATTTATTTGTTTATCTCAGTATAAACCCAGAACTATAAGGAAACATTGATGATTCTAAATATTTTTAATTGTTTCTTCAGGCTGTGTTTTTTTCCCCCTAGTTAACTTAGCAATTTTTTATATATTATGAAAATTAAGGAGAGAGTTCTGTCTACATGAAAAATAACTGAAAATTTAGATCCTGTTTTTGGGTTAGTTTCCTTTTTTTTGTTTGTTTTTGTTTTGAAACATGCAGAGTGGACAGTGAGAGAGAGAGAGACAGAGAGAAAGGTCTTCCTTTTCTGTTGGTTCACCCTCCAATGGCCACTGCGGCTGGCGCACTGCGCTGATCCAAAACCAGGAGCCAGGTGCTTTTCCTGGTCTCCCATGCGGGTGCAGGGCCCAAGCACTTGGGCCATCTTCCACTGCACTCCCAGGGCCACAGCAGAGAGCTGGACTGGAAGAGGAGCAACTAGGACAGAATCTGGTGTCCTGACCAGGACTAGAACCTGGTGTGCCGGTGCCGCAGGTGGAGGATTAGCCTATTGAGCCATGGCGTCGGCCTTTGGGTTAGTTTTCTTTATATCACTGTACTGGTTTCTGCCTCAAGGACTATGTTCTGTAATATGCAAATGTGGATGGGTGGTTACTCATTATGGTCAGAGGGATCTGTTCCTTACATTTTGACTGACTGCTTTTGGAGCCTTAGGCCACCTCAGTTCTTGAGTCGGTTTTTTTTTTTTTTTTTTAAATTTAATTTTTTTGGAAGGCAAGAGTTAGGAGGAGACACAAGAGAAAGGAGAGATCTTCCACCTGCTGGTTCATTCCCCAAATGGCCAGAATAGCTGGGGCTGGGCTAGGCTGAAGCCGGGAGCCTGGGGCTTCCTCTGAGTCTCCGATGTGGGTTCAGGGGCCCAAGCACTTGGGCCATCCTATGCTGCTTTCCCAGGTGCACTAGCAGGGAGTTGGGTCAGAAGTGGAGCAGCTGGGACTCAAACTGGTGCCCACAGGATGCCAGTGCCCACATGGGATGCTGGAGGCTCAACCTGCTGCACCACAGTGCTGGCCTCTCTGAGGCAGTTTTGTACTTGTAAAATGAGAATGCTGTCTGCTCCTATACAGATGTTCTGTATAAAAGGATGTTGTGGTGGGGTAGGTTCTGTGTGTCAAAATGGTGGGCTCTTGAAGATACATACTGCAGGAAGCTGTGACATTTTTCCTTTCCTAGATGACACTCCAAATCATACCAGCTCTTCCAAAGAGGTCCCTTCTTCTGCTGTACTAAGAAGCCTTCAGGTGAATGTGGGCCCAGACGGAGAAGAAACGAGGGCTCAGGCAGTACAGAAGTCCCCGGAGTTTTTGACCACTGCAGAGTCTCCTAGCTTGTTGCAAGATCTACAGCCAAGTGACAGCACTTCTTTTATTCTCCTTAACCTAACAAGAACAGGTATTTAAAAAAAAAAAAAAACAGGTATTCTTTATCCTTTTGTGAACTCTGCTCATGTTTATGAATAGAATGGGCTGGGGCCCGTTTAACTCAATCAGTTGGAAGCAACGTTTATTATCTTTGGAGAATTACTGTGGTTTGGTGACCAACCGAATATGTGGAGGGAGACGGAGGACTCTAGGATGACTCGAACATTCCTTTGGGAAGGGAGTGGTGCCGTTTACCTGGGCAGTATGCAGCGGAGTGGGCCTCGGAGGAGGATGGCTAGTTCCTCTTTGTGCCTGTGGATGTGATTTCAGGGGAGCGCTCAGGAGGGGGTGGTCCTTCGGAGAGTTAGGAACAGGAGTCCAGAGTTCTCCAGAGGTGTGTCCTGAAATAAGTAGTTTCGGTGCTTGTTAGCATTCATGGAATGTGAAACATTGAGTGTAGATTCTTTGATGTAAGAGAAATCTGAAATGTAAACAGAAGAGTCAAGTCTGGGATCCTGAAACAGCATTTAAGGGGACAGCAGAAGAGGAAGGGGCAGCTGGAAGGAGTTGGAGATAACCGGGAGAGAATGGGGGAGGAGGTCAAGGGGGGAAAGTTTGGTGAAGGAAAGACAGTGAATCACGCCGAACACTGCCGCATGCGCTAGTGAGGCGGAGTGTGTCTTGTAACCCTAGCAAGACCAGTTGTTTTGGAGGTAGTACAGGTGGAGGCCAGAGCTACAGAGTTTGGGAAAAGGTGGAAAGTGAGAAAATGGATACACAAGTTTGACAGTACACTTGTTTAAGAAACTTGATTTTGAAGGGATAAGTAAGTAGGTAATAGCTAGAGAAATTAGTTTTCTATTTTTAAAAATAAATGAGCTAGAATACATTTAAAGACTGTAAGGAAAAGCTGGCCAATTGAAATAGGTTCTAGATAGGAGAAAGATCACCAAAGGATGCAGAAGGGGATAACTGGAGAATGGAATTGTGATACTGGAAGTGAGGGTTAGCCTCTTCCAGGAGGACAGCTTCGCCTGTGAAACTAGAGGTGGCTGGACGACAGCAGGCCTGTAGGCTGAGGGTAGAAAGGTGATAGCCTGATCATCCATGACAACAGGAGCTTGAGGTGAGAGGTGAAGATCTGCAGCAGCTGATTCAGGACGTGGAAAGTTTCTGAGCGGGGGCACATAAAAGGATTGCTTACTGGCTTTCATATATCTTGTTTCTCCCAGGTCTGGGCTCATCTGCCGAGCACTTAGTGTTTGTGCAGGATGAAGCAGAGGATTCAGGGAATGATTTTCTCTCCAGTGAGAGCACGGACAGTAGCATCCCCTGGTTCCTGCGGGTCCAGGAGTTGGCCCATGACAGTTTGATTGCTGCCACTCGTGCACAACTTGCAAAGAACGCAAAATCCAGCAGCAATGGTAAGACCCCTGTGGCATTTTCTTTTTCCAGTATTCTGTGCAAAGAGATTTTGGTAATGTAGCGACTGTATTTTGAGTTCTATATAATCTGTTATTCTAATGGTGAGAACAAAAGGCCAGAACTGTGTAGCATGTTTTAAGTTTTATTATTTTTTATTTACGTTCATTTTATTTGAAAGGCAAAGAGAGGAGAAATCTATTTGCTGATTCACTCCCCAAATGCCTGTGACAGCCACAGTGGGGCTGTGCCAGAGGCAGGAACCTGGAACTCAGTCCCATTTCTCCCACATAGGTGGCAGAAACCCAAGGACTTGTCATAATCTGCTTCCTCCCAGGGTGTGCATTAGCAGGAAACTGGATCCGAAGGGAGAAGTCAGAATGCAAATCAAGCTCTCTGAAGTAGGATGCACATGTCCCAAATGGTGACCTAACTGCAGAACCACCAAATGCCTTCCCGTTAAGTTTTCTTTTCTTCTCTCTCTTTTTTTTTTTTTTTTTTAAGATTGAATTATTTATTTGAAAGGCAGAGTTACAGACAGGGAGAGACCAAGAGAGAGGTCTTCCATCCACTGGTTCACTCCCCAAATGGCCGCAATGGTTGGAGCTGGGCCAATTGGAAGCCAGGTGCCAGGAGCTTTGGATCTCCCATGCAGTGCAGGGGCCCAAGCACTTGAGCCATCCTCCACTGCTTTCCCAGGCAAGTAGGAGAGAGCTGGATTGGAAAAGGTGCAGTTGGGGCATGAACCAGTCCACATATGGGATGCTGGTGCCACTGGTGGAGGCTTAATTTACTATATTACAGTGTAGTAGATTTTTTTTTTTTTTTGACACCCTCCAATGGCTGCCGTGGCCGGCGCGCTGCGGCTGGCGCACCGTGCTGATCTGATGGCAGGAGCCAGGTGCTCATGCTGGTCTCCCATGGGGTGCAGGGCCCAAGGACTTGGGCCATCCTCCACTGCACTCCTGGGCCTCAGCAGAGAGCTGGCCTGGAAGAGGGGCAACCAGGACAGAATCTGGCGCCCCGACCAGGACTAGAACCCGGTGTGCCGGCGCCACAAGGTGGAGGATTAGCCTGTTGAGCCGCAGCGCCGGCCAGTGTAGTAGATTTTTTAATTTTCTATAGAATAACTTGGCCATACCAGATTTATGTGCAAATCAATTAAACTAGTATTCTAGATTTCATTAGTTGGTATTATAAGGAAAAAGCAGGAGAATAAAACTAGATTGTACTTGCAGAAGTAGAGGACGTGATGAATGGGCTTTTATTTAATGACAGTGCAGTAAAGAGCTTACATTATCAAAGCCCTTGCAGGGGCCAGTGCTGTGGTGAAGCTGCTGCCTGCAGTGCCAATATTCCATATGGGTGCCAGTTTGAGACCTGGCTGCTCTACTTCTGATCCAGCTCTCTGCTATGGCCTGGAAAAGCAGTAAAAGATGGCCCAGGTCCTTGGGCCCCGTACCTGTGTGGGAGACCCAGAAGAATCATCTAGCTCCTGGCTTCAGATCGGTCTAGCTCCGGCCGTTGCAACCATTTGGGGAGTGAACCAATGGGTATAAGATCTCTCTCTAACTCTGCCTCTGCCTCTCTGAAACTCTGCTTACATAGATCTTCAAAAAAATTAAAAAATTGAAAAAAAAAGCCCTGCAGAGATCGGCCATGCCAACAGTGGGATAGGAGACAGAAGTGTGCCTGCTTAGGAAGTAGGTCATCCACAGTGTCTTTAACAAAACAAGGAAACTTCAGGTCTGACACAGGACAACTTTGCCTGGCCAATTTGGTTCTAAGCTCCCTGTGGAGTTGGCTCCCTACAGAGTTCAACTTCTTCCTGTACCTCATTCTGCTGTGTTCTCCTTTCTTCGGTGTTGCTCCCAAATTGCATTCGCTAATAAATAGTTGGGGGGGGGGGCTGGTGCTGTGGCACAGTGGGTAAAGCTGTCGCCTGCAGTGCCAACATCCCATTTGGGTGCTGGTTCTAGTCCCGGCTGCTCCACTTCCAATGCAGCTCTCTGCTGTGGCCTGGGAAAGTAGCAGAAGATGGCCCAAGTCCTTGGGCCCCTGCACCCACGTGGGAGACCCAGAAGAAGCTCCTGGCTTTGGATCAGCACAGCTCTGGCCGTTGCAGCCATCTGGGGAGTGAACCAGCGGAAGACCTCTCTCTCTCTCTCTCTGCCTCTCCTCTCCTCTCTCTGTGTAACTCGGACTTTCAAATAAATAAATAAATCTTAAAAAAAAAAATAGTCTGTGGGACAGAGCTGTGGTATAGTAAAGCCACTGTCTGTAGCACCAGCATCCCATGGGCCTGGTTTGAAGCTGCACTTCCGATCCAGCTTCCTGCTAATGCACCTGGGAAAGCAGTGGAGGATGGTCCAAGTACTTACGCCCTTGCTCCCACATGTGAGACCTAATAAGCTCCTGGCTCCTGGCTTCAGCCTGGCTCAGCCCTGGCTCAGCCCTGGCTGTTGCAGCCATTTCAGGAGTGAAACAGGATGGAAGATCTCTGTGTCTCCCTTTATCTCTCCCCCAGTCAGTGCACCCCCACCCCCGTCTCCCTTTTCTCTATAACTCAGCCTTTCAAATAAATGTCTTTAAAAAGAAGAAATAAATCATTTTGGTTTTTGCATTCTTAAATATTTTATAACTAAAGAAGGGTATAATATAGGAAATTGGAAGGGGTTCTTATTTTCCAGAGTGATAGAAAGCAGCCAAAATTAACTTCAAAGATGGAAGTCTAAGACTGGCCACCTGTGAAAGAAACTGCTGTAATCCCACGTGAAGCTAGAGTGACTGCTTCTTAACATACAGGTTTCTATGACCTGGAACTTTAAGCTGTCTCTTCAGCACCCCAGTCTGGTGTTTGTTATTCTCACTGATCTATGTGATGTGAAATAGGATTAATTCGGTTTTTGGCATTTTCTGATAGGAAATTATCTTGGATTTTTTTTTTTTTTTTTATTTGACAGGTAGAGTTAGAAACAGAAAGGTCTTCCTTCCATTGGTTCACTCCCCAAATGGCCACTATGGCCAGCGCTGCAGTGATCCGAAGCCAGGAGCCAGGAGCTTCTTCCTGGTCTCCCATGTGGGTGCAGGCACCCAAGCACTTGGGCCATCCTCCACTGCACTCCTGGGCCATAGCAGAGAGCTGGACTGGAAGAGGAGCAACCAGGACTAGAACCCGGTGTCCATATGGGATGCTGGTGCCGCAGGCAGGGGATTAACCAAGTGAGCCACGGTGCCAGCCCCTATTTTGGCTATTTCTTACATTTATCAAAGAGGCCTAGTCTTGTGAAACAAAGCATGATAGTTGTTGGTAGAATGGGGGTGAATGACACTCTCATTTCTAATGTTAAATGGATACAAGATGAAATTAGGTATCTGATTAATGATCACTAGGAGTAAAATATAGGAGCTTTATTGTTTGAACCTAGTATCTGAGCAAGGTCCTTCCATGGATTATAAATATGTGACTCATTTATAGGAGAAAATGTCCACCTTGGTTCTAGTGATGGGCAACCCAAAGATTCCGGGCCCCTTCCTCAAGTGGAAAAGAAGCTGAAATGTACAGTTGAAGGCTGTGATCGGACGTTTGTGTGGCCAGCTCACTACAAGTACCACCTCAAAACTCATCGGTGAGCAACTCCAAGGTTCATGTATAGCTTAAGAACATGTTGATGCTTCCAGAGGAGTCTGTCCCTTAAACCGATAAATTAAAGTAGGGACCACAGCTAGCTTCTTAAGATAGTTCTTTAATAGATAGATTTGCATTGTCTCACTTAGCTCATTTTGGATGAATGCTTAGTAAGACATTTGACATCTATATGTCTTAGAGCGAGAGTTCTCAAATCTTATTATAAGATAGTTTTTTAAGAACTTATAATATGTGCGTCTGGTCCCCTACTCTATTCCTATGAGATTAGTATTTGGGTGGAGGGTGCAAATGGGTCTCTAGTCTTGGTAAACTCTTCAAGTTATTCTTTTCTATCCAGATTTGAGATATGTTGTCTGCCCTGAAAGTTAGTAAGGGAGCTTTGACATGTCTTCTACAGCAAATGGTATTTTCAGATACTGATGCTAATCTGACTATTTTTGCAGAAATGACCGCTCCTTCATCTGCCCTGCAGAAGGTTGTGGGAAAAGCTTCTATGTGCTGCAGAGGCTGAAGGTGCACATGAGGACCCACAATGGGGAGAAGCCCTTTATGTGCCCTGAGCCTAGCTGTGGTAAGCAGTTTACCACAGCTGGTAACCTGAAGAACCACCTACGCATCCACACAGGTGTGTGCAACCCCAGCACTCCCTTGGGTTCAGTGTTTACTTGCTTGCTTGCTTTCTTCTTTTTAAAGATTTATATATTTGAAAGGTAGTGCTACAGAGAGAGAGAAATCTTCCATCTGCTGGTTTACTCACCAAATGACTGCAGTGGCCACAGCTGTGCCAAGCCAAAGCTAGGAGCTTCTTTTGGGTCTCTCTCTCTTTTTTTTTTTTTTTTTGACAGGCAGAGTTAGACATAGAGAGAGAAAGGTCTTCCTTTTTTTCCGTTGGTTCACCCCCCAAGTGGCCACTATGGCTGGCACATTGCGACCAGCATGCTAACAGCTGGCGTGCTGCTGGCCAGTGCTGTGCCAATCCGAAGCCAGGAGCCAGGTGCTTTGTCCTGGTCTTCCATGTGGGTGCAGGACCCAAGCACCTGGGCCATCCTCCACTGCACTCCTGGGGCACAGCAGAGAGCTGGCCTGGAAGAGGAGCAACCGGGACAGAATCTGGTGCCCCAACCGGGACTAGAACCCGGGGTGCCCGCACCACAGGTGGAGGATTAGCCTAGTGAGCTGTGGCACTGGCCTCTGGGTCTCTTTTTTTTTGACAGGCAGAGTGGATAGTGAGAGAGAGAGACAGAGAGAAAAGTCTTCCTTTGTTGTTGGTTCACCCTCCAATGGCCATCGTGGCTGGTGAGCTGCGGCCGGCGCACCACGGCCGGCGCACCATGCTGATCCAAAGGCAGGAGCCAGGTGCTTCTCCTGGTCTCCCATGGGGTGCAGGGCCCAAGGACTTGGGCCATCCTCCACTGCACTCCCTGGCCATAGCAGAGAGCTGGCCTGGAAGAGGGGCAACCAGGACAGAATCTGGTGCCCCGACCGGGACTAGAACCCGGTGTGCTGGCATCGCTGGGCGGAGGATTAGCCTATTGAGTGAGCTGCGGTGCCGGCTGCTCTGGGTCTCTTACATGAGTGCAGAGGCTCAAGCACTTGGGCCATCCTCTGCTGCTTTCCCAGGCCATAGCAGAGAGCTGGATCGGAAGTGGAGCAGCCAGGACTAGAACCAGCGCCCATATGGGATGCCGGCGCTTCAGGCCAGGGCATTAACCCGTTGTGCCACAGTACCAGCCCTAATTGAAGCATTTTAATATGTACTACCAACCACATAGTGTTATCTTCATTAATCTTCAGATTAACTTTATGTGTTAGATACTATACTTGTTGATGAAGAAACAGAAGAGTAAAGTTAAATAACTTGCCTAACATCATGTAAGTAGGAAATAGCAAAGCTAGAATTTGAATTCTGATCTAACTCTAAAGCACTTTGAAAGTCAGAGTTACACAGAGAGGAGAGGCAGAGTGAGAGAGAAAGAGAGAGGTCTTCCATCCATTCCATCCAATAGTTCACTCCCCAAGTGGCCATAACCACTGGAGCTGTGCTGATCTGAAGCCAGGAGCCAGGAGCTTCTTCCAGGTCTCCCACATGGGTGCAGGGGCCCAAGGAATTGATCCGTCTTATTCTGCTTTCCCAAGCCATAGCAGAGAGCTGGATCGGAAGTGGAGCAGCCGGGTCTCAAACCTGCACCCATATTGGATGCTAGAACTTTCAGGCCAGGATGTTAACCTGCTGCGCTAAAGTGCCAGCCCCACTTCTAAGAATGTTATTTTCAGATGGTGACAACTTAGTTTATTTCAGATGTCAAGATTAATCTTAAGTCTCTGTCAGTAGTAATGATAGCAATTGAAGCTACCAGTATTAGTGGCTTGCTATGCTCCAGACATAGCTGGGTAATTAACTTGTTCTGTATCATTTAATCCTCACAATGATCTTTTGTGATTGTATCATCTCTACTTTATAGATAAAAAGCTTATTCTTAGAGAAATTAAATAAATTCTCCATATTGGTAAGTGATAGTGTCAGGATTTGAACTCAGAATTAACCGACTCCAATACTCATGTTCTTTTTTTAAAAAGTTTTTTTTTTTTTTTTTTTTTTTTTTTACTTCAATTAGTTTATTTTTGTTTGAGAGACAGACAGGTCTCTTGGGTGTCAGGACCCAAGTACTTGAGCCATCACCTGCAGTCTACCAGGATATGCATTAGCAGGAAATTTCATTGAAAACCAAAGTGCCAGAACTCAAATGAGGGGCATCCCACATGGTGCCTTAACTGCTCATCAAATGCCTGCCCCTAAAGTCCATTCTTGACCACTGTATTAAATTTCCTTTAGAACTTCTTTTCTTATATCGCAAGAAGTGTGGCATTACCCACTATGCCACAACACTGTCCCCAAGTTCATCTTGTTATTACTCAAATTTCTCACTTTCTGGTAGTCTGTCATATGTATTAATATATTATTCATTCATTCAGCAACTTTTTCTTTTTTTTTTTTTTTTTTTTGACTGGCAGAGTGGACAGTGAGAGAGAGAGACAGAGAGAAAGGTCTTCCTTTGCTGTTGGTTCACCCTCCAATGGCTGCTGTGGATGGCGCGCTGCGGCCAGTGCACCGCACTCATCTGATGGCAGGAGCCAGGTGCTAGGTGCTTTTTCCTGGTCTCCCATGGGGTGCAGGGCCCAAGCACTTGGGCCATCCTCCACTGCACTCCCGGGCCACAGCAGAGAGCTGGCCTGGAAGAGGGGCAACCGGGACAGAATCCGGCGCCCCGACCAGGACTAGAACCCAGTGTGCCGGCGCCACAAGGCGGAGGATTAGCCTGTTGAGCCACGGCGCCAGCCATTCAGCAACTTTTTGAGTGCCTAGTTGCATTCTGGGATAGGTATGAATATATAAATATGCTTTCAAAAAATTTACAGACCAGGGCCGGCGCCATGGCTCACTTGGTTAATCCCCTGCCTGTGGCGCCGGCATCCCAGATGGGCACTGGGTTCTAGTCCCAGTTGCTCCTCTTCCAGTCCAGCTCTCTGCTGTGGCCCGGGAATGCAGTGGAGGATGGCCCAAGTGCTTGGGCCCTGCACCCACATGGGAGACCAGGAGAAGCACCTGGCTCCTGACTTCAGATCGGTGTAACTGCAATCCTAGAGGCCATTTGTGGGGGGTGAACCAACGGAAGGAAGACCTTTCTCTCTGTCTCCCTGTGTAACTCTATCTGTCAAATAAAAAAAAAATTTTTTTTTTACAGACCACAGGAGATGTAGGAAACTGATGGAGTTGGAAAGAGCAGTGTAGTCCAGAGCTGTGCTGCTGCCAGCGCTTCTGTGTGTAATGCTGGGCTCTCGCCATTTTCTCAGTCTGCCTTGGGCACTCTGTTTCAAGGCTGTGCTCCCACTGTCTTGTGCCTGAAATTCCCTTTAAGTTTTGTCATCTTTTTTTCACCTTTGTCATCTTAAAATTAGTGCAAATTCCATTCCTTTCAAAAACTTACTGCAGGGATGGGTTCTTGGTCTAGCTTCTTCTGGGTCTCCCACATGGGTTAGCTTTTAATGCTTTCCCAGGCCACAGCAGAGAGCTGGATCTGAAGTGGAGCAGCCGGGACTCAACTGGCACTCATGTGGGATGCTGGACTGCAGGCGGTGGCTTTACTTTCTGTGCCACAGCACCAACACTTCTGTGTAAACATCTGTGACTAACATCTGTCTTTGTGTGCTTGTTTTGTAAAATGCGGCTGTATATAATAGCTAGTTAATAACCTTCAAAAATCTGTTTTTAAATGGATCTAGAAACTGAGTCTTAGAGAATTGGTGTAAGGTAGAAATCCCGACAGCACGTACACTGTTAATCTTGGTATCATCAGGAATGAGATCACTGAAGAAGGTAGCGCAGGACAGCTGGAGGGGTCAGCCTCTGAGCCAGGAGGGAGAAGGAAGTCAGAGCTGTTCTTAGGAAATGGACAGGGCTGTCGGGCGGGCTGCAAACCAGGGAGATCATTGAGAGGCAGTGCTTGGTAGGTAGCCCGGTTGAAATTGTACAGCATGAATTAAAGAAGTCCGAGTGAGTAAGTCACTGGCAGCCACACAGCTGATGGGAAAGAGTACTAGATGGACGGTCACTTCATCCCAAGACTGAGTCTTTCTCTCATTTTCTGTCTCCAGGAGAGAAGCCTTTCCTTTGTGAAGCCCAAGGATGTGGCCGATCCTTTGCTGAGTATTCTAGCCTCCGAAAACACCTGGTGGTTCACTCAGGTATTAGAACCCGCGCCATTTATAGATTTCAAGAAAAGTAGGGAAACAACAGGGTGAATGGTAATGAATGTAAATAAAGCATCTCATTGTCGCAGCAGAATCAGAAAGCAAGGCCTTCAGTAATTATGTCCGGGGATACTTAGAATTGGTGGGGAAAATGATTATTATTTTCAACCGAGTCACTAGAAAAATTCAGACCTTTTTGTGAGATCAGCACATTTGTTTGGCTCTGTACTGGGTGCTTTATAAGTCGTATCAGACAAGGATCCTGCTTTTTAGGAGTCGACATTTTCATTCCTCTGTGGGAGGATTTCAGGTCATAAGAAGGTAGAAAGATGGATGCCAGTGGCGGCAGAACGAATGATGTTACTACCTTCCAAGGAGACCTTGGTGATCCTGCTTTGCTCACTGTTTTGGCAGAAACTATACCTTTGGCAAATAGAACCACAAACCTTGCCAGAAGTTTAGAAGAGGAGAGAGGAGTAAAACTTAGTGACTCCTTTGCTGTTTGGGAGCCTTAAATTAATTCCCTGTAATTCTGTCAGTTTATTCATTCTGTGCAAAATATCTGAAAATATTCTGTGGCAACTGTATGTTGTACGCACAATAGGAAACGATAAAGTCTAACCTTCTCCCTTTCCTGTACTGCATCCTCCCAACAGAAGTTAGGTATAGTCCAGGGAAAATTCTGTATCTTGTTAGAGTGACTGTTTCCTGTGAGACATGAAAATTATATTGAAAACAGTGCTGGAAAGGTAGTTTAAGAAGCGCCTAGAAGGTGCACCCTGATGAGAACACAATTTACTGCAGAGTAATCTGGCAGGGATGCATTCGCTGAACTGCAACAGAATGAAATCTATTAAGAAATCTACTCCAGGGTACTGGGAGGGAGTATGGGAGACTTGGGGGCAGAATCTGTACAGATCCATAACTAATTTGATATCAAATGATACAGAAGAGAAGGCAGCCGGCGAAGAATTGATTCAACAAGTATGGTAGTGAAGGAGGAAAAGCTGGCCTTCTCCTTTGTGGAGCTGGCTCACATATTTATGAGAAGGGGCTAGAAAAGTGTTGGGAAAAGATAATGGTAGTACTAGAGAGAAGCTGCAGACTTGCCCATAAGTTTCTCAGAGATGGGAAAATTCCTGCCTCATGGTAGGTTTTCAGAGTTATTGATTGACTGACTAAAAGGAATGGGAAGGCGCAGTGAGCGGTACACAGCTGTGAGTAGGTAGCATAACTCTGGTAGACCTGTCTGGATATCGTGGCTCCTCTCCAGTGCTGCTCAACAGCTGAAAAGCTGGAGAAAATGGGGATTATTCAGAGCAGAAACTTGCCAAGGGTGAAGTGAACCAAAGTAGAGAGAGATTCTAGAATGGAATCAGGTGGTTGTTGAAATGGCTGGACGTAGGAAGCAAAGAAAGACAACAGGAGTGCAAGGAGGAACTGGAAGGTGTTTATGATGATGACACCGGGGAATTGGAGAGGTATAATCGATTAGACATGGGAATTTCAGAGTTGAAATCTGACTTTATTATATGATAACAAGTTTTAAGAAAACATGGCAAAGTGGTATCTTAAGGGCTACATGTGTATTTCAGATGTGTTTTGCTTGCTTACAGTATTTTTATTTTATTTTACTTTACTATGTAAAATTATGTCAAACAGAGAATAGTTCCTTGGTTTTTTTCTTGTACCTGGTCCATATTCAGTTTTTTCCCTTGTTTCAAAAATGACTTTTGAACTTGATTTTTTTACATCAGGATCTTAAAAGGTCCAGTAACTTCTCATCCCACATTGTTTGGTTTGTTTCTTTTTATGTCACTTAACTTACTCCTGTTTCCTATAAATGGAACTAAACTATAAAAACTTCAGAGGTTCAGAGTTTTTGGCAAGAATACATCATGGGGGCCGGTGCTGTGGCTTAGTGGGTAAAGCTGCCACCTGTAGTGCCAGCATCCCATATGGGTGCCGGTTCTAGTCCCGGCTGTTCCCCTTCCCATCCAGTTCTCTGCTGTGGCCTGGGAAAGCTGTAGAATTTGGATGAATTCCTTGGGCCCCTGCACCCACGTGGGAGACCCAGAAGACACTTCTGGCTCCTGGCTTCAGATTGGCACAGCTCTGACTATTGCAGCCATCTGGGGTGTGAGCCAGTGGATGTAGGCACACTCGTTTTCTCTCTCTCTCTCTCTCTCTACCTCTCTCTCTACCTCTGTAGCTCTGCCTTTCAAATAAAATTAATAAACCTTTAAAAAAATACATCACAGATGGTTCTGTATGCTTCATTGTGTATCACATCCAGAGACCATACAGTGTTTGGTTGTCAGAATTGATCAGCTAGTTCAGGTGGAAACAGTCTGATGTCTGCATTATAAAGTTTCTTACCAATCTTTCACCTTACGGTTTTGTCTCTGAATGGTGGCTGAATCTGTTATTATTATTTTTTAAAGATTTATTTATTGGCCGGCGCCGTGGCTCAACAGGCTAATCCTCTGCCTTGCGGCGCCGGCACACCGGGTTCTAGTCCCGGTCGGGGCGCCGGATTCTGTCCCGGTTGCCCCTCTTCCAGGCCAGCCCTCTGCTGTGGCCCAGGAGTGCAGTGGAGGATGGCCCAAGAGCTTGGGCCCTGCACCCCATGGGAGAACAGGAAAAAGCACCTAGCACCTGGCTCCTGCCATCGGATGAGCGCAGTGCGCCGGCCGCAGCGCGCCGACCGCGGCAGCCATTGGAGGGTGAATCAATGGCAAAGGAAGACCTTTCTCTCTGTCTCTCTCTCTCACTGTCCACTCTGCCTGTCAAAAAAAAAAAAAAAAAGATTTATTTATTTATTTGAGAGGCAGAGAGAAGTCTTCCATCTGCTGGTTCACTCCTCAGATGGCTGCGGTGGCTAGAGCTGAACCAATCCGAAGCTAGGAGCCAGGAGCTTCTTCCAGGTCTCCCACATGAGTTCAGGAGCTCAAGGACTTGGGCCATCTTCTACTGCTTTCCTAGGCCATAGCAGAGAGCTGGACTGGAAGTAGAGCAGCTGGGACTTGAACCCTTGCCCATATGGGATGCCAGCACTGCAGGTGGCAGCTTTACCCACTATGCCACTGAATCTGCTTTTTTTTTTTTTTTTTTTTGGCAGTTATAGACAGTGAGAGGGAGAGACAAAGGTATTCCTTCTGTTAGTTCACTCCCCAAATGGCCACTATGGCCGGCACTGCGGCGATCCAAAGCCAGGAGTCAGGTGCTTCTTCCTGGTCTCCCTTGCGGATGCAGGAGGCCAAACACCTGGGCCATCCTCCACCGCCCTTCCGGGTCACCGCAGAGCGCTGGACTGGAAGAGGGGCAGCCGGGACCAGAACCCGGCGCCCATATGGGATGCCGGCGCTGCAGGCAGAGGACTAACCAAGTGAGCCACGGCGCCGGCCCCGAGGCTGCCATTTCATTAAGAATTGTAAAATGGTGGTTTTTCTTTTCTTTTTCTCTTTTTTTAAAAAAAATATTTTTTAATTTGAAAGGAGAATTAGAGCTCTTCCACCTGCTAGTTCACTTCCCAGATAGCCCCAAGAGCCTGGGGAGCTTGGCATTGCCTAAACCAGGATCCTAGAACTCCAGCCTGGGCTCCAGTGTGGGTGGCAGGGGCCCAAGCACGTGGGCCATCTTCTGCTGGTTTCCCCGGGCACTTTTGCAGGGAGCTGGATCTGAAATGGAGCAGCCTGGACAAGTGCTCAGGTGGCATATCAGGTGATAGCTTAACCTGCTGTGCCACAATGCCAGCCCCTTCCTGTTCTTTTTAGTCGGAACCATGGGCTGGGTACTGTGTGTTCTCACTACTATTAGGTTGTCACTGCTTCCTGCTGCTCTTCAGTAGACAAGCTAGAGAAGACAGTGTTTGAGAAGAAAGCAATTTGTTTATGGTGACATTTCCTACTTAAATTTGTTTTCATTTACATAAAAGGCAAAGAGAGGAACAGATTTTGTGTCTGTTGGTTCACTTCCCAAATGCCTGCAACATCCAGGACCGGGCCAGGCTGATTTCAGTCTGGATCTGCTATGTCTGTGGCAGGGACCCTAGGATCAACCATCATCTGCTACCTTCTAGGATGTATACTACCAGAAACTGAATCAGAAGTAGAGTAGCCAGGATGTGAACAAGCCACACTGATGGGGCATGTGGATGTCCCAAGTGGCAACAACTGCTGTGCCACACACCTGTTTCCTCCACTTAAATTTTAATATTTAACAATTTTCAGTCATTTCTGTATATCTTTTCTCTATACTTAAAATTTTGGTTCTTGGGGCTAGTGTTCTTGGCACAGTGGGTTAAGCTGCTGTGTGCCGTGCTGGCAACCTATGTGCGCATCCTTTCAATTCCTTGCTGCTCTGCCCCAGATCCAGGTCCCTGCCAGCGAGCCTGGGAAAGCTATGGAAGAAGGCCCAAGTACTTGAGACCCTGCCACCTCTGAGGGAGACCCAGATGGAGTTCCAGGCTCCTGGCTTCAACCTGGCCTAGCCTTGGACCTTGTGGCCATTTAAGAAGTGAGCCACAAGATAGAAGATATCTCCTTCTCTCTCTACCTTTCTGTAACTCTGCCTTTCAAAAAAAAAAAAAAATCTTGATTCTTAATTACTTAACATTGTTACAGAAAGGTAATACCAATATTCTTATTAATTATTAGTCCAGAGAACAAAAGCTTAACACTTTGCAGCTGTATTTTCCTTAGAACATATTCTGTTAAGGATATATAGTTAAATGAAGTATCTTAATAACCTTTAATTATATCACCAGCCTGATTATATGTGATTAAATGTGATTGTAAGCTTAATGTTATTCTTTTTAGTACAAAAAATCAAAGCAAGTTACAGGTTTAGAATCCTGAATTTTAAAATCTGAAATGTACAAAATCAGATACTTTTGGAGCACTAAAATGGTGCTACAAATGGCAGTGTGGCCTCATGTGATAGGTCATAGTCAAAATATAAGCCCACTAAAATATTGTGTAAAATTACTTTTTAGCTATAAGTAGAAGATAAAGTATAAATTACTGCTTAAGCAAACATTCCAAATTCTGAATCATCTGGTCTCAGGAGTTTCAGATAAGGGCTAGTCAGCATGTCTACTCAAGGCAGCTTCTGTTCTCTTTCCTTGTAGGGAACCACTTTTATTTCCCTTTTGATTTACTTTTCTAGTGATTTCTCCTTGCAACTGCAAGCAAATACAGATTATTTTTTATATTTCCTTTCCTTTCTTTCATGCATTTTTTTAAAGAGATAAATGGCACATACCATAAGATTCACTCCTTTAAAAAACTGTGCAGTTGATGGGTTTTAGTGTGATCCTGGTTTTGAGGCAGTCGTGTCTCCCATTTCAGAACATTTTATCCTTCCAGAAAGAACCGCCATATGCAGGAGACAGAACAGTAGATGAATCTGCATGCCCATTACCAGTCACTCCCTGTTTCCCCATTCCCTTTCATCTTCTTTCTGTGTCTGGATTTGCCCATTCTGGATATTTCATATGAATCAAGACATAAAATATGTGACATTTTATGACTGACTTCTTTGCTTTAACATATATATATATTTGTATTTTTTTTTAAAGATTTATCTATTTACTTTAAAGGCAAAGTTAGAGGCAGAAAGAGAGAGAGGGAGGGAGGGAGGGAGGGAGGGAGGGAGAGAATATCTTCCATCCACTAGCTCACTCCCCGGATGAATGGCCGCAATGGCTGGAGCTGGGCCAATCCAAAGCCAGAAGCCAAGAACTTCCTCTGAGTCTCTCATGCAAGTGCAGGGGTCCGAGGACTTGGGCCATCCTCTGCTGCTTTCCTAGGCCATAGCAGAGAATGGGATTGGAAGTGGAGCAACAGAGACTTGAACCAGCACCCATATGGGGTGCCAGGCTTTAACCGCTACACCAAAGTGCGCCTGCTACCTTGACATATATTTTTAAGGTTCATTCACATTGTAGCAGATATTAGTACTTCATTTCTTTTTGGCTAATATTCTGATTTGGCTAATATTCTAATATATACTATATTTTGCTTACCCATTTATCAGTTGATGGATTTGGGTTATTTGCCACTTTCTGGCTATTATAAATAATGCTGCTGTGAAAATTTGTGTGCCTGTGTTTTACTGATGATATGTTTTAATTTATCTTGAGGATGTATCTAGGAATGAAATTGTTGGGTCAGATGATACCTCCCTGTTTAGCTTTTTAAGGAACTATATAAAGAGTTTATCAAAGTGGCTGTACCATTTTATTTATTTTTATTTTTTTAAAGATTTATTTATTTATTTGAAAGTCAGAGTTACACAGAGAGAGAGGCAGAGAGAGAGAGAGAGGTCTTCCATCCATTGGTTCACTCCCCAATTGGCCACAATGGCCAGAGCTGTGCCGATCCGAAGCCAGGAGCCGGGAACTTCTCCCGGTCTCCCAGGTGGATGCAGGGGCCCAAGGACTTGGGCCTTCCTTTACTGCTTTCCCAGGCCATAGCAGAAAGCTGGATCAGAAGTAGAGCAGCCAGGACTCGAACTGGGATGCTGGCACTGAGGTGGCAGCTTTACCCACTATGCCACAGCTCCGACCCCAGCTGTACCATTTTATATTCCCACCAGCCATATATAAAGGTTCCATTTTCTCCATTCCTCACAACACTTATTTCTGTTTATTATAACCATCTTTCTTACACAAGGGTAGCATACTATAAGTAGATTTATTTGTACTTTTATTAGGATTTACTTTTATTTCTTTGAAAGAGTTACAGAGAAAGGGAGAGAAGGAGCTCGATCTTTTATCCACTGGTTCACTCCCCAAATGGGCGCAACGGCCAGAGCTGTGCCGATCCGAATCCAGGAGCCAGATGCTTCTTTCTGGTCTCCCATGAGGGTACAGGGCCCAAGCACTTAGGCCATCTTCTACTGCTTTTCCAGCCACAGCAGAGAGCTGGACTGGAAGAGGGGCAACCGGGACTAGAACCCGGTGCCCATATGGAATGCTGGCACTGCAGGTGGAAGATTAACCTGCTGTGCCACAGTGCCAGCCCCATGTCCTGTGTTTTTTTTTTTTTTTTTTTTTTTAGGCAGAGTTAGTGAGAGAGAGAGTCAGAGAGAAAGGTCTTCCTTCTGTTGGTTCACTCCCCAAATGGCCCCTACTGCAGGCGCTGTGCTGATCCGAAGCCAGGAGTCAAGTGCTTTTCTTGGTCTCCCATGCGGTTCAGGGGCCCAAGCACTTGGGCCATCCTCCACTGCCTTCCTGGGCCACAGCAGAGAGCTGGACTGGAAGAAGAGCAACCGGGACTAGAACCCAGCACCCATATGGGATGCCGGCTCCGTAGGCGAAGGATTAACCAAATGAGCCATGGCACCAGCCTGCCCCATGCACTGTTTTTAACCTGACAATATATCCTAGGTTCATTGCGTCTCAGGGTAGGGAAATGTTCCTCGTTCCTTTTATAGCTTCAATAGTATTCTGCTTTGTTTATATTCTATATACTGACTCTGTGATGAATATTTGGGTTGTGTACAGTCTTTAGCCATCTTAAATAATGTTGTAGTGAATAACCTTATGCCTAGATCATTTTACATTTTGCCACTGCAACTTTGAGACAGATCCCTAGAAGTGGGATTCTTAGATCAAAGGGCAAATGGGTATGTAATTTTTCTAGATATTTCTAGGTGCCCCATTACAAATGTAGTCTTTAGCATTGTTATTAACAATGAGGATTAGGCCGGCGCCGAGGCTCACTAGGTTAATCCTCCACCTTGCGGCGCCGGCAGACTGGGTTCTAGTCCTGGTTGGGGCGCCAGATTCTGTCCCAGTTGCCCCTCTTCCAGGCCAGCTCTCTGCTGTGGCCCGGGAGTGCAGTGGAGGATGGCCCAAGTGCTTGGGCCCTGCACCCCATGGGAGACCAGGAGAAGCACCTGGCTCCTGGCTTCGGATCAGCGCGGTGCGCCAGCCGCGGTGGCCATTGGAGGGTGAACCAAAGGCAAAGGAAGACCTTTCTCTCTGTCTCTCTCTCTCACTGTCCACTCTGCCTGTCAAAAAAACGAAAACAAAAAACAATGAGGATTGCTGCCCAGTGTTTTTTATTGATTGTGGATCCCCCCACACACATATACTTTTACAGATTGGAAGATTTTATTTTAAATTCCTCATTTCCAGCTTTTCTTAAAAAAAAAAAAAGAGAGAGACCAGACTGGCATTATACAGCAGGTTAAGCTGCTGCCTGTTGTCAGGTCCCGTCTGTGCTTCCAGTCCAGCTCCTGCGAATGCTCCTGAGAGGCAGAAGGTGATGACCAGAGTACTGAGGTCTCTGCCACCCATGTGGAAGACTCAGGTGGAGTTCCTGGCTCCTGGCTTTGGTCTGGCCTAACCCCAGTTATTAAGGGCATTTGAGGAGGGAATATCTTACTTTCTCTGTCCTTCCGTGTCACTGTCCCTTTCAACTAAATCATTAAAAAAAAAAAAATCAAAGTATCTGGCATTATTGGCCTTCTCTCCTCACATGGAAACCATTAGCTAGAACGAGTTGCCTTTATGGGGAAGGAAACTTTCTAGGTTACTGTGGCCCCACTTGGCCTTTTTACGTTTGCTGCTTACCAGTCCCATGAGTTTGTGACCCCTGCACTAGGTATGGTGTGTCTGGTTAAGTGGAATGTAAACTGAGAGTTCGGAGCTTAGGGATAGAGAGGATAGCCTAGATCATTGAGTTAGAACCACCAGGGTGAATGCTGGAGACTCTTAAGGGTGGACAAGGGGATAGTGTAAGCTGAGGCTTGGACTCCTTGATGGTGGCACTTGCCCTCCAGGTCATAGAAGACGATCTGAACAGAGCATACATCCACATGTGGCTGCCGTGATTCTATAGCAGAGGTGGTTTTGTGAAGGCAGCAGTGGGTCTGCTAACCCTCCTGGTGACGCTCCCTGCCTTCCCCATGTGCTGACGATTGAGAGGCTGGGGAAGGTGGGGAATGGAGGAAGCAGCAGCCTCTTAGATCTGGTTAATCCTCTCAGCGCATTTCTGTCCAGTTCTTGCTCCCATTCTCTTCTGATGAGAATGTTACCCTGTCCTTTTACCTCTCCCTGTTACACTTGGTCCTGCCCTGTTTCAGGAGAGAAGCCTCATCAGTGCCAAGTCTGTGGGAAGACCTTCTCTCAGAGTGGGAGCAGGAACGTGCACATGAGACGGCATCACCTGCAGCTGGGGGCAGCTGGCAGTCAGGAGCAGGAGCAAGCTGGTGAGAGAGGACGCAGTGGGGGCTGTGTCTTCGGGGGTCACAGAGCCACATCTTTGGCCTGCCTGCTTCTCTGGAGGTTTTCTGATTCTGTTTTGGGTAGAAAGACCTGGTCTCATTTGATAGACTGGTGGGTTCTAAACATAACTAATAGAGTAGTATCATCTGCAGGCTTTTAGAACATGTCTTTTCTCTTTGTTTATCCTCCTCTCTAAATAAAACAACCAAATAAATGTAGTAATTGATTGCGGAATCTGTAATTATAAAAGTTTGCCCAGTGATTTTTTTGGTAACTAGTGCTGACCCACAGACTAGCATTTGTGTAGCACAGTGATTTCTGTATGACAAGAGATTAAACTTTCATTTTTAAACTTTTTTGACTACCTTTTGCCCTGTCTTAAATTTTGATAACTCTTTTTTCTATTCTTATTCTTTTTCTTTGTATTTCCTTAATTATTTTATTCCAAATACTCCTAAGGATCCATCACCCTGTTCTGTATAGTAATTCTCCAGGTGATGATCACAGCAAGGATGATTATCTCTAAGGGTCAGCCTTTTCCTTCACTGGGTTCATTCTCATTTCCTGAAAGGGGAAGGCATCCCAGATACAGCTTAGCTTCCAGTTCTAAAGAGCAGGCCAGCTTCTTGTGTAGGAAGAGGAGGACTAGGCCCAGCCTTGACTGCTGTGTTCTCTCACATCCTATTCTCTGTGCAGCTGAGCCACTCATGGGCAGTAGTTTGCTTGAAGAGGCTTCAGTTCCCAGTAAAAACCTGGTGTCTATGAATTCCCAGCCCAGCCTTGGTGGAGAGTCCTTGAACCTACCAAATACCAATTCTATCCTGGGAGTTGATGATGGTAAGACTTCCAGCTCTCCTTTATTTGGGGAAGATGGGCTGCAGCTAGGGGCTAAGAAAGTGGTGTTTCAGAATGAAGGTTCTATTGCATCTCATTTTATGCTAGTAGCTGTGGGATGACTGAGTAGTATTTGTATTCTTGTTCTATGGGGTGGGTCAGTGAATCTAAACATTAAAAAATTCATTGAAGATGGTGTAGCAAAAGAATAAACAGAAAAAAATTTTGAAAGGGAGAAACATCTATAATCCTTCCAGCATCATAGCCCAACTATTTCTGTCTTTCCTGTTGCAGTTATGGAAGAACTTAACTTTTAAAACATTTAAACAGAACATAACCAGGTTTTACTGAGGAGATATAAAGCAGTTTCTCCATACCTTCAAAAGCCAGATCCTCTGGAGAAAGAAAGGGCTCTCTAGCAAACAGTTGGCTCCTCTCTAGTATAGAAATTTCACCCGAGTTACACAGGCCAGGCCCTCTTCTCTGACAGACTTAACAGGTGAGGTCAGCATGCATTTATTCAGTGCCTATTGTGTGCCTGGCACCATGGGAAAGACAGAAAAGTATCTTAAAATCTAGTTGAGAAGTTAAAACTTAGAAATATATAGGAAACAACATTGAGTACATAGAATACAGCACATCAGCAAACATTCCGTCATATGCACAGTGTGAAAGAGCAGATGAAACTACAAAGCTCCTAGAAGAAACTTCTGAGTGGTTTGAGGGCCAAGTCGTTTCTCTGTGGGCTATTTCCAGAAGATTCTCATGTTGATCCCAGTGATGAGCAGTTACTAAGGGTGAGAACCTGTGTTTGTTACTCATATCCTACTCAGTCAGTTTTGGGTATAAGTGTGTGTCAGTGTGCTACTGACTATTACTTCTTCTGTTCCACAAATAATACTAGTGAATAACCAAACATGAGGCACAGAAATTGTGTGGAGCTGGTTTGCCAACCTCGAAAAAAGTCCCAGGAGAGGAAGGGACACTGACCAACAGTTACTGCATTGTTGGTGTTATTGGTGACTGCTTCAAGGGCTGGCTCTGGTCCCCCTGATGTCTGCCATAAGCAGATTTTACTCTGTTTCATACACGGTTTTAATCCTGGTAACAAAGCTGATGCACTCTAAACTGATCCATTGAAAAATGCTCAACTCCTATATCAACATTTCTTGCCTTGTCTTCCCATCCTTAGGTAGCACTTCTGAAATTTACTGATAATAATCTGATAAGAGGAATTAACTTGGGAGAAATATGGGAATGTGGGATTCCATCTTTGGGGGAGGTTTGTTAAGTTCCTAATGAGAGGCTTGATGGTGCAGGTAGGTATATCTGTGGATTCACTTTCCGTTCAGACATTTTTCTGCTGTTCCATAGAGGTGCTTGCCGAAGGATCTCCACGTGCCCTGACTTCAGTGCCTGATGTGACACATCACTTGGTGACCATGCAGTCAGGGAGGCAGTCTTACGAGGTTTCTGTCTTGACTGCAGTAAACCCACAGGAGGTAAAGCTGTCTCTTGTCCTTACCCTGTTTCTGTGGTGACTTCTGTGGAGAACGATGAAGAACCTAGTTTAGAGGATCTGAAAAATCCTCCACTTTGATTTCTTTAACTTTTGACAAGAGCACCCTTCCTACACTTGCTCTTAGCCAAAAGGCCCAGAAGCAATAGAGCAT
The DNA here is from genome assembly GCA_949820135.1 of Sylvilagus floridanus. Classification (NCBI taxonomy): domain Eukaryota; kingdom Metazoa; phylum Chordata; class Mammalia; order Lagomorpha; family Leporidae; genus Sylvilagus; species Sylvilagus floridanus. Next base: position 5,218,889 of record OX463228.1, on the reverse strand, counting down.
CCTTCCTTTGAGCTAAGCTTAGGCCCACCTTGAAAGGAGCCTGGGTGTTGGATCTTGTGAGTTGGTGGATTGTTCTGTCACAGCAGAAACTATCAGCTTTAAAGTTCCTTTCCACACATTCCTTAATGAGGGATACCTGTTCCTACTAACATGAAGATTTATCAGGAAAATAACACCCTGGAACAAAGTGGTCCCTGGAGGGGGAGAAAGAGAGAACAAAGTCATTAACAATAATTAATACTCATTCCTCTAGAGTCATGTGTCAGGGAGATGGCACGCGGAACCCACTGGGCTTACAGGATTGTGCTCATTTGCTTGTTGAACGAATCACCATCAGAATCAAGGAGGGGTTAAAGGTTGCTTTTTTTTTTAATTTTATTTTTTAAAGACTTATTTATTTGAAAGAATTACAGAGAGAGGAGAGACAGAGATCTTCTATTCACTGATTCCTTCTCCAGATGGCTACAACTGCTAGGGCTGGGCCAGACTGAAGCCAGGAGCTTCTTCCGGGTCTCCCATGTGGGTGCAGGAGCCCAAGGACTTGGGCCATCTTCTGCTGCTTTCCCAGGCCATTAGTAGGGAGCTGGATTGGAAGTGGAGCAACCAGGACTTGAACCAGCACCCATATGGCAACAGGGTACCTTAAAAAAAAAAAAAAAAAAAAAGGTTGTCCTCATAGGTTATATAAAAGTTTTGGCAATCATTTCTGATCATGACTTAGATCTGTTTTTTCTTTGGGGCTTACGAAATGATGATATCCTAATTCTCTTACTCCCTTTTCTTTTACTAATTTTGATTCTTATATAAAAGAAATCTTTTCTCTTACCAGCCATAGAGATCCATCAAACACTCATTTCAGAAAAGAAATTTCTCATTTTACCTAGTACAAATAATTACCCTGATAAGCCAGTCAACAACACTGAGCCTTTTTGGGAGTTTTCTATCTATACTGCTAAGTACCTTTTTCATCACTGAAGTGTACTCCCAGTTATCTCAAATATATGACAGATGTATAAAAACTTCATTCATTCAAAAGATATGTGTTATATTCCTGCCGTGTGTGAGGCACTCTGCAGGGTGCTGGTTATGTAGAAAATGGAAAATAGCTTCTGACACAGAAAGCTTGGGGCGGATTGAGGACCTCCACCTTTGTAATTCCAGAACTGTGTACGCTGCCCCGGCAGTTGTGCTGCACGCCCCCCGCAGGTCCTGGCAGCATTCTAATGAACAGGCCCCGCTGCTGGCAGGTGTTAGGGAGTAACCAGAGATGAGGGATCCCTCTCTAAGATGAGTCAACTTTAAAAAAAGGCCAAAACACACCATTCACTGCCACAGCATCAAGTGAAATCTGTGATTAAAGGTTTTAAATTTTTCTTTAGTTTTTGTTAAATTTTCTTTAAATTTCCTGTCACTAAAATGTATATAAATTACCTTCATGCAAATTAATATCACCAAAAAATACATTTTAAGCATAAGAGTTTATCTGATTATATCTTAATAAGCCCAGTTTTTATTCTGAATATTAGTGAATTGGTCCCATCTCATTTTCATTTTAAATAAAATGGAAACCAGTTTTTTCCAGTTATTTACAAAACTTTCTTTGGACAGAAGCTTTGGGTATAAAACATCTCCCTGTGGGAGTCCATCAAGATTCCTCCCTCTGTCACAGGAAAGGAATTTTTTAAGGATTATTTATTTGAAAGAGTTACACAGAGAGAAGAGAGGCAGAGAGAGAGAGTGATATATAGAGAGAGGTCTTCCATCTGCTGGTTCACTCCCCAATTGGCCGCAACGGCTGGAGCTGAGCCAATCTGAAGCCAGGAGCCAGGAGCTTCTCCCGGGTCTTCCCATGCAGGTTCAAGGGCCCAAGAATCTAGGCCATCCTCCACTGCCTTCCCAGGCCATAGCAGAGAGCTGATCGAAAGTGGAGCAGTTGGGACATGAACTGGCACCCATACAGGATGCTGGCACTGCAGGCGGCGGCTCTACCGGCTATGCCACAGTGCCGGCCCCAGGAAAGGAATTCTTTTAAGCTCATAGAACCCCTGGATGTCTTGTGAGCAAGTTCCATTTCTCATGTAGAACTTCTAAGGGGAATAGCTGCTTTTTGAGTCTTCAGTTTGAACTTTGGCAGACACTGACTTAGCAGATTTTTGGTTATAACATTACTGATTTCCCTGTAAGTTACAGATCGAACTATCCCTGACTGTTGATTAAGTGACTATATAAAACAGTAGTTCAGCTTTTGGGCTCAGGATATTTATTGCCATAGTTAAAAGGCCAGCCTCATGAAGTGGCCGAGGACTGGCCAGTATGTGAGTGAGACGTATTCTGTGCCTGGCTTTTGCAGTGGAACGAGATACCTTTGATTCACCTGTGGTGCATTCCCCTCTGCCACTCTTAATCCTTTTACTTAGTATGAAGTCTTTCCTGTAAACCTATCATAGATTTGCCTTCAATCTTTTGCAGTTACTAAACCAAGGAGATTTAACTGAAAGACGGACATGAATATGGGTGCTGGGTCCTGGAAGAGCAGCTCTGATCCCAGAGTGCGTGCAGTGGGACCTGGTGCAGTGGCTTGCTGTCTGCCATAACCAGAATGGATCTGTGAGGGCCAACACCACGCTTCTGCCCGTGCTCACCTGCCCTGGCATGGAAGGTAGACGTAAGCAGGCTTCTCTTCAAACTGCCGTCTGATCAGACAAGGAGCCAGGTGCTGGCTATGGGCTGCCTAACTGTAGCTGCCTCTCTTCCTGCTGCAAAATTGTGGGATAGACATCTCCCGGAAGTGCATTTGAGTGTGTGTGGGCTGAGGCTGCTCCTTGGGACGGCTGAGGGGAGGTTTCCTTTGAAGAGTTTTCAGCCCACACTCAGCTCTTTCACATGGATGAACTAAGTCCTGCCACCACCCCTGGAGCTTCACCAGGAAGTCGAGCTTTCAAGATGCCTTGTTGCTTTGAAGAAGGGAGTGATGTCAGTCTATTGTCATTCTCCCTTTAGCAACCTGAGTAAAAGACTCTGCCACTGGGCTGCAAAAAATAAATTACTTGAATCTCCCCTTGGCCCAGGCTAAGTACTGTCTTGTCCTGTGCACCTCTTCTTGGTCACTTCGCTTCCTTCGTTTATGAAACATTCAGAAGCATGTTGAGGGTTTTTTTTTTCAAAGTTAAAAATCAGTGATTCAGAGCTTCAGTTTTCCTTTTAAATAAACAAAACAGCCCAGTGAGTTCTCTGGCTCTTATTTTCTTACAAAGGAAATGTAAGAAATAATACAGTCCTGAAGGTCAAGCACTGACTGACCCATAGGATTCCGTACAGGGAAAACGGAAGTGAAGAGCGTGTGCAAAGGTGACACGGGAGTCACTGGCACTCGTCGTTGCCAGAGCCTCACTCTGAAGGCCATGTCCGAGTCTAGGAGACTGGCAGGAATAAGACACTGAGGCATTTTCCCAAGCATGAGACTGTTGTGCTGCTGTTAGAGTAGGCACCCTGCCCCCCTCCTGTCTCTGTATGGACAGAGGGTATCCAGTTCCTGGTGAGAAGAAAAGTATTCCAAAGGTCAGCTACTAGTAGAAGATCGTGGCTGTTAGAGAAGTTTTACGTTTATTTAAAATGAAGCTGATGCTGACACAAACACAAAGACGTGCACATGGGGGGACATGCTCAACTGATGACATCAAGGAATCAACTGCTCTGTAAGACAACGACATTACAGTTTTTATTTTAAAGATTTATTTATTTGATAGAGTTACAGAGAGGCAGAGGCAGAGAGAGGTCTTCCATCCCTGGTTCACTCCCCAGATGACCACGATGGCCAGAGCCGTGCCGATCAGGAGCCAGGAGTTTCCTCCATGTCTCCCATGTGAGTGCAGGGCCCCAAGCACTTGGGCCATCTTCTACTGCTTTCCCAGGCCATAGCAGAGAGCCGGATTGGAAGTGGAGCAGCTGGGACTCAAACCGGCGCCCATATGGGATGCCAGTACTGCAGGCGGCGGCTTTACGTGCTACGCCACAGCGCGGCCCCTACAGTTCTTAATTTGTTAACAACATGCATAATCATCTTGTACTGTGTATACTGAATTCATGCAATTACTTAAATTCTGTAAATGCCAGGTTTTGCTTCCTGTGGCCTTGCTTTTATTTTAGAGCACTTGGTTCTCAACCACGACATTTTTGTCCCACAGAGAACATTTGGTACTATCTGGAAGCATCTTTGGCTGTCACACAGCTGGTAAGAGGTTTGCTGCTAGTATTTGGTAGGTAGAGGCCAGGGATGCTGCTAAACATCCTCCAGTCCACAGACAGCTCCCTTCCTCAACCCCCAACAAAGAATTATCTGGCCCAAAATATCAACAGTGCTGAGACTGAGAAACCTTGTACCCAAAGTTGCAAATTTGTCATCCTTTATGGGCTAATATATTTTTTTAAAGATTTATTTATTTATTTGAAAGGCAGAGTCAGAGGAAGATCTTCCTTCTGCTAGTTTACTCCCAAAAGGGCTGCAGTGGCCGCAGCTGGGCCGATCTGAAGCAAGAAGTCTGTAGCTTCTGGGTGTCCCGTGTACGTGCAGGGGCCCAAGGACTTGGCCATCTTCCTCTGCTTCCCAGGCACAGTAGGGAGCTGGATCAGAAGTGGAGCAGCTGAGACTTGAACTGGTGCCCGAATGGGCTGCTAGCACTGCAGGCAGTGGCCTTCCCTGCTGTGCCACAGTGCCGGCCCCCATAGGTTAATTTTTTTTTTTTTTTTTTGACAGGCAGAGTTAGAGAAGTCTTCCTTCTGTTGGTTCACCCCCTAAATGGCTGGCACACTGCACCGATCAGGAGCCAGGTGCTTCCTTCTGGTCTCCCAGGCAGGTACAGGGGTCAAGGACTTGGGCCATCCTCCACTGCCCTCCCAGGCCACAGCAGAGAGCTGGACTGGAAGAGGAGCAACCGGGACAGAACTGGCGCCCCAACCGGGACTAGAACCCTGGGTGCTGGCACCACAGGATTAACCTATTGAGCCACGGTGATGGCCTACTGTAGGTTAAATTTGATAGATGTATTTCAGTGTGCAGATGTCTGGGTTCTTATGAAATGTGGCAGACCTGGGAATTCTGGGCCTGTGTTCCACCCAGCAGGCTGATTCCAGTCTACTATCTCCTGCTATCCCACCAAGTCTGACTAGCCCCTATAAGCATCTGGGCTTGTACCCTTTTCTCTGTTGTGTACTCAGTGTGAGGTGGAGAAGGAACCCTTAGCTCTGGGTTATGATCCCTCTACCCTGAATGTTTCTGCTTTGATTTCCTCAACCGTTCCATTATCTGCTGTGAGTCTTTTCCCTATTCTCTCAACAGCAAGTCTGGTCTTAATTAGCCACAAGTTAGGTGCTTACCAGTGCTCAAAAGTGCAATTTTAAGTGTACTGATTAAGCAAGTGATTTGAGGTTGTCTGGCGATTTGTAATTTAGCTCCTCCAGTCCTTTCTTGGGATTTGTGGCCCATCCTGGAGATTGTTCAGAAGCCTGCTGTGGGTCTCTGATGCTGAGTTTTAGAATTTCATGGGTGCTGCAGAGGAAATAAAAGCATTACAAAACAGCACATGTTCACTTCAAGAAAGCATTGTGTACGGTTTGAGAATGTTCTCAGCACAGGTGGGTACTGGGCTTAGCAGTTAAGATGCCGGATGGGATGCCTGCAGCCCATATTAGAGTGCCTGGGTTCAATTCCTAGCTCCACCCCCATTCCAGCCTCCTGCTCTGCACCTTGGGAGGCAGCAGGTGATGGCTTGACTAACTGGGTTCCTGCCACCTACACGGGAGGCCTGGACTTTGGTCCTAGTGTAGGACCACTGGGGGCATTTGGGGATTTCTGGGATCTCTAAACATGAGTTGCTACTGTAAGAGTTCCCCCTAGTGGCAACACTGGGGATAACAACGTGGGGAGCTGCAGAATGATGGCAGCATCGCAGATTACCTGGGCGAATCCTTGACTCTGCCTTCCTCCTCCCCCTGTGCAGTGCTGCTGTCTTGACCCTTGTCCCTCACAAAGGCCTCCTCCAGCCCAGCCTGGCTCAGGGTGTCTCGATACCGTTGTTCTGCTGCTTTCCTGGCAAGGTTCTGTAGGGTGGGAATTAATCAGTTCTAGCTGTTTTGTGAATAACCAGATCATTCTAAATTACACGCTTAATTAATATCCTTATAATACTGACACTATCACTGCCACCCTTACGCTGGCACAGGTTGGCATGAACATTCCCTAGAGCCTTGTTTTCAAGCATTAATGTACATGTGAGTCCCCCAAGGACCTTGTTAAAATGCAGATTCTCACTTGTTAGGGCTCACATAAGGCTTGCAATTCTGTATTTCTTTTTTATTTTTTAAAATATTTATTTGAAAGGCAGAGCAAGGAAGGGATGGAGAGAGAGAGAGAGGTCTTTCATCCTGTTGCTTACTCCCCAAATGCCTGCAATAGCCAGGGCTGGGCCAGGCTGAAGCCAGAAGCCTAGAATTCCACTTGGGTCTCCCACATGGGTGGCAGGGGACCCACATACGTGGGGTCGGCACTTGCTGCCTTGCCAGGTGCATTAGCAGAGGCATCAGGACCCAAATGGCACTGACATGGGACGCAGGCCTCCCAGGCAGCAGCAGCTTAACCTCCTAAACCACACTGCCACCCAAATTCTTTGTTAGTCACTCCTAGGAGATGTTCGTGCTTCATCTGTGAGCTATACCTTTGAAAAGCAAGGACTTTAGTAATACCGGAGAGACCAAATGAGACCTACATGAAAAAAGATGAGGTGAACTAAAAATGTTTCTAGACTAGGATGTTGATGAGTTGAAGATAAATGAGACCAAGGTGGCCAGTGCTGTGGCGCAGCAGGTCAAGCCGCCACCTGTGACGCCAGCATCCCATGTGTGAGCAGTGGTTCGGGTCCTGGCTGCTCTGCTGCCAGTTCAGCTCCCTGCTGATGTGCCTGGGAAAGTACCGTAAGGTGGTCCAGCTATTTGGGCCCCTGCACCCAAGTGGGAGACCTGGATGGAGTTCCTGCCTCCTGGCTTTGGCCTGGCATTAAGGGAGTGAACCACCAGATAGAAGATATCTGCTTCTGTCTCCCCTCACTCTCCTTCTCCATAACTCTGACTTTCAAATAAATAAATATATCCTTACAAAATGAATAAGTCAGGGCTGGCGCTGTGGCGTATTGGGTAAAGTTGCTGCCTGCAGTGCCAGCACCCTATGTGGGCGCCAGTTCAAGTCCTGGCTATTCCACTTCGATCCAGCTCCCTGCTAATGTACCTGGGAAAGCAGCAGAAGTACCTGGGTCCCTGCCACCTATGTGAGAGACCCAGAAGAAGCTCCTGGCTCCTGGCTTCTGTCTGGCCCCAGCCCCTGACTATTGTGGCCATTTGAGGAGTGAACCAGGATTGGAAGTGGAGCAGCTGGGACATGAACCAGCACCCAGATGGGATGCTGACCTGTTTCATAATTTCTAAGAGTCATTTCATCCAAAGCAGAAAAAAGAGTAGCTTGGCTTTACCTTGGTGACTTGTTCGAAGAGGTAGGGCCTTGTTTGTATTCTCTTCTGCATTTCTTCCAATTCTTTCTTATATTCTTTTGCTCTTTTACGGTCATTATTCCTGGAATTCAAGAGATTTCTAGGAAGAATACCATCTTTCCCCAGCAAGAGTCCCCTTCATTCTAGTTACACAGACACACACACACACACACACACACACACCCCGCCCATGCATTGCAAATTTCTAACTGCAGCAGAGTCCTGGCTCCCTGGGTTACAGGGGCCGGCCCTAACAGCTGCACTGTGCTCTTTTCAAGGCCAGTGACCTCTTGGGCCCCAAGACAAGCAGCCCCCGGGCCGTGTGGGACACTGACCGGTTCTCTTTCAGCTTTGCTTTGAACACCTCTTCCAGGCTTTTATGGGGATCCATGGCTTTTGCACGCAAGGTCACGGATTTAGACATTGCTTGCCACTTCTTTTTGTGCATCTCCAACCACTGAATACTCTCATCTGCTTTGTCCTTTTTTTCAAGTGAGCTTCTAAAGGGAGGAGGCAGAAGAAAGTACTGATGACCAACTGGGGTGCACTGAAAAGCAACCTCAGTGACCTCTCTGGAGGGCTAGGCTGGTGTTCTCTATGACCAGACAGGTCATTTACCATCGCTGGCACTTTCAGCGAGAGCAAGGGCCTGGCATGAAATGCATTGGCACATAAAGTCTTTGCTGCTCCAGGAGATGTGCACTCATTGAGTGGAGAACATGTGAGTTTATTTAAATAGACGTTCTGGCCGGCGCCACAGCTCACTAGGCTAATCCTCCACCTGGAGTGCCGGCACCCCAGGTTCTAGTCCCGGTTGGGGCGCCGGATTCTGTCCTGGTTGCCCCTCTTCCAGGCCAGCTCTCTGCTGTGGCCCGGGAGTGCAGTGGAGGATGGCCCAAGTGCTTGGGCCCTGCACCCCATGGGAGACCAGGAGAAGCACCTGGCTCCTGCCGTCGGATAGGCACAGCGCGCCGGCTGCAAGGTGCAGGCCATAGCAGCCACTGGGGTGTGAACCTACGGAAAAGGAAGACCTTTCTCTCTGTCTCTCTCTCTCTTACTGTCCTCTCTGCCTGTCAAAAAATAAATAAATAAATAAAATAGACTTTCTTAGTTACCTGAACCCTCAGTAGGCCTTTGCTAGGCTTCTTGCCTGTCTGGAAACAAGATAACACTAAGAGCTTCCGTTTGCTGCGCTGCCTGCCATGAACCAAGAACCACAGCACTGCGTATATTCTTCATAGCTGTGCTCTGGAGGACTGTTTACAGCGGAGGGGACCGAGCCTCAGAGAGGGTGAGCCACCAGGATGAGCCAGGCTCTCTGACTCGTGTCCTTGGCCACTCTGCTGTGCACGATGGACTGCTCCTCTGGGGATACAAAGCTCCGTTTCTAAAGAGAACTAGAAATGGGTCTCCTTGGATGCAGAAATTTGAGGCCAACTTGTAGCAGGCAGTTTGTGTCATTATCATTCTATGAGGCACTATGGAGAGGGCTACCGAGAGGAGACAAGACTTGTGTTTGGATGTTTATGTTCAAACGGTGGAAATCAATCTGCTGTGGCCCACTCCCTGCTGCTGGGAAGCAGATCCCACTCACGGGCCCCAAGGGCTCGGATGCATTTGGGCCTGATCCAGGAGCTCTAGCTATGAATTCTGAGGAAGAAGGGTGTATCCCCGGGTCTTGACCTGCGATCCATTCTGGGTATTAAGGAGCCAAGTAGGTTCCAGGTATTGCCCCGGGAGCACTGGGAAGGCACTGAGCCGACAGTCCTTTCCCAGGCCCTGTCCTGCGTGCTTGCCCTCGGGCGGCACTGCTGCAGGGGGCTGGCCTGTGACAGGGCAGCGTTTCCCAGCCTTCCCTGACATCGCCTCACCAGGGGTCTCCCGGACTCTGCAGTCAGTGCCGGGGATGGCCTGTCTCTGCGCAGGTCCGGCCACGCGCTGTCACAGTTCTCAGAATTCTTGTTCCCATGGCTGCTTTCCTCTTTCATCCTTGGGATCTGACCCATGTTGATCTCTGTCTGGCTAACTCCTCGTTCGTCAGGCTTCAACTTAGACACTTCTTGCAAGCTATGACAGACCCCTGCCTGGTGCCTAGTGCCCTGAGCCCCCGTACTCCATCACCCACTGCTCGCTGTGGTTACAGTTGCTTCGCTTTTCTGTGTTTCAGACTGGATACGAAACCATAGGTTCCCTAGGGAATCTCCTGCCTAATGTGCCTGGCACCCCGTGAGCCCCCCATCAATGTGTGCTAGACCGATGGCTGTGTCCTCCAAGAGCCCCGTGTGCCCCTCTGACTGCAGTGAGGGAGGAGGCCCAGCAGCTGGGCGGGAGCCAGCTCACTCACCTGACTGCAGCTTCCCTCCGCCTGGTGGCATCCGTGATGTGCACCGGGAGGGTGTTGGCAGAGAGCGAGGCGAGGCCGCTCAGAGAGCGACTCCTCAGCAGCGGCGCGGCCGGCGGCGGGGGGCAGTCCTAGAAGCGAGGCCTGCTGTTGGTGAGACGGCACGTGGAATCAGGTGCCATCCTAACGAGGATCCGGTCTCCGCGGAGGACTGACAATGAGAAGCCTCACTTTGTTCCCCGGGGAGTAAGGCAAGGCTCCGGAGACCTCAGGTGTAGAAGGGAGGTAAATGTCACCCCTGAGGTTTTCAGTCAGATGAGAAGAGTCCCTGGGAGCTGGCACAGGGGCACAGCAGCTGGTGGCTACTGTCTGCCCTCCAAACTAGCAAAATCCCCCTAGAGATGGGGCAGGATTCCTGTGGTCTTTATATATAAACCTTTTTTTTTTACTTTTTGGGGGAGGGAAGACAGAGTTACAGCGAGGGAGAGACAGAGATAAGAGATCTTCCATCAGCTGACTGACTCCCCAAATAGCTACACTGACCAGGGCTGGGCCTGGCCAAAGCTAGAGGCCAGGGACCTCATCTGGGTCTCCCACGTGGGTGGCAGGGGCCTGAGCACTTGGGCCATCTTCCGCTGCTTTCCCGGGAGCATTAGCAGGGAGTTGGATCAGGAGTGGAGCAGCTGGCCCTGCACCTGCTGTGCCACAACACCGGCCCCGCCGTGGCCTTAATTGGATAGGATTGTGGATCTGCTCACAACTGAGCAGGGATTTAAAAAAAAGAAAAAAAAAAAAACTAAGAGAAAAGTGTCGTGAGAAGCATTTCCCATGGAGCCTGGGCCCACCTGGGTTTCAGGCCCCAGGCCCCAAGCCCCGGTGTCCCCAAGCTGCCTGGGCTCTCACCCCTGTCCCGGCGGCGGTGGCACAGGGCCGCTGGGTGTGACGCAGGTTGGCAGTCCTCAGCAGGAAGGGCTTGCTGCGAGTGGCCTCCCGGCTTTGCCGCCCTCTGGCAGCTCTCCTCTGGAAGGCCCTGTAAAGGCCCTCGTAGTCAGGGACCACCGGGTTCACCCGGGGCTGGAATTCGAAGTCCGTCTGCAGAAACCCCAGCTTTGCTTCCTGGGTGCGGCTGGCTGTCCGGCGCCGTGGGGCAGCCTGGCTGCTGGTGGCCTGGACTGGGGAGGAGGCCATGCGGAGCGTGTCCAGGGCTCGCATCTGGATGCGAATTTTCCTGAGCAGCTCAGCTTCTGTGGAGACAAAGGGCGGTGAGGAGTGGCTGCAGAGGCACCAGGAAGCTTGATGGCGGCCAGTGATAGGAGCAATTCAGGCCACACACACACAGTGGCCAGCTTGCTTTTTCTTTTCTGAAGATCCCACTGCGGAGCCCACCCAGTGACGCAGCATTGTTTGCTCCCGCCTCAGAGAGGGAGAGCAGGGGGCAGGCTGGGCCCCTGTGCTCTCCCGGCCTTCCCGTCTCCATCCACCCTGCCGCCCAAGCCCTTTGCCCCTCATCAGCCAGGACCTCTGCCATCTCTTCCAGCTGTCCGTGCACGCTCTCTGCATCGTCCCTGCCGCTAGTTTCTGAACTTCTCAGTGGAGCTGCTGAACTCGCCTCCTGTTAGGTGAGCGTCCCTCGGCCCGGCCGCCCCCACAGGCACAGACACAGCTCAGAGTGATCTTCCTGCTCCCTGCACAGAACTCCCAGTGGCGCCGCAGTGCCCCAGGGTGAAGTGCAAACGCACCCACCCCTGGCTGGCCCCTGCCTCTCCCTTCCCGTCCTCCCTCTCCTCTCCACTCTCCTGCTTCCTCCAGCCAGGCCCGGTGCACTGCTTCACTGAGTTCACCACGCGCCCTCAGGGTAGCCCAGGGCTCGCTCTCTTTGGGGACTGCCGGTCCCAGACAGCCCCACCCCAACTTCACCCTGACTTAGGTCCCTCTGTCCCATCCGTGACTGCTACCTGCCTCACTCACACGTCTGCTCACTGCAGAACAGGGTCTGGTGCGTGGCGCGTAAAGTCAAGTCCAAGGCCCCCATTCAGAGCCCTCTCTCTGTGACGGTAACCATCCACCCAAGTCATTTCCATGACTGACACGTGCAGGCCAGCATGAGGGAGGGGCAAAGCATTCCTCAGGGGCAACTGGCCGTGGCAGCACAGGCCTCCGCCAGTCCCCGACAGTGCCACCAGTCCTCTGCTCCTGCGTGTGGGGGGACATGGTGGGCTCCCCCATTGTACACCCCCCAACCCATCCCCACTGCCTCTCATAGGTCCGCCTGGCCTGCTCATCTCTGAGCCAGGCCGACCCTGAGCCCCAGGACGTCCCAGGTGGCAGGTGGCAAGGCCATCCTTACCCTGGAGTTTGTCCCCGAGGGCTGGCTCCAGAACAGCCTTGGGGATCCGTCTGGCGGCCTTCTGCTTGGGGCCCTTGGCCTTGGCTGTGGCAGCCAAGTCTCTCTGCCGAGCAGCCTCCTGTCGCTGCTGCTCCTTCTCCAGGAAGCTGAAGGGCTTCAGGGATGCCAGGAGCAGCTCCTTCCTCTTCCGGATCCCCGCCTGCCTGCGGGCCTCGCTGCGCGCCACCATCTCCTGGTAGAGGGGCAGGTGGACGTGCGCGGGCACAGGCTGCGCCCGGAACTGCCGGTGGCACTCGGCTTCCTCCTGGCCCTGCCGCTGGGCCCGCTGCCTCTCCTGCTCAAAAGAGGCAGGCGAGGCCAGCCACTGCGCCTTCTTCCGGGCCTCGCGCAGCGTCATGCGGAAAGGCCGGGGGACGGTGATGGAGGAGGCCCAGGAGCTGACGCTTCTGCGCTGGGACGGAGGTGTGGAGGCCGAGGGCGGTGGGAGCTGAGCCCTGGCGCTGTGCGAGGGGAGGCTGCCCAGGGAGCTGCAGCGCCTCGTGGAGCCACGCCTGGGGGAGAAGCAGTGCTCGGCCCCAGTCCTCCCTGCCCAGCAGCTCCCAGCCACACGTCCTAGTGCCACAGGCCTCCAGGCCCAAAACCTGCCCATGAGGCCACGCTGCCCCCTTCCCTCCCACGAGCAATCCCAGCAGCCCTACAAGGATGTGTCTTTCTCAGAACTGCCCCGAGAGCTGCCAGTGTGCCCTCGGGTGTTGCCACAGATCAGCAGGGCACCGGGGCTTTACAGTCAGACCCAAATCCTGCTTCGAGCCTTGAACACGCTTCTGCTGGAACCTGCTCCCCGTGTGCAGAGTGGAAAGCCCACCGTGTGCTTAGGGCGCTACTGGCAGGGAAAGGAGCTGTTCCGCGAGGTGCACGGGCATGGGGCCGGCTGGGCCGAGGCGAAGGGGCCCTGCTGCTACCGCCTGGCACTGCCCAGAGCCTCTCAGGAGAGCCGGGCAGGAGGCGCGGCGCTGGGTGGACCCCAAAGCTGACTGCGAGCTGCAGCCTGCCCAGTGGCAACTTGTACACAAGAGGAGGCCCAGAGGCGCGGCCGACCGCAGCCTTACCTGGCGGGCGGGCGCTGCGCCACCTGCGGCTTCCCCCTGCCCTCGTCCTGGAAGAAGCGCTCCAGGTCCTCGTCCTCGTCGCTGTCTGCCTCCGACTGAAAGAGAGACTCCAGCAGGCCCCACCCGCCCTCCTGCGCCAGCGCCTCTAAGTTCTCATCCAAGCTGCCCGCTGAGGCCGAGGCCGAGGCCGAGGTGGAATCCGTCTCCTGCTCGGGGCTGAGGAACTCGGCGAGCCTGCCAGCCCTGGGCCAAGCCAGCCTGTGCCCAGAGAGCTCCTCTTCGGCCTCTGTGTCCGAGGAGGACCTGGGGGGAAACACCTGAGACGAACAGAAACAGACGGGGGCCAGCTAGGCTTTCACGGGTGGACAGCTCCTAACCGGTCACAGCGGCGGACTCTGAGAAAGCCTGCAGGGGGCGCTGAGGAGCCGCGCGCCTTCTCTGGAGAGTTTTCCAGCCCGGGATGGGCGTGTGCTTGGGGAAGCACAGAGCTGAATGTGGTGGTCCCCGGCTCCATGGCAGAGGACCGGATGCGCACCTGCGCTCGGGATTCCCCGGGGACCCTGGCACTCCGCCCTGCCTTACGTGGGCATCATCTGCTGTTGCCATCTTCCAGCTCTGATTTCCCGTCCCCACCTCTGCCCTCGCATTCTAGCCAACGCCCACTCTGTCCCTAGGAGCGGATGATTAATAATGTGGTCTAACTGAAAGAACGGTGTCCTACAATGCATTTGCTTTTATTTTAAACATTTTTATTTTATTTGAAAGGCAGAAAGAGAGACAGGTGCAAAAAAGATCTTCCATCTGCTGGTTCCATCCTTGAAAGCTCACAACAGCCAGGCCTGGGCTAAGCCAAAGCCAGGAGCCCAGAAATCAATCAGGGTCTCCCACATGGGTGGCAGGGACCTAAGCACTTGGGCCCTCACTGCTGCCTCCTGGGGTGCGCGTTAGCAGGAAGTGGATCAGAAGAAGACCAGCCAGGCTCTCTGATACGGGACGCAGGCGTCCCAAGTGGCAGCGAAGCACCGTGCCACACACTCACTCCCCACTTAGCTTTGAAATGCTTCACTCACTCATTCGGGAAATCTTTACTGGATACCCAGTGTGCCCTAGGCATTTGCCTGAGAATAAGACAAGAGGCCCACGCTCACGGAGCTTAACTTCCAGTGAGAAGGGTCAGACGGTCCAAGATGAGAACGTTACTGAACCCATCAACGCTGAGGTTCTACAGCGACGCGACACCCAGGGGAGGCTTTTCCGCTGAGGTCACTAGGAGTCCCGAGGCAGGCGGGAGCTGTGGCGAGGCAGGGACAGTTAAGTCGATGGTCGTGCGGCTTTTATTCAGAAGGAGAGGAGAACAAAGCCGGGCATGGGAATTATTAGGATCCATCACCTAGAAGGGAGGCTGGCCACTCTGCAGCTGGGGGGGGGGGGGGGGGCTAAGAAACAATGGTGCTTTGTTTTGTTTTTTGCTTATGCTGCTGCTGGCCTCGTTCTGGACTGTCGTTTGCTCGCTGTGTGGGGGTTCTGGGTTGACACCCAGCTGATGAGAAGGAGCCAGCCTTGGTAAGATCTGGGCCGAGAGCGTTCTGGTTCAAGGAAGAGCTAATGCAAAGACCCAGGGGCAGAGGCTTGGGCAGGAACACCCGCGGACCTTCTAGAAGTAAAGGGAAGGCCCGTGCGGCTGGGGGAGTGACCTGAGATGGGGCCAGCTTGGGACTGGATGTGTGTTTGCAGAAGCGAAACGGGGTGGGGGTGGGGAGCAGGCCGCCGCCGCGCTGCAGGTGCCGCGTGGTGAACGCCCCCCTGAGTTCTGCAAGGCTGAACACTGGCCTGAGTCAGAGGTGCGTGCGCGCGAGCTCCGCTCCTGAAAAACACGCGCGCTCCCGCACACTGCTTCTCCGACACCGCTTCCATACAACTCACTCACTTAAAACGGCTTCCAGTATACTGCACTCACAGAACTGCGCAGGTATCGGAATAAAGTCTCTAAAATGTTCACGGTCACTCCTCACTTCCCCTACCCCGTCCCCGCACAACCGACCTCCACGGACCTGCCCCTCTCCGTGCCTCAGCTGTCATTCCACAAAACCGGGACAGGGCAGCCGCCAGGAGAAGCAAAACCAGAGAGCCGCTGCTACGGTGCCCGGGGGGCCTGGCAGGAGACTCGCCGGACCCTGGACGCCCGGACGCCCCCGGCCACTCCCTCGCTCCTCCGAGGCACGCCCCTGCCGCCTGTCGCCTAGGCAACATCACCCCGGTTCCTCTCGGGGGTTCCTTTCCAGGGCGCACGCCTGCCTCCTGCCCTCTCCTCCTCTCCTCACCTGACGGCCCCGCGCCGCGTCGCCGGGGGCTCCCGCAGGCCTCCCCACCGTCATCTTCCCAGCCAGGCAGAGGCAGAAGCCGCGGTGACAGCGGCAGCTACGGGGCTGCCTTAGTTACGAAAAGCCTGGTCCTGCCCCTTTCTCAATCTGGTCTCTGATTGGCTTCCAGGGTAGCCGACCGATTCATCCCGCCCAAGGAGACGAGAATCGTTTTCTGATTGGTTAACTCTCTTCGAGAGTTTCATTTCCGGTTCACAGGGCTCGACTGAAGCAAAACCGGATTGGAGGGCTGGGCCCCCGGAAGTACTATCTAAGTCGGGGCGCAGACTACGCCGGTGCAGAGCGGCGGCATGGCGGCCCGGCTGGTCGTGAGCCGGTGGGCGGCTGCAACTGTGGCCGCCCGTGCAGGCCCGCTGGTCACCTGTCGCAGGTGCTCTGGAGCCGCCGCAGACACTGTGTACGATGTAGTGGTGTCGGGCGGAGGCCTGGTGGGCGCTGCCATGGCCTGTGCTTTAGGTAAGCGCATTTCCAGAGCCACAGTGGCGGCGAGCGGGGCGGCGGGGGAGCGACGAAGGGCGCGGAAACCCTGGCTCTGTGGCCCAAAGACTGCGCGCGTCCCGGGCCTCTGGTCGGTTCCCTGCCCTCCTAGGGCATCAGGGACGCGTCCGGTCAAAAGTGGGAGGGGCCTTCTGAAGCTGGCACACGCGTGGGGGGACGGACCCGCGGGGTTGTTCCGTGTCGCGCGCAGGTGGGAGTCGTTAGCTGTTAAAAAAACAAAACAAAACAAAACAAAAAAAACAACTTTGCGATGTACCGTGTATACATTTGTTGGGGATTGAGGGCAGGGAAGTAGGAGCAGCGAATCCCATTAGGGTGCGGGTGGGGCTGACACCTGTGGCTGGGCCATGGCGCTTAGGGCCGAAGCTTACTGTGCAATGTGGCCACGGGGTGTAGATGGCGCCACGGGTAAGACGGCACCATTTTACTGACAACCCTAGGCAACCAGTCCTATGCCTACTTTTAAAAAGTTAATTAGAAAGGCAGCGTGTTAGCGCGCCCTAAATGGTGCCACAGCTCGGTCTGGGTCAGGCTGGAGCCGGGAGCCCAACGGCTTGGGCCATCTGCTGCTTTCCCAGGCTCATTAACAGGGAGCCGGGTCCGTCCAGGCAGGCTGCAGCTTAAGCGGTACCGATTACACACACACACCCGAATGTTTGCCCCCTCTGGATAGTTCCGTCTAAATACAACTACTCAGTGTTTTTAAGATTATGTTTTAGCATGTGTCAGTAGTGCGTTCTTTTTGACGGCCAAACAGTTCATTGCGTGCGCTTTTGTTTCATCAGTTGATGGGCATTCAGGAAGTTTCCAGTTGGGGCCAATTAATGAGTAATTCTGTGACTATTTTGTGTGGACGTGCTTTTGGGTGCTTGATCCCTGTCTGTGGAATTGTCGGGTCAGATGGCAGCTCTGTGTTCGGGGCTCTGATGGTCAAGCTGCTCCCAGAGTGGCTGTGCGCGGTACATCCCTTCACCACGGCGTCGGGGTTCCGGCCCCGCGGGCACTTGTTCCCGGCTCTTTGTTTCTGCCCGTCTGTGGGCGTGAAGCATTGTTGCTTCCCTAGGGACTACTGATGTTGCCTATCCTTTCGTTTGCTTTTCCGCCATTTGTGTATCTTTTTGGAGAAATGTTTATTCAGACCCTTTGTTTATTTTTCTTTATTTGTTTGAAAGAGCAGTCTTTCCTCTGCTTCACTTTTCAAATGCCTGCAATCGTGGGACTGGGCCAGGTGGAAGCCAGGAATCCGGGACTTGGTCGGGGCCTCCCACCTGGATGGCAGGGGCCCGGGTCTTGAGTGATCACCTGCTGCCTCCCAGGTGCACCCTAGCAGGAAGCTGGGATTGGAATCTGGGGTGCCTTGTGACATCACCGTGTGCTTATTAATAAGTTCCCAATATTAATCTGCCTGTGTGGGTTCTTGCCTAATATTCAGAGAAGAATTCTGAATATCGGAATAAATGAACAAGGCAGCATGGTACGTTGAAGCTTTTATTCAGTGAGAGAAATGTATAGGAGAGTGAGGGCCCTATCTACGAGAGAGAGAAATCTGGATTCATACCGATTCACACCGAATACCAGGAGCCACGTGGCGGAGCATGCAGGCCAGGAAGCGTGGGCTGGGTGGCCCAGGGCAGCACGGGCCCACAATGGCAAAAGGCCAAAGTGTTGGGCCCACTGGGTCTCTCTAATCCACTCTCAAAGGGGAGTGGGTAATTAACCTGATGGGCCGGTGGGCACACAGGTGTGGCCAGGTAGGGGCATGAAGTCACACAGGGGCGTGGTCTTTCAGCTCACAAACCTAATCAATGTTATCCTGTATGCTTGCCTACAACAGAGCCAGGACTTGAACCCAGGCACTCCAATATGGGATGTGGGTGTCTTAACTGCTGTGCCAAACTCCTACTCCTTACCCTTTGTTTTAATTGGGCTATTTAACTTTTTATTATTTCAGTTGTAGAAGGTCTTTCATTATATTCTGAGTTCAAGCTCCTTATCAGATAAATGCTTTGCAAGTAGTTTTCTTCCATTTTGTGGTCTTTTTTACTTTCTTGACAGCGTTCTTTGAAGCTTAAAATTTATTTATTTTACTTAGGCAGAGTTAGTGAGAGAGAGAGAGAGACAGAGAGAAAGGTCTTCCTTCCGTTGGTTTACCCCCCAAATGGCTACTACAGCTGGCATGCTGCGCCGATCCAAAGGCAGGAGCCAGGTGCTTCTCCTGGTCTCCCAGGCAGGTGCAGGGCCCAAGCACTTGGGCCATCCTCCACTGCACTCCCCAGCCACAGCAGAGAGCTGGCCTGGAAGGGGGGCAACCAGGACAGAATCCAGCGCCCCGACCGGGACTAGAACCCGGTGTGCCGGCCCCGCAGGCGGAGGATTAGCCTAGTGAGCTGCGGCGCCGGCCTCCCTTAAGTTCTGAAACACCTCTGGAAGCGAGGTCGAGGTTTGCGGGCGTCCTTCCTCACCAGGTGAAGCCCCTGGTGAGCGCATCCTGGTCTGCCCTCTTCTTGGCGGCAGCAGCTCGCACCTTTTTCTCATCTTGGCCAGAGCTGTCTCTGAGGCTCTGCTCAGTCACCCGGTGACAGGTCCCAGGGCCAGGTTACTGCTCTGTGAAGCCTTAGGGTCTGATCTGCAGACCCAGTTGATAGAATTTTTGGCCCCTTTTGTTTTACTAAAACTCTGGTTCTGTTTGACCTGGGGATTGCAGTGTGTTTTCCTGATTTACGCTAGTGTTCTGTTGGGTAGGAGTGAGATTTTCAGTGACGAAATACTCTGAACATGGAAAGCTCTGCCGTCTGCACACTGTGCTCTTGACTTCCTTCCCCCGGGCAGAGCGGTTCTGTCAGTCAGTGGGAGCTCTGCGTCGTCTGCTGCTCTGCAGCACGTGGTGCTGGCGGACTGGGGCGCCGCCCTGCAGCTGTGGGTAGGGCGACGCGGTGGCTGTGCCGCCCAGGACTCTGCGTGGGTAGCGGAGAGTCACGGCCCCCAAGAAGTCTGCATTCGACAGCCCAGGGACTTAGTGCGTTGGTTTTCTTGGAAATGACAAAGGGAGTAATTCCTGGATTTTCCTAAATGATATAAAATGTTGCCTTTTCTTTTTTTAGGTTATGATATTCACTTTCGTGACAAGAAGATCCTTCTGATAGAAGCCGGCCCAAAGAAAGGACTGGAGAAACTGTCAGCAACTTACAGCAACAGGGTCAGCTCCATTTCCCCCGGCTCTGCAACCCTGCTCAGCAGTGAGTAGAAGGCCCTCTCCTCAGATCCAGTCTCCTTTCCCTCTGGGCTTTCCAGTGCTTTCTGTCGAGGCATGCTGTCCAGCATCTGGGCAGGAGTGCTTTCACTGAGGTGGGGGCAGGTCGCAGTGGGCTTGGTAATCTGGTGCCTCGTTGGCGATGAGGACCCTGAGATTGTCAGCGCGTGAGTTCGCAGCCTGGGGAAGTTACCCCTGGGGCCTGTGGGTCCATCACCTGGGCTTCACCTGGGCACTGACACGGTACAAACTCCGCTTCTAGTCGTGCCGCCCTCTCCCTTCCAGAGCCAGCCTTCCAGCGAGCGCGTTCGGGCAGACACGACTGTGTGCTGTGCACGCTCTCCAGAGGCCAGTGCCTCGGGCTTGGCAGAAGGAAGCTCCGTCACTCCCGGCCCCCGAGCCCGTGTGTTCCTCCTCGTAACCCCTGGCTGACGCTGCGGCACGGCCGTGTTGATTGCATTGCAGAAGGCAGGGACTTTGTCCATTTTGTTTCCCACGTTATGCTTGGGACCTAGAATTGTATCTGGCACATGGAAGGTGCACAGTAAATATTTCTTAAATAAATGAATAAAAAATATTCCTTAGCTGGAGTTTATAACTGGGATGATGAGGAACAGGAACAGTGTGGACACAGTTTTTCCTTTTAAGGTCTCCTAGTTTACTGTGATCCGACTTGTTGGGTCTCTTCACGCAGCCCAGTTCTTAGCACCAGATGAACGGATGTAGAGAGTGTATTCTCTGTCGTAGCAGAACATGGAAAACAAGCTCGCACTTAACGGCTTCCCGGGTGAGGGGGGAAGGGAGGGGAGCTCTGGTCTGCAGCCTCTTTTCTCCTGTAGGTTTTGGTGCCTGGGACCACATCTGCAACATGAGATACAGAGCCTTTCGGCGGATGCAGGTGCCTCTTTCTCTTTCTCTCTTTGGGCAAGATGCCTCGTTCTGCTTGTGTTAAAATACCGCAGGCCACTTCCTGCAGGCTTTCTGTGCGTGTGGGAGGAAAGACAGAGTGCACGTTCGGTTGAAGGAAGTGAGGGGCGCAGTTCCCAGGAGAACTTTCTTCTCATTGTGTGCGTTCTGACAGACGGTGACACCTCTAATTTTCTGCTTCCGTCACCTGGGAAGGCAGAGCTCAGTGTCCGATGGGAGTGATGTTTGCTTGGTTCTAATGTGAACTTTCCTCTTGTGTCCAGGTGTGGGATGCCTGCTCAGAGGCCTTGATAATGTTTGATAAGGACAACTTGGATGACATGGGCTATATCGTGGAGAATGATGTCATCATGCACGCCCTCACTAAGCAGCTGGAGGCTGTGTCTGGTGAGGCACCGTCTCCCCGTCTCCCACTCACCTTCTGGGAAGTGACCTAGTGAAGAAGGGATTGCTCACCATCACCAGTCCTCTGGTGGCTGTACTCAGCCTTTATTTTAGCAGCTTATTCCCATATAATGTAAATACTGTGAAATTCACCCACTGAGGTATACAGTTCAGTGGTTTTTAGTGTGTTTACGGAGTTGTATAACCCTCACCACACTATCATTTTAGGACATTTTCATAACCTCAAAAGGAAACCTAGTGCTACGTTAGTCATTCTGCATTCTTGCCCCCAGCCATTGGCAACCACTGATTGGCTTTCTTTCTAGATTCCCCTCAATAGTTCACATAAATGGAATTCTGTAATATGTATTCACTGTGTCTGACATCTGACTTCTCACTGAGCATGTTTTTGAGATTCATCCATGTTGTAACACATATCGTACTTTGTCCTTTTACGATTTGTTTGAAAGGTAGAGTTACAGAGAGAGGGAGAGACAGAGATCTTCCACCCACTGTTCAATTCCCAAATGGCTGCATCAGCCAGGGCTAAGCCAAGCCATAGTCAGGAACCTGGAACTCCATCTTGGTCTCACATGTAGGTGGCAAGGGCCCAGGGACCTGGGCCATCTTCCACTGCTTTCGCAGGTGCACCAGCAGAGAGCTGGATTGGAAGTGGAGCAGCCAGGACTCAAACCAATGGCCTTGTGGGATGCCAGCATTGTGGGCCATGATTCAGCCTGATGTGCCACAATGCTGGCCTCACTTTGTTCCTTTTTTTAATTGCTAAATAGTGTTCTATTATGTGGATATATCCAACTTATCATCAGTTGATAAAACTAGGTTGATTCCAGCTTTTTGGCAACTAAGAATAATGCTAGGAGTATTCATGTACAAGTTTTTGTGGTGTGTTTTATTTCCAAGTGAGTATTTAGTTGAATTGCTGGGTCAGTTATCCTGTATTTCACATCTTCATAAACTATCAAACTGTGTTTTACTTTTTACTATTTGAAAGGCAGAAGAGACAGAGGAAGGGACACAGACACAGAGAGAGCGCTTCCATCCACTGCTTCACCCCCCAAGTGCTAACAGCATCAAAGCCAGGAACTCTGAGCCCAATCCAGGTCTCTCACGTGGGTGGCAGGGCCCCAGTACTTGAGCCATCACCTGCTTCCTTCCAGGTTGCACCTCAGCAGGAAGCTGGATTCTTGAAAACGGAGCTGGGACTTTGAACCCGGCCCTCCCCTAGGGGAGGTGGGTGTCCCAACTGCTGTCTTTACTGTACCAAACACCTGCTGCTGCCAGATGAGATTTTTTTGGTTTTATTTTGGTTTTTAAGATTTATTATCTGAAAGAGAAGTTTCTATCTGCTGATTCACTCCCCAAATGGCTGCAATGACTAGGGCTGGGCCAGGCTGAAGCCAGGAGCCAAGAGCTTGTTCTGGGTCTCCCAGATAGGTGGCAGGGGCCCAGGGATATGGGCCATCCTCTGCTGCTTTCCCAGGCACATCACCAGGGAGCAGGATTGGAAGTGGAGCAGCCAGGGCACGAAGTAGTGCTCATGGGATGCCAGCATTGCATGCTGCTGTTTAACCACAGCGCTGGCCCTGCCAAACTTTTAGAGTCCTGCACCATTCATTTCACTTTCCCACCAGCATATGAGGGTGCTTCAAAAGTTCATGTTGAGGGGCCGGCGCTGTGGCAAAGTGGGTTAAAGCTCTGGCTGCATCGCTGGTATCCCATATGGGTGCTGGTTCAAGTCCCTGCTGCTCCACTTCAGATCCAGCTCCCTGCTGATGTGCCTCAGAAAGCAACAGAGGATGGCCCAAGTCCTTGGGCCTCTGCAGTCCTATCGGAGACCTGGAAGAAGCTCCTGGCTTCTGGCTTTAGATCACCTCAGCTTCAGCTATTGCGGCCATTTGGGGAGTGAACCAGTGAGTGGAAGAGCGCTCTGTCTCTACCTCCCTCTCCAACTCTCTTCCAAATAAATCTTTTTAAAAAATTTCATGGAAAGTGGAATTAAAAAACAAGTTCATTTTAGTGGAAAAAAATTGAAATCCATGTATATAAGAGGTCTTTACAAAGTTCTCGGAAAGCACGGTTTAAAAAAATTGCACCAAAACTTACCCTTGAGCTCATTTTCCATGAATTTTTTAAAAAAAGATTTATTTTTTTGAAAGGCAGAGCTACAGAGAGGCAGAGAAAGACATCTTCCATTTACTGGTTCTCTCCCCAAATGGCTGCAACAGCCAGAACTGAGCTCATCTGAAGCCAGGAGCTTTTTCTGGGTCTCCCGTGTGGGTGCAGGGGCCCAAGGACTCAAGCCATCTTCTGCTGCTTAGGCCACAGCAGAGAGCTGGTGGAGTAGCCGGGTCTTGAACTGGTGCCCATATGGAATGCTGGCACTGCAGCGGTGGCTTTACCCACAGTGCTGGCCCCATTCATGAATATTTTGAAGTGACCTCATATAAGGCTTCTAGTTTTTCCACATCATTGCCAATACTTACTTTCCTTTCTTAAAAAAAAAAAATACAAGTGGGCTGGCATTGTGGTTCAGTGGGTTAAATTGGTCTATGATGCCAGCATCCCTAATGGACTGCTGGTTCCAGTTCTGGTTGCTCCACTTCCAATCCAGCACCCTGTTAATGTGCCTGGGAAGGCAAAAGATGGCCCAAGTACTTGAAGCCCTGCTGTCTAGGTGGGAGACCTGAATGGGGCGTGAATCAATGGATGGAAGATCTCTTATCTCCTCTGTCACTCTGCCATTCAAGTAAATGTATCTTAAAAAAAAACCACTGTTGTGGGTGTGAAGTGGTACCTCATTATAGTTTAGCAGAGAGCTGGATTGGAAGTGGAGCAGCTGGGACGCGAACTGGTGCCCATATGGAATGCCGGCACTCCACCAGAGCTGGGCCGATCTGAAGCCAGAAGGTTCATTGGGGTCTCCCATGTGTCTTGGGCCATCTTCGCACATTATCAGGGCGCTGGATCGGAAGTGGAGCAGCCAGGACTTGAACTGGCACCATAAGAGATGCTGACACTGCAGGTGGTGACTTTACCAGCTACACCACAGCACTGGCCAGTTTTTTTCTCTTTTAACCTTTCTTTGCTCATATTTTGACATTGAGCTTATTTAAGCCACTTTATTGAGGTATTACCAACATACAAAACACTGAAGGTATGTTACAACTTTTTTTTTTTTTTTTTTTGACAGGCGGAGTGGATAGAGAGAGAGACAGAGAGAAAGGTCTTCCTTTGCCGTTGGTTCACCCTCCAATGGCTGCCGCGGTCGGCGCGCTGTGGCCAGCGCACCACGCTCATCCGATGGCAGGAGCCAGGTGCTAGGTGCTTTTTCCTGGTCTCCCATGGAGTGCAGGGCCCAAGGACTTGGGCCATCCTCCACTGCACTCCTGGGCCACAGCAGAGGGCTGGCCTGGAAGAGGGGCAACCGGGACAGAATCCGGCACCCCGACAGGGACTAGAACCCGGTGTGCCGGCGCCGCAAGGCGGAGGATTAGCCTGTTGAGCCACGGTGCCGGCCACAACTTTTTTTTTTTTTAATGAGACCATATTACTTTCATGATCCGTAAAATGAGAGGACTTTCAGTGGGGAAAATCTCTTACGCAGTGTAGCACTTGTTTCAGCCTGCAGTCTTCCCATCCTGCCTACTCTGGAAGCATCTGTGGGTCCACTAAAGGGCGGAGTGAAACCAGAAGGTGTGCCTCAGGCTGAGACTGCCGCCCCCCATCACCCACACAGTGTGACAGTCATTCCTGTGGCTTCTGCTGTTAATCGGCTCTCAGACTTGGCACTCATAACTTGGGTTACTTTTCAGATCTTTTCTTGTTTAGCAATAAGTGACAAGACACGGCCGTCCCGGAACCATGCTTTAGGTTTAATTACAGCTTCTTCCTCGGTCTGCGTGGCCTTTCTGACTTTTTCTTCTTTTCTCTTGACCTCCCCAGACCGCGTGACGGTTCTCTACCGGAGCAAAGCCGTGAGCTACACCTGGCCGTGTCCGTTTCTCATGGCAGACTCCAGCCCTTGGGTCCAGATTACCCTAGGTGATGGCAGCACCCTCCAGACCAAATTGTTGGTAGTTGAAGATTCTTATTTTGCCAGGGGTCATGCATGGCTACTTCTTATCCTGGATTTTAGGGCCTCTAGTTTTAGATTTAAGCTATAGTTTAACTTCATTTTTGGGATGATCTTGGTTATATGATTAGTACCCAGTCAGCCTAAGTTAAGAAGGTCTTGTAAATCTTAGGACCATCTATGGTCATGAAATAAAGGACAGTAGGCCTCACAGGGACAAGAACCAGGGAGGGAGGCTCCTCTGGCCGTCTCAGGCCCCCTGTGGTCATCTGTTGCTCTCTCAGCGCCTCCTCTCACAAGGCAGCCGCTCCTGGCCTTACACCAGGACTGTTCAGCTCCAGGGCTGCCCCACACTGAAACTTTCCGTACTGTTCTCTAGTTTAAATGTTGAGAGAATCTGGCTAATGAGCTTGGAGCTGGCACCTGTTGGGTCAGATGACCAGCTTTAGCTCTGTTAGCCAGGGCCGAGGTCACACATTCTAAGGCCAGCCCTCTGGGGCCTCTATGCAGATGGGCTTGCCATCAGTAGACAGCTGTAGGCAGCAGAGAAAACGTGGGGAGCTGTTCAGGAAGAGGCTGTAGGACTCATCAGGCGCTTGTCTCCATGCAGATCGGTGCTGATGGTCACAACTCGGGAGTTCGGCAGGCTGCAGGAATCCCGAACATTAGCTGGAACTATGACCAGTCTGCGGTAGTGGCCACTTTGCATTTATCTGAGGTAAGATCCTGGGCCGCCAGCTGGGGGCCCACCCATGGGCACTAGGCACTTCTCACAAGAACTATGTTGCAGGCCACGGAAAACAACGTAGCGTGGCAGAGATTTCTTCCCTCCGGGCCCATTGCTCTGCTTCCGGTAAGAGGTCCTCCTGGCTCGTTCCTTCCTCCTTTAGGACTCTGGTTTCAAGGGGACATGCCCAGGCTGGCACTGCTTCCCCTCGTCTCTCTGTGCTTGAGAGCTCCCAAGTACAGAAGTTCAGCCTTGGCATCGATCTTCTTTTGATGCAGCTCTCAGACACCTTGAGTTCCTTGGTTTGGTCCACGTCCCACGAACATGCAGCGGAGCTGGTCCGCATGGATGAGGAACAATTCGTGGACGCCGTTAACTCTGCCTTCGTGAGTGTTGACTTGTTCCTGTGCCGGTGCATTGCAGGGGCAGATAAAGGTGGCTTTGAATAAGGAAAGAGAGCTAAGCCATCGGCTCCCCTTTGTAACTAGCTGGATCTGGATCCTGTGGAGGGTGCAGCGGGAAACAAAACACCGGCAGTGCTAACAGACACACTCTTTAGAAGATTATGGCTGCTGTTAGGCGGAATGAAACAACTGCCTGGCTTCTGATTAGCATTGACCTTGGAAGCTGTACACCACTGTAAGTGAACAGCTCCACGAGGTCCCAGGTAGCTGGGCCTTGAAACCTGACTCACTGAGGTGTTCCCAGGGAGGGGCTGGGTGCATTGCAGCCCAAAGCTTGAGTGAGCTTGGAACCAGGCCTGGGTTCCTTACTGGTTCCTACTGTAATCTGAAAAATGGGGCATGGAACGGCCTACCTCTTCAGGATTGAAGATTTATAGAATGAGAATTTTTGGGCTGGTGCCGTGGCTCAACAGGCTAATCCTCCGCCTTGCGGCGCCGGACACCGGGTTCTAGTCCCGGTCAGGGAGCCGGATTCTGTCCCGGTTGCCCCTCTTCCAGGCCAGCTCTCTGCTGTGGCCCGGGAGTGCAGTGGAGGATGGCCCAAGTGCCTGGGCCCTGCACCCCATGGGAGACCAGGAGAAGCACCTGGCTCCTGCCTTCGGATCAGCGTGGTGCGCAGGCTGCGGCGACCATTGGAGGGTGAACCAACGGCAAAGGAAGACCTTTTTCTCTGCCTACTCTGTCAAAAATTAAAGTAAAGGCCGGCGCCGTGGCTCAACAGGCTAATCCTCTGCCTTGCGGCGCTGGCACACCGGGTTCTAGTCCCGGTCGGGGCACCGGATTCTGTCCCGGTTGCCCCTCTTCCAGGCCAGCCCTCTGCTGTGGCCCAGGAGTGCAGTGGAGGCTGGCCCAGGTGCTTGGGCCCTGCACCCCATGGGAGACCAGGAAAAGCACCTGGCTCCTGGCTCCTGCCATCGGACGAGCGCGGTGCGCCGGCCGCAGTGCGCCGACCGCGGCGGCCATTGGAGGGTGAACCAACGGCAAAGGAAGACCTTTCTCTCTGTCTCTCTCTCTCACTGTCCACTCTGCCTGTAAAAAAAAAAAAAAAAAAAAAATTAAAAAAAATGAGAATTTTTGCAAAATGCCAAGATACTCATTGGGTACGTTGGAGGTGTTCAACCAGCAGCAACAATTCTGCTGGAGTAGACACAGCCTTTAGCTAAGATGGGCACCACTGTTTCTGGAATGTAAATGCCGCATTTGGCTACATTCCCTAACAGCGGTAACACCTACTGAGTGCTTGCCATGTGCCAGGTCCAGGACAGTTTCCTATTTAATTAATTAATTCAGTAATCCTTTGAGGTAGATGCTATTAATGTCCTTATTTAGAGATTAGGAACTTGCCTGTGTTCCAAGAGCTAGAGACAAACTTGGATTCTGAGCTCCAGCTGGCCCTCAGAGCCTGTTTTTTGAACCAGTAAGCCTATGTCCTCACTACATTCTTCACTGTGAAGAATGTTCACTATGTAGTAGCAATGAGAGTAGAAGGAAGTGGATTCTGAGGTCAGTGGCGCGGGCTGTCCGTCCCTCCCCGGGTCCCTCAGGTATACTTCCTTGACACAGGCAGCCCCTCTGTAGTCATTCAGCAGTTAGCAGTGCCTTTTCTGTAGATGCAGGGACACATGAGACAGCCCCCTTTCGGGAAACTTGCAGCCAAGGGAGAGGAAGGTATGTGAATGACACTCAGTGCAGCGGCAGAAGCCTGCTTGGGGTGCTGGGGATCATTGGGAGGGAAAACGGGTAGAGGAGGGCTCCTGGGCGGTCCTGAGGTGACACTCTGAGGTGTTATGGGGAGGGGATGAGGCAGGAGGATGCCGTGTCTTGAGGCACGCTGTGGCTGGCAGGGGCCAGCTCGTGAGCAGCTGTGCTTGATCTACAACCTGTGGGCAGTGATGGGAAGTCGAGTTTTACCCTTGTTGGAGGGCTTTCACTTGTGGTCATGATCTGTTCAGATATATTAGGTGGCCTTACTCTTAGCTGTGGTTTCATAAAAGCTTTCTTTGTTTTTGTTGAGTTTTTAATTCCCTGCTCGTCACTGATTACCTCTCATCTTGTTTGTTTTGGCCGTGCTGCTCAGTGGAGTGATGCCAACCACACGGACTTCGTCGATTCAGCTGGCAGCTTGTTGCAACACGCTCTCGCCCTTCTGAGGCCCACCAAGGTCTCAGCTCGCCAGCTGCCCCCAAGCGTAGCCCGGGTGGACGCCAAAAGCCGAGTGCTGTTTCCCCTGGGGTGGGGACATGCTGCTGAGTATGTTCGGCCTCGAGTGGCCCTCATTGGGTAAGATGGGAAACGGAGCAGGGCGCCCCCTCACTGTACTGCTAGAAGCCACATCTGAACTCTGTGTTACTCTCAGGGATGCAGCCCACAGAGTCCACCCGCTTGCAGGACAAGGAGTCAACATGGGCTTTGGGGATATCTCCAGCTTAGTCCGTCACCTCAGCAGTGCAGCCTTCAATGGGAGAGACCTGGGTAAGGACTAATCCAGAGGTCAGAGTTAACGGCAGTCACGGTGCCCACATGGCCCCCAGGAGTGGGATGGAGTGGACTGAAATAAAAAGCATCTGGTTTTCTAGGAGAGGGAAGACTTTTATCAGGGATTAGAGATTTACCCTTTCCACTTTCTCCCAGGCTCCATGAGCCATCTCACAGGCTATGAAACAGAGAGACAGCGGCACAACACTGCACTTCTGGCAGCCACAGACTTACTGAAGAGGCTGTATTCCACCAGAGCCACGCCGCTGGTGCTCCTCAGGACGTGGGGCCTGCAGGCCACCAATGCAGTATCACCACTCAAAGTAAGAGGTTGTGCTCGGCTCTCTGGGACTCCTGCTCATTGAGGAATGACTTGTAAACAGTCATTAATTTCTTTAAATTTATTTTGAATGAGTTTTGACTACAAAATTACTATTATCTTCATTGTGTACCTGGCTCAGTGGTTATGAGCAAAAACTGTTTTCTTGGCTTTCTAGGGTTAGCGTCCCCCAACAGTAGCTTTCTATATGGAAGGACTTAAGATAAACATGTGCAGCCCCTTGTTGCTTTGCCAGCTTCTTTCCTGACTCTCTGTCTAGCGTGCGGGACTCTTGCCAAGTTTTTGCTCTTCGGCTATTTTACAGTGTTTTCTTCACCCGCCCTCACAGCTTGCGGTATCAGAATATCACTCATTCTGTTTCGTTTCGTTTCCTTTTCCTCCAGGGACAGATCATGGCCTTTGCAAGCAAATGAGTGCTCCTCTTCCGGAGAGTATGTTGATGAGAAAAGACTATCGCAGCCTAAGACCATCACACGTTTCCAAGCTTTAAGTTAATAAATTTGTTAAAATTCTTGCCTCCTTTTTTGCTTCTGGTTAATGGCCTATGGAACCCAAAGGAAGACTCTTATGATGTGGCTGAAAGAGCTTTTTATTACTAAAACAAAAATCACTGAGGTGCTGTCTCATTTTCCCTTGTTAACCATTCTAAAGATTTAGTTTCTTTAATGCTGTTTATAAATTCAGTTTTTTTGGTAGAAGAATTATAAATACTCAGTTGATGCATTTAATTAAATAGAAATTCTTTTAACCTTTGATATAGATACACTGGACCTCATGAAAAGAAAACCAAGTCTTAATGCTACTTATGTCCTCATACAGCTCCAGATTCCTAGTAGATTTCTGGATCCTCCACTGTCTGTTCAGTAACAAACATTAAATAACTTCACTGCACAGGTTGGAAGACCTCAGGAACCAGATCGGAAGGGGAACTGCTCCTCAGCAGCATTTGTTCATGTTTGTGCCAGCGTGGAGGGAGCAGTGCTGTGCTGTGGGGTTTCACAGTACCAGAGACGCCTCTTGAGAAATTTAGGTCTGCTGGATCTGCATACCACAAAGCCAGCTTGCCCCAGACCCTGACTTGAAGATACAATGAAGGGAATTAGTCTGCTTTTGAACCCAGCCGAGCTGTTCCCAGGAATAATTGTTGAAAGCATGGGAAATCTACATGGGAGCTTTTCAAGCAAAGCTAGAAAACAGGTAAGATTTCTAGAGTAAAAAGAGGGACAATGTCACAGACCTTTCTGGAAAAACGTACCAGAACAAAAGATGGCAGCCGCTGGGACTACTGGTGGGCTGCAAGCACAGGGTCATCTCATCAAACATACAGTGGTAGCCCAGGTAAGGAGAACGTGGACCATCCAAAACGGGGAGCGTTCTTCATACAAATACAGCATCCACTCTGTGCCAGGCTATGCCCTCAGCGTTTTAAACACAAGTCTAGTAAGAGAAGAAACTAACCAGGAATGTTAGAATCTGTAGGGTCTCTTAAGAAGAGGCCCAAAGGGTACACTAGGGGGCAGAAAGGATATTATAGGTAAATCTTTTTCTAAGAAAAATTTTCATTCCAAATTGCTCTTAAACAATTCTCCAGATGTTCTGATCAAGATTAATATATTGATAAATTATAATTGTAAGTTTCTAAAGTCAGTGCATCCACCCAAGAGATCTGAAGGAGTCAGCCTGGGCAGTATGTGTGCTTTACAAATATGGCTCGTTCCTGTGCATAAGACACTTCAGGGATAACCTGCAGTGACAGAAGCCCAGGGAATCCTTCAGTTCCTGGCAAGCTGGAGGAGTCTACACAGCTTCCCTCCTGGGGAAACAATTTGTTTTTTGTGGAAGTAAAGAATCTCCCTGATGATACAGAATGCTTAGTGTACCAGGACTGCTTTAGCACTGTACTCTTGACAAAGATGGTCAGGGTCCAGACATGTTAAAACAGACCATAAAGAACTTGGAGTTTTCTTCAAAAATAATGAAAGGCTCTAGAAGGATAAATTACAACAGAACTGCAGTCCACTGGGAACACAGACTTCAGCTCAACGGGAGGAGCACTTTAACATCAGTGCAGTTCAGAAACACCTGAGCAGAAGCTGGATGATCACTCGTTGGTAATGCTGAGGGATTTCTGCAGTGGGTAAGAGACTGGATTCTCTCTATGGGCTGTTTCCAATTCTAGCACTTTCTGAGTAAGGCAATATTTACAAAGGTAATATTTATAATAAGAGTATGAAAAGTCTGAAGAAATTCCACACTGAATTTAAAAAAACTAAAACTTGGAGGAAAGATACAGAAACTTTAAGTTCCTTGCACATATTAAATATTTACTGACCCAAGGGAGTAACTGAAGATTTCCCCAGGGCCAGATGCGTGAGGGTCACGCATCTTTACCAGCCTTGAGCTGGAAGCAGAAGGACCGGGAGGTCTACCATGAAAGCTGTCTTTGGGAAGAAGCCAGAATACAGGGCAAGAGCACTAGGGTGGGCAGACAAGCAGCAGGTGATGGTCACGGGACGAAAGTACAAGCCAACGTGGGGGAATAAGTCATAGCATAGAGAGGGTCCTCCAGCCACACTGGACCAGCTAAGATGACCAGGGGCTGGGCAGGAGAGGAGAGCTACAAACAAAAGGGCAAACTAAAGAGGCTACGACCCTGAACAGCACAGACACTGACCCCTCACCACAGGCCGCAAAAGGTAAGTTTAGGATCATGGATAATACTATAAACACATTAGCCTGGGAGGTGATACTGGCACTGAATCCACACATACCCATAAAGTTGGATGTGTTAATTAACCCCAGGGTTCACTGATAAAAAGTTGGTTAAAGGAGCTCAGATACAGGAGGTGACCACACCTTCCCTAAAGGTCCCTAGAGTTCAGCTGGCCATGACTGGCAGGAGTTACTTTCCTGTCCTGCCTGTGGCTCTCAGCTGGCTGCCCAGAGCAGAAGCAAAGAGTCTCAAGTGGTGCCCTTTATGGAAAGCAAGACCAGGTAAAATACCTGTCCTTGGGGAGGAGAGTGCAGATATGGGTGGGGCAGGTCACGGGACTGCAGGGGAGAGACTGTTCAAGGGAATGAGGCACTCAGGGGTAAAATGACATTTTTCTTTGGTTCCCAGGGACTATTCCCTGAGCTCTAACTCCAAGGCTGAGTTCCAGAGCTATTCTGTTTGGCTCATGGCGAGCTCTCTCTGACCAAGAATCTCAAAAGATTTAGACTGGTGCCAGCTGTGTACCCCAAGTGGTTAGGTAAAAGTTCACATTACATGTGTAGAATTAATCAAACCCAGATCTGTAGGCTCGAGGGCAAGATCCATCTACAAAAGCCCTTTCCTCCTGAGAAAGCCGGCTGCTGGGCTTCAGTCCCACCTGGCTCAGAAAACGACCAAGTCCTTCCTTCTCCCTGTAAAAGGCTGATGGACGCAGGCCTCAGTAGGAGATGCCCAGAGACTGCAACAGGTGAAACGTGGCTCCCAAGGCCCAGCCCGTCTCTATGTTGTTCACTTTCTTTGCGAGCTGTTGGGAGGAAGAGAGGAGAAAGTGTCTTCACATTTTTATCCGATTTTCTGCACTTCTGCAGAGAGTACCCACATGGCCAAACCAAGGAACAATTCAGAGTGACCGACCTTTGGAGGTTTCCCACTACTGTGAACAGCTTCCCTCCGTGCCTCAATACCTGCCATTCTGATCCCTTAATGCTTCCAACCCAAGAAGTCCCACACAGGCTTTCTAGAGAGATCCAGACAGGATTCTGACCTCTTCTAATCCTGAAACTAAACATTTTTTTTTTCCCCCTGAATCACCAGTTTCCGAAAAGGCAACTTAGAAGTAAATGCTAAAGGACGTGGTAGAAAGGGCATAGACTGGGGTAGGAAAGAACATAATAAGATCCGTTCATACTGTGTGAGCAACTGCCTCTTCTTCGGCACGAAGAGACCAGCCCGCTGGGCCTCAGTAAGCACGGGGCCCTTATGTCCTCAGATGTATAACAAGGGGACTGTGTTAGTGTTTACCGATTTTCTTCAGAATCCTAGGGGTTCCTTGGAAATGCTTCCAAAAAGAAAGGCCAGCTAGGATTCTGCTGCAACCTGAACAGCTCTGCTTTTCACTGAGTTACTGACATTCCACCTTATTTTTTGAATAAGGATGCACTGGCACCAAAGTCTGAAAATCGGTGGACTGTAGTGACTTGTAATGAGTCTTGTCACTGTGACCAACACTGGGGAGCACAGCACTGAAATCCTTAGCTTGAGGCTCAGCCTGGGACCCCTCAGACTAGGAGTCCCCCACCCAAAATGTTCTGTTCTATCCTCAGGACCAGGCCAGCAGCCTAGGGACGGAGATGCCAAAATGAAGCAATCTCTGGGACAAGGGCCTGTCTTCCCCTAATTTAAGTTCTCCCACTGAAATTTGTTTTTTTCCTAATGCCAGCGCTGAAAATAGCAGAAAAAGTGTCACTAGTGGGTTGGTTCTCACTGATGCATCAGCAGAAGCAGTTATTAGCTCCCCATGTCCTGGGAGGCTTAGATCTTGCACCCACAAACTGGTGTGAGATGCCTCTGCTCATAGTATCCCCAATGGTAACAGCTCACTCTGTGCCTGAATATATGCTTTCCATACCTTATCTCGATTTGCAGACCAGTCCTGTGAAATGGGTATTTTAAGGGTCCTAGTGTTCTGAGTGAGGAACCTAAAAGAGGGGACCTGAGCTAGAGGCTGAGCCGGACATGGGTGCCTTTACCAGCAGACAACTCTGCTAACAGGGTAAGCACTTTAAGTGACAGATCACAATGACACGTTACGTACCATGCCAGAATGGGGCAATGTCAACTCAGCTGGGACTAGGCAAACGGGAAGGGAGAGTGGCACAAGGAGAAGCAGGCAGGGGGCTTGGAAGACAAACCGTTCTAACATGCTTGACCCCAGCTCTGCGGCTGCCTTGTGCCTTCCCGGTAGTTTTGGTCCAACCTCTTCTAATACACTGTAGGCTGTATGAGGCCCAAATCACTTCTAATCACCTTTGTCACTATAATGGATAATTACTCAAAGGTAATACAGAGCAAATTAAATGGGGTAGATGATGTCTTTTAGAATCGACAACTTAGAAAACAGTTTTGCATGTGCTAATGGTGCAGAGAACAGAAGCAGCACGAACTGAGGCACACCTGACACAGCACACTGCAGATGCACAGGGTACTCACTGGTGACGCCTTTCTGGTCCCTCGGGTGCTCTGCTAAATAAAACTCATCTAGGGCCTACAGGTGGGCTCATGCTACCGGCCTGGTGCACCTGCCCCTGGATGGACCTCTCGGAATTGAGCAACTTTCTGTGATGGTACCAGGCACCTCTGTCCCTGTGCATCTTTGACCAAACTTCAGCCCTGACACTTGTAACCACCCCATCAGGGACACGAACCTAGGGCAAGCACAGCCCAGGATTCAGGAAGTATGCATTTCCAACCTGCACCCCGGCCCATGTGTTCCTCTCTCCCCTCTCTTCTTGTTTCTTGCCCTGGGATCCAAATGAATTTAATAAACCTCATGACTTGGGCATCTTAATTTGGGCTGCAAGCCTCTATTCTGTGACCTCTGGCTTAGCTTGCCTGGTAGCAAACTCAGAGGGGACCCCTGCTTTCAGGTAACCTCCACGCTGATGACCAGCACAGCGCCTCGTCCACTGCCTGAGCAGAAGTATCTCGCAGTGCCACCTAGGGCTGCTCTGACTACTAAGCAACTTCTTGACCCCTCCCCCCCAGTTCCAGAACACAGCCTGTCCGAGGCCGGCGGTGCTCCGCCTCTCACCTGCAAGACGGTGCCGTCCGCAAAGCCAAAGCCGTCCTTCAGCAGGGCTGTGATGTAGCTGAGATCCATACACAGGAAAGGGCTGCCTGAGGTGAACTTCTCCAGGTTATCACACACTGCAAGTGGGGGAGTGAACAGCTGAGAAGTGCAGGAGTTCTCTCCATACAGGCAGACAGCAAGGCAAAGCCAGAGTCTCCTGGAGACCAGACTGCACAGACAGCTTCTGCAAAACCCAGTCTGCACATCACCGTGGTGACAGCTTATTTGCCAAGTTCTTTGACTTATTGTGGGGACCTACTTCTAAGTCCCTGATGCGTTACAAATGCTGAGGCCCGAGAGACAGGAAGTACCAGTTCTGATCTAAGCCAGTGGCTACGGGGGCCCCTGGATGAGATCAACGGTTGTTGAGATCAGTCCTCAAGGAGGCCTCGGAAGCTCTCCCCCAGGATCTCGAGTACTCGCTGTGTCACTAACCCGAGACCGCTACCGCAGTTAAACCACAAGGGAAGAAATGTCGGAGGACACGGTTTCACCATTCCCCAGCGCCTCTTGGAGTCCCATATTCTTCCCCAGAATTGTAACGCCACATAGGACTGTTTGAAACTCCTCGCGAAGCCAGGGAGACCCAGGGAGGGAAGCATCCTTCTAGAGGCGCTCTGAGCTGACCGTTGGCTGCTTGGGGGCCCCGGGGCTCAGGCAGAGGCTCGCACACTCACCCTGGAGGGGTTCCTGACACTCACCTTCCCTGGCCTTTCTTTCAAAATCTTCAACCTTTAAAACACCCCCCTTTGCATAATCTGAAATAGAACAGTAGCTGATGTCAAAAAGTATTCAAGAAAACAAGGACATTGATCCTAGTGATATTTATAATAATGAAAAACTGGAATAAAATGTCCAAAATTTGAGAAAGGAATATGCAAACATAACATCTACACAACACACTCTGTGTAGCCTGTTTTACTCATCTAGTTTATATGTATTTAACACGGTAAAAAACAGACTCGAACAATGCAGTGGGAAAGGAGAAACTCACTCCTATCAGGTCATGACGTCTCTCCCACAGTAACAAAAGCATTACTCTGGGGATAAGGCAGAGTTGTAAAGGGCAGGAAGAAATTCTCGGGGTGAAGCTTTCACTGTTGTACACATGACAAAGCTATCAACATGCATTTACCGAAGGGCCTTTATACCTCATAAAGATGGAAAGAAAAACGCCTACATGTGCAGCTGCCTAGGTCGTCTTCTAGCTCCAAAGCACCCCACCCCTCACCCAGCCTTCTGCTGCCCCCAAGTCCAGAGCTACTCGGCAGCAGCATGGAGAGGAGCTGGGGAGCGCCCCACAAGCACTGCAGACGCTGCCCTGTGCCCCGCCCCCCGGTGCACTCACCGATCATGCCCGTGTCAACAGCCCGATCGTAGTAGTAAGAGAAGGCATAGAAGGAGCTTCTCTGGACCTCCTCTGGCTGGTGCAGCTTCCCTTGTACGACTCTCAGCACTTCAGCATAGCAGGGCTCAAAGCCTGTGTCCCCTGCAAAGGTGCACAGGGGGAGGGGAGAACAGGGATGGGGCACTGAGGCAGCTGCTAAAGACAGAGGAGGCCAAGGCCTGCAAGCAAAGCTGAGCGAACTTGTGCAGCCTCCCTGGAGCAGCGTATTCGCAGCGGTACCGGCCCTGATGAGCAGGTAGCTAGAGGGCTCACTGGCTTCCTTCACATGGACTTGAATTCTTTTTTCTTAAAGATTTATTTATTTTATTTGAAAGGCAGAGTTACACAGAGGCAGAGGCAGAAAGAGAGGGGTCTTCTATCTGCTGGTTCATGCTCCAAATGGCCGCAAAGGCCAGAGCTGTGCCGATCTAAAGCCAGGAGCTTCTTACGGATCTCCCACATGGGTGCAGGGGCCAAGCACTTGGGCCATCTTCCATGGCTTTCCCAGGCCATAGCAGAGAGCTGGATCAGAAGTGGAGCAGCCGGGACTAGAACCGGTGCCCATGTGGGATGCCGGCGCTGCAGGCGGCGACTTTACCCGCTATGCCTGGCCCCTGGACTTGATTTTTTTTTTTTTTTTTTGACAGGCAGAGTGGACAGTGAGAGAGAGAGAGACAGAGAGAAAGGTCTTCCTTTGCCATTGGTTCACCCTCCAATGGCCGCCACGGCCTGTGCGCTGCAGCCGGCGCACCACACTGATTCGAAGCCAGGAGCCAGGTGCTTCTCCTGATCTCCCATGGGGTGCAGGGCCCAAGCACTTGGGCCATCCTCCACTGCACTCCCGGGCCACAGCAGAGAGCTGGCCTGGAAGAGGGGCAACCGGGACAGAATCCGGCGCCCCGACCTGGACTAGAACCCGGGGTGCCGGAGCCGCTAGGCAGAGGATTAGCCTGTTGAACCACGGTGCCAGCTTTTTTTTTTCCCCCTGAACTTGATTTTAAAGTCCATGCCTTATGTGATGTCCAAGATGAATCACTCTTCCTGCTGTCTCAGTTGTAAGCTTTACTATAAATAGTTAAATATTAACTGAGCCTAAAACCAAGTTCATGCCGCTGCCTTAGGCTCGGGCTAACAGGCTTCTACCACCACACTTGACTAGGGAACGAGAAGAACGCAAATGAGCGCTGCCTTGCCGGCCGCTGTCTCACACTGGTCATCGCAGGCACATCAAGATCATGGCAGTAAGTCCCTGCAACATGCATGCTTCTCTTGAGCTCTAGGAAGAGGACTCCCGTGGCACTTTTCCACAACTTCTATTCAAAGGGTAAATTCAATTCATGAGAAAACATCACTCAAGGGGTAGGTATTTAGGGCAGCAGTTAAAACGCTCCCCATATCCCATATTGTAGTGCCTGGGTTTTGTTTTTAATTTAAAGATTTATTTCTTGAAGGGCAGAGAGAGAGAGAGGAAGAAGGAGAGAGATGGATCTTCCATCTGCTAGTTCACTCACCAAATGGCCACAATGGCAGGGGGCTGGTCCAGGCCGAAGCCAGGACCTGGAGCACCATCCCGGTCTTCCACACTGAGTGGCAGGGTCCCTCCACTGATTTCCCAGGCTCATTAGCAGAAAACGTGATCAGAAGTAGAGCAGCGGGGACTCAAGCTGGCACTCTGATATGGGATGCTGGTGTCTCAGGCAGCAGCTTGGCGTGCTGCACCACAGCGCTGGCCCCTGGATCCACTTCTTACTCGGGAGATGGCAGATGATGGCTCAAGTGCTTAGGTCCCTGACACATGTGGGATGTGGATTGAGTTCTGAGCTCCTGGCTTCAGCCTGGCTCAGCCCCAGCTATCACAGGTATTAGAGGAGTGAACTAGCAGATGGGAGGTCTCTCTCTGCCTTTGTCTGGCTTTCAAATAATTTTTTAGAAAAGATTTGTTTTGGGGCTGGCATTATGGCCCAGCTGGTTAAAACTACGGCCTACAGCACTGGCAGCTCACACAGGGTGAGCTGCTCCACTTCTGATCCAACTCCCTGCTAGGGAAAGCAGCAGAGGATGGCCCAACTACTTGGGCCCCTGCACCCACATGGAAGACCTGATGAAGCTTCTGGCTTTGGCCTGGCCAGGCCCCCAAGTTGTTGTGGCCCTTTGGGAAGTAAACCAGTGGATGGAAGATCTCTGTCTCTCCTAACTCTGACTTTAAAATAATTAAAATATTTTATTTTACAGAGAGATGGAGAGACAGAGGAAGAAAGAGATCTTCTAACTGCTGATTTACTCCCCAAATAGCTGCAACTGCCAGGGCCAGGCCAGGCCAAAGCCAGGAGTTTCTTCCGGGTCTCCCACGTGGGTGCAGGGGCCCAAGGACTTGGGCCATCTTCCACTGCTTTCCCAGGCACATTATCAGGGAGCTGGATGGGAAGTGGAGCAAGTACAGGCTGCTGTTCTCTTGTGCACAGGGAGGCAGCCTGTCGGTTTTCCCCCACCCATCAGTAAGCCTTTTCCCCTAAAAAAAAAAAAAAAAAAAAAAGAAGTGGAGCCAGGAAGCCAGCACTGCAGGCAGCAGCTTTACCTGTTATAACATCAGCCCTCAAATAAATTTTTAAAAATTATTAACTTTAATTGTTAAGTAATTAAAAATTTAAAAATCTCTCTATGAACACAAAATCCCTTACCTTCTTGGTTGCCACCGTATTGGTATTTTACACCCCCAAAGATCCACTCTGCTTCCAACCATCTCGGTAGACAGGCACTTCGGAAAGTGTGTCCATCAATTCCTAAAAAGCCAAGGCACAAAGTAAGAGACAAGTACGTGAGAAAGAAGGGAGGAGCAAGCAAGAAGTCCCTGGGGTTGGGAGGAGTCACCAAGGGGGCTGGGCTGAAGGTCTGAGGAAATTAACTGCATGACTGTGTCCCGGGACAGGAATTGTTATCTCGGGGTTCCTGGGCTGCGTGGTGCTGGCGAACCTTTGGAAATGGAACGCAGCGTTTTGTGCACAAGTGACAGTGTGGCCCATCACTGTCCTCACATCTCATAGAAATCCAAAACCCACAATAGTGTAAGTTCCTTCCTTTCTAAAAAAGGGAAAAAATACTGTGCTACCATCCTCACTGGTTGCTTACAGGAAATACACTTGAAAATGTTTTGTGAACTCTGAAATGCTACACAATCATCATCCCAGTAGTTCACTGTGGGGCCGGCACTGTGGTACAGCGGTGCAACCACCTGCCATGCTGGCATCCCATATGAACTCCAGTTCGAGTCTCGGCCGCTCCACTGCAGATCCAGCTCCCTGCGGATGCACCTAGGAAGGCAGTGGAAGATGGCCTAACTCCCTGGGCCCCGCCACCCACATGGGAGGCATGGATGGAGTTCCTCCTGGCTCCTGTCTTTGGCCTGGCCCAACCCCAGCTGTTGCAGCCATTTGGAGAGTTAATTAGCAGATGAAAGATCTCTAATTTGATCTTTCAAATAAATAAATAAATCTTTAAAAACAACCACCACCACCACCACCACCAAATAATTTCCTGCGAGTCAGACACCGTAAAAAATGTAAATGAAACTTCCTTGAAGGTGAGGAAAATGGCACAGAAAACTTGCCCAAATCACAAAACTCGGACTGACCCAGTTCTGTGTGACCCCAGCCGTGAAGGGACGAGTGCAGTTGTCCAGTCATTCCACCTTGAAGCAGAGCAAACCCTGCCTGCTCCCTGCACCTGCCACAGAAAGTCCAGGGCCTGGCCAAGTTCCTGTCAAACACTTGGAGCCTGGAAAGTGTGCAGTTAAGCCTCCAGGCCACAGCTGATCCTCTACACGAGCAGACCTCATTCTGAAAACAGCTAATCTATGTCAAAACACCTGCACGTACAAAATAAAAAGGAATCTGCTGTTCTTATGTGCATTATACAACATCTGCTTCCCAATTCAACACACGCCCTTCTGCCACAGAACCAGTGCCAAGGAAGGCAAGAAGCAAGCCGAGGATGGGTGCCACCCCCACCCGACACAGGCACCCAGACGAACCTTCCGTCTCCAGGGCGCCCAGCGTTGCCAGTCTTGCCGCTTTCAATCCAAATCCCAAGTAACTGTAAGATACAGGATTGACCGACTTTGTGCTGGTCCTCAAGCTCTCCGGCCCAGAGCTACCTCCTGCAGAAGGAATGTGGTTTCTCTGCCTCCCTCTGGAAAATGGAAACCTTGTTCTCTGGGACCCACTCGTCTCGTGCGCAACAGTGGCTACTGCTGTGCAGTTTGGATGAAGGCTATGTAGTAAGAACCACCTTCACAACTTCAGCTAAGTGACAATTCCTGAGATCCTACCCTGGGACTATTTCCAGAAAAGCTCTCACGAGCTTGGCCTGAGTCCCAGCTGGGATCAAACTGCAGGCTGGATTTGAACAACTGAGGGCCACCTCAAAGGAGCTGGTGTGGACCTGTGGCAGACTCTTTTCCAAGTGTCCTCTGGAGAGGGAAAATTCTTTACTCTGAATTTACATACTTTTAAGGCCAAGAATGGAGAAACCTCTTAGGTCCCTTGGGTTTGGATAAGTGGCTTAGGTTTCAGCTGATAGACTTAGGGGACTGGCAAAGATGTGTAGGGCTGGCCAAGTGCTACACTGACAGATGTGCGAATGCTTTGAAGTTTTAGAGACTCATACAACATGAAGAAAATTCTCCCCTGTCTGCCTCCTCACCTATGTGTATAGAGCTTATAAGTGCTGTTAAACATCTCAAAGGAAGTGAGGTAGTCCTTAGGGGTTTGTTCCAGGGTTTTCTGCAAATCAGAGAAAGCAAAAAGACCACTCAGGATCTGCAATCATTGAAGATCTTATCACCGCCACCCTTCTTCCTCCCCCCAAAAAAAATCAGAGATGCAGATGGATTATGCTGCTGATCTCAGAAGCCCTGGAGACAGAGAGACTCTGAACCATGACAGAAGCGCCAAGTTCACCCGGCCAGGCTTCCTCAGTCTGCTGGTGGTGGAGCTGTCTGCCAGGTATACCGCTAGCCACAAGTTCATGTAAATGACTCACCTTAAACTTCGGCAGAAATGTGATTTGGGTGGAGGCCCCCCCCAGGTCCAGGGTCCCCACAGTCTCCTGGCCACGGCCACGCAGCTGACCTGTTAATGAGAGCCAGCTCAGAATCTCTTCCACGTCTAGACAGTCCACTGTGTCTGCAATTTCTCTCCTGCTGTCATCACACATGGAAAATATTCATCGCATAATCCTCTACGGTACCCTGGCCCCAAAGGCTGTGGGGAAATGTCAACCCAAAAGGATTCCTGTTGCAGCCGAGGCCTTGCGGGCAGGTTATAAACATTAACTTCCTTTCCTCCCCTCCAACTTAAAAGGGGGGTGGTGGTGGTGGATATTTACTCTCCTGACCATGCCTGTGAAAGCCAGCTAAGATCTAAGATAAACTTGAGGATGTATTACCTGTCAGAAAATTCACAGTAACCCAAGCCAAGATGCCTAGAGGAGAGAGACAGAGAACGATTACAGGCCAGAGCACGTTTCCTCCTTCCTAGTCCCTGGTGGTTCTCTTCCTGTCTGCATTCCACTTCTGG
Source organism: Sylvilagus floridanus (assembly GCA_949820135.1). Taxonomy (NCBI): domain Eukaryota; kingdom Metazoa; phylum Chordata; class Mammalia; order Lagomorpha; family Leporidae; genus Sylvilagus; species Sylvilagus floridanus. Next base: position 5,177,215 of record OX463228.1, on the reverse strand, counting down.
AGCACACGCTTCCCTCCCCCCACGCTCGGCTTCCCGCTATCCCGGCCCTCCCCACTGCTCTGTTTCCTTGTTCAGCTCCTTTCTCTCCAGCGCCCAGCCCCGTCCCAAGTTCCTTGAATCAGATCTTTCACTGACCCTGGGCCCTGCCTTTCTCACCTTCGTAGGATCCGTCCATGATGCCAACACTGTCGTCTGGTACCAGGAAAGGTGACTTCTTGAAGATCTCCTCTACCTGGAGTGAACGAGAGGTGGTGGGGGAGGGGTCTGGAGTCCCTAAAGCAATGCAACAGACTTTCTTATTTGGCTGTGCTATAGGGCTTAGCAAACTACTCTCCCAGGAGTGGGGGAACCTGACCATAAGGGGGCATGAGGAGACTTCTGTATTTGTAAAAATTCATTGACTTGCATATTTGGAATGGATACATTTTATAATATGTAAGTTTACCTCAATACAATTGGTTAAAAACAGTTTCTGTGATTTTGCTTATAGTTAGAGAAGTTGAGATCACTGAGACATTGCAGGAAGAGCTCAACATATTCTGAGAGTACTAGACGGACACCTAACTCACTCACTACGACAAGAGCCTCAGTCATCACTGGGCTGAAGCCACAGCAGAGTTCTGACACGACAGTCACACCCCAAAGGCCTGAAGATGCATAAAGAAAACACTCCTTAGGGAGAAGAGTGAGCCAAGATGCAGATCTCGTTACCTCCCAGAGCAGAGCCTGGGCTTTCTGTCCTGGCAGCAAGCGCAGTCCTGCTGTCGCCTTCAGGACCACGGGGGTCCTTTTCCAGTGACTTCGCGGAATAGAGTCTTTGGCCATGTCCAAGAGTCCTTGAACGGTCTCAGCACCCTTCAAAAGAAACAACCTGTCCATCCAGTGAACAGCCCGTTGTGGCACTGCTCTGTTCCTTCCACGTGCTTTGGGGGAGCAAGAGGAAGGAGGTGGCAAAGGGCTCCAAACCCTCCACTCTAGAGAAGTGGAGCACTTTGTAGGAGAAATTCCTTCCAACCTGATAGTCATTAACAAAAATTATTCTTTTAATTATAGTGGGGCCATTGTAGCTGAGTGTTATTTTATGTTTCATATACATTATCTTTAAAAATGTATTTATTGGGGCCAGCGCTGTGGCGTAGCAGGTAAAGCCACCACACCTACAGTGCCAGCATCCCATATGGGTTCCGGTTTGAGTCCCGGTTGCTCCACTTTCGATGCAGCTCTCTGCTATGGCCTCGGAAAACAGAAGATGGCCCAAATCCTTGGGTCCCTGCACCCACATGGGAGACCCGGAAGAAGCTCCTGGCTCCTGACTTCAGAACAGCGCAGCTCTAGCCACTGAGGCCAATTGAGGAGTGAAGCAGTGGATGGAAGAGTTCTCTCTCTGCCTGTCTGCCTCTCTGTGTGTAACTCTGAGTTTCAAATAAATAAATAAATCTTTTTTAAAAAATGTATTTATTTGAAAGAGTGACAGAGAAGGAGGGAGAGAAGAGAGGAGAGAAGGGAGGGGACAGAGAGAGGGCGAGAGAATGACTTAATCTTTCATCCACTGTTCCACTGGCCAAATGGCTGCAATGAACAGTCTGAAACCAAGAGCCTGGAACGCCATCCAGGTCTCCCACGTGGGTGGCAGAGGCCCAAGGACATGGGGATTTTCCACCGCTTTCCCTGGGTTGGAAGCAAATGAGCTGGAACTGAAACCAGCACTCTGACATGGGATGCTGGCTTTGCAAATGGTGGCTTTATCTGGTATGCAACAACACTGGCCCCCATAAATTATCTGTGGGCCAGAATGTTGGGTACAGTGGAAGAAACACTTGAAGTCAGCAGACCTGCTCACTAGGCCTGTGGCCTGACGTAGGTCACTTGGCCTTCCTTCAGGTGCCACGGGAGACACACCTCATACCACCACTCAACTGGTGTCCACGTAGACAAGGCAGAGTGTGTGGTTGCCACAACACATGTGAGCTGTGGCTGCTCTCATGCTGTAGTCTTTGTGATCTCACTTTGTCAGGCTCATTTTTGCACTCACCAGCACCTATGCTCACGGCACACAGTAGATGCTCAATTTATAATAAATGAAAATCATTACCTTAAATCTACCATCTCCCAGAGTGAACATTTATTCCTTAATCATTATTACTAGCAACCACAATGCAATCATCTCTGCCAAGTGTCTAATCAGAAGCAGGTCCTGTGGCACACAAGTTAAGCTGCAGCTTGGAGCGTCTGGGTGTGAGTCCTGCTTCTGCTTCTGCTGCAGCTTCCTGCTAATGTGGAAGGCAGCAGGCATGGCTCAAGTACTCGGGTTCCCGCCAACAGGAGAAACCTGGATGGAGCTCAGCCTAGACCCAGCCCCGGCTGTTGTGGGCATTTGGGGAGTGAAACAACAGGTGGAAGAGTGCCCTCCCTGCCCCCACTTCCTCCTCTCCCTCTTCCCCCCTCCACTTCTCCCCTCCGTTCTCCCCTCTTGCCCCCTCTCTCTCCTCCCTCCCCCACCCAGCATCCCATATTAGAGTACTCCTCCACTTCTGATCCACCTCCCTAGTAATGTGCCTGGGAAAGCAGAGAAGATGGCCTAAGTGCTTGGTTCCTTGTCACCCATGTGGGAGACCTGGAAAAAGCTCCTGGCTCCTGGCTTCAGATCAGCTCAGCTCCTGCCGTCATGGCCATTTGGAGAGCGAACAGGCGAATGAAGGACCTCTCCCTCTTTCTGTGACTCTTACCTCCCAAATAAATAAATATTTTTAAAAACACTCCAAACAAGATGAAAAGGCAGAAAATAAGAAGTTCCATTTAAAAACGTTAGCTGTCTGATCAGTCTCAGATATGGAGTGTTCTCAGCAGCTCCTAATTCTGTATGTAGCACATCTGCCTTTTCACACGCTATTGAACTGAGAAAATACATCCTTGCAGCTCTTTAGAATCAAACCATTTTTCACATCAGGATTTCTTGGTTATTGACTTTTTATTTGAACATTAGGAGTTACATAGAAAGAAGGATAAAGAGAGATCTTCCATCTGCTGGTTCACGCCCCAAATACCCACAAGCAGCCTGGCTCGTCTAGACTGAAGCCAGAGCCAAGCACTCCATCCAGGTCTCCCACGTGTGTAGCAGGGGCCTAAGTCCTTGGGCCATCTCCCGCTGCTTTTCCAGGTGCATTGGCAGGGAGCTGGACTGGAAGCGGAGCAGCTAGAACACAAACCTGCTTTGCAATATGGGATACTGGCATGGTAAGCTGTGGTAAGCGGCAGCTTAACCTCCTGAGCCACAATTCTGGCCCCTAATGATTATTCTTGTGACACTGAACAATTCCTTTAGATTTGCTCCTAAACTTCAACATTCTGGCTCATTCTGTCTTATTTCAACACGGTGTCCTGCATGCCGAGCGTAGTTTGCTGGTGGTGCTCCAATTCGAAATACAGTCGGAGCCACTCTCCATGTAGCCTCTACTCCCAAAGACTTTTTTGTCAGCACGGTTGCTCCTCACTTCTCAGGTATGGGCATGGTTCTATCCTCTATCAGGGTACTCTGACATACAACTCATGGGGTCCGCACCCTCAGCTGCCATGTTTGTATCTTATACCCTACAGAACCTCATGGCCCTCTTTTGTGTTCATGTTAACCAACACAGTTGATGGTGCCAACTCAAAATCTCAGACAGCAAATACACAGGGAGAAACCTCTTAAGAGCTGGTGTCACCCCTGCAAGAACACCCCTGTGTTCTTGCTCATTTCACACAGCCCTCAGGAGCCGGCAGTGTACACCTACTATTACCCCGGGGATCAGCTAAGGAGAGAAAGCCCCCTCACACATGGCCTCAATATCATTCATGAACGCAGCAGATGTTGAACAGTAGTGGTGTGGTCAAATTATCAAGACATTTAGAATCTAAACATCAACCATGAGAAACTCACCTGCTTAGGATGATCTACAAAAGCAGAAAGTCCTGGCTTCACAGATTCAAAAATTTCCCCTTCCAGGATTGGAAGTTGTCCTATTTTGTCCATGGAACAAAACAAAAGAGAGATGAGTAATGACCAGAAGTTAGCCTGCTCCAGACGCTGGGCTCTGTAATCTCATACAGTTTATGAAAGTAACTCCCCCCACCCCCGGCTATTTCAAACCACCTCACCTGTGAGGAACAGTGAGCGGGGAAGGGAGGCTAACAGGCAACCCCTAACAGCCCCTCTGCCATTTCTAGGGGACACCTCCTGCCTACTCCTTCCCCAGGTCCTATAGGTATCCCGAGGAAAGAACGCTGATGGGGCTGGCACTGGGCTGCAGTGGGTTAAGCAGCTGCCTGCGATGCCAGCATCCCATATGAGCACCAGCTCCAGCTCCATCTGCTCTGCTCCTGATCCAGCTCCCCGATATTGCTCCTAGGAAAGCAGCAGATGATGGTCCAAGTGCTTGAGCCCCTGCCAACCATGTGGGAGACCCAAATGGAGTTCCAGGCTCCTGGCTTTGGCCTGGTCCTGCCCTGGCTGTTGCACCTATTTTGGAAGTGAGTTGGCAAGCAGAAGATCTTTCTCTTTCTCTCTCTCTCTCTCTCTCGCACTCTCTCTCTCTCTCTCCTCTTTCAAATCAAAAAATAAAAATTAAAAAAAAAAAAAAACACAGACACTTTAGAGAAAGCTGATCTTCAGAGTCACCTTAGCTGCTTCTCTAAGGATGTGAAACTCTCATGTAATCCTTCTCCAGAACTCGCCCAATCCAAAGGGGCCTCAGAAAGTTCATGGAAAAAATGGAATTAAAAGTCTGAGCTTGGGGCAGGCACAGTAGTGTAGTGGGTAAAGCCACCCACAGTACTGGCATCCCATCTGGGTGCTAGTTCAAGTCCCGGCTGCTCCACTCCTGATCCAGCTCTCTGCTATGGCCTGGGAAAGTGGCAGAAGATGGCCCAAGTCCTTGGGCCCCTGTACCCACGTGGGAGACCCAGAAGAAGCTCCTGACTTCAGAACATGCAGCTCTAGCCATTGCAGCCAACTGGGGAGTGAACCAGCAGATGGAAGACCTCTCTCCTCTCTCTTTGCCTCTGCCTCTCTGTAACTGCCTTTCAAGTGATTGAATAAATAAATAAATATTGTTTTAAAATTCTGAGCTTATTTTGGCTTTTGAAATTCAGTTTTTTCCTAAATATGTACAATGAACTGAGAAAATGCAACTTTGCAGTTCTCTATTATTTTTTAAAAAATTATTTTCAAAGGGTTCCAAGATGGTGGAGTAGGGAAGGAGCTTACTGCTCTAATCCAGAAGATAGTTTAAAAAAAAGTGGAGGGAATGCTATCTCAGGAAAGAGTTAGGGAGAAAATGGCAGAGAAAACTCTACAGAAATTAGAGGGACACAGTGGACCCACGTGGAGGGCATAGATGCCCACAACTCAGGACTCCAGCAGCCGAGAGCCTACACACCAGCGTTGGAAAGTAAGGTGAGACCAGAGGGAAGCAGCCCAAGCCACTGGTGTTAAAGCTGCAGGAAGAGCAGAGAGGGAACCTGGCTTGGAGCCCCAGTGAGGACAGTGTACTGGGCAAACTAGAGGAGGGGAAAAAAAAGGCATCCTGTAACAAGCTGATAGAGTGGGCACCATTTTGGATGTACTTAACAGTTGTGCCAGCTCATGTCCACACCCAGCAATCAGCCGAGTGGAGACCCGACTCTGCTGGGGAGCACTGACAGGGGGCTGGGTGCTTGTGACTGTGGGATGCTTGTGTGCCAGGATTGTAAAACAAACAGGCTGTGGGGACGACTCATGGTGTGGCTGGGACTGTGGGAAGTCACGGTGGTAGACTCCACATGCTCAGAGTTTCCTGGTTACCTGATGAGGGACACTGCTGGAGAATCTGAGCTTACACTGACGACTGCAGAGATGCTTTGCGTGGTCCTTGGGGCGAATATTCTACCCACTGCGATTAGCGCTCAGGCTCTGGTCTCCTTTGAGGAAGAGAGCTCAGTTAAGCAGAATAAATTCCCCTTCTGATAAAAAAAGAGAGAGAGAGAGATTTACCATGCCAAGCCTGGCTGTGTCCCCTTAGACATGCCCTTCACCCTGGAAAACTAAACAGAGCTTCCTGGCCACACCTACTAAAAGCCTCTAGACACTCCACTTATCTACAGAGGTATAGTACAAAGATAAAAACCACCACCACCACAACAACAAAAAAAAAACAAAGAAGAAACCAACCAATACCTCCATAAATGTCAAACAAACATACCAAATCAAGAAATAAGAATAAAGAACACAGTATGATGCCCCCAAAAGAACACAACACTTCAATACTAGATCGTGAAGATGATGAGATGCAAGAAATGGAATTCAAAAAAATTGATCATAAGATTACACAGAAGTAATCAGAAGCAAATTCAAAAACTATTGAAATCTGTATAGGACATGGAAGAAATTTCTCTCATGAAACTGAGATCGTAAAGAGAAATCAAAATGAAATGAAGAATTCAATAGAATAAAAAATACAGTGAAAAGCCTTAATAACAGAATTGGTGAAGCAGAAGAAAGAGTATCTGACTTAGAAGACAAAGCACAGGAAATACAGTGAAACCAAAACAAGAAGAGGAAATTAGAAAACTAAAAAACACTGTGGGGAAATCTACAGCATATTATCAAATGATCCAACACACAGGTTCTACGAGTTCCTGAAGGTATGGAAAGAAAGAAAGGATCACAAGGCCTGTTTAGTGAAATAATTTGAATTAACTTCCCTAATTTGGAGAAAGAAAGGGACATCCAAGTACAGGAAGCAAATAGAACTCCTAACAGACATGACAGAAAAGATCTTCACCATGACACACTGTAATCAAACTCACCACAGTAAAACATAAAGATTCTTTTTTTTTTTTTTTTTTTTGACAGGCAGAGTGGACAGTGAGAGAGAGAGACAGGGAGAAAGGTCTTCCTTTTCCGTTGGTTCACCCTCCAATGGCTGCCACGGCCGGCGCACCACGCTGATTCAAAGCCAGGAGCCAGGTACTTCTCTTGGTCTCCCATGGGGTGCAGGGCCCAAGCACTTGGGCCATCCTCCACTGCACTCCCGGGCCACAGCAGAGAGCTGGCCTGGAAGAGGGGCAACCAGGACAGAATCCGGAGCCCCGACTGGGACTAGAACCCAGTGTGCTGGCGCCGCAAGGTGGAGGATTAGCCTATTGAGCTGCGGCGCTGGCCAAAACATAAAGATTCTAAAAATGTGCATGAAACACCAGATTACTATCAGAAGATCTCTAATTAGACTCACAGTGGACTTTTCAACAGAAACCCTACAGGCTAGGAGAGAATGGCAAGATACAGTACAAGTCTTAAGAGGAAAAAAACTGTCAACCCAAGGTATAGTACAGAATACTATACCTTGCAAAGCTCTCATTTATCAAAGAAGGTGAAATAAAGACCTTCCATAACAAACAGAAATTGAAAGAATTTGTCACCATCCATCCAGCCCTACAAAAGATCCTTAAGGATGTGCAGCTGCACACAGAAACATGGTCATCACTACAAAATAAGGTAAAGCAAGAAAATCTCTCAGTGTAAGTTCAAAGGAAATTCAAAGTAAAAAAATAGGAATATTTTTAGAAAAATGGCAAAGTCATTACTTATCAATAGTCATCTTGAATGTAAATGGTCTCAATTCTCTATTTAAAAGACAGACTGGCTGAACGGATTAAAAACAAAACCCATCTATTTGCTGCCTACAAGAAACACACCTCACCAACAAAGATGCACACAGACTGAAAGTGAAACGTTGGGGAAAAAAATCTCATAATAACAGAAACCAAAAAAAGAGCTGGGGTAGCCATCCTAATATCAGACAAAACAGACTTTAACACAAAAACTGTAAAAAGAGACAAAGAAGGGTACTTTGTAATCATTAAGGGATCAATTCAACAAAAGATGTAACTACTATAAATGTATATGCACCTAATTACAGGGCACCTGGCTATTTTAATGTTAAAGGATCTAAAGGGAAGCATAGACTCTGATACAGAAGTAATGGGGGGCCAGCGCCGTGGCTCAACAGGCTAATCCTCTGCCTTGCGGCGCCGGCACACCGGGTTCTAGTCCCGGTCGGGGCGCCGGATTCTGTCCCGGTTGCCCCTCTTCCAGGCCAGCCCTCTGCTGTGGCCCAGGAGTGCAGTGGAGGATGGCCCAGGTGCTTGGGCCCTGCACCCCATGGGAGACCAGGAAAAGCACCTAGCACCTGGCTCCTGCCATCGGATGAGCGCGGTGCTCCGGCCGCAGCGCGCCGACCGCGGCAGCCATTGGAGGGTGAACCAACGGCAAAGGAAGACCTTTCTCTCTGTCTCTCTCTCTCACTGTCCACTCTGCCTGTCAAAAAAAAAAAAAAAAAAAAAAAAAAAGAAGTAATGGGGGACTTCAATACTCTACTTTCAGCAACATACAGATCAACCAGACAGAAAATCAGCAAGGAAACAGTACATTTTATCAACACTACAGACCAAATGGACCTAACAGATATTCACAAAACGTTTCATCCTACAGTTACAGAATTTACATTCATCTCAGCAGTACATGGAACTTTCTTTAGGATTGACCACATACTAGGCCATAAATCAAGTTTCAGCAAATTCAAAAAAATCAAAATCATACCATGCATCTTTTTGGACTACAATGGGGTAAAGCTGGAAATCAGTAGCTCAGGAATCTCTAAAACATATGCAAACACATGGAGACTGAACAACATGCTCCTTAATGAACAGTGAGTCACAGAAAAAAACAAAAGAAAAAAATTTCTGGAAACAAATGAAGATGACAACACAACATATCAAAACTTAAGGGATACAGCAAAAGCAGTGTTAAGAGGAAAATTTATAACAACTTGGTGTCTACATCAAGAAATTAGAAAGGCACCAAATAAATGAGCTATCAATGCATCTCAAGGATCTAGAAAAACTGCAGCAAACCAGACTCAAAACTAGTAGGAGAAAAGAAATAATTAAAATTAGAGAAGAAATCAACAAAACTGAATTAAAAAAAAACAGTACAAAAGATCAGCAAAACAAAGAGCTGGTTTTTTGAAAAAAATAAGCAAAACTGGCACACCATTGGCCCAACTAACCAAAAAAAAGAAGACAACCCAAATCAATAAAATTAGAGAAGAAAAAGGAAATGTAACAGACACCAAATAAATAAAAAGAATTTTCAGAAATTACTCAAAGAGCTGTATGCCAACAAACTGGGAAACCTAGAAGAAATGGACAGATTCCTGGACACATACGACCTACCTATATTGAGCCATGAAGACAGAGAAAACCTAAACAGACCTGTAACTAAGATGGAAATTGAATCAGTAATAAAATTAAATCAGTAATAAAGGCCCTTCCCACAAAGAAAAGCCCAGAATTCACTGATGAATTCTACCAGACATTTAAAGAACTAACCCCACTGCTGGTAGGACTTTAAACTGGTAAAGTCACTATGAAAGACAGTATGGAGGTACCTCAAAATTCTGAACATAGACCTGCCATATGACCCAGCCATCCCATTCCTGGGAATTTACCCAAGGGAACTGAAATCAGTAAACAAGTCTTATCTGCACCTCCATGTTTACTGCAGATGAATTCATAATAGCTAAGACATGGAATCAACCTAAATGCCCATCAGCCAAAGACTGGATAAATAAATTATGGGATTGTACACTATGGAACACTACACAGAAGTAAAAAAAAAAAAATGACATCCAGTCATTTGCAACAAAATGGATGAATGTGGAAAACATCATACTTAGTGAAGTGAGCCACTTTCAAAGGGACAAATACAACATATTCTCCCTGATCTGTGAGAACTAACAGAGCACCTAAAACGAAATCTGTAGAAGTACTATTGACACTTTGAGAAGGGATGGCTTGAGCTGCCCTTGTCTTGACTGTAGAGGAACAGTTTCAGGTTTTTTTTGTTTGTTTTTACCTTCATACTATTTGTTGAACTATTTTTTTTTGACAAGCAGAGTTGACAGTGAGAGAAAGAGACAGAGAGAAAGGTCTTCCTTTTCCGTTGGTTCACCCCCCAAAATGGCTGCTGCAGCCGGTGCACTGCGTCGATCTGAAGCCAGGAGCCAGGTGAACTATTTTTAATACCTTTTATATTTTTTTAAATTGAAAGACAAAGTTAGAGAGAGAGGTAGAGACAGAGGGAGAGGTCTTCCATCTGCTGGTTCACTCTCCAGATGGCCCCAACAGCCAGAGCTGTGCCAATCCAAAGGCAGGAGCCAGGAGCTTCTTCTGGGTCTCCCACGTGGATGCAGGGGCCCAAGGACTTGGGGCACCATCTACTACCTTCCCAGGCCATAGCAGAGAGCTGGATCAGAAGAAGAGCAGCCAGGACTCGAACTGGCAACCATATGGGATGCTGGCGCTTCAGGCCAGGGCTTTAACCCACAGTGCCACAGTGCCGGCCCCTGTTGAACTCTTAACATAGTTAATCATATGTGTATAAAGGCAATTGAAAATAGATCTCAGTAAAAAATAAGAGTGAGAATAAGAGAGGGAGGAGGAAGTTTGTAACTATAAAGCTGTATAGTTCTGCATATATTCCTATGGACTTACTTCTAAGGTTACAGTTTAAAAATTTGTCATGTGACTCCAAACCCCATTAAGATTGGTGGTAAAAATGCCATCTTAATGGTTAAAGTGATCATATTGTGTTAAAGTGAACATAGGATTAAGTGTTAAAGCGATCGTGTAAATAGGATCAACTGCCTGGTAATAATAATAGATAGAATTAATAGAAGAGAATGTTGCAACATGGGAAGCAGTCCAAACAGCAGACTCATAGAATGACAATCGCTTCAAGTAACACTCTAACTTCAGAATCAGCCGTTAAGGCTTCCTGGTCTGGCTGAAAAGCCCATGAGAGCATTTCAGGCATGGAAAGCCAAGACACTGTGGCAAAAAATGGTCTACATAAAGGATCTCTGTGAGATCCCAGCAGAAAAAAGTGACCATCAAAGAGGGATGTACTTTTCTCTTAAAGGGAGGAGAGAACTTCTACTTTGCTTATGGCCTTATCCAATTGCTGATGGAGACTGTGGGCTCAAAAGGCTTCCATAGCCTAGGCAGCTCATGTCAAGAGCCTTGGGTGGTCACTGACATCATATTTAAGAGTGTTAATTGTTAAATCAACAACAGGAGTCACTGTGCACTAACTCCCCATGCAGGACCTCTGTCCCCAATGAGTTGTACTCTGAGTTAACTTTAAAACTAGTTCTGAAATAGTTTATGTGTGTGTGTGTTTGTGTGCAAATTGTTGAAATCTTTACTTAGTATAGAGTTGGTGTTCTGTATACAAAGTTAATTGAAAATGAATCTTAATGGAAAATGGGACTGGCAAGAGGAAGGAGGAAGGAGGAAGGAGTGGGGTGGGAGGGTGGGTATGGTGGGAAGAACAACTATATTCTTAAAGCTGTACTTATGAAATTAGTATTCCTTAACAAATAAAATTTTAAAAATTAAATAAAAATTATTTTAATTTTATTTGAAAGGCAGAGAATACAGACACAGAGAACTTCTATCTGCTGGTTCACTCCCCAAATGTCCACAACAGCCAGGCCTGGGCCATAATGAAGCCAGGAGCCATGAACTCAACCCTGATCTCTCACATGGGTGGTAGGAACCCAAATACCTGAGCCATTATCTGCTTCATCCCAGGGTGTACATTAACAAGAAGCTGGATTGAAAGAAGAATAGCCAGGTCTCAAACCAGGCACTCTGATATGGGATGAGAGTGTTCCAAGTAGGAACTTTACCTCTGCACAAAACACATGCCCCTATTATTAATTTCGAAAATACCACACACAGATTTCAAATAACGAAAATACATTATGACAAACTATAAATGAATTTCTAATAATAAAACATTATAAAAAAGCTATGCTACAGATTTCAAAAACTTTTTGCCCAAAATTAAGTCATACTTTTAATTCCATTTTCTCCCTATCTTTTTTTTTTTTTGACAGGCAGAGTGGACAGTGAGAGAGAGAGACAGAGAGAAAGGTCTTCCTTTTGCTGTTGGTTCACCCTCCAATGGCTGCCGTGGTCGGCGCGCTGCGGCCGGAGCACCGCGCTCATCCGATGGCAGGAGCCAGGTGCTAGGTGCTTTTCCTGGTCTCCCATGAGGTGCAGGGCCCAAGCACCTGGGACATCCTCCACTGCACTCCTGGGCCACAGCAGAGGGCTGGCCTGGAAGAGGGGCAACCGGGACAGAATCCGGAGCCCCGACCGGGACTAGAACCCGGTGTGCCGGCGCCGCAAGGCGGAGGATTAGCCTGTTGAGCCACGGCGCCGGCCATTTTCTCCCTATCTTTTGAAATGCCCTCATATTTTCAGTATTCTGGATCCCAAACAATATTAACCACATTTGGAGAAGAGAAAGGATAACTATAGCTATACTTCTTAGACACATGGTTTCAGCCTACAGGCAGTCCTGATTCTCTCAATTTCACATTTATTTAAATTACAGGTTCAATTACAGTTCAAAGTGTTCTCTAAAGAAAGGCTTCCACTCGCTGTAAGGTTCTGTAAGTCACAGTACACACTCTCAGCACATTTGTTTTGGGGAGGAAAGGCTGAAGCGTGGGTTCCCACACTCCAGTGAGTGCCAGTGGCATTTACCTGGATTTTTCTGCACAAAGGTATAAACATGAATTCGAGTTCCAGTACTCCCTGCATCAAACATGATTCCATAAAAGGTGTTGGCACTGACATTGACGGGGCACATGGAAGACAAGAAGACGCCTTCGAACCAGGTCTGCTGGTCTCTGTGGAAGACAGTGCTGCAGACACAGGATGCCGCCAGCATGAGAAAGACTGCGCCCCAGCAAGCGGTCATCCTCTTCCCACGGCGCGGTGGCTTGAGGCTCTGTTGCAGAAGCAGTGCTACTCACACACCTGCAGCAGCTTGTGGGACAAAGACACGCAGATTAGTACAACCTCTAAGAGAAATAATCATCACAGAAATCCACCCCGTCCCTAACCATTTCTTCTCTGTTTCTAATCACCAGCACAACAAGCTAAGCCAGTGCACAGTGCTTAGCACCTTTTCTGAAGGGTATCTAGTTCCAAAGGAAATGGAGATTTAAAATGCATTTTCCCATGCTTTGCTTTTTTTTTTTTTAAGATTTTATTTATTTGAGAGGTAGAGTTACAGTCAGAGAGAGGGAAAGACAGAGAGAAAGGTCTTTTATCTGCTGGTTCATTCCCCAAATGGTCACAACAGCCAGAGCTGGGTTGATCCAAAGCCTGGGAGGCAGGAGCTTCCTCCGGTTATTCCATGTGGGTATAGGGGGGCCCAAGCACTTGAGCCATCTTCTGCTGCCTTCCCAAGCCACAAGCAGAGAGCAGGATTGGACAATGGCAGCTGGGACTTGAACCAGCATCCATATGGGATGCCAGCGCTGCAGGCAGAGGCTTACCTACTACACCACAGCACTGACCCCTCCATGCTTTGCTTTTAATCATAGGATGGTTCTAACATACTTTGTCACTCTGCTCCTTTGGCTGAATTGTAATTTCTTCTATTTTGACAAGTTTGCCTTTTTTTAAAGATTTATTTATTTATTTAAAAGTCAGAGTTAGAGTGAGAAACAGAAAGAGATCCTCCATCTGCTGGTTAACTCCCCAGATGGTTGAAGAGACCAGAGGTAGGCTAGACTAAAGCCAGGAGCCAGGAGCTTCATCTAGGTCTCCCACATGGGTGCAGCGGCTAAAGCACCTGGGCCATCTTCCACTGCTTTCCCAGGCCATAGCAGAGAGCTGGATCTGAAGTGCAGCAGCCGAGACTTGAACTGGCGCCCATATGGGATGCCATTGTCACAGACAGCGGCTTTACCACCTATGCCACAAAACTGCTCCCAACAAGTTTGCCTTTAAATCATAAACACCCTCTCGTCCTTCTTTTTGATCTGACATATAAGAAGCTTCAACTTTTGTTTTGGATTTGTATTGTACAGTAGCTTGGGAGCTGTTGCAAACCTAGAGTACACTTATGTGGAACACAGTGAAGAAAACAGTCTTTGGTCAGAGGCCCCTGGTTTCAGTCCCAGTGCGCCTCTACTTCGTAGCTGTACAGTCCTGGGGCACGTCACTCAGCTTCCCTGAAACTCCTTTTCCTCATGTGTAAGATGAGAGAAAGAGCATTTGCCCTACCTATCTTCTGTCCATAGTTATTAGGAAAATAAAATCAGATATTTCATTTATACACACATACACACAAAAGTTCTGGGACAGGCATCGTGGCATAGCTGGTAAAGCCCCTCTTGTGATGCCAGCATCCCTTATGGCTACTGGTTCCAGACCTGGCTGCTTCGCTTCTTTTCCAGCTCCTTGCTAATGGCCTGGGAAAGCAGCAGAAGATGGCCCAGGTCTTTGGACCCCTTTCCCCCATGTGGAGACCCAGGTGACACTCCAGGCTCCTGGCTTTGGGCCTGGCCCAGTGCTGGCCATTGTGGACATCTGAGGAGTGTACCAATGGGTAGAAGACCTCTCTCTCTCTCTCTCTCTCTCTCTCTGTAGTTCTGACTTAAAAAAAGGTTTTTTCAGTCACAATGCATTGTTCAAATATTATGTAACATCTTTTAGGCTTCTTCCAGGACTGAGATTGTGGAGAAGAGAGAATGATTTGTTATCATGACTGGGAAATAATTTTCTAAATGTACATGAGACTTTTTTCATTATTCTGTAGTGAAGTCATGATGAGCTTGAGTGTTCTTGAAACCTGTGATAAAGTATTTGGCATGGTGTGGGCACTGGGGAACAGTGGGTTAAGCTGCCACTTGGGACACCCACATCAGGGTGCCTGAGTCCCTACTAATCCGTGCTCCCAATCCAGCCCCCCTGGCTCCTATGCCTGGGAGGCAGACTATGACAGCCCAAGTGCTTGGGTTCCTACCAACCAATGGAAGACCAGACAGAGTTCCTGCCTCCTGGCTTCAGCCAGGCCTAGCCCTGGCTGTTGCATACATTTGGACAGTGAACCAGTAGATAGAAGATCTCTCTCTCTAGCTCTCTTTTTTAAATAAATGAATATATATTTTTAAATTTATTTATTTATTTGAAAGGCAGTTACAGAGAGGCAGAGAGAGAGGTAGGTCCTCGATCCACTGGTTCACTCCCCAAAAGGCCACAATAGCCAGAGCTGGGCTGATCCAAAGCCAGGAGCCATAAGCTTCTTTTGGGTCTCCCACGTAGGTGCAGGGGCCCAACAACTTGGATCATATTCTTCTGCTTTCCCAAGCCATTGCAGAGAGCTGGATCAGAAGTGGAGCACGTGGGACTGGACAAGCACCCATATTGGATGCTGGCACTGCAGGTGGCAGTCTCACCCATTATGCACAGCGCCAGCCCCTAAATAAATCAATCTTTAAAGAATTATTATTTTTTTTTTATTATTTTTTTTTTTTACAGGCAGAGTGGACAGTGAGAGAGAGAGACAGAGAGAAAGGTCTTCCTTTGCCGTTGGTTCACCCTCCAATGGCCGCCGCGGTCGGCGCGCTGCGGCCGGCGCACCGCGCTCGTCCGATGGCAGGAGCCAGGAGCCAGGTGCTTTTCCTGGTCTCCCCATGGGGTGCAGGGCCCAAGCACCTGGGCCATCCTCCACTGCACTCCTGGGCCACAGCAGAGGGCTGGCCTGGAAGAGGGGCAACCGGGACAGAATCCGGCGCCCCGACCAGGACTAGAACCCGGTGTGCCGGCGCCGCAAGGTGGAGGATTAGCCCGTTGAGCCACGGCGCCAGCCTTTAAAGAATTATTAAGCAGAATAATTGAATGCATTCTACCTGGTAGCTTCAGTGTAACTTTTTGTCTTTTTTTGTTCCCCCTGGAGAGACATTAAATGAGAAACAAACAAAAAAATTAAGTGCTTTTTGTTTGGTGATTTGTAACTGGCCTGCTTTTATAAAGCTCAGGCTGTGTCCTACGATCTTATCTGTAAAGAAGAACTGGAGTTCTCAGGTTGTGTTTCCGAACCTCAGCACTGCCGACATTTAGGGCTGTCTTAGCTGGGCTAGGTTTTAGCACCATCCTGGCCTCTACTCATTAGAGGCCAATATACCCTCCCCCAGCACCAAAAATGTCTCCAGATTACTGCCAACTGTCTCCTGGCTAGGCTGTATTCCCTCTGCTGGAGGTTGTATTTTTCCCTGATATTAATGAATAATGTCTTATCTATCTATCTTCTAGCAGTTGAGGCTTCCTTAATTGTCCCTTATATATGTTGCTCAGAACAATTCTCTTATCTGGCTTTCATCTCCAGATTTCTTGTGCAAGTCATTGCTACTGGTTAAACAACAACATGTGGTTCCAAATTTCCCATTTCCCAGACCCCTTAGGTCCAACAGAATACTTGTTACATTTGGTGTACAGACCAATCTCATTGAGGGTTTTATCAAAGTGCCTCCCTCCGCACATGTGAGATACTACATAAAATAAATCATACTGAAGGTTAATGCTCTTGGAATTTAAAACTATTTAGGATAACTGGAGTTGGCTGAGGTATGACAAACGGCAGAGCAGAATCATCTGTCTGAGCCCTGTTCATAGCTGAAGTTCCACCCGGTAGTTCCAGTAGTTCAGGAGGAGAAGGAACCCAAACAAAGCCAACTTCATCCCAGGCAACCAACCCCTGCCAGCAGGGCAGCTGCCTGGCCAGATCCACACTCACATCGTAACCCATCCTGTGCTGACGCTTCTCATACAGCAGGTAGGTTGGTCAGGCGGATCCGGTCTGAACAACTGAAAACGCAAACACTCTTCAGATCAGCTGACTATTAATGGGTCCCTGCTTTGTCCAACACTTGGCCCTTCTTCTCCCTCAGGAAGTGCAGGAGAGGTGCTCCAGGCTGTCCTCCAGATCTGGGACGTCAGGGGTCACTTGTACTTTGTTATTATGGTGGCTTCTGAGAACCTCTCCAGATTCTAGGTCCATTAAGCAAACATTCATTTTTCTTCCAAAAGAGATTTCAAAGAAAAAAAAATGCATCTAAGGTATCCGTTTTCAGAGTGAAAACTGCAGAGTCATGCCAGGTGCTCCGTGTGAAATCACACAAAGAATGAACACATGAAACGCGCCTTCTGCTCTCAGCACCTACCTCCGAACCCCATATCCAACTGCACTTTTCTTTAAGATGAGCTACTTTTTAAAAGGTCTTAGAAACGGCTTACAATGGAGAGTTTAAGGACGGCATCCTATCTCACAGGACCTCAGTCTGCACAGCCTGTTCCTTCACTTTGTTAAAATCTTTATTTAAGTGTTACCTTCTCATTGGGACCTCCCTTGTCCTTCTGATTTACAACTGCAACCCACATGGCTGCACAGACATTTTCCACGATCCAGTCCTCTGTTTTTCCCTGTAGCACTCTTCACCTTCACACACCGTGTAATTTACTACTCTCGTTTATTTCCACATTCCCTGCCTCTCCCCTCCCACCATCCCTGTGTTTCCTGGTGTTGGAACAGTGCTAGCACACAACAGATGTTAAATCAATGCTCTGAAGGAATAAACAGTGATCCAGTAACTCATGCACTGGATCCCACCCCCTTCACAAGAACATAATAGCAGACTTCTTTCTTAAAGATTAATTACCCTCTAATTAGAAGATCACAATTCTAAACTTCCAAGGCAGGACTGTTTCTCCAGATTTGCCAGTTATAAGGATATCACATATGTCAAGTTTTACCTGCTACTCAAAATAATGCAGATAACCAAGTTGACTTTGCATAGACAAGTATGCATCAGTATATTTAAATCCACTTTTCAGAACCTGATGTCTCAGATTCACCTCCAGGGAAACCCCTCTTCAACTCCTCTGAGTCTGTGGAGCCAGCCAGTGCTCGTAACTGTGCCCAGCTCACTCTAAGGTTGCGTCAGTGCCTCTTATACCCGCAGGAAACCCTCACCCTCGCGGCTCAGCCCTTCCGGCACTTCACACACTGGCCTCCTTTTTGCCAAGTCACCCACCACCTGAGAGACCTCACAACCCCCGAGGACCCGGACCCCATTTGGGCACTCACCTGCGGGTGTCTGCCTGTTCCCTAGGACTCCTCACTTTCCCTGCTCACTGCCTTTTTGCCCTTTGTTCCTTGGTTCAGGAGCCACTTTCACCTTTGTGCTAGTTTGCAATCACCTGTGTGGCATTTTGCTAACTCATTCCCTCCACTACCCTTCACTCCTCCCTCATGCACTTTGATTCTCTGAGTACATGACTGCCCGGTTCATCTACTTTTATGACAGGTAAATGCCAACAAGAATTATTGTATGTAAGGCATAAGTTGCTCAGGTACTAAATTCTCTGTTGTTTTTACATGCACCAAAATAGCAGGAAAGTTAACAAGTTCTTCTAAATAGCTCCCACCCAGAAATGGAATTCAGAGAACTGGGCATTGAGCTGTCTAATTAATGAGCATTTACCTCGCATCTAATATATAACAGACACTGTGCTGGTTCTAGATTTACAAAGAAGAATCAGATAGAGGCTTAGCTCTTGGGGAGACTTCAACTTATTACAAAAAAGGACAAGTAAACCAACAGCTAAAATGTACTATGAAAAGTCTGACAAAAATGTCCACAGAGTACAAGGGCAGTAAAGTTATGGGAGAGGAGCTCTCTTTGGAAGGGGAAGAGTGGAAGTGGGAGTGCAGTGGGAGGCTTCTTCAAGGATGAGAGGCCCAAGGTGGATCCTGGACCAAAGGTAGGAATTACCCGGGGGAAGCGATACCAGCCATTTCTGAGAACTTCAAACGTAATACCTCAGTATAGCTAGGGAACCTAAATAAAGAAAAGCAGATGTGTCCCAAAATAAAGAGGGCAGGCGTGAGGAAAGATGGTCCTGCATGCACTGAACCAGTTTTCTTTCTTTTTTTTTTTTTTTTTTTTTGGACAGGCAGAGTTAGACAGTGAGAGAGAGAGAAAAAGAAAGGTCTTCCTTTTACCGTTGGTTCACCCCCTAAATGGCCGCTACCACCTGTGCACTGCACCGATCCAAAGCTAGGAGCCAGGTGCTTCCTCCTGGTCTCCCATGCAGGTGCAGGGCCCAAGCACTTGGGCC
Source organism: Sylvilagus floridanus (assembly GCA_949820135.1). Taxonomy (NCBI): domain Eukaryota; kingdom Metazoa; phylum Chordata; class Mammalia; order Lagomorpha; family Leporidae; genus Sylvilagus; species Sylvilagus floridanus. The sequence goes on along the minus strand of OX463228.1, from coordinate 5,158,150 downwards.
ATGCTCCACAGCCTTCCCGGGCCACAGCAGAGAGCTGGACTGGAAGAGGAGCAACCAAGCCAGAATCTGGTGCCCTGACCGAGAACAGAACCCGGGGTGCCAGCACCGCAGGCGGAGGATTAGCCTACTGAGCCGCAGTACCGGCCACTGAACCAGTTTTCAAAAGGAGAGCACTTCTGTTTTCATTGTAAGACGCCATGGTAATACTTGATTATTAATTATGCTTTCTGTTCCCTCCCTGAGCAAATATCAATATTGATTGACTTGGAACAAAGGACACAGTATTTCTCAACAGTGAAAAATGATGGAATGGGCTAGGCAACCAGACAGGTCCACCAAATGGTCAGAAAACAGTGAGATGTAAAAAGCTCCCACTGCCAATTCATCTCCATGGCAAAGCTAACTCTCATAAAGTTAAAAATTAAACGTAAGGCAAGTTTAAAATGTAGCTAGGATGAAATTTTTAAACTGCAAACTGAATTACGGGAATGGACATAGCCAAACCACCAGTGAATAAGTTAGTCGTGCCAAGCAAAACCTAAGAGGGTCCAATAGGGTGAATTTGGGTCAGATTTTAGCTTCATTTGGGGATATAATATGGAACCTACAGACCCAACACAAAGGGCCAGAGCCCTGGAATAGCTTGCTTTCTGAAGACTGTCTAAGACGGGGTGCAACCTCTTGAATTCCAAAACCAAGTAATAAGCCTAGAACGTATCAGTAGACATCAGTGCATGCATTCCGAAAAGCCCTGGTAAAACAGGTTAATGGGGCCAGTGCCATGGCATAGCGGGTAAAACCACCGCCTGCAGTGCTGGCATCCCATGTGGGTGCTGGTTTGAGTCCCGGCTACTTCACTTCTGATCCAGCTCTCTGCTATGGCCTGGGAAGGCAGTGGAGGATGACCCAAGTCCTTGGGCTCCTGCACCCACATGGGAGTCCTGGATCCTGGCTTTGGATTGGTGCAGCTCCGGCTGTTGCCACCATCTGGGGAGTGAATCAGCGAATGGAGGACCTATCCCCCCCACCTCTGCTCTCTGTAACTCTGCCTTTCAAATAAATAAACAAACTAAAAAAAAAAAAAAAATAGGCTAACAGAGCATGCTGACCTGAGCTCTGACGCGAGGGCACTTCCTTTCCTGTGTCTCGCTATGGCCTGTGTGTCATATCCACAACTCTCTCTCCTCCCACTGATGAGGTGCTATTCCAGGAATCTTACTTTTAACAGATTATTTCATTCATTTAGCCATTCCAAAAATTAGAAGAGCTGCCTCTTCCAAGTACAGCATGCAAAGATGAATCATCTTAGATCTGTCCTTTTAAAAAAACTCTATTAAGTAGGAAAAAAAATCACACATCCATAAATTTGCTCCGAAGAGGGAAAACGTGACAAGTAACACAGTTACTATGCTCTGACATCTCACAGCTGGGAAAGACTTCCAACTGGGAAGATCAAGGCGGCTCTGTGAAAGGTGGCATCTGAGGAGGGTCCTGAGGAGTCACACGGATTAGGAGAGGAGGAATAAGAAACTGTATAATCAGATATGGATGCTGAAAAGTGACTGGGGTCCCTGGGGAATGGCGCTCTGCCCAGTCTAGCTAACGACAGAAGGAAAAACAGGGTGAAAAGACAGCGGAAGGTCAGCCAGCAGAGTCCACCATCTACGTAATTAAGGACTTGAGATGTGACTCTGTGGGCCACGGCCGGCCACTGGAAAGGCAGGTTTTTGTGCCAGAGGGCCTAGGTGTGAGTCCTGGCTCTGCTTCTGATTCCAGCTGCCTGCTGATGTGCACCCAAGAAGGCAGCAGATGGTGGCTCATGCATGTGTGTCCCTGCTACCCCTGTGGGAGATCCAGATTGCATTCTGGCAGGCTCCTGGCTTTGGCTTGGTCCAGTGCTAGCTCCTGCAGCCATTCGGGAGGTGAACTAGTGGATCAAAGATCTCTGTGTGGGGCCGGCGCCGTGGCTCACTAGGTTAATCTTCTGCCTACGGCACTGGCATCCCACATGGGTGCCAGGTTCTAGTCCCGGTTGCTCCTCTTCCAGGCCAGCTCTCTGCTGTGGCCTGGAAGGGCAGTGCAGGATGGCCAAGTGCTTGGGCCCTGCACCCGCATGGGAGACCAGGAAGAAGCACCTGGCTCCTGGCTTCAGATTGGCGCAGTGCCAGCCATAGTGGCCATTTGGGGAGTGAACCAATGGAAGGAAGACCTTTCTCTCTCTCTCTCCCACTGTCTAGAACTCTGTCAAATAAAATAAAATAAAATAAAAGATCTCTGTGTACCTGACTTTCAAATAAAAAATTTAAAAATAAATTTTTTTTTAAAAAATTGAAAAAGGAAGCTACTGAAGATTTTGAGCATGACAGTGTTATAAATATGAACCTGGCAGCTTCAAATAAGAAGGACTGGAGGGGCCAGTGCTGTAGCATAGTGAGTAAAGCCACCGCCTGCAGTGCCCGCATCCCATAGGGGCGCCAGTTCAAGTCCCAGCTGCTCCACTTTCAATAGCGCTCTCTGCTATGGTCTAGGAAAGCAGTGGAAGATGGCCCAAGTCCTTGGGCCCCTGCACCCATGTGGGAAGACCCATAATAAGCTCTTGGCTCCCAGCTTCAGATTGGCCCAACTCCAGCTGTTGCGGCTAACTGGGAAGTGAACCAGCAAATGGAAGACCTCTCTCTGCCCCTCCTCTCTCTGTTTAACTCTGGCTTTCAAATAAATATATCTTTATTTAAAAAAAAAAAAAACAAGGGAGGAGGGGGGAGAGGGGGGAAGGAGAAGGGGGGAGGAGGAGGAGGAGGAGGAGGAGGAGGAGGAGGACGACGACGACGACTGGAGTTGGGAGCATTGTTAGGACCACTCAACTGTCTAATTCTACAAATGATTGCTGATGCATTCCCTTTTAAGTGCTAGGTGCCAAAAAATGAAAGGTAAGTGACAACTTTTCCTTCAAGACACGCAGAGTGTCAGTGGTGACAGACATATAAGCTGCTGCCTGCAATGCCAGCATCCCTATGAATGCCAGCTGGAGTTCTGGCTGCTCCACCTCCAACCCAGCACAGGGGAAGATGGCCTAAGTGCTTGGACCCCTGCCACCTGCACGGGAGATCTGGATGGAATTCCAGGCTCTAGCTTCAGGCTGGCCCAGCCTCAACCATCACAGTCATTTAGGGAGTTAACTAACAGATGGAAGATCTCTCTAAATCTGCTTTAAAAATAAATAAATCTTTTAAAAATCATTTAAAAGACCCCATAGCTTATAGAGTTAATCATAAAATGCTAAAATAACTCAAAACACAGGACTGATGGAGGATTTGGAAAGGCACCATGAAATGACATTAGAACTGATCATGAAAAATGAACAGAACTATTGTACTATGTAAATAATTGACATGTAGACAAAGATCAAAGAAATTATAAAACCATGAAAACGGCAGGAAAATTACGGATAGCTTCGTTTCATTTGAAGGGCCAAGCATTGTGGCAAAGTGAGAGAAGCCACTGTCTAAGATGCCAGCATCCCATATGGGCACTAGTTCATGTCCTGGCTGCTCCACTTCCAATCTAGCTCCCTGCTAATGATCCTGGGAAGAGCAACAAAAGATGGCTCAAGGCCTTGGATCCCTGCCACCCATGTGGGAGATCCAGATGAAGCTCCTGGCATAGTGGGTGAGGCCACCTGCAGTGCCAGCATCCTATATGGGCACTGGTTCAAGTCCTGGCTGCTCCACTTCTGATCCAGCTCTCTGCTGTGACCTGAGAAAGCAGTAGAAGATGGCTCAAGTCCTTGGGCCCCTGCACCTGCATGAGAGACCTGGAGGAAGACCTGCAGGAAGCTCCTTGCTTCAGATAGGCCCTGCTACGGCCATTGTGACCATTTGAGGAGTGAACCAGCAGTTGGAAGACCTCTCTCTCTCCCTAACTCTGCCTTTCAAATAATAAATAAAAATTTCATTTTAAGAGTTTTTGTCATATGAATTTGAAAAACAAAAACAAAAAGACTATAATGGAAGGGGTAGAGAGGATGAGGGGTAAGCTGTGGTCAAAGGAAAGCAATTTGAGACAATTAAAGCACTTTATATTTACCAAAACCTTAATACATGCCAACAACCATGTTAAGCATTTTATGTGGATTACCTCATTGGATCTCACAACACCAGTCTGTGACTTACATACTTAAACCCTCATTCTGGCCGGCGCCGGAGCTCACTAGGCTAATCCTCCATCTGCGGCGCCAGCACCCAGGTTCTAGTCCCGGTCGGGGTGCTGGATTCTGTCCCAGTTGCTCCTCTTCCAGTCCAGCTCTCTGCTGTGGCCCGGGAGTGCAGTGGAGGATGGTCCAGGTCCTTGGGGCCTGCACCCACATGGGAGACCAGAAGGAGGCACCTGGCTCCTGGCTTCGGATCGGCGCAGCATGTCGGCCACAATGCACTGGCCATAGCGGCCACTTGGGGAGTGAACCAATGGAAAAAGGAAGACCTTTCTCTTTGTCTCTAACTCAGCCTGTCCAAAAAAAAAAAAAAAAAAAAAAAAAACACCTCATTCTTATAATGAGACAAATGGATAAATGTGGCTTTAAGAATCTAAGTATTTTTGTCCACATGGTAGTAAGTAAAAAGAGCCAGAAACCTAACCCAGAGGGTTTAATCCCAGAGCCCATGCAGTTGTTTTTTTAAAGATTTGTTTATTTTGGCCGGCGCCGTGGCTCAACAGGCTAATCCTCCGCCTTGCGGCGCCGGCACACCGGGTTCTAGTCCCGGTCGGGGCACCGGATTCTGTCCCGGTTGCCCCTCTTCCAGGCCAGCCCTCTGCTGTGGCCCAGGAGTGCAGTGGAGGATGGCCCAGGTGCTTGGGTCCTGCACCCCATGGGGAGACCAGGAAAAAGCACCTGGCTCCTGGCTCCTGCCATCGGACGAGCGCGGTGCGCCGGCCGCAGCGCGCTGGCCGCGGCGGCCATTGGAGGGTGAACCAACGGCAAAAGGAAGACCTTTCTCTCTGTCTCTCTCTCTCACTGTCCACTCTGCCTGTAAAAAAAAAAAAAAAAAAAAAAAAAAAGATTTGTTTATTTTAAAGTCAGAGTTACAGAGAGGCCTTCCATCTGCTGGCTCACTCCCCAGTTGGCTGCAACGGCTGGAACTGTGCCGACCTGAAGCCAGGAGCCAGGAGCCTCTTCTGGGTCTCCCACGTAGGTGCAGGGGCCCAAGGACTTGGGCCATCTTCTACTGCTTTCCCAGGCCATAGCAGAGAGCTGGATCAGAAGTGGAGCAGCTGGTCTTGAACGGCGTACATATGGGATGCCACCACTGCAGGCAGTGGCTTTACCTGCTACGCCATCTTGACCACCAGGCCACCCAGGCAGGGTCATATAAAAATGGCTGTAGGCATGGGGACCGTGTTGTGGAGTAGCAGGTTAAGCCTCCACCCACACGGGTGCTAGTTTGAGACACAGCTGCTCCACTTCCCATCCAGCTCCCTGCTAATTTGCAGAAGATGGCCCCAGTGCTCCGGCCCCTGCACCCTGATGTGGGAGACTCGGAAAAAGCTTCAAGCTCCCAGCTTCAGCCTGGCCCAGACCCGGCCATTGCAGGGTCTGCAACTGGGGAGTGAACCAGCAGATGGAGGATTTCTCTGTCCGTCTATCTCTCCTCTGTTTGTAACTCTGCCATACAAAATAAATATTAAAAAAAAAAATGGCTGTAGGCAAAGATGAATGTCGGGAGGGAGAGAAGTTCAGAGCAGAGAATGATCAGCGATGAGGGTAGAAACCTCAGACTTGGCCGGCGCCGTGGCTCAACAGGCTAATCCTCCGCCTTGCGGCGCCGGCACACCGGGTTCTAGTCCCGGTCGGGGCACCGGATTCTGTCCCGGTTGCCCCTCTTCCAGGCCAGCCCTCTGCTGTGGCCCGGGAGTGCAGTGGAGGATGGCCCAGGTGCTTGGGCCCTGCACCCCATGGGGAGACCAGGAAAAGCACCTAGCACCTGGCTCCTGCCATCGGACGAACGCGGTGCGCCGGCCGCAGCGCGCCGGCCGCGGCGGCCATTGGAGGGTGAACCAACGGCAAAAGGAAGACCTTTCTCTCTGTCTCTCTCTCTCACTGTCCACTCTGCCTGTCAAAAATAAAAAAAAAAAAAAAAAAAAAAAAAAAAGATTTAAAAAAAAAAAAAAAAAAAAAGAAACCTCAGACTTGCATAAGCATGTGTAACTCTTGCATTAGTCTGAACGCCTTCCTATACACAATCAAGAGCTTCCTAAAGGAGAGAATTATATTTTTATAAATAAGCAGGTTTTTAAGAGAATGCAGTAAGTAGCTATCCTTATCTCACTAATGTTTTGAAAAAAGCTGCAATTTTATGTTCCTAAACCTATTAGTTCTATAGCTAAATTGAATTAACCAAAAGACTTTCTAATTATTAAAATTGTGATAAACTTTCAAAAATCTATGACACTAAACATTGTTTATATTGTTCAGATTCTTTTTTAGAGTCTCTTCTAAAACTAGTTTAGTATGTTGGGCATTAGTTATTTATTGCTATAGAACAAAAATCCCGAAACTTAGTAACTTAAACTGAGATATTTATTGTCTTAACTTCTGTAGCTTGGGACTTTGGGAGTGGCTTAATTGGGTAGTTCTGATTCATGAAATCACAGTCAGGATGTAGGCTGGGGGACCAGTGCTGTGGCGCGGCAGTTAAGCATCCCCTTTGGGTGCTATTTTGAATCCCAGCTGCTCCACTTCTTTTTTTTAAATATTTTATTTATTTGAGGTGTAGAGCTAGAGAGAGAGAAAGAGGGAAAAACAGAGAGAAAGAAGTCTTCCATCCACTAGTTCACTCCCCAAATGGCCACAACAGCTAAAGCTGGGCCAATCCGAAGCCAGGAGCTTTCTCTGGGTCTTCCACATGGGTGCAGGGGCCCAAGCACCTGGACCATCTTCTACTGCTTTTCCAGGCCACAAGCAGAGAGCTGGATTGGAAGAGCAGCAGCGTCCATACGGGATGGTCATCACCTCTGGCAGAGGCTTAGCCCACTACACCACATCAGCTGCTCCAGCTCCCTGCTAATGCATCTGAGAAAGCAGTAGCCCAAGTACTTGGGCCCCTTTACCCATGTGGGAAACACGGAAGAAGCTCTCAACTCATGGCTTCGGCCTGGCCCAGCACGAGCCATTGTAGCCATTTGAGGAACAAACGAGTGGATGGGAGAGCTCTTTGTGTCTTTCCTCCTCTAACTCTGCCTTCCAAATAAATAAATAAATACTTTTTTTTTTTTTTTTTTTGACAGCAGAGTTAGACAGTGAGAGAGATACAGACAGAGAAAAGTCTTCCTTCTGTTGGTTCACTCCCCAGATGGCTGCTACGGCCAGCACGCTGTGCTGATCTGAAGCCAGGAGCCAGGTGATTCTTCCTGGTCTCCTGTGCGGGTGCAGGGCCCAAGCACTTGGGCCACCTTCCACTGCCTTCCCGGACCACAGCAGAGAGCTGGACTGGAAGAGGAGCAACCAGGACAGAATTCGGCGCCCGACCAGGACTAGAACCCAGGGTGCTGGCGCTGCAGGCGGAGGATTAGCCTATTGAGCTGCGGGGCCGGCCATAAGTAAATCAAAAATATAAAAATAAAAGATGTAAGCTGGGTCTGCAGTCATCTAAGGGTGCCTGGGGCTGGAGGACGACTCACTCAATGATTGGCAGGAAGCCTCAGTTGCTCCACACGCGACTCTGCACAGCACTGCTCGGGTATCTTCACAACACCATGGCTGGCTTCCTCCCGATAGCGATCCAAGAAAGCGAGGCAGAGCAACCATGTCTTTTATCACTTAGCCCTGTGGGTCACACACTATCCCCTCCCTTTATGCTAATGGTCATATAGACCATGTGCCAAGGTACTATACAAGGGCACGGCTATGAGGAAGTGAGTATCCCTGAGGGCCATCCACAAGGCTGGCTACTGCAAGCTATGACCAGTATTTGCACTGCATCTTATGTTCCGTTTTTATTTTCAGTACAGTCACTCATTGCTTAACAGTGGAAACATGTTCTGAGAAATATGTCATGAGGTGATTTAGCTGTTGAGCAAACATCAGAGAGCAGTTACACAAACCTGGATGCTATACCCTACTACGCACCTAGGCTTCATGGTGTATACCATTACACATGAGATCCGTCGTTGACCAAAATGCCCTCACGCAGCACATGACTCTACGTGTGTGTGTGTGTGTGTGTGTGTGTGTGACATACATGAGGCTACTCTCTGGTGTAAAAAATTTTTGATATCTCCCATGCATATTTGTTTTCAGAACACACATTTTCCATAAACTTTTTGGAGTGCCCTGGAATTAACAAAGTTTTTATACTTCCTGCTTTAGGAACTATATGTTAACCATTGATTGGTATTAACCTTAAAAATGAAAAGCAATATTGATTTTAACTTCTCTGAAGATATACTCTACCACTTAAAGCTTTCTATCTTCTGTCATAGTTCCAATATTTTACTTAAGGAAATAAAGTCAGCATCCCATATGGGCACCGGTTCTAGTCCCAGCTGCTCCTCTTCCGACAGAGCTCTCTGCTATGGCCTGGGAAAACAGTAGAAGATGGCCCAAATCCTTGGGCCCCTGCACCCACGTGGGAGACCTGGAAGAAGCTCCTGGCTTTGGATCGGCTCAGCTCCGGCCATTGCAGCCATCTGGGGAGTGAAGCAGTGCATGGAAGACCTCTCTCTGTCTGTGCCTCTCTCTGTAACTCTTTCAAATAAATAAATCTTTTTTTTTTTTTTTAATTTTTGACAGGCAGAGTGGACAGTGAGAGAGACAGAGAGAAAGGTCTTCCTTTGTCACTGGTTCACCCTCCAATGGCCGCTGCGGCCAGCGCGCTGCGACCGGCGCACCGCGTTCATCGGATGGCAGGAGCCAGGTGCCAGGTGCTTTTCCTGGTCTCCCATGGGGTGCAGGGCCCAAGCACTTGGGCCATCCTCCACTGCACTCCCGGGCCACAGCAGAGAGCCGGCCTGGAAGAGGGGCAACCGGGACAGAATCCGGCACCCCGACTGGGACTAGAACCCGGTGTGCCGGTGCCGCAAGGCGGAGGATTAGCCTGTTGAGCCACAGTGCCGGCCCAAATAAATAAATCTTAAAAAAAAAAAAAAAAGGAAATAAAGTCAGAAAAACTACAATGCATACAATGTTCTGCTTGTTTCTAAAGTGAAAAATGAACTTAAATATTTCAAATTAGTCAGTAAAAGGTAGGAGAAAGAGGCCAGTGCTGTCGTGTGTAGGAGGTTAAGCCTCTGTTTGCAGCATCAGCATCCCAAATGTGTACCGGTTTGTGTCCCAGCTGCTCCTCTTCTGATCTAGCTCTCTACTAACGGCCTGGGAAAGCAGTGGAGAATGTCCCAAATGCTTGCGTCCCCACACTCACGTGGGACACCTGGAAGAAGCTCTTGGCTCCTGGCTTAGGACCAGCCCAGCTTCAGCTATTGGAGTCATTTGGGGAGTGAACCAGTAAATGAAAGACCTCTATCTCTGTCTCTCTCCCTCTCTAACTCTGTCTCTCAAGTAAATAAATCCTTTTTCTTTTTAAAGACTTATTTTTATTTGAAAGGCAGAGTTACAGGAGGCAGAGGCAGCACTAGCCCCAATACATTTTTTTAAGTAGAAAAAAAATGTCATATTTCTTTTGAAGACAGGTACCAGTTGAGTAATAAATCTAGCTGGAATTAGATACTAATCAAGAAACACAGTGAAAATATTTGTGTTAACAGAACAGAAAGAAGCTGCAGGGTGTGAGATCAAACAGGAAGGATTTCCCAACAAGGGCTATCACTGGTGAGGAGCGGGGCTCCTTGCCCAAACCTGACCATGAGGCCAAGGTGGACTCACAGACCACAGAGCAACTGGGTCACATGTCCTTTATGGTGCTTATAATTCTAAGCTCAGATACTCTAACTCCCAACAAGGAAAACAGAACTGATGAACCGGCAGTGACTAACAAATGAGCTTTCCTATGAAGAGATCACTTCTCTCTGCACTTCACTCCATCTTACTAAAAATATCACCAGACAAGCGGCAGAAGGGCCCATTCTATACACGGAGAGCATCTGGGTTTTCTATCAAAATGAGTCCAGAACAATGCATGACTTCACTCTCCAGGTTTCAGACTTGACTTAGCTATGATAATCACACCACATGGAAAGTTGTCGCTATTGCTGCCTCTCTCGAGTCACAAGCCCCCTCTTTTTTTTACTGCTAAAAATAAAACTTCTTTAGAAAATAAGACCATCAATAAGGGATCCTTATTGCTCTAGTGAACAAATAAAATGAAAACTGGAGGTGACAGGCTATCACTGCCACACCAAACACATATCTACCAGAGGAGGCATTTATAAGTAGTCCTCCCTTACCTGAGGTTTTGGTTACTCATGGTCAACCATGGTTGAAAAACATTAAATGGAAAAGTCCAGAAATAATTTTTAAGTTTCAACTAACTTTCGTCACAGGGGCCAGTGTAATAGAACAGCAGGTTAAGCTGCTGCCTGTAATACCAGTATCACATATCGGAGCACTGGTTCCAAGTCCCGTCTGCTCTGTTTCCAATCCAGTTTTCTGCCAATGTACCTGGGAAGTCCTTGGGCCCCTGCACCCACGTGGGAGACCGGGAAGAAGCTCCTGTTGGACATTGCCTAAAATCTCCATTACAATATGGCGCCTGGTATGTCTGCGGCTGCTGCGGTTAAGCTACGTAAGATCAGACCACCGGCAAGGATAGGTCCGCTTTAGTTACGGACACGTGGACAGTGCATGATCCCTATACTTTGCTTAAGGTGCCCCTGTGTGTGATCCACCCACACCTGCATGACCTTTTTGCTGATTGGCTCCCCTACTACGCATGTCTTTCATAAGCTTTATAAGCCTGCACACTCCTTCAATAAGGCAGTTCCTGCTTCAACAGAACTCACAGGTGCTTGTGGTGTGTTCCTCACCCGTCGACCTTACCTCTCCCATTCACCTTGTTGGGGAGTGCTTGTGTTGCCCCTGCTGGTCAGGGGCTAGCATCAGGCTTGAGACCCCGACAGCTCCTGGCTCCTGACTTTGGATCAGTTCAGCTCTGGCCATTACAGCCATTTGGAGAGTGAACCAGTGGATGGAAGACCCCACCCCCAGCTCTACCTCTCTGTAACTCTTTCAAATAAATAAAATAAATCTCTTTTAAAAAAAGAGTAACTGCCAAGAATCAATGTCCCTAGGTACTATTTATACTGGAGTTTGAGTAGAGAAATAAAAACATTTTCCCTTTCTTGTTATCGACTAAAAAATACTACTTTAAACATATTAAATCAAAGCAAAAAGCTAAGATTGAAATATTACAGTGACACTCCTTGTATAAAACACTCCAGAAACATTTTTACCAAACACTGTTGAAATTAAAATACTATGGGATTCTGGGGTTGGTGTCGTGGCATAAAGGGTAAAGCCACTGCCTGTGGCACCAGCATCCCATATGGGTGCCGGTTCAAGCCCTAGGTTCTCTACTTCCTATCTAGCTTACTGCTAACGCACCTGAGAAAGCAGTGGAGGATGGCTAAGTCCTTAGGTCTCTGAGTCCACATGGTAGATCTAGAAGAAGCTCCTGCTCCTGGCTTTGCCCTGGCCCAGCCCCAGTCACTGTAACCATCTGGGGAGTGAACCAGTGGATTGAAGAATTCTATCTCTACCTCTCTGTTACTCTGCCTTTCAAATAAAAAAATAAATAAATAAATCTCAACAAAAAAAGGTTATGGTTCAGGGGGCATGATTATGATCATCAGTTATATTTTCTTGTGAACTTTGGAAGCCTTTAAGGGGTACAGCTAATTTTCCTTGACAACATGCCATCTATTATCTGATCAGTGTTTTCTGTGCCTTAGTCCTTTATTAAACCATAATCTCTTAACTATCTTTTTAAATCTGTTGTGGGATATGAATCAGTGAGCCATAAAATTAGAATTTTATGTCAACCTATGCAAATGAGGGACCCTCCAACAGAATCAGGGTCATGAACTTTGAGACAATTCTTATAAACCTCTTTCCATGTATTTGAGCTCTCAGCCAGGAACAAGAAAGCAAAATGTATAGAAATTTGACCTATGAAAAAGCAGAATATTACTTTATATAGAATACATATAAATTTTACCTTTATGAGCTTTCTCCTTTGTTTCCTCAACTAATCTGCCCCCCCCCCTTTTTTTTTTTGACAGGCAGAGTGGACAGTGAGAGAGAGAGACAGAGAGAAAGGTCTTCCTTTGCCGTTGGTTCACCCCCCAATGGCCACTGCGGCCAGTGCATTGCAGCCGGCACACTGCGCTGATCCGAAGCCAGGTGCTTCTCCTGGTCTCCTATGCGGGTGCAGGGCCCAAGGACTTGGGCCATCCTCCACTGCACTCCCGGGCCACAGCAGAGAGCTGGCCTGGAAGAGGAGCAACCAGGACAGAATCCAATGCCCCGACTGGGACTAGAACCCGGTGTGCTGGCACCACAGGTGGAGGATTAGCCTATTGAGCTGCAGCACCGGCCCTAATCTCTCACCTTTTCAACATGGACATGGATAATTACACAAGCAAAGTTCTGGGGCTGGCAGTAAGTAATATAGCAATGTACTACAGTGTAGTACATTAAGCCACCACTGGTGACACTGGCAGTCCATATCAGAGTGCTAGTTGGAGTCCTGGCTACTCTACTTCTGATCCAATTCCCTGCTAATGCTCCTGGGAAAGCAGCAGAAGATGGCCCAAGTGTTTTAGTCCCTGACATCCACATGGGAGACCAGGATGGAGTTCCAAACCTCTAGTTTTGGCCTTGACCAGCCCTTAGCCATTACGGCTATTTGGGGACTGAAGCAGTGACTGGAAGACCTTTCTCTCTGGGTCTCTCTCTCCCTTTCTCTGTCACTTTGCCTTTCCAATAAATAAATTTTTTAAAGTTTTATTTATTTAATGGAAAGTCAGAGTTACACAGAGAGAGAAGGAGAGGCAGAGAGTGAGAGAGGTGTCTTCCATCTGCTGATTCACTCCCCAATTCACTGCAATGGCCAGAGCTGCACTGATCCAAAGCCAGGAGCCAGGATCTTCTTCCCGGTCTCCCATGTGGATGCAGGGGCCATCTTCTGCTGCTTTCCCAGGCACATTAGCAGGGAGCTGAATCAAGGGTGGAGACGCTATGTCTGGAACTGGCACCCATTTGGGATGCTGGCATCATAGGAGGCAGCTTTGCCACTACGCCACACCACCAACCCCAGTGTGCTGTTTCCTGATTGCTATCTCCATCTACTTTTTTTTTTTTTTTTTGACAGGCAGAGTGGACAGTGAGAGAGAGAGACAGAGATAAAGGTCTTCCTTTGCCATTGGTTCACCCTCCAATGGCCGCTGCGGCCGGCGCACTGCGACCAGCGCACCGCGCTCATCCAATGGCAGGAGCCAGGTGCCAGGTGCTTTTCCTGGTCTCCCATGGGGTGCAGGGCCCAAGCACTTGGGCCATCCTCCACTGCACTCCCGGGCCACAGCAGAGAGCTGGACTGGAAGAGGGGCAACCGGGACGGAATCCAGCACCCCGACCGGGACTAGAACCCGGTGTGCCGGCGCCGCAAGGCGGAGGATTAGCCTGTTGAGCCACAGCGCCGGCCTGCATCTACATTTCTATTTCCAAACAGTTCAGGCAGACTTTGGAGAGCAGATTACAACCTTCAATGGAATATTTTTTAGCCATAAGGGGGTAGAATTCTGATACATGCCACAACACAGATGAACCTTGAAAACATTATGCTAAGTAAAGTGGCCAGGTATAAAAAGTCACATATTATGTGATTCTCCTTACATGAATTATCTAGAAAGCCAGATTCATATAGAGAGAAGCAGATTAGAGGTTACCAGGGATTGGGAGAAAAAAAGAATGGGAGTCATTGTTCAACAGATAGAGAATTTCTGTTTGGGATGATGAAAAACTTGGAAATAAAACAGTAGTTATGATTGTACAACACTGTGAATACAATGCCACTGAAATACACACTTAGAAATAGTAAAAAGGGTGACTGGCACTGTGGCATAGCAGGTTAAGACACTGCCTGTGGTGCCAGCATCCCATTTGGGCACCTGTTCCAGTCCCAGCTCCTCCACTTCTGATCTAGCTCCCTGCTAATGCACCTGGGAAAGTAGCAGAAGATGGCCAAGTACTTAGGCCCTGCCACCTAAATGGGAGACCTGGATGGAGTTTCAGGCTCCTGACTTCAGCCTGGCCCAGTCCTAGCCTTGGTGGCAGGATCAAGATCTAGATTGATCAATCGATTGATCAAGCTCGCGCTCTCGCTCTCGCTCTCTCACTCTCTCTGTCTCTCTCTCAATCTCCTCTGTAACTCTGCCTTTTAAATAAAATATTTGCAGGGAGGGCAGCTGGTGTTGCGGCATATAGGTAAAGCCACTGCCTGTGGCACTGGTGCCAGTTTGATGGCTGGCTGCTCCACTATCAATCCAGCTCCCTGCTGATGTGCCTGGGAAAGCAGAGAGAATGGTCCCTGCATCTATGTCGGAGACCCTGAAGAAGCTCCTGGCTTTAGACTGGCCCAGATCAGGCCATTGTAGCCATCTGGGAAAATGAACCAATAGTTGGAAGATCTCTCCCTCTTTCTGTTAACTCTGCCTTTCAAATAAATAAATAAATATATTTTTTTAAAAAGGTATTAGGGTATTTCAAAAAAGTACATGGAATATGGAATTAAAAGATACATTTATAAAAGAAAAATAGTTAAAAGAGCAATTTTTATATCCTATAATTTTAAAAGAAAATTTATTTATTTGAAAGGCAGAGTTAGAGAGAGAGAGAGAGATTGAACTTATGTCTTCTGTCCACTGGTTCACTCCCCAAATGGCTGTGATGGCCAGAGCTGGGCCAGGCCAAAACCAGGAGCCTATTCCAGGTCTTGCACATTGGAGCAGGGGCCCTAGCGCTTGGGACATCCTCCACTGCTTTCCAAGGCACATTAGCAGGGAGCTAGATAGGAAATGGAGCAGCTGATGTTGTATAATTTTACCACTCTGGGGCTGGCACTGTGGCAGAGCAAGTTAACCCGGCAACTGCAATGCTGGCAGCCCTTATGACTGCTGGTTTGAGTCCCATCTGCTCCACTTTCAATCCACTCCCTGCTAACAGGTCTGAGAAAGCAGCAGGAGGTGACCCGAGTATTTGGGCCCCTGCCACCTACATGGGAGACCTGGATGGAGCTGCAGGCTCCTGACTTCAGCCTGGCTCAGCCATGGCCATGGCAGCCATGTGGCAAGTGAACCAGTGGATGGAAGATCTCCCCCTCTGTCTTCTGTAACTCTGCCTTTCAAATAAATCAATCTTAAATTTTTTTTTTTCAAAAAAAAAGAAAGGGGGGCAAGGGAGACCAAGCACTTCAAATATAAAATCTTAAGGAAAAAATGGCTACTATTTCAAATGGCAACAACTATGCTATCGCTACCTAGCTGCACTACCTCACAGTCAATTTTGATTTAAATTCTGAACAGTAGTTTTGATACTTACAAAAGGTCTTTTCATGCTATAAGAAGGAAAGCTTATCTACTCAAGATTATACATTCAAAAGAGGGCTTCAATTATGCATTTCAATTATTGCATCATAAAATATGCAATTTTATATATTCTAACTACAGGGATCCAAAGCAAAGATATTCAAGACACGTCTTCATATACATATACATATTTTTGTTTTTTAAGATTTACTTGAATGGCAGAGTGACAAAGACACAGATCCTCCATCTGCTGGTTCACTTCCTAGATGTCCTCAACAGCTAGGGCTAGTCAGGCTGAATCCAAGAGCCAGGAACTCTATCCTGGTCTCCCACATGGGTCCCAGGGGTCTAAGTACTTGGGCCATCATCTGTTGCCATCTTAAGTGCATTATCAGGAAGCTGCAGTAGAAGCAGAGTAGCCAGGACTTGAACCAGCATGGGATATGTGTCCCAAGTAGCGACTTAGCGCCACAAAGCCCACTTCCTTCTTAGGTTTTGTAAACCACAAATTAAACATGTTTCCAGGTATTCCCTTGTAATCCTAGAATGATACTATCTATTCTGAAATATGCAATCTTGACAAAAATACTAGTAAGTTTTCCCTTCAAAAATATTTAAATTGTGTGTTAATACTCTGAATTCAAAACTAGACACTTCAAACTGGCATCTGCAATCCTCCCCCGCCCTCTGTTCCTATATACATACACAGAGGGAGTTAAATGGATTCTCTTCCTTTTTTTTTTTTTAAGATTTATTTATTTTATTTGAAAGGCAGAGTTATAAAGAGAGAGGAACAATTAGAGGGAGAGGGGGAGAGGGAGAGAGGGAGAGAGGGGGAGAGGGGGAGAGGGGGAGAGGGGGAGAGGGGGAGAGATCTTCCATTGCTGTTTCACTCCCCACATGGCTACACTGGCCAGGACTGAGCCAGGCCAAAGTCAGTTCTACCCAGTCTCACACGTGGGTGCAGGGGGCCAAGCACTTGGGCCATCTCCACTGCTTTCCCAGACACATCAGCAGGGAGCTGGATTGGAAGTGTGGGATGCCTGCACTGCAGGCAGTGGTTTAACCCACTGCACCACATTCTCTAATGGCACCGAAGTTTTCCAAATGTGCAACTCAAAGTCTTCATTATCTCTGAATTCTCTCTCGCCTTCCATATTCTCCCCTTTTATTGAGGAC
This sequence comes from Sylvilagus floridanus, assembly GCA_949820135.1. Classification (NCBI taxonomy): domain Eukaryota; kingdom Metazoa; phylum Chordata; class Mammalia; order Lagomorpha; family Leporidae; genus Sylvilagus; species Sylvilagus floridanus. Next base: position 5,141,443 of record OX463228.1, on the reverse strand, counting down.
TGAAGATCCTTCCTTTGAAGTATCTTTCCTCTTAGTCCTCCTGCTGATACTAAATTCTAGTCTGTATTACTTCAGATTTGAACTGTGATGGCCGCTAGCCTTGCCTACCAGTCACCAGGGTCTCTGTTCTCAGATCCATTTACCACTGTCTTCCTACAATGCTGTTTTCGTCATTCTCTCATTAGATGGTAAGCCACATCATGGCAGGGTCTCATTCATCCCTGAACACTACTCAGCACTGTATAACCTGGCAGATACACTTAATCTAGGTTTGCTGAATGAATTAATGAATGCATAAACCATGTCACCCTCCTTCTCAAAACTTTCATCAATTTCCCACTGTACACAACAGAAATTATGAACTCAAATACATACGGGGCCAGAGTACCAATGAGCAAAGGAGTGTATGAAACAACAGGAAGTGGTGGAGACTGTGGCAGATTAGAGAGCAGACGCCCCACCTAGAGGGGAAACTTCTTGCTGTTCCTGCCAATTGCTGACTTAATGAAACGCAGGAGCCCTACTGCCAGGTTTTCTAATTTTTTATGATATTTAAAAACACAGATTTCTATGTAAAAGGTGCTGATTTTTAAATGGTGATGATTAATTCCGCTTAAAACCCAAAAGCAAACCTCAAAACCTCCATGAAGGATGAACTAAACACTTTTATAGGTCAAATCTAGTCCTCAAATCACAAGGTGGTGAGTCTGACCACCGGCACGGTGGTACACTGGGTTAAGCCGTGGCCTGTGATGCCAGCATCCCATATGTGTGCTGATTCAAGTCCTGCTGCTCAACTTCAAGTCCGGCCCCCTGCTAATGTGCCTGGGAAAAGCAGCAGAAGATGGCTTCAGCAGTTGGGTCCCTGCCACCCACATGGAGACCTGGAGGGAGTTCTAGACTCCTAAACCAGCACCAGCTGTTGAGGCCATTTGGTAATTAAACCAGCAGATGCAAGTTTTGTTATCTCTGTCACTCTGCCTTTCAAATAAATGAAATAAATCTTAAAAAAAAAAAAAAAAGTTGGTGAGTCTCTGGTCCACCCAACTCCCCTCCTGACATTTTACGTCCTTTACAATGAGTACACAGCTTGCTTTCCAGGGCTTCTCATCCACTACTCCCAGAACCCTCTGCTTTAGAACCAGTGTTCTCCAACATTGGCACCTATCAGAACCACCTGGAGGGCTTGTTAAAGCACAGACCACTGGCCTCATCGCCAGCATTTCTAACTCGGTAGGTCTCGGGTGAAGCCTGTGAAACTGCAATGCTGATGCAGTGGTCTGTGGACCACATATTGGGAACCCCTGCTCTACACTACTCCTTGCTGCGAGTTCACTCTGAATTTGTTTTCCTTTCTGCCACATTTTCAGAGAGCCCTCCCTCTTCCTTTTTGTCAACCACCTATAAATTCATCCCTAACTCAGACAGTTTTAACTGTCTCCAAATTCCAGCAGCACACAAGTTCTACGGCATTCCCCGTTGTCAATCACTGTTTGATACTGTTTACTATTAAATCTGTGTGTATAGATGCCAACGAGGTTGTGTACTCTCAGATCAATGTCGAGGTTGGAAGCTTTTACACCTGCCTGTAACCATGAGGGGGCACGGAATCTCTCTTATCCCACACTGTCCCCTCAAGCTACCACAGACCCTGGAATACAGTTGCTATTCACACACACTTAACTGAATGGACACTTAATGGAGCTCTAACATGAAAGTTCATACAAGTGGGCTTGAAATTTGTGTGATTTTCATGGAGAACTTCTAGTCTGTGCTAATGGCTTTGTCAGGCTGGGTAACTAATAAAAGCGGACTATTACGCTTATAAAATGTCAACAGTTAAGAATTACATGATAATACATCTCATATATAAACAAAACAGCTAATGTAAAAAACTGATCAAAAAATTATTAAGATTAAATTCTTACTTGTGCCCGGCGCCACAGCTCACTAGGCTATCCTCCTCCTGTGGCGCCGGCACACCGGGTTCTAGTCCCGGTCGGGGCGCCGGATTCTGTCCTGGTTGCCCCTCTTCCAGGCCAGCTCTCTGCTGTGGCCAGGCAGTGCAGTGGAGGATGGCCCAAGTGCTTGGGCCCTGCATCCCATGGGAGACCAGGAGAAGCACCTGGCTCCTGCCTTTGGATCAGCAGGGTGTGCTGGTCGCAGTGCGGCGGCCATTGGAGGGTGAACCAAAGGTAAAGGAAGATCTTTCTGTCTCTCTCTCTCACTGTCCACTCTGCCTGTCAAAAAAAATAATAAAATAAATAAAAAATAAAAATAAATAAATCCTTACTTATAAGATAGCTTATAATGCCCTGGCAGGGCTGTGAACTAGTCATGACATCACAAGATGACTTCCATTTCATGGATGCTGTCCTTGCAGTAAAAAAGTAGAATGCTTATATGTCTGTTAAAATTTTTAAACTAAAAAATACATACAGGGCCGGCACCGCGGATCACTAGGCTAATCCTCCACCTGCGGCACTGCACACCAGGTTCTAGTCCTGGTCAGGGCGCCGGATTCTGTCCCAGTTGCCCTCTTCCAGTCCAGCTCTCTGCTGTGGCCCGGGAGTGCAGTGGAGGATGGCCCAAGTGCTTGGGCCCTGCACCCCATGGGAGACCAGGAGAAGCACCTGGCTCCTGGCTTCGGATCAGCGTGGTACGCCAGCCGCAGTGCACCGGCTGTGGCGGCCATTGGAGGGTGAATGGCAAAAAGGAAGACCTTTCTCTCTCTCTCTCACTGTCCACTCTGCCTATCAATAAATAAAAAATACAGAACAAAAGTAGAAAGAAACTACATAACTGCCATGATATTCAGAAACACTGATGCGGGCAGGCGTTGAGTTTAGCGGTTAAGATGCAGGTTACAATGACCACATCATCCCCTATCACAGTACCTAGGGTTGACTCTCAGCTCTGATTCCTAATTCCAAATTCCTGCCAGTGTAGACCCTGGGAGACAGCAGTGATGGCTCAAGCAATTGGGTCCCTCCAGCCCTGCCCCGCCATTGTGGGCATTTGGGAAGAAAACTGGCAGGTGGGAGGGAAGGAAGACTGATCAGCCCCTTTCAGATGTAGTTTGGATAATAATGCTTACATATTCATTCAGAGTTCCACCGGCTGTGTGAAAACAGAAGTTATTTACCTAGTGTCTTCCGCCTGCTATCAAGTGATTTCAAGGATGATTTACGAGGTGAGTCTCAAAGACAAAGCAGAGGAAAGCCACAGATAACTTGACAGAGTAAACTCAGTTTTGGAACCATTAGAGAACAAAATCAGACTACCTGTTTTGATATATATAAGAGCACTAAATTAATTCTGAACAAATCTACACTTGATAGTACTACAGTCAAGCGAAAGACAACAATTTGTATTATTCGACAAAAGACAAGAGAATTAAAGTCAGAAACGAAACAACACAAACACTACCACCCGGAGCACATGAGGTAGTTACAGCTTTCAGCAAGCACAGGTGTTACCTTCCACCTGGACACCTGCCCTACTTACCAGGACCATGACGATTTCACCTGCATGAGGATTCGGCCAAGGCAATCCACATTTCTGTGTTGACCAGGAACTACGAAAACTGGGCAGAAAAAGAATTGCAAAACCAAGTCAACAAAACACTAAACGGCTTATGCCAAGTTCTACAAGTATTAGCATTCTCAGCACACAGAGCAAAATTGAACCCCTTAAAGCTTCAAACTACCTACCATCAGGAGGGAAATGCTGCCAGATGAACTGCTAAGTAGCAGCAACCTGTACTCCACTATGTCTTGCTTCTCACCCAGATGACTGAATAATAACATCCAGTTCTATGGTTGAGAATGTGGAGTTTCAGCTAGCTGTGGATTCTAAAATTACCTCTACTAGAGTAGGAATTCTTAGCATTCATCTTAGCCATATTCATGTCACGACAGTTTCATTTGTAAAAGCAGTCTATAGAAACAACCTTGTTACAATTCTTCATCTTTTTAAACCAATCAGTAGGCCTGTGTTCAAATGATCAAAGTCTTGGATTGCTTTGCATATTATAAAGCCACCAAGTTTTAGAAAGGATAGCCTGTGCCAGAAAGATGTCCTACTCTTTTTTTTCCTTGCAAGTTATAAGGTTCATTTCCAGAACTTTAGACATTAATCCTAGCTTTACACACTCCCTATTAGAGGCAACCCCCTCAGTGCCTGGTGATGCCACCCACGGACACACAGGAGCGAGGCACACACAGCGGCAAACATGCGAGAGATACAGTATAAGCCACCAACATGATGCCAACATGTTTGAAGGGGCTTTCGGAGCTCGTTACCAAATCAGCACGCTCCCTCTGATCACGATTCAGGAGCAGAAATTACGTAAGTGAAGAAGGGTGTGTGTGCAGGGGGCAGGGGAATTAGAGGCCAGAGCCCTCAGGACGGGGTGTAGGGACTCCCTTCGCCCCAGGGAGGCTCCACAACGACCCTGTACAGTATTTTTAATTGAATTTGAAATGAGACAGCGCAGCCTAAGTCTCCCAACTACTGACTTGGTACCAGAACACCACATCTTCCTTAATGACTGCTTTTTCCTGAATGAAGGCATAATCACAGAACTCCGCCTCCGGAAAAAAAAAAAGAGAGAGAGAGAGAGCGAGCGAGCGAGCGAGAGCGATGCTTTTGAGTGCGCTGCTTTTCCAGAGTGTATTCAGCCAGCGCTTTCAACTTCACCCGGACGCTCGCAGGAGGTATCAGCGGCGCGGGCCGCTCCGGCCTGGGACCCTGCCCCGGACCCCCGGCCCCGGCCCCGAACGCGCGGCCCTCCTGCGCCCGGCAGCCTCGCTCCCGACCACCGCCCCGGCACAGGTCCTCAACTGCCTCTCAGGACACGCCGGGCCCGGCACGACCAGCCACGGGAGAAGGAGCGCCGGGAGAGGCGAGGTCAGGCAGCCGCGGCCACGCTGACCGCGGGGCGCTGAAGGCAGGGGACAGGCCCGCGGGCAAGCTGAGAAACGCCGCCAACCCGGCCGCCGCGGCTCCGACCGTCCGAGCCTGCGGGACGCCACGCCGCCGCTCCGGGCGGGCCACTGCCGCCTCCCCGCCTGCCCGGCCCTGCCCAGGCCCTGCCCCGGCCCTGCCCCAGGCCCCGGCCCCACAGACGCCGCTGCCCGCCGCGGCTCGCACACTCACCGGGAGCGCGCGCCGGCCGGGCGCGATCTCCGCCCCGCACGACAGCGCCGCAGCCACGTCACGGCGCGTGCGCTCTCCGCGCGCTCGCAACGGCCCCGGGCGACGCTGCCCACTCGGCGTGCTGGTTTCCTTAGCGACGGAGCGGGCCGGGGCCGAGGCGTCGGGAGGACGGCGGCAGCGCGGACCGCGGAAAAGCCACGATGTCGTCGAAGGGGAAGGACAGGAAAAAAAGCAAAAGCAGAGTCAGAAGCAAGAAGGGGAAGTAAGGAGCAGCGCCGTGGGGCTTCCTCTGCCTGGGTCTGCGCGCCGGCGTCCGCCTTCCTCCCGCTGGCCCTCCTGGACTCCCGCCTCTGAGAAGCTGGATTCCTGTTCATTCTGTTTGAGAGGCACAGTTACAGGGACTTAGACCTAGACCTAGACCTAGACCTAGATCGAGAGAGAGAGAGAGAGAGAGAGAACCTTGCGTCTGCTGGTTCACCCCCCAAATGGCCACACCGGCTGGAGCTGGGCTGATCAGGAGCAGAAAGCTAATTCCGGGTCTCCCACGTGGGTGCAGGGGCCCAAGCACTTGGGTCATCTTCCATTGCTTCCCCAGGCCGTTCACAGGAAGCTGGATGGGAAGAGGTGCAGCCGGGACTTGAACCCGCACCCATTAGGAAGTTAACTTACTAAGCCACAGCGCCAGAGTCCAGCCCAGAGTCTGAGACCTGTCTCTCTGTGTGTCTGAGACAATTGATGAGTATCTAGAGCCTTGCTGGGCGGTTGAAGTCGCTCCTCGGGCCTTTCCAGCGGCCCCTATGGATGCAGGGGGGGAACCCGAAGAATCGGACCAGACTGCCAGAGGCCTTGCAGTGGGTCGTGCCCCAGCACTGGCGTTTGCAAGGGTGGGACTGCTGCTAGATTGCCCTCAGATCTCTTGTGCTGTCCTCCGGTGGCTTCTGCGGAGTTAGACATGGTGTTCAGCAGCACCATAAATGGGACCGCAACAGAGTCCCCCAAACGTGTTGTTTATAAAGTCGCTTAAGTAGTTCACAGTCAGTACAGAAAGTCTGAAAGTTTCAGGAAAACAGCACCTGCAATCCCATTACCCAAAGATAACCACTACTGTCATTTTGGAGTATTTGTTTTTCTTTGTAAAGTGATCACCCAGTAGGCATACTTATTTGTAAGTTTTTCATCTCATGTATTAATATAATATTTTTTTAAAATATTTTTATTTGAAAGGTCAAACGACACTCTAAGATTTCCCATCAGCTGTCTCACTCCCAAATGCTGGCAACAGCCCAGCCAAAGCCAGGAGTCAGGAACTCAGTCTCCCATATGGGAGACGGGGACCCAAGTACTTGAGCTGTCATCTCCTAGCTCCCAGGGTGCACTTTAACAGGAAGCTGGGCCAGAAGCAGAGAAGCCAGGACTTTGAACCAGCATCCCAAGCGATGCTGCAACCAAACACCCATCCAATATAAGTATTCTACAGTGTGATTGTTAAAAATGTATTTGAGAGGCAGAGTTATGGACAGAGAGGGGAAGACAGAGACAGGAGTCTTCCATTGGTTGCTTCACTCCTCAAATGGCTGCAACATTTGGAGCTGGGCTGATCCAAAGCCAGGAGCTTCTTCCAGGTCTCCCTCATGGGTGCCAGTACCCCAAGCACTTGGGCATCTTGCACTGCTTTTCCTAGGCCATTAGCAGGGAGCTGGATCAGAAGTGGAGCAGCCAAGACTCCAGCCCCAGCCAGCACCCATATGGGATGCCAGTGCTGTGGTGCAGCTTTACCTGCTACAGTACCGGCACTGTGGTTTTTTTTTTTTTTTTTAATGTAATTGCACAGTCTAGCCAAGGCCAAGGCCTTATCACACTCCTGGAATGCACTAACCTGTTTCTATCTTTGGCCATGCCATCTGCAGTACACATATGAACAATGAGGAACACCAAGGGCAACCACTCTTTTAGTCCTTGGATTTTCCGTGGCGCATTGTTTGAGAAATGCAGCTTGTATCAGAGGTGTCTGCTTCCTTGCCTTGAGTGTTCTGAGCAGGTGAGGCCTGACTCCTTCAGGGAGCGATTGGACGATTATAGCGAGGCAGTCACTGGAGGCTAGTCGTGCTGGAAGAGGAGCTGTGGACTAGGTGGTTGGGGAATAGGGTTGGCCTTCATTTGAAGGGAATGAGAGTTGAAAGTAGGGGTGGAGAGGGGCTAAGAAGCGTGAATAGACAAGTGGAAATGAAGAGTGACAGTATAGACATGGCCACACATACGTGTGTGTGAATATTTAGAATCCAAACACTGGGCCAGCGCCGTGGCTCAACAGGCTAATCCTCCGCCTTGCGGTGCCGGCACACCGGGTTCTAGTCCCGGTCGGGGCACCGGATTCTGTCCCGGTTGCCCCTCTTCCAGGCCAGCCCTCTGCTGTGGCCCGGGAGTGCAGTGGAGGATGGCCCAGGTGCTTGGGCCCTGCACCCCATGGGGAGACCAGGAAAAGCACCTGGCTCCTGGCTCCTGCCATCGGACGAGCGCGGTGCGCCGGCCGCAGCGCGCCGGCCGCGGCGGCCATTGGAGGGTGAACCAACGGCAAAGGAAGACCTTTCTCTCTGTCTCTCTCTCTCTCACTGTCCACTCTGCCTGTAAAAAAAAAAAAAAAAAGAATTCAAACACTGTGAAGTCATCCTTTTTTAAAGATTATTTGGCCATTGCTCACTAGGCTAATCCTCCACCTGCAGTGCTGGCACTCCGGATTCTAGTCCAGGTTGGGCCGCCAGTTCTGTCCCGGTTACTCCTCTTCCAGTCCAGCTCTCTGCTGTGGCCCAGGAAGGCAGTGGAAGATGGCCCAAGTGCCTGGGCCCTGCACCCGCATGGGAGACCGGGAGGAAGCACCTGGCTCCTGGCTTCGGATCAGCGTAACGCGCCAGCCGGCAGTAACAGCCATCTGGGGGTGAACCAATGGAAGGAAGACTTTTCTGTTTCTCTCTCTCACTGTCTAACATTGCCTGTCAAAAAAAAAAAAGATTATTTATTTATTTATTTATTTGAAAGGCAGAGTTACAGGGAGGTGGAGGCAGAGAGGGAGATAGAGGTCTTCCATCTGCTGGTTCACAGAGCTTGCCCCAGTTATATATATTATCTGTTTATATATGTATCTGGTGCCTGTCACATATAAGGGATGGTGTTTTGTTAATCCTCTTACAATATTAGTTTGAAAAATCTCTCCTTTTATCACTTTAATCTTTAGGTTCCTGCCTGTTTTAAAGTTTCCTCTCCATCTCTTTATAAAAAAGAATTATGTTTTGTTTCTTAGGCATCCTTAAAGTCCACTGCACTGTGGCACCAGCTGATGTTTAACATGCACTTGCGCTCTGACTCCAATTTTTTGGTCCAAGGTCTAGCCAGAAACAAAACAAAATAAACCTGAGAGATGGAGAGAGCAGGGGATTACAGGTACATCACAAACATACCCTTATGTCACAGGGTAACAAGATAATCAGTGGACTTGCTGCAGAGAGAACCAAGGTAAGAGCCCTGGTAGGAATAGAAAGAATGGTTCAAAGATGGGAGAATCAGAGATGGAAAGATGTGAACATTGCGTGAAATACATTGGATTTATCATGCCTTTCCTCATTGTTTCTCCAGGCATTTAGAGTTATGCTCCAAAGCTCCCCCCTTCTAGGAAGAAATACCTACTAACTGTATTTTGGGAATACAAGTAAATGTATGTTTCTCATTAACTCATGTATCCAACAATATTTGCTCATGTGTGCCAGGCAGTGCCAAGCAAAGCAATTTTGAAAAAGAGCAAGAGATAGAATACTCATGAGTTACAGTGGAGAAGGGGTCACAGCCCGTATGTATTCTCTGTCATGCAGAAAGTCGGTGAAAGCAGATGAATCTGTGGTGGAGAGAGCCAAAGCCAATGCCTCTCTCTGGGAGGCCAGGTTGGAAGTCACCGAGCTTTCCAGGATTGAGTACCGCGATACTTCCCGGAGACTGGCGAAAAGTAATGAGGAGTTGAAGAAACAGCAGTATATAATGGAGAAAGACACAATCTCTGTCTTAAGCTACCTGAAAAAGCAGGACCAGGAGAAAGACAATATGGTAGGTAGATAGAATGCCTCCGATACCGCACTCCTGTCTCTGGTTGCACTTGTGTGAAGATGTATAGCTCTTAATAACGCCATGTAGCTGCTATATTGTAATTCCCATTTTACAGCTGAAGAAATTGACTCAGAAAGGACTGAGAACTGACCCCAGGTCACACAGCTAGTCGATGTTAAAAGGGGGAACTTGGGTGTAGTGACACATTCTTCTTGTACCCACCTGCCCGGTAAGCCCCTGGGAAACCCAAGGAAGTTTCCACCATGCTGAGGATGGTGTGCTTCCTTTCCAAGTAAGTTTTTGCACCTCTACTATTGATGTTTGCTTCCATAAATAATACATACTGTAGTCATGTTTTAAAATGCACGTAAGTACTATCATACTGCAAATATCTTTCGCAACTTTTCACTTAACATTATTCTGTGACAGTTTACAAAATCACGTGATGATTCAGTTTTCTTAAAATTTATAACACATTCTATTTTTCAAAAAGATTTATTTGAAAGGCAGAACAGAGAGAGGGAGAGAGAGAGAGAGAATCTTCCATCTGCTGGTTCACTCCCCAAATGGCTGCAACAGTACAACAGCCAGAGCAGGGCCAGGCCAAACTCGGGAAAGGCCCAGACACATGGGCCATCACCTGTTCCCTTTCTGGGTGCACTAGCAGGAAGCTGGTTTAGAAGCTGAAGAGCCAGGAAGCAGCACTCGACTGGGGGCTGCTAGCATTCCAAGGAGCAGCTTAAACCACTGCACCGCAACGCCAGCCCCGGCAGATGATTCTAAAAATTCATTCCTAATTGCCTTATAATAATTCCTTTGAATAAGTAAACCAAAATTCACCTATGCTTACCCTTCTGTTGGTCATTTAGATTCCATTTCATTGTTACAGACATCAGCTGAAGGCTCTGGTGTATGTCTGCCTGTGCCCATGTGTGAGAGTTTCTCCAGAGAGGCCTTGTGGAAGTGAGGTTACTACATTATGGGAATGTGGCACTGAAACTTCGCAAAGGTTTAAGTTGGGCTCTGCAGAGCTTTTAGCAATGAATATCGTTGCAGGCAATGTATTAGGCAATGTATTAGAATAATTCTTGTTTACCTGCATTTTAGTCAGCACTTGAACTATACTTAGTATCTTTTGCCAGTCTTACGCGTTTATGAATGATCTCACTGTTGCTTCATTGATTTTCCTGGTTTCTAGTCACTTGAATATCTTTTCTGTGATTTTCACACGTTTTGGTTCTGTTTTTGCTTCTGCACACATCCTTGCGTGAACTAATACTGGAGTGATGGGGGAGCTTGGCTCCTACATAAGGGTGATGTGCAAGTTTAGGAGTCACTCCATGTGGTTTTCTTTTTGAGTTATTTATTTGAAAGGCAGAGTTACAGAGAAGCAGAGACAGAGTGAGCGAGAGTCTTCCATCCACTGGTTCGATGGATGCTAAAACTATTGGTGAAAATATGATGAGGAGAAAGATATTTGTATAACTTAAAAATATCTTCCTACAAATTACTTAATAATAACAGGAGAAAAAATAGTTACTTTTAAGGGGAGAAATCTGGCAGGCACAATCTTAACCAATTAATTAAAATTAATATCATGATGTTGTAGACTAAAAAGAATATATCATCATTTAGACAGAATTTGTCTGCCATCAGAAAACATCAGACAAGTTCCATCTTGACCAATATTTTTAAAAAATATTGATATAAAAGGAGATGAGAATCTTAGATTAAAGGAGAGCAAGATACATGACAACTAAATGCAATTCATGATCCTGGAGCAGGAAAAAAGTTACAATAAAGGACGTTATTGGAACAGTTGTCCGCTAAACTTGATTATGGAGTATAGATTAGGAAATAGTATCAGATCAGTGTTAAATTTCCTAAATGATCACTATACTGTGCATATAAAACAGAATGTCCTTTTTTATTAGGAAATGCATATTTGCGGTAAGGGTATGTGATGTCAACTTAAACTCACATGGTTCAGAAAAACATATATTATATATATAGAGAGAAAGCAAATATGCTAAAATTGAGAGGGAGAGAGAAAGAAAATGTGTCAAAATTAATGTGTTTGGACTCTGTACTCTGCTTGAGACTTAAAAAAAAAAAGTTACATAAGAGAAATGCAGATCTAAGTGACAATGAGGTGTCTCCTCGCACTCATTATGATGGCTGATTTAGAAGGAACAGGCTCGTCCTGCAAAGCCCACACTGCCGGGATCGTGGGGCGACAGCGTTCTTCCACAAGAAGCACTGGAGACATGTTTCAGTGAACACATCCCTGTATTACCAGTCTTAAGCTTTTAAAGGGCAGGCAGAGGGGGCGTAGCTAGTTCAGGGCGACACTAATTCTATAGGATAAAGCTGATAATTGGCACCACTGTGCTTCTCCAATCAGCTTGAAGGTCATGTAACCTAATGGTCCTGGGCCACACCCGAGTGCTGTTTGCCTGACTGGTAATTACAAGACCTTTCAACGGGAAGTGGGGTAGGGGAAATGTGCCAGCAGTCAGACCATCCTAACCTCCTGCTTGGGCTAGGCAGGCAGTCCCCCAGCCAGGTACAGGACCACCCGCAAAAAGGGAGCGTGGGAGGGAGTAACGTTGGAATTGTGCAGAGCACATCAGATCTGTTAAAAACTAATTAAATTTTTTTGAAAAATTAAAACAGCTACATACAAGGAGATCCTTTTGTGGAAAAAAACAACTATAGAAATTCTGTTGTGTTCATCACAATTTAGTTTGGATGGATTGCCACAAATGAATAGTTAAAGATCTTTATTAAAGTCACATTTTTTTGGCAGTGACATTCCTTTAGAATGTTGTCTAAGACTAGCTACATGATTATCGAAAGATATTGAGCTTTTTCCCATAACCTAAGTTGATAATTTTTTGGATTTATTTGTGATTATCATGGCATTGCTTTTTAATGATCCATAGGCTAATTTAGTACATTTCCAGAGAGTTTTAAAACTTTGAGTTTGTATCACTCAGATAATATTGGAATAAAATATGTAAAGGATAAAAAAAATTGAAATCCTGTCACTTGCTACGACGTGGTGAACCTCAAGGATATTAATTTAAATGAAGTAAGGCAGTCACAAGAGATCAAGTCCTGTAGGAAGTGTTACATGTGGAGTATTTAAAGGAGTCACAGCATAGCAGCAGAAAAGGTGACTGCCGAGGACTCGGGGAAGAGAAGAGGGAATGTGTGTCTAGTGGTAGAGAGTTGGGTTTGCAAGATGAAAAATTCTAAAGCCCTGTTGAACAGTGTGAGTACACTTGACACTACTAACCATGTGAGAAACTGCCAACATCATACATTTAATAGTATTTTTTTTTTACCACAGTAAACAAGTTACCTAGGTTATTCTCATGATAACCAGGTTTTGAAAACTGAAAATAGCAGATTAATGGTATGGTATGGCTAAGTTCCTGTCCCCTTCTCTTCCCACTCACTCACTGCCTCTTCTACCCTGCTGGCTTTAGTGTTATGCAGAAGCTAGGCCATACTGAAGGTGGGACCCGGAGCACTGTCTTCACCCTCCTTACTCTATTTTCGTCTTCCACAGATTGAAAAATTAAAACAGCAGTTGATTGAAATGAAGGAAAAAGCTGAAGAGGAGAAGCAGCAAATGGTGAGTTCTCTATATTCACTAACACTTTACTTACTACTTAGTTCAGGTATTTAAGAGCCAGTAAGTGTGGCCGGTGCTGGGAGATGGTTTCAGTCGCAGCTGCTCCACTTCCAGTCCAGCTCCCTGTTAAGGCACCTGGGAAAGCAGTGGAAGATGGCCCAAGTCCTTGGGCCCCTGCACCTGCATGGGGACCCGAAGAAGCTCCTGGCTCCTGGCTTTAGACTGACCCAGCTCTGGCCATTGTGGCCATTTGGGGAGTGAACAAACAGATGGAAAATCGCTCTGTCTCTCCTCCTTCTCTCTCTCTCTCTCTCTCTCTCTCTGTGTGTGTGTAACTCTGCCTTTCAAATAAATAAAATCTTAAAAAAAAAAAAAGACCCAATAAGAATAATAAGTTTAAAGCAGCCCAATGACTGGAAACCCCACACACTTGTGCTCAAAGATAACATAGTAAATGTTATTACAGAAAACTATCTGGTGTTAGGAATGCTTTTTGTTCCTAAGTTTGTTTTATTTTTATTTTTATTTTTATTTTTATTTTTATTTTTTTTTATTTTTGACAGGCAGAGTGGACAGTGAGAGAGAGAGAGAGACAGAGAGAAAGGTCTTCCTTTGCCGTTGGTTCACCCTCCAATGGCCGCCGCGGAGGGCACACCGCACTCATCCGATGGCAGGAGCCAGGTGCCAGGTGCTTTTCCTGGTCTCCCACGGGGTGCAGGGCCCAAGCACTTGGGCCATCCTCCACTGCACTCCAGGCCACAGCAGAGGGCTGGCCTGGAAGAGGGGCAACCGGGACAGAATCCGACGCCCCGACCGGGACTAGAACTTGGTGTGCCGGCGCCGCAAGGCGGAGGATTAGCCTGTTGAGCCACAGCGCTGGCCAGAAATATATATTTTTAAAATATTAAATTGTGAATTCATACTAACACTTTCAGTTCAGTTGCAGGAATACAAAGTTTTTATTTAATCTTACCTGTATCTCCTTTCTTCCTTGCCAAAAATCTGGTTCTTAAAAAAAAAAAGTTGCTGGCCAGCACCGCGGCTCACTAGGCTAATCCTCCACCTGCAGCACCGGCACCCCCGGTTCTAGTCCCCATTGGGGCGCCAGTTCTGTCCTGGTTGCTCCTCTTCCAGTCCAGCTCTCTGTTGTGGCCGGGGAAGGCAGTGGAGGATGGCCCAAGTGCTTGGGTCCCTGCACCCGCATGGGAGACCAGGAGGAAGTACCTGGCTCCTAGCTTCAGACTGGCGCAACGCCGGCCATAGCAGCCACTTGGGGGGTGAACTAACAGAAAGAAGACCTTTCTCTCTGTCTCTCTTTCTCTCTCACTGTCTAACTCTACTTGTCAAAAATAAAATAAAATAAAATAAAACGTTGTCATTTATTTGTTTTTTATCTATTTAAAAGGCAGAGAGAGAGAGATCTTTCATCTGCTGGTTTATTGCCTGAATGCCCACAGCAGCTAGGGCAGAAGCCAGGAGACAGACGTGGGTGGCAGGAAACCAAGTACTTGAGCCATCACTGCTGCCTCCCAGGGTGCCCATGAGTAGGAAGCTGGGATAGGAAGTGGAGTTGGGACTTTAACCCAGATACTCTGATAATGGGATGTGGGCATCCCAAGGGCATCTTTTTTTGTATCTCATAAATCTCTATAAATCTTTTTTTTAAAGATTTATTTTACTTATTTGAAAGACAGTTATAAAGAGAAGTAGAGAGAGAGAGAGGTCTTCCATCCACTGGTTCACTCCCAAGATGACTGCAACGGCCTGGAGCTATGCCAATTGAAGCCAGGAGCCAGGAGCTTCTTCCAGGTCTCCTATGTGGGTGCAGGGGCACAAGGACTTGGACCATCTTCTACTGCTTTCCCAGGCCATAGCAGAGATCTGGATAGGAAGAGGAGCAGCCAGTACTAGAACCGGAGCCCATATGGGATGCTGGTGCTTCAGGCCAGGGCTTTAACCCACTGTGCCACAGCGCCGGCCCCTAAGATCTATTTTCAATTTTTATACACATATGGTTAACCCTATGTTAAGTAAAGAGTTCAATAATTAGTATGAAAGAAAAAATATAAGGAAGATATGATAAAGGAAAAGAAAAGAAAAAGAAAAGTATAGAATAAAAAGCTGTTTTTCAACAGTCAAGATAAGGGCTGTTCAAAGTCATTGCTTTTTGAAGTGTCAGTATCATTTCTGCAGGTTGTCTTTTAGGTGCTCTTTAGTTATCACAGGTCAGAGAGAACATATGGTATTTGTCCTTTTGGGACTGGCTTATTTCACTAAGTATGATGTTTTCCAGTTTCATCCATTTTGTTGCAAATGACCAGATTTCATTTTTTCACTGCTGTGTAGTATTCCATGGTGTACATATCCCATAATTTTTTATGCAGTCTTCCATTGATGGGCATTTCGGTTGACTCTATGTCTTTGCTATTGTGAATTGAGCTGCAATAAAATAGAGGTACAGATAGCTCTTTTTTTTTAAAGATTTTATTTATTTATTTGACAAGTAGGGTTACAGACAGTGAGAGAAACAGGCAGAGACAAAGGTCCTTTCTCCACTGGTTCATTCCCCAAATGGCCACAACGGCCAGAGCTGCGCTGATCCAAAGCCAGGAGCCAGGTGCCTCTTCCCGGTCCCCCATGTGGGTGCAGGGGCCCATGCACTCGGGCCATCCTCCACTGCCCTCCCAGGCCACAGCAGAGAGCTGGACTGGAAGAGGAGCAGCAGGGACAAGAACCAGCGCCTATATGGGATGCTGGTGCAGCAGGCGGAGGATTAATCCAGTGTGCCGTTGTGCCAGTCCCAGATAGCTCTTTCATATGCTGATTTTGTTTCCCTTGGGTAGAATCCCAGGAGTGGGATGCCTGGAATATACGGTAGGTCTATATTCAGATTTCTGAGGTATCTTCACACTGTTTCCCAGAGTGGCTTTACCAATTTACATTCCCACCAACAGTGGATTAGGGTACCCCAGGGCATTTTTTTTTTTAGATTAACTTATTTATTTGAAAGTCAGGGAGTCAGGGAGGGAGGGAGGAAGGGAGGGAGGGAGGGAGGGGAGGGAGGAAGAGAGAGGTCTTCCATCTGCTGGTTCACTCCCCAAATGGCTGAAATGGCCAGAGCTGCGCCAATCTGAAGCCAGGAGCCAAGAGCTTCTTCCAGGTCTCCCACATGGGTGCAGGGGCACAAGGACTTGGGCCATCTCCTACTGCTTTCCCAGGCCATAACAGAGAGCTGGATTGGAAGAGGAGCACCCGGGACTGGAACTGGCACCCATATGGGATGCCAGCACTGCAGGTGGCAGCTTTACCCACTATGCCACAGCGCCAGCCTACCCCCCAAGGGCATCTTAACCACAAAGTCAGATGCCCCCCCTTCCAAAATCTTGGTTCTTAATCAGTATAATTACTTCGTTGCTTAAACCTTACTATATCAAAATCCTCAGTATACTAAGCTACCACCAATAGTAGATTACTGGAAATAGTTTAGGATTTGGGGAGGCATTTCCACCTCCATAGAATATATACTAATGAGGATTTATGGTCAAAATTGCAAGATATAAAACCATTTTGAATTCCTTACTGTGAACACAAACCCAACATATTTTGCCATAAACCCAACATATTTTGCTTCTGAGAGGTTGCTTTTTAAAAATATATATCTATTTATTTTACAGAAAAGAGAGCTTCCATCCACTGGTTCATTTCCCAAATGCCGACAACAACTGGGTGTGGAGCAGGCCAAAGCCAGGAGCCAGTAACTCAATCCAGATCTCCCACAGGGGTGGCAGGGGCCCAAATACTTGGGCCATCATTTGGTACCTCCCAGGTGCATTAACAGGAAGCTGAATGAGAAACAGAGGTGCAGGACTCAGACTCCAGGCACTCTGAAATAGGATATGGGTGCCCCAAGGGCAGTTTAACCTGTGTACACAATGTCTGCCCCAGAGGTTACTTTTTAAGATTAACTTTTGAATGTAAAAATTTGTAATTATGTAAAGTGTGTACATGGTTTTGAAATCAAGACTATCAAATAGGGGCGGGCGCTGTGGTGCAGTGTGTTAAAGCCCCAGAGTGCAGCGCTGACATCCCATATGGGTGCCTATTCAAGTTCCTGCTGCTCCTCTTCCAGTCCTGCTCTCTGCTATGGCCTGGGAAAGCAGTAGAAGATGGACCAAGTCTTTGTGCCCCTGCACCCACGTGGGAGACCTGGAAGAAGCTCCTGGCTCCAGATTGGCTCAGCTCCAGCCATTGTGGCCATTTATGGGAGTGAACCAGAGGATTGGAGACCTCTCTCTTTCTCTCTCTCTCTCTCTCTCTCTGCCTGTAACTCTACCTCTCAAACAAATAAAATGTTTTTTAAAAAAAGACTATGAAACAAAGTATGTATTGAGAAATCCAATTTCAATCCATGTCTTTTCCACACTGCCTTTTCCCTGTTCCTGTAGGTACTCATTGTGGGTTTATCCTTTCACTTAAAAATTTTTCATTGATGTTTGTAATAAATATTAACAGACAGGCATATTGCATCTCTTCTTTCTTAGATAAAGCGTAGTATATATTATACACAGACTATACCTTCCTTTATTTCGTATTTCTCAGAGATGAATCCACAGCAGTGTGTGAAGCTCTCCCACATTAGCTGTACAGTGGTCTGTTACATGTGTGTTCTCACTGTATTCAGCTGGTCTCCACTTGAGTCAGGAATGCTAGGACAGGGTACCATAGATCAGGTGGTGTAAACACACACATCACCCAGAGTTTTAGAGGCTGGAAGTCTGCGGTCAGGGTGTCAGCATGGGAAGGTTCTTTTATTTTTTAAAGAATTATTTTAGGCCGGCGCCACAGCTCACTAGGCTAATACTCTGCCTTGCGGAGCTGGCACACCGGGTCCTAGTCCTGGTCGGGGAACCGGATTCTGTCCCAGTTGCCCTTCTTCCAGGCCAGCTCTCTGCTGTGGCCCAGGAAGGCAGTGGAGGATGGCCCAAGTGCTTGGGCCCTGCACCCCATGGGAGACCAGGATAAGTACCTGGCTCCTGCCATCGGATCAGCACAGTGCGCTGGCTGTAGCGCGCCAGCCACGGCGGCCATTGGAGGGTGAACCAATGGCAAAAGGAAGACCTTTCTCTCTGTCTCTCTCTCTCACTGTCCACTCTGCCTGTCCAAAAAAAAAGAATTATTTTATTTGAAAGGCAGAGTTGGAAAGAGAGAAAGGAAGAGAGAGAGAGAACTTCTATCTGCTGGTTCACTCCCCAAATGGCTGTATCAACTGGAGCTGGGCCAGGCCAAAGCCATAGCCAGGAGCTTTATCCAGGTCTCCCATATGGGTGGCAGGGGCCCAAGCACTTGGGCTATCCTCTGCTGCTTTCCCAGATCATCATCAGGGAGCTGGATTGGAAGTGGAATATCCAGGACTCGAACCATATGGGATGCCTGTGCCTGCAGGCAGCGGTTTAACCTGCTATGCCACAGCACTAGCCCCATGGGAAGGTTCTTAGTAAGGGCTTGCCTACTGGTTCAGAGGCCACTGACACCATGTGTATCCTCACATGGCAGAGAGAAAGTTCTGGTCTCCTCATCTCCTCTTGCAGGTGATCAGTCCCACCATGGAGCTGCACCGTCATGACTGTATCTAACCCTGATTGCCTACCCAAGGCCACGCTTCCAAATGCCATTACACTGAGGCTTAGACTTAAAGGAATTTAGTGAGAGGGGAGGGCAAGCACTCAGCCCATAGCTGCTGACGGGGTTGCTTCCACTGTTTGGTGCTCCAGTTACTGCTCCAGTAAAGAGCCTCCTGTGGACATCTTTTACATTTTGGCCACTGTGTCTTTGGGGATAGATTTCTAGAGGTGATATTTCTAGGTCAAAGAAAAATATGTATTTTTTGTAGAAGCTGCCAGATTTCCCTGTATAGGTACTGTGCCGTTTTCATAATACCACTCCCAGGGTGTGAGACTGCTGTTTCTGCAGTGCTGCCAATAGAATATAGGGTCGAATTGACTTTTGCCAATGTGACTGCTGAGAAATGGTATTGAAGTGCAGTTTCCATTTGTGTTCCTCATGTTACGAGGTAGGTTAAGAATCTTTTTCACGTTAGAGGGCCAATTGCATTTTTGATGTCTTTTGTTCATTTGTATTACCTTGATCCTTTTCTTCTCCCTCCCACTTTCCCTCCTTTCCTCTCTCTCCTTCCTTTACTTCCTTCTCCTCTTCCTCTTTCTCCCTTTTCTTGTTTTTCCTCCTTCCTTCTTCTTTTACTAGAACATTTATCCTCCCCTTGTATCTCAGCTTACTAATTTCAATTTAGGTTGGGGATGTTGCCCTTCTTACAGAGTAAAGATTTGTTTAGTCTTCTCATATCCCTTTTAAATAAATATCTACATTGTCTTACTTTCTATCAGCTTGTATAGAAATTTCCCCAAAATTTTATTTCTTTTACATGTGGTTGGCATCTTTTTATTAAGAATTTAAACTTTAGGGGCCGGCGCTGTGGCTCACTTGGTTAGTCCTCCACCTGCTGCGCCCGCATCCATATAGGCACTGGTTCCAGTCCCAGCTGCTCCTCTTCCAGTCCAGCTCTCTGCTGTGGCCCAGGAGGGCAGTGGAAGATGGCCCAAGTGCTTGGGCCCTGCACCTGCATGTGAGACCAGGAGAAGCACCTGGCTCCTGGCTTCGGATCAGCCCAATGCCAGCCGTAGCAGCCATTTGGGGAGTGAACCAACAGAAGAAAGACCTTTCTCTCTGTCTCTCTCACCATCTATAACTCTGTCAAATAAATAAAAAAAATTTAAAACTTTATTCAGAGGGCAGACATTTGGTACTGCAGTTAAGCTGCTCCATCCCATATCAAAGTGCCTGGATTTGGGTCCTGACTCTGCCCTCCATTCCAGCTTCCTGCTAATGCACACCCACAGTGCAACAGGTGATGGAGACAGCAGGCAAGGGCTGAGCACTTCAGTGTCTGCCACCTATGTAGGAGACCTACATTGAGTTCCTGGCTCCTGGCCTTGGCCTGGCCCAGCCCTTGCTGTTATGGGCATTTGGGGAATAACCCAGTCGATGAAAGAATTGTCTTTGTCTCTATCTCTTTTTCTTTTTTTCTCTTTGCCTTTTAAATAAACATTTTAAAACTTTATGCAAAGTAAAAGGGATATTTCTTCAAAGATGTACAAATGGCTCAAGGCCTCAATGCGAACATGACTCTGGAACTTTTTTTTATAAAGATTTTATTTATTTATTTGAGAGATAGTTATAGATAGTGAGAGGAAGAGACAGAGCTAAAGGTCTTCCGTCTGTTGGTTCACTCCCCAAATGGCTGCAATGGCAGGAGCTGTGCCAATCTGAAGCCCGGAGCCAGGAGCTTCTTCCCAGTCTCCCACGCAGGTGCAGGAGCCCAAGGACTTGGGCCGTCTTCTGCTTTCCCAGGCCATAGCAGAGAGCTGGATTGGAAGAGAAACAGCTGGGACTAGAACTGGTAGCCATATGGGATGCTGGTGTTGCAAGGCGGAGGATTAGCCTACTGCGCCATGGCGCTGGCCCCATCTATGGAACTTCTGTTCTTTTTCCTAACTCATCTACAATCTCTTTTTTTAAATACAGGAGCGCCAGTACACTATGTATATACAAGACCTGGAGGGAAAGTTCAATCAAAGAATCAAAGAAATCGGCATGATTCAGACAGAGCTGAAAGCAATAAAACAATTTCAGAAGAGAAAAATTCAAGTGGAAAAAGAATTAGATGATGTAAGCACCCCCCCACCCCAAGATATTAGAACTAACTGTTTATGCTGCAGAAACCTTCACAAACATCCACTACTGTGAGACAGTAAAGAAGTCTTGACATTCTTGAGATTATTTGGGAGGAAAAGAGGGAACCATATCAGGTTAGAACTGGAAACCAAAGATTTTTGACAGCAAGACCTTTTCTAGACATTGGTTTCTTGATGGACTCATCCAGCTGCAACCACCACACCCTCCCACAGTTATTTAGTTAGTCTGGGGGATAGTAATTTTAGAAAAAATGTAAAAGCTCTAGGGGTTAAAAGCCACTGTAATCCAAAAGCTGTACTTTGGAAATTTATATTTATTAAATAAAATTTAACAAAAAAGAAAAAAAAAGCTCTAAGGATTGGATTGAGTGGAGCAGGGATCACTAAGTGTTTTCAGGAAGTTTCTCTGACTTTGCTCTTAAGAAATGGCTCAGGATATGGTTTTATTGTGTCAATGATAATGCAGTAAATAGCACAAGTAGGTGCCTGGCAAAGGTAGCTGAAATTAGCTTTGTGAGTTAGGCAAGTTACTTAACCTTTCTGTACCTCGATTTCCTTATTTATAAAATGTGGATAATAAAAGTTGCTGTCTCAGAATTGTAGGATGAAATGAATTAATATATGTAAAATACTGCATGTCATGTGGTAAGCATTACATAAACGTGCTCCTAAAAGCTTGGCTTTGTCCCTGGTGCCAAATCAAAATAACAATGACAGGGGCCGGTGCCATGGCTCACTTGGTTAATCCTCCCAAATGGGCGCCGGGTTCTAGTCCTGGTTGCTCCTCTTCCAGTCCAGCAATCTGCTGTGGCCTGGGAAGGCAGTGGAGGATGGCCCAAGTGCTTGGGCCCTGCACCTGCATGGGAGACCAAGAGGAAGCACCTGGCTCCTGGCTACAGCGCGCTGACTGTAGCGGCCATTAGGGGAATGAACCAATGGAAGAAAGACCTTTCTCTCTGTCTCTCTCTCTCTCACTGTCTAACTCTATCAAATTAAAAAAATGACAAGGTTGGAAGGGAAGGAGCAAGAAAGCTTATTGATAGATGAAGGCAATCGCAAGCTTTGTGGTCTCAGGAAGTACCATCCTGCTTTGCGGGTGGCCTGGGACTTGTAAGGAGCTAACAAGGAGGCTGGGCTGCTGAGCCAGGTGCTGAAGGCAGCTGTGAGTCTGGTAACGGACCTCAGATGTCAGCACAGTTCCCTAGGAAACTTCCTTCATGGCTTGACTTTATTGTGAGGAGGACATAGGATATTCTGTACAACCAAGTAGCTACAAACGTTATTTGGCTAAGACCTGAAAGAGGTAAAGTACTGTGTTAAGAGACTGCGGTGTTTCGGGAGTCAGGATGGAGACCACTCAGCTTGGAGCCTGTGCTTATCATGTCCTTAGGTGTTTGTATTTGCATTTTGTTGCAACAAATTCAAACCTGGGTCATGCTGACTGGGGAGGGCCAGATTACTTCCCAATTGCAGCTGTCTTTCCCAAGGCCACTTTGTGAAATCCACAAGCAAGCATGGTTTGCCTGTTGGAGCAGACACTTCAGTCAGTCGCAAGCTCAGTAGTTTCCTTTTGTGCATCAGAATAGGAAAAGAAAGATGCATTTGGGCTGGTAATAAACTGATGTGCAGCTCTCTGTGAAGAAAGGCCCTGCTAACAGCGTCTGCTGCTTTCCTGCCTTCTGCAGGAATAGTCTTAGACCATCACAGTGCTGATGATGTCATGATCACCTCTGCCGAGCATTGTCTTTAGTATCAATCCATTGAAAACTAACACTGCCAGACACCTTGGTGTGACAGTTAAGACTCTACACCTACCTAGGAATATTATCATCTTTTGTCTGGAATGTATTCTTGATCTCTGTTGATTAAAATTTACCATCTCTCAAAGGCTCAGCTCAAATGCATGCTCTCCCTGAGGCCTTCCCACAGAGTCTTGTTTAAAAGTAATTTTTGAGGGGTGACATTTGGTATCTCTTCTGTATCACAGAGTTCATCTGTCCTGATACTGTATTCCTCATTTGTCTTGTCTACTAGATTGTAAATGCCTTGAGGCATGAACAGTATTATCCTTTGTATCAGTTGAAATGTGAAATAAAAGAAGAAAAAAAAAACAGCACACACAAGAAAACACAAAAAAATAAGATACACAGCACACTCCATAATCTTTGTCAAGGGTGTTTCCGGTAGCAGCCCCGCAGGGAGTGCGGGTCTGGCGCCTGCGCACTGGCGCTCCCGGGCCCGTCCTCTCCCCCAGCAGTGACGTAGGAGGCGCGCGCCGACCCGGTCGCCCGTTGGGCCGCAGCCGTTTGGGGGCTCCGGGCTCCAAGATGGCAGAGCGGCCTTCAGGAGAGATTGCCGGCCAGGTGTGCACCTTCCTCTTCAAAAAGCCTGGGCGGAAAGGGGCTGCCGCCCGCAAAAAGCGCCCGGTGTACGACCCAGATCCCGGAGAAAGCAGCAGCAGTGGCGACGAAGGCAGCCCTGTGGTTCGGCCCGAGAAGAGGCGGGCGGCCCACAACCCCATGATACAGCAGACCTGTGGCGGCGCGAAGCGGAAGGCGGCCCGCTGCGACGGGAGCTGCGGGGAGAAGGAGGCGGGAAAGGAGCCCGAGAGCCTCGGCGTCGTCTACAAGTCCACCCGTTCGGCCAAACCCGCGGGCCCCGAGGATATGGGGGCGACGGCCGTGTACGAGCTGGACACGGAGAAGGAGCGGGACGCGCAAGCCATCTTTGAGCGCAGCCGGAAGATCCAGGAGGCGCTGAGGGGCCAGGAGGATGACAAGATCTACCGGGGCATCAATAACTACCAGAAATACATGAAGCCCAAGGATACGTCGATGGGCAATGCTTCCTCCGGGTTGGTGCGGAAGGGCCCCATCCGAGCGCCCGAGCACCTGCGAGCCACCGTGCGCTGGGATTACCAGCCCGACATCTGTAAGGACTACAAGGAGACTGGCTTCTGCGGCTTCGGAGACAGCTGCAAATTCCTCCACGACCGCTCAGATTACAAGCATGGCTGGCAGATTGAACGTGAGCTTGATGAGGGTCGCTATGGTGTCTGCGAGGATGAAGATTACGAAGTGGGGAGCGACGATGAGGAAATACCATTCAAGTGTTTCATCTGTCGCCAGACCTTCCAAAACCCCGTGGTGACCAAATGCAGGCATCATTTCTGCGAGAGCTGTGCCCTGCAGCATTTCCGCGCCACCCCGCGCTGCTTCGTGTGCGACCAGCAGACCAGTGGTGTCTTCAATCCTGCCAAACAACTGATGGCCAAGCTGGAGAGGCACAGAGCTGCCTCAGAGGGCAGTACTTCCGGTTTCCCCGGAGAGCCCCATGAGGGCCGAATTCCCATCACAGATGGTTCCCGTAATTCTCAAAGCTCAAAATAAACATTCTGTTGTTCTTTTGGAAATCTTAAAATACTTGAAGAAATGTCAAGTTTTAAGTGAAAATGCTACAAGTTAAATAATATAGTTTTCAGGAACTCTCAAAATAGTCATCCTCTATATAGGCTTACATTCTAGTGAGCGCTTGTGTGATTTTTTTTAAGAACAATATTGCCACCTAATGGTGAAATACATCTCAGCCATTTCAGAGGAGGCTGTGGAGATTTAAAATTCAAATGACTCTGTGGAATCCCAAGGGAGGAATAACTGAACTAGATGTGAGAGTCCGTGAACTTAACACTGAAAGATACACATTAGGAAAGCAAATTAGTACACTGAATATCTAGAATTCATTATACAAATTAAAAAGAGACTAAACAGATTACCAAAGTTATTCAAGGCATACATTTTAAAGAAAAAATGGTCTCTGGGTCTAGCACTGTGGTGTGTCGTAGCAGGTAAAGCTGCCACCTGCAGGGCTGGCATCCAATAGGGACATTGGTTTGAGGCCTGGCTGCTCCATGCCTAGTCCAGCTTCCTGCTGATGACCTGGGAAAGCAGTGGAAAATGGCCCAAGTACCTGGGCTCCTCCACTCACGTGAGAAACTCAGATGAAGCTCCCGGCTTTAGCCTGGCCCAGCCCTGGAGACTGTGGCCATAGAATGAAACAGCAGTTGGAAGATTCTCATTTATTCTCTTTCTCAGCCTCTCTTTCTCTGTAACTCTGACTTTCAAATAAATCTTTTTTAAAAAGAAAAAATGGTTCCTATTAACAATCATATTTGTAAGTTGCAGTTAGGATTTTGTTTTAGTTGTTTTAGTCTTTTGACAAAATAATATTCACTTCAATAATCTTAATTGATAAAAAAAATGCCCTGCTCCTCACAATTACCTAGAGATAAGCCTTGTTAATATTCTGATAATTAGGGGACAGCACTGTGGTACAGAGGGTTTAAACCCTGGCCTGCAGCTCCAGCATCACTTATGGGCACCAATTCAAGTCCTGGCAGCTCCACTTCTGATCCATTCGCTGCTAATGTGCCTAGGAAGGCAGCAGAGGATGGCCCAAGTCTTTGGGCACCTGTACCTATGTGGGAGACTCAGAGGAAGCTCCTGGCTCCTGGCTTCAGATCAGCCCAGGTCCGGCCATTGTGGCCATTTGGGGAATGAACCAGTGGATGGAAGACCTCTCTCTGTCTCTACTTCTCTAACTCAAAAATTCTGATGTCTTTCCTTTTTTTCCTTGCTTTGTGGGAAACAAAACTATCATGTGCTATTTTCACAGAACTGAAGTCCTACTGTACACACTGATAACCTGCATTCTTACTTGATTCACACTTTTCAATGCCATTAAATATTTTCCTATAAAATCTTTTAGAAAGTACATGGTATTCCATTGGATAGAATAATTTGTTAAATGGTCCTTTGCTGTTGGACACTTGGATTTTTTTCTTATTTTTTGTTATAAACTGTGATATGCATCTAAGGAATGGCATATCTTTCTGTATCTTAATTCCCCCCCCCCCTTTTTTTTTGTGAGAGGTAGACAGCTCCCATCCACTTGTGTATTCCCCTGAAACATTGAAGTCAGGAGCACAATCCACATTTCCCATATAAGTGGTAACTCAGTTACTTGACCTATCACAGGTTCACATTAGCAGGAAGCTGGAATCAGAAGCTTGAGGCAAACATCAAATCCAGGCATTCTGATAGGAGATGGGTCCTAACTGGTGTCTTAATCACTATGACAAATGCCTGCTCTTCTTTAAATAAGGAGCTTCTTAGAAGTGGAATTTATGAGTTAAAGAACATGAACTTAAAAAAAAAGATTTATTTATTTGAAAGTCAGAGTTACAGAAAGGCAGAGAGAGACAGAGGTCTTCCCTCTGCTGGTTCACTCTCCCAATGGCTGCAAAAGCCGGAGCTGGGCTGATGCAAAACCAGGAGCCATGAGTTTACGCCAGGTCTCCCATGCAGATGCAGGGGCCCAAACACTTGGGTCATCTTCTACTGCTTTCCCAGGCCAAAGCAGAGAGCTGGATGGGAAGTGGAGTAGCCAGCACTTGAACTGGTGCCCACATGAGATGCCGGCACCACAAGCGGCAGTTTTATCTGCTATGCCACACCGCCAGCCTCATGAACTTTCAAAGGCTTGTGATAAACACTGCCTAATTATATTTTCAAATATTTATTAATTTATAGATTCCAGGGGGGAGTTTAATGGTGTATGAAAGGTTCATCTCTACACATACTAGAGTGGAAGATATTTTTATAAACTTGTATGTTGACATAATTGTACAAGTCTATGACAGTGTAAGAAGCCATTTAAAAAAGTTGTGTAGGGGCTGGCGCTGTGGCACAGTGGGTTAATGCCCTGGCCTTGAAGCTCCAGCATCCCATATGGGCACCGGTTCGAGACCCAGCTGCTCCACTTCCTATCCAGCTCTCTGCTGTGGCCTGGGAAAGCAGTAGAAGATGGCCCAAGTCCTTGGGCCCCTGCACCCATGTGGGAGACCTGGAGGAAGCTCCTGGCTCCTGGCTTCGGATCGGCACAGCTCTGGCTGTTGTGGCCAACTGGGGAGTGAACCAGCAGATGGAAGATCTCTCTTTCTCTCTCTCTGCCTCTCCTCTCTGTGTAACTCTGACTTTCAAATAAATAAATACATCTTTTTAAAAAAGGTTGTATAAAAAATTAGAACATCTGAAAGAGATGATATAAAGTGGAAATTTAATACAGTTAGAGATTACAGTAAGTAAAGCTGTTAAGTATAGGGGAGGGTAATATTAGACATAATAATAACCTATACATTAAATGGTTACTATGCTAAGTACTTTATATGCATTATTATTTATTTTTACCTTTTTTTCTTTTTTTATTAGATTTATTTTTAGATTATATGTATTTTATTTTTTGAGAGGTAGAATCACAGGCAGTGAGAGGGAAAGACAGAGAGTAAGGACTTCCATCCATTGGTTCACTCCCCAAATGGCCACAATGGCTGGAGCTGCACTGATCCGAAGCCAGGAGCCAGGAGCTTCTTCTGGGTCTCCCAAGTGGGTGCAGGGGCCCAAGCACTTGGGCCAGCTTCTACTGATTTCCCAGGCCAAAGCAGAGAGCTGGATTAGAAGGGCAGCCAGGACTAGAACTGGTGTCCATATGGGATACCGGCACCGCAGGCAGAGGATTAACCTATTGCGCCACAGTGCCAGCCCCACATTATTATTTAATCCTTACCATGCCCCTATGAGACAGATACTATTACTATCCTCTTATGCCTGGAAATCTGAGACAGAAAATTAAACGATTTGCTTGGAGCCAATCAATTGGTGAGAGAGGCAGCCCTGACTCTGGTCTATCTAATGGAAAGCCTTCACTTTCTGTGGCATGAATGTTATAGTAAGCATGCCTATTTCAAATTATCTCTTTTTAAAAATTACTTATTTGGGCCGGCGCTGTGGCTCAACAGGCTAATCCTCCGCCTTGCGGCGCCGGCACACCGGGTTCTAGTCTCGGTCGGGGCATCGGATTCTGTCCCGGTTGCCCCTCTTCCAGGCCAGCCCTCTGCTGTGGCCCAGGAGTGCAGTGGAGGATGGCCCAGGTGCTTGGGCCCTGCACCCCATGGGGAGACCAGGAAAAGCACCTGGCTCCTGCCATCGGACGAGCGCGGTGCGCCGGCCGCAGCGCGCCGACCGCGGCGGCCATTGGAGGGTGAACCAACGGCAAAGGAAGACCTTTCTCTCTGTCTCTCTCTCTCACTGTCCACTCTGCCTGTAAAAAAAAAAAAAAATTACTTATTTGAAAGACTGAGTTACAGAGAGAAAGGAAGATAGAGATCTTCCATCCCCTGGTTCACTCCCCAAATGGCCATAATAGCCAGGGCTAGGCCAGGCCAAATCCAGGAGCCGGGAACCCTATCTGGGTCTCCTACATGGGTGCAGGAATCTGAGGACTTGGACCACCTTCTACTGCCTCCCCAGGCACATGAGCAGGGAGCTGGATCAGAAGTGGAGCAGCCAGGATTCCTACCGGCACCTATGTGGGATGCAAGCATTGTAGGTGGTGGTAGCTCAATGTACTGTGCCATGATGCCATCCCCAGTCTTATTCATTCTTACTATAAATATAGGCTAAAAGATTATTGATTTAAATTAGCTTAACTCTTTACTCAAAAGAATTTAATTTATGTAGTTTTAGAGAACAGAAGTAGACTCTATCCATGGTAGTCACAAGGAGTTGTTTTTAAATTGATGTTAGCTAAGAAGAATTGTTTTATAAGTCAGAAGGTTCATTTAGCTCCCAAGGAAGAATATTTTGAAAGTGGGAACTATTAGGGAGCAGCCTCTAGTGTATTATGAGGTTTGAACTGGTGGTATGTCTGTCTCAGGATATTCTTCTTATATTCGGTTAGAGAATTGTATAGTCTGACTCCTCAGGTCCCTTTCAACTCTAAAATTTTATTATTATGTGGTTCCACACATTTGACCTCGTCTGAATGTTCTGAGGACTGTTCTGAGGCTTTTAAAGAACTCAGTGTTGATCTTAGAAGCCTGTAGAAGATTGAGGGAAATACAATGCTTGGAGGCAGGGACACCCAGTTTTTCTGGGTGTTTAGGATTAAGAGGTCATGTACAAAAGATGTTGCTCTACTGAGAGTTTTCTAGGAATATGTCCCAATCAAACCCACTTCCTACTGACCATTTTTTTTATATTGTAATTTTAGCTGAAGGAGAGTTTAAGGAACACAGAACGGAAACATCAGGAGACTCTTAGAAGACTAGAAGGCAGATTTTTTGAAGAAAAGGTACGGAATATGTGTGTTAATAAGAAATGTTTTCTAAGATAACATATTTATATGCATTCTTCCGTTTGATATCTTATTGGAAGATTGTTATTGATTCATAGCAGAATAAGAATTGGAGGGGCCAGCATAGCAGGTAAAGCCCCTGCCTGTGGTGCCAGCGTCCAATGTGGGCACCAGTTCTAGATCCAGCTGCTCCACTTCCAGTCCAGCTCCCTATTAATGTGCCCGGGAAAGCAGTGGAGGATGGCTGAAGTGGTTGGGCCTCTGCAGCCACATGGGAGACCTGGAAGAGGCTCCTGGCTTTAGATCAGGCCAGCTCTGGCTTTTGTGGCCATTTGACTAGTGGACCAGCAGATGGAGGCTCGCTTGCTCTCTCTCTCTCTCTCCCTCTCTCTGTGAGTATGTGTGTGTGTCTGCAACTTTGCCTTTCAAATAAATCTTAAAAACAAACAAACAAAAAAGAATTGGGGAAAAAAATCTATTCTAGCCATCTCAAAATCATTTTCTGTCTTCCCATTGAGAGATTTTTGAAATCTCATTTATTTGAAAGGCAGAAAGAGACAGAGATGAGATCTTCCATCTTCTGGTTCATTCTTCAAATGCCTGCAACAACTGGGTCTGGGCTAGGCCAAAGCCAGGAGCCAGAACTCAATCTGGATCTCCCTTATGAGTTGACCTTGGCAGGGACCCAAGTACTCGAGCCATCACCTGCTCTCCCAGAGTGTGCACTCCAATTTGGGATGTATATGTCCAAGTGACATCTTAACTGCTATGCCAAATACGCAGTCCGATTCTCAAAGTCTTTAAAAGGGATTGTCATAAAGGCTTCAGGACATGTCTCCCTCAGCTTGGTATTCCCCTAGTGGGATTAAAACTGCGTGTGCCCCATTATATGGGAGAGACAGGATTGGAGAAGTCACTCTGGTGATTGTATAAAGATGTTCCATTAGCCAAGTTAAACTAAGATGCTAATTAAAAATGGTCAAAAATATTTTTATTAATATAAAGAGAATAGATTTCATGTTTTTCAAAGATACAGTTCTAAGAGCAAAAGGATACTTCCCTCAAACATGTTCTTTGATATATCGCAAACTTCCAAGTTTCTCTATGACTCTGCAATTAATTCTTCAAATTGTAGGATGTTCATCAAGATACTTCTATAGAATCATTTCAGAGGCCCTATGGTTTTTCTTGAATTGTTTTATTAATTTTTCCTTCTTACACTGGCATTGTCCTGGCTGTTCCACTCCCAATCCAGCTCCCTGCTAATAGCCCCAGGAAAAACAGCAGAAGATGACCTAAGTGCTTGGGCTCCTGCCACCCACATAGGAAACCCAGGTGAAGCCTCTGCTCTGGCTCCTGGCTCCTGGCTTCAGCTTGGCCCAGCCCAGGCCATTGCAGCCATCTGTGAGTGAAGCTGTGGATGGAAGACCTCGCTCTTTCTTCCTTTTTTTTTTTTTTTTTAAAGGTTTATTTATTTGTTTGAAAGAGTTACACAGAGAGAAAGAGAGGCAGAGAGAGAGAAAGAGGTCTTTCATCCACTGGTTCACTCCCCAATTGACTGCAATGGCTGGAGCTGCACCGATCTGAAGCCAGGAGCCAGGAGGTTCCTCTGGGTCTCCCACATGGGTGTAGGGACCCAAGGACTTGGGCCATTTCTGCTTTCCCAGGCCATAGCAGAGAGCTAGATGGGAAGTGGAGCAGTCGGGACTTAAACTGGCACCTATATGGGATTCCAGCAACACAGGGGACAGCTTTACCTGCTATGCTACAGCACTGGCCCCAAGACCACTCTCTATCTCTCCCTCTCTCAGTGTAATAAATAAATAAATAAATGAACCTGTGAAAAAGCAAAAAGAAAATGTTTTTCCTTCTTAGGAAAGAATTAAATGGATCTTTTCAGAAATTTCTAAGATTGTGGGGTGTTGAGAGTGGGCAGTTAAATACACATAAATTCCTTAGATAAAAGGGATTCCTTTAAAACTGGCTCCAGGCTTTGTTAGTGTATCTGATAGCCTGGGGATGGGGTAGGGCAGGAGCAATATCAAGGTATTTTCCTTCTGAGACATTTCTGGGACAGGCTGCTCTAAACTTGATCTTTTCCATGTGATCTAGAAAACAAAAGTTAGAAGTGCTTGATAAATAAATAAAAATCAACAACAACAAAAAAGAAAGGTGAAGCATATTGGTGCAGTCTTAAAGTGTACAGAAACAGCTGCATCCCATGCTGGAGGCCTGGGGTCCTGTCTCAGCTCTGCTTGCAATTCCAGCTCCCTGCTAAGCACACCCTGGGGGATAGCAGATGATAACCCAGGACATTGGGTCCCTGCCACCCATGTGGGAGACCTGGATATTGAATTCCAGCTCCTGCCTTTGGCCTGGCCCTGTCCTGGCTGTTGTGGGCAATTGTGGAGAGAACCAGTGGATAGAAGATCTCTCTCTCTCCCCTCCTCTCTCCTTACTTTAACTTGGCCTTTCAGATAAATAAAAATCTTTAAAAAAAAAAAAAGTTACTGCAGTTCAGGCTTTGCCTACATTTAAGGCAAAAAGAGGGGAATCCTCAGCTGTATCTATCTCTGTTACCTGGAAGTCATAAAAGCTTTTCCAAAAGCTCCTATCAGATCTTTTCTTACATCTCTTTGGGAAGAACTGTTATAACCGAAGCTGGGAAATAATGTTTCTAGCCTCGAGTAGAAGCTGAGAAAATGATGGAACTGAGTGCTGGGTTGACTAGCACTGCCCTGTCTGCCTCACTCCATCTGCCAGGGATTTTGTGGGTGTTTCTCCTATGCTGACAAGAGCCCCATTGTTTCTGCTTCATGGCAGGGCCTTTCCAATAGGCCTGTTCATTCATCTCATAGCTCAGCTGGTTCCACCTATTCATACAAACGATATCTTCAGATCATTGGGATTAGTTTTCCCATGTATTTCTTTCTGCTCCTTGAATCCCTGCAAGCCCTCTCTCCCTTACACATGTTTGTGTATGTTTGTATTCCTCTTCCTGGAATGCACTTCCTCCAGCTGTGGCTCATTCTCATTCTTTATGGCTCAAATTTCATTTCCTCAGAGAGACTCCCTAAACTCCAATCTAAAATGATCTCTGGGGGCTGGTGCTGCCACCTGCAGTGCCAGCATCCCCTATGAGTGCCAGTTGGAATCCTGGCTGCTCCACTTCTGATCCAGCTCTCTGTTATCACCTGGGAAAGCAGTAGAAGATGGCCCAAGTCCTTGGGCCCCTGCACCTGCATGGGAAGACCCAGAGGAAGCTCCTGGCTCCTGGCTTTGGATCCGCACAACTCTGGCCATTATGGCCAATTGGGGAGTGAACCAGTGGATGGAAGACCTCTCTCTCTCTCTGCCTCACCTCTCTCTGTGTAACTCTGACTTTCAAATAAATAAATAAATCTTACAAAAAATAAATAAAATGACCTCCCTCAATTATTGTCTATTTCATTACCCATTTTTTTTCATTTTTAGCATTTATTACAATGTTAATTCTCTACTTATTGGCATTTTAGGGAGGCAGTACACAGATTGCCTGCGGAAGAACCCTGCTCTGCCTCTTACTAGCTCTGTGACTCTGGGGCAGCCACTAGCCTCTGCCTGAGATTTTTATGTCCTTGCTTTTGGGGACAGTAATAGTATCTATTTAATAGGGTGGTTGTGAGAAGTAAATAATATATATAAAGCTTTTAAGAACCATTGGTGGCACATAGTAAATGCTCAGTACATTGTAATTATTGTTTATTGTTTGAATCCCAATGAGCTTCATGTGATTAAGGGCTTTGTTCACTATAGAATTCTGTTACCTAAAATAACTTAATATATATTCAGTGGGAATTTGTTGAATAAATGAATCTCATCACTTTGCATTTAGCAGAAATTTCTCCAAGCTCTGCTTTCCAACCTGGATGTGGGTTTTCCCTCCTACCCCCATGTATGTGTCATGTTCCTCTTTAGTGGGGAAATTGGGAAGTAGATACCCTTAGGTGCTATGTGAATAATTTCCTCTTTGCTGCTTCTCCACGAGGACATGGAGTTTCATGTGGATAGTAGTATTTCATTTGATGTACTGAAATAATTCATTTTTGATGTGTAAAATTAGTTTTCAGAACCTATAATTCTGTTTAAACTGCTTTTTTTTTTTTTTTAAGCATCGACTAGAACAAGAAGCTGAAAAGAAGGTAATAATGCTGGCAGAGCGAGCCCACCATGAAGCTATCGTGTAAGAGACTGCTGCCCTTTTTCTTTTTTAAAGATTTATTTATTTATTTGAAAGTCAGAGTTACACAGAGAAAGGAGAGGCAGAGAGAGAGAGAGAGATCTTCCATCCGATAGTTCACTTCCCAATTGGCCACAATGGCTGGAGCTGCACTGATCAGGAGCCAGGAGCTTCTTCCATGTCTCCCACATGGGTGCAGGGGCCCAAGGACTTGGGCCATCTTCTACTGCTTTCCCAGGCCATAGCAGAGAGCTGGATTGGAAGTGGAACAGCCGGGTATCGAACCGGCGTCCATATGGGTAGCCAGCACTTTAGGCCAAGGCTTTAACCCGCTACACCATAGCGCCAGCCCCATGCTGCCCCTTTTTCTGATGGCCTATCTTACCTCTTTGTTGGTCCTCCACCCTTCTCTCCTGGATTGCCTTGTTCAGATTTTCTGGTCTCCCTTCCCATACTGTTTCTTTCTCTTTGTGCTTCCACCCCCTTTTCCCTCCACTCTTTCTGTAGCAGTGTGGTATGATGGAAACAAAAATGGGGCCTTAAAGTCTTTGCCCTCAACATGCATGCTGACTGTATGAAGATTTCTTAACTTTGAAATTAAATGTTGTTGGCCAGCGCCGTGGCTCAATAGGCTAACCCTCCACCTGTGGCACCGGCACACTGGTTCTAGTCCCGGTTGGGGCGCAGGATTCAGTCCCAGTTGCTCCTCTTCCAGTCCAGCTCTCTGCTGTGGCCCGGGAGTGCAGTGGAGGATGGCCCAAGTGTTTGGGCCCTGCACCTGCATGGGAGACTAGGAGGAAGCACCTGGCTCCTGGCTTCGGATCAGCGTGATGTGCCAGCAGCAGCGCGCTGGCCGCAGTGGCCATTGGAGGGTGAACCAACGGCAAAGGAAGACCTTTCTCTCTCTCTCTCTCTCTCTCCCTCTCACTGTCCACTCTGCCTGTCAAAAAAAAAAAAAAAGCAATTAAATGTTGTCATCTAAAAATGGAGCTAATAATAGCCATTTTGCAGGGTTGTCAAAGGTATATTAGTGAAAGTAACCCAAAACTGTGTTGTGTAAATAAATGGACTCCTCGGCCAGCGCCGCGGCTCAATAGGCTAATCCTCCACCTTGTGGCACCGACACATCGGGTTCTAGTCCCGGTCAGGGCGCTGGATTCTGTCCTGGTTGCCCCTCTTCCAGGCCAGCTCTCTGCTATGGCCCAGGAGTGCAGTGGAGGATGGCCCAAGTGCTTGGGCCCTGCACCCCATGGGAGACCAGGAGAAGCACCTGGCTCCTGGCTTCAGATCAACGCAGTGTGCTGGCCACAGCGCGCCGGCCGTGGCAGCCATTGGAGGGTGAACCAATGGCAAAGGAAGACCTTTCTCTCTGTTTCTCTCTCTCACTGTCCACTCTGCCTGTCAAATAAATAAATAAATAAATGGACTCCCAGGGGTCAGTGTTTTATTTCTTGCTCATGTGACAGTCCAGTGTGATCTGACAGCTTTCCTCCATGGGGATTCAGGAATCTTCCATCAGTACCTCTGCCACCTTGCAGTTTTCACATCCATCTTGTGTATAGGAGAGAGCATGGGCGACTTGTACC
Organism: Sylvilagus floridanus; assembly: GCA_949820135.1. Classification (NCBI taxonomy): domain Eukaryota; kingdom Metazoa; phylum Chordata; class Mammalia; order Lagomorpha; family Leporidae; genus Sylvilagus; species Sylvilagus floridanus. The sequence goes on along the minus strand of OX463228.1, from coordinate 5,106,787 downwards.
TGGAAGTAGCACATCATTTTCCACTTAATTACAAGTTCCCAACTAACTAATGAGTGGTGGTCATGATTATTAACAGTGGGGGTAAAGCAATCACTGTTCTTGTGTGGTAATATCTAAAACTTAGGCCTGTGTTTTGGATTCTGATATCTCTCTTTCAGGCAACTGAATAATGCTGGGAGAAGTGTTTTTAAAGAGAATGTGTACCTCCAGAAAGCTCTTGCCTACCACCAGAAGGAAGCTGATGCTCTACAGAAAAACTCGCAGAAGTTGAAAGAGAATCATACTTTCCTCTTACATCAAAAGGTTCCTGTTTTCATTCATATTTTTACAAAGGATTGGGTTGATGAATAGCAAGGATTGAGTATAGTAATAATACATAAAGACAATGCAAGTGTTTTTCTTTTGTCTCAATGCCACACTTTCCATATCTGAGAAGATTAATTACTGAACGACTTATAAGAAGCATTAGACTTCACTTTATAAAGAATATATCAGAGGGGGTGCCGGCGCCACGGCTCACTAGGCTAATCTTCCGCCTGCGGTGCCAGCACACCAAGTTCTAGCCCCGGTCAGGGCGCCGGATTCTGTCCCGGTTGCCCCTCTTCCAGGCCAGCTCTCTGCTGTGGCCCAGGAGTGCAGTGGAGGATGGCCCAAGTCCTTGGGCCCTGCACCTGCATGTGAGACCAGGAGAAGCACCTGGCTCCTGGCTTCGGATCAGTGCAGTGTGCTGGCTGCTGCATGCTAGCGGCAGCGGCCATTGGATGGTGAACCAATGGCAAAGGAAGACCTTTCTGTTTCCCTCTCTCACTGTCCACTCTGCCTGTCAAAAAAATAAAAAATAAAAAATAAAAGAATATATCAGAGGGGCTAGTGCTGTTGCATAGTGGGTCAAGCTGCTGCGTGTCTCGCCAGCATCCCATATGGGCGTTGGTTGACATTCCAGCTACTCCACTTCCAATCCAGCTCCCTGCCAATCCTTCTGGGATAGCAGCAGAAGATGCCCAACTACTTGTTTCCCTGCACCCATGTGGGAGACCTGCATGAAACTCTTAGCTCCTGGATTTGGGTTGGTCTAGCTTCAGCCATTGCAGCCATTTGGGGAGTGGAGCAGTGGAAGGAAGATCTCTCCCTCTCTCACTGTGTGTGACTCTGCTTTCAAATAAATAAATTAATTAATGTTAAAAAAAAAAGTCAGCCCATGGAAGATGATAAATTTGCAATTTCTGGTACAGTTTTTCAACCTCGGCACTGTTGATATTTTGGGCCAAATAATTCTTTGTTGGGGATTGAGGCAGGGAGTTGTCCTGGGCGGATCTGAAGCCAGGAGCCGGGAGCTTCATCCTAGTCTCCCAGCTGTGTGCAGGGGCCCAAGCATTTGGGCCATCTTCCACTGTTTTCCCAGGCACATTAGCAGGGAGCTGGATCAGAAATGGAGCAGCCAGGACTTGAACTGGCATTCATATGGGATGCTAGCACTGCAGACTGTGGCTATACCCGCTATGTCACAGCACCAGCCTCATAAATATGTCTCTTATCCTCTGCTACCTTAGAATATTCACTTTGCTGATAATTGGTCCCTAAGTCATTTAAGAATAGGTTAGTTGTGGGTAATAGCCCTGACATCAATGGTATTATCACATAGGATTATTCTTTTACCTAAAGGAAGTCTAGAACTAAGCAGTTCAGAGCAGTAATGGTGGTAGTGCCACAAAGTCAAGAGATACTTGGCTTCCTTAACTGTGCTTTGCAACATGTGGCTTACATCGTCAAAGTTAACTCATGGCCCAAGGTGGCTACTGAAGTTCTAACCACTGTTCCAAACAGCAGGAAGGAAGGACAAGAAGGAAAAAGGTGTGTTCCTCCCTTTAGAGGTATCCCCCCTCCTCTCTTTTTTATTGATTTATTTGAAAGGCAGAATTACAGTGACAGAGACAGAGGAAGAGAGATCTTCCATCTACTGGTTTAATCCTCTTCTCATATGGGCTGCTTCATTTCTGATCCAGCTACCTGCTAATGGCCTGCACCCACGTGGGAAACCCAGAAGAAGTTTCTGGCTCTTGGCTCTTGGCTTTGCATTGGCATAGCTCTGGGCATTGCAGCCATTTGGGGAGTGGACCAGTGGATGGAACACCTCTCTCTTTCTCTCCTCTCTCTCTCTCTCCCTTTCAAATAAATAAATGAATCTTAAAGAGTTGAAGTTTTATTACCAAAAAGGTATGGGAAAAGGAAAATGGATATTGGGATAGGCAAGTAAGAGACTGCTGGGGTTTCCAGTATGTAGTCACTACTGTTCTACTGTATAGTCTTATTGACACTGACAAAATAGAATAGACCTTCCGAATTTTAGAGGAAGGAAAATTTCATAATTAGCAAAATCAGTGAATTGCTTCACAAATCTAAATAAGGCTCCCAGCATGATAGGATATTTACAACTTTCTATACATAGACTATTAAAATTGCACCTTCTCAGCATGGCATCATTCTCAAACTCGATGAAATAATGGAAGTTATTGAGGGACTTAATTCTGGAGTGATTAAAGAACAAAAATCTCTCATCTTTCTGTTTGTAGGAGATCAATGAGCTGTTGGTTAAGGAAAAGTTAATGCAACTTACCCAGCAGAGAGCACAAATTCAGGTTCTTCAGAAAAAGGTGATAAGCTTGGAAAATGCTCTGAGTTGTATGACCAGGGAGTTTGAGACTGAAGTTTTAAAACTGCAGCAACACGCAATGATAGAGAACCAGGCTGGGCAGGTGGAGATCGACAAGCTGCAGCAGCTGCTCCAGATGAAGGACAAGGAAATGAACCGAGTAAAGAAGCTGGCCAAGAACATACTGGATGAAAGAACCGAAGTGGAAAGGTTCTTTTTAGATGCTCTGCACCAAGTGAAGCAACAGATCCTGGTCAACAGGAAGCACTATAAGCAGATAGCGCAAGCTGCCTTCAACTTCAAAATGAGAGCAGCGTGTGCAGGAAAAACTGAGTACCCCAAAATCAGGACGTTTGATGGCAGAGAACACAGCACCAACAGTGTGAACCAGGACTTTATGGAGGCTGAAAAATGGTACTAACAATACTTTATTGTTTTCTACGCTAATATTTTTGTGCTCTTTAAAAAATAAGGACTCTGAAAAGTTGAATTTGATAATGTCAAAGTATTGAATAGATTTCTCAGTAATTCCCTGTGATTAGCTTAGTGTGTGGGGCTTAGTGCAATAGGAACCCCCTGTTTTCTCATGATAAACTTGTTTAAAAGACCTGAGTATTTGTTCCATTGGATGTCACTGTAATATTTTTTGTTTTTCTTGTCTCCTGGAAATTGGAACTTAGTTCTAAAAGCTTAATTAAATTAATTAAATTAAATAGTTTTGATAAGCATGCTTTCTCTCAAGTATTTTACATTGTTCCCTTTACTGTTTTGAGATGAAACTCATAGATAATAATATTTAACAAATCACATAATTTTTAAAGGCAATAGAGCAATTCTGTCTAACAATTCTATCTGCAGTAGTGCCCCACATCACTGTAGCAGCTTATGGTCCCACTATGGTAGAGACAGCACAGTGTTTGAGACAGCTGCAGATTACACATACTGATTCATTTTGTTTCTTGTTGCCATATTTGTCTCTTAGAGTAGCCTTCCCCTTAAAAAAAGTATTAATTAAATTATAGTGCATTTTGAAGGTTATTCTGAAAAAATTGTTTTATATTCCAATGCAATTAGATTTTTTCTTTTTTTCTTTAATATTTATTTATTTGAAAGGCAAATTATTTATTTATTTGAAAGGCAAAATTACAGAGAAGCAGAGGCAGAGAGAGAGGTCTTCCATCCCCTAGTTTACTCCACAAATGGCCACAATGGCCGGAGCTGCGCCAATCCAAAGCCAGGAGCCAGGAGCTTCTTCTGGGTTTCCCACGTGGGTGCAGGGGCCCAAGTGGGCCATCTTCCACTTCCAAGGCCATAGCAGAGAGCTGGATCAGAAAAGGAGCAGCTGGGTCTTGAACCGGTGCTCTTAGGGGATGCTGGCATTGCAAGCTGTGGCTTTACCCACTATACCACAGCACTGGCCCCACAATTAGATTTTTCAAGGGCCTTAACTTTTTTTTGACAGGCAGAGTGGACAGTGAGAGAAAGAGACAGAGAGAGAGGTCTTCCTTTTTCTGTTGGTTCACACCCCCCCCCCCCCAGTGGCTGCTATGGCTTGTGCGTTGTGGACGGCGCACTGCTCCGATCCGAAGCCAGGAGCCAGGTGCTTCTTCCTGGTCTCCCATGTGGGTACAGAGCCCAAGCACCTGGGCCATCCTCCACTGCACTCCCTGGCCACAGCAGAGAGCTGGACTGGAAGAAGAGCAACCAGGACAGAATCCAACGCCCCAACTGGGACTAGAACCTGGGGTGCCGATGCCGCAGGCGGAGGATTAGCCTAGTGAGCCGCAGCACCGGCCAAAGGCCCTAACTTAAACTTTAAAGGACTCCCTGCTTTAAAGGACTACTACTATGAACATAATGTCTGATTAGGAGCATTCCAAGTGTGTTTTAAGCTTTAAGTTATTTTTAAAGGAACTGACTTGTAGGTTCTCTTGAATTATGTAGCTATTGATAAGGTTGGATATATTCTGTTACTTTTTTTTTTTAAGATTTTATTTATTTATTTGAGATGTAGAGCTACAAAGAGAAAGATCTTCCATCCGCTGGTTCAATCCCCAAATGGCCCCAGTGCCTGGAACTGAGCCAATTGAAGCCAGGAGCCAGGAACCTCTTCCAGGTCTCCCACACAACTGCAGGGGAGCAAGCATTTGGGCCATCGTCTACTGCTTTCCAGGCCATAGCAGAAAGCTGGATTGTAAGAGGGGCAGCTGGGACTAGAACCGGTAACCATATGGGATGCTGTCACTGCAGGCATGCCAGTGCTGCAGGAGGCTTGGCCCACTATGTCACAGCATAATGACTTTTTAAAGTCTCTGAAATGAGGCTGGTGCTGTGGCATAGCAGCTAAAGCTGCCACTTGTGGTGCCTGCATCCTATATGGGAGCCAATTCGAGTCCTGGCTGTTCCATTTCTGATCCACCTCCCTGCTAATGTGCCTGGGAAAGCAGAGGAGGATGGCCCAAGTTCTTGGGCCCCTGCACCTACATGGGAGACCTGGAGGAGCTCCTGGCTTCAGACCAGCTCACCTCTGGCTGTTGTGACCATTTAGGGAGTGAACCAGTGGATGAAAGATCTTTCTCTCTCTGTCTCCCCCACCGCTCTGTAACTTTCAAATTAATAAAATAAATTTTAAAAAAAGAAGTCTCTGAAAGGTAAGATTCTTCTTCAGAAATTTACCTTCTTGCCGTATTCAGAAGTCTGTAGTATCACTTCTGTTACCAGGAGATTTGCTATAATTTCCTTTTTTTTAATAAGTAAGTTGAGTTCTTACCATACCTTACATCTTTTATCTAATGTATATATATGTTGTAAAATTTCAGAGGAAGTTAAAGGATTCTGCCTATTGCTATTACAGAAATTGGGCTTTCTTATTTTGCCTTCTTTGTGACATTTTTGTTCCTGGGCAACTTAGCACCTTGGTCTCAGTCTCCTGGTACCTTTACCAGCAAGGTAGAAATGGTGGTTAAAATATTGCATCATTTGGGACCAGCACCGTGGCATAGCAGGTAAAACTACCTGCCTGCGGTGCCAGCATCCCATATGGGTGCCAGTTCAAGACCTGGCTGCTCCACTTCTGATCCAGCTTTCTGCTATGGCCTGGGAAAGCAGTAGAAGATGGCCCAAGTGCTTGGGCCCCTGTACCCATGTGGGAGACCCGGAAGAAGCTCCTGGCTTCAGATCAGCACAGCTCCGGCTATTGTGGTCATCTGGGGAGTGAATCAGTGGATGGAAGACCTCTCTCTCTCTGCCTCTCCTCTCTCTGTGGAACTCTTTCAAATAAACAAATAAATCTTTAAAAAAAATATTGCATCATCTGGTTAAGAGGCAGATTGGGAAAGGACAACTGAAATATATGGTAATCATAAGGCAAAACTTAAACTTTTAAATAACTAACCCAATGAACCTATATATAAAAATGTTTCTTACATTACACAACATCAATATCTCCATGTTAACTATGAATCCACTTGGGAAGTTATAGTATAAACAAAGAGCTGCTTGGAAAGCTTAACTGTAGCCTTAATTGAAGGTAAGAAAATAGATAAATTATGTGTCATTTTCTGGATTTACTTTTTGTGACTCTGTTTTCATAGTAAAATATTTAATACAAAAAGAAATAATCACGAATACCTATCAGTAATCTCACCAAACAACTACTAACTTTTCTTTTTTTTTCTTTTTTTTTTCTTTTATTTATTTATTTATTTATTTTTTTGTGACAGGCAGAGTGGACAGTGAGAGAGAGAGAGACAGAGAGAAAGGTCTTCCTTTGCCGTTGGTTCACCCTCCAATGGCTGCCGCGGACAGCACGCTGCGGCCGGCGCACCGCGCTCATCCGATGGCAGGAGCCAGGTGCTAGGTGCTTCTCCTGGTCTCCCATGGGGTGCAGGGCCCAAGAACTTGAGCCATCCTCCACTGCACTCCCGGGCCACAGCAGAGGGCTGGCCTGGAAGAGGGGCAACCGGGACAGAATCCAGCACCCCGACCGGGACTAGAACCCGGTGTGCCGGCACCGCAAGGCGGAGGATTAGCCTGTTGAGCCACGGCGCCGGCCACAACTACTAACTTTTCTTGATCACTTTGTGTGAATATCTGGATACATGATGTTACATTATATTTTATTATTTGCTTAATATTTAAGTACACATTTTTCATGTTATCCTTTTTATCATTTTAATTTTTATGACTACATAACATTTTGGATTGGCTACAATATTGTTATCCTTTTCAACTTTTATGATTTTATAATGGTCAGTTTGCTTTGTAGTGGAATTCTTATCTTTGTGTTTTATATATTATATATATTTATTTATTTATTTTAAAAAGCTTACTTTGATTCTTTTTTTTTTCTTTGAAATTCTTCAGGACAATTACTCAAGGAAATGTGGATATTGGAGATTTGACCTGGGAGCAGAAGGAGAAAGTCTTGAGATTGCTGTTTGCAAAAATGAATGGTTTTGCTTCTAGGTAACTATATTTGCAATGAAATACCAAGTTGTTATCAAACCTAGAAACCACATAAGAACAATGAACTTATTCTTACTTAGGATTAAAGGAATGAGAAAAGACTAGGGGGGTCCTACTGCTTAGCTACTGCAAGTCCCCAAGATGAAGAATGAGAGATTGAATGAAGAGCCCAGAAATGAAAGAAGAATTGGAATTACAGGGAGAAAAAATTAATCTGAGATGCTTAAAGCATTAGCTTATTAAGAAGTTAACAACAGTCAGCTGAATGGCAACTGAACAGATGCATAATGATCGTTAAAATTTTCATGGTTTGCAAAGATAAGTAAATATTTTTTTTCAACTGATTATTAATCAAGAGGATTTCTAATGCAAGAAAGATATATAGAAAGGAAAATAGAAATCCACAGATATTCTAAGTAATTCATTTTAATTATTAGTTTCAATCTCTTTCTTTGCTATATTTTATCAGTGACTATATCCTTGATATTGGGTAGTAAAATAGCTAGAATAAGTCAAACACTCATTGATAGCTTATTACATGCTTGCCACTAAGGTAGGTGCTGTCAGCAATTCAAAAGAATGAGGAGACGTTGCCCTTTAACTCAGAGCACCTCCAATGTAGTTGCTTAAAGGCTAACAACAAGGAAATAAGTTGAGTGGCACAAAAATAATGTATATTTTGGGTTTGGACTCTAATTGGCAAAGGCTGCCATAGTTGGAAAAGACATTTTGGAAAGATAACCAGGGGATGCTTTGTAGAATAGTGGAATAGCAGAGAGAGGACATTTCTGGCAAGAGGCCTAGTAGACCACATGACCAATAGCCCTGAGGTGGAATGATTGCAGAGTGTTTAGGGAAAATTTAAGAAAACTGCCTGGCTTCACGAAAGTTGGTGATAGTGGAGAGTGATTAGGAATAAAGTTTAAGCTATAAAATGAATCATGACGAGCCTTAACAGCCATGCAGAACAGCATGAACTTACTTTATTATAGGTTCTAGAGAGTAGCATGTATCCTAGTTTTCTTTGCCTCCGAGGAATACAAACAGGACTAAACCATACTCCCAGTTCTCACTGGTAGGATTCATAGGTCAAGGTTAGTGTTCTCAGAGCTGACATTAAGCAAACACAGTGACAAGTGTGGTGACTGGAAGGACAAAAACAGCTTTGGGGAACAGCTGAGGCTGCTGCACTACTCTGGGCATGCAGTGGGGGGCGGTGTAGGCAAGAGTGGGAGTAGTCAGGAAAACAGGGAAGATAGGCACACTATAGGGAGGAATCAGGAGTTAGTGAAAAATAATAAAGGAAAGGAAGAGTAATTGTGAAAATCTCATAACAAAATGGTAGTACGAGAGAGAAATGAAAATCTGGAGAGCAAGTCTGAGGGAAGTATTTAAATTTCATTTAATCCTTTGATCCAAATAACATACGCATTGAGTGCCTACTGTTTATTTAGGATTTAGTGTTGAAGAAATAAAGACAGTTTGCCTAATCTCAAGGACTTTAGACTTTATTATCTAGATGGGAGAAAACATTCAAAACATTAAACAAATATATCTAAGTAAAAGTGCAGCTGTGACACAGGTTCAGTTTTCAGTTGTGTGAAAGCCTAGACAGAGGAATCTGACCTAATCAGGGAGATCAGGCAGGCTTCTCAGGAAGTAGAGACTTTGAGCTGCTTTCTAAAAGGTGAACAGGGCCAAAAAGAGGAAAAACCTTTCTAGGAAGAAAATACTATGGTATTTTCAATGTTGAACTGGAGATGATGGTGATACACTGAAGTGAAAATACCTGTAAGGCATTTGTAAATAGTGACTAGAGTTTAGGGGAGGAGATTTGAGCATATTTGGTAAAAATTGGAGTTGAGTCTAGGAGAGTAAATGAAAGTGCAGGAGTAGAGAGCTGAGGTTGGAATCTTTATGAGTAATCACAATTTGGGGACAGGAGAACTAACAAAGAATACAAACAAAAGGGAAACGAACTGAAGGTAAATGAAAGGTGAGTACTTTGAAATGGCTGTTGTGTCGCTGATAGCCATCCAAAGAGCTTTAAAGAGGTAGAGATAGATACTGAATGTCTCAGTGTGGCTTGACTTTGTGTACTTCCTGAAATACAGCCAGAGTTCTAGGACTCTGGTTCCATAGTACCATGTTTTCAATATTTGAAAGAGCAAAAAAATTTGAATAAGATCATTTACATAAAAACAAAGAACTTGAACCTGATCACAGTGGAACAATGGCTAAGCCCGTTTAAACTTCATGCCAGATTTAGATAAAGAAAAAATAAGCTAGGAATAGAATGGTGAAGTATAGCAATCAGGAGGAGATTTCAGGAGATTAAACAAGAGAGAAAGCCTGGGGAGTGGATGCATAGCTTAGGGGTTAAGGTGCCTGTAGCCACACTGGAGTGCCTGGGTTCAGTCCCTAACTCTGGCTCCTGACTCCAGCTTCCTGCTAATGTGGACCTTGGGAGGCAGCAGGTGATGGCCCAGGTGATTGGGTTCCTAGCACCCATGTGGAAGGCCTCAACTGGATTCTATCTTGGATTTTGTTCTGTTCCATCCCCTGTCATTGTAGGCATTTGGGGAGTAAGCCAGTTGTGGGAGCTCTGTTTGTCTCTCAAATAAATAAAAAGTAAAAAAAAAAAATTTTGAATGAGAAAGCTCAAATAGCATTGGGCAGGAATTAGACAATATGAAGGTCTATCAAGGTAACTGGAGTAACTAGGAAGTTTGTAAGAGTTCACAGTTGAATGAAGGAGGGTACTTCAAAATGGAATTAAAGATGTTTTGGTGCAAAAAAAGGTTAAAACCCAAGCAAATGTGGGAGCTTCAGAAAGGCCATGGATAGGATCAGTGCTGTGGCATCAGGGGCTAAACTTCTGCCTGCAGCACTAGAATCCTATATGGGTGCCAGTTTGTGTCCCAGCTGCTCCTCTGTGGTTCCAGCTCTCTGCTATTGGCCTGGGAAAGCAGTGGAGGATGGCTCAAGTGCTTGGGTCCTTGTGTCCACGTGGGAGACCAGTAAGAGGCTGCCCTGGCTCCTGGCTTTGGATCAGCTCAGCTCTGGCTACTGTGGCCATTTGGGGAGTGGACCAGTAAATGGAAGACTTTCCTGTGTCTCTCCCTCTGTCTGTAACTCTACCTCTCAAATAAAGAAAGAAAAATTAAAAAAAAAAAAAGGGTCATGGAGGGATAGACTTGCGCAGTATAGCTTAAGCTGCTGCTTCTGAAACACTTATTTTGGAATGCCAGTCTTTTGGCTACTCCTTCCAATCCAGCTCCATACTAGTATTTCTGGGAAGCAGCACATGATGGCTCAAGTACTTGAATCCCTACTATCCATGTGAGACCTGGATGGAATTCTAAGCTCCTGGCTTCTGCCTAACCTGACCTTGGCTATTGCAGCCATTTGAGGAGTAAACCAGAGGATAGAAGTCCTCTGTCTCTCCTTCTTTGTCACTCTGCCTTTCAGATCAGTATCTGACCCTTTTTAAAAAGGGTCATGGAAAATGCATATTATGAAAAAAATGACACATATATTTCAAGGTATTTTTTTTACATCAAAGTCAACATCTTTTAATTCCATTTTCCATGAAATTTTTTGAAGTACCTTTGTATATAATTGTGAATCCAATAGTACAGTATATTCCTTTGTAATTGAACTAAGTCAGAAGAATGTAACCAAGAAGTTGAACTCTCTGGCTACAACTCAGGCACTATTAGTGCCCAAAGCCTATTTTTCATCATGTGTCGCTGTTATTTAATATAGCCAAGTTGAATAGGTTTATGCTACTTTCAAAGGTAGAGAGGAAAAGTTTTAGGATGGCTAATTAACCTATACTTTTTATGATTCTATTAAGCTCTCTCAAATTAGAATATTTCATTAGTGACAAGTTTATTTCTGTTCCTAAACTCAGATTTTCCAAAGAATAAGGAGAAATTCCATATGGAGACATGTCTCCATTGGGTAACCTTTATATGGTGTGAGGCTCTTTTTGTGGGAAGGGACTTTTCTGGATGTTTTTGGTCAGTCTCTAGAGCAACCTTTCCCTTCATCATTAATAGCTCTTGTGTATCATCATGATCGTCTCTGAAAAATTTCTATTTCTTCAGTTAAAAAAAATCTCAAATTTTAGACTATATTAATTAACTTGCTTAGCATTATACTACATCTCTGTAAGAGCTCATTTTTTTTTTTTTAAGATTTTATTGATTTACTTGAGAGGCAGAGTTAGAGAGAGAGAGAGGGACAGAAGGAAAGGTCTTCCATCTGCTGGTTCACTCCCCAAATGGCCACAGCAACTAGAGCTGGGCTGATCTGAAGCCAGGAGCCAGGAACTTTTTCCTGGTCTCCCATGCGGGTGCAGGGGCCCAAGAGCTTGGGCCATCTGCTGCTGCTTTCCCAGGCCATAGCAGAGAGCTGGATCAGAAAAGGCGCAGCCAGGACTGGAACCAGTGTCCATATGGGATGTTGGTGCTGCAGGCAGAGGATTAACCTATTGTGCCACATTGCCAGCCCTATAAGAGCTCATTCTGAAAATGAGAAGCCCAGGGCTGGTGCTGTGGCGCCATGGGCTAAAGCTCTGTGCTGAAGTGCCGGCATCCCATGTGGGTGCCGATTCAAGTCCTGGCTGCTCCTCTTCTGATCCAGCTTCTGCTGTGGCCTGGGGTGGCAGTGGAGGATGGCCTGGGTACTTGGGCCCCTGCACCCACGTGGGAGATCTGGAGGAAGCTCCTGGCTTTGAATTAGCACAGCTCCGGCTGTTGTGGCCATCTGGGGAGTGAACCGGCAGATGGAGGACCTATCTCTCTGTCTCTACCTCTCTCTGTAACTCTTTCAAATAAATGAAAAATAAATCTTAAAAAAAAAAAAAAAGGAAAGAACGTAAGAAGCCCATCCAACTGAAGCATTTCACTTAGAACATTTAAAGTTATAGTTGAGGGGCGGGGGTTCTGGCACAGTGAGTTAAGCTGCTGCTTGGGATGTCTGCATCTCATATGTAATGCTGGGATCAAGTCCCACCTGCATTTTGGATCCAGCTTTCCACTAATACCAGAGGCAGTACATGATGGTTCAAGTACCTGGGCCCCTGCCACCCATGTGGGAGTAAGAGTTCCTGGCTCCTGGCTTTGGCTGGCCCAGCCCTGTCTTTTGGACATTCAGGGAGTAAACCAGCAGATGGAAGATTGTCTGCCACTCTGCCTTTTAAATAAATAAGTTTTTAAAAAGTGTAGTTGAGGACTGGGCATTTAGTACAGTGGTGAAGATCCTGTTCTGGGTGCTCGCATTCTGTACTGCAGTGCTGGGTCCCTGCTCTGTTCCCAATTCCAGCTTTTTGCTGATGCACACTGGAGGTGCAGCAGGTGATGGCTCGAGTAATTGGGTTCCTGTTACCCACATGGGAGAGACCTAGATTGAGTTCTGGGCTCCTGGCTTTGGCCTGGCCTGGCCTGGCCTGGGCTGTTGTGGGCATTTGGGGAATGACCCAGTAGATGGGAGATCTCTGTCTTTCTGTCTCCGTCCTCTGCCTTTCAAATAAATATTTTTAAAATTTTAAAAATTATTGTAAGGTGAAATATGAGGGCATGAGGGGAGATGGCCTCATTATGTTTGTTGACTTTTACCCAACACAGGAAATACAGCCAGAGTTCTAGGCCTCCAGTTCCAGAGTATGTTGCTTCTGACGGTGAAGAAACAAAGGAATTTGGGTAAGATCTCTCCTGCCACAGTAATGAGCATGATCCTGATGATCTGTGTGGTTCTGGTGGGCATTACATGTGCTAGAGTTGAGGGAGAGTAAACTGTTGTTCTTAACCAAGTTCTGTGTGTACATGGTTGTTGACAAATCTGTTTTTTCATTATTACCACAGGGATGAAAGTAAGCTTCAGGATCAAACCTTCATCACCCAGCAAGTTCCAGTATCAGACTCTTCTGGTGAAATGGTGCTACCCAGTATTCCAAAAGGATCAGAAGACTCGAACACAGTAAGGACTCTGTAATCTAACCAAACGATACACATAACTGTTCACTGTTCCCCTGTAGCTTCTTGCTAACTCACAGTTCTTTTTCTGCTAGCCAGGAGCTCTCGGGGATCGGTGGAATAAGTAAAAAATAGCATTGCAATGAATGCATGGAATCTTACAACAGTGCCTATACTCAAGGCAGATGGTATACATAATGCAAATGCATATTTATGCCTCTTTTACTATGAAAAGCATGTAGGTTGCCTTTTGAATTAAGCAGCCTAGTCAACATGTGTATTATCTTTTATCAAAAAATAAACATAATGGTCTTGTGACTCTTGGTTTTGGACCTAGGCAGGAAGTCTAAGTCATTCCAACCTGAGAGACCCCGGGGATCACAAGCAAGTATGGTGTCATTAACAGAAAGCCATATTTTCTCTGTTGAAGGGCTTTTTATTTATAACTTGCTATTCATAATCAGCATTATGTAAAATCTGAGACATTTCAAATGAGGCAACATCAGACTTAAAAAAACACTGAAAAATTTTAAGGTGTTACTAACATGAACATAACTACAGATTTTTTTTTCCATATGTGAAACTATTCTGAGCAGCAAAAGAGTTTCAGTTTCGAGTTAGCTGGTCAAATGAGTTTATTCCAATTAGTGCAATAGAGTTCTGGTTAGTTAGTATTTTTTAGAGTGACTTCCCTGAAATGTAAGGAAAATGTTAGGAGTCTCTGTGATTATATTTCATTCCACTTGAATTTAGACAATAATGACCTTTATTCAATCCAGCCTATAGTTGTTAAATAGCACTTTTGCCAGCTGTGATAAGAGTTAAAACAAAGGTCACTATATTCCCAAATTATAGATTTTATCTTTAGGAAGGTCAAAAAGAAGAAAAGACGATGACCCAGAAGGGCCATCAGTCAGTGTATTTTATTAAAGTTGTAGTCACCTTAAGTGATTGAAGATTCTGACATTCTGTCCAGCAGGTGGTAGTAAATAAGCCTCAAGCACATAGAGTGCAAAGTATTTTCAAGGTTTTCTACTATCCTTAATTCACTCAATAACCCCCATGGGGCAGGTTAGCACTATCCAAGAAACTAATGAAGAGGCAGAAAAATAAATGATCTATGCCACTTGGCAAAGAACCAGAAATTACAACATGAGAGGCAATAACCTTCTTCTAGTTCAGAAAGCCAGTATTCATTTGGGGTGGTAGATCAAAAAGAATCCATTCTGTTCAGCACAGCTGTTTCTGTTCTGACTTAAAAAAGCTTAAAGGCAGCTGAATTAGTGGTAGCAGAACACTATCAGAGCATTTTTTTTTCTTGCTTTTTGTAATGAAAAGCTTTGAAATTTCTTAGGCCCTAAATAATTACGCTACATGAAGGACCCTTTCATTAAAAGTGTCCCTAATAGAAATACAGGAAAAGGAAAGAACATACAAAATTTGGCAAGTAATAGATTAAACTTGCTTAAGGCAGGAGTCTTAATCCACTTCCATGATTGGAATACTTCTTGATTTCTGGGTATAAAATAACTTTTGAAATAATCCTCAAACTGTTTGTGTCTGAGTTAACAGCTGAAGCATTAATTAGTGATTGCTGAAGCAGGCACTGAACCTTGGCACACTTCACAAGAAGTTGACTTATCCATTAAGTCCTGAGGTATCCTTGAGAAATAACTTCTAAGAAGGAGCAGTGACAATGACAGCATTAAATAATCGTCTTGAATCACAAGGACAACAAAAAAGCATTGAACAGAAAAGAAAGAAGCAGTTGTCACCATGTTGGGACGTGCAGAAATGGGTTACATCCTGTGTGGTGTTAGCTGAAAGTGAAATTCAGGAAAACCTGGAGAGGCGTCTTCCCCACTGGCATTTATGTAGGGCTGTGTTTGAGGCTTAACCCCAGGGTGAAGTATTTCTATCCTAATTCTTAATATCCAAATTCCTAATCCAAGAGTTCTTCCAATTATTGGACGGTCTTCTGTATGTAAACTCCTTCAAGTCATCAGAAAAGGGGAGCATTTTTAGAAAACAGGTCTAAGCTCTCACTCCAGATAAACATTTCACAATTAAAACAGTTACTTCAAAAATAGAAGGATGAAGAGCAAGTGAAACTCTAGTTTCAGTGTTATATTAGGAGTCTCCCTTTAGCAACTGTGAAAGGGGCTAACAACAGTCCTGGGAAAGAACTCAATTACAATGGATGCCAACACCAACGATCTGATCTGAGCAAGGTTGGCAAATGAAGTTGGTCAGGAATAAAGGGAGATTACTCGGGGTGGACTGTCTTGAACAAACTTGTTTCTAGCGGCCCATGGTAGGCATGACTACAGCAGGTGTTGAGAGAGTAGCATCTTCTTCTTTCCACTGAGAAGTGATAGTCTTTAACTGAGTGTAGAACTGGATGCCCTAAAGAGAACAAAGGAAAAACAAAGAGTCAGCATGTGTTTCTGGGGTTTCATGATTCTTCTTTCAGTTAGCTTTAGAAGGCAGCGCTTTGAGTGCTACTCGTGTTCCTGTTTGAGGAATAGCTGTAACCAAGCAAAATCCAGTATGTTGTTTTTGAGATAATCTACTTAAAACCATTTTCCATATATATATATATATATATATGTATGTGTATACACACACACATACACACACACACACCTGGCAGGCACACAGTAAACAGTCAAACCTTAGCTCTCATTATTATGCTAAAATTAGGATTTCTAAGCCAAGAGGGTCTAAACAGAAAAACTGAACAATGTAGCCTGTTCACTTGCAGGTCCTTCTCAACCTAAAGCTAAGTGTCATGTGCCCTGAAATCAATACACCTGGCTCAAATCCACCTCTGCCCCTACTGGAGCCTCATCTGTGTGACATTAACAGCCACCTCAGAGCAAGTTGTGAGGAGAAATGAGACGACAAAGCCACATATTGTAGCAAAGTACCTGCTGCTCAACAACTATTAGTTTTCTCCTTCCCATGACGAAGGAAAAGGAATGAGGCAGTGAAATATTCCTGGTAACTGTTAGTGATGAGACAATCTAAAGTAAAACTGTCTGACATTATACACATTCACTCCTGAGGTGTCTGTAAGATGTGGGCAAAATTTCAGCATGTTTTAGGCTCCCTCTGGCTTGCTCTCTCAGAGGGGGAGAGAGGGAGAGAGAGGGAGGGAGGGAGGGAGGGAGGGAGGGAGGGAGAGAGAGAGAGAGAGAGTCTTAAGCAAAAGAGAATACATTGTACAGATCTAACACAATAAAATTACTAGCATGCCAGAAAGATATTTTTAGTAAAAGTATTAATCTTGGTTAAAATGCTCTTCTAGAATTATTTGACAAAATTGGGTCATTTTAATGCATCAAGAACAATTTTAGAGATTATACTTTCTTTTCTTTTTTTTTTTTTTTTGACAGGCAGAGTGGACAGTGAGAGAGAGAGAGACAGAGAGAAAGGTCTTCCTTTGCCGTTGGTTCACCCTCCAATGGCTGCCGCGGACAGCGCGCTGCGGCCGGCGCACCGCGCTCATCCGATGGCAGGAGCCAGGTGCTAGGTGCTTATCCTGGTCTCCCATGGGGTGCAGGGCCCAAGCACTTGGGCCATCCTCCACTGCACTCCTGGGCCACAGCAGAGGGCTGGCCTGGAAGAGGGGCAACCGGGACAGAATCCGGTGCCCCGACCGGGACTAGAACCCGGTGTGCCGGCGCCGCAAGGCGGAGGATTAGCCTGTTGAGCCACGGCACCGGCCATGAGATTATACTTTCAACATAAGGATACAGCCTTTACATTTTATTATGTAAGAATGATACTTTCGGGGCCGCTGTGGCATAGTGGGCTAAGCCTCTGCCTGCAGTGCCGGCATTCTGTTTGGGTGTTTGTTCAAGTCCCAGCTGTTCCTCTTCCCATCCCACTCTCTGCTGTGGCCTGGGAAAGCAGTAAATGATGGCCCAAGTACCTGGGCCCCTGCACCCACATGGGAGACCAGGAAGAAGCTCCTGGTTCCTGGCTTTGGATAGGCCCGGATCCAGCCTTTGCAGCCATTTGGGGAGTGAACCAGCAGATAAAAGACCTTTCTTTCTTTGTTTCTCTCTGGCTCTACCTTTCTTTGTAATTCTTTCAAATAAATAAATCTTTAAAAAATGATATTTTCATGTATTCTTTCCAGAATGCAAAGTAGCAATTTACTAATCTAAGAATTTGGGGCTAGTGCTCTGGGACAGTGGATTAGGCCATGATTTACAGCACTGGCATCCCATATGGGTGCTGGTTTGAGTCCCTGCTGCTCCACTTCCAATCCAGCTGTTTGCTAATGCACCTAGGAAGGCAGCAAAGGATGACCCAAGTGCTTGGATCCCTGCACCCACAAGGGAGACCCGGAAGAAGCTCCTGGCTCCTGGCTCCTGGCTTTTTCCTGGCCCAATCCCAGTCATTACAGCCATTTGGAGAGTTGAACCAGCAGTGGATGGAAGATCTCTGTCTCTCCTTCTCTCTTTCTTTCTCTCTTTCTATAACTCTGCTTTCAGCTAAATAATACATCTTAAAAAAAAATGTAAGAATTTAAGACTTCAAACTGTTTATGAGATCAAGAATTTCCTCCCATAAACCTCACTAGATAATTCATACTAATTAAATTATACTAATTAATTATACTAATTAAACCAAATGTGGAGTGGGGTGGGAGAATGGGACACTATTTAAAACAATTGCTTTCCTGGCTCCTGGCTTCCGATCGGCGCAGTTCTGGCCATTGCAGCCAACTGGGGAGTAAACCATATGATAGAAGACCTCTCTCTCTCTGTAAGTCTTTCAAATAAACAAATAAATCTTTCAAAAAATAAAAAATAAAACAATTGCTACTCTTAAATACTCATTGCCTGTATTAAACTACAGCTGATCTCTGACATATGATGGTTCAAATTATGATGTTTCAATTTGAAGGTGGTGTGAGAGGCCAGCATTGTGGCACAGTGGGTAAGCTGCTGCCTGCAATGACAGCATTCTATATCTGGGTGCTGATTTGAGTCCTGGCTGCTTTGCTTGTGATACAGCTCCCTGCTAATGCACCTGGAAGGCAGTGAAAGATGGCCCAAGTGCTGGGGCACCTGCCGCCCATATGGGAGACCCAGATGAATTGGGTCCCAGCCATTGCAGCCATTTGGGGAGTGAACCAACAGAAGGGAGACCTCTTTCTCTGTCTCCCCACTTCACCCTGCCTTTAATAAATAAAATGAATCTTACAAAATAAAAATAAATATTGTATATTAGCCATGCACCTCCCTAGAAACCATACTTCAAGGTTTGGGTTTTGATCTTTCCACAGACTGGTGATGTTTGGGATGATATTCTCATGAGATGCTAGGCAGGGGGCAGCAAAAGCAGCTCTTGGTCAGCCTTGCCATCACCAGGGGAAAGCTGAGCTGGGACGTTCAGTAGGCCAGCTGTAGCAAATGCCTTTTTTAAAAGTTACTTATTTGAAAGGCAGAGTGACAGAGGGAAGAGGTAGAGACAGAGACACAGATCTTCCATCCACTGGTTCACTCCCAAAATGCTCACAACAGCCAGGGTTAGACCAGACTGAAGCCGGGATCCAGGAACTCCATCCCAGTCTCCCAAGGGGGTGGCACCATTGTCTGCTGCCTCCCAGGTGCATTAGCAGGAAGCTGGATTTGAAAGCACAGAGTAACTGGGATTCAAACCAGGGACTCTGACATGGGCTGTCAGCATCCCAGGTGGCAGCTTAGCCATTTTTGATTCCTGATATTTTCAATTTATGATGGATTTATTGGGATATAACCCCCCCCCCCAAGTCAAGGAGCATCTGTAGTCAATTTTGCAAAAGCTGTGACTAATGTACAAGCTGGATAATCAGTCTCTAAATAACCAGTGTTGACTTAACTAGGTAACCACCCTGTTACATCTACTATGCATAATAATTTTTTATGGCCGGCGCCGTGGCTCAACAGGCTAATCCTCCGCCTTGCGGCGCCGGCACACCGGGTTCTAGTCCCGGTCGGGGCACCGGATTCTGTCCCGGTTGCCCCTCTTCCAGGCCAGCCCTCTGCTGTGGCCCCGGAGTGCAGTGGAGGATGGCCCAAGTGCTTGGGCCCTGCACCCCATGGGAGACCAGGATAAGCACCTAGTACCTGGCTCCTGCCATCGGATGAGCGCGGTGCGCCGGCCGCAGCGTGCCGTCTGCGGCAGCCATTGGAAGGTGAACCAACGGCAAAGGAAGACCTTTCTCTCTGTCTCTCTCTCACTGTCCACTCTGCCTGTCAAAAATTAAAAAAAAAAAAAAAAAGAAAAAGAAAAAAAGAAAAAAAATAATTTTTTATAAACCTATAAAAGACTGGTATCAAAATATGTAATTTATTAACGAGGGTTTCAAAGTGGTTATATTTCTATGGTACTACAAAGAACTTCCACTAACCAACGTTTGGGAAGCCTGCTCTGTACCTGGCACGCAGACAGGAACATAGTAATTGCAGTGTGGTGAGGTCTTCTCACCAAGACTTAAAGAGTTCAGCGTGTCTGACCCCTGCCTGTTTCTCTAATATCATCTCTTCCTACTCTCCTCACTTACTCATTGTGCTCAGCCCATTTCTGCTGTGTGAACACACCAGGGCTCTTCCTGCCTCAGGACATATGTACCTGCTGATGGTTATAGTAATAATTCAGTCCTCATAACCTTACAAAAGCTGTAGATACTTTTATTACATTTTTCCTGTTCAGATTAAGAAACTTGAGGCATAAAGAAGTTATGCACTGACATCATACGGCTAATAACTGGCTGAGTTGCAATTTTTTTTTTTAATATTTACTTATTTATTTGAAAGGCAGAGTTAGAGAAAGAGAGAGAGAGAGAGAGAGAGAGAAAGAGAGAGAGAGAGAGAGAGAGAGAGATCCTCCATCTGCTCACCCACCCCCCAAATGGCCTCAATGGCCAGAGCTGGGCAACACTGGGCCATTGCTTAGCCAGGAACCAGAAGCTTCTTCCAGGTCTCCCACATGGGTGCAGGGGCCCAAGCACTTTGCCCAACCTCTGCTGCTTTCCCAGGCCATTAGCAGGGAGCTAGATTGGAAGTGGAGCAGCAGGGACTGGAACCAGTGCCTATATGGGATGCTGGGGCCACAGGTGGTGGCTTTACCCACTCCGCCAAAGTGCTGGCCCCTGAGATGCAATTTGAACCCAGGCAATTTGGTTCCAGAACTGCTTTATTTTTCTTGTTCAGTGTTGTATTCAGTTTATGGAGTATTTGGTACAAAGGTGCTCAGTCCAGTGTTTTGTAAAGGAGTAACTATGACAGGAGGAGTGGGTGCAGTGGGAGCACAGGGCGCGACCCACTCACCTTGAGCAGGAGAAGGGGGCTGGTTAAAGGCGATTTCTCCAGGTGTATTTATACTGAGGCATGACAGATGATCAGGACTAGTTAGATGACAGGGGAGGACAGGAGAGGAGCACAGGCAGAGGAAATGGCATATACAAAGTCTTTCACGTCCCCAAACTTTGTGCCTTAAGTTATTCAGGAAGCAGCAACTTCGGCAAATGTTCATGACCGTTTATATTTTTTCTAGGGAAACTTCTGATTCACACTGGTGAACAACAAATGCCCCACAGAAGCTGCTGGCAGAATCCTCCCTCCTGAGATGTTCAAGAAAGTTTTTTCAAGGAAAAAATATTTTATTCAAAAGTTACCTGTTTGCCATAGAAATTGGTGTCTCCCCTGAAGGAAGAGCGAGAGCCAGTGAACGAGAACATTGGCAAAGGCACTGGAATGGGCACGTTCACCCCCACCTGATGCGGAAAACAAAGCATAACAGACACTGAGCAGAGAACTCGAGCAGAGGTTCTCCCTCCACTTAGCAGCACAGAGGTTTCAGAGAGACCAGTTTCAAACGCCCAACTTCCGCCCCGTGAACCTTGTGTGTCTTAGCAAGAAATGAGACACTGTGGGAGAGTGGAGGGACGGTCTTTCAATAAGGCTGCATCACTGATCACTGTTTACTGTCTCCTCTTAGGCTCTAGGCTATCATCTCCTACGAATTCTGCTCACAAACCTGTCCAACATCCACCAGGTGGGAGTATTTCCGAGCGGTGGCTCCATTGGTAGTGAAGATGGCAGTCCCATTTCCATATGGGTTGTCATTGACGATCTTGATGGCTTCATCCAATGTTTCTGTCTCCAGAACCACAAGAACTGGACCAAAAATCTCTTCTTTGTAACAGGTCATATTTGGCTGCCAGGAGGGACGTGCCCAGAAAAGAAGTCAGCTTTTTGTATTTTGAGTATTTATGTTTATTTGGCACTTTCACTAAGCTTCCATGTCAGTGACCTCTTTCCATTTTAAATCACCTATTTTAAAAAGTCCTCTCTTACTGTATTCTACCTTCTAAGCAATCAATTATACAAACAACCTAAAATTCTTAATAACAAGATAACCATAACAAAACAACCTCATATTTTTCATGCCCATGACTTACCACTGGCTTCCTAATACCTGTACAACTAGTTTCATATAATTGTTACACTTCCAAAAATTCCACAAAAATTCATTTTTATAAGCATGTATTAAATACACCAGGAGAATGTTTATGCTCATAGAAACCCTGTGTTAAGTTCTAAGAATGGCAATCAGTTCTCATTCACTCTTTGGCCTCCTACAAGTCTGTACACTCACATTTTGTTAGTGTTACTGGTTACACTTAACCATTCAAAGCCTTCATCCCTGCACCTCATCAGCTGTGTTTGTTGTTGATAAGTGCGTTCCTCTAGAGTTCTATGGCGAAAGATCTCATAATTTCTACTCACAGTCAACTGTTGATTATTGAGGATTACTGTGAGGATTTGCAAATTTCAGAATAGCCTCCTAACTTCAAATTTAGTCCTGTTAGCTGAAAGACTTTGTCTTTTTTTTTTTTTTTTTTTTTTGACAGGCAGAGTGGACAGTGAGAGAGAGAGACAGAGAGAAAGGTCTTCCTTTGCCATTAGTTCACCCGCCAATGGCCGCCAAGCTCATCCGATGGCAGGAGCCAGGTGCCAGGTGCTTTTCCTGGTCTCCCATGGGGTGCAGGGCCCAAGGACTTGGGCCATCCTCCACTGCACTCCGGGGCCACAGCAGAGGGCTGGCCTGGAAGAGGGGCAACTGGGACAGAATCCGGCGCCCCGACCGGGACTAGAACCTGGTGTGCCGGCGCCGCAAGGCGGAGGATTAGCCTGTTGAGCCACGGCACCGGCCGACTTTCAGTCTTAATAAATAAAAACTGACCCATCAATTCTTTTTTATTTTTTCACTTTCTGGTGAACACATTGCTAAATTTTGGGCACAGAGTAGGTATAGGTATTCAGTAAAGAGTTGTTGATAAATTGATTGAGACACTGCAGTAGCTTTGAGCCAGGAGCAAAAAGGAAAGGTAGGGGAAAATTCACATTAAATAAATAACACAGTAAAATGTAAGACGGGGCTGGCAGATTATATAGCCTTTGGGCCAAATATGGTTGCTGCCTGTTTTTGTGCAGCCCACAAACTAAGGATAGTTTCTGCAGTTTTTCTTTTTTCATTGCATTTCTGCATTTTTAAATGATTGAAAAAAAATTTTAAATTCCATGAGTTGAAATTATCTGAAATTGAAATTTCAGTGGCCTTAAATAAAGTGTTAGTAGAACACAGCCACACAGTTGTTTTTTAAATTAAAAAAAAAAATTATTTATTTGAAAGGCAGAGGCATAGAGAGAGATAGAGAGATGTCTTCCATCTGCTGGTTCACTCCCCAGCTGCAACAGCCAGAGCTGTGCCAATCCAAAGTCAGGAGCTAGGAGCTTCTTCCAAGTCTCCTCCACAGGTGCAGGGGCCATCTTCTACTGCTTTCCCAGGCCATAGCAGAGAGCTGGATTGGAAATGGAGCAGCCAGGACTTGAACCAGCACCCATATGGGATGCTGGCACTGCAGGCAGCGGCCTTACCCGCTATACCACAGCACCAGCCCACCACACACAGTTTTCATGGCTGATTTTATACTACTGTGTCAGAGCTGACAGTTGCTGTGACAAAGACTATATCTCTGCAAAGCAGAAAATATCCAGCCCTTTATGAAAACTGTGCTGCTAGTATAGTAGAAAGGACTAGTTTAATAAAATAACTGGGGCCTGGTGCTGTGGCATACTAGGTTAATTCTCCACCTGCAGTGCCAGCATCCCATATGGGTGCTGGATTGAGTCCCAGCTGCTCCTCTTCTGATCCAGCTCTCTGCTGATGGCCCAGGAGGACAGTCAAAGATGGCCCAAGTGCTTGGGCCTCTGTACCCACATGGGAGACCTAGAAGAGGCACCTGGATCTTGGCTTCAGATTGGCTCAGCTCTGGCCATTTGGGGAGTGAACCAGCAGATGGAAGATTTCCTTCTCAGTCTTTTCCTCTGTCTGTAACTCTGCTTCTCAAATATATTCATGAATCTTAAAAAATAAATAAAATTACTATGTAGTCCTGGCAAGAGATGAGGCCTTAAATCATTAAATACCTTCATTTATAAATTAGAGGAATGAGATTGTATAGCCTCTAACATGCCTTCGGCTCTCATATTTGTGAGATAATTAAGAGCTGTTCACCTTTACGTTTGAGATGATGGTTGGTCCAACAAAGTTACCATTTTCATAGCCTTTCACTTTAATTTTCCGCCCATCAAGAAGGATGGACGCTCCCTCCTTTGGTCCACTATCAATCAGGTTACAGACTCGCTCTTTGGCCTGGGGAGTGATCAGAGGGCCAAGATCAGCTCCAGGCTGGTCTCCTGTAATACAATGTAAAAATATGTAAGGTCTTCATTAACTTGAATATGACTGCTAACAAGAGACATATCCAATGACAACTATACTATAAACAGAAACAATGGTAGGAATAGACATTGCTCCCATGAGTCAAGGCCAACTAGTGCCACAAATGAAACAGGAAGCAGGCAGATAACTGGTCACCTGCATTGACTCTCAGGTTCTTGGCACGCTCCACCAGCTCTGGCAGCCACTTCTTAGCTTCTCCCACAAGGATTGCTGTTGACAGAGCCATGCAGCGCTGGCCAGCAGCTCCAAATGCTGCCCCAACCAGTTGGTTCAAGGTATTCTCCTTATTGGCATCTGGCATGACCACCCCATGGTTTTTGGCTCCCTAAAAAAATACAGAAAGTACATCAGTATCCTTTTAGCCAAATATAGTAAATAAACTAACAAGGAATCTGAAATTTCACATGAGAACTCAAAGGAAAAAAACTCGAGAATTCATCCTTAGGATCCTTCATGTTACTTCTTCGTTTTCCAGCTGATAAGCTGGTATGTGCTTATTTAGGTCAAAACCATTACCAAGACAAAAAAACACCAGCTACAAAAATGAAACAAAAACTACCCCAGCCCCATTTACATTCACATTGACAAGTAAAACAATGCATCCACATACCAGGGAAAGCCCCTTCCCTTTCCTAAGGTCAACAGGAAAGAATTTACTGTCTGTTGGGGTCTCCAGTTAAAGAGCATGCAAACATAGTTGCCAGTATGAATGCCAGTAATCACCTGAGAGGTGAAATAAGTAGACCTCCTGATTCATATTTTTTAGAGAGGGTCCCCGAATTGGCTTGTTTCTAGATACACAGCTTCATATACTTATTTATTATTTAGAATAATATAATCATTTACCTATTTACGTTTCAAGATAAAACACAGTTGAGAGCATGGATACATACCCATGTCTGGTACTTAATTTAATTCCATTACATGTAATTTTGAATACATAATACACTCAATAAGTATGGAGTGATCTAGAAGGAGCTTAATCAAACTGACCAAAAATCACTCAGCCCCAAAACTAAGTGGGTATATGCAAGCCAGTGCAGAGGTGGCTACCTTTTGTGCAACATTAGCTTAAGAAGGATGAGAAACAGAATTTAATGCTTAGTATCAAAGATTTGCTAAGAATTTGGCAAGGAACTAGCAAGAGAAGAGCAAAACTACGCAATCAAGTAAACCAAACAAACTGGTTCTCTCCAGTGCCTTAAGTAGACTGGAAACTTAGATACGATCTTATCTTTGAGACTAGTAGTTAGGACATGCCTTAAAAGGAAGGAAGGACTAAAAGCACGGTATAAAAGAAGAAACCAGAAGCCAGAACCAGAATCTGGCAGTTACTATGGAAGCCCAAAGCATGTGAATAACATTAGGGAGGATTGTGCTCTTAGTCATCTAGATTACTCCGTGTAGAAGAGGTGATTATCTTGACTTGGAAGTAAATGCCTGGGGCCAGTGCTGTGGCATAGTAGGTTAAGCCTCTGCCTGCAGTGCTGACAACCTGTTCAGGCACCAGTTCCAGTCCCAGCTGCTCCATTTCCAATCTAGCTCCCTGCTAATGGCCTAGGAAAGCAGTGGAAAATGGCCCAAGCGCTTGGGCTCCTGCATTCTCATGGTAGACTGGGAAGAAGCTCCTGGCTCCTGGCTTTGGATCAGCCCAGCTCTGGCCATTGTGGCCATCTGGGGAGTGAACCAGAGGACTAAAGATCTCTCTGTCTCTCCCTCTCTCTGTAACTGCCTCTTAAATAAACAAATAAATCTTTAAAAAAAAAAATGCCTTACAAGGTAATGGTTAAAGAAAAGACATTCAGGATGAAGTGGTTAGCAAACACTGATACACTGGGATGAGCAGCCCTTTGGCTTAGCTGCTCCAAGGTAGTTTCAATATAACAGTTTGGAGATAAAAGGAATAGGAAGTCACCATATTGGCTTGAACCCTCTTGCCATGTCTTGACCCTCTCTCGAAGATGTACTCTCCTGCCTGGTTGGATCCCACAAAGCTGATTGCTTTGATGTCCGGATGATCACAAATAAAATTTACAGCTTTAAGGAGAAAAGAAACAATCACCACAAGGAAACAAATGGCCACAGGCTTCTCAGCACAAAAGATTTCTCATTGCCCCACTGCTATGAATTAGAAGTTCTCATGTGCTTGTTTCCTCTACATTAGATTCCTCTTATAAAGTTCTTTCTTGCCTCTTCCTCTTCCATTCTTTAATTTACAAATTCTACTTAGCCCATTCCCTTTCACTATCTGCTATTCTAGAATTTCTACTTGTGGTCTAACTTTGAAACTAACAATTCATATTTTCCTCTAGACTCCTAACATTCCTCGTCCAGTGAGAATGTGCTATTTCCAGGACCGGCGCAGCAGGTTAAGCCACCAGCTGCTCCACTTCCAACCCGGGTCCCTGCAGATGTGCCTGGGAAAGCAGAGGAAGATGGCCTAAGTGCTTAGGCCCCTGAACTCACAGGGGAGAGAACTGGAAGAAGCTCCTGGCCACTGTGGCCATTTGGGGAGGTAACCAGCAGATAGAAGATCTCTCCTTTTTTCTCTCTCTCTTTCTAACTCTGCCTTTCAAATAAAATCTTAAAAACAAAACAAAACAAAACAGGAATGTGCTGTTTCCTCAGCTGTCACTATGCACTGAGCTTCTCAAAGACCAGTGTGCACCCAGGTGACTGGTAATATGGCATAGTAATTAAAAGCAAAAACTAGAGTTAGCCTTACAAGGTATATATACATATGAGAGGTCCTGGCAGAATGACTGTGGGCAAATTATGTAATTTCACTGTGTCTCACTGTAAAATATTCCTGCCTCAAAAGGTTGTTATAAAGATTAGATAAGATCATGTATAAACAGTACTAGGAACAGTACCTGAAACACAGAAACACTATTTATTAGCTATTATTATAGAAAATAGAAGGCCTTCAATTTGAGGTCCAAAAATTCTTCAAACTAAAAATACTTTTGGGGCCGGTGCTGTGGCATAGTGGGTAAAGCTGCTGCCTGCAGTGCCGGCATCCCATATGGGCACTGGTTCAAGCCCCGGCTGCTCCACTTCCAATCCAGCTCTCTGCTATGGCCTAGGAAAGCAGTAGAAGATGGGCCAAGTCCTTGGGCCCCTGTACCCGATTGGGAAACCTGGAAGAAGCTTCTGGCTTCGGATCGGTGTAGTTCCAGCCATTGTGGCCAATTGGAAAGTGAACCAATGGATGGAAGACCTCTCTCTCTCTCTCTCTGCCTCTCCTTCTCTCTGTGTAACTCTTTCAAATAAATAAATAAATCTTTATTTACAAAAATAGTTTCCTGGCCTCCTTTTAACACTGAGGCTAAAATGTTCTTTAGTCTGTATCTAGTTTTAACCCAAATTTCTCATGTCCCAAAGTATAGCATAAGGCAAGAAGCACTGCTAATCTCCGTTGGTTAGCTAGAGCTGGGAACCGGCAGCACACATTACCTTCAATCCTGGACTTCCCTTCTTCCCCAGTGCTCTCATCCTGACACATCCAATCGCCGCCTCACACCCTGACTTTCTGGTAGGCAGGTTACAGAGCCCCGTGCCGAAGGGCGGTTACCTTCGTGCTGTCCGTGGATAACGTTCAGCGTTCCATCGGGGGCACCAGCGTCCTGAAGCAACTTAGCAAGAAGCATAGTGGCTCCGGGAACACGCTCTGACGGCTTCATCAGGAAGGTGTTTCCACACACCATGGCCATGGGAAACATCCAAAGGGGGATCATGGCGGGAAAATTGAACGGAGCAATGCCTGCACACACCCCCAGGGGCAGACGGTAGGAATAGAGGTCCATGTCTTTGGTGATGGATGGCATGGTCTCTCCCAGCATGAGGGATGTCACGCTGCAGGCATGCTCAACCACCTCTGGAACAGAGAAGAAGTCAGGCCAGCAGCTCTGCACGCTGGGCACCACTTAGCTTTGTCACGCTCTCTCAGCCTGAGATAGGCGGTCCTATACAAAGGGGTTGTGCAACATGAGATTCTCTAAATGGGAAAAAGACAGTGAAATACATGTACCTACCAGAAGATCATTTGAGTTAAAAACAATAAATCAGTCTCACCGACGCCTAACAAGCATTGCCATTTTTTAAAGTATTAAAGATATCATGGGATGCTAGAGTCAACATAAAGAAGCAACCTCCCATTCTGGAATCTGCCTCCCATGTTCCTTTTCTCTTTCCCAAAAGCCCCAAGAGGGGCTCCCAGCTTACGAAGGCCTCGAAATACATCTCCTTCGGCATCAGCTAGCGTCTTCCCTTGTTCCAGCGTGATTAACCTGGCAATTTCTTTCTAGAGAGAAAACACACAAATAGAATCTAATGCAAGGATGAACCTCCTTTCAATTTCCAGTTATCCAAGGAAGAGCAAAACTGAGGAGAAGCAGTGAAAAGGTAGAGAGGCAATGTTTCTGTACCACAGTTAGGGAGGGCAGCTGCAAAGATCTCTGGGACTGACAAGCACTCCTCGAGCAATACTGGAAAACTGACCAGGGCTGGTGTGCAGCTCAGCAGATTAAAGCCCGGGCCTGTACCACCCGCATCCCATACAGCTGCCAGTTTGAGTCCCAGCTACTCAACTTCCCATCTAGCTCTCTGCTATGGCCTGGGAAAGCAGCAGAAGGTGGCCCAAGTGCTTGGGCCCCTGCACCCACGTGGGAGACTTGGAAGAAGCTCCTGGCTCCTGGCTTCGGCCTGGCCCAGTCCTGACTGTTGCAGCCGTTTGGGAAGTAAATACAGATGGAAGATTCTCCCTCTTTCTGTCTCTTTTTCTTTCTCTGTAAATCTGCCTTTCAAATAAATGAATAAATCTTTAAAAAGATAAAGATTCTTTACCAAGTTTTCTTTAATAAGTTGTTGATAGCGGAGCAGGACCTGCTGACGGCTTAATATTGAAGTGTCTGCCCACGCAGGGAAGGCACGTTTGCAGGAAGCAACGGCTGCATCCATCTCAGCCTTGGTGGACTGAGGGACCCGGCCAATGACCTCATTGGTGGCCTGATGGGGAAAAGCAGCACGTGAGTCTTTGCCCCTGCCCCCTCTTCCCCATATTCGACCGAGTCACAGAGACAGCACCACATCCCACCTTCCCACCATGTCCCCAGGGTTCCCGGTTTAAGCCCCAAAGCAGCTTTGCTTACTGGGTTGTGGATGTCAATCCATTTGTCACTTTGGGATTCAACAAATTTTCCATCAATAAAGAGCTTTACAGTTGGCTGGAAAAAAAGAATAAAACCTTGTATTCATTAACTGCATTCCTTCTTCCTTTTTCCTTCCACAGACAGGAAAGATGATTAATAACTGCCTCTTCTGGTCTTTGGAAAGATGAGCACTAGGAAAGAGATACATAATACTCTTGGGGCCAGTGTTGTGGCACAGCAGATAAAGCTGTCACCTGGGACACTGGCATCCTATATGGGGGCTGGTGCATGTCCCCGCTGTACCACTTCCAATCCAGCTCCCTCTTAATGGACTGGGAAAAGCATCAAAAGATGGTACAAGTGTTTGGGCCTTTGCCACCCATGTGGGAGATCTGAATGAGACTTCTGGTTTCGGTCTGGCCCAGCCCTGGCTGTTGTGGCCATCTGGGGGGGAGGGAACCAGCAGATGGAAGATCTTTGTCTCTCTCCCTCTCTGTAACTCTTTCAAAATAAGTAAATCTTACTTAAAAAAAAAAAAACAAATGTGGCAGAGCCTCTCAATACTCTCACACACAGTGAGCTTCCTGGGTTAACACGTGCCACTGTGACGTTTTTACTAAGGCAGCAGCACTTGGGCGTTAACTCTGACTTGGCCCCGCCGATTTCTGGGCACCTTACCACGAGTGCGTATCACCTTGATGGCAGAAAGATTTTTTACACTGATGTACATGATTTTTTTTTTTTTTTTTGACAGGCAGAGTGGACAGTGAGAGAGAGAGAGACAGAGAGAAAGGTCTTCCTTTGC
The DNA here is from genome assembly GCA_949820135.1 of Sylvilagus floridanus. Taxonomy (NCBI): domain Eukaryota; kingdom Metazoa; phylum Chordata; class Mammalia; order Lagomorpha; family Leporidae; genus Sylvilagus; species Sylvilagus floridanus. The sequence goes on along the minus strand of OX463228.1, from coordinate 5,076,925 downwards.
CGTTGGTTCACCCTCCAATGGCTGCCGCGGTCGGCGCACTGCGGCCGGCGCGCTGCGGCCGGCGCACCGCGCTCATCCGATGGCAGGAGCCAGGTGCTAGGTGCTTTTTCCTGGTCTCCCATGGGGTGCAGGGCCCAAGCACCTGGGCCATCCTCCACTGCACTCCCGGGCCACAGCAGAGGGCTGGCCTGGAAGAGGGGCAACCGGGACAGAATCCGGTGCCCCGACCGGGACTAGAACCCGGTGTGCCGGCGCCGCAAGGCGGAGGATTAGCCTGTTGAGCCACGGCGCCGGCCTGTACATGATTTTTTGCTTCTGAGAAGCAGCTCACGCTCACTACACTGTAACCAGGTCTGTCTCGGTAGCGCTTCCGCTGCTCTAGCTGAATGCCCGGGATAGGGTAACAGAGGGAAAGCGTGGGTCTGCACGGGTGCATTGGCGGTGCCTCATCCTGCATCACGACTTGGTGGAGAAGTGGAAGAGTGAGCAGGCAGGTGCAGAAGAGACAAACCCAAGAGGCGGCCTCACTCTGTAATACCCTCTTCACTCGAGAACAGCTTTCATCCCTCTTACTGGCCTAATCAGCTCCTAAGGACCTCACCTCCCAACACAGCCACAGTGGAAATAAAATTTCTAAGTGAGTTTTGGAGGGGACAAACCATATTCGCACCATAACCGGGTCTGGCAGCCAAAAAAAAGTGAACACCTCCTGTGTTTCAGCGTGTGCATGCTTCTACATGCAGATTTTGTGTTGCAGTCTTTATTAGATTTTAGGTACTGCAAATGACTGAAAAACAGATGGTTTGGAAAAATTATTCTAAAGATTGCTAAGCAGAAAACAACTATCTGAGAAGGTCAATAAAACCTCTAAAAGCCATGAAAATGTACTGTTTGACCCAGTAATCTTATTTCAGAAGGAGACTATTCTAAAAGAAGGAAAACAAATTATATAAAGAAATATTTATTTTTTAATATTGAAAAACTGAAGCAATCTAAATGTTTGCAGAAAAATTATTAGTTAATTCAGGTTATCTTGCAGCGCCGGCACACCGGGTTCTAGTCCCGGTCGGGGCGCCGGATTCTGTCCCGGTTGCCCCTCTTCCAGGCCAGCCCTCTGCTGTGGCCCGGGAGTGCAGTGGAGGATGGCCCAGGTGCTTGGGCCCTGCACCCCATAGGGAGACCAGGAAAAGCACCTGGCTCCTGGCTCCTGCCATCGGAGGAGCGCGGTGCGCCGGCCGCAGTGCGCCGGCCGCGGCGGCCATTGGAGGGTGAACCAACGGCAACGGAAGACCTTTCTCTCTGTCTCTCTCTCTCACTGTCCACTCTGCCTGTCAAAAAAAAAAAAAAAAAATTCAGGTTATCTGTACTCAATAGAATATTGTATGGTCATGAAAAATCATAATTAAAAAGACCATCTTTCAGCACTTAAGATTCCTACAACTCGATATATGATGAGAAAACCAAGACAGGAAATGAGACATACACTCTGATCACAAGTGTGGGAAGAAAGTGAGAGGGAACATCCTACAGTTGAACTGGCTCTCTTCTCAGGAGTCTCCCTGAGGGCCAACTGCACTTACCGCTGAAGACGAGAAAGGCGACGCTGCATGCCAGGCGCAGTTCACCTTAGAAGAAACCTGTGAGGAAGAAGAATGATTATGTTCATAAATGAGGGCAGAAACTTATTAAAAATTTAATGAATGGATATTCTATGCTCAACATTATACAAACAACTGCAGGCATGTGAGAAAGTCCTCAGTTTGCTCTAAAAGGCCAGAGGTGAGGGGAACTTGAAACATTTGTGGAGGTGCCGCCTTGGCGCAGCGGGTTAAGCCGCCACCTGACACACCAGCACCCACATTTCCCATCCAGCGCCCTGATAATGCACCTGGGAAATCAGTGGATGATGGCTCAAGTGCTTGGGCCTCTGTCACTCACGTGGGAGACCTGATGGAGTTTCAGGCTCCTGGCTTTGGTCTGACCCTGCTCTGGCCCTTATGGCCATTTGGGGAGTAAACCAGCAGATGGAGTATCTTTTTCTTGCTTTGTCTTTCCCTGTTTCTCTGTGACTCTTTCAAATAAGTAAAACAGATCTTTTTTTAAAAAATTATGGAAAATGCAAACTAAAAGATAAATTTATTTGGGGAAGGCATTTGGTTCAGCAGCTAAGAAGACACTTGGGATATATGCATCCCTGTGCGAGTGCCAATTCCAGCTTCCCGCTAAGGCACCACTTGGGAGGCAGCAGGTGCCAGCTCTAGTAGTCGGGTCTCTGTCACACATGTGGGAGACCTGGCTTCTGCATAGGCCAGGCAGGCGTGGCTGTTGCAGGCATTTGGGGTATATATCAGTTGATGAGAGATTTCTCTCTCTCAAATAAATTTAAAAAACTAACAACAAAATTTTATAAAGTTTATTTTGAAACCAAAAAATTTGAAGTCTGTGCATAGCTTGTTTAAAATTTGTACCAAGCAGAAGAACTTTTATTTCCCACAAAGTTGTTATTATATAGCATTAGAGGGTTTTTTTTAATTTGACAGTTTTTTTTAATATACACTTTACTTGAATATTTTGAAAATCCCTCATATGCATGGATTTTATTATTTTGTACCAAAATAAATTTATCTTTTATTCTCCAGAAACTTTTTTTTTTTTTTTTGACAGGCAGAGTTAGACAGTGAGAGAGGGAGAGAGACAGAAAGGTCTTCCTTCCATTGGTTCACCCCCAAATGGCTGCCATGGCCAGTGCACCGCTCCGATCCGAAGCCAGGAGCCAGGTGCTTCCTCCTGGTCTCCCATGCGGGTACAGGGCCCAAGCACTTGGGCCATACTCCACTGCCTTCCTGGGCTACAGCAGAGAGCTGGCCTGGAAGAGGAGCAACTGGAACAGAACCAGCACCCCAACTGGGACTAGAACCTAGTGTGCCGGCGCCGCAAGGCGGAGGATTAGCCTGTTGAGCCACGGCGCTGGCCACGATTTATTATTATTGTGTCTAAAGAGCGACCGTGTAACCGAAGGGCACATGATGGGCCAGTCTGTATGCCTGAAGTGCTCTCCAGGGTAAAGGGTGCTGGTAACTTTGGGCCAGGAAACAATCCTTCCAAAAACCTAGTCTGTTTCCTCTCCTGAGCCCCACACAAGCTGTTTTAACCATCAGCACTCCTGGAGCACATCACGAGTCATGGTTCTATGTACCAACATAAGAACCTGGTACATACTTTGGTATTCAATACACATCTATCGAATGAAAGAAAGGCCGGCTGATGTCTGCCCCTACTCAAAACTAGGTTAGGAATTCCTTTTTTATGATCGCATAGCATTTGGTGCTTCCCCAGCAGGTTTCTCTCTCTGTATTGCAACCTTGGCTGCTATCCACCCCCCATAGCCACTGCAGGTTCCATGCACGCAGGAGCCTCTGTCTTGTTCCCCTGCTTCTCAGACACCATGATCAAGATTGTCTAGTGTGTCATGCTCAACCGGACTTGCTCCAAATGGTAGAGTTAGAAACGTGCCAGGGGATTCCAATTCAATCCCATCAAGGTGGCATATACCAATGCCATCTCACTAGTTCAAGTGATCAATTTCTGTTCACAGTTGATCATAATGATAGGACTAAAAGTCAAAGGGATCACATAAACAAGACTAGTGTCTGCAAATACTAACTGACAGAATAAAAAACGGAGAGAACGATCCAACATGGGAAGTGGGATACACAGCAGACTCATAGAATGGCAGATGTCCTAAACAGCACTCTGGCCTCAGAATCAGCCCTTAAGGCATTTGGATCCGGCTGAAAAGCCCATGAGAGTATTTCAGGCATGGAAAGCCAAAACACTGTGGTAAAAATAAAACAAAACAAAAAAACCCACAAAAACCTAAATGAAAGATCTCTGCGAGTGAGATCCCAGTGGAAAGAGCAGGTCATCAAAGAAGGAGGTACCTTTCTCTGAAGGGAGGAGAAAACTTCCACTTTGACTATGACCTTGTCTAAATATGATCAGAGTCAGCGAACTCAAAAGGCCTGCATAGCCTTGGCAACTCATGACAAGAGCCTAGGGCGATTACTGACGCCATAAACAAGAGTGCCAGTTTGTTAAGTCAACAACAGGAGTCAATGTGTACTTACTCCTCATGTAGGATCTCTGTCCTTAATGTGCTGTACATTGTGATTTAATGCTATAACTAGTACTCGAACAATATTTTTCACTTTGTGTTTCTGTCTGGGTGCAAACTGTTGAAATCTTTACTTAATATATACTAAATTGATCTTCTGTATATAAAGATAATTGAAAATGAATTTTGATGTGAATTTTGATGGGTTGCGGGTGGGAGGGAAGTTATGGGGGGGAAAAGCCATTGTAATCCATAAGCTGTACTTAGGAAATTTATACTCATTAAATAAAAGTTAAAAAAAAAAGATTGTCTAGTGTGGAAAGTAGCGAGCATGTATTGGCACTCATTAAATGCTATTGTTATTATTGCAATAAGTACTTACATGTGCTTTCACACTTTTAAAACTATGTCAAAACTTACTCATCTTGGGGCCTGTGTTGCGGTGTGAGACTGGCACCCCATGTGTGCACTGGTTCCTGTCCTGGCTGCTCTACTTCATATCCAGCTACCTGCTAATAATCCTGGGAAAAGCAGTGGAAGATGGTCCAAATGTTTGGGTCCCTGCATCCTCGTGGTTCCTGGCTCCTGGCTTTGGCCTAGCCTAGCCCTGGCTGTTGCAGCCATCTGGGGAGTGAGCCAGCACATGGAAGACCTCTTTCTGTCTCTCCTTTCCCTGTAACTCTTTCAAATGAATGATTAAGTCTTAAAAAAAACCTTATCATCTCCCCTTCTTACTTTCAGGAACTGATCTTTTGTTTTTCCTACTTTTGAGGAAAAAGAAAACAACTGAACTTCCTTAATTTTCCTACTTGCAATTCTACAACATTGATCTGCATCTAATGGAGAAGGTAGCTAGCAAGCTCCCCAAAGGCAAAGTGGCAGGGACTGGAGGTGCACGTCATTATCTGTGGACTGAATGAAGAAGTCTGTTCTTTAATCTAAGACTAATCTCTGCACCTGTACCCTGAAATCAACCATCCCTGCTTTTTCAGACACATCAATTATCTTCCTTCCCTGTAACTTAAACCTCTTCATCCAATAGTTACTTTATGAGCATAAGTACTCTTTAAACAAAAAAATCCTTCTGGGGTCAGCATTGTGGCATAACAGGCTAAGCCTCTGCCTGTGGCACCAGCATCCCATATGGGTGCTGGTTCATGTCCCTGCTGTTCCTCCTTGATCCAGCTTTCTTCTTATGGCTTGGAAAAGTGGTGGAGGATGGTCCAAGTGCTTGGGCCCCTGTACCTGCATGGGAGACCTGGAAGAAGCTTCTGGCTTCAGATCAGCTCAGCTTCCTCCATTGTGGCCTTTCAGAAGGTGAGCCAGTGGATGCAAGACCTTTGTAACTCTCTCAAATAAAATGTAAAAAAAAAAAAAAAAAAAAAATCCTCCTCAAACCCAGGTCCCTTTCTCTTAACCACTCTCCTTCTTGTAACAGCAAACTTCTTGAAAGATTGCTACTGATTATCTTTATCTCTTTATTGCCATTAACTCTCCAATCTACTCCAACTTCCCTGAGACACCGGTGACTTCCAGCACGCCATGCACTCTCCCAGTCTCCTGGACTGCACCTCAGCAGAGGTGGCACGGTTCCTCACGCCCTCCTTCCCGAGCCTCCTTTCCACTGTCTTCCGTGACGCTCTGGCACCTCTTCTTGCTCTGTGGCCACTCTTCTGCCTCTCTGGTGGGTTCAACCTCCGCTTCCTGGCCGTTAACCCTTTGCATTCCTAAAACCTTGGTCCTAGGTCTTCGTTCCTTCTCATTCTGCATACTATCCTTGGATGATTTTGTCAACTGCTGTGGCTTAATTAGCTGTAGCCTGATGATGCCCAAATCTGCAGGCCTTGGCCAGAATCTTCCTCTTCAAGGAAGACCCACAAAACTGTCTACACCACATCTCTGGATGTTAGTTAGGCAAACTCTGTATCTTCCTCCCACCAATTTGTCCTGCTTCCTATAAGCCCACCTTTCAGCAAATAGGGGCTCTTACCTAGTGCCTAAGGAGAAACCAGAATGTCCTTGTAACTCCTTCCTCCAAACAAGTCCTGGCCATCTGGCCTCCTAGAAGTCTTTAGAACACATCGCCCCTATTCTCTTGGACACTCCTGCCATTCCCCAAACTTTGACTCTCATCTGGATTTCAACAGTGGCTCCCTAATGGGTCTCCTAGGTCCAATCTGAATCTAGTTTCCACCCCATAACCAGAGGGCCCTTCTAAAACACAAATCTGGTCAGACCCCCTCCCTTGTTTCAAACCCTCCAGTGGCTTCCCACTGCCCTTGGGATCGACTACCCTCTGTGACAAGCTCAGGAGGCTCTACGTGGCATCTTTGCTTCTTCGGTTTCGTGGCTTGCTGCTTTCCTCCTTGCTCTATGCTCCAGTCGTCCTCAACATAGTGTATGCTCTTTGCTCTTGCACCTGCTCCCTCTTACCCTGGCAGCTCATCTCACTTGCTTGGCTCAGTCATATTCCTTCAGGTTCTCCCTTAGCCATCATTTTTTTTTTTTAATTAAAAAGTATTTATTTATTTATTTATTTATTGAAAGGCAGAGTTACAGAGAGTGAAAGAGAGATCTTCCATCTGCTGGTTCACTCCCCAAATGGTCGCAATGGCCAGGCTAGAGCCAGGAGCTTCATCTGGGTCTCTCACACAGGTGCAGGGGCCCAAGGACTTGGGCCATCTTCCGCTGCTTTCTCAGGACATTAGCAGGGAGCTGGATCGGAAGTGGAGCAGCCGGGACTCAGATCAGTGCCTACATGGGATGCCAGCAATGCAGGCAGCTGCTTAACCCAGGGTACCACAGTGCCAGTCCCAGCCATCACTTTCTCTGGAAACTGCTGTTTTCAAGTCTGGGCTAACTACCTGGTTGTGGAGCTCACAGGCATCTGAATTTATTTCTCATCTCACATCATGCAGTAACAGCTTAAGTTACTAAGTTTCCTTCCCCTTCCATCATCTGTTCACTGTGTCCTCAGGCCCTAGCCTGGTTCCTGGAACAGAGCAAGCACTCGGTAACAGAACAACACAGAGATGAAAGAATGAGTCCTCACCAAGTCATCACTTGGTATAAACTTTGTTTCATGTGCTCTCTGTTATGGGCAGAAAGTGCACTGACCAGCCAAGCTGAGCACTTTGGGCCGTTCGGCTGTACTTCTTCACTTGCACACAGCCTCCTGGCTGTCAATGTCAAGGGGGTACAGAAGGCACTGCCTCTGCTAGGAGTTGCTGTGCAGTTTTTGAGATTAGCTTTCCCACCTTTTCATTTCCTTAGAAACACTTGCTGAAGAAAAGAAACTGTCTTGCGCCAGTCACTCCAACTTTCTGCTTTCCAGGTGTCTAGTTCCCACGTGCTATGTCTTTTACCAGGGTTAGTGGCCTGCTAGTCTTCTAAGCAACAGGCCCAGAGTCAACCCCCTCTGGAAGCTTCTCCTGACTTGCACAGGTTGAGTTTGGGGCTCTTTCCCCGTGTCCCTGTGCAGTTCCTGTTGCCTAGGAACACACTTACTGCATTAGTCAGGGATCTTTCAGTGGAACACAGAAAAAGATGCCAAGATTTAAGTCCTAAATTCTCAGCCCCATCAAGTGCTAGGTGAGTGACCTGGGGCCACCATAAGTGTCAGGGAACTGGCTTCATTATCCTCATCGATTCTAACCTTCAGAAGTATTGAAACTAGCAAGTGGCAGAGCTGGGGTAGAAGCCAAGTATGAGTGGGACTGTGGAGCCTGCTCTTTCTGCCAGCTCAGTGAGGCAAGCCAGGCTCTTTAAGGCTGGTTTTCTTATCTCTGAATGGGAGTGATGATATCGCAAGGAGCAGAGGTTCTAGCTTAGTAAGGCTGACAAGCGTCAGTAACAGAGACTGTAAGTTGAACACTTCAGATACCTGAAAACTGCAATTCTCACCTTTACAGATCCCTCTGATAGTCCTCTAAATATTCATGGCTGCCAGAATCTAGACGACTCTGTACCAAAGCTGCATGACAGAGCAACTCCTAATCAGCTAAGGAGCATTATTTTTGTCCTTTTTCCAGGTGAGTTGAGAAGCTCAGAAAATTGTACCTGTTTCTGAAATGAAGTACATGGGAGACAGATTCTCCTCTCTGATGCAAAGCACAAAATACCTTCAACGGGAGTGAAGCAGAGGCAAAGGGAAAAGCCAATTTTAGTCAGATTTGAAGGAGAGGCTGGTAATGGACAAAATAGGGTGGAAACTGTTTTCTTGCTACTAAAAAGAAAAAAGCTACTAGAGCAGAACTGGAATCAAGGCAAGAAATGAGTGAAGCCAGTCCACCTGGCTAACCCCCTCCAACCCATTTTCCACACTATTCCATTAAACAGTGTATTTATAAATACGAACCTTTGCTGACTCTGCCAAGAATCTTAAAACTGCTTCTGTTTTTGCAGAAGAACTCAGGGAAACATGGTACATCATAATGCCCAGCAACACAGAGAAGGTCCCCGTTTGAACACAATGAATAAGAAAAGCAGGTTTGGAAATCCTGCCTACTGTAAATATTGCCTCACTGTGCAATTCCTTGCCGGGCTGGGAACAGAGGGGAAAGCTATGCAGGGTTGGAGACCACAGGCCTCAGGCATGCAGCTGGCTGGAGACAGGACCCAGCCTCCCAAGGGCAGACTGGAGGGTGTGCCGGCACGTGAAGAGCTGGCTTTAGAGGGGAAGCTGGGAGCTTCTCGCCTTTCTTAGTGTCATTCTCTGTCGCCTTTTTTAGAGATGTTTAGTCCCCTGAAGGGACTGGAACAATGCGCTAGCAGAACTTCATGCCCTTATTTACTTGCAACATGAAAACTGTAAATTCACGGAGACAAAGTTTAACAGAGTTAAACTTTTGCAAGAACGCCTCCGGGTTGTGGGAAATGCAGAGCCTGAGTTGGGGAAAACAGCTTAGCAAGTGTCTGCCTGTGGTGAAAACCTAGTGCACACTCCCAGAGCGAGATTCAAAGTTCACTCGCTGACCCTCGCCCCTCGAGAACCCCCTCCCTCCCTTACCTCGGTTCACGGGTGGGGAAAGGGAGCCATTTGGACGCTCCTGGCGGGCGAAAGAGCTCTAAGAGAGGGGAGTTTATGCGAGAAAACGAAGTGGCTGGTGCAGAAGTGACAGGGAGAGGCAGTGGGCGGGCCGAGAGGTGACAGCAGGGACAGGGCAGGGCTGAGGACGGTGGGCGACAGCCAACAAGCAGGAAGCTCCGGAGTAAACGGGTGGAAGTCCCGGGAGCAGCCAGACTAGGGGAGGCACGGGGTGGGGGTGGGGAAGGAGGAAACAAGGCCGCTGGGCTGGGAGGGGAACACGAGGGTCGGCCAAGAAGGGGGCTGGGCCAAGAAGTCGGTCCCGCCCGAGGATGGCTCAGAGTGGACGGAAAGCATCCAAGTCCCAGCTTCGTGGTCCCTCGGCGCCACCCTCACTCGCCTGCAGGATCCGGGCCCGCACTGCCGCCGCCGCCACCACCGCCGCCATGGTTCTCGGCCGCCTCTTCTACGCTCCCCCAGCCTCCACCGCCCGCGCTAGCCAGAAACACTACCGCTGCCAGGCCTCCCCCTCCATCCTGCCCGTCCTTCTCATTCGTGGAGAGGAGCATTTCCTCTGGCCAATCACTCTCTAGAACACCTGACTCCACCCCCGCAGGCCTGCTCCTGCGGATATGTGATTGGTCAAAAGCGAAAGCGCTCTCGCCTCCTCCCACCTCAGAGAAGTCTATTGGCGGAGGTAGGGAAGACGCCCCTGCTTGGGTACTCTGTATTGGACACGGAGGGGAGACGCCCCCTAACTTGGAGTTCTGATTGGCTACAGCCACGACCAGGGTTCCACCCCCTACCGAGGAAAGTAAATAAGAATTTTGCAGTCGCTCCACCTCCGCAACAGCACGAGGGGCAGGGCTGTCGCTAGGGGCGGGGCTAGGCAAGGACTGTCCTATGGGGAGGAGAAACGAGACAGGGCTGCGAGTTGGCGATAGGGTTTCGCTTTGGGGGCGTGGCTTATGCGTCCTCGCTTTCCCGCCGACGGTTGGCCACGTCACGTGACATGGGTTGGAAGATGGCGTCTCCCACAGACGGTAAGAGCCGGCTTAGAGACCCTTGGCCTGCAACCTCCTCCTTTGCTCTCATTGAGAACTTCCACTCTCCATCTGCCCCCTGAACCTACACTTCTTTCTCGGGACCCTCTCCTTTCCCTTTTCCTTGGTTTCACCTCGCCGGTTCTTCACCTCCGCTCAGAGGCGCCGGGTTTCCCCGCTGTGTACCCTGCAGGTGGAGGAGAGCACCCGCGAGGGAACCATTCCGAGCACCCACGTAGGGCAGAGGGACAGTGGTCTCATTGGCCTTCCTTTTTCCCTATTTGGCTGAGGTTGAGGGACGAGGAGGAGATACTGCTGAGAGAAAGGAGATGCCTTATTATATGTAGTTTTCTGCTCCTCCGGGTGCATCGCTGATGTATCATCTCTGTTCGCAGTGAGCACGGATCGAACTATCCTCAAGTCCTAGCTGGGTTGGTGGCCGACCCCGTCCGGGGACTGAACTGCAAGAGAAGCGAGGACCTTTTCGTCCCCTCGCCGCGAGGGTCCCCAGGAAATGACAGTTGAGCTCTGCTTTAGAATAGTTCGCGTACATCTCAGCCTCTGCAGGGGCCGCTGTGTGTGCTGGTTCCCCTGCCTGGATGTTGTCTGAGACGCAAGTCACGTCAGCTGGTCGTTAGGAGGTTTTGGTGTATCAGCGCGCTGTTGTGCTCGGATCTGCCCTAGAGAGCTAGGGACTTGCGGTCTGCCCTTCCACCACCCCATCCCCGGGTCAGGTTCATTGATATGCAGTTTCCCCTCCTGGATCACATTGTGTTTTTGGGAGGGCCTTTTTTTTTTTTTTTTTTTGAGATTATATTGACACCATTGAAGAAAAATGAAACAATAACGAGACATAAGATTGGCAAAAAAACAAAAAGCCTAATGAGACCGGTTTTGTTATAGGTTGTCAGAAGACCACATGAAAGTGTAAAGCAGTACTTCCTTTTTCCGAGTGACATGGAGATTGCTATCTAGATTACAGGGTTGTTTGAGTTTGAATTTCAATACCCTAATTATGGATTCTCAGATTTCTTCCTCGGAAGACAATTTGGCCTCAAGCCAATTAGCAAACTAAAGGGGGAGAGGAAAAAGCACCTTAAGATCTCTTAGGCTGTCTCCTGGCTATCCTGGTCAACACCGGTGCTAGGTGCTGAATGGCTCACCGCAGAGATGATGGGACCTTGCTGGAGTTGTGTGGGGGTGGTCTACAAAATGGCTGCATCTTGGAACAGTTTGGTCGGAGCATGCCGTTGGGGGGGGATTGGAAGACTGGATTACTGTGCCAGTTGATGGCCCGGTGCCAGGAGAGGAGAGAAGTAGACCAGTCTTCCCATGTGTCCCTCATGTTTACTCCAAATCTGACACTGATCATCCTGTCAATATTATGAGCTTACTCAACATATATGAAAGGCGTTAATACCAGGTGCTTCCGAAAATGTAAGAACGAAACAACATGTAAACATTTTTTTGCCCAGTTCGAGGTTTCTTTTAGATGTCTCCCAAAGAGGCTTTTCCAGAACACAGTGTTGGAGTTGCCCCTCTCCCCCGTTTAAATATCTCAGTATCTTCACTGACCACATCGTTATTCTGTTAGTTTTCCCTCTTTCACAGTAGATTATAAATTCCAAGTCTGTCTTGTTCACAGCTGAATCCTGGGGTTTAGCAGCACAGTGCCTGATTTCACATCTTAAGGCTCAGTTAACATTTATTGAATCAAAGAATATATATAGAGAGGAAATAATGTTTTGCTTGACCTTAAGTTTAACTGAGTTGTAACTTTTTGAGCATAGGTACATACTGTGTAAGAAATTGTGAATACTTAGAATCAGACAAGATTCTGCTAAATCCTTCTCTGGCCAGAAAAAGAAGTGGGGAGGAGTTATTTTAAAAGCCAAAGGAATGGGGAGTTGTTATTTCATGGGTGCAGGCTTTAACTTGAGAAGGGGAAAAGGCTCTCATGGACAGTGATAGTGGTTGCACCATACAATGTACTTAGTGACACTCAGCTTTAAACAATTTAGAAGTAGAGGTACTTCCTCTTAAAATGTTCAGTCTACTATTGTTTTTATGTTTATGCATGTAAGTTTTTGGAGGTTTTGGGACTGTGTTCTTTATGTTTGAATTTTCCCTGTGTCCTCTCAATTTCTTTCTTTCTTTAGCCAGGAAGAGTATTGGAAACATTTAGTTTTTCCTGCAATCTTCTAGCTGTCTCCAAATTAACTTTATTTGCGCTCTTTTTTCTGTTTTTTTTTTTTTTTTTTGGACAGGCAGAGTTAGACAATGAGAGAGAGACAGAGAGAAAGGTCTCCCTTTGCCGTTGGTTCACCCCCTAATGGCCACTGCGGCCGGCGCACCACACTGATCTGAAGCCAGGAGCCAGGTGCTTCCTCCTGGTCTCCCATGCAGGTGCAGAGCCCAAGCACTTGGGCCATCCTCCACTGCACTCCCGGGCCACAGCAGAGGGCTGGACTGGAAGAGGAGCAACCAGGACAGAATCTGGTGCCCTGACCGGGACTAGAACCCCGTGTGCTGGCACCTCAGGCAGAGAATTAGCCTAGTGAGCCGCGGCTTTGGCCTCTTTTTTCTGTTTTTGAAAAGTTGGTTTTTGTTTTTGTGGGTTTTGTTTTTTGTTTTTGTTTTGTTTTGGAGAGCAGAAAGAGTTCTAATCTGTTGTTTCACTCCCTACCTGCCCACAATGGCTAAGGTTTAGGCCTAGGCCAGGCCAAAGCTGGTAGCCAGGAACACCATTCTCCCATGTGAATGGCAGGAACTTGATTTCTTGAGCAGTTACCACTGCCTCCCACATGGGCACTAGCAGGAAGCTGGAATCAGGAGCCAAGAATCGAACCCAGATACTCCAATATGGGATGTGGATATCTTAACCGTTAAGCTAAATGCCTGTACCCTCCTTCTTTATTTTTAAAAGTCTGGGTTCTCATCTCTACAGTTTCACCTTTCTCCACCTAATCTTTTCTTTTTTTAATCTGACAAAGTCAGTTAAGCACTTTCAACTTAAATTCAGTTTCTAAATAACTAACTCATTCTGAAATATTCCACTGCCTAGCTCTCTCACTTCTATATTTGAGTTCATTTGTCTCTCTTATTTATTTATTTAAAAGGCAGAGGGAGAGGCAGAGAGATCTTCCTTCTGGTTCACTCCCCATGTGGCTGCAATAGCCAGGGCTGAGCTAGGGGTTAAGCCAGGAGCTTCATCTGGGTCTCCCACATGGGTGCAGGGCCCCAAGCAGTCAGGCCATCCTCCACTGCATTGCCAGGAGCTTTAGCAGGGAGCTGAGTTGGAAGCAGAGCAGCCAGCACTTCACTGGTGCCCATATAGAATGTTGGCTCTGTAGCCGCGGCTTAGCCTGCTGCGTCACACCACTGACCTTCACCTGTCTCTGACTTTAAAGCTTAATTCACATAATGTTGATTTGTAAATAAGTTAAGACCCTTTACTTTTGTGTGTGTGTGTGTGTGCCAAGTTTGCTGGAACTTATTTGAAAAGGAGCTAATTAGAATCCAAGTAAAGCCACTTAATTACTGAATTTGTGAGTGTAAGACAGCAGAGTCTGAGTTATATCCCAGACTGTGCTACCATGAGGTCCCACACATTTTTTTTTTTAAGATTTATTTATTTTACTTGAAAGTCACAGCTACACAGAGAAAGGAGAGGCAGAGAGAGAGAAGTTTTCCATCCACTGGTTGACTCCCCAGATGACCACAATGGCCAGAGCTGCGCCGATCCAAAGCCAGGAGCCAGGAGCTTCCTCCAGGCCTCCCACGTGGGTGCAGGGGCCCAAGGACTTGGGCCATCCTTCACTGCTTTCCCAGGCCATAGCAGAGAGCTGGATTGGAAGTGGAGCAGCCGGGTCTCGAACCAGCGCCATATGGGATGCCGGGTGCGGCCTTATCTGCCACATCATCGCTGGTCCTGGTCCCCCACATTTGTCATCGGATCCTACCCTTCAATAAGTTTATTTTTGTTGTGGTTGAGCTCCTCGTCAATAACAAGTAGAAAACTGGCATTTTGTGTTGCATATAGTCTTTGCTTTAGTTATTGCAGTGTACTAGAGTTGAATTCTTTACCAGTAGAATGTTTTAGAAATTCCCTTGGAATATTTGGTAAAAGCGGTTCAGTTTGGAAAAAGCATTTATTGAAAAGTTTTATGTATAAATGTACATTTTTCAGGGAAGTGAGTCTAGTTTTTGTTGTTGTTGTTGTTGTTTTGTTTTGTTTCCCAGATGTCTAAAGATGTAGTTTGGTGCTGGTGCTGTGGCATAGCAGGTAAAGCCTCCGCCTGCAGTGCCGGCATCCCAGCTGCTCCACTTCCCATCCAGCTCTCTGCTATGGCCTGGGAAAGCAGTAGAAGATGGCCCAATTGCAAGGGCACCCACCTGCACCCATGTGGGAGACCCAGAAGAAGCTCCTGCCCTCAGCTAGGTTCAGCTCCGGCCATTGCCTCCATTTGGGAAGTGAACCAGTGGATGGAAGACCTCTCTCTACCTCTGCCTCTCTGTAACTCTGCTTTTCAAATAAATAAATAAATCTTTAAAAAAAAATGTAGTTTACCCAGAAAATGTTAAGGACCACTATTTGTAGCATTAAATAAACTAATTTTTGCTTTTAGTTAGCATACTGAACACATAGTATTAAAACAAATATTAGTACTGAGTACCTGTTGTATGCCAGGGGAACAGTAGAGGGGAAATGGTGTCAAAGAACTAGACAAGTACTAGATCATGTAGAATTTTTTTTAAAAAGATTTATTTATTTGAAAGCAGAATTATAGAGAGACAGAAGCAGAGAGAGGTCTTCTAGCCACTGGTCTACTCCCTAGATGGCCGCAAAGGCTGGAGCTGCACTGATCCAAAGCAGGAACCAGGATCCAGAAGCCTCTTCCGGGTCTCCTAAGCAGGTGCAGGGTCCCAAGCAATTGGGCCATCTTCCACTGCTTTCTCAAGCCATAGCAGAGAGCTGGATCAGAAGTGGAGCAGCTGATACTTGAACTGGTGCCCATATGGGATGCCGGCTTTGCAGACAGTGGCTTTACCTGCTACGGCATAGCACCAGCCTCTGTTTAGAATTTTTCCAAAAAAAATTTATTTATTTATTTGAAAGACAGAGCCATGGAGATAGAGGGAGAGACAGAGATCTTCCTTCCACTAGTTCACTCCCCAAATGGCCACAACAGCCAGGACTGGGCCAGGCTGAAGCTGGGAGCCAGGAACTCCATCCCAGTCTCCCGTGTGGGTGGCAGGGGCCCAAGTGTTTGGACCATCTGCTGCTTTCCCAGGTGCACCACCAAAGGGCTGGATCAGAAGTAGAGCATCTGGGACTGCAACTGGTGCTCACATGGGATGCCGGCATTGTAGGTGAGAGTTTACTCACTGTACCACAATGCTGGTCCCTTATATAGACTTTTTTAGGGCATGGAGATATATGATCACAGATTAGCTGGGAAGATAGACTATACACTGGAGAGTGACGTGAACTGATTGACATGTTTCAAAAAATCAGTTCTGGCCACTTAGTGGAGAACAGATTTGGGGCTAAGGAGAAGAAAGGAGTGGAACAGAAGGAAAGAGATCTTTTAAGAGGCTCTTGAACTAGTCAAGAGAAGTGATGATTCCTTGAGTTAGCTTGGTTTCAGGACTTTTAAAAAATATATATTAATTTTATATGAAAGGCTGAGTTAGGTTCTATCTGCTGGTTCACTCCATAGATGATTACAGTGGAACCTGGTTCTGCCACACAGGTAGGGGCCCAAGCACTTGGGCCATCCTTTGTTGCTTCCCAGGCACAGCAGCAGGGAGCTGGATTGGAAGTGGAGCAGCTGGGACTCAAACTGGTTCTCATATGGGATGCTGGTGTTACATGCTGCAGCTTAAACCGCTGCACCACAACGCTAGCCCCCAAGATCTGTTTTGAAGATAGAAACTACTAGATTTACTGATGGGTTGGTTATAGAAGGGTGACATCTGGGTTTTTCGTTTG
Source organism: Sylvilagus floridanus (assembly GCA_949820135.1). Lineage (NCBI taxonomy): Eukaryota > Metazoa > Chordata > Mammalia > Lagomorpha > Leporidae > Sylvilagus > Sylvilagus floridanus. Next base: position 5,060,747 of record OX463228.1, on the reverse strand, counting down.
AGAATTGAGGCTCATGGGGTGCTATTCTTTTACACAGAGAGGATTGAGACTGCGATTTTGAACATGATAGGTTCAAGGAGTTTTTTGCACATGTAAATGGAAGAAAATGTCAAGTAGCCGTGGTGGGCATAGAATTCTGAAGTTCAGGAGAAAGGTTGGAACTGGAATTTTAAGTGTGGAGTTATTGGTATATAGGTGATGGCAAAGGCCATGAGATTAGGTGAGGTGGAGAGTGGGGCCTGGATAGGATTGGGCTGCAGTGCCGGAGGAAACTGAAGAAGTCACGATAGAGGAGGAAACCTGGCACAGTGGTTTCACAGAAGCTAGGAGCAGTGTTTCAAGGAGAGTGGTCCGTACATGGATGGCTTCAAAGGTCACGTAAGAGAGAACAGAAAAGCAACTGCTGTTTTTAGCAACATAGATACACACACAGATGAGCTCGACAACATCAGTTTGCACATATATAGGGGCAGCCTGATTATTGTAGGTTGAAGAGATAGCGTGAGGTGAGGAAATGATGACAGCAGGTTAGAAAGCTCAAGAACGTTCACAGTTATAGGGGGTGTGGAGGAGGTTATGGGGTTGAGGTTATGGGGTCAAGGGAGAGGTTTTTTTTTTTTTAATAAACATCTTTAAAAAATTCTTTTGAGAGACAGACAGATAGACACACATACACACAGTTGTTAGAGTCAGAGCTCCTACTGGTTTATTCCCCCTATGCCTTTAACTGCGCAGGGCTAGGCCAGGCTGAAGCTGGGAACTCAATCCTGGTCTCCTACCTGGGTGGCAGTAATCCAATCACATGAGCCATCACTACTGCCTCCCACATCCACGTTAGCAGGAAGCTGGAATCAGGAGCCAGAACTGGGAATTGAACCTAGGTACTCTGACAGGAGACGCAGGTGTTCTAACTGGTATCTTAACTGCTAGGCCAAATGGCTGACTGTCTCTACACTTATCTTTTAATTCCATTTTCCTGCAAACTTAAGAAAAAACGTTTGCGAGACAGAATTCCCTTCTGCTGGTCTACTCCCCAAACACCTACACTGAAACATTTTTTTTAAAAAGATATATTTATTTATTTGAAAGGCAGAGAGAGAGAGAGGTCTTCCATCTGCTGGTTCATTCCCCAATTGGCCACAATGGCTGGAACTGCGCTGATCCAAAGCCAGGAGCCAGGAGCTTCTTCCGGGTCTCCCACATGGGTGCAGGGGCATAAGGACTTGGACCATCTTCTACTGCTTTCCCAGGCCATAGCAGAGAGCTGGATCGGAAGTGGAGCAGCCGGGACTCAAACTGGCACCCATATGGGATGCCAGCACAGCAGGTGGCAGCTCTACCCACTATGCCATAGTACTAGTCCCTTCACTGAGACTTTATTTTTATTTTTTTAAAGATTTATTTATGGGGCTGGTGGTGTGGCAATGCCTACATCTCATATGGGAGCCAGCCAGTTCAAATCCTGGCTGCTTCACTTCCTATCCAGCTCCCTGCTAATGTGCCTGGGAAAACAGTAAAAGGTGGCCCAAGTACTTTGGTTCCTGTACCACGTGGGGGACCCAGAAGAAGCTCCTGGCTCCTGTCTGGCCCAGCCCTGGCTGTTGTGGTCATTTGGGGAGTGAACCAGCAAATGAAAGATCTCTTCCTCTCTCTGGCTCTCCTTTTCTCTCTGTAACACTGACTTTAAAATAAATCTTAGGGAGAGAGAAAGAGATTTTCCATCTGCTGGTTCACTCACCACATTTCTGCAACAGCCGGGGCTTGGCCAGGCCGAAGCCAAGAAATTCTTCCTGGGCTCCCAAGTGGGTGCAGGAGCCCAAGGACTTGGACCATTCTCTGCTGCTTTCCCAGACCATTAGCAGAGAGCTGGATAAGAAGCGGAGCAACTGGGGCTGGCACTGCGGCCCAGTGGATTAAAGCCCTAACCTAGTGCCAGCTTACCGTATGGGCACAGTCCCATTTCAGCTACCTGCTAATGCTCCTGGGAAAGCAATGGAAGACAGCCCAAGTCCTTGGCCCCCAGCACCCACGTGGGAGATCTGGAAGAAGTTCCTGGCTTCTGGCTTTGGCTCATCTCTGGCCATTGCGGCCATTTGTGGAGTGAACCAGTGAATGGAGGATCTCTCTCTCTCTCTCTCTCTCTCTCTCTCTCTCTGTCTCTACCTCTCTCTGTAACTCTTGTCTTTCAAATAAATAAAATAATTTAAAAGAAAAAAAAAACTGGAGCAACCAGGACATGACCTGGCGACCATATGGGATGGTGGCATCATAGATGGTGGCTTAATCCCCTACATCACAACGTTGGCCCCCTAAGAGTTTATTTTTAAGAAGGGAAATTCTAGAGCAGCTTACTTGTTGAATATGAACCTAAAGAAAGTAGAAATTGTTAGTGCAAGAGAGAAAAGATTGTTCAAGATGATGTCCTTGACAAAGCAGGAGAATAGACATCCGGAACTTGGCAGAGATGTTTATCTTTTTGGGAGCAGGGACACTTAATTGGTTGTAACTGCAAGAAAGTCCAGGAGTGTGAGTGAAGATGCAGGTGGGTTTATCAATACTCATTTTTCTTACCACTACTCTAAATATCGCTTTTGTTTTAAAGATTAGGAGAGTCAGGTTTGGTGAGGAAGAATGACTTATTTGTATTACATCATGGTCCAGTCACATCAGTAGTTATAGAACTTAAATCTCTAGATTTTGAGGTGAACATTCTAGTTTATATTCTTTGAGATTGAAATTTCCTAAAATATAAATTATATGTCTCATGTCTTCTTGGCTCACCTGGATGTTTTGTTCTAGGGACAGACCTGGAAGCATCTTTGCTAAGTTTTGAAAAACTTGACCGTGCCTCACCAGATCTTTGGCCAGAGCAATGTAAGTTTTTGCTTTTTTTATATGAAAACACTATAGATGTCAAAATTCTGTCTATAACTCTCTCTTTCTGTCTCTCTCTCTCTCAATGACTGACTCTGCCTGGCAAAAAAAAAAAAAAGAAAAGAAAAAAGAAAAATCTGAGAAACTGCCCAGGCCATCAGGATTTTGCATATCTGAAAAGCCACCAAGTATCTGAAAGATGTTACATTAAAGACACAACATGTGCCATTTCTTTGTTATAATGGTTGAGATTGTAGGTGTGCCCAGGCCAAGTAGTAGCACTGAATACCAAGTTGATGGCCCAAAAAGACTGAATTTTTGTTGCACATTCTTAAAAATGCAGAGAGCAATGCTGAGCTGAAGGTTTTGGATGAGGATTCTCTGATCAGTATTCTCTGGATATTGAATATATCTAGTTGAACAAAGCACCCAAGATGTGCCACCATACCTACAGAGCTCATGGTCAGAGTCACCCATCTATGAACTCCTATGCCACACCAAAAAGGAACAAATTGTTCCTAAACCACAAGAAGAAGTGACACAGAAGAAAAAGATATCCCAGAAGAAACTGAAAAAACAAAAACTTATGGCTTGGGAATAAATTCAGCATAAAGTAAATGCAAATTTAAAAAATGTGCTTACTCCAGAATAAAATTCTGTTTTAATTCCAACTTTTGTGGCATTTTGAAGTGTCTTTGTTTCTTTTTGTATGTGGAAGAAGGTGACTATGTATCAGAGTGTCCATTTCCTCACATACCAGCCAGTAGTGGCTGTTACTAATCTTTATTATTTTTGGTTTGCATTTCCTCTTTAGTGAAGTGGCACATTATTTTATTTAAAAATACAGTTTGTATTTTCCTGCTTTTTAATGTGATTCTTGCTAGAAGACGTTGTGATAAATAATTGCATTGACAGAAGAGCGTATGTACAAAGTTTAAAATTCTGGTAAGATATATCTCCCCACTGTCCCAACCAGCTAGCTCCTTCACCGTTGAGGTATATTTTCTCTAAGAGCCTCTCCTGTCCCTGAGTCTGATTTAGATTTCCATTTTTTTGGTCCTCCCATAGCACCTGCTATCCTTCTTGTAGTGCTTCAACAGTATCATAGTTACTGATTTACTCTTTGTCCTCTTCCAGAATGTAAGCTCCTTGAAGGCAGGACTGTTTTCTTATTATTTGACTCCTCTATGCCCGAGCACTCAAGTGTTTATCGAATGGATGATGTTCTTTTTTTTTTCTTTCTAGTACCAGGTGTTGCTGAATTTGCTGCTTCCTTCAAAAGTGTAAGTAATAACTTATCTAATGAAGTTTATCCAGAGGTTTTTGAGTAAAAGCTGAAATCTCTATTACTTTTTCAAGAGTAATGTCATAGCCTTCAAATCATTTTGTGACTTCAGTCATAACTCCATTTAATCTGTCATCATGTTCATTGGTGGTAGTGCTTTTCTTTGATCAGATGTGCTATTTTGACATTTTGAACCGTGTCTCTTAACCTCTTTTCTCAGCTGTTGAAATATTTGAAGTAACATCAGTATTTTTTTTTGCTCAAACTATAATTTTGGAAATGCTTCTTTTTTGTTTATGTGTTGCATTATGACCTAAAGTTGCACCTCCTTACAGGATTTTGAAATTTATCTGATTCAGCAGAAACCTGAAGGAAGACATCTGTTAGAGCCACAGCCATTTCCACTTTTGGGACAGCAGGAATTGTGCTTAATGCTCTAAGTATCTTCTCTGACCTATTCCTGTAACCAGGAAGAAGTGATACTACTTGTGATACTTTGTGAAAATAATGTTTGTTAAATGCCAGGTGCTATTCTAAGGACTTTACATATGTTATTTAATCACAAAATCATATGAGATATAGGCACTATTATCATTCCTAGACAAGAAAATAGGCTCAGACAGGTTGAATAAGGTACCAAAGATGATGGGCTGTAAGTGGCACAACTGGGCTCTGCACCTGTTAGCCTGATTACCAGCGTCCATATTCTTGACACTGCTTAGAGAAGCATTTGAGTCCTATGTTAAAAGCACAGACTGGCAACACAACTTTGAAGTTACTTACCCAATTCCTACTAAGTGGCAGACTAAGACTTGAATGCAAGTCTATCTGATTCCAAAGCCTATGTTCTTTTTTTGGCTATGCCATTGAGGATTCTAATATGATGTTCATTGCTTAGCCTTCTCTATTCACTGTGGAGAGTTAAAGATGGCTTTTTCTTTTTTGAACAGGCAGAGTTAGAAAGAGAGAGACAGAAAGGTCTTTCTTTTCCCTTGGTTCACCCCCCAAATGACCGCTACGGCCAGCGCACTGCACCGATCCGAAGCCAGGAGCCAGGTGCTTCCTCCTGGTCTCCCATGTGGGTGCAGGGCCCAAGTACCTGGGCCATCCTCCACTGCGCTCCCAGGCCACAGCAGAGAGCTGGATTGGAAGAGGAGCAACTGGGACAGAATCTGGCACCCCAACCGGGACTAGAACCTGGTGTGCTGGCGCCACAGGCGGAGGATTAGCCAAGTGAGCCACGGCACCAGCCAAAAGATGGCTTTTAAAAATCTGATACAGGCTGCTGTTGTGGCGTAGCAGCTAAAGCTGCTGCACGTAGTCAGTATCCTTTATGGGCACTGGTGTCCCTGCTGCTCTACTTTTGATTCAGCTCCCTGCTAACAGCCAGGGAAAAGCAGCAGAAAATGACCCAAGTGTTTAGGCCCCTGCTACCCACTGGGAGACCCAGTTGAGGCTCCTGACTTCACCCTGGCCTGGGGAGTGAAACAACAGATGCAAGATCTTTTTCTTTGTAACTCTGGCTTTCAAATAAACACATAATTTTTAAAAAAATAATCTTACTCAGCATCTACACCTTTACCTTAGAGTTGTGCACATACATATCATTTTGTTTCTAGGGTCTCAAGGTCATTCCAGGATGTCAAGTTAAGATCTCCTGGTATAATCTTTCCCCATAAGGGGTAAAAGTGAATTTGACTTAGAGCCTTCTAAGCCAGGCAGTGTAGACTACTCATAGTGGTTTCTAGATTCAGATTACCTGAACCTAGAAATCCTTTTAAATCCTGGCTCTTCTAGCTATGTGACATGAAGCATCATCCCTGTTCTTGGTTTTTTTCAATTGTAAAATAAGGATAATGCCTGCTTGGTTAGGTTGATTTGGTTGTAAATAACTTGATGCATGCTGAGTAATTGTAATTTTGAAAAAGAGATGGACTCAAAGCTGAAATAATACTTCTCAATCATTGGAAAAATGCATATGTGGAATCCCTTGTTCAACTCTTTCCGGGAGATCCTCTTGAGACCTCTGATATTGAAAATCAGTACGTCTGGGATACAGCCAAAGCATTTATGTATTTTTTTAAATTGCATAGGTGATTCTCGAGTGCAACTGAGATTGAAAACTGCTGATCCAAAACTGTTCTTACAAGCAAGTTAGTGTTTGCCTGAAATAATAGTGTTAGTGGTCACACCTAATTCTTCTAAGATCATCTCTCTGAGACCAACTTTAAAGATAAAAAGAATTATTCTGTAAGGTGACTATTTGTAGATCATATCAATGTGGATTTTTGAAGCTATGTTTCAAAAACTGAAGACAATGTTTTCAGACAACCTGAAGGTCCTATGTGTGACCAGCTACATTTCCTACAGGAAGGAAAAGGCAGTCTCATCATACTCTGTACCTGTCTGAATGGTTATATTCTTATTTTCTGACAGCCTATTACTAGCTCCCCACCCAAATGGATGGCTGAAATAGAACGTGATGATATTGACATGTTGAAAGGTAAGCTACACCATTTATGTTCCTCTACAAATCACCTTTGCTATTGATTTTTCACTATTTCCTTACAAGTATGAAGGTACTTCAAAAAGTTCATGGAAAAATTAAAAAATTTTAATTTTTAATTAAAAATGAGTGTATTTAGTGCAAAAAATATTGAAATCCAAGATTTGTTACAATTGAAATTAAGTTCATTTTTTATTTTATAAAATCCAAGATTTGTTAGAAAGAATTAAAATTTTAAAGTTCATCTTTTATTTTAAGTCTAGTCTCTTTCTGCTGTAACACAAGTCCCTTATTTCGGATTTACTGTCAATGTGCTATTGTCAGTTCCTTACCTTAGTGAGTTAAAACCTACCTTTATTTCTTTCTGGCCCATCAATTTCTTCCATACAGAATACCATAAGTAGTGAATGCTGTTGTTTGATAAATGATTTGGAACTTATTCACAAAGTAGAAGTTTAAATTAAAAAACATTAATTTCCTTGATTTTGCTGTACTTTATTTATTTTTCATCATCCTTCTGGTGATAAGATTCATGATGGTTGTGAAATAATAGACTGAAATTAAAGTGAGAACCCAGGATTCTTGAACTATTTAAGCAGCTGAACAGATCAAGAAGGCCTGCTTATGCCAGATATAGATAATGACTGCAGCATGATAAATGGGAGAAAAAAACCTTTATTTGATTTCAGAAGTAATTCATTGTTCTGTGTGAAATGCTAAAACGTAGATCCCTTCCTCTACCCATGGAAAAATTAAGTTTCAAGGACATCTAAAAGGTTCATTGTTCTAACGTGTGAAATAGTATTTATTTATTTATTTTTTTTTTTTTTTATTTTTTTTTTTTACAGGCAGAGTGGACAGTGAGAGAGAGAGACAGAGAGAAAGGTCTTCCTTTTGCCGTTGGTTCACCCTCCAATGGCCGCCGCGGCCGGCGCGCTGCGGCCGGCGCACTGCGCTCCTCCGATGGCAGGAGCCAGGAGCCAGGTGCTTTTCCTGGTCTCCCCATGGGGTGCAGGGCCCAAGCACCTGGGCCATCCTCCACTGCACTCCCGGGCCACAGCAGAGGGCTGGCCTGGAAGAGGGGCAACCGGGACAGAATCCGGTGCCCCGACCGGGACTAGAACCCGGTGTGCCGGCGCCGCAAGGCGGAGGATTAGCCTGTTGAGCCACGGCGCCGGCCTGAAATAGTATTTATATAATACCCTATCAGTGTGTATTTCCTAGAGAAACTTTAAATTTTTCGTTAAGGGTAATACCAGTATGTTTCATTTAAATTGACTTGTGTCTTAAACTTAAAAAGAATTAAGTGTTATTTAAATGAAAATCTGGGGAGGTAAGTTTTTATTTTAGGTATACTCTCTGAAGGGAAAATATGTATTTTATTTAAGCTTTGTTTTCTAAACTCATGGAAATGGGGAATAGTAAGCATATTATTGCTATTTTATTGTTATTGAACTAATTGTGACTTATAAATGACAAAGGATATAATGTATATTGACAAAGGAAAATATATAATGACAGGATATAATTTTGCAAGATAGACATCTGTCAGCAAGGCTTTCTCAATGCTATGTCAAGTCATACAAAGTTTTATATTTTAATGATACACTCATTTTGTGTAATAGATTAAATGAATGTAATAAAAGGATCTTTGGGGTAAAACACTTCATTTATTATTGTATTTGTGCTTTCCTTATTAAGTGGGTAAGCTCTCTGAGGCACTCTGCAATACTGTAAAAATTCACTGATTTTGTGTGTATGTATATGTGTATAAGATTGGAGAAAGTGTAAGAACTCATTTTCTACTTATTCAATAGAAATTAAGCTTGAAGGCAGACATTTATGTAGCAGTTAACATGCTGCTTGGCATATCCACATTCTGTATTAGAGTGCAGGGTTCAAATTCTGGCTCCACTCCTGATACCAGCTTCTTGCCAGGATGCACACTGTTGGGGCAGTATGTGGTATCTCAAGTATGTGAGTCCCTGCTACCCATGTGGGAATTATAGATTGAGTTCTCAGTCCCCAGCTTAGGCCTGACCCAACCACAGCTGTTGCAGGTGTATGGGGAATGAACTAGCAAATGGGAGATTTCTCTCTCTCTCCCTTTCTGCCTCAAATAAATAAAAAAGTAAATCAGTAAATAAATATTTAAGGAACCCATTTTAAAAAGTAAAAAAGAAATTAAGCTTGAAAAATATTCCCAACCCAAATGAAATATTACTAGAAGATAGTAGGAAGAAATAGTATTGAAATAAATGATTCTGTTTCAGAACTGGGGAGCCTCACCACCGCTAATTTGATGGAGAAGGTACGAGGCCTACAGAACCTGGCCTATCAGCTGGGACTGGATGAGTGTGAGTACCCAGATCCCATTTATTCAGGACTATATGTTGCACATTCCAGGATGAGTTCTAGTTTTAATTCAGAAAATGTCTTTATTAAATAAATAAAGGAAAGTGTTTGAAGGTAAGAAGTCAATGTAATTTAAAGTCTGTCTTTTATAATAAGTGTGCTGGAATAATAACTGATTTACTAGACATTATGTCTCAGTGCAGTACATTTTAAGCAATAGAATGTCAACACAGATGAGCTCAAACAGAAGAGAGACTTTATTATTTCTTAGTTCGCATAATTTTAAAGTCCAGGGACAGAAATAGGCCTGAGGCTGTAGATCCATGACTTACTGATACAAGTGGGTGTGCTTTTGTTCATCTTAAAGTTTTGCCTCACTTGTGCGTGAATCACATTCTTTGCTGCTGCAGGTAGCTTTTTCCTGGCACTGAGGAAAGAACTGCAGTTTATGTGTCTTTAAATATAATGATTCCAAAGGAAACGAAGAATGTCTTTTCTGAATATTCCCTTCCCACCCCAAAAAACAGTTCCCAGGGAAGACTCAACTGTGTTCTGTGTTGGCTCACAAATGTACCCTTGAACTAGTTGCTTGGCCTGGAGCACTTGGCTGGACCATCCTGGGTCCTGGATGCAACTGTAGCCTAGAAGGGCTAGTCTGACCCAAATAACAAAGGAAGGGCTATACAACAGACTAAAACATACCTGCTGCTATGAGTAATGATTTTTTTAAAAAAAAATTACTATTATTATTATTTATTTGACAGATAGTGTTAGATAGTGAGAGAGAGAGAGAGAGACAGAGAAAAAGGTCTTCCTTCCGTTGGTTCGCCCCAAAAATGACCGCTATGGCCGGCACACTGTGCCAATCCGAAGCCAGGAGCCAGGTGCTTCCTCCTGGTCTCCCACGCAGGTGCAGGGCCCAAGCACTTGGGCCATCCTCCACTGCCCTCCTGGGCCACAGCAGAGAGCTGGCCTGAAAGAGGAGCAACCGGGACTAGAACCCGGTGCCTATATGGGATGCCGGCGCCACAGGCGGAGGATTAACCAAGTGAGCTGCGGCGCCGGCCCCATGAATAATGCTTTAACATTTTCCAATTATATCTTTCTGTTCTCCATTATTTTAGTTTAAAGTCATTCCCTTATAAATTGTATACCTTCTTATAGTATGTTCATTATAAGATTGGAGAAACTTTATAGAAAATTTTCATTTTGTAATTGAAAAACAAAATGCTCAATGTAAATATAGTGATTATAGCCTTGTTCTCAAAGGGTATCTTCTGAGACCTTCATAAATCAACATTTTGAGAGTGCTACTATAGTTTTTAGTTTTCATGAAAAATTAAGGTTTGTAGCAATCCCACATAGTTTCATAAGTTGTTTTTTTTCTTGTTTATTTAATTTAGTATATTTGTTTACATCATTGATAAAATTTACAGGCAAATTAAAATTTTCATTTTAAAATTTAAAATGCCTAGGTTTTCACTAATAAATCATCACTTCTTTAGCCCTCTGTATCCTTTCTTTATTTCCATTACTTCAATCAACAGCAGTTGGCTTTCTTTTACCAAGAAACAGCTTTTAATCATTTCTTGAATCAAGACATAGAAAACAACAAAGTTTTTTGATATAAGGTTGTTAGGTTGTCTGCTGGGTTCCATAACTCTCTTCTGAATACTGGTGATTTTATTGTGATTAAAGTTTATATCTTGGCAAAATGACTAATAATGGGCCTTTAGGGTATAATAAAGAGGCAAATATTTGACTATTAAATTCATGAATGCAAAGTCTGTATAGTTTAAAATTCCTTGATTTTGCTTCTAACTTTGGATAATAAATACTGTAATAATCTTAATGACCAATCTTTTATCTGTGTCAATTTTTAATGAGATAAATGTTATGTTTATTATATCAAAAAGAGTCTACCTTAGCAAATGTATTTGCCAGGTGTATTATCTCTAATTAGTTGAAATTGTTCTCTCTGATTAGTTTACTTGTTCTGCTTTCCTAATGAGAGAAGTAATGAAGTATTTATCCCCACTTTTATTATGAAAAATTATAAATGTATACCAAAGCAAAAGACAACAGAATAACTTCATGTTCCCATGACCCAGCTTCAATAATCAATCTCCCACAGTTATTTTAAAGTAAATCTACATGCATTAGTTCATTGCCTGATAAACTGCATTTGTGTTACCCAAAAATAGGAACTCTGTCAAAAACTTACAATAATTCCTTCATTGTATTCTAAAAATGTTTGATAAAGTAGCTTGATTTTATCAAATAGAGCCAATCAGAGTTCAGATTTCCCTGATTGCTTAAAAATGTCTTCATCCTGGCCTTCGCCACGGCTCACTAGGCTAATCCTCCGTCTGCGGTGCTGGCACCCTGGGTTCTAGTCCCGGTTGGGGTGCCGGTTCTGTCCTGGTTGCTCCTCTTCCAGTCCAGCTCTCTGTTGTGGCCTGGGAAGGCAGTGGAGGATGGCCCAAGTGCTTGGGCCCTGCACCCACATGGGAGACCAGGAGGAAGCACCTGGCTCCTGGCTTCAGATTGGTGCAGCGTGCCGGCTGTAGCAGCCATTTGGGGGGTGAACCAATGGAAGGAAGACCTTTCTCTCTGTCTCTCTCTCATTGTCTAACTCTGCCTGTCAAAAAAAAAAAAAAAGTCTTCATCCAGTTGATTTGTTTGAGTCAGGATCTAAAGAAGTTTCCAGTACTGTTTGATATATCTCTTAAGTCTTTTTCAGTCTTAATTCCACCCACATTTATTAAACCTAGTCATATGCTCTATAGATTTTCTCACATTCTGGATTTGGTTGATTACATCCCAGTGGTAGTGCTTGCTATGTTAGTCAATCCCATTTTATTTCCTGGTAGTTAGATCTCGATGCTTGCATAGATGTAGGCTTGATTTTCATTTTCATTTTGGCAGAAATATTTCATATGTGTTATTGTTTACATTGATCAGGGGATATCTTGCTTTTTTACGATGTAATGTTAATAGCTGGTAAATGTATTATCAGCCTAATCTATTCACTGTAAAATTCTCCTATCAGCCTTACCCCCAGAGTAGTAGCCTTTGCACTGTCTAGATTCACTATTTTATTATAGATTGCAAGATGATGATATTCTAATTCTGTCTTTCCTTATTGGCTAGAATTTTTCTATGACAAACTTGATCCTATCAACTATTCAGTTACCTTGAAAGCTGTTCCTCTTGAAACAACAGGATAAATGATTCTCTTTTATTTTTCAGTTTTCAGAGTAATGAGTCAATTTCTTTAACCATCAGTACAGTCTATTTAAATGGCTTTTCACAGAATCAAAGACGTGATAATTTTTTTGGTTTTGTTTTTTAATCTCTAAGATTAGCCATTACTACCATTAATTGTTTGTATTTCTAAAAGTTAAGGTGTTGGGTGGAGATTTGAAGCTCCCTAACCTAGCTACCTTCAATTGTATAATAGGAACTATTGTTTCTGCTGGGTAAGTCCCATGAGCACCACTGAGATTTTCAAAATTATCTCCTAGTTCAAATTGCAGCCTCATTTCAACCTCTGTAGCAAGTCTTTGTAGCTGATTACAGTTTTCACTGACCATAGGAAAGTTAGCTGATATCAAGAAAATAGGCTTTAAAGGTAGAATTAGAAATAATTACATTGATATGTATTGGACTTCTGGGATACAGTCACTTTGTTTTATTGTGTATAGCATATTTGCATAAAAACAAGATTTTTTTTGTCCTTACAGATTACTCATCTACTCTAGGGGTTGGCTTTTACTTGACACCCTAATCTGGTATTTCAATGTCTCAATCCTCTTTCTTGCATTAATTGAGAGGATGACATGTATGAAAAATAAGCAGTAGGATCTCATGAATCCCCAAAGACCAGTTATCCTGTTTTCATGCAAATATCTACACTCTTAACGATGATGGAAAGAAAAAAAATGCAAAAAATATTTGTCCTCTAAACATGATTGTTTGTCACATCCCAAGAGCACTGCTAAATGTTAGTGTAGAGATCAGGTAAGCCCTCTAGAGCTGATAGTAACTTCGTTGTGTCTTTTGGAAGATGAAATCTACCCTTCGATGTGGTCCATGGTTATGCCTCATAACCCTTTTGATACACTGATTTTTGGAATGCATTTATAACCTCTCAAATGATAGGTGCTCCTTAGCTTGATTTGAGAAGTTAATTTATATGAAATTCCTTTGAAATATATAGAAGTCTTAAAACTTCTGCCCTTGTATATAAAGAATTCCATTTCTAGTATTTCCATCTGAATTCAGTGTCCTTCCTTATTTACGAGAACTATTGTAGTCACTTTTTAACTGGTTATTCTTTCAGCTACCCCATTCCAGTTCATCTTGTTTACTACAGCGAGATTAGTTTCTCTAGTACCATTTACTAGGGCTGGTGTTGCGATGCACAGCAAGTTACAGTACCATTTGCTTCTAAGTCATTGGTAGTACTTCATTACCCTTGTGATAATACTGAGATTGCTTAGCATGGCACTCAGAATCCTCTACATTGTGTCCTTACTAATCTCTAGCCTTCATACTTACTTAACCGCTACAGAAACACCACTACTATTCCCACTTTAAATACTTCGTCTGGAACACTTCCCCATCTTCTGAGTTCTGTTAATGCTATTCCTTTTTCTGAGAAAGCCCACTGTCAGTCATCAGAATTTCTTTTCATTCCTGATCTGAAAGTGAACTCTCTCTCTCCTGGCCTTGTTAATTGCTCCTAGAGCTCTTTGTTTCATTTGTAAGACACTTTTACTATTCTTCAGGGAGAATTTTGGTATGTGTCTTACCCCTGGGATTGACTATAACATTTTGAAGTCCAGGGGCCAGCGCTGTGGTGCAGTGGGTTAACGCCCTGGCCTGAAGCACCAGTATCCCATTGGGCGCCAGTTCTAGTCCTGTCTGCTCCTCTTCCAATCCAGCTCTCTGCTATGACCTGGGAAAGCAGTAGCAGATGGCCCAAGTCCTTGGACCCCTGCACCCATGTGGGAGACGCAAAAGAAGCTCCTGGCTCCTGGCTTTATTGGCATAGCTCTGGCCGTCATGGCTGTCTAGGGAGTGAACCAGTGGATGGAAGACCTCTCTCTCTGCCTTTGCCTCTCTGTAACTCTGCCTATCAAATAAATACAACTAAATCTTAAAAAAAAATTTTTTTGAAGCCCAAATTATATTTTTGGGCCGCCTTTGTAGCCCAAAGGGTACCTAGTAAATAGTAAGTGTGCAATGTGTACTTGCTGACTGAATTATCAACTGTTGATACCTTTAGATGAAATGACAGAATTTTTAAAAAAATATTTATTTATTTGAAAGGCATAGGTATGGAGAGACAGAGACAGAGAGAGAGAGACAATGAGAGAGAGAGAGAGAGAGAGAGAGAGGTCTTCTATCTGCTGGTTTATCTCCAGAAGGCCACAAAGGCCGGAGCTGAGCTGATCCAAAGCCAGGAGCCCAGAGTTTTCTTCCAGGTCTCCCATGCAGGTATAGGGGCCCAAGGACTTGGGCCATCTTCTACTGCTTTCCCAGGCCACAGCAGGGAGCTGGATCGGAAGTGGAGCAGCCAGGTCTTGGACCGACACCCATATGGGATGCCGCACTGCAAATAGCAACTTTACCTGCTATACCACAGCACTGGCCCCCAGTGACAGAACTTTTGTAATGAAGTCCATCAGTTTAAAACTGAAAATAGGGGTATTTCTTGGGTTTGTTCTTTTTGTGATGTTGTAGTGATGAGAAGTAGCATTTGAAGGTCATGTGATGTATGGAATTTTCTCTTATCACGGAGAATGATCAACCACACGAAGTAAATATAATGTGACTCTGGTTGATAATAATTTGATTTTACTTCCTACTTGAATTCTACTCTGTCACATTATGACCTAGGCATGATTCTGATTTTGCCCTGTAGGTTGCAACAGAATATTACTTCTTTTATTCTTAAGACCTATTGAATACCGATTCTCAGCTCTTCTTACCCTTATCTGACTTTTTCCCTTGTCTGAAGGTTGTAAACCTTTTTAAGAGTCACGCAAATAACCTTCTTACTGATTATCTTGAAAATAGTTTAAAATAGAGTGTGAAAACTGGGCAAGAAGAGGATTATATCATATGAAAGTATGGCAAAACTTAGGACTCTGATACATTTGCTCTTCCTTTTTTATAATAGTTTGGAGATGTAATTTACATACCCTTTAGTTTACCTATCTATACTGTGCAATTCAGTGGTTTTATAGTCACAGAAGTGTGCAGCTGTTACCCCAAAAGGAATTCATACCCATTAGCAGTCATCCCATTTCTCTCCATACTCAGGGCTTGGCCACTCGTAGTCTACTGTGTGTGTCTCTGAATTTAAATGAAGTGTGCCTAGTCTGGACATTGCATACATGACATGAATCAAATACTGTGTGTCTGCTGTGACTAGGTTCTTTCACTTAATGCAGTGTTACCAATGCTCAATTATGTTTTAGCTTCAGATATGCTTTATTTCTTTTAGTAGCTGTATAATATTCCATTGTAAGCTATATCACAATGCATTTATCCATCAGTTGATGGACATTTGGATAGTTTATGCTGTTTGGCTAGTAAGAATAGTGTTGCCATGAACATTCATGTACAATTTCTGGGTCATGTAGTAACTCTATATCTGACCTTTTGAGAAACCATCAGACTATTTTCCAAATTGGCTGAAACATTTTACATTCCTGTCAGCAGTGTATGATGGTTCGAGTTTTGCCACAGCTTTGACTATATTTGTTACTGTCCCTTTAAAAAAATTAATAGTATCTCATTGTGCTTTAGATTCCCATTTGCCTAATAATGATGTTGAGCATGTTTTCATCACTTACTGGCCAGGTGTTTATCTTCTTTTGAGAACTGCCTGTTCAGATCCTTTGCCTATTTTTTAAAAAAGATTTATTTATTTATTTGAAAGTTGGAGTTAACGCAGAGAGAGAGAGAGAGAGAGAGAGAGAGAGAGAGAGAGGTCTTCCATCTGCTGGTTCACTCCCTAGTTGGCCACAATAATGGGAGCTGCCCCAATCTGAAGCCAGGAGCCAGGAGCTTCTTCCAGATCTCCCACACGGGTTTGGCTCTGGCCATTGCAGCCAACTGGGGAGTGAACCAGTGGATGGAAGACCTCTCTTTCTCTCTCTTTCTCTCTCTCTCTCTCTCTGCCTCTCCTCTCTCTCTCTGTAACTCTTTCAGATAAATAAATAAATCTTAAAAATAAATATATGACTGATTTCTTTTATGAGTTTTATAGTTTTAGCTTTTACATTTGGATCTTTGATTCACTTTAATTTTTACATATCACATGAGCTAGGGATTCTTGGCATTCTTGTTGAAAATTAACTGACCATAAATGTGAGAGTTTATTTCTGGAATCTTAATTCTGTTTCATTTATCTGTATGTGTAATTTTTAATCTAAAGATTTATTTATTTATTTGAAACACAGAAAAAGGAGAGGGAAAGAGAGATTTTCCAGTCGCTGGTTCATACCACAGCTAGTCACAATGTTCAGGGCTGGGCCAGGCTGAAGCCAGAATCCAGGTGCTTCATCTGGGTCTCCCACATGGATAGCAGGAGCCCAGGTACTTGGGCCATCCTCTGCTGCTTTCCCAGGCACATTAGCAGAAGAAATTCTTGAAGAAATTAAATCCAGGATGAACCTTTGAACAATTAGGATACTAATTGAGATTCCCTTATCAGAGTACCTGGGTATGATGTGAGCTACACTCCTCCAGTTTCCTGCCAGCGCACATCCTGGGAGAGAGTGGTGATGGCTTTAGTATTTGGGTTCCTGCCACCCACTTGGAGACTTGGATTGGGTTTCTGATTCCTGGCTTCTGCTTCTAGCTGGTGCGTGTGGTGTATTTAGGGAAGGAGTTGGTAGATGGCATTGTTCTTTGTATTGTCAAGCTCTTTCTGCCTCTCAAAAATTAAAAGAAAAAATTAATGCTGCTAATGTTTTGTGGTTTTCTTTCTTTTTTAAAAAAATTTATTTATTCGAAAGCCAGAGTGACAGAAAGGGAGAGACAGAAATACCTTCCATCTGTTGGTTACTTCCTAAATGGCCACAACAGCTAGATCTGGGCCAGTTGGAAGCCAGGAGCCAGGAACTCCATCCTGGTCTCCCACATGGGTGGCAGGGACCCAGGTACTTGGGCCATCCTCTGCTGCCTTTGTAGATTCATTAGGAAGACGCTTGATCAGAAGCAGAGAAGCCAGGACTCAAACCAGAACTCTATACAGGGTGCTGGTGTTACAAGGGGCAGCTTAACTTGCTGCGTGACAACACTGGCCCCAGTTTTCTCTTTTTCAGTAGAGTTTTTATTCTAATAGCTGCAATTATAGTGCTTGTTTGTCAAAATGAAAACTGAAAACTAATATGCAAAACAGTTGATCACTCACTAATCATATATTGAAAGCAGTAAGTAGTCCCAGACACTGAATAAGAGTTCCGTGGTAATCTCCGGGATAAATTAAAAAGTTCCAGCTTCTTGGGTGTTTACGATGGCAAATCAGACCCTTGTACACTGAGGGAGGAAAGGCTATTTTCATACATAGCGATGGGGGTGCTTCCACGGGGTTTGGCTTTGGAACTGGCCACCTCCCAGCTCTTCTGGCGAGACCCCTGACATCCTGCCAATGTGTCTGAGCAAGAGTGTGAGCAAGTGGGTGCTGGGAACCACAGGCTCTGCTCTGGCCACACACTTCCCAAGGGGCCTGAGGGGAAGAGTAGCACTCCGTGGCCACCCAGCCCACCCCTTTGGTGTCAGTGTGAGCACAAGTACAGGCACAACGCTGTGGGGTTCAGGGTGGCTCCAAGACAAGTAAGTCACAGGCATCTCTACTGTGGCCACGCAGAAATGGTTGCAGTTGGTTTTGTCACCATTTCTCGTGTTCCCGTAGGAAAGTAGATGATCCAGTCAGTGGATTGGCACTCAGGCCGGTACTGCCAAGCCTGCACTAAGAAGTCTCCCTGCTATGTTTTCTTTTTCTTTTCATTTTTTTTTTTTTAATTTGACAGAGTTAGACAGTGAGGGAGTGAGAGAGAAAGAGACAGAGAGAAAGGTCTTCCCTCTGTTGGTTCAACCCCCAAATGGCCACTATGGCTGGAGCTATGCCTATCCGAAGCCAGAAGCCAGAAGCCTGCACTCGGGTGCAGGCGCCCAAGCACTTGGGCCATCCTCCACTGCCTTCCCAGGCCACAGCAGAGAGCTGGACTGGAAGAGGAGCCACTGGGACTAGAACCCAGTGCCCATTTGGGATGCCGGTGCCGCAGGCGGAGGATTAACCAAGTGAGCCACGGGGCTGGCCCCCCTGCTATGTTTTCAAGTACTCTCCTTATCTTGTATTTTTAAGTTAAAAAACAATTCCCTGAATTCAAGTTAAAAACCAATCACCAGACTGATCTCAGTAGATCCACTATGCAGAGGTGAGGTTGACTCTTTCTCTCTGTCTCTCTTTTTAAAAGATTTACTTATTTGCAAGTCAGAGTTACACAGAGAGGAGAGGCAGAGAGAGGAGAGAAGAGAGAGAGAGAGAGATCTTCCATTCCACGGGGTTTGGCTTTGGAACTGGCCACCTCCCAGCTCTTCTGGCGATGGAATGGTTCACTCCCCAATTGGCCGCAACGGATCCAAAGCCAGCAGCCAGGAGCTTCTTCCAGGTCTCCCACGTGGGTGCAGGAGCCCAAGGATACTGCTTTTCCAGGCCATAGCAGGGAGCTGGGTTAGAAGTGGAGCAGCTGGGACATGAACTGGCTTCCATATGGAATGCCGGGGTTTTAGGCCAGGGCATTACTCCGCTGCGCCACAGTTTGGCTCTTAATTTAACCTAGTGAGGGACTCTTGGAGGCCCGGCGTCAATGCGCCCAAATCCCTTCTCCGTACCCAACAGGGCGTTTTCTTTTTGCAATGGTTCTGGGTACCAGAAACTGCCTCAGTGGAAACAAACTATTTACATTAAGTAAAAACCTGGCTGCCTCCGGACAGTGTGGTGTGCTGCACCTGTGTCCAGCCTATGGCGTCAAGCAGAGGAAGGTGGGGGTGGTGAGGGGGCAGCGGACGCGGGCGGGGATGCGCCTTCACTTCTGGCTCCGGGGCTGACTGGACAGCCAGTCCAGCACTTCGTAGAGCCGTCCCCGCTGGTGCCGCAGTGCACCAGTCCTGTGGTGGAGGGACTGTGGCCCCGGCTCGTCTGTGATTTCAGACGCGTTCATGGCGTTCGGGAGGTCCTGCTCATTGGCAAACGCCAGCAGGGCCGCGCAGAGCCGCGTCATGGAGCTCCTCCCGCACCTCGTTCACACGCTCTCGTTTATTGCTGGCCTCCGCAAAGAGCAAGGCTTGGGTGTTCGGGAAGTAGTGGCGCCGTAGCGGCCGAATCTGGGCCTGGCCGCCCACACCCCACACGGTGAAGTGACGCTAGTGTACTCCACAGTCTCCACGGTGAAGCCCACTGTGGGGAGGTGGTCACGGTTTCCCCGAGCTTCAGCTTGTCTGGCATCGTCATCTTCCCCGCAGCATCCAGGCCCGCCGTGAGGGGACGCATTGCCTTTCCGCCGAAAAGGCCCTTAGGGGTTTGCAAAGATGTTCCCCATGTTTGTGGGCGACTGGAACCTACATCAGCCAGGGAGACCCGCGGGCAGCCGCTCTGAGCCAGGCCACCACCGGGCACACCCTGCTTGTAGTTTTCTTACCATACCTGTTATACTTTATGTGTTAAATTTATTCTTAAGGCCGGTGCCGTGGCTCAACAGGCTAATCCTCCGCCTTGTGGTGCCGGCACACCGGTTCTAGTCCCGGTCGGGGTGCTGGATTCTCCGGTTGCTCCTCTTCCAGTCCAGCTCTCTGCTGTGGCCCGGGAGTGCAGTGGAGGATGGCCCAAGTGCTTGGGCCCTGCACCCCATGGGAGACCAGGAAAGCACCTGGCACCTGGCTCCTGCCATCGGATCAGCGCGGTGCGCCGGCCGCGGTGGCCATTGGAGGGTGAACCAACGGCAAAGGAAGACCTTTTTCTCTGTCTCTCTCTCTCACTGTCCACTCTGCCTGTCAAAAATAAAATAAATAGGCCGGCGCCGTGGCTCAACAGGCTAATCCTCTGCCTTGCGGCGCCGGCACACCGGGTTCTAGTCCCGGTCGGGGCACCGGATTCTGTCCCGGTTGCCCCTCTTCCAGGCCAGCCCTCTGCTGTGGCCCAGGAGTGCAGTGGAGGATGGCCCAGGTGCTTGGGCCCTGCACCCCATGGGGAGACCAGGAAAAGCACCTGGCTCCTGGCTCCTGCCATCGGACAAGCGCGGTGCGCCGGCCGCAGCGTGCCGACCGCGGCGGCCATTGGAGGGTGAACCAACGGCAAAGGAAGACCTTTCTGTCTGTCTCTCTCTCTCACTGTCCACTCTGCCTGTAAAAAAAAAAAAAAAAAAAAAAAAAAAATAAATAAATAAATAAATAAATTTATTCTTAAATATTCCAACTTTTAATATTACTATAGATGGAATTGTTCTGTTACTACTTTGTAATTTATTTGAGAGACAGAGTTCCCATCTGCTGGTTCACTTCTAAGATGCCCACAGTAGCCAAGGGCTGAAGCCACCAGAGCTAGGAACTCAATCCCAGGCTTCCACAGAAGGTAGCAGGAACCCAACCTCTTGAGTCATCACTGCTGGCTCCCAGGAGCTGGGTTAGCAGGGAGCTGGATCAGGAGCTGGAACCAGGAGTCTAACCTAGGTACTCTGATAGGCGATGTGAATGTCCTAAACAGTATAGTTAGGCCACAGACTTGGTCCTGAAATTGTTTTTTTTTTTTTTTTTTTTTTTTTTTTTTTTTTTTTTTTTTTTACAGGCAGAGTGGATAGTGAGAGAGAGAGACAGAGAGAAAGGTCTTCCTTTTGCCGTTGGTTCACCCTCCAATGGCCGCCGCGGTCCGCGCGCTGCGGCCGGCGCACCGCGCTCGTCCGATGGCAGGAGCCAGGAGCCAGGTGCTTTTCCTGGTCTCCCCATGGGGTGCAGGGCCCAAGCACCTGGGCCATCCTCCACTGCACTCCCGGGCCACAGCAGAGGGCTGGCCTGGAAGAGGGGCAACCGGGACAGAATCCGATGCCCCGACCGGGACTAGAACCCGGTGTGCCGGCGCCGCAAGGCGGAGGATTAGCCTGTTGAGCCACGGCGCCGGCCCTGAAATTGTTTTGATTTCATTTTCATGTACCTTGTTGCTGTCAAGAAATTCAGTTAATTTTTGTATACTGATCTTACGTTCTGTAACTTTGCTGGATTTGTTTATTCTAATCATATCTTAGTAGTTTATAATCTATATATGGAATTATTGGCAAATAGAGATGGTTCTACTTCATTTCCAATCTGGATACCTTTGTTGTTTTTTTTTTTTAATCTTTTATTTTTTTTTTTTTAAATTTTGAGAGACAAGAGAGAACTCTCATCCACTAATTCATTCTCTAAATGCCTGCAACAGTTAGGACTGGGCCAAAGCCAGGCCACATGTGTGGCAAGAACTCAGCCATAAGAGTTACCATAGATGCTGTCTCCCAGGTTCTGTATTAGCAGGAAGCTGGAGTCAGGACCCAGGCCCTATGATACCTTAACAGCCAGGCCGTTTTAGTTTTCTTACTTTACTATCCTGAATAGCAATTCCAGTGTAGAGTTGGATTGAAGAGGCAGGAGTGGACATCCTTGTCTTCCTGTTCGTAGGAGGACAGCATTACATATGGTGTTATGTGTAGGCTTTAAAAAAAGAGAGATTTATTTGAAAGGCAGAGTTATAGAGAGGGAGAGGCAGAAAAGAAGAGATCTTCCATTTTCTGGTTCACTCCCCAAAAGGCCACAATGGCCAGGGCTCGGCCAGGTCAAAGTCAGGAGCCAGGAGCTTCATCTGTGTCTCTGTGGTTGCAGGGGCTCAAGCACTTTGACCATCTTCTCCTGCTTTTCCCCAAGACATTAGCAGAGAGCTGGATTGAAATTGGAGCAGCTAGGACTCGAACTGGCACTGTTGGGGCTGCAGGCTGTGGCTTAACCCACTGCACTGCAGCTCCAGCCACATCTTCAGGCTTTTTTATAAGTGCCCTTTTATGTAAATAAGATCACACTGAGTATATTACTTTCTAAACAAGCTTTAAAGAGTTTAGCTTGCTTTGATATAAGCAGTTGTTTCTGCAATTTTTTTTAAAAGATTTATTTATTTGAAAGAGTTACAATGAGAGAGAGGGAGAGACAGAGAGAGAGAGAAAGAGACCTTCCATCTGCTGGTTCACTCCCCAGCTGGCCACAATGGCAAGGGCTGGGCCAGACTGAAGCCAGGAGCTTCTTCCAGCTTTCCCACATGAGTGCAGGGGCCCAAGCACTTTGGCCATCTTCTGTTGCCTTCCCATGCCCATTAGCAGGTAGCTGGATCAGAAGTGGAACAGCCGGAACACACAAACCAGTGTCCATATGGGATGCCAGCATTGTAGGTGGTAGCTTAACTTGCAAAACCACAACATCAGCCCTGCTTCTACTGATTTATAATCCTGTATGTTCATTTAGACGTTTCAGTGGGGCCATCATTTGACTGAGTTTAACCACTTATACTTTTTTAAAAGCAACACTTTATTGTAAAAATATTGAGAGTTCCCCATTCATCGACACAGTCGTCTGTTTCAGAAACTGTACAACTTTCTTTGGTAGTAGTACCAAAAAAAAGCTTAGGCTTCCAAGTTAGCCTGTGGTATAGTGGACTTCTCTACCCTCTAGGCTTACAATTTTTGAAAAAGTAGCTACTTGTATTTAGAAATTATTTCTCATTTGGCTAAAATTCTACAGAATAATTAGCTCTGTTAATTTTTAATTTTAGTATATGAAGGATTGAGGGAGAAAATAGCTCCAACTCTTATACTTTGGATATTCTTTGTGGCCTGGCATGATGGTAATTTTTCTGGATTCCATTATAAGGCCTGTTCAGTGCTACCTCTCTGTATAATAGTTAAATCAACAGCCCGTGCCTGATGGACAAGAATCATCCAGCTTTTAACCTCTAGGTGGCAGCATAAGTCTTACTGTACTACTAGTTTTTCCTCTCTTGAACTGTATTTCTGATTTAAGTAATACAATTATTGTGATTTTGCCAGCTTGCTTTCCTAACTTGATGATGATTTATTTTTTTAGTTTTTGAAAGTCAGTGTTATATATAGAGAGGTGGAGGCAGAGAGATCTTTCATTCACAGGTTCTCTCCTGAAATGGCCGAAATGACTGGGACTGTGCCAGGCTGACACCAGGAGCTTCATCTGGGTCTCCCAGAGGGTGGCAGGGGCCCAAGCACTGGGGCCATCTTCTGCTACTTTTCCAGGACATTAACAGGGAGCTGGATTGGAAGCAGAGCAGCCAGGATTCCAACTGGCCATCAAATGGGATGCTTGGTGTCACTGGTGATGGCTTTACCCCCTGTGCTGTAACGCTGGCCCCTCGATTTTATTTTTAAAGATTTATTTATTTATTTGAAAGAATTATGGAGATAGACAAAGAGATCTTCCACCTGCTTATATACTCCCCAGATGGCTGTAATGGCCTGGGCTGGGCAGGGCTGAAGCAGGAGCCAGGAGCCTCATCCTGTATTCTACATAGGTGCAAGAGCCCAAGCACCTGGGCCATCCTCCGCTGCCCCTGCCAGACCAGCAGCAGGGAGCTGAGTTGGAAGCAGAGCAGAGTGAGGCATGAACTGGCGCCCACATGGGATGCTGGTTGTGTAGGCAGCAGCCCCACTGCTGTACCACAACGTTGGCCCCACTTTGCTTGATTTTTA
The DNA here is from genome assembly GCA_949820135.1 of Sylvilagus floridanus. Classification (NCBI taxonomy): domain Eukaryota; kingdom Metazoa; phylum Chordata; class Mammalia; order Lagomorpha; family Leporidae; genus Sylvilagus; species Sylvilagus floridanus. Next base: position 5,036,914 of record OX463228.1, on the reverse strand, counting down.
CACTTTTTTTCTTTTAAGATTTATTGATTTATTTGAAAGGCAGAGTTACAGAGAGGCAGAGACAGAGAGAAAGGGGTCTTCCATCTGGTGCTTTACCCCTTAAATGGCTACATTGGCCAGAGCTGGGCCGATTTGAAGCCAGGAGTTTCTTCCAGGTCTCCCACAGGGTGCAGAGGCCCAAGGACTTGGGCCATCTTCTGCTGCTTTCCCAGGTCATAGCAGAGAGCTGGATCAGAAGTAGAGCAGCTGGGACTTGAACTGGTGCCTTATATGGGATGCCAGCGCTGCAGACTGGGGCTTTAACCCTCTGCGCCACAGTGCTGGCCTCTACACTTTTGTTTTCCTTTTCATCATTCTGTCTTTTTCTTTAACATTTCCTTGTTTATGCCTTGAGTCCTTTCATTTCTCTCTGGTCAAAAAGTTGCTTTTAATTAAGGAGATAGTCCATTTAACTCAACAGTTTGCACACCTGGTTACAAGACTGTCAAAGTGGATTCAGTTCTCTCATCTAGTCACTTACCTGTGGCTGGTGTCCTCAAAATCTGTTGGTTATCATGTTTTATTAGATAATGCCATATTAAATTAAGCAGGAATGTTAGCTTAAATTGATAAAAATAGGGCCGCTGATGCACCTGGGAAGGCAGTGGCTGATAGCCCAAGTACTTGGGTTCCTGCCACCCACTTATAAAACCCGGATGGAGTTCTCAGCTCCCGGCTTCACCTGGACAAGCCCTGGCTATTGCCGGCATTGAGGAATGAACCAGTAGACAGAAAACCAATTTTTTTTTCTTTCTCGCTCTGTCACTCTCTTTCAAATAAAATTTTCTTTAAAGATTTATTTTTATTTATTTGAAAGAGTTAGAGAGGGAAAGGGAAAGCTTCCATCCACTGGTTCACTCCCCAAATGGCCTCAGCTGGGATCAACCCAGTTAAGGGATCAGAGAGCTGGGCTGATCCGAAGTCAAGAGCCAGGAGCTTCTTCCAGATCTCCAAATAGGTACAGGGACCCACGGCTTTGGGCCATCTTTGCTGCTTTTCCCAGGCCATTAGCAGGAAGCAGGATCAGAAATGGAGAGGGTGGCACTGGAACCAATGCCCATATGCGATGCTGGTGTTGCAAACGGCAACTCACATAAAATTTTAAAATGGTGAAATAAAATTGGACTAATTAGTCCCTTGAGAATAATCTCTTTGTTTTTATAATAAAGTTTACAAATACTTAGCCATTTTTAGTGATGACAGTGAAGTCTCCTGTCAACTATTGAGTTGCTGTCAACTATTTGAATTACTAATTCATACGAGACCCTGTAGTGATAGGAAGATGAGTATGACATAATTACTGCCCTTGTGCACTTTACAATCTAGTAGGAAAGGGAGACAAGACAAGTAAACTATCCTTTTTTTTAAAGATTTTATTTATTTGCTTGAGAGGTAGAGTTATAGACAAAGAGAGGTCTTCCGTCCTCTGGTTCACTCCCCAAATGGCCACCGTAACAGCCGGAACTGAGCTCAATCTGAAGCCAGAAGCCAGGAGCTTCCTCTGGGTCTCCCACATGGGTGCAGGGCCCAAGCCTGTTTCCCAGGCCATAGCAGAGAGCTGGTTGGAAGAGGAGCATCCGGGACTAGAACCAGTGCCCATATAGGATGCCAACACCACAGGTGGTGGCTTAGCCCACTATGCCACAGCGCTGGCCCCAAGTAAATGATACTTCATGGAAAATAGAGGAGATATGCTTCCTAAGAGTTCAGAGAACTGTATAGGTAGAGGAGAAGAGGGCACTTGCTTGAGGTTGCTTTAAGAATGGCAGAAACTTTCATTTTGTTTATCACCAATCAGGGTTACCTAGGACCATTGAATTTAAAAGGATTTTGAGAAGGGGATTCAGAGAAGTTAATTAGTGGTGTTTGTTATGAACAGGAAAATGGGTATGGTAACATTTACTATTTCCAGAACACTGAAAACAGACCTTAAAGAACCCATAGGATATTCGTGAGTGGAAGTGGGAAGGGAGCATATCCCAGGTGGAATGAACGTAGGAGCAAAGCGGAATTTGAAAGCAATAGCTGTGCTGAAGGAACTGTGTTGTGATAGGATCTGGTGCTGAAGGACCCCAGGTTATAGTAGGGGCAATAAGGACAAAGACCAGGAAGGAGACAAGGGCCAGGCTGAAGAAGGCCTTGAGCTCTAGGAGTTGAGGAGATGGACTCTGGTAATGGAAACCATGTGATTTTTTTTTTTTTTTTTAGAACATGTATTCTGTTTTGCTTTTTTTTTTTCTTTAAAATGTATTTGTTTATTTGAAAGACAGAGTTAGAGGAAGAGACAGAGAGATCTTCCATCAACTGGTTCACTCTCCAAATGATTACAATGGCCAGGACTAGGCCAGGCTGAAGCCAGGTGACAGGAGTTTCATTTGGGTCTCCCATATGTGTGGCAGGGGCCCAAACATCATCCACTGCTTTCCCAGGCCATTGCAGGGAGCTGGATCAGAAATGGAGCATCTAAGAATTGATCCTGTGCTCATATGGGATGTTGGCATTTCAGGCAGCTGCTTAATCCACTGTGCCATAATGCTACCCCAAAAATGGTCTTTAAAAAGTATTTTAATGACTGTAACATTAAGTGTATTCATTGTAGGTGGTTGGTGGAGATACTTTATGAGAAAAGATTTTACTACAAATTTAATTAAAAAAAAAATGAAGTGGGGGCAGGCATTGTAACTCAGTGGGTTAGGCTGCTGGCTGTGATGGAAGCTTCCCAAATCACGAGTACCAGTTTGAGTCCTGGCTGCTCATCTTCCAATCCAGCTCCCTGCTAATGTGCCCGAGAAGGCAACAGATGATGATCCAAGTACTTGGGCCTCAGCCATCCATGTGGGAGAACAGAATGGAGTTCCTGGTTCATGGCTTTAGCCTGGACCATCCCCAGGCGTTACAGCCATTTCCAACAGATGGAAAATCTGTCTCTCCTCCTCTCTCTGTAACTCTGCCTTTAAATAAATAAAAATTAAATCTTTATTTTTTTAAAAAAGTAGCCTTCTATAGATTAATGAATTTTGAGTCCTGCCTGTATTTGCCTTGACAAGGCCAAACCAAATGATTTCATGGGCCTTATATGGCCCACAGGCCATACGTTCCCCACCCCTGAAAACAATGAGTTAATGAATCCTTAACAACAATAAAATAGGGAATAGCACTTTGACATAGCAGGTAAAGCTGCCACCTGCAGTGCTGGCATCCCATGTGGGTGCCATTTTGAGTCCTGGCTACTCCACTTCCCATCCAGCTCTTTGCTATGGCCTGGAAAAGCAGAGGATGGCCCAAGTCCTTGGGCCCCTGCACCCACATGGGGGACCTGGCAGAAGCTCCTGGCTTCAGATTGCCCCAGCTCCAGCCTTTGTCACCATCTGGGCAGTGAACCAGGGCATGGAAGACACTCTCTCTTCCTCTCTCTTTCACTGCCTCTCAGTAACTGTGCCTTTTTTTTTTTTTTTTTTTTTTTGAAGATTTATTTATTTGAGAGGGAGAGGGAGAGAGAGAGAGAGAGGTCTTCCATCACTGGTTCACTCCCCAAATGGCTGCAATAGCCAGAGCTGGGCTGATCCGAACCCAGGAGCCAGGAGCTTCTTCCAGGTCTCCCACACGGGTGCAGGAGCCCAAGGACTTGGGCCATCCTCCACTGCTTTCCCAGGCCATAGCAGAGAGCTGGATTGGAAGTGGAGCAGCTAGGACTCGAATTGGTGCCCATATGGGACGCCGGCACTGCAGGCTGTAGCTTTACCTGCTATGCCACAATGCTGGCTCTTCTGCCTTTCAAATAATAAATAAATCTTTAAAAAATAAACAAAGAAAGTAAAAAAAAATAGCCCATAACCTTACCATTAAGAGATAACCACTCCCTGGCACACGGCTCAACAGGCTAATCCTCCGCCTTGCGGCGCCGGCACACTGGGTTCTAGTCCCGGTTGGGGTGCCGGATTCTGTCCTGGTGGCCCCTCTTCCAGGCCAGCTCTCTGCTGTGGCCAGGGAGTGCAGGGGAGGATGGCCCAAGTGCTTGGGCCCTGCACCCCTTGGGAGACCAGGAGAAGTACCTGGCTCCTGCCATCGGATCAGCGCGGTGCGCCCGCCGCAGCGCGCCGGGCACGGCGGCCATTGGAGGGTGAACCAACGACAAAGGAAGACCTTTCTCTCTGTCTCTCTTTCTCACTGTCCACTCTACCTGTTAAAAAAAATGAGAGAGAGAGAGAGATAACCACTCTTAGCATCTATTGTGCTTTTTAATCGCACTTACATTCCTTTTCTGTATGGGTGCATGTGTTTATGTTCATACTTGTGCCCATACATACACACAGACATAGTTTTTTTTTTTTTTTAATTTAAACTGAGACTGGAGTATATAGCTTTAGACTGTGCATTTTTTTTTAAGATATATTTTATTGATTTGAAAGACAGAGTTACAGAGAGAGGTAGACAGAGAGAGAGGTCTTCCATCTGCTGGTTCACTCCCCAGATGGCCGCAACGGCCAGAGCTGTGCCAATCTGAAGTCAGGAGCCAGGAGCTTCTTCCGGGTCTCCCATGTGGATGCTGGGGCCCAAGGACTTGGGCCATCCTCTACTGCTTTCGCAGGCCATAGCAAAAAGCTGGATTGGAAGTGGAGCAGCTGGGACTTGAACCGGCACCCATATGGGTTACGGTGCCCCAGGCCAGGGTGTTAACCACTACACCATAGCACTGGCCCCTGTACATTTGTTTTTATTTTATTTTAAACCTTTTCCTGTGTCATTGAAGAGTCTACCATTAATTTTTTGAGTAGAGAAATTGCATACTTTAGGAGGCATCGCTGCACAGGCTGGCATAGATTGGTGGGCACCAGAAGCAGCAGGTTACTGTGGAGTCCAGGGTGAAGGTAGAGGGCTGGAACACCTGGGGCAGTGGATTGGGGACAATACACTGCCAGCTGATGTTTCAGAATTGTAATTTTCAGGACTGGGTAAATGGGTGTGGAGATGTTAGAAGATAAGCAGAAATTAGAGTTTACCTAATGAAGCTTTGAGCCTGATTTAGGTCAGAGAAGTAAGGTGGTGAGATACTTGGTTAACAAAAAATATCACCATTTTGCATATTTCTTCATTGGCAGGTATCTTTTTTTTTTTTTTTTTTTAGAAATAAGTAAAAGTCATTTGTAAAGGTTGGCATTATTAATAGGATGAAAGCAATGCTCTTATCTAGTTCACTCATATCACCTAGGCAACAGGTAATGTTTTAGATAGTGAATAGTGAGTTATTTGATCTCAGGGAAATGAATGTGTGAAGCAGGCTATCCATTACTTCAAGAAAAGTTAGCAGTCATTGGCCCAAAATATTTGCTGTTGCTGCAACTGTTAATTAGTAGCTATATTTGGATTATATCAGCACTGGGCTTCTACTCATAGGAGTGAAGACCACATTTGCACGTAGCTGGAGATTTGTGGGATCTCTGATTGAGAGAGAAATAAATATTTGGGCAAGTTACCTTTTAGCGAGGCACTTCCCACCCCTGCGTTGTTGATAACACCAAGCATTACCGTTTGGTAAATGTCATTGCTAACCCGATAGGCAAAATAATGTTGACTTCTTTAATTGTGAAAGTGAACCTTTTTTTGTTGTCATGTTTGTTGATTGTATCTGTTGATAAGGGCTGGACATTCAAGCAAGTATAAATTTAAAGCCAGGGAACTTGATTCAAAAACACCCTAAAAAAAACAATATAAAAATCTGAATTTCTCACATACCATCTAAAACTGACCCTTTTTTTTTTCTTTGCTTTATATACAGTAGTCATTAGTATGGCATTCCATTTAGATGGTAATACAGTATAAAATCTAGAAACCCCACTTTGAAGAGACTCAGGATTATTTCTCATAATTAGAAATTGTAAATTTAACCTTTAAGTATCCTGTTTTTAAAAATGTATTATGATAATAGGAAATAAAACATACCATTATTTCTCTTTTTTCCCTTGGTTAACAAATTAGAATACACAAACCTCAAATTACCTTTAAGGCTTATATGCATTATATCTTTTATCCATTAGTCAAGTTATTTCATAAACCCAGTGTTGCCTCTGAAATGGTTTTACCCACAAAGAGGATTTTACCATAAAATGCTTGCAGTGTTTTTCTTCTGATGATTTTGGGGGAGGGGAAAGATAGTGGAATATTCTCAGTGTATGAATTAATTTAGATAGAGTTGGTTTTAAAGTAATGTTCTGGATAATTCTGCAAAGGGTATGATAGGTAAGATGTGCATGATGAAACAAAAGTCAATATTTGGGGAATCATGTTCAAGCATTAAAGAACATTTAATGACAGAAAAATGCTAATAATATGTAAAGACAATGACAAGTGGGAAAAAAACAGCACAAAACTAACAGTTTTTTATATTTGTTTCCTTCCTCTTTTTTATTTTTTTAAATGTATTTGAGAAGGAAAGAGCCAGTGAGTTTCCATCCTCTGGCTCACTCTTCAAGTACCCCAAATCGCAGGGAGGGCAGGAGCTGGCGGCCAGGAACTCAGTCCATGGCTCCCACTTGCGTGGCAGGGACCCATTTACTGGAACCACCACCTGCTGCCTCCCAAGGCCCATATTGGTGTGAAGCTGGGATTGGAATCGGAATTAACCTGCTGTGACTCAGGATACCCACATCCCATATCAGTGTGGCTGTTACAAGTCCCAGCTACTCTGCTTCCAATCCAGCTTCTTGCTAATGTGCCTGGAAGCAGTGGATAATGGCCTAAGGTCTTGAGGTTCTGCCACCATGGCGAGCACCCAGGTGGAGTTCCTGGCTTCATCTTGGCCCAGCCCTGGCTATTACTGACATTTGAGGAGTGAACCAGTAGTCAGAAGGTCTCTCATCTTCATCTGCATCTCTGTGGATGATGGCAAACAGTGGTTGGAAGATATCTTTCCTCTCTCTCTCTCTCTCTGTATGTGCTCCCACAAGAGAGTATCGTGTTAGTCTGCCTTTTGAGTAGTGAAGATAAATAAAAATGTAGGCAGATATTAAACCTAGCATAGGATGCTGGTCTCTTAATTGGTATTTTCACTGCTAAGCCAAATGCCCAGCCCTCCATGAGCTTTTGGAAATAGTCTTACATTGTTCTCTTTAGCAAGATTGTTCTTTTTGGTTAATGCTATCTGCTATTTCTGTTACTTCAATTTGGGTTATTATAATGTCAAAGCTATAGTGTCTCATAAATAAATACTAAATTATTGGTGTAGTTTGGCCTGGCTGAATTCCTTTCTTTCCTCACCTCTTCATGTGAATATCAGGATGTGATTGATTGCAGGACAGAGATAAAAGTTCAAACTGAGAAAAGGAGGTTGTGTTTCTTCTTTAACTTGCTGCTGTTCTCTAAGTTTTCTGACAGACCTGTTGAGTGATGCATTATTATTGTCATTTAAAATTTCTTGGAACACCACTTGTCCTGAAAACCAAAGCATCTTCAACTACTTGTTAACTAACTTAGGGACTGTTTGATGAAAGAACTTACCTAAGGAGCTAACAACCCAGCTGGTGCATACAAATATTTTAGAATTGGAAAGGAATGAATAAGGAGGATTTTAGACTCACGTTAATAATTAAAACTTACATCACTTAATTGTCACATCAACAGAAGTCATCCTTCTATATGTGCATGGAAATTATGGGTAGTGGTGTAAGAAGTAGAGTGAATTAATAATATATAATGGAGACAGCAGATCTGAGCAATGGAGAATTGTTAGAATAGAGGTTAGTTGTCTGTGTAGGGGTGGGAAGCCATCTGGGGATTATACAGGTGTCATTGATTTCAGTTACAGTATAATCATTTCAGTTGGTCCTGTGTTTATAGACCTTGAAGTGCGATCCTGAGTGGGAAGTCTACCCATGCAGTTTATTTTTAGAAGTGGTTGAGCCTACTGTAGTGATAGATTGCTTTTGAAGAACAGTTGTAAACATTAAAGCATGATAATAGTATTGTAGGAGCTGGAGCTACACCTTGTGAAAATGAATCTGTGTCCACTTCCTCAGTCAGCAGGAAAGGAAAGCCAGCATGAAGGAGGAAATGTGCAGATGTCTGAAGCAAAGAGCTCGTTTGGACATCCCTGTGGGGAAAGCTTAGGAAATCACTGCATCGTTCTATATACATGGTCCTAGGGGGATTACTGACCTGCAGGTTTCTTCTTTTCCAGCTCTAAGAACCACCTTAGAAATGGACACACTATAACTAATGTAAACATGTAAACTTTGACTTTAAGTCCCTGTTTCATGCTTCCAAAATATGCCCATTGGAAAATAGTCATGATTGTTGATATCTCTATGGGCATTTTTTTTCTATTTTTTTAAATTTTTAAATTTTTATTTTTTTGACAGGCAGAGTGGACAGTGAGAGAGAGACAGAGAGAAAGGTCTTCCTTTTTGCCGTTGGTTCACCCTCCACTGGCCACTGCGGCCGGCACGCTGCGGCCAGCGCACCGCGCTGATCCGAAGCCAGGAGCCAGGTGCTTCTCCTGGTCTCCCATGCGGGTGCAGGGCCCAAGGACTTGGGCCATCCTCCCCTGCACTCCCTGGCCACAGCAGAGAGCTGGCCTGGAAGAGGGGCAACCGGGACAGAATCCAGCGCCCTGACCGGGACTAGAACCCGGTGTGCTGGCGCCGCAAGGTGGAGGATTAGCCTAGTGAGCCGTGGCGCAGGCCGGCATTTTTTTTTTAAGATTTTTTTTTTAAAGATTTTGAGAGGCAGAGTTACAGACAGAGGAAGAGACAGAAAGAGAGGTCTTCCATCCATTGGTTCATTCCCTAAATGGCTGCAAAAGTCAGAGCCAGGCCAATCCAAAGCCAGGAGCCAGGAGCTTCTTCTGGGTCTCCCATACAGGTGCAGGGGCCCATCTTCTACCACTTTCCTGGGCCACAGCAGAGAGCTGGATTCGAAGAGGAGCATCCTGGACACAAACCAGTGCCCATTTGAGTTGCTGGTGTCACAGGCAGAAGCTTAACTCACCACTGGCCCCCACTTTGGGCATTTTGGGACATTTTTTTTTTTTTTTTTTTTTTTTAAGATTTACTTATTTATTTGAAAGGCAGAGTTACAGAGAGAGATCAGTCTTCATCCACTTCATCTTTGCTCCCCAAATGGCCACAACAGTCAGAGCTGAGCCTATCTGAAGCTAGACGTCAGGAGCTTCCTCTGGGTCTCCCACCTGGGTGCAGGGGTCCAACTACGTGGTCCACCTTCTGCTATTTTCCCAGGTGCGTTAGCAGGGAGCCGGATCGGAAGTGGAACAGTGGGACTTGAACCAGCGCCCATATGGGATGCCAGCCTTGCAGGCGGTGGATTAACCTGCTACACCACAGTGCTGGCCCTGACATTTGTTTTCTTAAAAGAGGTTCTTAAGACTCCCGGTCTAAAGAATTAAATCTTACCTATAATTGAAATGGTAAAAATTTTATGTTTGTCTAAATTAAAGAATGCTTTAGGGAGAGTATACTATTTTGTTTCAGTGAGCACCTTGTTGGAATTACTTTTTCAAACTGTAGCTCAAGAAGTGCCTCTGAGGAAAATAAGAGTAGTGGAGAGCTGTCACTGCGGCTCAAGAGGCTAATCCTCCGCCTAGCGGTGCCAGCACACCGGGTTCTAGTCCCGTTCAGGGCGCCAGATTCTGTCCCGGTTGCCCCTCTTCCAGGCCAGCTCTCTGCTGTGGCCAGGGAGTGCAGGGGAGGATGCACCCCTTGGGAGACCAGGAGAAGCACCTGGCTCCTGGCTTCGGATCAGCGTGGTGTGCCGGCCGCAGTGGCCATTGGAGGGTGAACCAATGGCAAAAGGAAGACCTTTCTCTCTGTCTCTCTCACTGTCCACTCTGCCTGTCAAAAAAAAAAAAAAAAAGAGTAGTGGAGAGAAGTAATGGCCTGAATCTAAGGGGAAGAACGATACCTGGAAAATAAGTAGGCCGGAGCCAGATGCTAAGTAGCTAGCTAGCAGCTAAGGACTAAGAGTGATTAAGAGCTTGGGCTCTGGAGTTGTACAGCTTTATTATGAATCTCCACTTGCTGCTCACTTCAGTCTTATTCAAGGTACTTCACTTTCTAATTGGAAGATTTCTTTCTAGTTTCTTCATTTGAAATGGAGATGATAGCCTTAAAACAATCCTCAAATTTTTTGGTGTCAGGACTTCTTTAAACTCTTAAAAATTAATAGTTACCCCCAAAGAACTTCTGTTTTAGTGTGTTGTGTCTATCTGTGTTCAGTTCTTTTGAAATGAAAATTGAGTGGCATTTCTTTATACATTAAAAAGTGTTTTTAAATGTCTGTCTTGTTAAAACATAGCTGGGTTTTCATAAATGCTTTTGTGATTTTTAAAAAATTTTTGTTTATCTGACAGGCAAAGAGAGACACAGACAGAATTCCCATCTGCTGGTTTACTCCCCAAATGCCTATAAAGCTGGGACTGGACCAGGCCAAAGTTAGGAATTCGTAATTCAGTCCAGGTCTTCAGTTGGGTTCCCTATGCCATCATCTGCTGCCTCCCAGGGTGTGTATTAGCAGGAAGCTGGATTGGAAATGAAGGCGATAGAGCTTGAACCATGTACTTCCATGATAGGGTGCAGGTATCGTCTCAAACACTGCACCACACCCCCGCACTAGAATATTACTTTTATTATTATTGATACTATCTTATTTATAAAACTCTTAGTATAACCGCTGATAATAAATGCTTAAAAACAGTTAACTATTATTATTAGGGACAGCATATCAGAAAAAGATTTTTTAAGTTTTATTTATTTATTTATTTATTTGAAAAGCAGAGTTAGAGAGAGAGAGAAGCAAGGAGAGACCTTCCATCCACTGGTTCACTCCGCAAATGGCCACAATGGCCAGTGCTGGGCCAGGCCAAAGCCAGGAGCCAGGAGCTTCATCAGGTCTCCCACATGTGTGGCAGGGGCCCAAGCACCTGGGCCATCCTCCAAGTTTTCCCAGGTGCATTAGTAGGGAGCTGGATTGGAAGTGGAGCATTCAAGTGGACTTGAATCATTGCTGATATAGGATACCAGCGTCACTAGTGGCATCTTAATCTGTGCCACAGTGCTGCCCCTACATATGAGAAATTTTGAGTATAAGAGGACTGAGATTATATTTACACTATTAGGAAGATCATTTTGCCACCGTGATGAAAGATGGAATAGTAAGGAATGAAATGATCTAGGGGGCAAATTAGATTCTCTTCAGTGAGCCGGACTAATGATAAGCACTTGAACTAAAATAGTAGAGGTAGAATTGGAGAATAAGGGATGAGTTGTAAAATTCGAATGATAGAGGCTGGTGCAGTGGTTCACCTGGCTAAACCTCTCCCTGGGGCACCGGGTACTAGTCCCAGTTGCTCCTCTTCCAGTCCAGCTCTCTGCTGTAGCCTAGGAGTGCAGTGGAGGATGGCCCAAGTGCTTGCACCCCCGCACCCGCTTGGGAGACCGGGAGGAAGCACCTGGCTCCACCGGATGGAAGACCTGGCTTCGGATCGGCGCAGCGCCGGCCATAGCGGCCATTAGGGGAGTGAACCAATGGAGGGAAGACCTTTCTCTCTCACTGTCTATAATTCTCTCTCTGTCTCTCTCTCACTGTCTAACTCTGCCTGTCAAAATAAATAAATAAATAAATAAAATTCGAATGGTAGAATGGAAAGTCCTATGACTAAATGAATATGTTAGGGCTGGGGGTCCTAAGCAGTGAAAATAGAGAATCAAAAACAATTCTTAGGAGTGGACAGTTAGCCTAGCAGTTAAGATACATTGGAGTGCCTGGTTTCAGCTCTCAGCTCTGGCTGCTCATTCCAGCTTCCTGCCAGGGCAAATCCTGGGTGATAGTAGGTTTCTGCTACCCCGTGGGAGACCTGGATTGTTTCCAGGTGCCTGGCTCCAGCACCAGCCCATCCCTGACTGTTGTGAGCATTTAGAGAATGAAAAAGCACATAGAAACTTTCTGTCTGACTAGCTATCTTTCTCTGCCTCTCAAATGAATAAATAATAAAAAGAACAGTTCTTAGATTTCAGGCATGGGTAAATATTATGAAGATCTTTGAGGAGAAAGGTTGAGGAGTTCAGTTGTAAGTGTCTCTGTAGGTTATCTAGATGAATATACCCAGGAGACAGTTGGATATATAGGTATCAAACACAGAAAATAACAGTTTCAGACATCATCTGTGTGTAGGTTCTAGCTAAAGCCATGGATGGGAAGAGGACAGGGAGGGTATGTAACACTAAAACAGAACCCTGATGTAGAGGACGTGCTCTGAGATGGTCCCCCAGGACCCTGCTGCTGCTGTTTCTGTCCTGGTTAAATCTTCTCTTGAGTCAGGTTTGGACGTAGTGATAGTAAAAGTGCTGTGCTGCTGCTTCTGGGATTCGGCTGTAAGAACACCAAGACTTCTGTCCCCTGTGCTCTCATCAGAGAAGCAAGCTGTCATGGTGGGAATATGGAAGGAAAACTGGCTTGGGAATGATAAAATTTGTCATTAGAAGCAGATCTGCTCTTCTACTTACTTGACAAATTACCTCTCTCTGAGCTTCATTTTTCTTGTTTACAAAATAGAAGTAGTAATAATGCCTAGATCTTTCTGGGTTCTTGTGAGGATTAACTGTATGCTGATTAATATGAATCTTAATGATCTTGAATTTGGACATGTATTTTGAATTTTTGTCATTTATTTATTTATAAGGCAGAAAGGGGAAGATAGAGAGAAACCGAGAGTACCCCAAATGCCTGCAATAGCTAGAGCTGGTCCAGGTCAAAGGCAAGAGCTGGGAAGCTAATCCAGGTCTCTCATGTGGGTGGCAGGAACCCAACCAATTGTGCCATCATTGTTACATCCCAGAGTATGCATTAGCAGGAAGCTGGAATCAGGAGCAGAGATGGGACTTGAACCTACTCATTCTAATATGGCATGTGGGCATGCCAAGCAGTGTCTTCACTGGTAAGCCCAGTGCTTCTACCCTTTTCTTTTTAAAGCCTATATATTTACTTATTTATTTAAGAGAGAGAAAGGCAGAGATAGAGCATGGCCACAGATTCTTAAATATGACAACAAAAGCATGAACAACAAAATAAAATATAGGTGAATGGAACTTCATTCAAATTAGAAACTTTTGGGGGCCCTGTTGTGGTATAGCAGGTTAAGCCACCGCTTGGAATGCTGGCATCCCATATTGGAAGGCTGGTTTGAGTCCTGGGTGCTCTGCTTCCAACCCAGCTCCCTGCTAATGTGCCTAGGAAAGCAGTGGATGATAGTCCAAGTACTTGGGCACCTGCCACTTATATGGGAAACCAGATGGAGTTCCTGGCTTCTGCCTTGGGCCTGGCCAGTCTTGACTGTTGTGACCTTTTGGGGAATGAACCAGTGGATGGAAGCTCTCTTTTCTCTGTCTCTCCCTCCTCTTTGATGCTCTACCTTTCAAGTAAACAAATAAATAAATCTTTTTAAAGAATTAAAAACTTTAGTGCATCAAAGAACATTCTCATGAAAGTGAAAAGACAACCCATAGAATGGGAGAAAAGTTTTGTAAGCTATATATTTGATAAGAGACTTTTACTCAAAGAATTCATCAACAACAAAGAGACCACCCAATTTTAAAAATGAATAGGGAATTGAATGAACATTTCAACAAAGTTATACAAATGGCCCAACACTCACATGAAAAGATGGTGAGTGTCATTAGTCATTAGGAAAATGCAAGTCAAAACTATAATGGGATACTACTTCACTACCCACTAGGATAGTTGTAAAAATTTAAAAACCCAACAAAAACGAAAACGAAAACACTCAGTGTTGGTAAGGATGATGTGAAATTTGAACTCTCATACATTGCTAGTGGGAATGTAAAATGTGGAAAATAGTTGGTGGATTCTTCAAAAGGTTAAACATAAAATTACCATATAACCCAGTAATTCTACTAGTAGGTATATACCCAAATGAATCAGAAACTGGTATTCCAACTAATACTTGTAAATGGATGTTCATATTAGTACTGTTCATAATAGATAAAGGGTGGAAACAAACACAGATATCCATCAGTGGATAAATAAAATGTGATATATACCTGCAATGGAATATTAATTCAGCAATACAAGTGAAGTACTGATATACACAACATATGTATGAATCTTGACAACATTATGCTAAATGAAGGAAGCCAGACATAAAAGGTCATATATTGTATGATTCCATTGTGTGAAACATCTAAGGTAGATAGAGCCAAGAGATGGGGGGCAGACCGGTGACTGCTGGATGCTGGAGGGAGTAGAAAATGGGGCGTGACTAATATTTAAGTATGGGACTTAAGGTATGGGATTGTATTGGTCCCTTTTCTGTTACTCTAACAAAATACCTGAGGCAGGCTACTTGCTAATGAAAAGAGGTTTATTTAACTCACAGTTCTGGAGGTTCAGGTGCGTGGCACTGGCATCAATAATGTTTTCTAGCTACTTGTTTTTTCTTTGATGAATTTCCAGTTATAGTCTTCATTCTTGTTGGTTCAGACTCCAGTATAAAACAAGAAACATGAGTTCTAAAGAAATGAAGTGGGGTAGACACGTGGTGCAGAGAATGAGACAATGCTTGGGACTCCTGCATCCCATATTGGAGTGCCTGATTCCAGCTTCCTGCTAATGTGTACCCCAGGTAGCAAATAATGGCTCAGAACCCACAAGGGAGACTTGGCTGGCCCAACCCCATGTGTTGCTCATATTTAGGGAATAAACCAATGGATAAGAGGTCTCTCTTGGTTTCTCTGCCTTTAAAATAAAATGAAAATTAAAATAGCAATTAAAAATGAAGAAATGAAATGGTTTTCTCATAGTTACCTAGTAAGTTAGTGATGGAACCAGGAATCACAGCATGTTAGAGCTGAAAGGGAATCTTGGAGATCATCAAGTCCCAACCCTCTAATTTTACAGATGCAAAAACAGAGGTCAGAATATCTTAGGTGATTTGCCTAAGGACAGCTGCAAAGTTAATGATTCAGGAATTTGAATCATGTATCATGAAATCATCAAGAGGGACAGGCAGTAACATTTTTGAAACTGTTAATGTTTCTTTCATGTGTTTTCTCAATTCTTTATTTTTTATTTTTTAATTGTAATTTTTTGACAGGCAGTTAGACAGTGAGAGAGACAGAGAGAAAGGTCTTCCTTTTTCCGTTGGTTCACCCCCCAAAGTGGCCGCTACGGCTGGTATGTTGGGGCCGGCGCGCTGCGCTGATCCGGAGCCAGGTGCTTCTCCTGGTCTCCCATGCAGGTGCAGGGCCCCAGGACTTGGGCCATCCTCTACTGCACTCCCGGGTAACAGCAGAGAGCTGGACTGGAAGAGGAGCAACCAGGACAGAATCCGGCACCCCAACTGGGACTAGAACCTGGGGTGCTGGCATCACAGGTGGAGGATTAGCCTAGTGAGCCACGGTGCCAGCTTCTCAATTAATTCTTACCACTATTCTTTATTCCAGTTTGAACAATGAAGTTACTGAGGGTCATAGACCTTAATGATTTGCCCAGAGTCACATCCTTAGTTATTTTGCAAAACTAGGGCTAAACTCCAAATCTTCTTATTCTTGGTATTGTTGCCATTCAGAATAAATAGTGGATATATTTCTTGGCTTAATTGGAATACTTTATATTTGATAAAGTATGATTTGCCTCTTGGGTCTTATAAATAAAACTCTAACAGTTCCTATTGATACTGGACACCATTCTGACATTTATGATACTTGTGAACTTAAGGAACTTTTCATTATAAGTAAAAGCAGATCAGAGACTACATGAGTAGAATGGTGTTATTGAATAAATAGAATTGAGATCCTTGTGCTAGATTTGACTGACTTTTTTATGGTAGTAATTATCTGGGGTGAAACTCCTAGCATTTTCTTAGAACTATTTTTATTCTATAGAGAATAAAATCTTAATATATAAAATCAAAATGACATTTGGATTCTCTGAAGTGTAAAATGGACTTCAAATCAGCAAGGAGTCAAATAGGAACAAAATCGAAACCATGTCAATTGTATCCTCCATATCTCTAAAAAACCTTAGTTTTCTTGACAGGGCTTAGAATTTCAAAGTAATATTAAGAGTTAATTTGATTGAAGCTTCATCCTATAGAGATGTACAAAGATTAGTATTGACTTGTGTGTAATTTTTTTGACACTCTTGGTTTGGTTTAGTTATGTAGAAGTTGATTAGTAAAATCTATGTTTTATATTTCTGCTTTTTAAAGAGATCTTGTAAGTGACTGGATTGATGTTTTAGTACCTGCCAGTTGCATCTAAATAAATTAAAGGTGGAAGAGAGTAGCATGTGATAGTTTTCCTTTATTTCCTCTTATAGGGTTTTATAAAAAGCCTTAAAGAATAAAGGGGCCAAAAATTAACTCATTTTATTGTAGTCTTCAATAGTTTTTATTTAAGAACTAGACATTAATTCTTTTCTTTGGTGTTTTTCTGATGTTCTTGATTGTAACAAGAGTTGCACATTAATTAACACATCAGTCAGTGTATGCAGAACTGATGACATAGTACTATGAGCCGTTAACTCAGACTACTATTGAAAAACAAGTGTTACGAGAAGTAATTGTTTTTCTGTATCAGACATAACCGACCTTTAAAAATCTCCTTTGGAATGTTGAAAAGAGATCAAATGAAACCTTCAGAATGGTTATTTATTGGGGAACAAGAAACCTCCAATTTCATTCACCCATTGTAGCTCCACTTTCTCATTTTAATGCTCAGTCCACAGTGGCGATGGTAAAAGATGTCCTGCACCTACAGAGATGGCAGTGGGAGAGGGGACATCACCTTTCAGTTTATTGCTTGTTGCAATTTGGCCTGTTTGCAGACAGAATTGCTCTGTGGGTACTTCCAGTAGAGTGGAAGAAATCAAGATAGCAGTAAGAAATCAGCATTTACACGTGACCAACGAATTGGCTAATTTTTAACATGCAGTTAGTTAAGAAATGATTGCAGCCTGAGGAGTCATGACCTCAACTTTTCATCAACTCCATTGGCTTGTGCCTCAGTTTGGAAATGAAGGAGGTATACGGGAAGTTTTAATTGTACCTGTGTGATTTATCCCTAGTCAGCTCTTTAATTTCTTCTGGCTGTCTGAGGTTTCCGACATGCTGTAAATTTCCCCAACTTTTTCATTATCTGCAATTTCTTTATGACTCGTGAATCGGAGTGGAGAGAGAGTGTGGATTTACAGCAGAGATAAACATGTCCATAAAGTCTGTATCTGTGTCAGTAATTGTACTGCTGTCAGTGACTGTCCTGTTTTACAGGCCTCTCTTGGGAAAGGAACAGGCTTCACTCCCAGCAGCATCGGAGTGCTGGCTTTGATTTGCATTAACTTGCTAGAAGATTAGGTAGGGATGGTGGGATAGGAATTGATAGTGGACCTTGGGCTCTTTTGTTGGTCAGTTGGTTGGTTTGAGGTCAAATGATCTCCTAGGAAAACTGTGTGTTGGAAATAAAAGATGGACAGGGATTATTTCCTTAATAAAAATGTAATTTATATTGATATAGAAAATGTGAAAATCTCGCTTTATTTTAGGCCTCTAGCATGACTTCTCTTTCCCATCTATTACTGTTGATAATTGAACTTGGGTTTTCAACTAGTATTGGCTCTTTCCTGACTGCTTCAGTTGGTGTGGCTATAACCACTTATGAGGAAGGCAAGCTTAGACAGAAATTCTTAGTATTCTTGTCTTTTAAAGACCCTTTGGAATCTCTTTAGTGTTTTCTTATAGCAATTTTGAAAGAAACTAAAGTCTGTTTTAAATTGATGGCAACACAAACACAAATACTTTTCTTCTAGTACATTTGATATTCTAAAGATCCCTCAAGAATCAAAACTGTCCTTGCATACCCCGAACCTCCTACACGGTGGAGGGGAAGCAGATGGCAGTGCAGTTTAACAGCAAGAGGGTAAGATGCAGCCTTCAGTCAGCCCACCAGTCCAGGTAATATCAAGAGTTATTTAGTTGATTTCTCCATGCCTTTCATTTATCTTCTGCTTATATTCTTTTTTTGACCACAGCCATCTTTCTACTAGTAGGTGAGACTGGGAAGATTAAAAGAGATACAAAATTATTTGGCTCCTTCCCAGAAGCTGTGGTAAAGTGTAGTTAGAGAAAATTATGGCTAAAATGAGATTTGAAGTTATCTGGAATTCTAATTCTTTGTCTCTGCTATCACCATAGTAGTTGTCATCTTTTTTCTCTCCAAAAGATTTTTATTTATTGGAAGACAGGGTTACAGAGAGGGATCTTCCATCTGCAGGTTTACTCCCCAAATGGACGTACCAGCCAGGGCTGGGCAAGCAAGCACATTAGCAGAAAGCTGGAATGGAACTGGAGCAGCTGGAACTTGAACCAGCGCTCATATGGTATGCCAGCATCTCAGGCGATGGATTAACCTGCGACATCACAACACCGGTCCCAGGCCTTCTTCTTGCTTAACAAGTGGTAAACTACTCTCTTGGGTGAAAGGAATAATCTACTTAGGATGTTTGCCAGTAAGTTCTTGCCCTCCTTTAGAACGGGGATCCTTTTTTTCAAAAAAAGTTTTTTCCCCTATCATGCCAACAGTATTTCTTATGGTGCAAGCTTTTGAAATTGCTTTGTTACCTAATTCCAGTTTTGGAAAACTTCTAGTGTATGGCTTACTATTCCAATGTAAGCAGACATGTACAATAATATAAAAACAAGCAAACAAAACCTCAGGTTAGGGGCCAGCACTGTGGCATAGCGGGTAGCATCCCATATGGGCCCTGGTTTGAGTCCCAGTTGCTCCACTTCCAGTCCAGCTCCCTGCTAATGTGCCAGGGAAAGCAACTGAAGATGGCCCAAGTGCTTGGGCCCCTGCACCCATGAGGGAGACTCAGAAGAAGCTCCTAGCTATTGGTTTTAGATTGGTGCATCTCCAGCCATTGTGACCATTTTGGGGGTGAACCAGTGGATGGAAGATTTCTCTGTCCCTACCTCTCTCGATAACGCTGCCTTTCAAATAAATAAATAAATCTTTTTTCAAAAAAAAGAAAAAAAAAAAACAGGGCTGGCACCATGGCGAGTGAATAAAGCTGCCACCTGCCGTGCTGGCATCCCATATGGGCACCAGTTTGAGTCCCAGCTTCTCCACTTCTGATCCAGCTCTCTGCTATGGCCTGGGAAGGCAGTAGAAGATGGCCCAAGTCCTTGGGCCCCTGTACCCACGTGGAAGACCTGGAAGAAGCTCCAGGCTCCTGGCTTTGGATCAGCACAGCTCCAGTCATTTGTTGCAGCCATCTGGGGAGTGAACTAGTGAATGGAAGACCTCTCTCTCTCTCTCTCTCTCTCTCTGCCTCTCCTTCTCTCTGTGTAACTCTGACTTTCAAATAAATAAATAAATCTTTAAAAAGAAAAGAAAAAACTCTAAGGTTATTCTTCACTTGGTGCTATAATTCCTTGTTTCATTTTGTGAACTTAAAAGAATTGTTTTCCTTACTGCATGCCCATACTGGACATTTATTTATTTTCTTTTGACTTTTATAAAGTTCATGCAGTCTGATAATAAACAAAGAAAGGTTGGACTAAATTAAGTAATTTCAGCTGTGTGTCTACTCGATCTTTCGAGAGGAGAGTGGGAAGTCTGTCTGGGTATCAAGAGGGACATAAGTTTTCTGATTGCTCAGGTTGAGAACTTGTTGTTACTAAGAATATCTCCTCCCAGAAAATGGTTTGCTAGGTAGGGGAAGTATAGTGTTCTAGCTTCACAGAGGAAGCATTTTTTCTCTCATGACTAGAAGGAAAATGGTTTATGGTTGTCTACATCTGCTTCTGTTGCTGTCAGCTGTCAAGTTCAGTAAAAGCAAGGATTTTAATTAGCCAGCAGTCTCACAGTGTTGGAGGAAATTGTCATTAGAAAAGGACAAAGCAATAAAAAATTATTTGAGTACTTACTTGTGTGCCTGCTACTCTGTGAAATGGTTCCCCAGCAGGGACTGATAACTTTGTCTTGAAGGTTTCATAATAAATACAGTGCTGAAGAATGACTCAGTCACATGTCTTCGGACTGAAAGGGAGCAGGCAGCTTCTTCCTGCCCTCCTTAATCAGACTGAGAATGGAATCCAAGAGTAGCCAGGCTTGAAACTAAAAGGAAGCACTGCAGTATCGATCTGTTGACTGCTGACGGAAGGGATCATTCCTGCATGAAAATCCTCGTGTGGTGCTCTGCTTTTTAAGATTCCAGATTTCCTTGGAGCTGTTGATTAGAAAATTTCATTTCAAATTATAAAGTAAATGAATATCAATGTCAGAAAATAGATCAGAAGGAAGCTCCTCTTCAACAACGTAGACAGAAATGCCATTGGGTCTTCATTTCGTTCCAACAGTTGATTGTGAAAAAACTGTCAGCACATATGGGCCCCCACCACCACCATTGTGTGAGTGTGAGTCTGTGTGTGTGTGTGTGTGTGTGTGTGTGCGTGCATGCATGTCTTCTCCTTTCTTAACCATTTGGAAATAAATTTCAAACAATCATGACACTTTACCTGTAAATACTTTTGATTGTATCTCCTAAGAATAAGGATGATTTCCTACATTATAAGATGACCATCTTATCTAAAAAAATTCAATTAAAATTTTTATCTTGTGATTTAAAAAATTATTTTGGCCGGCGCCGTGGCTCAACAGGCTAATCCTCCGCCTTGCTGCGCCGGCACATCGGGTTCTAGTCCCGGTTGGGGCGCCGGATTCTGTCCCGGTTGCCCCTCTTCCAGGCCAGCCCTCTGCTGTGGCCCGGGAGTGCAGTGGAGGATGGTCCAGGTGCTTGGGCCCTGCACCCCATGGGGAGACCAGGAAAAGCACCTGGCTCCTGGCTCCTGCCATCGGAGGAGCGCGGTGCGCCGGCCGCAGTGCGCCGTCCGCGGCGGCCATTGGAGGGTGAACCAACGGCAAAAGGAAGACCTTTCTGTCTGTCTCTCTCTCTCACTGTCCACTCTGCCTGTCAAAAATTAAAAAATAAATAAATAAATAAAAAATTATTTTAATTTTATTTTAAAGGCAAAGAGAAGGGCAGAAGCAGAAACAGGCCGAAAAAGATCTTCCCATCTACTGATTCATTCCCCAGATGGCTGCAGTGGCAGGGGCTGGGCCAGGTCAAAGACAGGAGTCTGGAACTCAGTCCGTGTCTCCCACTTGGGTGTCAGGGACCTAAATACTTGAGCCACCATCTACTGCCTCCCAGGGTGTGCAGTAACAGGAAGCTGGAATTGAAGTGGAGCCAGGACTTGAACCCAAGCACTCTGGGTTGTTCCAAGTGGAATATCCTCTGCCAAACAGTCACCCCAACAATAATTTTGAAATAACCAATGTCATTCCACAGTCTTATTCCTCAGTTATTACTAAACATCTTGTGTAGCTTTTTTTTTTTTTTCCCAACAGAGAGAGATACCACGCAAGAGTAAACTTTCATATACTGGTTTATTCCCCAAATGCCTTCAACAGCCAGAGCTTGACTAGACCAAAGCTGGGAGCCAGGAACTCAATCCAGGTCTCACATGGGTTACTAGGACCCAATCACTTGAACTATCACCTGTTGCTTCCCATGATCTGCTCCAGGACTCTAACCTAGGCACTCTGATAGGGCACATGAGCTCCCAAGCAGAGTTTAACTGCTAGGCCAAATTCCTGCTCCTTGTATAGCTTTTTTTTTTTTTTTTTTAATTGATATCCAGTGAAGGTTCAGGCATTGTAAATACCATTACATTGTGTCTCTCTCTCTCTCTTTTCCAAATGTATTTGAAAGTCAGAGTTAGAAAGAGAGTCTTCCATCTGCTGGTTCACTCCCTGGCCACAACAACTGGGGCTGGGCCAGACTGAAGCCAGGAGCCAGCGGCTTCTTCTGGGTCTCCCTCATGGGTGGCAGGATCCCAAGCACTTGGACCATCCTCTGCTGCTTTCCCCAGTCCATTAGCAGGGAACTGGATTGGAAGCAGAGCAACTGGACTCAAACTGGCACCTATATAGCATGCCAGAATTACAGGCAGTGTCCTTAAGCCCTATGCCACATTGCTGGCCCTGCCATTTACATTCTTGATAGGAAAGCACTTAGTACTAAATTCTGCATACCGGCTCCTTCAATGAATATCTACCAGCTTTCTCCCATGGTGAGCTTACATTTACTCAAATGACTGTAATTTTCCTCTAGAATATTGAGTTTTATGTTCTTCCTCTACAACAAGCCTACTGTATCAAGCCTCTTTATTTCTAGTGTTTTCCTTTTTTTCCCCAACCAAATTAGCTGTAGAATTGATCTTTCCTCCAATAACAACTCCATTCTGCAACCAAAGTAATATTTTTGAAACAAAAAACTGACATGTTAGCCTCATTCCCTTCACTCTGAAATTCTTCATGGCTTCCCATTGTTCTTTAAAGTAAAAGTGTCTGTAACTTGGCCTTTCGGCTCAGCTAGACCCGGCCCTTCTCACACCAGGTGCTTCTCAGGCCATGCACTTTCTGAGCATGTCTTCTGCTCGTTCCTACAGAGGGGAAAGTGCGATAAGGGAGTCATGGACTCGATGGCTAATATTTACGTATGGAGAAAGGATATACTTCAGACTGGGAAGCAGTTTTTGAGTATGGATTGGTTAGAGTACTGGCAAGTGTGGTTACCGAAGTGAGGAAGAGCTGGGTATGGAGAGCCAGGTCTGAAAGCCGCTCACAGAGCCTGGCTAGGAGGCTGTGGCGATCTTAAGAGTGCAGTAACTGCTTGTACTGGATAGGACAGTGTGAATGCAAAGGAGGGAAAGCTGAGAGAGATTTGGAGAAATATAAATAAGAAATAGTAACAGACTGGAGAGATGAAAAATTCAAAATGTTTTCAAGATCTTAAGCCCCTCTGACTTAGAAAATACAATTTAGGGTAGAACTTGGGGTATATATTATAAAACATGTCTTATTTACTAAGGTATTATAAATCTTTGATAAAGGTTTATTTATTTATTTAAGAGTGATGAAGGAGAAGAAGAGAGAGAGAGAAAGAGTGGGAGAGAGAGAGAGATCTTCCATCTGCATATTCACTCCCCAAATGTCCACAACAGCCAATGCTGGGCCAGGCAGAATCCAGGAGCCTGTACTCTATCCCAGTCTCCGATGTCGGTGGCAGGGATACAAGTGCTTGAGCCATCACCTGCTGCTTCTCAGGTGCATTAGCAGGGAGCTGGATTAATTGGCACGATATGGTATGTGGGTATCTAAAAAGTCAGTTTAATCTGTTGTGTCACATGTTTGCCCACATTAAAGCACCTTTGATATGAATAACTTAAATTACTATCAGGGTTATCAGGTAAAAGACTGGATATTAGGTCTTGTGGTTAGGATAACGCGCAACTAGTTGTAACAGAAAATCGAAAATAATTGTGGCTTTGTATAGATAGAATTGTTGGTTCCACAAAAAGGAAGGCTGGAGGTAGACAGGTTGAGGCAGGTAAGGCAACTCACTGAGTCATTAATTTTTTTTAAAGATTTTTATTTTTATTTATTTGAGGGGAAGAGTTACAGAGAGAGGGGTATTCCATCTGCTGGTTCATTCCCCCAAATGGCCGCAATGGCCAGAACTGGGATGATCCAAAACCAGGAGCCAGGAACCTCTTCCGGGTCTCTCATGTGGGTGCAGGGGCCCTAAGACGTGAGCCCTCTTCCACTGCTTTTCCAGGCCACCAGCTGCAAGCTGTATCAGGAGTGGAGCAGCCGGGACTCGAACTGTCACCCTTATGGGATGCCAGCGCTGCAAGCAGAGGCTCAACCTACTACGCATAGTGCCAGCCCCAGAGTCAACAATTCTAAGGCTTCTATTTTTCCACTCCACTTTCTTAGTAGGTCGCTTCCATCCTCATGGATGCTGGGAGCTCTCCCTGTCGAGCCAGATTTACAGGCCAGAAGAAGATGGGAAGAGCAAAAATGGTGTCCCATACAGCTGATGCTTCCTCCTAAGCTGTCTTCCTGAAAGCCCACACAGAGTGATGGGCTGGCCTGACCTACCTGCAAAAGAATGCAATCTTTCATTCCAGACTGTTGTTTTGCTGGCTAAAAATTGGGGTTCTGCTAATAAGGAGGTGGGGGAAAATAAGTGCTGGGATAGGCAGCCAACATTCTGTGCCACAGCAGGGGACAGGAGGCCTATGCAAGAGCAGTGGGGTCATTAGAAAGATGTGAGATGTTGGTTAGGTTGAGAAAGCACAGAATTAGTGATTTTAGGGGTACCTGTGTAGACTAAATGTGGTGTGGGCTATAATGATAATTTTTTGGTTAGCTTTTTGTAATCTTATGAAGTGTTTAGTTCTTCATAAATGAATGAATGCATGCACAATGTATCCTTTTAAGGATCTTGCAGACTTTATTATTGTTGTTGTTTTTAAGATTTATTTATTTGGCCGGCGCCGTGGCTCAATAGGCTAATCCTCCGCCTGCGGCGCCGGCACACTGGGTTCTAGTCCTGGTCAGGGCACCAGATTCTGTCCCGGTTGCCCCTCTTCCAGTCCGGCTCTCTGCTGTGGCCCAGGAGTGCAGGGGAGGATGGCCCAAGTGCTTGGGCCCTGCACCTGCATGGGAGACCAGGAGAAAGCACCTGGCTCCAGGCTTTGGATCAGCGCGGTGCGCCGGCCGCAGCGGCCATTGGAGGGTGAACCAACGGTAAAGGAAGACCTTTCTCCCTGTCTCTCGCTCTCACTGTCCACTCTTCCTGTCCAAAAAAAAAAAAAAAA
Source organism: Sylvilagus floridanus (assembly GCA_949820135.1). Classification (NCBI taxonomy): domain Eukaryota; kingdom Metazoa; phylum Chordata; class Mammalia; order Lagomorpha; family Leporidae; genus Sylvilagus; species Sylvilagus floridanus. Next base: position 5,012,121 of record OX463228.1, on the reverse strand, counting down.
TTATTTGAGAGATGGAGAGACAAAGGTCTTTCTTCTACTGACTGACTCCCCAAATGAGTGCAATGGCTGGAGCTGGTTCTATCTGAAGCCAGGAGCTTCTTCCTGGTCTCCCATGCGAGTACAGGGGCCTAAGCACTTGGGCCATCTTCTACAGCTTTCCCAGGTCATCAACAGAGAGCTGGATTAGAAGAGGGGCATCCGGACTCCAACCAGCACCCATATGGGATGCCGGCACTGTAGGCATCAGCTTTACCCACTACGCCACAGCGCCGGCCCATAGCCCTTTTTAATTTTTAGGGAACAAACTGCTCAAGAAATGGTCAACTTCTAAAGTTGCTAAATAGAATAGAGAAAACTTGGTTTTCCAAGTTCTGTGTATTTATCAAAACAGATTCTAAGATCTAATAAAAAAAGATTGTTTAAATAATATTTTATGCAACTATCGTGGATTAGTGAATCTGAGGGTAATTTTTATTTTCACTGTGTTCTACATGATCTCAATTATAACAGGCTGTCAGCAGTGTATGAATGATTGAATTATTTCTGAAGCTCTGTATTATGTAGGCTCTGGTGATATTGAAATGTTAAAGGCAGTCTTCACCATTTAACATAAAAAATGAGTTTTATAGCTAATAAAAAAGCTGTAAATCATTTTATATATAATACACATTAATATAAGTGTGTATTATGTAATTGATATACAGCAGTTTTTATAATTTTATTGATAATTTTTGAAAAATCTTTTTAGCAAAATATATGAAAATGTGTACATTCCTTTAAAAGTGTTTTTTTTAACTTAGTCCAAAATGACAAGTAAGTCTATTAGGTTTATGCTACTTAAAATGGCGAAAATCAGCATTTTACTCTTAATATTTTAAGGTGACTTCTTACCTTCCTTGTAGCACTTTGTCTACTGTAGAATATGCATGGTTTTGCTCTACTTATGGTGACTGGATTCTCATCCTCTCAATGGGATCAATATTAAGCCAGCCTTCTTTACCTCCTCGATCCATATTAAATCTGTCTTGGAAAGAGTCCGTTTATTGGATAATATAGCTACACCGAGGCTCTATGACAATATCTTTTGCTGCCTCATTAACTCTTGAGCATTAGAACAAGATAAAAATGCCCTAAAGCCTCTTATCTGATGTCTGCTGTAACCTGCTGAACACAGGAGTGCTATTAGTTTATGTTAGAAATCAAATGGCCCTCTCCAGCGCAGGAAGTACTGATTAAACCTGAAGTGTCCCCCAGGACGCTGCAGCTGTCAGAGGGGTGGTGGCTGTCCCTCACGAAAAGGGAAATCTGGGCCAGAGGTCCCTGGGGGGCGGTGCTTTAAGAACCTGCACGTGGCTGTCCCAGCTGTTCTGCTTTGCCTAATGAATTGTTTTACAAGAAGAGGCTGGGCATTATCATCGCAGGCTGCCTTCCTGGGGGACTTGAGCTGGCCAAATAATAAGTAATGGTAGTGATGGTAATTGAAATGTGATGACTCTCCCGAGATCCTCACAGGCTCTAGCTGGTGGGTACTTGTGGATTGTCCGACCAAGGCCTTGTTTCCAGGCTGCCTTCTTTATTTTTGTTTGTTTCATAATACTGCTGTGTAAATTCCTCCCCCCCACTTTGGAAATTCATGAACAAAAGCAACCTTAGGAATGTTACCGGGGGCTTTAGGTGCAAAAGGAGCAGGTTTGAGTTTTTCATTTAAATTATCTACAGCATGACAGCAGAAAAGGGCCACATCCTCTTAGGCTTTTGAGGGAAATGCTGCAGAGATCTCGCGGGGCTTATCCAAGTAGTAGAAGCTGTTGGTTTAAATGATTCGCTGATCCGATGGCAGGAGCCAGGTGCTTCCTCCTGGTCTCCCATGCAGGTGCAGGGCCCAAGCACTTGGGCCATCTTCCGCTGCCTTCCTGGGCCACAGCAGAGAGCTGGACTGGAAGAGGAGCAACCGGGACAGAACCAGCACCCCAACTGGGACTAGAACCTGGGGTGCTGGCGCTGCAGGTGGAGGATTAGCCTAGTGAGTCACGGCGCCGGCCGATTCAGGCATCTCTTTTATTTATTTATTTATTTTTTGACAGGCAGAGAGGACAGTGAGAGAGGGACAGAGAGAAAGGTCTTCCTTTGCCATTGGTTCACCCTCCAATGGCTGCCGCGGCCGGCGCGCTGTGGCCAGCACACCGCGCTGATCCAATGGCAGGAGTCAGGTGCTTCTCCTGGTCTCCCATGCCAGTACAGGGCCCAAGCACTTGGGCCATCCTCCCCTGTACTCCCTGGCCACAACAGAGGGCTGGCCTGGAAGAGGGGCAACCGGGACAGAATCCGGTGACCCAACCGGGACTAGAACCTGGTGTGGATTAGCCTATTGAGCCGTGGCGTCGGCATCAGGCATCTCTTACCACTAAACGCCCACCCACGTGGTTGTTTTAAAATGGGGAATTCCGGGTTCAAGTCCCAGTTCCCAACTTCAGCTTCCTGCTAATACTTGAGTCGCTCAAGTACTTGAGTCCCAGCCTCCCACAATGGAGATCTGGATTGAGTTCTGGCCCCTAGCTTCCACCTTGTCCAGCCCCAGCTGTTGTGGACATTTGGGAAGTGAACCAGTGCATGGGAGTTCTCTGTCAAATGAAATTAATTGACTAATTAACTAAAATTAAAGTAGGAAATGCTATAAGTGAAACTCCTTTGGAGGGAGTAATCTTGTCATTGATTATCAGCTGATGGATGTGCAGTGATATGCCCCCTGCTGGGTGTTTAACATTCTTTGCTTAGTTAAATAAGAAGTATTCTGTCCAATATAGATAGGAAAAATAAATAACCTTAGGTAAATATTGTTCCAGGTATTCTCCAGGGCTTCCTCTAAAGTTGAATAAATGTTTTCTTCACCAGTTTTCTACTTCACAAGTTCCAGGAGTCAAGTTTTGAATGCATTAATGGACTTGGGAAATGATTTGTCAGCATGTGGAAATGAGGACTTGGGTTTCTTGTGTAACAGCTTGGCTAACAAAGCAAGGTTGTGCCTCATGAACTTTAAGGGCTTTGCTGGGAGTGGCAGTATAATGAATGAAGCAAAGCAATTTTCCTGGAGCATTTCAGGTCAGTGATGGGAGAAATCAGTTGTCTTTTCAGGCAAACAAAAACCTAATTTTAGTTGCATCTGTCTTCAATAGGAGAATCTATATGCAAATTGAATGATAGAAATTTCCACTTTCATCAAAACTGGAAGCATTTCATATCTTTTTAAACCCAAAGCCCATTAGACCCATTCTCTCAACGCTTAAAGGTTCTGGTTTACCAAAACATTGTTGAAGAGATGTCGTACTAATAAAACATTGTTGAAGAGATGTCGTACTAATAAAACATTGTTGAAGAGATGTCGTACTAGTAAATTGTGAGATGTCAATTCCGTTTGTTTCAGGTTTCTTCTGTAGTGTTTTCTCTGTCCTTGTTACTGTCATTTCAATTGATACACAGTCCTTAATTGAATAATTGGAAGATATAATTAATAATAATTACTGTTGTACTTAATTTATTTCTTGTCCAAGCTTTCATGTGAGATTTCTGGAGCTGTTCTGAGATGTTGGAGGGCTTCTAGATCTATTCTGTTTAAAACAGTAGTCATTACCTGCATACATACACTTAAAATTAAATAAAATGTAATTCTTCAGTCATACCAAGAAATAATATTGGACAGTTCTGCCTTAAACCAGCAGTTAGCAACTATGACCCATGGCCTGTTTTGTATGCTTTGTAGGTTAAGAATGATTTTTACATTTTTATAGGGATTTAAAAATCAAAACAAAAACAAGAACCATTAGAGTATGAAACGGAGCCTAACATATCCACTGGCCCTTTACGTAAGGAAACGTTTGCTGACTCCTAGTCTATGCCTACTCCTGTTGATGACATTTCAGCTTTCTGACTGAGTTAGGAGTTTCCCTAAGGCACCCAAACATTGTGACTCTAGTAAGACAGATTTCAGAGCAATTTCTTACTACAGACACACTTTGGAGTAAGTCCTAAGCTTACACAAGGTAGTGCCCTGGAACGAGCACAAGTCAAGTCAGTGTTTGAAACAGGCAAAATTATGGACTTGCTATGAGCTTTGTGAATATTACGTGTAGTTTAACAGACTGTCAATCTGATTTTGTACATCATTTTGTCTTATAAGTATTGCATGCTCACAGTTTACTCTGAAAGAACAGAATAAATGCATTTAAGCAGATGCACTACACTTTTTTAGCAAAGAGTTTATCATAAAAAAAATTGGGGGAGGGGCTGGCACCATGGCACAGTAGGTTAATCCTCTTGCCTGCGGCATGGGCATCACATATGGGTGCTGGTTCTAGTCCTGGCTACCCCTCTTCCAGTCCAGCTCTCTGCTATGGCCTGGGAGAGCAGTGGAAGATGGCTCAGGTCCTTAGGACCCTGCACCCATGTGGGAGACCTGGAAGAGGCACCTGGCTCCTGACTTCGGATTGGCACAGCTCCGGCTGTTGTGGCCATTTGGGGAGTGAACCATCGGAAGGAAGACCTTTCTCTCTGTTTCTCCCTCTCACTGTCTATAAACTCTCAAATAAAATAAAATCTTTTAAAAAAAGAAAAAAGTTTTTGATACAGCATCCCTTTAAAAAAAAAGATTTATTTATTTATTTGAAAGGCAGAGTTACAGAGACAGAAGCAGAGAGAGAGAGAGAGAGTTCTTCCATCTGCTGGTGCACTCTCCAAGTGGCCATAATAGCCAGAGTTAGGCCGATCCAAAGCCAGGAGCCAGGAGCTTCTTCTGGATCTCCCACGGGGGTACAGGTTTCCAAGGACTTGGGCCATCTTCTTCTGCTTTCCCAGACCACAGCAGAGAGCTGGATCAGAAGTGGAGCAGCCGAGACTCGAACCAGTGCCCATATGGGATACCGGCACTGCAGGCATCGGCTTTTACCCACCAGCCCTGCAGAAAGATTTTTTAGCTGATATTCTCAACACCTGAGAGATGCTCTTCCTTGCCAAATGTAGATAACAGTTTCTCATTATTATATGGAAAGCTTATAAAGTCTGCGTATAAAATAAGCATCTGGCACTTATATGGTATAAATTAGACAACTCGTTGCTTTCAAGATGGAACCTTGACATTCATGGGTAACTTTGTGAATTCCCAATTTGTGATAACCTATAGCATATCATTCATTTCCTATAAAGTGCAGTAAATCAAAGTTGAAAAAGAATTCATAGATACCCTTTTGGGCTTTCATGTCAATTATTCACTAAAAAGTAACTGACATAGTTCTTCCACTAACATAAATTTTTCTTTTTTAAAAAATTTATTTGACAAATAGAGTTAGTGAGAGAGAGAGAGAGACAGAGAGAAAGGTCTTCCCTCCGTTGGTTCACCCCTCAAATGGCCGCTACGGCTGGCGCTGCGCTGATCCAAAGCCAGGAGCCAGGTGTTTCATCCTGGTCTCCCACACGGGTGCCACGCTTGGGCCGTCCCCCACTGCCCTCCCAGGCCACAGCAGAGAGCTGGACTGGAAGAGAAGCAACCACTACTAGAACCTGTCGCCCATATGGGATGCCAGTGCCACAGGCGGAGGATTAACCAAGTGAGCCATGGCACTGGCCCCTAACATAAATATTTCTTCACAATATGTTGACTTACTATAAAAATATTAACTTGAATTTGTCTGAATTTTCAAACCCAAGACCATGATGCCATATTATTATGGGTTGTGTAATCACTTCTCAGCCTTTTGGCTAAGATCAAGTGTATGGGTCGTGTGGTTGAGATCATAAAGTATACTAAATCACAGCAAAAATCGCATTTCTCAACCCTGGCCTCGGAAAAAGAGGCATCTGATAGAGGAGATAAAGAAAATAACTTTGGGGCCAGCACTGTGGTGTAGCAGGTAAAGCCACTGCCTGCAGTTCCAGCATCCCATATGGGTGCTGATTCGAGTCTCGGCTGTTCCACTTTTGATCCAGCTCTCTGCTATGGCCTGGAAAAGCAGTAAAAGATGGCCCATCCTTGGGTCCCTGCACCCAAGTGGCAGATCTGGAAGAAGCTCCTGGCTCCTGGCTTTGGATTGGCACAGCTCCAGCGTTGTGGCCATCTGGGGAGTGAACCAGCAAATGGAAGACCTCTCTCTCTCTGCCTCTTTGTATCTCTACCTTTCAAATAAATAATAAAATCCTTTTTTTTAAAGGTAACTATAAAACAGTATTAGTTTTAAAATAAAAAGATTTATTTTTTATTTATTTGAAAGGCAGAGTTTCGAGGGAAGAAGAAAGACAGAGAGAGAGGTCTTTGCTGATTCACTGCTGAAATGGCCACAATGACTGGGGCTGTGCCAGGCCAAAGCCATGAGTCCAGAGCTTCTTTCAGGTCTCCCACTTGGTTGCGGGGGCCCAAGCACTTGAGCCATCTTCCACTGCTTTCCCAGGCGTGTTAGCAGGGAGCTGGATCAGAAATGGAGCAGCTGGTACAGGAACTGGCACCCCTGTGGAATCCTGGCGTTACAGCAGGGGATTAACCCACTACGCCACAGCACCGGCCTGAGACAGTCTTCTGAGAAGGAACCTGCATGAAGTGATAGCTTCTTTCTAAGGAAGGCTATGAAGGGTAACTGCTTTGAATTATCTGGGACAGAATCAGTGCAGATGTTACTGCTTGAAGGGCTGTTTGTTGATCATAACCAGTGATGGTGACAGTTATCACTTTCTCATGTTACAATTTTATCTAAATTTATGAAAACCCTTAAAGGTTTTATTTCTTCAGTGTCATTCCCTTTGCCATTCATGTATGCCCTCCAGATTTTTGCCACACCATCTCTGGGTAACAGGGGCCCAAGCACTTGGGTTATCTTCTGCTGCATGTCCAGGCACGTTGGCAGGGATCTAGATCAAAGTCCGAGCAGCAGGACTCGAGCAGCACTCCAGTCTGGGGTGCCAGCATTGGAAGTGGCAGCCCAGGCCATTGTGGCACAGCAGCAACCCCACAAGTGCATGCTTTTGTTTTGTTTTGTTTTGTTTTTAAAGATTTATTTATTTATTTGAGAGGCAGAGTCACAGAGAGGGAGAGACAGAGAGGTCTTCCATCTGCTAGTTCACTCCCCAAATGGCTGCAGTGGCTACAGATGGGCTGATCCGAAGCCAGGAGCCAGGAGCTTTTTTCAGGTCTCCCATGTGGGTTCAGGGACCCAAGCACTTGGGCCATCAGCCACTGTTTTCCCAGGCCATTATCAGAGAGCTGGATCAAAAGTGAAGCAGCTGGGACTCAAACCGGCGCCCACATAGGATCCTGGCATTGCAGGCAGAGCCTTAACCTGCTACACCACAGCACTGGCCCTGGCATGTTCGTAAAGTATAAGTTATATCTACATTAAGTAATACTTGTTATGACTTAAAACCTTTTCTTTTTATGAACTCTTTAACTTCATATTTCCTCCCAAATCACATTGTAGTCGTGGGTCCTGTATTTCCTGAATCATCCACCCTGCTTTCTCAGCTCTCAGTAAAGAAATTCTCTGCTGGCAGACTTGCTGAAACATTCCCACACCCAGACTGTTTATGTTGTCAATTGGAGCCAACCCCAGTAAAAGTATGCCACCCATCCTTAATTGCAGATTTGTAGAAACGTGTAGCCTTCTTCCGTTTTTGGTGAGTTTGCTCGGTTTTTACTGTGAGAGCGGCACTGAGGGATATCACCGCCCAGCAGGATAGAGGTGCTGGGTGGACCACCAGGCTCACTAATCAGCTGACTGACTCCTTCAGTAGGTGCTGTTAAGATTTATTCTTCAGCACATTTGCAGATAAATTTCTGTGTTTTGACTTGAATGCTTTCATAGTAGAAATCCTGCAGTTTGAATTGTTTAGAATGACTTGATTTCCACTATAACAATAATATGTAGAGAAATTTTTTTTCCTGTGTAATGGAACTATTCAGCATGTTTTGCAATGCGTAAGTCTGATTTTCTTAGGAAAATTAATTTTGTGATACTGTTGGAAAAGGTATATGTGGTTTTTGCCATAAATGAGATCTTAGAATTATTTGTTTTAAATGAATGATTCTGTTCTTAGAGATTACATTGAGTTTTGTTTCTGTTGTTTATCACCCATGTATGAGATGATGTATGTAAAATGGACTGTTACCACCTGCATTTGCTTTGATCTTTGATGGATGCAAGCAGTAGAGAGATTCCAGTTTGCACAATGAACTTCATGAGGACTTATAGACTCTTCCATATATAGAATCTGCCCTTGTCCTTTGTTTAGGTCAAGAATGAAGTAGATTTTTCAGAAATTAATACGAAAATGCAAATGACCCATAGTAACTAAACAATCTTAGAAGCGAAGTTGAAAGACTTATACTATGTAATCTCAAAACTTACTCAAAAGCTATGGTAATCAAGACAGTGTGGTAATAGCATGAGAATAGCAATATAGATCAATGGAATAGAATTTAGAACCCGGAAATAAACTCTCACATCTATGGCCAATTGGTGCCAAAGCATTCAATTGGAAAAAGATATGTCTTTGCAGCAAATGGTGCTAGGGAAAATTAATATTCGCATGGAAAAAATAAAATAAAATTATACTCCCTCCCTCAGACATATACAAAAGTAAACTGAAAATGGATTACTAACCTAAATATAAAAGTTGAAGCAAACAAAAACTCTTAGAAGGAAGCAGGCATAAATCTTCATGCCCATAACTGGTAGTGGTTTCTCAGATATGATACCAACATCTCAAGCAGAAAAGGGAAAAAATTGTTTTATCAAAATTAAAAATTTTGGGGGCCAGTGCTGTGGCGTAGCAAGTAAAGCCACTGTCTGCAGTGCTGGCATCCCATATGGGTGCCGGTTCAAGTCCTGGCTGCTTCACTTCTGATCCAGCTCTCTGCTATGCTGGGAAAGCAGAAGATAGCTGAAGTCCTTAAGCCCCTGCACCCACGGAGGAAGACCCAGAAGCTCCTGGCTCCTGGCTTTGGATTGGCTCAGCTCCAGCCATTGCGGGAGTGAACTAGTGGATGGAAGGCCTCTCTCTCTGTCTCTACCTCTCTCTGTAACTCTGCCTTTCAAATAAATAAAATAAATCTTATTAAAAAAGAGAGAGAGAGAGAGATCAGAGTAGGCTAAAGATGACTGGGGAGTGTTACCAAAAAAGAAGAGAGAGAGAGAGAGAGAGAGAGAGAGAGAGAAAGTATTTAAACTGTAATGTATTTAAAATGTAATGTAATTTATCCTGTAAATAATCAGTGGCAATTAGTTTCCTCCTCACCATAAATCTAAAATATAACATTGCATGTAGTAGTTGTTATTTGATTAACTTACACAGACCCCCCCTTTCCCCCTCATCTCCATTCCTTGCTGGGAGCCCAGTTTGCTAGTACAGTAAAATATATTGTTTGTCTGATCTTCCACATATGGACCAGTATAAGTAGTTAGGGAGGTAAAGTAACCTTACATGATAATCTGGCCAGGGTCGTCAGCAACCTTTCCAGGTTGACCCACTAAAGCCTCCGAGTGGCAACAAAGAAGTCAGAGAGTAGCACTGCCGAGCACCCCTGCTCTCTGGTGAGTTGGACCTGCACTTTGACAATGGTTTTGGTTATTTCTGCTTTCTGTGCTGAAAGAACTTACAACCAATCAGTCTCAAAGACCCTTGATTTTGTAAATATATTAATTTTACTTTTTTGGTCTTCTACATGTTAAATGTTAACCTTCTTATGACATGCAGTGATGATTTCTGAATTTCCATTAGGCACAAGTCATTGTTGAAGCACTGAAGCAGTTGGCTACCGTTGCATCTAATCCTTATTAAAATAAACAAGAATCCGGTAAAAAGATTAGCCAGAATAGTTATAAAAATTCACAGCAGCATGAGCTACACACACATGTCAGTTCTGTCTTGGCTGTGCAGTGTTTCATTGCCATCAGCTACATAAGAGCACATACTTAAGCACCGCTTTTGTAGCAGATATTTTTATAACTATAAAATGATTAGACTGACATAGAGCAATTCTCTAAATTCTTAGACATTAAAATATTCTGGCAGCTGTCTCCTTTTTGCCTTTAAGTTGAGACATCATGATGAGATAAGAGTGCACCAGGTCTGATGGGTACATGAATGAGGTTAGGCATGGTGTTCTCACATTATTGACAAGAGTCTTTGTCACTCTAAACGAGAGCACTCTTGGGGAGGGGTCCCTATTGTAGTAATTCCAATTCAGTTCCAGCAATGTTCTTGTTCTTCAGAAAGCTCTTTACTGCAAGCATATCCCATGCAATCAGGTAAGAAGGATACTCACTCGTGTAGTGTAAATAGTATAAAAATGTCTGAATTTTAGCTAGAACAACTTAGCATGTGCTTGAAAGCATATAACCTCTTCATCTGGGGTCTGAGGTATTGATTGGAGTGAAGAGATTGTTAAAGGGAATCTGGGTGGAAGAAACCTGCCAGTAAATATGTGTTAGGGTACACTGACATGGGGTGCACACTCTTCTGTTCACTAGCAGCCCCTGGCCTGGAGGTCATGGTCCTCAAGGGGGATGGAGAGTCCGGGAAGGTCTCTTCTGAGCTCTTTCCTGAAGTGCTGCCTCCCTGCTTCCACGTGGCTCAAACTCTGCTAACTGGGCACGATCTGTAATTAAAATTTTTGCTCCCTTGCTGAGAAAAGAGGCTCTGAGTATCTAGTACCTATTGGTACGACCATTTTGGAAAACTGTTAAGCACTCTCTACCAAGGCTGACATGTACCTGTGATTTAGTAACTCTAATGCTAGATTTACAAGGGCACTTCAAAAAGTTTAATGGAAAATGGAATTAAAAGATTTTTTTGTGCAAAACATTTTGAAACTGTGCATAGTTTTTCCATTTACCTTTTTGAGGACCCCCTCATATGCATGGATTTCAAAATTTTTTGACCAAAATAAATTTAATTTTAAATGCTACTTTTTCCTTGAACTTTTTGAAGTATACTCTAGAAATAGAAATGCATGTCTTTGTGCATCAAAAAATACATACAAAAAGGTTCAGAGCAGAGCTGTTCATAATAGAACCAAACTAGAAGCAATCCAAAGTCCATTACAAAGTAGAATGAATAAATAATACAATTATTTATTGTACAATAACAGAGTAGAATACTTACTAGTCATGAAAATAAAAACATGCCACATGCAACAGTATGAATGGATCTCAGGAATGTAGCATTGAGTGAATGGAGCCAGATATAAAAGAGTACACATTGTGCAGTTGGTTTCCATAAAGTTCTGAAACAAGCAAAGCTTATCTGTGGTGATACAAGTCATGATAATGGTTGCGTTGGAGTTATGATGGCGATGAGGGGGCTTGAGAAGGGAGGCTTCTGCAGTGCTGGTACTGGTTCCCTATAAACTATATGTTGTTACACAAATGTGTTGATTTTGTGAAATTTCTCACTTATACTTATGATTTGCATATTTTCTGTATATATGTTATACTTCAAAAAGTGAGCTAAAATTTTTTAAGACAAATAGTAGCTAAGAATGGAAGCAGATCCATTCTAAATTTCAATAATCAGTCTTTCCATAAATTGCCATAATAGTTCTTGAAAGCCTGTTTTGAATTGGGTCGTGAAAGAAGGGGATCAAGCATCAGTAGTTTTCCAGCCAGGGAGGAATAGTGTGTCGAGGACAAAGGGAACTAATCCCCAGATCTCAACATATTTCTTAAGCAGCCTTGTCTAATGGGATAAGAATAATAGGAATTATTTTCTGATGTATTTTTGTCACAGGCAAAAGTTTATAACTTTTTATGCCTGAAATGTTTGTATTGAACGTAAACATCCTTAGCATTAAAATTTTTGTTTCCAGAGAGTCATTAAGTGTGATTTTCCCTGGACTGGAGAAGGAATGATGATGAATGGATTCAGTAGATGGCAGTATTCCCTTTGAAGTTTTTAGTTAAAATGTGGGTACGTGGGGGTGACTCTTAGCAACTTTTTTCAATAGGAATGAAAAGGAGTCACCTACTGGGACAAGGACACAGGACATTTTATTATTTTTATCTGTTCTTTTGTTCATGTATTACTATTTTGAATGAACCAATAAGACTTGAAGGCTGCAGATATAGAGGACACATTTTCCACATAAAGTCCTAGAATGATATCCTACAAAAGAAAATTTTTCCAAGGTAGGATTGCTTCAAGACGGTGTTAATAGATAAATATGCAGGATATATTTGTGCCGTGTCTTTTTTTTTTTTCTTTTTCTTCCAACTGGTATTTTAGGAATATGTATGTCAGCATTGAGATAATGACTGTCTGCTTTGGACAAAAGTACAAGTGAAATGTATTGATGAGAAGATTAAGTTGTTGAATGTATAGATGGATACATTATCTTTGAGGTGCTCTGTTAATGGTGATGGATGCACAGATGAGCTGTCCATTGCTTTTACACTGTTCAGTTAAATTTTGTTTCCTCGGGTGTTCTGCCTGTAGTCATCAGGTGCCTGCTGAGAAACGTCATGACATGGCTTCAGCAGCCATCACTATTAGTACCTGCTTATGGGCGCTGCACTAAATTATTTAAGGTGCACTCTCTAAAGCCATGCAACAGCCTTGTGTTGTACTGTGGTCGCGTTTTATAGTTGGCAAATGTCTGGATTAGCCTAGATCTGTGAATCCAAATCTGAATCCACAGTCATTGCTTTTGGTATATTACACTCTGCCATTTTGTGCTTGGATTTTGACTTTTCCATGTCAGGGATTTTGGAAGCCAGAGCCATATATATTTTTATGTATCTAACACTTAAAGTCATCAGGCCGGTGCCGCAGCTCAATAGGCTAATCCTCCGCCCACGGCGCCGGCACCCCAGGTTCTAGTCCTGGTCGGGGTGCCGGATTCTGTCCTGGTTGCCCTTCTTCCAGGCCAGCTCTCTGCTGTGGCCCGGGAGTGCAGTGGAGGATGGCCCAAGTGCTTGGGCCCTGCACCCCATGGGAGACCAGGAGAAGCACCTGGCTCCTGCCTTCGGATCAGTGTGATACACCAGCCGCAGCGGCCATTGGAGAGTGAACCAACGGAAAAAGGGAAAACTTTTCTCTCTGTCTCTCTCTCACTGTCCACTCTGCCTGTCTAAATAAATAAATAAAGACATCAGACCTTAATGGAACATTTGATTATGTTTCGCTTCATTATAGCCCATCTTAATGCGTGTAATTACTGATTTAGGAGTGGGGATGGTGCTCCTGACTTGAGCCCTTGTTTTGTCTCTGGCCAGAGTACAGGCAATAAACAATGACATGGCACAATCTAAAGAGTATCAGTGCTTGGTTTGAGAATATGTTATGATTTTATTTGTAGACACCCATCCCACTTAAATATCTTATTTTAATATTAGAACTTACCTTTTCCTGTGTATGTTTTAGGGGGTTTCCCGTTTATTATTATAATGGTCATTAATATTTTGCATGTGATATCTTCTAGGGAATGCATTTAAAACATCACCAAATATACTAATAACTAAATATATTTTAGCTGTTCGTATCAGGTAAAAATAAACACGCTTATATGAAAATTTTCATTTTAAATGTGTTATCTTTCAGTATTCCAAAAATTTTGCTTTTTTTAAAAGATTTATTTATTTGCAGGATTTACAGAGAGAGAGTTCTTCCATCTGCTGGTTTACTCTCCAAATGGCCACAATGATCCGGAGCCAGGAGCTTCTCCCAGGTGTCCCACATGGATGCAGGGACTTAAGGACTTGGGCCGTCTTCCGCAGCTTTCCCAGATGCATTAGCAGGGTGCTGTTGGAACCAACACCCACATGGGATGCTGGTGCTGCAAGCCGGGCCTTTAACCTGCTGCACCACAGTGCCAGCCCCCTGGAAGGGAATTTCTTGAAAGTGTCGTGTATCTTCCATTGCAAAATCATAAAACTAACTTATTTGGGTGTTATTGATCTTCTGATCTAGTTTTTAAGTAGAGTTATCACTAATTGTTTTTAAGTTGTTTTTATTGTCCAATAATTTTAGATAGACAGGAAAATCATGAGATTTCCCATGTAATTCATATCTAGTTTCCCGTTATTATTAATGTGGTAACCAGTGAAGTTCGTACTTGATTCATATTTTCTTAGTTTTTCCCTCATACTTTTTTTCTGTTCCAGTTCGATCCCGGATTCTGTGTTTCAGGCAGTAGTTATATCTCCTCAGGCTCTTCTTGGCCATGACGGTTTAAGCCTCAGACTTTCCTTTGTTTTTGTTGACCTTGATAGTGTTAAGGAGCACTTTCAGGTGTACTGTGGAGTGTCCCTCGATTGGGATTTGACTGATCTCTTTTTCATGGTGATGGTTCTTCACCTTCTGCCACTGGAGGTTGCTTTTCATCATACAGCGCTCCATGAGGAGGGCAGATTAGGATTTGAAAGTATGGGCTGTGAATAACCAGAGGTACGTTTGTTGACATTGAAACTCTGGTTTCATATGTGTGTGTGTGTGTGTGTGTGTGTGTGTGTAAATGTGAAACTTTTCAGAAGGAGCCAGTCCCAATTCTGGCTAGGAACAAAAGTCTTAACGGTATACTATGTTCTTATCCCTGAAAGAGTTTCTTTTCTAATTGTATCTATCCGGGGAGTTAGTGTGGGTTTTAATGTTACTCCTAGGAGCTTTATTTAACCTGTATTGGCCTTTTAGTCAGTAATGGGCAGTTTTTGGGGTGAATTGCTAATTGATTAGAATTATGGAAATTATACTCAAAGCTGTTTTGTCACTGTAGCCCAGGACAGTGTCAGAGTAAAGCAGCACCTAGCTTAGCTACTATTCGAAGATGAATGCTGGGGAAGTGTTCTTTCCTGTGGTCTCGGTTTGTATTCCAGCCTGGTGTGGGTTTTATCTCTGCTAAGAATTATTGTCTTTTAAATCACTGAGGTCCTCAATTCTACTCCATTAAGGGCCACTTTTCTGCCAATCAAAAAGCAGCATCCCTGAGATTGATTTTTGTTACGGAGGATAGTAATGGCTGCTAGTGACAACATTTCCAACTCTTTTATGTAAACAGAAAGCAATCAAATAAGTACTAATCCAAGGATTATGTGGACCCAAATCCCGTGGCCAGAAGAACCTCTGCAGTGTATGGCCCTGGCTCTCTGCCTTCTGGTGCCAAGCAGTCCCCGTCTCCTTCCTGAAAAGCTTGCTTGCTGCTTGTGTTGCCTATTCGATTTCACTATTCTAAAACCAAAACACTCCTGCCGCTCCTGAATGGAATTCAAAAAGACACTTACATTTCCATAAATAAATTAGGAATTCAGTAGTTTCTTCGGGCTAATCAGGGCAGGCTGATAAACCTTGCTAGCTGTTTAATAAATGAATTGTGACTGATTACCTATTAATATGGACGCCTCAGGAATTCACCCTGGGGGAAGCAGAGCAGTGAAATAGAGAGGGGCATGGCCCCTTGGGAAATCAGGGCTTCATGTTTGCAGCTTAAATATCTCTGTGAAGTATCAATAAGGAGGTAATTGAATTTTGAACACAAACATGAGCGCCGGATGGATGAAAGGGGGAGGGGGATCGGATCGTCTCTTCTCTGCCCCTTCATTCTCCCCTCCCCTTTTCCTTAGAGACCACTCTAGTAAAGATAGATGCTAAATCCATTAAATAAAGATTAGACTGTGTCGTAGTAGAAAATGGCAGCTTAGCTAGATCCCCGGGCAAATTGGGGGCTTTTGCAATACCGAAAATTAAAATATACATTTTTAACAAGTGTGCTATCATCCTAGCAATAATGCTGGGCTAGCTTTTGGGGCTTGCTCTTCCTTTGGATTGGCTTTTGTTTGGGCAGATCACTTTCTCTTGTATAAGGCCAATCTTTTCTGTATTCCTGGAACAGAAGGGACTGGGTTTATTTATTTATTTTTAAAGCTTCTGTTGAGGCCTTTCCTCTAGCATCCTGCTTGCTTGTAATCAGAGGAGTGGGAAGGAGATTAGTGTCCCATGAATTGACGGTAGATAAATGTCCCCTCCCCTTAGCTGGTGGGTCCAGAAGAGCCCAATCACTTGTATTTCAGGGATGATTGGAGACTGTACAGCCAAGCAAGAAAAGGGCTTACGGACTGAAATAAACATTGATGTTTTAGGTGCAATTTTACTTGGCTTTATTTCCTCTAGAGAAGGTTATTGATTTGCTTTGTCTTCCTATTTTAAGCCAGATAAAGTCATATTAATGTAGTAAAAGAAGATTGGCATGATTTGGTTCCAGATCACAATACTTAGCTCTTTTAAAGCAATAACAAAAACCAAACATCCAGCCTTAAATACCTTAGTTATCTTTATGTGAAACTGTGTATTGACTTTTGATTAATCCTTGTTTATGTCAGTCTATAGCTCTAACAGCCCTTTCCTGAGGCTTTGGTCAGTGTATCAACAAGTATTACGTGAGCACTTGTTAGGTATGTACTATTGTTAGTTGTCATGGTCAGTGGTTAAATAAGTCCACACTGCTTTTACAGTCACTCCTTAAAAAATAAAACTAATCAATCATACTCCTACTTTTAAAAGTCCTTTTAGCTCCTTGGGTCCTATAAGGTAAAATTCAGATTCTTCTGATGTTCATCAAAGAATCGCTCTCCCATTGATCTAATCTCTCCAATTTCTTTTGGAAAACTTACATTTTTTTCTTCATGCCGTTTCACATTCCTCTCCATGGAGTGTCTACCTGTTCTTCTGGGTAGAGTGAATTTTTTTTTTTTAAAGATTTATTTATTTATTTGAAAGAGTTACACAGAGAGAGGAGAGGCAGAGAGAGAGAGAGAGAGAGAGAGAGGTCCTCCATCCAATGGTTCACTCCCCAATTGGATGCAACAACCGGAGCTGCACCGGTCTGAAGCCAGGAGCTTTTTGCAGGTCTCCCACGCGGGTGCAGGGGCCCAAGGACTTCGGCCATCCTCTACTGTTTTCCCAGAATATAGCAGAGAGCTAGATCAGATGTGGAGCAGCCAGGTCTTGAACTGGTGCCCATATGGGATGCCGGTGCTTCGGGCCAGGGTGTTAATCCGCTGCACCACAGCGCCAGCCCCAAGTGAAATTTTTGTAATTACTCAGTGTTGGATATCTCAACTATTATAAATTATATATGAAAGCCTTACTTAACATTAATGGATTAATGCAAGTAAAGTGTGTTTTCTTATTTGTATTAATAATTTTCAGCATAAATGTATCTTCATTTAATTATAAGAAAGATTTACTACCAGAAGTTATTTGTTTTAAATTACCTTTTAGAAGATTTACTTATGAATTTGAAAGGCTGACTGACAAAGATAGGGAGAGAATGAGAGAGAGATCTCCCATCTGCTGGTTCACTCCCCAAATGCCTACATGTGCAAGGGCTAGGCTAGGCTAAAGACAGGAACTCCATCTACATCTCCCATGTAGGTGGCAGGACCCAAGTACTTGGGCCGTTGTTCACAGCCTTTCCAGATGCATTAGCGGAAAGCTGGATCAGAAGAGGAAATGGGATTTGAACCCACACTCCCAATATGGGATGTAGGTATTCCAAACAACAGCCCAACTTGCTATTCCAGAGTGCCTGCCCTTATTTTTTAACTGAAACACAGAGTGACAGACAGAAACAGAGCGAGATCTTCCATCCAGTGGCTCACTTCCCCCAGAAATGCCCACAACAGCTAGGGCTAGGTCAGATCAAAGACAGAAGCCCAGAACTCCATTCAGGTCTTCCATGTGGGTGGCTTCATCTTCGGCTATCATCTGTTGCCTCCCAGGATGCATTAGCAGGAAGCTGGATTGGAACTAGAGTAGCTGGGACAGGAAGCAGCATTCTGATAAGGGCTGCAGGTGTCGCAAGTGGTAGCTTAACCTGCTGCACCACATACTGCCAGAAATTCTGGGATTTAAAAAAAATACCAAAAAATTAAATTATCCTTAAGGTTTTTTTTTTGTTTTACATCTTTATTTATTTCTTTGAGAGGTGGAGTTACAGATAGAGGGAGAGACAGAGAAAGGTCTTCTGTTTGCTAGTTCATTCCCCAGATAGCTACAACGGCTGTAACTGAGCCAATCTGAAGCTTCTTCTGGGTCTCCCACATGGGTACAGGGGCCCAAGGACTTGGACCATCTTCTTCTGCTTTTCCAAGCCATACCAGAGAGCTGGATTGGGAGAGGAGCAGCCAGGACATGAACTGCTGTCCTTATGGTATGCCAATGCCTCAGGTAGAGGCTTAGCCTACTAGGCCACAGCGCCGGCCCCATCCCTAAACTTTTTAAATAAACAATATTATTGACTTGTCTCTTTAAAATAGACTCTGTTTCCTAAAGCTTTTCTGGTAATCTTAGCATTTCAGAAAATATCTCTTGCTTGCCTTTGTATATATACGAGGGTACTTAAAAGGGTTCATGCAAAATGGATTTAAAAGGTAAGTTTATTTTGGTGCAAAAAATTTTTGAAAACCATGTATGCAGTAAGTCTTCAAAAAGCTCGTGGTGGGGCCAGCGCTGTGGCATGGCGGTTAAAGCTGCCACCTGCAGTGCTGGCATCCCCTATGGGCGCCAGTTGGAGATCCTGCTCCACTTCCAATCCAGCTATCTGTTATGTCCTGGGAAAGCAGTAGAAGATGGCCCAAGTCCTTGGGCCCCTGCACCTGTGTGGGAGACCCAGAAAAAGCTCCTGGCTCCTGGCTTCAGATCAGCCCAGCTCTGGCCTTTGCAACCATTTGGGGAGTGAACCAGCCGATGAAAGATCTCTCTCTCTCTGCCTTTGCCTCTCTGTAACTCTGCCTTTCAAATAAATAAATAAATAAATAAATCTTTTTAAAAAAACAAAAAAAAAACACTCATAAAAATGAGTGTGATGAAAAAAGTACATGAATTTCAAGTATTTTTGTACCAAAATAAACTTTAAAATTTTTTTCCATGAACTGTTTAAAGTACCCTCAGACATAATACAGTACCACTAAAGTTGTCTTCTGTATAATGTTGCTACTTCCATAGTTGTTGATTTAAGATTCTGTGGGGGTAGGTAATGCTCAAGCGTCTGTCTTGTTTAAGATGATTCTGTAGCATAATTTTTAACCAAGAGGCTCTGCTATCTCCTGAAATTATAAGCAAAATTGGGTTTGTGTGTGTTTACATGTATATTTTTTGGCAGAGAGTATCCATAGCCTTTATCTGATTTTTTTTTTCCTTTACTAATTTTTTTTTTTTTTTTGACAGGCAGAGTGGACAGTGAGAGAGAGAGATACAGAGAGAAAGGTCTTCCGTTGCCGTTGGTTCACCCTCCAATGGCCGCCGCTGACGGCGCGCTGCGGCCGGCGCACCGCGCTCGTCCGATGGCAGGAGCCAGGAGCCAGGTGCTTTTCCTGGTCTCCCCATGGGGTGCAGGGCCCAAGCACCTGGGCCATCCTCCACTGCACTCCCGGGCCACAGCAGAGGGCTGGCCTGGAAGAGGGGCAACCGGGACAGAATCCGGCGCCCCGACCGGGACTAGAACCCGTTGTGCCGGCGCCGCAAGGCGGAGGATTAGCCTGTTGAGCCACGGCGCCGGCCTCCTTTACTAATTTTTAAAAAGATTGTGGTCATGGGTTGAGTCCTAACATCCACCACCTCATATTGTAAACTTCTTTGGAGATGACCTTTATTTATTTATTTTTTTAAAATATTTATTTGAAAGGCAGAGTTACAGAGAGGCAGAGGCAGAGAAAGGTCTTCCATCTCCTAGTTCACTCCCCAGATGACCAAAATGGAGCTGGGCCAGTCTAAAGCCAGGAGCTTGTTCCAGGTGCAGGGTGCAGGGTTCCAAGGACTTGGGCCATCTTCTGCTTTCCCAGGCCATAACAGAGAGCTGGATTGGAGGTGGAGCAACCAAGACTCGAACCAGTGCCCATAGGGGATGCTGGCACTGTAGGCAGCAGCGTTACCTGCTACACCACTGCACCAGCCCCTGCAGATGACCTTTGAAAGTAATTGAGTTAAGATGAGGTCGTTAGTATGGGCCCACTGCAACACTAGTTGGTATAAGGAATATATATATATATATAGTGTGTGTGTGTGTGTGTGTATACACTCAGATATATATATATATATCTGAGGAATATATATGTGTATGTATGTATATGTATGTATGTATATAGTGTGAATTCCCTGGTGTAACTAGGGAAGATTTGAACACAGCGATGGGTATACATAGGGGAAGGACAACATGAAGAGTCACAGGGAGCAGATGGCCATCTGCAAGTCCGAAGAGGGGCCTAGAGCAGTTCCTTGCCCCACAGCCCTGAGAAGGATCCAGCCCTGCCAGTGCCCTGATCGCAGACCTCTGGCCTCCAGAACCATGTGACAGTGTAGTGCTATTGAGTATGCCTCTCTGTCTGTGATAGTTTGTTATAACAGCCCTCACAAACTAATGTACCTTCTGTCAGTTAGGCTGCTTTTGTCTATAAATGACAGGAAAAGAAATAAACAACCAAAGTGACTTTAAAAGGACAAGGATGTTCCATAAAACACCAAGTTCAGAGCTACTTCATTTCCAGGATTGGTTAAGTCAGTGACTCAACATTATTGTTAGAGACCCTTAGCAGAGTGCCATCTTGCTGCTGTGCCAACTTCAGTAGGTTAATTCCCTCTTAGGTTGACTCCATCATAGTTGCGATATGACTGCTGAATTTGTTTTGTTGTTGTTTTTAAGAGGCAGAGAGAGAGCTCCCATACACTAGTTAATTCCCCAAATGCTGGCAACAGCTGGGACTGAGCCAGACTGAAGCCAGGAGCCAGGAAACCGTATTTCCATCTGAGTGGCAGGCACCCAACTACTTGAGCTGTCACCTGCTGCCTCCAGGGTATGCATTATCAGGAAGCTGGCATCAGGAGTGGAGCTGGGACTCAAACCCAGGCACTCTGATATAGATGGTGGGCGTCTGTCTTAACTGCTAGGCCAAACACCACCATAGTTTTTGACACTGTATGTTTGTTGACAACAATAACCTGATCCAGGAAAGAGAATTGTTTCCCCTGTGTATCTTCATATCATGAAAGAAACTCAAAAACTCTCAAGTGTGATGAACAATACTGGTCACTGTCTTGTGCCTAAATCAGTCTTTGTCGAGAGGAATGAGACCAGCATAATTGATATAGATGGGCCAGAAAGGATTTACTATGTGGGATTTGGATAAGGTGCCAGCTGCCTCTAAGTAGATACTCACTCTGTACCTGAATAAAATCAGAGGTTTTTTTTTTTTTTTTTTTTTTTTTTTTTTTTTTAAGAGTTACACACTGAGAGAAGGAGAGGCAGAGAGAGAGAGAGATCTTCTATCCAATGGTTCACTCTCCTGTTGGCCTCAATGACTGGAGCTGCGCCAATCCGAAGCCAGGAGCTTCTTCCAGGTCTCCCACATGGGTGCAGGGGCCCAAGGACTTGAGCCATCTTCTACTGCTTTCCCAGGCCATAGCAGAGAGCTAGATTGGAAGTGGAACGCCAGCACTTGAACCGATGCCCATATGGGATGCTGGCACTGCAGGCAGCGGCTTTACCTGCTATGCCACAGCGCTGGCCCCAAAACCAGAGTTTTTGATAATAGATAATTAATTTGGGCATAGCTGTGAGTAGACAGCTTCCAGTCAGGGTCCCCAAAAGGTTAAGAGCCACTGTTTTTAAGACAGGCAGTGTTTCCAAAGTGACATACATAATCTAACCACTGGGCCACACATCCACTGACTCTTTTTTTTTTAACAGTGACTGCTCATGACCAGTGGACCACTAGAGGTGGGGAGACTAGTTTCAGAAGGTGGAGTGATACAGGAGTTAGTAATAACTGTCAGTTTCTAACTTGAGTCATTTTTAAAATTGGTTTCATCAACCAGAATAGAGAATGTAAGAAAGATACGGTTGGGGCTGGTGGATACTTGGTTTTAAAGTATTGTTATCTTATTTGCCCATGGACCATTCTAAAATATCACTTTAACTTTGCTATATATGGTTTTACTATATAAATATATACAAAAAGGGTATTTATATATTTATATTTATATATATATACATTCCTTGCATTACTTATAGATGCAGTTCATCATATACAAGCATATTCTTGTTTATTTCTAATAGCTGACATGTGCCTAATACCGTGCCTCGCATCGTATTCGTATCCTGTTAATACTCCTGTGTGGTGGCTACTGTTACTCATCCCCATTGTACAGATAAAGAAAGAGGAGAACACTTGCCCATGGTTATGTAAGAATGAAATGACAGAGCCAGGACTGAAACACAGGCCCGAGTGATCGTGGAGCTTGTGCTGTCTGAGTGCTTCTGTAAGTGGCCTTAGTCCTCTTACTGTGGCGGCTGGGGAGCACTTATGGTCCTGGCTCTCAGTGCTTTCCTGAGGCTTGCTTAGCATTGCCCTGAATTAGTTACTTCTTAAGGCCAGTACTCATCGTCTCCTTACCCAGCCTCCTACTAAAGAGAGGTGTGAAGCACAGAGTGCATCTGCAGGGGGAGGTGAAAGAAGAGTGTACTCTAAGCCTTTTCTCACTGAACTGTGACTTGCCGGCATTTTTAGAGCCCTGAATTTCTCAAGAAAACCAAGCTGGAGCCCAATTTTGACTAGCTGAATGCCATTTGAGAATAAGTCCCAGATCATCTTCTATCTCTAGCAAGAAATTTCCAGTGACTTAACTTGAAAAGAATCCTACTTGGGGACTACAGCAAGTCCAGGGTCAGCTTCTGTGTCAGTTCCTTGCACTGGACTAAGTCAGCCCTACTTTTACTTCCATGCCCATGATAAGTGCTCCATCTACTTCCCCTTCCCTAACCCAGGTTACTTGTTAGACTGTCTTGTTTGTTCTCCCCTAGGTCTATCACGTGTGATATTTGCACAGATGCTAAGAACAGCATAGGGGAGGAGGAGAAAGGCCAAATAACCTTGGTTTCAGCAATTTTTTTTATTAAGGCCTAAGTGATATCTTTACAAGAACATTCAATGTGGCTGTGGCGTAGCTGCTGCTTTTGCCTCTCCTGCTTTGTCTCTGCCTGTATATATTAGTAAAGGCACAAATCTACATGAAAAGGAAATTCTGACATTAGCTCAGGCTGCTGTATAATGTACCCATGGAAAGAAATATTTATAGACCCAAACACCCTTCTCTCTATCAGATTTTATAATCTGTATAAACTGAAAGGAATTAGGAGGTGACTAGAGTTCTTAGCCCAGATAAAGATCTTTAATTCTTCCCTGTTAACTTTTATGTGGTTCCATATGCATATGCAGGTTTTTAAATCAGTAGATAAAAATTACTTTTTATATTAATTATTTGTAGTAAAGGGAGAGACTTGACCTTTCAAAAAGATCTTTCATACATCTTTTTCACTTTTCTAAATCTTTTATACTCTCAGCTATACTGGTTTGCACAAATCCCTTTTGGTTAATTTCTACTAAACATTAATTAACTTATTCTTTACTTTCCCAAACACTAATGGTGATACTGGATTATAACTAATCTCATACTCTCTGGACATTGTACCAGACACTTTCTTCAGTGTGATTTAAGGCAGTTTCTAATCACTCCTTGCAGTCTTAAGGCCAGTTTTCAATTCAGTAGACTCATTTATCCTGGCTAGTTTTAATTAATTTTGCAAGGAAGATGCCAGGAGAAGCAGTATTAAATGCTTTCTTATAATCAGGTTATTTCATCTGTTGGCTTCCTGTCAGTTGCTAATTTTATCACTACAAAATACAAAAGTTTTTTGGACATAGTTGGTTCTTTTATACTTCATTTGTTAGTGCCTGGTTTAGATAAGCTTAGTTTATGGTTGTCATGTTCAGAATTAATATTAGAGAATTTCTTAGATTTATAACAGTGAGTGTTAAGAATTTTGTTTTTTAAAATTTATTTATGGGGGCCAGTGCTGTGGCATAGTAGATAAGGCTTCCGCCTGCAGTGCTGGCATCCCATATGGGCGCCGGTTTGAGTCCTGGCTGCTCCACTTCCGATCCAGCTCTCTGCTATGGCCTGGGAAAGCAAAAGATGGCCTAAGTCCTTGGGCCCCTGTGCCCACGTGGGAGACCCAGAGGAAGCTCCTGGCTCCTGGCTCCTGGCTCCTGGCTCCTGGCTCCTGGCTCCTGGCTTCGGATCAGCCCAGCTCTGGCCATTGCGGCCACTTGGGGAGTAAACCAGTGGATGGAAGACCTCTCTCTTTCTCTGGCTCTGCCTCTCTGTAATAATGCCTTTCAAATAAATAAATAAATCTATTTTTAAAATTTTACTTATATGTTTGAAAGGCAGAGTTACGGGGTGAGATTGGGGGCAGATTGAGAGGTCTTCCATCCACTGGTTCACTCTATGGCCACAGTGATCATGGCTGAGCCAAGCTGAACCCATCAGCCTGGAACTCCATCCTGGTCTCCCACATGAGTGACAGGGGCCCAAGCACTTGGGCTATCCTTCACTACTTTCCTTGGTGCATTAACAGGGAGCTGGATCAGAAGTGGAGCAGGAGCCGGCGCCACGGCTCACTAGGCTAATTCTCCGCCTTGTGGCCCCGGCACCCTGGGTTTTAGTCCTGGTCGAGGTGCCGGATTCTGTCCTGGTTGCCTCTCTTCCAGGCCAGCTCTCTGCTGTGGCCAGAGAGTGCAGTGGAGGATGGCCCAGGTGCTTGGGCCCTGCACCCCATGGGAGACCAGGAGAAGCACTTGGCTCCTGCCATCGGATCAGCGCGGTGCACTGGCCGTGGCGGCCATTGGAGGGTGAACCAACGGCAAAGGAAGACCTTTCTCTCTGTCTTTCTCTCTCTCTCTCACTATCCACTCTGCCTGTCAAAACAAACAAACAAACAAAAGAAGTGGAGCAGGAAACAGCACTCATGGGATGCTGGCATCACAGTTGGTAGCTTAACCTGTTATGCCACTATGCTAGCAGGAATTTATGTGTTTTTTTTTTTTTAATTTCTTTGAAAGGTATATGGACAGATAGAGGAGAGGAATCTTCTCTCTGCTGATTCACTCCCCCAGAAGCCCACCACCAGCTGGGGCAGGGTCAGCCTGAAGTCAGGAGTTGGGAACTCCATCTGGGTCTCCATTGTGGGCAGCAGGACTCAATACTTGAGCCATCAACTGCTGCCTCCCAGGGTGAGCAGGACTTGAACCCAGGCATTCTGAGGGAATGTGGACATCCCAAGCAGCAGTTTAACCCTCTGCCACAATGCCCACCCCTAGAGTTTTTCTTCTTCTTCTTCTTCTTCTTCTTATTATTATTATTGACAGGTAGAGTTACAGAGAGAGAGAGAGACATAGAAAAAGGTCTTCCTTCCATTAGTTCACTCCCCAAATGGCCGCTACGGCTGGCACACTGCGCTGATCTGAAGCCAGGAGCCAGGTGCTTCCTCCTGGTCTCCCATGCGGGTGCAGGGTCCAAGCACTTGGGCCATTATCCACTGCCCTCCCGGGCCACAGCAGAGAGCTGGACTGGAAGAGGAGCAACCGGGACTAGAACCTGGCACCCATATGGGATGCTGGCGCTGCAGGTGGCGGATTAACCAAGTGAGCCACGGTGCTGGCCCCTAGAATTTATTTTTTAATGTTAGGATTTGGGGATAGGCTTCGTTTTATATTGAGTTCTTTTTATTTGCTCGTTTGGGGTGATTGTATCAGCCAGGATCCAGTCAGGAGTAATTTGAACAGGGAAAATTTAAAATAAAGGATTGTTAACTAGGTGAGAGGTAGTTAGCTTCTAAAAGGGTAAGAGAAGACTCCAGGGTGTACAGAGTTAGCAACTGCAGAAAGTCACTAAACTCTGCAGCTGAAGAAAATTGAACAGCAGACAAACTGGAAACCTGGAGGCAGTTCCACCAGAGAGTCAGACCCCTGAAGAGCACACTTGATGCCTGCTGCCAGGAGATTCTCCACGTATTGAGGAGCTGTCTGTCTCTGTGGAGGGGAAGAATCTTTGCTGGAGGGAGCTTCCACTGGACTGTGAAGGCTGCCATTGTCAACGTGAATCCTGCATGCCCACCTGCTTGTCCCTGCACAGCAAAATCTCACACTGCAAAAAGAAGTGGCGCCTCTGGAGTCAGCCTTGCAGTCCCCTTCCAGCGCCCTCTGTTGGCAAAGGTTAGCACTGAGCCTCTTGCCAGAGGAGAGACGAAGCGTGCTGCTGGGTCCAGCCACAGTAACATACAGCAGGGGGGAAGGTGGGCAGGTTGGAAGCTGAGAAGCAGTGAATGAATAACTGGCCCAGGGAGCAAAAGATTCTTCCTGCAGATCAGATACTTTCATTCTACATCATGAATAGCTTTTGTTTCTTTTTTTAAACAAATCTTTATTTCTCTCAAAGCAGGATACACCTGTAACTTTTGCACTTGGCTGAGTAGCACTCCCCACCTAGATAATGCCATCAGGGCCACTGATTGTCTTGGCTGTAAATGTTCCCTAAAATCTTTTTCTTTTCACAAAAGGGTTTAATAAAAATTGGTCCATAAATTATTTTATAATAAATCTTCAAAATTAAAGTTAAATCTGATGTTATTAGAGGACAGTAGGATATGAATGTGAATAAAGATGGTTCTTTCGACCTCTGAGCCACATTGAATTTTCCGAAGTTCTTTTGTGACTAATGCTGTATTCTAACCATTTCAGTTTTCTTGAACTGTTACTCTCCCAATTTTTTTAACCACATCAAACTTCCTGTCCCTGGCTTCTTTTTAGCACTTTTTTTTTTAACAGCTGTTTAGTTGTTTTTCAATTGTTATTTGTGTTTGTCTTCCCAGCCATACATTTTAAGGCCCTTGTGGTAAGGGGCCATGTTTTATCACGTTTGTGTGTTATAGAACAGTACTGTGCAAATGCCTGTTGCATAGGTGGAATCATTTTCTATTTACAGGATAAGAAGTAGAAACATAGCTTCCGAGGCAGTCAGAGAACAGATAGGTACTTACCCCTTCTTTTCTCCACTGCGGCCTTTCCAGAACATATCAACTCTCTAGAAGAGTAAGTAACATTAGAAATGTAAAGGCAGAATCAGGGTAGGAATAAGGAGATGACAAAACATACAATCACAGAGAAAACTGTAATTGCCTGAAGTGAAAGATAAACGTTGGGAGAAAGCCTGTCCAGGTAAATGATGTTTCCAATGCACATATTTGCTTTGTTTTCCTTCCCAAAAATTCATTCATTCATTCATTTTCTCAGAAAGATCTAAGTCCTCCAAAAGAGAACAGCAGCAAAATTTTAGAAAACATATGAACTCGCAGTCCTTACAAAAGCAGCACTAATGCCAAGAGCCAAGCCACTTCACAGTGCTCCTGAAGGTGGCGGTACCAGGTGGAAGAGGAAGGTGGCTTACATTAGGAGGATTCAGGTCTGTTTCAGGAGTCAAATACCTAGATCATTTACTTTCTTCCACCCTTCAAAGGATGAGAGATTTATTCTAAAACAAGGGTGAAACAAAGTGGCTCTTCACATGGTAGATCCAGATCAGCAGAAGATGGGGGTCTCACTGAAAATGTAGAAAAGTATGTACATTGTGTGTCGAGACCACCCCTCACCTCTCCCCTCAAAGCCAGCCTCCCTCGTCTTGATAAGCGACTGGAAGAGAATCCTCTGGGAATTCTGACCAGCCCCAGAAGGGAAAAAGCAGTGACACTAGATGTTCTGCAGCCCAGCCGTCTGCTCAGATGGCACTGAAGCTTGCGTTCACAAGCCCGACTCGTAGCCTCTGAATGTTTAAGCAGCTTCTTAGCTCCCTGTTCTTACATAAAGAAGAATGACTAAAGACGATCCGTGTTTGAGAAAAGCTCCTAACATGAAAAATAAAGACCAAAGGCAGCAGAGGGTGAAAACAACTTGAAGAAAACAGGCTATTCTTTCAGGAAGATGAAATGAATACTTCGCATGATAATCTCAGTATTTAAGATCTAGACAGCAGACAGACATGGATTCTGTAGGTGAATTAGAGAGCACCACAAACAAAACCAGGCAAACCTAAAAAAATACCAGGAAAAACAAATTTAAAAATGCCAGAAAAGAGAAGTAGTCATAGTTTATTACATGACTTAGCTATAAATAGCATTTATCCAATCATGATAATGTGGAAACTGAATATTGATCTATGAAAAGCTACCGTATACCATCATGCACAGCATAAAGATGTTTGCTTATATGGCAGTGGTCCCGTAAGATTATAATAGATTTGAAAAATTGCTATTACCTAATGACATGGTAGCCATCCTAATCTTGTAACAATGCATTACTCATATGTCTGTGGAGATGTTGGTGTAAACGTAGGCCTGCACTGCCAGCCCTGTGGTAGTGTAGTGCACACAGTTAAGGCTAGTACATAATGCTAGATAATATTAGTAGATTAATGTTTACTGGTTTATTATTTACTATACTAGGCTTTTTATCACTGCTTTAGATACTCATACTTCTGCTTACATTGATACGTTAAAAGTGTTAGTGAGACTATGCCTTCTTTTGTTGCCAGTAGCCTCATACAACTTGTGTTCACTGCTTCTCTTGATTGTATAGTTTTTGCCTGTGCTTGATTTTTGTGTGTGTGTCATGACCCTCAAGAGTGTTAGCCGATACCGTATAGCCTAGGTGTATAGCAGCCATACCATCTAGTCTGTGTAATCATACTATGATGTTTACACAACAACAGAATTGTTCAACAATACATTTCTCAGAATGACTCCCTACCATTAAGTAATGTGTGACTGTGAAAGGATAGGAGACGGTTACTTGTATGTGTGTCTTGAGGAATAAGGGTGGAAGGGAAGAGCTAAATCATCACTTTCTTTATGGGGGAAAGTCAATAGATAAGGTCACAGAATCAGAAATCAAGAAGGAATACAGGTGTGTTCGAGGTATTTAAAGACATAGAGGTAATATAAAATAGTTAAACAGGGTGAAACTGGTTGCCACTGGGAAGGATTTGTGGGGTATTATCTTTTTTTTTTCAACAAACCTTGTAGAATTACTTGATTTTTTTGAAAGATCTACACATATAACTAATTTTAAAGAATTGCTTAAAATAGATGAAATAGGTATTAGAGAAGATAGAGATTGGTCTAACATTTAGAAAGATAAGATTAAATAACATTTGATAGGAAAATAAATGGAAACCCAAATAAGCAAGTCTGTAGAAATAGGCCAGAAATAAAAGATGTCTCTTTCTTTATGAAAAGGAAGCTAATTGCTTTGAATTAAAATGTTATTGCTTACATATTTTTAATTTCTGTGCAATAAAATCTATGTATTCAAACTTACTGCAATCCAAAATAAGTAATTCATTGTTGCTGGATGAAAATCATTCCTATTTCCACCCATGAGAGGAAATAGAATCCAAAATTCAAGCCATTAGCAATATACTGATGACATAATTTGATGAAGGAACTTCATTCTTTCTCATCCTTCTTCTCTTGATACAAGTCATACTTTTCCTAGTATTTGGATAGTATTTCAGCTGGGGAAAAAAATCTAATTCTATGGTAATTGCTTTTATTAGGGTCCCTGAATACTGACCTCTGATAACTGGTAGATTTCAGTGGATGGAATTTAACTTTTTTTTTCTTTTGCATGACACTGAATTGTACATTTAGCACTGGATCTGGGTGATCGCTCTGGGGACAATGGAATTGATGGATTCTTTTTTTGCCAGTCCCAGGTGCCTATCTGGAGAGCAGGTGTTGCTGGGATGGTGCATGCATTCAGGAGTCATAGTGCAAATCTGATCAAGGCATATATTCCCCAAACCACTCAGGCTGGTGTCTCTCGTGGGGTAGAGGCCAACACTGGCCTCTTATGCTTTTTGTAAAAAAAGAAAGAAAGAAAAACTAATTATCAACCTATAGCAAATGTCATTCAACCCAAATCCCTGAAGGCTAACGGCCTAGGTGACAAATGTGCCTGGAGAGAAGGTTGAGCTGTCACTTGTCTTTTTAATGGTTCATTCATGAATCACATGCTGTTTCCCCTCATTTTGTGTTTCATCTGAAGAAATACCAAATATCTATAAGCACAAAGAAATTGTACAACTTTTATGAACGCTTAGGGCTGAACAGAATCCTGGTGCCAAAGGAGGTTGATGAGGGTTTAGTTTCAATGCTCACAGTATTCAAGGACAACGGTCTATTGACGTAGTTATCCCTAAGAGTTCGTGTAGTTTTTCCTAACCTTTTTTTTTCTTCATTTTTTAAATTGACACATAGCAATTATAGTACTTTTGGGGTACAGTGTGATCAGGGTAACTAGCATATCTATGACCTGAGACATACATATTTTCTTTGTGCTGGGAACTTTTTCCTACTTTCAGTTAGACTTATTACATCCTACTTTGTTTTCCTTAACTAACCATGGACTTGAAGGAGCAAATAATCAACTCTCCCTGGGTCAGGGTTTCAGGAAAGGCTTCACAAAAGAGATGGAAGCTGGGACTTGCAGAGCACATGAGAATTTCCCAGGTGGACATAACTGGCACAGGAATACAAAAGGAGGGAGGGAGGAGGGACCAGTGTAAGTAATTGGAATAAATACAATCACAGAGGTAGGAAGTCACACGGTACATTTGCTGTGTAGCTGCAGCATGGGAGAGAGCAGGAGACAAAGTTGTTCCCTGGATCTAAGTTCCATGAGTGCCAGGAACTTGTCTGTCATTCATCATTGTATCCACGTTGGCTAGCACGTAATAGATGCTTGGTAAATTTCTGATAAATGAAGGAATTGAGATCTGGAAGTGACAGGAAAGGAGATTATAACATTATTATGAAGTTGATTAGACCTAACTGAAGATTTCTTTTTAAACTAAGGAGGAATGTGATTAGGTTTGGCCATAGAAAAATCACTTCAGTTGTAGTGCAGAGTGGTTTTGGAAGAAAGAAAATGAGACTGAAAGGTGATATTAGGCTAAACTTAATTATCTAGGGAAGAAACAGAGAGAGCCTCCACTAAGGCAGTACGGAAAATGTTACTGATATGAGATGTTTAACTTAGAGAATCAGCAAGATTTAGTGACCAGTAATGAAGATGGGGTGGGGGCAAAGTGAAGAAAGACCCCAGTGGGTGGGCATTTAGCTTAGCAGTTAAAACACTAGTATTTGCATCAGAGTGCCGGAGTTCCATCCATACCTGCCTCTAGCTCCTGACTCCAGCTTCCTTCTAATGCAGACCTAAGAAGGCAGCAGGTAATGGCTCAAGTTAACTGTGTTCCTGCACCTGCGTGGTAGACCTAGATTGAGTTCAGCTCCTGGCTTTGGTTAACAAGCTATTGTATACATTTGGGGAGTGAACCAGCAGATGGGAGTTGTCTCTGTCTCTCCCTCTCTTTCTTTGTCATTCTGTCTTGCAAATAAATAAATCTCTCTTTTTTAAAGATTTATTTATTTATTTGAAAGGCAGAGTAGGGGAGAGAGAGAGAGAGAGAGAGAGATCCTCCATCTGCTGGTTCACTCTGCAAATTGGTCCCAATGGCCAGAGGTGGGCCAATCTGAAGCCAGGAGCCAGGAGCTTCCTCTGGGTCTCCCAAGTGGGTACATCCACTTGGACCATCCTCCGCTGCTTTCCCAGGCACATCAGCAGGGAGCTGGATTGGAAGTGGAGCAGCCAGGACTCAAACCATCACCCACATGGGATGCTGGCACCACCACAGTGCTGGCCCCAGTTAAATTTTTTTTAAATAAGAAAAAAAATGAAATACAAGATTTTGCTTTTATCCAGTAACCTTTTCTGCCTTGATTACTCTTCACATACTTCTGACCTCTGGGAACCTACACTTCCTGGCTGTATTCCTTCTGAATCTGTGAGGATTCCTGAAGATTGTACCTTTGCCCTTTTCCATGACTACCATATGGAATGCCTTGGCCCCTGCTGTCCCACATTTGAGTCTTGATTACTCTCACGGGCTAATTCAAACTCCACGCTGTGAGTTTTACAGTCTGTGGTAGAGCTCCCTAGATTATGACCCTTAACCATAATTTGTCTTAATGATTGCTTAAACGTCTTGGTATCCTATAATATTCTTAGAATATCGTCTACGTTATTGAAATACAGTCTTTGACAAGGGATCACATTTTTATGTTATAGGTTACTTTCCTTGATAACTAAGTTCTTGTAAAGATAGACAGTGAATCCTTGTCAGCTGTGCTTTCCTAGGTTTTTACAGATTGCCCTAATAATTATCTTGTGTAGGAGCTTGAATTCTGGCATTCCTTTCAAATAGAACTTTGATCACACTAAAAAGCCTCTTCTGCCCTCTTGTGAAGAGTGAAGTAGTACTGCCCATTAACAGTGCTCAGAAAAGCAGTGATTTTCATCTAAATTCCTCTAAGGCTGGCCTTCCTCACACTTCTAGGACTTCTATGTCTTCTGCAGAATCTCAAGCATAGTTCCCAATGGACATGTCTTCACCTTGTGTGTGTTTCTGAGACAACTGTGAAATTGCAATGCTCCTTTTTGCCAAGTGGACCAATCTTTTTATTCATTTATTTTTATTTATTTATTTAATTTGAGAGACCAGAAACAGAGATGTTCTAATCCACTGGTTCATTCCCCAATGAACCAGGAGCCAGGAACTCAATCGAGGTTTCTCACGTGGATTTCAGGGACCCAGCTACTTAAGCCATCACCTGCTGCCTGAGCTGGAATCAGGAGCAGAGTCGAGTCTCAACTCATACACTCCAGCATGGGGTGCACATATCCCAAGTGGTGTCTTAACTCCTGCACCAAACGCCTGCCCCTAAATGACCAATCTTAAAAAAAAACAAGCTCGGGGCCAGCGCTGTAGTTTAGTGGGTTAAGCCACCATCTGCAGCACCTGCATCCATGTGGGTGCCGGTTGAGTACTGGCTGTTCCACTTCCGATCCGGCTCCCTGCTAATGCACCTGGGAAGGCAGCAGAAGATGGCCCAAATGCTTGGGCCCCTGCATCTACTTGGGAGACCCAGAGGAAGCTCCTGGTTCCTGGCTTCAGCCTGATCAAGCCCTGGTCATTGCAGCCATTTGGGGAGTGAACCAGTGGATCGAAGACCTCTCTCTCTCCCCCTCCCCCTCCCCCTCCCCCTCCCCCTCCCCTCCCTCTCCCCCTCCCCTCCCCCTCCCCCTCCCTCTCCCCCTCCCCCTCCCCCTCTCCCTCTCCCTCTTTCTCTTTCTCATCCTCTCCTTCTCTCCTCTCCTTCTCTCATTATAACTCTTTCAAATAAAATAAATAAATCTTAAAAAAAAAAACAAGCACTTTCTTAGAGAAGGGAACTCTACACTATCTTATGTAACTTATTAGAAGTTTGGGGTTTAAATGTTTCATGTGCTGATTTCAGTTACTACATTTAACCAGTTATTTAATGTGTACTGAGGATTACTTAGATTTCATAGCAATATTAATCTTTGATTTCGTGGATTTTCATATTTAAGTATACAGCTTTGTTAAATGTCTTTGTATTTAATGCATTTTTATTAATCTACTTATAGTAAATCTAATTGCATCCTGACTTCCTGAGATGAATATCCAGTTGTTAAACAAAAGGAACATTTTAAAAATAATTGTTTATAGTGTCTAAATAAGCTACGTACTGTACTCTATTTTAATTCAAAATATAATGTCTTCCTTTTCAAAAAAGTTCTATATAAGTACAATTTTTGATGTTATTTTAACTTTAACAGAATTGAATTTATCAATTAATTTTTCTTGAAGTACACAGCAGTTCTGTTGCAGTGCCCAAGTTTTGAGGGTTTTTTTTTTTTTTTTTTTAAGATTTATTTATTTGAAAGACAAAGTGACGGAGGTGGGTCGGGGGCAGGGTGGAGAGATCCTATATCTGCTAGCTGCAATGGCTGGGGTTAGGCCAGGCCAAACCAGGAGCCCATAACTCCTTCTGAGTCTCCCATGTGGGTGGCAAAGGCACAAGTATGTGTGTCATTTTCAACTGCTTTTCCAGGCGCATTAGTGGGGAGCTGGATCAGGAGCTGAGGAGCCAGGACTCGAATGCCAGCATTGCACAAGGTGCTTAACCCTCTTAACTACAGCATCACCATCGCCCAAGGGTGTGATTGTGTTTTAAGTCAAGAACAGTGGTTAGATTTTTAGTCCTTTAGCGAGAACAAAGCCAGAAGCAATAGGTGTGCTTCGGGATAGAGGAAAGAGCTGGGTGCCTATGTCTTTATCGAGATTCAGATTCTATGGCCCTGGATCTCCCTGGATCTTTGTGAATTAAGTCTCTTTTATCAAGAGTTTGACTTGAGGGGCTTATGGTGTAGCAGGTAAAACCACCACCTGCAGTGCCTTCATCCCAGTGGGGGCTGGGTTGAGTCCCAGCTACTCCACTTCTGATCCAGCTCTCTGCTATGGCCTGGGAAAGCTGTAGAAGTGGGTGCAGGGGCCCCTACACCCATGTGGGAAACCCAGAAGTGCCTGGCTCCTGGCTTCGGATTGGCACAGCTCCAGCCATTGTGGTCATTTGGGGAGTAAACCAGCAGAAAGAAGACCTTTATCTGTCTCACCCTCTCACTGTAGAGTCTGTAACTCTACCTTGCAAACAAATAAATAAAATCTTCTTTAAAAAAAAAAAGCAACTTTATTAAGATGTTTCCAACATAGCATAAAATTCACCCACTTAAAGTATCTAAGTCAATGGGAATTTTAGTATATTTACAGAATTATGCAAGTGTTACCACAGTCTTGATTTTGGAATATTTCCACCACCCCCAAAAAACCCCTGCAAACCATTTTCGGTCACTCCCCATTTCCCCTGGCTCTACCCATCCCAGCCTACAAGCCAACCCAAGAGAACCACTAGCCAGCTTACCATCTCTGGATTGCAGCCTTCTTCATTACCAAATAATATTCTGTTGCATGGATATGTCATATTTTATTTATTTGGTCAACAGTTTGTAGACATGTGGGTTTCTGCTTTTTAGCTATTATGAATAATATTGTCATGAATATTTGTGCACAAGTTTTTGTGTCATTACTATTTTTAACTTTCTTACCAGCAAACAACGTAAGCACAACAAAAAATGTAGCATAAGGGGGTACATATAAAATAAGAATAGCTGAAAGCTAACCTTTATTGAAGCTTGGGGATAGGGACGTGAGGTTCATGCTTACAAATTTTCCATAATTAAAAAAACACGTTGGGCTGGCATCCCAAATGAGCACTGATTGATTCGCGCCTCAGCTGCTCCAATTCCGATCCAGCTCCCTGCTAATATGTCTGGGAAGCAGTGGAAGATGGCCCAAGTGTAGACCCTATCCCCCACGTGGGAGACCTAGATGGAGTTCCAGGCTCCTGGCTTCATCATGGCCCAGCCTTAGCCATTACAGCCATCTGCAGAGTGAACCAGTGGATGGAAGATTCATTTCTTTCTCTCTCTCTCTCTCTCTCTCTCTCTCTCTCTCTCTCTCTCTCTCTCTCTCTCTCCTCTCTCTCCCTCCCTCCCTCCCTCCCTCCCTCCTTCCCTCTTCCCTCCTTCCCTCCTTCCCTCCTTCCCTC
This sequence comes from Sylvilagus floridanus, assembly GCA_949820135.1. Classification (NCBI taxonomy): domain Eukaryota; kingdom Metazoa; phylum Chordata; class Mammalia; order Lagomorpha; family Leporidae; genus Sylvilagus; species Sylvilagus floridanus. The sequence goes on along the minus strand of OX463228.1, from coordinate 4,976,681 downwards.
CTTCCCTCCTTCCCTCCTTCCCTCCTTCCCTCCCTCCTCCCCTTCTGTTACTCTGCCTTTCAAATAAATAAATCTTTTTTTAAAAAAAGAAAAACAACCTCACCAGATACTTTCTGGAAGTATAGCTCTATCTCATTATCCCTGTATCTTTTTAAAAAAGATTTATTTTAGTTATTTGAAAGACAGAATTACAGAGGGAGGCAGAGCTAGAGAGAGAGAGAGGTCTTCCATCCTCTGGTTTACTCCCCAATTGGCCGCAACATCTGGAGCTGAGCTGATCCGAAGCCAGGAGCCAAGAGTTTCTTCTAGGTCTTCCACGTAGGTGCAGGGGCCCAAGGACTTGGGCCATCTTCTGCTGCTTTCCCAGGCCATAACAGAGAGCTGGATCAGAAGTGGAGCAGCCAGGACTTGAACCAGTGCCCATATGGGATGCTAACCCTGCAGGCTGGGGCTTTAACCCACTGTGCCACAGCACTGGCCCCTATCCCTGCGTTTTACAATGTGATTCATAAGGCTAGAAGTAACATGGATGAGTACTAAGCGAGCTATGGGCCAGGAAACAAATGCTCACAATGGCCAAGGCTGGGCTTTAGCCTGACAGAGCTAGGAATCACACTCAGGCACATTACTGTGGGACTTGGGCAACTTAACCACTAGCCTGACACTCCTTTAACCTTCTTTTGATGTAGATACATGTTTATATATGATGCCATAAATTTTACATTAGAACACCCAGGTAGAATTGTAGCATAATATGAGGGAGGGATATATTGAGTGATCCAAATACATTTAAACTGATAAGCTGTTTCTTAGTCTCCCCTTTGTCTTTGTGAGTCATTTAGAAACTGTGACTGAGTAAGCAAAAATAAACCAGTCCTTTTTGCTTTATCATGCTCAGTGCTAGATTTCATTTCAAGGAACCCTGGGATTTGATATTTTCTATATTGAACTGGAATGTAGAAGTGTGGCTTACTGTGATTCCATTTACAATTGGTTGGCCATCTTGAGATACAAAAAGCTGAATGATAGGTCATCTTCTATTTTGTTTTGTTTTTAAATCTCAGTCATATATTCTTGCTTTGTTTCTTAGAGTGAAAGTTTTCAAGAATATATGCTTACAATGCTGAATAGCTTCTAGAATACATAGGTTGATTTCTCTGTTGATGTTAACCTCTAACACAAGCTATTGTAAAGAAGTGAATTTTTCAGTTGCTCAAGCAACTGAGTGATCACTGAGTGGTTCAGACGCCGGCTCTGTAGCATAATAGGCTACGCCCTGCCCTGTGGTGCCGGTTCAAGTCCCAGCTGCTCTTCTTCTGATCCAGCTCTCTCTGCTGGTGGCCTGGGAAAGCAGTGGAGGATGACCTAAGTTCTTGGGCCCCTGCACCCACATGGGAGACCTGGAAGAAGCTTCTGGTTCCTGGCTTGGATCAGCCCAGCTCTGGCCAGTAGATTTCCATCTCCCAGACACTCACTCACTCTCTCTCTCTCTCTCTCTCTCTCTCTCTCTCTCTCTAACTCTGCCTCTCAGATAAATAAAATCTTAAGAAGAAAAAAAAAAGTGATTCAAAAGGGGCAAGCATTATGGTGCAGGTGGTTAAGTGACCTCCTGGGATGCCTGCATCCCATATCAAAGTGCCTGGGATCGAGTCCTGCCTCCGCTTCCAGCTAATGTGCACCCTAGGAGATGGCTGAAGTATGGGGGTCCCTGTCACACACACACCGGAAGACCCCAGTGGAGTTCCGGGCTCTTAGTTTCTCCCTGGCCTAACCCTAGATGTTATGGCCATTTGGAGAGTGAACCAACAGATGGAAGCTCTCACATTCTTTCTTTTTTTCTTTCTCTCTGTCCCTGCCTTACAAGTAAAATTAATGTAAATAAATATATAAATAATTTTAAAAGAAGTGTCCTTGGGGCCAGCGCTGTGGCTTAGCAGGCTAGACCGACTCTCTCAGGCGCTCCTCTTGTGATCCAGCTCTCTGCTATGGCCTGGGAAAGCAGTGAAATATGGCCAAAGTGCTGGGGCCCTTGCACCCATATGGGAGACCGGGAGGAAGCTCCTGGCTCCTGGCTTTGGATTGGTCTGGTTCCCACTGTTATGGCCATTTAGAAAGTGAATCAGTGGATAGAAGACTTTTTTCTGTCTCTGCTTCTCTGTCTGTAGCTCTACCTCTCCAATAAATTTTTAAAAATCTTAAAAACAGAAGTGTCCTTAGCCTGCCTGGGTATTCTCAGATAGTGTGTTCCTGAAGGCTCAGTTCAGACATCACCTCCTAAGGCTGTTTCTGTCTGTTCAACCCAAGACTTCTGCGGAATTAATCATCTCCATTTCTAGCCTCATAATGTCTTCTATACTCCTCTGATAGCATCTGTGACATTGTTTGATAATTATTTATTTCCCAGCCTGCCTTCTACTGAGAGTCTCAAGGTTAAAGATTTTATTGCAGCATTAATACTGAGCACTGTGGGTGGCAGTCAGTATAGAGCTAAAGTTTTGATACAGCTTTCTAATCCTTGGACTGAATATTTTGATTTTCTCCTTTGTTTCTAATATTTCTTTTTCCAAAATGTTGCTAATATTTTTAAACAGATAAATTCTCCCTTTTTTTAGCTTTATAGTAATGTGCTTTATGATATATGTTTTTATCTTTGATAAAATACAACCCTGCCTTCTCTGTTAGTAATACATTAGATCTCCAGCAAATGAGAAAAATCAAAGACTCTGAATAATACAGGTTAGGGGTTCTCAACCATGAGTTAGACTCGCCTGTGGGACTTGTTAAACTGTGAGTTCCTGGCTCACCCTCTTATAGTGTGATTCAGGAGATATGAGATAAGGCCTGACAAATTGTTTATCTAACAAGTGACACTGATATACTTAGTCCAGGGATCACACTTTGAGAACTACTTATATAGATTATAAACTGTAACTAACTTACCTGAAGACATCCATTGCTTACAGTAGAATATAATTCACTAGATGTTTTGCCTTCTATTATATTTTGCCATTTTGACTAAGATCCTAAATATGAGCTGTGTTTTCAGTAAGAGAGTGTTCTTTCATTCAGCACACATTTCTCGTATGTTAACTGTATGTAGGTTAAGCTCTGGAGTTTCAGTGACACAGACTATTATATATAATATACAATTTTCTGGCTCAGGCTATTTTTGTCTTCTAATTATCTAAAGCTAGTAATCCATGAGTGTTGTAAATAAGATTATTTATAACATCAAAATAGGGTATTCTAAAAAACAGAAGATTAATTAGCTGTTATTTTTAATCACAGGAAAAATAACCACTACCATGTGACTTCCTATACAGATATGCCATGCAATCAATGTCTTAGATGATTGTGATGTGCTAGTAAGATGAAAATTGTACATTTAGGGGCCAGCATTATAGCACAGCGAGTTAAGTTGCTGCCTGTGAAACCAACATCCCATGTGAGCACTCAATTCCAATCCAAGCTTTTCTACTTCTAATCCAGCTCCCTGCAGATGTGTGTGGGAAAGCAACCGAAGATGGCCCAAGTGATGGGCCCCTTCCACTCATGTGGGAGACCCAAATGGAGTTCCAGTCTCTTTCTTGCTTTGGCTTGGCCAAGCCCTGGCCTTTGTGGCTATTTGGGGAATGATCCAGTAGATGGAAGGTCTCGCTGTCTCTCCCTCCCCTCTCTGCAACTCTACCTTTCAAAATAAATAAATAAATCTTTTCTTGTAAAAAGAAAAGAAATTGTACCTTTGTACTCTCCTACATGATTTAAGAGAAAAAAGATATTTAAAATTAAAGCTTACTGGATGACTACATTTTTTTCCAGGTATGTTAGGGAAATTATCTTTGAAAGTCTCTTCCCTCGATGAATTTATTATCCAGTCAGGTTGAGAAAATGAACCATACATATGTGAAACCATAGTGCAAACAATTAAAAATCAAATTATCAGCTAGAACAAGTAATTTGTTTTAAATTGGATAAATCAGCATCTATAAGGTAAAAGAGTGATCAAAGTAAAGTAGGATTAGTGAGATCATCGTGTATATACATGGCTGTTGATAGGATGAGGACAAACTAGTTGGATATTAGTTGGGCTATGAGAGTTTCAGTTAAGCCGTTCCTTTTTGTACCTTGTTAGCTCTCAGACTGCTTAGACCTTAAAGTTAATCTTGCTACCTACCTCAAAAGCTTTGTCTCAGGGGCTTCTGAGCAAGTTAAGCTGCTGCTTGTGGCACTGGCATCCCATATCAGAATGCCCCGGGAAGCAGTGGAAGGTGGCCCAGGAACTTGGAAGACCAGGAGGAAGTTCCTGGCTCCTGGATTCAGCTTGGCCTGCATCTGGCTGTTGTGGCCATTCGGGGAGTGAACCAGTGGATGGGAGATCTTTCTCTCTGTTCCTCTCTATTGCTCTGCCTTTCAAATAAATAAATCTTTTAAAAAGTTTTTTTTTCTCTTCTGAGAAGATTAAATAAATAACCATGAACTCATTTCTTCTGCCTCCCAGAGAATTTTGTAGAAGCAACATGTTGAGCCATGGAGCTTCACTTATACCTGTTTTATGGGCAATGTGAAATTTGCTCATAGATTTGTCAGCTTTATTTCTGAAGTAAGAGAAAGATTGGTTGGAAGGCAGCAGCTTTTTATTATTAGACTTACCCCAAGTTCAATTTGGTAGACTTAAAAAAAAAATATGTAATCTGTTTTTGATTGTTGGTCATGTGTAATTTGTTCCTCATCCAAAGAATTTAACGATGGAAATAAACATTCATGACATGAAAAGTTACCCTCTTTCTAAAGCTTTTCCTGTCCATCCATTTCCAAGCCCTCTGCAGAATTAATTATTCCCACCTCTGTTTCCTGGCCCACTCTTCCCCGTACTCATTCATGTTGCTTCTAGCCTTATGAATTACATTATGATATGTAGTGATAATGAGAAAAGGCTGTATTTCCAGAAAAGTATTTGGTGAGGTGGTTTTTTTTTAATTATGGGAAAATTTCAAGCATATACTAAACTAGGGAGAATATTATAATGAACCCAAGTGCCCAGCCCCCAGCTTTAATAATGATCAGCTTTCTGCAGTTTTTATTTTATCTATGCCCCCTTATACTACACTTTTTGTTGTGCTTATGTTTGCTGGCTATTTTAAAGCAAATCCTGGATGTCATATCGTTTCATCTATATAATTTTTTTAAATTATTTATTTATTTGAGAGGCAGAGACAGAGAAAGTGAAGGTTTCCATTGCTGGTTCACTCCCCAGATGGCTGCAACGGCTGGAGCTGGGCCGATCTGAAGCCAGGAGCCAGGAGCCAGGAGCTTCTTCCAGGTCTCCCATGTGGGTGCAGGGGCCCAAGCATTTGGGCCATCTTCTACTGCTTTCCCAGGCCATAGCAGAGAGCTGGATCAGAAGTGGAGCAAATGGGACTAGAACCAGCGCCCATATAAGATGCCAGCACTGCAGGCAGCAGCTTTACCTGATATGCCACAATGCCAGCCCCTCATCTATAGATATTTTAGTGTGTATCTTTAAACAAAACAGTCCACCCCTCTTATTTTTTGTTTTTTTAAATGTTTATTTATTTGAAAGGCAGACAGAGAATGAGAATGAATCTTTCATTTACAAATTTACTTCCCAAATTGCTGCAATACCCAGGGCTAGGCTGAAATCAGGAGCCAGGAGCTCAATCCTGGTCTCCCACTTGGGTAGCAGGCACCCAAGCACTTGGCCATCCTCCACTGCCTTCCTAGGTACATTAGCAGAAAGCTGGCTAGGAAACAGAGGAGCTGGGATTCAAACTAACATGGGATGCCTAGTTTGTAAGCAGTGCCTTAACCTACTGTGCCACAAACACAGTGCTACTATTATTACACTGAACAAAAGTAAATAATAATTCCTTAATGGCAAAATTGTATTTTTTAATTGGCTTATTTGAATCAGGATCCAGGTGAGGTCCACACATTGCATTTAGCTGAATGAATCTTAAGTCTCTTTTTTGTTTTGTTGTTTGTTTTTTTGAAAAGATTTATTTATTTGAAAGTCTGAGTTACACAGAGAGAGAAGGAGAGGCAGAGAGAGAGTCTTCCATCCACTAGCTCACTGCCCAATTGGCTGCAACGGCTGGAGCTGTGCCGATCCAAAGCCAGGAGCCAGGGGCTTCTTCTGGGTCTCCCACATGGGTGCAGGGGCCCAAGGACTTGGGCCATCTTCTGCTGCTTTCCCAGGCCATAACAGAGAGCTGGATCAGAAGTGGAGCAGCCAGGATTTGAACCAGTGCCCGTATGGATGCCGGCCTTGCAGGTTGTGGCTTTACCCACTAAGCCACAGCGCCAGCCCCAATTTTAAGTCTCTTAATCTTTCCTATAATCACACCCCAACTTCCCCCAGGATTTTACCCCATGACATTTAATTGAAAAAAACTGGGTGTTGGGCCAGCACTGTGGCGCAGTAGGTTAATCCTCTGCCTGCGGCGCTGGCATCCCATATGGCCGCTGGTTCTAGTCCCGGCTGCTCCTCTTCCAATCCTGCTTTCTGACATGGCCTGGGAAAGCAGTAGAAGATGGCCCAAATGCTTGGGCCCCTGCACCCGCATGGGAGACCGGGAAAAAGCTCCTGGTTCCTGGCTCCTGGCTTCAGATCAGCCCAGCTCCAGCTGATACAGCCATTTGGGAAGTGAACCAACAGAAGGAAGATCTTTCTCTGTATCTCTCCCTCTCACTGTCTGTAACTCTACCTCTCAAATAAAGAATAAAGCTGGGTGTGTCCTATAGGAATTTCCCACATTTTAAATTTGGATCATACCTGGAGGTATCACTCAACATGCTCTTTCTCCCCAGATTTCTTGTAAGCTGATGGAGCTAGAGAATGGACTGATTTTGAACTCAGTATTTTTGGCAAGAATATTTCCTAAGTGCCACTGTGTTCTTCCTGTTGCCTAATATCAAGAAGTATGTGGTGTGTTTGTGCCATTTTGAGTAAGTTTCAATGGGTTTGAGTGTGTCAGTCTGATCCTGTTCATGATAATCATGACGGTAGTCATTGTTAATACTCTATTAAATCAGCATCTATTTGTTATACTTGAAATACAGTCTAAGGAGAAATGACAATAAAAATGCCAGCTTTTTTTCCTCTTTTTAAGTCAGTTTTCAGAATGAGTTGAAGTGATTGAGGGCTTTTTAAAATACCATAGATGTTTGTATTTCATATATTTTGACCTATTACAATCATCATTTTTTACTTCAAAACTGTCCCACCTTTAGTGGATATACCTTCAAGTTGGCTCCTGTGTCGTCTTTTTTTTCCCCCTAAGTTTTATTTATTTCTTTGAAAGGCAGAGTTGCAGAGAAAGGGAGAGACAGAGAGAGAGAGAGAGATCTCCCATCTGCTGCTTCACTATGCAAATGGCCAGGACTGAGCCATTGGATCCAGATCTCCCACATTGGGTGTCAGGGGCCCAACAGGGAGCTGGATCAGAAGTGGAGCAGTGAGGACTCAAACCAGCGCCCATATGGGATGGCAGTGTTGTAGACTTGGGGCCTAATCCGTTGCGCCACATGCTGTCTCCTTCTCTTTCATGACCCTAATGATCTTTGCTATGTTCCTTGCTTTTAGGCATCTCAGAATATCCTTTATTCATTTATTTCACCAGACTTGATGTCTTATCCATTTCTCCAAAGAACTCTGGTCCTTTTAGTATAAATCCAGGCCCTGATAGTATTGATTGTTATCAGACTGTCATTGCTTCTAGGCCTTTTTCATAAATAGATTGATAGTTGTTTTTTTTTTTTTAAGAGAAAAATAAGATATGTGTTCCCTCTAAAAATATACCCAGCTCAAATTAAAGATACTAAAGGGGCAATGATATAGTGGGTAAAGCCACCACCTGAGACACCAGCATCCCACATAGGCACCAGTTCCATGTCCTGGCTCCTCCTCCTTTTTTTTTTTTTTTTTTTTACAGGCAGTTAGACAGTGAGAGAGAGAGAGAGAGAGAGAGAGAGAAAGTCTTCCTTCCCCAAATGGCCGCTTCGGTCAGTGCACTGTGCCAATCCGAAGCCAGGAGCCAGGTGCCAGGTGCTTCCTCTTGGTCTCCCATGCGGGTGCAGGGCCCAAGCACTTGGGCCATCCTCCACTGCCTTCCCGGGCCACAGCAGAGAGCTGGACTGGAAGAGGAGCAACCGGGACTAGAAGCCGGAGTACCGGCGCCGCAGGCGGAGGATTAGCCTAGTGAGCCGCAGCGCCGGCCATGGCTTCTCCACTTCTGATCCAGCTCCCTGCTAATGGCCTGGGAAAGGCAATGGAAGATGGCCCAAGCGCTTGGGCCTTTGCTACCCATATGGGAGGCCTGGAAGAAGCTCCAGGTTCCTGGCTTCAGTCTAGTCCAGCCCTGGCTGTTGCAGCCATCTGGGGAGTGAAACAGCAGATGGAAGATTCTCTCTCTCTCTCTCTCTCTCTCTAACTCTGACTTTAAAATAAATAATTTTTTAAAAAGATGTTAAGGGTTTTTATTTAATGTATTTTACTTTATAATGATCTGTTTTCTGTCATGCTGAAATCTTGGTTCCTAATAATTAAAATAATGACTTGCTTTAACCTTCAGTAAAAGTAGGTACTATAATGACAATACTGCCTGATTCAGTAGGTTTCTCCATGTTCCTATTAAATCATTAAGCTATATATCTCCAGGAATATGTATGACTATACATATAATTTTAATGTCTTTAAATTTACTTTTGTATTATGTGGTTATACTCAGCTTTTAGAAACTGCATTTTTTCTATTTAATGGATTTTACTCTTTAATGTATAAAATATGTATATGGTATTCTCAAATAATAACTATAAAATAAGGTATATCTGAAGTATAGCCTTTCTACCATAAGTATTAAAAAAATGGGACTGGCACCATGGCATAGTAAGCATCCACTTGTGGTACCAGCATCCCGTATGGGTGCCAGTTTGAGTCCTGGCTTCTCTACTTCGATGCAGCTCCCTGATGATGGCCTGGGAAAGCAGTAGAGGATGACCCAAGTACTTGGGCCCCTGCACCCTCATGGCAGACCAGGAAGAAGCTCCTGGCTCCTGGCTTCCAATTGGCCTAGCTCTAGCCATAGCAGCCATTTGGGGAGTGAACCAGCAGATGGAAGACCTCTCTCTGTCTTTAACTCTGCCTCTCAAGTAAATAAATAAGTCTTTAAAAAAAAAAAGTACTAGGGGCCGGCGCCGTGGCTCACTTTGTTAATCCTCTGCCTGCGGTGCCTGCATCCCATATGGGCACCGGTTCTAGTCCCAGTTGCTCCTCTTCCAGTCCAGCTCTCTGCTGTGGCCCGGGAAGGCAGTGGAGGATGGCCCAAGTGCTTGGGCCCTGCACCCGCATGGGGGACCAGATCAGAGCAGTGCCGGCCGTAGCAGCCATTTGGGGAGTTAACCAATGGAAGAAAGACCTTTCTCTCTCTCTCTCTCTCACTGTCTATAACTCTACCTGTCAAAAAAAAAAAAAAGTACTAAAACGTTCATATCAATTAAGAAAATAGTTTTTAAAGGAAAGATTATATTTTTTTCTTGCTAGTGTTTTAAATCTATAATATTATCCAATGAACCATACATGAAGATTCATTGACATTTTCCTTGATAGCTTAAACTAGAACTAGCTGCAGTTAAAACCCAGATTCTAATTCTACAGACAAGGCCACCTCTAACAATATTAAAATAAAACCGTATTATTCCATGGCTTACAGAAGAATTCTCCAATAACCATGGGAATGCTTATGGTATGAAGACAGCATCTTAAATCTCTATTTAAGTCGTACACAAAGTGTTATGGCGATGAAAAAATAGTGTTGTGAATAATACCTGCTCACAGCCCAAGACACTTGATGTATCTTGGACCTCAGTGTTTGTTGGATTTTGCAATTTCAGGAGAAAGATTTGTATTTTTTTAAGTTCTATATATTTCTGTACATTCTACTTGATGTCAAATCTGTATTCTTAGGTTGTAGGGTTCCATTAAAAAAAATAAATAATCTCAGTCCCTCCTCTCTCCACCCCCCCTCCCCCCCACACTCATTTTGTATAATATGGTAATGATATCACCGTAGCAGTAATTACGGGTCATCTTCATTTCTTTCATCTCTGCCTGTTCTGATGGCTTCATTCCTTTGACGGAAAAGATTTGGCTCTGGGTGCTATGATTATTTTGTTAAGCGTTATTCGAATAGACAGGAGTGAGAGAAATTAATCAATCCAAATGCAATTAGCATCATGTTTAACCCAGTGATGGACGTCTCAAGGTGAAACAGCCAGGGGAGTTTCAGACATTATTATTCAATCCAGTGGTTCTTATCTAAATCATAATCAAGAGAGGTTTGTCTTGGCCTCTCTGTGTAAAGATGTAACTCTTTCCCTGCCCTGGTTGGGTCAAGAAGAACGGCTTTCATCCTCTGTAGTGCTGCAGCTGGCACCTTGAAGGGGGCTGGACCAAGCCAGGAAGCCGTCTGCACACCCACGTCATTTGAAATTACACATACTGTGATCTTGCTCCGATTTTCCCGAGAGTCAAATCTAACCTAAGAATAAGTTGTGCTGTTCAACTTGGCAACACATTTTGTGTGCTGGTCAAGTCACTTTGACTAGTTGTTCTATCTTAACCTTCCATGGTAGATTATTATAGTTATTCTCACTTTAAGGATGAGGATATTAAGACTGTGAAGCTACTGGCCTTTGGCTATGATGCTATAATAAGGGTTTCACCAGGATGTATCACTGTGTAAAGACTCTGAAACATGAATGTTCTGCACAAATTTATGAGTCTTTAATAAAAGTTCTGGCCCCAGAGTATTAATCCATCGCTTTGATCTCATTGCCTTTCCCTCTGTTGAGTTTTACCCTTGAAAAGGGAATTAGTGAAACTGTGCAATAGGCCTGTGAGGCTCTCTGAAAAAGAAGCAAAATACAAGCAGGAAGTTGTTAGCTCTCATTTCTTGAACGCAAATCTTTGAGTTTTTGGTGGTGGTGGTGGTGGTGGTTTGATTTGGTTTGGTTTGTAGTAGGGAGAAAGATGATAGAGAAATATTGCACATTTGAAGTCTTGTCTTGTTTGGCTCTTAAAAGGGCGCACTGCAAAGGAGCTGATGGAGAAACACAGGCTTTCACCTGAATACAGCATTTTTCAAGTCCCTGACAATTAAGATTCTTCCACTTCTGCCTTCAATCTTCAGGCATCATGGCTGACACTTCCCATATTTTATGTTCCTGCTGGATGCTTTATATTCTGAAAATAAATCTGTTGGCTGGATATTCCTGTCCTTTTTTTTTTCCTCTTGTGAAAAGCCATTAAAATTATTTTCCATATTGCAACTGTCCAAATTTGTTTACCTGCACACTGAGTCCTGGCTTTTCTTTTTCATATTACCTCTTGGATAAACCATTCTCTAGAAATGTCCTTACTGTGAATTAAAGAAAAAAATGTTTGTTTTAAAATTATCTTTGTTGGGCCGGCGCTGTGGCTCACTTGGTTAATCCTCTGCCTGGGGCACTGGCATCCCATATGGGTGCCAGATTCTGGTCCTGGTTGCTCCTCTTCCAGTCCAGCTCTCTGCTGTGGCCCGGGAAGGCAGTGAAGGATGGCCCAAGTGCTTGGGCCCTGCACCCGCATGGGAGACCAGGAGGAAGCACCTGGCTCCTGGCTTCGGATTAGTGTAGCTCTGGCCATAGCAGCCATTTGGGGGGTGAACCAACAGAAGGAAGACCTTTCTCTTTGTCTCTCACTGTCTGTAACTCTACCTGTCAAATAAAAAAAAATTTTTAAATTATCTTTGTCCACAGTCACTGGGAAGAGCTCTGTTCTTAGCCACCCCACCCTTTTGGTAGAAAAACTCCTGTTTTTCAAGGGAAAAAACAATCTATTAGAGCCAGTAGAAAGGGGATCCTGGAATTTGTGCTCCCCAAAAGACTTTTTTTTTTAATTCTGAAGATGAAAACTTTTGAGTCTATGATGCAGCACCCAGATTTATAATATTTTAATCTCCCTTTTGAAATGTTTAATGCAGAAGCCTCAAGGCTGTTCTGCTGACCTTCATTTTATATACTTTAGAGAAAAGTGAAGTTTCTACCAGACTCTCATTTGTGGTTACTTTTCCGCAAGAGTTGATTGAGAATGGTCACCAGATCTTATTACAGTTATACCACCTGTGAGGGCCACCGCGTATCCTAACGGAATGAGGTCCAGGAGACCCTCCTCATCCAGGGACCCGCTCAGTTCCCAGTGCCTTCTGCTCTTTACAGTGGCACAAACCAGCTGCTCTTGTTTGAGGCAAGGACTAAATGCTTAGTCCTTGACTTGAATTATTGACTGCCTTGTGGTACTTTCTGTGCAGAGATCTGACCCTGGACAGGAGCGTGGCGAAGAATCTGTCCAGCAGACTGCCCTGTAACTGGTCTGCTGTCCTTGCGGCAGCTTTGTGCCCTTGCTCCAGGCGAACTTCCACATTGCTGGGAGCCAGAAGTCAGCGTTTTAAGTCTCACTGGTTGCCTTTGTTCTCCTCTAAGCCAGCAAAATACCTGCTAACAGCTAGCTGCATCACGAAGGCAGCGTGGCCTCTGAGAAGAGTCTTTCTGTCCAAATTATCTGACTCTTCCTAAGACCTTGTACATAGTAGGCAAGACCTGCGCCTGACTGCACCAGCCATCCGCCCTCTTGGTGCTTCTCTTCTGCACAGGGCACACTGATGCCTGAAGTCGATCCCTTCTCTCCCAGCTGTGAGAATGCATTCAAGGTTTCAGAGGCTAAAAGAGTAATTTTTAAAGAAGAGTCAAAATCATAATTATGACAAATGGCATCATTTCTACAAAACATCTTCTGTGGAGCTAATAAATGAACAGCCTTTTATCACATTGATTAAAGGAGGGTTTTATGTATTCCTTTTTGATAGAGTATCTGCTGGTATAGTTAAGCATAGTAGCTGCCTCTGATATTCTGCCTTGGCTTCAACAGGGTTTAATGTGCCACAGGATGTGTGTTACCCAGATGCAAGTTATTCATGATACCATCTGTTTCACATTTGAAGATCTTTGAAATTCTTTTTAAAAACAGGCCACCCCGGCCAGCGCTGCAGCTCACTTGGCTAATCCTCTGCCTGCGGCGCCAGCACCCTGGGTTCTAGTCCCAGTTGCTTCTCTTCCAGTCCAGCTCTCTGCTGTGGCCCGGGAAGGCAGTGGAGCTTGGGCCCTGCACCCACATGGGAGTCCGGGAGGAAGCACCTGGCTCTTGGCTTTGGATCGGTGCAGCGCGCCGGCCGTAGCAACCATTTGGGGATGAACCAACGGAAAAGGAAGACCTTTCTTTCTGTCTGTCTCTCTCACTATCTAACTCTGCCTGTCCAAGAAAAAAAACAGGCCCCCTTTTACCATCCTTGGTGCTATATATGTGCTTATTCAATGCAGATCTGGTACCTCTTGTGAAGAGACAGCTGAGACTCCAGTGCCCACCCTGGCTGACGAAAAGTCCAAGCAACGAGTCCAGACTGAGGACAATGACCGTAACAGGACAGGATAGTTGCATTCGCAGTTTAAGATTAAGAGGCATCCTCTGGGGCCAGCACTGTGGCATAGCGGGTAAAGCCGCTGCCTGCAGTGCCAGCATCCCATTTGGGCGCCAGGCCATAGGGCTCTCAGCTGTGGCCTGGGGAAGCAGTGGAAGATGGCCCAAGTCCTTGGGCCCCTGTACCTGCATAGGAGACCTGGAAGAAGCTCCTAGCTCCTGGCTTCGAATCAGCCCAGCTCCAGCTGTTGCTGCCATTTAGGAAGTGAACCATCGTATAGAAGACTACTGTCTGCCTCTGCCCCTCTGTAGCTCTGCCCTTCAAATAAATAAATAAATCTTAAAAAAAAAAAAAACAGGAATAAAGATAGATATAAAAAAGAATCATGTCACAGATAATGATTAACAATAACAAAAACTGTTAACATTAAAAAAAAAAAAGAGGCATCCCTCCACCCAATAAACTAATGAAAGCCATTGTGAACAGGAAGCAGATCAGATTCCAATTTGATGGAAGGTCAATTAATGAGACAGACACACCTGCACAATTGGAAATGGAGTTTGAAGATGTAATTGATGTGTGTGTTCCCTAAGCAGACAGGAGGCACCTGCCACACAAGGATCCTGCGCTTAAGAGTTGTGTTCCCCCAGACCATGAGTGAGTTAGAAAGCTGCAGCTTGGTCACCACATCCTGACCACTCCACTCACCCCAGCACGGGCTACTGTTTTTTCACTTTTCTCTTCCATTCTTTCATTGTGCATCAGACAAGTGGTCTATGAGCACAAGCATGTTGGCTTTTCTTCTTTTTTAAACTAAATGACTGATGGTAAGTTTTGATCAACATCAGGTGGAGATAGGAAGGGTGGAAAATAGTGATTCCATGAAAATACCTCCTTTATCTGTCTTTCTATATTCTGTTATTTTGCATAACAAAAAGCAACAAATGTTTGTCTACCTTGTTCAGTTAGAGAATTTCACCTCTTTTCATTTATTATTGCAAAATGAAGAACGGTGCTGTTCTTTTGTGCATAGCTGTTACATAGAAGATAATGTCTTTAAATAGGCATAAATAACTGTAAAACAAATGGGCCTTACGTGATTTCCCATCAAACATCTTGTTGCTTACACAGACTTCTTTGAAATGAAAAGAAATACATACACAATAAGGAGCATTTTCAGAATGCCCATGTGACCTTTGTTTTAATCTCATCTTGAACAGGTGAGGAAACTGTGCACAGAAAGATAAAACTTGGTGACTTTCCCACAGTGGTCCAGGGTCAGTGGCAAAGCTGAGGTTCAAGTCCAAGGCTGTCCATTGCTAAGAGCAGTCTCCTTTGTTTCCTGGCCACTCATATTAGAATCTCTTAAAAACAGCCTGTTGTTGCTCTTCTGAGTGTGAGCAAACCAGAGGAAAGTAAGTCTTCTCCACCTTGCAGATGTCTTTGATTTTATTGAGGCACAGAAATATGTAAAGTACTTTAGAATTGAAAACCATGCTTTATGAACTTCTTCCATTTCATTAAAAAGTTGCTTAATTTTTACATTGTTCCCCCACATAAAAGTCTTAACAGTTTTATCAGGCAATTGCCTCAAAGTTATAATCTGAAAAATCTTTCTGTAATGAAAGCCGTATGTCATGGGTGAAGGGTGCAAAGCCCTGGCGGAGAGGGCTGGTCTCCAGGGAGATGCTGCACCCAATCTCGTTAGCCAGGGTGCCTCTGGTAATCCCTCATCCCCTCACCAGTGAGAAATCAATCTGTACCACTGAATCTTTTTCAACCAGCCACCAGAAAATTTACTACAGAGAAAGCAGCTTGGGGATAGTCATTGTGGAAAGAGAGAGGCAAGACTAAAATGTAGGATGGAGGAATTGAAGAGTCTAAAGGAGAGATTATATTAAGCCATGCACCCACCACCTTCCACGCAAGCAGGATGGAGTCCTCCCTTCAGCCCTGACCTCTCTAAGTGTATTCAGGTATTTACAGCTGCCATGAACCTGACAGCCCTGGGGAAGCTATGCAGAGGGTAATAGAAACAGCATAAACCTGGAAGTGGATTGTGGTGCCGCCATTTGCTGTGTTTCAGACTGCATGAGTGGTCCCCTCTGCACACTCAGCCAGAACTTCACATGTTAACCCTTTGGTGACCGTATTGTGGCTTTCAATTTGAGACCCATGCACAACTTGACATGGGGGTCACACTTCTGTTCTGCCCAGCATGCTCCATGGTAGCTGGTGACCAGTGAGATACTCTCGTCCTGGCTGTTAGAAGGGTGGCATTATTGCCTTCCTCTTGAAACTTGTGGTTCTAGAGAATAAATCCAGACGTGGAAAAGAACTGGCATATTTCACTAACCCTTGACGAAACTCTCTCTAGCAATCCTGTTGTCTCTAGGATTGTTTTCTAGATAATATGTTTATGGTGGGAAAGGATCAGAAGAGATGGAGGATCTGGGAGTGCCAGGCTAAAAAGCATGGGATCCTTCCCTGGTCATTTGAGCAGAGTGAGATCAAACTCTAGGTTCTGGGAAGAAGAGATGGAAGTGGGCAGGGGAAACAGAAATATCTTTCTGGAAGCAGGCAGAAGCTGTCTCTGAAGGTTTCTCCCCAGGGAGATGTGAAATCCTTGGTGGGAGTTTGTTAATAAAATGTATTTACATATAAAACCCTACTGGAAGGGGTGTGTGTGTGTATGTGTGTGTGTGTAGACGAGAAATATAGAATGGTAGCAGAAGGCTGTCTCCCTACTCCTAATGGGATTTTGTAGCAGCATGTGCGAGTTTGTTTCAGAAGTCAAAAATGAACAGATGTTGGTATAAATTACCTCTGTGTCTGATGTCTTGCAAATTAAAACTGCGGTTGGCATCACTAAACAATTTCGCTAGGTTGGGGGGTGCAGTTAGTGGGCTGTGATTACTGTAGCAGTTCGGTAAGAATCTTCTCACTGCAGCAGAGCAAGAGAGCAAGGATACAGAAAAGAGGACGAAAAGAAGGGCTCTCTGAATTAATCCGAACTGTTCGCATCTCTGATGACAAGTGAACAGGAGGGTGCATGCTCTGGAGCAGCCCTTGACCTACGGCAATTTCTCTGTGTGTGAAAAGGGGACGGTGCTTAGCTTCTGATTTATAGGGCACAGCCCTCTTTTAGGGAGCGGCTGTGTCACACATTCGTATATCTCCTATATGGGACTGGCGATAGGAAAACTTTCTCCCCTCCCACGTAGGAGATGATGTCTTTTGAATTACTTCTACTTTTACGGTGGTGTCCTGCCGCTCTGTGTACTTGGATTAGGTTCAAGGGGGAGGAATGATTGAGAGGAAAAGGGGTTGTTAAAACGGATTGGTGAAATTCAAGGAGAGCTTGCCATTAAGAGACTTCAGAATCTCCACTTAAGGTTTCCTTTAGACCGTTTTGATCCCTCAAAGAGTTTGAATCTTTTTTTTTTTGAGTTATGAATCTTAAAATATTGGTCATTCTCCTATTTGGGGGAAAAAAAAAAAAAACAGCAAGGAACTAGGAGGTCTGAAGAACAACAGGCAGTCATTAGTGAGACCGGCGTGGCGCTCCGGGCCCAGGATTTTTGGAACAGGGCTCTGTTCTACCCAGCAGACTTTTGTATTGCCCATGTCTGCTTTCCAGAGCACCTGCTTCTAGCCATGTTACAGGATTATTTGGTGCATTTTAAAGGCCTTAATAAGCATTGAGAGTAGGTGGAATAACTCATCCTTTAGAATTAAATGACAAGGCCGGCGCCGTGGCTCAACAGGCTAATCCTCCGCCTTGCGGCGCCGGCACACCGGGTTCTAGTCCCGGTCGGGGCGCCGGATTCTGTCCCGGTTGCCCCTCTTCCAGGCCAGCCCTCTGCTGTGGCCCAGGAGTGCAGTGGAGGATGGCCCAAGTGCTTGGGCCCTGCACCCCATGGGAGACCAGGAGAAGCACCTGGCACCTGGCTCCTGCCATCGGATGAGCGCGGTGTGCCGGCCGCAGCGCGCCATCCGCGGCAGCCATTGGAGGGTGAACCAACGGCAAAGGAAGACCTTTCTCTCTGTCTCTCTCTCTCACTGTCTACTCTGCTTGTAAAAAAAAAAAAAAAAAAGAAAGAAATGACGAGGCCCACTCTGCCCAAATCATGAGTAGGTTCCTGTAGGATTAGGCTGAGAGAAAAGAGTCCGAGGAATGGGGTTTTTCAGATTGATTGCTAGCCTCCCTTATCACCATTCATTCACTCACTCACTCAGAAAATCCTGGATGTTCGGGGCACTGGATTCTGTCCCGGTTGCCCCTCTTCCAGGCCAACTCTCTGCTATGGCCCGGGAGTGCAGTAGAGGATGGCCCAAGTGCTTGGGCCCTGCACCCCATGGAAGACCAGGAGAAGCACCTGGCTCCTGGCTTCGGATCAGCACGGTGCGCTGGCCACAGTGCGCCGGCTGCGGCGGCCATTGGAGGGTGAACCAACGGAAAAGGAAGACCTTTCTCTCTCTCTCTCACTGTCCACTCTGCCTGTTAAAAAAAAAAAAAAAGTTCATGGAAGGCCGGCGCCACGGCTCACTTGGCTAATCCTTCACCTGTGGCGCTGGCACCCTGGGTTCTAGTCCCGGTTGGGGTGCTGGATTCTGTCCCAATTGCTCCTCTTCCTGTCCAGCTCTCTGCTGTGGCCCAAGAAGGCAGTGGAGGATGGCCCAAGTGTTTGGACCCCTGCACCCACATGGGAGACCAGGAGGAAGCACCTGGCTCCTGGCTTGTAGCGGCCATTTGGGAAGTGAACCAACAGAAAGGAAGACCTTTCTCTCTGTCTCTCTGTCTCTCTCTCACTGCCCAACTCTGCCTGTCAAAAAAGAAAAAGTTCATGGAAAATGTGTTATGAAAAAATTATTAATGAGTTTCAAAATTGTTTTTGCACTGCAATAAACATCTGTTGAAATTATTATTAAAAAAAAAAAAAAGAAAGAAAATCCTGGATGCAGGAGAACTTGGCTGCCCACCTAGAGAAGTGTTGTGTTTACGAGCACCACCATACCAAGCATGTGCATGGCTCATATCCAAGAGAAAAGTAGGCTAGGTGGCATTAACAGACTGATCTTTCCCAGTCCAAGGTGACACCTAGCTGCTAAGTACTAGAGCGAGATCTTTTAAGTCCTCTCTTTTTAGATTTTTATTTATGTATTTGAAAGAGGGGCTGGCACTGTAGCGCAGTGGGTTAAAGCACTGGCCTGAAGCACCGGCATCCTATATAGGCACTGGTTCTAGTCCCGGCTGCTCCTCTTCCAATCCAGCTCCCTGCTATGGCCTAGGAAAGCAGAAGAAAATGGCCCAAGTCCTTGGGCCCCTGCACCCACGTGAGACACCCGGAAGAAGCTCCTGGCCCCTGACTTCAGATCAGCTCAGCTCTGGCCGTTGTGGCCATCTGGGGAGTGAACCAGCGGATGGAAGACCTCTCTCTGTGAATCTCCCTGTAATTCTTTCAAATAAATAAAATAAATCTTTAAAAAAGGCAGAAATACAGAGACAGAAGGGGGGAGAGAGAGATCTTCCATCTACTGGTTCACTCCCCAAATGGTCGCAATGGCTGGGGCTAGGCCACTCCAAAGCCAGGAGCTTCTTCCGGGTCTCCCATACAGGGGCGAGGGCGCAAGCACTTGGGCCATCTTCCACTGCTTTTCCAGGCCATAGCAGAGAGCTGGATCAGAAGTAGAGTAGCTGGGACTCAGACCAGTACCCACATACAATGCAATAGCACCGGCCCCAGAAGCTTAGCCTTCTAGGCCACAGTGCCGGCCCCTAGAGCTAGATCTTAAACTCAATTCAAAACTGGTGTTTTCTGAAAGAAGCCTATGCTGCCTTCCGTAGGCAAGAAAGTGATTGATTAGATTTCCTTTAGAGTCGTTGGTCCTTAACCTCTGATCTCTCCATTAATTTGGCATTACTTCCATCAAGGGAAATTTTTTTTTTTCTTGCCAACTAAGCAAGGTACATTAAAAAAGATTTCTGTAACAGTTGAGAATGGAGCACCAGGGCCACTAGTCTGTTATTTGTGGGAGGGAAGGAAACTAACACTTATTGTGTTCCTTCTTGGTCTAGTTCTTGTGTCTGTTGCCATTTATCCACCATCATTCATTCAGCAGATACCAGATCTGGTACTAAACAATCTGTACCCTCAGTCCTTACATTTTAGTGGAGGAAGACAGGTACACAAACAGGCACTTGCATGCAAATCTTACAAGAAGTTCGAATGTACGGGGCTTGGTGTAAATCTACCAAGGAAGGAATGCTCAGTTTGATTTGGGCCAGGGTAGGATTCTGGGCCCGTGAGGGAAGAACAGGCTCTGGGGGCTTCTATTCCTCATTATTAATGAGCTCGGGATCTAGTGAAAGATAGGGGGTCAAGGAGGAATAGACCGAAGTTACCAAAACTTCCCTGTAGTGACAGAATTTGTATTGTTTTATTTCTTCATTTAAAAAAAAATTTTTTTATTTATTTGAAAGGCAGAGTTACAGAGAGGCAGAGGCAGAGAGAGAGAGAGAGAGATCTTCCATCTGCTGGTTCACTCCCCAAACGGCGACAATGGCCAGAGCTGGACCAATCCAAAGCCAGGAGCGTGGAGCTTCTTCCGGGTCTCCCACCCGGGTGCAGGCGCCCAAGAACTTAGGTCATCTGCTGCTGCTTTCCCAGACCATAGTAGGGAGCTGGATCAGAAATGGAGCAGCCGGGACTCGAACAGGCACCCGTATGGGATGTCAGCACTGCAGGCGGTGGCTTTTATCCACTATGCCACAGCACCAGCCCCTGTTTCTTCATTATACAATGAACTTTGGCTGGGCTGGAGGGGAGCAAGAGCTCATTTATCTGGCACCATTTGCTATGGACTTGGAAAGGCAGCAGACTAAGGCAGAGTCCTTGTGCTTCCTGTAGATGAG
The DNA here is from genome assembly GCA_949820135.1 of Sylvilagus floridanus. Lineage (NCBI taxonomy): Eukaryota > Metazoa > Chordata > Mammalia > Lagomorpha > Leporidae > Sylvilagus > Sylvilagus floridanus. The sequence goes on along the minus strand of OX463228.1, from coordinate 4,956,236 downwards.
AGGAGGGTGGAGAAGTATTAGGCTACATGTGCTCACTGAGGATTTGTTTGACAGAGCTCAAACAAGGGGCTTGTGAGTGGTCCTTGTAATTGAGAGCTGTTATGCTTTCATTTCAGAGCCTTGTATGTAGGAAAGTAGCTGCATAAACCCCTGGTAACTACAGCAGTCAAAGATTGATGGTGCTGAAAGTCAGAGAAAGACACATAAACCTTGCCTGGCTGCATTAAATATCTAAGGATTGACAATGCCAAGAGAGAGAAGACCAAAGCTCTATAAACCCCACTTTATTACACCATCCCCAGATGAAGCGCTCTGGGGGAATATAAACCTGGTTACATGACAGCATGCAGGGGCTACCACTGCTGGGAGATGGGGTAAATGATCTCACATTTTGATTTGGGATTACTATAAGTGTCTGGAGACCAACAACCCAGAGAAGACTCTAATCTCGGCTAGCAAAGCCCCCTGAGATAGTGAACATGAGCGTTAGGTTAGACTCTTCAGAAGGATAAGTTTTTGGCAATTTCCTGGTGACTGTTTTAAGGGTGGGTGATAAAGCCTTTCCAGTCGGCTTGTACATTATAGCAGTTGCCAATTTCGGAATGACTCGGTGCAATTGCAGTCAATAGGTTTTTTTCCCCCTATTTTAGGGAGTTAATGTTGATTGAATCTATTATGGTAGCAACTTGGAATACAATTTAAATCAACCTGTATTTTTAAGATTAAATCTTCCTATGATCCTAAATTTTTCATATTTAGGTTTTCATTGGTCTTTCCATTTGCTTTCTATTCCAGCCAGAGAGATGACACGAGGGAAATTCCTCAACATTCTAGAGAAGCCCAAGAAGTAGCAGCTGCTTGTGGACATGATGTCTGGGGGATGGTAACCGGACTCCCTTCCAGTGCAGCTCTGACGATGCGCACCCACTGCTTCCTCCAGAGGGGCGAGCAGCTGGACCTTGGGACCGCCCCTCTCCGCTGCTCCTGGCACTCTGCGCCTCTGAGGACACTTGGCGACACGAGAAGAAATCTGCTCTACCCAAGGATCATTGCAGTTATTCAATCGGCTTCCATACTTTTGCCTTCTTAGCCTCAGATATTGGTAACAGCAGAGGCCATATCACTGTCAAAGGCCAAAGCCCTGCTTTCTCATTTGCAGAAGTGAGGAGCCCCAGGATCTTACAGTTGATTTGATTTAGTGATGGCCAAGTCAGTTGTGACTTGTTGATTGGGTGGGTTCTTTTGAGTTGTACTTGATGTCTTAGGAACTATTTATGACGCAAAGAAACCAGAGACCAACTGGATTCTGGACCAGACCATACAGCCTGACTTATAAACTCTCCAGTGTGTATTAGGTTCCAAGAATCTTCATCTGGAGAAACCAGAATCTTCTCAAAATGTACACCTGCTTCTTAAATTCAACACCTCTCATGATAGTCCCATCCCCTGGTGTCTTCCATTCTCCACCTCCGAGGTCTACCCCCCAGTTCTTACTCCAGGCAAAGTTCCTCCCAGAACTAGTTGTGTAGTGAATGGCCCATGCAAGTTGTCTTGTGCTGCAGACCTCAAGAACAATATGAAGGTGACAGAAAGGACTTCTAGGTTCATGTAATCTATTACAGGTTCAAATGAAAAAGTCCATACAGCATGGAGACAGGAGAAGAGGATGGTGTATGGAGTTCCCATTTGGTTATAAATTAGAAACCCTAATTGACCGTAAAGGAACACACCATGGGATGGTGGCAATGTTTTGTCCCTCTTGTCCCCATCTTACAGCACATATCAGATAACATGTGACAGAAACACACTGACAAACACACAAGAAAGAATTCTCTGACTCAGATACAACTCTCATGTTCTTTGCCAGTTATCTGTCTGTGTTAAAACCTAAAAACCTGGCCCATGGGTAAAATCAATTAATGTTTTGAGAAGTGTATGAAATTCCTAACCTTTACAAAAGAAAATTCCTGTGGCAGGAATGTGATGGTCATGTTTTGGTCGTGTTTTCTGCCTTGACTGTCATGCTCATGCACAACATTCTTCAGTTCAATAGCTGGTCCATTAACCATTTTCTGACATCTCTGACTTGTTGCCCATGCTAGAATTGATGTTGTATTTTTCTCTCATTTGTACCATTTGCCCATACCTGCAATTTTTATTTATTGAAAGGAAAAAATACGGAATGCAAGACACAAAGGATAAGTATAACAAGTAAAACATTCTGCTGAGTGCTTCATGGAAGATTCAGTTGTTGAGGCTTTGATTTTAAGTCAAACTTATTATTGACTTTTCTTAATCTCACTAAATGCGGTTGAAGTGTGTGTGTGTGTGTGTGTGTGTGTGTGTGTGGCCAGCCAGAATACAGTGCCATAATGTCAGATTTTCCTTGCTCTGTTTTTGAGAGTTGATGATGTCAGGCACTTTTAAGTGTTTGGGGAAATTAAGAAATATATGGAAATATTGGGATACCTCCCCCAAACCAAGTCAAGTCTGTAACCTGAAGCCAGGTAGTTGGTTTTCTGATCTGCTTTGGCCTCTTTCTTTTACTATCATCTTATTCACCAGCACTTAGTGTAAGTCGACATATTAGAATTGTGATATTTATTGGTTTTGTATTTGTCGTCCTTAGAAATGTTAATGATGTATTTTTATATTGATAATATAAATTTATGTACAATGTGTGTGTGTATGTATTTCAGAATGTTAGAAGATTGTACTATGTATGTGATATTTTCTGTGTCTTCATAATAAATATGTCCCTTTTATAGGAGGGTGAGTTTTTCCTCAGAGGGCCAAGTTGCATATTCAAGCATAGACTGCTTCAGAAGCACAGCTGCGGGGACAGATAGCCCCGTGTCTTCCAGCTGAATGTCTGTGTGGGTGGTCTGGAGCTTTATAGCTGCCCGCCTGGTATCCCAGCTTCCAGTCTGCCTTCCCAGCCATCCTGCTCACTGCTGGTCGGCTTTCCAAAGTCGTGTTTAGAAACCTTTCGTGCCTCCCTGTGTCTGCTAATAAAATCTGAATCTCTCATTCTCTCCATGTGTAATCCCAACTGACCTGCCAGGCTGACGTCCTTCTTTGCCCATGCGTGAGTCCTGGTTCCTGTAACTATGGACGATTCCCAGCTCCTCACCTGAATGCCATGGAGTGTTCCAGAAAGTCTTGCACCTGTCAAACCTGTACAGAACCCGCAACGATCCAGCCAAAAAAGGCCCTTCTCCCTGTGTTCCTACATTCGTGTATACCCTCCCTTTGACTCTTAGCACACTCTGCCTTATACTTAATGATCTGCATCTATAGCTCCCCAAGACACATCTGATTCTGCAGTGTTTTCTTCAAACCGGGGGTTTGAAGATCTATCTGTTTGCAGACTTCCAGTTAGGCATGATAGATTAAAAAACAAGTATTTCTCGGCCACCTACTAGAACCCTAATGTGAGTTAAAGAGCTAAAGAGTAGGCACTCCTGAGTGTGACTGCCGTCACCCGTGGACAGTCTACCTGCTCTAGGACAGAGCATGCTGTTTTAGAGAATGTCACCCACATTAAGGAAAAGCGAGTGCTCATCACCATTGCTCATCGTTTGTTTCCAAGAAAGTATCTGGGTGCATAGTAGATATCCGCGGTCTGGATCCAAACAGGGACAACATTAGGGATGTTCTCCGTGTTTTTAGAGATTATTTTCCCATTAAATAATCGTTTACTATTTGTCCATAGATTTTTTTTTTCTTCTCCCTTTGCCATTCCAAATACCATCCAGTAATGCGCATGTTGACTGAGCGGCATTGTCTGGAGAAGCATAGCACTGGGGCTGGCGGTCCTTCAAATTCCTACTGAAGCCTTTTCTTACCAGTAGTCTGATTCCCGCCTGCTTCAGTCTCTCAGATTCTAGGCCTCTGCCGATTTGCTTGGCTCTCCTACAAGTAGATCCCTGAAGGTTCATAAAGTATTAATTATCCTGATATTTAACAGTCACTATTTATCCTTTTGTTACCAAAAGTTATATTTTAATACCTTTTTTCTTTTTAAAATCATTTTTATGTGAAAGGCAAAGTGACAGAGAAACGGAGCTACGTCTTCCATTCACTGGTTCACTCCTCAGCTTCCAGTTCTAGGCCAGGCCAAAGCCAAGAGCCTAGCACTCCACCTAAGTCCTTCATGGATGACAGGGGCCTAGGCAATTGGGCCTCCACAGAACACATTAGTAGGAAGCTGGATCAGAAGCTGGGCGGCTGGGACTCTAGCAGGATCTCCCATATGGGATGCGGACATCCCAGGCAGTGGCTTAACCCACTAGGCCACAGTACCCACTCCCCGGCCCGTTGTGTTTTTTAAGTGGAATCTTGCTAACTGCTGTTTGGTTTGGGTTCTCTAGCTGCTGCCTATTGGAGTCGTCTGGACTCACTCAAGTCAGAGCCTTGAAAATGAAACCAGTGAAAGTCATTGTGCAGCCCCCACAGCCTCGGCAGGATGATTGGACTTCCACAGGAGCTTTGCGATGAAGCCGAGAAACTTCCTTTCCAGTGGTATGCTGCGATCCCTTCTGTCTACACGGGCAGGAGAACCGAGCAGGAAGTGAGGAAGTGGGAGATGGGCCGAGGTGGGTGCTCCCAGGGCGTCAGATAACACGGTTTCTCACCAGCTTTCAAGTCCAGCACTAACTCCACCTCCAGGCATTTGCTTATGTTCTTCGTTTTCTGTTTTCTTCATCCTTTGGCTGCTACAAGACCACCTGAGGCCTGTGCGGGGCTCATGTCACCAGAAGGCCTTGCAGCCCCCACCCCAGAGAGCGGCCGAACAGTGGTCTCTCCAAGTTCATGAGTCCTGAGGGGCCTGTAACTGACTTCCTGTCTGGTTAAGCCTTTTTGGCACATCAGGGGTGTGTCCCTGGCCATGCCTAAGGAGGCCACCACCCTTCCCACCCTTTGCCCAGCACTCTTTCTTCGGGTGCAGGGGCGGTTGGGGGTTCAGGTGGCACCAGGTGCGCCGCGTTGGCGCGAGTGCTGCCAGAGCCTGTTAATTAGCACAGGAACACCCCGATGCTCCGTTAGCCGGGCCAGGCATTCGGAACCTTCCCTCCTGCGGCCCCTGCCTCCTAATGAGAGCTGGGAGAAGGGCCCTCACAAAACACTGCCTCAGAAGAATATTCCGCTTTGTCCCCACCAGTAACCGGGGCTGACAGGATCACTCTGTCCATTTCTCTTCTAATTAGCACAATTCCAGCACGGCCTGAGCCAGCAAACGGAGAAGAGCGATCAAAAGCGATCGGACAACCGTACCGAATCGCAAACACAGAGAGGGCCATTCCCCGTAATTAGGTGAGACAATTCCTCAGTCTTCTCTCGGCTGGAGTTTGCCGCTAAGACTCTTGCTGTTTGGGTCCCAGCAACACAAGTTACATGTCTCCCTGGGACACTAATAAGCCCCAAATTGTCTTCCGCTTCACACAACTCTAACCAGTGGACAGATGCGGGGAGTGGGGGACAGTGAGGGGACAGGGTCTCTGAACAAGCAGCTGCTGCAATGCTTTCCAGGGAGCAGAACACAGGCTGTGGGCAGAGGGGGCAGAGGCAGCTGGCTAGAGAGGAGACCTGCTCCGGACGCAGCCTAGACCTTGTCTCTGGGCTGGTGTCTAAGGCACCTGGAGTTTTCGACCCTCAGGGGAAGCCCACCCTGCCGCTTGCCTTGCCCTGTTCATTTGCCCCCTTCTGCCTCCTCTCCAGCCTCTCTCCACATTGGTAGCCTCGTGGGCAGCCATTCCTGCAACTGCATTGAAGCCCTTCACAAACTATAAGGCCCTATACAACTATAATTCACCATCTTTAAAAAAAAAAAAAAAAAAAGAATTGGGACCAGCGTTGTGGTGCAGCGGGTAAAGCTGCCACTCTGCAACACCGGCATCCCATATTGGAGCACCAGTTGGAGTCCTGGCTGCTCCACTTCCTCTCCAGCTCCCTGCTAATGCTCGTGGGAAAGCACAGATGGCCTAACGGCGTGGGCCCCCGCTGCCTGTGTTGAAGACCTATGTGGGGTTCCAGGCTCCTGGCTTCGGCCTGGCCCGACCCCGGCCATTGTGGCCATTTTGTTCATTTTATTTGGAGGCCAAATACAGAGAGAGAGGCAGGCAGACAGAAATTTTCACTCTCTGCTGGTTCACTCCCTACATTACCTGCAAAAGCCAGGGTTGGGCCTGACAAGCCGGGAGCCTGGAACTCAGTCTGGCTCTCCCATGTGGGATACAGGGACCCAATGACCTGGACCGTCATATGCTGCCTCCCAGGATCTGCGTTAGGAGGAAGCTGGAATCAGCAGCAGAGTCAGCACCTAGACCCAGGCAGTCCAACATGGGATACAGGCCTCACGAGGTGCATTTTAACCACTGCACCAAATGCCCACCCATCTGAAAGAGAGCCTATGTGAACTCTGCCCTTACAGAGCTCATGATCTGAATGGGGGCACCCTCTGCCCTCTGTACCCTGGCCTATGTTTTCAGACACCATCACCTTTACATGTCCGGCTCTTCCCTGACCCCTGCCTGCGTTTCCCATATCCCCTTCTCCTGCCCAGTCCTGGTCTTTAAAACCGAGAAGTGGCCCCCATCGACTTCCAGGGCAAGAAGCTGTAACTGGCCACACTCCATGTGGCTCAGAGGTTGGGCACTTCATGAACAGAAACAGCCCCAGGATTGCCACCCGTTACAGGGATTCCTTGGGGGCAATAGTGCCATAAACTTGGGCATAGTAGGGACAAAGGAATGCAGGGGAGAATGGCGGTCAGAATTTCGGTCACACTCGGGCTCCGAGCAGAACTGCGTTATCATGTTTTCATCTTTGCCTCCTGCTTTCTCTGTCTTGAGCTACCCCGATGCTTCCATAAGAGACTCCTTGATGAGACTTGTATTGTAATTATCATGCATTTGCTGTGATCCTGAGAATTGAATGTAGTCATAAATTCCTGAAAAATAAAGCATAAATAAAAATTTTTAAAAGATTTACTTATTTATTTGAAAGGCAGATTTACAGAGTGGCAGAGGCAGAGAGAGAGAGAGAGAGAGAGAGAGATCTATGCGCTGGTTCACTCCCCAAATGGCCGCAATGGCCGGGGCTGTTCCGATCCAGAGCCAGGAGCCAGGAGCTTCTTCCAGGTCTCCCACGTGGGTGCAGGGGCCCAAGGACTTGGGCCATCTTCTACTGCTACCCCAGGCCATAGCAGAGAGCTGGAATGGAAGTGGAGCAGCCCATATGGGATTCCGGCACCACAGGCGGCGGCTTAACCTACTACACCACAGTATTGGCCCCACATAAATAAAATTTTAAAAATAAAAGGAGACCGCCAATACCAAAAGACACTCAATTATGTAGAATCCTTGAGGAGCCAAAAAGCTCAAGTAAATAGTCGCATTGGTTTTTCCCAGCCCCATCTTTCTTATCCGAGTCACAGAGGGAACGGTAGGATTGGAGTTTTTAAATGACTTGGAGGTGTCAAGAAGTGATCCAAATATGTTCAGTCTGCTATATTTTCTTCGGTTGTAAGCGGGACTTAGAGTGGTACCTGAAACATAATAGGTGCTGAAGAAGAATTTGCTGAGAAATGAGCTGTGCTGTGATGGTCAGTGTTTGTGGCCTTGTTGTTGATCTGAGGTGTTTGTTACAGCTTGGATTTTGAGACACAGGCGCGAGTGTGTGCAAGTCTCCTTTCTCTCAGCCTCGATTTGCTCAGACCTCTCGCACTTCACAGAGATGCATCCCATATTAGAGTCCCTGGGTTCGAGTCCCGCTTCCTGCTAATGTACCTTGGGAGGCAGCTGGTGATGACCCAAGTATTTGGGTCCCTGCCACCCATGTGGGAGACCTGTATTGAGTGTTCCAGGCTCCTGGCTTTGCCCTGGCCCAGCCCAAGTTGTGGGTATTTGGGGAGTGAACCATCAGAAGGAAGACTTGTCTCGCTCTCTGTTTGTCTCTGCCTTTCAAATAAATACGAATTAAAAAAAAAAAGAAGAGGCAGCCCACATCACGGCTAAGAACACTCAGTAAACAATGGCTGTTGACTACAGACAGTGGCAGGAAAGGCCATTTGTTGGGGGCAGGTGTTTGCACAGCAGTTAGGTTGCTGCTTGGGACATGTGCAGTCCATATCACGAGGTGCCTGGTTCAAGTCCTCACTCCTCTGCTTCCAATCCAGCTCCCTGCCGACTTGCATCCTGGGAGACAGAAGATGCTGGCTCAAGTGTTTGGGCCCCTGCCATCCACATGGGAGGCCTGAGTTGAGTTCCCGGCTCCTGGCTTCTGCCTTGCCCAGCCCTGGCTGTTGCAGGCATTTGGGAAGTGAACCAGACTTCTCGCTCTCCCTCTGCCAAAAGAACTTTAAGAAAGACCATGAGTTGGTGATAAGCAAGGGAGGAAAGTGAATTCCTAGTGACACTGCAGTTTCTAAGCTTGGCATAAGCCTCGAATCCAGTCATTGCACCTCCCTGTTTATTCAGTCACACTCCCCTTCCCCCGTCCCTCCACCCTTCCCCCAGCTGCTCTGTGGCGTGAGGTTGGTCAAGTTCAATGTTAGCGACTACTGGGGTAGTTGCAGGATTACGTGGGTCCTTGCCAAGTGTTTAGAACTGTGCCTGACCTAGCTTACCTGCTACATAATGGCTTGATGGCTATAGCTGTAAAACTGCACTCAGCGTAGTGTTTAATTTATTACTCACATATGTTAAAAATGGATCATCACCCAGGGAAAATACGGTAATAGTCCTTCCCTGGGCTCGCCAGGGTCCACTCGGGCCTCAGCTCCTCAGCCCGCTCTGGACTGTGCCCTCTCTGGGAGCCACAGGGAGCAGCCTGGCCAGGGTCAAGTGAGGTGGAAGGTCACGATCTGGGGCTTTCCTGGAAGCAGCCACGCTGGCCCGAGCCGGCAGCTCCTTACAAAGGAGCAGCTGAGAAGAGTCAAGTTGGAAAAGTCAGTGACTCGAAGCTGAGTGGAAATGAGAAGCGCTGGCTGCAGCCGCCGGGGGAACTCGGCAGGGCCGTGAACCAGAAACGGTCCCGGGGACTGGGGGCAGCTCCTGAGAGCATCTCTGCCTTGTCCTGCCCTTCGCCACCTGTCTGTGCTGCCACCACCTCCACCTTCCTATCAGTGGAACTTCACCAAGTTTCCTTCAAACGTGCACCTGCACAATGAGCTGTTACCCCGTCATGCAACATAATTGTAAGTTATGATATCGTGGATGAAATGACTTTATCAAAGGATGAGTGAAGATGGCAAGCTGTAAATTTTTTTATAATAGAAGGGGCCTTTTGAAAAAAAAAAGATTTATTTATTTGAAAGAGTTACATAGAGAAGTAGAGCCAGAGAGAGATATTTCATCCACTGGGCCATCTTTTACTGCTTTCCCAGGCCATAGCAGAGAGCTGGATCGGAAGTGGAGCAGCCGGGACTCAAACCAGCACCCATATGGGATGCCGGCACTGCAGGCGGTGGCTTTAACCCTCTATGTCACAGCACCGGCCCCAAGCTGTAAAACTATAATGCGGCATCGTCTCCCATGGGTGGGCAACAAAATTGGAAGGAAATAGGCCGGGGTGGTAACACTGCTTGCTGCCCTATTTGGAGGATTATGGGTGATTTTTGTGTTGCTCTACATTGTCCAAATGCTCTACAGAAGCATGAATCGCTTTTTTAAGTAAAAGAAGCCCTCTGGAGCCGGGCATACAGGACTTAAATTATCCTGTCCAAGAGCTCAGCCCATTACCATTTCTTCAATAGCCTTTGTATATAATAATGAAATGGTTTTTACTATTTATTTATTTATTTAAAAGGCAGAGTTACAGAGTGGGAGAGAGAAAGATCCATCTTCTATCTGCTGGTTCACTCCCCAAATGGCTGCAATAGAAAGGCCTGGGCCGGTCCTAAACCAGGAGCCTGGAACTCCATCCAGGTCTCCCACAAGGGTGGCAGGGGCTCAAGCACTTGGGCCCTCTGCTGCTGCTCTCCCACCTGCATTAGCAGGGAGCTGGATCAGAAGTGGAGCAGCTGGGACTTGAACCAGAGGTCATATGAGATGCTGGCGTTGCAGGCAGTGACTTACTCCACTGCCATACAACACCAGCCCTGAAATTTGTTCTTATGTATGCACGGGTCTATCAGGCTGGAAACGCAAATGTTTACTGCGCACCTACTAAGCACCCAGCCCTGCCCTAGGCTCTGTCCACTCCAAGTAAGGTGAACACAAACTCATTCACTCATCATGCCAGAGCAGCCCCATCACACTTTGCCCACAAAGCCTGTGCCTAGGGACAAAAGTGCTCAGGCAGTGGGTGGTCAGTCGGTGTTGCAAAATAGCTATTATCTTTTTGCTTCTCCCTACACTGAGAAAAATATCTCACCAAAGTTTGCCATGGAATCTGGAGGCTGAATTGCCCCAGCTCCTGGGCACGCAAAACATGATGTCAGTGTTGTGTTTGTGGGGATCGCCCTCCCAGTGAGGAGAGAGGAGGTGAGAGTTAGGGGTCAGAAGGGATGGGGGAGGGAGGCTGACAGTGGGCCCATGTGCTCATCACAGACAGCCCACCATCAGGAAACGGAACAAATGCACTTCCCCCAGGCTGGGATCTGAGGGCTGCCAGCCGTGCGCAGAGGGTGGTTCTCACTTCATTTGGAGACATGTGTGTGTGCACAGTTTTCCTTCAAGATGAGAATCGATTCATAAGAGAAAAAGCCTTAGGGCCAAAGGACCTAGAAAAAATAATGGAGAAGAATGGGCCTTGTCCCCAAGCAGCTGGAACAGGTGAGTGCCACATCTGATGAGGCTTTGGAGGGCCCTGAGGTGCTTTGCATCTCATCTCCCTTAGTAGAAATAGATGTCGTGGGGCTGGCATTGTGGCACAGCCAGTTAGGCTGCGGCTTGCCCACGCTGGCACCCTATACAGCCCAGCTGCTCCGCTTCCCAGCTAGCTCTCAGCTAATGCGCCTGGGAAACGAGAAGAGGGTGGCCCAAGTCCTTGAACCCCTGCCACCCACCTGGGAGACAGGATGGAGTTCCAGACTCCGGGCTTCGGCCTGGCCCAACCCCAGCCACTGTGGCCATTTAAGATGAGTGAACCAGTGACTGGAAACTCTCTGTCTGTCTCTGTCTCTCTCTCTTCCCCTCTCTCTCCCTCTCTCCACCTCTGTCTCTCTTGTGCTCTCTCTCTGCCTTTCAAATAAAACCTTATAAAAAAAAAAAAGAAAGAAAGAAAGATTTCATGATGAGTGAGTAGCATTCCCTGTCTGCAGCACCTGCTCCCTCCTCCGCCATTACTTGCACACGTCTGCTCTGTGCTCAGCTCAGCTTGGAACAAAAAAACAAAGACAGGAAAACATCAGCCCTGTGCAGCCCTGAATCCTGCCCAATGATTACAGCAGTTCCGGGGCTTTCAGCCAGATGCACTGGGGTAGCCAGATCTGATCAGCCCTCCAAAAGAGAGAGGAGCACTCCAGAACAGACATCGAAGCAGTTACAGCAGAAGCGCGGGGCAGACGACACCTCCCAGCATCGCCAAAGATTGATGCAAATTGGTTTGGTTCTGACCCTGTCACACCAGGAAGGATAATGACTCCAGCAGCGCCGGGCATGGGAGGGGCACGTGGTGGGGGCCGTGAGGACTGGTGTCTCACTTCACATCTTCATTAATGATCTGAAAGACAGGGGTAAACAGCATGCTAATGAAACCTGCAGATGATTGGTGTTACAATTGGTGTCCCAGAGAGGACAGAGAAATAGCACAGCGAGACCCAGAGAGCTTAGAAATATGGGCAGGAGACTGTCAAATGAGATTCGTCCTAGGAAAATGAAAGTCGACATGACAGGGAGGAATGATGAGGCTGGCTCGGGGTGGGGGCCCGCAAACCTGGAAAGCAGAGATGGGGGGCAGGAGGCTGCGTGAGGGGTGAAGGCTGCGGTGTTGGGAGAAGACAGAAGAGAGACCCAGCATAAGGGCTGGAGGAGCCTGTCCTGTGCCTTCACTCTGCAACCCCTTGGGGCACAGATGTCAGTCCAACCCCAAGGGTCCCAGACGCTCCGTTCTAGAACCGAGTCTCTCCTGTGAGACAGCGCCGTGGTCAACTGCCCTTGACCGATAATTCAGCCCCTGTTCAGAGGGCTCCTTGGGAGCGAGGGCCAAGCTGGGCGTCTCTGTGTTTTCAGAGCCCAGCCTGCGACGGTGCTCTCTGCACAGCTGCCTAGTGGAATGCCCGCATCCGTCACCTGAGGCATCACTTAAATTCTCCCCAGGTGGAGTTGACCACTGATCTCACAGCCAAAGATGTGCCTTTTCACCCGAGGATCGTTCAAGTTCTCTTCCTAAAATTACTGGATTCCAAGTGAGCCACCAATTCAGACCTGCTCCCCTCCAGCTGTTCTGATTCTACTAGAATGGAGCTAGCGCCACTTCTTTCTTTTCCTTTTTTAAAGATTTATTTTATTTATTTGAAAGAGTTACAGAGAGACAGAGCCAGAGAGAGAGAGTGGTCTTCCATTCACTGATTCACTCCCCAAATGGCTGCAAAAGCTGGGTTGGGCCAAGCTGAAGCCAGGAGCCAGGAGCTTCTTCTGGGTCTCCCTCATGGGTGCAGGGGCCCAAGCACTTGGGCCATCTCCCACTGCTTTCCCAGGCCATTAGCAAGGAGCTGAATCTGAAGTGGAGCACCCAGGACTCTCTACTGTACAATTCTGGCCCCTAGGTCTACTTCTTTCTAGAACCAAGTTTCACGAGACCATTCTGAGTTTGCAGCCTCTCCCACGTTTGGCAAAGAGCCTGCGTCGGCACAGCAGGTGAGCCTGGAGTCATTAGCACTAAGCTATGAGCCCCTGGGTTGTTTGGCCCCTCAAAGAGATTTCTGTGTTGGCCATATTGGTAGTCACTAGCCTCCTGTAGCTATTAAACCTAAATTTAAAGTAAATACAATTAAAATTCAGTTCCTGGAGCCGGCATTGTGGAGTACCAGGTAAAGCCACTGCCTGCAGTGCCGGTATCCCATATGGGCACCGGTTCAAGTCCCAGCTGCTCCACTTCCAATCCAGCTCTCTGCTGTGGCCTGCGAAAGCAGTAGAAGATGGCCCAAAATCCTTGGGCCCCTGCACCTTTGTGGGAGACCCAGAAGAAGCTCTGGCTACTTGCTTTGGATTAGTGCAGCTCCAGCCATTGAGACCAATTGGGGAGTGAACCAGCAGATGGAAGACCTTTCTCTTTCTCTCTCTCTCTGCCTCTCCTCCTCTCTCTGTGTAACTCTTTCAAATAAATAAATAAATATTTAAAAAATATTTTATTTTATATTTATTTGAGAGAGACAAAGAATTCTGTCATTGAGTAGTTTACGCAAATGCCCACAAGAGCTGGAGCTGGGAGCTAGCAGGCGGGGGCTGGGAACACAATCCAGGTCTCCCATGTGGGTGGCAGGGCCCCAGTCACTTGAACTCTCAACCCTGCCTTCCAGGATCTGCATTAGCAGGAAGCTGAAGTCGGAGTCAGAGCCAAGAATGAAATCCACACACTCTGCTGTGGGCTACAGGCATCTTATCCACCAGACTAAACACCTGCTCCTTTGTCACTTTTTTAAGTTTTTTTTTTTTTTAAGATTTATTTCTTTACTTTTTTTTTTTTTTTTTTTTTGACAGGCAGAGTGGACAGTGAGATAGACACAGAGAGAAAGGTCTTCCTTTGCCATTGGTTTGGTTCACCCCTCAATGGCCGCTGCGGCCAGCACACCATGCTGATCCGAAGCCAGGAGCCAGGTGCTTCTCCTAGTCTCCCACGGGGTGCAGGGCCCAAGCACTTGGGCCATCCTCCACTGCACTCCTGGGCCACAGCAGAGAGCTGGCCTGGAGGAGGGGCAACTGGGACAGAATCCGGCGCCCCAACCAGGACTAGAACCTGGTGTGCCGGCGCCGCAAGGCAGAGGATTAGCCTAGTGAGCCGTGGCGCCAGCCTTATTTCTTTACTTTGAAAGGCAAAATTGCAGAGAGAGGGAAAGACAGTGAGCTAGAGAAATGTTCACTGGTTCACTACCCAAATGGCTGCAATGGCCAGTGGTGGGCCAAGCCAAAGCCAGGAGCCAGGAGCTTTTGCCAGGTCTCCCACGTGGGTGCAGGGGCCCAGACACTTACGCTGTCCTCCACTGCTTTCCCAGGCACATTAGCAGGGAGTGGGGTTGGAAGTGGAGCAGCCGGGACTTGAATCAGTGTCCATATGGGATGCTGACATGGTAGGTGGTGGCTTTACCTGCTGCACCACAACTCTGGCCCCTGGCTGGTTTTTTTGTTTGTTTTCATATAAGTATTTAAAGTGAGCAAACTGAAGAATACATCCTACCCCTAACACTTAGGCCACCGGTTCCCAGCTTGCTTTTATTCCTGTTGGTCTGGAGGCTCATTCATGCTGATGCACACCCTCTCCCTGTGTGGGGACACCACCATTTGGTTAGCCAGGTCCTTGCAGGGGCATTTAGGTTGCTGCTGGACATGTACTTCTACAAGTTTTGTTGGGATGCACACATATCCTTGTATTTTTTTTTAAGATTTATTTGTTTATTTGAAGGTCAGAGTTACACAGAGAGAGAGAGAAGGGAGAGGTCTTCCATCCCCTGATTCACTCCCCAATTGGCCACAACAGCCGGAGCTGTGCCGATCCGAAGCCAGGGGCCAGAAGCTGCTTCTGGGTCTCCCACGCAGGTGCAGGGGCCCAAGCACTTGGGCCATCTTCCACTGCTTTCCCAGGCCATAGCAGAGAGTTGGATCGGAAGTGGAGCAGTCAGGACTCAAACCAGCACCCATATGGGATGCTGGCACTGCAGGCAGTGGCTTTATCTACTGTGCCACAGCGCCAGCCCCCTATCCTTATATTTCAGTCTTCATGCAAGTCCAAATATATCCACAGACCCTGTGACCAGTGGGGGCATTGCTGGGTCAAAGGTCAAATGCCAATTGTTCCCTACAACCCCACGGCCGTGACCTAGCAGGCAGGTTTCCTGAGTGGTGACAGTGGCTCCTCTAGGGAGGGGGTGTCCATTGCCTCCCCACGACCCCGAGGTGCACTCCCCCCACTCATCCCCTCTCCACATTGCTGCTCCCTGCTGACCCTTGCCAGGCTCCCACGCGCTGATCTGACTGCTTTACTTCCTGTTTCTGGACTCCTCCTTCACCAGCTCATGAGGCAGGTGCTGCTGTTAGCCCCATGGGAAGAGAAGAGGAGAGGAGAAGCCTGGGGCCGAAAGGTGAACCTGCCCTGGGAGTCCCCTCGCTGGTCAGCAGCAGAGCTGGGATTCAACCCCGGGGCTGCCCCGCTGCCACGCCTGTGCCTCCTACCCACAGGTTCCCCCGTGCCTGCGCCCCTGGGCTCCTTCTCCATGCATGGACTCCAGGTGTTTCCCTCCAAGAGCCGCGAGCCCTCCCCGCCTGCTCAGCGCCTCCTTCCCACGCTCAGGGCAGACGGCCCCATGCCAGGGCCTTGCTCCTTCACTGCCCTGCTTTCCTCCGTCCTTGGCCTTGGGGCCGTCACACCTGAACCCCGGGGCGGCCCGCCCCCCCCCCAGGTGATCCCCTCAGCCTGGGGGAATGGGCAGAGCTGAGGAGGGGGAAGCAACGGCCTCCATCACCTGACCCTGCTCAGCCAATTCGCGAGGACAAGATGTCAAGTTAATGAGCCTGTGGGCCTCTAATTAGCTGTCAATTACCTCAAATTAATCAACTCCTCGCCTAATTAAGCATTATCGGCAGGTGGGCACAAAGCAGACCATTGTGTGGGAGCCCTGGGAAGAGCTGGGCTGGCAAACTTGGTTAGGATCAGCGCTGTGCACCGCGCCGGCCTCCCCACGGTGCTCAGCCACGGGCCCGGCTAAGGCACAGAGGCCCTCTCCCCACCCCTGTCCCCGGACAGTGGGGTCCCGGGGACTGCCTGGGAAGCTGGTGGACTCGGGGTGGGGGGTTGCAGAGCTTACAGGCAGGTGGGGCCGTCGGAACCGCAGGCCATGCAGAAGGGCAAGCTTCCAGGCCAGGGGACCGGCTCCTGGGGTTTAATGAGAGGGAAGAGGGAGTGGGCAGAGGGGCAGGAGTTCGGGCCTATGCAGGCAGCCTGAGCTGGCTTCCAGTCCTGGCCCCCCCACTTGGGAGCTTTGTGACTCCAGGAAATGACTTAACTTCTTTGAGCCACAGTTCCCATCTTTAAAAAGAGAGAGAGAGAGAGAGAGAGAGAGAGAGAGAGAGAGTGAGAGAGAGAAGGGGCCGGTGCTGTGGCACAGTGGATTAAGCCATGGCCTGCAGCACCGGCATCCCATATGGGTGCCAGTTTGAGTCCCTGTTGCTCTACTTCCGAGGCAGCTCCCTGCTAATGCACCTGGGAAAGCAGTGGACGATGGTCCAAGTGGTGGACCCCTGCACCCACATGGGGAGACCCAGAAGAAGCTCCTGGCTCCTGGCTTTGGCCTGGCCCAGCCCTGGCTGTTGCAGCCATTTGGGAAGTGGACCAGAGGATGGAAGATCTCTCTCTCTCTCTCTCTCTCTCTGACTCTGCCTTTCAAAGTAAATACATCTTTGAAAGAGAATAATTTTTGCAGACCTTCCCTTACTTTTGTGAGGGTTCAGTGAGATCTAGGATGTGACACACGTGCCAAGTGAGCCGGCAGTACCTTGAACAGCACCCATGGGGGGCTGGGTGGGTCAAGGCCAGGGGGTGCCTCACCTAAGAAGTGCTCCAGCTGCAGTGTACCCCCAAATTGTGAGCCCCCAGGGACTCCTGAATGGGCAGCCGAGGGCATGCCAGGTGCCGCTGGCTGCTGGCGTCCTGATGCCACCTGATGCCCCAGCACCTGTGAGAGCCCTTGTCCCTCTCCACTCACAAAGGCCTGGGCGTCGTATGGAGCCCAGCAGATGCGGGAGCCCAGGAAGAAGAGGGCAAACCAGGGGCCTGCCCCTGAGGCTCCCGGCTGTAGGGCCCAGGGGACAGGGTTCTCTGGTGGTCCCTGGCCCTGGGTTCATGCCTCCACCTGTGGTCCTGGAAGCTGAATGTGGCTGCCACTGGCCAGAGTGCAGGGGGAGGCTGCTCTGTGCTAATGGTCAGATGCCCACTCGGCCTCCTCCCTCACTCCAACCATCCTTGGTAATCTGCACCCCCTACCGGCCCTTGGCACAGACGCCCTGTCCATGCCTCCTGGGGGCAACAGAGGCCCTTGGCCTAGCCTCGGAAAGCCTGGTATAACCCCCTCGGTCATTTAGCAAACGTCTATGTGCCCATTAATTAAGGCTCACGGTGTGGAGGGGGAGATGGTTGGGTAAACACTTAACAAATCCCGAGTGTCTGCTCTGGAGCTGTGAGGAGCCAAAGGGAACTAGCATTTATTAAGTGCCTGCTGTGTGCTAGCAGGAGTGGCAAGTGAGATCCAATGAGTACATTACACATGTGTGCACTGCCGTTTAGTGAGTTACTAACTCACCCAGGTAGGTAACATAGACATTATACAGGTCAAAACTGAAACAATACCAAAGGGCAGAGAGGGCAGCGTGGGCTTCTCTCCATCCCTGTTCACCGGGCACCTGAGTCCCTTCCAACAACCACCCCGTAACCAGTGTCTCACCCTCCCAGGGCTGAGAGGTAACAGCCATCTTCTGGTTTCAAAGATGCAAGTGAAACATTCGCACCTGCATCCTCCTTTTTTTTCCTTGCTAATATTGTCTTCCAGATCAGAATGTGCAGGGACAACAGCACAGTATTTCACTGCATGAGTGTGTGTTTTTTCTTTTAAAAATTCCATTGAAAAAATAATAAAAAATAAAAATACATAAACAGAAATTCCATTGGGGTCAGCGCTATGGAGTAGCGGGTAAAGCTGCCGCCTGCAGTGCCGGCGTCCCATATGGGCACTGGTTCAAGCCCCTGCTGCTCCACACTCCTCTAAGTATGTAAAAACACAGAGGTGCTGAGGTTAGTAAATAGTAATTCATGTAAAAGCATTATTGAGCACATAGTAGTTTGAGGTCATTATGTGGGCACCCCCCAAAGTCAAATATGGGAAGTCAAAGTACTACCCTGGAGGGAAGCTGTGGATTTTTGAGTATTGAAAAGAGTTTCTGCGGGGACACCCAAATCCTAGATAGGATTCCCTGGGTCCCAGTCCTGCACCCTGGGAGACCACAGTGAAAACTTCGGTAGTTGGCTCCCTCCCACCCACGTAAGAACCTTGAATTGAGATCATGGCTCCTGGCTTTGGCCTGGCCCAGCCTCAGCTCATGCGGGCATCTGGGGAGTGAGTTAGTGATGGAGATATCTCTGTCTCTGCTTTTCAAATTAAAATAAAATTAATTAAAAAAACTGAGATTGGACTTTAAAAAAAACATAAAATGGCGGGGCTGGAGCTGTGGCGCAGCAGATTAAAGCCCTGGCCTGAAGCGCCAGCATCCCATACGGGTGCTTGTTCTAGACCCGGCTGCTCAAAAAAAAAAAAAAAAAAGAAAGAAAGAAAAAGAAAAAATGGCTAAGCCACAGCTTGCACTGCCAGCATCCATATGATGCCCTGCTACTGTGCCTGGGAAAGCGGGGAAGATGCCCACTTCCTTGGGTCCCTGCACCCACATGGGAGACCTGGGGGAAGCTCCTGGCTTCCGCCTGTCCTTGCCCTAGTCATTGGGTCATTTGAGGAGTGAACTAGCAAAGTGAAAGATCTCTCTCTCCTCACTCTGCTTTTCAAATAAATAAATAAATCTAAAAATAAAAAATGAAAGGGCTCCTCCAGTTGACCTGACCCAGCCTGTCCCGGACCATGACAGAGGAGGCTAGACAAGGGAGCAGCTTGTGGCACAGCTGGTCACCACGCCACCCAGGACACTGGCAGCCCACATCGGAGTGCCTGGCTTCAGTCCTGGCCCTGCTTCCAAGTCCTACTTCCGGCTACAGTGCACCCTTGGGAGGCACCAGGTGATGGCTTAGGTACTTGGGTCCCCACCACCAGGTGGGAGACCATCGCTGGCTGGCTCCTGGCTTTGGCTGGACAACATTGCAGGCACATAGGGAGCGAACCAGCAGATGGACGCTTTCTCCCCACACCCCTCCGTCCCTCTGCCTGTCGAATAACTAAGTAATACAAGCGTTAACAACCTTCATCAAAATAGGAATAAAGAAAAGGGAGTGGCTTGCCCCCCCCCATCCCACACATCCGCGGCTGCCCCCCCGGGTACCGCTGGGGCGCCAACCGCCGCCAACCTGGGCCTCGGCCGGGGCACCCCCGGGTAAGACGGCCCTTGAAGCGCTGCCCTTCCCGGGAGGCATTTTGATGTTCACAGCCAGCGGCCACCTGCGCTAGGGGAGAGACGCTGCTGTGACGGACGCCAGCCCGCGGCCCGGGAGCCCTCCGACGCCCTCCCCGCAGGCCGCGGCGTCACCGCTAGAGGGCGCCCAGAGCGGCCCCGCAGCCCGCAGCCCGCAGCGGGGGGTGGACAGGCCTCGGGCCGCCCGCTGCCCAGCGCCGCCGAGGAGCTGCTGCTGTGGCCCCTGGGAGAGCCCGGCCGCTTAACCATGGGGCACAGAGAGGCTGACAGGTCTCCCTGGAGTCACACAGCGGAAGCTCGGCAGTCAGAAAGCCCATGTCCCGGGGCTCCCGCAGGAGTTCTCACGGAGGCCATGGGGGACACAGGGCACAAGACACAGGGCAGTGCTCGGGCGTGGTGTGCGCGGGTGGCCCCGGCCGTCGGGGTGGCAGAAGGCCGAGGCTCAGAGGCCAGCCTCTGACAGATGACCACGGCGGTAAGGCCTGGGGGCACTGAGCGCGCCTGCCTGCCCGTTGGCGGCTCTCTCCTGGGGGTGGGTGACAGCTGCAGCCTCGGGTGGGAGGCCAGCGGCCCCACACGATAATAACTTTCACTCGCTGCCTGAGAGCTAATCCCATTACTCTGCGCGGACCTCCGAGGACCACCCTCCCCAGCCCTTCTTAATCCACTCCCTCTGGGAATGGTCCAAGGCCCTCCGCCAGCCTCTGCCACATGCCCCTCGGGCCCTCTGCCTACCCGTGCCCACCCCATGCCAGCAGGCCGGAGATGCAGCCTCATTGCCCTGCAGCCGTGCAGTCCCCACCCGGCTGCACCGGCCCCAAGCAGCTTCCCAAGGTGGCCTCCAGCCGGCGTCCAAGGCAGCCAGCTGAGTTTGAGTTTCCGTTGAGGACCGGGTGCGTGGACGTGGGTCCACAGTCGATTCATCTGGGAAATGGAGACAGAAGCACCCGCTCCAGATGGTTCTGAGATGTGTGAAGATGCTAGGTGTTGAGGGCGGAGATTTATTTATTTGAAAAGCAGAGAGACACACACACATCATCCATCCACTGGTTCACTCTCCAATGAGTGAAGCCAGCCCACAGTGGTCATACCTGGACCAGGCGGAAGCTGACTCCATCCGGGTCTCCCAGGTGGGTGGCAGGGGCCAAGCACTTGCACCATCTTCCGAGGCAGCACCTGGCACAGAGCAGTCTGGTGCAGCCCCTCACTATGCAGACAAGGGAGCTCGGAGGCAGATAGGAGAGGCAGCGGTTGGCTCCATGTGCACAATCCTAGCAGTAGTGAGAGGCGCCACCATGGCCTTGTACCGGGGACCTCACCACACCCCCATGAGCTGGCAACCAGCCTTACCCCCATTTTGCTGATGTGGAAACTGAGGTTAAGAGACAGCTGCTCGGTGGTGGAGCTGGACTCAAACACAACTTCTGCCTCCACAATTCCCCGTGCATTCTGCCACCTCTCGTGACCCATTTTTGGAAAGGAGAGCTGACCCTCAAAAGTAGGGAGCCCCCCATTTGCCGGGGCTGCTCAGGCTGGTGCTGAGGGGCCAGCAGTCAGGAGGCCCAAGGTCCCACCACAGCCCCCAGCCTCCTGGGGGTGGGGGCCAGGCCACGGCTCCTTCTCCAGCCCGGGCGCAGAGGGGCCCCCCTTTGGCCCTGGGCCTCCCTGTTCCCCACCTTCTGCTGCTCCTCATTTACATAAATTATCTCTCCCCAATTATCCATCCAGCTGTCCCAACGGTGATCTGTGAATGAATTAAAAACGGAATATAATTTAATAATGGCTGATTAGAAGGAGATTAGTTGTTATATAAAAAGGAAAAGCCAAGAGCCAGCTAGTTGCCCTTAATCTGAGCCAATACCATCGTTATTCAGGGAAAGCCACCCTGGCCACCACCAGGCAAGACAGACATGGGGGCCATGGCGGAGGGGGGAGCCCAGGGGCGGAGGCAGACCACCCCAGAGAGGCCACGAGGCCCCTGGGAGCCTGCAGTGGCAATCCAGTCTCAGCTCCAGCGGCTTCCTTCTCAGTGGGGTTCAGTGGTTTCTGGGGCCCCTTCTTGTTCTACATTCCAGGCACCCTTGAACCAGATGTCTGAAGGAAGCCACTGCCCCTCAATAGTCCCAGCCCCCTGCCTCCTCCTCCAGGCCCAGGATCTGGGGGTTCAGGAGTCTGGTGCTCAGGCCCTGCCTCGTAGGAACGCACTGGGGTTGGGGACACAGACCCAGGGGATCTGCCTGGGTGGGTGGTCAGAGAAAGGATGGCTTAGGTTGCCCCCCCACAGGGCAGGGACCAGTGGCAACAAAGAGGGATGAGTGTGCGCACAGACCTCTGGGCCCCCCTAACTTCCACTTGACAAGACCTATTTCCATTCGTTTTTTCAGTCTCAGCTCGAGCATGCCTCCTCCAGAAAGCCTGCCCTGATCTCCCCCACTTTGAGGGTCTTCCCGGTGCTCCTACAATCCCCTGTACTTTCTCCCTCAAGGCACTTAGCATATGTGCTAATGGGGTGTTCATGCCCCCAATGTGTGAGCTTCTAGAGGACAAAAAATTGCTTTCTCATCTCTGCATCACCGGCGTCAGGTCCACAGTGCCTGCTTTGTACCGTCACTGAACAAATAAAGCTGCCTCCAGAAGGCCTTCTGTGATTGCCCTAGTGTAGGTTCAGACTTCCTTCTGTGCTCCCCCAAAACACTGCGATTATAGCTTTAAAAATAAGGCTGGTCGGGTCGGTGCTGTGGTGCAGCAGGTTCAGCCTGTGCAACGCTGGTTCCCATATCAGAGCGCCAGTTCAAGTCCCGGCTGCTCCACTTCCAATCCAGCTCCCTGCTAATGCACCTGGGAAAGCAGCAGAAGATGGCCCAAGTGCTTGGGCCCCTGCCACCCATGTGTGAGACCTGGATGGAGTTCCTGGCTCCTGGATTCAGTGTGGCCCAGCCTTGACCTTCATGGGGCCATTTGGGTGTGACCCAGGGGATAGAAGATCTCTGTCTCTGTAACTCTGACCTTCAAATAAATAATCTTTTTTTAAAAAGCTGTGGTGTAGCAGGTAAAGCTGCTGCCTGCAGTTTTGGCATCCCATATGGGCACTGGTTCGAGTCCCGACTGCTCCACTTCCAATCCAGCTCTGCTGTGGCCTGGGAAAGCAGTAGAAGATGGCCCAAGTCCTTGGGCCCTTGCACCCGCGTGGGAGACCTGGAAGAAGCTCCTGGCTTTGGATCGGCACAGCTCCAGTCATTGCGGCCAATTGGGGAATGAACCAGCAGATGGAACTCTCTCTCTCTCTGCCTCTCCTTCTCTCTGCAGAACTCTGACTTTCAAATAAATAAATAAATCTTTTAAAAAACAAAACAAGGCAATTCACTGTTCTGGAGAATATGTATGAAAGAAGACGGAGGGAAATAGTTTGAGACAAGAGGTGTATGGAAGAAGACAGCGTTCAAGGTTAGACAGCCGGACCATGAACCTCAGGTCCACCGCTTACCACTGTGTGACCTGGGGCACCTTACCGGTCTCTCTGTGCCTCTGTTTCCTCATCTTTAAAATGGGTGAATGTAATTCCTACCTCTCAGAGTTTTGCAAGGATTAAATGAGCAAATAGAGGAAAAGCACTTAGAATTGGGCCTTGGACATAATGATTTGTTTTTTTAACCTGAGAAACAGAGAGGCAGAGAGACAGACAGAGCTCTCATGCACTGGTTCACTCTCTGAATGCCTGCAGTGCCCACGCCTGGGCCAGGCCAAAGCCAGGAACCAGGAACTCATTCCAGGTCTCCCACAGGGGTGGCAATGACGCAAGTACTGTGCTACCACCTGCTGCTGAACATCAGCAATGGAGTTTCCAGGTGGGATGCAGACGCCCCAAGGGAATCTTCACTGCTGAGCCAAGTGTGCCCTGCAGGTGGTCTCCCTAGTGCTGTCACACTGTGTGCTACCTCACCAGGTTCTGGTCCACTTCCTCCCCAGCTGTGGGCTCTCTGAGGACAAGGACTGGACTTCTCATCTCTGTGCTGATGGTGTTGGAGGGGCAGACAGATGGCCACTCTGGCTGTCCCAGTCACTGTTGCCCCTGCTTTCTCACTGATGGGCCCAGGGACACAGACGGTGCCCCCAGCCCTGGCCCTCCCTCAATAGGCCCAACCCCCCAGTTTGTGACATGTCCGTGAGAGAGGCCTGCTCCCTGGGGCTTGGGTCTGGGCAGCATATCTCATGTGGGGGACCTAAGAGGCTGTCTGCCAGGCAAACACAGGGGAACGGGGTCGGGGGGCCAGGAGACCTGAGGAGACGGGCGTGCTGACCCGGAAGGGGAGCCGATGCGGGCATCGGGGGCCATGCTGGCGCAGGAACGGTCGTGAGCATTGTGAGTCCTCATGTCTGGGAGGGGCCTGGAAATCTGAATAAGTCACCCTCGTGTCCTCGGGGGATTGGTCCAGGAGGCCTCCACAGATGCCCGGCTCTGCAGCCGCTCAAGCTCCTTGTCTACACATCCTCCTGCACACTTAGAGCCCCGCTCAGCGCTGAGCTAATGCCTAATGGGGGTACCATGGGAATTCTACGTCCAGAGTTGTTGCACCATATAGCCATGTTTACTGCACATTCTAAATCGCTCTTTGGGGGATGACAAGAAAAAGTCTGTGCGTGCTCAGTACACACACATTTTTTTTCCCCCAGATTTTCCGACCCTCAGTTTGTTGTGGAACCCACGGAGAAAGAGAGCGCCTGTACTGAACCTAAGCCCTGGGTGACGTCTCAACCGCAGGTCTTCCGCCTGCATCCCATCCCTCTTCCGCCTGCATCCCATCCCTCTTCCGCCTGCATCCCATCCCTCGGGCCGTCGCCGGGCCTTCCAGGAACGGGCGCTGACCGGTGACCTCCACCTTCCCCACTCCCCCAGTGTGCTCCGTCCCCCGCCCCAGCCTCTCCCAGCCTGGCCTCAGCCCAGCCTCATGTTGCAGCCGAGGCACAGGGTGAGGAGGGGGGTCGCCTCCCAGGCCAGCCCAGGCTGTGGGATAATTTGATATTCAAATCCTGGCAAAGACCTGCTTCAAATTGCTACAAATTAAGCTGATTTTGCCCCCTCTGAATGAGGGATTTACTCCTGTGGATCAACCCTTCCCAGGACTTGATGAGGTCAGGATTAGAGAGGGAGGGATGGGGAGAAAGCCTGAGGCCAGAGGCTGCGGAGCTGGGAGTTGGGGGGAGTTCAGCAGGATTCCCAGGGGCTCAAAACTCAGCGTTCCCCCAGTGATGGCAGGGCCTGTGGGCCTCAATGGGGTCAGCCCCACTCCCCCAGAGCCCCAGGTAACCCCCGACCTGTACAGCTCTCAAAGCCCCTGCAAGTCAGGACACTACTGATCACCCATTTCACTGATGAGGAGACTGAGGCTGGACTCAGCCACTGCTGTGTGACCTTGAGCCAGTGACCCACCCCCAGCCTCCTGGTAGGGGTTCTGAGCTAAGCATGCTCAGCGCCAGGCCCACAGCAAGTGCTGTAAGTTAGCATCAGCCTAGGCAGTAGCCAAAGCCCCGATGCCAGGAGGGACTGGCAGGATGGGAACACAGGGGTCTCCGAGCCTGGCTGGCGGAGGGTCGGCCCTGGCCGTCTCTGGGAGGTCTGTGCCTCTCCTGGGCCTCCCCGGGCTGCCCTCCTCCCAGGACCCCCGCCCCAGCAGTGCCTCATTTCCATCTGTTTTCTCAGGGCCTGTACTGTATATTGCAGCAATTTCGAATTGCACCATTAAAGATTTTATGCTGGAGACGTTAAAATTAAAAAGATCTATGTGCAAAGAGTCACAACGAATTTAATCAACTTGATTTAATAGAAAACAGCAAATGGAATTTATGAGGCTCCCAAAGACAAGGGAATTTTTTTTCAACGAAAAATAATAAAAAGCACTTTGTGGGGAACAGAAAGTGGAGTGGGGAGCCCCATCCCAGAGTCTGTAAGACCCTAATCCGCAGCGGACAGCTCCGGTCGGGGCTGTGTGCCCACTAATCCCAGCTGCCATTAAAATATTAAAGATAAATCTAATCGTCTCTTTATCCAAAATAAGCGACTTTCGTGTAGGGAGAAAACATCCAGCCCCCCGGGAAGAGAATTAGTCCTAACGCAGCAAATGGAATTCGGCCCAGGCTGGGGCGAAACAGGGTTTAGAAGCAAATGAGATGGTAATAGAAATAAAACCCAGAATAACAAATTAAAAACCCTCATTTACACGAATTAAAACGGCTCACAAAAGGCCTGGAGGCTCGGCCCTGCCCTCCCCGGCCTCAAGCCCGCCGCCCCCTCCCCGGGCTCGCCCCCCAGCCTGACCTCCGTCTCCCAGACGCTTCCAGAAGGAGCTTCCTCCTCGCACCGGTCTCCCCGACCTGCGTGAGGGCCTGGTTTCCTCGGGGATGGTGAGGCTAGCAAGTGCCCCTCCGCGCAGCCTGGACGCAGCCTGGACCCGCGTGGCTGCCCCCCGCCCTGGCTCCACGGAGCTCGTGGAGGCCGCTGCGACCCACGGTGACCGCGCACCGTGGGAGGAAGGGGCGCTTGGCAAGGGATCAGCGCCGAGGCAGGCCGGACCCAGGGCAGCCAGTTTGGGTAGCTCGGCGGGCCCCGGGTGGCCACTCACCGGGCCTGGGGGGCTCGCCGGGCCCCTGAGGCTTCTCAGCGAGCAGCCCACGTCCCCCTAAGGTGGCCTGGGGATGTGGCTCCCCCTGCACACCCCAGAGTCCTTCTCTGGCCTTAGCGAGGCGCTGCGACCCCAGGAGGCCAGCAGGCCCCTCCGTAGGCCTCAGGGTCACGGTTCGGACAAGTGCGGGCCAGGAGGGGAGAGGGTGAGGAGGGGGCCCTGGTGCGCCCCGCACCCCCTTGCCAGCCCACTGGAGCCCCCAGGCCCGAGGCCCCCACCCCCGTGTGGCGCTGCTCGCCCCGCCTCCCGCTCTGAGCAGATCCACTTGAACAGGACACTCGAGTTGACAGCGTTTTATTATGGGATATTAAGTGGAATTGGATTGCGGCGCTAAACCTCTCCCCGGCTGGCCGGCTCGGCTCTGGGCGCTGCCGCAGCCCCGCCCCCCGCGGGGCATGCTGGGAGGACTGGCTGCTTCCGGTGTCTTTGGCACACAACCCCCGCTGACCCTGACCCTGGCCCTGACCCTGGGGCTACGGTGGGTGGCCAGGGGAGGAGATGCCTGGCATGTGGGAGCCGTCCGCCCTCTCCCCAGGGTGCTGAGGGAAACTTGGGAGGGGACAGGGGTTGGCTGGGGGTGTTTCTGTAGAGGGGCCTCTGCCTGAAAGCCTTCCCAGGAGAGGGTCGCGGTGGTCCCTGGGGGTCCCTGGGGGTCCCCTCCACGCGGCAGGCCAGGCTGGGGCAAGCCCCAGGACCCGGCACGGCTTCATTGCCCAGCCGCACTGCTGCTTCTCAGAAGCCCATATGAAAAAGGAGAAACTGAGGCAGGTGTTTAGCTTAGCGGGTTGCTAAGGTTTGTGGGTTTGTTTGTTTTTTTTCCACTTTGAGAGGCAGAGTTACAGACAGGGAGGGAGAGTTACAGACAGAGAGAGGCCTTCCATCTGCTGGTTCACTCCCCAGGTGGGCGCAATGGCTGGAGCTGGGCTGATCTGAAGTCAGGAGCTTCTTCTGGTTCTCCCACATGGGCGTATGGCCCCAGACACTTGGGCCATCTTCCACTGCTTCCCCAGGCCATTAGCAGGGAGCTGGATTGGAAGTGGAGCAGCTGGGACTCGAACTGGCACCCATAAGGGATATCAAGCTTAGCCTACTATGCCACAGTGCCGGCCCCTGGCCTACCACTAGTTAAGAAGGCCGAGTCTCCTATGGGGTGCTTGATTCGATGCCCAGCTCTGTTTCTGACTCCAGTTCCGTATTAATGCGCACCCTGGAGGCAGAATTGATGGCTCTAGTAGTTGGGTTCCTGCCGTCCCCATGCGAGACCTGGATTGACTTCTCTCTTCCCAGTTTTGACCTGGCCCAGCCCCACCTGTTGCAGGTGTTTGGGGAGTGAACCAGCAGATGGGAGAACTCGCTGGCCCCCTCTCTCCCTAACCCCCCTCTCAAGTAAATAAGTACATACTTTTTTTTTATTAAAAAAAAAAATCGAGGGAACTAAGTCACAGTGAAGCCAAATTGCCAGCAAGTGGCAGATGGGGAACTGAGCCCAGGACTTGGGATTTAAGAGCCAGGCTACCCCACACCCCTTGCTGCCGCGTTGGTGGTCTTGGCCTGGAGGCCCTGGGGTGGTGGTGGTGGTGGTGGGAAGGACAGGCCAGGGCCTGTGTGCAGGCTTTATCCCCATGAGGGCCCTGAGTGCTCTGTCCCACTGCAGGGCCATTTCTCAGAAGAGGTCCCATGTAGAGAAGGAAAAGCCGAGACTGA
This sequence comes from Sylvilagus floridanus, assembly GCA_949820135.1. Classification (NCBI taxonomy): domain Eukaryota; kingdom Metazoa; phylum Chordata; class Mammalia; order Lagomorpha; family Leporidae; genus Sylvilagus; species Sylvilagus floridanus. The sequence continues at coordinate 4,928,572 of OX463228.1, read as the reverse complement.
AGTGGTTCGGGGTTTTGCCATCTTTGTTCCCACTACTGGCTTCCCTGGAGACCTCGCTCCTCCTCCCCGCACACTGTGCCCCTGAGGAATGTTTCCACTCATTGTAGTGCTGGGGCAGCCTGCCTGAGCACCCCCTTTTCCGGGGTCCCTGCCCCTCCACTCCTCCGGTCTGCCACCTCCTCTCCTGCCTGAGTGCTTCCAGAACATTCCCACGTGCTCTCACACATCCCCAGCTCTGCCCTGGGCCACACACTGGCCCTGCGCTCTGTCCCTGCTCAGCCAGTGACTGAGAGGCAGGGGCCCTGGTGGGCATCTCCAGCACACCCACCCCAGTGCCAGGGCCCAGGCCATGAGGGCAGCGGGTACTTCTGCTGTAGGTGGGGTGGCCTCCCCTTGCTAGAAGTCTCGGAACGTCTGTGCAAAGGAAAGTAGGGTGCCATTCAGTAACGATGTGCAGGACAGAAAGATCTTCCTGCTACAATGTGTTCTGGTAAGAAAAAGTTTATAAAACTGTCTGCAGTGGAATCTCATTTTTTTAAAAAAAAAAAATATTTTGTGTATTTGAAAGGCAGAGAGGCAGAGCGGGAGATCTCTCATCTTCTGGTTCACTCTCCACACGCCCACGACAGCTGGACAAGCCAGGAGCGAGGAACGCCTGGCACAAGTGTTGGAGCCATCAAGGCTGCCTCTCTGGATGCACATTAGCAGGAAGCTGGAGTCAGAAGCAGAGCCAGCTGGCACCGCGGCTCAATAGGCTAATCCTCCACCTGTGGCGCTGGCACACCAGGTTCTAGTCCCGGTCGGGGCGCCAGATTCTGTCCTGGTTGCCCTTCTTCCAGGCCAGCTCTGCTGTGGCCTGGGAGTGCAGTGGAGGATGGCCCAAGTGCTTGGGCCCTGCACCCGCATGGGAGACCAGGAAGAAGCACCTGGCTCCTGGCTTCGGATCAGCATGGTGTGCAGGCCACAGCGCACTGGCCACGGCGGCTATTGGAGGGTGAACCAACGGCAAAGGAAGACCTTTCTCTCTGTCTCTCTCTCTCTCAACTGTCCACTCTGCCTGTCAAAAAAAAAAAAAAAAAAAGGCAGAGCCAGGACTCGAACCCATGCACTTTGATGTGGGATGCAGGTGAGCCAAGTGGCATCTTAAATGCTGTGTCAAATGCTGGCCCCACTATCTCATTTTTTGTAAATACAGGTACTTACATGCTGAGAAAGCAGTCAGACAACAACAGATGAAACAGAATGTTAATGGCAGTTATCTCTGGGTGGGTTCAGTGTTTTCTTCTTGTTTGTCAGTGTTTTCTTATTTTTCTCCATGAACGTGCATTACAGCCATCCTTGGCGTCCTGGAGGATTGGTGACAGAACACATCCCACCCCACCCCATCTGCAAATGCTTGAGTCCCTTATATAAAAACGGCTTAGTGTTTGCATATAACCTACCACTCAGTCTCCCATATACTCCTAGTCTTCCCTAGGTGATGAAGAATACCTAACAGAGTGTACATCCCTGTAATACAAAAGAATTTCTGGCTCTGTCTGTTGCACAGCTGACTTGTACCATTCTGCTGTTGCTTTATGGAGTTAAGGAACATTGACAAAAAAAAGTGTGAATCCCTTATAAACAGTTACGCTATATTGTTTAAGGAATAATGACAAAGAAAGATTTGTACTTATTCAGTACAGATAAATTTTTCTCAGAAAAAATTTTAAAGATTTAATTATTAACTTGAAACACTGAGAGAGAGGGGTATATTCCATCTGCTGGTTCATTCCCTAAATGACCAGTGCAGACAGGGGTGGGCCAGGCTGAAGCCAGGAGCCTGGACCTCCATCTGGGCCTCCTGTGTGGGTGGCAGGGGCCCAACCATTTGGGCCATCTTTTGCTGCTTTCCCAGGTGCATTAGCAGGAGCTGATTTGGAGGAGCAGCTGAGACTGGAACCAGCGCCCATATGGGATGCTGTTGTTGCAAGCGGTGGGTTTAACCACTGCACCACGACACCAACCACTTGTTTCAGATACTTTTGATGCATGGTTGGTTAAGTCTGCAGTTGGTTGAAGGTGTGGATGTGGAGCCTACAGAGACAGGGGGCTGACTGTACCGTATCTTTGTGGTGGTACACATGACGATCTGGCTACACTTGTCATGACTTCCTGGCGCCTTCCAGGTTCCTGACTCACATGAGTCTTGTAGCTCTCTAAGCAGTCACGGGCCATAAACCCGTGTGTCTTGGGGCTGGGGACAGGGAAGAGGTAAGCCTGGGCCAGGAAGTAGGGTGAGGCAGAGGGGCCTGGAGGGTTCTCAGCCACTCTGGGAGTGCTGGAAGAGCTCTAGGGGTGGGGGTGGGGTGGGGGGCAGAGCATGAGCTCAGCAGTGGAGCAGCCATGGGAGGAGAGGACAGAGGGAGGCCTGGGGGACCAACCGTGCACAGGAGGTGCGCTATGGGGAGAAGCAGAAGTTCAAAGCCAGTGACCCACGGGCAAGGAGCAAGAGGGAGTTTCTTCCCAGATGGTGTTCCCCTTCCTTGGAACAGAGAGGGGAGCAAGTGGGCCTTGGGATGGCTGGTGAAGTCCAGGGCTCAGTGGGGCTGAAAACAAAGGGGCTCTGCAGAGAAGAAGTTTGGGGGGAGGGGGCGAGGGGGGCTTCACTCCAGAACCCAAATGGGCTTGACAGAGGAGAAAAGGTGGAGCAGGTATTGGGGTGCTGCTGGTCAAGCTGCTGGTTGGGATGCCCACACTCCATATCGGGATGCAGGTTCAAGTCCCAACTACTCTGCTTCTGATACAGCTCCCTGCTAATGCACCTGGGAAGACAGCAGAAGATGGCCCAAGTACTTGGGTCCCTGCCACCCACATGGGAGACCTGGTGGACCTCCTGGCTCCTGACTTCAGCCTGGCCCAGCTCTGGCTGGTAGGAGACAGTGGATGGAAGATCTCTCTCTCTCTCTTTGTCTCAGTCTCTCTTTGCCTTTCAAATAAATGCATAAATCTTTTTTTTTAAAAAAAAAAAAAAAAGAGGATGAGGGAAGATATGTCTTCCATATGGCCACTTAGTGGGGTTGGCACCGAGACGGCCATTATTGCCATTTCTTAAAAAAATAATAAATTATTTGGCCGGCGCCATGGCTCAACAGGCTAATCCTCCGCCTGGCGGCGCCGGCACACCGGGTTCTAGTCCCGGTCGGGGCGCCGGATCCTGTCCCGGTTGCCCCTCTTCCAGGCCAGCCCTCTGCTGTGGCCCAGGAGTGCAGTGGAGGATGGCCCAAGTGCTTGGGCCCTGCACCCCATGGGAGACCAGGGAAAAAGCACCTAGCACCTGGCTCCTGCCATCGGATGAGCGCGCTGCGCCGGCCGCAGAGCACCGTCCGCGGCAGCCATTGGAGGGTGAACCAACGGCAAAGGAAGACCTTTCTCTCTGTCTCTCTCTCTCACTGTCCACTCTGCCTGTCAAATAATAATAATAATAATAATAAATTAAGAAAGACAAATACTACAATCAATGACTGGGGATGGGCCAAGGCCAAAGCCAGGAGCTCAATCCAGGTCTCCCATGTGCTTGCCCATTATCTGCTACCTCCCAGGTCTGCATTAGCAGAAAGCTGTAGTCAGGAGTGGAACCAGGAATTGAGTCCAGGTTACTCCAGTGTGCGATGAGGGCATCTAGGCCAAATACCCACCCGAAGACAGCAAGAGAAGTCTTTTTTCTTTTTAAATATATACTTAGTTATTTGAAAGGCAGAGTGACAGAGATCTCCCATGCACTGGTTCACTCACCAAATGTCTGTAACAGCCAGGGCTGGGCCAGGCTGAAGCTGGGAGCCCAGGACTCCATTTAGGTCTCCCGTATGGGTAGCGGGACCCCATCATCTGCTGCTTCTCAGGCACATTAGCAGGGAGCTGAATGAGAACCAGAGTAGCCAGAACTTGGATGTGGGATGCAGGTGTCCCAAGGAGCAGCTTAACCAGCTATGCCAGGACTCCCAGCCCCAAGCCAGCGCTGCTTTAGCAGGTTCACAACCAGCCTGGGAACCCTGGGTGTCTGGCCCAGGACACTGAGCTCTCTGGGAGAAGACCAGGAGGAGTGCGGCCTTTGGAGTCCCCTAGACCTGGATTCAAACCCCGACTCTGCCATTTGTTCTCTGATCTTGGAGGAGCTGCACTCCCCGCCTGACCCTTCCTCTGTAAAATGATGACACTGTAGAGGTTGTAGCTCAGGTGACGGAGACCAGCAAGGCCAGATGCAGCAGGATTATGGCATATCAGAGCAGCTGTGGCCAGGGCAGGAGCAGTGCGGGAAGGGACTCACCTGGTGCCCAACTCCCCTCTGCTAACCCCAACTCCCTGGACACAGGCCTTCTCCAGAGGCAGGGAAAATGAGCGGTTGCTGACGACGCTCAGGATTGCTGTGTTACACCTTCAGCCATCAGTAAAAGAACAAATCTAAATCTCGATGTCAAATCCAGAAGTCCTGGGAAAGGCACTCATTGGCCCGACCCATCCCTGAGCCAATCATCTGTGGCCAGAAAGGTGAAGTCATTTCAGGACACAGGGAGGGGATGAACTCCCAGGATCACGGCTGGCCCTGGGCTACGGGCAGGAAGGCACCGTGATGCAGCGTTGTAAGCTGAGAAGTAACCGGGACGTTGATTGAGTGCCAGCCATGTTGCAGGCACCACACCAAGGAGTTCAGATCCGTTCTCTCTCTCAGGTCTTACACGGTCCTACGATGTAGACTTCAGTAACCAAAGAGGAAACTGCAGCTTCCAGGGGTGAGTAAAGAGCCTGAGATCACGCAGTTGGGGAGCTGGGATCCGAACCCCAGCCCCTGTGCCACATCACCTTATCCCAGGCACCACACTGGCAGCTGGTGATCAGATGGCCCAGGTGCGGGCTTTGGTGCCAGCCGGCTGGCCGGGTGCTATATGTGTTTGTTCACAGTTCTTCCTCCCTCACAGCCTTGCCACGGCTTCCTTCCTTAGAGGAGTTTGCTGCCTCGTTGTCTATGGACTTGGCCACACGACAAGCCAATGGCGTGGGAGCAGACCTGACCCAAGCAGAGGCTTTAAATGGGCTTGTGTGGTGGGGTCTGATCTCCGGTTGTCCTGACCTCGGCCATGAGAAGAGTGGGGCTCGGTAGCTCTGGGGTGAGAGGTATAAAGCCAATATGGCAGCACCCTGAGTTGGGAGGCCTGCCCAGCTGTGCCTAGCTCACCCTCACCCTGGGGTCCCCGAGTGAGAGGTGCAGTTTGCCACACAACATTTGCAGAAGCCTAGGAGTTGCACTGCTTGGATGTCCTTCCAGTAAAAGACTTGCTATTCAGGTACAAGAGGGTAGTTAGTGGGCAGCTTCCACCTGCCACCTCTTTTTGGGCCCCAGGGTTTGGGTGATTGGTTATGGTACAGGTACAAGGGCCTGGTGATTCTCTTCAATTCCAGTGCCTCTACTGGGCAGCGTGCCCAGAGCTCCCTGTTATATCGACCGAACTCTTGTCACATCTGCATTGCAGTCTGGGGCTCTCCTGCCCAGTCCCGCTTCTCCTGGTTCCCTATTACGGGTGTTTCCTTCGCCGTCTTGCACGCCTACCTCAGTCTTGGCATCTGCTCCCTGACAACACCCAAAATGACACAGACTTACTGCCACAAAACCAGATTCCCTGGGTTCACACACTGGCTACCCTGCCTGCCTGTCACCATCCCGTGACTCCATTTCCTCGTCTGTGGAAAGAGAGAAACACCCACCACTTAGGGCTTTTGTGACTGTTAAATAAGATCATCCACACACCGTGCTGGGCAAAGCACCCGGAACGTGGTAAGCACTCAGGTAATGTGAACTGAGATGGCCAGAGGTGGCGGGAAGCCCCAGAGACTAGACAGTGCCAACAGGAAAATGCCAGGTCAACAGGAATGCATGGCAGGCGGGTCTTTAAAAGACGGAAGAGCGAGAAAGGTGAGCAGCTATGTTTCAACTGTGGACGAGTGTAAGGTAGAAAAAATTAACAAAAGCTTGCAAATGACATGGGTGATATGTTCTGAGTCACTGGAGTCAAGAACGAGGTGACATGGGGCAAGTGTTTGGTGCAGCAGTTAAGATGACGCAGGGCACCCCTCCCTCCATATCCCAGTGCCTGAGTCAAAGTGCCAGCTCCACTTCCGATCCCGGCTTCCTGCACATGCACACCCAGAAGGCAGTGGGTGTTGGCCCAAGTACGTGAGGTCCTGCCACCCATCTGGGAGACCCGATCAAGTTCCTGGCTCCTGATGTTGGTCCGGCTCAGCTTCTTCTGGTCTCCCACATGGGTGGCAGCAGCCCAAAGCCATCTTCTGCTGCTTTCCTGAGAGCATTAGCAGGGAGATGGAGACAGACTGGACATGAGCCAGTGCCCATGGGAAACCAACGTCACAGGTGGTGGCTTAACCCACAACCCCACAATGCCAGCCCCAAACAAAAAAACTTTAAAACAAAACAAACCAGCAAAAGAAATAGATGACCCGACTTCTTACTGAACCCTCCCCTTTGAGCACTTCTGTATGTATTGTTTTCCAAGAGCCATCGAGAAAGACAACGCAGGCCTCACCATCCCCATTTTACCGATAAGGTAACTGAGGCATTGACCCCCAGGACATCACAGGGAAGTACTGGGGGCCAGGATTAGAACCATACACGTAGCTCTCCCTGGACAGAGAGTGCTGGGTATCATGGGAAAAGGCACCCAAAGCAAAAAGTAAGGATTGTCCTTGAAGTACAGCCAAGGCCATGGCAAAAGCTGTTCCAAGGTGACCGCTCAAAACATGGTAGAAGATCACACGGATGGCAGGGAGGAACAGGATCAAATTCTTTCTATTGGGGCCAGTGCCGTGGTACAGTGGGTTAAAGCCCTGGCTTGCAGCACCAGCATCCCATATGGGTACTAGTTCAAGACCCAGCTGCTCTACTTCCAATCCAGCTCTCTGCTATGGCCTGGGAAAGCAGTAGAAGATGGCCCAAGTCCTTGGGACCCTGCACCCACGTGGGAGACCCGGAAGAGGCTCCTGGCTCCTGGCTTCGGATTGGCGAATCCCCAGTCATTACCGCCATCTGGGAAGTGAATTTCTGTCTCTACCTCTCTCTGTAACTCTTTCAAATAAATATTTAAAAAATTCTTTTTATTTAAGATTTATTTGTTTACTTGAAGAACAGAGAGAGAGAAAGATCTTTCATCCTCTGATTCACTCCCTAAATGGCTGCAACCGCTGGGGCAGGATCAGGCTGAAACTGGGATCCCGGAACTCCATCTAGGTTTCCCATATTGGTGCGGGTGCCCTAGTACTTGGGCCATCCCCACTGCTTTCCCAGGAGCATTAGCAAGGAGCTGGATTGGAAGTGGAGCAGCAGGGACTGGAATTGGCACTCTGATATGAGATGCCAGCATCACAAATGGTGGCTTGGCCTGCTGTGTCACAGCGCCTGCTGTGTCACCTGCTCTTCTTCCCGCTCACGTCCCTGGCCTCCTTCTTGGCTTGCAGAAACACCTGTGTGCTTGAGACACAGAGCGAGATCTTCTGTCTGCTCTTTCTTTCCCCAGATGGCTGCAATAGCTAACTTTGGGCCAGGCCAAAGCAAGGAGCCTAGAACTTCATCCAGGTCTCCAATGTGGGAGGCAGGGACCCACACACTTGGGCCACCTTCTGCTGCTGTCTCAGGTGCATCAGAGGAAGCTGGATCGGAAGTGGTGCTCATATGAGATGAGAGCGTCACAGGCAGCGGCTTAACCCCCTGTGGCACAGCGCCAGCCCAGTGCCTGTTTCTTTACTTGCCTGCTTGTTCATGGTCACACCTAGAATGTGAATTCCAGGAGAACAGGGATTTTGCTTTCTCTTACCCCACTGTGCTCTCACCCATGATGATGGCACCTGGCATGTGGTGGGAGTTCAGTATTTGCTGAAGGAGTCAATACTGACCAGGTTGTCTTACAGCAGTCCCGCGAGCAGCACACACAGAGCAAGCACAGTGTGCAGTCAGAAGTGCGGTCCCTCTGACCATCTGGGTGGGGCTGAAGGGGAAAGTGAGCCACAGCTCAGAGGCGGGCATCCAGCGCTGGCTTCCGTCCACTGTCCCACCCGCCCGGAGGTGCTCACGGCAGAAGAGAGGAGAGGTTTCCTTTTCCCTTGAGAGGCTGAGAAAGGCCTTGTGCTTAGGGAGGGGGATCCAGGGGTCTGTGTGCACTTCTAGGATGAGCCCCCCGGTGGGCCTCTGCAAGCCTGGTGGGCTTGACACGGGCTGGAAATGCCACCAGGTGGCTGTTCCTTCTTCCCACGCCGCGGAGCCCTTCCAGAAAACTCTAAAGGGCATGAATTCCTCCTGGACTTTTGGAATCTAGGCCCCAGGTGTTTGAGGTAAGAGGTTCTCAGAAGCCCGTGTTCTGGGGGATCCTGTCAGTCTTCACCCCAGTCGTTCTCCTACTGTGTGCCCCTTCTTCCCCATTCCTGGTGGGGAACGGTGGCAGCTCAGGCCCTCAGGGGGAGGGGACATCACTTGCCTCCCTCTATCCAAGATGCCTTCCTTTGCTTGTGAGGCTCTGGTTTGGTTCCATCTTTAAGAAAACATGGATGCAGTAGATTGGGACTTAGGCGTGGCTCTTTGCAGCTGCGTGTTTTTGGGGAGGTCGTCCAGCCTTTCTGAGGTTGCTTCCTCATTTGAAAAATGACACACAGAGCTGGCATTGTGGTGTAGAGGGTTAAGCCACCGCCTTTGATGCTGACATCCGTGTGGGCTTTGGTTCGAATCCCAGCTGCTCCTCTTCTTCCTCTTCCCCTTCTTCTTTCTTCTTAAAGATTTATCCACTTATTTGAAAGTCAAAGTTACACAGAGAGAAAGAGAGGCAGAGAGAGGTCTTCCATCCGCTGGTTCACTCCCCAGTTGGCTGCAACGGCCAGAGCTGTGCCAATCCAAAGGCAGGAGCCAGGAGCCTCCTCCAGGTCTCCCACGTGGGTGCAGGGGCCCAAGGCCATCTTCCACTGGCTTCCCAGGCCACAGCAGAGAGCTGGATCGGAAGTGGAGCAGCCGGGACTTGAACTGGCACCTATATGGGATGCTGGCACTGCAGACAACAGCTTTACCCGCTATGCCACAGTGCTGGCCCCTGCTCCTCTTCTGATCCAGCTCTCTCCTAATGAGCCAAGGAAAGCAGGTGGAGGATGGCCTGACTGTGTGGGCCCCTGCATCCTCGTGGGAGACCCAGAAGAAGCTCCTGGTTCCTGGCTTCAGCTTGCTCCAGCCCCAGCTGTTGTAGTCATATGGAGAGTGAACAAGTGGATGGAAGATTTTTCTATCTCTTCCTTTCTCTCTGTAACTCTAATTTTTTTTTTTTTTTTGACAGGCAGAGTGGACAGTGAGAGAGAGAGACAGAGAGAAAGGTCTTCCTTTGCCGTTGGTTCACCCTCCAATGGCCGCCGCGGCCGGCGCGCTGCAGCCGGCGCACTGCGCTCGTCCGATGGCAGGAGCCAGGAGCCAGGTGCTTTTCCTGGTCTCCCCATGGGGTGCAGGGCCCAAGCACCTGGGCCATCCTCCACTGCACTCCCGGGCCACAGCAGAGGGCTGGCCTGGAAGAGGGGCAACCGGGACAGAATCCGGTGCCCCGACCGGGACTAGAACCCGGTGTGCCGGTGCCGCAAGGCGGCTGTAACTCTAATTTTTGAATAAAATAAATAAATAGATCTTTTTGAAAAAGAAAAATGATGCACAAGAGTGGGTGTTTGGTATTAAGACGCCACTCGGGACGCCCATATCCCACATTGGAGTGCCTGGGGTCAAGTCCTGGCTCTGCTCCAGTTTCCGGCTTCCTGCTGTTGTGCACCCTGGGAAGCAGCAGAAGATGGCCCAAGTACCTGGGGCCTTGCACCATGTGGGAGACCCGAGTGGAGATCCAGGATCCTGGTTTCAGCCCTGGCTGTCATGTTTTTTGTTTGTTTGTTTTGTTTTGTTTCTGATTTTTACAGGCAGAGTTAGACAGTGAGTGAGTGAGAGAGAGAGAGAGAGAGAGAGAGAGACAGAGAGAAAGGTCTTCTTTCCATTGGTTCAACCCCCAAATGGCCTCTACGGCCAGGAGCCAGGTGCTTCCTCCTGGTCTCCCATGCGGGTGCAGGGCCCAAGCACTTGGGCCATCCTCCACTGCCTTCCCAGGCTACAGCAGAGAGCTGGGCTGGAAGAGGAGCAACCGGGATAGAACTGGCACCCCAACCAGGACTAGAATGCAGGGTGCCGGCACCACAGGCAGAGGATTAGCCTAGTGAGCCGTGGCGCCGGCCATGTCATGGCTTTTTGTGGGAATGAAGCAGTGGATGGAAGATCTCTTTTTCTGTCTGTCTCTATAACTCTGCCTTTCAAATAAAGAAATGTTTCTTTTAAAATTTTTTAAAAGGGAAAGGATACACATCTTCCAGAGTAGATAGGAAGATTCACTGAAACAATGTGAAAAAGCTCAGAATGAAACGAATGTTCAGGGTGGTGAGCTAAATGGGGACGAAATCCCTCTTGGTCCTCTCCCCGCATCAGCCTCTTCGCAGAACAAAGAGGCGGACTGTCTGGCCCAGTGCCTGGCACAGGATGGGAGAGACAGCTGGGCCCACCCCGGACTCCCAGGAGAACCGTCCAGCACGACGAAAGATAAGATTTACCTCCCAGGGGTGAGCCCAAAATACACGAGAGCATTAACAAACGTGAAACACACTCATGGGTGACAGATTCATAATGGGATTATTGATTCAAACACAGATCCTGTCCCTGCACCTTCCACCCCCCTCTCCAAAGATCGCTGCTGATGGCTGGGGAGCGACTCAGAGAGGCAGTGACTAAGGGAGAATAGTTTGGTTGGGGCTGGGGGTACAAATGAGCAGCACGGAGTGGCCAGATAGACAGCATCCCCCTCCACCCTGTCTGCCTCCCCCAGCTTTGGCGCCTACTTTGTAACAAGAGGCACAGAACTCCTGACCTTCCAGAGAAGCCAAACCGATCCAACTAAATAAGCGGATGGGGCCAGTGCTGGGGCTCACCTGTGACACCTACATCCCATATCAGAGCCCTGGTTCGAGTCCTGGCTGCTCTGCTTCCAGTCCAGCTCCCTGCTAATGCACCTGGGAAGGCAGTGGATGATGGCCTAAGTGCTTGGATCCCTGTCACCCATGTGGTCTATAGGTCTGCATGCTATTCTAGGCTCCTGGCTTCAGTCTGGTCCTGCCCTGGCCCTTGTGGCCATTTGGGGAGTGAACCAGCGGATGGAAGATGTCTTTCTCATTCCTTCTCGCCTTTTCTCCCTCTGTTACACTGCCTTTCAAATAAATGGACAAATATTTAAAAATAGTAATAACCATGACACATTGTGTTCCCAGGGCTAGGCACCATGCTAAGTGCTTTAAAAACATCACCTCTGGGACTGGCATTGTGGGTAAAACTGCCACCTGCAACCCCAGCATCCCATATGAGTACTGGTTCATTCCCAACTTATGATCCAACTCCTTGCTAATGGCCTTGGAAAGCAGTGGAGGATGGCCCGAGTGCTTGGGCCCCTGAAGTCCCTATAGGAGACCTGGAAGAAGCTCCTGGCTTCTGGCTTCAACCTTGCCCATCCCTGGCCATTACAGCCATCCAGAGAGCGAACAAGCAGATGGAAGATCTCTCTCTCTCTTTCTCTCCTTCTCTCTCTCTCTCTCTCTCTAACTCTGACTTTCAAATAAATCAATACCTCTTTTTTTTTTTTTTTTAAACCCCCTCCTTCAACCACTGGCCCATATCCCAGGAAGTCAGGGGCTTGGTCCCTCTTGTCCCCACCATACTCCCAGTCTCAAGCCAGCATCCTCTTACGTGATGATTAACACTGAACACTCACAGAGCCTGACCCCGCGGCCTAGTTTTAATACCCTCATGGTGCAGCGCATTCATTATTCTCAGCACGGGCATCTCTGATCTCCGTGAGGGGTAGGGACTCCCATTATCCCCATTGAGTGAGAGGAGACAGGCACAGAGAAGTTGGGTGAGTCTCCTAAGGTCCCTAAGCAAGCAACAGAGGAGTCTGAACCCTGCAGTCTGTGGCCCTTGGCTCCCGTGCTAACTCAGGGGGTCATGGGAGGCCCCCACCTCCAGCACAGGCTGTTTTGATAGGGAAGTTAATCAGAGCCAAGAGAGAAGCTCGACGATTGGCTGACAGTGGGCCGGGACTTGGATCTAGTATGACCAAGCAAAAATGCCCCTGAAAAGATGGCCTGTACTTCCCCGTACCCCTGGCCCAAGCTCAGGGGCCCATCTTCCCCTGTGGGGCTCCCCTTCAAGCTGTACAATTGTCTTGATTCTGAATCTGACCCAGTCGGTCAGCTGTGGAGCAGTAACATGGATACCCCAAAAGCTCAGAGTCAGCCCCCCAGCCACGAGTCTGCTGGGGGCCCTCCCTCCACCTAAGCTAGGGGGCCCCTCACAGGCCCTGTCCCCAGCTCTCAGGGCAGAATGGTGACTGTGTCCTTGTAATTGGGAACTGGCAGCTTCAGACACAGGGATTGGTCAAGAGATTTTTCATCCTCGTCTCCTGACAAGAGCCGACTTCATCACTCACACACTTGTTTTCCATCACTCCCGTCCTTGCCCATTGGCCGGCGTCTGGCTCATCGTGATAAGTCAGGGACATGACAGGTGCCATTAACATAACAGCCCCATCCATCCTCCTGGGTGGGCTGGCGTGGAGTGGAGGCCAAGAGAGGGATGGAGTCGCAAGAGAACAGCTTCTGACATCAGGTATGAGAGGTTGAGTCTGGTCTCTGCGGCTTACTAGTTAGGTAATCTCTTGGGGTACCCAAGTTTCTGTGCCCATTCTTATCTGGAAGGCAAAGACTGCTTAGCACAACTCCAGAGGGCACCATTCACATCGTCTATGTGACTGATGCCACTTGGAACCTAGCTCCAACACAAGGTGACAGATGCATCTCCTCTGGTCTACACCTTGCAGGTCAGAATTGCTGAGCACCAGTGTGAGGGCCAGAGAAGATCCTTGCACAGGGGCTGAGATGTGCAGGCACACAACAGGTGTGGCATTATGATGGGCTGAGGAGGTGGCCCTTGGAGGGAATGGCATCTCCTGCACGGTGAGATGCTCCTACGTAACTGTCTCCCAAGTGCACGCAGAGCCCTGTTAGCAAGGTCTGCTTTTCCTATCCCATAGGGTCTCCCCTGGTGGACACAGACGGTACTGCATGCCTCAGCAGTGGGCTGGGGGATGGTGAGGGTGCTTCCCTCTGTTGGGCCCAGGCAGCTGACTGGTCACGAAACACTGCCTAGTTTTCCAATCTCTGGCAAAGCAACAACCTACCCTGTCTTTATCTCTTCGCATATGGTACCTTCTGGTCAGGAAGCATTTATTCAGGCCACTGTTATGCTGCAGCAGGTGAAGCTGCCTCCCATGACACCAGCATCCCATATCAGAGCAGTGGTTCATGTCCTGGCTGCTCCCCTTCTTCTTCAGTCTTTTTTTTTTTTTAAGATTTTATTTATTTATTTGAGAAAGAGAGCTACAGACAATGAGAGGAAGAGGCAGAGAGAAAGGTCTTCCATCCACTGGTTCACTCTCCAAATGGCCGCAATGGATGAAGCTGCACCAATCTGAAGCCAGGAGCCTCCTTCTAGTCTCCCATGTGGGTGCAGGGGCCCAAGCATCTGGGCCATCTTCTACTGCCCTCCCAGGCCATAGTAGAGAGCTGGATGGGAAGAGGAGAAGCCAGGACTAGAACCTGCACCCATATGGGATATTGGCACTGCAGGTGGAGGATTAACCTACTGTGCCACAACACAGCCCCTGCTCCACTTCTGATCCAGCTCCCTGATAATGAACCTTGGAAAGCAGTGGAGGATGCCTCAGTACTTGGGGCCCTTGCCACCCGCATGGGAGACCCAAATGGAGTCCCAGGCTTCTGACTTCAGCCTGGCCCACTTCTGGGCATTGCTGTCATTTGGGGAGTGAACCAGCAGATAGAAGATACCCCCCCCCCTCTTTTTCTGTCTCTCTTCCGCCTCTCTGTCGCTCTATTTTTCAAATAAATATAAATTTAAAAAAAAAAACCTTTATTCAAAACCTGCTGTATGCTAGCCATGGGGAAGGGGGTGTCCCAAGATAGCTAAGGCCGCCCCCAGCCCCAAGAAGCTGGTAGAAGCCTTTGCTGAGGGGGTGGAGCGCAGAGATGCGGGGGGGCCCTGGCACACGATCATCTTCGTTAATGACCCTTGGGCCCAAGGTGGCCGTGCTGTCCTCTGAGCCCGCCAGCAGGAGGGCTGTGAGGACCCAGCAGCTCCTCTGCTGTCTGGAATTCAGGCTTTTCTCCTCTCTCCACTCCCCGCGCTCAGCTGGCACCACTAGTGCTGGTCTCAGCTCCCGGGCAGGAGCTGGCCAGAGGACCTCCATCACTGGGCCAGGCCAGGCGGCTCACCGCTCGCTCTCCCTGCACACCAGCAATGCCACCTTCCCCTGCAGCAGGCCTTTCCTTGCCTTAGCTCTCGGCTGTGCGGCGGACCCCCAGCTCCTAGCTCAGAGCCAGTGGACGCCCAACACAGATCCACCGAATGGATGGGTGGAAGAATAGGCCAGGTCCTCGGTGGCAGTGGGGCGCACCTGCCGCTCCGTCCTCCAGGAAGACATCCAAATGCCACAGCTGTTCCCCAGGAGAAGTCATCAGGGCTCCTCTTTCCCACCAGGGACCCCTATTCGTGACTCGTTCTCATCCAGCCCTTCAGTGGGCCTCTCTTCTGAACTAGGCCTTGAACTCTGTGCTGGCCAGTAGCCTTGAGCTTTCTGCTCCCCTGGGTCTCCACACCTGGGCTCTTCCTTTCCCTTCTCCCACCACACACATGGCCCAGGGCATTGTCCTCGTCCTTGCTCCATCTTTTCACAGGAGTCCCACGTTTGGACCTCTGACACTGCAGGTTGCACAGGCCTCAGACCATCCTGCCACCCCACCTCAGGGGCCCATCCAGCCACCCCAGGGGATATGTCCCAACCAGGTTCTGCCCAGAGCCCCAAAGCATCTGCCTCTTGAAACAGCCTGAGCCTTGCTGTCCCTCCCGGGCCCCTGGGGTCCCTGCCCACCAGCACCCTGCAGAATCAGCCCGGTGTTGGGCCCCCGCAGCGCACCGTCCCCGCCGCGCCGCCTGCAGCGGGAGCTGCCAGCTTTTTGGAATTCCTAATCGCTCCTGGCCCCGGTGATTGGCTGCTCAGCTCTGACCCCACTTGGGCTGCCGCCTGGTTGGATAAAAAGGGAATCTCCTTGGGGCTCCAGAGCATTAGACACCGGAGGGGGCACCTGGGACCAACTTCGCAAAGCGGGGACCCCGGCGGGGGGGTGGGGGGAGCGAAAGACCCGCGGCCTCAGCCCCTCCGAAGAGCCGGGAGATGACGGGCAAAGCCGGGGAAGCGCTGAGCAAGCCCAAATCCGAGGCAGTGGCCAAGAGCACCTCGGGGGGCGCCCCGGCCCGGTGCACAGGGTTCGGCATCCAGGAGATCCTAGGCTTGAACAAGGAGCCCCCCAGCTCCCACCCGCGGGCTGCCCTAGACGGCCTGGCCCCCGGGCACTTGCTAGCGGCTCGCTCTGTGCTGAGTCCGGCGGGGGTGGGTGGCATGGGGCTGCTGGGGCCCGGGGGACTCCCCGGCTTCTACGCGCAGCCCACCTTCCTGGAAGTGCTGTCCGACCCGCAGAGCGTCCACTTGCAGCCGCTGGGCAGAGCGTCGGGGCCGCTGGACACCAGCCAGACGGCCAGCTCCGGTAGGTGAGGGCGAGGCTGCGCGGCTATCGGACTGCGGGCGAGAGCCGGGAGCAGCCCCGCGCCGTCAGCTCTCGCCGGCCGGACAAGGCCTCCGCCGGGTGGAAAAGTTAGTGCCAGGCCGAGGGGTCACAGTCCGCACGGGGCATTGGGGGCCCGGAGGGTGCTCGGGCCCCAGTATTCCCTGCCGCCGCTCAGTTCTCCAGTCCCCGCGTCCGGCCCGGCTCGGCCGCAGCGCCCCGTTGGGACTCCACTGGAAGCAGGGTTTGGGGTGTCAGTACCCACGGCGCAGGGTCCCTGGGATGGCTGGAGGTCCCCGGCCCGGCTGCTCCCCGCGCTTGGCGGCCCAGCAGCCCAAAGTTATTTTTTTCCCCCCACCTTGTCCTTCCTCCATTCTCAACCCCACGCATTGGTCAGCTGAGGGTTGATCTGTCACCCCAGGAACTCGGACGAGCGGGCACCGCAGCGGCCGACCCCGCGGAGGCGCCACACCAGCTCGGATCCCTGCGCTTCCCGGGCTCGGGCACCCCGAGTGACCTCGCCGCGCCCTCCCTGGGCCACTTTGCTGGCGCTGTGTCCCAGCCCCCTCGGCCCACCGGCTTTCGTGTGCGCTCGGCAATTCCCCCGGTTTTTCGTTTCGTTTTGTTATGATTTTTTTTTTTTTCAATTCGGAAAGGCAACGAAAAGTGGCGCGTCGCAGGCTCTCCAACCTGGAACAGGGACTCATTGTGCCGGCATTGAGGAGGGGGCTGTGATTGCGAAGCCCCCAGCCCTTCCTGGAGCCCGGGTCTCCGCCACGCGGCCCCGCTCCTGGGGGCCAACTTTCCGCCCGGGACGCCTGGGCTGCGGGCGCAGGGCAGGGCGCAGACTCGGGAGCGTGGCCGGTGGTGGGGGGCGACTCCCTAAGGCTGCTTCGCTCTCCCACCGCCCCTGCCCCAAGCGCGCCAGGGCCTTTGCTTCTCGCACAACGAAATCTGCTTAAAACCTCCAGATGCCGGCGCCTGCGTGGGTTGGGGCCGGCCGGGGCTCAAGGATGGGCGCGGTGGTCGGGGGTCCTGGAGGGCTTCCGGGGGAGACCGCAGGCCCTGCGGCTCCCGGAGGCGTCCGGGGCTGGGGCCCTCGCGGGCTCCGGGCGCGGCCAAGCGCACTCCATCTGGTGCCGCATGCCCCTGCGTCCGCTTTTCAGATTCGGAAGATGTTTCCTCCAGTGACCGGAAAATGTCCAAATCGGCGTTAAACCAGACCAAGAAACGGAAGAAGCGGCGACACAGGTAAGGACCCCGCGGCGCCTTCCCGGACCCCTCCTGTCCCTCACCGCCCTGCTGTCTCCCATTTCGCTCTGGGGTCGTTCGGACCCTATTCTCACCGACCCTCGATCCGAGGCCCCAGGCCGCGCCAGGGCGCAGAGACCCGGGCGTTGTTTGGGGGCAGTCTGCCCGGGCCCTGGGCCCTGCGTGCGGTGCCGGATGACGGCGAAGTGTGGCGGGATTTCTCCTCCCGCTGCGGGAGAGGAAAGGCCCCACGCTGGGCCAGACTCGGGTGCGGAAGGGGTTGGCGCCCCGGATCCCCGCTCGGGCTCTTGCCGGACACCGGCCGCAGACCCCGCGGCGCGCGAGGGGCTCCCACCTCCTGCTCCCCAGCCCTCTCGCCAGCCGCATGGCGTTCTGCTCCCACCGTTCCCCAAGGCTGGAGCGGAATCAGCCCTGAGGGAGCATCGTCACTTGGCCTCTGCTCTGTTTTAATTCTTAGCTGTCCGCTCCCCTTCCGAGCGCCTCAGTTTCCCCGTCTGTAAAATGGGGGGGGGCAGGGTGTCGGAGGAACGGTCCCCCAGCCCTGGCTGCGGTGTAGACTTCAGGGAGAGTTTACTAAAACGTGCCTTTCGTCGAGTTCAAACGCAATAGATTCTAGACACAGAGCTGAAAAGTATCCGCCCTGTCCCCCGTTCGCCCCCAGACCCTCGCTGCGCTCAGGACCTGCTGTGAATTTACGCGGAGGTTTTTAAGGGAATAAAAGAACAAGATGCAGAAATCTGCCTGCCTGTGCTCCCGGGTGAGCTGCGCTCACCTCCGGGGCTGTTCCCCCACGTTCTCTGCGTCCCGGTCCGGTGCCGGCGGCCGCAGGGTCCCATCCTGGCGCTCTCCGACCTCGCGCCCCAGCGCACCCCTCTGTCTCCCGGGTTTGTTCTCAGCCTCTGCGCACCCTCTCGTCCTTAGCCCTCGCAAAACTCCCCCGCTGACTCCCGTCTTTTTAAACGTCCCTTCCTGTGTCTTCTCCGGCCTCGGGGGCTCTGCCTGGGTGAGGTGAACTTCGGTTTGCTTTTCTGGGTCCTCGGTTCATTACCTCCGCACAGCTGTTTGCTTCTTAGTCCATCTAGTTTTATTTTAAACGGAAACATTGGTCCTTGGTCCTTTTTAATATCCATTCTCTCAACAAATATTCATGAAAACGCCCCTTAGGCTCCCATCTCGGCTGGTGTGGCTCCCAGGCAGGGACGGGGCCATGCAGGGAGGTCCGGCTCCTGTGCTGTGTGCACGGCGGGGGAAGGGGTTCCAGAGCGTGGCTAACCTGGGGGACCTCATCCACCAGGTCCTGGGGTCTGGGACTGTGCTTCCTGGTAGCACTTGGAGCTATGTGGCTGGCGCTTCAGGGTCTGGAGCTGTGTCCTCTCTCCCCTCCCGCTGCAGCAGGGAAACCTGCGGGGGGCTTTGGGGTGGGCATGGGGGGCTTGGATTTCTGTTTCTGGTGCATGAAAGGAACAGGTAGTTGGAAAGGGAACAATAGCTTTTGGTTTCTGTGCAGTTTATAATTAGTAAAAAACAAAAACAACGCTGTGCTGAGCTTCTCTCACTTAGGGATTTGGGAGTAGGAAAGCCTGGAACCTGGGGAGGAGATGGGGTGAAAACATATCAGGCTTAGCAGGCGTGGGCCCGGGATGGGGATGGAGCAGCCCCGTTAAGATGGGTTTCTGCTCTCCCCAGTGCGGGAAAGCTCAGACTGGCTAGACGGGAGCCCGAGGCTCTGGGTTCTGCACAAGCCCGCGGCAGGGTTTGGGTCCCCCCCCCCCCCGTGGGGCAGGGGGACCTGCCTGGAGTGCATGCAGGTCCTGCGTCAGGTGTGCACCTGCTCAGAGCTGGGAATTAGGGGAAGTCAGAAAGACTTTTTTTTCTTGTTTTGAATGAGGGCCCAACCCAAGGTGAGGTCCTTCAGTGATTCCGAGTGACCAGTAATCCACTCTTCCCTTTGGCTCTGGCCAGGTCCCACTTCCTGTGTGCCTCAGTTTCCCTGGCCTTGGAGAGGACTTGCACTTTTTTGATTGCTTATGTTGCTGATCTGATCGGGGGTCCTTCAGCTGGTGGCAGAATAGAAATGCAGAGCAACAGACTCAGAAGAATTCGCTTTCTCTGTCGATGCCAATTCCACATGCCCACCCCACCCCCCAGCCCACCCCCGCAAGGACAGACAAAATGGTTTAGATCAGACCAGTCCTTTTCTGTAAGAAGCGCAGTCTTCCTCCCACGCATACCCCTGCGTGGCGCCTCAAGGTACTCCAAGGCACCTGCAGCACAGGGAACCGATGGGGCTGAGCCCTGTAGCTTTCCCTGGTGTGGGGTGAGGGCACGGCAGCAAAGGATTCAAAAGCCCGGGTCCTGTGGCTGCGTCCAGATCCCAGGCGATCCAGCGTCCCAAGTTCAGTTTGTGGACCCCACTACCTTGCCTGCTGGCTTGGTGGGGGTCCAGGAGAAGGGTCAGAAAAGAGGAGTTTGTGGCTGTGAGCGGTGTCTTGTGGGTTATCTCAGAATGGGGATTTGCCAGCCCCCTGACATTTGACATGGTGTTTCTGTGTTTGGAAGCACATTCACTGGTGGCAGCGTCCTAGGGCCAGAGAAAGGAGTGTTGTGTTTTGTTTTGTTTTGTTTCGTTTTCCAGATCTTTAAAGCAGTTTTTGTCACAAAGTAGGTCAATGGGAGCTGCTCTGTGGGGGGCGGGGGCTGTGCCCGGAGGCTCTCCCTGTCTGAATGGGCGCCCGCCCACCAGGTAGAGGTCTGAGCCTGCGTGTGGCAAGGTTGGAGCCGAGAGAAGGAGCCTGCGTGGCTCTGGGAAGCTGGTCGCTCTGGGTGGTGGCAGATAAGGGGAAAGCAGGGCTTGGGGCAGGGGCTGGGCAGGGGCGGGGTGGTTTGAGGGGCACAGAGCCGCAGCTGCCTTTGATCTTCAGGTGAACCTTGGGACTTTGGAATTTTACAAATCAGCTCTAGAGTCTGTGAGAGGAGCCTGCGGAGCAGGTCCGCCTGGGGCTGGGGTGTTTGTGTACGGGGCGGGCATCTCGGCTCTGTGCTTGAAACAAGCATGGGGGGCTTTGGGCAGTCTCCTAGGATTTTCTTCTCCTTTTCTTTTTTTTTTTTTTCTTAAGATTTATGTATTCATTTATTTGAGAAGCAAAGAGGGAGGAGAGAGAGAGAGAGAGAAAGAGACAGAGAGAGAGACAGAGAGAGAGGACAGAGAGATCATTCATCCAGCCGTTCACTCCCCAAATGCCAGCAACAGCTGGGGCTGGACCAGGTCAAAGCCAGGATCTCCAAACTCCCTCCAGGTCTCCCACGTGGGCGGCAGGATCCCAGCTACTTGGGCCACCACCTGCCGCCTTCCAGGCACATTGGCAGGGAGCTGTACAGGAAGGGGCAGCCGAGCCTTGCACCAGGCATCTGATGTGGGACCGGATGTCCCAGGTGACCGCTGAGCTCCACTGCCTCACATTGCTGCCTCCAGGGTCTTGTCACCACTTGCTCCAGAGAGAAGCTTCCCAGTGCGAAACCGTGCCCACCCCCACTCCAGGAAGGTGGCAGGGGCCTTCCGCCTTGAGTGACGGAAAGTGGAAAGAGAGAGACAAACGGGGAGAGAGGAAGAGAGAGAGATGGAGGGAAACCCGAGATAGAGACAGGGAGAGCCTGGTCTGGGTGTGCTGGGCCAGCCTGGGAGTCTCGGGGAGGCGCCCCGTTCTCTCTGAGTCCGGCCTTTCCATTTCTGGAGTCCTGAGGGTCTGGTTTTGCCCCCTCAGGACGATCTTTACCTCCTACCAGCTGGAGGAGCTGGAGAAGGCGTTCAACGAGGCCCACTACCCAGATGTCTACGCCCGGGAGATGCTGGCCATGAAAACGGAGCTGCCGGAAGACAGGATACAGGTAACAGCCTGACCCCTGTCTCCCACGTATCCCCATCCTTGGGGACACCTGCTTCTCCGGGGCCCCGATACCCGTGACCCCAGCTTCCGCCTCTGCTACGGTCTGAACTTGCCCAGGACGTGGCTGGGGGTGGACAAAGGCATGGTGGCTGTGGCCTGGCCTGCTTCTGTGGACTGCAGCTTCCAGAGGGGCACAGCGGACAGCCCCCGAGAGGCCTGTGATGAGAGAGGGGGTGCCAGGTGTGGATCCTAGGTTCCGAGCAGGGGCTGCTCCAAGGCCAGAGGTGGCCCCCAGGTATCTTTGGGTGGCTGTGAAGGGGAGGTGGTTCTAGCTCTGACCCCAGGCTGTTTCTCGGCTCCATGAAGGAGCTGCTGGCCCACCCCCACCTGGCTACTCCCCATCACCCCCAGCCAGCTGGGGCGCCTTCCTTCCCTCCCTGTGGGCAGTGCTGGCCCTGTCCGTCCCAAGCACCTGTTCCTTTACTTCTCCTGGGTCTGACCTAGGGTGTGGCCTGGGATTCGAGCCTGCAGGTGCACCTTGCCCTGCCATTCCTCCTCTGGGGCAGTTTGCTCTGGGCTGGGGGGGTCCTCCCTGAGGCCTCCTGGTGGTGGCAGCAAAGAGACCTCTCTATGCCTGGAAGCCGCCTACCTGCTTCCTCAGTGGCCAGCTCCCTGGGGTGGCTGGGTCACTTCCTTGGGGGGGTGGGGTGGATGCTTTCCTAGGCAGGGCCTGCAGGAGGTGGAGTGGGGGAGGGGATCATTTCCTGAAGACTTGGCCTTGCCTTAGCCGATCTCACACCCACACGAAAGCTGTTCCTGTCATCCAGTGTCCAGAGAGGGGTCTGCTGCAGAGGCTGGGGCAGGGGGCAAGGTCCTGACTTCCTGAAGCACCCACTCCTCCCCCTCCCCAATCAGGGTTCTTTGTGTCTCCAGGTAGGGTGTGGGTGGTGATGGGGGGCAGAGGAGGAGCTGAAGAAGGGTGTATGTGCTGCCGTACGCTCCCCGTGGAAGGATAGGGATCGGGAGCGGGGCCGGAGCTGCTTTCCCAAGAGGACCTTCCTCTCCTGGAAGTCTATTTGGAATTTCAGCGATGGCTTTCGACACGGACAGTAACAATGAGCTCAATTATTCATAAGCAGATTACTTTGGTGCATGATCCACGGCTCCGTCCCGCCCACCTCCACCCAGGGGGCAAGCCGGGTGTTGATGCTGAATCACGCGTGCGCACGCCTGCTGCCAGGGCCAGTCCCTGTGGTGGCCGTGTGGCCGTCACCCCTGCTGGTGGAAGTCCTCACTGTGTGACTGAGTGGGCAGGAACCACACAGCTGTGGCTCACAGAGGCTGTCCTACGGGCTGGCTGTGGCTGGGGTGGGGACAGGCCGGCCCTGGGCTGTTGTCTGGTAGCCACGAGGGCGAGGGCCGTAGTGGGCGTGTGCTGGGCTCAGTTGGGTCCTCTATGGGTGGCGGCTGAAGCCACCAGTGCCAGCAGGGAGGAGCAAGCAACATCCATTGCCCTGGGGTTCGGGGGATTGGCCCGGGGATTTGTGGGAGGATCCAGGCAGGAGTCTCCCAGGCCCTGGGTGCCCCATGTGGCTAAACACTGCCCCCAGAAAGTGCTTGGGAGGTGGGGAGTAGCCCTGGCTCAAAGGGCGATAGTGGCTGGGAAGGATCTTGGTGCATATGGGTAACAGTCCCAGCCGTCAGTGCCAGGGCGGCTTCCACGCACCATGTGTTCTAACCATGTGGCACACACAGGAGCGGCAGGGTAGTGTAGTGGTTAGAGATGTGATGGCCCACAGCAGCCCAGTGTTCAGAGCAGTGCCTGGCATGTGCCCCGTCTTGGTGACCCCTGCAGGGCAGTGACCATTGGCCTCCTTTTATTTATTTATTTAAAAAATTTTTTAAAAATTTATTTGAAAGGCAGGATTATAGAGAGAGAAGAGACATAAAGAAAAAGGTCTTCCATCTGCTGGTTCACTCCCCAAATGGCCACAACAACTGGGGCTGGGCCAGGCAGGAGCCAGGAGCTTCTTCCGGGTCTCCCATGCGGGTACAGGAGCCCAAGGACTTGGTCCATCCTCAGATGTTTTCCCAGACCATAGCAGAGGGGAGATCGGAAATGGAGTACCCAGGACTCGAACCAGCACCCATATGGGATGCTGGCACTGCAGGTGGCAGCTTTATCTATTATACCAGCTGCAGAAACTAGTCTTTAGGAGAAAAAAAGAAAGAGAGAGAGAGAGAGAGAGAAAGAAAAGAAAAGGAAAGGAAAGGAAAGGAAAGGAAAGGAAAGGAAAGGAAAGGAAAGGAAAGACCAGACCACTAGTCACGGTGTTACAGATGGGCAGATGCTCTTAGGTGAGTTTGGAAGAGAGAACATGTCTTCGCTCCTTCGCCTGGAGCAGCCCAGTGCCGACCTGTCTTTGGTTTCCTGTCCAGGCAGAGTCTGCAGAGCTTGGGGTGAGCTGGGGCTCATCAGTCCTGTCTTACAGATGGGCTTACTGAGGCACACAGGCAGATTATGTTTGGTGCATGATCCACCGCAGCCTGGCTCCAACTGGCCCACCCCCACGCAGGGGGCGAATTCAGGCCCCAGGCCCTCTGCCTTCCTCTTCCTGTTGACTAGGTGGGAACAGTGGCTCTGAAAATGCACAGCTGCCCCTCCCACGCCAGCCCCTGCCCAGCCTGGAGTTTTTTGGGGGGGGAGGTTGGGGGGGCAGGTAAGAGGAGCTATTACAGGTGTGGGGACAGGAACTCTCAGGCAGGGATGGACAGGTGATCAGATGCCGGGGATCCGTTCTGGCTCTGACAACCACCTGGGCTGCCGTCAGTGGAGTCAGACACGGATCAGGGGGACGCCAGTAGCCCAGGAAGACAGCTGGGCAGGCACCACTGCTGGGCCAATCCACTTTAACCCTGGAAGTGTCTGAGGCCTGCTGTCTGATGTCCATGGGACCCCACAGTGTGGCTGTGAAACGCAGACACGCGTTTCTCTGACATTTTAAAAAGTCAGGGAGAGAGAGACAGAGGGAGCCCATGCACTCCCCCAGTGCCAGTGAAGGCCAAGGCTGTGAGCTGCCAAAGTTGGGGGCCAGGAACTCCATCCAGGTCTCCCACGTGGGTGACAGGAGCGTCACTCCTTGAGCCACCACTGCTGCCTCCCAGGGTCTGTATCAGCAGGAAGCTGGAGTCAGGAGCCAGAGGCAGGCTTGGGCCCAGGCGCTCCGCTAGGGGACACAGGTGTCGCCTGTCCCCCTGTGTTTCACTGTCAGCAAGTCCAACTCCACGCTCAGACTACTCACCTGTAAAACATTGCCGATGTTTTT
This sequence comes from Sylvilagus floridanus, assembly GCA_949820135.1. Lineage (NCBI taxonomy): Eukaryota > Metazoa > Chordata > Mammalia > Lagomorpha > Leporidae > Sylvilagus > Sylvilagus floridanus. Next base: position 4,904,304 of record OX463228.1, on the reverse strand, counting down.
CCGAAACGGCAACTTCACTTCCGCGGTGTCACTGACATCCTCGTCATTGGCCCAGAGACTAAGCACTTGCCACGTCTTCTTTCGCTAAACCCTCAAAACAAGCGCGCTAAGTCAGATGTTACCCTCATGCCCATTTTCTGGATGGGGAAACCAAGGGCCCGAGAGGACGGCAGTCGACTGGGATTCACACATTCACACTCCTCACCCCGGACCACGCGCGAGGTCACAAGGTAGACATGAGCGCGGTCTACACGGACCGACGGCGTAATCACAGCAATGGCTATGTCTCCAAAAGAATAAAAATGAAGAAGTCACTGCTGGCGGAGCCAGAGACCTGCCCTGGAGGGAAGAGGAATGGCTTCCAAACTGCCCTGGTTTCCTCGTTGGGGTCGCAAGTTCCGAGAACAGCAAGATTGGAGCATTTCCGAGTATTTGCTTATTTGCTTGGGGTGCTTTTTTTTTTTTCCAGGTGAAAGTTGCGCTTGTTGTAAAATGCAAACACTGCTGAGCTACAGTTTTGCAAAATGAGCAGCTCCTGTGGCCCTCCCCAGCTGTGCGCCCCCAGCAGCTTGCTTCTGTGGAAGGGGGTGATTGTATTCTCTGCCTCCGCTGTCCGGGTCCCAAGCGCAGAGAACGAAGTATTAGGGAGTTGGATTTCCTGTGGGGGAGGCTTTGCTGTGCATCTCAGCCCAGGACTCTGGGGATACCCGCACAGGGCCCTCAGCTCCCCAAAATCCTGCTTTCATTGTTGGAGCAAACGCTTTCGCGTCTGTGCAGGGGAGCCTGCGTAGTCAGCACAGGAGTTCCACGGCAGAGGCTCGGGATGGAGGTTTCGGCGTTGGAAGTGGCAGGGAGTGGAGTTTGGGTGTCCAGGGCTTGGGGTGTGGTAGGAAATGACCTGTTCGGGATGCTCCCTGCTGTGGCCGGAAATGTAGGCAGAGCTGCCCCCTAGCGGACACCAGAGGCTGCAGCAGGTCGGGCTCCCCTGAGCTCCTACCAGGCCTGGGTGGGGCTGAAATTCGGTGTGGCAAGTGCTGAGCAGGCATAGAGTGAGAGGCCCCTACACATTCATCAGTTTCCAGCCAGAGGCGTGGAAAGAACCTGCGTGACCGTGACAGACACTTCCACGTGGCCATTTATGCAATGAGGCAAGATCAGCAGGCGGGGCTAGGGACAGGGGAGGTGACCAGAGTGGCTCCCAGCAGAGGTGCATCCCTTGGGCAAGAAGTCCCTCCGGACCCAGTGCGCCCTTACAGGCCCCCGGCGCCAGGAGCGCGCACTGCCGACAGCTAGCGCCATCCTGCCGGGCTTTCTGCTTGCCACTTGGGCACCACCTCGGAGAGGACAGGAACCGGCAAGTCCAGGCTCATTCTCAAACCTGGTGACCCTTGGTGACCTGGAAATGTCAGGCAGGGTCCCGATCCCGGCCAGGCTCCTGACGCAGGCTCTCCTGATGAGTTTGGGAGCAGCCCAAGCCATCAGGAAACCAAGCGAGCGAGGCCCTGAGGGAATATTAGGAACTTCTCAGGACCGAGAGCCAAGGTGGGCGCAGGAGCCTGCACGCTAGGAAGGAATCGCCCAGGCGGCTGACCGCAGGACCCAGCCTCGCGGGGAAGGTCGTCCTCATGCCTTAGCCTCAGGCAGGCAGGTTTTAGCTCTCTCTGGTGCTAGGCCTTTCCCGGAGTGGTTTTATTTCGTTTCCAACACCTCCTGTGAAGAGGAGGCCTCAATGCCACTGGGGGGGGGGGCGCTGGAAGACCACCACCTGCAGCCCCTGGAGATGCACGGGGCCTGCGGGTGCCGCTGGGCGGCCTCCTGCAGTCAATCTCAAGGGCCTGCAATACAACAGACAGGTGCAGGGAGTGGCCGGGGCCCCTGGCGCTGCAGATGCTGGAGGGGACGCCACTGATGTCCTGGGCCTCCACCGGAACAGTAAGAGCCAGCATTTATTGAGCGCCTTCTGTATGACAAGCAGTGACTTTAGGCACTAGCAGTCATTTCGTTTAATCCTCAAAACAGCTCTAAAAAGCTGGTGCTCTGGTTTTCCATTTGAAGAGCCTGAGACCATGAGGTCATGTAACATGTATTTAAACAAAAAAGATTTATTAATTTAAAAGGCAGAATGACAGAGTGGAGCAGAGAGAGACAGAGAGAACTCATTTCCCCAATGGCTGCAGCAGCTGCGGGTGGGCCAGACACAGGCCGGGAGCCAGGAACTGCACCCGGGACTCCTGCATGGTGACAGGGGCCTGCGCACTCAGCCTTCCCCCTGCCTCTCCGGGCGCAGCTCAGCTGGGTGGAAGCGGAATGCTGGTGTTGCCAGCTGAGGCTTAGTCTGCTGCACTGCAGCGCGGGTCCCGCACGGCAGTGTCTCAGAGCCGGGAATTCCAGTTCAGGACAGGCTGACCACAGAGCGGCTCAGAAACCTTGACGTTCTGTGCATGCACTGGGCAGGGAAGAGTGAGCGGTCAGGGTTAACTCCAATCGCGTGTCCACGTCCCTCCATTATTACCACGGCTTCCTTGGCAGCCATCCTAGAGAGAGCCGGCTTCTGCCGCCCAGGTTTCCCCATAACTCAGAGCAGCATCTGGTCTGTGCAGAGAGCCAGACATTCCTGGAGCCCATCACCGAGGGTCTGGATGACTCCCGGGTTGAGCAACCAGCTGGCACCCGCTCCCCGGGGACCAGATCTGCAGGCGAAGTCTCACGCATAGCCCAGCTGAGGAGACCTAGGAAAATGGCCGTGAGTCCAGGGCCTGTCCAGGAGCTGGGTTCCGAGTCTGTGTTCCCTTCCTCCTTTCCTGAGCCTGGGGCCTCCGTCCCACAGCCCCGCCTGGCTCAGGAGCTCCTAAGCCTGGGGAAGCCGGGACAACGCACCTGCCCAGGTACCTGCACTGGCCGGCCAAAGGCATCTGTGCTTGGGCGCCCCGCCGCCTTCCCCAGGACCTCTGTATCCAAACCGTGCTGGGAAAGGCGGGTTCTTTCCCAAGCTTGGCATCAAAACTCAATTAGCGGAGAAAAGGGGAGCTGACCCCATGTGGTTTCCTCAGCTTTGATTAGGAGGTGCTGCTTGGCCGTGTTACCTAATGCGGCGCATGCATCCCATAGTTTCTCTAAAAGTCCCCCTCTCCGGTCTGTCCCCAGACGAGGAGTCGCAGACCTGCTGCTCTACAATGCACTGCCCTGTGGTGGCTTTCTGAGGGTCACAAACATGGCCTTTCTGTCCCTCTGGGGTCGGACTAGGTGCCCGTGACGCCATCGTCCTCTGGGCCTCCTCTTTGTTGTCTTCAGGAGAGGTGGATGGAACCAGAGCCACTTAACACGTTTATGTGGATTATTCCTGCTCGGCTTTTGCAAATGGGTACCCGTAGAGGACAGCCGAGCGAGAGGCGCTGGACCGGCCGCAGGCCCTGGGGAGGGGCCCCGGCTGGGCAGACGTCCCGCAGCCCTGCACGCAGCCGGGGACGCGTGGAGCGGGGCGCGCAGGACCTGCAGGTGCCGTTGAACCCGATGAGGGCAAAGTTGCGGGCGGCACAGCGATCGTGGGTGTGGCGGGGCCCGCGGCGCCTGAAACCGTGTCGCTCCCATTTTTAGAGGATCCGGGCTTATTTACATGAAGAAAGGCCGGGTTTCATACGTTAATGCGTGCGGGCGCGGGGACTGAGCGCCTCGGACTCGCGGGCCTTTTGGGCGCCTCCAGAGCGCCCCCTGCCGGCTGCGGCAGGCCTCGTTCCGCTGCAGCTCGCGGCCGCCCGCCGCCCACTGCGCCACCTGGCGGCGGTGGCGGCGGGAGAGGCAGGCTCCCGCACTCCCGAGGCCCCGCCCGGCCCAGCCCCGGCTCCGGGCGGCGGCGGAGGCAGCGAAGGGTTAAGCTGTCAGCGGTGCGGTGTTAAACAGGTGTCAAAGGCGCCCCATATATCTGCAGATTGAAATCAAATTCTTTGCCGTATAAAAAGATAAATTACCCAGGCGCTGCCGCGCGTCCCACTCATCACGCCAGCGCCAGACGGCAAGCAATTTTTTTTTTTAATGTGCTAACGACCTAATCAAGCAATCAAGCCGGAGAAGATTGCGGAGTGACCGGGGCAGCCATCTGCCGGCGGGCCCCGCATTCATTCCCGCGCCCCCGGCCGGGGCGGGGCCGGCTGGAGCTGCTGCGGGGGAGGCGGTGGGGGAGGGGAAGTCTCCACAAATTAACACCCAATTTTCCCCGTCTAATTAGTTAAATGAGAAGTGTTCGGGGGTCCCCCGGGGAGGGGGAGCGGCCTCCCCAGCATTAATTAGTGCGGGTCAATGCCGCGGCTCCCGCGAGGGCCGCCGCTTTAATTTCCCGTGATATTTCAGTGCCTGAGGCCCATCGATTCAAACTGAAATTAACTTATTTTTCAATCAGCCCGGGGCTGCCCCTGGGGGTGAGTCGTCTTTTGCCGCCTCCTGAATAGAGCCGGAGCAATTTTTCATCAAAAGCGGATCCCTCGGCCGCCGGGGCGGGGGCGGGGGCGGGGCGGCGTCGGCCCCGCGCCCGCCGGCTTCTCCCGGGATGGGGGTCTGGGGTCTCGCAGCCCCTGTAGGGACAACGAGAGGGAAGCTCCTGGAAGTCTCTGGAGAGCCGCTGTGGAGCCCTCCCTCCCCACACAGGGCAGGGATTCTGGAATCTTCTCCCCGAACCGGGCTGGGGTGCACCCCTGCGTTCCCTAGCCGGCCCCTGGTGCTCGGCGTGGGCGCCCGCCTGCCCCCGGAGCCCCGGGCGGCTGTGGCGCGGCACAGCGGGGAGGCGGCCTGGGGCGTGCTGCAGGGCTTCCCGCCAGCCTGCCCGGGGACAGCCGGGGGACCGGGGCACCGTCCGCGGCTCCGGGCGCCCTGAGCCAGCCTTGCCGCCGGGGTGGACCCTGGAAGGAACGCGTCACGCGGCGGTGTAAGCCCCGCTTCTGAGCAGCAGCCAGGGCCACACCGCCACGGCCCACCTGGGAGGCGCCTGGCCCCGCCCGTCTTCTAGAACGGCTTTGATTAAATTTTTTTTTTTTTTTTTTTTTTTTTTTTTTTTTTTTTGCGCATGGTGTTCGCATTGGACGTGACTAGTCTTCCTGACAGCCCTGTCCCCCAGCGCCTGGACCACCCCCAGGGGCACCGCTCCGGGCAGGCCCCTGACCTGCCCCTCTGCCCCTGCAGGTCTGGTTCCAGAACCGCAGGGCCAAGTGGAGGAAGCGAGAGAAGTGCTGGGGCCGCAGCAGCGTCATGGCGGAGTACGGGCTGTACGGGGCCATGGTGCGGCACTCCATCCCGCTGCCCGAGTCCATCCTCAAGTCTGCCAAGGACGGCATCATGGACTCCTGTGCCCCGTGGCTCCTGGGTAAGAGCCCGCACCCTCCTTGGGGCCCTGCCCCTGCTGTGAGGCGAGCGGGCTCCCTGGAGGAGGAGGCTGGGGCAGCGGGACCCGGGCCACAGCAAACAGGCCTCCCAGGGCAGGTGGGCCTGGGGCCTCGCTTCTACCCCTACCCCTCTTTCCTGGGTGCCAAGGACCGGTGTGGACGGTGTGTGAGTGCATTCTCTGGGCCTGTGGGGCGTGTGTGTCTGTGTCTGAAGGATGCCTTCCCCCCACATCTCGGCACCTTCCCTCTCTCCCCACCTGCCACCCGATGTCTGCAAACAGCACCAGGTGCTAAGTAAGACCTGGAACCCCAAGCGGGGGCACCAGGGAGCTAATATGGTGCCTTGGAGGGGCCTGCCACAGGGGTGTGGCTTTGGGCCCAGGGTCTGTGCCTCCTCCCCCTTGGCCAGATGTGGGCATGCCCAGGGGCCTGGCATGAACCTGCCTCAGCTGCTGGTCTGCGCCCCCACCCCGTCCCGGCCACCTCCCTGTCCCCGACCCCAGCCCAGCCCAGCCCAGCCCGGGATGCGCGGGACTTCGGTGTGAAGTAAGGCTTTCTGCTCGTCCTTAATTCTGGCCTCTCTCTATCTTTGCCGTTTTTCAGTTCAAGATGGCTTTCCCAGGCGCTTTTCTAAACCCGAATACCAACAATTCTTTCTAGGGATGCACAAAAAGTCGCTGGAGGCGGCGGCCGAGTCGGGGAGGAAGCCCGAGGTGGAGCGCCAGGCCCTGCCCAAGCTGGACAAGCTGGAGCAGGGGGAGCGGGGTCCCGAGCCGCAGGCCGCCCTCTCCCAGGAGGAGCTGCGGGAGCACAGCATCGCGGCGCTGCGGGCCAGAGCCCAGGAGCACAGCACCAAGGTGCTGGGGACTGCGCCGGCGCCCGGCAGCCTGGCCCGCGGCGCCGAGGAGCCCGAGGAGGTGGCGGCGGCGGGGGCCGCGGACGAAGACAGGCCGGCTGGGAAGCTGAGTCCCCCGCAGCTTGAGGACGTGGCTTAGGTCAGCCGGCTCAGGCGCTGGAGCGCCAAGACTCTGGTGCTGGGAGGTGCCCGTGGGGCCAGGCTTGGTGGCTTCTGCCACCTGCCCCAGCCTGCAGGCTCTGGTACCCCCCGGCGACTCCAGGCACAGCTCAGTTGCGGCCACGGTCGGACCTCGCTGAGACACCCCACCGTAGGCTGCCCTCACCCAGCACCCCTGCCTCAGCGGCCTTCCTGCTGCCCCAGAGCCCACCCCCCCTCAAGCCACTTCCACTCCACCCCTGCGGCCCTCACTGTCCCAGTGCCCGCTCGCTCTCTGTGTCCCTGGTGGATTCTGCGCACCCCACACCTGAAGCTGTTGTGGTCATGAGGCAGATCGGGACCCGCCTGCGCTGAGGCTCCCATCTCCCGAGCACCCCAGTCCTCAGTTACAGCCTTCTCCCCGCGGCCTGGGCCCCTGCTGGGGTCGGCCTTGCTCGGCAGGCCCAGACAGCCTCTGCGAGATCCCTGCAGCGTCACCCTCAGGGACCTGCCCTCTCCTCGCCCATTCTGCTGCGTGGGTGCCAGTGCCATTCATGGCCAAGTGTGACACCTGCAGGGAGTTGGGGTCCTGTGCCCTCGGGGAGGAGGCGCATCTCACAGGCGCTGTGGCCCACCGCACCTTTCTGAAGCATGTATGTGGCTAGCCCGTGACCTTGACCTGCCGGCCAAGACTCCCTCCCCCTAGAGCTTCCTGCAAACTGCAGGTTCCTGTGTGACCTGCCTGGAGCAACCCAATCCAGCTATTAACTCACAGCTCCGGGGCCGCAGGCCTGGCCTCCACTTGATCCACACTAAGCCTGGAGCGGGCCTGGGCTGTAAGTGCTCATGGGGGTTGTGGGAGAGCAGGGCTGGAGGCCTGGGTTACACAAACCTGCAGGCACTCACACCTCTAGAGCAGGTGCCAGGCATGGTCGCTGACTACTAGGATGAGGGCCCGAGGGCATGCGTGTGTCTCTGGAGAGACAGAGCAGTCCATACTGATGGTCTCCTGCCACGCCCTTCCCCCCTGGCCCTCACCAGTGGGGTTAGTGACCGCAGCATGCCAGGCCCCAGGTCCCAGGCCAGGCACAAGATCCCCTCACTGCCCCCCCCCCCCCCCGCCCATCTGCAGGGACTAGCCCGCCAGAGAACGGCCTGAGACTGTGAGTGGCGACTTTAATTCTGTATCAAAGGTTGATTTCTTCCTCTCCCATGGAACGCCCCCCCCCCCCCCCCCCGTTCTTGTCTTTGCCCCCGTGGGTTTGAAGTGGTAGACTGTAGCCCCTGGTGTGTAAATAGTGTATATAGAGTGAGAAGAAAGACACTTGCTCTCCAGATGTTTGCAATATGGCGCTGTAATAACTTCTAGGTATTCGAAACCTGTGATTTCTGTGCCATTTTCTGTATAGATCCGCGTCTGAATAAAGCTGATATACAAACAGCAGGGGAGGGGCCGGGAGCCCTCTGTGAAGGGGGACGGTATGTGTACGTGCGCGTGGGTGACATGAAAGGACATCACGGAGTGGTTCTTAGGACAAGGTTCCTGGGTTCCCCTTGGAGAGGAGCCAGCGGCCTGCCTCTCCCCTCCAGTGCTTGATCTGGGCGCTTCCTCCGTGTAGCCATGGAGCGGCTCAGCCATGACCCGTTACTTCCTCCTGCGCTCCCCCTCCCTCACCCCATCGGTGGCATCCACCTTTCTGCCTGGCTCCTTCACACCTCCGTGGTCACACACAGCCCACCTTCGTCCCCAACGGCACACTCCCTTCCTCTTCTGTTATGTTTGAGAGCGCACATCTGCTGCTCACTCCCAGATGCCCACACAGGTCAGGGCTGGCCAGGGCTGAGGCTGGAGCCAGGAGCCAGGAGCTCAGTGCAGGTTTTCCCACATGGGTGGGTGGCAGGAATCCACTTGTGGAGCCATCACTGCTGCCTCTCAGGGTCTGAATTAGCAGAAAGCTGGAGTTGGGAGCCCGAGCTTGGAACCCAACCGCGTACTCCGATTTGGGACATGGGCATCCTGACCAGTGGCTCAACTGCCAGGTCAAATGGTGACCCTCCCTCCCTTCACAGGTTTTTTTTTTTTTTTTTTTTAATGTATTTACTTGAGAGGCAGACAGTGAGCAAGCCAGCTACCGTTCTCTGGTTCACTCCCTAAATAAATACCCTCAGTGACCAGTCCAGGCTAGGCCAGGCCAAAGCCAGGAGCTGGGAACTTAATTCATCCAGGTGTCTCTCAGGTAGGGGGCAGGGTCCCAACTACTTAAGCGGGCACCTGCTGCCTCCCAGAGTATACCCTAGCAGAGTTGGGACTGGAACCCAGTACTCTAGTACGGATGCAGGGGTCTGAGCTCCTAGGCCACATGCCCGCCCACTGCCTGCCTTCTGTGTCTACACCTGTGCTCCTGAGCGTCTCACCTTCCACCAAACAGGAAACGGAAGAGCACCTGGAATTGAAATCAGATTGTGTCAAGTCCCCAACAACGAGAGGAGTAAGGGTGAGAAACAGCTCCAGAGAGGTACTGTGAAATTGCCTGCACACAGCTGTGACCCACTGGCTTTATGGTGTGCGGGCTGGAGTGACAGGATGAGAGAGCACAGTGATCAGACTCGGCGGTTTGCACGTGAGCTTTGGGCTCAAGAAATCTCCCGAGATGGCTTCAGGCTGGGACGCCCCTGCAGATGCGGCTCTGGCAGCCCCCCAGTCAAGGGGGAGGGCCAGGAGGTGGGCGGTCCTCGAACCCAGGGCTGGAGCCAGGCATGGTGCTCCCAAGCTTGCAGACTCAGGGACTCCCGTGGGCGGCGTCTGGCTCCCAGGGCAAAGGGGACAACCCACATGCGGCTGCTGCAGCTCTTCCCCGAATGTGCCAGGCCTCCGCTGGACTCGTCCTCACCCTGGGTCTCAGACTGCCCTTCCCGCTCCTGCCCACGCCCAGCCTTCCAGGGAAGTCACTGCCACTCCTCCAGGCCACCTCCTCCCTGCAGCCTTCCTGCCCCTCCAGGAAGACAGTGTGTACAGCCGCTGTTCTCCTCAGCGCTAGGGATTCCTCCACTGTCTTGTCATGTTTTATTTACAAGTTGATTGTCCCACCAAAACTGATTTCTCCAAGAGTGGAGACTGTATCTCATTCCTCTTTTACCCCATCAAGGGGCCAGTGGTGTGGTGCAGGGGGTTAAGCTGCTGCTTATGAATCCCATATCAGAGCGCCAGTTCAGGTCCCGGCTGCTCCATTTCTGATCCGGCTCCCTTCTAATGTGCCTGGGAAAGCAGTAGAAGATGGCCCAAGTGCTTGGGCCCCTGCACCCACATGGGAATCCTGGATGGAGTTCTGGGCTATTGCAGTCATTTGGGAAGTGAAACAGCAGATGGAAGATCTCTGTATCCGTCTTTCCCTCTCTCTGTCACTTTGCCTTTTGAATAAATCAATCTTAAAAAATAAAAGGGACCCATCAAAGGACTTAGCAGTTAGTTGAATGAATTACAATATTCTGCTTACAACTCATTCATTCATAATTTCAAAGCATTTATTGTGGGTCAGGCATTTAGCCTAGCAGTGAAGGCGCTGGCTGCCTACACTGGAGCACCTGGGCTCAGTTTCTGGCTCTGGCTCCTGACTCCAGCTTCCAGCCAATGCAGACCCTGGGAGGCGGCAGTGAAGGCTCCAACAACTGAGTCTCTGCCACTCATGTGGGAGCCCCGGATGGAGTTCCAGGCTCCTGGCTTGGACCCGACCTACCCCAGCTGTTGCAGGCATTTGAAGAGTGAACTAGGGGTTGAAATCAATCAGTCTCTCTCTGGTGCTCTCTTTAAAGTAATATTAATAATAAAAATAAATATTTGAAAAAAAATGGCCAGCACCCCGTATCAGAGTGCCAGTTCTGAGTCCCAGCTGCTCCGCTCCCAACCATCTCCCTGCTAATGCGCCTGGGAAAGCAGTGCAAGATGGCCCAAGTGCTTGGGACCCTGCACCCATGTGGGGGATCCAAAATGAGTTCTAGGCTCCTGGCTTCAGCCTGGCCCAGGCCCTGCTGTTGCAACCATTTGGAGAATGAACCAGCAGATGGAACATCTCTCTTTCAAATAAATAAATCAATAAATGTTCCTGGGAAAGCAGTAGAAGATGGCCCAAGTGCTTGGGGCCCTGCACCCATATGGGAAGTCCCAGAAGGCTCCTGGGTCCTGGCTTTGGATCGGTATAGTTCTGGCCATTGTGGCCAGTTGGGGAGTGAACCAGTGGATGGAAGACCTCTCTCTCTTTCTGCCTCTCTGTAACTCTTTCAAATAAATAAAATAAATCTTAAAAAAAAAAAAAAACTTATTTATTTGAAAGGCAGAGTTACAGAGAGGGACAGAGAGATCTTCCATCCACTGGTTTACTCCCCAAATGGCTATAATGTCCGGGGCTGGGCCAGGCTGAAGCCAGGAGCCAGGAGCTTCTTCCGGGTCTCCAATGTGTGTGGCAGGGGCCCAAGCACTTGGTTCGTCTTCCATTCCTTTCCCAGGAGAATCTGCAGGGACTGGATTGGAAGTAGAGCAGCTGGGACTGAAACCAGCTGTCACATGGGCTGTCAGTGTTGCAGGTGATGGCTTAACCTGCCGTGACAGTGCCTGCCCCCTAATAAATCAGTTGGTGCTCTGCAGGGAAAACACAGATGCTTCTTTGACTCAGGCAAGGCTGCCATGTCCCTGTCTCTGACTCCCAGGGTCCACTCTGCGAGTGTCCCAGTTGGTCATCCAGGGACCCAAGCCCAACCCTCAGGGGAACCGACCGGGTCAGGTGCCATGGCCTCTGCTGGCTCTGTGCCCTGGTGCTTCCTGCCTTCTATTTCCTACGTGGGTCTCCCCCGTGGGGTCTCTCCTGCCTGGCTGCTCCTCAACTCCGGAAGCCCCGGGGCCAGGTGAGCTCGGCTGAGTGACAGGGCAGTGATTTGCCCCATTATTAATTCCTCTGCACAGATCAATCCTTCCTGATGCTAAGCAGTCTCATTGATTGTTGGCCGCATTCCCATCCCCCCAACCCTGAGCCAGGGGCCCCTGATTTCTCTGCACGGCTCTTCTCCCACTGTGGCAGGGTCCGGCTGAGGACCTCAGGGAGTCCCTGTCACAGGAAGACGCCTAGGCCCATGAGGCCGCTGTTCACCCCTCCCCTGCCCCATGGCTGACAAGGCCAAGGCAGAGGTGAGGGTGTGGCCTCAGAAGTGAACAGGGAAGAAAGCTCACTTTTTTCTTCTCCGTGGCCCCAGTGGGGGTAAACCAGAGCAGCCTCGACCTGCTTGAAGTAGAAACAAATATTGAAAAGCCCAAGCCGGCAAGGAGCCCTACCGCTGGGGTGACACCACGGGAATCCAGTACACCGATGGGTGTGGTTATGAACAAGAGAACGCGGGGGTACCTCACAGAAGGAAAACAGCCTGCAAAGTTATCTATTTTGGTGCAAAAACTTGTCTTTCAATCCACACGCAAGACAAGTGCCAAGCGGAACGGTGACAGCCCCCTCCCCCTTCACCTCCTTCCCCTCTGGCCGGGCCCCCAGCTCCCAGGCTTGGTCCTGGCTCATTTTGTTTTGCAAGGATTCAAAGACCCCATGTCTGGCAGGGTGGGCCTGCACCCCACCAGCCAGAGCTCGAGGCCACTGCTCTGCGAGGAGCCGGAGCAACTGAGAGACTTGTTGGCCGGTGCTGGGCGGGCGGGGGAGGTACAGCTCTGAGTTAGGGCCCTGCAGGGGCCGTGCTCACGGGGGTTCGGGGGTTTGATCAGAAGCTAAGGTGACACCCACCATGGCGATCTTGGCTGTGCTGATCCATCCGAGCTGGGGCTGGACCAGGTGGAAGCTGGGAACCAAGAACTCAGTCCAGGTCTCTCCCGTGGTGGCAGGGACCCAGCTAACAGAGCCGTCACCTGCTGCCTCCCAGGGTGGACATTAACCAGAAGCTGAAACCCGCAGTGGAGCTGGGACTCAGACCCAGAGACTCCGACATCCCGAGCAGTAACTTAACTAGTGACTTAACTGCTGGGCCAAACAGCCGTGTGCTGACACTGTGTACCGGGCCAGGGGCAGCTGGCTGGGTCAATACGGTGGACGGCAACTCGGTGGAAAGACAGCAAGTGAGAGAGGGAAGAAAAGGGGCCGAGCAGCCCCGTTCTGCACCTGACTCCTCAATCTGGTTAACTTGGGTTTTGGAGGGGACGTTCGCTTCCTGCACTGGGTCTGCGCCGCTGCGGGCACAGGAGGCCGTGGGAGCTCCCAGGATTCTCGCTGCCCTGTCCCGCAGCCCAGCTCCGGCAAGACAGACGTGCGCAGTGGCACCACCCCCGCTCCGTGCGCGTTCTGGGGGCAGCACGGCAATGCACCACGCGTGGCACGACCGACCATCCTTCCTGCAGGTGCCTGTGCACTCACTGGAGGACACGGGGGCGGCGGCCCCCCGAGCACCGTCCCCGGGTCGCTGTGAGGGAGAAGGCTGCGTGCTGAGGGCAGAAACGGCACAGGGATCCTGTTTGAGGCCGAGAGAGGGGCAAGCACGGAGACCCCGAGTTAGGAGCGTGCACTGGGTCCCGCAAACACCCTGCCAGCTGCGGAGCCTGTGAAGGCTGCGTTGAAGGAGGCTGCCACCGAGAGGCTGTGGGGGCTTCCGGCGACACTGACAAGAGCACAGAAACCAGAGGCGAGAAAGGCGGTGCTGCGTCGCCCGCGGCCTCATGACACTTCGCAGACCCACGCCCAGCGGGTGGACGTCAGGGCTGGGTTTCTGCTAACCTGGGAACTTCCCGCGGGAGCGCTGCCTGCAGGCAGGCGGCCCTGCCGCTAGGGGGCTCTGAACAGGGGCCGAGGACGGCTGGGAGGTGCTGCACTGGGAAGCTCGTAAGGCAGACGCCAGCCGAGCCCTGGCCTGGCCCTCTCCACCTTGAAGTGTGGCTGAGGGCTGCCGTGGGCCTCCCTGAGCTCTCTCTCAGCTTGGCACCTGCACACACACCTTGGCACCCTCATGGGGAGGAGCTGAGTAAGAACAGACGCCGAAGTCTCATGCCAGCCATGCGGGTGACATTACATTCAAGGCAGCGCTTTCCTAAGCCCAAGGCCTGCCGTCCCACACTGGAATTCATTTTATTTGCTAACAGTCACGTATTAAATAACTCCCAATCCTGGGCAAGTGCAGTGGCACAAGTTAAGCTGCTGCTTTGAATGCCTACATCCCATCTCTGCGTGCCAGTTCATGGCTTCCATCTGTTGGTTCACTCCCCAAGTGGTCGCAACAGCCAGGTCTGGGCTGGACCAAACCCAGGAGCTAGGAACGCCACTGAAGTCTCCCACGTAGGTGGGAGGGGCCCAAGTACTCAGGCCACCTTCCACTGCTTCCCCAGGCACATTAGCAGAGAGCTGGATCCAAAGTGGAGCAGCCGGGACTTGAACCGGCACCTATACGGGATGCTGGCACTGCATGCAGCAGCTTTAACCACTATGCCATAGCACCAGCCCCAACAGTTCCCTACTAATAAACCTGAGAAAGCAGCAGAGGTTGGCCCAAGTGTGTGGGACCATGTGGGATACTGAACGGAGTTCTAGACTCCTGGCTCAGCCCAGTTTAGGACCAGTCATTGCTATCATTTGGGGATTGAACCAGTGGATAGAAGATCTCTTTGTCTCTCTTTCTAACTCTGCCTTTCGAATAAATAATCAATCTTAAAGAATAATGCACTTATGGACAGGTGTTTGGCATAGCCCTTAAGTTGCTGCTTGGGCCACCTGCACCCCATGTTTGAGTGCCTGGATTGAGTCTTGTCTACTGTGCTTCTGACCCAACTTCCTGCAAATTCGCACACTCTGGGAGGAAGTGGGTGATGGCTCAACTGCTTGGGTCTCTGCCACCCACACAGGAGTCCCAGATGCAGTTCCTGGCTCTGGCCTGGCTCAGCCCTGGCTGGTGTGGGCATTTGGGGAGTGAAACAGTAGATGGAAAATCTCTCCCTGCCTTTTGAATAAAGTGAAAATAAATAAATCTTAAAATAAAAATGCATTTAGGATGGATGTTTGGCTTAGCAGTTAAGATGCCTGTCCCATACTGGAGCACCTGTTCTGCTCCTGATGCAGCTTCTGGTTAATGCAGATTCTGGATAGCAGAACCCTGACAGCTCAAGCAGCTGGGTTCTTATACCCACATGGGAGACCCAGATGGAGTTCCAGGCTCCTGGCTTTGCCCAAGCCGTTGTAGGCATTTGAAGAGTGAACCAGAGGATGGGAGCTCTTTCTCTCAAATAACTAATTTTAGAAACTCAAATTAAGGGGGGCCAGCGCTGTGGCATAGTAGGTTAAGCCTCCACCTGCGGCATCAGTTAGAGTCCCGGCTGCTCCTCTTTGATCCAGCTCTCTGCCTGGGAAAGCAGTAGAAGATGGCCCAAGTGTTTGGGCCCCTGCACCTTCATGGGAGAACCAGAAGCAGCTCCTGGCTCTGGATCGGTCCAGCTCTGGCTGTCGCGGCCATTTGAGGAGTGTACCAGCAGGTGGAAGATCTCTTTCTCTCAGCTTTTGCTTCTCTGTAACTCTGCCTCTCAAATAAATAAATAAATATTAAAAAAAAAAAAAAAGCTGGCCCAAGTGGGAGACTCCTCACTATGCCTGCATAGGAGACCCAGAAGAAGCTCCTGACTTTGGACCAGCTCAGCTCCAGCTGCTGCGGCCATTTCGGGAGTGGACCAACAGATGCAAGACTTTCCTGTCTTTCCCTCTCTCTGTAACTCTCTCCCAAATAAATAAAATCTGTAAAAAAATTCAAATTTAAAAACTTAATTGCATTTCAATAAAAAATTATTTAAAAATATGTCGGGGCTGGTGCTGTAGTGCAGTAGGTTAATCCTCTGCCTGCAGTGCTGGCATCTCATATGGGTACTGGTTCGAGTCCGGGCTGCTCCTCTTCCAATCCAGCTCTCTACTGTGGCATGGGAAAGCAGTAGAAGATGGCCCAAGCACTTGGGCTCCTGTATCCGACCCGGAAGAAGCTCCTGGCTCCTGGCTTCAGGTTAGTCCAGCTCTGGCTGTTGCAGCCATTTGGAGAGTGAACCTGCACATGGAAGACCTTTCTCTCTCTCTCTCTGTCTATAACTCTACCTCTCAAATAAATAAAATCTTTAAAAAAAAAAATTGTCAGGGCCAGCGTTGTGGCACAGCAGGTACAGCCACTACCTGTGATGTCAGCATCCCATACGGGCACCAGTTTGAGTCCCGGCTGCTCTGCTTCCAATCCAGCTCCCTGTTAGTGGCCTGGGAAATGCAGTGAAAGATGACTCAAGTGCTTGGGCCCTGCACCCGCATGGAAGACCAGGAGGAAGCACCTGGCTTCTGGCTTCGGATCGGCGCAGCGCTGGCCATGGCAGCCATTTGGGGGTTGAACCAACGGAAGGAGGACCTTTCTTTCTCTCTCTCTAACTCTACCTGTCAAAAAAAAATTACATCATCATTTATGGCATAAAAAGTACAGGCATCTAGAAAAAAAAAAAGAATCCTGAGGGTGATACACAGACAATGGGACTCTGAGTGAGGACTCCAGTTCAGTAACTGTCTCCTCTGTCTGGTTTGTTACTGTTGATTCCTAAAGTGGGTTATGTGTGAGAATGCCACAGCTTACTTTAGTTGATAAGGGAAAGGGATTTATTCTTATCTGGATTAAGATAACAGGACAAGAGGGCCCTTGAGGCTCCTGGCTCAGGTACCAAGGCTGCTGACAGCTGGAGGGACAGGGCCTGCAGGAGCCTGCAGCCCAGGGCGGAGAGCAGCGCTCCTGCCCCCAGGCTCCCGGGAGAGCAGAGAACACAGATCATCCTATCACACAGAGGTACAGAAGGCAGAGCTGCAAAAATACTCTGTTTAATACTGCGCTATTTCTTTTTAAGAAGTTATAAAATTTCCATGGTCAGTTCATTACAGCTGCAAACTTGAGTTGAATCTCTTCACTCCAGGGCCAGTATTCTTTCCACCCTGACCCTTCAAATTCCTCATGATCCCACATGCTCTGACTTTCCTTCAGCCAACAGGAGCTGAAGTAATGTGTAAGGAATCAGCACTTCAAGCATGGAGGCCTGTCCCTGGGCTGCCCTGGCCAGGGCTCCCGCACGGGCCTTGCCCGCTGCGCACCCACCCGGAGCTCGGCTGGCCTGCCCGGGGCCAGTCCCGTCCTCAGCCTCATGGCGCCTTGAGTCTGCTCAGTTCCCATTTTCCTCCTCCACAGAGCCTCAGAAGCAAGGAGTGAAACTAGGAGAGACCACGATGCAGGGTCAGGGAATGGTGGCCCAGCCTGCTGCCCCGCCCCCCTGGCCAGCCCTCGAGCCCCACACCTTCTCCAGGCTGCGCCGGTGGCCCACGCTGACGAAGGTCACGCCCAGCTGCTGGCCCACACGGTAGAGCTCGCCCTCCACCTCCTCCGTCAGCGCACTGGTGGCTTCATCGAGCACTGCGTGGGGTAACGCGGGAACAGTGCAAGACCTCAGCCCTGCCCTGCGGCCTCTGGTCTCCAACCCACACTCAGCCCGGGCCACAGCCAGGGCCCCTGGGAGAGGAGGGGCCTCCAGAGCCCAGGGAATCCTCCTGTGAGCACGGGGGAAATCCCTCATTTTCCTAAAGACAAACCCCCCCTGCCCTGGGACCGCCCAGCCAATGCCAGCCAGGGTCGCTGTGTAGGGCACAGCTGCCCACCTCTGCCAGCATGGCTCGGGAGGCCTGCTCCCTTGACGGCAGAGCCGAGGGGCCACCATCTCAGCCCTGGGGGCGCTGGCTCTCGGCCTCCAACTGCTGCAGTCAGCACTACGTCATCTCTCCGGCTGCTCGGAGGGTGGCAGCCACTGCCCCTCTGGCACGGGACACGCACACACCCAGGCGGGCACAGGTGTGTGCACGTGTGGCTGCAGGGCGCGCCTCACCTGCGTACTTTGGCTGCAGGTAGAAGAGCCGGGCGAAGGAAAGCCTTTGCATCTCCCCCGGAGACAGGACGTCGTACCTGAGGGGAGGGGGGAGGTGGGTGCTGAAGGGAGGAGCCGGCTGGCCTTGGCCTCCACGGGGTCTGGGCTAGAAGTTCTCTCTGCGGAGGGGGTGACCCCCACAGGCCCCACCCTTTTCAGTCACACCCCTGATGCCCACACAAGGTGAGGCACAAAACCTATACCCGATGGAGCAGACTTAGGGGCCAGGAACAGGACCCCTGGGATGCATGGTTCTCAAGGGGGAGCTAGCTCTGGAGTTCCCCTACCCCCACTCCATTCTTACCAGTTCCAATCCACCTGCTGGTCCAGACCGTCTGTCCTTGTCACCAAGCTGGACTGCAACAGACCCAACGGCACAAATTCCATGTAAGGGCCCGGCCCTGCTTCCCGCCCTCTGGGGAATCCTCCCTTGGTCTCCAAACACACACACACCCCTGGGGCGCACCAAGGTGGGGGCCGAGAGAGCAGTCTGCAGGCAGAGGAACACACCACCAACTGCACTGTGACAGTAAAGTGTGTGACAATAAAGAGAGCAACACAGCCCATTCAAGATGGTTTGGAAATTCTCTAGGTGTTGTGGCATAGCGGGTAACGCCGCCGCCTGCAGTGCTGGCAGCCCATACGGGTGCCAGTTTGAGTCCTGGCTACTCCACTTCTGATCCAGCTCTGTGCTATGGCCTGGGAAAGCAGTGGAAGATGGTCCTTAGATCCCTGAACCCATCTGGGAGACCCAGAAGAAGCTCCTGGCTTCAGATAGGCCCAGCTCTGGCCATTGTGGCCATCTGGGAAGTAAACCAACAGCATATAGAAGACCTCTCTCTGTCTCTGCCTCTCTGGAAGTCTGCCTTTAAATAAATCTTTACCAAGACAAAACAAAACAAAATAAACAACCCACAGCTCTCACAGCCGATTTCTAGTCCCACTCTGCCAGTCCTGGGTCAGCGGCAGCAGGCTGGGCTCAGCTGGGCCAGCACTGACCTGTGGCCAGTGCTCCCAGGTGGGCTCGGGTCCTTGGGGTCTTGCCCCCACTTACCAGGCCTGCCAAGTCCAAGAACCTCAGGATCCTCTCATCATCAGCAGAACCTGCAAAACAGAGACGGCTTCCTCACAGATCAGCTCCTTCGGGCCAGAACAGACGGGTGGGAGGGGCAGGAGCCGCAGAATGCTGGGCTGAGGCTCGCCAGGGACAGGTGAGCCCACTTGCTGAAGGGAGGGGCAGGTGATGGAAGTACTCTCTTCCCCTCCTCGACGGGCGCCTCTGCACAAGGAGGCGAAGACAGAACAAGGTGAGGCTGGGGCACAGACCCCAGGACAGTCAGCAGGTGGAGGAAGAGGGGACCCAACCGAAACCAGCAGCGTGGCTGGGGCCTTGGCCAAGGCGCACAGGGAGGCCTGGTCAGGCAGAGCAGAGCAGGGACAGCTGAGATGCAGGACGTGGCTCAAGGAAGAGCAGCTCACCTGAGTCTGGGTAGATCTCCTTCAGGGGGTAAATCACCTGAAAACAAACACACGGGGGCCTGGGGAAGGCGAGCCAGGCTGAGGCCAATGCCGCACCACCCAGCCTTCCCACGAACGCCTGGGGATGTAGGAGAGGCAGGGGACCCAGCAGGAGAGGCCCCGCCAGCAGACGGCACGGGCAGGTTCCCCACGGCCTTCGCTGCGTGTCTGAGGGAGTCTGGCCCAGAAGCCAGCTTCGTGCTCAACAAACAGGCGATATCTCGTCTGCAGATCCCGCTCCCCCCCGCCCATCTACCCGCCCCAGGAGCTGCTCAAAGTCCAACCACGAATGCCCACTGCAACGCTCTCAGAGCCGGAGTTGCCAGGATGGACCACTCTGCTGCCCACCGCGGCAGGGGTTTGGGGGGGTGCGGCCCACTTGGCTGACCTGCTCCCGCAGGGTCCCGTCGGTGAAGAACGGCTTCTGTGGCAGGAACAGTACCCCGTGGGGCCCAAACTCCGTCAGCATCTGCACCGAGCCTGCGGAGGCCCCATACAGCTCCATCCGGGGACATGCCGGGGACGGCGACTGCCTCTCCTCCCCGGGGAGGCCCCACGTACCCCGCGAGCTGGCCCACAGGCCGCCCAGCACCCGCAGCAGGGAGGTCTTGCCCGTGCCCGTGTTGCCCGTGATGAGCAGGCTCTGGCCCTCACAGATCTTCAGGCTCAGGTCCTTGATGAGCGGCTTGTCGGACGAGGGGGCGGAGACGGAGACCCGCTCCAGGACGAAGGCCATGTCTGCGGGCTCTGCTGCTGGCCACCCAGGGGCCCTGGGGTCAGAGAGGGCCATGGGGAGGGGCTTCTCTTTGGAGACATCATTTCCGGCCTGGGGGCTGTTAGGGGCTGTGTTGAAGCTCCGATCCCCAGGACGGGGAGGCAGAAGCACCACCTCGGAGGTTAAAGGGGTGGTGACATTCGAAGAAGCCCTGAAGGGTACACAGGAAGGGCTCCGGCAAGGGGGCCGCCTTCTGCGAGGCATGGAGAGAGGCCTCAGGAGAGACCAGGCCCGCAGCCTCCACAGCTGTGAGATGAATCTCTGAGCACCCACGAGGAGCCCCACTGGGCAGAGCTTTGCACGGGACCCAACGTACCCGGCCTCAGCGCCCTTGAGTTACAGCTGTCACCCCACCGGGCAGGGACAAAGCCACTTGCCCAGGGTGGGCAAGAGCTGACTTTGTGTAATGCTAATGTCGGTGTGTTTTCATGGTGCCACGGTGTGACGGGAAGACTGGGGAGCAGCTGGGAGTACCGAATGCCAGACACTTGATGGATGTCCGTCTCCTCCAAGAACACCGCCCACACCGCAGCCTCTGGGCCCACAGGTGCACAACTTTCATTTTAAAAAGGGGCAACATCAGTGCTTCATTTCCTAAGACACAGTTGGCCACACAGTGTTCGATTTTTAAAAAAATGATTTTGGGGGGGCCGGTGCTGTGGCGTAATGGGCTAAGTCTGTCTGCAGCACCGCATCCTATATGGGCACTGGTTCGAGTCCCAGCTGCTCCTCTTCCTATCCAGCTCTCTGCTGTGGCCTGGGGAAGCAGTGGAAGATGACCCAAGTCCTTGGGCCCCTGTACCTGCGTGGGAGATCCAGAAGAAGCTCCTGGCTTCTGGCTGTGGGTCAGCCCAGCTCTGGCCATTGTGGCCATTTGGGGAGTGAACATGCAGATGGAAGACTTTCTCTGTCTCTCCTCTCTGTAACTCTGCCTCTCAAATAAATAAATCTTTTTAAAAAATGATTTCAGACTGTTTTCATTTAAAAACAAAATCTATTTCTGGTGAATTTAAATGAACGGCCACTTTTTTCCCACCTTAATTGAAAGGCAGGCAGAGACTGATAGAGATCTTCCATCCACTGATGATCCCCAAATGCCCACAACAGCCAAGGCTGGACAGGCTGAAGACAGAAGCCAGGAACTTGATCTGGGTCTCCTGTGCGGGCAGCAGGGATTCAATGCTTGAGCCAACACCCAGTGCTCCAGGGTGAGCACAGCGGGAAGCTGGGACTCACACGCAGGCACTCTGATATGGCACCTGGGCGTCCCGAGAGCGTTTCAACTGCTGCGGCCACCTCCGCGTTTCTGAACACTCACTACGTGGCCACTGTCGGAGCACCTTCCACGGACAGTGACACCTAAGCCTCACGGCCACCCCAGGAGGAAGGCTCCATCCGTGTCCCCTGCTTGGAGGTCAGAACCCTGAGACGCACCACAGGAAGTGATCTGCCCAAGAAAAGGGAGGAGAAATCCTGGATGCCCAGGGCGGTCAGCAGCACCCGGAGCTGAGAAGACGCTGGCATAAAGGCATCTCAGGGACAGACACGCCCCGAGCACAGGGGCAGGGGCCAGAGCTCAGCGGGAGGCAGAGGAAGCAGGGGAGAGCAGCGGTGTGCACTGATCTTTCCTTTGTCATCTCGGGCCTGGCAGGTGTGTGCACTTGACCTCTGGCAGTGGAGGGAGTGACGTAAACAAGCGCAGTGACTGTGACACTCGGGCTGCGCCTGGCACAGCACACAGCGTTCACACCGACTCCAGGGGCAGCCCACGCTGGGCCCCCCCACAGCCTGCATTCCCAGCTCCCACCCTCCGGCCCCAGCCCAGGACTTACTTGTCCAAGTCCCACTGGCTCTCGCCCAGGATCTCGCAGTCCTGGGACTTCAAGGACATGTCCAGCAGGGCCTCCTGAAGCTCCCCGATCCTGGACAGGAAGTGAGAACCTGAGCCAGAGCCACGGGGGCCCAGGCAAAAGCAAAACAACTTCCGGGTTGCATGTACACAGTCCATGGTGGTTTTTCTGTTCCGCTCCATCTTCTGCATGCACTGTGCTTGGGAACCAGGAGGCGGGGCGCAGGCTCACCTGTGAGTGTACCCGGCCACGTCTGAGAGCGTGGTGGACAGGTCAATGAGCCGAGTGAAGCAGCTGATGAGGTAGATGCACACAAAGGCGTTCTGGGCAGGAAGGAGAGCAGTGGGTATGGGCTCCATGGAGCCAGCGCTGGCCCAAGGGGCGAGGGACAGCATCGGGGGTCACCAGGAGGGGCTCTCACCTTGCTGACCAGCGCGCTAAGCTCTGTGGGGCTCAGGTCTCCATAGACCCCACTGAAGATGGGGATTGCGATGACAATGTAACTCAGGATGCTGCCAAGGTAGTCAAAGGTGTTGATGCCGACTGCAGAAGACAGACTGTGTGAGAGGCCCTGGCACTGGAAGCCAGCCTGGCCCCGCTCTCCCTGGGAGGGGACGCAGGGCTGTGGGAAGGGAAGTGCTCCCCGCCTGGGGGCCTCTGCTTACTGTACAGCCAGAGCTCCTTGGACATCAGCTCCCTCTGGGTCTGCAGGAGTCTCTGCAGCCTGCGGTCGGTCCTCATGTGCTCCACGTGCCCAGCTCTGACGAGGAAAGCTGAGATGTCCGCCAGGCCTGCAGAGGCTCCGCCAGGCTGGGGCCCTCCCCCCTCATCACGTCCTCCTTGGGGACCAAGCCCATCCACGTGATCTTGGCCTTAGACCATTCCTGCCACCAGCACCCACTCACGGCTCCACTCATTCCTCACGGCAATGTCCGTGGAAATGACACAACCTCTAGAGTTGGCCAGACCTGGTTCAAATCCTGGCTCTGGCCAGTTACTAACTTGGTGACATTGCAAACTACTCAAGCCTGAGCCTAGGTTTTCTCATCTGTAAAATGGAGCTAACAAAGCCTACATAACAGGTTGGATTAAGAATGAAGAGTTTCCAAGTAGCAGTGGGTATTGTGACACCCGTATCCCATTATCAGAGCGCCTGGTTCTAGTCTCAGCTACTCTGTGCTTCCGAACCAGCCTTCTGCTGATACACTTGAGAGACAGCAGGTGATGGACCCACGTACTTGGATTCTTGCTGCCCTGGGAGACCCAGATTGAGCAACTGGCTTTAGTCTGGCCCAGCCCTGGCAGTTGTGGACATCTGGGGAGTGACCCAGGGAATGGAAGATTCTCTCTCTTTCTCTGTTGTTCTTTCAAATAAATCTTTAATTAAAAAAAGTTTCCAAATATAAAGTGTCAGATATATGAATGGCCATCAGTATTTCAGAGCTGCTATTTTTTTTAAAGATTTATTTATTTATTATAAAGGTAAAGTTACAGAGAAGCAGAGAGAGACAGAAAGCCAGAGCTGGGCTGATCGAAACCATGGAGCTTCTTCCAGGTCTCCTAAGCAGCTGCAGGGGCCCAAGGATGTGGGCCATCTTCTACTGCTTTCCAAGGCACATTAGCAGGGAGCTGGATTAGAAGTGGAGCAGCCGGGACTTGAACCAGCACTCACATGGGATGCTGGCACTGCAGGTGGCAGCTGTACCTGCTATGCCACAGCGTTGGCCCCGAGAGCTGCTGTTAACAAACAAAATATCCAGAGGCTGGCATTGTGGCACAGTAGGTTAAGCCATGGCCTGGGGCGCTGGCATTCCATATGGGCACCAGCTCAAGTCCCAGCTGCTCCATTTCCAATCCAGCTCCCTGCTAATGCACCTGGGAAAGCAGTGGAAGATGGCCCAAGTGCTTGGGCCCCTGCACCCATGTGGGAAACTCAGATGAAGCTCCTGGTTCCTGACTTTGGCCTGGCCCAGCTCTGGCTGTTGGGGCCACTTGGGGAGTGAACCAGTGGATAGAAGCTCTCTTTCTGTAACTTTGCATTTTAAATAAGTAAATAAATATTAAAACAAAAATACTCAGAGCAGTCACTCAGGCCAGGCTCTGTGTTAGTGTGATAAAGAGGAAGGTAATGGCTGGTGCCATGGCTAACTTGTCTAATCCTCTGCCTGTGGCACCAGCACCCCGGGTTCTAGTCCCGGTTGGGGCGCCAGGTACTAGTCCCAGTAGCTCCTCTTCAGTCCAGCTCTCTGCTGTGGCCCAGGAGGGCAGTGGAGGATGGCCCAAGTGCTTGGGCCCTGCACCCCATGGGAGACCAAGGGAAGGCACCTGGCTCCTGGCTTCGGAGCACCAGCCGTGGCAGCCATTAGGGGAGTGAACCAATGGAAGGAAGACCTTTCTTTCTGTCTCTCACTGTCTATAACTCTCTCTCTGTCTCTCACTGTCTAACTCTGCCTGTCAAAAAAAAAAAAATTAAAAAAAAAAAAAAAGAGGAGGGAGGACAGCCCTGCCATCCAGGAGCTCCTGGCCCAGAGGGCAGGCGCACAGGACAAGGAGTATGGACGTTAAGCCTGTCCTCGGGGCCAAGGCAGCAAACGGAGCGTGGGAAAGTGCTCCAGAGGAGGTGAGTGGGGCTTCAAGGCTGGGTAGGAACTCTCCAGGCAGGAAGGGTGGCTGGAGGAGAGGAGAGGGTTGTAGAATTCACCCTTCCTCAGCACAATCCGATTTTGCAGAGAGGCCACAGACGCAGCCATCGGGACTCCAGGAATGAATGTGCCTCCCCCCAGAGCCCAGAGCAGCCCTGCCCAGCCTGGGGCCCAGCATCAGCTCAGACTCCTATTCTTGGTGCTCCCAAGGAGGTGCTGGCTGCACACTGCCACAGAGCCGGGCAGAAAAGCAAAGAACTCAGGGAAATCGGATCCACCTCTAAGTACAGGCAATCCAAAAGGTAGCTTCCATTGCCTAAGCACAGCCTGCTGGAGCCTGCGCTATGGGTGCAGACACTGACTGGGCACAGGGCCCTTCCTGGGTACTGGAGGGAAGGACGGACCTCACACACTGTCACAGGAGACCAGATGCCAGGTCCACCTGGACAGCATGGAGAGACGGTCTCTGGATCCGAGAGGCTCCCATTCCCTCCCATGCTACCGAGACCAGGGCTCAGCCATGGGCATCGGGCACCAGCAGAAGGCCACTTCAGAAAGAAAGCCACAGGCACAGATGCCTCCCAGCCATCAGCATGGACCGCGAAGCCCTCACTGCGTTCTCTGACTCTCAGGTCCTGTGCCGGCCCACCAACCACAGCCGGCCCATGTAAGGAACCACCCAGTCCAGAGGCCAGTCCCTGGCCCTACGCGATGAGCAGGCGTGGGCAGAGGGTCATGGTGTGCCAACACTCAGCCGCCAGGCTCCGCAGTGGCAGGTGGTGGTAAGATCAACTCTGGCAAGGGAGGAGGGGAATGACCCCTGCAGACTCACCTGTAGAAAGCAGCAGGCTCCGCATTCACCCGAATCTGCATGTGCTTGAACCTGGACAGACAGCGGGAAAGGGTGTTGGCGACGGGACGTCCTGGCCCCTCCCCGATCAGAGCCCTGGATGAAGACCCCCCCCCTTCCCAGGCTCCCGCCAGATACACCCTCCAAGCTGTGGCTGCAGGGGCAGGGAGCGGCATTTGTCCCCGTCCCATACCAGAGTACCTGGGTTCAATACTCACCTCCTGCTGATGCAGAGCCGGGGAGGCAGTGGTGACGGCTCGAGGAATGGGGTTCCTGCCACCCACGTGACACACAGCTGCACTGTCCAGCACCTGGCTTTGCTCTCCCCAGCCCCCACCCTTACCACTGCAGTCATCTGGGGAGTGAGTTAGTGGACGGCAGCTCACTTTCATATAAGTAAATACATTTGGAGTCTGAATTATGTATTTTCTTCCTTTCTTTTTTAAAGGCAGAGAGAGACAGAAAGAAAGAGGTCTTCCATCTGCTGCTTCACTCCCCAAATGCCTGCAACAGCCAGGGCTGGGCCAAGCTGAAGTCGGAGCCCAGAACTCAACTGGGGTCTCCCAAACCCTTGAGCCGCCACCACTGCCGCCCAGGATGTGTGTTAGCAGGAAGCAGAGGGACCAGGACCTGACCCAGGCACTCTGATGTGTGGCACAGACACCCCAGCCAGCGTCTTAACTGCCCCCGAAATAAATACATTAAAAAAAAAAATTGAAAAGATGAATAACATTTTAAAAACCAAAATGAGCATGTGGCTGCCCTGACCCCCCTCCCTGGGGCTGGCACAGGGATGAGAAGTCCCAGGGACTTCTGGGTGCAGGAGCTCTGCAGAGGCAGGGCTGCCACTGCGCAGGTGCATCTATGCCCACTGCGCCTGCTCCTCTCGGCACCCGGCCTGAAGGACAGAAACAGAGCAGGCCTGAGCCCACCAACGGCCACAGCTACTAACGTGGGAGAGGACGCTTAGGCCAGTAGTGAGTGAGAAGTGGTGGCACCGTCCTCAGCGTGTCCCATCCGAGCTCACTCAGCCTCACGTCTCTCGGCAGGCAGCCGGGCCACCCCCACTACAGAGGTGAGCAAGTGGAAGCTTAGAGGGGAGACCTCACCCACGATCACACTCAGGCCGTGTGCACCCAGAGCCTGTCCCCTGACCACTCTGCGGGGCCCCAGAGCTCGGGGAGGGAGACTCACCTAAAATCCCCCTCCAGCTTCTCCTGCTGCACCAGCTTCGTCACAATGGGCCCCATCAGAGTTTTGTTCACCATGGTCCCCAGCATGAAATACCCGAAGATGCTCAGGGGCCCAAGCCAGCCTGTGCTGCAAGGCGGAGGGAGGGAGGGCGAGGAAGGGTGAGGGGCGCCCCATATCTCCACAGGCCCCAGCCAGGATGCCTCCCCTCTCGTCTCATCTCAGTAGCCCCGTCTGCTCCTACGGGGGGACACCTGACATTCAGTGAGAGCTGTCAAAGTGCCAGGATCCCTGTGATCTGAAACAGCAGAGGGCAACAGGCAGAGCTGGGCCTGAGCACGTGCCATAGGATGACACCTTGGGTTGCAGGTGGGCGGGCGGGGAGGGAGGCCTCCTTCGGACCTGACCTGGGAGAGCCAATGCCCACCCCAGGCGACCTTGAGGGCGGAGAGGCATCACCTCTGGAAGCACTGGTAAGTGTAGTAGACGAGGGTGAAGGGGGAGATGATCAGCTGGCTGGCCATGCTGCTGAGCTGCCGACAGAACCGCTCCACGTCCTGGCTGATGCGCTGGTCCCTGGGGCAATGACACAGGGGCTGGACCTCAGGCTGCACAGACCTGACCGCTTCTCCCAACCTCACCCTCCAGCGCCGCCAGCAGGTACCCGGCGGGAAGAAGGACCCAGGGAAGGCTGGTTTCCCGGAGCAACTGACCCTCAGCGCCTTCATCAGGGTTCCAGGCAGCAGCTTCCCACAGTGCCTCAGAAAGAGTGAGACTGCAAGGGTCCAGCACCCAGGGGCTTGCGCCAGCCCTGAGCAGAGCCAGAGGACACTTGAAGGGGGGGCAGCCGTTCTTTCTGGATGGTCAGGAAAACTGGCCCTGCTATCTCCATTCTCCCTACTTTCTCTGCTTTGAGCCCGAGCCTGCTCCACTCCAGCCGGGCGGCTGAGCCGCCGTAAGGGGCTGAGGGTGGAAGCGGCGGCCACCTGCCCAGGGTCTCTGCTGCGAAGCTGGTGTGAGCGGAAGAAAGGCCGCCTCGAGGTCCCATCTCACCCCCCAGGGCCACACTGACTGCTACTCGTGACGAGACGCCGAGTGGCCCTGGGCAAGTCGCCGGCCATCCCTCACTCCCAGGGAGCACCTGCTATGTGTCGGGCTCTGTGCTCAGGGCTACGCGAACTACTGTCATCCTCAACTTACAGAAGGGGACCTGGGGCTCAGCGTACGAGCTGCAAGCTGGGAGGTGCCAGGAGTTGAATCCTGGCCTGCAGTCAGTTTGTTCCCTGCAGAAAAGCCAAAAGCTGGTCTTCCAGCAAGGTCTCTGTCTTCCAGGGGCCTCCCCGGCCACCCAGGGTATAAACCGGACAAAAGGGAGCTATTCCTGGCCTCCTTGTTTTAGCTCCCTGTTCTCAATGCTGCAGCCTCTCCAGACACCCGCAGCAAAGCACCCCCACCCCACCTGGCCTCTGTGAGGAATATCTGTAAGTAGCCAAAGCAGACGATCTCCTTGGGGCCTGCCGCCCGGCGTCCCAAGGGCTAAGCCAGACACAAAGGGTCACGCAGAGGGGTGTGAGCACAGAGAGGGTGCCTACGGGTTATCGATGTCATCCCGCAGCACGTTCAGGGTGTAGTACACGCGGCCCCGGAAGTAGAGGCGGTGCAGGTGCTCGGTGAGGTCCTTCCTCCAGCTCACATACAGCAGCTTGCAGGTGAACTGGTCAAAGCTCTTCAGCTGTGCAGTGGGGGAGGCAAGGGGAAGGGAGGGGAGGGAGAGCTGGCTTCCTGCGAGTCTCGGTTCAAAGCTCAGGGCTGGCAGGAAGCCTCTGCTGACGGGGCCCGGCCCCTCTGATCACTCAGCACTTTTCTTGTTTACAGAGGATTCTCCCTTCCTCATTCACCCGCGGGTTCATTCCCTCTGCAAATCCGAAGGCCCAACCAAGGCAAGGCCCTCGCGCTCCGGGCCACAGGGGCCTGCCTTGCCGGGGCCACGTCACCCATCCCACTAATGTTCTTCCTCCCCGGCCCCGACGCTGGCAACGGGGTTCAGGATGTGATAAGTGTGTGTGGGCTAAAGGCCCATCCAAAGCGGCCGGAGCAGGATGAGAAGCAGTTTCCCCAAGAAAACAGGCGGCACAGCGTGGCAGAGAACAGCGGCAGGGTCTTCTGCTGCTGCCTAAGAAGCACCAATGCGCTTGAGCCCCGGGGAACGGCCGTGAGCTCAGGGTGCCGCCGGGAAACACTGGTGAGGGCTGCGGCATGCTACGGCAGAGGAAACTTGGGTACAGAGAGAGGGACAGCGTGGTGGAGGGAAACAGGGGGGAAAGCTGAGGACTTGAAGCGGTGATGATGGAGTCTACTGAGACCCCAGCAGGACGCGGGCACTGAGGCGCGGTGGGTTAAGCGGCCGCCAATGACGCCGGCATCCCATCTGAGCACTGGTTCTAGTCCTAGCTGCTCTGTTTCTGACCCAGCTCCTTGCTACTGTGGGAAAGCAGCCAAAGAGGGCCAAGCCCTTGGGCCCCTGCCATCCACGTGAGCGACCCAGCTGCAGTTCCTTCCTCAGGGTTTTGGACGTTGTGCCCATTTGGGGAATAAAGCAGTGGATGGAAGATTCTCTCTCTCTCTCTGTAACTCTGCCTTTCAAATAAACAAATCTTAGCAAAATAAAAAGAAAGAAAAATGAGCAGGCTTTAGCCAACTGAACAAAGGGTGGGGGGCCGGTGCTATGGTACAGCGGGTTAAAGCCCTGGCATGAAGCGCCGCATCCCATATGGGCGCCAGTTCTAGTACCGGCTGGCTGCTCCTCTTCCCACCCAGCTCTCTGTTGTGTCCTGGGAAAGCAGAAGATGGCCCAAGTCCTTGGGACCCTACATTCGCATGGGAGACCTGGAAGAAGCTCCTGGCTCCTGATTTCGGATTGGCCCAGCTCCGGTCATTGTGGCCATGTGGGAAAAGAACCAGAGAATGGAAGACCTCTCTCTCTCTCTCTCTCTCTCTCTCTCTCTCTCTCTCTCTGCTTCTCTGTAACTCTGCCTTTCGAATAAATAAATAAATATTAAAAAAAAAAAAAAAGTGTTCTGAGCTCCCTAAAGCAAGAGGTCTAAGAATGAAACAGACACTGCCCATTTCCACTAAATGCTGAATTCAATCCAAACCTCGTGGCCCAGCCCTAGGAGATGGAAACACGGGAGAGAATGGTCCAGAGCGTGCCAACAGGAAGATCAACGCCCTGTCTAGGCTCCAATCCCCCAGGGCAACCAGCATCCTCCTAGTTCCCAGAAGGGGGAGGGGACACAGCTTCGTGGCTTGCCTCCTGCCTCCGGGAGCAGGTCTGGGCACTCCACCGGCACTGGACCGGAGGGGGAGCCTTACCGAGGAGTTGACAACGATGAGCACCACAGCCAGGAACGTCAGGGCCTTGAACCCATCCAAGTCTTTGCTCCCCAAGACCCCGTAGTACTGACTGGGGATCAGGCCAACCTGGTAGATGACCAGTTGTTCTAGGGCGAGGGCGAGGAGTCAGAAGTCCGTGGTAGGGGTTAATAAGAGGGAAGGACTCCCCTCCCACTCACCCACACCCTAGAGAGGCGGAGGGGGACCCAGAACCAGGGTGCTACCTCCGTCCCCCACCCCGGCCGCATTCACTCACCCAGCAGGGCCACACATAAGAGGGTCAGGAACATCAGGACGTTCTGCGCCGACCACGAGGGAAACAGAACCTTCTGTATCCTCAGGAACCGCTGCAGAAACTGCAGATCTAACCTGGGCCTGAAGCAGAGAAGCAGAGGGACGGCCAGGCGGGCAGTGAGGCCTTGGGAGCTGCTGTTACGCCTCCCTGCACCGTCCTGCAGAAGGGCTGGGCCATGCAGAAACCGAGTTTCCGGATACTGATGATGGCGGGGGGAGGGGTGGGAGGAGATGTAACATTATTAACACAAGGAAATGCAGGAGAAGATTTTTTTTTTTTTTTTTTACAGGCAGAGTGGACAGTGAGAGAAACAGAGAGACAGAGAGAAAGGTCTTCCTTTTCCATTGGTTCACCCCTCAAAGGCTGCTGCGGCTGGCGCACCACACTGATCCGAAGCCAGGAGCCAGGTGCTTCTCCTGGTCTCCCACATGTGTTCAGGGCCCAAGCACTTGGACCATCCTCCACTGCACTCCCGGGCCACAGCAGAGAGCTGGACTGGAAGAGGAGCAACTGGGACAGAATCCGGTGCCCCGACCGGGACTAGAACCCAGGGTGCTGGCGCCACAGGCAGAGGATTAGCCTATTGAGCCACTGCACCGGCCAGAATATCTGAATGCAGATACCCGAATAATACCGAGGTGAGAAAGCATTTCTCCAATCAGATCCCCGATCCACAAATGATAAAGCTGAAACTGATGGATTTAATTTTATTACAATTAAATATTTTTGTTCAACACAGTGTCTTAAAGAGCTGGAGCAGCTACCTGCAGTGTAAAAGCAACAAACTAAATCCACAGCACACAACCTATTCCTGCACACCAGGAAGCCGAGAAAGGATATACACAAAGGCGATTCACAAAGAGGAAAAGCAGATGGCTAACTGACACAGGAACGTGAACACAGGGGGAGACCACCTTGCAACCACGAGATCGGCACTCTCCAGCCAGACAAGCCCAAACGATCCGGGCAACTAGAACCTTCTGTTGGGATGTACAAACGGGTGTAAGTGCTCCAGGGAACAACCCAGCCGATCAGATGTGACCATGGGGACACACCTGCCAGAATGCTCCTGAACTGCGGTCTGTGGTGGCAAAAAGCTGGAAACAACCTAGGTCTATGGGACCAGTGCTGTAGCGCAGAGGGTTAAAGCACCGGCCTGCAGCACCAGCATCCCATGTGGGCGCTGGTTCAAGTCCCGGCTGCTCCACTTCCATCCAGCTCTCTACTATGTCCTGGGAAAGCAGTAGAAAATGGCCCAAGCACTCCCATGGAAGACCCAGAAGAAGTTCCTGGCTCCTGGCTTTTGATCAGCTCAGCTCCAGCTATTGCGGCCATTTGGTGAGGGAACCAGTAGATGGAAGACTCTCTCTCTCTGTAATGGAAGGAGGGAGGGAAGAAGGAAGGAAGAGGTCTATGCACACAGAGTGGCACCACACAGCACCCACAAGTGAGAACCAGAGTGCTTCACAGCACAAGATGACCTCAAATACACAACGTGGGGGCCGGCACCCATACGGGCACAGGTTCGAGTCCCAGTTGCCAGGAACTTCCTCCAGGTCTTCCCACGCAGGTGCAGGACAGGTGCACACCATCTTCTACTGCTTTCCCAGGCCATGGCAGAGAGCTGGATCGGAAGTGGAGCAGCCGGGACTTGAACCGGTGCCCATGAGGGATGCTGGCATTGCAGGCGGTGGCTTTACCACAGGCTGCTCCACTTTCAATCCAGCTCCCTGCTGATGCACCTGGGAAAGCAGCGCAAGATGGCCTGAGTAGGAGACCTGGATGAAGCTCCTGACTCCTGGCTTCCGCCTGGCCCAGCTCTGGCCATTGCCACCATTTGGGGAGTGAAGCAGCGGACGGAAGATTCTCTCTCTGTAACTCTGCCTTTGAAATAAATATATAAATCTTAAAAAAAAAAACCTAGAAATAAATTTTTTTAAATCACAGCATATTACCATTTCTATAAATTCAAAGTCACTGTTTTTAGGGTAACTTTCAAAGGTGACTGTAAAAACCCTCCCTCACCACAGCACGGCGGTGGGTGTCTGAGAAGGGGAGAGAAGGAGACAGAACCGCAAGGACGATCTAAAAGGAGGGGCTGGCACCATCAGTCCTGTGCGCCCAGAGAATGCCAGTTGCGAAGGCGAGATCCCACAAGTAGGGAGCAGGCGGTGACGGACTCCGCGCCGAGGCCGAGGGGCAGCAGCGGGGCGGTGCAGCCCCAGATCCCACAGGAGGGCGGGCGCCCTGCGCGGCCACCTGAGCCGGGAAGGGGGCTCAGGGCGGCGGGGCGGTCGTGTCCGCCGCCACATCCCCGGGCCGGACGCCCCGCGACCCAGCTCGCCTCCCAGCCGCCTGCTCACCTGGCGCCAGCTCCGGGCGCGGGCCCCGGGACCGCCATGACCCCGAGTCCTACGGCGAGCGATCACTGCGGTCCCCGGGTCGGCTCCGGGCAGAGTCCAAGGAGCTCGCGGCCGGCCCGGGAGGGGCGGGGCCCCGGTGACCACAGAGACGGAGGCGGATAGAGGGGACGCATCGCTCCCGGAAGCGACCGACTTCTCCGAAATCTACCAAAGAGAGCCCAGGGTGGATTAGGCCGACCCGGCGGCTAGAGCGCCCCCTTCTGGACCTGGGAGGTTTCCCCCTTGGACATCCGGCCCCTGGCTATGTAACTACTTTTTTACAAGAATTTTAGATTTTTAATCTAGTAGATGTTTCACACATTGTCCCAGAGAAGCCAGCGCGATCTTTAAAAAACCACTGATCAAGGGCCGGCGCTGTGGCATAGCGGGTAAGGCAGTGCTGACATCCCATATGGCATGTTCGAGTCCCTGTTGCTCCTCTAATGATCCAGTTCTCTGCTGTGGCCTGGGAAAGCAGTAGAAGATGGCCCAAGACCCGGAGGAAGCTCCTGGTTCCTGGCTTTGGATCAGCACAACTCTGGCCATTGCAGCCAATTAGGGAATGAACCAGCAGATGGAAGACCTCCCTCTCTCTCTCTCTCTCTGCTTCTGCCTCTGTCTCTCTGTAACTCTGCCTTTCAAATAAAATAAGCAATTTTTTAAAAAGAAAAAGAAAAAAACAGATCAAGTTTCCAATTGCAGTGGAAATAAAATCTAAACATCATTGTTCCTTCTAGCTGGGTTTTTTTTTTTTCTTTTATTTATTTGACAGATAGAGTTAGACATTGAAAGAGAAAGGTCTTCCTTCCGTTGGTTCACTCCCCAAATGGCTGCCTCAGCCAGCACTGCACCGATCCAAAGCCAGGAGCCAGGTACTTCTTCCTGGTCTCCCATGTGGGTGCTGGGGCCCAAGCACTTGGGCCATCCTCTACTGCCTTCCCGGGCCACAGCAGAGAGCTGGACTGGAAGAGGAGCAACCAGGACTAGAACCTGGCGCCCATATGGAATGCCGGCACTGCAGGCAGAGGATTAACCTAGTGAGCCATGGCACTGGCCCGCTGGGTTTTATTTCAAGATTTATTTATTTCAATGGCAGAATGACAGAGGGAGAGGGAGACACACACACACTCACACACACACACACACACACACACACACACACGTCTTCCTCCCATTGGTTCACTCTACAAGGCCACAATAACCAGGACCGGACCAGGCTGAAGCCAGGAACCTGGCCTTCATCATCTCCCACGTGGGTGACAGGGACCCAAGCGCTTGGGCCATCATCCGATGCCTTCCCAGGTCCATTAGTGGGAGGCCTGACTGGAGCCTAAGTAGCTGAGACTCCAATCAACACTTAGCTGTGGGATGCTGCCTCACTGGGTGGTTAACCCAGGCCGTCATGTGGGCCACTTGCTCATTTCTGCTAAATGAAAGGCCACTGTGTTTCAACCTCAGGGTCCTTGCAGTTGTCTCTGCTGGATCATGCTGCCCCCAGGCCTAAAGCTTCCCGCTGCTGGTGCTTGCTCATCAGCAGCTGAGATGTCCCGTGTTCTCCTACCTAGAATATGTGGTCCTACTCCATCATTCCCTTGTGCATTACCCTTTTATATTAATGCTTGTTGTGATCTAAAATGGTCTTGTTTCCTTACTTATTGTGTATCTTCCCCTATCAGAATAAACTTTATGGGGCCAGCACTGTGGAGTAGCAGGTGAAGCTGCTGCCTACAGTGTGGGCCTGCCATATAGGCACCGGTTTGAGTCCCAGCTGCTCAACTTGTGATCAAGCTCTCTGATATTGGCTAAGAAAGCAGTAGAAAGTGGCCCAAGTCCTTGGGCCCCTGCATGCAGGTGGGAAACTCGGAAGAAGCACCTGGCTCCTGGCTTCGGATCAGCGCAGCTCTGACCATTGTGGCCATCTGGGGAGTGAACCAGCAGATGGAAGACCTCTCTCTCTCTCTCTCTCTCTCTCTCTCTCTCTCTCTGTAAACCTACCTTTTGAATAAATAAGTAAATCTTAAACAACTTTATCAGAGCAGGGACTCTGCCTACTGTCTGCTAATTTTCCAGTACCTAGAACACTGCTAGTGTGTAGGAAGTGCTTAATAACTTTTTAAAGTGTTGAAAGGCTGACATGGTGGTGTAGCAGGTAAAGCCATTGCCTGTGATGCAGGCATCCCATATGGGCACTGGTTCCAGTCCTGGCTGATCCACTTCTGATCTAACTCCGTGCCGGTGGCCTGGGAAAGCAGTGGAAGATGGCCAAGGCCTTGGGCCCTGCCACCGCATGGGAGACATGGAGGAAGTTCCTGGCTCCTGGCTTTGACCTGGCCCAGCCCCTTCTATTGTGGCCATTTGGAGAGCAAACCATGGAAGGAAGACTTCTCTCTCTCTCTATCCTCTCTCTTTCTCCCTCTCTCTCACTCCCTCTTTTTCTCTCTCTCCTCTTCTCTCTCTGTCTCTCCCTCTGTTTCTGTAACTGTGCCTTTCAAATAAAAATAAATGAGTCTTTAGAAACATTAAGTGTTAAGTGAATGAAATGCCTATCAACCGACTACAGGGCTCAAAGAGAAGCTCAAGCAGCACGGGCTCCCAGAACCCCAGCTCTGAACGTGGATGCCCCTCCCCACCTTCCCTCCTCCCACCTCCAGTCCTCATGAAGCGTCAGCTCCATGCTGAGCACTCGACCAGACCCACGTCTCACCTGGCTCCTTGCAGCTGGGCCGGTGGAGCAGCTGTGACAAAGGCACCTTCCAGCAGGCTTCCTCGGCTTTGCACCAGTGGACTGCCCAGCCTTCTAATTCTTTGTTGGGCAGGCTTCTCAACACCTTGTCCTGAGCTGTGTCCCAGGCCTCCGTCCACTGGAAGCCAGCGGTGCCCCCACCTGCCCAGCCGTGTTAACTAAAAATTGTCTCTAGACATTGCCACAAGTCCCTTGTGGCTGGGGAGGGGCAGGACCCAGTCTTGCCCCGCCCCAAGCATTGAAGACAGAGAGAAGCATCCTACTTGGGGATGATGGGAGTCTTTGTTACTTTGGAAACCAAATAAGCATGTCAAATGGAAAATTTTTGATAAATTAACAAGCCAACCGAAGCATCAAAGCAAGCAACCTCTCTAGGGCAATCCAGGTTTACACCTCTTGGCACCTTTCACTCTCAGCAATGCCCTGGTTAGCTGGTGGGCCTTGGGCACAGCAGTTGAGACATCACTTCTATACCTGCATCCCATATCGGAGAGTCTGTGTCGGAGCCACAGCTCTCTCACAATTCTGGCTTTTTGGGAGCAGCAGGGGAGGGCTTAGATACCTGGGGCCCGACACCCACCTGCGAGCCCCAGATTGAATTTGCAGCTCCTATCTTTGGCTTAACCCAGGGAGGGCTGTTGCAGGTACCTGGGGAGGGCACCAGCCAATGGGAGAGCTCTCTCTCTCTCTCTCTCTCTCTCTCTGCCTCTCAACTATAAAAATTAAAATTCACAGAAACTTAAAAAAAATTTTAAAAAGCATAAACCAACCAGACAAAAACTCAGAGACCGCCGTCTTTGCTTCTGTTTTCTGCTCGCCTTGAACTTCTTTAGCTGTTAGACTCCTGCTCTGCTTCCTCACCCTCGTACATAAAAGGAAGACAAGTTGGTCTTTCTTAAAAGGGAAAATTCCATAACAACAGTTTTAGATGAAGCAGCCGTCATGCTTCTGGACTCCTCTTACAGATGATTAGCCCAGGGGCAAAGGGGCCAACACAAAGACATCTCTGCAGCTGGGGAGGCAGTGCAAAAACCGGGAAGCAACCAGAGTGTGGCCCAGGAGGACGGTTAAACAAAATAAGTATTCTCACTCTGTACAGTACGCTTGTACCGCCTCTGGCCAGAATGGGAGAGGTAGCGCCGGCACCGTCGGGACTCACACCTCCGACTTCAAAGCCAGGTTATGTGGGTTCAGATCCCCACTCTTCCAGTAATCTCTGTGTGACCTGGAGCCAGTTGCCTCAGTTTCCTAATCTGTGGAATGGAGGCACAGTCTTTCTTACCTCTGAGGGCTGCTGTGGGAAGCACACAGGGAAACAGGAAGTATTTAGACAATTCTGGGCAATCCAGAGTTGGGGTGGGTGGGTGTTGTGCAGCAGATTGGCCACTACTTGGGAATCCTCCATGCCCTATCAGAGTGCTGGTCCCAGCTCTGGCTGCTCTGCTTCTGATCCAGCTTCCTACTAATGCAAATCCTGGGAGACAGCAGATGATGGCCCCTGACTCCCAGGAAGACCTGGACGGAGCTCTGGGCTCCTAGCTTCAGCCTAGCCCAGTACTGGCTCTTATGGGCATTTGGGGAGTGAGCCAGCAGATGGAAGATCTCTCTCTCTCTCTCTCTCTCTCTCTCTCTCTCCCTTTCAAATAAATAAATAGATCTTTACCAAAAAAATAAAAAGCCAAATATTACATTATTACATCATAGACGTGCTGTATTTTTGTTTGTTTTTAAAGAATTTAATTGAAAATTTTGCAAGTGCATGGTAAAACAGCTTCATGCAAGGTGATGGAGCACATAACAATCTATTCTAAGGAATCGTCCCAGAAGTGTTTTATGTACATGCAAACTCATGTTTTACTATGTGTGTGTATATATATATATAGTTAACATTTTTACTTATTTACTTTGAT
This sequence comes from Sylvilagus floridanus, assembly GCA_949820135.1. Lineage (NCBI taxonomy): Eukaryota > Metazoa > Chordata > Mammalia > Lagomorpha > Leporidae > Sylvilagus > Sylvilagus floridanus. The sequence continues at coordinate 4,867,427 of OX463228.1, read as the reverse complement.
TTATTTGAAAGGCCTTGTCTCCCATGTGGGTGGCAGGAATTCAAGTATTTAACTCACTGTCTGCTGCCCCTCAAAGTGCTCGTTAGCAGGAAGGTGGAATTAGGAGGGAGCTGGGACCTGAACACAGGCACAGGCATTCTGATACGGGGTGCAGGCACACCAAGCTGCCTCAAGGTGCCAGACACCCACCCTTGTGTTCCTGTAGTGAATATGCACACACACACACACACACACACACACACACACACACTTCTCAGTCTCTATGTTACTGTATTTAGTGTGTGCACAGGCTCTTTTTTTCTCTTTTTCCATTAGAAAAGCCAATCTTGCCACTTACTTTTTAAAAAGAGTTTTTGGCTGGCGCTGCAGCTCACTAGGCTAATCCTCCACCTGTGGTGCCGGCACCCTGGGTTCTAGTCCCAGTCAGGGCGCCGGGTTCTAGTCCCGGTTGCTCCTCTTCCAGTCCAGCTCTCTGCTGTGGCACAGGAGGGCAGTGGAAGATGGCCCAAGTGCTTGGGCCCTGCACCCTCATGGGAGACCAGGGGGAAGCACCTGGCTCCTGGCTTCGGATCAGCACAGCACGCCGGCTATAGCGGCCATTTGGGGGGTGAAGCAACAGAAGGAAGACCTTTCTCTCTGTCTCTGTCTCTCACTGTCTAACTCTGCCTGTCCAAAAAAAATTTTTTTTTCTCCCTTCCTTCCTTCCTTCCTTCCTTCCTCCCTCCCTTCCTCTCTCTCTCTTTCTCTCTTTATCTCTCTCTCTTTCTTTCTCTTTCTTCCTTCCTTCCTCCCTCCCTCTCTCTCTCTCTCTTTCTTTCTCTTTCTCTCTTCCTCCCTCCCTCTTTCTTCTCTCTCTCTTTCTTTCTTTTTTTTAAGGCAGAGAGAGACAATGCTTCCACCAGCTGGTTCACTCCCCAAATGCCTATACAGCCAGGGCCGGGCCAAGCCAAAGCCAGCAGCCAGGAACTCCACCTGGGTCTCTCCCATGGGTGACAGGGGCCCGAGGATGGAAGCCTCCCAGAGTGTGTGTTAGCACGAAGCTGAATGGGAAGCAGAGGATCTGGGACTGGACCCAGCACTCTGATACAGGATACCCGAGTCACAGCTGGGCTTAGCCTGCTGTGCCACAACACTGGCCCTGCTGCTTGCTTTGTATACTTTATATCTTTTTATTTTTTAAGAGAACAAGTCCACTTTTACCAATTTAATTTTTTTAAGATTTATTTATTTATTTGAAAATCAGAGTTACAGAGAGAGACGAGAGAGATCATCCATCTGCTGGTTCACTCCCCAAATGGCTGCAACAACCAGGGCTAGGTCAGGCTGAAGCCAGGGGCCAGGAGCTTCTTCTGGGTCTCCCATGTGGGAGCAGGGGCCCAGGAACTTGGACCATTTCCCACTGTTTTCCCAGGAGCATCAGCAGGAGGCTGCATCGGAAGTGGAGCAGCCAGGGCTGTAATTAACAGGTGCCCACACGGGATGCCGGCAGCAGGTGTGCGGCACCACAGTGATTTACTTTTCAATAGTTCAACTCCTTGGGGTTCAGCCTCACCAGATTCCCCGTCCAGTGGCTTTCACAGGAAGGTGGCTGCAGAACTTGGCCATGACACTGTTTCCCTGAGTACTCGCAACCTGTCTGCAGATTGGCCTGGTTTGGCTAGGTTTTCTGCCAGCAGTCGCTGGGTTGTTCTTAGCTTTGCACGTATAAGCACATCTCTTAGCCAAATAAAATCCAGTTTCATCTCAGGCATAAACACCTTCAATTTTATTTATTTATATATTTTCAAGATTTATTTATTTAGTTGTAGTCAGAGTGACAAAAAAGGATCTTTCATCCACTAGTTCACTACCCAGATGGTCACAACTACCAGCTGCTGGTGGGCCAGGCGGAAGCCAGGAGCCAGGAGCTTCCTCCAGGCTCCCACGTGGGTGCAGGGACCCAAGCGCTTGGGCCATCTTCTGCTTTCACAGGGGCATTAGCAGGGAGCTGGATCAGAAGAGGAACTGCTGGGTAGACTTGAACTGGCTGCTCTGATATGGGATACTTGTGGTGTGGGTTAACCCGCTACACCACAATGCTGGCCCCAAGAGTTTCGTTTTTAATATTACCTAAAGTAACTCCTTCCCAGAGCTGTCCTTTAACAGGGCAGCAATCCTCTCATCTGTGGTCTTCCCAGCTCTTGATTCACACCCTAGTTAGGGTCAGAGTTGTCCCAGCCTGACTCCCCTGCCAGCCCGAACACCTGCTGTCTCATCCTCATACTCTTAATACCCAGCCTGGGGCCTGGCACATAGAAGGTGCTCATTAAACTCTCCTGGAGCGAATGGAATTATTCTTCTGACCCCAGCTTCCTTGTATATAAAATTAGAATGATAGGGGCTGGCGTTGTGGCACTGAGGGTTAGGCCGTCTCTGTGACCGTGGCATCCATATGAGCACTGGTTTGAGTCCCAGCTGCTCCACTTCTGATCCATCTCCCTGCTACTGCACCTGGGGAAGCAGCAGAAGACAGTCCAAGTGCTTGGATCCCTGCACCCACATGAGAGACCTGGAGAGTTCCAGGTTCCTGGGATTGGGCTGGGCTGGGCCAGGCCTTGGCTATTGTGGCCATTTAGGGAGTAAGTCAGCAGATGTAAAATTTCTCTCTGTCTCTCCCTCTCTCTCTTGTTCTGCCTTTCATATAATTAAATAAATCTTTTAAAAAGTTAGAAAGATCAAGTGATCCTCTATTCCTGGCCATTGTGAGAAATTACCTAGCAATGTGAATGCTCTTAGAAAAGATGAAACGGTAAATGCAAATACTTAGCAAGGCTGCTTTGTCTGAAATGTGTCCTGTGGGCTGACCGGGTCAGGACACCCACAGTGTAGCTGGTTCAAAGCCTGGTGCCGGCTTCCCAGGGGAGACCAGCCTGTTACATTTGTTTCTGGACCAAAGGAGATCAGAGCAGGAAGGATAAAGCTGTCAGCTGCGCCTGGCCCTGCTATCAGAGGATCTAATTGTGAACCCGTCTGGGCCTGTTTTCATCCAGGAAGTTTTTGGAAAGATTATGGTTCACCCTTGAGCTGCAGGGCTGTCAAAAAGGGGAGGGGAGGGGCTGGCGTTGGGGCATCGGGTTAAGCCGCTGTCTGAGATGCCCACATCCAGCGTGAGCATACATTCAAGTCCCAGTTGCTCCACTTCCCATCCAGCTCCCTGCTCATGCACCTGGGGAAGCAGCAGAAGATGGCCCAAGTGCTTGGGCCCCTGCACCCACGTGGGAGCCCCAGGTGGAGTTCTAGGCTCCTTGCTTTGGCCTGTCCCATCTCTAGCTGTTGCAGCCATCTGGGGAGTGGACCAGTGGATGAAAGATCTTTTTCTCTCTTTGTCTCTCTTTCTCTCCCTCTGTCACTCTGCCTTTCAAATAAACCAGCAGGTAGAAGATCTCTCTCTCCCTGTCTCTCCTTGTCTCTCTGTCTCTGTAACTTTGCCTTTTAAATAAATAAAATAAATCTGTAAAAAAAAAAAAAAAGAAAAGAAAAACACTGCAGGTTCTCTCATATGTGGGAACTAAAATTAGAAAAGCAAAAAACAAAACAAAAAAGAAATGCCTGTGTGTATCAGTTTTGCTTCAGATATGGTGTTTTTGAGCTGGTGCTGTGGCGTAGCAGGTAAAGCCACCACCTGCAGCGCTGGCGTCCCATATGGGCGGCGGTTCAAATCTTGGCTGCTCCACTTCCGATCCAGCTCTCTGCTATGGCCTGGGAAAGCAACAGAAGATGACCCAAGTGGTTGGGCCCCTGCACCCACATGGGAGACCTGGAAGAAGCTCCTGGCTCCTGCCTTCGGATCAACGCAACTCCGGCTGCTGTGGCCAACTGGGGAGTGAATCAGCAGATGGAAGACCTTTCTCTCTCTCTCTCTCTCTCTCTCTGCCTCTCCTCTCTCTGTGTAACTCTGACTTTCAAATAAATAAATAAATCTTAAGAAAAAAATATGGTGTTTTCCAGATGTAGCTGGTGCAAAAGGGTATATCCCAAACTGGGTCTTCGAAGGCAACTCAAACTCAACACTATAGCCAAGGCGCCAGCCGGAGCCCCGGGAGAGTCCACACAGGCCGCCTCGAGGTGCCCAGCTAGACTCCTCATTCATATTTATATGTATTTATATGTCCTCCTAGGTGATGGAGGGACATATGTAATATTTATTTTAATTTATGCAAGGGCGCGAGATCTGCCCCCTCTGTTATAAACACAGGTCTCTTGGTATTTATTGGACTTCGTGGGGTTGGTGGAGGCAGAGTGGGGGGGTGGGGGGTGGGTCACGGCTTTAGTGAGTGACACCCTCCGCCCTCCAGCGTCTCAACCCCGCAGGTTTGCCGTGCGAGGCTTCAGGGAGCTGCTGGGAATGAGGTCTGGTAAACCTCCTCCAGGTTACCCCTAAGGGGTGGCTGTCGGGGTCACCCGGTATGTTCTGTGAACACAAATAAACTTGATTTACCGTCCAAAAAATATATTTTGTCAAAATTGCCTTTAAATCTTAGTCAAATTATTATTATTTTTTTGACATGCAGAGTTAGACAGTGAGAGAGAGAGACAGAGAGAAAGGTCTTCCTTTTTCCGTTGGTTCACCCCCCAATGGCCGCTGCGGCCAGCACACCTTGCCGATCCGAAGCCAGGAGCCAGGTGCTTCTGCTGGTCTCCCATGTGGGTACAGGGCCCAAGCACCTGGGCCATCCTCCACTGCACTCCCGGGCCACAGCAGAGAGCTGGACTGGAAGAGGAGCAACTGGGACAGAAGCTGGCACCCCAACCGGGACTAAAACCCGGGGTGCTGGCGCCGCAGGCAGAGGATTAGCCTATTGAGCCACGGCGCAGGCCCAAACACAAATTATTTTTAAAGATTTGCTTATTTTTATTTGAAAAGCACAGTTACAGAGAGGGAGATACAGAGAGAGAGAGAGAGAGAGAGAGAGAGAGAGAGAGAGAGAGACCACAATGCCAGGGGCTGGGCTAGGCTAAAGCCAGGAATCAAGACCTCCAACCCCCCCGAAAAAAACCCTCCATCCAGGTCTCCCACGTTGGTGCAGGGGCCCAAGCACTTGGGCCACCTTCTGCTGCCTTCCCAGATGCATTTGCAGGGAGCTGGATAGGAAGTGGAGCTGCCAGGTCTAGAAATGGTGCTCATGGTGGGATGTTCGCATCGCAGGTTCTGGCCTAACACTCTGCACCACAACACTGGCCCCAAACAATTTGTTAGGAATGGCATATTATTATAGCCTTAATGATCTGTGACTAGCTTAAACTTCACAGCATATGAGTAAAATTGACATCTTTTTATTTGATTGTTGCTTACATTTCTGCTGAACTATGGTCTCCTTAACTGTATATTTGTTGAACTCTTTATGTAGTGGAGTATTAAGCCTTTGACTATAAAATGAATCTTTATCTCAAAATAATAAAACAAAATGTTAAGTTGAAAAAATAGCTTGTCTATGAGATCTTAAAAGAAAAGCATTAAAGGTATCTGATTGATTGAAAAACAAAATACCGCATGCAACATTTGGGACATGTTATATACTACAAAGCTACTCATTGTTCATATGAAATTCAAATTGGGTGTCTTGTGAGTTTGTTTGCTCAACCTGGCAGCCTTCTAGCTGGGTGACCTGGGCCAGGCTGTGTCACCCCTTTGAGCTTTGGTCTCCTTATCTATAAAGTAGAGATACTGGGCTTTCTGTTTTGTAGTGAGAGTTAAGTTAGATCTTCACGTTAAGTGCTCAGCTCAGCACATTAAGCGCCCAGTAAATCGGCTATTAGAATTCATTGCATTTATTTTAATTTCATTCTGTCCTAGAGAATTACAATGAATGCCATCAAGTTAGGTTTACCTAGCATTTCTCAGAAGTGCTGCAGTTCATGTGAGTTGTGAGTGACAGCTGGCTGGGGTGGTGAGCGCGAGTCTGGGCCGGGCTCAAGGAAAAGGGTGAATGAGAGACAATGAATGAGTGAATGAATTGTGCTTCAGACACTGACTTCTCAGCTATGTCTTGGAGTTTCCCCAAATCAACAGGCCAATAGAGAGAGAGAGAGAGAGAGAGAGAGAGAGAGAAAGAGAGAGGCCCGTGTTGTGGGCCAGTGTGTGAAGGTGCCACTTGCAACACTAGCATGCCATATCCAAGTGCCAGTCCCTGCAGCTCCACTTCTGATCCAGCTCCCTACTAATGTGTTTGGGAAGTCAGGGAAGATTGCCCAGGTACGTGGACGTTGCTACGCGTGTGAGAGACCCAGAGAGTTCTTCGCTCCTGGCTTCAGCCCGGCCCATCCCTGGCTGTTGCATCATTTGGGAAGTGAACCAGGAGACTGAAGATCCTCTCATTCTCTCTCTCTCCCTCTCCCTCTCTGCCTTTTAAATAATAGAGGGTGTGATCCTCCCAGAAGCCAGTAGGGGGAGCGTGTGCATTTTAATAGAACTGCAACAATACTTATTACAGCCAAACAACATACTGCAGGTTTTCCACATTTCAAAGACAATGGAGGGCTTAAGAAAGCTGGTGTGTGTGTGTGTGCGCACACGTGCGTGCACTGGTCAAGAAGAGAGTCAGTGTAGACCCCCCCCACCAAAAAAAAAAAAAAAAGTTGAAAATATCTTCCCATAAAGAATTTGCCCCAAAGGGCCATGGACAGATGTTCTAGAAAATGAAAGCAATGCAGAACTGGGCAGACAGTGTGCAGAAGGAACAAGACTGCAAAACACACCCGCAGCCAAAAGCAAGTGGCAGACCAACATTGGGGGGTGGGGGTGTCTGCCTTCCTAAGATTAAGGGAAGCAGTGTAATGTTCACTGGGTGCCAGGCCTCGTGCTGGGAGACTTCGAAATGCTGGCTCAGCACCTCCCGGGTACACAGCCCTGAGAGCGAGGAACTAACCAGAAGAGCCGCGGCTCCGCCCCGAGTTCGCCCAGCTGGGAAAGGCAAGCAGGGTTCGGACCCAGGTTTAGGCGCTTCCAAGTCCTCGCCCGTCCCCACACTGGTTTTCCAAGATTTCAAGTCTGAGTAGCACCTAGTGTCCAAATCTGGTGCTTTTTGGAGAAGGCTTTGGAAGCTGTGAATCCTAAGCAGCCAGAGAGCCACGGCAAAGGAAAAATGAGCCAGAAAAAGGGTCAGAAGAGCCGACAGCCTGGGAGTAGGCCTGGCAGGGCTGGAGAGTGGGCACTGGGGAGCCAGAGGCTGGGAATGGCGGGTGGAGGGGAGGAGGAACCCGTGGGGGCTGGCAGCCCAGGAATCTGTTTGTCCTGTCCCTTGCATGCTGAGCTGCCATTCTCATTTCTAAACCTTCCAGTCTGGAGCTCCCCACCACCACTGCAACGCCCTCCCCCATGGTGGCACCTGCTGGCTGCAGGGCCTCCGTTGAATGGACAAGTTCCCAGGATGCCTGGCCCTTCCCCCACCTTTTACATAGCCAAGCCCTGGGACAAAAGGCGCCCGGGGTCTGGGGCTGCTCACGCTCCCGCCAGCTCTGCGGAGTGCCAGACAGCTGGAGCCGCGCTCCACACCAAGTCACTCACATTTGCTACACCTCTGTCCATGCCTTCCTGCCCGACCCGAGGCCAGGGCCACGTGCCCACCAGACCCCGGGCCCCTCATCCCAGGTCTCCGGAGGCTGAGGGGGGTCTTGCTGGGGAAAACAGAACAGCAGGGCAGCAGGGGTACGGTGGGGGTGCAGGGCGGCAGGGCAGCGCATGCCACTCACCCCACAGCTTGGCGGAAGCTGCTTGCACATGGTGGCTGCCCCGTGGGATACGGGTCCCCTTTTTCTTGCATGGTTCCTTTACCCATTGATACTATTTACTGAGCACCTACCCAGTGCCAGGGACGATGCTAAGTGCTTCCCAGCTGTTCCCTTATTTAATCCTCAATGCAGCCCAGGGTGACAAATGTGCAGACGCATTTTCCAGATGAGAAGAGCCCCCCCCCCCCCCCCCCCCCCGCCCAGGCCTCCTCAGGGTCAGCTGGGCAGCAGGAGCTCCGGGATGTGAATCCAGGTCTCCCCCACCCCCACCTTGAGAGCGACCCCTTCCTCAAACCCTCCCACCCAATTCCCCGATCCATGCCCACATCCCCAGTGGGACAAGGCGCCATCTCCCTTTCCCGGTCCTCAGGCCTGGCCCTACCTGGGCCCCCCCAGGCATTCCTCACTTCCGGGAGAAGCCCTGTGGAGACACAGGCCTGGCTTGGATCTGCGGTCCCCCAAATCCTTGCTCCCTTCTCACAGGCCCCGCCCTTGTGGACCAGGCCGAGCTTCAGAGGAGCCCTGGTGGATTCTAACTGGGGTTCCTGCCTCCCCAACTTGCTATTGTGGGCCAACACATCAAAAGGCACCCTGGCAGGGGGTGGGGGGAGACCTTGGACCTGGCTACTTTCTGCCTCAGAAAGGCCAAAAGAGACCTGAGGGTGGTCCAGCAGCTGTCCAGCTCAAGGGCCTGGCCACTTTCAGGTACAATGATCTCAATCGATGGGGTCCTCGAGAAGTTCACGGAAAGTAGAATTAGAAAATAAGTCTAATTTGGTGTCAAAGGCATTTTAAATCCATGCCGAGTTCTTACACATATGCATTGTCCATGAATTTTAGGGGATCCCTTCTATATACTTCTCAAAGTTTTTTACACCAAAATAAGGGTATCTTCTAATTCCATTTTACAGGAACTTTTAAAGTTCCCTCCTACATGTACCCAGCAGATGGTACCACAAAGTGATTCTTTCCTTCATTTTCCAAAAACTCAAACTGCATACATATCTAAATGTTTCTTGACATATCATGTGCTTTGACTAAGCAGTCCTGCTTTGTAAATCTTACTGGAACATTTACACACATGCAAATAGGTTTGCTGCCTCGTGGTTGGTGATAGAGGAAAATTGTGAGCAAACCAGCTGCAAAGCATTCCTTACATAAATTATAACACATCCCTAGAGTAGAACATTCTGCAGCTGCTCAAAGGCGTGAGGTCATTTTATATGCATTGATAAGCAAATTTTATATGGGCAAATTATAGGGTTAGAAGAGCTAGCTGCTCACAGTGCTGTGGCCTAGCAGGTAGAGCTGCTGCCTGCAACAGTGCCATCTCACAGGGGCCCTGTTGTGTGTCCCTGCTGCTCCACTTCCAGCCCAGCTCCCTGCTAATGAGCCTGGGAAAGCAGTGCATAATGGCCTAAGTGTTTGGGCCCCTTCACTCACGTGGGACTCTGAGACGAAGCCAGGAGCCATGAGCCTCTTCTAAGTCTCCCACATGGGTGGCAAAGGCCCAAGGACTTGGGCCATCTTCTACTGCTTTCTCCAGGCCATCAGCTGGGAGCTGGATTGAAAGTGGAGCAGCCAGGACATGAACTGGTGCCACTGTGACCAGTTTGGGAGTGGGCTGGTGGATGAAAGGCCTCTCTCTCTCTCTCTCTCTCTCTCTCTCTCTCTCTCTATGTGTAACTCTGACCTTCAAATAAATAAAGAAACCTTAAAAAAATCTAAACGGTTATCACCTGTCCTGCTCTTCCTGGGGAAGAAAGTGCCTGCTGTGGCCCTGGATTAGAGCCCAGGTAGCACTGGGTGTAGCTCTCACGAAGTCAAACCCTGGCTGCACCTGCACCTTTCTGGGACGCTGACCACTTGGTTTCTGGAGTTCAGGTCTTCAAGGGCAAAGAGCGGGGAAGAGCTCAGGGGGCGGGGGCGGGGGCGGGGGCTGCCTCACCCTGGTGAATGGGACCACAAAGGAAACGCTCCACTCAGGGCCTGGCACTCAGCAGCTGAGCCCACCCACCTGAGGGAGCTTACAGGTGATGCTGGTGCCTGTGGAATGCTGGGAGCCCACCCCTGTGACCCTCACAAGCGGAGGGAGGCGGAGCTGAGGTTCCCATTAGGCAGATGAGGCTGCTAGGGTTCCTTGGGTTAGTAGTACCAGAAAGTAGAACTCAAAGCCGATTCCTTTACACCTTAGTTCTGCACGTTGCTCACTGCACTGTCATTTCTTAGGGACGTTTGGGGTGGGGAGTGGTCTGTCATTCCACTCCTCATTGTCAAGTTCACTCTTCCTAGGCCTCCAAAGGAAGGGAGCCTGAGGCTGAAGTCTGCAGGGATTGCTCTGCTTAGAAGGTTCCAGAAGGCCTGAAGCTGGTGCCACACTCTGGGGAGAAGTGTGGGGCTCTGGGCCCTTGTTCTGCACTGCAGGTGGAGCTGAGCAGAGGACTCCCCCACACCTCATCCTCACCCCAAACTTTCCATTCCCTCCTGCCTCAAAGTGACTCCTGCTTACCTGGTTCCCACACCTGTGTTTCCTGGCCAGGCATTTACCTTGCCTTTACCCTTCCCATCTCGGAGGATTTGGTTCTGCTCCTAATCTATATTTCTTCCTTTCTTCAATTGTTACTTACTTAATCCCCTTGAGAGGCACAAAGTCACAGAGGGAGACAGACAGAGACAGAGAACCCCACTGGCTAGTTCACTCACCAAATAACCACAAAGCTAGAGTTGGGCCGCATTGAAGCGGGAAGTCAGGAACCCAACCTGGGCAGGGACCCAGCCACTAGAACCCTCACCTGCTGCCTGTTGTCTTCCGGGGTGCACATTAACAGGCAAGCCAGAACCAGGAGCAGAGCCAGCCCTTGAATCGAGGCCCTCCAATGTGGGACGTGGGCATCCCTAGCCGTGTCTTGACCACTGCACCTATGTCTGCCCTCTTCTACTTTGCTGCTTTTGACAGCCAGGGCCCTGGAGCAGTGTCCACTATGGCTCCTCCTGCCCTTTCCCAGCAGTGGCCTCAGTTCATTAAAACAATGGATTTCTGGAGCACGCAGTGGTCCCTGCAGTGTGGGAAGCGCGTGAGTCCTGGGAGGTCCATCTTGCACCTCCCACTGTGCCCTCCACCTGTTGTCCTTGTCCCTCATGCCTCTCAGCTGCTCTGTGCCCCAGTGGCTCTTGGGCACCCATCCGCTATGGCTTCAGGTGGTCTTGGCTTGGGTTATGGTTGTTTGTACGCACGATTCCCTATTAGACAGCATTTTCTTGAAGACAGAAGCAACATTTTTCATCTTCATATTCTTAAGCACCGAACACAGTGCCTGGCACACTAACAAACACATACAGATTTAGCTGCTACTTGCGGTGCCCTCATCTCATATCAGAGGGCCAGTTCAAGTTCTGGCTGCTCCAATTCTGATCCAGCTCCCTGCTAATACACCCTGGGAGGCAGTGGGTGATGGCCCAAATACCCTTGCGGGAGATCTGAGTGGAGTTCTGGGCTTCTGGCTTTGTCCTGGCATAGCTCTGGCTGCTCTGGGCATTTGGGGAGTGAACCAGCAGATAGAAGAACTAGCTCGCTCTCTCTCTCTCTCTCGCTATGCCTTTCAAACAAATAGAAAAAGGTGCACACAAAAGTGAGGTGTGCCAAGTAAAAAGCCATCTCTCCTTACGGGCCTATTCAGTGGGGTCTCCCTTGTTTGCTCATTTAAAGCCCCCAGATGCTCTTGACTCACCCCACATGCATGTGTATGCAGGGTAGATTTACAGGCAGATTTACAGAATCATAATTTATATTTTACTCTCCTACTTGGCTCTTTCCAGGCTGGCTTATGTAGATGTATTCAGGAGCAGGTCATATAATTGACTATTAAAAAAAAAAAAAGAATGTTCTTTTTTCTAAAAGATTTAGTTTATTTATTTGAAATTCAGAGTGACTAGGAGAAAGGGAGAGACAAGAGAAAAAGAGGTCTTGCATCTGCTGGTGCACTCCCCAAATGGTTGCCATGGCTGGAGCCGGACCAGGTTGAGGCCCGGAGACAGCAACTCCATCCAGGTCTTCCACGTGGGCCATTCTCTGCTGCTTTCCCAGGAACGTTAGCAGGGAGCAGGGTCGGAAGTGCAGCAGCCAGGACTTGATCTGGCGCTCTGATATGGGATACTGGTGCCACGGTGGCTTAACCTGTGGTGCCACAATGCTGGCCCCTGTATTTTTATTTGAAAGAGTGAAAGAGAGAAGAATAGAGCAAAAGAGAGAGAGAGGAGAGAGGAGAGAGGAGAGAGGAGAGAGGAGAAAGAGAGAGAGAGAGAGAGAGAGAGAGAGAGAGAGAGAGAGAGAATCTTTGATCCATTGGTTTGCTCTCCAGCGGCTGCAATAGCCCAGGACCTAGGTCAGGAGGCTGAACCAGGCTGGAGCCAGGAGTCAGGAACCAGGAGCTTCACCTGGTTCTTCCACATGGGAGGCAGGGACCCAAGCACTTGGGCCATCTTCTGCTGCTTTTCCCCAGCCATCAGCACGGAGCTGGATCAGACTGGTGCCTATATGGGATGCCAGCATTGGAAGTGGCAGCTTTACCCGGTACGCCATAACGCTGGGCCCTCTTATTCCTCTCCTGGTAACAGCAGGTAATGGGCACTCACTGTGCACCTTCCGGTGCTGGTAGGAAGGGGAGGAAGAGAAAGAGAAGAGCAAGCACCACAAAGAGGAAGAGACCAGGAGACCATGATGTCACGGAGGTAAGACTGGCAGCCTTGGATCTGGGCCTTTGTGTACAGTGAACACAGTGGCTGTTTGTTGTGTATGGAAGGAAGGAACCACCTTTGGAGACTTGTCAGGACTGTGGGCATCACTGTGGCCGGAGGGCTAGCCTGGGCCTGGCACACATTAGGAGCGCAAATATCTTGGAATGCAGGAATGAATGCAAACCTGAATAAACCAACCCTGGGATGGATGACGGAGTATGCTCTAATATATAAGCCACTGAGTGGATGAATTAATTGGCCAGAAGGTCTTAAAATCTCTGCAGGAGGTGGAATGAGTAGGGAAGAGAACTAAAGACTAGCAAGGTTGTTTGCTGGGTGTTAAGAATGTAACAGTTGCTCCATCAAACCCCCAAAGCCACCTCCCTGTATCATTGTCATCCTTTTCAAAGTGAGGGATTAGGTGTGGGGAGGTGGGAAATTTCTCAGCATCACATAGGACAGAGCTGGAATTGCAACCCTGTCCTTATCCTCCACACCTCCGCCTTCCCCCACCCAGCCAACGTCCAGTGACCGCTCCATTCCACCATTCCACACAGCACTTGGGCACTTGTTTTGGGAGTTGATGCAAGTCCGGGTGAACCTCTCCCTACTTAGACAAGCCCTGGAAAGTGGCCAATTTAAATGTAATCACTTATCTCGGCTCATTACTTAAGGAAGCCTTTCTCTTGGGCGTCCCGTTATGAGAGAAGGGTTACTCTGACTCGTCTTCCTAAATCTGAATTTTGTCCAAGGCAGCTATATATCAACTAAGATGTCAACTTGGAGCAGGCGGTTTAATTTTTGCAGGAAATCTGGGACTTTCGGTTTTTGGCTTTATGACCAGACCCTTACTGGTGTGACATCTTTATCTTGAAAGTTCAAATAAAAAACTAAAATTTACCAAATCCACAGGTGGGCATTGGGCTCAGTGGTTAGCACGCTGGGACGGAGGTTCCCATTCCAGCTTCCTGTTAAGGAAGGCATAGCCTGGCCCAAGTGCTGAGGTCCCTGCCACCCTGGGGGAGACCTGCACTGAGTTCTCCGATCTTGGCTTCAACCTGGCCCAGCCCCAGCTATTGCAGGCATTCGGGGAGTGAACCACCAGATGGAGGATCTCTCCCAGTCCCTCTGCCTTTCAAACAACAACAACACAGATTTACCAAATCTGAATCCATCAAAGACAAGACAGATGCTATATATGTAAACATTAAATGTTTCTATTGGGTAGGGACCACCATAAACAAAATCTGATTGTGAACCACAAACTTGAAAAAATATTTCTAATCCATATCATAGACCAAGGACTCCTATTAATGTACATAAATCTCTCATAAGTCAATGAGAAAAGGCGTATAACCCCCCCTCCCAACAAAAAAATTAGGCAACAAGGGCTGGTGTTGTGGCACAGGGTTAAGCTACCACCTGCACTGCTGGTATCCCACAGGTCCAATCCCAGATGCTCCACTGCCAGTCCAGCTTCCTGCCAATGCGCCTGGGAAAGCAGTGGAAGATGCCTAAGTGCTTGGGCCCCTGCACCCACATGGGAAAGCCGAATGAAGCTCCTGGCTCCTGGCTCCTGGCTTCAGCCTGGCCCAGCTCTGGCCATTGCAGACATTTGGGGAGTGAACCAGCAGATCGAAGGTCTCTCTGTAACTGCCTTTTAAATAGAAAACAAATAAATCTTTTAAAAAAGAGAGAGAGAGAGAGAGAGGAGAAAAAGTTGCTCTCTCTGACTTAAACATTTCTCTGGAGTGATGCATAGACACAACACTGGCCGCATCTGGAGGAAATGTAGCCAGAGTGTGGGGTGGAAATTAACATCCTGAATCCTTTTGTTAAGTTTTTAAACCAAACTTTACAAACACTTTAAATATTATTTATTAGCTACAAGAGCTCTTTAAAATCCTCCCAGAAAGTATTATGAAAAGCTACAGATGAACTTCAAAATTTTTGCATCAAAATACAATTTTAATTTGTTTATCCAGGGACTTTTTGAAAACACTTGTATACGCACCCAAAATGATGAGAATCCACAGAAGCACTGGCCCAGGGACAAGCGAGCAGAGTGGTTAGGGGCAGAACAGGGAGAACTTACTATTTTTTACTCTGAAGCATTGAATCGTTTATAAAGAGAATGTTAATTTGTGAAATTCGAAGGAAAAAAGTAGATCAGAACAAAATACACCAGGACGGCCTTTAGATAATGAGATCACAGGTAATTTTTTTCTTCTTTCTGCTTTCAACATTTTTCCAATTATTCTATAAATAACACTCTTACTTTTGTAATGGAAGAGCCAAAAAGCCTTTTTTCACTATAGTTTCTTTTTAAAAAAAACCACTTTTAAAGGTTTCATTAGCCTTTTAAAGAACTTTCAATTATCTTCATTGCTTTTATAAATGATGGCAAGTCTCACGACTCCTCAGAAAATGTCAAACACAGAAGGATATAATATGGAGAGACAAAGGGTCTCTGATTGCATCTCCCTGTGAGATAACCACTATTCTGGAAACTTAGGAAAACTGCCTGTTTATATTAAGCGCTTGAAGATAACTTCAGATTAGACAGGCTGAGAGCTGGAACGTATTTCCTTTGTGCCAAACGGAGTCTGAAACACTTCACAACAGTCCTGTCCTTGAACCTGCCCAAGGGCCCAGGGAAGAAGTCTTGCCCCCCCCAAGGGCCCAGGGAAGAAGTCTTGCCCCAGCAAAGACTGATTTCAACCCTTGGATTTGCCTAAGGCCATTTCTATTCAGGGCCAAGGTTGGCATTCAAATCCAAGTCCAAGAGTCGGGACCAGACACAGCCCCAGGCCACTGCCCCCGCGGTGGAAGGGGCTGGGTGATTACTGAGTGGGGGGCTCTCTGGGGCAGCCTGGGAGCGGGTGTTTGCTAAGGGATTGTTGGCTGGGATGAGTGGAGAGCCCCCGCCAGGGAGAGGAGAGGATGTTCAGAATGGAGTTGAAGCACAGCGGACGCGGAGGGGTGTCTTACGCTGGCCGGCCAGTGGGGCAAGGTGAGAGGCCCGGGAGAGACGCAGGCAGCAGCACTCCAAGGGTTAAAGCCAGGCAGGAAAGCCCCTGGAGCGACCCTGGCAACCCCAAGGCCCTCACCTCCCCCACTGCCAGGGACCAGAGGGGCGGTGGCACTGCCTCCTTCGGGGGTCATTTGAGCCCCTGAGCCCCAGGTGAGCTTCAGGGGAGGGGCTGAACCCCAGGTAGCTGACCCTCTCTTCCTGTGGGGTTCAGGAAGTGAGTTAGGTGCGCGGGGATAGGCCCCCTGGTTCCTGACAGATGGGGTGGTGACCCAGGCACACTGTGGGAACTGTAAGGGTTGAACCCCAAGCCTGAGGGGGTGCCTCGGCCTTTGGGGAAAGGGGAGTGTTTTTGGACCTAGACGGGAGGGGGCAGTGAGTATTCCCCCCTCAACTGCCTGCCTCTCCCCGCCTTCCAGGGCTGGCGTGGGGGGAGCTGCCTCCAGGCCAGATGCACTTTGGGGGTACAGAGAGAACCCCCGGGTCTTTCTCTCACCCGCCGTCCAGGGCCAGTTTCCGGATTTGCTGTCGCCACCTCCTCCCCTGTGCCCAGCCTAAAAGAGCTTCTTCCTTTAGGTCTTTCTATCTAAGCCTTCTCCTCCCCTTTCCCCTCCCCCAAACTCTTTGGAAATCTTGCAACTTTCTTTCAAGTTTTCCCTGGGCAGTTGGCGACTCCTTCGAGCTGGGTCGGGCCCTGTAACACCCCCAGCTGGAGAGAGTGGAAAAGACAATAGCTGCTATCGCTTTACCATTGGAAGTGACCCCCGAATTTGCACTTCTTTCATCTCAGGACCAGAGCTCGGGAGGGTGGGCGATTTCCTGGGGGGGAGTGGCTTAAGCCGCTTCCCCGCCGGCCAGTTGGCTGTCCACGGTCCATGCTCAATGGTCCACTACAGATATGGGACTGGTTCTGGAGTGAGAGTGCAGCTCAGCCTGGGCCGTCGCCTGGGAAGGCCCTCCCCCGCAGGACGACTTAGATGTCCCGGGCCAGAAGGCGGAGAGAGAAGTGGACGGCCCCCAGGACTCTGGGCCACCCTAGAGGTCAGTACACCAGCAAGCTGTCTCAGAACTTGGGTGGGGGCATTGTACAGCCTGGAGACTCTCAGGAGAGTGAGGGGTGGCCTGAGGACCCCAGGAAGATGGTGTGTGTGTGTGTGTGTGTGTAGGGAAGCCAGGGATGTGGGGCATTGTTTCAAGTTCTCTTTCTCCCCACCCCCACCTCCAGCCTGTCCCCACCCCCACCCGCCTGCCTATCTCCCCTCCCCACCCTACACAATGGCCTGTCCTCCGCCCCTCCCCAGGTTCCCAGGTTGGGTCCCTAGTCCCTGCAGCCCTGAGCTGGGCGGCTCTGTCCTCTGCCACCACTGCCTTCCTTTGTGGGCCACACTGCCCCTTCTCTCTCCTGTGTAGACACGTGGTCCAGCAGAGCTACTGAACTTGGGAATTCCCAAGGCTTGGCTGACCCGGTGGCTTCAGGCCTACCCTTGGCGGTGGAGTTTTCTTGGGAAGTTGCTGCTCATGGACTCCCGTGCCCAAAGGGACCTCCAGGTCACTGGGGAGGGAGCCAAGATGGCTGGCGCCCCCCTGGATGCAGAGGGCAAGCTGGTGAGGCTCAGGGGCCAGGCAGGGTGAGAAGTCAGCCGTCCAAGGGTGATTCAAACCCCATGGCCTTCCTGAAACCTGAGACTTGTGTGGTCCCCAAAGAGAGCGCAGGGCCTTGGGAGCTCCAGGGGCCCGGAGACCAGAGGGAACTTGCCGGCATGAGGGCAGCAGATGTCTGGACTCCTCCTCTTGCCCTGGCTGACTCCTCTTAGAACGCGGGGAACCCGGGGCAGCCTTGGGCTTGCAGGCTCCCAGGTGCTTGCGAAAGCAGAGCAGCTGACGCTGGTGGTGAGTGAGTTGCCCTTGCCCATTCTTCACTCCTTGACTGCCGCGCCGCGCCGGACTCGGGGCTGGGATGCTGGCCGGATGCTCTTCCTTTACCTGCCCCCTCTTCCAACTTCAACCTGGGGACCCACAGAGCCTAGCCTCCTGGGCTCCTTGTCTTTTCAGCTCTCTTCCAAGGGTTGTTGGGGGCAGGGGGGACACAGCTGTGCAAAATCTGCAGCTCAGCGCTCACTTTTTGCACCTCATTCATTGCCTTCCCGGACGCACCTGGTAGCCGGCACGTCCGCCTCGCCTGCACGTCCAGGAAGAGCGCCATTGCTAGCAAGACTGATGCACCTGGACTCTACCACCAGTTGTCTACTTAAGGGCGATAGGATTCCCCGGGCTGCCCCTGCCCTGCCCCTTTCCGCGGTCTTGTTCCCGGGTAGTCCAGCCACATGTTGGGTGACTGGGGGTTGGTGTGGATGTAGGATCTCCCCGGGAGCTACTTTTTCTTAGCAAGCCTTTGAAGAAGGGAGAAGTAGGGCGCTAGCTGCTCACTCCCCATCTTGACTCTTTGGGGAAGAGGAAGCCATGAGCTAGGGTGGAGCCAGGTGGGACCGGAGCCTCAGAAGAGTAGACAGGGTGGGACTGGGCAGAGCGGGGAGGGTGGGGTTTGTGCAGGAGGAAGTGTGGCATAGCTGGACGTGTGTTGGAAGACGTCTGGACACTGCTGCGTGGATTCAGGCAAGTTTACCTTTCTGGATGTCAATTTCCCTGCCTGTAAAATGATTAGCTTTGGGTCAGAGCTCTAAGAAGCGGGTTCTTCTGGATCCTTGGGACGATTAGAATTTCGGCTGATGGAATTACAGCCTTTAGGAGAAGGAGCTCTGGAGTTAGACGGCTTAGGTTTTGTAGCTTTTCATAGCTGCATAATCTTGGCAGTTTCTTAATTGACCCTCCTTAGCCTTGCTTTCTCCAGCTGGGAGTAGGAACAGTGAACCTTGCAAAGATGCAGGTGTGGTGGAACTGTGGTTCATGCGGAGGGAAGGCGAGAACCACCTAGGAAGAAGCAAAATGATCTTGAGCCCGAAATCCAAATTTCATCTTCCGTGAAAAGCCCGCGGCAAGTTGTCATCACCCGAGGGCAGCAGCGCTCTGCTCACTGCACGGCTGAGGTTAATTGTCTCTTCTGCTTTTGGGTGAATTACCTAAGAGAAATGCACATAGTAGTAAGCCGTCTAATCCATGACTGTTTTCCTGGTTTTGTTGGCAAAGTATCTAGCAGAGGACTCATGTGTCTGAAGCTGTGCAGTAATTCCACAGGTGACATCACACAAGAAAGCACAGACCAGCCTCTTGTGTATGTGGATAATTGTCTACCAGAAGGAAAAAGCTCTTCTGTGTGTGCCCGGCTCCTTCTTAGGGTTTTTTTTTGTTTTGTTTTGTTTTGTTTTTTATTGCTGATGCAAAGTGTTCTTTTTATTAAGGATGGGTAGGATGATTATCTTCTGAGCCTGCAGAGAAGTAATTATTACTAAAATAATAAGTGCATAGAATCTGAAAAGCCCAATTGCAGGGTTAAATAATATGACACAAATACGAAACTGGTGAGCAGTTAAGGCCAGAGTTGTCATACACATTTTAAAGAGATCTCCAGCCTAGGGGACTCTCTGTACCCATTTTCCTTCTTTATGATTTAAAAAAAAAGGCTTTTCTTCTTTATGATTATTAAGTGAAATTTTGGTCTTTTGGTGCTTTTAAATTTTTCAATTTTATGCGATCACCATTGATATCACACACATCTTAGAAGTGTACAATTGGGTGAACTGACAAATATATATATCCAAACACAAATTTAACTTTGAGAATGCAAATGCGAGAAATCAGAAAAGATATTCATTTTTTTTTTTTTAAAGTTTGTGTATTTTTACTCCTTTGAAATGCAGAGAGGGAGAGGGAGAGCTCTCCCATCCACTGGTTCACTCCCCAAATACCCTCAAGAGCCAGGGCTGGGCCACACCAAAGCCAGGAGCTTGGTCTCCCACATGGGTGTCAGGGGCCCAAGTACTTGAGCCTTCACCTGCTGCCTCCCAGGGTGCCCATTAGCGGGAAGCTGGAGTCAGAAGCTGGAACAGAGCTGGGACTGAAGCCCAGGCACAGGGATATGGGTTGCAGCTGCGCCACAATGCCAGCCCCAATACTCTTTCTAATTTAAAAACTGTGTCCAGGAAGAAATACCACTCTGCTTTGCAATTGAGCACTGATGAGTTTGTGTTGAAAAGGACAAAAATCAAAGCCCCAAGGAGCATCTGATTTCAACTATCCCCTATTGCACTAACTGTGTGACCCTGGGTGAATTGGCTAAGTCGTTTCTTCACCTGCAAGTTGGGGCTAATGCTAGTACCTACCTGCAAGTATTGCTGTCGGGGTGAGGACCTTGCATGGTAGTGGGGAATGCTCTGTAAATTCCAGCTGCTGGGTCTTTGCTCATGCAGAGGGTAGACTTGCTGCCACCTTTGCAAAGACCGTTCTAGGGCATCCCTGTTCAAAACTTTAAGTTTGAGTCTTGAAAACTGGGACTCCTTAGAGTGGACATTTGGCCTAGTGGTTAAAATCCCTGCATCCTGCATCCAAGTGCCTGGGCTCATGCCCACTGGTCCTGGCTCCTGACTCCAACTTCCTAATGCAGCAGTGACAGCTCACATAGCTGCTGTATTCCTACCACCCACACGGGGATCTGGATTGGGTTCCTGGCTCCTGGCTTGGGTCACTGTGCCATTGCGAGCATCTGGGGAGCGAACCAGTGGATGGGAGACCTCTTGGATTCTCTGCCCCTTAAAATAGCAAACAGCCAACATCATAACAAAACAAACAAACTGAGGACCCTGAAGAGCTTTCATTGCATGGAGGGACTTGCAAAAAGTCATGGAAAACGGAATTAGTTGTGTATTTTGGTGCAAGCTACTTTTGAAATCCTGGCATTGTTTTGTCATAATACACTTTTTCCATGGACTCTTTTATTTATTTATTTTTTTTTTATTTTTTTTTTTTTACAGGCAGAGTGGACAGTGAGAGAGAGAGACAGAGAGAAAGGTCTTCCTTTTGCCGTTGGTTCACCCTCCAATGGCCGCCGCGGATGGCGCGCTGCGGCCAGCGCACCGCGCTTGTCCAATGGCAGGAGCCAGGAGCCAGGTGCTTTTCCTGGTCTCCCCATGGGGTGCAGGGCCCAAGCACCTGGGCCATCCTCCACTGCACTCCTGGGCCACAGCAGAGGGCTGGCCTGGAAGAGGGGCAACCGGGACAGAATCCGGCGCCCCAACCGGGACTAGAACCCGGTGTGCCGGCGCCGCAAGGCAGAGGATTAGCCTGTTGAGCCACGGCGCCGGCCGTGGACTCTTTTATTTAAAGACTTTTATTTTTATGTTAATTGAAAGAGAGCTCTTCCATCCACTGGTTCACATCCCAAATGCATGCAACAGCCAGGGCTGGACCAGGCTGAAGCCAGGAGCTGGAACTGTACCAGGTCTCCCATGTGGATGGCAGGGACTGGGGCACCCGAGCCGTCACCTGCTGCCTCCCAGGACGGGCATTAGCAGGAAGCTGGATGAGATCACACTTGAGCCAGGCTTCCCACACGCCAACTTAACCCTCTGTCACAGCGCGACGCCTGCCCCTACTTTTATGGATCTCTTACAAAGTGCATTACTTCGAAACATCACTCATTGCTTATTTGGGAAATACTATTGATTGGGTGATGTAGATCTATCTTAAGTAGAAATGTTGACAATCTCATCAGACAGCATAAAAAACCCACATTTGTTAATGTCCCCACTGATCTCATCAGAGAATGCTTTAGGTATTGGGAAACCATCAAGCTTACTGTCGTAGACACAATTTCCCCAAAATTCTAGTTTTCAAGTTAAAGCTCAACATTTGTCATTGGCAGCGAATACTTGTTTTTCTTGGAGCGACAGGTTCAGCTCATTCCTTTCTGAGAGAAGACCTGCCAAACAGACGCAGGTACACAAGTGTTTGTCAGCCTTTCTTTCAAGTAAACGCGCTATTCCATGCCAAGAGCAGCTGACTCATCACCGCCCAGACACCTGTCCAGTGAGGATGACATCCTGCTCCGGGGTACTGCGCGCTCGGTCGCTCTCAATGCTGGAAAGCCTTCCTGTGGCCGGTGCTGAGACATAGCGAGTAAAGCTGGTGCCTTCAGTGCGAGTCCCGGCTGCTCCACCTCCACTCTCATCCAGCTCTCTGCTGTGGCTTGGGAAAGCAGTAGAAGATGGCCCAAGTGCTTGGGCCCCTACCACCTGCATGGGAGACTTGGAAGAAGCTTCAGATTGTCCCAGCTCCAGCTGTTATGGCCATTTGGGAAGTGAACCAGCAGATGGAAGGTCTCTCTCTGCCTCTCTGGAACTCTGCCTTTCAAATAAATAAATCTTAAAAAAAAAAAATGCATCTCTGGGTCCCGTTGTAATGAGACTCATCTTCTGCTTCACTAAGGACATTTCAAAAGAATGTTTATTTTCACATACTTGAAAGGCAGAGCAATAGAGAAGAGAGAGGGAGCACTTCCTGTTATTTCACTTCCCAAATGCCTACATCAGCCAGGGCTAGCCCCAGACTCCATCCCGGTCTCCCACTTGGGTGGCAGGGGCCCGAGCACTCCCAGGATGCCTAAGCAGGTGGCCGCATCAGAGGTGGAGGAGCTGGCACTTGAACCCACCAGCCAATATGGGATGCTGGCTTTGCAAGTGGTGGTTAAACCTGCTACACACAATCCTACCCCTCAAGGTAATCCTTAAGCAAAACCTTTGAAAAGTGTTTTTTTTTTTTTTTTTGACTGCATGGTGAAGAGCATAATGACTTCTAGTACAGTGTGATATCACTGTTAGCTTACCCTAACATAGTTTTACTTAAATGCTAAAGTGCTGGGAAAAGATGAATATCTCGCTGTTAAATTACATATTGACACATAGCTTATTATGTCTTCCTATTAGGAAAATAGCTAAGTTGCAGGTTCCCTGAGGAAGTCGCAGAACACTGAGGGCTTGTGGACCACACTTTGACAGTCACGTTTTAACAAGTACAGAGCTTGGACAGCTATGCAATGCAGTGCGTGGGGTGCTAGGGCACGTGTGTTACAACAGAAAACACTGACCCCCTGTACCATGTTGCTAGGTGCTGGGCTGTGTTCTCTTTTAAAGATTTATTTTATTTATTTGAAAGGCAGAGTTACAGATGATGGAGAGAGGTCTTCCATCTGCTGGTTCGCTCCCCAGATAGTGGTAAGGGCGGGGATGGGCCAGGCTGATGCCAGGAGCTTCTTCCAGGTGTCCCATATGGGTGCAGGGGCCCAAGTATTTGAGGCCTCTTCTGCTGCTTTTCCAGACACATGGGAAATGGAGCAGCTGGGACTCGAACCGGCACATTTATAGGAATGCTGGCACTGCAGGCGGCTGCTTTACCCACTATGCCACAGTGCCAGCTCCAGGCCAGTGTTCTAAGGATGGGTAAAAGTGTCTCGGGGCTGGTACTGTTGCACAATGGGTTGAAGCCCCAACCTGCAGCGCCAGCATCCCATAGAGGCACCAGGTCAGAGTCTCAGTGCTCCCAGCTTTGGATCGGCTCAGCTCCGGCTGTTGTGGCCATTTGAGGAGTGAACCCAGTGGATGGGAGACCTCTCTCTGTCTGTACCTCTCTCTGTAACTCGCTTTCAAATAAATAGATCTTTTAAAAAAAAAAAGTCTCTCTCCCTCTATCTCCAGCCTTTACCCACAACAACCCTACAAGATGCCTTTGCTATCATTCCCATTTTCCAGGACGGGTCCCAGAAGCACAGAGCGATTGAGTGAGTTGCCTGAGTTGGCCATGTGCGTGTGTCAGGACGCTGTCCTCGCTCAGTACCACTGAGAGGTTAAACAGACCCAAGGAGGCCGCTGGCCAGCATCCGCCCTGTGGCAGTGGCAGCAGGTGGAGAAAGCACAGGCGTGGGCAGGTCCCCTTTGCCGGGTGCCACGTGCGTCCCTTGTCCTGACCTCTTGTGTTCTCTGGCAGGATGGCTTCTCGGGAGCAGCTGGTGCAGCAGGTGCTGGGGGAGCTGCAGGAGGCGGTGGAGTCTGAGGGCCTGGAGGGTCTCGTCGGGGCCGCCCTCGAGGCCAAGCAAGTCCTGGCTTCCTTCACCCTCCCCAGCTGCCGGAAGGGGGCCCCGGGGCTCCAGGTGCTGGAGGTGGACTCGGTGGCCCTGAGCCTGTACCCGGAGGACGCTCCCCGGAACATGCTGCCGCTGGTGTGCAAGGGCGAGGGCAGCCTGCTGTTCGAGGCGGCCAGCATGCTGCTGTGGGGCGACGCCGGCCTCAGCCTGGAGCTGCGAGCCCGCACCGTGGTGGAGATGCTGCTGCACCGGCACTACTACCTCCAGGGCATGATCGACTCCAAGGTCATGCTGCAGGCCGTGCGCTACTCGCTGTGCTCCGAGGAGTCCCCGGAGATGACCAGCCTGCCGTCTGCCACCCTCGAGGCCATCTTCGACGCGGACGTCAAGGCCACCTGCTTCCCCAGCAGCTTCTCCAACGTGTGGCACCTGTACGCCCTGGCCTCGGTCCTGCAGCGCAACATCTACTCCATCTACCCGATGCGCAACCTCAAGATCCGGCCCTACTTTAACCGCGTCATCCGGCCACGCCGCTGTGACCACGTGCCCTCCACGCTGCACATCCTGTGGGCCGGCCAGCCCCTCGCCAGCCACCTCTTCCGCCACCAGTACTTTGCCCCCGTCGTGGGACTGGAGGAGGTGGAGGCGGAAGGGGCTCCCGGCCTGATCCCGGGGTCTCCGGCCCTGGCGCCACTGCCTCCGCCTCCGCCACCTCCGGCCAAGACCCTGGAGCTGCTCAACCGCGAGCCGGGCCTCAGCTACTCCCACCTGTGCGAGCGCTACAGCGTCACCAAGAGCACCTTCTACCGCTGGCGGCGGCAGTCGCAGGAGCACCGGCAGAAGGTGGCGGCCCGCTTCTCGGCCAAGCACTTCCTGCAGGACAGCTTGCACCGCGGGGGCGTCGTGCCGCTGCAGCAGTTCCTACAGAGGTTCCCCGAGATCTCGCGCTCCACCTACTATGCCTGGAAACACGAGCTGCTGGGCTCCGGGCAGGCTCCGGAGAAGCCCCCGCCGAAGGAGCAGGTGGCTGAGGGGCCGGGGTGCTCCCCGCTGGCGGCGCCCAGCCCGGGCGTGGTCCTGATGCAGCGAGCCAAGATGTACCTGGAGCACTGTATCTCCCTGAATACGCTGGTGCCCTACCGCTGCTTCAAACGCAGGTTCCCCGGCATCTCGCGCTCCACCTACTACAACTGGAGGCGCAAGGCCCTCCGCAGGAACCCGGGCTTCAAGCCTGCGCCTGCCCTAGCGGCTGCCGGTGCTCCCCAGGCGGCGTCTGCTGGGGAACAGGTCCAGCTCCCAGGGAGGGGTGAGGGCGGAGGAGGGGTAGAGAAAGCGAGTGGGGGTCCCGCCGTCTCCCGGGAGCTCCTGCCACCCAAGATGCCCCTGTCTCAATGGCAGAGACGCCTGCGCCGTGCTGCCCGCAAGCAGGTACTCAGTGGGCACCTCCCCTTCTGTCGCTTCCGTCTCCGCTACCCCAGCCTGTCGCCCTCCACCTTTTGGGTCTGGAAGAGTCTTGCCCGGGGGTGGCCCGGAGGCCTGTCCAAGCATCGCCTGCCGATCCCCACGGCTGGCAGAGCCGAGCAGGAGCCCACCGACAAGCAGAAGGAAGCTCGCGGGGGCACGACAGCCGTGGTGGTCCCACCTGGGCCGACCCTGCCAGGGGGGGCTTCTTCCGGAGATGATTCTGGGAGACCCCAGGCAGGGCCTGCCAGAGAGGGGGCCCCGAGGGAGGCGGGGGTCGCAGCCCAGGGCCAGCCCCACCACAGGGGGTCCCTGTCGAGTGCCCCTGCGGTGGGCGCAGCAGGCGGCAGGGATGGCCAGGTGCTGGTGATGGACATGCTCGCCTCCACCAAGTTCAAGGCCCAGGCCAAGCTGTTCTTGCAGAAGCGCTTCCAGTCCAAGAGCTTCCCCTCCTACAAAGAGTTCAGTGCCCTGTTCCCCCTCACGGCCCGCTCCACCTACTACATGTGGAAGCGGGCCCTGTACGAAGGCCTCACCCTGGTGGACGGCTGAATGGCAGGTGCCAAAGAGGCTGGGGTGAGGGGGACCCGAGTGGCCCCTGGGGTTTAGCCAGGATGCCCTTTGCTCTGGCTCCTGGCCGTGTGCATCCTAAGCCGAGGATGGCTTTGTGTTACTTCTTGGCTCCCGGATGGAGAGAGCCAGATACCAGCCATCTGGTCCCCTGTAGAAAGCTTTGGGACCACAGATGTTCTTTTTGGTTGATAGCTGGTCATATTTTTATTGTTGTGTTTTAGTTTTTTGTTTTGACTTACGTGGGTTGGCTGAGCCCCATCGCTGGTGGGGGGTTGTGAGTTGAAGCTGCTTTCAGCTTTTCTGGAGACAAAGGATGTGGCAGCCCAGCCGCGTGTCCGTCCCGCCGGGGAGAAGAGCTCTCAGGGTTGTCGCCCCCTTGACCCAAAGGAACATTGGAATGGAGTGTGGGGCAGGTGTAGCGCCTGCCTGGCGCCTGGGGAAGGAGGTGCTACTGATCCGGAAGTGGTGGGAGAGCCCCAAGGAAGATCATCACCAGGGGCCATCCTGTCCCCTGTGAGGAGTGTGGGAAGTGCTGGGAGGAAGGCGGGCGGGGCGAGGCACAGGCCCGGCGCCTGCACTTGCTTGGGGACTGATCTGCCAGGGACCCCAAAGGCCTAGGCCTGGCTGTCTGTTGGGGACCCTGCCCTTCTGAGCCTCACCTTCAGTGGAGGACCACAAAGCGGCCTGGCGGGCGGGAGACCATTTCCGTTGTTCAGAGGTCACGTTGGAAAATAAAGTGAATGGTGAACACAGCCCTTGGTCTCTGGTCCTTGCGTTGCTGCCCAGTTGCCCTTCTTGGCCCCTGAGTGGTGCTTCCTCCTGGTGGATGTTTTTCTTGTTTGTCTCCGCTCCCTCCCCACCCACCTCATTACCCAGGGCTTAGGTGCTTCTCTGGCTGCCTGGGAAGACCTCTCCCTCCCCGGGAGGAACCTAGCGCGCTGGGGTTGGGTCTGTGCCAGGCATTCTGTTCAGTCCCTGGCCACGTGCTCAGGCAGGCTGGGCCCAGCCACAGGTTCATCCGCGTGCCCGCTCTGCGCAGTGAGGCCCGGCTTCAGGCTTGGGATGAAGCGTGGTAAGAGAAGTCCTCTGGGACCTGTTTCCTCCTGCCCAGGTGCCCTGCAGTGGCTGTCAGCCTCCTGTCCCTGTTCCGCCCTTTGTTCACCCCACGCCCTCACCTTCGCTCTGTGGCCATTGGCTCTCCACACGCCACAGCTTCTGCCCCTTCTGCCTGCTCCACTCCTGCCCGCCTCATCCGGGATCCACGGCGCGCCCAGAGATCTTGGTGAGACGTGTCTGTGGTTTCCCTTCCCTTCCCCTGCCCTTGCCCGCCAGGCTCTGCTGCACTGGCCTCTTGAACTTGAACAAGTCTTGAACCTGCTGCACTCCTGCTCCAAGGGCTTTTGCACTGGTCCCTTTCGTCAGAAAGACTTCCTCTGTCACTTTTTATTTAAGATTTATTTGAAAGGCAGAGTTCCAGAGAGAGAGAGAGAGAGAGAGGTCTTGCATCTGCTGGTTCACTCCCTACATGGCTGCAATGGCTGGAACTGGACTGGAGCCGGGAGCCAGGAGCTTCCTCTGGGTCTCCCATGTGGGTCAGGGGCCCAAGGACTTGGGCCATCTTCTACTGCTTCCCCAGGCCATAGCAGAGAGCCGGATTGGAAGTGGAGCAGCTGAGACTCAAACTGGTGCCCATATGGAGATCCCACTTTATTATCTGCCACGCCACAGCACTGGAAACCCCCCCCCCCCCCATCACTTTTATAAGGCAGGCTTCTTCCCCAGGGGCTCTCGGAACACTACAGCCTCTGCATGGTGCTGACTCCTGAATGTTTTTGTTGGTTTGCCACCCCCCCACCCCCAATTAGGATGCAGCTCCACAGAAGGCAGGGCCTTTTCCTGCCTCGATGGCACCACTGTGTTCCATGGGGAGATCAGTTCTTGGCACACAGTAGGTGCTGAAAGAGAATGAATTGAAATGGGGCCTTGGTCCCTCTCCTGCTGGCCGTTGAGATTTTGCTTTTATCAAACCCAATCTTCCTGAATATTTCTCAGGGACCATTTTTGCTCCAGCCCCATAGCCACCCCCTGATCTATGCCTGCAGCTGCTCTCATCTTTGATACAGGAATGGTTTTCAATACACTCTGCCTCTGTTCAATCCTGTTTCATTCTCCTGACAAAGGCCAGTGCGATCTTGTCTAAAACTTGAATGTTGCTCATGGTTGGGTTTCTCATTCTCCTTAGCACAAAATCCAAACTGTAATGAGGCCTGCCAATTTTCTCCTCTCCATCTGCATCGACATTTTCCCTGCTGCTCTAACACTCCCAGGATGCTGAGCACTGGGCATTGGTGATGCTTGTCTGTCTCACTTTGCACACCGCTGAGACCCCAATACCAGTGTATCTTCATTTGGTGGGGGGCTTGGATAAGGGATGACCTACATGGCCTGCAATAGCCACCTGTAGCCGGCAGATGGCGATCTGGTGCAGCAAGAGACAGGGTCCCTGGGTTCCCGGCAGCTCAGGCCACCCGGTTTCCAGCCCCCAGCCACTCCATTTACTGCTTTGGCCAACAGAGGGGTCGCCAACCTTCCGACTGAGAACTCCCCTGGTTGGGGATCTGGAAGGTTTGCTGTCCTCCCTGCACGGGGTGCCTGAGCAGGTCCCTGGCTGCCTGGGGCAGGGTCTCTCGGTGGGGCTTGTTGGGTGGATTCTAGTCCTAGACTTGGAGAGGTGAGTTACTTAGACCTCACTGTGCTTTATTTTCCCACCTGGCACGGGGCATTGCAACGATGCCCACGTCTAGTGAGTGTTAGATGAGCATGTGTATGGGAAGCAGTGGGGTGCAGCCTGAGCCCCTGGGAGTCCTGTTTCTAGGAGGAGACTAATGCCCCAAGGACACTAGCCCAAGGTCACTCTGCAGGTGTCCCAAGGAAGAAAGATCCTGGCCTGGGCTCCTTGCCAGCACTGAGCCCTAAGCCCACGGGCAGAAATTCTGATTGCCATTGGGAAAAGCCAAGATAAAAACAATATGTCAATATTTATTGATTCAGACAAGGTTTTATAAGTAGGGTTAAATTATTCTTGTGTAGAAAAGCTGTCTCCTTTATAATCTGCTTAGAAAGCCAGGGATACCTAAGCCTCGACCATATTTGCTAAGAATGCTTCATGCTGATTGTGAAGTCAACATCAGTAGAAATTATTTGTATTTTTCTTGCAACGCTTTCTGTCTCGGCTACTGATATAGAAAGAAATTCTAGGGCAATAAACAATGTCTGAATAATGGAGGAAAGCAGAATGTGTCTTGTCACTATCCTTGTCAAATAAATCTTTTAAAAAAACAAGTGGAACATGAATAACCTTTTTTCCTCTTTCTATATGAGTGAACTTCAAACAGTTCTTGGAAGTAGAGTTAAAAGTTAAGTTCAGGGGCAGATGCTGTGGCACAAAGAGTTAAGCTGTTGCTTGGGACACCTGCTTCCCATATGCCAGTCCCGCCTACTCTGCGCTTCTGACCTAGTCCTCTTAATGTGCCTGAGGGGCAGTGGATGATGACCGTGCACTTGGCCTCCAGGCCTTGGCCTGGCCTAGCCTGGCTGTTGTGAACATTTGGGGTGTGACTTAGCACATGGAAGGTCTCTCTGTCACTCTGCCTTTCAAATAAATGCATTTTAAAAAGGTAGGTTTTTTGATGCAAAAATATTTTAAAATCCCCTTTGCAGACAAGGGGTATTCAATTTATGAAACATATTTTATTTAAAAAAAAAAAACTATGCATGTGTTTCTTCTTTATAAAGATTTCTTTTTATTTAAAAAGCACAGTGACAGGGAGAGAGAGATCGATCGATCTTCCTCAAGTATCCCAGACAGCTAGAGCTGCGCCAAGCTGGAGCCAGGAGCCTGAAGCTCCAGCTGGCTCTCTCTTAGCCTGTGTGAGTGGCAGGGGCCCACGCACTTGGGCCACCAGCCACTGCCTTCCCAGTGCATTAGCAGGAAGCAGGATAGTAAGCTGAGTAGCCAGGACCCAAGCTGGTGCTCCGATATGGGATGCAGTCCCAAACTGTAGGTTAACCCGTTATGCCGCAGGCCTGTCCACAGGCGTGGATTTCAAAGGTATTTTTTTGCAGCAAAAATGAACTTTAATTTCATTTTCCACAAACTTTTTGAAATACACACACACACACACACACACACACAGATGAAATATGGGTATTTATATACACACTCATGCCCTGGGGGAAGGGTGTTCTGTATTTTGGTATAGTCATCTTGTCTACCTTGACCACACCAGAGGAGGTTCCTGCTCAATTATTTCTCTGGAGCCCAGCAGTCGGGTCTCACGCATTGCTGGTGGCTCTTGGGCCCTGAGCAGCCGCGTCATGTCCCAACTGCCCCTCCCGGATGTGTCACCCGCATCTCCCCCTCACCAAGAGCCAGTCCGCGCTCAGTCTCCACCAAGTCGCTCTATCCTGAGTGGTTTTGACCCTGGTTGTTGCAGATCAGGTTATCAGAAAGCCGAGTCACGGAACACGCTCTCTCCCACACCTGCACGCTGGGACCCTCAAACCTTCCCCCAGGTTGCCCCTGCTGCATGTCACAGGGAAGCGCCTTCGAGTGGGCCAATCCACCTTGCCCTTCCCCGTCATGCCAGGGCCCAGACCTGGTCCTGTGGTCAGAGGCTGAGATGCTGGGCCAGCCTTGCTCCCCAAGGGATCTGGCAGATGCGATAGCCCTGGGCTGTGTGCTGAGGAGACGGAGCCACTTAGCTATATATTTTTTTAAGATTTATTTTTATTTATTTGAAAGGCAGAGTGACAGAGAGAGAGCGAGCGCATGAGCTTTCATGTACTTGTTTACTTCCCCAAATGGCCGCAATGGCCAAGACTAGGCCGGGCCAAAGCCAGGAACTCAGAGCTTCTTCCAGGTCTCCCAGGTGGGTGCAGGGGCCCAAGGACTTGGGTCACTTCCACTGCCTTCCCAGGCCATTAGCAGGGGGCTGGATCTGGGGCGGAGCAGCTGGGACTTGAACTGGTGCCCATATAGGATGCTGCTGCCGCCACAGCACCGGCATGGCCATCGGCCGTTCACTCTTGTCCTCACCATGGCTTCTGTTCCCAGCAGCTGTGATGCGACATGAGGCAGAGGCTTCCACACGGAGTGCACAGGAAGTGTAGCAGGGTCACAGGGAGCTCCTGCTGGCTCTGCCTGGCCTCACAGCCCTCCCTGAGCTGCTCGGGGGAAGCTGAGCTTCCTGGCGCCCCTCCACTGGTGCTGGTCACTGCTCCCGAAGGAAGGGGTGGGAAAGGGGTGGGGACTGAGAAGCAAAGCTTCTGCAACTCTTGCTGCCCACTGCCCACTTCTCATGGAACCTTCTAGTGTGGCTCCCCCTCCCCCACCCCCGCTAGGACTCCCGGGTTACCTGTAGGGTCTCCCTGGCAGATTCCCAGCTATTCTCATTGCTAGCTGATCTCATGGAAGAGGAGGAGGGAAGCTTTGAGGGAGAAGCAGCAGAGAGGAGGTTTAACAGTCTAAAAAAATTTTCCATGGAAAATGACTTTGAAAATAGCATGAAATCCGCTTAACTCTGCAGCTCCTCCCTTGTCAGGAGGGCAGCCCGGAGGAGACGTGCCCGCAGACTGCTGGGAAGGCACAGGGCCTTGGATGGCAGGGGTCTTCCCCAGTGGCTCCCCCCCCCCCCCCGGCCCCAGGCTGCAGCCCCCCCACCCCCTGCACTGCGGCTCTGGCTCCCCTTTCCCAGCCCAGCCTGCTGTGGGCGGGGTGGAGTGGGGCATGTTTGCCTTCCTGTGGCTTTTGGGTGCTGATCTCCAGCTCAGTTTCTGTGCTTTCTGACCTCGGGTGGGAAGTTGTCACTTACAAAGAACTGGGGCATGGGGTGGGCACTTGGTATAGCAATTGACATGCCACTTGGGATGCCCACATGCCATATTGGGTGCCTAGGTTTCAGTCCCAGCTCCGTTTCTCTTTCTAGCTTCCCGCTAATGGGCACCCTGGGAGGCAACAGAGGGTGGCTAAAGTTCTTGGATCCCTGCCACCCACATAGGAGACCTGGATGGAGATCATGGCTCCTGGTCCAGCTGCTGTGGGCATTTTGAGAGTGAACCATCAAACAGAGATCTCTGTTTCTCTTTTTGCCTTTCAAGTCAATGAAAATAAATACGTTTTTTAGAAATAGAAAGGAATTGGGACCCTTAGAGGGGGGCATAGCCAGCCTGTGTGTCAGTATTCAAAATAAGTGCTGGCCGGCGCCACAGCTCACTAGGCTAATCCTCTGCCTGCGGCACCGGCAGTCTGGGTTCTAGACTCAATTACTCCTCTTCCAGTCCAGCTCTCTGCTGTGGCCTGGGAAGGCAGTGGAGGATGGCCCAAGTGCTTGGGCCCTGCACCCGCGTGGGAGACCAGGAGGAAGCACTTGGCTCCTGGCTTCAGAGGCCCAGCTCTGGCCGTTGTGGCCATTTGGGGAGTGAGCCAGGAGATGGAAAACCTTTCTCTCTGTCTCTCCCTTCTCTGTAACTCTACTTCTCAAATAAATAAATAAATAATCTTGGAAAAAAAAAAAAAAGGAAGGAAAACACTTCTCAGCTCTAGGGCAAGGATTCCCAGGGGCCCAATAAGTGTAGTTTGCAATTTCATGTCTTCACACAGCATTCTAGATGATCATCATAACTCATTCCTAATTAGTTTTTCAGTGTATTTGGAAGGCAGAGAGCCAGAGCCAGCCAGAGAGAGACAGAGACAGAGACAGACAGAGAGCTTCCATCCACTGGTTCACTTTCCTAATGCCTGCAACAGGCCTGAGCTCCATCTGAGTCTCCCACATGGGTGACAGGGACCCAAGTGAGCCATTATCTGCTGTCTCCCAGGGTGCAGGTTAGCAGGAAGCTGGAGTTGAGAGGTGGAGCGGGGACTCAGCCCCAGGGGCTGGGATGCCGTGGGAAACTGCAAAGCCCCACCCTGCTCATTCATTTTGCTGGAGGGATAGAGTAGGAAGTCGTCTGACTTGGTCACTGCTTTCTCCCTGTCCTCACACAGTACCTGGTTCATGGTAGGCACTCAAATGTTGAATTAAGAAACGAGTGGGTCTGGAACAGGAGGCTGGGTGTTTCCTGCCAGGGACCCTTGCGTGGGTTGTCATGGAGAGGCAAGAGGGATCCAGTGCCTGGTGCTGGCCTGCCCTTGACCATGGGACAAGGACTGAGACAGAAGGAGGATGAGGGAGGAAGAGGAAGAGGAAGAAAGTCCATGTTGGTCTGGAACCTACTAGACAGAATGGGAATAGGCCAATAAGAGATACCCCAGTTACATTTGAAATTCAGACGAAAGGTCATCTTTTTGTGTGTAACTATGCTTCATGCAATATTTGAAATACATTTAAAAAAATCATTGTTGATCTGAAATTCAAATGTAGCTGTTTCCTCTGGGAACCCTCCCCGGGGAGGCAGTGGTGTGCAGCTGCGCTCCCAGGGCCCTCTGCTCTCATGAACTTCCTGTTCCCTGCCAGCCCGGGGCAGTGGTCAGCTCTCCCTGGGCTGTGAGAGGGTGGCAGGCGCCTCTTGTCACCAACTCCATCTTCATCCCCAGGAGTCCAGAGAGATGCCCAGCAGCTTTCATCAGAGGCTGTCTTGGAGCGAGCCGGGCCTTGATTCCGGTCAAACATTGCAATCACCTGGGTGATATTGTTTTAAAGATGAATTAATTAGGGGGCTGGCACAGTGGCACAGAGGGTTAAAGCCCCGGCCTGCAGTGCTGGCATCCCATATGGGCACTGGTTTGAGTCCCAGCAGCTCTACTTCTGATCCAGTTCTCTGCTATGGTCTGGGAAAACAGTAGAAGATGGCTCAAGTGCTTGGGCCCCTGCACCTGCGTGGGAGACCTGGAAGAAGCTCCTGGCTCCTGGCTTCAGATTGGTACAGCTCTGGTTGTTGCAGTCATTTGGGGAGTGGACCAGTGGACGGAATACGTTTCTCTCTGTCTCTCCCTCTCTCTGTCTTTCAAATAAATAAAATAAATCTTTTAAAAAAAGATTAATTAGAAAGAAAGAGAGGGACACACATACCCAGACACAGTGCTAGTTCTCACCCCAAATACTCCCAACAGCCAGGGCTGGACCAAACTGAAGCCAGGAGTCAGGAACTCCATCCAGGTCTTCCATGTGGTGGCAGGTACCCAAGCACTTGGGCCACTTCCACTGCCTTCCCAGGTGCATTAGCAGGCAGCTGGATCAGAAGTGGAGCAGTGGGGCCAGTGTTTTGATGTAACAGGTTAATCTATGACCTGCATCACTGGCATCCCATGTACAGTCAGTTTAAGTCCCGGCTGCTCTACATCCAATCCAGCTCCCTCCTAATACACCTGGAAAAGCAGCAGAAGATGACCCAAATCCTTGGGCACCTGCCACCCATGTGGGAGACCTGGAAGAAGCTCCAGGCTCCTGGCTTTGGTCTGGCTCAGCGCTGGCTGTTTTGGTCATTTGGGGAGTGAACCCATGGATAGAAGATGTCTCTCTCTCTCTCTATAACTCTGCCTTCCAAGTAAATAAAATACATCCTTTTTTAAAAAAAGATTATTTATTTATTTATTTATTTGAGAGGTAAAGTTGCAGACAGTGAGAGGGAGAGACAGAGAGAAAGGTCTTCTGTCTTCTGGTTCACTCCCCAAATGGCTGCAATGGCCGGAGCTGTTCTGATCTGAAGCCAGGAGCCAGGAGATTCTTCCAAGTCTCCCATGAGAATGCAAGGACCCAAGGACTTGGGCCATCGTCAACTGCTTTCCCAGGTCACAGCAGAGAGTAGATGGGAAGAAGAGCAGCCGGGACCAGAACCGGCACCCACATGGGATGCCGGTGCAGCAGGTGGAGAATTAACCCACCGTGCCATGATGCTGGCCCCAAAATACATCTTTAAAAAAGAAAAGATAGTGGAGCAGCTGGTTCTCAAACCAGTGGCATCCCAAGCAGCTGCTTAACCTGCTGCACCACAATGCCCGCACCCTGGATGCTTTAAATTTTTTTAAAAAAGATTTATTTATTTATTTGAAAGATAGAGTTGCAGATAAAGAGAGAGAAAGGCAGACACACACCCACACAGAGGTCTTCCATCCACTGGTTCATCCTCTAAATGGCTGCAATGGCCAGTGCTGGGCTGATCCAAAGCCAGGAGCCAGGAGATTCTTCCAGGTCTCCCACGTGGGTGCAAGGACTCAAGCACTTGGATCATCTTCCATTGCTTTCCCAGGCACATTAGCAGGGAGCTGGATGGGAAGTGGAGCAGCCGAGACTCTCCCAGGCAGCTTTACCTGCTATGTCACAATGCTGGCCCCAATTTTTTTTTTAAAGATTTATTTATTTGAAAGTCAGAGTTACACAGAGAGAGGAGAGGCAGAAAGAGGGAAAGAGAGGTCTTCCATCTGATGGTTCACTCCCGAATTGGCCACAACCGCTGGAGCTGCGCTGATCTGAATCCAGGAGCCAGGAGCCAGGAGCTTCTTCCAGGTCTCCCCCATGGGTGCAGGGGCCCAAGGAGTTGGGCCATTTTTTACTGCCATAGCAGAGAGCTGGATTGGAAGAGAAGCAGCCGGGTCTCGAACCGGCACCCATATGGGATGCTGGCGCTTCAGGCCAGGGCTTTAACCTCCTGCACCACAGCGCTGGCCCTGGCCCCAAATTTTTAAAACTTGACTATAGTCAGTTAAGCCAGAATCTCTGCATGGTTTCATTAACCTGCCTTGTGATTTTCCTTTCTAAGTATCTTTAGAATCCATTCCTTTCACC
The DNA here is from genome assembly GCA_949820135.1 of Sylvilagus floridanus. Lineage (NCBI taxonomy): Eukaryota > Metazoa > Chordata > Mammalia > Lagomorpha > Leporidae > Sylvilagus > Sylvilagus floridanus. The sequence continues at coordinate 4,832,047 of OX463228.1, read as the reverse complement.
CTAGTCCCATCATCGTGCATTAGTCTGCAAAGACACATCCAACCTATCTTCCTCACATACCGTCTTAGCCCCTTCCAATCTGTTCTTCCTGCTGCTACTGGAGGGCATTTTAGAAAAAACAAACAAAGCATGTTTAAGCCAGTTGCTTTCCTTGCTTAAAATCCCTCAGCGCAACCCACTTTCCCTTGGGAAAGAGACCGAAGCCTTCATTTTACAGTGGGGAAACCTGGCAGCCATCAGCCAAACCAAGCCAGCAATAAGACAAGTCGCCTGTGTAGCATCCTTGCCAGAGATGTGTGATCTTGATCTAATCCCGGGGAAGCCTCAGAGGAGCTGAAACTGGGGGGCATTCCAGCTCCATAATGGGACCAAAGCGTCAAGGTCATGAGAGACAGAGCTGAGGAACTGGCGCAGGCTGGCCGAGACCAAGGAGGCACAGCTGCTTGATGCAGTGTGGACCCAGGATTGGATCCTGGAGCAGACAAGAGGCATTAGTGGAAACTGCTGGATGCTGAAGACGCATGATGCTTAGTTAACAGTACTGTGTAATTATTTTCCTGGTTAGGATCATTTTACTATACTTAAGTGAGTTGTTAACATTAGAGGAAGTTGGGTTAAGACTGTATGGGAATTCTCCGCAGTTTTTGCAATTTTTCTACAGATTTAAAATTACTTCCAAATACAATGTTAAGGGCCAGAGCTGTGGCACAGTGGGTTAAGCCACTGTCTGCAACCTCAGTATCCCATATGGATGCCAGTTCAAGTCTCAGCTGCTCCACTTCTGATGCAGCTTCTTGCTAATGTGCCTGGGAAAGCAGGGGAAGATGGCTCAAGTGCTTGGGCCCCTGTACCTACGTGGGAGACCTGGATGAAACTCCTGGCTCCTGGCTTCAGCCTGGCCCAGCTCTGGCTGTTGGGGCCATGTGGGGAGTAAAGCAGCAGATAGAATCTCTCTCTCTCTCCCTCCCTCTCTCTCCCTGCCTCTTCCTGTTTCTGTGTGACTCTGTCTTTCAAATAGATAAATTTTGGGGCCGGCGCTATGGCACAGTAGGTAAATGCCCTGGCCTGAAGCGCCGGCATTCCATATGGGCACTGGTTTGAGTCCCGACTGCTCCACTTCCGATCCAGCTCTCTGCTATGACCTGGGAAAGCAGTAGAAGATGGTGCAAGTCCTTGGGTCCTTGCAACCACGTGGGAGACCTGGAGGAAGCTTCTGGCTCCTGGCTTCAGATCGGCACAGCTCTGGCTGTTGCGGCCAATTGGGGAGTGAACCATTGGCTGGAAGACCTCTCTCTCTTTGCCTCTCCTCTCTCTGTGTAACTCTGACTTTCAAATAAAAAAAAAAAGATAATTTTTTAAAGTACAATGTTAAAAAAAAGGGGGCAGCATTGTAATGCAGTGGGTTAAAATGTCAACTATGATGCTGGCATCCTATTTCGAAGTGCAGGTTTGTGTCCCAGCTGCTCTGCTTCTGATCCAGCTTCCTGCCTAGGAAGGCAGCAGAAGATGGCCAAGGACTTGGGCCTCTGCCACCCCCATGGGAGACCAGGATGGAGTTTCAGCCTGGACCAGATCTGTGATGGCCATTTGGGGAGTGAAACAGTGGATGGAAGATCTCTCTCTCTCTCTCTCTCTCTCTCTTTCTCTCTGTCTCCCTCTGTCATTCTGCCTTTCAATTACATAAACAAATAAACTTTTTTTTAAAGGAATCCTAGGCAGGTGTCTTGGCATGGTGGGTTAAACCACACCGCATCGCATAGTACAGTGCCTGGGACGGAGGCTGGCTCTGCTTCTGCTCATGCATACCCTGAGAGGCAGCACGTGGTGGCTGAAGAACTTGCATCCCCCCACCCACCTGGGAGGTCAGGGTCGAGGTACTGGTTCTTGCCTTTGGCCTGCTCTATCCCTGGGGAGTAAACCACTGGATGGACGATCTCTCTCTCTCTCTCTGTTAACCTATAAAACAAGTTAAAATACGAAGAAGATCCTTAACATGGCCTCAAAGCCTTGGCTGGTCCAGACTCTGCTGGCCCCTTCCCACCATCCCAAAGCCCTCCTAATGCTGTAGCCACACCAGCCTGGAGTCTGCAAGGCTGAAGGCTGGAATTGGTGCACCCACCTCAGGACACGCTATGATAGCATCTACAAAGGTATTTTAGTAGATGGGCGTAGGAATTCTACCTTTTTTTTTTTTACTTTTTTTTTGACAGGCAGAGTTAGACAATGAGAGAGAGAGACAGACAGAGAGAAAGGTCTTCCTTTTCTGTTGGTTCACTCCCCAGTGGCCGCTATGGCTGGCGTGCTGTGGCTGGCGCACCGTGCTGATCCAAAGCCAGGAGCCAGGTGCTTCTCCTGGTTTCCCACATGGGTGCAGGGCCCAAGCACCTGAGCCATCCTCCACTGCACTCCCGGGCCATAGCAGAGAGCTGGCCTGGAAGAGGAGCAACCGGGACAGAATCTGGAGCCCTGACCGGGACTAGAACCCGGTGTGCCGGTGCCACAGGCAGAGGATTAGCCTATAGAGCCGTGGCACGGGCCAGGAATTCTACTTCTAAGTCCATACTTAAGAGGATAGATTCAGAACAAATATGTTTTAGAAGTGTTCGTAGCTGCAAATTTCATAATAAACCAAAGGAAATAGCTGAGTGCTCATCGGTGGTGGAATGGATAAGTGAGGTATGGCGCAGCCACGCCATGGGGTGCTGTGCATAATGAGAACGCATGATCTACAGCCATACCCGGCAAGACAGATCAATCTCAAAAACAATGTGGAGCTAAAGAAGCCAGATACAGAACAGGATCTACTGTATGATTGCACTTAGGTCAAGTAGGAAACTAAACCATGCTTTCAGAAGTCAAGACAGTGGTTCTCTTTAGGGAGAAATAGGGACTTGTAAAAAGATTTATTGATTATTTATTTGAAAGGCAGAGTTACAAAGAGAGAGAGAAAGAGAGAGTGAGAGATATCCCTCGTCCATTGGTTCACTCCCCAAAGGGCCATAACGGCCAAGGCTGGGCCAGATGAAAGCCAGGAGGAGCCTGGAGCTTCCTCCCGCCCCGAAACAGTGACTGGAAGGAAGCACGCGGGGCGTTCCCAGGGCGCTGGGCACGATCTCTTTCTTACGCTGGATCCTGATTACACGGCGTGTGCAGTTTGTGGGAAATCACCAAACTGTACACCCGTATGCTTTAATATTTATTTTTATTTATTTGCATCTATTTGAGAGGCAGAGAGAGAGAGAGAGAGAGAGAGAGAGAGAGAGAGAGATATTCTTCTACCTACTAGTTCCTGGCTTCAACCTTGCCCAGCCCTAGCTATTGTGGCCATTTAGGGAGTGAACCAGTGGATGGAAAATTCTCTTTCCTCCTCTCTGTCCATTGGTCTGCCTTTCAAGTAAATAAATAAGTAAATCTTAAAAAAACAAAAAGTACAGGTCCAAACTGGAAACAACTCCAATGTTTACGCTTCAGCAGATAAACCATAAACAAGCTGTACTTGATCTCTATGAAGAACTCTACTCGTTCATATAAAGGAAGAAGCTGCTGATACACACAACGTGGGAAAACCTTGTGCTGAGAGAAGCCTAACTCAAAAGACCCACACTAGCTGCTTTCACTTCTTCTTTTTAGACAGGCAGAGTTAGACAGTGAGAGAGAGAGAGACAGAGAGAAAGGTCTTCCTTCCATTGGTTCACCCCCCAGATGGCTGCTACAGCCGGCGCAGCGCGCCAATCCATAGCCAGGAGCCAGGAGCCAGGTGCTTCCTCCTGGTCTCCTATGTGGGTGCAGGGCCCAAGAACTTGGGCCATCCTCCACTGCACTCCCTGGCCACAGCAGAGAGCTGGCCTGGAAGAGGAGCAACCAGGACAGAATCTGGCACCCAACTGGGACTAGAACCCGGGGCGCTGCAGGCGGAAGATTAGCCTAGTGAGCCGCAGCACCGGCCGCTACTTCCACTTCTAGGAAGTTCTAGGACAGGCGAATCTTACTGGTGGCAGGGAAAGATGAGCACAGTGAGGCGTCCTGGAGGGAGGGGGAGGGGACTCTGGGAGTGACGGGATGCTCTGTGAGGGGCTGGATCTGCACAGGTGGATGCAGTTTCAAAGCTCAGCAAATGCATACTTAACAATCCGCGTGGCTCATTATAATGTAAATTCTATATTGAGAGGAAAACAAAACTGTAACCAAACAGGAACCCTCGTTGAAAATATGCACGCTGACATATTTAGGGAGAAGTGGGTAGATTACTCTGAATTACATTTAAAAAGTAGGATGGGGTGATGGATGGATGTGGGAATGATAGAAAGGTAGAAATATCGTTAGACGAAAATCTAGGTGGTGTTCACTGTGAAATTCTTTCTAATTTTTTAAAAGATTTAAAAAAAATTATTTGAAAGGCAGAATTACAGAAAGGGGGAGAGAGAGAGAGAGAGAGATGTCTTTTCTCTGCTGGTTTATTCCCCAAATGGCACAACGGCTGAGGCTGCACCAGGCCAAGCCACGCTGAAGCCAGAATCCTGCAACTCTATCCTGGTCTCCCATGTGGGTGAGGGGCCCAAGCACTTTCCCAGGTGCATTAGCAGGCAGCTGGATTGGAAGTGGAGCAGCCGGGACCTGAACCGTTGCTCATGTGGGACACTGGCATTGCAGGTGGAAGCTTACCCTGCTGTACCACAACACTGGCCCCGTAAAATTCTATCAATTTTGCTGTATGCTTGAACAGTTTTTAATAAAATGTTGGGGAAGATGAAATGTTCTAGTGAACTCTCTTCCAAGAAGTATCGAGTTCTGCTTAAAACATCATCTGGGGCCGGTGCTGTGGCGCAGCGGGTTAACACCCTGGCCTGAGGCGCCAGCATCCCATTTGGGCGCTGGTTGAGGCCCGGCTGTTCCACTTCCGATCCAGCTCTCTGCTATGGCCTGGGAAAGCAGTAGAAGATGGACCAGGTCTTTGGGCCCCTGCACCCACGTGGGAGGCCCAGAAGAGGCTCCTGGCTCCTGGTTTCAGATCCGTGCAGCTCTGGCCGTTGTGGCCGGTTGGGGAGTGAACCAGCGGATGGAAGACCTCTCTCTGCCTCTGCCTCTCAGCAACTCTGCCTTTCAAATAAATAAATCTTAAAAAAGAATTTTAGGGAGTAAGACTTTATGCATCAATTCTTCTTTTTAAAAATTTATTTATTTGAAAGGCAGAGTTACAGAGAAGCAGAGAGAGAGAGAGAGAGAGAGAGAGAGAGAGGTCTTCCATCTGCTGGCTCATTCCCTAAATGGCTGCAATGGCCAGAGCTGCGCTAATCTGAAGCCAGGAGCCAGGAACTTCTTCCGGGTCTCCCATATAGGTACAGGGGCCCAAGCACTTGTGCCATCTTCTGCTGCTTTCCCAGGCCATAGCAGAGAGCTGGATTGGAAGAGGATCAGCCGGGACTCTAACTGGTGCCCATGTGGGATGCCAGCACTGCAGGGGGCAGCTTTGCCTGCTACGCCACCCCCCCCCATTCTGATCATTGATCTATGATGTCTATGGAAATAAAATTTTTTTTAAAGTTTTATTTATTTATTTGAAAGAGAGAGAGAGAGAGAGAGAGAAATGGTTTACTCTCCAAATGCCTCTCAATAATACTTGGGCCATGGCCTGCTGCCTCCTAGGCTCATCAGCCAGAAATTGGACCAGAAGTGGAATAGCTAGGACTGGAACCAGGCACTCTGACACGGGATGCACATGTGACCTGGAAACAACCTTGTGCTGGGGAGTGGAAAGGAGCCTGGGAGGGAGCAATAATAACCAGCTACACTAACAGCATCCTTCGTGAGCTCTTCAAGGGCCTGGGTTCAAGTCCTGGCTCTGCTCCCTAGTCCAGCTTCCTGCTAACGGGCACCCTTGGAGGCAGCATGCAAGAGCTCAAGTACTTAGGTCCCTGCTACCCACACCGGAGACCCAAATTGAGTTCTGGGCTCCTACCTTCAATATGGCCTGCCCTGTTCACAGTAGGCATTTGGGGAGTGAACCATAGATGGAAGAAGTCTTATAGCAGATCTCTCACTATCTATCTCTTTGTGTCACTCTCTGCCTTGAAAAATAAATAACATAGGCTGGCACTGGAGCTCACTAGGCTAATCCTCTGCCTGTGGCGCCGGCACCCCGGGTTCTAGTCCCGGTCGGGGCGCCGGATTCTGTCATGGTTGCTCCTCTTCCAGTCCAGCTCTCTGCTGTGGCCCGGGAGTGCAGTGGAGGATGTCCCAAGTGCTTGGGCCCTGTACCTGCATGGGAGACCAGGAGAAGCACCTGGCTCCTGGCTTCGGATTGGTGCAGCGCGCCAGCCGTAGTGGCCATTTGGGGAGCGAACCAATGGAAGGAAGACCTTTCTCTCTGTCTCTCTCTCATTGTCTAACTCTGCCTGTCAAAAAAAAAATAACATAAAAAATTTATATAAAAGGGACATTGACCCCTCTGAGAGTTGGATGGCAGCTGAGGATTGTGGCCGAGAAACCTGCACACAGTACACGAAATTTTATACCCAACCTCATGGCAGGCCCAGAGCCCTAGAGGCCACTCCAGGTTACAAAGCCACTGTAACCTGGCTTTGTAACATGGAGTCTACAGGGGTCTACAGGAAGTGACCCAAGTGGGGCCCATCATCTGCTCTGGCCTTACCTTCCATCCACCTCACTCCTGTTTCCCAAGAATCAACTACCTGCTTCCACTTGTTCTCAGCATTAAAAAAAATTATTTTCTTGAAAGGTAGATAGAGTGAGAGAGACAGAGTCAGGAAGAGAAAGAGAGAGAGAAAGAGAGAGAGAAAGAGAGGTCTTTCATCAGTTGGTTCACTGCCCAGATACCTGCAATAGCCGGACCTGGACCAGGCTGAAGCCAGGAGCCGGGGGCCAGGGGCAGGATCCCGCTCCCACGTGGGGGGCAGGGTCTTCATCTGCTGCCTCCCAGGTCACTCTCAGGAAGCGGGGTTGGAAGCATGAAGCAGTCAGGACTTGAACCAGGCACTCTAAAACGGGACTTGGGTGTCCTGCGGCACAGCTTAACACACTGCAGAGTGCCCACCCCTGTTCTGGAGGTTTCCAACCCAGACTCGGGCCATCGTCCACTGCCTCTCCAGGCACAGTAGAGGGAAGCTGGGTCAGAGGCAGAGTACACAGGACTCGAATTGCGACTCCGATCCGGCATGCTGCCGCTGCAAGTCGTGGCTTAATCTGCTGCACCACAGCGCCAGCCCTCTTATCTTTTAATGAAGATACTGAAAAATTACATTAGCAGCTTACATATAATTTTGCTATTTATCTATTTACTTGAGAGGCAGAATTACAGACAGAGAGAGGGAGAGGCAGAGAGAGAGAGAGAGAGAGAGCGAGCGAGCTTTTTCATCCACTGGTTCACTCACTAGGTTGCTGAAACAGCCAGAGCTGGGCTGATGCAAAGCCAGGAGCCAGGAGCTCCCTCTGGGTCTCCCGTGTGGACGCAGGGGCCCAAGCACTCGGGCCATCCTGCGCTGCTTTCCTAGGCTGTCATCAGGGAGCTGGATCAGAAGTGGAGCAGCCAGGACTCAAACCGGTGCTCACATGGGATGTGGATACTTAACCAAGTAAGCCACAGCGCCAGCCCCTTACATTATAATTGTTCTAGAGCTAGACCTTATTTACTAATTTTAAAAAAAGATTTATTTATGTATTTGAAAGTCGGAATTACACAGAGAGAGGAGAGGCAGAGAGAGAGAGAGAGAGAGAGAGAGAGAGAGAGAGAGGTCTTCTATCCGATGGTTCACTTTCCAATTGGCTGCAATGGCCAGAGCTGTGCTGATCTGAAGCCAGGAGCCAAGAGCTTCCTCTGGATCTCCCACACAGGTGCAGGGGCCCAAGAACTTGGACCATCTTCTACTGCTTTCCCAGGCCATAGCAGAGAGCTGGCTCTGAAGAGGAGCAGCTGGGACTAGAACTGGCGCCCATATGGGATGCTGGTGCTTCAGGCCAGGGCATTAACTTGCTGCACCACAGCGCCAGCCCCCTTCCCCACCCCCTGTTTTTTTTTTTTTTTTTAAGATTTACTTTATGTACCTAAATAATAAATAAATACAGAGAAAGATCTTCTGTCTACTGGTTCACTCCTCAAATGGCCACAACAGTCGCGACTGAGCCAGACTAAAGCCAAGATCCTGGATTTCAACCTGGGTATCCCAAGTGAGTGCAAAGGCCCAAGCACTTGGGCCATCTTCTGCTGCTTCCCCTGGCCATTAGCAGGGAGCTGGATCAGAAGCAGGGCCCCTGGGATGACTCAAATCGTTGCTCCTATGGGGTGCCGCTGGTGGCTCAGGCAGAGGCTGAACCCACGGAGCAATGCCAGTCCCATTTTAACTCCAGCTCCCTTGGACTTTCTGAAGGACCCTCATAAAGTCAGGGAAATCCCAGAATTTGGTTAGGGGTGGGAAGGCGCGCGCGCGGGGGGGGGGGGGGGGGGGTGGGCTAGGGGGAGGCAGTGCTCCTCCCTGGGGCCTTGGCCTTCACAGGCCGCTGGGGACAGGCCAGTGGCCCGCACACCCAGAGGCTCCTTGGGAGGGTGCGGGTTGGCGGCGGCGGCGAGTGGGGCTGAGTCGGAGCGGAGGGAAATGCCCGATTCAGCCGGAGATTCAGCCGGAGAAGGGGCGCTAGCAGCAGTCGTGGTTCCTTTGTTCTCCTCGGTGTGCGTTCCCGCGGCGCACCCTAGCAATCTCGGCGGGACGGTCTCGCTGGCGTCCCAGATGAAGCGCGGAGCCGCGCGGACGAGCTCTGCCCTCCGTCCCCCGCCGACACCGGGGCCGCGCTGCCAGCTCTGCCCCTTTCATCTTCCTTGGAACTGTGAAGCGCCGCCCGCCTGGGGACTCCCTCCCTGCTCCCCGCCTGCGAGAGCAAGCTAGGCGGACGCCTTGGCCCTGACCGTCCGCGGGCCGCGGTGCCGTTCGCTCCTTTCGCGGTGATACTGGCGGGCAGCGCCCGGCTGCGGGGAGGCTCCGCGCCTGCGGGACCGGCGCTGCCCAGTGCAGCCCAGAGCCCTGCCCTCGGAGGAGCAGAAGTGCGGGCTGCCCTGTCCATTCCAACAGGCCTGGCTGTGGCTTGTGCGAGGGGGAGGCTGGCTCTCCTTGGCGCTGGCGTGGGGGCAGCGGACAGGAAGGGCCCAGAGAGGAAGAGAATTCCTTCAACTGGGTCTTGGAAGACGTTTAAATCAGTTTTAGGGGAAGCTCGGGGAGTGGAGATAAGGACATCGAAGCCACCAGCACAGCCAGAGCCGAGGCCAGGAGCTGTGAGGTCTTCCTGGGGACCCCAAGGACTCTGCTTTTGATCTCTCTGGCTGTGGATGGCGGCGGGGGGGGGGGGGGGGGGCTGCAGGGAAGCCGTTCAGGGCAGCGGTCAACTGGAGATAATCTCTAAACATTTATTTATTCATTTAAAAAATTTATTTATTTGAGAGGTAGAGTTACAGAGAGAGAGAGAGAGAGAGAGAGAGAGAGAGAGAGAAAGAAAGGTCTTCTATCCACTGGTTCACTCCCCAAATGGCTGCAACAGCTGGAGCTGGGCCGATCTGAAGCCAGGAGCAAGGAGCTCCATCTGGGTCTCCCACATGGGTGCAGGGGCCCAGGCACTTGGACCATGCTCTACTGCTTTCCCAGGCCATTAGCACAGAGCTGGATCTGAAGATGTGGTACAGGCATCTCAAATGAACTGGCGCCCATATGAGATGCCTGTACCACAGGCAGAGGCTATGCCTCAGCGCCGGCTCCAACATTTATTTATTTATTTGATTTGAGAGGAAGAGAGACAGACAGAGATCTAATTGCTGGTTAATTCCCCAAATGCCCTCAACAGCTGGGTTTGGGCCAGGTGGAAGCCAGGAACGCAGAATGCGATCAGGTCTCCCATGTGGGTACCAAGGCTCTAAGCACTTGAGCCACACTCGATGCCTCCTACGGTGAACATCAGCAGGAAGCTGCAATCGAGGGTAGAGCTGAGACTAGAACCCAGGCGCTGCAGATGTTGGACAAGGATGTCTCAACCTCTGGACCAAACGTCTGCTCCTGGAGGTAATTGTTTTTTAAAGATTCATTTGATTTATTTGAAAGACAGAGCTACAGAGAGAGAGAGAGAGAGAGAGAGAGAGAGAGAGAGGTCTTCCTTCTGCTTGTTCACTCCCCAGATGGCTTCAATGGCAGGAGCTGGGCCAATCCAAAGCCAGGAGCCAGGAGCTTCATCCAGATCTCCCACATGGGTGCATGGCCTCGAGGACTTGGGTCATCTTCCACTGCTTTCTCAGGCACATTTGCAGGGAGCTGGATTGGAAGTGGAGCAGCTGGGACTTGAACTGGTGTCCGTATGGGATGCCAGCACTGTAGGCCAGGGCTTTAACCCCTTGCGCCACAGTGCTGCCCGCCACCCTGGAGGTAATTTTTAAGAAATTCCATCTGGCACTTAGTGCACACTCAAGGCAGCTGCTGGAACAACACCAGTGAACGCAGTCACTTGAGCCATGGATCCCACCAGCATACCCATTTTCCAGGTGGGAACACACCAGGGGGCTTGCCCAAAGGGGCACAGAAGCCGGCGTCAGGACCAGAACTGGGCTGTCTGGCTCCATGGTGTCAGTGCGCCCAGGCACTGAGTTATCTGTGGCTCCCAGCGGCTTTGAGGGGCTGTGTTCTAGGCAGACTGGAAGGGGAGACAGCACAGAGTGACTGGGAGTTGCCACGGATGAGATGTAGGCAGTGGGTGAGGACGGCACCCCAGCAGGCTCAGAGGCCGTGCTGCACTGTGGAACTTGGAGGCAGGGCTTTCCGGCCGTGGTCTCCCTGCCTGTAGACTGGGTGCAGAAGCACCTGCCTCTGTGGCAGAGAGCTGGGGTGACGGTCCTTAGTGCACTCATGTTGCTCTGTCACCACAGCCTGCCCCGGCTGCCACCTCACCTCTGCCCTGCCTCCTGGGCAAACAGGCCAGCTGTCCCCGCGTCCCCTTCCTGGCTGCCTCTGGGGGTCCCTGCCTTCTGCGAGTTTCTTTGTCACGCTCTCCTCAGGAAGCCAGGACTGGCTTTGACGCCTGCTTGGTTCTTGGGAGGGAGAGATGGGAGCGCAGCCCAGTGCTGTGCGCTGGAGCACAGGGAACGCACAGGGCAGTGCCAGCACCTTCTGGCTTTGTCCAGAGTGTCATAGCCTCCTGGACGTGCTCTGCCCAGAGCCGCCGTGAGAGCCCCCAGGGGCTGCCCTGAGAGCCCGGGTAGGCAGAGCGCGGCTGTTGCCCTCTCGCCTTACCCCTGCCAGGCCACTAAAAATAGAAGGGCTGAGTGTCACCCGGGGGGAGGGCTGGCCAGGAAAACCTCTGAATCAGGCTGCAGGCGCGGTGATCCCTGGGCTTTCTTTTCTTTTAATTTTTACTGATTTATTTGAGAGGGAGGGGAAAGAATGCTTCAGTCTGCTGGTTCATTTCACAAATGGCTGCAACAGCTGGGGCTAGGCCAGACTGAAGCCAGGTGCCTGAAACTCAGTCTGGGTCTCCCATGGCAGTGACAGGGACCCAAGTACTTGAGCCTCCCAGGTGGGCACTAGCAGGAAGCTGGGGTCAGGAGACAAAGGCCTGCCCCGTCCCTGGGGTTTCTGTGTTAGCAATCCTATGCACAGGGTGGTCAGCTCCTGCTCCCTGGGCCGCCCTCATCTGGTCTGTAGTAGGAGGGACTCACTAGCTGGTCCTTCAGCTTCCTCCTGGTGCCACATTCCAGAACCCACCCTCCAGGACTGGATCACAAGGCCCCCTGCACGGGCACCACCCCGCACCCCAGCCCTCTCAGTGCGGAGAAGTCCCCAGAAAGCAGCAGAGATGGAGCCTGAGGTGGGGTAGGGGTTCCCTTGGGAGGAGAGTGACACTGTAGATGTTTGACCATTGCAGCCGCCCAGGAAGGGTCTGATGTATTTGGGGGAGGGGGCTGCTTGGCCAGCTGTTAACCCTTTAGTTCCTGGGGAGGATGGGGTGGCTGCTGGTCCTGGGGGAGGCACTGGAAGGCAGGAGCGAGGCACTGCTAATTTGTTAACTAGCACCAAAGTTTCATCATTTTGACAGCCTAAGTTGTATCAACCTGCTTATGGAGAGAGAGACAGAAAATCCTGCCAGTGCCCTGGGAGTGGGTCTCCAGTCATTCCACCACTGTCCCCACTTGGCCTGACCTCTTGAGTCCTCCCCTGTCACCAGAGGGTTCCCCTCTTTCCTGGGGGGCTTCCTCTGCTCACCCCCTCCATGCAGCAGCAGTGGCCCAGGTAGAGCGTGCCCTAATGCCGCCGTGGGCCGCAGGCTCTGGCTGCTCTGTGGTTGCCTCCCTCAGCCCTCTCTGTCCAGTACAGACTCTGTTTAGCACCCTGCTTCCATTCCCTCAACCCCGAGGTGAGGGCCTTCTCTATGATTTCCTGCCTGGTCCCTGGAGTGGGAGGTTGGGGGCGGCTGGAGCAGGTGCAGCTTGGGGGCAGCCCCTGGATTCTCCTGCAGGGTCCTGCTCTGCCCACTGCCCCAATCTCACCACGCAGCAGCCACAGTTTCTATTTTAAACAGTTGGGGTTGGTTGCTTCCCTGCCTTCCTGCTGGGTGTTTATGGGGAGGAAAATAATTGGTAATATTTGCACAGATGTGCTGGCACTGCAGCTCATCACGGCACCTTTACCCAGGGGGCCCTGCCTGCCCCCAGCCCGAGGATTCAGCCTGAAGGGGAGGATCTGAAGCCCCCAGGGCCTCCCAGGAGCCTCTGGCAGGAGGGGGAGGTAGAGGCAGGGAGCAGGAGGCCAAGAGTGCCCCAGGCGTGCCCGAGGCAGGCCTCAGCAGGATGCGCTGGTGCTGCCCGTGCGTGCACACCAAGGACTGCTGGGGACAAGCTGGGCCCTTGCCAGGGGGCTGTGGTGGCGGCAGGGCCCCCGGGGCTCTGTGCCTGATGCCGCTGTCTCCTGCAGAGCCTGCTGCTTCATCGATGAGGGTAGACAGAGCTGAAATGAGGAAATCATTAGGCTTTTCTTTCCTCTTCTTGAGGCCTGAGAGACTATTCCAGAGTGCTGGGCAGGGGTTGGGAAGCATCCAGGCTGGGAGGCAGCCTGCCTGGCTCAAGCAGGACTAAAAGGCAGCCTGGGGAGGGGGTGAAGTGTCAGGCTGGGGGGACCAGACGGGCTCCTCAGCCATCCTGTCTCCCTCCCCACTTGAGAAAGCATGTGCCACGTGGTGGCTGCGCATGTGAGTGTACATGCAGGTCTTGTTTCTTTGTTTTAAAGATTTATTTATTTGATGGGGCCAACACTGTGGCATAGCGGGTAAAATTACCGCCTGCAGCACCGGCATCCCATATGGGTGCCTGTTCGAGTCCCAAGCTGCTCCACTTCTGATCCAGCTCTCTGCTATGGCCTGGGAAAGCAGTGGAAGATGGCCCAAGTGCTTGGGCCCCAGCATCCACGTGGGAGACCCAGAATAAGCTCCTGGCTCCTGGCTTTAGATCAGTGCAGCTCCTGCCATTGTGGCCAACTGGGGAGTGAACCAGCAGATGGAAGACCTCTCTCTCTCTCTCTCTCTCTCTCTCTTGCTCTCCTTCTCTGTGTAACTCTTTCAAATAAATAAACAAATCTTTAAAAAATAAAGATTTATTTATTTGAAAGAAAAGCAGAGCTGCAGAGAGAGAGAGAGAGAGAGAGAGAGGCAGAGACAGAGATCTTCCATTCACTGGTTCACTCCCCAAATGGCTGCAACAGCGGAGCTGGGCCAATCCAAAGCCAGGAGCCAAGAGCTTCTTCCGGGTCTCCCATATGGAAGGAAGAGGGGTGCAGGGGCCCAAGGACTTGGGCCACTTTCCACTGCTTTCCCAGGCTATTAGCAGGGAGCTGGTTTGGAAGGGGAGCAGCCAGGACTTGAAGCGGTGTCCATATGGGATGCTGGCGCCACAGGTGGCAGTTTTACCCCTACGCGACCACCTGTACATGAAGTTTTTATGCACACATGGGCTGTGACTGTGCATGAAGTTGTGCATGTCACACACAGGCCTCTGTGAGTGTGTGTGTCTGCCTGTGTGCAAGTGCATGTATATGCAAATGTATGCACAGAAGCTTGTGCATGTGAGTGTGCCTGTATGTGCTTAGGTTTGGGGTCCCCTGGGAACCAACACCAAAACAAGGATTCAATGGCAGGTAGTAATTGGGAGACAACCACAGGCAGTGCAGCAGGGGAGCCGGAAAAAGACAGGGAGAGGAAGGCAGCCATCAAGGGCCATGCTGTCAGGCGGGATGCTGCCAGCCTGCCTCTGCTTACGTCTCGTTCTTCTGGGCAACTGAAGTTCAAGCCCCCTGGGAGCCACTGTGGATCCCAACTGGTGTCCTTCCATCCCAGGGGCCAGACATCTGGGGTATCGACCCACCTACGGGTGCTGGTCACCGGCTGGCGGCCGCACAGGCTCTTGGCACTTTCAGTTGATTTGGCTTTGCTGGCCAGGAACCCCCGAGTCCCCAGGAAGCGGCCTTCCATGGGCAGAGGTGAATGCAGAGGGCATCTGGGTGGACACGGGCATGCCTGCTGCGGTGGGCGGGTGCGGGGATGCGGTGACGTGTTGCTCAGGACCCCTTCCGGAAGGATGGACCGCCCTGTGGTGCTGGCAGGAGCTGGCAGCAACCGGCCTCCAGGGCCTTCCCTCTTGGGAGTTTGCTCCCTCTCGAGAAAGCCACCTGGCCCCGGAGTCCCACCCCTCTTCTGGGTGACGCACCTCCGGGGGCTGACCAATAGGATGGTAGAAAGGCCTGGCCCTTCACTCCAGCGTGGTTCATCACCAGAGGCCAAAGCTGTGGCTCAGGACTGCACCACGGCCTGACCTCTGCCTGGTTTCCCCTCCTTCCTCTCTATCCCACACATATTATCCTAAGAGCAGCCCTGAACATACGTCCCAGCGCACCTGGCCCAGGCAGCATGTATGTGTGTGTGCAGCAGATGCACGCGTGGGTGTGGGGTGTACATCACTCCCCTGCCCTGGGCTCTCTTGCACTGTGACCAAGAGGCCAGACAAGCTCCTGTGCCAGCCCAGACAGGGCAGGTCCTGGGTGCCTAAGAGGCAGAGATGACTGAAGATCTAAGGCTGAGGCCTGAGGTGGGCAGAGAAGGCTTCCTGTCCACACTGCACAGGAGCAGCCCGTAGCATGGGAGATGCACGGGATCTAAGATTGGGCATGAGCCCCTCACGCCTGTGACGCCCTTGGTAGCTCCAGGCAGCTGGTAGAGCGTCAGTGCTCCTGGCTCACAGCCCTTCCTCCCTGAGCTCTCACGCTCTTGAAGCTGGAAGGGGTTTTCTGCAGGCATGCTGCTTGCCTCATCTGGCAGTCAGTGCACACCAGCGGCCTACATCCAGGCTGCTCGGAGCCCAGCAGTCCTGGGATGGGGTAGACACTGTGGCCGCCGGTCCTCCTGGGGCCATCCGTGGGCTTTGTTCACTCCCTAGGTTGCTGTAGGTTGGGAAGCAGCAGCCATAGCCATGGCAGCCAGTCGTGGAGAAGAGAGACCCAGGCACAGGTCAGCGCAAGTGAGGACAGCAAGAGGCCACCAGGTGTTACAGAAACGTTTATTACAAGGATCAGTAAGTACAATAGGCGGGCATTCAAATTGCTGAGGATTCAGAGGGTGCAGGGCTGGACAGGGCTCAAGATGGGGGAGGGGAACCCCAGGCTCCGGCTGGGGAGAGGGAACGCCCAGGTCCCCAAAGCGTGCACGGTGGGGTCCTGCAACTTGAGCCTGACAGGCCGGCCCTCTCAGTGTGCTGCCCCCTGGTGGCCGGATGTGTCTAGAATTCTGGATGTTTTCTAGAGGGTGTGGAGAGCAGCCCTGAACCGGGATATCTGTGAAAATGTCCTGAGGGGGGTCAGGGGCCCACCGCGGTCCTTAGCGTCTAGAGGTGGGAAAACATCCCTAGGCTTTGAGAGGTAGCCCCAACCTTTCTCGTGGAGTTGGCGGAACCCTGGATGGTTCAGGCAGAATCCAAGCAGCCTGGAATCCAGAGTGTTCCTGCCTCTCCCCTGCCTACACACACAGACCCCTTAGATGAATGCTACTCACCCTTTAGGTCTTGCTCAAGAGACACCTCCCCCGGGAAGCCTCTCTGAGCACCCCTAGATGCTCAGCAGGCCACGCCTCATCTCCCCTCATTCCTCCTCGCTGTGTTTCCCACAGGGCTGGATGTAGGGCCCTGTGCCCCATGGCTGCTGGCAGCTGGCATTTCCTCCCAGTCTACCTGGAGTAGCAGCAGCTCAGGACCCCCGAGGCAGAGCCCAGAAAAGGATGAGGGGGACAGGGAGCGGGGGCCGGGCAGGAAGGCTCACGCAGTCCAGCAGTATCGGGGCCCTCCAGTCTCTCGGTCATTACCTCTGCCTTTCGCACCTACACAGAGAAGCTCCGAGACCCGCCCTTGGTTCAGAGCATGGACACCAAGGGTCCCGTTCTCTCTGCAGGGCCACGGTGTCTCAGCCCACAGGATAGAGGGGCACTGTTCACGGGGAGCTGGGGTCTGCACATGTCTCCCTCCCTGCTGCCTGGGGCCTGGGCAGTGCTGAGCCAGAGAGAGTTGGGGGAGGCTCAGGATGCCCCCAGGTGAAGACCCTCGTGGGCTGGAAGGACGGAGCTGGGGCCCCGGGGCCTCCTTTTCCTCACTGGAGCTTCCTGCGCTTTCTCTGGGTGTGGGGCAGTTGGCAGAGTGGGTGGGTGAGGGGCTAGGGGAAAGGACGGGGGTGCGCTTACTGGGACGCCCTGGTGGGCAGCCCTGTCTGCTCTCGCTTCCCATCAGCAGCCTGGGTTACAGAGGGAGCCCCTGGCCGGCTCTGAGGCTGAGCTCTGCAGGTTGCAGGCTGGGAGGCCTGTCTGGACGAGCCGCTCTCACGAGTCTGCTAGGGGCCGGGGCTCTCCGTGCAGCCTGCAGCCACCAGCCCCACGGCTTCCTCTTGTGGGCCAGGGCGGTCAGGAGGCAGAGCCTACCGGCCTCTAGCCGTGACCATTCTGGGACATGTAAGCTGCCAGAGCCACCACCACAGCCACATAGAGACCGGCGCCCACGGCAATGGAGAGTGTGGCTAGGAAGAGGGCCCGGCGGGAGGCGGTGCTGGCCAGGCGGAAGTCCCCTTTGGAGATGGCCTTGCTGGTCTACGAGAGAGACGTGCTGGTGAAAGGGGGCGCCCGCAGGCCCAGCAAAGCAGCCCAACCCTCCAGGCCCCTGCTGGCATCCTGCAGCAGGAGAGGCCAGAGAGGCAGCCCCGGCCCCGGCCCCGGCGGTGCTTACCCCCTGGGAGAAGTAGAAGGCAGCAATGCCCAGGGGCCAGAAGCAGCAGAGCATGGAGAAGAGGGTGAGACCCAGGTGGTCCCTGGGAGGCAGCGCGAGGAAGTTGTCTTCACTCTCGCTCTCTGATGAAGTCGCATCACTCTGTAAAACAGAGTGCGATGCTGAGCAGGCTCGGGGGCACCCCAGCCCGTCAGACTGCAAGAGCTCCCCAGGAACATCAGTGGGCAAGGTGGGGCAGCGGGCAGTCCCCACCACCAGAGGGGGCAGTGGGGAGGCCTTGGCATGATACCGAAGGAAAGAATGCGTGTCCACATCCGGGAATGGGCTGATAATTGATGGAAGAATTTACAACAGAGGACCATGGGACTATTACAAAATCACCTTGTAGGAGCAGGTATTTGGCCTAGCAGTTAAAACACCGCTTGCCTGGGTT
The DNA here is from genome assembly GCA_949820135.1 of Sylvilagus floridanus. Taxonomy (NCBI): domain Eukaryota; kingdom Metazoa; phylum Chordata; class Mammalia; order Lagomorpha; family Leporidae; genus Sylvilagus; species Sylvilagus floridanus. The sequence goes on along the minus strand of OX463228.1, from coordinate 4,814,330 downwards.
CAAGTCCTGATTCTGCTCCCAGTTCCAGCTTCCTACTCGTGTCCACCCTGGGAAGCAGCAGGTGAGGGCTCAAGTGCTCGGGTCCCTGCCCCTCATGCAGGAGACCTGGATTGAGTCCCTGGCTCCTGGCATCAGCCTGGCCTAGCCTTAGCTGTCATGGGCATTTAGGAAGTAAACCAGTGGGTGGGAGTTCTCTGTCTCTATGCCTTTCAAAAAAAATCACTTAGTAGAAAAATGCTCAATTATACGGAGCAATATTGAAATATATATTTTTAGAGAGAAAAAGCAGATTATAAAACTACTTATAGCAAGATCTCCTTGGGAAATGGAAGGAGGGAACAAATATGGGATTCTAAAAAGAGACATAGGTGGTCATCTTCCAGATTAACTGTGTGGTCTCTGGGCGATCAGTGCTCCCACTCTATTGCACGGGTCGGTCATCAAACCCAAGGTAATTTCTCACTGAAGACTCTACCTAGGTCAGAAGTACCTTTGCCCTGGTAGCATTCAGATACCTGGTCCCCAACCCAGGCCTATCAGATCTCAAGGTCTGATGGCAGGGCCCTGGGGATCTACTTTTTTTTTTTTTTTTTGACAGGCAGAGTGGACAGTGAGAGAGAGAGACAGAGAGAAAGGTCTTCCATTTCCATTGGTTCACCCTCCAATGGCCGCCGCGGCCAGCACGTTGCGGCCGGCGCACTGCGCTGATCCAATGGCGGGAGCCAGGTGCTTCTCCTGGCCTCCCATGGGGTGCAGGGCCCAAGGACCTAGGCCATCCTCCACTGCACTCCCGGGCCACAGCAGAGAGCTGGCCTGGAAGAGGGGCAACCGGGACAGAATCTGGTGCCCCGACTGGGACTAGAACCTGGTGTGCCGGCACCGATAGGCAGAGGATTAGCCTATTGAGCCATGGCGCTGGCCCGGGATCTACATTTTAAACTCATGCTCTCACCTCCTCCTCTTCCTGGCCATCGTCCTGGCCTTGCAGCTCCTCTTGAACCCCGTAGGACACTGTCTGGATGGCGACATCCCCTTCGGTGTGCCCAGGCTCTGTGGACTGTTCTGTGGGCCCCGTGGGGGGCTCCCTGACTTCTGTGAAGCTGGTCTCACAGCTGCCTGCCCTGGGCTCCTTGGCCTTGTCCCTCCCCAGAAGACAGCTGGGCCTGTACCAGGCCTCCACAGCCAGCTGTAGGGACCCAGGGTCCAGGAGCTGGTGGGCGTGAGCAGGGCCAGCACCACCCAGGAGGTAGGAGTAGATCTTCTGTTGGCAGGACCAGCTGGGCGAGGCCTCCGGGTAGGTGTAGGCGCTGTGCAGGTGGGCAGGGCTTCTGGGCAGCAGGGGGTTTTGCAGTTCACTCAGGCTCTCCATGGCCCTAGGCACAGCTGCTGGAGAGAGGAGCCGGGGCCAGCCGAGCCGTCCTCAGAGAGCTGTTGGGAGAGCAAGACAGACAGACACTGAGGCCAGGGCCTGGGTGCAGAAGGAGGCGGCTACAAGCATGCACTCTGCAGTCTGACTTAGCTCAAGCCCCGCCTTTGCCATGCGCCAGGCCTTGACCTGGCTACTTGATTTCTCAGAGCCTCCATTTCTTCGTCCGCAGATCGGAGTAGAAGGGGGCTTTTGGGGTCCAGGGATGATTTGTTCTAGGGTCAAATGGGACCATACTTAGCCCAGGGCTTGCCTCGCTGGGATGCTGGGATGCTGCCCCAGGTAGGGTCTCACAAGGACAGCGCAGCCTGGGCTCATCTCTTCTCTAGGGCAAACTGTGACTTTGGGAAGTTCCTGTGGGATCTAAGGTGGAGCTTCCTGGGTGCTGAGGTCTGGATCTGCACATGCCGAGTGGGAATGTAGGCTCACTCAAGGGCTAGGGTGTAGACACACTAAAGGAATGGAGGTGTAGACACACTAAAGGAATGGAAGTGTAGACACACCCAAGGGATGGAGGGTACGTTGTGGATTTCGTTGTTGACTGTAGAGGCCTAAGTCAGCCAGGATGCTGGCCAAGCTGTGAAGTCACTGGTTCCCAGCTAACAGGAGCTTTCAGCAAAAAATGCAACCATGAGGAGGGAAACATCAGCCTTGGGCAAGGAGACACCTGCTGTGCCGTAAGAAGGAGTGAGCTGTTGTCCTAGGGCCCTTGCAGAAAGTGATTAACAACTCATTGTTTGTCTCTCCCTCCACTTAGACAACATCCCAGTGTGGGAATAAGTGCAGGCATATAATGCAAGGCCTTAATCAATAATGAGTCTGTTAGCTATTACCAGGTGTTCTTTGGTGTCTGATAACCACACAGAAATCTATGTTGTTTAAAGCTGAATCCGTGCATGTCCTCACCCTGCAAGAAAAGCATAAAACCCATAAGCAAACTCGGGCTTGCAGCGCAACCGGCGCAGGCAAGCGACTGCTTGCTTCTGGGTTGAAACCTCCAACAACGCCAGCCGGACTCTGAGTTTTCCCAGCCAGGCTCTGATTTCTCAGGTGCACATGGAGAACAGACATATTCGAAGTGCGGGAGAGGAGGACAACATGCTCCAGGGCTGGGGAATCTGTGTAGATAAACCCAAGGACCCAAGCTGAAGTATAGACACACTCAAGGGCAGGAAGTGTAGACATACATCAAAAGCAGGCATTGTAGATGACTCACTCCAGGGCAGGAAGTGTGGGCACACTCTGAGGGCTGCTCTCCCTGCTTCAGCCTGCCCCAGGCACCCCTGCACTGCTGGAAGAGGCAAAGCAGCCATGGATCCAGTGTGTCTACAGCAAGTTCACACACACGGTGGCATGTAGCAGCTGAAGGAGGGGTGCAGGGAGAGGGGTGGGGCGGGCCAGGCAGCCTCAAGGGCGTCCCATTCTTTCCCTCCCAGGCCCATCACTGAGCCAGAGGCAGTGTTTGTATCTCCTCTTGGATTTCTGATCTGAAGAGCAGAGAGTCAGCCCTGGCCCCGCTTAGTTTCCTGCTCTGTGAAGTGGGGACGGTAAAATCCCTGCCTACCCCACAGGGCGGCTCTGCCCCCGTAGAGAATCCACAGCCAAAGCCTGGGAAGGACTCTCTGCTTCCGCAAGCCAAGGGGCCAGATTCCAGAAAGCTGGTTCTTGCGACACCACCGGAAGACAGAGCCCCGCTCTAGGAATCAGGCCTGGGAACTAGCTGGTGTGGGGGAGTGGCCTGCTGCTGCCCGCAGGAGGGCAGTGGAGCACCAAGAGGCTGACCCTGGCTCTGAGCTGAGAGCCAGAGAAGGGCTGCCTTGGAGCCGGGACTCCAGCAATGTCCGACCAAGGGTCACAGACGGGTGCGGAGAAGCCACAAGGCCCCAGCGCCCCGCTCCCTACACAGGGAGCTCACCCAGGACACCCAGCTGCCACACACCCAGCTCCCCATGTGCACAGGTGGGCCCCGCAGCCCTGGGCAGGCTGTGCGGGTCTAGGCCACTCCTCTCCTGCACTCAGGGAGTTAACAATGCAGCCAGCTCCCTGGACTCCGTGATGTGCGTCTGCCTGGGCTCCTCTGGAAAGACTTGAGAGGACCGCTTCTTCGGACAACCCAGGCAGCTTCGGAGCCCCTGCCCTATCTGCCAGGGTGGAGGTGGGCTGCTGTGACCCAAGGCCTCCTGGGTTTGGCAGTCAGAGACCCTGAGGTTCCATTTCTGTTCTGCCCCCTGTGACCTTTGTAACTGACCCTCCATCTCCCCACCCGCAACGAGGCTTGGAGGACAGGGTCAGTGATGTGGATTGTGGTCCCATGTGCCCCGATCCTGCAGTCCATGCAATCCCCCCTCGCAAGAGGCAGAGACAGACAAGAGCTCTCAGAGCCTCACGAAGCACAGCCATCATCCCCTACCACCACCCTGTGAGCAGGTTGTTGGGGAGCAGATGCAAGGCGAGACCTCTGTCTGCCAGGTGGGCAGCAGAGCCGTGGAGACATCTGGGGCCCCCTCCCCCTGTGCTGCCCCAGTCCCAGCCCTGCCCTTCTCAGCCCCTGGAGGACTACGACTTCCCGAGGACCCCTTAGCCTCTGCTCCCCAGTGCCTTACTGTCTGCTGGCCTGCAGCCTTGTGGGTCCCTTAGTCAAGTCCTTGCCCTGTCACCATCCCACTGCAGCCCTGAGGCTCGAGTGGGCAGCCCCAGGACCCTCAGAGCAGATCCATGCTTCAAACACAGCCCTTTCCTCTGCTTTGTCCCACCGGGGGAGCTTGGCAAGTCTCTGCCCTCCTATCACCCCCAGAAGGGGGAGAAAGATAGTTGGAGACCACCCAGGTGTTTGCGGGGCGCATCCCAAGCAGGCAGGGGCAGCGGCGGCGTCAGCTCCTCACTGCTCCTGTCAGCCTCTGTTGGCCCAAGGACCTGCATTTGAGCCTTTGCCATACAAGCCACCCTCAGTCTTCCCCGATGGCTTCCTCCCTCAGTGCCTGGAAGCAGGTGGTCTCGGCGCTTCCCGCACAAAGATGTATGAGTCTGGCTTTGCACCACTGGGGAGAACGGGAAGCCACTTTAATGTCCACCAATTGGGAACAAGCAAAATAAATGATCGTCCCCAGTGCAGTGGCACAAGAGCCTCGGGCAGGTTTACAGAGAGTGATGATGACTCAAGAAGATGCTCCTTGCAGATTCCATGAGCGGGAAGGCGAGAGAGCAGAGAGCGCCAGGTGCGCGTAATCCTAGCTTGGCCAAAATGTCAGCCGGGATCAGCACAGGGTGGGGGTGGCAGCACAGGGCTTCTTGCGTCCTCTTCACTGCCCGTTTGTTTCCTGTCCACATCTAATTGTTTACAGTGAGCATGTACTACTTTTAAACCAGAAAAAAATATATTAAGTGCATACATTTCTTCAAGATGAATGATGTGAAATCAGTTTAAAATCTCCCCAAGCTGGGAGGTCCTTTCTGGGTTTGGCGGCTGAACGTGGCTCTAAAGCCTCCCCACCTCCGACCTCCCAGCATACACACGTGCATACACACCCATCCTCGCACCCACACCTGCATTTTCGAGAAGCAACCCAAGTTAAAGGCTACAGCTTCGGGCCGTGGTCCAGCCAGGTGTCGGTGTGTGTCCCCTGGTACCTGTCAGGGCCACACAGAGTTCAAGGACCTGATCCTGGCCAGCAGGAGGCCTGACTGCGTCTCCCAGCTTGTTCTGGGGTCAGCTGCATGGCTGGGTCCCTGGAACAAGAGCTCATTGTTCAAAGCAAGCAACGATCGATCGTCACCACCTCACCTGGACTGTGTGTGCCTTCCGGAGCCCATGTTGCTGTGTACCTGCGGGAGGGCACAGCTGTGTGAGTGTGAGTATGTGTGCAAGGGTGCACTCCTTTGCAGAGGAAAGACGCAAGGGGGTCTAGGATTCCAAAGCGAAGGAGATCCCTCTACCTGGTGTGCTTGGAGCTGTGGGTGGGCCTGGGCCTCTTGAGATGAGAAGGGGAGAAAGAGGGTCTGCAAAGCCACAGCCCTGGCTGTTTCCTGAGCTGATCTGGGGATGGAGCAGACACTGCCACCTCCCAGGCCAGGGACTGAAACCATCCAGGCTCCCAGTGGAGTCCAATTACAGCCTCCTGCTGAGTTCAACTGCCCTGGAGTCCTACCCCACAGTGCAACATTGGCTCAATTCTTAGAAAATGTAAGGGAGGGCTTAGAGGGGCAGATTTTTACCAAGTCAGCTCAATAGGACCTTGGGCATGTATTGGGGGAAGAAGAAGACTTCACATGTATTGAGCTTTTCAACCATGAACCAGGGGCTGAACTGTTATAAGGGCTCCTGTTGACTCTATCATTCTAATGGGAACATCGCAGGAGGAGAGAAGGCTTCCTCTCAGAGTGGCAGACTCACAGGCACACCAAGCTGCCAGTCACAGCAAGGAAGGCGGGGCAACTACGAAGGCATCCAGGAAGCACCAAGGACTCAGAGGTCCGAATGCCAAGACCAGCAAGGAAGAGAAATGCAGAAAGGTGAGCCTGGCGCCTGCACCATTTCCCTTGAGCCCATCCCTGGTTCACCAATGGCTGACTCCCCAGAGTCTGCTCTCCCAGCAGCCCCAGGGGCTAGGGAGAAAGTTGGGGTCTGAGGCCTGTTAAGCTGGGGGGCACTGAAGACACACCCCAAGATTTACAACTGGGACTGTTTAGGGTTTCAACAAAATGGAAACAAAGCAGCTCTCATGAAAATCGAACGCAGGCACGGAACCCACGCTGCTCCGGAGCAGTGAGGTGACACGCACAGAGCCTGACTCCTCCCAGCCCAAGGCCACCAAGTGGCAGCTGCCATCTCCCTAGTGCTTGCTTTGTTGGGAACAGCAGGCACATGTGCTGTCGCCTTGCCCCCCTCTCGTGTGGGAGAACTGGGGCTCAGAAGGGTTACAGGAGGGTTCCAGACAGCGAGTCTTGGACTCAGCGGACATTAACCCTGCCAGGGCAGCTGTGAAACCTGGGTTGCTGCATTCCACCCTCCTCGTCCAGGATCCTGGGCTGGGGCCTGAGCTTTGGCCCTTCTAACAAGTCTCCAGGGGGTGCCGATGCTGCCACTCCGGGGACCACATCTTAGGAACCACTGCCTGGAAAAGGCTTGGAACAGCGAAAGAATGCATAATCGTGATGCTATGAAACAATAAAAATAGAGGCCAGCACTGTGGCATAGCGGGTACAGCCACTGCCTGCAGTGCTGGCATCCCATATGAGTGCCAGCCCAAGTCCCAGCTGCTCCACTTCCGATCCAGCCCTCTGCTATGGCCTGGGAAAGCAGTAGAAGATGACCCAGGTGCTTGGGCCCTTGCACCCATGTGGAAGACCTGGAGGAAGCTCCTGGTTTTGGATCGGCCCAGCTCTGGCTGTTGCAGCCATTTGTGGAACGAACCAGTGGATGGAAGACCTCTCTCTCTCTCTGCTTCTGCCTTTCTGTAACTCTCTGCATATCAAATAAAAATAAAGATTAAAATATTAATAATAATCATATTTGATTAATCCAAAAGGAATCCAGGAAAGACAGAGAAGAGGAAGAGATGAGACAAACAGAAAAGCAAGAGTTAAGATGTTAGACTTATACCCAGGTAGAGCCATGTGCCACTTAGTGACCAAGCGCCTGCTGAGAAATGCTTTGTCAGGTGATCTTGTCGCTGTGCGGATGGACACTGCGGAGTGTAGGTACACAAACGAGGGTGGCTGCACCCCCAGGCGAGGCGATCTCCTGGGACCGCCACAGACACACAGCCTGCTGGTGACTGAAGCGGCCTCAGCTGGTGCATGGCCGTGTAACAGCAATTACATTGAATGCAAATGGAATAAAATTGCCCAGAGAGAGGCAAAGGGAGTTATACAGTGTTTTATTCCACTTGTATGAAATCCTGGAAAGACAAAAACTATAGAAAGCAGATGTGTGGTTGCTAAGAGCTGGGAACAGGGAGGGAAATTGACTCTAAGGACAACGGGCCTTGCTGGAGGGATGGAACTTTCTGAGTCTCGACTGTGCTTGTGGGACTCACCACTGCTTGTATTTCACACACTGAAATGCATCAGGATTGTATCATGTGAGTGCTATACCTCAAAGCTGAGACAAAGATAGACTGGATTCAAAAAACAGCAAAATCCAACTCTGCTTCTTATAAGCAATGCACCTGGAATATAAAAATACAAAAAAAGAGATTGATGTCAAAGGTGGGAACAATGGTAGTGGCATGCACTAAGGCAGGCCTAGCTGGGTTCCAGGCTCTGTCCTGAAGGCAGCGCTGCCCCGTTTACCCTCACGGTGGCCCCTGAAGTCTTTGCCATCGGTACCTTCATCTGCTTTGCAGAGACTCATGCAGAGGCCTGAGAAAGTTGTGCGTGCCCATGGAGAAACAGCTGGAGAGGGGAGAGCTGCCCAGGAGCCTCGCGGGTCCAGGGCCAGTGTCTACCGAGGGCTTGCTTTGCTCTGAGCGCCATGCGCTCTCCCATGCAATCCCCCCTCTTTCACAGGTGGGAAAACTCGGGTCACAGCAGTTATTCAGGTTCCTGAGATCACAAAGCTGGAGGGTGGCAGAGCCCCACCTGACCCTCATCCCTCTGATCGCGCACACTTTTATCCCTCACACAGTGGTGCAGTGCTGGGAGGCCAGCGCGTCCGGCAGGTGCAGTGGATGGGCTGCTCAGGTCGGCAGCATCAGGTGCACCAAGGCCAGCTGCGGGGCTGAGGGCTGAGGAGGTTTTCTGTGTGCACTGCCCGGGCTCCACAGTGCTGGGGAGGAAGCCCCAGGGGGCAGGTGTGCGGTGCAGTGGTTAAGATGCTGCCTATCCTGTATCAGAGGGCCTGGGTTCGAGTCCCAGTTCTGCTCCTGATTCCAGCTTCCACTAACGCAGACCCTGGGAGGCAGCAGTGATGGTTCAAGTATTTGGGTTCCTGCCATCCATGCAGGAGACCCCAGCGGAATTCCTGGCTTCTGGCTTTGGCCTGGCCAAGCCTTGGCTGTTGCAGGCATTTGGGGGAGGGAACTAGTGATGGGAGAGCTCTCTGCTTTTCTTCTGTCCCTCTGCCTTTCAAATAAAATAGACTTAAAGAGAGAGAGAGAGAGAGAGAGAGAGGGACTCAGAGAACAGTGTGGTATGTGCCAGGAGTTGGGGCTTATTCTCAGGATGAGGCCAGCCTCTATCAGTACCCTATAAGGGGCTGGCCCTGTGACATAGTGGGTGAAGCCGCTGCCTGCAGTGCCGGCATCCCATATGAGCACTTGGGCCCCTGCACCCACATGGGAGACCTGGAAGAAGCTCTTGGCTCCTGGCTTATCTCTCTCTCTCTCTCTCTCTCTCTCCCTCTGCCTTTCTATAACTCTGCCTTTCAAATAAATAAATAAATCTTAAAAAAAGGAACCCTATAAAGGGGTCAGTGTTATGGCACAGAGGGTTAAGCTGCCGCCTGCGACATCAGGGTCATATATTGGAGTGCTATTCTGAATCCCAGTTGCTCTGCTTCCAATCCAGTTCCCTGCTCATGCACCTGGGAAGGCAGTGGATGGTAGTGCAAGTTCTTGGGCCCTGCCACCCACGGAGGAGATCTGGATGGAGTCATGGGCTCCTGGCTTCTGACCAGCCTATTGTGGCCATTTGGGAAGTGAACCAACAGATGGAAGATCTCTCTGTCTCTCTTGTTCTTTTTGTCTCTCCCTCTCTCTCTCTGAAATTCTACATTTCAAATAAATAAATCTCAACAACAACAACAACAAAAACCCTGCAAAATGGCAACAGCCACTATTTACTGCATCCTTACCTGAGCCATATGTTCCAAATATCTTACCTCAAAACTTCACAACAACAAATGTGGTTGGCATTAGCACCCATTTTCCAGATGAGAAAACTGAGACTCAGAAAGGTTAAGGAGCTTGCCCCAGATTAAACAGTGACAGAGACTGGATTTGAACCTATGCTTTATTTATTAAATTGGAAATATTTTCATAACTTAAAAGTGTTCTTTTTTTAAAAAGAATCTGAGAGGGAGAGAGAGACAGACAAATCTTTCATCTGCCAGTTCATTCTTCAATGTTAGCCACAGCTGGGGGTGTGCCGGGCCAAAGTCAGGAGCCTGGAATTCAAACCACGCCCTGCTGCCTCCCAGGGTGGGCAGCAGCAGAAATGCTGGGACTGGAAGCAAAGCTGGGACTTGGCCCAAGCACACCGACATGGGATGCAGGCGGCCCAGTTGCTGTCTGAACTGCTGTGCCTGGGCTCCGTGGACTATACGTGTCAGGGCATACCTGTGTGTGGAGCCCCGGGGGGCACGGTGTGGGGTGAGAGTGGTGAGGAGCTGGTCCTGAATGGGTTAACACCAGAGTCCTCACTGAAGGAAACACGGAGCTTAGGGAAAAGATGAGGAGATTTGGGGTGGTTTAGCTGCCCGGGAGTGGCCGCCCAGATAACCTTTGAAGGCCAGGATTCAAATAAACACCAAGGCATTGTGAAGATGCTGAGCTCTCATTCCCTGTCTCTCTGGTGCAACAGGAGAGATTGCTTGCAGACACGAAGATAAAAGCCAGAGATTCCTGGCAGGGCAGAAGATTAAATAGAAATGATTACAATCCAGGCAAAGGTGAAATCTGTTATAGGTGCTAGACCATCCTGGACGCAGAGACTGTTCTGAGACTGTAAATGCTGCCACTCTGGTAGCTGTTTGTACGAGGCTTGGGGGTGGATTTGATGATTTCTGGTGTGTAATTGGGAGAGCCACTAAGCCAGCATGGGGGCCTTCGCTGCAGCTGGCTGCATGGACGGAGGCTTAGGTGGCTGGAGCTGGAGCCAAGGAAAACGGGGGGAACTTAGCTTTCTTTGTCTCTGTTTGCCTCCTCAGCAAACCTCACCTCCTTGCCTGTTCTCTCTCTGCCTCAGCTGCTCTGAACTCCCGACCCCTTCCTTGCAGGGCTGAACCACACAGTAAGTCTCCCTCACTCAAAAAATAAAATGGGGGCTCGTGTTCCGCCTAGCGCTTAAGATGCTGATGAAGATGCCCGTGTCGAAAGTGCCTGGGTTCAATGCCCAGGTCTGCTCCTGACTCCAGCTTCCTGCCGACGTGCACCCTGGGAGGCAGCAGAAGATGGCCCAAGTGATTGGGCCCGTGGGAGACCTGGATGGAGCTCCTGGCTCCTGGCTTCAGCCTGGGGCAGCCCTGGCTGTTGTGGGCATTTGGGCAGTGAATCAGCAGATGGAAGTTCTCTTTGTCTCTCTGCCTCTCAAATAATAATAATAATGGATAGTAATTGAGATGATTGTAAAAGCTGGCTCCCTCCTCCCGGGAGGGGCAGAGCTCTGCTGCCCTCTCTAATCTGTACCTACAGAGCAAGGCTACCGCGACTCCCAGGGCCAGGTTATCAAGGCTGGGCGTCTGTCACTCTTGGACACTTGAGCTCTCCTGGGAGTAGCAGGATGGCTCTGTGCTCTGCGGCCACGTGAGTACCTGCTCTGGTCCACAGGACCTGCTGGTTCCAGCCTGCAAGACCTCCTCCAGATGCCGGACTCAGGAGTAACAGCGAGCTAGCCCCGCTGTCACCAGGTGAGCTCTGCCCATGCATGCCACGTGGGGTGGACTGGTCACATAGCTGAGGTTCTGAGCCCCTAAAGCAGGAGGATGACATAAGTTCTGCTGCTGAGGGCACCAGGGTCACACCAGGGGCAGTGAGGGAGCAGCAGAGCGTCGGCCCCAGGGTCGGCGCCCCTTCCAGCTCCTGTCTCCAGCTCCCCTAGCGCCCCTCCTGCATGTTGGTACTGGGCTATCTGCTCCCCCGGGCTCCACCCTCTGCCTCTCAAAACACTTATCACCATCTCTATTTATAGATGTGGGATGTGTTGATTAGTGTCTTGCTCCCTCCCTAGAAGGTGTGTCCTAGCCGGTGGAGACTGGGTGTGTCTTGCTCATTCCTGTATCCCCTTGCCTGGCCTACAGCAGGCACTCAATAAGCAGCTGATGTCAAGAATCAATGAACGAATGACTGCATTAGTGAATGAGAGAGCGTTCCCAGGATCTAGGGTGGATGCAGCAAGTCTGATGAAGACAGTTAGTTAGTTCTGCACAACACACATTTCTCAAGTAATTATTTCGGGCTGGTTCTTGGGGTGCCAAAATAAATAAGAAGTGTTACCTACCCCTGGGGAGGGGTGGGAAGTGCAGACTAGCAAGTTCACATTTGCATAGAATGGAGGGAGCTGTGCCAGCAGACACAGAGAGGAGGGAGGAGGGACGCTGTCCCAGGCAGGGGGTTGGTGGGAACTAGGAAGAGGTATCTCAGTCCTGCGGGAGGGCTGGGGGGCAGGCAGGTGAGGCCGTGAGAAAGGCTCTCCCAGCAGAGGAAGCAGCAGGCCGGGCAGTGGAGGGGAGGGAAGCTTGGTGTTGCTGGAATGAGGCGGGAGAGTGGGGAGGCCTCCCGTGCTGGACACAGCCTCCCACACCATTGTTCTCAGGGCGGTAGGGAGCCCCTGAGAAGCAAGAGGGGAGGGACCCGACCACACCTGTGGCTGCTGGGCGGGCAGCTGTGCTGGGAAGGATTGGAGGAGTGAGAATGGGGCTGGGAGCCCTGTTAACAGACCATTGTGGAAAAGCAGGGGAGGGGGGGAGGGAGGGCCTGCACCTGCTCTCGGGCACAATGGTGCAGGAAAAGCACAGCTGAGGAGCGGTCAGGAGGCTGAACCAATGGCGGGTGTCCGTGGCAAACTGCAAGTCAGCCGAGGGCGACTTCCAGGGTCCTGGCTTTGTTAACCACGTAGAAGGTGATGGGGCGACCGAGACAGAACAGTGAGCAGAGGCTGCCGGCTCAAGGGGAGGCCTGTGCACACACCCTCCTCTTTTCTTCTTTTATTCAAACACTGGGCTATGCGCGGTCTGAAAGAAGGAAATGGCAGTGACAAAGAATGACGTCAGAGCCCGCGTGGTGGGCAGCGGGTTAAGCTGGATCCCATATGGGGCTCCTACTTGAGTCGCAGCTGCCCTGTTTCAGATCCAGCTCCCTGCTAATGCCCCTGGGAAGGCAGTGGAGGATGGCTCAACTACTGGGGCGCCTACCACCGTGAGGGAGACCTAGGTGGAGTTCCTGGCTCCTGGCTTCAGTCCTGGCCCAGCTCTGGTCGGGGCAGCCATTTGGGGAGTGAACCAACAAATACAAGATCGCTCTCTGTCTCTCTGCCTGTCAAATCTTAAGAAAGAATGATATCATTGGACTAGGAACACTGAGGAAGTCCTAGGAGATAAAGAGCAGAGGAGAGTCCTGAGTGAAGAAATGGAGCAGAGAAACCCGCAGCCCTAAACACGAAGAAGTCAAGGTTGAGGCCTGTGGGAGAAACAGACCCACCCAAGTGTGGGAAGCCACTCCAGCCTCCCATTCTGGCCAACGCCCTCCCCCTAGTGAACAGCAACTCCCTGAAAAGAGCAAGAACAACTGACCCACGCAGATTCCAAAGCCACTCAAGTTAGAGAAAATATCTTTAAAATCTTCCAAATTCCTACCCTCAGAGAGCTCCACGAGGAGGCTGCTAGGGAAGAGGAGCCATCCGAGAACACGGAAGAGCTGTCGACGTTACAAAGAATTGCCTGCATTTTCAGAAACTGCATGCAGAGACGCGATAACCAAACGCACACGGGTAAATACCACAGGACAGTTAATGATATCCCTGAGATACAGAGCAAAAACACAAGAAGCCGGAACTTTTTAAAGGGAGCCAGAGGCCCGCGCTGTGGCTCACTTGGTTAATCCTCCGCCTGCGGTGCTGGCATCCCATGTGGGTGCCAGATTCTAGTCCCGGTTGCTGCTCTTCCAGTCCAGCTCTCTGCTGTGGCCCGGGAGGGCTGTGAAGGACGGCCCAAGTGCTTGGGCTCCGTACCCGCATGGGAGACCAGGAGGAAGCACCTGGCTCCTGGCTTTGGATCGGCGGATCGCGCCAGCTGTAGCGGCCAATCGGGGGTGGTGAACCAACAGAAGGAAGACCTTTCTCTGACTCTCTCTCTCACTGTCTAACTGTCAAATAAAAAAAAAAAAATTAAAGGGAGCTAGAGGCACAGAGGCCAGTCCCAGGGAGTCCCACGTCCATCTGCTGGAGGTTCAAGAAAGACACAACTGAGACACTAGAGGGGAAAAAAATGACTCACGAAACAAAAATCACACCGTACCCCATAAATACAATTCTTGTCCAGTAACATTAAATTCAATTAAAAATAATGAAAGAAGAAACAGAAAAACATTTCCTGAGTGGAAAGAAAAAAATGATTGAGATTGAGAAGGTGCAGCAAGTACTGAGCTGGAAAAAAACACACATGTCTGCCTCTGCGCGCGCGCACTCAGGAGAGCAAGACCGGGAGACGCGGATGAGTTTGGTTTGGAATCATCGTGTGGACATTCTGCCTGGCACTTGGATGTGTGGATGAAGCCCTGGGTAGTGGTCAGGGCTGGAGAGCGGGCTAGGAACCAGCAAGAGACTTTGGAGAGAGGGAAGATCAGAGCCGAGAAGGCAGGAAAGGAGACGGCAGGGCGGAGGAAGACCCCCCCCCCCCCCACGCAAGGGCGGAGAAGCGGTGGGGCACATCTCCGCTCCCACGGAGACGTCTTCGTTGCTACCTTCCTGGAAAAATCAGCCCACCCTCTTTGCTATCCCCTGCCACTCTGGGCTCCGTGGGCCTGGCTGGCTTCTCTCTCCAAGCATACCCCACCCGCCTGGGGGCTGGGTTTCTGGCTGACAAGGGTGAACACTGCCTGCCGGAATGATTGGGATGGTGGCTCCACGCTACTCAAATTAGTCCATTTTCAGGCGGAAATCAGATCTTTATTCTCACGGAAATAACCTGTCTCTCCACTGAAGCAGCTCATTCCCAACCACTTAGGCGCAAACGGCGCATCTAATGGCGGAAGATAACATACCTAACAGAGGAGAGGACATAGGCCTTCACTCCCTGCTTGGTCTGGATGGGGGGCTGGCAGGGGCGGACAGGGCTGCAGGGAGTGGGGAAAACAGGACGTGACACAAATCAGGGATGAGGTGGACGAGGATCAGCCTTTCTTGTCCCCTGGCTTGCAGCGCAGGGAACCTTGTCCCAGACAGGAAGCCGATTGAGTCCCGAGAAAGGCAAGGATTGCAAACTACAGAGGAGGGCTTAGTGAGCCAAGAGATTTCTCCCCGAGGTGCATGCGGACTGTGTCTTTCTGCTTCTTCCTCCCTGGGGCGTGGACTGGGGGGCCCGGCAGCCCTCTCCAGGATGCAGAGATGAATAGTCCTTGGGATTTGCAGCTAATTAATAATGCACCGCTGTCCCCAGATATGCTGTGCTCCTGCCATTTTGTGTGTGTCATTCAGGGGACCTGCATGTGTGGATCTCAATGTTCCAATCTCTCTCTCTCTCTCACTCACACACACACAGCATTTAGTGATCAGGTTGCATTCATTCTTTCTCTTCCCCAGCTCCCTCCACTCCTGCCCCAGCTTTCCATGATCACCTGATCACATGCCAGGGTCCACCTCCTTCATGTCTTTGAGCCTTTGCAGAGGGGCCACAGTAGGAGCCACAGCAAGAAGGGGACAGGAGTCCGGGTGGGGCATGCTTAGGAAGTCTCCCTGGCTGGGAGAGGGGCCGGCTGCTGTCTGCCTGGGTGACCAGAGCTGGCTGTGGGGGTGGGAGGGCACCCAGACAGCTGCAGAGGGAAGAGTAGCATGTTTTTGTCACCCCCAACAGCAGGCCAGCTCCACGGCAGACCAGTCCTGCACAAAAGAAAGCCCCTGTCGCTGCTGGCTGTGGCTGCTGCTGCTGTCACGTCGCTTTGTTACAGGGGTTAGTGACTGTCCATTAACTCCAGAGAGCTGGCTCTTGCCAGGCTACACCAACAGCTGGGAGACAGAAAGCGCTGACGTGGGGCAGGAGCTGTGTGGGTCGGGAGGTCACAGCCATGGCTCACTCAGACCCACCCAAGTGCCAATTAGCTAAGGCATTTCTGAGCTGTGGCCCCATTGAGGGAAATGATTGTCAGAAAGCTCACTCACTCTGTTTTTCTGTAAAGCAGGACTTTCTGGAGGTCTGTGCCCTCCTCCAGTTTTCCTAGCTGGGGGGATCCCAGCCAGGCAGGGCCCTGGGAGGAGGTGCCTGGGAGGTCTGGTCCCTTGGCCCAGGACTACTTGTAAAGGAGAGTGGGGGAGGGGTGCTAGGCTAGGAGGCAGCGGCCCTCACAGCTCAGCCTCTTTGCAAACACTTTGGACTTTCCCAGGGACACAAGGAAGGGAGGGAGTCCTTGAGAAAACAGCAGGGGCCAGTGCTGTGCCCCAGCGGGTCAAGCCACTGCTCTCCAAGCCTGCATCCCACAAGAGCACCGGTTGGAGTCCTAGCTGCTCTACATCTGATCCAGCTCCCTGCTAATGCACCTGGGAAAGCAGCAGAAGATGGCCCAAGTGCTTGAGCCCCTGCCACCAACATGGGAGACCCCAATGAAGTTCCAGACTTCTGGCTTCAACTTGGCCCAGCCCTGGCCCTTGTAGCCATTTTGGGAGTAGGGAGTGAACAGCAGATGGAAGATTTCTCTCCCTGTCTGTCTCCTCTTCTCTCTCTACAACTCTGCTATTCAAATAAATAAAGTAGGTCTTAAAGAAAACTTTACAAAGAAGAAAGCGGCGGACACACAAAGGCTCTCTTGGTTCCTCTTGCTCCCTTCTGTTCTCGTCATGAAATCCAGCTCCCCCTGGGCTGATGAAGCTGGGAGCCTGGCCCCAAGGAGGGCTGTGGGCTTTGTGGGCCTGAGACAGCCTCAGAGAGCCCCACAGGACATGAACCTTGAAGCTCATGGGACAACTCTTCTCTTACACATGAAGGCTGCAGAGGGAAGGGACCTGTCCGAGACAGGCTATCGCAGGTCTTGGACTGGAACAAGGGCTCCCGGCTCCTAGTGAAGCACCTCTATTCTGACACATTGAAACACTTCTGTCCCTTACTTTACACCCGCTTACTGAGTCTTACTATTTCCCAGGTGCTGAGGGGAGGGAGGTGTTCAGGGAGGCCAGGAGATGAAAACAACACCCTCTCTGCCTTCAAGGAGCTGTTTCCCCAGGTCTGGAATTCTTGGGAAAAATAATAATAAAAACTGCAAGTCAGATGCTCACCGTCTACTGTCTCCTGTCTCGTAGGTGTTGATGAGGGAGAAGGCGGGAGGGAAGCCTTTTGTCTTCCCAGGATTTATGAGCTTGGCTTCACCGATTCTGGGACCCCAGGGAGACCCAGGCCAGAGGGAGCCATGGCCTGGCTGGGAGACGAGGGGGTACAGTGACAATGATTAGGGCACCGCCAGGAGGCCTGGCTAGCAGGTGGGAACAGTGACCTGGGAATGGAGACCAGTTGCAGCTACCAGTGCAGCAGTTGCACACACATCAGGTGTGTTGTTTCATCCAGTCCCAGGCAGTTTCCCACGGCGACCCTGTCCCCAGTCTAGGGTTCAGGACACTGAGGTTCAGAGAGCTTGGGTAACTGGACAAAGCCAGCAAATGCCAGTGCCTAGCCCAGAACTCCTAGCCTAGTGCTCTTTCCCTACTTCTAAAGATTTTATTTATTTAGGTTGAAAGAGTTATTGGGGCAAGCGCTATAGCATAGTAGGTTAAGCCTCCACCTATGGTGCCAGCATCCCATATGGGTGCTGATTAGATTCCTGGCTGCTCCACTTCCAATTCAGCTCCCTGTTGATGGTCTGGGAAAGAAGTAGAAGATGGCCCAAGTGCTTAGGCCCCAGTACCCACATGGGAGACCCAGGAGAAGCTCCTGGCTCCTGGTTTCGGAGCAGCACATCTCTGGCCGTTGCGGTCATCTGGGGGAGTGAACCAGTGGGTGGAAGACCTCTCCTTCTGTCTCTCCCTCTCTCTATCTGCAACTCTGCCTTTGAAATAAATAATTTAGAAAAGAAAAAGAAAGAGTTACTGAGAGAGGGAGGAAGAGACAGACACACAGAGATACATCTTCATCCGCTGGTTCACTTTCCAGATGGCCAACTAGTTCTGGGCCAGGCCGAAGCCAGGAGACAGGAGCTTCATCTGGGTCTCCCATGTGGGTGGCAGGGGCCCAGACACTTGGGCCATCTTCTGCTGCTTTTCCTAGGCCATTAGCAGGGAGCTGGATTGGAAGTGGAGCAGCTGGACTTAAACCAGCACCCACATGAGATGGCAGTGTCACAGTAGGCAGCTTTACCAGCTATGCCACAGTAGTAGCCCCATCTAGTGCACTTTCTACCACTGGGGGTGGGGCCGGAGGGTGAGGATAAAGCAGTGGAAGGCAGGGGTCCGCCAAAGTGATGGACCCAGCCCTCCCCTACGCAGCTTTATTTGGATCACCACATTCCTCCTGCCACTCATGGAACTCTGCTGTGAAGAACTAAAAGCACTCTGCAGGCCTGAGTGAGCTCATTTGGCACACCCTTGCCAGAGACAGCGAGCGAGAGAGGAGAGAGAGAGAGAGAAGTCCAAATGCAGGCTCTGGGCAGGGTCACCAGCATTCAGGCGTGTAAAGGAAAGCAGGACCCAGTGTGATGCAAAACCCGCCTGTTTCCATGAGAGTCAAGAGGGCCACAGGAAAAAAAACCACAAAACGCCAGAGTTATCTTCCGTTACTTCTTTCCTTCCCTGGAGAAATTGGCTAATGAATCCTAAGGCTCTGGGCCCATCCCTTGGCCCAAGGGCCATTTCTAGGGCAGAATAATGTCAGAATAAAGGGGACACAGCCATCCCAGTCACACTGGTGAGCAGGTTTGGGTGGGAGAAGAGAGGAGCCCAGTGAACCCAAAGCCGATTTTGCTAGTGTCGCAGAACCGTAATGGGTCTGGGGTGCCAAAGGGCCTGGGAGACTCACGGCATTCCTGGCAATCAGTGGGCTGAGTGTCTCAGAGCTTGACCCCTGGAGGTTGGGGTCAAGGTCTGGCGGTGTGGGGTCAGGGTGCCCCTGTGCCTGTCTTGGCTCCAGTCTCTCAGCCCCCTCGCAGCAACCCTAGCCTGGCAGCGGCGCGAGCGCAAGGTGCGGTCCGAGCCCCCAGCCCTGTAGGGGTTCTCCATGCCTCCCCAGCTCACTCCCGGCTCCGAGCCAGGCTCTGTGCGCCCGCTGCGCCCCCAGACGGCCCCTTACCTGTCCTGCAGCGGACGGTCCCGCCTCCTCCGCTGGGCTCGGGGGCCCGACATGGGCCGGTGAGCGACGGCGCCCCCGCCGCGCGGCCGCGGCGTAGCTCCCGGGAGGGCTGCCCGGCTCCCGGCTCCCGGCTCCCGGCTCCCGGCTCCCGGCCCCGCGGCCCCGCTGCGCCGCCGCCGCCGCTTCAGCACCGCGGACAGCTCCCGCCCGCCGCCCGCCGCCGCCGCCGCCACCCGCCCCGCCCGGCGCGGTCCCGGGAGCCCCGCATTCCGGCCCGGCCCCGCCGCCGCCGCGCAGCCCTCAGCCCGGCCCGAGGCGGCTCGGCGCCGACTTGGGGGAGCTGCCAAGAGGATCCCCCTCCTCCCCGCCTCCCGCCGCCGCCGCCGCCTCCCGCTCGCCTCCCTGCTCCGTGCTCCCTTCCACGCTCGGCAGTCAGCCCACCAGGCACTCCGGACCGGCTGCGGGCGGGGCCGGGCGGGCCGAGAAGTCGGTGGCGCCCGCAGGCGGCGGCAAGCGGGGGGCGCCCGACTGGAATCGGCGTCGCTGGCTCTGGCTCCGGGAGCCGAGCGTCTTTCCAGCCCGCCTCTTCCCCTCCTCTGCGCACCCCCAGAAGCAATGGGCGGCCCTTGGGCTCCTTAAGGTATTTTGGAACACCACGGCTCCCAAGTTTTAATGTTGATCTTCCCTAAAAAAGAAAAACCAGCAAAAAGCATTTATTGAGCGCCTTGTGCATACCAGACACGGTGCCAGATTATTATTTATTTATTTTTTGCCAACGTAATCACAGTAGATCTTAACAACTCTGTAAGGCAACGCGTTTTCTTTTTCCGTTTTACAGACCAGAATGCTGGACGCACAGAGACAGAGTCTCCTAATTTGGGAAGTGCATAGACTTTCAAGCTAATAGGATTGGGTTTCTGTCCTAGAGTTCCACTTGCTAACAGGGCCTTGAGCAGGTTCCTGACCTCTCAAAGCCTCAGGCTTCCTGTCGTCAAAATGGGGGAAGCTGTATCCGCCTGCGAGGGGTCATGTGAGGACAAGGTGAGATGATATATATGTGACAGGTGAGCACCCCAGGACCCTCCACAGTGCTTCTGCTGGGAGACCTGAGCCAGGTGGGCACCCAGGGCCCCGCGCTGCTCCCACTGGGAGACCTGAGACCTCAGCGCAGGCCTTCTGGCTGATTTGTGTTGCTCACTCTGCTGCTTTTTATCTGCCCTCTCCCCAACCCCATCCCAGTTTCCTCTTTTTTTAAGCCTGGGGATACCCCGTCTTGGGTTTTAGGGGTGAAGCCCCTAACTTGGGTCTCAAGTTTCCTCTTGGAGGAGAGAGTATCTCACTTGCTTCAGAATCAAACCAGAGTGAACAGAAGCTGCAGTTCCTCCCTCTCCCCATGCAAGAAGCCATAGCACACTGACGGTGGGCTCCAGGAAACCCACAGGGGGTCTGCAGAGACACTGATACCCCCCGCACCCCCCCCCACACACACACTCAGGACTTGGGCACTGAGTTGGCATGCCCTCCTGCACCTTTGGTCTGTTCCTGGCCCCCTATACTTGGCCTTGACCTCCATCTGCTTCTCCCTTCCCTGCCCTGGCTTTGCCTCATGCCTGGACTGCATACTGAATCACTAGTTGAAAGGATAATAAAAAAGCCAGTGAAGCAAAAGCCGCATATAAATTCCAAATACTATAGTTGATAATTATATGCTGCTGTCTGGAGGGAAACTCCAAGAGAGACTGTGGTATTGTGTCAAGGGCCCTGGCCTGGGGCCCACGAGACCCAGGTCTTGCCTTTGGCATTAACTGACTGTGCAAGGGGTTGGCACTGTGGTGTAGTGGGTGAAGCTGCTGTCTGCAATACCCCATCCCATATGGGCAATGGTTCAAGTCCCAGCTACTCTACTTCTGATCCAGTTCTCTGCTATGGCCTGGGAAAGCAGTAGAAGATGGCCCAAGTCCTTGGGCCCCTGCACCTGCGTGGGAGACCCGGAAGAATCTCCTGGCTCCTGGCTTTGGATCAGCCTAGCTCCGGCTGTTGCAGCCATCTGGGGAGTGAACCAGCAGATGGAAGACCTCTCTCTCTCTCTCTTTGCCTCTGCCTCTCTGTAACTCTGCCTTTCAAATAAATAAATAAATATTAACAACAACAACAAAAAGAATTCTTCGTGACTTAAAAACACTAGCATTTAAAAAACTTTAGCTGTACAACCTTAGGTGGTTGCTTAATCTCCCTGGGCCTCTGCCTTAGGTGTCTAGGCCCCTTTAGCAGTGGGGTGGTGGCGTATGAAGTCGCTAACCGTGAGCTAGTGCAGCAACACAAGTTTCTTTCAGGGAAACTACCCTAGCCTAGGGAGTGGCTCAGGGACCGAAGAATCTGCACTACGCAGACTTCCCCTTCGTCTTTCCGTTCCTTCTCGTTGTGCTTGCCTTTCTCTCTCCACCAAGCATTTCCTGCTATGTACTGAAACTCAGCCCCTCTGCTCTGCCCCAAGAAAGCAAAGTCTAAGCCGTAGTCCAGGCTGCTGAAGGAGCTGCATGAAGGGAGGTGGGGTGGACGGATGCATTGACTGGCAGTTCCGACACACTGAGTGAGTGACAAGTGCACAGAGAAGGAAAGGAACAGCTCTGCCTGCAGGAGTCCCTGGAGGCTTCCTGGAGGAGGTGACATTTGGGCTAAATTTTACTGAAGACTGAAATATGCAGCTGACAGGCCAAGGGGAGAGGGACTTCCGGCTGGGAAGTTTGGGGGACTGGTGAGGAAGCTAGCGCAGAATCCTGGAGAGAGAGGGCGAGGACTTGCACAAGGAAGAGTCGGGGGGATGGGGAACAGGGGGAGGGTTTAAGATGGTTCTGAGTGAGAACAGAGGAGAGAATGGCTGTGGGGAAGGGCGTGGGTGTCAAGGGTGATGTTGGGGCCTCCTGCTTGGGAAGCTGGTGCCGCTGGCCGGAGGGTCTCAGGAGGGGCAAACTTCGCTCACCCTGGGCAGGGCCGCCGAGGGCCGTGCACCTCTCTGCTTCTAGACTTTTACACTTGCTCCGTCACTCTTCTTCTCCCTGGGGAAATTTCTTCAAGTCAAACTCCTTCCTGGCCCCACCATCTTATCCTGATTGTCTTCATGGAAAAGGGCAAGGCCCAGGCTTGGGCCAGGACAGCTGAGTTGGCAGAGCAGCCCTGGAGGCCCACGTGGAGGAGGCAGCAGCTGTTTTCCCTGGGACCAGAGCAAAGTCCCTAGATAAGGGACAGAGTGGACGCTGTCCACTAGGACTCCTGTCCTAGTCTCCGCCCACCTCTCTGGCGTATCCTAGTACAATGCAGCCCTGGGGGGGGGGGGGGGGGCTCTGTTCTGTCGGAGTCAGCTGGGGCTGCCGACCTTCCTTTCATCAGCTTTTCTGTGCATCAACCCTTAGTTCTTTTCACGAGGGGTTGATGTCCTCACAGTGTTCCCTGGGGAATGTCAATCAGCGCCCAGGTTGGGGAGAGCTGCTTCACTCGCTGGGAGGGATTCTCCCTGCAAGGGGAAGGCGAGCCCAGCCCCCAGCCCAGGGAGCCCAGAACCTCGAGGCAAGCTCACAGTCAAAGCCTCACAGCTGTGACCCACAGAGCCCTGGGCTATGGGGGACAGGGGCAGGTGAGCTTTTGGCCTGCCCATCAGCTGACTCCTGTACCCACAGATGTGGGTCCTGGACAACCAAGGTTCAAGGAAGCGTGTATTTGTGGGTGCCAGCAGGTAGCGGGAATCAGTTCGTGACTCTGTACCCGAGGAAGTCAGGCCCTCTGGTTAGAGACAGATGTCCCCTCTCACTCCGTAGCAGCACAGTGAGAAGTCTGTCCCTTCAGTGTCTCTACTGGGGGTGGGGGGCTTGGACGTCCGCTAATACAGCCGCTCACTTCTCTCTCTAGGAGACTGCAAAACTGAGGACAAGCTCTTTAGAAACACACTGATTCAGGCCAGGGAGAGAAGAGGAGGAGAATTCCCGGCCTCAGGCGGGCCTGATCCCCCCCCCCCCCATCAACCCCCTCTTTCCTGCCAGGCGCATGCTCGCCCAGGCCTGGGGACAGGGGTGGGTGAGGTCCTGTGACTTTGAAAGGCAGACCCAGAGCCAAAGGTGGAGGAAGAGAGCGGCCACCGTTGGCCCTGCTCGGAGCCCCGGCGTGAACTCTGGCATCCTCGGGGGCACGCAGAAGCAGAGAGGCCTGCGCTGTTGGCATTTCCCACTCTTCTGGAGCCCGGGTGCGGGAAAGCGTGGGCGCCCTGGGGCAGGCGTGCCCTGCGGTGGCGAGCAGACCGAAGGGTTCTTTCGCTTGAGGCGGTGACACACAATGAAAACAGGTGGCAGAATGAGGATGCTTTTTATTGCTGTGCATTGAGCATCTGCTCAGCCTTGACTGTTCTCATTTGCTTCGCAGAGGCAATGTGTCATCCCCAGTTTACAGATGAGGAAAACGAGTCCCAAGGAAGTTAAGTCATTTCCACCACGGGAAAAATAATCAGAGCTCAGCACCAAGTAAGGGGACAAGGGATGAAGCCTGCCTCCTCCATGCCCTTGAAGCCAGAGCCAGCCAGGCCCTGCAGAGAGAGGCCCTCTTTGCTTTCACCTTTTCCTGAGACGATGCAGAGGAAGCCCCAGCCTCCCATGAGGTCTGTCTGGAGCCCTCTAAAGAGCTAAGACTCAGGGCCCCGGAGTGTTTGCGTGCAGGCGTGTGTGCATGTGTGTGCGTGCCCTTGCGTGTGTGCAAACAGAACCCAACAGTGTGTCTGCCCCAGGGGTGACTTTCTGAGCTGAGAAAGGAAAGACTCTTTTTCTGTGTGTGCGAAGACGCTTTCTGGCTGTGTGTTTCTGTCTGGCTGGTGAGAGGAGTGACCCTTTAGCATCACAGGATGCTGGAAGGCGAAAGGGCTATTGGGATTAAGTAAATGTTCCTGGAGAAGCCCGGGAACTTTTTATATCCTTCAGCCCAGGATAAGAAGAAGGCAGTGCACGCGGAGTGCCCCCTCTGTCGAACACTTTCACCTTTTAATCTTCAAACCTTTAACCTTCAGTTCGATTGTTTTTAATCAAGTCTCGGAGAGGTGAAGCTAGTGTGTCAGATTCAGACGTGCAGCCAATGACAGGCAAGGTTTGAAGCCAGGTGGGTCTGATACCTTAGCCGAGTTCCTCCCAGCTCTCTTCCCCAGCAGCGCTACCCACCCATTCCTTGTCCAAAGCACCGGAATACTTAAGGAGGGAACAGCAGAGGAGTCCAGAGGAAACCAGCTCAAAATGCAAACAGAGACTCTGAAGATCCGTGCCTGGGGTGGGACTGGAACAGCACAGCACCCAAGTTCTCTGCACGCCTGCTCCTGACTCGCCGAACTCAGAGGCTGAGGATAATAATGTGCTTCCTTTGTTTACATCTCTTTTGTTTTCTTTATTTTTTTCTTATGTCCCTTTAAAAATGTTTATTTATTTTCATCTACTTGAAACGCAGTGAGGGAGAAAGAAAGAGAGAGAGAGCAAGGTCTTCCATCTACTAGTTCACTCCCCAAATGGTGGTAACAGCCAGGGATGGCTGAAACCAGAGCCCGGAGCTTAGTAGTTAAGCCATCAACTGCTGCCTTCCGGGGCGTGCCTGAGCAGGGGGCTGGATCAGAAACAGAGGAGTCAGGACTTGAACCAGGCACTCTATTGTGGGATGTGGGCATCCCAAGCAGCGTCTTAACCCACTGTGCCACATCACCTGGGCTGTGCCCACCCCCGCTGCCACATTCCATTTGAAGATCCCAGCTCGATTCACCCAAGAGCGAATGGGTGAGGGAGGGCAGAGCAATGGAAAGGCTACGCAGGGCCTGGCAGGCTGCCCTCTCAGGAGCTCCCTACTTGTGACTTGGAAAGTTGCGTATGTGTGTGTGCGTGTGAGGGTGAAAAGGGGAGGGGGAGAAGTCCTCAGAGGCCAAGCCTTTTAGAGTTAACAGCATCTTGGTCCCCGGGACCCCAAGGCCCCAGCAGCTTTTAGGGTACCCATGCAGGGTCCTGCCTCTCAGCAGGCACACATTTGGTTCCACGCTCGCCTTGGTCCTGTGTCTCCCCCACAGCCTGCTGTTCAGTGCTCTCCACTTGAGCCCTGACCCTACTGCTAATGGCAGGGCTCTGCCATGGCCACAAGAATGTCAGCAACAGGAATGGCGAAGGCACATTGAGCCAGGCTGGGTGCTGGATCGCCAGTGAGAGAGCTCCAACAGAGGTAGGAGGAGAGACGGAGGGAGGGCCAGAGAGATGGGTGGAAGGACGAGTGGTTGGGTGGGTGAATGGTTGGTTGGGTGGGTGGGTATACAGATGCAGACTTTGCCACTTGCCTGAAACTGCGCTAAGACTTTCATATGCCTTATCCCAACAATCTGTTAACATCATGAAACAGGAATTCACTATAAAATGTAATTTATGTTGATTGTCAGAGAGTGTAACAGGTGCCAAGCCTTGTGCTGGGTGCTCCATATACTGTTCCACTTAGTCTTGCTGATACCCGTTCTTTCTGTGCTAGGGGAACAATTACTGCAGGGATCCTTAACCTTGTCCCAGGAAGCACTGTGGGGAACCAGTGGCAAGAGTAGGGCCCTTGGGGCCAGTGCTGTAGGGTAGCAGGTAAAGCTGCTGCCTGCAGTGCCAGCATCCCATATGGGCGCCAGTTCGAGTCCCAGCTGCTCCACTTCCGATCCAGCTTTCTGTTGTGGCCTGGGAAAGCAGTAGAAGATGGCCCAAGTCTTTGGGCTCCTGTACCTGTGTGGGAGATCCAGATGAAGCTCCTGGCTTTGGATTGGCACAGCTCCAGCCATTGCAGCCATCTGGGGAGTGAACCAGTGGATGGAAGACCTCTCTCTCTCTGCCTCTACCTCTCTCTATGTAACTCTGCCTTTCAAACAAACACATAAATCTTAAAAAAAAAAAAAAAAAAAAAGAGCAGGGCTCTCGGCTTCAGACAGGCCCAAGTTCAAATCCTGGTGGGTCGGTCAGTACATATGTGGTCTTTCTTGGACAGCTCTCTACACTGTGTATCCAGAACCAGAGTACGTCCACCACTGGGAGTCTATCCTAAGGCAGTGCTCGTGAGTCATGTTCATTGAGTAACTACTAAGCACCAGGTGCTGTTCCTATGATTTCAGATGAATCATGAAATCTAACACCCCGTGAAGTGGGTACTGTCATTTCTAGACTATGGATGTGAAGACTGAGTCATATCAACTACCCAAGGTTAGAGACTGGTCAGCGCAGAGCCTGGCTCCACGGCCTTACTCTTCAACCCTACACCATACTGGATGTGTAACCTTTGTGGGTAAAGCTGGCTGTCATGGTATTAATTATTCTCGCAGGGGCAGGCATTTAGCCTAGAGCTTCAGATGCTGCTTAATATGCCTGCAGCTCATAGTAGAGTCCCAGCTTCTGTCCCTGTCCCAGTTTCCTGCTAATGGGGACCCTGGGAGTCAAAAGTGATGGCTCAAGTAATTGGATTCTTGCTACCCAAGTGAGAGACCCGGATTGAGGTCCTGACTCCTGGCTTCCGCTTCAGCCATTGTGTGCATCTGGGGAACGAATCAGTGGTTAGGAGCTTGTTCTCCTGTTTCTATCTCTGTTTCTCTCCTGTGTCTCTCTGTTTCTCTACTTTTCAAATAAATAAGTAAATAACTAAAATGGAAGCAATTGCTGTCATAGAAAATTTGGAGCATATATAAGTGTCCAGAAAACACAGAAATGGGCAAGCAAAGAATTTACAGCACCGCGAGGAAATGTTTATGGTAATACGAAGTGGGAAAAAAATCAGGTTACAAAAATTGCACATATAATAAAACCACAAGCGTGCAGGGAAACATCCCAGGAGGAATTAAAACAAAACGCTGCTAAGGTTTGTCCCCTGATGGAGGCAACCACGGTTGGTTTAAATATTGCTCTGGATTCTTTTTTACATTTGCTAACTTCTCTGCAACAGGCATGCATTACCTTCCCCTTATTTTAAAGCTTAAATAAAAACAATTGTTCCCTGAGTGGAAGATTGGTAGGCGGGGTCCACTTTGAAGATGTGCCACTTCTCTCGAAATCTTTACTCCCAGCGGGAGCGATGGAGGGGTGGCTGGGTGACCTCTACCTCCGGCCTGCCTCAGTGGGAGAAGAGTAGTGAATGAGGCCACATCTCTAAAGGATTATGTTCTCCTCACTGCCCTAGAGATCCTCACAGAGAACAGGAAGGCAGAGGAGAAAGCAGCGGGAGGAAGCCGAGAGTGAGGAACAGAATGGGAGGAGAGGAGGAGGAGGCAGAGGGGAGGATTGTGGGAGGGGAGGGGAGGGAAGAGAGAGAGGAGAGCTGTGTGCTCCGGAGGGGTCGGGGAGCTGGGAGAGGAGAAAGGGAAGGAGGCAGGAGGCAAGGTAAAGAGAGGGCAGAAGAAGAGGGAGGGGTGGGGGAGAGAGAACACAGCACACTGATAAGAGGTTTAATTCTTTCCATCTGCCAAGGTTCTGCTAAGCTGCAGTGATTGCCCCAACGCTATTGAAACCTTTTTTTCTCCTTTGCAGTTAGGTGCTGTTTGCATCTAAGGGAATCCTCTTTGCAGGCTTGAACTTGAACCTGTCCCCCAGCTGCCCGGCCCAGCCCTGGTCCTCAAGGCTCCTCTGGCCTGTAGCCACTGCACTCTGCCAGGGACCGCTAGACCCATCCCTGCTGCAGTTCGCCCAGCCAATACTGGGAGATTTGGAAGCAGCGGGCATGAGTCAGGACGTAAACACTGGGATGAGTGCCCAGCTGTCCCAGAGCGCGGTGTCCAAAGGCTGCCGAACGCTTCCAGTGTACAAACCAAGGCGTTGAAAAAAAAGGATCGTGGGACAACGTGAGATTTTCAAGGGTCATCTGTGGAGCCCAACCAGAGGCCCAGAGAGAGAAGACTTGGCCAGAGCCAATGGCTGGAAGGCAGGGGAGCCTGGGCTTCCTACCCAGGAGAAAAATCACTTCTAAGGGGAGCGATATTTTGTGCTTTCAAAGGGCTGGTTGTGAAACTGTCTACTCTTTCTTGAGCCTCCTAATAGGCACTGGGGAAGGTAAGCTGGGAACAAGCTCTATTTTTGTCAGTGGAAAATTAGCAGCTCAGATCAGTCATGGAATTCTCCCAGTATCACTGGGCTGCTGACGAGGAGTCCTGGGGCCGGAGCTCAGTCTTTTCAAGAACGTGTCCAGGAGGCTTTGTGCTAAGCCACACACTTTCCGAGGAAATATCAGTCATGCTAAGTCAGGAGCAATTTCAGTGTCCGCAGTTTGATGGTGCCCCCAGGCCAGCGGTGCTCCTCGGGGCACCACGGCGAATTTTAGAGACATGGAGTGCATGTCGTCCAAGTGTCAACTCAAATGCGCTGGTTTCCACCTTGAAGTCATCTGCACGGCTCCAGCTCTAACATGTGAGGCCTTGAACCCGTTATCATTGATAACCGTCCAGGGATTACTTGCTGTATGAGAGTACTTCAAAAAGTTTGCAGAAAATGGAATTAAAAGATAAATTTGGGAGGGGGCGTCTGGCACAGTGTTCAAGATGCTGCTTGGGATGCCTGCACCCCTCTCGGAGTGCCTGGGTTCGGGTCCTTGCTCTGCTTCTGATCCCAGGTTACTGGGGGGCAGCAACGGATGGCTCAGAACTCCAGTCTCTGCTATCCATGTGGGAAATCCAGCTTGGATTCCAGTCTCCTGGCTTTGAGCTGGCACAGTCCTGGCTGTTGCAGGTATGTGGGGAGTGAACTAGTAGATAGAACAGCTCTCACTGGGGGCCAGTGCCTGCAGTGCCAACATCTCATATGGGCACCGGTTCGAGTCCCAGCTGCTCCACTTCCAATCCAGCTTTCTGCTATGGCCTGGGAAAACAGCAGAAGATGGCCCAAGTCGTTGGGTCCCTGCACCCGTGTGGGAGACCCGGAAGAAGCTGCTGGCTCCTGGCTTCTGATTGGTGCAGCTCCAGCCATTGCGGCCATCTGGGGAGTGAACCAGCGGATGGAAGACTTCTCTCTCTGCCGCAGCTTCTCTGTAACTCTCTCTCTTAAGTAAAATAAATAGATCTAAAAAAAAAAAAAAAACCTCTCATTGCCTGTCTGTTTCTGTTTCTCTGTCTTTGCTTTTCAAATAAAATTTTAAAAAAGTATAATTTGGTGTGAAAAATGTTAAAACCCATGTAGATAAGGTGATCGTTTAAAAAGTTCATGAAATGGCCGGCGCCGTGGCTCACTAGGCTAATCCCCGCCTTGTGGCACTGGCACATCGGGTTCTAGTCTCGGTTGGGGCGCCAGATTCTGTCCCTGTTGCTCCTCTTCCAGCCCAGCTCTCTGCTGTGGCCCGGGAGTGCAGTGGAGGATGGCCCAGATCCTTGGGCCCTGCACCCACATGGGAGACCTGGAGGAGGCGCCTGGCTCCTGGCTTTGGATCGGCACAGCGCGCTGGCCGTAGTGGCTATTTGGGGGGGGGGGGTGAACCAGTGGAAGACCTTTCTCTCTGACTCTTTCACTGTCAAAATATGCCTGTCAAAAACAAATGTGTATTATGAAAAAACTGTACATGAATTTCAATGCTTTCCACACCAAAATAAACTTAACTGCTAATTCTATATTCCTCAAATTCCTGAAGCACCCTTGTATAGAAGGGAAGGGGTAGATCCTGGGAATATCAGGAGATGTAAGACACATGCTGGCCCCCATAGGTGGGATTATTTTAGCAAACACAAGGAGAGGATATGACTGGGTTCTCTCACGGTGCCTTGTCCCTGCGTGTGCTGTTCTACCCTCTGCAAAAAAGATTCCTTACCACGCCCACTTGTCTTTTCCCAGCGTCCTCAGCTTGGGCTGGAGGCCCCTCCTCTGGCTTCCTGCACAGCCTATATTTCCCAGATCCTACAGGGCACTGTTCTCTCACACCTGGCTTCTCTTCCTACCTCACCTGACTCTGAGTTTCTGGGAGGAGGAGCTGTGTTTTTTGTTTTTCTTTAAAAATTTATTTATGTACTTGAGAGGTATAATTACCAACAGAGTGAGGGAGAGACACAGAGAGAGGTCTTCCATCCGCTGGTTCACTCCCCAAATGGCTGCAATAGCTGGAGCTGAGCTGATCCGAAGCCAGGAGCCAGGAGCATCTTCCAGGTCTCCCGGGTAGGTGCAGGGGCCCAAGCACTTGGGCTGTCTTCTGCTTTCCCAGACCACCGGCAGGGAGCTGGATTGGAAGTAGAGCATATGGGACTTGAACCGGTGCCCATGTGGGATGATGGCTCCACAGGTAGATGCTTAACCTTCTACACCACAGCGCTGCCTCTGAGCTGTGTTTTTTATACCCAGTATCTTGCTGATCCTGATGTAAGTGGACACTTCATGAACATTTGTTGAGGGTGTGTGTGTTGTGGCACAGTGGGTTAAGCCTCCTCTTGGGATACCTGCATCCCATTTCAGAGCCCATAAGATAGTCCCATTTCCCATTCTGGTCCAGCTTCCTGCTAATGCACCTGGAAGGCAGAAGATAAAGGTCCAAGTACGTGGGTGCCTGCCACCCACATAGGAAACCCAGATATAGTTCCTGGTTCTTGGCTTCAGCCAGGCCCTGTTGGTTGTTGTGGGCATTTGGGGGTGTGAACCAGCTGATGGAAGAGCTCTCTCTCTCTCTCCTGACTCTCTCTGTCTCTCCCTCTCCTTCTCTCGCTGTTACACTGCCTTTCAAATAAATAAATAACTTTAAAGATATTTGTTGAATAAAGAAATAACCATTATGTCTCCACTGCTTTTAGATATAAGCTCTTAGGCCCTTGTAGCTCTAACAGACTAGGGTGTTACGCTTGCCATTTTAGGGATTGTTTTCAGGGACAGAGGGCTCACTGGAGCTGGGCCAGACTTCAGCCCAGCCAGCAGCAGTGATGAAACCACCTCCCCACGGTCCCTCTCTCCCTCCTCAGGGACCCAAAGATAACCCGAGTGTGGACAACGGCAGACACTTGCGGCTTACTTCACGTCTCTTTTATCAGAATGACAGGGCTGGCAGGAGTCCGAGGGGACTTCCTGACCACTCCTAACAGGACCTTATCCATTTACCTGGTTGCTGGGCAGGGAAAATTCAGTGACCAGGCAACACAGAACACCCAGGAAAGGAAACTGGCCAGAACCACTTACAGATTAAAATGGCAAGGCAACTTGATGGAAGCAAACATTCGAAGCACCTGCCAGGCTCTTAATAATGTCAGAGAAGAGTCAGGAACCAGCTGGAGGACAAAGATAAGAAACACATTTGTTTCCTCTACCCAGACCACACCAACTGTGTCTCCACCCTTACCGCTATACCTTGTGTTTTGCTGTTAGAAAACAATCGGTTGCATTTCTCAGGCAAGCTTCGTTGCGTTAATTACTATAAGAAAAATGAACCCAAGATATTAGCAAATTTTTCCCAGGGGTCATGTTGCTGTGTTTGGTGCTAATACACCAACAGGGCCCACAGGCTTTTGAGTCTGATTTTTAAAAATTGACACATTGGGCCGGCGCTATGGCACAGTGGGTTTAACTCCTGGCCCAGAGCAGCGGCCCTCCAATATGGTCACTGATTCGAGTCCTTACTGCTCCGTTTCCAACCTAGCTCTCTGCTATGGGCTGGGAAAGCAGTGGAAGATAGAACAAGTCCTTGGGCCCCTGAATCCAAGTGGGAAACCCAGAAGAAGCTCCTGGCTCCTGGCTCCTGGCATTGGATCAGCTTAGCTCTGGCCATTGCAGTCATTTGGGGAGTGAACCAGCACATGGAAGACCTTTCTCTCTCTGGCTCTACCTCTCTCTGTAACTGTCTTTCAATAAATAAAATAAATCTTTAAAATAATTGACATAACATTTGTACATAAGTATAAACTACAGTAAGATAATTAAGACTTTTAATTTGAAGGAGGAAGAAAGAGAGAGAGAGAGAGGAATTGACATAGAGGAAAAGAGAGACAGAGAAAGCTCCTACCTACTGGTTCAGTCCCCAAATACCTGCAACAGCTACAGCTGGGGCTAGCTGGGCCAGCTTCAACTGAGGAGTCAGGAACCTGGAACTCATTCTGGGTTTCCCACATGGTGGCAGGGACCCAACTACTTGAGCCATCACATGTAGCCTCCTGGGGTGCACATTAGCAGGAAATTGGGTCCGGAGCCGGAGCTGGGACTTGAGCCCAGAAATTCCATCCTAGGATGTGCGTGTCCCAAATGCATCTCAACTGCTAGGCCAAATGGGTCTCCCACACGGGCGCAGGGGCTCAGGCACTCGGGGCTTCCTCTGCCGCCTTCCCAGCTGTGTTAGCAGGGAGCTGGATTGGATGTGGAGCAGCTGGGACTCCAACCAGTGCTCTGATTGGATGCCGGCATCACAAGTGGTTGATTCACATGCTGCATGCACCCAGGGCCTGGTATTTCTCTCCAGAAGATTTATTTCTCTTTTTTTTTTTTGTGAACTGAATATAAAAATTTATTTTTAAGTCAAAGTGTGCAACAAATAAAATCTACAGAAAACAGATTTTCCCATCCCAAGCTGTTGTTTTGCCAAACAATATTTTGAAAACACATTCCTCCAGTCATTGTAAAGTTCTTAAAATACAAAAGAAATCTGTAAGAAAGTCTAGTAAAGCAGACGCTGTTGTTGGAACTTGAACGTGTGTTGGTGGTGAGGCTTTGAGTACGTCCCACGCCATCCACTCATGCCGCCTTGCCCACAGTAACCGTCACTGCCTCTGCCACCACGGCCATAACCACCCAAGCCATCGGTGGTACCATATCCTCCACTGTAACGTTTCCCACTCCCATTCTTCCAACAGGTCCGTATCCTCCTCAGTTATCCATTCCATCTCTGCCGTAGCCTCCCCTTCCAGAGCCGTCACCAGGAGCAGAATTCAAGAAGAGTTCAGTGTGTTGATGTTGTGTATTATTTTTTTCTCTAGACGTGGCAGCTACTGCATCTTCATGTGTCACAAACTCGACATCTGCCTCTCCTGTTGCTCTGCCGTCAGCCCCTATATCCATATGAACTTGTATTGGATTTGGAGGTAAGAGGAAATTAGCAATATCAGTTGCAAGAAACGGCAGCCCTTTCATCTGTACAAAATGACCACCATGAAAACCTGAATTGGCATCACCAGCTCTACTGTAGCCATGTCCTCCCATACCTCATCCATCTCTCATTCTCTCATCAAAGCCATCACTTCCATAGCCATATTATTATAGCCACCACAGTCATTCAAACCTCCCTAGCCACCATCACATCCATCACCTCCTCGTCACACTCTGTCAAATGTACTCCCAGGCCCAGCTCCAGAATAACTCCCTCTCCCTTCCTCCTATCGGTCTGTCACACGGTCCTGGTCTCTGTCCCAGCAGTCTTCTTCGGGGATCACAAAATCCTTGATTTTACACCTGCTACTTGCGAAGATCTCAATATACCTGTGCCCTATTCTTTCCTTGTGTTTCCCTGGAGCATTTTCTACTATTTTATTTTTTTAAAAAATTATTTATTTGAGAGGCAGAGTTACAGACAAAGAGGGAGAGACAGAGACAGTCTACCATCTGCTGGTTCGCGCCCTAAATGGCCAAAAGGGCCGGAGCTGGGATGATCTGAAATCAGGAGCTTCTTCCGGGTCTCCCACGTGGGTGTAGGGCCCAAGCATTTAGAACATCTTTTACTGCTTTATTAAGCTATAAGCAGAGAGTCGTATCAGAAGAGGAGCAGCCAGGACCCGAACTGGCCTCCATATGGGATGCTGGCGCCTCAGGTGGAGGCTTAGCCCGCTGCGCCATAGCGCCTGTCCCCTGCTATTTCCTTCTAAGCAAACTGCACGAGGGCCTCCCCTGTGCTTCTCCCCAGTAGTCCGTCGTCAGTGTTATCCCATTTGGCACCATTTCCAAACCTTGAACTATTTCCTCTTTGCTGCAACCAAACGGTGGCCCACAAAGCCACTGTCCCACCAGCTAGGTTTCATAACCCAAACCGTCTCCATGTGGTTTGAGTTCAATGCCCTGTCTCACCAGAAGATTTCCGAATCTCATCCTGCCCAGGGCTCTAGGATTCTGTTCTGATTCTAGAATTCTGCCTTTTAGTTCCCTGGGCTACACCGCTGTGGCTGCAGGAAGCTGCTGTCCTTTGGAAACTTCTGGTAATCCAGTTCCGGCGTTTGGCCCACCTGAGAAAGCCGGACCGCTCAAGCTCTGTAGACTCTGGATTCAGGAGGGCAGCTTCAGTTTTGACTCAGCTTCTTGTTAGCTGAGCTGCTTCACCTCTGTAGGCCTCGATTTCACACAACACGGAGCTAACAACAGTACCTATCTTTCTGCATCTATTAACTCTCTGGATATTTGCTGAGGGCTCACTGTGAGGCAGGCCTTGTGTTATGCGGTGTGATGCAACTGAGAAAAACCGGACAGAGCTTACAGCCTAGCGCGGGACCCCGACAATGACTGCAGAACCACACTGACAAATTAAACTTGGAGTCGTGACAAGTGCTACCAACGACAGCAATATGGTGTTAAAAACACTTATGACAGAGGACTGTGATGTGGCAAGGGATTCCAGACAAGGGATTCCAGACAAGAGGATGAGGACAGTGAGCTAGACAAAGCAGGGGATCAGGATATGCAGAAGCCATGTGGTCAGAAAGGTCATTGACACAGGTGGGAAGAAAATGAAAGTGAGCGCTGGACTAAGTGAGGTTGGCGGGGTAAGGAGGAGATGGCTCAAGCTTTGTTTTTATGCTAAAAGCAGGGGGGAGGATGTTGATGGTTGAAGCAGGGGCTGATGGTATCAGATGTGTTTTTAGAAGAGATCTCTAGCTAGAAATGGGAGAAGGTGGTAAAAGGAGGAAAGGCCCTCCAGCTGGGAGACCGGCCCTGGGGCCCAGGGGAAGTCCTATGGTAGCCTAGAAGGGAGTAGGCACGGAGGGACTCAGGAGTGACAGAGAAGAGAACTATTTGGAGGATGGAGCTGCTGGGACGGGACGTAGCAGCAGACAAGGCAGGGCAGGGCAGGGGATGGTGAGAGTGAGTAATTTGTCGTATGGATGCTCAGGATTCTTGTTTGGCTAGAAGAGGGACCCCCCAGGGGAGAAGCAGCTGTGTGGCAATGAGCCCAGGGGTCTTTGGACCTGTTGACTTAGGGTGGTGCCTCAAGACCTTCGAGTTGTGCAATACACAGCTGGGCAGTTGGATTGAGCTGGAAAAACACATTTGGGGATAATTAGCAGCAGTGGCCATCAAAGCTATGCTAATTGAATAAGACGCCCCAGGAATCAAGTTCAGGTGTAGAAATAGGAGCGGCCAGGGTCCCAGGTAATCCAGGATTTCGTTGTTGGGTAAGAAGGAAATCGACAAGGAGAAGGGGGCAGTAAAATTAAGTGCATAGGGGTTGGTGTTGGGGTGTAGGGGGTTGAGCCACCGCCAGCCATGCTGGCATTCCATATGGGCACTGGTTCGTGTCCCAGATGCTCCACTTTGTATCCAGCTCCCTGCTCATGGCCCTACACCCACATGCTGGCCTTCAAGAAAACAATGTGAATTCTTGGAAAGAGGCAGATGTCTGACATTAGGGCTTCCGTGGGATGTTATCAAGGCTAGCATAGATGCCAGAACCACACAGTGGACAAGCGGGGGGCTTTGCTCAGCTGCCTCAGCTTTTTTTTTTTTTAAGATTTATTCATTTATTTGAAAGTCAGAGTTACACACAGAGAGGAGAGAGAGTCTTCCATCTGATGGTTCACTCTCCAACTGGCTGCAATGGCCAGAGCTGCGCCGATCTGAAGCCAGGAGCCTCCTCCAGGTCTCCCATGTGGGTGCAGGGGCCCAAGCACTTCTGCTTTCCCAGGCCATAGCAGAGAGCTGGATCAGAAGAGGAGCAGCTGGGACTCAAACCGGCACCCATACGGGATGCCGCGCTTCAGGCCAGGGCGTTAACCCACTGTGCCACAGCACCACCCTCTGCTTCAGCTCCTTCTTCCCTCCACACTCCCAGCCCATGTGATTGTCGGTTATTTGAGACTCATTCATAGAGCAGATAAAGTGGTGTTTAGTAGAAGAAATTTATTTTATAAGTTCACCTTTTAGAATATATATTTATTACAGGATCAGTGAATGAGAAAGAAAAATGAGGCTGTTCTGAGGATGTTAAAAAGGAAAAGGACAGGAGGTGCAGGGGGTGGGTGTTTGGTGCAGCTGACGAGACCTTGCTTGGGATGTCTGTATCCCACGTTGGAGGGTCTGGGTTCAAGTTCAGCTCTGCTTTCCACCCCAGCTTCCTGCTAATGTGCACCTTGGGAGGCAGCTGTGCTGGCTCAAGTAATTGGGCTCCTGTCACTTACAAGGGAGACCCAGAGGGAGTTCCTGGTTCCTGGCCTTGGCCTGGCCCAGCCCGGGCTGTTATGGGCATTGAAGGCTGGGAGTGAATCAGCAGATGGGAGATCTTTCTTTCCATCCATCTGTCTGTTTCAAATAAATAAAAAAATTTTTTTAAACAAAAAGGAGTGGGCGGGTATTTGGCTTAGTGGTTAAGATCCCCACGTCCCACATTGGAGCATCTGGGTTTGAATCAGCTCCGGCTCCTGACCGCAGCTTCCTGCTAACACAGACCCTGGGAGCAGCAGCGAGGGCTCAGAGGACTGGGTTCCTTCACCACGTGGAATGAGTCCCAGGTTTTCAGCTTTGGTCCCAGTCCAGACCCAGCTGTTGCAGGCATTCAGGGAGCGCTGTGTCTGTCCATCTGTCTCGGCCTCTCTGCCTCTCAAA
Source organism: Sylvilagus floridanus (assembly GCA_949820135.1). NCBI lineage: Eukaryota > Metazoa > Chordata > Mammalia > Lagomorpha > Leporidae > Sylvilagus > Sylvilagus floridanus. The sequence goes on along the minus strand of OX463228.1, from coordinate 4,778,011 downwards.
TCAATCAATCATTTTTAAAGGAAATCAGGAATTGCATTTGCTTCAGAAACCAACTTAGTCCTCTATTTTGCTTTGATTGTAAAACAATTCCCAAGTCCTGCTTCATTCAGCTCATAAAGTCACAAACAATCACAGTTTTGCCTTGCAACTGCAGAATACTAGTTAATTAACCTGCGTTGGAAGGACGTTTATTACAAGGTGTGCACAAATGAGCTAATCTAGGGAACAAGCGTGCTTCCAACGCGTTGCACTGTGAGCCATGGGCTGCTGTTTAGCCTAGCAGCTAAGCTGTCAGTGAGGACGCCCGGGCCCATCCTGGAGTCCCTGCAGATGCCTGGCTCTGGCTCCTGACTCCACCTCCCTGCTGACGAGCACCTTGAGAGGCAGCACTGATATGACTCAAGAACTGAGTTCCGGCCACGCATGTGGGAGACCTGGATTGAGTTCCCGGTGCCTGGCTTCAGCCTGGCCCAGCCCCAGCCATTGGTGGCATTTGGAGAGTGAACTGGTGGGTGGGTGATCTCTCTGCCTCTTAAATAAATACATAGATGGGGCTGGTGCTGTGACGCAGTGGGTAAAGCTACCACCTGTATCCCATATGGGTGCCGGTTTAAGTCCCAGCTGCTCCACTTCTAATCTAGCTCTCTGCTATGGCCTGGGAAAGCAGTGGAAGATGGCCCAAGTCCTTGGGCCCCTGCACCCAAGTAGGAGACCCAGAAGAAGCTCCTGGCTGCTGGCTTCGGATCAGCGCAGCTCCGGCCATTGAGGCCAATTGGGGAGTGAACCAGAGGATGGAAGACCTCTCTCTCTTTCTTCCTCTCCTTCTTTCTCAGTGTAACTCTGACTTTCAAATAAATAAATCTTTTAAAAAATAAATATATAAAACTATGACTTATATTTGAATACCTAAGCTGTTTATAAAGATATGTGTGTACACAAATCTTTATTTAAATTTAACAAATTGTTTACAAATATGCTTTATTACGTTTTGAAAATTTATTTCTCAAAACAACCCTCTGAAATAGTTATTATCCTCCCCTTTTAATGTGGAACAAAAACTGAGGCTTAGAGACTGGGTAGACTTCTGTTTCTGGAAACGTGAAAGTCTCAATGCAAAAGCTGTCTGAACCAAAGTGGAGTCACTGGAGTCAAGCCCTTCACACACATACAGCAGGGATTTGAGACGGGAGGGTCCTCACATACACCTGCCTATGATAAGAACTAGTGCAGAGCCTCTGTGAAGGGCTCCCGCACACATATCCTAGCCACAAGAATGTTTCTGCCAAGAGCTTCCCAAATTACAGCTTGCTCCGTGAGTCACAGCATGGCTAGCCGGATGTGCAAGTACGCCGTCTCTGCTAATGAACTGACGTCAGCGGCCGAGATGGGTCCCTGGGACCGCGTTCTCTCTCTCAAACCCAACCCTGAGTGTGTCTTGCCTTTTCCTTCCAAAGCTCCCTCTTGCCTCCACTTCCCTGGGTATGTCGATGGTCTCCACAGCACGCACGCCTTGAAGTCTAACCCTGTGCTTCTCCAGAATAAACTAAGACTCCCTAGAACACTCTGTGGGCTGTGATTCAGGCTGTCTGCTGTTGGGTTGATGCTAGATGCACCAGATAACACTTCCACTGAAGAGAATTCAATTCTGGATAAAATACTTCTCGTGCATCAGTGATCTGGCAAGAAAGCAAGGAAGCTACAGAATGAAAGAAGGAGTCACATAATGCGACGGAGCCCGCCGCCGCTCACGCTGACCGGGGCTTCTCGGGCTTCAGAAACATGAGACTGAGATTGTACATTCTAGGGTAATCGCTCAAAGAATAATGATAGAGGCCATATCTTTCAAAATAGTACCAGACACCCAGGGAATGAGAAGATTCAGTTAAAAGAAATGTTGAGATGGATGGAACCTACAATGCGGAAACTAATCTAGATATTGTTTATTGTGAGTATAGTAAAGGTAAGTAGATTGAATACTATAGTAAGGGGGGCTGTTACCTGTGGCGCAGCAGGTAATGCCGCTCCTGCAGGGCTGGCATCCTACATCAGCGCCAGTTTGAGTCCCGGCTGCTCCACTTCTGACCCAGCTCTCTACTATGGCTTGGGAAAGCAGTAGAAGATGGCCCAAGTCCTTGGGCTCTGCACCCATGTGGGAGACCTGGAGGAAGCTCCTGGCTCCTGGCTTCAGATCAGCCCAGCTCCAGCCATTGCAGCCATCTGGGGAGTGAACCAGCAGGTGGAAAATCTCTCTCTCTCTCTCTCTCTCTCTCTCTCTCTCTCTGCTTCTGCCTCTCAAATATTTAAAAAATACTACAGTAAGGGATTCCCAAACTAGATTACAGGGGCTGGCGTTGTGGCACAGCAGATAAAGCCAAGGCTTGCAACCCCAGCGTCCCGTGTGGGTGCCTGAGTCCCAGCTGCTCTATTTCTGATCCAGCTCCCTGCTAATGCACTTGGGAAAGCAGCAGAAGATGGCCCAACTGCTTGAGCCCCTGTCACCCATATGGGAGACCCAGGTGAAGTTCTAGACTCCTGGCTTTAGCCTGGTCCTTCCCTGATCGTTGAAGTCATTTGTGGATTGAACTAGCAGATGGAAGATTCCCTCCCCCGCCCCCTTTCATCACTCTTGCAAATAAATAAATAATTTTAAAAAACATAGAATCATTAAAAAGAAACTGTACTATATGCTCTTTTTTTTTTTAAAAAGATTTATTTATTTATTTGAAAGAGTTACACAAAGAGAGGAGAGGCAGAGAGAGAGAGGTCTTCTATCTGATGGTTCACTCCCCAATTGGCTGCTACGGCTGGAACTGTGCCAATCCGAAGCCAGGAGCCAGGGGCTTCTTCTTGGTCTCCCATGTGGGTACAGGGCCCAAGGACATGGGCCATCTTCCACTGCTTTTCCAGGCCATAGCGGAGAGCTGGATAGGAAGTGGAGCAGTCAGGACTAGAACCGGCGCCCAAATGGGATGCTGGTGCTTCAGGCCAGGGTAACCCGCTGCACCACAGTGCCAGCCCCTACTATATGCTCTTAAAAGACATACATCTAAAATGCAAAAATATAACAAAAAGAATGTAAATAGTAGGCTAGGTGAACACTAACCAGAAAAATCTGTTGCAGCTGTATAAATAACAGTCAAAATAAACTTTAAAGAAAAAAGAAATACTATACGGAAGATAAAGGGAGTCACTGGAAAAGATGGAAAGTTTACTTCTTCCAGCAATCAAACCCCAAACTGACATGTTGCTAATAACATAGCCTCAAAAAAAAAAAAAAAAAAGAGAAAAATCACAAAATCAAACTAGACAACTCACTCTCACAGTGAGAGATTTTAACACTTCTTCCAATGATTGATAAATTATTATTTTTAAAAGATTTATATGAAAGTCAGAGTTACAGAGAGACAGAGGAGAGAGATCTCCTGTCTGCTGGTTCACTCTCCAGACGGCCACAACAACCAGCACTGAGCCAGGCTGAAGCCAGGAACCAGGAGCTTCATCCAGGTCTCGTACGTGGGTGGAAGGGGCCCAAGCACTTGGGTCATCTTCCACTGCTTTTTCCAGGCCATTAGAAGGATGGATCAGGAGCTGGATCAGGAGTGGAGCTGCTGGGACACGAACTGGTGCCTATATGGAATGTTGGCATTGTAGGCAGTGGCTTTGCCAGCACAATGATGGCCCTAATGATTGATAAATTAAGGAGACTGGTTAGGAAAGTATTCGAAAAATAGAAGTCTCAGGGCCCGCGCTGTGGCACAGCGGGTTAACGCCCTGGCCTGGAGTGCCGGCATCCCATATGGGTGCTGGTTTGAGTCCTCATTGCTCCTCTTCCAATCTAGCTCTCTGCTGTGGCCTGGGAAATCAGTAGAGGATGGTCCAAGTCCTTGGGTCTCTGTACCCGCGTGGGAGACCAGGAAGAAGCTCCTGGCTTCGGATCGGCGCAGCTCTGGCTGTTGCAGCCGTCTGGAGAGTGAACCATCGGATGGAAGACCCCTCTCTCTCTCTCTCTCTTTCTCTCTCTGCCTCTCCTTCTCTCTCTGTGTAATTCTGACTTTCAAATAAATAAATAAATAAATCTTTAAAAAAATACAAGTCTCAAGCTTGGTCTAGTGAAAAAATATTCACATTATACCCCAAATGGAGTATATTATGTTATTTATAACATATAAATTAAATGTATGACAAGGATGGCATAAAGACCAGGAGTGGGGAGATCCAAGCATACCATCATAAGGCTCTTATACTTGATGTAAAGTGGTATAATATCACTTGGAGAAAGACCAGTACGAGTTAAAATTATAGGGTGACACTGTGGCGTCATGGGCAGAGCTGCCGCCTTTGATACCAGCATCCCATATGGGCGTCAGTTTGAGTCCTGGTTGTTCCACTTCCCATCCAGCTCCCTGCTAATGCACCTGGATCAGGAGCGGAGCTGCTGGGAAAGCAGTGGAGGATGGCACAGTGCTTGGGCCCCTGTACCCACGTGGGAGACCCGGATGAAGCTCCTGGCTCCTGGCTTCCACCTGGCTCAGCTCCAGCCATTGAGGTATCTGGGGAGTGAACCAGTGGATGGAGGACCTCTCTCTCTTTGTCTTTCTCTCTCTCTCTGTAATTCTGCCTTTCAAATAAATAAATAAATCTTTTTTAAAAAGTGCAAGTTAGGCCGGCGCCGTGGCTCAACAGGCTAATCCTCCACCTTGAGGCGCCGGCATACCAGGTTCTAGTCCCGGTCGGGGCGCCAGATTCTGTCCTGGTTGCCCCTCTTCCAGGCCAGCTCTCTGCTGTGGCCCGGGAGTGCAGTGGAGGATGGCCCAAGTGCTTGGGCCCTGCACCCCATGGGAGACCAGGAGAAGCACCTGGCACCTGGCTCCTGCCATCAGATGAGCGCGGTGCGCTGGCTGCAGCACGCCGGCCGCGGCGGCCATTGGAGGGTGAACCAACGGCAAAGGAAGACCTTTCTCTCTGTCTCTCTCTCTCACTGTCCACTCTGCCTGTCAAAAAAAAAAGTGCAAGTTAGAAACCTACGTGATGGGGAGGTGTTGTGGCACAGCACAGTAAGCTGCCACGTAGGGACTGTCCTCATTATTCTTTGTGCCCTGCCTAGAAAGGGCTGAAGGGACTCGGAAGGCCAGCCCGCCTGAGGCCACCGTGGCCACTGCCCCTGCCCTGCACCGCCCTGGAATCCAGCACGCCTCACCGGCTTGGTGCCATCCCCCCCAAAGCTGCTGCCCGGCGGAAGCAGGAAGTGCCAGGCCCCACCCTTCCTCCCTGGCAGACCCACTTCCTGCCGATGCTTCAGCTCGGCTCCCCTCCCCCTCCCCCTTCCTTTCTGTGTCTTTCTTTGCAGAAGTTCCCCTTCCAACTCTCCTGTGCTTGCGTCTGGGCCAGGGCCGCAGTCGAGTCCCCCTGTGGCAGGGGGAGTCCCCCCGCTGCCCACAACCCCACACCTGCAGGGCACATCTCACACGTGCATCTTCCACCAGGGCCGAGCTCTGTCCCTCGCTGTGGCTCACGGACTTCAGGCTGCAAGCGGGGAAGGGGACTGAGGCCACCCAGGGCCAGGGGCAGCCTCACGTCCTATGAAACAGGCTGTGCTCACCTCCAGGAAGTTCCCAGTGAGACCAGCCACAGGGACCCACGATGCCAGCTTTGTGGCTTTTCCCCAGTGTTTCCGAATTTTCTGTTGAGGCCCTACTGTGTGCCAGGCACTGGGATTATGGAGACAGGTCAAGCAGAGTCCTCTCTGGCAAGGGCTTTCTAACCACAGACTCGCTTACGAGGAGGTAGGGGGAACCTCCTCATGTTATTAGCATGTGCCGGGTACCCTGTCCCTTCTCACATGGTCACAAAACCCCATGAGGAAGGTCCTGTTCCCCCGTGATCTGGGTGCGGAAGCTGAGGCAAACCACCAACAGCTGCCAAAGCTTACGTGGCTGTTAAAGGACAGAGCCGGGGTTTGTGGCCTGTCTTCAGCCTCCCACCCGGTGCTCCTCCCGGGAGTCTGATGGTGGCTCTGGGTCTGACGGCCACTTTCCCACAGACTGAGCCACGGACAGAGAGACCCAGAGTTGAGGGCCTGGCTCTGCGGCCAGCTGTGTGACACTGGACAGACTCACCCCCGTCCCTGGCATCAGTCTTCTTTTCCCTTTTTGAGAGACAAGCAGAGAGCAAGAGGGCTCCCATCTCTTGGTTCGCTCCCCAAATGGTTGCAACAGCGGGGGCGGGGCCAGGCCAAGGCCGGGAGCCTGGAACTCCATGTGGCTCTCCCACGTGGGTGCAGGGACCCAAGCACTTGGGCCATCTTCTGCTGCCTTCCCAGGCACATTAGCAGGGAGCTGGATCAGAATTGGAGCAGCCTGGACCTAATATGTTATGCCAGTGTTGCACAGGGCAGCTTCACCCACTGTGGCACAACACTGGCCCCTTAAGGTGGGTATTTTAAAGATTCTTTTCAACGCTATGATTTTTAATACAATTCCATTTCCTTTTTGCAGTCAGTTATCAATTCATTTTTGTTTCCATCTGATAAGAAGGGTCCCCGGAGCTCAGAGGTGGGGGTCACACAGCCAATTTTCTGCCAGACTGGGGCTGGAACCCAAGTTTAGGGGCCTGGTATGTGGCAGGGTCGCCGTCAGGGTTGGATGAGTGTGATGGCATTTCCAAGGCAGGCCACCGCGGGTTGCAGCAGCAGGGTTCAGAGAGGCAGGGCTGTGTCAGTCAGGAGGAGGGGACAACCCCGAACCAGTCCCAGGGAAGCCTCCCCAGGCGGCTCACGCTTTCGCAAATGGCCCCGATGGAGATGCTATCGAGAGGCGTATTTAATGGGTTTTGGAAATTGGCTAATTTTGTAGCAGCCGTTCGAGTGCTGTCCGATGCATGCTAAGCATCCAGCACCAGCGTGGCCTTGTGAGCAGGGCCAGGGCGCCCAAGGCAGCAGAGGAGGGCAGGGCAGTAGCTGGTGGTTTCCAGTGCCCAAGACGTGACCCCAGGCCACAGGGTCTGGTGCTGGGTCAGGGCCCCAGCGGCCCCACAGAGAGTCACTCCTCCATCTCCTCCACCCCCTCCCTTCCTGCCCTTGCTCCAGCCCTGAGCTGAGCTCCCGTGCCCTGGGGTCAATAAGCCATCAATATCCCGCCAGCCTGCAAGCCTGATTCCCCAGGAGCGGCCTCCCAGCCCCGCCAGGCCTCTCACCCGCTCCGCTGTGCTCGGCCCGGCGCCTCCTCCCGGCACGGCCATCCATCAGCGCTGCCTCGCTGGTCACATTTGCTTTCTCAGGCTGTCTTACTCGCACTGGTTTATTTGCTGCCTCCCCCTCTGCCTGCTGGTGCTTTCTCCACTTGTTCCTGCACTTGGTTTTCCTGCAGGCTGCCTGCCCGCCTTGGCCCGCATACTCCCGCTCCATTTTCCTTCTCCCGGTGACTCTTGCCTCTCTCTGAAGTTTGGGGTCAGTGAGGCATGGGGCCCACAGTGGCAGGGGTGCAATTCAAAGGGCCCCAGATATGAAGTCAGAAGCCGTCAGTTGTGGGACTCATTCTGAGAGCGGCTGGGGCAGGTCCATTGCCCTCTCTGATCTCTGGTTTTCTCATTCGTACAGGGGAGCTGGGAGGAGCGAGGGGGAGAATAACAGCCATCGCTTCCTGTGTGCGTTCTGTGTGTCGGGCCCTTTCAAATGGGCATTTGAGCAAGTCTGGGAATGTGCTTTGTCAGTTGCAGAGTGCTGTGCAGGGACAGCAGGTTAAGCTGCCACGTGCTCTGCTGGCCTCCCTTATCAGAACGCTGGCTCTGCTCTGCTTCCAATCTAGCTTCCTGCCAAGGCACCTGGGGAGGCAGTACATGACGGTCCAGGTGCTTGGGTTCCTGCCACCCATGTGGGAGACCCGGATGGAGTTCCTGGCTCTTGGCTTCAGTCTGGCCCAGCCCAAGCTGTTGCAGGCATTTGGGGAGTGAAGCAAAAATAAACAAATAAGGAAGATTCTTTTCCTCTGTCACTCTGCCATTCAAGCGCATGAAATAAAATTTTTTTAAAAAGAAAAAAAAAATGTGCTGTGCAAAGTGCTAGCCGTTATAGACAAGCCTAGAAAATTAATCAGATGGGTACTTTTTATCAACAAATATTTTATGCATACATTGATCTATGTTTCTCCCCTCTCTCCTGGCCCCCTGTGCATGGACCGGAACTGTGTTGGTTCCGTCTGGGGCTGGCGGGGCAGCAGCAGCATGTGTGGCCCGGTGTGCACAGCATCTTGGAGGAGGGGATAAAAAGACTAGTGGAGAAGTTGCTGGAGCAGTCTGGTGGGGGTGGGGCCTGAGGGCAGCAGGGAGCACTCGGCATGGTGGGCAAAGCTCCTGGCCTCACTGCCGTGGCAAGAGGCTGCTGTGATCCAACAGGGACACATAGGAGAGGCGCAGAGTGTCACATCACCGAGCTGGTGGCCGGGCTCGGAGCTCAGAAGTCCAGCAAGGCTTTCTTCTGCTCTCTGCTGACCGCACACCGCCTAGACCAGGCTTGGTGTTCCCCCATGCAGGGTCAGAGGCTGGTCCAGGAGCCTGCAGGTGGACCTGGGGCCGGTTCTGGGAGCCAGTGTAATTAATTGACCTTGGACCTTGCCAACTGCCACTCCCTGCACACCGCACCGTCCCCCCGCTACCCACTCAGGGTGCCCCAGGCCTCTGCCGTCTTTCCACTGTCTTTAGTTCAGGATCAGCGCCGTGGGGCTGCTGTGTCTGGTCGTGTGTTCCCCAAATGAAGAAGGAGGGGAGAGGCCCTAAGAGGAAGTGAGGATAAGGCCAGAAGTAGCGACGGGAACAACTGAGGTCCCTCGGCCCGGGACAGAGAGGCCAGAGGGGCATCCATGGAAGCCCCTTGCTTTGAGAAGCGTCACCAACTGCCTTGTCTCCTCCAAAGACCAAGTAGGAAAAGGTTAAGTTGCAGTAATGACAGAGATGACAGATCCAGGTTAGACACAGAGAGGCGTTAAATGCCAGCTAGAGCAATGTGGAATCTGATCAGCAGATTTTTAAGTAGGCTAGAGTTTTGCATATCTGAGATGATTCCTGGGTAGCTAAGCTAAGGGTGGTGGGTGGATGGATTGGGTAACCCGCCATGCCCCAGGATCTACACCATTCGCTGCTGCTTCCGCGCAAGTCCAACTTAGAGCTGGGCTCAGAACTCAATTTCTCGCCAGTTGCAGCAGTGGAATGTGACTGGGGCAACCCCTGGGCTGCAGGCTGGGCATCTTCTGGCCTGGGCAGCCTGGCTATTCTGCTGGGTTGTGCCAGTCTGGAAAGAGGCCAGAGCTACGGTGATAACCGTAGTCAGGGAGGATAACCTTGGCGAAGGAGCTGGCCGGTGAGCCACCTCCTCCAGGGAGCTCACTGTGATACTCCCAGGCAGGCTTAGGGCTCCTCCTCTGTGCTTCCACAACTCCATGTGCTTTACGGTCTTGATCCCTGCATGAAATCCGTGATCTCGCGATGATCTGAGGGTTTGTGAGCTTCTTGATGGTGAGAACTGTTTTGTCCATGGCTGTCTCCAGGACGATGGCCCAGGGCAGTGCTGGGTAAATGCGTCTTGAGAGACTGTCCTAGGGAACAAATGCACTCTGTGGGGCCCTTTGTGGTTACATTGTTCTCAGGGGTCACTTCACAAAAGCCCAGCAGAGGCCTTGGCTTTCTGGACCCACATTTCCACGGCGCAACTGAAGAGTGGACCCGAGGAGATCTGGGTTCGGTTCCCTGCTCGACCACCTATTCATGACCTGACCTGACAAGCACATAACAGTCCCCGCCCCATGCCTCAGTTTCCTCATCTGTCAAATGGGGGTGATGATACCCCAGATTCACAGGGGTGTCTTGAAAATTGAATGAGATCTCGGGTGTGTAGGTGGAAAAGCATCTTGAGAAAGGTCTTTAAGACTTCGACAGAGGTAAGAAGTTATTAATAGCCTCATTATTATTCTTACCCAGAATGCCCATGGAAAAACAGCATGTGGCAGTGCGGCCCCCGCTCCCCACCCTGGCAACTATTTCTGTACCTGGAAAGCAGGTCTGGTGGTGGCAGGCCTCGTTTGCACTGTGGGGGACCCAGCGGGGAGCGCAGGCAGAGCAGCCCTTTGTGGCTGTCCAGGCTGCCCCTCCTCGGGGTCTCCTCCAAACCTTTTAAGTTAGAAGGCATGGCCTGCATTGGGACCCCGGTCATCTGGAGGGCTGCGGGTGGCATCTTATCTCTGCCACCCCCTTGGGGAAGTGGTGCTGGTGAGTGCCGGAGTGCACCTTCCTGGGGAGACCAGCACACACCTTGGCATGTGGGTTAAATCCAGGGGTGATCTGTCTCTGATCCAACTTCTACTTGGTTCATTTATTTCGTTTATTAGAAAGGCAGAGAGACACAGAGAGGGAGAGAGGGAGAGAGGGAGAGAGAGGAAGAGAGGGAGAGAGGGAGAGAGGGAGAGAGGGAGAGAGGGAGAGAGGGAGAGAGAGAGAGAGAGAGAGAGAGAGAGAGAGAGAGAGAATGCACCTCCCTATATGCTGGTTCACTCTCCAAATGTCTGCAGTAACTGAGGCTGGGCCAGACGCAAGCTGGGAGCCTGGAACTCAATCCGGTTCTTCCGTGAGGGTGGCAGGCACCAAGCACTTGCACCACCACCTGCTGCCTCCCAGTGTGCACATCAGCTGGCAGCTGGAAGCCTTGCATTCAGATATGGGATGGGGCGTCCCAAGTGGTAGCTTAACTGTCACGCTGAATGCCCACGCATTCTATCTTCTTTAGACCCACTCAACCCAGAGTTCACGAGGACCCAGGGACCAAAGGAAGCAGCTCCCCCACCCCTGCCATTTCTAAGGACGAGGGGGCTCACAGCCGTGCAGCCTGTCTCTTTTCTACTTTTCTTCCCATGGCTCCACCCCAGCCTGAAGCCCACCAAGCCTGGAGAATAGGGAGCCACAGCGGGGGGAGGGGGGGGACAAAGCCAGGGTTCCCCTCCCCCTCCACACTCACTCTCCTGCCACGTGAGTGTGACACTTGTGAACAGCAGCCAGGTCCTGCCAGGTTGCCTCAAAGCCTCAAAGCAGGAAGCCCAGAGACAGGAAGAGGAGCCCCGACACGTGGTTCTGACGGTAACTGGTAACTCTGTCCTCCACAAAGCCCTGGAGGCACCGCCCGGATTTCGTCCGTCCACAGAATCCGCAGAGTCTAAGCCATTCATGTTGCCAGCCCAGGGCCTGACCTCCCCAGCCCTAGGCCTCATCTCCCAGCTTCCCCCGGCCTTGACCCTAACCCTAACCTGTGAATGTCAGCCCAAGAGCAGACATGTAGAAGCGGAGTCGTTGCTGGCGCTGGATCTCACCAGGGAAGGCAGAGCAGTGGCCACGGAGGAGAGAGAGTGACTGTATCTGAGGTCCAGGCAAGGCTGGAACCCGCCGTGAGGAGCCAGGCCAAAGCTCCACCAGCCCTGCCCCGTGCTCCATCTACAGGAAGAGGATCACCAGTCCGGTGGGAATGGTCCATTGTCAGAGAGATGCAGCCCAAGCGCTTTTAAGGAGATCTCCCAACTCAGCTCCGCTCTCCCTCCCCACTCGGCCAGCCAGGTCTGCTCGCTGCTGACTTAAAACGCTGCCCTCAATTCTATCTTTAGCTCTGGCTGCTGGGAGCCTGAGTGACAGGCAGGGGTGGGGGCTTGTGCCGGGGTGGGGAAAATTTGCAGCTCCCGGGTGTGCTGGGGAGGTGGCACTGACTGCAAGGGGCAGCATCCGTGTAATTTTCATTGTGCAACCCTTGGCCAATGCAGGGGCAGACACAGAGCTCCTCCGATCCTGGTTGGTTGGAAGGACGGAAGGACAAATCGATGGATGGATGGATGGGTCCAGCATGGATAGAGCACAGGCCCTTCTATGAGGATGACAGCAGGACAAACGTGTCCATGGACTGAGTCATGGACACTGGCGGAACTTCAAGATCTTGGACAAATGCCTTTCCTCCTGGCCTCCATTTCTGAGTGTTGAGAGTGGACAAGCAAAGCGGTTTTCAGACTACCTCCATGGACCACCACCAACTCTCGTGCCGGCACCGCCCTGCTGCTGGGATGGGGTTGCAAAGAAATATTTGACTGACAGTGCTCTCCTGCCCATCCATCAGGGCCGAGTCAATCGATCCAGGGCACTGAGCTTCCTGGAAAGAATCGTGTTAGGCAAAGGGTCCTGTGGCTAAAGAGGGTGGCAACCACTGGGCTAAACAGTCTGAATGATGTCTCATAGCTCCTAGGCCTCTTCAGAAACAATGGCTTGATCATATATTGGACACAGTTGGGTCTCTGGGGCCAGCTCCAGGGGCCACTCCAAAATTAGACAAGGTTTACTGAATCCAGAAATCATGAAGACCCCTGGCTTCTATCCTAGAAACCCCTTGCACTGATGGGGGAGGGGATTCCTCCAATCCCTGCTTTGAGGGCAGAGGTGGGGCTGGGGTAAAACAGTCATCTCTCACATTTCTCATCAGAGAGTCACCTGCTGTCTCCCTTTAGATTCTTCAGTGTGGTCCACCCTATCCTCTTCAGTTTGAGGGTCCTGGCTGGGGGTGGGACGAGGAGTCAGGTCCTCAAATGGGAGCTGGGCAGGAGCGGTCTCCAAGTTGGCTGTGTTCCCACTCTGCCTACCTTAGGTGGGAGTTCAGTGCCTTTTCAGTCCCAGGCAAGGGACAGGTGGCTCAGTTTATGAATCCATGGATGCCCCACCCCCACCCCAATGGCAACTCAGCTTCCCAAGTGCAACCAGACTTGGCCACAGGGGATTGTCTATGCAGTAGGTGGCAGAATAACCTGTCAGCTGCCTGTCATCAGGGCTGATGTAAAAATCCCTTATCTGGCCTCTGAAACACTGTAAGCTCCCACACGGCCAACTGTTTTATCCAATAAGAGAGAGTGAAGCACCCAGAAAGGATGAGGGGCCCGGGGGGAGCAGGAGGGTGGGTGGGCTGGAGGGGGCTGACCCAAAGCCCCAGCCAGACCTGGAGGAGGAGCAGGAGGAGAATGGAGGCAGGGACAGCTTCAAGGGACATGAAGAGAGGGAAGCGGGGTGAAGAGCCATCCTCTTCTGTTCACGCTGAGGGCAGATTCTGGGGCACAGCATGGCCAAAGGCTGAGGTCTAAGGGGGGATCTGAGGTCTGGCATCGGGACCCTGGATGCCTGCCCACTTGCGCTGACCAAGCGGGAATGAGGTCATTGGCAGGAGGGCCCCCATGGAAAAGGGAGTCCGGCCCACCCAGGTCGTCCTTCTTCCTGGCCGCCTGATGGAAGGAGCAGGGTGTGACTGGACCTTGGGCAGGTCCTCCAGCCTTTGCTTTGGGCCAGCCTCCCAAGGAAGCGGCAGTTTCTGTTTGGACCCTGCGCTCCGGCCTCCCGGCTCCAGCTCATCCCACACACTGTGCAGCCTGCTGCCTGCTCAGGTGAGCAGTTCACACTATGCCTGAGTCACTCATGGGGAACCTGCCGGGGCCCACCCGCTTCTCACCGCCTGGACCCCCCTCCCCGACTGGGCACCAGCCCCAGCCTGGCCCCCTGTAGACAATCCGTGCTCTACTTCTTCCTGCCTCGCCCCTACCTGCACCCTCTCTTTCTCTCTGCTACATCAAGTGAGTGCCCTTTGAATAACTGGTTAACTCTCCTCCCTTCCAGGAAACCTTCCCAAGTAACCCCGTTGCAGTCTTGCCTTCACTAGAACGCTGCAGTCTGTGATGAGATTGGCATGTCCACAGCGCGTGCATGTGGCTGTGAGTTCTGTGGGTCCCGGCAGGGCCAGTGGGTGTGGGGTGGGGGTGGTCATCCTTCTCTGAGAGACCCCACCCTTGGTGGCCCTGGGTGAGACAGAATCCGGATGCCAGCCAGCTGGGGTCTTGATAGGCAGGGCGATGACCAGGTCAGGTTTGGTGTCTAGGGAGGTGGCAGGGGAGCACCAGGTTCAGTTGTGGTATTGACCATCACGCCAATGAGAGTCCCCAGGGCCTTTTCACAACACTGTGGTCACCTGGTGTCCTCTGGCAAGCTGCGGCAGGGGGTGCAGACGAGGAATAGGCCTTGTCACCTGTCATCTGAAGGGCAGTCGGGATAGCTGGCCACCCTGCACCTCGGTGAGGAAAACAGGATCGGGGGCTGCTTACGTGCAGGGATCCAGCTCAGCGCGTGGTCCTGGCCTGTTTTGTGGGTTTAAATTCCAAGATGCCAAGAACAGCGTGTTTTGGCTGCTCAATCCAGCGACCTGACCCAAAGTAACCTTTAGGCATTTGCCAGCTCCGCAATTTCTTTGTTGATTGTTCTGGCTGGAAAATGAAAAGCCCTCGCTGCCAGCAATTAATTTACCACAATAAACAAGGTTTCTGGTTTCGTGACAAAGCTCGTCCCTGAGTGTCCGTCTTCGGCCTGCCAGACTGCGATTTCAAGTGGGTGCAGCCAGTGCGTTGCACCTGCGGGTGATTCGCTGTCGGAGGCTATGAGGCTAGGCTGTTCCACAAGCTCTGGCCCTCACCTCCCTCTTCCCTGGCTGCAAGTGTCGGTGCCCTTGACTTGTGGTTTCCTTTTTTTTTTTTTTTCAATAGCAGATGATTCTTGTTTTCCTGCTTTGTCCTACTTGGCTTCTTTCCAGCCCTTGGCTGACATGGGTGCAACCTGGTCCCCGGCTACAAGCCGCATTGCTGCCTGCCTGCTGGCCTCTAGCACGAAGGACCCTTAGCTTTGCTACATTTTGCCCGCAGGCTGGTCCACTTGTCTAAGAGCCGCTTCTGAGGAGGTTGAGTCGATACTCTGGAAACATCCAGGCTACAGATGCCGCTCACTCCTTCCCTTCCCCGACAGGCTGAGTGACGGGGACATGCAGGCACTGGAAAGGGAGGGACAGCCGTGCCTCTGAGCGAGACGAGGCCTTGCTGGGGGAGCTGGGGAGGACTTGCTCAGGTAGGCTGAGTGGCAGGGCTTGGGGATGGAGGCGCTGAGTGGCACCAGCCAGGGACCACTAGAGATGGTGTGGAGGAGGCAAAAGCAGCTGAGGATATTGTCTCTTCCTTCTCAACACCTGCTGAGAGTCGGTCCCTGTCGTCACTACTCCTGTCCCCGTCGTCACTACTCCTGTCCCCACCGCTGCTCTCCGGGGCACTCAGCTCAGGCTTTGGGAGGGGGAGGAAGGCCCCACCCTCCAACTTCCTCTTCCTCCCAGCCCACCTCTGAGGATGTGGCTCTTTGCAGTTTGCATGGTTACCTTTCCCAAGATTCCATCTATGCAGATCCCAGGCACTCTATGGACCAGACAGGGAGCAGGTGCTGCCTGCTCCATGCACAATAAAGTGCATGGTTTCAAGGTGCCTAGTGGTGGAAACAGACACGGCCCCATCTTCAAGGGGCTCACACTTGCTCCTGGGGTCCAGGGACAATGAGCACAGGAACTAGAGAATAGTTTCCTTCTAGGCAACCAGGGGGAGTTCAAAGCTCTCTCTGCTTTCCGCTTTCACCTCCCATTGCCTCTCCCATAATTCCATCCTGGAATAGTTCAGATACAACGCCCCATAGAGCCTCCCCAGAGAGACACAGGATGGCCCCAGCCCTCTAGGGGAATGGCTAGGCAGAGGAATCTTGATAATAAAATCTAATTAGCAATTTACAGACCAGACTGAGAGGGAGCTCTAGGGATCCAATTCTACCCGTCATGCCCAGCTACAGTGCACACAGGGGCAACCGCTAGGTCTCAGGGGGAGTGCCGAGTGGTACAAGATGATCAAGAGAATTTTATTTCCGAAGGGCATGTCCTCCATGCATTTCTGATATTGTTTGACTTCTAAAACTTCAGTCCAGGGGCAGGTGTCTGGCACAAAGGTTAAGACGCTGCTTGGGACGCCCACATCCCATATCGGAGTACCCGAGTTCAAGTCCTGGCTCTGCTTTCGATTCCAGCCTCCTGCTGATGCACACCCTGGGAGGCAGCAGGTGAGGGCTCAAGCACTTGGGTCCCTGCACCCACATGGGAGACGTGGATGGAGGTCCTGGCTCCTGGCTTTGGCTTGATTCAACCCCAGCTGTTGCAGGAATTTGGGGAGTGAGCCAGCAGATGGGAGATCTTTGTCTCTATCTCTCTTTCAAATGAATAAAAATGGGGAAAAGCTCCCTTCATTTCATATAGAATCCTCTGGAATATAAGCTTTGTACTACGAGTTCTCAGTCTCTTTTCCTGAACTCTGCTGAAATCACAGCATTAACGTCTTTACAACCCCCTGTGAGTTTGTATAATCATGGGAAGTCAGCCTCTGTGTCAGCATTGCTTTTAAAATAAAATGATTCTTCTCTTCCAAGCCCCACCTTTCTCAAAGTCTCATTGTGACACTGACGCAGCAAGAACACAACCTTTTGGGTCTCTGGTGCATTCCCTTACACCCGAAGGACCCGGGCTCCCCGAGACTCAGGTGAAAGATGTTCAGGAGCTACCTGTTGACGTCAGCACTTTGGAGTCCTTCCTCTGTCCCAGGTCACCTCCTCCAGGCAGTCCCACTCTTTTCCCTCTTCCTAGCTCTCCTCTTCCTTCTTCTTTTTAAGATTTATGTATTTATTTGAAAATCAGAGTTACACACAGAAGGAGAGGCAGAGAGAGAGAGAGAGAGAGAGGTCTTCCATCCGCTGGTTCACCCCTGTTGGCTGCAGTGGCTGGAGCTGCACAAATCCGAAGCCAGAAGCCAGGAGCTTCTTCTGGGTCTCCCACACAGTGCAGGGGCCCAAGCACTTGGGCCATCTTCCAGTGTCCTCTTAGGCCATAGCAGAGAGCTGGATCAGAAGTGGAACAGCCAGGTCTTGAACCAGCACCCATATGGGAAGCCTGCACTGCAGGCTGCGGTTTTACTGCTACGCCACAGCACTGGCCCCCCACCCTCCGCTCTTCTTGACCCTCTGCTCCTTCCAGCCTCAGGGTCTGGGCTCCCCTCCCTGCATTTCTTTCTGCCTGTGCTGACAGTTCGGTTCTAGCCTTTGCTTCTGCCTTTGGTAGTTTTTGGTTTGGGACACACAACCATTTAGGCTCAGGGAAAATACCAGCTGCCTCCTCTCCCCACACAACAAAGGTCAGTAATCCATCAATCCATTAATTCATTCTTTCATGTGGTTATTTGCCCCTTAGACGAAGAGGTGTGCTGGACACTGGGGATGCAGTGATGAGCAGAATAGCAATGTGCAGTCCAGGGCTGCTTCTAGGCGATCGGGAAGGCAGGCAGCAATCAGACAATCGTGTCAACGTGTACTTTGGGACTGTGCCAGCACGCGAGACGAGAGGCTGTGCCTTAGTCCGTGGCCCTACTAGGATACCTGAGGTTGGGCTCTGTCTAAAGGAAAGAGGCTGACTTAGGCTTGCGGTTTTGGAGGCTTAAGAGCGTGGTGCCAGCTTCAGCGATGGCACCACATGGCGAGAGTGTGTGCATGGGGGTCACACGGCGAGACAGGAAGCAAGGAGTGAGCCGAGAAAGCAGAACACGCCCTACACACCTGCTCTTGCCATCACCCATCCAGTCTCCCGCGGTCTAACCCACCCCTGGGAAACCTCCCAACGGTGGTGCCCGCCATGACCTAATTGGGCCACTCCCACCTCTGAAAGGTGCCACCACCTCTCAAAGGCTGCCATTACAATCGAGGACCAGGCCTCCAGCATGCGAGTTTTGCAGGGGAACAAACCATAGTGGAGTGCTATAAGAATGTACTTAAGAGGGCCGGCTCTGTGGCGTAGTGGGTAAAGCCACTGCCTTCAGTGCCAGCATCCCATATGTGCACCAGTTTGAGTCCCAACTGTTTCACTTCCCATCAAGCTCTCTGCAGTGGAGGATGGCCCAAGTCCTTGGGCCCCTGCACCCACATGGGAGACCTGGAGGAAGCTCCTGGCTCCTGCCTTCGGATCAGTGCAGCTCCAGCTGTTGCAGCCAACTAGGGAGTGAACCAGTGGGTAGAAGACCTCTCTCTCTCTCTCTCTCTGCCTCTCCTCTCTCTGTGTAACTCTGACTTTCAAATAAATAAACAACTCTTTTAAAAAGAGTGTACGCTTAGTGCGATAGAAAAGTACTTTATCAGGTCTGGGGGAGGTGATCAGGACTGTCCCGGGGAAGAGAGATTTTGGCAGAGATGTGGAAGACTGAGTAGCAGCTAACTCCTGAAGGGGAGGAGCCTCTCGGGCAGAGAGGCCAGCACCCCTGGGGAATGCAGAAGAGCTGACAGCACTCAGCACGCCAGGAGCATATGTGGAAAGGGGAAGTGGGTCCTACAGCCCGGGGAGAGTGTGGGCCTGGAAGTCTAACATCCAGATAGATGGTTACAGCTGGACACACAAGGGGACTGCGAGACATTTGCAGAAAATGAAGTTCAAAGATGTTATTTTGTGCAAAAAATTCCTGAAATTCATACATGGTTTTTTTTTTTTCACAATATGCACTTTCCATGAATTTTTGAAGATCCCTCACTGGCATGGATTTTACCCTTTTTGCATTAAAAGGAACTTATCTTTGAATTTCATTTTCCATGAACTCTTTGATGTACTCTGACATACTGGGTTCATAGCTAAGATGTAACCAAATATGCTTATTGAGTTCCAGAGTCAGTTAAGTAGGAGGAATGTCAAGACTCAAGAAGGCCGGCGCCGTGGCTCAACAGACTAATCCTCCACCTTGAGGCGCCGGCACACCGGGTTCTAGTCCCGGTCGGGGCGCCGGATTCTGTCCTGGTTGCCCCTCTTCCAGGCCAGCCCTCTGCTGTGGCCCAGGAGTGCAGTGGAGGATGGCCCAAGTGCTTGGGCCCTGCACCCCATGGGAGACCAGGAAAAAGCACCTAGCACCTGGCTCCTGCCATCGGATGAGCGCGGTGCGCTGGCTGCAGCGCGCTGTCCGCGGCAGCCATTGGAGGGTGAACCAACGGCAAAGGAAGACCTTTCTCTCTCTCTCTCTCACTGTCCACTCTGCCTGTCACCAAAAAAAAAAAAAAAAAGACTCAAGAAGACTACTACAATAAATATTCCAGAAAAATCTCAGAAGACAAGAGCAGGCACATGTTTGTTGAGTGAACGAAAGAACGCATGCATGATGGAGAGTTAAGGACCTAGTTAAGGTGTCAGACATGTCCATTTCCAGCCACAGCCTTGCCTCTTCCAGAGCCCATCTCCACAGTGCCACTCTGCCGTCCTGTTGCCATGGCATCCATCCATGTGACTACATGGCACTGTCCCACCGTGGCACAGGGATGGTGTGCCTTGGCCTCTCCCACTAGACTCTGAGCTCCTTGCAGGCAGGAGCCACACCTCACTCCTGTGTTCCATCCCTACGGTCCAGGACGGTGCCCGGCACACAGTCGTGCTCAGTAACTGTTGGCCGAGGGAGCACCTGCATCATTCATTTAGCCGGACTGCACAGGCATCGGAATGACAGAGTGCACGGTTTCCTAAGCCTTCGAAATCCTCCGGACTAACAGCCACCAGTCCAAGGGAGCCAGGTGCCTTACAGGTCTGTTTTGCAGCCAAAGCAAAGCGTTTACTGAGTTAATCTTAACCTCGTTCTTCTGAGGATTAAATCCAGGGCTTTGTTTTTCTTGCAGTATTTGGTTTTCCGGGGAGTGTGCCCAGCTATCTCATCAAGTCAACAGGATCAAGGTGGGCAAATCCGCAGGATTAACTGCAAGTCCTCCTCGCTGCACTGGCCTATGGTGTTAAGGCTCTGGGTGTGCGTGACCCTTGTATTTCTACTTGACATGTGCATACCCACAGTTTCCCTTTGTCCGCATGGCACTGCCATGAGGCATTTAACTAAGCAAGGTTAAATGAGTCATCCAAGATCACATAGCTCATCAGCCAGGCTCCCTCCCTCCCCCACTGCCTTGTTCCCTACCCCAGCACGTTCCCTGTCACCCACCTTGGAGGGAGATGCTCCTGGGGCTCCTGGGGCCTTGTTCCTGCTGAGCCAAGCATTGGGGAAGCTGAAGGGGTCCGCAGTAGGGGGCTGCAGAGATCCAACATTCCAGAGGGGAGGGGGAGAGGGGAGAGGGGAGAGGGGAGAGCGGAGAGGGGAGCCTTGCCCTCCCAGAGGCAGCTGAGTACAGCTGCGGAGCCATCACCGTGACCCAGACAGGAGAAATCTGGAGGGAGACAGACGCTCGCTGAACCGAAGACAGACAGCAGCTGGGAGAGGAGGGGTAGCCAGGGCCAGGAAGCCTGAGGCTGGAGACAAGCTCTTGTCAGTGAGTACTACACACAGGTGACAGCGGGCTCCGGCTGCAGACCCCCGGTCCTGTTCCAGAGCCTCTCCTCTGGGAAGAGGCCACGACCACGCCCCTTTTTAGGAGAATGAAACCAAGTCAATGTCACTCATCTCTCTCCTTTGGAGGCAAGGTTGCTATAGAGTTAAATGGCCAGATTCAAAACCTAAAAGATAGTGGCATAGTTATTTTTCTTTAAGATTTGTTTATTTATTTGACAGGCAGAGTGACACACAGAGAAGGAAAGACAAAGAGAGAAACAGAGAATGTCCATTTGTTGGTTCACTCTCCAAATGGCCGCAGCAGCCAGTGGGGAGCCAGGCTGAAACCAGGAGCCAAGAACTCCATCCTGGTCGCCTACGTGAGAACAAGGGTCTAAGTACTTGGGCCATCATCCATTGCCTTCCCAGGTGCATTAGCAGGGAGCTGGGTTGGAAGCAGAGCAGCCAGGACTGGAACTAGTGCTCTGATATGGGATGCTGACATTGCAAGAGGTGACTTAATCCGTTTCACAGCACAAGCCCCCCCCCCCCCAATAGCATTTTTGCCATTAAATTCTTCATGGGTAGGGGCCAGAGCAGAAAGGACCCAAGTACTTTGGTCCCTGCACCTACATGGGAGGCCCAGATGAAGCTTCTGGCTCCTGGCTTTGGCCTGGCCCAGCCCTGGCCGTTGTGGGTATGTGGGGAGTGAACCAGCAGATGGAAGATTTCCCTCCAGCTGTCTCTCTGACTTTCGACTAACAATAAATAAAACAACAACAACAACAAATCAGAGATTCATTAAACGGCTGCTGAGTGCTGAGTTCTAGGCAGTTACTTAAAGCAGAGAGCGGCGTCTCCACTGTCGAGGTATTTACAGACTGGCAGGAGAGTAAGCTGAGCCACGAAAGGCATCCACGAAGAAGCGTGGCTCAGTGTGGTAAGGAGAGGGCTGGCACCTGGCTCACTGAAGGCAAACCGGGGTGCGGCATCAGGGCGCCAGCGTCTAGAATGGGGCCTGGAGTTAAATTTGGAAGACAGGTGCATGGCATACGCCCACGACTCCGGGCCTCTGAGCCAGTTCCAGGGCTGAGACCTTCCTCTCCTAGGTAGGGTGGTGGTAATACCTTCCCATGACGTCTCTAGGACTTTCCTGAGCTTGATCGTCTTATCTATTCCCATCTTCTGTTTTACAGCTGAGGAGACCGGGCCTTCAGCGGTTCAGTAATTTATCCGAAGTCTATCAGTTGGAAAAAGCTGGCAGGGAGACATAAACCCAGCTGTCATCTGGTGCAGCATGGAAGACAACACTTGGGATGCCTGCATCTCCGATCAGAGTGTCTCGTGCAAGTGCCGGCTCCATTTCTTTCTTTCTTTCTTTCTTTTTTAAAGATTTATTTATTTATTTGAAAGTTAGAGTTACACAGAGAGAGGAGAGGTAAAGAAAGAGAGAGGTCTTCCATCGCTGGTTCACTCCCCAATTGGCTGCAAAGGCCGGAGCTGCGCTGATCCGAAGCCAGCAGCCAGGAGCTTCTTCTGGGTCTCCCACGTGGGTGCAGGGGCCCAACGACTTGGGCCATCTTCCACTGCTTTCCCAGGCCTTAGCAGAGAGCTGGATCAGAAGTGGAGCAGCTGGGACTAGAACTGGCACCCATATGGGATGCCAGCGCTTCAGGCCAGGGCGTTAACCCACTGCACCACAGCGCTGAAGTGCCAGCTCCATTTCTGACCCATTAGCCTGCTACCATGCACACTGGGAGGAAGCAGGTGATGGCTCAAGTAACTTGGGTCCTTGACACCCATGTGAGAGACCTGGATGGAGTTCTTAGCTCCTGGCTTCCGCCTGGCAAGCAAATGGGGAGTGACCCAGATGATGGAAGATCTGCTCCCCCTAATTTTCAGAGCAAATGAAAATAAAAATTTTAAAACTGGAAATTTTTCCTTAAAAAATGGAAATGCTGTAGAACTCTAGAAACTACTACTGCTTCCCCAAATGAACCTCTCCCCCACAGAGCCTAGGCAAACGCAGTCCACACTGGGGTGCCACCCTCTCTTGGGTGCCAGGCTCCCAGATTCTAAAGCTCCATGGCAGGGGCTGAGACCGATCCCTGTAGGCAGGAGAAGGCAAGATTAGGAGACGAAATCAACACCACACATCTGAGGATTCTGCAGGATCAGGCCAAAATCTCATGGGCCCAACGTCTCTGAGATGGCCTTGAAATCCAGGGCCTTGGCCTTGGTCTCAATCCCAAGCTCCTCTGGCCTCCAGGGACTTTTCTCAAGCTACAGCTCTGGGGAGCAGAAGGGCTGCTGTTTCTCTTTGCCAATTTCAAGGAATCACAAGCTGTCAGTCCTGAGAGAGGCTTTAGGGCTGATCTAGCCTGACCCCTTGGTTTATCATAGGCTACATATTAACAGTGGCTAAGGGCAGAGCCACTGGGAAGTGTTCTCTTTGTTTCTGTGAAAGATCTCCCCACTGAACAGCTGACATATGCATGATTTCCCTTGGCTGCAAGCTACGGGAGAGACTCTCACGGCCCTCGTGCGTGCACATGGGGGATCTCCATCAACCCTCTTCCTTGGTGTTTTGATCCACCTGCGGTCCCCCTTTGTCTGCGAGGGCGATGTGGGTGGGGAGAGGGTGTAGACAGCAGAGCCGTGCGTTTCCCTAATGCTGAACACAGACACTGTTGCGGCTGGCCTGCGCCTCTGCTCGCCGACCTGGTACGTCAGCCTCTCTGCCATGCTGGAAGCCAGCAGCCACACATTTGTCTGCCAAGTGCCTTACGGGCCTGACCCACTGGCAGTGGGAGCTAAGCTGATCCTATCACCTGCTGGCTGCTTGTCTGGCACACACGGTTTGTGGAGAAGGGGCCTGCCAGGGAGGAGCTGAGTTTCCCTCCCAGAGCCCCTGCACGTGAGGGTAGTGGTGCTGTCATGCCAGGTCCGCTCTTGGATCTCATGCCCTTCCTGTCCATGTGGAACAGCAAACATCTGTGTTCGGGGCCTACCACGGGGCAGTGGGCAGAGAACAGGCAGGGAACACCTGGGCCCACTCCCCCACCCTCTGTTGGGACCCCAGAGCCACCTATGCAGCCCATTCCCTGGACTCCTCCCATCCTTCTGCCCCCCCACCCCCTTTTTAGGAATCAAACCCCTGGTTTAGACAGCATGGTAGGTTCCCATAGCAATGGGCCTTTCAGCTGTTTCCATGGCAACCAACACCCAGACCATTTAGTTGCTAGTCAACTGACAGCTGTAAGTGAATCGTATTCAGTTTAGAAGCTGAGGGGTAGGTCCGGGATTCTCTTCCGAGATAAAGAAACAACCACCCCAAACGACTCAGCTCCCCTAAACAGGTACATCGCCGCCTCCATCCGGAGGTGCAGATCCACTTTCTACTTTGGGGCGCATGCCACTGGCCCCACACCGCCTTCCCAACTCACAGGTTCCTCAGCTGGGTGTTCCAGGCCTTCTCATGGGGTGCTCCCCACTCCCTGTGTCCTGTTCTGTCTGCTGCCCAGAGGGTCCCTGGGACTGTCACCCAGGTGACTTCCTTGCACACGACTCCATTCCCTTCCTAAGCACCACAGCCTGGTGCTCATAGCAGCCGATCACTGAAGCACCATGCACCTACAGGTTACCCGGAGTGAATGGCTAACCCATTCTTCGTCGACCTCAGCTTTGCCAAGACGCCCTTGCTATGCCCAGGGCCGCCTCGGAGAACTGTCCATTTTATCAGCTCGCTCAAGGCATAATCCAGCTGTTACTTTAAAAAAAAAAATCAACTAAGATTTCAAAAGCCAACAGGATTTGAAATTACTCTATGCTGTTGCTTTCTGTTAGATGAAGAGAGGACTGGCCACCTGGCCTCACCCTTGACCTCACACCCTGGGGACTTGAGGGGTTTGGCTCCCTTCATTCTGTAAGAGGAGTGGTGCTCTTCTTCTTCTTTTTTAATACTGCTACAGTCTGCGAGTCTGGGGTTTAACCGCCTTGGAATTCGGGCACGAGACCTGAGTCTAAGCCTCCGAGGTTTGCTCAGGGACTAGAAGAGCAGGGGACCGGCATGGGGAAGAGCACTGCTCACTTTACAGACCTAAGACCCCGTGCTCCTGAGTGCCGTAACGACTGTGAACTGTTTGTGGAGGGCGGCCTTTCAAACCAATCCACCCCCGCCCAGAGCCCTGGCAGGCTCACTGCTGCAGCGGCAGAGGCTCCCGAAAGTCAGGGAACAGTCACAAGCTGTCCTGGCCGGAGGACAGTGGAACTACTGGTCCCCTCTGCAGGTAGCATGTGAGGCACGGGAGCATGGAATGAGGCTGGGTGGCTGTTAGCCTCAAAGGAGGTAGCCAGGAGGAATCCTGTGGGGAGAGAGATAGCAGACACACGGGAGCTGAGCTAGAATTTTCTAGGCCCTGTAGGAAGTTCCTGTGCACAGAGAATTGCCCCATTTTGGGGAGGAGACATCATCACACAGGAGATGGAGTTTTCTGATTGCCCAACTGTTTCTAGACAAAGAACAGAGTCTGTCTCCTAGAACAATGACCAGCAGTCACAGAGTGTGCGTTCCACGCCAGCGGTCATTCCAAGTGTTTTACATGCCTCATTTCATTTAATCTGCACAACCCCACTATTACTCTCCCTGGCTGACAACTAAGGGCACCCAAGTAGAAGTTCCAAGGGGTCTGAAGCCAGAAACCACAGCAGTTAACCCCCTGTAGGATTTACACCTCAGGCCTGCCTGGGGGGACAGGGCCGGCTGTTCCTTAACTCAGTGAAATAGAATACGCAGGAGACCTCAGCTAGTAGTGGGTGAATGGCGCCAGAATCAACCAGCAAGGCTCTGCTGTGGATAACTTTTTACCTGGCACTTTCCTGCCCCCTGGTGGTTCTCCTGGGAAACTCACAGGCCTAAGAAATAAGGGTTTAGTGAAATGACTGTGATGAAAACAACTGTAAGTGCTTTGTATGAATTAAGACAAGACATTCTTGGTTTCTGCCCTAACCAGAGAGGAACTTCAAATTATCAACTCAATTATCAACAGGGTTGCAATCCCTGTGCCAAAAATCGGATTGCTAGTTCATGGCTTCAATATGTAACTAACTAATATGTAACTATGAAGTAACATCAACTAAACTTGAACGACTTATATTCAATGCAGAGCAGAAAGCTGATGCTTCAGGGCTCTGCTGCTGGCTCCCCGTCCTAAGGTTCACTCTGCCTTTGTTTCTTATCTCAACTCTTTTCCTAGAGGAGGCCAAGCCAGCCTGTGGACCTCAGGGAAGGACCACACGGCCACCATGGTACCAGCCTCCTGCGGCTCCCGGATGGTTTTGCTACACTGACACCTCTTCCATGTAGCCTCTGGAAAGACCCCCCAAACACCCTCATCCAGCAGAGCGGCAGTTCTAGGGACCAGAGGTCTGTCACCCTCTCATCTGTCAACAGATTATTCTCATTCCTTTACCCCCAGATCTTGTCCTCATTATTTTAATTTGGCTTTGGGAGCAGGCACTGAAGCTTTGGTGACAGAAACAGAAAAATACATGTCTCATAATTATGCTTGTGCTTTAACCGTAGGATTTCATCAAGTTAGCCATGGCTTGCTACAACTTCACATTTTATCTTCTTAAAAAATCAATTTCAGAGAGAGAGAGAGAGCGCGCGCGCTTACCTGCTGGTTCACTCCCCTGATCTTGCAACAGCAAAGGCTGGGCCGAGGCCGAGGCTGAGGCTGGAGAACTCAAGGCAGGTCTCCCACAGGGCTGGCGGAAACCCTGCTGCCTGCCAGGGTCTGCGTTAGCAGGGAGCCGCAGTCAGGAGCCAGGCATGGAACCGCGGTGCGCAGTGTGGACACGGGTATCCCGTTAGCCTAAACCTCTGCCCCTCCATTTCACTTTGAAGCTTCCAGGCTTTCCCCATCACGGCAGAGGGTTCCCAAGTCACCACGCCTCTTCCCAACCCGTAACCCGGATCGTCCTCTACCTGTCTGGTCTCGGCAGTGCTCAGCTGCGTGTGATGAATGCTTTCACGGCTTCTTTTCAGTTGTGCTGGGTGGGACACGATTGTGTAAAATAAAGAAAAACAAGGTAGACCGGCGCCGCGGCTCAATAGGCTAATCCTCTGCCTGCAGCGCCGGCACCCCAGGTTCTAGTCCTGGTTGGGGTGCCGGATTCTGTCCCGGTTGTTCCTCTTCCAGTCCAGCTCTCTGCTGTGGCCCAGGAGTGCAGTGGAGGATGGTCCAAGTGCTTGGGCCCTGCACCCCATGGGAGACCAGGAGAAACACCGGCTGTAGCAGCCATTTGGGGGGATGAACCAACGGAAAAGGAAGACCTTTCTCTCTGTCTCTCTCTCTCTCTCACTGTCTAACTCTGCCTGTCAAAAAAAAAAAAAAAAAGAAAAAGAAAAACAAGGTCACCTTGTGTAAGACAGGTAAAGTCTAACTGGGAAAAACGGAGGAAAAGGTCATTTTGGAAACAGCCAGGTTTTCAGTGGGGCCGCTGGGACCATGGAGCTGGGTGCTGGCATCCACAGGCCTAGGGGACGCGCTCTGTCTGAAGGAAGCAGGTGACCCCAGGCCAAACGAAGAAGACAAGCCTGACAGGACTTCATTTACTCAAAGCTACGTATGTCCAGCTACAGAAAGAGGCCACAAGGTCACGTTCTTTAAAAAAAAAAAAAGACAAAACACCGGCTAACCAAGTGCTCTCTTTAATGAAAACCACTTAGACAGAAGAAGAGACGACACCACCACGGAAAGGCAGCCGCGCAGGGCTGACTTCTGAAACCCCCTTTGCACCCAGTTCCTGGACCAGGGGGGACGAAGTCACGGCCGCTGCACCGTCGGAGTCAGAGGTGCTGACTCCACGAGGCACTTAGAGAACAGGAGCCTTCAGAGACCACGCCCAGCTGGAGGAGGATCTGGGGGCCATCCCCCACGGCCAGGACCCAGGGCGAGCTACCTGACAGCCCCCAGCAATCCCCTCAGGCGCTGCCTGGTTGGGCCCGCCTTATCCCAACAGCCAAAAGCAACGAGTGGACCCCTCCAGCCTCCCTCTCTCTCGTAAGGCAACAGTTCTGAGCTCTCAGGAAAGAGGGTCTTAGATGCTTTTGGACGGGAGAGGCAGGAAGCAGCATCTTGCGATTCCTTTCATCCAGGGGCACGGATTAACTTCAGGTCTGACGTCTTCACTCCCTCCGGCCTGGCCCTCGCACGCCCAGACAGAGGTGCGGCCATCGGGAGCTCCAGGCTCTAGGCTACGATCGCTATGGGGATTTCCCAGCAGAAGAGGTTCCTCTGTTTGTCATCCTTAAGTTCCCACTTCACCACCAGTTTTATCTGCAGAAAGAGAGCAAGAAGAGGGAAACATGAAACTGGCACTTAACCTCAGCCATAACTGGCTTCACTGTGTGTCCTAGGTCTACAGGGCAATCAACTGCCCAATTCCTCACACTCCCCTTCAATCCTGCCATCAAATGCCCGCTCTGCTCAGGCGTGGCCTTAATGATTGCTAGCAACACCACGCAACTTCGCTGTGATCAGATATAATTTCCACAGCATTCTTGTCCCTCTCAGATGACTTGTATATGTAAACAATGCCTTGCACAAGTAACAACTTTACATTTAAACAGTCCTCATGTATTTGTCAACCTGATCTAGCTTTTCCCAACTGCAACCATGAAGAGCAGAGAAGTAAACTTAGCTTCTTATGTATAAGGAAACTTTCTTGTTAGCTGCACATAGAAATGTCAGCGCGGTGTCAAAGGATGAGCTGAAGAGGTTTAGGCTGTCAAGTGATGTCAAGGACAACCGCCTGTGCAGCAGTAGTTTCGGCCGAATTCCTTAAACTGTTCGCTCAGGAAATGCCTGCCTTGACTTGACTTGGTAAACTCATGTTCTGAGCTGCTCTAACTCTTGACTCACTGATACTGTACTGTTTCTATCCTTTTCAAATTTTATTTGAGAGGCAGAAAGACAGACACAGACACACAGACACACTCCTGTCTGCTGGGTCCCTCCCCAGATAGCCACAAAGGCCAGGTCAAAGCTGGGAGCCAGACACTCAGTCCAGGTGTTCCTTGCGGGTGGCAGTGACCCAACCACTGGAAGCATTAGGGCTGCCTCCCAAGGTGTGCATAGCAGGAAGCTGGAGTTGGAAGTGGAGTTGGGACTCACTTGGATGTAGAAGGTGGGTCCAACTGAACCCTTAACCTCCAGGCCAAACGCCTTCTTCCGAGGACAAAAGTCAGCTCTCTGGGCACTAGTTACCACCTCTCTTTTGCACTCCAATGTTCCTTCACAATGCAGCATTTGCTTGACGACGAAACCCAGCTTCTTGAAAGTTGTGTTAGGGGCCTGCACATGTAGGTGGTGTAGCAGGTTAAGCCTCCCGTGTCAGGTGGCTGCTCCACTGGACAGAGACCCAGCTCTCTGCTGTGGCCTGGGAAAGCAGTGGAAGATGGCCCAAGTGCTTGGGCCCCTGCACTCTCGTGGGAGACTCGGAGGAAACTCCTGGCTCCTGGCTTCGGATTGCTGCA
This sequence comes from Sylvilagus floridanus, assembly GCA_949820135.1. Lineage (NCBI taxonomy): Eukaryota > Metazoa > Chordata > Mammalia > Lagomorpha > Leporidae > Sylvilagus > Sylvilagus floridanus. The sequence continues at coordinate 4,749,244 of OX463228.1, read as the reverse complement.
GCTCCGGCCATTGCAGCCAAGTGGGGAGTGAACCAGTGGATGGAAGACCTCTCTCTCTCTCTCTCTCTCTCTCTCTCTCTCTCTGCCTCTCCTTCTCTCTGTGTAACTCTGACTTTCAAGTAAATAAATAAATCTTAAAAAAAAAAAATAAAATCAATTCCTTGGCCTCTCTATTCATATTAGAATCCCTATCTTTAGTGCTCGGTGGAAAAAACAGCAGGTCAAGGGGCAGAGGGTCAGAGGTGAAGATGGGGGCTGGAGAGGGAGTGGGGAGGAGCCACCTCTCTGTCACAGCGTCAGCAAACTCTGGCTGTCCTGCTGCCACATTCAGTGGGGAAGCCAGGACCCTCTGATGACAATGCAGAGACAGCCTGGATCTTCAACTCTGTGCTAACTGGGTAAAACCTTTTAATACTGCACAGGTTTCGGATCACAAGAGCTGGCTCTAAACCTAGGATGTGGTATTTTTTCTTAGTGGGGTGGACTCTGTCTGTGTCACACAACAGTATCTGTAAACTGGAAAGAATAGCAGCTTCCATAGGGTGGTCACAAGACTCCAGCAAATACTGTGCGAGGATGCATCATTAGGCTACTGTGAAGGAACAAACGCACGCAGGAAAAAGAACCTGCCCCAGCCCGCGATTTCTCACCCTCGCACCTACTTCTTCCTGTCCCCGTAAACAGAGGAGCCCTCAAGCCCGAGGCCCTCCCGGCCGGCGGCACTCACCGAGGGGTACTCGTTCTTCACCGGGAGCTTGTTCAGGTAGTTGTAGGTCTGCCCTTTCTGGATGGGGCAGCTGATCCCACTCTTGCAGCCGTCAGGCTCAGGAATGGGAAAGGGAACTTCAACCGCGAACAGGATACCGTGCACAATGGCCGTGCTGTTCTTGGACTGAACATCTAAGAGGAAAAAGCCAGTGAGACGGTGAAGAAAAGAGCCCGTGTCCAGACTCCGAGCCAAATCTTCAGACACACTCCCAGGCAACAGCACTGCTCGAACGGCAGACCGTGGAGCCTGTGTCTCCTGATTCCTAGGGTCTGTTCCGCTTGTAGTTAGGGCTGGCGGTGAGCGCAGCGCAGGTGCTCAGCCATGAGCAGCCACTGAATGATGCAGAAAGGAGCAATTGGCAGGAGCTGTTTTTTGTGGCTCCCAACTCTGTGTTGCTCTTTCCTGCCTTTCATAGTTTCTCAGGAACATCATAGCTACCTGGATAAACCACCTCAGCCAAGAAGGCATGGTTCTTGGCAGTGAACTTCCTACTTCCTATTTACATCAGGATCCATCTGAGCATCTCGTGTGTCTCAAATGGCACCGTCTCTAACCACGGCGAAGCAGGGACCCCTTTGGAAACTGCATTGGAAAGAGGCATGGTTCTTGATAAACTCTACCCTCATCACAACACACGCAGGAGGAATACAGGACTCATGGCATCAGAGCAGCCGGAGCTAGGAGCTGCCAGGCGCTTGGGGCATCCCAAGCATCGGCTCTGTTTCTTTCCTTCTGCCTTGGTTGGGGAAGACTTGGGTTTTGAAGGCTTTTTTTTTTGGGGGGGGGGGGTCTGGAACAATAAAGGGACCAGGGTATAGCCCAGGAGAGAAGCCGGGGCACCGGTACTTGGAGCTCACTCTAGGTTTATACACACGAGAGGACTGGACCTTTGAGGCTTCTTATTGGACTGCGCAGTCTGGCTCCACAGGATAAAGGGAGGAAAGATTCAAGGTAGACGCCCTGTCCAGAAATACAAACTCTACACCTGGGACTCTGTGGGCGTTAAATGTGGCGCAAGAGAGCAACAAGTTCCAATAATATTTCCTCAAGAGAGCTCAGAGTCCTTGTTTCACGAGGGTCCGGTGGGTCCTCAGACCCTGAAAAGTGTTCAGTCTTAGTGGCACCCTTATTTTCAGGACATGGACAATAACGGAAAGGTTTATTGCTGAAAAGAACATTCTTGAGGAGTTTTCAAAGTTTGCAGACTTGGAGTGTGCATTAACGCTCTGAAGCCTGTAGCCAAACAGGGCTGACATCCCATAAACACCTGCTGTGCAATACGGGCCAAGATAGCACTGAGAAAACCAACATGGTTCTCTAACCCAGGAACACACAGCCAGCGCGCTGCCTACTTAAAAGGGGTCTGGCAGCTGTGGACGCTGGGGAACGGGTGCCTGGAGCCCAGCACGAGAGCAGCGGCCGATGGCGTGCATAACAAATCCTAGCTTTGCAGATTGGCAGGGAGGTCACAGAACGCCTGCGTGCCAGCCCCCACCTCCCCCATCCCCCATTCTCATGCTTAGGGCAATACTCCGAGTTTACTCACTGCTGGAGAAGGTGACGTTGATGCCGTAGGACTGTCCCTTCTGCAGCTCGCAGGGCTGCACGTGGCATGGGCTCACATTCACTTCTTTGATAACTCCAGCTTCGGAACCTGAAGCAAAGGAGAGCGAATTGGAGTTGGAGGGAAACTCCACCACGGAGGCGCCGCCCCCACCTCGCGGGAAGGTGCTGCCTTCCCGACACGGGAGGGAGTCTGTATGACAACGCAGAACCCCGATTCCTCTCACCCCTAAAATCTCAGCCTGTAAATCAGATGGAAAGGGAGCTGGTGGGTGTTAACATTTGTCAAGCCAAGTACCCAGAGGCCATGCCATACAAGGTCATATAAAGGGGCTAAACTACAACCGAAGAAACTCCAAATGTTCCCAGATCCTCGTCTCCCATTCTTAACAGTAAGGGCTCAGAGCTCAACCCCAAACCTGGAAGGTGCTTGCTTCCTTCTTGTTAATTAAAATACTCCAACTTCCACGTTCATTTTCTAGCAAAGAGAAGCACATGCAAAAGTGATCAAGGTTGTCCCGGAGAACTGACGCTCTGGAAGGCAAAGCAGAGGCAGGACTCCATGGAGGGAGCCACAGCAGCTTCGCAAGCGCTAAGTTAGGGATCTGTTCCCGTTTGCTGGAAAGTCTGCCGGCTCTCAGACAGCCAGGACCTCTACGGAGCTCCGGGCTCCAGGAGTTCAGAGTTCCTGAGTCTTCTGTTCTCAGAAACTATGGAACTTGTGTCTGAGCAGGAAGGACTGGGAAAATCTGAGGCACCCGTAGGAAGGAGGGCGCACAACACTGGGGTTTCTGGCTTTGTCTCAGGGCTTGGAAAGCTGGCTGTGACTTGTCCAAGATCACACGGCCTGAAGAGGGTAGACCCAGGACTCTGTGGGTCAGCTGGACTTGGAACCGGAAGGAAGTTTCGAATTTGTAGCCAGAGTGACAAATGGAAGGACACCCCCACGGAATTCCAGGGTGACCACTCTGCGAGGCCTCTGGGGAAGACCCAGGTTGCAACTCAGTTACACAGAGCCCTTTCGGGTCCCCTGATGCGGCTTCACACCTTCGCCCCTCACTGCTGTTCTCCGAGAGGTTCAACCCCCAGACCCTCGCGACTTCAGTGATGAAATCTCATCTGCCCACATGTATGCCCTGTCCCCAGACCCCTGGTAAATCCTCAGGATCTTTTCATTCTAACCCTAACCTAGCGTCCTCCAGAAATAAACAGCGCCATTACAGATACGGGCCAAACGGGACCTTCAGGGTACCCAGGCCTGGCTTTTCAGCTTCTACTGATTCCATTTGCTTGCAAAAAAGCAGACTACAGAATTTCTGAGGTCCTACCCCCTTTCGCAGAGGAAGCTCCTACGGTCTCTGAACTGGGAATGACCCTTTTTAAAAGATTTATTTGAAAGGCAGAATTAGAGAGAGAGAGAGAGGGAGCAATAGAGCGAGATCTTCCATCCGTTGGCTCATTCCCCAAATGGCATGGCCGCATGGCCAGGGCTGAGCCAGGCCAAAGCCAGGAGCTAGGAGCTTCTTCTGGGTTCCAAGCACTTGGGTCATCCTCTGTTGCTTTCCCATACGCATCAGCAGGGAGCTGGATCAGAAGTGGAACAGCCAGGACTCAAACAGGCATCCATAGGGGATGTTTGCATTGCAGGCGGCAGCTTAACTCATTACGTCAAGGCTTGCATTTCTAAACAGAGAAGCACACAGTAGCCCCACTGCACTTCTATGTTTTCTTCAGCCATGTTCTTTGTGGGGGAAAAAAACCTGTGAGTCACAAAATATTCTGGTTTTAAAAATAACAGGCAGTACTTCAAACCTTAACCAAGTTTGTTTCTTTTCATTTATTTGAAAAGCACAGTTACAGAGAGATGAGGAGGTAAAGGGAGAGAGATTTTCCACGTGCTGGTTCCCTCCCAAACAGCCGCAATGGCCAGGGCTGGGCCAAGGCCAAAGCCAGGAGCCTGGAATTTCTTCCAGGCCTCCCATGCGGAGGGGCCCAAGCACTTGAGTCGTCTTCTGTTGCCTTCCCAGGTGCATTAGCAGGGAGCTGCATCGGGGGTCTCTAACCAGCACCCATATGGGAGGCTGGCGTCACAGGCGGAAGCTTAACCTAAGCCACAACCCTAGCCCCCTTAACTAGGTTATGAGGACCTTGCTTTTCCAAGAGATGAAGATGAGCTTAGAGGTCATGGTCTTTTTATGGCTCCCCTATGACCTTAGGGCCCAAATCAGAGACCTGACTCCAAATAGGGTCAGTTCACACAAATAGCAGAAGGGGCAGCTGCAGTGAGGACCGACCCTGCCACCTGAGTCTAGGTTCCTCCCGCCCTGAAGCACTCCTGTGCCTTAGTCTCCATCACTGCTGGAAATAGTTCACTTGCCAGTCCCTGAGCGTCAGAGGTAGCAAGGCACCAGGCAAAGTCGGAAACAGGACTAATCTGACCTCTACTGTTGCTTCCAGGCAGGTTCGAAACTTACCACTCACCAGCTCTGTTGCGTTCAGGCGTCCTCCAGCAGGTAGAAGAGGGCACCCAGGGGTAACCTACACGTTCTCTACAAGTTTCTGAACTTCCACTTTCTCTAACAGGAGCTATAAGCTATTCATATACGATGAGGGGGGATGGAGTAAATTAGGAAGGACAAAGAGCCAGCAGCCCTGCTCTGTGTCCTGCGAGGGCTGGATCAGAAATGATTCCACACCAACCCAGGATTTTAAAGTGGCACAAGCAACGTTCAAGTCTAGTGCTCCTGTTCCCATTTGTAATTTTTTTCTCCCCCATTTTATTTAAAGGTCGCGGGGCGGGGGGGGGGGCAGAGAAAGAAAGATAGATTTTCCATCCACCGGTTCACTCCCGAAATGCTCAAAATAGCCAGGGCTGGGTCAGGCCAAATCCAGGCACCAAGAGTTCCATCTGGATCTCCCACAGGGGTGGCTAGGACCTAAGTCCCCGAGCCACGGTTTGCTGTCTTCCCAGGGCGCACATTAACAGGAAGCTGGACTGGAACCCAGGCACTCTGACATGAGGTGCAGGTATCCCAAACACAGCGCCTAACGCCACCCCCTATTGGGGATCTTGAGACTGGCTCCAGCCACGCCCGTAAGTAACCCCTTGCAGCCCCCCAGCCCCCGGCCCCCAGCCCCCCAGCCTGCTCCTCTAACACTGCAAAGTTCTCAAGCTGTGCACATTCTAAGCACTCAAAACAGTTTGAGAAGCACGCTTCTACTCCATCCCATCATTTGTGGACAGGAAAAAAATATCTACCTATAGCTATGCTGACCTTGAATCGACAACCTGTTAGAAATCGGTGCTGATGTGGAGGCTTTGAGTTGTCCGGTTTCTACACGCTTCTTTCAAGCACAGGGCCCGTGACCGAGCAGGAACTAAGCAAAGGGCGCCACTCACAGTCCTCTCCTCCTGGTTTTTGGCTACCACGTTGTTCTTGGACTTCAAATGCCACCAGAACAAACTCCTTAGCTGTACCCTCAAACATTGCAAAACTGCAGTCTAAGAGGCTGTGCGGGCACCACCACTTCAGGAAACCTCACAGCAGGGGAAGTCGCCGAGAGACTTTTGATGTGGGTGCGGATGTTGTCACCTTGTATTTCCTAATTCGAAAGTAAATTGAGAATTGAGAATCTGTAGCAGCCGCCTTTCCTTGGAGAAATTCTTCCCCCAGGTGTGTACCTTCCCCTTTCAAATGACTAACAACTTCTTCTGCATTGGTGTTTTTCAATGTTTCCTCAGAAACCTGAAGCTCACAAAGACCTACCACTTTCCTACTGGTTACTTGGCTGTGAGAGCTCCCACGGGCTAGTGCCTCAGTCTCATCTGTAACAGAGTCTAAGGACCGATGAGTTAATACACTGTCTTTCTCCACACATAGACACTGAGTTTAGTGGAGGCAAAGGCAGTACTATGAGGCGAAAATAGCATTTTTCAAGTGCCGGCCTCCCGGTTGGGTGGGACAGCCCGGCAGAGTCTAGTCCTTAGACAGTCCTGCCCCAGTCCAGAATTTTACTTATGTCTCCATGCACATTTTGAAGACACTGTGGAAAGAGTATCCACTCATTCACTTTTTCAATACGTATGAGTGCACTTCAAAAAACTGCATGGGAAAACAGAAATTAAAAGATAGTTTGCGTGCAAACATTTTTGAAATCCATGCACAGGTTTTTTTTTTTTTTTTTCATAATACCTTTCCCAGGAACGTTTTGTACTTCTTTCCTAGCTGCTGAGCAGGGACTGCTCTCGGCATATTCCGGTTCTCTTCTGCCTATGCCTTCGGGTAAGTTAGCTAAGGAGGCAGGAAGTCAATGATTGACTACAAGAGCTCCAAGTCTCCTTCCTGCGCAGGTATTCTGCAAGATCGGTTTCCCGACTCTTTCACGGCCCCTCGCTCCGCCCCACCTCCCAACACCACTGAGTCCGGCTCCACAATGACTTCTACAGACCATGGCCGGATGCGTCCACTGCCCCCTTTGTTATTTTCCAACAAAGAGTCCGACCGCTGCGCGAGAGGCAGTTGCGGGTCATAAGCCGCCACTGGAAACGCGATGCATTTCGTAGGAGGAAAACAATGACTTAGAATCCCGAGACTGTGTGACAGGGGAAGCCCTCAGTAGTTAAGAATAGAACAGAGGAGGGGAACTGACTTGCGCCTTGTCAGCAAAAGGGAATAAGAAAGCAAAAGAAGCCGCAGGAAGTCTGCACCCCTCACCCCCTGTCCGCCCCACAAACTTGAAACTTCGGACAGAGGTCCACCTCCCGGAGTGCCCAGGGACCCCAAAACACGCGTCCCAAGGAGAGACACAAAGTTGTGCGCGGCCGAGGTGCCTCGAGGCCAGCACGTTCTCCCCCCAGAAGCCCCCGGGTCCGCGGCTGAGCCTGGCCGTCCGAGGACCCCACCCCACCCCAGCCCGAGGAGGCAGCGCGGGGCGGGACCCTGGGGCCGGCCCGGGGCTCACCGCAGTCCTTGAACCGCACCGGCTCGGCCTGGACCGCGGCGGCGCCGAGCGCCAGGAGCAGGAACGCAGCAGTCAGGAAGCGCATGGTGGTTAACGAGGCTCTAGGCTCGAGGAAGCACGGAGTGGACGCCGCGGTCACAAGATAAACCTGATGGGGCGGGCCAGGGGAGGGGCCCCGTCAGGCGACCGGTCTCCAGCGACGAGGCCGAGGTCCGCCCGGGCCCCGCCCGCGGGAGCCAGGCCGCGATCGCTCGGGCCCAGACGCTCTCTGTCCCGCCCATCAGACCCGCTCAGATCACAGGACGACGCTGTCCCAGCTCCGCCCTGCCCAGCTCCTCCCCTGAGCGCTCCGCCCCAGTTTTCTTGGCCCGCCCCCGCTTTCCAATCGGGACCACTTTCTAGCCAATCAAACCCCTTCTCCTCCTGCATAGCCCAATAGGCACGCTCGGAGGGCGGGGAATCAGCGAGGCTCCACCCCCCGGTGTATTCTCTCCGCCTCCGAGACCCAGACGAGGGCGGTGATAAAGGCGGTGCGAGGGGCGGGATCTTGGGGGCAAGATGGCGGCTGCCCGTGTGTTGTCCCTAACGGCCTCGGCGTTGAGAGCTGTCGCCCGCTGGCCGAGGGGCAGGTACTAAGGCTGGAAGGGCACTTGGGGTGGACGTTAGGTCTGGCGCCTCCGGGGGAAAGGGGAAACTGAGGCCGGAGGGGGACGCGAGGGCGTGGCGTGAAGCCGTGCCGGTGGGGGTCTCGGGGCTGGGCGTGAAGCTGCCTCAGCGGGGGTCGCCAGGCGTCGTCCTGTTCCTCCCTTGCGCCGCAGGCTCGTGGCGGCCTCCCCGGGACTTCAGGCGCGTCGGGAAGCGTCGTCCTCCGGTCCCGAGGCGGGCGAAGGGCAGATCCGACTCACGGACAGCTGCGTCCAGGTAAGGGGGTCGCCCGCGACGCCGAGCCCGCCCGCACCTGCCCTCTGCCTCCGCTGGCCGGCGTTCCCGATCCCGGTTCCTGGATTTCAGAGGCTCCTGGAAATCACCGAAGGGTCGGAATTCCTCCGGCTGGAGGTGGAGGGAGGAGGATGCTCCGGATTCCAGTACAAGTTTTCGCTGGACACGGTCATCAACCCCGACGACAGGCAAGGAGAAGGGGACGGGCCCCCAGCGGACGTGCGGGAGGGACAGAAGTGTGTCCAGTGTAAGGTGCACTCTGACTCCGAGCGTAAAGGCTTTGCGTTGTTTTTGAAGAGTTCCCTAAGGGTGGTTAGCGCCGCCCTACTCATACAGTGAGGATGCAAAAAATGTGGGTCTTGATTCGGTGTAGCTGATTTATAGGGGGGGAAATGGGCCCCCCCAGGTCCACGGTAGCGTGACAGGCTGGGCTACATTCCAGGCTTCAGTCCCTGAGCATTTCCCAGCGTTCCTAAGAAAATCAGCCCCTGTTGGAGGGAGGTGGTGCCTGACTGTGCACCCCTGGGTGCTTCCCGCTGTCTTTGCAGGGTTTTTGAGCAGGGTGGAGCCAGAGTGGTGGTTGACTCTGATAGCCTGGCCTTCGTGAAAGGGGCCCAGGTGGACTTCAGCCAAGAACTGATCCGGAGCTCGTTTCAAGTGTTGAACAATCCTCAGGCACAGCAGGGCTGTTCCTGTGGGTCATCCTTCTCTGTGAAACTGTGATGGGACCGTAGGTGGTCCCGAGGCGCGGTGCCCATGGAGGAGCCTGGGTTGGTAGAATTCTGGAGGTAGCCTTCTAATCATGTCCCTCTTCCAATTTTATTTCCCTCGATGCAGGATCCAAGAGTGTTGTGTTTTCCCACTGTTATTTCAGAATGTGAGCTTTTACTCTTGGCTTAATTCCACCCCTGCCCCCCCATCCCCAATACAATAGTGGTTTAATGTCTAATGAATAGACTGTCCAAGACTCAAGCATTTGGAAGCGCTCCTCTAGGCCTCAAAGCTGCTTGTACATATGTGTATAGCTATGTATAAAAACCTCCTTTTACAGAAAGGCCTCATTTTCGTGTGTTTTGGATTATGGTCCTAGGTTGGGCAGCTTGAACACCAGTTGCTAGGCTAGACAGGGGGAGAAAGCAAATGAAATGTCTCTTCCTTCCGAGATGTGCCCCATTCTCCACTTCCCATTTGACGGGGCAGGGCAGGTGCATTTTACTCTGCTCCAGGAGTCAAAACCAAGAGCTCATCACCCAGGACACTTGGACCAACCCTCTGCTGATAGCTGAATTATTTGAAAAACTCCTCCCTACTGTATACTCATAAAGACTTGTCAAGGTTCAGCAACTGACTATTTTTAGGATATGCTAATTCACTTATGATGTAAACTGACTCTGGTTTCAACATAGCAGTAAGTGGTTCTTGGTTGGTGTAGATAATAGATACATAGGGACCTTTTTTTAGATTGGGTTACCAGACCTTTTTTACATTGGGTTACCAGATGAAATGCAGGATGCTCAGTTAAATTTGAATTTCAAATAAACAAGTAATTTTAGTTAGTATGGGAATGCCTCAGTGCACAAAACATACTAAAGTTATTTATTGTTTATCTGGAATTCTAATTTAATTGGACATCCTCCTTCTCTCTCTCTCTCTCTCTCTCTCTCTCTCAGGAATATATATATATATATATTTTTTTTTTAAAGACTTATTTATTTGAGAGGTATAGTTACAGAGAGAAGGAGAGACAGAAAGAAAGGTCTTCCATCCGCTGGTTCATGCCTCAGATGGCTACAGTGGCCAGAGCTGAGCTGATCCGAAGCCAGGAACAGGAGCTTCTTCTAGGTCTTCCAGGTCTCCCACGTGGGTGCAGGGGCCCAAAGACTTTGGCCATCTTCTACTGCTTTCCCAGGCCATAGGAGAGAGCTGGATCGGAAGTGGAGCAGCCAGGACTTGAACTGGTGCCCATATGGGATGCCGGCACCGCAGGCGGCGGCTTTATCCGCTATGCCACAGTGCCGGCCCCCATCCTGTATTGTTGCTATATCAGGCAACCCTACTTTAGGGTCACTGAAAGAAAAGCTTTTATTTTTATTTGAATATTCATGCTGATTCATTCCCCGAATGCCCATAACAGCTAGGGCTGGATCAGGCTGAAGCTGGGAGCCTGGAACTCAGTGTGGGTCTTGCCCAGGAAGGGCAGGAGCTCTGGCCCTCGTGACACATCACCAGGAAGCCAGATCTGAAGCAGAACCAGAACTCGGACCAGGCACTGTGACACAGGGTGAATTTTAAAGTACTTGGCTAGATGTGACACTTAAGTAGGCTGCTCAGCTTGAAATGATAAAATTGCAGCGTGGGGCCAAGAGCTGTGTGGCCAAGCAGCTGAAAAATAGTCCACCACCACCAGTGACTTACTAATATCAATGCTGGGGAAACCGCCACCGGGTTGATTCTGAAAGAAGTATTGGTTAATCTTTTGCTCTGGTACCTAGAAGTTTAACATAGCAAAAACTTGAATTAAGATTCAGATCATTTAGTAAGACAATTTACTAAAAAAACAAAACAAAACAGGAAATAGAGTATAAAAACAGAGTACCCGAGACAGAAACTTAGGCACTTTCATTACCAGTGTGGGAGTACGTAGGACTTAGAGAAGAAAACCTGCTGTGGTTAGAGGGGAAAGCAGACCTCGGGGACCAGGAGCACGGTGGCACGGGATGCCAGTGTCGCAGCAGAGACTGACTTGCCCTGCCAGACGCCTGCACCCTTCCCGTTACTTGCAAGAGAAGTTGTCACAGTCCAATTTGTTGCAGAATTGCCTTTAACTTTTTTTTTTTGAAGATTTATATATTTTACTTGAAAGGCAGAATTACAGAGAGGCAGAGAGAGAGGGAGAAGCCTTCTATCCGTTGGTTCACTCCCCAATTGGCCGCAACAGCCGGAGCTGCGCCGACCCAAAGCTAGCAGCCTAGAACTTCTTCCAGGTCTCCAGGACTTGAACTGGTGCCCATATGGGATGCCGGCACTGCAGGCAACAGCTCTATCTGCTATGCCGCAGTGCCGGCCCCCCCATAGGATTGCTTTTTTAAAATCTCTATTTTCCATTCTTCACAAAAATGCCACAGGGCTGTTTAATGGAAGTTTGACTTAAGAAATTTTGGAATAATTATCACTTGGCCTTAATTGTAAATTATACTGAAACAAATATATAAATATAGAGGGGAAAGCATTTAAGCAGTCTGGCGAGTAGCCGTGTTTTTGAAATACTTTATTTTTTTTGAATAGGTAATATATATGGTACACATTTAAAAAACAAAACAGGAATACAGTGAAATCTGCAAATCCTGTACCTAGCCACCCTATTAACCCTCCCTCAAAACCACCACTGCTCCTAGGAATTTATGCGACAGGTATAATCCCATGGATAGAATGTGAAATAACACACACACACACACACACAAGAATATTCACTACCACCTTTATGATAGCAAAAGACAGGAAAAATGGGAACGGGCTCAGGACTGTTGACACAAATTCCCGTAGCCCATCAGTGAAGTGTAGGCAGCAGTGGCGCAGAACGAGGCAGGGCATGGCGTGTAAGCACAGAGTGACCCGTGGTGTTTGCGGTAGGAAGTGTGTGTGGACGCCTGCGGTTCTGGAGAGACAGGAAGGGGAGGGGAAGGTTTTGTGGGGCGTCAGTGGGAGCACGCTTGAGGGCACAGCGTCAGCAGGGTGTGTCTGGGGACGGTGAGAAGTCCTCTGAGCGCCGGGTGTGGGCGGAGCAGCAGGGGGGAGGCAGCAGCTGTCCACTTCTGCCCCTTTCTTGAGACAAGTACACAGTGACATGTTGCACACTGTGACACTCGAACCCCTCCCTCCCTCTCTTCCAAGGTCTATTTTGGATAGTTTTCATAACGAGGCATTGAAAGTCACTTTTCTTTTAAGGCTTAATGGCCATGCAGTGTTTCTAATCTCTCACTATTAGAATTGATGCTGTAATAAGTAACTTACATGTTACATCACAGTTGATGAGAATACATCTGAAGGTCAAGATTCCTAGGAGGATTACTGAATGAAGAGTAGTGCATTCACGGTTTTCAAAGACCGTGCTCCGGCGCCCTCCTCGGAGGTGCAGTTTCTCGTGCCAGCTGCGGCGGGTGCCTGTTTGCCTGGATGCTGCCGTCCAGGAATCTCCACAAACTAATCTCACAATTAAAAAAGATGATCTCAGTGTGGTTTCATGTTGCATGTCTTTTATTAGGAATGAAATAGTAGTTAATGTGTTTAAGAGCCATTTATTTTTGTCTACTGAGAACATTTCAACAAAGATAACGACCTAGAGCAAATTATTCAAGGCTTCTGGGCCTTGGTTGCCTCACCTGCACTGGGAATGAGAGCAGTAGGATTGTTGCGTAAGTGAGGGAATTTCTGTACAGCACTCGGCACAGTGCACGGCGCACGGCAGGCGTTCAATAAGTTATTATCTGATGGCTGATGATCAGAGCAGCAGGCAGGACAGGACACATTAGGAGGGAGTGGCAGTCGTCTCTTTGTCCCCAGTCACACAGGCCTCGTCCATCTACTTTGCCAGTCATCAGAGGGATGTCGTGAGAGCTTCCCGGCTTGCAACAGCAGAGATCCCTCCCGGGTGGAACCCATCACAGGCCATCGGCAGGCAGGGCCAGCACAGGGCGGGCCAGCCTCGTCTCTAACACTGAGACGTAGCCAACGTAGTACATACAAGAGAAGTGGCCTAACGTAACGTGAACACGAGACCAGGAGAGCCCAGCTGTGCACTTGTTAATTCCACCATGATTCTGAGCTCCTGGCTAGCCCAGGCAGGAGTGGTCTCCGCTTGTGAATGGAGAGGGACACCAGCCGGCCACGTTCTGAGGGGGCAAACAGCTCTGGAAATGTGGTTTCCCCCGAACCCAGCCGTGCCAGAAAATAGACCTTTTTATCGTCAGCACATCAAGCCGGTGTTCACGGAGGGAGAGGCCGGAAGACTTGTTTCCTGTAGGAGGCAGTGTGTGTTTGACAGCGGTCTTTGGAGGTGGGTACCGGCTTGTAGCAGCCCTGGCTGCTGGCGCATGTGGGCTGTTCCTGCGTGGATTTTGAATGTTTACCTGAAGTGACCAAGTCTCTTCAGGCCTGTACGAAGTCCTGGCTCTCTGTTTCTTGTCTCCTCCCCTCGCCTCGCACAGCTTCCTCAGGCACTCTGTGTCCCTTAGGCTCAGCAAGCTAGTACCAGAGACGAGGGGATCCTCTGTCTCTCTCTGCAACACAGAACCAGCTACAGGATGGAGAGGTGGCAGGGCCTCGCCCAGACTGGCTGAGTGGTGGTGATGATCCTTGGGTGGGGACATTGGAGTCAGCCCTCAGACGTCCCCAAACCCTTCTTTTCCTGTTGATTCTGAAGGACCGTCCCACGGCAGCTGTGGGACCACCCGTGTGGTACCCGGATCATGGCTGGGCGGAGATGTCTACAGCGTGAGGCCACAGGTCCTTGCACATCTGCACAACTTGCAGTGGATGAGGGCCATCCTTTGGTAAGCATCCCGGCACAGGGCCAGGACAGGTGGTGCTCGGGCCTCGTGGCCAGTGGCTGAAGCTGAAGTGGTGTTTGAGCCAAGCAGGGCACGGCGGCAGCAGGGAGGCAGTGATGGAAGCACGCAGCCAGAGCCCAGGCTGGGAGAGAAGGAAGCTGGCGAGCCTGGCTGGGAGTTGGGCTGCTGGGCCCTGGCCTGACATCATGGTGTCGTCCCAGCTGGGAAAGCTTCCTCAGGGCCCCGACCTGTAGCTGCCCACACGGGCCCCTCACTGCTACTCCTTGGCAGTGCAGTGTGGGGGACCTGCCTCAGCCACGTAACCTGGGGAGCAGTGGCAGCGGTAGGAGCCCTCTGTGTTCTCGCAGTGGCCGTGGCCACAGAGCGCAGCAGGCCCGTTCAGGTCATCACACTCATTCACGTCTAGGAAGAAGGGAAGGAGGAGAGTGCTGGAGTGATGGGCCCCGCCCCTCTGGTCACTAAGCCCTTGGCTGTGCCCTGCAGTGGAATCCTAGGTGGGACAGCAGAGGCTGACATCACTGCCCCAAACCAAGTACATCAAGGACAGAAAGCAGGGGCGCCGTGACTGTGCTGTCCCGCCCCCGCCCTGGTTCTGTGTAGGAACCTGTCCAAGCCCAGCATTAGCATCCGCTTTTGTGGCTTCACCTGCTGTTGTGAAGCCGGGCAGCCCCACTAGGGGGCAGCAGTGGCTTTCCCATCCGTCCTAAGTTGAGTCATCTCCCTGGGCAGTGGGCCAGGGGGACAAGCCCATGCATCCAAGCTTACCCACGCAGGCCATGTGCGCCGCATCCAGCTGGAAGCCCTCAAAGCAGTCGCAGGTGTAGCCTTCCCGAACGCGCACACAGCGGCCGTTCTCACAGCCGTTCAGGATGCCACACTCCTCAGCCTGAAGCCCTTCGAAGCCCGCCTGGGGCTCTGGGGGGAGGGGGGAGACAGGAGAAAGGGAGCTGTGCACCTCTGGCCATGCACCCAGACTCTGATCACTCCCAGCACTGGAACCCTCCCCTCCAACACCAGGGCCTGCTGCAGAGAACTCAGGGTGGGATGGGTCACCTTGAGTCATTTCAGGGGGGAGCAGGCAGGTGGGGAGTCCCTGTCACAGTGCCAGGCTCCCAGCCGGTCCAGTGTTTCTCTATAGTGGCTGCACTGAGTGGTGATGGGGAGTTTTGTTTGAATCTGCATTGTTTTTTTGGGGGGGAGACATGTACAGCAGAGGGGCCTCCCCCAACACTAAGCCAAACTTGTACCAGATGTGCCTGGCCCTCTTTCTGGGCACCTCCCACCCCTCATGGCAGTGCCAGGGTGGCTGCGCCATGCCCACTGCCCTGAGGCCAGCCAGACTTCCTCCTGAGAACCCAGGGCCTGAGTGGTGGGATTGTCCCCGTCACAGTCCCCACGGGGGGCCTCTAACAGCACTGGAGAGCCCTGCTCCCCAGGGTGGGCTGCAAGCTGGAGTGCGGGTTTCTCTGGAGCGGGCGGGTTATTCTGCATCCTCCGAGTGATGCTGGAGAGAAGACCAGACCAGGCCAGACTGGACGCGCCTCCTCTCCTCCTCGCCTCCCAGGGAAGCTCCTGAAGCTGGGACAGCACCCTGGCCTTGTAGTGTCCCTGTGCTAGTTCACCCCAGGGAGCTGTCAGTGTGTGATGCAGGCGTTTGGAGCAGGGACACCTGGCAAGGTGCGTCTTGCCCCTCCCTGCCCCCCTCCCAGCCCCCGCTGGCAGGGTGCCTGGCCGGCGGTGGAGGGCGAGGGGGGAGATGGAAGGGAACAGCTTCGGCCCACTTCCTCCCCACCTTTGCACCAACACAGACCTGACTGGCTGGCCACGTAGCGGGGCTGGAGCTCTGAGGGCTGCAGCGGAGCCTCCAGGACTGGGGTGCGGTCCCCTGGGTGGCTGGCCGCGTTGGGGAAGCGGGGCTCAGGGATGGCGTCCTCAGGGCCCAGGTAGTTGTAGAAGGGGGCTGTGTCTGGGCCATAGAGGCCGTAGTGCAGGTCGTCGAGGCCAGGGCCGTACTCATAGCCCGGCCGGAAGTGGACCCCAGCCTCCCGCTCCGCCTCGATCCGGGCCACGTTGCACAGCTGAGCATAGACCTCTGTCAAGGAGGAGGAGACGGGGCTGGGCTGCAACTCCTGCTCCCAGAAGCCTGGTGGCCGACTCCCCTGGGCAAGAGGGGACATGCGGGTTCCAGGGGGCGGGCCCTTCCCTCCCCCACCCTTTGTTCCCAAACGGGTAGAAAGCAGGGGTTCTGCTCTGGCTGCCCTACTCCTCCCTTCCCAGTCGGGGCGCTCCTCCCCCAACCGGAGCTCCTGGGGGGGCACAGAGCGCACTGCCGGCTCCAGGCCTCGCCGTCCTGGCAGCAGCACTCTGTGTAGGTGGTATGGCGGCCGCGCAGGGGCTGGCTGCACACGTCGTTGGTGACTTTGTTCCAGCAGATGTCCATGTGGATGTCGTGGTCCAGGAGGTCCTCTGTGGGCACAGAGCACGGAGGCGCATGAGCTTCCAGCCCAGGCCCGTGCCCGCCTCCCCGCCGCCCCAGCTGGCTCACCCAGGCCGCCCGTGCTGTTCACGCAGCGCTGCCCGCTCAGGTCCAGGGTGAGGGGTGGGCTGCAGAAGCAGTGGAAGGAGCCTTCCGTGTTCACACACTCGCCATCCTCGCAGGCTACGTCCCCACACTCGTCGTGATCTGGGTGGGGCATGGGGGGCGGGAGGTGTGGGTCCGCTCAGGCTCAGGGTAGCAGGTTTTCCTGGCACTGACCATGAAGATGGGCCCAGCCTGGAGGCCCTTCACCAGGGGCAAGGGGCGGGGGGAGGTGGCATGGGTCCTCACCCTGGCACTTCCTGCGGGAGGCGTCATAGTGGTAGCCAGGGTCGCACAGGCAGATGTAGCCGGGCACCGTGTTGAGGCAGCGGCCGTTGGGGCAGAGGGCGGACCCGAACATCACACACTCGTTGGCGTCTGTGGAGGCAGCGCTGGGGTGAGGGCTGCCGGGAAGCGCTGGGAGGCAGGCGCTGGGATCCCAGCTCTGCCTCTGACTGGTTAGGGACCTTGCCTGTGTCTACCCGAAAATGCTGATGAGACGATTTAAGCTCTCACGGTCGACAGGAGCATTGCAATGGTAAGACATTCGTGTAAGTGCCTGAAATGGTGCCTGGCCCTCCGTGGCACTGGAGGGAGGCCACCTTGGGTTGCTGTGTCCCTCTGAAGGCTGGCTTTGGGCCTGGGGTACTGAGGGGCTTGGTACCTGGCCCCTGCAGTGGGCGTATGGGCTCTGCTTTCCTAAGCAGGGCCTGCCTCTGCCCCTGTGCTCACACAGGGCTGGGGGTGGGGGCTGGGCCTTGAAGGGTAGGCCTTGGGGGAGCAGAAGATGGAGGGGAGCATCTCGGGTCTGGGCTTCTGGTGAAAGCTCCGCAGCGGGGGCTGGCACTGTCGTGTGCTGTGCCAAGCTGCGGCCTGTGATGCCAGCATGCCATATGGGCCCCGGTTCGAGTCCTGGCTGCTCCACTTCTGATCCAGCTCCCTGCTAATGTGCTGGAAGATGGCCCAAGTACTTGGGTCCCTGCACCCACATGGGAGACCCAGATGGAGTTCCTGGTTTCTGGCTTTAGCCTGGCTCAGCCCTGGCTATTGCAGCCATTTGGGGAGTGACAGTGGATCCCTCTTTTTCTGTCTGTCTGTCTGTCTCTCTCTCTCTGTCACTTTGCCTTTCAAATAAAGAAATGCATCTTTAAACAGAAATCGGTAAATAAAAGCTCCAAGAAGTGACATGGGGGCCCAGGCTTGGTGTGGAACCACCCAGGACCTCCTGGAGGGCCAGGCTGAGCCCACTCAGGCATGTGGTGTTTGGGAGGAGTGGGAGGACGGGTACCTGTGTACATGGTCTCCCCAAACGTCCAGGCCTCTTCCACAGGGATGTAGCCTCTCCCACTAGGGCACAGCTTGCTGAAGTCCGCTGTGGAGGGAAGCATCGGAACTCAGAGCGCAAAGGGCTCTGCCCCTCCCCCTCTCCCGCCTTCTTTGAGCGTCACCCAGGGAGCCAGCCTTACCCGAGTCCTCGGATGGGCAGGGGTCACAGGCGTCTCCCCAGCCGGTGCCCTGGGTGCAGCAGCACTCGGCCTGCGTGGTGTTCCGGCCCAGGAGGCTGGAGCAGGCCGGGTGGCCGTCCTGCCCGGAGTAGCACGCCATGCGGATGGGGCCTGCGGGGCGGTGCCCTGTCGGGGCCTCGGGGATGTGCTGACCTGCGTGTGACAGATGCCCTCAGAGGCACGGACTCAGCCTGTGAATTTATTTCTGGAAATGAGCACTTAAGCAAATTGCACTACAGTATACAAAACGTTGCGATAGTCTCAACAGCCCGGGAGGTGGGCGCTAGAATCACCACAGAGAGCTTCATGACGCCACAGCCACGCAGCTGCGCACTGGGGAGCTGCAGTTGCACTGAGCTCCTTCGGGCCCAGCACCCCGCCTGCCCTCCTGCCCAGCCGTGGGGGCCCTAGCCCGGGGGTGTGCTGTACAGGCTGTCCACCCTCTGACCCATTCTGCCTCACGGACAGCCCAGCACCTCCAGCTCCCTGTCCTAGGGCCCCTCGTCCCGGTCAGCGGAGCCAGCTGAGCCCCAGCCCGGCCTGGGTGGCGGCTCTGGGGCGGAGTCAGGGTGGGAGGGGGAGAGTCCAGCTTAGTCCAGGGGGAGCCCGCCCTCCAGGTGGGCGACGCGCAGGGCCTGGACGGAGTCAGCATCTCTGCAGAGCTCCATCAGATCTCAGGGACCTCCCCGCCCCCACCCCGAGGCAGCGGCTTCCTGAGCGTTCTCTAGGGTCGTCGGAGCCCCGTAGCCTTCAGAACGTCACCTGGCCTGGAGCAGATGACCCCTCTGTCGTGACATGTGGCGATGCTCAGACTCACTGCCCCACCTCACTCCTCCCCTCCCCTGCACCTCTCCACATGGCCCCGGGCCTGGGCCCAGGTGCCCCCATGGCTGGAGGCTGCAGGAGTGGCTGCGCTCTGTGCACCACACAGGCAGATGTAGCTGGGCACCGTGTTGAGGGTCCCAGGCCTCACCTGCAGCCCCCCGCGGGCGGCAGTGCCCCTCCTGGGCATCGTATTCCTCCAGGTCGCTGGAGCAAAGGCACAGGAAGGAGCCCTCCACGTTCTCACAGAGCGCGGCCCCGCACACGGCCAGCATGAGCTCACACTCGTTCACGTCTGCAAGGCGTGAGGACGGGCTCAGTGGTGGGGGAAGGGCGGCCCAGCCCCGGCCCTGACTCCAGCCCTCGTCCCCCCAGAGGAAACAGGCCAGGTCTTAGGGTGAGGGCAGAGGCCGGGATGAATCGGCGGGAAGAGGGAAGCTGTGCACAGAGGGCCTGCGGAGGAAGAGAGGTGAGGCAGAGGAGGGTCCCAAAAGTGGGCCACGAGGAAGGGCTGCCCCTGCACGTTCCAGACGTCGGCCTCTGGGGAGGGGCCCACCTGCCTTCGTGGGCTTGATCCTTGGCTGGCAGAGTGTGGCCAAGCTGGCCCTTGGCCACTCTGTGGAGACCTGCTGTGGCTCCCATCCAGGACAGGCAAGAATGGTGGAGCTAAGGCCCCAGCCTGCCCTTGCCCAGACCTAGGGTAGCCCGCAGGCTTCTCACCAATGCAGTCCCAGCCTGAGGGCGAGGTCTCGAAGCCCTGGTCACAGAGGCAGCGGAAGGAGCCGTCGGTGTTGTCACAGAAGCCGTGACTGCCACACAGGGTGTCGTTGGCGCACTCATCTATGTCTGCGGGACAGAGGGTACATGAGCACCCACCCCATGGACCTCCCTAGTCGCTGCCAATGCTTTCTTATGTGGTCTCTCAACACCAAGGCCTGAAAATGCAGCCTCCAAACACCGGGCAAGAGAAACCCCAACACACCTCTTCCATTTGGGTGTTAGCTGTGCTGGGTGCAAGTGCACACACTTGGGATAGCTGCACCTGCCAAGTGCTCAGGGTGTCCCCAACCCTGCGACTCACCAATGCAGTCTCCGGTCGGGGCCCTGTGGAAGCCAGGCTGGCAGCCCAGGACGCAGCGAAAGGAGCCAAGGCTGTTCTCACACTTCCCAGCCTTGCACACTGGCTCTTCATGCTCATCGCACTCATCAATATCTGTCCTCGGAGCATGAGAAGGGACAGAGGTGGCCAGGTCACTGCTCTGCCCCTGTCTGTACAAGGTCATGTCCCACAGCCTCCAGGGTCCAGTGCTGGGCTCCACCCCAGCACACCAGGACCCTGGTACCGTCTGCTGAGCCAGCTGGGTAGGCATCTAGGAGAACTGTATGCTGTTTAGGCAGCACTGAGCTCCTGGCCTTCTGGAACACTCCTTCCCCTCTCCCCTCCCCCAGCCCCCACAGCCAGTGCATCCACTTCTTTACAGGAGGCCTACACTGTATTAGAGAGAGCCATCTTCCTATCTCCCTTGTTTAAGTTCAAGGGGGTCCATAACTGTCCCAGCAAAAGCCACTGAACGGAGCAGGCATTAGTAAATGTTGGCTACGTCGATTTGGCCTTTACAGCTACATTATGTGCTCTGCCGGCACAAGTAAGATCATCTTCATTTTGTCACCCTGAGACCATCCCCGAGCCTGCAGAGGCTCAGCTAATGCACTCGCCCCAGGATGAGCCATCTGTGCCAGCACTTGCTTCCCGGTCGCAGGGAGCTGAGGAGCAGGCAGGGGTGCAGGTGCGCACCTCCCCTGGAGCCCTTACCCATGCACTGCCCAGTGTCGGGGGAGGCCCGGAAGCCAGGCTCACACAGGCAGCTGAAGGAGCCGTCCGTGTTTTCACAGCGCCCTCTCAGACACGGGTCTGCGCCTGCACACTCATCCACGTCTGCAACACAGACAGCCATCAGCGGCCCCCGCTGTGGGGCCCGGGTAGCCCACAGCAGGGCTGGGGAGTGGCTTGCGGTAGGAAAGGGCTGGAAGCCAGAGACTGGGCTGGAGGGAGGGGCCCTGGAGCTGGGGAGCAAAGGGTGCATGGAGAGCCCCCAGGAAAGATCCTGGGTCCCTTCCTGGCCCGCTTGCTGGCTCCCTCCACACACCCCCACCTCCCATCTTCTCATCCCTGGGAGGGGAGTCAGGAGCATACTCCAGGATTGGTGTTAACATGAGCTCTAGACACGGCCTCCAGGGCCCTTCCTGCCGGCCACTGGACACGCTCTGGCGTCTCACCCTGGCAGCTGGTGCCTCCCTCGGTGCTGGCAAAGCCAGGTGCACAGAGGCAGAAGAAGGACCCAGGGCTGTTGAGGCACTCGCCATGGGGCGCACAGTGCTCCTCCTCGCGGCACTCGTCCACATCTGTGGAAGAGGGCGGGCAGTAGGTGTCCCGGATGTGTGTGTCCTCCCATCCTCGCTGCCCCCGCCCCGCCCCCAGCGGGGAGACCTGGGCCGCTCACCCTCACACACGGTGCCATTGGCCAGCTGGAAGCCCTGGGGACACAGGCACTGATAGGAGCCCTCCGTGTTCCTGCACTCGCCTCCTAGGCAGCTGCTCTGGGCGTCTTCGCACTCATCCACATCTGCAGGCCATGGCGGGAGGGAGGGAGGCCGCCAATGGCAGCAGCACCCAAGGGCAGGGCCGAGGGCAGGTTTCTTGGGGCCCTGTCACCTGCCTGGGCCCCAGCAGTACCCCTACCTCTCGCTGGGCTTCTCCAGCTCTGCCCACACAACACCCAGGACCCTCGGCCTGGGGTGGCCAGGACCCTCTGACCGCATCATGTCTGCAAAGGCTTGGAGTTCACAGAGAAACCATGGGAAAACAAGTACGAAATAAACCCGGAAACTGACAGAGACCCTGAGAAGGCGGCAGAAACTCCGTGCTGAAAGTCGGCTACAGATGGCTCGGGACCGGCCAGTGTTCTCCAAAGTAAGGTCCCGACACCCACCCTGGGAAGGAGCACTCGGGGCGCTCATCAGACAACGGATTCCCAGAGCCCATCTGGAGTCTGGTTTCGTAGGGCCAGGACGAGGCCCAGGCAGCTGCTGGAGACCAGGGCCCCTCGGTGGTGCGGTGTTCCACGCCCCCACTGCACCCAGACCTGCAGCCACCTTTCTGGTTTCTGTCCTCAGGTCGGGGTTGGGAGGGGGCATCCTGCTCACTCCCTTCTCCAAGAGTGAAGAGCCAGCCCCCTGCATCCCCGCCGTGCGCCCCCTGCCCCTGGGGGGGCTCTTACCCTCGCAGGTGCGGCCCAGGGGGCTGGGCTGGTAACCAGCATCGCAGTCCTTGCAGGAGAAGGAGCCCACGGTGTTGGTGCAGACCCCTGTGGGGCACATCCCTGGGAAGCTGCACTCGTCCAGGTCTGGGCAGAGAGAGGGCCATCATTGCCAGTGACCGCGAGGGACCAGCAAGGCCTTGCCGCACTTCTGGCCCTGGCGAGCGGCAGCCCCTCCCCCTTTGTGCCCCATCCCTAGGATGCTACAGGAGCAGCTCTGCCCTCGGCTTCCCTCTTGGGCTTTATGGGTCCTTGGCCTAACCTGGAACCCCTCAGTGTCAGCCCAGAGCTGAGGGCAAACAGAATTCTCGGGGCGGGTGCAGGTAGGAAGGCCCACACGCTCTGTGCCCTGTGCCCAGCCCCAGCCCACCCTCCTCAGGGTACCTTCACAGGCAGTGCCGTCTTCATTCACCCAGTACCCACTCTCGCAGGCCAAGCAGGTGAAGGAGCCCTGGGTATTGAGGCAGAGGCCCGTGGGGCAGGAGGCTCGGCTGGCACACTCGTCCACATCTGAAACAGGCCGTCGGGGACAGACGTGCCAGGACAGCCAGCGGCTGACAGCGGGCAGGGGCACAGGGGAGGATGGGTCTCGGCAGGGAAGTGTTGGGTCAGCGTGGCTAAGGATGCAGGACTGGGCACGGACGGGGCTGGGGGCGTGTGCTGAGGGGAAGGGGCCGTAGGCCGGATTTGTCTGTGCAGGAAGGGGCCTGGGGTGTCTTTGTACCTCGGCAGCCCTTCTCGTCGGAGGTGGCCTCATAGCCCTGCTCACAGGAGCATCTGAAGGAACCTTCCAGGTTGACGCACTTTCCATGGGCACACAGCCCGGGGGTCAGACACTCGTTCACATCTGGGGGAGAAGCCCAAGCCGGCGGGCTGGCTTAGAGCGTCTCAGGCACAGGCCAGGGAATCAGCATCCACCTGTGGAGGCCACGAGGCCAGGCTCCGCAGTCCACCCCGGGGCTCACTGCAGCTCTGTCCCGCAACATGGAGCAACGCCCCCATGTGTTCTAGAAAGGGGGACAGGGTCACTCAGCCCTGGGGCTGGTTTGGCCAGCTGAGGACACTCGGAATGAGGCGTTCCAGGCCCCTGACCCATCTCAGTGTGGCTCTGAGCCCCGCTGGCCTCCTACCTGCAAACCACCCAGTGCATGTTCCCAGCCCTAACCCAGCTTCAGCAGGTGGGCGGGCAGCGTGACCAGAGCCAGCAGTGCCGGGGTGGCTGTGGCCATCTCCGGGGCCTGGGAAACATCTGCCCTCTGCAGAGCCTCAAAGAATCCATTCAAAACTCAGTCCCTCCCAGCATCCTAAGCCTCTTCCTGTGGGGGCTGGGGGAACACCCCTCCTGCCACTCACCCAGCCCCCGCTCAGCGCGGGGTGCCGTCTAGATGCCGCTGTGACAAGCAGAGGAGCAGAAGCCCCACGGCCCCAGGACAGTGGAGGGATGGGCTGCTGGCTTTCACCACCGGCTCCTCACCCTACCCCACCCCGCGGGAGCTTGGACTCCAGCTCCAGAGCGGATGTGGCAGAAGAGCCCACCCTCAAACTGGCTGACTCAGTGGGCAGAGCCCCAGTTCCCGGAGCACACCCATCTCATGCCCGGTGCCGGCTCACGGAGCACAGCCGCTCGCATCTGCCCGCCTCGCCCTCTCTGAGCCCCCTCCCCTGTCCCCTGGCAGGCAGCCCTCACCTACACAGCTCCCGCTCTGGCCCCTGTAGCCCTCCTCACAGGCCAGGCAAGTGTAGGAGCCCGGGGAATTGACGCATCTCCCATCAGGGCAGGTGCCAGGGTGACGGCACTCATCAATATCTGCAAAACAACAGCCCCGCCCTCAGCGGCGGTCCCTGGGAACCCCAGCCCACGGGCAGCTCGCGACCACGCACATCCTTGACCCTGCCCTTGGCTGGGGAGGGACATGAGTTTCTGCACAGATGAAGAGTAGGAAACAGTGAGAGTCTCCCTGTGTTCCCAACTCCACCTCCCACCCACTGTCCCAGACCAAAGAGAGGAACGGAAGAACTTGTGAGAAAGGGAGACACTCCCTGGGTGGGTGCAAGGGGCCATGGTCACCACCAGCTGTGGGAGGGTGGGAGAGCCGACGGAGATGGGTTTCTACCTCGCCCTGGGTCAATTCCGGATCCTTTACATGCAGGGACCCCTACCAGGATAGGACATGCCTGCTGCAGTGGCCAGTGGGGGCTGCTACCTGGGGCTCCGATCCCTCCAGAGGGGCAGGGAACAGAGACGGCTGCTCTGCACAGGAAGTGAGGATGCAGGCCAAGCCCAGCCCTGAAGCTCGGTGCAGCCCAAAGGCTTCTCTGGCGGGCAGGGGTCAGACCCTCCTTCCGGCCGAGAGCCCTGGAGGTCTCCCCACACCCATGATACAGAGGGATGAGTCTGGGCACCAGCTGGTCAGGCAGGGTCGGAGCACAGCCTGCCTGCAGGGGGCTGAGGCCAGCAGAGGTCACTAAAGAGCAGGACGTGGGCAGGAAGTGGAGGTGGCAGGGTCTGCAGAGTCAGGACATATCAAAGCCATCGGTCCTCGGGACCAGGATCCTCTCAAGCTCCACCCTGAGGGTCCAGAAGAGGGAGCCCCCGCCCCTTGGCAGGCGGTGACTTGGGTGGGTGTCTATGGGGAGACGCCCATGACTCTGAGGCAATCTTGGGGACACGTGGACAAGGCTCATCTCTGCAGAGAGCCCAGAGCAGCAGTCCCAGTGGTGCTGAGATGACACCAGGCGGGACTCTCCTAAGGGGTTCTAGGGGCGGGCGTTTGGGGCAGTGGTTAAGATGCGGCTTGGGATGCCTGCATCCCATGTTGGAATGCCCACTTCCTGCTAACGGGCACCCTGGGAGGCAGCAGGTGATGGCCCAAGTCGTTGGGTCCCTGCCACCCACGTGGGAGACCTGGATGGAACCCTTAGCTTTAGGAATTTCAGCCTGGCCCAGCTCTGGCTATTGTGGGTATTTGGGGGAGTGAATCAGTGGACGGGAGATCTCTACCTGTTTCTGTCTTTCTCTCTGTCTCTCTGCCTTTCAAATAAATAGGATAAAGAAATAAACATTTTTCTAAGGAGTTCCTGAGAGAGAGAATGAAGTAGGATCAGGACACCTGCCCCCAGACGAGAGCAGGCTGCACCCTGGCCTGCTGGCCTTGGCTGAGCTCTCTGCAGCGCGTGGGCGAAGGCGTTGGGAATGACAGGCAACTCCTGCTTCAGAGCTATGAGGCTTTGCAGGTGAAAAGAAAGTAGCGTAAGTCCATGCCGAGAAAAACAGAGGCTTTCCCCGCTGCTGCAGGGACCAGGCAGCTCAGGAAGGAGACCAGATGTAGCAGGAGCGGAGGGCCCGAGTGCCCTGTCCCACCCGTGCTGGGCACCTCTCCTGGAGCCGGTGCATGGAGTGTCCCGTGCTGTGTCTCTAGGAGACAGGGGTGCTCACTAACGCTGGGCAGGAAGTGTTCCAGCCCTCCACGCTCTGGGCCATGGCAGGCGTCTGCCTCCTGGTCCCTTGTGGTCAGGCGGGGCTGGGAGACTAGTGCTGCCCGATGAGCTGTGAGCGGGCAGGATGTGTGTGATTTGTGAACCAAGCCTGTTAATTGTGTTCCACTCTCCAGACTGCTCCCTCTTCTGTCCAGTGAACTGGCCACATCCCAGAGACTTGCTGTTCCCTCAACCGAGTCCTAGAGGGAGTTGCAGAGCCCCCAGCTGACCCGCGCTGGACACAAGGCCTTGATGAGACCCTAGCCAGGCTAAGGCTGGGCTTGCCTGTTAATGCAGCAGAACCCAGTCTATCCTGGCACCTCTGTGATGGCCACATGTGTGCAGTCTGACAGCAGGTGGATGCGGAAGGCCAGGAGAGCAGACAGGCCCCTCAGCTCCACTTGAGCAGGGAAAGGATCCCTGGGTGGCAGTGGATGCGACCCAGTGGTTCCCCCAAAGGAGCCAGCTGAAGGTTCTGGATCGCAACAGCAGATCCCCTGGGACTCTTCCCCCAGCTTCCTGGGACCGTCACTGGAGCCAGTCACGGAGCGGATTGTTCTGTCTAGTCTAGGGTTTGGATTGCATTTTACTTTAAAAAATTATTTATTTATTATGTGATTCATTTGAAGGGGGTGTGGGGGGGGAGGGAGAGAGAGAGAGAGAGAGAGAGAGAGAGAGAGAGAGAGAGATCTAGCTACTGTTCACATACCAAATACCTGCACTGGCTAGGGCTGGGTCAGGTGGAAACCGGAAGTCGGGAACTCAATCCGTGTCTCCCACATGAGTGGCAGGGATCCAGGGACTTGAGCTGTTTCCCGCCGCCTCCCAGGGTGCATCAGCAGGAAGCTGGCACCCAGAGCGGCACCCTGACAGGGGTGTGGGCCTCCTCAGGGGCATCTGAATGGCTAGACCCTCAAGACCACGCCTGGAGTTTGACTTTTAGTCTAATATTCTGGCATGTTTTGGCAAGCTTTGGTACTCTGGTTGTCTGGGGCAGGAGGTATCTGCTATGTCTGTGGCTGTGGCTGGCACTCAACCAACATTTACTGGGCAAGGAGTAGGCCGCCACGGTGCCTACAACCGGACCCTTGGTCCTCTCAGGAAGAGAGCCCCCAGGCCCCCAGGCAATGGGCTCCCCAGGGGGCAGCTGGACATGGAGTGTCCTCGTGTTCTCAGACTGGGCGCAGCTCTGGCATGGGGACCTCTGGCCTTCATGGGAGCGTGGGCTGGGGGTGGGGCACAGGGAAGGCCCTGACAGTCTACAGGGGATCCACCCCTGTCCGTGGGAACCCGGAGTCGGGACAACGGAAATGCCACTGAGACTGTGGCCGGGGCTCTGGGCCAGACTGCGAAGCCTTTCACCAGGGACTTTGGGTTACAGCGGAGAACGCGGTTTCTGGGCTGGAAACAGAAGAAAGAGGGAGGAAGTGGACTGGCTGGGGGTGCCGGGCCGGGCCTGTGGTTACCGATGGAAACCTGGAGCCGTGCGCCGCCTGCTTCATTCTTTCTTTCAGCAGACTCGCGGGGTCCGCCCTGGGCCAGGAACCGGCCTGACCTCTCAGGCGCGGTGCGTGTCGGCAGCCTTTCCTCTGGGACAGGAGGGGACGATCCAGGGAGGGGGTGGGGGCCGGCGGCCCTGCTGGGCCAGGGAAGGGACCCTGGAGACGGGGTGAGCCCCTCGTGTATCTCGGTCCTCACAAGAGTCTCTGAGATGGGCCTTATGGTTTCCATTTCCAGACAGGAGACAGGAGCCAGACCCAGGCCTGTCTGCACGGAGCTGTGCCCTTAACTGGTTGGGGTGAATCTGGCATTTTGAGTGTTCTGGTGTTTTCTGGGTCCAATTCCTGCCCTTTTGCTTTTCTGTCTAACGCAGCGTGGCTGTGACACTCAGGGGAGCTTGCACAGCCAGCTGGGGCGCAGTCAGCACCCCTAGTTGCTCTCCCTACTCTCAGGAAATGTCTCCAGGGAGCTCATGAGGGCCAGGGGCAGGGTTCAGGCTTTGACCACGTGGAAGCCTGAATGTTAAGGCTGAGACCAGGCAAGTTCAGGCTGGGAGAAAGCTGGAGGCTGGTGGAGGTGGTGGTGGTGGGGTGGCGGGGAGGGGTCTGAGCCTCGGCTTGGACCCAAGGCAGGGCTTTTCCCAGACAGAGCCTTGCTTGGTCCTCATTCACTCTCAGCACAGCCCGGCTTAGGAGCACTGGCCTAGCCTTCCTGCAAGCATCCGACACCCCAGGCAGGCAGGTGGCAGAGGTGGAGCCAGTGTGAGAGTGGCAAGCTCCAGGTGGGCAGAGGAGAGGCTGGGAGGAGACCAGCTAGCAACGTCTCAGCCACCCTCTGGCCAGGTGTGGGAGAAGGAGGGAGCTCTGGAATCTCGTTCACGTTCATCCAACCAGCACTGACTGGGAGCTGATGGGCACCCGTGCCTGGCCAGCTAAGGACATGGCATAGCACATGGTCTAACAAGCTTTAGCGAGGCCAAGACTCCGCCTCTGCCACCCGAGAAGAGGTCCCCAGGAGACAGGGAGATGAAGCTACGTGCGGACATGCTGCTGTCCATCAGAGGGGCTCAGCATCAGGGGCCCGGAGCAGACAGGCTAGGAAGGGAGCTAGTGGTGGGGAGGGTATGGGGGGGCCAGGCTGCCCGTCTTCCTCCCGCTCCTTACCTTGGCAGTGCCCCTTCCGCACCATGACATAGCCCCGGGCACACTGGCAGTGGTACGAGCCCTCCGTGTTGGTGCACTGCCCCCCACTGCACACTCCGGGCTGCGCACATTCATCCACATCTGCGAACACACAGAAAAGTCCTGAGTGGCAGCCGGCCCCAGGGTGGGGGTGCAGGGGGGCCTGGGACATCCTTTCCAGAGGTCAAGGGCGCTTGTGCAGAGGCCCGGGAAGGGCAGGCTCCTTGCAGAGCCGGGAGGATCAGAGGGGCTCTCAGCCAGGGCTGACACTGGTCTGGCACAGGCTTCCTCTCACCCTAACTTCCTTTCTCTCGGAGGGCGGCTACATTTGGGTACACGGAGGCCCTTGAAGCTGTCTCTGCCACCTGGCAGGAGGGCTGGTATTGAGGCTGGGTGGCAATCCACACAGCACCATCTAGGAGGCTATCAAGGTCCCCATCATTGGGTCTGCCACGACGGTTGTCTTCAGGACTTTTTTTTTAATAAAGATTTATTTTATTTGTTTGAAAGGAAGAGTCAGAGAGAGAGAGAGAGAGAGAGAATCTTCCATCTGCTGGTTCACTCCCCAAATGGCTACAATGGCTGGGCTGCACCAGGCTGAAGCCAGAAGCCAGGAGCTACCTCTGGGTCCCCCACATGGCTGCAAGGGCGCAAGCACTTGCGCCATCTTCTGCTGCTTTCCCAGAAGCATTAGCAGAGAGCTGGATGAGAAGTGGAGCAGCCAAGACTGGAACTGGTGCCCAAACGGGATGCTGGCGTCGCAGGCTGCAGCTTAACCTGCCGCTCTACAATGCCAGCCCCTCTTCGGGGCCTCCTTAAAGGTTAGGAGTAGAGCAGACAGGGGGAGGCCGCACACCAGGCAGCTATGGAGCTGCAGAGTGTGGTTTATGTCATTGTCCCAAGGCACACTGGTGCCCCGTGGCGGCTCTACACCCATCCCTGACCATGCCCCTCCTCTGCTTCCGCTCCTGGGGCCCCCTGCTCCTCCACAGCCTGGCTCACAGGCCTTCACCACTCAGCCCCAGACTTGCTGTAATTGCTCATTTGCCTGTGCTCCTTGGCCTGGCCTTGGCCATGGCAGCATCCCCGGGAGCAGCCTCCAAGCCTTTGTTCCCACAAATGCCTCCACCTGGAGCACCCTTCCTCACCTCGAGGCCAGCTGGTTCCTCCTCCCCTTCGAGGACTGGCCCAGTGTACCAACTCCAGGCGTCTAAGGCCACTCCCCAGCCCCTCCCCCTGGTGCCCCCTGTCCCCAGCACTGGTTCAAACGCCTCATGGAGTCCTTGGGAAGATTCCCTGTAATAATCCGGGTGAAAGGCTTGGCTCGGTGCCCACCTGGCCTAAGGTCAGCACGGAAGCAATGTCAGCTGCTGACATGACTCCAGCGCTAAGCCTGCCTTGCAAAGTCCACGCTGCCCAGCCTGGCATGGAGAGCATCATGCCTCAGCCATGCCTGCCTCTCCCGCCTCGCTTCTTCCCTCCTGCACACCTCCAGGACCTCCTCAGCGCTTCTGCCTCCTCCCCCCCCCCGCAGCTGCCTCCTCCTGCGCTCTCAGGGAGGCTGACTCCTTCCCCCCGGGCCATCTGCCCTTTCCCAGGCTTCCCTGAGCCCAGCCCTTAGCGTAACTGCTGGTCCCCTTGTTTGCTTCTCCCTGCCGAACCTCAGAGTCCTCACCCCGCTACCCCCAGCAGAGCCCAGCGAGAGCGCATCAGGGACCCCAGCAACAGCGTTTGTTCGTGGACAGTGTCTGCAGCACTCCAGAAGCCTCCAGGACAGACCAGGGTCACCGGCAGAAGGGGTGACGTGAGCCTTCCCAGGCCCACACCCCGAGGTCCTGACCTGGCAGGAGCCTGCAGTGCAGCGACCGTTCAGGCCATCTGGAAACCACTAGGCCCGTTTAGAAAAGCTCTGACCCCAGTGGAAGGCCAGAGGGAACTCAGGCAGAGTTGTGGTTGGGGACCAGTGGGGCCTGGTGCCTGGGAAATGGATTCACTCCATGGGGGAAAAGGAAACAGGAGTGGGAAAAACTGCGCTCTTCACAGCCACGCAAACGTGGGCTCCAGGTGGACTAAAGCATAAAAGGTCAAACCATAGCCTCAGGGGAAGAAAGTGCAGGAGAGGGGCTGGCATTGTGGCACAGCAGGTTAAGCTGCCGCCTACAACGCTGCCCGGCATCCCACGTGAGTCCCGGCTGCTCCACTTTCCAACCAGCTCCCCGCTAGTGCACCTGGCAAGGCAGTGGGAGATGACCCCTGCCACCCATGTGGGAGACCTGGATGGAGTTCCAAGCTTCTGGCTTCGGCCTGGCCCAGCTCTGACCACCCTGGCCATTTGGGGGAGCAAATTAGTGAATGGAAGATTCTGTCTCTGTAACTGCCTTTCAAACAAATAATTGAATTTTGAAAAAAAGTGGGCCAGCATTGTGGCGTGGCGTAGCAGGTTAAACCACCGTCTGCAATGCTGGCAAGGGACTGCAGACGCCTTGGACTTCTTGCACCCCTGGGAGATGTGGGGCCCAGATGTGGGGCTTTGTCCTGTCCCTACCCCGGGGCCAGGGTGGGCACAGCTTACCTTGACACTGCTGTGGCGCCTGCTCGGTGGCCAGCGTGTAGCCGGGGTAGCAGAAGCAGCTGTAGGAGCCCACGCTGTTGACACAGCGCCCTCTTCCTGCGCACGGGTCCCTCAGACACTCGTTGTCATCTGACCAGAGTGGAGTGGAAGCGAGGTGAGGGCGGCCAGCAGTGGAGGCTGGGGTGACGGCTAGGACCTCGTCCCTGCCCCTGTCTCCCTCCCTAGGGGCCCACTGACCACCTGCTCTCTCCTTGGAGACCATGGTGGGTGTGTCTCCCCTATATAAAGCTACTGGGAATGAGGAATGATGTCCACTCTTAATTTATCTTGGCCCCAAACCTTCCACAGCGATGGCCCCAGTGGAGGCTTTTACAACTGGGGCAGATGTGGGTCCACTCTGCAGGTAGCAAAATGTCCAGTTTGAGGAGTGGGTGGAGGGCTGCCAGATGCTGGTGGGGTATACTGGGGTTCACCCCCACTCTCCTAAGTCCTGGAGACTCATGGGATGGGGTTCACAGAGTCAGGTCCTCCCCAGAAGGTCAAGGTCAGCTTTGTCCGCAGGGACCGTGCTCATAAGCTCACTGACACTCAGCACTGCCCGGGCCTTCTGCCGCCTGGACCCCTGACTTGGTGCCCCAGCCCCGCTCCTGTCTACAGTAGGCACACAGTCGGCCCAGGGCGCCTGAGTGAACACCTGTGCAGTAGGCCTGGCTGGGGTGCAGCCGGTAGCCGGGGCTGCAGACACACGTGTAACCTTCGGGGAGGTTCACGCAGGTTCCGGGGCCACAGAGGGTGGCGGCTCCAGCAGCACATCTGTCAATGCCTGTGGGAGACAGGGCAAAGTGGTGGTTACAGCCAGGTGCGGCGTGGAGAGGGCAGTGGAGTTGGCGGGGTGGGGAGGGGTCAGGCCTCAGAAGACCAACGAAGTCCACCGCTCCTTAGCCAAGTCCTTCCCTGTCCACGCACAGCAGGGTCTCCTGTAAGACCCCGGGACCCAGGATGGACTTGCAGATGTGCCTTGCTTGATGGAGACCTGCCAGGTCCCAGGAACCCGGGAGCCCTGTGGTCAGCCTCCCTGCTGAGGCCTGCACCTGACCTCCCTGTGACCTCCGGCGCATCTCTCCCCGGGCAGGCTCCTTTACAGACTGACCTGAGGAGTAGGGTGCATGGGGACAAATGCCCGGGGAAGATGGGAGAGGCAGACTGGGACCAGGCTGCCACCTTGAGAGTGGCCTGGGAGAAGGGAGGTGGTCACGGAAGGGACTGTGTCGTGGCAGCAGGGTGGCAGAAGGGCCCATGCATAGCGGGATGCAGAGGACGCTTTCAGCCTCTGTGTGCTCCCTGAGGTCACAGCCTGAAGCCCACATCCCCAGGGGTTCCCCTCCCGCCCCGCAGCTCCAAGGGAACCCGGATCCCCAAGGGAGCAGGCTGGGAAGGGCCCGTGCTGGTGCACAACGCACTTCAGTCTCTGCTACACTGCACTGAACTGAATGCACGCTCTGGCCTACTTGCCAAGCCTGAGTCTGTGTGCACCCAAAGGGGTGAGGCTGGGGGATGGCAGGGCACGAGGAAGAGCCGGCAAAAGGCCGAGGCTGGGGGCTGGGAGGCCTCCGTCACCCACAAGGCCGATAGCTGGCCTGGCTTCCTTGCCCTGTCCCTTCTTCCTGGCTTTACTGCAGCTTAGCCCAGCCCGGCCCAGCCTGGCCCAGCCCTGCCCACTGAGCAGAGGAGGGGAGAGGTCAGCAGGGATCCCGGGGAGGCCATGCCCCATCTTACTCTTGCACGGTCCCCCCAGGCTGCAGGGGCTCCCCTCTTGCTAGAGGAAATCCAGACCCCTCCTCACCTTCCTCTCAGGGCCTGAGGTTAAGAGAGCAGCAGACCCTGGGAGAGAGCTCATGGGCAGGCCCACATGTGTACGGGGTGGAGGTGGGGGTGGCCGCCACGGCACCCGCCTGGCTTCTCGGCACCCTGTCCCCACACAATGAGCCTTTGAAGAAGCCACATTCCAGAGCCAGGTGCATCTGCCAGGGGTCTCCCCCACAGCTGCCCCCATCGCTGGCCAGAGGGACAGCAATGCAGACTCTCGGGCAGCTAAACAATCTTAAGAATCAGAACCGCGTTCCTTCCCGAAAACCAGCCTTCCCCGGGAGACCCCTGGCTTCCACGGAGGTCTCTGAGTCAGGCCCTCTCCCAGCAGCCGCCTCCCTGGGCTCATCAGGGCCGCAGACAAGGCTCCTTGGGGGGGGGGGGGGGCACTGTGCTCTTGGTAAGACGAGGCCGGGGCCGCAGAGCCTGCACGGGGGTCACTGGGCAGGAGGGGCTCCACTTGCACCTGTGCCCTGGAGCCTGCTCCTAACAGCCGTGTCTCCCAAAGCAGGGTGCACAGAGCCCCAGAGGGCTGCCTGCAGCTACCTGGGGGGCCTGTGGTCACAGGCACAGCGGCTGAAGGGGTCACTTGTTCCTCTTCCTGGGGCTCTGCAATCTCCTGTGCAGGCAGTGGTGGCGTTGGTCTTCCGGTGGCGTCCTCTGCAGAGGACAGAGGGCAGCAGGTGAGTGGCCATGCCCTCCTCCTTGCGGTTCTAGAACCTAGGGTGCAGCCCAAGGTAGGTCGCCCCTTGTGCCCCCTAGCCTCCTGAAATGTGACCGGGCCCCCTACACAGAGAATCTGGGAGCTTGCTGAGGTCTTGGAGCACACCCATTTCACAGGTAAGAAGACTGAGGCTGGCAGAAATAGCTACAGTCCCAGGTCAGCCAGCTGGGTGGAGGCAGAGCTGATCCCCACTGCAGCTTCCTCCTCCTCCTGCTTGCAAAGGGTCCTACAGCGTTCTGCCACTGACTCAGCTGTTTTGAGAGGCAGCAGGACAGGAGTTGGTGCAGGAAGCTGAAATCCAGCCTTGTGGTCTCCGAGCCTGCGGGTGGTATGCTGGGCTCCGCAGAACCCGCTCAGTTCAGGGAGGCAGCACAAGGTCCCCTAGGGGAAAGAGCTCCAGGGACCCGACCCACTCCCATCTTGGGGAGTGTGCTTTCTGTGCTTTCTCTTTGGCCCGAGTTGTGCACTGGGTGACACCTTGCAATTCAGAGTTTGTGGCTAGGAAAGCATTTGCAAAGCATTATGGGGTCTCTCACTGGCTTCACAAGCCCTCAGTTATATGGACATTCTGGAAGGAGCACTCTGAAGTTGGGTCATTCATCACCTCCCCTGATGAGAGCCCCAGGGGCCAGCTCACTCCACCACCAGGTCAAGGTCCCACCTCCCCTCCCTTCTTTTTTCCCTGGGAGCCGCTGGGACTCACCTGGGACCCAGGCAGGTAGGTGGGCGACACTGGTGGTGACCTGCATGGGAACAAGAGAGCGTCACCCCCATGATGCTCACCCTTCCTCTGGGCTTCTTATCCAACTTGCTCTTTTGTTTTTCATTCATTCCAGGTATGGGAGAGCTCTTACGTATGCTGGGCATTTTGCTGGGCACACAGTCTTCACCAGCCTCTTAACCTCAACTAGCTTGGCCTGTAACCCGCCTCCTTACATGGCCCCTCCTCTTCCACCTCCTGCCACACCGGGTCACTCCCAGGACATGGCCCATCTGATGACGTGAGCCAGGCTGTGTACTGCACAGGGTCTGGCATGCAGGAGACTCTCAGCCAGCGGGGTATGAGTGCTACAGACACCGTGTCTCAGACAGGGCAATGGACACCCAGAGGGTGAGTAGAACAGTTAGGGCCACAGGGCCAGCGTGGTGAAGCCAGGACCCAGGGTTGCACCTGGGTCCCAGTCCTTCCCCACAGCCGTGGGCAGAGGCAGTGGGTGCGGTTGGGTCTTCGAGCACACAGAAAGAGACCCCTGGCCTGGGAGGACTACACAGTGCTCCAGGGGGAGAGCAGCCCGCAAGAGACACAGTGCCGGGGCTCAGTCAGCTATGCAGGTCGGAGGGGCAAGGGACATGGCAGGGCTGGAGATCGGTAGAGGAAGTAGCAGATCAGCCCTTCCAGAATGTTCTTCTAGGAGGACACCCTGCTCTTCATAGGAGTACCCTGGGCACAGGGAAAGGAGTCAAATGCCCCCTTTGCAGTGAAGCAGTCCGAGGTTATTCTCCAGGAGCCACTCACAGAGAAGACCTTAAAGTCTCAGCTTATCTGGGTCAGAAAGTGCCAGATCCAGAAGGAACCGGAGCCGGCTCTGGGCCCCCTGGACGAGGTCCTGCTTCCCTTCTGAAGGGCCCAGAGCACAGCAAATGAGAGGCTGCTTGCAGGGCAGCTGCTCTGTGAATGTGACCTGCTGTCTCCCCGCTTTGCGGTGACACTGGGTCTTTGGCTCAACCCTCCCACCAGACATTGCTCTGGTAAAACCCGACGTAGCCTCCATCTTTCTCCTCTCCCTCTGCTGTGGGACACTGCCTGGGGCCTCAGGGACTGCCAGCTCTCTGCCACCCTGGCCCAGCTCCCTAGGGACAGGCGTCACTCACCTGGCCGGCTGCTGGGGAGGCACCTGGGAAGGGAAGAGAGTGCATGAGCTCTGGGCATGGCCGGGGCTGCTCACAGTCCGCACCCCAAAACAGGTCCCCAGCAGGAGCAGCAGTGGAGAGAGCACAGGCTCTCTCCCTGTCTCCACTGTCAGCCCGGGGGAGATTGGCCAGCGCAGATTCCCAGAATCCCAGGTCTTGCCAGGGATGGGGAAGGAAGTTCAGCTCACCTCTCCCTCATGGAGAGCAAGCCTGCTGCTTTCCTCAAGGTCCTCCCTGGACCGTCCCCCCACCCCCAGGGCCTGTCCACCCACCAATCCTGTAGCCCACCCCTTCCTCTCCTGCCTCCCAGCCACACTGGGCCCCTTAGCCCCTGCCCTGGGCTTTGTCTTCACTGCCTTGTCTGTCCCAGACTCCTGGAGCAGTTTTGGTGACCACAGAGTTCTCCCGGTCCTAATCCACGCCTGGCTTCCTGCCCTCAGTGCTGCCGGCAACCTGGGCATGACTTCTTCATGGTTTTCCAGGGCACCTGCCAGAGGAGGCTTGAGCCCAGTTCCTCTCCATCCCTGTGCCTTCTGGGTCCAAGGCCCTGAGCCGGAGTGAGTGATCTGACTCCAAGCCCAGGGCTGGGGTCAGTGGCCTCCAAACTCCACAGGACGCCCCTGCCAGAGCTTCCCACTTTGCGGCAAGCCCTAGCCCCAGAAGCTGCTCGGCCGGGGGCGGCAGAGGCTTGATCAGCTGGGATGCAGGCTGCTGCTGTCCTCCGCCCCCACTAGCAACTTCCTGGGACCCAACATGGGGGAGGGCGGGATGCGGCCTTCCTGCCGCGCCCGGCCACGAGAGACGGTTGCAGGGCTGGGTGCTGCTGTTCCAAGCTCTCTTTCCTAATGCCCCAGAGATGGACTCCAGTGACCTGACAGGAATACCCTGTGCCTCTTTGAGGTGCTGCACCCTTGGGGGCCAGAGGAGTCCCCCGGTCATCTCCCTCCAGCCCCAATACCCTTGTCAGGGAGGCTCATAGCCTCGAGCCAGGTGTCCGTGGCTGCCCGGAGTGGCTGCTTCTCCACCAGCCCAGGCAGAGGCCCGCTGCTCTTCTGTTCTTGCTCCCTCGAGGGCCTGGCCAACTCCTCCTCCTCGGCCTTCCTCATGGACAGGCGAATGTCTGAGCTGGAGTAGGTGTAGCCATGGCCAGCCGGACAGATCTCCCTGAAGGCCTCTGCGAAACCAGCAGCCACAGACAACTTGAGAGACGCCTTTTCCCACCAGGGCTCAGGCCCTCCCTTCCCTCCCTGTGGGGGCCCGGACCACTGAGGGAGGTTATACCGGGAGGGGATGGGGATGGTGGGGGGGTGAGGAAGACCCCTGGTGGCCAGAGCTGGGATGGGGACAGGGGGTTACCTGTGCCAGGCAGGGGGCATTTCTCACACTCGCTGCCCCAGGCTTTGCCCACACGGCTGCAGCAGCATATCTGCTTGGTGATCTGCTGGGCCAGGGGCAGGGTGCAGGTGCCAGATCCCAGTGACCGGTAGCACAGGCCCTGCTGCATGGACACGGCCTTGTCCGCTGCAAGAGACAGGGCACGTGGGGCTGGGTGAGTGCCAGCCAGACGGGACAGCGCGGTGGGAGGGCAGAGGGCGCAGGCGTGGCTGGCCGCGTGCACCCTGGCTGGCCTGGCTCACACCTGTCTGAATGTGCAGCCATAGGGGAATGCGTGGGCCGGCTCGTGGGCCCGCTCATCTGCTCCTGGAGACCCTTGACTACCTGAGCACGGGAAGAGAGGATGGAGCTGCTGCCTCCAGGCACTGAGCTTCCAAGAGTTTGCTGACCGCCCCACGTGCGCCCGGAGTGGAGTGGGAGCAGAGTGACCCACAAGCAACCTCCTTGGGACGATGAGACAAGGTAGAAACCGAAGGTCTGATGGGGAGGTTTGAGGACGGGGACCCTGTCATGGTCACCTTGGCACCAGGCACCTTCCATGGTGTCAATGTGCAATGAGATGGGTGGCTAGGTCAGTGACTCCAAATACTGTAGGCAACAGGGCTACAGCTACAGCTGCTCCGCCCTCTGTGGTCTGAATGTGTCCCTCAAACATTGTGTGCCGGAAACCTAATCCCCAAAGTCAGACGTGGCTGGTCTTCGAGGGGTGGGCCCTCTTGCACTGGGAGATGATTGGCTCATGCATGGACCAATCATGGATTCGTGGGTGATGTGTTCCCTCGGGAGTGGCTTTGGTATCCAGGGAGCTCCCGTGTGGCTGCATGGTGCCCTCTGCCAGGGTCGAGTGCGGCAAGAAGGCCCTCACCAGAGGGCAAGCAGCAGATGTGGGCACCATGCCCTTGGACGCCGCAGCCCCCAGAATCGTGGGCCAAAACAAAAAAACCTTTGTTCTTCACAAATCACCCAGTGTGTGGCGTTCAGTTAGAGCAAGAGACTATTCTCATGCCCTGTCTCAAGGGAGACCAGAGGCCACGCCTGGGTGGGAGAGGCTGAGTCCTCGCGGGGTGACCAGACTGTAAGGGGACAGCGGGGGTGCAGAGGACAGCCTTAGCTCCCGCAGGGGTTAAATGGAGATGGCAAAGACAACGCCATGGTAGTGGACGCCTGCCTCTCTGCCTGCCCGGCCTCCATGATCCACATTCTGCATTAGCACCCTGATTTTCCTGGGGGGGTCCCCTCCCCTAGGCTCTCAGTGTCTCAGTGGCGCTGGAGTCTGGTTTTTCTCCATGACCTCCCCAGACCTGCACCAGGCGGTCTGCAGTCCGAGGGCTTGGCCAGCCACAGACAGCTCTGCTTGGCTGGTGGGGGCCGATCCGACCCGGGCTGCTGCTCCCGAGGCCAGCTGGGGCTGGTTTTACTCAGCGCTAGGTGGTCGGGCCGTCCTACCCAAGGAAAGCCCCATCTGGGCCACAGCACCAGCTCTGCTATCTAGGAGAGCTGCCGGTGCAGTCCCTCCCAGCTGGGAACCACGGCTGCCCGGGTGCACTGGCGTGCACACACGGGGACCTTGCTAATGCTCACGGCTCATCCCACATCCGTGTCCGTGAGTGTGGGGGCATGTTCAGAACCACAGGGACTCGTGGATTGTGGGAAGGCCCTAGGGTGGGATAGCGGCCTTTAGGAAAGGTCACTTTGCAGTTCTGTGGCCAGGCTGTTCCCCCAGGTGCTGGAAGAGGCAGCCACATAGAGGCCAGATGTTGCAGCCCCCAGGGTGTGCAAGGCAAAAAAGGGACAGAGAGAAAACTCGGAAGGAATAGAAAGCAGGAATCTCAAACCGCTCAGCCCAGGAGGAGGAAATGCCCTGGGCAGCAAGAACAGTAGGAGCAGGCTCTGTTCCAGGGGCTGGGACACTGGGCCAACTCCAAGTTGAACAGCAGACAACAGCCCTGGGCTAGAGCCCGATGTCCCCCCAGCCCTGGGCCCTGCCAGCACTCACACACACAGCGGCTCCGCGACGGGTCCAGCATGAGGCCGGGTTTGCAGGTGCACAGGTAGCTGCCCCTGGTGTTCACACACTCTGAGTCCTGGCACAGCCCCAGGGCCAGGCACTCGTTGACATCTGCAGAGTTGGAGAAGATGAGCAGGTGCCCGCCCCCGCTGAGACCTGGGGGAGGGGATGGGCTGGGCGGGGCCTTCACATGCTTTGTCTGCATAAGACAGCACCGGGAAGACAGTGGCTGTTGATTAAAGGTGATCCCTGTCTCGGGGCCTCAGTTTTCTCATTTGTAAAATGGGGATGATGATAGCAGCAGAGAGTGTTGTTAGAAGGATCATATGATAGATATGATAAAATTGGCAAACCACTCTGGGCAGTCACTGGCTGGTACTAACGCTAATAATTATGATGTGCCTACCGTATGCCAAATGCTGTGAAGTAGACCCATGTGTCCCCATTTTATGGGTGAAGGAAATGAGGCCCCAGAAGTGACCTGCCCAGAGTCCCCAGGCCTGTACGTGGCACCCCAAGATGCAGAGGAGACTGGCCCCGAGCACTCTCAGGGCTGGCGGGTAGCAGGCGATGGGCTGCCAAGTCTGCCCTATTTAGCCTTCCTGGAGGGGTCCCTGAAGCTTGTGTGTGGGGCTCAAGACTGGGGAAACACGTGTGCAGAGAGCTGCAGGTGCCAGGGACCCTGGCCTGGACACAGGAGGCTGGGGCAAGGGGCTGGAGGGGCTGGCAGGTGGGCAGAGGGTTGGGAGGATGAGTATACAGGTGCCTGTGAGCCCCCTGCCCAGGCAGCTCCCCCACAGCCCCCCAAGGTTAGCAAGTACACAGCTGTCCATCAAACAAGGGCGGAACAGCAGCCTCCTCTGTGACCTTGGGAACTTGGGGCTGCTTGTGGCTTCCTGCCCCGGGGCACATCCCAACCCACGCTCTCTAAGCTCTGAGAAGGGGAGGGGGCGCCTTGGCAACAGGGCCTCTGTGGACCGTGACACAGCAGAGCTGCTTACACGGAGGCTGTGTGAAGGTCACCCCGCCACTCCCCCGAGGCAGGCGAAGCCATGGGCACTGGGGAAGTTGGCACCAAGCTCAGGAATGAAGGGCTGAGAAATGACCCAGCTCGGGCACCAAGAGGACAGGTCCTTGGCAGCACGCCCCGTGGGGATGGGGCGGTCCCAGGGAGATGCCGTCGTCAGCTTGGAAGGGAACCCCATCCATGCGCTCCCAGACAGCGGCCAGGGGGACGCGCGGGAACCCAAGCTCACTTGCCTCCCTGCGTCTTCCCTTCCTCCAGGAAGCCCCTAGTTCCTACCTTTTCCGCTTCCCCATCCCCAGGGCTGGGTGAGCAGGTGGCTGTGATGAGGCCCTGCATCCCTGCGGTCCTTCCTGGCTGTGCCCGGGCTGTGCACACAGTGTTCCCTCGGGTTGTGCAGTCAGCCAGCACCGTTCCTTTCCTTACGCTCTTCCCCCGGCCTGGAAGGCCCGCAGCTCTTTACCCGGCCAACTCATACTCATTTTCAAAGTCCTTCCTTCGGTATTGCCTCTTCCAAGAAGCCATCCCTGATCCTCTCAGTCTGGGAGGGGCCCCTCACCGTGGGATCCCATAGCACCCAGTGCCTCTTTCCATCAAGAACCTTCTCTCCTGTGTGCGATTGTTCAGGTGTCTGTTTTCACCCGGGCCGGGGACTGCTGAGTACTATCAGAGATAGCTGAGTACTTAGCACCTAGTACCATGGCTGCAGATCACAGTAAACCCCACAGCCCAAAAAACTCCATGGAAATCAGAAGGGAGAAAGGAGAGAGAGGGGGGTGGTGCATGTGGCGGTGGTGAGCAGGTGTCGGGTGAGAACCACTGACCTGAGCAGGGGGACACTCAGGGGCAGGGCGCTCTGGGCAGGGCAGGGGCTCAGTGAAGTGAGGGCTGGGTCACCCTCAGCTCCCCTTGGGGCCCCCAGCTAGGAGGAGAGGCCTCCGGGGCCAACTGAGATGTGCACAGGCTCTCCACGCTCGGGCAGGTTTTGCCCCCCCCCCCGCCCGCCCACTGCCCTGCCGTGGTCTGCTCTTTTGCCTTGTCCGATCCCTTTTTCATGCTCATGGGCCAGAAATCATCTCTGCAGCCCAGCACCTCCACAGAAGCGGGCTCCTCTCTCCTGGGGGCCAGGAGAGGGTCCTAGGAGGCCATCTGGGGCAGCCCCCTGTCTGCAGCCCAGCTTCGCCCAAAGCAACCCAGACACACAGCTACCTGTCCAGCTGCCAGAGCTCCGCCAGCCGCAGGAGCCACTCACTGGAGGGAGACCCTGCTCGTGTCACACCCCTGCTGCGCCCCCAGTCAGTGGGCTCGGAGCCAGCAGCTGCCAACCAGTGAAGGCCCCTGGGCCCTTGGTCATCTGGGGCCCACTCCTACCTACCAGTAACAAAGCCATTGCTGCACCCCACCTCCTCACTCTGTCCCAAGGTGCCCCTAGGGCCCGGCCCCTCTGTGGGCCCTCTGACTGCACCCCAGCCGACATTGCTGCTCACAGCCCAGGGCGGGCGCCGGGCTACACGTTCCCCGATCTGTGCCAGCCGCACCCTGCCCTTTGCCTCCCTGACTGGGGCCCGAGGCAGGTGGGAGCCCAGCCCTAGCAGCTGGGGGGACCTTGCTGGGTAAAGCCCTCAGAGGCCCCCACTTGACCACCCACCCGGCAATGGAAACTCCCTGCATCCCCTGTCCACATCCCCCATGTTCTCTTGCACCAGCCCTGGAGGGGAGTGGGGGTGGAGGTCGGCCTAGGGAGGGCCCTGCCCTGCCCTGTGCCGGGTGGGAAGGGGAAGGAGAAGTGGGCACGGCTCCCTGGGCCCCCTCTGTGCCTCCCCCCTCTCCCCGCTTCCTTAGGCTCCTGGAATGGAGCCCCTACCCACTCCTAGCTGGGGCTTAGAAGCACCTGCAGTGGGGTGGGGTGGGGGCAGGCGATGCTTCTGCCTCAGCGATTGTCCCCTCCCCATGTTCCCTCCCCATGCCTAGTGGGTCAGTTCCTGCTTACCTTGGCAGTGAGTCAGGTTCAGCCTCTTATAGCCCAGGGGACACTCCAGCTGGCCATTTGCAATCACCGGGGAGGCTGCAGAGGGAGGACACGGACAGGTCTCATGAGAGGGCCCAGGCTGAGAGGCGGGGTGCAGCTGTGAGCCCCTGCTGCACCCCCAGGCCATCGCCCTAGGGGGCTCTGAGAGGCCACCATGTACCGCCACCTGTACGCATGATTATCAGCTGCGCTGAGTGCAATAAGCCAGGCACAGAAGCACAAACTCCCACTGTGGAAGAGGCAGGGCGGGAATGGTGGTTACCGGGGCTGGGGTGGCTGGGGAGACGTGGGTCAAAGGGCACAGAACTCCGTTAGGGGGAGGGGCGTGTCTGGAGATCTGTTGACACCATGGTGTCTATCAGTAACAATAAGGTGCTGTGTGCTTGACAATCGGTGTTGTCAACACAAAAAAACCACTCACAAAATACTAAGCTAGAGGCAGGTATATGATGGTGGCTAAGACGCCACTTAGGAGGGCTGCAGCCTTACAGGAGGAAATGGGTTCGAGTCCTGGCTTCACTCCTTTCCAGCTTCCTGCTAGTGCACACCTGGGGGGCAGCAGGCGCTGGCTCAAGTACTTGGGCCCCGACATCCCCCCAGCAGGCCTGGATGGAGTTCCTGGCTCCTGGAACCATTTGGCGTGGCCCGTTCCTGGCTGTTGTGGGCGTTTGCAGAGTGAACCAATGGAAGATCTCTATCTGTCTACCTGTCTCTGCCTTTTAAATAAAAAACGTTGAGAAATTAAAAAACTTTGTAATCAAGCTAATTAATGTGGATTACATATGATGTGGTAATTTGATTTAGTCATTCCACAATGTATATGTATTTCAAAACATAATATTCTACACCATAAATATATATGTTTGTCAACTTAAAAATATTTAAAAATATGAATAAGGGGCTAGCGCTGTGGCACAGCCTGTTAAAGGCCCAGCCTGCCGTGCCAGCTTCCTAAAATGGGCGTTGGTTCAAGTTCTGGCTGCTCCACTTCCCACAGCTCCCTGCTGAAGCGCCTGGGAAAGCAGTGGAGGATGGCCCAAGTGCTTGGGCCCCTGCACCTGCATGGGAGACCCAGAAGACACTCCTGGCTCCTGGCTTCAGATGGGTTCAGCTCCAGCCATTGCAGCCATCTGGAGAGTGAACCAGCTGATGGAAGACCCGTGTGTGTGTGTGTGTGTGTGTGTGTGTGTGTCTACCTCTCTCTCTAATGCTGCCTTTCAAAATAAATTAAATAAATCTTTAAAAAAATTAAGAAAAGATACTAATTGGTTATATACCTCAAATATAGTTATACCATTTCATATAGCAGCTATTATACTATGTATTATACATTATAACATATGGTTGAGCAGGGAACTTCAAACTTTTATTTTGA
The DNA here is from genome assembly GCA_949820135.1 of Sylvilagus floridanus. Lineage (NCBI taxonomy): Eukaryota > Metazoa > Chordata > Mammalia > Lagomorpha > Leporidae > Sylvilagus > Sylvilagus floridanus. The sequence goes on along the minus strand of OX463228.1, from coordinate 4,706,160 downwards.
AAGAATTACAGACACCCAGGAGATGTCTGATTGCAGATCGCCCAACAAGGAGACAATTTTCAGCATTTTGATCCTGACTTGATCTCACAGTTTCCCAAACAACTGGCATTAATAGAAACAGGGAGAGCATGTCGGTCACTGTGGAGCGACACACGTGTCTTTCTAAGAGGATCAGTCCCCACCTCGAGGGCTCCACTTTTGTTTCTTTTCAATAATTTGCATTTTTTATTTTTCATTTGATTTTAAAGTGGGAGGGAGAGAGAAAAAGGGTGGGGGGAGTATCTTCTATCTACTGGCTCACTCCCCAAATGCCCCATACAGCTGGGGCTGGGCCAGGCTGAAGCCAGGAGCCAGGAACTCCATCGGGTCTCCCACATGGGCGGCAGGGGCCCAGGGATTTGAGCCAACATGGCTTCCTCCCAGGGGAAGCAGACATTGGAAGCACACTGGGGGCTCGAGTGCAGGCACTCCAGCAGGGCTCGCGGGTACTCAAGGGAGCAGGCCCCTGGGCGCCCTCTCGAGAGCCTCCTACAGGAGCCACAGGCCACCCCAGAACAGCAGCAAATGGGGAACACCATCTGTTTTGTTAGGAAGCGAAACAAGGAATAAGTCATCTTTCTGTCTGAGGCTCCCTGTGTCGAGAGGTAGCCAGGGATGCTCAAGTGGTCCTTCACAGAGCCTGTTCCACAGGGACACGGTTCTCCTGGAGGGAAGGGCCTTGCCTGCGCCTCCGCCTCCCGCCTTCCGCTCTGGCGGGTCTGGGGACGCTGCAGCCAGGGACTCCCTACTCAGCGCCCTGTCACCCCAGCCCCTTTCCTTTCCACTCCAGGGGTCACGTCAGCAGCTCCACGTGCACAGTTGTTCGGTAAAACTTTTTTTTAATCCAAGGAGTCATCTACTGGTGAAAATCTAAGTTTTCTGGTTCTGCCTTCCTTGAGTGGCTTACACAAAGATGTTTTACCGTATTGTTGAACTGGATTCTTGCAAATACCAAGAGACATGTTGGGAATGTCTATATTTTCATCCAATTACACGGCCAAGCTCGAGGGTTTTGGTGTTTTTGAATGCTTTTTCCTAACGATTATAGATTTCTGCTAGCACTCGCTGCTGCTTGGGGCCTATAGACACGTACAGCAAGGTCTGTTATTAATGGTTGCAGACAGAAATCTGTATTTCATAAAGTCTTTTTGAACCTTCGGATGCTGGGGACATTTTGGTTGTTACGATGATTTAAGAGCAGAGGAGACGGAGAGAGGGGGAAGAGACAGAGAGAAGACAGCTTCCATCAGTTAGTCCACTCCCCAAATGCCCACAACTACTGGGGCTCGGGCAAGGCCAGAGCCGGGCACCGGGAACCCAATCCAGGTGTGGCACGTGGGCGACAGGAACCCAATTACACCGCTGCCTCCCAGGAAAGGAGCTGGAGCTGGGAGCTGAACCGGGCGCTCAGATGGGGAGTGCTGGCATCTTAGCCAGTGCCGTAACCACATGGCCAGCCACCTGCCTGCATCAGGTCCTGACTGCTCCGACCCTGGAACACGGCTGCCGACACAGCCGGCCGCCACGGCGAGAAGTGCTCGCCCTGCATTTTGTCCATGGCTGCTTGTTCCTGTTATTTTGAACCCAGTTGCTCTGCAGGAGTTTTTCAAGGCACTTCTCCGCTCTTCAGTGAGCATTAGGCAACAGAACCGAGCAGTGCTCGAGCCAAATGCTGCAAACCGCCCTGTGTTGTAACACGACAAGGACAAACATGAGGAGGTGCCACATTTTCCTGGAACCCCCACTCTTCCCTGAGGACACAGCGGCTGCCAAACCTGACATGTGACGGTCTGACAAACGGACAGAGCAAGCGAGGACATAAATTAGCAAAGCTCCATTTTTTTTAAAAAAAAAAAAAACTAAGAAATGTTAGATTGAAGTTAGAATATTTTTTTCCTGCTGTGCACTGGTGCACTCTGCATTTGCGGCTCTGGTGGGAGCAGGGAACTCAGCTCTGAAAATCCTGGGACTGAGAGGGAACAATGGGTGAGCTGGGGGACGTGCCTGTCCCTGTCCTGGCGCCCAGAGGGCACCAACTGAGGATAGGGACGAGGGAAAAACGAGAGGACGTTGCTTGGCGAAACCCACAAAGCCACAGCTGAGCTGCAGCCAGGGACAGCATGAAAAGCAGAGGACGGCGAGGACAGGGTGGGGTCACTGCCAGAGGGTGGAGTCCCAGCAAGTGGACAGGTGCCTGAGGCTCCTGAGCTGCGAGGCCAGCGGGTGTCATCCTGTCCCTCACAACAACTCCATGGGGGCAGGGCTCATCACCTCCATTTTGCAGATCAAGAAAGCAAGGCTCAGAGAGACTAAGTAACTCGCTGAAGTCAGAAAGTTGGTTGGAGCTGCATCTGGGTCGAATCCAAGCCTCCAGACGCCGAGACCACATCCTCTCCACTCACCTGAGTCGGGGAGAGGTCAGGGGGCTCCGGGACAGCCAGCAGCCCAGCAGTGTCACCTTTTTTTTTTTTTTTTTTTTTAAGACTAAGGATCTACAAATACTATTTGCTTATTTGAGAGGGAGAGGGAGAAAAAGAGAGAGAGAGACAGAGACAGACAGACAGACAGGGAGACAGCAACACTATTCTCTGGTCCATGCCCTAAGTGCCAGCAATGGCTGAAGCTGGAAGCCGGGAACTCAGTCCAGCTCTCCCATGTGGGTGGCAGGGAGTCAACCCCTTGAGCCAGTGCCACTGCCTCCCAGGGTGCGCCCTAGCAGGAAGCTGGAATGTGGGCCCGGGCGTCTTAGCCAGTGTGTTACTCACTAGGCCAAACATCCGTCCCAGTGTCACCTCTTGGGAGAAGCTGGCAGAAAATCGTTGCTTTGGAAGTGACCAGCAGAGGTGGCAGAGAACTTGGAGTAGAGCTGGGAGCAGGAGCGGGAGCAGCTGCTGGCCGCTGAAGAGGAGGTGACAGCTGGAGGGCTGTGCTAAGCCGCGAGGCCCCGGTGTGGACACAGGTAAGTGCCTGTTCTGTGAAGTGCTTCCCGCCTGCGTGGGGACGCTGCGGGGAACACGGCCCAGGGCCAGGCCTCGCAAAGGCAGGCTTCGGGAGAGAAAGCAACACAACCACTGCTTGGGTGACGCTGCCTTTTTGTCACTCCCCACTGGTTCCCTGACCAGGGTGCCCAGAGGCACTTACGAGGCCAGTTTGTAAGGCCAAGTGCAGCACGCGATCCAGGAAAATCAGCTTGAGCCTTCCTGGGAGAAAGCGAGCGGAGGGTCAGACTGGCACGTGGCTCAGGGGAGCCTTCAGCAGCCAGTGAGCTGTGTGGCTCCCAGTGAGAGGAGGCGGGTGGGCCGTGTCCCCACCCTGCCACCCCTGCCAACTGCCCCTCCCTGGTCACAGCACCTAACCTGCAGCCTACTCATCCCTCTCCCCACTACAGTGTGAGCGCCACAAGGACAGGGACCTTGTGGTCATCGTCATTTCTATGTCTAGTGCAGGTACCTGGAGCAGTACGGACACTTGGTCCAAATGGCCGTAGTAATAATAACACAGGATGGCACTTGCCACGGCCTGGCCCTGACAGAAATGCCTTACAGCCATTCACTCAAATCACCCTCCTAACAGCTTTTGGAGATACTCACTAATATTACCCCCATTTCATGGACGAGAGGCACAGAGAGGCCCCAGGTCACCCAGCAGAGGACAGAGCTGGGCCCGGGGACTCAGGCTGCCTGGCTCCAGAGGAGAAATTTGGAACCGTTCTCCCTGCTGCCTCCAAATGAGTAAGTGAGAAGCACAGGCGCTGTCCAGAGGACCCCGGGTGCAGTGGAGGCCACGGGGAGACCCTTGCCCCACAGGAAGCCTGCCACTCCTCCTGGAAGCCCTCCCAAGCCATTGCACATTAATTTTTTCTTAATACGGGATCAGAAGAGGGACTGGAATGGCAGGGATGCTCAGAAGGGGGGGAGAGGAACTAATGAGATGCCCGTGTGTGAATCCCATGCTTCATGAGGTGTAGAACCCCTCAGGGGAGGAGGAGAGGACCTGAGATCGAGAGATTGAGAGAGATCGAGGGAGATCGAGAGAGAGAGTGAGAGAGAGCGAGCGCAGAGCTGTGACTCCTTCCAGATGCCTCTGGGAGACACCCGGGGTGGAGACATGAGAGGGTCAAATGTCTGCTGAGGGTTGGCTGGGACCCGAGCAGATCCCGGGGGTCTAAGCTCGGCACAGTGCCTGTGGGGCGTGCAGGGTCAGCGTGGGGGGACCGAGCAGATACCGGGCGTCTGAGCTCGGCACCATGCCTGCGGGGCGTGCAGGTCAGCGTGGGGGACCATCTCAGGGAGGGAATCTGGGCCATGAGCTTTCTGGTCTTTGACCTCAGCTCTTCTAGCCCCTGACCTTGGCCCTGGCCACCCGCCGCTGCACCCTGGTTGCTCACAGATCTGAGAAGGAAGCAGAGGGCCCCCCTGCCCCTGCCCTGCTAACTCCCCCTCAGCAGCTGCGATGCTAATCGTTGCCGACAGTTTTGGCCCTGACTGTGAGAGCAGAGCAGGGAGGAGGCGGTGAAGACATGTGTCTGGCCCCAGGGCTGTTTACAGGCTGCGCCATCTCAGCCGCGATGACAGGTGCCTGCAGCAGGGATGAGGAGGGTCCCCGACAAGCAACCGCTCTGCCCAGGGAACAGATCCTACATGGCCGCTGAGGCCAGGGCCAGGGTCAGTGGCGCAGGGACCTGCAAGCAGGCTGCAGCCTCAGCCGCTGGCCTTGCAAACCTCAGGCGGATGAGCTGGAGAGAGAAACATCTACTCACTGGGTACAGAGGGTGGGTGTAAGGGCAGCCAGACCCACTTCTAATTCCTAGGTCTACACTGGCTCCGTGTGTGACCTGGGGCACGTTTCTTGTGGAGTTGCTGGGGGGGTGGTGTGTGTCACTTTGCTGAAACAGACGGGCAGACTGAGTGGAGCTGGATCCCAGCACAGTCCTGTAGGTGCCTCTCTCCCTCCCTCCTTCTCCCCCACCCCCCATCCCCCGCCTTCCTTTCACCTTCTCAAGGAGAGCTCCCTGGCCGGCTGCCCTGCAGGAGTTTGCGAGTTACCGAACTTTGAACTTCACAGAGCCTGGGGTTTCTTATCAGCAAATCGGAAGTGAAAAGTCATCTCTCACGGGGCTGCTGCAGACACTAAGCAAGCATTCGAGACTCTGAGCACGTCCTTGTCACACGTAACAATGGAGAGAGCACCTGCCCTTCCGACCTCACCTGCAGGAATGACGCACTCCCTCTGAACCCATCCTCGCTGCCCCAGTGGGCACCACCACCATCGAGGAGGAGAGGGGTCTAGGCACGCTCCTGGCTCAGACGGCCCCCCCCAGCCATCCCCACCACAGCCCTTCCCAGAGCTTCCCAGGCCAGAGACGATGCCACGTGTCGGCTCCAGCCTCCCCTGCTGGGGCAGGGTGGGTGCTAGCTTCAGCCGGAGGCGCCATTCCCTAGAGGCTTCCAGCCCCTTGGAAGAAGCTCTCAGAATCTCTCCCAGCCACAGTCACAGGGCTGGTTCAGCCCAACAACTGGAATTCTGAAAATCTCGTTTCTTGAGGGCAAGGAACTGGGCGTCCCAGAGAACAGGAGCCCCACCCCAGCACAGCTGTTCCCCAAGCCGGGGTCCTCTGGGTGAGCAGACACTAGGGCCAGTGCACAAGACACTTCAGGGGCAGGTGCATCACAGGGTGCTTGGGAGCAGGTAGCTGGAGGCCCACAGACCTGGGCTTCTAGGCCTGAATGGGGATGATGACACCTGACGCCCAGAGACATCGTTGGGATGCGAGGGAATGGGGAAGCAGCCAGCCTGGCGCCTGTGCCATCAGGGCTCTGGACAGACGCCTGCTGAGATGAGGGGGGTGACCATGCACCGGCCGCTGCTCTGACTTGCCCTCGGCTCTCTGCTCCCATGCCCTCCTGGCCCACATCAGCCTCCCAAACTCACCCTCCCCAGGAGCAGGCATCCTAGACCCACACCTAGAACATTGCTCATGCGCAAGGGACAGGAGCAAACCAAAGCACAGCCAAGCTTTCTTCCAGCTGAAGGTGCCAAACAGATCTTCAGACATCGCTGAGCACATAAATCCCCATCCCCTCAAAAATCAACTTCTCTGCCCAGCTCCCCTGAAAAACCCAGCCTCGGCAGGAACACCCCTTGGGACGGGGAGCTCAGTACTCCTGGGTGCAGTGTTTTACTGCTGGGCACCTACAGTGTTCATAGGCTGTCTCTGTGCTCAGTACGCTGAGCTCTGCTTCCAGAAACTTCTGTGCATTTTTTTCCCCTCCTGAAGCATATGATGCAAGCTTACCTCCTCCCCATCCCCCGCCAGGGGCGCGTATTTCAATTTGCCTCTGCTAATTCTCAGGCCTGGGCGCTGTGCTGCTAACCTTGCCTGTCTGTTCAACCCTGACCTTGACACGCATTGTTCTTCATGCAAAAGTAACGCATGGACTATCACCATCCTGCTTGCTTACAAAATTCCAGTCTAGGAGCCTGATGTTCTGAGCCCTCCGGGCAGTCCCAGGTCTCAGGGCAATGGCTAGGGAAGTCAGAAACCTCGTGCGAGTGAATCCCAGCTCCACCTGTCCTGGCTGCGTGATCTCGGACGAGTTCCTCCATCTTCTCTCAGCTTCCTTGTCCTCGTCCGTCAAAGGAGGGTTAAAACCCTGAGCTTGCGGGTGGTGGTGCAAATTCACTGAGATACCGCAGGTGAAGGCTCTGGCATGGTGTGAAAGCTCCGGGACTGGAGGCCCTGCCTTGTTTTCAAGAGCGAAAGGGCCAGAATTCCCTGGGGGGACACAGCAAGCATCAGCTCTCCCTGGAGCTGCAGGGAGGGGCCCGGGTTCTGAGGTGAGCCCATCCACACCAGGCAGACGAAAGCCGATCCCCGGGCAGACAGCTGGAGCCCACCGCCATGGGCCTCGAGCCCTGCGTCAGCTCCGCCTGTCCCAGCAAAGGGGCCTTGGGGTTGACACGGCCAGTGCCAAGCCAGATGGGGCCGCGGCCAACTTTCCAGTCAACCCAGATGTTTGCCTTTCTCGGATGAAAACTCAAAAACGTGGCCTTGGTCCACGTGGCTGTGAGAGCTGCGTGGTCTCCAGACTCTGGCGGGGCACAGGCAAGCTCCGGGGTGGGATTGTTGATAACTCCCAAGGGTCAGGGAGAGACATGGTGCAGCCAGGGCCTGGGAGGCTGGCTGGGGACACGCTGCATGGCTTCAGAGAGAGAGAGAGGGGAGCCACAGGGGCCAACACTGCCTCCCGGAGCCCAGCCCCTGAGGAAGGGGGCTCTGTGGGACCCTGGGAGGAAAGGCGTGTCTGGGCCACGTGACTGAGCATAGCTGTGTTCTGCAGGGACTCTGCCACAGTCTGGCCCCGAGCCTCAGAAGCACAAGGTGACTGGGGGAAGCTGTGAAGTCACGTGGGCAAGTCACGTGGCTCCCAGGCTGCTCCATCAGGACCCCCTTGATGGGGATGACCACCCTCCTACCCCCCATCGAGAAGCACAGCCCTGTTTTTCCAGAGAAATACAGGCTCAGAGAAGCAAAGTCACCAGGACCAAGAACATTCTAGAACCCAGAAGTCTGCCTGTCTTGCCAACCATCCCTGAAACCCTCCGAGCAGTTTGTCTTCTCCCAAAATCCTCCACAGTAGCTCACTGTCACGACTGCTTGAAGAGGCACTCTGACCCCAGGCGTGGACACACGGCTGGGTGCTGGCACCCTGTCAACTCAAACACAGTTCCCAGCATCCCTGCCCTCTCTATACAACGTCCAGCTGCGTTTTCTTGCGCTTTATATGTTTATGTTGCCCTGGTCTTTGTTATTTCTCACTCAGTGTGCTGGCATGCTTGGCATTCCAGGGTCTGCCCCCTGGTACCCGGCTTGACAGAGTGTGCCGAGCATAGTGGGGGAGGAGAGGGGGCACCTGGGACACGGCAGGTGGAGGCTGAGCTTTGGAGATGTGTGTGTGTGTGTGCATGTGTGTGTGGTCACAGCACCGTGTTCATGACCCACAGATCTCCATGTCCACACCCACCACCTCAGGGCCCCAGTCCAGCACGAACAAAGCTGGTGCTGCTCTGCTGGGAGCAGGGTCCTTGGGCATCGGGTGGGACCAGGTGTCGGGCAGGTGGGTGGGTGGGCAGGCAACCCTCAGGGTGCAGGGTCTGGCCTTCTCTCCTGCTCCCCACCCTCCCAGGGGAGGGCTGCCCTGCGGTCTGTGGGTGCGGTCGCTGTGCCGAGGGGGCAGGCCCAGGACCTCCCCTGACAGCAGCCATCAGTGTCTGGGCCTCACAGGCAGCATGCGTGCGTCCCTGCTGGCTCCAGGGCCCTGTGCTCACACGCCCTGCCTCAACCATGTAAGAGACGAGGTGGCATTGGAATGAAGACTCCAGGCGCAGGTGTGCAGCATGGTAGTTAAGACGCCTCTCCAGACACCTCCATCACATTTCACAGGAGTCCCGGCTCCACTTCCATTTCAGCTTCCTGCTCAAGTGATCCCGGGAGGATTGAGTACTTGGGCTCCTGCCACTCACGTGTGAGACCTTAACAGTTCCAGGCTTCAGGCTTTGGCCTGGCCCAGCTTAAGCTATTGTAGCCATTTGGGGAGTGAACCAGCAGATGGAAGATATCTCTCTGTCTCTGTCTCTCTCTCTCTTTGTCATACCACCTTTTAAATAAATGTTTAAAAATAAATAAATGGTCCAGAGTGACTTCCATTTTCATTTTCACTAGTGTCACCTCTTGGGTCCCTGATAGGTACTCTGATTTTGCACATCGCTGTCAGGTTGGCTCGTGAGTTGAAGAGGAGGAAGTGACCCCAGTGACGCTGCAGGACCCTCCAGCAGACTGCTCAGGGCTCAGGACTGTGCTTGGTGGCCAAACCTCAGACAGCTGAGGACCGGAAGACTTGCCCAGAGCTGGGGCCCTGGAGACAGGAGTGGCCTGGCCCCACTGTCTGCGTCCCCACTGCCCTTGGCACTTGTCCAGTCACTGCACCGGCTCCTGTCTGATGCCACCAGTGGTGTGCGGCCCCCACTGCACCATGTGCACAGGAGAGCAGGTGCTTCTTCCTCACTCCCCGCCGTGTGGCCGGGGCCTGCACACTCTGGGAACCGCAGTGCGGACTCGGTCGATGTGAGCGTGACTGACTGGCATGTGAGATGCAGAAGTCATGGGTGGGCCTGGTGGAAAGAGGAAGGAAAGCAGAAAAGAGCAAAGCAGCCTGCGGGGGAGATGCGCACACACTCCTCTGGGGGCGCTGGGTCTGCCCCCTTTGCCCTTTCTCCTAACACTGACAAAGAAAATAGCACAGCTGTCCCTTGGCACCCTGGGGCATTCGTTCCAGGGCCCCAGAGGATGTCGACATTTGCGGACGCTCAGGCCCTCCGCGGGAAAGGGAGAAATACTTGCACAAATGCCCATTCTCCTGCAGGATGCTGCCTCAACACACTCGCGGAAAACGGAATTTATCTCGGTGCAAAGTTAATCGAAATCCAAATGTGAGAAGTCCATGTAAGCGTATATTACGAAAAAATTATGCATGGGTTTCAAAATTTTTACACCAAAATAAAGTTAGCTTTAATTTTTAAAAAAATTTGCTTATTTAAGACAGAGAGAGAGAGAGAGAGAAAGAGAGAAGAGAGAGAGAGAGAGGGGATGCACATTCCCATCTGCTAGTTCACTCTCCAAATGCCCGCAACAAATGGGGCTGGATCAGGGCCAGAGACGGGCACCAGGGCCTCGTCCAGCCCTCCCAGGTGGGTGGCAGAAACCCAGTCACTTGAGCCATCACTGCTGTCTCCCAGTGTGCATTAGCAGGAAGCTGGAGTCAGAGCCACAGCTGGGCATCGAATCCAGGTCTTCCGATATGGGATGCATTTTCAATGCCAGGCTACGCACTCACTCCCTAAACTAACATTTTCATTCCATTGTTTACCCCCATATCTTTAAATCATCTGTAGGTCACTCTTAACATCTTACACAATGTAGGTGCTATGCACTAGCTCTACAGTACTCTTTAGGGGAATATGACAAGAAAAGAAGGAAGTCTGAATGCATTCAGCACAGACACAACCTTTGTGGGCCCAGCCACGCAGCCCACGAACGAGACGGCAGGGGAGCATTGCTCGCACGAACGAGGATCTGTGCAGGGCATGGGCTACAGCAGGGGATGCCACACGGCCCTGAGGGCATGTGAATTCACCACAAGCCTCAGTGCATGACAGATTCAAGTTTGGCTTTCTGGAACTTTCTGGAATTTTTTCCCAGATATTTTTGCTGTGCGGTTGGCGGAATCTGTGGATGCAGAGCCCACATGTACCGAGGCCGACTGTGAGAGCTTCCATTTGTTGACCTAATGCTGAGCGCACGCAGCACCCCAAGTAAAGCCCTCGGCAGTCCTAAGAGGCTGCTGCTGCTATTGCCACGGTCTCGCAGGGCAGGGGAGGGAGGCATGGAGGCGTCCACGTCCAGTGGGCAGGCTGGCCCTGACGTCTGGCAGCTCAGTGCTGACTGCCCTTTGCTGCTACCACACCGTGAAGCCGCCTGTGCTTATTTTCAGTTTGGAAATTATAGTCCTTGCTCGCTTGCTCGGGGCTGAGTCTGATGTAGGGAACAGCCCTGCCCCTCCCATCTTTGGGTGCCAGGCCAGGCACCCCCTCAAAGCCTCCTCAGCGAGCCCACTGCTGACAAATGGAAGAAATGCATGCCAGCTTGAGGCCTGGAGCGGCAGGCAGGCTCAGACATGGGCACATGGTCAACCCCCCAGCCATGGCGTCGAGACCCACAAGAGCAGCGGAAACAAGCCTGAGGCACTGGGGCAGCGTTTGCTCAATGACTGAACGAACACACGTTAGAGTTCTCCCACCATCCACAAGGGGACAGGGAACTGGGGTCTCCATGCCACGAGACAGAGATCCTGGGGCAGACACACAACACTGGCCCAGAGACGGGGTAGGGGGTGGGGGAGCAGGAGGCAGGGTGAGGACGAGGCCTGGAGGCCCCTCCAGAGAGAGAAGGAGGGAGTCCCTGAGTCACCAGACCAGGTGCTCTGGGCCCCTGGTGCCTGTGCAGCGGTGCATGTGGGACGGTAAGGCTATGAGGGGGTCCCGTACCATGGGATCCCCCAAAATCCGAGCAGGAACCTCTGCTAGAAGGAGGAGCCCCTCACAGGCAGTGGAGCAGGAGGGCTGAGCTGGCTGCACTCAGGAGCCCCTGGGGGCCCCAGAAGCACCCTCAAGGCAGAGCTGCAAAGCCTGCCTAGTCGAGCAGCCTGGCCACCTGCCCAGCCCTGAGACCCTGGGGGCGCGTCCTGCACCCTACCTCCCCTGACCAGGGCACCCAGCACTCACCTGGTCTAGGCGGGCAGGGGACACACGAGGTCACTCCCCAGAAGGCCCCCACGCTGCCACAGCAGTCCTCTTGGGCGGTCAGCTCCAGCAGGGGGTTGGCACACTGGAAGAGAGGCATGGGTGCCTGTGACCCCCTCTCCCCTCCCCTGTGGCGCACAGGGGTGTCTCAGGAGAGCCCGGGACACACAGCTCGCCCCTCACATTGTGGCAGCCCACGGCATTCCCAAGGGAGTCAGCTGATGCCCCAGAAAAGAATAGAGATGCCTGCAGTCCTCCCTCCCAGACCCTAGGCTCCCAAGCTCTGCCCTGCCGGCGTCGGCAAACTGCCGGCTCCAAGGCCTGGCCCCAGTGCGCACCCGGAGGGTCCCAAGGACAGCTTTTCTTGGCCCACCTGCAGGGTCATGTGTGGTGTGGGCCCTGCTGTGAACAGTGGCTTGGGCTCAGAGACACTATGAGCTGAAGGGCAGGGAGTCCCTAACCTCTCAAGGACTTTCAGGAGATACCAAACTGCAACCCCAAGGAATAGCACCCCGGGCTGGCCTCACCCCTGTTCCTGGGTGCTTGGCATCCCAAAGCTCACCTGCACCACCAGGGCTTGGGGTGAATCTGTCATTGCCAATTCCACCTCTCTCTGGGACCCCGTCTCATCTGCACACAGGACTCTGTCCCCAGAGCCTCATGGCCCTGCTGTACATGTGCCTGGGTGGCCAGTGCCCAGCCAGCATTCACTGGGCTCAGATTCTAGGCTGCCTGGGCCTGAAGATGCTGGGGACAGATCCTCCAGATGGCCACATCCTTGGGTCTTCTGCTGTGTGTCTGGAACGGCAGGTACCACGTGGAGCCCAGGCAGCAGGCCCGGCCCCTCCACACTCAGGCCCTGGGTTTTCCCACGTGGGAAAGAGGAGATGGCAGACACTCAGCCCCAAAGGAGAAGGAGAGAGAGGAAGGCAAGTGCAGAGGGCGGGAGGGGGAGACTGCTGTTCTGCAAGCCTCCATGACCGGGGCATGAGCCGACTCTCACCTGTCCGTTCACGGTGCTCAGGTAACACCGGCCCAGCAGTCCCTGAGGCCTGAGCACTGCCGGGGGTGGCGGCCGAGGGGGCTCTCCTGACTGAGCCAGGATGGTGTTCCTGTCCCAGTGGCCGCGGCCGGAGCTGGCGGGAGGCTGGGCAGGGGGCCGCGTCTCCACGCTGTTGTCGTCTGGGGCTCTCTCGGTCTCGGGCCGCACCCGGGCCACCTGGTGGACCTGCACGGAGGCCTCGGGCGGGTGGTGAATGTGCACCTTCACCAGCGAGGGGTTCACCGAGGCTGGACGGAGGGGCGGGACTTAGTGCAGGGGAAATGGGGCCACGCCCCCACTTTCCCACCCAGAAGGAGTGCCCTGGGCCCGGTGGGCCACCAACTGTGTGCCTCACCAAAACTCTCCTCTGTTTCTTCACTCCCTGCCTGGAACCCCAGGAAAGTCCCCACAATGAGGACGGGGCACAGCTCAAACTGTTTCCCCGTGGACTTTGCCTATGAAGTTGTGCGCTGGATCCTACCTCCCTCCAGGGCCCCAAACAGACCCCGGGGGCACACAGAAACCCCTGCTCCCACCCCAGGGCCTTTGCTCACGCGAGACCCTCTGCTTAATCAAAGGCTACCCAGCGACGAAGGCTAACTCAAGTGCATCCCTGCTGTGTGGCCTCCCCCAGAGCTCCAGGTTCAAGGGTTTTTCCCCTCCTGGCCTCCTTCAGGAATCCATATTATTATGATTTTTGCACCCTTCATTTGGCACTAATCATAGGAGCGGGGAAAATGGCATCTTGTGTGTTGATTTCCCCTCCAGCCTCCTTCTGTCAAGCATCCTTGACTGCTCAGCAGAAGGGGTTAGAGAAGGTCAGGCAATGTCGGGGAGCCCCGAGGGGTCTCGGCAGTGAAGGCAGCTTTCTTGTCCCAGCCAGCACAGGCAGGCACAGGGACGCCAGCCCCCCTCCCCGGCGCACCTGCCGGTCCCAGCTGCGCTAGCACTCACCGAGCTGGTTGGAGAGAGGCAGGGTGAAGGTGGACTGCTTCAGGGGGACTTCCAGCAGGGCCCCACGGCGAGAGCCCCGCTCTGGGGGCTCCCTGTCCGGCTGCGGGATGGGCAGGTGGCAGAACTTCCCGGTGGAGTTGGAGGGGCACCAGCACTCATCCCTGCCGATGCAGCGGCCTCCGTTCAGGCAGGGAATCTGGCAGAAATCTACAAGGTCGACCCTCAGGGTGACCGGCGTGGGAAGACACACAGCACCCACCGCATAGCCAGCAGGTGACAACAGATCAGCAAGGGGCGCAAGACCCCACATCTCACGGCTTGGAGAGCCCGGCACCCGCTGAAATGGAGGGACTTTCTCCAGGGCCCAGGAGCAAAGAAGGATCCACAGTAGCCCCCTCCCCACCTTGCCCCTCTAAAAAGCCCTCTCAAACCTTTCCCTGCCCCCTACAACAACCTGGGGTATGCGGCAGTGGCGTTAACACGAACCCCCTCACTCCTGTGTTGAGGAATCAGAGAGGTTAGGTGATTTGCCCAGAGTCCCACAGTTAGCCCAAGGCAGAGCTGGTGAACTCAGCTCTCCATGTCATGGGAGCAGGGGACTTCCTGCCTACAGGTCCAGTCTAGGGCAGCCTGTCCCTCTGTCCCCACCCAGGGCCAGTCTGGAACCATCTCAGGCGAAGGGACTCACAGATGCGGAAGCCGGACTGAGGGTCATGCCCGTGGCCCCCCTGGCTGTACAGGGTGGTGGTGTCACCCCGCTCACAGCTGTTGGCACAGTGCCCGCGGGCACAGGTCTGCCTGCAGATGGTGGGCGTGAAGACGATCTTGATCTTCTTGATTTTCTCCGTGAGGTTCAGCCCTGCAGAGAGAGGGCTTGGGTCCAGGGGGCGGGGCTGAGACTCGGTCCACCTCTCCCACCTGGGTGGCAGGCCGTTTTCATACAGAACAAACCAAAGAAGGAGGCAGGCTCAGGCAGACCCAGGGAAGGGAGGGGTGTGCGTAGCGGAGGGGTGGCAGGAAGAGGAGGAGTCCCTGGGAGGTGGGGACTTTCCACGGACTGATGGGATGGGGGCTTGGAAAAGCAGGGAAGGGGGCCTGGAGTTGCAGTGCAGGGGGCTAAGCCACTCCTGCAACGCTGGCATCCCTCATGGGCACTGTCTGCCTCACTTCTGAGCCAGCTCTCTACTAATGGGCCTGGGAAAGCAGTGGAAGATGGCTCAAGTGCTTGGGCCCCTGCACCCATGTGGGAGACCTGGAAGAAGCTCCTGGCTCCTAGTGCTGGCTGTTGCAGCCATCTGGGGAGTGAACCGGCAGATGGAAGTCTCTCTCTCTCTCCCCCTCTCTCTCCTTCGCTCATAAGTCTGACTTTCTAAATAAATCTTAAAAAAAAAGAAAAAGGGGCCAGCGCCGCAGCTCAATAGGCTAATCCCCCACCTTGCGGCGCCGGCACACCAGGTTCTAGTCCCGGTTGGGGCGCCGGATTCCGTCCTGGTTGCCCCTCTTCCAGGCCAGCTCTCTGCTGTGGCCAAAGTGCTTGGGCCCTGCACCCCATGGGAGACCAGGAGAAGCACCTGGCTCCTGGCTTCGGATCAGCGCGGTGCGCCGGCCGCGGCGGCCATTGGAGGGTGAACTAATGGCAAAGGAAGACCTTTCTCTCTGTCTCTCTCTCTCTCACTGTCCACTCTGCCCGATGCAAAGGAAGCAACTGGCTGGCTTGGTCTAGAAGGGGTGGAGTTGGCAGGAAGTAGGAGGAGGAAAGACTGAGGCCTGAGGGTTCAGGTTCAAAGTTGACTATGGAGGCAGCAAAGGCAGGAGGGGATCACAAATGGGCAGAAATCTCAACCAAGCCCTGATCGGCTGGGAGCCCTGGAACCTGGCCCAAAGCAGGTGTTCAAATACCAGGTGCTGATTGGCTGAAAGAATGAAGGGAGATGACAGTGCAGCCTCTCTGTGAGAGTCGGCCAGAGATGGAGACGCTCGACTCTGGCCGGCCCTGAGACAGGGCGTCCTTACCCCAGGGGGATGCGGTCTGCGGGGCGCCAGCCCTCGGCTCCAGGCCAGCGGCCACAGGCAGGGCGTTGGAAGTCAGCTGGCCGCTGGCGGCAGCGGCCGGGTAGCGTCGGACGGTCCGGGAGAGCCCCGCATGCTGCTGCGGGGGCCTGGTCTGGCTGAGCCCACTCAGGGTCCTGTGGAGGAAACCGAGGCACAGGGGGCTTGAATATCCCAGGAGCAGGTCTTCAGGCCCTCCCTCCTGCTGGCTGCTTGCTGCCCCCTCCCCAGCCGACTCCTGGCCATGGAGGTGCCTGAGGCCCAGGAGGCTGAGCTGTTAGGCAGCCGGCTCTGGGGTTACCCACCCTGATGGAGCCAGGCTTTGGCTGGGTGATTCTGGGCAAGTCACTTGGCCTCTCTGGGCCTCTGAGCCCTTGATTCAAAATGAAGGTGCTAGACTAGGTGGCTCTGACATGCTGGGAGTCTTTGAGATCCCACTTATGGATGAGCCCCCGTCCTGAAACCAAGTCCTGTCACCTCCCCTGCAACACAGCCCTTCACCCGAATCACCTGTGCCAGAGGTGCCCAATGGTGCAAGCTCACAGAGCCTGGAATCTGCTTCTCACTTGTTTTTATTGCGTAAACAGTAGAACAGTAATATCGGGGGGGGGGGGCATGAACACATCACACCCTCCCACACTGACGCAGCAAACACTTCTGCCTGTGGTCTCGTAGATGCCACACCTGTTAGCATCACTTGCAGATGCATCTGAAGCGATTTAATTTCCTGTTACATCACAGCGTAGGCAATTCTGTGATTTTTTTTTTTTATATTTATCAAGCTCATTGCTACATGTAGTCTATCTTCAGATAAAACACAACGTAGGGTCTGGTGCTGTGGCATAGTGGGCAAAGCAGCTGCCTACAGCACCAGCATCCCACATGGGTGCCGGTTCAAGTCCCTGCCACTCCATTTCCAATCCAGCTCCCTGCTGATGCACCTGGGAAAGCAGCAGAGGGTGGCCACTGACCAAACAAGGACAAAATGGGGAAAATATGCAAAACCTTATTGTGGACCAGAAAACAACCTCTAGGATATCTAAAGAGTTCCTAGAAACAAAAAAGACAGAGACTAACAGCCCTGGAAGGAAAAAGGCAGAGGATATGAAAGAGCAAGCACAGAAAAATAATGTTTCCTACAACCCAGAAATACGCTCAGCCTTTCTCCTTAGAAGAGGCGTGCAGGTGAAGATTTTTAATCCATCGCTTAGCAAAGATGCAAAAATTCAATCACATACTCACTGGGCGAGATGGCACAGATGCACACTCTCAGGTGCAGACTGGAACGGCCCTTGTGGAGAGCAGCGTAGCCACGTCATGAGGCGTGGATGCCTGGCCCCTGCAGCTCCAGCACCCCCACAGGAGTTCAAAAGCTCTGGCCCACAGCGAGGTTCGAGTTTGGCACAGTGGCTAAGATGCCACTGGAGATGCCCGCATCCCATGTCAGAGCACCTGGGCTTGAGGCCCAGCTCTGCTCTTTTTTTTTTTTTTTAAGATTTATTTTATTTATTTGAAAGATAGAGAGGTAGAGCCAGAGAGAGAGAAAGAGAAAGAGATCTTCCATCTGTTGGTTTACTCCCCAAATGGCCGCAACGTCAGGGCTGGGCCAGGCCGAAGCCAGGAGCCAGAAATCCTATCCAAGTCTCCCACAGAGTGGCAGGGGGCCAAGCACTTGGGCCTCTTCTGCTGCATCTTCCAGGCACATTAGCAGGGAGCTGGATCAGAAGTGGAGCAGCGGGGCTGGTGCTGTGGCATAGCGGTGAAAGCTGCTGCCTTTATGGGCGCCAGTTTGAGTCCAAGCTGCTCCACTCTGCTTAGGCCTGGGAAAGCAGCAGAAGATGGCCCAAGTCCTTGGTGCACCCACGTGGGAGACCTGGAGGAAGCTCCTGGCCCCTGGCTTCAGATCAGTCCAGCTCCAGCGGTTGTGGTCATTTGGGGAGTGAACCAGCGGGTGGAAGACCTCTCTCTCTCTTTGTCTCTCCTTCTCTCTCTGCAACTCTAACTTTCAAATAATTAAATAAGTCTTTAAAAATGAAAAAAGAAAAAGAAGCGGAGCAGCGCTCTGATACGGGATGCCAGCATCACAAGGGGTGGCTTAGGCCACTGCACCACAGCACTGGTCCCTATCCACACCACATTCTTGCACGGCCCTCTACACGTCCCCCCGCTGTTTCCTTTCCTCCCTTAGCACCCCCCTGACATATCACACACACCTGAGCCCACACCCAGGGGCCCCAACCAAGGCACCTGAAAATGTCCCAAGTGATACATGAGCAGGGTTATTCCCAGAGGCCCTGTTCTGCAAGGGCATGTTTTGTTGTTGAGAATAGGAACAACTTTGGTGTCCTGAGGGAGAGAGCTGGCTAAGCTAAGCAGGGTCAGAACAAGGCACCGCCCACCCACCGGTGTGGAAAGGCCCCACCTTCCACTACGGCGAGCGAACCCACCAGCTGTTTTTGGACAGCCTGACCTAACCATGGTTTTCACATTTCTAAATGGTTGGGGGGAAAAAATCAGAAGAATCGTATTTCCATGACATGAGAAAATGATATAAAATTCAAATTTAAGTTTCCATAAATAAAGTTGAATTGGAACGCGGCCACACTCATTGTCTGAGTCTTTCGCTCTCCGACGGCGCGGCTGAGCAGTTGCAGAGGCCATCTGTCACAGCGAGCCCAGATATTTACTGTCTGGCCTTTTATGGAAGAGATTTGCTGGCTCCTGGTAGAGGGCAGATGAACTTCTGGGTGAAAATACAGCTCATCCGCGTGCATGCTGCATTGCTTCGCATATTCATCAAGCAGCCTTGGAAGAATGCCCCGGAAAATTAGTGATGGGGTTACCTATGGGGGAGGGGGTTGCACACAGGGAGGGGGTGGGGAATAAACACAACTCAGGCCCTGTGCCAAGGACGCACGTCCCAGGCAGTCTCTCGTGTAGGCCCTGCCATGCCCCCAGGAGTTTGACACTCACCGTGCCCATTTTAGAGAAGTAGAAACCCCGGCTGCCGAGAGGCCATACCTTGCTGAAGGGCAGAGGCCAGGCTATCTAACCAGCCCCCCCCCCCCCGCAGCCCTAAGCCCACCCAACCATCTACCCATGGCCATTTTGCAGATGAGGGCACAGAGGCTGGGGAGGTGAAGAAGAGCCGGCCCGGGCCGGCAGGGAGGAGGGCCTGGAGTCTGGGCTGGGCTGCAGGAGGAAAGGCCGACTCCTCTCCTCCCACTCATTCAAGAAGCACTCCCCGAAGGTCTGGCACGTGCCCCCGGGTCTCAGCTCCATTAGAGGTCCGATAAAGGGACCAGCACCCAGGCAGGGTGAGGGGCCCCGGAAGGGAGGGCTAGGCTGTGAAGGGCACAAGGGCTTCGGTGATCGCTATTCTGCTGGTGGAGGGGTGAGGTGGGGGTAGGGGCTGGGGCGTTGACCAAGGTCTGGGCCAGCAGGGCGTGAGCACAAGGACCAAGAAGGAAGCGTGGATTTGAGGAAGATTTAAGGCATGCAGACAGAGATAATTCCCAGCCATAGCTTAGGCAAATGGGTGGATGGAGGCCCAGGAACCAGGACCTCAACGATAGAGACCCCTGAAGCAGAGGACGGGCTCAGTTTGGGACATGCTGAGGGTTCCATTCCTCTGGATGGATCTCAATGCAGAAACACTGGGAGGCTGGACTCGGGAGAGAGTTGGGGGGCTGCAGACCCCATGAGGGTGGGAGTGGGATGGGGGCTTCCCACGTGAGTAGGTGGCGGCTGCTGAACTAAGGGGCGGGCAGGGGAGTTTGTCACTGTCAGCCTGGGGCCTTGATTCTGCTCGTGTCTCCTGGGTTAAAAAAGGGAAGTCTTTTCCAGCCCTCGGCACCTGCTAGCGCTTGTCTGCTAGGGCACGCCGTGGCCAATGAACAAGCACCAGCTCCCCTCTCGCTGAGGACACGTGGCCTGCTGCTGGTGAGCCTGGGGTCTTTCGTGCAGCAGACGTCGGTCAGTTTCTGCTGATAAAACTGCTCCCGGCCCCAATCATGGAATTAACCCTGGGGAGAGTTTGTGTTACTCCTTGTGACTTCCAGGGCTCTGACACCTAAAACTCTGAGAGATGTCGAGAGGAGCAGGAAGGGTGGAGGGGGCGTGGCCAGCGAGGGGGAGGGGCAAGGAGAGGAGGCTCACAGCCAATCCCAGGCCTCTGGGTGGTGCACCCGGCCTCTGCACTCTGCTTCTGGCCACAGGTTCCAGGGCTGCTCTTCCTCTAACTGCAGCCCCACCGAGTGCCTGGGCGTCTCCCAAGGGGCTTGGTTTCCCCTGCAGAGCTCCGCACCCCCAGGCCAGACGCCAGGGACCAGCTGGAGGATACTAGGAGGCCACGTGCTCAGATGGTCCATGTTGGGGGGGGGGGGGGGCACACCCGCCAGCTCCCAGCACACTTGATGGGGGCAACGTCTACGCTGGCATCCGCAGGTGGCTCCCATGTGTCTCGAGACCACTGCCGCTGCTGTGCCCCCCCCCCCCATCCAGCCCCTTCGGCCTCCCCAGTCAGCCCAAAGCCCCCACGCAGCTGCCACGAGTCCCATCCCCGTGGGCCCCTAGCTCTTTCTGTGTGTGGCACACCAGGGCTGAGAGGGCCTGAGAGGCCGCAGGAGACTGCCAGGCTGGGGTGGGGAGGGCATGGAACCCTAGGAGTCTCTCCAGCCCACTGCTGCACCCCTCTCTGCTTCCCAGCCGGCTCTGGAGGCAACATGGCGACCCTGATCCCAGTGGGTGAATGTGGGGGGGGAGCCCTGGGAGGCCTGACCCCTGCCTCAGCGGCAGCCTCCGTTTCCCAAGGGCCCAGAGCCTCCCATTAGCCTCGTCCTCTCCTCTGCCTCCCAGACCCTTCGACCCTCCATCCCTTGTGAACACTTCTCCACGGACGCTGTCTCCCTGTCCCCTCCTGCCTGGGAGAGGGAGCAGGTGGGGGAGCCGGGGCAGGCTGCCGGGGCTCCCCCTGGGGCACCTTGGGGGCAGAGTGGCAGGACAAGGTGGCCCCCAGGGACTGCCCAGGGCCCCAGGAAAAGCCTCCTCCTCCTACAAGGAAGAGCCGCTCCAGAACCCTCTGTCTGCCTGCCTCTGGGCCACAGGACCACCCGCAGCACGGAAGCTTGGCCAGGGACACGTGGTCCCTCCACGGAGTCACCACAGCACCGAGCACACAGCTGCTGCCCCAAAGATACTGATCACGTTGAACTTGGGACTTCCCCAGGGCTTCTCCCAGCTAGGAAGCCGTCTCCCCAGCCAGCTCGGGGAGAGCCCGGCTTTTAGGAATTCATCACTCAGCCACTGCCCAGTATGCTGGGGAGCCCCTCGCAAGACGCACAGTCCCAGCCGGCACGAAGGGCTTGGGATCCAGATGGGGCGGGAGGACTGCAGGGCTTGCTCCACGTTACTCCTCCTCTGAGCATCCCTTCTCCCCCACGGCCCAGGAAAGCCATACAGGACCACGCAACACACAACGGAGCAGTTATCGGCAGCGTGGTAGCCACCCTGGACAGGGTGTCTCTCCTCCTGGGGTGCAGTTCTGGGCACAGGGGTGCTGAGGGGCACACCCCTGAGGAATCTGAACTGCGGAAAACAAGGGGTATTCCCAGGAGCTGCTGGGGACCAGGGCGAGGCTGGGAGGCTCCTGGCTGTGCAATGGAGGTTACTGCTCCTAGTGCCAGGACCAGAGGGGCAGGGAGCCCACCCGTAGGAAACTCGCCCAGCGGTGGCATCCTTCCTTGGGTGACTGTGGGTCCCAGGGGCGGCTGGGGTGGGGTGGTGGAGTCTCTGGGAGCCGCAATCCACACCCAGACCAACACAACCACCCTTGCTGAACACAGGGAGCACCAGGCAGCAAACATACAAGGACGCTTCAGGAAGTTCACGGAAACGGACTTCAACAGTAAGTCAATTTCGGGGCAAAAGACTGAAATCAGGCCTAGTTTTTCATAAGACACACTTTCCATGAACTTTTTGAAGACACTCCCCACCCCACGCCCAAAACATCACCTTGCCAAGGCCCCCTACCCACCCTGGGGGCCGGAGAAGCTCAAGGCTGGACTGGGCTCAGACATGGAAAAACCCACGATTCTGGAGCTCGCCCGGCCTCTCACCTGCAGCGGAAGCCTCTGGAACTCTCCCCACATGACAGACGAAAACGAATGGAAGGAAAAGAAACGGGCCAACAGGGGTCTGAGGAACATGGCACGCGCTGCTGGAGGCTGGGGGAGGGGAGGAGGTGACCTTAGGCTGAGGGGGTTGGAGCAGGACCACTGTCCAGAGCCAGGATCCTCGTGTGTGGTCTTTTCACCTCCACCAAGTTGGCCATGAGGTGCCAGCCTCCTGAACCCCGGGTTCCCAGCTCCCAGCCCTTGGGTGCTGTCCACCTGCCATGACACACCCTCCCACAGTGCACACCTGGCAAACCCAGGCCTATGACTTCACGTTCGGTTCCCTACTCCTGGGCCTGCCCGAACCGGCCTATTGCAGACAACGGCAGCGGGGCCTGGGTCAAGGACAGCCAAAGCCCTGCCTGCTCCTCCAGGGGCGCAGATACACCAGGACCATAAACCAGGACCTTGACCTAAGAAGTCTGCACACAGCCACGCAGCAGCCCAACCCTGTCAACTGCCAGGCGCGCGACACCTGTTGCGGCAGCTCCATTCTTCAGCTTTTAGCTTCCTGACCGCAGCTGACCATTTTACAGAAGACAAAGCGGAAGCACGGAGGAGATGCCAGCCCGCCCCAGGTCATGCCCAGCAGGGTCTCCAGGCCGGAGCTCTCCTGCCTTCCGCGAATGGCTTCCACCCACCTTGCTGCCCAACCAGGTTGTGACCGGAACCTCATCAGGGCTTGAAACTCCAACAACTGCCCAGGGCAAACTCTGATTTTGATCGGCTGCTTCTGTTCAGGGACAATTAAGAGTGGGTGCCACTCACAAGTGCCCCAGAGAAGTACCACTCGCAGAGGGCCTAAAAAGTGCCTGAAGCATTGACATGCATTCAGCTAGGAGTCCTCCTGACAGCTCTGGAAGGGTGTGGTGGTCATCCCCATCCTCCAGATGGAAAAACTGAGGCCAGGAAGCTAAGCCCCTTGAGATGCACACTCAGGCTTCCTCCCTGTAGGACACAAATGATTTCACAATTCCGCCCTCACTTATGACCTGTGCTCTGGAGGGCCTGTGACCTCAACAGGAACATCAAAGAAAAAAGAAATATGGGATTCATTCATTCCCCGCGGCAGGTGGCGGCCTGGCTGGGGTGTGGAAAGGACACAGCCACCCCACAGAGCCAGCCCCCCTGCGCGGGGCACTCATGGGCACCACCCCGGGCAGTGGTCAGGGGCAGAGGTTCCAGGAGGAAAATGATGCGTGGGCGAACTGGCTGGACACAGAAATGCGGTTGCCCGGGAGGTTTTGATTTGTAATCTCTGTTTTGCAAGGACCGGGGATTTTTCTCTTAAAAAGTACTTCACTTCCTCGAATTTTAGACCTTTTACAAATATTTTTTTAGGAGAAATAAGAAGAAAAAGATGGGGGGAGGGACTCGAGAGAATGCCTGTTAGAGCCACTCACTTCCACAGTGAATCACGGGTACCAAACCACAGCTATGCGGCTGACAAAGGAGCTGTGTGTTTTCCCCTTTGATGATTGCAAATCACTTAGTAATTCTCACTATGTCATCTGCAGATAGAGCAATGGACGGACACACAGCCGCACCCTGCTGGGACCCGAGGGCCGCCGCCTTACACCACAGTCGTCAGATGACTTTGAACTTCATCCGTTTTCCCTTTCTAATCATTGTCTGGAAGATTACCCTGCAAGGCTTCAACCTCCCCCTTTAGCCATCCCTGCGGAGCTGGGCTGCCTGTGTCGTGCCTGGGGGGAGGTCGAGGGGGGGCAGGTGGGGGCACTGATCCAGTTCGCTCCCCAAGTAGAAACACGTGTCCATTCCAGAGCCCCTGTTTTTATTACTGTTCTCATGATACCTCTTTGCTTTGCTAAAGGGATTGTCACCGGAGTCGTTCAGAGCCGCTGACGGCAGACGTACAGATGGAGCACCTGGAAAACCCATCGGACCCAGAGCCAGGACAAGGGACAAACCCGATGTGTATCTGAGCTCAAAAGGAGATTTCACAGGGCCTGCAAATCTCCACGAGGACTTTCAAGGCAAGCTCACGCCACAGCTTCCCACCCACATCCTGCCTCTGCCTCTGTCTCTGTCTGTCTGTCTGTCTCTCTCTTTCCCATATATATAGAGAGAGGGACTCATTGAGCATCACGGTTCTGCAAAGAGCAGCCTGAAAGAGACCCTGGGCTGCCCACCCACTCCCTCCTTGCCTCATCTCTCCTTCTCTCTTCCTTTCGAACAAAAATCCTAAAGGGCTTAAGTCAGTCCAGGGCTCCGAGGACAGCGCAAGCCTGAGCCGCGTGCTGCTCCTGTTCTTCCGAGGCCGGATGCTGGAAACCGCACCCACGGCCACTTTCACGAGGCTCCCTGGCCTCCCCCATGTGGCTGGGAGTGAGGCTGCCCCAGGCTCTCGTTCCGCGTCTCTGCCTTGGCTGCCAGGCCCTGCGTGGTGCCCGCCAGCTGCACGCCCCCGCACTTGGCCTTGCTTACCTGCTCTGGGGCTGACGGCACAGTGCTGGGAACACAGACTCTCAGCTGGGACAGAGGAGAGCTTGAATTGCCCTCCCCCTGCCCCTGGTTTCTAACCTGCTCACAAGGGCGCTGAGGGCTGCAGAACGTGCTAGAGACCTTCCACTCGCTCCTGCGACCCTGGCCAGCCCTCTCCAGCCCGTTCTGGGCCCTGGGAGACTCCTCCCCCGCCCTGCCCTCCAGTCTGGTTCAGCCGATAGGGAGCCCCAGCAAGAGGTGAGCAGAGGGACCACCCTCCCCAAGCAGGTGGGCAGGGGCTGGTTCCTCTGCCAGAGCCCACAGCCCTGTCAGTGGCCGTGTCCTGGGGCTGTGGCTGCTCTGGGTTCAGGAACCCCTGGTCCCTTGCTCCTTGGTCCTGGAGGCTCCCCCAGGCATGCTCCGCCCCCTGTGTTGTCTGCCTCTCGCCCTGTCAATGCCCTGGTAGATGGACCCTTTATCCAGCCATGCCCACCAAGTGTGCCAGCTCCTCCCTGCTGGAGCTCTGATCCAGACAAGAAGAATATCAGCTATCAGGCCACCCTGTGTTTGGTGCAGAGGTTAAGGTTAAGGTTAAGGTTTGCCACTCAGGATGCTGCCTGCCTCGTCTACAGTCACACCACCCTGACCGCGCCTGATATTCGAAGCTACGCCGGGTCGGGCATGGTTAGTACTTGGACAGGATGATGCCCTTCTCTCACATCAGAATGCCTGGGTTCAAGGTAAGGCTCGGCTTCCAATCCAGCTTCCTGCGAACGCACACCCTGGGAGGCAACTGGTGACGGCTCCAGTGCTTGCCACCGTGTGGGAGACTCAGCTGGAGTTCCTGGTGCCTGGCTGCAGGCATCTGGGGAATGAACCAGCAGGTGGAAGCTCTCTCTCTGTCTTGGTCTCTGTGTGTCTGTCTCTCTTTCAAATAAGTCTTCTTATCGAGCATTGAGCACAGAAGTCTGTGACTCAGCCCTGTAGCTACTTTCCTGAACACACTGACCACAGCCCTGTGGAGCTGGTATTCAAGTCAGCATCGTTTTACACTGAAAGAGCTCACACGGCCTCCAATGGCCGGAGAGCAGCAGAACCGGATGAAAGGGAGGCTGGGTGGCTCCCGAGCCAGGCTCTCACTTCGGCCAGAGCATCCCCAGGATGAAATCCCCCCCAGCCTGCAAAGTGCCGGCCCACTCAGGAAAAAGCCCCCAAACAGCACATGCACCCGGCAACCACACCAGGCCCCACACACCACAGTCCTCCCTGGAGCGTAACCCCAACCCAGCCCGACCACAACCCCAAGGTTAAAACCTCAGCCCGATGCCTCATTCAGTTACACCCCTAATCGCACCCTACCCACCACTCCGTAACGGCCCTGGCTGACATCCACCCCTGGGGCTCCTGGTCCAGATACACCTCTGACAGCGCTGCGGCGAGCACTGGGGATCTCCCAGCCCCTCTGCCTCCCTCTGGCCCCCGCGGCAGGTGCAGCCCGCCAGCCCACCCCACCTGCACTCCACTCGCTGGATACAACATCTGTGCCCAATTCGGCCCCGAGACATTGTGCAACACCCACTTCCTGCCTGCCTCGAGCCGGGACTGTGACGTGGGGACCGCGACAGGAGGGGATGGTGAAGTCAGAACGTCGTGGATGCAATTAATCCCATGGACAGAGAGGGAGACTGGAGAGGGAGCAGGCGGGGGCCTTCATCGGCACCGTGGGGGCTGCCTTGGCCTGGATGTCTACCGTCAGGTTCCTCTCGGAATGGGGAGCAGGAAGCAGCCCCTGTGGCCCCCGAGCCTGCCGCCCCCTCAGTCTGCTTTCCCCGCCCCACCCCCTGCCGCATCTGCCAGTGTTGTCTGAGCTCTGAGAGGCCTGAGCTCTGCACCCGGCCCCAGCCCCGCCCCACGGCATGTGCTGAGCACAGCGGAGCACTAGGAGGAAGGAGGTACCCAGCCCCCACCCTCCCCGCAGCCTCTCCTGGGGCCCCAAGGTGCAGGGTCAAAGCAGAGCCACATTTCACGGCTCTGCCCGGAACAGGGATTTTACATACAAGCTCACCCTCAGGCCAGCCTCGGCCCCGCCCAGGGACTGAATGCCTTGGGTCTCAGGCATGTGCGTGGCGCGTGGCTTTGGAGATGCCCATCAACAGCACAAAGCCAGATGTCCACTTCTTTCAGAGGGCCCTAGAAGGAACCTCAGTAGCTAAATCCAGCTAGAAAGGATTCCCTTGAAGCCACGCGCTTTGTGGAAGAAATGGAAGATACCTCTCTCTCTCCCTCTGTCTCTCTAACAAAGAAGCCAGATCTAGGGTCACCACATACGGTTGCGCACGCTGTGTACTGCACAACTCTCGGGATGCCTATCACAGAGACGGCAGTGTGAAGGACAAGCCCCCGCACTGTGTCCAGCAGCTGACAGGTCTAGGGCTGAACTGGCTGCCTCCCTCCCCCGCCTGGCTGGAACAGAGTGCTTCTGACCCGCCCGGTCACACCCAGCAGTCTCAACCAGGCAGGGAAGTGCTTGGGGCTGGCCCGGGGCCGAGTGCCAAAGAACCCTCTGGAAGCCCTGATGCAGCCCCGCTGCACTTCCGGAACCGTGCCCTGCAAGAGGCCTTGGCGGTGGAGGCCAAGGTCTCTGCGCTCCTTGCAGAGCGGTAGTGGGGCGCCTGCAGCTGCGGGCTTGGGAAAATAAAACCCTTGTCACTCCTCTGGCTGGGGGCCTGCAGCGAGCACCCACCCACGACTCCTCCCCTCGGAGCCTCCGGCTTCTGAAGCCACAGCCCCCGGCAAGGAGAGCTGAAGGTCAGCTCAGAGTGGGCTCAGACAGGCTCTGCTCCAGGCAGCAGCGGAAGATGTGTGGGGAAGGAATGTCCACTCGCTGGATCCTTGTTTCTCGGGAGCCAGCTACCTGCTGGGCGCTGTTCTGGGAGCCTGGGATGTGTCAGTGAACACAACACAGATCCCCGCCCCAGAGCTCTCAGTAGCAGGGGGAAAACAAACAGAATAAATCATCACATTATACGCTATGTTAGGGAATGGAAAATCAAAAGTAAACCAGATGAAAGGGCTCTCAAGTTGAGGGCTGACGATATCCAATAATGTGAAAATGGGAGCCATCCCAATCCTGGGACGAGGCCAGGTCCAGGGTCACCTTGGACAGCTGCACAAGTAGTGCACTGTGCAACTCCCAGGATACTTGTAACAGTCTCTGATGTGAAGGACACCCCCAGTGTTGTGTCCAGCGGCAAAGGTTAACCCTAAGGTTACGGAGACATTTGACGAGGACCCACTGCGGAAGCTTACTCCAAAAAATGGCCCACGGACATACACGAGGCGTCAGTAAACACTCCAGCCTGCTGTCAGAACGGCCAAGAAACCCCCCAAGCATCTGCAAGTCCACAGAGCGAGCTTTCCTTCTCACACGTTGGTCCAAGGGCATCCTCACAACATCCCGCGAGAAAAGGCCACACTTCCCATCACACGGCCTCCAGATTCCCAGTCTACCCGGAATCATGTTCTTAAGGTCAAGGCCGTGGTGAGTTCCAGAAAACCTCAGGAGGTAAGGTCGGGACTCAGGTCAGGAAAAAGAGAAAAAGGAAAAGAAAGGCCGGAAGGGCCTGGATCCATCCGAGCAGGGCCTTCAGGGAAGGAGTGGCCCAGCGTAACAGGTGCAGCCTCGCCGAGGAGGGCTGTAGGCCGCCCTGAGCAACAGCTGAGGTCTTCCTCCGGGAAAGGCTGGCCTGGCCTGGACGTGACCTTGCAGAGGGGCAAAGTGGGGAATCGGCACCTGTCAGCACCAGGGACCGGACAGGGCACAACCAGACACTGTCGCTCTTGACCTCAGGGCAGATCCCTCTGGCCCAGGGCGGGCAGGGGGCTTTCCCAGGGTCTCCTCTGTAAGGTGGTCCCCTGTCACGTCCCGGGAGAATGGGGCAGTGGTCTTGCGTCTGAGGGACATAGCGTTCTGACGAGGAAGGAGGACAAACAGGAGTCATGTGGCTCAAAGGAGTGAGCAGAAGGAAGGCTCCAGGGTTCCAGCCACAGAGGGGGGGTGTGCTGGAGCAGGAGCCAGGCTCAGAGGGCCAGGGCAAGCTTCCCGCTGACCCAGAGTCAGCGTCTCCTGGGTCCCCACGATGGGCCCGCACCCCAGCTGCCAACCTTCGCCTTGCCTCAGTTTCCCCATCTATAAGCCTGGTCAGCAGAGTGGAGGAAAGCCCATCCTAGCAGATGGGGTGCCCCACACTGATGGGCCACGGAACGGGGCAGGTGGCTGATGAGATCTGCAGGCACCCACTCATGGCTCCACCTACAGGATTCTGAGTTCTCCCACACCCCCTCCGAGATGGGCGTGAACTGGCCCATGTCAGAGTCAAAGGAACTGGGATTCTGGGGCTGAAGCGGCTTGCATGGCTGACTCCTGAGGGCACCAAAGCCCTGGCACCCCCGCTCATCCCCTCCTCCAACAACCAGACCTCCATCTGCAGGGCGCCCAGGAACCAGTCTCCTCCCCTACACCAGCGCCGCAGGGCCTCCTTCCTGCCAGTCAGGGCTCACAGCATCACCAGGAGACCCGTCCACGCAGTCCCATGGGGAGCCTTGTCCCACCTCCCCCTACACCCAGCCCCTGACTGCTGGTGCTGGGGGAAGAAGACAAGACAAGGCACCAAGCGGATTGGCCATACAGAGTGTGGCTCCCAGCTGCCAGCCCCCCAGTACCCGGGTAACCCATCCCCATTTCTGGGAAATATCCGTAGCATCGATTGACCTTAAAAAATAGAGGGGTGGCGGGCTGGTGCATCCCAGGTGAGCACTGGTTGGAGTCCCGGCTGCTCTATTTCCGATCCAACTTCCTGCTAATGGGCCTGGGAAGGCAGTGGAAGATGGCCCAAGTGCTTGGGCCCCTGCACCCATGCGGGACACCAAGATGGAGCTGCAGGCTCCTGGCCCAGCCCTGGCCACTGCAGTTGTTTGGGGAGTGAACCAGCTGACGGAAGGTCTCTTTCTGTCTCTCTGTCCCCCTACTCTTTCCTACGCTCTGCTTTCAGATAAAGAAATCAATTCTTTCTAAACAATAGAGGGATAGTTTTGGGTTAACCAGGTGGGCCCAGTGTCATCCCAGGGGCCCTTGAAAGTGGGAGAGGGCGTCAGGAGAGCCCCAGGGGAGACTCAGCAAAGAGGGAGGCAGAGAGGAGACTGAGACCACGGACAGGTGCACGAAGGTGGCACAAGCCAAGGGGTCGGGGGGGGGGGGGCTTCTAGAGGCCAGGAAGCATCTCAGCTGACATCCAGGGGAGGCCGAGGCTGCAGGACTGAGCTCTGCCAGCCACCCGAGGGAGCAGGGACACACTCTGCCCTGGGCCTCGGGGAACGCAGCCTGCCAGAGGCCCTGGCTGACAATAAACAGCGCTTGCCTGCACCTGCGCCTCTGGTGGGGTTCCTTATGGCAGCCAAGGAGCGTGCAGACAGCATGAGGACAGGTGGGGTGGGCAGAGAGGGGCCGGCCAGCAGAGACGGAGGGAGGGGCGCAGTTGGGGAAGGAGCCCCAGCCCCTTCAGCGGAGAACTTGCCGGGCCTGACACAGACACGCCCCTCCCCTCCCCTGTCCGGCTCAGGGCTGTCCTCCAGGCCCCTGTCCACGCCTTGACTGAGCCTGAGCCGTGTCCCTGGGGCTCACTTTCCAGATCCTCAGAACGTGCAGAAGCAGCAAACCTAGCAGAGGTCCCTCCCAGCCTAATGCATCCCTGGAACTCGGTCTCCCAGAGAGTGGGTAACAAGGGGCCTGGGGGAATAGCTCCCAGGTCAGCCAAAGCTGCTCCTCCCCCGAGGCTGGCTGTGGGCTCTGCACACGCGCGTGCATGCACACACAGACATGCAGACACAGACATACACACACCCTGCAAGGTTCTCTCTACTCTGTGCCCCCTCGTCCCGGCCTGAACCAGTTTCCCAAAGCCTGCGGGTTCTAGGTTCTTAGAATCAGCCGCTGCCCCATCTCTGAGGTCCCTCCCTGTGGCCCCTGGCTCCCCGGGCAGGGCAAGGTGCTCTGCCCAGCCTTGGGGCAGAAGCCTGGGCTGCGGCTCAGGGAGACTCCCCGGCGGCAGCTGGAAGGCATCTGTCTGCATCTGGCGCTCTGTCGGGCGACTGCTGGACCCTCCCTCTGTCCATGTCGGGGACATGCGTGTCCCGGCCTCTGCCCGAGGGGCCTCTGCTGATCCTCAATCGCACAGGGTCTCCCTGCATGTTATACCCACCCCCACTCTGAGAATGCCCTGAGCACTAGGCCACATTGGGCCCTCTGGACACACAGGGCCTGCCAAGTTGCTATCAGGAGAGAGGCCAGCGGCTGCCTGGGAAAGCTGGCCAGGCTCACAGGAAATGTCTGACACCACCAGGCAAGTGGGATTTGGCCTCCCAAAGCAAAATACAGCTGGGCCGACAGCGGGGCGCTCGCGTTTCCCAGTTTCATGGCACCGAGGCCCTGGGGCAGAGAGGGACTCGGCCGGCCTGTGGGTGGCAGCTCATTAAGACCATCACAGCAGTCCCTGGGCCGGGAGCCTGCGACAGGCGAAGGGGACAGCCCTGACGGGGGCCGAGATCTCCCCCAGGGTCTGGGTGCACAGGACACCTTCCCTGAGGGCTGGAGGCCCACGGTGCCCGTGCTCACTGTGATCCACCCAACTCACATCGACCGGGCACCTCTGGTGTGCCAGGCGCACAGACGCGTGCAGGGTCTCGGCTCCCAGGGAGCTCCTGGGAGAGGCAGCAAATAAACAGACCACCCCTGCCCAGCGGGGGGGCTCACCCCTCTCGCCCCATGAGCAGCCCCAGGTGCAGGGCGAGCGTTCAGTACCAAGTGGGCCCTTTTGCTAGCCTAGCTTTGTGGTTTGGACCAAGTGTTGGAGATCCAGTAGGAGTTGGGCCCTTCTTTGAGCTAAGCTGTGGGGAAACTCTGAGAGCAAGTGGTGGCTCCACCTTTCGGGGCACAGGCCCCTCGGTGGATCTACAGGTGCAGCACCAGTAAGGGCCACAGGGGCTCAAAGAGCTGTGTAGCCATGATGGGGCGGGGGCAGGGAGGGAGCTGGGAGAAGCAGGGCCAGGCCTTGAGGACGGGGAGGAGGGAGATGGGCTGGAAGATGGGGCAGGGCACGGCAAATGAGAGGGCCAGAGCGACCTGGCACAGCACATGATAGACGGGTGAGTCCCTCAAGCCCAGCAGGAAGGACTCTGAGCCCACCTCGCCCCTGGCTGGCGCCTCCAGCATTCCTCCAGGTGGCTTCACATCAGGCCCACCCACAGCCAGGACCAATCAGAATAAGGTGCCAGCCCTGCCCACCTGCTCACAGCCAATCCCAGGCCTCTGGGTGGTGCACCCGGCCTCTGGGCTCTGCACACAGGCCTTGCTTTCAGGGCTTGGCTCTTCTGGTTCCCTGGGCCTCAACCTGAAGCCAGCTTTGGGCTTTGCTGCTCCCAGCTGCCTCTGAGGTCCTGGAAGCCCACTCCCCCGAGACCCTGGTCTGTCCAGCCCCACCCGCTTTCAGAGCCACTGGACACCTGCAGCCTCCTCTGCTCTCGCTCCTGAGAACTCAGCCGGCCGCTCCTGACCCTCCCTGCCGGGGCCCGACCTGCGAGGTCGCCTCCTGCCCGGCTCCCCCGGCCTCTGACAGGGCAAATCCTTTTTCCCCTTAGTTCAGCAAGACGGGGTTGCAACATTTCAGAAAGAGCTTCCTAAGGAGGCAGCGAATGGAAAAACTAACGTGAAAAACCCAAAGCAAAACACAGCCCCCGAAAAAAACGGACCGCTTTGCAAAGTTCAGATTTCCTGTCCTGAGCTCGAGGAAGTCTGGCCAGATTGGCCAGCGAGCAGGCCAGGGAAGCCTGCCCGGCCGCGTCCCCTCGCTGCTGTTTATTCGACTTCCTGCTCCCACACGCTCCTTCCAGTGGGTGGTGAGGGAACAGAAGGGGCTTTTTCTGGCACAGGGGTCTCCCGAAATCGCAGAGGCCACGGGCAGCAGCAGAGGGCAGGGGGCGGAAGCTGACACCATAGAGAGCTGACACGGGCACCCCCCAGTAATCCTTATCATAAGGCCACCATGCACACATTAGCATCACCCCCACCTGACTGATAGACAGTAATTTGCCCCAAGTCATCCACCTAGGAAGTGACAAAGCCAGGAACCAAAGCAAGAGACCTGACCCCAGGGACATGCCCACTTCCAGTTCACCCCCATCCTGGCCAAGGACGCCCGCGCCATCCCACTACCTGACCCCCCACCCCCACCCCGTGCCTGCTTGCAGTTCACAGCCCTGGCCAGGCAGACCGGAAGAGCCAAGGACAACTCCACCTTCCCCACCAAGGGCTACACCAAGCACTCCCAGGAAGAAGCCCCTCCAGAGAGGGGACTCACCTGGCTGGCGGCAGCTGCGGTGCCAGCGGCTGGGCTCTGGCCTCCGGCTGTTCTCTGGGCGTGCTGCTCCTGCGCAGGTTTGGGGCGCCCTCGGCAGAGCGCCGCGGTGCAGGCCGGGAGTTCTGCGGGTCGAACTCTTCCTCGGGAATGACCTCCTCGCAGCGAGCTCCGCGGAAGCCCGAGCGGCAGACGCAGAGCTGGGGCCGGCTGCAGGAGCCCCGGTTCTGGCACGGTGGCTGGCACACGGCTGAGGATAGAGGGAGAGAGAGAGGGGTAAGGGCCGGGGCCGGGGCCACACTGAGTGACACCCTCCTGTGGGAAGGGCCTCCCGGCTGTGCGCCTTTGGTGACGCTGCCACTTGGGACACCCACATCCCATATTCAGCAGAGGGCCTGGGTTTGAGTCCTGGCTGCTCGTCTTCCCACTTAGCTTCCTGCTAAGGAGCACCCTGGAAGGTACCAGGCGTTAATGGGTCAAATGCTTGGGCCCCTGACACCCACACTGGAGACCTGGATGGCGTCCAGCCTGGGGACAGGTGTGGTTGAAATTGGCCTCTCTCCTCCAAGCCAGGACAGTGTAGCAGCTCCCAGCCCAAGGCTTCCCTCTTCACCACCCTTCGTCAGCTGGAGAAGCGCAGAGCCACAGCCTCCGCTCAGTGGCCAAGGCGGTCGCACACCAGGACTCACACTGGGACAGGGGCCCTGCCCCTGGGGAACAGGTTCGCACCCCTAAGTCTTGCTCATGCATGGTCTTGCTCATCCTGGATCCTTCCAAACCCAATGTCGCATCCACCCATCACTCATCATTCCACAGTTTTTGGGTGCTGGGCACTTGGGACAAAGTCCTTGCCCACTTGGGGCCTGCAGTCCCGTGAGCAACAAGCAGCAGGGCCTCAGGGGCACCACGTAGGGCTGGGCAGGTGCTCCAGGCCTGCCCAGGGGCTTTTCAGGGGGCAAAGGGTGGTCAGCGTACCTCTCCGAGAGGTGGGATGAGAGGGGCTCAAAGGGGCTGGGCCCGGAAGATCCAGGCAGGGTCTCCCAGGCGGCAGCCCAGGCCAGCACAAAACTCTGCAGGCGGGAAGAGCATGGTTAGCTCCGAGGCAGCCTGAGGGACCCAGGGGGCTGGGGTCTGCGGCCACGAGCTAGGGAGTGGGGACAGACATGCAGACCTCGTCGCCTCGGTTGCTCCAGGTGCACCTGTGAAAACGCCAGGCACAAACGCCATGAGCAGGTGCCTGCAGGTTTACACCCTCAACTCTCCTCTCTGAGCTCAAATCCAAACCACAGGATGGATACGTCTCCCCCAATTCCACCTGGCCTGGGTCCCCTCCCTCTCTCAGAGGCTGTCGGTGGCTTCCCAGTACCTTCGGGATCTAAGCTGGCTTCAAGTCAGCCACCAGACACTCCCTGGGAAACTGTGCCAGGTTGGCCTAGGGATTGGTATCCCAGGACCCCAGACTCCTCTAGAGCCCACCCAGTGCTTTCAGAGGTTAAGAGAGGATGAATGAGAGCTCATGCATTCACTAGCTGTGAGACTGCAACAGAGGCTGCACTTGCCTGACACAGAGAGCAAGAGCACAGACTCTGGGACAAGGACTGGGTCAATCGGAGCCTCTAACCCAGGCTGAGGCAGGGGGAAGTCAGGGCAGGCTTCCTAGAGGAGGTGATGCTGGCCCGAGACACAAAGGATGAATAGATTGGGCACTGGGCACACTCAGGGCACCTGAGGGCCTGCCTACCTATTCAGCAGAGTATGAGGAAATAAGGCCTCCCTGCAGGGCACTGGCCATCGGCTGGATTTCAAAGGCCAGGCATTATCCTCAATGCCTCAGCACCCCTTCCTGGAGGTCTCCAGGCTTCTAGGGAGCAGGGAACCAGAGTGATAGGTCTGGGGTTATCACCTGGCCTCCACTCCCTCTGCCAAGCAGACTTAGCCCCGGTCCAACCACCTGCCAGGCCCCACTGCTGTCACCATCAGACTGCCAGCCCAGCACACACAGCAGGGCCAGTGAACACATGGGGTTGGGGGGAGGGGGGAGGGAGAAGATGTACTTGGTTCTTGTTTCTGGAGAGGAGCAGAAAGGGAGGCCTAGGTAGACTCCCACCCTCCTTGCTGGCAGAGACCCCGAACCTGGCACAGATACCCAGAGGCTCACATAGCTCCCACCTCTGAAGAGGGGTCTGTGCCCCAAAGCCAGCCTTTGGCAAAAAGCCCAGCTTCCATCCTTCCCCTCCTGAACCCCAAAGATGACCCAAGCCAGGCTGAAGTCAGAAGCCTAGAACTTCATCCAGGTCTCCTGTGTGGGTGGCAGGGGCCCAGGGGCCCGAGCCAGTGTCGCTTGCTGCCTCCCGGTGCGTGCAGCAGCAGGCAGCTGGATCGGAAGCAGAGAAGCCAGGACTGAAGCCCAGGCTCGCCGACAAGCAGGCAGGCGCCTTCGCCGCTGCACCGACCACCGGCCCTCCGCCCTGGATTTAACAATCAGACCTTCCACCCTAGGGACCTGCCGAGACCCCAGCACCTGTCTGTGCCTCGCTGAATTCTGCATCTGCCTCATTCGCGAACGCCTTATGCAAACACTTCGCGAGCACCTTCTCTGGGTTGCACTGGGTGCAGGGAGTGAAACACGACCAAGGCAGGGCCCTGGTGGAGAAAGCTCGGCCTCCCCCCGGCTCAGCGAAGCCCTGCGTAGAGCAGCGACTTGGGGCCTGCATGAGACGTTGCTGGGTCAGTAGCGACAGCGCATGAGCAGTGAGCAGTCAGGGGCAAGACATGCTGTCCTGTGGCTGTCTAGAGTAGCACAGGTAAAATCTCAACAGCCTCCAAGCCAGCCCACGCACTGGTGGGAGACACCGCTGGAGAAGACATCCCCTCCCCACAGTGTGGCCTTTTCAGAGACGGTGGAGACGCCCCACGTGCTGGGCAAGGGCCCCCACAAGCTTCGGCGGTCGGAGGTTTTGAACCTGCTCTTACCAATGCTGCTTGCATGTCTCTGGGGTTTTACAGGTTTCAGCAAGATGGAGCGGCCGTCATGGCTCCCTCTCTGCAGTGCTAAAGCGCTTTGTTCTGGGGCCCATGTTGTACTGCAGTGGGTTAGGCTCCCATCTGTGACACATGCATCCCCATGTGAGCACCAGGGGTTCGAGTCCCGGCT
The DNA here is from genome assembly GCA_949820135.1 of Sylvilagus floridanus. Taxonomy (NCBI): domain Eukaryota; kingdom Metazoa; phylum Chordata; class Mammalia; order Lagomorpha; family Leporidae; genus Sylvilagus; species Sylvilagus floridanus. The sequence goes on along the minus strand of OX463228.1, from coordinate 4,670,538 downwards.
GCTGCACTGGGTGATGGCCCCAGTGCGTGGGCTCCTGTACCACTTGGGAGAGTTGAGGCTCCTGCTGGCTTCAGCCTGGTCTAGCCCCAGCTGTTGCTGCCATTTGGGGAGTAAATAGAACACTTTCTCTCTCTCTCTCTCCCTCTCTGTTTCTCACTCTTTCTCTCTGTGACTACACCTTTCAAATAAATAAATAAGAATCTGTTAAAATAAATAAATAAAGTGCTTTGTTTTGGGCTGAGTGCACACACTATGGGACTGGAACATAAACTCAACTCCCCTCTCCTCCCCTCCCCTTCCCTCTCCCCTAATGGCCCACAGGGGTGGCTCCAAGTGTCTGCCTATGGAAGGAACATTCTGGCAGTTTCTGCTGGTCTGCCAGAAAACAAGGAAAATGAATACAGTTTTCTGTGTGTGTGTGTGTGTGTGTGTGTGTGTGTATGTGTGTGTGTGTGTTTGCAATGCTATTTTTGTCCCATTTATTTAAAGAGCACTTTTTGTTTTGAGATGATTTCTTTCCTATGTTTTCGATGTTAAAATTTTCAATTAAAAGTGCTGGAAAACAGTTTCCTTTTTTTGCTCGTTGTTGTTTTTCCTCCCTTAACATCCTCACTTGGAAAAATGAAGAGCCAGCCACTGGCTGGCACCTAAGAAACCTGGGAGACTGTATCGATGCGTGCACTCCAGCGACCCTCTGGCAGGAAGTGAACGGCCCGTGGCTCTTTGTGTAAAGAACTCTGGACCAGAACATTCCTAGGTCAAATGAGCACAGATTTCAAAACCCAAGTGTCCCGAGGGAAATTCAGCATCTCAGATTCGCCAGTGGCAGGGACTGTAGTGCAAAGCCAAGGAGGAAATGTTGGGGGTAGCAGGAGGGGCAGCCCCGGGGCTGCAGGGATCAGAGAGTGGAAATCGCCAGCTTCGGTGGGCTAGGCAGTCTTCGCGCTTGGCCCTGGAGCTCCTTCCCACCCGTGGGCCCCTCAGAGTGCAGAGAAAACAGCCTAGCGTGCGTTCCGCGGCTCCAGGGACTCCTCGGGGGCCCGAGGGCAGCGGCTGCGGGGGACAGTGCCCTCGGATGCCTGGAAGCCACATGGCTGCCCAGCCTCCCTGTGCCCGGCCGCCGGCGCCAGCCTTTAGCCATTCATAACTTGGGCTCTTCCAGAACCCTTTCTTCGCCACCCCTCCCTGGCACTCTCTTCCTCACTGAACATCGGATGCATCCAAGGTCTTGCTGCGGAGGGAGCTGGCTGCCAGCAGGCAGGGCAATGAAAGGAAACTCCTGGAAGTGCCTTGAAAGCCAGAAATGGAAGGCATTGTTCCCCCGCCCGGCTGTGCCCCCTCTGCCTTCGCACAAGAGCCGGGCAGGGCTTCCTCAGATTTTCCACACAAAAACCCTGGTTTTGGGAGAAGACCAACCTGGGAATGGGCAGACCTGGGAGAGATTCGAGAAGCAGCCCTCGCTGTGCTGGCTACTCCCATCATCTGTTCAACATCTCTGGTGCATCAGCTACTTGTAACGGAAAGAACATGGGGTTGGCGTCGGCCGGGACCGAGCTTGGTGGCATCCCAGCTGCGTGACCTGGGCACATGGCACCTCAGCCGCCTCGCCCGTAGAGTGGGCTGGTCACTCCTCTCTTAAAGAGTTGCACGGGTCTCAGCAGGCATCCTGGGTGTGAGAGGACTCTGCACCCTGAAGCTAGGCTCACCTATACCTTCTCATGCTGTAGCCACAAGCTGTATATAGCCACTTAAACTTAATCCAATTAAAGTTAAATTTAAAATTCAGTTCCTCAGTCTCACCAGCCACACAGCAAGGGCTCAGCAGCTCAATGTGGCTTACTGGACCAGAAGAGAGATGTTCTCATCATCACAGAAAGTTCTAGTACAGCAGCAACCAAACCCCACCGAATCCCTAGAGACAGGATAGCCTTAGAACCATCCAGCCTTTTTCCCCAGGGAAAAGCCTGATCAGCTCAGCTCATGGCTAGTTGATGGATAAGTAAGAACTTGAAGGGCCGGCGCTGTGGCGTAGTGGGTGAAGCCGTCACCTGCAGTGCCGGCATCCCATATGTGTACCGGTTCGAGTCCTAGCTCCTCCACTTTCTATCTAGCTCTCTGCTATGGTCTGGGAAAGCAGTGGAAGATGGTCAAGTGCTTGGGTCCCTGCACATGTGTGAGAGAACTGGAAGAAGCTCCTGGCTCCTGCCTTCAGATCAATGCAGCTCTGGCCATTGCAGCAATTTGGGGAGTGAACCAGCAGATGGAAGACCTCTCTCTCTCTCTCTCTCTCTCTCTCTCTCTCTCTCTCCCTCTCTCTCTCTGCCTCTCTGTAACTCTGTTTTTCAAATAAATAAATATATCTTAAAAAAAAAAAAAGAACTCACTGTACAGTGAAGTCTATATTCCAGGCAACAGTACAGCCCCTCCCCCACCTCCCACCCCCAGGCAGGACGCTTGTCATCTGCTCTCCTGTGCCCCAGAGTCACCTGCTCCCTCCCTCCAGAGCCCTGGAGGAGGCCCAGGGACTCCGCCTTCCTCCAAGACTTCAGCTCCAGGGCCTCTTATCTGAGACCTGAACCCCAGCTCCTGGCCAGACGATGGGGCCAGACGACGGGTCCTGCCTCCCACACGGGAAGCTCCACAGCCCACCAGGACACTGGGCCACCCAATCCCTCCTGTAGCCCAGGGCCCTCCCTTACCCAGTATTTACCCCGGCCCCTCCCTGGGCATCCCACTTGAGACCCCCACCTGCAGCCCTCACTTTGCCCCTGGAGCTTGCTTGCTGGGAGGCCCAGCTGGGGCCCTACGCTACTTCTCCACTACCTTGGCCTTGGCCTGGCACAGGAAGGGGACACTGCCAAGGGACCCCTGTCTGCCTGCCGCCCTGGGATCTAGCCAGGGCCTCGGCCTGTCCGAGGGGGCTGTGTCCCCCAGGCCTCGGGGCCTCGCCCTGCTCCCACCACAGCTGCACAGGGTCAGGGATGCAGCTCAGGACGGCTGGAGACAGCACTGGGGCTCTGAGCCGGCCAAGTGCCCGGCTCCAAAATAGCAGTTGTGTTCACATAAAAGCTTCTAATGAGAGAAAGATGCCGTTCCTGGCCCCGTGCACGCGCTGCAGACACTGTCTGGAAGGCCAAGTGGGCCTCTACCGTTTGGCGGCCGGAGGGGAGGAAGGGGAGGCGTGAGTCAGACCTTGGCCCCCAGCCCCTCAGCCTGGACCGCCCTACTCATTGTATTAACAGATGCTCCCCGTGCTGGGCCAGTTGGGGGGCTGGGGGCAGGGGGCTGGGGCAGGGAGCAGCCCCGACTCCCACCGGCTCCGGCAGGCATGAGCTGGGGGACCTCTGGCCATGGCCTGTGGTCCCAGGCTGAGGCCCGAGTGTGTCCCCAGCAGCTGCCCCAAAGCTGGAGAAGAGTCACCTGTCCATCCCCAGCTCCTCTTTGGGGAGAGGGCAGGGTTTTGGGGGCTGCTGGAGGTGAGAGAGAGGACGAGCTGGGGACCTGGGGCAGCCACCGTGAGGGATGAGCCCCGGGAGCTGTGTCCCAGGGAAGGGTGTGGAAGACGGGTCTGCATCTGACATGAGCCACCCACACCTCTGCGCAGCACCTGCTCCTCGCCCAGGCCCTGGGCAAGTCAGGAGGGCAGGGGGCCCAGCCCCACTGAGGACGCAGTAGAGGCCAGGGAGGACGCACAGAGACGCATGGGGTCTCACGGAGCCCTGTGTTCCAACCACGTGACCTCAGACCAGCTTCCCCTCCTCCGGGACGTGATGGTACACTCAGTGGCTACTGGCGACCGAGGACAGTAGACAAGACATGGGCTCCCAGGACAATCAGAGGGACTGTCCCAAAACAAGCGAGCGCACAAGTAGAAGGGGAAAGAGGTGAGGGGCCGAGACCCAGAATGCCAAGGTTGATGGAAGCAGTTGGGGTGCAGCCCCTTGGAGGAGCAGGGTTTGAAGGGAGGACTCTCCAGATGCCCACAAGGGGCCAGTACATAAAGGGGAAGCGAACCAGCCAGTGGGGAGCAACGCCTGTGCAACACCTGCAGCCAGGGGTTGGCCAGCAGGGGGCAGTGCTGAGAGACGAGGCTGTGGAGGGCAAGAGCAGATACGCAGGAGCACAGCCTGCTGTGGGCACCCAGGCCACCACGCTGTGCTCGGGACCAGAGAGAAGGCACCGTGTTCAGGCAGGACGTGTGACGGAAAACAGAGGGTTTGCTGGGGGCCTGGTGACAAAGTCTGAGTGGGAAGACGGTGTCCTGCATGGCCACCAGGGGTGGGGCCCCAGGCGGGCAGGGAGACAGAGAGGCCATCTCCCAGAGCGGGTAGGAGCTGGGCAGGGGAGCTGGCTCCGGGGCAGGCGAATCACGAGTTCGTGTTGGACGGGCTGGGGACGGGATCAAGAGCAGATGTGCAGCCGGCAGCGGACGCCCGAGTCTGGGGTCAGCGGGGAAGGCTGGCTGAGGATGGATGCGAATCTGGGCGCCATCAGCCCGGAGATGGTGTTTACATTCAGGAGAATACGGCCCGGGAGCAGAGCAGAGAGAAGCAAAAGAGGGGGGAACCCCAAGCAGGAGCCCCGGCAAGGAAGCCCAGGGTTTGGCTGTGGGTCGGGGAAAAGCCGCAGCCAGGGCCACGGGAGGGCACCAGGACAGGGAAACACACGGTGGCCACTCGCAGGCTTGGAGGAGGAGGCAGGCGTTTAGTGCGTCGCTGGCAGAGTGAGCACTGGACATTATCATTTCATTATTGTTATAGTGCAAGTTCATTGTCTGGCACGGCACCTGTGGGGCTCAGTAATGGGCTGTGGTTTATGTGTGGCCTGGCTCCCGTGGTCCCCGCCTTAGAAGTGGGAGTTTAGAAGACCTTGGGCAAACCTCACATTAAGATACTGGAGCTGGCATTGTGGCTCAGTGGGTAAAGCCATATGGGAATGCTGGGGTTCGAGTCCCAGCTGCTCTGCTTCCGATCCAGCTCTCTGCTAATGAGCCTGGGAAAGCAGCAGAAGATGGCCCAAGTGCTTGGGCCCCTGCCACCCACATGGGAGACCTGGAGGAAGTTCCTGGCTCCTGGCTTCAGTCTGGCCCAGCCATGGCTTTTGCAACCATTTAGGGGAATGAACCAGCAGAAGGAAGATCTCTCATGTGCTCTCTAACTCTGCCTTTCTAGTAAATAAAGAAAATAAATCTCTAAAAAATTTTCTTTTAAAGATGTTGGATAGTGAGGGAGAAGCCAGGAAAGGAGGCATAAGTGAGCCTGAGGATGGAGGGAACTGCCAGGTCCCCCATGGACCAAGTGCACACAGAGGGCACACAGGTATGGAGAGATCCGGCCACCCACGGCCAACAGGCCACAGGCCGTGACTTCAGGAAGCCCCTGGGCAAGTATGTCTCCCAAACACTGCACTAGGCGAAGAGCCGCAGGGGGACACACACCTGCTCACCAGGGAGATCTTGGGTATCCCAGCAAGCCAGGGGCGAGGTGGACAATGCCTCCTGCTGGGACTGCAGTCTATGGAAAGGCAGAGAGAAAGAGATCAACAAAGATCCCTCTACTGGTTCACTCCCCAGTGCCTACAACATCCAGGGCTGAGCCAGGCTAAAGCCAGGAGCCAGGAATTCCAACCACGTCTCCCACACGGGTGGCAGGGACCCAGGCACTTGAGCCATCGCCTGCGGCTTCCCAAGGCATGCATTAGCAGGCAGCTGGAAACCAGAGTAGACCTAGGATTGGAACCCAGCACTGATACGGGATGTGGGTGTCTAAGAGGCATCTTCACCACCAAAGACTGCCCCTTGTCTAAATCTGGGTCTCCGCTGGCGTCACAATTCTTCCCTTAGTCACCTCCCACCTGCTTCTCCCCCTCTCCCTGCCAACTCCTGAGCCCCCCAGGATGATTCATCCAGAGACAAGCCACCCCTAGGCTCGAGCGTCTGGCTCCCAGCAGGCACTAGGCAACCAGCAAAGCGCACAGAAATCCCAGGCCTGCCCCGGGCCTCTGTCCTGGGCTTCACGAAACAGTCACCATACAAGGCCAGTCCTGCACTGACGGCTGCGTGTGGGTCCCCTCGCACAGTTCCCCCTAGGAACAACCACAGGTGCTCTTCCCACCCACCCCACCTGACAGGAAGAAGCTCAGTCATCAACCACTATCCCAAACCATGGGTACTGGGTGATGGAGCAAGAGTTTGAGCCCAGGGTGTCTGGATCCACAGATGGGGCTTTTACCTACCCTGCCAGTCTTCCCCTGTGGGAAGGGGTCGTTACAGGGCTGGTGTGGGTGGGACAAGCCAAGCTCTCCCAGATCAGGAGGGGCGGGGTCCTCACTAAGAAGAGGATCAGAGGGGATGCTGCTCCAGCGTTCATGCAAAGCCCTGGACCCACTCCAGCGCCTCCATCCCCAGGAGCCCCTGAGCACCGAGGAAAGGCTGCTAGAGCTTGGGCAGCAACACAGACCCGGGATAGGCCCACATCCGTCAGCACACACTGAGTCTCTTCCTTGTGCCCAGTGTGCTGCATGCCGGGAGCCTGAACAGCAAGGCCAAGGTCTCACATGCAGAACAGAGACCTGCACGGCGGACCTAAGCGACCTCACCTGTTCCTCACAACTCTGCCAGGCAAACTCACTGGGTACAGTGTACAGAAGAGGGAATTGTGCCCCAGAGAGCTTGAGCAACCTGCCCACAGCCACACAGCCACACAGCCACACAGCCACACAGTGGCAGAGCCAGCATTTGCACCCCACCAGTCCAGCACCATCTCCTGGACCCAGTGACTCCCACCGTGTGCACCTGTCCACACACAGTTGCTCAGGTAGCAGTCAGCATGGAGGGGAGGTCCAGTTCTCTGGCACCATGCTACTGGCTTCATATCCAGGCTCGGCCGATGCCCGGCTACAGGCTCTGGCAAGGCAGGAGGAATAGCTAGCTTGTAGGGGTTGTCATGCAGATAAAAAAAGCAATAACATACGGGTGGGCATTTGGCCCAGTGGCCCCATAGAGGAGGGCCTGGGTATGAGTCCAGGTTTTGGATCTGAGTCCAGCTTCCTGCTAATGCGCACCATGCAAGGCAGCAAGCGATGCCTCAAGCCGTGGGGTCTGCCAGCCGTGTGGGAGACCCGGATTCAGTTCCTGACTCCGGGCTTTGGCCTGGCCTAGACACGACCGTTTCAGGCACCAAGGGAGTGAACCAGCAGGTGAGAGTTCTCACTGACTGCTTGTCCCTCTTTCTGTGTGTGTGCTTGTGTGTGCGTGTGTGTGTGTTTCTGCCTCTCTCCCTTTAGGATAAATAAATACATTTTTAAAATTAAGAATATAGGGGCTAGTACTGTGGCATAGCAGATAAAGCTGTCGTCTGCAGTGCCAGCATCCCATATGGGCGCCGGTTTGACACCCAGCTGCTCTGCGTCTGATCCAGCTCTCTGCTATGGCCTGGGAAAGCAGTGGAAGATGGCCCAAGTGCTTGGGCCCCTGCACCCACGTGGGAGACCCGGAAGAAGCTCCTGGCTCCTGGCTTCGGATTGGCACAGCTCTGGCTGATGTGGCCATCTGGGGAGTGAACCAGTGGATGGAAGACCTCTCTCTCTCTACCTCTCCTTCTTTCTCTATATAACTCTGACTTTCAAGTAAATAAACAAAATTTTAAAAAATTAAATTAAATTAAGAATGTAAACTGCTTGGCAAAGCACCTACCATGTGATGCTCTCCCTAACTCCTCCCAGCAACTCGGTACTGCGGACTGTCCTTGTGTCGTGGGCTAGAAGAGACCTTCACCTGCCCAACGACCCTGAGCGAGGATTCAGTCACCCACCCTCTCCCAGATCCGCCCCGAACACAGCGTGCATGGTCCTAACCTTGAGCTTTGCTGCATGCAAGGGTCGGAGGAGTAGTGGTCTGCCTAGAACCCCTCAGAACAGCCCCTGCCCTTGTTGAGGTGGGGGTGGGGAATGAACCAGCCTGAGAAGATTTTGTCCCAAAGGAGCCACAGAGTCACTCCCACCCTCCAGGTCAGGGCAGCTGCCTCCATGAACATATAAACAGAAAAATCCCTCGGGAGAGCCCGCAAAGGAAAGGCGGGGCCTGGACCAGAGCCCAGCTCCAGACCCCACCCAGAGGGGCGGGGGGCACCTGCTGCCCCAGTGCTCCCTCGGTCCTACTGACTGTGCAAGGAGGACGGCGGCAGGCCGGGGTGACACACCAGTGGGAAATAGACCTGGGCCGAGTCTCTGAGAGGTGGCAAACAGAGGGCCAGGTGAGCATCGGAGCGCCAGGCGGCACGGACCCCACGGGCCTGGCAGGGAGGCACACCCACTGACGTCTGGGAGACTGAGTGTCTCTGTGGTTCTGCAATGAGACTTTGTGCTTGGCAGTGGACGGGTGCCATGCACCCCTCCTGCACCCCGTGTGTGTGTGTGTGTGTGTGTGTGTGCACCCAGAGGGCAGACGTGGAGAGGAGAGAGGGAGATGGGATGTCACCGGCGGACGCAGGGAGCCAGCTGTCGGGGTGCCGAGCCAAGAGCCCCATGTCCTCCAGCCTGTGGGACCCAGTCATCCAGGCCAACACCCCAGCGCCCACGTGGTTTTCATTAGCAAAACAGCAACAAGCAAACAGCACAGGGACCAGACCTCCGGTGGGCAAGCCCACTGCGACCCAGCTGCCAGTCTGGGGCTCCAGGGCCAGGATGGATCGCCAAGGGGACAGCAGGTGCCAGGGCAGGAGAGGGGGCACCAGGGCAGTGGGGACAGGCCATGTCCTGCGCGGCCTGCTGATGCTATGACAACCCGCAGGCTCCCCCAGCCTCCAGCCTCCAGGATTGAAACTCCAGTTTGGCATCCAGCAATGCTGGGGAATCACAAGCAAATTAGAAACTGAGACCCTCGGGGACTGCAGGGCCATCGTGAGGCCCATCCCAGACGCCCCAGGCAAGTGGGGGAGAAGTCCCCACCCCAGCTCCAGCCACCTGTTCAATCTCAGCCACATTGTGCCTGGGCAGTGCTCAGCAAAGCTTCAGCTCCGGGGCCACAGCTGCCCTGCTCCCACCTCCACCTCCACAGTGGAGATGGAGTCCCCGGAGGCCCTGCGACTCAAGGTGTGGTCCCTGGACCAGCAGCGTCAGAACCCCTGGGAGCGGCTGGAGCGTGGTGCCAGCCTGCCACGGCTCTGCTGGACCTGAACCTGCCCTTTACCAAGAGCTCCCAAGGATCTGAATGGGAGGGAGCTTCCTATAATGGACCCCAAACTCTGTGATTTTTATCAGCCACAGCCAGAATCACCTAAAGTACTTTGGAACAATACCAGCACCAGGCTCAGCCCCCAGAGCTCCGACTTAGCATAAAGCCACCTGGCCACCCATTTGGCAGAAAACGGAATTGAAAGATAAGTTCATTTGGGTGCAAAATTTTTTGAAATGCAGGGCAAGTGTTGTGGCTCAGTGGGTTAAGCCACCACTTGGGACACTTGCCTCCCAGTTTGAGGCCCCACTCTGCACTTCAGATCTGGCTTCCAGCTAACGCAAATAGGAAGCATCAAACAACAGCTAGTTTCAGTCTGGCCCAGCCCTGGCTGTTGTAGGAATTTAGGGGGTAAACACATGGATGGAAGATCTCTCTCTCTCTCTCTCTCTCTCTCTCTCTCTCTCTCTCTCTCTCTGCCACTCCCTGTCACTCTGTCTTTCAAATAAACAAATAAATCCTTTTTAAAAAATGTTGCAGCCCACATATCATTTTTTGAGAATATGCATTTTCCTTGAATTGCTGAAAGTCCTTGTGCTGGCTCCACTACTAGCTGGAGACCAAGCACAAGGAGTCCTCAAAGAGCTCATGAAAAATTCATTCTATGAAAAACTATGCGTGGATTTCAAATTTTTTGTATCAAAATAAACTTATCCTCAAATTTCATTTTCTATGAACTTCGTGAAGTACCCTCATCCACTGTCTTCCCAGAGACATTACAGAAAGAGAGGAGAGAGAGAGAGAGATGAGGGGGGTCTTCCATTTGCTGGTTCACCCCCCAGATGGCTGCAAAGCTGGGAGCCTAGAACTCCATCCAGGTCTCCCACGTGGGTGGCAGGGCGCAAGTGCGTGGTCCTTCTCCCGCTGCTTTCCCAGGCACATTAGCAGAGAGCTGGATCAGAGGTGGAGCAGCCAGACACCAAACGGTGCCCTTGTGGGATGTATGCACTGCAGGTGACGGCTTAACCCGGTGTGCCACAGTGCTGGCCCCAGAACGTGTTAGAAAGGGAAACTTGGGGCCGGCACTGTGGCATAGCGGGTAAAGCCGTCGCCTGCAGTGCTGGCATCCCACATGGGCACCAGTTCGAGTGAGTCCTGGCTGCTCCACTTCGGATCAGTTCTCTGCTGATGGCCTGGGAAAGCAGTGGAAGATGGCCCAAGTCTTTGGGCCCCTGCACCTGCATGGGGGACCTGGAAGAAGCTCCAGGTTCCTGGCTTCAGATAGGCCCAGCTCCAGCCACTGCAGCCATTTGGGGAGTAAACCAGCATTTGGAAGATCTCTCTGTCTCTGTCTCTCTGTAACTCTGCCTTTCAAATAAATAAAATAAATATTAAAAAAGGAAAGAAAGGGAACCCTGGAGTCGGGTGGCCTGGACTGAGAATCCTAGCTCTGCATTTCCTGGCTTGTGACCTAGGGCGATTTACTTGTCTGTCCCTCAGTTTCTTCAGGTGGGTAGCAGTGGCCGTGTAGAGTGCACCTTGCACCAACTGAGTGCTATGCAGGCAGTGGCTTTTGTCATCGTTGTCACTGCCGCTGAAGCCACAAGCGGATGGGACAGGTGTGGAGGCCCTGGCTCTTCCTCTTCTTTTCACGTACTGGGATAGTCTCTGTCCCCTCTCATTTGAGCCAGCTTACCCAGCAGCACAGCAGGCCAAGAGAGGACGGCTGCGGGCACGGGGCAAAGGCTCATCGGGCCCGAGTACCCGACACGGGGCAGGGCCACCAAGCCGGAGGCCAGGGCGAAGCGGATTCCCAAGGCACACAGCACGAAGGGGGGCCCTGGGACCGTGCAGCGTGCAGAACGTCTGGGGCCACGCGTGTTCTGCAGACACAGGTGGCGGTGCAGCACCCTGGGGACCCTATGGGTGGGGGGAGGGCGCCAGAGGGCGTGCAGGAAGCTCTAGGAGCCAGGAGCAGGGGGGTGCTGGGAGAGGCTCTGTCCAGTCAGAGACATTTTAAACCTCGCCCCTGCAAACGCCTCCACGCTGAAGTCCCTGAGCCCGGCTCACCCCAGCGGAGAGGGCAGCGGAGGGGGCAGGGGGCACTCACGTTTGAGACAGTGGTTGGTGCTGTTCGCGCGTGTCCATCCCGGGCAGCACTGTCCCCCGCAGACGTTCCTCCTGTGGGGTCAGCAACACAGGGTCAGCACGAGGATGCTCAGTGCTCTACAGGACGGGGACAGACTGTCCCCATGGCCCCGGGGCAGGCACTGTGCACGCCCAAGGGACAGGAGTGCGCCCGTCTAGGATGGAACCCGGGGCCCCGAGACACGTCCCTGTCACCACCTCTCCAACCTGCCTGAGCAGGTGACCGCGATGATTCAATAAGATACGGACAGATGCCCAGCACCTGACACAAAGAAGGCAAAAGGGACAGCGGTCATCAGGGCGACAACCGAGCAAGCGCAGAGAAAGGACAGGAAAGAGCCGCGGCCAAAGACCCGACCTGAGTCGCTCACTAAAACGCAAACACCGCAGTCCTCGCCGACCCTCTAAGGGGCCTCTGGGAGACACACATAAAACAGTGACGAGGACAGGCGGACGTGTCGCCCGCCACCAAACTCGCACGTGGAGGAGCCCTGGCCCACAGCAGGCTGTTGCGTGATAAGACTGAGGCCAGAGGAACGGGGCTCTAGAACTGTTTAAGAACTTGGGACCAGTGCTGCGGTGCAGTGGGTGAACGCCCTGGCCTTAAGCGCTGGCATCCCATATGGGCGCCAGTTCTGGTCCCAGCTGCTCCTCTTCCGATCCAGCTCTCTGCTGTGGCCTGGGAAAGCAGTAGAACTGTTTAAGAAGAACTTACGGGACAGCAAGCTCATGGGAGGCCGGGTCTGGGGACAAGGTTACGCCATTTCATCTGGGGAGGCTAACGGGGCTCACTGTACGTGGGATGGAGTCCTGTGCCCAGCTACACCTTGGTGCTGGCTCTGAGGGCAACCGAAACAGACCCTGGCCTGCAATACCGGGGCGCCCAGTCAATGCACCCCAACTGCCTCCGGCACCAGTAGCACCCCAGCCCTGATTCTCCAGCTAACAAACAGTCTTTCTCCTCCAGTGAAGCCCTCCGGGGCCCAACTCCGCGGCCCAGGCTGGGCCCGATCACGACCACTGGGGATTGTCCACTGAGTGTTCACTGACAGTGGAGGGGGAGGCCACGGGCAGAGCAGGGGTGGCCAAGGCAGGGATTTCTGTGGCCAGCATGGCGAGCATCTGGTCCCGGTTAGGAGTTTGTTTGACATTGGAGTGGACCCCAAAGCTTGTGTGGTTTTGGGAGCCTTTCAAAGAATTCAAAATAAAATTCCTGCAACTTAAAAAAGCCGAGGCCCATTCTTGGCCCTTGGCCCCTCATTTGTGGATAGCTGCCTCCAGGGAGCGCCCCAGGATGTCCCAGAGCCCTGCCTTGCGCTCCACCACTGCCTTTGACTGCCCCCCCACCCCCGCTCCAAGAAGGCCCCCACCCCCCAGGGCCCTGGGGAAGAGGCTGCCCTCGCGACACGGGGTTCTGGGGTATGAGCCCTGGTGGCAGTGACAAGGCCCCCTTGCGAGGAAAGAGGATGCGTGCCCTGGGAGTATCAGAGCTGAGGGCCCTGGCAGGGCTGTCATGGCGTGGACCCCTGCCCAAGGAGGCCCCCGCAGGATGGCTTTGCGGCTGCGTGTAGGAGGGCAGAGACTGGGCCAGCCTGGCCTGCCCACAGGGAAGCCCCCAGGGCCGTCACGACACATGGGGACCGGCCAGAATCACAAGCAGAGGGGCTGGGCTAAGCTGAGGGGTCAGGCACCCAGGGAGAGCTTCGGAGAGTCGCTTCTCGGCCGGTACGAGACACGTAGATCCGGGCCCAGTGGGAAGTGGCTGGGCAGGGCCTCTGGCTAGCAGGGGGAGCAAATGAGTGCGACCCCCTGGGACTCTGGCCCCCGGAAGTCAGCTCTCATACCGGTCAGAGAGCACACATCTCCCAGATGACACCATGCAGCAAACAGAGGCCTGACATCCAGCTTAGGCAGAGCCCGGGACAGACCTGACCGCGGGTCCTGTGCTCAGATCCTCCCGCGGCTCCCCGCTGGCGGCGCCCCCTGTCTGTGCCTCCAGCTGCTTCGGCCACCCTGCCCACCTCCCCCACACTCCTCCAAGGTCACAGGGCCACCACAGATGTAGCACCGACGCCTTCACGCCAGCGCCCCCTCCACCCACGAGGCCTGCCCCGTGTGCTTGCTGAGTGATGTCCATTGCCACCAGCAAGACCTCCGGGTCAAATGTCCCCCGCCTGATGCCAAACCTCGCGACAGCCACCCCGCCTCCCCGGTCTCCATCAGCTCCATCCCGTGTTTCCCGAAAGTGGGAGAAGCAAGACTGAATGAGGACAGGCGACCTGGGGTCCCACCATCACCAGCCTCGGCGATGCTGGGTCACATGATACGGATCCTCCGGGTCGCTGAGGGTGTCGCCCTCAGGCTGGTTCCTGCCAGTCCTCCTTCCACAGCGCTATTCTAAGACGGTGAATGGTGCCTGAACAGAACTGGAGAACCGTTTGTTTTCATTCTCAATTTTCCTACAATCGCCGCCTCTTATGCAAGTGGTCCTCCTTTCAGCTCACCCTAATGATACAAAGCTTCCTTTCGATTATGAATTCATTTATGTAGAAAAATGAGTCAAGCCCTGTTTGTAATAGCAGCAAAAAATGTAATTCATTCAAAGATCCAAACCAGGAGGACAGATAAATAAACTGTGGTGTACTCAGACAACGGAATAATAAACAAGAGTTAAAATGAAGAAACTCGGGCTAAATGTATTAACATGATTAAATCTCAGGAATCTAATAAGGAGGGGGAGCAAATTATGGAAGAACACAATATGGTATCATTTTTCTGGGTTTAAACATGCAAAAATAAGATTGTGTATTTTATGGATACATGCGTCTGTAGTAACAGCATTAAAATATGCATTGGAGGGGCAAGACTCTGGCCTAGCAGTAAAGCCACAGGCTGGGATGCCTGCCTACTGGAGTGCTTGGGTTCGAGTCCCAGTTCCTCTCCTGACTGCAGCTTCCTGTATATATATATATATATATATATATATATATATATATGTATATATATTATATAATATATAATACACATATATTTTATATATAATACATATATATCTAATATATATAAACTACATGCATTGGAATTAACTAAATTCAGGTTAGTGGTTAACGCAGAGGAGGGCAAATTTATGGAGGAAATTTCAATTCAACTAAAAATACTGGAAGCAGGGGTAGGTAAAGTGCAGGCTCCTGAGTCCCACATCCAAGTGCCCGGATTCCATACTTGGCTCTGGCTCCCGACTCCAGCTTCCCGCCAATGCCGACCCTGGAAGGCTGCAATGATGGCCCAAGGAACTGAGCCACTGCCGCCCACGTCAGAGGCCTGGACTGAGTTTCTGAGTCCCAGTGTTGGCCCAACCCAGTTCTAGGGGATCTGGGGAGTGAGTCAGCAAAAGGGAGCTTGCTTTCTGTGTCTGTCACTGTCTCTGTCTCTCTCTCTGTCTCTATCTCTCTGCCTCTCAAAGACAGAAAGAAATATTTTTTAATCAGAAGCAAAATATGCCAAAATGTTAAGGTGTGGTAAACCTGGATTGTGAGTTTTAGTATTTCCAATACCTTTATCTTTTTCAAAAGCTTCATAATGTACTTAAAAATAGATAACACTCGGGGCCGGCGCTGTGGCTCACTTGGTTAATCCTCCATCTGTGGCACCGGCATCCCATATGGGCACTGGGTTCTAGTCCTGGTTGCTCCTCTTCCAGTCCAGCTCTCTGCTGTGGCCTGGGAAGGCAGTGGAGGATGGCCCAGGAGCTTGGGCCCCTGCACCTGCATGGGAGACCAGGAGGAGGCACCTGGCTCCTGGCTTCAGATTGGCGCAGCTACAGCCATAGCGGCCATTTGGAGGGTGAACCAACAGAAGGAAGACCTTTCTCTCTGTCTCTCTCTCTCTCTCATTGTCTAACTCTATCTGTCAAATAAATAAAATAAAATAAAAATTAAAAAATAGATAACACTCTAGACCCTGTTATTTTAACAGTAGGTAAAGAAAAAATAATATCAGAACAAGGGGAATTATTATGAAGTCCATATGCTGTGAGACTGGTTCCAGAAATGCAGAAGATCGGGAAACAATGACTTAATAGGTCCCCTGCAGACAGTATATTTCATTAGGACAGGCACTGTGTCTGCTCTGGTCACGGCTCTGTCCCAAACATTTAGTGCTGTGCCTGGCACACACTTGGGAAGCCCTCGCTGCACGCACTAAATGCCAACCACGTTGAAAGTTCCCTGAGGACAGAGGCTGTCTTGGCCACTGTCTCACCCCTGGGGTCCAGCACAGCCTAGCACACAGCAAGCCTTCTGCAAACACGTGGTGAACCAGTTGTGCTGATGCAGTTCCAAGCTTCACCGGCAGGTGGCACTTGGTCATTGGCTCGCGGCATCCCACCAGGCAATGGCCAAAGTAGTCAGCCTGGCCAGAAGCCAAGAGCCAGAATGGGCTTGAGTTGGAGAAGAAGTCAACGGACAAGACTGCCACTCAGCCCCAACGCGGCTGACACGCAGTGGCGGACTGGAGTGCCAGGAAGCTGCACAGAAGACGGCAGGGGAGAGGAGCCACACGCAGCACAGGATGGTCCGTGTGCACCTGAGAACAGCAGGGGCCCGTGGGTGGCACCCGGCCCGTACACACACATCTGTGCACACCTGCTGGCCTCGCAGTCACAATCTGCTTTGTTCACCAACACCTTGCTTCACAAAGTCTGATCCTGCCCCATCCAACCCCCACCCCGCACTCCTCAGCCTTCCCTCCAGCTGCGCTCAATGCCTACGGAATAAGCTACTCCTTGATCCAGCCCGATCTCTGTCTCCAGTCTCAGCCCTGTGGCTTCCCTACACCAGAGCGTCAGTCCTGCCCCTGGAGCAGTGCCAACAGCAAAGAGCCCGGACCTTGGCAGTGCTAACTGGCACGCTACCCTCAACTCTGCCTCCACCCCGGAATGGCCACTGATCCCCAGGGGGTCTGCCCCTCCTCTGAGCTCCTCAGCCGCATGCCCCCCTCCCCCCACTTAACATGACACTTCCAGCACTGGAAAGCTGCACACGCGTATCTGTTCACCTCTCCAATTTGTTTTCTAATGTTTATTTATTGTCATCTGCCTGAGAGGCAGAGTGACAGAGAGAGCGAGAGAGAGCGAGCAATCTTCCCTCTCCTGACTTGCTCCCAGCAAATGACTCCAACACCCCAGGCTAGGCCAGGCGCAAGCCGGAAGCCAGGAACTCTATCTAGTTCTCCCACCTGGGCGGCAGGGGCCCGAGTCCTCGAATCATCATCAGCTGCTTCCCCAGGAGGAATCAGCGGGCAGCTAGATTGGAAGTGGAGCAGCTGGGGTTGGAACAAGCACCCGGATCAGGGATGCAGGTCTCCCAGGCGGTGACTCCACCCGCTGCACTACAACATCCTCCGGTCCCTCCAACCTGATTTTAAGTCACTGAGTTGCTCTCCCAGCAGGAGCCACGCCCTGGTCTCTGGGCCCCATTCCCTTTCTCACGTTGCACGTGTACTCTCTTTAGAACATCTGTTCACTCGCAGTCAGGACAAGGAAAGCAGCAGCACAGGTGCCCTATGAATAACTGTTGACTGATCCTCCGGGTAGGCAGCTGGGCAGTGCCCGGTCTACTCTGCCGGGTTCCACCGGCCCTTTGCTGGCAGCAGGGGGTTCATGCGCCTGCTCACAAGTCACTCAATGGACACTTAGTGAACCCCAGGTGCAGACACGGTTCGAGGCACCAGTAACCCGGAAATGAGAAAACAAAGCCCCTGCTTTCCCACACCCTGCATTAGTACGGGCTGGGAGGCCAGATCCTGAACACAAACAGAGCACGTCGGATGGAGAAAGCGCTGTGGAGAACCATAAGGCAGCCGGGACAGTGAGAGAGGACCGGGCAGGAGTGGTGGGAGGAGGCTGGCCCAGCAGAGAGCAGGATGAGGCCAAGGACCACAATGCAAGCAAGGGCCACGAGGCCTCAGGAGCAGGACTGGGGGTGCATGCGGCCCTCACGCTGCTCCCCAGGA
The DNA here is from genome assembly GCA_949820135.1 of Sylvilagus floridanus. Taxonomy (NCBI): domain Eukaryota; kingdom Metazoa; phylum Chordata; class Mammalia; order Lagomorpha; family Leporidae; genus Sylvilagus; species Sylvilagus floridanus. The sequence goes on along the minus strand of OX463228.1, from coordinate 4,653,206 downwards.
CCGAACCCCACTAAAACTCACGCCCGGGCCAAGCAGGGCTGCCAGAGCCCTTCCCAGCCTTGCCAAGGGTCCCCCGTGCCCGGGGCTCCGGGGTCTTCAATCTAGAGACACCTGTCAGACTCGGACCAGGCTGAGCCTCCTGGGCCATGAGGAGCCGGGGTGGAGGATAGGGGTCTTCGCTGGGCGACAGCACCCCCGCAGCGAGCAGGGGGCGGTACCCCCAGAGGATTGGAATGAGGCTTAGCCCTGCAAGTCGCGCCACACACGCTAGAGCGCTCCACTCTTCACGTACACACGGTGCAGACGTTACATCCGGGTCCAAGTCCTGTCCGCAGTGCCCCCAAGCGCGCGCCCATTCCACTCCCAGCCCACTGACGCCTTAACCCATACATGTGCCCGGACGCGCGGCTTGGTTGTCAGTCCCTTACCAGAAGATGTCGTCTGCTTGGGACCCGTAGCCCCCGTAACCTTGCCCCGGCCCAACCTCCCCAGTGCCCCCAGCTCCAGGCGCTGACACCCGGGGCTTCCTGGTCGCAGCGTCGCCTGCGTCTGCTGCCGGGACGCGCGAGCTGAGCGCGGGAGGAGCGCGTGCGCACCAGAGGCGCCCTACGAAGGCACTGGACTTTGGGGCTCGCGGCGAGCTGGCTAGAAAGCGTGAGGATGAGCTAGGGCTTTGCCCGGACACCCGGAAAGCGGGTCTGAGCGTGGCCCTGGAAACTCGAGGCTGCTTCCCCGCGGAGGGACCGGGGCATGACCGGCGCCCACTTCGAGCCCGCGCTCCCCTCCGCGAAGGAGCGCACGGGAGCCCCCGCGCGCACTCCTCGCGTCCCGCTCGCTTCCCTTTCCCATGCTCACCCGGTGAGCCGCCCTCGCGGAGCGGCCCCGGGCCGTTGCGGGGTCCGGATGCGCGAGAGAGCCGGCGCGGCCCGGGCCCAAGGTGCGGGCTGCGGCTGGCCCAGGGCGCTGTTTCTCCGGTTCTGCGCAGGTGGCTGGACTCGGCGCGGCTGCTGCGCGCGGGGCGGCCTCCTGGCCTCCGCCTCGGCTGGCCTCCTGGGGCTCCCCCAGCCCGGCGGGGTCCGCTCCGCGGGCGGCAAGCCCGGGACGGGCGGGTCCTGCTCGCGGAACAGGCTGTACACCTTGGCTGGGTTAGCGGCGGCCGGGTGGCTAACCGCAGGGCGCCGCAACCGGTTCGCGTCCCTGCCAGACGGCTCATATCTCCCCACCGGGTCCCTCTGGGCATGGCCCATGCCCACGAAGAGGGCCAGGACGAGTGGAAGGAAACCCCGCCGGGGGTTCCACCGGGAGCGCTCCGGGTGGCGGGAGGTGGCCGGCAGCCCCATGGCGCGGGAGGCAGCTGGAGAGCGGAGCGCGCGGGGGGACCGCGCCGGGCTCAGTCGTGGGTGCGCCCGGCCGCCCGCGGACTGATCTGCCGACCCGCCTGGCGGTCCTAGTCTGCGGGCCTAGGGGGCCCTGAGGGCGGCCGCTGGGGGGCCCGAGCTGCCCCCTGAGTCTGGAGTCGGCGCTGCGTCTCCAGCCGGGCGCCCACGGCCGCTGCCCCGGCGCTGCAGCCGTCTGAAGGGGATTCGGAGGGTTTTATTTTTGGAAACCTCCTCCTGCTTTTTCGGCTCTTTTATCCACACCATGCCCCCTCCTCGGAGGGACAGCTCGGCCCCCTCATTACGGAGAGGGAGACAGAGGAATTCCAGCAACACCCACTTTGGCACCGGGAAGCGGGCGGGCGGCGAGGGGGATTAACCCGTGAGGAGCTGAGGACTGGCCGGGCAGATGGCGTGTGCCTGGACAGGGGACCCGGAGCTACCCTTCTCCGGCCCTGGCCGAGCTCGCACTGCTAACCGGTCCCGAGGTAATCTGGCCTTGACCTCGAGGACAAACTCCCGGACGGATGACCGGGGCGGCAGCCTGCAGTCACCAGGATGCGGGAGCGGTCCAGAGGCCTGGGAAACAGGTACAGAGCCCAGGGCAGGTGCGCCCGGGCCCTCTCGCCGCCTGCCCCGACCGCTGGGGGCGCCCACTGCGAGTGCGGGCTGGCGCCGGGGCAGCTCCGGGAGCTCCCGGGCCCGGGCCGCGTGGGCGCGCGCGCCCTCTGGTGGAGCCGGCCGCAGTCTCGGCGTAGCGGCCTCGGTAGAGCCGGGCCGGGGGAGCAGCCTTGGCAGCTTCGACTTCATCAATCCCCGTCCTGCCTCTTTTTCACAGAGGTTCAGGCCCAAAGCCTCTTGAATAAGGGCACACAAGGAGATGCTGTGTGTCCAAGAGGGGACAGGGACGCCGGCCTCCTGCCTCCGGTTCAGAGTCCTACGCCAGCCCTCACTCCCTTGAGTGGCATTCCACGGGCGCATCTTCCTATCCTGGCTCCCGTCTCTCCATCCAGTGACACCTTCCCTGCTTCCATGTCCCCTCCCGTGGTTGCCTCTGTAGCTGATATTTTGGATGGTCGGAGCCTGTGCAGGGACAATCGGGAGCAGCTGCGTTTTCCTCTGCTTGGGCCTTAAACCCACGGGGGTGAATGTCTGGTCCCTCCCCTTGGTGACACCTGGGGCAAGACCCTTTGCCTGCCTACCCCTGCCAGGATGGTTTTCTAAGATCAGTGCACACGCACTGGAGGCTGCTCCTGTTTCAATCAAAACGTCACCATTGAGTCAGTGTCCCATTCAAGTTAACACTGACCCTGCCCCCCGGGCCTGTCCCTTGACCAGAGACCCCACAGCGGGGAGCCGGGTGTAGTCTTTCTGATCCTCCCTTTTGCTGTGATTTCTCCGTGTCAAGGCACAGGGAGAGGACAGGAGCAAACTCTACTGGAACAGGTGTCCAGTCCTGGCTCCTCCTACACTTGTGTGCTCTTGGAGGTGTTGGGGGAGGGGTCTCTTTGGAGGACCTCCTCCCAGCACTACCATCTGGGACACGGGAGTGCCTGTAGCTTCCAGCAACGCAGCCGGCCTCCGTGGAGGGCTGGTCTTGGGGAGCCCGCCCGTCTCCTCTTCCACAGATGACCTGTGCCAGGCTCTCACTGTAGGGGCGCAAGGGCACTCTGCACCTGCTTTCCAGCCCTCGGCGCTCGGCTGGCTGCCTTTCATTTGGAGACCTGGCTCCAGGCGCGGGCTCTGATCCTTGTGGAACCTGTTCTGCCTTTAGGGAAGCATCGTGAAGCGTGAGCCTGGTTAGCCTCTCCTGGCTGGGCTCGGCAGCTTCCACACACCTCCTGAGCCTGCAGAAGTCCTGGTCAGCATCCTACAAAGCCATTTACGGTGTGGCTCCCCAGGCCACCACAAGTGCTCTGGCTTCCCCAGAGCCTAGAACTGCCCTTGGCTCTATGAGACAGCCAAGCAGTGGCAGGGCCGCAGCGGCTAACTGAAGGAAAGAATAAGCCCGTCAAGGAGGGAGGGCTAGGAGCCACACGCCCATTTTAGGGGAGAATGACTGAGTCCCGAGTGGTAGCTGTTGGTCCAAGTTTCTGGCCTTGCATCTTCAGGGTTGGCTCTGGAGGCCTCTAGCCCTTGCATCTGGGGATGAATGTCACATCCCAGTTCCTGGAATGTTCTGTTCCCTCCACACCGACCTTTCTTGCCCAGGTAGCTGCCCCGGCTCTGCAGGTGCAGCTCGCTCGCTCGCCCCTACCTGCCCCTTGCCTTCAGGAAGCTCTCCTCGTCCTCCCCCAGCACTCACCTCGCAGCCCCCTGAGCCTCGCCAGGCCAGAAACCTTGGCGTCATCTGCGTCCCTGAGCTATTTTTTCCTCCTATGTGTCCAAGTCATTATTACTGCTCCGTCTCCTCCGTCTGCATTTCTGGAAGTCTGCCGCCCATTCAGCCTCTCGCCGTGACCTCAGCCCCAACCCTCCCTCGCCACCCAGTGCCTGCCCACTCCGCAGCCAGGACAAGGGGTCCCTGGAAATTCCCTCCCTGTGCTCATGGGGACCCCCCAGCAAGGCTGATCTACTCTGAAGACCCGCAGCGGCTGCCTGTCTGCGCGTCTGTCCCTGGCTGCCCGCCCCTCCCCTCGCCTGGAATCCTGCAACCTGTTGATGCCGCGCTTCGGAATCGCCACTCTCATAAACACTCGAGTTCTGTTCTTTTATTTTTTTTTTAAGCTGCCAAAATTTATGGAGTCCTCTACGGTCCAAGCGCTGTGTTAAGCGTGCTCCATAACTTGGCTCGTTTCACCAAGGGAAGGCGGCGTTTTGGTTTCCACACAGACAGCGGAGAACACGGGCTGGGAACGACTCCCGGCTTGCCCGAGATCACACAGCTAGCTGCTCGGTGGCAAGTGCAGGATTCAACCGTGGTCGGTTTTCCCCACCAGCACCTGAGCTCTTAGGAATGCACCCTCCCACCTCCCCTCTCAAGTGGTCCCTCACTGGGGTGGGGGTGGGGGGTATCATCACCAAAGGCCTGAATTCCCGAATGGTCACACTTGTCACACTTCCATTCCCTGGAGATGGGGAGTTTCCAGAACTTTCTGCCCCCCCCCCCCCCCCGCGCCCGCACGGTGAAAGAACAGGGGCTGTTTATGAGGGTGCCTGACTCACGGCATCCCCACCCTGCTCCCCACTTCCTCCCTAATGAGGCCGCAGAATGCTGGTGGCCAAGCCCGGTTGCCCATCTCTTGGCCCCAGGAAGGGAAGTCATCTCTGGAAAGCCCCACCGAGAGAGTCCCAAGGTGCTGATAAAGAGCTTCCGGCACAGGCACACGATGCCGGGGTCGGCAGGCTGCTGGGTGCCCAGGGCGAGCTCACTGTGTCCCCACGTCTTGCTGGAATAGTGCTGGCAGCTGGAGGGCTCTCCGAACCCGAACTAATGTGGTAAATAAGGACCCGGAGCAAGGACTGGTCTCTGCTGCCTGTGCTCGGGCGCAGGCTCTCACCAGACGGAATTCTGGGGAGCTTTCTTCTTTGGAAGTGCCTAGATCTCCAGCCCTGAATTCCTCTCCCCAGGAAAGCTTGCTCCCCTGCTCAGAACAAAGAACACGCTTCCTGGTCAATCAGGAGTCAGGATGCTGAAGGAAGGCTGGCTGGACACACAGCCTTCCAGATGGGAGCAGCGCGCAGGCTCGGGGGTCCTTGTGCAGACACCCGGCAGCCGGGACCCCGGCACTGAGCAGAGAGAGGCCTCCTGGGCCCACGGAAGCTGCCAGAGCCCCTCTGCTTCAGACACCGCAGTGTGGCATCCCCTAGAACTCGCCGCCACCCTGCCCTGGCCAGCCAGTGCCTGTCCCTGGCCCCCACTCCCCACCCCTCAGGTCTGACTTGCTGCTGGGTGGCCATCGAGTGGATGCCCCTGCAGAATATTCTGGAAAGGGCCCTCCCATTCCCCTGTGGCGAGCGTTTCTGTCTCCTGTGGATGAAGCTCTGTTTTCTTTCTTTCTTTATTTAAGAGAGAGAAAGTGCTGAGTGGCGGCTGCGCTGTTCGCCGGGGGGTATTTCTGAGCATTGCCATGTGCAAGGTGCTGTGCTAAGTGTCTGACTGTCAGGGTCTCCTTGGATGCTCAGGATAATCTCATGAAGGGAGTACCATACCTTCACCTGTCAGAGGAGCCAGTGAAGCCAGAAGGCGAAATGACCCACCCACCGTCCCAAGGCTACCGGTGACTGCACTGAGCGCCACTCCCGGTTTTCTGGTCCTGGGCCCTAAACCAATGCCAGCTTCCAGGGGAGGGGAGACCACCTCCCGCTGCATCCCAGCTGTTTGTGGTGTGATGGGGGTGCTGCTGGCTGTGCTGAGTTTCTGGCCCTGTCACATACCCTGCCATAGCATGCCAGCTGGGGCTCCACGTTGGGTCCGGACAGACGAATGCCCTCAGGGTGAGTTTCAGTAAATGCCATTCCCACCCACCGAGAAGAAGGCAGACAAGCTCACCCTATCTATCCCCGGGAGCTTGCCGCTGCGGGCTGAGGCTCATCCCCACCCTGGGTCGTCTCCGCAGCCCCCGAGGGGTGAAGCCTGAGGTCTGAGGTCCTACCGCCCGGAGTGGAGCCAGGACTCATCTCAGCATCTGCCCGGCTCCAGGGCCGGCGCTTTTCCTGCCACGGCACTCTGCACTCGCTCCGGGATGTTCTGCCACCAGGACCACCTTCAAAACAACCCACTTCCTGCCGCTTCCAGGCTCTGCTGCAAGAGGGGGCTGATCCCAAAGCTCTGTGCATTTCGCAGAAGCTCAGAGGTCATATCCTACTTACCTGAAGTCTCTGGCTGGGGTGGGAGCTTCTAGAACTCAGGGTGGGGGACGTGGAAGCATAGTTTCTCCTGATAGAGTCTCTAAGACAGGAGCAGGACCACTGGGTAACTGGAGACCCCCCCCCCCCTTTAATTCCTCCCAGGAAGACCACAGGGGCTTCCTGCCCTCCCCTGGGGCTGGGGGTGTTCCGGGGGAATCATGGTCGGGCATACCCTGTCACTGTCCCCAGAGTCTAGCTCAGCGGGCTGGGGGAGTGTGCAGGCAGATCCAGGGGGCTGGCATGGCCGTGCAGGAGTCTGAGGACCAGGTAGATGGGAAGCCAGTCCCTTGGCCGTCACTGGGCTCTCCCAGCCTGTCCCCAGCCTTGGCTTCCTGCTGGGACACAGTGACTTTTCTCACAGCAGAAGGGTGAAGCTTGTAGGGACAGAGAAGAGGGGCTGCTGTGGGGTCTTTTCCAGAACCAGCTTTGGCCAGGGAGGCCTACAAGACCCTCCCTTCTGCTCATCAGCAAGGCAGAGACGGGATGAGGGGGCCCTCTGCCCCATGTCTTTGGCCTGTCTTCCCCTGGGGGGTGTGTTGGGAGTGGGGCCCTTCACTGGGGTTTGCCCTGGTGCCTGCTACTCTCTCAGGGATCCCAAGCCCGTGGGGTCAATGCCGGACCCTGAAATCCCCCCCAGGCAAGGGCACAGACATGGGGTGGAGGGGGAGGGGAGACATGGGTGCAGCTGGGTCCCGCCGGGCCCCCGCCGGGCCGCATGACTCACGCCCCGTTTCCGTCCACTCTGGTCTGAGTGCCTTGGCCCGCAGGCCTCTGGGAGGTTGTAACGCAGCCTGGCCCCTCGCCCATCAGGGCTCAGCAGACACAAATGAAAGATCTCACCGCTCAGGAACTCACACAGACAGCACAGGCACGCTGTGTGCGCTGCCTCGCCAGGCCAGACCGCGGCCAGGGGTGGCTGTGGCCAAGGCAGGCGCAGAGGCGCCTGCAGCTCCTCCTCCACCCCCACCCCACCTCTGCTGGGCTGCAAGTCCCCAGGGGGCTCCGCAGTGAGGGCCACACCGCCTGGGCCTTCCAGGAGCAGCAGACCTGTGACAACTAACCGCACACTCTCTGAGTTCTGCTCAGGTCACAGCTCAACAACCTTCAGTGGCTCCCCACTGCCTCCTGGGCCTGGCTCCCACCCCTCCCCTCCTTGCATGCTCAGCCTCCCCCAGCCTCCTCCCTCCCTGCGTCCTCTCACCTACGTCACGTTCTTCCTCTGGAATATTCTTCCTCTTACTCCCATCCCAAAGGCCACCTCTTCCAGAAAGCCTCCCCAGATGCTCCCTCTGTCTAGGCAGCCTGCTGTCCCTCTCGGTGTGGCCCTTGATTCTGACACAGTGGGCAGAACACTGGGTTTTATAGTTCTACCCTCAACCAGTTCTAACCTTTGCCAGTGATGAGACCTGGGCTAAGTGGCTCAGTGAGCCAGTTTCCCCAGCAGTAAAGACCAAGGCAGCATTGGTGGCTGCTCCACTTCCAGTCCAGCTCTCTGCTAATGCACCTGGGAAAGCAACAGACGATGGCCCAAGTCCTTGGGCTGTTTGGGGAGTGAACCGGTAGATGGAATCTTACTCCCTCCCTCCCTCTCTCTCTCACTGTGCCTTTCCAATAAATAAATCTTTAAAAAGAAAAGATTGACTAGACATCTTTCTACACACAGCATCCAGAAAAAGCCACTGGGTGAGGGTACGGCAGCGTGTCCGCGGGTGGGCATTTGTTCTGATGGTTAAGATGCCCGTGGCCCGTGTCAGGGTGCTGGGTTTCACTCTGACTCCTGACTTGAGCATCCTGCTAGTGCAGAGCCTGAGAAGCAGCATGGATGGCCCCAGAAGTTGAGCGTCTGCCACCCATGGGAGGCCTGCAACGTGTTCCTGGCTCTTGACTTTGGCTCTAGCCCAGCCCTGGCCATTGCAGGTTTTGGGGGAGTGAACCAGCAGGTGGGAGCATTCTGTCTCTGCCTCTCAGATTAATCAGTTTTTAAAAAATATTTGTAGATAAATGGAATTAAAAGCTAAGTGTATGCTCATGTAAAAAAAGTTTTTTGAGTGGCCAGAATTGTAGCAGGGCAGGTTAAGCTGCTGTCTGCGATGCTTGTATCCCACATCGGATCAACAGTTAGAGTCTTGGCTGCTAATGCGCGGGGGAAGGCAGCGGAAGATGGCCCAAGTGCCCGGGCTCCCACCATCCCTGGTTTCAGCCTGGCCAGGCCTAGCTGTTGCAGTCATTTGGGGAGTGAACCGGCAGATGGAGGACCTTTCTCTGTCTCTGCCCCCATCTCTCTGTAACTCTGCCTCTCAAATAAATAAATCTTTCAAAAACATTTTTTTTGGAAATTCAAGCATAACTTTTTCATAAGACACATCTCCCAAGAATGTTTTAAAGACCCCTCCTATGCATGGATTTCAAGTTTTTTTTTAAACAAGGAAATAAACTTGTTCTTTAATTGAATGTTTTGAAGCCCCCTCCTATTTACCAATGACAGAACCCTCCAGGCTGATTGGACCAGGAATGAGCTCCTGACCCAAAGACAGCCCTCTCATTGGCTGATGGCCTGAGACTCTGTGGTCTCCCTTGAATACAGACATTATGGGTTATTGGACCAATCAGATCGCTGTGAAAGTGGGAACTGTGAAACGTTCCTCTGAAAACAGGGTGGGTGGGGGCGGCCGGGTCCCTGTGCCCTGGAGCTCACAGTTCCCTGCAGCTCATTAAATCCCAGGGCGTAAAGCCAGAGGAGGGAAGCGGCTTGCCCCGGGCCACACAGCTGGGCTGTGACACCCGGAGGCGGAGAATGCAAGTCTCAGGACCCCTAGCTTGGGTGGCTCCTGCTACAAGCTCAAAAGCCCTGTGTCCCCCAAACTGATGGCCTGAGACTGCAGATCACCATGCCCCGTGTCTCCCCAGGCTGGGCACGCAGGCAGCTCGGGGGCAAAAGGCTCTTCCATTGGAAGCTGGAGTTGGGTCACGGCAGGGAGCACAAGCCTGCATTCCAGCCTCACGCCCCCCACACCTGTGTCTCCCTGACCACGCCTCTTTCCCTGCCCTTAAGCCTCAGTTTCTCAGCTATAAAGGATTGCGCTCAATGAATTCCGATGTCCAAGCTGATTTGATCGGAGGAGTGGACAGACCAGAAGCAGGTGTGCATCCAAGAAGGGCAGCACCCACAGCCGAGCGGGACAGGAAGGGCAGGTGCCGGAGCTGCTGGAGGAGAGGAGAGGAGCTAGGGGGCGGCGAGGGAACACAGGGGGTGAGGGGTCAGCATCGCTCCTCTTCTGGTTGGCAAGAACAGGGAAGGGTCCGTGACGACTCGGGGGAAACAGTCTCCATTTCTGGTTGAGCCATTGCTCCACAGAGTCCTCTCTCTTTCTCTCTCACTCTCACACACGCACGTGCACCCCCACACACACTACTCCCTATCCACCCCCCATTAGCTGTGCAAATCTGCCACCTGCAACTCCGGTCTTAAGGTGTTTGCTGGTGGGGTGAGCATTTGACACAGCAGTTAAGACGCCACTTGGCACAGCCACGTCCCTTAACAGAGTGCCCGGGTTCAAGTCCCAGCTCTGCTTACTTTCAGCTTTCTGCTAATGTGCACCCTAGAAAGCAGTAGGTGATGGGTCAAGCAGCTGGGTCCCTACCGCCCACATGGGAGACCCTGGCTGAGTTCCTACTCCTTTTCAGAAAAAATACATATAGTTACTTAAAAGAGAGAGAGAGAGAACTGTCATCCACTAGTTCACATTCAAATGACCTCAACAGCCAGGGCTGGGCTAGGCCAAAACCAGGAGCCCAAAACTCCATCTGGGTCTCCCATGTGGGTGGCAGGGGCTCAAGCAGTTGGCTTTGACTGGGCCTAGCCCCAGCTGTTGTGACCATTTGGGGAGTGAACCAATGGATGGAAGATTCTCTTGCTCGCTCTCTCTCCCCTGCCCCTTACAAATAAAATTTAAAGACATCGTAAAGCTTTTAAGAAGATGTGGCTGGGAGCCTCAGGCCATTCGTGAGGCCCAGAGGTTTTCTAAGCTCCTGTCCCTCGGGCTCAGCTTGTTTGGCGAGGATCATGGTGCCTCTCAAGGCAGTGACACATTTTTGGGGGGTCTCAGGGATTCCAGGCTCTGTGCTAGACACTGGGATGGACAGGACCCTGTGTGGCAGCCAAGTGGCTCTGTAGAGACATTATTGTGGGGTCTCCAGCCCACTGAGAGGGTGCTGGCCATGCAGGAAGGAATTGGCTAGGGTGCACTTCTCAAGGAGTCACGACCTGAACTTGGATCTTGAAGGCTAAAGAGGAGTACACCACGTGGGGAAGGGTGGGAGGGGAAGGCCGTGCATGGGCAGCCCGAGCTGCAGGAGGAATCACAACCACCCCGGGTGACTGGAGCTCGATGTGAAAGGGGTACGGAAGGAGAAGAGGCTGAAGGAGTAGGTTGGGGTCGATCAAGGTGGGGCTCAGCTCTGGTGAGCTCCCAGTTCCCCAACCCCAAGCGACCTGCTTGTCCTGGCACAGTGGGGTAAGTCACCACTTGAGATGCCTATAACAGAGTGCTGGTTCGAGTCCCAGCTGCTCTGCTTCGGATTCAGGTCCCTACTAAATGCATCCTGGGAGGCAGCAGGTGATGGCTCAAGTACTTGAATCCCTGCCACCTTGTGGGAGATCCTGCTTCCTGGCTTTGGTCCAATCCAGATCTGCTCTTATAGACTTTTGGGGAGTGAACGAATAGATTGAAGATCCCTCCTCTCGCTTTCTCTGTCACTCTGCCTTTCAAATGAACCAATAAGTCTTTCTAAAAAAAGTAGTATTTCAAATAAATCTATTTGTAGGGATGTTGCTTGTGGCATAGCAGGTAAAGCCACTTCCTACGGTGTTGACATCCCATATGGACACCTGTTTGAGTCCTGGCTGCTCCACTTCTGACCCAGCTCTCTGCTATGGCCTGGGAAAGCAGTAGAAGATGGTCCAAGTCCTTGGGCCTTGCACCTGTGTGGGAGACACGGAAGAAGCTCCTGGCTCCTGGCTTTGGATTGGCCCAGCTCTGGCCGTTACAGCCATCGGGGGAGTGAACCAGTGGATGGAAGACCACCACCCCCTCTCTGCCTCTCTGTAACTCTGCCTTTCAAACAAAATAAATAAATCTTTTTTAAAACAATCTATATGTATCTTTCCATATCCTTAAAAAATAAATAAACCAAATCAGATGCTGCCCATTTCCTTTTCTCAAAGGGGTGTTTGATTAGAGACATTCTGCAATATTTTTAATTCTATTAAAACTAGGTTCCATGTGGAGGCATGGAGAGCTCTCAGTAACATGGTTGGGCTGATGGGTAGATGTTTAAACTCCCGTTCCCCACAGCGATGCCATTGAGATCCACTGCTCTGCATGAGTCAGGGCTGCGACCTGCATAAGACTTCTCACAATCTGAGGTCAGAAACAGCATTTTTATCAAATTTTCACATGACATAGGACTGGAGGAACAAACTATAAAACTTGAATCATGAAAGCAAGATAGCAACTGATGTAGATAAGTTGAGATTTTCATGGCGATAAGTGAAAAAGTGTTGCATCTTGGTCCAAAAGCAATCAATCATTTATTTACTTGCTTTGATAGCCATACATGGGAAAAGGCTGGAATCTGGGGAGAGGGAGCAGTGGTGAGGAGACCGTTGAAAAGGCAGAGCCTAGTTGGCTCCCGGTTTAAAATAAACTAACATGCGACCTTCCAAAAGCTCTAGTTCCATCGTGGTTAGAAGCCAGGGCTCAGAACAGAGACGGTAACAGTGGATTCCAAGCTGTTCAGACACAATCTTCAAGTGTTTGAGGACTCTGGGGAGGAGAGGGGTTCCACTTGCTCTGTGTTGGCATTGACGGCTTGCACAATCCACAGGGCCATTCAGGGATCTAGGATCCATCCACTACAGAGCTCCACTATCTCAAGAGATTCTTCCTCCTTCACATTCAGCCAAGCGACGATGGGAAGAGAAAAAGAACGTGGAAGACTGCATGGGTTTCCGGAGGGCGGTGCCTGGGAGAGACAAACATCACTCCCCACCTGCCATTCACCGGGGCTCAGTGACACAGTCATACCTTACAACAAGGAAGGCTGGAAGATTTCACCCAACAGGGAAATCCGGAGGGACAGGCAGTGGCTGTGGGCTGTACAGCTGTGTCAATCACACTTGCGGGCATGGAGAGAGTATCTTAGCAAAGAGAAGAGTCGGGGGTCGACTGGATCTGCACAGAGAGTTGCACATGGAAATTTTTAGCAGCGTAAAGCCCAAACCTTGGCTGGGGTGTAATGTCTGTCAGCAGGGGAGCAGACAAGATCTGCTATTGCCCCATGTGGAAATCTTATTTGGCGATAAAAGGGTGTAAATGGTGAATACACACCCACCTGGAGGAAGTGCAAAGCCATTATGCACAGTGAAAAAAGCCAGTCACTGAGCATCACAGAGTATATGGTTCCATTTATGTGAGGTATCCAGGAAAGGCAAAGATACAGACAGAAGATTCTAAGGACACGGGTGGGCATTGAGGGAGGGGATTAATGATACATGGCCACAGGGGATGTGATGTGGGTCATTAAAATGCTCTACTATTGATTTACGGTGATGGTTGCAAAATGTGTTAAATTTACTAACAGTAATTGAAGGGCGCACTTGACACTGGTGAATTACAGGATATATAATCCATTCAGAGTTAAGGGTTTGCTACTTGGAGGTTGGGGAAAGGAGAGAATGTGGGATATCCAAATAGAGAGTGGGTCAGGCGCAGGAGCCAAGAGTGAGAGAAGGACCCAGGGCCATAGCTGTTCTCACTGCTGGGTGCTCCTCCACGGAACTTAGTATCACTGTTTCTGTCGCAGTGTGATCCACAGTGGGTTCCACATCCAGGATCAGGATCAAGAAAAACACAGGAGCATGAATTTCCACTGCCAGTAAACGCAGCGTGTGGACACATCCCAGGGCTACGTAGCCTACGATTTCATTCCGTCTCTCGGTCAAGGTCTGGTCTCCACCCTCGGCCTCTGGCTCCTCATTGAAGAGCCTGAGAGCCTGTCCTGTGGGAAGTGGAGTGGCCCTGCCCCCTAGAGAAGCAGGAGTCCTTTCACCTCCGAGAGCTTCCTTGAGCTATGAGTGGCTCGGCGGTCAGACGTCACCTAGCAGCAGGTTTCACCCAGGTCAGCAGGGAGAACTGAGTGATCCTGGGAGGTCAGGCGAAAAGAGGCTGAAGGGACAGAGGATGGCATGAGAAGACCAGGCCCCGTGCAGGCCAATCCCACCCCACAGGGGCTTCAGGCTCCTCCACCACGCCCCCAAGGATAAGGCACGGCAGGGAGAAGGTGCAAGACGAAGTTCATGGTGACCAAGCTGAGGGCTCTCGAGATAGGGAGAAGGGGAGGACACAAGACACAAGTACAGGGCGGGCATTCGGCGTAGTGGTGAGGACTTCCCTCGGGATGCTGGCTCCCATATCAGAGTGCCCAGGTTCAAATCCCAGCTCCACTTTCAATTCTACCTTTCTACTAACGCACACTCTGGGAGGCAGCAGATCACAGCCCTGCCAACCATGTGAGAGACCCAGGCTGAGCCCCAGGCTCCTGGCTTTGGCCTGGCCCGGCCTTGGCTGTTGAGAGTATGTGGGGAGTGAATCCATAGACGGGAGATCTCTCTCTCTCTCTCTCTCTCTCCCCTTCAAATGAATAAAATTAATTAATTAATCAAAAATAAAAGACCCCCCCCCACAAGTCTATGTGCCCGCCTCCTGGGAGGCCACTGGGGGACAGCCAGCCTGCGAGTGGATCCCAGAAAGGAATGTGACACAGATTTCTTAATTGGGGCTTTGCTTGTTTGCTTGGTTAATCACGCACCGGGAATGCTCACCACGGTGCAGAAATCAAAGCCCATGTGGGAGCTTCTAGAAGCCAGAAGAATTTTGTTCTCAAAGACTTGCAAAGCTGGTGGGGCTTCTGCACTTCCTGAATTGCGCCAGCCAGGACCGTCACCAGCCAGCACTGCTCCAGGGTGCCCTCCAACGCCACGGCCAAGAGGGAAGCAGTCTTTATTGGCTCCCACAGTGGACCTGACGAGATAGGGTGCAGTCTGGCACCAAAGGGGACACTCAAGAGGCGACCTCTCTTCCAGCCGACATTTGCTGAGTATCTTCTATGCGTCAGGCCCCTCGCAGAGTTTGCCACTGTTTTTTCCGAGGTATGCGGAAATGGTCCCAAAGTCCCAGGGACACACGGACGTGTGGGTAACAGGGCTGGGGATGTACAGCTAAGTTCGTGCTCCTCAGTCTGCACCATGGAGTCAAGCCAGATGGTGTGGGGGAAGGGCGAGGGCCCAACTTCGAAGCCAATGCTTGGGACGCTCACATCTCATATCTAGGTGCCTGGGTTCAAGTACCCACTCTGCTTCTTCTTCTTCTTCTTCTTCTTTTTTTTTTAAGATTTATTTATTTATTCAAAAGGCAGAGTGACAAGGTGGGAAGGGGGATATCTCCCATCTGCTGGTTCACTCCCCCAGATGCCGAGAACAGCCAGGGCTGGACCAGGAACTCCACCTGGTTCTCCTAGGAGGGTGGCAGGAACCCAAGTACTCTGAGCCACCATCTGCTGTCTCCCAGGGTGTGCGTTAGCAGGAAGCTGCAACAGGAGAGGAGGAGCTGGGACTCAAACCAAATGCTCCATTGTAGGATACGAGCATCCAAACAGCAACTGAACCTCTGTGAACGCCTAGCCCTAAACGTGTCTCAAGTCCATTCCCACAAAGGTTGGGCGGGCTCCTCGTCTATCTGTAACAGACACTTCTCTGCTGCGTGCGCTGCACTCACGTTTTCCACTTGCTCTCGTCTGTTTTGCTGTTGAACGCTGGCTGTGACTCACTACAGTGACTTCACACCCATAATCTCATTCCCGCGCTCCCCTAGCCCGGTGCCTAGGCTCTGCGGCTGACGTTAGATACGCAAGGAGGAATCAAAAGAACAAGGTGTGAATACGAAGCAGGGCTGCTTGATGGATAATTCCCCAGAAGAAGGTTCTGGAAACCCCTCCACCCAGAGAAGAAGCAGGCCAAGGGAAGATTTCCCCAAGTCTTCCTCTCTCTCTCTCAAGGCTTGGCCTGTGGTTAATGTAGAAGTCGCATTCTCTGTGCTCACTGGAGACAGAGTGGAGGGGAGGGGACAAAAACAGCTTTGGAAAACAGAATAGGCACGGGCTGACACTGTGTCGCAGCGGGTTAATGCCCTAGCCTGGGGCACTGGCATCCCATATGGGCACCGGTTTGAGACCTGGCTGCTCCACTAACTGTCCAGCTCTCTGCTATGACCTGGGAAAGCAGTAGAAGATGGTCCAAGTCCTTGGGCCCCTGCACCTGCGTGGGAGACCTGGAGGAGGCTCCTGGATCCTGGCTTCAGATCAGAGCAGCTCCGGCCATTGCGGCCAATCATCGGATCTCTCTCTCTCTCTCTCCCTCTCTCCCTCTCTCCCTCTCTCCCTCTCTCCCTCTCTCCCTCTCTGCCTCTCCTCTGTGTAACTCTTTCAAATAAATAAATACATCATAAAAAACAAACAGAATGGGCAGGCGAGTAGCCATGGGGAGCAGGGACAGTGAGAGAATTCTCACACTAGGAGAGCTTCGTGTGACAGTACCGAAGGGGAGGCAGCTGCCATAGGAACTGCTGAAATTCCTGGCCATCTGGGGTGGTTTCCCGATTTCCCAGGAGACAGGGAAGGGCTCGGGTTCTGTTCGGCTCATCCATGGACCTGCCCCCAGCCCTGGGCTGGCTGGGGAAGGTGGGACTGAATCCACAGCTAGTGCAGGCAGAAGGACTTCCCCATTGCCAGAGCTTGGAACAAAAGCCAGGCCAGGAGAGCGAGAAAGAGAGACAGAGAGCGAGACAGAGAGAGTGAGACAGAGAGAGAGAGAGAGAGAGAGAGAGAGAGCGCACCACGGGGGGTGGAGGAGAGGCAAGGAAGCGGATGCTGTGTGCCAAGTGTTCTAGACTGAGTGGGACACACAGGGAGCCGGGTGGGGCCCTGACTCCGTGTCGGGCAGGAGGCAGGTCTGGCTCCTGTCATACCTGCACTAATGAGGTGGAAGCTGGCGGAAGCAGCCCAGCGTGTGAAGGCCAGCGCCCGCGCAGGGGCCTCCCCGTGCCAGCTGGACAGGAGAGGACAAGCTGGGTGGAAACAGGGCCCGCCCCTCCCCCCACACCCTGGGTGCCCAAGCTTGGGGCTGGATCTTCCAGGAGAAGGGGCTGGGAGGCGAGGGCTGCTCAGATGCGGCTGGAACACGGCCTCCTGGGGGGAAGGGGATTAGAAAGATGCCAGGGGACCATGCCATGTGGGAGAGAGAGAGCCAGAGGGCTCCAGGAGGAGGGCAGGGAGGGGTGCCAGCTGCAGCCACAGGCCCTGCGCAAAGAGGCTGAGCGGAGGCAGGGGCCAGGCAGCCGCTGACTTCATCAGGGCCGGGCGGTCGTGGGGTGCGGTGGCCCAGCAGCCCAGCGTGGCAGCAACGGCCGCGAGGATCCGCAGACAGTAAACACCAAGAGGGATGGGCTTGTCTGGCTCCGTGACTGGCAGGGGCGGGCCGGGAGCAGGAGATGAGCCTGGCGGCCCTCACTGTGGATTTCTGCTGACATCCTGGAGGAAGGGGCCCTTTGGGAGCCCCAGGGACTGCCCAGAAAGTCTCGCCACAGCCACAGCCCCCAAGCCAAGACTGTATTTTGCACGTGCAGGGGCAGCTCGTCCCTCAAATGTTTGTTCCTCTCTGAGGTCCAGGACCCAGGGGCTCAAGGATGGATTCCTGTTTGGACCCTGAGCATGGAGCCAGAAATGTTACGGAGCGGACTCTGCCTCCCAGCACCCAGCAGGCCAGGGCAGGGCGGCCGGATGCATACCTGCAGAGCACACGCAGAGGGAGCCCATCACCCCAGCCCCACCTCTGGAAGGGAAAGTTTCTAGCAGAAGCAGAGCCTGGGGACCCAGCCTGTGCAGCGGGCTCCAGGTACGAATCCCAGTTGTGGGGCCGGCGCTGTGGCTCAATAGTCTAATCCTCCACCTGCGGCCCTGGCACACCGGGTTCTAGTCCCGGTTGGGGCGCTGGATTCTGTACCGGTTGCTCCTCTTCCAGGCCAGTTCTCTGCTGTGGCCCGGGAGTGCAGTGGAGGATGGCCCAGGTCCTTGGGCCCTGCACCCGCATGGGAGACCAGGAGGAAGCACCTGGCTCCTGGCTTCGGATCAGCATGGTGCACCGGCCACAGCGTGCTGGCCACAGCGGCCATTGCGGGGTGAACCAACAGAAAAAGGAAGACCTTTCTGTCTCACTCTCTCACTGTCCACTCTGCCTGTCAAAAGAAGAAGAAGAAGAAGAAGAAGAAGAAGAAGAATCATCCCAGCTGTGGTCAGAGACCCACAGAACCCAGCTTGTGACTGCTTCCCCTCTGGAGGTCTCAGTTTACCCACCTGTCACATGAGAAAACTGAGCCCTCCTGCAGCAAGGTTCACGGGATGGCGCCTTTGCTCTGCCTGTGGTTGCCATGGGACTAGCTCAAGGCTAAGGCGTTACCCTCTGGCTGCTGCCCGAAGTGGGCTCTGCCCAGCACCTGTATCCTATTTTGCCACCAGCATCACTTTTCTTTTAGGGGCCTGCCCTTCCGTGCCACAGGGCACATGATCCAAACTGGCCCAGCCCAATTCGCTGCCACGACTTGACCCTGAACTTCCAACTCATCTCCCAAAGGCATGTTCCAGTGAGTTCCTGGGGCTGCTGGCCCCATCATGGCCTAGATTCCTGGCTTTTTTTTTTTTTTTTTAGATCTATTTCATCTATCCAAAAGTCAGGGGTCACAGAGAGAGAGAGAAAGACACTACTCCATCTGCTGGCCCACTCCACAGATGGCTGCAAGGACCAGGGTGAAGTCAGGAGCCAGGAACCTTCCCAGGGTCTCCTACATGGACGGCAGAGGTCCAAGCACTTGGGCCATCCTCCACTGCCCTCCCAGGTGAACCAGCAGGAAGCCAGATTGGAAGTGGAGCAGCCAGGACCTGAATCAGCACCCACATGGAATGCCGGCACTATGCCACAATGCTGGCCTCTATTCCTGGCTTTCTTGATTCCTACCTGTTCAGTTCTTATTTCTTTTCTATTGGCTCCTAAAATGTTTCAGATATCCCCACTCTTCTATTTTTCATGTACAAATCAGTCAGAGTCCTTGTCGCTGCTTGCAACCATAGCACCCTCATTTATAGACACCGAGAGACAGGTGAGACGGGTTGCAGCACTCCTCCTGGGTCGCCCCGACTGCTCTCCCCCAGCACCCCGGGCATGGAGGAGAGGCTCAGTAGCGTTTGCTCAACAAGGCATTTGGCCTGCATACACCTAGCTTTAGACCCTACACACTGCAGGTGCTCGGCTGTGTTGCCTTGAGATCTCCCAGCCTGGAGCAGGTGAGTCCAGGGGGGACAAAGTTCGCTGGGTATCAGGGGATAAGACTTGGGCAGCACACAGACATAGCTACCAGATGGACCAGTTTGGGGACAAGGCAACTCCTAGGGCGTGCAAGTGATGGAAATGCAGGGGTCAGTGGTCAGAGCCAGTCTGTCCCCTGGAACAAAGGCAGCCTCCATATCTGAAGGCTCCCCATGCACAGGTTCAATCAACTGAGGATAGGAAATATTTGAGAAAAACCCAGAGGCTGAAACTTGAACTTTCCACATACCAAGTACTACGCATGTGCTGTGGCCCCCAGCAGGCCAGAGATTCCTGCCTCCCCAGCACATACTGTTTAAGCACTGCTTGCCTGGCGTCTGCTCTTGTACTGTGTAGTTAGGCCTACAATGGTGACAGCTGTACTGACTGCGTACAGACTTCCTCGCCTTGTCATTATCCCCTAAGCAGAGCAGTGTAACAGCCACTTACGTAGCATTTACAGTGTACTGGTATTGAACGTTAACAAGAGGCTATTTAAGGTATACAGAGGTGTGGGTAGTTATGTGCAAATACTACACTGATTTATATAAAGGACTTGTGCATCCATGGCTTTAGGAACCTGAGAGAGGTTTGGAAAGTAAGGCCCTTGGAGATGCTGAAGGGGATTCCACCTCTTCTTGAATATTCCTAATCCCTAAAACAAGAGGTAAAGGCAAGCCTTAGCCAACACATAGAGATGGAGCTAAAAATGCATCTACCTCTAGGAGAAAAAGGACTCGGTTTTCATTTCATTGAAGTGCAAATGACCAGTGCAGACCCTTCCGTGGGTGTAGACTTTGATGGGAGAGAACACAGAGGTGTTCAGGGCGTGGGCAGAGAAAACGGATTCGCAGGTAGCACGAGGAGAAGATGGCTGGAATACAGCACAGGGGATGCCAGTTACAGAAGCCGGCTTTGGCCAACTGAAACTGGGAACGGAAGTCAGTGGCCGGGTCCAGGGTACCAGGGAGGCACTCAGCAACTCTGCCTGGGAAGCCAGGGGTCCAGGCAGCTCTGGGGGCCTGGGGGCCTGGGGGCAGGGGCACGTGAGCTCCTGGCTCTGGATGACTCCAGGCCACTCGCCTTCCACTGTCGGTAGCGACTCTAACCCAGATTCAAAGTTCCCACTCTGCTGGGACCTTGTGTCCTGTGTCCAGGTCTGAGAACGGAGGGCGGGGAGAGGAAGTGGGGAGTTCCCCAAAGGAAAATTGAGTTTCTGTTACAGAAGGCTGGGGACAGAGTGCTGGGCATTTGCACACAACAGATGTTCACTCCACATGGGATATGCATTCATAGCCGAGAGAGATGAGGGGGCGGGGTATGGGAACTTCCAGACTCCATCACAGGGCCAAGGCTCCTGCTCCAGACTCCAATCGCCTCTCCCTCCCCTCCTACAAGAGCAAGCGCAGGAGGAGAAGGCGGCTTCTGCTCTTGACAGCTTGATAGAGCTGTCTCCTTCGCTTCCAGTCACGCTCCGCTCCTGCTACGATCATTACCACCCACCTGTTCTCCACGCGCGAGCTCGCAGCCAGGGGACACACAGCTGGCCTGTAAGAGACAGGCTTGGAAGTCTCCCAGCTGCTTGGAACGGGCTAGGGACAACACAGGGTCAGCCACTGAAAGGAAGGCAAGGAAACAGCTGGTCTGGGAGCCGTGGTCGTTGTGGCCTGAGGAGCTGCCTACCCTCCCGCCCAGCAGACAGCTGGAGCACTGTGGGGCAGGTGTGCCCAGACACCAGCAAAACCCGAGACTCCAGGAGGTCTGAATACAGGCTCCGCCCTCCTCCTCAGGCCCCACCCTCAGCTACTTCTCCCGTGGAGTGCAAGGGGCTATTGCGCTGGCTTTCTGGGGATTCCTCTATTGTGCTTCCCCTTACTGCCCACACACTGCCTTGTAAGCACCCCAGGAGATAGGAAAAGGCCAAGCGAGGTTTTAATGGGGAGGGCCTGGCATATTTTGGTGGTAAAAGTGACTGCACAGGGGCCAGCGCTGTGGCATAGCAGGTAAAGCCACCTCCTGCAATGCTGGCATCCCATATGGGCGCCCGTTTGAGTCCTGCTGCTCCACTTCCAATCTAGCTCTCTGCTATGCCCTGGGAAAGCAGTGGAAGATGGCCCAAGTGCTTGGGCCCCTGCAGTCACATGGGAGAGCCGGAAGAAGCTCCTGGCTCCTGGCTTCAGATCCCCCCAGCTCTGGCCATTGCAGCCATCTGGGGAGTGAACAAGCAGATGGAGGACACCCCCCCACCATTGCCTCTGCCTCTCTGTAACTCTGCCTTTCAAAATAAATAAATATTTGTTTAAAAAGTGACTGCACATATACATACATACATATATATACACACATATACATATTTTATATATATTTATATATTTTTTATTATATATATTATATATATTTTATACATACATATATATACACACATATTTATATGTGTGTATATATATGTATGTATAAACTAAGCAGCAAAAATCTTTGGACAGTGTTTCAGCACTCAACAAACATCCATCAAATGCCACGATGCACCCCTGATTCCTGTCCTCTGGTTCTTACAGTCTGGTGGGGGAAAGAGAGAGAGAGAGAGACATAATAAGTAGACCAGTAGGTCAGTAATGAGTGGCCATGGAAGGAGCGCTCAGAAAGGGGCGTTTGCAGGCAGGTGACCTAATACAGGGAAGGGGGAAGGCAGCCCCGAGGAGCTGAGATCTTCAAGGGGCATGGCAGGCAGGAAAAGAAGGAGGGAGGAGAGTGGACCAGGCAGGAGCTATTAGGAGAAAAATCCCCGAGGCAGGAGAGCGCTGGAGCCACAGGAAGCCACTGAGAGGCCCGCACAAGATGAAGGTGATGGGTGCACAGAGCAGAGCTGTCTGAGGCCTCCCTGGGCCAGGTCAAGGGCGTGAACTGAAAGCTGAGCAGCTGCTGTGTATGAAAAGGAGCCCACCCTTGAGCCCCTCCTCCCCGCCCTGCCCCAAGCGCACAGCCCCTTGCCCAGCCTGTGGGGCCCCTGGAGGAATCACAGGGCTTCTCAGAGCACAGCTCCAGCCTCACCTGCCATTTTCAGATGAAGGGACAGAGACTTGCCTGTCACCCACCCCCAGGATCCTCCCTGTTAACCCCGGGCAGCTCACCCAGCCTTCCTGGAGAGTGAGGGCTCTGGGGACAGCCTCCCAGGACACTACACGTGTGAACAGTCCAAGAAGGAGGGGGACAGCCTCAGGAGCCAACTCGGGGCTCTGGCCCGGGGACCCACTCCAAGGACGACACTGCCAGTCGCCGGCCCCTGGGCCCTCGGTCTTTGTATTTGTGCTGGGAGAGGCCCTGTCCCCTTTGGCCTGTCCCATCCTTGTCTTGAGGCACAGGCAGGCTGCCTGCCAGGCTAGCAGAGCCCACTCAAGCTCCCAGTCTCAACATTCCTCTCCCCCAGGGGTCAGGGTCAAGGGTAGGGTATTTTCCCAAGCCCTGGGGAATGCCTCCAGATAGCTACGGTTACTACTGGCCACAAGGGCAGCTACTGGGGCAGACAGGCTGGAGACCAGAGCAGTCCGCAGGCCTGCAAGGGGTAGGGGTCTGGGGAGGAGCCCCCGCCCCACCCCCACCCGCCACCCCCAGGAAGTAGAAAAGAGCTGGCAGCGCAGGGGTCTGAACTGAGGTTCCGTCTGCCTCAACACCAGGCTGGGGTTTCCTGTCCCAACCCAGCTGCTCCTCATCTAACACACACCAGGGACTAGCCGGTCTGCAGCTCCTGGGGCAGAAGCCAAAGGCGACCACAGCTCAGAGACAGCCGCCTCACCCAGAGGTCCCCAGCAGGAGACGGGGTACAGGCACTGTAGACCCTGCAAGGGGCCAAGCACCAAGCAGGTAGGGCGGGCGGGAAGGGGCTGGAGGAGGCAGGGGCAGTGCCCCTGGGCCAGGTCCCAGGGAGAAAAGTCCCTTGGGGCCTGGCAGTTGGTATCACCAGCCATAGCCATGGCCGGCCTGAGGCAACACCAGGCAACAGCCTCTCCTTTCCTCCTTCCTGCCCCTCACCTGGCTCCGTCCTCCAGGAGCACTGACTCCCCGCCCTGCACCCCTAGGGGAAGGAGGTATGGGAGCAGACTTCTTGATTTCAAGAAGACTTCTGATTTCAAGTCCGGCTGCTCCTCATTCCTGCTGTGTGATCTGCAGCAAAGACCTCAGCCTCGCTCAGTGAGAAACGCAGGTGCAGTTTGCCCTGGCCGCTCCTAGCAAGAGGAGGGAGAGTGGGGTAGGATGGGGGAGGGGGCTTTGGCTTTTCCAAAACAGGGTGTTTCCAACAGCCTCATTTCCAAAAGTTAGAGGCTGGGCTGCAGAGCAGGAGGTGAGGGCCAGAGGCAGGGACGGGTTATTTTCTATTCAAAAGAAAACAGAGGGAGGAAGTCAGATCTCGCAATGCGAGGAGGTCGGCCAAGAGGCTGGGCAGACCGCGTCTCCTGCGGAGGAAGGGCTGGTCTCCTGCTTTCCTCATTAGCAGGGCTGCAGCCTGGCCCCTCACACCACTGATAAGGGCCAGGAGCAAGGCAGGGTCCCCAGCCAGACAGCACCAGCTGCTTTCAGCATCACCTCCTGGGGGAGAGCCAGGAAGCCGGGATTCCGTGACCCTCACCCTGTGCCCAGCAACGCCAGGCATCGTGGGCTCCATAAAACAGGAAGCGCTAATACTGGGTGAGTATGTGCCAGGCTTGGCGCTAAGCATTTATGCACACAATCTCATGGAATCCTCAGAACCACTTGGGAGGCTGATAGGACGTTGATAGTATTAGAGTTTGTTTTACAGGAGGAGAAACTGAGGCACACGGTGATTAAGGGTCTTAACCACGGGGCTGGGGGTTGGCTGGGGATAGGCTGATGGCCCCAGGGTGAAAACAGCAACTTCTGGGCTATTCCTCACCTTCTGGAGTGACTCACGCCTCAGTCTCTCCCCAGCACCTGCCTCAGTTCCCTAAGATTTTCAGTGCAGCCCTGGAAGCTGAGCCTGAAGGAGAGCCCTCGCTGTTCTACAGGGCCACGCCCATCTTCCCAGAGTTCAGCCAACGCCTGGCCAGAAGTCGCCAACAGCAGCTTATCGAGGAGAGTTGTAAGGAAACAGAACTACATAAGAACGTGGAAAGCCAGGAACCTGGGAAAGGGGAATTTACAATGCAGGTTTCACCTCCCAGGATAAGGAAAATAATGGAAACTACTGGAGTGCTGAGTATCGGGCTGCACGCTGTGCCCTCCATCATGCTATTTGGCTTCATTCTCAAGGGTACCCAAGGGGAGGTGCATTATTGCCCTTATCCCACAGATAAGGGAACAGCTGCTCAGGGAGGCGGGGCACCTTGTCCAGGTCTCACAAGTTGAAAGGAGAAGAACTGGGAGCCCAACCTGCCTTAGCGTTCTACCACCTGAACAGAGGAGATGGCCTGCTGGGTGGCACCAGGCGGCTCCCGGGCACAGGCCTCTCTGAGGAATGAGGGAGGAATTAGACTAGGCTACCTCGGACCTAAACCGAAGGGGTCGCAGGTTGGCCCCATAACTCCATCTGATAGATTTTCAGATTTTGCTCAAGAAGTCAGCAAAGGGGCCAGTGTCGTGGCACAGGTTAAGCCACCACCTGTGACACCAGCATCCCATGAGTGACAGTTCAGTCCCAGCTGTTCTGCTTCCGACCCAGCTCCCTGTTAATGCACCTGAGAAAGCAGCAGAAGATGGTCCAAGGACTTGAGCCCTGGGCACTCATGTGGGAGACGCGGATGGAGTTCCAGGCTCCTGGCTTTGGCCCAGCTGGTGCTGTTGCAACCTTTTACGAAGTGAACTAGCAGATGGAAGATGTTTCTCTCTCTGTCTCTCCTCTCTGTCACTATGCCTTTCAAATAAGTAAAATAAATCTTAAAAATAAAAATAGATCATCAGAACACTTCACCTCCTGGACATGTCTGGAAAAATCTTGGCAACTTTGTACCTTGCAGCTCTGTCTACCAGTCCCTTATATGCAGGCTGAAATAAAGCACACACAAACAACAGCAATACATTTAAAACCCTTGTATTTGGGGGGCTAGCGCTGTGGCGTAGTGGGCTAAGCTTTCACCCATGCTGCCAACATCCATATGGCACTGGTTCCTGTCCCAGCTGCTCCTCTTCCAATCCAGCTCTCTGCTATGGCCTGGGAAAGCAGTAGAAGATGACCCATGTCCTTAGGCTCCTGGACCCACATGGGAGACCTGGGAGAAGCTCCTGGCTCCTGGTTTCAAATCAGCACAGCTCTTGCTGTTGCAGCCATTTGGGGGAGTGAACCAGCAGATGCAGGACCTCTCTCTCTCTCTCTCTCTCTCTCTCTCTCTCTGTAACTCTATCAATTACATACATAAAATCTTAAAAAATAAAAAACACTTCAAGCCAGCGCTGTGGTGTAGGCAGGTAAAGGTGCCACCTGCAGTGCCAGCATCCCGTATGGGCACTGTTTCAAGTCCTGGCTGTTCCACTTCCAAACCAGCTCTCTGCTATGGCCTGGGAAAGCAGTGGAAGATGGCCCAGGTTCTTGGGCCCCTGAACCCACGTGGGAGACCTGGAAGAAGCTCCTGGCTTCTGGCTTTGGATCATTCCAGCTCTGGCCATGGTGGCCATTTGGAGAATGAACCAGTGGATGGAAGATTTATCTCTCTCTTCTCCCTCTCTCTCTGCCTCTGTATTCAAATAAATAAATAAATAAATCCAAAAAGAAAAAAAAAAACAACCTTGTATTTGCACGTGTCCTCCATGCTGAATTACCCTCCTGATCTGCTACCATTCCCACAAGAGCCTCTGTGGACCTTGGGCTAGTGGTTCCTGAAACACAGAGTTATGTGAGTGAGGCTTGCACAGGGCCTGGCATAAGCTCAGAACTGGAGACCTCTTCCTGGCAAGTCATCTGACTCCCCTCTCTAAGGCAGCGTAAAAATCAAGTATTGAGTGAACAGTTGACACCAACAGCTCTAGAACGGAACATTGATTAGGCTGCTGCTTCCCGCCAGGTGTTAGTCTGTGTTGCTTAGATCCATTATATCTTTTGCTAACAACTACAAATGCTTTTTTTTTTTTTTAAAGAAAAACACTTCCATCTGTACATTTTAGCCCATGCACTGGTTCACTCCCCAAGTATCCACAATGGCCAGGGCTGGTCCAGGGACAGAGCTGGAAACCAGGAACTCAATCCAGGACTCCCATGGGTGTGGCAGGGACTCAACCAGTTGAACTATCGCCTGCTGCTTCCGAGTCCGCATGAACTGGCATTGGTAACTGGAGCCAGGACTCAAGCCCAGGGACTCGGAGAGAGGACCTTCAAGTTGTAACCAGTGTCGTAGCCGCTAGGCCAATGCCCACTCCGGAGTTATTTTTATTCCATCCTCCTACGGATGGTGAAACTGAGGCTGAAAATATTAAATAATTTTGCCAACAACATACAATTCCCAAATGGCGAGACTGGGATTTGAACCTAAACAGTTAAGTGCAGAACCCGCACCAGTAACCTCCGCACGGTCCTGCCTCCTGAGAAGAGTCTGACCCTGAGACTGAGGAGGTCGGAGAAGGATGATGGCCCTGTGTGCTGGGAGGGGGACAGGATGAGTGAACAACAGAGATCAGGCAGGAAGAAGATCCTGGGACGCGAGGCACTCTCCCCTGCTGGTCACAGGAGGGACTGCGTGAAGTATCACTTCACCAATTTGTCCAAAGGATTCAGAGCCGGAACAGGAACCTAGCAACAGAAGGGGGAGGGAGAATGTCCGCAGATCCCCTGGGAAGCCTGGGCACAGAGCTGGCCAAGGTCACGCCAGGCATCTGCACACTGGCCACAGATTTGCTCGGAGGAAGTTGGGTTCGGTTGGTTGTTACTGTGGCAGAGGAGCCCACTGACTTGCGAGTCTGTAGAAATTCCCAGAAATCTTAAGGAAAAACTTGAACTTCACTTAAGCCCTAAATGTTGAAGGTTGGGGAAGAACTGAATTCAAAGCTGGGCAGACTCCCAGCTGGCATCAGCCTTCCCCTGCACACCACCTGCCAAAGGCACGGCTCAGAAGGTCAAAGGGCACGGATCTGGCATGCGCAAGCGCTCCTTCAAGGGTCAGCCAGCCTCCAGGCTGCATCGTGGGGATGCACTTCCTTAGTGGAGTCCAGATCTGCCAGCCAGACTCCCAGAGGTTCTCTGACTACAAACACAGACATCAGGGGCCAGCGCTGTGGCGCAGCAGGTTAATGCCCCGGCCTGCAGTGCCAGCATCGCATATGGGCACTGGTTCAAGTCCCGGCTGCTCCACTTCCGATCCAGCTCTCTGCTGTGGCCTGGGAAAGCAGTAGAAGATGGCCCAAGTGCTTGGGCCCTGCACCTGCATGGGGAGACCTGGAAGAAGCTCCTGGCTCTTGGCTTCGGATCCTCCCAGCTCTGGCAGTTGTGGCCATTTGGGTAATGACCCAGCAGATAGAAGACCTCTCTCTCTCTCTCTCTCTCTCGCTCTCGCTCTCTCTCTGGCTCTACCTCTCTTTGTAACTCTGTCCTTTAAATAAATAAAAAATAAATCTAAAATAAAAACAACAACAACAACAAAACACAGACATCGTCGTGCACTGCTCTCTTGTGAGTGCTGTCACAACCCTTCCATGGAGCAGAGGGAAACAGTAAGATTCTGTGTGCTAAACTCTAGCAGCCTGACTGAGCCTCTGTGGCTTACAAGTCCACAATGACCTTGCTGTGAAGGTGGGGCCCTCTGAGAACCTCCTGAATGAAAGACTGGCTGGGGAGGGGCTGTCACCAGCCCACTTTGGAGACCTGAGTCTCAGGAGAGAGTGCTGTCACCATGCAGAATGTGACTTAAGCTACAGCTGGGTGCCCAGTACAGGCCAGCAGTGTGGGGAGCATATTTGCACTAGTGGACAGAGATCAGATGAAAGAATATGGCCCTGTGGGCTGATGGGCTCTGTGTCTGTGTGCATTCTTCGACCCCAGAGAGCAGTGTGTCCCCCGAGAACTTGTTGCCTGGAAGCTGATCCGAGGACTAGCTCCGGGGACAGCTGGGCCAGTGTCAGCCGGCTGAGGGCTCAACAAGAAAGCTCCCGAGGCCCACACTCATGGGCATGGATAGAGGCTCCGAATGCCTTTGTAACTCCGCACCTGTCCCTTTTCACTTAGCCCAGCCTGGCCTGAGTGAGTGGGGCTACAGCCAGAGGCAACCTGGAACAAACAAACAAACACTGGCCATCACTGCTGAGGCCTGAGCAAAGGCCAGGAGGCACACACAGCCTGGAGCATCATCCTCGGCTCAGGAGTCCACGGGAGACCCTCGTGGCTCCCGTCTCACGGGTTCTTAGCTTTCACTGCGCAGTGTGCTTGCTGGCTTTCACTCTGGCCACGTGCCTGCCTGGCTGCCTCTCCTACACTGTGGTCCATGAGCCAGCAGCATGAATAGCTCACTGAGGTGCTTGTTTGAAAGGCAGATTCTCTGGCCCCACCAACACCCGGGTCACAATGTGCGATATTAATATGAACGTGTGCGCACCTGACCGTGTGAGATCACTGCTGCTGGGGAGCCGGCGACAGTCCTGTTGGAGACGTCTTGTCACCTGTGTGTCCCAGGTGTTGGCAGTAAGCGGGTGTCAGGGAATTGATGTGTTCTTTCTTTTTAAAGTTTTATTTATTTATTTGAAAGCCAGCATGAGAGAGACAGAGAGAGACAGAGACAGAAATAGAAACAGAGAGACAGAGGGAGAGGTCTTCCATCCACTGGTTCACTCCCCAAATGGTTGCAATGGCCAGGGCTGGGCCAGGCTGAAGCCAGGAGCCAGGAGCTTCATCCGGGTCTCTCATGTGGGTACAGGGGCCCAAATACTTGAGCCATCTTCTACGGCTTTCCCAGGCCATTAGCAGGGAGCTGGATTGGAAATGGAACAGCCAGGACTTGAACCTGCGCACATAAGGGACACTGGTGTTTCAGGAGGCAGCTTTACCCGCTGCGCCACAGTGCCGGCCCCCTGCATGTTCATTTTTAATTTGAAAAATCATGGACTTATGGGAACGTTGTAGAAATAGCACAGTGTGTGCCCACAGACCCGTCATCCAGCTTCCCCTGTTGTTAGCAGCTTCCGCAACCAGAGCACAGCTGCTGAACTAACACGACACATTAACACGGGTATAAGACTGTTATAAACCAGGGATCTTGGCCAAATTTGACCTGTTTCCCCCCCCCCGGACGTCCTCTTCCCGTTCCCGACTCCCACCTGGCATGTACTCACGGAGTCCCCGGTTCTGCTGCTGGGCGACAGCGCCCCGGTCTGCCTGGCCCCTGTGGCCTCGCCGCGCTGAATGAGCCTCTTCTGCTTTCTGTCTCCCAACTCCTGTCTGCACGCTGCTTCCTCGTGATTAGGTGAAGGCTGTGCCTCCGGGGAGAGCACCCTGGAACGATGCTGCGCCCTCTCCGGGTGGCAGCGCGGGGTCCGTGACGTCACCCTTGCTTATCACCGGTGAGGTTAACCTCAGCCACTTCGTTAAGCCTATGTCCGCCATATGTCTCTGCTCTAGTATTGTGCTATTAACATTCCCTCCTTAATACGTGTCTAAGCGGCGATGGCTAGAGACGATGCAGACTTCCTGGTTCCCCTTCGATTCGCTCCCTTGGGTTTCAGCATCCATTCCTGGTGGGTCTTGCCTATGGCAATTACTACGCTACTTGCCTAATGGTGATTTCCTATCTCCCACATTCCCTCTACAATGATTCCTTAGAATTCTTCTGTAAAGACAAAGTGTGTCTTCCTTCCCATTTCTAAAAGCTGAATGGCTTGTTTCGGTAGACTCATGGGTATGTTTTCTACGCTGTGGGCTGTAATCCAATGTTGTCACTCTTTGATGTTGTTGCGGGGGCTCCCACAGCTGGCTGTCGTGTGCTTTCAACACAGCCCGTTCCTTCCTCCGCACCTCCTTACTCCCTGGCACCACAAGGCAGGAGCCTCCTCTCGTGCAGCAACGTCGGGATGACTACATGGTGGCTGGAAGAGGTGAGCGGTACGTAGACACTCAGCCTCCCCCAGGAATCCGTGTCTGGTTCAGTCTCAGCTAAGAGGAAAAAGAGGAGACGTTCAGAGCCCCCTCAGGATCTCTCACCTCCCCTGCCCTACTCCTCTGGGGGAGCTGGAGGAAAAAAAAAAACAGCTTTATTTACTTGTTTGTTTGAAAGAGAGAGAGAGAGAAAATGAAGACGAGAGCAAGGGCCTCCATCCTTTGGTTCGTTCCTCCCAGATGGCTACAACAGCCAGGGCTGGGCCAGGCTGAAGCCAGGAGCCGGGAGCCTCATCGGAGTCTTCCGTGTGGGTGGCAGGAACTCAAGTACTTATGCCATCGTCTGCTGCTTCCCAGGTGCATTTGCGGGGAGCCGTGTGGGAAGCAGAGCTGCCAGGACTTAACCCACTGTGCCACAACACCCACCTCAAGCCAGAGAGACTTTTAACCTGAAGACACATTCTATGGAAACTGTAAGCTGAGAAACTGGCTTACTCTCAAAGTCCCACACGTGTGCTCTCACGTCTACCACAGCAGTATGCAATGGTGCTCAAGAGCGCACCTGCTGGGAACAGGTGCCTTGGGTCTAGATCCTTCTAGCTACTTGCTGTGTAACCTACCTATGGCTCAGTAAAATGCAAATAATGAAAATGCTTGCCACAGCATCGCAGAGTGACTGAGTTTAAATGTGTAAATTGCTTAACAGAGTCCCCAGGACACAAAAACATTCAATGCCCATTAGCCAGGAGTCTGGAGTTTCCAGAAATCAGCCTTCCCGCTGAATTCATTCTCCAGGCACTTACAGAGCATCTACATCGGAGCAGGCACGGCTGTATGGCCTGGGTCTCAGCAGTGAACGAAAGTGACAATGACACTGCTCTCGTGGAGCTTACATCCTCCTGGAATAGAAACAGTCTACCCCAACAAAAACTGCAACAGTGTTTAAGACAGTAGTGGAGGGGCTGGCGCTGTGGCGCAGTGGGTTAATGCCCTGGCCTGAAGTGCCGGCATCCCATATGGGCGCTGGTTCGAGACACAGCTGCTCTACTTCCTGTCCAGCTCCCTGCTATGGTCTGGGAAAGCAGTAGAAGATGGCCCAAGTGCTTGTGACCCTACACCTGTGTGGGAGACCTGGAAGAAGCTCCTGGCTCCTGGCTTCAGATCGGCACAGCTCTGGCCATTGCGGCCATCTGGAGAGTGAACCATTGGATGGAAGACCTCTCTCTCTCTGCCTCTCCTCTCTGTGTAACTCTGACTTTCAAATAAATAAATCTTAAAAAAAAAAAAAAAAGACAGTAGTGGAGCAGACGGGTCACCAAGTGAAACCATTCAGCTTTTCCTCTGGGGAACCCACTCCTAGGGTCACATGATTCAAAGCGCTGTTTGTCCTCCACACTGTGATTGGTTCAAGCCAGGGCACACCACCCAGTCAGCACCGGGGAGGCTTTCTTTCCCGGCTGGGGAAGGCCTGAGAAAGCCAGCCGCTCCGAAGGCAGCAGAGAGCGCCAAAGGCAGTGTCCAGCCCCTGAGTATCAGGAATGAGCCCCGGTGGGCGTGGCGGGTTCCATGACAGGGCAGCTCTGCACACTCACATCCCACAGCGGAACGCCTGGCTTCGAGTCTTGGCTCTGCTTCCGATTCCAGCTTCCTGCTAACTTGTAGCCTTGGGAGGCAGCAGTAATCGCTCAAGTCCTTGGGCCCTTGCCACCCCCATAGGCTCCCGGCCCCTGGCTTTGGCCTGGCCCAGCCCGGGCTGCTGCAGACCTTCGGGGAGTGAACCAGCAGATGGAAAATCCATTTCTTTCTCTCTCTTGCTCCACTTTTCAAATAAATGTACATAAGGAGTAAACTTCTTTTAAAAGAATGACCCTGCAGTCTGTCCAATGCTGGACTTTTCAGCTCTGCAAGCTGGTAGATTCCGTTTTACTACTGACTACTGACAAAGTCTCCACTTACTCAGCTCCCCTCCCAAACTCTGCCACCTAAGCCTTCCCCAGGCAAGACTGGCAGATTTCGCAGGCCTCCTTCCGGGCATCCTGCGGCCCTGCCTGCTGCCTGCTGGGGGACGCTGGGAGACCGGGGGGCCTGATGAGCAGGGGAGACTGCCACCCTGAACCTCGGGAGCCACACTGAGGCTCACAGCCCGGAAGGTCCCCTCTTCCCTGACCTACCCTCTGGTGCCTTGTGGCTCCAGGACCGTCAGCTGCGGGGTGGACCCAAGGGTACTCGAGCCCCTCCCTTCACAGCCTCTTGCAGGGCAGACCAGGAGACCCAATCCCACTTCCGCTGGCAAGATTGTCATCTCCCTCCTGCGAAACACGGGGGAACTTAGGATCATTAATTCCAGAACTTATTTATACACCAACTATGACATTTCCTTTTTTTTTTTTTTTTAAAGAGATTTTATTTATTTGAAAGGTGGAAGGACAGAGAGAGAGCTTTCAACTGCTGGTTCACTCCCCCCAAAGACCCAAAAGCCAGATTTGAGCAGGCTGAAGCCAGGAGACAGGAGCTCCATCCTGCTCGCACACCTGGGTGCAGGGAGCCAAGCCCTTGGGCCATCCTTTGTCGCCTGCCAGGTGCATTAGCAGGGAGCTGGATCGGAAGCAGAGCAGCCGGGGATGCGGCCATCACAGGGGGATCTGACCTGCACCACAAGACACGCCTGGTGCTGTTCTCCAACCCCTCTGACTATAGGACCTGCCTTTTTAGACCGTGAGCCTAGCATGGCGCCCTGTCAACACTGAAAGAAGAAACAGTGGCTGAATAAATGAATTACTGAATGAAGGGTGAAATGAGTGAGCGAATGAAGAGAATAAAAAAGGAGAGGCGGTAACATGGCTTGGTACAGCGGCAGAAAGGCCGAAGAGCTCAGAGAGGGAGGCACAGGGAAGGGAGGCAGGCAGGGACGGGGCAGCTACCAGGGCTGAATGGCAAGAGGGAAGCCGATGGCCCAGCCCGCAAGTTCAAAGCCTTTTTAAAACACCAGTGCCATCTGTCAAGGGCACTGTGCAGTTGTTTGGATGTGGCCAGCCTTTCTCTGGAACCCTGCTTCCCCGATCCAGGAAGGACAAGGTGGCCGTGTGGGCTAGCACACGGCAGGCAGCCTCCAGGGCAGGACCTGGGAAGCCCCGTGAATGTGGGGTCCCTCCCAAAGGCCTTCAGCAGGGATTCCAGGTCCCCTCCAGGTCAGAGCCACAGGACTCCTGCTTTTTATTATTATTATTTGTTTGCAAGTCAGAGAGAGCTGTCTCCCCTTCACTGATTCACTGCTCAAATGCCTGCAACAGCTGAGGCTGGCTCAGGAGGTCAAAGCCAGGAGTCCAGAATGTTCTCCGGGCCTCCCACGTGCATAGCAGGGACCCAAGTGCCTCCTAGAGGGAGCCTTAGCAGGAAGCTGGAATCCGGAGCAGAGCCAGGACTTGAACCCAGGCCCTCTGATAGGTGATGCAGGCGTCCCAGTTGGGCAGACTCCCCTTCCTTGGTTCCTCGCTTGCACTACCAGGGGAAGGGGAGAGGGGCGTGGGGCCTGGGGCGACCCAACAGAGCTACCAGTGACTGTGCATGGATTTGCAGCCACAGAGGAAAAGCCAGGTTTGTTTTGAACGGACTGTGGCACTACGGTCGGTGCCCATTTGCTGAGTTTTGGATGCAGATGGGAAGCAGCTGTGGGGATGTGGAAAGTCCCACCAGGGAGACCACGCGTCTACGCCTTCCGCTGCATGGAGAGCTGAAAAGGAGTGGCGGCCGGGCTGCCGGGGGTGAGGTGGGCGCCCCAGCTCCCTGCCCGGTCTGCTCTGCCTCTTCCTCTCTCCGTCTGTCTGCAAGTCGCTGCCTGTCTCTCATTCTCATTCTCTGCCTCCATGTGTGTCCTCAGTCTGGGTGTCTCTCCCTCCCGTCCCTGCTGGCTACTCCCCAAGGCCAGTGCCCCTGCCTGCCATGCTCGGATGAGTCTGCCAATCAGCTCGCACCCCTGGGGTGAGGAACAGGAAGAACAGGCCAAGGGCAGACGGCAGCCCCTGTTCCCTGAAGGCAGGCGAGTTCCAGCCAAGAGAGGCCCGGGCTGAGGCCAAGAATTTCTCACTTACCCACAGGGCTGGATATTTAGTCTGGGTTGGGAAGGGCAGGAGGCAGCCAGCCTGGAGCTCTCAAGGCTGCAAGCGCTGCTCTGCCCCAGCCCCTCTGCAGCCAGAGGTCCTGCATCTCTCTCTCTCTCTCTGCTCCAGGCCTGGGCTCAGCCCTCTCCAGATCCAGGGAGAGGCAGCAGGGCTGGGTAGTAGGAACACAGGCCCAGGTGCAGAGCCGGCGGACAGGATGGAGCGTGTTTTCTGTCCCCTCTGCTCTCCAAGGAGCCAGGAGCAGCCCTTCCCTCGCTACCCCTGCAGGGCCCCAGACAGCATGCAAGGCAAAAGTGCTTTTTTCTTTGGCTTGCCTGCAGCCTGAACACTTCATCCAATTGATATGGGCTCTGCATCCAGTTGTCTGATTTTCCGTACGGGGCTATCCACAGCCCTCCGAGCTCCCCGGCAAGATCCCAGGATTGCTTGTGGCACATTCCAGAGGCCACTAGCAATCTCCCAAATTAATTTTAAACTCATACGCAGGCTGTGCATGGCACACTTTTTTTTTTTGGGGGGGGGGACTTGAGGGACATACTGAAAAGCATCCAAAAATAAGCTGCTGCCATTCCCAAGAGACTGGAATCGTTGCGAGGGCCATTTCACAAGCGCTTCCGACATGAACAAAGACTGTCGGAATACAGCTGGCCCTGTTGCCCCGGCACTGGCCAGGCTCAGGCTGTCTTCTCCCAGCAGGCATCTGTTCCAGTACCCACAGGCACCCTGTGGTCCTTAGCCCTGGGCTGCACAAGGGGGAATCATGGCCACACGGCATTGTGAGGCCTGGCGTTGGTGTGGTGGCCAAGCACCTGGCCATGAAGCCCTCTGAGGGAAAGGAAGGAACAGGGCACAGATGGACCACAGCAGGTGGGGGCACCCAGCAGAGCACGGGGCAGCCGAAGGGAACCTTGGGTGCGGCTGTCTCCAAGCTTCAGTTTCTTCCTAACTAACATAAGCCTGAAAACAGGTCTATTTTGAATTTTTGTAAACGTTAATTTGTTTTCATTCTATTGCAAAGGCAGACAAGTCTTCCATCCATTCATTCATATCCCCAACTGCCCACGATAGCCAGGGCTAGGCCAGGTGGAAGCCAGGAACCCAGAACTCAATCTCCGTCTCCTATATGGGTGGCAGGACTCAAGTACTTGAGCCATCATCATCGCTGCCTCCCGGGGTGCCCGTCTGCAGGTAGCTGGATCCGAAGCAGGAGAGCCAGGATCTGAACCAGGCATTCCAATAGGGACCTAACCACTGCACAGGGCTGTTTGGGGGCATCAGCGAGCTAATCAATGCTGAGTAACTTGTTATGGCTGTAAACCACTAAAGAGGACGAGGCAGCTGAGGCAGCAGCTGCAGATGGGGCAAGACGACCACAGCCACCACCTACATCCCCTTCCAGCAGGCTTCCGGATCACGCTTTGGCCACCTGCACGGAGGTGCCTCTCTGGAGGGCCCTGCCCGGCCACTCTGCATGTAGGGGTGTAGACCCCGGCTCCATTTCCAGAGCTCCCTGCAGACTGAGCCGCTTACTCCCCTGGTGCCTGACACTGAATCCTCGCTTGGTCGTCTTCCCTTCCCAGTGCCCTTCCCCCACTCCTGGGAAGATTCCTAAGAAATCATCACTTTCACACAATCCTCGTTGCAGGATCTGCTTCCATGCCAAGTAAACATTAGGAGGTGTTGCCTAAGCTGCGTGACCCTGTCTTCCTGCACTGTCGCCCTCTAGCCAAGGCAAGTCCTCCCGAATCTCAAAGCAACTGGTCCCAACTCGGTAGCCTTCGGGCTTGGAGGGAAGTCTAAGCTCCCTGGATCTGAACATGGCGCAGGCAGACCCGCCAGCCCCTGCCATGGACTTCTCAGCTCTGAATTAAGGAAACTGTCTGGGCTGCTGGCTTGGGGACTCTGTCTTGTTTCCAGGGACCAGGCCAGAAGATGGCATAAGCCATCCTGAATGACTGCCACCTCTCCTTGGCCATCCTGAAGTGACTCCCATCAGAGGGCGGAGGCAGACACACAAGCAGCTGCAGGGCCAGATCCCAGGACTGGTCTGGATCGTCTTCCTGGACTTTGTGGTGTCTGGGGTATTTGCCAACTTTTTATATTTTGTGATTTGTTGTGACTTTTTTCTTATTCCAAATAAACATTCTCCTTTATACCCAACCTTGTATACTTTTTTCCCTCAAGAGGGCTCCAGAATTAAATGAGGATGCATTCGTTTATGGGAAGGAGAATTAAAAGTTTATGGGGGGGGGCAGCATTGTGGTGCCACAGGTTAAGCCGTCACGATGCCCACATCCCATATGGCAGTACTGGTTCCAGTTCTGGCAGCTCGGTTCTGATCCAGCTTCTGCTAATAAGCTTAGGAAGGCAGCAGATGATGGCTCAAGTACTTGGGCCCCTGCCACCCACGTGGGAGACCCGGATGGAGTTCCAGGTTCCTGGCTTCTGCCTGGCCCAGTTCCAGCTGTTGTGGCCATCTGGGGAATGAACCAGCACATGGAAGATCTTTCTGACTCTCCTTTTCTCTGTCACTCTGCCTTTCAGATAAATAAATCTTTTTTTAAAACATCATGGAAAGAACTTAAATCTTTTTTAAAAAAGATTTATATTTTATTTATTTGAAAGGCAGAATGACAGAGAGAGGAGGAGAGACAGCAAGCACCCCGAGCTTCTCCTGGGTCTCCCACGTGGGTGCAGGGACTCAAGGACTTGGGCCATCTTCTACTGCTTTCCCAGGCCATAGCAGAGAGCTGGAATGGAAGTGGAGCAGCCGAGTCTCAAACTGCCATCCATATTGGAGGCTGGCGACACAGGCAGAGGCTTAATTCGCTCTGCCACAATGCTGTCCCCTAAATAAATTTTTTAAAGATTTATTTATTTATTTGACACACAGAGTTACAGGAGAGGGAGGGGGAGGGGGAGAGAGGGAAGGGGGGAGGGAAGGGGGAGAGGGAAGGGAGAGAGAGAGAGGGAGAGGGGGAGAGGGAGAGAGGGAAGGGGGAGAGGGAAGGGGGAGATGGAGAGGGAGAGAGGAAGAGGAGGAGAGGGGGAGAGACGGAGAGGGGGAGAGAAGGAGAGAGAAAGGGGAGACGGAGAGGGGGAGAGAAGGAGAGAGAAGGGGGAGACGGAGAGGGGGAGAGGAGAGAGAAGGGGGAGACGGAGAGGGGGAGAGAAGGAGAGAGAAGGGGGAGACGGAGAGGGGGAGAGAAGGGAGAGGGGGAGAGGGGAGAGAGGGGAGAGGGAGAGAGGGGGAGAGGGGGAGGGGGGAGAGGGGGAGAGGGAGAAGGAGAGGGAGAGGGAGAGGGAGAGGAAATCTTCCAATCTTCCACCCACTGGCTCACTCTCCAAATGGCTGCCGCAGCCAGAGTTGCGCCAATCCAAAGCCAGAAGCCAGGATCCTCCTCTGGGTCTCCCACATGGGTGCAAGGACCCAAGTACTTTTCCATCTTCTACTGCTTTCCCTGGGCACATTAGCAGGGAGCCAGACTGGAAATGAACTTGAACCGGCAGCCACACAGGATGCCAGCCCCGCAGGCGGATTAGCCTACTATGCCACAGTGCTAGCCCTAATAAATCTTTTTAAAAGAAGTTTAACTGGGGAGTGGGCATTTGGTGCAGTGGTTAAGACAACACTTAGGATGCCCACATTCCGTATCAGATGATCTGGGTTCAAGTCCAAGCCCTGCTTCCGATTCCAGTTTCCTGCTGAGCAGACCCTGGGAGGCTGTGAGTGAGTGATTGCTCATGGGAGACCTGGACTGTTTCTGGCTTTGGCTTGGCCCAGTTCTGGCTGCTGGCTGTTGTGGACATTTAGGAGAGTGGACCCACAGATGAGAAAGCCCTGTCTACCTTTCAAATAAATAAAAATTTTAAAAAGCTTGCTTTGGTACAAACATTTTGAAATCCATGTAGCTTCTTATAAGAAGCTTCTTCCTGGCCGGCGCCGTGGCTCAACAGGCTAATCCTCCGCCTTGCGGCGCCGGCACACCGGGTTCTAGTCCCGGTCGGGGCGCCGGATTCTGTCCCGGTTGCCCCTCTTCCAGGCCAGCCCTCTGCTGTGGCCCAGGAGTGCAGTGGAGGATGGCCCAAGTGCTTGGGCCCTGCACCCGCCTGGGAGACCAGGAAAAAAGCACCTAGCACTTGGCTCCTGCCATCGGATGAGCGCGGTGCGCCGGCCGCAGCGCGCTGTCCGCGGCAGCCATTGGAGGGTGAACCAACGGCAACGGAAGACCTTTCTCTCTGTCTCTCTCTCTCACTGTCCACTCTGCCTGTCAAAAAAAAAAAAAAAAAAGAAGAAGAAGAAGCTTCTTCCATGTAGTTTCTTATAAGATGTATTCTCCATGAATTTTCTGGAACAAAAATCCTCAACATGCTTTGCCCCGGTTATTGACTGGGGGGCTGTTCCACTGACTTTCGGCTCTGAACATTCCAACCCTTCTTTTCTCCACTCTCACCCTGGTGCTTCTGGTTCAGAGTGTGACTCCTGCACCTGTCACTCTTCAGGTGACTCTGCGGTACGTGGCGGAAATAGTCCCAAAAGCCATTTGGAACCACGACAGCTAGCAGTGACGTACTACCTGGCATAAGTACAATACATGTATCCCAAATGAAATCATGTGGCTCGAATTTTTTGAGCCATATCCCCGAATGCCCCAGCAATGCCACCTCCACCTGACACGGACGAGGTATGACAGAAATCAGGGCAGAAACCTAGTATGGTTTTTAAAAATATCTTACCTTAGCAAATATCGTAAAATATATGATCATGAGGAAATGTGTGAGCTTGGAAGGCACCCAGGCAAGCGAGTAAGCTTCAGAAATTGGACTGTGCTAG
Organism: Sylvilagus floridanus; assembly: GCA_949820135.1. Taxonomy (NCBI): domain Eukaryota; kingdom Metazoa; phylum Chordata; class Mammalia; order Lagomorpha; family Leporidae; genus Sylvilagus; species Sylvilagus floridanus. The sequence continues at coordinate 4,614,538 of OX463228.1, read as the reverse complement.
CTGCACCTGCCTGAGGCTTCGACCGGTAACATTTCAAGGGCCCGCCGTTCCTGTATGGAAAGGCTGCGGAGGGCCAGGACCCAGCTGGTCACAGCTGCCTGTAAGTTTGGGCCCTGAGGTTGGACTTATTAGCAAGAGGCATCAGCATGCTCCTATCCTACATTGTCTTCTTGGAGTTTACCCCCTTAATTTTTATTCGTTTTTCTTTTGAGAGGTAGAAAGACAGGCAAGCCCCCATCCACTGGTTCACTCAAGTGCCCACAACAGCTAGGACTGGGCCAGGGCCAAAGCCAGGAACGCAACCCAGCTCTCCCATGAGTGGCAGGAACCTAATGACTTGAGCCTCACCACTGTTTCCCAGGATCTACACAAGCAGGAAGCTGGAATCGGGAGCTGGATCTGGGAGTCAAACCCAAGTACCCTGACATGGCACGGGGCACCCTACCCAGTGTCTTCACCGCCGAGCCAAATGCCTACCTCCATCCTCTTTGTTTTTAAACTGAAGCCCTGAAAAAATTCCAGGTTGCCTATGCTGAATGGAAAGACAAAGGGGTTTAGCTATACCCAGGCCAGGCCAAGGCCAGAGCCCCACATGAGCTAGTGGACGTGGGAGAGGCAATGCCCATTTTTTTTTTAAGATGTATTTATTTGAAAGGTAGAGTGATAAGGAGACAGCCGGAGGGGGAGGGGAGGGGGAGGGGGGAGGGGGAGGGGGAGGGGGAGGGGGAGGGGGAGGGGGAGGGGGAGGGGGAGGGGGAGGGGGAGGGGGAGGGGGAGGGGGAGGGGGAGGGGGAGGGGGAGGGAGAGGGAGAGGGAGAGGGAGAGGGAGAGGGAGAGGGAGAGGGAGAGGGAGAGGGAGAGGGAGAGGGAGAGGGAGAGGGAGAGGGAGAGGGAGAATCTCCCATCTGCTGGTTCACTCCCCAAGCACCTGCAACAGTCAGGTCTGGGCCAGGCCAAAGGCAGGAGCCAGGAGCTCCACCCGGGTCTCCCACATGGGAGCAGAGGCCCAAGCACGTGGGCCATGCTCTGCTGCTTTCCCAGGTGCATTAACAGGAAGCTGGATCAGAAGCAGAGCAGCCGGCACTCGAACCAGAACTCTGATATGGGCTGCCAAGGTTGCCAAGTGGTGGATTAACCTGTTGCACTACAAAGCTGGCCCCCCCAAACACGTATTTATAGGATGTCTTGTCATTTACAAAACTTGTCTCAACATCCATTCTCTCTTCAGGGATACACTGTAGGGTACGCTGTAGCCTTAAAGAGTCAGCATTTTCCAGTTTAAGAAAGATGAAGCGATTCATGTAGTATCCCAGTAAGAAGCGGCAAGATGAGGATTTACCTAGACCTCCCAGATTCACATCTACAACCCAACCAGTGACAGCTGCGACAGACGCAGCGCTGGCACGTTCACGGCTTGTCTTCTTCAACCCTCACACCCTCTGATGCAGGCTGGGTCTGAAGGAGGAGGAGGTTGGGTGGCACTGGGTTGGCACTCCTCGTGCAGTGTGCAACACAAGCAACGGAGCAAAGGCAGGCATGAGCTGGGCTTGCTCAGACCGTGTTCACCGAGAGCTGGCCATGCTCAGGGCCACTGTCCTTGGGGCCCCCAGGACCTCTCGCCTACGCACAGTTATCTCTTAGCGGAAAGGGACGGCTTCCACACAGAGGCCAGGCTGAAGGCGGCAGCTGGAAGAGGTCTGTGGCCTGTCACTTTCCATCCAGCGGCTTTTCAGCAAGACAGGGGCTTCCAGGGTGAGCTACTCTATCAGTGAGGCTCTCAAGTTCCCAACCAAGTGAGGAGCTTGGCTCCCGCCCCTCAGCCCTGAGGCTCCGGGGGGCTCCGGGCAGCCCCTGGGCCTGGAACAGCTCTTGCCCTCCCACACCTCCATTCCCCACCAGGGCCCGCAGCTGGGCAACTCCCTGCGCTGCCTCCCCCAGCTCACCTGGTGCCTCTGGCCCTGGAGGGGGAAGTGCAAAGTGCAAGCCCCACCCTGGATGGGCAGCAGAGACCGCGGGGGGCACAGTGGTGGCACTGGACAGACGTACCTTCCTCAGAAGTCAAGAGCTCCCCCATCTGTCCTCTGGCTTGGCCACTAGCCACTCTCTTAGCAGGGTTCCTGAGGATCGACTGTCCTGCCACCAAACTCCACCCTCTGTGAGGTTGTGTGAGATAAGGTGCCAGGGTGAACCTGACCCCTAAACCCATCCACAGCACATGCAGCCCGGATGCATTTCTCCTCTGTGCCTCAGTTTCCTCATCTGTAAAATGGGAATACCAAGTGTCTTTCGCTTACAGATGGATGGGAAAATTAAATGAGTTAACACAAGTCTGTTACTAACTTGTATCATTATTATTACAAGTGTTTTGAGATTCCCCTTCAATATTTTCCCTTGGGGTGATAAAATGCACTGAGATTTAAGGGCAAGCGCTAGAGAAACTTGTAAATTCCTCCAGTGAGACGCTGAGGGTGCTGCGAGGGAGTGCTGGCACCGGCTGTCGCTCCTCTCCCGGCCACATCCAGTCCAGGCTGTGTCACTGCTCTGACTCACTGCTGTCTGTGCAGCTGCTAGCGGGAAGGTGTTTACTGCCTCATTAGCACCTCTGCTCCTGGTGGGCACTAATCACTCAGCTCCCTCCCCTGCGGGGCTCAGAGCTGCCCCCAAAAGCAGCTGCTCTGAGAGCCCAGGAGACCTCCCCAGCGGGTCCCCACTCCCTCTCTGGGGCTGCTCCCTCTACCCAGGAAATGAAACAGCTTACTAGCTAGATTTGGGGGCTGTAGATACAGGTTTTTAAAAAGCAGGTCACATGCTCACCCCTTCTGCAGCACCTGAAGCCAAATCCTAGCGCCCAGGCCTCCTCTTCCTCACCCCACACCTGGGCCCAAGGGAAGCAGATGTCTAGGCGGATCCGCGAAGCTGGGGCAGGACAACAGGAAGGCGTGGAGCCTGCTAGTGCTGCTTGCTGCTCTCACTGCCAAGGCTGAGGAAAATGGAAGGACTGTTCCTGGTTAAATACCCGGCTGTGACCCATGCCAAACGTTCCTGGGCCTCAATCCTCAGAGTCTCTGGCTCTGCTTCCAAAGTCCTCCATATCCTTGTGCCAACCACCATCCTGGCCCCGTTTCCCATCATGCCAAGCCCCTAAGCCCACCCTCACCCCCAAAGTCAGGACTGGCGTTTTTGCTTTTTCTTCCCCCACCCCCATACCTCATCCACAACGGCATTTCTGGAGCCAAAGCTCATGGTCTGGAGAGCCTCACGCAGCTTCCAGGTGCAAGAGGCTGGCTGAAGACTCGCTTGGATTCCGAGGTAACAGCATTTTCAAGGTTGAGGGGGCTGACCAGTTGGAACCCTAGCCCCCACAGCCATGCGGGGCATGCAGGTGGCTGGTGCCGACTGCTCCCGTCTCCAGGCATCTCCAGAGCCCGCCAGGACCCCACGCCACACAGCAACATCAGGCGGTACAGCAACAGAATGCCCAAGCTAAATTTTTCAGGGAGACACAAGTTGGTGTCATCGTGAACAAGGTTTCAAAGGAGGAAACTCCTTTGGGAAAGGGAGTCTAAAGAAGAGCCAGTTTTCTGATAGGCAATGGCTGACCCCCAGGCCCATCGAGCTGCCATCCAGCTCAGAACTTGCAGAATCAACTTCAAGATTGGCCCAAGGCCCGGTGAGGAGAAGGCATCATGGCAGCACCGGATGGAGAAGACCAGCAACTCCACTTTCCTGGGTCCAATTAACATTCAGAGAAATTGTTTTGACCCACAGTGGTCACGACCAACACCAACACACGTCACGGCTCTCCATCAGCTTGACTGGTCCTCCGTGCCTCTGGCTTCATCGGCTGTGGCATCCTTGTCTTTCCTGTGCCGCCCCTTGGCTACGCTGAGCCTGGTGCAGACTTCTGCTCCTGCTGGTGTGGCGATGCCTCCCTCTCCAGACCCACTCAGGATTGTCATTTCATTCACCGAGCTGCAGGCTACTGGCCAGTTCCCCACTGCCAAAGTCAACACCTCAGGCCTGCTTTGTCTGGAAGGGCAGGTTAAAGGCAGGGTAGCTCCCTTTCCTGGCCCATCCCTGGGCCTGCTCAGGTGACAACCTATTTATGGCGTGAGGGGATTGCTCCTGGGGTCTCTAGATTTGGAATGCATCTTTACAAGGGTTCTTTCTTTGAAAGTCAGGGAGAGTAATTTCCCTCCTTTTGTGGAAGGAGCTAGACAAATTTCACTTGCAGCTGTTAGTCTGTAATATGGAAAGTCTCCAAATGCATAAACAGAAATGCCTCTCTCTCAAAATGAAACAGGAATAAATCAAAATGATGGGAGTGGGGTGGGCACGGTGATAATGGGTTTGGGTGCCTAAGTATCAGGGAAAGGAAATGCCAGGGAAAACAGATTGTTCCTCTGCCTCTCCCCACAGGGCTGTGGGCTGCTGAGAGGCAGCCATCACATTCTTCTTTTAAAGATTTATTTATTTGAAAGGCAGAGCTACAGAGAGACAGAGGAAGGGAAGGAGACAAAGAAATCTTCCATCCACCGGCTCCCTCTCCAACTCACTGGCCAAAGCCAGCGGCCTGGCACTCCCAAGATCTGGGTCTCCCACATGGTGGCAGAGGTCCAAGCACTTGGGCCATCTTCCATTGCTTTCGAAGGCACTTCAGCAGGGAGCTGGACCGGAAGTGGAGCAGCCAGGACTTGAGCTGGCGCTCAGATGGGATGGCAGCTTAACCCACTGACTGGGCCACCACGCCAGCCCCAGGGATCACACTCCATCTTGGGTGTCCCAAACTCCTTACACAACATCCACAGCACAGGAGAAGTTGGCAGAAACACGAGAAGCATGGAACTAGAGGGCAAAGGGGGCCCTAAACCTAGTACTGGAACAGACACACCAGGCTTTGGTGGCGGGGAAGGTCCATTTATAGGAAGTGAAATAGCAACTTGGAGTAGGGCTTGATGACACCCACATAACCTTCCTCTTACACAGTAACACATTTTGTTTGCAACATAACATAAAAGCCATCAAAGGCTCTCCAGCTGGCTTGCGAACACTCTCATATCCCTGACTCTGCTCATGGGCAAGCAGGAATGTCCTGGCAACTCCTTGCAGTGGGAGTTCTGAGCACAGAGGGAAAGCTGTTGGTCTGCAACAAACAGGACGATTGGGATTCTTTCCCGGGCCAGCCCCTAACGCAGATGAGGTGGGGGGTGTACAAACAGTGACTTCATCTCCGAGGTGCTGCTCCCCCTCCAGAGAAGACACTGTGCTTACAACTTCAACACATACAGTCTCCTTTGGATTGTGTGTTTCCCTCTAACTCTGGCATTCTTGAAAATGTCTGCTCACCCTGTGAGATATCTACCAGGAATTTGGCTTATGCCAAACAGTGCTGTTTCATGTAAGGAGAGTTTACAGACTAAAGATTTATTCAAATGAGTCTTTTTTCTGCAGACTTGGTTACCAGAGATAAACATCAGGGTATTGTGCAGCAAGTCTGACTTCATCCTAATTGCTGTATTTGCACGTGACCTACGGATTCTCTGCCAAAGTCGGGGTGTTAAAACTTCAGGTTTTTTTCCTTCAGTTATATCCTCAAGGGAGCTTGTATTCTTGTAAACTCGGATGTCACTTCAAGCCATTAGCTTGTATCCTACAGTACTTTCTTCATGCAAAAGATTTTAAAGCCGCTACTAATAGCTGTATCTCCTAAAAGCTGTCTACCCTAGATGCGCGGGACCTTCTCCCCATAAATCCCGAATCCGCAGGGACGGATGGTTAACCACGGTATGAAGCGATCAGCTGTCACAGCGCCACCCAGGAACGTGAGGCAGAGTCAGCGAGCCCTGGTGGCCCAGTGCCTGGGCTGTTTCTTAGTCTAAACTAATCTGCTAGAGACAAACCAGAAATGCGGAGCTGGGGCTTTGACATCAAACAGACCCACACTCGAGTGCAGCCCCAGCACTCACCAGCTCAGGAACCTTGGCAGCGATGGATGGTGCCTTGTGTAAATGCAGAAGACACACCTACCCTGCAGTCACTGTGACTATGAGACAATGCGCATTAATACTCCTGCCACACAGAAAGAGCTCAAAAAAAAAAAAAAAAAAAAAGACAGCTATGATGATTCAGTAGCCAGATGAACTGAGGAACATCAAGGTCACCAGGCTATCACTAGGCTGTCTCCCACAGAACAGGTCTCAGATGCACCTTCTCTGGTCTTTGGAGTCACACAAGAGGGGGAGGAGGTTTCTTCTAACTTGGGGTCTTCTTGTTAGGCGAGGCGTCCTGAATACTCACGCTCTGACCCAGCCATGCCACAGTGGGAAACAAGCCATCACAGTCCACATACATCCGCACTCTGCCACCTGAGCCTGCCCCAGATCCACGGTCTCCTGCTGCGGAAACCACCAGGGCTGGAAGCCAGGGTCGGAATGTGCTCACCCATCCTGTATGTGAGAAGCACTTCCCGTGGACTGCACGTCACCAGCTGACTTTCTCAGCAGTTAACAGCACCATTTTGCAGGTCAGGAAACTGATACTGAAAGAAGACTGTCTCACCCCAGGTTGAACAACGGGAGTGAAAAATGACAGTCCTGGAGCTCATCACTCTGTGGCTCCCTACCCTCCGAGGACCTCGTCCTGCACATGGACCCTGACGCAGACTGTCCCAGAGCATCTTCCTGGAGAAACGGGAGACGCCTGCTCTGCAGGGGGTGTTGGGCCCAGGGCTCTAGTCAGAAACACAGGATGCAACTGGGTTCCTGCCATCAGGACGTGCGGCTGACACGAGGAATTGTGTCCCCTCCTACCTTCTTGTACAGTCCAACACTGACTTCTTCCCAGTCTTCCCTAACAGACGCAGTCCTAAGGTCCTGCTCACTCAGAAATTTCCCTGGTTTGCCAGCCCAACCTTGCCTAAGGTGCTTATGGCCACCAGACTACCAAGGCCACGGTGGCTGCTTCCTGGCTGCTCCAAGGAAGCAGCACCCACATCCACAGGCCTCCTGCTGGATAAAGTGTGAGGGCAACTAGATGGGGGGCCCAGTCTGCTCTCTCAAGGTGGCTGACAGCTGTGGCTCTGGCTGGTGTGTCTGACGCCTGCTCTGAGTACGTCATCATCACCACCCTGTGCGTAAAAAGCTGCCTGCTGTTGACAACCTGAACAATTCTGCCAAAGCCACCTTGGGTATCATTAAAAAAACAAAATTCCTACAGCTGCCATTCTTGACTTCTGCATACAGCCTGCGTCTTCCACCACCTCCTCACCAAGCATCCCGTAGAGACCACACCTGACTTCACTAAGACAAAGTGTTCTTACATAAATGTAGGCAAAATTAAAACACACAATCTGTGGTGGGTGGGTGAGGATTAATAGCAGAGTATACTCTAACACTAGACAGAATCACTCTGACACACACAAATCAAGAGCACCCTGGAAATCCGAATTAGAAGTACTGGCCCATTCCACAGTGTCGGAGACAATTGAGTGGAGGCATTTCCAATGCTACAATATTACACGACACTCCATGGTCTTCTGATGGCCACCGGAGAATCACGATCATGTTTAGATTGGCCCATAAAGCCTGCTACAGGTGTAAAAGTGAAGTAGATTCAAATTTAGATTATCTGGGGGCAAATCTTTACAGAAAGAGGGGCTGGTGCTGTGGTGCAACGGGTTAAAGCTCTTGCCTGAGGCGCCAGCATGACATATAGGCTCTGGTCCTGGCTGCTCCTCTTCCCATCCAGCTCTCTGCTGTGGCCTGGGAAAGCTGTAGAAGATGGCCCAAGTCTTTGGGCCCCTGCACCCACGTGGCAGATCCAGGGAAAGCTCCTGGCTCCTGATCAGCATAGCTCCAGCTGTTGCAGCCATGTGGGGAGTGAACCACTAGATGGAGGACCTCTTTCTCTGTCTCTGCCTCTCTTGTAACTCTTTCAAATAAATAAAATAAATCTTTAAAAAAAAAAAACTTTAAAGAGAAACTTTGCAGTCTGAGCACATGAATAATTGGATTCAGCATCAGGAATCTGGACTATGTTCTCATGGGGCATCTCAGAAGACTTTCTATCAATTGGAAGGTCTGGTATTACCACAGGGAAATTGACCATTTGGGCTGACTTTTGGGACAGGCTATTTGAAAAGGGGGGTGCTGAAAGAATCACTGAAGACAGGGTAAAGCTTACCTCTACAGGAGTGGGTGTCTGCTCTGCAGGACGTGCTATTTTATTTCTTCCTTGAATGGTGGTCACACCTGTGTCCTTCATAATTGCTTCTAAGTGAGACATGCTTGGACTCGTGTTATCTTTTTTGTTCAAACGACAGGCTATCTGGAGCAGTCTGTTATGCTTGAGGACCTAAGCGAAGCCAAAGGAGAGGTAAGAAATGCTGACTCAAGCCACTTGAGGAGGACCTCCACTGTGGCCTACCAGTGGCTGCACAGAAGCTGAGAGCCCTGCCTGCAATGGCTCGTGGGTAACAGCACAAGAGGCTAGAGCCAGTTTTCACTGTGTCAATTCAGGAACGCTCTGACCAGTCCTGAGATTCATGATATAAGCTGAAACTGCTCACCGGTAGACACAGCGACTCACTCCAAACCCCAAGAGCAGCAAGGACAAAAGACGCAGGGCTGTAAGTACCCACACACAAGGATGGGCCTCTGTTTTCCTTTGTAAGACTTTTCATGTCACTCAGGAGTGTGAGGAGGTGAGAGTAGAATGCATGTTCTCTCAAATTGGAGTTTTCAACCTAAAATTCCAATTCAGGTCAGGAGGGGTGGGACTAACAATCTGCTTTAAAAAAAATTCCAAGGGAGACTCTGATTACCCAGAGTGAGAACCAGAGCCTCAGCATGATCACTTCCGGCAGAAAGCCAGAGTCCGTGAACTTCTCCTAGGCCCCGGTCAGAGGCCTGCTTCTCTCCGCCAGGCTCACCTCTGGCTGCACTGGCACACCTGCCACCCGAACGTTTTAGCAGCGGTTATTTTGTTTGCCGTGACTAGAGCTCTTGCAGGAGGGCAGGGGTTTGCTGGGAAACCAATGTGTGATTCCACGAAGGTCAAGGTGTTAACAGTGGTACTTTTGGAAGGTAGATGACTGACTTCCTTTGGACATTTTCTTATTTCCCAATTTTTATACTGAACTTCTCGTGCGATAAGAGAATATTTATGAGCACACACACCCTCAGCTCTTGCCAAACTGATTTCTTCCCTGGGAGCTGAGCACAAGTACATGTCCCACTCAACAGCCGCCAGGCAGACGGAGGGCAGTGGGCCTGCCTGGCCCTTGAGCGCTCGGGGAAAGGTGAAAGGGCAAGCCCCACAGACAGGCCGAGGTTTCCGTCCACTTGGAGCCAACCACTCCCGATTTCAGAGAAATTACTTGTGAAGTTCAAAAACATAGCTAACTCTTTTCCTTCCCCATCTTCAGTTTAAGTCTTGAATCTCCACTTAACAGCAGACACTGGCTCTGAAGTTCTTTTAGACATTTATTTACTTACTGTACAAAATATTTACATCATCAGCTGTAACCATCTGGCCCTTTCACCTGGCCTGATGAATTGCAGCTGGGCTTGGTCTCCGCTGGGTTTCGGGAAACATGCCAACATTCTCCTTGGTGCTCACCTGATGCCTGGTCTCCTAAGACACTAAAAGGCTGGGAGGGCAGCCCCCACTTCCCCAACACACACAAAGTACCTGGGCCACAAGGACATAAATAAAGAACTGGCCAAAATAAGAAACATGAATAGAACACTGCCCAAGAAATAACACCCCCCTGCCTTCTAACATATTGTACCTTTTCTTCACACTGGCTAGTACCAAAGCAGAATTAGAAAAAAAAAAAAAATTAAAGAAAGAAAAGAAAGGTAAAAGGAAAGGCCAAAAACAGCAAAGATATTTTGAATTGGGGGGAGAGGACTGGGGGTTGGGGTGGGGACAAAGGAGAGGATGAGGGGAGGGAGACCACGATCTGGAAGAACAGAAAGTCACAGCAGTACCAAAGGGTTTCATTAAACAAGGACCCTGGTGTCTCAGGACCACCATGGGATGCAGCTGCCCCAGGTGGGCTGCAGTGGTGCCGAGGATGCTGTGAGAAGTGCTATGACTAGACCTTTAAGTGACAGATCTAGCCAAGAAAATCAACTCGATCTCCAGCATCAGTCTCTGGAGGGCCGCTGGAAGGGAGAATGCAGGATCCAAGAGAGAAATGATGGCCAAAAACAGCAGAACCAGCCCACGTGCCCCTAGCTGGGACGCCCTCTCTGGGCCCAAGGGGCAGCGTCACGTTTTCCACAGTGAGGATTAAACTTTCCTGTACATATCCCATGGGAAAAATTTGGCCAAGCAGCAGCACCTTGTCCTGGTCCCTGAGGAAAGCAGTGACCATGTGGCATGGAGGATCCTGGGATGTAGAGCTGTGATGCTGGATCCTGGTCCCCAAGAACAAGTAAGGTCAGCACCCATGCCAGGAAAGGACAGGACAGACGACCACTGTGGAGGAGTGAGGTCAGGCAGGAGCCGCGGCACTCCGAGGGGCTTGTTCCTCACGGCCCCGGGTCCAGGAGGGCTCAGACATGCTTCGAGGAGGCCGAGGCACTGCCACAGTCCTGCCTGCCTCAGCACTCTGTGTTTGCTGGTTTTGGCAATCAAGATGGCTTGTAATATTCTCAGCTGATGTCCCGCAGGGAATGGGAGCTTGCGGCAAAGCCTTCTTAACAGAAATTAGGGAAGGTGATGAGATTCTGAGTGTTGAAATTGTTTCAAACAGTGGTGAGTAAGGATGTTGTCACTTTCCATGAGACAGCAGCAGGTTCTCTTCCATCGTCAAGCACCAGTGAACTTGATATAGTTCTCTCCCTCCCTCACTCCCCTTCTTGGTAATGGAGGGAGCGAAGGGAGACACATGGAACGGCGAGGCTTTTACTGTCTAACCCTTCTCCTCTTTGTCTCCAGTGTCCTGACCCCAGGGACCCACGGGCATTGTTCCTTGCTCAGTGCTCCAGGCAGAGAGAACCAGGGATTGCGGGCATGCTACTCTTACTGTGCCAATCCTTGGCTACAAGATTTTCTTCAGTAGAAGCCCAAAGACACCCCAGCTCTTAGCAGACTGTATGACTCAGAGGTCAGTGGCCAGGCTCGGCCACACCTCAGTGCAAAGAACAAACTGGGAAAGCAGTCCTCTAGCAGCCGTGTGCCTAGACAAGCCCCTAACCCAAAGCAAGAACCACTCTCAGCACTGGAGCCCCAGCCCAGTTAGCCTTCACTCTTTTTCTCACTGGCTCAAATTCAAGAAAAAGCTTAGCGAGTTCTCCTTTATGGATTAATGATCATTTCCAGAAATGCCTGCAGGGAAAGCGCCTTTCCAGTTGTGACACCATAAGAACAGATCATGTTGTACCTTCTGTCCTCATCAGCAGCAGTCCAGTGCCATGGGCTCTGCCTGCCACGGTGCAGGGGGTCTAACCCACATTGCTCACAACACGGGCCACTTCCCATCTGGGCTTCTCCCAGCCTCTGGCATGAAGAGGCAGTCACCCCACCCTCAAGACTCACGTACTAGTCTGGTCAAGTCGTGAGGGCCAAAAGGACACCTCCGAGGAGCATCAGCAGAGGGAGCTGGGGCGAGGCGGGGACTTAAGGCTCTCTGCGCACCAGCTTCCCCACAGAGCTGAGCCTGTCCACTTCTCACGGCTACTGCGGCAGTCCCAGCTACCGAGACCTTCAAAGGACCAAATGAAATGAGAGCAGCACGGTCCTCTTCTCGTGGCGGACTGAGGAGCTCGGCTTCTGCACCATGCCACAGCGGCCTGCGGTGGGTTTGGGCGGGGAGGGGCCGAGGTCAGAACAAGGCTTGGAGGTGACACAATACTCCAGACACAGGGGAGCATGCGGCATCTTCTTGCTGATGGTTGTGTGTGGCAGGTTCGCGGTTCTGCAGTCTGTAACGTGCGCCATGGGCGCGTGGGAGCGGAGTGGAGCGGAGGCGGCAGAGTGGTCAGAGCATGCCGAAGCCCTCGCAGCCCTCGCTGATGGCCAGCTGCAGCATCTTGTGCACCTCTTCATACGAGTCATACGTTGGGAGGCACAGCTGGTTAAAACTGAAAAGGCAAGCAGAGAAGTGATTCACTCACACCACCAGGAACACTGGCAAGGGCATGCACTGGGCGGCCAGACACCCACCACGTGTGTGCGGTGGGTAGCGTGCTATGGGTCGGAGCAGCGATGATCTGAAATGAGGGGCAGAGCGCAGCGAAGCCTCCTGGTGGTAGCTGAGAGGAGCCTGTTGTGAACTGAAGGAGCCGAGCCAACTCCTCCTGGGTCAGACTGGACACCACAGTCCAAAACCACCTCATGACCTGGAGGAGAGCACAGGGTCAGAGTCACACACCAATCCATCTGCCTAACATCTGACCCCCAGGAGAGGAAGCAGACACCCTGAAGTGGGGCTCTGCCCCAGGTACAGCCCTGCACGGACATGGGGAGGAAGGGTTAGGGCTGACCCCTCTTCAGGCGTTCGCAGGGTCCTGTGGTCAGGAGAGTCATCACTCATCAATCGGCTCTCATTCTCTGCATGTCCAACTTCCTGCTCCCATGGCACTCCGCATGACAGCCCCGAGGGACAGGGCTCCCCTCTGCCTGGGCAACCACTGGTCTTTCCCACATGCATCGTTTGTTCTCAGCCAACATGTCTACTTCTTTGAGTGCTCTTTGACGTTTTTCTTCTGAAACGTCTTCCTTGTAACTTGGCATAAATCCAACTGAAAGAAGTTAGGGCCGCTCACCTTTTCCCTGAAATGCCATGAGCCGCCCACAACCACTGCATGGGCTTTGAAGTCAGACACGCTGATGTCTCCAGTCCCACACATCAGCAGCTGGAGAAAGAAGGTCAGGTGTTACTAGGACAGTCAGAGGGACAAAAGCCCACTACAGGGTCAAAATTATCTATGTTAATATAAAAAATGCAAAATATCTCTTTAGGAAAATCAATTATAATACACCAATGATTCCAAGCCAGTGTGGAGGAAAATAATCAAACAGCCTTATAAAAATATGCAAGTAGAGATGCATGTGGCCCTATCAATGCCAGACCTAGTGAATCAGAATCTCTAGGGACCGGTTATGAGCTTGTGTAGCTTGGAAAAGATTCCCAGGTTTCTCTGATGAGCACCCCTAATTAAGCACTGCTACTAAGGATTCCTTTTAACTCAAACAAAGGACAAATAAAGAACCAAGTGTTTACTGAGCAGTCTGCTCTGAACTCGGCCTAGGGAGAAAAGGCCAGCTGTTCCCTCTGACGAAGACCCCAGTCCTGTTTATGAATTTGTCATATGGCCTTTCCTTTTCTCCAAGATCCTTCCTTCATCTGTGAATTGAACTTTTACTACCTTCCCTTCAGCTCTGCCCCTACTTGATCAGATAAATTTAAAAGCATGCCAAAACATGAGAACATTAATGACATCAGAGCCCTGGACATCTTGTTGATGTCCGAACTTGGTTCAGGATCCAGCGTGTTACTTAGCAGACTTGTCCAATGGCTATAAAGAATGATGTGTCCTAATCAAGAGACAAGAAAAGCCCAAAGGATGCCTCAGGAGTCTTGGCTCCTTCAACAAGAACTTGCTAGGCCAATGCGTAACCTAGAGCAGGATGTAGAACAACTGTCAGAGACTGTGTCCTTCCTTCCTTTCCACTCACTTCTGCAGACTGGTACAAACGCTCTGCTCCACAATACAACAAAATCAGCAAGTAACCATTCCTCAGTCCCAAAGCTAACAGTGCTACGTGACAGGCTATCAGAAACTCCGGAGACAGTATGCAATTACAGCTTGATAAAGCTGCTTAAAATCTAAAAACGAAACAACTAGACTGAGATGTGGATAATTCATTTTGTTTGGATTTCATATCTGAAGGAATACAACAGTTTGATTCTTGTTCTTGAAGCCAGTTCAGTTACTGAGACTGGTTCAAGACTACCTGAAACTACTTTTCCCCTATTTGCAAAACTACTATTCCCCTACAATTTGCAAAACACACTCCTCACAAAAGCTATGAGAGCTTTAAACTAATAACTTGTGCCTTTTGTGTCATCCGTGACGGCAGGTAAAAACAAAGTGCATTTTCTGCCCACATCTGACATGGACTCCAGTTTTGGTAATTACAGAATAATGGTATTTACCATCTTTTGTTGTTACTGGATCTGAAATAAGAATATATTTACTGCCAATATGTAAATATATACAGTGCTGTGACCTAAAACTTTGCAATGTGGCCACATTTTGTGATTTGTCTCCTCGCTAGCTCCACGAGGGCTAAACTGTCTCTTTGCTCCACCTCCTCAGTGCCTGGGCATGCACAGCACACAAGAGGCACTCACGAATCCAGGAAGGCTGTGTCCAGCATCAACAGTCTTTACAACTCAACAGCTATCCATAATACTTGATGTCTAAGTGAACAGTACTTATCTTCATAAATAATTAGCTATTTGCTACTTTCTAAATTTTAAAAAGCTAAAGAAAGGGTCAATGAATGGCAAGAATGACAAGGTGAAGCTAACATTTGCATTAGGAGCTTTCCTGCTGCATTTCGTGACAGGAAAGACAACAAGCTGGCTCTGGGGGTGGGGTGTGCACTAAAACACAGCATCGACAACAGGCACAGCACTTACCTCCAGTTCATTCTCATCAAAGATAGCCAACAGATTTTCAGGGACCAACTCGTTGAGGCCTGAAACAAAGCAGCCAGTTAAAGCCATTCTCACAACATGGATGTAGACACATACAAGAGTAGATAGGATCCCACCTTTTAGGAAATGTTCCACTTCCTCTTTCACTTGACTAGCCAGCCGGTACTGAGCCAGCAAATTTAAATAGAAGATTTTATTCGCATTGGTAACTGGCGTTTGAGCTCCACCTGTCATGAGTTCTACTACCTGAAATAGGAGGCAAAGAGACAAGGAGGGGTCATGGATGGAAGTTTTGAAGTTGACACCTGCTTGGTACATTCACAAACCCAGCATTAGTGAATCTGTCAGTGTCTGTTAAAAGTTCCTGCTGGGACTGGCACTGTGGCATACCAGGCTAAGCCTCCACCTGTGGCACCAGCATCCCATGTGGGCATCAGTTCGAGTCCCAGCTGTTCCAATTCCAATCCAGCTCCCTGCTGATGGCCTGGGAAAGCAGTGGAACCTGGCCCAAGTGCTTGGGTCCCTGCACCAGCATGGAGACCTAGAGGAAGCCTCTGGCTCCTGGCTTCGGATTGGCCCAGATCCAGCCATTACAGCCATTTGGGGAGTGAACCAGCAGATGCGAGACCTATCTGTCTGTCTCTCCTTATCTGTCTGTAACTCTGCTTCTCAAATTTAACCAGGAGCTTCCTCCGGATCTCCCATGCTGGTGTAGAGGCCCAAGTACCAGGGGCACCCTCCACTGCTTTCCCAGGCCATACCAGAGAGCTGGATCAGAAGAAGAGTAGCTGGGACCAGAACCAGTACCCATATGGGATGTCGGCACTGCAGGTAGAGGTTTAGCCTACTATGCCATAGCATCAGCCCCAAATAAAGAAATCTTAAAAAAAAAAAAAAAAAAAAGTTCCTGCTAGACATTCATCTGATTGACGCACATGGCTTTACTTAGTTCCTGCACTTCAGGGTTCCTGCCACTATTGCTGTATTCCACTAACTTCTATTTCTCTTCTTAATATATAATGACTCATTTATTAATCTGAAAGCCAGAATTACAGAGAGAGATGGAAAGACACAGAGAGAGGTCTTCCATCTGCTGGTTCATTCCCTAAATGGCCACAATGGCTGGGATTGCCTCAGACCAAAGCCAGGAGCCAGGAGCTGCATCTGGGTCTCCCACGTGGGTTACAGGGGCTGGGCCAGGCTGAAGCCAGGAGCCTGGAACTCTACTCAGGTCTCCCACATGGATGGCAGGGGCCCAAGCACTGCGATGATCTTCCGCTGCACTCCCAGGCACATTAGCAGAGAGCTGGATCCAAAGTGGAGCAGCCAGGACTTGAATTGGAGCTCACATGGGATACTGGCATCACAGGTGGCAACTTTTTATATGCTGCATCACAACACTGGCCTCCACCAGCTCCTATCCCTGAAGTGGGGATCTGGATGAAGACTTCACTGACACAGTTAACCAGTGGAGGTGCAATGGGAAGATAATTTAATCTATAATCCAGACCTCTACTGATCTCATCTCTAAACCAACTGAGAGTAAACAAAACCAGATAAGTAACAAAGAAGTCTTAGGAATTCCAAGACTGGACGGTTGATCATGCACATTCTTCTATCTGCAATGTGAGTGAGTGGAAAGCAGCCATGATTTGAAACTTGGAGATCCTGAACTGTGATCCCCGCCCTGCTGCCAGTCGCCTAGCCATTTAGGCCCCGTATTTTCCTCTCTGCAAAGAAAATGCTGAAAAGCTGCAGACTCTCAAATAGAATTAGCATCTTCTAATAGACATTCCTACGGGAATTCTGAGGAATCCCTGAAGCAGTATAAAATCACTACACTGGAAAAAATGTGTTTAGGGACCAAGGTTGTCTCCATAGGTGAATGAAGGCCGCCATTAAATTACAAAATCAGATTTTAAAATCATGAAAACATGACAGAAACACAGCAGGGCTTCTCAATGGATTCAAAATGTGACTTTCTTCCTGTTCTTATGCATACTTCTGGATATTTCTCTCATGTAAGCATTTCCATCTAGCAGCCCAAGAAGTCAATTCACATTTAGTATTCATATTGAACCCAGTGAAGACGAGCACTCCCTTGGACTAGTATTCTACTGGCACCAGCTGCCTTGCTGTGCTGGGGCAGGAAGACGGGCTCTGACCCCACGTGCACAAAGGCAGAGGTTGGCACACCCACAACTTTCAGAAGGGACATGTGATTTTCAGCAGAGCGGTACCAATGGTCACACGTCCTCAATCATTGCTCTCTTGTTTTTAGTATGTTTACGAATTCCTGAGACTCTACTTTCATCATTATCTTCTGATGTTATTTACCCCACAATGTAAACAGAAGCACATCTGCCTCACAGAAACTTCTGAACAAGAATTTCTAATATGGTTTTAAAACACACAGGAAGCTGCTGCGCTGCCACTGCCACCCTTCCAAGTCTTGCTTGTGCAGTGCTGCTTCATTATCACTCTGTTCTTATCCAATTGGGATGAAGGAACAGCAGGCTGGATGAGCACATGTGTTTGCCCCCACTCAGTTCATACCAGACCAGAATGCAAGGCCCTACAGTTACACTGTCCAGTATGGCAGTCACTAGCCAAATGCAGTTACTAAATTAATTTAAAAAGGGCCAGGCATTTGGTGTAGAGGTTAAGTCATAGATTGGGATACCCACATACCATATCATAAAACAAGGTCTGGCTTTGATTCCTGGTTCCACTTCTAATCTAACTTTCTGCAAACATACCCTAGGAGACAGTAGGTGATGGCTCAAGTACTTGGGTCCCTGCCACCCATGTGGGAGACCCAAATTGAGTTCTTGGCTCCTGGCTTCAGCCTGGCCCAGCCCTAGCTGTAGTAGGTATTTGGGGGAGTAAACCAGCAGATGGAAAACTGATATTCCTCTCTGCCTTTCAAATAGATAAAGATATTAAAAAATAAAATAATTAAGTAAAATAGGATAAGATGGGAATTCAGTTATTTTGGCACACTTGTCACCTTCCAGGTACTTAATGGTCAAGACAAATATACCACATTGGGGCTGGCACCGTGGCTCACTTGGTTAATCCTCCGCCTGTGGTGCAGGCAACCCATAATGGCGCCAGGTTCTAGTCCAGGTTGCTCCTCTTCCAGTCCAGCTCTCTGCTGTGGCCCGGGAGGGCAGTGGAGGATGACCCAGGTGCTTGGGCTCCTTAACTGCATGGGACACCAGGAGGAAGCACATGGCTCCTGGCTTCGGATCAGCGCAGTGCCAGCCGTAGCAGCCATTTGGGGGGTGAACCAATGGAAGGAAGACCTTTCTCTCTGTCTCTCTCACTATCTATATCTCTACCTGTCAAATAAAATAAATTATAAAAAAAATACCACATTTCCATTGGAAGGAAGCTGGGGAACACAGGACCTACAGGCTTTGGTCCTCCTCACCTTATCCAATTGACCTGATTTGTTATATTTCTCTTCTGCAAAGACCAGCTCCATCTCACTCATATCATTGTTGAGGATAAAACAGACTTTGGATTTGTAGAATTCTGGGTCATCTGTTTCAAAGTACTGAGAGGGTAGAAAGATACAGAACAGAACATGAGTGACTGCCCTTGCCCAGAAATGAAACTTTTTAACTGTGTAGAATCACTTATCCCTTTAACCTTAAAAGTAATCAGCTCAAGGGGAGAGATTACAGAGTTAACAGCCGGGGACCTTAGGAGAAAATGCACATCCGAGATGTTACCTTGTAATGCATACGCAGTCCTATGATTTGCGCCAAGAAAGAACGGGTGAAGCGTGCTCGGACCAACTGCTTGTAGGCTCCTCCGAGAGAGGACTCATAGAGACACTTGCCAACCAGCCGCCCTGCAAATTCATACATCTTCAGGCGCAGATGAGCAGGGCGATTAGGGTTGGGATGAACCTGTCAAAAAAAAGACACTGAAAGGCTCTGGGCCACTTATCTTCAACTCCAGTTCTGGAAAGATCCTCCATCCTTAACTCTAAGCTAAGGGAACAAAAATTTCAACGTGAGGATCAAAAGGCCCATCCAAATGACGTTAGCCTATAGGCAGCCACCACTGAGTACTTCAAAGGGACCAGGGACCAGTGGATAGAGTGAAGATGGCCTCGAAGTTGAAGAGATCCTGTATTAAGTCTGTGGTCCCCGGCTGAGCGTGGATGTGATGCCTCTTCCCTAAACTAGAACTCCTTTCAGATAAAGGCCTTCTCCACTCCTAATTTCTACCTAGTCAAAGATGCAGTGCAGAAACCATTGGCTTCAGGCACATTTTGAGGAAATAGCTTAATTATTACAATAAAAATCAATAGAATGGCCACTGCACTGCTGCTCTCTAGTCAAACATTCACCTTACTGTATTTTCTCTTATTTTAGAGAAGAAATAGTGAGTCCAAGACAGAGGGATGCAACTAGACTGGCCCACCCTGTAAGAACTTGGGGTGTCAGACTCCCAGAGCAGTTTCCCACCTTCAAACCTTATTGATATAGCCACTATAATACAGTCCACACTTTTCACCCACTGTGGGGCAGTCACAAACTCACTAATGCTTGGTTGTTGTCACTGAATCGGGTGAAGAGCTGATTGGTGGTATCAAACAGTGCTTTGCAGATCAGTTCAAACCATTCCCGGCGAGGCCCTCCCCAGTCCAGAGCTGAAAAGTGTAACGAAAATAAAAAGTGACTCTGGCCTATTTTCTCTTGTCACCTTTGTTCTGTAGTTATCATCCAGTACTGTCCTTCCACCCATCCCACTGCCTTTGCTTCACCACTGCAACTCAATGAAACAGTGAACGTTTCTGGAAATTCCAACCCTCTCTGTGGGGTTACAGGGATTCTGATCACTAAGCGAATGCCCCCAGGCCTGGAAACACAGCAGATCAGAGATCCCAGGAAACAGCCATTTTCCTTTGTTCTGCAAAGGTCACTCTGCCCTTCTGAGCCAAATGCTTAGAGCTCTCCTGTCCAGTCTCTGTGCTCTACTGTCTCCACCAGGCCACGTGGCTGGTTAACACTACCCCGGTTTTTTCTTGACTCATGGTTTCTTTCTCCCTTGAAAACAGGGAGATTTTTTTAAGAGAGTTGTGAGGAGAGGGTTGCTTTTGCTGTTTTGTAGAGAGGCAGTAAGAGAGAGGGTGGAAACAGGGACCAGAGTTTAAAAAGAAGATGAAATTTCAAAACTGACCTTCTTCATCCTGGAAAACCACTTCAAAGTTCTTGCTCCAATCTGAAATGGAGAAGTTCCGAGTGGCTTTCAGAGACTAGAAAAGAGTGAAAGAAAGGAAACCATCAGAACACTGGTGGGCATTCCTTAGGTGTTACAGACGAAACCACAACAGCACTGCCACTGTCTGCTGAGCAAACCTCTGCTACTTGGTGGAAACACATTACTCATAAGAAGTGTAATACCATCTCGTGTTCAAAATGCACATACTGGGTTGGCGTCATGGTGCATTAGGTTGAGCTGCCGTCTGCAATGCTGGCATCCCATATGGGTGCAGGTTTGAGTCCTGGCTGTTCCATTTCTGATCCAGTTCCCTGTTAAGGCACGTGGAAAGCAGCAGAAGATGGTCCAAGTATTTGGGCCCCTGCCACCCACGTGGGAGACCCAAATGGAGTTCTAGGTTCCTGCTGGCCTGGCCCAGTCACAGCTATTGTAGCCATCTGGGGAGTGAACAAGTGGATAAAAGATCTTTCTCTCTCTCTCCCTTTCTCCCTCCCTCCCTCCCTCCCTCTCATTTTGGCTTTGAAATAAACCAATACATCTCTTTTTAAAAAATATTTATTCTGAAAGACAGAGTTACAGAGAGAGGTCTTCCATCTGCTGGTTCACTCCCCAGGGATTGTGTGTACCAGGTCAAAGCCAGGAGCTGGGAACTTCCTCCAGGGTTCCCACAGGGGTGCAGGGGCCCAAGCACCTGGGCCATCTTCTGCTGCTTTCCAAGGCACATTAGCAGGGAGCTGGATGAAAAATGGAGCAGCTGGCTCCTGAAATGGTACCCATATTGGTTGGCAGCATCACAGGCAGAGGCTTAACCTGCTATGCCGCAATGCTGGCCCCTGGTATCCTGGTTTTCAACAAAGCCACTAGACACCTTTATCCACAAGGCAAAGTTCAGACAGGGAGCTATGCCACACGAGAGAATGTGGCTGAGAAAAAGGGTTTCCAGTCACACCTACCAGAGCCAAACATCACAAACACTTTCTGGACAGGGACCAAGCCTCCTCATACTCAGGGAATGTCAGAACTATGCCAGCGTCTGTGCGGTGGAGACAGACACGTATCAGGTGTTCCTTTTCCATCAGCCCCAAGGAACAACAAAACTCACTTCCCTTTAATCCAACACGAGCTTTTCTATCCCAGGGACTGAATAACAAGAACTTTATTTTGGAACCGCAACTTACACCTCCCTACACAGGAGTTCCAAGAGAATGTTCAGGAACAAGTCCAGTACAGACTTGAAAGCTAGTATGTCAGCTAGTCTCCCCCCAATAACACACCTCCAACATCCTGCCCCAATCATACGCAGAGAAGAATGGCCATTTACAGGCATATGTAAGAGGGAAATTCAGGTTTCATAAGAAAAGAAAACTTACAGAATACAACCAAAGACAAAGGAAGTTTTTAGTTGGAAAACATTGGCATCTGCTGCCAGACAGGACACTTTACGCACCGATTCCAGCAAGGCGTGCCTGCTGACCTTCAAGGTGACCTTGGAATGTGGTCTTTTCATGTGGACCTGCCGAAGCTCTCGCTGGAAGAAGTTCACCTTGTCCTGAAAGGTCTCAGAGCCTCCTGAGGAGCAGCAAGGCCCAGCAGGGTCACAGTTACTACAAGACCTCTGTGGAACCCCACCTCCACAGTCCCAGGCCCCCAAGGGAGCTAGGCTGGCAGTCCTGTCCATCAGAATCCCAGCCCAACCTCACCTATGTTCTTATGGAGGGAGCGGATGAAAGTGGCTGCCAGGATGTTTCTCTCCTTACAGCTGAGCTCCACAGGAGGCTGAATACCATCATCCACCACCAGCGTGAGGAGCTTGTGGACAGGGTCGGGGCCAAGGTATGAAAACTAGTGGGGAAAAAAAAGCAACCCTATGAAACCTTCAATTCCGGCAAAAACTCCTCCAACCAACAAAAGCGAGTCAAGCTGTCTCCCCCAAATACCAGGAATACATCTTTTCACCTCAGAGCTCTATAATTCAAATTTTATTTCAAATTATTTGAGTTGTAGAGACCATATTTGGAAAGGATCACAGGCAACACTACAGATGCACAAGATAAAACATAAGACAGGCGAAAGCTGTTAAGGGTATACAAAATATCAAGAAATAACTACTCCAAACTGGACGGAGGAAAGTGAGCAAACGCTGCATCTCAAGAGGTAGCTTCAGCACCCGGGGAGACCAAGCTGGGACCCTCTTTG
Source organism: Sylvilagus floridanus (assembly GCA_949820135.1). Classification (NCBI taxonomy): domain Eukaryota; kingdom Metazoa; phylum Chordata; class Mammalia; order Lagomorpha; family Leporidae; genus Sylvilagus; species Sylvilagus floridanus. Next base: position 4,592,424 of record OX463228.1, on the reverse strand, counting down.
TGGATACAGTCTTGGAGACAAAGATAATTGCTAAAGCATTCTGCATTGCTACCAATTCCTGTTTCTGTAGGCCCAGGTCCTTCTAAGACTTACACGTTCTTCACGCCGTTTAGTGAGGAAGTAACAGCCTGTAATTTAGCAAAGAATCCTGTGTTTGCAATGAGAACATCCAGAAACACCACAAGGCCTTCTGGGAAAAGGAAAAGGTGGAAATACTGCAGAGCAGAAGCCTGCAGGGCCTGAGCTAGGTCTGAGGGCCAACTTACTTTTGTTCCTGGGCACACTCGGAAGGTGTAAAGGCGCCAGGGAATGATTTTCAGGTAGAACTCCTTCACTGAGAATTGCTGGAGGGTCGACATACAGAAAATGAAGTGAATGTGCATTATAGCTAAAACAGCAGTCTCTACCTTCATCTCTAGAGACAAAAAGGATAATTTAGTTAGCACTAACGTCAAATAAATACATCAAGTCTACCTTTAGGAAGGCCATGCAAGTCCACACAGACACATTTTATAATCTTATTACTCAGTTCAATTTCTAAATATCGAAGACCAGGTTCTTGTGAGTAGAGACTATTTCACTTGGATGCAATCAAACCTCCTGCTCAGCCTGGTGCTGCTCAGAATTACTGGACAGGGAACACCCACAGCCCAGTGCTTATCTCCATTTGAATGGTACCAAAGGGATGTGGAGGAAGGAAGAAATGGGGGCTGAGAGGGCTGAAGTCCAGTGCAATGGGGTCAGGACTCATACGAAAATTTCACAGAAATAACTTCTTTAAGAATATGCAAGTCTTCTTAAGCTATTTACAAAGAAAGAAAAGGCAACACAATAGATTTTTAATCTACAAATAAACCTGTTTTCTTAATGCAAAGCAGTTTAAACAGATGTTTCACTATAGAAAATTTCAAACACATACTACAGGAGAGGAAACAGTATAATGAATCCATCACCAATTTCAACAATTATCAATCTACAGCCCATTTTGTTTAATTTATTCACCCCACCCATTTCTCCCACCACCATCCCCAACTCTGGCCCAAATTAAGGCTAGGTTTATGTTTTAAAATCAAGAATGGGGCCCAGTAAAGTGTTCTGAAGTCGAACAGAATTAGAACTGAGTTTTGGTTACGAGATTAAAAGGATATAATGAGGTGTTTCAGAACACTCTCATTTTTATGAGGACTGAATGAACAAGAAAATACAAATATCAGAAAGAAACTCTAACACAAAGCACCTCTAAGCTCAGGGGCTTGGGAATTTCACCTTCTTGTCTCTGCCAAAATTTCTTTATTGCCATGTTGTAGCCTGACAAGCGACATCCATTTATTAAAGTAGTTTTCACAGATCACAGAATGAAAGATCAAACTGTTTCCACACAGCACAAACGGCCAACAGTGATTTTTGTATCAGTGAGAAATTTCTAGCGGTTAAAGTAATTTTTTTATTTTTTTATAACTCTGAGAACCATGCTTTGAAAACTCTTCCCAGAAGCAATTAACTGTGGGATGTCACAGGTGCTTTAATGCACCGGGACTCACTATCTCGAGACAGAGCTGGTCTAGTCCAAACCAAATATCTGCAGTGGCAGAGGCAGCACGATGTTCTGCTCAACCTTAACCAGCCTATCTGCGTCTCCCAGAGATCCTCTATAAGTCACCGATCTTGCCCTCTGATACTCAGACTGTTACACTGTGGTTCCTATTACCCAATACCAATTGCATGCAGCCCAGGCAGGGGGGCTAACAGCAGAATAAGCGCTCCAACCTTGGGGGACACGTAGCAGTACACCTTCTTCGGCTTCTTCACCTTCTCGGGGGTGTGGCACTCAGAGGGTGAGTCTTCATCTTCTTCCTCAACAGCAGTGGAAGGCCGGCGCTGGGAAGAGCTCACGTGCATGGGTGGCAGGTGCCATGGTGTGCTGGTGCAGCTGGCGGCATTGTACAGATAAGCCTCAAAATAAATGCTCACTCCTGAAGTGGACACATTGCGTTCAACAATATTCTTCTCATTCTCTGAATTGCAATAGGAAATAAAGGTTCAAGTAGGAATCATGGGAGAAAAATTATTGCTAGTCCTACATTTGGTCCATGGGAAATGCCGATTGTGGTTCAAATACCTATGTCTGAGAGGCCAGTCTGAAGAGCACAGACGTGTAAAGAAGTGGCCAAGAACAAGACTAAATCATATCATTTCTTTCAACTCACCACTTAGGACGATAATGTCAAATTCACCATTATTGATTGGTTGATTCTGGTATGAAATGCAGGCATGGAAACAGCCACGAGAATGAAGGGTGATTCGTAAGAACACCTGGCAAGTCTGCCTGTTGGATGTCACTGACTTCTCAAATGAGACATCGGTACTCTCTTCTTCTTGAGGGCCGAGCTACAGGAAGAAAAAAAGGCATTACTTAAGAAATTTTCCATATTTGCAAAACACTTCATAAAGCGCTTGCCCACCTCCAGTCTGACCTAAGTCTCACAATTATTAATGAGACAGGTGTTGCCAGATGACGATACAACAGCACAGGAGTCAGGGAGAAGGAGCCAGAGATGGAAGTGAAGTAGAAGGGCTGAGGACGAGGGAGAGAGGAGCCTGGTCTCCCACACACAGAGGAGAAAGAGAAAGCTTTTACTTACCTCACGGATGGACAGACTGTAATTGTGCTCATCTCTAAAGCATGTGGAATTGTTGGTAGGGTTGTCATACTCGTCTCGGGGCACTATTTGAAGGGTATGTGGTTCCCCACAGGTCAACACGAGAGTAGAAAAATGGCACACAATTTTGGTCTTGGAAGGAACCACCGTTCCTGGAAAAAACACACTGGAATTTAACATTTACTGAGGTACTCTTTAAGACACAAAGATTTTCTTAGGGAGTCTACAGAGCTGGATCCACTCCCAATTCCTATAAAGGGAAAGGGAAAGAAAGAAAACAGAGATTAATTCAAATGAATTTTGGGCACTTATTTTTACAAATTCTTAACCACCGAAAGCAATAAACAGAATGAGAAAAGAAATCTGGATTAAACAGAACTGAGAGTGAGATATACAGTGCCTAGAGTCCCCAGTGGGAACCAATGAGTGAAGTGGGCCTTAAAAATAGAGTGCTGGGGCCAGCACTGTGGCATAGCAGGTAAAGCCACCACCTGCAGGGCAGGCATCCCATATGGGTGCTGGTTTGAGTCCCAGCTGCTCCACTTCTAATCCAGCTCTCTTGGTGCCTGGGCTCTTGCACCTGTGTGGGAGACCCAGAGGAAGCTCCTGGCTCCTGGCTTCAAGTTGGCCCAGCTCTGGCCGTTGCAGCCATTTGGGGAGTGAACCAGCAGATGGAAGACCTTTCTTTCTCTGGCTCTACCTCTCTCTCTGTAACTGTGTCTTTCAAATAAATAAGTCTTTTAAAAAAGCTAAAAATAAATAAATAAATAAAGTGCTGGGGAAAAACAGTCACTCACACACCCCAAAAGAAACATACAAAACATTCAGGTATAAGTCTAACTCAAACAAGACATATCTGTTGAAAACTACAAAACATTTATGAAGCAACCAACAACAACAACAAATTCTAAATAAATGGATGGACAAATCATGTTTATGAATAGAACTATTCAACACAGTAAAGATGTGAATTTTCAGGGCCAGGGCTGTGGCATAAGGTTAAGCCACCACCAGGTGGTATCCCTTATGGGTGCTGGTTCAGGTCCTGACTGCTCCACTCCTGATCCAGCTCTCTGCTGTGGCCTGGGAAAGTAGTGGAAGATAGCCCAAGTGCTTGTACCCCTGCACCCATGTGGGAGACCTGGAAGAAGCTCCTGGCTCCTGGTTTTGGCCTGGCCCTACCTGGGCTTTTGTGGCCATTTGCGGAGTGAAGCAGAGGATGGAAGATCTCTACTGCTCTCTCTTGGACTTTCAAATAAATAATAAATCTTTTTTTTTTTTTAAACAAAGTCAATTTTCACCAAATTGACACATAGGCTTAACACAATTCTTTAAAGTTCCAGCAAGATTATTTATAGATTTAGACAAAATTATTCTAAAAATGTCTCTGAAAAGGCAGAGAAAATAGAGTAGCTGAAACAATGTTGAAAAAAGAAGAATAAAGTGGGAAAAGTCAGTTCATCAATTTTAAGACTTAATACAAATATTATCAATCTCCACGATAGTGATAGAGAAACTACAGATGAATGAAACAGAACTGAGAACTCAGAAAACAGGCCCTTGAAAACATGCCCAACTGAGTTTTGACAAAGGTGTAAAAATAGTGCAAGGGACAGAAGACAGCCTTCTCTACAAGTGGTGCTGGTACAATCACACATCAAACCAGGGGACTTCACAAGGTTCGTGCAAACGTAGAATTAAGAGATGTTTACCTTTGTGCAAAAAAATTTCAAAATCTACGCACAGTTTTTTTTCATAATGCATTTTCCATTTTCCATCATATCATGGATATCAAAATCTTTTGTACTAAAATAAACTTTTTTAAAAATAAAATATTTATTTGAAAGGCAGAGTTACAGAGAGAGAGGGAGAGACAGAGAAAAAGAGGGAGATCCCCATCCACTGGTTCACTCCCCAAATGGCCACAACAGCCGGAGCTTGGCTGGTCAAAAGCCAGGAGTCAGGAACTTCTTCCAGGCCTCCCATGTGGACACAAGTGCTCAAATACTTGGGCCATCCTCTGCTGCTTTCCCAGACACATTAGCAGGGAGCTGGATTGGAAGTAGAGCATCTGGGACTTGAACTGATATGGTATAAGCCAGCATTGCAGGTAGCAGCTTTACCCAGTAAGCCACAAAGCCAGTCACAGGGCCCGCCCCCCCCACTTTTTGAAAGATTTTATTTTATTTTTGTTTATTTGAGAGGCACAGTTACAGAGAGAGAGAAATGGAAAGACAGAGAAAAAGGTCTTCCATCCACTGGTTCACTCTCCAAATGGCTGCAATGGCAGAAGCTGAGCTGATCCAAAGCCAAGAGCTTCTTCCAGGTCTCCCACATGGGAACAGGGGCCCAGGCACTTGGGCCATCTTTCATTGCTTTCCCAGGCCATAAGCAGAGAGCTGGATCGGAAAAGGAGTAGCTGGGACATAAACCAGCACCCATATGGGATGCCGGCGCCACAGGTGGAAGCTTAGCCTACTATACCACAGCACGGGCCCAACGTATCTTTAAAAAAAACTCTATTTATTTGAGAGAGAGAGAAAGAACTCCCTTCCCATACTACCCTCATTTGTTGGTTTGCTCCCCAAATGCCTGCAATGGCCTGCCTGTGGCTGAAGCCAGGAGCTGGGAACTCAATCTGGATCTCCCACAAGGGTGGCCGAGACCCAATAACCTGAGCCATCAGTGCTGCCTCCAGGGATCCACATTAGCAGGAAGCTGGACTTGGGAGCTAGAGCAGGGTATTGAACCCACACACTCAAACGTGGATGCAACCGTCTTAACTGCTCTGCTGAGTGCCAGTTCTGAAACTATCTTTCAATTCCAATTCTCAAAAACTTTTTGGAGTCCCGTGTATAACTAAAAAACCTGCAAAGAATCTTGGATCAAGATTCACATTCAAAAAAAAACAACTGAAAGTGCATCATGACCTTAAATACAAAACATAAAGCTATAACATTTTTAGGAAAAAACAGAAGAGTAAATCTTCATGATCTGGGACCAGAGTTCTTGACATTAAAAGCATGATCACAAAAGAAAAACTTGATAAACTGAACTTCCATCAAAATTAAAAACTTTTGCTCTATGAAAGCTTGTTATAAAGATGAAAAGTGAAGCTACAGACTGGGAGAAAATATTTGCAAACCACATATTTGACAAAAGACTGGTATACAGAATCTATAAAGAACTATCAAAACTCAACAATAAAAATTTTTAAATCTAATTAGAGAATGGGAAAAAGGCATGAACAGACATATCCACAGAGGTCAGATGATGGCAAGCACATGAAAAGATGTTCAATATCATTAACCATTTGGGAAATGCAAATTTAAAACCATAATGAGATGCTACTCCACACTACTCAGATGGCTAAAACTTAAACTCATGACTATGCTAACTGCTGGCAAGAATGTGAAGACACTGGATCATTCCTACATTGCTGGTGGAAATGTAAAATGCTACAGCAGCTCTGGAAAAACAGTTTGGTAATTCTTTAAAAAAAAAACTAAGCACGCAACTGCCATTCATCTCTGGAACTGCACACACGGCATCTGTATCAGAGAAATGAAAACGTATTGACACAGAAACTGCACATGAATGCTTATAGCAGCTTTATTCACAATAATCAAAAACTGTAAACAATTTGGGTATCCTTCAAAGGGTGAATAAACACACTGTGGTCCACTTAGACCGAGGAATACTACTCATCAATAAAAAGGCACCAACTATTAATAAACTCAACAGTCTGGATGAATTTCCAGAAAATTATGCTGAGTGAAAAAAAATGTACACCCCAAAGGTTACACACTATATGATTCTACTTCTATAATATCTCCAAATGACAAAATTATAAAAATGGAGAACAGATTAATGGGAGGCCAGGGATTAAGAACCAGGTGGGTAGGGGAGGGGAAATGAATGAGGCTATCAAAGGATCACTCTGCCAGTGGTAATGTTCTGGATCTTCCCTGTACCAGTGCCAATCGTCTGGTTCAAAGATGTTACTGCTGAGGAAAAGGGTACACCAGATCTCTGCATTATTTCTTCACCTACTGGTTAAGAACCCGGGTGAGATGTTTTCACCACTGGAGTGCGTGGATTTGACCCCTGGCTCTAGCTCCTGATTTGAGGTTCTTGCTAATACAGACTGAAAGGCAATGGTGATGGCTGAAGTGACTGGGAACCTGCCAGCAATATGAGAGACCTGAACTGAGTTCCCAGTTTCTGGCTTCAGCCACAGCCAGGGGTTTTTCAGACATTTGGGGAGTGAATCAGCAGATGGGAGTGCATTCATGCTCTCTCTGTGTCTCCCTCTGTCTCTGTCTATACTTGTCAAATAAAAATTCTTTTGAAGTAAAAAACAAAACAAAACAAAATTGAGGACTAGACAAAGAAAGATACACAAATCTTAAGGTCCAACTCACTAGGGTTTGGCTTCAAAAGTATTCAAGATCCAGTCATTGCTGTGGTTACCCAACGGACCAGTATTTTAAGGACACCCTTAAAAGGAAGCCAGAAAGTGAACACAGGGCAGATAGGATCATGATACATTAAAGTATATCTGCAGGACCAAGAGTCAGAGATTATACTTCTAAACAGTGAGCTGTGTTTTAAACAGCCAGTGCCATGGTGTAGTAGGCTAAGCCTCCACCAGCAGTGCTGGCATCCCATATGGGTGCCAGTTCGTGTCCCTGCTGCTCCTTTTCTGATTCAGCTCTCTGCTATGGCCTGGGAAAGCAGCAGAGTGTTTGGGCCCCTGAACCCACATGGGAGACCCAGAAAAAGTTCCTGGCTTCGGATCAGCTCAGCTCTGGCTGTTATGGCCATTTGGGGAGTGAACCAGTGGATGGAAGACCTTTCTCTGTCTCTCCCTCTTCTCTCTCTGAACTCTACCTCTCAAATAAATAAATAAAATCTTAAAAAAAAAAAAAAAAACAGTATCTGTTATCTGGCACAAAGGCAAGGAAAGGGAAAAATGTAGAGATAAAGGCTTCACTCTTAGACACCAGAAGCTTAGGCAAGCACTCCTCAGAAGTAAAACACATACTGACAGCAAAGGTAGGAATTAAGGTCAAGGTGCTTTCACTTGAAAATTTTTCAAACATCAGAAGAATTTTTTTTTGTCCTTCCTGGCATCCTTAGCCCCTAAAAATCTCCCAGGCTAATGACTCAGCAATTCTACTCCTTGAGAAATAAAAACATATGTCCACATAGAAACTTGCACACAAATATTCATTGCAGCATTACTTATTTTAGCCATAAGGTGGAAACAACCAAAATATCTATCAACTGATGAAGGATAAATAAAAAGTGGTCTACCCATACAACAGAGCATTTGGCAATGAACAGAAAGGAAGTACTACTAATGGTACAATACAAAAATGAACTTTAAAAGCATTACATGAAGTAAATTAAGCTAGTCACCAGAGGCCATGCATTTGATGATTACACTGATGGGAAATGTCCAGAGGAAGTAAACTCACAGAGGCAGATTAGTGGTTTTCCAGGACAGGGAGATTTGGGAGGAAAGTTACTGCTAATGGATCTGGGGTTTTGGGGGTGGGTGATGAAAATACTCTAAAACTGACTGTGGTATAACTATGAATTTTAAAACCATTAAACTATATTTTAAGTAGATAAACTGTATGAAATGTAAATTAAATCTCAATAAGGCATCATTTAAAGACAGAAGATATGGGATAGCACATTAAGCTACCATCTATGATGCTGATATCCCATATGGGCACCGGTTTGTATCCCAGCTGTTCCACTTCTGATCCAGCTCCCTGCTAATGTGTCTGGGAAAGCAAGGGAAGTTGACCCAAGTACTTGGGTCCCTGCACCCATGTAGGAGAGCCAGAAGCCCCTGGCTTCAGCCTGCCCTAGTCCTGGCCGTTGTGGACACTTGGGGAGTCAATCAGCAGATGGAAGATCTTTCTAATTCTGTGTTTCAAATAAACTAAATAAATTTTTTTTTAAAGCAGAGTTAAAAAAGAGATAGCGGGAGAGATAGAGACATCTTCCATCCACTGGTTTACTCCCCAAATGGCTGCAATGGCCAGGGGTGGGGCAGGCCAAAGCCAGGAGCCAAGAGCTTCTTCCAGGTTTCCCATGAGGGTGTGGGGGCCTAAGTTCCTTGAACCATCTTCTGCTGCTTTCCCAGGCACATTAGCAGGGAGATGGATTGGAAGTGGAGCATTCAGGACTGGAACCTGCACCAGGCAGGGGCTTAACCTGCTAAGCTACAATGCTGGCCTCAAAAAAAAAAAAAAAAAAAATCAATAAAGAGAGAGAGTGAGAAAGAAAGGAAGAGGGGATAGAAGGAGTGAGGGAAATGTGGGGAAGAACAGAGAAAAAGAACAGAGAACCTACCAGGCTGAAAAATTTTGTAGTAGGGACTGTAGGCTACATTTAATCCGCCAAGTTTCACGGTGATTTCATAGCGCCCGGCCCTGCGCACAGTGAAGGCCACCTTCACCACATTGGAGTTGGGCTCCTGAAGGACTTCCTGGGTCACTGGAATCTCCACTGCCAGCTCAACGTGAGAGATGTGGACTCTCAGTCCCACAGGCCGATGTGCAGGGAAAGGCTGCCCGTTCTTATAGAATAACTGCAGTGGGGAGAAGAGGAACACCTGTTAGTGAGCAGGGGCAGAGAACCAATTTCCATTTAAGCAGAAGAGTGTGGGGGAGAGAGGAGGTAGCTGGTAGAGGTCACACCAGTAAACCCCAGTACCTACCTGCTCCTAGCATCCTGCCCAGAAACCCAGAGAGAAATACATGCTCTCCAAACTCGACTTGCTCAGAGGGACAGAGGCAGAACACACCACTGAATCAAGAAAAGTGCAGAAAGAGCAAATTCAAATTTTAAACTTTAATTTTCTATTTCTGAACCACAAATGCTGCCTCCTTGGTCTTAGAACCCTTTACAGCATATTATCAATGCTAACTCAAATCTAAAGGAAAGTAAGTCAGCCACAGCACTGGCATGCACCAGGCAAGGGTGGGGGCAGGGGACGCAGGTTCTCACACACGCCCAGCTTAATGCTACAGTGGCGAGCTCACTGAGGAGGTCAGCAAACTCTGTGTGCAGGAGCAGATAATATGTATTTTTGGATGTAACTATCAAGTGGGAAAGTAGCCATCATCAATATACAAGGAATGGGGCAGGTGCTGTGGCATAGCGGGTAAAGCCGCTGCCTATAGTGCAGGCATCCCATATGGGCACCAGTTCAAGTTCTGGCTGCTCCACTTCTGATCCAGCTCTCTGCTATGGCCTGGGAAAGCAGTAGAAGACGGCCCAAGTCCTTGGGCCCCTGCATTCTCGTGGGAGACCCAGAAGAAGCCTCTGGCTCTTGGCTTAGGATCGGCACAGCTCTGGCCATTGCAGCCACCTGGGGAGTGAATCCACAGATAGAAGAACTCACTCTCTCTCTCTCTCTCTGTCTCTCTCTTTCTGCCTCACCTTTTCTCTGTATAACTTTCAAATAAATAAATCTTAAAAAAAAGAAAGAAAAAAAAAGCTTATTCTCAGATGCTGTTTCTCTCTGTAATATTAAAACACACACACACAAGGAAAAGGTGTGGCTGAGTTCCAATAAAAAGAGACACGGGGCTGGCACTGTGGTGTGGTGGATTGGGCTGCCACCTGTGATCCCATGTGGGCACCAATTCAAGTCCTTGTTCCACTTCTGGTCCAGCTCCCTGCTGATGTGCCTGAGAAGACAGCAGAAGATGGTCCAAGTACTTGGACTCTTCCACCTTCGTGGGAGACCTGGATGAAGCTCTTGGCTTCGGCCTGGCCCAGTCTTGGCCATTGTGGCTATTTGGGGAGTAAACCAGTGGATGGAAGACTTCTCTCTCTCTCTCTCTGCCTCTACCTCTCTCTGTAACTCTGCCTTTCAAACAAATAAATAAATCTTAAAAAAAAAAATGAAAAGAAAAACAAGAGAAAATGTCAACATTCCAGGCTAGCACTACTGAAAGCCTGAACTGGGCTCTAGGGAAAGCACATGACTCAGAACCCCAGAGGGTGTGGAGACAGAAACATGCCCTTACATGCACTCGGAAGGCCATGCTGTGGCCCACCTCATAGGGGTCCTTCCAATCCCAGGAGACTTTGCAAGACCGGGGATCCAGGTAATTTCCCCGCACGTAGTCATAAATGCTCCGGTCCCCTCGGCGCTCACGGTCCTCATTCTGGAGGAAGCTGACTACACGTGCGGCAAGCTCAAAGAGGAACTTAATTGTGAAGAAGAATGCAACCACAGACACTGTGATGCCACCTATGTGAAAGAGAAAACACACAAACCATTACAACTTCTCTTTATGGAACAGGCTGGCCATCTCTCAAAAAATTTAAGGAAGTCAGAATGAAATGGCAGAACTGCCAAAGAAATACTGCACAGGTCCCTACCACTGTAGCCAAAGAGGAACTTCTGCATCAGGGGACAGCAGCCACAGGCCAAGTCTGACTTACTACCTACTTCCAAAATCAGGTTCTACTGGAATATAGCCACACTATTTGTTTACAAACTGTCTACAGCTGCTTTTGCACACACTGGCTGAGCTGAGTAACTGTAATGAAACTGCAGGGCCTTTGAAACCGAAAGTATTTACTAACTTGCCTTTTACAGAACAAGTCTGCAGATCCCCGTTCCATATCTGAACTACACAGCATAATGTTCCCCCATTCTCCCACCTTCCTTGTATGTGCCAGACCCTCACAGAAGCAAAATGAGAAAATGCATTTGATTCCCTCCACTTGCAAGCCTTCTGCTCCCATGTTCCCTTGGCCAATGTACTCCCCCCAAGCCCTAGCAGAGTTAAGAGTTCCCTTTTCTGGGCTTCCTCAAACCCTGGTACATTCATCTACTGTAACTTCTCCTTCTTGACCACCTCCTGCTGCATGCTACAAACTCCTTGAAGGCAGATTTTTGCCTTATTCAACTTTGACTCCACAGTAAACAGTGTCTGGTGCTGACTATAATTACTTAATAAATATTTCCCAAATGAATGAATTCTGCCAACTCTGTGAAGGCACACTGCAGCGCCATTAGAAATATTTCTAGCTTTCTTTCAAGGGGAATGGGGACAGCCAGGGAGGTGAAAGTGACCTAAGCAACCCTGACAAAAAGACAATAGGAGAGCTCTTTCTATAACGTACCAATAACGTAAAACATTAGGTCCCTTCAACGCCGACAGACAGCCGAGGATCACAGCTGCAGCTGAAAAAGAAAACTTGTTTAGTCTTTTTCTGCAGCTCGTCCCCATAGCGAAGGCAGGATGAGACAAAGCAGAACACGCAGCTTAGGCCAACCAACTCACTAATCCCAGCCCTGCTACTCGTGTTCCTTCTCTCTAGCTTGGCAGGTGCCCTATGACATATTTCAGAAAAAGAGTGAGACACTGCATCATTCTCCCTAAAGACTTGCAATCCTCTGGCCACCTAGGAGTACCACACACAGCCTCTGTTCTACTGCTAATTACAAAAGGCAGCAACACAGCTTTCATCTTCTTAGATCCAGGGCTCCCAAGAGAGTTACCCTCCCCCATGCAAAATGGTGCCAATTAGTACAAGCAAAGGGAATAATGGAGATACTTTCCCCTTATACAGTATCTGCCCTCTGGAAGTAACTCAGCTAAGTAGAAATAGCTACATAAAGTATATTTTGGGGGGCCAGCACTGTGGTGCAGTGGGTTAAAGCCCCTGCCTGCAGCACCGGTACCCCATATGGGCGCCAGTTCAAGTCCCAGCTGCTCCTCTTCTGATCCAGCTCTCTGCTATGGCCTGGGAAAGCAGTAGAAGATGGCTCAAGTCCTTGGCCCCTTGCACCCGCGTGGGAGACTTGGAAACTCCTGGCTCCTGGCTTCAGATCAGCTCAGCGTTGGCCATTGCGGTCATTTGGGGAGGGAAGCAGTGGAATGGAAGACCTCTCTTTGGCTCTCTCTCTCTCTGTAACTCTGTCTTTCAAAGAAATAAAATAATTCTTTTTAAAAAATGCAAAATAAAATAAATAAAAAGTATATATTTTTAAAAGAGTTAAGTATCAGGGCAGCATTGTGGCACTGTGGGTAAAACTGTTACCTGCAAAGCTGGCATCCCATATGGGCATTGGTTCATGTCCTGGCTACTTCGTTTCCTGCTAGGGACTGGGAAAGCAGTGGAAGATGGCCCAAGTTGATTGGGCCCCTGCACCCATGTGGGAACCTGGAAGAAGCTCCGGGTTCCTGGATTGGACCTGGCACAGCCTCGGCTGTTGCGGCCTTTTGCAAAGTAAACCAGCAGATGGAAGATCTCTCTATGACTCTACTTTCAAATAAATAAATAAATAAATTTTTTAAAAGTATTCTTTTCATCATGTTTGAATTATGCAATTAAAATGCACTCCAGGTCATCCCATAATAAGCAGTGGGCATGTAGGAGAAGTCATTTACTCTGTTGCCAATCAGACAAACTAATGGACCCCCTGGAAGATGAGCTCAGCAGGAAGACAAGAGGAACAGAGGAGGACATTATACTTCTCATCCTAAGTGAAACCTGCCAAGGTCAGATTTTGAGGGGAAACTTTGTCATCAAATTCATTTCCAGCAAGACTTTAACCTTCATTACTCATTTGGTCATTTGAATCACTAAAGGTACCACCCAGGAAAAATGAAATGTACGCTGACATTCATATTGTATCACTGAGTTTGATCTTAGTATAGGCTGGAGATGCAGTCCATTCTACAATGCACTGAATCTACTCCTTTTAAGTCCATATATATTAAGGTTATCCTTGTTATCTCAATTGAGAACCTTGTATCAACACCAGAATATTACCTAGAGACAAGACAGGTTAAAAATGTCTAGAATCGGGGCCGGCGCCGTGGCTCAACAGGCTAATCCTCCGCCTTGCGGCGCCGGCACACCGGGTTCTAGTCCCGGTCGGGGCACCGGATTCTGTCCCGGTTGCCCCTCTTCCAGGCCAGCCCTCTGCTGTGGCCCGGGAGTGCAGTGGAGGATGGCCCAGGTGCTTGGGCCCTGCACCACATGCGGAGACCAGGAAAAGCACCTGGCTCCTGGCTCCTGGCTCCTGCCATTGGACGAGCGCGGTGCGCCGGCCGCAGTGCACCGACCGCGGCGGCCATTGGAGGGTGAACCAACGGCAAAAGGAAGACCTTTCTCTCTGTCTCTCTCTCTCACTGTCCACTCTGCCTGTCACCAAAAAAAAAAAAAAAAAAAATGTCTAGAATCAAATCTTGGAGACACCAAAGCAAGCAAGTTTTGTTTGTTTTGCAAGATGTGCTTCTATATCTGATTATGCTTGAAAAAAATCTAGAGACAGAAAATGGGCCATTAAGTCCCTTCGGTACAAATATACTCATTGGAATGCACAAAGAGTAGGTAATCTGAGGAGTGGTCAGGACTACTGAGTCTCTTTCTCAGCAAGTATTTCATCCCCTGGGACTCTATGCTGAAAAGCTGCTATCATCTCACAAAGGTGCTGCTGGGGCTGGTGTTTCGGCAGAGCAGGTAAAGTCGCCACCTGCAGTGCTGGCATCCCATATGGGTGTCAGTTCAAGTCCCAGCTGCTCCACTTCTGATCCAGCTCTCTGCTATGGCCTGAGAAAGCAGTGGAAGATAGCCCACGTGCTTGGGCCCCTGCACCCCAATAGGAGACCCAGAAGAAGCTTCTGGCTCCTGGTTCCCGATCAGCCCAGCTCCAGCCGTTGCAGTCAACTGGGGAGTGAACCAGCAGTTGGAAGACTACCCTCTCTCTCTCTGCCTCTGCCTCTCTGTAACTCTGCCTTTCAAATAAATAAATCATTAAAAAAAAAAAGTGCTGTCAACTCTTAAAAAGCATCTATCTGCACCTTATAGGATATATCTTCTAGGGATGTGCTTGGTGAGCTGTGAGTTAATAACTTCTATGGCCCCATGCCCTTCAGTATGATATGCCTTCAATTAACTCCCCTTAGCCATCCAGGCTGCACACCAAACAGTACGTCAAACAGCCTAATACAGAGATGAAGGCGTAGGCTCTAGAGTTAGATCACTACAGTTCAAGTCCATGCTCTGCCATGACAAGGTGATCCTGCACAAGTTGTTTCATCTCCTCTACACAGGATGTCCATTTCTCTGTCAAATGGGGATGACACATACATGTAATTCAAAGGGATGCTGTGATGATTAAATGAGTTAACACATGGACACATCCTAGAACAGTGCCTGGTATACAGTGAGTTCTCAAAATTTTGAGAACTATTTGAGACATTAAAATTAGTATCAATAGTAGCAGTATTCCCTTGCCTCGGACTGTTAGGAAACAGAGAACCTCTTTACTGGTCCACAGTTCAATATGCACTGCTCTCATTGCACCTAAATTCTCAGCCCGAATGGACATTCTTTACACAACTCTGTCATATTCCAATACTGTCTAAAAAGTTTTAGAACAAAGAGTTAAAAACACACCCTAAAATAATTCCTCCGATACTGAATGTTTATACTTAACATGCCAGGTATTGGGGGAACAGGTAGAACACGACAGCCTCCATCTCAGCTCTTGGGAAGCAAGCAGTAAAGAAATTTATCTTGTTAAATCTTTGCCATTTCTCCCCATTTACTGATTTCTCAACCACATCATCAGTACTGATGTTAATCTGCACCTTTTCCAGTATGTCATTTCTATCCCAATTCTTTTTATTATTTAAAATTCAGTATATCAATTGCTACATGTTTCCAAATAATTCTCTTCTCTTCTCTCTTTTAAAAACTGTATGTATTTGTTTGACAGGCAGAGAGAAGAGAGAGACAGAGCAGGCTCCCACCTGCTAGTTCACTCTCCAAATGCATACAACAGCTGGGGACAGGCTGAAGCCAGGAGCCAGGAACTCAGCCCAGGTCTCCCACGAGGGTGGGCAGGAACCCAACAACTTGAGTCATCACTGCTGCCTCCCAGGGGCTACACCTGCAGGAAGCTGGAGTCTGCTACTGGGAATCAAACCCAGGCTCCCCTATGTGGAACACTAGGCTACGCTAAATGCCCACTCCTCCTCTCTTCTTAATTCTTCCTTATGAATTAACTCTGCCAATTCATTACTTGTTGATTTAACCTTTACAAAACATCCCACTGCTCTCCAGCAGTTCTCAAAACCTCCCCAATAACCTTTACCCATCTTCCAATTTTAGCCCTGGTCATATTCTTATCTTTTTTTCCTTCTACATATTCCCTCTTTTCTGAGTCCTCCTAAATATTGTCACAAAGTCTCCCAATTTCTTTCATTCAAATCACTTTTATTCCAAATTTCACCTGTTTCATAGATATTTTCCATTTTCTGAC
Organism: Sylvilagus floridanus; assembly: GCA_949820135.1. Lineage (NCBI taxonomy): Eukaryota > Metazoa > Chordata > Mammalia > Lagomorpha > Leporidae > Sylvilagus > Sylvilagus floridanus. Next base: position 4,576,443 of record OX463228.1, on the reverse strand, counting down.
TGACTTGGTGGGAGGCTCTCTCTGTTCTGTTCTATCTCCACTGCTAGTACTCTACACCATTCTCCTTGGCTACCTCTCCCACAACACCTCACATTTATGCCAAGATCTGTCCAAATCAGATCCTTTATACCAGGGGTGGGGGAACACCCAGCCTGCAGGTTGGATAAGGCCCATGAAATCACTTGGTCTGACCCTCCTAAGACAACCACAGGTGGGTCTTGGAATTCAATAAATCTATAGCAGGCTAATTTTTAGGTGGACAATGTTATATGGTCCCCAAAGGATGTCATAAATACCTAAATACCCTTGGTAGAAAAAAGGCTCCCCATCCCTGACCTACACTTTTACATACAGGCTCTGAAAAATCTCATCCCCATACTTTTCAAGTCTCCCTCTCTGCCTAAACTGTCCTCTTCCTCGGTCTCTGTCCGTGGAACACCTCTTGATCTTAGGGTCCAGGAAGATACTTTCCTCCTGATCTTCACTTTAGAAATTCCTTTCCTGGCGCCGCGGCTCAACAGGCTAATCCTCCACCTAGCGGCGCCAGCACACCGGGTTCTTGTCCCGGTCGGGGCACCGGATTCTGTCCCGGTTGCCCCTCTTCCAGGCCAGCTCTCTGCAGTGGCCCGGGAGGGCAGTGAGGATGGCCCAAGTGCTTGGGCCCTGCACCCCATGGGAGACCAGGAGAAGCACTTGGCTTCTGCCTTTGGATCAGCGTGGTGCGCCAGCCACGGCGGCCATTGGAGGGTAAACTAAGGAAGACCTTTCTGTCTCTCTATGTCCACTCTGCCTGTCAAAAAAAAAAAAAAAATTCCTTTCCTCCTCTGAATTTCTACACAACCTTGTTTTTATATAAATATAGCATTTATATTCAATTAGTCTCGTTTGATTTTTCATTTCCAAGTGGTGAATACTATTAGACAAAGAGGAGACTTAAAAATACTCTAAAGCCTTCGACATAACTGTATATAGTAACTGCAATTAATATGGATGAAATTTCTACTGAACTGGAGCTGGTGTTGTGGTGCAGTGGGTTAAGCTCCCACCTGAGATGCCCTCATCCCATATAAGCGTCATTTCAAGTCCTGGCTGCTCTACTTCTATTCCAGCTCCCTGGGAGCTGCTAATGTGTCTGGGAAAGCAGTAGAAGATGGCTCAAGTACCTAGGCCTTTGTCACCCACATGGGAGACCTAGCTGGAGTTCTAGGCTCCTAGCTTCAGCCTGGCCCAGCCCTGGGCTGCTGTAGCCATTTGGAGAGTGAACCAATAGGTGGAAGATCTGTCACTCTATCTTTCAAATAAATAAATCTTAAAGAAACAAAAAGGAAAAAAGAAATTTCTACTGAATGGACAGTGTCAAATGTCTATTCTTTTGTCCAGAATGTCTAAGGGTCAGGAATTTTCCAGATAAAACTTTTTCAGGTATAGTGTCAAAAGATTTCTTTAATCAGCAAGGTCTTCCTTTTCCGTTGGTTCACTCCTCAATGGCCGCTGAGGCCAGCGTGCTGCGGCTGGCGCACCGCGCTGATCCAAAGCCAGGAGCCAGGTGCTTCTCCTGGTCTCCCATGTGGGTGCAGGGCCCAAGGACTAGGGCCATCCTCCACTGCACTCCCGGGCCATAGCAGAGAGCTGGCCTGGAAGAGGGGCAACCGGGACAGAATCCAGCACCCTGACCAGGACTAGAACCTGGGGTGCCGGTGCCACAGGCAGATTAGCCTAGTGAGCCGCGGTGCCGGCCTATTTTGGTACTCTTTCTGCATCTACAATTCAAGCCTCTCCCATATCATTTCACACAATACAGTTGTAAGAGTATTTTGGGTGTTTTCAAATTCAACTCTTGTCCTACCTTTATACAATTTAGCAAACTGTGTTACTGGAAACTAGCAGAATAAAAGTAGTAGTAAGTAAACCAATAACTACCACTTTCTTAAGCCGTATCACAGGCCAAACACTGTCCTAAGTGCTTTAAATGTGTTAGCCTAAGTACTGTAATTGTTATCACAACAACTTGGTGAAATAAGCACTATAAATCTCACTTTACAGACACTTAAAAAAAAAATCTGGGCTTAGAAATGTTAACATCTCACAGCTGGTTAAGTGACAGAGCTGAGACTCAAGCCAGTGTCTAACTCTGAAGCCCAGCGCTCTTAACCTCACAACACTGAATCGTGAAAAACGATGAAGTCATGGGTTTAGCAAAGTATCTGGAAAGAGAAAAGATTTAAGAAAACAGGTAAAACTAAGCATGAAAAACATTACCCAATCTGACGGTGAGGAATCTCACAGTGAGGCTAAAATTAGAAGGATAAACTCTGATGACCTTTTTTATCTTTCAAAATAAAAAACATGACAAAAATGCAGGACTAATTATCAGTGCAGCAATATCACTTGCTAGTGAAGGATTCTGGGCAGTCTGCTTGACACCGCAGCACTCTGGCTCCCAGCACTCACAGGAGGGGGAGAATCTTGAAAATACCTGCCCCAAGGGAACATCGGAAAGCTGGCTGACAGGCTGAGAGAGTGCTTCAAAAAGCTCATGGGAAAGGGAATTAAAAGGTAAGTCCATTCTGGTGCAAAAAAAAAAAAAAAAAAAAAAAAAGAACTTCAGGCACACTGTTTTCACAATATGCATGTCCATGAACTTTTTGAAGTAGCCTTTTGTATTTTAAAAACCTTTGCTTTTGTGAAGGGCAAAGATGTATAATTACAACATCACATTCACTTAAGCCTCCAAATTGAAAATCAGTTGAGAAAAAGTTATTTTCCAAAAATGAAGAACTGGTTCTTCCTACTCAAAACTGCTCTGCCAAGGCTTAGGAACTGGCCACTGGATCCATGCTCTACTTCCCAATCACTTACTCTGAACGTGGCCAGTCACCTTACCTTTAAACGAGGGCCCATGTTCCAAGAACCGAGTGCAGCACTCCTATTCACCAAAGCAGGTAATCTCTGGCTTCTTTCACCTTGTCTTCCAACTTCCACATGAAGGAAAAAAGCCACAAGATCACGGGGAGGTCATTGTCCACAGGATCTTCACTGAAGGTATGTCACAGAAAGCAGAGGATCAGTGTTTCTGGGACGAACTGGATGAATCCCAAGATGAAGAAATACAGCCCAGGAATATCATTCCTGGATGTCTCTTCAGTACAGGTTGCAGCCAATTGACAAAGGGTGCATCCACTCTGGTATCCTAGGATCCTACCCTAAAAGGAAAACACATCAGTAGAATAGGCTTTTATTTCTGAAAGAAAGTACCCAGAAAACAACAAAGAGGAGGCAGAATAGGCAGCGAGAACCCTGGGACATTAAACATAGCCAAGGGTTGGTAAACTGACCAAACATTGCCAGTGAGAACTCCAGTTTCCCTGAGGCTACTCCCCAACCCCACAACAAAAGTCAACTTCCAGGCCAGCATTATGGCCAACAGGTTAAGCTGCACCTGAGATGCTGGCATCCCACATGTGGCTGGGTTCCTGTCCTGGCTGCTCCACTTCCAGTCCAGTTCCCTGCTAATGTGACTGGGAAAGCAGCAGGAGAAGGACCAAGCACTTGGGCCCTGACACTCACATAGGAAACCAGATTGAAGCTCCTGGCTTCAGCCTGGTCCAGCCCTGGCCATTGCAGCCATTTGGGGAATGAACTAGCATGGGAGATCGTTATCTCTCTCTCCCTGTAAGTCTGCCTTTCAAATAAATAAATAAATCTTAAAAAAAAAAAAAAAAAAAGGCAACCCAGCAACTTCATAGCCTGTAACCGTGTTGCTCCCTATAAGGAAGCCCCACCACTGCAGGTGACTTCAGTCCTTCAGCAGAGTCAGACTAGGACACAGATTTAAAGATTTATTTATTTTTACTTGCAAGGCAGTTACACAGAGGCAGAGGCAGAGAGAGAGGTCTTCCATCCGCTGGTTCACTCCCTAGATGGCCACAATGGCTGGAGTTGCACAGATCCGAAGCCAGGAGCCAGGATTCTTCCGGGTCTCCCACACGAGTGCAGGGGCCCAAGGACTTGGCCCATCTTCTTCTGCTTTTCAAGGCCATAGCAGAGAGCTGGAGTGGAAGTGGAGCAGCTGAGACTCGAACCAGTGCCCATGTGGGATGCCGGCACTGCAGACAGCGGCGTTTTCCACTATGCCACAGTCCTGGCCCCGGCACAGATTTAAAGAAGGAGCCTCATCACAACCACATGCCCAGTTTCAGTTTAACCAGGCAGGAGCCCAGGGTCTGGGACCAACCCTGAAGAGAACAAGATGACAGCACAGGCAGAACCGAATTACAAAGATCCTTGTTTGGCATGGGAAGAACCAGAACAATATTCAGCTGGGAAAGCAAAACCAGTAAAGAGATCTAAAACCTAATCTGCCCATGCAGTCCGCTTCCTTGGTGCTCAGGTATGCACTTCAAAGATGTGGTTAAACAAAGATAATTTTCGTCTTCAAAACAATAAACATCTGCTATTACAAGTAGGGAGAAGAAAATCTATGAGCTTTCAAAAACAAAGTCACTAAGTCTGATAAAGTCAGTTTGCAACTCTCCCTAAAGATATTCATGGATGAAATATAGCAAGAGGCAGGCTTATGGCGACGCACTCAGAGCCACTGTAGGACGGAAGAGGGGCTGCTAATCAGTGAATGCAGACAGACTGGCCACATGGCAGGAACTGTTCTCAGTGCTTTCAGTGTACTAAGTCACCACCCTGAGATAGACACACACTTACCTCTATTTTATAGATGAAGAAACTGGGACACATACTTCCCCTAGAGTACATACAAAACCTGAGAGCTGAGTCAAACCCAGAATCCAAGCTTGTAATGACTACTATGGGAAACCAAAGAGGAAAACATGTAATGCTGACAAGAACAGAAGAAAGAATGAGTGAAGGCCAGCTGATCAAATAAGTTGGCAAACGTGTATAATTAAAAATAAACAAGTTATGTGCTTTAAAAAAAAATATGGCAATAGACTTGCCAAGTACATGAGCCAAAACCTGGGTCAACTAGCAATTGGAACTAGTTTAAAGGAGCCACAAACATGAGAATAGTTACATAAACCATAAGAGATCCCTATGATAGAATGTTATATAAGGATTTTTAAAGCAACACTTTTAAGGAATAACAACACAGGGAAAAGCTCACAAATGTTAAATGAAAAAACAGGCATAAAATTGTTTACACACCATAAGCTCAATCTTTTTTTTTTTTTTAAAGATTTATTTATTTATTTGGAAGTCAGAGTTACACAGAGAAAGAAAGAGAGGCAAAGAGAAAGGGAAAGGTCTTCCATTCGCTGGCTCATTCCCCAGTTGGCCGCAACAGCCGGAGCTGCACCAATCTGAAGCTGGGAGCCAAGAGCTTCTTCCGGGTTTCCCACATGTGTGCAGGGACCCTAGAACTTGGGCCATCTTCTTCTGTTTTCCCAGGCCATAGCAGATAGCTGGATCGGAAGTGGAGCAAGTGGGACTTGAACCAGCATACATATGCACATATGGGATGTTGGCATTGCAGGTGGCAGCTTTACCTGCTATGCCACAGCACCAGCCACTATGCCCAATCTTAAAAATTTATATAAAGGAAACTGAAAAGGGGCAGGCATCAGATAAAGCCATGGCTGGAGACATCTGCCTCCCACATTGGCGTACTGATTCAAGTCCTGGCTACTCCACTTTCAATCCAGCTTCCTGCTTGTGCATATATTGGGAGGCAACAGATGATGGCCCCAGTACTTGGGTCCCTGCCATTCACATGAGAGACTGGGACTGTGTTCCAGGATCCTGGCTTTGGCCTGACCCAGCCCTGGCTGTTGCAGCCATCTAGAGAGTCAATCGGTGAATGGAAGATCTGTCCCTCTCTTTCTCTCTCTGCCTCTCCCCCTCTCTCTGTCACTCTGGCTTTCAAATAAATAAATGAATCTGTATGGGAAAAAAAAAAAAAAAAAAAAACAAGCAACAGGCTGGGGCTAGCACACGGCACAACTGTGGTGCAACTGGTTAAGCTGCTACCTGTAGTGCCGGTGCCAGCATCCCATATGGGCACCTGAGTCCCAGCCACCCCACTTCTGATCCAGCTCCCTGCTAATGTGCCTGGGAAAGCAGCAGAAAATGGCACAAGTCCTTGGGCCCCTACCACCCACATGGGAGACCTGGAAGAAGCTCCTGGCTCTTGGCTGTGGCCTGGCTCAACCGCAGCCATTATGGCCATTTGGGAAGTGAACCAAATCTCTCTCCTCCTCTCTGTACCTGCCTTTCAAATAAATAAATAAATCTTAAAAAAAAAAAAAAAGACTGAAAGGGAAAACCAAAACGCTAGCAGCGGTCATCTCTTGGCATATAGAATTATAAATAATTTTTATCTTCTACCTGTACCTTTCAGTGCTTTATAAATTTGTAAGGATGCAAAAGTTCATACTGCTGGAGAACATATACTTTTTAGGGACCTATATTCTTTTAAAAATAGGTGGAGGTGGCACTGTGGTACAGCAGGTTAAGCTACCCATCTCATACAGAGCCAATCCAGCTCCTTGCTAATGAGCCTGGGGAGGCAGCAGATGATGGCCCAAGTGTCACCCACATGAGAGACCCAGATGAAGTTCCTGGCTCTTGACTTTGAAATGGCCCAGTCCCCACTGCTGTGGCCATTGGGGAGTAAGCCAGTAGATGAAAGATCAATGCCTATTTCTCTCTCTGTTTCTGTCACTCTGCCTTTTAAATAAATAAATCTTTAAAAAACTGAAAAATAATTTTTAAAAAAGGCAAATATAGACAAATTCTACTTTTTTCAAATAAATGGTATAATGAAATTAAATTATATTCATTAGGATCTTAGTGCTTCTCTAACCCTGTGATTAGTTAGCAACCTCATCATTAAATCAAGTAACTCTTAGTTCTACATAACCTTCACGGTCTCCACCATGAACCACCATGCTTACTCCAATGCTTTAGTGTTTGTGGTGAGTTTCAAGACTCTGCTCAAGTACCCCACCCACCTCTACCTGAGCCAGCTCCCAGGGCTCTCTGAGGACAACACCCACACCAGGCAGAATCAATCACTTCCTCCTTTGTAACACTGCTATGCAGAAGATACTTATTTAGTCCGCATGCTAAGTATTTGATTATATAGCAGTCTCTCCTAATAGAGTGTGGGCTCACTGAGGATATTGACTGGGTCCTACCCACGTTTGCCTCTCCGTGGTCACTACCTCAGAGCCTGTACTTTCATAGGATCCTCAGGTGATTCCTATGCATGTAAGAGTTTGAAAAGCATGCTCTAGACTCTAGGGAAGTCAGCCTTGAAGAGGTCCAATATTCCCTCTAACAGGCTCACAGGTAACACTGATGCTGCTGGTGTTTTAGACCACGTTTTCAGGAGCAAGAGTCCAGAACAGGAGTCAGCGGATTACAGTCTGCAGGCCAAATCCAGACAGCTGCCTGTTTTTATGAAAACAGTCAAGTTCATTCATTTACATACTATCTATGGCTGCATTTGCTATACAACAGCAGAGCTGAGTACTGCAGCAGAGACATAATGCCCACAAAATTGCTATCTGACCCTTTACAGAGAAGTGTACCAATCTTAGGCATAGAGGTTCTAAATCCACATAACTGTGTTTTGTAAATGAATGCATTTTTACAAATCAGAGAAAGCATAAAAATCATCTTCTTCTTAGGAAAAGAGCTGTAAAACTCAGAAATGTATGCAAATGTTTCTAATTTCAATTCTTATTTAAATACTTTATGCCTTCCATAATCCAATTAGGAAGTTACACAATCATTTCCCAAAGTATGTTTTTCATGCAACTGTGCTTGAATTTTACCAAGGCTAACTATTTCCTAAAACCAGCATTTCAGGAACCAAATACTGCATCTGGGTCCTAATATTATGTACATATTACCAATTACAGAGAGAGAGATCTTCCATATGCTGGTTCACTCCCCAAATGGCCACAATGGCCAGGACTGGGCCAAGCCAAAGCCAGGAGCCCAGAGTCCCTGGTGGGTGCAGAGGTCCAAGCACTTGGGCCATCCTCTGCTGCTTTTCCAGGAGCATTAGCAGGGATCTGGATCAGAGGTGCCGCAGTTAGGGCTCAATCCATATGGGATGCCATGCTGCAAATGGTGGCTTAACCCACTGTGCCACAGCACCAGCCCCAGTTCATTCTACTTTTAAAGTGTCATTCAAAAAAGCCATGAAGGGCTGGGTATTTAGTTCAGCAGCTAAGACACCCACATCCTATACTGGTGTGCTAGGTTCAAGTCCCAGCTCTGCATAATTCCACCTTTTTGTTAATGTGTCCCAGGGAGGCAGCAGATTATGGCTCAAGTACTTGGATCCTTGCCACCCTTGTGAGAGACCCAGACTGCATTCTAGGCTTTTGATTATGGCTTGGTCCAGATCTGGCTATTGCTGGCATTTTGGTAGTGAACCAAGTGGGAAATCTTTGCCTGTCTGCCTTCAAATAAAATGAAAATAAACTAGGGGCCAGCATTGTGGTGTAGCAGGCAAAGCCACTGCCTATAATGCCAATATCCCATATGGGCACCAGTTTTGTGTCCCAGCTGCTTCACTTCCAATCCAGCTACCTGTTAATGGCCTGGGAAAAGCAGTTTGGGCCCCTGCCACCCAAATGGAAGACCTAGATGAAGCTCCTGCCACCAGGCTGGCCCAACACTAGCCATTGCAGCCATATGGGGAGTGAAGCAGAAGATGAAAGAGCTTTCTTTTTCTGCCACTCCCTCTCTTTTTGTAATTCCGATTTTCAAAATAAATAAATAAATAGAAACTAAAAAAATTAAAAGCCATGAAAAAATTGATGCAAAAGTCTACTTCAGAATCCTGGTGTATACAGAAGAACTACTGGCAGCACATAAAAGTTCCGATACCACCTACTAGTTTCTACAAAACACAACATGATAAGAGATGCTTGCTTTGCAGGATGTAGTCTCCAGCATTCTCTGAACAGAGCACCACACACAAGTACAGGAACATCAAATGGTTCAATTCACAAAAGGCTCATAGGTTGGAGAAGTCTAACCTAGAGCAGGGCAGTAAGAAGGTTCCAAGAACTAAACTGCATCATCAGGTACTTGGATTATTAGTTTGCATTTATGTTGGCTTCTTTTCACCCTCAGTTCATTCTCTCCACACTCAAAACCCACTATAAAAGACTGCCCTCCCCCATCAAGATTACTGAGATATTTATACAGTTGGACATTACTGCTATCTTGGTTCAGCCAAGTTGTAAGTTTTCATTTATATTCTTTCCGCTTAGGTCTGCCCCTCCAGTCTCTTAATCATTCCTGCGGGTCTTCTGTGAACTCTCTCCAGCTGGTCCCCAGTGATCTGGTAATGAGGTGCCTCCAACTGACTGTAGCCTTCCAGGAACAGACAGAACAAGATGAGCTCATTCTCCTCAGTTCCATGACAATCCCCCAAATCACAGAAAACTAGGATGGTGCCATATCAGACTATAATCCCATGTCTTGCTTCCCAGAATTGGGCATCCAGGCATGCCAAATATGCTAGAAGCCAGAGAATAAATGACAAATGTTCCTAGGGCATCTATTTTCCTAGAGGATACAGAGAGCAGGGAGATGGAAGTATTTTTTTAAAGATTTATTTATTTATGTGAAATGCAGAGTTACACAGCAAGAGAATTAGAGGCAGAGAGAGAGGTCTTCCATCCACTGTGTCACTCCCCAGATGGCTGCAATGGCCAGAGTTGGACCGATCCAAAGCCAGGAGCCAGGAGGTTCTTCAGGTCTCCCACGTGGGTGCAGGGGCCCAAGGACTTGGGGTATTCTCCATTGCTTTCCCAGGCCATAGCAGAGAGCTGGATCAGAAGTGGAGCAGCTGGGCATCCATACAGGATGGCAGCACTGCAGGCAGTGGCTTTACCTGCTAGGACACAGCGTGATCCCCAGAACTGATTCTTTAAAAATAAGAAAGCAGGGGTGGTGCCGGCACTGCGGCTCACTTAGCTAATCCTCCGCCTGCGGTGCTGGCACCCCGGGTTCTAATCCTGGTTGCACTGGATTCTGTCCTGGTTGCTCCTCTTCCAGTCCAGCTCTCTGCTGTGGCCCGGGAAGGCAGTGGAGGATGGCCCAAGTGCTTGGGCCCTATACCTGCATGGGAGACCAGGAGGAGACACCTGGCTCGTGGCTTCAGATCAGCGCAGTGTGCTGGCCACAGCGGCCATTTGGGGGATGAACCAACGGAAAGGAAGGCCTTTCTCTCTCTCTCTCTCTCTCTCTCTCTCTCTCTCTTTCAATGTCTAACTCTGCCTGTCAAAAAAAAAAAAAAAAAAAAAGCAAGCAAGCAAGCAAGCAGGGGTGGGCATTTGGCCTAGTGGTTAAGTAGCACCTGGGACAACTGTCAGAGTATTTGGGTTCCAGTCCCAGCTTCCCTCCTGATTCACTTCCTGTTAACACACACCCTCAGAGACAGCAGGTTATGGCTCAAGTAGTTGGGTCCCGGCCATTCATATGGGAAACCTGGATTGAGTCCCCAGCTCCCAGCTTTGGCCCCATGCTAGAGCTGTTGCTGGCGTTTGGAGACTGAGCTAGAGATGGAAACTCTCTCTCACTCTTCCCCTCCTATCAAAATAAATAAATAAAAGAGCAACAATTTGTAAAGGCAAAACAAACAAAAAAGAACGAGTGTCCAAGGCAGAAAGAGCAGCATAGGCAAAAGTCACCAAGTCAAAAACAAAGTAAAACAAGTGATGAGAAGTTCAAAGGAAGGAAGCAAACTTTAGAAAGACCACCCGAGCCCACGCACAAGCTCATGTGAAATGGAGATGCACTAGAAAAAGGAAGCAGCTGTCAGAATACAAGGAAATGAAGGACTGGTTAAGACTGGAAACTCCAGACCCAGGTGACTTGTTACATCGGGGTGCCCTGGGCGATACAGCTCTATGCACAAACCAGGCTGCTTGCATGTTACGATGCTAGGGTTTGTGGCAGGCAAGAGCAGCCCAAACCACAGTGAGTGAGGAAGAAGGCTTGAGTCTACATGAGGGAACAACTGGTTTTCCAAAAAGATCCCATATGGAAGCAACCACAGCCAACAATCCAAAAGTAACAAACGTTTTGGTTTTTTCTGAGGATGCAAATAATAACAAGAATCCACACTTATCAAGTATGATTCCAAAGCCTACTCTTTTTTTTAAGATTTATTTATTTTACTTGAAAGTCAAAGTTACACAGAGAGAGGAGAGGCAGAGAGAGAGAGAGAGTGTGTGTCTTTCATCCAATGGTTCACTCCCAATTGGCCACAATGGATGGAGCTGTGCTGATCTGAAGCCAGGACCCAGGAGTTTCCTCTGGGTCTCCCACATGGGTGCAGAGGCCCAAGGACTTGGGCCATCTTCTACTGCTTTCCCAGGCCACAGCAGAGAGCTGGACAGGAAGTGGAGCAGCCGGGTCTTGAACCGGCGCCCACATGGGATGCCAGCACTTCAGGCCAGGGCATTAACCTGCTGCACTACAATGACGGCCCCACCAAAGCCTACTCTTAACTATGAATACTGATCTATAAAAAAGAACCCTGCAAAATGGCAATATTATATTCACAGGATTGGAAGGATGAGAGCTCAGAAATATATAATTTGAAAATTTCAAGGAATATGATTTCTTTTTTTTCAGAAACAACAACCAAAATCTGAACTGGTTTTTGGTGTTTTTTTTAATTTAATTTTATTTATATTAAAGGGCAGAGTTAGAGAGAGAGAGAAACAGAGAGAGAGAGAGAGATGTCTTCCATCTGCTGGCTCACTCTCCAAATGGCTGCAACAGCCAGGGCTGGGTCAGGCCAAAGCCAGGAGCCAGGAGCTAGTAACTTTACCCAGGTCTCCCACAAGGGTGCAGGGGACTAAGCACTTGGGCCATCTTCCACTGATTTCCCAGACACATTAGTAGGGGCCTTGATCAGAAATGGAGCAGCCAGGACTCAAACTGGCAACCATATGGCATGCTGGTGTTGCATGCAGAAGCTTAACCCATTACACCACAACACAGGCCGCAAACTGAACTGCTTTTATTTAACTAAGGGAAGAATGATCTCACATGTTAAAGGAAGTAATTCTCGGGGCAATGGGAAAGAGACTCACAGGAGACAAGAGGATACTAGCCCACTGTCAATGGCACAGAGAAGAAGGGACTAGAGCATGCCCCTTACCTGAAGCACCAGGATCGATGACCTAGGACGTTAAAAAGATGAAGGAGAGCAAGAAACCAAGGACAAATGAAGATTTTCTACTCTCAGGAGCTGGATGAATGGTGGTGGGGAATCAAGGAGGCAGAGCAGATAGGGAGGAGAGGATAAGTAGTAGAGAACCAAACACATCAAGTTTGAATTGTCAGGCCGGCGCCCCGGCTCACTAGGTTAATCCTCCGCCTTTCGACGCCGGCACACCTGGTTCTAGTCCCGGTCGGGGCGCCGGATTCTGTCCCAGTTGCTCCTCTTCCAGTCCAGCTCTCTACTGTGGCCTGGGAAGGCAGTGGAGGATGGCCCAAGTGCTTGGGCCCTGCACCCATATGGGAGACCAGGAGAAGCACCTGGCTCCTGCCATCGGATCAGCGCAGTGTGCCAGCCACAGCGCACTGGCTGCAGTGGTCATTGGAGGGTGAACCAACGGCAAAGGAAGACCTTTCTCTCTATCTCTCTCTCTCACTGTCCACTCTGCCTGTCAAAAAAAAAAAAAAATCTTTTTTTAGATAGATGTTTGGCAAAGATTTTCTATAGCTTGCCTTTTCATTTTCTTCAGAGAAAATAAACACTCATTTAAAAAGTAAAAGCTGGGGCCTATGTCATAGCGCAGCAGGTTAAGCTGCTGCCTGCAATGCCAGCATCCTATATGGGTACCAGTTTGGGTTCCAGGTGCTCCACTTCTGATTCTGCTCCCTGCTAATATGCCTGGGAAAGCAGTGGAAGACGGCCAAAATCCAGATGAAGATTCTGGTTCCTGGATTCAGCCTGGCCCAGCCTTGGCCACTGGAGCCATCTGGCAAGTGAACCAACAGATGGAAGATCTCTCTCCTCTCTTTTTAACTCTGCCTTTCAAATAAATAAATAAATCTTCTGGGGCTCCCACATAGGTACAAGGGCCCAAGCACTTGGGCCATCTTCCACTGCCTTCCCAGGCCATAAGTAGAGAGCTGGATAGGAAGAGGAACAATCAGGACATGAACTGGAGCCCACATGGGATGCCGGCATCACAGCACCAGCCCCATAAGTAAATCTTAAAAAATAAATAAATAAATAAATAAATAAATAAAGGTAAAAGCTTCTAACTTTGGTGTAATCTAATTTATCAACTTTCTTCTTCCACAGTGTGTTGGTTTTGTGTGCTGTTTAAAAAAAGTCACTTCATTCAGTATCACAAAGATTTTCCCCCACTTTCTTCTAAAGTTTACCTAAGGGGCTAGCGCTGTGGTGTAGCGGGCAAAGCTGCCGCCTGCAGTGCTGATATACCATATGGGCGCCGGTTCTAGTCCTGGCTGCTCCACTTCCAATCCAGCTCTCTGCCATGGCCTGCAAAAGCAGAAGATGGCCCAAGGACTTGGGCCGCTGCACCTGTTTGGGAGACCCAGAAGAAGCTCTTGGCTCCTGGCTTTGGATTGGCTCAGCTCCAGCCATTGCGACCATTTGGGGAGTGAACCAGCGGGTGGAAGACCTCTCCCTCTCTCTGTCTCACCTCTCTCTGTGTAACTCTGACTTTCAAATAAATAAATAAATCTTTAAAAAATTAATAAAATAAAGTTTACGTAAAAGTTTCATAAGAGAAAGTCTCATCAAAATTTTTAAAGATTATTTATATTTTTAAAAAGCATAGCGCCAGAGGGGAGACAGATCAATCTTCTGTCAATTAGTTTACTCCCTGAACACCAACAACAGCAGTGGCTAGACCAGCCCAGAGGCCAGGAACTCCATTCAGGTCTCCTACATGGATAACAAGGGGCTTGATACTCGGATTACCATCCAGGTCCTTCCTAGGCACACTAGTAGGGAGCTGCATTGGAAGCAGAGGCACCAGGACTTGAATAATCACTACCATATGGGATATGACAGTCCCAAGAGGCAGCTTAACAGGCTGCACAACAACACCTGCCCCTCTTACCAAAACGTAAAAGATTTTGCTAACTACTTATATTTGCATTCCACGTATCTCATGTGTATTATGTTTTATTATGCTTTTGTCTCTTCCAAATCCATCCTTCTACATTACCAGATACTATTTTAGTCTACTTCTGAACTTGGAAAGGATTTTACCTTTCAACAGATTCCCTCCTCTTCAACCTAACAAGTGGCATGCCTAAATTTACCAATGTTTAGTTTCTCAGTCTCCTTGAATTGACCCAAAACCTATGTATCTTTGATACTGGTTTTTAAAGTAACAACTACACTATACAGCCCATAGCATGCACCTCCAGGCCAAGGCAAAAAACTACTTACCCTCTGGTTTTAAGAAGCTTTTATGGGGCCAGGGCTGTGCTGCAGCAGGTTAACGCTCTGACCTAAAGCGCTGGCATCCCATATGGGTGCTGGTTCAAGACCCATCTGCTCCACTTCCCATCCAGCTCTATGCTATGGCCTGGGAAAGCAGAAGATGGCCCAAGTCCTTGGGCCCCTGCACTCACATGGAAGACCCGGAAGAAGCTTCTGGCTCCTGTGTCCTGGCTTCAGATCGGCGTAGCTCTGGCCATTGCGGCCAATTGGGGAGTGAACCAGCGGATGGAAAACCTCTCTCTCTGTCTCTCTGCCTCTCCTCTCTGTGTAAGCCTGACTTACAAATAAATAAATAAATCTTAAAAAAAAAAAAAAGAAGCTTTTATAAAAACACTCTTCTCATAATGTGTCACTCTAACACAGGACATGAAGAGGCTGGAGAAAGTTGCCTTATCATTGCTCACTGGTTAAACTAAAAGTTAGGCTTATAAAGGTTAAGCTGACAAAAGTAATTCTACATTTTAAAATTCAGTGTGAATTCTCTCTATTGCATCATACTCTTAAGCAAACCGGAATTCTTCCAATTCAAAATAATAGATGCTTGCAACATCAGCATCCTATATGAGTGCTGGTTTGAGTCTCAGCTGCTCCACTTTGGATCCAGCTCCCTACTAATGCATCTGGGAAAGCAGCAGCAGATGGCACAAGGCAGATTCAGGTGGAGTTTCAGGCTCCTGGTTTCAGCCTAGCACAGCCCCAGCCATTGCAGAAATTTGGAGAATGAACCAGCAGATGGAAGATACTTCTTTCCCTTCCCCCAACCTTCTCTCTTTCCCTCCCATTCCCTCACTCTCTGTATAACTGTCTTTCAAGTGAATAAATCAATCTTTTTTAAAAATTGAAATAAACAGTATACACAAAAACATAGCTTAAGTACAACTGCCTCCTGGAATATAATTTGCTATTCATTCTCAGCACGGCTCACAGAGAGTAGGAAAATAAGTCAAAGCAACGTGAGTAAAACAAGAACAAGAAAGAACAATTTACCATTGTTCATTTTGCAACCTCATGGGACATCTAAAGAAGAGCAAAATAGAAAACTAGCTCATCCATGTCTGTGTCACATTCCTTACCCCAAATCAAGAAAATATTAGCTTCTAAAATTACCAACACAAGTGCCAACACTGTGGCATAGCAGGTAAAGCTGCCACCTGCAGTGCTGGCATCCCTTAAGGGTGCCGATTCGAGTCCTGGTTGTATTTCCAATCCAGCTCTCTGCTATGGCCTGGGAAAGCAGTGGAAGATGGCTTAAGTCCTTGGGCCCCTGTACCTGTGTGGGAGACCCAGAATAAGCTCCTGGCTCCTGGCTTCAGATAGGCCCACCTCCAGCCGTTGTGGCCATTTGGAGAGTGAACCACTGGATAGAAGACCCCCTTCTCTCTCTCTCTCTCTCTCTCTCTCGCTCAGCCTCTGTAACTCTGCCTTTCAAATAAATAAATAAAAATCTTTAAAAAAAAATTACCAACACATAAAGAGTCCTAGTTAGGACTCTGTATATCAGAGATTATATTGTTTTTCTTGATATTCACTGATTTGATCAAATAAATTGAATTTGAAAGATGTTACTTTAGGATTTATTTTATTTACTTGAAATGCAGAGTTAGAGAGAGAGAGAGAGAGAGACAGAGAGAGGAGAGGAGAGGAGAGGAGAGGAGAGAAGAGGAGAGGAAGGGGGAGGGAGGGAGAGGGAGAGACAGAGATTGATTGATTTTCCATCACTGATTCACTCCACAAATGGCCATAACAGTCAGGTCTGGGCTAGGCCAAAGCCAGGTCATCCCAGTCCCCCACATGGGTGCAGAGGCCCAAGCACTTGAGTCATCTTCCACTGCTTTCCCAGGCACATTAGCAGAGCTAGACTGGAAGTGGAACTGCCGGAACTCGAACCGGCACCCACGTGGGATGCCAGCAATGCAGGCAGTGGCTTATCTCATTATGCCACAACGTCAACCCCTGAAAAATGTTACTTTTAATCACAGCAAATGCCATGGTGATACAGGTATTAACTTGTGGAAAGTGGAATAAAAGATCTTCTAGACATGACTGAGAGCAAGTGAAAATAAGAGCTTCATGCATTTTCACAAATTATTTTTTCTAATTGAAATTCATTGTATTCTGACAAGTGACTTGATTGAAAATGACCAGAAATAAGTCTTCTCAAAAAGCAGCACAACAGGGCAGACACTGGCACAGCAGTTCAGATGCCACTTGGGACGCCCACATTCAATATGGGAGCACCTACGTTCCAGTCCTCTCTCTGTTCCTGACTCGGATTTCCTGCCAGCGCACACTCCAGAGGCAGCAAGTGATGGCTCAAGTGATTGGGTCCCTGACACTTACATGGAAGAGACAGACTGAATTCCAGGCTCCTGGCTTCAGGCTGGCCTAGCCCTGGCTGCTGCAGGCATTTGTGGAGTGAAGCATATGGAAAATCAATCTCTCCCCCATCCTCCCTTTAAAACATTTGTTTGAAAATCACAAGTAGTAACTGCCAGTAACTGGAATTATATGAATTTAAAATCACAATTCTATTCCTTCTGCTAGAATTTTTATTTCCCCTGGTATCCCATTTAAATGTTCATCCAACAAATATGCCACTGGGTCAGTCTTCCTGGAGCCAAGTTCAGCTCAGAAGGATGAAGGATGGTATCTAAATCAGCAAATTCGTAAAGTTTTACTCAAAATTTCCTTTGAGTATTTTTCTTAAAGATTTATTTTATTTGAAAGGTAGAGTTACAGAGAGAGAGACAAAGACAGAGAGATCCTCCATCTACTGATTCACTCCCCAAATGGCCACAAAAGCCAGGGCTGGACTAGACTGAAGCCAGGAACTTCATCTAGGTTTCCCACAAGGGTGCAGGGGCCATCCTCCACTGCTTTCCCAGGTGCATGAGCAGGGAGCTGAATAAGAAGTAGAGCTGCTGGGGATCAAACTGGTACCCATATGGGTTGCCAGCATTGCAGGCAGTGGTTTAACCCATTATGCCACAATGCCAGCCCCTTAAGCACTTTTTTAAAAAAGAAAACATTGGCTTCAACTTACTATTCCCTCTTATCTTGATGTTTTTTCTGTATGCTGAATGGACTCTACTGTGCCGATCCACAGAATTAAGATAGGCCCCCATGTTCCCATCCCATGGCAGCTTTCATGCTTAGGTGACTCTGGGCCACTGAGTCTTGGCTATTACAGCAAGATTTTTGAACTAATTCTCTGAATCTGACAAGCCGTCTCCCTCAATAAGTTTAGGAAGCTGTTATTTCATTAACTGTGCATGAAGTGGCAGGCAAAAGGCCAGAGCTGCAGTCCAGTGGGATGAACTAGAATTGTCATTCACAGACTTAAAAAGCTACCAAAATTTTCTGCTGTTACTACAATCCACTACTTCCAATTCTACTCTTAAGGAAAACGGAGTGTTTACATAATTGAAAGGAAGAACAACTTTAAATGCGCACTGTATGGTTCTCTGTTTAAGATTCCAGGGAGAAGCCGGCGCTGCGGCTAAACAGGCTAATCCTCCGCCTTGCGGCGCCGGCACACTGGGTTCTAGTCCAGGCCGGGGCGCCGGATTCTGTCCCGGTTGCCCCTCTTCCAGGCCAGCTCTCTGCTGTGGCCCGGGAGTGCAGTGGAGGATGGCCCAAGTGCTTGGGCCCTGCACCCCATGGGAGACCAGGAGAAGCACCTGGCACCTGGCTCCTGCCATCGGAAGAGCGCACCGGCCGCGGCGGCCACTGGAGGGTGAACCAACGGCAAAGGAAGACCTTTCTCTCTGTCTCTCTCACTGTCCACTCTGCCTGTCAAAAAAAAAAAAAAAAAGATTCCAGGGAGAAAAACTCAGTCACAGAAATGACAGCCAGCAGCAGGTTGACTTGAAGGAGACACTTGGTAGAACATTTCAGTTGACCTTGTAAACCCTGGTACCAGGCAAGAACTTGCTGGGACCTGAACTTTGGCATAGCAGGGTAAGCCTCTATGGCCATGCCAACAACCCACATGAACACCAGGTCGAGTCCTGGCTGCGCCACTTCTGATCCAGCTTCCTGTTAATTCACCGGGAAAGCAGCAGATGGTGGCCCAATTGCTTGGTCCCCTGCCACTCATGTGGAAGACATGGATGGAGTTCTAGGCTCCTGGCTCCAGTCATTGCAGCCATTTGGGGAGTGAACCAGTGAATGGAACACAGACTGATCTCTGCCTGCTTCTGCCACGCCCAGCTGCTTTTCAAATAAATAAATCTTGAAAAAAAAACCATAGATTTATTAATTTCTTCCAATGTGTATTAAGAATCTTGCACATGCCAAGCAATATGCTGGGCCCTGGGGATTCCAAAATAAGTAAAACAGACCACAACCCTTTAGAACCATTCAGTTTAGCAAAGACAACAGACAAGTACATAATTCATTATCCTCTCATGTCATGAAATCTCTGAGGTGAGTGCAGGTATTACAGGAGCCCAGGATGGGTACCTCACTCAGGACTCACTGTAGCTTCTCAGGAGAACAACCCAGCACCTCCTGGGAGCAAAGCCAACGCCTGCAAGGAGTTAACAGTGCTCTGGGAATCAAGGAATACAAAATACTACCTATGCAGATTTATTTATTCTCATGGTGAATGACTCATTCTTCAGCATGGGTCAGAGATTACTGGACCACATACAGAGCACAAAAAAAAGCACTCATTGAAATCTCAACCTATTTATCAAAATTCCGCATGGTCTAAATGCAACGTGGTATTCTGAATTGGGACCCAGGACAGAAAAAACGACATTAGTGAAAAAATCTGTGAAATCCAAATGAAGTCCATACTTTAGTTAACAGTACTACATCAATGTTAATTTGTTAGACGTGACAAATGCATCATGGTTATGTAAGAAATTAACATTAGGAGAAGCTGGGTAAAAGGCATGCAGAAACATTGGACTATCTGTCCAACACCTTATAAATTTAAAATTATTCCACAATAAAAAGTTTTTAACTTGTACATTATTTCCAACTTTACATTCTCACTCTCCCTTGGGATTCTGACCACAGTTTCCTAATCACTGCCCCAAGTCTGATAATGCTTGGCTAAAAGCACTTTTAAATCTTTTTCAGGCCCAGGGCTGTAGTATAGAAGGTTAAACCTCTGCCTGCAGCACTAGTATCCCACATGGATGCCAATTCGAGTCCTGGCTGCTCCATACCAATCCAGCTCCCTGCTGATGGCCTGGGAAAGCAGGGGAAGATGGCCCAAGTGCTTGGGCCCCTGCACCCGTGTGGGAGACCCAGCAGAAGCTCCTGGCTCCTGGCTTCAGATCAGCCCATGTCTGGCCGTTGTGGCCATCTGGGGAATGAACCAGCATGTGGAAGACCTCTCTCTATCTCTCCCTCTGTCTGTAACTCTGCCTCTCAAATAAATAAATAAATATTTTTTAAAAAAATCTTTTTCAACCCGTTCCTCTAAATTATTTGCATAGCCCAGATGAGTTCTCTCTTCATCAAGATGTGAAAAATTAGATTGGCAAGTTTTAACTGCTTTCTCTTCCTAATAGCTTCACTACCTATACCAGGGAGTATCCTTGGATTGGAACTTCCCAAAATGGACAAGAGAAAGGCTCAAGTAACATGGGCTGGATCTGTAGCTAAAAGGGGACACTAAAGGAAATGAATGTTGTATTTTATTACACTATCTTACCTCTAACTAAAGAGTACCATGACTAGAAAATTCAATTAATAGATGTTGACTATTAACATCTCAATATT
Source organism: Sylvilagus floridanus (assembly GCA_949820135.1). Classification (NCBI taxonomy): domain Eukaryota; kingdom Metazoa; phylum Chordata; class Mammalia; order Lagomorpha; family Leporidae; genus Sylvilagus; species Sylvilagus floridanus. The sequence goes on along the minus strand of OX463228.1, from coordinate 4,556,204 downwards.
AATAGGCAAACTGCACTGAAATGAATGCTTCAGCTGTAAGCTCTAAAAACCAAAGCAAATTCCTCAACTATTCAAGGTAACAAAAATCCACCTAAGTCATACAGTGCTGTTCTATTCAGTCTAAATGGTAAAATATGAATCTACCATAACATTAGCTTCTAATAACTAAATGAATAGTCATGTCTCTCTATTAAACCCTATCTCATAGGTTTTATGGCAACAGTCTGATCATGCTGATATAACACACATCAAGGGTTCAGGCATGTGCACACGCACATACATGCATACATACACACACTGTAAGCAGAAGGGTACATGCCCAAGCCTGAAAGCCCTATACAAAATATTAGTGAAGGCTAAGCATGAATGAACTCTTCAAAAAAAAAAAAAAGAGGACAAAACCTGAAATTTGAACCTAAGTCTAGTTTATGAATAAAGCCATTTAAAAAGTAAAATGATACACTAGAATCCATTAAGGTCATAAAATCTGATCTATCACATGGCATATTGACCTGGTAAATAAATATTATACAACAGTGCTCTGACCTGGGCCACTTCTAGAAAGGTGAACAGGTGCTATGATTCTTCTAAAATACTTCAGTTCACAAACCTTGATTCAACCTCCTGCCATAACTGTGCACCAGACTTTCTGCAATAGAGGACTGAACTAGCACACTGCCCGGACAGAACGGCCCTCAAGAAACGCTTTCTGAATAAGCATGCAGCTTCAACCTCCCTCTGAGGTATCCTTACAAACCAATCCAACATCAAGACCACGTACACCATGCTGCCTCAATTAGAGGCAGTCCAATTAATTGAAAAACAATTAACAGCAACCAATATTTGCAGGGGGTGGGGAGGGGGAAGTCATGTTATGTGCCTCATAAATGTAAAAGCTCTAACTTGAAAAAGAAGAAAATACTTTAAAATTATTTTTGTTCTCCTTGATAGCCACAAAAGTGAATCTACCTAACATTTACTAAAATTGAAATACAAGATGTTCTTTCATTATCCGTAACAATTTATAAAGAAATGTTATCAACCTAAATTAGTAACTTAGACCAATTAGAGAATGGAATGGAGTCCAAGCCCAATTACAGGTCCAATGCCTTGAGATTCTTTAAGACTGCAGGAAAATCAAAACAATTCTCTTGACTGTTGAGAAGGACTAAAATAATTTCTTTTCACAAGTATGTACCCCAAAGCAATTACTTTCTACTCCCACTCAACACAAAACACCACCTCCCCACTTCCCACCCCAAAGAACGCAATAAAGTATCTGAGTGCTTTAATCCCAGGCTACAAAAACCTCACATTGCAATAAATTACAATATAACAAAACCTATTTTTCTAAGTACATTCTGATCCCCTATGTTGTTCCTACACTAATTTCACTCCCTGTCAAGTATAAACAATCAAACAAATCAGAAAATTCTCAGAATAAAAACTAGGTTTAAAAAAAAACTTATTGTCCATGGATTACAAAATTAATTAAGGATCCACATTATCAAGGGAGTGTTTTTCTGTCAATGCCTGAATTTATTTTTTTCTTTTTAAGATTTGAAAGGCAGATTTAGAGAGGAGAGAGCAAGTAAGCACACCCCCATCTGCTGGTTCACACCCCAAAAGGTCACAATGGGGGCAGGGGAGGCTGAAATAATTTAAATGCAAATTACTACTTGATTATACACAACTTTCCCTCTGAACCTTTATATAATCAGTCTACTAATGTTAAAAAAAAACTGACCACCTTTGCAAAAAAATGTGTTGCCTAATCACAAAGATGTCCAAATGCATGAGAAAAAGTGGCTGCTGTCAGCTCTGTTGCTGAATGATGGGCTAGCAGAGACAAGCCGTTCCAAATCAGAAACTCCAGGAACCTCAAACAGATACACACAGTATCTGCAGATGCTTCAATAAGAAAACTACTTCAACAGCAAAATTCAAAGCCTACAGAAATGTGAACTATGAAGCTATCTGAACGCAAGTCCAAAAGAGAAAGAAGCGGGAAGAATGCAGTCTACTCCCAGAGCAACCCAAGAAACCACCCTGCAACCGAGGTTTTCAAAACCTTAATAAGGTTTCCAAGGTTTATCACCACCTTCAGGTTCCAAAATAGATCGGCTATATTAAAAAAAAAAAAAAATGGCATAAAATTCCAACCCTAACCACACTCCTCTACGTTGGAAGATACACAACGCTAACAGGAAATACTGGAAGGGTTTATTTCGTGGTAGCTCCCGTTCTGTGAACTTCATATTTTACTCTAAATCCTGATGACATTCCTGTAAGGCACAGACTACTATAATTATCTCCATTTAACAGATGGAGAAACTGAGGCACAGATTAATCCACTCAATGACATACAGCTTGTGAGAGACCCCATCCCCATCAACCTAGAAAGTTCGTTAACCAATACACCGCCTTTTTTTTCTATCTGATAATTTTTCTGGCCTCCAACCACCAGGATAGCACCGTGTAATAAGAAAAGAACAGGTTTTGGGTTCAATTAAATCCAAACAGACCAAGTCTGGGCCCCAGCTTCCCCACGTGCAAAACGACGGTGCTTAGGTGATTGTGAAGGTCAGAGAAGGTAAATTACACGTACAGGACAAAGGTTTTTAAGCTCAAGTTTACAGACCTAGAGGACCCACGGTGGGTATGCACGCCCATTTTTAAAAGACAACCCTGCCTTTCCACTGACTTTTAAAGGATATACGATCTTTAAAAGCTTAAGAACCGCTGCAACTCATGGTAGGTATTGAAGAAAAAGGAAAATTAAAAAAGCAAGTTATCTTTCCCTTTTTGTTCTCACAAATTCTCCCTTTCCCCTTAAGTAAGGTACCCCACGGCTTCATAATACATATCGACCGTCTCCCACCGTCTTCCTGGCCTGGTCGGCAGGCACATACGCCGGCTAATCCTCAACTGTCCAGCGACAGCCTGAAGAAGACCCTCAAACGCGGCTTCACCCCTCTTTGCCGCGAGGAACGCGCGGTGTCCACTCGCGGAGGGTCGCCCACCTAGCGGTACCAAGCACCGGGCCTGCTGGGAGCACCGATTAGCAACCAAAGCCACAGGCTTGCACCGCAGAGACTTGATGCCGAGCACTGGGGAATAAGGAGAATATGTTTCCCAAAACCACTGGGTAACCCAGGCTTCCGACCTCCCTACCCTGTGCTCCCTCCTCCTGGAACCCTGGTGCAGGCAGATCTGGGCTCCACCTCGGGCTGGAGAGAAACGTTACCCGAGCTGGGGGTGGCAGCGCGGCGAAGCGGCAGCCCTGGTGTCCTGGAAGGTGACAGCAATACCCAACCGTAGATCACCAGCAAGCAACCCTCATCCCTTAAAAGACCCCAGTACAGGTTTCTGCCGGGTCTGACAAGCCGGCTCGGGACGTTTCCGTTTCCCAAAGTGACTTCCGCTTCCGGGCTACCCTTTACCGGAAACAGTAGTAGATGACGTAAAAGTGTCGCGCTGTCGGTGATTCCGGAAGAAGCGAGAGTACGGCGAGAGCATGGTAAGGGAGGGGGTCCAAGACTGGGTTGTCTGAGGCCACTGTACGGAGGGATTCTGTGCTTGGCAAAATTTCGCCCGCATTCCCCTAGTTTGTGCTCATTCTGGTCTTTAAAAATCCCCCGAGCGGAGCCAGTTATGCCTTAGCGAATGGGGAGAGGGGTGTGTTCGCGGGAAGAGGGGACGGGAATGGACACGAAAAAAGAAGGGACTTTTCAGAATGCAGTGCGTTTCCAACTCTTTTAACTTTACGATTTCTGTTTCAAGGGGAAGCAAAAGAAAGCAAGGAAGTATGCGACCATGAAGCGAATGCTTAGTCTAAGAGATGAGAGGCTGTAAGTGTCCGCGATCAGCTGGGTCCTTAGTTGCCAGCGGTACGGGGGAAGAAGTAGGACAAGCTTTTGTGTTCTGTTTGTTTTTACTTTGAATGTTGTTGCCGTAGATTTATTCTCATGGGGTAGTTGTCACACAGTTACACTGGGAAAGACCTGGGAGTTAAACATTTCCTGGGCGAACACCTTGTTGTATTATGTGCCACATTACGTTTAAGGATCCTAACAGTTTTATGAGAGGTCCATATGCGAATCTTTACCTTCTTACAGCACAACATTCCCCAGAGGGGGAGAATGCGTTTTTGATCTATGTTGAAAGATGATGAGGTCAGAGGACATATTTGTCTTGGGTCTCCAGCATCTGACCCTCAAATGTTTTTTAAAGAGAATGGGAAAGTTCTCCGTTTTATAAATCTTAAAGGAATCCAGATCACCTTGGAAGAGAGGGCAGTGAAAGTTCCTGTCACAAAGAAGACCTAAATAACTGCTTCAGTGAGTTTAAGAGACTCCGAACAAGAGAATAGTCCTTAGAGCTTTCAAAAGTATTCTCAGCCTGCCTTTTCTTTTTAAGATTTTTTTTTTTTTTTTGAAAGTCAGAGTTACAGAGAGAAGGAGAAGCAGAGAGAGAGAGAAAAAGGTCTTCCATCTGCTGGTTCACTCCCCAATTGGTCGCAATGGCCGGAACTGCACCAATCCAGAGCCAGGAGCTTCTTTCAGGTCTCCCACGCGTGTGCAAGGGCCCAAGGCCTTGGGCCATCATCTACTGCTTTCCCAGGCCATAGCAGAGGGCTGGATTGGAAGTGGAGCAGCCAAGACTCCAACCAGCGCCCATATGGGATGCCGGCACTGCAGGAGGCAGCTTTACCCGCTACACCACAGCGCCAGCTCCTCAGCCTGTGAAGTTATGTCATTTTTAAGAATGATACCCCATCAGTAATATTTTCTTCCTACCTAACAGTTAACTTTTCCGTATGCGTTCTTAAGGTTTAGCCTTTAAAAGAGGCTTATGGGAGAATCCTTTCCCCTCCAAGTTTTACAGGATCTGAGTCTTTGTAAGATAAAAGTCAGCCTGTTTCCCTGCTGCTTAGCTGTGGGTTTTGATCCTTGTTATGAGAGCTCCTAACAAAACAAAACAAACCCAAAAAAAAGGAAATGATAATATAATCAATTTTTATTTGCCTGTTAACAGGTTTTAGGAAATCCTGTCTTTACTGATTAATTTTGAGACTTCCAGGCTGCTTCCCACTGCAGTGATTTGCTCGGAAAATGTATGCTGATATGAACGTAGCAGTTACAAAGTAGGATGTCTTCTGTGTACCAAAAAAAAATTGTAGAATGAGATTATAACTACTGTGTGCTTTTTTCTTCTTAGTAAAGAAAAGGATAGATTAAAACCTAAGAAGAAGGAAAAGAAGGACCCCAGTGCACTGAAGGAAAGAGAAGTGTGAGTAACTGGAAGCTTCAGGTTTTCCTTTGGAATTTAGAAATCCCTGCTTATTTATTTGAGAGGTAGAGCTAGAGAGAGAGACAAAGAGGCCATCCTATGGTTCACTCCCCAGATGGCTGCAACAGCCAGAGCCAGAGCTTCTTCCAGGTCTCCCACGTGGGTACAAGGGCCCAAGGACTTGGCCCATCTTCTACTGCTTTCCCAAGCCAAAGCAGAGAGCTGGATGGGAAGTGGAGCATCCAGGACTCAAACCGGCACTCATATGACATACAGGCACCATAGACTGAGGCTTGGCCTACTACGCCACAGTGCCGGCCCCTGAAGATTTCAATATTCCAGGGAGCAGCAAAATTGCCCCTGAAATCCTGGGGATATAATGTAACCCTATTAAATTCTTTTATTGCCAAGAATTAAAAAAAAAAATGTTGTTTAACACACCAGCATAAAAGAGAGACTGAGCAACCAAAAGAAAGGTTTATTTTTAGAATAAAGATTATTGCTTTTAAATAAGTGTTTCATTTTGTTCATTGATGATGGATATACCATCATGGCTGGGTACTGGTCCATAAACTACTGTTAAAAATTCAACACAGATTCACCCTCCGATTCAGCCCCAACATCTGGAGCTTTCAGATGAGAAATAGACCCTGCCATGTATAGCATATAATCCTCACTCTGGGCAAGCCCTGTCACCTTCACCTTCCATACAACCCTTGTAGTAGTCTGTGAGAATGGAAAACTTGTAGCATCATTAACACCATGACACCTGTGGTCTACCTCCCTGTACCCATGGCTGTTCTGTGTCTGACACAGGAAGAGCTGGGGATATTAAAAAAAACTCATATGAAGTGTGCAAGTGCACTTGAGATTAAGATATGCTATTATTTCCTTCCTTGCCTTTTTAGGATTTATTTTCAATGAATAAGAGAAAGTTTTATCTGTAGTACCCTGTCCAGAGACTTGCTTTTTTGTTTTTGTTGATGCGCCAGAGTACCAAGTGGACGTGACTTGATGTTCTTAATTTCTTTTTCCATCAGCCCCCAGCACCCTTCCTGCTTATTCTTTCAATATAACACTCAGCTGGGCCCACCTTACCACATCCTCGTTGATACCAACTTTATCAACTTTTCCATTAAAGCCAAACTGGACTTAATACAATCAATGATGGATTGTCTGTATGCCAAGTGTGAGTATTATACTTTTATATTTCTGCAGCGTTTGTTTACGATAATCATATGTATCCAAATACATGAAGAAGGGTGTGGACTTCGGGTCACCTGGATTGCTGGCCATTTATTCTGCAGTGGCCAATGCAGTGGTGATCATTCTCAAAATTGAAATTAATGCATCCTTGACTGGAAATAATTAAGCTTTCTTTCTTTTTTTTTTAATTTTTGACAGGTAGAGCAGACAGTGAGAGAGTGAGACAGAGAGAAAGGTCTTCCTTTGCTGTTGGTTCACCCTCCAATGGCCGCTGCTGCCATTGGAGGCTGGCCCATCGAGCTGATCTGAAGCCAGGAGCCAGGTGCTTTTCCTGGTCTCCCATGCGGGTGCAGGGCCCAAGCACTTGGGCCATCCTCCACTGCATTCCCAGGCCATAGCAGAGGGCTGGCCTGGAAGAGGGGCAACCGGGACAGAATCCAGTGCCCCGACCGGGACTAGAACCCGGTGTGGCGGTGCCACATGGCAGAGGATTAGCCTATTGAGCCGCGGCGCCGCCCTTAAGCTTTCACAATTCAGAAAACAGAGTGTTTTAACCATCATTATGGACATTGATTTTGAACATAGGTGGGAAAGTTTCTATTTTAGAATTTAGATTTTTTTAAATGAATCTTTTATTTTTTATTTATTTTATTTATTTGTTTATTTTTGACAGGCAGAGTGGACAGTGAGAGAGAGACAGAGAGAAAGGTCTTCCTTTTGCCGTTGGTTCACCCTCCAATGGCCGCCGTGGCCAGTGCACTGTGGCCAGCGCACCGCGCTGATCCAATGGCAGGAGCCAGGTGCTTCTCCTGGTCTCCCATGGGGTGCAGGGCCCAAGCACTTGGGCCATCCTCCACTGCACTCCCGGGCCACAGCAGAGAGCTGGCCTGGAAGAGGGGCAACCGGGACAGAATCCAGCGCACCAACCGGGAGTAGAACCCGGTGTGCCGGCGCCGTAAGTCAGAGGATTAGCCTATTGAGCCATGGCGCCGGCCAGAATTTAGATTTTTTTTAAAAGATTTATTTGAAAGTCAGAGTTATACAGAGAGAAGAGAGGCAGAGAGAGAGAGAGTGAAAAGTCTTCCATCTGCTGGTTCACTTCCCCAACTGACCAGAGCTCCACCAGCTTCTGGGTCTCCCATGTGGGTGCAGGGGCCCAAGGACTTGGGCCATCTTCCACTGCTTTCCCAGGCCACAGCAGAGAGCCCTATGGCCTGGCGCCCATATGGGATGCTGGCACTGCAGACAACAGCTTTATCCGCTACACTACAGTGCCGGCCCCAGAAATCTAGATTAAGTTGGGGATAAATTAAAAGCTGTTCTGTTTTTCAGTATACATATTCTTCTTTAGAATTTTTTTTTAAGGATTTATTTATTTACTTGGAAGAGTTACACAGAGAGAGGAGAGGCAGAGAGAGAGAAGGAGAGAGAGGTCTTCCATCTGCTGGTTCACCTCCAATTGGCCACAACGGCCAGAGCTGCACCAGTCCAAAGCCAGGAGCCAGGCGCCTCTTCTGGGTCTCCCATGTGGGTGGCAGGAGCCCAAGGACTTGGGCCATCTTCCACTGCTTTCCCAGGCCACAGCAGAGCGCTGGATCAGAAGTAGAGCAGCCAGGACACAAACCGGCACCCATATGTGACACCGGCTCTGGAGGCAGCGGCTTTATCTGCTATGCCACAGCGCTGGCCCCCTCCTTCAGAATTTTTTAAAAATTTATTTGAGAGTCAGAGAGACACATTGAGATAGAGCTCCTGTATTCACTGGTTTATTTCCCAAATACCTGCAACAGCCTCTGGTGCCTGATGCCCCAATCCAGATCCCCCATGTGAGTGCTAGGAACCCAAAACTTGAGCCATCACCTCTGCCTCCCAAGTTCTGCGTTAGTAGGAAGCAGAGTCATAAGCAAAGCCAAGTATTGAACCCAGGCACTCTGATGTGAGATGTGGGCATCCTGACTGCTGTCCATTGCAGTGATCTAGGGAGTAATCAGAGAAAGGAAGATCTGTGTCTCCCTCTCTCTTTATAACTCTGACTTTCAGAATAAATATAAATCTTAAAAAAAACACATAAAAATAACAACATAATCCAACTTAATTTGTTTCACCCAGATCATGATAGATGCTTTCTGGAATCTGTGGTATGGGGTTGGAGCAGTTCCTAGTTTCTTAATGAATAGGAGTTTCTTCTCTAGTTCTTTTTCTGCTATCCTTCCAGAGGGCTCCTAGGACTTTTAAAGATTCTGAACACGAAATAATTCAGAGAGAATTTTTTCACAAGTTGTGTTACTAATTTGTGTTTGGTGTTTTTTGGTTTTTTTTGTTTGTTTTTTTGTTTTTGTTTGTTTGTTGCAGGTATTCCTTGTATAACTGATTGTGTAATGGCAGAAATTGAGAAATTGGGGCAGAAGTATCGAGTGGCACTAAGGTAGGAAACAACTAATCTGGGTTTGTTCCAGATTTGTATATTGAATATTCTTTTGACTCTCCTTCATCTGATTGCTGTCCAAAGATTTCTTGGCCAGGACCAGCACTGTGGCATAGCAGGTAAAGCTGTCACTTGCAGCACCAGCATCCCATATGGGTGTCAGTTCAAATCCCTGCTGCTCCACTTCTGATCCAATACCCTGCTAATGCGCCTGGGAAAGCAGTGGAGAATGGCCCAAGATCTTGGGTCCCTGCACCCATGTGGGAGACCCAAATGAAGCTCCTGGCTCCTGGCTTCAGCTTGGTCCAGCCCCGGCCATTGTGGTCATTTGGGGCGTGAACCAGTGGATGGAGGCACCTCTCTCTCTCTGCCTCTCCCTCTCCCTCTCTGTAACTCTGACTTTCAAATAAATAATCCAGCAGGGAGCTGGATTGGAAATGGAGCAGTTGGGACTAGAACCAGCACCCATATGGGATGCTGGAACTGCAGGCAGTGGCTTTACCTGATACGCCACAGTGCTGGCCCCTACTCTGCTTCTGATGCAGCTCCCTGCTTCTGAGCCTGAGAAAGCAACAGAAGATGGCTCAAGTGCTTGTGCCCTACTGCTCGTGTGAATGGTGGAGTTCCTGGTGTCAGCCTTGTGCAGACCTGGCTATTGCAGGTACTTGAGGAGTGAACCAACGGATGGAAGATTCTCATCCTCTCCCTCTCTCCCTCTCTTTGTTGCTCTGCCTTTCAGATTAATAGATGAATCTTAAAATAAAATTTCTGCCTTACTCCAGAAAGCCCCCTTGGCATCAGTTGTTCTCAGAGTATTTCTGTGGACCCTGTGGGCCTCAGGGACCTTGGCAGGGAGTCCACAAAACCGTTTTCATCATATCACTGAAATGTTGCCTTTCTCACCATGAAGCATGTGTACTGGTTGCAAAATTGCTGTTGCTTTAGTACAAACCAAAGCAGTGGGCTCATAAATTCTAGTATTGATTGCATTCACTGCCACCCACTGGCAGGATTTTTAAATATTTATTTATTTTAGTCATTTGAAGGGCAAGAGAAAGAGACAGGGGCAGATGGAGTGAGAGCTTCCCTCTGCTGGTTTATTCCAAATGCCTATGATAGCTAGAACTGGGTCAGACTGAAGCCAGGAGTCCAGATCTCAATCTAGATCTCCCACCTGGGTAGCAGGGACGCAAGTACTCAAGCCGTCTCCTGGTAGCTCTCACGGTGCACATTAGCAGGAAGCTAGAATTAGAAGTGAAGCCATGGGGCCAGTGCTGTGCTGTAGCGGGTAAAGCCGTCCATATGGGTGCCGGTTCGAGTCCTGGATGCTCTGCTTCTGATCCAGCTTCCTGCTAATGCTCCTGGGAAAGCAGTGGAAGATGGCCCAAGTCCTTGGACCCCTGCACCCATGTGGGAGACCCAGAAGGAGCTCCTGGCTTCAGATTGGCGCAGCTCTGACTGTTTGGGGAGTGAACCAACGGATGGAAGACCTCTTTCTCTCTCTTTTTCTCCCCCCTCCCTCCTCTCTCTCTCTCTTTCAAGTAAAATAAGTAAATCTTTAAAAAAAAAAAATGGGAGGGGGGAGCCAGGACTTGAACGCAGGCACTCCAATTGGGATGTGGCTGTCCCAAGCAACATCTTACCTGCAGCACCAAATGCCTGCCCCTTCTCATAAATGAGTGGCTGTGAACTCCTCCCTTCAAGCAAAACAACTTACCATGTTTGTTGCCAATGTTAAAATTGGAAGATTGTGAGCTTATCACAGTTCCAATACTAAAAGACCCCTCTCTGTTGAGACCACTGGAGGTCTTTTGATGTTTTCTTTATCTCGTGATAATATATAGTTAAAAGTATCAGTATTTGAAAATAGAAGCACCAAGTTTGGCTGTAAAGAGAAATAGAAATGGGTTGTCAGCTGGAGGAAGGTATAAACAAAAATAATTTGTTTCTTTTTCTTTTTTTTTTTTAAACTAGTAGAGAGGAGGAGATGAATGGTTCCCAATGAGAAAGGAGTGACATGCAGAACAAAGCTATAGACCAGAGTTAGGAAACCTGTCTTTCTGCCAAGGGCCGTTTGAATATTTATAATGTAATTCACAGACCATACAAACTCATCAACTTAAAAATCAGCCTGCTAGAAAGTGATTGAATTTCTAGTCCAGCTTGCGTTTGCCTTGGCAGGGCCAGACCAAGTGATTTCACAGGCCTTCTACAGCCTGCAGGCCAGACATTCTCCATCCCTGCTAGACCTTGGCCTACCGAGTTTCTCAGCCAGCAGTCTCTCTCCCTTCTGTTGTGTGCTGCTCGCTATGGCCTGCTTAGTGTTCCCAAGACAGCTTTGCTCATGTCACTCCATCTCAGAAATCTTTAAGGGGCTCCCCTTCGGTATCACGGAGCTCTCGCCTCTCAGCTGGCGTTGGAGACTCTCCAGCCCCAGTCCATTGTCAAATCCATGAACACTTCTTCCAGCCCGGAGATGGGCTCTCTCTTCCCTGAATACCAGCAAACTGTTTTTCAGGTGGCTGGTGCCCTGTTTGGAACATTCCTCACCTCACTTTCCTTGTTGCATTCTTTCCTCTTCATCTTATATCATCTCCGTGTCATTTTTTTCTAAATATACTCTCCTCATGTTGGCCTAGCACTGAACAGCAGGGTGGAGTATTTCTGTTGTCCCTAGTACTTAACTGCTACCTTGCATTTTCATTCCTCTCAGTGACTCCTCATCATGTAATAGAAAGAGCTTGGCTCAAGGAATCACGAACTTAGAGGGTTTTCTTTCAAATTTACATGAAAACAATATATTTGAATTTTTTATGTCAAGCAATATAAACATATACATATAATAAAAAGTAAAAATCTTCATCTACATTCACACTTCTCCATTCTTCCACCCAAGAAGGACAACTGACAAGAGTTAGGATATGGAATAAAATTTATGTATTTATGTGAAAATCAGAGCTACAAAAAGAGAACCATCTGCTGGTTCACTCCCAAAATGGCCACAATAGCTGGGGCTGGGCCAGGCCAAAACCAAGAGCCAAGAACTTTATCCAGGTCTCCTATATGGGTAGCAGGGGCCCAAACACTTGCATCATTTTCTGCTGCCTTTCCCATTCCCTGACAGCAGGGAGCTGTATCAGAAGCAGAGCATTGAGGACATAAGCTGACACCCAGTGGGATGGCAGCAGCTTTACCTGCTACACCACAATGCTGGCCCCAGAGTATATATATGTTTTTTAATTTTTTAATTTGAGAGGTAGAGTTAGACAGTGACAGGGAGAGACAGAGAAAAAGGTCTTCCGTTCACTGGTTCACTCCCCAGATGGCTCCAACCGCAGAAGCTGAGCCAATCTGAAGCCAGGAGCCAGGAGCTTCTTCTGGGTCTCCCATATGGGTGCAGAGGCCTAAGGACTTGGGCCATCTCCCCCTGATTTTCCAGGCCATAGCAGAGAGCTGGATTGGAAGAGGAGCAGCTGAGGCTAGAACTGGCACCCATGTGGGATGCCAGCACTGCAGGCAGAGGATTAACCTACTGCACCACAGCGCCAGCCCCCAGAATATATTTTTATAGCTCTTTTTCTATGTGGGAAAAAAATGCAAATCTAGAGAAAGAATATGAGAGGGCTTTGTATTACAATAACTGAATCAAGCCGGCACTAAGGCTCACTAGGCTAATCCTCCGCCTACAGTGCCGGCACCCCAGATTCTAGTCCCAGTTGGGGCACCGGATTCTGTCCCAGTTGCTCCTCTTCCAGGCCAGCTCTCTGCTGTGGCCCGGGAGTACAGTGGAGGATGGCCCAAGTCCTTGGGTCCTGCACCTGCATGGGAGACCAGGAAAAGCACCTGATTCCTGGCTTCAGATCAGCACAGCACGCCGGCCAAAGCAGCCATTGAGGGTGAACCAATGGCAAAGGAAGACCTTTCTGTCTCTCTCTAACTATCTAACTCTGCCTGTCAAAAAAAAATTGTTTTTTTAAATTTATATTGATTCCTGGCTTTTCCCAGCTGTGTAGCTTTGGGCAAATTAATTGACACTCTTCAAACCTGTAAAATGGAAATAAAATAACTGAGTCTTGTGATGATTAAATGACCCACAGCATGAACAGCTGTCTTTTCCTTTCCTATAAGTTGTCTTTCTAATTAGAGGTGCCTGAAAATCTGCCAAGATAGTATTCCTTGTACTTCGTTGATGGACAGTTGAAAGTTAATTCAATCACTTTTATCACCCAACAGGATTGCCAAGGATCCAAGATTTGAGCGATTACCATGCGCACACAAAGGAACCTATGCCGATGACTGCCTAGTCCAGAGAGTGACTCAGGTATCATCAGTTGTTCAGGGTTCACTTTTTTCACTCTGAAAAAAAACCAGTAAATTTGTCTCCTGAATGTTCATAGTTGTTAAAGCATCTAGGAAAATAAATAGCAAAGAAAATTATATCATATCCCTTCTTAAGGAGTATGGGTGTCTTCATCTACTTCAGAAAGTGGATTGAAGATCTATACTAACACAGGCTTAGGAGCAGACATGGGTTTCAGATCTCAGCTCCTACATTTACTGGGTATAAGTACTGGTTTTTTATTCCACCAATATCTATAAAAGGTTACAGTGAGTTAACATGGATATATCATATTCTGCCTTCCTGTGAATCTGAAGTGAGGTTCCATTTCCATTTACTCCCCCTTCAGGAATTTTGTCCCTCTCCATTATGCCTGCCCCCCACAGAATTTCTCAGTTCTACCCGAGTGTACCAGGGTACACCTGGAATTAGTAGATTTAATACTTCCATCCTGACCTTCTTGTCAAGCTCACTAGAACTTCTTTGACTGATTGCTGTTATGAGAAGCTCCCTCTGCTAAGGAAAATCATCTGGTGACCACACTGCTGTCCCTTTAGCTGCTTTGTCCCTTGGGTGGCCCAATAGTTCCCTTAATTTCCCACAGCACAGCTGACACCATGCTATAACTTAAGACCCAGTGGAAAATTCAGATATGAAGAAGTAGAGTAGAATCCAAAGTAGCTTCCAACTGACAGCTAAGTGCTATGGCTTTCAGAGCTGTTAGGTTAAAACTTCAGGTCCTGGAAGTCCTGTTCTTCTTGCTGCATGGGGTAACTTTCCTGAACCACCAGCAGGTCTCGGACCCTCACCCAAACCCTGAGATTCAGAAAAACAGTTGTGCCATCCATTCTAATACTGCATTTGCATAGAGTCCCTCAGGTGTTTTCCCACAACTAAGGAATTGTCTGCCTCATGTGGCTAAGTCCCTTCCGCTTGTGAGACACAAAAAAGTTCATAGCTTATAAGTGGCTTTATACCTTCTAAGATTCTTAGGAGTGCCATTTAGCCCAGGCAATTGGTTATATCTTTTATAAATATGAATTAGATCATGATAACTCACTTTGCTGTTGAAAGTGAAAATGAAGATTGTTCAGACTAGTCAGTGGTTACACAATTTTCCACTGATCATTGAGCATATTCAATGAACTTTATGTGAATATCAATCTGTGGATGTGTCTTTCAGCACAAGTGTTACATTGTGGCCACAGTTGACCGGGACCTAAAACGAAGAATCCGGAAGATTCCTGGAGTTCCTATCATGTATATTTCTAACCACAGGTGAGGAATTTCTATTGGGCAAGTGATTAGAAGTATATATGTGATATCAATTAAAAATGAGATCAGATTTTAAGGTTATACAGCAAACATTTGAGAGAAGTTACAATATCAGTTGTTTAAATAATTAAATTTGAAGATATGAAACAAAGTAGCAAGAACAAGGGTAAAAAATAAAGATAGAATTTAGGGAGAAGGCAGACATTCATATTATTAAAATAAGATTATAGGAAATACACATTGCTTTAAATATAAAGCATTAATTTAAATCAAGCTAATCTTTTGGGCCCAAAACACTTTTTTTTTTCCATCTTATTTGAAAGACAGATAAAGAGATCTTCCACCCACTAGTTGACTCCTCCAAATGCCCACAACAGCCAGGAGTGGGCCAGGCTAAAGCCAGGAGCCCAGAGTTCCATCTGGGTCTCCCAAACAAGTGGCAGGGACCCAAGTACTTGACCATCACCTGCTGCTTCCCAGTATTCACGTTAGCGAGAAGCTGAATCAAAAGCAGGGTAGCCAGGACTCAGACCAGGAACTCCAAATGGGATGCTAGCATCCTAAGTGACAATCCACCTGCTGTGCCAAATACCTGCCCCAGAAATAAATCTTTTTTTTTTTTTTTTTGGACAGGCAGAGTGGACAGTGAGAGAGAGAGAGACAGAGAGAAAGGCCTCCAATGGCCATAGCGGCCGGCGCGCTGTGGCCGGCACACCGCACTCATCCAATGGCAGGAGCCAGGTGCCAGGTGCTTTTCCTGGTCTCCCATGGGGTGCAGGGCCCAAGCACTTGGGCCATCCTCCACTGCACTCCCTGGCCACAGCAGAGAGCTGGCCTGGAAGAGGGGCAACCGGGACAGAATCTGGCGCCGCAAGGCGGAGGATTAGCCTGTTGAGCCACGGCGCCGGCAGAAATAAATCTTTTGAAAGATATTTTTTTGACAGCATTTTTTTTTGATGGAAGAGTGCTAATCAATGGTGGGGTGTTTTTTTTTTTTTAAGATTTATGTATTTATTTATGTATGTATTTGGAAGTCAGCGTTACATAGAGAGAGAAGGAGAGAGAGGTCTTCCATCTGTTGGTTCACTCCCCAATTAACCACAATGGCTGGAGCTGTGCCAATCCGGAGCCAGGAGCCAGGATCTTCTTCCAGGTTTCCTACACAGGAGCAGGGGCTCAAGGACTTGGGCCATCTTCCCCTGCTTTCCCAGATCATAGCAGAGAGCTGGATTGGAAGTGGAGCACCTGGGACTTGAACTGGCACCCATTTGGAATGCTGGCACTGCAGGCAGTGGCAGTACCTGATAAGCCACAGCACTGGCCCTGGTTTTTGTTTTGTTTTGTTTTAAGATCTTATTTTATTTACTTAAAAGAACACAAGAGACAGAAAAGGATTTGCATCCATTCGTTATCCCCAAATGTCCAGGAGCCTGCGACTCCATCTGGGTCTCCCACGTGAATGGCAGGGGCCCAAGCACTTGAGCCACCTCTACTGCTTTCCCGGTGCATTAGCAGGGAGCTGGAGCAGAAGTGGAGCAGCCAGGACTGGTACTGTTGCTTGTATGGGATGCCAGTGTTGTGGGCAGCAGCTGAACCTATTGTACCACAATGCCAGCCTCATCAATGGTGTTCTTTATCCTTCATGTGTGTGCTCAGTTACTGTCCACGTTTTCAGCTTGGGGAGAGCACAGTGTGGTGGAAAGTAGATGGGCTAAGGAGTTGGGTTTAGCTAGAATCAGATCCTGACTCCCCTACTTGCTAACACTGACTCTGAAGAATAAATATTATTATATCACATTATAGTCTGTATTTTCCTATAAACCATTCATTATAATGTCCCTCTAAAATAAAGGGGCCTGGGCCGGCGCCGTGGCTCAACAGGCTAATCCTCCGCCTTGCGGCGCCAGATTCTGTCCCGGTTGCCCCTCTTCCAGGCCAGCCCTCTGCTGTGGCCCAGGAGTGCAGTAGAGGATGGCCCAAGTGCTTGGGCCCTGCACCCCATGGGAGACCAGGAAAAAGCACCTAGCACCTGGCTCCTGCCATCGGATGAGCGCGGTGTGCCGGCCGCAGCACGCCATCCGCGGCAGCCATTGGAGGGTGAACCAACGGCAAAGGAAGACCTTTCTCTCTGTCTCTCTCTCTCACTGTCCACTCTGCCTGTCAAAAAATAAAAAATAATAATAATAATAAAATAAAATAAAGGGGCCTGCATTGTGGCATAGGTAACGTGGCCAACTGTGATGGCATCATCCCATATGGGCTCCAGTTCAAGACCCAACTGTGCCACTTCTGATCCAGTTCCCTGCTATTGTGTGCCTGGGAAAGCAGCAGAAGGTGGCCCAAGTGCTTGGGCCTCTGCATCCACATAAGAGATCCAGAGGAAATTCCTGGCTCCCAGCTTTACCCTGGCCCAGCCCAGCCCTTGCAGCCACCTAGGGAGTGAGACAGCAGATGGAAGGTCTCTCTGTCTTTGTCTCTTCCTCTCCGTGTAACTCTGACTTTCAAATGAATAAATCACTAAAGTCAGAGTATTGGAATCAGTAAAGGATGTGGTTTTAGATGGGATCTTTATTCACCTTCTTACCAGTGTTAATTTCTTGTCCTTTTCAGATACAACATCGAGCGAATGCCAGATGATTATGGAGCCCCTCGGTTCTAATCCTTCCAAGACAAAGTTTCCTGGCCTTCCTTCGACCAACTTTATCTATTGCCAATTCACTAAACATGCTGTAGCAGGAATTATTATTCTCTACACACTTTTGCTGTATTATGAACTGCATTAGTTTAAATATATTCAATTTTTTATCCTGACTTGAAACTGATATTTTGTCATATTTAATGTAAGCAGATGTTCCAATTATTGCTTACATAATTTGATAGTCAGTTGTTTTGTACTGAAGAAGAAACAGTCCTGCTCTCAAGACACTCATATTGGTGGAAGAGAAAAACATAAGTGAGTAAGTACCGTGAGATAGCGGTGAAAGTGTCGGGGAAGTTGTAAACACACAAAGGGCGAAGAATAACTTCTTTTTCCTTGGTTGGTTGTGGAGGGAGGAAGGGTTGGAGGTGATGATGTTTGAGTTAACAGTACACAGGTGCTTGCCCTGTAAATGAGGGAGAAAAGATGGAGCACTGGAAGCCCTGAAAAGAGAAGCGTGGAGATACAAATGCCCCGGGCGTCGATGCGCTTGGCCCAGGTGGAGAGCTGCATGGGAACCAACAGAGGAAGAGGCCCGTACCCACTTCAGAGACTCTGGGATGGGTCTAGCGGGAGGCCTTATGGCATGCCAAACAGTTTGGACTTGATCCTGAGGTCAGTAGTATGTTTTTAAATTTTAAGTAGGATAGATAGCAGATCAGAGCTTTTAAATGGTAGTGTAAGAATATAGAAACAGGGTGAGGGGAAAGTGGGGACTAGTGCTGTGGCACAGAAGATTAAGCCTACTCCAACAGTGCTGGCATCCCATAGGGAGCTGGTTCAAGTCAGCTGCCCCACCTCTGATCCAACCCCCTGTTAATGTGCCTGGGATGGCAATGGAGGATGGCCCAAGTGCTTGGACCCCTGTACCCACGTGGGAGACCTGGATGAAGCTCCTTCTTCCTGGCTTAGGCTTAGCCGATCCCTGGCTGTTGTGATCATTTGGAGAGTGAACCAGTAGATGGAAAATCCCCCTGTCTCTCCCTCTCTGACTCAAATAAATAAAATAATTAAAAAAATAAATAAATAGATATTGAAACAGAATAGAATGTCCACACAGAGACCTACGTATTTTTGAAAATTTGCTATATATTTTTTTAAAGATTTATTTTATTTATTTGAAAGAGTTACAGAGAGAGGTAGAGGCAGAGAGAGAGGTCTTCCATCTACTGGTTCACTCTTCAGCTGGCCGCAATGGCCAGAGCTGTGCCGATCCAAAGCCAGGAACCAGGAGCTTCTTCTGGGTCACCCACATGGGTGCAGGGACCCAAGGACCTGGGCCATCTTCTACTGCTTTCCCAGGCCATAACAGAGAGCTGGACCGGAAGAGGAGCAGCTGGGACTCAAACCAGCGCCCTTATGGGATGCCAGCACTTCAGGCCAGGGCTTTAACCCACTGCGCCACAGTGCCAGCCCCAGAAATTTGGTATGTTATTAAGATGGCATTTCAAATCTGGGAGAAGGAAATTGTATGAGAAGGCCAGATAGTATGGAGTTACTCTGTTAGGGTTAGAATTCAGATTCCATCAGTCAATGTCTATAAATGTTGAGCAAACCACATAACCATTCAGTGCCTTTCTTGCTTTCTCTTTAAAATATTTTGTTTAATCCTTAACAAGCCCAATCAGGTGAGGTTAAACTGAACAGTACTCGGCTCAAGTGTCATCCAATGAATGTTAGTGACTCATGGGAGACCTGGATGAAGCTGTCCGGTTCCAGCCTGGCCCAGTCCTGGCCAATGCGGCCATCTGTGCAGAGAACCAACAGATGGAAGATCTCTCTATCTCTATCTCCATCTCCATCTCTATCTCTATCTCTATCTCTATCTCTATCTCTATCTCTATCTCTATCTCTTATCTCGGACTTTCAAATCTTTTTTAAAAAAGTAAAAGGTAAATGTTAGTGATTATTTTACTATTATAATGGCAAAGTGACTGAAAAGTAATTTAGATTCCAATTTCATATGATTTGTGAGAATGTATTTCAAGTAGATCGAAACCAAAACTTTTCTTAAGTTATAGGGGAGGGGGTGGATAACAAGGAAAAAAAATGTGTTTATAACCTTTAGATAGAATTCTTAATTAAGAAGCAGAATCTAAAAGCCATAAAAGAAAAGTTTGGGAGGCCAGCATTGTAGCATAGCGGGTTAAGCTGCTGCCTACAACCCTGGCAACCCATATGGGCACTGGTTCAAGTTCTGGCTGCTCCACTTTCCATCCAGCTTCCTGCTAAGTAGCCTGGGAAAGCAGTGGAGAATGGCCCAACTGCCTGGGTCCGTGCAACCAGTTGGGAGACCTGGAAAAAATCTGGCTCCTGGCTTCTCCATGGTGCAGCCCCAGCTGTTGTGGCCATTTAGGGAGTGAACCAGTGGATGAAAAACCTCCCTCTGTGTCTCCCTCTCTCTCTAAATCTGCCTTTCAGATAAAATCTTTTTTTAAAAAAATTGGTAATTTTGAATGTATTAAAATTATAGATTTCTATACAAGATGCCCCCTTCTCCCCCAAAAAATGACTGATCACACTTTCCAGTAAATAGAACAAGGGTGTAGGGAAATAGACACTTATATATCATGCCGACAGGAGTACAAATATTTCTCCACTTTAGAAAGCTGTTTGGCAGGATACATTAAAATGAAAACTGTGGATGTCCCATGAGCCTGATTCTATTTGTTGGTTCCTTGGTGATATACAGATGATTGACTTTAAGTGCCTCAGCAATGACAATGTGGCACATACATATAAAAAGGCATTAGGGGCCGGGGCTGTGGCATAGCGGGTAAAGCCACCACCTGCAAAGTCAGCATCCCATAAACAAAATAATTTATACTGTAAGATTCCATTAATATGGAACTCCAGAAAAGTAAACTCTAATCTGTAATGATAGGAAGTAAAATCATTGACTGCCTAAGGTGAAGGTACTGGTACAAGGTGGGAGAGGTAGAAATGCGCTGTATTTTGATTGTTATGATGGTTACTTGGATGCATTGGTTTGTCAAAACACATTGAACTGTATGCAGAATGGGTGTGTTTCATCATATTATCAAGTATACCTCAGTTATAAAAAATACAGAAAAAAGGCTGGCGCTGTGGCTCAATAGGCTAATCATCCGCCTGCAGTACCGGCACACCAGGTTCTAGTCCTGATTGGGGCGCCGGATTCAGTCCCAATTGCTCACCTTCTAGGCTAGCTCTCTGCTGTGGCCCGGGAGTGCAGTGGAGGATGTCCCAAATGCTTGGGCCCTGCACCCCATGGGAGACCAGGAGAAGCACCTGGCTCCTGGCTTTGGATCAGCCCGATGCGCCAGCCACTGCACACCGGCTGTAGCAGCCATTTGGGTGGTCAACCAATGGAAAAGGAAGAGCTTTCTCTCTCTCTCTCTCTCTCTCTCTCTCACTCTCACTCTCTCACTCTCTCACTGTCCACTCTGCCTATCAAAATATATATATATATGAAAAAAACATGCTGCTTGGGTATGCAAAATGGAAAGTACTGAAGTTTCTTTGCGGGCTAACGTGGATAATTCCATGCAAGTTCCATGTACCCTTGGAAAGGAGGTACTTTCTCTGTTATTAAGGTACTTGGGGCTTTCAACTCCCTCATCTGCTCCATTGTGGCCAGCATGCTGGCCATTGTCACTCTATGTCTGATGCTTACTGCCCAACATGTGGCAAGGAAAAACTACTCAGTGAAGAACCGAGAAGCTGTGGAGACTTTGGGGTCCACATGCGCCATCTGCTCAGATAAAGCTGGAACTCTAACTCAGAACCAGATGATGGTCACCCACATGTGCTGTGACAATCAAATCCAAGAAGTTGATGCAACAGAGAATCAGAGTGATATCTCATCTGACAAGCCTTCAGCCACATGGGTCACTTTGTCCAGAATTGCAAGTCTTGTCACAGGGCAGTGTTTCAGGCTAACCAGGAAAACCTACCTGTTCTTAAGTGGGCAGTTGCAGGAGAGGCCTCTGAGTCAGCCCCTGTAAAACGCATTGAGCTGGGCTGCAGTGTTTGAAGGACAAGAGCGAGAGATTCACCAAAATCCTGAAGATACCCTTGAACTCCACCAACAAGTACCCATCATCCATTCATGAGTGCTTCAATGCAAATGAACCCTGACACCTGTTGGTAACAAAGGGCACTCCAGAAAGGACCCTCCACTGGTACAGTTATGTCCTCCAAGGCAAGGAGCCGGACCTGGAGCTGTGTGGATACTAGGATTGTGCCAGCCACTTTCCTGAAGGGTCCCACTCTGACACCAAAGAAGTGAATTTCCCTCTTGATAAGTTCTGCTTTAACTGGGCTCGTCTTCATAACTGACGCTTCAAGGGCTGCTCTCCCAGTGCCATGGGTGAAGGTCAAAGTTCTGAAACTAAGGTCATCAGGGTCACAGGAGACTATCCAATCAGAGACAAAGCACGAAAGGGGTGGGCAGCATCTCTGAAGGCAATGAGAAGACACAAGGCTTTGCTGCCTGCCTCCCAACACAGTGAGCCAGGTGGACCCCAGATGCCAGGGTCCGCATTGTACATGGCAGTGACGCAGGCATTCCAATAAGGATGCAGGCGTCCCAAGCGGCGTGTACCCCACTGAGCCATGATGCCCTCCTGTACTGTTTATTTTTGACTCTGTCTCACACAGAAAACTACATTGCATTTTCTGAGAGTGTATTTTCTCTATTTCTTTTTGCACTGCTTAGAGTCCACTTCAGGAAAGTTGTTGCTGTGGTGTTTGCGTGAATACTCACCACCGATATATGTTGATGAATTATAGTCTTCGGCATTGCAACACACCCTTTGCCTCATTTTAAGCCTGATTTTCACTTTTTCCGATTTTCCTTTATATTTTTGTATTGCATTTTCCTTATACACTTTTGCTCCTCCTTTTGTTTTTAGCTTTCTTGAGTTCCTTCTCCCAAAGTAGGATGCCCCTGTTCTGACTACCTTGTGCTCAGAACTGCTACAGGCTCCTCACTGTTACGTGTCCTATTCTGCATGGGAGTGTTCACTATAGTGGTCTATTCCCCTACCATCCTGTCTCTAGCATATGAAGGCAGAGACTTTATTATCCTGTTAGTGCACAGGTCCCTGGATGAAGAGGCATCTTGCCTTCTTACAATAGGGACTGCCAAGACGCCCCTTGCTGTAGGGACTGCTGTACATCACCCACTCTTTGGCCCTGCTGTGACCGGGCAGGACCCAGAAATTGTCTCCGCAGGAAGGTATTGTGCATGCTTTTCCTGTGGCAGGGAAAGTGAATGTAACATTTGGCAACAGGAAGGGTGGAGGGTGGCAGTCACTGGTGCTGTTTACCAATGATGCCTGGCTCTAGCTGATGGCTCCAGGGTAACACTGCTCTTCCCCACCACCCTGCAGTGTGACAATATGATTGCTATGGCTGATGAAATGTGAGATCATCTATGTGCTTTCCAGACAGAGGCTTTATAAGTAATTGTGCTGGAGCTGGTGTTGTGGCGTAGAGAGTGAAGCTGCCACCTGCAACACTGGTGACCCATATGAGTGCCAGTACAAGTCCCAGCTGGTTTACTTCTGACCCAGCTCCCAGCTAATGTGCCTTGGAAAACAGCAAAGGATGGTCCAAGTCTTTGGGCTTCTGCACCCACATGGGATACCCAGATGAAGCTCCTGACTCCTGACTTCAGCCCAGTCCTGATTGTTGTGACCCTTTGGGCAGTGAACCAGCAGATAGAAGACCTCTCTGTAACTCTGCCTTTCAAATAAATAAACTTTTAAAAAATCTAAAAAAAAAATTGTGTGATTCTCCATGCTCCCCTTTGTCCTTTGTTGGCAATCACGAAAGCATGAAAATAGAACGTTGCAAAGCTGGCCACCAGAATATCCCAGCTGCTCCACAGGGGAATGTAAGTATGAATAAGAAAGCAGCAAGTTACAGAGAGGGGGAGACACACAGATCTTCAATCAGCTGATTCACTTCCTTAGTGGGGTTGGGCCAGGCCAAAGCCAGGAGTCAGGAGCTTCTTCTGGGTCTCCTATGTAGAGGGCAGGGGCCATCTTTTGCTACTTTCCCAGGCCATTAACAGGGAGCTGGATCAGAAATGGAGCAGTGGAAACACAAACTTGTCCACAGATGGATGCCAGTGTCTCAGGTAGTGGCTTCACCTACTATTGCACATTGCCTTCCCCTAAACCATATATTTAAAAGTCTGGGCTAGAGCAATTAGTTAAGAAAAGGAAAAACGGCATCCAATTGAAAAGGATGTTCACAGGTGATATGCTTTTATGTAGGCATTTCTAAATAAACCATCAAAAGTAGCTAAGGCCAATGAACAATTTCAGCAGTTTCAGGATACAAAATCAATACACAAAAATCAGTCACATTTCTATACAGTAATAATGACAATCCAGGGGCCGGCGCTGTGGTGCAGCGGGTTAACGCCCTGGCCTGAAGTGCTGGCATCCCATTTGGGCACTGGTTCAAGACCTGGCTGCTCCTCTTCCAATCCAGCTCTCTGCTATGGCCTGGGAAAGCAGTAGAAGATGGCCCAAGTCCTTGGGCCCCTGCACCCACGTGGGAGACCTGGAAGAAGCTCCTGACTCCTGGCTTCAGATCGGCGCAGCTCCGGCTTTTGCGGCCATCTGGGGAGTGAACCATCAGACAGAAGACCTCGCTCTCTCTCTGCCTCTCCTCTCTGTGTAACTCTGACTTTCAAGTAAATAAATTTTTTAAAAAAGAAATTATATTTTTTAAAAATGATAATCCAAAAGAGAAATTAAAGGGGCCGCCACTGTGGCATAGTAGGTTAAGCCTCTACCTGCAATGCCGGCATCCCATATGGGCACCAGTTCGAGTCCTAGCTGCTCCTCTTCCAATCCAGCTCTCTGTTATGGCCTGAGAAAGCAATAAAGGGTAGCCCAAGTGCTTGGGCCCCTGCACCCACGTGGGAGACCCAGAAGAAGCTCCTAGCTCCTGGCTTCAGATCAACCCAACTCTGACTATTGCAGCCATTTGGGGAGTGAACTAACAGATGGAAGACCTCTCTCTGTGACTCTGCCTTTCAAGTAAATAAATGAAATCTTTTTTTTTTTTTTTGACAGGCAGAGTGGACAGTGAGAGAGAGACAGAGAGAAAGGTCTTCCTTTGCCGTTGGTTCACCCTCCAATGGCTGCCGCAGACGGCGCGCTGCGGCCGGCGCACCGCGCTCATCTGATGGCAGGAGCCAGGTGCTAGGTGCTTTTTCCTGGTCTCCCATGGGGTGCAGGAATAAATGAAATCTTAAAAAGAGAAATTAAGAAAATGGTTCCATTTCCTGCAACCTCAAGAGGATAAAAAGTTTAGGAGTAAACCTAACCAAGAAGGTAGAAGACTTGTGCCTGTACACTGTAAAGCACAGAACATTGCTAAAAGGAATCAAACAAAATAGAAAAAAGTAGACATCTCACTCCCATGGATTAGAAAATTCAGTATCATTAAAATGTCCATACTCAAACCAATCTACAGATTCAATGCAATCCCTTGTCAAAATCCCATTGGTTTTGTTGCTGTTGTTGTTCTGCTTTGTTCTGTTGCAAAAATAGAAAAAACCTTCCTAGGAGCTGGCACTACCACACAGCAGGTTAACTCCCTGGCCTGAAGCGCTGGCATCCAATATGGATGCTGGTTCAAGACCCGGCTGCTCCATTTCCCATCCAGTTCTCTGCTACGGCCTGGGAAAGCAGTAGAAGATGGCCCAAGTCCTTGGGCCCCTGCACCTGCGTGGGCAACCCAGAAGAAGCTCCTGGCTCCTGGCTTTGGATCAGCACAGCTCCAGCCATTGCAGCCAACTGGGGAGTGAACCAGTGGATGGAAGACCTCTCACTGTCTCTCTGCCTCTCCTTTCTCTGTGTAACTCTGACTTTCAAATAAATAAATAAATCTTTTTTTAAAAAAAAAAACACCTCCTAAAATTCATATAGAATTTCCAGGGACCCCATATAAATAAAGCAATCTGGAAAAAAAAGAACAAAGTTGGAGGCCTGGAGAATCATGCTTCCTAATTGCAAAACATTCTGCAGAGCAACATTGATCGAGGGTGTGGTACTTGCGTGAAAGCAGATATCTTAGTCAGTGGAACAGAACAAAGAGCCTAGAAGCAAACCCTTGCATGTGTGGTCAAGTGTTTTGTTTTGTTTTGTTTTAAATTTTATTTATATGAAGGGTGGCATTGTGGCATAGCAGGATAAGCTGCTGCCCAAAAAGCCAGCATCCATATGGGCACCTGTTTGAATCCTGGCTATCCCACTTCCCATATAGCTCCCTGATAATGCCTCTGGGAAAGCAGTGGAAAATGGAGCAAATTCTTGGACCCCTGCACCCACATGGGAGACTTGGAAGAAGCTCTTGACCCCTGGCTTCAGCCAAGATTTCTTTATTTGAAATGCAGAGTTACAGAGACAGACAGCTAAAGAGAGAGAAAAGTCTTCCATCTATTGGGTCACTCCCCAAACAGCCACAGTGGCCAAGGCTGGGCCAGGCCAAAGCTGGGAGCCTGCAGCTCCTGGACAAGGGCCCGAGCACTTGGGCCATCTTCTGCTGCTCTCCCAAGAACATTAACAGGGGGCTGAACAGGAAGTGGAGCATCCAAGATCAAACCAGCTCCCGTTCAGGATGCAGGTGGCACAATGCTGGCCCCAGTCAAATGACTTTTAACAAGGGTGACAAGATTTCAGGACAAGGAAAGACTAGTCTCCTCAACAACTGGTGTTGGGAAAATTAGATATTTACATGTGAAGAAATGAAGTTGGACCTTTATCTTAAACTTACGGAAATTTACTCAAAATGGAGTAAGAACTAAACATGTGAACTAAAACTAGAAAATTCTAGAAGAGAAAAACAGAAAAACTTCAGGACATTCAATCTGAGAATGATCTCTTGGATATGATATCAGCAGTATAGACAATAAAAACAAAAATAGACAATTATATCGACATCGAAATTAAAAACATGTGCAGGGCAAAGAAAACAATGAACCTGAAGTGAAAGGCAATCTACTTGGGAGAAATAATTTGTGGAAAATGCTTCTGATAAAGGATTAACATTCAGAATTTACACCAAACCTCCTCTACAGATCAATAACAGCAAAAATTTGACCCTATTTAAAAATGGGTGAAGGGTGAGAATAGGTAATTAACCTGGAGGAAAAAGTGCAAGTCAAAACCACAAGGAAGAGTGGGCATTTGGTCTAACAGTTAAGAGGCTGGGTGAGAAGCCTGTGTCCCACACATCACAGTGCATGTTCAGTTCTGACTTCTGGCTCCTGATTCCAGCTTCCTGCCAATGCAAGTGATGCCTAAAGTGGTTTGGTCCCTGCCACCCACATGTGAGGCCAATATTGAGTTCCCAGCTCTCTTCTGGCCTGGTCTAGCCCTGGCTGATGTGGGCATGTAAGGAGTAAGTCAGTAGAAGGGAGATGTCTCTTTTCTCTCTCTTTTCGATTTTTCTCTCTGTCTCTCTGCATTTCAAATTAAAAAAACATTTTTAAGAACATATTCAAGGGGCTGGTGCTGTGGTGCAGTGGGTTAAAGCCCTGGCCTGAGGGGCCAGCATCCCATATGGGTACTGGTTTGGGACCCAGCTGCTCCACTTCCTATCCAGCTCTCTGCTGTGGCCTGGGAGGACAGTAGAAGATGGCCCAAGTCCTTGGGCCCCTGCACCCGCATGGGAGACCCGATGTCCATATGGGATGCCAGCACTGCAGGTGGTAGCTTTACCCACTAAGGCTCAGCACCAGCCCCTAGGAGATAAATATTAAAACACTTTCACAGGTGCTGGCGTTGTGGAGTAGCATGTAAAGATGCTGCCTGAGATGCCAGCATCCCATATGGGCGCCAGTCCAAAATCCAGCTGCTCCACTTCTGATCCAGCTCCCTGCTAATATGCCTGGGGAAGCAGCAGAAGATGGTCCAAGTGCTTGGGCCCTTGTACCCATGTGGGAGACCCAGAAGCTCCTGACTCCTAGATTTGGCCTCGCCCAGCCCTCGCAATTGGGGCCATTTGAGAAGTGAATCAGCAGGTGGAAGACCTCTCTCTCACTGTCTGTGCCTTTTCCTCTATCTATGTAACTCTGACTTTCAAATAAATGAATAAATATTTTTTTAAAAACACTATTATAGGGGCTGGCGCTGTGGCTCACTTGGCTAATCTTCCACCTGCGGCACCAGCATCCCATATGGGGGCCGGGTTCTAGTCCTGGTCGCTCCTCTTCCAGTCCAGCTCTCTGCTGTGGCCCGGGAAGGCAGTGGAGGATGGCCTAGGTGCTTGGGCGCCTGCACCCGCGTGGGAGACCAGGAGGAAGTACCTGGCTCCTGGCTTCAGATCGGCGCAGCGCTGGTGAACCAACGGAAGGAAGACCTTTCTCTCTCTCTCTCTCTCTCTCTCTCTCTCTCTCTCTGTCTAGCTCTACCTGTCAACAAACAAACAAAAACACTATTATAATAGATTGAACCATAGATAACTTTATTTTGTTTTAATTAATTAAATTTTGAAGACTGAGGGACTGACAGAACTCCCATCTACTGGTTCATTCCCTAGTTGTCCACAATGGCCAGGACTGGACCAGGCCAAAGCCACACACAAGAAACTTAATCTGGTCTCCTACATCAATGGCAGGGATCAAATTACTTGAGCAATCACCCACTGTCTCCCAGGTTGTGCAATAGAAGAGAGCGGGAAAGCTGGAACAGGGAGTGGAGCTGGGACTTAAACCCAGGTGCCCCTTTATGGGATGCAGGTGTTCCAACTGGCAACTTAACCACTAGGCAAATGTTTATTCCTCAAAAAAAAAAAAAGGGGGGGGTCACTTAAGATGTTTTCTTCTTTAAGTTTTATTTTTTCATTAATTTATTTGAAAGGCAGAGTTACAGAAAGGGAGAAAGAAAAAGATCGTCCATCTACAAGTTCACTCCTGTTGGACAGGATTTTGGAACTCCACCCAGGTCTCCACATGGGTGGCAGGGGCCCAAGCACTTGTGCCATCTTCCATTGCCTTGCAGGGAGCTGGATCAAAGTGGAGAGACTCGAACAGGCACCCATATGGAATGCTGATCGCAGCCACAGTGCCTGTCCTAAAATGGATTCTTTGTGCTACTTTTCTATAATATGCTACATTAATATAAACATTTTAAATTCAAAAGGTTTGACCTATTTCTCAATGCATTTCCTGTTATTAATGTTAATAAATAATAATTTGTTAATACTACTAACAAATAGTTAACATGAATGAGAAGGGGAAAAGTCTGGATTAATAACAAAAGAAAGACCGGCTCAACAGGCTAATCCTCCGCCTTGCGGCACCGGCACACTGGGTTCTAGTCCAGGTCGGGGAGCCGGATTCTGTCCTGGTTGCCCCTCTTCCAGGCCAGTTCTCTGCTGTGGCCCAGGAGTGCAGTGGAGGATGGCCCAAGTGCTTGGGCCCTGCACCCCATGGGAGACCAGGAGAAGCACCTGGCTCCTGCCATCAGATCAGTGCGGTGCGCCAGCTGTGGTGGCCATTGGAGGGTGAACCAACAGCAAAGGAAGACCTTTCTCTCTGTCTCTCTCTCTCTCACTATCCACTCTGCCTGTCAAAATAAATAAATAAATAACAAAAGAAAAACAGCATATAATTTTAACCCAATATAGAGAAAAAATAAATTATGAGGGGCTGGCGCTGTGGTACAGTGGGTTAACACCCTGGTCTGAAGTGCCAGCATCCCATATGGGCACCAGTTTGAGACCTGGCTGCTCCACTTCTGATCCAGCTCTCTGCTATGGCCTGGAAAAGCAGTAGAAGATGGCCCAAATGCTTGGGCCCCTGCACCCATGTGGGAGACCTGGAAGAAGCTCCTGGCTCCTGGCTTTGGATCAGCACAGCTCCGGCCGATGGGGCCAACTGGAGAGTGAATCATCGGATGGAAGACCTCTCTCTCTGCCTCTGCTGTCTCTGTGTAACTCTGACTTTCAAATAAATAAATAAATATTTAAAAAATAAAATAAAGTATTAAAGATTTTCCATCCGCTGGTTCACTCTCTAAAAGGTTGCAATAACCAGGCTATGCCAGGCCAATGCCAGGAGCCAGGAGCTCCATGCAGGTCCCCCACATGGGTGGCAGAGGACCAAGTGCTTGAGCCATCCTAGCTGCTTTCCCAAGAGGATTAGCAGGGAACGGGATCAGAAGCAGAGCAGGGACTCAAAACGAGGTCTGTTCCTGGCAAACACTTTAATTTTTTTTGTTTGTCTTGGGGGAGGTTTTATTTTTGCTGTTAACATTTAGAAGTATTTAGATGAGCGGCCGGCGCTATGGCATAGAAGATTAAGCTTCTCCCTGTGGCAACAGCATCCCATATGGGTGCCAGTTCCAGTCCCAGCTGCTCTACTTTCAACTCAGCTCTCTGCTGTGGCCTGGGAAAGCAGTAGAAGATGGCCCAAGTCCTTGGGCCCCTGCACCCACGTGGGAGACCTAAAGGAAGCTCCTGGCTCCTGGCTTCAGATTAGCACAGCTCCGGCCATTGTGACCAATTGGGGAGTGAACCAGTGGATGAAAGACCTCTCTCTCTCTCTCTCTGCCTCTCCTCTCTCTGTATAACTCTGACTTTCAAATAAATCTTAAAGAACTTGGGCCTACACTGTTCAGTGACTCATCCATTTGTGTACTGGACTTCTAAGCTTGGCATGGAAAGCACATTCCTAGGGGAATTCTTAGAGTCTTTCCACATAAATTACCACATTGGTATCTTATAATTGGCAAAACTGAGTCAAAGGTAAGGGCATCTTACCTACAAAAATCTGATCTACAGACTGGCCAGAAGGTCATAAGGTAGATTGCAACGAACATTCTGTCCTCGGGCCGGTGCTGTGGTGCAGCCACCCATGTGAAAGACCTGGATGGAGTTGTTGGCTCCTGGCTTTGGCGTGGCCTAGACCTAGCAGTTGTGGGTATTTGGGATTGAAGATTTCTCTCTCTCTCTCTCTCTCTCCACCTTTCAGATAAATTCATTTATTAATTAATTCATTTTTATTTTATTTTATTATTTTTTTGACAGGCAGAGTGGACACTGAGAGAGAGAGACAGAGAGAAAGGTCTTCCTTTGCCGTTGGTTCACCCTCCAATGGCCGCCGCGGCCAGCGTGCTGTGGCTGGCGCACCACGCCTATCCGATGGCAGGAGTCAGGTGCTTCTCCTGGTCTCCCATGGGGTGCAGGGCCCAAGCACTTGGGCCATCCTCCACTGCACTCCTGGGCCACAGCAGAGGGCTGGCCTGGAAGAGGGGCAACCGGGACAGAATCTGGCGCCCCGACTGGGACTAGAACCCAGTGTGCCGGTGCCGCAAGGCGGAGGATTAGCCTGTTGAGCCACGGCACCGGCCAATTAATTCATTTTTAAAAGTTCTAAGGAAATATTTTGCTCTTTGGTAAATCTCAAGAATATCTAGATAGGGAGAGCTGCACAGCTACAGCAAGGGTAGAAACCACCCATGAAGAAAAGCAAGGTGCACCCAGTGCCAGAGTATGGGGACAGCAGAGTCCTGGCATGGAAACTGGCCTTCTAAAGCAGAGCGAGTGAGCAGCAGGTAGATACACGCTGGGTACCACGGGCCATCCTGAACTGCATTGCAGTCTCTGTAAGGCCCTACGTATGCAGTCATTCTTGTGGCTCCAAGTGAGGCGGAGTTTCCATGGCCCAACTGTGCGTGTGATTCCTGTTTCCATATGTATCCCTGGATACATCTCCAGGTTTCAGTTAGGGTGGTTTTCAGGGCAAGTATCTAAAATCCAAATGCAGTCTACCTTAAACAGCAAGGAAATGCACCTGAAAGAACAGTGTCAAAGGCAGTGTGTTTCTCTGGGTGGTACAATTGGTGTTGCAGCTCCATGTTCCACAGCCTTTAAAAAAAAAAAAAGACTGATTTATTTATTTCAAAGGCAGGATTACATAAGAGAAAGGGAGAGAGAGAGAGAGAGAGAGAGAGAGAGAGAGAGAGAGAGAGATTTTCAACTGCTGGTTCATTCCCTAAATGGCTGCCGCCCTGGCTGAAGCCAGGAGCCTGGAACTCCATCTAGGTCTCCCAAGATCCTCCCAAGATCCTTTGGCAGGAGCCAAAGGACGTGAGCCATCACCTGCTGCTTTCCCAGGTGCATAAGCTGGGAGATGGATCAGAAACAGAGCAGCCAGGACTCAAACCAGTGCCCAACTTAACCAGTGCACCACGATGCAGTCCTGATTGTGTCATCCGTATGCCTTCCCAAGTGGTTCCCAGTCAGTTGTAAATGGCGAACATTACAACATGCTCCTTGTTCACATCCATTGGAGAGAAAGGGGCCTTATTTCCAACCGGCGTGGCTGTGCTAACTTTGGGCAGAATACCAACCCTCGGATGACCAAAGAAATGCCACATGCTGATTCAGTCAGTTCTAATCTGTTGGGGGGGGATGATAGCATCATGGTTAACTAATTGGTGCTTACTTCGGGGCTGGAGATGTTCCGCTTTGTTCTTACTGATATGTGATATAGAAGGGGAGATGTGATCTGAACAAAACTGGGCTTTTATTAAGGATGAAGGAGGGAAACAGATGTTCTGTAGGCAGACAACAGTATTCATTACGCCCGGTTCTCACTCAGACTTGAGAATCTGAGCGGGAATTGCACAAGCTGGAGCCGCATTTCAGGGTGTAGGAAAAGTTTTCTTAGCAGCCATTTTCCAAAAAGTGATGTGCATCGCTCTGAGTCAAGATCTTAAGAGACATGGTGCTTGAACTGTGTGCTCCTCCATCCTAGTTCACCTCCCCATTGGCTAGAGGCAGACTTGGGAGAGCATCCAGAGTCTTGAACCCAGCTCTGCATTGAAGATGAAAGCTTTGGACTGCTTATCTCTGAAATGTTAGTTTGTAAAGATCTGTTTATTTGAAAGGCAAGGAGGGAAGGTGGGAGAGGAGAGGGAGAGGGAGAGGGAGAGGGAGAGGGAGAGGGAGAGGGAGAGGGAGAGGGAGAGGGAGAGGGAGAGGGAGAGGGAGAGGGAGAGGGAGAGGGAGAGGGAGAGGGAGAGGGAGAGGGAGAGGGAGAGGGAGAGGGAGAGGGAGAGGGAGAGGGAGAGGGAGAGGGAGAGGGAGAGGGAGAGGGAGAGGGAGAGGGAGAGGGAGAGGGAGAGGGAGAGGGAGAGGGAGAGATCTATGATCCCCTGGTTCACTCCCCAGATGGGCATAACATCCAGGTCTGCACCGGCTGAAGCCAGGAGCCAGGAACTCTATCCCAGTCTTCCACATGGGTGGCAGAGGCCCAAGTAATTGGGCTATCTTACTCTGCTTTCCCAGATACCTTAGCAGGAAGCTAGGTGTCAAACCAGCACTTCTGTATGAGATGCTGGTGTTACAAGCTGCAGCTTAACCTGCTGTGACACAATGCTAGCCCCAACGTGAAATAGTCTTTGATTTAGAAATGAACTTTGCCTAAGCAACAGTTCTTTAGTGTCTCACTGTTACAGCAGCTTCAATTGCAGTCTAATCAGTCCTTCCACTTTAAAGTCATTTCCAGTTCACCCTTGCTCTGAAAGCCCGTGACTGCTTTCTCTCATGATCTTTTTGATAATGTTCGTCTCTCTCTCTCTCTCTCTCTCTCTCTCTCTCTCTCTCTCTCTCTGTGTGTGTGTGTGTGTGTGTGTGTGTAAGATTTTCTTATTTGAAATACTTTATTTATCTTCCATCTGCTGGTTCACTCCACAAATGGGCTGAAATGACTGATGCCGGGTCAGGCCAAAACCAGGAGCATAGAACTCAGGGGCCAAAGGACATGGGCTATCACTTACTGCTTTCCTAGGTGCATAAGCGGGGAGCTGGCTTGGAAGTGGAGCAGCCAGTGTTCACAGGTGATGCTGGACTAGAAGCTAGCAGCTTAACCTGCTATGCCACCATGCTGCCTCCCCTAACCCCCCATTCTGTGTTTGATCCAAACTTCTTTTTTTTCCCAAAGACTTATGTATTTATTTGAAAGGCAAAGGGGCTGGCACTGTGGTAATAGCAGGTAAAGCCATCACCCACAGTGCTGGCATCCTATATGGGTACCGGTTCGAGTCCCAGCAGCTCTACTTCCAATGTAGCTCTCTGCTAATGTGCCTGGGAAAGCAGCAGAGGATGGTCCAAATCCTTGGGCCCCTGCACCTATGCAGCAGACCCAGAAGAAGCTCCTGGCTCCTGGCTTTAGCCAGGCCCAGCTCTATCTGTTGCAGCCATTTAGGAAGTGAACCAGTAGATGGAAGCGTTCTCACTCTCTCTCTCTCTCTCACTGCCTCTGCCTCTCTATCACTCTGCCTTTCAAATAGAATAAATAAATCTTAAAAAAAAAAAAAAGAAAAAGAAAGAGCACTTGGTAAAACTCAGCACCTACTCATGATTTTAAGGAAAGAAAAGAAAAGAAGAAAAAAAGAAAATAAAGAAAGGCAGGCAGGCAGAGACACACAGAGAGAAAGGTCTTCCAACTGCTGGTTCACTCCCCAAATGGCCACAACAGCCAGAGCTTGGCCTGAAGCCAGGAGCCAGGGGCTTCTTCCGGGTCTCCCACATGGTTCATGGGCCAAAACACTTGGGCCATCCTCCACTGCTTTCCCAGGTGCATCAGGAGGAAGCTAGATGGGAAGTGGAGGAGCTGGGACTGGAACCAGCACCCGTATAGGATGCCGGCACTGCAGGTAGAGGCCTAACCTTTTATGCCATAGCATGGGCTCCTGATCCAAACTTCCACACATTTCTTTTTATGCCCCTGTCTTAGAGCACATTTGTGGCCCTTGCCTCAGAGTGGTGGTCATTTGTTGTTTTGCTCCTCCTTCCTAGTAACACCTGTTTTTGTTTTTATTTTTTTTTTTTTGCAATATTACATTCTCCCCAGTTGTGTCTATTAGAATTTAGATTAGAGAGCACAGTCCTTTCACTGTAGAAGCTGCACGAAGCACTGGAGTCTTCTTCCAGATTCTCCTACTCATCATCGCATTCTTCTGAGATATATGATGATATATATGAAATATATAGCATTAGGGTGCTTAAGGAAAAAAAAGTCAAATCTTGTTTCTTTCAGCATTCATAGACTGGATAGTCAAATAGCTCCTGCCTTGCATTTTTCCTACTCCTAGAATATATTTTCTGACTTTTGTGTGTTTCATGACTTCTCTAGTATCTCTCTCTTTTATAAATAATTATTTTATTTATTTTATTTTATTTATTTGAAAGACAGAGTTACAGAGAGAGGTAGAGTGAGAAGTCTTCCATTCCACTGGTTCATTCCCCAAATGACCACAATGGCCAGAGCTAAGCTGATCTGAAGCCAGGAGCCAGGAGCTTCCTCCAGGCTTCCCATGTGGGCTTGGGCCATCTTCTACTGCTTTTCTAGGCCATATCAGAGAGCTGGATTGGAAGTAGAGCATCCAGGACTCGAACCAGTGCCCATATGGGATGCTGGTACTTGCAGGCTGGGCCTTTAACCGCTGTGCCATAGCACCAGCCCCAGTGCAGTAGCTTTCTAATCCATGTTTCCTTTTTTTAAATATTTATTTATTTGAAAGTCAGAGTTACACAGAGAGAGAAGGAGAGGCAGAGAGAGAGAGGTCTTCCATCTGCTGGTTCACTCCCCAATTGGCTGCAACACCAGAGCTGTGCTGATCTGAAGCCAAGATCCAAGAGCTTCTTCCAGATCTCCCATGTGGGTGCAGGAGCCCAATGACTTGGGCCATCCTCTACTGCTTTCCCAGGCCATAGCAGACATTTGGATTGGAAGTAGAGCAGCCAGGACTCGACCTGGGCTTTACCTGCTATGCCACAGCTCCGGCCCCCCCATGTTTCTTTTCTTTTCTTTTCTTTTCTTTTCTTTTCTTTTCTTTTCTTTTCTTTTCTTTTCTTTTTTTATTTGACAGGTAGAAGTACAGACGGTGAGAGAGACAAAGAGAGAAAGGTCTTCCTTCCGTTGGTTCACCCCCGGAACGGCTGCTATGCCTGGCGCTGCACCAATCCAAAGCCAGGAGCCAGGTGCTTCCTCTTGGTCTCCCATGTGGGTGCAAGGCCCAAGCACTTGGGCCATCCTCCAGTGCCTTCTGGGGCCACAGTAGAGAGCTGGACTGGAAGAGGAGCAGCCGGGACTAGAACCCAGCGTCCATATGGGATGCTGGCACCGCAGGCAGAGGATCAACCAAGTGAGCCATGGCACCCTCCCCCCCATTTTTCTTTAAGTTTCAGCTGTTGATACGGCCAACATCCAGGCTCTCCTAAATTGTTGCAGATCCATTGGGAATGGTTAGAAGGACTGACCACTTGGCAACCCAGGTTACTTACAGCTTTCTCTAGAATAAGATGGGAACACAGCTCCATGGAGAGGGAGAGGAAGAAGCCCACATCTCGCCAGGTTTCTGGGAATCTAAACACTACCCATTCAGAATCCTGGTGAAAAGCCTGCCCAAGGCACACAGGCCCCATAGCAGATAATCTGCCTGTGGATCCTATTGTTCACAGAAGTATAAATGGCAAGAGCTTTATGGGATATTTTTTTGAGGCTTATCTATTTATTATTTGAAAGGCGGAGTTAGAGAGAGAGAGAGAGAGAGAGAAACTTCCATCCCCTGGTTCATTCCCCCAATGACAGCAATGGCCAGGGCTAGGCCAGGCTGAAGCCAGGAGCCCGGAGCCAGGAATACCATATGGATCTCCCACGTGGGTGCAGGGGTCCAAGCACTTGGTACATCTTCTGCTGCTTTCCAGGTGCATTAGCAGGGAGCTAGATTGGCAGCAGAGCAGCCAGGATAGGAACAGGAGCTCATATGGGATGCTGGAATAGGAGGCAGCAGCTTAACCCTCTACACCACAACTCTGGTCCCTAGCAGGGAGTTTTATTCTACAAAATGCCGTGCAAGTCGTCAGCCCATCAAATATGCCCTTACACCAGCTAGTCAATCAAATGCCACCTCCTGCTCCTGAACCTAGGCTGAGACCCAGCAGGAAGGAAATGCAGCTGGGACATACACCTTATCCTGAGAAATCTCAGTAATCTGCGTCTTCTCCTGTTAGTGGCACTGACAACTAACAGCTGGCCGCCTCTGGGATCTTCTGCGCAAGCCCTTCGGTGTGATTTGTGCTCTAAGTCATCCCTTCGTTCATTTTCAGTCTTATTGTTTTTTTAGTTTTTGCAATGTAGATGAGTGAAATGAGCCTCTAAAAATGGACCCGGTTGGTCTTGTGATGTGGAGTGAATGTTGCTAAGGTGTCAGGAGGAGAGCACTGTCCAGTGAGGCTCCTCTTAGTGTTCTGGAGACAGGGACGCTGTGTAATGAAGTTCGCTGTGGTTTTTGAAAATTAAGTAAACCGGCCGGCGCCGTGGCTCAACAGGCTAATCCTCCGCCTTGCGGCG
The DNA here is from genome assembly GCA_949820135.1 of Sylvilagus floridanus. Classification (NCBI taxonomy): domain Eukaryota; kingdom Metazoa; phylum Chordata; class Mammalia; order Lagomorpha; family Leporidae; genus Sylvilagus; species Sylvilagus floridanus. The sequence goes on along the minus strand of OX463228.1, from coordinate 4,519,597 downwards.
CCGGCACATCGGGTTCTAGTCCCGGTCGGGGCACCGGATTCTGTCCCGGTTGCCCCTCTTCCAGGCCAGCCCTCTGCTGTGGCCCGGGAGTGCAGTGGAGGATGGCCCAGGTGCTTGGGCCCTGCACCCCATGGGAGACCAGGAAAAGCACCTAGCTCCTGGCTCCTGCCATCGGACGAGCGCGGTGCGCCGGCCGCAGCGCGCCAACCACGGCGGCCATTGGAGGGTGAACCAACGGCAAAAGGAAGACCTTTCTCTCTGTCTCTCTCTCTCACTGTCCACTCTGCCTGTAAAAAAAAAAAAAAAAAAAATTAAGTAAACCTCAGAAACCACTGGTGCCCCTCCCAGTCACTACCCTTCTTCCTTTTCCCCAAAGGAAATCACCACCCTCACTTCTGTTGTCATTTTATTTTGCTGGGGCCAGCTCCATGGCATAGAAGGTTAAGCCTCTGCCTGCACTGCCGTCATCCATAAGGGTGCCGGTTCAAGTCCTGGCTGTTCCACTTGCCATCCAGCTTCATGTTCAGTGTGCCTGGGAGAGCAGCAGAGGATAGCGCAAGTGACTGGGCCCCTGAACACAAGTTGGAGGCCAGGAATAAGCTCCTAGCTCCTGGCCTCAGCCTAACTGAGCCCCAGCCATTGCAGCCATTTAGGGAGTGAAGCAGTGGATAGATGTCTCTCTCTCTCTCTCTCTCTCTCTCTCTCTCTCTCTCTCCCCTTCTAAAAAATAAAAAGTCTCTAAAAAAACAATCATTTTGTTTTGCCAATATTTGAACTGTATGTAAAATCACTGTACAATAAACACCAAGCTGCGGTGCTGACGGGACGGCGATCCCTCTGAGACCTGGAAGGGACTCCTCCCCGGTTTCTCTGACCTGTTGGTTGTGCTTTGGCAATCTTTGGCTTTATTGTGCAGTAGTCAGCTCCGGTCTCTGCCCTCATCATCCCATGGTGTTCTCCCTGTGTGTCTCTGTGTCTTCATATGGCTACTCTATGATAAGAACATCAGTTATATTGTTGGGGCACATACTTTTCAAGTATGACCTTATTTTGACTAATTACTTCTGCACCTATCCTATTTGCAAATAACGCCACATTCTGAGGTACTGAGCATTAGAATATCAACATATCTTTCTGGAGAGACAAAATTCAACTCTTAACAGATGTAATAGTAGTGGATGCTTGTTCTTGATCTTCATGGGAAAATATTCAACTTTTCACCCGTAAGCATGACCTTTGCCATAGTTTTTTTGTAGATACTCTATCAGCTGAAGCAGGTTCCCTGTATTTCTGGTTTGCTAACTTTTAAATTAAGTTTCAAATTAAGTTTTAATTTGAAAGATGTTTAAATGTTTGTATTTATAATTTATTTATAATTTATAAAATGGCTGGCGCCGTGGCTCAACAGGCTAATCCTCCGCCTTGCAGCGCTGGCACACCGGGTTCTAGTCCCGGTCGGGGCGCCGGATTCTGTCCCGGTTGCCCCTCTTCCAGGCCAGCCCTCTGCTGTGGCCCGGGAGTGCAGTGGAGGATGGCCCAAGTGCTTGGGCCCTGCACCCCATGGGAGACCAGGAAAAAGCACCTAGCACCTGGCTCCTGCCATCGGATGAGCGCAGTGCGCCGGCCGCAGTGCGCCGACCGCGGCAGCCATTGGAGGGTGAACCAACGGCAAAGGAAGACCTTTCTCTCTGTCTCTCTCTCTCACTGTCCACTCTGCCTGTCAAAAAAAATAAAAAATAAATAAAAAATATAATTTATAAAATGTTTAAACTATTATCTGATTAATCAGTTCAAGCTAATCCAATTATTTGATTAGTTAAGAGATTATTTGGAAGTCAGAGTTACAGAGAGAGAGAGGGAGAGACAGAGAGATCTCCCAAGATGGCCACAAAGGCTGGGACTGGGCCAGGATGAAGCCAACAGCCAGGAACTTCATCCAGGTATCCCATGTGGGTGTAGGGGCCCAGGGTCTTGGGCTATCTCCCAGTTTTTTCAAGGCCATTAGCAGAGAGCTAGATTGGAAGTGGAGCAACCTGGATACAAACCGTTGCCCTCAGGGGATGCTGGCATTGCAGGCAGCGGCTTTACCTGCTATGCCACTGTATTGGCCCCTAATTTGAAATTTATAAAATTCTTTTTCCACGGGGGCTGGCGCTGTGGTAGAGCGAGTTAATGCCTTGACTTGAAGTGCTGACATCCCATATGGGTGCCGGTTTGAGACCTGGCTGCTCTACTTCCTGTCCAGCTTTCTGTGGCCTGGGAAAGCGGGGGGGGGGGGGGGGGGATGACCCAAGTCCTTGGGCCCCTGCATCCGCGTGGGAGACCTGGAAGAAGCTCCTGGCTCTTGGCTTCGGATTGGTGCAGCTCGGACCGTTGCAGCCAATTGGGGAGTGAACCATCGGATGGAAGACCTCTTTCTCTCTCTCTCTCTCTCTCTCTTTCTGACTCTCCTCTCTCTGTGTAACTCTGACTTTCAAGTAAAATAAAATAGATCTTTAAAAAAATTCTTTTTCCACATCTAATAAGATGACTGTGGTTTTCTTCTTTAGTCTATTACTATGTGAATTACATTTACTTATTCATTTATCTTTCAGAAGAGAATTTCAATCCAAAAGTTAAAAATACAACTCTGGGATTTCTGGGTTGGGCAATGCTCTATTTCCTGATCCGTGTACTGCTTCCTGCTAATGTAACTAGGAAGGCAGCAGGATGGACCAACTAGTTGGGCCCCTGTAACTCTTGTGGGAGACCTGGGTGGAGTTCCTGGCTCCCGGCTTCAGCCTGGCTCAGACCTGGCTGTTGGAGCCATTTGGGGTGTGAACCAGTAAACAGAAGACTCTGTCTTGCCCTCTCTCTGTTGCTCTGCCTTTCGAATAAATAAACAAATATATTTTAAAAAATCTGTTTTGTAGTTTTTGTCCCCCAGAATTCATTTTATCACCTTTGCTTCTCAATAATTCATTCAAGCCAAAGAAGGAGCTGTTTAGTGTTATGCTGGACATTTTTGCAAGATTATCTCCTGGTAATCTTTTCTAGACAATCGCTGTGGCTGGTTTTTGCTATCTTTGCTTTAGCTCTGAGGGTCTCCAACGTGGATGTGTGTGTGTGTGGGGGGGGGGTCCTAAAGAATTCTTTCTCCTCTTTACCACCACCTGCAGATGCTCCCTATTGTATACCCACAGGAAGTGGTGCAGTCTTAGATTCCGCCTTCGAAATAGGTTCCATTCTTCACAACTTTGTCCCCAGTTGGATTTTTGGATAGAACTGAGCTAAGTCTATCCATTTAATGTGGGGAGAACTGACATCTTTTCACACAGGACCATGGGAAACATATCCATTATTTCAAGTCTGAGATTCTGCAGGTTTCTTCATATAAGCGCTACATATTTATTGGAGTTGTTTCTCGTTGTTTTATGTTTTATGTTGTTGTTGCGATTGTTGCTATTGTGAATGGAACCTCTTTTTTTTTTTTTTTTTTTTTCATTCAAAAATGAACCCGTGGAGCGGTAGGATCTCTGTCCCCCTTTCAGCTGAGAGACTCTATGGTTCCTCGGTTCTATGAGAACATTCGACGCGCGCCTACATTATCGGAACCTGACGGAAGATGGCAATCGCGAGTCAGCAAGCAATGGGCCGCTCTATCTCGCCTTTGTTCTCCTCTCGCTGCTCCTGCGCAGGCGTAGTCGGTCCAGTCCCGTCCCCGCCTTCCCGGTCGCAGGCCCAGTTCGGTAGCGCCGGCGCACTGGCGCGCTCCGTTTACACGCTCCGGGGCCTGTAGGCGCCGCGAGTTCCGGCTGTCGCCGTCGCCGCCGCGGCTCCTGGAGGTCGGTTGCGACGAGTAACGGCGCCAGGACGGGCCTTGCGCCTCTTTTTCTGATATGTACCCGAATTGGGGCCGGTATGGCGGTAGCAGCCACTATCTGCCGCCGCCGGTCCCGCCGCCGCCTCCGGTGGCGCTTCCTGAGGCCTCGCCGGGGCCCGGGTACTCGAGCTCGACGACTCCCGCGGCCCCTTCCTCTTCGGGCTTCATGAGCTTCCGCGAGCAGCACCTGGCGCAGCTCCAGCAGCTGCAGCAGATGCACCAGAAGCAAATGCAGTGCGTGCTCCAGCCCCACCACCTTCCTCCGCCCCCGCTGCCGCCCCCGCCGGTGATGCCCGGGGGCGGCTACGGAGACTGGCAGCCGCCGCCGCCACCGATGCCCCCGCCACCCGGGCCGGCCCTCAGCTATCAGAAGCAGCAGCAGTACAAACACCAGATGCTCCACCACCAACGAGACGGGCCTCCTGGTTTGGTTCCGATGGAGCTGGACTCTCCCCCTGAGTCTCCCCCTGTACCGCCCGGGTCCTATATGCCCCCCTCTCAATCCTACATGCCCCCGCCTCAGCCGCCACCCTCGTACTATCCCCCGTCCTCGTCTCAGCCCTACCTGCCTCCCGCTCAGCCGTCCCCGTCGCAGTCCCCACCTTCCCAGCCCTACCTGGCGCCCACCCCTTCTTACTCCTCCTCCTCCTCTTCCTCGCAATCCTATTTGAGCCATTCCCAGTCCTACTTGCCCTCTTCTCAGGCGTCTCCCTCCCGCCCCTCCCAGGGCCATTCTAAAGGCCTGCTCCCCCCACCGCCGCCGGCCACCCCTGCTGGCCCTAAGACAACTGTCCGGCAAGAGCCTTCGGAGAGTGGGGCCAAGAACAAGAGTGCCGAGCAGCAGCAAGCCGCCCCTGAGCCAGATCCCTCCACGATGACTCCACAGGTAAGAGGGCTTGGTCCCTACAAGGCTGCAGGCGAACAGGCCTGGGGGGCTTTAACCGGTGCTTAGCCTGATTCCAGCACACAGCGACCAGCTAATTCGCACTCCAAGAGTGGCCTGACTGGACAGTGTGTTACTAAAGGATCAGTGTTGGAAGATGTGTCTGCACGCCGCAGAGTAGTGGGCTGGCTCCAGAGTTGCTTTTCAGGTTCATTGCTTGATTTTGTTTGCCCAGCCAACTACACGTCCTGTTGCCGCTGCAGAGGGCCTTGCTTTGGAGTTGGGCTTTCACTACAATTTCCATTTTCGAGGCAGCATAACAGGCAAGCTCCTCACAGGGCTGACCCTTACATGCATGGAAATCCATGACCAGTCTGCTTTTAAAACAGCAGCGACGGCATTATTTAGGGGCCCAGGATAGCTGTCAGCTTCCTGAATCAAGAGGGCTCAGCAAGCGAAGGCTGGAGATCTTGTCAGGAGCATCTGATAGGCTTAGAGGTACACGTGCAGTACTAGGTGAGGCTGTCTGCAGGGGTGTGTTGGTCCATTGTGCGAATTCACCGTACATCCTTTTCTCCCATTACTTGCGAGATAGTGTTATGATCTGACCAGTTTATTTCATTTAATTGTTTCATTTAATTGTTGCTGCCACTCACTTCAAAGTAATAGCTGTGGAATTTGGCCAAGGTAGAGGAAAGTTTAGTGAGAACTGTGAACTTCTGCCCGCAGAGCAGCGGCTGACAGGGTCATGGAAATAAGTAAATTTCTCTGTAAAGGAAGGTAGGGCTAAAGTGGAATAACTCATTTATTATGATTTCTTAAAATAACGCTTCTAGCTGTTATCTGTGTTACAATTGCTAAGGCAAAAAAGAAAATCTTAGAAATACAAGCTCAGCTTTGCATAGGAAAGGTTTCCAAATGATGGACATGCAGGGTTTGAATTTCACGTGGCTTGGCATTAGAGAATGGGGACAGAAGCAGTGGCTTTACGAGTTGATGCTTGGCACAGCATCAGGAGAAGATGCTGGCGATTCTGTTCTACGGAACAGTAGAGTAAGTGATTCTGTCAGCCCACACCAAATCTGTACCATCCCGCTGGGTTAGATCCCCCAGGTTGCTCTGTTATCCAGTGCTTTTGTTGTCAAACCGTCAGAGTTCGTTCAAGCCAAAATGTGACATTTATAGCCTTGTCTATACTACTAGACTGCTTTTCTGGCCTTATAGAGAAACACATGAATTATATTTTGGGGGTTTTAAAAACTTACATTTGAAAAGAAGAGAGAATATAAGAATTGCACATCTGCTAGTTCACTCCCCAAATGCCTACAACAGCCAAAGCTAGGAGTGTTTCTGACAGTTTTTGGAGAGGAGAGTATGTGTCAGACTGGGTCCCGATATAAACACCCACCATAAACACTGCTTTTGGTTTTCTGCCTCTGTATCCTTGTGTGTGATGATCTTTATTAAGTGCCTTAAGTATGCATATTCTGTGCCTTCATTCTGGTTTCAAAGACTTACTTATATGAAAGGCAGAGTTACAAAGAGGGAGATCTTGGTTCCACTGATTCTCTCCCCAAATGGCCTTAACAGCTGGGGCTGGGCCAGGCTAAACCAGGAACCTGAACTCCATGCAGGTCTCCCACGGGGGTGGCAGGGGCCTAAGCACTTGGGACATCCTCTGCAGCTTTCCCAGGCACTTTCACTGGGAGCTGGATTGGAAGTGGAGCTGCCAGGACTGGAACCGAAGCTCATATGGGATGCTAGCGTCTCAGGCAGTGTCTTAACTTGCTGTGTCACAACACTGACCCCTGTACCTCCATTCTGAAAGGCAGAATGAAAGTGGTAGATGATGAGAATTAAAGGGTGAGTGTATATGGACCAGGTCAAGAAAGACCTTGTAAACTTGTGGCTCTTAGCTTTGTGTAGAGTTTGTCCCAACTCTTTCACAGTAGAGTTGCATCTGTTTCAAAGCCATCTCCAGTAGCAAGGTCTCCATGAAGCCTTACCTGACCTTACCCATCTAGTTTGGTTCTGTTCAGATTGGAAGTCCCTTGCAGACAGGGACTGTTTTGCTTATTTTATTAATTTCCTTTAGCACCTAGGATAGTGTTTTGCAAATTGTAGACTCTGCACAAGATTTGTTGGAGACAGAATTTCTCATGCTCTAAGCTTAAGAAACTTTGGTTTATTATATGAAAATCTTTTTTTAGAAGTTTTATTTGTTTATTTGAAAGGCAGAGTGACAGAGGAAGAGACAGACACAGAGTTCTTCCATCCACTGGTTCAATCCCCAAATGGCCACAATAGCTGGGGCTGGGCCATTTTTTTTTTTTTAATGTTATTTAAGTTATACAAGTTTCATATATTTCACATATACAGATTTAGGAATATAGTGGTACTTCCCTGATACCCTCTCTCCCACCCACATTCCAGTCTTTCTTCCCTCCCCCTCTCATTCCCTCTCCTAATTTTTACAAAGATTTATTTTCAGTTTATTTAATGATTGTATAGTTAACCCTACTCTAAGAGTTCAACAAATAGTATGAAGAGAAAAAAAAGAACACTGCCCCTCAACAAGAGAGACAAGGGCTATGAACATCATTGAATCTCTAAATGTCTATTTCACGCCAACACATTACACTTTAGGTACTCTGAGTTACTTTGGATCAGGAAAACATGATATATGTCTTTTGGGGACTGGCTTGTTTCACTAAGTGTAATGGTTTCCAGTCGCATCTATTTTGTTGCAAAAAACAGAATTTTGTTTTTTGTTTTTTTTACTGAGTAGTACTCCATAGTGTATATATCCATATACCATAATTTCTTTATCTAGTAAATAGTTGATGGACATCTGGGTTGATTCCATATCTTAACTATTGTGAATTGTGCTGCATTGAATATGGCAGTACAGATAATTCTTTCATATACTGATTTCATCCCAAGAGTGGGATGGCTGGATCATATCGTAGGTCTATATTCAGATTTCTGAGGTCTCCATACTATCTTCCACAGTGGTTGCACTGGCTTACATTCCCACCAGCAGTGGATTAGGGTACCTTTTTCTCCACATCCTTGCCAGCATTTGTTGTTTGTTCATTTCTGTATGAGAACCATTCCAACTGGAGTGAGATGAAACCTCATTGTGGTTTTGATTTGCATTTCCCTGGTGGCTAGTGATCCTGAGCATTTTCTCAAGTGTCTGTTGGCCATTTGAATTTCCTCTCTTGAAAAATGCTCAAGTTCTTTGCCCATTTCTTACCTGGATTGTTTTGTTGTTGAACTTCTTGAGCTCTTTATAGATTCTGGATGGTAACCCTATATCAGTTGCAGAGTTTGCAAATATTTTCTCCCATTCTGTGGATTGCCCCTTCACTTTGTTGTTTTTTTGCAGTACATCAGGCATCTTGATGTAATCTCATTTGTCAATTTTGGCTTTGATTGCTTTGATTGCCTGTGCTTCTGGTATCTTTTCCAAGAAGTCTTTGCCTATGTCAGTTTCTTGAGGTTTCTGCAATGTTCTCTAATGATTTGATGGTATCGGGTAGTAGATTTAGTTCTTTGATCCATTTTGAGTGAATTTTTGTGTACTAGTTATCTAGATTCATCGTGTGGAGATCCAGTTTCCGCTGGGCTTGGGCCGTTCCGAAGCAAGGAGCCTGAAACTCTGTGGGTCTCCCTCATGGGTGGCAGGGGCGTGAGTACTCGGGGCGTCTTCCGCTGCCTTCTCAAGCAGATGGGCAAGGAGCTGGATTGGAAGTGGAGTAGCTGGGACTCAAACTAGAGCTCCCATATGTGATGCAGGCATTATAGGCGACAACTTAACCCGTTTCACCACAATGCCAGCCCCAGACGATAAGCATTTCTTCATGCCAGTACTAATCTCTGACAACTAACCTTCTGCATACCTATTTTATTCATATTTTATGTTTGGAATATGTCATTACAATTTCTTTGTGGTAAAAGTTTAAAAATACACAAAATAGAGAAAGTATCATGATCTGCCGTATATATCCCAACTATCAAAATTTTGTCACATTTACTAGTTTTAATTGGTCATGTTACTAGCTTTAATTGTTGCTTCTGAAATATTTTAAAGCAAATCTTAGATTTTGTGTTATTTCATTTCTCCTTTTCTTAGATTAACATGTAACACCTAACAAAGTTAACAGTTTCTTGGTATCCTCTAACATCAGATTCATTCAGATTTCCCCTATTGTCTTATACTATTGGAATTAAAAAATAATTCCTTGGTATCATCCACGTTAAAATTTTCCAAATTAGGGCCGGCGCCGTGGCTCAACAGGCTAATCCTCCGCCTTGTGGCGCCGGCACACCGGGTTCTAGTCCCGGTCGGGGCGCCAGATTCTGTCCCGGTTGCCCCTCTTCCAGGCCAGCCCTCTGCTGTGGCCCGGGAGTGCAGTGGAGGATGGCCCAGGTGCTTGGGCCCTGCACCCCATGGGGAGACCAGGAAAAGCACCTGGCTCCTGGCTCCTGCCATCGGACAAGCGTGGTGCGCCGGCCGCAGCGCGCCGACCGTGGCGGCCATTGGAGGGTGAACCAACGGCAAAAGGAAGACCTTTCTCTCTGTCTCTCTCTCACTGTCCACTCTGCCTGTAAAAAAAAAAAAAAAAAGTTGGAAGGAAATCTAGAAAGAAAAAAAAAATTTTCCAAATTAACTCAGTAATGTTTTCTTGGTTTGTTCAAATCAGGATACATACAGGGTATTAAAAAAAGGCCCTTTGAGGACTGGCATTGTGGTGCAGTAGCTTAAGCTGCTGCTTGTGACATTGGCATCCCATATTGGAGTGCAATACTGGTGGCTGATCTAGTTCCCATCCAGCTTCCTGCTAATGTGTATGGGAAGGCAACAGAAGGTGGCCCAAGTACTTAGGTCCTTGCCACCCACATGGGAGACCAATATGGAGTTTCTGGCTCCTGGCTTTGGCCTGGTCCAGCCCTGACTGTTGCAGCCATCTAGAAGATGAGCCAGCAGATGGAAAATTTCTCTATGTCTCTCCCTTTCAAATAAATAAATAAATAGGGGCCTGGTGTTGTGGCATACCAGGTAAAGCTGCTACCTGCGATATGGGTATTCTGGCCGGTTTGTGTCCCTGCTGCTCCACTTCTAATACAGCTCTCTGCTAATGGCCTGGGGAAAGCAGCAGAAAATGGCTCAAGTACTTGGGTCCTTGCCATCAATGTGGGAGACCTAGGTGAAGCTCCTGGCTCCTGACTTCAGCTTTGCCCATTGTAGCCATCTGGGGTGTCTAGCAGTGGGTGAAGATCTTGCTCTCTGTCTCTCCCTCTCTATGCAACTCTGACTTTCAAATAAATAAATAAATCTTTAAAATGAATAATTAATTAAAATTAATCTTAAAAGGAAGACTTTATGTAGATGAAAGTTTTTCAACTCAGCACCATAGGTATTTTGGACTGAATAATCTGGGGCGGGGGGCGGGCTTGTCCTGTGCATGGTAGGTTGTTTAGCAGCATCCCTAACCTCTACTTACCAGATATTAGTAACAGGCCTCCAGTCTGACAACTGGAAACCCTCTGGAGGCCAAGTCACCCTTGATTAAGAAACCATTTATAGGACTGGTGCTGTGGTGTAAAGGTTAAGCCTCCACCTGCAGTACTGGTATCCTATGTGGGCACGAGTTCAAGTCCCAGCTGTTCCACTTCCAATCCAGCTTTCTTCTAATGCACCTGGGATATCAGCAGAAGATGGCTCAAGTACTTGGACCCCTGCACCCATGTAGGAGATCTGGAAGAAGCTCCTGGCTCCTGGCTTTGGTCTGGCCTAGCTCTGGCCATTGCAGCCATTTGGTGAGTGAACCAACAGAAGGAAGATCTCTCTTTCTGTCCCTCTTCTGTATCTCCGCCTTTTAAATAAATAAATATATCTTAAAAAAAAAACAAACTAGATCATTCTTTTTTTCTTTCTTTTTAAATTAATTTGAGAGGTAGAGTTAGAGGGAGGGAGATACACACAGAAAGGTCTTCTATCTGCTGGGTCATTACCCAGATGGCCACAACTGCCAGAGCTGGGAGGATCCGAAGCCAAGAGCCAGGAGCTTCTTTCAGGTCTCCCACGCGGGTGCAAGGGCCAAAGCACTTGGGCCATCTTCTACTGCTTTTGCAGGCCATAGCAGAGAGCTGGATCAGAAGAGGAGCAGCTGGGACACAAACCAGTGCCCATATGGGAGGCTGGCACCACAGGTAGAGAGCAGGGCTGGCCCCCCAGTCTTATTCTCTTTTTCCACCTCATTGAACTTGATATAAAGTCTGTCAGGTGTCCTGTAGAATGTCCCACATTCTGGATTTTTCTGCTTTCTCCTGGTGTCATTTGACTTGTATCTCTGTCTTCTGTTGTTGTGTGTGTGTGTGTGTGTGGATTAGAATTTAATTCTGAAGCCTTATTAAAGTTCAGCTCTCTTTTAGCAAGTGTAGTTCATAAATGATGCTGTGTACTTCATTTACATCCCATCGTGTGGCACACAATGTCTGATTGTCTCAGTGTTCAAGTGGCAAGATTGGGTTCAGGAGGTGGCAGTCTAGTCCCTCTACTGTGAAGCATCTCATCAGTCTTTTTTTTTTTTTTTAAAGATTTATTTATTTGAAAGTCAGAGTTACACAGAGAGAGGAGAAGCAGAGAGAGAGAGAGATCTTCCATCCTCTGGTTCACTCCCCAGTTGGCCACAACGGCCAGAGCTGAGCCGATCTGAAGCCAGGAGTCAGGAGCTTCTCCAGGACTCCCACGTGGGTGGGGTGCAGGGGCCCAAGGACTTGGGCCATCTTCCACTGCTTTCCCAGGCCATAGGAGAGAGATGGATCAGAAGTGGAGCAGCTGGGTCTCAAACTGACGCTCATATGGGATGTGGGCGCTTCAGGCCAGGGCATTAACCTGCTGCGCCACAGTGCCGGCCCCTCCCATCAGTCTTGCGTCTAATGTTTCATCTAGTGTTTTATTCATTAGTGATCTCTACCTGAGTCAGTTATTTCATTAGAAGCTGAAATATGGTAATTTTTTCCTGCCATTTCTTCCACATTTACTATATGAAATTTGTAAAGAAAAACTTTTTTTTAAAGATTTATTTCATTTATTTGAAAGAGTTACAGAGAGAGGTAGAGACAGAGAGAGAGGTCTTCCATCTACTGGTTCACTCCCCAGGTGGCTGCAACATCCAGAGTTGTGCCTATCCAAAGCCAGGAGCTTCTTCAAGGTCTCCCACGTGGGTGCAGGGGCCCAAGGACTTGGGCCATCTTCTACTGCTTTCCCAGGCTATAGCAGAGAGCTGAATTGGAAGAGGAGCAGTTGGGACTCGAACTGGCACCCATATGGGATGCCAGCACTTCAGGCCAGGGCTTTAACCTGCTGCGCCACAGCGCCGGCCCCAAGAAAAACTTTCATTCATAAACTAGAGCTATTTGGTAGACATATAGTTAGTATAGGAAGGACAAGATAAATACTTGATATTTTTCCATTTGTTTTCCAGTTTTCTAAGTAAACTGTTAATGACTTAATGGAATGTGACTTAAAAAAAAAAAGATCTCTTTTATCTGTTTGAAAGGTAGGATTTAGAGTGAGAACCAGAGAGGTCTTAGATCTGCTGGTTCACAACCTAAATGGCCATAGTGGCTGGAGCTTGGCCAATAGGAAGCCAGGAGCCTAGAGCTTCTTCCAGATCTCCCAAGTGGGGGTAGGGGCCCAAGTCCTTGGGCCATCCTCTGATGCATTTCCAGGCACCTTAGCAGGGAGCTGGATCAGAAGTGGAACAACCAGGACTTGAACTTGCGCCTCTATGGGATGCCGGTGCTACAGGTGGTGGCTTAATTCACTGTACCACCAGACACTGATCCTGGAATATGTCTTTTTTTTTTTTTTTTAAAGATTTATTTATTTTTTGAATAGCAGAGTTACAGAGAGATAGTGCAGAGAGAGAGAGAGGTCTTCATCCTCTGTTTTACTCCCCAGATGGCTGCAGTGGCTGTAGCAGAGGTGATCAGAAGCCATGAGCCAGGAGTTTCCTCCTGGTCCCCCATGTGGGTGCAGGTTCCCAAGCACTTGGGCTATCCTCTGCTGCATTCTCAGGCACATTAGCAGGTAGCTAGATTAGAAGTGGAACAGCCAGGACTTCAACTGGCACCCATATGGGATGCCAGCACTACATGCAGTGGCTTTACCTGCTATGCCATAGTGCCAGCCCCATGAAAGTGTCTTTTTAGAATAACTTCTGTGTATTTAAAAGACTGACTGGGTAAAGTAGATAGCAGTAATTTTTCATGAATTGTGATTTTATTCTTTTATTCTCAGGATAACTTATTTTGGTGAAGCTGTTGACTTTGCTTAGAATTTTAGAGGTATCATTTTTGTGGGTGATCCTGTGCCCGGCTGGGAAACTGCCTGCCTAGCCCTCGCGGGAGGTTAAGAAGGCATGGCACACCATGCCTCCCAGGAAAGACCCTAGTTGAGGACTCAGCACGTTGAGACCCACACATGACCTGACTGATGACAAGTGGCAGGGACCCCAGGTACATTTCCTCCACCCCTACTTCCTTTTGAGGGGCCTTGTGCTTGTGTGTGTGTGTGTGTGTGTGTGGCCTAGACCCATAAGACCATCTGGAAGGCTACGTAGGCTACATGACCTTCAAGCTGATTGGAGAAGCATAGAGGTACCAGTATCAGCTTTATTCTGTAGAATTAGTGTTACTACCCTGAACTAGCTACTCCCCTTTGCTTGCCCTATAAAAATTTGTGCCTGATTGTTAATAAATGGACATGTTCACCAAAACTGTCTTCAGTGCTTCTTGTTGAAGAACACCATTGCCCCACCATCCCGACAGTGTGGGCCTCACAAGGCCTCGCAGGGACCCGGATGCCTAGGCATGGGTGGGCCCCTCCCTGCTAGGTGAGAAAACATCACCCGTTGGTCATGCCCCCAACCCCTCTCTGCTAGGTGAGAGGATATCTCTGTCCCATCCTGGAGGCCCCCACCACTTTCATCGGCTCCTTATGTGGATTTTCTTTTGCTCCCCTGAGACCGCCCCATTCAATTGTTCTGTCTGTGATCCTATCCTCCTAGCTCTTTCTTTCATTTCCTGGTTGGTTGCTTACTTTTGCCCCTACCTATAGGCCAGACCCTGAGTAAGGACCCCAGGCCTACGCTCTTAGAGGCTTTGTTGGAAATTCATGGCCTTAAACTAAAACAGAAGGAAGCTGAAAAGTTTTGGGAAACCTCTGCAGGCATGTGTCTGTGGCTTGAGGCAGTAGACATGTATGATCTCTTCATCTGGGAGAAGGTTTTACAAACCGCCCAGTGGTGAGAGGTGGATGCCAACATACCTGTCCCCCTCCAGTTTTACCCTATAGTTACTGCCATCTTGCCCCTTACTGCCATTTTCCTGACATCCATGCCACCAGCCAGACCTCTATTTCTACCTCAGATGCTACAAACATCTACTGAGTTTCATCAGCCGGCTCCCCCTCCCCTGACTTAGACAGTGATTCTAACTCGGAGCCTCTCCACTGGACCAATGATGAAAACTCAGAGACTGTGGGCCTGATGGCAAACCGAACAGGAAGGGTGACCTTGGCTTCCACTCCCCCCCATCTCGCCTGAGCCTCCCCTTCCCTCCATCCTTGGCCCCTGTTAACTTGGCCATCAGTTCCTCCTTCTGGGGGACAGGGAGAACCGCCTCCTTTTGGTGTCTGGACCCCTCCCTTGTTATCTCCAGCTCCCCCCGAGGCTCTATTCAGGTCCCACCGGGCCAGTCCAAACAAGTCCTGCCCTGGCCAGCATTACTGCTGCTTCTTCCTTGCCGCACACCTGCTATGCCCTTCCCCCTGCTGCTCAGGTTCCTTGGGGCTGCTTTCCACCTGGAACCACTGCCGCTGTGTCCCGCTGTGGGGCTCTGACTCTCCACTGCTTTTCAGCCTACTGCCCCCCACTACCCTGCCCTGAGGATCTGAACGTCCCCCTCAGGTCAGTTCACCCAAGGCCTTCCCCATCAATACTCTGCCAACCCCTCAATGCCCCCGTGAGTGGTATCCCTATGATATTTCCACTCTTAAGGATCTGTGCAAGGCAGTATGTAAAAATGGCACTTGTGCCTCCTACACTGAGCAACTAGTAGCCCATAGCCATTGGTCTTAACTGCCCCCAGGACTGGAAGGATTTTGTGCAGGCCACTCTGGAGCCCACGGACTTTCTAAAATGGAGGGCCTTTTATTATGGTGAATGCGAACAGCAGTCAGTCCACAATTTGTGAGCTGGAGGCCCCTGCCAGGTCGCTCAGAGTCTTAAGGGGGTGGGCCCCTGGGGTTAGACCCCATCATCTAGGCTGAAGCCCCCGCAATTCTTTGAACAGGTAAAGCTTTGTGCCCTCTGAGCTTGACTTAAACTGCCGGTAGGAGGGGCTCCAGTCAGTCTCCAAGGGCTACATCAGAAGGCCTCTGAGGATCTTACTGACTTATTTACCAGAGTGGAACAGGCTGTACAGGGCAAGGTCTCTCATGAAGAGGCCAAGAGGGCTCTGATCTGTGACCTATGTGGGAAGGCTTAAACAAAGAGCACCATGGTGTGATTGCCCCAGTGCGTTTGAAGTCATTAGATGAGTGGATTCTAGCATGTCAGAATATTGGGGTGCACTCTTCCCAAACCGAGAAGCTCACCCAGGCACTTAAGTGCCCAGACAGAGATGCTTTCCCAAGCTCTGACTGCTGTGGTGTGGGTTAAGGACCCCGCAGGAGCAGGTGGACCCCCAGTATGCTGGGGCTGTGGGGCACAAGGCCATGTGGGATGTAATTGCCCTGCCCCAGTTTTTCTGGGTCGCACCCCACAGCCTGTTCCACAGACTGCCTCCTTCCTCTTCCACTCCCTGTTCGGTGTGCCTTCACTGTAGGAAGGGCTATAACTGGGCAAAGGATTGTAGGTCCCAGTATGACAAAAGGCAAACGTTTAAACAGGCATCAGGGCATCCCCCAGCCCCATCACCCCAGGACCATCTTGCTGTCCAAAACTGGACAATCCAATCAAATGGGAATTAGTGCCCCTGGGGCTTACTGGACCATTCCTCTGGAGTCACAAATCAAACTTTCCATAAATGGTAAGGTCTTCAAGGGCTTAGCTGATTCAGGGACAGATGTCACCATATTGAGAGAGGAGGAATTCCCTCCAGGAATAAGACACGGAAGGAATTCCCTTCAGCAATAAGACACTGAAGACCCCTCACGGGCCCATCCCAGTTGCCTCTGGTTTGATGGAAGAACCCGACCACCCAACTACTCAGCACACTGAGACCCACACATGACCTGACTGCTGGCAGGTCCCGTTATACAGTGATCCTGTTATAACAATGGGAAAAGGTTTTGCTTGTGACTTTACGGAGATCATCCCACAGCCTTTGTGGATACCGGCCTGAAATGTCAAACCCTGAACCCAAGTGCCTGAAAGCCGACCCTCTGACAGCCAACCTCGGCACCTTTCCCTAAATGAGCCGCCGATGAAGAGACACTGAAAGAGGAGGAAGCCTGTTCCCTCCGAACATGGGCTGACATGGGGGTACCTCTAGGGTCTGATGGACCAAGCCCAATGCCTGTCCCCCACCCCCAATCCAACGGGTTCGCTGCTGGTGGTGCTGATCTGTGCAGCTGATGTCAAACTCTCAGGCTGCCCATGATGAGGCTGGGTCCCAGGATGGCTCCAGCGATTTGGCTTCCTGTCCAAATACACAGTAACCGAACTGGACCCTGAGACCAGCCCTTCAAGGATGCAGGCAGGCAGCTGGTAGAGTAGACTAAGAGGGCACTTGGACTGAACATCGTTGCTATTATATTAATTGTCACTATGGTAGCTTGTGTGGCCATCACCATAGTTTCCCTTGTCAAACCATGTGCCTCCAGTGTGATGTTTGCTTCATGGGTATTTGTGTCACCAATGTGCCTGTCTTAGATTGGGAAACTTGATATCATAACTTGTCAGCCTATATCAAGGGTCCTTGGGATGGGGAGTTTTCTCAGACACTGTTCAGTTTAACCCAAAACTTAATGCTAGCTGTGTTTCTGTCCTGGCAGTTACCACCTTTACACAGGGACTGGTTGATTACTGGTGGGGATTCATGAAATTTTGGTTCCATTCCTGTGCGTTGATTACTATAGCAGTTGTTAATGTGGGTTGTGGCTGTTTTTTTCGTGCCATGCTAAGCAGGGTCACATCTGCCGAGTGATGTGAAAGTCTCCTCTGCTGGCTGAGATTTTGGCCGTAGAGATAGTCTGCTCTAAAACGGGGGGATTGAGGGGTGGATGTGGGTGATTCTGTGCCTGTCTGGGAGATTACCTGCCTAGCCCTCGCAGGAGGTTAAGAAGGCATGGCACACCATGCCTCCCAGGAAAGACCCTAGAACTCAGCACGTTGAGACCCACACATGACCTGACTGATGACAAGTGGCAGGGACCCCAGGTACATTTCCCCCACCCCTACTTCCTTTTGAGGGGCCTTGTGCTTGTGTGTGTGTGTGTGTGTGTGTGTGTGTGTGTGGCCTAGACCCATAAGACCACCTGGAAGGCTACATAGCTGATTGGAGAAGTGTAGAGGCGCCAGCATTGGCTTTATTCTGTAGAAGTAGTGTTGTTACCCTGAACTAGCTACCCCCTTTTACCTACCCTATAAAAGCTTTTACCTGATTTTTAATAAATGGACATGTTCACCAAAACTGTCTGTGGTGCTTCTTGTCAAAGAATACCATCACCTCACCATCCCAACAGAGTAGGCCTCGCAGGACAAACCCATATCATTTATTTAATATTCAAGTTTTTATGAACTGGCAACCATGTGCCAAGTATGGTGCTTAGTATTGGAGATGAAATGGTAAACGAGGAAGACATGGTACCTGCTGTGATTGATTTGTTCCAGTGGTGAAGGAAGACTTTTTTTAATAGAAATCTTTTATTTAATAAATAGAACTTTCATAAGTACAACTTATGGATTATAGGGGTTCTTCCCCCATACCCACCCTCCCACTCCCAAACATTCCCACCTCCTATTCCCTCTCCCATCCCATTCTCCATTAAGATTCATTTTTAATTATCTTTATATACAGAAGATCAACTCTATACTAAGTAAGTTTGCACACACACAGACACACAAAGTATAAAATATTGTTTGAAGACTAGTTTTACCATTAATTCTTGTAGTGTAACACATTAAGGACAAGTCCTACATGGGGAGTAAATGCACAGTGACTCCTGTTGTTGATTTAACAATTGACACTCTTATTTATGATGTCAGTGATCACCTGAGGCTCTTGTCATGAACTACCAAGGCTATGGAAGCCTCTTGAGTCCACAAACTCCGACATTATTTAGACTAGGCCATAATCAAAGTGGAAGTTCTCTCTATCCTCCCTTCAGAGAAAAGTACCTCCTTCTTTGATGGCCCCTTCTTTTCACCAGGATCTCACTCACAGAGATCTTTCATGTAGGTCATTTTTGCCACAGTGTCTTGGCTTTCCATGCCTGAAATGCTCTCATGGGCTTTTTAGCCAGATTGAATGCCTTAAGGGCCGATTCTGAGGACAGAGTGCTTTTTAGAGCATTTATCATTCTATGAGTCTGCTGTGTATTCTGCTTCCCATGTTTGATCGTTCTCTCCTTTTTAATTCTATCAATTATTATTAGACACTTGGTCTTATTTATGTGATCCTTTTAACACTTAATCCTATCTTTATGATCAGTTATGAACTTAAACTGATCACTTTAACCAGTAAGATGGGATTGGTATCTGCCAACTTAATGGGATTTGGAGTCCTATGGCAAGTTTTTAGCCTCACCCTCGGGTAAGTCCGAGGGAACATGTGCTGAACTGTACATCTCTTCCCTCTCCTACTCCCACTCTTATTTTTAACAAGAATCATTTTTTTTTTTTAAGATTTATTTATTTATTTGAAAGTCAGAGTTAAACGGAGAGGAGAGGCAGAAAGAGAGGTCTTCCATCCTCTGATTCACTCCCTAACTGGCCACAATGGCCGGAGCTGTGCTGATCTGAAGTCAGGAGCCAGGAGCCTCCCTCAGGTCTCCCATGTGGGTGCAGGGGTCCAACGATTTGGGCCATTCTCCACTGCTTTCCCAGACCATAGCAGAGAGCTAAATCAGAAATAGAGCAGCTGGGTCTCAAACCGGTGCCCATATGGAATGCTGGCACTGCATGCAGTGGCTTTACCTGTTACATCACAATGCCGGCCCCAAGGAAGGCATTTAATAAGTAATTAGGAAAAGTACAAAAGGCTGTGGGATTGTAAAATGTGAAATATTACTAGATTCTTCCATAAGGAACTGGAAAAGGTGAACTATTGTTTTTTTAAGCTCACTGTTGTATTCACAGTGCCTTGCAGAACAAATATTTTTATAATGATTGAGTATACTGGAGCTCTAATCTAATTGAAGAGTTCTTCCTTTGTAAAGTGATATTTAAGTAAAACCCAAAGAAAGTAGAATTCAAAGAGTTAAGTTCCATAAGGCTCACTGAAGCTCCGGGAGAGAGGAGTGGGCATGAACCAGGTCAAGGAAGGCCTGTAAAGAATTTATTAATGGCATTAGGAAACTATTGAAGGCTTTTGTGTAGGTGAATGTCACAGATGGGCATACTTGAAAAGCTCACTGTGCTTGCAGTGCAGAGAGTGGATTGAAAGGAGCAAGAGTGATTTAGAGAGAATGTTAGTTGAAGAAAACCAGGCAAGAGATAACAGGGGTTTGGACTTGGCTGGTATTAGTGAAAATGGAGAAATGTGGGAAAACTAGAAATGTTCAGCTGCCAGAATTCAGTTGGAGTTTGAGTCATTGTGGAGAGGGAGGCATCAAGGATGAGTCCTAGGTTTCTGGAGTGGGCTGTGGGTGGGTGGTGGTCCCATTTACTAAAGGAGGAAAACCTTGAGGAGGAGGAGGAGGAGGAGGAACAGGTCTGGGGATGAGGGGAAAATGATGAGTTCAGTTTTAGATATACTGGGTTTGAGGTCCTTCAGATATCGAGGCCAGGTGGAAGTTGGATAGAGGTGTAGAATCTAGAAACAACTTCTGGAAATCATGATCTATTTGTGAGTCATCAGCATAAAAAAGGTATGTGAAAATACAGAAAGAGATGAGGTCTCCTAAGCAGTGCTTGCAGAGTAAGAGCAGAGGTTAAGACATCGACTGGGCGCTGTTGCTGAGGTGTAGTAGGTTAAGCCTCTGCCTGCAGTGCCAGCATCCCATGTGGACACCAGTTTGAGTCCGGCTGTTCCATTTCTAATCCATTTCCCTGCTAATGTTCCTGAGAAAGCAGCAGAGGATGACCCAAGTGTTTGGGCCCCTGCATCCACGTGGAAGAAGCTCCTGGCTTCCTATCAGCCCAGCTCCAGCCATGTGGCCATTTAGGGAGTAAACCAACAGATGGAAGACATCTCTCCTCCCTCTCCCTCTCCCTCTCCCTCTCCCTCTCCCTCTCCCTCTCCCTCTCCCTCTCCCTCTCCCTCTCCCTCTCCCTCTCCCTCTCCCTCTCCCTCTCCCTCTCCCTCTCCCTCTCCCTCTCCCTCTCCCTCTCCCTCTCCCTCTCCCTCTCCCTCTCCCTCTCCCTCTCCCTCTCCCTCTCCCTCTCCCTCTCCTCTCCCTCTCCCTCTCCCTCTCCCTCTCCCTCTCCCTCTCCCTCTCCCTCTCCCTCTCCCTCTCCCTCTCCCTCTCCCTCTCCCTCTCCCTCTCCCTCTCCCTCTCCCTCTCCCTCTCCCTCTCCCTCTCCCTCTCCCTCTCCCTCTCCCTCTCCCTCTCCCTCTCCCTCTCCCTCTCCCTCTCCCTCTCCCTCTCCCTCTCCCTCTCCCTCTCCCTCTCCCTCTCCCTCTCCCTCTCCCTCTCCCTCTCCCTCTCCCTCTCCCTCTCCCTCTCCCTCTCCCTCTCCCTCTCCCTCTCCCTCTCCCTCTCCCTCTCCCTCTCCCTCTCCCTCTCCCTCTCCCTCTCCCTCTCCCTCTCTTTTAAATGTGACAAATGTCATGATTTTCCTCTACCTGTGAACCCCTGTGAGATGGAGTTCTCTGAGATAGTGGAATATTCAGAACTGACTCCTTGTCTGCTGTCATCAAGAAACCCAGGCTCATTTTTTTCTTTGTGTAGCGAAGATAATCAACCTTCTCTTGGGGTCACCAAGGACTTTTCTGACTGGTGGCATCAGTATTCCTTTGTAGAGCTTCAGAATTGTGCTGAAGTTTAGTTGTAGGATTGAATTAGATCTGATTCCCGCTTATAAAGTTCTTACTAAATAGATACTGACTTACAAAGCATATTGTCAGTGAATCAGCAAGTGCTTAACCCTGAACTGCCCCTGAGACAAAGATGGGAAGCATAATAGGTGGGTACAAATTGATGAGGAGTCCAGACCTGTGCCATCTCTTTAGCTGTTGGCTGCTAGTTTGCGAAAGCTTGCATCTTTGTGTCTCTTAGGGTTACTATCAAAGCAACTCAAACAAAGGAAACTTTAAACTTCTATTTGAAAGAACATATTTTTTAAAAGCTAAAAGATAAGCCTAATGATATTTTTAGTATCTTAAAATAATAGAATAAGATTGAAAATATTTTAATTCTACATATTTTTTTTAAAGATTTATTTATTTATTTGAAAGGCAGAGCTACAGAGAGGCAGAGAGAGAGAGAGAGAGAGAGAGAGAGAGAGGACTTCCATCTGCTGGTTCACTCCCCAGATGACCACAATGGCCAGAGCTGAGCTGGTCTGAAACCAGAAGCCAGGAACTTCTTCTTGGTCTCCCACACAGGTGCAGGGACCCAAGGACTTGGGCACCTTCTACTGCTTTCCCAAGCCATAGCAGAGAGCTGGATCGGAAGTGGAGCAGCCAGGACTCGAACTGGTGCCCATATAGGATGCCAGCACTGCAGGTGGCAGCTTTACCCGCTAAGCCACAGTGCCAGCCCCCTACTAAGACAACTTTTGTTTTTCCTCATGCAACTGGAGGGTTTTATAATGAATAGGATAATAAAGATTCTGCAGTTTTTTTCTGAGGGGTGAGATTTTAATTAGTTGGTGCTTATTTGAACATTCCATTTTTTCCTTTGTTTTGGTTATAAGTTTTTACAGAATATTCTTTATTTGAGATATTTGTGTTCTGAATTATTACCTAGTCATTACACCTTATATTTTTTAAAAAATGATTTATGTATTTCTTTGAAAGAGACAGCGAGCTTCTGTTAACTGGTTCACTCCCTGAATGGCCACAATGGCTGGGGCTAGCCCAGGCTGAAGGCAGAAGCCTGGGTGGGTGGCAAGGACCCAGGCACTTGGGCTGTCAGATATACTGGTGTTGCAAGCTGTGGCTTTACCCCTGCATCGTAACGCTGGCCCCCTGAACCATCGCTTCTGTAGAAATACAAGGTTACATTCCTATGGGTCTCTAGCCATCTTTTCATGAACCAGTCAATACATATTCTTGTTTATAGGTGTTTCTATTTAAAGGTTCCTTATTATATCTTTTTTTAAAAGTATATTAACCTCGAACCTTATGGCCAGCAGTGCTGAAGAAAGCTTACCTAACATGCATTTTATTCATGAAGCATCACAGTCCTCTTGCCCTTAGGAACATGGGGCAGCCCCTCGGCGCTGTGCTTGAGGGCCATTTTCTTTTTCTTTTTTTCTTTTAATTTTATTTATTTGAGAGGTAGAGTTACAGACAGTGAGAGGGAGAGACCAAGAGAAAGGTCTACACTCCGTTGGTTCACTCCCCAAATGGCCACAATGGCCAGAGCTGGGCTGATTCGAAGCCAGGAGCTTCTTCCCGGTCTCCAAGGTGGATGCAGGGGCCCAAGGACTTGGGCCATCTTCTACTGCTTTCCCAGGCCATAGCAGAGAGCTGGATCGGAAGAGGAGCAGCTGGTACATGAACTGGTGCCGGCGCCCATACGAGATGCTGGTGCTTCAGACCAGGGCGTTAACCCACTGTGTCACAGCACTGGCCCCCATGGGCCATTTTCAACAGCAGAACCAGCAGCAGGTGTGGAAGGTGCGGCACTGAGCTGACCATAGAATGGATGCTGACCTGTAGCAGGAGAGCTGGGACAGAAGCCAGGGCATTGCTGTGCTCCAGGCCACACATGGTTTTTGTGGCCTTTTGTATTTTCCTAAATATCTAAAAAAGCTCAGTGAGTATTGATTTTGGGATTAGAAATTAGTCTTTGCAAGTAGGCAAATTCACAGTCACAGAATCCATAAATAATGAAGTTTGTATTTTCTAATATGTTTCCACACTGAACATATTGTTTGTATTTATTTATTTATTTTTTAAAGATTTTGTTTTTTATTTATTTGAAAGTCAGAGTTACAGAGAGAGGTAGAGACAGAGAGAAGTCTCTCATCCGCTGGTTCACTCCCCAGATGGCCGCAACAGCCAGAGCTGCGCCAATCCGAAGCCAGGAGCCAAGAGATTCTTCCAGGTCTCCCACATGGGTGCAGGGGCCCAAGGTCTTGGGCCATCTTCTGCTATCCCAGGCCATAGCAGAGAGCTGGATTGGAAGAGGAGCAGCTGGGACTAGAACCGGCGCCCATATGGGATGCCAGCGCCTCAGGCCAGGGCTTTAACCTGCTGCGCCACAGCGCTGGCCCCTGTATTTTTTTAAAATGGAAGTGTAAAGAAGGGTTCAAGAAAATTAAATTGCAGTATAATTAGGAAGATAAAGCTGGGGTTGTAAAAATAATGTACAAAGGTTCTTCAAAAATTTTTGGGAAAATGGAATTAAAAAGGTAAGTTAGGGTGGGCCATACCCATACCCCACATGGGAATGTGTGGGTTTGAGCCCTGGCTCTGCTTCAGATCACAGCTTTCTGCTAATTCTCATCCTGGCAGACAGTGGTGATGGCTCAAGTACTTGGGTCTTTGCCACCCATATGGGATATCCAGATTGAGTTATAGGCTCCTGACTTTGGTCTGGCCCAGCCTTGGCTGTTGTGAGCATTTGGGGAGTGAACTGGAAGGTAGAAGATCTGTCTTTGATTCCTCTGCCTTTCAAATAAAATAAATAAATAAATAAAGATGGCCAAGTTCCATATTGAAGTACTTGAGTTCAATATCCTCTCTCACTCCTGACTTCAACTTCCTGCTAATAGAGCCTGGAAAGTAGCAGTGATGGCTCAAGAATTTGAAGTTTGTGTTTTCCTGTCACTCATATGAGAGACCTGGATTGAGTTTCCCATTTCTGGCTTTGGCCTGACCTAGTCCTGGTTGTTGTGGCCATTTGGGGAGTGAACCAGTAGATGGGTTCTCTGTCTGTTTCTCTCCTTTTATCTCTCTGACTTGCAAATAAATAAATAAATAAATAAAATTGAGAGAGGAGCACTGGAAGTGATCAAAAGAAGAGAGACCCCTGGGGATAAATCTGTAGAAACTGAAAGGTAGTTTAGAAGCAATTAGAGGTGAGTGTTTGGCATGGTGGTTAAGATGCCTGCGTCCAATATCAGAATGCCTTGGTTTCAGGCCCAGCTCTGCTCTTGATGTCAACTTACTGCTAATGCATCCTCTGGGCGACAGCCCGTGATAAGTAGTTGAGTTCCTACCTCCCACATGGGAGATCTGGATTTGAGTCCCTGGTTTCTGGGCAATTGGGAAGTGAGCCAGCAGATGGGAGAACATTCTCTTTCTGCTTCCCAAGTAAAATAAATAAACATTACAAAAAAAAGTAGTTCTGAAAATTGAAAGGATTTACTCTGATCACTCAGCAAAAAGACTGTGTTAACCTCCAAAAAAAGTTTTAAGAGAGTAAAGAAGGGCTGGTGCTATGCATAGTGGGTAAAGCCTCCACCTGCAGTTCCAGCATCCCATATGGGTGCCATTTTGAGTCCTGGCTGCTTTGCTTCCAATCCAGCTCCCAGCTGATGTGCCAAGGGAGAGCAGCAGAGGATGCCCCAAGTCCTTGCACCCCTGTACCTGCATGGGGGACCCGGAGGAAGCTCCTGGCTTCAGATCAGCCCTGCTGCAGCCATTGCATTTCAAATAAGTAAATCTTAAAAAAGAGACTGAAGAAGTATGCTGAATTAAATGTGTAAGTTTGGGAGAGAAACTGAAAATTTTCTGAAGCTTTTTATTAAGATTTTATTAACCCGTCTGTCTCTGTCAGACTAACTTTGCCTTTTATTATATACATAAACAAATGAACTCAAATACAGATGTAGCTTCCTGTTACTACTAAGTTGCAAGGATAGATGCCTGTCAATTAGGATTCTTAAAGATGGTTTCTGTTTGTAGGAACAACAGCAGTATTGGTATCGACAGCACTTGCTCAGCTTGCAGCAGAGGACAAAAGTGCATTTGCCAGGACACAAGAAGAGTCCTGTGGTAACAAAGGATGCACCAGAGCCAGTGAAAGAAGAAGCGGCAGTGCCTGCCACCAGTCAGGTTGCAGAACCGCCTTCATCTGAGGAGCCCCCCTTACCACCTCTGAATGAGGAGGCACCACCTCCTCTCCCACCTGAGGAACCTCAGGTAACCATAAAAGTATTTGGTATTTATTAAATTGTTCTTTTTTAATTCATTTATGTCCTCTTTTGTCATAAGTAGATATTGTATTGTCACATGTTTAGGTAAAATTCTGTTTGTGCAGTAATCAGATGTCTGCTACATCATGTTTAGAAAAAGAATTTTTTTGCTAGTGTAAGCAAGAGTGAAGAATGAGAAAGTCTTCTGGATGTTCTCATTCAGAGGGAGGTGCCAGCGTATGGTCATAATGACATACAGGCAGTGGTCAACGAGCTTCAGCTGTCCTGGCTGCAGTCCAGGCCCTGCTGCTTGCTGGTGGTGACTCAGACAGGTTAGTTAACCATTCTGGGCTGCAGTGTTCTCATCTGAAATAAGCACTTATTCAACTAGTAGCCTCTTAGAGAGTTGCTGAAAGATTAAATGTGATCATCTTTGTCACACAGAATAGTGACTGGCACATGGAAAATTCTCATGTTGGTCCAAAGGTCATTGTTCTCTCAAAATCTTAAATGAAACTGTATTGATTCATAATGATTGCATTGTATTCCATTGGTGAAAAGTGACTCCCCAACAGGAAGAAATTTCTTCTAAAGTGAAAAAGACTCAGTGTAGGTTCACTTTCTCCTGGGGAAATAGGAAAAGTGAAATGATTGTCACAGTGAGGACTATGGACTTGCTTAACTCCTCTTTATTAGTATCCATTATAACAGAATAGATGGAGCTGGGTGTTTTAGAATAGCTGTTCTCAACCAAGCCTGAGTTGTAGCGATTCTGAACTTTATAACACATTTGTGAAATGTTAATTTGATTGTTATTTGTTACATAAAAGTCTGTTTTTATCTTTAGTCTGAGGACCCAGAAGAAGATGCCAGGTTAAAACAGTTGCAGGCTGCAGCAGCACACTGGCAGCAGCACCAGCAGCATCGAGTCGGCTTCCAGTATCAGGGAATAATGCAGAAGCACACGCAGTTACAGCAGATCCTGCAGCAGTACCAGCAGATCATACAGCAGCCGCCGCATATGCAGGCGAGTGCTCCTGAGCTGACAAATGGGAAGTTGCCCCAAGACATTTAAGGATTTGTTATTCCTGCAAGACATTTGAATGTGAAAAACTG
Organism: Sylvilagus floridanus; assembly: GCA_949820135.1. Classification (NCBI taxonomy): domain Eukaryota; kingdom Metazoa; phylum Chordata; class Mammalia; order Lagomorpha; family Leporidae; genus Sylvilagus; species Sylvilagus floridanus. The sequence continues at coordinate 4,493,244 of OX463228.1, read as the reverse complement.
AAGACGCCTGGTGTTGACAGTTAGTTATTTCCCAGGGGTTGCCCAAGTAGTTATTTGTCAGGTTGCCTGGGGGAATGGGGTGAGGTAGCTATGGTGAAGTCTCCTAATCATGTCAGCCTAGCGTACTAGATGCTAGAGTACTACTGCTAAGGGATTTAAGAACCAGGGAATTTTATCACATAACTTCAAGTTTACTTGTATTTTGCAACAGATCACTACGTTAATAGCTAAGAAAAGAAATATACGAAAAAGACCAAAAACAGCCCTCACCAAAAAAATCTAAACAGATGTGCCATAAAAGATAATGAAACTAAGAGGCTGGCATTCAGCTTAGTGGTTAAGATGCCCATGTTCCACACGTATTACCTGCGTGTGACACCCAGCTCTAGTTCTTGACCCTAGCTTGCTGGTAATGCAGACCTTGGGAGGCAGCATGGATGGCTCAAGTGATTGAGTCCCCAGCCCTCATGTGGGATACCTGGATGGCATTTGTGGCTCCTGGCTTCTGCTCTGCTCCACCCTTTGTTGACATCTGGGGAGTGAAGCAGCGTATGGGAGTGTGTTCTCACTCTCTTTGTCTTCATTCTGTTCTGTCTCACTGCCTTTTATTTATTTGAAAGGCAGAGTTAGAGAGAGAGAGAGAGAGGGAGAGACAAGAAGGAGATCTTCCATCTGCTGGTTCACTCCCCAAATGGCTGCAACAGCCAGGGCTGGGCCAGGAACCAGTAGCATCTTCTGGGTCTCCCACATGGGTGCAGGGCCCAAGGACCTGGGACATCCTTTTCTGCTTTCCCCGAGCACATTAGCAGGGAGCTGGATTGGAAGTGGAGTATCCAGGACTTGAACTGGCACCCATTTGGGATGCTGGTACTGCAGAAGGTGGCTGAACCTACTGCACTACAGCACCAGTAACAGGCCCCCTTGCTGCCTGTTAAATAAATAGTTTTATGGGGCCCACATTATAGCATAATGGGTAAGAGCTGCTACCTGTGACACTGGCATCTTGTATGGGTGCCAGTTCCTGTCTCTGCTGTTCCACTTCCATTCAAGCTCCCTACAATGGCCTGGGAAAAGCAGCAGAAGTACTTGGGCCTCTGCCACCCATGTGAGAGACCCAGATGAATCTCCTGGCTTTGGCCTGGCCCAACACTGACCATTGTGGCCATCTGGGAAGTGGACAGCAAATGGATGATCTCTCTGTCTCTCCCTCTTTCTCTATAATTCTGACATTTTTTTTTTTTTAAGATTTATTTATTTGAGAGGCAGAGAGAGAGAGGGAGGTCTTCCATCTGCTGGTTCACTCCCAGATGGTTGCAGCGGCTGGAGCTGAGCCAATCCAAAGCTAGGAGCCAGGAGCTTCTTCCAGGTCTCCCATGCAGGAGCAGGGGCCCAAGGACTTGGGCCATCTTCTGCTGCTTTCCCAGGTCACAGCAGAGAGCTGGATGGGAAGTAGAGCAGCCAGGACTCAAATGGTGCCCATTTGGGATGCTGGTGCTGCAGACCAGGGCTTTAACCCACTGTGCCACAGCACCAGCCCCATAACTCTGATTTTCAAAATGAATAAACAAATCTTAAATAGTTTTATATATTAAAAAGATAAGGTGACTTAGATACCTGTTTATCTTGCATCTTAGATGCATAATCATGTATCTAGACCTATAATAATAGATCATTTTTCAGTTCTTAAAATGACTTACATTGATATTAACAACTTGATAAATACTTACTACTGATATAGGTATTTCTTTAGTGTTTGGTTGGATTTTCCAAACCTGTGATAAAGAACCTAAGGAAGAAAGAAGCATGATCATCACTAAAAGGATTTTTTTTTTTTTTTTTTTTTTTTTTTTTTAGACAGGCAGAGTTAGACAGTGAGTGAGAGAGACAGAGAGAAAGGTCTTTTCTGTTGGTTCATCCCCCAAATGGCCGCTATGGCCAGCACGTTGTGCAGATCTGAAGCCAGGAGCCAGGTGCTTTCTCCCAGTCTCCCATGTGGGTGCAGGGCCCAAGCGCTTGGGCCATCCTCCACTGCCTTCCTGGGCCGCAGCAGAGAGCTGGACTGGAAGAGGAGCAAGTGGGACAGAAACCGGCGCCCCAACCGGGACTAGAACCTGGGGTGCCGGCGCCACAGGTGAAGGATTAGCCAAGTGAGCCGTGGCGCTGGCCATCACTAAAAGGATTTAACAAGCTTACCCTTAACCTGCTAAAGTCTTTCATGTTCTAATTCCCTAAGTCTGTGTATGCCTTTGGTTCATTAACGTTTTCCTTTGTGATTAATTCTCTTATGTGAATGTCTTGACATAATTTTATTCTTTTATTTGTAGACCATGTCTGTAGATGTGCAGCTGCGGCATTATGAGATGCAGCAGCAGCAGTTTCAACATCTCTACCAAGAATGGGAGCGAGAGTTTCAGCTGTGGGAGGAGCAGCTCCATTCCTATCCTCATAAGGATCAACTTCAGGAGTATGAGAAGCAGTGGAAAACATGGCAGGGACATATGAAGGCCACTCAGAACTATCTCCAGGAGAGAGTCAGTTCATTTCAGAACGTGAAGAACCAGTATATGGGGAACATGTCAATGCCACCTCCTTTTGTCCCATATTCTCAGATGCCGCCACCTTTACCAACAATGCCCCCTCCTGTATTGCCACCGTCATTGCCCCCTCCAGTGATGCCTCCTGCCCTGCCTACAAGTGTGCCACCTCCTGGCATGCCCCCGCCTGTGATGCCACCTTCTCTACCAACCTCTGTGCCTCCTCCAGGGGTACCTCCATCTCTCTCTTCAGCAGGGCCACCTCCAGTTCTTCCCCCACCTTCCCTCTCTTCTGCAGGGCCGCCACCAGTTCTCCCCCCACCATCTCTTTCTTCATCGGCACCACCCCCTGTTTTACCCCTCCCGCCGTTGTCTTCAGCTACACCTCCTCCAGGAATACCTCCTCCTGGAGTTCCACAAGGGATACCTCCTCCATTAACAACAGCCCCAATTCCACCAGCCTCCGGTTCTCAGAGTTCACAGCATCCAGAGAAACCTAGACCAGCACTGCTTCCCACTCCTGTGTCTTTTGGTTCAGCCCCACCTTCAGCTTACCATCCTCCATTGCAGTCAGAACAAGTGAATTCTAAAGGTCCTCTGAGCAAGTCTACTCTACCGTACAGCTCATTCTCATCTGAGCAAGGACTTGGGGAATCTTCAGCAGCTCCATCTCAGCCAATCACTGCAGCCAAGGACATGCCAGTGAGGTCAGGTGGACTGCTTCCAGATCCTCCTAGAAGCAGTTACTTGGAAGGTCCAAGAGGCCCAAGGTAGGTCTACTTTTTTTTCCCTTGGATTTGGTTATTTTGTGGACTTAGGCAACATAGGCTTTGAGGGAATCAAAAACTTCATTTTTACAATTTTTAGTCTTTGTATTTTATATATACTTCTGGTTTACAGATGTTGGTATTGTTCACTTACTAGACGTGACAATGTGTTACAGAAATGATTTCTTTGATATGGCTGCTTTTATCATATATGTAGGGATTACAGTCCAGAATGTTGTGTTTTAGAGTAATGCTTATCCTTACTGACTTTTCAGCTTCAAAAATAGTTTTTATTCATCTATTTTTTTTTAGTTTTCATTTATGTGATAATTGAATTGATAAATACTATTTGTTAGATAATGTGCCAGTTTTTAGAGATGAAGATGAATTAAGTAATATTCTACTGAAATAAGGCAATGAAATTTAGTGTAAGAGTACATAGGACTTTATTTTTCTCCATTTGTTCAGCAAATGTTTATTAAGTTCCTGTTCTGTGCTTACACCACTAAATGTAACCAGACAAAATCTCTGCTTCCCATAGAACATACATCTTTTATATTTTCCTCAATTAGGGAGATGTTTTTCTTCCAACTGAACTACATCTTTGTGTAGAAAAGACAAGAAATCAGTGATTTCTAAGTTTTTTTCTCTTTATCAGTTAAAAGCATTAAATTCATTTTTTTCAAGTTTTTAAAAATATTTTTCTCCCCATTTACCTAAGTGATAATTCCATATAGAAAAATACTATTTTTTTATCAGATTTTTTTTTACTAGTTGTAGTTATAGTAAAAATATATATACTCCTTTTACAAAATTCAGACATCCTAGGAAAAGAGTGAAAGTTGCCTAATTCCCCATCAGGAGATAATCATTAAACAATAGGTCATCAAATGGGATCATTCTGTGTACAATATTTTATAAATTACTTTTTCTGCTTATTCATTATGTAGCTTTCCATTTCAGTAATAGTGCATCTATGCATAATTTTTAATTTAAAACCTATTTTTTTAGCATTTGGTTATTTCCAGACAAGTTTATAATTCTGCGTACATCATGGTGCAAAACTCCATCCAAAAACAAAGCTGAGAGAAAGTTAGGGGCAGTCAGCATGAATTCCTCTGTGAGCTATGAAGCCTTGCTGGAGACTTCACACATTGTTACCTCTTGGGAGTCCTCTCAGCATCCTCTTGTGAGCTAGGCAGCTTAACCAGAGCTGCAAGCTGGAGCTGAGAGGATTAGGTGACTTACTCCGCTGGGATCCCAGCTCGAGGAGAGTAGAGCCTGAGTCTACACCTAGATGGAGTTGTCTCGAGGGACCCTGAGCCAAAGCACCATTCAGCAGCATGTTTAATGCCATGGTTCAGAGTCATACTATCAGTGATTACAAACACTGTTTTACTCTTGATTTATTTGCTCTGTGCATCTTCTAGATTTGAATTTGTATCTGTCTTCTGGATTGAGCATTGCCTCTCAGATCTGATGACTAATTCGCTATCAAGGAAGTACCTTCCTACTACTTCTTGAAACATATATCTTGCTCCCTTGACTTCTGTTTTTTTAAGTGTTTTCTCTCTTTGCCTACCAAGTCTTGGTTTTATAAATTTAGGACCTATTTTAAATTTTTTGTTACCTCAGAGGTAAAGTTAATCTCAGTGCTAGAAGGATTTTAGCATTTGTCTGCTATATCCCTCCACGACAACCCACATTTGGATTGCATTTTAGTTTGTCATGCTGTGTCTTGCATGTGTCACCTTATTAATTCCTCTCAGTGATCTCATGAGGTTACTAGATAAGGAAAGCTGAGATTTGGAGACGATATAAATAAATTGCTCCAGATGACATAGTTAATAAATGATTGAGATGGGATTAGAATCCAAGGCCTCTTGATCCACTTTTAAGCCTGTCACACTTCCTGTGACAAGTGCTTGATAGATTGTGTTTAAACATTGGCACTGTGAAAAGGAACACTGCCATGTAAGTCGTTGATAATTTTCTGGAATGTTTATTTTTCACGCAGATCTTAAATGAGTTTCCATAACTTTGTCTACTTGTTGGCCAGTGCTCACACAGTGTTGATTCATGTAGAACCTTTATATCAATTTGGCTTCCCAGATCTTTTTCACATTAGCTATTTTTTTTTTTTTAAGATTTATTTATTTGAATGGCAAAGCGACAAAGAGATTGATTGATTGATTCTCTGTTCATTGGTTTACTCCCCAAGTGGCTGCCTTGGCTGGGGCTGGGCTAGACCGAAATCAGGAATCTGAAACTCCACCCAGGTCTCCTAAGGAGGGCAGAAGGGGCCCAAGCACTTGGGCCATCTCTCACTGCTTTCCCACGTTTATTAGCAGGGAGCTGGATTGGAAGTAGAACAGCCAGGACCTTGAACTGATGCTCATATGGCAGACAGCATCACAGGTGGCAGCTTTCCTACTGTGCCACAGTGCCAGCACCAAATTGGCTATTCTTACACCTGAACCTGTATGGTTTTTTCCTGCTTGTTTTTCCTAAGAGTTGACATCTTTACTTTTTTTTTTTTTTTTTTTTTTTTGGACAGGCAGAATTAGACAGAGAGAGAGAGAGAGAAATGTCTTCCTTCCCAGGAGCCAGATGCTTCCTCCTGGTCTCCCATGCAGGTGCAGGGCCCAAGCACTTGGGCCATCCTCCACTGCCTTCCTGGGCCACAGCAGAGAGCTGGACTGGAAGAAGGGCAACTGGGACAGAATCTGGCACCCCAACCGGGACTAGAACTGGGATGCCGGCGCCAAAAGCAGAGGATTAGCCAAGTGAGCCACAGTGCTGGCCAGACATCTTTACATTTTTTTTTAGAATATTTTAATTTATTTGAGAGGCAGAGTTACAGAGAGAGAGAAGGAGAAACATAGAGAAAGTTCTTCCATCCGCTGGTTCACTCCCCAGATGGTCGCAATGGCCAGAGTTAGGCTGATCCGAAACCAAGAACCAAGAGCTTCTTCCAGGTCTCCCCTACCAGTGCAGGGGCCCAAGGACTTGGGCCATCTTCTACTGCTTTCCCAGGCCCTAGCAGAGCTGGATCAGAAGAACAGCCAGGACGAATGGTCTCCCATATGGGATGCCAGCACCACAGCCACAGGCTTAGCCTACTGCACCACACTGTCAGCCCTGACATCTTTATATTTTATCTAACTAATTTTGGGCCAACATTTTAGCCTGCTGAAATCTTGGTGAAATATTGATTGTATTGTTCTACATATGTGTAGCTTTTTCTACTACAACTTTGATAAGGATGTCTTTTTTGGCCCTTGAGTTGAATTCTGCTTGTATTATCCTTCTTGTTTTGAAAACCTTTCCCCAGGTTAGCTTATGTCATTGCCATTTGTATCACACTTCTACTTTGTGGTTACTGAACTCTTGTAGAGTACAGTTTTTTGACTGTTACCTAAACATAGTTCCTTTTTTTCTCCTGTGTAACCAGCCGCACCCCCCCCCCCCAGTACATATACACACACACACACACACACCAGCAGAAAGTTGGTTATTGAGTGAAAGAAGTTAAGAATAGTTCACACTCTTAAGGAACATTGTGAACTTCATTAGTTGAGTTTTGATTTTGCTATAAACACATAACTAATATTGTAAGTCACTCATTTTTTTTTTTATAAAGTTAGGTAGAAAAAATAAGAATTGAGAACATGGCCAAACTGATTTACTAATAACATGTTACCAAAATAAAGTACTTCAGTTGTTTTGAATTATGGCAAAGTCCAGCTCTAGTCTGCCTTCTAAAAACTGGAGGTTTCAGAAAGTCAAATTGCATGGCATGTAAATGGTGTACCACTTGTTGAACTTTCATTCAGGGCAGCTGTTTTGACTGTGTGTGTGCACATGAGCACTCACTGTTGGATTCACCGAGTCTTCCAGAAGACTACTGTTGTCCAGGAAACTGTCCCATCATGGATGTTGGCTTCCTAGAGCATTTTAGCTTTCAATAATTAAACTTACTTATTGAAGGATAACGTAGAGTAGTGTATGTTCTCAAGCATACAGCTCAGTGAATTTCAGCAAAATAGACATGCCTGTATTATCACTACTCAGTGAAGGAAACAAATTGCTAGTGCCAAACACAGCATCCTCAGCTATTTTCTCCCAACTTGAAGATAGCCAACAAACTGACTTTTTTTACACCACAAATTACCCATCTGTGAGTTTTGTATTTATGGAATCTTACATTCTGTACGTATTATTTCTTTTAAACGTTTTCATTTATTTTTATATGAAAGGCAGAGAGACAGATGGAGAAATCTCATCCTCTGGTTTACTCCTCAAATGCCCATGACAGCCAGGACTGGGCTGAGCCAAACCAGGAGCCAGGAACTCAATGTAGGTCTTTCATGTAGGTGGTAGTGACCAGTTACTGGAGCCAGGTACTGAACCTGTGTACACCTGTATGGGATGCTGGTGTCTCCACTGGCCTCTTAGCTAAGCTAAATACACCTCCTTCCCCTACATTATTCTTTTGAATGTTTCACTTGACACTGTATTATCGTGAGAGTCATCCATAGTGTATGTTGTGGTGGTTGGTTCATTCTCATTCCTGGACAATATTGTGTTGTATGAATATACCACAGTCTGTTTATTCCAGTATTGATAGTGAGTGGAATGTTTTAATTATTATAAAAAATACTTCTTTGCCTTCTGGTGTTATATATGTCTCCTGTAGATGTGATGTGTGTGTGTTGGTGTGTATTTAATTTTGCCTGGATGTATTGTATGTGTGGAATTAAATCATACTGTATGTACTCTTGAGTCTGATATCTTTCACTTTCCATTGTATTATTTATCTGTGTTGTTTGTATCAGTCGTTTATTCATTCTCTTTCTTGTACAATAGTTTGTGGTGTAAATATGCCACAGTCTGTTAAAGGAATAGAATTGGCTATCTTAGGTATATACATGTTTTGCATTGATAAATACGGTTATACAGTTTTCCAAAATATTTTTTTAGTTTCTACACAATGGTAGTGTTTCAGTGTTCCAGTTTTTTCTTTTCATCCTCATTCAACACTTGGTTATATTAACCACTGTGCCAAACTGTGCCAAATACCAGCCCCTACTGAGTTTTTTGGTTGGGTTTTTTTGTTTTTGTTTTTTGTTTTTTTTTTGACAGGCAGAGTGGACAGTGAGAGAGAGAGAGAGAGAGAGAGAGAGAGAGAGAAAGGTCTTCCTTTGCCGTTGGTTCACCCTCCGATGGCTGCTGTGGCCAGCACGCTGCAGCCAGTGCATTGAGCTAATCCAATGGCAGGAGCCAGGTGCTTCTCCTGGTCTCCCATGGGGCACAGGGCCCAAGCACTTGGGCCATCCTCCACTGTACTCCCGGGCCACAGCAGAGAGCTGGCCTGGAAGAGGGGCAACCGGAACAGAATCTGGCGCCCCGACCCAGACTAGAACCCGGTGTGCTGGCGCCGCAAGGCGGAGGATTAGCCTTTTGAGCCGCGGCGCCGGCCCCTACTGAGTTTTAAAGAGCTTCGCTTCCAAAGATGTTAAAGAGCTTTACTTTTATAAATGAAAAAGGTGGAGCCCGCGCTGTGGTGTAGCAGGTAAAGCTGCTGCCTGCAGTGCTGACATCCCATATGGATGCCGATTTGAGTCCCAGCTGCTCCACTTCAATCCAGCTCTCTTCTATGGCCTGGGAAAGCAGTAGAAGATGGCGCAAGTCCTTGGGCCCCTAGACTCACTCGTGGCTTCGAATCAGTGCAGCTCCGGCCATTGTGGCCATCTAGGGAGTGAACCAGCGGATGGAAGACCGACCGACCGACCGGCCTCTCCTTGCCTCTCTGTGTGTAACTCTGACTTTCAAATAAGTAAAAATAAATCCTTAAAAATTAATAAAATAAATGAAAAAGGTTTTGAGTGTTATCATTGTATGTCTTCAAACATCAAAAATTTTAAATTCCCATTTATATGTAGTGTTGAAAGCATATTTCAAATAGTCTCAACATTTTCCTGGTCCCCAGTATGAAAATAAAAATGGTGGTTGTTGGCTGTTAATCAGCCATTCTGAAAGCAAAGCACCTTACCCTTTGTTTGCTGAATGACTTTCTGCCATAGTCTCTTCATCTGCTCACCTTTAATGCTTCCTGCTTCCTTTCTGCTTCCTCTGAACGCACACCTGCTCTTCTCTCGATCCTGAATCTCCTTCCTGCTTCACTGACTCCTGTTTTTCCTGTCCCGGGGGTGGCACTTCCTTAATCATAAATTGAGATCCTACAATGAGGCAGACACTGGGGATACTTTAGTTAGCAAGAGAAACAAGCCCCATATTCATCAGGTTCTATTCTGACTGTTGACTCACTTGGCTTACTCTTGTGGATTCTTTGCAAGTTGGATTCTGTTTCTTGTATTAGCACAGTACCTGCCAATTAGTAGGTGTTCAATAAATACTGTTTATATCAAAGTGTGTAATGGATAAAATTCTCAAGTCATTCACAGTTAAGTTAGGAAAATGGCTTGTTCACATTCATAATTTGTAATACCAGATAACACGTTGATAGTTTTCTTACTGACTTACACTTTTTGAAAGACAGTCTTTTTACTAGGTGGATTAATAATAATTCTAATGGTCTATAATATTATTCTAGCATTTTGAATTAATAAATGCAACTTCAAGAAAAGGTACCCAACCATCACAAGCCCTAAAACAGCATATTTGTTGCACTCTGTAACTATGTTCTCCATCCTTAACACCATTCACAATGGGTCCCTGGTCAGCCTCTAGATTGGATTCACTGTTGATTGAATCTCAGTCCATTTGATGAGTTTCTGGTCAGCTTTTTTCCCCTGTGCCCACGATAGCTGTGCCAAGTCTATCCTAGTGCTGCTTTTCTCAGTTTCAGTAAGTATCTTTATTTTATTTTCTATCTTTAATTTGGCTTCCTACCTAACAGGGAATCAGGGCGATCTGCCAGGTCCAGTACAACTCCTCATCTCCACCGCTAACCTTTTCTTACCATCCCTCTTTCTTGTAGTTTTTGAGAACAAGCCCAGCTCCTGATGAAGGCTAATCTCTGCCCCTCCCCTTGTTTTAAGATGCAGAATCACAGAGACAGACAAATGCCTGTCTGTTGGTTCGCTCCCCAATTGCCTTCAATGGCTAGGGGTGGGCGAGGCCAAAGTCAGAAGCTGTGTGTGGCAGGGACCTATGTGCTTCAGCCATCAGCTGCTCCCTCCCAAGGTGTACCCTAAGTGCAAGGTGGAATCAAGAGTGAAGCTGGGACTTGAACCCAGGCCCTCTCATACCCATAAGTGGACATTCTAACCAGTATGTTAATCATTAGACTAAATGCCTGCCCCTCTTTGTGCCCTTTGAAAAACATACATTTCACATTTTTATCAAAGTATGCCTACACATAGACATGGTTTTAAAATAAATCAAATGACACAGCCATTTACTGCCCCTCACCACTCCTACCTGTGTTTCCCGATAGGCAACCTCTTTTAATTCTTCAGCTCTCTCTTTTGGTAACTAGCTTCATGCACTCAATAAGGCCTTGCTCCTCTCTGGCACATTTTAGATGTGTTAACTTTCTGTTTTGATGAAGGTGTAGTTCTTTCTCTACCCTCCAACCCCATCTTCTCAATATGTATATATCACTATTTTGATAAACCTGTGATACTTACCTTTATAAATGCTTACTGTAGAACTCAGTAAGGTAGGGTACTATGATTATATTTTCTTTTGTGTAGTGATTTTTTTTTTCCCTAGAATTCCTATTTCTGTTTCTGCTTGCAGTTTCTTTCAAATATTCCTCCACACTCCTGAAAGCACCATCTCCTCTTCTGGAGAGATCTGTCTCCCAAAGTCAGGCATCCCCGTTCCCGGACGGGTTGGTTGCTGTGTGCTGCTGCCACGTGGCAGGTAGCACAGCGTTTTCCTGTCACCGTCCCCCTGGACTGGATCTTCTGTTGGCTGGATCTCCTGGCTTCCTGTTGAGGTTCAGCACCTCCTTTTCCCAAAATGCATCTCATGTAATTTAGGAAGTATGAGTGGGAAGACTTTTTCTGAGTCCTTTTGTCTGAAAATGTCTTTACTCTTACCATTCACTTGGCAGTAATTTGGATATGGACTTTGTAGTTGAATATAATTATCCTTCCAGGCTTTAGGGTAATTGTTTTCTTCTGTCACCGAGTGTGGCTGTTGTGTTCTTCTGATTCTTTTCCTACTGCTGCCAGAAACATTTTATTTCTGATATTCTGAAATTTCAGATTTTTTTTAAGGTTTGGTTTTATTAATTATACTGAGTACTCAGTGTGCTGGATCCTTCCTGTCTGGAATTTGGAATCTCTTTAAGAAATTTCTCTGGGTCTGATGGATTGAATAGGTTTGTGTCTTTTTTTCTTTTGTTTTGTTGTATTTTTCTGACATAATTTGACTTCTAATGCTCAGTGCATATTTTTATTTTGAGAATTTGAAAAAATTTTATGGTTCTTATGTGTCTGAATTTTTTAATAGCAAATCTTTCTTAATTTATAGGTATACTCTTTAAAAATCTCTGAGGGTACCGATGTGAGGAGATTTTTATAAGTTCTTTTCTGTGTTTTGCCTCTATTTTTCCATATTCATGTCTTATTTATCTATCTTTTGATCTGTTTCTTAAATAGCTAGTGATTTTCGGCTGTCCATTTACTTTGAACAATGGGTGACCCTGACGAGCTGATAGGGGTGCTGTGTGTCTGTGAGGTATATGTCAGTTGTCACGTTTTGCTTTAGGTGATAAGACAAGGAACTGTCTGCTACTGCTAGGCGACTCCCAAATGCAGGAATTTAGAGACATTCAGCCTGGGAAAGGGCTGGTTGATGGTTCTGAATGTAGGTTGTAATTGACATCTTTTTAGTCCCAAATTTTACTCCTGTTCTTCCCCAGCATCCCTGGTGTCTGAGAATCCTGATGGGCCCTGGGATTCTGCACATAAGTCAGCCCGTTTTGATTTTTTTTTTTTTTTTTTTTTTTGACAGGCAGAGTTAGACAGTGAGAGAGAGGGAGGCAGAGAGAAAGGTCTTCCTTCCGTTGGTTCACCATCACCCCCAAATGGCTGCTACTGCCGGCACGCTGAGCTGATCCAAAGCCAGGAGCCAGGTGCTTCCTCCTGGTCTCCCTTGTGGGTGCAGGGCCCAAGCATTTGGACCATCCTCCACTGCCTTCCAGAGCCACAACAGAGAGCTGGACTGGAAGAGGAGCAACTGGGACAGAACTGGTGCCCCAACCGGGACTAGAACCTGGGGTGCTGGCACCGCAGGCGGAGGATTAGCCAAGTGAGCCAGCCAGCCCATTTTGATTTTATCCCCTTGTGCTGCCAATACCCTGAACTACAGCTTCTTCCAGCTCTGTAAATTTCTACTCATATTTGTCTTGAGAATTTAAAAACAAGATTCTCATCTGTTTATTGTGGGTTTTTTTTTTTAAGTTCCTTGTGTTGGGTTTATGGAGTGTTAACTTGGCTATGCAGAATTCCCCTTCTTACATGTTTCTGATTATAGTGGACCATAGGATGATTTTTTTAAAAAAGATTTATTTATTTGAAAGGCAGAGTTAGGGGGCAGGGGTGGGGGTGGGAGACATATCTTTCACCCACTGGTTTACTCCCCAAATGACCACAAAAGCCAGAGCTGGCTTGATCTGGAGCCAGGAGCCAGGAACACCATCCAGGTCTGCCACATGGATGCAGGGACCCGAGGACTTGTGCCATCTTCCACTGCTTTCTCAGGTGCATTAGGAGGCTGAATCGGCAGTGGAGTAGCTGGTACTCAGATCAGCACCCATATGGTATGTGGGTCTACTATGTCACAGGGCCAGCCCTCACAGGGAGATTTTTGTACCTAAGATAAGCTATTTATCCCTGGACAACTAAAAACACTAACTAACCTTTTCCCCAGAAAAGGATATGAAGTCTTTTTTTGGGGGGGAGATGGAGCGGTAATATTCATTGTCCTAGCCAGTTTATGTTCCCTGTTTTGATATTCTTCAACGTAAATGCTGAAATACAAAGTTAACTATTGTTAACATGTCTTAGATTAGATGATAAGAAAACAGATGAACAAAAATATCTTGAAATGTATATGTCAAACACATATGCATTGAATTAAGGAAGAAATATTCATAAATATTATAATCCTTATTTCTACATCTGGTCATGTGGTCAGAACTGGTATTTAAAATTACCTTCTTCCACCACTCAGTCCATGCTCCCTTGTTCTCAGCAAGCAGCTCGCTTAGGCCTGGCTCCTTGCTTGGTTGGGTGGCCCAGACCTTCATTTTTGCAGTGCTGTCTGCAGTAGGTTGTGGTTTCTACTGACTGTAGTCACAGGACACGCCTGTACTGCAGATGTCCTCAAAGACCCGCCGTGTTTCAGACGTGTTCTTCCTGACCCCCCTTGTGCAGCAGGGACCCAGTTCATCACCCCAGCCAATGCAGTAAACCCCTTCTGAAGTCTCAAGTTCAGCTTCATAGAATCATTGTTACTCCTCTGGCAGAAGTGTTAGACCAGCAAAGCCTCAAGTCACAGGGATGAGAAGTTTTGCTGAAACTAAATTTATTATTCATTGATTTCCCAAATAAATGAAGCAGAATCTTTGTCATTGCTCTTTAAAGGCATCACTGGCCCCTTAGTCACCTGAATTCTTGCCTTTACACTATGATCTCCCCCGACCCATTAGAAAATCCTGTTAGTTCTATCTTCTTTCACATTTCACTTTTATCCCCTCATATCAGTTATGACTGTAGAATAGGAGTCTCCATGGTGGGTGTTGGCACAGCAGAGTAAGCCACTGTTTGGGTACCTGCATCCCATATCAAAGTGCCTAGAGTTAAGTCCCACTTCTCCTTCCGATCCAGCTTCCTGCTAATGCTCCTGGGAGGCAGCAGGTAAAGGCCTAAGTAGACACAGAGTGTCTGGATCCTGGGCTCAGCATGACCCATCCCCAACTGCTGCAGTCATTTGGGGCATGAGCCTAAGCCAGCAGATGGAAGATAAGATCTCTCTTTTTCTCTCTCTGCCTTTAAAATAAGTCAATAAATAAATCTTTTTTTTCAAAAATGGGCATCACCTTCATCTACCCAGATTATAGAAATTATCTCTGAATTCTTTTCCTTGTGGGGTAGACATTTGGTGCAGTGGTTAAGATGTCGCTTGGGTTGTCTGTATCCCATAGTGGAGCCTGAGTTTGAGTCCTGGGCCCATTTCCAATTCCAGCAGCCTACTAATGCACACCTTGGGAGACAGCAGATGATGGCTAAAGTAGCTGGGTCCCTGCCACCCGTGGAGGAGACTTGGATTGAGTTGGGCTCCTAGCTTCAGCCCGGCCCAGCCTCACCTGTTGTGGGGATTTGGGGGATGAACCAGCAGATTGAAGATAGTCTCTCTCTCTCCCTCTCTCCCTACTCCCCTCCTCCTCTCCCCTTCCTCCATTTAAATGAATAAATCATTTTAAAAATCTTTCCCTCCTATCCTTTTGATATTTTTCTGCTAAAACCATTTCTGAAAAAAAAAAAAAAACAGATTTTATTTAGTGACTCTAATAGCTTGTATGGCAGTTCCACACTCCTTAGCCAGCTGCATTCATCTGTTGTAACAAATCCAGAGGCAGATGGCTTTACCAGTTCAGAAGTTTATCCTCTTTCAGGACTTATGTGTGAATTTACAGTGTCAGGAATCCAGGTTCTTTCTGATTTGTATCCTAACCGCCCACTAGTACATTGTCTTTGTTTATGTGGTCCAGAGTACTTCACCACTGTGTCAGTACTAACATGAAAAAGAAAATGATGAAGAGAAAGATGTGACTCTTCCCTTTAAGAGGACAGCTCAGAAGGTTGTGTGACTAATTTTCACTGTCAGCCAAGTGGCCAGATGTTGGCTGCAAGTTCTGGCTGTAAGAGAAGTTGGAAAAGAGAGTCTCTGGGGAGCCTGTGTCCAGCTAAAAATAGAGAGGCTGTGATGGAGAATGGTGGGAGTGGGTGTTTGGAGGAGCAGCAGCAGACTCTGCCACGGGAGACCTGCAAGGTCTCTAGAGACTGATGCTGCTTTCACTGCCTCCCCCCCATTGGATTTATTTATTTGAAAGGCAGAGAGAGAGAGAGATTTTCCATTTCCTGGTTCACTCCACTCTCCAGTTGGCTGCAAGGACCGGGGCTGGGCCAAGCCAAAGCCAGGAGCCTGGAGCTTCTTCTGGGTCTCCCATGTGGATACAGGGGTCCGAGGACTTGGACCATCTTCCACTGCTTCTCTAGGCACATTAGCAGAGGGCTATATTGGAAGTGGAGCAGTCAGGACTTGAACCAGTGCCCAAGTGGGATGCTGGCGCCACAGGTCATAACTTAACCCTCTAGACCACAGCAATGGCCCTTCCTTCCTTCCTTCCTTCCTTCCTTCCTTCCTTCCTTCCTTCCTTCCTTCCTTCCTTCCTTCCTTCCTTTCTTTCTTTCTTTCTTTCTTTTTTCAAAGATTGATTTATTTATTTGAAAGGCAGAGTTACAGAGAGGCAGAGAGAGAGACAGAGACAGAGAGAGAGGGGTCTTCCATCCACTGGCTCACTCCCCAGATGGCCAGAACGGCTGGAGCAGCAGCGATCTCAAACCAGAAGCTTCTTCCAGATCTCCCTTGTGGGTGCAGGGGCCCAAGGACTTGGGCCATCTTCCAGTGCTTTCCCAGGCCATAGCAGAGCACTGGATTGGAAGTAGAGCAGCCAAGACTAGAACCAGTGCCCATATGAGATGTCAGCACTGCAGGCAGTGGCTGTATCTGCTACCGTACCGCGTGCCTCCCCCCCCCCATTTCTTAATGTGCTGCTTTTCCATTTCTCCCTCTGCCCCAGCTCTCCTGACTCTATCTCCTTGCATCACCCGCGCTAAACTCTCTGCTATGTTGGTATGTGTTTCTCTGCCTTTCCTCAGAATGCTTACTTAGCCTGAGATGCCCTCGCCACCTACTTGCCTCATCTCTAGCACACTCTGTCAGCCTGATCTCAGAGGGTTTGTCTTTCAGCACTCGCCTGAACCATCTCTTACTGCGTGAAGCCCTTACTGGGCAGCACCTTTCCTCCTGCTAGAGTTGGCCAGTCTTTCCTCTGTTGCTCTGTTATTTGCAGATCCATGTTAGTCATTGCATCTGTTGGCACTTATTTATACTTGGGTTCTCTTTGCTCTTGATTGTAAATTCTTTGGGGTCACAGATGACATTTCATTCCTAAATCTCTTGGGTATAGTAGAGTGCCTGATTAGATAAGGAATGTGCAATAAATATTTACTGAATGAGTGAGTCCATAGGAAAAAATATCTGTGCAGACTTTACAATGTCAGAGCACACTCTTAAGATATGGCTACTGTTTTTTTAAACTTGTGTCAGTTAATTGAGATGTGAGTGCTTGCTCCAATGATATTTATAACCATTCTATATTTTCTTGTTGTTCTATAATAAGTACGCTCAGGGTTAGTTATGCAATTTGTTGACTTATTTTTCCATTAAAATGATTGGGCTTTGCTGTCTTTCCTGTGACTTGCTGTAGGAGATGTGTTGAAATGAATTAATAATACTGACATGATTTCCAAAGCCTGTCCTAAGACTTTCTGAGCACTGCCACCCTAACATACTGGTCTGAACATGGAGATGGCTCAGAATTGTTCATGGCTGAAAGAGTCATTGTTGTAAACAAACTCTAAAATGAGAGTGCCTTAAATATTCTTACATGGAGAATTTTTTTTCTGCTTTACTGTCTTGAGTAATATCTTTTGTTTTACTTGTAGATTTGATGGTCCTCGAAGATTTGAGGATTTAGGGTCAAGGTGTGAAGGACCGAGACCCAAAGGGCCTCGTTTTGAAGGAAATCGCCCCGATGGGCCAAGACCCAGATATGAAGGTCACCCAGCAGAGGGCACTAAAAGCAAATGGGGAATGATTCCCCGGGGGCCAGCATCTCAATTTTATATTACCCCCAATACATCCCTAAGTCCTCGACAAAGTGGACCACAGTGGAAAGGCCCCAAACCAGCTTTTGGACAGCAACATCAGCAGCAGCCTAAGTCACAAGCAGAGCCTCTTTCAGGAAGCAAAGAACCATTAGCAGACACCAATAGTAACCAGCAGAAGAATTTTAAAATGCAATCAGCTGCATTTCCCATGGCTGCAGATGTAAAGGATGCCAAGGCGGCTCAGTCAGATGAGAATCTAAGCGACTCTCAACAAGAGCCACCTAAAAGCGAAGTCTCGGAAGGGCCCATAGAGCCTTCTGATTGGGACCCGAATTCTCAAAGTGTGGAGACTCAAATGGACAAAGCCCAAGCTGTTACTCAGCCTGTATCTCTTGCAAATAAACCTGTACCTGCTCAATCTACTTTTCCCTCAAAAGCTGGGGGGATGGAGGGAGGAACAGCAGTAGCAACATCATCATCATTAACTGCAGATAATGATTTTAAACCTGTGGGTATTGGTCTGCCCCATTCTGAAAACAACCAAGATAAAGGTTTGCCCCGGCCAGATAGCAGAGATAATAGGTCAGAAGGCAATCGAGGCAGCAGCTCATCTTACAGAGGTCCAGGGCAAAGCAGAATGGAAGACACTCGAGATAAAGGACTGGTAAATAGAGGTCGTGGCCAGCCCATCGGTCGAGGCCCAGGGCTGGTCAAGCAAGAAGACTTTCGTGATAAGATGATGGGCAGGAGAGAAGATAGTCAAGAGAAGATGAGCAGAGAAGGCAGCCGGGATCGGGGGCCGATGAGGCCAGGAAACAGTCGGGAGAGAGTGCCAGGTGGTCTGCACGGCAGCCGGGAAAGGGGGCTGCCTCGGAGGGCTGGCAGTCTGGAGAGAGGACCCCCTCGGAGGGCTGGGAGTAGGGAGAGAGTGCCACCCCGAAGAGCTGGGAGCAGGGAGAGGGGACCTCCTCGAGGGCCTGGCAATCGGGAGAGGGGACTAGGAAGACCAGATTTTGGTCGTGATAGAGGTCTATTCCGACCAGAACCAGGAGATGGTGGGGAAAAAATGTATCCCTATCACCGGGATGAGCCTCCCAGGGCTCCATGGAACCATGGAGAAGAGAGAGGGCATGAAGAGTTTCCATTAGATGGTAGAAGTGCTCCCATGGACCGAGAAAGACTTGATGATTGGGATAGAGATAGGTACTGGAGAGAGTGTGAACGTGACTATCAAGATGATGCACTTGATCCATATAATAGAGAGGACAGGTTCTCAGGGCCTCCATCTCGGTCTCATGATGGAGATCGGCGAGGCCCTTGGTGGGAAGATTGGGAGAGAGACCAGGATATGGATGAGGACTACAATAGGGAAATGGACAGGGACATGGACAGGGATGTGGATCGAATTGGAAGACCCATGGATATGTATGATAGAAATCTGGATAATGAGTGGGACAGAGATTATGGGAGACCACTGGATGAACAAGAATCACAGTTTCATGAACGCGATATTCCGTCTCTTCCGCCTTTACCACCCCTCCCACCTCTTCCACCTCTGGATAGATATCGGGATGATAGATGGAGAGAAGAAAGAAATCGAGACCATGGGTATGATCGAGATTTCCGTGATAGGGGTGAGTTGAGAATTCGAGAGTATCCAGAAAGAGGAGATACGTGGCGGGAAAAGCGAGATTATGTTCCTGACAGAATGGACTGGGAAAGAGAACGGTTGTCAGACAGATGGTACCCATCTGATGTGGAGAGACATTCCCCCATGGCGGAACATATGCCCTCCTCACATCATTCCTCTGAAATGATGGGGCCCGATGCAAACTTAGACTCTGATCAAGGCCTTGGAGGGGTGATGGTTCTCAGTCAGAGGCAGCACGAAATCATTTTGAAAGCTGCACAAGAACTGAAAATGCTTCGGTAAGTTGACTCCTTAAGATCTTTTCTTTTTACTCAACACCACATTCGGTCTGCTCTTTTTAAAGTGAAATGATGTATTTGAATGGAATCCTTTTACTTCAAGTTCTTACATACTTTTAATTTCTATTTCTCGTCATCCAGTGCGCTTTAGGGTTAGCATGGGCATGTGGGAACAGTGTGCACTATAACCCTGTGCCCAAGACGTGAGACAGGCTTGCTGTTCTTGGCCTTCGTAGCTGTGCTGCTGCCCTGCCATGCCTGCGCATGCTTCAGGTGTCAAACTTACCTTTCCAGGCTCTGGATGTCACAGGCCCCGTGCATAACCTCCACCTGTTCCAGTAGGCACTTTGCTCTTTGATATAAATCTGCTAGACTTTATATTCACTAATCTTTGATTATAACTTTGGAAAGTGCTGAATTTTTTTCTCTGTTGAAACTGAGAGTGATTTACTTTCAAGCATCCTCAGATTTGTTTAACTATTGATACTTTCTTTTTAGTTATCTTTCATTATAACCAGAGTCAGATATTTTCTGCTTGAGGCTATTACTTGTTTGTTCATAATCAGATATTTTCTTTGAGAGATGATGAATAAAATTCAAATTTCTTGACTTACAATCAACCACATATAGGTATCTGCATAATGTTTCCCAGGTAGTGGCAATAACAACAAAGCTAACATTTATTGCATGCTTAACTCTTCTAGGAACTGATCTAAGTGTTTATATAACAACCCATTAAATCCTTAAACCAGCCATATCCCAGGAGAGGAAGTTGAGAGTCAGTGACAACTTTTAAAGCAGTTTTTTTTTTTTTTTTTTTTTTTTTTAGAAAATAAGTTAATGATTAGGTTTTGAATCAATTCTAATGTATTGTGGTACTTTCATTTTTCTATTTCGGTCTACATTTGTGGATTATGCCATAGAAATTGTAATAGAAACTTTAGGACTAGAAAAGTAGGAGGAAGGACACCTGTAGGTAAAGACAAAAAGGCTACTTGCCTTAGTTAGTAAAACAGGTTTTGTCACTTCCGGAGAATATAATCTGAGAGGTTTATTCTTCCCAGATTACTTGTGAAGAAGATGTGGAAAGCACGTCATAGGACGTTTAGCTGCTGCACTGTTCTCTTCTGAACTGTTGATACTTCTAATTTGACACCTACTGTGTGCCAGGCACTGTGCTAATAACTTAATGTATATTGTCTCAACGCTCCTTTCTCAAATCTTTATATCTCAAAGGCCTGCAAAGATAAGTGGTATCATCCCCACTTCACAAAGGACACTAAGGCTCAGAGACGTTATGTCCACTCTGCCAGTAAGTGGCAGACTCAGAATTTGAACTCTGTCTGACTGTACAATCTGTTATTTATGGAGAACATCAGGCTGATTGGCGTTGCTAACCTGCTAGGGTTTCTTTTCTTTTGAAATTTTCTTTTCATCCACTATTGCTTTGCATATAAATGCTGGGTAAAAGGTACTGCTTCTTCATCATCCCTTTTTTTAAAAACTCTTTCTAGGTCACATGAACACAATTAAAATAAACAGAGAGAGAATAGTGGTCATAGTTGAAGAGAGGTGGGTTATGTTGCTTTGGGGTACAGCTGTAAAGACTATCACAGGAATGTGATTTACATGAGGCCGAAAGCAGTCCTACATACTTGATTCTCACCTTATGTCTGTTTGGCCCACCACACTGTACAAAATGTAAGGAGGAGTTCTAAAAGGTCTGAGGAGGTTGTAGAGATTTTAAACATGTTTCAGATAGGCATGGTAAGAAAAAATTAAAGGAACTTAACCAGGATTTAAAGAAAAACCTGAAGGTTTACATAATTAATTAATGTTTAGAAATATCAAACATTGTTATTAAAGCTATAGACTAACATTTGTTCTCATTTGCAGCAGGGTCCATGATATAAATATCTATAAGAATCAGAAATGTAACAAAAATGAGTGAAAATGGACCAGCTGTAATCAGTATAGTGTGGTGGGGATTATGGAAACTGCTTATCTAACATGAGCAGCTTCTGCTCCACTCATTGTTGGCATGTGGGCATATAAGCCTATTATTACCAAATCTCTTAAGAATTGGAGTTTATATGTAAAATATTTTGTTTAATAAATAAGAACAGCTAATTCAAATGTATAAAATTAATGAATGTGAAAGCCAAGTAAAAAACCTTTTTTGGACCATTTTGCAATCTTCGGTCTAAAGAGTATTAAAAAAATAGTAAGAGAGCTTTTGGCAGGATGAAGGAAAAACCTGACAAGTAGATGATACATTAGAATAGATGTTGAGTCCAGTTGTAGAATCCATCCTGGAATATCTTCAATATTTGATAATTATATATAGGTCATATATAACTGATGAGTTATCTGCATAAAAGCAAAAGTGTTACACAGAGGTATTATCAGGCACTGCTTAGGATTGTAGGATCAGTTTTTAGGTCTCTCTTTTTTTTTAAGGCTTGATATTAACTGTAGTCGTTTAGGACTTAATATGGAGTAAATGGAATAAACATGTCTTATGTGCAGTGGCAATTTTATTGTTTACAGGGAACAGAAAGAACAGCTTCAAAAGATGAAGGACTTTGGGTGTGAGCCACAGATGGCCGACCACCCACCACCACAGGATTCAAGGTTGCAGAACACACCTTCAAGACCCACCATGTATCCGGTATGGGAAAAGGTGTTCTCAGAAAATGAGACGGTTTCTACTCTGTATGTTTATATGTTGTTTTATTCTTTTTTACATTACAATAAGTGTAAATTTTCTCTGTGGAAAGTGTACATTTTGGTAAAGTAAAAACTGGTAATTGACCTTTGACCATCTTATAGGTATAGTCAAAACTACGGCAGAAATGCTGTTTTTCCCAGGTTTTGCTGAGTACACCAAGCACACCTGAATCGCATGACTTCATGTTCACAGAATTGTATGGTTTTCCTAAGAAGTTTCTATGTCCAGATAGGCCTGTTTTCCCCTCTGTGCAGGGCTAGATGTGAGCCTCTTGGTGATGCTTATCCGTTTAGACCACTAGTTCTTCAGCAGGGGAGGAGATCGAACGTCACACTCCAGTCCATATGCTGGTACTGTTCACTAAGTTGTGAAAAGGGGTGCTTATGTTTTGTTTTCTTTGATTTTTTTTTTCTTAAGATTTATTTTATTTATTTGAAAGACAGAGTTACAGAGAGAGGTTGAAACAGAGAGAGAGATCTTCCATCCGCTGGTTCACTCCCCAGATGGCCGCAACAGCCGGAGCTGCACTGATCTGTAGCCAGGAGCCTCTTCCGGGTCCCCCACACAGGTGCAGGGACCCAAGGACGTGGGCCATTTTCTCTTGCTTTTCCTGGCCATAGCAGAGAGCTGGATTGGAAGAGGAGCAGCTGGGACTAGAACCAGCGCCCATATGGGATGCCTGCGCTTCAGGCTAAGGCTTTAACCCGCTGTGCCACAGTGCCTGCCCAATTGGTTTGGGCTTTTTGTTTTTCTCATTTGTGATTTACCTTTAAGCCAGTGATAAGCTTTAAAAAAGATACCATGCAACTAATTTCATGACAGCACATTAAGAGGAACAGCCACTGCTGAGCCTCTTGTCTCCTGACCCTTGTATGCACACGCAGTGTTTCTCTAGATCTGTCTCCTGTCAGACTCAACATGCTCAGAATGGGGCTCACAGTCATCTCCCATCGAACTGTTCTTTCTCCTCACTGTCATCTGGTCACCATAATTCAACCTGGCAGTCAGCCCCATGCTCCATTTACCACCTTTTTAATATTGCTGAGGTATTTTCATCCACTTCCCACAACCTCAGTTCCAGCCTCTGTCAGTTCTTGCCTAGGTTACTTCAGGAACATTCTCATTCATCTCTGTCCATCTCATTCCACTGTCAGAGTGAGTAATGTATATTATTGGCTGTTTTGAGTCTAAACTAGTGGCCAGTAAACTGAAAACAAACCAGAAGCAATGAACTTAAGAGAAATGGGAACTAAGTATTTGAGTCAAGCTTAGAAGATTAAAATATATTTGGAGTTTCAGTGTTGAATGGATGGGACCTTCTGCCAAAACATGCCACCCATATTTTTAATACAAATTTCTCTTGGCATTTGGTGGTTGCTTTTAGAAAACAAATGTGGGGCCAGCACTGTGGCATAGCGGGTAAAGTCGCTGCCTGTAGTGCCAGCATCCCATATGGGCACCGGTTTTAGTCCTGGCTGCTCCACTTCCAATCCAACTCCCTGCTATGGCCTGGGAGGGCAAAGGAAGCTGGCCCAATTGGGAGACCTGGAAGAAGCTCCTGGCTTCAGATCGGCACAGCTCCCACCATTGCGACCGATTGGGGAGTGAACCAGCGGATGGAAGATCTCTCTCTCTCTCTCTCTCTCTCTCTCTCTCTCGGCCTCTCCTTCTCTCTATGTAACCCTTTTTTTTTTTTTTTTTTAATTTATTTGACAGAGTTAGACAGAGAGAGAGAGAGAGAAAGGTCTTCCCTCTGTTGGTTCACCCCCCAAATGGCCGTGCCGATCCGAAGCCGGGAGCCAGGTGTGCTTCCTCCTGGTCTCCCACTTGGGTGCAAAGACCTAAGGACCTGGGCCATCCTCCACTGCCTTCCCAGGCTACAGCAGAGAGCTGGATTGGAAGTAGAGCAGCCGGGACTTGAACTGGCGCCCCTAGGGGATGCCGGCACTGCAGGCGGTGGCATTTCCCGCTATGCCACAGCGCCGGCCCCATCCTTTTAGTTACTTTTTTTTGTTTCTCAGTGCTCATGTTCTTTGTTGATCCTACCCTTGCCACAAACTACTGTTGTCCAGCAGACAACTGAAAGGAATAGCAGGCCAGGGGCCATCCGTCATCCCGAGTTTTTCTCATACTGGAAGGTTACTGGTTTTGTAGATGAGATAGGGAGTAGAAAGATAATTTATAGCTGAGGTTCTTAAGGAATGAACATAATAATTATTATAGATTTTGTTTTGTTTTAAAGATTTATTTATTTTAATTGAAAGGCAGAGTTACAGAGAGGCAGAGAGAGAGAGAGAAATCTTCCATCTACTGGTTCACTCCCCCAATGGCTGCAACAGCCAGAGCTGGGCCAATCTGAAGTTAGGAGCCAGGAGCTGCTTCCAGGTCTCCAATTTGGGTACAGGAGCCTAAGCATTTGAGCCATCTTCTA
Organism: Sylvilagus floridanus; assembly: GCA_949820135.1. Lineage (NCBI taxonomy): Eukaryota > Metazoa > Chordata > Mammalia > Lagomorpha > Leporidae > Sylvilagus > Sylvilagus floridanus. The sequence goes on along the minus strand of OX463228.1, from coordinate 4,468,915 downwards.
CTGCTTTCCCAGGCCAGAGCAGAGAGCTGGATCAGAAGTGGAACAGCCGGGACTCGAACCGGCATCCATATCAGATGCCGGCACTGCAGGCGGCTGCTTTACCCCCTACGCCACAGCACCAGCCCCTTGTTTTTGTTTTAAACTAAGGACCCCACACTCAGAAACGCGGTTGGTTTGGGGTGGGCCTGAGACATCTGAGTCTAAGTGGATACTACCCTATTTTGGGGTAAGGAGAAGAAAGAAAGGATGTGGTGCATTGTTGGAATAGATGATAGTGTTGAGAGCAGTTTCTTTTTCTCTTCCTTTTTTTCTGAGTGAGAAAGAGATCTTGGATCTGCTGATTTACTACCCAAATACCCACAGCAGCAAAAGCTGGGCCAGGCCAAAACCAGGAGCCTAAAACTTCACCCAGGTCTCCCTTCTGGGTAGCAGGTACCCAAGTGTATCTGCTGTTCCCTAGGGTGCACATTAACAGGAAGCTGGATCAGAAGCTGAGGCGGGACTCCATCCCAGGCACTCTGATGTAGGGTGTGGGCATCACAAGCAGCAGTTGTACCACAGTACCCTCCCTTCTTTTATTCCTTTTTCTAAGCAACTTTATTTAGGTATAATTCATATGTCACCCAATTTAAATGTAGACTTCATTGATTTTTAAAAATTAAATTCAACAAGCAACTGTCACAGTTATAAACCAGTTCTAGAACATTTCATCTCCCTAGTAAGATCCCTCTGCCAGTTTGCAGATTAATCCTTACTCCTGCTCTCAGTTCCTAGCAACCATTACTTTGAGGTTTGCCTTTGTGGGCATTTCATATAGATGGAATTATGTGGTATATGCCCTTTTGCATCTGTTTTCTTTTACTTAGCATAATATTTTCACTTCATTCATGTGATGCATGAATCAATATTCTGTGTCTCTCTCTTTTTTTTTTTTAAAGACATTTATTTATTTATTTAAAAAGCAGAGATGCAGAGAGTGGGGGGGTCTTCCATCCTTTGGTTCACTCCCCATATGGCCACAATGACTGGAGCTGGGCTGATCTGAAGCCAGGAGCCAGGATCCTCCACCAGGTCTCCCAAACAGACACAGGGACCCAAGGATATGGGCCGTCTTCAGCTGCTTTCCCAGGCCATAGCAAAGAGCTGGATCGGAAGTGGAGCAGCCAGGTCTCAAAGCAGCGCCCATATGGGATTCAAGCACTGCAGGCGGGCGGCTTTACCTGCTCCGCCACAGTGCCGGCCCCTCTGTATCTTTTATCAATGAATAATAATGCATTGTGTGTATAGACCATATTCTGTTTATTCATTTATCAGTTCACAGACATTTGGGTTGCTAAATAACTGATATTTGTATGCAGTTTTTTGGGTGGATGTATGTTCTTATTTTTCTTGGACAAATACCTGGAAATGAAATCACTGGGTTCTTTTCAGAATGACAAACCATTTTCCAAAGTAGTGACACTATTTTTTTTCCCCACTAACAGTCTAAGGGGGTTCTTCTCTCTCCACGTCCTCACAATCATTTGTTTTTATGTGTCTTACCACTTTGACCCATTCTAGTCAGTGTAAAATGGTACCTCATTATGGTTTTAACTTACATTTCTCTAGTAATATTGAGTTTCTCTTCATGTACTTATTGGCCATTAGTGTATCTTCTTGGTAGAAATAACCCTTCAAATCTTAAGCCTATATGTATATTTTTATTGTGTGTCTTACTGAATTTTAAGAGTTTCATGTATTCTGAATTCAAGTATTTCATCAGATAAGAGATTTACATAATTTTCTACCTCTGTGTGTGTGGCATATCTTTCCATTTTTCTGATGGTGTCGTAAGCACAAAGTCTTAAATTTTGAATGAATCCAATTTATTAATTTTCTCTTTTTTAAGATATCTATTTTATTGGGGCCAGCACTGTGACATAGTAGACTAAACCTCCACCAGCAGCACTGGCATTCCATATAGGTGCTGGTTCATATCCCAGCTGCTTTACTTCCAGTGCAGCTCTTCGTTAATGGCTTGGGAAAGCAGTGGAAGATGGCGCAAATGCTTGGGCATTTGGAAGGCCTGGGGGAAGCTCCTGGCTTCATGGCTTTGGGTGGGCTCAGCTCCGGCCATTGCAACCATTTGGGGAGTGGATCAGCAGATGGAAGACCTTTCTCTTTGTCTCTCCCTGTTTCTGTGTGTAACTCTACCTCTCACATAATTTTTTTTTTTTTTTTGACTTGCAGAGTGGACACTGAGAGAGAGAGACAGAGAGAAAGGTCTTCCTTTTGCCGTTGGTTCACCCTCCAGTGGCCGCCGCGGCCAGCACGCTACGGCTGGCGCACCGTGCTGATCCGATGGCAGGAGCCAGGTGCTTCTCCTGGTCTTCCATGAGGTGCAGGGCCCAAGCACTTGGGCCATCCTCCACTGCATTCCCGGGCCACAGCAGAGAGCTGGCCTGGAAGAGGGGCAACCGGGACAGAATCCAGCACCCTGACTGGGACTAGAACCCGGTGTGCCGGCACCAAAGGTGGAGGATTAGCCTATTGAGCTGCGGCGCCGGCCTCTCACATAAATTTTTTAAAAAATATATTTATTTTATTTATTTGAAAGGCAGAGTTAGAAAGGTACAGAGAGAGGGAGATATCTCCCATCCACTAGTCACTCTCCAAATGGCCGCAATGGCTAGTGCTGGGCTAGGCTGAGGCCAGGAGCCTAGAACTCCATTCAGGTCTCCTACATGGGTATTAGGGACCCAAGGACTTGGTTCATCTTCTGCTGCTTTCTCAGACCTATTAGCAGGGAACTAGATTGGAAATGGAGCTGCTTGGACTTTAACCAGTACTCATATAGGATGCTGGCATCACAGGTGGTGGCTTAACCCTCTATGCCACGCTGCTGCCCCCTAATTTTTTTCTTTTATGTATCAGAACCTGGTTTTAATTTCCACTTATCTGTAATAAATTGTGGCGTGCTCATCCACTAAGCTATTTGCTCTGTTCTCTAGCCTCCAGGATCCTATAGACCGCCCCCTCCTATGGGCAAACCACCAGGTTCGATTGTAAGACCCCCTGCTCCACCAAGATCGTCTGTTCCTATGACCAGGCCTCCGGTCCCAATACCGCCACCTCTACCACCTCCACCTCCGCCTCCGCCTCCTCCTCCAGTGATAAAGCCACAGACTTCAGCTGTGGAACAGGAACGCTGGGATGAAGATTCTTTCTATGGGCTGTGGGATACAAATGATGAACAAGGATTGAATTCAGAATTTAAGCCTGAAACAGCGTCAATTCCATCTGCACCAGTATTACCACCCCCACCTGTTCACTCTTCCATTCCACCTCCTGGCCCAATGCCTATAGGTATGCCACCAATGTCCAAACCACCACCAGTACAGCAGACTGTTGATTATGGCCATGGTCGAGGTAAGTAATGGTAGTATTTGGGATTCTGTAGGAATTGTTATTCTTATATCTGAAGCTTTCACTGTTTCCTTAAGTTTCACTGTTACAACATTTTATGCTTGGTTTTGTTTGTCAGATATATCCTCTAATAAAGTTGAGCAAATACCCTATGGAGAAAGAATAACTCTACGCCCAGATCCACTACCTGAAAGGTCAACTTTTGATACAGGTAAGATTTCCAGAGAGAATAGCATTTTTTTATTTTATTTTTTAAGATTGATTTATTTATTTGAAAGTCAGTTACAGAGAGAGAGATCAGTCTTCCATCCACTGATTGACTCCCTAAATTTCCTGAACATCAGCCAGGGCTGGGCCAGGCTGGAGCCAGGAGTCAGGAGCTTCATTTGGGTCTCCTACATGAGTGCAGCGGCACAAGCACTTGGGCCATCTTCCACTGCTTTCTCAGGCACATTAGTAGGGAGCTGGACCAGAAGTGGAACAGCCAGGAATCGAACTGGCACCGTAGTGCTAGCCCCAAGAGTAGTATTTTTAAATATTTTTGGGCCTAATTATCACATGAATTTCCTTTTGGTAATATTTTCAGGGCCTTCTTTTAGTATAGCTAAAAGATTGTTACTGAATTTAGGACAGCAGTTTATGCTAGATTTGTATTTTTTTTGTTTTTCTTTCCAAAAAAGGGATACAGTTCTTGTTTTGTACTAATTGTTTTTGTAGAGCATGCAGGCCAACGTGATCGTTATGATAGGGACAGAGACCGTGAGCCTTATTTTGATCGTCAAAGTAATATTATAGCAGATCATCGAGATTTTAAAAGAGATCGAGAGACACATAGAGATCGAGACCGGGATCGTGGTGTTATTGACTATGACCGGGATCGATTTGACAGAGAACGCCGACCCCGAGATGACAGGTATGCTATGAAAACTGCTAGGTGTGCCAGATAAATGAGTTCAGCAAAAGTTAGTATATTTAAGGGAAATGTAGTTGATAACCTATTCACATGCGTATGTGTGTCTGATCTGGAGAGAGAAGAGCAGTTCTGGACCAACTTTCAGGAAAGTAGGTATCTGAGTTTTACTAGCTTGAATTCCAGAGGGTTATATAGGAAATGGAGATGATCAGAAAGAAAAGGAAATGTTATTGTCAAATTTATAAGCATTCATGTCTTAATTAGTAGGTAAAGGATTTATCTTTGCAGTTTCTGAGCTTTGTAGATGTTTATGTAAAGTAGATATAAAATAAAAATCAAAGCAAAATGTGGACCATGTAGAACAACTACCCATAGAAAAAATTGGGCAGATGATGGTGGTGTATTCTGAAACATAGACCTCTGTATATTTTCTGTACACTAATTTCCTGTTTTACCTTCTAGGACTCAGTCATATCGAGACAAAAAAGACCATTCTTCATCCAGGAGAGGGGGGTTTGATAGGCCATCCTATGACCGGAAGTCTGACCGCCCAGCCTATGAAGGGCCATCCATGTTTGGAGGTAGAGTGATACCTATAATTACAAGGATGTTAAGCATGTAAAGAAAGTTGAAGCATAATTTCTTTATGGTGCTTTTTCTAAGATTAATTTGTTTATTTGAAAGGCAGAATGAGAAAGGCACATCTTCTGTCCGCTAGTTCACACCCCAAATGGCTGCAATAGCCAGGACTAGGCCAGGCTGAAGCCAAGAGCCAGGAAATCCATCCTGGTCTCTGACGTGGGTGGCAGGGGCCCAAGTACTTAGACCATCATCTGTTGCCTCCCAGGTACATAGTTGGAAGCTGGTCCAGAAGCAGGATAGCCCTCAAACTTGCACTCAGATACGAAATGTTGGCATTGCAAACAGCACTTAACCCACTGTGCCACGACACCAAACTCTTTTTTGGTGCTTTTTCTGATTGATTCTATACCATACACAGCTTTCCATATGTAAACCTATTAGTGGTTCTGTGACTTTTAATTGAGTGGGTAAAATTTAAGACCCTTACTGTTGGATGCTTTGGTTGCTTTTAGCTTTCACTGTTACCAATTTTACTTAACTAGAAACTCATACCTATTTATAGGAACAAGCTTTCGTAAATTGATGATGCTTGTTCTCAGAACTATAAAGCAGAGTTTACAAAACTATTGTCACACGTGGACTATCCAGCAGAGTATTTAGTCTGTGTTCTGTTGCTTAACTGTATTCTTAGATTTAAATATTTATTTATTTGAAAGGCTGTGTCACATACACATGCGCGCGTGCACACACACACACGCAATCTTTGATTTGGTTCACTCTCCAAGTGGCCACAAACAGCAGTGCTGGGCCAGGCTGAAGCCAAGAGCCAGGACCTCCATCTGAGTCTCCCACAGTAGGTGACGGGGATTCAAGTTCTTGAGCCATCTCCTGCTGCTGCACATTAGTAGGGAACTGTATCAGAAGTGGAGTAGCCAGGACTTGAACCAGCATTCTGTTAGAGGATGTGGTGGTGGCTTAACCTGCTTCACTGTGATACCCGCCCACACCATTTCTTACATTTTGTACAAGCAAGGATGAGTTCAGTATTTTGTTTGCTTGAAATCATAGCCAAGTCTTCTCATTTTCTTGATTTTGGTAGAATTATATTAATCTTTCTCTATTTAAGGTTTAAAGTGGCCCTCAAACCACTAGACTTAGTAATTTTGTTCAACTGCTGGAATTCTAGGAGAACGAAGGACTTACCCAGAGGAACGAATGCCCTTGCCAGCCCCTTCACTAAGCCACCAGCCACCTCCGGCTCCTCGGGTTGAGAAGAAGCCTGAATCGAAGAACGTGGATGACATTTTGAAACCACCAGGCCGAGAGAGCAGACCTGAGAGGGTGAGTCCTGTGGAGCCGCCTGGTGTGCTGAAAAGCGGAAGATCAGGGGTCTTTGTAGCGCTGTTTGTATGCTGTTACTATTGGGCTACTTCAGCTTTCCTGTGGTTGCTGTTTGCATGCTATGGTAGTCCCCCCTTTTCCACAGTTTTGTTTTCCATAGTTTCTGTTAACCCACAGTCAGCAATGATAATATTATACAGTTCCAGAAATAAGCAATTCATAAGTTTTAAATACACGCCATTCTAAGTAGTGTGATGAAATCTTATGCCATCTTACTGTGTCCTGCTTAAGAAGTGAATAATCTTTTTTGTCCTTCTTATCTATATACTACCCACCTATTAGTCATTTAGTAGCTGTCTTGGTTATCACATCAGTTGTCACAGTATCTCGGTGCTTCTGTGTAAGATTCACTATTATCCTTGGTTTTAGATTTCTCTTGAGGGACTTGGAATGTATCCCCCATGGATAAAAGTTTACTACTGTATGTCTTCTACCATATAAACTTCTGGTTTATTCCTATCTTTGAATGTAAAATCTGTCTCCTGTAGGAAAAAGATGAATTGAGTTGTATTTTTTTATGCAGTCTGACAGTCTCTGCCTTTTGACTGTATTGCTTAATACATTCACAATTTTTATATAAATATAATTGGTTAATTTAATTTTTGAATTATTCATTGCAAAGTATATAGAAATACAGTTGGTTTTTGTGTACCCACCTTACATTCTACAACATTGCTGAACTCATTTACTAGTTCTAACAGAATTGTGGTGAATTCTTGGGATTTTTCTGTACGTTAGAACATGTCATCTGCAAATACAGTTTTACCTCTTTCTGTGATGAACACCTGCGTCTGGCTAGAAGTTTCAGTACAGTGTTGGACAGATGTGGCGGAAGTAGGCATCCTGCTCTTATTTCTGATCTTACAGGGAAAATGTCTTGTCGTTTGCCATTAATTATGATGTTATCTGGGATTTTTAGAGATGCGTTTTATCAAGTTGAGAAAATTCTGTTGTTAGTTTGTGAATGTTTTTACCATGAGAGGAAGTTGGATTTTGCTGAATGCCTCTTTTTGCATCAATTAATTGATAACTCCTTTGTTTTTGTTTTTTAGTCTGTTGATATAGTGTATCATATTGGTTGATTTTTGTATGTTAACTTGTATCCCTGAAGTAAATTCTACTTGGTCATGATATTCTTTGTTTTTTCTAATATTTATTTATTTGAAAGGGAGAGTGACAGAGAGAAAAAGAGAGAGAGAGAGAGAATGAATGAATGAATGAATGAATGAATGAATCAGGGGATCTTGCAGCTACTGGTTCACTCCTCAAATGGCCACAACAGCCAGGTCAGGGCCAGGCTGAAGCCAGGAGCAGGAATACAGGTGGCAAGCCCCAAGCACCTGGACTGTTTTCTTCAGCCTTCACCAGGTGCATTGTCAGGAGTCTGGATCCTAAATAGAGCAGCTGGGACTTGAACTGGCACTCTCATATGGGATGCCAGCATCACAAGCCACCACTTAACCCACTGTGCCACAATGCCAGTCCCAATGTGTCTATTATGTGTTGGTAGGTAGTTTACTAGTATTTTGTTGAAGGTTATTGTATTCATATTCATAACATATAGTTTTCTTGTGATGTCTTTGCTTTTTGTATCAGGGTAATGCTGGCCTCATAAAAATTGGGAATTATTAGGCCGGCGCCGTGGCTCAACAGGCTAATCCTCCGCCTTGCGGCGCCGGCACACACACCGGGTTCTAGTCCCGGTCGGGGCGCCGGATTCTGTCCCGGTTGCCCCTCTTCCAGGCCAGCCCTCTGCTGTGGCCCAGGAGTGCAGTGGAGGATGGCCCAAGTGCTTGGGCCCTGAACCCCATGGGAGACCAGGGAAAAGCACCTAGCACCTGGCTCCTGCCATCGGATGAGCGCGGTGCACCGGACGCAGCGCGCCATCCGCGGCAGCCATTGGAGGGTGAACCAATGGCAAAGGAAGACCTTTCTCTCTGTCTCTCTCTCTCACTGTCCACTCTGCCTGTCACAAAAAAAAAAAAAAAAAAGGGGAATTATTGCTTCCTATTCTGTTTTTTAGAAGAATTTTTGAAGAATTGGTGTTCTTTTTTTTTTTTTTTTTTTTTTTGATGGGCAGAGTTAGAGAGAGAAAGGTCTTCCTTTTTCTGTTGGTTCGCCCCCCAAGTGGCTGCTACGCACGTGCTGCTGGCATGTTGCGACCGGTGTGCTGCACTGATCCGAAGCCAGGAGCCAGGTGCTTCCTCCTGGTCTCCCATGTGGGTGCAGGGCCCAAGGACCTGGGCCATCCTCCACTGCACTCCAGAGCCACAGCAGAGAGCTGGACTGGAAGAGGAGCAACCAAGACAGAATCCGGGCCCCGACCCGGACTAGAACCCAGGGTGCCCACAGCGCCGCAGGAACAGGATTAGCCTAGTGAGCCGCGGTGCCGGCCATATTGGTGTTAATTCTTTAAATATTTGCTAGAATTCAGTAATGAAACCATTTTGATCTGGGCTTTTCTTAGTGTGTGGTTATTTTTATTGGTAATTCAGTCTCTTCACTGGTCAGAGGTCCGCTCAGTTTGTCAGTTTCTTCTTCAGTCAGTTTTTAAAAAATTTTATTTATTCAGAAGGCAGAGTGACAGAGGGAGACACAAAGATCATCTAATGGTTCATTCCCCAAATGGCCATGACAGGGCAGCCAGGATCTCCTCCTGTGTCTCCCATCTGGAGGTCATGGGTCCAAATATGCAGACAATCTTGAGCTGCCTTCCCAGGTGCACTAGCAGGAAGCTGGATTGGAATAAGAGCAACCAGAACTCAAACTAGCATTTCAATATGGGATTCTGGTATCACCGGCAACTTCAGCTTAACCTGCTACACCACAGCTGATATGGGATGCCAGTGTAGTAAATGGCTGCTTAACCTGCTGTGCCACACACCAGTCTTTAAATTTCCCTTTAAATGCTGTTTTTAGCTTTATCCCATAGTTTTGGTATGTTAGGTTTTCATTTTCATTCATTTCAGAGTATTTCTTTTGATTTCTTCTTTGACTCAGTGATTATTTAGGAATGTGTTGTTTCACTTCCACATATTTTTTAATGTTCCCTATTGTTCCCTACATTGCTTTTTTTTTTTTTTTTTCTTTTTTAAGATTTACTTGTTGGACCCACACTGTGGCATAATGGGTAGAGTTGCTGCCTGCCCTGCTGGCATCCCATATGGGCACCCATTCTAGTCCCGGCTATTCCACTTCTGTTGCAGTTTCTTCCTAATGAGCCTGCAAAGCAGCAGCAGATGGCCCAAGTCCTTGGGCCCCTGCACCCACATGAGAGTTCTGGATGAAGTCCTAGTTCCTGGCTTTGGCCTGGCCCAGCCCTAGCCATTGCAGCTATTTGGGGAGTGAACCAGAGGATGGAAGATCTTTGTCTGTCTGTCTGTCTGTCTGTCTCTCTCTCTCTCTCTCTGCCTCTGCCTCTCCTTTTCTGTAACTCTGCCTTTCTAATAAACAAAGAAATCTTTTTAAAAAATTTATTTATTAGAAAAGCTGAGTGACAGAGAGACGAACAGAAGTCTTCCATCTGCTGGTTCACACCCCAAAAGACCACAACAGTCAGGATTGGCTGAGGCTGAAGCCAGATCCAGGAACTCCATCCTGGTTTCTTACATCAGTGGCAGGGACTCAAGTACTTCAGCCACCATCTGCAGCTTTTCCAGCTGCACTAGTAGGAAGCTGATTGGGAAGCAATGCAGCCAGGGCTCAAACTAATGCTCCAGTGTGGGACGCCAGCATCGCAGGCGGCAACTTAACTCACTGCACCACATTGCCATTCCCCCTCCTGTTACTTTCTAATCTCATTCCATTGTGGTCAGATAACATTCTTTCAATTACTTCTACCCTTTCAAGTGTAGGAAGGTTTGTTTCATGGCCTGCCATGTGATCTGTTAGGGAGAATGATAGGTCATTTTTAACTGAGATCTCACTGCAAAACAAATAATCTCTGAATGACTTTTTTTTTGGGGGGGTCTGTTACATTTCAGATTGTTGTCATAATGAGAGGATTACCCGGTAGCGGGAAGACACATGTTGCAAAACTTATTCGAGTGAGTATGGAAAAACTGACAAAACCAATTGTTTGCCTTAGCTACTTGCCTTCTTAGTAAGTAGAGTGATATTGATGTAGGTAACTCGCAATTGACCTGTGTCCCATGTAGCTCATATAAAGTATTTATTTTAATTTTATTTGAAAGGCGAACAGCGAGATCTTCCATCTGCTGGTTCATTTACCAAATGCCCATAACAGCCAGGGCTGGACCAGGCCAAAGCCAGGTGCTTAGAAATTAATCTGGGTCTTCCACATGTGTGGTAGGAACCCAAGTACTGGAGCCATCACCCATTGCCTCCTAGGGTGTGCATTAACAGGAAGCAGGAATCAGAAGTGGAGCTGAAACTCAAGCCAGGCACTCCACGTGGGATGTGGGTGTCTCGAGTGGCATCTTAACTGCCACATCAAACACCCATCCCAGTTTCTTTCTCCTTAGACAAATATTTTTGCTTTTGTTTGTTTGAATCCACTAGATTGTACTAATGAGTACAAATTTCATAAATACAACTTTAGGAATATAGTGAGTTTTCCCACCACACCACCCTCCCACCCTCCGTGAATTCTTTTAACCTTCTTAACTACGTGATTCTTAGGATAAGGAGGTTGAATTTGGAGGACCAGCACCCAGAGTTCTAAGCCTGGATGATTACTTCATCACTGAAGTGGAAAAAGAAGAAAAAGATCCGGATTCTGGAAAGAAAGTGAAAAAGAAGGTAAAGTGTTTGTTCCCATTTAAAGGAAAACGTCCTAGAGAGAGATGGGGTATCTTTGAAGACAAGGACTTCTTTCTTTTTGGAACATGAACTTTAGAACTCAGGTGTGAATGAAGGACTACAGAGTCATCTCTGTCTATATCTGTGCTAAACTAAAGAAATGATTGAGGATGATTTTTGCTCTGGCTAACACCAGCTCTCTATCGGGGATTCATAGGTAATGGAATATGAGTATGAAGCCGAGATGGAGGAGACCTACCGTACCAGCATGTTCAAAACTTTCAAAAAGACTCTGGACGATGGCTTTTTCCCCTTCATCATTCTGGATGCCATCAATGACAGAGTGAGGCATTTTGACCAGTTTTGGAGTGCAGCAAAAACCAAAGGATTTGAGGTAAAGTGTTAAGAGAACTTCAAAGCATTTGTGTTGCTATTTAAGTGTTGTATTTCTTTTCCTAATCATCATTTGTTCTTGCATAGGTGTATTTGGCTGAAATGAGTGCAGATAACCAGACTTGCGGCAAGAGAAATATTCATGGAAGAAAACTTAAAGAAATAAATAAGGTAATTTTCAGAAATAGAGAATGGTGGAGCATCCTAAACTTCACTCCGTCTGTATGAGCACTGTTACCTGGAGACTTTCCTTCAGAATATCTTTTCTACTTGCTTTAGTAAATTGTTTTTTTCCTTTGTATACAAAGGTGTGACCTAGGTTTTCTTGGAACCAACCGGTTAGACTTAATAGTACTAGTTAAATTTAGCTGGCATGCTCACTTGGTCTTTCTTTGAGTAGTTTCTGGAGGACCGTTGCGATAACTTGAGCTGAATCTCTCACTAGATGGCTGATCATTGGGAAGCTGCACCTCGTCACATGATGCGTCTAGACATTCGTTCTTTGCTGCAAGATGCTGCTATCGAAGAGGTGAGTGTCCTTTGGCTCGAAGGCAGCACAAAACAAGCTTTTATTCCAGCTTTTTACTTTGAATCATTTTATACCTGCAGAAAAATTGCATCCATATCATGAAAACACTTGTATACTTTCATTGACATTCACTTTTTGTTACTATTTTGCCACAATTTCTCTATAAATTGCTATAAATAATGTTGTCATTATTGTTGTAGAGCTATCTGAGAATTAAGTTGCAGCCCTCAGAACCCTTCACGTCCATAAATACATCAGCACATCAGACCTAAGAGCAAGACATTCTCTTCCAAAACCGGTTAATTATCAAATTCAGGAAATTTAACATTGATGATATACTATATTAAGTAATATACATTTCCTGAATAGAATTTCTTGAATTATCTGATATACAATCCATACTCAGATTTCACTAGTTGTCCCCATCATGTGCTTTTATTTTCTTTTTAAAAAAGATTTATTTATTTATTTGAAAGGTAGAGTAACAGAGAGGCAGAAAAAGAGAAATCTTCTATCTGCTGGTTCACTCCCCAAATGGCTGCAACAGCTGGAGCTTCTTCCAGGTCTCCCACACAGATGCAGGGTCCCAAGGACTTGGGCCGTCTTCTACTACTTTCCCAGGCCATAGCAGAGAGCTGGACCGGAAGTGTGGAACACCTGGGACTCGAACTGGCACCCATATGGGATGCTGGCACTGCATACTGGGGCTTTAACCCACTGCACCACAGCGCTGGCCCCAAGATGTGCTTTATAACAATTTTCAAACCTCCAGGATTCGACTCCCCTTTAATTTAAAAAGAAACTTGGTCAGTTTTGTCATTGTTGTGAAAGATAAAGGGACATTTGAGTGTATGGGCCAGTTGTCTTGTAGAATGTTCCTCAGTTTGAATTTGTCCATTTGTCTGCACATGTTTAGGTTTAGGTTAAACATTAGCAGGAATGCTGCCTAAGAGGTGATGTGTGCTTAGTGCTTTATATGGGAAGCTGTAAGATGCCACTTTGTTTATGGTGACTTAAACATTGATCACTTGGTTAAGGTAGTGTCTCTTGGCTCTTTTGCTACTTTTTCTTTTTTGTAATAAGAAATCCGTAGAAGATGCTTCGTTACTATTCTCTTCCCTAACAGAATACATTAATAATTCTTTCCTGAATCAACTATTAATTTGGTGGGAGAAAATTGTTACCGTGGAAAAAAGACAGAGTTTCTGTTTTAACTAGTTCTATGCTTCTGTTTTATTTAACTTTTCCTGTGAGCTTTATCTACACTCAATGTTGTCACTGTGTTTGTATTTTCATTTCCCATCTTCCACATCCCTTTTCCTCCTGGCTTCTGTCCTCACCGTTCTCCACAGACTCTTCACTGGTAATTTCTGTGACAGTCGGCAGGCCTGGCTTGCTGCTTAATTTTGTAGCCATATGTGAAATACTTGATCATGCCCATATTCTCAAGAACATATTTGTTTCTTGACTTTTGAGAATCCACATTTTTCCAGTTTTATTTTTCTGACCATTTCTTTTTAGTCTCTTTCCTTGGCTTCTCCTGGTACCCAATTCTTTTTTTAATACTAAACTTTTTTTAAAAGATTTATTTGTTTATTTGAAAGGCAGAATTTTGCAGAGAGGGAGAGACACAGGTCTCACATACGGGTGCAGGAAAACAAGGACTTGAGTGATTTTACACTGCTTTCCCAGGCGAATTAGGAGGGAGAAGGATTGGAAGTAGAGTAGCTGGGACTTGAACTGATGTCCGTACATCACAGGCACACAGACATCATAGGCAGCAGCTTTACCCAGTATGCTACCATGCTGTCCTTACCCAGTCCTTAAAACAACTCCTTCAGTGCCTCTATTCTAGGCTCTTTGCACTTTGTATATAAATAATCAAAATATTTTTAGTAGCTTGGATTGCCACATATGTATCTAAATTTATAAAGACTGGGATGAATTACATCAGTTTAAACAACCTTTCTGAGTGGAGATGATTTTTATAATTCATTTTATCATTATTTTTCAAATTTTCTATCAAAAAAAAAAAACCCCATGTATTATCTTGGTATGCCTCAAACACAACTTATCCAAAATGTAATTCATCCAGTAGTTTTTCTTTTCTGATATTCTCTATTTTAGTAATTAGAACCACCAATCACTTGATTGCTACAACCAGTAATCTAGGATTATCTCTGACTTTTTTTTTTTTTTAAAGATTTAGTTATTTGATTGGCAGAGTTACAGAGAGGGAGAGAGATCTTCCATCCATTGGTTCACCATCCATGTGGCTGCAATGGCTAGGGCTGGTCCGATCCTAAGCCAGAAGCTAGGAGCTTCTTCTGGAACTCCCAAGTGGGTGCAGGGGCCAAAGCACTTGAGCCATCTTCCGCTGCCTCACCAGGCCATAGCAGAGAGCTGGATCGAAGAGGAGCAGCTGAATTCAAGCCGGTGCCCATATAGAGTGCCAGCCTCCCAGGCAGAGGCTCAACTTACTACTCCAGAGCACCAGCCTCTATCTGAGTCGTTACTCTCCCCTTTACCAGTATTCAGCCCTGTCCCTCTCCATATAACTATTCACAAGTTGGCCAAGTGTACTTTATAAGTACTTTTCTAATCCTTCTACTCTAATTTGTATTGCTACTATCCTGGGCCAAAGATACTTCCATCCTACTTTTCACTATGCTATTTTTTACATTTTGAACTTTTGAATAATTTTCATGTTTTACTTGGTTGGAAAAATACATGTTAAAATTTTTAAAAAGAAATCCTTGTAATCCATAGGAATTTTTTTTTTAAGTCTGGCCCATTCTTTTTTTTTAAAAAAAAAAAAAAAAAAAGATTTATTGGGGCCGGCGCTGTGGCGGAGCAGGTTAACACCCTGGCCTGAAGTGCCGGCATCCCATATGGGTGCCGGTTCTAGTCCCAGCTGCTCCTCTTCTGATCCAGCTCTCTGCTGTGGCCTGGGAAAGCAGTAGAAGATGGCCCAAGTCCTTGGGATCCTGCACCCATGTGGGAGACCCGGAAGAAGCTCCTGGCTCCTGTCTTCAGACTGGCGCAGCGTCAGCCGTTGTGGCCATCTGGGGAGTGAACCATCAGATGGAAGATTTCTCTCTCTCTGCGTAACTCGACTTTCAAATAAATAAATCTTTTTAAAAAAGATTTATTTACTTGAAAGGCAGAGTTACAAAGAGCAGAGGCAGAATAAGAGAGGTCTTCAATCCACTGGTTCACTCCCCAAAAGGCCACGACAGCCAGAGCTGGGCCTATCTGAAACCAGGAGCTTCTTCTGGGTCTCCCATGGGGGTGCATGGGCCCAAGGACTTGGGCCAACTTCCTCTGCTTTACCAGACCATAGCAGACAGTAGGATCAGAAGTAGAGCAGCTGGGACACAAACCAGCACCCACATGAGATGCCGGCACTGCAAACAGTGGCGTCACCCACTCCGCCACGCGCCGGCCCCTCCGTAGGCATTCAAAACAAGTGGTCGTCTACTCAGAGCATTACACTTGACTTTATAGAGGGAGTTATGAAGATGCACATCCCAGGAAAATGAAGTTCAAGAGTATCATTCTGTTTTTTTATCATTTCTGTGTCAAAATTTGAGGTGTTAAAAATGACTTGGTGAATCTGTGCTTTCTTCCCTGGATGGCTGTGCTTAGTCTCAGTTTCAGTGAGGGCCTCAACATTTTCATAAATGTTGACATCTTTTTTCTTTTCATGATTATTGTCATGGTATAGGTGGAGATGGAAGATTTTGATGCAAATATTGAAGAGCAGAAGGAAGAAAAGAAAGATGCAGAAGAAGAGGAAAGCGAACTGGTAGGAGACAGACCAACCACTTTGAACAGTGTCTATTTATGAAAATCATTAAGAAGGGGTTAAATTCTGATCTATGATCAGAGTACTATTGTTGGTATATACTTTAATGGTAAAAGTTTCCTATAATCATCTTCAAGGAGACTTTTGGATAGTTTTTACTTTTTCCTCAGACCAAAAAAACCCCCTACTGTGTTGCTGAAAGAAAATTTTAACAGGGTGCTAAGAAACTCACCCGTATAACCTCATCTATTTGTGGGTGGTTTTAGGGGAGTATACTTTTTAAGAAAATCAATTACAGATATTAAGGGCTTTCTTACATTCCAGCAGATATGTGGTGTAACCTGTCTAACTTACGCATAATTGTATCTTCTTTGCTGCAAGATCTCAAAATTGAGTTTCTGGCAACTGAGCAGAAGAATTTATCGAATGAGGAGGCAGAGGGTTGCCACTGGCTGCTGGATTTATTTTTCATTTTATCATGTTAAGTGATGGGAAAAATATTTGTGTAGGCAATGGATTTTGCTTAGACTTATTAAAAGCTTATGTAGTGTGAATTCAAAGTTTCTGTGTACCTACTGTAAATACTTTTGATCACATCTCTGTAGAGCTGTTTGCCTTACCCTGTCATTCAAAAATATGCGGCCTGAAGTTATGTTGACTTTTCAGTGTTTGCTAATGAGCTACAGAGAATAGTAATGCCTTGGAATAGTGTTGCTTTTTAATTCCAGAATACTACTCGGTTTATTTAATACTCAGCCCTTGCTTAAAGTTCCTCTCATATTCTCCTGAAAATGTACAAAGCAAGAACACTGATTCTTACCCTCTAGAATATATATGTCTCCAAGGAGTGGTCCCATCAAATGCATGCGTGATAAAAGACTCTTGATAGAAACTGTGATTATATAGAGATGGTGTCAATTTCTACATTCCTAGGTTTTAAACATGGATTAAAAAATAAGATTTAAAGTTAATGGCCTTTGAGTCTCAATATGTTTTTTTTTTTTAACAGTATTTTTCTTAAGTTGTATTTTGACATAATCTAAAATACAGGCAGGAAATGCATTTAAAGGTCCACACTGTTCTGGACTAAGGCTGCTGACTTCTGTAACTACTTGCAGCGTGTGTACTAGACCATGATCATGAGAGAAGTCTGTAGTTCTATAGCTTCCTAGCTTTTTCAAAATACGTATGATCCGTAATAGGTGACTTGCTTAGATGTAGGTCAAACCTCTTCAGTTGCATGTACTACATTTTTTAAAGTTAAACACATTGTAATGCTATATTTTTACATCAGAAACATGGCAAGGAAGCCTTCACTTTCTACCCTGCTGGACTATCTTTTTTTTCACGTCGCCTACCATTGAAAGCAGTGGGAGGATGGGACAGGTTTAAGGAAGAACAGGATGGTTCCAGCAGGGAGACATTAATATACTTGTTTGCTTAACTTTATGTTATAAAACTTTCCTTAACCCATTCAAGGATGCAGTATCCAAATCTTCTACTATTGGGGTATAGTCCAAGAGTAAAAGATCATTGGAGAATGTTAACCAGAGGGTTGAGAGAAAGTCTTTAGTCACTCAGACCATTTTAATGGATTTCTCAGTAAACTTTGCATTTTCTGCTCTGGACTATTTAATACAGCTGGGTGAAATCTATACTTCTTGGTTAAGAGAATCCTTTTTGGGGGAATCATTGGCGTGATAGTTTGTCTTCTTTAGTGCCTCAGTAAACCTAGTATATATAAAAATATTATTCCAATAATGCTGAAGGTTTTCAGACAATTTTTGATACATAACTTGTATAGGTTTCTTTTGTACTTTTAGCACCCTCACTTCAGCCTAGCTTTGTCTTGGATTGTTCTCAAGATGTGTTTGGAAACAATATTTATAACCTGAAATACAACCTAGTAAATTGAAACTGAATTATTAGATCTGGCTTAAACACTAGAGATGTTTATAACACATAGGTTTCCTGAAGTAGTGACGATACTCTCATAAACTCCTACCTAAATGCTGTTGTCGTGAAATCTTCAACATGCCTTCTGACTTCCCCTATGTCAGTCTGTGCTGTGAACTTGAACATCCCCAACAGTAGAGAGATACAGTGACTCATCAAAGAAGATGCTGGCACCTTTGATGAATCTCTCCTGTTTAGGAGCTCCATTAAGTTTCTGTATGTTAGGGTCTAATAGGAAAACAGACTCCAAGTGAAGAAAAGAGGGCATCGTGACAAACCACACAAGACTGAATGGAAAGGAGGAATACCTAGTTCAGTAGGCACAGTGGAAGATTTGAAAATCTTTGGGAGTTTCTTTGAAATAAACCATCTAGTACTTTATGAAATATAAGATGTAAGTTACCTTTGGAGATTTCTGGTTTTTTGTATGATAGGAGAACGCAGTTTTATAAGACATCAGAAATAATCTAGTTTCCAAATGATGAAAGAAACTGATTCAATAAAATAGTCTGTAAGACCTAACTGGTAAATGGATTGAATCATTTTAAAATGAGGTTGAACTTCATAATTGGGTATTCGGGCTCAGTGATACCAATCCTTCTCCTTTCTTTTGAGTACTATATGATTACACTGAAATATAAAGTAATTATCTTAAAGAATGCTTTTTGGACCTCATGACTACTATCACTTGAGAATAGCAATTGTATTTAGAAAGTAACCTAGCTAGCATTAAAAATTTTCTGACAATCGTAGCACAGTAACTACCTGTACTTCTTATAATATTTGCTATACAGATGTTGTTCAACTGCAGTTTTGATTCCTGAACTGTAGCTGCCTCAAAGCGCCTTCGTTACACTATTCTGAATTGCGTACTCTGAAATATGGGCAGTGAAGTCTGGTGAATTTGGCAGTTTAGTTTCTTCAAAGATAATGAGACTGTTTTCCCTAAGGATGTTTTTATAACTAGTGAGCGGAAACTGAATCCATTCCCAGTTTTAATGCTTTTCCAGTTCAAAAGTTGTATGCATGTATGTGTCTCTTTCTAACCCTTCGAGCTTCTCTCTGTGTACGATTTAGGGTTACATTCCGAAAAGCAAATGGGAGATGGACACATCTGAGGCAAAGCTAGGTGGGTATTTCCTTTTTCCTGTTTTTATATGTGATACCTCATGGTAATGGTCATAGATCTTTCTGCTGTAAGAAGAACAAGTTTCCCAAAACTTGTGCTTAAACCAAGATTTTTGACCTACCTTACCTCTTCTAGTCTGTTTCACTAGCTTTCGGTTTAACTAGTTATATCTTGTAACAGAGTGAAATGAAAGAGTATTTTGAAATAATAATCCTCAATGCCATTTAAAGTTTTTAGACTAAATGGAAAGATTTGATAAATTTAGTAACAAAATGCTGTCTCTTCTAACGTCCGTTCTTTTATATTGATCAGAAATGTTGGTGCTGATGAGATTTCTTTTTTTTTTAACAAATATTTGCTGTCCAAAGTTGGACTTGATTATTTGGGTAATAATAATAATTTATATTAAAATTTTGAAATTAGTTGAAAGACAGTTAGTTGCCTCATAATAACTTAAAGTTGCTGTATGGAAGGAAGTAGATGTATAATTCAGATTTTTTGAGGACCTTGCTTTGTAAAATTACCTTCTAATTTTCCTTCAAGTTGTCTTGAAGTGCCAGATCGCAAGGTAAACCAGTTTAAGTGATTGTCTAAAGCAGACTTTAGTGTGTGGTTATCTTCAGAGCAGAAAATCATATGGATCCAGAGGATTCCTCCAGTAGTTCAGAATGAAATTGTAACGCATTTCTTCAGTTTGTTTGTTTTTTACTTCACTTAAAGAGAATGATTTAACCTGCTAAGATGTGTTAATAAAGATGTGAGAAAATATGCTCAAGGCGTGTTGAGAAGACTGACCTTCTGATAGATGAAATGTTGGCTGTCAGTCCCTGGCATCACACTGTCACTGCCAACCGGGAGCAGCCCTCCACATATCTTAGATTCACACAAGTCTGAGCAGCTTAGCTGTGTGTCTGACATCAGAGGTGCACTTTGTACACAGTTGCATACATTATATCTTTAATTTTCCCAAATGTTTATGCTAACAGTTGATGTGGATGTTAAAAGACAGTTCCACAAACTATAATATTCGCAGAGTATTTGGATAGATGCTTTGTTGTAGAGTTTAAAAGGTATTTTTAGAATTTCATTGCTTGTGAAAATTTACAAGTGGTTACCGACATTCTTCTGCTAGTCTGTCCTCTTGGAAAATTGCTTAATAATCGGCTATCTTCTGTATAGTTTCAAAGCATTTCTGTGTTTAAATGCAATTAAATAGGTAGGGAAACAATAATCTCATATTAATTGTTAAAATAATAATGCATAGTTCTGCTTATTTTGACATTAGAATTAAACTATTTGAAGCTCTGTATTTTTAGAATAACTTTGAAGACTCTTAAGACCTTTGTGTTATCTAAATAGTGGTTATTTGGGGGGCAGGAAGATATTACAAAATATAGACAAGGGTTTTATGGAAGTAACAAATACTTTAGCAAAGTAAATATTCTTCAGAGATGTTTGCATTATAAGGTCTTAGAAGGATGGTTTTTAAACTTAAGCCAGTCCATTTTCTACTTTTCTTTCTAGTTTCTAAGGAAGAAGGAAAATGGAATTATATTGAAAACTATATTTATACTGGTATTAATTTCTGAGCAAAATTCTGTCTCAATTCGCATTTGCATCTCAAAAATACATTTTATTTAAATTCAGTTTTAAAAACAGAATGTTGGACAATGAATACCAGAAAATCTTTTTCCATTGAAAGTGATAAAGATCTGGTAATCTAGAAAGTGGATTCCGATATGTTTGCAGTGGAGTTTGTTTTCATTGAGTAACAGTAATGTTTTGTGTACGAACCTGCACCTTGCCTCATCGTGTGAGTATTATCTTGGGAATAATCCAGCCATGGAGGAAGGCAGATTGAGTGTGTGTGTTCCTGAAAGTGCTCACCTCTTTGACTTTGGCCCATTGATCCATTTGAGAAGATTGTTTTCCAAAACTTGAGAATCTTGCGTCTGAGAATTTGTCTTTGTACGTTGCCGTCCTTATAACAAATTTAATATATTTGATTGTCAGGTACAGATTTATTCTTCTGAGTACTTTACCAACATTCTTAAATTGCTCTTGGTCACATGATAATGTTTGGGTGGAAAATACTAAGCTTTCACAGTGTCATACATTGAGTCAGAAGAAGAGTAGAATCTGAAACCGAGGGATTTTTATTCACGACTGAGTCTGCCAGTAAGAAGGTACTCACCTGTAGTCTTTGAAGCAGCTGGCCGGATCTCATGGCAGATTCTTGCCCAGTGCTCTGATTTAAGTGCAGCCTGCCATTTGGCCTGGATTGGAATGCTAACTTAGAAGCAGCATGATTTTAGGACAATTTAGAACAGGTCTGAGCGACTGCTGGCGTGGGTGTCATGGAGCTGTTGGAAGCACCTTCAGTCACACCTGACTGGTTCCCTCTTGGCTGGTGCAGTCACCCTAATGCAACAGCGGGTGTTAGCTTTCTGGGATTCAGCAGTGACGCTACTGGAATTCCATAGGAAGTACTTTTGGTTTTCCCATCTCAGCATCGTTTGTCTCTACCTAGCGTTGGCCTTCTGCATTTCGGACATTTCTGCATTTCCCTTCACAGTTGGAATGTAATTACTATTTATATAGGCACATCACCTTTGTATGTTCACCTTGAATCAGTTTTCAGAAATATCGTTTACATTTAGAAAACACATAGATTTGTCTAAAATTTTTTTCTGTTGTGTGTTATAATAATACATACACTGTTTTGAAAATGTAAAAATCTCTTGTCAAGTTGGATTTAAAATTTCATCTCTAAAACTTCATCTTTTGAAACTCAGGCCCTCTGGAAATCATGAGTGTGAGTGTTGGGCACCAGCCTTCTTCCTGTGACTAATACCCAGGTTTTTCTTTGCTCACCTGTCCCACCCATCTGTTGTTTGGGTGGAAGAGGTGTGGGTCTTTCTTTAGCCCCAGGAAGGAAACGTTAGCATGTTTGCATGATAAAAGTTGAAATTAACCCTTTCAAGCAAGGATGCTCGCACCAGAAATGCCTGCTCTTCTGAGCTTCCCCGTGACAGATGTGGAGTTCCTGACCTGTAACTCCCATGGTACACACTGTGTGCTAGGGGATGCTCTGCAGTTCTCATGCTGCCCTTCTGCACTGCTGCCGGCCATGCTGTGTTCTTGAAACAGATGTGAAAGCTTTCCTGAGAAGTATGTTGATGGCAAAGCTGATTGTGTTAAGGCTGGAAATCCTTTGTGGTCTATTTAATAAGTGTGTTGGAGCTTCCTGCCCTTTTGGTAATGCTGTACGCTTTGAACCGAAAACAGTTTTCTTGTTTGTGGGACTTGGTTGGTTTTCTAATCCGTATCGGTGTCCCTGTGTAGTCAAGGTATCCCTGCTTTAAGCTCATGTATAACATGGCCCGTCGTTTACATGTAGATACAGCCATTTAGTACAGCAGTTGGTTTACAGAGGAAACTTGGAAGACTGGGTCTGTTGAACCCGTCCATGTTAAAATATTGCCAATTAAGACGATACAGTTTTCTTGAGTTTTGTAAGTGTTGTCGTTTGTTTTGCTGATTTTTCAGTGAGGATTGCTTTTATGGGGGAAGGGCTTAGTAACTAAAAGCTGCACCAATTATGGAAAACCTTGTTGGTTTTTAAAGCTTGTACGGTTACGGTTGTGTGTGAGACATTTATATGTGAAACAAAAACTCACTCTCCTACAGCTGTTGCACTTTTCTCATCAAGTACTCTCCAACTTGGTACCTATGTACACCTGTGTGCACTCTCACCCTTCATGGAGTTTGATGAAGCATGGTAATCATGTGTTTCTGAAGTTTGTAGGCTTTTCTTTTACTGGCCTGCTTAACAACACTGTGCTTATGTAAATTCAGGTGATTCAAAAGTTTTAGTGCTTCAATGTAGCTAAAAAATGTATAAAACTCGTAATATTCTACATGTAGTATTCAGAATCAATATTAATAATAAAAAATATACAGCACATTCTCATTGTGTATTCTTTAAGACATATAATTTCTGAATTCATAGTCCCTGTTTATTTAATTGATTACAGCTTTGAGCCCTTGGAAAGCCCTCCCAGATTCGGGGTTCAGAGAGAAATATCAGATCTTGTCACTTTGCTAACCAGCTCTTAGCCTCAGAATGGTCAATAGCACTTCATAGCATTTCATAGAGAAAGTGGTTATCTCATACAGTCAACTTATTCATAAATATTAACCCATGGTGAATACTCTCACAGCAGCCAAAATCCTGAGAAACTGTTAATCTAGAACCTTCTTAAATGTTAGCTTGGCTCATTGAGTTCTTGCCTCACTTTCATACGGCATAATATTGCTCCTGATTGAAGATCAAATGGGTGGTATTAATACTGTGTTAAGGAAAAACAACAGAATGGGAAAAATTGGGAAAACCTGCCTTTTGTTTTCCTTCAGAACATGAGAGCTGAATTGTGATTTTGAGGGGTGAGAGGACAAGGAGGCCAGGAGACAAGTGCCTTCGCTTGCTTTGTGCTTTGCCCATATTTGTTACTTAACCCAACATCATGATGTCATGGCTGCCAATACAGACAGTAGACAGAGCTTGAGATTATTTCAACCAAGAAGACGGTTTGGATCTGCAAGTGATGCTGTACTCAGACATGTGGCTGTGCCCTCTGAAAGTCCTCCAGCCTTCTCTCCTCTTGTTAATGTCTTGTGTGCTCACTCACACTCTTCCTTAATGCTGCGGCTCTGTGTTTGTCCCCCAGACAAGTTGGATGGCTTGAGGACTGGTACTAAAAGGAAACGTGACTGGGAGGCGATTGCCAGCAGAATGGAGGATTATCTTCAGCTCCCTGACGACTATGATACTCGTGCTTCTGAGCCTGGGAAGAAGAGGGTAAGAGATCTTGTCAGTAACTGCCAACACATGAAGGGCCCATTTGAGCTGCTGGTTCTGAGAAATTGCAGGCAGAAAATCAAATGAATGCTCTTTTTTTTTTTTTTAAAAGCAGTTTAGTTTATACTGTATCCTGTTACATATCCACAAAAGTGTCAGACCTTACAAATTGTTAGATCAAATGTACAACTAACTTAAAATATGGAGACCAGAACCTCACATGAATAGCATATTGTCAACCCTAAGTAGGTTGAGAGTGGCCATTTGTGCCATTTTGTCATGGGGCAGAGGAACCAGGTGCAGGATACAGTGCTGAAGAGAATCTGTGGGACTTCGTAATGGATTCAGTGTGGAGGGTCCGAGGATAGATGGGATCGAGGGTGACTCCTTGAGGTTCTGGCCATGAACACTCCAGGTTTATGCTGTACCGTTTACTTAGAAAACTGGAGAAGTCATCAGTTTGAAGGGAGAGAGTTGGGAGTTAAGGGAGGGACCTTAGAGATCTCAGTGCAGATGGCAGACTTGTAGTCATGAATTTCTGAGACTGAAATCACAGGTTTGAGGAAATGGTATGTAAGCCATTGGACTGAGTGATTTTGCCCAGAGATAAGTGTGAATAGAAAAGATACTGGGACACAGGACCCACTTGCGGCCAGGAGTGTTTCAGGAAGAGAAAGCGGTCAGTTTTTAGTGATGCAGAGAAGACAGGGGCGTGGAGGACACTGAAATGCTGTTAGGTTTCGCAGCATGGAGGTCGCCAGCGGTTGTAGTATTTTCAGAGAGCTGAGGGACAGAAGCTGGTTTGCAGGAGACTGGAGAGTGGAAAGATGAAGAAGGACAGAACCGTAAATGCAGACGACTTCTTGGAGAAGTTCTGCTCTGGAAGGGAGCAGAGAAATGGGGCCAGGACTTGGGATGGGTCTTCGCACGGACACTGAATTCAGCAGAAGTGACTGTTGTAGGTATGTTCTTTAAAACAAAGTGAAGCAAAGGCACATACCAGCTTTGTCCGTCTAATCCACCTTGATCTCCCTATGTAAGTTTATAGAGATCTTCCATTCTCTATAAAGGGCTGTGCACTGTGCCAGTGTCTGGCTGTATGATCAGTTATTTACCCAGTGCCTTACTGATGTTTCCATTTCATTGCTGGTACAAATACTGAGTCGTGGTGTGTATGTCTTGGCAGCAAATGTACCCTTGAAGTGAATTTTTAGCATTAAAGTTGCAAGCTCATAGAATGTGGTCTATCATCCTGACAGATACTAAAAAGCATTTCCCAAAAAGGTTACTTCTATTTGTATACCCTGTATACCTGTTTGTAAACGCCTGTTTTTCCACACTTACACCAGCAGTGCTATTGTCAAAGTTTTTAACTGGTGACAATCTGATAGATAAAAAATACCTCATTTTGCATTTTTTTGTGAGGTTGTATATCTTTATCCACTGTTTCTTTGTATTTTATTAATTTCCTCAGTGTTTAATAGTTAGAGAATATTTTATTCTAAGAGAATTCAAATGACGACTAATACTCCACTATATACTATTTGAAAGAATCCAGGTTTCAAAGCTTTCCAACACAGCAGACAGTCCAGGGGCCCACCTTTTTATATATAGTTCAAGGGGATGGGATAAAGAGATACCGTTGATGGCCTTCCATTTGTGCCCAGCCCCATCCAAGGACTACTTGAGTGATGACTATTATTGCAGTTTGTTTTTTACATTTTTATATGAAAGGCAAAAAGAGAGATCTTCTGTCCACTGGTTCACTCCCCAAATGCCCAACGGGCAGGCCTGGGCATGGCCAAATCTGGGAACCTGGAACACCATCCGAGTCTCCCACATTGGCAGCAGGGACCCAAGGACTTGAACCACCATCTGCTGCCTCCCAGGATTTGTTAGCAACAAGCTGGACCAGAAGCAGAGGAACCAGACCTCTGGTGCAGGCAGATGAGCCAGGCACTCTGATGCAGGGTGCAGATGCCCCAAGTAACAACAACCTAATGTCTGTGCCAGATGTGTCTTTGCAGTTTTAAGTTTGGGACCCATAGAAGCTCTCCTTGGGAGTAATTGTAGTTCTGGTAACAGTGAATAATCTGAAATGAGAACTGTTGTGCTCTAACTAGTTTTATGTAACTGTCATTCTCTTCAGTGAGCAGTTTGTGATCCCATGCCGTTTCCTTTAAGTCAGGTGGCCAAGGAGAACTGAGTTGACATACAATATAATCCTTTAAAATGGCTCCTCGGGGCCTGCGCTGTGGCATAGCGGGTGAAGCTGCCGCCTCTGGTGCCAGCATCCCATATAGGTGCCAGTTCAATTCCTGGCTGCTCCACTTCTGATCTAGCTCTCTGCTATGGCCTGGGAAAGCAGAAGATGACCCACGTCCTTGTACCCATGTGGGAGATCTGGAAGAAACTCGTGGCTCCTGGCTTCGGATTAGCACCACTCTGGCCGTGTGGCCAATTGGAGAGTGAACCAGCGGATGGAAGACCTCTCTCTCTCTCTCTCTCTGCCTTTTCTTCTCTGTGTAACTCTGACTTTCAAGTAAATAAATAAATCTTTAAAAAAAAAAAGTCTCCTCTTTAGCCTCCTCTCCTGCCTCATACCTTAATTTCAAATAGCTTTTAACTCTCAAACTCACAGAGTTCTGATGTCAGTTTTTGTTGAGTAGTGGCTAATATTGCACAATACATCTTTCCTGGGGTCTCTTGGTTTCTGTAATCTGGCTTTTTGCAAATACCAGGTGAGTTCCTGGGATTAACTTCCACTGTAACAAAAAGCTGTTTACCTGTGAATTTTACCATACTAGAATTTAACTAAATGGCTAGACTTTAAAATATAATTAATTTATCTTTAAAAAATTTATGTGGTTGACTATAAAATAATGGCTCAGGACTGGCACTGTGGCGTAGCAGGTAAAGCCACCACCTACAGTGCCATCATCCCATTTGGATGCCCAGTTTGAGTCCTTGCTGCTCCACATCTGATCCAGCTCTCTGTTGTGGACTTCAGCTTGTATTTCTTTAACAACTATGAAAGGGAAATGTAAACATTCCCTTGTTCGCTAAATTTGTATATTTTAGAAATATTTTTTAGTAACAGTGCAGTAAATATATGTACTTCAAACCTTTGCATGTTAGTCAAGATTTTTTCTTTACTATAACAACTTTTTTTAATAGGTGTCAAAAAATAAAATCAAATGTTCTTTAAATCTCAAAAGTAGCTTTTGGAAAATTAGGAATGATTTTGGCATTCAAGAAGCTATTTCTAGCTGAAATCATTATTCTCCTTATATGTTTAGTTTTTTTTTTTTTTTTTTTTGACAGGCAGAGTGGACAGTGAGAGAGAGAGAGACAGAGAGAAAGGTCTTCCTTTGCCATTGGTTCACCCTCCAGTGGCTGCCGCGGTTGGCGCGCTGCGGCCGGCGCACCGCGCTCCTCCGATGGCAGGAGCCAGGTGCTAAGTGCTTTTTCCTGGTCTCCCATGGGGTGCAGGGCCCAAGCACTTGGGCATCCTCCACTGCACTCCTGGGCCACAGCAGAGGGCTGGCCTGGAAGAGGGGCAACCGGGACAGAATCCGGTGCCCCAACCGGGACTAGAACCCGGTGTGCCAGCGCCGCAAGGCGGAGGATTAGCCTGTTGAGCCACGGCGCCGGCCTGTTTAGTGTTTTTGTAATCATCCATTCTTCTACAAGTTGATTGTGTGCATGGGGTCTGTGGATTAATCCTGTTACGGAACTAAAAGGAGGATTCAACATGTAAATTAGTTTAAATATAGGATTAGTATATGCAGGGTCCTCAAAAAGTTTATGTAAAATATGCATTATCTAGTAATTTCAATTTTCCACATTGAAGCCTCGTATATTAGAGATATGAACAAATAACAGTTTCTAAATTATTTAATTTCAACTTTGGAATTGGGAACTTATACACAACATATACATGTTGCTTATTTTTTTAAAATTCATACTTTTGCTTCTAATTCCATATTTTTTATCTGAGTCTTTTTTTTTCCAAGCCTTATTTATTTGTTTGAAAGGTAGAGTGAGCAAGAGAGATCTTCATTCACCAAATGCCCACAACAGCTGGCATTGGGCCAGGCTAAAGCCAGAAGCCAGGAATTCCATCTTGATCTCCCATGTGGATGGCACAAACCCAAATCCTTGGGCAGTTCTCTGCTGCCTGCCAAGTACATTGGTTGGAAGCTGGATTGGAAGTGGAGAAACCAGGACTCAAACTGTCACTCCAATATGTGATTCAGGCATTCCTAATGCCCATCTCTTATCTGAGTGTTTTATGCTTTTTGGGTTTTGTTTTCCTTCCTCCTTTCCTCCCTCCCTCCCTCCCTCTTTCTTTCGACAGGCAGAGTTGTAAAGAGGGAGAGACAGAGAAAGAAAGATCTTCCATTTCATTCCCCAAATGACAGCAGCTGCCTAGACTGGGCCAGACTGAAGCCAGGAGCTTCTTCCAGGTCTCTCATTTGGATACCCAAGCACTTGGACTGTCTTCTGCTGCTTTCCCAGGCACATGAACAGGGAGCTGGATCAGGGGTGAAACAGCTGGGACTCAAACCAGTGCCTGTGTGGGATGCTGGCGTTGCAGGTGGTGGCTTAACCTGCTATACCACAATTCCGGCCCATTATCTGAGTTTTAAAGACTCAGGAACTAACTACAAAATTAAGAATAGCAGGGTGAGATTGATCAGTGTTTTAAACTATGCTGAGGCTACCCCAGGCATGGATGGATGGATGGATTTATTTATTTATTTATTTTAGAGATTTATTTTTATTTATTTGAAAGACAGAGTTACAGAGAGAGGTAGAGACAGAGGTCTTCCATCCTCTGGTTCACTCCCCAGTTGGCTGCAACAGCCAGAGCCTGTGCCGATCCGAAGCCAGGAGCTTCCTCCGGGTCTCCCATGGGGGTGCATGGGCCCAAGCACTTGGGCCTTCTTGTACTGCTTTCCCAGGCCATAGCAGAGAGCTGGATCGGATCTTAAACTGGTACCCATATGGGATGCTGGCACTTCAGGCCAGGGCTTTAACCCACTGAACCACAGCACCAGCCCCCAGGCATGGATTTAAATTGACCTTTGTACAGCAGCCACAGTCTGTCCAGCCATCCTTTGTGCCCCTTCAGACATAGCCATCTTTCTATAAAATATGTATATTTGAAGCTAAATGGAACTGAGTGTATGACTTAATTGAATTAATCAAAACAGTACATCAGCATTGATGAGTAGAAGGCCCAAAGCTCCATAGAAAAAGGTCAAATCTTTATATGCCAAAGCCTACACTATTTATTAGGCTTCTTAGTGAGGCCTGTGAAGGAATTTAAGCCATAGATTTCCTACCCTCTAGAAGGCTACATGAAGCAGAGTCAGGTGTTGCCAATTTTCCCCTATTGCTGTTACTAGATCTTCCCTTTGACCAGTTTGTAGCTGTTAGAAGTCTGGTCATTTCATTACCAGTCAGAACAAAAATATATTTCCTAGTCCAGCGTAAAGAGGATGAAGTTCCCTCTCCGTGCTGCAGACAGTAAATCACAAGCTGTTCTTAAATGATCCTGGCAGAATGTGTCACCGTGTACTACAAGCAGCAGGTTCATAGTCTGTCTTTAAATATTTGAACTTAAACAGAATATACCTGCATATGTTTTTAGAAACTTGTGATGTAAGAATTTATATTTGTGGGCCAGCACCGTGGCTCAATAGGCTAATCCTTCGCCTGCGGCGCTGGCACACCGGGTTCTAGTCCCGGTCGGGGTGCTGGATTCTGTCCCGGTTACCCCTCTTCCAGGCCAGCTCTCTGCTATGGCCCGGGAGTGCAGTGGAGGATGGCCCAAGTGCTGGGGCCCTGCACCCGCATGGGAGACCAGGATAAGCACCTGGCTCCTGCCTTCGGATCAGCGTGGTGCGCCGGCCGCGGCGGCCATTGGAGAGTGAACCAACAGCAAAAAGGAAGACCTTTCTCTCTGTCTCTCTCTCACTGTCTAACTCTGCCTGTCAAAAAAAAAAAAAAAAGAATTTATATTTGTGAAAACCCAGAGTACCAATAGAAAATACCTTTGTTCATAGATTTGTAGTTGTGATCTTGCCATGAATAATGATATCAGTTGAGTCCATTGATCTCTTTGTCTTGTGAATGAAAGTAATAAATCCAGCTCTCTGTTTTCTCTAAGATTGAATTTCTTTTTTTTTTTTTTAAGATTTTTTTTTTATTTATTTGAAAGACAGAGTTACAGAGAGAAAGGTCTTCATCTGCTGGTTTACTCCGCAGATGTCCACAACGGCCAGAGCTGAGCCTATCCGAAGCCAGGAGCCAGAAGCTTCTTCTGGATCTCCCATGTGTGTGCAGGAGCCCAAGGACTTGGGCCATCTTCTGCTGCTTTCCCAGGCTACAACAGAGAGCTGGAAGGAAGTGGAGCAGCTGGGTCTAAACCAGCGCCCATATGGGATGTCAGCACTTCAGGCCAGGGCGTTAACCTGCTGAACCACAGCGCCGGCCCCACTAAGATTGAATTTCAAGAAGTATTTATGTGTGGGGAGATAAATGAAACTCAGTTCTCTCAGTCCTTGATCCAGGGTGTTTGTAGTCTGAATATATAGTATATAGGGAAGAGAACTCCATTAATGGTTAATTGCAATACAATGTGAAAGTTCAAAAGTAGACATATTGAAATCCAGAAGTGAATCCAGGAGAGCAATGATGAGTTATTCAGATGTCAAAGGAAAAGAAGGATAAAGCATAGGTGGATGATTAGACTCACACGAGGTAGAGAGAGTTCAGGAAGAGAGGTTACATATACAAAGTGAGGTAGCATGAAGTAGCTCCGGGTGCTAGATGTCAGTCTGTATTTCTTGTGTGAAATGCTTTAAGCACTGGCTGGAGATGCTGCACATCAGACAGGGACTGTATGAAGAAGGCCTGAGTGCTTGGACTTCATCTTGAAGGGAGGGGAAAGATTTGAAGCAATTGAGAGTCACAACCATGTATATTTTAGGAAGATCACATCAGTGGAGTGGGTTCAAGAGGGTGAACAGAGACAGGGAGACTAGGTTAGATGTTAGTGCTTTTACTTCAGGCCAAAGAATGAAGTCATCGAGTTAAAAAGGAGTGGCCGAGGAGATGGAGAGGACACGACGGAGCCTAGAGCAGACAAGCTCATGAGCTGGAACAGTTAGGACTTGGTGATTGACCATAGTTCGTGCTCTGCAACTTTAGATAAATGGCTTTCTCGACTTCTTACTTGTGGTTTCAGATGAATAATCTTGCCTCTTCAACTATCCAGAGAGAAGGGGGCCTTTTGCATATTGATTTTCCTTGAAACCCAGCCTAACGCTGTGTTCTTTTTAGGTGAGATGGGCAGACCTGGAAGAAAAGAAGGACGCAGATAGGAAAAGGGCCATAGGTTTTGTGGTCGGACAGACTGATTGGGAGAAGATCACAGATGAAAGTGGTCACCTGGCTGAAAAAGCCCTCAATCGAACCAAATATATATGAGACTTAGTTTTTGAATGGAGTCATTGTTTCTCTGAGGTAAGAGTATGCAGTCTTACAGACGGCCTACTGTGTGCTTGCGTCAAGGGGTTTGAGATAAAGAAGACAGCATGCTCTGCTAGAAAGGCCCTCTCCTGTGTTTCTAGTTCTGAAAGAGTGAGTATTTGCTGGTTGCTGACGTTTGCAACACAGAAGTGTTAGAACAGGAAGCAGTATTCTGCAGCCTGGCTCACTTAGAGAAACAGAAGCCTTGAGGAAAGCGTGGAGGCCCTAGACTCGGGAAGGAGCGGAGTGATGTGCTGGTGCGGGCGCTGCGCCTGGTGCCCACTCTCGGGGCCTGACGGTCTTGTCTTTCCTCTCCAGGTGGTTCGCTTGGCGGTGACCCGAAGCCAAGGCCTCGTGGAGCTTCTCTGCGTGTCACCTTGCTTCCACGTTTCAGTTTTTGTTTTGTTTCTACTGCTTTAGTTTTTAAAGTTCTTCAGTGTCCCCAAGAGGTATTAGGATCTTGCTGTACCCTGGCAAGACATTAACTTTTCTTTTTAACTCTTCTGGGGCGGGAGGGAGTGAGAGCCGAAGTGCTGAAGCCCGACGGGGGCCGCTGGAGGATTCTGAGACTGTTTCCTCCACTGAACGACGTCACAGACTATCTCTGCCATCACTGCTTTGTGGCTGGTTTTGTTTTTTACTGTATGTAACTGGTAGCTGATTGTACTAGGATTAAAAACAATAAACTTTCACGATGAAGCCGATGAGATTCATGGGCTCTACAGCACGGGCCCGTTTCTCTTGTTTTCTTAATTTTATATTTATTACTTTTAGAATGTGTCCTAATTACATACTAGATGAACATCCCCCAAAACTCTTTCCCATTGGATATTTTAAAATTCTGTGGTTCCTTAGCACATGTTACATAACACAGCGTTTGACGACGTTCAGAAACACTCATCTTTGTTTTATAGCTGATTTCATCTTTGTGTCTCGAAGACTGACAGAGACCAAGTTCAAGTATCAACTCCCTGTTCAGTAACACGATGCTTTATTTTAAGTGTTTTTGGAGTCCACTCTCTGTTTCTTCCCTCTCTTCTTTTCCATTTCCTCCCCTTATTTTTACGTTAGGTTTTGGTTTTCTCCTGATGTGGCATTGAATCCTGTTGGACAGAACTGCTGTTTGGACTTAAATGGGAGGATTTAAAGTCAAGATTGCAGGGAGTATGGAAATGCAGAGCCCTCGACATATAGCCTGTAAGCTTGTCGGGTTTTAGGTTCTCGCCAGATCGCTCATTATTGGAGGGCATGGCCTTCTGCACACAGTGCCCCATCGTGTGGGTAAAATCAGGTGGAGCCCAACACACAGAGCCAAAGCCCAAATACTCCTATTTCAACATGAAAAGGGGACTGTTTTCCCTTTTTCATTCTTCAGACAAAAAAGTCATCTTCTAGACTGGAAGACAACAGAGAGCCTTCTTCCTCAAACACCATTTCCACTCTATAATGCAGCTCAGCAGCTGGTAAACACATTCACTAGAGACTTCAGTACACTGAATATCTTTGGAATACAGACAAAAATTCTGCAGTTTTATGACCTACATTACAAGCTGTGTGAATGGAGTTAATACTTACTAACATTTGAGTAGTATCACTGAGGTCACCAACTGTTAATTTGATGTAGACCTCCCTGAGATTTGAGTGTTTAAAGCGTAAGAGACATTAAATTCATTAATAAGTCAATATTCAGTGTATAATCTGCTGTATAAAATAACTTCCACTGTAGTATTTAATAAGCTATTTGATTGTTTATTGGCCTGGCCTGCAATACATTTCTACACACTGATCTTTCTCAGCCACTTCATTATGTTGGGTAAAAGTGTATCACAATATAACCAAATAGAATTAGTATATAAAGACTCATTTATTGCTTACTAAAACCACCCAATGTCTTTTGTCATCAAAAGCAAAACTTCCAGAATGCATTCTCTGGTTCACAAAAATGGAAACCTGTGTGTTCTTCTAGATTGTGTTCTGACGGCGTTCAGAATGCAGCAAAATAGGGAGTGGTAATGAGCTTTGGATTGTGGCTTTGCCTCGCAGCCCTGGCTTTGTGTCTGTGCTCATATCAAGAGGTGTGGGGAAGAGGCCACAGAAATGGCCCCTGCCAGTTTCTAGAAGATACAGATTACCATGACCTTAGGGGAGACGCAGTATCACCTTTAGGGAAGTGATCTAACAGATGACCTCAGTGTAAGAAGACAAATGAAAAAAAATTAGGCACCAAAAAGAAAATATTTAAGATGGTCAATTGTTACTTGATTTTGCTAGTCCAATAATGGAATTGTTAACTAAATCTTGAACTTGTGTTATCACTAGAAGCAGAACAGAGTAGAAAATCCAAGGGTACCTCAGAGAGATTTGGTATGGGTAGAAAATGCCCACAAATGTCTTAAATTTGTTAAGAGATGCACTGAGAATACAGAGGACCCAACCTGGGATTTTATTTATTTGCTAGCATTTCATTTTCATTTCATTAACATTGTTTTTCTTAGAAAGCTGCTTAGAATGTTAGTAAATTTTTATTTTAATCATATTCTTATTTTAAATCTTTGGTGTCTTAATACAGAATACCCTGACTTTGGGGAAAGGTCCTGCTATCCTGATGGGCCTGTCGGAGTTTTTAACCTAGATGTACAGATTTCTCAATTTCATGATTCAGCTCTACCAGTAAACTTGCTTACAAGGAGCTTAGTAGGTGAGATGTAGATGGCTTTCTCTTTTGGAATCATTTATTTAGGATTAAGTTGAGTTGGCCTGTTCAAAATATTTTGGTGACTGAACTGTAGGAATCAGAAGCCATCATACTCTGCAGTGGTCTATTTGTTGACAATTTGATGTTCATAATTTCTAGGAATTTGATTCAGATATCAGTGATTAATACAGACATTTATTGACAAAGGTAAAACCATAAAATCTTGTGTTTGGATTTATTTCCTTGTGGAAAAGTTTTGATCACTGATTGAGAAAGCCAAAATAGGTGTCCAAAAAAGTTCAGTTTACGTTTTCTTGCTGTGGATGCCCGTCATCTTTCGCGCCAAATATTTTACTCTGCTCACTGCATGTTGCTGTAGGTAACTAGAGCCTGGCATAATTTCTAGGACTTAACGTGAGTTATACTGAGCCGTAGAAGGAGAATCACTCATTTTTAGATTGACAGATCCAAGTACAAGTTCAGGTTTCTCTCTTAGTAGCCATATAACCTTGAGTAAATCTTTTAACCTGTTTGAACTTCCATTTCCTATAAAATGAAAATAATAAAGCAGACATAGTGCGTGTAAGCTGCTTGGCGCAGTGATCAGCCTGTGGTAAAGTCTCAGCAGTCAGTAGCTGTCATCATCTCACTATTATGTTCTCATTGCTCTTTTGAAATTCAAAATGCCCAGCTGGCCTGAAGATAGTTGTTGCTTTTTATAGCCAGCTACTGTAGACTCAGCTGTTCCATATGAAACAGTACAGCATACGTAAGCTGAAGAAATACGAAACTTTTCAGGTACCAGTGGCACTAATCTTCGGAACCAGTATGGAGGTTTCAGGTCAGGTGCAGAGGGTAATCAGGTATCTAAGAGGGGATGAGTGGCCCCAGAAAGCAGTTGCCAGACCACGTAGTCAGAAAGAAGAGAGTGATTCATGAGTAACATTCATGTGGCGTAAAACGCAGGAGACTCAGGAGTGTGAAGTATTCTTCCATCTGTAGAGGCAGCTGGTGGAAACTGTGTCCTGTTCTTAGAAAAATTCTGTGGATACACACTAAGCACTCAGATTTTCAGCTGGTTTTTGTACACATGGCTACCTTGGTTTTCTCTTGCGTTAGAGGTTATTGGGATCGTGTGTAAAAGTATTCCTCTCTCTCTCCCTTTTAGTTTCCCAAAAGTATCTTATTGTAAGGAGGATTACTGAATTTTTTTAGAAATTTTTTCAGCTGTATTTATTCATGGTGTGGAGTATAGGGCATAGGTGTTATTGTATACAATTTTCTTTTTTTTTTTTTATTTTTTTTTATTTTTTATTATTTTTTTTTTTTATTTTTTTGACAGGCAGAGTGGACAGTGAGAGAGAGAGAGACAGACAGAAAGGTCTTCCTTTTGCCGTTGGTTCACCCTCCAATGGCCGCCGCGGTCGGCGCGCTGCGGCCGGCGCACTGCGCTCATCCGATGGCAGGAGCCAGGTGCTAGGTGCTTTTCCTGGTCTCCCCATGGGGTGCAGGGCCCAAGCACCTGGGCCATCCTCCACTGCACTCCCGGGCCACAGCAGAGGGCTGGCCTGGAAGAGGGGCAACCGGGACAGAATCCGGCGCCCCGACCGGGACTAGAACCCGGTGTGCCGGCGCCGCAAGGCGGAGGATTAGCCTGTTGAGCCACGGCGCCGGCCTGTATACAATTTTCTTATGTGTAGGTTTGTGTAACCCCTTCTCAACCTTTATCCTATCTGCCCCCCCCACACACACACCCCATCTCCAACCGTTGGCAACCACTAATGGGTTTTCCATTTGTCATTTTGTTATTAAGGAAAGATACATATGACACCGTATAGTGTGTAACGTTTTGGGATTTTGGCTGCTTTCACTTGGCATGACTCCCTTGAGGCTGATGCAGGTTGTTAGGTCTGTCAGCCGTTTGTCCCTTTTTGTTGCTAACTGACATTCCATTCCATTCTCCTGCGGAGCCGCCACCTGCACTTAGCTGATTTCTAGCTATGAAGGAATAATAGCAATGGCATCCTTCACGTGGATGTCCTCAGAGGGTGATGAGCACTTCCGAGCCAGCCCAGCACTGCGGGCAACTGCTCTCAAGAGAGCGTGACAGTAATGAGGTGACAGAGGCTTCATAGGTTCTGAGAAAACAAAGAACTGCTGTGTGCCTTTGAAGACCTGAGCAGCAAGCTACTGTGGTGGTTCCTGCTCCACCCACGTCTGAGAGTTAAAGTCCTCAGGCCGCTGCCCTCGGAACCTGGATACTGTCATGCACCTGCGCGTCTGTGGCTGATCTGATCTCAGGTGCGTTTGGCCAGAGCCAGAGCTGACAGCCCTCGGCCTGGGGCAGCGCCTGGCATTTGATTCTGCAAAGAGCCTGTGGATTTCACGGTTCACTGTGAAAGGAAAGCCATGGCTTTGACTCTGAAGCCTGACCCTTCGTCCAGATGCTCACGCCCTGTGTCTGATGATCGGGATCTAGACTGAGGCCTGATCTCTTCGTTCCGCCAGGCGCTGAAATCCCACTCTCCGTTCTGTTACCTCTGGCAGTGCATTGCTCTGTTATGATTAGGTATGTCTAATTTTTCTTCTTTTAACTTAAATCCGTGGGGCTCCATGAAGAAGACGGGGACCTCCACAGGGGTCAGCGGCCCTGTGAGGTCTCGGGAGCCCTGCACAGTGTATTTCCAGCCCTTTGTGTGATCTCCAGAGTGACAGAAGTACAACCAACTCTGTTGGAAGATCTCAGTTGACTTGGAGTTGTGATACTAGAATTGGACAACATGTAATTCCCTAAAGTGGGATGTGTGTTCCCTACCACGTGTTTCCTTTACAGCATCTGGCCCAGTGCCTTACTCCTGTGTCTGTAGAGAATAAATAAGGTGCTGCTTCCTGTGCACGTGGCAGAGCCGGGCAGGTGACGGGTGCGGCAGGAGGGCAGAGACAACGGTAAGGCGGGCAACGAGAAGTCTGACTGGAGGGAGCGACAGCACCTCCGGCCTTAGCAGGTTGTGGGAATATTCGTCTGTTGGGAGCTTTTAAGAAGAGCGTCGGATCCAGATTTTGTGTGTGTGTGTGAGATACTCAGTAGCTCAGCACCTAGAACTTTAGTTTTGGTTTTGGCTTTTTGGGGTTTT
The DNA here is from genome assembly GCA_949820135.1 of Sylvilagus floridanus. Lineage (NCBI taxonomy): Eukaryota > Metazoa > Chordata > Mammalia > Lagomorpha > Leporidae > Sylvilagus > Sylvilagus floridanus. Next base: position 4,431,806 of record OX463228.1, on the reverse strand, counting down.
TGGTAAGGGCTTTAGCTCCCTCAGGCTGCCAGGTGCCTGCCGCCTCTGACTTGGCTGCCACTTTCAAACTGGAGAGAGAGAAAGAAGGTAAGTGACTTGCTCAGATTCTCAGCACTCGGTCGAACTGCAGTGGCTGCTTCATGCAGACCTGCGTGAAGTCAGAGCGGCGAGTGCCCCGGTGTGGAGCGCTCGGTGTGGAGTGTGCTCCTGGACTTGCCTTCTCGCCCGGATACCCATCAGGAGCCGCGCTGTCACCTCAGCAGCCATCTTCCTTCAGCTGTATACTAGGATCTCATGTGAATGCACGTTTCTTCCTGATTTTTTTTTAATCACAGAAGCTTAGAGGTTAACTTGAGTACTGAATTCAGTTCTTGGGCGAGAACAGTGGAGTTCACAGGTAAAGCGTTTGTGTCCTGATGTGCAGATAGCTTTCTGTCGTTTGTCATTTCGTGTGTAACAAGCCTGTTTGCCTCAGCTCCACTGACAAGCATCTTGGTCGTTCTGTGTCCCACCTTATCAAGGGAAACTCATCAGCTTGGCCTTGGACTCGTCCTCAGTGACCCAGCCACTTCTCCAGCTGCTGCTTCCCTGTCCCGCACTGCAGGACACTGGTGTGGGCCCCTGAGCAGCCCCTGCAGCCCCTGCTGTCTCTGCCTCTCTTCCTCATCCTTTAGGAATCTTAGTGATCTGAGGGCCCAGCCTCCATGCTGCCCCCATGCTGGTCCTCGTCGTCTTTTTTTTTTTTTTTTTTTTAAGATTGATTGATTTGAAAGGCAGAGTTACATAGAGGCAGAGAAAGAGAGGTCTTCCATCCACCGATTCACTCCCCAAATGGCTGCAACAGCTGGAGCCGGGCCGACCCAAAGCCAGGAGCCAGGAGCTGCAACCCATGCAGGTGCAGGGACCCAAGCAGTTGGGCCATCTTCTGCTTTCCCAGGCCATAGCAGAGAGCTGGATTGGAAGTGGAGCAGCTGGGACTCATCACACCCATGTGGGATGCCAGCACTGCAGACAGTGGCTTTACCCACTACCCCGTCTTCCTATCTTGATCCCTCCCAGCTCTCAGGGCTTTGCTTGTCCATATCCAGCCATTTTGATTTGCCTTTCTCCTAGAGTAGCCCTTTTATTTATATTATACAGACACACACACACACACACACAGATTTATTTATTTGAAAGCAGAACACTAGGGAAGAGAGCAAAACAATGGGGAGGGGGCTGAGGGACAGAACACAAGCTAGCTTCCATCTGCTAGTCCATTACCCAGATGACCACAACAGCCGGCTGTGGGCCAGGCTGAAGCCAGGAGCCAAGAACACCATTTGGATCTCCCACATGGGTGCCAGGGACTAAGTTGGGCCATCCTCCACTGCCTTTCCAGGTACATTTGCAGAGAGCTGGATCAGAAATGGGGTAGGCAGGATTCTCAGCAACTTAATCTGTACCCCCCCCCCCCATCTTTTCCCAGTCCCTTCCCACATCCCAGTGCAAGCTCCTGTGGGGTAAGACTTGTTTTACTTTTCCACCCTTGCAGTGCCCAATGTGCGACATCTATTATACATAGTTGATGCGCAACAAGTTAATTTAGAATTGACCTGGTGAAACTTTAAATAGAAATGTAATTCATTTAGGTCAATAGGTGTATGATTTACAAGACAATTATTAGTGTTTGCTTTTTCATTGCTTCTGTATCTCCCAGTGTACCCATATGTAATTTATACACCCACTATTGCAAGTCCAAATGCCTCCAAAGGATAGGAAATAAGGTAAATGAGAGAATCGGCCAGCAGTTTCATCATTACAAGTTACATTCTCCCAGTGGAGACAGGCAGTTTTTGAGAGTAAGCATGTTCTCTACTGTCATGTCCTCATTCCCATTTTTCTTGAACTATTTGGCATGCCAGCTCTAGTTTTCCTGCTGTGTGTTAGAAATGCAATTAATTATTAATATCTTAGAAAAAAACAAAATCAGAATGATACGCGGCAGCTGCCTCGGCTTCAGTGCTGGGGAGGCAGAGGCGCGGAGGGGGCTGGCGTGCTTGTCAATCGCAAGGTGACAGGTCTCCAGCTGGAGGTTGCCATGAAGAAAGGTAGATTCCATGTTATCAGATGAGGATAAGCTGGAATCTGGATTTTTATATGAAATAATCTTTTCAGAATACTGTGGAGACAACATAGTAGAGGCAGAATAAGTCACATGTGACCTGCGGCCATAGTCTGGGGGCTCCTGACGTAGACCCTAAAGAATAGTGATGATTCTGGAAGGGTTATTGCGAAGAAACAAGCCGTCAGTCATGCTGTGTAGATTATATATGCTTTGGCCATTTTACTGATAACTTTGCAATAGCAGTCGGGTCTTCATTGAGCCTGGTGGCTCTAGGTCTGTAATAACATCGATGCTGAATTTGCAGTGGAGTAGTTCTTGTCCGTTGCTTTCACACAGAAGCGTGATTATTGCCTGCCTCTTTGCGTGATATTCTTCTAGTGCCTCCATTTCTCAAGATGCAGGTAAATACCTTATATGGACAGTTAAACAGCCAGCGCAAACCTGTGCCAGGGAAGGCGGCAACAATTCCCTTGGGTTAAGTGGAGTGGCTGGGTGGCCGCGTCTGCATGTGAACTGATCAGCATATATCGCTCTAAACTTCCTCTCATTTTCTATTTTCACTGGGAAAAGGATCAGTGTCATTAAAACAAATTTGCTGGCGCCTGTCAAGGTGGGTATAGTTTTGTTACATTTAATTTCTCAAAGTATGTTTTTGGACATTTTCTTTTTCAGAATTATTTATTTCCACTGTTACATAGTAATTCATTTTTATTTAAAAAATTATTGCAGATGAATCTCAAACCCCCCCCCCATTTTATGTGCAAATACCTTAAATCATAGAGGTCATTACTGTTAGCATTTTGGAATGTGGCTTTCGGAAGTGTGGCTTTCTCTGTGTTGGTGTACGTATCTATGAGAGAGTTGTATCGTTTTCCACATAAATGACATTCTTTCCCTATTGTTCTGCAGACCCACTGTTTCTTGGATACACACATGCAGGTGGATATCAGCATAAATATGTATATGTATTGCACATGGGTACATTCCATGATAATGTATGTAACATTTTTTCCTTTTTTGTGAGTTTTCTGCTGTCATAACAATGTTGCATTAAATATCTTGGTAAATGCCCCTTGTAGGCATTTTTTTTTTGCAGGGAAAATACAGAATAAATGATGAGCTACAGGAGAACAATTTCTCCTTTTATGTTCTTCTAATAATTATCTGTATATGTGTTTAAGAAGGAATCTTAATGTCTATAATGTCAAAAAAAATTTTGGTATTTTAAAGTTCCAGCTTTATGTACTGCCCTCATTTGAATTCTGCCATTTGCATCTAGATTTGGAATTGCTACAGATAAGCAAAATAAATTCTAAGAAGTAGCCATCGTTCAGAACTAACAAATTTTAGGAGTAGATGTTCTGTTCAGTTGTGGAAAAAAGTAAACTGTAGGCTGAGGTGGTAGCATTCCTCAGTCCCCAAGGGTTGGTGTTTTCCTGAAACATTCTCGGCTCCCTTTGAGATTCTGACAGCTGGATTCGCAGGTGGTGTGAGAGCACATCACACTGCTTTGATACCGGTTTGAATGATCCTGGAAAAGTGTTTGGTTCTGTATCCCTTCCTATATATGATATATGGATATGTGTGTGTGTGTGTGTGTGTGTGTGTGTGTGTGTATACATATACATATATATATACATACACACACACACACACACACACACACACCCCATAGAGGCATTATTGGGACAGGCGTTTGGCACAATGGCTGAGACTGCTTGGGACACCCATGTCGTACGTCTGAGTGCCTGACTGGAGTCCCAGCCTCTGCTTCCGATTCCAGCTTCCTGTTGATGTGCACCCTGGGAGGCAGCAGGTGGCAGTTGGAATATTTGGGTCCCTGCCACACACATGGGAGACCCAGGTTGAGTTCCAGGTTCCCCTGCCCTGGCTGTTGTGGGGATTTGAAGGAATAAACTAGTAGATGAAAAATCTCTGCCTTCCCCCACCCTTCAACTAAATTCAGAATAACTAATTTTTTAAAGTGGTGAAGTCTGGAACACCCACTTTGATGGATGGTGGTTTATTCAGACATTAGTTAGTTGATTTATTTAGACGTTAAAGCTTTTATTACAAGGATGTGCTGTGAGAGTTTTCTGTTTTTCAGTTTAGCCTTCTGCTTCCACCAGATGAATGTTATTGTCAGAGCAGGGGGAAAGCTTTTGACAACAGAGCCCATAGCTCATTAATCAGTCAGGGGCTGATGAAATAATTGCTTGAATTCCACTCGATACGCCGTGTGTGGAAGAATGGGGAAATATGAAAAGTATCCCACATGAAGAGTTGTTTTGTGAAAGAGTAGTTTTTCCTGGGCCACTCTTAAGACTGGCAAAGCTCAGGCCGTACTGCGTGGCTGCACACCAGAATCTAAGGTGGCACTCGGGCATTGCTAACCTGTGAGGGCCATCAGGTAGTTACAGTGGGCAGCCAAGTCTCAGAACCAGTAGCGTACAGGAGATTGAAAACATGACTTGCACGTGACTTCTGGAGACTGTCCTGTTAGCTTTGCAGCTGCAGATGGTAGATTTGTTGGAAGGATAGCAGTTGATAACTTGAAGTGTGAAAAATGAAATCCAACTAGCCTGGAAGGGCTCGTGCAGTTTCCAGAGGTGCATGATAGCCAAGGAGCAGCGTAGGTACAGGAAGAATCTGATTTCCTGGGAGCAAATGAAGCCAACGTTCATCTCAAACATATAGTCGCCATCATCCCCGCCCCCTGCCGCCACTGCCCTGCCAGTTGTGGGACAGGCACCTGCCAGCAGACAGAGCAATGGCGCAATGTCATCTGACCCTGAAAGTTTGAAGCAGAAATTTGGTTTGTGGAGAGGGCTGTAGATGAGGCGAGGGCAGCGGGCAGGAAGAGTGGATCATCTTCCAGGGGCTTCTCAGCCCTGAGCCTCATAAGAGCAAAACCAGCATGTAGTCCGATTTCCCCTGTGCTCAGAGCAGAGCCAGACGAACCCCATCAGAAGGAAAATTGCTGTTTCATCAAGAAGCCAGGATGTGTCTTCTTTCTCTGCTTTTGATACCTTGGCATAAGTGGCAATAAAAATGTTCTGATCTGTGTTAGTATGGGCTTTTTTAGGGGACATCCCCCACCAATAGAACCTTCTCAAAGATTCTGGTGTTGCATGTTTTTTTTTTTTTTTTTAGCTTCTTCTTTGAAAAATTGTAGATTCAGAAGTTGCAAACAAATGTAGAAGGAAGTCTCCTTGCGTTTCTCACCCTCGCCCCTCCTCAGTGGTCTCGTCTCACGTAATGGGAGGTATGTATCAAAACCTGTCGAAGGCAAAGAGTTGACGCCGGGCCACCTTCAGAGCCTACACAGACTCCAGGTTTTAAAGCACATGTGCGCGTGTCTGTGCTGTGCAGTTACACCTCCTGTAGCCTCATGTGATCACCACTACCAGCCAGATACGGAACTCCACATGAGACGTTGAAGAACTGTTAAGAGAAAACGACTTGCGTTGTGTATTGTTGGAGACTGCTCCTTTGCAGGGGTAGCTAATGCAGGTTTTGTAACACAAAGTGGCCTTTTCTTCATGTTTCATAATATCATCGCTATTGGTGCTGTTGTGCGTAGTTGAAGCACGGCCACTTGCTTTATTTGGAAGGAGTGAGATGATACGGATCTACCCCAACACAGGAGGACGTAATGGTGCTGGTTCTGGTTCTGGGGCAGACCTAGCACAGCAGTGGAGTGAGGCCAGGAAGTTCTCTTCTCCATTTCAAAACATTTGAGACCTGCTCTGTCCAAACGCAATGATCGGATCTTCAGACAGTGAGACTCAACCTTCCGGAGAGCTGCCCTGGTGTTTGAATGGAACAGGCACGGCTCTATAATGAAGAAATGGAAGCCGACACTTAGCAGCATATTCTGTTCTAATCATGGAGTCAACATATCAAGCTCCGCCTCACTCACATGTTGGGTTGTTGCTCTCTCCATAGCTTACACATACACATTCACAGCTACCATTTATCTTTGCGCCTAGTGTGACAAAAGTAAGGTGTTTAGGGAACTATGTCCAGTGCTGTTGAATTTTCTGTTTCCAGTCATTGCTGCTGAGTCCACAACGTAGCACGACAGCTTGTGTTTGGGTTTTGTTCCAATGCCTTTGCCTTGCTCTCTCCTTAGAAACGCCTGCTGGGGTCACTGTCTTTGGCAAGAGTCGCCTCTAGGGAAGGGCTGTGGAGGGCTGGGAGTCAGCCCAGCCCTGGTGGAGCCGTGGGGTCTGGGTGGGAAGGAGTAGCTAAGCACCAGGGTGGCAGCCTTGCACAAGAACAGCTTAGCAGTGTTTATAAAGAACACGCGCTGCCAGCTCTAACTGTGACACTGTTATATTAGAAATCTAATACAGTGAGAATTAGCAAAACCTCAAAGTGGTAATCCCATTGCCTCACAAAGCTCGATTTGAAAAGTCAGTTTATTTAGAAACAGGGTAGCCAAAAAATGGTCTTTATATCCTGAAAAAGGTAATCACCGCCCACATTCAAGGAAGAGCAGAGGAGATACTTGGCCCTGAAGGCTGCAAGTGGAAAGAACCAAACAGCAGAAAGGTGGCTGCGTCCTTTTGCAGAAAAGAGTGGAATCACCTTTATGGGGAAGTAATCCTGCTCGTCTGCTTCAAATGGCAGGAAAAGAAGAGCAGGGGCCTTCGTTACATGTTCCCTGCCTCACCCCTTCCTTACCCAGGCAAGAAGGCAGCGAGCCAGCCTCTCATCAAGTGGAGTGACTGCAAGGGTGTTGTGAAAAACTGCACAGAAGTCGGTCAATTACAATGTGTCGTGATGAGGATCTCTTTTGGTCATGTTTACTAGGGGTTCTATGAACTTCCTGTACTAGGATGTCTCTGTCCTCCAAAACTGGGAAATTTTCTGCTATTATCTCACTAAAAGGGCATTCTAAGCCTTTCTCCCTCTCCATGCCTTCAGGAACTCCTAGAACTCGAATGTTGGGTTTTTTAATAGTATCCTGTAGATTCCCAACAATATTTTTTTAGATTTCTAATTTCCTCTTCTTTTCTTTGGTTTGACTGTCTATTTTCCTGTGCTCTGTCTTCTAAGTCCGATATTCTCTCTTCTGCCTTACCCATTCTGTTTGTAAGGCTCTCTAATGTGTTTTTTGCTTCTCATGGGCCAATGTCAGACTCTGCATTTTTGGCATCCTTTTCCTTATAAGCTTAGAAGCTGATGTCCCATTTCTAAAAGTAAGCAATTTTCCATCTTTTACCATGACTGGGGGGCTGTCTGTATGTCCGCTGAGTAGGCTGTCTTGGGCCTGTTTTCTTGACCGCAGACAGCAATAGGTGTGGCAGGTGGCAGGGAACAGAGTAAGTGAAGAGGTGCATATAGATTTCAGCACAAAGCTTATTAGGTAGGGGAGATTTGTTTATGTCGATGTGTTTACAAACCAACTTAAAGCTAGGCTTTATGCTGTCCCATGTTACTGCAGAGTTACAACAAAAACAAGTTGCAAAATGTGTTCCGAGTCAGTACCACTCTCCAGCTAAGAAACCTTTCTCCTAATAAAGCACTGCAGGTCTCCGACCGCTGGCACTTATGAGTGCCGGGCAGTGGCATTGATGCCATTTGCTGAGCACATATCATGTACGAGGAGTGTGCCACGCATTCCACACGTGTTTTACCTAAACTTGACAACAGCACCATGAGATAGATAGGCACTGTTTTATTAGCCCTGTTTTACAGATTGGAAAGCTGAGGCCAGGAGCGTAGTTCGCAGAGAAGCCTAGCTGATAGGTGGTGGAGCCCACACACCTACCATAGCGCTCCGCTTAGGAAAGGTGGGTGAAGAGGAACGGGATGGCGTAGGGGGCAGCAGCATCCAATGGAGGGTAGGTACAGGAAAGAGCGTGGTCGCCGCAGGCTGAATTTCCAGGCCAGGAGCAGTGATCAGTAAATTCAGGGAGAAAACGATTTTTCTGAGGAAAGATTAGGAACCGGTACTTGTTTGGGGGGTGACTGGAGAATGAGGAAATGCTGGCAGTAAAGGGCTTGGGAGCACAAAAAAGTGAGATCGTGAGAACCAAAACGACCCTGCAAGTCTCGGTGAGGATCCAGCAGGTGCCTCGGTGTGTCGCTGGACGGGCGAGGCCGGCAGGCTGCAGGAGTGTCCCTCTGCCGCTCTCCTCCGCCCCGGCCCACTGGAGGCTGAGTCCATCTTGCGTGTGTTTTAACGGCTGAGCGTTCCACACCGGGCACCAGGTTAGCACTGTACTCGGCTTATCAGAAAGAGCTTTTTCCTGACCCATGGGAATTGTCTAAGCACCCCCCCAATACTCCTCAGGAATCCTCTTTTCCCACAGGTGAACACCCGTTAATGATTTTAAGTGCAGGTAGCGTGGTCTACCCCTGCGACTCGGCGCGCGTTGTTGATCCCCTCCCATAGGCCAGCGGGCTGAAATCCGGCCAGGAATCTGCTGGGATGACAACTGTTGTATGTGCCTCGTCGCTGCAGGCTTAGCTTTCCCGAAAGCACCAAGACCTGCAGCAGCGTCTCTGAAGCCCCGTGGGAGCTGCAACTTCGTGGCGGCAGGGGTCCTGGACCTTTGCTCACCCATCACACGATTCCAGGATTTTCTTCTGATTGTCTCAGTACTGAAGAAATGGCCTCACGTGACGTGAAATCTGGGTTGTTTTTTGTTTGGTTTTTTTAATATATTTTCTGTTTGGTTTTTGAGTGCGTACATCACCAGACTATGTTTGATCTGCTTTACAGAGCAAAGGATCAAAAAACTCTTAAGAAATGGACCAGAATCAGTGATCATGAAAATTTAGAATATGTATTTCATCCAGGAAGCTAGTTGTCAAAACCTTAGCTAATTGTTTAAGGATTCTTAAAAGGAATATTTCCCAAAGACACATAAAAAAGTACGTTACAGAAGTGCTGTTTGAAACGACTTTCTGAGGATCCTAGGTTTTCGTCACTGAAAATGAAGACAGTATTTTTAAAAGAGGACCTCCATTCTGGGGCTGGCATGGAGAACTATCAAAAATGCCATGATGTCTCTGCCAATTATGCTTTGCCTTCCCCCTCATGTGCCCAGGAGCTGCCTTTGGGCTCCCACTGTGCGTCTGGTTTGGAGTTGTGTACGCTGTGTGAAACCACGTTCGAATCAGAGGTTGCTGATGAACCTTCTGCCTGGAACGCCAGTTCACCAGCTGCTTCCAATCAATCACTGGGTACTGACTCCTCAGGAGAGCCGTCACCAGAAACCACAGTCCACGGCCTGTTGTCCACCACTAGAAGACCAGACAGTTATGCGGTGTTCGGCCAGGCTCCGGACATGTCTGACTTGGGAGAGAACACCCCCCGCCTGTATGTTCATGGAAAGAACGAGCAGACCTTGGCTGTGTTGTGAGGCTAACGGAACATAATGACCGGCTCAGCTTACACTCGCAGCGTGTTCCCAGGAGGGAAAGAGATACCCTTGGTGGAAACAGAAAAATACAATAAAATAGAATTCCTCTGTTGGCAGAACATATATATTTACGCATTCTTCTCTGATTAGCTCAGTGGTTAGAGAGCACTTCCCGGAAAGACTGCAGTACACAAATGTTTTCAATTTGTCCCTGGGACAAGGTTCGCTGCCCTAGAGGTGGCTTGGCTCAGACTTTCAAACACACACTAATGAATTTCAGGTTTCGGACAGGCAAGAGGGCTGTTCCATATCAGAACTCAGAGCTGTTTCTCGCAGATGTCTTCCGTTCCTGCAGAGGGTGGGTTCTGACGCTGCCTCCAAACACAGCAGATAGCCACGCCCAGTGCCTGCTGCGTGGGAAGCCTGGGCTTTGGCAGAGTCCTTTGTTTGCATAAAGGGAACTTCGGGAGAAAACAGGGCAAAGATCGTCCGAGTGCAAGTGGAAGTACTGAGGGACACTGCGAGGGGACTGTCAGTCACCTGTGCAGGTGGGTCTGAGCTGCTGCGTTCTCAACTGTTCGAAGCAGGAGAAAACCCGAAGGCCGTCATCCCCCATAGCCCTGTGCTGATCTGCCTAGCTCAGGAACGCATTCTCATCTGCTCTCCAGCTCACACCCGACCCGAGAGGTGGTGGACGCGGAGCAGCCGAGTTCAGAAACCTCTTCTGCTCAGATGGGAGAGACGCCCGGTGAGGAAGACTACAAAGCCCGGCCCCGTGTTACCCACCTGCCCTGCACACCTTTGGCAGAGCTGGCAGACTGGATCCTGACCAGCTTAGAAGACAGGCACAGGGGCTCAGCTTTGCTGGCGTCATGGCCGTGTGCTCAGAGGGACTCACGATTTGTGTTGCGCCTGTAGGGGAAAAAAAAAAACTACTGACTGCATGAATTCCTTCATCTGTAGAGGTCCGCTATGGGCTGTGATTTCTTTATGGAGTGAGAATTCCCAAAGTCAGCGTGTGACACACTTGCCGGGGCTGTACCCAGGCCGTGCGAGCCTCTTCTCTGGGCCTGGGTTTGCTCGTTCCTAATTTAAGCAGGTGGGCCAGACGATCCGTCTCCTGAGGTTCAGTTTCTTGCACACAGGAAGTTGGACATCAGCTGCACTGGTCGACTGGGGACTACTCGGGTTGTCCGGCTGATGGACTTTTCCAGCAGACAATCGTGGAAGAACAGCAACACTCGAGGCCGGCAGGAAGTGCGTGTCGGCTTTGCGGAGATGATCAGTGAAACGCAAGGGTGACACGGCGCTCCCAAACGCCAGGCAGAGGCTGACAGATGACTGTGCCCCGCCAGCGCTAGGGCTCCCAGGGGTGGTGGCCTGAGATCCCAAGTGACAGCCTGGGGAGGTCCAGCAGGCGGTCCGGCTCCAAAGACCTTAATGGCTACCCGCTCCTGCCGGTCCCTAACAACCTAACCACCCTAGCCTCATGGCCTCTGGGGAGTTACCCCCCAAGTCTCACTGTGTGGTCTTTTTTTTTTTTTTTTGAAAAGAGGATAATATCTACCTTTCAGGGTAGAAAGCTAAAAAGATAATTCATGCTTAAGTGTCTGGCAAATAGAGGGAGCTTGATCAATAGAGAACTAAAAATCAAAACAGCAATTTGTGAAAACCCCCAATACGGGAGCTTCTCTGAACGCCAGGGTGCAGGGGCGCTGAAGCGCAGAGCACTGTGGGACGGATGCCTGCTAGGGCCTGCATCCTCGCCCTACAGATGCAGAGATGCAGGGAGACAGGTGGGGTTGGGATTCAAGGCTCCTGGTTGCATACTTGTGTTTCCTTTACAGTGTTCCACCAACACACCGCCACACTTAGTTAACAGACGTTACGGTTAAATCTGATGACTCTGGAAAAGGAAATAAATTATCGAAATGGTAATGGTAGCTACTGGGAGGGGGGTGCAGGTCCTTATGCCCTTTTTATACGGTTACAGCTGAACAGCCATTTAAGACAGACCAGTCACTCTTCGTGTTGTGGGGCCTTAACTCCGAAACAGCTCCTGGGGGTAGCTGGAAGATTTGAATATCTCTGGGAGGTCACTGTCCAGTTTCGAAATAATTTTATAAATGGGTTTCTTCCAGGAAGGATCTGAGTCTCTCCCTGCTGAGACAGCCCTGAAGAACTCCTGTAACGTCAGGCTGGCGATTTCCAAGAAACAATCTGGGACCTGCATCCCCAAAGAGACCCCCAAGAAAGAAAAGACGTGAGGCTGGGACGCACTGGCACTGCAGAGACACCCGCCCCCCGCCCCGGCTGATGCCGTATAGGCCCTGGGCAGTGGCTGAGGCCACCCCTGCCCCCCTGGCTGATGCCGTGTGGGCCCTGGGCAGTGGCTGAGGCCACCCCTGCCCCCCTGGCTGATGCCGTGTGGGCCCTGGGCGGTGGCTGAGGCCACCCCTGCCCCCCTGGCTGATGCCGTGTGGGCCCTGGGCGGTGGCTGAGGCCACCCCTGCCCCCCTGGCTGATGCCGTGTGGGCCCTGGGCGGTGGCTGAGGCCACCCCTGCCCCCCTGGCTGATGCCGTGTGGGCCCTGGGCGGTGGCTGAGGCCACCCCTGCCCCCCTGGCTGATGCCGTGTGGGCCCTGGGCAGTGGCTGAGGCCACCCCTGCCCCCCTGGCCTATGACTGCTGCAGCCCCAGGAAGCCCCTGCTCCTTCGTCAAACACAAACCTTTGAACGAGGCTCCATGGAGACAGGTGTATTAAGAACACGCCCTTGTAGGAGGAGCTGATTCCACTAATGGCGTGGCTTTTTAAGAAGTAAGAGACTCTGATTGAAATTAGCTCTGTGGTCACATCTGGTCATCTTTTCCATTAGCACCCACCACGGGCAGGAGCACCCCAAGCTTATGACCGGCATGCCCTGCAGGGCTGGGATCCAAAGGCTTGCATTCCAGAACTCTCCCCAGACTGGCACCCACAGGTCCTCCGGACCCAGCGTGCCACATGGCCGTCCCCACGTGGAAGATGTGGCAGTGCCTCCTCCCCCATCCACATTGGCCTCAGAAGGAAGCCTGGTCCCTCTCCCCGCAGGCGGGCCTGGGCTCCCAGACGCCCTCTCGCTGAGCGTCCAGCCCGTGGGCAGTAACCTGCTCTTTGGGATCACAGCAGAGAAGCCAGCCCGACAGCTGCTCCCGCCAGGGACACCTGGGCTCCAAGGTGCCACGTGTGCCTTCACGGAGATTCCCGGGGACTGGGAGACTCGAGCACTGCTTAGTCACGATTCCCAGAGGGACTCTAGGTGACTTGCCATGGAGGGGCCGAGACGAGGGAATGAGTGGGGCCCAGTGTTTGGTGCTCAGCCTCCTGGCACTAAGGCAATGGGTTCTATAACTCAGTCATTACAACGTATCGCGTTTAAGGTGGCAGGACACCTGGTCGACCTCTGCCTAAGCTTCAGAAGGAAGACTGGCTGACCACTCAGAGAGCCGCCTGGGACAAGGTGGGAGGTCTGAGCTCTGTGGAGGAGACAGAGGTTGCCCCTCGACTACCCTGGTGCTCAGACAAGGCCGGGGATTTCCTCATTGGACCTCAGGGGACCCCAGCACCTGCGCTTACCTCAAAGTCATTCCCCTTGTTGTAGTGCATAGTGAGGGCTCGAAACAGTTCCGAATCACGGAGAACCACCAGCGTTTTGGGATTCGTGACGCCATCCGCAACTGCTTGCCGGGCAGCTTTTTCCATCTGGATGTAATAAAACTCACGGAAGTTGCTGAACCACTTGATCATCTGGGAGGTGACGCAGCGGCTGAACTGCAGACAAGGGGTCCCGTCAAGTCAGACACTGGGCAGGAGGCCCTCGCGACAAAGGCTTTTCACCCATGCAAAGTGTGACTTTGGGGGGTCCAAGGTCAAAGCCAATGGGTGCCAGCTTTTGCTGCACTCAGGAAAACTGTATGGCAGCCCAGGAGCTGCCTGCCTGGGAGAAGGACCAGGGGAGGTCGGAGAGCAGCTCACCGGCTGCTCGGAGTTGCAGAATGAATTGAAACTGCAATCAGAGTTTGCTGCAGGGGGCAACCAAACAACTGGTTATGGGGGACAGAACTGAAGCTGAATGTGATAGACCCAAAGTACCAGCAGCCCCTAACTCCGGGGCGGGAGAGGCCCTTATACACGTGCTGGGAACAGGGGAGGTTTGCTTCCAACGGAGTTGTTTTCCTTACTGTCATACTTGGTCTGTATACTTTGTCTCAGCTGGGAAGCACAGCAATTTGAATGTTAATTTGTCAGTACCTGGCTCAATGTATTCTTTATGCTTCATAACGTCCCCCGCACAGACAAAGCTTGGCCCAAGATGCCACTTACTGGTGTTTTTCTCTGCCCCTGTCCTCCCTTCTCTTGTGTTTCTGGGCTTATCTAGAGCTTAACACTTTGAAAATCCGGACAACCAATCTTCCTAGCCAAAGGTTACTATTACTCGGACAGAGTCTCAGCCCAGATTTGGAAGTTATGCTAATTCCATCACCACGAAGGCAATCTTGAAGTGCACACACCGTGACCATGACCATGACCGTGACCATGACCTAACACTGGGCAGTGCACACTGCCCCCATGGAGTTTCGCTGAAGCTGAGGCCCCACTGAATGACTTTACCTGAACGTCGGGGAAACAGGCCTTCAGGAGGTTGGAGCTGGGGTACCGCGTGAAGAAAAACATCAGCTTGGCCTTCTTCAAGTGACCGGGCGTTAGGCCCTCCTGGGTTTATCTCCGTGTCAAGGAAAATCAACACCGTAAAGGACCAGGTCGTCAGACAGTTTCATCCGAACTGATTATCAAAATGGTGAATTGTCCTGTTCCTGTTGTTTCTATTTTTTTTTTTTTCTGGTTGAATGATGTATTTGCTCCATTTTTTTTTCTGTCCCTGGAAACCCTGATCAGATAAACTGGATACCATATGTGCATGGTGAAATTGCAGGGTTTTAAAAGCATCGTGATGTGTGGAAGTTGGTACGTGCTCTCCGAATGGGCTTGGACAACATGGCGCCTCTCTTCCAGGTGTCCCCAGGTCGGGATTGGCTGCCCTCCTCCACCTCGGTGTCCTTGTCTAGAACGAGGAGGAGCCAGCAAGGCCGTCCCCGCTGCCTTAGCAGTGGCTAAGCCAGGAGCACCTCACGGGACTGAGCCCAGCTCACACTGTGCTCCTGCTCGTAGGCTCAGGTGGCGGGGCTGCACCTGCCCCCACTGGCCTGGCAGAGCTTTCCCTCAAGTCTCAACCCAGAGCTGCCTCCTCCGCGAATCCTTTCCTCGCCGAATGAGCTGAGGCCCCTCCTGACCCTGGGCCACCAGGGCTCTGTGTACAACCCCTTATGGTAGCAGTGACCTTGTGGGAACTCGGACTGCATGTGTGTCTCCCCAGACTGTGAGCTCCCAGAGGGCAAGGACCTTCTCTCTTCATCTTTGTGTTCCCTGTGCCTAGCCCAGTGCTAGGAACATAGTAGGTCTCAATAAATGTTTGGTGAATAAAGGAGTGGGTGAGTGAATGGTTGATATTAACCCATGCACATATATTGGAAGTTATATTCCAAACCAAACCTCACTCTGGGAGCAGATTCTTTCTCATTTAGCAAGAGCAGGGGAGCTGTGGTGCGGACAGGACCCAGCTGGGTGACAGGCATCACACAGAGCTACCTTGGATCTCAGGTCTAAGAGCCACAGCTTTAGGGCAGTTATGGCTTCCCAGAAGGGGCCAGTGTTTTGGTGTAGCTTTGTTAAGCCGCTGTTACAATGCTGGTATCCCATGTGGTTCAAGTCCCAGCTGCTCCACTTCAGATCCAGCTGTCTGCTAATGTGTCTTGGGAAGCAGTAGAGGATAGTCCAAGTGCTTGGGCCCCTGATATGCATGTGGGAGACCCGGATGGGGTTGGGGCTCCTGGTTTCAGCCTGGACCAGATCTGGCTGCTGAGGCCATTTGGGGAGTGAACCAGCAGAGAGATCTGTGTGTGTGTGTCTTTCAAATCAATAAATACATCTTAAAAAGAAACAAAAAGACTTCTCAATAGGATAAATAAGTTTAGCCAAAAGAAGCCAAACACTGTGGTTACAGCTGGCACAGGCACCCAAGCTACTACACAGAAGACCCTTGTCACTGCCCATTAGCCATCCTTACAATTCCCACAGGTGCATATATGCCATTGGAAGAACCCCGCAGTTGGGAGCCAAAGGCTCGGTTTCAGATGCTGATTTTGCCACCTGTTAGCTGCGTGACCTAGAGCAAGCCACTGACCCCCTCTGGGCCATCTCACTTCTCGAAGGTGGAGTGCAGTCATCAAAGCTCGTGCTTTGATGGGTTTGAATCCTGTCTCCCCACTTGACTATCTAGCTTGCTTCTCTGTCTCTGCCACTCTGGTACCTGAACCTAGAAGGGATACTTGATTGTGAGATAACACAAGCCCAGCACTCATCTGAGACGCCGGGGCAACTGGAGTTCAGATCTCCAAATTTGCTGTGCTATAAAGGGAAGAGGCGTGTGCACCATAGGCGCACTAACACCCACAGCAGAGGCACTGTGTACAACAGCAAAATGCAAGACTATTTCTGCTTAGCCAGGGGGTCTGTAAGTAGCGTCCGAGAGTGTACGCCAGGTTTTGCCACTGGGAAAGTTTGAATCTTAGCGGGAAAAAAAAAAAGCATAGGGCCTCTCGGAATCTTTTGGATTCCAGAACTGTGGCTGAATGGAGGTGGCCCCGCAGCCATGAGCAGCTGGCACCAGTGCCTGCCACGAGGTGCCGGTGAACACTCCCCCCACCCGGCGGTCTTCACCCGTGCCTCCCTGTGTCACGGGGTCTGTGAGTGACAGCGTTCTTTTACACTTCAAAGCCACTTGCCTTTAGGTGGCTGTCATGGTCCCCAGGAGTCCATCTCCGTACAGGCAGCACGACTGTGGGAAGAGTTGGGGGCCCAGGATGCTGCTCGGGTACCTGATGCATCCTGAAGCTAGCCAGGCACTTCCCCCTGGCAGCAGGCCTGCTTGTGTTTCTTAGGCTGTGATCTGAAGCCTCTTGGAGCTCCCTCACTCCAGTCCTCTCTTCACAGGGCAGGGCCAGGCACACAGTCTCTTGGAGGCGGGTTCTTTGACCATTGCCTGGAGTTAGTGCTGAGTCTTAACTAGCGGTCTCTGTCGACAGAACCCGAGAGGTAGCCTTTCTCGTGCACAACGGCTGGCCAGCTGGCATCAGCCTGTCCCGGCCGCGCGGTGCCCTTAACATTGAGGTTAGAGAAGCTCACTGCCTTCCAGGAGATCCTGAGCTCCGGGATGCTGCCAACACCCACGACCAGCAGGGGGCGCTCATGACACCTAGGACGCAAGGAAGGGCCCAGGAGTGGGAGTGAGCTGGCCGGACCCCACCCTGCGGCTGCTGCCAGGCAAAGAACACCCGGGTTCCCACCTGGATATGCGACTCCCCAGGCACAGTAGTTTCTGGAGATGGCCCAAGGCTGCCCAGGAAGCAGCAGCGAGGGCAAAGCTCGCTCAAAAAGCAATATCCAAAATGTGGCCTCTGGGGGCGGGTGCACTGTGTTACACTGTGGCACTGGCATCCCACGCCAGAGTGCCACTTCCAATCCAGCCCCTTGCTAATGGGTCCCCCTCTCTCTTGCTGTCACTCTGCCTTTGAAATAAATATATCTTTTGTAAAAATTTTAAAACGGCCTTAGTTCTTCAAGATGCTCGCTGGAGAAGAGTTCATTGTCAAGTGAGTGGCAGGCTGCAGATACTGTGCCCTTAGCTTGGCGTCAGACTGCAGCGTGCTAAGGCAATGAGAAGTCCCCGTAAAGAAACCACCCTGGTGTCTCCACAAAGTACTTCTCCTCCGCTGGTGCGGAGGGCGGGGTCGCCCTACAGGATGCAAAGTGGAAGCGGTCAGATCCGGACCCGAGGGCCGCCTGGGCCTCTCAGGCTTCTCTTAAGTATGCGTCGGGGAAGTGGGGGCGCCTCTCTTTCCAGGGGCACAGCCCCCAGGCCCCAGCCCACTCAGCTGCAGCTTGGAAGCTGCCCCTTAAGGCCAAGGCTTCTGGTCCCTTCCAGCTGCCTGGCCGGGTCTAGTCTGGGACGAAAACTCCCTTCCTGCGTGCCCCGGAGGTCGCTCCCCCTGAGTTATGGAGGCAGGGCGGGGAAGCCTTGCCGCAAATGACGTCACTGCTTTGTGCACGGGCAGCGGGCACACCAGCCAGCCCAGCCCCCGCGTTCCAGAAGCGCCTTCGAGATGATGACCAAAACAAGCACAGCTTTCAAGGAACGGGCCGGTAGTGGGGGGAGTGAAGAGTCACAGAAGAGAAATGCAGACAGGCACAGTGGCCGCTTCCCCAGGACGCAGTGAGCCGTGCGCCCCTGGGAACAGCGGGCCCAGAAGTGGCTGCAGCCGCGCCCTGCGCGACGCCCTCATTCCTTCCCCAACCCCCTCCCTCCGCAGCCGCTGATGCTCCCGCAGCCCCTCGCCGGCTAGGAAAGGATACGTGGCGGGAGGAGAGCGCGAGTGCGTCCCGGACCGCCAGCGGGCTGCGCTGCTCCGTCTTCACCGAGGGAACAAGGCCGAAGCTCGCCAGGCCGGCGCAGGCGAAAGGCAGGGGGCGCTGCCGCTGCTGGCGCAGAACCGACGGCCCCGGCTCGGCGGTTCCCCAGGGCTGCATGGACTCCGAGGAGGGGTGGCTTAGGCAGGGCGAGTCCTGGGCAGCATGGCTGCTCCAGAGGCCGCTGGGCCCGGGGTCCAGGAGCTGGCTACGCACCTGCTCTCCCTGGCTGTAGGCAGGCCCAGTCGGGGCACCCTGGTGGGGCTTGAGGAGGCTTCTCGCAGAGACGGGGTGCAGAGGAGAATCTAGAGGCTTGGCCAGAGGCAAATTTCCCAAGGGGACCCCAGCTGGCGGCCGGGCCCTCCTGGGCAAGAGGACCAGAGCAAGTGGGTCATGATGGGCACCTCGCCCAGGAGGTGTGGGCTCCCTCCCTGCCTCTGGCACTAGCGCCTGGAAGCTTCTGCCCAGCGGAGCTGGGGGGCGCGGCGGATCCAGCAGGAGCTTTTGCAGTACAGAGTCCACAGCCTGGGACACCGCCCTGGTCAGCTCCTTCCTCAGACTCCCCAGCAAAGCCTGTGCCCCGGGAGGAGGGGGGCGGGGCTCCTCAGGCTGGCCTTGGCCCCCGGCCACTCTGGCTGCCCTCACTCCAGATGGGTTCTTGCTGGAGCCGTGGCGGCGGTCGCTGTCCAGCCTCCGGGGACCGGACCTGCAGCCATCACTCTGCTCTCCTCCCAGAGGGCCCGCCCCCTTCTCGGAGCCTCCTGGGCGCTGGGCGCTGGGCCTGGGCCCCACGGCCTGCAGGATGTGCCCATGCAGGTGTCGTAGCTGTCGCTTCAGCAGCTGGAGCTGTTCTCTCACCCGGGGGCCCCCCTTCCAGGTGCCCTGGTCCCAGGCATGGCCTGGCCTCGGGCGGCCTTGGTGCACCGGGAGGCTCTGCTTCCTCTTCCGCTCCCGGGCTGTCTCTGGGCAGCCCGGGCCGCCCCTGGCTGCCGTGTGGTCTGGCAGCAGAGGGTGGGGCAAGAGACACCTGTCGTGGACGGTGGCCTCCACTCTGGCCCTCTTCGCCTGGATGTGCTCACCCCAAAACCAGTCGGGGCCAGCAAGGCTGGAGCTGGGGACCTGGCTCCAGGGAAGGGGAGGGTCTTTCCCCAGCTCTGGGGATAATGGACTTTGCTCACCTTCCATAGGGGGCTCTGCCCGTGGGAGCAGGTCCGACGGAGAAGAAAGCCGGTGAGCAGGCCCGGGAAGGAATTCAAGGGCTTCGGGACCCCTCCTCCTGCCCTCCTGGGCTGAGCGCCCGTCTGTCCTTACAGGAAGGAGCACATGCAGCCTTGGTAGGGGCAAGACTCGGGCCCGGAGGCCTTGGCTCGCAGACCTCCTGGGCAGACGCCTGAAATGAGAGACAGGGAGAAAATGGATGTGTGCCTCTGAGCAGCGCCTTTCAAACTCAACGCACAAGTGCCCGGCCTGGCCATCCTGTGACAGGTGCAGACTCCGGGGGCAGGTGTCGTGGCACCGCAGGGGAGGCCGCCTCTGGGGATGCCGCATCCCGTATCAGAGTGCCTGGTTCGAGTCCCGGCTGCTCCACTTCCCACCCGGCTTCCTGCTAACGCATCCTGGGAAGCAGCTGACGATGGCTCCACTGCTTCAGCCCCTGCACCCATGTGGGAGGCCCAGATGGAGTTCCTGGCTCCTGGTTCCTGTTGTGGGCATTTGGGGAGAGGACCAGCAAATGAAAGACACATTCTCTCCCTCCCTCACTCTCTCTCTGCCTTTCAAGTAGTTGGAAACAAATAAACAACAACAACAAAAACGTCTGTGAAGAGACTTCTCTTGGCCGGCGCCACAGCTCACTAGGCTAATTCTCCGCCTACGGCATCGGCACACCGGGTTCTAGTCCTGGTTGGGGCGCTGGTTCTGCCCCGGTTGCCCCTCTTCCAGGCCAGCTCTCTGCTGTGGCCTGGAAGGCAGTGGAGGATGGCCCAAGTGCTTGGGCCCTGCACCCCATGGGAGACCAGGAGGAAGCACCTGGCTTCTGGCTTCAGATCAGCACGGCCATTTGGGGGGTGAACCAACGGAAGGAAGACCTTTCTCTCTCTCTCTCTCTCTCTCTCTCTCTCTCTCTCTCTCTCTCACTGTCTAACTCTGCCTGTCAAAAAAAAAAAAAAAAAAAAGAGAGAGGGAGAGAGACTTCTCTGTCCCCAATTCATCCTAGTGGACAGATTGTCCCCCCCCCCCATTCCCACAGCCTTTGGTTCTCTTGCACAAACGCTGGCAGCAGACAACTGCCTCTCTTCTCCCCACCATCATCCAAAGCGGCCTTGGCATCCTCCCGGCTCAGCCACGGCCAGTGGGTTCTGGGCCCTTCCCAGGCGCCTGCAGACTTGGAGCAGCAGTGACTGGCAGAGGCACCCAGCACAGGCTCCCCGTGTCACCCCAAGAGCAGGGGTGCAGGATGGGAGGTGGGAGCAGCTGCAGCACCATCACCACTGGACGATGCCTAGGCTGTTGGGTCCACATCCTGAGAAGGGTCGCATTGCGCCTAAGTGAGAACAAATGACTGCCAAGTTAACGTATCGCAAGCATGTATCACCACTGCCCGCAATGCCAACAGTTCGCATGGCTCACCACCTGAGAAGGAACCATTTCTCAATTTCCTGTTTTAATTTGACAAGGTATACATATTATTTATACTATGAAAACATCATTTAAAAAACTGATCTTACCCTCTGATAAACTTGTCTGGATCACTAAACATATATCCCCTACTTTATAGCTAAAAATGATCATTAAACTGGCAGGACTGATTTTTTTTAAATAATTTTAATTATTTCAAAGAGAGGGGGGAAAAGAGAGAGAAACTCCCATCTACTTATCCATGCCCCAAATGCCTGCAACACCCAGGCATGGGCCAGGCTGAAGCCCAGAGCCAGGAACTCAATCCTGGTCTCCCAGGTAGGTGGCAGAGACCCAAGGACCTGACCCATCACCTGCTGCCTCCCACAGGGAGCTGGAGTCAGGAACAGAGCCAAAGCCAGCTCCTGACATGGGACGCAGGCCTCCCAAATGTGTCCCGACTGCTAAACCAACACCTGCCCCAACACTGATGTTTTAACCAAGAGGGACAGTATGTGATCATTTAAATTATACAAGGGGACTTCAAAAAAGTTCACGGAAGATAGAATTACAAGGTAAGTTGATTTTGATACAAAAAATTTTTTAAATGCACACATACAAGTGATCTGCAAAAAGTTCATGGAAGGCCGGCGCCATGGCTCAACAGGCTAATCCTCCACCTTGCAGCGCCAGCACACCGGGTTCTAGTCGCGGTCAGGGCGCCGGATTCTGTCCCGGTTGCCCCTCTTCCAGGCCAGCTCTCTGCTGTGGCCCAGGAGTGCAGTGGAGAATGGCCCAATTTCTTGGGCCCTGCACTCCATGGGAGACCAGGAAAAAGCACCTAGCACCTGGCTCCTGCCATCGGATGAGTGCGGTGCGTCGGCCACAGCGCGCCGACCACGGCAGCCATTGAAGGGTGAACCAACAGCAAAGGAAGACCTTTCTTTCTGTCTCTCTCTCTCACTGTCCACTCTACCTGTCAAAAAAAAAAAAAAAGTTCATGGAAAACAAGTGCTATGAAAAAAAACTATACATTGATTTCCACCAAAATAAACACCTTTTTAAAAAAAATTATTTATTTATTTGAAAGGCAAAGTTACAGAGAGAAGGAGACACACACCCGGCCCACACACAGATCTTCCATCCACTGGCTCACTCCCCAAATGGCTGCAATGGCCGGGCTGGGCCAAGCTGAATCTAGGAACCTGGAGCTTCTTCTGGGTCTCCCACATGGGTGCAGGGGCCCATACACTTGGGCCATCTGCAGATGCCTTTCCCAGGCACATTAGCAGGGATTGGGAGTGGAACAGCTGGGACTCAAACCCACGATCATGTGGGATGCCAGCATCTCAGGTGGCAGCTTAACCTCCTGTGCCACAGAGTGGCCCTAACTTATATTCCACTTAAAAAAAAAAGATTTATTTATTTATTTGAAAGGCGAGTTACAGAGAGAGAGAGGGAGAGAGAGAGAACTCTTCTATCTGCTAGGTCACTTCCCAAACGGCCACAATGGCCAGGGCTAGGCCAGGCTGAAGCCAAGAGCCAGGAGCTTCTTCCAGGTCCCACTTGGGACCCAAGTACTTGGGCCATCCTCTGCTTTCCTAGGCACATTAGCAGGGAGCTGGTTGGGAAGTGGAGCGGCCTGGACTTGAACAGGGGCCCCTACAGCACACCAGCATTGCAGGTGGAAGCCTTACCCGCTACGCCACAGCACCAGCCCCACCAAATTTGTCTCTCCATGTTCCTGTGGACTTTTTGAAATATGCCCACATTCTTACAGACCCTCTCCCACTGGACATTTAGGGAGCCAGCTTGAGGGGACGCCAGACTCTCTCCCACTTGTTATCAAAGAGCCGGCTGGGTCTAAGCAAACTGATACTGACTAAGAAACCGGTTCCCCACCTGCCTTAAAGGCCTAGTCACATACCAGGCAAGATAGTTTGTGCCTCCTTGAAACTGTCTTTGTTATAATCTACTGTTCCTGCAGTGTAAAACCATCTTACCTTGCACTTGTGATTTGTTAATCCCTAGGGGCCTAAGATAACCATGTGCTCCCCAAAACTAAACTTGCTTTGTCTGTGACAATACAATATATTCCCCATTAGGTAGCCTTTGTGTCCCCAAGTAGTGCCTGACTACCAGTCGTCGCCAAACAGATGTTTGTGGACCCAGTTGGAGACATTGGTTTTATAGGAGCCGGCACTGCGGTGCAGCTGCGAAAGCTCTGCCCGCAACACACACCCCATATCGGAGCAAGGGTTTGAGTCCTGGCTGCTGTGCGTGCAACCCAGCTCTCTGCTGATGCACCTGGGAAAGCCACGGAAGATGGCCCAAGTGCTTGGGCCCTTGCACCCACGTGGGAGACTCGGATGGAGTTCCTGGCTCCTGCTTTGGCCTGGCACAGCCCCGGCTGTTCTGGTCAATTGGAGAGATCTCTCTCTCTCTTTCACCCCCCCCCCCACTGCTGTCTCTCTCTCTCTCTCTCACTCTGCCTTTCAGATAAAAAAGAAATCCTTTTTAAAAATTGTTCTGGGGTCTACACTGTGGCATAGCAGGTAAAGCTGCAGCCTGCAGTGCCAGCATCCCATGTGGACGCGGGTATGAGTCCCGGCTGCTCCACTTCCCATCCAGCTCTCTGCTATGGCCTGGGAAAGCAATGGAAGATGGCTCAAGTGCTTGGGCCCCTGAACCCGTGTGGGAGACCCAGAAGAAGCTCTTGGCTCCTGGCTTTGGATCAGCGCAGCTTGGGCCATTGCGGCCATTTGAGGAGTGAACCAGCAGATGGAAAATCTCTCTCTCTCTCTCTCTCTCTGCCTCTCTGTAACTCTTTCAAAAAATAAATCTTTTTTTTTTTAAATATTGTTCTACAAACACTTCATTTATAATGACTTTTTAAACATTTAATGGTTCTTTATTTACTTGAGAAACAGGGCTCCCAAAATCCACTGGTTCAGTGCTCCCCAACCCCCCGCCCCCCCCCATGCCCACAACAGCTAGGCTGGGCCATACCAAAGCCAGGAGCTGGGAATTCAGTCCGCGTCTCCCGCATGGCTGGTTGGAACCCACTACTGGAGCCATATTAGCAGGAAGTTGGAACCCCGGCCCTCCCAGGAGGGATGTGGGCGCCTCAACCAGCAGGCTCCACGAGGTCCCGTGCGCACAGGCGCTTTGCTTCGGAGACCCTGGCGCCTAGGACGGAGCCCTGGGCACGGCACAAGACGGATACAGATGGGCAGACGAGACCACAGAGCCTGAGCTCCCCAGCAGGTGTTAAGGCTGCTTTTTCAGGGGCCCCCACGGAGCGGGCGGAACACCAGGGAGAGAGAGGCGGGGCCGCGGTTCAGGAAGCGACGGGAGCCCGGGACCCTGGAGGAGAAGCTGGAAACGCAGCCGGCCTGCGCCGCGCTCGGGGCGGACTGGCTCCGCCCGACTCCCGACACCGGACCCCCGGGCTGCGGAGCCGCAGGAAGCCGGCGCCGCCCGGAGCCCTGTGGCCGGGGCGGCCGCACCGGGGGCAGCCGGTGTCTGAAGGTGATCGGCGCGCTCGGGCTCTCGCTGCGTGGCTTTCCTTAGGTTGCGAAAGTAATGCAGGCTTCGCTGACTTCCCAGCTAGAGAGACGTCCGAGGGGGAAGGGAGACACAGCGCCAGTGCTGCTTCCGGGGGAATCACCGCGAACATTCTCGGGTGCATCCCTTTTTCCAAACTTCTCTCTCCGTGTGCAAAATTATATAATTTCTTTAAATTTTTTTCCATTTACTCTTACTTTATCTGAAAGGCAGAAAGAGGAAGAGCGAAGGGAAAGAGAAACAGCAGGAGATCTCCCATCCACTGGTCCACACCTTTAAATTCACCTGCTGCCCGCAGGGTGCATATTGGCAGTAATCGAGATGGGAAGCGGAAATGAGATTTGAACCCAGGCACTTTAATATGGGACGTGAGCACCCGAATCCGTGTCTTAAATGCTACCACCAAACACCTACCTCTGTAAAAGTTCTTATAGTTAAACATTTCTTAATTTAATAACAATTATGCTTAATTTATCAACATTTAAATTTTTGTTGAAAAATAGCATTATAGGTATATAGTTCTCATGAAAATCTATAACAACATTGTGAAAGCTGATCATATTCCATTGTATAGGTGCACCATAACTTATTGAATACATTTTCTGTTAGTAAAATGGTGCTGTCTTATCTGTGGCACCATCCAGGATCTGGCTGCTCACTAGATGTCAGGCGGCCAAGTGTCAGCTCCACCCCCACCCAAACAGGATTCGCTGCTCCCACTTCCCTATCCAGTGCAAGAGTGTAACAGGGGTGTGTGCTTCCCTTCCCGACATGAGCTCTGTCTCTCTTAACCTCTTCCTCCAGCCTGTTGGGTCTCCGCCATCCCACAATAAACCTTTCCCTTGACTCTGGTGTTTGGTGTGTTTTGTGGTGGCCTTACTCTCTCTCTCTCTCTCTCTCTTGATTTATTTGAAAATCAGAGTTACAGAGAGAGAGAGAGGGAGAGAGGTCTTCCATCCACTGGTTCCCTCCCCAGATGGCTGCAATAGCCAGAGCTGCACCGATCCGAAGCCAGGAGCCGGGAGCTTCTTCCAGGTCTCCCACGTCAGTGGCAGGGGCCCAGGCAGGTGGGCCATCTTCCACTGCTCTCCCAGGCCAGCAGCAGGGAGCTGGATGTGAAGTGGAACAGCCAGGACATGAACTGACGCCCATGAACACATTTTCTTTTGACACATTCTTTCCTTATTTTCCTGTTATAGCTGTCCAGAGGAGAGAGCTTGGTGGTTGAGAGCATGGACCTCTGAGTCAGGCTACCTAGATTTGAGTCTCAAGTGCCGCTGATCTACTTTTGTGACATCGCTGTACCTCAGTTTTCTCATCAACAAACTGGGCATAACCACAGCATCTGTTATTGGAGAGTTGTTATAAGGATCCAATGAGTAACATTTGTTATCGTTTTAGAACTGTTCCTGACACAGTTATTTCTGTTTCTTTAGGATACATTTCTAGAAATGGAAATACCGTGCCAAAGACTAAGCATAAGTTACACTTTAAAACAAATATTTTCAGTTTATTTGAAAGGTAGGGGGGAGGAGAGAGAGAGAGAGAGAGAGAGAGAGAGAGAGAGAGAGAGGCTTTCTATCTACTGCTTCACTCCTCAAAGGCCTGAGACAGCCAAGGCTGGGCCAGGCCAAAATCAGGAGTGTGAACCTCCATCCGGCTCCCATGGGGATGGTGGAGACCCACATCACCGCTGCCTTTTAGGGTGTGCATCAACCACCCTGCAACTGGATTGAAAGTGGACAGCCAGCACTCGAACTCAGCACTGCAATATGGGACGCCACGTCCCAAGGTGGGTACGGCTGCTGTGCCACATGCCTGCCCCACGTTAAACTTGTACACTTCTCCCCTAAGAGCCCTCAGGCTGACGGAGGGTGAAGACAAGCGGCTGAAGAAGGACATTTTCCATTTGTACTCTGTGCTTGTATGTTTCCTCATTGATTGGATTTTTACAAGAATCAGTTCATGCTGGAGATTATCTTTTACCATTTGCCAGAATGATGCGTGAAGGTGTTATCTAATTTGTACTTTTTTTATTCTTAGGAATATTGCTCATTTCTCAGATACTTTTGGGAAAATATTTATGTTAACAAACTTGAAACTGTGTACACCATTCGAGTCAATGCATCTGTGCCTACAAAGTTAAGCCAAAAAAGACAAAAACTACATCCATGAATTTATGTCAAGGATGGCCATCCCAGTAGTATTTACAAGAATAGAAAGAGTTAAATAAATGATGAAGTACAGTATTATCTACAGGATGTTCTATTATGCAACCTTATTAAACATCATGTTTAGTAGAATTTATGGAACCTTATTAAACAGGAACTGAGAACGCGTCAGAAATTGGATAGGTAAAAAGAAAGGACATCGGCACGTTAGCAGTAGTTGCTTTGGGATTGCAGATAATAATCTCTTCCTCTGTATCTTTTTACTTTTCTGTATTTTCCATGAATATGATTTTCATACTTTAAAAAAAAAATAAGGTGAGCCTGGCATTTGTTCATTCAAGGTCTGGGGGAGGTTAAGCACGCTGGGGGAGTGGCAATAGGGGACCCATCGCACCTTCCAGCCAGTTCTGCTCAGAGCCCAAGGCCGCTCTCGGAGAGAAGTTTATAAACGGGCAGCAGCTCTGAGCGACTCCCAGTAGCTCCTTCCCAGCCGCCCTCCTTTGAAGCGAAATCGGCCGCCGACACAGCGCGGCGCGCACAGGGCTCGCAAGATGACCGCCGAGAATTGCGGGGTTTACAGCCAGAAGTGGGAGTTGAGGGCGGCTTTGAAGGTCACGAACGCGACAGACACCAGAGAGAAGACGCAGCCCCTCTCCCTGCCGGTCTGTGCGCTTCCCTGCGTTGGCCCCGGGAGCTCCCAGAGCTCCGCCCACGGTGGGACCGGCGAAAGAAAGGAACAGGAGCACCTTTGCCAGGGCCTGGGGGAACTGATGGTGAGCTGGGTGGTGGGAGAGCCCTGGACAAAAGCCACAGCTCCAGGGCTGCTAGCCCGTTCCAGGACTGCCCCTGAGGCCCCATCCTGACTTCTAAAGGAGGCTCTCTGGTCTTCCCCTGTTACGCTCCTGCTAGAATTTTGTTGGGGAGACTTAGTGTTTTGCTTTGCAATATTTTTGTCCATTCATTTCCTGTGCTCAGATGGATTTATGCAGCTGGATTTCAAATGGACCCACCACGTGGCTGGTAGCTGACTACCCCCCGCTAAGGTTGCAGGAATTTGGGACCAAAATGCTTTCTCCTAAAAAAGCCTGTCTGGTGCAGGTGTCACAGGATCTTAGGGCCCGCCCCTGGCAATCCATGAGAAGGGTCATGTAATCACATTTACGTCTGAACGCATTGCCATCTCACCTACTGGACTTCCGCAAGGCTCCCACGCGGATGTTCACCCGACCCAGCCAACCGCAAGACTGGCTCAGGGAAGCCCACCACAAACGCTAGGGCAGTTTTACACTGCGCTGGATGTGTGCACACACAGCCTCGTCTCTGTCTAAGATGAGCGTCCCCCTGCACCGTCCTTGCTTTGCTGCAGCCTGGAGGCCGCCCCGTCCGTCTCCGATCCAGCTCTGAGCAGCTCTCCCTGTGGCACTGGCTCATGGCAGAAATGGGGAGAGGGGTCTGGTTTGGTGGGAAAATTGCCACACAGCTCCGGCCACACACATACACAGACGTAACTGGGTCGGAAAACCCCGTAATCAGGGTCACGGTGCCTGTGAACTGTGCAACGATCCAGCAGTGTGGGACCTCGGTCGGAATCGCTTGTTCTATGTGACTCCGTGCGAGTTAATATCACCTCTTTCAGCTAAGTTTCTCATCTGTATAATGGGGTTAATAACAGTCCAGCCCCCCAGGGAAGGGGAGGATGGCACCTCCCCAGAGCCAGGGGGCCCTTGGCTTTTGCTGCCAGCAGACACGCTGCCAACTGTAGTCTCCCTTCCTCCTAGGTGGTCAGGGGCCTCCGCAACCATGAACTCCAGCGCTGAAAGGGACGTGGGGAGCATCTGTTGCAGCAGCTACTTTCTACGCATTCAGACTTCAATCATGAACAAAATGGGCAGAAAAAAAAAATTGGGCTAGCTTGGGAGCGGAGGCCGTTTTATTTTGAAGGCAAGGGCGCACAATAGGCACATCAAAGGCTGTAATCTACCATCGTTTCTATTTCAACGTGCAAATAAATTAAACTTTGTGGAAAACTCTCTACACTGTCTTTTCTCGTTTCTATGGAAACACGCCAGCCTGGCGTCAGGGACCCTTGGAGCTTTGTGCTGGGTCCCGGCCTGGTGCGGGAGGAAACAGCGGGCCAGAGAGGTGGAGCCACAGGCCCAAGGTCGCTCCGTGGCTGTACGGCCTCGTTGCTGTCTAGGAAATCTGCCCTGCTCGCTCTTCACGCGGCTGCCCCACTGCCCTGGCTGCCAGTCAGGACTTCCGCTCGCCCGGGCCTTTTTCCCCAGGCTTTCTGCTGTTTCTGTTTGTCCTGAACTGGTAATCACCCTGCCACCTAAACAGGTGTGAGAACCAAAGGACAGGAAGGAGAGCTTTGTCCCTGCCCCTGTGCAGATCCCAGAGTGAAGGTCCCGGGGCCAGAAGGGTCTCCAGGTCTGCAATGTACTCAAAAGTCTCCCCACCAACAAAGCTACATGAAATAAATACAGCAACATGTTAGCAATATCTGAACACCAGAAAGCCTTGGTAGCAAGCATGCCTTCATCATCATCATCGTCGCCATCATGATCAGCGTCTGGCCAGGGAAACAGAAGAAATGGTGTTAC
Organism: Sylvilagus floridanus; assembly: GCA_949820135.1. NCBI lineage: Eukaryota > Metazoa > Chordata > Mammalia > Lagomorpha > Leporidae > Sylvilagus > Sylvilagus floridanus. The sequence continues at coordinate 4,402,800 of OX463228.1, read as the reverse complement.
TTACGGAGGACTGGCCCTGGTGGGGGGGTCCGAGTCCGGGGCTTTGTGGCCAGGTGGGGCCGTGCCCTAGGAGATGGAGCGCCCAGTCTTCACCAGCCTTGGGCAGGCTCAGGAAGTGCTTTTGGTTTTCCTGCTTCCTCCTCAGGCGGGCCTGGTGCCCCAGCTGCTTGAGGGGAGCCTCCTGTCCTTTGCAGTGCAAGGCACCATCTGATAGCCCCAGCCCTACTGCAGCCAGTGACTCTGGGGACAGAGGGGGCTGCTTAGCACAGCCAACCAGCACAGGGGGCTCATGAATATGCAAATAAAGGCCAGAGCTGGTTGGCTGACACCCCCCTGCCATTTCCCACCCCTCCCCCAACACGGGTGCCCCTAAGAGGCAGTTCAAAGAGCACCTTCTGTCCTTGCCCAAGGACCCACAGAGTCCTTGGAAAACCCAGGGACCAAATTACCTGGCTTCTCCCGCTGTTCTGGCCTGCAGCCGGGCATTGCTCTCCCCTTGCATCCAAATTCTCCAGTGAGGCAGCTCCAAGGTGGGCATCTTCCCCCTGTCCCTCAAGCACCTGCAGGAGACTGGAGTTGGTCCAGCGCCACAACCTGGCGTCCCAGGGCCTGTGCAGGAGGGAGAGGCCATGGGCATCACGGAAGCTGACCATTCTCACCTCCTTCGGTTTGGGACGTGGCATGCATGTTACAAAATACAGCAATGAAAACCAATGAACCATAGCTCAACTCACAAACACGTAGAACTCCCCCATTGACAACGTTGAGGGAAAAGCAAAGTCACAGAAGGATACTTTTCTATTAGGTTCAAAAATACACCAAAAACTACCACACCTAAGATCATGTCTAGATTTTCATTGTGTACCCATCTATTCACATTATTTTTAAATTACAACTGAACAGAGAGACAGAAAGATGGAATGTGGGTCCTGGAGGCGATACGGAGTGAACAAAGGGCGTACAGTTCCTGATGTAGGGGCCTCCAGACAGCAGGCTAACCTGCAGACCACCTACCATCTGGTCTGGAGCATCCACATGTACATGAGCAAGGATGCGAACATGGGGTTCAGAGCACAAATGCGAGAACCAGGGACTCACAGTAAGGACAAAGCACGCTGTGTGCACCTGCCTGCTTGAAGTTGCCCATTTTGTGGTGTTTCCGTTCATTGAAGCTGCTTAATCCTTTCTTTTTAAAAAATATTTATTTATTTATTTAAAAGAGTTATAGAGAGGCAGAGAGAGAGAGAGAGAGAGACTTTCCTCAAATGGCCACAACGGCTGGGGCTGGGCCAATTGGACGCCAGGAGCCAGGAGCTTCTTCCAGGTCTCCCAAGAGAGTGCAGGAGCCCAAGGACTTGGACCATCTTCTACTGCTTTCCTAGGCCATAGCAGAGAGCTGGATCAGAAGTGGAGCAACTGGGACATGAATGGATGCCCCTATGGAACGCTGACGCCACAGGCAGAAGCTAGCCTACTATGCCATAGCGCTGGCCCAGCCACTTAATCCTTTCTAAGAACAATTGTTTTCTTATATAATTTGAAAGCTAATGTATCTTGTCCTCAATTAAATAATCAAAGGGCCCAGGATTGGCATTGTGGTATTATTGTGGGTTAAGCCTCCTCCTAGTGCCAGCATCCCATAGAGCACTGGTTCAAGTCTCAGATGCTCCATTTCCAATCCAGCTCCCTGCTAATGACCTGGAAAAGCAGCTGAAGATGGTCCAAGTGCTGCGGCCCCAATGCCCATGTAGGAGACCTGGATGAAACTCCTGGCTCAGTCCGGGCCATTGCAGCCATTTGGGGAGTGAGCCAGTGGATGGAAAATCTCTTAATCTCTCTCTCTCTCTGCCTTTCAAATAAATGAATAAATCTTTTTTAAGAAATAGAAGGGCTTGTATTATGGCATAGTGGGTTATGTTACTGTTAATGAAGCCAGCATCCCATATCAGAGCACCAATTTGAGTCTTGACTGCTCTGCTTAAGATTCGGCTCCCTGCTAATGCACCTGAAAAAGAAATGGAGGATGGCCCAAGAACTTGGGCCCTTGCTACCTATGTGGGAGACCTAGACCTAGATGAGTTCTCGATTCCTGGATTTGGTCTTGCCTAGGCCTGGTGGTTAAAGCCATTTGGGGAGTAAATCAGTAGATAGAAGATCTCTCTCTCTCTCCCTCTCTCTGTTTCTCCCTCTCTCTTTGTTACTCTGCTTTTCAAATAAATAAATAAATCTTAAGACAAATAAATAATAGGCAAAACCACATGTATGGTTTGGGACATACACAAATTGAAGCCATAGTGAGAATATAGCTAATGAGAAGGTAGAATGATTTGGTACGATAGTGGTTATCTGAGGGTAATGGCTGAGGAGGGCCACATGGGGTTTTTCCATTCCCTATGGGCATTCTCTTGATTATTTTTCTTTAAGCCATCTGCATAGATCTAGACGTCCTTATGAATATATATTTTACAATGAACATTTTTAAAAATTCTCCTTTGAACCTTGCCGGTTATGAACTACCTGTCCCAGTAGATAATATTGTGTTCTGGGAGACTGTGGCAGGCTGCGCTGGCTTACTGGGTTGTACTTTGGACTCCAAGCGAGCTCAGACATGAAAGCAAGGAAGGCAGTTTCAACCTTTAGCCTGTGAGAAGGACTTTGCATGGTACCTGCATGGGAGAGAGAGAGAGAGAGAGAGAGAGAGAGAGAGAGAGAGAGAGTGTGTGTGTTGCATTTAAGACTGTAAAATTTAAAATTAACTCAGGTGAACCCTCAAACCCCAGGAGATGTGCTTTGCCAGCATCATAACCAGGCTTGAACTTCTAAGCCTTAGATAAGAATTGAAAAATTGGTGATTAAAAAGTGAAAGGATTAAGTAGCCATTGGAGACCCATTGGCAGCAATCCCGGCAGAAGATGGCCTTTGCTGCTGGTTTCTGTTCTTGGACTCCCCGTGTGTCCAGCGTGTCCCGAGCATGGGACAATTCAGTCATTTCACAGGTGTTTATTGGGAACCTAAGAGAACCAGGCTCCGTGTCATAGCCAGAGGATCAGGAAAGTAAAAAGAAGTCTCGTTCCCAGTTTCTGCTCTGCCCAGCGGAAGCAGCAGCTGGGGGAGCAGTGCATGATGGCACCACGCAATATAGAGGCACAGGCACCTGCTTTGGAAGCCCAGAAGAAGTAACTGTTGACGCTGCCAGAGGGGTTAGGGAGGGTTCCAGAGAGAGACTCACAGGGTGATTACAGGCCTGCAGGGATGATTACAGGAGGGCCGGGCTGCGCAAAGACGGAGGCAGTGAAACAGCGCACGGGGGGCTGAACAAAGAGCAGCATCTGTGGGAACGGGAGGGGCATTGGTCGAAGAAGCCAGATTATCAGGTGCCTGGTCAAGTGGCGGAGTTGAGACTTTGTCCGACAGACACGGAGAAGCAACCGAAAACTTTAGGCTGGGAGTGATAGGATTAGGTTTGCCTTGCAGGATCTCTGACGCAGGTGTGAAGGAGAAGCTAGAGAAAGTGGGAGTGCGGGGCCAGCGCTGTGGTGCATCAATTATCAGTTCAGCCGCAGGTTTATAAACCGCCGTCTCTATCAGGCAGGTGATCCATCAAGGTAAAATTCAGGGGCCTGGGGACCTAAGGGGCTGCCACGTGATTTCACTTAGGGCAGCAGCAGAGCTGTGTGCTGACGGCAGGGAGGCCCGGATTCCGCTCACAAACTCTGCGCACCTGAGCTGGGCTGGGGTGCAGCAGCGAACAAGACCGAGTGTGAACTCCAGGTGATAGGAGTTCACGTTCTCAGGGCGGGGCCCATTTCCAAAAATGTGCGGCATGTACAGGAAACAGTCTGGAAGGAGAGCTTGAGGGTGTGTGTGTGGGAGGGAGAGAGAGGAAGAAGCCTGATGCTCTGAGAGGCAGTGACACCTGCCCAAGGCCACACAAGTGTTAGATCAGGCAGCCACGTATGCCAGGCTCCGAGTTCAAAGCCCGTGCCTGCTTTTTGCGCTCTCTTCGTGGGGCAGGGGGCAGAATGGCTAGGTGCCCCGGGCCAAATTCCGAGCCAGCTCCGCGGAATGTCCAGGGAACGCTCGACCCCGGGGGCCCTGCGGTCGCCGACAGTCGTAGGCACCCTCGAGAGGGCCGTCTCGGGCAGGCAGGCAGGCAGCTCAGAGGCCCCCACAGCCTGCTCCGGAGCGCCGGACCCCGCGCCGCCCAGCCGCCCCCACCACCCTCGCCAATGGTTCGCTCCGAACACCCCTCGCCCGTGGCGGGTGCTGCGGCCCGCCCCACTTCCGGTTGTTGCCGGGCCCTATATCCGGTGTCCGCCCGCCCTCAGCGCTGCTGTCGCGATGCTGTCCCGGTCCCGCTGCGTGTCCCGGGCGTTCAGCCGCTCGCTCTCCGCCCTCCAGAAGGTATGGTCCGGCCAGGCCGGAGCCTCGGCGGGTGAGCAACCTGCTGATGGACAGACGGGCGGCCAGGAAGGCGAGGGCGCAGCGCGCCAGCCAGGCCCGGCACCAAGGGCACTGGGACGCAGAGGCCGCGGGCTGGCCGGCCCGGGACCGCCTCGCCCTCGGGCTGTGTTTCGAGGTCTGTGGGGCAGGCCTTCCCGAGGCAGCCCGCACCGACCGCCACCTGCTGTCCCCCGCCCCGCGCGCCGGGGCTGGGCAGCCGCGCCCGTGTCCAGCCTCGGCTGGACACTCGGGAGCCCTCCCGTCCCTTCTGTTGAGGCCCGGGGGTGTCAGTCAGTCCCCTGGGGAAGTTGGGACGGCCGGGCGGACGCAGTGTGCCGGCGGGGTCCGCGCCCGTCGCGGCTGTCCGTGGACTGGGAGATTGGCCCGTCCCCGGCGCCGGGGCAGCTTTGCGCGCGCGCTTCGCAGGAGGAGCTGTTTCTCCCTCGTTTCACCTCGGGTGACGTCGATGATGTCTTCTTTCTCAACAGGGGAACTGCCCTCTGGGGAGACGCTCGCTGCCTGGTAAGTTCTGTGCCGGCCGTCGCCTGACCCGCTCTCCTCCCGGGGCAGAGCGGCGAGGGCAGCCACAGGCAGTCCCGTGGCCGCCTGTACCCGCAGTGTCACGGAGTGTTTGCTGTGTGCCAGGCCCCTGCCAGCCCCTCGCCCGGGACCCAGCAGCCCACAGCCCTTGCCCGCAGGCCAGTGGGAAAGGCCAAAGGTGCACGCACTACCCATCAGATGAGCAGGCGCGAATTTTGGTTCGTAGGGTGGACAAGGGCGCCTGCTCAGAGTAGGTGACATCGAGTCTACATCCTGGAGGATGTAGCCCGGGGAGAGCAGGAGGAAGAGAGGGTCCCCGCGGAAGGAAGGAGGCTGGCAGTGCTTGGGAGCTGGAGATGAAGGGGGTTCAGCCAGGCATTTTGGTTAAGGGGGGAAAGTGCTGTGAGATAGAAGACGGAGTCTGCATTGTTGGAAGGAGTTTAGATTTTTATCCCTTTTTTTCTTATTTTTTGGGGGAGATTATTAGTAGTTTATCTTTATATAACTTATCTTTAAAATTAGGTGTCTTGTATAAAATATTTGTTGAAAGAGGTAGTGTTATTGTAGGCTTTCATTGTACCAGATATTCTCACTGCGATGTGTGTATTTTAGTTCATCACAAACCTGAATGAGAAGTATTATCTCTATAAGTGCATAACCCAAGGCAAGAGAGGGTAAGTGCTTTGGCCAAGGTCACTCAGCCAAATACTGGTCAAGCCGGGCCTACCTGACTCCCCAGCCTGAATTCTTACATTTTTATTTTTAAAAAGATTTATTTATTTATTTGGAAGGCAGAGTTAGAGAAGGAGAGATAGAGATCTTCCATCTGCTGGTTCACTCCCCAATGGCCACAGCTGCGCCAGGCCAGAGCCAGGAGCTTCACCTGGGTCTCCCACATGGGTGCAGGGACCCAAGCACCTGGGCCATCTTCCACTGCTTTCCCAGGTGCATTAGCAGGGAGCTGGATCTGAAGTGGAGCACCTGGGACTTGAACTCGTGCCCTTATGGGATGCCAGTGCTGCAGGCAGCTGCTTAACACTGACTCCTCAGCCTAAACTTTTTTTTTTTCCTTAAGATTTTGTTTATTAGAGAGCTAGAGTTCTAGACAGCGGGAGAGACAGAGAGAAAGGGTGTCCATCCACTGGTTCACTCTCCAAATGGCCGCAATGACCAGAGCTGGGCTGATCCGAAGCCAGGAGCCTGGAGCTTCTTCCAGGTCTCCCATGTGGGTGCAGCACCCAAGCACTTGGGCTGTCCTCTGCTGCTTTCCAGGCACATTAGCAGGGAGCTGGATTGGAAGTGGAGCAACTAGGCTTAAACTGGCACTCATGGGCGCCTGCTGGCACTGCAGGCCATGACTTAACCCACTGCACCACAGTGCCGCCTCCTAGCCTGAGCTCTTAATCCATTATGTTCTCATTTACTCATGTACTCAGGAGATGGTTTATTGATTGCTACTACAGTGCCAGCCACTGTGCCTGGTGACAAGGAAACAACAGATGGTCTCCACATTCAAAGATCTTAGGCTGGCTGGAGAGAGCGTGAGCAGATGTTTATGCACACGTAAGGACATAATTGCATCGTGGTTACTCAGAAGTCCAGGGTTGATGAGACAGTGGGATGATGTAGTCCAGCTTGGGAGAGTAGGGAATGTTGATGAAGGCTTCCCTGAAGAAGTGACATTGAAGCTGAGACTTGAATACGTAGAAATTAGCCAGGTAAATGATATTCCAGGCAAAGGGAATTGCTCTGTCAAGGTTTTTAGGCAGGAGGGGACTGGCCCTACTAGGGAAATGGAAAGGAGCTTACCTGGCTGCAAAGATAGGTAGGACTGGATGGTACAGGGCTGTGCAAAGTGTTTGGACTTTATCCTGAGCCCTGAGAATGTGAGGCACCAGCACTGTGTCAGTTCCTAGTAGACACTCAGTATTGAACTTCTCTACTAGGAATCCTGAGAAATGTCAGTAAACATTCTCCTCTTTATAGACTGGCAGGACAAGGGGGAGACCCTTGCACGAGGGGTTGTGTCTTGGCTGGGCCTTCACCCGGGGCTAGTCAGTTAATCCCCAGAAGCCCTACTTGCATATGAAAAGGAGTGATGGCAGGTGGTTGTACGACTTCAGAGTTGCTATGAGCCTTGAACATCAAAATGAGGTCGTTAGGTGCAGCTTTTTATAAACCCTCAAGCACTGTGCAAATGAAACCTGCTGTAGGATGAACTGTAAATTGGACATGGTTCCAGAAATCAGTGTGGGCTGCTGGCTGCTCCGTTTCAAAGATGCGCTGCTTAGTCACTGACTGCCAGACATGGAGGGGACTGACTTGACTCTGGGCGTGTTTGCGAGGAGGTGGGCTTGAGAGGAAGCTGTCTCTCATTTGGTGCCTCCTGAGCCCATCATTCAGGAGGAGTTGTTAATAGACCTAAAAAAAAAGAAGAAAAGACATAAGAAAACATATTTGCAGTAGCCATAGTTGCTATCATCAGGTAGGGAAATGCAGTTATCCCCGATGAGGGCAGTTGGTGAGCAGAAAGGGGCTCGCACCTTGTTGAGAGGGACCAGAACGGCCACATGCAGGAAGGAGTGTGGGAGGAGGCTAAATGAGAGGTGAGAAATGATTTGCTCAGTCCTGGAACAAGCCGGAGGCTGTGGCCCTAAAATGGCCCCGTCTTTGCTACTGGAGTTCAGGCAATAAAATTCCCAGCCCAGTCCACTCTGAGCCAGACCTAATACTCCCCTGCTTCTCACATTAGGTTATGTGATGTTGTAGGATAAGCCGTCATATGTCTTTGTCAAGCTTCAGTCATTTTGAACAGAGGAATAGACATTTTAATGTGAAAGCATACAGGTACCCCTGTATGTAAGGAGTTTTTAAGGTGAATAAGATTATAAAACTACTTTGGGTTGTGCCATTAGATTTCTCCCCTTTCTTCTCCAAACAGTGCCCACTCTTAACCCCTTGTACCCGGCGCTCTGTCCTTTAAGGCTGCTTCAGTGGAAGAGTGTGAGTAGCAGGTCCCTTTGAAGCTGACATCATCGTCTGCAGTTGGTCCTGCTGTGTCGGGGTCTAGAGGGCAAGCAGACCTCTTCAGTTTCACCTCGTGTCCTGTGAGAGATCAGAGTTGGTTAAGAGTTGTTTTGTTTCTTGCAGGGGTCTCCTTATGTCAGGGACCAGGTTTCCCTGACAGCAGGAAGATTGTGTAAGTATCACTGGGGAGTACAGATGCTGTGACTTTGGGTATTTATTACGATGCCACTTCTAAATGTGCCCATTTGAGACCCTCACTGGCTTCAAGGACTAGGAATGGAAGTGGTTTTATTGAGTCCGTAGACCTCACCTTGATAATTGTTTTTTATGTGTGAAGTACCTTGAGCCACAAGTCCAGTGTCTGACCAGGAGTGTGCCCGTCTTTCTAGGGTGTCTAGATGATAATGAAATGGAAGTTGAGACCTTTTTTTTTGAGGATATTGCAGAAGAATACTCCTATATGTCCCGTGGGTACAAGTGCAGCTAGAGGTTAGAGGTCAGGAGTTCCGTTTATTGTGGCAGTGAGAGCATCCTCTTGGTAGCAGTAACTCATTTGAGAAGCAGTCCGACTGGAAGACTAGTTGAGCTCTGAGACTTTGACTAGTTTGGAGGGAATGTGATTGTTGCATAACACAGTTTGGAGGCAGCCACCACTTGTGTTTCAGATTAACTTCTGCTTGTGAATGTTACTTAGTGCTTCTTTGCATTCCAAGTGTTTTCAGAATGGTAGTTAGAGGATGTTCCCTAGTAGCCTGTCCAACAGCTGCGAAGCTGCTTGTTCTACACGGAGGATCTTCAAACTGAAGAATCAGCAGGTTAATGTCTCTCTGTGCGTCACAATGAGGTGTTTTTTTTCTTAATATTTAATTTTGTCTTTTACTTGAAAGAGCCAGAGAAAGAGATACAATTCACCACTGCTCAACTCCCCAAATGCCCACAACAGCTAGGATAGGACCAGGCTGAAGCTAAGAGCCTAGGACTCCATCCAGGTCTCCCATGTGGTGGCAAGGGCCCAAGCATTTGAGCCATCAGCTGCTGCCTACCAAGATGCATTAGCAGGAAGCTGGATCAGAAGTGGAGATGCGAGAACTGAATTCCGGGCACTCATATGGTCTGAGGTGTCCCGAGCAGCCACTTAACCTTCTGTGTCACAACACTCACCCACTTTTTTTTTTTCCAAAAGATTTATTTGTTTGAGTTATGGAGAGAGAGGAAGAGAGAGAGGTCTTCCATCCGCTGGTTCACTCCTCAAATGGCCACTATGGCTGGAGCTGAGCCAATCTGAAGCCAGGAGCTTCTTCCGGGTCTCCCATGTGGATGCAGAGGCCATAGTACTTGGGCTGTCCTCTGCTGCTTTCCCAGGTGCATCAACAGGGAGCTGGATCAGAAGTGGAGTGACTGGGACTTGAACTGGCATCTGTAGGGGATGCTGGCACTACAGGCTGGGGCTTTAACTTGCTGTGCCACAGCATCAGCCCCCCCCCCTGCCTTTTTTTTTTTAAATTGAGAAAATGTACTCACTTAGTACTACAATTATGAATTCTTGTGTTTTTCTTGGAAGGCAGTTTGGCTACCATAATCTTTGAATTGTGTGTACCTGTTGATCTAGCTGTTCCATTTTGAGGAATCTAAACTCCTCGTGTATCTTGCTTTCTCTCAAAGTAATAAATAGCAGGGGATTGATCACATTATGGCATGTCGACATGTGCACACTATGATTAGTGGAAGAAAGCAGGTTGCTAAATGACTCCATTTTCTACAATATGATATAATCCCATAAACAGTTCTTTGTGCTGTTTCAAATATTCTGAAGTAAATAGCTAATGCTTCTTTTAATTTAAAAGGTTAGACTCAAAATATTACCAATCTTCAAATTAAATAAAGATTGGCAGTTATGAATCCCTTTGCAAAAAATATTTGAAATTATGAAAAAATGCTAAATTTTGAGTATGATCATTCCTAAATGTGTCATCCTAATCTCAGCTGTTTCTGTCTACATCTTTCTGTGAATAATATCCCTACTTTGTTTCAAAATTTTTTATTGTAAAATGATTTTTGATCTTATGTTTTTATTTAAGAGGTAATTGCATGGTTCAGAATTTCACAAAAATAACCATGAGAAGACCTACTTATTGTCCTGTAGCCCCACCAAGGGCTTCTTGTCAGAGTCCCCTGGGCTCTATCTACAGAGCAGTCTGCATTTGCTTGTTACTCAAAAGTTCTCGCTCAGGGGCATGTACTTTTACATGGTTACAAACTTTCATCTTTTTTAATCTTTAGTTATTTCCCCTACCTGAAAGAGCAACACCGAGAGAGATCTTCCATTCTCTGGTTAATTCCCCAGATGCCTGCAACAGCCAGGGCCAGGCCAGGCTGAAGCCAGTAGCTCAGAACTTCATCCAGGTCTTCCACACAGGTGGCCAGGGCCCACACATTTGAACCATCATCTGCTGCCTCCCGAAATGCATTACAGGAAACTGAATCAGAGACAGAGTAGCTGTACTTGAACTAGGCATTGTAATATGGGAGTCGGGTATCCTGAGTGGCAGCTTAACCTGCTGGGTGGGCTACAGCACCTACTTTCCTCACCCTCCACCCCATGCTACAAACTTTACACGGAACATTGTGTATGTTTAAAAAATACATGTTTTTCCTTGATTCTACATAGACTTTACAGGTATTTTGACACCATAAGAGTAAAAATATCAAAAGGCTATTTAAATCCACTTTTCAATTGTGAAGTTGCTTTCTGTAGAATATTCGGACAACCCTGAAGCATAAAAAGTGAAAGTTTTCATCAGTCCAATTCATTTTCCCAAACTGTGTGTATGTTATAGATAACCATAGATACTGTGTGTATCTGTATCTGGCACTTCCCAGAAGTAACCACAGTTAGTGGTTTTGAGTATACAGGTTACTGTCATTCTCCAGTTTACACTATTTATTGTAAATGCCATACCAGAAAATACCTTGGTCTTTGAAATCCTTTAATAAGTTCAGAATGGACTGAAACACTGCCTCCTAGCAAAAAAAAAAAAAAAAAAAAGAAGACATCATGTTTTGATTTTGTTTTTTTGTGGGGGCATAATGCCTTTTTTACTTCCAGATTAACTGTCTCATCTTGCTGCTTTATCTAAATCTGTAATCTTAAAGACAGATTCTGTTATATGTGGCACAGTAGCATGTGCCCTGAGACTTGCCTTGTATTGCTTGGATGTGGTTAGTTAAAAAGGAAACCTAATCAGGAGGTTAAATCCTTTTGGTGGGTCTGCAAAGGACCAAGGTGCTTATTTTTTCTTCAAAGGACCAGATCTAAATCTCTGTAAGAACTGGCATCCATTGCATCACGGGGCACACTGTTCAAGGCACCCAGGCCATCAGGCTGTGCTGAATCTACCGCCCAAGCAGAATCTGCTGGTGGGGCATGTGTATGTTGGAAAAATCACTTTGTGGGACATTGATGAGCACCCCTGGTCAACAGTCACTGTTTTAAGGGGGGAGCAGCCCATGGTATATTAACTGAACTAAAATATGAGTGGTTTACCTGCTTTAGGAATTAAAGTTGGCATTTCCTTTGTAGCATTAACCACACTAGTGTCTTCAGCGTCCGCTTCTTCAGAACTACAGCTGTGTGCAGTAAGTATCTACCTTCAGCTCCCTGCCTCCTTGGCAGTGGGGTTTTTGTGTTTGCTTGTTTATAGAGACTGCGAGCTTCCAACTACTGATTTATTCTCCAGTGCCTGCAACGATCGGGGCTAGGCTAGGCTGAAGTGGGGAGCCAGGAATTCCATCCAGGTTTCTCACATGGGTGGCAGGAACTCCATTACCTGAGCCATCATCTGCTGCTTCCCATGGTCTAAGTTTTGTTTTGTTTTGTTTTTTGACAGGCAGAGTGGACAGTGAGAGAGAGAGACAGAGAGAAAGGTCTTCCTTTTGCAGTTGGGTCACCCTCCAATGACCGCCGCGGCTGCTGTGCTGCGGCCGGCGCACCGCGCTGATCCGATGGCAGGAGCCAGGTGCTTCTCCTGGTCTCCCATGGGGTGCAGGGCCCAAGCACTTGGGCCATCCTCCACTGCACTCCCGGGCCACAGCAGAGAGCTGGCCTGGAAGAGGGGCAACTGGGACAGAATTCGGCGCCCCGACCGGGACTAGAACCCGGTGTGCCGGTGGAGGATCCCATGGTCTAAGTTAACAGGAGGCTAGAGTCAGCAGTTGGACCCCTCAGGCACTCTGAGCTGTAGGCATCTTCACTGGCAGCTTAACCCCTAAGTCAGAAGTCCACCCACCCTGGGAATAGAATTTTAATGGGAAGAGCAACAACTGGCTGAGTTTAATTAAAGAAAAACATGAAAATGGGAAAAAAAATGTACTACTTGTGACTTTGCTTTTTTCCTAGAGAATGATGTGATTACAGTCAAAACGCCAGCATTTGCAGAATCTGTCACAGAGGGAGATGTCAGGTGGGAGAAAGGTAAGATTTTTGTTTCCTCTTACTTCTGAAAGTCTCCCCTTCCCTCTGTGATCCCCAGTAGACCCTCCAGTGCCACTCATTACTCTGCACACCCGCCCTTGCACTTTCCCCTGGTCCCGGAGGAAAGGGGTTTTAGAACCCGTGTACCAAAAGGGATTTGGTGTCTAGTAGAGGTTCCCCCTAACAGGTCGTCTTTGGTTGTCTTTTCAGCTGTTGGAGACACAGTCGCAGAAGATGAAGTGGTTTGTGAGATTGAAACTGATAAGGTGGGCTTGTCCTGTTTGTGCCAATTTTTTGTGGTCTGCCTTTGGTCTCTTAACCTAATGAAAGAGAGAGGCAGTTAACTGTTAGAGAAAAATTTTAACCAACTCTAACCTCAGTTGTCAAAATACTAAGGTAGTTCATTAAAAGAAAAAAAATTTTTTCAGGTTTATTTTCAGATTCTTCTGTCTACTTGGGCAGCTTTAGTCTCCTTGCTTTTGTGATACATGAACTGTTTCTAGTTTTTGTTGTATATCACTTGGAAACACATTAACTGAATTTTTGCCTTAGTGTTTCTGAGAAAGGATAAGAAGGGGTGAATCTTCATGGTAGCGTGGACTGTGATCACTTTTTTTGTTCTGTTTATTTATTTATTGGAAAATCAGATTGACAAAGAGGGAGGGTGAGATCTCCCACCCGCTATTTCACTCCCTCAAATGCCCACACAGCTAAGGCTGGGCCATGCTGTAGTTAGGAGCTGAGAACTCAATCCAGGTCTCCCACGTGAGCGGCAGGAACCTAAGTACTTAGACCATCATCTGCTGCCTCCCATTGGTGTGCATGAGCAGGAAGCTGACATTGGAAGTAGATCCAGGACTGGAATCCAGGCTCCTCAGTAGGGGATGAAAGCGTCCCGAGACAGGAGAACCCACTGTGCCGTAACAACACCTCTGTGATCCTATTGCCTTGGAAGTGTGGCCTTAGGTGTTTCTCCATGCAGGGTCTTATGTAACTATACTGTACCTCTAGTGATTCATATTGGAGATTCTATACAATTTTCTAATGCTGCATAAAAATTTAGACTGTCCATCTGTCTCCCTCTTCCAGACATCTGTGCAGGTTCCGTCACCGGCCCATGGCGTGATTGAAGCTCTTTTGGTACCTGATGGGGGGAAGGTTGAAGGAGGCACCCCTCTCTTCACGCTCAGGAAAACTGGTGGTAAAGGAGTTCTCCTGGTGGTCAAGGTCTCCAGTGTTCCCTGCTGGGATTGGGGCTGAGCTTAACTTATAATTCCCTCAAACTCCAAATATTCCAACTGTCCTTAGTTGAGGGGATGAGAGGGATAATATAATAATAATAGTGTGAGCCTTAAATTCAGGAAGAAAAGGGTATTTTTACAAAACCTCAGTCTATTCTTTTCAAGGCTGTTTCTTTTTTAAAAAAGATTTATTTGAAACATGGAGTTACAAAGAGAAAGGGAGAGAGTGAGACACACATACACACAACGATATCTTCTATCCTGTGGTCCATTCCCCGGATGGCAGCAATGGCCAGGGCTGGGTCATGCCAAAGGCTGGAGTCTGGAACCCCATCCAGATCTATCATGTAGGTGGCAGGGCCCCAAACTCTTGGGCCATCTTCTACTGCTTTCCCCGGTGCATTAGCAGGGAGCTGGATCAGAAGAGGAGCAGCCAGGATCAACCGGACTCATACAGGATGCCGGTGTCACCGTGGAGGCTTAACTTGCTGCATGACAACACCGGCCCCTTCCATGGGTCTTTCTTCCTTTTTTTGTTAGAAAGACATCATTCATTCATTGTTTTACTCTCAAATCTCTGCAGCAGCCAGAGCTGGGCCAGGCAGAAGCCAAAAGCCAGGAACTCCATCTGGGTCTCCTGTGCAAGTGGCAGGACTCAAATACTTGAACCATTGTCTGTTGACTTCTGGGCACATGAGCAGGAGCAGGATTGGAAGCAAACCAGGCTCGGTGATATAGGATGTAGGCATCCCAAGCAACAGCAATGCCTGCCTTGGATTTTTTTTTTTTTCTTTTCTTAAATTTATTTATTTATTTGAAAGGCAGAGTTACAGAGAGAGAAGGAGAGACACAGATCCATCCTCCATCCGCTGATTCACTCCCCAAATGGCTGCAACAGTCAGGCTGAAGTCAGGAGCCAGGAGCTTCATCCAGGTTTCGCATGTGGGTGCAGAGGCTAAAGCACTTGGGCCATCTTCAGCTGCTTTCCCAGGTGTATTAGCAGGGAGCTGGATTGGAAGTGGAGCAGCTGGGACCAGCGCTGGCTTAACCCACTGCACCATAGCACCAGCCCCGGAATTTTTTCTTGAAGGTATACTAGAAATTTAGAAGATTCTAAAGATAATGATCCCCAAACTCTATCAACTCTGTCCCCGCCCAGGCATCAGAATCACATGGGAACTTTTTAAAGTATTACAGATGACTAGGCGCCATGTCCTGGTTTATTAGGTCCTGGGGATCTGTCATAGTTTTTTTTTTTTTTTTTTTTTTTTAAATGCTTCCTCAAGTGATTCTGATACGCAGCCAGGGCTGAGAGCCACTGTTTTAAAGTGAGAAGAGGCAGGACTCCATAGTGTTAATTGTGGGGAATGGAGTAGTTTCTTTTCATATGTATTCCAACATCTGTAGGAAGGGTTAGTATTTCCCTTGGAAAGAAATGAAAAAGGAGTTTGTGCTGAATCTCAGTCAGTATTAGACATAGAAAATAACTGATTTTCTGAGTCTTCATTAAGTGCTGTAATACCAAAGTTTGTTTCTTTTTAATTATTAACATAGTCAAACAGGCCATTGAGGTTGATCAGGCCAAGATCAGAAGCTCAAAGAAGAAAAAACTGTGTAGTAGCAGGCAAGGAAATAAGAATGAGTCTTCCAGTTGAGGAAGTCCATCTTAGCATTCATTTACTGTCAGAACAAAGGAAAGTTCTTTCATTTATAAGATTATTTATTTATTTATTTGAAATAGCTACAGAGAGATCTTCCACCCAGTGGTTCCTTTCCCAGATGGCACAATGGCTAGGGTGGGACAGGCTGAAGCCAGGAGCTTCTTCTGGGTCTCCCACATGGCTAGCAAGGGCTGTCTTCCACTACTTTTCCCAGACCATAAGTAGGGAGCTGGATTGTAGAGTAGAGCAGCAAGGATATGAACTGGTACCCCTATGGGATCCTGGCGTCAGGCAGCAGCTTCACCTGCTGTGCCACAGTGCTGGCTCCAAGTTCTTCTAATTTAAGTATGAAACTGGATATAGTATCTTCTGCGTGTGAGAGTCATTCTGGATGAAATGTGTTGTGTTAAGTTTAAGGAGCCCTTTTTGTTTGCTTGGAGATTACCTTAGGCGTAGTAGATTATTGGAATGTATTTGCTGAATTTGATGATCAGTGGATGTTTGAAATCAGGAAGGCAATTGAATTGAGTGAGTTATCTGATACAGGACATTTTGGGACCCTGGGGAATGGAGCAGAGTACTTTTGTCATAGTTCCTGTGTACAGCAAATGCCCAGTAGACATTTGCTAATTCACTGGAGATGCAGCGTTTGCCCTGAACTTAACTGTGATTGGGTTGCTTTCCATTCCAGACAGTGCCGATGGCATCTGGTTTTCTTGTTTTCCAGCTGCTCCTGCTAAGCCCAAGCCAGCTGAAGCCCCTGCTGCAGCCCCAAAAGCAGAGCCTGCACCATCAGCAGCTCCTCCTCCCCCCGCAGCCCCCATGCCTACTCGGATGCCACCCGTGCCCTCACCCTCACAACCTCCTTCCAGCAAACCGGGTAAACCTCTCCCTCTTGCGTAATGTCTGAGACTAATGGCCCCGAACAGGCCAGTTTGGCTGTTTGTAGACAAAAGTGTAAACTTTGAAGACTTGGGTTTTTCTCCCAGCTTTCTGTTTGCCAACTCTGACTACTTTATGCTCATCACTTAACTTCCCTGGGCAGATGTACATCTGGGAAGTCAGGTGCTGCTGACACAGCTCTGAATATCTTCAGGATTAAATGTCAGTGCACTCTGAAGGCACTGGCATGCACTCAGCCTCGATGCTCCCTGCCCTCTCTCATGAGCTGCACCCTCTTTTCAGTGTCTGCAGTAAAACCCACTGCTGCCGCTCCACCAGCTGAACCAGGTGTGCGGACCGAACATCGGGTAAGCCTCTGGGGACCACTTGAGGGAAGACGCAGAGGTTAGCAGAGTGGGGTGGGGCAGGGGGCGTGGTACCTACCTTTGTCTGACTAGCAGTTTAGTCCCTTGGCCTTGACAGAGAAACAGTTCAGGAAGTGACTTGTAACCATCAAGTGATAGTACTAGAACCTGAGGTTTTATGCCCACTTGTCCAGTGGTTTTTCCACTGAATTACGCTACCAGTGAAATGCCTTGAGTGGTAGTTTGGTAACATACCCTCTGCCTCCTACGATGATACCCAATTCAGAGAGGTAGTTTCCAGAGTGTTCTATTCCTATACTTCCGGAATACTTGGCTGTAGCTAGGGGATACTACACATAAGCAGTAGCTATGGGGCAGACATGAAACCTCAAGGAAGTATGGTCAAAAGTGTGGGTTCACCTGCCTGAGAATGCCTCAAGTTTGTTGCATGTGAGGTCCTGCTATTCTCATGCAAGTCTTTATAAACAGAAGTTGCCTTTCCTGTTGTAATTCTTAGGCTGGCTAAACTTATACCACATTCTTCCTTTTAATAATTTGGCTTTGGTTTTTAAATCAGACCATTTCCTGGGCTCCATTCTTAGTCAAACTTGGGGCCCATCTGAGGGAGCAGTCTCGGCTGTGTTCTTGTTCTGCTCAGAGCAGGAAGTGGGAAGCAGCAGGTGTGCATTGTGCTCAGATCCTGGGGTCAGTTCTCGTCCCCCAGGCCTGGCAAGCCGAGTTCCCTCTGTGGCTCGGTGGGGAATGGTTGACCCAGAGAGACCGGACCCTCAGTGCTTGCTCCACTTTGACTTTCAGGAGAAAATGAACAGGATGCGGCAGCGCATCGCTCAGCGTCTGAAGGAGGCCCAGAACACGTGTGCGATGCTGACGACTTTCAATGAGATTGACATGAGGTGGGGTCTCCGGTCCCCCTGTTCCCATGGCGAGCACTGGAACTTGCCCCAGTTCTTACCTAGTGCCGATTCCAAAACTAGCTTTATTGGGGCCGGGGGGTGGAGGGGAGCTACTTCCTACAGTGCTTGTTGTTGACTTAGAGTGTGACCTCTTAGTCTCATCCTGTAGTGGGCTTGCCTCACCGTGCCTGTCTCTGCTGTGACCTCAAAATTGAGCCTTTTAGACTTTTATACCCAAACTTTGGGATTTCTGACAAATGAAGCTGATATTTTTTTTAAAAAAAGATTTATTTGAAAGGCAGAGTTAGAGAGGCAGAGGGGGAAAGTCTTCCATCCTCTGCTTCACTCCCCAGGTGGCCACAACAGCTGGAACTGGGTCGATCAGGAGCCAGGAGCTTCTTCCAGGTCTCCCATGTAGGTGCAGGGGCCCAAGGCCTGGGGCCATCTGCTGCTGTTTTCCCAGGCCATAGCAGAGAGCTGGATCGGAAATGGAGTAGCCGGGTCTAGAACCAGCGCCCATATGGGATGCTGGCACTGCAAATGGTGCTTTACCCGGTAGGCCACAGCATTGGCCCCAGCGGGTAATTTTTTCTTTTCTTTTCTTTTCTTTTCTTTTTTTTTTTTTTTTTACAGGCAGAGTGGACAGTGAGAGAGAGAGACAGAGAGAAAGGTCTTCCTTTTGCCGTTGGTTCACCCTCCAATGGCCGCCGCGGTCGGCGCGCTGTGGCCGGCGCACCGCGCTCGTCCGATGGCAGGAGCCAGGTGCTTTTCCTGGTCTCCCCATGGGGTGCAGGGCCCAAGCACCTGGGCCATCCTCCACTGCACTCCCGGGCCACAGCAGAGAGCTGGCCTGGAAGAGGGGCAACCGGGACAGAATCCGGTGCCCCGACCGGGACTAGAACCCGGTGTGCCGGCGCCGCAAGGCGGAGGATTAGCCTGTTGAGCCACGGCGCCGGCCGTTTTTTTTTCTTTTTTTTGAGAGGTAGAGTTACAGATAGAGGGAGAGACAGAGAAAGGTCTTCCATCTGTTGGTGCACTCCCCAAATGGCCACAGTGGCTGGAGCTGAGCCAATCTGAAGGCAGGAGCCAGAAGCTTCTTCTGGGTCTTCCACACGGATGCAGGGGCCCAAGGACTTGGGCCATCTTCTGCTTTCCCAGGCCACAGCAGAGAGCTGGATTGGAAGTTGAGCAGCTGAGACTCGAACCAGTGCTGATACAGGATGCCAGCACCACAGTTGGAGGCTTAGCCCACTAGACCAAAGTGCAGACCCCAGTAATATTTTTTTTTAAGATTTATTTTAGTTTATTTGAAAGGCAGAAGAGAGAGGGAGAGAGAGATCTTCCATCCACTGGTTTGCTCCCCAAATGATTGCAATGTCTTGAGCTGTGCTGATCCAAAGGCAAGATTCGGGAGCTTCTAGGTCTTCCACACAGGTGCAGGGGCCCAAGGACTTGGGCCATCTGCTTTCCCAGGCCACAGCAGAGAGCTGGATCGGAAGTGGAACAGCTGGGACTCGAACTAGTGCCTGTATGGGATGCCGGCACTGTAGGCGGCAGCTTTACCCGTTATGCCACAGCGTTGTCCTTCCAACCCCCCAATTTTCCCCCATAAATATTCTTAAATATCCCTTGGCTGGAGAACCCTTAACAGCAGTCCCTGAACCAGGGCACCTCATCCTGCCTTTTCCTCACAGTGACTGCTCTTTATGCGTGTGACTGAGTAACTTGGAATCAGGCAGGTGAGGAACATAGGTTGTCATGTCTTTTGTTTTTCCTAGCTCTATATAAGGAATTACACTGTGGAATTCAAGAGGGCTATAATGAGTGAACAAGAGTCCCAGCCTCCTAGAGCTTTCTGTCTGATTTGGGTGAACATAAAGTAGACTCTAGAAAAATAAGTATCTGAAAAGCATAAAACTGAGCTTGAAGTGGAGAAGAAAGTGAGATCATTTGTGAGGCTGAGAGTAGAGATCAGAAGGGTAGTCAGGAAGGGTTTCCTGGAGGAAACTTCTAATAAAGCCTTTAAGTAGCATTTGGAGAATGGTCATAACAGATGATGTTAACAGTGTGGACCCTACCAGGCAGGAAAGTACAAAACACATTGGAAGATAGTCCTAAATCATTGCTGCCGTGAGCAGTATGCATGGGAAAGAATAGTAAGTAACCGTGGATCCACAGTGCAGAACGTGCTGAGTGCCAGGTTCAGAGTTTACACTGGATTCAGGAGGCAAATCATCGGTTTTCAGGTCATCTCTTGGCTGCGAATCTTTTCATTAGGAAATTTTGTCTGCCTTTGGAAAGGGTCTGAAAAATAGAGAAGACTGGTTTGTGCCCTGTGGCATTGTTCGCCAGCCAGGGCTGTGTGGCTGATTTCACAAGACGTCATCCCTTCTGTTGGGGAAGCTTTCAAGACACTGGATGTCATTTCAGCCCAGGACTTCTCTCCCGTTCATGGTGCACAGGGCCTTGATAGATGAACACAGGCTGCAGCTTAGGTTTCAGCGCATTAGGTCCAAATTGTACACAAATTGAATTGGACTTTGAAATTCTACCCCATTTCTTAAGACAAAACATGTAAATATTTGTGGCCCTGAAGGATGTTGTTGCCCCCGCAGCTCTGATTGGAAGCTAAATGTGGTGGCTGGACCTCCTTTCAGCAGCTAATCAGGGTGTCACTTAACAAAGGCCTGGGGTCTTGGTGCAAAGTAATCTGGTTTAGATCGAGTGTCCTTTGGGTCTTGTGCTGATCAGCTCCCCACTTCGGGGCCTTTCTGAACGCCTCCTCTCCCCTGGTGCCCCAGCCCCCGCCTCCGAGGGCAGAGTTCTGAAATAGAAACTGCTTAATGACGAGACAATCGCATTCGGGCAGGGTTGAGAGCAGAGATGTTTATCACTTCGCCTTCCCTCTTCTGCTGCTCTTGTATCTTGGGAACCAATAATGTCTTTAGGGTGGTAATCCTAGCACTAAATAAGGTTAGACTCAGGAAAACAAACATTCTAAACCCAATCAGTGTCCCTGGGAAAACTTCCTTTTTTCAGAAACGGAGGTCTGAAGGGGGGCAGTTGAAGTTGAGCCGCATCTTCTGTTTCTTGCCTAATGTTGAATTAGAGCATTCGAGAAGGGGAGAACTGAGCATTTGGACCCGAGATGAAGTTCAGTTCAGTTTCCATTACGGAACTCTATTCCGATAGATACCAAAGTTTCAGCAGCAGAGGGATGGGAAAGACTTTGCCACTAACCCTGCGGTGCGTGTGTGAGACACCAGCTCTGACAGCAAAGGCTGTTCATGTTCCAGAGGTTTCGCAGGCGGCCCTGCTGCTTAATCTGCAGGGAAGAGCCTGGGTCCACACGCGGCCGCTTTTCTAAATACCCAGGAAACCATGTCCATTAAACTAATTTAAAAATGTGTGCGGGATCAAAAGCAGAGGCTGGACTCGAACCCTGGCACTCTGATATGGGACAAAAGTGTTTAAATGGCAGCTTAATAACCACCAATACCTGCTCCCATTAAACGAATCCTAAGGGCAGGAGCTGTCTCTCTTACCTTTGTGTCTTGGTGCCCAGCCCTGACCTCCACATGTGGTGGGTGTCAGTTCCCATATAAATGAGCTGTGGATGGAGCTGCCAGCTCTGAGATGAGCACCTCTATAGACTGAGCCGTGTCCTTCCGTGTACGGTCTTGACTGTTCACACGGAGCCCCCACTTCTACCCATGAGGTTCTTTGGTCTCCACTAATGAGGAGTTAGGAATGTCACAAGTAGGTCATATTCGGGGTTGGTGGCTTTTTGAAAAAGAATTCTAATAAGAAACAAGTTTGCTTGCTTCATGGGCTGTAAGGGTAGATCATTTTAGTATAGTCAGCAATGACTTTCTCATTCAGGGCAAGGATGTTGGCGTGCTGTGTGATGGCGTGGTCATATTTTCTGTCGCTGACATCTGTGACTTAACGGAACATGAAGGTGCTTGAATCCTATATAGCCAGTTTTTGTAAAGGAACCAAGTTATTGGACCTCTGGTGGGCTGTTAGAAAACATGAACTTGGATAGATGGTCTGGGGTGAGGGAAAAGCTTCCCCGGTTGTGTCCTTGGGTAAAAACCAGTATGAAGGTCCAGTCCCGGCTTCATCTGTGCTCAGCGTCCTGTCACCTGTCTCCACAGTAACATCCAGGAGATGAGAGCTCGGCACAAAGATGCTTTTCTGAAGAAACATAACCTCAAGCTCGGCTTCATGTCAGCATTTGTGAAGGCCTCGGCCTTCGCCTTGCAAGAGCAGCCGATCGTGAATGCAGGTGAGTTCCCCATGACCAGGCCTGCAGTGGGCTGGGAGGTGGCCGTGGGAACACACCTGCCTCACAGCCGGCCCCGGGCGCCAAGGCTTTGCTGTCCTAGCTGTGGGAACGCCAACAGCTTCCGCTGGCCTCGCCATCCTCAAACAGTGTCTCGAGTCCTCTCTCCTCTTCTGCCAGACAGAGCAGCTCCTCCACCCAGGGCGGTGCTCGCAGCCACTCTGGCGGCAGCAGCTGTGGGGCAGCCCAGCCCTCCAGTCTCACGTCAGTGAGCCTCATCGGGAACTCGTGTCCCTCCTTCTTGGACTGGGTACTCGCTCTTTCCTTTTTACGCCCCTGTGTCCTTGAAGTGTGACCTAACAAGCAGTGCTCTTCTTCCTGTTAAGACACTTCTCTGTTCACTGCAAGAGTGGCAAGGGGGCAGTCCTCGGCGATGCCAAGGTCCCTAAAGAACTAGAACTGGAAGCCCTAGTCGTTTCCGTTGAGTGGTGCTCTAGGTAGGTGGGAGGGCTGTCTCTGATTGCCCCAGTGTGTCCCTTCCTTCACTTTTCCGTTCTTGTGCCTTCTTGACTGGTCCTTGCCGTCATTGTCCTAGGCCCCTTTCTTCTGCCTGCCCATACTTGCTGACATCCTGAAAGTGCTCTGGGCCTCTTGTTTGCTCTGCGTGCTTCCCCTGGGTGTCGTATGTGACGATGCAGTGTGGACTTTCTGTGCAAAAGATTCCCAAACCTTTGTTTTCTCAGGTGTCCTAGAGGTAAATTTTTAGCTGCTGGTTATCTGCCTCTGCCTAGCACATTTAAGGCTGGACCACCTGCTTCCTCTCAAGTCCACTGGAGAGAGGCTTCCCACTTCCCCTCTTTGACAGGGAAACACGGTGGGCAGCGGGCCTACCCCGCTTTCCTTTGCTGATTTGCCCTTTTTGGAGCACTTAGTAACCCTAGCCATTCTCTGCTAGTGGAGGGCTTGAAGAGCGAGTCCACAGGAATGTAGCGTGCACCTGGCATCCTGTGAGGGCCAGCAGGTCACCATCCATCACTCGGCCGCGGCCAGGGGCCTGGGGAGCTGTTGGCGCTGTCAGGATGGGAGCATGTGGGGTGCCAGGTGCCACTTGTGAGGCAGGGCTCTTTCACGTCGGGTATGAGCCACACTGCATCCAGTGTGGATACAGACACTACCCATAGCCTCGACCTGGGGAGTTATATATAACATGTATGTTCTCTCTCATAGTGATCGATGATTCAACCAAAGAGGTGGTGTACAGGGACTACATTGACATCAGTGTTGCGGTGGCCACACCACGGGTATGTTGAGGCAGGAGGTGGGGAGCACTGATCTGAGAGCCTCACCTTAGCCTTGGGAAGCCGTGGCGCATGTGGGAGAGATGGTTCGTGCAATTCTGTGTTTTTAGGAGGGGATGGGTACCAGCGATGTGCTTGCCATAGCGCGTTCTCCACAGAGGCCTGACTGCTTGAGGCTTTTTGTTAATTACCCTGAGGATTGGACCTACTGGGTAGGGAAGACCATTACCTGGACTCGGGGACTCAGGACTAGAAGGGTTCTGCTGGTTTGCAGCTGAAACACCTTTTCACTCCCTTCAGGGTCTGGTGGTTCCTGTCATCAGGAACGTGGAAACTATGAATTATGCTGACATTGAACGCACCATCAGTGAACTGGGAGAGAAGGTAAAAGTAGGAAGAAGTGTGCGCATTAGTTGCTGGGCAGGTGTGGGAGGAGAGCCTGTGGGAGGTGGGCTTGCCGGCAAGCAGCGAGGCTCCCTCTGTTCTGTAAGAAATGTGTAGCCCCTGAGGAAGGCGGAGTCGGAGACAGCTACGTGCAGGTGTCTGTCGGAGCTTAGCGCGAGTGACCGCACTCCCACCACTGAGTGCTGACTATGGAATCGTGTCATTCTCTTGTTGAGCGCTGCTCCCTCAGCTGAACAGCTGTCATGTGGCAGCCAGAGCCTGTACTGTGCTCTCACAGCTGTCTGCACCTTGTTGGGATGATGGAAGCCGGGTTGGCTGCTTAATGTTTATTTATTTTTTAAAGATTGTTATACATTTGAAAGGCAGAGTTGCAGACAGGCTGAGGAAGAGAGAGAGAGAGAGGTCTTCCATCCACTGGCTTACTCCCCAGATAGCTGCAAACAGCCAGAGCTGCTCTGATCCGAAGCCAGGAGCTTCTTCCACGTCTCCCACGTGGGTGCAGGGGCCCACGGCCTTGGGCCATAGCAGAGAGCTGGATCAGAAGTGGGGCAGCCAGGACTCGAACTGGCGCCCATATGGGATGCCGGCAGTGCAGGCAGGGGCTTTACCCGCTACGCCACAGTGCCAGCCCCAGCTTAATGTTTCAATTCTGAAATCTTTTTAGGCTCGAAAGAATGAACTTGCCATTGAAGATATGGATGGAGGTACTTTCACCATTAGCAATGGAGGTGTTTTTGGCTCACTGTTCGGAACACCCATCATCAACCCCCCTCAGTCTGCCATCCTGGGCATGCACGCCATCTTTGACAGGCCAGTGGCCGTGGGGGGCAAGGTAGGCACCTTCATTTCTAAGATCCTCATGGCTGGGTGACAATGGGAAGGAAAGCCAGCTAACTGCTGCTTAGCTAGCATTCACTCTAACTGCAGGCCTCAGTTCCGAGAATTAATGGTGGTAAGGCGCTGGTTCTCACAGCGTGCCTGTGGACGGGCATCATTAGGGAACTTGTTAGAAATGCGCGTTCTTGGACCCTATCCCAGACCTGCAGGAGACGTGCAGAGGATTCTGACTGAAGCTTGAGAGCCATTGAGCTAGGAAGGTCACCCGTCACCTGGGAGCAGTCAGCTGCTTCGCCTGGGTGCTGGAGGCCGTGGGGGAAGAGGAGAGCCTGGTCCTCAGCCCCTGGCAGCAGCGGGCAGCAGTGCCAGTCTGAGCTGCCAGGCTGCACGCTTGACCAGGAGTAGAAGTCGGGCGAGGTCAGTGAGTGGAGTCAGGGGGCTTGAACTGGCCCTTGGGAGATACAAGAAATCTTCCAGAAGGCTATGGGAAATGTATATTATTAAACTATGCACAGATTTCAAAAGTTTTGTGCCAAAGTAAACTTATCTTTCAATTCCATTTTCCATGACCTTTTCAAAATACGCTCTCGTGTTGATAGAAAAAAATGTCGGGACTCCTGCGTTTAGAACGTTTTGGGGCCACTAACCTCTTTATGAATCCAGAAACCATAGATCTCCTTGAACAAAAACCTACACCCCCAGCTTTGCATACTGTCTCAGGATTTGTGGACCCTAAGTTGAGATTAAAAAAAAAAAAAAAGTTGTAATCCCGAAAAGCTGCTGCAGGCAGGGAGAACTGGAAGGAAGCCCGCCCTGGAGGCGGCGACTGAGGCCGGGCAGAGTGGGCAGAATGCTGACGGAGGGCCAGCAAGGACACTGTTGCTTTGTTCTCAGACTTTGCCTCTGGGCTGCACCGGGGAAGGCTTGGGGCTGGTTTGTAGTACCCAGAGGCCACATGACTAGGAAAGGCTCTGGACCTGGGCAGTGTCCTGGAGTCTGCTTTCTCACCTCTCCCTCCGCAGGGCTTTCTCTGACGCGGGGGACAAACCTGTGACCTCTTCTCTCTGTAGGTAGAAGTGCGGCCCATGATGTTTGTGGCATTGACCTACGACCACCGGCTGATTGATGGCAGAGAGGCAGTGACTTTTCTCCGAAAAATCAAGGCAGCAGTAGAGGATCCCAGAGTCCTCCTCCTGGACCTTTAGGAGGAAGCCACATGCCCTACAGATCGACCATGCAGGAACTGAAAACCAGTCTTCTCCCTGTCCCCTGTGGGTCCTGGGTTAGCCTGGTGACAGGCAGGCACATGCTGTTGGCCTCGAAGCCGGGGCACTATGTAAACCAGCAGTCACAGGTCTTTTCTTGGTTTCCTGCCAGGCTCGCTCTCTGCTCGTTCCTCTTACCCTCAAATGTCCTACATCCACAGGCTTGTAGAGAGGGAGAGCGCCTTCGTGGATGCTCGCTGATACTCCTGCCTTTCCGCCAGCAGCCCCTGCAGAGACCCGCCAGTGTGCTAATGGGAAGTCCCTGTGTGGAAGGCTGCTCCAGACGTCCGGGGGCGCCTGCCTCCGGGCTCAGTAGCCTGTGTCCCGCTGCACACCTCCTCACTGGATTCCACCTGCGTGCAGGTTTTGAGCACGGGCCGAGAAGGGCTGCTTTGCTGCGTCAGTGGCACTGTCATTCTCAGTTGTGGTTGATTTTAAGGCGCCTCTTCTACCTCTTCAGGAAGTACGTGCCGGGGGTCTGGATGGGAGGGGTGGTGAGTGTGGGGTCCCCTGAGGCCCTGTGTTATGAACAGAAGTTGGGGCAGGACCCGGGCTGCCTGCAACAGTTGTAGGCTCACACCAGGAAAACTTGTTTTGGCGCAGTCACAACTGTAGTCATGCCAACCCTCTCCAGGCTGCTAGGAACCACTCCGGAACATTGTTGTCATGTAGAACAGACTCTAGCGTATCCTGGTCGTGGGGCAGGGTGTGGGACAGAGGGTGCCCTGGTGAAGCCAGGGGAGGGAGGCTTCCTCTGGGCCAGCTCAGGTTGGCGTGCTCAGACTCAAGCTGGCGTAAACACGTGGACTGGGCGGCCCTTCTCATCTTCCTGCTGTGGCCTGTGGGGGGGAGGGCCCGATATTTTCTGCAGGACACAGATCTCGGGGTGGAGAGGACAGATGGAGGGGAAACCAGCCTTAAGGTGTTAGTGTAGCCTGGTGAAATACTGATGGCGTCTCTGAGGGGCTGCCCCGTGGGTCTGGGCAGACACTGGAATTCCTTGGAGCATGGAGAAAGCTCTGGGGCTCCATGACTCCAGCCAGATCCAGGCCTGAGGCCACTGACACTTGACACCGGGGCCATTGGTGAGTGAGGAGCAGACTTTGTATCTTGAGCCAAGAAGCAAGACCTGGGGGTGGGGGGAGGGGGGCAGGGGTGGGAGCCAATACTGAGTGCCTGCCGCATCTACGACTATCTTCACAGCTCAGAACTTGTAACTAAGATATTTAAAGAATCGGATTTTGAATGAAAATTAAAGGGCAAATGTTCTCAAACAAGGTTCCTGCATCTCGGCTCTTCTGGTTCCTGAGGTTAATCAGGTCCCCAGCACTGAGGTACTGGTGATTATCAGCCTTGTCCTGTGATGCCTGGTCCTTCTTGCTGTCTTTGTTTTTGAATGATACCTCGTTACCTGGTTCACTTCCCAAGTATCCACAACAGCCAGGGCTGTGCCAGCCAGGAGCCCTATCCTGGTCTCCCACATGGGTGTCCGGGGCCCTAGTACTTGGGCCATCATCTGCTGCCTCGCAGGTGCATCAGCTGGAAGCTGCATTGGAAGCAGAGATGAGATTCCATCCCCACCACTCTTGCTGTGAGATGCAGGCGTCCCGAGGTGTGGCTGAACTCGTGCCTCGACGCCTGCCCCTACGCAGCACTTCTGTCAGCTGTAGAAGGGGACCCCACCGTTGGACCCCAGGGGTGGGCACTGTGGTGCAGCAGGTGGGACAGCCACTCGGGACACCTGCATCACGGATCAGAGTGCCCGTCTGATTCCAGCTTCTTGGCTTCCGATCCAGCTCCCTGCTGCACCTGAAAGCAGTGGAGCTTCGCTCAAGCAGAGTTTCTGCCACCCGAGCGGAGACCTGGCTGGAGTGGCTCCCGGCCTCGGCTTGACCCCGCCCCAGCTGCTGCAGGCTTGTGAGGAGGGGGAGTGGAGAAGGTAGACGCCGACCACTGGCCACCAGGAAAGCACTGTAGTCCCTGTGCTTGGCTCCCTTCCCCTTGGCCCAGCAGTCTGCTCTCAGTCCCTGCCTGGGTGAAGCCCATGTGCACTTGGAGTTCAGGGAGGGGTGGGGCCCTGTCCCTTCACCTGGACGTGACTGCCGTGCAGGTACCACGTGCTTGAGGTCAGTGGAGTGGGCAGGACTGGCAGCTAACCTAGGCCAGCTGTTACTTAGGTAACAGGCTTGGTGGGGTCTAGCCTTAACCCCAGCTTCTCTTCCCACAGTCTGCTGACGTCGCTGGTGTTGAGGCCTTCCCTCAGTGGGGGTCTGCCACAGGAAGGAAGTGGGTCCCAGAGGAGAGAGCTAAGCTGGTGGGTATAAGAGAACTGGCTTCAGGGCAAGGT
Organism: Sylvilagus floridanus; assembly: GCA_949820135.1. Classification (NCBI taxonomy): domain Eukaryota; kingdom Metazoa; phylum Chordata; class Mammalia; order Lagomorpha; family Leporidae; genus Sylvilagus; species Sylvilagus floridanus. Next base: position 4,374,816 of record OX463228.1, on the reverse strand, counting down.
CCAGGATAAACCACAAAGTAGGCATTTTTAGCCTCATCCGTGCGTCCTGTCGGGGCTGGCACTGCTGTATCGTAGACTTGAGCCCTACCAGTGCCAGCTGTTGGGTGGCCGTCGGCAGATCGGGCTCCGTGAGGCAGCGCTAAGAAGCCAGCTGGTCTGCCGTGGGACCGCAGCAGAAGGGACACAGCCTGAACCAGCTCTGCCAGATTCGCCCCTGGTGAACCGTGAGCCTCTGTTTTCTCGGGCTCGTGCTGGGAGGACGCCCCTTCCCAAGGTTGCTTTTCCTCCTCCCAACAGAACGCACGCCACCCCTTGCCCTGAGGTCCCAGGCTGCTCTGCGGCTGCCAGCTGGCCTCCTGTCCCATTCCCCGGTGGCTCCTGCCCCTCATTCGAGCTCCGGGGCAGTCACTGGAGGCTGTTCCTGTTGCGTTCACGAAGCCAGGACACCGCAGGCAAAAGCAGGCTTTATTGGGGGGCTGGGCACACCCCAGGAAGGTGAGGACCAGAAAGAATCAGGGTGTACCTTCCCTGTCCTTTGCCCCAGTCTGCCGGGAGTTTGTCTCGGGCCACATCCCGGTGACAAGGTGAGTGCTGAGGAGCCCCAAACCTGGAGGATTGTCTTTGGGGTAACCACTTGCCCCAGCCTCTGGCTGAATGTCTGAGTGGCAGTCCATGAGCTGTGTGGTTCCTCCTCCCTGGAGGGGTTGGAATCAGTGGGCAGAACGGCAGCCAGTGCCTGAGAAGGGAGCCCTGGGGGCCAGGGCCTGTCTCAGCTGCCTCCTGCGTCCTCCTGATTCCCCGGGTTCCCCAGACGTCCCTGGGCAGGCACCCCTCTCCCGACACGGCCTTTGGAGGAAGAAAGCGCCAGAGGTGCACGTCACCCCTCCTGCCCCGGCTCCACAAGAAAGGGGGGCAAACCGGCAGTGGGCAGTGGATCACTAACCCCGCTCGCCCCACTCCCCAGCCCTGCGGCCAGGGCTCCTGGTGGGAGCAGCCTGCATGACTGATAATCGGCCAGCCAGCCGTGGCTTAGTATCCTCAAGTCTCCCAAGGGGGCACCACATGGCAGTGAGCAAGTGGGCAGCTTGGCAGCTGGTCAGTGGTTCTGAGCTGGTGTGACAGCAGGCGTGCTCCGCCGCGGTGGGTCTGGACACCACAGGTGCCTGCTGTCTGCTGGCCGCAGGGGTGCGCAGCCGTGCCGTCCCTTCCCTGGGGCTTCTCGGGAGTGGCCTCTGAGCAGGAAGGACAGCTGCCCTGCAGTCTTCGCCGGAAGCCCATGGGGCAGAGGGGCCAGCCCTGGGCCCAGGCAGAGGTGGGGGAGCTCCAGGCGGGCCGCTGCCCCGCCCCTTACCCCACCAGCGTGCTCCACTGGATAGCGCTGAAGAAAGGATGCGACTTGAGTTTGCTGACGCCGCTTCCTCCAGCACCCAGGCGCCTGGCGGGATCGAACTGCAGCAGCTGCGGAGAGAGCCAGCGAACACCCCCAGCGCCACCAGTGTGGGCCGGCCTCCGGGGGCTCCCAGTTTCGTCCTGGCGGACATCGGTGGTGGATGTCCACCCCAGGATGTAGAAAATGGTCACCCAGTGCGGAGAACAAGCAGGCAGTTCTGCCCCCTCGCCCCCACCCGAAGGCTGAGCTGTCACCTCACCTCCGTCAGCAGGGAGGCCGCGGGGCGGCTGAGCCCGTCTGGCAGCTGGAGCTGGGTGTGGGCCTGGATTCCTGAGGGGTGGCTCTGTGACAGTGCCTGGGAGGACCCGAGGCGGGGCTCAGGAAAGTCCGCACTCGACGGCTGCCAGGATTTCCTCCCCCCGCTGCAGACAGCAGTCACAGGATGGCGAGGATGGCGCGTGCAGCTGCCCTTTGCTGGCTGGGTGCCAGTCCCTGTGCTACAGCCCTGCCACTGACAAGTGTCAGCTATGGGGACAGGCTCAGGGACTGAGTGAGCGGGACTGGGCTGAGTGTGGGGTTTGGATCCAGGTCCCTCCAGCTGCCAGCTGGCTAGAAGCTTCCATGAGAGTTGTAGTCAAGGCAGGCCCCCTCCTGGGAACCGCACTGGGACCTTCTGTGACTGCAGGCCGCGGCACACTGCCTGTTGGGGCCAAGGCAGGGGCTTGGTGTGCAAGCGGAGGTGCAGCTCTGGAGAGCAGCCAAGGATGAGCTGCAGGGAGCTCCCAGGAGCAAGGCCAGGGGCCCCCTCTGGGAGGGGGATTTACACTGTGCAGGAGGGTGCCAGACGGAGCAGTCAGTCCTGCGCCCCGGATGACACTGCACCCTTCCAGCTGTTCCCTGCTCAGACTCACCATGCCGGTCAGCAGCTCGTACAGCAGAGACCCGAAGCTCCACCAGTCGCATGCTTCAGTCAGCTCAGAAATGCCCCCCACCTCTGTGGGAACAAGAATGCCCCCATCCAGTCTCACCCACCGGGACCCGGCCTGCCCCCTCTGATACCCACAGCCCCCAGGCACAGCCCACACAGAGGCACCCAACACTAGGCCCCCAAGCACCTCTTCTTACCTGGGGCGCTGTACAGGTGGTCCGCGGCCTCGATGCTGCACCGGGGCTCCACTTCCGACCACTGGCCGAAGTACGTGAGCCGGATGTGACCTTCTCGTTGGGTGTGTACAGAGAAACACCGGGGCAGAGATGGGGAAGCTGCTGTCACTGAGCGGCTTTGAGGGTGGGGGTGGGGCTCCAGGGTTCCCCCCAGCACAGACACTGCGGGAGCCAGTGTCTCTGGAGGCAGAGACAGCGGGCTGCTTCTGGGAGCTGGCACCCTGCTGCACAGGGAGACCTGGATGGAGTTCCAGGCTCCTGGTTTTAGCCTGGCCCAGCCCCAGGCGTTGCAGACATTTGGGGAGTGAACCAGCAGGTTAAAGATCTCTCTCTCTGTAATTCTGCCTTTCAAATAAACCTTAAAAAAAAAATCAGCCCGCTGGTTTACTGAATTTTGAGTCCCAGGGACAGACCAGATGATTTTGTGGGGCTTCTATGGTCCGCGGGCCAGATGTTCCCCATCCCAAGTCCTAGGCGAACCCCATGACTGTGGGGCGGGGTGGTCCCGATGGCCAGGGCACCCACCTGCCTGGTCCAGGAGCAGGTTCCGGGGGTTGAGGTCCCGGCACAGCACGCCCTGCTCGTGAAGCGCCTCCAGGGCCAGCAGCGTCTCTGCCGCCCACCGCCGCACCTGCTCCTCGCTCACGCTCCAGGCCCTGCCGTGCCGCGGGTCAGCCGCTTCGGCCGGCGGGCGGCTCTGACCTCTGCCCCGGCCACAGGCCTCCAGCACCCGGCCTGCCCCTTGGTGAACCCAAGAGAGCCCCCGAGGGAGCCCAGGGGTCGAGCTCTGGCCAGCCCGCCTGGCGTGAAGGTGCAGGAGGCCAGCCGGGGTCCGCGGCAGGTCGGAGGAGCAGGCGGTCCTGGCTGTGGGCTCCCCGTCAGCGGCTTTGTGGGGCCGGGGTGCCGGGGGCCCCCTGGCGGGCGGCAGGCTCTGAGAAGTCCGCGGAGGCTCCAGGGGGAGTGTGTCCTGCCCGGGGCTGTGGCCGCTGGGGAGCCGCGCTGGGGTCCGGAGGCTGAGGCAGGCGTTGAGGTGAGCCTTCCTCCTCTCCTGGGTGGAGCCGGGCCTGAGCCCAGGATGCTGGGGGCGCGCCTGGGAGAGCAGGTGGGACCAGAGCGTGCCTCCTGACCGGGCGATGGGAGAGGAAGAACGTGGCCGCCAGGTCCATCCCGTACCCACCTCCCCGCGGTTCTGGTTGGCTCCTCCTGGGGCCTGCGGGGGGCGGGGCCTGGCCTGGTCCAGCCTCGGCTCCTCTGCTCCATCCTATCCCCCAGTCCAGAAAGCCTCCCCTCCTCCCCACGCCATGGTGCTCGACCCCCAGGGTGGACGGGAAGCAGGAGTGAGGCCCTGGGTTTGCGTGGTGGGTTTACCAATGTTGAACGGCATGGAATTATTTTTTAAGGGATTATGGCACGGTGACATTTGAAGAAGGCCAGGCACGGTCTGCAATGATGCCATGTCACCACCCCCAACAGGCGCTGGGTGTGGTCGTTAAGACGCTACTTAGGATGCCTGTACCCCACATCAGGTCACATGGGCTGGAATCCCACGTCTGTGTCTAACTCCAGCTTCCTGCTGGTGCGCACCCTGGGAGGCAGCAGGTGACGGCTCGGGTCCTTGGATCCCTGCCAGCCCCAGGGGAGACACAGATTGAGCTCTGGGCTCCTGGCTGGAGGCTGGCCCAGCTCTGGCTGTGCTGGGCATTGGGGGAGTGAACCTCTTTCTCTTTCTCTGGCTTTCAAATACATGTAGATAGATAGATGGTTCAGGATGGAGAGACAGATGACAGATGATATGCAGACAGATGCTAGATAGATACACAACTTTTTAAAAAATCATTCCCGCCATTGAGAATGTCTGTATGTGGTCCATTTCCTGTCCTTACAGCTCCACTCACCACATCCCATGAGGACACTCGGAGGGATGGGAACAGATCAGAACAATGGAGCGAGCCCGCACTGGAGGAAACGTGAGGGAGGCACCCGCTGCATAAACGCGCTCCAGCCCACCAGGGTGCGCACGTCCTCCCCAGGATGTCCTCTGCCCCCAGCACCACACAGGGGCTCACAGCAGCCCAGGAAAGCCCGGCTGTGCTTCCGGTGTCGGCCCCGCCCTGGCCCAGGGCACAGCAGGTGATGGACAGTACCTCCAGGCCCACAGGCTGCTGGGCCCTGCTGGCTCTCACCTTGCACGTGCTCCAGGTGCAGGAAGATGGAGTCCTCGCTCACGAAGTACCGCAGCAGCTTCGTCATGTAAGGGACCCCATGCGGGATGACCGTCAGCCGCTCCTGGCTCACTGTGTGGCACCTGGGCAGGCTCTGGGGAGGGGCAGGGCAGGCGGATCAGCGGGGAGCAGGCCAGGTGAGTGCATGTGTATACATGTGTGTGCATGCGTTGTGTATGTGTGCCTGTGTGAGTGTGCATCTGTGTACATGAGTGTATGTGTGTGCACAAGTGTGCATGTGTGTGTTGGCATGTGGGTACATGTGTGTACGAGTGTGTGCATGCGTTGTGTATGTGTGCATGAGTGTGCATCTGTGTACATGAGTGTATGTCTGCATGAGTGCGTGTAGGCTTGTGTATACATGCGTGTACAAGTGTGTGCATGCGTTGTGTATGTGGGCATGTGTGTGTACGAGTGTGGGTATGAGTTGTGCATGTGTGAGTGCATCTGTGTGCATGAGTGTGTGTGTGTGTGCATGAGTGCGTGTGGGCATGTGTGTGAGTGTACGTGTGTGTGTGTGTGTGTGTGTCCAACAAGCAGGGAGCTCAAGGGCAGAACATGCAGCCTTTGCACTTGGAGGGACGTGCACTTCCCATGCAGCTTCTGGGCGGGGTCCCACCAGCCCTGAGAAAGCCCCCGGGAGAACGCGCAATGGCAGGGGCTGGGCGGCACCTGCCTTCACCACGAAGGTCCCTCCGGTGGCTGGGTCCTGGACCAGCTGCACCTGCCAAAGTCCAGAAGGCACTGGCTAAGGCACTGCTCCCTGCTGGGGCTCCGTGGCCCCAGCCCAGCCTCCCAGGTTCCTCCTGGAGGCAGACTCACACCAGGGAGAGGCAGGGGGCAGGCACTGAGGGCGCGGAGTCCTCGGGTGCATCCCCAAGCTGCCTCCTCATCCACCCCTGCTAAACCTGCAGGTCCCAGCTCTGGTGCTCCCTCCTCCAGGAAGCCTTCCTGAGGCTAGGGTCTGAGCTGTGCAGGCTCACCCTCAGGAGTGCCTCGTCACCGTGTCCTGTGTCCTGTGTCCCCCTGGACGGCGACCTCTGCGAGGGCAGGGAGCACTCTGAGTGCCGCACAGCTCAGGGGTACAGCAGGAGCTCCACCCATGCAGGGAGTGGCCCAGAGCCTCAGCGATCCCCGGTGACAAGCACGTCCTGCTCCCGGCCCTTGCTGGGCCAGGCCCAGGGGAGTTCTGGAGGCCCTCTTCCACCTGGATCCCCGGGGATCAACCCTCATCCCAGGCCTCAGCTGGAGCCCCGCCATCCTGCAGGGTCGGAGGGGTCACGGCTGGAGGGGCCCTTAGAGCAGCCACTTCCTCGGAATGCTTGCTTCGGAGGCTTGGAGAGGCCCCAGGCTCCTGGGCTGTGCTTCGCCCCCTCCTTTTATATTATTAATTTATCTGAGAGGCAGAGATACAGACACACAGACACACACAGCGCTCCCATCTGCTGAGTCACTTCCCAGATGTCTGCAGCGGCCAGGGGACTGGCCCTGGCTTAAGCCAGGAGCTGGGAACACAAGCCAGGACTTGTGAGTGGCAGGGACCCAATGACTTCAGACATCCCCTCCCAGGATCTGTATTAGCAGGAAGCTGGAGTCAGGAGCCAGAGCCGGGAATTGAACCCAGGCGCTCCAGGACGAACTGCAGGGATCCTAGCCGGCACCTTAACTGTGAGGCCAAATGCCTGCTCTCCCCTTCTTCTTCTTTTTTTTTTTTTAATAAGATGTTTTTAATTTATTTTAAAGGCAGAGTGACAAAGAGGGAGGGAGGGAAAGAGAGAGAGAGGTCTTCCATCCACTGCTTCAATCCCCAGATGCTGCAACAGCTTGGGTTGGTCCAGGCTGAAGCCAGGAGCCTGGAACTCCACAACCAGGTCTCCCACATGGGTGGCAAGGGGCCCAAACACGTGGGCCATCCTCTGCTGCTTTCCCAGGCCACAGCAGAGAGCGGCATCAGAAGTGGAGCACCCGGGTCTTGAACCGGTGCCCATATGGGATGCCAGCACTGCAGGCGGCAGCTTTACCCGCTATGCCACAGCGCCCCGTCCCCTGCTCCCCCCTTCCTATCAATGAAGTTCTCCCTGCAGGCTCTTTGGAGAGCAGCCCTCTCCCTCTCTCTCTCCCTCTCCCCTCTCCCATGATTTGCCATTGGCAGGGTCAGGACCTTGTTGGAGCTGGCCCCTTGACTCTTCTCTACGGTGGGCAGAGGTGCGCCCCAGCTGTAGAGGGGGCCCCGTGGTGCATAGGGGCAGAAAAGCAGAGAATTCAGTCCAGAAGAGGGGCCTGTGGAGGCAAGAGCAGCACCCAGGGTGCTGTGACTTCTTGGCTGCTGGCCTGCCCTAGAGACACCCCAGCGAGGTCCCTGGTCAGCCATGGCATGGGTGGGGGCCAGGCCCCCGGCAGCATTGGAGGATGCAGCCTCGGGTCAGGGAAGGTTTGGTTCTCAGGCAAGTGCACTGATTTCCCCCTCCTCCACCTAATGAGACCCGTGACCCTGTCAGTCACCAGTCTGCTGGTCACACAGCTGCTTGGAACCTCGCTCTTCTTAATTGCAAAATGGGCACAGAGCAGCCCGAGGGTCACCAGGGGCATTCCCTGGAAGTGGACAGTTCAAGTTCAGTGGCAGCCTGTGCTGATGCAGAACACACTTGTAACCTGGAGAGAACAGGACAAGCCCATTTCCTGGCTATAAAGCACGTGCTCCATGCTAAGCACTTTACACACATTTAATTTTATTCCCATAGCCTTACAAAGTGCAAGCTATTAATGACCCATTTTGTTGATGAAGAAATTGAGATTTAAGGAGTTTGTGTTGCCTATAGTCCTGCTTTTTTTTTCTTTTTTGAAGAATTATTTATTTGAAAGGCAGTGAGAGAGGAAGAGAAAGAGGGTGAGAGAGATCGTCCATGTGCTGGTTCACTCCCCAAATGGCTGCAACAGTTGGGGCTGCGCCAGGCCAAAGCCAGGACACAGGAACTCCATCCAGGTCCTCCACGTGGGTGGCAGGCACCCAGGAGCTTGGGCCATCCTCTGCTGCCTTTCCAGGCACATTAGCAGAGAGCTGGATGGAAAGAGGAGCACCTGGCACTCCAATATGGTATGCTGGTGTTGTAACACCAGCCCTGTCCAGGGAGAGAGAGACAGAGAGAAAGATCTTCCACCTGCTGGTTCACTCCCCAAATGGCTGCAATGGCCAGAGCTGGGCCGATCCGAAGCCAGGAGCCAGGAGCTTCCACCAGGTTTCCCAGGCGGGTGCAGGGGCCCTAGGACTTGGGCCATCTTCTACTGCTTTCCCAGGCCACAGCAGAGAGCTGGATCAGAAGAGGAGCAGCCAGGACTCAAACTGGTGCCCATATGGGATGCCGGCGCCACAGGCCTTAGCCACAGGCATTCCTTAGCCTGCTATACCACAGTGCTGTTCATCCCCTGCCTCCCGCCCCTGTCCCAATTCTAAGAAGTGATAGAGTCAGGTGTTGAATCCAGGCAGCCTGATCCTAGAGCCATGCAGACTCAGCCAGTGGCTCAACCAGGCGCCCTTGGCAAGTGCCTGTCCTCCTGAGCCCCAGCTCCCCCAGGAAGGCAATGGACAGGATGAGCACACAGGGCCCTGCCTGCAGCAGGCGTGAGCTCTTCCTTCCCACCACCAGAGGTCGCTCCTCCAACAGCGAGAGGTGGCACCTTGCCTGGCCCTGGCTCCTGACCAGTCTTGTGCAATGTTTGAAAGAGAAAGGATGAAAACCCCAGGGACATTTAGAACAGAGTTTCCCACAAGTACCGACACCCCAGATAATTCCCCACCGCTCCTTGCCAAGTGGGATTCCCCACCACTTTGTCCTGGGCAAGGCCTTCTGACTTAGGGTCCAAGAATCAGCGGCAAAGGGTGTGGAAGCCAGAAATAAAACTTGACCCATACATGGAAGCAATTGTGTGTGTGTGTGTGTGTGTGTGTGTGTGTGTTTAATTTAAATCTCCCTATTTATCCAGAGTTAGACCAAAAATGTGAACAGTGATTATCTGGAGTGAGGTAGGACTCTGGGAGACTGTTTCAAACCCTCTTCTCTTTCGTTCTGTCCCAAAAGTGCAGCAGAGGGGCTTTTCCCCATTAATACAACCCAGTGGGAAAAAAATGCCCTTCTTTGGCTCGGCGGCCTGGAGAGAGCACTGTCTGGTCACTTGACCTCTATGCACCTGTTTTAGCCTGTGTGAGCTGATTATTTAAATGCAGCACTGGGCTAGGCAGGTGGTCCGTCTCATGGTTCAGACCATCATTGGGTCTGCCCCAAATGGGAATGTCTGGCCCTGGCTCCTAACTCTAGCTTCCTGCTAATGCCAGCCCTGTGATGACTCAAGTAACTGGGTCCCTGCCTCGTGGGAGACCTGGATTGAGTTCCTGGCTCCTGGCACGTGGGCAGTAACTCAGCAGATGGGCGTTCTCTTTCTCTCTGTCCCTCTGTCTCTCAAATACATTTCTGAACGAATGCATCGCTGCACAATGGAACTTCCTGCTACGTGGCAGCCGCACGCACCTGCATGTTCCCTACACACGTGCTGCTGGTCACGTGTGGCCATCCAGATCTTGAAACGCAGCTAACCACAACCAAGACACTGATCTCTCGTGGGACCCACAGGTCCCAGAGCTTCAAGTAGCCCCTGGAACTGAGCAGTCCACAAGAGAAAGGGTTGAGGGCAGCACTGTGGCACAGAGGGTTAAGCCGCTGCTCCCAAAGCTGCCAGCCCATATGGGTTTCCACTTGCAGCCCTGGCTGCTCTGCTTCTAGACCAGCTCCCTGCTAATGCGCCTGGGAAAGCAGAAGACGGCCCAAGTCCTTGGGCCCCTGCACCCATGTGGGAGACCCGGATGGAGTTCTGGGCTCCCGGTTTCAGCCTGGCCCAGCCCTGTCCATCGCAGCCACTTGGGAAGTAAATCAGTGGATGGAAGATCCCTCTCTCTCGCTAGCTCGCTCCCTCCTGTCACTATGCCTTTCAAATAATGCACAATAAACCTTTTAAAAAATTAAAATAGGGGAAGCTGGTGTGGTTGATTAATTGTGACAGTGAGACGGTAATTATGAAATAAAATGTTTACAAAGAAGACCCTGCAATAACAGAGTATTTGTGGAGAAATCAGAACGAAAGGAAACAAAAAGACGAGAATAATTGCAGTAAATGATGAGTCGTAAACGGATTACTAGAAGCTGGGAGGGTGAGAGGGAAAGGGGTTTAGATCAAAAAACAACCCAGGGAACTGGACGGTCCCAGGGTGGGGACAGGCACAACCCATCTGCAGTGGCCGCCCCTCTCCCCCTCCCGGCGGCCACGTGGGGATGAGCCCAGCACAGCCGGATTTTCTGACTTTTCTAAAGAAGTAGGAAATCTGGACTTTTATGTAAAATCTGCACATTTTAAAGTGCCGGTAATGGTTAAAATCAAACCCGAGCGTGAGCCAAATCAAACCAGAAGCGACTTGGCAGTCGCGGCTCCGATGAGGCTCAGCAAACACCCTGGTCCCCAGACTCCCGGACAGCAGACCCTTGACCATTCCGCATCCCAGCTGCTCCCAGCCCCCCCTTCCATCCTCACCTGGACAGCCCGCAGGTGTGTGTGTGGGCACGGAAGGACCACCCGAGAAGCTCTTTCATCCATGCGGGGGAGGGGGTTAGGGGCCGGGGCTGCTGTTGCCCCCCTCTGCCTAGGCAGAGTGGCGGAACAGAACGAGAGCAACAGCGCACCCAGGCCTGGCCCCAGGGCCCCAGGCCCAGTCACCCTAACCAATGCAGGGAAAGGGCTGCTCCCGGCTTGCACATGACACAGGTAAAGGAGGCAGAGGGCCTGGCTAAAGCTGTGTTTTGCAGATGTCTCTGGCGCTTTGCACATGTGTGTTCTGGGTTTAAACAAATTTGGGAATTCTGCATCTCAGACCTCCCTCTATGCCGTTACATCCTAATAGTACTGAGAACTCCTATAATTAAAATAAAAAAAAAGTAAGGGGCGGTGTTTGATTCAGTTATTAGAGGCCTGGGTTCAAGTCCCAGCCCCACTCCCAAGTCCAGCTTCCTGCTAGCGCCCCTGTGGGGGGCAGCAGGCGATGCCTTCAGTACCTGGTTCCCGGCCACCCATGAGGGAGACTCATAGTGAGTTCCAGGCTCCTGGCTTCAGCCTGACCCAGTCTTGACTGTTGTAGGCATTTGAGGAATGAACCAGTAGATGGAAGATTTCCTCTCTATGGCTTTCAAATAAATAAAATTTCAATATATAAATTTATTGGGGCCAGCGCTGTGGCATAGCAGGTAAAGCTGCCACCTGCAGTGCCAGCATCCTATATGGGCGCTGGTTCAAGTCCCGGCTGTTCCACTTCCGATCCAGCTCTCTACTATGGCCTGGGGAAGCAGTGGAAGATGGCCCAAGCCCTTGGGCCCCTGCACCCACGTGGAAGACCTGGAGGAAGTTCCTGGCTCCTGGCTTCGGACTGGCGCAGTATTGGCCGTTGCGGCCATCTGGGGAGTGAACCAGCAGATGGAAGACCTCTCTCTCTCTCTGCCTCTGTAACTCTGCCTTTCAAATAAATAATTACATCTTTAATATATATATATAATTATTTTCAAAATAGCACATTACTTTAAGTCACCTTTCCTAAATGTACTTAGCTCGGCCTGAGAGCCCCTCCCACTCACTGACAGCTCACTGGGAGAATGGCGGCGGTCACACCCAGCCCAGCTATCGTGAGAGCGGCTGAGCTTGGCCAAGGCCAGGCTGCAGCCACTGAGACCAGCGCAGCTGGAAGCTGGTGGGGCCTCTGCTGACAGCCTGGGCCTCCTCCAGGGCCTGGGAGAAGCAGCTGCAGCAGGGCCGGCGCTGGGAGCCTGCCACCTCGCGCTCTTGTCACTCCTATCCAGAGCCATCACACAACGCGCTAAACCTCTTAGCCTGTGCCAGGCCTTTCCCAAAAACGATTTCATTTTCCTTCCCAGATCACGCCTTGGCAGGAAGATTCCCGCCCTGCTGTGCAATGAGGAAGTCAAAGCTCGGAGAGGCAGGGGGCTTGGCCGTGGCTGGCAGTGCGTTGTCTGCGCGTGGGCCTGGGGAGTACACCATGCTCTCCTTTACAGGCCCTGAGAGGCCACAGCCCCTGTGCATGCGCGGGCAAACACACACACACACACACACACACACACACACACACACACACACTCCTACCCCGGGGCTGGGGTTTAAGTTAGAGCACTGGGTGCAGGTGGGAGGCGGGGCTCGGGCATCTGCCCGCTCAGAAGCTGCCCAGGTGACACTGATCCAGAGCCAGGCTGGGCAAGGCTTGCTCTTGAGAGCACTCAGGGTGCGCTGGGTGGAGCGCAGGGGTGGATAAGGGTGGCTCGGCCTTCCTTCGACCTCTTTCTCCCTCTGATTCCTCCTCCCTCAGGGACAGCCTTAAGGCAGGGCTGCACGCCCTCCCCTGTTTTCCCATCTGCCCTGAATTAAGGCAGAACGGGGCCCGGAGCAGGGCTGGGGATGCCAGGAGCGGAAGAGGCAGCGTTGCCAGGGCCCCGGCTGGTGCCAGACAGGTGTCTGGAGACAGGAAGCTCTCAGCTGGGCCTGGTGGGGAAAGACTCTTGGCTGCAGCTGAGGGTGCACAGCGAATGTGGGTGGGGGCTGGTGGGAGCCACCAGGGCAGCAAGTGCTGGCGGGTGCCTGGGGCGCGGCTTCCCCTGAGGTTTCCGTGTGCAGTCTCTGGGGAGTGGGGTTCTGTGTCTGAGCCAAGGGCTCTGGGAGGGGCTGTCTGGCTGCCTTCTGTCCTTCCCACCCCCCACCTGCCATGTCCTCCCCAGTGGATGTGGGGGTGGGGGAGGTGGAAGCCACTGGGACAGCCGCTGTCCCCTCTGGAGGAGAGGGGCGGCTGCTAAGGGCAGCATGAAGGCTCTCTGCCCACCCTACGCCCCCCGGCCGCTCTCACCTTCTCCAGGACCCCGACCACCCTGCAGCCCCTCAGCTGCTCCAGGGCAGAGCTCAGTGTGCGGATGGGCCTGAGCCTCAGGCTGCTGAAGCCCTGCAGAGGGAAAAGAGGCGACACACAGACTCGGCCTGGGCCGTAGCAGCCTCCCCAGGCCGTGGGCAGCAGCTTCAGGCTGCCAGGAGAGTGGTAGGGGGCCACAGAGGGCTGGACTGGGAGCCAAGCTGACCCCAGACTACAGAAAAGCAGGTCAGGACTAGTCCACTGGCCCAGGGAAGCAGGCCTAACCTCTTCCCCCAGGACTTCCCCCTCCCAGTCCTAGCCCAAGGCCCGAGGAGTCCTGGGGACTCAGAACCCTGAGTCCAAAGCCCCCTCCCCAGCAGGCAGGTGCTCCCAGGGTGGGGGTGGGCAATACCCTGGGACGCCCTGGCACCTGCTCTGAGACCAGGCAGCCTTCCGGGTGCAGCCAGCCCAGGAGAGCACGTGTGCATGTCTGGGTGCACCTGTGTGCCTGGCTGCACACACCTGTGACACAAGTGTACGTCCCTATACGGCTGGAGCCGGCCCGCCGGGTTCAGAAAAGCCACATGAAGATGCGCGGGCTTCAACATTCTTTCGCTCAGATCAACTTCGCTTTTCAAAGTCCCCTCAGGTGCCCCAGATACCCGCCGTGTGCCCATTCACAGCAGAAACTTCACGGGGAGACTGCATGTGCGCACGCGCCAGCCCGTGTGCGCAGGCTGGTTCAGGCTCCGCTAGGGCACGAGACCAAACTGGGGGTGGTTCAGGAAGCGGAAAGGAAGGGGCTGTGCGCATCGGAGAGCGAGGGAAGCTAGAGGCCCCAGGGGCGGCCTGGCACACACCAGTGGCTCCGCCCTCCGCCACGCGTCCAGCCTGGGGTCTCCCGCGCTGGCCCCTGGGGAGGGGCCCCTCACCGTGCCAGGGCTGGCCGTGCCGCCCAGCGTGCGCTGCAGGTGGCAGTTGAAGATCTCCTCCGCGCGCCGCAGGTACTTGGTGATTTTCAGCTTCACAGCCTCGCATCGCTCCTTGTTGGGGTCAACTGTAGGGGGACAAGCGTTTTCAGGATCCTGAGACCCCGCGCCCACAGGGTCCACCCTCTGCCCTGCACAGGAGCTGGCTCCTGTTTGGAAGCTTTGGCTTCAGCGGCTTCGGCCGCCGTGTTTACTCCTGAGCCCCTCTGGCTGGGAGGCTGGGCGCGGTGGTCACTGCCAGCCCACCCCCCCCCCCCCTTCCAGTGGCACCCACCATCTCTCTGGCTACCATCACACGGGGTGGGGATTTTCTTTTCTTTTTTTTTTTTGACAGGCAGAGTTAGTGAGAGAGAGACATAGAAAGGTCTTCCTTTTTGCTGTTGGTTCACTCTCCAATGGACGCCGCGGCTGGCGCACCACGCTGATCCGAAGGCAGGAGCCAGGTGCTAGGTGCTTATCCTGGTCTCCCATGCGGGTGCAGGGCCCCAGCACTTGGGCCATCCTCCACTGCACTCCCGGGCCATAGCAGAGAGCTGGCCTGGAAGAGGGGCAACCGGGACAGAATCCGGCACCCCGACCGGGACTAGAACCCGGTGTGCCGGCACCGCAAGGCAGAGGATTAGCCTATTGAGCCACGGCGCCGACCGCTGCCTTTCAAATAAATTAAATAAAATTTCAGGGGCCACTGCTGTGGTTCAGTGGGTTAAAGCCCTGGCCTGAAGCGCCGGCATCCCATATGGACACTGGTTCAAGACCCGGCTGCTCCACTTCCAATCCAGCTCTCTACTATGGCCTGGGAAAGCAGTACAAGATGGCCTAAGTGTTTGGGCCCCTTCACTCATGTGGGAGACCCAGAAGAAGCTCCTGGCTCCTGCCTTCGGATCGGCATAGCTTTGACCATTGTAGCCAATTGGGGAGTGAACCAGCTGATGGAAGACCTCTGTCTGCCTCTCCTCTCTCTGTGTAACTTTCAAATAAATAAATAAATCTTTAAAAAAATAAAATTGCAAAAAAGTTATAAAAATACATACTATGAGAAAATTATGCACAGATTTAATTTTTTCCACCAGGACCAGTATTGTGGTGCAGTGGGTTAAGCCATGGCTGGCAATGCCAGCATCCCATATCGGAGTGCAGACTCAATCCTGGCTACTCCACCTCTGATTCCCCTGCTGATGGGCTTGGGGAAACAGTGAAAGACGCCCCAAGTACCTGGGTGCCTGCACCCATGTGGGAGACCAGGATGCAGTTCCTGGTCTTGTCTTTGGCCTGGCTCTGATCTGGCTGTTGTAGCCATCTTCTCTCTTTCTCTTCCTGTCCCTCTCTCTGTTGCTCTGCCTTTTAAATGTACAACTTTTTTTTTTTTTAAAGTTTTAAAAAGCATTTTTGCACCAAATAAACCTCCCATTCCACTTTTCCACGAACTTTTTGAAGCACCTTGGTAGGAACTCGTTCTCAGTATCATCTCCAGCATAGCGCGCTGCCCACTTGTGCGCATGGGCAGAGGGCAGGGCAGCCGGGGACGGACGAAACCGGCACCGCCCCGCCGCTCGCGCCCGGCCCTCACCGTGCACGCCGCGGAGCAGCACGTCCACGCCGTTCTGGTAGTGGTTGAAGGCTGCCTCGTAGTCCTCGCTGACGTCACGCTCCAGGGCCAGCCGGATCTGAGTGGCCGCGTCCACCAGGTAGTCGCGCGGTCCCGCGGCCACGCGGTTGCGAATCTGCTCCAGGTACACACGGGCCTGGGACCGTGCCCGTGAGCAGGGCTCCGACTCCAGGCCGGGGCCCGGCGGGCACTCGCAGGCCACCAGGCTCATGGCTGTCTTGCGGCTGGGGTCTGGAATGAGGCGGCACATTAGGGAGGACCTAGGCAGAAGACCCCCTGGCTTCCTCCGCTGAATACCGGGGAGACTCGGGTTCGCCTCCTGGCCCCTTGGGGCCACACCCTTCCTACCTGGGCAATAACAGGATAAGACTCTGCTCATCCCAATTCCGCTCAACCAGGATTTCTAAAGCTGCTACCCTGAGAGCTGCGGGGGCCTCTGACCCCCGCTCCACAGAGGCACCCGGCGTCCAGTACACTGGGAGCTCAGAGGCCACCCTGCACATGGTCCCGCCCTGCCTGTCTCCAGCCTCCCGCCTGCTTCTCCTCTCCCAGGCGCCTCTCCCTGGCCAGGACAGACTGTCCCTGCCCTGCTTTGTCCCCCTCTGGGCTGAGATCAGTACGGTCAGCCAGTGAGGACCTCCAAGCCTGGGGGCTGGGCGCCCACCTCCGCCGGCAAAGGAAGCTGCCACTTTAGAGGGAGTTGGCCGAGGGCGGCGGGCAGGGTGACCCAGACCTCCGCAAGGATGGCTCTGACCCTCCCCACCGCCTCTGAGAAAGCCCGGAGCTACGGCAGCTCCTCCCCGGGGTGGAAGGGTCAGAACAGCGGATGCGGGAGAGAAGGGGCCCCTCCACTGCCCCCCGCCACCGCGGCAGTCCCCCAGCCAAGAGGAAGCGGTCGGGCCTAGCAGGCAGGAGAGGACTGGATGGGCGGTGGGTGGAGAGGGAAACCCACATCCCGAGTCGACAGCCGAGTCGACAGCCGGCTGAGCCCCGGATAGGAGGGGTGCATGCATGCATGCGGCCCGGGGGTGCAGGGAAGCCGCGCTGTCCCAGCTCCCCGAGCTCAGGCTCTGCACCTCTGAGGCCTGGCCCAAGCCGCTCCAGGAGGCTCAGCCTCAGAGGGCCACCCCGCCCGGCCGGGTCCCCCCCACGCAAGGTGCACTGACCCTCGGGGACAGCCACGGGAGGCCGGCCCGAGCAGCGAGAGGAGGGGGCCTCCTCGCCTGGGGAGGACGGAGGAGGAACCGGGCAAACCCCGTACCTGCCCGAGCCAGGAGCTTGGTCCGCTGGGCCGGACCTATCCGGCCTATCCGCCCCTTCACCCTCGCCCGCACCGCGAGCCGTGGCCTGCCGCGCTTAGGCCAGGTGCTGGGGGTCCCGCCGGCTGTGGCCCGGGCCATTGGCTGCGGATGAGCTCATCCTCCATCCTTTAGAATAAACCACCAATCACCGCCCGGCTCGTCTGGGGGCGGCCCTAAAAGCCGCAGAGCAGCGCCGGGTGGGGGCGGGGCGGTTTCCGGTCACCCAGGGATGCGCGAGGGGCTGCTTCAAAGGTGCCCAAGCCAGTTATCCCAGGACTCCCCGCGCCCGTTCATTTCTTCAGCTAGTTCATGGCCATGCATCGAGCCTACTCCGCGTTAGATGCTGGGACGCAGCGATGGGTAGCTGGGCAGCTCTGTTCTTGGCCATAGGGGCTTTGCGGGCTACTGCGGGAACCAGGGAGCGAGGAACGCAGTGAAGTTGTGAGAAAGAAGCGGCGCGGGAGGCTGGGACCCACCCTGGGGACAGAGACTTCCTGGAAGAAGTGATATCTGAACTGAGCTTAGAATTCAAGACCGCGGCACAGTGACCTAGTGGTTAAGATGCTCGCCTTCCACATCCGTCTTGGCTCGGGCTCCTGACTCCAGCTCCTGCCAGTGCAGCCCCTGGGAGGCAGCAGTGATGGCCCACGTGGCTGATCTCTGTTGAGTTCTGAGGATTGAAATTCTGAGATCTGCAGGATTTCTGGAGTGAACCATCAGAGAGCAGTTCTCTCTCCTCTCTCTGTCTCTGTCTCTCTCTCCCCTTCATCCACCCACCCACCCACACACATGGGTGGCAAGGGCCCAAGCGCTTGGGCCATCTTCACTTGCTTTGTAGCGTGGCAGGTAAAACTGTGGCCTGCCATGCTTGCAGCACACACGGGCACCAGTTCAAGTCCCGGCTGCTCCACTTCTGACCCAGCTCCCTGCGAATGCACCTGGGAAAGCAGCAGAGATGGCCTTAGTGCTGGGGCCCCTGCCACCCATGTGGGAGACCCAGAGGAAGCTCTTGGCTCTTGGCTTCAGCCTGGCCCAGCCCCAGCTGCTGCGGCCATTTGGGGAGTGAACCAGTGGATGGAAGATCTTTCTCACTCTCCCTATTTCCCTGTAACTCTGCTTCCAAATAAAATAAAATAAATCTAAAAAAAAAAACCCTAGAACCCAAACACTTCTTACCCCTGCTGCTGTGACTGCTGCAGGTGCATCTCTACCTAGGCGATTCCACCTGTCTTCCTGGTCCTGCCTTGCCACCCTGGGGACATCTCAACACCACACCCGGGACCCTCCCAAAGCACAAGTCAGATTCCGTGCCTCCTCCACCCCAACCCTGTAAGGCTCCCATCGTACTCCAAGAAAAACTCAGAACCCCTGCTTCAGTCTCCAGGCCCCTTACATCACTCCCCCCGCCCCAGGTCCTTCTTGTCTTCTATCAGCCCCACCCAGCTCCCTGGAACGCGGCGCACAGCTGCCAGCCCAAGTCTTGGTCTTGCAGCTGCGCCGTGTTCTCCAAACATCTGCCTGCCCGGCTGCTCTGAGTCACTGACCAGTGCAGACTTCCTTGTTCCAAGTACACCTCACCCTCCATTCTCCTTTACCCTCATCTGGTGCTGCTTTTTATAAAAAATTGTACCTCATGCTGTACCATGTTAGCACAGTACACAATTTACCTATTTGGTTAATAAGTTTAATTATTTTCACTTATTTGAAAGGTAGAGCAAGAGAGAGAGAGAGGGAGGAGGAAGAGAAGAAAGGGAGGAGGGGGAGAGAGAGATCTTCATCCCCTGGTTCACTCACCAAATGCCCACAACCCCCAGGCGGCCCACGTGGGTGGCAGGGACCCAAGTAGTTGAGTGATCATCGGCGGCCTCCCAGGACGCGTTAGCTGGAAGCTGGAAAGGGGGCCGGGAAGAGCTGGGGCTGCAACCAGCACTCCACAATGGGATGCAGGCCTCCCAAGCTGCGGCTTCACCCGCTGTGCCACGGTGCCAGCCTGCCTATTTGGCTTTTGTGTGTGTTTATTTTCTCCCCTACCAGAGTGTAAGAGCCAAGTGCCTGGAGGAGCACCCAGCATATAGTATTGCTCAATAAATATTGGCTGAACGAACAGATGAACTCTGAAGAATAAGAAGGAATTAAGCAGAAAAGGTGGTTGCAGAGGGCAGAGAAGCAGTCTACGTAAATATTGCAAAGCATTACACACCAGACAGATGGCATAGTCACTGGATGATAAAAACGAATTCTTCCTTGACAAACCTAAACAAAGTCGTGAACGCACTGCTTAGCCTGATAAAGAGTTATCTACCAGAAACCCAGAGCAAACTGTGGCAGGACTGTAAAGAGTTCCCACAGTCCAGTGTCATTCTGGTGCAAGGTCGAGTCACCCTACTCTGTGCCTTTGGAAATTGGGCTGAGCCGTGGGACTTGCTGTGAAATGCTGGTGGACAGAGTGTGCACGGCTGTGGGCTGCACGCCTCAGAGCCAATACATAGTTCACCTGATCTTTCCAGCTGCCTTCCAGATCAGGGAAGCTCCTGTCCACCAAGGCACAGAGCCTCCACCAGCCCGGATCCCTGAGAAGCAACAATATGGGAACTGTCTTCCTCTCCACGACTTGTGTGGGACATGACGTGTGATCCGAAGCCAGGATCCAGGAGCTTCTTCCGGGTTTCCCACATGGGTGCAGGGGCCCAAGGAATTGGGCCATCTTCCACTGCTTTCCCAGACTATAGCAGAGAGCTGGGTTGGCAGTGGAGTAGCTAGGACTCAAACCAGTGCCCATATGGGATGCCAGCATGGCAGGCAGCAACTTTACTTGCTCCACCACAGTGCCGGCCCCAAGAGCTCTTGCATTCAGTATTTAGTGTGAGTCTGGCAACACCTCATTTAAATCCTAAAACTACACTGTCAATTAGTACTTTTAAAAAATGTTATCTATTCTTTTTTTAAATTGATTAATTTATTTGAGAGAGGGGGAGAGGAGAGAGGGAAGTCTTCCATCTACTGGTTCACTCTCCAAATGGCCACATTGGCCCGAGCTGGGCCAGGCTGAACCCAGGAGCCAGGAGCTTCTTCCACGTCTCTCATGTGGGTGCAGGGGCCCAAGAACTTGGACCATCTTCTGCTGCAGGCAGTGGCTTAACCCGCTATGCCATAACACTAGCCCCGGTGGTCTCTGTTTTTAAGCCAAGTGTTTTATTTGTGGTGTTAAAACCAACTTCGGGTGCTTATATCTGTAACTGTGTACTTGGCTGCATCCGGCAGTGATGAGACCAGCCCTGGCTTGTCGGGGCCGGGTGTCTGGGAGAGAGGAAGTGCACTGTGGCTGAGTTACAGGTGGTGCACACCTCATCCTCCCCCCAGCCGAGGGACTGTGTGTGGGGAGAGCGAAGGATTTCCTGGCACAGGAAACGGATGAGCGAAGGCCCTAAGGGGCACTTCAGATCCAGGAACTGGGAAAAGACCGGTGATGGAGCGAGAACGCAAGCAGATCTGAGCACCTACAGCCTTGCCTACGTGACTGACAGCAGATCCTGACACCCCACCACTACGATGAGAAACTCCCCTGCCTCGACCGGCTCACCCCTACCCCAGAAGCCTGCTGCAAAGCCCACCCACTCAGGACCCTCAGCTGCCTTAGCTCTGTAAGCCGCAGTCTGTAAGAGGACAGGGCTGGGACCGGTCCCTCTTGGGTTTGTTTCCTAACAAACCTGTTCTGGCTGTTGAGTTCGGGATCTGTGTCCCCTCTGTATTGTCCCCTGACTTGTCCTCTACCGCTGGCTGGAGGACTTTAGAGCTACAGGGAGTGGGGCTCAGATGAGCTGGGGAGCGGGCAGGGGTGAGATCTCATGGACTCTTCTGTACCGGGGGAAGGGCGAGGTGGTTTGCAAAGGGAAAGCTCTGAGTGACATCCCAGACAGCCTCGTGGTCTTGGGCGAGGACTGTGTCACTGTAGAGAGGAGAAGACGCCAGGACAGACTGGCAAAGTACAGCATTCCTAAGCAAAGCTGGGAAGCAGCCCTGGGTGGTAATGAACCTCACATGTGCGCTTGGTTAGCAGCCTGATAACACTGGGCAATAAAACCTTCACAGCTTTCCCCAAGGAAGGTACCCTGGGGGAATCCCCTCTTCCTTCTTCTCTGTCTCTCCCTCTCTCTCTGCAACTCTGCCTTTCAAAATAATATTTGAAATAGAGAGAGGGAGAGAGAGAGAATCTTCCATCTGCTGCTTCACTCCCCCGTGGCCACAACAGCCAGAGCTGGGCCAGTCCAAAGCCAGGAGCCAAGACCTTCATCCAGTTTCCCACATGGATGCAGAGACCCAAGGGCTTGGGCCATCTTCTGCTGCTTTCCCAGGCCCTATCAGAGAGCTGGATTGGAAATGCAGCAGAAGGGGCTCGAAACAGTGCCACCAGCATCGCAGGTGGTGGCTTCACCCACCACGCCACAGCACCAGCCCCAGTAAATAAATCTTTAAGAACTACTTGTTGGGGCGGGCCTTTGGAGCTGCAGTAAGCCGTGTACACCCCATATCAGAGGGCTTGGGTTTGAGTCCCAGCTCTGCCTCCTGCGAGGCAGCAGGTAATGGTTTCAGTCTCTTTAAAAAATTTTTAAATTGTATTTATTTTTAAAAGACTTGTTTATTTGAAAGAGTTACAGAGAGAAGGAGAGAGAGAGAGAGAGATCATCCATCTGCTGGTTCACTCCCCAGATGGCCTCAATGGCTAGGGCTGGGCTGGGCTGAAGCCAGGAGCCAGGAACTTCATCTGGGTCTCCCACATGGTTGGCAGGGGCCCAGGCACCTGGGCTATCCTCCGCCACCTTTCCCAGGTGCATTAGCGGGGAGCTGGATCAGAAGTGGAGCCGCCGGCTTTGCAGGCTTTTGTATAATTTTCCATAGCCTGCATTTCCCACAGGCAGCAACTTAACCCCAGTGCCACAGCACTGGCCCCAGCCAGAGTCTCTCTTGAATGCCCCAGTCTCTGCCACCAACATGGACGATCTGGGTTGGGTTCCAAGCTCCTGACTTCGGCTTAGCCGAGCCCTGGCTGTTGCAGACATTTGGAAGATCTCTAGATCTCTATCTGCCTTCCAAATAAAAATTAATCAATGAGGAGTTGCTTGTTAACACAGCCGCGTAGCAACCGCCTTTTCCTAACGTCATGCGAAGCCTTGTTTCCAGGGAAAGGGGGTCGAGGCAGCCAGGCCCTGCACACACCGAGATGCCGGCCTCAGGGAGACAGCCGTGAGCATCTTCGCTGCTGGAGCTAATCTGGCCGGGGCAGGCTAACGTCTAAGGAAAGATCCCAGGGGCCCCTGGATTGGGTGCGACAGGAGACTCAGCTCTCCTCTGCCCCTCCCCCCTTGTCTGGTGAGAAGCTGGTGTCTAGGTGTCCAAGGGGGAGGTTGCATCCCAGGGCTCTGACTGGACCCCCGCTTCCTGCGCCATGGCCTCCAAAACCCCAAGGGCCTGGCCCTGATTCGCAGCACCCCATGTGGACCCCAGCCTGCCTGGGGCCTCCCTCCCTCTCTGCCTGCCAGCTGCTTCCAGCTGTCAGCCTGCCCTCCCCCTGGGGCTGGGCTTCCTGGGGCAGGGTTCTCAGGCTGCACAAGAGGCCTGGGGTGGAGACAGCTTTGCGGGGATCAGGGCTGAGGGATGGGAGGGTGTTGCTGGGGCCAGCCTAATCCTCAGGCTCTTGTTACCCTGCTGTCCAGGGTGACTCTCCAGTGGTGGCCGAGTTGGGGAGGCTGGGGACCGGGCCTCAGAGGGGAGAGGAGGAGAAAGGGAGGGGGCCAGTAGGGGACGGCCCCTCCCCCGGCAGCCCAGGTGACACCCCCCTCTCTAGGGCCCAGCTCCCTAGCCTGGCCTGCCTGCTGGTTTCCATGGTGACACAGTTATTTGGGGGGGGGGGCAGAAACCACCATCCTTTTGGCCTGGAGGCTCTGAGGTGGGGCCTCCTGTTTCTCAGAGGGAGGGGCCCTGGAGCTCCCTCAGGAAAGGGAAGAGTCTGCTTCTCTGGGAAGACAGCTGGGCCGCGGGGCTGACAGGCGCCATCTCTCCACACCAGGCTGTGGCCACAGCCTGTTCCCATCTGAGCCTGGAAGGGGCGGGGAGCAGATGCAGTTCTAGGTCTCCATCAGAGCCCGGGTGGGGGCGACACGGTTCTGGGTCTCCCCATCAGAGCCCGGGGAAGGGGCAGGCACGGTTCTGGGTCTCCCCATCAGAGCCCGGGGAAGGGGCAGACACGGTTCTGGGTCTCCCCATCAGAGCCCGGGTGGGGGCAGACATGGTTCTGGGTCTCCCCATCAGAGCCCGGGGAAGGGGCAGGCATGGTTCTGGGTCTCCCTCGGTGCTCCCCCACCCAGAGAGGAAGACTGGGTGAGCTCAGGCGTCAGAGTCAGGTCTGCGTCGAGTTCCGTCTCAGTTGCTTGCTGGGAAAGTTGGAGATTTTCGCTCACTTAGCCTTCATTGCTACAGTGAGGAGGTGACAACAGATTACTGTAGGTTTTCCTTCGGTCCTGAATTCTAAGATCTTGGCGTGTTCCTGTTAAAACAGTAGTAACCCAGGAGGCGCCTGGCCTTGAAGTTAAGACGCCTGCACGCCACCCTCGAGTGCTGGAGTTGGATTCCTGACTGCAGCCCCGAGTGACGGTGGCGATGGCTCAAGTAGCTGGGGATCCCTGCCACTCATGATGGGGAAACTGGATTGAGTTCCCAGCTCCTGGCTTTGGCCCAGCCTGGCCCAGCCCCCCACCACTGCAGGCATTGGAGAGAGAAGCAATGGATGGAAGTTCTCTCTGTCTTTCAAATTAAGCAAGCAAACACGCAAACTCAGTGTCTTCCGCTGCCTGGCCGAAGCCTTCCTCCCTCACAGTAGCCACACAGCCCGACTTGAAGATCCGTGGACGGCGGAGGGGCCTCTCCAGTCATCCCACACCCAGGTCTTGCCCAGGCTTCGGGGCACAGCTCAGTGGCAGCAGCTTTGCAGAGTGGGGCCAGGTTTCCCCAGGTGTCAGTCATTCCTGGTCCTATAGCAGCACTTCGCAGGCACTCACACAAGCACCTGGCCATCTTCCGGTCCAATCACCTGTGTCCCTCCGGGAGCGTCTGCTAATTTCAAATGTCCGAGACAGTGTCGTCCTTACTTCTGTGTTAGCCCTAGCTAATGTAGGTGCCCCTCGGGCTCGGGCTCTGCCTGGGGTCTCACTGAGTGGGCATCTCGCAGGGAGCATCTGGGCTTCAACGCGAGGGAGGCCCCACAGTGCTTCCCCAGGCTCACCTGTCACTCCCCACACTCACCTGTCACTCCCCACACTCACCTGTCACTCCCCAAATTGCTTAGACAAGGGGACTTCAAAAAGCGCATCAAGGGGCCAGCGCCATGGCTAACTTGGTTAATCCTCCGCCTGCGGCACTGGCATCCCATATGGGTGCCGGGTTCTAGTCCTGATTGCTCCTCTTCCAGTCCAGCTCTCTGCTGTGGCCCAAGAGTGCAGTGGAGGATGGCCCAAGTGCTTGGGCCCTGCACCCGCATGGGAGACCAGGAGGAGGCACCTGGCTCCTGGCTTCGGATCGGTGCAGTGCCAGCTGTAGCAGCCATTTGGGTGGTGAACCAACGGAAGGAAGACCTTTCTCTCTCTCTCTCTCTCTCTCTCTCTCTCTCTCTCACTGTCTAACTCTGCCTGTCAAAAAAAAAAAAAAAATTCTCGCTCCCAGGAGAATGAATGAATGGCCAGGGGAACTGGCCACGTGTGTCATTTCCACCAAGCGTCCTGTTTCTCTCTCCCGTGTGCTGCTTCCTGGACCAAGCCGCCCTGGTTGCTTGCCTGTGTTTGCTGTGGCTGTCTCAGTGGGGTTTGTGCACCTGGCAGGTCTCTGTGCCTGGAATCTGCTCTGCACACGACAGGCAGGGTGTGCGTGGTGGTTCCCCTGCGCGTGGACCAAACTTCAAACTCCCTAACCGTCTTGCAAGACCTTCTCTGGTCTGACCCCTGCCTGCTTCTAACATCGCCTCCCTTGCCCTTTGTGCTCCAGCCGCCCCGCGATTCCTTCGCGTTTGGAGTGCCGGGTTCTCCGTGAGCAGGATGTCACAGCTGCTGTAACTGACACCTTCTTCAGGAGGCCGGCTGTGACCCGAAGTCCGGAGCACCCGCCCCCAGACACTCCTCCTCCTGACCCGATGACCTTGCTGCAGGGCGAACCGCCTCAAAGCCATCTGTTGTTCTGCTGCCTGGTGATTCAGGGAACAGAACTGGGAGCAGTGGGTACAGTTTGTCTTCGCTCCGCAGGCGTGGGGCCTCGGCTGGCCACTGGCCGAACACCTCTCCCCGCCTCCTCCCAGTGCGCTGACCTCAGGATGCTTGGACTCTGGACATGGCAACCCAGGGTCCCAAGAGATCAAGGTGGCAACTGTAAGTCCTCTTGGAAGCTGGGCTTGATTTCTTTTCTTTTCTTCTTCTTCTTTTTTTTTTTTTGACAGGCAGAGTGGACAGTGAGAGAGAGAGACAGAGAGAAAGGTCTTCCTTTTTGCCGTTGGTTCACCCTCCAATGGCCACCGCGGCCGGCGCACTGTGCTGATCCGAAGGCAGGAGCCAGGTGCTTCTCCTGGTCTCCCATGGGGTGCAGGGCCCAAGCACTTGGGCCATCCTCCTCTGCACTCCCGGGCCACAGCAGAGAGCTGGCCTGGAAGGGGGCAACCAGGACAGAATCCGGTGCCCCGGCCGGGACTAGAACCCAGGGTGCTGGTGCCGCAAGGCGGAGGATTAGCCTATTGAGCCACGGCACTGGCCAGAAGCTGGGTTTGGAATGGTTCTTGGATTCCTTCTGCTCCTTTCTACTGATCAAAGCCGATCCAGGCCAACTCAGATTGAAAGGAAGGGAACAGAGATCTCACTTTTTAAGGGAGGCAAATACAAAAATGCAAGGCCATCTCTAGTAGGCCAGAGTCATAGCTTGGGGAAAAAGACATTTTTTTAAGTGTTCATTAATTTGCAGCTACTCGAAAGGCAGAGAGAGAGAGAGACAGAGACAGAGACAGAGAGAGAAACTAACTTCCATTGTTTGGTTCACTCCCCAAACACCCACAACCCACAACATCCAAGGCCAGGCTG
Organism: Sylvilagus floridanus; assembly: GCA_949820135.1. Classification (NCBI taxonomy): domain Eukaryota; kingdom Metazoa; phylum Chordata; class Mammalia; order Lagomorpha; family Leporidae; genus Sylvilagus; species Sylvilagus floridanus. The sequence goes on along the minus strand of OX463228.1, from coordinate 4,349,095 downwards.
GCTTGGAGCCAGGAGACCAGAACTCCATCCTGGTCTCCCGCGTGGGTGGCAGGACCTAAGCACTGGAACCATCCCCTGCTGCCTCCCAGGACAGAGCTGGCTCTGACACTGACGCAGGCATCCCCAGCTGACTCACCCGCTGCACCGCAATGCCTGCCCTGACGTTTTCTTATGAATGTGTGTGTGCCTGGATACCTTGTTTATTGGGTTACAGTCTCTCTCTCTCTCTCTCTCTCTCTCTCTCTCTCACACACACACACACACACACACATCATTGTTTCTGGTGCACCATAGTGATTCTCCTTTTCCCATCTTGAGACTGCCCCGTGGGCAGAGCTTCTAAAATCCCTGTCACTTTGATTTATGAAAGGCGCAGCCCTGGCTCAGCTGGCCAGGCCAGTTCAAGGCTCGCCTTCTCGCCCCACCAGGCAGGGCCTGGATTTGACCCAGGGGAGTGGGGAGGGGCGTGTTCCACTCTTTTGCATCCATGGAGCATCTTTCTCTTCTTTCCCGAGGTTTGGGCGTGGCTCAATTATTTTAGCTGCCTCTTCATTCCTGTGGGCAAATGCATGCAATCCCAAACTCTTTCTTCTTTGTTTCAAATGTGAGGTACTCAGGGCCCCTCCTCCGCTAACTCAGAATCCAGTCACCAATTCAGGAGGCAGGAAAGGCCACGCTGTCACCACGCACGCAGTGGGTCTTTTCACCTGAACGCAGCTTCCGCGGGAGCAGGTGCTATGTGTTTTATTCCGCACTGGGGACTCCTCTGTGCCTAGCACCCATCACTTACACAGGTGTCACTCTACAAAGAGCTGACAAGCAAATGAAGGAGCCCTTTATAACGTAAATGATCTGAATGGACAGGTGACCAGACTGGTCCAATGGGCGGTCTCTTCCTCTCCAATTGTTCCTGCTGTGAGGTCTCTGCTCATGGATGTTCATTAAAAAAAAAATGATTAGGCCAGCGCCGAGGTCCACTAGGCTAATCCTCCTCCTTGTGGCGCCGGCACACTGGGTTCTAGTCCCGGTCGGGGCGCCGGATTCTGTCCCGGTTGCCCCTCTTCCAGGCCAGCCCTCTGCTGTGGCCAGGAGTGCAGTGGAGGATGGCCCAGGTGCTTGGGCCCTGCACTCACATGGGAGACCAGGATAAGCACCTGGCTCCTGGCTTCGGATCAGCGCGATGTGCCGGCCGCAGCACGCTGACCACGGTGGCCATTGGAGGGTGAACCAACGGCAAAAAGGAAGACCTTTCTCTCTGTCTCTTTCTCTCACTATCCACTCTGCCTGTCAAAAAAATGATTTATTTACTTGGAATGCAGAGTCTCTCTCTCTCATACACACACACACACTCTCTCTCTCACACACACACACATCTGCCATCTGCTGGTTCACTTTACAAATGGTGCAATATCCAGGACTGGGCCAGGCCGAAGCCAGAACCGGGAACTCCATTTGGGTCTCCTACATGGGTGACAGGGACCCAAGTACTTCTGCTGTTTTTCCAGGTGCATTCCTAGGGAGCAGAGCAGGGACTTGAACAAGCGCTCCGATATGGGACGCTGGCTTAGCCTGCTGCGAGTGGTGTCTTAGCCTGCTGCGCCATGATCCCGGCTCCTGGCTGTGTATTTTCGCTTCAGGAAGTCCCCTGGCTTCTGTCTCTGGCTCTGCGGGGTGGGAGGCAGGCCACCGCGTGGGTGGTCTCCTGGAGCTGGAAGCTTTGGAGACGCTCCTGGGGCTGGGCTGGGGTCCTCAGGGCTGATCCAGAGGCGGGGCCCAGGGCTGGGGTGTTCTCAGCTCTCAGTGGGTCAAAGGCCACAGCTCAGAGCAGCTGCAGCCAAAGCGTGGAGACGCGGGAGGGAAGGCGCCTTTCTTCTGCTGGGTGTGTCCCCCGGCTGACCCACGCCCTGGCTCTGATCACCAGCCAGAAGCACCTGTGACCTCCGTGTCCTGGGGAGCCCAGCCTCAGTGAATAGGCCGCCAGGGCTGCTGCCTCCTCAGGCCACGCTGCTCATCCTCCAAAGTCCCTGGCTCCCCACTGCCCTGAGCAGCCTCCAATGAGGACCTGGGGCCAAGGAGAGAATGGGGGTCCCCTTTCCCCAACACACACACACCCCTTGCAAGTCAGAAGCAGATGAGAGTTTGACAGTGGTTTGTATTTTTATTTTAAACATGTATTTATTTGAAAGTCAGAGTTACACAGAGAGAGGAGAAGCAGAGAGAGAGAGAGAGAGAGAGAGAGAGAGAGAGAGAGAGAGATCTTCCATCTGCTGATTCATTCCCCAGTTGGCCGCAACGGCCGGAACTGTGCCTATCCGAAGTCAGGAGCCAGGAGCTTCTTCCCAGTCTCCCATGTGGGTCTAGAGGCCCAAGGACTTAGGCCATCTTCCATTGCTTTCCCAGGCCATAGCAGAGAGCTGGATCAGACATGGAGCAGCCAGGACTCAAACTGGTGTGGGATGCCAGCACTACAGGTGGCGGCTTAACCTGCTATGCCACAGCGCAGGCCCCAGTGGTTTGAATTTTTAAAAATGTGAATTTTTTTCATGCTAAGGCATGAAGGAGGAAGTTGGGAAGAAAAGACAGGGCAGCAGATCCCTGCATGCAGCAGCCCGAGCAGGTGGGAGATGGTATAGTTCAGTCCTGGGGGGACCCAGGCCAGGATGTCTCCCCAAAGGCCAGAGGAGACTAGGAGCACCCCCCCCATCTTCACTCTGGGTCCAGAAAACTGGGTCCTGGGCTGGGAGTGGGGTGGCCTGGCATGGGGGAGGGGCACTGTGTCCAGACGGTCTGGGGCAAGGCCACGACTACATCTTAGGAGTTCCTTGGTAGGGATGAGGTGGACCTCGGGGTGCTGGAGGAACAGGCCTGACCACCCTGAGGGCAGCTTCAGGAACAGTCTTCGATGGCCATCCAGGGCCACTGGGACTTGACTCTGGAGCCCCACCAGCATGTGGCAAAGGCAGAAGGGCTGCCTTTGGGTGGAGGCTTTCACATTAGAGATGAGAAACGGAGGCAGGAGGAAACCCTGTGTTCCGTGGCAAGCTAGAGACAAGGATGTGGCTCAGACCCTCAGTTCACTTCTTCTGTGTCTCCGGCTGTCACTTTACTTCTCGCGCCTCAATCTCCTCGGGTGTTGACATGAGGGAGGGCGTGTGGTCCAGCGGTGGGGATGCCACGTGGGATGCCTGCATCCCATGTTGGAGTGCCTGGGTTCGAGTCCTGGCTCAGCTCCTGATTCTAGCCTCCTGCTGATTGTACACTCTGCAGGCAGCAGGTGATGGCTAGAGTATTGGGTTCCTGCTGCACCTGCTGTTCCTGTGGAAGACCCAGATGGAATTCCTGCCTCCTGGCTTTGGCCTGGCCCAGTCCTAGCTGTTGCAAGCATTTGGGGGGTGAACCAGAGATGGAAGATCTCCTTTTCTCTTTCTGTCTCTGTCCATCTCTTTCAAATAAAAGTTTTTCAAAAAGGAGGGAAGAGAAAACTATCATACCACACACTGTGACATGTTCTCTCACCAGCAGAGCAGTTTTAAAATTTTATTTTTTAAATTTTCACTTTAAGGGCTGGTTCTGTGGTGCCACAGGTTAAGCCTCAGCCTGCAGCACCAGCATCCCATATGGGCGCCAGTTTGGGTCCTGGTTGCTCCACTTCCAATTCAGCTCCCTGCTAATGTGCCTGGGAAAGGAGGGGAGGATGGGCCGAGTCCTTGGACCCTGCATCCACATGGGAGACCCACAGGAAGCTCCTGGCTTCAGCCTGGTCAGCCCTGGCTGTTGCGGCCATTTGGGGAGTGAACCAGCAGATGGAAGATTTCTCTCTCTCTCTCTCTCTCTCTCTCTCTCTCTCTCTCTCTAACTCTGCCTTTCAAATAAATGAATAAATAAATCTTTAAAAAGATTTTTTTTCATTTTGTTTGAAAGGCCAAAGAGGTCTTGCATCTACTGGTGAACCACCCCAAAGGCTCAGAACAGTCACGGCTGGGCAGGCCAAAGCCAGGAGCTAGGAGCTCCACTGGGGTCTCTCATATGGGTGGCCAAGACAGACTAGCCATCATCTGCTACTTCCTAGGGTGCACATTAGCAGGAAGCTGGATTGGAAGTAGAGCAGCTGGGACTTGAATCAGGCTGTCTGATATGGGATGTGGGTGTCCACACAGTGAGTTAACTTGCTGTGGCAAACAGCCGTCCCCTGAGCAAGTTTTTCTTTTTAAAAAACATTTATTTATTTGAAAGGCAGAGTGATAGAGAGAGAGGGACAGATGGAGAGAAAAATCTTCCATCTACCGTTTCACTCCCCTGACGGATGCACCTGCCAAGTCCAGGACAGACCAAAATCAGGAGCCCGGAATTCCATCCAGGGCACCCATGTGGGTGGCAAGGGTCCAAGCACTTGGGCCATCATCCTTCACTGCCTTCCTAGGTGCACTGGCGGGGAGCTGCAGTGCAGGTGGAGCTGTGGGAGCCCGATCACTCTGGTATTGGACACCGGAGTTGCACGAAGCAGTTTAACCAGCTGTGCCACCACATCTGCCCCTGAGTAGGCCTTTTTTTTTTTTTAAGACTTATTTATTTATTTGAAAGTTAGAGTTACAGAGAGAGAGAGAGAGAAAGAGAGAGAGAGGTCTTCCATCCACTGGTTCACTCTCTGATTGGCCGCAACGGCTGGAGCTGCGCCAATCCGAAGCCAGGAGCTTCCTCTGGGCCTTCCACGCGGGTGAAGGGGCCCAAGCACTTGGGCCATCTTCTACTGCTTTCCCAGGCCACAGCAGAGAGCTGGATCGGAAGTCGAGCAGCCAGTGCTCAAACCGGTGCCCATATGGGATCTGGCACTGCAGGCAGTGGCTTTGCCAGCAACGCCACAGCGCCAGCTCCTCTGAGTGCGCTTTTAAGACGAGGAAACTGAGGCTCTGAACAGGTGATGTGTCCCTTCCCTCATGCCCCGCTTCATCTGTCCCGCTCCCGTCTTCTGCGGGGGGCAGACACACGCCAGACAAGCTGCTTCCAGACTAGAGTACTTTATTCAAGAGAATCAGCCTTGGCAGTCTGAGGGCCCGCAGGGGAGGCTTGGTGGGGCGCATGGACCCGGGGGGAGCTGTTCCCTTTGCCACAGCCACGGGGCTAGGACACACGGGCCCCTCCCCCTGGTGACCTCACCCGCACCGGCCGGCTGCTCCCTGTCCAGCCTGGGGCCCACTCTGCCTGTGTCCCTGCAGGGTGGGAGGCCTCAGCTGGGAAGAGCTCTGTCTGCAACAAGCGGGTGATAAACTGTGAGGCAACCACAGGGGGCTCTCCTGGGCAAAAGCCCCCAGGCAGTCTCCACCCACCAGAGCTGAACAGTCTGAGCTACAGCTGGGGACAAGGAGGACATGTCGGGGATGAGGGCGTGGCCGGATCTCTGCCCCCTTGCCTCCCTCCCTCCAGAGCCCCCAAAGCTGTGTGAAGCTGAGGCCCAGGAACAAGAGGCAGGCACCCCTCTGTTTCCCTCTCCAGCGCCCTGGAGACCCCCGGGGCCTCCGGGTCGGGGCTCGCCCCCACAAGGCCACGCGTCTTGCTTCTTCCCCAGGCATCGCTCCCACGGGCGTGCGGCCGGCTTCTTTCTTTCTCTCACGTTCTGTTTAAGGCACTGAGTTCCTGAGGGTCCTGTCCCTCCCTGCCCCTGTCCTGGCGGGAGTGAGTCGTTCAGCAGGGCTACAGTTGGCGAATAAATAGGGGCAGGGACCAGCGGGGAGGTGACTGAGACTGTGACGGAAATAAATACAGGAGCCGGGTGTAGGGTCTCTCCTCCGAGGGGCTGGTTACCTCCGGGGAGCAGCATCACCACACCTGCCAGAGAGCAGACACAGACGGGGCGGGTGATCAGCACTGTGCGCAGGCGCCCAGCCCCCAGGAGCAGCTTGGAAGGGGAGCGTGGAGGCAGGGACACAGCGTTCCTGGACCCCTGCTTGCCCCGAGGCCCAAAGGAGCACCCAACACTCAGCGGGGTGTCCAGCCCTGCGCTAAGCCCTAGACAATGGCCAGGCTGAGGAAAGCCAGGCCCAGGGACAGCACAGCCAGGTGAGCAGTGGTCACCCTCCGGGCATCAGCCTTCAGTGGGCCAGTGTAGACCTTCAGACACACGTGAGGATGGAAGACAGGTTTGTGTTTTTTTTTTTTTTTTGACAGGCAGAGTGGACAATGAGAGAAAGAGACAGAGAGAAAGGTCTTCCTTTTCCATTGGTTCACCCCCCAATGGCCACTGCAGCCTGCGCACTGTGGCCAGCACACTTCGCTGATCCGAAGCCAGGAGCCAGGTGCTTCCTCCTGGTCTCCCATGTGGGTGCAGGGCCCAAGGACCTGGGCCATCCTCCACTGCACTCCCGGGCCACAGCAGAGAGCTGGACTGGAAGAGGAGCAACTGGGACTAGAACCTGGCGCCCATATGGGATGCCGGCACCGCAGGTGGAGGATTAGCCTATTGAGCCGCGGCGCCGGCCAAAAGATGGGGTTTTTACACTAATTTTCAGCAGCCTTGAAGCTGTTTGCTTGGGAAGGGGCTGAGGTCCACTCTCCCGGCTGCTGCTGCCCTTTCCAAACCCTCGCAAGCGGCTTTGGGACCAGCTACGAGTCCTCTGGGGACACGCGACAAGGGCGACTTGAAATCTTGACGTAGCTGTTGAGAAAGTGGAGACGACAGGGGAAGCGAACCAGGCCGAAAATGCCTTCCGGCAAAAGCCGAGAACCGAACTAAACGCTCAGCCAATGCAGCGCCAGCAGTCCTCTCTCTGAGGCCATCAGCTCAGATGTGACAAAATCACTCAGAGGGAGTCGAGAAAAAAGGTGGCCGAGTGACATCCTGGCCCTCTAGCTTGCTCAAGGGAGCTTGGACTCCCACCTTTTTCATCTAGAAGCAGTAATGAAGAGGAACGGAATCTACGGGACTCAGCCTGGCCGGCGCTGGCCTCGGTCAACGAGTTCATTAACTAACTGGAAAGAGGTGGCCACCGGTGTCCCAGAGACGTACCCCAGGGACAGCCGGGCTTCCCCACTGCATGCTCGTCACATTGGGACGCCTTTGTCTCTTTTTGATCAAGTGGGACTAAGGATGATGACTTAGATAATCCACTCCAGGAGCCAATTTAATTTCATTTTATGCTCCCAGGAGACCGAAAATAATTCAAATGCATTTTGGTGGCAGACAAGCTGGACAAGGAGATAAAGAAAAGACTTCTGAACATTAAACATAATGGCCCACGAGGCCGAAATGCTGCAACGAAACTGAAATAGGAATAAATGCTCAAGGGCCCAAGATGAGATGTAAATTTATCACTATTAAAGAGGGTGTTGCCCTATTTTATTATTTCTGCTATCCATCCCCCCCCCAAAAAAAAGGGATGAGGGTGACTATTAGGATGGCATATTCTATAGGCTCTACCCGCAGCATTACAGAATAGCTGCCCCTTAAAACATTAATATTTAGGGGCTGGCACTGTGGCGTGGTGGGTAAAGCCACCATCTGCAGTGCTGGCATCCCATATGGGCATTGGCTTGGGGCCCAGCTGCTCCACTTCCAATCCAGCTCTCTGCTGTGGCCTGGGAAAGCAGTAGAAGATGGCCCAAGTCCTTGTACCTGTGTGGGAGACCCAGAGGGAGCGCCTGGCTTCTGGCTTCAGATTGGCTCAACTCCAGCCACTGCGGCTATCTGGGAAGTGAACCAGCAGATGGAAGACCTCTCTCTCTTTCACACACTCTCTCTCTCTCTGCCTCTGTGTAATTCTGCCTTTCAAATAAATAAACAAATCTTTCAAAAAATTAATATTTAGAATGCTCCAGAAGTGATGTGCTTTGCAACTGCGTATAAATGTTGGTGAAAAGTGCAGTGTCAACTTGAAAAGGTGGGAGGGAGCACCAGGCTCTTGAAATTCTGTCAGGTGATCTGAAGGCCGCGGCCCTGGGACGGGGCACTTCCTCCTGGGGCTGCCGCTCTGACTCGATTCACAGTCACCATCAGCTCCATTCCTGGGCCGTAAGCCTCAGGGGCCCAGGCTTCCCAGAATCCCTGTCTTCAGGGCATGGAGTGCAACTCTCGGCTGATGCGGATGGAGGAGCAGGCCCGGGGCTCAGGCCTGGGGTCAGCCCCACTCCCATAGCATGAAATGGTCTCGGAGCAGGACACTTGGGCCCTGGAGAAGAACCCCGTGTGACTGATTTACTGGGCATGCGAAATCTTTTGTTCGTACTATTTCCTCTTGCCTGTTTGGGTGTTCCTTTCTCTAAGCCTTCTCTCCCAGCCACCCTGGGGGGCACTCCAGCCTGCTGCCCCCAGGTGTGAGGCCAAGATGGGCAGGTGACATGGAGAGGTGAGAGGGATCAATGGGATGCCGGGGCAGAAACACCGGCCCGGAGCCGGCGGGGGCTCCCAGATGCAGCCCTAGACAGCGTCTCGGGGTGGCTGGGCTCCAGCGCGTGGGACATTAAGTGCGTGGGACATGCTTGCAGGCAGACGGAGCACTCCGTGGCCCCTGCCTCTCACTCGTCACAGGAGAACTAGGCTCGGAACGGGGAAATGGCTCGTTCATGGTCACATTGAGACTTAGGGCTCAGCCAGGGCCAGAGCCAAGGTCCCCTGACGTCTCTGAGACCCTCAGAGCAGGTGCAGCCACCTGCTCGGGGTCCCCGTGAGTCCCTGAGCCTTGCCTCTCCCCCTCCCTGACCACTGACCCCTGGGGCCCAGCCTCCTTGCCATCCCTGGGCTCCCAGCGCACTCACAGGTGACAGTCTGTGGGTTTCTGCTTCTCTCTCTTCCTCTTCCCCCTGCCCTTGAGTCTCCTCCTGCAATAAGCCAAAAGCATCAGGACGGGGGTGGGGGCGGGGGCGGGGGCCCCCCATGCGGGGAGAGGGGCTGGCGGGCCTGAGATTAGCCCCAAGCCCCAGCCAGGCCACTTACCATTCTGGCTTCATCTTGTCCCGCAGCGGTCTGGGGAAACAGAGAGAGGGGCGGAGTGGAGAGGAGATGGGAATCAGGGAGGCAAGAAGTGGGGGCTCCTCCCTACCCCCAACTCCTGGGCTCAAGACAGCCTGTGCTGACCCTGCGGTTGACATGAAGGCCACTAGGGGGTAGCATGGAGCTGGCAAGGGAGAGCCTGGGGCGGCCTGTGCGCCTGGGCAGGGACTCCAGGCTCTGGCACCCCACAGGACAGGTATAAATTTCCTCTGGGGGCTCCGCACACCCCCTTTCTGCACTCCCCAGCTTGCTGGCACCAAACCCCGGCGCTTGCAAATCTGTGCTCTGTCGTGTCGCTCTCTGTTTCCTTTCCTCTCTGCCTGGCAGCTTCCACTACGGCCCCCGAGGGTGGCCAGGGATGCCGAGGCCCAGCGCCAGGACGGCTGCCTGTCAGGGCACAGCCCCCGCCCCACCCAGGCAGCAGTGAGGGCCTGGGCGAGGACAGGCGCCACAGTCACCAGGCAGGTCCCCGGGCTGTTGTCCCAGAGTGAGAAGAAAGGTGGCCCTGTTGCTCAGCCTGCTGAGTGGGGACTGGCCACAGTCTCCCCTGGGAACAGTGCGGGGGGTGGCATGGTGACAGCGGCCTCTGTGCCAGGGAATGCGGCCCCAGGCTGGCTCCTCCCAGAACCCTCTGGAACTGCCAGGTAGTATCGCTCCAGAGTGGGCAAATCAGAGACTCTTGGGCTTGGTCTCCATGTCTGCCTGCCTGCCCCGGACTACTGTCTGTGAGGGCACAGGTGAGGTAGAAGGTGAAAGGTCACCCATCAATGAGTGAGACTCCGGCTGGGAGGAAGGAGACCAGTGCCAGCACCACTGGTGGTGCGGTGAAGAAGGCCTGGAGCCCTGGACACTATGAAGGGCCAAGCCCAGGGCAGGACTGGGGCCGCAGGAAAACATGGTAATGGCCGTGAGAAGTAGCACAAAAAGGAGCTTAGGAGGCAGACAGGCCTGTGTTGCAGTCCCTACTCGCCATGACAAATCCCACAGCTGTGCCCAGCCTGGGTTTCCTCATCTGTTAACTGGGGACCAGCAACTGCACTCACCTCCTAGGGCTGTTAGGAGAGCAGGGACTTGTCTGTCTTGCTCACCCCTGTAGCCTAAGCATCTAGGATAGTGCCTGGCACACAGCAGGTGCTCAGGACAGATGTATGAATAGATGAAACATCCAAGGGTCTGGTGTGGAGCTAGGCACAGAGCAGGTGCACGCTAAGTGGTTCTTGCACTTAGCTCAAGTCCAAGGCCCAATGGCCCGAGGACCAGCGTCTCAGCCCGAGTCCTCCTCCCGGCACTTGGCCGGCTGCCCCAGGCCTGCTGCTCCCTGCACTGAACTGCAAGTGCCCCAGGCACAGACACGAGACTGGGTGGGGGAGGGTAGGGGCAGAGCTGCTGCCACTTCGAAGACACCCTGTGCCTCCTTCTGCCCCTTGTCCTGCTACTCCGCAGCTTGCTCCCTCCCAGGGGCACGCAGGCCGGCGGGGACCAAGCCTAGCCTTGCAGCGTCTTTGCCTCCCTCTTCTCCAGGGGCCTGTCTTGGAGGAGGAAGATGACCGTCCCCCGCAAGTCTGGGAGGGCCCTAGGCTTCCTCTTCCCCCTCCTGCTGCTGGGAGCAGCCCCTGCGCCCCCACTCCTTGTCTGGCCTCTGTGTTCCAGGGACTGCCCCTGCTGCCCGCTCCAGGACTTACCTGCACTCACAGCGCACGTGCTGAGAGAACGTCATCTCCACGTAGGAGGGCCGGTCCCCAGCGCGGATCTTCAGGAGCTGTGGGAAGGAAAACGTGGATGCCTGGAGGAGGCGTGGCCTCAAGGTTGCCGTCCGCCTGCGGTCCTTTGGAGGACAGGGTTCTTATCACCCTGTTTCCCATCAACCACCGCAGGTCCCCTTCCAGCTTCAAGTGGGGGCAGATGGCTCTCCCACCTACACGTGGACCCGGGGAGGCCCCTGTCCCTCCCCAGCCAGGGCCACCCACGCAGCAGTGGTGCAGGCACAGGACCCATGCTCTGGAGCTGGAGAGACCTGCGCTCACATCCCAGCTCTCCCACCTGCAGAGCAAGGTCCATGCTCATTTGTGAAAGGGGCACAGCGCCTGCCTGGAAGGCCGGAACGAGGCGACTCTCGCGGCCCGTGTAGAGCCGTGCCTGGCCCTAGTCTGGAAGACCTCGGTAAGCCACTGTGTGCTCATGCAGCCCAAGTGAAGCTCAGCAAGCGCGCTTGCTCCCGAAAGCACCAAACGCTCCCAGCGTAGATAAGGACGACTTCAATAGGAGCCGATTTCTTTCCTGGCCTCCACCAGACACCCTGAATCTTGGGAGAGGGCTCAGGGAGAGCCTAGGGAAGCTGGGGAGGGTGGGGCTGAGGGGTCAGAGCCAGTGGTGGAGCTCAGGAGGAGAGTGGGGCCACAGCCCCTGGGACCCTGCAGCCCCGCAGGTTCCGAGTGAAGAGCCACCCTACCTGCATGGTGACGTTGACGGTGTCCACCGGCACACAGTGCAGGTTCTCATCGCCGCAGCAGCCGGTGCAGCGCTGCAGGGAGACGCAGGACGGGCTGAACACGTGCTCCATCTCGCTGGGGTACTCGGACACGACGTCCACCAGCCTCTCCAGCGCCCGGCAGTAGCTGCGGCCCCACACTTCTTGGAAAGGCACCACTATGAGGATGCAAGAAGCTGGTCACTCCCAGCCCTGCCTGGCCTTGTGCATCCAGCCCCTACACTCCACCTCGCCCCAGGAGGCCCCCAGCTCCGTCTGAGCCCCCCGCAAGGGAATCCTTCTGGGACGCCTGCTGGGCCCTTTGCTCATCTGTGGGGCGCAGATCCCAGAGCAGGTGTCTCAGGCCCCAAGCTCGCTGCTCTGTCCTCGGCTCAGGCACCCACATCCACCTTGGTTCCTCGGAGTGTGCCCCGCAGCTGCCCGCGCCCTCCATGCCTTTCTCAGGCTCAACTGGTGCTGCTTGTGTCTTGTGGGGTACTTGCAGAAGACAGGCAGCCGAGGAGTCCTAGGAGGGCTGGCCTTCCCCTTACTACTCTGCTCAAGAACCTCCCATGGCTCCCTCCTTCCATGCCCATTTGGTGCCAGCACCTTGCTGGGCATCGCCAGCCTCCCTCCACGGAGTTCCCCCAGTCCCTGCACTGGGCCAGGGCAGCACCATGCACTGGGCTTCTGTGTCTCGTGGTCCAGACAGGCCGAGGTCTTTCCACGGGTGCTTCCACCTGGAGAGTGCCTGCCCCACTGCCCCAGGCCGCACCACCGCCCCGCTGAAGCCCTCTCCGTCTATTCCACTAGGAACCATGCTGCTCCTTGGAGCACAGCTTGGCCCCTGGAGCTGATCTCACTGCAACAGCACTGGGCCGGGGGTGGGTGGGTGGGGGCTCTTCTCTGCTTTGCAGCCACATGGAGGCTGTGGAGGAGGGGTGTCGGCAAACACAGGCTGAGCAATTCCTGGTGCTTAGGCCCCCACTGCCCCGCTGGTCGGCTGCTATGGATGGAGTCTTTGAGGGGCTGGTCTGGAATCTCTCCAAAGCTGCACCTCCTTCAGGTCCCTAGCAGAACCTCACATGGAGTGGCCAGAACCCAGGGACCTGACTTTGGTCCTGGCCTGTCCTGGCTGTGTGACCTTGGGGAGGCCGCTTAGCCTTTCTGAGTAGTCTGTTGCCTCAGCTGAGGTTGGGAACTGAGGGTTTGCCAAGGTATCTCTACCGCCTGGGACTCAGGGCACAAAAGCCAGCCTGGCACAGCCTTGAGACCGTGGGCAGAGGGACAGCCCCAGACCTCTGTCATCCTGAGCCGGCGGGGGAGGACAGGGGTGCTGGTCACCCTGCGGACCCTGCAGCCTCGCCCGTGAAGCCACGGCCCCTCCCAGCAGCCCCGGCCTCCTTTCACGGCCCCTCCAAGTAGGCAGATATGCCAAAGTCCCTTCCACGGAGTCTGTGAGGATGAGTCTCAGGGCAATCTCAGAAGAAAAACAAACTCCAGTCTCAGCAGAGGCCCTCAAGAAAGGCTGCGGGCAGAGGAAAATCCGTGGCCATGGAGCAGGTGGGGTGGCCGAGGAGGCACCGACCATGCTTATCTGGGCGGCCGTGGCTCCGCTCCGCCCCGCCCTGCTCTGCTCTGCTTTGGGAGAACTCGGGCCAGGCCGGGGGATCCGGAAGCCCCCCTGACTGCCTCTCCAGGCCAATGGCCACTGCCCCAGAGCTGGCCCCGAAGCCCAGGGGAGCCTGCCTTTACCAGGCAGGGTCAAGAGCCCATCCCTGTGGCCAGCGCCAGGCGCTGTGTGTTTAGTCTAAAATCTTCATGGGCGCTACGTGACGCTGGGCGTTTCATCTCCGCCTCGGCAAACATAAATAACAGCACAGGAGTAGCCGGCCCCCAAAGCACCCCAAAGGCTCCAGCCCCAGCCTCGGGACCCGCCACTGGGGAGGGGCGCACCAGCCCCCACCCCGCAGCCAGCGTCAGCACCAGGACAGATTCGCTTTCCTCACCCCCACATCTCATAGCGCAGAGCCTGCATCAGCAGGTCCCAGGCCACGTCCGGCCGCACGGGCAGCATGTGGCGGGGAGGGCTGAGCAGGAGGTGGCCCAGGGCCTGGGTGTGAGGGGCCGGCCCGGGGAGCGCAGTGACCGCTCCAGATGTGGGCCGAGCCCCTCAGGAAAGCGCTCGCTCAGCTGCTCCCAGAGCACTTCCGCTGGCCCCGGACCTCACTGGGAGGGGGCTGGGAGCTAGGACTGGAGGCTGGGGCCACAAAAGGGCTCTCAGCTCCCTGGCCAGCCCTGTGGGCGAGTCTCCCTTCTGGCCCTGGCTACCTACGGCCCAGGAGGGAGGAGATTCAAGAAAGGAAATGTGTCATCCTGGGAGTAAGCCTCTGCCCAGGCTGCTGGGGGGGGGGGGGGGGCGAGGGCTAGAAGAGCCCAGCAGGTGCCCAGCCTGCCAGGGGAACGCCCTGTGCGGCCACTGAGCCGCTGGACACCTGGGCTTAGCCCTGTGCTGCTCCCAGAGGCACAGAATGCCCGTGCAAGGCGGGACCATGCTGTCCCTCACGAGAGGACGGCATTGTCAGATTGTGAGAACTGGGGTCCACAGCCCATTGAACTTCCTGGGGCCACCATTCAGCCTCCCACCCCAGATGCTGGGAGACACATCCACCCATGCCTCCTCCATGGACTTGAGAATGCTGCAATCTTAGAGACAGAAAGAACTTTAGCTGTCGTGCAATCTCCTGTTCCCATTTTACAGGTACAGAAACTGAGGTGCAGACATTGCCTGAATTAGACTAAAAGCACGAAAGAGGGTACTATGTGGAGGTGAGGGATGGGTCGCTCCCCAAACCCTAGCACCACCAGTGAAACCCAGTGCAGCTACCTCCCCTATCTGCCCGGAGGCCAAGGGTCCCAGGTGCCCAGGCATGGCACAGCCCACAGGAGGCTGGCTGCCTGGCCGAGAGGCAGCAGGCAGCAGGCAGGCCAGCAGAGGGTGTTCCCAGCCCACAGACGGCTATCACGCGTGTGCGTGTGCACGTCCCTACACGCCCCTCTCCCACGGCTCCGTGGGAAGCCTCGGCAGTGGTGTGTGGCCGCCCTGCACGTCTCAGAGAGGCAGGGAGGGAGGAGCGAGGCAGGGGGCCTGGCACAGGCCTCCCGCCTCCTGCACGTATGTCTCCTTGGCAGAGTCTCCTCATTGCCCTTTGAAGATTCCCTCCTGATGCAACCCAGGGCGGGGAGTGGAGGGGCCGGGGAGGGCGTGACTTGTGTTCTGTTTGTAATCACTGGAGAAGCCTGGTCAGATCCCTGCCACTCCACCAGGGCTGGGCTGCTGGGGAGGGCCTGTCCCCACCGCCCCCCACGCACACCCTCTTTGACTGCCTGCCCTCCGTGTCCAGCTCCCAGACCCCCAGGCTGCCCCTGGCACTCGCTATCCATGCAGCCCTCCAAGATCGCATCTGCACCCTTACATCATGCTGGGAAGAGGCTCCGAGCCAGCTGGATGATGCGGGCTGTCCTGGCCGCATCCAGGCTCTCGGCGTGCTCGGTGACCCTGGCCCACGAATGCCCCTCTCTAGGCCTCTGGGTCAGAGTGGGTGGGTCTCTGAGGCCCGCCAGCCTCGGCAGCCAGGATGTGTAGCTCATGGACCCTCCCTAACATATCATCAGCGTGCACCCACCCTTCACACCCATCCCTTCCCGGCCTCTGCAGGAGGAGAGAAGCGGGGACCGGGTGCGCCCACAGCCCCAGCTGGCTGGCTTACCTTCCATCTCTGAGGAGCCGTTACCAGCAGACAAGGCCCACTGCTGCAGACAGAAAGGTGCAGACGTGAGAGGGGGCTGCCGTGGGGCTCTGCGCTCTGGGACAAACATGATGGAGGCTGGGAGGGGCCCCTGGGAGCTCCCTGAGTGGTGCACTCTGCCCTCTCCCAGAGTAGCCTCTCTCCAGGGCTCCGCTGGGTCCCGCCCCTCTCTGGCCTCAGTTTCCCATACTGGGAGAAGGGTGGGACGCTGGAGCTTTAGGACATCCTTTGCCATCCTGTGGGGTCTCCCTTTCTGCCCAGCCCCCCAGGCCACCCCTGCCGGGCCCTGAACAGCCTGCCTTGGCTGGGTGCCAGGCCTAGAGGCAGTGATCAGCTGGTGGGAGCTGAGGGGCCAGAGCCGGTGGCGCCAGGAGCTGGTGCTGCTGGTAACGTTACCCCTCTGGCCAGCCCTGCAGCAGGCAGGCAGGCGGCTGGACTGGCCAGTCCGGCCCACCCCTGGGCTCTGGCTGGGGACTCCTGGGGCAGCGCAATGGGAAGGGAGCTCATTGGCTTTGTCAGGACTGCGATGCCCAAGCTGGCTCCCAGCCAGATTCGCCCGGCTCCTGGGAAAAGGGTCCTGCTCACTTCCCCAGGCCCCTCATGCAGGACTTCCGGCCCCCTAGCCAGGGATGGAGGGCAGAGTGGGACCCCTTGTCTCACCGCCAGCCCACCCAGGAGCCCACCTCCCAAACTCCCACCTCCACCCAAACTCTGTCCAGAGCCCTCTGGTGGGCAGGGCCTGGGCTCTCCACCACCAGCCTCTTGGTCCAGCTTCTGCCCTACCAGGCCAGGTCAGAGGTCCTGGGGACGCCTGGCTGGTCACAGGGACTCCACCCTGACCACAAGGCCAGGGACCTGGCTGAGATCAGTGGACAGATGCTTTTAGCAAAGCAGTGAGGGTTCCAGGAACCAGACAGGGAGCCTCTCCCTCCCCTCCCTCCTGCCAAGACAGCCCCCAGCCCCACGCTGGGGACAGCCCAGCTGGGACTAGCTCCAGAGGTCAAGAGTCCAGTGCCAAACCCCTGGAAGCCTGCGGGCATCCTTGGAGTCCCCTGCCCGGAGTGTTGGGATGGGCAGATCCGGCCGGCCAGGCTGGGAAGAGGGATGTTCTTACCTGGGGGGGCACGGCGGGCAGCGCCAGCCCGGTCAGGAGCTGCAGGAAGCAAGTGAACAGCCTCATGGTGGGCATCGGCTCAGACTTCCAGAGCCACGGTGCTCCAGGGGGAAACAACCATGCTCGTCCCCCCGGGGCGGCCCTGCACCGGAGCAGAGGCGCGGGGAGGGGGCAGGCCGTGCCCCTCAGCGCTGCTCCGAGGCCGCTGCCGGCCTCAGCATCCTCTGGACGCCCTGGGGAGTCAGGAGCCCACAGGTACGGCTGCGCTGGGGAACCTGCTGCGGCGTGGCCCGGTGGCGCGCGGCGGGGAGGGACAGGCGGGTCCCCGGGAGGGTCCGTCGGGCGCCGCGTGCGTCCTCCGGTCCTCCTGGCGGCCGGGCAGTTGTCTGAAGATGCAGTTTCCTGCTCAGACAGCAGCTCCCTTCTGAAGCTGTCGGCGACAGGGTTTCTGGGCTGTGCATCGGGGCGGGGCTCCAGGCCGGCCCCGCCCACCGAGGCTCCGGACTCGCGGCCACGGGAGCAGCTGAGAGCCGAGCTGAGAGCCTGCCCGGGAGGAGAGGGGGCGGGGGTTGGGACGGCGGCGGGCCCCCCAGCGCGCTCCACCGTGCAGAGCGAGGAAGGGGCGCTGCCTACGTAGCCCCTGCACCCTGCCGAACTGCCCCCGTCCGCGCCCAGCCCGTGCTTGCCCACCCGGGGCTCCCCAGCTGCGTGCCGGCTGTTAGGCGACCGCCCCCTCGGGTGGGGCCAGCCAGGTGTGCAACAAAGCCGTCCACGCTCAGGACTTCAGCCGCCTGGCAGGGGCCGCAGCCCGGACCCCTAGGATGGCTAGCCCCTGGAGGGATGAAGACCCCGGGTCTCAGAGGGTGTTCCTGCCTGCACGTGTCCAGCAGAGAGATGAGCACACCCTGGGGAAGGGTATGTGGGTATGAGGACCTGCAGAGACAGACCCGAGCTACTACGCAACTCCGGAACCCTGGCCACCTGACCCACTGCCTTGGGAACAGACACTCAGACCGCATTGCTGGGCAGCTGTGCACCACCCACGGGCAACGGAAACGCCTGGGGCTCCTGGGGGGGGGTCCATCTGGGGAAGCAGCCTGCCCCCTGGGGAGCAGAGTGGCCAAGTCCGCCTCTCCTCCTGGCCTTGGAGGAACTGCGTGCATCAAGGCGTGGTGGGGAGGTCTGTGTGTGTCTGTGCAGGTCCAAGTGGCTGAAGATACATGTGCTATGTGTCCCAGCCTGTGTGTGCCCACTGCTTACCTCCAGCTGCAGCTCTGTGTGCTGCATACCTGGGTGTGCTTCTGTGATTCTGTGTGTGTCCTTCTGCTCAGCCCTGGACAGTGTGCAAGTAGGTCTGAGTGTTTATTTCTGTGTCTGGCTGCCTGTCTCTGCTCATGTGTGTGTCTTTCTCTGCGTGCCCATATCTGGACAGGTTTCTGTGCGTGACTGCTCATCTGTGTGCACGTGTGCCTGGTCCTGTTCCCATTCTTTACTACCATCACCTCACCCATCTCTGCGGTTTGTTCCCTGGCTGCAAGATCCCAGCAAGCTGGCTGAGCCTGGGGCTGGTGGATGGCTGTGGGGGAGGAGGCAGGCCTGGGAGGTGGCCCCGCAGCTCACATTCCAGTCAGAAGCAGGGAGGCCACGGCGGCAGCCCGGCTCTCACCCCCATGACCTCTGCGCCCGCCGCCTGCCTGCCCACCCACGAGGGGCTGCCAGAGACATGTCTCCTTGCCTGTCCCAGAGACCCAAAGCCAGGGACCAGCCACTCGCCAGCTAAGAACGTTCTGATGAGCTCCAACATGCTAGGGACCGTCGCATACACAGAGTCCTTCCTGGGACCAGCCCGGGTGCAGGGTTGCTGTGCACGCGAGAGACGGTTCGTAGACAACTGGATCGTGTACATTTGCCTAGAACATCTGTGTCCAAAGCTGCAGGTGTTTGGGGCTCTCTTTGTTTTAGATTCAGATGTATGTATGTGGGCACGGGTGTGTGCTGTGCATGAGTGTGGGTGTGCGTTTAAGCGAATTGTGTGTGCTTGCCTTTACTGAATGGCTGGTGATCCGGCATATTTGTCTCTAAGTAGGGGTGTGTATACTGTGTGTCTGAATTCTTTATTTGACACATTCTGCGTGGGGCTCCTGTGCTCCCAGCTCTGCCTTAGGTGCTGAGGACACAGTCTGGAAGTTTCCGCTACATTTGCACTTGTGTGTGCGTGGGGTGGGAGGGATACACATGGCGGGCCTGCCGAGGCTCTCTTCCCCTTCTGAGTAAATTCAGCACCTGGGACAATATCTGGGGTTCTCTTAAGTGCATCTCACTCAGTCCTTTGTTACTCAATGGGGGACCGTACCCTCCTAAACCTGGCTTCCTGGGAGAGTGGAATGAACTAGCCAGAGCGGGCACGGCATGGGAACCCAGAAGACTCCAGCATGTCCTTGGGGCAAACTAGAGCTTCTTCCTCTGGCTCACCAGCCCTCCGGAGCTGGCTCTACGCCCCCATAAAGTGGCTCCACGGCTCGCCAGCCCTGACTGCCTTCCCCTTCGGAGCTCCCTCCTCCATCAGGGAGGTGACAACGGTGACCATGATTCCCTGCGGGGCAGTGTGAGGTTGATCAGGCAAGGAATGGGAGCAGCTGAGCACGATTTTTAGTTCCAGTTTGGTTCTTATTAGAGAAATAAAGATGTTCGAGTTACAGAGGCGAGTCCTCACCAGTGAACTCGGCACAGGTAGAGCATGAAGACCCTCAGCCGCTGCCGACCACACAGGAACCATTCTCACTGTCACAGGCCACTGTCTTGGAGCTCCTCTGTGTTGACCCAGCCGCTAAGGGATGGCCGACTCCGCGTCTCCGATCCCGCACCTGGCTGTTTCAGAGAAAGAACGAACATTTATTACAGAGCACCTGTTGTACGCCAAGCAGGACACCTCATGCTTCCAACCCCCCAGCTCATTGAGTTCTGACCACCGCCCTCTGAGGTAGCTTTTATTTATTCCCATTTTAAAGGTGGAAAAATGGAGGCCCGGGGAGTCGAAGTCATTTGCTAGCAGCCACTTGGCTAAGGAATGGAATCCTGCTGGGGATCAAGTCCAGCTCTTTCTCTACAGCTTTTCCCAGGAGAAGGGGCTCCACCTCCGGAGCAGACAGCAAGTTCTTTGAAGGCAGAGCTGTGTCTGGGGCAGCTCCGGCCTCCCCTTTGCCAGAGCAGTAGATGGGGTGCGGGCGAGGGAGGCCCTCGAGCAGACACAGCAGCCGATGCTCCCCTGGAAGCCAGCGAAGGCGGATCCCAGGTGAGGCTAGGACGGTGCAGTGGGCCCCGAAGGGGCCTCCAGGCTGTGCGCCAGGCTGCCCACACCTGTGTTAGTCACGGTCTCAGCCCGCAGCTTCTGCCCTAACCCATCCCGGCTCCTCGGCTTTCAGCTTCCTGACTCGTTTTCCCACTTCCACCCGGCCTCTTCGTGATCTTGACTCTGAACTCCTTGCCAGCTGCATCCTTCTCTCTAATGACAGCGTGGCGTCTGCCTCCAGCACAGGGTCCCAGGTAAGCATCCTCTGCTTCCCGCGCTGTCCAGGAGCCCTGGACCTGCATGGGGGCAGAGGGCTCCGGAAGGGGCGTGTCCTGGGACTCATCGCCATGGCTGGCAGACACAGCTGTGGAGGGCAGCTCTGGACCAAGGGCCCGTCATGGTGTTGGCTGGGCGTGAGCTGTAGCCAGCAGCTACTCAAAGCCACCAGCAAGGGGCTGCTGGGTTGGTCTCCTCTGCCTTCTCCTCCTTCCTCTTGGGCTAGAATCTCCTGCCTTGTCCCCCACCCCCACCCATGGCAATTACCCCGGGTTGCATCATTGCCCACTTGCTTATCTGTCTTGCCTCAAAGACGACAGGCAAATCCTGTGCCTCTCATCCCCCCCCCCCCCCCACGATGTCCCCAACACCTTGCTCAGTGCCTGGTCTCTGTGTGTGCTGAGCAGAGCCAATTCTCAGAGTCTGCCCCTCCCCCTCAGGACGAATGTCCCAAGTCTGCTAGCTCTTTATTCAAATGCTCCTCAGCTCTCCAGAGGGACACCCCCCCCCCCCGACCCCATACTCAAGACCTTGCAACTTGGGTGGGCCCCTCTGGGGCTGGGGGTGGGTACATGCAGGAACACCACCTCCCATCACTGTGTAATCATGGGCTGGGCTGGTCACCACAGCCCCACCAGCCCCCAGGGGACAAGGCTCAAGCCTTGGCCAGAGACCGGAAGGCTGTGGGAGGCCTAGGGTAGGGCTGAGCTGGAAGGGGGCCAAGAGAAGAGCCCATGGGTGACCCAGTGGATCCCAGGGTGGGAACCAAGATGGCAGCCACCCCCAGGGCTGGGAACAAGAGGAGCCAGGCGAGGGGCCCCCAGCCTCGGCCCAGGCCCCCGGGGCGACGTGTCGTCACCAAAGGAATGGAAACCTGTACTTTGGGAACTTGGCAGCCAGGGCTGGGTTTTTCGTGTTTTCTGTAATTATTTCCCTTTTGTTCTCCCTTAGTATTTAGTAAAGCGCTTTGTGACAATGCCAGCTGGTCTCAGCTGTGCTAAGAGCATTGACAACGGGGGACCTTGTGCCTGCTCGGCCCCCTGCTTCTGTGGTGGGGCCAAGCTTGGGGGTGGCGGCAAAGGGGGCTCTGGGGGCCCCCATCCAGACAGGCCGCCTCCCTGCAACACGAGTCTCCTTCCAGCCTCTTACAGGCCCCCCGACTCAGACAGCCGGGGCTTTATTGAGACCTGGAGGGCTCCAGGGTGGCCTGGGGCTGGCTGCTCCAGGACAGCAGCATCTGTTTCAGTCTCGGTGGTGTGCAAAGCTCTCATGAACACAGAGGCTGGGCACCTGCTGTGCTCCAGCTGCTGGGGGGGGGCACCGGCGCCCCAGCTGGGGCTGCTGTCGAGGAATCGGGCTCTCTAGCGGCGCCTGGAGCCACCTCCCTGCCTGCCCTCACCAGTCACGGCCCTTGCTGAGCTTCGGTTCAGGCTGTCTGCTGCACTCTGCGGTGGTAGGGGGTACGGGACATGGATATTCTGCTGGTCCCGTCCCACCTGCCCAGGGCCCACTACCTCCGTCTTTCCTGCCATCACGCCGCCACCCCTGCCCCTTCTCCGCAGCCCCCTGCCCATCCCCACTGCATCTCTCAGCTGCCGCGGCGCGAGGGCCTGGGGAGACGTCTCTCTCCGGGAACAATCGCCCCTTTCTCTGGGCTGTGTGAGTGATACATGAGCAGAGGAAGCTCTTTGTAACTCCTCGGCTGTGATGTGGAACGAGCCGGCCCCAGGCTCGGGGCTGTGCGCCTCTGGACCACAGCTGGGGGGCTCTACTCCTGAGTGTCCGGAGGGGGCAGGAGGCCACCCCTCCTCCTCCGCCTGCTCCTCTGGGGTGGCCTTCGGGACGCCAGCAGGTGGTAGCCCCTGCCCGTGGAGCCCCTCCCACATGCCAGCCTCCCTGCTCTAGGCACCCAATAGATGGAAATCTCCCGGCCACCCACAAGGGAAGAGCTGCCCTCAAATGGGAAAAGGGAGGCTCAGAGAGGGCCAGTAGCTCCTCCCAGTAGCCGGCGGGAGAGGGGTGGGCAAGGACTGGCTGAGTCTTCAGAAGGAGGCAGGCGCAGGAGGGAGTCAGTCTGTGCTCTCCTAGCCCTGTGGCCTGGGGCAAGTCTTGCTCCCCGAGTCTTTTTCCCAGTCTGAGAGACTGGCTGCGTGGGAGCCGGCATTCACCTACCCTCTACCCGGGACTACCTCCCACCTCCGCTGAATTCCCAGCTCCGGCTCCTGGCTCCAGCCTCCTGCCCGTGCAGACGCTGGAAGGCAGTGGTGATGGCTCAAGTGGTTGGATTCATGCCACCCCCATGGGAGACCTGGATGGAGTTCCCCACTCTGGCTCCAGCCCTGGCCCTGGCTCAGCCGGGGCCATTGATGGTATTTCAGGAGTGAAATAGTAGTTGAGAACAATCTCTCTCTCTCTCTCTCTCTCTGTCTCTCTCATAAATCAAATTGAAAAAAAGAGCAGGCCTCAGGTTCAGTCTTTGCTGGCAACATTCAGCTATACTTTCACTGGTTTTTCAGTTACCTATTTGAAGGCAGTGATATAAAGTTTTCTTTGAAATATTTTAAGTGAAACACACTAACAAACAGGTGCTGGTGCCATGGTATTTGGGCATGGCAAGCACAGGGTTACCAAAAAGCTCTGGTCTCTGCAGAGAGGCAGACACCACCCAGAGAACAGGTGCCACCAGAGACCCTTCTAAGACCCCGCCCACCTCCATCACCGCTCTCCTGGCTGTTCCTGGACGGTGCCTCCTTGGCTTTTGCTGCTGTGTTTTGAGTTCCTCAAGGGCAGAGAGTGTGTCTTAGGCCTGGTGTTCTCCCTCAGTGCCCAACACAGGGCCTGGGCCAGGACAGGGGCCTTCAAGAAGTGCTGAGGGGCCTGTGCGATGGTACAGTGAGTTAAGCTGTTGTCTGCGTTGCTGGCACCCTGTGTGAGCAGTAGTGTGGGTCCCAGCTGTTCTACTTCCCTTCCAGCTCCCTGCTAGTGTGCCAGGGAAAGCAGCGGAAGACGGCCCAAGTGCTTGGTCCCCATACCCATGTGGGAGACCTGGATGGAGTTCAAGGCTCCTAACTTCATCCTGGCTCCTACCCCTACCCCCCATACCATTGCAGCCATTTGGAGAGTGAACCAGTGGATGGAGAATTCTCTCTCTCTCCCTTTTTGTCTGTTTATAGTCCTTGACTTGTTGAGTTTTACAGGTTTGTTAGACCATTAAGTTGCTAAGTAGGTGAGAGCTGAGAGATACAAATACAGAATCATCAGTACATTGAGTCTGGGTTTGTGGCACAGTGAGTTAAACTGCTGCCTCTGTAGTCGGCAGCCCACATAAGCAAGTTCAAGTCTCAGCTGCTCCACTTCCCATTTAGCTCCCTGCTAATGCACCTGGGAAAGCCGCAGAAGATGGCCCAAGTGCCTGGGCCCCTGCACCCACGTGGGAGATCTGAATAGAGTTCCAGGCTCCTTGGCTTCGACATGGCCCGATCCTGGCCATTATGACCATTTGGTGAGTGAACCAGTGGCTATAAAAATCTCTCTCTCTCTCTCTCTCTCTCTGCCTCTCAAATAAATAAATCTAAAAATAAAGAAAAAATATGTGTGTGTGGGGTGTGCTTAGGCCTGAGGGCAGAGGGTCAGCTCCCTGCAGCCTAAGGGGGAAGCCAGGAAACTGAGGTTTTTTTTTTTTAAGAGATTTATTTTTATTTCATTTGGAAGGCACAAGTACAGAGAGAGAGAGAGAGAGAGAGAGAGAGAGAGAGAGAAGTAGAGACACAGAGAGAGACCCTCCATCTGCTGGTTCACTCCTGAATGGCTGCAATGGCCAGGGCTGGGCCAGGCAGAATCCAGGAGCCTAGAATTCCATGCTGGTCTCCCATATGGGCAACAGGGGCCCATGCACTTGGGCCATCTTCTGATGCTTTTCCAGGCACATTAACAGGGAGCTGGATGGGAAGTGGAGCAGCCAGGACTTGAACCGACACACAAATGAGACGCCAGCGTCACAGACACTGGCTTTACCAGCTCTGCTCCGGCGCTAGCCCCTCCCCCTGCCAGCTCGGCGCTCTGCCTCCTCATCTGCTGCCTTCCGGCGGGGTTTGCAGCACTCAAAGTGCAGGAAAGGGGGTTGGAGTCCGTACCTCCCCGTGGCGATTATTCACACAGCCTGGTTGAGTCACAAACCTAGGCCCTTTCCAAACCTTTTCAGCGCAGGTAACCAGGAGAGCAAATGGGGCCGACGGAAGTGGAGGGGTGGCGAGCTGGGGCCAGCGACAGGAGGACTGGCACGTCAGGGCACTAGAGGCTGGACCGCCCCTCCACCATCTGACCAAGGTCTGAGGCTGTGACTTAGGCCGAGGCCCCCTCCAGCCCTGGTCAGAGGGAGTCACAGCACCCGTGTGCGAGTTCGAGCGCAGCTGCTGGCTGCCAAGGTGACCTGAGGCAAGACACTCCGCCTCCCGGGGCCAGCCCCTGGGGGCTGCTGTGAGGACCCCAGGAGGCCAGGCACACATGCATGAGACCTGCTGCATGTGAATCCGAGTTCCAGGGAACCCTGCAGCTTCCTGGAAGACGGATCCGGAAGTGATTCAGGTGCAGGATGTCAGCTGAGTCATCCGATCCCTCACATCCCTCACGTAGGGGAACTGCGTTCCCCACAGCTTTGCTGAGCCGAGCCCGAGCAGGGAAGCTGGAGAGCGGACTGCAGATGTCAGCGCCACGCCCGGCTCGGGCTCCGTTCCCACCTAGAGTGGGAGCCAGGCCTGCCCCGCGGGGCCTCTGGGGCCACAGATGCGAAGGCCCCGCTCCTGCAGACCAAGGGAGCTGCAGGCGGAGGAGGAGCAGCCGAGCCAAGGAGCAGCCATCAAGCGCCCTGGCTCACAGGAGAGCTGGGGCCCAAGGGCCGGCCAGAGGCCTGCAGTGTGCCCGCCAGACTTTCGTCTCCTCCACCCCTGGGAATCCAGCCCCAGGAGGAGCTGGTCTGGCTCCCCTCTGCACCTCTTGCTCCCAACACAGTCTCCTTTCTGTGCTCTCTGGGAGAAGACGGGAGCTGGCCAGGGAGGCCGGCCCAGCTCCGCTGGGCTGGATCATCAGTATCCTTAACAGTGGTCTCCCCCTCCCCATTCCTGCTTTGGTGGCGGGGCAGCAGACAGGGGAGCCCTGGGTCTTCCCAGGAGGCGCGACAAGGCTGTCTCCAGGAAAACCCCCGGGGGGCGGGGAGCGCAGCCTTTTTCCGTGAAACACGCACAGAGCTGCGGAACTCATTTTGTCCCCTTTGGATAGCAAAAGTGTGAGATGCCTCATGTTTTAACAGGAACACCGCAGAACCACAGGGGCTTAAACACAGGAGATGTGTATTTTCTCCTTCACGCAAGACATAAGCAGGTCAAGGCTGGGATGGCACAACATTTTCAGGATGCAGTCACCGTCCAGATCATTCTCATGGTCCAAGATAATTGCAACAGCTCCTACCACCACGTTCGTGTTCCAGGAAGAGCTTGGTGGATAGGGAAGAAGTAAGACGTGCTCCTTCCTTGGGGGGCATTTCCCAACACTCCTGACTCCACCAGAACCTTAAGAAGCCCTAAGGGCCAGGAACTGGCCAGGGTTTAGTCCCATGACCACAGAAAGCTAAGAAATGAACCCTTTTATCAGGGTGACATGGAGTGCGGAGTGCCGCCCATCTTCTCCCACAGCCACATTCCTTGTTTCCCACGAGTCTCCCAGGCACACTAGCAGGGAGCTGGATCAGAAACAGAGCATCTGGGACTCGAACCGGGGCTCCAATGTGGCTTAACCCGCTGTGCCACAACGCTGGACCCAATACTCTCCATCTTCATCGCGTCCTGGAGACGCTGCACAGCGTCATCTCCCCCGTGTGCAGCCTTGCTCCACCCTCTCCTCTCCCCTGCTGGACTCCCACAGAAGCCCCTGGAACGCTCTGTGCCTCACGTGCCTGCCTGCTCCTGCAGACTTGTACTCTTCCCGACATCGCTGAGCCTTTCCGGCTGGCCCGGAAGTCCCTCGAAGACCATCACGGCCTTGGTGTCAGCAGAGGGGCCCGACCTGGCGCTCAGTGGAGCTAAGAGGAAGAGCCCCCTCCCTGCCCCCCGCCCAGCAGATGCAGCTCCTCCTCTTCCTGCTCAGGCCAAGGCCACCAGGGTATCCCTTCTGTGTCCAGGACTGGTCTCCGGGCAGGTGCCCTGCAATTGTGGAGGTGCCCTCCATGCCCCCCTCCCTGAGTGTAGTCATCTCTTGGTCTCCGCCTGGGATTGGCTCTGGGACACCCCCTCGCCCCGCCCAGATCCCCAAATCCTCCAAAGTCCACGTGTCTTGTCCACAGTGGTGCTGTTTGCATGGAACCCACACACAGCCTGCCTTACACCTTGCAGCCTCCTCCCATGGCTCACCGTGTCTAAGACAATGTCAATTCCCGGCAAATGGTCGGTCATTCTACTGTGTTGCAAGAACAGGACAGATGTAACTTTTGTACTATCTTTGGTCCCTGTTGGCTGACACACGCTAATACTCAAGGGGAAGAGACCCATCCTCACAGGCTGCCCATGGAGACCCACAAGCTCTGGTCCTGAGACGTTGAGTCTATGCTGTCTCCACTGCTCTCCTGCTCCCTGACAGGCACAACACCATTCCCGACAAGGACAAAAGTCCCCGGACCCTCACTGGGCTCCAGGGATGAGGGTGAGCACCGCTCTCCTGTCCTTCACCCACTGCCAGCTCTGGGGCGCCGGGCAGTCTTCGGGGCCACATGGCCACCTCTCGAGTCACCACAACCTTTGACTCAGTGTCCTGGGGGTGCGGGGCTGCTTCCTCTCCCTCTGAAGATGCAGAGACCCCAGCCCCAGCCCCTAGCTTGTCAGGGAAGTCCCCCAGTTACTACCCAGAAAGCAGGCATTTGCTGTTGTTTGTTTTAAACCCAGGCGCCAGCGTCACCTTAACATCCCCCGTGTGTCCACAGCGCTTTGGCCCTGACTACGGCTCTTCAATGCCCCCTGCCAATCGCGGTTGTTGGTGAAGAGGGATCATGGTGTGTGCTTGGCCCAGTGGTGGGGACGCCCTGTCCTCTCCCGTCTTCCCACTCGCAGCTTGTCACTCCGGGGAGAAGGGGGCTCCGAGGCTGGCTCCGCCCTTGGCGGGCAGAGGAATAAGCTGGCAACCTCGCCCTGGCAGGGGCTGCTTGAAGATTGCTGGCCGTAACGCGGCCCACCCACTCCCCTCTTCCAGGAAGTCACTGCATATGTACAAGGTTGACTTACTCTTTCTTTCCATCTTGTTGCTTCTGGTTGTTTATGAGGCAGGCAGAGAGAGAGAGCTCGCGTACTCCCATCCTCTGGTTCACTCCCTTGAAGCCAGGAGACAGGAACTGCATTCAGGTTGCCTCGCCAGGGCAGGAAGGACCCAACTGTGTGAGCCATGGGCACTGCCTTGCAGGGCCACCAGCAGGAGGAGAGCCAGGCCTTCCGCCCCGGGACTCCGTGAACGCGGGCAACTCAACTGCCAGGCCGACCGCTGGCTAAATACCTGCTCTGACTTCCTCTTTCTTAGTTAAACCACACAGCCAGTTGCTTTTCTTTTCTTTTTATTTCTTTGAGGGGCAGAGAGAGACAGAGCCAGAGCTCCCATCTGGTTCATTCCCCAAATGGCCACAATGGCCAGGGCTGGGAACATGATCCAGATCTCCCACACACATGGCAAGATCCCAATCCTCTCAGCCTTCACCACTGCCTCGCTGAGTCTGTATTCACAGAAGCTGGAGCCAGGAGCCAGAGCCGGGAATCAAACCCAGCACTCCCACATGGGATGTGACTGCTAAGCTTAATGCCTGCATCTACCCGCTCTTTGTTAGAAAGGAAACGTAGCAAGTGCCAGCCAGGGGTTAGAGACAGTAGCTCCTCCTGCAGGCCTTCTCCTTGACTCGTTAGAAGATTGGAAAGAGGTCCAGTGCCGTGGCTCACTAGGCTAATCCTCCACCTGCAGCGCTGGTACTCTGGGTTCTAGTCCCGGTTGGGGTGCCGGGTTCTGTCCCGGTCACTCCTCTTCCAGTCCAGCTCTCTGCTTTGGCCCAGGAAGGCAGTGGAGGATGGCACAGTGCTTGGGCCCTGCACCTGCATGGGAGACCAGGAGGAAGCAACTGGCTCCTGGCTTCGGAGCGGTGCAGCGTGCCGGCTGTAACAGCCATTTGGGGGGTGAACCAATGGAAGGAAGACCTTTCTCTCTGTTTCTCTCTCTCACTGTCTAACTCTGCCTGTCAAAAAAAAAAAAAAAAAAAAAGATTGGAAAGAGAATTGGAAAGCTATGGTTTTCTCTGTGATCTAATGTTAGTGATTTATTCTGCCTTTTGTTTAAAAAGATTTGTTTCTTATTTGTTTGAAAGGCAGAGTTACAGATAGAGAGAGAGAGTTACGGATGGGGAGAGAGAGAAAGAGCAAGAGCGAGCGTCTATCTGTTGGTTCACTCCCCAAAAGCCCACAACAGCCAGGACCGGTTCTGGACGAAGCCAGGAGTTTCTTTTAGATCTCCCACATGGGTGCAGGGGCCTGAGTACCTGGGCCATCTTCCGCTGCTTTCCCAGGTGCATTAGCAGGGTGCTGGATGGGAAGTGGAGCAGCTGGGTCTTGAACAGGTGCTTATATGGGCCGCTGGCACTGCAGGTGGAGGCTTAACCCATTGTACCACAAAGCCAGCCCCTCTTAGTGCATTTCCTGTGGCTATAACAGAATACCTGAGGCTAAGTGATTTATAAAGGAAAGAAATTTATTTTGGCTCAGGGTTCTGGAGGCTGGGAGTCCAAAGCTTGGCAGGGGCATCTGCTCAGGTTCTGCTGAGGACCCGATGCTGCGTTACCACATGGCTGAAAAGCAGAAGACCCAGGGAGCCCCTGCAAAAAAGGTGGAACGTGAGAGAGGGCCTGGCTCATAGCAGCCTGTTCTCAGGGAAACGCACTGCTCCCTCGAGAATGAATCCAACCCAGTGAGAGTGGCATTAGTGCCTTCTAGTCTAGCACCTCTTAGGGCTCCCACCTCTGCCTCTGCACACAGTGATGCTGGGGGCCAATTTCTTTCTTTTTTAAAGATTTATTTATTTGAAAGTCAGAGTTATGGGGTTGGGGTGGAAGGAGAAGAGAGAAAGGTCTTTCATCTGCTGGTTCACTCCCCAAATGGCTCCAATGGCTGAAGCTGGGCCAGGCCGAAGCCAGGACCCAGGAGCTTAATCTTCTGCTGCTTTCCCAGGCACATATGCAGGGAACTGGATAGGAAGTGGAGCAGCCGGGACTCGAACCGGTGCCCATATGGGATGCTGGCACTGACGCTGGCAGCTTTACCCACTATGCCACAACACGGGCCCCAGGGGGCCAAGTTCTACATGAGTTTGGAAGGGACAAGCCA
Organism: Sylvilagus floridanus; assembly: GCA_949820135.1. Taxonomy (NCBI): domain Eukaryota; kingdom Metazoa; phylum Chordata; class Mammalia; order Lagomorpha; family Leporidae; genus Sylvilagus; species Sylvilagus floridanus. The sequence continues at coordinate 4,319,765 of OX463228.1, read as the reverse complement.
CTGCTGCCATAGCAAGGCTCCTAGCATCTCACACATTCATCCAGGAGAGGAACCAGTAGCAGAGGGCAATGCGTGTTTCTAGCCCAAGGTCAGGGTCAGGTGTGCAGAGGGAGTGGAGTCTCAGGCAATAGGAAAGGTCTGTGCCCTCTTCTCACCAGAACAGAAAGGATAGGTGGGCTCCGTGGCTTTGGCGCGTCGGTTTACAACTTGCACAGGGTTGTTTGGCTTTAAGCATTTGAAGCTAACAGCCCTGTGAAGCACACAGAAGCTCAGCTGGTGAGGGTTGCTGGGATCACCCAAGGTTCACCAGCAGGTTCGCCCTGAAAACCCTAAGCCATGGCTTACCTGCCCTGTCCGGAGTCATCCACCTGTCAGTGGGAGAATGTCCTATCCAGTGTGCAAGGGAAACCACAGCCTGCTGCTCTCCTAGTTGGTCCTGGAGAACTCGTGCGGGGGCCACCAGGGAGGCTGAGCTGGGCCTCCATGCCCCATCTTCCGTCCCTTGGTGTCTCTCATTCCTGGTGCCACCAGCCTGTCGGTCCTGGTGGACACTTGGGGAGCCCACAGGGAAGACAACGCAGAGGGAGTGCAAGCAGGGCACAGTGCGGAGCGGGGCGTCCAGGGCTGGGCTGCAGTGGCTTGTCTGCACCAGCCTCCTCGGGGCCAGCTCGTCTCATGGCCTGCTGCCTCCGACTTCGTCTGATGCTTGGAGCTGCTTCCCTGTCCAGGCCCAGGGAACCTTGTCCCAGCCCCACCTGGCCAGGCTTCCCCAGTCCAGAGCTGGCTCCTGCACTGAGACTCACTGTTCACGACTGGTCTCAGCACTGCTTCCACTAGGAAACAGATCCTTTCCATGTTCAGGGTGTAACTGTGTCTGAATTCAACAATAAATGCATCTTAGAAAATACAAATTTAGCCTGAAGAATAATATAAAAAGCAGAGAAAATTCCTAGGAGTATTTTGTGGTATATCGGTCTAGATTTTCTTACTAGCCATGTATAGTTTTTTTTCCTTGTAAAAATGGCATCACATTGTATAGCATAGCAGGTTTTCTTTACTTTATCGTATTTGAGGAATGGCTTTTCCTATCGTAGTAAAAGTCCCATAGCCCCACTGCTCAAAGTCTGGGCCAGGGACCAACTGCATTGGTATCACCTGAGAGCTTGCAAAAAATGCAGAATTTTAGGTCCCAGCACAGCCCAGGGCAATCAGAATCTGCATTTTAACAAGATCCCTGGGGAATTATATATACATATATATACATATATGCATATATAATATTTTTTAAAGATTTATTTGAAAGGCAGAGTTATAGAGAGGCAGAGAGAGAGAGAGAGAGGTCTTCCATCCACTGGTTCACTCCCCAATTGGCTGCAACGGCTGTAGCTGCACAGATCTGAAGCCAAGAGCCAGGAGCTTCTTCAGGGTCTCCCACGTGGGTGAAGGGGCCCAAGGACTTGGGCCACCTTGTATTGCTTTCCCAGGCCACAGCAGAGAGCTGGATTGGAAGTGCAACAGCTGGGACTCAAACCAGCACCCATATGGGATGCTGGCCCTGCAGGCAGCGGCTTTACCAGCTAGGCCAGAGCGGCGGCCCCTCTATATATAATATTTTTAAAGATTATTAATAATTTATTTGAAGGCAGAGTTACAGGGAGAGAGAGAGAGAATCTTCAGTCCGCTGGTTCTCTCCCCAAAAAGGCACATTTGGCTGGGCTGGGCCAGGCCCAAGCCAGGAGCCTAGAACTCCATCTGGGTCTGAATGTGAGTCACAGGGTCCCAGGCCTATGGGTCATCCTTGGCTGCCTCTGCAGCCACAACAGCAGGGAGCTGGGTCAGAAGTGGAGCAGCTGGGACTCGAACCAGCGCTCATATGGGATGTTGGCTTCACAGACTGTGGCTTAACTCACTGTGCCACCACGGCAGTGGCCCCGCCCCCAGGAATTCTTACGCATAGCGAAGTTCAAGAGCGCAGCTGTTGCTCCCACTGGCAAGGACTGCACACCCAGGAAATGCACTGCACGCATTTTTCTCTGGGTTCTGTTTCTCCATTAACAGCGCTGTGAGGAGCATCCTTACACGTATTTGCTACTCACGCCCCTTCCATTTTTAGAAGTAGCATTCCTGGGTCAGAGGCCTTTGACAGTCATTGTCAAGTTGCCCTATCAAAAGCCATGCCGGCTGACGCCCCTCCCCATGATGCCAAAGAGCGACGAGATCCCCAAGGCCTGGCAGGGCCTAGCGCCTGCGCCCAGAGGATGTGTGAAAGTCACGTCCCAGGCTTGGCTTGAACTCGCTCCTCAGCGATCGGCGTATTACTCAGTATTTCCCTACTGTATTACTCAGTGTTTCCCTGCTGTGAAACTCTAGGGAAAAGCAACTTTATAAAGAGAGAAGGTTTGCTTAGCTCCCAGTTCGGGAGGGTTGAGTCCAAGCTGCAGCAGCACCCGTGGTGTGGCCTCTGATGAGGGTGGTGGCTGATGTGGGTGCATGCAGGGAGGGTCGCACGGGGAGCCAGGAAGCAGAGAGCGCGGCCAGGTCCAACTTGGCTTTTTCTTTCTTTCTTCCTTCCTTCCCTCCTTCCTTCCTTTTAAGATTGATTTATTTATTTGAGAGGCAGAGTTACAGAGAGAGGCAAAGGCAGAGACCTAGAGAGGTCTTCCATCCTCTGGTTCACTCCCCGGTTGGCTGTAACAGCAGGAGTTGGGCCAATCCAAAGCCAGGAGCCAGGAGCTTCTTCTGGGTCTCCCACATGGGTGCAGGGGCCCAGCACTTGGGCCATCTTCCACTGCTTTCCCAGGCCATAGCAGGGAGCCAGATCGGAAGTAGAGCAGCCGGGACTTGAGTCCCCGTATGGGATGCTGGCACTGCAGGTGGCGGCTTTACCTGCTTTGTCCCAGCGCCGGCCCGTTATGACTTCAGCATTTAAAGTCCTGCATGCATTCCGGAGCCAAATGATGTTCAGGCCACAGTGCCCACTACTCCACTGAACGCTGTCCCAATGAATGTTGTCCACTTGCATTTCTTCTGGTTGGTTGTCTGCTGGGGTCTTCTTTACCCCAAGCCCCCTGAGATGGTGAACACTGTTGCCAGGAGGGTGGTCTGAGCCCAGCCCCAGGGTTAGTCTTGCATCGTGGGGGCCACTCATGCTGCTGCCTGACTGAGGATACTGTGAGCCCAGCCAAAACTCTCCAGTGCTCTTGTGCTGAGTCCAGATCCCAGAGCCAGCGCCCGGCCAACGCCCCGCCTCCTGGCCTGCTGAGGCCTAGGCGCCGGCTGCCACCCAGGACGGTGCTCACAGGCTGGCCCCGGCACCCCGTGGATCCCCAGGCCAGCAGGCCGGCCAGCCAGGTGCACTGGGAGGAGCTGGAGGCGAGGACAATTCAGGGAAGTGACCCTGCCTGGTCTCAGAGCTCCTGCCCCAACAAGAATTGTGAGCCTCCCACTGGCCGCGGTTGCTGAAGCTGCTGACCGTGGCAGCAGGAAGTGGGGCGCTTACTCAGCCCCCGGCTGCACGCGGCTGTGTTTGTGGCCTCGCTCCCCTCAGCCTTCCTCCAGGGCACAGCCCCCCCCCCCCAGCAGCTGGGGGAAGCAGTGTGGGGAGGAAACAGGAGGGCCCGCCCCCTATATCCCCTGCAAGGCTGCACCTGTGCCCTGCCGGCCCTGCCACCTGTTGCCTCACTGGGCACCAAGCCTGCCCTTGGCCTTGGCAGCAGAGTGAGGAGTGGGGCTGGGGCGTGGACTGGGCAGGCAGGTTTGGAGTGGGAGCCTGCCCTGAATAGACCACCTTGTAGGTCTCCTGCCACTCAGTCCCTATAGTCTCTGGGACTATGTGTGGGGTCTTCAAAAAGTTCATAGAAATGCCCATTGTGAAAAAATGAGGCATGGATTTAAATTTTTTTCTTTTTCTTTTTTTTGCATCAAAATGAACTTCAAGAAACTTCTATTTGAGAGGCAGAAATATAGTCAGACAGGTAACTCCCATCTGCTGGTTACTCCCCCAAATGCCCACAACAACAGGCACCCAAAGCCAGGAACCAGCAAGCCAACCCAAGTCTCCCACATGGGTGGCAGGGGCCCGAGGACTTGGGCCATCACTGCTGCCTCCCAGGGTGTGCATTAGTAGGAAGCTGGAGTCCGGAGCCAGAGCTGGGGATCAAACCCAGGCCCTCCGACTTCAGATGTGGCATCTTATGCTCTGGGTGCCTGCCCCTAAACCCATTTTTAAAATCCATTTTCCCCACAAACCTTCTGAAGTCTATATTATTTTCTCCCTTGGACAAACAAGAAAACGAAGGTTCAGAATACAAGAATAATGGCCTCACCCAGAGACTGTGGGCAGAGGCAGAAACTCTCTTGAATGAACACCTTACACAGGCTTCTTATGTTGTCTCCCAGGAACCACTGTGCCACAGCAGTCCTGTCTTCTGGATGGAGGGAGCAGGTTTACCAGATGGGTAAAGGCTTCTGCTCCAGGCCACACAGCCTGTGGGAGGCAGACCTCCCTGTCTGCTGCAAAGCTTAACTTCCTGCCACCTGCCCGAGCACCACACCTGGCTGGCAGCAGCGCTGGGGAGGCGAGAGGCGGGGGCAGTCAGCACTGGTCACCCACCCCCCACGGCGCGCTGCTCGGCAGACATCGCTACCCTCAGCCTCCCTGGAGGGCTGACTCCTGCTCTTTGCCACCCGGATGTAGCTTTCTCCGGCTCTTCTTTTTTTAAAGATTTACTTATTTATTTGAAAGACAGTGTTAAAGAGAGCGAGAGAAAAACTCTTCCATCTACTGGTTTACTCCCCAAATGGCCACAACGGCCAGGTTGGACCAGGCTGAAGCCAGGAGCCAGGAGCCTCCTCTAGGTCTCCCATGTGGGTGGCAGGGGCCCAAGCACTTGGGCCATCTTCAGCTTTTTCCAGGCCATTACAGGCAGCTGGATTGGAAGTGGAACAGCCGGGACACAAACCGGCGCCCGTATCGCCTCTGGCTCTTCTTTCTGCTGGGCAAAGGGGCCGAGAGGGAACCTGCAGGGAGGTGGCAGGGACGTGTCCCTGGAGCTCCCATGGGGGCCACTCACTGGGGTACCCAGCTGCCTCCGGAGTTGGCAGCTCAAGGATAAAACCAGGGAGAGGGAGGGAGGTGCTGCTCAGGGGCTGGGGAGCAGCCAGCAGGGCTGGTGTCTGCAGGATGTGAGGGGCCAGCTACCCAGAACTAGGGCGGAGGGCCAGCCCTCAGCCCTCTGACCTTCCACTAAGGCGCTGGTGGCCTGGGGCGCCCCAGGGGCCTTAGCAGCCACTGCTGCTGCTGTACGCCACACGCGTTGGCTCGGAAGCTGAGGGGACAGGGAGGAAGGCAGGCTGAGGGCCTCTGAATTCACCCGCGGCCAAGCTTCAAGTGCGCAAGGAAGGACTCGGGGTTCCCAACCAGACTCCCTTCTGTCCCAGTTGGGCTCAGGGCCAGGCCGCAGGCCATTTGCGAGGAGGGCGGAGTCTGACTGCCAGCTGCCACAGCAACCTGCAGCCCAGGGGTCCAGGAGCGGAGTCCGTGGCCCTGGGCAAGCCCGTGGATGCACCAAGAGGAAGCCTACGGGGAAGGCCCCAGCACAGGGCCGCTTCCTCCCAGCCCTTGCCTCTTCCCGGCAGTGTCTCCTGGGTCTGGCCTAACTCAGCTGGGCTTCAGCCAAGCTGGCTGACCTCCAGGTGGATTTGGGACAGACAGCTGGGATGTGGTGTTTCCCGCTCAGAGGAGATGGAAGCTGGAGATGGGCCCTGGGCTGAGGTGGGGGCAGGGATCAGGAATGGTGGGAAACTCTTTGGTGGAGGGTTCTTAGGGGAGGGCGTGACCAAGGATCAGGGCCAGGGCACCCCCATGCCGCCACCCATCCTTTGGGTGGCAAAACAAATGGCCATTACCCCCGGCAACCGGGGGATCCCCTGGCAGGCCAACTTGTCCGAAACCCCCTCCGGCATCCTCTGCCCAAGCTTCGCTCCCACTCAGGGCCAGGCCTGCGGGGAGCACTGCCCCCTTGCCTCTCTCCACATGTCCTCGGGGACTCTGTCATAGCTGCCTGAGCGCGTGACTCTGGCACACTGTGTCCAGCTCCTCCGGACAACCTGTGCTTGGCCCTTGGGGCACCCAGGAATGAATAACACAGCCCTCCCTGCCCCCACCCGGTGCTCAGTTCAGCTTTGCTCATCCCTCCTGCCCTCCCTGTCCCTCCGAGGCCCGTGTCCACGGGGAAGCTGGCCCCGCTGCCCCCAGCTGCTCCCGGCGAGTTCATTAACACCCCGCTCTGTGCTCCCTGAGACTCTGAGGGAGGCTGTTCTGGCCCCGGCACTCCGGCTCAGAAGCCTTCCGTGGCTCCCCAGGGCACTCTTTGCTAAGCTGGGCCAGGGAGTCATCTGCTCCAATGGAACAGTCCCCTAGCCCTGTACTGAACCCGGCCTGGACCTTCCCCGCGACGCTCCCTCTGCCTGCAATCACCACCACCACCTCCTCACTCTGCGAGGCTGGGGCTCCCCAAGGGCATGGAAGAACCTGGGGGGGGCTCCCCTCCATCCCCACCACCACCCTACTCTCTCCAGTCAGTGCCTTTGAACATCCCCTAGAGATGGCTGGAATCCTGCAGTGAGCAGAGCTGACAGCCACCCCCCGCCCCCGCCAATGTCCCTGCGTGTGCGTCTTGCGGGGACATACGTGCATCTGTTGGTGTGAAGACAGCAGCAAGTGTGCGCAGGGGAACAAGACCTCTGTGTGTGCCCGGTGGACTGTGAAAGCGGGTCCCACATGCGTGCCAGGCATGCGTGCTTGCGTATGTAGGTGAATCCTGGGGTGTGTGTGTGTGTGTGTGTGTGCACGCGCTGGTGTGCTTCCTGCTGCCTGGTCCAGGAGCACAGAGGCCAAGGCCAGACAGTCTGCCTTGCACACTCCCCTGCCCCCAGGCCCAAGAGGGGCTGCACACCACGTCCTGACTTTTGACAGAGACAAATGAAGCCTTCCTGTGTGGTTGCTAGACCGGAGCGATGAGCAGCTGTGAGTGGCAGGGGTCTGGCCCCTCGTCCACCTGACCCCTGGCCTCCATCCCCCGCAGCCCCTGTCCCCCACTGAGCCAGCGGCCGGGACTAGGAGGGCTCAGGGGTGGGTTCAGCAGGAGACAGAGGCTCTGCCCTGGTCTCCAGGCAGCAGGGTCCCTCCCTGGGCCTGTGAGGGGCTGCGCGGCTGTGTCTGGGTGGTTGGAGGTAGTGATGGGGACCACAGGAACCGGGAGAAGCCTGGTCTGTGCTGCTCTTTAGCCAAGCAGCAGGTTACCACTGGGGGCGGGGGGTGGAGAACTCGTCTTTGGCAAAACAGGGGAGCAGAGATCTAGAGAGCAGCGGGCAAGGCTGAGGTCAAACCTGAAGGAGTCACTGTCGGCAAAGCTCACAGGACCTGTGGCTGCCGAGACCCAAACCCCAGGATCCACACGCACTCCTGGGCTGCTGGAGGCAGCCAGCGATGGAGACCGAAGGAGACCGCCAGGATGACCCCCCCAAGGCATGGCCCCACCCGTCCTGCACAGCTCTGAGGCCCCTCCTCAGAGCAGCGGGGCAAGGAGGGGAGGCAGCTCCAGGTGCAAGCCCCATACTGCTCCCAGATTCCTCTTCACTCCTCCCTCTGGAACCTTCCTGCCACTGTCCTCTCACCTCCAAGTGGCTGCCCCGGGCTTGTCCCCAAGGCAGCCTCTTCCCTCCCACTTCCCTGCTGCTGCAGAGCACAGGAGAGGCCCAGGGTCTCCCGGGGCAGGTGCCTGGGTGGGCACCGGCTCTCCACTGGGGTGGTCCTGAGAACACAAGGTCAACCGGGGGCAGAGCCAGGGAGGGAGTGGGACACCACCTGGGTGCTGGCCCCCTCCTCTGAGGGCGCTTTGGGGCTCCCACGTTGCCTTTCCCCATGGCTTCCTCTTGCTCTCTAGGGAGTGACCCGTGGGGGAGGAGGTGTGGGAGGGTGGGTGCCCCTGTGCTCCCCTTCACCTCCCAAGGGGAGCTGCTGTGCCTTCCTGGGGAGGTCTGACCCAGGCGAGCCCAGGGCCCCTGGGGAGAAGGCCATTCATCACTGCTATTTGTTATTCCTTATGTAACCTAGTCTTATGAAACATGCAACCTTGTACCAGGCAGGGCTGGGAACAGCAGGGAGAGGCCCTACCCGTAAGAGCTTCCGGCTGGTGAGCAGGTGGGCCCAGGGCCCCCTGCAGACCAGCCTGGAAAGTGGGGTGCGGGCTGGGCTAGGCTGGGCCGTGCTGGCAGTGGGTTGGGGCAGTGGGTTAGTCCCACTGTGGCTGCAAAAACAAAGGAAGCCCAGGGGTCAATAGAGGCAGCTGGGCCTCCCTGGGGGCCCTGAGGTGGGAAGGGAGCTGAGTCTGGGTCCCCTCACCTCCCCACCGCCACCTCTGCCTGCACCACGCCAGGCCCAGACCAACTCTGGCTCCAGGGTGGCCTGGGTCACAGCTGGAGTTGTCACAATATTGACCCAGGAGAAGATAACATCCAGAGGTCTTGGAGCCCCAGTCGGACAAGGAGGGGGATGTCGCCGGAAAAGATGCCCCGGCCCCCGGGGGAGCAGGCTAAATGGGGCTTTAATAGGTCCCTTCCAGCTCAGATTTCATGGCTAATTGGAAGCAGGTCCGGAGCCGAGCCGAGTGGGCAGCCCCAGTGGCCTGCCGGCTGGCCACCACTTCCACAGATAAGTGGGGACTGGGGCCGGGTGGGGAAGCCGCCTCCACGCCTCTCACTGTCCCAGAACTGCCGCTTTACCTCCTTCGGGGAAGGAAGGTGGGCCTGCGGGAGACTAGCAGCATCCAGAGCCAGCGGGCAGGGAGTGAGCGGCGCTTCCCGAGCCAGGTGCGCACGAGGCCTTCACTCATCCAGCAAATAGAGCCACAGGAGTGGGCGTCCAGCCCGCAGGTGAAGATGTCCGCGGCCAAGAGCCGAGCGCCGGAGTTTGATTTCGGGATCTGGTTTCGGGCTCCAGCTTCCTGCCAAGGCAGATCCTGGGAGGCAGCAGTGATGGCTCAAGGAGTTGGATTCCGGCCACCCAATGGGAGACCTGGATCAAGTTCCCAGCTCCTGGCTCTGGCCTCAGCTGAGCCCCAGTCACTGCAGGCATCTGGGGAAGGAGCCAGCAGAGGGAAGCTCTGCAAAGCTTTGCGTTTGGCAACACCACTGTAAAAGAAAATCCTAATGTTTTACAAATTACAATAAAGGTGCATACTTTGTTGAAAGAAAATTCAAGATATATTAACATCAAGGTCTAGTAAGTAAAAAGTGAGGATTCTCATCCCACACACACACATTACTTGTTCCCCTGTGTTCCAGAGATTAACTGATGTCTACAGTGGGTTGGACATCCTTCTAGAATGTCTTCAATGCATCCTGGGATACATCTTGCTGCTTCTACTCAACAGGGCATCATTAACATGTTTTCAGGCAGCACAGAGAGTGTGGATAGGCCTTACCCCCATTTTAAAGATGAGAAGACTGAGGTCCAGACATTTTTTTTTTCAACTTGAGAAGCAGTGAGACAGAGAGAGGGAGACAGACCGAGACCAAGAGAGTTACCATCTGCCGATTCACTCCCCACATGCCCACAACAGCTAGGGCTGGGCCTGGCTGAAGCCAGGAGCCAGGAACTCCAACCAGGACTCCCATACAGTTGGCAGGAACCCAGCTACCTGAGCCATCAGCGCTGCCTCCCAGGGCCTGCAGCAGCAGGAAGCAGGAAGCAGGAATCAGAGCCAGGTATGGAACCGGGTCCCTCGCTACGGTGGGATGCGGGGCCCATGCAGAAAGGTTTACTGGCCGTCTCCAGGCTGCACGGACAGCCAGGCTTGTTCTCGGCCGGTCACAGCTTCCAGCCTCTTCTCTGAAGAGGGCAGAGGGCCCAGGAAACCCCTGGTGGGGGAGGGGTTGGGACTGGACAGAAGGGGGCTGGAGGAAAAGGGAGCGGTGAGCTACAGGGGTGCAAGGGCCGCTCAGGGCCGCGCGGGGCTCCCCCTCCTCCAGGGCTCCCAGGGAGCCCACGCCGTGCTCCTGCGGAGGGGCCTGGGGCCCTGCAGGCCTGGGCTGGGCAGAGCTGGGCAGCTGGCAGCGGAGGGGTTTACAAGCCAAACCTGGCAAGAGGGCAGGGGATGGCATTTCAGCCCCGAATGTGCCTGGGCAGGCACGTTCCTCCCTCGGAGTTCCCCTCTCCGGGCCTCAAGGGGCACTTCTTGCCCAACACACGCACGCGCCCCCTCCCCGCTCGCCCACTAACGCCGACGGCCGTCCGTGCCTCTGCAGTCCTTACCCATCTGGCCTCCAGCGTGCCTGGCCCCTCTTCCCAGCCAAGGCCCGGAGCAGCCGGGAACCCGCGCCTACTCCCTGAAGGCTTGCACAGCCGGCAGGTGGGGCCTGGCCCGAGGCGCCATGTGAAGCGTGAACAAGTCAGTCTCCGGAAAGGCCGGGGAGTGGGCAGAAGCCTGCACGCCAGACGCCCTACCTGGGACATCCCGGGAGCTCCCCGGGCTTAAAATACCCAGCATCCCCCACGTCCGGGTGCTCCCCGCACATGCGCACCTGCCAGCACGACGCCAATGCGCCGACCCGCAGAGACCCGGTAAGGGACGCCTCGCTTAGGGGCAGGGGCAGGAACCAGGGGGACCAGGTTAAGAGGGCCGCATCCCTGAGATTGTCCGGGAAAATGCCCCCAGCAGTACCACCCAGACCTTGGAGGGGGGTGACAGAGATTCTCCCAGAAGGCCCTGCTGTCCATGGAGGACCCTGATGGCTCCACTGGGCCTGGGAGCACAGAGACGCTCCGCACAGTCAGGCTGGTACCAGGCCCCACCCGGAACGTGGGAAAGAGGGTCCCTCCGGGGACAGCTGGTCCCCCGCTGGGGGCTGGCTGTGTAATCTGCAGAGGGGGCTCTTCAGCCCAGCGTCTGGAGGAGGGAGGCCCTGTAAACACCCCAGCTCACAAAGGCGCCCGGCAAGGCCGTGCCGCCTCTCTGTCCAAAGCCCAGCCCCCGGCCCCACAGTTCGGGGCCTGGCTGGGGCCTCCGGCAGGAAATCACGGAGGAGGATTGAGTGTCAGTTCCCAAACTAATCCGCTCGGCGCGCTCGGCCCCAGCACGGGCTGTTCCCCGCGCCCGGCCCCTCCCCTCCTCTGCAGACCCTGGCGGCTGCCGGCTGTCAGCCCCGGCCCCTGCCTGGCTGCGAGGCCAATTACTGCAGCCTTAATCACCACGGAGGCGGCGGCGGCGGCGCGGCGTTAACGACTGTCTGCCCGTGGGTCTCCTCCTCGAAGGAGCATGAAACTGGATCCCAGCAACAAGCCCGGTGGCCGCAGTCCAGGGCAGCGCCTGGCTTGCTCTGGCTGCCTGCTGGTCTCCCCCTGCCACGGGGCTGAGCTGCGGCGGCGGGGACAGGCCCGGGACTGTGCAACCCGGGAGCACCAATGCCATTGTTCCCTGCAGTGGGCACTGCCAACAGCTGAGCCGGGGAAGGCGGGAGCTCCCTGCCAGCCGGTGCAAGCGAGGTTCCCCGGACGTTGGCATTTCCTGTGTTGGCTTTGGCTGGTGAGGCTGGGCCCGCGGGCTGCCCTCTTGCCCTGAGCCGAGTCAAACAGGCACGTCCTAGACTCTTGAGCCCCTTGACTTCTGCTCTGTAGCCCACTGGGAATCCTGTTCTGGAAAAAAAGACCACACCTCCCCGCGCGGGTTCACACTGGGCAGCCTTCCCCTGCCTTGTAGGGTGTACTGACGCCCCAGGCCTGGCCAGCCCCAGCCTGGCTGTCTCAGGGCCTTTCTTTATGCTTGGGAATGGAATCCACAGTTCCCTGAGTGTCCCGGGGCTTCCTGGAGGTGGGGATGCCCACTTTGCCTGCCGGCCTTTGAGGCTGAGCTCCAGGGGAAGGCTCTGAACTCCTTGGATCTCTGGCTTTCGTTTGTTTTATTTCATTTTGTTTCACTATATTCGAAAGGCAGAGAGACAGATATAAAGACACACACATACTCAGAATGTCTATATACTGGTTTACTCCCCAGATGCCTGCAACAGACGGAGCTGGGCCAGACTGAAGCCAAGAACCCAGAACTCCATCTGGGTCCCCCACATGTGTGGCTTGTGTGGCAGGGACCAGAGTACTTGGGCCATCGCATGCTGCCTCCGGGGTGCACATTGGCAGGTAGCTGGAACAGGAAGTGGAGGAGCCAGGACTAGAACCCAGGCCCTCTCTATGGGATGCAGGCATGCCAAGAGCCATCTTAACCACTGTGCTCGGTGCCCACCCCTCCTGCTTCCATCTGGAGGTGGAATGAGCGCCTCAGCCCGAGGTCGCAGCCCCTGGGTCCTAGCTCAGAACCCTGCCAGGGGCCCACCCCCGGCCTCAGGGGCCCGGCTTCCTTACAGGCTTCGGCAGGGCTGGCCCCAGTTCCTCAGCCCATGTATTCTTTGGCACTGGGTCTCGGGGACATCCAACTGTCCAAAACAAGATAACTTCGTGATCTTTAACTTTGTGAAGAAGGGAGTCTTTTGCACAGTCCGGCCCTCTGTGTGCCGTGTGGTCCTGGGCTGATCCCCGCCAGGTGTCCCCATCCCTGTCCCAACCAGGTCCCTTTGAGGCACAGTCCCCTTCGTTCCCGCAGCTGGAGCTCTCCGGTCTAGGATTTGTTGGGGCTAGGCAAAGAAGGCGGAGCCAAATCCCACCCCCACAGACCATGCCTGGTCCGCACTGCCCCGCCTCTCCGGGTTTGGTGGTGGTGGCGTGGCGGGGTTCTGGGAGAAGCGGGACACAGGAACAGTTTGGACCCCGCTGCAGAGTGACAGAAACCTGCCTGGGAATCCCAGGCTGATCACACACCAGCTGGGGGTCTTGAACATGGTTTCAGATGGCAGAGGGACTCGGTCACCTTGTCTGCAAAATGGGACAATCGAGGTAGCCACAGCACAGCGCCTAGCACGGAGGAAGCCCTCAGGAAGCAGCTGGCTGGGCATGCAGCTGGCTGACTCAGTTTGCAGAGGGGTCTCGGGCCATGCTCAGGCCACAAGCTGGACCCTGCACCCCTGCCCCTTTGGTTGCTTCCTTGTCCCTAGGCTGGCTCTACGCAGCCACTACCCCCACCCCACCCCAGGGAAGGCTCCAGGCCCAGGCTGGTTCTCTCCTAAGTCACTTTGCCCTATAGCCTCCAAAATTTGTCCCTTCCGCCAGGTGGGCCAGCTCACTATGACAGAGCAGCCTTGGGGGTCGTTGGAAGGAGATGCGGGGTCCCCTGAATCTGCTTGTTTTGGCCAATACCGATCAAGATATCAGGGGGTGGGCAGCACCCCGATGAGCAGTTCCACTCCCGGGACTCTCCCACGGGCGTGAGAGCAGCCAGGATGGCAGGAGGGCCCACAGTACATTTCTGCAGGGGTAGGTATTTGGCACCCTGGTTAATTCACAGCTTAAGGTAGGGGTGGGGAACCTTTCTTCTGCCAAGGGCCATTTGGATATTTATAACGTCATTCACAAGCCATACACAATGACCAACTTCAGAATTGGCCTGGCTAGGGTTGGATTGAGTTTTGAGTCCCATCTGCAGCTGCTTTGGCAGGGCCAGACCAAGTGACTCCGTGGGCCTTACACAGCCCGCGGATAGGATGGGACATTCCCCGCCCCTGGCTCAGGGCATCTGCACACCATGTCAGAGTGCCTGGGTTCAGGCCTCCACTCTGCTTCCTATTCCAGCCTCCTGCCAATGCTCACGCTGGGGGCGGCAGCTCACGGCTCAAGTCCCTGGGTCCCTGCACCCATGGGAGGGGGGAGGGGACCTGGACTGGGCTCTGGGCTGCTAACTTTAGCCTGATCAGGTCGTGTCTGTGGGGGATATTTAGAGAATGAACCAGCAAATGGGAAATTCCACACCCCTGCCTTTCAAATAATAATAATGATAATACTAAATCTACAAAGACATTCTTTTTATTTTTTTAAATTTTTATTTATTTATTTTTGACAGGCAGAGTGGACAGTGAGAGAGAGAGAGACAGAGGGAAAGGTCTTCCTTTGCCATTGGTTCACCCTCCAATGGCCGCTGCGGCTGGCGCGCTGCAGCCAGCGCATCACACTGATCCGATGGCAGGAGCCAGGTGCTGCTCCTGGTCTCCCATGGGGTGCAGGGCCCAAGCACTTGGGCCATCCTCCACTGCACTCCCAGGCCATAGCAGAGAGCTGGCCTGGAAGAGGGGCAACCGGGACAGAATTCGGCGCCCCGACCGGGACTAGAACCCGGTGTGTCGGTGCCGCAAGGCGGAGGATTAGCCTATTGAGCGCCGGCCAAGACATTCTTCTGAGTATCACTTATAATAGAAAACAAAGAAAATACTTCATTATCCAACGATAGGAGACTGGTTAGGTACATTATGTTGCTTCCATCCATACAAGGAATTAAAGAGCACGTGCCAAAAACTATATTTAGGAAAACATTTTTAATGGCATGGCAACATCTGAAATCAGGATATGTAACTATGGAGAAAATATGGTCTTCATCATGTTAAAAACCAAATTCCAAATACATAAACAAAATGTGACCACAATGGAATATTACTTAGCCTTAAAAAGGAAGGAAATTCTGACACATGTGATACCGTGGATGGAACTTGTAGACCTGCTAAGTGGAATAAGTGAGACAGCGAAGGACAAATGTGGTGTGCTTCCACTCACAACTTGGGCGAGTCGTTTGTAGAGACAGAGAGTGGAAGGGGGCTTCCCAGGGGCTGGGGAGGGGGACCGGTGGTGCTGAATGGGTGCGGGGTCTCAGTTGGAGCGGGGTGGGGGTGGGGGTGGAAGGCCCAGAGTTGGATGGTGCTGACGGCTGCACAGCTGTGCACTGAACAGCACTGACAAATGGTTGAAATGGTTCCTCTTGTGACACACAATTGTTTTTACCGCGGTTGAAAGCGTGGTTTATAAGGAAGTATGTCAAAACGTTCATAATGAGTCTTTTCTGAGTGCAGGGGTTTTGGGTGATCTTTAATTCCTTTCCACTTCCAGCAAGTTCTCCCCCGGCAGATGGGTAAGTTTTGGTTTTGTTTGTTGTGTGTTTGAAGGAAGCGCCCCCAGCTTCTTCCAGATGTGTGCGGGGGCCGGGCCGGGCAGCCCGATGCAGCTGCAGTGAGCAAAGGAGGAGAACAGCAGCCTGGTGGGGCCTGGGGTGGCTGGGAAAGGGCCTGGGGACCCCCCTGCCCGGCCTCCTTCTCCGCCCCTCCTCTCCACGCAGGCCGTGCTGAGGGGCTGGGCTGCAGGGGCTGCCCCAGCCCTAGTGGGAATGCCGGCTCGGGGCTTTCTCAGACGGCCAGTACCCGAGACGCCTTCCCGCTGCTGCTCCGCCCCAGCCCAGCTGCAAAAACAACAGTGTGTACCCAAAGCCCTGTTGTTGCAGCCCCGAGTGGGAGCCTCGGTGTGCAGCGGAAGGATGGGGACAGGGCTGTCAGCCCCCAACAGAGCCCGGGGCAGGGGCGCCTTCGGGAAGGTGGAGAGTCCTCCCCTGCTCCTCCCGGGGAGGCCTGGCTCAGAGGTATGGGTTTGGGGAAGCCGGTGGCACTCTGGGATGGAGGACCAGCTCTGCCACTGGCCTCCCTGGCTCCCTAGGGACTGTGGGAGATGGGGGCGGAGGGGAGAGGAAGTCAAGCCACTTGGGAACCCGCTGAGCCAAGCCGTGGGTAGGAGGCGGCACCACCGTGGCTCCCGGGCAGGCCAGGGCCAAGGCTTTCCCACGGGGAGCGGCTGGCTACTGGGCTCAGCAGAGCGCTGGGAGGCTTCCGGACTGTCTTCCCTCTCCCGGGTAGGGGCTGGCAGGTGGGGTTCAGAACCCAGCAGAGCTCTTCTGCTCTCTGTCCTCCCAGGGCCTCAGGTGTGGACCCAGCATCCCAGAGGGGTGAGGACATGGCTCTTAGGGGACTGTCGCTCAACCTGCTGGCTCCTGAGTCATGTGCTGGGGGCAGAGCTTCTGTCCCTGAGACTTGAAGCCTCTGAGACTGGGGAGGACCCCAGACCCATTTCACCCCTGAAGGCCGCTCCTGCCACTCCAACATGAAGGGTGTGGATATTGTGGATGTCTCCAGAGGCAGACAGAGCTGGGCTAGAACCTGCACTCTGCCCCCTCCCCAGGCTGCCCACCAACCTCTCGGAGCCCAGCTGCCTCTACCGTGAAGGGAAGGCATTGACACTGACCTGGCGGAACCTGGTACAGCTTACAGGTCATTTACATCAAGACCAAGTGTGATGACCACTCCTGCCCTAGGGAGTGAAATTAGCTGAGGTTGGAAAGAACCTCTGATCTTGGCTCTCAGCTAGTTACTCCTCCCTCCGCGTTCCACACAATGCAGAGCGTGCACTGGCAAAGCTTTGCCTTTTCACCCAACTCTGGTCAAGAACTGCCCTCTGAATTTCGACACTGACGGTCTATTGTTAGGATGCTCTGGCCACAGGCATCAAACCAAGGACAGAAACTATTCCTGGGACAGAGGGGAGCCAGCTGGAAGAGGGTGAGCCTTGGGCCCTGAGAGCTGCCAGCAGCCCCTGTCTTCAGATTAGTGACTACTTCAGAACCAAGAGTGACCCGAAGCTGCTGGGACTAGACCTGGGCATCCTGGCTGGGCTGCACCTGCACCACACCAGGCTGCTGTTCTGAAATGCTCTCAGACGGTTACAGCAACTGGCGAGTCCTGGAAAGGGGACTTGCTGCAATACAAGCTGGCACAATTTTTCTCTGCACTGTCTGGTCTTCGAAATTGCAACTAGGTTCTCATGAAGTACAGGAACATTACATTATTTGGAGATTATTTTAAAAAATTCTGTTAATTAGGCAGTGGGTATCCAGACTTGCTACCTGGAAGGCTGATAATGGTACAGTGTCTCTAAGCCTTTGAGACCACTGTCATTTACCAAGGTCACTGTTACTGTCTGTTTCCATGCCCCCCTCCCCCAGGACAAGATCACCCAGCTTGAGAGGAGCAGATTTTTTTTTAAAGATCTATTTTATTTATTTGAAAGACAGAGTTACAGAGAGGCAGAGGCAGAGGCAGAGAGAGGAGAGAGAGAGAGGTCTTCCATCTGCTGGTTCACTCCCCAGATGGCTGCAATCACTGGAGCTATACTGATCCAAAGCCTGGACCCTGGAGCTTTTTCCAGGTCTCCCATGTGGGTGCAGGGGCCCAAGGACTTGGGCCGTCTTCTACTGCTTTCCCAGGCCATAGCAGAGAGCTGGATTGGAAGCGGAGCAGCCGGGACTCGGACCAGCGCCCATATGGGATGCTGGCACTGCAGACAGCAGCTTTACCTGCTATGCCACAGCGCCGGCCCAAGAGGAGCAGATTTAAGGACATTAATTGGTCTTCTAAACTTTTAAAAAATATATATTACTTTTAAAGTTTTTTAAAATTTTATTTGAAAGGCAGAGTTACTGAGAGAGAGGCAGAGACAGAGAGAGATCTTCTGTCCACTGGTTCACTTCCCAAATGGTTGCAACGGCCAGGGCTGGGCCAGGCTGAAGCCAGGAGCCACAAATTCCATCTGGGTCTCCCCCATGGGTGGCAGGGGCCCAAGCACTTAGGCCAGCTTCCGCTGTTTTGCCAGGCACGTTAGCAGGGAGCTGAATCAGAAGTGGAGCAGCAAGGATTCAAATCGGCACTCATGTGGGATTCTAGTGACACAGTGGCAGCTTAACTCACTCTACAACATCAGCCCCTTATCTTTAAAAAAATAATAATCTATTTAAGAGGCAGAGAAGCACACACACACACACACACACACACACACAGAGAGAGAGAGAGAGAGAGAGAGAGAGAGAGATTGAAATTCCAAATCCAGGTTTCCCTAAGGGTGGCAGGAACCCAGTTGCTTGAGCCATCGCTGCCTGTACTTCAGCAGGAAGCTGGAGCCAGGAGCTATAGGCAGGCCTCACACTCAAGTTCTCCAGTGTGGGACAGGAGTGTCTTGACCTCTGGGCTAAGTACCCACTTAGAATCGCTTCCATTCAGTGTCACTGCTGTGAAGCGAAGACCATCACTGAGACTGGACCTTGGTCTCTTTGGTTTCCCCCAAATCCCAGACTGTTTTGTTTTCGTCTACCTATGTACTTGGGACATTTTTCACTTACCAGAATAGATTTTACTGTGGAACAACTGATCTGTTGACCAGATCATCTCACAGGGCTACTATAGATACTAAAAAAGGAATATGAGATAAGGATTTTAATCAGAATAAAAGAAAAGTAGAAAGATTTTTATTTTAACCCAAAGAGAAAATCCTCCAAGATGTAAGGATTGATATTGTAAATTGAGTGTCCTCTTATATAGGAGGTGATTTTGAATATGCAAATATGCAATATGGTGATTGATATAAAGATGTTTAATGAATATCTGCTACATATTGCATATGTTGATTTATGAAAAACAACCATTAATACACAATACTAACGACAATAGGGAAGCATTGATTTCTCTTTTCCTCTTTTATTTAAAAAATTAATTTATTTATTGACAGGTATAGAGAGAGACGGGGTGGGCGGAGAGATTCTCCTTCTCCAAATGATTGCAACAGTTGGAGATGGGCCTGGCCAAAGCCAGGAGCCTGGAACTCCAACTGGGTCTCCCAGGTACCATACCACAATGCCAGCCCCACATTGGTTTTTCTTAACCACATTCCCTGGTACCATTACCTATGTCTGTCTTTAGAATTTACTTCCAAATTTCTAACAATTAACCATGTTCAAGTGACCAGGAACCTCAAGAACAGAGGTAGACTCCACAAAAACCTAAGTCTACATTTTGACCAAGATTAACTTTGAGTTTAGCAGAAGCAGTCGAATAATGAACTACCTTGATTGAGAACAGGGTTGGGTTCCTCAGAGGATAAGAGAGAAGCCTACTCAAGGCTCCAGCAACTCAGCAGGGTAAGGTACTGGGGAATGTGTTGAGAAGTCCAAGGCATGGCCAGACCTGAGGGCCCTCCTGCATCAGCTCATTTGCTCTTTCTCAATCTAGAACTTGGCTCTGCTTTCTTCTCCTGCAGAAGTTTCTCTCTCCCACATCGACTGACAGTCAAAGGCTAACCTATTCACAGCAGGTAATGTCGAGGAGAGCCATCCAGCAAACCACCAGGGAGGATGGAAGGGCTTTGACAACCCATCTGCCTGGAAGTTGGATGCTGGAGCAGACCTCGGAGGTCAGGGACTACTTAAGGCACCAGAAGGCGCTGGGATTGACACTTCCACCCAAATCACATGAGATGAGGAGGGGCTGTTCCCAACGGAAAAGGGGGTCAGGGCGGACACAAACAACAGGTGTCTGCTACAATAGCACTTGTTCTCACATTGCGTAGAGACATGACTTATCCACCAAAACAATCGGAGAGGGATCAAAACAGAAGTCATTCACGTGCCCAAGTGTTGAGTCAAAGCACTTCAGGAAAAGGAAGTGACCCCATGGCCTAGCGGAGATTTTTTAGAACATAGGAGCAAGACACAAATATTTGGTCACAAATATCCCCTCAGTTGAGAATTATCATTGTAATCACCTTAGCCTTCAAATCAAGTTCAGGAAACTGTTATTTGATAATTGTTTTGACAATTAGTCAGAATGTTTGAAATTAGGATACTCTGGGAAAATCTGAGAGGTTTGATCAACGTTATCATGTTCCTGGTTGAGAGAAGGGGCCTAGTGAGGGATTTATTTTTCTTCTTTTCCTTACAAATATTTATAAATGGGTTATATTTATTGTAGACATTTTGGAAAGTACAGAACAGTACACAAATAAAAATAAGACTTGCATTTATTACGAGTGGGCACAACTGCAAGTAGTAGAAACCCCAAAATAACAGTAGCTGAGACAAGACTGGAGTTTATTTTGCTCTCAGCTATATGAGGTTCAACGGTAAATAAATAGTCCAGGCTGGACAGGAACGTAATCCTCAGAGACCTCCGGGTGCCCAGGCTGCTTCCTCCTCTACTCTGCTGCCCCAACTGTGTGGCCTGCATCCTCATCATTTACCTTGTGGGGGGGCAGAAACACAGTAAGCAAACAAGGGGAGAGAAGTAAATGACCTATCCTGGCTCTCTCCCAGGGAAGCATCTCAGAAGCTGCAACACAGGACCATGCCATCCCATCATTAAGAAGGTGCTCTCCTGGTCATGTCTTCCGGCCAAGGAGCATGGGAAATGTAGTCTTTTTTCTGGGTGGCTATTTGCCCAGCTAACACTCTATTGCTATGGAAGAAGGGGAGCATCGCTTTTAAGGAGATTAGGAGTCTCTGATAAACCTGAGATACCACTCAGAGATTACTGTTAATAGCTTGGCGTATGTTATTACACACACACATGAATCTATGTATAAGGGTACATCAAAGCATTTGTGGAAAATGGAATTAAAAGATAATGTGCAGGGCCGACGCTGTGGCACAGTGGGTTAATGCCATGGCCTGAAGCACTGGCATCCCAGATGAGCGCCAGTTCTAGCCCCGGCTGCTCCTCTTCCCATCCAGCTCTCTGTTATGACCTGGGAAAGCCGTACAAGATGGCTCAAGTCCTTGGGCCCCTGCACCCATGTGGGAGACCTAGAAGAAGCTCCTGGCTTCTGGCTTAGGATCAGCACAGCTCTGGCTGTTGCAGCCATCTGGGGAGTGAACCATTGGATGGAAGACCTCTCTCTCTGTTGCTACCTCTCTCTATAACTCTTTCAAATAAATTTTAAAAATTTTTTAAAAAGATAATGTGCGTTTTCCAAAAATTTTTAAAAGACCCCTCCTATATGTATATATAAGAATATGAGTATGTATGTATTTTATAATAATATATAAATGTATAAATATTTTTATTTATAAAATATTAAGGGTTCATTAATATACTACTTTTGCATCTTGCTTTTAAAAAAACTAGACTCTAATTTTACCATCTATTTTACTTGAATTTTTTTAAAGATTTTATTTATTTATTTATTTATTTTTTTTTTTTACAGGCAGAGTGGACAGTGAGAGAGAGAGACAGAGAGAAAGGTCTTCCTTTGCCGTTGGTTCACCCTCCAATGGCCGCCGCGGTCGGCGCACCGCGCTTGTCCGATGGCAGGAGCCAGGAGCCAGGTGCTTTTCCTGGTCTCCCCATGGGGTGCAGGGCCCAAGCACCTGGGCCATCCTCCACTGCACTCCTGGGCCACAGCAGAGGGCTGGCCTGGAAGAGGGGCAACCGGGACAGAATCCGGTGCCCCGACCGGGACTAGAACCCGGTGTGCCGGCGCCGCAAGGCGGAGGATTAGCCTGTTGAGCCACGGCGCCGGCCCTTATTTATTTATTTATTTGACAGGTAGAGTTACAGATGGTGAGAGAGAGAGACAGAGAGAAAGGTCTTCCTTCTGTTGGTTCACCCCTAAATGGCCGCTACGGCTGGCGCTGCGCTGATCCAAAGCCAGGAGCCAGGTGTTTCATCCTGGTCTCCCACACGGGTGCCACACTTGGGCCATCCTCCACTGCCCTCCCGGGCCACAGCAGAGAGCTGGACTGGAAGAGGAGCAACCGGGACTAGAACCAGCGCCTATATGGGATGCCGGCGCCGCAGGCGGAGAATTAACCTAGTGCGCCATTGCACCGGCCCCTTACTTGAATTGTTTAACAACTATAACTAGAGTTATTTAAAAAATGACTAGCTTTCAAAAGACCACCTTTCAAAAGTGATGCTTTATAATTTTCTTTTAGATAGATGTTTTTATTTTATAAATCCTGGTGTAAACACTTTTTGTTTAACTATTGCGAATAACTGCAGATTCACAGGAGGTTGCAGAATCACATACAGCTTCTCTCTGCTGCACCCTTCCCCTAGCCTGCTCCAGTGGAGACCTCTTAGACAACCGGGGTAGGAGGTCAAAACCAAGACATTTCCACACGTACAGCCATAGCGCTTACTCAGATTTCGCCCGTCCCACATGCAGTCCCTGTGTGTGTCTACACGCGTGCGTGCACCGCTCTGTGCAGTTTCATCACAGGTAGCCTTACACAACCACCAGCAGAGTCGGGAAACTCAAGTGTCCAAGACGCCCTTGTGCTAGCCCTTTATAGCAACGCCCCTCCCCCATCCACCCACCCAGCTCCAGCTCCTGCTGGAAACCAGCAATCCATCCTTCATCTCTATAATTATGTCAGTCCATGGATGTTACATAAATGGAACTATGCAGTATGTAGACTTTGGAGACTGGTTTTTCTACTCAACACAATTTCCTGGAGGTTCATCTAAATTGTTGTATCTATCAATAGTATGTTGCTTTTCTTTTGGGCAGTATTCCACGGTATGGATTTAGCACATTTTGTTTAAACATTCACCAACTGGAGGACATTTGGGTAGTTCCCAACTTGGGGCTATAAAGCAGTTGTGGACAGTCATCACAAGCTCCTCACTTCCCTGGCATAAATGGCCAAAAGCACATGCTGGGTAGGAATATAAGTCCATTTTTAGTTCTGAAAGGAACTGCCAAACTGTTTTCAAGAGTGGTTGCATGCAACCTGCCTTTTAAACTTAACAACACGTTGTCAATCGTTCTCCTTATCATTAAGCACTTCTCATGTTGTTGTTCTAAAACATGATAACCCATCGTACAACTGTGCTATTATTTTTGTTTAAGATTTATTTATTTACTTGAAAGGCAGAGTTAGAGAGAGAGAGAGGAGAGATCATCCATCTGCCAGTTGACTCCCCAAATGGTTGCAACAGCCAAGGCTGGGCCAGGCCGAAGCCTGGAGCCAGGAGCCTCTTCTGGGTCTCTTCATGTGGGTGCAGGGGCCCAAGCACTTGGACCATCCTCTGCTGCTTCCCCAGGCCATCAGCAGGGATTCCAACCACAGGCGGTGGCTGCCACTGACCCCACTGTCATGTCTTAAACCAATCTCCTAATTTTTAATACTTAGATTCATTTTTCATTTTTGTGTTATAAGTAATAATGAAACAATGGATAACTCTTCGTGCCTATTTCTGGTTATTTCCTTAGAATAAATCTCTTTTTTTAAAGATTTATTTATTCATATTTGCAAGGCAGAGATACAGAGAGATCCTCTACCCACTGGTGTACAATCCAAATGGCCGCAATGGCTGGGGCTGGGCCAGGAGCTTCTTCCTGGTTGCCCACATAGGTGCAGGGGCCCAAGGATTTGGGTCATCTTTTGTTTTCCCAAGTGCATTAGCAGGGAGCTGGATTGGAAGTGGAGCAGCCAGGACTTGAAACAGTGCCCATATGAGATGCAGGCACTGCAGGCCAAGGCTTAGCCTTCTACACCACAGTGCCAGCCCCATATAATAAATTTCTAAACAAGGACACATTGGCATACACAAGGATATAAATATTTTAAAGTCTTTTGCTATTTTTTTCCAAATTGTGCAACAGAAAGGTGCTTCAAATACTCCCACAGCAACATACAACTATTGGAGCAAAGTTTCTAAAAATATTAATATTGCAACATCCAAGTAGTTAGTATCCTTAAAATAGAAATAGACCTTATAGGCCGGCCCCGAGGCTCAATAGGCTAATCCTCCACCTGCGGCACCGGCACACCAGGTTCTAGTTCTGGTCGGGGTGCTGGATTCTGTCCCGGTTGCCCCTCTTCCAGGCCAGCTCTCTGCTGTGGCCCGGGAGTGCAGTGGAGGATGGCCCAAGTGCTTGGGCCCTGCACCCCATGGGAGACCAGGAGAAGCACCTGGTTCCTGCCTTTGGATCAGCACGGTGTGCTGGTCGCAGTGCGGCGGCCATTGGAGGGTGAACCAATGGCAAAAGGAAGAACCTTTCTCTCTCTCTCTCTCTCTCTCTCTCTCTCACTGTCCACTCTGCCTATCAAAAAAAAAATTAAAAAAAAAAAAAAAGAAAAAAAGAGAAATAGACCTTATACAATCAACTGAAGTGGCCTGGCGCAGTGGTGCAGTGGGTTAAAACCCTGGCCTGCAGCACCAGCATCCCATCCCCGTGCCATCCTGGCTGCTCCAATTCTGATCCAGATCCCTGCTAATGTGTCTGGAAAATCAGTAGAAGATGGCCCAAGTGCTTGGGACCCTGCACTCATGTGGGAGAACCGGAGGAAGCTCCTGGCTCCTTGGCTTTGGATCAGCTGAGCTCCAGCCATTGCGCCTGTTTGGGAAGTGAACTGAAGTAACACCTTGACAATAGGGACTCCATTTTGAAGAACCTGAGACTCCATTCTGGTAAGGTGCCCCCCCACACCGTGCAACTCTGGTCTGAAACTATGATCTAAAACAGTCAGACAATAGCAGTCCACTACATCACACTTGGCAGAGCATAGAAACCCCCTAGCATGATTGCTCAAGCTTGGAAGTGGATAGGCTGCACCTGGGTTAAAGATAAAAGTGTAATTTGTCTATGTCATATGATTAAAACCAATACCTGGATTAATGTCAGGATTATAATTAAAATTGTTAAGATTGTAACTGGTATTGTCAAGATTATAATTGATACTAGTTTCGCATAGGTTTTAGGTCAGCTTGACCCCAGTAACCATGAATTCCCCTCCCGATTTTGTGGTTTTTGCCTTTATAAATCCTGTTGCTTTGGGCTTCGGGGTCGAGAGTTCTTTAGGGCATGAGCCCACTCTCCACCGCCAGCAATAAAGGACCATCAAATTTTATCAATGTGTGGTGCTCCTTTGTTTACACTCACTCAGGTACAACAGAACCAGTAGATGGAAGACCTCTCTCTCTGTCTCTCTCTCTCTGTAACTCTTTCAAATAAATAAAATAAAACTTTTAAAAAAATCAACTGGAAACAGAACTGGCATTGTGGTGCCATGGGGTATCCTTTGCTTAAGACACTGACATCCCATATCTGAGCACTGGGTTGAGTCCCGGCTGCTCTGCTTCCAGTCCAGCTTTCTGCCAATGGGCCCATGAAAGCAGTGGTAGATAGCTCAAGTGCTTAGACCCCTGCTACCCGTGTGAGAGTCCAGGATGGAACTTCTGGTTCCTGGACTGGGCCTGGCTCAGACCTGGCTGTTGCAGCCATTTGGGGAGTGAAACAATGAATGGAAGATTGATCTCTGCCCCTCCTGCCCCCACTGTCACCTTGCCTTTCAAATAAACAAATCTTTCCAAAAATCAACTAGAAAAAGATAAATACCTAATATCAAGAGGCTGTAAATGACAGCAAGTGTTATTCAAAATGTCTAAGCAAAAGAGAAATGTATCATTTCATGTAAGAAGTAAAAAGTTAAGACATGGGGCCAGTGCTGTGGCACAGTGGGTTAACGCCATGGCCTGAAGTGCCTGCATCCCACATGGGCGCCGGTTCTAGTCCTGGCTGCTCCTCTTCCCATCCAGCTCTCTGCTATGGCCTGAGATAGAAGTAGAAGATGCCCCAAGTCCTTGGGCCCCTGCACCCACATGGGAGACCCGGAAGAAGCTCCTGGCTCTTGGCTTCAGATCAGCGCAGCTCCAGCTGTTGTGGTCATCTGGGGAGTGAACCATCGGGTGGAAGACCTCTCTCTGCCTCTCTCTGTCTCTATCTCTTTCTCTCTGTAACTCTGACTTTCAAATAAATAAATCTTAAAAAAAAAAAAAAGTTAGGACAACTACTGTATTTGCTGACTTCACACACCAACATTAAGAGCCTAGTACACAGACTAATTGTGCAGGCCCATAGCCAGACTTGGTTTCACATACTAACTTTTATGAAGGATCCCACAGTACACAGACTAACCAACCGTGCAGACCCAAAGCCAGACTGCTAAGTTTAAATCTAGTTCTTCATCTGATAAGAGCATAAGATTGAGCAGGTTATATTGAGCAGGTATTTACCATACTTATACCTCAGGTTCCACTTTTGAAAAGAGTAACATTAATAGTACCAGTCTTAAAATTGTTGTGATGAGAAAAGTTTATATAAATTACCCAATAAGTATTTATTGTAATAAGAGACGAGGCTCTGTTTGTTTTTATTCTGCCATTCTTAGCATGTTAACTATGAGACTATGCATTCTTCTCCATCTCTCTCTCTCTCTTTTTTTTTTTTTTTTCTGGTGACAGGCAGAGTGGACAGTGAGTGAGAGAGAGACAGAGAGAAAGGTCTTCCTTTTGCCGTTGGTTCACCCTCCAATGGCCGCCGCGGTCGGCGCGCTGCGGCCGGCGCACCGCGCTCCTCCGATGGCAGGAGCCAGGAGCCAGGTGCTTTTCCTGGTCTCCCCATGGGGTGCAGGGCCCAAGCACCTGGGCCATCCTCCACTGCACTCCTGGGCCACAGCAGAGGGCTGGCCTGGAAGGGGGGCAACCGGGACAGAATCGGTGCCCCGACCGGGACTAGAACCCAGTGTGCCGGCGCCGCAAGGTGGAGGATTAGCCTGTTGAGCCACGGCGCCGGCCCATCTCTCTCTTTTTTTAAGCCTACAGCTCCCGGCATTCCCAGGTAGTCTCCCATCCAAGTACTAACCCGGCCCAACCCTGCTTAGCTTCGGAGATCAGACGAGATTGGGCGCGCTCAGGGTGGACTAGCCGTAGACTCTCTATCTCTTTCTTAGCAGCAGGGAAGCCTTTCCAGGAAGTCCCAAATAGACTTGTCTCTTATCCTTCTAGTTACAAAAATGGGTTCCCTATCCTGGTTTAAAAAAGGGTGGGGGAGAAAGAATTAGATCAATCAGGATTTACCCATGAGCTAGGGACACTTTCTCTGTGGGTAGAAACCAAACTAAGTTCTGTTAACAAGGAAGAAGAAAGAAATGGGGGCCCAGTGCTGTGGTGCAATGGATTAAAACCCCAGTCTGCAGCATCGGCATCCCATATGGGTGTCAGTTCGAGTCCCAGATGCTCTACTTACAATCCAGCTCCCTGCTAATGTGCCTGGGAAAACAGAGAACAGCCCAAGTCTGGGTCCCTGCACCCATGTGGGAGATCAAGATGAAGCTCCTGGCTCCTGGCTTCAGATGGACTCAGCTCGGGCCATTGTGGCCATTTGGGGAGTGAACCAGCGGATGGAAAACCTCTCTCTCTGTCTGTCTCTACTTCTCCCCGTAACTCTGTCTTTTAAATGAAATGACAAATCATATGACCAGAAATTTGTAAGAAATGCAGATGGTCAATAAACATGAAAAAATGTTCACTTTGATTAACAGGAAAAGAATGCAAATTAAAAAGTCTTAAGTAGTGGGTGTTTAGCCTGGTGATTAAGATACCGAAATACCCACACTGGAGTATTGCACCCTGGATTGAGTAGCACATGGGAGACCTGGATAGAGTCCTCAGCTCTCAACTTTGGCCCCAGCCAAATGCTGTAGTGGGCATTTGGGGAGTGAACCAGCAGGTGCCTTTCAAATAATTTTTTTTTCAAAATTTAAAAGGAGAAGTATTTTTTTCAATGAAGTTAACAATCATGACAAATAATGATCATCATCTATAATATCAACAAATACGTAAGGTGGCCAACGATAAATCTTATACAGCATGTGCGAGATCTACATGGAGAGGCTGGTGCTTTGTCATAGTGGGCTAAGTGTCCTGGCTGCTCCTCTACTCATCCAGCTCTCTGCCACGGCCTGGGAAAGCAGTGGAAGATGGCCCAAGTGCTTGGGCCCCACACCTGCGTGGGAGACCCAGAGGAAGCTCCTGGCTCCCGGCCTTGGATCTGCCCAGCTCCAGCTGTTGCAGCCATTTGGGGAGTGAACCGTTGGATGGAAGACATTTCTGTTTCCTCCTTTCTCTGTAACTGCCTCTCAAATAAATAAATAATACAATCTTTGAAAAAAGAGATATATATGGAGAAAATTATAAAATCTTACTGGAAGACATAAAAGGCTTAAAAAAATGGAGATGTACACCATGTTCATGGAAAGAAAAAGTATCTTAAAGATGTTGTTCACCTCAAATTGATTCATACATTTAAAGCAGTTCTGACCAAAATCTTAACAGAGGTCTGTTTGCTTATTTTTGATATAGATGAGCTATTTCTAAAACATATATGGTACAGAAAAATAGTTAAGAAAAGGAAAGTAGTTAGGCAAGGAAATCTTTCTTTCCAGTAAGCTAACTTTTTTTTTTTTTTTTTTTTTAAGAAATAAGGTAGGGGCTGGTGCCGTGGTGCACTGGGTTAATCCTCCGCCCGTGGTGCTGGCATCCCATATGGGCACCGGTTCTAGTTTTGGCTGCTCCTCTTCCAGTCCAGCTCTCTGCTGTGGCCTGGGAAGGCAGTGGAGGATGGCTCAGGTGCTTCAACCCCTGCACCTGCGTGGGAGACCCAGAAGAAGCTCCTGGCTTCGGATCGGCGCAGCGCCAGCCATGGCGGCCATTTGGGGAGTGACTCAATGGAAGGAGGACCTATCTTTCTGTCTCTCTCTCACCGTCTGTAATTCTACCTGTCAAATAAATTAAAAAAAAAATCTTTTTTAAAAAAAGAAATAAGGTAATGGTATGATAATGTCACATTGGTTTGGGTATAAATTTAGCAAGAAACAAAATAAAGGGTCTCAAAACAGACTTACACATTACAGAAACTTGACTTAGGACAATTGTTACACTAGAAACTACTGAAGGATGGTTAGAAAAAGAAAATTGGACTCCCATCTGTCATCCAAATTATATGTGATGGCAAAATTATAAAATATTAGAATATAGGAGGTTATGATTTTGGATTACAGGAAGATTTCTCAAATGATACACAGAAGGCATTAACTATAATAGAAGAGATTGGGCCTAGTGTTGTGGCATAGTTGGTGAAACTGGCATCCTATGTAGGCTCCACTTCTGATCCAGCTCCCTGCTAATGCTCTGGAAAGGGAGTGGAAGATGGCTCAGGAGCTTGGCCCCCAGGGGCCGGCGCTGTGGCACAGCGGGTAAAGCCACTGCCTGTGGTGCCGGCATCCCACATGGGCGCCGATTCTAGTCCCAGCTGCTCCACTTCCGATCCAGCTGTCTGCTGTGGCCTGAGAAAGCAGTAGAGGATGGCCCAAGTCCTTGGGCCCCTGCGCCCGCGTGCGAGACCCGGAGGAAGCTCCTGCCTCCTGGCTGTGGATCCAGATCAATGCAGCTCCAGCTGTTGCAGCCAACTGGGGAGTGAACCAGCACATGGAAGACCTCTCTCTATCTCTGCCTCTCCTTCTCTCTCTGTGTAACTGACTTTCAAGTAAATATATAAATCTTAAAAAAAAAAAAAAAAGAGCTTGGGCCCCTAAAGAAAGCTCCTGGCTCCTGGCTTCAGCCTGAGCCAGCCCTGGAACTGCAGCCATTTAGGGAGTGAACTAGTAGATGGAAGATCTCTCTTTCTCTCTCTCTATATATATATGTATACACACACACACACACATATAAACTCTGCCTTTCAAATAAATAAAATAAATCTTAAACAAGGTTGATACTTTAAAAAATTATTTATTTATTTGAAAGAGTGGAAGGGACAGAGATCCATCTTCCATCTGTTGGTTTACCCCCAAGTTGCCACAATGGCCAGGGCTGAGCAAAAAGCTAAGAGCCAAGAGCTTCATTCAGGTCTCCCACGTGGGTGCTGGGGCCCAAGCACTTGGGCCATTCCCTGCTGCTTTTCCCAGGTCATTAGCAGGGAGCAGAATTGGAAGTGAAGCAGCCAGGTCTTGAACTGGCAGCCGTATGGGATGCTGGTATCTCAGGCAGTGGCTTAACCCACTACACCACAATCCTGACCCCAGATTGACATACCTGAAGATATTAGAATCAAGAAATATGATTAAAGACATCTCAAAGTAAGGAAAAAAGTGAGTTCTAGGGGGCTGGCTCTGTGGCGCAGTGGGTTAAAGCCCTGGCCTGAAGTGCTGGCATCCCATATGGGCGCCGGTTCTAGTCCTGGCTGCTCCTCTTCCCATGCAGTTCTCTGCTATGGCCTGAGATAGCAGTAGAAGATGGCTCAAGTTCTTGGGCCGCTACACCCACGTGGGAGACCCGGAGGAAGCTCCTGGCTCCTGGCTTCCGATTGGCACAGCTCCAGCCACTGAAGCCATCTGGGGAGTGAACCATTGGATGGAAGACCTCTCTCTCTCTCTCTCTGCCTCTCCTCTCTCTGTGTAACTCTTTCAAATAAATAAATTTTTTTTTAAAGTGAGTTCTAAACTGGAAGAAGATAATTATAAGGCAAATAACTGAAAAAAAATGGTATCAGAATAAATAAAGCACTCCTATGCACCTATTAGAAAGATTCTTTTTAAAGGTATATAAATTTCATATATTTATTTTTTTGAGAGGCAGAGTTAGAGAGAGAGGGAAAGACAGAGAGAGAGGTCTTCCATCCAATGATTCAATTCCCAAATGACTGCAGTGGCTCGAACTGGGCTGATCCAAAGCCAGGAGCCAGGAGCTTCCTCCAGGTCACCCATGCAGGTGCAGGGGCCTGAGCCATCTTCCACTGCCTTCCCAGGCCATTAGCAGAGAGCTGGATTGGAAGTGGAACAGCCGGGGCTCGAACCAGCATCCATATGGGTTGCCAGTGCCGTAGGTGGAGGCTTAATCTACTTCACCATGGTGCCAGCCCCAGAAAAAAAATTTTCTAAACATCCAAAAGTAAGTGAGTAAGACACTATCAGACATTTCACACACACACACACACACACACACACACGGCTAATACACATGCGAAGAAAATGGACCTCCTCATTAGTAATCATGAAAATACAAATTAAAATCAAATAAAGTACTCTTTTATGCCTATTTGACTCCTCCAAAAGAAGACATCTGATAACGCTGCATGTTGGTAAGGATGGGGGTCAGCTAGAACTCTAACACTGGTTGGAGGGAGCACACATTAACTTAACCACTCTGGAAGATCAGATCAATTTGCCAAGTTGAACATTCATTTAGCCTGTGACCCAGCTGTCTCACCTATAGATATGCCAAAATAGATGTAAGAATGTTTGTTGTTTGTATCATTCGCCCCTCCCCGCCCCCAGAGTGGAAACCACCCAAATTTGTCTGTTGGAGAATAAACAGGTAACTTGAGATACAGTCACAAGCAGCAGTGCAGAGTTACAGATACACGCAACGTGGATGGTGTCAAAGCAAGTGAAACAGCACAGTTGCGGAAAAATTTTTTTTTATTTGACAGTGAGAGAGAGAGACAGAAAGGTTTTCCTTCCATTGGTTCTCTCCCCAAATCGCTGTTGTGGCTGCCAGGAACCAGGTGCTTCTCCTGATCTCTCATGTGAGTGCAGGGCCCAAGCACTTGGGCCATCCTCCACTGCACTCCTGGGCCACAGCAGAGAGCAGGCCTGGAAGAGGGGCAACCGGGACAGTATTTGGCGCCACAACCGAGACTAGAACCCGGGGTGCCGGCGCCACAGGCAGAGGATTAACCAAGTAAGCCACAGCGCTGCCAGAGTTGTAGAAAATTAAAATACCATTTATAAAAAGATCCTCAGAAACAAGCAGAACTAAACAGTATGTTGTTTGGGGATTCTAACAAATAATGGGCTTTTTTTTAAAAGTAAAGGAACACCAATCAAAATTCAGTTTAGTAGTTATTTTAGGTGTAGGAGAAGACCGCAGTGTGCTAGTATTTCAGTTTTGGGGCCAGTGCTGTGGCACAGCGGGTTAAGCCGCCATCTCCTGCTGGCATCCAGACGGGCGCCAGCAAGTCCTGGCTGCTCCGCTTCCAGTCCAGCTCCTTGCTAATGGCCTGGGAGAGCAGCAGCAGATGGCCCGAGTCCTTGGAGCCCTGCACCCACGTGGGAGACCCGAAGCTCCTGGCTCCTGGCTTCAGCCTGGCCCAGCCTTGGCCGCTGGAGCCATCTGGGGGGTGAACCAGCAGATGGAAGATCTCTCTTTTCTGTAACTCTGCTTTTCAAATAAATAAATAATCTTTTTAAAAAGGCATTTTAGTTTTGTGGTGAAACACACAGCACCCTGGCCCTCTTAACTTTATGATTTTCGGTGCGCCTTCCGGCAGCCGCACTGTATCAGGCGGAAGCCGTTCCCTCCCGTTCCCGGGGTTTCAGTCTTCATCACGAACAGACGTCGAGTTTCACCAAAGGCTGCTTCTTGCATTCATCAGCATGGCCCCTTTGTTCTACTTCCTAGATCGTTACTGACGTCTCAATTATTGAACCAGCTTTGCATTCCAGATTGAAATTCTACTGTGTGGGTAACGCACTGCTGGATTCGACACACAGGACGCTCGGACTCCAGGCTCCGACTGACCCGGGCCCACGCCCGGACACCCCTCACCACTCGGACTCCGCGGCTCTGTCTCCCCAGCTGGGAGGCGGGTGAGAATCTGCCTGGCCGCGCTGTCCCACGCGCTCTCCCCACACCGCGGGACCCCTGGCAGCGCCCACTGTGGACCGCCAGCGTCCCCATCCCCGACCCCCGGCTCCTCTGCGAGGTGGCACAAGTGCTCGGCCGTGAGACCGGCCCCGTCCTCGGAGAGTTCAATCTACCAGCGAGACACGGGCGCGGCCAGTCCACGCCGCGGACCAGCACTGACGCGAGGCGTCAGCCCGGGGAGCGCACTCCGAGTGTGACAGGACGTCGGGCCGTCACCCAGGGAGCAAGGGCTGCGGAAACTTCTCCGGCGTCACCTCGGGTAACGGACGGGCCGAGCCACACACCGCAGGCTGGAGAGCGCCGCTTCTATCCCGCACCGAAGGGGCTAGGAAAGGCCACTTCCGGTTCTCTGCCCCGGGAGGCGAGGGGACGCTCAGTTGTGAGTGAGCAACACGAGCTTCACGTCTCTGATTGGTTCAGGCAGATGGAAGGGGTGGGACATGAAAGTGAGGGGCGTGGCAGGTCGCCACTCAAAACGAGTTTTTCGGCAGGGCGGAAGTCGACCTTGTCTGCCCCGGAAGTGCAAGCTCTGCCGTCTGAACTGGTGCGGTTTCGCCTGCCCGGCGACTGCTGTCGAGATGCCGGGGGCTACGGAGAAGGGCTCGGAGCTGTCCGAGAGGATCGAGAGCTTCGTGGAAGCCCTGAAGCGAGGCGGCGGACAGCGCAGCTCGGAGGACATGGCTCGGGAGACCTTGGGGCTGCTGCGCCGGATCATCACAGACCACCGCTGGAGCAACGCGGGTGAGGCAGGCTGACTCCGCTCGGGTCCCCGGCCCCTTTTCCGTGCCCGGCCCCAAAGCTGAACGTCGCCCCGGCCTCCCCAGGCGCTGGCCCCGCTCAGCGTCCGTCTCTTGGGCTGCAGGGGAGCTGATGGAGCTGATCCGCAGGGAGGGCAGGCGCATGATGGCCGCGCAGCCCTCCGAGACCACAGTGGGCAACATGGTGCGGAGAGTGCTCAAAGTCATCCGCGAGGAGTACGGCAGGTCAGGCTCGCGCCCTGGCTCCGGGTTGGACTGGAGCTGAGCAGCTCCTGTAGCCGCCTGACCACAGCTCCTCCTCACCTGCCTCCCAGACTCCACGGGCGCAGCGACGAGAGCGATCAGCAGGAGTCCCTGCACAAACTCCTGACGTCTGGGGGCCTGAGCGAGGATTTCAGCTTCCATTATGCCCAACTTCAGTCCAACATCGTCGAGGCGATCAATGAGCTGCTGGTGGAGCTGGGTGAGAGGCGTGATGGCGGGGTGCACAGGACGGGTCTGAGCGCCCCTGCAGGTGGTTCCTCAGCAGAGCCTTGGGGGCGGCCGGCTCCCTCCTGGGGCTGTGTCTTGGTTAGGAAGTGTTGTTGGAGCAGCCTCTGCTTTGCCTTACAGACCCCCTGCAGGTCCGCAGGGCAGAGGCTCCCGGGACAGGGCTTTATTTTGGTTTTAAAGAAAGTGAACTCCCGAAAACCACGCGTGATAGGCTCTCCTTCGCCACACACACACACACACACACACACACACACACACGAGGCGTCTCCAAAAGGCTTATGGGAAGTGTGCATTATGAAAAAACTAAGTGGGGGTTCCAAGAGGGTTTTTTAGCACCTAAATAAGTTTATCTTTGAGTTCTGCTTCTCCAAACTTGCTGCATATCCCACTGGTTCTTTCTGGGTCCCCAGCTGCTGCTTTCGAGCCCCCGTTCTTCTCTTGGCTGCCTCTGTCCCGTCCACCTTTTGCAGGAAGATGTCTTTGGGGGGGAGCTCCGTGTACCCCACTCAGCACTGTAGGATTTCCCAGATCGTTCTCACTGCCTTGAAAAGCAGCTGCACGGAGCTGGTGGGGAGCCAAGGCCGGGGCTGAAGAGTAGGGCGCTGCTGGGAGGGAGGCAGCTGAACCACCTGGTCCAGGGCCTGCGGGGGCGGCATCTGTGCCCTCTCCGCACTCTTGGGTTGGTTTCCTATTTTCCTTGCACAACTGATCTTGCAGAAGGGACTACGGAGAACATTGCGGCCCAGGCGCTGGAGCACATCCACTCCAACGAGGTCATCATGACCATTGGCTTGTCCCGCACGGTCGAGGCCTTCCTCCGAGAGGCTGCGCGCAAGAGGAAGTTCCACGTCATCGTGGCGGAGTGCGCCCCTTTCTGCCAGGTGAGGCGCTGTGCAGCTGCCGGGTCGGCCGGCCGAGAGACGGGGGGAGACTCAGGGCTCCACACCGATTTCTTTGCTTTTTTTTTTTTTTTAAAGATTTATTTATTTATTTGAAAGGCAGAGTTACACAGAGAGAGAGGGAGAAGACAGAGAGAGAGAGAGAGAGAGAGAGGTCTTCCATCCACTGGTTCACTCCCCAATTGGCCACAACAGCCAGAGCCGCGCCAGTCCGAAGCCAGGAGCCAGGTGCTTCCTCCGGGTCTCCCACGTGGGCGCAGGGGCCCAAAGACCTGGGCCATCCTCCACTGCTTTCCCAGGCCAGAGCAGAGAGCTGGACTGGAAGTGGAGCAGCCAGGACTCAAGCTGGCGCCCATATGAGATGCTGGCACCACAGGCAGCAGTTTTACCGGCTACAGCCACAGCCCTGGGTCCTGTATGCCAGTTTTTGAATCTCATCTGCAAGCTGAGAAGATAGAGTAGAGCACGAAGGAAATTTTCATCCCGTGAACATTTCTTCTGAAATGTTTCAGAAAGTTGGGTGAACCGCTGGGTCCGAGGAAAGCTGAGTCTTGGTCTTTTAGGGCTCAGAATAGGGTGGATTACGGTGAGGATGGCTGATGTGTGGTGTGACCTCACTCCGGCCGGAAGTCAATGACAGGTCTCAGGAAGGAAACGTGTGGGGAAGCAGGACGTTGCAGGAGCGGCCCGGCAGGGGTGCTGGTCACGCACCACGCTCTGTCTCAGCTTTGTGACTGCTCCAGCGCCCCTGCGGAGTGTGGGACGTTTATTAGCTTCCCCGGGCCTCCTGGCTGCTTTCCAGAGAGTGCCTCGTCAGCAGAAACACGCTGGAAAGCGCGTGCCCGCCGTGCCAGCCCGCGGGCTCCCCAGCTCCTCCCACGGGCTCCTGCTCGCTGCCCAGCGCCGGCCTTTCCCTCCTGTTGCAGGGTCACGAGATGGCTGTCAGCCTGTCCAAAGCAGGCATTGAGACCACGGTCATGACTGATGCTGCCATTTTTGCTGTTATGTCCAGAGTCAACAAGGTGCGTCTGTTGGAGCTCTGTTGAATTCATGAAGAGTGTGTTAATAAAAAAATTGATTTCTTCTCCTCCCCTAACATCCATGGTAAAGAGGAGTCTCTAGCCCCTTTTGACTGTACATACTTAGTTCTTTTAAACATACTTATTGAATTGATTTTTATCTACATCCCATTCTTCACAATAGCCCTGACTGGTTAAAGTTTTGAAAGAATGGCGTGGCACTAAGCCATGAGTGCCAGCTGCCAGGGCCTGGCTGCGGGGCTCCTACCTCACGCCCAGAGAGCCGGGCAGTGGGCGTGATAGGGAAGCGGCCTCTGGCTCTCAGGAGGTGTGGTGTGCAGGCTCGCGGACAGACAGGGCTGAGGGCACAGGTGTGGTTTCTGTCCCATTCTGCATCCATTCGTAACATGGGAACTCACGTGTAAGCCGGAACTTGTACTGAGCCTTCAGCCTGTTGTGGCCAATGAGCCTTTCAGGGCTCTAACCCCAGGGTGGTTCTCATTTTTCTTCCCATCCCAAAGGTGATCATTGGCACAAAGACCATCCTGGCCAACGGTGCCCTGCGAGCTGTGGCAGGAACCCACACTCTGGCATTGGCAGCAAAACACCATTCCACCCCACTCATCGTCTGCGCCCCCATGTTCAAGCTGTGCCCACAGGTACGTCTGTCCAGCCCAGCAGAGAGAGGAAGCCGAGTGTGGGTTTGCAGCTGCTCAGCCAGGGCTGCTTTATCTGCGTTTTATCAGTGACTTAGACCCAGCGGAGGCTAGAAAGAGCCACCAAAGGCTTGATGCAGGCAGATGACTGACCGGAAGCCAAGTTGTCCTGCGGCGACAGGCGACAGGTGTCATTGGGAAGGGCCTCTGCTTACACTAGGCTCCCACTCCCTGGGGCCCTGACTGCTCCTGACGGGCCAAGCAGGGTGAAACCAGGGCCATGGAATAGCCTTTTTTTTTCTTTAAGATTCATCTATTTTTTTTTTTTTTAAGATTTATTTAGAGTTATACAGAGTTATACAGAGAGAGGAAAGACAGAGAGAGAGAGAGAGAGAGAGAGAGAGAGAGAGAGAAAAGTCTTCCATCTACTGGTTCACTCCCCAGTTGGCTGTAATGGCAGGAATTGCGCTGATCTTAAGCCAGGAGCCAGGAGCTTCTTCCAGGTCTCCCACATGGGTGCAGGGGCCCGAGGTCTTGGGCCATCTTCTACTGTTTTCCCAGGCCATAGCAGAGAGCTGGATCAGAAGTGGAGCAGCCAGCACTGCACATGGCGGCTTTACCTGCTACGCCACAGCGGCCCCTGGAATAGCTTTTATTTGCCATTTTCCCAGGGCCTGTCCTCTGTCGTTTGCATACAGCAGTTTACTAAGTGAAGAGCTGTCCATCATTGATGGAGGCGATGTGCTGTGAAACATCAGCCTATTTATAGGTCCCTCTGTTTTTTAATTGTAAAATTCACACAGCGTACAATTAGCCATTTCAAATGTACAATTTAGTGGTGTTTAGTGCCTTTACAGCATTGTGCAACCAACACTCTTCCGGTTTCAACACTTCTTTTTTAACATCCCAGAAAACACCATGAACCCATTAAGGAGTCACTCCCCAGCCAACCTTCTCCCCGTCTCCTAGTAATCATTCATCTGTTTCCTGTCTCAGTGGATTTGCCTATAAAGAGTCATACAGTTAGTGACCTTCCCTGCCTGACTTGTCACTTAGCACAACGCTTTCAGGATTTCATCCCTGTTGTGGTCAGAGCTGCCTTTCTCGTGAAGGCTGAGTCGTTGTGTCGCGTGCATGGATATACCACGGTGCGCCCATCCATCCGTGCGCATGCATGGATATACCACGGTGCGCCCATCTATCTGTGCACGTGCGTGGATATACCACGGTGCGCCCATCCATCCGTGCGCGTGCGTGGATATACCACGGTGCGCCCATCTATCTGTGCACGTGCGTGGATATACCACGGTGCGCCCATCCATCCGTGCGCGTACGTGGATATACCACGGTGCGCCCATCCATCCGTCCGTCGGGGGGCATTTGTCTTTTGTGGATAACGTTGTTGTGAGCACATGTGTTTGTTTCCTCTGTGGAGCCATTTGCCTGGGTGTATATCTAGGAGTGTAATTGCTGGGTCTCTATTAAAGCATTTTTTCCCCCTAGTTCCCCAATGAGGAAGATTCATTTCACAAATTTGTGGCTCCTGAAGAAGTCTTGCCGTTCACAGAAGGTACAGGAATTGTGTGTACATGTGTATGCATGTGTGTGTGCGTGTGTGAGTGTGCTGGGGTTTTGTAGAAGTGGATGCTGGCTGGCTGGCAGCCGTCCTCCTCGGGGACTGTTTGTTCCTGTGAACAGACTGACTGGGTGTGGCTTTGCATTGTTCCAAACACAGGCATTAGCCGGAGGGGAAAAATGCACCTGCTTTCGGCTGCTGTGGGGGTCATTTCAGTGAGCTGGCTGCCAAAGGAAGCTGCCTCTGACGTGGCCCCACCTGGGAAACTCGCCTGTGGCCTCGGGCCTTCATGCGTTGGGGTCCTTTCTCCCACTGCTTCTGTGGATGGCAGCCCTGCTCAGTGCTCCTGCTGCCACCCCGGAGAACACGGCATAGCGCACGGGGTCCTCGCTCTTCTGGGAAGCTGCGTAACCCTTCCCTTGATTGAAACGTTCGTCCATCCAGAAGTATTTACCGAGCGCCCTCTGTGTAGCCAGCGCTGTTCTAGGCACGGGGCACGTAACCGTGAACAAAACAAATAAGGCCCCGCGCCCATAGAGCTTCCGTTTATCGTGTTAGACAGATGAGAAAATGTCAGACTGTGGGATGTTTGAGGAAGCAAATGAGCAAGGGCGACGCAACAGAGTGGCCTTAGCTCGGGGAGGTCTGGAGAGCATTCGGCAGGTCCTGAATGAGTGGAGCTTCCAGCTGGGGAGGCAGCCGCCGCTGGCAGCAGGGAGCGCGGGGGATGGGACAGGTTGGAATTCTTGTGGTGTGGTAGGGAGGGCACGGCCCCTGAAGGTTCAATCCGAGTTTGAGTTTTTCTTTTTCTAAAAGATTTATTTGAGAGGTAGAATTACAGACAGAGGGAGACAGGTCTTCCATCTGCTGGTTCACTCCCTAAATGGCTGCAATGGCCAGAGCTGGGCCGATCCGAAGCCAGGAGCTTCCTGTGGGTCTCCCACATGAGTGCAGGGACCCAAGGACTTGGGCCATCTTCTCCTGCTTTCCCAGGCCATAGCAGAGAGCTGGTGGGAAGTGGAGCAGCTGGGGCTTGAACCGGCGCTCATATGGGATGCCAACACTGCAGGCAGAGGCTTAGCCTACATGCTACTGTCCCGGGCCCTGAGTTTGACTTTTATTTGAGGGCTATGCAAAGTCACTGGAGGGTGTGAAGAGGGGAGCAGCAGGACGTGGAGTCGTCACGTCTGGTTTCTGTTGTGTCGCAGCTCCCTGCCTTGGGTAGCTTGTGTGCCTGCACTGTTGAACCTAGACTTGACCTACTACTTAACTCCTGGAAGAGGGTCCCCGTGTAATCTTGACGTGTGACTGCCTTGCAGGCGACATTCTGGACAAGGTCAGCGTCCACTGCCCCGTGTTCGACTACGTCCCACCAGAGCTCATCACCCTGTTTATCTCCAACATCGGAGGGAACGCCCCCTCCTACATCTACCGCCTGATGAGCGAACTCTACCACCCCGAGGACCACGTCCTGTGACCACGCTTGGCAGAGGTGGAAACCACGCAGGCCGACGCGGATGGAGAGCAGACCGAGCGTCGCTGCTGGGAGGCAGCCTGAGCCCCCGGGCCGGTCGCCCCCCATCGGACACCCGTCCCTCCACGCCTGCCTTGTGCGCTCGCAGGGCAGCAGGCTCACCCGCTTGGTTGTGGAGCCGTCGGTGACCTGGCTGCGGCTGCGGCAGGGACTTGGCCTGTTGAGTGGGGGTAGCCAGGACACTGGACACCTTGCTGGGATACAGACTTTTGCTTGGGAGTGGCCCCCACACCTTTTCACAGGCTGTGCCAATAAAAGCGCCTCCGGCCCACCGACGTGGGTGATTTATTGTCCTGGTCCCACGGAACCTCTCGGAGCAGCGGAGCCCTCCTTGTCTTCAGAGGGGCTGCAATTAGACGGAAACGTCTAAAATGCAGAAGCACAAATAATGCATTGGCTGCTTCCTTTTGTAGCTGACCGGAAATGGCCCCCAGCAGCTTGTTAGGGACCCGGGACGGTGGCGTCCAAGGCCTCTGTATCAGAGAACCTAAAGAGCAGTGCGCTGTCGTGGGCTCCATCAGCCTGCTGCGGGG
The DNA here is from genome assembly GCA_949820135.1 of Sylvilagus floridanus. Taxonomy (NCBI): domain Eukaryota; kingdom Metazoa; phylum Chordata; class Mammalia; order Lagomorpha; family Leporidae; genus Sylvilagus; species Sylvilagus floridanus. The sequence continues at coordinate 4,280,009 of OX463228.1, read as the reverse complement.
AGTGGTTAGAGCGTCCCGGAAGAGGGCTCTCGTGTCTTGTTAATAGCACCACGAGCGGGTCCAACCCTCGGGGCCAGTTTAGAAGCTACGCTGCAGAACTACTGGTGCAGGCACACAAACAATGCGCAGAGAGGTGTCTGCAGTGTCACGGCCTGAGTGTCGCAGGAGAGAGGTCAATAAATAAGTGGCATTTACACTGGGAACATCATGTGTAGGCTGCGGGAGAGGGCTCAGACGGTGCCAGCAGTGCAGTGTTTTGACTGAAGACTTTTTGGCCGGTTTGCCCAGCGTTTAATTTGAATTTGTTACCGATATTTAAAATCTGGAGATTGAACATTTGAAAAATTTTTCTTAAGAACTTTTCTTAAGAACTCAGATTTGGGGCCAGCGCCGTGGCTCAATAGGCTAATCCTCTGCCTTGCGGTGCCGGCACACCGGGTTCTAGTCTCGGTCGGGGCGCCGGATTCTGTCCCGGTTGCACCTCTTCCAGGCCAGCCCTCTGCTGTGGCCCGGGAATGCAGTGGAGGATGGCCCAAGTGCTTGGGCCCTGCACCCAATGGGAGACCAGGAAAAGCACCCGGCACCTGGCTCCTGCCATCAGATGAGCGCGGTGTGCCGGCCGCAGTGTGCAGGGTGCGGCGGCCATTGGAGGGTGAACCAACGGCAAAGGAAGACCTTTCTGTCTGTCTCTCTCTCACTGTTCACTCTGCCTGTCAAAAATAAAAAAGAACTCAGATTTGGTAACCGGGTTCACGTTCCCCGATGGCAGTGGTTGTTGGTAGCATCTGATCTCATTTTGTGGAAAACCCACTTCCCAGCGGATCCATTTAACTCGTTTCTGCCACCTACCTAACCCAGGCAGGCACCTGGGCTGTCACTCCTAACAGGGCTGGCTTCATAAGGAAGTCTTTCACTGATTTTATTCTTGTTTTTATTATTTCCGGGACAGAGCTCCCATCTACTGGTTAACTTCCCAAAGAACCGCAGTGGCTGGGGCGGACCCTGGCTGAAGCTGGGAACGGGGAACTTAGTCCAGGTCTCCCATAGGGGTGGCGGAGACCCCACCACCTGAATCATCCCTGCTGCTTCCCAGTGCACTCATTAGGAAGCTGGAATTGGGAGAAAGTCCAGGGCTGGAACACAGGTACTCTCATATTGGATGCACGCATCCACTAGGCCAGACGCATGTTCCAAGAAGTCCATGTTATACTGTTGGTTAAAAAGAAGTGGGGGGAAAAAAAACCCAAGCTGCAAAGTGCTTATGACCATTCTATCATTAAAACAACAAAATTACATGTATGTGGCACAGGGGAAAAGTTTGGAAGAATAACACCAAACAGTAGCAAGCAGGGAGACATCTGATTTTAATATGCTTATATATTGTTTCCAGTCTTTTTATTTATTTAAGAGTGAATTCCCAGTTGCTGGATCACTTCCCAAATACCCATCAAGGCTGGGCCAGGCCAAACCCAGGATCTGAGACTGAATCCAGGTCCTGCATGTGGGTGGCAGGGACGGAACTGCTCGAATCATCGTCTTCAGCTGCCTCCTGGCTGTGCAGTAACAGAATGGTGGCACTGGGAGGGGCTGAGGCTCGAACCCAGGCTCTCTGCTAGAGGATGTGGGCTTCCCAGGTGGCATTTTGACTGCCACATCAGACACCTGCCTGTTTCCATCCTCAAGTGTCCTACTTTAGTGAGTCACAGTTGTCAACTAAGAAGTCTCCCCAGGTGGTCTGGATGGCCTGCTGCCCCCTGTAGCCATGTCTGTGGGGGAGACGGAGACCCCTGGGAACCTACCTTTAAAAGGTCCCTGGGCACACTTTGGGAACACGGGCCAGTGGCAGGTTGTGAGGGAAAGGCCCCATCTACTTGATGCCTGTGTGAGATCGATCTTTGCTTAGGCCTCTAACTTCCCTAGGAAGGAAAAAAACAAGACTGGAGAGGTCAGCCATGACACTGACCCGAACCTATGACTCAGCAGAGCCTGACTCACTCTGGCCTCGGTCTGTCAGTTATTTCTCGAAGCATCTAAGACCCCACGCTTTCCCAGTGAAGTGGCTTACAGCTACCAATTATAAGCAATTGTCCCCTCCGAAGGCACTGATTCCAACAGCAGTGCACTTGGGTACAATTGTGTGGTTTGGAGTAAAAGCAGCAGTGAGTCAAGGAACTGAAATCTGTTCCTAGCTCCAAAAATGCTTTATGATACTTGTCCTCCGTGCATCTTGGTCTCGGCCTAAAATTAGCACCAACATCCTTCCCAGGCAGAGCTGAGGGGGAGGGGGTGGCTCTGCCTCACTGTGGTCATCTCTTCGGGGCCTGAGGCGGAAGGACCGCCGGCATGCGCATCCAAGTCAAGCAAAGCCCGTGCCATCTCAGCTCCCTCTCTCTCTCTCTGAGGAAGGGTGAGCAGCGGACAGAGCGCCTGACCAGGGCGGGGGAACCGTAGAGCCCACGCCCACTCTCAGCCTCGGTGCCCTCCTGCAGGCAGGGCCCAGACACTGGGGGGAAACTTGTGCCTTGGGGAGCGTTAGCAGCAATAGGACTCCTTGGATGTGAACGTCTTTCTGAATATGCTAAAGAAACCAAGTCAGATGATGCAGTTTGTAGAGACACTTTTCCCACGGCTTATATCTTCCAATTTGGGCGGAGGGCAGGAAAGGCATCATTCTTGGAACTCAAATAGGGTACAGAAATTCCTAATTTAGCTTGAGAAGAGAAGTCTTTGAAAAAATACTCTAGCAATAAAAACTGAAGTTGTAAAGTGATACCTCAGAGAAAGACACTGGGACCCGTAGGATCGTGAGTTTCACAGATGTGCTGTGAAAGCACTTCTCAGAGCGGTCTGTGGCGGCGTCCCCGGGCGACACAGGCTGCGGGTCGCACGCTTCCATTACTGAGCTACATGACCACAGGACTACATGCATAGAACTCGGCACATCAGAACTGCTTGGCCATGAAGACGGCACCAGATGGTGATGCATAAGATTATCATAGAGGCCACTGCCATCCATCCGTCCTCGCAAAAACTCCCTCTGCAGACGCACACCTAACCTGACACAGAACAGCTATTTTGAAATGTGGTTTGGAAGTGTTTCATATCTGGCCCACTTTGAATTATTCTTTCATTCACTAAACAGCTGTTCCAGGATATTGCGCAATGGCTAAGCAATTACTATTAATAACGAGCTATAGTCCAAGCCAGTCTCTTCACATCGCTCACACAATGTAGGGCGGCCTCTGAGCCAAACCTGCCCTTGAGACAGGGATGGCCTGGTGTTTGCATTAAATTCTGTGCTGCAGGAGGGATCCCTTCTGCAGTGGTTTCCCAGGCAAGTTACATGGAGACTTCAGACCAGCTTGCAGTCGGTGCTATGGCATAATGGGTAAAGCCACTGCCTCCGGTGCCAGTATCCTACGTGAGTGCCGGTTCGAGTCCTACTGCTCCACGTCTGATCCAGCTCTCTGCTGTGGCCTGAGAAAGCAGCAGAAGATGGCCCAAGTCCTTGGGCCCCTGCACCGACATGGGAGACCTGGAAGAAGCTCCTGACTTCAGATCGGCTTAGCTCTGGTCATTTGGCAAGTGAACCAGCAGATGGAAGACCTCTCTCTCTCTCTTTCTGCCTCTGTGCTGTAACTCTGCCTTTTGAATAAATAAATAAATCTTAAAAAAAAAAAAAACTTACCTAGCTGCAAGGAAGCTACTGCTACTTAGTGGTGACTTGATATCTGAAATTAATAATTTACGTGTAAAAGAGGTAATACAATGTTGAGGAATGATAAACTGTTTTTTAAAATGATATTTTTTAAGATTTATTTATTTATTTATTTGAAAGGTAGAGTTCCAGAGAGGCAGAGGCAGAGAGAGAGACAGAGAGAGAGAGAGAGAGAGAGAGAGAGGTCTTCCAACCGCTGGTTCACTCCTCAAATGGCTGCAATGGCTGGAGCTGTGCCGATCCAAAACCAGGAGCTTCTTCCAGGTTTCCCACATGGGTGCAGGGGCCCAAAGACGTGGGCCACCTTCTACTGCAGCATTCCTAGGACATAGCAGGGAGCTGGATCGGACGTGGAGCAGCCAGGACTGCAGCGCCACAGGCACAGGCCTAACTTACTCTGCCACGGTATCAGCCCTCACGTTCTTCACTCTGATGGAGGAATGCTAACCGCCTCCCATTCTGTGACAGAGCCAGCTGTGACTCTGAGAGGAAGCTGCCATATCCAGGCATCAGTTTCCTTCTCCCCTGACTAAAGCTAAACCTCTTGAAGGTACAGACAGCCACATGCGGCTCTGTTAACAAAAATTCTGATCAAAGTTACTGAAAAGTGGATGCTAAGAATGGCTGCACTTCACAGCTCACCCCTCAGGTTTCACTCTGATTACTAAGGTCTCGACCAACCAGAATCTAATAAAGTGGAAGCAGTAAATTCATAAACTAATGAAATCCTACTAAATTAGAAATATATCACAGGGGCCAGCGCTGTGGCCTGTCACCGACGTAGGGGACGTGAATGAGGCTCCTGGCTTTGGCCTGGCTCAGTCCTGGCTATTGTATCCAGGAGCCAGTAGATCTCTGTAAATCTTGCAATAAATTAATATTTTTAAAAAATGCCAGAAATTCAGTAAGAGAAGGTCTGTGAAGAATCATTTTGCAAACCTTAAAACACTGTGGTGTAATGGGTTAAGCCACCACCTGCAAAGCTGGCATCCCATACGGGCACTGGTTCTAGTGCTGGCTGCTCTGCTTCTGATCCAGCTCTCGGCTCATGTGCTGGGAAAGCAGCACAGGTGGCCTAAATCCTCGGGCCCCTGCACCCACGTGGGAGACCCAGATGAAGTGCCTGGCTCCCAGCTTCAGCCTGGCCCAGCTCTGGTTGTTGTGACCATTTTGGGAGTGAACCAGCAGACGGAAGCTCTCTGTCTTCCTCTGTCTCTAACTCTGCCTTTCAAATAAGCAATAGAAACATTAAAAATAAAAAAACAGAAAGCCTAAGAGTATCTTACGTGTGTCAGAAAATGAAACACATTTTTGTTCTTATAGCAGTTCAAAACAAAAGAGGATAAAACCCTACTATGTGGTAAAAGTCATCTATTGGATATTTTGGCTAATAGCTTGTTTTTATGCTGATGCATGTTACTTAGTTTATAAATTATTAAAATAGGGTAACACACTTGTTTTGTTTGAGTCGGGCTAGCAAGAAAGGCTGGCTACATAATTTATGCAGAACTTTTTCTAATCCTTTGGTTCTCTCAAGAAAATAGTAGCTGGGGATTATGTATATAGCAAAACCCTTTGAAATTGCACCCCCTCATCCTGTAAGAGATATTGCTAGATGTTTTTAAATTCTGTAAATTTGACCTAAAAAGTTTTTCAAAGTCCTGGGACAGCTGGCCTCCATGCCGGCTCTGGAGAATGAGGCACAGGCTCACGGCCAGGCCACCCACTGGCCTGGAGACGGCTCCCAGCAGCCTTGCAAATCCCCTGAAAAGACCCTCCTTCCTAAGGTCAAGCTCCCAGTCTGAAAGCCCGCGGCCCTGTATGCAGAAGAATGACAGCTGTTCTCAGACAGCGGTGTCTTTTCCTAGGGTTCCAACCACGTACACAGTCAGGGTCCCCTGGAAACGGGCACTCTTCCCCGAGTCTTCTCTGAGCACACGCTAATCAATGCAATACCCTCACTGCTAAGATCCACTCCAGGCCTGCTGGCAGACAAACTTTCTTCCAAATTTGTTTCCTGTATTAAAAAATGAGAAAATCATTCTATTGATATAAAAGCCGAATTAAGCAGGCTGGTCAGGAAATACAGAAGTAAGAATTCTCATCGCAACACCTTCCTCATCTACAGCACCCCGGTGCAGTCACCATCCCAGCTGTCTGCCCTTTCTCCCGTCTACACGACTGTAGTCTACTGAGTTCTATTAACCACAGATCACGTCTCTGAAAAGGGAGAGCACTTGCAGAAGGGTGACTTCTGGTCCCAAGTGAACCCAGAAGGCTCTTAGATCAACATAATGTACTAAAACCACGGTACAGTTTAAAAGACACCAAAATAATCCTGTCTCCTGAGAAGAGAAAAGTGTGGAACATTTCCGGTTAGGTTGAAAGAATAAATGTTACACTTGGATATGACAATTGCTTTCCCATAAATAAACACACCGTAAAATTTAAAAAAAAATCATATTTTAAAAAACAAATGCTTGGTATTTTCACCATTTCACTGGTTTGGGATAGGAACATCAGTCTCTGTTTTTAAAGAGGCAATAAATGGGGCCGATGCAGTGGCGTAATGGGTTAAGCCCCTGACAGTGGCGCTGATATCACATATGGGCGCTGGTTTGAGTCCCAGCTGCTCCACTTCTGATCTAGCTCCCTGCTATGGCCTGGGAAAGCAGTAACAGATGGCCCTAGTGCTTGGGCCCCTGCCCACAAGTGGGAGACTCAGAAGAAGCTCCTGGCTCCGGCTTCAGATAGCCCAGCTTCAGCTATTGCAGCCATTTGGGGAGTGAACCAGCCAATGGAAGACCTCTCTAAAACTTTGCTTTTCAAATAAACAAATAAGTCTTAAAAAAAAAAAAAGCAATAAAACAAACCAAAAATGAGGAGGAGAGCTTTAAATTTTCTCTATTCAGTCCTTGTCCCTGTCTCTTCTGTATCAGTAGTTTTACCCCTAAAGTAATGTAACTGATAGAAGACTTCAGGGAATGTTTTTATTGAGAGTAGAGAAATTCTTGAAGTCTGTGATTAGAACACAAAGCAGCAGCAGAGGAAAGTGAAGAATGAAGGCGAAAGAGGGACTGGTGGGAGAATCTGGAGCAGTCTAGAAAGACAGACTAGTCTTGGAGTTTAGCCTCAGCTCAATTACATGCATGCAAATTTGCAAATTGGAAAAAAAAAAAACACATCCCTCAAACATAAACCAACCAAACAATTAATCATTAAAATTTATCAAGAATTGAGTTCCAAACAGTCGCTATTATGTGGTAACCTCCTGTGTCCACAGATGCAGATGAATGAGCTGTCCTTGGGCTTGGATTTCATCCAGCTACTCAGCAAGAGAAGGACAGACGTGAGAGCCCTATGGCCTTGCAGGGGCTCAGATGCGCTGGGCTGGCGTGCTCAATGTGCTGCTGCCCCGGCTGCTCCCGCTCCAGTCCAGGGACACAGATCCTTAGGCTGTCCTGTCTCTGCTGTCAGTAGTCTGTACTCAGGGTGGCTCACAAGGAGCTACCGACTGCTGCAGATTCTGCCTTGGATTGCAACCTTCTGCTTTCCCAAAGAGACGCCACGCCTGGGCCATTTTGCGAAGTTTAGCAAGATTGGGTTTATTCTATGGGCAGAAAGAGAACCACTCCAGTTAGCAACAGGACAATCCAGGCAGCACAAGTGCGTTTCAGAGCACGGCTATTGACATCTACTTAGATTGCTAATTTCTGGATTAAGGAAGGACGACAGACTTCCTTGGGATTAGCATTTCTTTTCCTTATCATGGGAATCCAGAGTTTTTAATCAAGTAAGATCACCTGGGTGAGTCAGAAGGCTTTAGAAGCTGAAAACTCAAAGCAAGAAAAGATGCTGTAGCCCTTAGCAAGAAAGATAAGCACAGAAAATTCTGGAAATCAGCGCATGGACATTACTATTGCGCTTTCATGTTCTGTTTCATTTAAAATTGTAACAAGGACAGAGAAGGTCCTTAATCGAAACCACTCCGCGCCTTTATTGCATTATCCACATCACTGGGCTGCTGCGTAATCAGGGCCAAAGTGCAACCCGGAGGTCTCCAAAGCTTGGTTTCCTGCCTGCCGGTCCTCAAACCACAACCCTAGGCTCCTTGGAGATGGCTGGCTGCAGCCAAAGGTCACCATTTGTGCTCGCAAGAATATATTTTGCCAACAGCCAATCTGCTGTGTTTCTACGAGCTAGCTCCAGGAAAAACCTCTGCATCTTACGAAACCTAGAGCCAGCAGGCAACGCATGTTCAGGATGCATACGTCTGTTCGTGTGCTCAGCTGGAACCCACAAAACCATCTTGTGGATAATCTCGCAGTGCAGTCTAAGCTCCATGTGGAATCTGAGCTGGAAGATGAAATGGGTGGGGCTTTAAATGAAACTTCTGATGCATATATTTAAAGACTCAGCGTTTGGAGAGGATTAAGACAGATCACACTGGGACATCGGGGGCTGAAAAGTAAAGAGCAGACAAACCTTGCCGCCCTTGGTCTTGGCGGTTAGGAGTGTACCTGCTTTTCTTGCTCCAAGTGGTCCATGTCGGCTAACGGCAGCATAGAAGGTCTCCCATGAGCACATTGGAATGGCAGCTGGCAGCAGGACAGGGCTTCAATCAGGCGACGACTCTCCTCTAGGCTCAGTCCATCATTAAACTTAATGGCCCCTAAATCAGAGAGAGAAACAGGCTGTGGTGCATATGGTGGGAACCCAGTGCTGACCCTGGGGCAGAGCCAAACATCTGGAGGAGGAAACGTGTCTTAAGCTCCTGTAATGCTGCTTTAACTCTGCCTGAAGTTGGTGCTTGTGGCCACGCGTGTAACAAGGCTTTGGAACTGACCTTCTGTCTCAGCCTTTCCTTTTGGGCTTTTTTTTTTTTTTTTTAAGATTTATTTATTTATTTGAAAGCCAGAGTTACAGAGAAGCAGAGGGAGGAAGAGGGAGAGGGAGAGGGAGAGGAGGAGAGAGAGAGAGAGAGAGAGAGAGAGAGAGAGAACCACTGGTTCACTCCTCAAATGGCCGCAATGGCCAGAGCTGGGGGGATCTGAAGCCAGGAGCCAGGAGCCAGGAGCTTCTTTGAGTCTCCCACGTAGGTGCAGGGGCCTAAGCACTTGGGTCATCCTCCACTGCTTTCCCAGGCCGTAGCAGAGAGCTGGGTTGGAAGTGGAACAGCTGGGACTTGAACTGGAGCCCATGTGGGATGCCGGCACGGCAGGCGGGGGCTTTATCCGCTACGCCACAGCGCCACCCCTGGGGCTTTCTCTTCCTAATCTCTGTAGGAGACATTTCTTAACTCATTAGGATCTTGTTTTCAGATTTTTTTCTAAAAAAGTAAGAGCAGTATTTTGCCAATTCCTGATGGGTTTGTGAAGTTGAGGTTATGGTCAGTGGATTGTCTAATAGCATCTCTGACTGTGTCCTTACAACAGTCATTTTTAAAAAAGATTTATTTTATTTATTTGAAAAGCAGAGTTATAGAGTAAAAGAGAAGGAGGAAGAGAAAGAGATCTTCCATCTGCTGGTTCACTTCCCAGTGACCACCACAGCCAGAGTTGATCCAGGCTGAAGCAAGCCAGGAGCCAAGAGCTCCACCCTGTCTCCCACGTGGGTGACGGAGCCCAATAACTTGGGCCATCTTCCACTGTTTTCCCAGGTGCATTAACAGGGAGCTGGATGGGACCAGAGCAGCCAGGAATTGGACTGGCACTCCGAGATGGGATGCTGGCATGCACCATGACACTGGTCCCTACAACGTTAATTTTATTTACTTCTTTTTTCTAATTTCCAAAATACTCTTCCTAATCTATACTCCCACATTGCTTGAACCTGCCTTTATGCATACATAATTTCACTCTAACAGCAAACACTTATTAAACACGTAACTTTGCATTAGGAGCATTGCAGGCAGTGAGCAAGGCAGAGAATTTCCATTCTCATGGAGCATTCAGTCTAACAGGTGACAAACATTAAATAATTACATAATAGCTTAAATCACACATATAAGTATTATAAATTATAGGACCAAACCCAATTTACAAGGTCAGGGAAGGCTTTCTTGGTAAAACGACATTTAATCTACGTCCTTAGGCTAAGAAAGATGCAGCCAATTCAAGAAGGAGCAGAAAGGCTCTTCAAGGCAGAGGGAAGCAAGTGAAGAGGCCCTGAGACTTGCAGGGTTTAACACACAGCAAGAATAAGGCCGAAGGAGGGGCAGACACGTGGCCTGGACACAGTTAAAGCCCCGGTCTGCAGTGCCGGCATCCCATATGGGCGCCAGTTTGAGTCCCGGCTGCTCCACTTCCGATCTGGCTCTCTGCTGTGGCCTGGGAAAGCAGTAGAAGATGGCCCAGGTCCTTGGGCCCCTGCACCCACACGGGAGACCTGGAGGAGGCTCCTGGCTTCAGATCAGCGCAGCTCCGGCCATTGTGGCTGGTTGCAGAGTGAGCCATCGGATGGAAGACCTCCTTCTCTCTCTGTAACTCTGACTTTCAAATAAATAAATCTTAAAAAAAAAAAAAAAAAAAAAAAGACCAACAGACTATGTCGAGTGCAAGCTGAAGCATGGTGTGAGGTGACACTGGAGAGGCAGGAAGGGGCCCTGGAGGCCATGACGACCCAACGGATGGTGGTTGACATTTAAATTAGAACAACAGACTCAGAGGAATGATTCAAAAAGATTCCTCTGGGTGGGGAGAAGAATGGCTTAGAGGGAAGCCAGATTGGATGTTGGGAACTGGATAAGAGGCCATCAGTGGCAAGGATGAGGGAGGTGCCAGTGGAGAGGGACACAGGTGGAATTTTAGGATGTTTGTAGGAGACAGACTTAGGATGGACCGTGGTTACCACGTGGGGGGAAGACCGAGAACGAGGAGAGAACAGTGGAGGGGCTAAGAGGCAGGACTGTCACGGATTGGAGACCCCACTGTGGCCCCGTGACAGATGCAACAGGTTCTGTAACTGTCATGATCCCTAAAGTGAATTCCTCCAATCTACTTTCCATGTTTTGTCACACCACCCTACTCAAGAGCCCTCTGATTCCAAAGCTTCTCTATCAAATCTAAACGTTCTACTGCAGCCTTCCAGGCCCCTGCTCTTTCTTACCAGCCAAACTTCCTGACTCTACTGCTCCCCAGGAATAGTCTGTCTCTGTCTCTGTGTGCGTGCACAGGCTCCTGCAGGTGGAAACCCCGATCCACGCTATAAATCCATTTACAGTCAAATGTGTGTGCTGGTGTTCTGCTTTGTAGAAGTGATTTTTTCGGGCTTCATGTACATGTGCATTCGGTTTCTTGGTCTAAACTGTACCTTCCATGAGGTAAGCCGTGGACGTCCCTTCTGCTTCTCCCACACCCACTGCTCCTGCCTGTGCTCATGGCGCAGAGCAGTCCATGGCCAGTGTGTTGAGGGTCTTACCATGGCAGGCCTGGGAGGCCAGCACCTTCTGTACCGTCAGCGGCAGCGTCCCCTGGATGCTTCCAGTGGTCTGGAGCAGCTGATGCAGAAAGACATTAATAAGAAAAGGAACAATGGAGGCTGTTACGTGTGGTCCCTCTGCACGAAGCCCCCAAGTAAGAGGAAAGCTTACCTCTACTTGTTCTCGAAGAAATTCCTACAAGCAAGAAGGAAAACAGGCATTTATATTCTATTTGTCCTTTGGTAATTCATAAAATATTCTACTCTTCTTTAAAGCTTTGTTTATTTATTTATCTGAAAGGCAGAGTGACAGAGAAAGAGAAGAGAGAGAGAGAGAGAGAGAGAGAGAGAGAGAGAGTATCTCCTCTGCTGTTCACTTCCCAAATGACCACAGCCAGGAGCCAGGAACTCCCTCTGGGTCTCCCACATGGGTGGCAAGTACCCGACCCCAAGCACTTGGGCCATATTCTGCTGCCTTCCCAGGCACATCAGTAGGAAGCTGGACCAGAAGTGGAGCAGCTGGGACTTGGAACTGGTATTCCGATATGGGATGTTGGCATTGCAGCTGGAGGCTTAACCCACAATGCTGGCCCCCCAGTTTTCATCTTTAAAATATGCTTCCTGAAGGAGAGGGTTCCAGCAATACAGCACTGAGGTGGAAATGCATGTGGTGTTAGGTAGTTTGAATATGGACTACCAGGTGCACTGAGCAGACTGCTCCCTGGATGCAGAATACAGTTAGTTACTGTGACTCCCTCCTGCAACAGTGAAGCAGCTCCGGAGGCTGCAGAACTGGGACAGGGGCCATCATGAGTCAGCTGACTCAACACATGAGGCATGTTTCTCACCAAGAGGCTGTCTATCTGTGTTTATAATCTAAGCCGAACCAGTGTAATATTACACATAAACTAGGAATAAATACACAAAAGTCACAACACAACTGTGTACTCCCAACATACTTGTGTAATTATCACAAACATAAGCCCACCAGCTTTTGGGGGCAATTTCCTTCAAGTCAAAAACATTTTCGGAGACATTTTGTTGAGAAGTTTCTCCTCCCCTGTATATCTCTGTCCCTGGGGTAGCCCTTCCAATAGTTATGGCCCTTGGGGCTGGCGCTGTGACTTAGCAGGTAAAGCTGCTGCCTGCAGTGCCTGCAACTCATGTAAGCACCAGTTCAAGTCCTGGCTGCTCCATTTTGGATCCAGTGCTCTGCTATGGCCTGGAAAAGCAGCAGAAGATGGCCCAAGTCCTTGGGCCCCTGCACCCGCATGGGAGACCTGGAAGAGGCTCCTGGCTCCTGGCTTCAGATCGGCGCAGCTCTGGCCATTGTAGCCATTTGGAGAGTGAACTAGTGGATAGAAGACCTCTCTCTTTCTCTCTCTATTTCTGCCTTTCTGTAACTCTGCATTTCAAATAAAAATCTTTAGAAAAAAAATAGTTACAGCACTATGAGTAGTAATTTTTTTTTTTTTTTTTGACAGGCAGAGTGGACAGTGAGAGAGAGAGACAGAGAGAAAGGTCTTCCTTTGCCGTTGGTTCACCCTCCAATGGCTGCCGCGGTTGGCGCGCTGCGGCCGGCGCACCGCGCTCATCCGATGGCAGGAGCCAGGTGCTAGGTGCTTTTCCTGGTCTCCCATGGGGTGCAGGGCCCAAGCACTTGGGCCATCCTCCACTGCACTCCTGGGCCACAGCAGAGGGCTGGCCTAGAAGAGGGGCAACCGGGACAGAATCCGGTGCCCCGACCGGGACTAGAACCCGGTGTGCCGGCGCCGCAAGGCGGAGGATTAGCCTGTTGAGCCACGGCGCCGGCCAGTAATTTTTTTAAAAACATTTATTTATTAATCTGAAAGTCAGAGTTACACAGAAGATAGGCAGAGAGAGAGAGAGAGAGAAGTCCATCCGATGGTTCACTCCCCAGATGGCCGCAACAGCCGGAGCTGCGCCGATCTGAAGCCAGGAGCCAGGAGCTTCTTCCAGGTCTCCCACGTGAGTGCAGGGACCCAAGACTTAGGCCATCTTGTACTGCTTTCCCAGGCTACAGTAGAGAGCTGGATCAGAAGTGAAGCAGCCAGACTCGAACCAGCGCCCATATGGGAAGCCAGCACTTCAGACCAGGGCATTAACCCGCAGTGCCACAGCACCAGCCCCTGGGTAGCAATATTTGTAAAAGAACTTTGAAGAAGTTTACAGTAGATACTATTTCATACTACCAATTTGTTTAACTTCTAGAAGCAAAAAAAAAAAAAAAAGTGTTTTGAGATATGGTACATTTAATGATTTCTTCATAAGAAAAAAATTCACAGGATTTCCTCACTCACTCCTGGGAATGGCCACGAATAAAATAGCTTCCCAAGATGCCAGCAGGATACGTTTTTTTTTTAAGCCAGACTCGGAGCGTTCCCTCCCCCCTCACACACACTCGGGTCTGCCAGGCTTGTTACCGAGAGTGAGGTGGTAGACGCTACATCACACACATTTCGAGGCTGGATAACACGCGACAAGCGAACGTGAGCAGAGCGGCTCACAGCGCCTGGCCCTCTGACTACGCTCGCAGCGCAGGGACGGCACACCTAGCTTCTTCGCTCTTATCTCATGCTTGCATATTTGCACCCATGAAGTCCAGTGGGGGAAGGAGATGGGTCTCCTTCTCGGGTCACTTCATATTTCAGTGGTTTAATCAACACTGGATAGTTTAAGCAATATTTAAAAGGCCCATGAGGCAGGCTAGAAAACAGAACTGTATGGAACCATGTATTAACCGTCTTCAACTGCCAGGATTCAAGTAGCTACCTCAAAACACCAAAACTGTTCCAACTTTTTTTTATAGAAAACTTTTATTTTATAAATATAAATTTCGAAAGTACAACTTTGGGGCTGGTGCTGTGGCTTAGTGCGTAAAGCCACCGCCTGCAGTGCCAGCATCCCATATGGGTGCCAGTTTGAGTCCTGGATGCTCCACTTATAATCCAGCCCTCTCCTATGGCCTGGGAAAGCAGTAGAAGATGGCCCAAGTCCTTGGGCCCCTGCACTCACATGAGAGACCTGGAAGAAACTCCTGGCTCCTGGCTTTAAATCAGCACAGGTCTGACTATTGCAGCCAACTGGGGAATGAACCAGCAGATGGAAGACCCTTCTCTCTCTCTCTCTCTCTCTCTCTCTCTCTCTCTCTCCCTGTTCTCTCCCTCTCTCTCTGTTCTCTCCCTCTCTCTCTGTGTAACTCTGACTTTCAAGTAAATAAATAAATCTTAAAAAAAGGAGAAAGAAAGTACAACTTTTGGATTATAGTGGGGTTTTTTCTTTTTTTTATAGAAAACTTTTATTTAATAAATACAAATTTTGAAAGTACAACTTTTGGATTTTAGCAGTCCAACTTCTTTAGAATCAACAAAATCTCTCCTGATCAGCCTGACTTAACATAACCAAGATTTTCTGAAAACATAAGCTTTGTTTCAATTTGAAGTAAACTGCTTAACAGTAGTCTTTGAAGTCACTTCAGGAAAAGTTTTCATTATAATTTTCTGGTTAAATATTTAGGGATTGAATTGCAATAGAAGATCCTAACAGATTCTATCTTTTGGACTTAAGACAATTTGGAGCAGGAGACATAGAGAAAAGAGCTTTGCTGAGAGCAACCCAAAGGCTGTCAGATCAAAAGGCGCTTTCTGGAAGGGGTAGGCCCAAGATAACTGAAAAGCTGGCACTGCTGACTGCCCTCAGCCTACAGACATGCTCGTGTCTCTGCCATCCTAAACAAGGGTCCTCCCTCCGCCTTGTGTCCTCCCCACACTCCCCAGCCACCCTGACCTCCGGTTCTCACCCTCTCTTCATAGAGCCACATTCTTGAGTGGCTGATTCAGCCTCCTTCCCTCTCTCTGCACTCGCTTCCCACCCACTGCTGCTCCACTTCATTCCCAGGAAGTGATTTCTCCAGGGCGCCAGTGTCCTCAGGGCCACAACCAACCTCTCAGCGTTACTTTAGGCCACTGTTGACCACTCCCTTCTTGATTAAAACTTCCGTTGGTTTTGCCAACACGACTTCTCCTGACCAAACATTTCCAATCTTGCTTGCAGTTCCTTCTTTCTAGCAGTCGCTTTCCAGACCTCTTCCAAAACACACACAGCCCAGACGCTGGCATCCTGTGGGCTCTACGCCTTGCACTCTTCCTTCTTCACTCTTCATATTCTCCCTGAACAATCACTTCCTCTAGGCCCTTCTGCGGCTTGTGGTACATGAAAACATACATCCTAACTCTCCAGCAGAGGCATAGAGCCCGGATCTCTTTTCCTCATCTACTGACCCAATGGACATCTCCACCTGCAGGCATGCAATGCTTCTGAGGCCGGACTCCCAACCCAACTCCCAGGCTGGACGTGCGCCTCCTCCTGCTTCCTTTCTCTGTCCATGGCACCACCATTCTTCTAAGCTGCCTAGGCTAGAGCCCCTAGAATCAGAGTAACATCGTTTTTCCCTCATTTTCTTTACTTTTTAAATTAAAAATAATTTTTTAAATATTTTGTTTATTTATTTATTTGAGAGGCAGATTTACAAACAGAAGGAGAGACAGAGTGAAAGTTTTCCATCTGCTGGAATGATCATTCACTCCCCAAATGGCTGCAATAGCTGGAGCTGGGCCCATCTGAAGCCAGGAGCTTCTTCCTGGTCTCCCACACGGTACAGGGGTCCAAGGACTTGGGCCATCTTCCTCTCCTTTCCCAGGCCACAGCAGAGAGCTGGATCAGAAGTGGGGCATCTGGGACACGAACTGGTGCCCTCACGGGATGGGCACTACACAGACCACTACAGTACCGGGCCCAGGTCCTTCAGACCTTACCTCCTACACTGTGTCTCAAAGCTGCCCCTCTTCTCCAGCCCCACTACTGTCAACCGAGTCACATCCTCATCCCACGTTATCTCAGCCTCTCAACGGTTCTCCCTGCCACAGATTCTTCCCATATCAGTTCATCCCCCAATTTATCTCCTAAATCTATCGTCCAGTTTTTCTTTTAGATATTACTCAGATAATTCAGATTCCTAGAGAAATGGCACACAAAGTGGATGTGCACTTGCCTGCGCTTCACATAGAGAGCTATAGATACAGGAGCAGGAAGCAGAATAAACAAAGGTCACCAGTGAGGAAGGAACAGGCAGATTTGAAAAAGAACCAAATAAGACTTCCAGAAATAAAAAATGTGGTCACTGACATAAAAGATTCAGTGGATAAGTTAAACATATTTTTAAACAGCAGATGAAGACAGCCCTTTAATTCACTGGAAGATAAGCAAGGAAATTTCCCAGAATGTATCGCAGAATGATAGAATAATGGAAAATAGGAAAAAAGTTTGAGACAGGGAGAACAGAAAGAAAATCCAATAAACATCTTACAGGATTCCAGGAGACAAGAGAGAGAATGGGCAAGCAGCACTGTTTGAAGTGATGATGATTATACACTTCCCAAGTGGAAGAATGATGACTCTAAAGAAGGAAATAAAAATAAATCCACACAAAGATACATCACGAGGAAATTGCATAACATTAAGGTCAAAGAGAAAATCTTAAAACTAAAAGCACCCAGAGGGCAAAAACAATCAGATTACCCACAAAGTAACAATAATTAGATTGACAGTGAACCAAAGTTCATTGTGAGAAGTAGATGGATATTTTCAAAATGTTGGGCGTAATTGGCAATGTGGAATTCTATTTTTAGCTAGACAATGCAGCAAATGTGAAGGTGCAATAAAGGTATTTTTAAAGGCAGCTTATCATTCGTGGGCTTTAAAAAGATTTACTTTTGTGAAAAAAGAAAACAATGCACAAGGAATAAGTAGGATGCAACAGACAGCCATGAACAAAGACTCTGGTAAACACTGTAGTTAATCTAAATAAACACTGATTATACTATAAATGACTACTGAAGGATTAAAAAACATAGTGGAATTAAAATACGAGAGGCATGGCAGAGCAGGTTAAGCTACTGCCTGCAATGCCAGTATTCCATTTGGGCATCAGTTCAAGTCTGAGTTGCTCCACTTCCAATTCAGCTCCTCGCTAATGCCCCTAGGAATGCCCAAGTACTTGGGTCCCTGCCACCCACGTGGGAGACCCAGACAGAGTTCCAGGCTCCTGCCTTCAGCCTGGACCAGCCTCAGCCAGTGTGGCCATTTGGGGAGTGAATTAGCAGATGGAAGCTCCCTCTCTTTCTCTGTAACTCTGCCTTGCAAATAAATCTTTAAAAATAAATAAATAAAATATAGACAACAACAAGAGAAATGGGAGAGTGATGGGAGATTAAGATTATAATTTTTTTTTATAGTTTAGGAAAAGGACAGTGAAACTAGTTACCTTTAAACTTTACTAACTACGCATGCTAAAACTCAAGGTTAATATTTTAAAAGACATAAGAAAGATTATATAGCTTCTAAACCATTATCGGAAAAAAAGAGTAAATAAGGAAGACTATTATAAGAATCAGGAAAGAGGGGAAGGCAATAAAGAAAATAAATTGTATTTGTTGTAAAAAAATAAATAAAACGGGGCTGGCTCTGTGGTGGCATCCCATTTGGGCACCGGTTCAAGTCTCGGCTGCTCCACTTCCGATCCAGCTCTCTGCTATGGCCTGGGAAAGCGGAAGAGGATGGCCCAGTGCTTGGGCCCCTGTACCCACGTGGGAGACCCAGAAGAAGCTCCTGGCTCCTGATCAGTGCAGCTCTGGCCGTTGCGGCCAGTTTGTGAGTGAGCCAGTGAAGGGAAGACTTGTTTCTCTGCCTCTCCTCTCTCTGTGTAACTCTGACTTGCAAATAAATAAATGAATCTTTAAAAAAAAAAAAAGTCAAGAATTAAAGACAATGGTCCTTCTAACACCTCAATGCTGCCTCCCAGTTTTTGAAACCTTTACCAAAATATCATATACAGCCTGTAGTCCAGGAGCTAGTACTGAGTGATGTGGGCCACACGCTACCTGATACACCTGCACCCCACCCCGCAGGGCCGGCTACAGTCCTGAGCACTCTGTGATTCTGGTCCACCTCCCTGTCAATGTGCACTCTGGGAGGCGTCAGGTGATGGCTCAAGGACTCGGACCTGTGCCATCATGTGAGAGACCCAGCTGGAGTTCCAGCTCCTGGCTCTGGTCTGGGCCAGCCCCAACTGTTGTGGCCATTTGGGGAATGAACCAGAGGACAGACTCATTCTCTCGTCATTCTACCTTTCAAGTAAATCAAAGTAAATAAATATCTTAAAAATGCAGTTTAACTGGGCCAGCACTATGGCATAGTGGGTTAACCTGCTGCCTGTGCCGGTTTGAGAACCGCTGTCCCACTTCTGATCCAGCTTCCTCCTAATGGCCTGGGAAAGCAGTAGAAGATGGCCCAAGTCCTTGGGCCCCTGCACCCACGTGGGAGACCCAGAAGAAGCTCCTGGCTCCTGGCTTCAGCCTGGCCCAGCCCAGCTCAGCCCTGGTCACTGTGGCCATTTGGGAAATGAATCAGTGGATGGAAGATCTCTCTGTTTCTCCCTCTCTCTGTAACTCTTTCAAATAAATAAACAAACTGTTTTAAAAAACACAGTTTAAAATATATCTTGCTCTCCTATTTAAAATTCTCCATGAGTTTCCTGTAGGAAGAAATGCAAACTGCTTAGCAGACTGTGCTGAATTCCCTTAGGACTTGGCCTTGCCAACTTCACTCGCCTCAGCCAGTCCCACCACTGCCCTGTAAACAAAGGGTCTGCTCCAAGTCTGCTCTGTCTGCTCCTCTGCCTACAGTGCCCTCCTCCCTGCTCTGTACTTGGCAGTTTCCCACCATCCAGTGAGACTTTTCTTAAGAAAAAGCTTTTCTGTGACACTTTTCCTTGATCTACACCTCCCTGGGCACAGTAATCAGTCTGCGATTCTTTTTTTTTTAAGATTTATTTTACTTATTTGAAAGAGTTACAGAGAGAGGCAGAGACAGAGAGAGAGGTCTTCCTTCTGCTGGTTCACTCCCCAGTGGCTGCAACGGTCGGAGCTGAGCTGATCCGAAGCCAGGAGCCAGGAGCCAGGAGCCAGGAGCTTCTTCCGGGTCTCCCACATGGGTGCAGGGGCCCAAGGACTTGGGCCATCTTCTACTGCTTTCTCAGGCCATAGAAGAGAGCTAGATCGGAAGAGGAGCAGCCGGGACTAGAACCAGCACCCATATGGGATGCCGGCGCTGCAGGCCAGGGCTTTAACCTGCTGCGCCACAGTGACGGCCCCCAGTCTGTGATTCTAACACTCCTGAGTGTACTGCTAGTAGCCTATACTCGACTATACTGTAATTATTTATTTTTAAAATTTTTTTAAAGATTTATTTTTATTTATTTGAAAGTCAGAGTTACACAGAGAGAGGAGAGGCAGAGAGAGAGAGAGGTCTTCCATCCGATGGTTCACTCCCCAGATGGCCACAATGGTTGGAGCTGCACCGATCTGAAGCCAGGAGCCAGGAGCTTCTTCCGGGTCTCCCACTTGGGTGCAGGGGCCCAAGGTCTTGAGCCATCTTCTACAGCTTTCCCAGGCCATAACAGAGAGCTGGATCAGAAGAGGAGCAGCTGGGACTAGAACCGACGCCCATATGGGATGTTGGCGCTTCAGGCCAGGGCGTTAACCGCTGTGCCACAGTGCGGGTCCCAATACTGTAATTATTTAAATGGTCTCTTCCTCACCTGAAGCAGATGCCTAGCACTCAGCAGGTAAACACCATGAATGCTTGTTGAATACAAGAGGAAGACAAAGAGTATCTAAACACAGCATAACGTTCCTATCACTCAGCAGCTCCCCCTGACATCCTCAGCTACGTGTTACCTCCACGATACTCTTGGTCACAGTAGATCTTCCTCTGCGAAGTTCATTGGCTTCTCTTTCCACAAAGCACAGTGGCACTTTTGCCACCAGGATCAGAGACTCGCTAGTGTCTGGAAATACAAATTCAAGGCCCAGATCTTCCAGACTCTCGTGGTAACACCTACAGAGAGAAGCTGAAATGTGACAGCTTACTTCATTCACGCTACAGTACTGATTCCAAGAACCTATTTCTCAAAAGCTAACATGCGCTTTAAAGATTGCTTTCCTCACTTACACCTGTGTGTCCGGGGTGCTATGACAAAATCTTTCCCAATGACAGTGGTCCTTCCTCACCTGCAGCTGTGTTTTCCTCAGTTCCGGTTACGCGTGGTTCAACAGCAGTGCAAACATATTAAGTGGAAAGCTGCAGAATTAGCCAATTCCTAAGTGTTACGTTGTGTGCCGTGCTGTTGTGCGTGCTGCAACGTCGCAGTCTTGCTCTGTCCTGCCTGGGACATGAGCCGCCCCGTTGTTCAGGGCGCCCACACTTCTCTGTGGTCACATCAACTGCCTACTGCAGTGCTGTGTTCAAGGAAAACTTTTTATTTAATAATGGCCCGCCCCAAAGGGCATGAGTGGTGAGGGAAAGGAGACACTACAGCATAAAATGCTGGGCAGATTCACTCCTGTACCGTGTGCAAGACTACAGGGCTCACAGGGAAAGAGACAGGCTCTGTGGGGTGCAGCTATCCAATGGGGCCCTGAATGTATCTGCTGCAGGTAAGGGGGTGTTACCTTGTATTAACCTTCATTTTTTTTTTTCTGGTTTCCATAGAGAGAAACAATCTGTTTCTGAGTCTGGTGCCTAGGTTTTTATTTTTCACTGAGGAACTGCTAACTTCTCCTTGAGCACTTGACCAGATTTGGCACAAAGAAAAGGACTGAGAATGTTTTGAATCAGCATTAGAGCGGGGAGGTAATTAACAGCCCCAGGACGGAGAGGTCCTAATTAACAGGATGTAAATAAATGGATCTGTCTCTAATATAAATTATGCCCCAGAGAAGAAGATTTATTGGCAGTAGTGTTTTCCCAAACCTGAAATAAACTGGGAGATGAGTCTTTTTCATTTTCAGTAACGAGTGCTGCCCAGAAGTGGGAAAACATCCTATCTTGTGACCCAATACACGATTTGCCCCCTCTGGCATCGCAGTGCTCACCTTCTTCCCAAAAGAAGTATGGTAATGAAAACTAAGAATCCAGAACACACCAAGACAACGTAGAATGGAAGCAATTACTGCAGTAACTTTGCTTTCAGAAAGAGCACAGCATAAATACTGACTGTTCCCAGAAATGGGAAGAGTGCTCTATGCCAACTGCTGGAAAACATTATCAGGGAAACCTATGCCATACTCAACAGCTGGGACACAGTGCAAAGAACAGCTTCTGGAGTCCAAAGACCTGCCTTTGAGCCTGCCCCAGCACTCACTGTGATGATCAGATCCAGTCAGATCCTGTCGTGGTCTCTTTCCTCACTGAAATAGTGGAACAGCAGTTATGCTAATACCTCCAGGAAGCACTGTGGGCACTTTACACTTCAAACATCACAGCCCCGTGGTGGCACTAACCGTAGGAGTCTCCTTTGTTCCTCCGTCACCGTTATCTCGAGTGGAGGAATTATGGTGGAAGACAGTAATTTTTTCCGACCAGACCCTGGTGGTTGTTGCTTCTCATAGGATTCTGCCGGAAGGAAGACGAAGGGGTTAGGAGTAGGAAGGGAAGTCTAGACTCAAACACAAATGGAATACGGTGAGGCGCAGTCATGGCACAATTATTCTAGCGTTTGCTAGAGTGTTCAGCTTTGGATTTTGAATTTCCATTATTAAAGTCAGACTGGTAATGTCCAGCCTGTCGACTCAGTTTATCAGTATTTTCCAAATAAGCCTCAAACCTTACATGGAAATGAGCAATGCAGTGTCCCTGTGGTTCAGTAACAGAAGCGAATAATGCAGGTTAATGGGGAAGTGACATGGGTTCACCACACACTGCTATGGCTCAAGAAGGCTTCCTGTTCCTTCAGGAAATGCTCCCAGGTTTTGAAGAGTTAGTACTGTCTGCAAATGGCACAGGGCCTGGATCAAGTCAGCTTTTCTATCACTGCTTCCATTACATCTTTCCCAGTTCTTAGGCTTTCACTTTATAAGGAGAAGTGAAAATGGTAGCAGTAGCATTGCCCATGAAGCAGCTCCTGATTCTGACAGTCAAGGTTTTCATTACTGACCTCAGGAGGTTTCCTGGGCTTTTGTATCACTTGAACAAACTGCTTCAGGATGAAGCAACACTTAGCAAGCATGTATTAAATCTGAAAGTTACACAGAAAAGCAGCGACACTGTTGCTCCTGGAGAGAGAAGCCAAGTGGGCGGGAGACCCAGCAGACTTCAACACACTCCTATGCCATTCAGAGGTGGAGCAATTTGATTAGCAAACTAAATCCGAAAGTACAAACGGTGGATGCACAGAGCTGCTGGGGTCTCATGTACCCGAGGTCACGTGAACTAGACCTGTCCTGAGGCACCACCAGTTAACAATAAATAGAAAGCAAATAAGCCTTTGATATGTAAAAAAGGCTTCATGTGTTTGAAGTAGGACCGTGAACTCTATATCCTTTCAGTTATGAGGCCAGACCAAGGACCTCACCTCAAAATTTTTCAACATACAATGCATCTTTTTTCAAAACAGTCACAGTTAGAGAAAGTCTTTCTGGTGCACTAATTCTGCGGGGGAGGCTCAAGTCTTTTCTGGTCACAAGCGGATCCTCACCAGTAAGAAGCTGCTCCAGACGGATGCGCTCGTGGGCGGCATGCTGGTCCACCAGGACGAGCAGGTTTCCACCTGGGGGGTTACAAGCGTTACCTGGGGCGCAGGTGCACAGGAGGCAGGCAGCAAAGGCTTATTCAGACTACTCAACAACATGAGCGTAAGCAAAAATATACTCAGTAATACAACTGTTTCTTTTATTTCCTGAGAAATCGAAACTATGGGGGAAACACTAACAAATATATATCCCTGATGAAAAGCTTTTTAGTTTATCAGTATTTCATTTATAAAATTAGGTTAAAGTCCTTCATTCCAAATGTGTAAATACTAGTTTTGATTTATTAATGAAACTTCAATACAGTGAAGGATCATTAACCACATTATTATGACCAGCGGACCCTCAACTGCAAGCTACTCTGAAACCCAGGAAGAATGCACATACTTTAGATCAGAGGCCAGGAAATTTTTTCTGTCAAGAGCCAGATGGTGACCGTACAGTTTTAGACCATACAGTTTCTGTCATCACTACTAACCTATTCATTTTGAGCCAAAGCAGCCACAGACAAGATGTGTTCCAATAAAACTTTATTTGCAAACACTGAAATAAGAATCTCATATTATTCTAAATGATTTATTTGAAAGATAAAGAGTTACAGAGAGAGAGAGGGAGAGAGAAATCTTCCATCCACGGTTCATTCACCAAATGGCCACAACGGCCAGGGCTGGACCAGACTGAAGCCAAGATCCAGGAATTCCATCTGGGTCTCCCACAAGGCTGACAGGAGCCCAAGCACTTGGATCATCAACCACTGCCTTCCTGGGCACAAAAGCAAGAAGCCGGATCAGAAGCAGAGTGGCTGGGACTTGATCCAGCACTTTGATACAGGATGCTGGTGATGCAAGCAGTAGCTTAACCCACTGGTCCTGAAATGGATGTTTAAAAATAAATTTAAAAGGGGCTGGCTGGCGCTGTGGCTCACTAAGCTAATCCTCCGCCTGCGGCGCCAGCACTCTGGGTTCTAGTCCTGGTTGGGGCGCCAGTTCTGTCTTGGTTGTTCCTCTTCAAGTCCAGCTCTCTGCTGTGGCCTGGGAGTGCAGTGGAGGATGGCCCAGGTGTTTGGTCCCTGTACCCGCATGGGAGACCAGGAAGAAGCACCTGGCTCCTGGCTTCGGATAGGTTCAGTGCACCGGCCGTAGCGGCCATTTAGGGGATGAACCAACAGAAGGAAGACCTTTCTCTCTGTCTCTCTCTCTCTCACTAACTCTGCCTGTCAAAAAAAAAAAAAAACTTAAAAAAAATTAAAAAGGGGCTGGCATTGTGGCACAGCGGGTTAGGTAACCGCCTGCAACTCTAGCATCTCATACTGGAGCACCAGTTTGAGCCCTGGCTGCTCCACTTCTGATCTAGCTCTCTGGTAAATGCACCTGGGAAAGCGCGGAAGATGGCCCAAGTTTCTCAGGCCACCCATGTAGAAGAGCAAGACAAAGTTCCTGGTTCCTGGCTTCGGCCTGTTGTGGCTTTGTGAGGAGTGAACCAGCAGTTGGAAGATACCTCTCTGTCATTCTGCCTTTCAAATAAGTAAAATAATCTTTAATTAAACAATTAAAAATTTTTAAAACATGTCTTTCAAAAACAAAAATAAACAAAAAATACTACCTGTAGCTGGGTTTCCCACTGGTCAAAGTCTGCCCTGCTTTAGACTGAGTTGCTCAGATTTTGATGAGCAAACACATCACCTAGGGACCTTATTAAAATGCAGATTGATTCAGAAAGCCAGCGTTGGGACACAAGCTTATGCAATTCCAACCGACTCCCAGGCAGTCCATGTGCAGCAAGGCTTTGGACTCTCAAGAACAAGGCAGCATGTCCTGACCCCAAAAAGCCAATCTAGAGGAAGTTCCCTCCGCACGGGTAGAACCGATCCTCAGTGACAGGGCTCGGACATTTTTCCAACTTCCATTTGGTTACTCTTGGCCGAAAGGTTAAGATTTATTGCTACTGATTATATTGAAATAAGAGTCTTCCTCTTAAATCTGATAAAAATAGACACTTTTAAAATTTCTATTAAAAGATTAAAAGATTGTTCCTGTGACACCATCAAATTCAGAGTGTAAAAACTGAGAACTTAAAGAACAAAAGGAGATGTTCGCCAGCGTGTTCAACCACAGAAAGGCTCCCCACGTGCTGAATTTCAAACTCCTTTGAGGACAGGCGGAGCTGCAGCTGCCTGTGATGAACACGGAACATCCTGTATTGGGCAAAACAATGGAATAAATAGGAAACTGTAAGGGAGTGACCTCAACCTTGAAACCAGAACCGATGTTAATCACTGAGATTCAGGACACTGTGAAATCCACCCTGCAACCTGGCTGGAGAAGTGATTCACCTTTTTATTGTTTACATAGTGTTCATGATATTTTTCATTCCTTAAATGAAGCAAAGTACATGAAAGTAATTTACTCATCCAGCTGCTGCATTTCAAAAATTTTTTAAAAATATTTTAACACAGTAGCATAGAACGTTCATGAAGGCAGGAATCTCTGCCTGCTGTACTCCCAGCAAGTGTAGCAGTACCTGACATATGACAGGCACTCAATAAATACAGAATGAAACTGGAGGCCGTTATGTTCAGTGAAATAAGCCAGGTACAGAAAAACAAATGATGTTCCCACTCATACATGGAAGCTAAAAGTGCTGAGTTAGTAGATGTAGAGAGTAAACAGTGGTCGCCATAAGTTCAGAGGGAAAGAGGGGAGGACAGAAAAGGTTGGGGGCAGGTGCTGTGACCAAGGAGGTTAAGCTACTGTGTTGCCAGCATTCTGTATGGGCCCTGCTTTGTGTCCTGGCTGCTCCACTGCCAATCTAGCTCCCTGCTAACGGCCTAGGAAAGCAGCGGAAGATGGCCAAAGTGCACGGGCCCCTGCCACCACAAGGGAAATAGGAAAGAAGCTCCTGGATCCTGGCTTCAGGCTGGCCCAGCCCTGGCCAATGCAGCCATTGGAGAGTGAACCAGCGAATGGAAGATCGATCTTTCTCTCTCTCTCAACCCATTCCCATCTCTCCCCTTTCTCCCCTTTCTCCCTTTCAAATAAAATGAATAAATCTTAAAAAAAAAAAAAAATGGAGGTCAGGTACTGATGTCTTACATTATGAGGGTGACTTTGGTTTACAACCATCTTTTACACGCTTTCTAAAGAACTAGAAGAGAAGAATTTGAAGGCTCCGAACCCAAAGAACCGATCGATGTTTAAGGAGGTGGAAGTGTTACCACCCTGACCGTTCACTGCACACTGTCTGCATCACCACACTGAATTCCATACCAATCATTTTCATATGTCGATACAAAATTCCTTGACAAAAAGAAATACACTATGGTTTTAACAGGCAGAGTGATACAAAAAGATTCAGAGGTATTGCTATCTTTTAAAACTTAGCGTTTAATATATGCTTGGTAATTCAATTAATATTTATTAAAGAATGGATTGCTTACCTGGCATTTACTAAGACTATAGATCATAAGCGTCTTCAACCCCCAACACACACAAAACAGTAACTGTGCAGTGGTGGGGAACATCTGGCCCTGCCAAGGCAACTAAAGGCAGCACTCGCATTTCAATACATCTATAGCAGGCTAATTTTTAAGTTGGTAATCTTGTATAGCATGTGCATAATGTTATAAATATCCAAATGGCCCTTGCCAGAAAAAAGGCTCCCCACCCCATTAATGGATGTGTCGATTAATTCTAGTCATCATTACACAATATACCCATAGATCAAATCATCACTCTCTACAGCTTAACTTTATAAAATTTCCTTCGTCAACTATACCACAATGAAACTGGAAAAAATAAAACTAGTGCTACTATAAATAAATAAGTAAACAAATATAAACATGAATGAGTGAATATTCTTTAGGATGTCATACTGTACTACTGTATTTTATAGTAGACAGACACGTACAACATAAAATGCTAATATACGGCATTAGTGTCACTGTAATTTAAAACAATAATACTAATATTTTTATCCACTAAAATAGGCAAATACCAAAATTAGGATAAGTTAATTAAAGGAAGAAGTTGCAGTTGGCATTTATGAATGACAGTTAAAATACTTGTACTGTGATTTAGGAAAATGTATTTATGTAAGAGTATTCTTTGGTGGTATCAAACTAATGCAATGATAAGGGGCAGGCGCTGTGGCACAGCCGGTTAAAGCCCTGGCCTGAAGTGCCGGTATCCCATATGGACGCTGATTCTAGTACCAGCTGCTCCTCTTCCAATTCAGCTCTCTGCTATGGCCTGGGATAGCAGTACAAGATGGCCCAAGTCCTTGGGCCCCTGTACCGGCGTGGGAGACTGGGAAGAAGCTCCTGGCTCCTGGCTTCGGATTGGTGCAGCTCTGGCCGTTGTGGCCATCTGGGGAATGAACCAGCAGATGGAAGACCTCTCTCTCTGTCTCTACCTCTCTCTGTAACTCTGTCTTTCAAATAAATAAAACAAATCTTCCAAAAAATACAATGATAATATAAAATCCTGAGGGGAAAAAAAAAACGCAAAGAGATGAGGGGAGGGCACCCGGCCTAGGAAGTAAGATGCTGGGTAAGACACCCACGTCCCCTGCTGGAGTGCCTAAGCACAATACCAGGTCCAGCTCCTGACTCCAGCATCCTGCCAGTGCAGACTCTGGGAGGCAGCAGCGATGGTTCAGGTAACTGGGTTCCTTTTTTTTTTTTTTTTTTAATTTGACAGATAGAACTAGACGGTGAGAGAGAGACAGAGGGAAAGGTCTTCCTTCCATTGGTTCACCCCCCAAACGGCCGCTACGGCAGGAGCTGTGCCAATCTGAAGCCTTTCAAATAAATAAATAAATCTTAAAAAAAAAAAAAAAAGGATGGCTTGAGATTTTATCATGTTGCCCAATTTAAAATGTATGGTTTTATTTCTAAAATTTTCCACTTAACATATTCAGACCACAGTTGACTATGGATAACTAAAACTGCAGAAATCAAACCAAAGATACGGAGAGGCTCCTGCAAATATCCTCAAGATTCTTCTCCCATTAAAAACATCTCCTCTGCACTCCCCTCCCCCTTCTCCAGTCCCTCCCTTCCGCATCACATTTTTCTGAGTCTCCTCTGGTGGTCTCAGTGAGCACAGTCTGCATTTTGTCTCCTCTCTCCCTCAAACAGCTCTCATTGGCTACCGTCCCTGATCTCTGTCTGAAAACCACAGGCTCACCTCGCTTACTGTCTCAGCAGCAGGGAGCAGGAGTCTTCGCTTTACAACACAACATTCTTCTGTTTTCCTCCCGTTTCTCTAGCAATTCCTTCGCAACCTCTTTTGCTGGCTCACTCTTTTCTACCTAGCCATCACATGTTGAATTATTCTAGATTCAGGGCCTCTCCTCACTACTCATTCTTTTTTCTAGATGATAAAAGTTTATGCTAGGTGTTCAATGACAAATTTTACGCTGAAAACTTAAATTTGTATCCCTAGATCAGAACAGCACTTTTCCAGTCCAGAGCTGCAGGATCCACTCCATTCCTGGCATCTCTTATCTCACGATGTTCCCCGTTCCCAGTCTGCTCTACCTCCAACATCACCCTGCAACATCATCCACTGAGCTACGGAAGGAAGAAAACCAGGGGTCACCTTTGAGATACCCTCCCCATATCCAATGCATCACCAAACCCTGCTGAGTTGATTCCCTAAATATGTTTTCATTTATTTCTCACTCGTCTGTCCTGGTCTCAGCTAACCATTGTTTCTTAAATACTGTGATATCTTTCCACATCACTTGCTCTGTAGTTACTGGAATTCCACTCCCACTGCCAATCCATTCTCCATACTACAATCAGAACATTCTTTCCAAAGAGCAATGTGATGTGGTACATACCACCCCCAAAATGACACCAAATTGATTGTTTCCCCTCGGTGTTGGGACAAAGCAAAGTTTATAACTGTTATTCAAGGTCTGGCTCCTCCAACTGCTCTCCAGCCTCATCTCCAGCTACACTTGCTCTGCTTCTGCATATGTCACTCCCTCCCTTCTGCACCCAGTTAACTCATGCTCATACTTCAGATCTTCAGATCTCACTTTATCAAGAAACTTTTTCTTGGCCCCTCTGACAAAATCAAATCTCCCAATACAGGTTCATATAGCATCTTGTATTTTTTACAACATAAGCTAGCGTTACAATTTTATGTTTGTTATTTATCTGTTTCTCATGAGTATAGCTTTTCCCATCATCGTATCCTTAGGCCTGGTATACTCCCCAGTATACAACAGGAATTCATTCGATATTTGTTCAATGAGGGGCAGGCATTGTAGCACAGGGAGTTAAGGCAATGCTTGGGATGGCCACATCCCATTTCAAAGTGCTGGTTCAAGTCCCAGCTGCTGTTTCCAATCAAGCACCTTGCTAATGTACCTAGGAAGCAGCAGGTGATGGAGCAAGAGTTTGAGCCTGCCACCCAAGTTAAAGACCCAAATAGAGTTCTTGGCCCCTGGCTTTGGCTTGGCTCAGCCCTGGCTATTGTGGCCATTTGAAGAGTAAACCAGTGGGTAAAAGATCTCTCTCTCTCTCTCTCTCTCCCCATTACTCTGCTTTTCAGATAAATAATCTTTAAAAAAATATTTGTTGAATCAGTCAATGTAACATACTATTAGTGTTTCACTAGGGCAGGTCACCAGGCAGTTCTAAGTAACTCTGGATAAACTTACTAGAGTTCATCACATAGATTTTCTATCATTATGAAGAGAAAACATGAAAATATTTACAAGTCGAATAATATAAAATATTTTGCAGAATAAAAGATGAAATTCCCCCTTTGCCCACCATTTTTACTCCCATGGGAACTGCTGCTAATATTTTACTAAGTATTTTATGCATATGTAAGTATATCTACAAACAGAAAATTAATTGTAATTTAAAACTGTTGTTTTATGATATTATTAATTTAGACTAGTTTTCCTTCATCTATCAAAATCACTGAAACTGTATGGTATATCAAAAATAACCTTAAAAAAGGTTATCAGAAGACTTGCTGGTTATTAAATTGAGGCTAAAACTCCATTCTTACCTGCTTGGCCATTCTCTTCAGTTTTAGTGCTCATCAAACAGGCAATAAACTTGTTATCCACTTGCTGGAGAACCTGCGATACATTCAAATATGTGACAAACACTACACAAAAATTAACAAAGGCTTATTTACATAGAAAACGATAAAACTGCACTGTGAGTTGTCTTCATTATAACACTCATAATCTAGGGCTGATGGAAAGCGCTGATGGAGCTGAGGGAGTCATTAGGAAAAGAAAGGGCTAGGAGAGAGATCAGACACAGAATGAGAGACCACAAAGGAAGACAGACACCTGAGAGGGACACTCTACCAAAGCTTCAGAGTAGATCTGAAATGCTCCCAAGAGAGTGACTCTTAATGGGTAAATGACCACAGAACTGTCTATGTAAGTACAGTCTGCTAGTAAATAGGCTGAAACAAATTTTAAAACTTCATGCAGAAACAAGACAAACCATTGTGGAGGAGCTAGTCCATTAAAGCAACAAAGGCCACTGGTGGGGCAGGTGTCTGGCACTGTGCTTAGGATACCACTTGGGAAGTCACACCCCTCCCCGACTGCCTGGGTTCAAGTCCTGGCTCCACTTCCAATCCAGCTTCCTGATGATGCACACCAGGGTGGCAGCAGGTGCTGGCTCAAGTACCTGGACCCCTGCCTCCCACGTAGGAGACATGGTTGGGTTCTAGCCCTCCTGGCTCTGCCTGGCCAAGCCCTGGCTGTTGCGGGCATCTGGGGCATGAACCAGTGAATGGAAGTGCTTTCTTGACTTGTCTATGTGTCTCTGCCTTTGAAATAAACAAACATAAAAGTTTTGTTTTTTTCTTTTAAAGCCATTGGGGCTTTAGACCTTGTGGATCAACTCTCACTTGCTCTGGTACAAGTCAATGCCAGGTTAGGAGGTTAACTACATCTGTCTTCCCTCCTAACTTGCTTCCAATTGAAGACAAGATAGGCACTGGTACTGTGGCACAGGTTAGGCCGTGGCTTGCAGCGCCAGCATACAATTCCCAGCTGCTCCTCTTCTGAGCCAGCTCGCTGCTAACACAGCTGGGAAAGCAGCAAAGGAACGGCCCCAGTGCTTGGGCCCCTGCACCCACGTGGGAGACCTGGAAGAAGCTCCTGACTTTGGTCTGGCCCAGCCCTGGCTGTTGCAGCCATTTGGGGAGTAAACCAGCAGATGGAAGACCTCTCCCTCTCTCTCTGTAGCTCTGCCTTTCAAATAAAATAAATAAATAAATAGTTAAAAATTCATTAAAAAACCCTAAAACCAAGGTGAGTACAACAGCCACAGTGATGAACTCAGGGCAAAGCAGAAAAGCAAGTGAGCCGAGGCATCCCTGTGCTCACGGAGCTCCTCACCCTGGGCTTCTGAAGCTTCTGTAGTCTCATGGCAAACACAGTCATTTTCTTTTTCTTTTTTAAGGTTTATGTATTTATTTAAAAGGCAGAGTTACAGAGAGCAAAGGAGAGATAGAAAGAGTGAGGGCTGGCCGGCGCTGTGGCTCACTTGGCTAATCCTCTGCCTGCGGTGCCGGAACCCTAGGTTCTAGTCTCGGTCGGGGCGCCGGATTCTGTCCCGGTTGCCCCTCTTCCAGGCCAGCTCTCTGCTGTGGCCCAGGAGTGCAGTGGAGGAGGGCCCAAGTGCTTGGGCCCTGCACCCGCATGGGAGACCAGGAGAAGCACCTGGCTCCTGGCTTCAGATCGGCACAGCGCCGGCCGTAGCATCCATTTGGGGGGTGACCCAATGGAAGGAAGGCCTTTCTGTCTCTCTCTCTCTCTCACTGTCTAACTCTGCCTGTAAAAAGAAGGAAGGAAGGAAGGAAGGAAGGAAGGAAGGAAGGAAGGAAAGAAAGAAAGAAAGAAAGAAAGAAAGAAAGAAAGAAAGAAAGAAAGAAAGAAAGAAAGAAAGAAAGAAAGAGAAAGAAAGAAAGAAAGAAAGAAAGAAAGAAAGAGTGAGGGCTTCCATTCACTGGTTCACTCCTCAAACGGCCACAACAGCCAGCACTGGGCCAGGCCATCAGATGGATCAGAAGTGGAGCAGCCAGGACACAAACCGGTACCCATTTGGGATTCCAGCATCGCACCACAACACCAGACCCTGTGGTTATTTTCTAAAGGGCACTGCTGTACATTTAAGGACACAGTCTCCAGTGTTATTTTGCTGATTTACAAATGACTGTCAAATACAAATACATATAATCTGCAGAAATACATTAACAATCACTGAAACTGTGAGTCTAATTCATAACTGAGTCTCCCCAAACCTGCTCTCACCACTAAGGATATTTCTTTCTTTGCAATTATAATTAATCCTACGCTTTCCTTCCAACAATCAAGTTCCGGTGAGATAAAAACAAAAACAAAAACAAGCATGTGCCAAGACCAAGGTGGTCTATATCACTAAATAAATTCAATGTCGCAAGAGTTAATCCAGCTTGGGCCTTGTATATATTTTCATGAGATTTCAAAGTTAATCTTTTACCTGCATTGAATGAATCATTTCTTTGGTGAAACGATATGGATACAAAATGTTGTGAATTTTAACTGCTAAGCTCTCAGCCTGGCCACTGCTTACATCAACAGCAACCTAGAAAGACCCAGCACAAATGTCATTTAAATGTTAATTGTTATGTCTGCAGAACTGTTTTACCAAAGATTTCAAAGTGCTTTAAAAATGTTCACTCTCATATAATCTATTGAAGATGGCTTGAACTCAGGGAACTTACAGAAATTCAACAAGCTCTATGAATAATCACCTTAAGTAAGTTTGTTTAAACAAACAAAGTGACAAAAACCAATACTGCTTCAGATCAACAATCTGTCTACACTCCAAAGACCTTAAAGATCTTGACTGAACAAATCAGTGACGGAGAGTTCACTTATTATGCACACCCTGCAGTGCAGAGGGTATGTTCTGTGGATTCACACTGTGAACAGACACCCACGTCCACGGCCACGTCTATGGCCGAGCCACTCCTCAAGAAGAGGCTTCACCGCTTTACCTAATGATGACAGTTTTCTCATCACCACCCAGAACACTGCACCAGGGTTTCCATCAGTGATAAACACAGTCACTATTCACACACTGAGTATACAGGTTTAATCCTTCCAAAATGCTATGAATTCTCATTTCTCCTCTCCACATTAAGCATTAATTTCCAAATAAATTATTTGGAAACATACTCAGTTGCTATTCATAATTATACATTTGTGTTTGTACTCAGCTTAAGTGAAGTTCAAATTTTCACATAATAGGCAAACAAAAACTGCTGCACACCCACCTCTGGGTAGCGGGTAAATACTGGGTTGTCCCATTCTGAGAGCAAAGACTTCAGGGATTCTCTGCCAACAGCATCCTCCACAGTATCTAGGGCAAATGGGAAAGATTCAGCTGGCACCCAGGGCCCCAGGAAAAAGGGTGAACCCCACTTCCCTTTGGCTGTAGCCTCAAGACCCAAGATCAGATACACTGCCCTATATTCTACAGATGTTCAGTGTTTGCTTTAACTCTAAATTGTTCTGCTCTGCTACTTTTTAAACTAGAGTTGATGACTGTATCTTCTGTTATTATAGCTTTTCTCCCAACTGTTTACAAAAGGTACTTCAAAATACAAGTCCCGAAAAAGCAATGGCTCAAATTAAATTAGTTGCCTCACTGCCTATAGGTTAAAAAAAAAACAAACATGTATTTTTAGTACAAATTTAAAAAATAGATGTCTGTCGCTTTTTTCAGTTTTACTTAGATAAAGCTACTGCAGCATGCAGTGTGACCCCCATCGTTAAAAATAAGAAACATCTCCCTGATCACAAAGCACCACAGACTGCATAATCACCCAGTATTGAACTTAAGTCTGGAAAAGTAATTTCTGATCTAAATGCATACACTGAATTACTTAGTTCTGCTGTGAAATAGGGCCATGGGGAATTCCTGGTTCCAGTAAGGCACAGCTGGCACTGATCAAGCTTACTAATGCAGCCCTGTTTTGTTCTGTGCGTGAGGTGGCACGGTGTGTACAAGGTGTCCAGGCAATCTGTTACTGCCCCTACCTCTGTCACTCTGTCTCGTCACAGTCCTCTCCTGAACTCTTGGAAGGAAAGGAAGAACAAGGTCACTTCTAAAAGGATGACATCTGTACTGAGACCCTAAATATAAAAAGGAAAAACCTAAAAATTTAAGCTCAAAATATAAAGTAGTAAAAAATTAAATTACATAAAATCTCTTTCTGCATCAAATGAATTAAGACACAAGGCAATCTACTAAACACTGGACTGAGAATCCTAAATTCTTTAATGAAATTATTCTAATTCAGGAGTTTACATTTTTCAAAGAGATTTATTTGAAAGGCAGGATGACAAGGAAGCAGAGAGATAGATATGGAGGAGGGAGAGGGAGAGGGAGAAGGAGAGGGAGAGGGAGAGGGAGAGGGAGAGGGAGAGGGAGAGGGAGAGGGAGAGGGAGAGGGAGAGGGAGAGGGAGAGGGAGAGGGAGAGGGAGAGGGAGAGGGAGAAAACAGAATATCAATCTTCCATCCAAAACAAGTCCCACAGTCGGGGCTGGATCAGGCCATAATCAGAGCCACGAACTCAATTCCAGTCTCCCACATGGATGGCAGGGGCCCAAGAACACTGGCCATCTTCAGCTGACTTCTCAGGTGCATTAGCAGAGAGCTGGATTGAAAGTGGAGCAGAGGTGACCCTAACCAGCGCTCTGACATTCGGTGCTGGTGTCATTAGGAGTCTAATGAATGCTAATCCCATTGTCCATCTCTATTGAACAGGATGGCAACCTGCGTCACAGGGGCTCTCAATGGGGCAACTTATGATAGGGAGACATTTGGCAACGTCTTGGGATATTGTTCATTGAAAACAACTCGGGTGAAGAATGCTACTGGTACCTAGCAGATAAAGGTCAGGGTTGCTGTTAAATACCCTACAATGAAGAGAACAACCTCTTCAAAAAAAGATTATCTAGAAAAACCCAGTGTAAGACAGAGTGTACTGTCACCAACGACTTGGAACAACATTTATATATTTCACTATGAGAACATTTACGTCATTCTAATTATGTTTAGACAGCTGTCTTCCCTAACAGACTGTGAACTCCTGAAAGTCGATTAATCTTCAAAGTCAATATAACCTAAATCAGTTTCAGAAATTCAAAAACTCTATGAATTTAGGAGCCTGTTGTAATAGGACTCTTGATTTTATTACAAGAAGACAAACGTTGGAATTCAGACATTTCTTTCGGTATTTACACCTCAGTAACTGTTATTGTGTGATTATGACACTTCCTACAAGGACTCTACAGGTGGATATATTGTGTATATATGTACATGTGAACATGCAAGATATAGGCAGTAGAAATAAGTAATGCAAAAGAAGACTCCGTTTATTCATTAAAATAGCTTCCTTTTGAAATTTGGATTTATAAGATTATAGTGCAGTAACTCTAAGTGTAGATAGTGCAAACATTCTTAGCACCTCAATCTAGTCTGTTTAATTAAAATTTGTATAAGTGTAAAGTAGTGTAAGAGAATACAGTAATATCTAATCAAGTTATTTTTCAAAAGATTGCAGTAAGTTTTTGGTCTAAACCTAAACTTTGTTCATTTTGTACATACTCTATGTTAATTCTAATTGCCCTGTTGTGATGTGTATTTATATACAGTGTGCAGAAAGTGTTCGTGGATTATCAATTACAGTTGTAGATTGCATTGCTCGAGAATGTTTTGCTTATAAAAATTTGAAGGTGCAATCAAATGCTACTAGTTTTTATGATTTTTAAGAAGAGGCTATCTTAAGTATTAAGCCTTCCTGGGTAGTACTTACTAAATGACTCTTTGTATTTAGGCATTTGCATCAAATTGCTGAACAAGATTAATAGCCACATTAACTCAACAATTTTAAAAGATTTTTTGGGGTGGGATGGGTATAAATTTCTACCCCAAAGTAGAAAAATTCAATTTATATTTACTAGAGCTATTCAAAGAATAGACTTTTCTATATTGTAAAAACAGGACAGTGAAGAAAAATCATACAGAAAAATAAACATTCATACTATTCCATAAAAAAAAAAAAAAAACTTCAATGTGACAACTCCTTGCACAGTGTGAATGATCAACAAATGTTGAAAGAAAAGAGGTGAGCATTTGGCACAGCCGTTGTTACTTGGGACACATGTTATATTGGAGCGCCTGATTTGAGTCCCAGTTTCTCTGCTTCTGGTCCCGTCTGCTGCTAATATGCACCCTGGGTGGCAGCACATGATGGTTCAAGCACTTGGGTTCCTGCCACTCATGTGGGAGACAAGAACTGAGTCCCTGGCACCTGCCTTCAGCCCATCTCAGCCACAGATGTTGTGAGCATCTGGAGACTGAGCAGGCAGAGAGATCTTCCTCTTTGTCTCCGCCTTTCAAATAAAATGAAAATAAATGAAAAAAAAATGTTGAATGAATACATAAATAAATAGATGAATGAATGATAAGTTCCCAAGTCAAACTCCAAAGTCTGGTAAGATAGGATCCAAATTCTACTTATCTCTCAGGAGGACAATTAGATTTGAGTTTCAGAAATAATGCAGATGACAATTTTTAAAAAGGAGAAAAACATGATGAAATGATTGCTTCAAAAAATAAATCTGCCAGACTAGAACTGGAAAGAGAGATAGTAACTAAGAATGATAAAACTGAAGTACAAGGTGAAACAAAGTATTATATAACTGGTATTAGAAAGAATGGAGTTAGGGGCCAGCATTATGCCATGCTGGCATCTCATATGGGTGCCAACTTGAGTCCCGGCTCCTTTATTTCCAATCCAGCCCACTGCTAATCCACCTGGGAAAGCAGCAGAAGACAGCCTAATCTCTTGGGCCCCTACACCCACATGGGAGACCTGGATGGAGTTCCAGGCTCCTGGCTTTGGCCTGGCCCAGCTCCAGCCATTGTGGTCATTTGGGAAGTGAACCAGCAGATGAAAGATCTCAATCTCTCTTCTCTCCCTCCCTGTCACTCTGCCTTTCAAATACATATAAACACCGTTAAAAAATTGTAATGCAAAAAATGGAGTTAAAGATTTTTTTTAAATCGCTATAGCTTAGAGTTTTGACACTACTATTTTTTTTTAATTACTTATTTGAAAGTCAAAATCATAGAGAGGGAGAGACAGAGAGATCTCCATCCATGGTTCACTCCCCAGATGGGTGCAAAAGCCAGGAGCCAGGAGTTTCTTCCAGGTCTCCCAGGTGGCTACCATCAGCCCAAGCACCTGCGCCATCTTCCATTGCTTTTGCCAGGCCATTAGCAGAGAGCTGGATGGGAAGTGGAGCAGCTGAGACACAAACCAGCACCCATATGGGATGCTGGCATTGCAGGAGGCAGCTTTCTCTGCCAGGCCACAACACCAGCCCTGACACTAATTCCTAAAATTACCTTTACAGATCCTCTTACATACAGTAAAATGTATCCCTTAACAATTCATCTCATGTAACATTTCCGCTGTACAACAGCCCTTTGCAGAAAGGCAGCATTCCACCTGAGGGAATGGGGCCGAGAGGCTGCCTTTCCACGCAACTGGTTTCCATACCAAAAACAGTTTCCAGTAGGAAATGAGGAGTTCACATGCCCTCAAACATTCACGCTGCACGCTGGTCCGGACAGTGAAGGCTGACATGCTTCACACACCTAGGTTCGTTTAACAGCACATGTTTGAGTATGGCAGTGAAGATCTCTCCCTTTGTTCTAGCAATAGCCACCTCACAGTTTAAGGTAACCCGGTTATTTTCTGGCACTGCATCAGAAGCAGTCACATATAGGGAAGATGAGGTGCAAGTGTTTAAGATTTCTCTCTGATAAACATTCAGTCTAAATCAGGACATGAAACTACACGCTTCACGAGCAACTTGGTAGTCTCTGCAGCAATACTGACAGAAAAGGGTTTTCTCCTCCTGCTTAATACTCTCAAGTTACTACAGTGATTATGTTTTTTCCCCCACAACGGGGGAAGAAACGGAGAACACTGAAAAGCAAAGGTCTTACTCATCCTTAAAGAAATCAGAGCCTCCTGCTAGAGCTGTTCATCCTAAGGAGAACCTGAGTTGATCTGCAATTACATTCACACAATTTACATTCTTTTGCAGCATTTAAGACTTTTAATGTGGACGGAGATTTAATGTTTACCCTCCTAGTGCAAAGCCAAGATTACAGCCAGATGGAAATCAGCTTTACCATCTCCCAACATCTGGTTCTCAACACACTGCCAGAACAATGTCACTTCTAATGTTGACTGAGAGCTAAGCCCAGAGTCCTAGGCTAACCTACAATGTATCCTTGTAGGATCCAAGGTCACATGGTTCTCTTCCTGAATAACAGTTACTTATACCAGGAATAGATCAAGTGGATTACCATATGCATTGTTAACAAAGTACATCTGGAAAGTACAGTTACATAAATGTATACTTAACCTATCTTTTGAGAATTTTATGGTGAAGTCCTACTTTCTGGGAAAAGGTCCACAAATATAGTACTGTACTGAACCATGAATTTTACTGAGAACTCTACGATGAATTACAGAATTGTCCAAGCCCTCAACTTAGGAGCCAGAGAAACTTCCAGAGGATATTACACTGGCACTGCAAATTTCTAGGAGGGGAAAGTGAGGTCAGAAAGCACCGTGGATCTTCCCAGATTCCATTAAAATGTGACCGTCTTGCCTGTTTCTTAGACATGTTCTACATACACTTATATCCTCAATCAGTTTTTCACTGAATTTTTATAGCTAACAGTGTTGGACCTCAAATCTTCATATATGACAAAACACAAACATAGGTTTCACAAATAGCCTTCAAATGTTCTATCGGCTGACACCATCTCCTTGAACACGGGGTCCTTACTCTTTGGCCACTATTCCATCTTCAAAAGCATTTCAGGCTACACTTACCATTCCCAAGCACAACGTCCACAGGCACAGTTGTAAGGTCCTTAGTACAAGGGGTCTGGATGTCCTTAGCAGGAGCGATGAATGTGCTGAGCCCTGTCATTCTGTTGATGTAAACCATTCTTCCCAGGGCGACATCAAAGTGCTGCTGCCAATCCAAGGAGGATGTGGTTGACCCTTCTTTTCCAGAACAAGCCCTTGCTTTAGATCTGCTACTCTGAAAACCAATTTCATTTTGTTTGGCTGGGGAATCTTCTACCTGACTCATTAACGTTCTACTGGGAGAGGTGGGACTTCCTGTCTGTCGTTCTGAAGCTCTGGTAACAATGTCTGAACCTTTATTGATAACTTCAGAATTACTGTAAGGTAAAACCAAAAGAGTTTCTGGTATCACCGAGTTCTCTGTCATATTGCTGTCAGAATGTGTTTCGCTACCTTTATTGAAGGAATTACCCTGTGTAACAGAATTTGACCTTGGGCTGGTGTCAGTCTCTGTTTCTTTATGCTCACTTTCAAGTAACTTACAAAAACCTAGGGTTAGGCCACCACACAAATTATTGTCTTCTGTATTAGAATTTGAATCTGGAAGTTCATTAAAATGACTCATTTCCATCGCTTCTGTCTCTTTTTCAGAACCTTTCAGTTTGGATAATTTAGAGGCTAGTGATTCAGGCGACTTCTCAACATCCAAAGGCCTTCTGTTAAAGTCCGACAACTCCTTGAAAGGTATAGGACTTTCTCGCAAATGAGCCATCTGTTGTTCCAAACCACCGTCTTCCTCAGACAACGGAAACTTCTCTGAGTACAGGATGCGACTCAGCGGCTGACAACTACCACTGGACTCATTATGCTTCATGGCCACGCTTTCACAAATATCAGAATTGTCTGAGCAATTCTGATCTCTCAGCGGAATGTCAGATTCAGACGCAACTTGAGGACTGAGACGGTTAGTGACATTAGCATTACTTTCCTTCACTTCTGTAGCCAGAGAACTAACCTTCCCATACTGCCTCTTAAACTTCTCTAAAGACCCCAGCGGTGAACTCACGCATAGCTTCTTACGGACCATGGGTTTGGATGAACTAATCAACGTATCTGTTTTCTTACAACCACGTGAAATATGTCTTTGCAAAGGGAAAGATGTATCAGGTAGTAAACAGTCTGTGTGTGCTTTTTGACCACTTTCCTCAAAAATGGTAAAATCTCTGTAAATTGCTATGGGTCTTTTCTCGAGCCCATAACCTACATTTGTTCTGCAAACTTTTTTGTTGGGCAGTTGCGCAGGTTCTTTACTTAAAATGCTGGTTAAATCTCTGACATCTGGA
The DNA here is from genome assembly GCA_949820135.1 of Sylvilagus floridanus. Classification (NCBI taxonomy): domain Eukaryota; kingdom Metazoa; phylum Chordata; class Mammalia; order Lagomorpha; family Leporidae; genus Sylvilagus; species Sylvilagus floridanus. The sequence goes on along the minus strand of OX463228.1, from coordinate 4,239,921 downwards.
GTCTCAACTGAATGACGTGTTCTACTTCCAAATGTCTCCTGGGCACTTGCAGGACCAGGTCGAATGTAATTTTTAAATGTAGTTTCTGCTCCAGTGGATTGAGTCACCTCACTTTGTACCACATGAGTTATAAAGCCAGTGGAACATAATTTAACTTGTCCATAACTAAAATTGTTTCTTCCTCCACAATCCCCAGGCTCTATTTTTCTTTTCTCTCTCTGAGCACTATGTACATTCAATAATGTTGTCTCAAAAGACAGAGGCTGGCATCCCTTTGCAGTAGCATCTTCCAGTCTCTCTAGTTGATTCTGAATGGTATTATTTTTCAGAATGTTGGCAGCCATGCCATTAACAGTCATACTCTCTTTCTGTACTTCTAGATCTTTCTCATTCTTCTCTAAATGATATGTTTGAAAAGCATTTGAAAACTCTTCTGAAGTGGCTCTATGTGGATTTTCTAAAGAGTTAGGTTCAAGGCAAGTTTCATGTTCTATGTTTTCTCTTGTGTCTGATACTTCAACTGTCTCTTGTTCCAACATTCTTGAATCTGAGCAAGAATTATCATTGTGTAAAGATGACTCTGCCATTTTATTACACAATGGGCCATCTGATTCATGAGTGGACAAAAATGAATCATTTGTCTTTTTTCTGATAGCTTCTGAATCCTTAGAATTCTCTGTGTTTATGTTTTCTATAGTGACTTTTCTTTTCACAGCTTTTGATTGTAAATTAAACATTTCATAGGAATCCAAAATATTAGTGCATGCTTCCTGGAAACTGCCCTGGCCACACCTCTCATCAGAGGTTACGTGCTTCTGAAGAGTAGTACCAAATAAATTAAAATCATTATCTTCATTAAATTCCTTAATGTCTTCACCTGATAATTCCACAAATAATTTTTCTTGCTTTAAAAACAGTTTCACTCCTTCCTGAATGCAAACCAAGGGAGTATCCCAGTTCTGAAACTCAATCAGTGTTTTTGCTGGCTCCATGCACACATCATACTCACAGAACGGGCACTGCACGTTGATCACATATATCCCATAGAGTTCCGGGGTTGACCGATGCCGAGGACTTGAATTCATTTGTCTACTGGCAGAACCACCTTTTGGCTTACATATAATACTTTCTTTCCTTAATAAAAAGTCAATGAGTTTATGCAACTTTGTCCTTAAAACTAATCTTTTGTTCACAAACAAAAACTGCATATTCTTATTGTAGTGTGCTTCAGAGCTGATATAGCCATTGAGCTCAAACTCCTTATATTTAAAATGTATTTCTCTTAACTTCTGGGACTTCCTCAATCCATAAATTTGACAAAATCGGGAACATATGTCTTTGGTTTTAGGGAGCTGAAGAACCATGGAACCAGAAACATCATTTCTTAAAGAGAAAGAAATGTCAGGGTGCATGAGTGAGAGAGCTTCTATCCTCTGCCTAACTTTCTCAAACTCCAGTCTGGGATCCATACATTTCCTCCTTACAGGCAACTGGTGGAACAGGTTATAGACTGTCACAGTTGTCCCAGCACTCGGTCTAGTCGAATCAGCTTCGCGAGCTTTCAGGGCTTTTCCATTTTGAAACAGTTTCACAAACGTTTTCATTGTTCTGTTTTTCTTGGATGAAATTTCCATGGCACTGGCCATGTCCGCTATACTGGCCAAGGCCTCCCCTCGGAAACCATAACACCTCGGGTTCTCCAGGTCCTGTACCGAGGTGCATTTGCTGGTGAAATAACGATTCCCCACCGTGTCTACATCCACACTCCCCATTCCAAATCCATTGTCTATCACTTGAACTTGGTAGGTTTCCATGTTCACCCTGACCGCCACACATTTTGCTTCGGCATCGATGCTGTTGAGGGTAAGTTCTTCAACACACTGGCCTAAGGAGCTTATGGCCAAACCAGAACGCAATCGGGCTTGCACTTCAACCGACAAGCACTTGATCATGGCAGGCAGACAGCTGGTGGGAATGCCAGGCTGGTTTCCTCCTCCGGCCTATGGAAGGGAAAGAACAAAACAAAACCACACACACTATCAAAGCTTCAGAGTTACAGAGCGTTACCCATTTCTCTCAGGCATTATGAAGAAATATCACTTGGTAAATGAAAACTTTTATTAAACCAAATTGTGAAATCAAAAGAATTAAACCTCTGATTTCTAGGCAGATCACAAAACTCACGTTTGGTGCAACAGATTTAACATCCAAAGAAACATAATGTTCATTGCTCCTTTCTAAAGTCCACATGCCCTAAAGTGAAATCATAATTACACTTAGAGTTGACCCATAAAGACAGTACTCGAAATTCTAACCACTTCACGAAAAACAGATGCCTAAATTAAATTCAGCTAAGAAACATTAACTAGAAATTATTCATGAAAAAAAGCCCAAGTTAGTTTCATAACATTTATACATTACACAATAACCGTGACTTTTAGAGAAAAAAAAAAAAGCTTAGAATGAAGTGCTAAGATCTTGTAACAGGAAAGGCGAAGCAACAATTGTAAATAAAAACACCAAATTGTATCACGGAGGGCGGCATGCAGAGATCATTATTATTGTTGGATACATGTCCCCTGGGGGAGAGAGGTCTGGCACTGGGACAGACTGGTCGCCAAGTAAGCCTTTCTTTACCATCTGAATTTTAAAACTTGCTCGTGAATTTGCTCTGATGGGAGTTTTTAGAAGGTCCTGTCTGACACACGGCACGCACCACCCTGGCCGCACTCATGACGGAACGGGGCTAAGGCGACGTTGTTTGCTTGCAGGAACGGGACCGCATCAAGACCGTGCGGCCATTGCGTCTCCGGGCGTCTGCACACGCGGGAGGACGGCGCGCGGCCCCTCCCAGGTGCTAGCTGCATCTCCAAACCAGCAGCTTCGGAAGCTTTCCGAGACACCCACGCTCGCAGCCGGCGGCGACCGAGGAGAAAACGTTTCCTAAATAGTCCGAGGAAAGCGAACCCAGCGCCACGACTTCCGGAGTCCAGCCCTGCGCCGGCCGCGCCCCGCGGGCTCAGGCCCGCCCCGCCCCGCGCCCCGCTCGGCACAGCGCGCCCGCGGCGCTCGCCAGGCCCTGCGGCCGTTAGCAGAGCTCCCGAACCAAGCTTAGGTCGCGCGCTCTCCCCCAAGTCACCTCGAATCGCGCTTCACCCACTCTCGGTAACCAACCGCCTCGGACGCCGCGCGCTCGGCTCGCCAGGCTCGTGCACGCGCCAGCCCGCGGGCATGCGCTTCCGAGGGCACGCGCCAACCGCCCGCTTCCCGCGCGACACCGCAGTGCGCGTGCGCACCAGGTGTGCCCCGCCGCCATCGCCACCCCCCCCCCAGCCTGGAACCTCTTTAGGTTCTCTTCCGAGGGGGGACCCCCAATTCTCATTCTTGGCCACTTTGGCCCGGCGTGAAAGGCCGTTTGTGTATTTTTCCTGTTTTCCAACACCTAGTAAATTGCCATTCAATTCAGCATGTAGATTACCTAGGGTCTTCTCTCCAGAATGTAAACTCTGAGGGTGGGGATTTGGTTTACTGCTGTACCCCCATGGATGACAACAGTGCCTGGCCTAATGGTTGGCGCTCCGTGAATAAATCCAGGGCCTTCCATCATAGAATCATAACATTTCGGAGCTGGAAAAGCCAGAAAGATTGGCTCAACTCTGTTAACTTTCAAAGGGCGCCAAGCCCCCTGCTTTGACTTTTGGTCTCTTTCCAACTGAAGGAGCAGAACTCTAAGAACACTAAGAATACATGTGTCGGGAATGGTTAGGCAGCCCCGTCCTTGCTTTGTCTCGCTTCCATCGAAACGTTTAACAAAATGGAATCCTTGACAAATGTGTCGGAACCAGTGTTTAATAAGTGCTTGTTTAATGATTAAACAAACCACTTCTGGGGCTTAGGAAGCACAATTCTGATTATCGCTTATGTAAATTTACTAGGACCGCTGTAGCAAAATACCGCAAAGACTCAAGCAGTGGACCTTTATTTTCTCCCGGTTCTGGAGGCTAGAAGTCAGATCTCGCTGGCGGCAGGGACGCTGTCGTCTGTGGCCTCTCCTGGGCGTGCACACGGCCATCTGCATCAGTGGTCTTTCACTTGTGCACACGGATGTCAATATCCGAATTTCCTCTTACAGAGGCCCAGTCACCTTGGATTAGGACCCACCTTAACAGCCTCATTTAATCCTAATTGCTTCCTTAAAAGCCCTATTTCCAAATACAGTCACTTTCTGAGGCCGCAGGGATTAGGAATTCAACCTATGAATTTCCGGGGTTGAGGGGTGGGGTACAATTCAGCCCATAACTTGTGAATTTCTGACCCAGAGGAAAGGAATGACAGCAGAAGTTTCAGAAAACCAAAAGTTCAAAGACATAATTTGAACAGCTAACAAACTGAACTTTGGTATTTGTTCTTATTAGGCATGCAATTTCAAGAAGAAAACTTCAGGGAAACCACCTAAAGAAATGATTCCCAAGTGACTGCTTTTTCTTTCAGATCTGTTTAAATACCTCAAAACCTTCCCACAAACTCTGAACACATACTTCTTACTTTGCCCATAATGAAGTTCACCAAGGATGAAAAAAAGTACCCCAAGCATAAGGTTCTAATGTGTTTTTATTGATTACAATTGTGTACAGCTGGAATCGTTCTGTCACATGTAATACACAGTAACATTCAAATACCTGATACTAAAATAACTTACTGACAACTTCTAATATTGAATACAGAATAGTAGTTCTATCTCTATTAACAATAACAACCCAAACCACTGAGTTTATCTTAGAAAATTTAGATTCAGGATATTATTTCACGATTTGGAAATCTGAATAATCCAACTTTGAGATGACTTTCTCATTATCGAAGTTTGCTCTGTCAATGTGCGATTTGGGACTTCCTCTTGTCTCAAGCCATTGCTGCATAAGATGCACCTTGGAGATGGGACCTTGCAATTGTCCTTGCACTGTGCCCCGGTCAGTGTTCTGGACCCATCCTACCAATCCTAGCTTTTTACCCTCAGCCTAAGGGGAAAAAAGAGAGAAGAGAGATCCATTGAGATTGAGCAAAACAAAGTGAGACTACAATCTGCTGCCAGAACCCTGGCCTAGAATCAAGCCACTGAAACTAATTTGACATTGTCCAGAACAGTCAAAACAAAAAGACAGCAAGGAGGATCTCTGATCTGCTGATCTTAACATCAAATCCTGGCCACTTGACTCCTTTTCCTTCTTCTACCTTACAAAATCCAGGCACTAGAAGTTTTCACTACATTGGCAGCATGGTTAAGTATAAAAGACTAAGTCCAAAACAGATGCTTTCAAAATGATGCCCTAAGGCTGGTTGTTGTTAGGATACTGGGCTGTTTCTTGCTTATTTTCCCTTCTCTTAGTCAAGAATCTATTGGGTATATTAAATGGAAAAAACATGGAGTTATCTGATCCTTCCCCTTTGCCTTTAACTAGCACCACACCTAAACAAATCCAGATGAATTAGTGTTCATTATATCTTTAAAGATCATTAGAGAGTCTTTCACAATTTCCTTAGCAACTCACCCCATTGTTCTCACTCTAGAGAAACTGTCTAATGAACATGTTTATATTGCATCCAAAGCCCACTTTCTGTCAGCTTCTTAGAGAAGGAAAGCAGCTGGTGACTAGCCTCTGAACACGAAACATTTATGAGACTCCATGGCCATTAGGTTTTCACTTGACTTTCTTCTATTCTGTCTAAATAATCACAGTGCCTTTAAAGTTGAATACGCTTATGAAGACCATCTGATCACTGTACTGACTCTTACCGTAGTCTTTCCTCTAAGGCATTATGCTATGGGAAGACTGACCATTTAGGAGATGTAGTACTGTTTTAGAGGTAATTTTATTTTTGTATAAACATATCATTGGAGTATTATAAAAGTCACTGATTATTAATCTATCTAAATAGACGGGGTTGCATTACAAAAGAAAATGGGAGTTAACATGATTGCATGTCCAAATGCCAGAGTACTGACCTAGTAAATGTGGGAAATTGCTGGAGTTTGCCAAAGAAAATGTTATGTACAGCAAAAAAAAATGTTTGATGAGGAACTGAAGTATCCATCAAATCAGTTATATTTAAAGCAAAGACATGTTTGCATAATGAACAAAAGAGACTCCAGTCAAATAAATAACAGTTTAAGTGACAGGGAAATTAAGGAATGAAAAAAAAAAAAATAGGAGATACCTACAGCATGCACTTCTTAGTGCCAAGCTAGAAAACATAAAAGAATGCAAAGCATGGATTTTGAGGAATATTCCAGATCCAAATGACTTTGTATAACAACTGTATTCTTCTGGTTCGAATTAACCTAGGGGAGTTGACTTTCTTACCATATACGGAAAACAGCCGCAAGAGTGACTGTGCAGCTTTCAGCAAGAGGTTACAGCAGTCAAATACATCTTTAGGTTGCAGTGTGATTTATCTGAACAAAACACTAAAATTTTGACTAGTGTCACCAATGGGAATTTCTCACCAGTTTTGTATACTTGATTCTGTTCTCATTTTTAAAGTTATGTCATAATGTTACTGATTCATGTTCAGTTTTTGAATAGCAACCTGAACAAGTCAACAGTGTTTTTTTCCTAAGAAAGTTCCGAAAAGCTCATTCTACCTCATAACCATCTAAATAACAGTCATCTGACAGCATTTTAAGGAATATAATCATCACTTCTAGTTACACTCTAAACATAAATTTCTTTCAAATCAATAAACCTAGAATTCTACCTAGGACACTAGAAATAGAACAGCAAAGTAAACCCAAAACAAGCAGAAAGAAGAAAATACTAAAGACTATACAAAATTTAATAAGTAGAAAAATTTTTTAAAAGACAATAAAACTTAAATTTAGTTCTTTGGAAGCAGGTGTTTGGCCTGGTAGTCAAACATGGGTTAGGCTACTCACATCTCATTTCCAATAGAGGGCCTGGGTTTCATAACTGCCTCTGGCTCTTGATTCCAGTTTCCTGCTAATGTAACATTGGGAGGGCAGAGGGGATAGCTCAAGGGATTGGGTTCCAGACACTCAAGTGGGAGACCTGAATTGAGTTCCTGGCTCCCAGCTTCAGCCTGGCTCAGCTTTGGCCCCGCTCAATCCCAGACATTGTGGAAATCTGGGAAGTGAACCAGTGAGTGGGAGTTCTCTCTCTCTCTTGCACACTGGCTCTCTCAAACAAATAAATTTTTAAAAGTTAGCTTTTGGGCATGCATTGCAGTATAGTGGGTAAAGGTTTACTTAGGATGCCCACAGTCGTATCAGAAAGCTGGTTCAAGTCCTGGCTACTCCACTTCTAATCCAGCTTCTTGCTAATGCATGTGGGAGGCAGCAGATGGTGCTTGGGTTTCTGCCACTCATGTCGGAGACCTCAGTGGAATTCCTGGCTCCTGGCTTCAGGCTGGCCCAGCCCTCCTGTAGAAGTTCTCTCTTTCTCTGTCTCTCCTCTCTCTCTAACTCTGCCATTCAAATAAGCTAATAAATCTTTTTTTAAAAAAGGAAACGGGGGCCTGCGCCATTGCTCACTTGGCTAATCCTCCCCCTGCGGCGCTGGCACACTGGGTTCTAGTCCCTGTTGGGGCGCCGGGTACTAGTCCTGGTTATTCCTCTTCCAGTCCAGCTCTCTGCTGTGGCCCGGGAGGGCAGTGGAGGATGGCCCAAGTGCTTGGGCCCTGCACCCACATGGGAGACCGGGAGGAAGTACCCGGCTCCTGGCTTCAGATCGGCACAGCACTGGCCGTAGCGGCCATTAGGGGAGTGAACCAATGGAAAGAAGACCTTTCTCTCTGTCTCTCTCTCACTGTCTATAACTCTATCTCTCACTGTCTAACTCTGCCTGGCAAAAAATTAAAAAAAAAAAAAAAAAGGAAACGGGGGCCAGCACTGTGGCATAGAAAGTTAAGCCTCTGCTTGCAGTGTCGGCATCCTATATGGGCACCAGTTCAAGTCCCAATTGCTCCACATCTGATCCAGCTCCCTGCTGGTGCATCTGGAAAAGCAGTGGAAGATGGCCCAAGAACTTGGGGCCCTGTATCCACAAGGAAGACCTGGTGGAAGCTCCTGGCTTCAGCTTGGCCCAGCCCTGGCTGTTGTAGCCATTTGGGGAGTGAAGCAGTGGATGAAAGATATCTCTCTCTCTCTCCCCTTCTCTCTCTGTATCTCTGCCTTTCAAGTAAATAAATAAATTAAAAAAAAAAAAAAAAAGGAAATCATAGAGGCCAGTGTTGTGGCACAGCAGGTTAAGCCTCTGCCTCTCTGCTGGCATCCTATATGGATACAAGCTGGAGACCCAGCTGCTCCACTTTCAATCCAGTTCCTTGCTGATAGGCCTGGGAAGGCAGCAGATGATGGCCCAAGTGCTTGGGCTCCTGCACCCACATGGGAGACCCAGAAGAAGCTCTGGGCTCCTGGCTTTGGCATGGCCCAGCCCTGGCTATTGTAATCAACCAGAGGATAGAAGATCTCTCTCTCTCTCTCTCCCTCCCTCTCCTCTTTCTGTAATTCTTTCAAATAAAAAATAATCTTAAAAAAAAAAAGGAAATCATAAAATGTTTAAGACTTATATAACATTGTTGAAAATGATTGATGACCTAAATAATGGAAAGATATCTCATGTTCATGGATTGGAAGAACAAATATTGTTAAGATAACAATACTCTTCACATTGATCTACATATTCAATGCAATCTCTATCAAAATCCCAGCTCCCTTTTTTCAGAAATTGATAAAGTGACCTTAAACTCATACAAAAACATAAGGGACTCATAATAACTTAAAAATAATTTGGAAAAGAAAGAACACTATTGGATGACTCACAGTTTGATTTCAAAATCTCTACACAAAACTAAAGAAACTGAAGGCAGGGTAGTATTGGCATAAGGATAGACATATAGATCAATGGAATAGAACTGAGAGTCCAGAAATAAACCTTACATTGATGGTCAACTGATTTTTGACAAGATTGCCATGACAAATCTACAGAGGAAATATTTTTGACAAATGCTGCTGGGACAACTGGATATGCATATGCAAAAGAATAAAGCTGGATTTCTTACCAAATACCATATAAAAATTAACTCAAACTGAATCAAAGACCTAAATTTAAGAGGTGAAACCATGAAACTCTTAGAAGGAACTTTATGAGAAAACATAGCTTGCCCTTGGATTAAGCAAGGTTTTTAGATATAACATTAAAAGCACAAGCAAAAAAGAAAAAAAAAGCTAAATCAGATTTCATCAAAAATAAAATTAAATTAAATTTATTAAATCTTAAATTAAATTTAAATTTTAAATTAAATTAAAAAAATAAAATTAAAACCTTTTGTACTTCAAAGGACATTATTACAAAAGTGGAAAGACAACACACAGGATGGGAGAAATATCTGCCAATCATATATCAGATAATGGACTAGCATCCAGAATATATACAAAGTTCTTACAACAATAAAAAGTTAAAAACTGAGGAGTGGGTGTTTGTGTAGTGGTTAAGTTGCTTCTTATACATCCCATATCAGAGAGCCTGGTTCAAGACTAGCTTGTCCACTTTTGATCTCACTTCCTGCTAATGTGTACCCTGGGAGGCCGCAGGTGATGACCCAAGTACTTGAGTCCCTGCTACCCACGTGGGAGACTCAGATTGAGTTCTAGGCTCCTGGCTTCAACCTAGCCGAGTCCTGGCCATTGCAGGCAGTTAGGGAGTGAACCAGGGACAGTGGGTATTTAGCCTAGCACTAAAATGTAAACTGAGATGCCTAATCCCACGTCAGAGTGCCTGGATTTGAGTCCAAGCTCCACTCTTGATTCCAGCTTCCTGTTAATGGGAACCCTGGGAGGGAGCAGATGATGGCTCAAATGCTTGGGTCACTGCCAACCTTGCAGAAAACCTGAATTGAGTTCCTAGCTTCTGGTTGTGGCATAATCCAGTCCTGACTACTCCCAGCATTTAGGGAGTGGACTAGTTGATGGGAGCTCTCTCTCCTCTGTCTCTCTCTCTCTCTCGCAAATAAATTACTTTGTTAAAAATGAGCTCTGAGTCTGAATGGAACTTTCTCTTGAGGACATTTTGCTAAGAAAAATAAGCAAGTCACATCAGGACAAACACTGTGTGATTCCACTTATGAATTTCCTGGAAGAGCTGAATTCATAAGGACAGTAAAGTCAAGACTGCCAGGAGCTGGGGGGAGGAGAGAATGAGGAGTTAGTGTTTAATGGGTATGAAGTTTTGGTGTCACAAGATAAAGAATTCCGTGGATGGGTGGTGAAGATGGCTGTGCAACAATGTGTGAATGTACTTAACATCACTGACTTGTGTATTTAAAAACAGTCAAAATAGTACACTTTAAATTTGTGTTTTCTACCACAATTTTAGAAAAATGTATGTTATAAAATTTCCAAATATCTTGGGATTTTCCAGTTATCTTTTTGTTACTGATTTGTATTTTAGTTTCACTATCATTGCAGAATATTCCTTGTCTGACTTAAATCTTTTAAATTCATTGATACTTGAAAATAAAATAAACACACAACAAAAAAAATCTAACTGTGATATTATTTCATAGCCACTAAGAAGGCTATAATAAAAAAGACACTAATAACTCTTGGCAAAGATTAGGAAATTAACTGGAATTCTCATACACTGCTGGTGGGAATATAAAATGGTATAACTGCTTTGGAAAAGTCAGGCAGCTCCTCAGAAAGGTTAAGCATACAGTAATGAAATCACCCAGCAACCTACTCCTAGGTATCTACAGCCAAGGGAATAGAAAACATCGTCTACATGTACGTGGGGGCTGGTGCTGTGGCATAATGAGTTAAGCTGCTGCCTGCAGTGCCAGCATCCCATTTGAGTCCCGGCTGCTCCACTTCTGATCCAGCTCCCTGCTAATATGCCTGGGAAAGCAGTAAAGGATGGTGATGGCCCAACTCCTGGGGCCCCTGCACCTATGTGGGAGACCCAGAAGAAGCTCCTGGCTGCTAGCTTCAGCCTGGCCCAGCCCCGGCTGTTGCAGCCATTTGGAGAGTGAACCACAGGATGTAAGACTTCTCTCTGTCTCTCCCTCTGTAACTCTGCCTTTCAAATAAATAAATCTTTGAAAAAAATGTACATGAATGATCACAGCATCATTATTCATAAAAGTCAAAAGTTGGAAACAACCCAAAAGTCCATCAATTGGATGAATGGATAAATAAAATACACTATATCCATACAATGGAATTTTATTCAGCCATAAAAAGGAATAAAGTACTGATATGTGCCACAATCCTGATTAACCTTGAAAACATTTTCTGAAAGGAGTCAGACACAAAAGGTCACATTTGTATGATTCCATTTATATTAAATGACTAGAAGAGGCAAAATCACAGACAGAAAATAGGTCAGTAGTTGCCAGGGGCTGCAGGGATGAGGATTGAAGGTTAACAGGTAGGAGGTTTCTTTTGGGGGATGAAAATGTCCTGGAATGAGTGCACAACTGTATGAGTATACTAAAAACCACTGACTACATACTTTTCAAGGGCGAGTTTTATAGAATGTGGTTTATATTCCAACTCACAAAGTCCTCTCCTGTATTCTCATTCACTACCACTTTAGGAGTGATAGAATTTAAGTAATAGGCTACTTGATATGGACACATAAACAGATTGTAATAAAACACTTGTTAAAATGAACATATACATGTAAATGATCACAAATAGTAAAGAATACGATACAAGTATGATTAACAAAAAATATATGGTATATTCTTTGCAGTTTTGAAATTCCTTTATTCTCTCTCTAAACTGGAGTGGGGGACAGGTGGGCAGACAAAGACAGGCTATACCACCATCTGGGCCTTGTGCCTGAACTCTGACTCATCTCTAAAGCTCTCATCAGTTCTCAATCACAGGAACTTACCCTGCATAACTGATAGCAAAACTAACTGGCACATACCTCCTGCAATGACCTTCACAATTCTTTTCTCAATAAGTGCTTCCCAGGTGAGTATATGAAGCAGGAAGAAATGATTTGCAAATTGGAGAAAAAGGGGGTTGACTAATTCACATTCATACTTCAAAGGTTCAGGTTTGAAATCTAAGTACCACAGACCCAGGAATGTGACACCTGGAAAGTCCTACAGTCCTCCCTCAAGCTGCTGAGGCTGGAGGTACAAGCACACCCCTCCAGAAGGCAGAAGGGGAAATCAGAGTGCATTTGCCGTGTGTATGGTGAGGGAAGATCAGTGAGGACACTGGAGCAGAGGTACAGGCTGCCATATGTTTAATCACTCCTTCAAATACCCCCTATTACTATAGTAGGAATGCCAAACTCCACACTCAATGTTACCATTACCTATTCTGGAATGGACCAAGTATTTTTTAAAAAGATTTATTTATTTATTTGAAAGGCAGAATTACACAGAGAAAGGAGGAGAGGCAGAGAGAGAGAGAGGTCTTCCATTTGATGGTTCACTCTCCAGATAGCCTCAATAGCCGGAGCTGCACCAAACCGAAGCCAGGAGCCAGGAGCTTCTTCTGGGTCTCCCACGCGGGTGCAGGGGCCCAAGGACTTGGGCCATCTTGTACTGCTTCCCCAGGCCATAGCAGGGAGCTGGATTGGAAGTGGAGCAGCCAGGTCTCGAACCAGCGCCCATATGGGATGCTGGCACTGCAAGCAGCGGCTTTACCAGCTACACCACAGCGCTGGCCCCAGGATCAAGTATTTTTAACTAGAAATTCTTAAGCTACAAAAGGGAAATGTTCTTTCAAAGCCAAAAATAATAAAAAGGAATTAAGTGGGAGGTTGAGAGAAGGTTCAAGCTTAGGGGTTCAAGACAGCACTGTTGTGTAGCCATCGCTTGCACTGCTGGCATCCCATATGGGTGCTGGTTTGAGTCCTGGCTGCTCCACTTCCAATCCAGCTCTCTGTTTATGTCCTGGGAAAGCAGTGGAAGATGGCCCAAGTACTTGGGGCCCTGTACCCATGTGGGAGACCTGAAAGAAGCTCCTGGCTCCTGGTTTCAATTGGCCCAGCTCTGGCCGTTGAGGCCAACTGGGGAGGGAACCAGTGGATGGAAGACTTTTCGCTTTCTCTGCCTCTTTGTAACTCTGTCTTTCAAATAAATAAATCCTTTAAAAAATAAAGAAATGAGATATGAAGAAAATGAAGCAGTTATGAGAGGAAGCCGTTATATAATTTACACTAATGCCATCACTTCATCTCAATGTCATATCTCAGATCACTGTTAGCTTTCCTGCAAGTGTGACTTGGTTTGATGTCATGACAGTTAGACCTGGGGAAGCCCTCTATTTCCCTTTAGAAGAAGAAAGATCATTAACACGTGTGTCTCCATGCTCAAGTACCCGTTAGAAAAGCTCAATAACAGAATGTTCTGTTTACATCATTTTTTTTTTTACCAACTGCAAGCCATTTTCACACTCGTTGCTCTACAAACTACCTCTGCCATGCAGTTCCCAGATCTCCAGCTTCTTCCAATTCCCATCTGCCAGCTCCATGTCTCATAACCTAGGTATCGCCCCAAAGCCTGAAGACCACATACCTGGGTGTACTTGCGGAAAAACACCCCTTGCACCTTCCCAAAAATTTCATAATCCACCGATACCAAGGTGTCCCCTTCCGCCATGCTCAAACCTGTCAGAGATCGGGAAAGCAGAAACATGATTTATTCCAGGACCCCCCAGCCCCAAGGCAGAAAGGGCCACAGTCACCCTTCTCCATCCACAACCACTGCGACTTCTCCCCCAGGTCTCTGACCCCGGAAGCGTTAAGGGGGCGGCCGAGTGTGTGGAGTAACAGAAAGTCACCTGGGTGTGGGAGCCTCGGGTCCGGACGATCCACCCAGGCCTCTTTTGGGTCAATTTCCTGCTTACCTAATTTGCTCCTTACACCCATGCCGGTCCCTCTCCCTCCCCACGTGGCTGCCAGAATCCCCTTCCATGAACATTTTAGGGCGAATCAAACTGACGGGGACCGCTCCTGGGCTCACCCTCCTGATCGTCCCCTCAGGGCGCAGACCACACGCGCGACCACCTCGCCCAACGGCTCCCCTCGCAAGCACTAACTGTCGCGCCCGGAAGTGTAAAGGGGGCTCCGCCTTCGCAGTCTCTCATGCCCATCACCTAGGCTTTGTCGGCCAATCATAAATGGCGATCCGGCCCCGAGCCCGCCCAGAAGGCGGGACTTCATGACGCAGTTATCCGGCAGCCCAATGAGCCTCGCGTTGGGGATCTGTCCAGGGTGCGGGCTCGGCCCCTACACACCGAGCCCTCATCACACCTCTGTCGCTAAGTGCACCCTTTTTCTCCTGGGGAGGAAAGCAGATGGGAAGAAGTACATGGGACACATGCATTCCATCAATCCATCCGTCCTTCCAGACGGACGGCCTACTGTGTGCCCGGCACTGTTCTAGGTGGTTGGTGTACATTAGTTTATTGCCCTGGAATTTAAACTGTGTGGGTGCCAGACAACAAACACTAAATATCACTCAGTAAATTAATTGACGAGGACACAGTCTTTCTGTCCTTTTTCTTCCAATTCTCCTCAAGTTTTGGGTCATGTCTAATCTGGAATTTCTAGCCAGGAGTTACTAGTGGAAGTTACTTCTCTTAGGCTTCTGGAAGTTGCCAACAGAGTCTAACTTACTAAGAAAACACCAGACAATGCTTGAATAACTAAGCCAAAGCAAAAGCACTAGCAGGCATGGCTCCTTAATCGTAGTAGAATCAGCCAAGCTAAGCCAAATAACCAAATTTGCATGAATTTAATTTTAGGAGAAGAGAATTCTCTAGGGGGAAGAGTTGTGGCACGAGAATGATTAAAATTAGAGTTGACCTGGAAACATTTGAATCCAACTCCTCTAATGATTGAGAATGTCTGCAGGGCAGGCAGGTTAAGTCCAGGCTTGTGCTATCGGAGTGCAGGTTCCAGTCCCAGGCACTCTGCTTCTGCTCCAGCTCCCTGCTAATGAGCCTGGGAAGCCAGCGGAGGAGAGTCCAAGTGCTTGGGCCCCTGCTACTTGTGCGGGAGACTAGGATGGAGATCCTGGCTCCTGGCTTTGACCATTTGAGGAGTGAACTGGCAGATGGAAAATTTCTGTGTCTCCTTCCCTCTGTGTTGCTCTTCCATTCAAATAAATAAATCTTAAAAAAAAAAAAAAAAGACTGTGTGGAAAAAAAAAGTGGTATTTAGGTTCCTCTTTGGTTTGTCTGTATACATTATATCCCATCATA
Source organism: Sylvilagus floridanus (assembly GCA_949820135.1). Lineage (NCBI taxonomy): Eukaryota > Metazoa > Chordata > Mammalia > Lagomorpha > Leporidae > Sylvilagus > Sylvilagus floridanus. The sequence continues at coordinate 4,224,677 of OX463228.1, read as the reverse complement.
ACCTAAGACTCCATACGTGACTATTCCAGGTTGGCAGACTTGGCATAGTGGCATGTGTTTGCTATGGTAGTCATAGAAACTCATCATTTCCCTAGTTCCTCAATACAGAGAGGATCCAGATCCCAGAGAATAATAAAACCTTAGTGCTGGGTGTAGAGGGGGATAGATTGAATGTTTTTCTTGGCAATATTTGGAAATAACACTAAACAGTGTGCCTGGCTGATGTTATTTCTTTCTATAGACTTTGTTCTTTAAAATATTTATTTATATGACAGGCAGACTGACAGAAAGAGACAGATGTCTTCCATCCCTTGGTTCACAACCCAGATGGCTGCCATGGTCAGGGCTGGACCAAGCCGAAGTCAGGAGCTAGGAACTCCATCTGTACTTGTGCCATCTTCTGCTGCCTGTGCAGGCACATTAGCAGGGAGCTGGATGGAATCCAGCACTGCAGGCTGTGGTTTAACTCACCGTGCCGCAATGCTAGTCTCTATACAATTCATTTTAAAAAGGCTTCTTTATAGAATCCAAAACCTATTGATACCATTAGATAGTATGTATGAAACACTGTAGGCATTAAAATGATGAATAATAATCTTTGCATGAATAATTTACTATGAGACATGTGAATGCAAATACTGACAATACAATTACAATATGATAATTCAGTTCCATGAATATCCATGGAGAGTTCATCAGGAAACAGCCCTGTGTTTTCACAAGGACAGAAAAAGATACAGAGCAGAGATTAATCTTGACTGAGAAGGTTGGGAAAGGGCTCTTGGAGGAAACAGTATTTTATCCAAAGTTACAAACCACAATCAGTAAGTGAGGGAGTTGGGATTTAGTTTCAGGCAGTCAGTCCAGAATTCATGCCTATAAATGTCATTTTCCACCACCTCCCAATATAGGGAGCGGGGGGTAAGATGGTATCATGGAGGTGAGAAAGGATGAGTAGTCAGTTGTGGCCAGACCAGGAGTTCTCAACTCTGGCTGTACCCTCGGAGAAGCGTTAAAAATATTGATCCCCAGGCCACATCTCCAGATGCTGCTTTCCAGATAGCCTTAATGCATAACCAGCCTCTGGGGCTGAAGTGAAGGCAGGGCTGGAAAGGTAGGCTGGATCTAATCTAGGAGGTTGAAATCCCATGATAAATGGTGCATTGCGACTTTACTCTGTAGGAAAGAGGGTACTGGGGAAGAAAATAGTAAGATCAGATGTGTTTACTAATCACTTTGATTCAAATCATTTCACACTGTATACATAAACCAAAGCATCACTTTGTACACTGTATTTATACATTTTTATTTATTAGGTATACCTTTCAACTTGTAGTAATTATTTATTTGAAAGGCAAAGAAATAGAGAGAGAGGGAGAAAGATGTTCCATCTATTGGTTCACTCCCCAAATGGCCACCACAGCCAAAACCAGGAGCCTAGAACTCCACCTAGGTCTCCCATGCGGGTGGCAAGGACCCAAGCATTTGGGCCATCTTCCACTGCTTTCCCAAGAGCATTCGCAGGATCAGAAGTAAAGCAGCTGGGTCTCAAACCTGTGCCCACGTGGGATGCTGACTTCACAGGCAGCTGCTTAACCCATCACCACACCACCACCAGGGGAGGTAAGAGATTCAAGCCTGTAACTAAAAGGAGCATCTATGCTGAGCTGGGTATCATCTAAACAGGTGAAATCTGCAATTTCAGAATTTGGTTGAGATCATTTAAAGATGAGAATATCTGGAAGTGCATATATATGAGAAATAACAAGGGGTAGGAGAACACATAAATGCAAGGAGCAGTTGGGGAGATGTTAAATGCCAGAGATCAAGAAGATGCAGCAAGGATGTGAAAGAAGAAACCAAGAGGGGGCAGGAGAAAATAAAAAGAAAGTCCTTAAAGGGTGACTAATCAGTACTGTCAGACAAGTAGCCTGAAGAGATAGCTTTAAAAAAAAGGGAGGGGGATTTTAATAATTTCTTTGAGAGGCAGAGTTACAGATAGAGAGGGAGAGACAGAGAAAGATATTCATCTGCTGGTTCACTCCCCCAAATGGCCACAATGGCCAGAGCTGGGCCGATCTGAAGCCAGGAGCCCCTTCTGGGTTTCCCGTGCCGGTGCAGGGGCCCAAGCACTTGGGCCATTTTCCACTGCCTTCCCAGGCCATCAGTCGGGAGCTGGGTCGGGAGAGGGGCAACCAGTTCTCGAATGGGTGCCTGTATGAGATGCTGGTGCTGCAGGTGGAGGCCCAGCCTATCATGCCACACAGCGGGCCCCAAGAGCTTTTGCCTTTGGTCACTAGAGGGTCACTGCTAGCCTTGCAGTTAAAGTAAATGTAGAGGTGTTTTATTATTATTATTATTAAGTCTTGGAGAAAAGAAGAGAAATGAATGAGGGGCGGATACCAGAGGCAGCAGATCAGAAGAAATGAGGTTTGTTTTGCAGGGGAAGGTCAGGCGTTTTTCAGAGTAGGGAGATGCACAGTTTGAAGTTATGAAGACAGAAGTGGGAACAATGACGGAGTCAGTTCCTGGAGGGTACTGAAAGGCACCAATTCAAGAAAGAGAGACCCTTCTTCCTCGGAAACAAAAGGAAGGAAGTCAGGAGAGAGGGAGGAGCCCTGGGAAAGTCAGCCAGGCTGGAGAGAAACTGTGGGAGTTGGTTCAGGCGAGGTCAGAGGCTGACCCAACTGCGAAATGCCTGGAGCTGCGGAACTTTAAAAAGCTTGTGGAAAAACGGAATTAAAAAAGATTAAGTTTGTGTTGGTTCAAAATACGCATGCATAGTTTTTTCATTATACACCTTTCCTTGAACTTTTTGAAGACCTCTGGTATGCATAGATCTCAATCATTTTTTGCAGTGGAATAAACTTCTCTTTTAAATCTATTTCCCATAAACTTTTGGAAGTCCCCTTGTATACTAAGGCAGTCTAGTCGACTAGGAATGAATACAAGGAATAAAAGACTGCCCTGGAGGGGCCCACCAAAGAGTTTCTTTGTACCGTGTACAAGCTGTAATAGGATCTGTGGAAGCACTAACGCTGACTACTGCTGTCTACATTATTTTCCATGTGCATGAGTCTTTTGAGTAGTTACAGGAAAAAAGCGAGCTGCCTGTTCCAAACAGCTTACACAAATGAACTGAAGCACGAAGAAGACAAATAAACTGTCTTCTGATGTCAACAAGTCACAGACCATCATTTAGTGTTGAAACTAGGTTATTCTGATTATTTTAAATCTGTTATGCTGACTTTATTATCATCACATTTGGCTGAGTCATTCCCAGGTCCTAAGCAGAGATGGTCCGGGTCACCACGTGACAGCAAAACATCACAATATCAAAATAATTAGGTTGGCCACGAAATCTACCCCGGAAAGATACTGCGTAGCAAAAAAAAAAAAAAAAAAAAAAAAAAAGCAAGCTCCAAAGTTTGGCAAGGCAAAGCACGGAAAGAGAGCAGCCATACCTGGGGCCCGTACAGAGCTGCCGAGCGTGCTAACAAGGGCTATCAGCAGGCCCACTCCCGCTAACCGGGCGGACGCCGGCATCTGGTGGTGGGATGACTCCGGGGCACATGGCGGGGCTCCACCCTTTGCCAGGGACGGGCACACCCCGGGGCCTGGGAGCATGCTTCTCAGAAAAATACAAGTTCTCCTTTGATGGCGCCCCAGAAAAGCCTCTCCCACCTCCTCCCCCGTTCCCCAAGGGCAGGGCTGAACTGAGCTGCAGAGTTGGCTGGACACTGGGTCAAGTGACAACAACTCGGGCTGACCGCACCCCGCCTCCCACTCTCAACACCCTCCCCCGCCCATCCGCCCGCCCAGGAAGACGCGCGGACTGCGCCTGCGCGCCTCTCTGCGGCGGCGATCTGCGAGAGGCGGGGCTCGGCGCGCGGGGGCGCTTTCGTCTCCAGGCAACGGGAATCACAGAGGCCCGCGGAGAGCGCCTGCGCTGACGTCGGTTGGGGGCGGCCGGGTCTGGCAAGCCAGGTGCTGGGGTTTCCCCTGAGCAGCAGCGGTGCCCCAGAGCCGGAGGTACGCAGAAGGGCGGGGAGACGTGGGGTGAACACCTCGACCTCCCGAGGGCCCGAGGAGCAGGAGAGCGAGGACTTGTCCCCAGAAACCCCGCCTTAGTGGGGGCGCCCCGGTTGACTGGCCCCGGACGGAACTTCCGAGTTCCAGATCTGGAAGGGGCCCGGGTAGCCCCCTTCTTCTCAGGGTAGCGGCCTCCGGCGTCTGCGCCACGGTGACTCTTCGAACGGGGCTGGCCTTGGTTCCTCACCTGTAAGATGGTGGGCCTGGAGTGAACCCTTCAGTTCACAGGTGGAGACTGTGTGCCCCAAGCCCAACACCTCTCCCTCCATCCAGTGCTGGCTTCGCCTGCTGGCGGGCGAGTAGAGTGCAGATGGCGGAGGCTGGTGCCGGGTCACTGTCTTTCCACCCTGGGGACCTAACAGAGCGGGTGGCCGGTGGTCACCACTCACTGCGAATGCGCACTGGAGAGCTCTGGCTCACCCAGCACCATGTCCCTAGCGAAGCTGGAGGGAAATGTGAGTAGGGCAGATGTAGCAACAGTTTACTTAGCAGCCGGGGGTGAGCCTCAGACAAACTCAGCACATGGATCTGGTTTGACTCTGCCCGTAGGCTTCCATCCAGGCCCTGAATGGCTGACCTCCAGTTGGCTCCATATCTGCCTGTGGGCGTTATGTTCCCACATAATAAAACAGAGGCTGCAGGGCTCCACTCCGCCCGGCGAGACCCGTATGAACAATGTGACACTGCGCAGCCGTCCTCCGTGGGACATCCGAGGAACAATTTCGGGCAGAAGCTTTTGAGCAGCAGAGAGCTGGCGCGGGAGAGGGTCTACACCCCTCCCAAAGCCGGGGGCAGCTCCCCTGGCTGTGCGGATGCTGACCCAGGCAGCGGGCCCCAGGGCCAAGGACACGATTGGTTCGCTGCATCGGGCCCTCCGTCCTGGCATCCCAAAGCAAATAACCCATACGTAGGTCCCTTCACAAAGAAGCGAGTTGGGGTGGATCGGGCGTACCCGCTGAAACCCATGGTCCACCGGAAGTCTCGCAGTACCGGGGAGGCTGGCCCCACGGGGAATCAGAGTGTCTACGTGAGCGCCTCTGAGCCGAGAGACCTTCCACACAGCAACTTCTCGCCAAGGAGCAGGGTGAATCCCTCTGTGGTTGGTGCCGTCCTTGCCGCCATGCAGGGCGAGAGGGCCGTGGCAGACCTCACCAGGTCTGAGTGGGTGCAGATCCAGAGACTGGAAGCCCTGGGGGAGAGCTTAGAGGAGGAAATCCGGAGAAAGGAGATGGTCCTGCGGAACAAGCTGAAGAAGACGGAGGAGGAACTCCGGAGGATCCAGAGGGGCAAGGAGGAGGCCAGGGGGAATGCACATAAGGAGCTCCAGAGGATGATTCTCTCCAGTAGGAGAGCGGACGGAGGTGCCAGCCACCCCGCCTGCAGGCCCATCTTCCCCCCAGAATTTAGGTCCGAGGAGGCGCCCAGGAGTGACAGAAGAGAGGATGGAACTTGGAGACAGTCTCGAGAAAATGCTAGTCTGTACCAGTTCTCCAATCATGGAGTCCAGGGGCTGAAAAGGGAGAGGCCAACGGCAAACAGTAACAAAATCAAAGATGGGGTCTCGGGGCCATCCACGGAGACGGTCTCTCAGTCTTTGGGAGCGCCGGACGGTGCTTTCCAGGGGCTCGGTGCGGACGCCAGCCTGTGCGGGGCTCCAGGCTCTTCGGCTTCCAGCTGTTCTGAAGAGCCGGAGCTGGGCCAGTGCAGCCACTGCGGCCGCACGTTTCTCCTGCTGAGGCTGGAGCGACACTCCAACGTCTGCAGCAGGGTGCAGGGCTCCAGGAGGAAGGTCTTTGACTCCTGCAGGGCCCGGGCCAAGGGCACAGAACTGGAGCAGTACTTGAACTGGAAGGGGCCAGCCTCTGTCAAGGTAACAAGGGCCGTGTGGATTTGACTTTGTGTGGGGAATGTTGTAAGGGCCTCTGGTGTCCTCACCAGCTTTCTTTAGGGAACATGGGTTATGTAAAAAGAAGATGAAAAAGAACATTGGTTTTTAAAAGATTTGATTACTTATTTACTTGAAGGTCAGTGTTACACAGAGAGGAGCAGAGGCAGAGAGAGAGAGAGAGAGAGGTCTTCCATCCGCTGGTTCACTCCCCAGTTGGCTGCAATGGCTGGAGCTGCGCCAATCCGAAGCTCGGAGCCAGGAGCTTCTTCCAGGTCTCCCACGTGGGTGCAGGTGCCCAAGGACTTCGGCCATCTTCTGCTGCTTTCCTAGTCCATAGCAGAGAGTTGGATTGGAAGTGGAGCAGCAGGGACTTGAACCAGCGCCCATATGGGATGCCAGCACTGCAGGTGGCTTTACCTGCTACGCCACGGTGCCAGGCCCATGAACTTTTACTTTTTTAAGATTTGTTTATTTATTCAAAAGTCAGAGTTACAGAGAGAGAGAGAGGTCTTCCATCCGATGGTTCACTCCCCAATTGGCCCCAACAGCCGGAGCTGTGTTGATCCAAAGCCAGGAGCCAGGAGCTTCTTCTGGGTCTCCTACATGGTAGCAGGGGCCCAAGCACTTGGGCCATAATCTGCTTTCCTAGGCATAATAGGGAGCTGGATCAGAAGTAGAGCAGCTGGGACACGAACCAGTGCCTACGTGGGATTGTGGTATTAAAGGTGGCAGCTTCACCTACTGTGCCGCAACACCAGCCCCAAGAATGAGCATTTCTTTTTCTTTCTTTTTTTTTTTTTTTTTTTGACAGGCAGAGTGGACAGTGAGAGAGAGAGAGAGAGACAGACAGAAAGGTCTTCCTTTGCCATTGGTTCACCCTCCAGTGGCCGCCGTAGCCGGTGCACTGCAGCCGGCACACCGCGCTGATCCGAAGCCAGGAGCCAGGTGCTTCTCCTGGTCTCCCATGGGGTGCAGGGCCCAAGCACTTGGGCCATCCTCCACTGCACTCCCGGGCCACAGCAGAGAGCTGGCCTGGAAGAGGGGCAACCGGGACAGAATCCGGTGCCCTGACCGGGACTAGAACCCTGTGTGCTGGCGCCACAAGGCGAAGGATTAGCCTAGTGAGCCACTGCGCCGGCCAAGAATGAGCATTTCTTGACTCCACTTGTGCGCCAGTCACTATGACCAGAGCTGCTTAGGTGAGCCTCAGACTTCTGTGAGAATTTCATTCTCTCCCATTTTTTCCATCCGAAAATGAAGGCTCGGACAGGTTAAGTAACTTTCTTGAAGTCAGCCTTCAGTAGCAGGGCCAGCCAATAAATCTTGCTTGGAATGACTCCAAAATCTAGACTTGAAAATAACTTTTTTTCCCAATAATAGAAATAATAAATGTTCACTGTAAAAAATGGAAGATAAGAAAAATCTAGAGAAAGAAACTATGCTGAGTTTATCACCCAGAGAGGACTTGTTGCTCTTTGCAGTAGACCCTGCTCTGGGCCGGTGCCGTGGCTCACTTGGCTAATCCTCCACCTGTGGCGCTGGCACCCCGGGTTCTAGTCCCTGTTGGTGCGCCAGATTCTGTCCTCTTTCAGTCTAGCTCTCTGCTGTGGCCCAGGAGTGCAGTGGAGGATGGCCCAAGTGCTTGGGCCCTGCACCCACATGGGAGACCAGAAGGAAGCACCTGGCTCCTGGCTTCAGATCGGCACAGCACCGGCCACAGTGGCCATTTGGGAGATGAACCTGTGGAAAAGGAAGACCTTTCTCTCTCTCTCTCTAACTCTGCCTGTCAAAAAAAAAAAAAAAAAAAAAAAAAGACCTTACTCCCTCCATGTCAGGGTGTCAGGGATCGGTTACCATCCTGTAATCACTCCTGTTTTTTTTTTTTTTCTTCAAGATTTAGTTATTTATTTGAAAGTCAGAGTTATACAGAGAGAGAAGCAAAGAGAGAGATCTTCCATCTGATGGTTCACTCCCCAATTGGCCGCAACGGCCAGAGCTGCGCCGATCCGAAACTAGGAGCCAGGAGCTTCTTCCAGGTCTCCTGCATGGGTGCAGGGGCCCAAGGACTTGGGCCACCTTCTACCTCTTTTCTAGGCCATAGCAGAGAGCTGGATCGGAAGAGGAGCAGCCGAGACTAGAACCGGCGCCCATATGGGATGCCTCCGCTTCAGGCCAGGGTGTTAACCTGCTGCGCCACAGCGCCGGCCCCTCTCCTGTTTTCTTAAGAGGAGCTCAGTTTTGATATATCTTCTTGGTAAATGCTTGAAACACAGTACAGTTGGAATTATTCTTCTCATTTAGAGCGTAAACACCTTGAAGGTAAGGGATTTTTGGGTTATCTTTCAATAATTTTCTCAGTTTAGAAAAACCAGGTGGTAAAAAGTAAGCCTTGGGGCTGGCGCTATGGCACAGGGGTTAAAGCCACTGCCTGCAGTGCCGGCATCCCATATGGGCGCCAGTTCTAGTCCCAGCTGCTCCACTCCTGATCCAGCTCTCTGCTATGGCCTGGGAGAGCAGTAGAGGATGGCCCAAGTGCGTGGGCCCCTGCACCCACGTGGGAGACCTGGTAGAAGCTCCTGGTTCCTGGCTTCGGATCGGTGCAGCTCCGGCTGTTGTGGCCATCAGGGGAGTGAACCAGCAGATGGAAGACCTCTCTCTACCTCTCTCTGTAACTGTCTTTCAAATAAAATTGAAAAAACATAAATAAATAAAAAAATAAAAATAAAAAGCAAGCCCCTAAGAACACTGACATGGTAAGTTTAGGAAACATCATAGACCATCTGTTTGGACAGACCTAGAGATGGTATCCTAAATAACCTGCCCATCAAGGCCATGCTGCTTAGTTTGTAAAGTGAGTGTTTCTCAAAGTGTGGCACGCTGACAAGTACTTTTCTTCATTTTAGTAGTTTTAATGCATATTTAAAAATATAGCAACTTATTAAGCCCTTGATTTCCAGGATCATGAATTTAAAGGAAAATAATGAAGTAATTAACAGTAAGGGGAATAAAGTAAACGAAGTATGCAGATGACCAAAGCTGGGGAAAGCCTAGGCTGTGTGATGTCAAAGGCTCCTTCTAGCTCTGTTATTCTAGAAAAATGAGAGCATCGCTCTTGCATTTCTTCCTGATCCTCTCTCTGCTGTACCAGCGCCTCTTGTCCATTGGGACTTGACGGTTTATGTATTTGCTGAGGTCTTTTAAAACTCCCATTTATGTGATTTTAGGATGAGTGATTTCTAATTAGAGTTCTTTCTTTGGGCACAGTTTAGGAGATCACAAGAAAGCCCCCTCTGTGTTCATGGGTGATCTCCTTGGAATCTAGTTTCCAACGAGAAGTCCACATTTTGCTCTTACGGATAATGATACGGTGGGCAGTTACTGTTCTTTCCTGTTTTCTTTCTGGTCAACCCAGTAATCCACTGGGGATTCCCTCTGTCCCACCACAGTGATTTATATTTGGCCTGAATCTAAAAGAAGCAGTGGAGAAGAAAAACCAGTTGAGTGTCTGGGCTCAGACACTCCGTGGAACGAGTGAGGGGGACGGTGCTGCGTGGAGGTGCGGGCAGGGCGTGACTGGGGGGGCAGACACTCCCGCCCAGGACCGTCCCAAGATTTAGTCCAGAAATCTGAGCTCCCTGTCGTTCCTCTAGTGTAGTCAGCAAGAACACAGATGACCTTCCAGGTGTCCTTTAATCTTCAGTGACTCCCGGCAGTCTTGGACCTCTTGTCTCTCTCCTGAACTGTGAGTGTCTGAAGACAGGGACCACATCTGTGCGCTCTGAGCTGGACGTGTTAACTGGATAAAACTCCCATCTGAGGCAGAAGTAACGCAGAGGTGTCAATACCCTCACAGAGCTTTTCCGGGCTGAATTCTTTCAGAGGCGCCCGGGTACCACCTCGGTACTTCCTTGTCTGTTTCAGTAAGTGACTCTTCTGATGCACCCTTCCTTGAAAGGATCATCTTGTTAGCATCATCAGTGGTGTCAGAACACCAAGACCTAGTCGTCTTCTTTTTCCTTCTCGTCAAAGATAGTTTCATTTTAAATAACATCTGCCTGCATTTTAAAAACCACGTGACACTAAGTGTCCTGCAAGTACAGTATCATTATCCATGCAGACTGGCAGCCCTGAGCCAGCCCCTAGAGGTGCCCTACGGTTCTGTTCCATGGTTCTGCTGGGGCATTTTTCTCTATTTCCAAATAATGTGGTGATTTTGTCCATTTATGAATTTTCTAGATTATCTGGTGACTTCCTCTTATAGAAGCTGCGGGCAGATCTTTCATGTCCCCCGCCCCCCTTATCTTTCTCCATCCCTTATCTTTCTGCTGTAGTTGAATCGCAATTTCGGGTTAAATCAGTAGTCAGCTTTGACATTACAACGACCGTATTATAAACTCTGCTCACTGATGAATGAACAGATTGTGCCCATGTTTCTGGAGTTAATAATTGATTTAGTTTTCATTTCCTTCATCTTCTACATACCTCTTATTTTTTCCCTACGACCCACGTGATGTCAGACATCTGTTCATGTATTTTTTTTTTTATATTTATTTATTTGAGAGGCAAAGTTACAGAGAGGCAGAGAGAGAGAGGTCTTCCATCTTCTGGTTCACTCCCTAGATGGCCATAACGGCCAGAGCTGTGGTGATCAGAAGCCAGGAGCTTCTTCCTGGTCTCCCACATAGGTGCAGGGGCCCAAGGACTTGGGCAATCTTCTACTGCTTTCCCAGGCTACAGCAGAGAGCTGGATCAGGAGTGGAGCTGCCGGGACTAGAACTGGTACCCATATGGGAGGCCGGCACTGTAGGTGGTGGCTTTACCCACTACACCATAGGGCTGGCCTAATTTTTTTTTTTTTTTAACACTTAGGTAGCTGTGTCTTTTCTTTTTAAATATTTATTTGAAAGGCATAGTTACAGAGAGAGGGAGGGAGGGGAAGAGAGAGAGAGAGAGAGAGAGAGAGAGAGAGAGTGAATCTGGGCGCGCTTCATCTGCTGGTTCACTCCCAAATGGCTGCAATGGCCAAGGCTGGGCTAGATTGAAGCCAGGAGCTTCTTCTGGCTCTCCCATGTGGGTGCAGGGGCCCAATCATTTGGACCATCTTCCACTGGTTTTCCAGGCACATTGGCAGGGAGGTGGATCAGAAGTAGAGCAGCCATAACTCAAACCTGTGACCATATAGGTTGCTGGCTTTACCTTGTATACCACAACGCTGGCTCCAAGGTTTTTTGTAGTTGTTGTTTTAAACTATTTGTTTATTTATTGAAAGGCAGAATGCCAGAGAGAGAGAGAGAGAGGGAGAGATTTTTTCTTTAGATTTATTTATTTATTGAAAGAATTATACACAGAAGGAGAGGGCAGAGAGAGAGGTCTTCCATCTGCTAGTTCGCTCCCCCGTTGGCCACAATGGCCGGAGCTGAGCCACTTCAGAGCCAGGAGCTTCTTCTAGGTCTCCCACATGGGCTCAGGGGCCAAAGGACTTGGGCCATCTTCTGCTGCTTTCCTAGGCCATAGCAGAGAGCTGGATCAGCTGCTCAGCTGGGACATGAATCAGTGCCTGAATGGGATGCTGGTACTGTGGGCAGCAACTCCACATGTTAGGCCACAGCTCTGGCCCCTAGAGGGAGAGATTGACAAGAGATCTTGCATCTGCTAGTTCACTCCCCAAATGACTGCAACAGCTAGGGGTAGGCCAGGCTGAGGTCAAGAGCCAGGAATTCCATCCTGCTCTCCCACACGGGAGGCAGGGACCTGAGCACTTGAACTGTCTTCTGCTGCCTTCCTGGGACTCGAACCAGTAGTCTGCTGTGGGATGCAGGAATCCCAAGTTGTGGCTAACCCGCTGCGCCACAGTGCTGACCCCTGCTCATGTTTTGTGAATGCTCAAACAGCTCTTACATTGTATCGGTTAGGATTTTTTTATTTTTAAATTCTGGAAAATTTACTTGCACCCCTCTTTATCCTCCAGATTGGGGTCTGGGTTTTTTATCCTTTTGGTCTGGTGCAGACCTGTTGTCTGGGGACTTCTTGCTTCTGTGTCGGGTTCCGTTTCCAGCATCCTGTTTCTTCCTTCTTCTTGTTTTACTTCTTGCTTTGCTGGAGTTTACTAAGGCGCACAGGAGGCGTATTTTTGGTCTTGGAGTGAATGGAAATATCTGTATAATAGCCTCTTACTTGACAACTGAGTGTAGAATTCTAGGTGGGAAATTATTTTTAAGAACTTTAAAGGCATTTCCTGCTGGCTTCTAGCTCCTAGTGTTCCTGTTAAGAAATCTGATGCCATGTTGATTCCTTCCGTTATATGAGACCTATTTTGCTGCTTTTTCTGAAAGTACCACATGGTCTTTATTCTGAATTCTGAAATGTCACAGTGACTGTGTTGGCTGGACACCTGGTATGTCATTTCAGACTCAAGACTTGCGACCTTTGGTTCTAGGAATGTCAATTATGTATTTTAAACAAATGTAGGGGCAGGATTGGTGCTGTGGCGTAGTGGGTGATGCTGCTGCCTGCAGTGCCGGCATCCCATATGAGCACTGGTTCAAGTCCTGGCTGCTCCACTTCCAATCCAGCTTCCTGCTAATGGCCTGAGAAAGCAGCAGAAGATGGCCCAAGGGCTTGGGCCCTTGCATCCTCATGGGAGACCTGTAAAAAACTCCAGGCTCTTGGCTTTGGATCAGCCCAGCTCCAGCCATGCGGCCATTTGGGGAGTGAATCAGAGGATGGAAGACCTCTCTCTCTCTCTCATTCTCTCTGTCCCTGCCTCTGCTTCTGTGACTCTGCCTTTCAAGTAAATAAATAAATCTTTAAGTAAAAAAATTAGGGGCGAGCCTGTGGCACAGGTTTAGTCTCTGTTTGTGATATCTGCATCCCATATAGGAGCACTGGTTTCAGTCCCAGCTGCTCTGCTTCCAATGCAGCTTCCAGCTAGTGTGCCTGGGAAAACAGCTGATGGGTCCCTGCCACCCCATGGGAGACCAGGATGGAGTTCCTGGCTCCTGGCCCAGCTCTGGCTGTTGCAGGCATCTGGGGAGTAAACCAGTAGATGGAAGACCTCTCTGTGTCTCTCCCTCTCTCTCTGCCTATTCAAATAAATAAAACTTTAGAAGATGAATAGGAAAGTAAAATTTTATTTATTTGAGAGGAAGCGAGCGAGCGAGCGAGCGTGCTGGCTTTCCCATCTGCATCTGCTGGCTCACAGCCTAAAAATGCCTGCAACGGCTGGGGCTGGGCCGGGTTGAAGCCAGGAACTGGGAACTCAACCCGTGGCTGCTCCGTGGCTGACAGGGACCCAACGACTTGGCCACCCCCTGCTGCCTTCCAGAGTGCACGCTGGCAGGACGCCGGAATCTGGAGCAGAGCTGGGCCGTGCCCTCGGGCCCTTCGTTCTGAATGCCGATGTTCCGGGCAGCATCCTCACTGCCCTGTTCCTTCAGCGATTTCCTCCTCATTTTTCTTCATTCTCCTCGAACTCCTGTTAGTCGCTTGTTGGACTTCTTAATTTTCCTTTTTTTTTAATTCCATTATTTTCCCCCATTCTAAGAAATTTACTTCATTTTTTTTTTTGACAGGCAGAGTTAGACAGTGAGAGAGGGAGACAGAGAAAAAGGTCTTCCTTCTGTTGGTTCACCCCCTAAATGGCCGCTAGCCGGCGCTCTGCACTGATCCGAAGCCAGGAGCCAGGTGCTTCCTCCTGGGTGCAGGGCCCAAGTACTTGGGCCATCCTCCACTGCCTTCCCAGGCCACAGGCCACAGCAGAGAGCTGGACTGGAAGAGGGGCAACCAGGACAGAATCTGGCGCCCCAAGCAGGACTAGAACCCGGGGTGCTGGTGCTGCAAGTGGAGGTTCAGCCTAGTGAGCCGCGGCGCCGGCCAGAAATTTACTTCATTTTATAGCATTTCTATTTTTCTTTTTATCTATCAAAGTTTTAATTTATAATAAGTCTTTCTGGTTCTCTGGTCTTTTTTCACAGAAACTCATTTTATGGAAAATGTTTTTTAAAATATAGTATGTTCTTCTCAAATTTTTTTAAAAGATGTATTTATTTATTTGAAAGGCAGAGTTACAGAGGGGCAGAGAGAAAGAGAGGTCTTCCATCCATGGTTCACTCCCTAAATGGCCACAACACCCGAAGCTGGGCTGATCCGAAGCCAGGAGCCAGGAGCTTCTTCCAGGTCTCCCACGTGGGTGCAGGGGCCCAAGCACTTGGGCCTCCTCCACTGCTTTCCCAGGCCACAGCAGAGAGCTGGGTCAGAAATGGAACAGCTGGGACTCAAACCAGCCCCTCTATGGGATGCCGGCACTGCAGGCGGCAGCTTTACCTGCTACGCCACAGCACCGGCCCCGAGGAAAATCTAATAGTTATTTTGTTGATATGCTGGTCTTTTCTGTGTTACTTGCCTATTGCATTCTGAGTTGATGTTTGTGGCTGTTTTCTTGTTAGAGCTTTTGTCAATAGCTGGCAGTCCTTGGCTTAGATGGGGCTTGCTGACTCAGCGCCTTCCCCACCTTGCTGTCTGAAGGCTGATGTCGGGATGCCTGCCCCCTTCCTTTTCCCGTGTACTTGGGGCTGAGTGGGGGAAGGAGTCCAGCAGTCCCCACTTTCAGCCCAAGATGAACCCTGTCCACTGTGGATTTCCTAAGTCCGCAAGCCGTGCGGTTCAGTTTCTCCAGAGGATAAGCCCCGGTTCTCCTGTGTGCGTGCCGCTGTAGGACACCTGGACACGACAGGGAGAGGCTACTTTGCAGCCCTGCCCCTCCCGCCTTCCCACCAGCTGGTCCTCCCCAGCACCGACTCTCGCAGCGGCTCTGCTGGCCTCTCACTTCCTCGCGGGCAGGCAGTTGTCACCACTGCTGCCTTCTTGTTGGGAGCTGGGGAGCAGCACCCTCCTTCCTTCCTGTCACTCTGAGGGAGACGGGGAGACACGGCAAGGCGAGTGATGCGTCTCCCCTTTCCCTTGCAGCCTGAGCCTCCGCGGAAGAGCAACTGGAGACAGAAGCACGAGTCTTTCATCCGTACCCTCCGCCAGGCTCGGGAGGTCCAGCAGGCCATTGCCAAAGGCGGAAACCCCTCCGACTTGCCTCCCATCCTGCCTGCCGAAAACCCGGACTACATTCAGTGTCCTCACTGTAGCCGCCACTTTGCTCCCAAGGTGGCTGAGCGACACGTTCCCAAGTGTAAGACCATCAAGAACCGCCCCCCGCCGCCAAGGAAGCATTACGGGTGAGCAGCCAGCAGCGGTGCGCCTCCCTGGTGGTGCAGGAGGCTCTGCTGTGAACGGGAGTGGACCAGTCTGATGCGAAGCAGAAACAAAACCTTTGCATCTCCCAGATCTGCCTGCAGAGATAAAGTCGGTGAGGAGAGATCCACGGCGGAGCAGGGGCGGCAGGGGATGCGCTAGCTTCCCACTGAATCACTGCCGTGGGCTGCTGTGCCTTCCGGCGTCGCCCTGAGAACGGCGGGCTGAAGACAGAAGACGGGTGAGCGGGGTGTAGTAAAGCTGTCTTCCTGCAAAGCTGACTTGTGGTTTGTGCCAGAGAAGTGCCTGCATCTGGTGGTGCCTTGTGGCCACTGCAGGTGTGTGGCTCCTGTTAACTCTTCTCACTCTTACAAGCGGGAGTGCTAGGCTGAGTGGGTGTTAGAGGATCGTGGTCCCCCAGATGGTACCTCTTACAAGATAATAAGATTTTGCTGTAAGGCATTAAGTCTATCCCTGGCCTCCCTGGTGCATGGTCCTGGCCAAAAGCCAATGAAAGTCTGTAAGGCCAGGGCACTCGCACATCCTCAGCCTCCCCCATGGCGTCTCGTATAATAAAGGAAACACGCTCATGTAAGTTAGAGGGTAGCATCGGGGGAAACATGTTAAACTTTTCTCTACCTGTTCTTTTCTAATGGGTTTCATATGTCGGAGGAAAGAGGAGGAATGGAAGGAAGACCTGTTTCAGCCGTTACAGGCAGTCTGCTTCAAAGCAGGTTGGCTGAACGACTTCTTAAGTGAGGCAGAACCTCCCATGAAAGCAAGCTGGACACTGCATAGTGTTACATGTCCCTGCTGATCGCTCGGCTTCTATTTTAGAGTAAACTCGGAAGGAGAAAGGGCCAGATCCTTCTACACAGAAGAGTGCCTGTGCGTTAGGCCTTCCATTCGTGGGTTCTGAGTAAATGAAAAGGTGAGGGGGAGGGGAGGTTCCAAGACGGCAGAATAGGGAGGGCGCTTACTGATAGTCCAGGAGAAGATGGTTTAATAGAAGTGGAGATGGTTTAGTCTCAGGGAAGAGTTAGGAAAAAAATGGAGGAGGAAACTCTTCCGTAATTAGAGGAACATGGTGGACCTATGTGGAGGGCATGGGCGCCTACGGCTCGGGCCTCTAGCTGCCGAGAGCCCCTGTACCAGTGCTGGAAAGTGAGCTCTCTGTTACGGCCTGGGACAGCAGTGGAGGATGGCCCAAGTCCTTGGGCCCCTGCACCCGCATGGGAGACCCTGGAAGTTCCTGGCTCCTGGCTTCGGATGGGTGCAGCTCTGGCTGTTGTGGCCAATTGGGGAGTGAACCAGTGGATGGAAGACCTCCCTCTCTCTCTCTCTCTCTCTCTCTCCGTAATTCTTTCAAGTAAAATAAATAAATCTTTAAAAAAAAAAAAAAAAAAAGGTGAGGGGGCCAGTGTTGTAGCATGGTATGTTAAGCCACTGCCAGCAACGCCGGCATCTCACATGGGTGCTGGTTCCTGTCAGCTGTTCCACTTCTGATCCAGCTCCCTGCTAATGCCTCCTGGGAAAGGAGCGGAACATGGCCCAGATGCTTTGGCTCCTACCACTCACATGGGAAACTGGGACGGAATTCTTGGCTCCGGGTTTTGGCCTGGCTGTTGCAGCCATTTAGAGAATGAATCAGTGGATGGAAGATCTGTCTGTCCCTCTCCCACTGTAACTCTGCCTTCCAAATAAATAAATACATAATTTTTAAAAAAGATTTATTCATTTGAAAGGCAGTTACAGAGACAGGTCTTCCATCCGCTGGTTCACTCCCCAGATGGCCACAACGGCTAGCTGGTCCAATATGAAGGCAGGAGCCAGGAGC
The DNA here is from genome assembly GCA_949820135.1 of Sylvilagus floridanus. NCBI lineage: Eukaryota > Metazoa > Chordata > Mammalia > Lagomorpha > Leporidae > Sylvilagus > Sylvilagus floridanus. The sequence goes on along the minus strand of OX463228.1, from coordinate 4,207,620 downwards.
TTCTTCTGGGTCTCCCACGTGGGTGTAGGGGCCCAAGCACTTGGGCCATCTTCTACTGCTTTCCCAGATCATAGCAGAGAGCCGGATTGGAAGTGGAGTAGCTGGGACTCGAACCGGTGCCCATATGGGATGCTGGCACTGCAGGTGGCGGCTTTACTGATTAAGCCACAGTGCTGGCCCCAAAACATAAATCTAAAAAAAATACTCAGTCCTAGGTTTATGCAGTGGGAGAACTGGCAAGTTAAGTCTGAGGTGGGAGTAAAGGAGCGAAGCTGGCACTGCAGATCTGAGGTACTAGTGGGATTACTGTGCCAGGAGGATCACCAAAATTGTTGAATACTGGAGAAAAGCTACCCAATTTGAACTGAGCACATAGCAAAACCGTGTTTTACTAGATAACAAAAGGCCACGCACTCTTGTCCCATTCCCCCTCTACTTCTGCTGAGGGCTGGGCTTTCACAGAACAACTGGAAGGGTGAATGTATGGCTCTAGCAGCTAGCAGCAAAGCTGCGGGACACCAGGCTCAAGAGGATGCATTGCAGCGCTTTGTGCTTTCTCCTCTCGGGAAAAGTGTCAAACCCTGGGTGTGTAACCCACTGTGCACATGCTCCAGTCAAGTCTGCTGAGGTGCCCTCGAGCGTCACTCTGGTTAAAAGCTAGAGAAGGCCGGCGCCGTGGCTCAACAGGCTAATCCTCCGCCTTGCGGCGCCGGCACACCGGGTTCTAGTCCCGGTCGGGGCGCCGGATTCTGTCCCGGTTGCCCCTCTTCCAGGCCAGCCCTCTGCTGTGGCCCGGGAGTGCAGTGGAGGATGGCCCAGGTGCTTGGGCCCTGCACCCCATGGGGAGACCAGGAAAAAGCACCTGGCTCCTGGCTCCTGCCATCGGACAAGCGCGGTGCGCCGGCCGCAGCGCGCCGACCGCGGCGGCCATTGGAGGGTGAACCAACGGCAAAAGGAAGACCTTTCTCTCTATCTCTCTCTCTCACTGTCCACTCTGCCTGTCAAAAAAAAAAAAAAAAAAAAAAAAAAAAAAAAAGCTAGAGAAGTGAAGCAGCAGTGACCAAGGCCGCACAGTGGCAGCCAGGGGACTGCTCGGCCCCGCAGATGTGTCTTATTTGGCTAGCACTGCGTTCCGACTGTGATCTGACGTCTAAAAAATTGAGATAAGGAGAATTTCTTGGAAACTTGGAGTTCTGGAAACACTGGGTCAGGGACCTGCGTAGGACACGTTGGGTGGGGTCAGAATTAGCTGCTCCCTCAGGAGGGCAGCGCAGCAGCACCGCAGCCCCACCTGCCTGCTTCACGTCCCGCATCTGCTTGGGACCCAAATGATGCCAGAGGGTCATGGGCCTCGTAGGCCTCAGCCCCTAAAGAGCAGGTCTGTATGTGCTGGGGGGAGTGCTTTTTTTGGAAGCAATGGTCTATCCTTATCTCACTAAGGAAATAAAACAATAGTTGATATCTTAGTGTTTGCTTTGATCGCTCTCTGTTTGGGCCTTGATTATATTAGGAGGATCTGTTAGTTTTTACAATGGAGCTTGATCTGATACTTGGGAAGAGAGAAGAACCTTATCCTATCTAAGTCTCTTCCTGGAAAGCTCAGAGGATGACAGTGGACAAATAATACTGCTTATTAACATGCATATTTTATATTTCTTTATCCAAGAAACTTTAGTGCAAGTAAACATTATAAATTTTAAAGTTCAAAAGGTTAAGCCATGGGAAAAGTCTTATGGCGAAACCCACATGGAAACTCATTTTACTTCGAAGTGTCTGCAGCCTTGTTGAGATCCTGTTACTTAAGGGCAGTGTAGCCAGCACAGCACCTCTGGGCAGCGTGTGCCTTCAGTCATCAAGTTGGCACGCTTCATAACCGCACAGGAGGCAGCGATGTGACATGGAGACATTTCTTCCTATTGTTTATGATTCTGGAGGTTTAATGATCGGCATGTTTATTTCCATAGTTAATCACTCAAACAGTAACTGGTGTCTGACTTTGCAGCAGGAAGGAACATGTTGTATAGTGCTGACTGCAGCTCTCTCCAGCCTGCCCTGTACTGTGATGAACACTTCTTTGGAGGCCCAGGGATTTCATTTGAAAAAACTTCTATTTTAGGCTGCTTTTCCTTTAAATTTTAGTGACATGCTCAGCCTCTCTGTGCCACGCCAGGGAGACGACATCCAGTTGAACCTTTGAGGGGAATGCTTCAGGGACATAAACTGAGTCTGGGGAGGGCGCTGTGGGGGCGACCCTCCTGGCCACGGTGCACCTCCTCCTCCTGACACTGTCTTCTATAAACTTGTAGCAGCAGTAATGATTCTGCTGGCAAGAACAGGAAACTGGAGAAACAACCATGAGTTCTGTGCACTTGACCCTCGTGGTGTTTGTGTTACAAGAACATTTATTTATTTATATAAAGATTTGCTAAATCAAGATTCACGCAGGCTGAGAGGTTGGGAATTTTATCTCCAAGGACCTAGGCCCACGGGCAGGCTTACTGAGGCACAGCACTGACTGAAGAGTTTAAACGTTTATTTAACACAGAAATGCCAAACCACTCCACCCTCAACCTTTCAAGCACCTGGCTAGGTTAGCTAGGTCTTCGACAAGTGTCAGAGCCGAGGAGTCTCAGGTTATACTAGAACTCGGAAGCAACACTACTAGAAAACTTCAAACACCTAGTGCCGTGTACGGAAAAGCAAGACACAGTTCGAGGAGAATTAGCCACAGAAAACCATTCCAAGGTGCTTCCGCTGCCTCGCTTTCCCTCCATGACGCGTGTGGCTGCTACCGCTGAACTGGTTTCTGTTTGCATAGTTGTTAGGTGGGCAAATTCACATGGCTGTCCCAGGCACAATTTAGGAAAGTGCAAACTGTCTCTAAGGCACAGAACTTGGATTCTCAGCCAGATGAATAGCACACCACGACTTGCGAAGGGAACATGCTAGAGAAAATAACCCCCACACCCGCCTGGAACAAGAGCAGGGCTGGCTCTTACCCCCTTCAGTGCTCACTGTCCCCCTAGTCTGAGCAAGGTGCCCATGTCGCTCCGCTCCAGAGCAGAAAATCCTCATGACAAACACCCAAGCCGGCGCTGCCTCTCAGGCCTGCTGAGACGGTGAGCATGAGGATACTGGGGCCTGAGAGGCCAGGCAGTCCTTAAGAGAATCAAAGCTGCATGTGCACGATGACTAAACCCGCTGTAAGGTTTTAAAGCAAGCCCCCAGGCCCCCAGAGCTTGTATCTGCAGTTCAGGGTTGGCCCTTCCTTATTCAAGAAAAGGCTTCAGTGATGACGTAAGTACTACCGTGCCAGCTTCCCAGACCCGAGAAAACGGCGGGAACGGCAACCCAGACGATCCCATTGAACAGGGGTGCCCATCCCCAGCTACTGGGGTTTTCCCCGACCATCAGCCTTGACATCATTTTAAGAAAAATGGCAAAATTTCCATCACCCAGGTCCTCCTACAATAATGAACGGATTACCAAATAAATATTTTTTGGTTTAGGGAAAATGAGACAAAATTTCATTGTTTGTAGGGAGAAAGGATGTGAGACTCATCTAGACAGCCACTGTGACCCAACACGCTGAAGGCACATTTCCCAAGGCTGGGCAGGAAGACAAGTTCACATCCTTCAGTGAGGCCACGAGAGCGCTCCCAGAACTGTCTGACGTGTGTTCCAGGGCATTCGTTCTCTTTGGGAAAGCCAGCTTGCTCCTGTCTACACGGACACGAGGAGGACGGGATCAGAAGTGAGCTCTCAGCCAAATCCCTCTCTCTGGGCAGGGCTGACCTGTTCTCTCAGGCTTCAGGGAGTCCCAGCGTTTGGTGCTGGCCTTGGGCCACTCAAGTAGGCACGATGATGCTCATGCTTCAAAAGACACCAAAGGGGGAAAAAATACTGACTAGACATATAGCGAGGGAATGACGGGCTGATGGCACGATCAGGACCCTAAAAGCCATGAAGACACAGGCTCAAAAAGCCTTCCCCGACCGGAAGACAGTCCCTCTAAGACCCTAAGCAGGCAAGCAGAGCCGCCAAAGGCAGGCCGCCTCTCCTTCAGGACTTTCTCCTGAGGCCACTCCTCCAGCCCCACCTACTCCATTCTCTGAGGTATCTTCCCAAGTGAGGCCATTCCGCCCTGCACTGGCCACGGCTGGAACCTGCACTGTGTCATGAGGAGGGCCCTGCCCTTTCTCTACTCCTCGCTGAAGGGATTTCAATCAACCCTCAGAGGAAAAGCAATCGAAGCCCCTTTTCCTCCTAAAGCATTTAGCTGCACGAAGTAACTGAACTTTCTGAAAACGAGCCCGAGCCGGACTCCAGCAGACGTACTTCCCTGGGCTCAGAAGACTGCTCCATGCTCCAGGGGAGCCCGGGCGCCGCGCTGGCTCCAGCCCGCTTCAGCGTTACGCGTTCCCTCCCCCGCCCAGAGGGCAATGCCTGGTGCTGAATTCCCAAGGCAGCTTCCACGTAATGGTGAAAACGATAAATGAGATAAGCTGCTACCAGCGCAATTAAGGTGAGCACGTGTCTCCTCTTCAAAGGTGGGATCCACGGAGGAGCTGTGAGCTGCTGCTGCTGTGGCAGTCACTGATGACAAAGCCAGGGCCACGGGCCCTTCCATTCTCAAACCAGTAAGGTCACTCCTAGATCCTATCTACAAGGCAATGCCACTCTCCACAGGTACAAGGAAAGTGCTTCAGAGCCTCCGCCTTGCGCTCCTTGTCTGCACGTGAACGAAGCCAGGGAAGCTGCTCTCTGCATTCAGTAAGTGTGCGGTGAAGTTCTTTGCATCCCAGTTTCCTGGGACTATACAGGCTCAGGAGACTAGAGGCTGGGTCGACAGGAGTCTGTTCCCAGAAGGCACCAGGAATCTGAATCTAAGTCAGGCTTTGGATCCATTTCCATCTCTTCTTTTGCTGTCTGAGTTCCTTTGGAATGCATCCCCACCTGTCCAGATAAAACAGTTCCACATGAGCACCACTGCTGCCTCATTACTGCAGTCCAATGTCTACCTCCAAGGAATTGCAGCCACAGCCTTGTGAGAAGCTCACAGAACCACCAGAGCAAAGTCCACACCTCCCCCTGTGCTGCGAGGGGAATCAACTGTGCTGGGTTGTCCAGGCTGCAAGGTTTTCTGGGATGCAGAATTCTTACTTTAAAAAAATTATTTATTTTAATTTAATTTGAAAGGGAGAAGGGGACAGAGATCTTCTCTCTGCTGGTTCACTCCCCAGATGCCTGCAATAGCCAGGGCTGGGCCAGGTCGAAGCCAGGAGCCCAGAATTCAGTCCAAGCCTCCTACATGAGTGGCAGAGACCCAAGTAGTCATGCCGTCATTTTCTGCTTCCCCAGTGCACATTAGCAGGCAGCTGGGTGGGGAGTGGAAGAGCCAGGACTAGCACCTACTCTGCGAGGATGCAGGTGTCACCTGTGGCACCCTAACCACTGTGTGATGCTCACCCTTCACCCTTCACCCTTCACTGAAACTGTCCTGAGTGGAACAGTCCTTCCTCCTGCCTGCTACAGCACCAACCTAAGTAACCTCACCCCACAGTACTTTCATTGACATCATTTCACCTCATCCTTAAAGCAATCACATGACATGGGCGGGACTTTCTCCTGTAGGTGAGAAACCAAGGCTCAGAGAAACAGAGTTAATTGGTTCAAAATGGCAAAGCCAAGGCTTGAGTTTCCCTATTCCTAGTACACTCTGTAGAGAACACCGTGGCTCTTTGCAAACAATGCAACTTGTGAAATATTTTCCCCCAAAATGTTTACCCTGAGTCTAATCAAGCCTGAAGTCTATAACTTTGTTTTCAGAAAAGACAGGGTGGGGGCCGGCGCTGTGGTGCAGTAGGTTAATCCTCCACCTGCAGTGCTGGCATCCCATATGGGCGCCGGATTCTAGTCCCGGCTGCTCCTCTTCCTATCCATCCAGCTCTCTGCTGTGGCCTGCCAAAGCAGTGGAGGATGGCTCAAGTCCTTGGGCCCCTGCACCTGCGTGGGAGACCTGCAAGAAGCTCCTGGCTCCTGGCTTTGGATCGGCACAGTTCTGGCTGTTGTGGTCATTTGAGGAATGAACCAAGGACGGGAGACCTTTCTCTCTGTTTCTCCCTCTCACTGTATATAACTCTACCTCTCAAATAAATAAATAAATAAATAAAATCTTAAAAAAAAAGACAGGGTGACAGAACAAGTTAAACCATACCCCAAGGAAACATAACAAATTCAGGAAACAAGTCATTCTTGTTAAACAACTAGCCTGCTCTCTTCAACAAGTCAATGTCATTGACACACAGAGGTAATGGTGGTAGAAATGAGACATAGCCAGAATGCAATGTGAAGTTCTTGATCAAAATCTGGCTTGATAAAAAACAGTAGTAAAGAACATCATTGTGGGAGAACTGCACAAATTCTAATATTACTGGGTACTGGATGAGAACTGAGCGTATCAGTGCTAATTTTGTAAGGTATGATAAAAAGCATTCTCGTCCAGCAGAATGAATGCCTATTTTTGGAAATGTAGAATCAAGTATTTAGGGGGGCTATGTTACAATTTTATGATTCACTTTAAAATGTACAATTGATACTTAAACAACATAGGTTTGGAATCTCTAGGTCTACTTATATGTAGACTTAAAAAATTTGTTTATTTGGAAGGCAGGAGAGAGGGGAAGAGAGAGATATCTTCCATCTGCAATTGAAAACACTGAAAAAATAAGAAAAAAGCCTGTCATGAATATATAAACTATTTGTAGTTAATGTTCTATTTTATCAATTACTACTATAAAACATACACAATTCTGTTATAAAAATACCAAATTTAGAGGCCGGTGTTGTGGTGTAGTGGCTAATGCTGCTGTCTGCAGTGCCAGCATCCCATATGGGTGCCGGTTTGTGTCCCAGCTGCTCCACTTCTGATCCAGCTCCCTGCTAATGCACTGGGAAAAGCAGCAGAAGATGGCCCAAGTCATGGGACACTGTAATGAAGCTCCTGGCTCCTAGCTTTGGCCTGGCCCAGCCCTGGCCATTCTGGCCTTCTGGGGAGTGGACCAGTGAATGGAAGATCACTCTCTCTCTCTTTGAAATAAATAAATCAGTAAATCTTAAAAAAAAAATTTTAAGTTCATCAAATCTCAATGCCAAAAAAAGTTATAGACCATACGTGGTGCCATTTGTAGAGAGAAATATGAACATGTGCAAAGACGCAGTAGCGCACAGCTGCATAAACTAACTGCAGCACACACTCTTCTGCTGTACAGATTCTGTGGTCACCTCCTGTGGTGCTGGTGGGGAGCTCAAGTACTGCATCTGCTTAGCTGCTGCTGACAGCCTCTGCATAGTCCTTAGTCTCTAAAGGGAACTGCCTATTGCAGGAAAAAGTAATCTCTCACAGTTCTAGAGTACACTAGCATGGTAACAACTGTTGGATCTAGATGGTGGGCATGTGGGTATTCACTGCACTGTAATGTTTAAATTTTTTCATACTAAAAGGTACAGGAAAAGACAAACAGTAACCACATATGGTCAAAAAAACAATGGGAGGTACGTGATGAAAATGATCCAGTCCGGGTGCTTGCACAAGGCCCAGGGCTTCTGGGATTAACTTCATTAAAAGGTAAGGACTTGGGGCAGGAGCTGTGGTGTAGTGGGTACGGCTGTCACCTGCAGTGTCAGCATCCCATATGGGTGCCAGTTCAAGTCCTGGCTGTTTCATTTCGGATCCAACTCTGTGCATGGCCTGGGAAGGCCGTAGAGGATGGCCCAAGTCCTCGGGCTCCTGTACCTGTGTCAGAGACCCAGAAGAAGCTTCTGGCTCCTGACTTCAGATCAGCCCAGCTCCAGCCATTATGGCCATTTGGGGAGTGAACTAGTGTATGGAAGACCTCTGCCTTTCAAATAAATAAATAAATCTTTAAAAAAAAAAAAAAAACACAAACAGGTAAGGACTTGCAAAGACTAGTCCATTTCAGTACTTGGTGGTGTGGTTCTTCCAAACAGATTAAGAAACTGGATTATTCTTTTAATGTTCTTACCTGCTGCCCTCCTTCTAATTTCTTATTCAGCTTCTGCAGTTGGGTAAAAATCTGGAGGTTTTCTTGCTGTAGCTTCTGTTGTTCAGCCAGACACTTCAACACCAGACCCTGTAATCGCTCAACCTCCCCCTGCAGAGTGCTGCACACACAGGCAGGGGTCAGTGGGGCGCCCATCCCGGCGTGCTCTACGGCAGGATTCAGCCGCGGTGGCTAGAGAGAGAGAAGGAGAGAGTGCAGAGGTCTCAGGTGCCACGGTCCCCCAACCCAGACTTCCTTCAGATTTTACTTTTAAATGAACAAGATACATACATCAACACATGCAAGAGAAACCACAGTGTCAAGATTCTAAGTACCCTGGCACTAACACAATAGGGGCAAGGCAGCTCTCGGTGCCTTGGTCCCCATTGGGCTAAGAACAAGAACAGCCGTGTGTGTGTGAGGACTTGGTGAAGTGTCCAAGTGCACTGGTGTCCTCCCAGGAAAAACGCGCAAGTGGGGACAAGCACGTCTTGTTTGGAACAGGTCGTGACGGCAGTGAGCACACCGTGATCAGCGTCAGTGTCAGGAAACGCAGCGGCTCACACTCCGGAAGAGCCCGAGGTGTGAGTGGAGAGGACAGCCAGCATGATTCAAGAAGGCTAATTAACAGAGCGATGGTAGCGTTCACCTTCACATTTCAAAGGTGCTAGTACCTCTTCTGGGAAGCTTTAGAATGATTCTACCCTGGCCTTTTCTCCCTTCTTCTGTGCTTTGTTTACGGCTAGAGTCAGCAAATGACAGCTCCCGGGCCCACTCCAGCCTACTGCCTGTTTTTGTAAATCAAGCTTTACTGGAACATAGACATGCTCACTCATTATGTGCTATCTGTGGCTGTTTTTATGTTATGGTGTCAGAGCTGAGTAGTTGCAAAACAGACTATTTAGCCTGCAAAGTCTAAAATTATTACTCTGCAGCCCTTTACAGAAACAGTTTGATGACTCCTGGTTTATAGTTTTATCGAGGTGCTTCCCATAATCACACGTGCTGCTCCCTCACCGGGCTCCAAGTGTTACTTGTACTTACAGCCCCCAACCCACACCAGCAGTGTCATGGAAAACTGCACATGGATTTTATATTTTTCAATTTCAGAATTTCTGAGGCAGAGAGAAAAGAAAGAATCCTCTGGTGCAGAAAGGTGTTCGCCTGCCAGACATGTGAAAGGGTAAACGCATTTCCAAGGTAACTCCGGTGAGCCCTGGGTGGTGCTCAGTGCTACTGAGCAGACAGAAGAATGAATGAATGCGGGGCAGCTGAAGACCAGTGGAGCCAGAGACGGAGACGGCAAGACTGGAGACCCGGGCAGGGCACACACTCACTGTTCACCTGGCTGTGACGCAAAGGCAAGAGCTCAGTTACCCAGGCTCCCACTGGGGGCTTGCGTCCCGGAGGGGCTTCCGAGGCCACTTTGAGACCTTGCAGCTCCTCATACGGCAGGGTATCTTTCTCAGGTTCTGCAAATGCTGCACTCAGAGGAGACGGGCTGTCGGGCATGGGGATGAATTCCGCATTCTCCAGCTCCTGTGGGTATCAGAAGAACCTCGTTAGTCTGTTTCCAGCAATCTTTCTCCCAAAATTCTTACAGCCTTCTCTCTATCTTGACATTTAGCACCCTCTAGTGGGGCAGCTGTGGTTGTATCTCACTCTACCTGGGAACAAACTGCCATCCCTTCATCAGAGTGGCAGCAGCAGTACAATTCAAATTCAAGACCAGTCTGGAGTGTCTGGCGTGTCTCCCCAACATGCTTACACTACACAGACTTTTCCATCAGTTGGGACGCCATGAGGTGATGGCTGTGAGGTCGACTGCCAGGCTGCTAAAGGCCCATGCCGTAGGTGCAGGTAGAACAATGTGCTGCCTTCCTCCCCTGCTCATACTACTCAAATAACGACCAAGTCTGATTGGATAAGGAGCTTTATAGCTTTATTTCCTACCTGCACGCCCCCCTCTTTGGGTAAATTTAAGATTTCACCAACTATAATGTTCACTGTAGAAAGTAAGAAAATACAGATGGGCAAAGAAGTTAACAAAGGCCTCTGCCTGTAACTTTGCCTTTCAAATAAACAATCAATAATAAAAAAAAGTTAAACAGCACAGTGCAAACTACAAGATCCTGGTAGTTCTTTTCTGGTTCTCGCAGAAGACCTCATATTTTATCAGAGGTCTCTCTTCCAATGGAATTACCTTTCGAAGCCACCCAGGACAGGAGCTGCTGGCCCCACTATTGTTGCCCATGGCCTCCGTGGGGCTGATTAAACCTTCCATTCCTCGGTCTGCTTCCATGGTTCCTCGGAAGCCTCCACTTGGGTCAGGAGTTTCAGATTCTTGCTGACTGTCCTCCTCTTCGCCACTGCCGCCGCCACCACCAACCCCTGGGCTTGAGCTCTGAACCACTGACAGACACACAGCATACAAGTAGAGAGTTCTGCCATACTGCTCGTAAGATTTACCATCTGACAGCCCCACATATGCCTGGAAAGGTTCTTGAGTTGCATGAAGCAGGATGGTAACAGTAGTCAGATATTTGGGACTGTAGTTTTAATTTTCACACAAGGCATTTGTAGATCAGGACCCTTGTCATGATAATCTATTTCCATTTTCCAAACTTGCTATTTCTGTACCTGCAAATTATCAATATTCTGAAGCACTGAACAATCCCCCAGCCGGACGAGTGCAGTGCGCACTCTCCCTCTACTTCTCGAACAAGTGTGTTCAGACTCCAGCATCCTTCCCGCACGTGCACTGTACAGAAAACCTCTGACATCTGAGTCAAATACCCTTAAAGGAGCCACTTAAACTTCCCAGTGACTCCCTGGCTTGGAAAACACGTTACTGGTGGATTCTTCAACACTCAGGTGAGCATTAAATTCTTTATGACTGTATGAAGTTTAAAATAGGATGGCTGCTTCTTCTATATTGTGCAGCACATTCCAAGTTAGACCAGCTGATGTGTATGGTCAGGAGATGAAAGTGAATTTTAATATGGGCCAAAGAAACTTGCCAAAGTTTAAAAACAAGCTGCATGATATATTCTAAGGTTAAATCTGAGGGCTGTTTATCATGCCTTGCCGTGCTGGCTTAACGCCTGTGCCACCTCGTGACCCTATTGAAGCAGCCTAACAGCAGACACGAGAACCAGCCCTGAAGCTTTTTTGTTTTAAATGGCTTTTAAGAATTCTGTTACATTTGAGGTACACATAAGACCATTTTTTAGTATATGTGCTGCCTAAGTGAGCAGACCTAAGACCATTTTTAAGAAATGCGTGTGCAAGTTTTGATGCCTAACAATAAAATGCACACGTGTTAGTCTACCACCATAAGAAAAAGAATTGTACTAGGCCATATGGTAGCCACCAGCTAAATGTGGCCATTAAAATTGAAAGAAAACTAGAAATTCAGCCCTCAATCACACTAATCACTTTTTGAATGCTCAACAGCCACATACTGCTAGTGGCTGCTCTTCTGGGCAGCGCAGCCACAGACCATTCCCCCGTCACAGAAAACTTCACAGGACACTGCTGGCCGGGAGCACTGCCCACAACGAGGCGTCTGTCCTAGGAATCCCTTCCTGCTCTGGCCTCCTACCCAGATGAAACCACTCTATGTTTATCATTTCTTCTTAAAAACCACTTTATCACATATTTCTGTATCCTTAAACAATGCATCACTTATTTGGATTGTTTTTAAACTTTGGAAGAAGGCATGGAATCTGCTGCAACTTGCTTTTTTACATTTCATGTTGTGGGAATATTTGGAGAAACTGTTTTCACTCCTATGTATTAAGAGTCCAATGGATGGGCATGACACAATCAGTTATTTAGGGAGCATTTACCATCTGCTGGACACCATTCTGGGCAATGTAGATAAAAATTAATGAATAAAATAGACAAAAATTCCTGTCTTACTGGAATTTATATTTTCTGGATAATGAACATTTGTTTTCAATCTTATGTTTTTGCTTTAAATACTTTTCCAGTATTTATTTCCAGTATTTGCAAAGCTGTACTTAGCAAAAAGCTATTTATTTATTTGTGACAGATAATAACATGCACAGATAGCTGTGCTGAGCAGTGGATTACTTAAGGAAACTAATAAGAGATATAACAGGGTGTGTGTGTAAAGTAAAGCAAAAAACAAGTCTAGACTATTTTCAGTGGTTTCTTTTGGGGGGATTGATCTGCTTTTCTTATGGGTGTTTATCTGTTTTGATTCCACAAAACATCAGAATTCAAGTTCCGAGACATCAGAATCTATAGGGACTGTAGCAGGTGGAAACCAAAAAGGAACACTTCCTAGCATGGTCCCATTACTAACAGAACCTTGAAGAGAGCCACCACAGGAAAGCTATCAGGTGTTCTAACTGTCCTGAAAGTTTAGCTGGCTTTTACTTCTGAGGGTCTGACCGGAAGGACTCTTCTATAGACTGGGAAACCAAGGAAGCCAAGGGCAGAGAAAGCCTGTGGCTCCTGGGATGGTGAAGGCGGGAATAATACATGGCTACAGTCACTTCATTACTTCCACAGGCAGTAGCAGAAAATCTCTCCCTCTAAACACAATATGAAAATCCTACCTTCTGTGAAACCCATGAAAACACAACTGTCACACTGAATCACTGCATTCCTCCTTCCCCAAAGAAATTTCCCAGTTTGAGAAGACCCACCCTCCACAAAACCACTAGTCCCTGAGGCATTGCTACTTACCAGTTCCAATGGATAAGCCACTGCTATTGGAACGGATGGTCTTAGAATTCAACACCTTCTCTGAGGAAAAATATTCAGTAAATAAGCATTGTGTACAGATAGACAGGAAAAGTGAGAGAAGACTAGAATAGGAAGGTAATTACTATTTTGGATTCCAGATAATTTTGTAGTTATTATTATCTTAGAAATTAGTATCCTAAACCAAACCCCCTAGTTACTCAAATCGGATTCACTAAAGTAGCAATTCTCCCTCTTCACTGTTCATTGGAATCACTTGGGTAGCTTTAGAAAGTAATGATGCCTACGTCCCACCCCAGAGTCTGCTTTGGTCAGGGGTAGAATCGGCACCAGGATTAACAGAAGCTCCTCAAGGGATTCTGATGTGCAGCCAAGGTGGCAAACCACTGATCCAAAAGAATGCATCTGTAAACCCTTACACAGACTTTTATAGTTTAGTTCATAACAAAGTAATCTTTATGGAAAAAGCATGATGATTTTGTTTCTTTTAAAAGATATACTGAATGTTTCTCAAGAAAGCACAAACAGAAGATGGGTGGAGTACTAGAGATAAATTGTAAGGTGAGGGCAATGCTCAAAATTGTATTAAAAAATGGTCAAGATATCAACAGATGGCAGATGAAAAAGCTCAGGAAATGAGAATATTTGGTTCCTGTTAGGCAGGGTCTCCCTAGCCAGTACAAGAATGTGACCATCAGTCCCTTAAATATGGGTCTGTCCTCTGTCAAAGCCATCCCAACAGCCAACAGATACAGCTCTTACCAACAATGAGAATGGTGTGCCAGCCACGGCAAGACAGGTCCGGGACATGATGCAGCGATCCAAAAATAGGCCGAGGCCATGAGGTACAGATATCAGAACCGTGTGGTCTCTCTGTGGGGGTCATTGCCAGGCGGCCATTACCACCATTGCCCCAGGCAAAAATGTGATTATCTAGAAAACAAAATGTAATGGTGCAATCTTTCAGAGAACACAGGCTTCTCAACTGAGTTCCCCAGCTTTATACCCTACAGCTGGGAAGACTTCCCAGTAGGTACCGCATGAGGGAAAGCTGCCTGTTCCTAACATAAAGCATAAAATGTTCCTGATCCTAGATAAAAATGACTACTGCTCCAATGTCCTGCCATTCTCGCTCATTTACACAGTCAATGACTTTATTTTCTGTTATTCACTCAAACACTTATTGGGTATCTCCTTCATGACAGGCAATGCTGTAGGTGACAGAGCAGTGCACCAAACAAAGTTCCTGCTCTCCTAGAACTGACACTCTAGTGGGGGTTTGGGGGAGAATGGAAACATATAAGTATTGCATATTTCAGGCAGTGGTAAGTACTAGGAAAGAAGAGTAATAGTGATAAAAATAAGCAGAAATAAAGAAGTGCAGTGGGACAGTTTTGTCATTTTAGGTAGGGTAGTCAAGAGAAGTACTTTCTTTTTCTTTTTCTTTTTTTTTTTGACAGGCAGAATTAGTGAGAGAGAGACAGAGACAAAGGTCTTCCTTCTGTTGGTTCACCCCTCAAATGGCTGCTACGGTGCCAGCCAGCATACTGCGCCAATCCGAAGCCAGGAGCCAGGTGCTTCTCCAAGCACTTGGGCCATCCTCCACTGCACTCCCGGGCCACAGCAGAGAGCTGGCCTGGAAGAGGGGCAACTGGGACAGAATCTGGCACCCATACTGGGACTAGAACCCGAGGTGTCGGCGCCGTAGGCGGAGGACCAGCCAAGTGAGCCGCGGCGCCGGCCAAGAGAAGTATTTTCTGACACTTGAGCAGAGATCTGGGTGAAGCGAGGGAGACTGCAGGCAGAGGGGGAACAGCCAAGTGCCAGGTCCTGCACGGGCAATGTCAGTATCGGGAACAGGAACAGAGGGGCCCCTGCAGCAGGAGCAACAGCATGGCGGGAGTGGCTGCGGTCCTGGGCACGCAGCGCCACGCAGCCATCATGATGATTTAGGTTCTGACTGATACAGGAGCCCGTTAGAGATTCTGGGCAGTAGGTATTTAAAAGGATCCCTCCAGCTACCTTGAGGAAAACCTACTTCAGGGATTCGAGGGTGAAAGCAGAGACGAGCTATGGTAGTGAATAGTGAAGACTGGTGAGAAGCGCTTGGACCCATGATGCATTCTGAGGAGCAGTGAGGGCTGGGGTGTGGGTGTAGGAGGAGCTGCCATTTACTGAGGCAAAAAGGCTACGGGAGGAACAGGTCTGGGCTAAACAACGAGAAGAAACTGAGATACCCGTAACTTCTTATCCAAACTAGGCCATCCTTTTAAATGAAAAAGGGTGATAGTAATGATTATGTCGGGACAACACACATGAATCAGGGCTCACCTCTGTCAATTGTTTTATACAGTCACTCTTTTTTTAATTTTTATTTATTTATGTATTTATATTTATTTGACAGGCAGAGCTACAGCAAAGAGACAAATCTTGTACCTGCTGGTTCACTCCCCAAATACCTGCGTGTACTGGGGTTGGGCACATTGAGGCTAGGAGCCCAGAACTCCCGTGAGGGTAGTGATAATCATCCACTACTTCCCACGGTGAGCAGCTGCAATGGGAAGCAGAGCAGGGACTCAAACCCAGTTACTCTAAGTAGCCCAGCTGAAGGACTGTTGAATAAATGGATCCAGGATGTCAGGGGCAGTGACAGAGCTGCAGTATTTAGGGGTGACTGAAAGGAATGAGCAGGGCCGGTGCTATGGCAGGGCAAGTGAGGCCGCCACCTGCAGTGCCGGCATCCCATCTGGACACCGGTTTGTGTCCCGGCTGCTCTACTTCCCACCCAGCTCTCTGCTATGGCCTGGGAAAGCAGCAGAAGATGGCCCAAGGCCTTGGGCCCCTGCACCCATGTGGGAGACCCGGAGGAAGCCCCTGGCTCCTGGCTTTGGATCGGCATAGCTGTGGCCGTTGCGGCTGATTGGGGAGTGAACCAGTGGATGGAAGACCTCTTTCTCTCTCTCTCCTTCTCTTTGTAACTCTTTCAAATAAATAAATAATTTTTTTTTTTTTTTAAAAAGAAAGAAATGAATGAGCTCACTTTGGAGAAAGGATCAAGCCTGGGCACTCCAGGGCCTAGGGAAACTGTGTGCTCCTAGCACAGCACTTGACACTGGCCGCCCAGTCCCTGTCCTCCCAGACTTGAGCTCCTTGAGGGCAGGGACCTTCTGAGACTCAGTCCTGAGACTTCCCAGGCCTACATGAGAACGTGGACACAACTGAGGCTGTCAAACACAGTGCAGAGGAATATGGGAACATGTATCAAGAGGTGACCAGGCCCAGCCACGGAATCCAACTCTTTACTCCTCCTTCTGAAGATAACTCATGAAGTACTCAGGTGTTTCAGAAACATCGTCTCTCCGAAGTCCTGTGAGAACCAGCTACTGGGGTGGGCACTTGGCGCACAGCTGTCGAGTGACATTCGATCCTGGAGTACCTGAGTTTGTGTCCCGGCTTTGCTCCTGATGCCAGCTTCCTGCTAATGTGCACCCTGGGAGGCAGCAGGTGATGGCTCAAGTGCTTGAACCCCTGCCACCCCCACTTGGGAGAGCCAAAAAAGGGTTCCTGGCTTCTGACTCAGCCCTGGCTGTGTGGTCATTTGGGGAATGAACCAGTCATGGGGCCAGAGTGGGGTGAGGTAGGTGATCTTTTTGTCTGCCTTTCAAATAAAATTTAGTTAATTAAACAATTTTTAAATTAAAAAAGAAAAAGAAGCTACTAGTGAACGTGTGGCGCCACATTTATCTGCAGTAAATCCCGCCTCTGTCCTTTCAGGCACTGCTTCATTCCTTCAATTCTGACCCAAACTGTTCCCTGAGACAGGCAGAGGGTCGTGTGCTGCTCTGAGACTGGCTTACCTTACTCAACATGGTAACTGACTACTTAACTGACACCACCCCTGGGACCATTCACCAGGACACAACATGCACAGACCACAGAAAGCAAGGCTGTCTCGAAATACAAGCAGCAACGAAGCCGAAGAGTGCAAAGATAAGAAGATGAAGTGTGATATATTGTTTACCAGTCACAAGAAATGGCTACAAAAATTTAAAAAGCAATAAAAACCAGGGAGGGGAGATGGAGGAGACAGGCACTGTGGCATGGCTGCTTCTTGGGACGCTGGCGTCCCCTAAGGGAGTGCCTAGGATGGAGTCCCACCTCAGCCTCTGATCCAGCTTCCTGCTAAGGTGGCTCAGAGGCAGCAGGTGATGGCTAAAGTGCTTGGGCTCCTTCCACCCTGGTGGGAAATCCAGATTTAGCCCCAAGTTCCTGACGTTGGCCCAGTCCAGCCCTGGCTGTTGTGGGAATTAGGGGAGTGAACCAGTGCATGAAAAATTCCTCTCTCCCACCTCCACCCCATCACTTTGCCTTTCAAATAAATCAAATAAATAAATATTTTAAAACATTTTTAAATAAATGGCAAATTTCAGAAGAAGGAAAAGAAAAAAGGGGAGAAAGCAGAAACAAAGAGGAAGGGGATGAGGAGTGGCGAAAGTGGCAGTAAGGAAGGGAAGCAGTGACAGGAGTGAGATGCTGCACACAGCTGGAAGAGAAGAGGAAAACCCGTTAGACCAACACAGAAACCCGACAGACACACAGTATGGGGAACAAACAGCCCAGCCAAGCCCCAGCCGTCCTGAAGGACATGGCTGCAGCACAGCTGACCCCAGGTAAGCAGCTGCCCAAGTTCTGCTGTTTTCTCTAGCTGCCCAGCCAGCGTTTACAGAAACCAGCATGGGGCTGGGCAAGGTTCCCACAGAAGTGCTTAACTCTGGATACAGTTGACCAAAAAGCTGAATTTAAAAGAGGATCTTAGACTATTAGCTTGCCATTATCTACAAATCTAACCTTTAAAAGAAAAGTTACTAGGTTGGTCATACAAAAAGTTCATGAAGGGGAAGGCACTGTGGTATATCAGGTAAAGCTGCCACCTGCAGTGCTGGTATCCCACGTGGACGCCAGCTCAAGTCCCAGCTGCTCCTCTTCGGATCCAGCTCTCTGCTATGACCTGGGAAAGCAGCAGAAGATGGCCCAAGGCCTTGGGCCCCTGCACCCATGTGGGAGACCCGGAGGAAGCTCCTGGCTCCTGGCTTCGGATTGGCATAGCTGTGGCTGTTGCGGCTGATTGGGGAGTGAACCAGTGGATGGAAGACCTTTCTCTCTGACTCTGCCTCTCAAATAAATAAATCTTTTTTTTTAAGTTAATGAAACCCAATCTGTATAACACCAATTTAACACTACAAAGCAAATGCATTATCAAGCTGTATAAATAACCAACAGCCATCCCAGCAGAAAACTTGCAATGACACACGCGGACTCACCGTCAGTGGCAGCGATGGTGAACTCATCACCGCAGGAGACCCTGATCACTTGCTTCCCACCTAAGGGTCCTCCCAGCAAGTTGATTCCCAGACGCTTCTTGTAATTCCCAACGCCCAACTGACCACACTTGTTGCAGCCGAAGGTCAGCAGCCGGCCTCGTTCTGAGAAAGAAGCAAAAACAACCAACCAGGAACAAATGGGCATAGAACAGAGGGAGGCAGCAGCCAACACACAATCCTGTGGTCCAGTTCCTGGTCACATAATGCTAGCCATGGAAGTCTGGACCTAGGGCAACTAACATATCCAGGCCCCATGGCCAATCAGAGCAGTGAGTGACTTAATATGATATTTTCTCTCTGATAATATTGTACTTTTAATGTGGAAAATGAGTACTACCTAGCTTAGCATACTTATAGAAGGTGGTTATTAGAATCAACAGATGTTTGGGTTCACAGATGCGGTATTCTCCTTAAGAGAGGTATTTATCATACATTTTAAATGATTATCAACAAAAATGGTTACCTGAATGCCTAATTTGTTAAAGACATAATACTGGATGCTAGAGGGGAACTCAGGCGGATGTATCCACTCTTCAGAGAAGCTAAAACTTGGAACAGTAGAAAGGCCTGCCCTGCTAAGGCACGAGACACGGCTAAGTCAACTCACCATCAATAGCAGCTGTGTGCGTCTTGCCTGGGGCAATGGTACGGATTTTGTAAAAGGACAACTGTTTGGCCAAGGTAAAGGAGGTTGTGTAGGGAACTTCATGGTATGCCTGAAACAAGCCAGAACACAAAGCAGAGCTTCATGAGTGAAAAATGGAGAAACTGGCAGGCTGAGGAGGGAAAAAGGCTACGCTAACCAAAAGGTCTTTTTTTTTTTTTTTTTTGACAGGCAGAGTGGACAGTGAGAGAGAGAGAGACAGAGAGAAAGGTCTTCCTTTGCCGTTGGTTCACCCTCCAATGGCTGCCGCGGTCGGCGCACTGTGGCCAGCGCACTGCGCTCATCCGATGGCAGGAGCCAGGTGCTAGGTGCCTTTTCCTAGTCTCCCATGGGGTGCAGGGCCCAAGCACTTGGGCCATCCTCCACTGCACTCCTGGGCCACAACAGAGGGCTGGCCTGGAAGAGGGACAACCGGGACAGAATCCGGCGCCCGAACCGGGACTAGAACCCGGTGTGCCGGCACCGCAAGGCGGAGGATTAGCCTGTTGAGCCACGGCGCCGGCCAAAAGGTCTTTTCAACCAATCTCATCACTAGCTGGGTGCCAGGTAGCTCTCCATCTACACAGAGTAAGAGCAGCAGCTCAATGCGCAATCAGAAAATTTAGCATGTGAGGTAGGACTTTCTGACCACAAAAGTTATAGATTCTGAATGAAGAGATACAAAATACAAACTCTCCACCCCCAAAGGTACAGATACAAGGACAGATTAATTGCTATGTGTCTTGGTATATACTCCGCATACCAACAAGCCAGGGGCAAAGAATTAATCCTGAAGAACTTTGCCAGCCCATAAAGCAGTCAGTTTACTGTGACCGAATTCTATCTGTACTGTTCCCCAACTAGTTAAACTCACTTTCCCTTGGAAATAGTTAAAAAACACACACACAAAAACCTTATGTAAATTTAAAATTTTACAACAAATCTAAAGTTACAACAAAACACAAATCAGGTAATGGTAATTCTATTTTTAAGATTTATTTATTTATTTATTTGAAAGGCAGAATTACAGAGAGAGAGGAGGATAGAGATAGAGAGGTCTTCCATCTGCTGGTTCACTTCCCAGATGGCTGTAACAACCAGATCTGGGATGATCTGAAGCCAGGAGCCAGGAGCTTCTTCCGGGTCTCCCACATGGGTTTAGGGGCCCAAAGACTTGAGTCATCCTCTGCTGCTTTCCCAGGTGCATTAGCAGGGAGCTAGATCGGAAGAGTAGCAGCCAAGACAGGAACCTCTGGTGCCCATAGGGGATGCCAGCACCACAGGCGGAGGCTTAACCTACTAATCCCACAGCACTGGCCCAAGGTAATGGTAACTCTGGAAATGCCTTTTCAGATAATCTCCTCGCCTCATCTGTGCAGATAACCTCTCTAGCCTTTCCCTGAACTTGCACTCGCCCGAGAATCTCTATGTCAGCAACTGCTCAAAAATCAACTCTAAGACCAGTGTCGTGCCACAGTGGGTTAAGTACCTATCCGGTCACTGACATCCTGTATGAGTGCTTGTTCAAGTCCTGGCTGCTCCACCTCTACTCCAATAACCTGCTAATGCGCCTGGGAAAGCAACAGAAAATGATCCAAGTACTCGGGTCCCTGTCACCCACATGGGAGACCAGGATGGAGTTCCAGGCTCCTACTTAGGCCTAGCACAGCCCTGGCTGTTGCAGCTACTGGGGAGTGAACTAGTGGATGGAAGATCTCTCCCTAATTCTGCATTTCAAATAGATAAATCAATCTCTTAAAAAAAAATCAGCTCTTACCCTTTTTGTCACTGAGCCAGGATACTTCTGTCTCTTAACTTCATTCTTTAGAAAATGAAAAAACTCATCCTACTACTATAAAGAGGAAACTAAAACTTGACATCAGTGGTGAATTTTAGGATACCCTTGAAGGGGACAATGTGATTACACTTCATAAGCCTACACACATTTGGTGACTTGGGAGCAATAACTCTGAAAATCTCTGAGGGGGAAGATTCATGAAAATGTTTCTGTTTAAAATGTTAAATTTCTTGTTCCTATTCCAATGATGAGAACCTGATTCTATCATTTTTTCTTTGTAACTGATTTATTTATTGAGGTATAACTAACATATTGCAAAATACTGCAGTCTGATTTCTGTATGTGCATACCTGTGAAACCAGACTGTCAGCACCATCCTAGGATCCCTCTCTCTCTCACCTCTTCTGCTAATACCCACACCCCTCCTCTTCGAGTAGCCACTCTTTTGACTTCTGTCATCATAAGGTAATTTTGCTCGTTCTTGAACTTCACATCACTGGAATCACATAGTATATATTGTGGTTGGCTTCTGTTGCAGAACACAATGTCTATGAAATCACCACATTATTCTAAAGTTAATTCCATGGTCACTAACCTGTACGCATCACAAAGAACTTCCACCCTAGAGAAGTTCGACAGTATGGTTAGGACACCAAAGCGGGCACTCACTTCATGGTTGATGATGCCAGACATGCACTGATTCAGACCCAGCTTGTTGAACTCATTAAGACCACAGGCTAGCACCTTGCCTGACTGGGTCAGCAGAAACGTCCCATCACAGCCACACTGAACTGCGACAATGATCAAGGCCTTGGGAACATCCACCTGCAAGAAAACAATTAAGTCAGGGAAAAAAAAAACACAACACAATTTGTATTAGGAAAAGACCCTCCTGTTCTTTCAAAATGCTGATTTAGTGGGATGATGGCATGGAAGCAAGGGCTGCCCTGGTCTGTCCAGACTGGCCTAGCAGGCACTTAGAGCTCCAGTTTTATAACAGAAAGGAAAAAGTGGCAATGCCAGGTCATGAAACAGATAACCCCTGTGGGTTTGCTTTAGCACCAGGTCCTCCCTGGGGAAGACTTCTCAGAAAAAGCTGGGAAGGGAGAATCTTCAAGCCACTGCTGATTTTGTCCTCTAAGAAGGAGGCTCCCTGACAGTAGCAGCTGTGTGGGGGCCCAGTCTGGTCACTTTATGAGAGGTGACAGAGTACTGAAGTAGCAGCCAGGCCTTCCAAATGCTCCCACCAGTCAACAGCTACCTAGAAAGGGCTGGACAGAGGGGCAACAACGGCTGTGTGTAAAACCCGAAACCCTGAACCTCCATTTCTGGCCCTACAAACACAATGCATAAAATGTAAATAAAAATGGTAACTGTACATGGAAGAGGTGGCCTCCCAGCAGGAAGCCCCGAGCCTAGGGAGGCTGCGAGCTAGGTGTGATGGCGCTTTTCTCTTAGTGGGCTTCAGCCCTGAGGAGCGTCTCACAGGGCCAGCCCTGGCAGTGCTGAGTAATTAGATATGTCTCATGCCACATGGCCCCTAGACAAAACCAACACTTCATCTGGTGTTCAACTGTAGGAGGAGAAACTGGCTGCACTAAGGGAAGAGCAGACTGCTTTCCAATATCTTCGGCAGGAGTTTTTTAGGATATATTTAGCTCTATGTGACTTTTCTGCTGAACCTGCTGATGGCAGCAGGTAGCTGTATCTGCTTTCTCAACTTCCTAAGATTGAGTCGGATGACAAGAACACACAGTGCTAAATCAGGAATCCTAGGCTGCAGTCTCCCGGATAGGAAATATTTCAGAAGTAAACACCCTGATATGAGCAGTCAGGGACGGAGAACATATCATTGGCGTCTGCGTGACTTAGGGCACTGCTTTAGGAAGACAGTGCTTCTGCTCTACCTTTTGAGGTGTATAATAATCCTCTTCTGAATCCAAACCAAGTCGTCCTGAAACACACAAAGAAAGAACATCATTCTAACAAGGGCCTTTTCCTAACACAGACCTTGTATGAGATTCCCTTATGAATGAACACTTCTCCAGTCTCAGCTGCACGACCTGTTGTGATGCCCATCAGCCTGACGCGAGGCTGGGCACCTGAGAGCAGCGCAGAGACAAGGCCACACCTACCGTACTCGCCACAGCCCCAGGAATAGACTTCCTTGTTCCGAGTCAGAACCACCACGTGGTTATCGCCACAGGAGACCTGCTCCACTGGATTGCTGAGGAAGAAGTTCAACTGCATGGGCTCCAGCACTTCAGGGCCAGCACTCTTGTCCACTCCCATGCAGCCGTAATAGTCTGAGCCAAAGGCATAGAGCTGCCCTTCATCTGCAAAAGGGAGAAAAGCGATCCATCACAGGACTGACTGCCTGCCAATCAGAGAGCTAGGCAGGGCTGGAGGAGGTCTGCCCAAGCCGATAATCTCACATGGGAAGATTCCATCACAGAAATCCAAAGGCTAGACTGCGCAAAGTCTAGAGCTGTATTTAGGAGAGCACGCATAGTATTACCATCATACATAACTGTAAAAGTGGTAGTATTATCATGTTAAAAGGGCTTACAATTTTACAGGGGTCATCTCTACCACGTAGATAAAAAAGAGAAGTACCAAGGAATCACAAAGAGTAATGACAAGACCAAAACTAAACTTAGTTGTCACTCCTGATTTCATGTTACCCACAGCCTGATGATGTGGTCAAGATTACTTCCTCCCTCTCCTTCCACTCCCTGAACCCAAATGGGATACATGTGACATTTCTCCTAATCCCACCCCTTTGTCACCCCCTACATTCTTGCTCATCATTCCCTCACACACAGCAAATCGGACGTGTTGTTATTAATGAGTTTACTTGCTCCAGGTCCTTGGTTCTTTGAATACTGTCTTTTGCTGTGAAGTCCCGTCCAGAACATGGAAATCCCCAGATCAGCTGCACTTACATGGTCTTGCTGACGGCTTACCTGTCACACAGATGGTGAAATCGTCGCCACATGACACCTGACGGATGGCTTTGCCTTGCAACTTTTCCACATGCTTTGGCTGTCGATAGGAGGCTTTGTCTCCATGGCCTAGCTGACCGTGAAGTTTAGTACCCCCTTGCATGTTCTGTGAAATAAAGAGGTCTGATGGAGTTTTAATTTTTCACTCTAAAAGCTAATCTTCCACATAACTTTTTTTTTTTAATTTAACTTTATTTTTTTGACAGGCAGAGTTAGACAGTGAGAGAGAGAGACAGAGAGAAAGGTCTTCCTTCTGTTGGTTCACCACCCAAATGGCTGCTATAGCCGGTGCACTGCGCTGATCCGAAGCCAGGAGCCAGGTGCTTCCTCCTGGTCTCCCATGTGGGTGCAGGGCCCAAGCACTTGGGCCATCCTCCACTGTCTTCCCAGGCCACAGCAGAGAGCTGGACTGGAAGAGGAGCAACCGGGACAGAATCTGGCACCCCAACCAGGACTAGAACCTGGGGTGCTGGTGCTGCAGGCAGAGGATTAGCCTAGTGAGCCGTGGCGCCAGCCTGACATAACTTTTTATGAGGAAAAACAACAGGGAAACAGCCAGAAATTTAGAAATTAGGGAAAAAATGGGTAAAGGAATTAAACCCTTTAACTTCTACCAATAAGTAAAGAAGACTTTAAAAGTATCCAGATTAATACCCACCAGGTCAAAAGGAAACATCCTTCAAGGCTAAAGTGAACTATAGATTTAATCATGAGTAGGAGCGAAGGTGGAAAGCCTTTAAAGTCTAACTTGATTGCTTTCTACAGGAATAAACAGCCTCTCAGAAATCATGTCTAGCAGTGTTTTTTTTTTTTTTTTAAATGTTTGTTTATTTGTTTGAGAAGCAGAGAGAAAGAGAGACAGAGAATTCCTGTTCCCCACTCACTGCACAAATGCCTGCAAAGCTGAGGCCACGCTGAATCTGGGAGCTAAGGATTCAGTCCAGATCTCATGTGGGTGGCAGGGATCCAATTACTTGAGCCATCACAGCTGCCTCCCAGGTCCACAGGAGCAGGTGGTTAGGCAGGAGCCAGAGCCAAGATTCAAACCTGGATGTGGGTTATGAGCACCTTAACCAGAATCTTAAGCCCCTGGGCTGAACACTTACCTCATATTAGAGGTTTTATACATTTTTTTGTTTCCCTGAAACATGGAACAGTTATAAAGAATCTGGCTACGTCAAAAAAGCTGCTGTACAGCACAGAGAATAGTCCTCAGTGCCTTTTCAACAGTTTTATAAAGGTAAGTAATTATTTCCATTCAATGACACAACCACCAATCCTATTTAAATGTTTGTTAAGGCACTAATTTCACTCCGCTTCTGGTAGCCCCTAGTTCTTTATGGCACAGGGGCTTCAGGAAGTAACGGCAAGTCAAGAACACTGCAGTGAAGCCAAAGCATTCCTTCTTTCTTTCAATCAGTGAAAGGGAGTGTCTACTCTCAGACACAGGAGATAAAGCAGTGAATAAGGCAAATGCAGTCTCTGTCCTCATGGATAAGGTATCTGAAAACCCTGGAAAAAATGAGCTCCCCTCGTAAAGGTCAGGTAAAGGAAGAGCAGCCCGAATGAGCCTGAGAAGTCCGAGAGACAGGCTAAAGAACGTGCTGTCATGCAAGCCGAGTGAAGACAAAGCCTCAAGGAGGAGTGGCCAACTAGGTCCCATGCTGCTGAGAGCTCAGGCCGGGGAGGACTAAAGAGCATGTCTTATTTTAGCAACTTAGAGGTCATTTTGTCAAGACCAGTTTCAACTGCATGGCAGGGTGGCAGCTGCACTGCAGGTGAATGGGGCGGGTAGAGATCAGCAAATAGGATACAGTTTGCTACGGCGTGGAGAGAGGGTGGAACCAGAGGGCAGCAAAGGAAACTGGGCACAAGCTACATTGCGCTCCTTCAATCCCTGGTCTCCGAGCTTTCCTGACACCTTCCAGTACTTCCCTTGTTTACAAAGCTCCCTAGAAGCTAGGTGCTCAACCTCCCGGGAACACAACAGAGTATTTAAGTGACCTGTCTGACATCATCCAGTTTCCTGAGTCCAAATTTAGGGCTCTTTTAATTGTCCTACCTCCTCTCATCCATCCATTCAAAAAACATTTACAGGTGACTGGTATGTACCAGGCACTGGGGATGCATCAGTCAACAAAACCGACAAAGTGACCAGGCTCCCAAGAGCTTCCATCCAAATCACCCATGATGCTACTTGTACAGCTCATGTTCAACACCATGATGCTTAGAGGGCCTGGGCCCAGGAACAGGGAGAACTGCTCCAAGGTTCTTCCCTTTCACTTACCACCCAGGTGTACAGTTCCTTCTCCACTGTGACCACAGCAAAGTGAGTGTTCCCTGCGCACACCTGTCGGGCACTACAGCCACTCTTGATGACATCAAGCTTCTGGGGGGTAGATTTCCCACCCCCCCAAACGTAGACTTCACTGGTTCGTGATGTTACCACAGCTATGGGTGCTTCAGTCACAGTGCTTGACCTGCCAACAACCCCAGGACAAACATAAAAACAGTATCAAAGAAAAATGCTTCCAGTCTGTTCCCTGAGAAGAACTGCCAATTGTGGTATGAGAAAGTATGTTCTTTCTCGACAACTTATTTCAACCCTCCATCATAGCAGGCTTCGCAAGTCCTCCCTCAGGGCTTCGTCACGGCTCTGCCAGACCAGATTCCAGTCTGATCCCCAACACCTACATTTTTCAACATTCACCATGGTAATGATGTCCACTTGAGGGTCAAATTATAGCTTTCTTCTTCTCAGAAATGACTCTCCAACATTTAGGCAGATGTGGGCTCCTGAAAGGATGCCATGGCTACTGGGATCAAACAGTGCACAGACCCAAGAAGGCTCCCCTGTTAGGGGACACACAGTATAAATTTTCAAGAGTCTCTTGAGCTTTACCTTGGTCTCTTGGTAGGTGCATTAAGCAGAGTGACTTTTTCCTCCATCTCCCTGCCAAAAAAAAGGTACATGAGCAACATAATAGGTTCTTACATTGCAATGTAGTCCATGTCACTGATTTAATCTTCTTAACTGTTTGCAGCCTACAACATAACATGACTCTCAGGAAAAGTACCTTGATATAGCTCAGCTATATAGGGCTGGCATTAGACAATTCATTACATCCAAGAGGGCCAGCAGTTTGGGGCCGTCTTGTCTTTTTTTCTCAGAAGTTGTCCAGGCTGGAAGCGGGGGCCTTGAGGACCTCTGATGCACATGTTTAAGCACCTGTGGACACCTCCATGTAATCTGCCCACAACACTGAACTTGTTACCTGTCTCCCAAATCCGCTTTTCTTCCTGACTCTATTTCTGTCACTGGCAATACTCTGCCCCTATTCTCCTAATCAACTGGGCTTAAGCTCTGACTTCTCTCTCCCTTTCTTCAATATTCAAATTGAACAGATTCTACTTGTATAGTACCTGTTACACTCCACACCCCTCGGCGCCTTTCACCTTAGTTACGGGCATCTTTAGGTGGGAACTTCAGAAAGTTTGCATAAAAATATTGATTATGAAAAAACCATGCATGGGCTGATTTTAAGGTTTTTGTTTTTGGGCACCAAAATAGATGACCTTTCAATGCCATTTCTCCATGAGCTCTTTGAAATACCCTCATAGTGGGGCCAGTGCAGAGGCACAGGAGGTTAAAGTCCCAGCCTACAGCACCAGCATCCCATATGGGTGCTGGTTCATATCTCAGCTGTTCTGCTTCCAATCCACCTCCCTGCTAATGCACCTGGAAAGGCAGCAGAAGGCCCCTGAACCCGCATGGGAGACCTGGAGGAAGCTTCTGGCTCCTTGCTTCCGATCAGCCCAGTTCCAACCACTGCAGTCATTTGGGGAGTGAGACTTTGCATTGAGAGTTCAGGTCTAGAACCATGCATCCAGCTGAGGAAGACTTTTTGTCTGCTCTATATTTGCCATAATTTCCTGCTTCTGCGTTTTTGCTTATACTATTTTCTCTGGAAAACTCATGCTTTTCATCAAAATACAAAATTTCAACAAAACACTATGTAAAACCTACAATTACCCCAATAAAAATGTCAATTAAAAATTATCAATCAGATTATTTCAATAAAAAATTGAAACAGTGATAATATTGTTGAGAAATAAGCCAGATAAAAATGTTAAACATGTCTCAGTCCCAAAGGCTGATATTACCTGGATATGCACAGAACATAAACAGAAGGTCACAGTGCTGTATCTGAAATATTATACATAATTCTAGGTCCCAAAACCCTAGCTAGAAATAAACTATAGAAAACCAGAAAGGAATAATTAAATGACACAACAGAATAAACTAACACTGGCCAAACAGCAGAGGTTATGTAACCAGGTGTGCCCTTCATATATTTAAGAACGAGACTTAAACAGAGCATGGATGTTTGAGTATTTGGAGGATCTACAAACAAAGCACTGGTATCAGAAAAAAAGGGTAATAAAGCAAAAATAACATAAAAGGATGAAATGCAGACTACAAAATTTAAGAAAGAGAACTTCTTCCTTTCAGTTGAGGTTTGCAGCCTCCTGCAGGAAGTGAAGAGGAAGCACATCCTGCCTACCTCCAGAGAGCTCTGACCCAAAATCAACTTCAGGAACAAACTGCCAGAAGTCAACAAAACCCAACCTCAAGAAATGGGCAAAGGTATCTGAAGAAGGCTCTTCCAACTCCAAGCCACTGTAAACCAACGCACTGAAAGCGAGGCCCAGTTCAAGTTCACCCTACTTTCTAGCAGTTGTTGAGCACCATCTATAGGCCCTGGGTTGAGCATTTCACATGCATTACCTGTTGTACCCATCACCTTCTCTCTCCCCACAGAGGAGAAAGCTAAGAAATAGCATGTTAAAAAACTTGACAAAGATAATGACAGAACTCAGACACAAACCTAAGGATATCTGAGACCAGGTCCCCCTCTCTTAATTACTACACCGAACTGTAGAAACCAAAACCCCACAACTGGAGGAGCAGAGGGCTCTTGGGCCTCATTTACAAATGTTTAACAAAATAGCACAGCTAAGGAAATGAAAATCAAGCAGAAAATACACTAGAGTGGCCGAGTCAGGAAACACTGCCCTTTCTTGCAGTCCTCTGCTCAGGCTCTAACCGGGCACCACCGTGGGGAGAACAATGAGTGACTTCCGGGTACTTCACCTCCTGCGTTTCCTAAGAAGGGGACGATCGAGCAGCTCATCTGCAGTGGGTCTCTGCTCAGGATCCTAAGAAATAAAAACAGGGCTCATTTTCATTTAAAAGAAATGGACAACAGGGGATCCAAAGAGCCATTTATTTCCTCTTAGAAAGCTACAGGTTAATCACTAAAAGAGCACTGCACTCCAAAAGTCAGGACTTCTCAGGTCACACTCCATGTGCCATGCTCATCACCCCATATCACCAACACCTGTACACGAATGAGGCCTTTACAACGCACCTTTCCCATATGCTTACGTAGGGCAGTGGCTTTCACAGGAGAAACCTGGGGTGCCAGTTACAAATAAAGATTTCTAGGCTGTACTCACAGAGACTCCGATCCAGTTGGTCTGGGGTGAGGCCCAGGAATTTCCTTTTTTACTTATAAAGCTCCCTCACTCTCTCTGATTCTGATGCCAGTGGTTCAGGGGCCATACTTTAGAAAATACTAGAACTACACAGTAAGGGCACTGTGAGATATCAGGAGTACATGATCTTTGACTACAATTTTATAAAATTATTTTATAGAAATGAATCTTGATTTACAAAGTGGAGCATAATTTAACTGAAAAAATAATTTCATAAGTTAATACTTACAAAGCAGAATACAGAGAGTACCATGAATTGCCAACACCTTTTCTCGGTATAGCCACAAATACATCCTGCACTGGAAGAGGTAGATGTGGTTTTGTGCGGCTTCTACCTATGCCCAAACACTAAGCACTGGGGCTGGAAGGGAAAACATGACTGAATCAACACAGAAATCACATTTACCTGGTCAAGGCATGCATGGACCATCTGAATCAATTCCAAAGAGTACTGGCTAGAATCAACTTCCATTGCCCGAATTCCTTGTACAATCTTCACACATAAGTTGAGCGGATTCTATGAGAAAATGATGACTGCATTGTTCCTGGTTATATAAAGATGATGTTAAAAATCTACCAGTAGGGGCTCAAAGATGTCTGTGACCACTATTTAAAGAACTGCGAACAGTTCTGGAACAGGTAGGACTTATTGTTGTAACTACTAGTACACATCAGCAAAAAATGGCCAGGATGTGCCGCTGCTACTGGAGGGAGTACAGCCAGCTGGTCTCCATGGAGATTAAACTATGACTATCTGGCCACCAGAGTAAAGCTCAGGGTATACGATAATCTGACCCTTCAATGAATCTCCAAAAAAGGAAAGTAGGATTAGCTACACTTCTTGGCTTTCAAGTACCCCTCTTGCCAACTAATCTGCTTCTTGGTTTATCCCAGGCCATAGCAGAGAGCTAGATTGGAAGTGGAGCAGCCAGGACCAGAACTGGTGCCCATGTGGGATGCCAGCACCTCAGGCCAGGGCATTAACCCACTGTGCCACAGTGCTGGCCCCCTGCTCCACTTCTGGTCCAGTTCTCTGCTATGGCCTGGGAAAGCAGAAGATGGCCCAAGTCCTTGGGCCCCTGCACAATGTGGGAGACCCGGAAGAAACTCTTGGGTCCTGGTTTTGTATTGGCTCAGCTCTGGCCATTGCGGTCATTTGGGCAGTGAACCAGGGGATGGAAGACCTCTCTATCTCTCTGGCTCTACCTCTCTATGTAACTCTTTCAAATAAATAAATAAAGACTGAGAAGCACTGCTTTATACCAGGCTTTACTGGAAAAAGAAAAAACTTAAAGATTTTTGTCCATAAAACAACAATGATCTTTGGGCCAGTGCCACGGCTCAATAGGCTAATCCTCCACCTTGCGGCACCGGCACACCAGGTTCTAGTCCCGGTCGGGGCGCCGGATTCTGTCCCAGTTGCCCCTCTTCCAGGCCAGCTCTCTGCTGTGGCCCGGGAGTGCAGTAGAGGATGGCCCAGGTGCTTGGGCCCTGCACCCCATGGGAGACCAGGAAAAGCACCTGGCTCCTGGCTTCAGATCAGTGCGGTGCGCTGGCCACAGTGCGCCGGCCGTGGCGGCCATTGGAGGGTGAACCAACAGCAAAAGGAAGACCTTTCTCTCTGTCTCTCTCTCTCACTGTCCACTCTGCCTATCAAAAAATAAAAAAAAAAAAAAAAAAAATTTTTAAAAAAGGTTTAAAAAAAAAAGAAATGAAATCACCTTTCCAAACTGAAGCATCATGTAGCTGACCTTAGAGACAGTTTTAAAGTGACAGTCAAAAAAAAATATATGTATAAGGGACAGTGCAGACACCAGCATCCCATATGAGTGCTGGTTCAAGTCTTGATTGCTCTGCTTCCAATCCAGCTTCCTGCTAATGTGCCTGGGAAAGTAGCCATGATAGCCCAGGTACCTGGGTCCCTGACACTCATATGGGGGACTGGGATGCAGTCCTAGGCACCTGGCTTCAGCCTGGCCCAGCCCTGGCCGTTGCAGCCATTTGGGCATTAAATCAGTAGATCGAAGATCTTTCTGTCTCTGACTCTCCCTCTCAAATAAATAAATAAATAAATAAATCTTTAAAAAGAAATCCATGTACAGTGCTGGAACTACTTGGTTATGATCATTTCTATGCAAAATTCAATTTGGAGCTAAATCTGGTCTATGGGATTTTAATAACACACTACTAATCCAGTGCCTGAATATAGGGTATTTTTGCTTACAGCTGATGTCTGTTCAACAAGTGAGCGGCTCAGGGATAAGTGGAGTGGACTCGCTTAATCAGGCTGCACTGTTTGCAAAGCAACGTGAGATAATACACAACTTACTGTGGCATCAAATGTTCTCTTCAACGTGAGCAGTTCAAAAATGACACAGCCTACTGCCCAGATATCAGACTTGAAGTTGTACTTGACTCCTTGGCAGAGCTCAGGAGACATGTAATACGGGGTTCCCACAAGCTAAACGAACAACAAAGAAAATGCAGAGTAACTTCTCTTCTGAGGTAACTACATTAACATTTCAGCAGCTAAATTAAATTTCCTAGAAACCAGTTCTAACAACAATAAAACATTCATTTAGCAGATCCCCAAATGGCTTTTATGAGATGAAGCCACCGTGGGGAGAAATCTTACTTGTATTCCTGAGAAATCTCTTGTGCCGCCTGTGCCAGGGACGACTGTGTGGTACAGGCATCAGAGTGCTGTGGGAAGCTCAAGCTTGTGGTTCCCAGGCCACAGAGGTTTTAGGCACTCAAGGCCTAATAAAGACTTCACACAGACATACTTAGTCAAAGTTCATCATTGAGGAAAAAAACCTAATACTAAATGAAGGAGTTAAGGGTTCAAACTGAAATGCGCAGTAGTGAAACTTTTAAAATGGCTCAATTTGGCATTTATTATACTAATTCAACTAGTGACTTTTGTTTGACTTTAAAAAAGATTTCTGGCTTCAAGAATAGGTTAATGGGGCTGGCACTGTGGCAGAGAGGGTAAGGCCGCTGCCTGCAGTGCCAGCATCCCATATAGGCGCCAATTCAAGTCCCAGCTGCTCCACTTCCGATCCAGCTCTCTGCTATGGCCTGGGAAAGCACTGGAAGATGGCCCAAGTCCTTGGGTTCCTGTACCTATGTAGGAAACTCGGAGGAAGCTCCTGGCTCCAGACTGGCACAGCTGCAGCCGTTGCCGCCATTTGGGGAGTGAATCAGCAGATGGAAGACCTCTTTCTCTCTCATTGCCTCTGCCTCTGTGTAACTCTGCCTTTCAAATAAATAAAGAAATCTAAGAAAGAGAGAAAGAGAGAGAGAAAGAGAGAAAGAGAGAAAGAGAGAAAGAAAGAAAGAGAGAAAGAAAGAAAGAAAGAAAGAAAGAAAGAAAGAAAGAAAGAAAGAAAGAAAGAAAGAAAGAAAGAAAGAAAGAAAGAGAATGGATTAAGAAATGAAAACAACCTGAATAGAAGTCATGCCTCTCAGGGTGGGGCTGTGGTACAGAGGGTTAAGTTCCTGCCTGGAAGGCCAGCAGCCCATATGAGAGGCAGTTTGTGTCTTGGCTGCTCCACTTCTGATCCAGTTCCCTGCTAAAGTGCCCGGGAAAGCATCTGAGGATGGCCCAAGTATTCGGGCCACTGCCAAGCACATGAGAGACTCAAATGAAGCTCCTATCCTAGCTCCAGGCTTTAGCCTGGCTCAACCCAGGCAGTTGCAGTCATTTGGGGAGTGAGCCAGTGGATGAAAAGAGTGCTCTCTGTTACTCTGCCTTTTTTTTTTTTTTTTTTTTTTAAACAGGCAGAGTGAACAGTGAGAGAGAGACAGAGAGAAAGGTCTTCCTCCTCTGTTGGTTCACCCTCCAATGGCTGCTGCAGCCACCGCGCTGCGGCTGGCGCACCGCGCTGATCCGATGGCAGGAGCCAGGTACTAGGTGCTTTTTCCTGGTCTCCCATGGGGTGCAGGGCCCAAGCACTTGGGCCATCCTCCACTGCACTCCCGGGCCACAGCAGAGAGCTGGCCTGGAAGAGGGGCAACCGGGACAGAATCCGGCGCCTCGACCAGGACTAGAACCCAGGGTGCCAGTGCCGCATGCGGAAGATTAGCCTAGTGAGCCATGGCGCTGGCCAATAAATAAATAAATCTTAAAAAAAAAAAAAAAGAAAGTCATGTCTTTCCCAAAAGTAGATAATGAATTACCCAGTTGTTCTAATAAAACTGATACCCCTCCTTAAACAACAAAACAAAGAAATTTCAGATGGCTTATATGGCATTTCCAATTTTCTTATTATTCCTTATTTGCATTAACTGGTTAAAAACAAAACTCAAGTCTTGATTTTATCAGATTGGTCTTGACATGGAAAATCCACATAAAGATATGATTCCTTTCTTAGAAGCTCAACTTGGCTACCATCATACACACAACTGAGTCCCTGAAGCCGACTCCCAAACCTAGAGGTCTAAATCACTTGCAGGTGTATCTGGACATTATCCGAGATTAACATCAGGACAAACCTAATTGTAGTAACTGCCATTTTTAAGTTCTAATAAAGACAGAGTATGAGAAATTTATGAGGTCACTACCCTGCAGGTCAAATCCATCCCCTCTTTGCCAATGGTAAATGAGGGGAGCAGGGAGCCTGGGGTTCAGACTGTGTATGATAAAGAACCAAATGTTCTCAGGGCACTGGCCTTCATCTGTAATACAGGACTTCTCTTTGAACCAGAGCCAGCATTCAAAGGAAACATAAAAAGACATGTCCAATACCTTGAGCACAAACAATAAAAAGGAGATAAACTGAAATCTACCAAAGATCCTAGGCTGAAAAAACAGCAAAGTATCTCGTCAGCTTTTAGAGAAGCCTCTGTTAGTCAGTGTTAGAAAGGGCTGTGGGAGTGCTAGCCTGTGGCATGGTGAGTAAAGCCGCCACCTGCAGTGCTGCATTCCATATGGGCACCAGTTCAACTTTCTGCACTCCACTTCCAATCCTGCTCTATGTTATGGCCTGGGAAAGCAGTGGAAGATGGCCCTAATCTTTGGGCCCTTGCACCCATGTGGGAAGACCTGGAGGAAGGTCCTGGCTCCTGGCTTCAGATCAGTGCAGCTCCAGCCATTGCGGCCATTTGGGGAATGAACCAGCGGATGGAAGACCTCTCTCTCTCTGCCTCTGCCTAACTCTGATTTTCAAATAAATAAATAAATAAATCTTCAAAAAAAAAATAAAGAAAAAAAGAAAGGGTTATGGGGTCAAGGCTGTGATGTGGACAATGACCCTGGAAAGAACACCTGATCCTGCTAATGAGCCCCAGAAAGACTTTTGAAGATTTGCATTAAAAATGTGGAGAACTTGCAGGAATATTGGGAAGAGCATGCAAGATTTACAGGGTACAGTTAAATCTCATGGTGCTAGAAAAGAAAAGCAAAACAAACAAAAACCAAAAAACAAGGGCAACACATACCGTTTCAGCCATGGAATACTCAGAATTAAGTTTCTTTGCTAGGCCATAATCTCCAAGTTTGATCAGGTTTGCCTTGGTCAGAAAAATATTTAATGTCTTTATATCTCTGCAAAAAAAG
This sequence comes from Sylvilagus floridanus, assembly GCA_949820135.1. NCBI lineage: Eukaryota > Metazoa > Chordata > Mammalia > Lagomorpha > Leporidae > Sylvilagus > Sylvilagus floridanus. The sequence continues at coordinate 4,172,874 of OX463228.1, read as the reverse complement.
ATGCTGCCAATGAAGCCCACATAGACCATTGCTTTCTCTCATCCCCCACCCACCCACCCAGAATTAGTACAGAATACACATGAGTGTGCTACTGCTGCTCAGGTTCTGCTGTAGAATCCCAAACGCCCCAGGCTGTGATGATCACTTTCAGACACACGTTACAGTGGGGATTCAGGGAGTCATGGCAGAGAATTGACTTCATCCTCCAGAGCTCCCCAGCACAGCAATGTCTCCCACCCCACTGATTCTAACAGGAAAAGCTGGCGGCGTCAGATGACAAGATGGTGCTCCACAGAACAGTTCCTGTGCAGTGTACTACCTTGTCAGCTGCCACATGGGCTGGAATTAAGTGATATTAAAGCAACTTAAAACTTGGTTGGTGTCAGCTTCAAATAATTTGTTGAGGCAGGAGAGGCCGCATGTCTCAGCAACAACACAACTAGGCTGCTTAGAACATCTAAATACAGCCACTGTCTGTTTCTCTACAGATGAAATGATGGCATGTAAAATAATAGTCGGTCTGCTTCATACTCTGGCTTCCTCATTGAATGATATGAATCATAACAATACTCTTTACTTTTAAAGAGAAAGCAACAACATACAACAGTAGCCATTCAGTAAGTATCAAGAAGTAACAGAATGAACAACTCAAAAAGAAAAACCAAACACCTTAGAGTATTAGAATTAATCCCTGGCAATGGTCAATGACTCACTTAAGAAGGATACAAAATGGGGTTAAGCCACTGGGAGTCACAGTCCCACTTGGGAGTGCCTGGGTTTGATAGCCAGCTTCAGCTCCCAATTCCAGCTTCCTGCTAGCTTACACCCTGGGAAGCAGCAGTGAAGGCTCAGGTAGTTGGGATCCTGCCATCCATGTGAGACCTAGAGTGAGTTTTTGGTTCTGAGCTTTGGCTCATGTGGCCATTGTAAGCATTCTATGGGATAGGATCTTGCTCTTTCTCTTGAGAAAAATAGGGGAGGGGGCAATAGTGTGGAAGTAATCTTATAATGGTTCTCTTCTATACTTAGAAATGAATGGCAACCTGTTTTTTTTTCCTTCAAAGAGCTGGTGAAATCGTACAATTGTACAACATGAATAGGCTTTTATTTAAATTAAAAGAACTCGATTGTAGAATTAAAAACAATTGCCAATGTTTATTGTTCAGAGAAAAACATTTTCTATGAATCCCAATCAAACTAATACAACTTCTCAGGGCACCTTCTAAAAGGCTCAAAGCAGCATTAGTTGGCAATCAAGGAAAGTCTCTTACTGGATCAAATACAGCTTAAACTCAGTAAGTGAAGATGGTCACCTTCATTACTCACTCTTTCCTCTCCTAAGTATTTCAATGGAAAAACCTCAGCTGCTTCATCAAGAAAATAAATGTGCCACTAGGAGGGACCTGGGATGGGACTGGTGGCAGGGAACCCATTTCATCAATATTTTCACTCATTACCTATGAAGGATTCCAGCTTTATGGATACAGCTCACTGCCGAAACAATCTGAAATAGGTACCACACTACCATCTGCAGAGACAAATCAATTGTATCTGATCAGAAACAAAAAGCGCCATTTAAACACACACACACACACACACACACACACACACACAGGACACCACAGCCAGAGGTTATGATCCAACATGACTTGACATTTCTTGCTTGTAGGTTTTGAGTAGGCAAATAAAAGTGGTAGGGGTAGAAAAAGGCAGATCACCATAAAATAGTTCCAATGTCATTATAAAATATAGGATGGTGAAGCAGACTTGTGGAAAGAAACCCAGGAAGAACGCAAAGGTATAGAAAACTGGGCATACCAGTATGCAGAAATAGAATCAGGAAAGAAAGCCCACAGAGAATCATGATGTGGAGGTAAAACGCTTAGGAAGCAGCTATAGACAGCTTCCTTGTTAGAGGTTTCCTCTCTCATGAATACCAATCAGAGCCTGCAAGGAGTCTGAACAAAAGGAAAAAAACACTCTTCATTGTTGGAAGAGTAAATACAGAAACAGAATGCAAGAACTGCAACACGACGCTTCTAGCTTCCTGCCACAGAAACATGAATTACCTCCTCTTCAAACAGCTTGTCCTTCTGACGAAGGATTTTGTCATACAGGTTCCCTCCTGCAATGAAACGAGACAGGTTGGAGCAGCGTAGAGATGAGAGCGTGCTCCTCATCTAAGAGGGTTTTAAAGGTGACACAGCCAAGGAGGGACTCTGCTTCCTCTCCAAAGGAAACGCCTCCTCTTGGCTTTTCAGGTGGGGACAAAACTTCCTGTCTCTCAAGGACTAGAACAGAAATACTCTCCCAAGATTCCCCTCACACAGGAGGCGAAGAATGACATTTTTAAAAGATGAGAATAAGGACTATTCCTGTAGTACCCCAATCAGCGAAGTATCTTCAAAATCAGATGATTTTCTTTTCTAGAACTCTCTCTAGAAGAAGCTGCACCATTTTTGTATAATTTCCCCACTGTGACTGCTACAGTGTCTGGGTTACACCTGTGAGTCAATGTTCTGAACTCACAGGGTGCCTATCAACCATTTTTTTTCTACTTTACAGTGAAGTTTTCCCAAAATCCAGGGTTCACCCAGATTATTTCCAATGATTTCTACCTTTGCTAATCTTTCCTGTGGAGGAAAGATTATCAAGTAATATGGGTTGCAAATGATGATGGTTCATCTTACTTTATACCAGCAACTAAATTTACACTTTAGCCCTGGCTCAGTTTTTACAGCTTCTCTTCCCTTGCAATTTAGAAACTCAAGAGTTCTAATAAATGTATCATTTGTTCTAGTTCCTCCTAAACATAAAAGAAGTTAAGTGTAAAGCTTCTGCTATTTCAAAATTTTCTTATATAATTCACATAGTTAGCGTTCACGGGTCCCCGAAGCAATCATGATACACAGCAGTCTAGGTAAGTAGTTCTAAGTGCAGACTATGCTGGGACCTGTTTAGCATGCAGCTCATGAAAGGGCTCTGTGCATTCTCTTGTGTAACAAAGACAACAGCAAGTACAGCACTGACTGAACACTTGCACCACACTATGAGCTTCACAGATTCATTTAATACAACAGCCCTAGAAGGCAGGTAGTGTCTTCAGCACTCATTTTAAGATGGGCATACAGAAGGTTTTTGCCCAAGGTTATAGCACTAGAAAGTAGCGAAACTTGGGATGTGGGTTCAGTGTCTATTTTCTTAACTAGGCTTCCATGCAAAATGGCCAAAAGAAATCAGAGGCCACAGAAATAAGGCCAAGCTTTACTTTCATTCAGTTATGATCTTTAGACTACTTTTTGGTTGGTTTTAGCTGAAGTCACTATAAATACATATACATTTAATGAGCTCTGAGAGTTCACTAAATAGTGTACCAAATGATGCCAAGCCACACCATATTCTAATGGCTAACTAATGTCATTTCATGAGGAAGAAACCCTGAAAAATAGATGCAACATCCAACAGGAGAAATAATTTGAAGATGGTGCTGTAATCACAAAGGCCAAGGAGGTATGGAGGGGACAACCCCTGCCCTCGTTCTGCGCATCACTCCCAAGGCCTAGATTACTTCTTTAAACTCTAGAACTCCACATCAAGGTTGAAATCATCCTGTGTGCCTTTTCTTCTGCTCTCCCCCTTCAAGGTCAAGTACGAGCCTAAGAGTCTTGCTGGAGGAAGTCCCACTGCATTCTACTTTACCATTACAGTATTCCAGCTCAATCAGCAGGGTGGTGTTGTCCATAAAGTGATTGTAGTAGGCAATAATGTTGTCGTGCTGCAGCAGCGCCAGGATGACAATCTCATTCAAGGCGTCACGACGCTCCTTCTCAGACAGTCGTGTCAAATCCACTTCCTTCCACACAACCAGTGAGTCATCCTACAACACAGGAACAGAGGTGTTGGGCTTTCCTCTTGCCTGGCAGTGAATGGCTCCACACCTGGATCTCTCAGCCTAGAAAGAAAACTTCTGAGAGGGGGGCAGAAACGGATTCCTTTTAATACACCTGAAAGATTCTGCATACAATCGAGTACTGTAATGTACTACAGGCCCAGGAAAAGTAAAGCATTAAGACATAATCATTTTGCTGCCACACTTAATTTGCATGATGTCAGTTTCAGCTAGAATATGGGATGAAGGCAGAACAAAAATCCAGTGACAGATTGCTAGTCATGACAAGGCAATGTGGCAGGGCAGAGGCAGAGACTGGAAAGTGGTTAGCTACAGTTGACCACCACTTCTTGAAAAAATGTTTAATATCTTGCCTCCAGGGCCAGCACTGTGGTGGAACGGATACAGCTGTGTTGACCGACTCCAGGGGTCTGTGTGGTGACTCCATGCCTCTTGCCCCCACCACGTTCCTCCTCCCAGAAACAAATCCACAGCAACACAGCTGCTGCCTGCAGTGCTGGCATCCCATATGGGTGCCGGTTCAAGTCCTGGCTGCTCCACTTCAGATCCAGCTCTCTGCTATGGCATGGGAAAGCAGAATATGGCCCAAGGCCTTGGGCCCCTGCACCCATGTGGGAGACCCAGAAGCTCCTGACTTCAGATTGGTTAAGCTCCAGCCATTGTGGCCATTGGGCATTTGGGGAGTAAACCAGTGAATGGAAGACTTCTCTCTCTGCTTCTGCCTCTCAAATAAATAAATTTTAAAACAAACAAAAAACCTTGCCTCTAATTTTGTATTTAGACTTATTTAGTGATTTTCATTTACCCTACATAGATAAGAAAGTTATGTACCATTTTGCGACTTTCTAATCTGTCACATGGGTAATAAGTATCCCGCTGTCCTCTATTCATGCAAACCCACCTGCAGCTCTCAAAGTCTACTCGCTTTTAGAACATCTCCAGTTCTTCACTTGACACAGCTTTACAGTAGAGGAGCAAACACCTCTACATCTCTCCTCATTCTTCATAATGACCCAGCAGGCCTTTACAACTTTCTTGGCACTGTTCATCGACTCAATGCAACCATTACCTTAATTTTTACCCTTCAGCCTCCAAAATGATATTTTTTTTTCACTTACATACATATGCAACTTAAATGCTATTTGTTGGCCGGCACCGTGGCTCAACAGGCTAATCCTCCGCCTTGCGGCGCCGGCACACCGGGTTCTAGTCCCGGTCGGGGCACCGGATTCTGTCCCGGTTGCCCCTCTTCCAGGCCAGCCCTCTGCTGTGGCCCGGGAGTGCAGTGGAGGATGGCCCAGGTGCTTGGGCCCTGCACCCCATGGGGAGACCAGGAAAAGCACCTGGCTCCTGGCTCCTGCCAGCGGATGATCGCGGTGCGCCGGCTGCAGCGCGCCGTCCGCGGCGGCCATTGGAGGGTGAACCAACAGCAAAGGAAGACCTTTCTCTCTGTCTCTCTCTCTCACTGTCCACTCTGCCTGTCAAAAAAAAAAAAAAAAAAAAAATGCTATTTGTTTACTAAAATGGCTAACTGGTCTTCTAGAGAGAAATATATGCAACTATATCAAAAAGTTTATGGGAAGTGGAATTAAAAGGTAGATTTATTTTGATGCAAAAAAAATTTAAAATCCAGGGGCCATCACTGTGGCATTAGTAGGGTAAACTTCTGCTTGTGGTGCCGGCATCCCACAGCTGCTCCACTTCCAATCCAGCTCCCTGCTATGGCCTGGGAAAGCAGTAGAGGATGGCTCAAGTGCTTGGGCTCCTGCACCCATGTGGGAGACCTAGAAGAAACTCCTGGTTCTTGGTTTCAGCCTGGCCCAGCCCTGGCCATTGTGGCCAATTAGGGAGTGAACCAGCAGACCAAAGATCTGTCTCTCCTTAAATCTGCCTTTCTAATAAATAAATAAATCTTTAAAAAATTTTGAAATCCACGCATATGAAGTGTCTTCAAAAAGTTAATGCAAATGTATATTATCAAGACCTATCTTTAGGGGCCAGCGTTGTGATACAGTGGGTTAAGCCACTGCTGGCAACACCAGCCTCCCACCCACATCAGAGCACCAGTTTGAGTCCCAGTAATTCTGTTTCAGATCCAGCTTCCTGCTAAGGCACCTGGGAAGGCAGCAGATGATGGGCCAAGCACTTGTGGGAGGCCAGGATGGAGTTCTGGGCTTCTGGCTTTGGTTTAGCCCAGCTCTGGGCTGTAGCGGCGTTTTGGGGAGTGAAGCCGCACAAGGAAGATCTCTCTCTTTCTGCCACTCTTTCAAATAAACAAATCTTAAAAAAAAAATCTGAAAAAAAAAATCAATCTTTTTGGTACCAAAATAAACTTATTTTTAAATTCCATTTTCCACAAACATTTTGAAGGACCTTCATTTAAGTGTCTTCATATTAACTTGATAAATTCAGATCTAATAAAATACTGGGGATAGGGTAATACTATGCAATTTGGAGGAATAAACAAATTTAAATCAAAGCAAACTTAATCAAGTTAGACAGCATTTAGACTCTAGTTCTAGACCACGATTCACTTCTGATCAAAGTGGGCAAGTCACTTAAAAATTCTGAGTTTCTCCAGTGAAAAAACAGGAATACCAACACTCATCCCCTCTCTCGAGTGACAAAAAGAAAAGCAATAACCCTAACATCATCTATCAATGTGGCATTAGGATTAAAGAACATCTGAGGTGTGGGTGCTTGGCCTTGGCGGTTAAGAAGCTCATATCCCTTAATCAGAGCGTCAGGGTTCAACACCTGCCTCTGGCAGGATTCTGGCTTCCTGCTGAGCAGGCCCCGGGAGGCAACAGTCGGAGATGGCAGAGGCCCCTGCCTCTCACAAGGGAGGCTGGGCTGAGCTCCAGGCTCCGGGTTTCCACAGGGCCCAACCCCAGCAGTTGCAGGCATTTGGGGAGCTTTCTCTATTTGTCTCTGAAAACTGCCCCCCCCCAAAAAAAAACCACCACCACACACCCAAAATATTCTCTTAAATCATCTCTCCTCCACCTTTCAGTGTCTGCTGGCGTGGCACACACACCAGAACCGCGGGTGGCTCACCAGCTGATGAATCACCTTCAGCAATCCCAACAAGTCTTCGTTAAATATTTATCCCAAAGCTAGACTTTGAGGACTTGGCAAACTCAACTCGGTTTAGCTTTGGGAGGCAGAATCAGCAATGCAGGGGTGTAGAGGTGCACCTTCTCAACTTGGGAGTCAGTGACCCCTGCATTTCTCCCCAGGATGTGCAAGTGTGAAAATGTGGACGGGGAGAGGGGAGATTACCCAGGTTCTCAAGAGTCCTTGTCTCCCGCAAGAGTAAAGGCCAACAGCTTAGAATACACCATAAAGCATTTCCCGGGTAGAAGTGTTGCAAAATAAACAATGAAGAAACCAACATATGACCATCTAACCAACGATCAAGAAAAAGCCCAACAGCGTGAACACTTCTGTACTGAAGAATGGTAAAGCCAGTGGCGTGGCTACTGGGGTGGGTATTCTGAAGCTACGCCCCTCCTCCCCACCTGGCCTCGGAGGGCTCTACGGAGTGACAGGAAGGAAGTTTATGCAAAAGCTCACAATCGGAGGTCACTCAGCAAAGCACCTTCGTCTGATTCTCAGATTAATCTTGGGGGGGGGGGATTTTTAAAGCAGTTATCGCTGGGCCCATTTTACAGATGGGGAAAAGAAGGCTCAAGGATGATTCACGGACTTGGTCAGCGCCCCGCGTTAATCTGAAAACGCCCAGGCAGGAACAGCAGTGAGCTCGCTAATTCCTAGTGCAGCTGAGTGGAAAGCGGTGGAGACCGAGACGCGTGCCCTGCGGGCGCCTGCACACGGCGCGAGGGCGAGGCGCGACGCGGGGAGAGCCGGGGCGGGGAAGCAGGGGCTGGGCGGCCCGGCGGCGGCCCAGCGCAGGCCGCTACCTCGGTGCGGCGGTACAGCGTGGCCTCCCCGAAGGCGCCGCGGCCCAGGATGCGGATGGGGATGTAGTGCAGCTCCTCCTGCTCCGCCGCGCCGCCCGCTCGCGGCCCCGCACTGGCGCTGGGCCCCGCGCTCGGGTCCCCGCCACCCCCGGATTCGCTCCCAAAGTCCGAGTTGATGGAATCGCAGTGTCGCTCGTACTCGCCCAGAACCGACATGGCGGCGGCCGCGGGCCTCCGGCACCAGCCTGCGTGTCCCCGGCGGCGCGGCCCGCGGTCGCTTCAGACGCCGGCCCGCGGCTCCGTCAGCCTCGCAGCCCCGCGAGGCTCCATGGTGGCTCCTGCCCCCTGACCCGGAAGCAGTTCTCGGAGTTTCCGGCCCCGGCCGGCGCTTTCTCCGCCTTCGTTTGCCCACTCGAGGAATCCGGCGGCCGAGGCTTCCCGCCCTCGGGAGCAGCGGGAGAAGTGGGGCGCCGCGCGCGGGGGGCCGCAGGGCAGCGGAGGGCCCACGCGCGGGCGAAGGCGTCAGCGGTGGGACGCCGTGCCGTTCCCACGGCACCCTGCCCCTGGCCAGCCCCTCGCAGAGGGCGTGGGGGTCCATCTTGGCGGCAGCCCTGTCCCCAGGGTGGTGACTGGGGAGCCGGTTCCTGCGGGGTTGGCAAGGATTAGAAAGCTTGCAGTGAGTACCGCAGCGGCGTCATAGCAAGCTCAAACGGTGGCCCGGGAGCCAGTCTGCGCGCCCGGTTCTTTCTCCAGAGCTCCCCCTTCCGTTCCAGCTCTCAAACTATTTTAAGCGGCGTCTCCCGACCCTCTTCGGCCAGATTCGGCCTTCGCCGGTGCGTTTTACCAGCTCTTTGCCCGTCTGCGCACCTGGCCGTCCTGCCCCCGTGGGCAGCTTCCCTCCCGCAAGGCTGGTTTCCACAGTCAGGCTGCGGCCCTGGGACCCCCTCGCAGGGACGGCGGGCAGCATCTGCTGGGGGTTACGCTCCGGGCATCGTGCCGAGGGTGCTTCTGTGTGTGACGCCACCTAATCCTCACTTTTATTCCCATTTTACAGAAACAGGAGGTTAAGCGAGGTGGCTTCCCGGATTCGGGAAGAGGTGCTGGGAAGTCAAACCCAGCAGTCTGGCTGCGGAGCCGTGGAAGAGCAAGACGTGGGGCCAGGAGCAAGTCACGTGGCAGGAGCAGGGTTCGAGGATCATGGGAAATTACTGGAGATTTTTGATCAGGGGAGTATATATATGGCTAGCGACTGTGTGTCCTGGTGTATGGGGGAAATTGTGGATGATGTTCACAAAGCGTGAGCTTTGTGGTAGAGCAGGTGAAGCCGCTGCTGGGGACACCCGCATTCTGTGTCTGAGTTTTGGTTCAAGTCCCAGCTACTCTGCCTGAGATCCAGATGCCTGCTAATGCATCCTGGGAGGCAGAAGTTCATGGCCCAGGTAGTTGGTTCCCTGCTACCCACACAGGAGACCTGGATGGAGTTCCCTCCTGGCTTTGGTCTGGCCCTGCCGTTTGTTGTAAGCATTTAGGGAGTGAACCAGCATATGGAAGATCCCCCACCACCTTCAAGTAAATGAAGTGGGGGGCGGAGGGAGCCAACTCAGAAGTATTTAGAACTCAGTGACCAGTTGCGATATTGTTGTTGAGGTACGTGTAAGACAAGACATGGACAGCAAAGAATAGGAAGAGACAGATTCGGTAGAATGGGGTAAAACACTAAGGTAAGACTGACCTCTGCCTCTCAAATAAATAAATAAATCTTAAAAAAAAAAAAAAAAAACCCACCAGGGCCAGCACTATGGCGCAGTGTTCTGTCCCTGTTGCCCCTCTTCCAGTCCAGCTCTCTGCTGTGGCCCGGGAGGGCAGTGGAGGATGGCCCAGGTGCTTGTCTCTATCTCTTTCTGTAACTCTTTCAAATAAAATAAAATAAATCTTAAAAAATAAAATAAATAAAAAATAAAATAAATAAATAAAATAAATAAAAATAAAATAAAAAATAAAATAAATCTTAAAAAAACACACTGATAATAAAAAAAGATTGATAATAACTTACTGCTAAATTTTTAAGTTTCATTTGAGGGTTGTTCTAGATTAGATATTTTTAAATTTTTGATTAATTAACAAACACTGAGTACCAATAGGTGCCATGTTCTAACAGAACAAAACAAACATGGTTCCTACTCTCATGGACTTTACTGTCCACATAACAGAAAATATCCAGGCAATTACAGCAGTTTGTGTAAGTTTTTTTTTTTTTAAGATATTCTTTTGAGGCTGGCGCTGCAGCTCACTTGGCTAATCCTCTGCCTGCACCAGCACCCAGGTTCTATTCCCGGTCGGGGCGCCGGACTCTGTCCCGGTTGCCCCTCTTCCAGGCCAGCTCTCGGCTGTGGCCTGGGAGTGCAGTGGAGGATGGCCCAAGTGCTTGGGCCCTGCACCCGCACGGGAGACCAGGAGAAGTACCTGGCTCCTCCTGGCTTTGGATCGACTGTAGCAGCCATTTGGAGGGTGAACCAACGGAAGGAAGACCTTTCTCTCTGTCTCTCTGTCTAACTCTGCCTATCAGAAAAAAAAAAAAAATTCTTTTGAAAAGCAGAATGAGAGACATGGGCTGAGGTCAGGAACCACAAACTGCATCCGGGTCTCCCACATGAATGGCAGGAACCCAAGGCCTTGGGCCATCTCTGGTGCATTCGCAGGAAACTGCATCAGAAGTGAAGTAGCCGGGACTGGAACCTGTGCTGCGGTATGGGACGCGGGGATCCCAAGGGGCAACGACCTGCCTCCGTGTAAGTGCTGTTAAAGTACAGGTTCCAGAAAAGCAATCAGGAGGCATGTTTTGAAACTAAAGTTGCTGAGTGGTGGGTGGTAGGCTACCTGGAGGACTATCCAAAACATTAGTGAATCAGTGATGTCTAAATAAAGTAATGTCTACCTCCTCCTTTTGGAAGGTATTCTGAGGCCAGGTATTGCCTCTTATTTGGATATACTCCAAAGGTTAGCTTTTCCAGTTCTGTTATTCTGTTAACTTTTTTTTTTTTTTTGACAGAGTTAGTGAAAGAGAAAGAGAGAAAGGTCTTCCTTTTGCCGTTGGTTCACCCCCCATTGCGGCTGGCGCACTGTGCCAATCCGAAGCCAAGGAGGCAGGTGCTTCCTCCTGGTCTCCCATGTGGGTGCAGGGCCCAAGGACCTGGGCCATTCTCCACTGTACTCTCGGGCCACAGCAGAGGGCTGGACTGGAAGAGGAGCAACCGGGACAGAATCCGGCGCCCCAACCGGGACTAGAACCCGGGGTGCTGGTGCCGCAGGCAGAGGATTAGCCTAGTGAGCCGTGGCACCGGCCATGCTGTTAACTTTTGATTCTATTCACCATATAGGTGTGCAATAAATGGTGTTTTGGGTTGAATAAAAAAAAATCAGAAGTGTTGATTTTCTTTTTTTTTTTTTTTAAAGATTTATTTTATTTATTTGAAAGACAGAGTTACAGGAAGAGATAGAGACAGAGAGGTCTTCATCTGCTGGTTCACTTCCCAGATGGCCACAATGCCAGAGCTGTGCCAATCCGAAGCCAGGAGCCAGGTGCTTCTCCTGGTCTCCCATGTGGGTGCAGGGACCCAAGGACTTGGGCCATTCTCCACTGCCTTCCCAGGCCATAGCAGAGAGCTGGATCAAAGAGGAGCAGCTGGGACTAGAACTGGCACCCATATGGGATGCTGGCGTTTCAGGCCAGGGCGTTAACCCGCTGCGCCAGTGTTGGCCCCAGAAGTGTTATTTTCATTCAGAGAAGCTGGATGGTTTAGGTGAGGCTCAAAAATTCATTTTTCTGGCATCTTTGCAATGAGAAACTGGAGATTTAGTTCTGTATAGCTCTCATAAGCTCAACAGATAAATGTCCATGTATATATTGAGAATACAAACCAGAAACACTCATGCCAAATTCGTCTTTGTATTAGATATAACTGAAATTAAATTATTTGACCTTTGAATATTTATAAGCCCAGAAATATCGGACATTTATTCTAAACGGTATAACCACTTTTCACAGTACTGCTGTTCAAAAATGGACTATTGGGCTAGCATTGTGTCTTAGTGGGTTAAGCTGCTGCATGTGACACCAGCATCCCTTATGGACGCCAATTCAAGTCCTGGCTGTTCCACTTACGATCCCTGCTAATGTCCCTGGGAAAGCAGTAAAGAGCAGTTCAAGTACTTGGGCCCCTAACACCCACGTGGGAGACCTGGATGGCTCCAGGCTTCTGGCTTTGGCCTGGCCCAGCCCTGGCGGATGCAGCCATTTGGGGAAGATGGATGGAAGATCTTTCTCTCAGTAATTCTGCCTTTGAAGTCAATGAGTAAACCTTTAACAACAACAACAAAACTATTATCTCCACCTTTCATTTTTTTTTTTTTTGACAGGCAGTTAGAGAGACAGAAAGGTCTTCCTTCCGTTGGTTCACCCCCCAAGTGGCCGCTACAGCTGGCGCACTGCGCCGATCTGAAGCCAGGAGCCAGGTGCTTCCTCCTGGTCTCCCATGTGGGTGCAGGGCCCAAGGACCTAGGCCATCCTCTACTGCCCCCCCCCCCCCCCCCCCCGTGCCACAGCAGAGAGCTGGACTGGAAGAGGAGCAACCGGGACTAGAACCTGGGGTGCCAGCGCCGCAGGCAGAGGATTAGCCTAGTGAGCTGTGGTACCGGCCTCCACATTTCATTAACAAGTGAATATTAGAATGCTGTATTACAGGCATTCCCAATTTGTGAATGCAGACTCCCAAGAACCAGAGTTACCATGAAGATTAAAGAATCTACCAAAGATCAGGCCAAGTCTACCTTCGCCATTGGCTACAGTAGGTACTGACTAGATGTAGCCCCTGAACACTTGAACTGTAGCTGGTCTGAATGTCCACGGGCTGTCCTGTAACATGCGCTGGATTCTTTTTTTTTTTTTTTTTTTGACAGGCAGAGTGGACAGTGAGAGAGAGACAGAGAAAAAGGTCTTCCTTTGCCGTTGGTTCACCCTCCAGTGGCCGCCGCGGTCGGCGCGCTGTGGCCGGCGCACCGCGCTCATCCGATGGCAGGAGCCAGGTGCCAGGTGCTTTTCCTGGTCTCCTATGGGGTGCAGGGCCCAAGCACTTGGGCCATCCTCCACTGCACTCCTGGGCCACAGCAGAGGGCTGGCCTGGAAGAGGGGCAACTGGGACAGAATCCGGCACCCCAACTGGGACTAGAACCCCGTGTGCGGGCACTGCAAGGCGGAGGATTAGCCTGTTGAGCCACAGTGCCAGCCTATGCACTGGATTCTTACATGACAAAAAGGGGCCAACTCTGTGGCTCAGTGGGCTGAGCTACTGCCTACAATCCCAGCATCCCATATGAGCCTTGGTTCGAGTCCCAACTATTCCACTTCTGTTTGAACTCCCAGCTAAAGTACCAGGAAAGGCAGAAGAAGGTGGCCCAAATAACTGAGCCGCCTCCACCCACAGGGGAGATCAGGATGGAGCTCCTGGCTCCTGGCTTATGCTTGGCTGAGCCCCAGCTGTTGCGGCCATATGTGGAGTAAACCAATGAATGGGAAAAAAAAAAATCTCTCCCCTAACTTTGCCTTTCAAATAAATAACATTTTTTTTAAATAAAAGATCTTGTTAATCATTTTATATTGATTATATGTTGGAACAATAAATTGATGTATTAAATATATTAAAATTAATTCCATATGGCTTGCATTATCTGAGATACCACTGTTCAGAATGAAAAACTTACAAAACATGTTACCATTTTCACAAGTTTTTCAGGATATCAGTGAGGCTATTCCATTCACCTGTTTTGCTGAATTGTTTGTTTTCTAAAAGGAAAACATCAATGAGAAACTGCTGTTGGTGTCAAAACATTTATATTCCGTGCTTGGGAACTGCTACCTTCCCGGTGATGGGTTCTCTGGCAGGTGGCCTGACGGTGGAGCACGCACTGCAGGCCAGCCAGGGCATGTGCAGGGCACTTCATGCTGCCTCCTGCAGAGAGGTTCTGCAAAAACGTTCAACTGTAGGTTAAAGGGAAGGAGAGAACGGTCTCCAAAAAGCAAGTCTCCAGGGGTTCTAAACTGAGAGGGGGGCTTTAGGAATGGAGAGCAAGACAAGTCTCTTTGGAGAAAAAACTCTAATAGCAGTTTCCAGTAGAGTGCCTGGCTTATGGAGCCCTGTTAGGTTCTCTATAATTAAGGATTCTTAGTTCAAGGACATGTAATTAAGGGTTGGGGCAGTGGTTAAGACTGCCACCTGGGACGCCCACATTCCACATCAAGTGCCTGGTTCAAGTCCTAGCTCTGCTTGTGATCCAGGCTCCTCCTACTGCACCCCAGGAAGGGAGCCTTTGATGGCTTGAGTACTTGGGGCCCTGCTGACCACATGGCAGACTTGGCTTTGGCTTGGCCAAAACTTGGCTGTTGGGGGTATTTAGGGAGTGAAGCAACAGAGGGAAGATCTTTCTATGTCTGTCTCTGTCCTTTCTCTCTCTGCCTTTCAAATAAAAAAATTTCAACAAAGTTATAATATAGCAAATTCTGTCTCACATAATCATCCATCTGGAGTAAATTAAGGACACATATTTTTCCTCTAATTCATCAGGGGTTGTCATACTTTTAATCTAAGGAACGTGGTAGGACTTACTGCCAATCCAGACAAAGGTACTCAAGAGTAACTGAAAAATACACATTAAATGGTTTCTGCTAGCCTTTATTTGAGAAAATTTACACAAAAATTCCCGATCTAACACTTGTAAGTCAAGCTGTATAAATCCCACATGCCTCTTTCCATTAAACAAGTAGAAAAATGGCTTTATGACAGGGGTTCATGACAATGGTATAACAAAATTGAACTATATCATTCTCATTTATGTTACACAGACCATTTTGAAAATTATGCTGAGTGATGGAGGAAAGCAGGTACCATCCCTGTCTGAAGCCGATTTGCTCTTGGACTAGCCTTTTGCCAAAAGCAAATACTTTTTACTTTCAAGATAACATCAAGCTATAATATCAACTTTTAAATAAAAAGCACTAATGTCTGAGTTGGTAGTTTTGGCATGAGTAAAAGGAAGGGATGTGAAAGGATTTCCCCAAAACTTAAAGAGTCACACTTGGGAACAAAAACATCACACTCTTCTCCTACCTTCTCGGACATTCTGTCAGAGCAGAAGACCATAACCAACAGTGGCTTTCACTACTCATTAAAAAAGGGAAAGGCACCTATCAGAAACAAGTGAGACTGTCTTGTTAAGCTAATGGAACAGAATGGAATTTCACATTTAAGTCGAAGGATGGATCTTAACCCATACATGTGTTTTTCTTTTCCCTACTGGGACACAAGCTCTGTCGTGTAGTATATGTAGTGAGATAGACTTTCTCAACATCTGCTGCCCCTATGGCAAGGCATCTACTGCCAGATTCTCTGCAGCAGTACTGACTCATCCTTAACAGCAGATGGCAGTGTTGCACAAGCTACAGAGAATTCCCACTTTGATGCCGCATAAGAGGAACATACGAAGGAAGAAAAAAGGGCTTCTGGGTTTGCACTAGCTGGAACATTAACAGGATGAATAGCCTGAGATTTTTAACAGCTCACTCCCTGTTCTACCTTTGTACTTTATCCTGATCAACACAACAGTGTCCTCTGATAACTCCAATTTTCTTCATCTCCGCAGCAAACTACATGGCCTAAATCCCTTCATTCCTGCCACTGTAATTAGACAAGGCCTGTAACAGCAGTGTTAAAAAGTGATTGCGGGGCGGGCATTTGGTGCAGTGGTTAGGTTGTCCCTTGGGAAGCCCGCATCCCATATCAGAGTGCTTGGTTCGAGTCCAGGCTACTCTGCTACCCATCCAGCTTTCTGCTGGTGTGAACCCTGGGAGGCAGCAAATGATGGCTCAAGAAGTTGGGCTCCTAACACCCACATGGGAGGCCTGGGGAGAGTTCAGGATCCTGCCCAGCCCTGGTTGTTGCAGGAATTTGGGCAGTGAACCCACGAATGGAAGGTCTCTCTCCATCTGTCTCTTTTTCTGCTTTTCAGATAAGATGAAAATAAACAAAAAATTAAAATGAAAAAAGAAATTACAGAAAGAACAGGCTCCTACCTACCTTGCTGGGAGCCGTGGGAAAGATTCCAAGTGGCATTTTTCTGAACTGTTTATGAACATGCTCATTTGTTTTCCTTTATTTACATCGCCATTGGCCTTTGGGCACCTCATACCCCCACAATGACTCTTGGCTTTCCTAACATGTACTTTCAAGTGTTTACTCTCTTCATGACCTTCCTAGATGTCTATTCTACACCTCATATGTCTTAATTCTCTAGGAAGAACACACAGGGACAGGAATTAGTGACTGGCCACGTAAAGAGTTGATAAATTTTACTTCTTTTTCCATGGTAGAAATTATACTAAAAACCAAAACAACTACATATCTGATACAGGACTTCTATCCTGGATATATGAGGAACTCAAAACTCCATGATATAAAAAGAACAAATGATCTAATTAGAAAATGGGACAAATATTTTTCAATGAAGAGGACATACGGGTTGCAAAAAAGCACGTGAAAAGATGTTCACATCATTAGCCGGTAGGAAAATGCAAGTCAAAACCATGAGAAGACATCAGTTACACAAGCCTATCCAAAAGTTAAAAAAAAAAAAAAAAGGAAGACTACTAAATGCTAGTGATGATGGTGGACAAAGTGGATCAGTCACTCATTGCATAAAATGATGTTACAGCCACTCTGGAAAAAGAGAAGGACAGTTTTCTTATCAAAATAAATGTGTGCTTATCATACAACCTAACCATTGGCCTTATGGGCATTTTTCTCAGAGAAATGAAAATTATAAAAGGTTGTACATCAGTGTCCACAGAACTTTATTAATAAGGGCCAAAACTTGCAAACACTCCATGTCTACAGTGGGTGAAAGTTAAACAAACCACGGTCCACTCACACAGGGATATTACTCAGCAAAAAGAGGGAACAAGTTACTGAGACATGGAACGACTCCGATGGATTTTTAGAGAATATGCTGGGTCAAAGAAAAATCGATCTCAAAAAGATACATTCTGTATGATTTCATTTGTCTGAGAGATGGAAACAGATCAGTGGTAGCCAGAGGCTGGGTCAGGGAGGGAGGTGGCTGCGGCTCCAAAGGGGAGGCACAAGGGAACCGTGTGATGGAACTGTTTCTCTCTCGCAATGTTGGTCACATGAACTGACACGTGTGATAAAGCTGCACAGGACTAAACACACACACACACACATGAAAAAAGCTCAAGCAGCTGAACACAAATATTTTAATTGTCTAAAATGAAATTTCCTTTCAGAGTTATCTACAGGTCAAAGCTCTCTTTTATGAGGTGTCACATCCATGTCCCTTTGGAGAGACATAAAATTACAAACGGATATCACAAGAAGCCACGTAAACATTTCAGCTAAGGGCCACGAGAAAGGGAAGGGTGTTTCTGCAAATAAATCTGAGGGGAAAATGAGAATGAAACAGGTTCCATGTGGTCATACAAATCTTCATAAGAGAACTGGTGTGGGAGCCCAAGCTGGTGAGCGAGTGGGAAAGGGAAAGAAAATGGTTCGAAGAGATCACACGAGGAAACCCAGTGCAAATGCTGGCTTTGGCATCATCTAGGTAACCCCTATTTTTTGTCTTAGGTGACTAAGAATAGTCCTATTGTTGCAAAACGAGTCCAAATCCTACCAAGTTAAAAAGAAGTCCCTCATTGACTTGTAGGCTGTAGGTGGTACTCCGACGTGCCTCGGTGGTGCTGGCGGTAGGATGCCTTAGGCCAGGCACGTCCCAGCGATGTTCTGCTGGCTGAGATCCAGGTGGGAGGAGACCGCACCTCATTACTCAATCAACTTCTTGGCCTTGAAGAAGCGACGCAGATAGAAGACCTGCCAGGTGGCTAGTCCGATGAGGCAGAACATTGAAAAGATGCTGAAGTATAAGACCCGAGTGTTTGTTGACTCTGCAGAAAAATAAAAAAACATTGTAAATGTGAAAGGCTAGTTGCCTAGGCTGCTCAGCAACTATCAGGGGAAGAGACAATGAACTTCACCCAGTTCCCAGGCCTAATAGTAGGAGTTCAGAGAATTTAAAAACAAAGAACAAACAAAACTTCAAGGGTGCCCATTTTGGTGCTTAGGAATAGAGTGCCTGGTGAGTCCTGGCTACTCCACTTCTGATCCAGCTTCCTGCTTGTGTGTGTGCACCCCGGAATTCAGTAGGTGATGGCGCAAGTACGTGTGTCCCTGCTGCCCATGCAGGAGCCTTGGGCTGGGTTCCAGGTTCGGGCTTTGTACTGGCCCAGCCCTGGCTGCTGCGGGTATTTGGGGAATGAGCCAGCGGACAGAAGATCTCTATTTCTGTGTCTCTGCCTTTCAGATACAATGAAAATAAAAGTATACAATTTTAAAAACATATATTAAAAACGAAGTTAAGGGGACAGCACTGTGGCACAGCAGGTTAAGCTGCCACTTGCGACGCGTCCACTATCAGAATATTGGTTTGGGTCCCAGATGCTCTGCTTTTTTTTTTTTCTTTTTAAAGATTTATTCATTTATTTGAAAGGCAGAGTTACAGAGAGGCAGAGGCAGAAAGAGAGACAGACAGACAGACAGAAAAGTCTTCCATCCGCTGGTTCACTCCCCAGATGGCTGCAACAGCCAAAGCTGGGTGAATCCGAAGCCAGGAGCCAGGAGCTTCCTCTGGGTCTCTCTCATGGGTGCAGGGGCCCAGCACTTGGGCCATTTTCCACTGCTTTCCCAGGCCATAGCACAGAGCTGGATCAGAAGTGGAGCAGTCGGGACTTGACCCAGTGCCCATATAGGATGCCAGCACTGCAGGTGGCAGTTTTACCTGCTATGCCACAGTGCTGGCCCCAGTATATTAAGCTTTTGAAAAATGAAAAGTTCACTATCCCATACATGTTAGAGATTGCAAAGATTAGTGCTATCAATTTGAAATGCTCTAAACTGAAGATAAGGTCAAGTGCGTATGATGGTAGAAATTCCTATTCTGAAAATCTACCCAGGCTCCTTTCCCTTTAGCAGCTATACCATCAAAGCAAAACACTTTTCTTTCCACACATCTCACTTTCGTGAAATGGGCAAAGGGTGCACCGGAATTTGAAGTCTGGGGAAGCCAGGGCCTGTGCAGCTTGTTGGCAAACAAGACCTGCCCTCCTCACCATTGGTGTCCCGCATCTCCTCCTCTCGCTTCTTCATGTAGGCGAAGTCATTAACGATGGATTCGGAAAGGTCTTCCAGCCGCCGCAGCTCCACCTCCAGCGGCTTCAGCTTCTCCACTTTTGCAATCTGGAAAAGAAAGGAATGAGAAACTCAATCCCTGGACAACCCCTCTGGCCAGCACAGGCAGCACAGGAGTCTTTTTGAAGCTTCGCCAGATTTAACTTGTCTGTGTTGCTAATTCCAACATATACTAACATTTGGTTGTCCTTTTTGCCCTACACACTATTTCCATGTGAGCTTTTTTCTACTGTAATTTTCATTAAAGCCTCTTGAGAAGTACTGTAGCAGGCTGGAAAGTAAGCTGCACTACGTTCCGAAGATTTCTTTCTTCTTCTTCTTCTTTTTTTTTTTTTTTTTTTTTTTTTTTTGACAGGCAGAGTGGACAGTGAGAGAGAGAGAGACAGAGAGAAAGGTCTTCCTTTGCCGTTGGTTGACCCTCCAATGGCCGCTGCGGCCGGCGCACCGCCCTGATCTGAAGCCAGGAGCCAAGTGCTTTTCCTGGTCTCCCATGCGGGTGCAGGGCCCAAAGACCTGGGCCATCCTCCACTGCACTCCCGGGCCACAGCAGAGAGCTGGCCTGGAAGAGGAGCAACCAGGACAGAATCCGGCGCCCCGACCGGGACTAGAACCTGGAGTGTTGGCACCGCAGGCCTACACTTAAAATTTTGTCCTTTATTTTTGCTTCTCCAAATGACGCAGTTATCAAAAGAAGACTCTATGGATTTCCTTATATGCTGAAGAATGACAGGTGTGAGAGAAATCAACTGTCTTCCTTTAGAGACGCACATCACACTGGCGAGGATTTCCTTATTCTGGTTTTCAGTATCACTCTTAGCCCATGACTGCTTTAAGATGGGCTAAACCACCAGAGCTTTCCAAATTCCCAAACATCTACATATTCATGATCTTTTTCACACATAAGGAATTCTCAAATAATTCTCTTTTTGCAACTGCCCCATCTCCCTATGTCCACTACTGTGTCTTCACAACTGTCCTCTTCTCTTCAATTCACCATTCCTTTTCTCCCTCTCTGGTGAATATCAACAGTAACAGGATAAACGGGAAGAGTGGAAGGGGGTTTCATGTTTTCTTTGCTTATGCGTACTCTTGGCTAAATGTGTGAAAGCAAGATAAGTTATTCAAAATAAAACCAGGGGCCAGCGCTGTGGCGCAGCAGGTAAAGCCACTGCCTGCAGTGCTGGCATCCCATTTGGGCGCCGGCTTGAGTCCTGGCTGCTTCACTTCTGATCCAGCTCTCTGCTGCGGCCTGGGAAAGTCCTTGGGCCCCTGCACCCACGTGGGAGACCCGGAGGAAGCTCCTGGCTCCTGGCTTCGGATCAGCACAGCTCTGGCCGCTGCGGCCAACTGGGGAGTGAACCCGCAGATGGAAGGCCTCTCTCCCTCTCTTTCTGCCTCTGCCTCTCTAAATAAATAAATAAAAACTAGACACTGCTATTAAAATAGGGATATAAAAATTGAGTGTATATTTAAAGTACATAATATTGGTGATGATTTGTGATGGTACTCCTGGAGTTTTGTTCACCATGTGTGCATTTTCTTACACTTCTAAAATGTTGGCCAGAGCTAATGGTGTGACCGGCAGTTACAAAACAGTTTATCTGGGGCTGGCACTGTGGTGTAGCAGTAAAGCCTCCACCTGCGGTGCCGGCATCCCATATGGGCACCAGTTCCAGTCCTGGCTGCTCCACTTCTGATCCAGCTCCTGCTAATGTGCCTGGGAAAGCAGCAGAAGATGGTCCAAGTGCTTGGGCTCCTGCACCCATGTGGGAGACCCAGAAGAAGCTCCTGGCTCCTGGCTTTGGATTGGCCCAGCTCTGGCCATTGTAGACATTTAGGTAGTAAACCAGTGGATGGAAGACCTCCCTCTCTCTCTATCTCTTCCTCTCTCTCTCTAACTCTGCCTTTCAAATAAATAAGTAAACCTTAAAAAACATTTTATTTGGCTATAAGATTTAATCAGGGGCTAACACATCCAGCTGACTTTCTCTGCTGAGTGCCCTGCACTTTGCTGTTAACTCGGACTCTGTATCTGCTGATTTCACAGAGCTGCAGAACAAATAGATTCCCCAGGGAAAAAGAATACAAGCGACACATAACAAGCTGAACTGTGGTCTGTAACGTCTTCCCTCCTGCTCTCGACTTCCCCTCCTAAGCTTCCTGAATGAGAGCGTATACAGGCAACGGCAGGAAACTTCTAAGAGGCAAATGACTTAAGATTCCCTACACAGAGGCTTGCAAAAAGCACCGGAAGTGAAACTCTGGCTGAGCCTCTGCCAGCTGAAAGTAATATTTAAAAAAAATTACTCTGAAGACTCTAACTGCCCCTGCCCTGCCATGGCGGGGTGTTATACAACAACAGCCCAAAGGCCTAAAGTGCCCCGAAAGATGGTGGCATCTAACCCACCCCCAATCCTTCTTCAGTATTTTAATTGTACAAGCAACACATAAGTATGTTCTGCTCAAAAGTTACACTACTCAGATAAAAACCCGAAGCCCAGGGGCTGGCACTGTGCAGTGGGGTAAACCATGGCCTACAAATATGAGTCGAGTTCCAAGATCAGGTGGCCTTTATGGTCAGATCTGGGGAGGGCCTCTTCTGGATCCCTGGAGCCGCTCTGAGCGTATCCAAGCTCCAGATCAAGTCCCTGCTGCTCTGCTTCTGATCCTGCTCCCTGCTAATGCACCCGGGAGAGCAGTGGGTGATGGCTCAAGTGCTTGGGCCGCCGCCACCCATGTGGGAGATCTGGATGGGGTTCCAGACTCCTGATTTTGGCCTGGTCTAGCCCCAGCCATTTGGGGAGTGAACCAGCAGATGGAGGATATCTCATTCTCTCTCTCCCCCTCCATTTCTGTACTCTGCCTTTCAAATAAGTGGCGCTCACATGGGATGCTGGCATAGGAGGTGGCAGCTTAACCTGCTGTGCCTCAATACAGGGCCCTTTTTCATTTAATGAGCTCTTTCCACAAAGACTAGTGCCTGGGATTCATTTCATTCTTCCTAACAACACTGCACACGGCTAGGATTCCAGATAATTTACTTCCGTAATCACTAACTCCTCATTCTCTCCTCCTCCTTTTAAAAAAATATCACACTTTTTCTCCTGTCTGCTGGTTCACTCCCCAATATCCACAACTGGAGCTGGGCCAGACTGAAGCCAGGAGACAGGAGTTTCTTCCAGGTCTCCCACGCAGGTGCAGGGGTCCAAGGACTTGGACCATTTTCCGCTGCTTTCCCAGGCCATTAGGGAGTTGAATCAGAAAAGGAGCAGCCGGGACTCGAACTGGCACCCACATGGGATGCAGGCGCTGCAGGCAGCAGCTTAACCAGCTATGTTACAGTTCTGGCCCCTAATCCTTTTTCTTAGGCAGATGCTAGTCTAGGCTCTACACACAGCCAACATTCCAATTCTTATCTTTCAAGTCAATTTTATCTCAATAATATCTGCTAAATCCCACCCTTCATTCAGGAAATTATTAGTGGGATAAAAATCTCTTGAGATACCTTTCAGACTTTCACTAGTGAGATGTAGATCTCATTTCCAAAAAACCCAAAAATTCTTTGCCTAATAACTACCTTTAATTCTGATATTAATTTAAAATCTAGAAGACTTAAAAAAAGTCCCAAGAGATGAAAACAATATTGAGAATCAGCTTGCCATTCAACCACGTAATAATATACCATGATACTCAATGGGGAATAACAATCGTGACTACCAAATTTCATCTAAACTGGGAATTAAAATAATACTTGAAGAGACTCAAGGAACAACACCTGCTGAGCAGGCTCTGAGTGACTGAGGAATGAACTGGTACCAAGAAGGAGAATTCTCTGTTCTCACAGCAGCTCCTACAATCCAGAAGAGGCCGTCGCCAGAACCCGGCCGTGACGGCGACGCAAGCTTGGAACTGGACCCCCTATCTGAGAGAAATTAATTCCTGTCATCTAATTAAAAAAGAAAAGTTGTGTTGGGAGTTGTGTGGGGGGTAATTTTGTGCAGAAAACAAATGGTCAAGGGGAGACAGGAGGGAATCCATAACTGCAGAACCGCTTGGTTATAAAAGGAAACCGTCACGAGTCCAAAACTAACAATGCATCAAGAAGACACAGAGGACAGTGACTGACACGTGAGGAGGGAGGGGGAGAAGAGCACGTAGGCACCACACACATGGAGAACTCGGGGCCAAACAGTGCCCAGGAAGAACTCAGAGCTGGTTAGACTGCATGACTGGATCGTTCCCAACAAATGTGGACGGCTTTTGTTTCATTAAAAAAAAATTAAGACTCTAAGTTTGTTTTTTTTTTTTTTTTTTTTTTGAGCATTTACTCTCTGCAAGGCACCAGAATAGGTCAGGCTGGTGGAGAGGCTCCTGTATAAAGTGATGACCATAAGGGAAGGCACTGTGTATTAGCCTTCACCACAAAGATACACATTAAAGGCAGGAGTGCAGGCAAGGAGTGAGAGACTAAGCCTCGCTGGAGGGTAACAGAAAGCGTCACAGGAAGTGGGCAAGGTGTCTCCTAGGGTGGGCAGGACTGCAGGAGGTGGTGGAGAAGGACATGCAAGGCTGACTTGTTCCAACCTAAAACAAGGAGGGAGGAAGGGGCAGGCCGTGTGCAGTACGGACAGCAGTGGGAAGGGATGCCAGCAGCTAGTGCAGAGGGTGTGTATGCTTACACACACAGAGGGAGATGGAAGATAAACAAATGAACAAATAAAAGGGTCCAAATCAGGCTGAAGGGAAACTGGGGAGAGGACAGAAAAGGCAGTAGAATACGACCCAGACCTATTAGCATCTGCTCAGAATATGGTGTTTTGTATCATAATCCCATTTAATCCTTATAACCAAATAGTGTATATGTTATTAACCTGAAGTTTTCTGGATGAGAAAATAAGGCTTGGAGATAATTAACAACTTGCCCAAAGTCTCACAGCTTGCTGGAACTAGGACTGGAATCCAGTCTGAGTTTATACTTCTGTGGCTATGACAAAAAGCTGAAGAAAACCAGATAACTACAGCAAGATTTTCCTTAATCAGAGATAAGTGAACAAGCTATGTTAGGCCACGAGGAACTAGCTAAGTTGTCTAGTTTGTCAGATCAATAAACTCAGTAGACTTTCCATTGGTATCACTACAACTTTTGGAGGTAATAGAGTGAAATTTTAAAATAAAGCGAAGATCTGGCCGGCGCTGTAGCTCACTTGGCTAATCCTCTGTTTGTGGTGCCAGCACCCCGGGTTCTAGACCCGGTTGGGACTCCAGATTCTGTCCCGGTTGCTCCTCTTCCAGTCCAACTCTCTGCTGTGACCCAGGAAGGCAGTGGAGGATGTCCCAAGTGCTTGGGCCCTGCACCCGCATGGGAGACCAGGAGGAAGCTCCTGGTTCCTGGTTTTGGATTGGTGCAGCACCGGCTGTTGTGACCAGCACCTTTCTCTCTCTGCCTCTGCCTTTGAAATAAATAAATCTTTAAAAATTAAAAAAAAAAAAAAAAAGATCCTTTCCACTTGCCCGGGACTAAGCATTCAATGGCTATCAGAATCAAGACTTCCTACCACAAAACAAAAAGCTAACAAGAACACTTTGGTATCAAAATTCCCTCTGGCCATTGCTGTCCTCCTCTAAACAACTGATTTAATGCTCAAAGTATCTGTTAAAAGAGGCAAATTACACACAGATTATGAAGGATGACCAGAATTTGTTCAGTTTATTACTGCAGAGCATGAGGTGTGCTTTGCCAACAGTTTGAGGAATGAGTACCACAGGCTCTCCACTAGGGGGCGCCACACCCCAAATATGTTGCAGGCAGCTGTTAAATAACAAAGGATGTTTGAGTTACAAGGCCTTCATTTTACAATGAGCCCCTCCTTTTACAAATGAGGAAACTAAAGATTTCGTAAGGTGACTCAGCCCTTAGGGTGGCAGATCAATATTAGCAGCTTTCTACGTTAGGGTCATCAAAGTATGTACTCAGCATTGAAACTAGTAGCTACCGCCTGCCACAGCTGAGTCCCGGCTGCTCCACTTCCGATCCTGCTCCCTGCTAATGCACCTGGGAAAGCAGAAGAGGATGGCCCAAGTGCTTGGGCCCTGCACCCATGTGGGAGACCTAGATGGACTTCCTGGTTCCTGGCTTCAGCCTGGGCAAGCACTGACCGTTGTGGCCATTTGAGGAGTGAGTGACCCAGCAGATGGAAGGTCTCGGTCTGTGTAACTCTGCTTTTCAAATAAATAAATCATTAAAAACAACAAAACTAGAAAGCCCGGCTCTACAATGAGTGTGGAAGGAACCTCTGACTTCCAAAGCACACATGCCCTGTCCCACAATCCTACCTAAACGACGAGGCCTCCTCTCCACCACTGCTGTCTACACCGACCCCTTCTTCCCTAAAGCTCTGTAGGAGGCATCCCCCCCCCCCCCCCAACAGAGCTCTCAATCATACACTGTCACATTCACAAACTGTTTGGACTTCTATCCTTTTTCTGCACATTAACTTGGCCACTGAAGAAATTCAAACTATATTCTGTATAGTCCTAACTCCTGATGCACAGTGAACACCTGTAACATTCTATGCCTTGTTCAAAAGAGCCAAATTTCTGAGGAGTCTTAAAAAAGTTCATGGAAAATACTATGAAAAAATTATACACAGATGTCAATTTTTTTGGTACCAAAATAAACTTAGTTTCTAATCCCATTTTTCCATGAACTTTCTGAAATCCCCAAGTATGTAACCACACCAGGGAAAGGTGTCAACTAAAATACCGCTTCTTAAGCCACAGGTGAGGATCCAGCCTCTGGACAATCTCTAGCTGCTTCTCTGAGTGGACTAGCAAGCCCCGGGTGAGAAGCTTCTACAATGAAGCCAAACTCACGCAGGTTAGTGTGCCGCTCCGTGCCCTCCTCCACAGCCCTGCGAACACCAGGAGCACAGCACTCAGTGAGAAGACCAACTAGACTCACATAGGCCTGCATCCAGGACAAAGCCACGAGCCCTGGGGGTGGGAGATGTCTGAATCACAAGCCTCTTCCCAGAGGTGCAAAAGGATGAACCGGGTGCCAAACAAGTGCAGACGCCACTGGTACTCCAAGGGCTAAGTGCAGTTTAGGATGATCCAGTCTACCACAGTCACCTGGCGCTTCCAGAACAGAGGGAGAAAGGAGCTGAAGCCTACTGAACCCCCCAATTGTGTGTCAGGTGCTCTAGCTGTCATGTCTGTCACTCAGTCGGTGTTAAGAAAGGGACTGGGGGGTCCGGCGCTGTGGCATAGGGGGTAAAGCAGCTGCCTGCAGTGCCAGTATCCCATATGAGCACTGGGTCCAGTGCTGGCTGCTCCACTTTTGATCCAGCTCTCTGCTATGGCCTGGGAAAGCAGCAGAAGATGGCCCAAGTCCTTGGGCCCCTGCACCCTCGTGGAGGGGAGGAAGCTCCTGGCTTCAGATCGGCACAGCTCCGGCCATTATGGCTATCTATGGAGTGAACCAGCGGGTGGAAGATCTCTCTCTCTCTGTGTGTGTGTGTGTCTCTGCCTCTGTAACTCTATCTTTCAAATAAATAAATAAATCTTAAAAAAAAAACAAGGGCCTTAGGATCCAGTCTATGGAACCAAGAGTTTCTCGTTCCTGATGGCATTCCGAGAAAGAGATCTTTTAGAAAGTGTTTAGTCGTTGCTTCAACCAGGACAACCGTGTTTTTAGTGTATGTTTTGATAGCAAACGACTGACTAAGAAACTCTAGCCTAAACAGGGTTGCACCCACGTTGAAAATGCTGACATCCACAGCAAGAACGGACACACACAGGCAGGTGCCAAGGGATGCGCCAGACAGCTCCTCCTCTGTGGCACAGCACCTGCCTTCACTCCCCCAACTCAATCGGCCGCTCTGGTTCACAGAGCACAGCCTGAGCAGAAAGGGCTCACTTCCCGTGGGGAATCTAGAAGCGCGACCCCCCTCTGAAAAGCCAAAGCCAGACAGTGGTCGCAGGTCTTTCAAACACAACACAGGAAACCAGCAGTGCTTTATTTCTAAAGAAACAAGCATTCTTTAAGGAATTCAAGCTGGAAGACTTTACGCTGCTGTACGATCTGGCAGATGCTCTGTCTACACAGCAGTGCCCCAGTGCATGAATTAATTCAATCCTCCATAACAGCTCAGGTGGGTGGTGTGGGCTCTGCCTGGCTGTGATGACCCTGACTGCCTTTGAATTTTGTAGGGCCATATGGGATTTCCACACATCCGGGGGAGCAGCGTACTGAAGAGAAGGGAATTAAAGGAACACACCACTTCTTGAATTGTAATACTGACGCTGGACGGTCTAGACCCCCTGGAGGTAGAGGTTCTCAGTTATTGTCAGGGCCAGAGATCTAGGTGCTGCAAAAGCTCCACACAGGCAGGCTCTGGTCATTAACTAGGGAACAAAGTGCTTCTGGTATCCACGTTCTTGTCACAGATACTAGTCCAGGGACACCAACAGCCACTCTAAGCAAGGTTCAAGGGAGACACAGACTGCTCTTCGACTTGTGTCATGACCACTCCTCCTCTGCCTCCGTCTGGCCTGCTGTCTGGGGCCCGGAGGAGAGTGGCGGGGGAGTTTCTCAGTGAAGGAACAGAAGCTCAGAGCTGTGTGGCAACCATGTGCGTAAAGAAAGGCTCAGGACGTGCCAGACGCGGAAGCAGGCAGCAGGCAGAGGAAGCCCTGTGGTTTCCTTTCTGCTAGGGATTCCCTTCTTGGGTTAAGGAAGAGGTCAGGAAGATAAAGCCCCTTTCCCAAGGCCGACACAGTCCAAGAACAGTGGCAATTCCAGGAAGCGCAGCATCCAAAACGTCACGGCACAGTGGTGTCCAGGCGGTTCTTTGTGTAAACCCCCAAATGGCACCTTTTCAAAGGTAGCAAGCTCGCCCTGATGGCTCGTAAGGCATCAGGTGTCCTGTTATTCAGCATAAACTCCTTAATGCTAGCCACTGCGTTAGAGAAAAAGTTCCAACAGGTAGAATTCCGTAGAGCAGGAATTTAGAGATTGGACTGTGGTGGGGAATGGATGCAGGAAACACAAACTAGAAACCCTGCTACTCATTCTTCCACCTCTGACTGTAACGACCCTCCTCTTACTGTTCTATACGTTAGAATAGCCTTCACATACATTATACTATATCAATACAATTTTATTCTTCTGATTCAGAAAAGTTTCAAAAGATTGCTCAGGCGCAGGCTAGCAGTACGGTGGTTATGATGCTGTCTGGGACTCCTGCATCCCCTATCGGAGGGCCTGGGTTCAAGTCTCGCTCTGCTCCCGATTCCAGCTTCCTGCTAACGCGCACGGTCAGAGGCAGCAGGTGATGGCTCAGGTAACTGGGTCCCACCACTGCCACCCACACAGGAGCCTTAGACTGAGTTCTGGGCTCCTGGTCTTGGCCTGGTCCAGTCCTGTGCTATTGCAGGCATTTAGAGAGAGCTATCTCTCTCGAAGTGAAATATAAACAGATAAAAATGTTAAAAGATTTTCAATTTACTCTTCAATTGATCAAATAAAGAGGTTCTCTCGCTTTATTTCTTGTAATTAAACAACCCTAAAGACAGAAACAAGCAATTCACAGTTCTTACCGGGAACTCTCTTTTGATCATTACTGCCTCACTTGCTCATACTTACTGCTTCCAAATAACTCTATCCAATTTCACTCAACTGAACACTTTAACAAGGGAGAAAAGGAAAAGACCCGAAGAACTGCCATTGTTGGACTCTTTCCCATTGAGAATGAACCGGTCACTTCCAGTCTTCTTCCATTTCAAGATCGTTCCCTGCTCCTGTTTCACTATTCCTGGAAAATTCTCCCAGATCACCGATGCAACTTTCATTAATTTCACTGATATTCTTCAAAAGGCATACATTTCCTGCACCCACTTCTCCTTGCCCTCAGGTACCATTCTGCTGGGTAAAAATATTCTTATCTTGCGTAAAGATCAATTCTCTGGGCTTAAACAGCACTGTGGTTTTTCAAATGTGCTCTTCACTTGAAGAACCAACATTCTGTGCCGCCCCCAGGGTCTCTCCAACAGAAATGACAAAGGCGGCTCCTCATCTGAACTATACCCTCCCTCCAGCCGCCAGGACCCAAACACCAGCTCTCCTTACTCTACAGACCCCCCTGCTGTGGGCGCCAGGCACGCGCTGCTGTCAGCCGGCCGGGCCGGTGTTACTCTGGTCTCCTGAAGCTTCTTCCTCCACCTTGCCCTCCTCTTTCAAAGTCTGAAATTTAACTGAAAGCTGTTTTGACTATTATTTCTTACAGACAGCACAGTTGTTCAAGATAAAAATGCTCTGACCTGCCCACCCTCCAGCCCCCTTATAGTACCTGTCATTCCTGGAGAAAGTCTTAGGAATGACAAAACAATCCCTTTTCTTAGCCACACAAGTGCGCTCCAGCTTTTACAAATTCTAACGCTACAGATCCGGCGTCTGCCTCGAGAGCTGGCTCGTGTGCCGTGTGCCGGAGTGTTTTATCACACTAATATTTCTATGGGACAGTTGGCTCAGTCCTCCAGCCCACAGAGCAGCCAGGATTGCTCAGGCTGGCTGTCACGTGCCTGCCGAGAAACCGCTGCGTTCTGGGCAGCCCGTGGCCGGGCTGGGTCACAGGCACCCCGCGGCGCTGCCGCCCCGCCCCCCACCAGGGCCAGCTGCACATACCTCTTCGTAATTTTTTGCCTCCACTCCGTGCTTCATGTCTAGGATCACGAGTTGGTCAGGTATCCGCCCTGTTCCTGAGAAAGAAATCAAAGGATTCATTGTGCAGAATATTTTAAATTCCGGGAAATCACCCGCCCACCCTCCTTCTCCCTAACCCCATCCTCTCAATAGAGGGAAAACAGCCGCAACCCCTCCCCCTTCTCAGGGGCAGAAAATTCCTGGCTCTGGCTAAGATCACAAACATTCCAGACAAAGCCTCGATCTGTGTGTGGGGCCGGGAAGCCGGGAGAACGTGCTGTTGGCAGAACACACAGGGACCTGCCACCGGCGCTCCAGGGCAGTCGGAGAGGAGAGGACACACAGGCATCTGGGGTGGAAAGAAAAGTCACAAGCCAGGCCAGCGTGAGACCACGAGGTGCGGAGACAGAGACCCACAGGCTGGGGGGACCAGCTTAGGCAGAAATGCCCATTTCCACATCTGACAAGATTGCTCTGTCAGATTCTGAGGGAGGTCAGGCTCAATTAGGAGCATATGCCAAGCCTGCATTTCCTTAACGCAAGCCTGAGTATTGAAAGGAGCAGAGCTTCTATGGAATATTCCACATTACTACAAAAGTGTAAGGTCCATTTCAACAGCAGAAGAAAATCTTATGGAGCTATTCCCACTAAACCTTCAGACAGAGAGGAAGGTGTTCCTTCTGCTGGTTCACTCCCCAAATGGCTGCAACAGCCGGAGCTGCAACGATCCGAAGCCAGGAGCCAGAAGCTTCTTCTGGGTCTCCCACGCGAGTGCAGAACCCAAGCACCTGCTGCTTTCCCAGGCTACAGCAGAGAGCTGGATTGGAAGAGGAGCAGCCGGGGCTCGAACCGGCGCCCACTGGGATGCCGGTGCTGCAGGCGAAGGATTAACCTACTACACCACAGCCCGGTCCCTCCTTCCTCATTAAAAAAGTTGTGAAACTCAAGTAGCTCACGTCCCACTTGGCCCAACTGATCAAGATAATCACTTCCCAGCAGAGTCTTCCACTATCTCCCTGCTTGACCCGCCACACTGGCCACACTGCTGGCATTATTCACAACCGAGTCAAACCACAGAACCACAGAACTACCGTCTCCCGAGAACCGTCAGCCTATCCCTCTAGCTGACATGGTCCTAAAGGGTCTCCTTTGTGGAAAAAAGACCCTTCAGGAGGTCTGCTCTCTGAATTTGCCTGGTAAAAAATTTTTTTCTTTTCAAAAAAGATTTAATTTGTTGGAGCAAAACTCCGAGGAAGATGCAGAGGTCCGCACGTCTCACCCCACCCCTGCACTGTCTCCCCACTGCCCTCTCTCCCTAGAATGATGCATCTGTTACAAACGGTGACCTGCAGTGCCCGGTCACTATCTCACAAAGCCCAGAGTTCACAGTCAGGTTCCCTCCTGCCAGAGACTCCAGCTGAAACGTCAGGACACAGGTACAGTAACAACATATCCACCAATATTTACTCCACCTAGAAAATCTCTTAAAACCACAAGGTATCAGGTTTCCACCTGACAATAAACACCCCAAGGGCAACTAGGAATCTAGTGTTGGCCACAGCAGGGGGTGATTCCGAGTTGGAGAGCATGCCTCCTCCAGGCAAACAGGCTGATGACTTACCCTTGCTCTCAAAACACACTTCAAACATGTCATAGTCTTCCGTGGTAAAGGCAAATTTCCCCTTGGATGCATCCTCCTTGGAGTACAGGATGTGACCAGCAGAGTCTGTGATCTAAAATGGAAAAGAACAGGCAGCAGGTAACTCAGAGAACAGGGAGGGCCGGCGCTGGAGATGCCTGCAGCCCATATCGGAGTGTTGGTCAGAGTCCCGGCTCCTCTGCTTCCAACCCAGTTTCCTGCTAACACACCTGGGAAGGCAGCAAATGACGGCCCAAGTACTTGGATTCCTGCCACCCATGTGGGAGACCCAATGGAATTTCTGGCTCCTGGCTTCAGCCGAGCCCAGCCCTGGGTGTTGCAGGCATTTGGGGAGTGAAGCAGTGCATGGATGATCTTTCTCTGTGTGTCACTCTGCCTTTCAAGTAAATCTTTAAACCCAACCATACCACAGGCTAACATCTGTTCTCACCAGGGGATGTCCTATCACATCAAAACGTGGACCCAGCCAGTGTTCCAAATTACATAAATAGGGTTTATTGGCAAAAAGTTACTTTATATAGACTAGTATCATATCCTATACATATCACAAAAGTAAAGGTGGACAATTACCAGAAGAATATACAAGAAGGAAAACCCTAAAAACTCATTTCCTTAAAAAAAAAAAAAAAAAAAAGATTTATGTATTTGAAAGGCAGAGTTACAGAGAGACAGAGGCAGAGAGAAAGAGGGTGGGTAGAGGTCTTCCCTCTGCTGGTTCACTCTCCAGTTGGCCACAACTGCCAGAGTTGCACAGATACGAAGCCAGGAGAGCTTCCTCCAAGTCTCCCACGCGGGTACAGGGACCCAAGGTCTTGGGCCATCTTCTACTGCTTTCCCAGGCCACAGCAGAGAGCTGCATCAGAAGTGGAGCAGCTAAGGCTCGAACCAGTGCCCATATGGGATGCCAGCAACTGTAGGCCGCAGCTTCACCCACTACGCCACAGTGCCGGTCCCCCAAAACACATTTCTTTTACAATGAATCCTGCTGACACAGGGGTGGGGATGGAGAATGGAATTCAGGTACGTGATCTGAGAACAGGACAAGGAGGCACGCACACAGAGGAAAATCTGGGCAAGCTGGTCCTGCAAACTGCATGTTAGTTGTGTCACTGGCTACAAAGGGCGGGAGCAGGACCTGGGGGATAAACAAGAAGTTTCTCCTAGAAAGGGCAGCACTGCCTTCCACAAATGATCACTCCTGTCTTGTAGGTTCTTATCTTTAATTTTCCATTCTTAACTGCTCCCTAGAGAATGCGGATAAGCATATGCTGCTAAGTGAAGGGCCGCCACGTGTAAAGCCAGGGAAAGACTTGCTAATATAAGAGCTTAGATCCCAAGCTTCATTTATTTTTTTTTTTTTTTTTTTTTTTTTACAGGCAGAGTGGACAGTGAGAGAGAGAGACAGAGAGAAAGGTCTTCCTTTTGCCGTTGGTTCACCCTCCAATGGCCGCCGCGGTCGGCGCGCTGCGGCCGGCGCACCGCGCTCATCCGATGGCAGGAGCCAGGAGCCAGGTGCTTTTCCTGGTCTCCCCATGGGGTGCAGGGACCAAGCACCTGGGCCATCCTCCACTGCACTCCCGGGCCACAGCAGAGGGCTGGCCTGGAAGAGGGGCAACCGGGACAGAATCCGGCGCCCCGACCGGGACTAGAACCCGGTGTGCCGGCGCCGCAAGGCGGAGGATTAGCCTGTTGAGCCACGGCGCCGGCCCCAAGCTTCATTTATAAAGCACATGGCAAAATGCACATTTCATCACCTAAGAGAGGAAGCTACTCTGCAATGTGAAATCCAAAAGAAGTGGCTTCATTACATTAAACAAGATGTCCTACTATTATCTGCTAAAATGGAGCTCCCGGAGCTGGTGGCACTGTGTAGGATGCCCACATCCCGTGTTGGAGGGCCTGGGTTTGACTCCACTTCCCATTACAGCTCCCAGAGAATGCAGAGACGCAGTAGGTGATGGCCCAAGTACTTGAGTCTCTGCCACCCACGAGGGAGACCTGGATTGAGTTCCCAACTGTGGCTTTGTCCTGGCCCTGTCCTGGCCCAGCCCTGGCTATGGGGAACATCTGGAGTGAGCCAGTGAATGGGAGATAGCTCTCTCTTTCCATTTCCATCTTCCACATAAAAGTGAATATAAATAAATAACAGAATTACAGGTGAAATTTTAAATAGGAAAACTGAACAGCACATGTTTACCTTATATATTTAAAAGCATTTAATAACAGTAGTTATTTTGAGATTTCTTTATACTTTTCCCCCTTATTTTCTTAAAAGATTTATTTACTTATTTATTTGAGAGGGAGAGCTACAGACAGTGAAAAGGGGAGACAGAGAGATAGGTCTTCCTTCCGTTGGTGTACTCCCCAGTTCTGCAACGGCCGGAGCTGCACCAATCTGAAGCCAGGAGCCAGGAGCTTCTTCTTGGTCTCCCATGCAGGTGCAGGGGCCCAAGCACATGGGCCATCTTCTACTGCTTTCTCAGGCCATAGCAGAGAGCTGGATTGGAAGAGGAGCAGCCAGGACTACAACATGCGCCCATATGGGATGGCACCACAGGCGGCAGATTAATCTACTGCGCCATGGCGCTGGCCCCTCCCCCATTTTTACATAGGCATATATTACTTTGGGTCAAAAATAACAACAAAGCTAATCCATTTTAGGAAAACAATTTCTAATAAGTAGAGAAACATGATCATTAGATACAAAACATTTGAAACAATAAGTCAATAAAAAGAGTTACGGCATGTTTTCTAAATTCCCTAGTAATAACAGTAGTTAATATTAATGAAGTGTTTTCTGCCACCTAACAGCATCCATTAACTCGTCAAGCATTTAAGATACTTAAATCTGTCTGGTCACTAGGGAAACAAAGATAAGTAAGAGTTCCTGTCTTCAAAAAGCTAAAGGGTCTAAATGAGGAGAGGGATAAGAAGCAAGACTGCTGGGGCTAGCGCTGTGGTGTAGTGGCTGAGCCTCCGCCTGCAGTGCTGGCATCCCATATGGGCGCCGGCTCACGTCCCGGCTGCTGCTCTTCTGATCCTGCTCTCTGCTGTGGCCTGGGAAAACAGTCGAAGAAAGTGCTTGGGCCCTTGCACCAGCGTGGGAGACCCGGAAGTTCCTGGCTCCTGATCGGCCCAGCCCCTGCTGTTGCAGCCATTTATGGAATGAATCAGCGGATGGAAGACCTCTTTCTCTGTAACTCTACCTTATAAATAAATAAAAATCTTAAAAAAAAAAAAAGCTTCTTTGTGGTTCTGATTTGCATTTCTCTGGTTAATGATGTTGAGCACCTTTTCATGTATCTACTGGCCATTTGTGTGAGGGGACAGAATATACATTCAAGTTAAGATTTATTTACTTATTGAAAGTCAGAGTTATAGGGAGAGTGAGGCAGAGGCAGAGGCAGAGGGAGAGGTCTTCCATCCACTGCAACAGCCAGGTCTGGGCCAGGCCGAAGCCAGGAGCCAGGAGCCAGGAGCCTCTTCAGGATCCTCCACTGTTTTCCCAAGAGCATTAGCAGGAAGCTGGGTCAGAAGTGGAGCAACCTAGCTGGGACTTGAACTGGTGCTCACGGGATGCCGGCACTATAGACGGCAGCTTTACCTGCTTTGCCACGGCACCAGCCCTTTGGTGCCTATTTTACAGTGTATGTCAGAACATCAGATTGTATATATCTTGAATATATACAATTTTTTAAATCAGTTATACCTCAATAAAGCTGAAAAAAAATAGGAATAGCTTGGGGCCAGTGTTGTGGCATAGTGGGTAAAGCTGAGTCCTGCAATGCCAGCATCCCATATGGGCGCTGGTTCAAGTCCTGACTGCTCTACTTGTGGTAAAGCTCTCTGCTGTGGCCTGGGAAAACAGTAGAGGATGGCCCAAAGTCCTTGGGCCCCTGTGTCTGTGCAGGAGACCCAGGAGGAGCTCCTGGCTTCAGATGGGCACAGCTCCAGCAATTGCGGCCATCTGGGGAGTGAACGAGCGGATGGAAGACCTCTCTCTGCCTCTCTGCCTTTCAAATAAATGAGGGAGGGAGGGAGGGAGGGAGGAAGGGAAGGAGGGGAATAGCTTTAATTGCAATGTGAGAAGTGCAGGGCTGGCAGTACACACGGGTGCCAGGGAGGGCGTTCTGGAGGCTAACAGAGCAGAGTCCTGAAGGATGACCTTCAGCGAGGAAGAATGGAGTACAGACTTCCAGGGTAGATGAGACGGCAGATACGCAAGCACGGGGTGGGAATGCGCAAAAGCCAAGAAACGTGAACGGTAGCTTTGGATTTTCTGGATGAGTGCAGAGAGCTCAAAGTCCTTCCAGTAGGGCCCAGCACTCCCCACCTCAGACATCAGCAGGCCTCCACAGGTGAAGACCTGGAAGGCAGTAACTCCTACACAGTCTGCAGGGGAAAATTTGGGCCTGAAGATTCCCAGTGGATTCTTGTTGATGTGATACCTTTCCTGAACCAGCTGGTAGAAAAAGCGCAAAAAAGACCCCTTTAGGATCTTGCATTCACACCTATTATAGCACAAGGGTCAGGGAGCTAATCCCAGAGTCACGAGTGGGCCCCAGTGCGCCCGCCACTGCTTTCTCTGCCCGCCCAGACCCCAAAAGCACAGTGACAATTCTATTTATTTTTTATTTGACAGATAGAGTTAGACATTGAGGGAGAGAGACAGAGAGAAAGGTCTTCCTTCCGTTGGTTCACCCCCCAAATGGCCTCAACGGCTGGCGTGCTGCGCTGATCCGAAGCCAGGAGCTTCCACCTGGTCTCCCATGTGGGTGCAGGTGCCCAAGCACTTGGACCATCCTCCACT
Organism: Sylvilagus floridanus; assembly: GCA_949820135.1. Taxonomy (NCBI): domain Eukaryota; kingdom Metazoa; phylum Chordata; class Mammalia; order Lagomorpha; family Leporidae; genus Sylvilagus; species Sylvilagus floridanus. The sequence goes on along the minus strand of OX463228.1, from coordinate 4,136,560 downwards.
GCCTTCCCAGGCCACAGCAGAGAGCTGGACTGGAAGAGGAGCAACCAGGACTAGAACCCAGCGGCCATATGGGATACCTGCGCCACAGGCAGAGGATTAACCAAGTGAGCCACGGCACTGGTCCCACAATGACAATTCTTAAGGGCAAAGAGGAGGCCGGCACCGCGGCTCACTAGGATAATCCTCCGCCTGCGGTGCTGGCACCCCAGGTTCTAGTCCCAGTTGGGGTGCTGGATTCTGTCCTGGTTGCCCTTCTTCCAGTCCAGCTATCTGCAGTGGCCGGGGAGTGCAGTGGAGGATGGCCCAAGTGCTTGGGCCCTGCGCCCCATGGGAGACCAGGAGAAGCACCTGGCTCCAGCCTTCGGATCATCGCTGTGTGCCGGCCAAGGTGGCCATTGGAGGGTGAACCAACAGCAAAGGAAGACCTTTCTCCCTGTCTCTCTCTCTCACTGTCCACTCTGCCTGTCAAAAAAAAAAAAAAAAAAAAAATGGGGGGGGACAAATAGGAAGCTCAGTAAAGTAGAGAGCAGGAATACAGACTTTTACACTCCAACCTGATCTACAAACACTGATTTGGGTTTGGTTTCTCGAATAAAGTTGTAGATTATACAGAACTTCTCCAAGATGAATCTGTGTAAAATAAGTCCAAGATCTGCTCACTGTGCTACTTTAATTCTTAAGAGAGAAGGTAAGATTTATAGGTTGTTAGAAATGTTTAAATATAAGTGAAGCTGGCAGAAGACAACAGTAAGTGAGTACCAAGGTTGTAGCAGGGGAAAATCATCAGATTTTTTGTCATGTACAAACTCAGGCAAAGAAAGAGATCAGTCACTAGCTAGGACAAACAACCAATGAAACTGGGCTTGTAAGGTTTAGCACACATTTGCCCAACTGCCTTATTTCCTGGAAGAATAGATTATAATCTTTTTGTTTTCTCCTAAGATGTTAAAAGTGTCCTTCAAAAAAAATTTTAATTTAAGGAGAGGAGTCTCTCTAGATCATAAAGAGACTTAAATGTGGGTTGTAAAACTTTTATTAAGTCATTGGTAAAAAAATAAAAATTCTTAATGGAGTACCTTGCAAAATGAATTAAAAACTCTGCCATGTTTCTCTGAAAGAGGCCACAACAATCCACACTTCCAATTCACACTCAAAAGGGGCAAAACTGTTTAAATTGCCCATTTCCATATAATACTGAGAAATGCAATCATGAAGAAGCATTTGCTTTGTTCTCTACAATATCTGAAACATTTTGAGAGATTTCTTCTATGCACACAAGAGGCTGAAGGGAAAAGACCCAGCACTCCAGTCTGGTGACCTTTCATCAGCATGACACTTACCTCCAGAACTGTGTGTGACAATGTGCACACGTCCCTTGGGGCCTCCACCTTTCTGTACTCTCCTAAACCTTCCGCAGACACAGCCACAGGAGGGTGCTTATCTGGATATTTGGAAATCCAGGCAGATAACGTGACAACTGAACTTTCAAGTTGGGTTAACTTTCAAGTTGGCTAACTCATATGGGCTATTCTAACAGATCCTATGGTTTCTCTAAACCATTAGGTTTCCTATCTAGTTTATGTAACTGCAGTTATTTAGAAACCGATCCATTAATCTTATGAAACAAACAGAAAATCAAGTCCCCTAACACCAACCTCATTACATAAACCAGCAAGTAGGGGCTGGCACTGTGGCATAAAAGGTTAAGCTTGGCCTGCGGTTTGAGTCCTAGTTGCTCCACTGTTAATGCGCCTGGGAAAGCAGCAGAGGATGGCCCAAGTGCTTGGACCCCTGCACACACATGGGAGACCCAGAAGCTCCTGGCTCTTTGCTTTGGCCTGTCCCAGCCCCGGCTGCCATTGCAGCCATTTGGGGAGTGAACCAGTGGATGGAAGATCTCTCTCTCCTTCTCTCTGTAATTCTGCCTTTCAAATAAATAAATAAACCTTTAAAATACATACACACACACACACACACACACACACCCAGCAGGTAGCTAAAATTAGGGAATAGGAAATTGGGCCAAGCTCAGTGACTAACCAGAGCTGGCAAAGTCTAACAGCGTGAAATGATGGTTTTTAATTTCTTTTAATTAAAATGTTCTGATTACAGATCACCTTAAAAGATGATCTGGTTTCTCAAGAATTGAGAGGTTTTATTTTTCCACCTTGGATATATGTGAAACATTGCTCCTTTCACTTCCTATAATAGCAAGCCAGTATTCTTTCCTTTCCTTTTGAAAATAAAATATTTATCATAAATTTCTCTAATTAAACAAAGGCAATAACAAGCTTTACAACTTGCCTACATGATATCAAGGAATAGGAAGTAATAAAGATTTGTTTCTAGATAACACCTGAAGAAAAGCAAACCAAAGTTCACAACTTCAAAAGTAGAGAAAAAAAGTGTTAACTGTGCACGCGGAGTAGCTGGTCTCGAGAATATGTGAGTGCTCACACTGACACTGTGAGGTGAGTGAGAAGACAGGGCGCCGGAAAAGCAGACGCATTTGGAACTGGATTTTCTTGGCAGAAAAGGGTTCTTGATCAGCTGCTGCTCCGGAAGCCTGCCCCCATGCCTTTACCAAACCTTCCAGATAATACCCTGCCTACTTCAGAGGGATCTGCATGTCGCTCAGGCCAATAAAGCAATCAGGACAAACCAGAACAGAGTTCACCTGGAGGAAGAAACATTTAGGCATTATCAACGGCCTGAATTGAGCAAACAATATCTGGACAATAAATTTGGCTCCAAGTTTTCTGGGAACCAAGATTAAAAGACTAAAAGAGAAACAAGCTGGGTCGCATATCATTTGTTTTCTCATGAAAGCTCACAGATTTGTCTCAGGCACAATTTTCCGGGAACTAAACACAAACAACAATTTGTTAGGAATATCCTTGTAGGAGAGCTGTGACCCACATTACACTCCTCCTTTTCAACCATGGCCTTGCTGAAGACCCAAGTACAGTTCAAATACACTCATCCGTAAGGGTGAACGGCCCGATGGAGCGCTGAGGTGGGACCTGTCAGGACTAGAAGAATGTCCCTGTGCCCTGATTCTCTGCCGGGCTCCTTGGCGCCATCACGGTTCCCCCTACCCTAACCCACCCCAGCAACTCACAGCATTCCTGCCTTAGCCTAAAGCTGCAAAAAGGAAGGGACTACCCCTGGCTCCTTGCCACCACCACAATTCTGCTAAGAAGGAAGGGGGGGTGGCACCATACAAAAAGATGTCTTAAAAATAGTACCTTCCACTCTGGGCTCAGTTACTCCTGTTCTTCAAAACGAGGCCAAGGACTCCTGGGAGAAATGGCCGATCCTAGGGCTGGGACAGGCCATGTACACAAGCCCAGAGAGTCTTGCAGTGCTGGGAAGAAAGCAAGTGCTCAAAAACAAAGTTACAAGAATGAGGGCAAAGGAACAGAGAACCCAACTGAAAGAGCTCCCAAACTGGAGCAATGAAACAGTCACGGGGGTGGACATGTATCCTGTGGTTGAGAAGTCCACATCCCGCACCAGAGTGCCCGGTTCCACACCTGGTTCAGGCTCCTGATCCCAGCTTCCTGCTAATACAGATCCTGGGGGGCAGCAGCAATGCGCAGCAGTTGGGGTCCTGCTACCACATGGGAGACCTGGATTGAGTTCCCAGCTCCCAGCCCCGGCAGGGGCTGCTGAGGGCTTTTGGGAAGTGAACCAGCGGATGAGAGTGCTCTCCCCCTCTTCCTCTTTCTCTGCCTCTCAAATAAATAAAGTAGTAGTACTGGATTAAGATCCAAAGTACATAATATCCATGGATTGATACTGATATAAATGATGGAATGAACAGGGAGAAGAGACAAATCTCCCGTGCGAAGCTGTGCCCAGGAGGAGACACGGCCTAACCCTGCACTCCTGAGAAACAGTGGAGTATCCTGACAAACAGTAACTCAGCCTGATGCCCTAGGTCAATTATTTTTATTTACTTATTTGAAAGGGAGGGAGGGAGGGAGGGAGGTGAGAGAGACAGACAGAAATCTTTCATCTGCTGGTTTGCTCACCAAATGGCAGCAGAGGCCAGGTAGCGGCAGACTGAAGCCAGGAGCCGGGAACTCCTATCCCAGTCTCTACTTGGGTGGCAGGGGCCCAAGCACTTGAGCTATCTTTTGCTGGCTTCCCAGGAGCACTAGTGGGGAGCTGGATTGGAAGAGCAACTGGGACTTGAACTGGTGCTCTGATAAGGGACACCAGCATCGTAAGTGGTGGCTTAATCCACAATGCTGGCCCCACGCCTAGGTCAATATTAACAGTGATAAATCATGCTGATATGGGATGTGGTCTTCCTCCCCAAAGCCCTAACCCAAGTCTTATCATTAAGAAAAACGTCAGATAGTGCAGGGCAGCTTACCAAACCCTTGACTAGAACTCTCACAACTGAGAGCCATCCAGAACAAAGGGAGTCCAAGCAGCTGTCACCAAGTGGAGGAGCCCAAGGATGAAATAAAACACCACACACCCAGAAAAAGGACATTAGTGAAGAGCGATGGAGCTCCGAATTAGGTGTGGGCTTGGGTCAGTTAACTACAATATCAACACTGGTTCCTTCACTGGGACAACATGAATGAAAGATGCTAGCAAGAGGGGGATGCGGGTGTGAGGTGTATGGGAACCATCTTCACTACTTTTCCCATAAGTCTCAAACTGTCCTAAAAGTGTGCGTCTGTGTGTATGTGTACAAATTATCCTGAAGGAGAAAGCCAAACATAGAGACAGGGACACACCTCTAGATTCTCGAAGAATATAGTCTACTCAGAGCCAGGCAAACAACCATTTTCATATGCTTTTTATGAGGTACATGCGCACAGTTCACCTGGACAAGTCTACACTCACTCATGTGAGATGACTTACGGCTCCAGGGGGAAGTGACAAGAACACTGCCACAAGTCACACACAGCTTTCATTTGCTGAGTCAGCTCCATACCCCACCATCCAAGAATTTCTTCCCCTTGATTCTATTAAACAAAATGGGGCGGGGGGACGAGGCTGGACTAGTGTTGTGCTCCACTCTCGATCCAGGTCCTGCTGATGGCCTGGGAAGAGCAAAGGAAGCTGGCCCAAGTATTTGGGCCCCTGCCACCCACGCGGGAGACCTGGGTAAAGCTCCTGTATTCGGCCTGGCCCAGCCCCAGTTGTTACAGCCATCTGAGGAGTGAACCAATGGATGGAAAATCTGTCTCTCCCTCACTCTCTCTCTCTGTAACTCTGCCTTTCAAATAAACAAATAAATCTTTAAAACATAAACATAGGTACACACACACACAAAACCTCTTTGCTGGAAACAGCAAAAGTTTATCAACTTGGGAGTCTGGTGTAGCTGGTGAAAATCTTTATAAAAAATAATTATTTTATTTATTTGAAATACAGAGTTACAGAGAGAAAGGTAGAGCCTGAGAGAGGTCTTCCATTCCACTGGTTTACTCCCCAAATGACCGCAATGGCTAGAGCCGAGCTGATCCGAAGCCAGGAACCAAAAGCCTACCCAAGGTCTCCCATGCAGGTGCAGAGGCCCAAGGAGTTGGGCCATCCTCCACTGCCCTCCCAGGCCACAGCAGAGAGCTGGATCACAAGTGGAGCAGCCAGGACTCAAGCCAGTGCCCATATGGGACGCCAGCACTGCAGGAGGTGGCTCCAAACCACCGCACCACAGCGGCTCCTACTTGTATTCTGTCTTCTTCAGGTTCATGATCATCCTGTCTGGTATGATACTGAGTATATAATTATCTCACGGATAACCACTAACCTCTCAGTTCCTGACTAACTAGAATATCTATATATTGATTAAGAATAATCTGGCATAGAATTGCCTAGCCTTTTCTCTCTGCAAAACAGGATAGCATAAGAGTTACTAGAGAAGGTTTCCAGAGTCCGACAAGTCACAGTTGCGATACTTAACGATAAAGCCTAGGGCACGCCCCTTAACCTCTCTGCGTCTCATCTGTAGAATAAGGACAGCATCAGCTTGCTGTGAGGTCTCCATGTAGTACAGGTGAAATGCCTAGATCAGTGTCACATTGCAAGCACTCAAAAAAGTTACTATTATTGTTGTCATTGTTTTTATTATTATATTAAAATGTTTAGTTAGTGGTACACAAGATTCCCCGGACATTTAAGTCATTAGCCATAGTTCTAACCTACCAATATCCATGTCTGGCAAACTAACTAAAGTGAACTACGTTGACCAAACCTAGGAATGATTAGGGCCTAGGTGGTTATGGCATGGAAACAAACAGAAAAGAACAGACAAGGTCTATCTGGGTGTCTCATGTGAGTAGCAGGAGCCTAAGCAACTGAGTCATCACCTGCTGCCTCCCAGGACGCATTAGCAGGAAGCCGGACTGGAAGCAGAGTGGCCGGGACTCACACAAGGTGCTCTAGTGTGGCACCCCAAGCAGCAGCCTAACCTGCTGTGCCATGTCTGCCCCACAAGCGAATCTTGAGCCAATGGCTCTACTGGCACCGGTTCTAGTTCTGGCCACTCCACTTCCAATGCAGCTCCCTGCTAATGCCTCTGGGAAAACAGCAGAAGATGGCCCAGGTGCTTGGGCTCCTGCACCCACATGGGAAACCCAGATGGAGCTCCTGGCCCAGCCCTGGCCACTGCAGCCATTTGGGGATTGAACCAGTGGATAAAAACTCGCTCCCGCTCTCTCTCTGTAACTCTGCCTTTCAAATACACAAACAAATCTTTAAGAAAAAAATTGCAGTTTTAGCCCAGAAAAAACAGTATCGGAAACATTTAGGAGACTACTACAAGTTACCACCATGTCTAAAAAATGAAGGGCAATGGGCAACTGATAACCTAGAAGCTATATTTAATGAGCATAAATGAATTTACCCTATCTTTCAAACAAGAGTAAGTACCCAGTCAATCAATTCTATTCCCATAATCAAGGGATCATATCTAGGTTTTACCCAGAGCAAAGAAAGGCCGCCACAAGCTACTTTTGAAATTCTTTCACATTTCCAACACAATTCAGTGCTAATAAAGCGCAGTACAGAACGACTGCTAAAGCTAAAATATGATCTCGAGGCCAGGAGGCTTTCTGTGAAAGTGTTGAAACCAGAAATGGAAAATTTCCAGGCACTGGTGTGATAATGGATAGCTGCTCTCTTCCTGCTTCTCTCAGCATTCGCTACATTAACTTAACACAAGCAATACGTCATGCTTGACTGGGGCATGGTGGGTGGGGGCAGAAGAAGAGAGAGGGGGAGGGAAGGGAAGGAAGGGGGAGGGGGGGCCCAGGGGCTGCCCTAGCAAGCCTACTGTGGGGGTGAAGCCAGATCCAGTGTTTTTTTCATACTGTTCCAAAGTTATTTACGGTAAAAACCTCCAGCATGACCCTCTGAGGCACAAACAAAGCCTTGTTCTTTCTTAACAACTAGTCCCTTGATTTCCCACACGGTATGCTGAACAATGAGGTTGGGGGCACAGGATAAAGCAGATGACATCAACCTCCCTCAAGTCAGAGGCTTGTTTGGGAGTCCAAATTCTGGTCTGCGGCCAGCTGCCTGATTTCACAGAGGGCTCCACTGTCCAGGGTGCCAGCCTGCGTATGCACAAGGGGGAAGTGGCGCAGGATCAACCGCCAGTCAGCAATTCATGCAAGAAAAAGCACTGAGGCCACTGTGTCCGACTAGGTTACCTTCTAAAGTCGCTCCACTTCCTAGAAACGAGATTCAGTCTTCAGAAGCCACCCCAGAGAGATGGCGCAGCAATTTCAGACTCTGTACAGACAGCCCTCCTCTGTATCAGCTCCAAACGGGGAAGGCTGTGGACAAGTGTTTACTAAATACACATCTAAAGGAAGAAACACACTCTTTACCTTCTAAGGAGAAGGAAACACTAGACCAGGTTTTAATTAAAAGCTGGAAATCTTGTATATTATACAAAAAGAAACTAGATTTTAACATTACTGGCTGTTAATATACCAATTAGCCTTCTGTAGTGAGCCATCTAGTTACTGGCTTGCTGGACATAAAATTATAAATTTGAAAAGATCTTATTTTCCCCAGTAGAAAAAGATCAGCCTGAGGAAGGGTCCACAGAGTTGTGTGTGTGTGTGTGTTCGAAACACAGACACACGTACCTGCACTAGCCAGCGCTGGGAGGCAGGAACTCAATCCTTGTCTCCCATGTGGGTGAAAGGGACCCAAGTACTTGAGCGCTCATCTGCTGCCTCCCAGGGTCTGCATTAGCAGGAAGCTGGAACTGGGAATGGAGCCAGGCACTCCCATATAGGATGAGTGTCCCAACCAGCAGCTGACCCGCAAGTCTAAACCCAGTGTGGGGCAGTTATTCACAAAACAGTGGCTGCTTTCAGGGAATGAGCACGGAGCACCCACCTCATTTCTTTCCTCTCTAACTCAGAGCAGCTCTCAGTATAGAAGCCTGTAATAATAAGCCGAAATATTATCATTCCAAATAAAATAATCTGAAACTATCACATATACCTGGCCTTTTCATACAACTGTTGGGGAGGGAGGAAAAAAGGTATAAGCCAATGGTTTCCCAACTGCCAAGTTACTTCTTCAAAAATTTCAGGCTTAAATAGATGGTAGACGTAGGACTTGAGGTGGAACTCTTCAAATGCTATCTGGCTTTCTGATCTATAAGCTAGTTGGGAAGGATTAAGACTGTACCATCCAAACTTTAAAATTTCATTTAGCAACATGAATTGTTAATTAGCATTAGCACTCTTGAAAAACGACCATGAAAAAAGGTTAGACCAGTTACTCTTTGGAGAAGCTGAAAATGTTTAAGAATAACTGAAATGATTACCACTAGGCGTTTCCTTCCCTTCTGGTTATAATTATGACAACTCCTCACAATTTAGGCAACAACCTGCCATTCCCCTAAAAAAAAATTCATCCTCCAATTTTCACTATTAACAAACACTCTAACTAATAAATGGCACTGGATCCTATTAAATCACGTGGTATCATCTAGTCTTAATGAAATGTGGGTTTCAATTCAAAAATCAATAGAACTAAGATTTTAAGTCTCTACAATAGAATTTTATTATGGTTTTGAAGTAATGGGAAAACATCTATATTCACAACAGTAAGTTGACACCTCCTGCTTCAATTTTGTACAGCAAAGTCTTTGTATCTAATAATATATAGCCTAATGTAGCCTCTTTTTGTGAAATGATTAGGGAAGGGGCTTGTGGGATACTCAAGTAGAATTCTCAGCAAGATGCATCTCAGTATAGCCCTGAAGCCACAATCTTTGCAACAGAGTCCCACACATGCTTTAACCCATATTTCTCTCTGCTCAGAGACCTCCCTTGACCACTCAAACACTCTTTACCCCGTCAATCCCTACTGTCTCCTACTGCTTGATTTTTTGTCACAGTACTCCTCACTACCAGAAAAAAAATTTTTAACTTTATTATTTATTTGAGAGGTAGCGAAAAAAAAAGAGGGGGGGCTTTCATCCAGTGGTTCACTCCCCTAATGCCTGTAACAGCTGAACCTGGGTTGGGGCCAAAGCTGGAAGCTGGGAATGGATGGCAGGCGCTCAATTACTGGAGCCAGCACTGCTGCCTCCCAGGGTCTGCACTGGCAGGAATCTGGAGTCAGTAAGCAGAGCTGGGAGTCAAACCCAGGCATTCTGAGGTGGGACACAGATGCCAAGAATTTTTTTTTTTAATTTTACCTGAAAGTCAGAGTTACACAGAGAGAAGGGGAGAGAGAGAGAGAGAGGGGGAGAGAGAGATTGATCTTCCATCCAATGGTTCACTCCCCAATTGGCCGCAACGGCCGGAGCTGTGACGATCTGAAGCCAGGAGCCAGGAGCTTCCTCTGGGTCTCCCACGCAGGTGCAGGGGCTAAAGGACTTGGGCCACCTTCCACTGCTTTCCCAGGCCACAGCAGAGAGCTGGACAAGAAGTGGAGCAGTGGGGTCTCGAACTGGCGCTTATATGGGATGCGCCGGCGCTTCAGGCTAAGGCGTTAACTCACTGTGCCAAAGCTCCAGCCCCAAGGAATTTTTTAACTTGCTTTCTGTTCTGTTCCCCCAGAGAACTCAAGGACTCAAGGACTTTGTTCTCTGTTCATTCTCATGTTCACAGCCACGTCTGGCACATACCAAATATTTAAAAAAAAAAACTCACTGAATGACCGACTGGACAATCACAAATACTCAAGAACTCCTCTCATTAAAATATTCTGTATCTGGTCACTTCAGTGACTTAGAGGATGAGGGAATCAGATGAACAATTCAGTTTTCATTCAGCAGAGAGGAAAGAGAAGAGTGCTAAAACCCATGCAGGACAAAGACCCCACCCATCTCAATGAGTTCTCCAACAATTCTATGAGAGCCAGCATCCCCATCACAGAGATGCGGGCCAGAGAAGGGCTAAGTGATTCCTCCAGCACCACTCATCCTCTGAGTGGTGGAGCTGCTGGGATTCCCACTCAACTCACTCCAGATTAGGCTCCTCCCACCAAATCTTCTTTCCACACTTCTCAAGAGCGTCTCAAGAAGGCTCAGTTATACAACACTGTGTACATGAAACTGGAGACAGAAGATGAGTGAGATTAAGGAGTTCACAAATTAAGCACCACTGTACATGAAAAATGCCACGTCAAACAGGAAACATTGGAAGGCACAGACTGATCCAGGTAAGAGAACACAGTATTCAAAAGCAAAAACTGTAAAGCGTTCATTATGGTCGAGTCAGGAAGAGGAAGGAAGGACAGCGCCTGCTCCTTAGGTGGGCAGAAGTCCTGCAGGCCAGGCACGATACAAACATTAGACACAGGCACTGCAATGGTGAAGGAGACAGTCTGCTCAAGTCTACCAGAGAAGCTGGTCACAGAACTGCGATGATTTAACTCAGGCGCGCTCACTGGACATGAAGATGACAGTATGACAGGAAGACATGAACCAGGTTAATCCAGGCACTACATGGAGGAGATCTTTCGGAGAGACTGCCTTACCCAGAGCAGCCACCAAATGCCAAGCTTCGCTGGCCATGCTGTGCAGGACAGAAGGTCTCTGGTTCCCCTCCCATCTCAACTCAAACCATAGCTACTCGGAGCCCCGGAATGTGGCTTGGTGTGTAAAAAGGAGCCCTTGCACTTAGGAGCTGAAATGAGGCACAGTCTGAGCCACAAGCAGTCACAAAAAGAGGAATTAAGAGAACAGACACCCGAAAAAGACTACGAACTGTACTGAGGGGTTGGATCTGGCCCACAGATGCGTCTGCGGCATGCATGTACGTTACCTTTTGTAACGTGACACTCAGCTTGTGGTCTCTAAAAACCATTCCCCACAAAAAGGAACTAGAAGCTCCTGGAGGAATAGCTGCTGAGGTCAGGGGACGCCCATATACAAGATAAGCCAGGGATACCTTGTTGTGCCACAAAACAAGGAAATGACAAAAGCTTAATGAAATCGTGTCAGAAGGAACAGCCAGTATCTAGCCAATGTGGCTCCCAAAAGGGATAATTTGATCATAAGGAGTGGACGTAACAACTAAAACACAATGACTCTAAAAACCAAGCAACCTTTAAATAAACTTAGTATAACATTAAAAAAAAAAAAAAAAAAAAAAAAAACCTCTCATTGGATCAAATCCTTATTCTGAAGAAGGAATAAACTCTGCATTTACTTGCTTACATTAATTTATGTCAATTTTAGGGTAATCAAAGGTCTTAACTTATCAATTCCTTAAGAAGAATTCCAGTTAATAAAGAATGAACGAATTAGAAAATCATCAGGACAAAACCTTAATGAAACAATAAAATCACACAACAGTCACCAGTGGTTTTATAAATGACAGATTATGGGAAGCTGTTACCACCTGGGAAACCAAGGTGCCCATATCCTAATTCCTAGAACCAGTCAGGGTATGTTGCATGGCAAAAGGAGTGGGCAGTGTGATTAAATTAAGGGTCTTGCGATGGGGGGATCTGTCTTTCCTTCTCTCTCTTTTAAATGAAAATAAATAAATAAAAAAGAAGCTTGAAAGACAACTAGTTTTTTTTTTTTTTTAAGATTTATTTATTTATTTGAAGGTCAGAGTTACAGAGACAGAGTGAGAGAAGAGAGAGAGAGAGAATCTTCCATCTGTTAGTTCATTCCCCTGATGGCCACAATGGCCAGAGCTAGGCCAGGCCAAGGAACTTCTTCGGGGTCTCTCATGTGGGTGCAGAGGCCCAAGCACTTGGGTCATCTTCCCCTGCTTTCCCAGGCACATTAACACGGAGCTGGATTTGAAGTGGAGCAGCCAGCTCACAAACTGGTGCCCATATAAGATGCCGGCATTGCAGGTGGCGGCTTAACCTATTATGCCACAGCGCCAAACCCTAAATAGATATTTTTGAGACAAGTGGGGAAATTGGACTATGAACTGGGTGTTAGATGGTATTAAAGAATCATTGTTAATTTTATGAGGCATAATTAAACTATGCTAAAACATTGTGGTTATATTCATATTTTTAAAGAGATTCACGCTGAAGTATGCTGTACTCAAACATGACATTTGGGGTTTACTTAAGACAATTTAGTGGGGCTGGCATTGTGGTAAAGCCTCCACCTACTAAGCCAGCATTCCATATGGGCACCGGTTCAAGTCCCAACTGCTCCACTTCTGATCTAGCTCCCTGCTAATGGCCTGGAAAAAGATGGCCTAAGTGCTTGGGCCCCTGCCACCTGTGTGGGAGACCCAAATGAAGTTCCTGGCTCCTGGCTTTGGCCTGGCTCAGCCCTGGCTGTTATAGGAGTGAACCAGCAGATGGAAGACCTCTCTCTGCTTCTCTCTCTCTCTCTGTGCCTTTCAAATAAGTAAATCTTTACAGATTAAAAATAAAAAAATAAAACAATTTAGCAGGGCAGGCACTACGGTACAGCAGGTTATGGCCCCACTTGGGATGCCCAATCCCATCCTGGACTGTCAGCTCAAGTGCTCGCTTACTCGATTTCTGATCTGGTTTCCTGTTAATGGGGCTGGGAAGGCAGCACATTATGGCCCAAGTATGTGAGCCCCTGCCACCCACGTGGGAAACCCAGATGGAGTTCCTGGCTCCTGTTTTCAGTCTGGCCCAAGATGCATTTGGGGAATGAACCAGTGGATGAAAAGATATTTCTTTTTGTTGCTCTGCCTTTCAAACAAATAAATCTTAAGCAACAACAACGGACAATTTAGCATACAATGTAAGGAGGAACAGTTAGGATGAAACAAGTTTGGCAGGACCCTGATTAATTACTGTACCTGGATAATGGGTATAAAGAGACTCACTATACTATTCTCTATAACACTGAAACTAAACCAATGCCCAAAGTAATCTGAATTGCCTGGTGACATTTAAAAATCAGAACCTTTCACATAAACATTCTGGATTTCTTATTTCACTTGAAAAATCAGGTTCCACAGGCCTGCACAGCAGGTCTCATCAAGAGGTAAAGTGATGTTCACTCCACATGAAGTCTCCATTACTCCCGAGTAGAATTCATTTATCATCACTGTTGCTTTCTTCTTCTTCTTCTTCTTCTTCTTTTTTTTTTGTGGCCAGGCAGAGTTAGAGAGAGAGGTCTTCCATCTGTTGGTTCACTCCCCAAATAGCTACAACAGCTGGGGCAGGGCCAGGCCCAAACAAGGAGCCTAGAACTCCATCTGGGTCTCTCCCCTGCGGGTGCAGGGGCTGAATTACTTGGGCCATCATCCACTGCTTTCCCAGGTGTATGAGCAGGGAGCTACATCACATGTGGAGCAGCCAGGATTCCAACAGTCTGCTCTCATGGGATGCAGTGTCGTGGTGGCTGCAAAAAATGCTGGCCCCTGCTTTTGTCTTTGTAATACCCGGCCCATTTCATTGATTTATGTCACTCACTTGGCATCTGGGTTTAGGAGCCTAAGAGTCCGATTCTGTTGGTTAGCAACAAGAGGACAGATCAAATGCAGAAGAACCGGGCGACAATGAAACGTTAGCTCCTGGATACACAAGTCCCAGCTGCTGTCGAGAAGCCTTCAGCGGCCGTGGATCCGGATGTCATTCTCACAAAGACATGGTACGCTATAGTCTCTATTTATTGTTCACTAAAAGTAAAGCTGTATGCGTGACACTCTGGCAAATACAAACAAAACCCCTGCCTTCAGGATACCAACAATCTAATAAGAAAGATGAGACATAAACAGAAGTAAGTAGATCCAAGATGAGAGAAAATAAGTGAGTTAGGGCACTATTCAGGGTAGCTCCATGGAGGAGACAACACACACAACTTCAAGAGCAGATCACTAAGAGCACTACATGGGGCCGGCGCTGTGGCATAGTGGGTAAAGCCGCTGCCTGCAACGCTGGCATCCCATATGGGTGGTGGTTCAAGTCCCAGCTGCTCCACTTTTGATCCTGCTGTGATGGCCTGGGAAAGCAGTAGAAGATGCCCAAGTCCTTGAGCCCCTGCACCTACGTGGAAGACTTAGAACAAGCTGCTGGCTCCTGGCTTCAGATCGGCTCAGCTCTGGCTGTTGTGGCCATCTGGGGAGTGAACCAGCGGATGGAAGACCTCTCTCTCTCTGCATAACTCTGACTTTCAAATAAATAAATAAATCTTAAAAAAAAAAAAAAAAGGAGCACTACAGAGGCCTGCAGCACTGGCATCCCGTATGTCCCGGCTGCTCCACTTCCGATCCAGCTCCCTGCTCACACACCTGGGAAAGCAGTGGAGGACGGCCCACATACCCATGTGGGAGACTAGGAAGAAGCTCCTGACTCCTGGTTCTCTGATGTCTCACTCACATCAGAGAGCCCGCTTTGACACCTGGCTCCAGCTCCGGACCCCAGCTTCCTGCTAATGCAGACCCTGGGTGGCAGCAGTGATGGCTGGGTGACCTAGACTGAGTTTGTGGCTCCAGCCCTGTGCAAGCCAAAACCCCACACTGTCTCCATCGTGGGTATTTGGGGGAGTGACCCACTGCATGGGAAGTTTTTGTTTTTGTGTGTGTGTGTGTTTTTTTTTTTTTTTTGACAGGCAGAGTGGACAGTGAGAAAGAGAGACAGAGAGAAAGGTCTTCCTTTTTGCCGTCGGTTCACCCTCCAATGCCTGCTGCGGCCGGCGCACCGCGCTGATCCGATGGCAGGAGCCAGGTGCTTCTCCTGGTCTCCCATGGGGTGCAGGGCCCAAGCACTTGGGCCATCCTCCACTGCACTCCTAGGCCACAGCAGAGAGCTGGCCTGGAAGAGGGGCAACCGGGACTAGAACCCGGTGTGCTGGCGCCACAAGGCGGAGGATTAGCCTGTTGAGCCAGGGCGCCAGCCTTGCATGGGAGTTCTTTGTCTAATAAAAAATTAAAATATAAAAAGAACAAATCAGAGACGGCAACATTGGAGATGGAAGTAAAGTCTCTTTCGTTGCTCAAATCCTCTGATTCCAAACACTTACATGGTAGATCCAGAAACAAGACCCCCCCCAAAGCCTTCTATCCAAGTCTCCAAAATGATGACATCACTGGTTTCTTGAGTAGATAAAAGTTTGGTACCCAAAGAGAATAGTAAAAGGATGGGTCCCAGAAAATAGTTCATGTCTCCCAAACATTGTGGAAATAAATTACATTCCTACTGCTGTGTCCCAATGCCCTAAACATACATTACGGCTTTACTATACGTGAAGCTCTTTTAAGAAGAAAAAAAAAGGTTCTTTGTACTTAGCCAAAGTTCCATTCTATTAAAAAAAAAAAAAAAAACTCAAAAACCAAAGCGCCCCTGTGCTTGTTGTGAATGAATAAAACTGCCTAAAAATCAAATCTTAACGGATACCAATTATATTAATGATTCAAACATCAAGCTAGGCCACTCAGCTGCAAAATGGGGCCAATCATGGAAGCAGCTGTTAGCATCCAAGAGTACAGCTGAGACTTAGCCAAGGCCTCACTCTGACTTCCGAGACCACTTTGCGTCCAAAAATCGATTTTAATCAATTCCAGGAACTGCAAATTAAAAGCAAGGCGAGAATAAGATGGCAGCATTTCCCCCCTCCACACAGCCACGGAACTAAAGAACCTCAGTTTTCTCGTCCGTTTAAACTGGAGCCAGCGGCACCTAACCTACTTCACAGCGTGGAATACAAACGGAACAAAGATGAGCACACAGTAGCAGGGGAACCGACACGCTCCATCCACAGCAAGCTTTATTCTCTCCGTTACGTCCTGCGAGTACCCGGCTTTTAGGATGCCAGTCCACGCACATCCTCCATCTCCAGACTTGTTTGGAAAACCCAGTCCCAGTTCAAGGGCTCTGAGATCCAGCACAAGAAAAGGAGGCGGACAGCGACCCACAGCCCAGGCCGCCCCAGCTCCGATGTCACCACATCCTCCCAGGCCCCGGGGCCCGCTCAGGGTTCCCGGGCGCGGGCGTCCAGCCCCGCCCCGCGGCCGCCGACCCGCGCGGCGAGGGGGCGGTGAGGTCGGCCTCCCCGCCGCTCCCGAAACTCGGCCTCCCCGCGCCGTCGCCTCCGAGCCTCCCGCCCAGCCCCGCTGCGCCCGGTGCCGCACCTTGAGGTGGGTGCGCAGGCCGCCGGCGCCCCCGGACTGGTCGGTGATCTCGTACGCGCCGGTCACGAGCAGGTCCTTGTGGATCTCCTCGCGGAGACACTTGCGAGAGTTAACGGGCAGATGGAAGGAGATGGCGAGGACTGAGCTGGGGCCGAGCAGGAACACAAACAGCAATGCCAGCGGGCCAGGGCCACGCCGGGCCAGTGGGCCAGACCAACCAGACATGGTGCCGGAGACTCTCGCTACTCCGGGCCTCTACAGCGCCGGAACCGGGAGGGCCCACGTGACTCACCTCTGACCTGCTGTTGCCGCCAGCGCCATTTTGAGGACTGGCAAATACAAAATGCAGATATAGAGAACCTTTTGGAAAGGAAGACAACTTGTGGTATATTTTACAACTGCAGGTCAAGTTGTTAAATATTTCCTAGGCGCTTATAGCAGACGCCTTCTTTTTTGTTAATTTAGCGACAACTGAGTCGGCCATTGCAAGTGTGGGCAGCCCTGGAAGTAATTCTCCTTTAACCACCGGAAGCTGTACCCTTGAGTAGTAAGGTCAGTGACACTACAGCAACCAAACCCCAATAGGGAACAGCCACAAGGCCCTTTGTTGGGCCCGCCCACCCGTTGCCAGGGCGCGCGGGGCGGAGACCGAGGATGTGGCTCCGACTCCAAGCACCGTGAGTCCTCGGTGACAGCTGAGACGTGGGGCACTGGAGAGAATTTCGAATCAAGAGTTTAATTCGACTGTTAAGGAGTGTCGGCCAGCACTTCAGAGAAGACTGCGAGGAGAGCGCCCGGGGACTGGGAGCCGGCGGGCGGCCAGTCCACGCCCCTGAGCTGGGTGTCTGGGCGGGACTGTTTGCAATTTATTTAGCAAACATCCAGCGTTTGCTACGCTGGGTTATGTTCAAAATACGCTTTTTAAAAAGATGTTTTATTTTATTTTATTTATTTGATAGGTAGAGTTACAGAGAGAACGAGAGAGAGATTTCCACCTGCTGGTTCACTCCCCAAATGGCCGCAATGGCCAGGGCTGGGCCAAGCAGAAGCCAGGAGCCAGGAGCTTCTTCCGGGTCTCCACGTGGGTGCAGGGGCCCAAGTTTGGGCCATTTTCTGCTGCTTTCCCAGGCGCCTTAGCAGGGAGCTGGATTGGAAGTGGAGCTGCCTGGGCTCCACCCTGCGCCCGTGCGGGATGCCAGCGCTGTGGCAGGCAGAGGCTTAACTCACTATGCTACAGCGCCGGGCCCAATAGGCTTTCTTTCTTTCTTTCTTTTTTTTTTTTTTTTAAGATTTATTTATTAATTTGAAAGAGTTTACACAGAGAGAGGAGAGGCAGAGAGAGAGAGAGAGAGAGAGAGAGAGAGAGAGAGGTCTTCCATGCGATGATTCACCCCCCAGTTGGCCGCAACGGCCGGAGCTGTGCTGATCTGAAGCCAGGAGCCAGGAGCTTCCTCCAGGTCTCCCAAGTGGGTGCAGGGGCCCAAGGACTTGGGCCATCCTCCACTGCCCTCCCAGGCCATAGCAGAGAGCTGGATCAGAAGAGGAGCAGCTGGGACCAGAACCAGCGCCCATATGGGATGCCGGCACCTCAGGCCAGGGTGTTAACCTGCTGAGCCACAGTGCCAGCCCCCCCAATAGACTATTTCTGCCTTTCAATTCAATAAAACAGCACTGGGTAGGGCATTTGGCACAGTACTTCCCACCTCCACTTCTGATTGCAGCTTCCTGCTAACTTGCACTCTGGTAGACAGCAGGTGGTGGCCCAAGTAGTTGGGCTCCTGCCGCCAGAGACCTGGATTGAGCCAGGGCCTGACTGTTGCCAGCATTTGAGGAGAGAACCCATGGATGGAAGATCTCTGTCTGCCTTTCAAATAAAATGTAAACAAAAAAAATTAACACAAATCACCAGTTTTGGTCCAGTCTGAGACGTGCACATAATACAGGTTTACCAGGTGAGTGTTTTCTGGAAAGGCGAGCATTTATGTGTTTTAAATACACAAATACCATTCAGTAGTCAGTTGAAGCAGATTCACAGGGTAACCATTCACGTATTCATTCACAAATACTGAGCTCCCTACTGTGTGCCAGATATCATACTATGCATATATATTTATCAAGATTATCGATTTAACAAATTATCGTTGGGATGGCATAAAAATGTGCAGAGCTGAAAAATATGTGAGGTAACCAAGGAATAACATACGTTTGGAATTCCTGTCTACTCTGATGAATGTTTATTGAATGTCTAAGAAATACCTAGGAGATGGGCTGTTTGCCCTTGTAACTTAAAGGACTGCTGTTGGGTTTTTTTTATAACCCTTTTTAGTCCATCTAGTTCTTTTCCTGGAACTGAAGTCCCACAAACAAAACAAGAAACAACATAGAGCAACTGTTTAACATTTAAAATTGTGACAGAGGCCGTACAATAATTATTTTATGAGATGTCCACTTAGGAACATTTAGTTTGCTTTTTTATCCCTGACCTGTGATAAGTGTGCTGGTCTACTCAGGACATCCCAAGCATTTGCTCTGGCCTTTCTCCTGCCTACGCAGGGCATCAGTTCAGTTCCCCCTTCACTGTTTACTTGGAGTTCTGAAGCTCTGCCCAGCATTACCAAGCATCTGCAACCCATAAAATACCCGCGTTTGTGTTTTCTTTAAATTCCCACCTTACCTTTATCTACAGATGTGTGTGCTTTGACCCAGTAGTTAAGGTGCCACTGGGGACTCCTGCATCCTGTGTCAGTGCTGGGAGGCACCAGGTGATGACTCAAGTGTTTGGGTCCAGACACCTGACTGAGTTCCTGGCTTTGGCTTGGCCCGGTCCCAGCTCCATCTATTACCTTCATTTGAGGAGTGAACCAGCAGATTGGAAACTGTTTTCTGTCTCTCTTAACTTTCCACCTCTGCCATTCAGATTAAAAAAAGTATATTTTCACATATTTTAACGATCTCATTTGACATTTTCACAAAGCCTGTGAAATAGTCTGGACAAATCTGCTCATTTTACAGATGAGCAGACTGAAGAGCCGGAGGGCCTTCTGTACTGAGGAAGAAGAACAATATTCATGATACTTGTTAGAAATCAATAAAACAGGCCGGTGCCTCAGCTCACTTGGCTAATCCTCCGCCTTGTGGCGCCAGCACACCGGCTTCTAGTCCTGGTTGGGGTGCAGGATTCTGTCCCGGTTGCTCCTCTTCCAGTTCAGCTCTCTGCTGTGGCCCGGGAAGGCAATGGAGGATGGCCCAAGTCTTTGGGCCCTGCACCGGCATGGGAGACCACCTGGCTCCTGGCTTCAGATTGGTGTAGCTCTGGCCGTAGCAGCCATTTGGGGGGTGAGCCAACGGAAGGAAGATCTTTCTCTCTGTCTCTCTTTCTCACTGACTAACTCTGCCTGTCAAAAAATAAATAAATCAATAAAACAGATTTTCTCTATTCGAAAGAGACTGTGGAGATAGGTCTCCTGGGACTGCCACAACCCAGAGAGAATAGGGGAGAGAGATCAGGCTCAGCTCACATTCATGGAAAAGTAGGAAACTATAGCAAGGATGAGGGTGTGGTCAGTGGATGGAAAATTACTAAGAAGAAATATCGGGTGGGGCTTACATTGTGGCACAGCAGGTTAAGCTCTTGCTGACACAGAATCCTGTATCTGGGTGCTGGTTCAAGGCCCAACTGTTCTGCTCCCTACTAATGACCTGAGAGAGCAGTGGAAGATGGCCCAAGTACTTGGGCCCCTGCCACCCACATGGAAGACCTGGTTGAAATTCCAGGCTTCTGGCTTCAGCTTGGCCTAGTGCCAGCTGTTGTCATTTGAGGGAAGAACCAGTGAATGGAAATATTTCTCTGTGACTTCCTGAATTCATACTAAAATGGGACAATGCCAAGACACAGAAATCCCAAAGTCGGGATCTGGAGCCGGCATTTGGTGCAGTGGTTATGGTTATTTGGTCCAAGTGCGTATCTGAGTCCCTGGCTGGTCAGCTCTGCTTCTCATCTGCCTTCCTGCTAATGTGCACCTTGGAAGGGCTCGGGTACTTGTGTCCTTCCTACCCAGTGGGAAACCTGGCTTGAGTTCTTGGCTCCTAGCTTCAGTC
Source organism: Sylvilagus floridanus (assembly GCA_949820135.1). NCBI lineage: Eukaryota > Metazoa > Chordata > Mammalia > Lagomorpha > Leporidae > Sylvilagus > Sylvilagus floridanus. The sequence goes on along the minus strand of OX463228.1, from coordinate 4,115,930 downwards.
TAGCCCGGCCTTGGCTGTTGCAGGCATTTATTTATTTATTTATTTATTTTTTTTGACAGGCAGAGTGGACAGTGAGAAAGAGTGACAGAGAGAAAGGTCTTCCTTTTTGCCGTCGGTTCACCCTCCAATGGCCGCCGCGGCTGGTGCACTGTGGCCGGCGCACTGCACTGATCCGATGGCAGGAGCCAGGTGCTTCTCCTGGTTTCCCATGGGGTGCAGGGCCCAAGCACTTGGGCCATCCTCCACTGCACTCCCGGGCCACAGCAGAGAGCTGGCCTGGAAGAGGGGCAACCGGGACAGAATCTGGCACCCCGACTGGGTCTAGAACCCGGTGTGCGGGCACTGCAAGGTGGAGGATTAGCCTATTGAGCCGTGGCGCCGGCTGTTGCAGGCATTTTCAGAGTGAACCAGTAGATGGAAGATCTTTGTTTCTGCCTTTCATATAAAATGAAAATAAATAAAAACTTAAAAGGTCGGAGCTGGCCTTGTGGCGCAGTGGGTTGAAGCCCTGGCCTGAAGCACTGGCATCCCAAATAGGCGCTGGTTCTAGTCCCAGCTGCTCCTCTTCCCATCCAGCTCTCTGCTATGGCCTGGGAAAGCAGTAGAAGATGGCACAAGTCCTTGGACCCTCGCACCTGCTTGGGAGACCCAGAATAAGCTCCTGGCTCCTGGCTTTGGCTCAGCGCAGCTCTGGCCATTGTAACCATCGGGAGTGAACCAGCAGATGGAAGACCTCTTGCTCTCTCTCTCTCTCTCTCTCTCTCTGTGTGTGTGTGTGTGTGTGTAACTCTGTCTTTCAAATAAATAAATCTTTAAAAAAAAACTTAAAAAGTCAAGGTTGAGTTGACAAGTGCTCCATTCAGCCTGTAGAGTTTGGTCAATCAGAGAATCTTTGTCAATACCTAAAAATCCTATAGCTTGAGACTGGCACTGTGGAGTCAAAGGTTAAGCCTCTGCCAGCAGTACTGGCATCCCATATGGGCGCTGGTTCCAGTCCCAGCTGCTCCACTTCCAATCCAGCTCTCTGCTGTGGTCTAGGAAAGCAGTAGAAGATGGCCCAAGTCCTTGGGCCCCTACACCCACGTGGGAGACCCGGAAGAAGCTCCTGGCTCCTGGCTTCTGATAGGCCCAGTTCACATTCGGAGTGAACTAGCAGATGAAAGATCTCTCTCACTCCCCTTCTCTCTCTGTATCTCTGTCTTTCAAATAAACAAATATTTACAAAAACAAAAACAACAACAACAACAAAAAACGGTGGCTTACAGTGGATGGTCAGAGGGCCTGAGCCTTCCTGGAGAAGATGCTGTGATTTCTGATTTTAGATGGAGAGGCCGAGACTCGGAGAAGTTGAGTAACTTGCCTGAGCCACAACTTCCTTGTTCTTACATTCTTACTTATCCTCACCTGCGAAACCTCCCGTCTTCCTTCCCGCCCTTCGTAGTTCCCCTGTTTGCACTCAGCACTACCTCACGTAGTGTACGTCTGACTTACTAGTCTACCTCTGAAGAGTGTCTGTTTTGTGAGAATGGAGATTTTTGTCTGTTTTGTTCACTGCTTTATCTTCTGACCCTAAGATAGTGCCTGACACTGAGGTTCCATTAATAATAGCTCAGTGAATGCAAGACTGGTTTCTTGGCTCCTAGCAGCAGGCTCAGCAGTAAATCCCTTCCATTGTTCCTTAGCTGTTTCGCACAAATGTACTTCATCCATAATGTGTATAGAGCATAGGTACAGTTTCAGCAACAATATGCATATATTTTTATTTCTTTGTTTTTACCTATTTACTTGAAAGAGAATTGAGAGAGAGAGAGAGAGAGAGAGAGAGAGACTCTTTCATTCACTGGTTCATTCCCCAAATGGCTACAACAACTAGTGCTGGGCCTAGCTGAAGCCAGGAGCCTAGAACTCCATCCAGGTCTCCCACGTGGGTGGCAGAGGACCCAAGCATTCGAGCCTTCTGCTGCTGCTTTCCCAGGCACATTAGCAGGCAGCTGGATCAGAAGCAGAGCAGCCAGAACTACAATCAGTGTTCCAATATGGGACACAGGCATTACAGGTCGCAGCTTGACCCACTGCGCCACAATGCCAATCTCATTTTTCTTTTTTTAAAGGTTAATTAATTTATTTGAAAGTCAGGGCTGGTGCCGCGGCTCACTAGGCTAATCCTCCGCCTTGCGACGCCAGCACCCTGGGTTCTAGTCCCGGTCAGGGTGCCAGATTCTGTCCCGGTTGCCCCTCTTCCAGGCCAGCCCTCTGTTAGGGCCCGGGAAGGCAGTGGAGGAAGGCCCAGGTCCTTGGGCCCTGCACCCACATGGGAGACCAGGAGAAGCACCTGGCTCCTGGCTTCAGATCAGCACGATGCACCGGCCGCAGTGTTCCGGCCGCAGCGGCCATTGAAGGGTGAACCAACAGCAAAAAGGAAGACCTTTCTCTCTGTCTCTCTCTCTCTCTCTCACTGTCCACTCTGCCTGTCAAAAAAAAATTAAAAATAAAAAAAAGAAATTCAGAGTAACAGAGAGAAGGAGAGACAACGAGATCTTCCATCTGCTGGTTCACTCCCTGGATGGCCACAATGACTGGGGCAGGGCCGATCCAAAGCTTGGAGCCAGGGGCCTCTTCCAGGTCTTCCATGGGTGCAGGGGCCCAAGCACTTAGGCCATCCTTTGCTGCTTTCCTAGGCCATTAGTAGGGAGCTGGACTGGAAGTGGAGCAAATGGGACTCAAACCCATGTTCATATATGGGATGCTGGTGTCGTAGGTGGTGGCTTTAGATCTTATGCCACAATGCCAGCCCCAGTCTCACTTTTTATTAATTGAAAAATGCATTCTTGTTTCCATTGGAGGACACGGTAAAGCAACAAACAGTTCCTCCCTCTCTGCTGGGGAATTGGAGAGCAGGATGGAAAACTAGTCCACTCATGTGTGCATTTACATGGCTTAGACAAGATGGGCTCTGGGAAGATGCAGAGACCTCTTTGGAAAGCAGTTTCGCAGTTGTCATGTGTCCCACTCTGACCCAGAGGGTGGGTCCAAGGGTCTCTTCAGTGGGTTCCCTAAATGTTGCAGTCTCCCAGGATTAGGGACCTGCCCATCAGCTCATGTCATCCAATCTCAGGACTTGAAATGCAGCCGTAGGCAAAAGCTCCCAGATATGATCCCCAGCCCTGACCTGTCCTCGAGCTCTGGGGTTTGTGATGAGCCCCCTAGTACACATCTCCACTTTTTTATTATTTATTTATTTGAAAGTTAGAGTTACACAGAGAGAGAAGGAGAGGCAGAAAAAGAGAAAGAGGTCTCCATCCACTGCCTCACTCCCCAACTGGCTGCAACAGCCGGAGCTGCACCCATCCAAAGCCAGGAGCCAGGAGCTTCTTCCAGATCTCCCACGTGGGTGCAGGGACCCAAGGACTTGGACCATCTTCTGCTGCTTTCCCAGGTCATAGCAAAGAGCTGGATCAGAAGTGGAGCAGCCAGGACTTGAACTGGCACCCATATGGGATGGCGGCACCACAGGCGGCGGCTTTACCCGCTACGTCACAGCACCGGCCCCAACGTCTCCCTTTTAAGATTTCTTTTATTTATTTGAAAGGCAGAGCTTCAGAGAGACAGGGAGAGACAGAGATCTGTCCACTGGTTCACTCCCCAATAGCCACAACAGCCAGGTCTGGGTCGGGCCAAAGCCAGGAGCCCAGAACTCCATCTGGGTCTCCCAAATGGGTGGCAGGACGTGGGCCAACTTCTGCTGCTTTCCAAGGAACTTTAGCAGGGAGCTGGATCAGAAGTGTAACAGCTGAGACTCAAACCAGCTTGTATGGAATGCCAGTGTCACAGGTGATGGCTTAATGTACTATGCCACAATGCAGGCCCCCTCTCCACTTTGATGACTAATCGGCAACTCATACTTAACTCTTGATTTCCCTTCTCCTCCATTCCCAAATCTGCTTCTTCCCCTTCTTAGTGAATGGTGCCACCTTCCACCCAGTCACCAAGACCATCCTTGTTCCCTCTTTCTCTTCCCCCTCTCTACTCAGAGCCAGTTCATCAGCCAGTCCTGTCTGTTCTGTGTCCTGAATATTTGCTGACCCATTCTACTTCTCTCTATTTTAAAGGCTTTTGGGTTTTTTTTTTAAAGAAATATATATATTTATTTGAAAGTCAGAGTTATGCAGAGAGAGAAAGAGAGGCAGAGAGAGAGAGAAAGAGAGAGAGAGAGAGCGAGAGAGAGAGAGAAAGAGGTCTTCCATCTGCTGGTTCACTCCCTAATTGGCCTCAACAGCTGGAGCTGCACTGATCCAAAGCCAGGAACCAGGAGCTTCTTCCAGGTCTCCCATGTAGGTGCAGGGGCCCAAAGACTTGGGCCATCTTCCACTGCTTTCCCAGGCCATAGCAGAGAGTTGGAACGAAAGTGGAGCAGTCAGGACTCGAACCAGTGCCCATATGGGATGCTGGCACTGTAGGCAGCGACTTTACCCACTATGCCACAGCACTGGCCCCAAAATTGTTTTTTGTTTTTGTTTTTTTGGAAGGTAGAGTTACAGAGAGGCAGAGGCAGATACAGAGAGGTCTTCTATCTGCCGGTTCACTCCCCAAATGCCCTCAACAGCCAGCCAGGGCTGAACCAGGCTGAAGCTAGGAGATCAGAACTTGATGTGGGTCTCTCACAAGTTGTCAGGGACCCAGGTTCTTGAGCTATTGCCACTGCCTCCCAGGGTACATGTTAGCAGGATCTTGGAATCTGAAGCAGGGCCAGGCCTTGAACCCAGGGGCATCCCAAGTGGTGTCTTAACTGCTGTACCAAAATGCCTGCCCCAGTTTCTACTTCTCTCCAAACCTGGGGTCCACAGATAGTCCCCAGCCAGGCAGGTCAAATCCACCATGCAGCCTCTTGTTTTTGTATTGCCCAGGAGTGAAGAATGTCTTCTTTACAGGGTTGTGTGCAAAGGAGGAAGGGGTGGAGGAGCAGGAGTAAGAGAATTCGTGACAGCCTACGTGATCCAAGAAGCCTGAACTATTTCCTACCAGACCCTTCTCAGATAAGCTCGCTTCTCTCACCCAACAAGCCAACAGCCTCTTACTGTTATCTCTGCTTTCACTGTTGAGTATTAATCATACTCATTAAAATGCTCAGATTTTTTTTTTTTTTATAAACTGTAAATGAGATCAGTTAGAATAAAATCCAGACTCCTTGCCACAGCCCAGAGGGCCCTGTGGCCGGGCTCCTGCCTAGTCTCCAGCGTTGTACACTCTGATGACTTCCTGCAGCTCCCCACTCCTGCCGCCCTTTGCAGCCACCTGACCTTCCAAACAGTTCCGACCTGCCTCGGGGCCTTTGCACTAATCATACGCCTTCCTCAGATCTTGTCTGGGGGACTCTGGACGCTGCAGTTTGCTCCCCGTCATCCACGTTCTGACTCCAGTGTCGCCTCCCAGAGAGCCCGCCCTTCATAAGTAACCCGTCCTCAGCTTGCTTTCTGTCACATCGCCTGGTTTTGTGGTCCACATAGCACTTGTCACTATCTGAGAATGGCTCAGATATTTCTTTCCTTGTTTGTTATCACCCTGCCTCTCTGGAATTTAAGCTCCGGGAGAACAAGGCTTCTTTTTTTTTTTTTTTTTTTTTTTTTTTTTTTTTTTTTTTTGCCTGAGACTAGGCAGAACATCCTGTACATAATGGGTACTCCACAAATATTTGTTGAATGATTGAATGAAATCCGACAGTGTAATACAAAGTGCCTAGCATGGGACGAACACATAGTAGTGGCTCACATGCTAGTTCCTCAATCCCACAACTATTTTAATTGCCATTTTTTGTATGGAGAAGCTGAGGTCCAAGTGTTAAGTGACTTGCCTCAAGCCACACAGTGACTCAGTATTAGAGCTGAAAATAGACACGAGAGCTCCTGACTGCAGACCGGTTTTCAGATACAATTGTCATTGCATTTGATAAAGCGTGGTGTGTATTTTTTAGTTCCTGCTCTAAAAATGCACCCTCTCTTATAGTCATAACACAGCACTTGTGGTTAATGCATGAATTTACTTATTCCTACTTTAAATATTTATTTATTGGGGCCAGTGCTGTGGTACAGCAGGTTAAGCCACTGCCAATAACACTGGCATCCCAAACGGGCCCTTGTTCAAGTCCAGGCTGCTCCACTTCTGATCCAGATCCCTGCTGATGTGTTTGGGGAAAGCAGTGGAAGGGCCTGAGTACTTGAGCCCCTGCACCCATATCGGGGACCAAGACGAAGCTCCGGGCTATGGCCTGGCCCAGCCCTGGTCATTGCGGCCACTTAGGGAACAAACCAGTGGATGGATGGTATCTCTCTCTCTCTCTCTTTTTTCTCTCTTTCTGTTGTTCTGCTTTTCAAATAATAAATAATTTTTTAAGTTGTCTCCTTTTTTGAAAGATTTTATTTATTTATTTGAGAGGTAGAATTACAGACAGTGAGAGGGAGAGACAGAGAGAAAGGTCTTCCATCTGCTGGTTCACTCCCCAAATGGCCACAACGGTCGGAGCTGCACCAATCTGAAGCCAGGAGCCATGAGCTTCCTCCGGGTCTCCCACGCAGGTGCAGGGGCCCAATCACCTGTGCCATCTTCTACTGCTTTCCCCAGGCCATACATAGCAGAGAGCTGGATTGGAAGAGGAGCAGCCAAGACTGGAACCTGCGTGCATATGTGATGCCAGCGCCTCAGGTGCAGGATTAACTTACTGTGCCACAGTGCCAGCCCCAATAAATAAATATTTTTAAGAAGTACTATGAGACCCTACCTCTTGCTGGCCTAGAGGGCACAACAACGCAATGGTAAGCATTCCTGCACTCCTGAGGGTGTCGGATTTCCTGTTCAACGTGTTTTCCTTGCCTGGCCACCCAGTGGTCAGTAACTGGTGGCCACCATTACTGGCCCTCTCTGAAATCCATCAAGGTTCATTCTCCTGCCACAGAAGCTTCCTCGTGTGAGAGATGGACCTTACAGTAGGAATAGAGCCCCAGCCGCAGGCACCTGGATGTTGCCTGGAGGGGTGTTTCCCCATCACCTACTGGGACAGCGCCTGCGTGCTGGAGTCCCCTGAGCAGCTTTTTAAAATCTCCCATGCCTACGGCCCAGCCCAGAAGAATGAAAGCAGAATACCTGATCGTGGTGGTATCTAGGAATAGCAGGTTTCTGTGGGTCCCTAATTTTGCTGCAGATTGAAATCATCTGAGGATCATAAAAAAAAAAAAAAAAACAGGGGCAACATTATGGCCTCGCAGGTTAAGTTGCAGATTAGGATGCCCACATTGTGTATCAGAGTGCTCCTCTGCTTTGGCCCAGTCCTGGCTGTGGTGGGCACTGGGGGAGTGAATGAATGGAATGGAAGGTCTCTGTCTCTGTCTCACTCTCACTCTGCCTTTCAAATAAATAAATGAATGAATAAATGTTTAAAAGATTTTTAAGAAAATGACATCTGGCTTGCATTACCAGCCATTCTGATGTAACTGGCATGGGATACAACCTGGGTATTGGGGACTATTTGAAAGGTAGAGAGAGAGAGCTCTCATCCCCAAATACCTGCCACAGCAGGATTAGGCCAGAACCAAGGACAGAAGCTGGGAATTCAATCCAGATCTCCCATGTGGTCAGTAGGAATTCAGTTACTTGTGTCACCACCACGGCCTCCTGGGGTTGGCATTGGCAGGAAGCTGGAGGCAGAAGCCAGAGCTGGGTGTCAAACTCCGGTACTGTGATATGGGAAGTAGATGTCATATTTGAAAGTCAAAGTTACACAGAGAGAGGAGAGGCAAAGAGAGATAGAGGTCTTCCATGTGATGGTTCACTCCCCCATTGGCCACAACGGCTGGAGCTGCACTGATCTGAAGCCAGCGGTGGCTTTACCCACTACGCCGCAGCGCTGGCCCCAGTAGATGTCTTAAACGCTAGGCTAAACACCCACCCTCATTGGGACTTTTGCATCCAGGGTTGGAACACAATGCTTCAGCCTAACGCTTCCTCATTCCTGTTTCAGGTTCTAACCTTTCACTGCCTTTCAAGCGGCATGCTCTTGGTAAGCCTCTCTCAGTTTGATTTCCATCCCATTTCTCCTGCTGCAGCCCTGCCATGCGTGCACCTAGAACACAACCCAAAATCTGTCATCTGGCAGTGCAGTCCCTGCGATAAGGCTCAGTCCTGTCCTGGCCACATGCTGCCAACTCAAGTGTTAGCAAAGAGGAAGGAATGGGAAGCCAGGGCTTAGCGGAGGAGGAAGCCCTCTCCACAGGCACACGGGGGAGCCTTTTCCTTCTCGCTTGCAGAAAATCATGGTGGCACGTGGATGAAGGAAGTATTAATAACCTTCCTAAAGACACACTTCTCCAACATGTGGTGTTTCACAAACCACAACCAGTGCTGTCACTTCTACAGATGGCCAACTTCTGCATTTTGGATGACAGCTTCCGAAGATAGCTCATCTTGCATCCCTAAAGCAGAAGGTACAGCCATGGGGAAGGAAACTCTCCGAGCACTAAGCCAGAGGTCAAAGGCTTCTCGCTTCTCCCACATGCTGATCGGGGACAAGAAGACCAACACCAGGCAAAGCCATCAGAGGCAACAACTCCGAATTGAAATAAAGCCACATTGCAGCAGCATCACAACCAGGGCTTTAGTGGCCCAGAGCAGGTGAGGACAGGGGCTTGTGCCCTAGACGGCAGTCCTGGCTCTGTCCTGCCACCACTCCTTGGATGGCCTTGGGCTGATATTTAAGCTGTCTAGGTGTTGACTTCCTTCTATGTAAAATGTGAAGGCAGAGACTGAGAACAGAGACTCTGACTCAAGCCTGCCTTACAAGAGTCACAGTGGAGGGGCAAGTTCCCAAGAGGGCCGACACTCTCTCAGCAACAGTTGTGCCTCCCCATCTTCCTACGAGGCTCTGTGTCCTGGATGCCTGCAGGCTGTGACCTCCACAGTCTGAGTCAAGTTGCAAAGTCCTCCCCAGGGCAAGGCCTAGGTGGTGAGGATGAAAGCCTCTGTATTAATCCCCTAAGGCTCCCATAACAAATAACCACCAACCAGGCACTCCGTGGCTTATGGCTGCACCACTTGGATCTCTGCCTCTGCTCTCACCTGGTCTTCTCTCTTCTCATCGCTGCTCTCGTCTCCATGTCCTTTATGAGCATATAATCCACTGGACCTGGGACCCACCCAGATTATCCAGGATGATCTCAAGATCCTCAAGTGAGTTACATCTGCAAAGACTTTTTTTTCTCAAATGTCACCTTCACAGCCTCCAGGAATTTGAACTCAATGTGTCTTTCCGGGAAGACATAATTCAACCCAATACAGGCTCCAGATGGAGAAGTGTCAAGGGATGTACAAAATACTATCCCTCCTTAAGGCCCAGGTTGAGGGCTTCCTGGTCCCAAAGACCTCGTCCCTTCATAGCACTCAAACATGACCCCCCACCCCACCCCAGGCCATCTGGTCACTCCTGTCCTGTGTCTCTTCCCTCTCCCTCTAGACCACCTCTAGAGTCACCCAAGGCATTAAAAATACCAGTTTCTGTACTTCCTGCCCCAGCCTCCACCATCACTGCTGCCAGAGCATCAGGCTTTCTGGGGACAGGGCCCAGGAGCATGCATTTTAAGTCATCGCCTTGGGAAATTCTGATGCACCTGCAACGTTAAGGACCAGGGGCATGCTGTGAGCATTACAACTGGTTCTCTATCTCTAGCTGTCACATGTGTATGTGAGCTGATGGGAAGTAGGATTTAAGTGTGTGGTACTGAAGCCAGGATGCCTGAGTTCTGCTACCAATCAAATCCAAGCTCTGCCACCTACTAACTGTGACTTCAGGCTACTCCCTGAACCCTCTGAGCTGCGGCTTCCTTGTGATAGGATCATTGGAGCATGTCTTCCATAAGGTTGTATGAGGAACAAATGCAGTAATGACTGTAAAGTGCTTAGAACAGTACCTGGTACATGGGATGCACCCAGAAAATTTAGGCTGCCATGAAACAGAGCAGCGGGGCAGTGGCTTATCTTTTCTCTATATGAGAGTACTTCAAAAAGTATGTGGAAAATGAAGTCAAAGGTAAGCTTAGGGCATCCCACACTGTACTGCCTGGGTTCAGTTCCCAGCTTCACCTTCCAATTCCAGCTTCCTGCTAATGCATCCTGGGAGGCGGCAGTTTGGCTCTTGTAAATGGGTCACTGCCACCTGCATGGGAGACCTGGACGGAGTTCCCAGCTCCCAGTATCTGGAGCCTTTTCTCTATTTCGCGGTGTCTTTGTCTTCTGTCCTCTCAAATTAAAAAAAAAAAAAAAAAAAAACAAAAACCAGAAAAAAAGATTACAAGTTAAGTTTATTTGGGTACAAGGAAAATGAAACCTATGCATGTTTTTATAACACACATCTTCCTTGACCTTTTGGAAGGCTCCTTGTACTCCTAGATCTTTCCTTCCCGGGAGCATGCCCTGAGCTTCACACCATCATCAATTATTGCCGACAGCGGTTGGGTCTTCTTCTCTTCCAGGCTCCCTGTGCTAAGCTCAGTACACACTTCATCTCATTTTCTATCTCCAGGATTCAGGCATCTGGTATCATTGGCTCTCATTTTATGGATAGGGAAGCTGAGAGTCAGACAGGTTAAGTAACTTGTCCAAAGTCCTACTGCCAGGGAATGGCAAGCAGGATGTGGAGTGTCACTTGTGTCACCTTGTGCCCTGCCTCCATTGCTACCCTGCCCCTCTGCATCACCCCAGAAGCATTCCTGAACCCCTCATCAGCCCTAGCAGTCTCTCCAAAGCAATCCCTGAACCTCGTCTCTCAGCTTCCTCACATCCATCCATCTTTTCCGATTCCTTCCGACTGTGTTCTTCCATTGCCATCTTGGTTTGAGTCCTCCAAGAAAATGTCCTTTTCTCAGAGGAGCTGAATCAGACCAGGTTTCCCTCCATCTGCTTGAGTGCCTTTAAGTCCTACACCTGTCCGAGGGTCTCTCAAACCCAGTCCTCCCGGTCAGCTTCTCCCACCACCTCTCGTGACCCTTGCATCCATCAAGAGCCTCTGCCCCTCTTCCTTGCCTATCTCCGTAGCTCCTTCTGGTGGGGGAAACGTGTAGGCCAAGCCAGGCCATCAACAACGATCAGCCCTTGGGATGCCACCCCCACCCTCCAGGACAGCACAGGTCTCTTGGCCACTCTTAATCCTTTCCTTGGCCCCTGGCAGGGCAGGGCATCTCATGCTGCTCCACTCCTGGTCACTGCCCAGGACATGGGGCGCCCCATCAGGCGCCCAGGCCTTATCACTATGCAAACACCTCCCCTTTCTCCAGCACTGGTTCTCACCCAATCGGTAATCAGGGTAAACTTCCTCTGACAATTCAGTGAGCAAACATTTACTATGCAACTGCCCTATACAAGGTTCTGTGTAAGGACTGTGGGGAACCAAACCTGGTCTCCACCTTGAGGAGCCTCAAGACTGGCTGAGGTGAAGCACACAAATAAATGCCACCACGTGCCAGGACGCCTGGTGGCCAGGCATGCCTGTGTCTAGTCCCAATTACGTTCTTTACTCACTGTCTTACTTGGAGCAAGTTACTGGCTCTTTCTGACCTTGAACTTCCATGGCTATGAGATGAGAATAAGGCTATCTAGGTTTTCTGTGGGAATTAACTGAGGAACGAGCACCTGAGACAGAGACATTAGCTCCAAGCGTCGACGTGGGGATGTTACAGATGAGCAGGGGTTGACTCCCCAGACTCATGCAGGTGTTTAAACCCCAAAGTCTTATGTTAACTGTTAATGGACTAATGCTAGCGTTTGATGGGTTAGGGTGGAGGCTTGATCCAATTATGGAGTCTGAAAGTGGGGACTTTGGGAAGGAATTGGATTGGATGAAAGCACCAGGGCGGAACCCCATGGTCAGATCATGATGGCATCATAAGGAGAGACCACACGAGTGTAGAAGCAGAGCTTGCTTCCTGTCTCTGTCTCCACCATCTTCCCATCTCGCCAGACGCATGAACCAATGTCTGAGCATGGACTGTGAACCTCCACACTGTAGCCAAAATAAACCACCTTCCCTCCTAAGTTGCTCCTCTCAGCCATTTGAGATGTAGAAACAAAGAACTGAGCAATATAGAGCCAATTTTCAGGGATAAATTGGGTTGTCCTTGCATACCGCAGGGTCAGCCAATCAGTAAACAAGGATGCATTAAAAACCGTTGTGTTGTGTTCTGTATTGGATAGTGAAGAACACTAATGAAGTATGAAACATAGACTCTTAGTTTAATTGGGGTGAGCTGGTGGCGGTGGTGGTTAGTCAGACAATATCCTTGTATCTCTCAACAACAAGAGAATATTACAGGATAGGTTTGTTTCCCAAGTCCCCACTAATTCTGTGAGCACAGCTTGTAAAGGGGGGATCACTGTGGGCCTGGAGTGCTTGGGAAATTTCTCACTGTTAAGAAATCAGCATGCAAAGTCACAGCAACCCGGATAAAGACATCATCAGCCTTTCAAGACAAGCAACCCTAATGGACAACCTGCCAACCTATGAGTGTGACCTTAGAGTTGCTCTGGACTATGGCCTGAGTTTGTGGGGAACATGGGAAGGAAGAGGAGAGAAGGAGCTGGGCCATGGTAGAAGGCACTTGGGGTGTCTGTGGGTGGGGGCATCATAAGGTGATGGGCAAGGGGTGGCAGGGATCAGCCAGGACAGACACCCTCCTGGTCTCACATGGGAGTCGGGGGAGAGAGGTGATGTTGATGGTCCCTCTGCTCAAACATTCCAGAGAAGGACACTGAGAGGGAACGCAGCGCCATGACGGCCGAGTGTGAACCTTGTGCATCAGGCCCTCAGCACTGACTGGCTGTGACCTTGGTCAAGTTCTTTGACCTCTTGGAGCCTCAGTTCCCCAGTCTTTAAATGAGAACAAGACATCTGTTTTACGACGCTTTTAGGAGGATTGTAAATTATGTAACACAGAGCCTGTGGAATGTAGGTGATTGGGCTCCCTGGCCCCCTCTTGAGCTTCTAAGAATGTTCCAGAAATACAGGGATGACTATACTTAGTGTCTGGCTCCCTCCTCCGCCAACCCATGGCTAAATTAGAATGAGACTATTTATGCTCAAGTCCCTAAAGTTCTGAAATTCCCTGGTCATGCAGAGAGTATAGACTGTCATCATTTACCTCCCTGACCTCTGTTAGTCACTGTCCCTGCACACTGAGTGCCATGTGCCAGTGCCCCTGGATACTGGAACCTAAGAGACAGGCCCTGCATGAGGGTGGAGGGATGCCCAGAGCCTGGCAACTCCTCCCTTCCCCATCCAGGGTTCCTTCACTTTCCTTCACCAGGATTTGCCTTGGGTGCTGGTGGGTGAGGGAGAGGTGACATTAGCAGAATGGGGGAGCTGGTGGGACCCACAAGGGTGGGTGTGCAGGGAAACTCCCTGAATGCTGTTTGAAACAGGATGGTGCAGTGATGGGATGGCCCACATGGGCAGAGTGTGGCAGCAGAGAGAGGGATCACCCAGACACTAGGGTTTCCCACTCTGGATACACATAAAATACGCAAGCTGTTTTATAAGGACAGCAGTAGCCTGGTTCCCTGCCTGTGAGATTCTGATTCTGTTGTCCCTGGTGGCTGCGGGTCCTGGGCCCCAGACGACCACACAAAGCAGGTGTTCCGGAGGCTGGTGACTCTCGGGCATTCACGTGCCTCTGGGCCAGAGCTCCTTCACTGCTCCAGGAGTGCCGTGGTCTGAGTGTGTCCCTAAAAATCATGTGTTGGAGACTTAATCCCCAGGGCATCCTGGAGAAGCGGCTCCTGTAAGAGGCACTAATGCCATTATCTGGGGAGTGCGTTCCTGGCACAATGTCACTGGACATGGACACTCAGCCTTGGACTCCTTGATATTCAGAAACTTAAGAAATTATCCAGTGTCAGGTAGCAGCACAAACTGGACTACGACAACACGTGCAGACACGTGTCTGGTGCAACGTGTGCATTGTGATCACATGGACTTGCTTCCATCCTGGCCTCTGGCAATCCAAAGTGCTCTCTCTCTCTTTTTTTTTTTTAAGATTTACTTATTTATTTGAAAGTCAGATTTAAACAGCAAGAGGAGAGGCAGAGAAAGAGAAAGAGAGAGAGAGAGAGAGAGAGGTCTTCAAACCAATGGTACACTCCCCAGTTGGCTGCAACGGCTGGAGCTGTGCTGATCCGAAGCCAGGAGCCAGTAGCTTCTTCCAGGTTTCCCACGCGGGTGCAAGAGCCCAAGGATTTGTGCCATTTTCCACTGCTTGCCCAGGCCATAGCAGAGAGCTGGATGGGAAGCGGAGCAGCCAGGTCTCAAACTGGCACCCATATGGGATGCCGGCGCTTCAGGCCAGGGCATTAACCCGTTGCACCACAGCACTGGCCCCTAAAGTGCTGCTCTTAAACATAAGTTGGACTCCATACCTTCCCTGCTTCCACATCTCTGGCTCAACTTCTCACCACAGGCAACAGGTTGCCGTGTGATCTGGCTTTACCCCTGCCACCCTCTTGCTCTCACTCTTGGCCACCAGACTCTTCTGCTCCTGGAATGCACTCTGTTCCTGCTCTAGGGCTTTGGCCTGTGCTGTGCCCTCTCAGAGTCCCCTTTATAGAGACGCTTCCTCTCACCTGCTGGTCCCAGGCACCTGTCCCTCCCTCTCACATCTCCACGTACTCCCCCGCTAGAAAGGAAGTTCCAGGAGAACAGGGAACTGGTCTGACTGGTTTGTCGCTGTGTCTGGCACAAACGGCTTCTCAGTAAGTATCCATTGATCGAAGGAGTGAATAGGCACACGGAACATGCTTATATATTAACACTGTGTGTCTGATGTACACAGACATCCACATAAGCCTGTACACAATGTGATTGGAGGCCTGGAGTGGAGAATGGACACGTGGTGTTAGGGAAGAGGTGAAGGGAAGGGAAAGAAATGTTCATGGGCTACCTGCCAGCACCAAGCACTCTTACAAGCTTTTCACAGGCTTGGCCCTCACAACAACCCACTGGGCGCTGTTAGCACCATGGCAAGGGGCCAAGCCACCAACGGCCACCAGATTCAACACCCGGGGACTGGGGGCCAGCATCGCTGTCCTTGTTCTACAGGTGAAGAAACCGAGTCTGAGAGAGATAGAGCTTGCCCAAAGTGAGCTGCCAGCAGGTACCAGAGCAGGACGGAACCCGGATCCGGGCCAGTACTGGGGCCCAGCAGGTTAAACCACACTGCGTGCAGTGCCAGAGCCCACATCAGCGCGCGGGTTCAGTCCTGACTGCTCCACTTCCAATCCAGCTCCGCGCTCCTGCACCCAGGGAAGGCTGCAGCAGATGGCCCAAGTGCAGGGCCCCTGTCTCTCCTGTGGGACACTTGGATGGAGCTCCAGGCTCCTGGCTTTGTCCTGGCCCAGGCCTGGTCCAGCCCCAGCTGTTGCAATCATTGGGAGGAGTGAACCAGTGGATGGAAGATCACTTCCTCTTTCTTTTACTCTCCCCTCTTGCCACCCCCATTACTCTGCCTTTCAAATAAATAAATCTTACAAAAAGAAAGGGACAAAGAAACCAGAGTTCACTGGACTCCAAGGCAGTCTGGTTCATTGTATCATTCTTGAAGAAAAAATTACATTAATCATTACCTCTCTCCACTATCAGGGAATAAAAAAACCTGGTGAATGCAGCCCCAGATAGCAATGGCTCAGTAACTAATCACAGTGGCAGAAGGAGAAGTGCAGATAAGAAAGGGGAAGCAGGGGAAACAAATTCAATACTAATAGTTTTCCCATAGATACACACACACACACACACACACGCACACACAGTCACACACACAGTCTCACACGCACAGTCACACGCGCACACACACATGCGCACACAGTCACACACACAGTCACACGCGTGCACACACAGTCACACACGCACACACAGTCACACACATGCGCACGCAGTCTCACACACACACACACATACACAGTCACACACACGCACAGTCACACGCACAGCCACACACAGTCACACACACACACAGCCCACCTGATTTAAGTTCCCAGACCATGGGGCTGGTGTTATGGCGTCATGAGTAAAGCTATCACCTGCAGCCCTGGCACCCCATATGGGCACTGGTTCAAGTCCCAGTTGCTCATCTGATCCAGCTCCCTGCTAATACACCTGAGAAAGCAGCAGAGATGGCCCAAGTGCTTGGGATCCTGCACCCACATGAGATAAAAAGTCCCAGACCATAACACTTATGAGTGAGGTTTCCTAGTCATCAGGATGTCCTAAGAGTACAAACAACCTACTGACCACCCTGACACAACCCAGAGGGGTTGAGCTGCACTAAGAGGCAGTGGGTCCTTTATCTTTTTTTTTTTTTTTTTTGACAGGCAGAGTTAGACAGTGAGAGAGAGACAGAGAGAAGGGTCTTCTTTCCGTTGGTTCACCCCCCAAATGGCCACCACGACTGGCGCGCTATGCTGATCTGCAGCCAGGAGCCAGGTGCTTCCTCCTGGTCTCCTGTGCAGGGCCCAAGCACCCGGGCCATCCTCCACTGCCTTTCTGGGCCACAGCAGAGAGCTGGCCTGGAAGAGGCACAACTGGACTAGAACCCAGTGCCCATATGGGAGTGCCGGCGCCGCAGGCAGAGGATTAACCTAGTGAGCCACAGCGCCAGCCCCAGGTAGAGTTATTTATTTGAAAGGTAGAGTGACAGAGAGACAGAAAGATCTTACGCCTGCTGGTTTACTCCCCAGGTGACTGCAACATCCAGGGCTGGGGCCAAGGGCTCCATCGGGCCTCCCATAGGATTCAGCAGTCTGAGTACTTGGGTCATCTTCCGCTTCTTTCCCAGGGAGCCGGATCGGAAGTGGAGCAGCCAGGACTCCACCCGGTGCCCATAGGGGATGCTGGTGTCTCAGGCGGTAACTTCACCTACTGCACCACAGTGCCAGCCTCTCCCGCAACCATTTCTAAATGGCTAAGTAAGAAATGTCATCTTAAAAACAAAAGCAAAGAAACAAAAAAGAAATTATTTTTAAGCATCAGAGCCAGTTGTCAATTAAATCCAGTTAAAATGTATTAAATCTAGTCTACGCTAGATTTTGAGGGTTTACAGAGATGACAACAAAGACAGCCCCCTTGCTCAACAAATGCAAAAAGTCTAATCACCCACATGTAGGAGATTCTTACACAAGAGCATTAAACTGCTGGGGCCACTGAGATACAAACAGGGTGTGGAGGATCTGTAAGGCTGAGGACGCCATGTTTAATTCTGTGGGCAGTGGGCTTACAGCTTCTTGGCCTCAGGAGTCGAGAACCAACTCTAGGTTTACTGAAACAAGAGCAATCAGTTGGAGGGATGCCGGGGAGTTTCTAGAAGTGAAGGGGAAACGGAACAGGTGAGCAGGGGTCTCCAGGGGATGAACTTGGGACTTGACTTCAAACCTCTCATCCCCAAATGCCCGCTCAGAATTCAAACTCCCCAAAGAGGGTCTGACTGGCTTAATCTAAGGCAGAGGCTACCCACCCTGACCCTGTGCAACCTGGGACTCATTATCGTCCAGCCTTCTGCAGAACAGCGAAAGAGAAAATTTCCAAAGATAGATACAAACATGTCTCTGGTAGCTCCTCGATATCTCTGTGCATGGGAATGATGGGCTCAACTTAGAGCATAAGTATAAGCGCCTGAATCAATACTCCTGTCTGATCTTTACAACAGCTCCATGATCTAGGCATACTCGTTGACCCTTCTTTTTTAAGTTGGCTAATTGGCGTGATGAGTAGTTTTATAATTTTTGTATTTATTTGAAAGGCATGAAGACAGAGAGAGAAATAGAACAAGAGGAATCTCCCGTCCGTTGACTCATTCCACAAATGTCTGCAACAGCCAAGGCTGGGCCAGGCTGACATCAGGAATCAGGAACTCCATCTGGGTCTCCCACGTGGGTGGCAGGAACCCAAGTGCTCGAGCCATCAGCTGCTGCCTCCCAAGGTGTGATTTGTGAGAAGCTGGAATGAAGAGTGGAGTCAGGGCTGAAACGCATGCACCCCGAATGGGATGTGGGCATCCCAAACAGCATTTTAACCACTGTGCCAAATGCCTGATCCTAGCCCTTCATTTTGAAGATGAAAAAGAAAGCCTGAGAGGTTAAATGACTTTTCTTAAGAGGTGAAGCTCTTTTTAACACTAATTCCCATTTCTTTTTACTTGCTGTATGATTTTCCTGTGCATTACAATCACTGATTTGGCTGCAGTATTGAGAGAGAGAGAGAGAGAGAGAGAGATGAGTTTGAGAGCTGTTGGAGGAAACCATTGTGAAGGAACGGGCCAGGCTGGGCTGGTAGGAAGAAGGGAGGAAGCAACTAGACATGAGGCACAAGAGCTCAAAAAATACTTTGCAAACTCAATTGAGCATTAGAACCACATGGGATGTGGGGGCAGTCTGTTAAGACCGCCAATCCCAGGAGTCCGTCTCCAGCCTGAATCAGATTCCTCTCTAGATGGTAATAGGGAACATATAATTTTGTTATTTTTTAAAGGTTTATTTATTTGAGAGAGAGAAAGAGAGAATCGTCAATCTGCTGGTTCACTTCCCAAGTGGCCGTAAAGGCCAGAGCTGGGCCATGCCAAAGCCAGGAGCCAGGAGCTTCATCCTGGTCTCCGATGTGGGTGCAGGGGCCCAAGCACTTGGGTCACCCTCTGCTGCTTTCCCAGGCCACAGCAGAGAGCTGGATCAGAGGTCGAGCAACAGGGACTTTACCCACTGTGCCTCAACACTGGCCCCGGAATAAACGATTTTAAACCACACACCCTTCTCCTTGGAAATGGTGATTCTGCAGTCAGCTGGACACTGGTCTGTAGACAGGCTCTTGGAAACCATTGACCTGTTAGGTCCTCGTTTTTAAATGTCCTTTAATCCGGTTTCTCATCTTATCTCTGCTGTTGCAGTCAAGTGTTATCAAGGCACAGCCTTTGAGTACTTGCCATTTGTACTCATTCGATTTGGAGTCATCTATCTGCAGATCTCTCCTGAGGTCTTGGGAATGAAAACGAGGACAGAGAGGTGCGGTGGCTCCTAGCCGGCCCCTTATTTTGTTAGTGTGTCTGGGGCTTGTGGCTTTCGGCGGGGACTCTTGGGAGATGCCTTTATCAGCTTTGCCTCCATGGACAATACTCCTGGCTTCTCACCCTCCCTTTCACTCTAGTTAAGTCTCTGGAACAAACACACCCCAGTCTGGCATCTCTGAACTTGCGCTGAAGACGTGCTGTTCCAGGAGTCTGGTTCAGCGTGCAGCGTCTCCTGCTCACCCCACCCTCTGGTCCTGTTCACGGGCTCATTGGTCTGGACACATGAGAGCCCATGGGTGCAGGGCGTTTTCTCCAGGACATGGCAGGATTGACTTCTCAGTAATTGCTGGAGTTTAAAAGAACAGTGGTCTCTGGGGGGGTGGGGGGGGACCCAGTACAGGCTAGAGAATGGATTTATGATCCCAGCTGGCTCCTCCCCTTCCTGACAGTCAGGGGCCACCTTAGGTTGAGTAAGAGAGGGTTTCCCAAACTTCAGTTGTTTGAATACCTTCCTCATGACTTTTGCCAAATCTGCATATGACCTGTCCGTTAGTTTCTAGTTTTCAGTACACTAATTAACATGTTTTGTCACAGTACTGACTAGCCCCACTCTAGCCTGACCCTAAAACACAATGTTTATGAAGCCTCTGATTCACAAAATGCCACCTACTTATTTTTATTTTTCAAAAATTATTTTATTTATCTGAAAGAGTGGTAGAGAGAGAGGGAAAGGAACAGAGAGAGAGAGATCCGTCTTCCATCTGCTGGTTCACTCCCCAAATGTCTGTAATACCCAGGGCTGGGCCAGGCTGAGGCCAGGAGCCAGGAGCCAGGAACCAGGAGCCAGGAACTCCATGCTGGTCTTCCATGTGGGTGGACAGGGACCAAAGCACTTGAGCTGTTATCTGTTGCCTCCCAGGGTGTGCATTAGCATGAAGAAGGATCAGAAGCAGAGCGTTGGGGACTTGAACCAGCACTCCAGTAGGCTCAGGGCATCCCAGATGAGGACCTAACTCACTGCACCACAGCGCATGCTCTTCCCTGTGTGTTTTTTCAGGCATGCACGAAAGTCAATACACTCCTCCTGAAATTGTGTGCATGTCTGCTCACGGACTGTCTAATCCTCCCCTCTGCTACTAAAGGTGGATGCAGCACTCTTTGGAAGCATCCTAGGGATGCCCCTGAGCTAAGAGGCAGCTGATTCTGGGTCCCTCCATTCACCACAGCTTAGTGCCAAGCAGAAGCACATTTTTGGAGAGTCTATTTACCAAAAAGCTCTCCTTGCATGTCCTCCTGCTACAGAAGTCAAGGTTCAGACCAGGACACAGAAGCTACCCTGGAGCTGGTGGTGTGGCCCAGTGGTTACGCTGTGGCCATGGGAGCACTGGTTCGTGTCCTGGCTGCTGTACTTCAAATCAATAAATGCATTTTTTAATGTATTTTTTTATTTGAGAGTCAGAGTTATAAAGAGAGAGAGACACAGAGAGAAAGAGATCTTCTATCCACTGGTTCATACCCCAAATGGCCATAACGACCAGCACTGGGCCAGGTAGACACCAGGAGCCAGGAGCTTCTTCCAGGTCTCCCACATGGGTACAGGGCCCCAGGCACTTGGGCCATCTTCTGCTGCTTTCCCAGGTGCATTAGCAGGGAGCTGAATCAGAAGTGAAGCAGCTGGGACTTGAACTAGCACCCATATGGGATGCTGGCATTGTAGGTGGTGGCTTTATCTGCTATGCCACAATGCCGGTCCCCAAAATCAGTATTTTTTTAAAAAACTACACATAATATTTCAATAAATAAATTAATAATTATGTAATTGTTAGAAGGGCTGGGAATGGAGCACTCTCTTGGCACCCAGAACTGAGCTTCAATTCCTCCCTATCCGGGAGGCTCCTAACGAGATGGCTCAGTTTCAGAATTCACCCCAAGCTTGTCATCTGGGATCTTGTAGCGCCTCTGCCTCCTCGGCCACAAGACCCACTGGGTCCTGGTGGATCTGGAGGCAGCACACCTGCCTGCTGCTGCAGGTCCCCTCCCTGACCCCACCTCCCAGCAGAGCACAGTCCCAGCAGCAGCACGAGGGGGGTGGGTGCCCTGCCCTGGCTCTCTTCTATCTCTCATCAATGAATCTAATTTGATAGGACTTGTTTACATCCTCCCGAGTCCTAACTGCAGGGGGTGCTGCAAAAGATAGTTTATAGCTCTCTCAAGCCTTTGCAGTAAAGGAAGGCCCAGTCATGAGTGGGAATGGATGCTGAGAGCCAACCAATCACACGCAACATGCTGCCTACATGTGACAGCTCTGCTGGGAGCCAGTAAATCACCAAGCCAAGGGGAGCAGAATGCAATCAGTTGCTCTTTTGTGAATTGGAGGTGTGTGTGTGTGTGTGTGTGTGTGTGTGTGTGTGTGTGGTGTGTAGGTGTGCATGGGTGTAAGACCAGCTTTTGGGTAATCGCAAGATAGACTTACAAACATACAAGTTAAGTCAATAAAAGTGACCTTGGAAGCACAAACTGACACACCAAGGTGCTGCCTGTGGAAGCGATAGCCTTGCATTCCATACCTTTCACAAATTGGCCCTTCGGTCCCTCTGATACTTAGCACCCTCCACCTGGACAGCCCTCCCTTCCAGCCAAAAAGCTCTAGTGATTGGGCAAGAAACAACCAAATAACGCCCACCCCTGCACCTCACTGCATTTCCTGTCAACAGAGTGCAGGAGGCTGGGTCCTCTCCCTTTCCACTAACATAAGTCTTCTGCTCACTTCCTACACTGGCCTTGCTGTCTTCTCCCTTTATTAATAAAACCCTTCCTCTCAATTGGGATCTGGTTCCACCCTCCTCATCCCTGCCTGGGGAGGTGTCCTTATCCTGTGATCCCCTTGGATCTGGTACTTCTGCCCACAGCACATGAAGCTGCAAGAGGAAAACACCCACTCCCCCCAACCACCACCATTTCCACCACAAGACAAAGGCTTGGGAAGAGGGGTGTTTTGATTTCAGGATTCAATCTGGTAAATCCTTGCAGGTGGTGACACCAAAGCGTTAGGCAAGGGGTCAGTTGTACAAAAGAAGGTCTGGAAAATGGAATTACCCCACACAAGAAAGGGGAGCGGTGGGCACCCGGAGCAGCAGTGAAGGCTGGGATGCCCGCAATCCACATTGGAGTGTCTGGTTCCAGCTTCGGCCCGGCTGCGGATTCCAACTTCCTGCTACTGTGCACCGAGAGCCAGCAGGTGATGGCTCGAGTACTTGGGTCCCTGCCACCCACTTGGGAGACCTGTATTGAGTTCTAGGCTCCTGGGTTTGTCCTAGCCCAGCTCTGGCTGTTGCATTTGGGATATGTCAATTGTAGAATAGGACTGAGCTCCAGATCATGAGACACAACAGGGACACTTCATGAGGACAGTGAGAAGATTCACAGGTTGATCTAAATCAGGAAAGGAGCTGGCCCCGAAGGAACCGAGGGCCCTGGAATCCCCTAGGAGTTGGCAGAAGTCGAGTGTGGGAAGGAGGTCCTCTCTGAATGTGTGCAATCAAAGGGTGCAAAGCCACTCCTTCCAGGAGGCTGTCAGAATGTGTTCTTCCACTCACTGCCCTCTTCCAATGCCAGCCTGATGTAGCTGCCCCATCTTGCACTGTGAATCTCCAAAACTGTGCGCCTAACTAAAAATGTCTTCCTTCCAAAGAAGTTCCTCTTAAGTATTTTAGTTAAAGCTGACTAACAGAGAAAGTCCCCCAGTGACACCCTAATCCCTGGAACCTCTGAATGTGATGAGAATTCACTCCTGCGATTGTGTTCTGCTTCATGGCACAGTGAACCTTTAGCGTGGGGGACTGTCTAGGTGGACCTGGTCTAACGGGCCTCTGAGAACAGAGAAGCTAGATTTAAAGCTCTAGGGGGTTCCATGCACAGTTGCTGCTCTGAGGATGGGAGAGATCCCTTGAGAGGGAACTTGGGTGGCATCCAGGTACAGAGCATGGGCACTGGCTGACAGCAAGGAAACAGGCATCTCAGCCTTTTGGTCACAAGCGGTTAGGTTTTGCCAACACCGTGAATGGGTTGAGAAGTGGGTTCTTCCCAAGGTTTCTAGATAAGAGCTCAGCCTGGTTGATACACTGACATTAGCCTTGTGAAAACCCCACTGGGTCTACTGGCCCCTGATCTACAGGACTATGAGCTAATAGATAGGTGTTGTTTTCAGCCACTGAGTTTGTCCTGACTTGCAGCAATAGAAGACTGACATACCTCCATGCTGTGCCAAGTGTTGACCTCAGCAGCACCTCCTGGCTCTAGGGACTTACATACCCTTTATTATGGCTTGGTTTAGCCAGGACCCCTTTGCTCGGCTCCTCAATATTTGGTGTTCTCTACTGACTGTATCAAAAGCCCAGCATCCCTAGGAGTGTTGCATTCCAGGAGTCCCTGAACCGCACCTGCAAGGCCTCTTGCACATGTATCACACACTTCTTCCCTCCAGAAGTTTGGATAGTAAAAATGTCTAACACACCTGGAACGTGACATCTATTGCCCATATCCCAAACACTTATCATGGTTCCTAGCATATAGTTGGTGCTCAATAATATGTGTTGATGAAGGTGATGAATGCAGAGAGAAGAAAATCTCTAGATCCTCCCCCTCAAACAATCCTAACGTTGGCCTTTGATGCTTTGAATACATTGAACTATGTGTAATTCCTAGGCAACACCATGGTCTCCCTTGTCTCTGAGTTCCTCCATCCCTAACTTATTTTCCTCCACCCTCACTCCCTGTACCTCCCCATCTCTTTTAAGCAGTTAAATCTTGGTATTCTTCATGACTTGGGTCCAATGTGACATCTTGGAAAAGCCTTCTTGGGTCCCCAAGTTCAAGGTTAGACTCTCCTTTACTCTCTGGCAGTACCCATCATTAGCCACAATGGTCTTCGTCATGACCATAATTGTTATTCCCAACCAGAATATATGTTCTGTGATGGTAAAGATGTTTCTCACTTCTGACACTCCAGCATCTTATGTAGAGAAGTTTCTCAATAAAAACCCAACACATCATAGCTGAGAATCTGGTTAAGTGTAGATTCTAATTCTTAAATCTGGATCCAGCCATTCTGCATTTCTAACATGTTCCAGGTATTAGTCAACTTTTCATTACTACAATGAAATACCTGAAGCAGGCTCCATCATAAAGAAAGGAGGTTGACTTAGGCTCAGATTTTTGGAGGTACAAGGTCCAAATGGCATGGCAGAACTCTGGTGAGGGCCCCCTTGGACTGGCATCACATCATGGCAGGAAGGTGTGTTTCTCTGTCTTTGTGGTTTCTCTCTCCTACCTCATAAAGCCACTAGGATTGAATCATGGGGGCTCCGCCCTAATGACTTAATCTAATCACTTGCCAAAGCTGCCCCCTCTAAATACCATAGATGGATTCAGTTTCTACTCTGTTAATAATGTTAACATAAGACCTCGAGGATTAAGCTCCTGCATACGTTCAGTGAGATGGGGGCACGAATATTTAAGCCCATAGTAATGCAGTTGGTCCATGGGCAACACTTTAATTAGTTGGCTTTATGGTCTTGACAAATGCACCATGTAATGTAAGATGTCAACATTAGGCAACATTAGGGCAGGGGGCGTTCAGGAACTCTCTGTATTATCTTTGCAACTTTTCTATAAATCTAGCATTAGTAAGGGGGGTGTGTGTCACTTCCACCATTATCTCATTGTGGCAAAAGTTTGCATTTAAGAGAACCTAGACAGGGATTGGAATGCAAATAATGGCCACAGGACAAAATTTCCCCTGTCATTGGTAAGCCAGCTGACTCACTTACAGAGATGAAGCCAATAACCTTGGCCTTATTAGCAACTGAGCTAACTGCCACAAACGAATAAATAACAACATTTGGCTAATTTGCATTTCAAAACTGCTTCCTTCCCTTGCTCACACTCTAGTGGAGGTGCTAATGAACCATGAAATGTCTAGAACATTGGCAGCAAAGAGGAAAAGAAGAATTGACCCATGGCTGAAGAATAACAATCTTCAAAAATCAAGAGCTGTAAAATGCAACATGGCATCCTAGATTGGATCTGGGCATCAAAAAAAAAAAAAAAAAAAAAGGACATTAGCAGAAAAACTGGTGAAATCAGAATAAAACAGGAAGCTACCGATATTGGTTTTTTGTCAGGTACCGAGATTGGCTTTTTGGTCTTGACAAATGCACCATGTAATGTAAGATGTCAACATTAGGCAACATTAGGGCAGTGAGTGTTCAGGGACTCTCTGTATTATCTTTGCAACTTTTCTATAAATCTAGCATTATTCCAAAATAAAAATTTACTAAACAAAACCAAGAGCCAGACTTTATAGATTTTCTTCACATTGCATCATAGTATTCTATAAATATAAAACAACTTTCTGTAAGTATTAAACAATTGCCACATACATAAAATTGGAGATGTGTATTCACTGAAGAACTTCGCTAATCAAACCTAAATGGTGATCAAAGAAGGGATTAGAGAGTAGCTGGTCCTGACAGCATACCTGGCAAGGTAAAAAGCATTTCAAGAGTGCCTACCCTCCAGAGGTGCTGGGCCAGGCATCATGCCAGCCAAGGTCTTTGGACTGCCTTTGGCTTCTGATTCCTTTCTTCCCTTTTTGAGCATATAGAAATTTCCTCCATGGGTGGTGGCACAGTCCATCTCCTGCTGTTATAACTGAATACCACACTCTGTTCACAGTTCTGGAGGTCCAAGGTCAAGGGACCACCTCTAATGAGGGTCTTCTGGCTGGTGGGGACTCTCTGCAGAGTTCCCAAGGCAGCACAGAGCATCACACAGCCAGACAGAGCATCCTGGCTCAGGTCTCTCCTCTTCTTATAAAGACAGTCCCATTGGAGCAGGGCCAAGCCCTTGGGGCCACACTTAATTAACTCCCCAAAGTCCCGCCTCTAAATTTCATAGTCAGATTAAGCTTCCATTCTCTCAATGTCTTACAACGGGAATTAAATTTCTTTTGTAAAAATATTTTTGAAATTTATCTGGGCCGGCGCCGTGGCTCAACAGGCTAATCCTCCGCCTTGCGGCGCCGGCACACCGGGTTCTAGTCCCGGTCGGGGCGCCGGATTCTGTCCCGGTTGCCCCTCTTCCAGGCCAGCCCTCTGCTGTGGCCCAGGAGTGCAGTGGAGGATGGCCCAAGTGCTTGGGCCCTGCACCCCATGGGAGACCAGGAAAAAGCACCTAGCACCTGGCTCCTGCCATCGGATGAGCGCGGTGCACCGGCCGCAGCGTGCCGACCGCTGCAGCCATTGAAGGGTGAACCAACGGCAAAGGAAGACCTTTCTCTCTGTCTCTCTCTCTCTCACTGTCCACTCTGCCTGTCAAAAAATAAAAAAAAAAAAAAAAGAAAGAAATTTATCTGAAGGCCGGTACCACGGCTCAATAGGATAATCCTCCGCCTGCAGCGCGGGCACCCTGAGTTCTAGCCCCGGTCGGGGCACCGGATTCTGTCCCGGTTGCCCCTCTTCCAGGCCAGCTCTCTGCTGTGGCCCGGGAGTGCAGTGGAGGATGGCCCAAGTGCTTGGGCCGTGCACCCATGTGGGAGACCAGGAGAAGCACCTGGCTCCTGGCTTTGGATCAGTGTGGTGTGCCGGCCACAGTGGCCATTGAGGGGTGAACCAACAGAAAAAGAAGACCCTTCTCTCTGTCTCTCTCTCTTACTGTCTAACTCTGCCTGTCAAAAAACAAAAATACGGCCGGCGCCATGGCTCACTAGGATAATCCTCCGCCTTGCGGCGCCAGCAAACCAGGGTCTAGTCCCGGTCAGGGTGCCGGATTCCGTCCCAGTTGCCCCTCTTCCAGTCCAGCTCTCTGCTGTGGCCCGGGAGTGCAGTGGAGGATGGCCCAAGTGCTTGGGCCCTGCACCCCATGGGAGACCAGGAGAAGCACCTGGCTCCTGGCTTTGGATCAGTGCGGTGCACCAGCCGCGGCAGCCATTGGAGGGTGAACCAACGGCAAAGGAAGACCTTTCTCTCTGTCTCTCTCTCTCACTGTCCACTCTGCCTGTTAAAAAAATAAAATAAAAAAAGAAATTCATCTGAAAGGTGAGGGGTGGGGGAAGAAAGAAGAGAGAGAGAGAGAGAGAGCGCTTCAATCCCCAAATGCCTGCAACAGTAGGGACTGAGTCAGACTAAAGCTAGTAGCCAAAAACTCCCTCCAGTCTCCCATGTGGGCGGCAGGAATCCAATTACTTGAGCCATTACCATTGCCTCCCAGGGTCTGCATTGGTGGGAAATGACAGCCTTAGCTGGGAATTGAACTCTGGTACTAGAATGTGGGATGCAGATGCCTTAACCAGTAGGCTGAGTGCTCAGTCTGGTTATTCCATTTCAACACGAGCTTTAGTAGGGACATTCAAATCATAGGCCTTGGGCATCCCTGGATTCTATTCTTAGGATGCCTTTGTTTGTATAACAACATTATCTCAAACACTTGGTTCTGCTATCCCATTTTGCCTCAGCCAAGTTTCCTTACTAATTCTAAATGTGGTGAGGTTATGGACTTGAACTTACCCATCTTTGTCAGCACTTGACTCCAAACTGAGCCCATTGCCAATGTTGAAGGATTATTTGTTGGATGGAGGAATGAATTAGATACTTCAGTATTTGAAGTAAGAACTTTTCAGTGCTATTTCTTATTTTATTTTATTTATTTTATTTTTTAACAGGCAGAGTGGACAGTGAGAGAGAGAGAGAGAGAGAGAGAGACAGAGAGAAAGGTCTTCCTTTTCTGTTGGTTCACCCTCCAATGGCCACTGTGGCCGGTGCACCGCGCTGATCCAAAGCCAGGAGCCAGGTGCTTCTCCTGGTCTCCCATGGGGTGCAGGGCCCAAGCACTTGGGCCATCCTCCACTGCACTCCCGGGCCACAGCAGAGGGCTGGCCTGGAAGAGGGGCAACCGGGACAGAATCCGGTGCCCCGACCGGGACTAGAACTCAGGGTGCTGGCGCTGCAGGCGGAGGATTAGCCTATTGAGCCGTGGCGCTGGCTTTGATGGAACTTCTCCTTGGCAAAGTTTTAAAAGGACCTGCTCCTGAACACACGGCTCTTTCTCTTCCTCTCTGTCTCTTGACCTCTCCTGTCTCTCTCTCTGGCATGCTCTCCTTCTCTCTCTTTTCCTTCTTCGCCCCCTCCCTCCAGTCTGTCGGGTTTCCCCTAATAAACTCTTTCCCTTACTCCAGCATTGGGTGTGTTTTGTGGTGGCCTTACAACTTGTACTTCAGGCTGCCCCCACCACTTGCTTGCATGTCCCAGCTAGGAGAGACAACATGGGCCCTTTTTCCTTAGCTGTTTTGGGTTTCTGTCAGTTGCTGTGGGGGCGTTCTGACTAGTTCAGCAATCGGGAGGAAAATGTTCAATTTCCTATCATACCTATAGGAACCAGTAGCAGCAGCTGAGCCAGAGAAAGAAGCAGGTATGTGGGCTCTGCTTGTATTGGGTGCCTTGGCAGAGGTAGTCAGCTGTCCACCCAAATCCAGACCCTCCCTTCCATTGCATGGCACTGTCACCGCAGGGCGGCCCTGTGCTGCACACTGTTTTGCCTGCCCGCATGCATGTGGGTGGGGGTGCGTGAGAGGCCATCACTGATAGGCTGAGAGTGGAAGTGATGTGTGTCTTGGCCAGGCTGGGAGGCAGCTCAGCAGCAGGAGCCTCTCTGCCTCCTTTCTGCTTTTCTCCAGCTGGGTGAAGAGAGTTCTGCAGAGGCACAGCTAGAAGAAAGAGAGAGAGAGAGAGAGAGAGAGAGAGAGAGAGAGAGAGAGAGAGAGAGAGAGAGAGAGGTCTTCTGTCTGTTGGTTCACTCCCCAGATACCTACAACAGCTCAGGCTGGGCCAAGCTAAAGCCAGGAGCTGGGAACTCAATCCAGGTCTCACACATAGGTGTCAGGGACCCAACTACTTAATCCATCACCTGTTCCTCCCAGGGTGTGCATTAGCAGGAAGCTGGAAATGGGAGCAGAGCTGGGACTGGAATGCAGGCACTTCACTGTGGGATGTGGGCATCACAAGAGGTTCTAAACTGCTGGGTCAAACACTCACCCTCCTCTTGTTGAAAGTTGACTACCATTGTGGTAGAGCTGGGAGGAGGGCCTTTAAGAGGAGGTTAGGGGCCTGCGCTGTGGCGCACTAGGTTAATCCACCTGCGGCGCTGGCATCCCACATGGGCACCATGTCTAGTCCCGGCTGCTCCTCTTTTGATGCAGCTCTCTGCTATGGCCTGGGAAAGCAGTGGAGGATGACTCAACCGCTGGGGCCCCTGCACCCTCATGGGAGACCTGGAAAATTCTCCTGGCTTCGGATCTAGCTCCTGCCATTGGGGCCATCTGGGGCTTGAACCAGTGGATGGGAGACCTTTCTTTCTGTCTCTCCCTCTCTTTGTAACTCTGCCTCTGAAAGAAATAAATAAAATCTTAAAAAGAGAGAGAGAGAGGCGGTTAGGTTGTGAAAGGTAGCTGAATGCCTTTGTCTGGAGGGCTGGCCCCTGGCTTGGCTCTCCCACTGGCACATGTGTGCCACTGGGCTCTTACTCCATGAGGTCAAGCAGCGGGAGTAGCTCGCCAGGAGCTGCCGCCATGCCCTTGGACTTGCCAGCCTCCCGAACCAAGAGCCAAACACACAGCTTTTCTTTATAAATGACCCAGTCTCAGGTATTCTGGTGTAGCCACAGAAAGGGGACTCGGATATCTCTGGAGCAGGACAACTCACACTGGGCTGTTCAGTGAGTGAGGAGGACACTTCCACTGTTGACCCTGAAATGTAGGGGGTTTGCTTGCTGCAGCAGCCAGCCTTACTCTGACTGGTGTTATTCCCAAAGGCTGCAGCCAGGCTGAACTGAAGACGCTCTAAGTGGGAAGAGGCACAGGCCAAGCTTCAGCAACATCTGAGGGAGGCCAAGAGTCGAGGAGCTGAGATCTCTGGCCAAGTCATCAAGGGATGACTTCAAGAGGGAACTGGGTGTGCCTTGACAGGAGGAGGGGGTGGGACATCAGTTCAGGGAAAGACCCGAAGTGAGCAAACCAAGTGGGGTGCCTGGGCCTGGCTTTTGTGGTTGTCAGCCTCATGGAACATGGGTGGGTCTTCCTGCTTCAGAGGGGCCAGGGCAGGGCGGGCAGGAAGCACAGGTAGCCTGGGGGATGCTGTCAGGTGTCCGGCCAAGAGGATGAGTCGAATCCACAAACAGGAAACCAGTCATGGTGTCAGAACCTCCAAGGCTCGGGGACGTGTTGGGATGTAGGGCAGGAAACGGGTTAAGGCAAGCGGCTCGGGATGAATGACCGAGGTATTCTGGAGGCCTCCTTCTCTGTGGAGCCTGTGCAGTGGGCCTGGTAGGCAAAGAGAAGGAAAGTCGGGAGCTCGGGGGAGGGGCGGGAGGAGGATGGCGCTGGGGCTGGACACGTGCCCCATCCCGGGGGCAGCGGCTGCCCAGCCCCTGCTCTCCTGCCCTGTGGCTGTGTGGCTACGCGGCCCCAGTGCCTCTGGAGCTTCCCATTTTGCGAGGAAAGCAGGAAATCCAGATTTTGATGTTCACTCCCCTGAATTCTAAATGCTGGCAACTAACTCGAAATTTTCACAAACACCCTGCAGGCCAAACACAACACATTTGCAGGCTGAGCGGCCCACAAGCTGCCAGCTCTTGGCTTCCTGCTTAAAGGAAACCGGCAGAACCCGGAGTGTGTGAAAAACAAAAACAAAGCCCGTGAACGTCGTCCACAGTCCCCCCTGCTTTCCAGCACCCACAAGATATTCCTGGAAAAAGCATTTTGCAACCACTGCTAACAAAGACCTTCAGGGAAGCTAAGAGCTCCGGAGGGTGTGGAACTGCCCCTGGTGGTCCCCCAAACCCACGGCCGTCTCCTCAAAGCTGGGCCTCCAGCTTCATGGACAGGAGCTCATTTTCTTGCCTCTCTCCATCAGGTGTGTCCGTTTTGAAATTTCCCTTCTTTTCTTTTCTGAAAGGCCATCAACTATCTCGACAGCTGGGTTTCCAGTAAAAGCCATCGCTTGGTGAAAGCAATTTAGAGAAACTGTGCTCGAGCCAAATGAGAGTTTGCCTAACTTAATTTTATGATAGGAAATGCTCCCAGGCCAAAACCCTCAAAAGCAATCAAAGATGTTCACAGACTGAATCCAACTAGTTCCGTTAATTAACCTTGGCCTGCATCTGGGCCAGGGGCATGGTCAGAGGATGTGGCCAACGTGGAATCTGGGTTTTTTAAAGGCGGTCTCTAACCGGGAATGTACTTTTGGTGCCCCAACTGAGAACCTCGCC
Source organism: Sylvilagus floridanus (assembly GCA_949820135.1). Taxonomy (NCBI): domain Eukaryota; kingdom Metazoa; phylum Chordata; class Mammalia; order Lagomorpha; family Leporidae; genus Sylvilagus; species Sylvilagus floridanus. Next base: position 4,084,539 of record OX463228.1, on the reverse strand, counting down.
TAAGGCTCTGCCCCGCCCCACCCTCCTGGCAGCCCAGGACTGAGATGTTTCAGGGATGTGGGACTGTGGGTGCTGGAACAGAGTTGGTCACTCTATGTCTCAGGTTCTTTTCTCAGTGTTTATGCTGTGAGGCTTTCACACTCCTTGACTGTTCATTAAAAAAATAATAATAAAATGTGAAACAAAATAAGACAAAAAGCCCTCCAACCTGGATTAGGCCTTGTGGTACAGTGGGTTAACTCATAGCCTGAGATGCCCATATCCTACATCAGAATGTCAGTTCAAGTCCCTGTTACTCTGCATTCCCACTCCAGTTTCCTGCTAATGCACCTGTCTGGCCCATATATCTGGGAGGGAGACCTGATAGGGCTCCCGGCTCCTGGCTTCAGCCTGGCCCATCCCTGGTTTTTGCAGGCATTTGGAGAGTGAAACAGAAGATGGAAGATTCTTTCTCTCTCTCTCTCTCCTGATCACTCTGCCTTTCAAATAAATTTTTAAAAAATTTTAAGACTCCCCATCTGAACTGCAATAGTGCTGAGCTCTCCTGGGTTTCTCTCCAGTTATCTAATTGTTCTTTCTCATCTTTGCTACTTTCTGTTCCTCCTCCTCCTCCTCTCTGAATTGTACCTCAAGGTCCAGCCCTTGGAGGACTACTTTCTACCCATCTCAGTGGACTCACCTTGACGTGAAAGGCTTCCACATTTAGTTCTTGAGCTTGCCGTCCTGAGTTCCAACCCTCCTGCTCCTACAGCTCTGTGAACATTTTCTACTGGGATATCCTGATCATCTCATACCCTGAGCCGTTGTCTTCCAAACCAGCCTGGCTCTCACTCACTCTGTGTCCTCGCCCATGAGAGGCAGACCATCTTTTCAAGCCTTTCTCAAAATCCTAGACTAATCCCAAATTAGTCTCCACACACTATGTGCACATCCACAGCGACTACCAAATAGCTGTCTCATGGGTCAGTCTCAGCAAATGCTTGTGGAACCAAGTCAGATCTCTGGAAAGGATCCAGAGGACAAGGACATCCAAGTGGGACGTAGGTGTTGTGACACAACGGTTGGGACGCCTGCATCCCGTATCTGGAGCACCTGGGTTTGAATCCCAGCTCCACCTCCAACTCCAGCTTCCTGCTGAGGTGCTTTGTGAGAGGCAGCTGGGGATGCCCAGATGGCTGAGTGTCTGACACTCACGTGGGAGAGCTAGATTGAGTTCTGGGCTCCTAGCTTCGGTCTGGTCCAGACCTGGCCGTTGTGGGTCTTTGCGGAGTCAGCCAATGGATGGAAGATCTCCCTCTCTGGCTTTGCATTTCTGTCTGACTTTCAAATAAAGAAAAGTAATAAATTTTAAAAAGATATCTCAAGGTTTTCAGTGAGAAGCAAAGCAAAAATCTGGCAAATGTTACTACTGCAGGTATAGTTAATTAAAATCTTCACTGATGCAACTTCAACCATAGACATTTAACCTTTTGTTAATTAAGTGAACCAGAGCATCGGTGAATTCTTGGTTCACTTGGTATTGTCTCTCTAGTGTGATCAAAGCTGCTTCCAAGACTCCACACAATTATAAACCTTAACCTGACAAATACAGGCTTCCACTCTTTTGCTTTATTTTGCTGGATTCCTGCCAAGAGTCTGTCTCTAATCACCCAGTGCTCAGAATTGGAATAAAGCTGGTAGCCAGAATCTAGATTTTTCTCCTTCCACCCTCTTGACTTTTTTTTGATTTATTTATTTATTCAAAAGTCAGGTTACACAGAGAGAGAAGAAGCAGAGAGAGAGAGAGAGAGAGAGAGAGAGGTCTTCCATTCACTCCCCAATTGGCCACGACAGATGGAACTGCACCGATCCGAAGCCAGGAGCCAGGAGCTTCTTCTGGGTCTCCCACATAGGTGCAGGGGCCCAAGGACTTGGGCCATCTTCTACTGCATTCCAAGGCCACAGCAGAGAGCTGGATTGGAAGTGGAGCAGCCGGGTCTCAAACCGGTGCCCATGTGGGATGCCAGCGCTTCAGGCCAGAGTGTTAACCTGCTGCGCCACAGCACCAGCCCCAGACTTTTCCATATTCTTTTTTATCTTATTTTATTTTTTCTTTAAAAAAACAAAAAAAGAAAGAAAGTGGAGCCAGCTCTATGGTGCAGTGGTTAAGCAGCTGCTTGTAATGCCAGCATCCCATATTGGAGGGTCAGTTCGAGTCCCAGCTGCTCCACTTCCAATCTAGCTCCCTGCTCACACACCTGGGAAGGTAGTGGAAAATGGCTCAAGGCTTGAGCTCCTGCCATCTATGTGGGAGACCTGGATGGAATTCCTGGCTTCAGCCTGGTCCAGTCCTGGCTATTGTGGGCATTTGGGAAGTGAACCAGTAGATGAAGGATCTCTTTCTCTCTGTGTCTCCTCTCTCTCTGTCACTATGCCTTTCAAATCAATACATAAATCTTTTTTTTTTTTCCAAAAAGTACTTATTAGCTGCACCAGCACTGTGGCATAGCAAGGTAAAGCTGTCACCTGCAGTGCCAGCATCCCACGTGGGCACTGGTTTGAGTCCCAGCTGCTCCAGTTCCAATTTAGCTCCCTGCTAATGGCCTGGAAAAGCCGTGAAGTTTGGCCCAAGTGCTTGGGCCCCTGCCACCCATGTGGGAGACTTGGAAGAAGCTCTTGGCTCCTGGCTTCAGCCTGGCCCAGCGATAGCTGTTGCAGCCATGTGGGGAGTGAACCAACTGACTGAAATCTCTCTCCCTCTCTGTTTCTCCCTCTCTGTAACTCTGCTTTTCAAGCCAAATAATAATAATAATCTTTTTAAAAATGAGAAATACTTATTAGGGCTTGCTTTAACAGTATTTTTCTAAATAGAGCTAAGACCACGTTTTTGGTGGAGCCATCAGTTTGGAGACATTACTCTTGCTCTTTAGGAAAATCCTTCTCCCAGAGGGGTCTCCCTTTGCTGAGATCCCCAGGACCACTCTTATTTGCATCTATAAAGCACAGGGCACACCTTTCACCGGATCTTTTCCAACCTGGGCAGCGCTGACATTTGGGATTGATGAGAGGCATGGATAGTTCTTTGCCAGGGTGGGGTGAGGTGGGGGCTGTGTGCTGTCCTGTGCAGTGCAGTATTTCCACCACACCCCAGGCCTCCACCCACCGGGCCCCAGTAAGCACACACACACCCCTGGCTGTGACAACCAGCAGGTCAGTAGACATTGTCAAACAGATCCTTGGGGATGAACTGCCCGTGGCTGGCTGTCACTGTGTACTTGCTCATTTACTCAGAATCAAACAGGGACATGGGCGAGTGGAATGTGCGTGTTCTTAGAGTCCCCCCAGCCATCACCCCAGAGTATCTCCAGGCAGGGCTCCAGGTTACCCCGGACAGGCCTATCAGTCACGGAGGTTCTGACTGGACCCGTTACCACAGCTGAGCAAGCTCTCTTGGGAAGATCACCCTGCACCCAGGAGGGACTGTGTGGAGGGGGTGCTGGAGAGGCCAGGTCTGCTGCGAGCCCAGGCGCCCCTTGCATGGGTGGCCTGAGTCAGCAGAACTGTGCTGAGCCTCGGGGGATTTCCACGGGGAACTGTGTGGACAAAATTCCCCCTGGATGGTGGTCTAGACAGGGCTCACCCTTCCCTCTGCTCACCAGGAGCTTCTGCTTCCCCTTTAGGAAGAGGAAACAGCCTGCCTGTTTATTTTGGGGCTGAGGATCCGTCGTGGACAAGCCCCGGGACAGGCGGCAGGACACGAGTGTGTGAACTTTGTGGGAAACACACAGCGCTGTGACAGTCTTTCTCCCGCCGGCAGCCCAGGGGACAGGTGTGCCCTGAGAGCAATGAGGCCAAGAAAGGAGGGAAGACGCCTGGGATCAGGTCCAGGGAATCAGAAGTTGTGATTTAAAAGCAGATTCGAATTCTTGTTCCTTTTCCCTTAAAAACAACCTGTTTGTTAAAAATATATAATACAGAAAAACTGCAAAATACAGTGAAGCAAAAATAAAGGGGATAGGCACACACCCCTTGCAGCTGCTGAGAGCTGTCATTAAAGAGCATTGCCTGGTCAAACCGGCAAAGAGCTGGGCTCTGGGCTCCTTCTAGACATTCTATCATATCATCTTTTCTACTTAAAAACATTCTTCCTGGGGCAGGTGGTGGGCCGAGCAGTGAGATGACTGTATCCCATAATGGATGGCCTTGGTTTGAGTCTGGGCTCATCCTCAGTTACAGAGCTTCCTGTTAACGAAGACCCTGGGAGGCTCAAGTGGCTGGGCTCCAGCCACCCACGTGGGAGACCTGGATGGAGTTCTGGGCTCCTGGCTTTGCACTGGCCCAGCCCTGGCTGTGGCAGGCATCTGGGGAGTGAACCAGCAGATGGAAGATCTCTGTCTCTGGATTTTTCTGTCTCTTTGCCTTTCAAATAAAAAAAAATGCTTTCCCAACCACCATTGCATGTTAATAATTAATATATGGCCTTTGTCATTTTAAGGGCTAAAAAGCTTTTTGATAGTATGAATATGCCAAAATTATTTTAACAAAATCTGTACTGAAGCACTTTAGTTGCTAACACTCTTGTCACTGTGGATGTTGCCTGCCACAAATCTACACACATCCTTATGCTCTCACCGACTGCATTACTGGAAACAGCTCATCTGTCTTCCTTCTTCCGTCCACCTTCCTGCTCTCGTCCACCCAAACAGATGTGGACCACGTGACATGTGCTTCTCGACTCTGTCGCTCCTCTGCAACGCGGTGCAGCCTGCGCTCACACACGGCTCTTCCTTGCTCCGTCCTGGGTGTGTGAGTCACAGGACACTGCTCTGCACTCTCAGAGACTTGGTATTCCCTCTCGAGAAACTATTTATAGCCACAGGTTCTTCCCCAGGTATGCGCTCCCACGGACTTAGGAAAGCTGAAACTTTTCTCTCTCCGTAACTTCCACTTCTACTCAGAGGCCTTGGATAGGAAGCACCATCTCCTCAGACTTGGGTTTCTCCATTTATTAAATGGGAGTACAGGGGGGCCGGCGCTGTGGCATAGCAAGTAAAGCCTCCACCTGTGGCACTGGCATCCCCTATAGGTGCTGGTTTGTGTCCCTGCTGCTCCACTTCCAGGCCAGCTCTCTGCTATGGCCTGGGAAAGCAGTGGAAGATGGCCCACGTGCTTGGGCCCCTGCACCCATGTGGGACACCTGGAAGGAGCTCCTGGCTTCTGGCTTTGGATCTGCACAGCTCTGGCCATTGTAGCAATTTGGGGAGTGAACCACAGATAGAAGACCTTTCTCTCTGTCTGTAACTCTGTGTTTCAAATAAATAAATTGAATCTTAAAAAAAAAAAATGGGAGTACAGGGCACAGCAGGTTAAGCTGCCACCTGTGTTGTCAGCATCCATATCAGAGTGCCATTTGGAGCCCCAACCACTCTGCTTCTGACTCATTTCCCTGTTAATGCACCTGGCAAGTAGCAGATGATGGCCCAAGTGCTTGGGTTCCTGTGACAAATGTAGGAGACCCAGATCTTCCAATTCTCTGGTTCACTCCCCAAATGCCTGCGACAGCTAGGGCTGGGTCAAGCCAAAGCCAGGGGCCCAGGACTCCATCTGGGTCTGCAGAAAATAACAAATATTAAAAATAAATAAATAAATCACTCATAGTTCTGCCATTCAGAGGAAATCCAGCTTTAACATTTTAACACATCTTTTAGTCCTTCTGTATGCATTACCTACTTACAGGATAGGACATATATGTGCACATGCACACATGTATGTAACAGAGAAAAAGATGAGCCCTGTGCTGTGTGGGGAGTGGGGAGGCAGAGGATGTGGAAGCCCTGGCCCCTGCTCGTGGGTTAGTTCTGGGAGGCCCAGAAGTGTTTCCTGAAGTGCAAGTTGGGGCAAATTCCTAGGGCCATTGGTGTCCCCTGGGTCATGGGGCCAGCAGGAATCCTGAACACGGGGGAGCTGCTCTCTGGGGGCCCAGCCTCCCCAGATCAGGCCAAGACCAGCGGCGTCTCCCACTTTCCAGCCCCTTTCATTCTCCCCTGTTCTGGGAGAAGGCCAAGTGCCCTGGAATCCTGGGTCTCACTCACCGGAAACCCTTCGCCCTGGGACAGCAATTTCCCTGTTGTCCTAGCCCTTCCTATTGGACATATCAGGAGCCACCCAACAAGGGAGTGAGTGAATCAGGCTCGCCCCGGGGACTGTGACATTCCCAGAGGGAGGGCGGTCCGCCCACTCCCCAGACGGATCCTCAGGCAGGCTGTGGCTGATGGGTGGAGAGGTGTATTTCAGGGTGGGGCAGTGGAGGAAGATACTCACCCATTCATTGTGTATTGCTCTGTGCCAGACGCTGCTGGCCTGGCACATGCTTCTCCCAGTCACCTCGGACAGAACCCCTGCTGCCCATTTTACAGATGAGGGGCCAGAGCCTCAGAAATAAAACTGTGGGCAAGGCTGACTGTGCTGGGGGTCATGTATGGCCATTGCGCTGGGGGTCATGTGTGGCCACTGTGCTGGGGGTCATGTATGGCCACTAGGCTGTTCCCTGGCTCGTGCTTCCTGATGGCCACCTCCCTCCTCTCAGCAGTCCTGTCCGTGACCCTTCCCTTGACCTCCACAATAAGCCATCAGCCAGGCCTGTCCACTCTGCTGCCTCCAACCTATCTCCCCTGCTCTTGATCTGGGCCAAGATAGTATCCTTCTCTTTCCAGCTATTGCAATTGCTTCTTTAAAAAAAAATACTTATTTTGAAAGGCAGAGAGACAGATGGAGAGATCTTCCAATGTCTGGTTCATGCCCCAGATGACTGCAATTGCCACGGTTGGACCAAGCTGAATCCACAACTCCATCCAGGTCTCCTACGTGGATGGCAAGGATCCAGGTACTTGAGCTATCACTTGCTGCCTCCCAGGGTTCAAATGAGCAGAGCTGGATCAGAAGCATGGCGAGGATTCCAACCCAGGCACTGCAAGGCGGGATGGGGGAGTCCCAAGCGGCGACTTAACGGCTGCGCCAAACGCCTGCCCCTGCAGTTGCCTCCTAATTGGTATTCCTGCTGCCTTAAGGTTTATTTTCCATACCTGCCAAAGTAACCTAAACAGACTACATCCCTCCCTGCTGAAACGGATTCCCAACAAATCCACTGAGCCCAGACTCCTAGCCTTGCCTTAAGCAGCCCCACAGGATGTGGCTCCGCTTGCTTCTCAGCCTCACGCCCGCCACTTCCCCAGCCTCTGCGGTCCAGCCATGCCACCCTCCTCTCTCTTCCTCAAACAGCCAAGTGGGCGCCACCCCAGGACCCTGCAGCGGCTTAGAGCTTTTCCCGCTCAGCTGCCTGCGATTGGCACCCACTGGGTTCCAGGTTCCAGGTGAAAGGTTACCTGCTCAGGGCAGTGCTCTCTCCTGTTCTGAGCAGCCATGGAATCACCTGCTGTCATCATCCTGTTTGAATGATCTGCCTTACACTCACCACTATGGGGTGCTTTTCATTCCTTCCTTCCCAGCGATCTCTGGCTAGAATCTGTCCCCAGTGACTGCAGCGGAACCTGGCAGGCAGCGGCTACTCAGCGTTTGTTGAATGAATTTTTGAACAAACGACACCTGCATCTAATTAATTAGGGGCCAGATGCCAAGTTAAGGGTTGTGTGAAAAGTAGAGATGAACAAGACACAGTAACCCTCATGAAATGCTGGATTTATGACGTTTGAGAGTTTGAGATGTGCTCTGAAATAAACTAGGGACAAAAGAGCGGAGGAACAGACGAGACCAGGCTGAGCAAATGCCATGACTATCGAGGCAGCAGGATGGAAAAGGGGGTTATTGTATTATTTTAAATTTTTTTAAAGATTATTTATTTGAAATGCAGAGTGCCAGAGAGAAACAGGAAGAGAGAGAGAGAAATCTTCCATCCACTGGTTCACCCTCTAAATGGCCACAATGGCTGGCACTGGTCCATGCCAAAGCCCAAGCCTGGAACTCCACCCGGGTCTCCCACGTGGGTGGTAGAGGCCATCTTCCACTGCTTTCCCAGATGCCTTAACAGGGAACCTCCTGGATTGGAAACGGAAGCAGACAGGACTTTGAACGAGCGCTCCTATATGGGATGCCAGTGTTGCAGGCAGCCGCTTAACCTGTTGCACCAAAATGCTGTCCCTATACCTTTTAAAATATCCATAATAAAGTTTTTTGAATTAAAAATGCAGGTCACCATTATAATGGGGAGAAGTAAATACCAACAGCGTTTTGTCGTGGGTTGCTGAGCATGCCATCAACGGGGGAACTTGTCGGCAAATAACACTCACAGAGTATTCCTCCGCCTGTGCACAGGCACTGAGCTAAGCAAGTGAGTATAAGAACAACAAGATACCTGCAGTCCCTGCTGCGAGGCAGCATGCAGTCCAGCAGAGCCGACGGGCACAGGGGCATTGCACAAGGACAGACACAGGGTGCCAGGAGACTGTAACGGAGCCCTCGCCAGGTGTGCGGGTCAGGGAAGAGGGGCGTGGAAAGTGAGCAGGTGCAGGCACAATGGCTCAGCAGCATGAAAAAGCATGGCACATTCCAGAAACTCAGAGAAAGCCAGCATCACAGTGCAGACAGAGTAAGGACGAGAGGGGCAAGAGAAGGCTGGACCAGACCCAAAGGGAGGGACGGGCTGGTTAAATATCTGAGGCTCCAGGCTCCTCCACTACATCAGCATGCAGGAGGTCTCTGTCTTCCTTTTATATTTATTTTTACTCATTTTTTTTTTGACAGGCAGAGTTAGACAGTGAGAGAGAGAGAGAGAGAGAGAGAGAGAGAGAGAGAGAAAGGTCTTCCTTCAACTGGTTCACCGCCCAAATGGCCGCTACAGTCCGTGCGCTGTGCTGATCCGAAGCCAGGAGCCAGCTGCTTCCTCCTGGTCTCCCATGCGGGTGCAGGGCCCAAGCACTTGGACCATCCTCCACTGCCTTCCGGGGCCACAGCAGAGAGCTGGACTGGAAGAGGAGCAACCGGGACAGAACCGGTGCCCCGACCGGGACTAGAACCTGGGGTGCCGGTGCTGCAGGTGGAGGATTAACCTAGTGAGCTGTGGCACTGGCCACATTTATTTTTAAAGATTTATTTTTTATTTTAAAGGCAGAGTTACAGAGAGTCAAAGACAGGCAGAGAGAAAAAGATCTTCCAGCTGCTGGTTCACTCCTCAAATGGCTGCAATGGCCAGAGCTGGGTCTATCCAAAGCCGGGAGCCAGGAGCTTCTTCCAGGTCTCCCATGAAAATGCAGGGGCCCAAGCACATGGGTCATCCTTGCTTCCCCAGACCATAGCAGAGAGCTGGATTGGAAGCAGAGCAGCAGGGTCTCAAACTGGTGCCCACATGGGATGCTGGCACTGCAGGCAGTGGCTTTACTTCCTACACAACAGTGCCGGCCCCCTAAATTTTTCTTATTTGTTTATGTTCATCTTATATGAGAGGCAGATAAACAGAGACAGATAGAGAGCAAGAGATCTTCCATCTGCTGGTTCATGCCCCAAATGCCCACAACAGCCAGGGCTGGGCCAGGCCAAAGCCAGGAGCCAGGAACTCCATCTGGGACTCCCTTGTATGTGGGGAGGGACCTAAGTATTTGAGCGTTGCCTGCACATAAGCAGGAAGCTGGATCTGAAGCTGAACCCAGGTGCTCCAGTATGGGATGCGGGCATCCCAGTGGTATCTTACTACAGCATCGAACACCCTCCCTGCAGGAAGGTGTTTGGAGGTAGCTGGCCTTGAAGTTCGAGGAGACCTGCAAGAGGCAAAGGTAACCCCCAAAGCCCTTCCTAATGAAGGTAACAGAGTGAACTCTGATCCGAGGTGTTCAGGAAGTAGTGAGTATGGCATGGGAGGAGCCCGGTATGTGCAGGGGCAATAACCCTCGATAGGGAGGTCAGAAGCAAGCGTCAGATGGAGCATGCTACCGGGTTTGGACTTTAGTCCACAGACATTGGGGAGCCATGGAAGATTTTTCAATCGTTGGAGAGCTGTGATCAGAGCTGGCCCTTAGCCAGTAAGAATTGATAGAGAAATCAGGCAGGAGAATATGCATTTATGTCAGGGGTGGTGTGGGTCTGATCCTTTTTTTTTTTTTTTTAAGTTTTATTTTATTTGTTGAAAAGCAGAGTTACAGAGAGAGAAGAGACAGGGAGAGAGGTCTTTCATCCATTGATTTACTGCCCAGATGGCTGAAACAGCCCAGGGCTGGGCCAAGCTGAAGCCAGGAGCCAGGAGCCAGGAGCCAGGAGCCAGGAGCCAGGAGCTTCTTCCAGGTCTCCCACGTGGGTTCAGGGGCCCAAGAACCTGGGTCATCTTCCACTGCTTTCCCAGACACATTAGCAGGGAGCTGCATCGGAAGTGGAGCAGCTGGGACTTGAATCGGCACCCATACAGGATGCCAGTGCTGCTAGGCGGCAGCTTAACCCACTATGCCACAATGATGCCCCCTTGTCTGATCTTTTTAAGTTTATTTATTTGCTTATTTATTTGAGAGGCAGACACAGGGAAAAAGAGAGAGAGCTTTTGTCTACTAGCTCACTCCCTGAATGCCCACAATGGCCAGGGTTGGACCAGACTGAAGCTAAGAGCCAGGAATGCAATCTAGGTCTCCCACAAAGAGACAAGGACTCAGCTACTTGCGTACCACCTGCTGCCTCACAGGGTGCGCATTAGCAGGAAGCTGCAGTTGGGAGCAGAGCCAGAACTCATCTCCTGACGCTCTGATGTGGGATGCAGCCATCCTGAGGGAGCGGCATTTTAACTGCGGCACCAAACACCCACTCCGTGGGTCTGATTTGAACACCCAACAACTTATTGAGGATATACTATGTGCCAGGCAGTGTCCAGGAAGCCGGGGAGGCGAAGGAGAAAGGTCTGCCCTGCTGTGCTGAGCGAGGCTCAGAGACAAGTAAACGACCATGACAACACAGTGTGCTACACAGAGGGGCTGTGAGTGCCCCCTGAATGGGGGCTGTGGCCAGGCAAGACTTCTGGGCTGCATTACCAGGAACAAGGGCGGGGAGCAGGCCGGGGAGCGGCATCAGCCAGGGGCAGCCTCCGTGGAAAAGCATGAAGTCTGACCAGGAATGGCTCAGCTGGGGCTGTAAGGAAGGCAGGCAGATAAGCTGCAGTCGCACCAATAGGGCGGCAGACTCTCTTCCTAATCCCCACTCCTTCCCTTTGTCTCCACAGCCTGGGTGGGGAGGGGGAGTTTTTTACGTTGCAACCCTCATGGTCTGTCTTTTCACTCTCCTGCTTTACAACTTAAGCCTCCTGAACAGCTCTTTATCTTAAGCCATATTTGTTACAGTATCTCCTGTGATTTCCATCTCCTTTCTGACAGAGAGAGAAAGAGAACTTGAGGGATTTTAAGTAAGAGTAGGGAAACAGATTCTCTTCCAGAAAGTTCTCTCTGGGAGCAATTCTGGAGAATGAGGACTGGACGCCGTGGAGGGGTGGTCCACTCGGGCAGTGGTGCAGGATTCCAGGGACACACAACATGGCCCTAACGGGGGTGGCCCAATCCACAGGGGACAGACGGATACTGCCTAAACATACTTAGGAAATAGAATTAACCTATAAGGCTATTGTTTCTGAAGTTGCTTGATGCACCATTTCCTGGGGCACAAAACAGTAGAAGAGTTGGGCAGGGGTTGTGGACATCAACGGTTTTGTGTGTAGAGGGCAATAAATCTTGATGAGGAGGTTGGAGACCAGCGCCAGACCCGGTGTGTCAAGGCGATTGGAGTTCTGTCCCTAGACAATGGGAGCCACTGAAGATTTTTCGATCATTGGAGAGGTACGACCAGGGCCGGCCCTTAGGAAGGATGTGCGTGTGGGGAATCCAGCAAGAAAACGTTGTAAGAGGCAATGAGGGTCCAGTTTTAACACCCAGCAACTCACTGGGGAGAGGGTGTTTGCGGAGCACTTAGGTTGCTGCTCGGAATGGCTGCGAGACCCAGCTCTTCAGCTTCCAATCCCAGCTCGCTGCTAATGTGCATCCTGAAACACAGCAGCGATGGCTCAAGTGCGTGGGTCCCTGCCACCCAAGTGACCTAGATTGAGTTCAGGTTCCAGGCTTCAGCCTGGCCCCAGCCCTGGCTGTTGTGCGTATCTAGGGAGTGAACCAGTGGATAGGGGATCTCTGTCTTTCTGCTTCTCTCTCCGCCTTCCAAGTGAAAAATGAACATACATTTAAAAATTTAAATTTATTGAGCACACACTACAGGCCTATTGGATCTGATGAGCTGCAGAACCTCCAGGTAGAAGTGTTCTGGAGGCAGCTGGGCATGCTGACCTGTGGGCTGAGGAGAGGTCTGAGCCAGACACATGGACCTGGAAATCTGCAGGGGAGGGTTGTGGTTGAGGTCACTCCGAGAGCATGTGGAGGGTGGAACCCCAGCACCTCGGAGATGGGCCAAGGAAGAGAAGCCCAGAGATAAGCATGGAAGTGGTCAGAAGTAAACCAGGCAGAGGGTTCAAAGAAAGGGCTGTGACCTGGGCACCCTAAGGAGGCAGGCTTGCCAAGGGAAGCGTGTCACAGACACGTGGACACACAGGCATTTTTCAAGCAATCCCTTCCTCTAAGTTTGGAATAGTAAGCAGAAACCCTCTCACATCAGTGCTGGTGCCGCCTGGCCCAGCCCTTCCCCGCTGTCCAAGTGCGTCAGAAGAAGCCACCCGGCAGGAAGGAGCCAGGTGGAGCAGAGAGCAGCCAGTCTCAGAGTCAATAACCAGTGATAAGGGCAGATGTGGGGCAATAGGAAGCAATCGGGAGCTGGCGTCAGCCCTGGGAGCCTGGGCCACCAGCGTCTTCGGCTGGGAGACAAGGAAGGAGTGGAGGAGTGTCCCAGACGCCGCCGGGGAGGGGAAGTGGGAGGGAGCACACAGGTATGAAACGGGCCAGGCACCTATGCTAGGCTCTCCACGTGTTATCACCATGAACTCTCCCAACCTCCCTGCCCCTTTCAGAGATAAGAGAGCTGCAACTCGGAGAGGTTGAACCCTGTGCCCAAGGCAGTCATCTGGTGGCCCAGGATGTGAACCTCCAAGGCCAAGACTGGGTGGGCTCAGCCAGGCCCTTGGTTGCCGCTTCGGTCCCTTCCCCTGGTGAGCTGTAGATCCAGATTCTCTCATTTTTGGCCATCGACACAGATCTCGCCAGTGGAGCCTGAGCTGAGTGATGGCTCAGGGCCCGATCAGCAGCCCAAGTTAGGTGTTCTCCAGGGGTGGCTCACTGCAGGCGCTACTTGCAACTCAGACTTCCTGTTTCATCATTCACACCTATTGTCTCACTCCTGGGGTTCTTGCCAAACGCCTTCCTTGCCACTCCCGGCCTGGAGGGGAGGTGGCCACGGAGCCTGTCTGCTTGGTCCACAGAGCTGCTCCTGGCACCTGGTGAGCAACCAGCAGCTCTGGTTTCTGAGGTTCTGAAATATCTCCTTTGAGCTTGATTGTGGGTCAAATAAAGGGATAGTGAAAGGATACCCATGGCTTTCCGTGTGCCAAGCCCAGAGCTGTGTGTCTTAAACACATGGTTCTATAAAATCCTTCAAACAATCCCCTGAGGTGGGTAGGATCCTGATGCCCATTTGGCGTGCAGGAAGCGGGCTCTGAGAAAGGTGCCTACTCCAGGAAGCACCTGATGTGCCTGAACCGATGGCACAGAAAGGTTACTACCATGGCTTTCGCTTCCTCTTGTCCTTACCCCTAAGGTGCTGGGCTTAACTTCCCAGATCCACAAGAAACCCCCCTCCTCTTTTTTGCCTGAAAAGGCCTGTCTCCTGTTATGGATTTTTATTTCATCAGTGGCGCCAATAAAGAAGGGTGTGTGTGTGTGTGTGTGTGTGCAAGCTTGTGTGTGCTTGTGTCTGTGTACACACACATGTGTATGGAGATGGGGTGGGGGTCAGGTCAATCAACCTCTGACCTATTGCCTGCTTCTGGGGTCATCTGTGACTGCAGTAGCTGCGCTCCTGGACCAGAAGCCCGGATGCACATACTGGCTGGTGCACTTATCTTGGGGAGGACAGCATAACCACAACAAACTGAAGTCACCCACATGAAGTACAGAGACAGCCGGCGAAAAGTTTGGCAGAAGTGCCTGGGGGTGCATTTCAGAGGACAGTCTTGAGACTCTGAAAGAGATGATGTTTTGCCAAGAGTTGAGGCCTGGATATGTAATCACAGACCCGGAGCTACCCGCAGCTGACTAAGGCTCAGTGTTATTACACGCAATTTTAAAAATGTTGTCATGGAGGATCTGATACTCCCAGAACATTCGAGGAAAATGTTATAGCCTAAAGCCAGAAGGAAGATCTGAAACAATAACTTATTTAGGGGGCTATTATGGAATGTATTACATGCATGAGCAAATCTATTTATACCCATACAAAATGCCATGGAGAGCTGAACCACTCCACAAACCCAAGAGGTTAAAGAGATGACCTCTGGGGTGGGTGTTTTGGCACAGTGGGTTAAGCCGCCACTTAAGACGGTGGCATCCCATACTGGAGTACTAGTTTGAGTCCCAGCTATCCCACTTCCAATCCAGCTCCCTGGTAGTGATGGCTCAAATACTGGAGCTGGGAGTGGGGAAGAGAAGGGTGGAAAGGACATACAGGAGGGAGAGAGGTCAAGAGCAGAGGTGTTCACAAAGGAAGGGCCTGGAGAAACCTGTCCAACAGCAATGGACTTGTCCTGAGGGGCCAGTGTCCAGTGGGGCTGAAGGCTCATAGGATGAAGGGGGTGGTACCAAAAAGAGAGAATACTAAGTCTCCAAAACCATGTTATTTCTTCCTTAAAATTTTTTTTGGGGAAAGTGCTGTGGGGTAGTGGGTAAAAGCCACCACCTGCAGTGCCAGCATCCCATTTGGGCAGCGGTTCAAGTCTCAGCTACTCCACTTCTGATCCAGCTCTCTGCTATGACCTGGGAAAGCAGTAGAAGATGGCCCAATTCCTTGGCCCCCTGCACCTGCATGGGAGATCTGGAAGAAGTCCCTGGCTCCTTCTTTGAATCGCCACAGCTCTGGCCCTTGCGGCCATCTGGGGAGTGAACCAGCGGATGGAAGACTCTTCCTCTGTCTTTGCCTCTCTGTAACTCTGCCTTTCAAATAAATAAATAAATCTTTAAAAAAATGGTTTATTGCTGTTTATTTAAATGAGAGAGGGAGATAGAGATCTTCCATCCGCTGGTTCACTCCCCAAATGCCTGCCAACAGCTGCACCTGGGCCAGGTTGAAGCCAGGACCCCTGAATCCAATCTGGGTCTCTCAGACGGGTGGCAGGAACCCAAGTGTTTCAGCAGTAGCCTGCTGCCTCCCAGGGTGTGCATTAGCAGGAAGCTGGAACCAGAAGCAGGGCTGGGCCTTGAGCTGAGGCAGCTGGCATGGGATGTGGGCCTCCTAAGCCGGGTCTTAACCGTGGAGCCCAACAGCTGCCCGCCCTGCTGTATTCTGTCAATCAGCTCGTGTCTTCCACTCGTTGTGACTATGCAATGTAGGCTAAAACAAAAAGTGTTCAGCAGCAGGAATTTCACTTGGAAGGCCCCTTCCCTCTCTCTCTCCATCCCACCTCTAGAAAGGTCCTTTCCTCAGAAGTCTCTCTCCAAGGCTCCTGGCCTCACCCACGGGGCATCACAGCTGTGCTGGTGGAGCGAGACGCATACCCACACCCTCCCTGCACCGTCCGGAAGAGGATCAGCTCCTGGCTTCAGAGTCAGCTTCTGGATGCTCCTTTTGTGTGTATGCGGAGAAGCCAGACATGGGCAGCTAAGAGAGGACTGAGAGAAGCCAGAGCTGTCGGCTGATGTGCACAAAAACCTGGGGCTGAGAGAGACGTGGGGAAGTGAGGGCGCCGTGCGGGGGCAGCGAGCTGGAGGGGCCTCGGGGCAGCTCAACACTTGGAGAAGAAAACAAAGTGGAGGCTGCAGAAAAGTGGCTGTGCTGACTGATCAGAACTTCTGTTGTGCTCTTCTCAATTTGCAACTAGACAGGAGACTTACTTCAAAGATTAGTGTAGAGGAGGCACAAGATGCTGCTTGGGACAGCCTCATCCTGTATGGAAACAGCTCGATTCAAGTCCTGGCTCCACTTCCAGTACAGCGTCCTGTTACTACGCACCCTGGGAGGCAGCAGGTGATGGCTGAAGCCCTTGGGTTCCTGCCACCCATATGAGAGACCCAAATTGAGTTCCTGGCTCCTGGCTTCAGCCTGGTCTAGCCCTGGCTGATGTGGGGAGTGAACCAGTGAATGGAAGAGTCCTCTCCCCCTCCCCCTCTCTCTGTTGCTCTGCCTTTCAAATAAATAAGCATTTTTAAAAGATTATTTATTTATTTATGTATTTTAGAGGTAGAGTTACAGACAGAGAGGAAGAGACAGAGAGAAAGTCTTCCATCTGCTGGTTCACTCCCCAGATGGTCACAGTGACTGGGGCTGGGCCAGGCTGAAGCCAGCTTCTTTCGGATCTCCTATGTGGGTACAGGGGCCAAGCACTTGGGCCATCTTCTACTGCTTTCCCAGGCCATAGCAGAGAGCTGGATCAGAAGAGGAGCAGCCGGGACTCGAATTGGCGCCCATATGGGATACTGATTCTATAGGCTGAGGCTTAGCCCACTAGGCCACAATACCAGCCCCAATAAACATATTTTTTAATTAAAAAAAAAGTCTTCAAATGAATAGTCCTCAAAGTGACAAACCGTTTTGTTTTTGTTTGTTTGTTTTTACAGGCAGAGTAGACAGTGAGAGAGAGAGAGACAGAGAGAAAGGTCTTCCTTTGCCGTTGGTTCACACTCCAATGGCCGCCACGGCTGGTGCACCGCGCTGATCCAAAGCCAGGAGCCAGATGCTTCTCCTGGTCTCCCATGGGGTGCAGGGCCCAAGCACCTGGGCCATCCTCCACTGCACTCTCGGGCCACAGCAGAGAGCTGGACTGGAAGAGGGGCAACTGGGACAGAATTCGGCGCCCCGACCAGGACTAGAACCCGGTGTGCCGGCGCGCAGGTGGAGGATTAGCCTAGTGAGCCGTGGCGCCGGCCACGTTTTTTTAATTAAAAGAATTGTTTGAGTGGCAATGAGATGGAGGAGAGAGAAGAGAGGGGGACACACACACACACACACACACACACAGAAAGAGAGAGAGAGAGAGAGAGAGAGAGAGAGAGAGAGAGAGAGAATCTCCCATCTGCTGGCTTATTCTCCAAATGTCTGCAACAACCAGGACTGGGTGAGGCCAAAGCCAGGAGCCAGGAGCTCCATCCAGGTCTCCCATGTGGGTGGCAGGGACTCAACTCTTTGAGTCTCACCTGCTGCCTCCCAGGGTCTGCATTAGCAGGAAGCTGGAATCAGGAGCAGAGCCGGATCCTGAGCCCAGTGCTCCAAGGTGGGACTTGGCATCATACCTGTGTCTTAACCACGAGGCCAAACGCCTGTCCCGATAAGCCTTTAAATACATGTTTCTCTGGGAAAACAGTAGGTCTGGGCTGCCTTCCCTCAAACAGAAGAACAAGTGCCCCGCTGCTCAGCGGGACAGCGTTTCTGCCCACCGCACCTGTGAGCCACGTCCTTGGCTCCCAGACAAGGTCAAAGCCCCAAGGCCCACACAACAGCCAGCTCTGTGTCTCTGCCTGACTTCTTGGCACCACTTTTCAGCTCCAGATTGTGAGTGTTTGGTTGGATTGAAATAAACACAGTAGAATTTTGGTTCTGTTTGTCGTTCGTTTATTTGTTGTGCAGAATGAGGTTTTAAAGGGGCCCACCTTGACCTTAGCTAGGCCAGAGAGAAGTGATGTCGAGGGCAGTGAAAAGCAACCCCAAGTGGTGTGGGAACTGACTTCTTCCTGAAAACCTGGAATGTCCTTCCCAAAGCCCCAGGAAGTCAAGCTCTCTGCCCCCAGCTCCTTAGCTGGTCCCTTGAAATGTTCTCAGAGCAGGGCTCCACATGGCATGCACGTACACCCATGTACACACACGCACATTCACGGCTCTGTCTGGTGACAGATTGGGTCTGAAAAATCTGGCAGGCTGCGTGGCCGATGGCAGAGTTTCGAGCCTGTTCTCGCTGTCTCCCTGGAGTCCCTCCGCAGACGCAGGTGCGCGTCAGTGCCTGCTCTAATTTTATCCCTGGTTGATGGAGGAGACTAACTGAGCAGCAGGGAGCTGCTATTTTGGGTCCCTCCGTGGCTCTGGGTTATATAAAGCCTACTGCCGTGACCTGCATTGCTTTGAGGCTGTGCCTCACTCTCTTGCGTGCTCTGTCACAATATGTCATCAGTTCAGACATTCACACACACCCCCAGTTTCTTGGGGAATGAGAAGGGAGGTGTGTGTTGGAGGAGGGTGTGTGTGTGTGCGCGTGTGTGTGTTCCTGCCAGCTCGCTGAGGGAGGAGGCCTGCATCCACTACAGGGAGAGGACATTGTACGTGAAGGAGGTTTGTTCTGGAAGGGAATGGAAAGATCTTTTTTGATGGAGGAGCGACGTGAGAGTATGTGCTTTGGGCTTTGGGACAGAGTGTGTTTGTGAGCTGATGTTGTGGGCCTGCTGTTGGCATGACGATCAGAACAACTTCTCTTTCAGCAACTCTTTTCATTTCGAAGGAACCCAAGGGCTTCATAAATTATACACAAACCGCTCTGGCTTTGAATGGCAGAGATTTTTCATCCGGAATTAGGAGCAGCAGCCAGACAGGCAAACACGGTAGTCTGATTTTAGGGGCAAGTTGATGGCCCAAGATAATGCACTTCCTACATTATCAGGAGTAAATCTCCCCGGGAGAATTTTTCCTTACAGTTCAAAGACCCCCTAAGATGCTGCTGTTGTGTCTCTGGTGGGAAGACCCGTGCTCGCTTGACTTAATCACCTATGACATCTTGCTTAGCTTTGTATCTCCCAAGTAGTATTATTTTTGGATATATTATTGAGTCTTAATATGTTTAGAGACCCTGACTTAACTAGATGAGCAATCAACAGAATCCTGACACAACATGGTTCGTTATTCCATGAACTTGAAAGTACTAGGTGCCTCAAACTGGGAACTCTTCACCCGGACCCAGCCTCACGGGGCTCTGGGAGCTTGTTGCACAGGTATCTGGCCTGAGCCCCGAGTACAGGGAGGAAAAAGGAGCCGGCCTGGGTTCCCATACACACTCAGCCGGGGTATGTTCTGGTGGACTTGGCGGAGCTGTCAGGCCTTCCCCAGGGGGATGAGGGGTTGGCCTGTGCACATTTTGGCTCTTGGAGCCTGGCAGCATGTGAGACCTGGGGCTGGAGCTCAGGTTGCTGTTTTGGCTCTCCCCTCCCTGGCAGCCACTGCAGCAGTGGGGTTCCCATAACAAGGAACTTGACTCAGACTCTTCTATTCCATTGGCCCAAGCAATTCTGATGGACTTGGGAAGGAAAAACTGGGGCACTGTCCATGCAAAAAAAAAAAAAAAATAACTAAAAAAGGCCAATCAGAGGAACCTGGCAGCTGGGTACACAGGGCTGAAGAGAAATAGCACCTTGGAGAATTCAGGAAAGGGAGCTGCGGAGGCACAGGGAAACGGAAAAGAACCAGAATCAAAGCCAGGGCTTGCAGGGGCCGGACGGGGTAGTGAGGCTCGGATTGGGGAAGGTAGATGAATCACAGTGTGCCGTTTATTAATAATCGACTGCAGCGGAAGCTTGTGTTCCTGCCCCTCCCCCCACTCCTGGCCGGGGGCAGGTGCTCTCCCTGCTGGCTCTTGGTGGTCTGCTTGCTGTCTGCTGACCGACCTCTGCCCAGCTATCAGTGGGTCCTTTTGAGAACACGAATCTGATGGTCCCCCTGTGGAAACCCCCTCCTGTCTTTCCCTGGATGAAGCCCAAACACTTCAGCAGGCAGGCAGGGCCCGCTGTGACCCGGGCTTAGCTCTCACACTGACCTTCTCGGCGCTTCCCTAAGGGGACTGTCTCCCATCCCCCTGGCCGCCTCCGCCCCTCTGCACCACCATTCTGCTCTTTTATACCTTCAAGCTGAGTGTGTTGACCTCTCCTGTCCTTTATATGTTAGCTTGGGCCATTCCACCTGCCTGGAATGTCCTTCCCATCACCCACCCACCCACCCCCACGCTGGAAAATTCCTAAACTTCCTTCAGGTCTCACCTCCAGTGAGCTGTATTTGTGCCTCCATATCTGGATCAGGGCCCTGGCCCAGGGGTCCTGGCTGACTTCTGCTTTGTTTTCCAACCCTGGGCTTCCAGAGGACAAGGGCTGTGTGGTTCTTCACTCAGTTGCCTGCTCAGGCTGCCCACAAATGTTTGCTGAATGACTGACTGACTGATGGGGCAGAAGCTACACCTCAGAACTAACGATTCCCCCATGTCATGGGAGGGACAGACATCTGGTGTGGTGGTTCAGATGCAGCCTGGGACCCCACATTCTACCTCAGAACACCTGACGGGAGTCCTGGCTCCATTCTCAATTCCAGCATCCTGCTACTGCAGCCTGGGAGGCAGCAGGTGATGACTCGAGTAGTTGGTCCCTGGTACTCGTGTAGGAAACCTGGATTAAGTCTCTGGCTCCTGCCTTCGGCCTGGCCCAGCCCTAGCTCTTGCAAGCATTTGGGGAGTGAAGCAGTTGATGGGCAATCTCTCTCTTTCTATCCCTCCCTCTCTCTCTTGTCTAAATAAAATAAATAAATAAAAATGTAAAGAAAAAACGTCATGGAGTAGAAGTTTGGTGCAGCTTAGGATGCCCACACCCCATATCAGAGTGTGTGGGTTTGAGTCCTGGCTCCGTGTCTGATTCCAGTTTCCCTCTAAAGCACAAACTGGGAGGCAGCAGGTGATGGCTCAAGTTCTTGTGTCCCTGCCACCCAGTAGGAGACCTGGACTGAGTTCTGGTTCCTGGCTTTGGACTGGCCCAGTGCTGTCTGTTGTGGGCATTTGGGGAGTGAACCAGTGAATGGAAATTCTCTCTCTTTGCCTTTCAAATAAAATGAAAAATTTAAAAAAATGGTTGAAAAGACATCCTGAGGGAATGATAGGGTTGTGGGGAATGTCAGTGGAGCCAAAGCAGGAGCACCAGGTCCCGGGAAACCAGAACTTGAGTGCAGCCAGGGTCCTGCACACGTCTGTCTCCAAAGCCTAAAGCAGAGGGTGCAGAAGGGACCTGGCCAGCTGCCCCATTGCTGCGTCACACAGGCCTGAGTGGTTGGTTTTGTTTTGTTTCCTTTAAGATTTATTTGAAAGTCAGAGTTACAGTGGGGGTGGGGGAGAGGGAGGGAGGGAGAGAGAGCGCGAGCGAGCGAGCTTCCACCTGCTGGTTCATTTCATCAGAACCACAATGGCTGGGGCTGGGCCAGGCCAAAGCCAGGAGCCAGAGGCTTCCTCCAGGTCTCCCACGTGGGTGCAGGGGCCCAAGCACTTGGGCCATCTTCCACTGCTTTCCCAGGTCATAGCAGAGAGCTGGATTGGAAGTGGAGCAGCTGGAACATGAACTGGTCAGGCTGGAATGTTGAGTGGGTAGGGCAGTATATGCGGTGCCTGTGCCTCCATGGTGACAGCCACCAGTGGTCAGCATCTTTCCCGCCATCTGTGGCAGGGTCCACCTTTCCTGCATTCCATCCATGCAAGTGCGGATAGGAGGGGAGAACCTGCCTGGGGACCTCTTGGTCCTGCCTGGGGTCCCACAAAGAACTGCCCACTGGGGCTGCTAGAACACCAAGCCTCTGCCTGGTGACCCACCCTGGTGAGGCTGCCTCAAGGGGCTTAGGCCCAGGAGAGAATCTAGGACCCAATACCTGACCAAATTAGATTAGGCCACTATGCGTCAGGGAGTTCAGGTCAGCAGTGACAGTGGTATGTTTGAGGAAATAGGGTTCGAGAAGGCCCCATACTATTAATCAGGTTCAAGTGGACTAATCCTTGATGATGCAGCCTTCACAGAGGAAATACTTTTTTAAAAGATGGCTAATCATTTAATTCATTTTTTTTTAAAAGGCAGAATGAGAAAAAGAGAAACAGAGAGAGGTCTTCCATCTACTGACGCCCTGAATGGCTGCAGCATCCAGTGCTGGGCCAGTTGAAAGCCTGGAGCCTGGAATTCAACCCGAGTCTGCCACATGGGTGGTGGAGACCCAGGTACTTGAGCCATCATCTGCTGCTTCCCAGGTGCTCATTAGCAAGAAGCTGAATTAAGAAGAGGAGCTGGGACTCAAACCCAGGCCCTCCGATGTGCAGTGTGGGCATCCCAAGCTGTGTCTTAACCCCGGCATCAAATTCCTGCTCCACATTCATCTGTTTTACTATGCAGACTTTCACTTATTGTGCTTGATTAAAGCAAGGCTTAGCAGGGCCAAAGTTGTGGTACAGCAAGTTAAGCCTCTGTCTGGCATCCCCTATGGGTACCTGTTTGAGACCCAACTGCTCCACTTCTAATCCAGCTCCCTGATAATCCACCTAGGAAGGCAGCAGAGGATGGTCCAAGTGATGAAGCCACGTGGGAGACCCGGAAGGAAGAAGCTTTGTGCTCCTGGCTTTGGCCCCAGCTGTGTGGCCATGTTGGGTGGGAACCAGCAGATGGAAGAACTCTCTCTTTCTCTGTCTCTCCATCTCTCTCTGTAACTGCCTTTTTTTATTTTTAAAGATTTATTTATTTGGAAGGCAGAGATACAGAGAGAGAGAAGGCAAGAGAGATCTTCCATCTGCTGGTTCACTTCCCAAATGGCCACAATGGCCAGGTCTGGGTTGATCCAAAGCCAGGAGCCAGGAGCTTCTTCTGGCCTCCTATGTGGGTCCATGGTCCCAAGGACTTGGGTCATCTTCTGCTGCTTTCCCAGGTCATCAGCAAGAGGCTGGATCTGAAGTGGAGCAGCTGGGCCTTGAACTGGTGCCCACATGGGATGCCAGCACTGCAGGTGAAGGCTTAACCTACTCTGCCACAGTGCCAGCACCTCTCCCCCAAATCTTTAAGCAGGACTTACCTTCCCTGTGCTTTCAAGTCATCATTGCCCCACATATTTTAATTCAAAGACAAATTTGTGTGACACACTGGTGATATCTGTCCCGAGTCTTGTGTCTCCTATTGTCAGAGTTGCCCCATGATAATAGCATAATAATGATGTTAACACAGGAATAAACTGGCTCTGGAGGAGGAGGGAACGTAACTGGCATTTTTCCAGGAGAATTTTCAGAATTTTGCCTTTTTAGGCTCGTGAATCCCGACATACACTCAGCCCCCTATGACAGCAGAGGGGACAGGCGGGAGCCTGCGTGATGCGAGCCTGGGGGAGTACAGAGGGAAGGGAGGCAGCTGTTGGTGCACTCACAATTTTAGAACAGCTGCAGTGGTTAGAGTAGCTCCCCCTGAATGCGATGACGCTGCGCCACTGAGGGGAACAGGAGAGAAGATTCCGCAGCCCATGGCCGGGAGGAGGGGCCTCAGTGCACACAGTGGGTGGGTATTAAAGGGATTATGTGTATTAAGCAGTCTTACCATCACCCGGAAAGGCATGTGATTTGACTGCCAGGAAACGAATAATGAATTAGAACGCCATCCAGGGACGAGAGCAAGTTAAGACAATATATTCTGTGCCCAACACAGATGCTATTTCAAAGTCAGTAGCACATTTGGCTTTGCAGAGTGTGATGATGAGGGAGAGGTTGCACAGGATCTCATATTGTCATTTAATTTGTCTCTTGTTAAGTCCCATAGCAGGGCTCTCCATAGTAAGGCGGCCAGCCAATATCCACTGAGTGCTAACCACATGCTGATCACTCCAGGAAACATTCTACATCCACCGGCTAGGTAATCCTCACAACCCTATAAGGTAGGTACTCAGTATTCCCATTTTACAGATGGGCAAGTGAAGCCACAGAGACATTAAGTGGCATGCTTGAGTCTACACAGCAAGTGGATGTTAGAGCCAGGGATTTGGCACAGCAGTAAAGATGCTGCTTGGGACACCCGTATCCTATATCAAAGTGCCTGGGTTTGAATCCCAACTTTGTTTCCAATTCCAGCTTTCTGCTAACGCACACCCTGGGAGGCAGCAGATGATGATGGCTGACCCACTTGGGCCCCTGCCATCCGTGTGGGAGACCCCGATTGAGTTTATGGTTCCTGACTTCAGCCTGGCTCCACCTTGGCTGTTGCAAGCATTTTGGGAGTAAACCTGAAGACAGAATATCTTTATCTGTCTCTTTCTGTCTCTCTGCCTTTCAAATAAGGATGAAAGTAAATAACAAAAAAATTTGTTTTTAATGTTGGGGCTAAAATTTAGAACTAGGCAGATTAGCTCCAGATCCCAAATTGGTAACCAGCATTTCGTGTTACTTTATGGTAATCCATGTGCTCTCTTAACAGGGCATGTGGACGGTATGCAAGGTTGTTCTAGCTCAATGCCTAAGAATGGGAGGAACTATGAGGAAATCCCGTGTGAACGTCAGCATGACATCGCTATTAATAAATGCTTATGAATCCAGGTCAGTGGTGTCGCTTTCAGGGCTTAGCAGCAACTCCACTGAGAACCGGGAGTAAGTCTGGTTTCTGGATGCCGTGTCCCAAGTATGCAACCAGTGATCCCTTCACGTGTTCATTTCACCAGTTGGTTTACTGAGCACTTACTCTGCACCAACCACATCAGGCACACTGTCCTTGCCTCTGGAAATAAACCTGAGGCTAAGCCACAGTCCCAACCCTCACGGAGTATGCAGAATGTGAGCATCTATCTCTCAACCAGTGACCAATAGGCTGGAAGACCAACCTATGCAAAGACCCATATCTACCTGTTGTCCACTTATCCTTGCCCCAGAGGTGAGGGTTGTTACAATGCGCTGGAGGCCCCATGGGCTGGTCACTCACCAGCTGAATGGGCTGCCATCTCTGAAAGTCACCTGGGTCCAGAAATGTTCTCCCAAGGAAACCACAGGTTAAAACATCTGGGACCAGGGGCTGGCACTGTGGTGTAGTGGGTGAGGCCGCTGCCTGCAGTGCCAGCATCCAATATGGGCACTGGTTCGAGTGCTGGCTGCTCCACTTCAGATCCAGCTCTGCTATGGCCTGGGAAAGCAGTAGAGGACGGTCCAAGTCCTTGGGCCCCAAACCCCGTGTGGGAGACCAGGAAGAAGCTCCTGGCTCCTGGGTTTGGATCAGCACAGCTCCGGATGTTGTGGCCATTTGGGGGAAGTGAACCAATGGTGGAAGACTTCTCTCTCTCTCTCTGTCTCTCTGTCTCTCTCTCTCTGTAACTCTGCCTTTTTAATAAAACAAAACAAAGGAAAGCAAAACAAAAACACCAGAGACTGACCAAATGGGAGATAAGAAGGCAGGACGAGATCACAGCAGGATGAAAAGATAGAATGTTTCTTAAAGGACCCGGTGCAAACTTAGCAAAAGGTATAAAACCCTCAGATCACCTCTGCCAATAGCTTCTTCCTCAGAAACACCCCTATCCCTGCACTATGGGACTTTTCTCTGTACTCCTTTCAATAAACTTTACTTATTCTTCATTCAAGAAAAGGAAGGAAAGAAGGAAGAAGAAAGAAGAAAGAAAAAGACAGAGAGAGAGAGAAAGAAAATGTTTCCCAGCCAACACTCTGACATTGTTATCAGGAAAGCGACACGGAGTGATGTCAAAGATGATGGCCAGTGGGGGCAGGTGTCACGACGCCACGGGTGAAGCCACTGCTTGTGACACCTGTGTGCCTGGTTCAAGCATTAGCTTTCTCGCTTCTGATCCAGTTTCCTGCTAATGCATTGTGGGAGGCAGTAGATGATGGCTCAAGTGCTTGGGCCCCTGTCACCCATGTGGGAGACCCAGATAGAGCTCCTGGCTCCTGGCTTCAGCCTGGCCCAGCCTTGGCTGTTGTGGCTATTTGGAGGGTGAAAGAGCAAATAGAGAGGTCTTTTTCCATCTGTTTCTCTGCCTTTCTGTCTTTGTATCTCTCTGCCTTTCAAATAAAATGAAAATAAATCGATAAAAATTAAAAATAAAAGTGTGCAGTGCATATTCATGGTTAAACTTGTTAAGTGTTGGCAGTGTAACCCCGCAGTTAGGAATTGGGGCTCTGCAGCCAGATTAACTGGATTGTGTCAGCTCCGCAACTTTAACCTTTCAACGCCACACATTCTTTCCCTGTGAAGCTCAAATGACCGTCGCGGGCTGTGGTGGAGACGCAATGAGAAAAGCTGTATGGAGAACGGAGCCTGGCACACAGTAAGCCTTCTATAAACATGAGTGATTATTTTTATCAATATTGTTAGTAGCCATGGTTACCTCTAGAGCAGCTCGAGGGGAGAGAGAGGGAGGGAGCACACCTTTTCATTTCCATGATTTTACTTCTTGGTTTCTGGAATGAAAACAAAACAACAAAAATCACGTGTAACTTTCATCATTTAAAAAAAAAAAATCAAACAAATGAAGCATTTCTTTTGGCTCACCATGATGGCTCACCTGTGAGATACATAAAAAGTGTACCCTTTCCACCTTCTCCTGCCAAGGACTTAGAAAGATATGGGGACAAGGCCTGCACTGTGGCATAGAGGGTAAAGCTGTGACTCCAGCATCCCATATGGGTGCCAGTTCAAGTTCCAGCTGCTCCATTCTGATCTATCTCCCTGGCAGTGGAAGATGGCCCAAGTGTTGGGGCCCCTGCCACCCACATGGGAGACCTGGATGGAGCTCATGGCTCCTGGTTTCAGTAGAACTCAACCCTGGCTGTTGTGGCCATCTGGGGAGTGAACCAGTGGATGGAAGATCTCTCTCTCGATCTCTCTCTCTCTGTGTCTTTCTGTCTGTCTCTCCCCTAGCTGTTTCACTTCTGATTCAGATCCCTGCTAATGTGCCTGGGAAAGCAGTAGAAGATGACCCAAGTGCTTGGGTAACTGCACCCATGTGGGAGACCTGGATGAAGCTCCTGGCTCCTGGTTTCAGCTTGGCCCAGTCCCATCCATTCCAGCCATTCGGGGAGTGAACCAGTAGATGGAAGACTTCTCTGCCCTCTCCTTCTCTGTAACTCTGCCTTTAAAATAAATAAAAAATAGTAGGAAAAGAAAAAAGAAGGCTGGGACCTCACGGGCCTCTGGAGACTGGTGGGTAAAGTACTTGGGTACAGTGGGCACTGCATCAAACCCGAGACCTTTGCCTACTTCAAGGAGGCAGCTGCAAATCCAGACTGGTTGTGTGTGCAAACTCTCCATTTTTCCTTCCAATTTTTACTTACTTTCTTATGTATTTACTTTACCTCGAAGGCAAAGGGACAGACAGGAGACATCTCCTAGGAACCAGTTCACTCCCCAAATGCCCACAACTGAGCTGGGCCAGGCTGAAGCCAGGATCCTGGAACTCCATCCTGGTCTGCCATGTGGGTGGCAGGGACCTAACTACTTGAACCATAATGATCTGGTGCCTCTCAGGATATGCATTAGCAGGAAGCTGGATTTGGAAGCAGAGTCAGGAGTCGAACCCAGGTACTCCAATATGAAACGTGAACACCCGAAGTGGATAAACGCCCACTCAATTTCTCTATTTTTAAATGCTGGCCACTCTATGTGGAGCAAAACAAACATTAGTGGGTCAGAATCTGCCTGCAGACCCCTCCCTGGTCATAGCTTGTGACCTGTAATAGAATCCTATTGACAGCACACAAAAACCACTTCTCCATTTGCGCAGTATTAAATCTG